>JAEIFS010000037.1:0-5000000 GCA_018904165.1 Zaprionus camerounensis
ACTCAACACGCCCTTAAACTGATTGGGACTACCGAGAAGCCAATAATTCCCAATTAGTTTAAGTCTACAGCCTCCCCAAAACGATCACCTAATGCCACAACACCATGCCACTCTGATGATGCCAGTCGCGGTGCTAGGTGGGCCTGCGACGAGCGATTCTTCATCCTAACTATCCGCCATCACTTTCTATTTTACTGCCCATTGTATGCCAAAAATGTAATAATCACTTAGAATTTAATTAGATTTAAGCAATTTATTGTCAATCATATTTATAAGTTGCCCGTCCGGGTAATATAAATAAATATTAAACTTTTACTGAAAAAAACGCAAGTGCACGTCTGGAAATTTCACCCCCTCTCCCTCCAAAGAGTAAACAGTGAGTTCATCTAACGGCAGCAACTGCGCGCAAGCTGCACACTAGCCAACATAAAACTGATGACAAAATCAGAATAAATTAATGAAATAAAGAAAATTTATTGTCAATAAATTGTTTATCTTATGTATATTACTGTAAATCCTACTTGTTTTTGTGTCGTCCTTTTTGTCTTAAATAAAAATTGTATATTTTATACTGTGTTTTTATCCTGTACGTATTTTGTTCTTCGTTGTTTTACATTGTTTAAAACTTTCATGTGAGCTATTTATGTTTCAGTTATACAGTTAATGTCTTTTATTGTTGCCTGTCACTTATTTATCACAGATAAATAAGCATTGATTATAGTGTAATAGTAATTTAGTAGGCTATATATATACAAATTTTCAATATGAGCATTAATAGAGACACCAAAGACATGCCAAAATCAGATGTTGCCAACAGCGACATCTCCATAGTCGATGTCGACAGCGCCAATACCTCGGGTGAGACTGCATGTTGGAAACGCAGCTCCCCAGCCAATAAACTTTCTAATTTTTCGCCTACCTTCATCAATACCCCATCCCCTATCAATAGCCCTAGTCCAGAAAAGCCAATAAGCCGCCTAAAGCGCATCATTCTTGCCCCAAATCAGCCAAACAGTCCGAAAAGGTTCAATCAAGAAATTAAAATGGCCCTTGGGAAACTTCGTCCCATTAATAAATACAATTTTGACGAACCTTCGGGCAGCTCACCCAACACAAATTTCTCAGCAACTGGCACCAAATTCACTGCTTGTGGCACGTCAACTCCCCGTAAGCGTGTCCAAGTCAGCATACCTAAGATTAAATCCAACAAAACTCAGCCTTCAAGGAACATACAAATCCTGGAAAATACCATAATTAAGAAAGCCCCCAACTTATCTGTACAAGAACAACAAACTACCGAGCAAATACTTAACAATCTACAAGGCCAACGACTATCTCTGCAGCATCAACTGACTAGAATCGAGGAGCAACTGCAGCACAAAGAGCAGCAACCAAAACCTATTACTCCGCCACTCCCACAAGCTCCAGCTGATTCTCACAAAAATGATGCCCAACATACACCCCCTTGTACCCCCTCGCCCAAAAATGGCAACTTTAATCCTCTTCTTACCCCACCGCCAAAAATGCCCATACTTCCCCCACCCTCCATAGCCCAACAGCAAAAAGAATTTGAGCACCAGCTCACAACTCATATTGCCAACACTATAAACTCAAATAAAGCAAACATTTCCCCATTACAAAAACAGCCAGCCTCTATTCCCTGGGCCACGCAACTTGAAGATCAGCAACAGAAACTATTGCAACTGTCAGCTGCATCTAAAGCTCTATCTCCTACTGCCAGCCACTCTGCAGAGCCAAAACTTACTCCAGCCCATAACAACTTACCTTCAAATAAAGTTGCAGATCAAATAAATAATATTTTACCCAAGCCACTTCTTAATAAAGCCTCCATCAAAATCCCCTCCGTTTTTATACCAAAAATAGCCTCTATTGAACGCCTCACTTCTATTATAGACAGTGAGCCCCACCAAATCCAATATACAACAACTGCTATCCAAGATGGTGGTGTAAGAGTAAAGTGCAAAGATGCTGACTCCTACAGCAGCCTTCTCCAACTACTGCAAAAACAAAATATTCTGCTTCACACGCATCAAAAGCTGGAAGACAAAGGCCTCAGACTTGTCATCCGAAACTTGCATGCATCCACCTCCACAAGCACTATTCGTAGCCTGCTTTCAAGTAAAGGCTACGAAGTAAAATATGCAAATGTCCTTAAAAACCGCTTTACAGGGATCCCCCTAAACATGTTCGAGGTTGAGATCGACTGCAAATATAATCCCCAAGTTGAGCAAATCCTGGCAATAAAAAGACTCGGCAATCAGGAAGTGACCATTGAGCGGCAGGCCAGGCGGACTGATCCAGTTCAGTGCCACCGCTGCCAAGCCTTTGGTCACAGTAAAAACTATTGCCGCAGAGCTTTTGTCTGCCTAAAGTGTGCAGGACCACATCCTTCCACTGACTGCAAAAAAGACAAAAGCTCTCCAGGTCTTTGCGCAAATTGTGGGAACCAGCATATTGCCTCTTATAAAGGTTGCCCTGTCTACAAGGCAGAAAGAAACAAGTTACTTGCAGTTAAACTCAGTATCCCACCACCCACGCACAACAAAAACTATCCTGCCACCACTGATCAGCAACAGCCACCCTTGCAATCACAAGAAACAGAATCTGTACAAAATAACATACCCGCGCACCCAAAGCAATTAACAGATACAAGTCAATATAATTCCACTAACACAAAACGCCAAAATTGGCAGCCACTCCAATACAGTAATAATAAGTCACAAGCCAATATGCCAGCTACTAATCCATTCAAAGCCACAAACAACAATCCAACACTTGCCCATAAGTTAGCTCCAAACGTAAACTATCAAAAAACATACAGCCAGACTGCCTACGAAGCTACCATAAATAGCCCACTCAAATCGCCCTCTAAAAGGCACCCTCCAGCCCCTTCCATAGCCCTACGCCCCACCCAAACACCCCTCAAACACCCCCAGCACCAGCTGCAAATAAATAAGCAACAAATAAAGACAATTTTTTCACCACAGCAATCTCAATCGAGAATGGCCTATTACTCGCGACACCATGATGGCTGTCTAGAAATTAAAGATATCAAACTAGCCATTGCCAATAACGAGCAATCAATATCAAAGCTCAGTGAAAAAGTCGACATATTGCTCAAGATAATTAATCAACATCTTAGGCCAATATCCCTGAATATAAATAAAGCAAATGACATAATAGAAAATCGTCAACAATAATCATGGCTACAAGAGCTAGTTTAGGAACTGCTCAACAGCTCTTTCCTTAGTATAATAATTACATAACACTGCTCTGCTGCTCGTGAGCATTTTAATTTAACATACGCAACTCTTAACAAACAAGTAAACAACAAAGGAAAAAAAAAACTTAAATCATATATTATTATAATTCATATAAATTCTCTATTGCGGTCAATAAATTTCACCTTACTTAAAGCTTATAGTTCTTCTACAAAGTAACGCAAATAACCAATCTTAAATTCATAACACTTTCCAACTGTTGCCAACCTCTGCGTAGCCTCTTAAACTTGCTAACCTGCTCCTCACCTGAAATTATGCAAATACAAATAACATTACAAATAATTCAATACAAATTCATAATACACAGTAGCCTACCATGGAATCTCGTCTAACATCACTATCCGTACTATTCGCCGCCAGAAGCTCCCGTCCGTTTGGCGTCATACACTGAAAAAGAATGAAAATAATCATTAAATAAACTAAACTGTCAAAATGCTAACTCGCAATGACTAGATACTCACCTATACTATCACCTGCCGCACAAAAGCGTTATCTTCTAAATATCGTCCTCTAGCTGCCAGTCACCTGCAAATAAACAAATACATTCAACATTAACAACAATCTCTAAAATCAAATACAACTCAAAACTATCCTTATCGGAAGCCAGTCCTGTCAAGTGCCCAGAGGCGCTAACTAACTTAGAATCCCGTCAGCCGACACTGTCCGTCTCGTTCGCCGCCATGAACTGCTTGTCCGACCTGTATCAAAACCTGAAAAAAGGTTACAAACAATCATTAATTTCAATTTGACCACTAAATCACCATCTCGCAATCAAACATACTTACCTTTGCCGCTGCCATTTCCACAAAATCGTTGTCCTCTGGATGTCGTCCTCCAACTTCCAGTCACCTGCAAGTTCCTGCCTACAGCATCACCAATCCTGTTCGTCACCTGAAATTAAACAAATACAATCTCCATTAAAAAATAATACAAAACAAATAACACAAATACGCGCATAACTTACTTGGAACTTCGCCAGCCGATACCGTCCGTCTCATTCACCGCCATGAGCTGCTCGTCCGTCCTTCATCAAAACCTGGAAAAGATTATAAACAATCATCAATATCAACTGGAGCTTTAAACCGCCATACAAACATACTCACCTTTACCGCCGCCATTTCTTCAAAATCGTCATCTTCTGCAGATCGTCCTCTTGCTGCAAGCCTCTTGCAAATAAACAAATATAAATAACATTTAAAACAATCTTAATAATAAACCAAATACAAAACAAACTTTCCTTATCGCTAACCAGTTCTACCTAGTTCCTGCCTACAGCATCGCCAATCCTGTTCGTCACCTGAAATTAAACAAATACAATCTCCATTAAAAAATAATACAAAACAAAAAACACAAATACGCGCATAACTTACTTGGAACTTCGCCAGCCGATACCGTCCTTCTCATTCACCGCCATGAGCTGCTCGTCCGTCCTTCATCAAAACCTGGAAAAGATTATAAACAATCAAAAATATCAACTGGATCTTAAAATCGCCAATTCGCAAACAAACATACTCACCTTTACCGCCGCCAACTCCTCAAAATCGTCGTCTTCTGCAGATCGTCCTCCAGCTGCCAGTCTCCTGCAAATAAACAAAATAAATAACATTAAAAACAATTAAAAAATAAACCAAATACAAATCAAACTTTCCTTATCGCAAGCCAGTTCTGTCAATTTCCTGCCTGCAGCATCGCCAATCCTGTTCGTCACCTGAAATTAAACAAATACAATCTCCATTAAAAAATAATACAAAACAAAAAACACAAATACGCGCATAACTTACTTGGAACTTCGCCAACCGACACCGTCCTTCTCATTCACCGCCATGAGCTGCTCGTTCGTCCTTCATCAAAACCTGGAAAAGATTATAAACAATCAACAATATCAACTGGATCTTTAAACCGCCAACAAACATACTCACCTTTACCGCCGCCATTTCTTCAAAATCGTCATCTTCTGCAGATCGTCCTCTAGCCGCAAGTCTCCTGCAAATAAACAAATATAAGTAACATTAAAGACAATCTTAATAATAAACCAAATACAAAACAAACTTTCCTTATCGCAAGCCAGTTCTGTCAAGTTCCTGCCTACAGCATCGCCAATCCTGTTCGTCACCTGAAATTAAACAAATACAACATCCATTAAAAAACAATACAAAACAAAAACACAAATACGCGCATAACTTACTTGGAACTTCGCCAGCCGATACCGTCCTTCTCATTCACCGCCATGAGCTGCTCGTTCGTCCTTCATCAAAACCTGGAAAAGATTATAAACAATCAACAATATCAACTGGATCTTTAAACCGCCAACAAACATACTCACCTTTACCGCCGCCATTTCTTCAAAATCGTCATCTTCTGCAGATCGTCCTCTAGCCGCAAGTCTCCTGCAAATAAACAAATATAAGTAACATTAAAGACAATCTTAATAATAAACCAAATACAAAACAAACCTTCCTTATCGTAAGCCAGTTCTGCCAAGTTCCTGCCTACAGCATCGCCAATCCTGTTCGTCACCTGAAATTAAACAAATACAATCTCCATTAAAAAATAATACAAAACAAAAAACACAAATACGCGCATAACTTACTTGGAACTTCGCCAGCCGATACCGTCCGTCTCATTCACCGCCATGAGCTGCTCGTCCGTCCTTCATCAAAACCTGGAAAAGATTATAAACAATCATCAATATCAACTGGATCTTTAAACCGCCAACAAACATACTCACCTTCACCGCCGCCATCTCTTCAAAATCGTCATCTTCTGCAGATCGTCCTCTAGCCGCAAGTCTCCTGCAAATAAACAAATATAAGTAACATTAAAGACAATCTTAATAATAAACCAAATACAAAACAAACTTTCCTTACCGCAAGCCAGTTCTGTCAAGTTCCTGCCTACAGCATCGCCAATCCTGTTCGTCACCTGAAATTAAACAAATACAACATCCATTAAAAAACAATACAAAACAAAAACACAAATACGCGCATAACTTACTTGGAACTTCGCCAGCCGATACCGTCCTTCTCATTCACCGCCATGAGCTGCTCGTCCGTCCTTCATCAAAACCTGGAAAAGATTATAAACAATCATCAATATCAACTGGAGCTTTAACCGCCAACAAACATACTCACCTTTACCGCCGCCAATTCCTCAAAATCGTCGTCTTCTGCAGATCGTCCTCCAGCTGCCAGTCTCCTGCAAATAAACAAAATAAATAACATTAAAAACAATCTAAAAAATAAACCAAATACAAACCAAACTTTCCTTATCGCAAGCCAGTTCTGTCAAGTTCCTGCCTACAGCATCGCCAATCCTGTTCGTCACCTGAAATTAAACAAATACAACATCCATTAAAAAACAATACAAAACAAAAACACAAATACGCGCATAACTTACTTGGAACTTCGCCAGCCGATACCGTCCTTCTCATTCACCGCCATGAGCTGCTCGTCCGTCCTTCATCAAAACCTGGAAAAGATTATAAACAATCATCAATATCAACTGGAGCTTTAACCGCCAACAAACATACTCACCTTTACCGCCGCCAATTCCTCAAAATCGTCGTCTTCTGCAGATCGTCCTCCAGCTGCCAGTCTCCTGCAAATAAACAAAATAAATAACATTAAAAACAATCTAAAAAATAAACCAAATACAAATCAAACTTTCCTTATCGCAAGCCAGTTCTGCCAAGTTCCTGCCTACAGCATCGCCAATCCTGTTCGTCACCTGAAATTAAGCAAACACAATCTCCAT
The DNA here is from genome assembly GCA_018904165.1 of Zaprionus camerounensis. Taxonomy (NCBI): domain Eukaryota; kingdom Metazoa; phylum Arthropoda; class Insecta; order Diptera; family Drosophilidae; genus Zaprionus; species Zaprionus camerounensis. Next base: position 7,056 of record JAEIFS010000037.1, read on the forward strand.
TAAAAAATAATACAAAAAATACACAAATACGCATCAACTTACTTGGAATCTCGCCTGCCGATACTGTCCGTTTCATTCACCGCCATGAGCTGCTCGTCCGTCCTCCATCAAAACCTGGAAAAGATCATAAACAATCATCAATATCAACTGGATCTTTAAACCGCCAACACGCAAACAAACATACTCACCTTTACCGCCGCCATTTCCATAAAATTATCGTCTTTCGAAGATCGTCCTCCAGCTGCAAGTCACCTGCAAATAAACAAATATAAATTAAAAACAATCTTATAAATAAACCAAATACAAATCAAACTCTCATTATCGTAAGCCAGTCCTGTCAAGTTCCTGCCTTCAGCATCGGCAGTCCTGCTCACCACCTGATTAATACCGCCTGCCGACACCATCCGTACTGTTCGTTGCCAGGAGCTGATCGTCCGTCCTCCATCATTACCTGAAAAATATAACAAATAGTCATTAAAATCTACTGGATCTTTAAATCACAAACTCGCAAACAAGCATACTCACCATTACCGCCGCCACTTCCACAATATCGTCGTCTCCCGAAGATCGTCCTCCAGCTGCCAGTCATCTGCAAATAAACAAACATAAAATAACATTAAAAACAATATAATTAAAAAATAATACAAATTAAAACTATCCTCGTCGTAAGCCAGCCCGTTCTAGTTCTCGCCTCCAGCATCTCCAATCGTGCTCCCCACCTGTAAATAAACAAATACAATTATTATTTAAACTACAATCAAATACATATGAATGCACTAACTCACCCTGGAATCCTGCTAGTCAACACTGCCCATCCTATTCTCCACCAGGAGCCTCCCGTTAGTCTTCCATCAAAATCTGGAAAGGAATATACCAGCTGCCAATCATCTGCAAATAACCTGCCGTCGTTCCATCAAAAGCGTCGCCTCCCATAGAATGATCTCCAGCTGCCAGGCACCTGCAAATAAACATAAAACTTAACACCATTAAAAAATAACACCCAAACATATACATAATCACATATTAAAAAACAAATGCCATCGCGCTACAAACTTGCCAGCAAACAATAAGCCTTCCTTTATTGACGCCGCTCCTGCCCAATCGCTGCTCCATCAATCCAGAATCTGCCTGCCACCTGAAACAAAAGAAATATAATCACTATTAAAAAAAATAACATAATAATAACAAAAAAGTAAATAATAATAACAATTTTTTAACGCCATGCACATAAACACTGCACACTAACTAAATACACACAATTCCAAATGAACTCAAAAACATAACATTTTGCCCACGGTGCAAACCGCGACCTATCCCAACACTAAACACAAACTTACGCAATCTCACACACACTAAGACAATCAGCCACGCTTGCCAATACATTTTCTTACAAAAAAACAGTCAAACAATTCTTGCTAACAAGCACACAAACACAAGCAACTACAAACACACACCAATCAAATTCTATTCTTGCCACGCGCATTACCATACAAAAAAAAATCTCTCCTGCAATAAACCCACACACAACACAATACTAAAACAAAATAATAATAAATCATAAAATAACATACTACATCACAACCTTAAACCTAGTAATTCACACATAATAACAAACACACATAATAGCAAACATATATCAAACACTAATTAAAATAAAACTAACTTTAAATAAAATAAAACACTAAATTTTACCAGCCACAATTGCCCTGCTCAAAACAGCTGCCGATACTCACAAATGCAACTCAGTGCCAATCGATAAGTGCAGCATTCAAAAGCTGGCTGCTATACACTATAATTGGCTAAGAGGTGGCAACACCTAAGTCAGTTTACCAACACTCAAAGAAAACTAAAATAAATCAATTAAAATACAATAAAATTAAATTAATAAAACTAAACTAATTAATAATAACATAAAAAATCAAACAAATAATATAAAGTCATAAATAATACATACAATAACCCAATAAAATATCAATATTCACCACTCAGCAGCTACCCACTATCTGGCAACCTACTCACCAACAGACCAGCTGGAACTTCACCCCCAAAATGCAGTCAGATGGCAACGTATCTCCCAGCTGAGTTTATTTACAAACAAACAGCCCAGCAGGACCAGCAAATAAGTCGACACTGGACAACTCAACACGCCCTTAAACTGATTGGGACTACCGAGAAGCCAATAATTCCCAATTAGTTTAAGTCTACAGCCTCCCCAAAACGATCACCTAATGCCACAACACCATGCCACTCTGATGATGCCAGTCGCGGTGCTAGGTGGGCCTGCGACGAGCGATTCTTCATCCTAACTATCCGCCATCACTTTCTATTTTACTGCCCATTGTATGCCAAAAATGTAATAATCACTTAGAATTTAATTAGATTTAAGCAATTTATTGTCAATCATATTTATAAGTTGCCCGTCCGGGTAATATAAATAAATATTAAACTTTTACTGAAAAAAAAAAGCTGGCATTCAACTGTAGACTGCATACCAACATACATGTAAAAGAAAAGAGACATATATAAATAATCAAGAATATAAACTTGTTAGACATCAAATAATAAATAATATAGACAAACTTGAACACCATCAACCCATGAAGCCAAATCTGCTGGCACATCAAGACTCTGCAAATAAAAGAAAAACACATAGCCCATATATAATAAACCACTAAAGCAATAGAGTATAATTGGTTCAACTTATCATAAACAAACTCAACGTCCAGCCTTCATCCACTTGCATACAAGCCATACCCATAGTCACTTCCAGCCAACCTAAAATATTAAATAAAAAATCAAATCTATAAGACTTCCTTAAAATAACACGAATCGACTTACTTATATGAATTAATGCACACCACGCTGCCAACATCCTTGCGTCATCATGGCATCAATCTCTAATAAAAAAGAAAAATTAAAAATAATTTAAATAACAAAACAATTCCCAAATATCAACAAACACTAGCTCTCATGCACCTTCCCGTCATTTCATGCAACACTAAATAACCTAACAGAAACATTTCACCCTTCTAAATACTACTGTATATACAACATACTGAAATGCACTAAAATATAATAGTAAATATGCTATGTATTGTACGTTCCACTTGAATCCAAATAACATCACACCAAACAGACAAATAAACAATACTAATAATCCAATAATCTTAAATTAATTAATAAACTACAATTTAATACAGAGCACTATAGTAACATAGTGCCTAAACATGCAAAGCCACCAAACACAACACATACAAATAGCCCACTTAATTTAAACATCACTAAACACAACAACTTGAAACCAAACTACGCTAATTGCTCAATAAAAAGTAAAGCAATGCAAACTGATAAGAGCTACATAGCAATTGATATTACAACTAACACGCTCTCACAAACCAAATCTTAAAACAACTGAATTAATACAACACAAAAACACAACAATAAACATTTCTAAACAGCATTAATTAAGCCAAAACTACAGTACACACATAAACGGTAGCATAGTAGTACTACATAATTGCAATAATAATACAAAGGCAACAAACATATATCGCCTAAACATAAGTAATAATTACTAATATCAACAAAATAACAAAACATTAAACGCACCAATCCATCGCTGTTAAGCAATACATCCTACCCATTGCTTGAAGGCTACCAACTCCAGCTAGACCAATCAGGGGCCTCACCACGTCTGCAGCCACATCTGAAACAATATAACAAAGAATCAATTCACATAAAAAGCAGCCTAACGAATCTACGTATCTAAATACAACAGAAGCAGCATATCAGCCACATCACCAACACGGACACTGTTCGTCGTCACGGACTCCAGCTCCATCATCTGGAAAACACGCTGCATTAAACATTTAACAAAATCAATTACACAATCCAACTTACCAGATATAAGCAGCATTGCTGACAGTGTCTCCCAACTGAAATAAAAAATAAAACATCAATTTAAAATAAACATACCAGTTTTAAAATAGCTAACTAAATAACACCAACTCGCACGCACAGGACCCATAATGACTAATAACACAAAACATTACACTAAATACTCCATGCAATATAAAAAAAAAGGAAAAACACACACACAACAGCTACAAAACACATAATAGAAATAGTGTCTAATACTCATTAACCCGACCCACTGTACGGGAACCAATCTTAACCTACCCCAACATTTGCAACTCACACGCAATACACATTCACACACATGCAACTCACATTGCCTACCACTTGCACACAGCTACAAACGCCATCTGCTACCGCCGTTCACTAACACAAATAACCCACACAGACCAAACTTATTTAATCTCTTTGTTGTCCATTCTGTTAAACACACTATAATTTAATCGCAATTACCAAATTATCCTGATTACACAACCCAACACGAATAACACAATCAATCACACCGCTAAATTTTCTCACACATTTACACTGCCCGCACACGCGCACGTGCTCAACAGAAATACAAAAGCCATACAGAAAATGCATGCACACTAACACTAATATCACCAGTATACAAACATATACACAACTACACAATTTAAATGCTTAAATCTTACATTAAATTACATCAAAATAACTTAAACATTAACACTATTAGGCAACATGTGCCAATACATATTATTGCACAAGTGATGGCACTATCGCGTCACCCCAACCGGTTACAACTTAACAGCTGTTAACACGCGATACAATCGGCCATCGATAACAGACAAATACTAACCCCTGAAACTCCCACTTAACATAACAGCTGACCTTACAGTATTCTGCTACACTCAATGCTGCGAACAATAGCCTAATTAAAATAAATTCAATGCAGGTATTGCAACCTACACAAATAACACTACTAAATAATAATTATGATAAATACCGCATGTGTATTTAACATAATTACTCCACATAATTACATAACAGACATCTAACATAATTACTCCACATAAATACATAACAGACTTCTAATATAATTACTCCACAGAAATACATAACAGATATCTAACATAATTACTCCACGTAAATACATAACAGCTGTTAGCCTGTCAGGGACCCACCAGTTTACAGACGCAGCGGCCATTAAAACCCAATTACCTAACAGCTGACTATACACCATTAGGGAAGGCACTCTACAGTGTCCACTAGTTAGCTATTTCCAACTCCAAACTAATAACAAAAAAAAACAAAACCTAACACCTAACAACAAACCTATTGCGCTCTCTAAACTAAAATAAATTATAAAACAATATGCTATTATCAATAGACCTCTGAAATAAATAAAAACAAATAAACACACGTAAATATGTATGTATATGGGTATATGTACGCATGCTGCATGCATGAATATGTGCGCATATGCATGTGTATACATGCGTGCCTGCATATGAGTATGTATATGCATGTATATGTTTACATGTACATGTATGTATGTACTCATATATGTGTGCATGTAAGTATTTGCATATTTATATGTTTACGTTTATGCATTATGCACATTTAAACACAAAACAAAATAGTCAAAATACTCCATATGCAAACTAACACACGCCAAATTACAAAAGTAAACAAGTGATGGCACTATGGCGCCACCTCATCCGATTAATAACATGAAACAGCTGTTAACATACAATAACCAGCACAATTCATCGATAACAAACGAATACCAACCTCTGAAATACCCAACAGGCGGCGCCACATAACATAACAGCTGACCATACAACACTCTGCTATACTCCACACTACGAATAATTACCCAACTGAATTAAAATAAAACCAATGCATATATAGTAATCTATACAAATAACACTGTTACTACCATAACAATAATAATTATGATAAATACCATATGGATATTTAACATAATTGCTCCACACATATACATAACAGCTGCTAGCCTACCTAATATCAAACAGCTGTTTGTATACCACTTTGGACGGCAGTTTACAGTGTCCACTGGCCAGCCAATACTAACTCCAAATTAACAATTAAAACTCAACAAACTTATACACCCAATATTGCGCTCCCTAAAGCCAAATAAATAATAATCAAAGAACATTAAAACTCTGAAACCAAACAGATAAATGTGTGCATATATATATGTAAATATATATATATATAAATATTTAATTTTACATATATGTATGCGCACATTTACATATACATCAACTTTCCCGCCAACTTACCTGCCACACTTTAAATTATAATATCTAGATTCTACCAATAATTATTCATCTAAAAACTTACATAGAACAATTCAAAGAAAAACAATTTTCTCAGAAAACTAAATTGCCACATACATCTTCATATTCCAAAATACTAAATATATACACCATTAAAATTATACGTCATACACAACAAGAAAAGGAAAAAATAATTTAAAAAAAAGGCCAACACAAATAAGAAATTTAAAAAAATAAGCACACATGCGAAGAAAAAATTAAAATAATAGAAACTAAATATGCCACTAAAAAAAACAATAGTAATACATTTAACTCAACCTCATCAGCAATAGATCAAATAAAAAACAAATAATAAAAAGGCCAATACTTTCATACAATTAATCCCCTAGAATTACGCCACACTAAATTACTAAGTTATTAAATTCAAAATTGTTCCCATTAAAAATAAGCAAACTTAATATAACTAGACTAATTAATTATAATTAATATTAAATAGTAAATAAGCAGAGACGAGATCAGCAGCAACTACCAACAAGCAGTTCCAAACGGCCGTTGCATACTTTTGAGCCGAAGAGTCTCCTGCCTTACCGCCTGCAAAGGATTGCGCTGCTATGATACCCAGAAATTCTCAACCAGTACTAGCACTAGGCTACCCATCATCCTGGCGCCCACCCCCAATAAGATGCCAGTTCTGGTGCTAGGTGGACCTTCCAATGTGCTCAATACACCAACAATTGACCATTGGACAAATCACCGTCATCACGTTGAGAGTGTGTACCACGACCACGACAAATGCAACTGGAATTGCCAATATCAACAAAGAGTTTTTCAATTTCGATAAAAATTCCAAGTTTGGTTTGTCTGGCTGCCATGGTCAAGCTCAGCGCGTGACGTGCGATACATTTTGGAGTACTTCATACCTTTGCTCGGGTCCTACAAATCGGTTCGGAGTTTGATTGCATCGTTGCCAGTGCCGTCGGCAGTGCAATCCCGTCGCGTGTGAACAGTATAGTGTATAGTGTGTAAAGTGTCCGCTCTAGGCATTGCACTTCCCCTTGGTGCGAGGAGTCTTAGGCTATTGGTTAGGTGTCTGCAATACTTTGTAGTACATCTGATCAAGGTGCCTAAAATTGTACTCTCCTTCCATTAAGGCCTTGGAAGCTGCAAATTGCTTGCCTAAAAGCACACACTACAAAGTGGCAACAACAAAGTGGAAATAACAGAGTGGAAATAAGAAAGTGGAGATTATAAAGTGTCTGGCAAGAGTGGTGATTCAGTGTGCAGTGTAGTTTCTGCAGTGTACACGTGCTGAGCAGTGCACTCGGGCAGAACAGTGCTAATTGCCAAGCAGTGCTAATTGCCAAGCAGTGCTCATTGCTAAGCAGTGCTCAGTACTCACCATAATTGAGGAGAATAATACCATTTAGTGTACAAGGTCAGCAATTTCTCAAAACAAAGGAACGCACAGTTCCACCCGGCACATCAACAGCAGACCTTATGTGCTAAAATAATTGCAACACCAAGCACGGCGTGATAAGTCATCTCCCTGCACATAAGCAGTGTACAGTGCCAAGCAGTACCTGAACAGTTCAAGCAGTGCGCCTCAGTTAAATGTTGTACTAGCTGCAAGCAGTTAAAGCAGTAAGAGGGGAACCTGCATTACCACCTCCTGAACCTGTGCTACACTTATTAACATAACAAAACAAAAGCCAATAAATCTCTAGAAACTCACTGAACACCACTCAATGACAAACAATTATCAATTTCCACTTATAAAAACACATCAATAAAACTCTCCACAAGCCACTGCCAACCCAACCTACACATACAGAGCAAACAAATCGACCAGCTCTGCACCAATACAAAACAAACATTTACAACCAGCAAGTACCATTAAAACAAAACGATAGTTCAATTAAAACAAATTAAAATAAGAGCCATCAAAATTGTTTCTGTCCCCTATTGTTCTTCTATGTGTGTTGTTTATTTTAACCCGTATGTAATTGTTCCGCGTCGTTTTACTTGTTTAAAACAGTGTTTAGTGAACGTTCGTATGTGTAATAAAACATTTTAAAACTGGTGTCCGTCATTCATGCTTTTTAGCATAAAGTGACATAGACTCGATCCCAGAATTTTACTAGGTAACAACAAAAGGCGACTTCAAGCAACCCCCAGGAGTGGAGCATCCATAGAGACCCGCCGATTGATGAAGCCATCTTACAAAATTCATGCCACAACATCAAAGCACTAATTAAACGCACAAACCACACTTTGATATGCCAAAATAAAAATAAAACAAAATTAATAAATACTTTTTCTACTACAATTCTCAATCTAATCTGTTCTTGTCTCTCTACTTGTTCCCATGTCATTTTACTTATATATGTATACTTGTTCTGTGTAGTTTTACTTGTCTAAAACAACGTCTCTGAATGTTTTGTATCTGTGTCATATCTATAATCTAAGATTCTTCTGTATATCGCTGAAGAATAAACATAAATTTGAATCTTAAACTGTAGAACACACTATATATTTCGACAAAATGAGCAAAAAAAGGGAGTCTAAGGATACTTTAACTGAAGCCAATTCTGAGAGCACTACTAGTGACATCTGTGTTGTTGAAAATAGTCTTGACAACTCTGCCAAATCGCTGGGATGGCATCATAGCCCCCCCAGCTCCACTAAACCGAATTATAGCCCCAGATCCAATGTATCGCCTATTTTGAAGGACATTCCCACACCACTTACTCCCAATAGGCCAACAAGCGGGCTCAAGCGCATTATACGAGCCCCGATCTACCCCCATAGCCAAAAACGCCCAAACAGGGAGATAGTTACTGCCATTGAGAAACTTCGTCCTGTCAACAAATTCAAATTCAATGAACCCAATGGAAACTCACATAATCTTAAGTTCGCCACAGAAGATATTAAGTTCACAGCCAATAGCTCCACACCGAAGCGATCAGATGCCCATAAAACAAATTCCAGAAAATACAACCATAGCCCAAAACAGAATAAACATAATCAATCCGATCAATGCCCTACACCTACAGGTCCACCCAATCCAATTATTCAAAAAAGTAATCATTCAAGCCCACCGCGGCCTGCTACACAACCTGAAATCCTTACAAACATAGTGCTAAAGAAAGCCTATGACATAAGGCCATCCGAGCAAACAGATCAACATTCCCATCACCCCAACAACTCACAAAACCAACAGCAATTCCTACAGCAGCTACACGAGCAAAAACTAGCTGCTCAACAACAACTCCAACTTATAGAACAACAACTCCACAAAAGCCAATCAAGCTTATCAAAGCAACAGCTTAGCCCACCACAGCCATCACCCCATCCAACAGCTGAAACCAATCACACCCAACAGCTACAGCACGAACCAAGCACACCGCAAGCAAAAAACAAAGTGCAAAGCACCCTGCCCCTAACCCCCCCCTTACACACCGCAGACCATGCATATCCTGTCACTGCCCAAAATCAGCCTCTTAAAAGTACCAGCCAGCAGGAAACTTTTGAAAGACAGTTTCAAAAGCATATCAAGACATTTCGCAAATCAGAACATGTTGTTGAACCCCCCATCTGCCAACAAACTAGCTCTGATCTAACTACGACTCACCCAGAGCAGAAACAGCACCATGCGATACCACTTCAAAAACAATCACGATCACAATCAGCCAACGACAAAATCCCAACTATAGCCACGCCGAATGCCCTGCACTCTAAAGCCCCACCCCCAATAGCCGCTAACAAAATCCCTTCAATTTTCATCCCCAAAATTGCTTCAATTGAGAGTCTATTTGGAATAATACAAAACTCCGCCAATTCTATCAACTACACCACAACTAGTGGACAAGAGGGCGGGGTAAGAGTTAAATGTGCTGATGAAGCCTCGTACTCTAACCTCCTTGCACTCCTCCACAACAATAACATCCATCTTCACACACATCAGATGCCCCAAGATAAAGGTGTACGCATAGTAATCAAAAACCTCCATGCTACCACCCCAATTGACTCCATTCGAACCCTTTTATCTAACCAGGGCTATACAACAAAGTACATAAACCTGCTTAAAAACAGATTTACGGGAATACCATTAAACATTTTTGAAGTCGAGCTCGACGCCAAAACTATAAAAAATGTTGATGACCTATTAAAAATAAACAAACTTGGCAGTCAAGAGGTGGTAATAGAGCGTCAAGCTAGAAGATCAGACCCAGTCCAGTGCCATCGCTGTCAAGCCTTTGGCCATAGCAAAAATTACTGCCGCAGGGCATTCATTTGCATGAAATGTGCGGGGAGTCACCCAACTACCGCATGTGCAAAGGACAGAAGCAGCGAAGGCACTTGCGCCAACTGTGGCAAAGGGCATGTTGCCAGCTACAAGGGCTGCCCTGTATTCAAAAAAGAAAGGGAAAAGCTACTCGCGGTCAGATTTGCTAACCAACCGCCAGGAATTCCAACAGGCTACCAGCAACCCAATGACCCCTCACCGCAACAACAGCCTATACAGCAAAATCTTCGACAACAACGTCACCAACCAACGAATCTCTATCAATCACCCCAACAGCCACAATTAACTAACGCCCAAACGCCTAAGCAACCGCAAAAACCACGAGCGCGACCACTGTACATTAACAGCCCAAAATTTCCACTGCAAATCGTGCCAGCAGAGGCACACACAACACCTCACAGTAACCCTAACAGGAAGACATACAGTCAAGTAAGCCGTTTGGCCACTGTAACTACGATCTCAACAAATCATACTAAGCCAAATAGCCTAAAACTGCCTTTTAAACCTCTCCATAAACCCCAGCAACAACAGCTACAGCAACAAAAGACTCCTCAAAACATCCAATATCACTATCAACAGCAACCTACACCCATTCACTCAGAAAACAACCCAGCCTCAAACAGTCAAATGGCTACCCTACCCCAGCAAATTAATCTTATACAAATACAGAAAGATGTGCTTAGTAATTCGCAAAGCATAACCCAACTGAATGATAAAATAGACCAACTTATTAAACTTGTTTACGACCATCTTGGACCAATCCTAACAAATAAACAAAATACAGCCAATGACAACGATAATGATGCCAAATAATAGACAAATAAACTCAAACAGACGCACCCACGCGCCCACTGCTCTCAACATAGCGTATTGGAACGCGGCGGGAGTCCTCAACAAGTTAGTAGAACTCGAAAACTTTATGCTCAACCACTCAATAGACATAATGATGATCCTAGAAGCTAGGGTTAATACAGTCAAAGACATCAACATAGACGGCTATATCTGCTATCTAGTAACTAATCCAGAAAGCGCTAGGAAAGGGGGTGTAGCCACCTATGTTAAGCAAAATATTCGCCACTCGGCGCTTGAAACCATTTCCACCCCCATGGTACAATGTGCCCCAATCGTGCTTTTTCCCTCCAATGGAAACTCCAACCCAATAATAATCACCCCCATATATTGCCCACCAGTCTACCAATGGACATCGGATCACTTCAACAGACTCTTTATGAAAATAGGGAGCCTGCTGCAGGGATCCCGACTACTTGTCTGTGGCGACTGGAACGCGAAGCATACCTGGTGGGGAAACGTGCGCTCCTGCTTAAGAGGGAGAACTCTAATCAATGCTATTCATAGAAGAGAACACCTTAATATACTAGCAACAGGAGGCGCTACTCACTTTCCCTACGCTAGGAGAAATAGACCATCAGCCATAGATTTTGCAGTTTACGAAGGTTTTCAAAACGAAACCCTTCGCACATTCTCAACAGTTGACCTAGATTCCGATCATCTTCCAATTCACATCAACCTTGAACTGAGCGCAATTCCTCAAAACAGTACAAACATTCAACTCCTTCGTTGGAACACCAACATCCAAACCTTCCAAAGGCATCTGGAGGACACAATTAGCCTAGACTTCGAAATCAATACATCCTCCGACATTGATGAAGCTATAATTAAGCTCAACAATGACATAAGAATATCTGCTGCTGCAGCCACTCCCACTAACACCTCTAACAGAACAATACAAGGTCCGAACAGAATCCAACTTAGCGATACCTCCAGAAGACTGCTCCTTCTAAAACGCCAACAAAAGCTCATAAATCTTACTCAGCACACCGCAGCTAGCCAAAAACTCTACAGAAAAACACAAAATCAGCTCAAAAAATCGCTTATCAAAGATAAAGCAAAGCAACTAAACATCATACTAGAACAAGTCGATACAGCTGACCGTTACCGCCTCCAAAAACTGTGGCAACTCACAAATAAAATCAAAAGGCAGCCGGAACCTAACTGGCCTCTTAAAACACAACTAAACATAAACCTTCCTCCACGCTGGACAAAAACTAGCCAAGACAAAACTGATACCTTTGCTGAACACCTAGAGCAACGTTTCAGCCCCATTCTACTTAACGAAGACGCTGATAGAAGGGCAATTAACAACGAACTAGAGCAAAATAAGCAGCGACTACTTCTCTACACAAATAACCATAGCCCACGCCCCATTTGTGCTGGCGAAATATCACAGATAATTGAAGCCCTCCCACCCAAAAAATCTCCTGGCTGGGATCTTATTAATAATAAGATCCTAAAATCCCTTCCAGCCAAAGCAATAGACCTTCTTACCATTATTTTCAATAGTATCCTCAAACTAGGCTACTTCCCTCAACAGTGGAAGCTCGCAATGGTATCCATGGTGCTCAAACCTGGCAAATGTGTCAACTCAGTAGATTCATACCGTCCTATTAGCTTGCTATGTAGCTTCTCAAAGCTATTTGAAAGACTGCTGATGGACAGGCTATTTGAGATAGAAGAATTCGAATCGGCAATACCTAATCATCAGTTTGGATTTAGAAAAGACCATGGCACCGATCAGCAGCTATTTAGGGTCACTCAGTTCATTCTCAAGGCATTCGAAGCGCGCAATTACTGCTCTGCAGTCTATATAGACATAAGTGAAGCCTTTGACCGTGTATGGCATACCGGCCTGTTGCTAAAATTGTCGAAACTTCTCCCATTCTGTTTGTATAAAGTACTGGAAAGCTACCTTATCGGCCGAAGCTTCTTAATCAAAGGACCTAACGCGACAAAGTCAAGTGTCCGACAAATCCTAGCAGGAGTCCCTCAGGGAAGCGTCCTCGGCCCTATCCTTTACACCATCTACTCCTCAGATATGCCACTCCCTATTCAACGCTACGGTCATGAACATATGCTATCAACCTTTGCGGACGATACTGTAATCCTTGCCTCATCCTCCTCACTCCAACAAGCCATTAGAGCAAACCAGACATACCTCAAACAGCTAGAAAAGTGGGCAGCCACCTGGTGCATTAAAATAAATAGCGCTAAGACTGCCCATGTGATCCATACTATTCGCGTCCTAAGTAGCTCTGACAGAGCAACCACTATCCAGCTTAATGGCTGTGATGTCCCTATCAGCTCGCGTCACAAGTATTTGGGGCTACACTTAGACACAAAGCTAAACCTAAAGTTCCATATCATGTACCTGCGCACCAGAACGCTGACACTAGCAGAGAAATTTAGGTGGCTACTTGGAAGTCACTGCAAGCTAACTAGAGAATGCAAAGCGCTTCTCTACAAGCAGCTAATAGCCCCTGGCTGGCAATATGCCATCCCGATATGGGGAGCATTAACTTCTGACACTCAGTTTAGGCGCATCGATAGCCTCCAAAACAAAATCCTAAGGAGAGCCACATCGTCTGTATGGTTCACTTCTAATCAGACTCTGCGTGAGCGCTATAACATATCCTCTGCAGATGAAATATTTACCTCTAGCAGTGCAAGGCTGTTCACGTCCCTAGCGAATCACCCAAACCAAGAAGCCAGGGACCTAATACTAAGGCCATACAGGCCCCAAAGGCTGCAGAGGGCCAGATTCAATAGACAACTCCTAACACAAATCACTCCTCTCCAATCAACAATCCCCCAACCCCAGCCTCAGCCCCATATCCCAATCCTAATAAGGATGACACTAGAGGAACAACGCAGACCGCCACCACTTAGATGGACCGAACTTGCACGTCAACAGGAGCTGCTAGCCCAACAACAACCTGCACAACAACAACGCCCTCCAAGCCCTGGCATCGAACAGAGGAGGTTGCGGCTCCATGAACTCATTTTCGAGATAATACACGGTGTTCGACCCTACGATAGGAGACGGGAACCCACTGGTCAACAAGAACCACAACAGAACCTGGAAGAGGAAAGTCAGAACTCTCACTAGCAAAGACAGCAATCTCAGTTGCAGGAATATGTCGCTGGCTACACCCTCACACACAACTTAACAACCCTAGACACATTCGGGGCACCGCCCATAACCACAGCTAATAATCCTAAATCCTTTCTGTACAAATACCTAATGCATATCGCAGCAGCAATCTCCCCAAACCTAAACTACCTGAGCCCACCATAAAAAAAACCTAACGGGCCTACACCACCTAAACTCCCTAATCTTATTTGCATAACTTAAAGGCTAAACAACTTAATTATAACTTAAATAACTAACTTAATAATAAAGCAGCAACGTTAACAGCCCGTCTCATGTAATGTCCGCTGGCATTCAACTGTAGACTGCATACCAACATACATGTAAAAGAAAAGAGACATATATAAATAATCAAGAATATAAACTTGTTAGACATCAAATAATAAATAATATAGACAAACTTGAACACCATCAACCCATGAAGCCAAATCTGCTGGCACATCAAGACTCTGCAAATAAAAGAAAAACACATAGCCCATATATAATAAACCACTAAAGCAATAGAGTATAATTGGTTCAACTTATCATAAACAAACTCAACGTCCAGCCTTCATCCACTTGCATACAAGCCATACCCATAGTCACTTCCAGCCAACCTAAAATATTAAATAAAAAATCAAATCTATAAGACTTCCTTAAAATAACACGAATCGACTTACTTATATGAATTAATGCACACCACGCTGCCAACATCCTTGCGTCATCATGGCATCAATCTCTAATAAAAAAGAAAAATTAAAAATAATTTAAATAACAAAACAATTCCCAAATATCAACAAACACTAGCTCTCATGCACCTTCCCGTCATTTCATGCAACACTAAATAACCTAACAGAAACATTTCACCCTTCTAAATACTACTGTATATACAACATACTGAAATGCACTAAAATATAATAGTAAATATGCTATGTATTGTACGTTCCACTTGAATCCAAATAACATCACACCAAACAGACAAATAAACAATACTAATAATCCAATAATCTTAAATTAATTAATAAACTACAATTTAATACAGAGCACTATAGTAACATAGTGCCTAAACATGCAAAGCCACCAAACACAACACATACAAATAGCCCACTTAATTTAAACATCACTAAACACAACAACTTGAAACCAAACTACGCTAATTGCTCAATAAAAAGTAAAGCAATGCAAACTGATAAGAGCTACATAGCAATTGATATTACAACTAACACGCTCTCACAAACCAAATCTTAAAACAACTGAATTAATACAACACAAAAACACAACAATAAACATTTCTAAACAGCATTAATTAAGCCAAAACTACAGTACACACATAAACGGTAGCATAGTAGTACTACATAATTGCAATAATAATACAAAGGCAACAAACATATATCGCCTAAACATAAGTAATAATTACTAATATCAACAAAATAACAAAACATTAAACGCACCAATCCATCGCTGTTAAGCAATACATCCTACCCATTGCTTGAAGGCTACCAACTCCAGCTAGACCAATCAGGGGCCTCACCACGTCTGCAGCCACATCTGAAACAATATAACAAAGAATCAATTCACATAAAAAGCAGCCTAACGAATCTACGTATCTAAATACAACAGAAGCAGCATATCAGCCACATCACCAACACGGACACTGTTCGTCGTCACGGACTCCAGCTCCATCATCTGGAAAACACGCTGCATTAAACATTTAACAAAATCAATTACACAATCCAACTTACCAGATATAAGCAGCATTGCTGACAGTGTCTCCCAACTGAAATAAAAAATAAAACATCAATTTAAAATAAACATACCAGTTTTAAAATAGCTAACTAAATAACACCAACTCGCACGCACAGGACCCATAATGACTAATAACACAAAACATTACACTAAATACTCCATGCAATATAAAAAAAAAGGAAAAACACACACACAACAGCTACAAAACACATAATAGAAATAGTGTCTAATACTCATTAACCCGACCCACTGTACGGGAACCAATCTTAACCTACCCCAACATTTGCAACTCACACGCAATACACATTCACACACATGCAACTCACATTGCCTACCACTTGCACACAGCTACAAACGCCATCTGCTACCGCCGTTCACTAACACAAATAACCCACACAGACCAAACTTATTTAATCTCTTTGTTGTCCATTCTGTTAAACACACTATAATTTAATCGCAATTACCAAATTATCCTGATTACACAACCCAACACGAATAACACAATCAATCACACCGCTAAATTTTCTCACACATTTACACTGCCCGCACACGCGCACGTGCTCAACAGAAATACAAAAGCCATACAGAAAATGCATGCACACTAACACTAATATCACCAGTATACAAACATATACACAACTACACAATTTAAATGCTTAAATCTTACATTAAATTACATCAAAATAACTTAAACATTAACACTATTAGGCAACATGTGCCAATACATATTATTGCACAAGTGATGGCACTATCGCGTCACCCCAACCGGTTACAACTTAACAGCTGTTAACACGCGATACAATCGGCCATCGATAACAGACAAATACTAACCCCTGAAACTCCCACTTAACATAACAGCTGACCTTACAGTATTCTGCTACACTCAATGCTGCGAACAATAGCCTAATTAAAATAAATTCAATGCAGGTATTGCAACCTACACAAATAACACTACTAAATAATAATTATGATAAATACCGCATGTGTATTTAACATAATTACTCCACATAATTACATAACAGACATCTAACATAATTACTCCACATAAATACATAACAGACTTCTAATATAATTACTCCACAGAAATACATAACAGATATCTAACATAATTACTCCACGTAAATACATAACAGCTGTTAGCCTGTCAGGGACCCACCAGTTTACAGACGCAGCGGCCATTAAAACCCAATTACCTAACAGCTGACTATACACCATTAGGGAAGGCACTCTACAGTGTCCACTAGTTAGCTATTTCCAACTCCAAACTAATAACAAAAAAAAAACAAAACCTAACACCTAACAACAAACCTATTGCGCTCTCTAAACTAAAATAAATTATAAAACAATATGCTATTATCAATAGACCTCTGAAATAAATAAAAACAAATAAACACACGTAAATATGTATGTATATGGGTATATGTACGCATGCTGCATGCATGAATATGTGCGCATATGCATGTGTATACATGCGTGCCTGCATATGAGTATGTATATGCATGTATATGTTTACATGTACATGTATGTATGTACTCATATATGTGTGCATGTAAGTATTTGCATATTTATATGTTTACGTTTATGCATTATGCACATTTAAACACAAAACAAAATAGTCAAAATACTCCATATGCAAACTAACACACGCCAAATTACAAAAGTAAACAAGTGATGGCACTATGGCGCCACCTCATCCGATTAATAACATGAAACAGCTGTTAACATACAATAACCAGCACAATTCATCGATAACAAACGAATACCAACCTCTGAAATACCCAACAGGCGGCGCCACATAACATAACAGCTGACCATACAACACTCTGCTATACTCCACACTACGAATAATTACCCAACTGAATTAAAATAAAACCAATGCATATATAGTAATCTATACAAATAACACTGTTACTACCATAACAATAATAATTATGATAAATACCATATGGATATTTAACATAATTGCTCCACACATATACATAACAGCTGCTAGCCTACCTAATATCAAACAGCTGTTTGTATACCACTTTGGACGGCAGTTTACAGTGTCCACTGGCCAGCCAATACTAACTCCAAATTAACAATTAAAACTCAACAAACTTATACACCCAATATTGCGCTCCCTAAAGCCAAATAAATAATAATCAAAGAACATTAAAACTCTGAAACCAAACAGATAAATGTGTGCATATATATATGTAAATATATATATATATAAATATTTAATTTTACATATATGTATGCGCACATTTACATATACATCAACTTTCCCGCCAACTTACCTGCCACACTTTAAATTATAATATCTAGATTCTACCAATAATTATTCATCTAAAAACTTACATAGAACAATTCAAAGAAAAACAATTTTCTCAGAAAACTAAATTGCCACATACATCTTCATATTCCAAAATACTAAATATATACACCATTAAAATTATACGTCATACACAACAAGAAAAGGAAAAAATAATTTAAAAAAAAGGCCAACACAAATAAGAAATTTAAAAAAATAAGCACACATGCGAAGAAAAAATTAAAATAATAGAAACTAAATATGCCACTAAAAAAAACAATAGTAATACATTTAACTCAACCTCATCAGCAATAGATCAAATAAAAAACAAATAATAAAAAGGCCAATACTTTCATACAATTAATCCCCTAGAATTACGCCACACTAAATTACTAAGTTATTAAATTCAAAATTGTTCCCATTAAAAATAAGCAAACTTAATATAACTAGACTAATTAATTATAATTAATATTAAATAGTAAATAAGCAGAGACGAGATCAGCAGCAACTACCAACAAGCAGTTCCAAACGGCCGTTGCATACTTTTGAGCCGAAGAGTCTCCTGCCTTACCGCCTGCAAAGGATTGCGCTGCTATGATACCCAGAAATTCTCAACCAGTACTAGCACTAGGCTACCCATCATCCTGGCGCCCACCCCCAATAAGATGCCAGTTCTGGTGCTAGGTGGACCTTCCAATGTGCTCAATACACCAACAATTGACCATTGGACAAATCACCGTCATCTCAGCAACACAACCGCCTAACATCACTACGCTCAACTCCAGCTCAACAACTAGCAGCTCCAACAACATATTACAACCCCTGGCAATGAATGTTGGCATCACCATGTCCACTTTCAGGCCAACAACAGCCATTAACCTAAACAACAAACAACACCTCCAGCAACAAGTATCAACTCCAGCAATAAACAACAAGCCTCCAAGCTAACTGTGGAAACAACTACTCCAGCAACAGCCAGCAACCCCGCATGCAACTCCTGGCCTATGAAAGTATCGCCAGCATCATCAACAACCATCGACAACTACAATAACAAAACAGCAACGCCAACCGTAACCACTGTACAACAGATCTAAGCACACCCGTGCCAAACTCCAGCTCTACAACAACAACTCCAGTAACTACACCTACAAACTCTGGAAACTGATCCGGCTGCTACAACAACAAAACAGCAACAAGCAGCATACTCCAGCAGCAATTCCCCCGTACCTGATGTAGACACCTCCGTCCTAACTTCAGCTCAACAACAATAACGCCAATAACAACCAGCAACTACAACAACATATCATCAACTCTACCCGCAACTTTTGGTCGCTGCTACAAACTCCTGCGCCAAAATCCAACCCAACAACAAACACCAACAAAGAATTAAGGGGCAGCAACAAGTAGCAATTCCAACGGCAATTCCCTTGTAGGCATGTTCAAGACTAACTTCGGCTCAACCAGCAACAACTGCAGCAACAAACAGCAGCCCCAACAACAGCAACAACTGCATACAACAACCGGCAGCTCCAACAACAAATCAGCAACTTCACAAACACTTAAATAATTAACTACAATTAGTTCCCACCCTAAAATTAAAATAAGCCACTAAAACAAAACTAGCTTAAGACAGGAAAAAATTAAAGCTATAGCTAATAATTGTAAGTTCCGTTAACAAACACCAATTCCGACAACAACATTAAGCATACAACAACCAGCAAACTCAACAACAAAGCAGCAACTTTCACAACTCTAAATAATTTACCACAATTAATCTGTTTTATATCCAATTATTCTTAATTATAATTCTCTGTTAATTTCCACCCTAAAAAATTACATAAAGCCACTAAAAAATAAAATTAGCTTAAGATAGGTTAAAAATAAAATTGTAACTAATATTTATAAGTTGCCCCAAGGGTAATATAAATAAATATAAAATTTATACACAAAAAAATTAAAATCAATAATGATACAACTCAGTAACACAATCTTATCACCAGACCATATGCCATCAGCACTATCAAGCTTTCCCTATCCGCTCGACTTTAACCTGTAACAAAATAAACACATAATGAATACACCTATTAACCAGTACATCACTTACCTACCTCAAAAAACGCTTATACAAATTGAAAGAGCCAATCAAGCAGAATCGGCAGAGTCGTCCTCGTATCCCAGCAGCCACCGTCACACTTAAAGAATAATACAAAAATAAAAGAAAAAACATTAATACATAACAAATAAGAAACTTCCAAAAGCACATAATTGTATCTGTATTTGAATCTGCATTTAAATTAATCTAAACAGAATCACCTAACAACTCAAGCTCCAAAACAAAATGAAACACTAATAATCTAACTCGACCCACTGTACGAGTCATATCCCTGACCTACCCTAACACAAACAGCTAGCGCACAAAGCTCACACACACAAACAAACGCTAATTACTCACACACATGCAAAACTCACACAATAGCCAAGCCGCTCTCACTATAAATAATAATTCAAATATAAAACACTTATACAAGACACAAAACAACTCAACAATAAAGAATATACCATGCGAACAACATAAACATTAAATTCCTAACAAAAAAAAACACAAACTCAAGCCACTTATCTCACCGAATGCCCTTTTACACACACTTGCTTACAGTGCACTTACACGCGCTCAACATTGAAACGTAGCCAAACACATAACACATGCACATGTATCCAAATAATTCCTTCTAACTACAATACACTGAAACGCACTAAAACAAAATTTACTCATAATCCTAATAATAACACTCTCCACTAAATTTTCACAAAACAAAATACTTAACATTCGCCAATTCTCAAAAGATAAATAAGAGATGACACTATGGAACCGCATTCAGCCGATTAATACCATAAAAACAGCTGGCAACACCCAATATACCCTTGCCTCCTCATTCATCGATAACAGATGAATGTAATCCCAATTACCCCAATAGATGGCGCAACTTAACAGATCAGCTGACTTTATAGCACTCTGCTACTCCTCACAATAGAAAATAATACCAAATTTAAATTATACTAAGCCAACACTATTTACAACTTAAACATATGAAACTATAAACTCAAAAGTAACCATAATAAATACCAATTATTACTCTTCTAACATATTACTACAAAAATACAAAACAGCTGTTAGCTCATTAGGGTCTTACCAGCTTACAACTCAGCTGCCATTAAAATGCCAAGTCCTAACAGCTGACTTCACACCAACAATGGCGGTACTTTACAGTGTCCATTGGGCAACACTACTAACCCCAAACTCAAAGCACAACTGCAAACATCTAAAACCCAATATTTGAGCTTCATAAAATTAATAAATAAATAATACTAATAGATAAACTACTAAAAATCAAGTAATAATATCAATTTCTCTGCTAACCTACCCGCTATATATAATATTTTAAATTCCAAAATACTAAAACAATTACACCACTAAATCATACATAAACTAACATTAAACAATTCATTAACACAAAAAGAGAAAAGATAAATATATCAACACTAAAAAGAAAATAATCAAAAAAGAGTAAAGAAATAAGGCCAACACAATAATATGAAACAAAATAGCCATACATACAATAAAAAAGAATAAAAAGAAAAGAATTACAAAAGGCCACGAAAAACAGAAAAAAGGCCAATACAATCACAACTAAATAACAAATCATACATTGCATTGTTTGTCATTAAAATAAAAAAAAAAAAAAAAGGAAAAAATAGTAAATCTTCTGTAATTAGGCTAAGTTGATGTATAGAATTACAATTAATAGTAAATAGTAATATAAATAGTAAATAAGCAAACGAATAATGCAGCAGAGAAGCAGAACACGAACACGCGCGCCCATTCAAAATATTTAAACACAAACCACACTACAACTTTCCCTGCCAACATTTAAAGAGCGCCAACATGAATAAGGACTAATAGACAGCAAAACACCATGTCCAACGTTCGCATACCATCAACTTCAGCAAGGCCAACCAGGATTCCTACCACGTCCGCAGCCAAACCTAAATACAAATTAACAAAGAATCAACTCAAAACAAAATAACAAAATAAATATCACGTATCTAAAGTACGTTAGCAGCAGTCTACTCGCCATCTATACCGGACCTCGCCCACTTCCATGTATCACAGCGCCAACATCCTTTAAAAAATAAACTTCATTAAACACAGTTAACAATCCATCTTAAACACATACCAACTCGTAATTCAAACGGCAGCACTCCTGCCTGTGCCTTCATCCTGAAATAAAAATAACAACTTTAATTAAACACAACAGTACTTAACAACTCAAAATCAAATTTCTTAAGCACACATAAACAAACAAATACACAAACAATTTAAATCAAGTCAACTTAATATAAAACACTACTTCAATGCCTCGGTTTCTTATACAAAGCAACTAAACTCAATACTAATGAATTGACCACCTTATCTAAAATGGCAAAGTCCTCCAACTTAAAATCAAGTCATAATAAACTACATACTAATAAATAATATTTTCTCAAAATAAAACAAAATATACATATAAATAACCAAACAAGAGCCACAAATCACTCGAGCTTCAACATACATTAACACTTTCTTCATAACACACAATAACTGAAAATACACAATACAAATAAAACAATTACGAACAGTCAACAATAGATAAACTACAATACACACACACAAACATACTTGTGGCCACCTAAAATAATAATAATCACTCATCTTAAATAGATAAACATAATACAAATACACAAACAAATACAAGCCAACGCTACAATACTAACTAGACCTGCACATTGCGCATCTCCATACCTCGGCAACATCCTCAGATCACCGTCTCCAGTGAGGCCAGTCAAGAAGCAAACCACACCTTCAGCAACACCTGGAATTTAAAACAAAAACTAATTAACTGCTAATAACAACAAAAAGCACATCCTTACTACTATACAAACCAATACTCCACTCAGAAGCATCTGATGGGCGCGGACCATCAATCGAAGAGCAACGCCACATAGTACCACACCAGTAGCCACACCTGAAATAAACAACAACAAAGAATCAACTCCTGCAAAATCACTTACAAAACATACTTACCTAAAATGAACCAGCATGCAGCACGCTCGCCGCATAGGCCAAGACGGACACTCGCTTCATCAATATGGTTTCCAGGGCCCTCACCTAGAAAATAATTGGATCAAACACATTAAACAGTTCAATCACCAAACAAAGTCAACAAATCAAATGCTCTGCATTAAATACTACACAAAAAGACAACTACACTCATCACAGCTGCAAAACAAATTAAAGAAAAAGTGACCAGTACTCACTAAATTCGACCTACTGTACGTGCCCTATCCCTAACCTACCTCAACGCAGTCAACTCACACGCAACACACGCCCACATACATGCAACGCACGCTGATGATCACACACTCAGCCACACATAACTCCTGTCACCGCCGCTCATCATACAAATCTTATACCAATCGCAATACAGCCCGACAACAATGAATACACAATGCTAAATGCGCGATACATATTACACGCCACTTACAACAGCATAAACACAGTTAAATAATTACATTGATCAAAATTACTAACGCAGTTAAACTGTCCATGCACGCGCAACTGCCCAACATAAACACAAAAACTACATACAATTTACATTCTCACTTAAACCAATAACAACAATATACATACTTCACTATAACACAATCTAACCATTTAACTTTGCACTAAATTATATCTAAATCAATTAAAACATTAAAAAAAATAATAATAACAAGTTAAAATGCGTCAATTACCAAATGTAAACCAGAGATGACACTTGCATACCACAGCTGTTAACGTAAAATGCAACCGTGCATGCTCAGCCGCTTATAATCATCGATAGCAGCCGAACACTAACTCCGTAAACTTCCAACAGACGGCGCCACTCAACTAACATCTCAGTTAACAGCATTCTGCAACGTCACACACTATGAATAAAACTAATTAAATAACATAAAAATCAAAGCCAACACCATATTCCAACAGATACAATTAAAACCCTAAGCAAATCAATATCTACAATAAATACCATTATACATACATAATTAACATAACACCCCACGATAACATTCAGCAGCTGTTAGCTTACCAGAGACTTAACAGATCACAGCGCAACGGCCATTAAAATTCAATACTTAACAGGAGATTATACAACACTAATGACGGCACCTCACAGTGTCCACATTGCAGCCAATACCAGCTCCAAAATATCAATAAAAATATCCAACAACAGATCATTCTAATAATAAAATAAATAAATAAACTAAATAATATTAATAATAAATATATATGCAAATTCTCCTGCCAACTTACCTTCTATATAATAAATTACAACTACATAACATTATATACACCAATCATCACTAATCAATTCAAATATTCAAAATAAAACAAAAATATTAAAGAAACTTAGGAAAAAGGCTAACGCAAATAATAAATTCAAAAGAAGCCAACACAAATATGAAACTCACTCACTCACAAACACCCCTATACAATAATTTATTTAGATAAATAACTTTAAACTGTTTGCCATTAAAAAATTTAGAAAATAAGAAATAGAATTATAATCAACTAATAACAAATAGATACTATTTAAAAGAACGAGCTATCTAGCAGGAAAACGGAAGCGAGAGCAGCAGCAACTACGTCACATGCAAGCAGTTACAATGCAGTTCCAAATGCACATTGCATACTTTGGAGCAAAAGGCTCTCCTGCCTTACCGCCTCCAAAGGAAACGGAACTGACGGTCCTTTTGAATTCCCAACCAGTTCTGGCAGCAGGTTGCCCATCACTCCTACGCACTCCCCCAGTAAGATGCCAGTTATGGTGCTAGGTGGACCTGCCACTGGAGTCAATACGCCAACAATTGGCCCTTGGGCAAAGCACCGTCAGTTCGTTGAGAGTGTGAACCACGACCACGACACATCGACTTGTCAACAACAACAGCAACTTCAGCAACAACTGGCAACTCCAACAATTCCTGGCAATCCACTTCCATACCACTACGCTAAGCTCCAGCACATCATAAACCAGCAATTTCAACTGCAAACGGCTTCTCTTGCAACTGAAAACTGATGTAGGCATCTCCGTGTCTACTCCAGCCCTACAAAATCTACCAGCAACCCCAAACAACAATCAGCAACTCATCCAGCAGTCGCTTAAAATGCAACACCAACAGCCAGCAGCCTTAGCAACAACCAGCAACTACAACAAAAATAAATAGACAACAACTCAAACGCCAGCCAGCAACTCCCCAGTCGATCATCAGCGGAAGCAGTCACATAATATTAATCAAACTTCAAATACCCTATTGTTTATAGTCATTAATTTATCATTTTATTTCTTTGTAAATTTCCGTCACTATAACTAATAACTAGCCACTAAATAACATTGTAAAAATAGTTTAAGATAGGTTAATAATCAAATTGTAATTAATATTTATAAGTTGCCCTACGGGTAATACAAATAAATATAAAACTTATTTCAAAAAATATAAATGTCCTTAAAAATAAATTCACAGGGATCCCATTAAATATCTTTGAGGTAGAAGTTGACGCTAAATCCATCAAAAACATAGAAGACCTGCTAAACGTAAAAAAGCTAGGGAGCCAAGAGGTAGCCATAGAACGCCAAGCCATGAGAATGGACCCAGTCCAATGCCACCGTTGCCAGGCTTTCGGCCATAGCAAAAACTACTGTCGTAGGGAGTTCGTTTGCATGAAATGTGCGGGGAAACACCCTACGACAGCATGTACTAAGGCCAGAAGCAGCGAAGGCACCTGTGCCAACTGTGGCAAAGGACATGTGGCGAGCTACAAAGGCTGTCCCGTTTATAAAAAGGAAAGAGAAAGGCTGCTCACAGTCAGGCTCGCCAATCAACCGGCTGTTTTTCCCCCAGCCTATCAACAACCCTCTGATCGGCCACCTAAGCAGCAGCCCATCCAACAAAACCAGCGACAGCAACAACAGCTGACAGACAGACACCCTAACTCGCCCCAACGCCCACAAGCACTCCCGGTCCTAGCAAACACACCTCAAGCGCAAACCCTTACACAAATCGAGCTAACAGGTGCTCGAGCAGGAGCTTACACACCACATCACAGCAGTTTAAATAGAATTACATACAGTCAAGCAACCCGAGGGGGCATAAAAAAGATGGGAACCCCCATCTCTTCCAAACCATACACCCAAAATTTGCCCCACCAGATACATCCACAACCTCAACGTCACAATAAACCCCAGCAACAGAAACTTCATCAATTAAATCTCCCTGAACATGCCTTACATCATCAACACTACTACCAACAACAATCCACAGCTACACAGCATGAACAAAACATTGTACTTAACAGGAACACTTACAAACTACCTCAGCAAATAGACCTTAAACAAATTCAGAATGATGTGACAAGTAATACGCAGAGCATAGCTCGTCTTAACGACAAAATTGATCAACTCCATAAGCTTGTTCACGACCACTTTCAATCAATTCTAAAAAACAACCAAAATTCAGCCAATGATAACTTAAATAATGTCGAGCAATAGACAGACAAATACAAACATCCACACCCGCACAATCAATACTCTAAAAATAGCCTATTGGAATGCTGCGGGGATTCTCAATAAACTTATAGAACTCGAAAACTTCATGCTCAGTCAATCAATAGATATAATGATGTTAATAGAAACCAGAGTAAACTCAGTCAATAGTATCAACATAAGTGGCTATATCTGCTACCTAGTCCCCAATCCTGAAAGTACTAGGAAAGGAGGCGTTGCTACATATGTGAAGCAAAATATCCGTCACACAGCTCTAGAAACTATTTCCGCACCAATGGTTCAATGTGCACCAATTGCACTATTCCCATCAAATGGTAACTCAAACTCAATAGCTATTACCTCTATATACTGCCCACCAACATATCAATGGACTACAGACCACTTTGACAGACTCTTCTCAAAAATAGGGAGCCTGTTGCAAGGATCCCGGCTGCTGATTTGCGGCGACTGGAACGCAAAGCACACCTGGTGGGGAAACGTGCGTTCCTGTCTTAGAGGCAGAACTCTTATGTCTGCTATTCACAGACGAGAGCAACTCAACATTCTTGCAACAGGAGGGGCGACGCACTTCCCTTACACCAGAAGAAATAGACCGTCAGCCATTGACTTTGCTGTTTACGCAGGTCTACATAATGAAGCCTTGCATACATACTCATCAATCGACCTAGACTCTGATCACCTGCCGATACATATAAACCTGGAACTGGGCGCAGTTCCTCGAATAACTACAAACACTCAACTCTTCCATTGGAACACCAATATCCAAACTTTTCAAACACACCTCGAGGGTATCATTGGCCTAGACATAGTAATCAACACATGCACAGACATTGATGATGCTATAACTAAGCTTAACAACGATATTCGCATAGCTGCTGCCGCAGCTACACCCGCCAATACCTCTAATAGGATAGCTCAAGGCCCAAAGAGAATTCAGCTTAGTGATACATCCAAAAGACTGCTTATTCTAAAACGGCAACAAAAGCTTATAAACCTCACACAGCACACGCCAGCCAGCCAGCAACTCTACAAAAGAACACAAAATCAGCTTAAAAAATCACTCACTAAAGACAAAGCAAAACAACTAAATAACATATTAGAATTAGTCGATCCATCTGACAGATACCGCCTCCAAAAGTTGTGGCAAATCACAAATAAGATCAAAAGACAGCCGGAACCTAACTGGCCTCTTAAAACGCAACCAAATGCCAATGCTCCCCACTCTGGACAAAAACCTGCCAACAAAAAACTGAGACCTTTGCAGAACACCTGGAACAAAGGTTCTGCCCCATCCTTCTTAACCAAGATTCTGATAGAAGAGCAATTAATGATGAGCTAGAGCAAAACAAGCAGCGCCTATTCACCCACGCAAACAACCAAAACCCACGCATTATCACCTCTGGTGAAATCTTGCAGATCATAGCTGCCCTTCCACCCAAAAAGTCCCCTGGCTTGGACCTCATTAACAACAAGATCCTTAAATCCCTCCCAATCAAGGCAATAGATCTTCTGGCTCTAATCTACAATAGTATGCTCAGGCTAGGCCACTTTCCCCAACAGTGGAAGCTAGCCATGGTAACTATGGTACTCAAACCTGGCAAATGTGCTAACCTGGTCGACTCATACCGTCCTATCAGTTTGCTGTGTAGCTTCTCAAAGTTATTTGAGAGATTACTGATGGATAGACTGTTTGATGTTGAGGAATTCGAACTGGCAATACCCTGCCACCAGTTCGGATTTAGGAAAGAACATGGAACTGACCAACAATTATTCAGGGTCACCCAATTCATCCTCAAGGCCTTTGAATCGCGCAACTTCTGCTCGGCAGTTTATATCGACATTAGCGAAGCCTTCGATCGCGTATGGCACGTCGGCCTACTGTTGAAGCTGTCCAAGCTCCTCCCACTCCGCCTTTTTAAGATACTCGAAAGTTACCTTAATGGCCGAAGTTTCCTAATCAAAGGGCCTAATGGAACAAAATCTAGCGTTCGACAAATCCTAGCAGGAGTCCCCCAGGGAAGCGTCCTAGGCCCAGTCCTTTATACGATCTACTCCTCAGACATGCCACTCCCCGCCCAACGTTATGGACATGAACACATGTTATCTACCTTTGCGGATGACACTGTCATTCTTGCTTCATCCCACTCACTACAGCAAGCCATAAGGGTAAATCAGATGTATCTCACCCAACTAGAAAAGTGGGCAGCTACCTGGTGCATCAAAATAAACAGCACCAAGACTGCCCACGTAATCCATACCAATCGTATCCTAAGCACCTCAGACAGAACAATCACCATCCAGCTCAACGGCTGCGATGTTCCACTCAGCTCACGACATAAGTATTTGGGCCTGCATTTAGATTCAAAGCTAAACCTCAAATTTCACATTACGTACCTGCGCACCAGAACCTACTCACTAGCAGAGAAATTTAAATGGCTCCTGGGAAGTCATTGTAAGCTAACCAGAAAATGTAAAGCGCTCCTATACAAACAGATAATAGCCCCAGCATGGCACTATGCCATCCCGATCTGGGGAGCACTTTCCTCTGACACACAGTTTAGGCGTATTGATAGGCTTCAAAACAAAATCTTAAGAAAAGCCACATCCTCCAGCTGGTTCACTACTAATCAGACCCTGCGTGATCGCTACAACGTAGCCTCAGCCGAGGAAGTATTCACCTCTAGCAGCGCAAGGCTATTCACGTCTTTAGCGAATCACCCGAATCTAGAAGCTAGGAACCTAATTCTTACGCCATACAGGCCACAAAGGTTGCATAGAAACAGATACACTACTCAACTCTTAACACAAATCACCCCCCTCCAAGGAACCATCCCCCAACCCCAACTTCCACCCCATGTCCCTATTCTCATAAGGATGTCGATAGAGGAGCAGCTCAGACCGCCACCCCGCAGTTGGACCCAACTCGCACGGCAGCAGGAGCAGCTAGCCCTGCAACAACCCGCACAAAGACGCGCCCCTAGCCCTGGCGCCGAGCAGAGAAGACTGCGGCTCTTTGAGCTCATACTACAGATAACCCACGGTGGGCCTAACGAGCGTAGGCGTGAAACTATCGCTCAACATCAACCTCAACAGGACTCGTAACAACAAAGCTAATAGCAACCCTACTAACTAAGCCAACACTAACAGAAAGGGAAATACTTCACTGATTACAACTACACACACAAGCCATTACGCACGCTATCAATCAATCCTGCATCCTGCCCATAAAACCTAACCTACCGGAGCCTAACATAATCCCC
The DNA here is from genome assembly GCA_018904165.1 of Zaprionus camerounensis. Classification (NCBI taxonomy): domain Eukaryota; kingdom Metazoa; phylum Arthropoda; class Insecta; order Diptera; family Drosophilidae; genus Zaprionus; species Zaprionus camerounensis. The sequence goes on from JAEIFS010000037.1 coordinate 37,470, forward strand.
TCACGGACCTACATCACCTAAAGCCCCTAATCCTCGACACATAACTTAATTACTAAATAACTTAATTATGACTTAAATAACTAATTAAAACTAATTCAGCAGCAGCGTCGTTGAAGGTCGTTAGCGGCTACCTCTGCGTGTAGTCCACCGGCGTTCAGCTACACACTGCATACGTAATACCCTGTAATACAAAAGATACACATATTAATAAACAATACATAAAGGTGAAATAAATCTAAATCATAAATAAATAACTTGAACAAACTAAACACCGCCAAATTTGCAAGCCAAACTTGCATTAGACCAAAAGCTGAAAATAAAAAGAAAACATATTATCATATAGTAAACCTTTAAATTCATAAAAATAAAATTGGTTTAACTTATCTTAACTAAGCCGAACTCCCAGCTTCATCCATCTACATCCATCTGCAAGCCCAAAAGCTGAAAAAAAAAAAATACATAATCCACATATAATAAACCATTAAAATTCAGTAATTAAAATCGGTTCAACTTAAAAAAATCATCAGACATCATCCATCTATTTCCAAGGCACATCCAGCCCACTTCCAGCCTCCCTAAAAATTAAAATAAAATTATAACAATAATTAAGCAATACTCAAGTGATGTCATTACTCCAAACTTACTTAAAATCAATAATGATACAACTCAGTAACACAATCTTATCACCAGACCATATGCCATCAGCACTATCAAGCTTTCCCTATCCGCTCGACTTTAACCTGTAACAAAATAAACACATAATGAATACACCTATTAACCAGTACATCACTTACCTACCTCAAAAAACGCTTATACAAATTGAAAGAGCCAATCAAGCAGAATCGGCAGAGTCGTCCTCGTATCCCAGCAGCCACCGTCACACTTAAAGAATAATACAAAAATAAAAGAAAAAACATTAATACATAACAAATAAGAAACTTCCAAAAGCACATAATTGTATCTGTATTTGAATCTGCATTTAAATTAATCTAAACAGAATCACCTAACAACTCAAGCTCCAAAACAAAATGAAACACTAATAATCTAACTCGACCCACTGTACGAGTCATATCCCTGACCTACCCTAACACAAACAGCTAGCGCACAAAGCTCACACACACAAACAAACGCTAATTACTCACACACATGCAAAACTCACACAATAGCCAAGCCGCTCTCACTATAAATAATAATTCAAATATAAAACACTTATACAAGACACAAAACAACTCAACAATAAAGAATATACCATGCGAACAACATAAACATTAAATTCCTAACAAAAAAAAACACAAACTCAAGCCACTTATCTCACCGAATGCCCTTTTACACACACTTGCTTACAGTGCACTTACACGCGCTCAACATTGAAACGTAGCCAAACACATAACACATGCACATGTATCCAAATAATTCCTTCTAACTACAATACACTGAAACGCACTAAAACAAAATTTACTCATAATCCTAATAATAACACTCTCCACTAAATTTTCACAAAACAAAATACTTAACATTCGCCAATTCTCAAAAGATAAATAAGAGATGACACTATGGAACCGCATTCAGCCGATTAATACCATAAAAACAGCTGGCAACACCCAATATACCCTTGCCTCCTCATTCATCGATAACAGATGAATGTAATCCCAATTACCCCAATAGATGGCGCAACTTAACAGATCAGCTGACTTTATAGCACTCTGCTACTCCTCACAATAGAAAATAATACCAAATTTAAATTATACTAAGCCAACACTATTTACAACTTAAACATATGAAACTATAAACTCAAAAGTAACCATAATAAATACCAATTATTACTCTTCTAACATATTACTACAAAAATACAAAACAGCTGTTAGCTCATTAGGGTCTTACCAGCTTACAACTCAGCTGCCATTAAAATGCCAAGTCCTAACAGCTGACTTCACACCAACAATGGCGGTACTTTACAGTGTCCATTGGGCAACACTACTAACCCCAAACTCAAAGCACAACTGCAAACATCTAAAACCCAATATTTGAGCTTCATAAAATTAATAAATAAATAATACTAATAGATAAACTACTAAAAATCAAGTAATAATATCAATTTCTCTGCTAACCTACCCGCTATATATAATATTTTAAATTCCAAAATACTAAAACAATTACACCACTAAATCATACATAAACTAACATTAAACAATTCATTAACACAAAAAAGAGAAAAGATAAATATATCAACACTAAAAAAAGAAAATAATCAAAAAAAGAGTAAAGAAATAAGGCCAACACAATAATATGAAACAAAATAGCCATACATACAATAAAAAAGAATAAAAAAGAAAAGAATTACAAAAGGCCACGAAAAACAGAAAAAAGGCCAATACAATCACAACTAAATAACAAATCATACATTGCATTGTTTGTCATTAAAATAAAAAAAAAAAAAAAAAGGAAAAAATAGTAAATCTTCTGTAATTAGGCTAAGTTGATGTATAGAATTACAATTAATAGTAAATAGTAATATAAATAGTAAATAAGCAAACGAATAATGCAGCAGAGAAGCAGAACACGAACACGCGCGCCCATTCAAAATATTTAAACACAAACCACACTACAACTTTCCCTGCCAACATTTAAAGAGCGCCAACATGAATAAGGACTAATAGACAGCAAAACACCATGTCCAACGTTCGCATACCATCAACTTCAGCAAGGCCAACCAGGATTCCTACCACGTCCGCAGCCAAACCTAAATACAAATTAACAAAGAATCAACTCAAAACAAAATAACAAAATAAATATCACGTATCTAAAGTACGTTAGCAGCAGTCTACTCGCCATCTATACCGGACCTCGCCCACTTCCATGTATCACAGCGCCAACATCCTTTAAAAAATAAACTTCATTAAACACAGTTAACAATCCATCTTAAACACATACCAACTCGTAATTCAAACGGCAGCACTCCTGCCTGTGCCTTCATCCTGAAATAAAAATAACAACTTTAATTAAACACAACAGTACTTAACAACTCAAAATCAAATTTCTTAAGCACACATAAACAAACAAATACACAAACAATTTAAATCAAGTCAACTTAATATAAAACACTACTTCAATGCCTCGGTTTCTTATACAAAGCAACTAAACTCAATACTAATGAATTGACCACCTTATCTAAAATGGCAAAGTCCTCCAACTTAAAATCAAGTCATAATAAACTACATACTAATAAATAATATTTTCTCAAAATAAAACAAAATATACATATAAATAACCAAACAAGAGCCACAAATCACTCGAGCTTCAACATACATTAACACTTTCTTCATAACACACAATAACTGAAAATACACAATACAAATAAAACAATTACGAACAGTCAACAATAGATAAACTACAATACACACACACAAACATACTTGTGGCCACCTAAAATAATAATAATCACTCATCTTAAATAGATAAACATAATACAAATACACAAACAAATACAAGCCAACGCTACAATACTAACTAGACCTGCACATTGCGCATCTCCATACCTCGGCAACATCCTCAGATCACCGTCTCCAGTGAGGCCAGTCAAGAAGCAAACCACACCTTCAGCAACACCTGGAATTTAAAACAAAAACTAATTAACTGCTAATAACAACAAAAAGCACATCCTTACTACTATACAAACCAATACTCCACTCAGAAGCATCTGATGGGCGCGGACCATCAATCGAAGAGCAACGCCACATAGTACCACACCAGTAGCCACACCTGAAATAAACAACAACAAAGAATCAACTCCTGCAAAATCACTTACAAAACATACTTACCTAAAATGAACCAGCATGCAGCACGCTCGCCGCATAGGCCAAGACGGACACTCGCTTCATCAATATGGTTTCCAGGGCCCTCACCTAGAAAATAATTGGATCAAACACATTAAACAGTTCAATCACCAAACAAAGTCAACAAATCAAATGCTCTGCATTAAATACTACACAAAAAGACAACTACACTCATCACAGCTGCAAAACAAATTAAAGAAAAAGTGACCAGTACTCACTAAATTCGACCTACTGTACGTGCCCTATCCCTAACCTACCTCAACGCAGTCAACTCACACGCAACACACGCCCACATACATGCAACGCACGCTGATGATCACACACTCAGCCACACATAACTCCTGTCACCGCCGCTCATCATACAAATCTTATACCAATCGCAATACAGCCCGACAACAATGAATACACAATGCTAAATGCGCGATACATATTACACGCCACTTACAACAGCATAAACACAGTTAAATAATTACATTGATCAAAATTACTAACGCAGTTAAACTGTCCATGCACGCGCAACTGCCCAACATAAACACAAAAACTACATACAATTTACATTCTCACTTAAACCAATAACAACAATATACATACTTCACTATAACACAATCTAACCATTTAACTTTGCACTAAATTATATCTAAATCAATTAAAACATTAAAAAAAATAATAATAACAAGTTAAAATGCGTCAATTACCAAATGTAAACCAGAGATGACACTTGCATACCACAGCTGTTAACGTAAAATGCAACCGTGCATGCTCAGCCGCTTATAATCATCGATAGCAGCCGAACACTAACTCCGTAAACTTCCAACAGACGGCGCCACTCAACTAACATCTCAGTTAACAGCATTCTGCAACGTCACACACTATGAATAAAACTAATTAAATAACATAAAAATCAAAGCCAACACCATATTCCAACAGATACAATTAAAACCCTAAGCAAATCAATATCTACAATAAATACCATTATACATACATAATTAACATAACACCCCACGATAACATTCAGCAGCTGTTAGCTTACCAGAGACTTAACAGATCACAGCGCAACGGCCATTAAAATTCAATACTTAACAGGAGATTATACAACACTAATGACGGCACCTCACAGTGTCCACATTGCAGCCAATACCAGCTCCAAAATATCAATAAAAATATCCAACAACAGATCATTCTAATAATAAAATAAATAAATAAACTAAATAATATTAATAATAAATATATATGCAAATTCTCCTGCCAACTTACCTTCTATATAATAAATTACAACTACATAACATTATATACACCAATCATCACTAATCAATTCAAATATTCAAAATAAAACAAAAATATTAAAGAAACTTAGGAAAAAGGCTAACGCAAATAATAAATTCAAAAGAAGCCAACACAAATATGAAACTCACTCACTCACAAACACCCCTATACAATAATTTATTTAGATAAATAACTTTAAACTGTTTGCCATTAAAAAATTTAGAAAATAAGAAATAGAATTATAATCAACTAATAACAAATAGATACTATTTAAAAGAACGAGCTATCTAGCAGGAAAACGGAAGCGAGAGCAGCAGCAACTACGTCACATGCAAGCAGTTACAATGCAGTTCCAAATGCACATTGCATACTTTGGAGCAAAAGGCTCTCCTGCCTTACCGCCTCCAAAGGAAACGGAACTGACGGTCCTTTTGAATTCCCAACCAGTTCTGGCAGCAGGTTGCCCATCACTCCTACGCACTCCCCCAGTAAGATGCCAGTTATGGTGCTAGGTGGACCTGCCACTGGAGTCAATACGCCAACAATTGGCCCTTGGGCAAAGCACCGTCTGTTCGTTGAGAGTGTGAACCACGACCACGACACATACATTTGGAATTGCCAATACAAAGAGTTTTAATTTTCGATAAAATTCCAAGTTTGGTGTGTCTGGCTGCCATGGTCAAGCTCAGCGAGTGACGTGTGACGTATTTTCGGCGTGTATTTATACCCTTGCTCGGGTCTCAGTTCGGTTCGGAGTTCTAATTGCATCGTTGCCAGTGCCGTCGGCAGTGCAATTTCGTCGCGTTAAGCAGTGTTAGTGTGTGTGTTAAGTGTTTGCTATAAGCAGTGCACTTCCCCTCGGTGCGAAGAGTTTGTTGGCTGTTGTTAGGAGACTGCAATATACTGCAGTTCACCTCCTCAAGCTGCCCACTCTCCTTCCATCAAGGCCTGGAAGTTGTAACTTGCCTGCTTAAAGCACACTTTCACCAAAAGCAAGCAAAGTGACAAGAATAAAGTGAAATAAGTGGAAATAAAAAGTGATCTGACAGTGCGCAGTGCAGTTGCGAGCAGTGTTCACGCTTATAAGGCAGGGCCAAGCAGTGCTCTTGCATATAAGCAGTGTACATAAAAGCAGTGCCTAGTACGCAAGCAGTTCACAGTGCCTAGCAGCACTTAAATAGTGCAGTGTGCTCAGTGAATCTTCGTACCAAGAGTGCTAGCAGTGCACGCTGTCACTGCACTTCCGCCTGTACAAACTGAGTTTTAATTAGTGCAGTTACAAGCAGTGTTTAATCATATAACGCAGAGTTAATCAGTTCTCCTGCACGTACGCAGTTTACACCAAAGCAAGCAGTCTGCAGTGTCAAGCAGCACCTAAGCAGTGCAGTGTGGCCCAGCGAAGCCTTGCTCTAGCTCCAAGCAGTGCTAGCAGTGCATGCAGTCACTGTACTACCGGCTGCCTTTACTGAGCTCCAATTATAAACAAAACAAGCTGCCAATAACTGCTTAAAACTCACTGATCATAACTCAAGTTAAAATAATAAATTATTTCCACTTATTAAACTAAACGAAAGAACAGCAATTCAAAGAACAGCCTAATCTAATACCATACCACAAATAAAACAATTTAAAACTGTGCCAATACAAATTAAAAACAATCCTTCACCAGCAAGTATTATAAACAATAGAACAATAGACCAACAATAATTAAAAAAGTTCATTTATAAATTGATTCTGTCCCTTTTTGTTATTCTATGTGTGTTTTCTTTTTAATCTGTATGTAACTGTTCCGCATCGTTTTACTTGTTTTAAAACATTGTTTTGTGAACGTTTTGTATATGTAATAATAAAACATTTTAGTATCTGATGTCCGTCATTCATGTTCCTTTAGCATAAATTGACACAGACAAGAATCCAGAATTTTAACTAGGAAATAACAAAAGATGACACAAAACAAACACCAATAGCACAACAGCCACTAAATCCTGCCATCCGAGGAAGTCATCCCGTATATGCTGCGTGCTACACCACCGCATCATACAAAAACAAAATACAACTCAAAATACTACTGTAGTAACAAGTTAAATAAATAATTAAACTACACCCAATAAAAAATATTTCTCAATACTTTATTTCTTACTCTGTTCTGGTCTTCTTATTTGCTCACATGTCTTTTATCTTATTTATGTATACCTGTTTTATGTAGTTTTACTTGTTTAAAACAACGACTTTGAACGTCTAACGTCTAGCATCTCTTTTGTATCTATGATTCCTTTGTATATTGCCTTAGAATAAACATAACTTGAATCTTGACATTAAAAACGTACTATAAATACTAGACAAAATGAGCAACAAAAGAGGGTCAAAGGAAACCCTAACAGATGCCAATTCCGTGAGCGCTAATAGCGACATTTGCGTTGTCGAAAACAGTTCCGACAACTCTGCCAAATCTCTGGGATGGCATCATAGTCCCCCCAGCTCTACCAAACCCAACTACAGTCCTAGCTCAAATGTGTCGCCCATATTTAAAGACACTCCCACCCCACCAAGCGCCAATAGGCCAATAAGCCGTCTTAAGCGCATCATAAGAGCCCCCTCTCGCCCCCCTAGCCCAAAACGCCCGAACAGGGAGATAGTCATCGCATTAGAGAAACTTCGCCCTGTAAATAAATACATATTTAGTAAGCCGAATGGTAATTCACCTAACTTAAAATTCGCCAAGGAAGAGATAAAATTCACAGCCAATAGCTCCACCCCAAAGCGACCAAGCACACAGAAAATAAACCATAGCCATCATAACCATAGCCAAAATCTGAATAAATCTAACCAGTCAAATCAACGCCCTGTTTCCAATAGTCCACCCAATCGCGCAATACAAGAAAACAACTTGCCTAGCTCGCCGCAGCCCTTAACACAACCGGAAATCCTAGAAAATATAGTCATAGAGAAAGCTTATATCCCACAATTACCTGAGCAAAGAGAGCAGCAATCTCACCAACCCAATAACGCTCTAAAACAACAGCACTTACTGCAACAACTACACGAGCAAAAGCAAGTTGCTCAACAACAACTGCAATTAATAGAAGAACGTCTCCACAAAAGCCAATTAATCCTACCCAAACAGCCTATAACATCTCAGCTACAACAACATAGCCCAACACAAACAACCAACAGAATGCATAGTACCTCACCACTAACCCCCCCTCCGATCACCCCAAACCAGTCTCATACTGCCGCCGCACTAAATCCTTCCTCCAACAATGCCGTTAATAAAGAGACATTCGAACGTCAGTTTGAAAAACATATTAAAACAGCTCGCAAATCCGAGCTAGTCGTCGAACCTCCCAATCTCCTACAAAGGAACACTGACACGGCAACATCCTACCCAGACCGACCACAATCATCTCCTACGCACCATCAAAAGCAACAACAAACACAGCCCGCCAATTCCAAATTTTCAACTACAAACAAACTGAATCCTCCAACAACTAAAACATCCATTCCAACAGCCAACAACAAAATTCCATCCATTTTTATCCCTCAAATTTCCTCTATAGAGAGCCTCTTTAATCTGATTAAAAATTCCACCAATCCCATCAAATATACTACAACTTGCGGGCAGGAGCGAGGACTCCGCGTCAAATGCTCAGACGTAGGTTCATACACAAACCTCCTCGATCTCCTCCAACAGAACAATATCCAGCTGCACACGCATCAAATGCCACAGGATAAAGGGGTGCGCATTGTCATAAAAAACCTACATGCCACCACTCCAATTGAGACAATACGCTCGCTCCTGTCAGGACTTGGCTATACAACAAAATTTATAAATGTCCTTAAAAATAAATTCACAGGGATCCCATTAAATATCTTTGAGGTAGAAGTTGACGCTAAATCCATCAAAAACATAGAAGACCTGCTAAACGTAAAAAAGCTAGGGAGCCAAGAGGTAGCCATAGAACGCCAAGCCATGAGAATGGACCCAGTCCAATGCCACCGTTGCCAGGCTTTCGGCCATAGCAAAAACTACTGTCGTAGGGAGTTCGTTTGCATGAAATGTGCGGGGAAACACCCTACGACAGCATGTACTAAGGCCAGAAGCAGCGAAGGCACCTGTGCCAACTGTGGCAAAGGACATGTGGCGAGCTACAAAGGCTGTCCCGTTTATAAAAAGGAAAGAGAAAGGCTGCTCACAGTCAGGCTCGCCAATCAACCGGCTGTTTTTCCCCCAGCCTATCAACAACCCTCTGATCGGCCACCTAAGCAGCAGCCCATCCAACAAAACCAGCGACAGCAACAACAGCTGACAGACAGACACCCTAACTCGCCCCAACGCCCACAAGCACTCCCGGTCCTAGCAAACACACCTCAAGCGCAAACCCTTACACAAATCGAGCTAACAGGTGCTCGAGCAGGAGCTTACACACCACATCACAGCAGTTTAAATAGAATTACATACAGTCAAGCAACCCGAGGGGGCATAAAAAAGATGGGAACCCCCATCTCTTCCAAACCATACACCCAAAATTTGCCCCACCAGATACATCCACAACCTCAACGTCACAATAAACCCCAGCAACAGAAACTTCATCAATTAAATCTCCCTGAACATGCCTTACATCATCAACACTACTACCAACAACAATCCACAGCTACACAGCATGAACAAAACATTGTACTTAACAGGAACACTTACAAACTACCTCAGCAAATAGACCTTAAACAAATTCAGAATGATGTGACAAGTAATACGCAGAGCATAGCTCGTCTTAACGACAAAATTGATCAACTCCATAAGCTTGTTCACGACCACTTTCAATCAATTCTAAAAAACAACCAAAATTCAGCCAATGATAACTTAAATAATGTCGAGCAATAGACAGACAAATACAAACATCCACACCCGCACAATCAATACTCTAAAAATAGCCTATTGGAATGCTGCGGGGATTCTCAATAAACTTATAGAACTCGAAAACTTCATGCTCAGTCAATCAATAGATATAATGATGTTAATAGAAACCAGAGTAAACTCAGTCAATAGTATCAACATAAGTGGCTATATCTGCTACCTAGTCCCCAATCCTGAAAGTACTAGGAAAGGAGGCGTTGCTACATATGTGAAGCAAAATATCCGTCACACAGCTCTAGAAACTATTTCCGCACCAATGGTTCAATGTGCACCAATTGCACTATTCCCATCAAATGGTAACTCAAACTCAATAGCTATTACCTCTATATACTGCCCACCAACATATCAATGGACTACAGACCACTTTGACAGACTCTTCTCAAAAATAGGGAGCCTGTTGCAAGGATCCCGGCTGCTGATTTGCGGCGACTGGAACGCAAAGCACACCTGGTGGGGAAACGTGCGTTCCTGTCTTAGAGGCAGAACTCTTATGTCTGCTATTCACAGACGAGAGCAACTCAACATTCTTGCAACAGGAGGGGCGACGCACTTCCCTTACACCAGAAGAAATAGACCGTCAGCCATTGACTTTGCTGTTTACGCAGGTCTACATAATGAAGCCTTGCATACATACTCATCAATCGACCTAGACTCTGATCACCTGCCGATACATATAAACCTGGAACTGGGCGCAGTTCCTCGAATAACTACAAACACTCAACTCTTCCATTGGAACACCAATATCCAAACTTTTCAAACACACCTCGAGGGTATCATTGGCCTAGACATAGTAATCAACACATGCACAGACATTGATGATGCTATAACTAAGCTTAACAACGATATTCGCATAGCTGCTGCCGCAGCTACACCCGCCAATACCTCTAATAGGATAGCTCAAGGCCCAAAGAGAATTCAGCTTAGTGATACATCCAAAAGACTGCTTATTCTAAAACGGCAACAAAAGCTTATAAACCTCACACAGCACACGCCAGCCAGCCAGCAACTCTACAAAAGAACACAAAATCAGCTTAAAAAATCACTCACTAAAGACAAAGCAAAACAACTAAATAACATATTAGAATTAGTCGATCCATCTGACAGATACCGCCTCCAAAAGTTGTGGCAAATCACAAATAAGATCAAAAGACAGCCGGAACCTAACTGGCCTCTTAAAACGCAACCAAATGCCAATGCTCCCCCACTCTGGACAAAAACCTGCCAACAAAAAACTGAGACCTTTGCAGAACACCTGGAACAAAGGTTCTGCCCCATCCTTCTTAACCAAGATTCTGATAGAAGAGCAATTAATGATGAGCTAGAGCAAAACAAGCAGCGCCTATTCACCCACGCAAACAACCAAAACCCACGCATTATCACCTCTGGTGAAATCTTGCAGATCATAGCTGCCCTTCCACCCAAAAAGTCCCCTGGCTTGGACCTCATTAACAACAAGATCCTTAAATCCCTCCCAATCAAGGCAATAGATCTTCTGGCTCTAATCTACAATAGTATGCTCAGGCTAGGCCACTTTCCCCAACAGTGGAAGCTAGCCATGGTAACTATGGTACTCAAACCTGGCAAATGTGCTAACCTGGTCGACTCATACCGTCCTATCAGTTTGCTGTGTAGCTTCTCAAAGTTATTTGAGAGATTACTGATGGATAGACTGTTTGATGTTGAGGAATTCGAACTGGCAATACCCTGCCACCAGTTCGGATTTAGGAAAGAACATGGAACTGACCAACAATTATTCAGGGTCACCCAATTCATCCTCAAGGCCTTTGAATCGCGCAACTTCTGCTCGGCAGTTTATATCGACATTAGCGAAGCCTTCGATCGCGTATGGCACGTCGGCCTACTGTTGAAGCTGTCCAAGCTCCTCCCACTCCGCCTTTTTAAGATACTCGAAAGTTACCTTAATGGCCGAAGTTTCCTAATCAAAGGGCCTAATGGAACAAAATCTAGCGTTCGACAAATCCTAGCAGGAGTCCCCCAGGGAAGCGTCCTAGGCCCAGTCCTTTATACGATCTACTCCTCAGACATGCCACTCCCCGCCCAACGTTATGGACATGAACACATGTTATCTACCTTTGCGGATGACACTGTCATTCTTGCTTCATCCCACTCACTACAGCAAGCCATAAGGGTAAATCAGATGTATCTCACCCAACTAGAAAAGTGGGCAGCTACCTGGTGCATCAAAATAAACAGCACCAAGACTGCCCACGTAATCCATACCAATCGTATCCTAAGCACCTCAGACAGAACAATCACCATCCAGCTCAACGGCTGCGATGTTCCACTCAGCTCACGACATAAGTATTTGGGCCTGCATTTAGATTCAAAGCTAAACCTCAAATTTCACATTACGTACCTGCGCACCAGAACCTACTCACTAGCAGAGAAATTTAAATGGCTCCTGGGAAGTCATTGTAAGCTAACCAGAAAATGTAAAGCGCTCCTATACAAACAGATAATAGCCCCAGCATGGCACTATGCCATCCCGATCTGGGGAGCACTTTCCTCTGACACACAGTTTAGGCGTATTGATAGGCTTCAAAACAAAATCTTAAGAAAAGCCACATCCTCCAGCTGGTTCACTACTAATCAGACCCTGCGTGATCGCTACAACGTAGCCTCAGCCGAGGAAGTATTCACCTCTAGCAGCGCAAGGCTATTCACGTCTTTAGCGAATCACCCGAATCTAGAAGCTAGGAACCTAATTCTTACGCCATACAGGCCACAAAGGTTGCATAGAAACAGATACACTACTCAACTCTTAACACAAATCACCCCCCTCCAAGGAACCATCCCCCAACCCCAACTTCCACCCCATGTCCCTATTCTCATAAGGATGTCGATAGAGGAGCAGCTCAGACCGCCACCCCGCAGTTGGACCCAACTCGCACGGCAGCAGGAGCAGCTAGCCCTGCAACAACCCGCACAAAGACGCGCCCCTAGCCCTGGCGCCGAGCAGAGAAGACTGCGGCTCTTTGAGCTCATACTACAGATAACCCACGGTGGGCCTAACGAGCGTAGGCGTGAAACTATCGCTCAACATCAACCTCAACAGGACTCGTAACAACAAAGCTAATAGCAACCCTACTAACTAAGCCAACACTAACAGAAAGGGAAATACTTCACTGATTACAACTACACACACAAGCCATTACGCACGCTATCAATCAATCCTGCATCCTGCCCATAAAACCTAACCTACCGGAGCCTAACATAATCCCCTCACGGACCTACATCACCTAAAGCCCCTAATCCTCGACACATAACTTAATTACTAAATAACTTAATTATGACTTAAATAACTAATTAAAACTAATTCAGCAGCAGCGTCGTTGAAGGTCGTTAGCGGCTACCTCTGCGTGTAGTCCACCGGCGTTCAGCTACACACTGCATACGTAATACCCTGTAATACAAAAGATACACATATTAATAAACAATACATAAAGGTGAAATAAATCTAAATCATAAATAAATAACTTGAACAAACTAAACACCGCCAAATTTGCAAGCCAAACTTGCATTAGACCAAAAGCTGAAAATAAAAAGAAAACATATTATCATATAGTAAACCTTTAAATTCATAAAAATAAAATTGGTTTAACTTATCTTAACTAAGCCGAACTCCCAGCTTCATCCATCTACATCCATCTGCAAGCCCAAAAGCTGAAAAAAAAAAAATACATAATCCACATATAATAAACCATTAAAATTCAGTAATTAAAATCGGTTCAACTTAAAAAAATCATCAGACATCATCCATCTATTTCCAAGGCACATCCAGCCCACTTCCAGCCTCCCTAAAAATTAAAATAAAATTATAACAATAATTAAGCAATACTCAAGTGATGTCATTACTCCAAACTTACTTAAAATCAATAATGATACAACTCAGTAACACAATCTTATCACCAGACCATATGCCATCAGCACTATCAAGCTTTCCCTATCCGCTCGACTTTAACCTGTAACAAAATAAACACATAATGAATACACCTATTAACCAGTACATCACTTACCTACCTCAAAAAACGCTTATACAAATTGAAAGAGCCAATCAAGCAGAATCGGCAGAGTCGTCCTCGTATCCCAGCAGCCACCGTCACACTTAAAGAATAATACAAAAATAAAAGAAAAAACATTAATACATAACAAATAAGAAACTTCCAAAAGCACATAATTGTATCTGTATTTGAATCTGCATTTAAATTAATCTAAACAGAATCACCTAACAACTCAAGCTCCAAAACAAAATGAAACACTAATAATCTAACTCGACCCACTGTACGAGTCATATCCCTGACCTACCCTAACACAAACAGCTAGCGCACAAAGCTCACACACACAAACAAACGCTAATTACTCACACACATGCAAAACTCACACAATAGCCAAGCCGCTCTCACTATAAATAATAATTCAAATATAAAACACTTATACAAGACACAAAACAACTCAACAATAAAGAATATACCATGCGAACAACATAAACATTAAATTCCTAACAAAAAAAAACACAAACTCAAGCCACTTATCTCACCGAATGCCCTTTTACACACACTTGCTTACAGTGCACTTACACGCGCTCAACATTGAAACGTAGCCAAACACATAACACATGCACATGTATCCAAATAATTCCTTCTAACTACAATACACTGAAACGCACTAAAACAAAATTTACTCATAATCCTAATAATAACACTCTCCACTAAATTTTCACAAAACAAAATACTTAACATTCGCCAATTCTCAAAAGATAAATAAGAGATGACACTATGGAACCGCATTCAGCCGATTAATACCATAAAAACAGCTGGCAACACCCAATATACCCTTGCCTCCTCATTCATCGATAACAGATGAATGTAATCCCAATTACCCCAATAGATGGCGCAACTTAACAGATCAGCTGACTTTATAGCACTCTGCTACTCCTCACAATAGAAAATAATACCAAATTTAAATTATACTAAGCCAACACTATTTACAACTTAAACATATGAAACTATAAACTCAAAAGTAACCATAATAAATACCAATTATTACTCTTCTAACATATTACTACAAAAAATACAAAACAGCTGTTAGCTCATTAGGGTCTTACCAGCTTACAACTCAGCTGCCATTAAAATGCCAAGTCCTAACAGCTGACTTCACACCAACAATGGCGGTACTTTACAGTGTCCATTGGGCAACACTACTAACCCCAAACTCAAAGCACAACTGCAAACATCTAAAACCCAATATTTGAGCTTCATAAAATTAATAAATAAATAATACTAATAGATAAACTACTAAAAATCAAGTAATAATATCAATTTCTCTGCTAACCTACCCGCTATATATAATATTTTAAATTCCAAAATACTAAAACAATTACACCACTAAATCATACATAAACTAACATTAAACAATTCATTAACACAAAAAAGAGAAAAGATAAATATATCAACACTAAAAAAGAAAATAATCAAAAAAGAGTAAAGAAATAAGGCCAACACAATAATATGAAACAAAATAGCCATACATACAATAAAAAAGAATAAAAAAGAAAAGAATTACAAAAGGCCACGAAAAACAGAAAAAAGGCCAATACAATCACAACTAAATAACAAATCATACATTGCATTGTTTGTCATTAAAAAAAAAAAAAAAAAAAAGGAAAAAATAGTAAATCTTCTGTAATTAGGCTAAGTTGATGTATAGAATTACAATTAATAGTAAATAGTAATATAAATAGTAAATAAGCAAACGAATAATGCAGCAGAGAAGCAGAACACGAACACGCGCGCCCATTCAAAATATTTAAACACAAACCACACTACAACTTTCCCTGCCAACATTTAAAGAGCGCCAACATGAATAAGGACTAATAGACAGCAAAACACCATGTCCAACGTTCGCATACCATCAACTTCAGCAAGGCCAACCAGGATTCCTACCACGTCCGCAGCCAAACCTAAATACAAATTAACAAAGAATCAACTCAAAACAAAATAACAAAATAAATATCACGTATCTAAAGTACGTTAGCAGCAGTCTACTCGCCATCTATACCGGACCTCGCCCACTTCCATGTATCACAGCGCCAACATCCTTTAAAAAATAAACTTCATTAAACACAGTTAACAATCCATCTTAAACACATACCAACTCGTAATTCAAACGGTAGCACTCCTGCCTGTGCCTTCATCCTGAAATAAAAATAACAACTTTAATTAAACACAACAGTACTTAACAACTCAAAATCAAATTTCTTAAGCACACATAAACAAACAAATACACAAACAATTTAAATCAAGTCAACTTAATATAAAACACTACTTCAATGCCTCGGTTTCTTATACAAAGCAACTAAACTCAATACTAATGAATTGACCACCTTATCTAAAATGGCAAAGTCCTCCAACTTAAAATCAAGTCATAATAAACTACATACTAATAAATAATATTTTCTCAAAATAAAACAAAATATACATATAAATAACCAAACAAGAGCCACAAATCACTCGAGCTTCAACATACATTAACACTTTCTTCATAACACACAATAACTGAAAATACACAATACAAATAAAACAATTACGAACAGTCAACAATAGATAAACTACAATACACACACACAAACATACTTGTGGCCACCTAAAATAATAATAATCACTCATCTTAAATAGATAAACATAATACAAATACACAAACAAATACAAGCCAACGCTACAATACTAACTAGACCTGCACATTGCGCATCTCCATACCTCGGCAACATCCTCAGATCACCGTCTCCAGTGAGGCCAGTCAAGAAGCAAACCACACCTTCAGCAACACCTGGAATTTAAAACAAAAACTAATTAACTGCTAATAACAACAAAAAGCACATCCTTACTACTATACAAACCAATACTCCACTCAGAAGCATCTGATGGGCGCGGACCATCAATCGAAGAGCAACGCCACATAGTACCACACCAGTAGCCACACCTGAAATAAACAACAACAAAGAATCAACTCCTGCAAAATCACTTACAAAACATACTTACCTAAAATGAACCAGCATGCAGCACGCTCGCCGCATAGGCCAAGACGGACACTCGCTTCATCAATATGGTTTCCAGGGCCCTCACCTAGAAAATAATTGGATCAAACACATTAAACAGTTCAATCACCAAACAAAGTCAACAAATCAAATGCTCTGCATTAAATACTACACAAAAAGACAACTACACTCATCACAGCTGCAAAACAAATTAAAGAAAAAGTGACCAGTACTCACTAAATTCGACCTACTGTACGTGCCCTATCCCTAACCTACCTCAACGCAGTCAACTCACACGCAACACACGCCCACATACATGCAACGCACGCTGATGATCACACACTCAGCCACACATAACTCCTGTCACCGCCGCTCATCATACAAATCTTATACCAATCGCAATACAGCCCGACAACAATGAATACACAATGCTAAATGCGCGATACATATTACACGCCACTTACAACAGCATAAACACAGTTAAATAATTACATTGATCAAAATTACTAACGCAGTTAAACTGTCCATGCACGCGCAACTGCCCAACATAAACACAAAAACTACATACAATTTACATTCTCACTTAAACCAATAACAACAATATACATACTTCACTATAACACAATCTAACCATTTAACTTTGCACTAAATTATATCTAAATCAATTAAAACATTAAAAAAAATAATAATAACAAGTTAAAATGCGTCAATTACCAAATGTAAACCAGAGATGACACTTGCATACCACAGCTGTTAACGTAAAATGCAACCGTGCATGCTCAGCCGCTTATAATCATCGATAGCAGCCGAACACTAACTCCGTAAACTTCCAACAGACGGCGCCACTCAACTAACATCTCAGTTAACAGCATTCTGCAACGTCACACACTATGAATAAAACTAATTAAATAACATAAAAATCAAAGCCAACACCATATTCCAACAGATACAATTAAAAACCCTAAGCAAATCAATATCTACAATAAATACCATTATACATACATAATTAACATAACACCCCACGATAACATTCAGCAGCTGTTAGCTTACCAGAGACTTAACAGATCACAGCGCAACGGCCATTAAAATTCAATACTTAACAGGAGATTATACAACACTAATGACGGCACCTCACAGTGTCCACATTGCAGCCAATACCAGCTCCAAAATATCAATAAAAATATCCAACAACAGATCATTCTAATAATAAAATAAATAAATAAACTAAATAATATTAATAATAAATATATATGCAAATTCTCCTGCCAACTTACCTTCTATATAATAAATTACAACTACATAACATTATATACACCAATCATCACTAATCAATTCAAATATTCAAAATAAAACAAAAATATTAAAGAAACTTAGGAAAAAGGCTAACGCAAATAATAAATTCAAAAGAAGCCAACACAAATATGAAACTCACTCACTCACAAACACCCCTATACAATAATTTATTTAGATAAATAACTTTAAACTGTTTGCCATTAAAAAATTTAGAAAATAAGAAATAGAATTATAATCAACTAATAACAAATAGATACTATTTAAAAGAACGAGCTATCTAGCAGGAAAACGGAAGCGAGAGCAGCAGCAACTACGTCACATGCAAGCAGTTACAATGCAGTTCCAAATGCACATTGCATACTTTGGAGCAAAAGGCTCTCCTGCCTTACCGCCTCCAAAGGAAACGGAACTGACGGTCCTTTTGAATTCCCAACCAGTTCTGGCAGCAGGTTGCCCATCACTCCTACGCACTCCCCCAGTAAGATGCCAGTTATGGTGCTAGGTGGACCTGCCACTGGAGTCAATACGCCAACAATTGGCCCTTGGGCAAAGCACCGTCAGTTCGTTGAGAGTGTGAACCACGACCACGACACATCGACTTGTCAACAACAACAGCAACTTCAGCAACAACTGGCAACTCCAACAATTCCTGGCAATCCACTTCCATACCACTACGCTAAGCTCCAGCACATCATAAACCAGCAATTTCAACTGCAAACGGCTTCTCTTGCAACTGAAAACTGATGTAGGCATCTCCGTGTCTACTCCAGCCCTACAAAATCTACCAGCAACCCCAAACAACAATCAGCAACTCATCCAGCAGTCGCTTAAAATGCAACACCAACAGCCAGCAGCCTTAGCAACAACCAGCAACTACAACAAAAATAAATAGACAACAACTCAAACGCCAGCCAGCAACTCCCCAGTCGATCATCAGCGGAAGCAGTCACATAATATTAATCAAACTTCAAATACCCTATTGTTTATAGTCATTAATTTATCATTTTATTTCTTTGTAAATTTCCGTCACTATAACTAATAACTAGCCACTAAATAACATTGTAAAAATAGTTTAAGATAGGTTAATAATCAAATTGTAATTAATATTTATAAGTTGCCCTACGGGTAATACAAATAAATATAAAACTTATTTCAAAAAAAAAAGTGCGCGGGCGCTCATCCCTCTACCGATTGCTCTAAACCAACAACCTGTAAAGGAAAATGTGCCAATTGCGGGCTTGAGCATGTTGCCAGCTATAAAGGCTGCCAAGCTTTTAAGGACGAGAAGGCCAAGCTTTTCCTTGTGCGCAATCGTGCCGTGCTTAAGCAATTGCCGCTGGCACCACAACAGCAACCCAATCAGCAGCAGCAACTGAAGAAGCCCCCGCAGCAATCAATTGCCTCCAAGCCTACCTACAGTCAAGTTGTAGGTGCGGTTAAACCCAATCAGCCAGCAGCTGCGCATCTTTTGAAGGTGCAACAACTGCTTCGCGTAGAGCAGCAACAGCAGCCTCGCCGTAAGCAGCAGCAGCAGCAGCATCAGCAGCAGCATCAGCAGCAGCATCGGCAGCAGCATCGGCAGCAGCATCAGCAGCAGCATCAGCAGCAGCATCAGCAGCAGCATCAGCAGCAGCATCAGCAGCAGCATAAGCAGCAGCAACAGCAGCAGCATATGAGTTCCTATAATTCAGTTGGACCTGGCCAATCTGACTCGCATCAGCAGCAGCATCAGCAGCAGCATCAGCAGCAGCAACAGCAGCAGCATATGAGTTCCTCTAACTCAATTGGACCTGGCCAATCTGAATCGCATCATGCAGTGAAGCAGCAGCAGCAGCAGCAACAGCAGCAGCATATGAGTTCCTGTAATTCAATTGAATCGCATCCTGCAGTGAACCTTCTTTTACAAACTGTTCAGCAAAATTCAGCTATAATTGCTGAATTGGGAAAGAAGATGGACTCTTTGCTCAATCTCATTCAATCATTTATTACCTTGCAAACACCTGGTTCTGCTTGCCAGACCTCAATTAGCCGTATTTGGTCTCCTGCCAGTACTGCTTCTTCAAATCCGCTCCTCTAATGATGTTACTCCTACTCTGCCATTGGCATTGAGTCACTAAGGATTTTGACAACAAACTTCTGGAGCTCGAAGCCAAGTCTGGATGTTATGAAGTCCCGCAGTTATTTACTTTGAATGTATAACAACATTCTAGAAATTTGGAATTTTCTCAATTTCCTTGCCTCACAATTGAACAGTTTATTTTTAGCTGTCAAGTCAACACATTTATATAGGTTGCTTTGTTAAACTTGTTTTTCATTCCTTCAGTAACGAGATAAATAAAATAAATGTTCGTATTCATTACGATCTCAGTTGTGCTACCAGGCACATCTCTCAAAAAACACTATAAACTCAAATAAAGCAAACATTTCCCCATTACAAAAACAGCCAGCCTCTATTCCCTGGGCCACGCAACTTGAAGATCAGCAACAGAAACTATTGCAACTGTCAGCTGCATCTAAAGCTCTATCTCCTACTGCCAGCCACTCTGCAGAGCCAAAACTTACTCCAGCCCATAACAACTTACCTTCAAATAAAGTTGCAGATCAAATAAATAATATTTTACCCAAGCCACTTCTTAATAAAGCCTCCATCAAAATCCCCTCCGTTTTTATACCAAAAATAGCCTCTATTGAACGCCTCACTTCTATTATAGACAGTGAGCCCCACCAAATCCAATATACAACAACTGCTATCCAAGATGGTGGTGTAAGAGTAAAGTGCAAAGATGCTGACTCCTACAGCAGCCTTCTCCAACTACTGCAAAAACAAAATATTCTGCTTCACACGCATCAAAAGCTGGAAGACAAAGGCCTCAGACTTGTCATCCGAAACTTGCATGCATCCACCTCCACAAGCACTATTCGTAGCCTGCTTTCAAGTAAAGGCTACGAAGTAAAATATGCAAATGTCCTTAAAAACCGCTTTACAGGGATCCCCCTAAACATGTTCGAGGTTGAGATCGACTGCAAATATAATCCCCAAGTTGAGCAAATCCTGGCAATAAAAAGACTCGGCAATCAGGAAGTGACCATTGAGCGGCAGGCCAGGCGGACTGATCCAGTTCAGTGCCACCGCTGCCAAGCCTTTGGTCACAGTAAAAACTATTGCCGCAGAGCTTTTGTCTGCCTAAAGTGTGCAGGACCACATCCTTCCACTGACTGCAAAAAAGACAAAAGCTCTCCAGGTCTTTGCGCAAATTGTGGGAACCAGCATATTGCCTCTTATAAAGGTTGCCCTGTCTACAAGGCAGAAAGAAACAAGTTACTTGCAGTTAAACTCAGTATCCCACCACCCACGCACAACAAAAACTATCCTGCCACCACTGATCAGCAACAGCCACCCTTGCAATCACAAGAAACAGAATCTGTACAAAATAACATACCCGCGCACCCAAAGCAATTAACAGATACAAGTCAATATAATTCCACTAACACAAAACGCCAAAATTGGCAGCCACTCCAATACAGTAATAATAAGTCACAAGCCAATATGCCAGCTACTAATCCATTCAAAGCCACAAACAACAATCCAACACTTGCCCATAAGTTAGCTCCAAACGTAAACTATCAAAAAACATACAGCCAGACTGCCTACGAAGCTACCATAAATAGCCCACTCAAATCGCCCTCTAAAAGGCACCCTCCAGCCCCTTCCATAGCCCTACGCCCCACCCAAACACCCCTCAAACACCCCCAGCACCAGCTGCAAATAAATAAGCAACAAATAAAGACAATTTTTTCACCACAGCAATCTCAATCGAGAATGGCCTATTACTCGCGACACCATGATGGCTGTCTAGAAATTAAAGATATCAAACTAGCCATTGCCAATAACGAGCAATCAATATCAAAGCTCAGTGAAAAAGTCGACATATTGCTCAAGATAATTAATCAACATCTTAGGCCAATATCCCTGAATATAAATAAAGCAAATGACATAATAGAAAATCGTCAACAATAATCATGGCTACAAGAGCTAGTTTAGGAACTGCTCAACAGCTCTTTCCTTAGTATAATAATTACATAACACTGCTCTGCTGCTCGTGAGCATTTTAATTTAACATACGCAACTCTTAACAAACAAGTAAACAACAAAGGAAAAAAAAACTTAAATCATATATTATTATAATTCATATAAATTCTCTATTGCGGTCAATAAATTTCACCTTACTTAAAGCTTATAGTTCTTCTACAAAGTAACGCAAATAACCAATCTTAAATTCATAACACTTTCCAACTGTTGCCAACCTCTGCGTAGCCTCTTAAACTTGCTAACCTGCTCCTCACCTGAAATTATGCAAATACAAATAACATTACAAATAATTCAATACAAATTCATAATACACAGTAGCCTACCATGGAATCTCGTCTAACATCACTATCCGTACTATTCGCCGCCAGAAGCTCCCGTCCGTTTGGCGTCATACACTGAAAAAGAATGAAAATAATCATTAAATAAACTAAACTGTCAAAATGCTAACTCGCAATGACTAGATACTCACCTATACTATCACCTGCCGCACAAAAGCGTTATCTTCTAAATATCGTCCTCTAGCTGCCAGTCACCTGCAAATAAACAAATACATTCAACATTAACAACAATCTCTAAAATCAAATACAACTCAAAACTATCCTTATCGGAAGCCAGTCCTGTCAAGTGCCCAGAGGCGCTAACTAACTTAGAATCCCGTCAGCCGACACTGTCCGTCTCGTTCGCCGCCATGAACTGCTTGTCCGACCTGTATCAAAACCTGAAAAAAGGTTACAAACAATCATTAATTTCAATTTGACCACTAAATCACCATCTCGCAATCAAACATACTTACCTTTGCCGCTGCCATTTCCACAAAATCGTTGTCCTCTGGATGTCGTCCTCCAACTTCCAGTCACCTGCAAGTTCCTGCCTACAGCATCACCAATCCTGTTCGTCACCTGAAATTAAACAAATACAATCTCCATTAAAAAATAATACAAAACAAATAACACAAATACGCGCATAACTTACTTGGAACTTCGCCAGCCGATACCGTCCGTCTCATTCACCGCCATGAGCTGCTCGTCCGTCCTTCATCAAAACCTGGAAAAGATTATAAACAATCATCAATATCAACTGGAGCTTTAAACCGCCATACAAACATACTCACCTTTACCGCCGCCATTTCTTCAAAATCGTCATCTTCTGCAGATCGTCCTCTTGCTGCAAGCCTCTTGCAAATAAACAAATATAAATAACATTTAAAACAATCTTAATAATAAACCAAATACAAAACAAACTTTCCTTATCGCTAACCAGTTCTACCTAGTTCCTGCCTACAGCATCGCCAATCCTGTTCGTCACCTGAAATTAAACAAATACAATCTCCATTAAAAAATAATACAAAACAAAAAACACAAATACGCGCATAACTTACTTGGAACTTCGCCAGCCGATACCGTCCTTCTCATTCACCGCCATGAGCTGCTCGTCCGTCCTTCATCAAAACCTGGAAAAGATTATAAACAATCAAAAATATCAACTGGATCTTAAAATCGCCAATTCGCAAACAAACATACTCACCTTTACCGCCGCCAACTCCTCAAAATCGTCGTCTTCTGCAGATCGTCCTCCAGCTGCCAGTCTCCTGCAAATAAAATAAATAAATAACATTAAAAACAATTAAAAAATAAACCAAATACAAATCAAACTTTCCTTATCGCAAGCCAGTTCTGTCAATTTCCTGCCTGCAGCATCGCCAATCCTGTTCGTCACCTGAAATTAAACAAATACAATCTCCATTAAAAAATAATACAAAACAAAAAACACAAATACGCGCATAACTTACTTGGAACTTCGCCAACCGACACCGTCCTTCTCATTCACCGCCATGAGCTGCTCGTTCGTCCTTCATCAAAACCTGGAAAAGATTATAAACAATCAACAATATCAACTGGATCTTTAAACCGCCAACAAACATACTCACCTTTACCGCCGCCATTTCTTCAAAATCGTCATCTTCTGCAGATCGTCCTCTAGCCGCAAGTCTCCTGCAAATAAACAAATATAAGTAACATTAAAGACAATCTTAATAATAAACCAAATACAAAACAAACTTTCCTTATCGCAAGCCAGTTCTGTCAAGTTCCTGCCTACAGCATCGCCAATCCTGTTCGTCACCTGAAATTAAACAAATACAACATCCATTAAAAAACAATACAAAACAAAAACACAAATACGCGCATAACTTACTTGGAACTTCGCCAGCCGATACCGTCCTTCTCATTCACCGCCATGAGCTGCTCGTTCGTCCTTCATCAAAACCTGGAAAAGATTATAAACAATCAACAATATCAACTGGATCTTTAAACCGCCAACAAACATACTCACCTTTACCGCCGCCATTTCTTCAAAATCGTCATCTTCTGCAGATCGTCCTCTAGCCGCAAGTCTCCTGCAAATAAACAAATATAAGTAACATTAAAGACAATCTTAATAATAAACCAAATACAAAACAAACCTTCCTTATCGTAAGCCAGTTCTGCCAAGTTCCTGCCTACAGCATCGCCAATCCTGTTCGTCACCTGAAATTAAACAAATACAATCTCCATTAAAAAATAATACAAAACAAAAAACACAAATACGCGCATAACTTACTTGGAACTTCGCCAGCCGATACCGTCCGTCTCATTCACCGCCATGAGCTGCTCGTCCGTCCTTCATCAAAACCTGGAAAAGATTATAAACAATCATCAATATCAACTGGATCTTTAAACCGCCAACAAACATACTCACCTTCACCGCCGCCATCTCTTCAAAATCGTCATCTTCTGCAGATCGTCCTCTAGCCGCAAGTCTCCTGCAAATAAACAAATATAAGTAACATTAAAGACAATCTTAATAATAAACCAAATACAAAACAAACTTTCCTTACCGCAAGCCAGTTCTGTCAAGTTCCTGCCTACAGCATCGCCAATCCTGTTCGTCACCTGAAATTAAACAAATACAACATCCATTAAAAAACAATACAAAACAAAAACACAAATACGCGCATAACTTACTTGGAACTTCGCCAGCCGATACCGTCCTTCTCATTCACCGCCATGAGCTGCTCGTCCGTCCTTCATCAAAACCTGGAAAAGATTATAAACAATCATCAATATCAACTGGAGCTTTAACCGCCAACAAACATACTCACCTTTACCGCCGCCAATTCCTCAAAATCGTCGTCTTCTGCAGATCGTCCTCCAGCTGCCAGTCTCCTGCAAATAAACAAAATAAATAACATTAAAAACAATCTAAAAAATAAACCAAATACAAACCAAACTTTCCTTATCGCAAGCCAGTTCTGTCAAGTTCCTGCCTACAGCATCGCCAATCCTGTTCGTCACCTGAAATTAAACAAATACAACATCCATTAAAAAACAATACAAAACAAAAACACAAATACGCGCATAACTTACTTGGAACTTCGCCAGCCGATACCGTCCTTCTCATTCACCGCCATGAGCTGCTCGTCCGTCCTTCATCAAAACCTGGAAAAGATTATAAACAATCATCAATATCAACTGGAGCTTTAACCGCCAACAAACATACTCACCTTTACCGCCGCCAATTCCTCAAAATCGTCGTCTTCTGCAGATCGTCCTCCAGCTGCCAGTCTCCTGCAAATAAACAAAATAAATAACATTAAAAACAATCTAAAAAATAAACCAAATACAAATCAAACTTTCCTTATCGCAAGCCAGTTCTGCCAAGTTCCTGCCTACAGCATCGCCAATCCTGTTCGTCACCTGAAATTAAGCAAACACAATCTCCATTAAAAAATAATACAAAAAATACACAAATACGCATCAACTTACTTGGAATCTCGCCTGCCGATACTGTCCGTTTCATTCACCGCCATGAGCTGCTCGTCCGTCCTCCATCAAAACCTGGAAAAGATCATAAACAATCATCAATATCAACTGGATCTTTAAACCGCCAACACGCAAACAAACATACTCACCTTTACCGCCGCCATTTCCATAAAATTATCGTCTTTCGAAGATCGTCCTCCAGCTGCAAGTCACCTGCAAATAAACAAATATAAATTAAAAACAATCTTATAAATAAACCAAATACAAATCAAACTCTCATTATCGTAAGCCAGTCCTGTCAAGTTCCTGCCTTCAGCATCGGCAGTCCTGCTCACCACCTGATTAATACCGCCTGCCGACACCATCCGTACTGTTCGTTGCCAGGAGCTGATCGTCCGTCCTCCATCATTACCTGAAAAATATAACAAATAGTCATTAAAATCTACTGGATCTTTAAATCACAAACTCGCAAACAAGCATACTCACCATTACCGCCGCCACTTCCACAATATCGTCGTCTCCCGAAGATCGTCCTCCAGCTGCCAGTCATCTGCAAATAAACAAACATAAAATAACATTAAAAACAATATAATTAAAAAATAATACAAATTAAAACTATCCTCGTCGTAAGCCAGCCCGTTCTAGTTCTCGCCTCCAGCATCTCCAATCGTGCTCCCCACCTGTAAATAAACAAATACAATTATTATTTAAACTACAATCAAATACATATGAATGCACTAACTCACCCTGGAATCCTGCTAGTCAACACTGCCCATCCTATTCTCCACCAGGAGCCTCCCGTTAGTCTTCCATCAAAATCTGGAAAGGAATATACCAGCTGCCAATCATCTGCAAATAACCTGCCGTCGTTCCATCAAAAGCGTCGCCTCCCATAGAATGATCTCCAGCTGCCAGGCACCTGCAAATAAACATAAAACTTAACACCATTAAAAAATAACACCCAAACATATACATAATCACATATTAAAAAACAAATGCCATCGCGCTACAAACTTGCCAGCAAACAATAAGCCTTCCTTTATTGACGCCGCTCCTGCCCAATCGCTGCTCCATCAATCCAGAATCTGCCTGCCACCTGAAACAAAAGAAATATAATCACTATTAAAAAAAATAACATAATAATAACAAAAAAGTAAATAATAATAACAATTTTTTAACGCCATGCACATAAACACTGCACACTAACTAAATACACACAATTCCAAATGAACTCAAAAACATAACATTTTGCCCACGGTGCAAACCGCGACCTATCCCAACACTAAACACAAACTTACGCAATCTCACACACACTAAGACAATCAGCCACGCTTGCCAATACATTTTCTTACAAAAAAACAGTCAAACAATTCTTGCTAACAAGCACACAAACACAAGCAACTACAAACACACACCAATCAAATTCTATTCTTGCCACGCGCATTACCATACAAAAAAAAAATCTCTCCTGCAATAAACCCACACACAACACAATACTAAAACAAAATAATAATAAATCATAAAATAACATACTACATCACAACCTTAAACCTAGTAATTCACACATAATAACAAACACACATAATAGCAAACATATATCAAACACTAATTAAAATAAAACTAACTTTAAATAAAATAAAACACTAAATTTTACCAGCCACAATTGCCCTGCTCAAAACAGCTGCCGATACTCACAAATGCAACTCAGTGCCAATCGATAAGTGCAGCATTCAAAAGCTGGCTGCTATACACTATAATTGGCTAAGAGGTGGCAACACCTAAGTCAGTTTACCAACACTCAAAGAAAACTAAAATAAATCAATTAAAATACAATAAAATTAAATTAATAAAACTAAACTAATTAATAATAACATAAAAAATCAAACAAATAATATAAAGTCATAAATAATACATACAATAACCCAATAAAATATCAATATTCACCACTCAGCAGCTACCCACTATCTGGCAACCTACTCACCAACAGACCAGCTGGAACTTCACCCCCAAAATGCAGTCAGATGGCAACGTATCTCCCAGCTGAGTTTATTTACAAACAAACAGCCCAGCAGGACCAGCAAATAAGTCGACACTGGACAACTCAACACGCCCTTAAACTGATTGGGACTACCGAGAAGCCAATAATTCCCAATTAGTTTAAGTCTACAGCCTCCCCAAAACGATCACCTAATGCCACAACACCATGCCACTCTGATGATGCCAGTCGCGGTGCTAGGTGGGCCTGCGACGAGCGATTCTTCATCCTAACTATCCGCCATCACTTTCTATTTTACTGCCCATTGTATGCCAAAAATGTAATAATCACTTAGAATTTAATTAGATTTAAGCAATTTATTGTCAATCATATTTATAAGTTGCCCGTCCGGGTAATATAAATAAATATTAAACTTTTACTGAAAAAAAAAAATTCACACATAATAACAAACACACATAATAGCAAACATATATCAAACACTAATTAAAATAAAACTAACTTTAAATAAAATAAAACACTAAATTTTACCAGCCACAATTGCCCTGCTCAAAACAGCTGCCGATACTCACAAATGCAACTCAGTGCCAATCGATAAGTGCAGCATTCAAAAGCTGGCTGCTATACACTATAATTGGCTAAGAGGTGGCAACACCTAAGTCAGTTTACCAACACTCAAAGAAAACTAAAATAAATCAATTAAAATACAATAAAATTAAATTAATAAAACTAAACTAATTAATAATAACATAAAAAATCAAACAAATAATATAAAGTCATAAATAATACATACAATAACCCAATAAAATATCAATATTCACCACTCAGCAGCTACCCACTATCTGGCAACCTACTCACCAACAGACCAGCTGGAACTTCACCCCCAAAATGCAGTCAGATGGCAACGTATCTCCCAGCTGAGTTTATTTACAAACAAACAGCCCAGCAGGACCAGCAAATAAGTCGACACTGGACAACTCAACACGCCCTTAAACTGATTGGGACTACCGAGAAGCCAATAATTCCCAATTAGTTTAAGTCTACAGCCTCCCCAAAACGATCACCTAATGCCACAACACCATGCCACTCTGATGATGCCAGTCGCGGTGCTAGGTGGGCCTGCGACGAGCGATTCTTCATCCTAACTATTGACCTTTGGGCAATTTTGTTAGTGATCATCAAAGAGTTTACAATACATTTTTGTTTCGCTCTCGCAGTTATCCCTCCTATTACAGCACCTTGTGCATTGATCGGACGGGTCAATTGTGCTCATTGGCATTTGGCATTTGTTGTTGTGCCCGCGCTTTTTATTCGTGTCGGTTTTTTGTCGCTCGTATCCGTTGCTTGTCGTTTAGCAGTACGAGTGAGTCGCGCCCCAGCCGTCAAGTTGTTCGCGAGTGAGTGCAGCGCCGGTGCGGGATCTTCATCCCTGCCCCCTGCCTAAGTGAAAAGTGTAAAAGGAGTCTGCGATCAGTGCTTTTTGCGCTTTGATCCGTCCTTTAAGTTGTTAGTGCGTTAAAGTGAAGTGAGTGCTATATTGCCTGTGCAGAACAGTGAGTGCCGTTGTGCTTGTGCAGAGAGAGACGAAAAGTTTGGATCAGTTACTAGCCTGCTAGAAAAACTGCCCTTTCGCTCCTCTCCACTTGCCTCTGCCCCTGTCCTGTTAAAGTGTTGTGCGAGTAGAGTTTGCGTTGGTAATTTGTGCCAGCTATTGTTAGCGGGTCATCTTATTCAGCCCCTCTCCTCCCGCACACGGGCAATATCACAGTTCATTTCATGTGTCTCCCATATCCCTGGGGTCAATAAACTAAAGTGCAAGTGCAGTGAGTGTGCGTGTGCGTGCGCAAAGTGAGACGAAAATTACCGTAGCAGCGGCTATATATTAGCCAACTGTTATTTTTCTCTCCTTTGCGTCTGCCTCTGCCCCTGCTCTAGCAGTACTTTAGTGCATGCAGTTGAAAGGTCAATAATCTAAAGTGCAAGTGCAGTGAGTGTGAGTGAGTGTGCGCAAAGCGAGACAGAAACTACCGTACAGCGACTAAACGCTAGCAAACTGTTTTTTCTCTCCTCTGCGTTTGCCTCTGCTCCTGCTCTTGCAGTTCTTTAGTGATACAGTTGAAAGTTCAATAAACCAAAGTTCAAGTGCAGTGAGTGTGTGTGCGCTTGCGCAAAGTGAGACGGAAATTACCGTACAGTGGCTATAACTTAGTCAACTGTTCTTTCTCTCCTTTGCGCTTGCCTCTGCCCCTGCTCTTGCAGCTCTTTGGTTTATGCAGTTGAAAGTATCGGTGGTATTAAAGTGGAACGGTGATCGGCAACATTCTTGCTGACAACTGTTTCTACATAAAACCACGCCCACTTAAAACTGCGCACCTTCCCTGAAACGGATCATCAAAAGCCACTACGTCTACCCAACATTGAGCATTGTGGATTATTCTTCGAGGTGACATATCCACACGCAAGTGCACGTCTGGAAATTTCACCCCCTCTCCCTCCAAAGAGTAAACAGTGAGTTCATCTAACGGCAGCAACTGCGCGCAAGCTGCACACTAGCCAACATAAAACTGATGACAAAATCAGAATAAATTAATGAAATAAAGAAAATTTATTGTCAATAAATTGTTTATCTTATGTATATTACTGTAAATCCTACTTGTTTTTGTGTCGTCCTTTTTGTCTTAAATAAAAATTGTATATTTTATACTGTGTTTTTATCCTGTACGTATTTTGTTCTTCGTTGTTTTACATTGTTTAAAACTTTCATGTGAGCTATTTATGTTTCAGTTATACAGTTAATGTCTTTTATTGTTGCCTGTCACTTATTTATCACAGATAAATAAGCATTGATTATAGTGTAATAGTAATTTAGTAGGCTATATATATACAAATTTTCAATATGAGCATTAATAGAGACACCAAAGACATGCCAAAATCAGATGTTGCCAACAGCGACATCTCCATAGTCGATGTCGACAGCGCCAATACCTCGGGTGAGACTGCATGTTGGAAACGCAGCTCCCCAGCCAATAAACTTTCTAATTTTTCGCCTACCTTCATCAATACCCCATCCCCTATCAATAGCCCTAGTCCAGAAAAGCCAATAAGCCGCCTAAAGCGCATCATTCTTGCCCCAAATCAGCCAAACAGTCCGAAAAGGTTCAATCAAGAAATTAAAATGGCCCTTGGGAAACTTCGTCCCATTAATAAATACAATTTTGACGAACCTTCGGGCAGCTCACCCAACACAAATTTCTCAGCAACTGGCACCAAATTCACTGCTTGTGGCACGTCAACTCCCCGTAAGCGTGTCCAAGTCAGCATACCTAAGATTAAATCCAACAAAACTCAGCCTTCAAGGAACATACAAATCCTGGAAAATACCATAATTAAGAAAGCCCCCAACTTATCTGTACAAGAACAACAAACTACCGAGCAAATACTTAACAATCTACAAGGCCAACGACTATCTCTGCAGCATCAACTGACTAGAATCGAGGAGCAACTGCAGCACAAAGAGCAGCAACCAAAACCTATTACTCCGCCACTCCCACAAGCTCCAGCTGATTCTCACAAAAATGATGCCCAACATACACCCCCTTGTACCCCCTCGCCCAAAAATGGCAACTTTAATCCTCTTCTTACCCCACCGCCAAAAATGCCCATACTTCCCCCACCCTCCATAGCCCAACAGCAAAAAGAATTTGAGCACCAGCTCACAACTCATATTGCCAACACTATAAACTCAAATAAAGCAAACATTTCCCCATTACAAAAACAGCCAGCCTCTATTCCCTGGGCCACGCAACTTGAAGATCAGCAACAGAAACTATTGCAACTGTCAGCTGCATCTAAAGCTCTATCTCCTACTGCCAGCCACTCTGCAGAGCCAAAACTTACTCCAGCCCATAACAACTTACCTTCAAATAAAGTTGCAGATCAAATAAATAATATTTTACCCAAGCCACTTCTTAATAAAGCCTCCATCAAAATCCCCTCCGTTTTTATACCAAAAATAGCCTCTATTGAACGCCTCACTTCTATTATAGACAGTGAGCCCCACCAAATCCAATATACAACAACTGCTATCCAAGATGGTGGTGTAAGAGTAAAGTGCAAAGATGCTGACTCCTACAGCAGCCTTCTCCAACTACTGCAAAAACAAAATATTCTGCTTCACACGCATCAAAAGCTGGAAGACAAAGGCCTCAGACTTGTCATCCGAAACTTGCATGCATCCACCTCCACAAGCACTATTCGTAGCCTGCTTTCAAGTAAAGGCTACGAAGTAAAATATGCAAATGTCCTTAAAAACCGCTTTACAGGGATCCCCCTAAACATGTTCGAGGTTGAGATCGACTGCAAATATAATCCCCAAGTTGAGCAAATCCTGGCAATAAAAAGACTCGGCAATCAGGAAGTGACCATTGAGCGGCAGGCCAGGCGGACTGATCCAGTTCAGTGCCACCGCTGCCAAGCCTTTGGTCACAGTAAAAACTATTGCCGCAGAGCTTTTGTCTGCCTAAAGTGTGCAGGACCACATCCTTCCACTGACTGCAAAAAGACAAAAGCTCTCCAGGTCTTTGCGCAAATTGTGGGAACCAGCATATTGCCTCTTATAAAGGTTGCCCTGTCTACAAGGCAGAAAGAAACAAGTTACTTGCAGTTAAACTCAGTATCCCACCACCCACGCACAACAAAAACTATCCTGCCACCACTGATCAGCAACAGCCACCCTTGCAATCACAAGAAACAGAATCTGTACAAAATAACATACCCGCGCACCCAAAGCAATTAACAGATACAAGTCAATATAATTCCACTAACACAAAACGCCAAAATTGGCAGCCACTCCAATACAGTAATAATAAGTCACAAGCCAATATGCCAGCTACTAATCCATTCAAAGCCACAAACAACAATCCAACACTTGCCCATAAGTTAGCTCCAAACGTAAACTATCAAAAAA
Organism: Zaprionus camerounensis; assembly: GCA_018904165.1. Classification (NCBI taxonomy): domain Eukaryota; kingdom Metazoa; phylum Arthropoda; class Insecta; order Diptera; family Drosophilidae; genus Zaprionus; species Zaprionus camerounensis. The sequence goes on from JAEIFS010000037.1 coordinate 70,674, forward strand.
CATACAGCCAGACTGCCTACGAAGCTACCATAAATAGCCCACTCAAATCGCCCTCTAAAAGGCACCCTCCAGCCCCTTCCATAGCCCTACGCCCCACCCAAACACCCCTCAAACACCCCCAGCACCAGCTGCAAATAAATAAGCAACAAATAAAGACAATTTTTTCACCACAGCAATCTCAATCGAGAATGGCCTATTACTCGCGACACCATGATGGCTGTCTAGAAATTAAAGATATCAAACTAGCCATTGCCAATAACGAGCAATCAATATCAAAGCTCAGTGAAAAAGTCGACATATTGCTCAAGATAATTAATCAACATCTTAGGCCAATATCCCTGAATATAAATAAAGCAAATGACATAATAGAAAATCGTCAACAATAATCATGGCTACAAGAGCTAGTTTAGGAACTGCTCAACAGCTCTTTCCTTAGTATAATAATTACATAACACTGCTCTGCTGCTCGTGAGCATTTTAATTTAACATACGCAACTCTTAACAAACAAGTAAACAACAAAGGAAAAAAAAACTTAAATCATATATTATTATAATTCATATAAATTCTCTATTGCGGTCAATAAATTTCACCTTACTTAAAGCTTATAGTTCTTCTACAAAGTAACGCAAATAACCAATCTTAAATTCATAACACTTTCCAACTGTTGCCAACCTCTGCGTAGCCTCTTAAACTTGCTAACCTGCTCCTCACCTGAAATTATGCAAATACAAATAACATTACAAATAATTCAATACAAATTCATAATACACAGTAGCCTACCATGGAATCTCGTCTAACATCACTATCCGTACTATTCGCCGCCAGAAGCTCCCGTCCGTTTGGCGTCATACACTGAAAAAGAATGAAAATAATCATTAAATAAACTAAACTGTCAAAATGCTAACTCGCAATGACTAGATACTCACCTATACTATCACCTGCCGCACAAAAGCGTTATCTTCTAAATATCGTCCTCTAGCTGCCAGTCACCTGCAAATAAACAAATACATTCAACATTAACAACAATCTCTAAAATCAAATACAACTCAAAACTATCCTTATCGGAAGCCAGTCCTGTCAAGTGCCCAGAGGCGCTAACTAACTTAGAATCCCGTCAGCCGACACTGTCCGTCTCGTTCGCCGCCATGAACTGCTTGTCCGACCTGTATCAAAACCTGAAAAAAGGTTACAAACAATCATTAATTTCAATTTGACCACTAAATCACCATCTCGCAATCAAACATACTTACCTTTGCCGCTGCCATTTCCACAAAATCGTTGTCCTCTGGATGTCGTCCTCCAACTTCCAGTCACCTGCAAGTTCCTGCCTACAGCATCACCAATCCTGTTCGTCACCTGAAATTAAACAAATACAATCTCCATTAAAAAATAATACAAAACAAATAACACAAATACGCGCATAACTTACTTGGAACTTCGCCAGCCGATACCGTCCGTCTCATTCACCGCCATGAGCTGCTCGTCCGTCCTTCATCAAAACCTGGAAAAGATTATAAACAATCATCAATATCAACTGGAGCTTTAAACCGCCATACAAACATACTCACCTTTACCGCCGCCATTTCTTCAAAATCGTCATCTTCTGCAGATCGTCCTCTTGCTGCAAGCCTCTTGCAAATAAACAAATATAAATAACATTTAAAACAATCTTAATAATAAACCAAATACAAAACAAACTTTCCTTATCGCTAACCAGTTCTACCTAGTTCCTGCCTACAGCATCGCCAATCCTGTTCGTCACCTGAAATTAAACAAATACAATCTCCATTAAAAAATAATACAAAACAAAAAACACAAATACGCGCATAACTTACTTGGAACTTCGCCAGCCGATACCGTCCTTCTCATTCACCGCCATGAGCTGCTCGTCCGTCCTTCATCAAAACCTGGAAAAGATTATAAACAATCAAAAATATCAACTGGATCTTAAAATCGCCAATTCGCAAACAAACATACTCACCTTTACCGCCGCCAACTCCTCAAAATCGTCGTCTTCTGCAGATCGTCCTCCAGCTGCCAGTCTCCTGCAAATAAACAAAATAAATAACATTAAAAACAATTAAAAAATAAACCAAATACAAATCAAACTTTCCTTATCGCAAGCCAGTTCTGTCAATTTCCTGCCTGCAGCATCGCCAATCCTGTTCGTCACCTGAAATTAAACAAATACAATCTCCATTAAAAAATAATACAAAACAAAAAAACACAAATACGCGCATAACTTACTTGGAACTTCGCCAACCGACACCGTCCTTCTCATTCACCGCCATGAGCTGCTCGTTCGTCCTTCATCAAAACCTGGAAAAGATTATAAACAATCAACAATATCAACTGGATCTTTAAACCGCCAACAAACATACTCACCTTTACCGCCGCCATTTCTTCAAAATCGTCATCTTCTGCAGATCGTCCTCTAGCCGCAAGTCTCCTGCAAATAAACAAATATAAGTAACATTAAAGACAATCTTAATAATAAACCAAATACAAAACAAACTTTCCTTATCGCAAGCCAGTTCTGTCAAGTTCCTGCCTACAGCATCGCCAATCCTGTTCGTCACCTGAAATTAAACAAATACAACATCCATTAAAAAACAATACAAAACAAAAACACAAATACGCGCATAACTTACTTGGAACTTCGCCAGCCGATACCGTCCTTCTCATTCACCGCCATGAGCTGCTCGTTCGTCCTTCATCAAAACCTGGAAAAGATTATAAACAATCAACAATATCAACTGGATCTTTAAACCGCCAACAAACATACTCACCTTTACCGCCGCCATTTCTTCAAAATCGTCATCTTCTGCAGATCGTCCTCTAGCCGCAAGTCTCCTGCAAATAAACAAATATAAGTAACATTAAAGACAATCTTAATAATAAACCAAATACAAAACAAACCTTCCTTATCGTAAGCCAGTTCTGCCAAGCTCCTGCCTACAGCATCGCCAATCCTGTTCGTCACCTGAAATTAAACAAATACAATCTCCATTAAAAAATAATACAAAACAAAAAACACAAATACGCGCATAACTTACTTGGAACTTCGCCAGCCGATACCGTCCGTCTCATTCACCGCCATGAGCTGCTCGTCCGTCCTTCATCAAAACCTGGAAAAGATTATAAACAATCATCAATATCAACTGGATCTTTAAACCGCCAACAAACATACTCACCTTCACCGCCGCCATCTCTTCAAAATCGTCATCTTCTGCAGATCGTCCTCTAGCCGCAAGTCTCCTGCAAATAAACAAATATAAGTAACATTAAAGACAATCTTAATAATAAACCAAATACAAAACAAACTTTCCTTACCGCAAGCCAGTTCTGTCAAGTTCCTGCCTACAGCATCGCCAATCCTGTTCGTCACCTGAAATTAAACAAATACAACATCCATTAAAAAACAATACAAAACAAAAACACAAATACGCGCATAACTTACTTGGAACTTCGCCAGCCGATACCGTCCTTCTCATTCACCGCCATGAGCTGCTCGTCCGTCCTTCATCAAAACCTGGAAAAGATTATAAACAATCATCAATATCAACTGGAGCTTTAACCGCCAACAAACATACTCACCTTTACCGCCGCCAATTCCTCAAAATCGTCGTCTTCTGCAGATCGTCCTCCAGCTGCCAGTCTCCTGCAAATAAACAAAATAAATAACATTAAAAACAATCTAAAAAATAAACCAAATACAAACCAAACTTTCCTTATCGCAAGCCAGTTCTGTCAAGTTCCTGCCTACAGCATCGCCAATCCTGTTCGTCACCTGAAATTAAACAAATACAACATCCATTAAAAAACAATACAAAACAAAAACACAAATACGCGCATAACTTACTTGGAACTTCGCCAGCCGATACCGTCCTTCTCATTCACCGCCATGAGCTGCTCGTCCGTCCTTCATCAAAACCTGGAAAAGATTATAAACAATCATCAATATCAACTGGAGCTTTAACCGCCAACAAACATACTCACCTTTACCGCCGCCAATTCCTCAAAATCGTCGTCTTCTGCAGATCGTCCTCCAGCTGCCAGTCTCCTGCAAATAAACAAAATAAATAACATTAAAAACAATCTAAAAAATAAACCAAATACAAATCAAACTTTCCTTATCGCAAGCCAGTTCTGCCAAGTTCCTGCCTACAGCATCGCCAATCCTGTTCGTCACCTGAAATTAAGCAAACACAATCTCCATTAAAAAATAATACAAAAAATACACAAATACGCATCAACTTACTTGGAATCTCGCCTGCCGATACTGTCCGTTTCATTCACCGCCATGAGCTGCTCGTCCGTCCTCCATCAAAACCTGGAAAAGATCATAAACAATCATCAATATCAACTGGATCTTTAAACCGCCAACACGCAAACAAACATACTCACCTTTACCGCCGCCATTTCCATAAAATTATCGTCTTTCGAAGATCGTCCTCCAGCTGCAAGTCACCTGCAAATAAACAAATATAAATTAAAAACAATCTTATAAATAAACCAAATACAAATCAAACTCTCATTATCGTAAGCCAGTCCTGTCAAGTTCCTGCCTTCAGCATCGGCAGTCCTGCTCACCACCTGATTAATACCGCCTGCCGACACCATCCGTACTGTTCGTTGCCAGGAGCTGATCGTCCGTCCTCCATCATTACCTGAAAAATATAACAAATAGTCATTAAAATCTACTGGATCTTTAAATCACAAACTCGCAAACAAGCATACTCACCATTACCGCCGCCACTTCCACAATATCGTCGTCTCCCGAAGATCGTCCTCCAGCTGCCAGTCATCTGCAAATAAACAAACATAAAATAACATTAAAAACAATATAATTAAAAAATAATACAAATTAAAACTATCCTCGTCGTAAGCCAGCCCGTTCTAGTTCTCGCCTCCAGCATCTCCAATCGTGCTCCCCACCTGTAAATAAACAAATACAATTATTATTTAAACTACAATCAAATACATATGAATGCACTAACTCACCCTGGAATCCTGCTAGTCAACACTGCCCATCCTATTCTCCACCAGGAGCCTCCCGTTAGTCTTCCATCAAAATCTGGAAAGGAATATACCAGCTGCCAATCATCTGCAAATAACCTGCCGTCGTTCCATCAAAAGCGTCGCCTCCCATAGAATGATCTCCAGCTGCCAGGCACCTGCAAATAAACATAAAACTTAACACCATTAAAAAATAACACCCAAACATATACATAATCACATATTAAAAAACAAATGCCATCGCGCTACAAACTTGCCAGCAAACAATAAGCCTTCCTTTATTGACGCCGCTCCTGCCCAATCGCTGCTCCATCAATCCAGAATCTGCCTGCCACCTGAAACAAAAGAAATATAATCACTATTAAAAAAAATAACATAATAATAACAAAAAAGTAAATAATAATAACAATTTTTTAACGCCATGCACATAAACACTGCACACTAACTAAATACACACAATTCCAAATGAACTCAAAAACATAACATTTTGCCCACGGTGCAAACCGCGACCTATCCCAACACTAAACACAAACTTACGCAATCTCACACACACTAAGACAATCAGCCACGCTTGCCAATACATTTTCTTACAAAAAAACAGTCAAACAATTCTTGCTAACAAGCACACAAACACAAGCAACTACAAACACACACCAATCAAATTCTATTCTTGCCACGCGCATTACCATACAAAAAAAAATCTCTCCTGCAATAAACCCACACACAACACAATACTAAAACAAAATAATAATAAATCATAAAATAACATACTACATCACAACCTTAAACCTAGTAATTCACACATAATAACAAACACACATAATAGCAAACATATATCAAACACTAATTAAAATAAAACTAACTTTAAATAAAATAAAACACTAAATTTTACCAGCCACAATTGCCCTGCTCAAAACAGCTGCCGATACTCACAAATGCAACTCAGTGCCAATCGATAAGTGCAGCATTCAAAAGCTGGCTGCTATACACTATAATTGGCTAAGAGGTGGCAACACCTAAGTCAGTTTACCAACACTCAAAGAAAACTAAAATAAATCAATTAAAATACAATAAAATTAAATTAATAAAACTAAACTAATTAATAATAACATAAAAAATCAAACAAATAATATAAAGTCATAAATAATACATACAATAACCCAATAAAATATCAATATTCACCACTCAGCAGCTACCCACTATCTGGCAACCTACTCACCAACAGACCAGCTGGAACTTCACCCCCAAAATGCAGTCAGATGGCAACGTATCTCCCAGCTGAGTTTATTTACAAACAAACAGCCCAGCAGGACCAGCAAATAAGTCGACACTGGACAACTCAACACGCCCTTAAACTGATTGGGACTACCGAGAAGCCAATAATTCCCAATTAGTTTAAGTCTACAGCCTCCCCAAAACGATCACCTAATGCCACAACACCATGCCACTCTGATGATGCCAGTCGCGGTGCTAGGTGGGCCTGCGACGAGCGATTCTTCATCCTAACTATCCGCCATCACTTTCTATTTTACTGCCCATTGTATGCCAAAAATGTAATAATCACTTAGAATTTAATTAGATTTAAGCAATTTATTGTCAATCATATTTATAAGTTGCCCGTCCGGGTAATATAAATAAATATTAAACTTTTACTGAAAAAAACGCAAGTGCACGTCTGGAAATTTCACCCCCTCTCCCTCCAAAGAGTAAACAGTGAGTTCATCTAACGGCAGCAACTGCGCGCAAGCTGCACACTAGCCAACATAAAACTGATGACAAAATCAGAATAAATTAATGAAATAAAGAAAATTTATTGTCAATAAATTGTTTATCTTATGTATATTACTGTAAATCCTACTTGTTTTTGTGTCGTCCTTTTTGTCTTAAATAAAAATTGTATATTTTATACTGTGTTTTTATCCTGTACGTATTTTGTTCTTCGTTGTTTTACATTGTTTAAAACTTTCATGTGAGCTATTTATGTTTCAGTTATACAGTTAATGTCTTTTATTGTTGCCTGTCACTTATTTATCACAGATAAATAAGCATTGATTATAGTGTAATAGTAATTTAGTAGGCTATATATATACAAATTTTCAATATGAGCATTAATAGAGACACCAAAGACATGCCAAAATCAGATGTTGCCAACAGCGACATCTCCATAGTCGATGTCGACAGCGCCAATACCTCGGGTGAGACTGCATGTTGGAAACGCAGCTCCCCAGCCAATAAACTTTCTAATTTTTCGCCTACCTTCATCAATACCCCATCCCCTATCAATAGCCCTAGTCCAGAAAAGCCAATAAGCCGCCTAAAGCGCATCATTCTTGCCCCAAATCAGCCAAACAGTCCGAAAAGGTTCAATCAAGAAATTAAAATGGCCCTTGGGAAACTTCGTCCCATTAATAAATACAATTTTGACGAACCTTCGGGCAGCTCACCCAACACAAATTTCTCAGCAACTGGCACCAAATTCACTGCTTGTGGCACGTCAACTCCCCGTAAGCGTGTCCAAGTCAGCATACCTAAGATTAAATCCAACAAAACTCAGCCTTCAAGGAACATACAAATCCTGGAAAATACCATAATTAAGAAAGCCCCCAACTTATCTGTACAAGAACAACAAACTACCGAGCAAATACTTAACAATCTACAAGGCCAACGACTATCTCTGCAGCATCAACTGACTAGAATCGAGGAGCAACTGCAGCACAAAGAGCAGCAACCAAAACCTATTACTCCGCCACTCCCACAAGCTCCAGCTGATTCTCACAAAAATGATGCCCAACATACACCCCCTTGTACCCCCTCGCCCAAAAATGGCAACTTTAATCCTCTTCTTACCCCACCGCCAAAAATGCCCATACTTCCCCCACCCTCCATAGCCCAACAGCAAAAAGAATTTGAGCACCAGCTCACAACTCATATTGCCAACACTATAAACTCAAATAAAGCAAACATTTCCCCATTACAAAAACAGCCAGCCTCTATTCCCTGGGCCACGCAACTTGAAGATCAGCAACAGAAACTATTGCAACTGTCAGCTGCATCTAAAGCTCTATCTCCTACTGCCAGCCACTCTGCAGAGCCAAAACTTACTCCAGCCCATAACAACTTACCTTCAAATAAAGTTGCAGATCAAATAAATAATATTTTACCCAAGCCACTTCTTAATAAAGCCTCCATCAAAATCCCCTCCGTTTTTATACCAAAAATAGCCTCTATTGAACGCCTCACTTCTATTATAGACAGTGAGCCCCACCAAATCCAATATACAACAACTGCTATCCAAGATGGTGGTGTAAGAGTAAAGTGCAAAGATGCTGACTCCTACAGCAGCCTTCTCCAACTACTGCAAAAACAAAATATTCTGCTTCACACGCATCAAAAGCTGGAAGACAAAGGCCTCAGACTTGTCATCCGAAACTTGCATGCATCCACCTCCACAAGCACTATTCGTAGCCTGCTTTCAAGTAAAGGCTACGAAGTAAAATATGCAAATGTCCTTAAAAACCGCTTTACAGGGATCCCCCTAAACATGTTCGAGGTTGAGATCGACTGCAAATATAATCCCCAAGTTGAGCAAATCCTGGCAATAAAAAGACTCGGCAATCAGGAAGTGACCATTGAGCGGCAGGCCAGGCGGACTGATCCAGTTCAGTGCCACCGCTGCCAAGCCTTTGGTCACAGTAAAAACTATTGCCGCAGAGCTTTTGTCTGCCTAAAGTGTGCAGGACCACATCCTTCCACTGACTGCAAAAAAGACAAAAGCTCTCCAGGTCTTTGCGCAAATTGTGGGAACCAGCATATTGCCTCTTATAAAGGTTGCCCTGTCTACAAGGCAGAAAGAAACAAGTTACTTGCAGTTAAACTCAGTATCCCACCACCCACGCACAACAAAAACTATCCTGCCACCACTGATCAGCAACAGCCACCCTTGCAATCACAAGAAACAGAATCTGTACAAAATAACATACCCGCGCACCCAAAGCAATTAACAGATACAAGTCAATATAATTCCACTAACACAAAACGCCAAAATTGGCAGCCACTCCAATACAGTAATAATAAGTCACAAGCCAATATGCCAGCTACTAATCCATTCAAAGCCCACAAACAACAATCCAACACTTGCCCATAAGTTAGCTCCAAACGTAAACTATCAAAAAACATACAGCCAGACTGCCTACGAAGCTACCATAAATAGCCCACTCAAATCGCCCTCTAAAAGGCACCCTCCAGCCCCTTCCATAGCCCTACGCCCCACCCAAACACCCCTCAAACACCCCCAGCACCAGCTGCAAATAAATAAGCAACAAATAAAGACAATTTTTTCACCACAGCAATCTCAATCGAGAATGGCCTATTACTCGCGACACCATGATGGCTGTCTAGAAATTAAAGATATCAAACTAGCCATTGCCAATAACGAGCAATCAATATCAAAGCTCAGTGAAAAAGTCGACATATTGCTCAAGATAATTAATCAACATCTTAGGCCAATATCCCTCGAATATAAATAAAGCAAATGACATAATAGAAAATCGTCAACAATAATCATGGCTACAAGAGCTAGTTTAGGAACTGCTCAACAGCTCTTTCCTTAGTATAATAATTACATAACACTGCTCTGCTGCTCGTGAGCATTTTAACCTTTAACATACGCAACTCTTAACAAACAAGTAAACAACAAAGGAAAAAAAAAACTTAAATCATATATTATTATAATTCATATAAACTTCTCTATTGCGGTCAATAAAACTTTCACCTTACTTAAAGCTTATAGTTCTTCTACAAAGTAACGCAAATAACCAATCTTAAATTCATAACACTTTCCAACTGTTGCCAACCTCTGCGTAGCCTCTTAAACTTGCTAACCTGCTCCTCACCTGAAATTATGCAAATACAAATAACATTACAAATAATTCAATACAAATTCATAATACACAGTAGCCTACCATGGAATCTCGTCTAACATCACTATCCGTACTATTCGCCGCCAGAAGCTGCCCGTCCGTTTGGCGTCATACACTGAAAAAGAATGAAAATAATCATTAAATAAACTAAACTGTCAAAATGCTAACTCGCAATGACTAGATACTCACCTATACTATCACCTGCCGCACAAAAGCGTTATCTTCTAAATATCGTCCTCTAGCTGCCAGTCACCTGCAAATAAACAAATACATTCAACATTAACAACAATCTCTAAAATCAAATACAACTCAAAACTATCCTTATCGGAAGCCAGTCCTGTCAAGTGCCCAGAGGCGCTAACTAACTTAGAATCCCGTCAGCCGACACTGTCCGTCTCGTTCGCCGCCATGAACTGCTTGTCCGACCTGTATCAAAACCTGAAAAAAGGTTACAAACAATCATTAATTTCAATTTGACCACTAAATCACCATCTCGCAATCAAACATACTTACCTTTGCCGCTGCCATTTCCACAAAATCGTTGTCCTCTGGATGTCGTCCTCCAACTTCCAGTCACCTGCAAGTTCCTGCCTACAGCATCACCAATCCTGTTCGTCACCTGAAATTAAACAAATACAATCTCCATTAAAAAATAATACAAAACAAATAACACAAATACGCGCATAACTTACTTGGAACTTCGCCAGCCGATACCGTCCGTCTCATTCACCGCCATGAGCTGCTCGTCCGTCCTTCATCAAAACCTGGAAAAGATTATAAACAATCATCAATATCAACTGGAGCTTTAAACCGCCATACAAACATACTCACCTTTACCGCCGCCATTTCTTCAAAATCGTCATCTTCTGCAGATCGTCCTCTTGCTGCAAGCCTCTTGCAAATAAACAAATATAAATAACATTTAAAACAATCTTAATAATAAACCAAATACAAAACAAACTTTCCTTATCGCTAACCAGTTCTACCTAGTTCCTGCCTACAGCATCGCCAATCCTGTTCGTCACCTGAAATTAAACAAATACAATCTCCATTAAAAAATAATACAAAACAAAAAACACAAATACGCGCATAACTTACTTGGAACTTCGCCAGCCGATACCGTCCTTCTCATTCACCGCCATGAGCTGCTCGTCCGTCCTTCATCAAAACCTGGAAAAGATTATAAACAATCAAAAATATCAACTGGATCTTAAAATCGCCAATTCGCAAACAAACATACTCACCTTTACCGCCGCCAACTCCTCAAAATCGTCGTCTTCTGCAGATCGTCCTCCAGCTGCCAGTCTCCTGCAAATAAACAAAATAAATAACATTAAAAACAATTAAAAAATAAACCAAATACAAATCAAACTTTCCTTATCGCAAGCCAGTTCTGTCAATTTCCTGCCTGCAGCATCGCCAATCCTGTTCGTCACCTGAAATTAAACAAATACAATCTCCATTAAAAAATAATACAAAACAAAAAACACAAATACGCGCATAACTTACTTGGAACTTCGCCAACCGACACCGTCCTTCTCATTCACCGCCATGAGCTGCTCGTTCGTCCTTCATCAAAACCTGGAAAAGATTATAAACAATCAACAATATCAACTGGATCTTTAAACCGCCAATTCAACAAACATACTCACCTTTACCGCCGCCATTTCTTCAAAATCGTCATCTTCTGCAGATCGTCCTCTAGCCGCAAGTCTCCTGCAAATAAACAAATATAAGTAACATTAAAGACAATCTTAATAATAAACCAAATACAAATCAAACTTTCCTTATCGCAAGCCAGTTCTGCCAAGTTCCTGCCTACAGCATCGCCAATCCTGTTCGTCACCTGTAATTAAACAAATACAACATCCATTAAAAAACAATACAAAACAAAAAACACAAATACGCGCATAACTTACTTGGAACTTCGCCAGCCGACACCGTCCTTCTCACTCACCGCCATGAGCTGCTCGTCCGTCCTTCATCAAAACCTGGAAAAGATTATAAACAATCAACAATATCAACTGGATCTTTAAACCGCCAACAAACATACTCACCTTTACCGCCGCCATTTCTTCAAAATCGTCATCTTCTGCAGATCGTCCTCTAGCCGCAAGTCTCCTGCAAATAAACAAATATAAGTAACATTAAAGACAATCTTAATAATAAACCAAATACAAAACAAACCTTCCTTATCGTAAGCCAGTTCTGCCAAGTTCCTGCCTACAGCATCGCCAATCCTGTTCGTCACCTGAAATTAAACAAATACAATCTCCATTAAAAAACAATACAAAACAAAAAACACAAATACGCGCATAACTTACTTGGAACTTCGCCAGCCGACACCGTCCTTCTCACTCACCGCCATGAGCTGCTCGTCCGTCCTTCATCAAAACCTGGAAAAGATTACAAACAATCATCAATATCATCTGGATCTTTAAACCGCCAACAAACATACTCACCTTTACCGCCGCCATTTCTTCAAAATCGTCATCTTCTGCAGATCGTCCTCTAGCTGCAAGTCTCCTGCAAATAAACAAATATAAATAACATTAAAAACAATCTTAATAATAAACCAAATACAAAACAAACTTTCCTTATCGCAAGCCATTTCTGCCAAGCTCCTGCCTACAGCATCGCCAATCCTGTTCGTCACCTGAAATTAAACAAATATAACATTCACTAAAAAATAATACAAAACAAAAAACACAAGTACGCGCATAACTTACTTGGAACTTCGCCAGCCGATACCGTCCTTCTCATTCACCGCCATGAGCTGCTCGTCCGTCCTTCATCAAAACCTGGAAAAGATTATAAACAATCATCAATATCAACTGGAGCTTTAACCGCCAACAAACATACTCACCTTTACCGCCGCCAATTCCTCAAAATCGTCGTCTTCTGCAGATCGTCCTCCAGCTGCCAGTCTCCTGCAAATAAACAAAATAAATAACATTAAAAACAATCTAAAAAATAAACCAAATACAAATCAAACTTTCCTTATCGCAAGCCAGTTCTGCCAAGTTCCTGCCTACAGCATCGCCAATCCTGTTCGTCACCTGAAATTAAACAAATACAACATCCATTAAAAAACAATACAAAACAAAAAACACAAATACGCGCATAACTTACTTGGAACTTCGCCAGCCGATACCGTCCTTCTCATTCACCGCCATGAGCTGCTCGTCCGTCCTTCATCAAAACCTGGAAAAGATTATAAACAATCATCAATATCAACTGGAGCTTTAACCGCCAACAAACATACTCACCTTTACCGCCGCCAATTTCTCAAAATCGTCGTCTTCTGCAGATCGTCCTCCAGCTGCCAGTCTCCTGCAAATAAACAAAATAAATAACATTAAAACAATCTAAAAAATAAACCAAATACAAATCAAACTTTCCTTATCGCAAGCCAGTTCTGCCAAGTTCCTGCCTACAGCATCGCCAATCCTGTTCGTCACCTGAAATTCAGCAAACACAATCTCCATTAAAAAATAATACAAAAATACACAAATACGCATCAACTTACTTGGAATCTCGCCTGCCGATACTGTCCGTTTCATTCTCCGCCATGAGCTGCTCGTCCGTCCTCCATCAAAACCTGGAAAAGATCATAAACAATCATCAATATCAACTGGATCTTTAAACCGCCAACTCGCAAACAAACATACTCACCTTTACCGCCGCCATTTCCATAAAATTGTCGTCTTTCGAAGATCGTCCTCCAGCTGCAAGTCACCTGCAAATAAACAAATATAAATATCATTAAAAACAATCTTATAAATAAACCAAATACAAATCAAACTCTCATTATCGTAAGCCAGTCCTGTCAAGTTCCTGCCTTCAGCATCGGCAGTCCTGCTCACCACCTGATAAATCCCGCCTGCCGACACCATCCGTACTGTTCGTTGCCAGGAGCTGATCGTCCGTCCTCCATCATTACCTGAAAAATATAACAAATAGTCATTAAAATCTACTGGATCTTTAAATCACAAACTCGCAAACAAGCATACTCACCATTACCGCCGCCACTTCCACAATATCGTCGTCTCCCGAAGATCGTCCTCCAGCTGCCAGTCATCTGCAAATAAACAAACATAAAATAACATTAAAAACAATATAATTAAAAAATAATACAAATTAAAACTATCCTCGTCGTAAGCCAGCCCGTTCTAGTTCTCGCCTCCAGCATCTCCAATCGTGCTCCCCACCTGTAAATAAACAAATACAATTATTATTTAAACTACAATCAAATACATATGAATGCACTAACTCACCCTGGAATCCTGCTAGTCAACACTGCCCATCCTATTCTCCACCAGGAGCCTCCCGTTAGTCTTCCATCAAAATCTGGAAAGGAATATACCAGCTGCCAATCATCTGCAAATAACCTGCCGTCGTTCCATCAAAAGCGTCGCCTCCCATAGAATGATCTCCAGCTGCCAGGCACCTGCAAATAAACATAAAACTTAACACCATTAAAAAATAACACCCAAACATATACATAATCACATATTAAAAAACAAATGCCATCGCGCTACAAACTTGCCAGCAAACAATAAGCCTTCCTTTATTGACGCCGCTCCTGCCCAATCGCTGCTCCATCAATCCAGAATCTGCCTGCCACCTGAAACAAAAGAAATATAATCACTATTAAAAAAAATAACATAATAATAACAAAAAAGTAAATAATAATAACAATTTTTTTTAACGCCATGCACATAAACACTGCACACTAACTAAATACACACAATTCCAAATGAACTCAAAAACATAACATTTTGCCCACGGTGCAAACCGCGACCTATCCCAACACTAAACACAAACTTACGCAATCTCACACACACTAAGACAATCAGCCACGCTTGCCAATACATTTTCTTACAAAAAAACAGTCAAACAATTCTTGCTAACAAGCACACAAACACAAGCAACTACAAACACACACCAATCAAATTCTATTCTTGCCACGCGCATTACCATACAAAAAAAAATCTCTCCTGCAATAAACCCACACACAACACAATACTAAAACAAAATAATAATAAATCATAAAATAACATACTACATCACAACCTTAAACCTAGTAATTCACACATAATAACAAACACACATAATAGCAAACATATATCAAACACTAATTAAAATAAAACTAACTTTAAATAAAATAAAACACTAAATTTTACCAGCCACAATTGCCCTGCTCAAAACAGCTGCCGATACTCACAAATGCAACTCAGTGCCAATCGATAAGTGCAGCATTCAAAAGCTGGCTGCTATACACTATAATTGGCTAAGAGGTGGCAACACCTAAGTCAGTTTACCAACACTCAAAGAAAACTAAAATAAATCAATTAAAATACAATAAAATTAAATTAATAAAACTAAACTAATTTAATAATAACATAAAAAATCAAACAAATAATATAAAGTCATAAATAATACATACAATAACCCAATAAAATATCAATATTCACCACTCAGCAGCTACCCACTATCTGGCAACCTACTCACCAACAGACCAGCTGGAACTTCACCCCCAAAATGCAGTCAGATGGCAACGTATCTCCCAGCTGAGTTTGTTTACAAACAAACAGCCCAGCAGGACCAGCAAATAAGTCGACACTGGACAACTCAACACGCCCTTAAACTGATTGGGACTACCGAGAAGCCAATAATTCCCAATTAGTTTAAGTCTACAGCCTCCCCAAAACGATCACCTAATGCCACAACACCATGCCACTCTGATGATGCCAGTCGCGGTGCTAGGTGGGCCTGCGACGAGCGATTCTTCATCCTAACTATCCGCCATCACTTTCTATTTTACTGCCCATTGTATGCCAAAAATGTAATAATCACTTAGAATTTAATTAGATTTAAGCAATTTATTGTCAATCATATTTATAAGTTGCCCGTCCGGGTAATATAAATAAATATTAAACTTTTACTGAAAAAAAACCTGCGACGAGCGATTCTTCATCCTAACTATTGACCTTTGGGCAATTTTGTTAGTGATCATCAAAGAGTTTACAATACATTTTTGTTTCGCTCTCGCAGTTATCCCTCCTATTACAGCACCTTGTGCATTGATCGGACGGGTCAATTGTGCTCATTGGCATTTGGCATTTGTTGTTGTGCCCGCGCTTTTTATTCGTGTCGGTTTTTTGTCGCTCGTATCCGTTGCTTGTCGTTTAGCAGTACGAGTGAGTCGCGCCCCAGCCGTCAAGTTGTTCGCGAGTGAGTGCAGCGCCGGTGCGGGATCTTCATCCCTGCCCCCTGCCTAAGTGAAAAGTGTAAAAGGAGTCTGCGATCAGTGCTTTTTGCGCTTTGATCCGTCCTTTAAGTTGTTAGTGCGTTAAAGTGAAGTGAGTGTTGTATTGCCTGTGCAGAACAGTGAGTGCCGTTGTGCTTGTGCAGAGAGAGACGAAAAGTTTGGATCAGTTACTAGCCTGCTAGAAAAACTGCCCTTTCGCTCCTCTCCACTTGCCTCTGCCCCTGTCCTGTTAAAGTGTTGTGCGAGTAGAGTTTGCGTTGGTAATTTGTGCCAGCTATTGTTAGCGGGTCATCTTATTCAGCCCCTCTCCTCCCGCACACGGGCAATATTACAGTTCATTTCATGTGTCTCCCATATCCCTGGGGTCAATAAACTAAAGTGCAAGTGCAGTGAGTGTGCGTGTGCGTGCGCAAAGTGAGACGAAAATTACCGTAGCAGCGGCTATATATTAGCCAACTGTTATTTTTCTCTCCTTTGCGTCTGCCTCTGCCCCTGCTCTAGCAGTACTTTAGTGCATGCAGTTGAAAGGTCAATAATCTAAAGTGCAAGTGCAGTGAGTGTGAGTGAGTGTGCGCAAAGCGAGACAGAAACTACCGTACAGCGACTAAACGCTAGCAAACTGTTTTTTCTCTCCTCTGCGTTTGCCTCTGCTCCTGCTCTTGCAGTTCTTTAGTGATACAGTTGAAAGTTCAATAAACCAAAGTTCAAGTGCAGTGAGTGTGTGTGCGCTTGCGCAAAGTGAGACGGAAATTACCGTACAGTGGCTAACTTAGTCAACTGTTCTTTCTCTCCTTTGCGCTTGCCTCTGCCCCTGCTCTTGCAGCTCTTTGGTTTATGCAGTTGAAAGTATCGGTGGTATTAAAGTGGAACGGTGATCGGCAACATTCTTGCTGACAACTGTTTCTACATAAAACCACGCCCACTTAAAACTGCGCACCTTCCCTGAAACGGATCATCAAAAGACACTACTTCCACCCAACATTGAGCATTCTGGACTATTCTACGAGGTGACACATACACACATAAGTGCCCTTCTGGAAAGTTCACCGCCCCTCCCTCCGAAGAGTTAACAGTGAGTTCATCTAACGGCAGCAACTGCGCGCAAGCTGCACACTAGCCAACAAAAAACTGATGACAAAATCAGAATAAATATATGAAATAAAGAAAAAACATTGTCAATAATTTGTCTACTTTATGTATCTTACTGTAAATTCTACTTGTTTTTGTGTCGTCCTTTTTGTCTTAAATAAAAATTGTATATTTTATACTGTGTTTTTATCCTGTACGTATTTTGTTCTTCGTTGTTTTACATTGTTTAAAACTTTCATGTGAGCTATTTATGTTTCAGTTATACAGTTAATGTCTTTTATTGTTGCCTGTCACTTATTTATCACAGATAAATAAGCATTGATTATAGTGTAATAGTAATTTAGTAGGCTATATATATACAAATTTTCAATATGAGCATTAATAGAGACACCAAAGACATGCCAAAATCAGATGTCGCCAACAGTGACATCTCCATCGTCGATGTCGACAGCGCCAATACCTCGGGTGAGACTGCATGTTGGAAACGCAGCTCCCCAGCCAATAAACCTTCTAATTTTTCGCCTACCTTCATCAATACCCCATCCCCTATCACTAGCCCTAGTCCACAAAAGCCAATAAGCCGCCTAAAGCGCATCATTCTTGCCCCAAATCAGCCAAACAGTCCGAAAAGGTTCAATCAAGAAATTAAAATGGCACTTGGGAAACTTCGTCCTATTAATAAATATAATTTTGAAGAACCTTCAGGCAGCTCACCCAACACTAAATTCTCAGCAACTGGCACCAAATTCACTGCTTGTGGCACGTCTACTCCCCGTAAACGGGTCCAAGTCAGCATTGCTAAGATCAAATCCAACACAACTCAACCTGCAAGCAATATACAAATCCTTGAAAATACAATAATCAAGAAAGCCCCCAACTTATCTGTCCAGGAGCAGCAAACTACGCAACAGATACTTAACGATCTGCAAGGTCAACGACTATCCCTACAGAATCAACTCATTAGAATCGAGGAGCAACTGCAGCACAAAGAACAGCAGCCAAAATCTGTTTCTCCGCCACTTCCTCAAGTTACAGCTGCTTCTCATAAAAATGACGCCCAACATACACCCCCCTGTACCCCCTCGCCCAAAAATGGCAACTTTAATCCTCTTCTTACCCCACCGCCAAAAATACCTATACTTCCCCCACCCTCCATAGCCCAACAGCAAAAAGAATTTGAGCACCAGCTCATAACTCATATCGCCAATTCTAAAAACTCTAGTAAAACAACTATTTCCCCACTACTAAAACAGTCAGCCTTCGTTCCTTGGGCTACGCAACTTGAAGATCAGCAACAGAAACTCTTGCAACTGCCAGCTGAATCTAAAGCTCAATCTCCTACTGCCAACCACTCTGCAGAGCCAGAAATTACTCCAGCCCATAATAACTTACAGTCCCATAAAGTCGCAGACCATATCAACAATATCTCACCTAAACCACTTCTTAATAGAGCCTCCATCAAAATCCCCTCCGTTTTCATACCTAAAATAGCCTCTATAGAACGCCTCACTTCTATTATAGACAGTGAGCCCCACCAAATCCAATACACAACAACTGCTATCCAGGATGGAGGTGTAAGAATCAAGTGTAAAGATGCTGACTCCTACAGCAGCCTTCTTCAACTACTGCAAAAGCAAAACATCCTTCTTCATACGCATCAAAAGCCGGAAGACAAAGGCCTCAGACTTGTCATCCGAAATTTACATGCTTCTACCTCTACTAACACTATTCGTAGCCTTCTCTCAGATAAAGGTTACGAAGTCAAATACGCAAACGTTCTCAAAAACCGCTTTACAGGGATCCCCCTGAACATGTTCGAGGTTGAGATCGACTGCAAATATAATCCCCAAGTTGAGCAAATCCTGGCAATAAAAAGACTCGGCAATCAGGAAGTGACCATTGAGCGGCAGGCCAGGCGGACTGATCCAGTTCAGTGCCACCGCTGCCAAGCCTTTGGCCATAGTAAAAACTATTGCCGCAGAGCTTTTGTCTGCCTAAAGTGCGCAGGACCACATCCTTCCACAGATTGCAAAAAAGACAAAGGCTCTCCAGGTCTTTGTGCAAATTGTGGGAACCAGCATATTGCCTCTTATAAAGGTTGCCCTGTTTATAAGGCAGAAAGAAGCAAATTACTCGCTGTTAAACTCAGCATCCCACCACCCACTCACAACAAAAACTATCCTGCCACCACTGATCAGCAACAGCCACCCTTGCAATCACAAGAAACAGAATCTGTACAAAAATCTGTGCAATCAACAGATTTAAATCAATATATTTCCACTAACTCAAAACGCCAAAATTGGCAGCCACTCCAACATATATATAATAAAATACAAGCCAATAAGTTAGCCACTAATCCTTCCAAGCCCACAAACAACAATCCAACTCTTGCCCGTAAGTTGACTCAAAACGTTAACTATCAAAAAACATACAGCCAGACTGCCTACGAAGCCACCGTCAATAGCCCCCTCAAATCACCTGCTAAAATACACACTCCAGCCTCCTCCATAGTTCCACGCCCCACCCAAACTCCCCTTAATCGCCCCCAGCACCTGCTGCAGCAGCACATAAATAAGCAACACACAAATAAAGCTTTTACACCGCAGCAATCTCATTCTAGAATAGCCCATGACGGCTGTCAAGAAATTAAAGATATTAAACTAGCCATTACCAATAACGAGCAGTCTATATCAAAGCTCAGTGAAAAAGTTGACATGTTGCTCAAACTAATAAATCAACATCTCAAGCCAATCCCCTCGAATATAAATAAAGCAAATGACATAATAGGAAATGATCAACAATAATCAGTGCCATAAGGGCTAGTTTAGGAGCTGCTCTTCAGGTCTTCCCTTTGCCCTAATAACTACATAATACTGCTGCGGCCGCTCGTTAGCATTATAACCCCCAAACATACGCAACTTTTAACAAACAAGTAAAGAACAATTAAAAAGCTTAAACTATATATTATTATAAATCATATAAACTTCCTAGCACAATCAATAAAACTACTTTATCTAATGTACATCCAAATTACTCAAGCTATAGTTATTTTACAAAGTAACGTAAATAAACAATCTTAAATTCATAACACTCCCCAACTGTTGCCAACCTCTGCGTAGTCGTTGCCTCTTAATCTTGCTAGCCTGCTCCTCACCTGAAAGTATACAAATACAAACAACGTTACAAATAATTCAATACAAATTCATAAGGCACAGTAGCCTACCATGGAATCTCGTCACATCACTGTCCGTACTATTTGCCGCCAGAAGCTGCTCGCCCGTATGGCGTCATACACTGAAAAAGATCGAAAATTAATCATTAAATAAACTAAACTGTCAAAATGCTATTTCGCAATCACTAGATACTCACCTACACTATCACCTGCCGCACAAAAGCGTTATCCTCTAATGATCGTCCTCTAGCTGCCAGTCACCTGCAAATAAACAATTACATTCAACATTAACAACAATCTCAAAAATCAAATACAATTCAAAACTATCCTTATCGGAAGCCAGTCCTGTCAAGTGCCCTGTGGCGCTAACTAACTTAGAATCCCGTCAGCCGACACTGTCCGTCTCGTTCGCCGCCATGAACTGCTTGTCCGACCTGTATCAAAACCTGAAAAAAGGTTACAAACAATCATTAATTTCAATTTGACCACTAAATCACCATCTCGCAATCAAACATACTTACCTTTGCCGCTGCCATTTCCACAAAATCGTTGTCCTCTGGATATCGTCCTCCAACTTCCAGCCAACTGCAAGTTCCTGCCTACAGCATCGCCAATCCTGTTCGTCACCTGAAATTAAACAAATACAACATCCATTAAAAAACAATACAAAACAAAAAACACAAATACGCGCATAACTCACTTGGAACTTCGCCAACCGATACCGTCCGTTTCGTTCACCGCCAGGAGCTGCTCGTCCGTCCTTCATCAAAACCTGGAAAAGATTATAAACAATCATCAATATCATCTGGATCTTAAAATCGCCAATTCGCAAACAAACATACTCACCTTTACCGCCGCCAATTCCTCAAAATCGTCGTCTTCTGCAGATCGTCCTCCAGCTGCTAGTCTCCTGCAAATAAACAAAATAAATAACATTAAAAACAATCTAAAAAATAAACCAAATACAAACCAAACTTTCCTTATCGCAAGCCAGTCCTGTCAAGTTCCTGCCTACAGCATTGCCAATCCTGTTCGTCACCTGAAATTAAACAAATACAACATCCATTAAAAAACAATACAAAACAAATAACACAAATACGCGCATAACTTACTTGGAACTTCCCCAACCGATACCGTCCGTTTCGTTCACCACCAGGAGCTGCTCGTCCGTCCTTCATCAAAACCTGGAAAAGATTATAAACAATCATCAATATCAACTGGATCTTAAAATCGCCAATTCGCAAACAAACATACTCACCTTTACCGCCGCCAATTCCTCAAAATCGTTGTCTGCTGCAGATCGTCCTCCAGCTGCCAGTCTCCTGCAAATAAACAAAATAAATAACATTAAAAACAATCTAAAAGATTATAAACAATCATCAATATCAACTGGATCTTAAAATCGCCAATTCGCAAACAAACATACTCACCTTTACCGCCGCCAATTCCTCAAAATCGTCGTCTTCTGCAGATCGTCCTCCAGCTGCCAGTCTGCTACAAATAAACAAAATAAATAACATTAAAAACAATCTAAAAAATAAACCAAATACAAACCAAACTTTCCTTATCGCAAGCCAGTTCTGTCAAGTTCCTGCCTACAGCATCGCCAATCCTGTTCGTCACCTGAAATTAAACAAATACAACATCCATTAAAAAACAATACAAAACAAAAACACAAATACGCGCATAACTTACTTGGAACTTCGCCAGCCGATACCGTCCTTCTCATTCACCGCCATGAGCTGCTCGTCCGTCCTTCATCAAAACCTGGAAAAGATTATAAACAATCATCAATATCAACTGGATCTTTAAACCGCCAACAAACATACTCACCTTCACCGCCGCCATCTCTTCAAAATCGTCATCTTCTAGCTGCAAGTCTCCTGCAAATAAACAAATATAAATAACATTAAAAACAATCTTAATAATAAACCAAATACAAATCAAACTTTCCTTATCGCAAGCCAGTTCTGTCAAGTTCCTGCCTACAGCATCGCCAATCCTGTTCGTCACCTGAAATTAAACAAATACAATCTCCATTAAAAAATAATACAAAACAAAAAACACAAATACGCGCATAACTTACTTGGAACTTCGCCAACCGACACCGTCCGTTTTGTTCACCGCCAGGAGCTGCTCGTCCGTCCTTCATCAAAACCTGGAAAAGATTATAAACAATCATCAATATCAACTGGATCTTTAAACCGCCAACAAACATACTCACCTTCACCGCCGCCATCTCTTCAAAATCGTCATCTTCTAGCTGCAAGTCTCCTGCAAATAAACAAATATAAATAACATTAAAAACAATCTTAATAATAAACCAAATACAAATCAAACTTTCCTTATCGCAAGCCAGTTCTGTCAAGTTCCTGCCTACAGCATCGCCAATCCTGTTCGTCACCTGAAATTAAACAAATACAACATCCATTAAAAAACAATACAAAACAAAAACACAAATACGCGCATAACTTACTTGGAACTTCGCCAGCCGATACCGTCCTTCTCATTCACCGCCATGAGCTGCTCGTCCGTCCTTCATCAAAACCTGGAAAAGATTATAAACAATCATCAATATCAACTGGAGCTTTAACCGCCAACAAACATACTCACCTTTACCGCCGCCAATTCCTCAAAATCGTCGTCTTCTGCAGATCGTCCTCCAGCTGCCAGTCTCCTGCAAATAAACAAAATAAATAACATTAAAAACAAACTAAAAAATAAACCAAATACAAATCAAACTTTCCTTATCGCAAGCCAGTTCTGTCAAGTTCCTGCCTACAGCATCGCCAATCCTGTTCGTCACCTGAAATTAAACAAATACAACATCCATTAAAAAACAATACAAAACAAAAACACAAATACGCGCATAACTTACTTGGAACTTCGCCAGCCGATACCGTCCTTCCCATTCACCGCCATGAGCTGCTCGTCCGTCCTTCATCAAAACCTGGAAAAGATTATAAACAATCATCAATATCAACTGGAGCTTTAACCGCCAACAAACATACTCACCTTTACCGCCGCCAATTCCTCAAAATCGTCGTCTTCTGCAGATCGTCCTCCAGCTGCCAGTCTCCTGCAAATAAACAAAATAAATAACATTAAAAACAAACTAAAAAATAAACCAAATACAAATCAAACTTTCCTTATCGCAAGCCAGTTCTGCCAAGTTCCTGCCTACAGCATCGCCAATCCTGTTCGTCACCTGAAATTAAGCAAACACAATCTCCATTAAAAAATAATACAAAAAATACACAAATACGCATCAACTTACTTGGAATCTCGCCTGCTGATACTGTCCGTTTCATTCACCGCCATGAGCTGCTCGTCCGTCCTCCATCAAAACCTGGAAAAGATCATAAACAATCATCAATATCAACTGGATCTTTAAACCGCCAACACGCAAACAAACATACTCACCTTTACCGCCGCCATTTCCATAAAATTATCGTCTTTCGAAGATCGTCCTCCAGCTGCAAGTCACCTGCAAATAAACAAATATAAATATCATTAAAAACAATCTTATAAATAAACCAAATACAAATCAAACTCTCATTATCGTAAGCCAGTCCTATCAAGTTCCTGCCTTCAGCATCGGCAGTCCTGCTCACCACCTGATTAATCCCGCCTGCCGACACCATCCGTACTGTTCGTTGCCAGGAGCTGATCGTCCGTCCTCCATCATTACCTGAAAAATATAACAAATAGTCATTAAAATCTACTGGATCTTTAAATCACAAACTCGCAAACAAGCATACTCACCATTACCGCCGCCACTTCCACAATATCGTCGTCTCCCGAAGATCGTCCTCCAGCTGCCAGTCATCTGCAAATAAACAAACATAAAATAACATTAAAAACAATATAATTAAAAAATAATACAAATTAAAACTATCCTCGTCGTAAGCCAGCCCGTTCTAGTTCTCGCCTCCAGCATCTCCAATCGTGCTCCCCACCTGTAAATAAACAAATACAATTATTATTTAAATTACAATCAAATACATATGAATGCACTAACTCACCCTGGAATCCTGCTAGTCAACACTGCCCATCCTATTCTCCACCAGGAGCCTCCCGTTAGTCTTCCATCAAAATCTGGAAAGGAATATACCAGCTGCCAATCATCTGCAAATAACCTGCCGTCGTTCCATCAAAAGCGTCGCCTCCCATAGAATGATCTCCAGCTGCCAGGCACCTGCAAATAAACATAAAACTTAACACCATTAAAAAATAACACCCAAACATATACATAATCACATATTAAAAAACAAATGCCATCGCGCTACAAACTTGCCAGCAAACAATAAGCCTTCCTTTATTGACGCCGCTCCTGCCCAATCGCTGCTCCATCAATCCAGAATCTGCCTGCCACCTGAAACAAAAGAAATATAATCACTATTAAAAAAATAACATAATAATAACAAAAAAGTAAATAATAATAACAATTTTTATTAACGCCATGCACATAAACACTGCACACTAACTAAATACACACAATTCCAAATGAACTCAAAAACATAACATTTTGCCCACGGTGCAAACCGCGACCTATCCCAACACTAAACACAAACTTACGCAATCTCACACACACTAAGACAATCAGCCACGCTTGCCAATACATTTTCTTACAAAAAAACAGTCAAACAATTCTTGCTAACAAGCACACAAACACAAGCAACTACAAACACACACCAATCAAATTCTATTCTTGCCACGCGCATTACCATACAAAAAAAAAAATCTCTCCTGCAATAAACCCACACACAACACAATACTAAAACAAAATAATAATAAATCATAAAATAACATACTACATCACAACCGTAAACCTAGTAACTCACACATAATAACAAACACACATAATAGCAAACATATATCAAACACTAATTAAAATAAAACTAACTTTAAATAAAATAAAACACTAAATTTTACCAGCCACAATTGCCCTGCTCAAAACAGCTGCCGATACTCACAAATGCAACTCAGTGCCAATCGATAAGTGCAGCATTCAAAAGCTGGCTGCTATACACTATAATTGGCTAAGAGGTGGCAACACCTAAGCCAGTTTACCAACACTCAAAGAAAACTAAAATAAATCAATTAAAATACAATAAAATTAAATTAATAAAACTAAACTAATTAATAATAACATAAAAAATCAAACAAATAATATAAAGTCATAAATAATACATACAATAACCCAATAAAATATCAATATTCACCACTCAGCAGCTACCCACTATCTGGCAACCTACTCACCAACAGACCAGCTGGAACTTCACCCCCAAAATGCAGTCAGATGGCAACGTATCTCCCAGCTGAGTTTGTTTACAAACAAACAGCCCAGCAGGACCAGCAAATAAGTCGACACTGGACAACTCAACACGCCCTTAAACTGATTGGGACTACCGAGAAGCCAATAATTCCCAATTAGTTTAAGTCTACAGCCTCCCCAAAACGATCACCTAATGCCACAACACCATGCCACTCTGATGATGCCAGTCGCGGTGCTAGGTGGGCCTGCGACGAGCGATTCTTCATCCTAACTTATCCTTAATAAATCTTTATATTTTACTTTCCACAATCTGTATGCCAATTATGTAACAAACACTTAGATTTTAGTTAGACTTAAGCAATTTATTGTCAATTCTATTTATAAGTTGCCCGTCCGGGTAATATAAATAAATATTAAACTTATACTGAAAAAAAAATAGACACCTCCGTCCTAACTTCAGCTCAACAACAATAACGCCAATAACAACCAGCAACTACAACAACATATCATCAACTCTACCCGCAACTTTTGGTCGCTGCTACAAACTCCTGCGCCAAAATCCAACCCAACAACAAACACCAACAAAGAATTAAGGGGCAGCAACAAGTAGCAATTCCAACGGCAATTCCCTTGTAGGCATGTTCAAGACTAACTTCGGCTCAACCAGCAACAACTGCAGCAACAAACAGCAGCCCCAACAACAGCAACAACTGCATACAACAACCGGCAGCTCCAACAACAAATCAGCAACTTCACAAACACTTAAATAATTAACTACAATTAGTTCCCACCCTAAAATTAAAATAAGCCACTAAAACAAAACTAGCTTAAGACAGGAAAAAATAAAAGCTATAGCTAATAATTGTAAGTTCCGTTAACAAACACCAATTCCGACAACAACATTAAGCATACAACAACCAGCAAACTCAACAACAAAGCAGCAACTTTCACAACTCTAAATAATTTACCACAATTAATCTGTTTTATATCCAATTATTCTTAATTATAATTCTCTGTTAATTTCCACCCTAAAAAATTACATAAAGCCACTAAAAAATAAAATTAGCTTAAGATAGGTTAAAAATAAAATTGTAACTAATATTTATAAGTTGCCCCAAGGGTAATATAAATAAATATAAAATTTATACACAAAACAACCCAACACGAATAACACAATCAATCACACCGCTAAATTTTCTCACACATTTACACTGCCCGCACACGCGCACATGCTCAACAGAAATACAAAAGCCATACAGAAAATGCATGCACACTAACACTAATATCACCAGTATACAAACATATACACAACTACACAATTTAAATGCTTAAATCTTACATTAAATTACATCAAAATAACTTAAACATTAACACTATTAGGCAACATGTGCCAATACATATTATTGCACAAGTGATGGCACTATCGCGTCACCCCAACCGGTTACAACTTAACAGCTGTTAACACGCGATACAATCGGCCATCGATAACAGACAAATACTAACCCCTGAAACTCCCACTTAACATAACAGCTGACCTTACAGTATTCTGCTACACTCAATGCTGCGAACAATAGCCTAATTAAAATAAATTCAATGCAGGTATTGCAACCTACACAAATAACACTACTAAATAATAATTATGATAAATACCGCATGTGTATTTAACATAATTACTCCACATAATTACATAACAGACATCTAACATAATTACTCCACATAAATACATAACAGACTTCTAATATAATTACTCCACAGAAATACATAACAGATATCTAACATAATTACTCCACGTAAATACATAACAGCTGTTAGCCTGTCAGGGACCCACCAGTTTACAGACGCAGCGGCCATTAAAACCCAATTACCTAACAGCTGACTATACACCATTAGGGAAGGCACTCTACAGTGTCCACTAGTTAGCTATTTCCAACTCCAAACTAATAACAAAAAAAAAACAAAACCTAACACCTAACAACAAACCTATTGCGCTCTCTAAACTAAAATAAATTATAAAACAATATGCTATTATCAATAGACCTCTGAAATAAATAAAAACAAATAAACACACGTAAATATGTATGTATATGGGTATATGTACGCATGCTGCATGCATGAATATGTGCGCATATGCATGTGTATACATGCGTGCCTGCATATGAGTATGTATATGCATGTATATGTTTACATGTACATGTATGTATGTACTCATATATGTGTGCATGTAAGTATTTGCATATTTATATGTTTACCTTTATGCATTATGCACATTTAAACACAAAACAAAATAGTCAAAATACTCCATATGCAAACTAACACACGCCAAATTACAAAAGTAAACAAGTGATGGCACTATGGCGCCACCTCATCCGATTAATAACATGAAACAGCTGTTAACATACAATAACCAGCACAATTCATCGATAACAAACGAATACTAACCTCTGAAATACCCAACAGGCGGCGCCACATAACATAACAGCTGACCATACAACACTCTGCTATACTCCACACTACGAATAATTACCCAACTGAATTAAAATAAAACCAATGCATATATAGTAATCTATACAAATAACACTGTTACTACCATAACAATAATAATTATGATAAATACCATATGGATATTTAACATAATTGCTCCACACATATACATAACAGCTGCTAGCCTACCTAATATCAAACAGCTGTTTGTATACCACTTTGGACGGCAGTTTACAGTGTCCACTGGCCAGCCAATACTAACTCCAAATTAACAATTAAAACTCAACAAACTTATACACCCAATATTGCGCTCCCTAAAGCCAAATAAATAATAATCAAAGAACATTAAAACTCTGAAACCAAACAGATAAATGTGTGCATATATATATGTAAATATATATATATATAAATATTTAATTTTACATATATGTATGCGCACATTTACATATACATCAACTTTCCCGCCAACTTACCTGCCACACTTTAAATTATAATATCTAGATTCTACCAATAATTATTCATCTAAAAACTTACATAGAACAATTCAAAGAAAAACAATTTTCTCAGAAAACTAAATTGCCACATACATCTTCATATTCCAAAATACTAAATATATACACCATTAAAATTATACGTCATACACAACAAGAAAAGGAAAAAATAATTTAAAAAAAGGCCAACACAAATAAGAAATTTAAAAAAATAAGCACACATGCGAAGAAAAATTAAAATAATAGAAACTAAATATGCCACTAAAAAAAACAATAGTAATACATTTAACTCAACCTCATCAGCAATAGATCAAATAAAAAACAAATAATAAAAAGGCCAATACATTCATACAATTAATCCCCTAGAATTACGCCACACTAAATTACTAAGTTATTAAATTCAAAATTGTTCCCATTAAAAATAAGCAAACTTAATATAACTAGACTAATTAATTATAATTAATATTAAATAGTAAATAAGCAGAGACGAGATCAGCAGCAACTACCAACAAGCAGTTCCAAACGGCCGTTGCATACTTTTGAGCCGAAGAGTCTCCTGCCTTACCGCCTGCAAAGGATTGCGCTGCTATGATACCCAGAAATTCTCAACCAGTACTAGCACTAGGCTACCCATCATCCTGGCGCCCACCCCCCAATAAGATGCCAGTTCTGGTGCTAGGTGGACCTTCCAATGTGCTCAATACACCAACAATTGACCATTGGACAAATCACCGTCATCACGTTGAGAGTGTGTACCACGACCACGACAAATGCAACTGGAATTGCCAATATCAACAAAGAGTTTTTCAATTTCGATAAAAATTCCAAGTTTGGTTTGTCTGGCTGCCATGGTCAAGCTCAGCGCGTGACGTGCGATACATTTTGGAGTACTTCATACCTTTGCTCGGGTCCTACAAATCGGTTCGGAGTTTGATTGCATCGTTGCCAGTGCCGTCGGCAGTGCAATCCCGTCGCGTGTGAACAGTATAGTGTATAGTGTGTAAAGTGTCCGCTCTAGGCATTGCACTTCCCCTTGGTGCGAGGAGTCTTAGGCTATTGGTTAGGTGTCTGCAATACTTTGTAGTACATCTGATCAAGGTGCCTAAAATTGTACTCTCCTTCCATTAAGGCCTTGGAAGCTGCAAATTGCTTGCCTAAAAGCACACACTACAAAGTGGCAACAACAAAGTGGAAATAACAGAGTGGAAATAAGAAAGTGGAGATTATAAAGTGTCTGGCAAGAGTGGTGATTCAGTGTGCAGTGTAGTTTCTGCAGTGTACACGTGCTGAGCAGTGCACTCGGGCAGAACAGTGCTAATTGCCAAGCAGTGCTAATTGCCAAGCAGTGCTCATTGCTAAGCAGTGCTCAGTACTCACCATAATTGAGGAGAATAATACCATTTAGTGTACAAGGTCAGCAATTTCTCAAAACAAAGGAACGCACAGTTCCACCCGGCACATCAACAGCAGACCTTATGTGCTAAAATAATTGCAACACCAAGCACGGCGTGATAAGTCATCTCCCTGCACATAAGCAGTGTACAGTGCCAAGCAGTACCTGAACAGTTCAAGCAGTGCGCCTCAGTTAAATGTTGTACTAGCTGCAAGCAGTTAAAGCAGTAAGAGGGGAACCTGCATTACCACCTCCTGAACCTGTGCTACACTTATTAACATAACAAAACAAAAGCCAATAAATCTCTAGAAACTCACTGAACACCACTCAATGACAAACAATTATCAATTTCCACTTATAAAAACACATCAATAAAACTCTCCACAAGCCACTGCCAACCCAACCTACACATACAGAGCAAACAAATCGACCAGCTCTGCACCAATACAAAACAAACATTTACAACCAGCAAGTACCATTAAAACAAAACGATAGTTCAATTAAAACAAATTAAAATAAGAGCCATCAAAATTGTTTCTGTCCCCTATTGTTCTTCTATGTGTGTTGTTTATTTTAACCCGTATGTAATTGTTCCGCGTCGTTTTACTTGTTTAAAACAGTGTTTAGTGAACGTTCGTATGTGTAATAAAACATTTTAAAACTGGTGTCCGTCATTCATGCTTTTTAGCATAAAGTGACATAGACTCGATCCCAGAATTTTACTAGGTAACAACAAAAGGCGACTTCAAGCAACCCCCAGGAGTGGAGCATCCATAGAGACCCGCCGATTGATGAAGCCATCTTACAAAATTCATGCCACAACATCAAAGCACTAATTAAACGCACAAACCACACTTTGATATGCCAAAATAAAAATAAAACAAAATTAATAAATACTTTTTCTACTACAATTCTCAATCTAATCTGTTCTTGTCTCTCTACTTGTTCCCATGTCATTTTACTTATATATGTATACTTGTTCTGTGTAGTTTTACTTGTCTAAAACAACGTCTCTGAATGTTTTGTATCTGTGTCATATCTATAATCTAAGATTCTTCTGTATATCGCTGAAGAATAAACATAAATTTGAATCTTAAACTGTAGAACACACTATATATTTCGACAAAATGAGCAAAAAAGGGAGTCTAAGGATACTTTAACTGAAGCCAATTCTGAGAGCACTACTAGTGACATCTGTGTTGTTGAAAATAGTCTTGACAACTCTGCCAAATCGCTGGGATGGCATCATAGCCCCCCAGCTCCACTAAACCGAATTATAGCCCCAGATCCAATGTATCGCCTATTTTGAAGGACATTCCCACACCACTTACTCCCAATAGGCCAACAAGCGGGCTCAAGCGCATTATACGAGCCCCGATCTACCCCCATAGCCAAAAACGCCCAAACAGGGAGATAGTTACTGCCATTGAGAAACTTCGTCCTGTCAACAAATTCAAATTCAATGAACCCAATGGAAACTCACATAATCTTAAGTTCGCCACAGAAGATATTAAGTTCACAGCCAATAGCTCCACACCGAAGCGATCAGATGCCCATAAAACAAATTCCAGAAAATACAACCATAGCCCAAAACAGAATAAACATAATCAATCCGATCAATGCCCTACACCTACAGGTCCACCCAATCCAATTATTCAAAAAAGTAATCATTCAAGCCCACCGCGGCCTGCTACACAACCTGAAATCCTTACAAACATAGTGCTAAAGAAAGCCTATGACATAAGGCCATCCGAGCAAACAGATCAACATTCCCATCACCCCAACAACTCACAAAACCAACAGCAATTCCTACAGCAGCTACACGAGCAAAAACTAGCTGCTCAACAACAACTCCAACTTATAGAACAACAACTCCACAAAAGCCAATCAAGCTTATCAAAGCAACAGCTTAGCCCACCACAGCCATCACCCCATCCAACAGCTGAAACCAATCACACCCAACAGCTACAGCACGAACCAAGCACACCGCAAGCAAAAAACAAAGTGCAAAGCACCCTGCCCCTAACCCCCCCCTTACACACCGCAGACCATGCATATCCTGTCACTGCCCAAAATCAGCCTCTTAAAAGTACCAGCCAGCAGGAAACTTTTGAAAGACAGTTTCAAAAGCATATCAAGACATTTCGCAAATCAGAACATGTTGTTGAACCCCCCATCTGCCAACAAACTAGCTCTGATCTAACTACGACTCACCCAGAGCAGAAACAGCACCATGCGATACCACTTCAAAAACAATCACGATCACAATCAGCCAACGACAAAATCCCAACTATAGCCACGCCGAATGCCCTGCACTCTAAAGCCCCACCCCCAATAGCCGCTAACAAAATCCCTTCAATTTTCATCCCCAAAATTGCTTCAATTGAGAGTCTATTTGGAATAATACAAAACTCCGCCAATTCTATCAACTACACCACAACTAGTGGACAAGAGGGCGGGGTAAGAGTTAAATGTGCTGATGAAGCCTCGTACTCTAACCTCCTTGCACTCCTCCACAACAATAACATCCATCTTCACACACATCAGATGCCCCAAGATAAAGGTGTACGCATAGTAATCAAAAACCTCCATGCTACCACCCCAATTGACTCCATTCGAACCCTTTTATCTAACCAGGGCTATACAACAAAGTACATAAACCTGCTTAAAAACAGATTTACGGGAATACCATTAAACATTTTTGAAGTCGAGCTCGACGCCAAAACTATAAAAAATGTTGATGACCTATTAAAAATAAACAAACTTGGCAGTCAAGAGGTGGTAATAGAGCGTCAAGCTAGAAGATCAGACCCAGTCCAGTGCCATCGCTGTCAAGCCTTTGGCCATAGCAAAAATTACTGCCGCAGGGCATTCATTTGCATGAAATGTGCGGGGAGTCACCCAACTACCGCATGTGCAAAGGACAGAAGCAGCGAAGGCACTTGCGCCAACTGTGGCAAAGGGCATGTTGCCAGCTACAAGGGCTGCCCTGTATTCAAAAAGAAAGGGAAAAGCTACTCGCGGTCAGATTTGCTAACCAACCGCCAGGAATTCCAACAGGCTACCAGCAACCCAATGACCCCTCACCGCAACAACAGCCTATACAGCAAAATCTTCGACAACAACGTCACCAACCAACGAATCTCTATCAATCACCCCAACAGCCACAATTAACTAACGCCCAAACGCCTAAGCAACCGCAAAAACCACGAGCGCGACCACTGTACATTAACAGCCCAAAATTTCCACTGCAAATCGTGCCAGCAGAGGCACACACAACACCTCACAGTAACCCTAACAGGAAGACATACAGTCAAGTAAGCCGTTTGGCCACTGTAACTACGATCTCAACAAATCATACTAAGCCAAATAGCCTAAAACTGCCTTTTAAACCTCTCCATAAACCCCAGCAACAACAGCTACAGCAACAAAAGACTCCTCAAAACATCCAATATCACTATCAACAGCAACCTACACCCATTCACTCAGAAAACAACCTAGCCTCAAACAGTCAAATGGCTACCCTACCCCAGCAAATTAATCTTATACAAATACAGAAAGATGTGCTTAGTAATTCGCAAAGCATAACCCAACTGAATGATAAAATAGACCAACTTATTAAACTTGTTTACGACCATCTTGGACCAATCCTAACAAATAAACAAAATACAGCCAATGACAACGATAATGATGCCAAATAATAGACAAATAAACTCAAACAGACGCACCCACGCGCCCACTGCTCTCAACATAGCGTATTGGAACGCGGCGGGAGTCCTCAACAAGTTAGTAGAACTCGAAAACTTTATGCTCAACCACTCAATAGACATAATGATGATCCTAGAAGCTAGGGTTAATACAGTCAATGACATCAACATAGACGGCTATATCTGCTATCTAGTAACTAATCCAGAAAGCGCTAGGAAAGGGGGTGTAGCCACCTATGTTAAGCAAAATATTCGCCACTCGGCGCTTGAAACCATTTCCACCCCCATGGTACAATGTGCCCCAATCGTGCTTTTTCCCTCCAATGGAAACTCCAACCCAATAATAATCACCCCCATATATTGCCCACCAGTCTACCAATGGACATCGGATCACTTCAACAGACTCTTTATGAAAATAGGGAGCCTGCTGCAGGGATCCCGACTACTTGTCTGTGGCGACTGGAACGCGAAGCATACCTGGTGGGGAAACGTGCGCTCCTGCTTAAGAGGGAGAACTCTAATCAATGCTATTCATAGAAGAGAACACCTTAATATACTAGCAACAGGAGGCGCTACTCACTTTCCCTACGCTAGGAGAAATAGACCATCAGCCATAGATTTTGCAGTTTACGAAGGTTTTCAAAACGAAACCCTTCGCACATTCTCAACAGTTGACCTAGATTCCGATCATCTTCCAATTCACATCAACCTTGAACTGAGCGCAATTCCTCAAAACAGTACAAACATTCAACTCCTTCGTTGGAACACCAACATCCAAACCTTCCAAAGGCATCTGGAGGACACAATTAGCCTAGACTTCGAAATCAATACATCCTCCGACATTGATGAAGCTATAATTAAGCTCAACAATGACATAAGAATATCTGCTGCTGCAGCCACTCCCACTAACACCTCTAACAGAACAATACAAGGTCCGAACAGAATCCAACTTAGCGATACCTCCAGAAGACTGCTCCTTCTAAAACGCCAACAAAAGCTCATAAATCTTACTCAGCACACCGCAGCTAGCCAAAAACTCTACAGAAAAACACAAAATCAGCTCAAAAAATCGCTTATCAAAGATAAAGCAAAGCAACTAAACATCATACTAGAACAAGTCGATACAGCTGACCGTTACCGCCTCCAAAAACTGTGGCAACTCACAAATAAAATCAAAAGGCAGCCGGAACCTAACTGGCCTCTTAAAACACAACTAAACATAAACCTTCCTCCACGCTGGACAAAAACTAGCCAAGACAAAACTGATACCTTTGCTGAACACCTAGAGCAACGTTTCAGCCCCATTCTACTTAACGAAGACGCTGATAGAAGGGCAATTAACAACGAACTAGAGCAAAATAAGCAGCGACTACTTCTCTACACAAATAACCATAGCCCACGCCCCATTTGTGCTGGCGAAATATCACAGATAATTGAAGCCCTCCCACCCAAAAAATCTCCTGGCTGGGATCTTATTAATAATAAGATCCTAAAATCCCTTCCAGCCAAAGCAATAGACCTTCTTACCATTATTTTCAATAGTATCCTCAAACTAGGCTACTTCCCTCAACAGTGGAAGCTCGCAATGGTATCCATGGTGCTCAAACCTGGCAAATGTGTCAACTCAGTAGATTCATACCGTCCTATTAGCTTGCTATGTAGCTTCTCAAAGCTATTTGAAAGACTGCTGATGGACAGGCTATTTGAGATAGAAGAATTCGAATCGGCAATACCTAATCATCAGTTTGGATTTAGAAAAGACCATGGCACCGATCAGCAGCTATTTAGGGTCACTCAGTTCATTCTCAAGGCATTCGAAGCGCGCAATTACTGCTCTGCAGTCTATATAGACATAAGTGAAGCCTTTGACCGTGTATGGCATACCGGCCTGTTGCTAAAATTGTCGAAACTTCTCCCATTCTGTTTGTATAAAGTACTGGAAAGCTACCTTATCGGCCGAAGCTTCTTAATCAAAGGACCTAACGCGACAAAGTCAAGTGTCCGACAAATCCTAGCAGGAGTCCCTCAGGGAAGCGTCCTCGGCCCTATCCTTTACACCATCTACTCCTCAGATATGCCACTCCCTATTCAACGCTACGGTCATGAACATATGCTATCAACCTTTGCGGACGATACTGTAATCCTTGCCTCATCCTCCTCACTCCAACAAGCCATTAGAGCAAACCAGACATACCTCAAACAGCTAGAAAAGTGGGCAGCCACCTGGTGCATTAAAATAAATAGCGCTAAGACTGCCCATGTGATCCATACTATTCGCGTCCTAAGTAGCTCTGACAGAGCAACCACTATCCAGCTTAATGGCTGTGATGTCCCTATCAGCTCGCGTCACAAGTATTTGGGGCTACACTTAGACACAAAGCTAAACCTAAAGTTCCATATCATGTACCTGCGCACCAGAACGCTGACACTAGCAGAGAAATTTAGGTGGCTACTTGGAAGTCACTGCAAGCTAACTAGAGAATGCAAAGCGCTTCTCTACAAGCAGCTAATAGCCCCTGGCTGGCAATATGCCATCCCGATATGGGGAGCATTAACTTCTGACACTCAGTTTAGGCGCATCGATAGCCTCCAAAACAAAATCCTAAGGAGAGCCACATCGTCTGTATGGTTCACTTCTAATCAGACTCTGCGTGAGCGCTATAACATATCCTCTGCAGATGAAATATTTACCTCTAGCAGTGCAAGGCTGTTCACGTCCCTAGCGAATCACCCAAACCAAGAAGCCAGGGACCTAATACTAAGGCCATACAGGCCCCAAAGGCTGCAGAGGGCCAGATTCAATAGACAACTCCTAACACAAATCACTCCTCTCCAATCAACAACCCCCCAACCCCAGCCTCAGCCCCATATCCCAATCCTAATAAGGATGACACTAGAGGAACAACGCAGACCGCCACCACTTAGATGGACCGAACTTGCACGTCAACAGGAGCTGCTAGCCCAACAACAACCTGCACAACAACAACGCCCTCCAAGCCCTGGCATCGAACAGAGGAGGTTGCGGCTCCATGAACTCATTTTCGAGATAATACACGGTGTTCGACCCTACGATAGGAGACGGGAACCCACTGGTCAACAAGAACCACAACAGAACCTGGAAGAGGAAAGTCAGAACTCTCACTAGCAAAGACAGCAATCTCAGTTGCAGGAATATGTCGCTGGCTACACCCTCACACACAACTTAACAACCCTAGACACATTCGGGGCACCGCCCATAACCACAGCTAATAATCCTAAATCCTTTCTGTACAAATACCTAATGCATATCGCAGCAGCAATCTCCCCAAACCTAAACTACCTGAGCCCACCATAAAAAAAACCTAACGGGCCTACACCACCTAAACTCCCTAATCTTATTTGCATAACTTAAAGGCTAAACAACTTAATTATAACTTAAATAACTAACTTAATAATAAAGCAGCAACGTTAACAGCCCGTCTCATGTAATGTCCGCTGGCATTCAACTGTAGACTGCATACCAACATACATGTAAAAGAAAAGAGACATATATAAATAATCAAGAATATAAACTTGTTAGACATCAAATAATAAATAATATAGACAAACTTGAACACCATCAACTCATGAAGCCAAATCTGCTGGCACATCAAGACTCTGCAAATAAAAGAAAAACACATAGCCCATATATAATAAACCACTAAAGCAATAGAGTATAATTGGTTCAACTTATCATAAACAAACTCAACGTCCAGCCTTCATCCACTTGCATACAAGCCATACCCATAGTCACTTCCAGCCAACCTAAAATATTAAATAAAAAATCAAATCTATAAGACTTCCTTAAAATAACACGAATCGACTTACTTATATGAATTAATGCACACCACGCTGCCAACATCCTTGCGTCATCATGGCATCAATCTCTAATAAAAAGAAAAATTAAAAATAATTTAAATAACAAAACAATTCCCAAATATCAACAAACACTAGCTCTCATGCACCTTCCCGTCATTTCATGCAACACTAAATAACCTAACAGAAACATTTCACCCTTCTAAATACTACTGTATATACAACATACTGAAATGCACTAAAATATAATAGTAAATATGCTATGTATTGTACGTTCCACTTGAATCCAAATAACATCACACCAAACAGACAAATAAACAATACTAATAATCCAATAATCTTAAATTAATTAATAAACTACAATTTAATACAGAGCACTATAGTAACATAGTGCCTAAACATGCAAAGCCACCAAACACAACACATACAAATAGCCCACTTAATTTAAACATCACTAAACACAACAACTTGAAACCAAACTACGCTAATTGCTCAATAAAAAGTAAAGCAATGCAAACTGATAAGAGCTACATAGCAATTGATATTACAACTAACACGCTCTCACAAACCAAATCTTAAAACAACTGAATTAATACAACACAAAAACACAACAATAAACATTTCTAAACAGCATTAATTAAGCCAAAACTACAGTACACACATAAACGGTAGCATAGTAGTACTACATAATTGCAATAATAATACAAAAGGCAACAAACATATATCGCCTAAACATAAGTAATAATTACTAATATCAACAAAATAACAAAACATTAAACGCACCAATCCATCGCTGTTAAGCAATACATCCTACCCATTGCTTGAAGGCTACCAACTCCAGCTAGACCAATCAGGGGCCTCACCACGTCTGCAGCCACATCTGAAACAATATAACAAAGAATCAATTCACATAAAAAGCAGCCTAACGAATCTACGTATCTAAATACAACAGAAGCAGCATATCAGCCACATCACCAACACGGACACTGTTCGTCGTCACGGACTCCAGCTCCATCATCTGGAAAACACGCTGCATTAAACATTTAACAAAATCAATTACACAATCCAACTTACCAGATATAAGCAGCATTGCTGACAGTGTCTCCCAACTGAAATAAAAAATAAAACATCAATTTAAAATAAACATACCAGTTTTAAAATAGCTAACTAAATAACACTAACTCGCACGCACAGGACCCATAATGACTAATAACACAAAACATTACACTAAATACTCCATGCAATATAAAAAAAAAGGAAAAACACACACACAACAGCTACAAAACACATAATAGAAATAGTGTCTAATACTCATTAACCCGACCCACTGTACGGGAACCAATCTTAACCTACCCCAACATTTGCAACTCACACGCAATACACATTCACACACATGCAACTCACATTGCCTACCACTTGCACACAGCTACAAACGCCATCTGCTACCGCCGTTCACTAACACAAATAACCCACACAGACCAAACTTATTTAATCTCTTTGTTGTCCATTCTGTTAAACACACTATAATTTAAACGCAATTACCAAATTATCCTGATTACACAACCCAACACGAATAACACAATCAATCACACCGCTAAATTTTCTCACACATTTACACTGCCCGCACACGCGCACATGCTCAACAGAAATACAAAAGCCATACAGAAAATGCATGCACACTAACACTAATATCACCAGTATACAAACATATACACAACTACACAATTTAAATGCTTAAATCTTACATTAAATTACATCAAAATAACTTAAACATTAACACTATTAGGCAACATGTGCCAATACATATTATTGCACAAGTGATGGCACTATCGCGTCACCCCAACCGGTTACAACTTAACAGCTGTTAACACGCGATACAATCGGCCATCGATAACAGACAAATACTAACCCCTGAAACTCCCACTTAACATAACAGCTGACCTTACAGTATTCTGCTACACTCAATGCTGCGAACAATAGCCTAATTAAAATAAATTCAATGCAGGTATTGCAACCTACACAAATAACACTACTAAATAATAATTATGATAAATACCGCATGTGTATTTAACATAATTACTCCACATAATTACATAACAGACATCTAACATAATTACTCCACATAAATACATAACAGACTTCTAATATAATTACTCCACAGAAATACATAACAGATATCTAACATAATTACTCCACGTAAATACATAACAGCTGTTAGCCTGTCAGGGACCCACCAGTGTACAGACGCAGCGGCCATTAAAACCCAATTACCTAACAGCTGACTATACACCATTAGGGAAGGCACTCTACAGTGTCCACTAGTTAGCTATTTCCAACTCCAAACTAATAACAAAAAAAAAAACAAAACCTAACACCTAACAACAAACCTATTGCGCTCTCTAAACTAAAATAAATTATAAAACAATATGCTATTATCAATAGACCTCTGAAATAAATAAAAACAAATAAACACACGTAAATATGTATGTATATGGGTATATGTACGCATGCTGCATGCATGAATATGTGCGCATATGCATGTGTATACATGCGTGCCTGCATATGAGTATGTATATGCATGTATATGTTTACATGTACATGTATGTATGTACTCATATATGTGTGCATGTAAGTATTTGCATATTTATATGTCTACGTTTATGCATTATGCACATTCAAACACAAAACAAAATAGTCAAAATACTCCATATGCAAACTAACACACGCCAAATTACAAAAGTAAACAAGTGATGGCACTATGGCGCCACCTCATCCGATTAATAACATGAAACAGCTGTTAACATACAATAACCAGCACAATTCATCGATAACAAACGAATACTAACCTCTGAAATACCCAACAGGCGGCGCCACATAACATAACAGCTGACCATACAACACTCTGCTATACTCCACACTACGAATAATTACCCAACTGAATTAAAATAAAACCAATGCATATATAGTAATCTATACAAATAACACTGTTACTACCATAACAATAATAATTATGATAAATACCATATGGATATTTAACATAATTGCTCCACACATATACATAACAGCTGCTAGCCTACCTAATATCAAACAGCTGTTTGTATACCACTTTGGACGGCAGTTTACAGTGTCCACTGGCCAGCCAATACTAACTCCAAATTAACAATTAAAACTCAACAAACTTATACACCCAATATTGCGCTCCCTAAAGCCAAATAAATAATAATCAAAGAACATTAAAACTCTGAAACCAAACAGATAAATGTGTGCATATATATATGTAAATATATATATATATAAATATTTAATTTTACATATATGTATGCGCACATTTACATATACATCAACTTTCCCGCCAACTTACCTGCCACACTTTAAATTATAATATCTAGATTCTACCAATAATTATTCATCTAAAAACTTACATAGAACAATTCAAAGAAAAACAATTTTCTCAGAAAACTAAATTGCCACATACATCTTCATATTCCAAAATACTAAATATATACACCATTAAAATTATACGTCATACACAACAAGAAAAGGAAAAAATAATTTAAAAAAAAGGCCAACACAAATAAGAAATTTAAAAAAATAAGCACACATGCGAAGAAAAAATTAAAATAATAGAAACTAAATATGCCACTAAAAAAAACAATAGTAATACATTTAACTCAACCTCATCAGCAATAGATCAAATAAAAAACAAATAATAAAAAGGCCAATACATTCATACAATTAATCCCCTAGAATTACGCCACACTAAATTACTAAGTTATTAAATTCAAAATTGTTCCCATTAAAAATAAGCAAACTTAATATAACTAGACTAATTAATTATAATTAATATTAAATAGTAAATAAGCAGAGACGAGATCAGCAGCAACTACCAACAAGCAGTTCCAAACGGCCGTTGCATACTTTTGAGCCGAAGAGTCTCCTGCCTTACCGCCTGCAAAGGATTGCGCTGCTATGATACCCAGAAATTCTCAACCAGTACTAGCACTAGGCTACCCATCATCCTGGCGCCCACCCCCAATAAGATGCCAGTTCTGGTGCTAGGTGGACCTTCCAATGTGCTCAATACACCAACAATTGACCATTGGACAAATCACCGTCATCTCAGCAACACAACCGCCTAACATCACTACGCTCAACTCCAGCTCAACAACTAGCAGCTCCAACAACATATTACAACCCCTGGCAATGAATGTTGGCATCACCATGTCCACTTTCAGGCCAACAACAGCCATTAACCTAAACAACAAACAACACCTCCAGCAACAAGTATCAACTCCAGCAATAAACAACAAGCCTCCAAGCTAACTGTGGAAACAACTACTCCAGCAACAGCCAGCAACCCCGCATGCAACTCCTGGCCTATGAAAGTATCGCCAGCATCATCAACAACCATCGACAACTACAATAACAAAACAGCAACGCCAACCGTAACCACTGTACAACAGATCTAAGCACACCCGTGCCAAACTCCAGCTCTACAACAACAACTCCAGTAACTACACCTACAAACTCTGGAAACTGATCCGGCTGCTACAACAACAAAACAGCAACAAGCAGCATACTCCAGCAGCAATTCCCCGTACCTGATGTAGACACCTCCGTCCTAACTTCAGCTCAACAACAATAACGCCAATAACAACCAGCAACTACAACAACATATCATCAACTCTACCCGCAACTTTTGGTCGCTGCTACAAACTCCTGCGCCAAAATCCAACCCAACAACAAACACCAACAAAGAATTAAGGGGCAGCAACAAGTAGCAATTCCAACGGCAATTCCCTTGTAGGCATGTTCAAGACTAACTTCGGCTCAACCAGCAACAACTGCAGCAACAAACAGCAGCCCCAACAACAGCAACAACTGCATACAACAACCGGCAGCTCCAACAACAAATCAGCAACTTCACAAACACTTAAATAATTAACTACAATTAGTTCCCACCCTAAAATTAAAATAAGCCACTAAAACAAAACTAGCTTAAGACAGGAAAAAATAAAAGCTATAGCTAATAATTGTAAGTTCCGTTAACAAACACCAATTCCGACAACAACATTAAGCATACAACAACCAGCAAACTCAACAACAAAGCAGCAACTTTCACAACTCTAAATAATTTACCACAATTAATCTGTTTTATATCCAATTATTCTTAATTATAATTCTCTGTTAATTTCCACCCTAAAAAATTACATAAAGCCACTAAAAAATAAAATTAGCTTAAGATAGGTTAAAAATAAAATTGTAATAATAGTATAAAATTTATCCCAAGGAATAAAAAAAAAAATTGTACACTAAAATTTATAATGTGTCTGTAATATGTGTCTGTATATGTGTCTGTATATGTGTCTGTATATGTGTCTGTATATGTGTCTGTATTATATGTGTCTGTATATATGTTTATATGTGTCTGTATATGTGTCTGTATATGTG
This sequence comes from Zaprionus camerounensis, assembly GCA_018904165.1. Lineage (NCBI taxonomy): Eukaryota > Metazoa > Arthropoda > Insecta > Diptera > Drosophilidae > Zaprionus > Zaprionus camerounensis. Next base: position 113,783 of record JAEIFS010000037.1, read on the forward strand.
TCTGTATATGTGTCTGTATATGTGTCTGTATATGTGTCTGTATATGTGTCTGTATATGTGTCTGTATATGTGTCTGTATATGTGTCTGTATATGTGTCTGTATATGTGTCTGTATATGTGTCTGTATATGTGTCTGTATATGTGTCTGTATATGTGTCTGTATATGTGTCTGTATATGTGTCTGTATATGTGTCTGTATATGTGTCTGTATATGTGTCTGTATATGTGTCTGTATATGTGTCTGTATATGTGTCTGTATATGTGTCTGTATATGTGTCTGTATATGTGTCTGTATATGTGTCTGTATATGTGTCTGTATATGTGTCTGTATATGTGTCTGTATATGTGTCTGTATATGTGTCTGTATATGTGTCTGTATATGTGTCTGTATATGTGTCTGTATATGTGTCTGTATATGTGTCTGTATATGTGTCTGTATATGTGTCTGTATATGTGTCTGTATATGTGTCTGTATATGTGTCTGTATATGTGTCTGTATATGTGTCTGTATATGTGTCTGTATATGTGTCTGTATATGTGTCTGTATATGTGTCTGTATATGTGTCTGTATATGTGTCTGTATATGTGTCTGTATATGTGTCTGTATATGTGTCTGTATATGTGTCTGTATATGTGTCTGTATATGTGTCTGTATATGTGTCTGTATATGTGTCTGTATATGTGTCTGTATATGTGTCTGTATATGTGTCTGTATATGTGTCTGTATATGTGTCTGTATATGTGTCTGTATATGTGTCTGTATATGTGTCTGTATATGTGTCTGTATATGTGTCTGTATATGTGTCTGTATATGTGTCTGTATATGTGTCTGTATATGTGTCTGTATATGTGTCTGTATATGTGTCTGTATATGTGTCTGTATATGTGTCTGTATATGTGTCTGTATATGTGTCTGTATATGTGTCTGTATATGTGTCTGTATATGTGTCTGTATATGTGTCTGTATATGTGTCTGTATATGTGTCTGTATATGTGTCTGTATATGTGTCTGTATATGTGTCTGTATATGTGTCTGTATATGTGTCTGTATATGTGTCTGTATATGTGTCTGTATATGTGTCTGTATATGTGTCTGTATATGTGTCTGTATATGTGTCTGTATATGTGTCTGTATATGTGTCTGTATATGTGTCTGTATATGTGTCTGTATATGTGTCTGTATATGTGTCTGTATATGTGTCTGTATATGTGTCTGTATATGTGTCTGTATATGTGTCTTTATATGTGTCTGTATATGTGTCTGTATATGTGTCTGTATATGTGTCTGTATATGTGTCTGTATATGTGTCTGTATATGTGTCTGTATATGTGTCTGTATATGTGTCTGTATATGTGTCTGTATATGTGTCTGTATATGTGTCTGTATATGTGTCTGTATATGTGTCTGTATATGTGTCTGTATATGTGTCTGTATATGTGTCTGTATATGTGTCTGTATATGTGTCTGTATATGTGTCTGTATATGTGTCTGTATATGTGTCTGTATATGTGTCTGTATATGTGTCTGTATATGTGTCTGTATATGTGTCTGTATATGTGTCTGTATATGTGTCTGTATATGTGTCTGTATATGTGTCTGTATATGTGTCTGTATATGTGTCTGTATATGTGTCTGTATATGTGTCTGTATATGTGTCTGTATATGTGTCTGTATATGTGTCTGTATATGTGTCTGTATATGTGTCTGTATATGTGTCTGTATATGTGTCTGTATATGTGTCTGTATATGTGTCTGTATATGTGTCTGTATATGTGTCTGTATATGTGTCTGTATATGTGTCTGTATATGTGTCTGTATATGTGTCTGTATATGTGTCTGTATATGTGTCTGTATATGTGTCTGTATGTGTCTGTATATGTGTCTGTATATGTGTCTGTATATGTGTCTGTATATGTGTCTGTATATGTGTCTGTATATGTGTCTGTATATGTGTCTGTATATGTGTCTGTATATGTGTCTGTATATGTGTCTGTATATGTGTCTGTATATGTGTCTGTATATGTGTCTGTATATGTGTCTGTATATGTGTCTGTATATGTGTCTGTATATGTGTCTGTATATGTGTCTGTATATGTGTCTTGTATATGTGTCTGTATATGTGTCTGTATATGTGTCTGTATATGTGTCTGTATATGTGTCTGTATATGTGTCTGTATATGTGTCTGTATATGTGTCTGTATATGTGTCTGTATATGTGTCTGTATATGTGTCTGTATATGTGTCTGTATATGTGTCTGTATATGTGTCTGTATATGTGTCTGTATATGTGTCTGTATATGTGTCTGTATATGTGTCTGTATATGTGTCTGTATATGTGTCTGTATATGTGTCTGTATATGTGTCTGTATATGTGTCTGTATATGTGTCTGTATATGTGTCTGTATATGTGTCTGTATATGTGTCTGTATATGTGTCTGTATATGTGTCTGTATATGTGTCTGTATATGTGTCTGTATATGTGTCTGTATATGTGTCTGTATATGTGTCTGTATATGTGTCTGTATATGTGTCTGTATATGTGTCTGTATATGTGTCTGTATATGTGTCTGTATATGTGTCTGTATATGTGTCTGTATATGTGTCTGTATATGTGTCTGTATATGTGTCTGTATATGTGTCTGTATATGTGTCTGTATATGTGTCTGTATATGTGTCTGTATATGTGTCTGTATATGTGTCTGTATATGTGTCTGTATATGTGTCTGTATATGTGTCTGTATATGTGTCTGTATATGTGTCTGTATATGTGTCTGTATATGTGTCTGTATATGTGTCTGTATATGTGTCTGTATATGTGTCTGTATATGTGTCTGTATATGTGTCTGTATATGTGTCTGTATATGTGTCTGTATATGTGTCTGTATATGTGTCTGTATATGTGTCTGTATATGTGTCTGTATATGTGTCTGTATATGTGTCTGTATATGTGTCTGTATATGTGTCTGTATATGTGTCTGTATATGTGTCTGTATATGTGTCTGTATATGTGTCTGTATATGTGTCTGTATATGTGTCTGTATATGTGTCTGTATATGTGTCTGTATATGTGTCTGTATATGTGTCTGTATATGTGTCTGTATATGTGTCTGTATATGTGTCTGTATATGTGTCTGTATATGTGTCTGTATATGTGTCTGTATATGTGTCTGTATATGTGTCTGTATATGTGTCTGTATATGTGTCTGTATATGTGTCTGTATATGTGTCTGTATATGTGTCTGTATATGTGTCTGTATATGTGTCTGTATATGTGTCTGTATATGTGTCTGTATATGTGTCTGTATATGTGTCTGTATATGTGTCTGTATATGTGTCTGTATATGTGTCTGTATATGTGTCTGTATATGTGTCTGTATATGTGTCTGTATATGTGTCTGTATATGTGTCTGTATATGTGTCTGTATATGTGTCTGTATATGTGTCTGTATATGTGTCTGTATATGTGTCTGTATATGTGTCTGTATATGTGTCTGTATATGTGTCTGTATATGTGTCTGTATATGTGTCTGTATATGTATATGTGTCTGTATATGTGTCTGTATATGTGTCTGTATATGTGTCTGTATATGTGTCTGTATATGTGTCTGTATATGTGTCTGTATATGTGTCTGTATATGTGTCTGTATATGTGTCTGTATATGTGTCTGTATATGTGTCTGTATATGTGTTTGTATATGTGTCTGTATATGTGTCTGTATATGTGTCTGTATATGTGTCTGTATATGTGTCTGTATATGTGTCTGTATATGTGTCTGTATATGTGTCTGTATATGTGTCTGTATATGTGTCTGTATATGTGTCTGTATATGTGTCTGTATATGTGTCTGTATATGTGTCTGTATATGTGTCTGTATATGTGTCTGTATATGTGTCTGTATATGTGTCTGTATATGTGTCTGTATATGTGTCTGTATATGTGTCTGTATATGTGTCTGTATATGTGTCTGTATATGTGTCTGTATATGTGTCTGTATATGTGTCTGTATATGTGTCTGTATATGTGTCTGTATATGTGTCTGTATATGTGTCTGTATATGTGTCTGTATATGTGTCTGTATATGTGTCTGTATATGTGTCTGTATATGTGTCTGTATATGTGTCTGTATATGTGTCTGTATATGTGTCTGTATATGTGTCTGTATATGTGTCTGTATATGTGTCTGTATATGTGTCTGTATATGTGTCTGTATATGTGTCTGTATATGTGTCTGTATATGTGTCTGTATATGTGTCTGTATATGTGTCTGTATATGTGTCTGTATATGTGTCTGTATATGTGTCTGTATATGTGTCTGTATATGTGTCTGTATATGTGTCTGTATATGTGTCTGTATATGTGTCTGTATATGTGTCTGTATATGTGTCTGTATATGTGTCTGTATATGTGTCTGTATATGTGTCTGTATATTGTATATGTGTCTGTATATGTGTCTGTATATGTGTCTGTATATGTGTCTGTATATGTGTCTGTATATGTGTCTGTATATGTGTCTGTATATGTGTCTGTATATGTGTCTGTATATGTGTCTGTATATGTGTCTGTATATGTGTCTGTATATGTGTCTGTATATGTGTCTGTATATGTGTCTGTATATGTGTCTGTATATGTGTCTGTATATGTGTCTGTATATGTGTCTGTATATGTGTCTGTATATGTGTCTGTATATGTGTCTGTATATGTGTCTGTATATGTGTCTGTATATGTGTCTGTATATGTGTCTGTATATGTGTCTGTATATGTGTCTGTATATGTGTCTGTATATGTGTCTGTATATGTGTCTGTATATGTGTCTGTATATGTGTCTGTATATGTGTCTGTATATGTGTCTGTATATGTGTCTGTATATGTGTCTGTATATGTGTCTGTATATGTGTCTGTATATGTGTCTGTATATGTGTCTGTATATGTGTCTGTATATGTGTCTGTATATGTGTCTGTATATGTGTCTGTATATGTGTCTGTATATGTGTCTGTATATGTGTCTGTATATGTGTCTGTATATGTGTCTGTATATGTGTCTGTATATGTGTCTGTATATGTGTCTGTATATGTGTCTGTATATGTGTCTGTATATGTGTCTGTATATGTGTCTGTATATGTGTCTGTATATGTGTCTGTGTCTGTATATGTGTCTGTATATGTGTCTGTATATGTGTCTGTATATGTGTCTGTATATGTGTCTGTATATGTGTCTGTATATGTGTCTGTATATGTGTCTGTATATGTGTCTGTATATGTGTCTGTATATGTGTCTGTATATGTGTCTGTATATGTGTCTGTATATGTGTCTGTATATGTGTCTGTATATGTGTCTGTATATGTGTCTGTATATGTGTCTGTATATGTGTCTGTATATGTGTCTGTATATGTGTCTGTATATGTGTCTGTATATGTGTCTGTATATGTGTCTGTATATGTGTCTGTATTGTCTGTATATGTGTCTGTATATGTGTCTGTATATGTGTCTGTTATATGTGTCTGTATATGTGTCTGTATATGTGTCTGTATATGTGTCTGTATATGTGTCTGTATATGTGTCTGTATATGTGTCTGTATATGTGTCTGTATATGTGTCTGTATATGTGTCTGTATATGTGTCTGTATATGTGTCTGTATATGTGTCTGTATATGTGTCTGTATATGTGTCTGTATATGTGTCTGTATATGTGTCTGTATATGTGTCTGTATATGTGTCTGTATATGTGTCTGTATATGTGTCTGTATATGTGTCTGTATATGTGTCTGTATATGTGTCTGTATATGTGTCTGTATATGTGTCTGTATATGTGTCTGTATATGTGTCTGTATATGTGTCTGTATATGTGTCTGTATATGTGTCTGTATATGTGTCTGTATATGTGTCTGTATATGTGTCTGTATATGTGTCTGTATATGTGTCTGTATATGTGTCTGTATATGTGTCTGTATATGTGTCTGTATATGTGTCTGTATATGTGTCTGTATATGTGTCTGTATATGTGTCTGTATATGTGTCTGTATATGTGTCTGTATATGTGTCTGTATATGTGTCTGTATATGTGTCTGTATATGTGTCTGTATATGTGTCTGTATATGTGTCTGTATATGTGTCTGTATATGTGTCTGTATATGTGTCTGTATATGTGTCTGTATATGTGTCTGTATATGTGTCTGTATATGTGTCTGTATATGTGTCTGTATATGTGTCTGTATATGTGTCTGTATATGTGTCTGTATATGTGTCTGTATATGTGTCTGTATATGTGTCTGTATATGTGTCTGTATATGTGTCTGTATATGTGTCTGTATATGTGTCTGTATATGTGTCTGTATATGTGTCTGTATATGTGTCTGTATATGTGTCTGTATATGTGTCTGTATATGTGTCTGTATATGTGTCTGTATATGTGTCTGTATATGTGTCTGTATATGTGTCTGTATATGTGTCTGTATATGTGTCTGTATATGTGTCTGTATATGTGTCTGTATATGTGTCTGTATATGTGTCTGTATATGTGTCTGTATATGTGTCTGTATATGTGTCTGTATATGTGTCTGTATATGTGTCTGTATATGTGTCTGTATATGTGTCTGTATGTGCTGTATATGTGTCTGTATATGTGTCTGTATATGTGTCTGTATATGTGTCTGTATATGTGTCTGTATATGTGTCTGTATATGTGTCTGTATATGTGTCTGTATATGTGTCTGTATATGTGTCTGTATATGTGTCTGTATATGTGTCTGTATATGTGTCTGTATATGTGTCTGTATATGTGTCTGTATATGTGTCTGTATATGTGTCTGTATATGTGTCTGTATATGTGTCTGTATATGTGTCTGTATATGTGTCTGTATATGTGTCTGTATATGTGTCTGTATATGTGTCTGTATATGTGTCTGTATATGTGTCTGTATATGTGTCTGTATATGTGTCTGTATATGTGTCTGTATATGTGTCTGTATATGTGTCTGTATATGTGTCTGTATATGTGTCTGTATATGTGTCTGTATATGTGTCTGTATATGTGTCTGTATATGTGTCTGTATATGTGTCTGTATATGTGTCTGTATATGTGTCTGTATATGTGTCTGTATATGTGTCTGTATATGTGTCTGTATATGTGTCTGTATATGTGTCTGTATATGTGTCTGTATATGTGTCTGTATATGTGTCTGTATATGTGTCTGTATATGTGTCTGTATATGTGTCTGTATATGTGTCTGTATATGTGTCTGTATATGTGTCTGTATATGTGTCTGTATATGTGTCTGTATATGTGTCTGTATATGTGTCTGTATATGTGTCTGTATATGTGTCTGTATATGTGTCTGTATATGTGTCTGTATATGTGTCTGTATATGTGTCTGTATATGTGTCTGTATATGTGTCTGTATATGTGTCTGTATATGTGTCTGTATATGTGTCTGTATATGTGTCTGTATATGTGTCTGTATATGTGTCTGTATATGTGTCTGTATATGTGTCTGTATATGTGTCTGTATATGTGTCTGTATATGTGTCTGTATATGTGTCTGTATATGTGTCTGTATATGTGTCTGTATATGTGTCTGTATATGTGTCTGTATATGTGTCTGTATATGTGTCTGTATATGTGTCTGTATATGTGTCTGTATATGTGTCTGTATATGTGTCTGTATATGTGTCTGTATATGTGTCTGTATATGTGTCTGTATATGTGTCTGTATATGTGTCTGTATATGTGTCTGTATATGTGTCTGTATATGTGTCTGTATATGTGTCTGTATATGTGTCTGTATATGTGTCTGTATATGTGTCTGTATATGTGTCTGTATATGTGTCTGTATATGTGTCTGTATATGTGTCTGTATATGTGTCTGTATATGTGTCTGTATATGTGTCTGTATATGTGTCTGTATATGTGTCTGTATATGTGTCTGTATATGTGTCTGTATATGTGTCTGTATATGTGTCTGTATATGTGTCTGTATATGTGTCTGTATATGTGTCTGTATATGTGTCTGTATATGTGTCTGTATATGTGTCTGTATATGTGTCTGTATATGTGTCTGTATATGTGTCTGTATATGTGTCTGTATATGTGTCTGTATATGTGTCTGTATATGTGTCTGTATATGTGTCTGTATATGTGTCTGTATATGTGTCTGTATATGTGTCTGTATATGTGTCTGTATATGTGTCTGTATATGTGTCTGTATATGTGTCTGTATATGTGTCTGTATATGTGTCTGTATATGTGTCTGTATATGTGTCTGTATATGTGTCTGTATATGTGTCTGTATATGTGTCTGTATATGTGTCTGTATATGTGTCTGTATATGTGTCTGTATATGTGTCTGTATATGTGTCTGTATATGTGTCTGTATATGTGTCTGTATATGTGTCTGTATATGTGTCTGTATATGTGTCTGTATATGTGTCTGTATATGTGTCTGTATATGTGTCTGTATATGTGTCTGTATATGTGTCTGTATATGTGTCTGTATATGTGTCTGTATATGTGTCTGTATATGTGTCTGTATATGTGTCTGTATATGTGTCTGTATATGTGTCTGTATATGTGTCTGTATATGTGTCTGTATATGTGTCTGTATATGTGTCTGTATATGTGTCTGTATATGTGTCTGTATATGTGTCTGTATATGTGTCTGTATATGTGTCTGTATATGTGTCTGTATATGTGTCTGTATATGTGTCTGTATATGGTGTCTGTATATGTGTCTGTATATGTGTCTGTATATGTGTCTGTATATGTGTCTGTATATGTGTCTGTATATGTGTCTGTATATGTGTCTGTATATGTGTCTGTATATGTGTCTGTATATGTGTCTGTATATGTGTCTGTATATGTGTCTGTATATGTGTCTGTATATGTGTCTGTATATGTGTCTGTATATGTGTCTGTATATGTGTCTGTATATGTGTCTGTATATGTGTCTGTATATGTGTCTGTATATGTGTCTGTATATGTGTCTGTATATGTGTCTGTATATGTGTCTGTATATGTGTCTGTATATGTGTCTGTATATGTGTCTGTATATGTGTCTGTATATGTGTCTGTATATGTGTCTGTATATGTGTCTGTATATGTGTCTGTATATGTGTCTGTATATGTGTCTGTATATGTGTCTGTATATGTGTCTGTATATGTGTCTGTATATGTGTCTGTATATGTGTCTGTATATGTGTCTGTATATGTGTCTGTATATGTGTCTGTATATGTGTCTGTATATGTGTCTGTATATGTGTCTGTATATGTGTCTGTATATGTGTCTGTATATGTGTCTGTATATGTGTCTGTATATGTGTCTGTATATGTGTCTGTATATGTGTCTGTATATGTGTCTGTATATGTGTCTGTATATGTGTCTGTATATGTGTCTGTATATGTGTCTGTATATGTGTCTGTATATGTGTCTGTATATGTGTCTGTATATGTGTCTGTATATGTGTCTGTATATGTGTCTGTATATGTGTCTGTATATGTGTCTGTATATGTGTCTGTATATGTGTCTGTATATGTGTCTGTATATGTGTCTGTATATGTGTCTGTATATGTGTCTGTATATGTGTCTGTATATGTGTCTGTATATGTGTCTGTATATGTGTCTGTATATGTGTCTGTATATGTGTCTGTATATGTGTCTGTATATGTGTCTGTATATGTGTCTGTATATGTGTCTGTATATGTGTCTGTATATGTGTCTGTATATGTGTCTGTATATGTGTCTGTATATGTGTCTGTATATGTGTCTGTATATGTGTCTGTATATGTGTCTGTATATGTGTCTGTATATGTGTCTGTATATGTGTCTGTATATGTGTCTGTATATGTGTCTGTATATGTGTCTGTATATGTGTCTGTATATGTGTCTGTATATGTGTCTGTATATGTGTCTGTATATGTGTCTGTATATGTGTCTGTATATGTGTCTGTATATGTGTCTGTATATGTGTCTGTATATGTGTCTGTATATGTGTCTGTATATGTGTCTGTATATGTGTCTGTATATGTGTCTGTATATGTGTGTCTGTATATGTGTCTGTATATGTGTCTGTATATGTGTCTGTATATGTGTCTGTATATGTGTCTGTATATGTGTCTGTATATGTGTCTGTATATGTGTCTGTATATGTGTCTGTATATGTGTCTGTATATGTGTCTGTATATGTGTCTGTATATGTGTCTGTATATGTGTCTGTATATGTGTCTGTATATGTGTCTGTATATGTGTCTGTATATGTGTCTGTATATGTGTCTGTATATGTGTCTGTATATGTGTCTGTATATGTGTCTGTATATGTGTCTGTATATGTGTCTGTATATGTGTCTGTATATGTGTCTGTATATGTGTCTGTATATGTGTCTGTATATGTGTCTGTATATGTGTCTGTATATGTGTCTGTATATGTGTCTGTATATGTGTCTGTATATGTGTCTGTATATGTGTCTGTATATGTGTCTGTATATGTGTCTGTATATGTGTCTGTATATGTGTCTGTATATGTGTCTGTATATGTGTCTGTATATGTGTCTGTTTATGTGTCTGTATATGTGTCTGTATATGTGTCTGTATATGTGTCTGTATATGTGTCTGTATATGTGTCTGTATATGTGTCTGTATATGTGTCTGTATATGTGTCTGTATATGTGTCTGTATATGTGTCTGTATATGTGTCTGTATATGTGTCTGTATATGTGTCTGTATATGTGTCTGTATATGTGTCTGTATATGTGTCTGTATATGTGTCTGTATATGTGTCTGTATATGTGTCTGTATATGTGTCTGTATATGTGTCTGTATATGTGTCTGTATATGTGTCTGTATATGTGTCTGTATATGTGTCTGTATATGTGTCTGTATATGTGTCTGTATATGTGTCTGTATATGTGTCTGTATATGTGTCTGTATATGTGTCTGTATATGTGTCTGTATATGTGTCTGTATATGTGTCTGTATATGTGTCTGTATATGTGTCTGTATATGTGTCTGTATATGTGTCTGTATATGTGTCTGTATATGTGTCTGTATATGTGTCTGTATATGTGTCTGTATATGTGTCTGTATATGTGTCTGTATATGTGTCTGTATATGTGTCTGTATATGTGTCTGTATATGTGTCTGTATATGTGTCTGTATATGTGTCTGTATATGTGTCTGTATATGTGTCTGTATATATGTGTCTGTATATGTGTCTGTATATGTGTCTGTATATGTGTCTGTATATGTGTCTGTATATGTGTCTGTATATGTGTCTGTATATGTGTCTGTATATGTGTCTGTATATGTGTCTGTATATGTGTCTGTATATGTGTCTGTATATGTGTCTGTATATGTGTCTGTATATGTGTCTGTATATGTGTCTGTATATGTGTCTGTATATGTGTCTGTATATGTGTCTGTATATGTGTCTGTATATGTGTCTGTATATGTGTCTGTATATGTGTCTGTATATGTGTCTGTATATGTGTCTGTATATGTGTCTGTATATGTGTCTGTATATGTGTCTGTATATGTGTCTGTATATGTGTCTGTATATGTGTCTGTATATGTGTCTGTATATGTGTCTGTATATGTGTCTGTATATGTGTCTGTATATGTGTCTGTATATGTGTCTGTATATGTGTCTGTATATGTGTCTGTATATGTGTCTGTATATGTGTCTGTATATGTGTCTGTATATGTGTCTGTATATGTGTCTGTATATGTGTCTGTATATGTGTCTGTATATGTGTCTGTATATGTGTCTGTATATGTGTCTGTATATGTGTCTGTATATGTGTCTGTATATGTGTCTGTATATGTGTCTGTATATGTGTCTGTATATGTGTCTGTATATGTGTCTGTATATGTGTCTGTATATGTGTCTGTATATGTGTCTGTATATGTGTCTGTATATGTGTCTGTATATGTGTCTGTATATGTGTCTGTATATGTGTCTGTATATGTGTCTGTATATGTGTCTGTATATGTGTCTGTATATGTGTCTGTATATGTGTCTGTATATGTGTCTGTATATGTGTCTGTATATGTGTCTGTATATGTGTCTGTATATGTGTCTGTATATGTGTCTGTATATGTGTCTGTATATGTGTCTGTATATGTGTCTGTATATGTGTCTGTATATGTGTCTGTATATGTGTCTGTATATGTGTCTGTATATGTGTCTGTATATGTGTCTGTATATGTGTCTGTATATGTGTCTGTATATGTGTCTGTATATGTGTCTGTATATGTGTCTGTATATGTGTCTGTATATGTGTCTGTATATGTGTCTGTATATGTGTCTGTATATGTGTCTGTATATGTGTCTGTATATGTGTCTGTATATGTGTCTGTATATGTGTCTGTATATGTGTCTGTATATGTGTCTGTATATATGTGTCTGTATATGTGTCTGTATATGTGTCTGTATATGTGTCTGTATATGTGTCTGTATATGTGTCTGTATATGTGTCTGTATATGTGTCTGTATATGTGTCTGTATATGTGTCTGTATATGTGTCTGTATATGTGTCTGTATATGTGTCTGTATATGTGTCTGTATATGTGTCTGTATATGTGTCTGTATATGTGTCTGTATATGTGTCTGTATATGTGTCTGTATATGTGTCTGTATATGTGTCTGTATATGTGTCTGTATATGTGTCTGTATATGTGTCTGTATATGTGTCTGTATATGTGTCTGTATATGTGTCTGTATATGTGTCTGTATATGTGTCTGTATATGTGTCTGTATATGTGTCTGTATATGTGTCTGTATATGTGTCTGTATATGTGTCTGTATATGTGTCTGTATATGTGTCTGTATATGTGTCTGTATATGTGTCTGTATATGTGTCTGTATATGTGTCTGTATATGTGTCTGTATATGTGTCTGTATATGTGTCTGTATATGTGTCTGTATATGTGTCTGTATATGTGTCTGTATATGTGTCTGTATATGTGTCTGTATATGTGTCTGTATATGTGTCTGTATATGTGTCTGTATATGTGTCTGTATATGTGTCTGTATATGTGTCTGTATATGTGTCTGTATATGTGTCTGTATATGTGTCTGTATATGTGTCTGTATATGTGTCTGTATATGTGTCTGTATATGTGTCTGTATATGTGTCTGTATATGTGTCTGTATATGTGTCTGTATATGTGTCTGTATATGTGTCTGTATATGTGTCTGTATATGTGTCTGTATATGTGTCTGTATATGTGTCTGTATATGTGTCTGTATATGTGTCTGTATATGTGTCTGTATATGTGTCTGTATATGTGTCTGTATATGTGTCTGTATATGTGTCTGTATATGTGTCTGTATATGTGTCTGTATATGTGTCTGTATATGTGTCTGTATATGTGTCTGTATATGTGTCTGTATATGTGTCTGTATATGTGTCTGTATATGTGTCTGTATATGTGTCTGTATATGTGTCTGTATATGTGTCTGTATATGTGTCTGTATATGTGTCTGTATATGTGTCTGTATATGTGTCTGTATATGTGTCTGTATATGTGTCTGTATATGTGTCTGTATATGTGTCTGTATATGTGTCTGTATATGTGTCTGTATATGTGTCTGTATATGTGTCTGTATATGTGTCTGTATATGTGTCTGTATATGTGTCTGTATATGTGTCTGTATATGTGTCTGTATATGTGTCTGTATATGTGTCTGTATATGTGTCTGTATATGTGTCTGTATATGTGTCTGTATATGTGTCTGTATATGTGTCTGTATATGTGTCTGTATATGTGTCTGTATATGTGTCTGTATATGTGTCTGTATATGTGTCTGTATATGTGTCTGTATATGTGTCTGTATATGTGTCTGTATATGTGTCTGTATATGTGTCTGTATATGTGTCTGTATATGTGTCTGTATATGTGTCTGTATATGTGTCTGTATATGTGTCTGTATATGTGTCTGTATATGTGTCTGTATATGTGTCTGTATATGTGTCTGTATATGTGTCTGTATATGTGTCTGTATATGTGTCTGTATATGTGTCTGTATATGTGTCTGTATATGTGTCTGTATATGTGTCTGTATATGTGTCTGTATATGTGTCTGTATATGTGTCTGTATATGTGTCTGTATATGTGTCTGTATATGTGTCTGTATATGTGTCTGTATATGTGTCTGTATATGTGTCTGTATATGTGTCTGTATATGTGTCTGTATATGTGTCTGTATATGTGTCTGTATATGTGTCTGTATATGTGTCTGTATATGTGTCTGTATATGTGTCTGTATATGTGTCTGTATATGTGTCTGTATATGTGTCTGTATATGTGTCTGTATATGTGTCTGTATATGTGTCTGTATATGTGTCTGTATATGTGTCTGTATATGTGTCTGTATATGTGTCTGTATATGTGTCTGTATATGTGTCTGTATATGTGTCTGTATATGTGTCTGTATATGTGTCTGTATATGTGTCTGTATATGTGTCTGTATATGTGTCTGTATATGTGTCTGTATATGTGTCTGTATATGTGTCTGTATATGTGTCTGTATATGTGTGTCTGTATATGTGTCTGTATATGTGTCTGTATATGTGTCTGTATATGTGTCTGTATATGTGTCTGTATATGTGTCTGTATATGTGTCTGTATATGTGTCTGTATATGTGTCTGTATATGTGTCTGTATATGTGTCTGTATATGTGTCTGTATATGTGTCTGTATATGTGTCTGTATATGTGTCTGTATATGTGTCTGTATATGTGTCTGTATATGTGTCTGTATATGTGTCTGTATATGTGTCTGTATATGTGTCTGTATATGTGTCTGTATATGTGTCTGTATATGTGTCTGTATATGTGTCTGTATATGTGTCTGTATATGTGTCTGTATATGTGTCTGTATATGTGTCTGTATATGTGTCTGTATATGTGTCTGTATATGTGTCTGTATATGTGTGTATATGTGTCTGTATATGTGTCTGTATATGTGTCTGTATATGTGTCTGTATATGTGTCTGTATATGTGTCTGTATATGTGTCTGTATATGTGTCTGTATATGTGTCTGTATATGTGTCTGTATATGTGTCTGTATATGTGTCTGTATATGTGTCTGTATATGTGTCTGTATATGTGTCTGTATATGTGTCTGTATATGTGTCTGTATATGTGTCTGTATATGTGTCTGTATATGTGTCTGTATATGTGTCTGTATATGTGTCTGTATATGTGTCTGTATATGTGTCTGTATATGTGTCTGTATATGTGTCTGTATATGTGTCTGTATATGTGTCTGTATATGTGTCTGTATATGTGTCTGTATATGTGTCTGTATATGTGTCTGTATATGTGTCTGTATATGTGTCTGTATATGTGTCTGTATGTGTCTGTATATGTGTCTGTATATGTGTCTGTATATGTGTCTGTATATGTGTCTGTATATGTGTCTGTATATGTGTCTGTATATGTGTCTGTATATGTGTCTGTATATGTGTCTGTATATGTGTCTGTATATGTGTCTGTATATGTGTCTGTATATGTGTCTGTATATGTGTCTGTATATGTGTCTGTATATGTGTCTGTATATGTGTCTGTATATGTGTCTGTATATGTGTCTGTATATGTGTCTGTATATGTGTCTGTATATGTGTCTGTATATGTGTCTGTATATGTGTCTGTATATGTGTCTGTATATGTGTCTGTATATGTGTCTGTATATGTGTCTGTATATGTGTCTGTATATGTGTCTGTATATGTGTCTGTATATGTGTCTGTATATGTGTCTGTATATGTGTCTGTATATGTGTCTGTATATGTGTCTGTATATGTGTCTGTATATGTGTCTGTATATGTGTCTGTATATGTGTCTGTATATGTGTCTGTATATGTGTCTGTATATGTGTCTGTATATGTGTCTGTATATGTGTCTGTATATGTGTCTGTATATGTGTCTGTATATGTGTCTGTATATGTGTCTGTATATGTGTCTGTATATGTGTCTGTATATGTGTCTGTATATGTGTCTGTATATGTGTCTGTATATGTGTCTGTATATGTGTCTGTATATGTGTCTGTATATGTGTCTGTATATGTGTCTGTATATGTGTCTGTATATGTGTCTGTATATGTGTCTGTATATGTGTCTGTATATGTGTCTGTATATGTGTCTGTATATGTGTCTGTATATGTGTCTGTATATGTGTCTGTATATGTGTCTGTATATGTGTCTGTATATGTGTCTGTATATGTGTCTGTATATGTGTCTGTATATGTGTCTGTATATGTGTCTGTATATGTGTCTGTATATGTGTCTGTATATGTGTCTGTATATGTGTCTGTATATGTGTCTGTATATGTGTCTGTATATGTGTCTGTGTCTGTATATGTGTCTGTATATGTGTCTGTATATGTGTCTGTATATGTGTCTGTATATGTGTCTGTATATGTGTCTGTATATGTGTCTGTATATGTGTCTGTATATGTGTCTGTATATGTGTCTGTATATGTGTCTGTATATGTGTCTGTATATGTGTCTGTATATGTGTCTGTATATGTGTCTGTATATGTGTCTGTATATGTGTCTGTATATGTGTCTGTATATGTGTCTGTATATGTGTCTGTATATGTGTCTGTATATGTGTCTGTATATGTGTCTGTATATGTGTCTGTATATGTGTCTGTATATGTGTCTGTATATGTGTCTGTATATGTGTCTGTATATGTGTCTGTATATGTGTCTGTATATGTGTCTGTATATGTGTCTGTATATGTGTCTGTATATGTGTCTGTATATGTGTCTGTATATGTGTCTGTATATGTGTCTGTATATGTGTCTGTATATGTGTCTGTATATGTGTCTGTATATGTGTCTGTATATGTGTCTGTATATGTGTCTGTATATGTGTCTGTATATGTGTCTGTATATGTGTCTGTATATGTGTCTGTATATGTGTCTGTATATGTGTCTGTATATGTGTCTGTATATGTGTCTGTATATGTGTCTGTATATGTGTCTGTATATGTGTCTGTATATGTGTCTGTATATGTGTCTGTATATGTGTCTGTATATGTGTCTGTATATGTGTCTGTATATGTGTCTGTATATGTGTCTGTATATGTGTCTGTATATGTGTCTGTATATGTGTCTGTATATGTGTCTGTATATGTGTCTGTATATGTGTCTGTATATGTGTCTGTATATGTGTCTGTATATGTGTCTGTATATGTGTCTGTATATGTGTCTGTATATGTGTCTGTATATGTGTCTGTATATGTGTCTGTATATGTGTCTGTATATGTGTCTGTATATGTGTCTGTATATGTGTCTGTATATGTGTCTGTATATGTGTCTGTATATGTGTCTGTATATGTGTCTGTATATGTGTCTGTATATGTGTCTGTATATGTGTCTGTATATGTGTCTGTATATGTGTCTGTATATGTGTCTGTATATGTGTCTGTATATGTGTCTGTATATGTGTCTGTATATGTGTCTGTATATGTGTCTGTATATGTGTCT
This sequence comes from Zaprionus camerounensis, assembly GCA_018904165.1. NCBI lineage: Eukaryota > Metazoa > Arthropoda > Insecta > Diptera > Drosophilidae > Zaprionus > Zaprionus camerounensis. Next base: position 131,270 of record JAEIFS010000037.1, read on the forward strand.
GTATATGTGTCTGTATATGTGTCTGTATATGTGTCTGTATATGTGTCTGTATATGTGTCTGTATATGTGTCTGTATATGTGTCTGTATATGTGTCTGTATATGTGTCTGTATATGTGTCTGTATATGTGTCTGTATATGTGTCTGTATATGTGTCTGTATATGTGTCTGTATATGTGTCTGTATATGTGTCTGTATATGTGTCTGTATATGTGTCTGTATATGTGTCTGTATATGTGTCTGTATATGTGTCTGTATATGTGTCTGTATATGTGTCTGTATATGTGTCTGTATATGTGTCTGTATATGTGTCTGTATATGTGTCTGTATATGTGTCTGTATATGTGTCTGTATATGTGTCTGTATATGTGTCTGTATATGTGTCTGTATATGTGTCTGTATATGTGTCTGTATATGTGTCTGTATATGTGTCTGTATATGTGTCTGTATATGTGTCTGTATATGTGTCTGTATATGTGTCTGTATATGTGTCTGTATATGTGTCTGTATATGTGTCTGTATATGTGTCTGTATATGTGTCTGTATATGTGTCTGTATATGTGTCTGTATATGTGTCTGTATATGTGTCTGTATATGTGTCTGTATATGTGTCTGTATATGTGTCTGTATATGTGTCTGTATATGTGTCTGTATATGTGTCTGTATATGTGTCTGTATATGTGTCTGTATATGTGTCTGTATATGTGTCTGTATATGTGTCTGTATATGTGTCTGTATATGTGTCTGTATATGTGTCTGTATATGTGTCTGTATATGTGTCTGTATATGTGTCTGTATATGTGTCTGTATATGTGTCTGTATATGTGTCTGTATATGTGTCTGTATATGTGTCTGTATATGTGTCTGTATATGTGTCTGTATATGTGTCTGTATATGTGTCTGTATATGTGTCTGTATATGTGTCTGTATATGTGTCTGTATATGTGTCTGTATATGTGTCTGTATATGTGTCTGTATATGTGTCTGTATATGTGTCTGTATATGTGTCTGTATATGTGTCTGTATATGTGTCTGTATATGTGTCTGTATATGTGTCTGTATATGTGTCTGTATATGTGTCTGTATATGTGTCTGTATATGTGTCTGTATATGTGTCTGTATATGTGTCTGTATATGTGTCTGTATATGTGTCTGTATATGTGTCTGTATATGTGTCTGTATATGTGTCTGTATATGTGTCTGTATATGTGTCTGTATATGTGTCTGTATATGTGTCTGTATATGTGTCTGTATATGTGTCTGTATATGTGTCTGTATATGTGTCTGTATATGTGTCTGTATATGTGTCTGTATATGTGTCTGTATATGTGTCTGTATATGTGTCTGTATATGTGTCTGTATATGTGTCTGTATATGTGTCTGTATATGTGTCTGTATATGTGTCTGTATATGTGTCTGTATATGTGTCTGTATATGTGTCTGTATATGTGTCTGTATATGTGTCTGTATATGTGTCTGTATATGTGTCTGTATATGTGTCTGTATATGTGTCTGTATATGTGTCTGTATATGTGTCTGTATATGTGTCTGTATATGTGTCTGTATATGTGTCTGTATATGTGTCTGTATATGTGTCTGTATATGTGTCTGTATATGTGTCTGTATATGTGTCTGTATATGTGTCTGTATATGTGTCTGTATATGTGTCTGTATATGTGTCTGTATATGTGTCTGTATATGTGTCTGTATATGTGTCTGTATATGTGTCTGTATATGTGTCTGTATATGTGTCTGTATATGTGTCTGTATATGTGTCTGTATATGTGTCTGTATATGTGTCTGTATATGTGTCTGTATATGTGTCTGTATATGTGTCTGTATATGTGTCTGTATATGTGTCTGTATATGTGTCTGTATATGTGTCTGTATATGTGTCTGTATATGTGTCTGTATATGTGTCTGTATATGTGTCTGTATATGTGTCTGTATATGTGTCTGTATATGTGTCTGTATATGTGTCTGTATATGTGTCTGTATATGTGTCTGTATATGTGTCTGTATATGTGTCTGTATATGTGTCTGTATATGTGTCTGTATATGTGTCTGTATATGTGTCTGTATATGTGTCTGTATATGTGTCTGTATATGTGTCTGTATATGTGTCTGTATATGTGTCTGTATATGTGTCTGTATATGTGTCTGTATATGTGTCTGTATATGTGTCTGTATATGTGTCTGTATATGTGTCTGTATATGTGTCTGTATATGTGTCTGTATATGTGTCTGTATATGTGTCTGTATATGTGTCTGTATATGTGTCTGTATATGTGTCTGTATATGTGTCTGTATATGTGTCTGTATATGTGTCTGTATATGTGTCTGTATATGTGTCTGTATATGTGTCTGTATATGTGTCTGTATATGTGTCTGTATATGTGTCTGTATATGTGTCTGTATATGTGTCTGTATATGTGTCTGTATATGTGTCTGTATATGTGTCTGTATATGTGTCTGTATATGTGTCTGTATATGTGTCTGTATATGTGTCTGTATATGTGTCTGTATATGTGTCTGTATATGTGTCTGTATATGTGTCTGTATATGTGTCTGTATATGTGTCTGTATATGTGTCTGTATATGTGTCTGTATATGTGTCTGTATATGTGTCTGTATATGTGTCTGTATATGTGTCTGTATATGTGTCTGTATATGTGTCTGTATATGTGTCTGTATATGTGTCTGTATATGTGTCTGTATATGTGTCTGTATATGTGTCTGTATATGTGTCTGTATATGTGTCTGTATATGTGTCTGTATATGTGTCTGTATATGTGTCTGTATATGTGTCTGTATATGTGTCTGTATATGTGTCTGTATATGTGTCTGTATATGTGTCTGTATATGTGTCTGTATATGTGTCTGTATATGTGTCTGTATATGTGTCTGTATATGTGTCTGTATATGTGTCTGTATATGTGTCTGTATATGTGTCTGTATATGTGTCTGTATATGTGTCTGTATATGTGTCTGTATATGTGTCTGTATATGTGTCTGTATATGTGTCTGTATATGTGTCTGTATATGTGTCTGTATATGTGTCTGTATATGTGTCTGTATATGTGTCTGTATATGTGTCTGTATATGTGTCTGTATATGTGTCTGTATATGTGTCTGTATATGTGTCTGTATATGTGTCTGTATATGTGTCTGTATAGTGTGTCTGTATATGTGTCTGTATATGTGTCTGTATATGTGTCTGTATATGTGTCTGTATATGTGTCTGTATATGTGTCTGTATATGTGTCTGTATATGTGTCTGTATATGTGTCTGTATATGTGTCTGTATATGTGTCTGTATATGTGTCTGTATATGTGTCTGTATATGTGTCTGTATATGTGTCTGTATATGTGTCTGTATATGTGTCTGTATATGTGTCTGTATATGTGTCTGTATATGTGTCTGTATATGTGTCTGTATATGTGTCTGTATATGTGTCTGTATATGTGTCTGTATATGTGTCTGTATATGTGTCTGTATATGTGTCTGTATATGTGTCTGTATATGTGTCTGTATATGTGTCTGTATATGTGTCTGTATATGTGTCTGTATATGTGTCTGTATATGTGTCTGTATATGTGTCTGTATATGTGTCTGTATATGTGTCTGTATATGTGTCTGTATATGTGTCTGTATATGTGTCTGTATATGTGTCTGTATATGTGTCTGTATATGTGTCTGTATATGTGTCTGTATATGTGTCTGTATATGTGTCTGTATATGTGTCTGTATATGTGTCTGTATATGTGTCTGTATATGTGTCTGTATATGTGTCTGTATATGTGTCTGTATATGTGTCTGTATATGTGTCTGTATATGTGTCTGTATATGTGTTCTGTATATGTGTCTGTATATGTGTCTGTATATGTGTCTGTATATGTGTCTGTATATGTGTCTGTATATGTGTCTGTATGTGTCTGTATATGTGTCTGTATATGTGTCTGTATATGTGTCTGTATATGTGTCTGTATATGTGTCTGTATATGTGTCTGTATATGTGTCTGTATATGTGTCTGTATATGTGTCTGTATATGTGTCTGTATATGTGTCTGTATATGTGTCTGTATATGTGTCTGTATATGTGTCTGTATATGTGTCTGTATATGTGTCTGTATATGTGTCTGTATATGTGTCTGTATATGTGTCTGTATATGTGTCTGTATATGTGTCTGTATATGTGTCTGTATATGTGTCTGTATATGTGTCTGTATATGTGTCTGTATATGTGTCTGTATATGTGTCTGTATATGTGTCTGTATATGTGTCTGTATATGTGTCTGTATATGTGTCTGTATATGTGTCTGTATATGTGTCTGTATATGTGTCTGTATATGTGTCTGTATATGTGTCTGTATATGTGTCTGTATATGTGTCTGTATATGTGTCTGTATATGTGTCTGTATATGTGTCTGTATATGTGTCTGTATATGTGTCTGTATATGTGTCTGTATATGTGTCTGTATATGTGTCTGTATATGTGTCTGTATATGTGTCTGTATATGTGTCTGTATATGTGTCTGTATATGTGTCTGTATATGTGTCTGTATATGTGTCTGTATATGTGTCTGTATATGTGTCTGTATATGTGTCTGTATATGTGTCTGTATATGTGTCTGTATATGTGTCTGTATATGTGTCTGTATATGTGTCTGTATATGTGTCTGTATATGTGTCTGTATATGTGTCTGTATATGTGTCTGTATATGTGTCTGTATATGTGTCTGTATATGTGTCTGTATATGTGTCTGTATATGTGTCTGTATATGTGTCTGTATATGTGTCTGTATATGTGTCTGTATATGTGTCTGTATATGTGTCTGTATATGTGTCTGTATATGTGTCTGTATATGTGTCTGTATATGTGTCTGTATATGTGTCTGTATATGTGTCTGTATATGTGTCTGTATATGTGTCTGTATATGTGTCTGTATATGTGTCTGTATATGTGTCTGTATATGTGTCTGTATATGTGTCTGTATATGTGTCTGTATATGTGTCTGTATATGTGTCTGTATATGTCTGTATATGTGTCTGTATATGTGTCTGTATATGTGTCTGTATATGTGTCTGTATATGTGTCTGTATATGTGTCTGTATATGTGTCTGTATATGTGTCTGTATATGTGTCTGTATATGTGTCTGTATATGTGTCTGTATATGTGTCTGTATATGTGTCTGTATATGTGTCTGTATATGTGTCTGTATATGTGTCTGTATATGTGTCTGTATATGTGTCTGTATATGTGTCTGTATATGTGTCTGTATATGTGTCTGTATATGTGTCTGTATATGTGTCTGTATATGTGTCTGTATATGTGTCTGTATATGTGTCTGTATATGTGTCTGTATATGTGTCTGTATATGTGTCTGTATATGTGTCTGTATATGTGTCTGTATATGTGTCTGTATATGTGTCTGTATATGTGTCTGTATATGTGTCTGTATATGTGTCTGTATATGTGTCTGTATATGTGTCTGTATATGTGTCTGTATATGTGTCTGTATATGTGTCTGTATATGTGTCTGTATATGTGTCTGTATATGTGTCTGTATATGTGTCTGTATATGTGTCTGTATATGTGTCTGTATATGTGTCTGTATATGTGTCTGTATATGTGTCTGTATATGTGTCTGTATATGTGTCTGTATATGTGTCTGTATATGTGTCTGTATATGTGTCTGTATATGTGTCTGTATATGTGTCTGTATATGTGTCTGTATATGTGTCTGTATATGTGTCTGTATATGTGTCTGTATATGTGTCTGTATATGTGTCTGTATATGTGTCTGTATATGTGTCTGTATATGTGTCTGTATATGTGTCTGTATATGTGTCTGTATATGTGTCTGTATATGTGTCTGTATATGTGTCTGTATATGTGTCTGTATATGTGTCTGTATATGTGTCTGTATATGTGTCTGTATATGTGTCTGTATATGTGTCTGTATATGTGTCTGTATATGTGTCTGTATATGTGTCTGTATATGTGTCTGTATATGTGTCTGTATATGTGTCTGTATATGTGTCTGTATATGTGTCTGTATATGTGTCTGTATATGTGTCTGTATATGTGTCTGTATATGTGTCTGTATATGTGTCTGTATATGTGTCTGTATATGTGTCTGTATATGTGTCTGTATATGTGTCTGTATATGTGTCTGTATATGTGTCTGTATATGTGTCTGTATATGTGTCTGTATATGTGTCTGTATATGTGTCTGTATATGTGTCTGTATATGTGTCTGTATATGTGTCTGTATATGTGTCTGTATATGTGTCTGTATATGTGTCTGTATATGTGTCTGTATATGTGTGTCTGTATATGTGTCTGTATATGTGTCTGTATATGTGTCTGTATATGTGTCTGTATATGTGTCTGTATATGTGTCTGTATATGTGTCTGTATATGTGTCTGTATATGTGTCTGTATATGTGTCTGTATATGTGTCTGTATATGTGTCTGTATATGTGTCTGTATATGTGTCTGTATATGTGTCTGTATATGTGTCTGTATATGTGTCTGTATATGTGTCTGTATATGTGTCTGTATATGTGTCTGTATATGTGTCTGTATATGTGTCTGTATATGTGTCTGTATATGTGTCTGTATATGTGTCTGTATATGTGTCTGTATATGTGTCTGTATATGTGTCTGTATATGTGTCTGTATATGTGTCTGTATATGTGTCTGTATATGTGTCTGTATATGTGTCTGTATATGTGTCTGTATATGTGTCTGTATATGTGTCTGTATATGTGTCTGTATATGTGTCTGTATATGTGTCTGTATATGTGTCTGTATATGTGTCTGTATATGTGTCTGTATATGTGTCTGTATATGTGTCTGTATATGTGTCTGTATATGTGTCTGTATATGTGTCTGTATATGTGTCTGTATATGTGTCTGTATATGTGTCTGTATATGTGTCTGTATATGTGTCTGTATATGTGTCTGTATATGTGTCTGTATATGTGTCTGTATATGTGTCTGTATATGTGTCTGTATATGTGTCTGTATATGTGTCTGTATATGTGTCTGTATATGTGTCTGTATATGTGTCTGTATATGTGTCTGTATATGTGTCTGTATATGTGTCTGTATATGTGTCTGTATATGTGTCTGTATATGTGTCTGTATATGTGTCTGTATATGTGTCTGTATATGTGTCTGTATATGTGTCTGTATATGTGTCTGTATATGTGTCTGTATATGTGTCTGTATATGTGTCTGTATATGTGTCTGTATATGTCTGTATATGTGTCTGTATATGTGTCTGTATATGTGTCTGTATATGTGTCTGTATATGTGTCTGTATATGTGTCTGTATATGTGTCTGTATATGTGTCTGTATATGTGTCTGTATATGTGTCTGTATATGTGTCTGTATATGTGTCTGTATATGTGTCTGTATATGTGTCTGTATATGTGTCTGTATATGTGTCTGTATATGTGTCTGTATATGTGTCTGTATATGTGTCTGTATATGTGTCTGTATATGTGTCTGTATATGTGTCTGTATATGTGTCTGTATATGTGTCTGTATATGTGTCTGTATATGTGTCTGTATATGTGTCTGTATATGTGTCTGTATATGTGTCTGTATATGTGTCTGTATATGTGTCTGTATATGTGTCTGTATATGTGTCTGTATATGTGTCTGTATATGTGTCTGTATATGTGTCTGTATATGTGTCTGTATATGTGTCTGTATATGTGTCTGTATATGTGTCTGTATATGTGTCTGTATATGTGTCTGTATATGTGTCTGTATATGTGTTGTATATGTGTCTGTATATGTGTCTGTATATGTGTCTGTATATGTGTCTGTATATGTGTCTGTATATGTGTCTGTATATGTGTCTGTATATGTGTCTGTATATGTGTCTGTATATGTGTCTGTATATGTGTCTGTATATGTGTCTGTATATGTGTCTGTATATGTGTCTGTATATGTGTCTGTATATGTGTCTGTATATGTGTCTGTATATGTGTCTGTATATGTGTCTGTATATGTGTCTGTATATGTGTCTGTATATGTGTCTGTATATGTGTCTGTATATGTGTCTGTATATGTGTCTGTATATGTGTCTGTATATGTGTCTGTATATGTGTCTGTATATGTGTCTGTATATGTGTCTGTATATGTGTCTGTATATGTGTCTGTATATGTGTCTGTATATGTGTCTGTATATGTGTCTGTATATGTGTCTGTATATGTGTCTGTATATGTGTCTGTATATGTGTCTGTATATGTGTCTGTATATGTGTCTGTATATGTGTCTGTATATGTGTCTGTATATGTGTCTGTATATGTGTCTGTATATGTGTCTGTATATGTGTCTGTATATGTGTCTGTATATGTGTCTGTATATGTGTCTGTATATGTGTCTGTATATGTGTCTGTATATGTGTCTGTATATGTGTCTGTATATGTGTCTGTATATGTGTCTGTATATGTGTCTGTATATGTGTCTGTATATGTGTCTGTATATGTGTCTGTATATGTGTCTGTATATGTGTCTGTATATGTGTCTGTATATGTGTCTGTATATGTGTCTGTATATGTGTCTGTATATGTGTCTGTATATGTGTCTGTATATGTGTCTGCATATGTTGTTAAAAAGTATTAAATTTATCTATAAAAATTCGATAAAGAGTGTTCAGTAATTTCATTTTGCTGTACTTAGAAACACAGTCGTTTTAACTTGTCATTTAGTCTTATGGCGCTGGCAAACAACCAACAGACGGCTTTTGCAGCTGCGGATGGCGTAGTGAAATAGCTTTTGACAAGTAGCGCTGTTCTACAGACGGTAAATGTCGTCGTTATTCACCCAGCAAGTGACGTTGTCATATAGATAATAGATGTCGCTATCAACGAACTAGTAGGTGGCGTTGTCAAACAGAAGATAAATGGCGCCATAATATAGCCGACAGGTGGGGTTGTCTTACCACCAATAGATGGTGTTGACATACAATCGTCAGGTGGCGCTTTGAGACAAATGATAGTTGTCGCTGTGAACTAACCAGTAGATGGCGTTGTCAAATAGATGATAGATGGCGCCACAATATAGCCGACAGGTGGAGTGACCTTACGGTCAATAGATGGCGCTGAAATACAACCGTCAGGTGGCGCTATCAGATGAAAGAGTCTGACTATTAACCAGCAGGTGGCGTCTATATATTTAGTTGCCGGGTGGCGCTCTAAAATATTATTAGATGGCGCTGTTAAATAGTCGATAACTGGCATCTTTAAACAGCCTACTTTTAGGGATGTCATGCAAGAGCAAGATTATTAGCCTCTATGGGTCAAAATTAGAACACATGGTGTGCTTGCTACAGCTGTATCAGTTGATTTCTGGTGAAATAGCATACGCATGAAGTGAGTGCAAGCTACGCATACTTGCAAAATAACTAACAGCCTAACATGAATAATGTTTTAAATACGTATATTAGACAAATAATAGTTTTCTGATAATGTTAGTAGTTGTAACTGACTTCTTTTATATTATTGTTTTATTTATATATTTTCATACTTTAATGTTTTCCTACTTTAATATTTTATTTAGGTATGGTGTATAATTGGCATTCAGTTGTCTGCGCAGTTTACAACATATGCATATATTTTCAATATTAATTACTAGTGTATGTAATATTCTTCTTCAAAATAGGCCGGAGATCAGTTTGTTTTGCTTTGCAGAAAACGGACAAGTGAGCGCGATCAAACTCACGTTCGGACCGACAGACTGGTCATTAAGAGAGGAAAGGGGTCATCAAACAAGTTAACACATATGTATGTACATAGATAAGTTTCAAGTAATAAATAGTAAGAAAACCGGCAACTTCATACATATTTCGAAGCCATTTTTCGATTCTGGGAGTTTAAAAAAACACGCGGCGGTCCTGAAAAGAAAAATTTGAAGTCTTTCACTATTACCAATGGGTTATTGATATATGTACATACATACATACATACTTCGGCATGGCTGTAATATGCGACCATTTTAATAATTTTGCCCAAAACAAACACACAAATGCTACTCATATATGTACATATGTGCTAAGTTGTTTATTAACAACAAAAACGAAAAATATATAAATAATACAAAATAAATAAATCGTCGTCGTTAAGACTTCGGCTTCACACGCAGAAATTGTACTATCTCAGACTCTGTCACTATTACGCACATTTGGACAACTTTTCAAAGTAGCATTGCGTATCTTTGGTTAGAACCGAGAGATGTGAAAATAAGACGGCCATTTTGCGCGTTCAACTTCAGTATAAGACCCATTTTAAAGTGTTAATTCACATGCAACAATTTTATTGAATAATATTAAGCACTTAATTGTTATTGGCGTTTAAAATGAATAAATTGAAATTGAACTACTCACAGTAAAAATATGCCGAAATAGATTTACCTAGAACAAATTCTAGTGGCACGCGACAATGGGATACCTTTTGAACACCTATGTTCCGGTATTGTTGTATTTGTTAAAATTGTACGCATGTTCATGTGTACATACTTTAAAATTATTATGCCGGTGTAAACTAACACAACTACTTGGTGATATTATGTTCATATTTTCCTCTGTGGTTATTGTCCAATCTGAAATACGTAGGTATAACAATAAGTTTAGTATATGTTAAAGTCAGAAACTTATATATTTTATATATTGCTAAAATTTTGGGCTGAATAATTAATTTTCGGGGGTGGGCATTCATTGGCATTCAACGTTTGAAATAAACTTGAATTGCGCAGAATATATAGGAACCTTCAACCCTAGTTTGGTGTCTCTAGCGCTTATAATAGCTGAGGTCCGAGTATTCTTCTGGTCAGACGAAAATGCGGACAGACAGCCAGACATGGCTTAATCGACTTGGCTAGTGGTCCTAATGTTCTAAGGATATAAAAAGAGCACAAGTAATGTAGAACGAACATCCAAAAGTCGAGTATTCTTATTGAGGGTCAAGCAAATGTTATTAGTGTTTAAGTCGACGTCTGCAAAAAAATTCATTTTGGAAAGCTTATTATTTATAGGCGACCTGTTTATCAACAATGGAGATATACTTTTATCGTTGAGCCCTTGATCAGACAACGGATTTCGATTAAGGCCGACCAAATAAAAAGAAAATGTTTATAAGTTTGGTAAACACGGAATGGTTTAATAACAAGGCTTTTCCTGCTTTATATGTAAGTATTATTGTTTATTTTCGTTTATGTGGTACGCCACGCAATGCAGCATATAAAGAACAATCATTATTTTGTTAGTTTTTATGCATAAATATAGGTGTATTTTGTTTTTTAATTTACTGAGGAGTGGCAAGTTTGATAGATATAAACTGATTTTAGAAATAATTATTAAAAATACATTTCGTTTGCAACAGGCATAGATAAATCAAACCGCTTTGAGTTTGTATTATTTTTGTATATGTATATGTATATTAAGAAAGTGAATGTATATGTGTATGTCTTATGTTGATATACAAATCATTTTACTTTGCGCTGCAGATTTGAAAATATGTTTGGATGATATTATATCGAATCCTCTTGTAGCTGTCAGCTGTTCTCGAAAAAAATGTTTGTAAACTTACATAAATTCATTGCAATTTATCGATATTTATAACACGTCTTTATGTGTTAACAAGTGCAGATTTCTTTACACAAGTAAACAATTAACTTTAGAGTTGTATTATCTATTGTTTAATTTGAAATTAAACTTTAAAATTCGAGTCTATTAAAACGCATTAATTCCAAAAATGTAAAATAAGCTAATAATTTGTTGATTACTTAATAAGAATTTGTGTATTGGGTTCGAAAACGTTAAATTTTTCTTTAAGTATATTTGTTACCATATATATATGAATTTAAATTAAAAATGTCACATATTTTATTATTTTAGAAATATGTAGGTATTATTTTTAAATATCCAAATTACTCACATTTTCATTTATGGAATTTTGTAGTGTCGTTCGTCAACAATAAAAATATGACCTTAAGATTGTGACCACATAAATAAAAATGAGAGCATTGCAAGTAAAGTGAATGTAGATAGTATTTTATAAAATTGTTTAAGACATCTTTATAAACTAGTTATGCAGAAGTTAAATGGATTATTAATAGTTTTGCTTATTTTATAATTGCGTTGAAGTGTTAATTACACAGAGTAGTATTTAAGTTTTAGTTATACATTTAAAAGTTAAGGTTTAACTTTGAGACTTGCACAGCATTTTATATAATACATTTACATTCATTTTATTTTTATGTTACTTTTAACGTCTTATAAAATTGAGTAAAAATTGTTGTTTGTTTTATTTTTCTACACAAATTAGAGTATAATTAACTAAGTGTAAAGCTGTGTAAAATAAATGCGAAGAGTTTTTTGGAAGTTCTTGTTGCAAATAGTTAAAACATAAATAAATATAGTAACTGATCTTCACTGTTGAATGGTGCGTATTTTTTGGACTGTTTAGAAAGGGAGAAGGTTTCTGTCGCTTGCTTCAACTACCGTGGCATATATAATGAATCAGTCTTTGCGTGTCACAAGTATCAAATGAGAAGACGATACGTAGGTATAATATAGTATTTTAGTAAAAAATTCACATTGAAAAGCATACCCTAGACATGATGGTTTTGATGTTTCACTGTTGTTTTAGTTGCATACAAACAGTATAAAAAACTAGCTAAGTCGAATCGTTGTAGAAATGAAAATTCCTTGTATCGAAAATGTTAGTTATAAATGTAAATGGTAAAACAAGTTAACGTGATTTGATTAAATTACTAATTAGATTAGCTATACTGTGTAGTCCTTTTGCTTTAAGCTAAGCAGAATTGAATTATAGGTTTTCAATACGTAAGATATATGTAAATAGCTGTTTGTAAACGTATGCATGTATATTGTTTTTATACAAGAAAACTTAAGTTTATAGTATTATAATTTAAGAATATAAGTTGGTGCTTTTTTATTTTGTATTTTAAAGTTTTTGATAAATTTGTAAATTTATGAAGTATAAATAAATTTGGAAAAAACTTTAAGTTTGCTTAAATATACATACATACAAAAATTGTATACATAATACATAACGAATTGTTTCAAAACGCAAAAACTTAAGTGATGGTTACAGGGGAGCAAGTTGTAGACTAGGTGATTTACAGATTTTGTGTTATATATTAGACTGAATACAAAAATACGTTATCTTACAACATATGTTATATTATATATTTATAAGTTAGTGTGTTAATTTGTATGCAATTCTCAATAAACTCACTTCGAAATTTACGCACGGTGCTTGTGCTTTTTGAACGCAAACATTTTAGTTTTGGCTGTTTTGATTTTTTAGCTGATATTAATTTATGTGTGAAAAATAAGTGATAATGTCATCTAATTGTTGTGTTGAGCCACAACATGAGGAGATTTGTAAAAGTTTTGTACAAACTCAGAGAGACTATAGACAATACCAGGTCCTTTTCCAGGGCTCATACAAATAAAATCTCCCAGACAATGCATGTTGGCTGCAAAAACAAAAAAACGCAATTGGGTAAGGTTTTTTAAACTCAATCACATTTACATACTGTTTGAAAGAATTGGTGGATAAGAAGGAGGTGGCTTTATCCAGCTTCCATCTGGTCTACGCATGTGCCGGCGATCAGAGGAAAAATCAATTAGATATGTATCTGCGGGTATTACTCTAAAAAATCTGCAATGGAAAATATAATTTTTTATACAACATTTTATTTTGGGACTATAAATAAACTACAATTTATTGACTTATTATAAACACATGTGTATGTATAGCAATACATATGTATTTGTAGTTTGTTTAATTTTTTATTTATATGTTTGCATGTATTTTTAAAAGTTCAAATACCTGTGATGCTCCGGTCGTAATGCCAGATCGGAACGGAAAGTTTCTGTAACATATTTGTGAAAATAAGTGGGGAACGGAAGTGTAGTATCCAAGTCAAACACCAAACAGCGATTTGGTGTGGGATTGTGCATGAAAAATACATGATAATCCTGTGAATATAATATAATAATATTATTAGTATTTATAATCAAATGATTGCCATAGAGTTTATTTAAAAGATATCCTACCCATATCACTACTTGATCATCACCCCGGCCTGCTTTTTGGCGCCAAAGTGGTACAGTTCGTCCTTCATTGGATACAAATACAGCAAAACATTTGGCCAACTCCTCGGGACGTGTGCGTTTTACCTGTTCACATAATTTCCAAACATTCTCCTCACTGAAACGATTTTTAATTTCATTTTTATATAGTTCTAATGTTCAAAAAATATACAAATATACTTATATATACAAATAATATAGGTTTCATTTAAGTTTGTAATACATTTAAATTATCATTTTTGATTCTATTAGTTTTTTATATCGGCGCTTCAATGCCCTTTAATTTTTACTGTTTATACTATTAATTTGTAAACAATTAAAATATATTCTAATTTTCTTTCGGTTATAATCACAGTCTTTTTTATTTAAACCAACAAACGGATATTGCAAAAATTTCTACACACTTGCCAATCCTTCAATGCGAACAAGCCACACACAACTAATAGCCGGTCTACTCTAGATAACTGACATGACCGTTTGACCTAATTTTAAGACTGCGCCCCAGTGGCTTTGAAAGGCGAATTTCTAAATAGCTAGAGGTAGCAAGAAAAGGATTAGAATAATGAGTAAATTTAAATATGAACCAAGAAATATCAACAAGAATTAAGCACAAAAAAATAAAACAACAAGTTCACAATATAGTATATAAGAATGTAAATAGATTTGTATAGGGAACAATCATGCCATTGAACTTATGTTGGTTGGCGGCAACTGCCAACGTCGAAGAAAAAATATAAAAAATTAAACTATAAGTATGTGGGGCGGAAATGCAATCGACATTACTTCAGTGAACAGAGTCACTATTTTTTTGTTAAATAGACTTAGTAAAATTATGTACTCAATTGTTAACCCTTATGGAATAAGGTTTAAAAGATATGCCTTAAATTCTTATCAATTCGCAAGAAAATTTACTCACCAATAACAGGACACATATGAACAATCCGCTATTTTAGGAAACAAAAAGTCTGTTGTCATATTGATGCAATGCAGAGTATTGTCTTTGGTGTAAAAATTGTAACACGGGGAATCTGTTTATCGGGATGCACGCTGTTTTAAATTCTGGCAAAATTGTCATGGACACACAATTAAAGTAAAGGAGTTATAAGCAATGAATAGTGTAATTAGATAGGGGATTTTTCGTGGTGTGTTGATTGTTTACATTGAATGTGAAAATAAGGTGACTAAACCTTACAGTCAGCTCAAACGATTTATATTGTTGAAGACGTTTTTTTTTATTTATGACGTCTTTAGAAATCTTAGGGACTTTAAATTTTGTTAATACAGATTGAAAACAAGTAATGATAACACGATGGTACCTGATAAAAATAAAAGGCATTAGCTCGTTGCACACACTTTTAAACACATACATATACTAATATGCATGTAAATACATACACACACGTATATACACAGCAGCGCACCCTCATCAAAGCCAGCGATTCAAATAAAGTGTTTTTTAGTAAGTTGTATTAACTCAGGCTTTTAAGGAAAAGTGTCACAGCATATTTAACATAACGACGCAATAGGGGCTCAGCTACTGCTAAAAAACAACTGACGTAGAACTGTCTTTTCAAGTTTTCTCAGTTCTGGCAAAGTGCAAGTTTTTCTTGTTTTGATGTTTACTTTCGTAAGCACTTGTCAATATCTTATTTAGGAGAATTCCGTTTTAGTTGGTTGATACTTTTTGGTATAAGTCATTTCATGCGGACAATTTAAACTATGTGCAGTTGTTTTGTCACTGCTACACGACATATATATTTCACAACAAAACAATTTTCTTTATGCTAAAATAATTTGCAACTAAATCTTTTACTTGTGTTGTGTAACGTCAAAGGAAAATGTATGAAATAATCGATATTTATAATGACTACTTTCGATAGTGGCGGTTGCAGTGTTGTTAAAAAAAATATATCGTGAACAGTTCGTAGACATTTGCTGAATGCTACAAAACATTTGAATTTAACGGATTTTTAAAAATAATTTCTCTCTTACCGAAAATAAAAATAATGGCGTTTAGATAGGGTTGGTTCCAGCATAGCTAATTAAAATATATCGTGCAGAATTCATAGACATTTGCTAAATGATACAGCACACAATAATTAAACGGACTTTTAAATACAATTTGCAACGGTATAAAAAATAAATAAAAAACAGCATTACAATATTTTATATTTGACGAGTAATAATGTTAAATTCCTTAAGGACAGATTATATGTAAAAAAGAGTGATGGATACTTGAACATGTTTATTTTAATTTGACTCATACTATCTTTGAAGGAAAAAACGTGTAATATACAAGCTGATTACTGATAACGTTGGAAAACAAATGCTAAGCAAACTCTAGAGAGATAAGAGCAGTTACTATATTAGCTCATGTAGTTATTGTAGATTGTACCGTCTGCGTCTATTAAATATTTATAAGCATGTAATTTAAATTGAGCTTATAAGCTGTGAGCTAAATACTACTTTCCTGTATAAGATTCAAACAGCTACATATGTACATGCAAAACATTTAATATTGATGTACTATTGATACAAATATTCTATCGAAGATTAAAATGATCATGACATACAAATAATCTATATGTGGATGACGTCGCCGTTGCTTTATCGCCTAGCGCACTACATACAATCTCATATAATACATATACATACATACATACATACATGAGGACATATGAGAGGCGTAGAATGAGATTGAACAAGAAGTGCTGATAGACCCGACTGACTGTATACCCTCCAGTAATAAAATGTGCTCAGCAAATTTTTTAGTTTAAAAACTGAATTTCAAACTAATAAATATATAAGTTAATACTTAACACATGTTACTCTTTATACGTACAATACATAAATACATTTGTCAATATTATATAGTTATAATAAGAATTATATTACAGATTTATTTTTTAATTTTCGACTATTCGTATTGTAGGATATTTAATAGTTGAGCATTGTGGATTTTGTTGCTTTTACTTGTTGAAGCTTGAGATGTTTTTAACGTGGCAACGACTTAGTTGCTTGGAAGGCCTTGTTGCTGTCGGGTTGCCAAGTTAGATCTGGGATTGTCACGATACTACGCGGTCGTCTGCGCTTGCGCCTGGGCACAAGCTAGCAAAGAAAGTAAAAAAGAGGCAAGCATTTTTAAGTATACCATGAGTGGACTGTGCTGTGTATAATTTATTCGTGACGAGTTTTTTTAGCCTATTCTCTAATTTTTGTATCGGTAGAACCTGTTTTTGTACGCTTTCGACGGCTTTCATCAAATATCTATTTGAGCGCGGCTTATAATTCATGCGTGTTTATAATGAATATGTGTTATATTTTATTATTATCGCGAGAAAATATAATGTGCAAGTCAAGTATTACAAATTTTTGCGTGGTCTCATAAAAACCGCGATAAAAATTACGCGTACTTATCAACAGAAAAGTGCTATTATTAATACCGTAAACTATTGGTTTTAAATGTGTTATCAACAAGTAACTTATCAGTGTTTACTTATCTTGAACCTTTTTTAAATAAGAGCAGCAATCAAATCAAAACAAAACAGATTAGTTATAGTAGGATGTGATCGATTAGTGTAAAATACCAATTAATTTGTCTTTACAATACTTAAGCATAGTCTATTTAAAAATATTTATTTACATTTCATTTACAGTCTATTATAATGGGTGATGAGCAAGATTGGAATGGCAAGGCTAGTGCCAAAACTACTCCGCAGATTATTGCTGGAATGGATAAGCAGAATATAATAAAGCCATTGGGAGAACAAACACGTGCAGTACGTCGCCAGGCATTAATGGTTATATTCGCTAATATGGGCGTACTGTCTACTGGTTTTGCTCTAGCAATTCCTACTGTTGTCCTACCTCAGTTGAAAAATGAGGAAGAATCAGTGCATTTAGATAAGGCTCAGGCAACCTGGTTTGCCGCTATAAACACATTATCATGTCCATTAGGTGGTTTATTGTCAGGAATATTGCTCGATGGAATTGGACGCAAACGTACTCTGTATGTACTTAATGTTTTGGGCATAATATCCTGGATACTACTCGTCACAGCAAGTACAACAAGTTCGGAGTCATTTTACATACAACTGCTTGTTTCCCGTTTTATTATTGGTAAATATACGGATTTTCTTTTTCGCACATAGCTAATGAGTCATTTAAAAATGATATTTAAAAATTTGTTTTTCTTAAATACGTACAATTAAAGATAAGTACAGTAACATAAAAAAGTTTTCTACACTTGTTCAAACTCTGTGTAAAATTATTTAAGATTCCAATCGATTACATTGTTATTTTTTTTTAGGCATTACCATGGGGCTAGCCAGTGCACCATCGGGTGTTTATGCTGCTGAAATAAGCTTACCTAAAATGCGCGGTAAGCTTATACTGGGCACATCTATATCTGTGGCATTAGGAATTACTGTTCTCTATACTATTGGCTATTTCATTCGAGATGATTTTCGATTGATAGGGCTAATTTGTACTGGCTATCAAATAACTGCGCTCCTATGTGTGTTTCCGCTTCCGGAATCCCATAGTTGGTTGCTGTCAAAAAAAAATGTAGAGGCGGCTAAAAAGTCTTTAAACTATTTTCGCGGTCTACAAAAATCACGTGAGTTTAAGTTGTTTCAGAATATAATACCACTTACTAATGAGTCTTTTTTTTAAAAAAAATAGCCCACATCACACATCCCGAAGTCTTAGAAGAGTTTAATATACTGCAAAAAGCAGCGCAACAACACGACGGGGAGAGGAAGCCTTCCTTCTTAAGCTGCCTACGTTTACCTGAGGTTTACAAACCCCTGCTAATTTTGATGGGATTATTTGCTTTTCAACAGCTCTCGGGCATTTTTGTGGTCATTGTGTATGCTGTGCAAATTTCAACTGAAGCAGGGGTTTCCATTGATCCATTTATGTGCGCTGTACTCATTGGAGTAGCTAGAGTAGTGACAACTTGCCCTATGGGCTATGTTTTAGAAAAGTGGGGTAGGCGGCGTGCCGGACTTATATCTACTTTAGGCATGTGTATATCAATGATACTACTGGCTGGTTATGGTCAGGTCAGGCTCCTTAAAAATATACCCTATCTGCCAGTTATTGCCATTGTTAGTTTTATTGTGCTCAGCACACTAGGATTATACACACTGCCCTTTTTCATGATATCGGAACTTTTTCCACAAAAAGTACGTGGCCCTGCTTCAGGCCTTACTGTTGCAGTGGGGATGTTTTTTGCATTTCTGTGCATAAAAATTTATCCGGATATGAAAGCTGCGATTGGCACTAGTAGCTGCTTTCTGTTTTTCAGTATAATGTCTTTCATGGCGATGCTATTTATTTATTGGTCATTGCCAGAAACACGTCGGCGTACTTTACTTGAAATCGAGGAACAATTTCGAAATGGAAAACGCAACAAACCACTAACTGAGATGGAAATGCAAAATATGCTTGCCCGTTAAATATAAGCGAATAGAACAAAAGAGAAAAAGTTAATTTGTGTGCTTAGTACTGTGATACTAATATAACATACCTACTTGATTTGAAATTCTATTGTCAAAATTTATTTTTTCAATTTGGATATTAAATATAATTGTTCAAGATGATTAAAACAAACTTGACTTAAATTTAAAATTGTAAACAACTAAAAAATTTATTTATCGCGATAGTATGGGAGGAACTATAAAATTGAATAGACATATCACGCTAGCAATACATTATTTTGGAATTTAGTAGATACTAATGGTTTTTAATGCATTATGCATACGTAAATTGAAACATAATTGATATGTTTTTATTAAGTAACTCAATTAACTGTTTCACTTTTTACTTATACAGAACTTGCGGCTAGATAAATATAAGTTTAACTTAAAGTGATTCAAACTTCTCTTATTCAGGAATAGGAAGGATATTTTGATGACGATAATAAAAGAATTCTACTGTATTTTTAAACCTTTAACTGAGTCCCTTATTATGTCATGATTGCCCCATGGGCAGGTCTCTGATTGTCCGGTTAGTTATGCACTCCCAAAAAATGTTCTGCTTTATTTTGCTCTGGTCATTAAATGTAATAAGGCTGATCGAATACCCCACCATGATCAGCGTGTGCCCCGAAAATCAGACGAGATGCTGACAGCGTATACGAAACGTGCTTGGGGCGTTGAGTCAAGCGTTTATGTAATTATATTATGTTTTCAATTTTATGGCTTAATAATGCGGTGGTCAGCGGGTCCAGAAAGTGCAGCAGGTTCATAATGTTTGGACAACAGGCGTAAAAGCTGTATAACTTGGTTCAGCACAAATTGATTGCGATTAAGTCAACAACACGGCGTTAAACATGGACCAAACAACAAGTTGAATGAACTTGCCACAAAATAAAGGGATAAATGAAAATTTATGAGGCGTAAATGTGTGAACATTAAAGTTTCCGCTACTGCTTTTGAATTGTTCATGCAACTGACCATGTTTCTGATATTATATACCCTTTTGGCATTGCTTTAAAATGATAAACTGTCAGTGTGGTTTGTCTGACACCTGTCGGAAAATTTGCAGCGCATCGTATCAATTATAAGATAATTGTGAAACGTCACCGACATTCAAATTAATGGTACGTAACGATGCAACAAACAGAATAGAATAGAATTCAAGAGCTAAATCAAACACACATTTAGGGATGAGACCGGAGCATATGCGCGTTCTAATATAACCGATATGTCACTATCTGGTCTTTCTCAATTATACTGGCACCTTTTTGGGCCTAGCCATGCGTAAACCAAATAGCGGGACAGAAGGAAGGTCTCAGGGTGGTAGTCCTGATCTTTTGTTATTTACTGTTCTGCTGTCATCATCAGCGCAGCATGTCGCGTACTTTGGTTTTTGTTTTGATGGGACTTTGATTATGTTTATATGCCAATAAATATATGTGAATTTCAACATTGTATTTTATGTTTTCTCTTGTCTGTTGACAATGAACTGGACGTATTTAAACTGCGAATTTATTGCATGACTTTAGAATATGAATGGAATACAGGCATGTGTAAATTTATGCGTAAGTTGGCGAGCTATAATATACCGGTTACAATATTCAGGTGGATTCGATATTCGTGGTTTTGAACTAACTGCCAATAATGTACTGCTGATTATTCTAACTCTTGCTGGAAAGTACGCAAGTCCGATTTTAAAGCGAATTCACAAAATTAATCTGATCGTCAAAGTTGATTGCACACCTTGCAACATGCCAGTTTTGGCTAACCGATGAGAAGATCCAGGTAAAAACAAAAATGTTGACCCAAAGGCAAGTTATGTACTTATGAGGGCACATGATACGTAGGGGCGTATCAACTGTAATTTACGTCCGTTGCAGCTGCACTCATCTTCGGCGTGTGTCACAGTTTTAAGCAAGTGAACCATCGATCAACCCGATCTCGAAAAAACCAGAAGTGATTTTCAACGGCGCTGAATTTAAGCTTTACTACCAGCCAACATGTGTTTTGTTCGTTATGTTTATCTCTTTCTTATAGTGTTAACATCCTTAGCTTGTGCGCAAATGTGTGGAGACTGGCACATTCGGTCACAATGAATACAAGACGAATTTTGCACTCTGTAACAGTATAATTATATATGTACATATGTTTGTATACGAGATGTCTCCTAATGTAATAATAATAATTTGGACAAATCTATAAGATAACTTGTATACATTTTATATATATTTATTTTTGATCAGAGTCAACAGGGGAGCCAAGTCCGTCTGCAAGGGAATATAAAATGTCTACCTACAGGAACAAAAGTTCCTATATGTACATTCATACTGATTAACATCTTTACTATTATATAATTAGAATAGGTGCAATCCAAAAAATATAAAGTTAAAAACTGCATGCGTATAAACTCTTCGTCATACCGTAGGTAACTTTTCTTTCTTGAAAGTTATTCTTTTGTAACTATGTACCCAAGTACGCTACTCTGAAGCTGAATTCAGGGACACTGTGAGTACCACATTCTAAATCGTCGTTCAAGTTAAATTTTTCAATTAGTCGAGCTACTGTATTTAACTCAATTCCTTTTGTTGCAAAACAGGCTAAGAAATAAAGCCAAAGCAGAGTGGTATTGGTCCTTTGAGTAAAGCATTTTTAAAAGGCGCGGCTGCGGCTCGTAAAAATATTGCATTTAACTCAAGATACGGACGGCAAACGCTTTTTGTGTTTTACGATGCTGACCTGCAGGGCGAAGTTTAACGATTATTTTAACACATTGATGGTGCAGTGGCATCTGTAACTGCAATTGGCATTGCCTAGAGGCCATAGACAAGCGTATAATTGAATTCGTTTCTATGATCCAACGGATTTGCTACAGAGCTATTGCATGCCTTTAAACTGTTTTTAAGTGCACGGAATAGCCCGATACATAAGTACATATAAACTTACATATATTATATTTTAATACCCTTTTACCAATGAAAATTGCCAAAAATGGGTATAATAACTTTATGCAAATGTTTGTTACATGTAGAAGTAGGCTTGGCAGCAGTGGCGGATCTAAGGGGGGGCTATGGGAGCTGTAGCCCCCCATAAGCCAAGGGAAAAAATGAGAAGATGCCTCTTCTGACAAATAAGGTATTTTTCGGTCACTTAAATTCAAAGTATCATTTGGAAACGGCACTTCGAAATTGTACTCTGATTAGCAAAACAGTACAGAATCAATATTATCGGCCAAGTCATTCAATGTCTGCGCTATGTTGATGTAGTGGATTTTGTCGTGCGAGAGAATTTTCTCGAGTTCATCCACTTAAGATGGACTGATTCCAAAGCTACACACAAAAGTTAGCGTTGAGGAAATAGTGAATGCTGCAAGACTATACAAAGCAGATTTAATAAGCTGCAATGATACAGAGCAGCATTGCAACACATCTTCATTTCTACAAGCACAAGCAGCGGTTGATGCTTTGAAAAGCATAGAGGCAAATAATTACAGATTGTTTTTTCCGAATGTTGCGACACTGCTTCCTAAGAGTTAACATGTCTGAAAATCGACTCAACGGTTTGGCTTTGGGATACACACATAAATATGTGAAAATATCCAGTGATGAAGTTGGATCTTTTCGCTAAACTTAAACGTCGGCGACTTGCAACGTTGGATTGGTCGTTTGAAGAATGAACGAGAAAAAAAATGGCACTGTTATAAAGTGTTTCAATAAATATTGTTTAATTAAAAATTAGCCCTCCTTCTAAAAAAAAGGAATAAAGTGGTACTGATTTTCATTTTTCTTGCAAACATCGATTTTTAGAAAGCTTTCAAGCCCCCCAAATCATAGATCCGCCACTGTTTGGCAGAGTGTATATGTATGTACATACATATACTGGTTGCGTATGTAATTCTAAGATCAAATTATTCGAAATTTTAATTTGTGAAATGGATCTCAGTTATTTAAGTAGCTTACATTAAGAGTTTATTGGAATTCCCAGATATTTGGAGATAGTCTAATGTGTTTGCAGCGAAAGCGTTGCAGGATTGTACCTCTATAGTGTTTCAATTCATTGCCCAAATTATTTATTGTTACTTTTTATTTTAGACATAATTATGCTGCACCTTTAATTTATTGCTACCCTTCATTCTTCTACACACGCAAAGTTTGTTGAACACCCCTGGCACCGACAACCATTTTGTGAAGTTATTGGAGCGTCCTAGTTCGTCCTTTAATGTGAGAAAATGTTATAGTTCTTCCGCCTGCTGTCAAAGTTCTTTGTAATTGTTGATTTTCTTATCTAGATACGACGACCAATACGTCCCATTTGGGCAGGTGTTGCCTGCAAAACAATATAGGAATTACGTTTTTATTAATTGCCTATTTTGAGTTCATCAAAATGAAGACGCAGATATTGCGCTTAAGAACACATCCCTGCCTATTTCAGTTTTTATGATACCTAAAATCGCGTGTAGGCGGACAACGCCAGTAAAATAAAATTATTACTAAATGCGAAACTCGAAGTAACACAGGTTACCGGTCTTGACATTTTATCTTATCGATTGTCGGCAAGTATTTACAGGACTACCTAATTGTTCAAGCAGTTGTTTTCCTGCGCTGACGACCACTTGCCTTTCTTGCTAAGGTGTTGTTACTAGTTTGGGCGCGTGTCTGGGTCTTAGTCCCGAGCACAAGGTGCAGGTGAGAGCCTGCTGCAAAATGTCTGCCTGTGTGTGTTGCATCCATCAAAGAAACGTCGCGTGTAAGCAACTGCAATAAGGGAAGGCCACTTTTGATGCTCATGATTTCAGGCACATGCGTAACCTGCGCCAATTTGATCCACACAAAAATCATCGGCGTCGCCGTCTTTGGGCCTACATGTTTCTGTTGCATCTGCCGATTGCAGTATCCAAAAAGAACAGCCTTAACTTGTATCCGAACCTTCAATTAGACCGCCCCTGCAATTTATAACATAGCTGTCTTTAGATCGCAATATCGAAAAAAAAACTGAGCTTCTTGGTCAACTAATTAGATACTGCTCGAAGGCACCCACACAATAATTACCAAAATGGCAATTTCTTGCCTTTTTTTAAGATTCACTAATTTAAAATTCCTTGTATAGTATGTTCGCTTTGCTCTCAAACGATTTCTGCATTCAGAAGAAAACGGTAGACAGCAATTTTTTAATGGCCATAAAAATTCCCTTAAGGCATTGTACGCAGACACGGGGATAAAATACTACTCACATCATATTATAAGTTTTAAGGCCATTGGTTTTCAAATAACATAGGGCTTACGGACATCGCTGGTTTGACTCGGGTGTTGATTTTAAATATATGTACGAGTATGTATACATTTTTTATACGATCGGATATGTCTCCTTAGGTACATTACACAGTTCTGGACAAAATTAATTTTCCACTTAAAAAGTAAAACTAAAGATTGCGAAAAATGAGTGAGTACTGTATTAACAATTGTAATTCCAAAAATAAATAAGAAAACAAAAATTGCGATGAGATGTCTATTCGTTTGGAAGAAGTTAATCCGATTTGACACCCTCTTTTTAAGAGGCGTTTTGCGTGCAACTTCCACTTCCGGTTACTCACTTTTTGTGAATTAAGGGGATTACAAAATGAGCTTCCCACACAGATTTGTGTCCTTAATTGGGGCGTGGGTAATTGCAGCCACTTCAAAAGGCTATGGTCACATAATCCTGTTGTCAGTGAGCCGAAGACTAAACAAGCAAAGCGGCCTCTGGGTGGGCTGCACAACGTACTTGTACGTTGGGCGTTGCTTCCATACGCATGGCTGAATTACTTGATCTTATTACCCTGCGCTTGGGTGAATGAGAAAAGGCAGAGTTACTGCCAGTGCTGGTTGCTGGGAGGAGTAGCAACATCAGAAGCAAAGGCCATTGTGTAAGCTACTCAACTTGGTCCTCGTGCCCTTTTGACAGTTTTATCTCTGGCTTGCAGCAGTTTCGGTGACGAGGTTTTATGTCGAAACATCGTCACTCCATGATTCTTGGCTTTGACCTGTTTCTGATTCAAAAAAGGTGAATCGAAATGTTAAAAGGTGTGTTCGCTGTGGCTTCAGGAAGATTTGCACAATCCACGCAGCTAAATGTAAATCACCTAACATATGCAAGTGGGTAAAATATTCTACTTGGCAACCATTCAATCGATTTTCTATTGTCATGCTTCTCGTTTAGAAACACCAGCTTAGCACAGTTAACCAAGTCTAAAATTCCATTTAATTATTACTAAATGTCACCTTCAACAAAAGCCAATATAACAGTTTTATCTTTCGTTGCCAGCCATCGCCCATTTTGAATTTAAATTCAATTGAAATGCCTGGCGACAATTGTCATATTCAATTAACGCTTACGCCACCAAAGCGTTACTTAATGCCGCTACCCAGAAATTCAATTTAGGATGAGAGAGGCAGACACGTGAAGACTGAGGCCGGCGCACGCCCGTAGCCGTTGCTGTTTCGCTCAGGGTAACGGCTACGCCAAACACAAACACAACTACTCTCACATGTATGTATGTATGCATACATTTACGGATGAGCAATGCTACTCACATTGTGGTGGGTATAGCAAAACGTACGCGTGCTGCGCTGACGTTGCCGATTGGCCGGAACGCGACTGCAACGGCAACGGCTACGGATACGGCTGCCGAAACGCTCTAACATCAGGGCACAGTGGGAAAAGGTTAGATTACCGTTTATGTATGTATTAATAAAGGAACTATGTTACTCTTAGGATATTTGAATATTTTGTCGTGAACTTAGTGTAACTATATTAGTAAAATATATAAATAATTATTTAAAATCATTCAAGGTATAGATTTAAATATGATATAATATGGTAAATATCTATCCTTTAATCAGCTCAGGCAAAAGTCAAAAGTAGTTCCACTGTGCGGTTGTGGTCTTATTGTTCGTAAGAGGTGATGCAGCCTCGTTTTTCACCAATCAGAAGTCACGATGATGTTAGCACAACACATGCGCAATAGTACTCGAGTGTTGATTGGTTGATTTTTCACATTACAGGGGCTGTCGCTGGTCACATTGTTAGTGTTGCCCTAACATTTGCTGGTTGCTTTTTCCGTATAACCGGTTATACCAGAAAAACGCTTCGTCCGCCCCGAGATCGTTGAGAAGCCGTGAAGTGTTGCCGCGTAGTGGTAGTAGCCAAGAGTTAGCTTGACGAACAGCGTTGAGCATCGGACGCCGGGAATAACAGAGAAGATTGCCAATGCATTATCCGTAGACAGCGCAATTCGCATGCATTAGTCGAAATTTTGACGGTCGAGTGACAAGGTGAATCGTGACGCGATCCATAGTTATTCCCGCCGGTTCAACTTGTGCATAAAAAACTGCCGGGAAATATAAGCTCGTCCAGGCTATTTCCAAAGGAAAAATTGTTATTCTACTGCTAGTTTAAAAAATAGTGGAAGTGAGTGCATATATTATAAATATATTTATGAACGAATATATAATTAATTAATAAATTATTAATGAATGAGATGTGCAAATTATATTATTCTCAGACTTAAAAATGTGACTACTACTTCTTAAGAAATCAATAGCACCACGTCCATTTGTATCCCTCAGATTAACTATAGTTATCAGTTAATCATCAGTATCAGTAAATTATCAAAATTTCTACACCATTATACTTAAGTGCTTAATTTGAAAACAAATTTCCATTATCGTAACTTAATTAAAGAGGAAGAAACGGAAGCTGCTTGACTAATAAAATCAAAGTAAATTTGCATTCTAAAGCTTGCGAAAATTTTCGTCTAAATTGAGTTTCCGCCGGTCTCTGATAACTAAATAGAGCTACCAATTTTCCCACGAATCGAACGACAAAATTCAAAATGATATGCTAATTAATTCTATTTCATGCCGACGGCCATTAAAGCAGTATTGATTTTGAAAGCTTTCTTCCAAACAAGCCGCCTAACAACTTATTTAGTTATTTAAGCGTAGCCAGCAATCTGAAAACGATATTGATCGTTATATCAATTCTGACTGAGTTTCGTTGGAGTTTGAGCGGCGGCCGTTTGTACCTGTGTTGTAAACTTTGAATTGTTTTTTTACGTTTGTGTCGCGGAGTTAAATGCACTATAATCATATTCAAATGCTTAAGCGTATGCTTTATTATAATTTTATATTTTAATTAGTAACTTTTAATACTAGATGGAGTCGTAGGTTTTCCTTGGCGAAACAGAAGCTCGTTCAATCTGTCGGTTCCACTTAAGCAATCGTACGCATTAAAATTATTGTATGTTTAACTAATTTCTATTCAGTTTATTGTGTGTTACGATTGACGTGTATGCTCAGCTTTATATTAGGCATACTTAATTTGAAATACATATTTAAATGTAATGTGTATTAAAGAAGTGGCTGTAGGAAATAGAAGTTTGAAAATTGTTGTTGGAATCATTGGATTCGATCAATTGGATTAATTGAAAAAACAAGGTAACCTTCGGCATGTCGTAGGATTTATACAATAGCATCTTTTGGAATAAGTCTTCAGCGATTATTCCTATGACAATTGTATAAAACAGTACAGAGTTTCCTAATATTGTTCATATGTTTGTTATAACGTAAGATATATAGTAAGATATATATATATATATATATATATATAAGATAGGTATAACGTAAGATATAGTTGTCAGATTTTGGGAAACAACTAAAAGTTGAGAGAAAATCCATTGGTACTGGTACGATACATTCCTTTTTTTGATATTAGAGCTATGTTCTATATATGTTATTTTGTTTGCATTTGAAGTAGTTATCAATGTCTCAATAAATACGTTAAAAAAAGCATGCGTGCCAAGTTTGGTTTACGTTGCAACAGACAGCAGAACATAGGTAGTGCAACTAATAAGCTCTAGAAAGATATACAAGCAAGCTCTAAACGAAAGAAAGACAACAAATTACGTTTCTCGAATTTAACATCGATAAGTAAATATAACAGTCTGGAGTTAACATATGGTTTTGCAAGTACAGTCAGAGTATCTGGCGAAAATTAATGCAAGTAAAACCACTATGCCAATCGAAAATGTATATATTTGTTTCCTGTTAAAACGCAGTTTTCTTTGCAACAGTAAAATTTGTAGACACAGAAATATGCCAGAGAAATACAAGTCTACATATGTTACATTTGTTACAAACATAGTATGTTTATTGAAAATTAACATTTCGATAAATCTCTTCTAAACTCCTATAAAGGTATTTCTATACATTATCTTTCAAAATTGTTGTGGGTAACTAGCACTTTTTTATAAAAAGAAAAATTGGTTCTCAAAAAAAAAATCTAGCTTGTAAATGAATGCTTATCGCTGCTTAATGTGGGTATAAGTCAGAAACACTTAATGACCCTAACGGCTGCCACGAGTTGCCTTAAAACTGACCAAAGCGAAAATAAAAACAACTTAATTCCGGGCCTTTGAAATACAGCGCTGTAGTCAACACGCGCACTAAGTTTTTATGAGCTGAAAAGTAACCGAAAAGTCAACTCCTAAGGACTCTGGCAATTAAATCTAATGAAAATTCCATAATAACATGGCTATGACAAAGTACGGAGACTATAAAATCTAAGGGGTAGTTACACTTTTTGATTTATACGGTTCTTCGGCGCGCGTTTTCATGCCTTTGACAGTCTGGCGACAGGTTAACAAAGAAGTACCCTGTTAAACTGGCAGCCCATTCATTCTAACGACAGGAAGCCGAAACCTCAGCTAGGGTGACCTGCTGTCGTCGAGCTTTACATTTGCATATTTTCGGAATGTTTTTAACCAAATGACCAATTGGCCAAAATTTATTTTAATTGCTGCCCGCTTAAGCATTTGCATATTTCCAACTTTAACCATAGTTACCTTAACATGCAATACAGTTAGGTTTGTCCAGCGGTCTGATAATCGGTTCAATTCGGTTCACGCTGCGCCGAGAATGTGCCTGATAAGAAGCTAATTTAAGAAACAACAAAAACACAAGTATTTGACATTTGGGCTTAGCTCATAAACTTCTGCACATTAAAAACCCTTAATGCCGAAAATCTTTAAACTAGTACTAGAACCATACAACTATTGCCTTTAGTGGCTACCATGCCAGTTTTATGAAATAATTAAATTTTATGTATTTTCCTTACTAGTTTCTTACCGATCTGATCCTCGACTGAAGAGTGTGCGTATAGATTTCGTGGAAGCAGTAAAACATCATCTCCACTGCTACCAACTCTGATGGAAGAACGTCTGCACCAACATCTTAGCCACAACATTCATCAAGTGTAGCAGCAACAGCAGCAGCAGACTACGACGTCTCGTCGTGTGGTTTTATGGGGCTCTTCAAATTTGATTAAAATTCGACGATTAAGCAACCTAAAACCGAAGCCAATATCAAATAGTTTACGCAGGCGGGACATTTCACTTTAGTTGTCGAAATTTGGAGTTGGATTTAACTATGCCACATACAGGTAAGTTTGAGTTTTGGGATTGCTAATGAGATGAAATTGCTTCAATGAATACAATCAATACGATCGAATCCAAGAGAAAACTTGAAATACTTGTACTCATTTGGCTCATTGTAGTCACAATACGATAAAAGTAGTCACATCCCTTCAGACTCAAGTTTTTTGCGAGTCATTAAAAAGACAGAAAACATAAAGCTCGCACTTAATTAAATTTGTAAATTTCGCCTGGGACGTCTGCAAAGATTGACAGTCAGCGTGGTATCATAGTTATTACAACAACATAACGGTTATAATCAAGCTTTGGCCGTATAAGGCCATGGACTTCAATCTATGCATACGTATGTTTGTATAACTTAGGGGGAAACGCTTTTCATTTATATTGGTTGTGATAATTTTTTCTACTTGCTACGCACATTCGCAAACGCTCTATTGTGATGCATGCATTTTGGTGCTATGCATGTATGCAGTTTAAGTTCATTGTTTTTAATAGAACATAGCTTGTATATACAAAATATTAATCTGAATATTCGTTATATAATTTTGTTTATCTCCAGGTCAGGCAGGTGTAAATCAGTTGGGTGGAGTATTTGTTAACGGACGTCCCTTACCAGATTGTGTTCGTCGTCGGATCGTTGATCTGGCGTTATGTGGAGTCAGGCCCTGTGATATATCTCGACAGCTGCTGGTTTCTCATGGTGTGTACCGTGAAGTGTGGGGAAATTACAATTTCTTTGACTAATGCTATATTTTTTTTTTGTCTAACTTGGTAGGCTGCGTATCCAAAATTTTGACGCGTTTTTATGAAACAGGTTCTATACGTCCGGGATCCATTGGTGGAAGCAAGACAAAAGTAAGTACGATTAGGCCTCGTGGGACGAAAGCATATGTGTGCGCCGTGAAATCAACAAACTATTATATGTATAAAAATCAAACGCGCTATAGTAAATCCATAAAGTAGCGCCGATAAAGCAGCTAGTTTACATATATATACTTTTTTTGGTTGACAGCTTTTATGGACTGGTTTAGGAGACAGTGGCGTGGGCAGAGCGCAACAAATCAATCTCATTTACTGCCTTTGATAAGGCAGCACGCTTTTGTGTTTGTCATAACAGGAACTTCAACAACTAATTTTAGCCAGGTGCTTAGCTTCGCACGCCCAATCAGCTACCAGTAGCTACCGTATAGTTGTGGGCTTTACGGCCCATCCAAATCGGATAGTGACGACAATGTGCCAGACTCAGAGAAGATGCAAAATAATTGTTAGTCGCATGTATAAGTATGAAGTTTGTTTAGGGACAGTGCATATACGTAACTATTCATTTAAGGCCTTATAAATGTTTGATGCAAAATATTGTTTCTGACGTATTAAACTTGAGCGCCACCCTTACCAGGGTTCTTACATTGTAATGCAAAGGCTGTTTGCACTTGCTCAAACAAAACGTGCGTTTAACACCTCCACCGGGTCAATAAACAAGTGTCGCCCTGGGGAAGTGCCGTGTGCATATAGGTGGGCGTATAGTGTAGCACTAAAAGTAGACAAAGCAGGGGTTAATTGTCCGGCCGTACAAAGCGCGTTCGTGTATATGTCTTGATAAGATCTATGATGTAAATGCGGGCTCCCTTCGGGAAACTATGAAACATTCAAGTATTTATGAATTTTTAATGAACTACCGGCTTGCACGTGAATGTCGAACAGAGCTGCAGTTCCGTGGCAGCTCTCTCCTCAAATGGTTCACCAAATTAACATATTGCTTAAAACGCGAGTTGATATGAATCTCGGAAAAAAATTGCGTCCTCTATGGGCGTGGCTAAGTTGTCATTTTGCTTTTATATGCGCCCTAGAGAACAGAAAGTATTTTTTGCAGGTATATGCGTTTTACAATTAAATTTCACGGCAATTAGTGCACATGACATATCAACCTTTTTTGCTGTCTGTGGATTTTGAGAAATATTTATTAAATTTACAGTAATTAAGCGTGAGATATTGTCATTTGTTTAATGCCTAAAATAAGCCCTGTTATTTAATATTGATTGCTAACTTATTAAAATTATTTATTCATGCTCGATTAAATATACATATGGTAAATGTCGCGTTCATGTATAGTTGCGGTGTATTTGACCTTGGATTTAATGAAAAATATACTCAGTCATATAGTGACAGTAGCCGTTCTTAGCCGTTCTTTTGTATTCATATTGTTTTAACCTAAAAGTGAATTTTATTATTTGTTTTTAATTAACAGCAAGTAGCCACACCCACTGTAGTGAAGAAGATAATACGCCTGAAGGAAGAAAATAGTAGCATGTTTGCTTGGGAAATTCGGGAGCAGTTACAACAACAGCGTGTTTGCGATCCGAGCTCTGTACCTTCGATTAGCTCGATTAATCGCATTTTGCGCAACAGTGGACTTTGGACAGACGAAATGACGTCCAGCCAGCAAAACGCAGCGGCTGCTGCAGCAGCGGCTCATCAAATGTCTGGCGGCACCACTAACAATGACTATACCACGCCTACACAGCTATATACTAGCGTTAGTAATCCAGGTCCAGCAGCTTCCCGAGGTGCATCATCTACTGGCACTCAGGCCACTGCGACAATAACAGGTCCATCTTTGCGTTACAACAAGTCGTCGTCATCTCCGTCATCATTGACGGATGTGATGCCCCTAAAGGCTGGTTCTAAACTTTTACCTACGCATGCAAATAGTCACAACCATACGATAGCCACTGCAGTGTCCAACCAGCTCGGTGGCTTGGATCTTAGTTACTCTACTCTGCATAAACACTGGCTCTGGAACCCTTCCTTGCTCTATTACACCCAAGCTCATATGCAGGCAGCCCAAGCGGCCGCTTCAGGGGGTCAGTTTTTGCCTTATAGTGGTGCTTATTTGCCTCATGGTGCAGCTAATATAGCAGCTGTTGCTGCTGCTGCGGCGGGCAGCTGTGCAGTTGGCGGAGGTTTTACTAGATCGGAAAGTTCTGTTGACTTAACCAAATCTTCGGCCTTAGGGGAACCGTTAAGTGATTGTGATTCTGGTAAATCTTCTCCAGCTGCGCTGGCATTGATTCCTGTAAATACAAGTATAACGGATGGTCTGAACAACTGTAACAATAGTCGAAAAAGAAACCCATATTCTATTGAAGAGCTGTTGAAAAAACCAGAGAAACGCCTGCGTCTTAGTAGTGAGTCACAGGCAAATTTAGTGGGATCTTTAGTTAAACATGATAATTTGGAAAGCGTAAGTTCAAGTTCTAGTTCCTCCGAAACCAATAGTAGCTCTAGCAATGGAAGTTTTGAGGATGCCCCTCCGACGACTAGAGCGCCGGTGGAAGTCGTGGATGTAGAGGAAGATTGCAGTGTAGAGGTAGTAAACTGAAAAAACTTTTAGTAATAAAGGTAAACTAAAGAAACTCATGTTATATACATTTTGTAACATAAAACTGTATTTCAAATAGAGCCCAAAGCCGTGATAACGATGTAACTGTCAATGTTATTGTTTTAATTATTTTTATGATCTATTAATATGCCGTGTACATAAGCTACATATTACGTTAAATTATTTTGGACTTTACTACTACTACTACTTTTATTTGAATTGTCTTAAAATACAGCATGTTATTTATATGCAATCGAATGCGTAAACTTTGATTCGTTTATGAAAGTGCACCATTAGTGGTTCCCAATGGTTGCTCAATGCAAAGAAAAGGAACTACAAGCACAGTTCTTTGGCATTGTCAGAATCTAACTACAAAATATATACATACATACATTCAAATTAATTGTAGTTGAAGATAACAAATAAAGGTGTTTTGGCTTTTTTTGGCCTGCACAGTGAAGAAATTGTACGAAAATAAGAACAGGCTGAATTATTTATGTAAAACGATCGTATTGCGTTGATATTTTCAGTGCGTATGATTTAATCGTTTCGGAGCATTCTTAAAATAAATTTGCGTTGGTGTATAGGCAAGACTGGATTAAGCTAATAACAATAAGATGAAAGCGTATGTTACTTATCTGTTTTATGTATGTAAGTAAGCAACATAAATTATTGCATAAGCTAGAAGCTAAATAACATTAATTCGTATTATTTTAATTCTTAAAATAAAGTCAGTATACATAAATATTTGATTTGGATTCAATATATTTCTCGGTGGTCTCTGGGATACGCATTCGTAATTTCATACATGCGCTCTTTAATTAACTTGCGTGCCAATGAAGTGTCAACAAGTTACCACCAGATACAAGAACAGCTTGCCACTTCAATACGAGGGGAGTGCAAAATTACAGGATGTGAGACATGAGTATACCTATGGATCGACCGCAGTGGCAACTCACTCATCTTTAACCATATTCCATTCGGAGATTGCTGACACACTGTGATACCAGTTTTAGTTTTACAAGACAAAAAATATATCTTTTAAAAACAGTAGTAAAATATCATTAAAAACGTATATCATTGTTTAAAAAACAACAACATTTTAGTAAATATTGATATTAAATGTCTTTGAGGTGAAACCTTATCAATATAATTCTACATTCAGGAATAATTTTATTTTTGTTGCGCAAAAATATGAATTGGTAAACTTATGTATGTGTTACACTGCATTTAAAAATTTAAAAGCTATTGATGCCCACTATGCGATGCTGCCAAACAAGTTGTGGGGACAATGGCATTGGAGTTGGCACAACTTGCTGAAGTGTGATTCGCAGTGCTATGGTGTGGCTGCATTGTGCACAGAATTTTTAAGCAGAAAAGACAGATCAGGACTTGCCGCCGCAAAGGTGTGAAGTGATGCAAAGATATAAAAAGACAGAGAACTTTTTTTTTGGAAAGCGCCTTAGAAAGCTGGCAATAAATCAGAGTATCTTATTAAACTAAAACTATTTTAGATATATGCTTAACTAATGTAAGTAAACCAGGTATATATTTTATTGTTTTATGAATGTCAGCACATTTACATAAATAAAGACCGCTTGAATATGCAAAAACTTATAAACCCAGCCAGATAACTTAATTAAGAAATACAAATTAATTATAAGTAAATAATAAACACAATAATTAGCCTAAATGGTGTTGGAGATAATCATAAGTAAACTAAAAGTTAGGTATTCTATGCAATTCAGACGCTTTTCTTCTGAAAATACGCACCCTTGCCGTAACCGTAGGAGCAGTAAAAGCGAGGTCCATCTCTGAGTTCCATCTTGTCCGTTGCAGCGCGCTGTGGAATTTTTAGGCATGACTATGACTGACAGGCTGGATGCCTTGCAAAAAGTTGCTTTTTTGGATGGACTGAGTATGGATTGCAACGCTGGACCGTCTACATTGAACGGACATATCGATCGACGATCGTCTCGATCATAAGCTGGGGGCGACACTTTTGGGCCAGGCCACATCGGGCCAACAGAATATTTTTATACGCTCGCGTTTGAAATATCAATGAGGTAGGCAGACAAGGGCACTATCAACAGGATCGTCTCGATTTTTAAATCGATCTCTCGATTTCCGAACCAAGGCGTTTTTTGTAACGCCTTGCAGCATTTAGCTCGACAAAAAAGACGAGCTCACGTTACTGAGCGCTAAGGATTTCGGCTCTGTTTTAAGGTTTTTTTTACCGACCAGTTGTAGAACCAGATACACAAGTCTACTCAGAGCTATTTAAACTGAATGTACTGAATTTGAACAAGCATCTCGCACCAGTACCGTTTGGCCTTCTGCAATATTTCGTCGCGCTGGCTGCGTAAGACTTGTGTTTATGTTTTTGTGCCTACTTAGCGAATAAATCAAAATCATGTCGATCAATTGGACAAGATGCGCAAAGTTTATTGGCATTTTTCGTAGTGAATGAAAAACCAATCAGGGCGACAGCGACAGATATTGTTATGGCAGAAAATTTATTTGATGCATGTAATGGTGTTATGTTTAACGCGATTAGCAGGTCTGAAAGTTCGACAATGCTTAATATAGCTTTCGTTTAATTTAATTTGTGACATGGAAATATGTTTAGTACCTAATAATACTTTAATAAGGACTTCACCCTTTGTTGATTATAACCTTAATTATCTAGGGCAAATAAGAAGACATATACATCGCCATGAGCTACAATATGGGAATGGTATATACATACATATTTTTTTGATCAGTGTCGATAGTTGAGGTAACCAAGATGAAAAAGATTGTGTTGAACAAAATTTTTTTATTTATACAATAAAAGAATTTAATTTAATATTTTTAGGGAAAGCGAAATTCAAATTTAAGACCTGCTTACTTTGAATTTTTACTTTTTAAATTGCTAGATTTCTTTTTAAACTTTTGAAGTCATGACATTTAAACCTCATTGCCAACTTGACATTTGTATTTTCTCTTGCCTTTAACAGTTGAGACAACTCTTTGTTGAAATTTATGTTGGTTTGTCAACTTGCTCTTGCTAAGTGAAACCATTTTTTATGCTCCATTTCATAAAAGCTTTCTTAATGCACCCTTTCCGAACCTCAACTCGAGATCTCAAGGCTCAGACAATGAGCCGGATTTGTCAACACATTTCGAGATTGATTTCTTCGTGTATTGTGGCTCACGCCGACCGCTGTGCACGTAATTAAACCGTAAAACCAGCAAAGTCAACAAGAACAACAATAAGAAAGGGTTAATTAGCAGTCACCGGCAACCGGCAACCGGCAACAGAAGCAGTTATGTTCTCATTTAAAACGCTCGACAACAGGTTAAGACGAAATGTGAACCAATAAACATTAAAATGTTTTCCTGCTTTCCACATGCGGTAGCTCTGCTGGGCATCATCATTAAAATTGTGAACCGCTGAATCGAAGAATAGGAATTGGACGAAACAGTAGCGCTACTGAAATTTCGTCAATATGTAGACAATAACTGTGACATTTACATAATTACCTTTTATTGTTTTTTGATCGCTCCCACGAAATGGAAATGAAAAAATTGCTTTTCGTTATTTAAACTCACATATAAACATACATGAAACGAAACGGAAATTGAGTCAAGTTCAATGTGAAGCTCCCAGTGCCTAATATCGTCGGCCAAATTCCGTTAAGAAAAAGAAGTAAATTTGTCATGTGTGGGAGATTCATAATATTAATAGACCTTACCGGGGTTTCAGGTGCTCTGTACTATTCTGATAAGAACAATGTAATAAAAGACTCCGACCCAGACTAAAAAATTCGACAAAATCAATCAAGAAATGCATACTTCCGCATCGACCATGGTAACCTGATTCACCTGCTCCTGAAACCAATTGACGCGCGCAGGTTGACAGCGCATCGAATGTGCAGCCTGCATTATCCTTGTGCTTCTACAAGTGGTGTGTGCCCATCATTAGCTTGTTCGCTCATTTAGCAATTACGGCACTCGAGTTGTCTTTGACATGACTGCACAGGATCTGCAACATTGCTTTCTGCGCTGCACCTTTCAAATCGCACTTTGTTAATTTTCCTTTCCTCTTGTATGAGTCCTGCGACGATGCTGGTGCACATTCTCGCCTCCTTCACTTGGTAATGGTAATGGAATTATAATTATAGACTCCGCTCCCTCGCTTGCCTTTCTGTACTGGCTAATGTTGTCAGCGAGTCTCGTGGCCTGTTTGTGGTTGCAGGTTGTGAAGTTGCCACATTAAATTGTCAAATTGTTTGCGCTCTCTTATCGCGATGTTTGGCGGAGGGGCACGTGCTCATCGTGCATATATACATAAGTATGAATGCACATATAGGGACATCTATGTATGTACATATATACTTTCTTTTGACCATAATAAAATATCAATTGTTAAAAAATGTGTCATTTATAACAACACAACATGATGACGTAAACGTAAAAAAAATAAGTCCATAAAAACAATCCTTCCTCTACATCTATGTACGAGGGTCGTTTGATAAGTCCGTGACTTTTTGTATTTGCCGCGCACCTGCTCTAAATACAACACTGCTCCTGTCAGCAGTTATCGATTAACAGCTGACTGTAAAATTTTGAGAAAGCTGCGTTTCTTAGTTTGCGTTTTATAGGCATTGAAAGCAGACGATCTCGTGAATTTTAACGAAAATGGAAAAAAGTGAATTTCGTGTGCTAATTAAGCATTATTTTTTGCGTAAAAAATCCATCACCGAAACCAAGGAAAGACTTGATAAATATTATGGGGACTCTGCACCATCAATTTCAATGGTTAAGAAATGGTTTACTGAGTTCCGTTGTGGTCGTACCAGTACAAGTGATGCCGAACGTTCAGGTCGCCCAAAAGAGGTCGTCATGCCAGAAATCGTCGACAAAATCCATGGAATGATATTGGATGATCGGAGAATGAAAGTGCGTGAGGTAGCTGAGGCTGTAGGCATCTCAACTGAACGGGTACATCACATTTTACATGAATATTTGGACATGAAAAAGCTTTCCGCGCGATGGGTGCCGCGATTGCTCACACACGACCATAAGCGCAACCGTGTGACCATTTCAAAGGAGTGTTTGGCGATGTTCAACCGCAATCCAAACGAATTTTTGCGCCGTTTCGTTACCGTAGACGAAACATGGATCCACCACACCACACCAGAGACCAAAGAACAATCAAGACAGTGGGTTTCTCCGGGTGAACGTGCACCAAAGAAGGCCAAGGTGGGTCTGTCGGCCAACAAGGTCATGGCCACAGTTTTTTGGGATGCACAAGGTATCATTCACATCGATTACCTTGAAAAGGGTAAAACGATCACCGGCGAATATTATTCAGAGCTTTTGGACAGATTCGATATTGATTTGAAGCAGAAACGACCGCATTTGGCGAAAAAAAGTGCTGTTCCATCAGGACAATGCACGGGTGCACACGTGTGTAGTCAGCATGGCAAAATTTCATAAATTGGGCTACGAACTGCTACCCCATCCAGCATATTCTCCAGATTTAGCCCCCTGTGACTATTTTTTGTTTCCAAACATGAAGAAATGGCTCGGCGGTAAGAGATTCGGGTCAAATGAAGAGGTCATCACAGAAACAAACGACTATTTTGAGGGCCTTGAGAAAACCTATTATTTGGAAGGAATAAAAAAATTGGAAAAACGCTGGACTAAATGTATAGAGCTAAAAGGAGATTATGTTGAGAAATAAAACGCTTCTTTGACGAAAAAAATATATTTTATTCAAAAAGTCACGGACTTATCAAACGACCCTCGTATATGTACAAATATACACATTTATAATTCGACAATATTGGTTTATTAAACATTTTGTTTAAAATTAAATGATTCAGCACATTGTGAATTAAAAATTGTCTTGGAAACAACCTTAAGGTGGCGCCACACGAACCATTGGGTTGTTTGGTGCAAGACTTTCAAAAGCTAGCTGATGTGAAAGATGTTAGTCAACTCATAAACCCCACCAGAACCAGAACCCTACCAGGCGACCCTGGGCGTTTTTCAAAAAGGGGGCGCCTTAAAAAAGTGAGAAAAACTGGGAAAAACGGAAAAAACCGCCGTTATTCCAAACGAAAAACTGCTTGTTTTTCGCTAAAATCATTCGCTTCCCAAGACACGATCCCGTTTGTGTCCCGGATGAGCCTAAACGACTGCATTATCGACGGCGTTGCGGACTGCGCTCGAAACTTTTCTTTGGCGGTTTTTTTTTCATTTCTTCCCGTCAAAAACGAAAAGTTGGCAGCACTGCTCGCAATAGAGCTTTTCGCAACGAGTCCCATATTAAACCACATTTTAAGTTCGAAAAAAAAACTTAAGGATTTAAAACAAGGCAAAGTATAAAATATTTCTGTAGCTGTTTTCTTTCTCGCGCCATAACTTTTAAAAAACAGCTACATTTGAGTGGAAAAAACTAAGTTGGCAACACCGACAGAGAGAGCAAGAGAGAGAGCGCGCACCTCACCTAAGCACCTAAGTATTGAATACGTATTTTTGCTCTTTGGGGTCTTTTTAGCATATGTAGCATAGCAAAGAACTAACATTAACCATTGTAACTTAAAACCGGGAAACTGTTTATAAGTTATGGACGAAAACAAAATTTGTAAATGTTTGCAAAACTTAATAATTTTTTAATGAAATATAATATATGTACATATATATCATATTTTACTTTAACAGACTTACAGTCTTTACTGTCATCAGTCGGTTTAGAAATACTTTTTAAATATCATATATGTACATATTTGTGCTCATGTTCATTTAAGGTTTTGAGGAAATTTGCTACGATTCGTTCATATTCGTCTGTTTATAACGGTCAGCGATAAAATAATAATAAAAGTAATTATTAAATATATAGCAGTTTTTGATTTAAAACAGAAGAAATTTTATATCAGTTGTATAGGGTATAACAAGGCTTAGAAGAACCAGTTGCTTTCAGTTCAATTGACTTTTATTAGGGAAATAATGCAATTACACAACGTTTCCAAAACTTAAGCGTTACTAAAATGAAGTTCAATGGTTAGGGTGCACCCTCCATGATTGATGAAACTAGACATCAATTGAGCAGCACTTGAAGAAACACAAGAAGCGGAGAAGCAAAGGCGTTCCATAAAGGTTGTGGCTTTTTATACCCAGTACTTCGTACCGGGGCTATTAATGTATTTAAAAGCAGAAGACGTAGCCATGTTCGACTGTGTGAAATCCCAAACCTTAAAGATGGAAGCAAATATGAGTACTGAAATCTGCGATTGATACTGAGTATCTCTTAGTCGAAAGTGCTTCACTGTAGTCATTCCACTGTCTATTAATGAATAATAACCAAGGGGGTAAACGGCCTTATGAGTTTGTCTTCACTTCACGATCTGCCCTCATCTGTATTATAAAGTGAAATTGTGTCGTTAATTAATTACATTTTCTTTTCTTTGGCCCTTGCCAATTGAATGGTACATACTGTTGTAATGCTGTTACTGTCATTTGAAGGGGTAAGAAAATAAATATTTGGTAAAAAATCCTTCACACGTTATTTGTTTCAGAATGTGATTTGGTTTTTATATGTAAATTTTCTTTATAACGTGAAGGTCATTTTTTCATTTCAGATATGACACATTCACGCATGCTTTAAACAATGTTCCGGTTAATTGAAGGGGTCAAATTAGTAGGTTGTGTCATAGTCATATTTAAGGGGTGATAATTTTACCATGGGCGACCCATGTACAAAGAATATGAGCGTATGAAAGTATTTTTAATGGGAGACTGCGTTTGTTTCAGGCGCAAAAATAAAAATTCTAACAAATTAAAAGTTAATGAGTGTTGGTCATTTGGTCATCAAAACATAATTGTAATTGGTGACTTATACGGGAGTGTGACTGATCGTCAGTATTTAATTAATATCACAATATGAGTGTGTGTTCATATTGGTTGACTTATAAGTCAAGTATGCGGGCTCTTTAAAGAACATGCGGTAAATTGGATATTTATTAAAGATTGCCGTTCTTTTTTTATCGAAAGCCCTTTTTTGTTAGTTAGATATGTAAACGTGGTGTAATAATATTTATCCCTGGGACTTAGGGGTATAAGGGAGAACAATTAATTTTACTTTATGCAGTTTGACTTTATAAGTGACTGATTTTTAAAATGTGTCTTGGTGGTGATATATTATATATAGAATGAAATAAAATACTAACTTTTTAAAACATACAGGTGCAGTTCTGCCCGTATAGATAGTGCCAAGGACGCATTTTCTTTGTTTTCATGCTTTGAGGAGCTCCAACGGTAAAACTATAAAAGTGTCTTCAGCCCACGCACGCTCACACAAAAATGTACAAAACGTCTGAAAACATATGCATATAATATGTATGTACCAGTAGAGACCTTACA
This sequence comes from Zaprionus camerounensis, assembly GCA_018904165.1. Classification (NCBI taxonomy): domain Eukaryota; kingdom Metazoa; phylum Arthropoda; class Insecta; order Diptera; family Drosophilidae; genus Zaprionus; species Zaprionus camerounensis. The sequence continues at coordinate 173,155 of JAEIFS010000037.1, forward strand.
GTCTAAACACATAGAAAACCTCGCTTGCGGCTGGTAGAGTTATGCTAACTACCAGTCAAATCTTAGTGTGGCAATGCTTCAACGGTTGGACATTGTTGTTGGAGTTGCTCAGTTCATCGGTGATATTTGGTAACATATACCTAATTTCTGTACATTATTCAATAATAGAAGCAGGAGTCGTTAGTAACAGCACAAAATATTTAGCACTGTCTTTCTATCCGTTTCAACGTCAGATTTTTAAAAATTTAAAAATTTACCTTTGGTTTGTTTTGGCTTACCAATTAAGATAAGCATTTATTATCCATGAGAGAGATCGATAAAGTTGCAAGGTATCTAATGGTCAAGGTAACTTAGCTGTACTTATCTTTACTTGGTATCGCCATTGGCTTGGTAGCTTGTTACAATAATTTAAGCGGCTTATTCGTTTTCCAAAGATAATTAAAAGTAATGAGCATTTTTGTGGTTACCTTTTTTTGTTAGTTCAAAAATTAAAACTATAATATATGCATATGTACATATGAAGTCAAAAATAGTCCTTTCTAATTGTTAATGAGCGCCGCAAATTTAATCAGATATGTTTTCATGATTTCTCAATATATACTTTACATTATTTTACCGAATATCACTCTGTCACCTGGGTCGCATTCTTGCACATTAATGTACTAGCACTGCTTCATTCTAGCAGTTTTATCATGTCGCCTTCTGAATGTACGCAAATGAGGGTTTGGTCAAATCACTCACTGTCATCCAGTGTCCCAGGCAAAGAGACAAGCATGCCATATAATTTTTTTTAACTCCTAGTAATTTTACTTGACGTTTCCCTGACTCCATTGTCCTTTGTCGGGTGTCCAGACTCAGCGTTAGCGTTTGCCTCGGACTCATCTTTAACTTCCATGTATTTTCTTGTCTTGACTGCTGCGTGTCAACGCAACTTAAGATAAGCGATGAAAACTTTCCACCAAAAAGGATTGTCTTGACGTTAAGCTTTCGCATATTTTCACAAACCAACCAATAAGGGATACTTATTTTTGCATGAAATTGTATAGGCTTAAAAATGTAGGGTAAAGATAAAAAACGCACACACATATATCAGACACAGTGAGGCGGGGTATGCCAACAACTTGTTGTGTTTGAAATGTTATGCTTCTCAGATATACTGAATTTACGATAAAGATTTTTTAGTGACTGCTTTCTTTCAATATTTTGTTTTTGACGAATATGTGCTACAACTATTTTTTGCATAAGAGTTAAATTTGAACAATTATGTTGCGTTAAATTAAAAATATAAAAATATTGGCAAGTATAATAATTGAATGTAGGGTGCATACCAGCCGAATGCATCCAATGATAGGTTCCTCATTTATTTTTATGAAATATTTAATGGCGACGTGTAGTATGTAAAAAGTAAATGAATACGGTAGACGTACGACAAGTAAAATTTTCATTCATCAGCGCAAATTCTTCGCTTTATTTCATCTATACAGCTCTCTTCCTACTCATACATATGCATATACATATGTATGCGAGTACATGTGTACTTATGCATGTGTGTGTGTATATATGTGCAAGTATTTAAGTGTGAATGTGTTTTATGTTTTGTTTACGTTGCCGGCGTGCGCATCAACAACGGACCAGGTGACGTCATACTCACTTTGTCTGTATATTATAAAAAGTATAAATATTTAAGAGAGCACACGTTTTCAGATGAAGAGAAAAATACTGTTATATGTTAGGTACTTTAAAGCGGCTCTTAGTTTAGGTTCGCTCTTGTTTTGGAACAGTAATAAAAGGCACCAGGGTTGCTGCCAGGTTGCAATTAAGGAAGGAACTCGCAATTTAGCTGCTCATTTCGACCGTTTTGCGGTAAACTGAAGTTTCGCAAGTTGCGGAGTGATAAAGAGAGTAAATACGAATATGAAATAATTTTATGTAAAAAGAATAGAAGCGACTTGCCTGAAAAGCCTGCTATGGGATATTCGTTGATTGGCATGTCTTTTTTTTATCAGGCAGGCGTCGAGCGATGCTTGAATCAAACAAAAACGAGTCAACGTTCGAATGCGTCGGGTCGGGTCATTGCGCTGTGTTGCAGTTATTTCGCCCACCAACATACCAAAAAAAAAACAAAAGCACAAATTCGAAAGAATACGCAATGAGCAAGTGACTTGTGAGCATAAAAATTTCATATATTCTGGCATACTATTTATTGCTTAGTAAGTACGTGGTAATACAAATTTATTCCTTTACGTTTGAATTCTGTTGTTAAAATTAGCAACCATGTATTTCCTTGGTATTTCTTTAAAATAAATGAGAATTGACAGCCGCTATGCGTATTTTGCCGGTTTTACTATCCTCTCTTTTCAGCACTTCGCCTGCGCTACAACTCATGTAAAGAGAGCTTAATATAAGAAAAATTATTTTAGTAGAGTTTCAGTTTTATTTCTGGAAGAAAAGGAGAATAATATTTGTTCCGATGCGATTCTTACAATTGTTTAATTTTCATATTTTTAAAGAAAAGAGTTCTTCCGTTTTTCCCTTTTTCACACGTTGTAATTATACAATACCTAACGTCTTCATGGCTATGTAATATCTGTGCAATGTTGAATATTTTATATTTTCTTCAAAACTCTTGTTATGCCAACAGTTTACTGCTTGTTTTTAATTTAAAAGTCCTTATAAAAGTTGAATGCATTGGTATAACAAATTTGCACAAAATTACCCGTTCCTGTTGAATTTTAGTTTGTTAAAATTACATACCTCAGTAATAATTTCAAGACATACCAATATTGTGGATTTGTGTCTTAGCATAGATACTGAATGAAAAAAAAAACCAAATCAGTTTTCCTAAAATTCCAAAAATATGTTCGTCATTCGAAAAAACTGATTTTAGTTTCCGAACAGAGAGTTTACAGAGCTCTGTTAATCGTATACTGTTAAGCTTCAACTGTTTGTTTATATTCTCACCACATGTTCTCTATCAATTTAGTTATTCTGAGAGTGCCACAGTGGTGAAATTGTTTGACGCTACAAACACGTCGTGGTAAAAAGACCATTAAGTATACTCATACTCAATGTACATAAGTAGTGGTTCTCTTTGAGAGCAATCTCAACAACCAGTTCGGCTCTCTCCGCTTAACATGCGACTGTTAAACGGCATTTAACTTGCACTTGTGACTCTCAGAGAGTAACAGCAGCAACAGTCTTGTTTTTACCGGTTACGTTAACGGTCAGAGTTCGTCGGAGTCGGAGTCGCAGTTATTAGAAATGACAGCAGACAAATTTACTGCTGTAGCATAAGTCTTTCTTTTCTCTAGCAACATCATTACAAAAATCGAAATCCACTCGTGGTGCGGCAAGCAATAATCTTAATTAAGGAAATTTTTAGTGCGTTCTTTCTTTACACTAATACTTAAAGCGTGACGCTGTATAAATGTTTTGTGTGAGGTGTAAATACTATTCTGATAAGAAAACAGTGAGCAACAATATGTTTTGATAAAACAGATTAATGTCAAGTTTAATGGTTAAATCTAAATCTACAAAACAAGTAAATACGTTTACCCTTTGTAAATAGCAAATTTTATAAATTGCTAACTAAAAAATTTGAATTTTGGAGTCCTATAAAATTGCATAAATGTGAAGTGCAGAGTAAATGCTCACTAAATTCTTATTGGCTTTTGCTCTTATGAAGTCTGCTGTGGAAACACTTGCGTCGTAAATTTTGTTGTTGTTTGACGGCATTTGCTGTGTCAACTCCAACTTATTGACGTGTGTGTGTTGGTGTGTGTAAACACGTTTTGCGCAAAAGTGCGTCATCGGAGCAAGTGTATGTTGCAGTAGCAGTAACAACTTCTTTAAAAGGTATGCAAAGAAATATCTTATGAAAATGATGATAATTTAGAGCTGGTTAGCAATTAAGATACATATGTATGTGGGTACGTATATATATATTTATAGGTATGTATGTGAGTCAGTTTTTTTTAAGAATAGCTGACTGTTTGAACTTTAAAAATGTGATTCAATGCAAAAACCGCAAAATTAATGCTACGATTATGGCATTCCTCGGACCACTGTTCATTTAATCATTGTTCCATAATTAAAGTAAAGCCCTACAACTGTTATATATGATGAATATGTTATTATTTTACATATACATATTTTTTCAAGAGTTTCTTATGTAAGGAGCTGAAATTACACCAAAATGATTTATAAGTTCAGGAGTTGCTGCACTTTTTATTGTTTTCGCATGTTTATGAAGTATGTAAGAAATGAATATACATATGTATACTTTTGTATGTGTGTGCATATAACAAACATATGTCCATATATATATATATAATTGTGTATACACATATGTGTGCCTACTTACTCATGAGCAATTTCTAACAAAGCAAGTGCAACGTGGGTTTCTGATTAAACCGACCATTGCTTGCATAAGGGTTAAATTACAGACAGTTTCTTTTTACATTCGATCAAAAGTAAATATCAGAGGCTCAGATACTAATGTATGACACATTACACTGGCACAACCATGAACAGCCTTTCAATGCACTTGTATTACAAAAGCCATTTTGTTAATTCTTTTCCACACGTTACAGAGGGCGCACTCTTCTACTTAGTACAAAATATACGGAAACATAGATACCTCCAAACATTTTAAAGGTTGTTGTGTTGAGTGGACCTTTATTTATGTATATGTACATACGTCCATACGTAAACATAATTCATACATTTATAAAAACAAATGCTACTCGAAATGAAATACAAACACTCTGTGGCCATCAGCAATAAGCAATCGGCCTACATAAAAATAGACGGCAGGGAAATTTCCTTCCATTCGTTTTTGTTTTTAAGTTATTCACGCGTTAAATGAACGAAGTGTTGATATGTAGAATTGGGGAGAATGTTGAAGCTGCAGGGTCCGCATGGGAGAGCAGGAAATATAACGCAGTGGGGATTCAATGAAAAGGTTGAACAAATATCTGTAGCGAACTAACATGCATATCTTACATTTAGTATATACTATAGTTAAAGCAATGGAAACTATAGATTGGTAGCATAAAACCCGTTTCAAAGGCAGTACAGCTAATGGTAGGAGCAATATTGGTAAAATTATTAAATGCAGTTGTGAAATTTGCTACAAAAATCGTCTAGTTTTAAGTTTGTTTTTAATGTAATATATTCGTTTTGAAGCACGCGCTTTAAAAAAAAACTTGAAAAAACCGATACAAAACTGTACCAAATTTAACTTAACAGTACTCGGTTACTGACCGCGTAGAATGCAGGTCGGTTCTTTTTCAGAAAACAGAAAAAAACGATGTAAAAGAGCCAACGAAAACAGGTAGTAGAAATCGACGAAGCAAGCCCCGATTGTTGTATTTTGAGGGTCAGTAAGGGAGGGTCAAACAATGCGCTTAGAAATATTCATGAAAACATCCGAGCTCAAACCGAAACTATGGAAAACACGAATTTAGAGTCAAACCCGAAAAGACTCGACTCATTTCGGGTATAATATACCAGCAGGAAACTGTTAGGATTTGAGTGGGGCGCTGAATATATGTTCTATGTTTCTGATGATAGCATGGAACATTGACACTGGACAAACCACAATCCAGCAACAAACCCAATTTATTTATAAACCAGTAAGAAAAGCAACAATCGCGCGGCACGCGACAGTGGGATACCCTTCGACCCATGATCTAGTGTAGTTAATTTGTAAATTCATACACATACACATAGGCACATGCTTGAAAATTATTCCCGACAGATGGCGCTCGCGCTTCGCGCTCGCCCGCCTCACTTGTTAGCTGACACAAGCACTTGGTTTTATGCTCATACTTTCTTAAATAACTTCTGTGTTTACTGTCCAATTGGATTTCGAGAATACGTAGATATTTTAATGAGCTTAGTATATGTTGAAGTCAGAAAGTTGTATCTTTTATACAGCGCTTATAAATTGAGTTCAAAAATTAAATTATTTACTTGCGGTGGCGGTGGGCGTGGCACCCAACATTTGAAATAAACTTGATCTGCGCCGAGTATATCGGAACCTTCATTCCAAATTTGGTGTCTCTAGCGTTTATTATAGCTGAGATCTGTGTGTTCATCTGGTCAGACGGACATCCGGACAGACAGACGGACATGGCTCAATCAACTCGGCTAGTGATCCTGAGCAAGAATATATATACTTTATGGGGTCTGCCACGCCTCCTTCTGCCTGTTACATACATTTGCACAAAGTTAGTATACCCTTTTTTGACCATTTTCAATGGTCGAAGGGTATAAAAAGGTGCCTGATCAAAGGCATCGTATCTACGTTTTTTTTATGATTAAATACATTTGCTTAGGTTAAAACTAATTAAACGAATTTAGTTTTTTACTTTTAAGTAGTACGATAAATAAAACTACAAAGACAAACTTATTATTTTTGATGATTATGTATTTAAAATATTTAATCATGTTAGTTAATTGCTACATATTTCATTACATTGTATTACTAAGCATATATATTTTTTTAATTTCAGTTGAACTTTAACAATCATTTAAGAATTGTGTTTTCATTTTTTTCAGATCAATGCATTCACAACGTAACAGCAATTCTAAAACATATTTAACATCCGATGGAAAACAACGAAAAAACAATTAAATTGAGATGAATAACAAATTCAAAGCTAATACAAATTTTAAGTAACATCTGCATCCTCGGTATATATATTTAAATATTAATACGTGTGTGAAACGATGGTGTCCTGTGTAGCAGTTATGTCTACTGTCAATGTCAAAACAATTGGCATATTACAATATTTATAATTCAAAATAAATCGAGTGCTAATCAAAATTTGTGATTTAAATCGTTATAACAGAGGTAGCAAAATCTTTCCTAAATAATTTTTAAACGAAACGGCCTCAACACGGATTCCCTCGAGATTTTTTCCACTGACTTCGACGATTTAGAGATGGATATACTACCGAGCGGTAATATTTTCAACGAACTGGAGCGCATATGCACAACTGGTTATTTCTCATCACAACCATCCATTGAGGATCAGTGGCAACAGGTATGCAACTATTAAATTAATTTAATTAATCTTTTTCAAAACTTCTAAAACTATTAAAACCCTGCGAATATGACATTCAATTAAAGTGAATCCTACTTTACGAATATTTGTATCACTTACGTCATTTATAAAAATAAATCTACTCAGGTATGTACATACATGTGTGTACATTACTTATTTGCCTGTGGTGGTGTTAGTTTATCTTAAACTTCAGGTGGTTGAACAGTGAGAAATGTAGACACTCCAGTCTAGTGTGAAAAGCGGAAAACAGAAACCATTTGCGAATTAAATAAGAATTTAAATTTATTTTACCCCTTTGCAAGGGTATGAAAAGTGTTTCATCATATCAAAAATCTATTTACCAGAATGAAAAAGTTCATAGCTTTGAATTGAAAATTGGAAATGTGCATAAATGCAATTATCATCTGTTTTTACGAGGAAACCTTAAGTCATTCTAAAAGTCGAATGTTTAGTCGTCGCGCATTTTCGTTTATATTTCTTTCGGTATGTGTTTGTATTTGATGGAAATGTTTCTATTAATTTGCAAAAATTGTATGTTGTCATAAATTAACAGTCGCCACCGCATTCGGTTATCATTATATGTAAATACATTTGTATGTTTGTATGTATACAAATTTATTATCCGTACGTACAAAATTTGGACGTGCTTTTATACATATATAAACAAGTATATTGCCATTTTTTTACAAATATTACCGCTCTGTATATGATTATGAATGTATGTAACATATGCTCGCATTATACAAAGGTTTTTTTGTGTTTATAATATTTCAGGTATTTTATAAATATTTTCTCAAATATACTCGCACTTAATTTATATAAAGACGCATTGGAATTGGCGAAAATAGCTATGTTCGGTTAGCTTAAAAGTTTTTAGAAGACGTGTTTCATTTTGTATCTCTAGCTTTTATAATAGCTGTGATCTGTGTGTTCACACAGACAGGCAGACATTTTGCACAAAGGTAGTATACTTTTTTTTGACCATTTTCAATAGTCGAAGGCTCTAAAAAATGGTCTACAGATCTGTTTACTACAGTTTTGTTGTTTGTATAAGTAACATAGTACATAGGGACATATCAGAAAACATATGTTTTATACTTATGTATATCAGTTGAATACAAACATATTGTAACTTCTGTACTTACAATTGCTGGTGGTATGGTAATATATTAAATTAATATTTCTCAATATAGTAACTGATTGTTTTGAGCTCAGTTGACAACTTGTTAATCATATGGGCGAGTTTTTTCGAGTGATATCAGAGGGACAAAGGAAAGGATAATAGTATTTATACTTCCGGTCCAGACTGATATGCGGGATACATAAAATTGATACCGAGTCTTGAAGATAAGAAGTTCTTATATTGAATCAGAGACCGTATGAATCACTTGCATATGTTAAAACTGAGTAAATTGAGTACTCAACATATTTTTAACACGAAGTGCTTGTGGCTGTGCAGTTTATGGTGGCGTCATTGCACTGAGCCATACAACATTTCTTTCAGTTTTTGTGTTTATTATCGAATTTGAAAGCGATTGTAATTTTTTTTAATTTAAAAACATTATTTTCGTTATGAAATAAACAACTTAATACATTTTTTTATTATAAACACTTAGAAGCACCTAACAACTGAGTGCTTGTGTGTTGTTCCATCCGTCATAACATATGTTAAACACCAAACAAAACAACCTTGTGTGCAAGATAACCAAAGAATATACATATATTTCAACTTAGGAATATATAAAATACAACAATAAAAACAATTATTAATATAAAAGAATTTACTAAAACTTTAATGTTGTTTCATTGCAGGTAATTGACGCAAACATTAACAGAAATTTGTTGGTGAGCTTACACTACGAACTCCAGAATAATGATAGTCAGTTTTAGGATAATCGCAATTGCAAATAGACACAATATTAGAACTTTGTTGGGTTTATGTAAAGTTTCTTTGCACATTTTGAGTTAATTGATTCCACAGTTGTTAATTTATTGTTTACTTCGAAATAATATTAGTTAATTCAATAATAAATTGTTCAGTTTATAAAACAATAAATAATGACAGATATCACTTAAAAGCAAATGAGACAGCTTTATCAAATATGGATTTCTAAGTCAAGTAACAAGTAAATATTGAGGTATTTTTTCATTTATTGGCTATTTAGTGTGTAGATATATCAACTTCAAAAGAAGCCAATCATGCGTAGGTTACATGGATTTTAATATAACTTTCCGTAGGCATGTTTTGTAAACTGCATACATACATATGTATGTTTGAACAGTAGTTAAAGTTGATTTTTCTCACTTTCCAGTATAACTATTTGCTTGCCCAGCCTTTTTCATGTTTATGTTAAGTGTTTTTGGTTGTCTATCACATAAGCTTCGGCTTTGTGCATCTTTTAAGCCGTCCAGTCTTAAAAAAATAGAAAAAAGCCACAGTCGCGCTGCACGCGACAGTGGGATACCCTTCGACCTATGTTCCGGTGTAGTTTAATTTGTTAAATTTATACACATATACAAATGCGCATGCTTTTAAATTATTGCCGACAGATGGCGCTCGCGCTTTGCGCTCGCCCGCCTCCCTTGTTAGCTGATACAAGCACTTAGTTTTATGCACATACTTTCTTAAATAACTTCTGTGTTTATTGTCCGATCGGATTGCAATTTCGAGAATACGTAGATATTTTAATGAGCTTTGTATATGTTTAAGTCAGAAAGTTGTATCTTTTATACAGCGCTTACAAATTAAGTTCAAAAATTAAATTATTGATTTGCGGGGGCGGTGGGCGTGGCACCTAACATTTGAAATAAACTTGATCTGCTTATAGTACACAGGAGTCTTCCTGCCAAATTTGGTAACTCTAGCTTTCATAATAGCTGAGATCTGTGCGTTCACACAGACAGACGGACAGACGGACAGACGGACAGACAGACAGACAGGGCTCAATCGACTCGGCTTGTGATCCTGAGCAAGAATATATATACTTTATGGGGTCTCCGACGCCTCCTTCTGCCTGTTACATACATTTGCACAAAGTTAGTATACCCTTTTTTGACCATTTTCAATGGTCGAAGGGTATAAAAACGTGTCTTTTTAATTTGTGTTTAGCTAATGAAAACACATGGCCCTCAGTACTGCTTTCGATATATATGTTTGCTTTAAAAGCGTTGCATTTTCACTCGTCTTAAAAAAATTCAATAACGCCAAACATTTAAAATTTATAAATATTTAAATTTAAATTTCATATTTACAACATTGAGTATAGTTTATCTTTTTTAAAACATCTTATCCATTGATTTCTTAACGTTAACCTGAATTTTACGGAAATGTTCGATTTTATAATTAGTTTTGAAAATTCTTTATCTTTTTGGTTTTTATATGTTAAAATAGTCTATTGATTATTGGCTGTGCAATCAGTCAAAGAATTAATAAGTACTATATAGTGGACTAATGACAAAAACATATATTTTTCCTAAAGAAGGTCATCTCTACTGACCTACTACTGATAATGAAATAAATAAATATACCTTCTATATTCGGCCATTTACCATTTAATAAAAATATATATTTCTAGCCGCAATTACAGAAAATAGGACTTGCCTTTATAAACCTTTATTATGTATGTTTACATACATAATTACATATTCGTATATCACGTATGTTAAGATACTTAAAACCCACTTCGCGTGACAGGCGACGAGTAAAAACACCATGGAAATGTTGCAGATATTTAAAACCTTAGAATAACACACATTTTTATATATCAAAAAAGCTCTCCTGGTTGGCAAGTTGTCAAAAGATGTCGTATGGCCACTTTATATGCCTACTTAGAGAAAAAAATTGTTGTATATGATGATTGACATTCAATGTTCTGACGTTATAAAAAAAAGAAGGAAGACTAAGCATTAATCGTATGAATGTATGAAACGCACGCAAACGATTAAAAACATTTGGCTGAAGTGTTTTCACGACTACGTATATAGTACGTAAGTATGTATATACATACACAGTATCCCTGGCTGCAACATCATAAAAAGGAGCTGTGACGTGACTCTGCAACACATGAATATTTTGCGAGTGGGTGCGCGCGTGTTGAGAGTTTGGAATGAGCAAACTGCGTGGAATTCTCCCCCAAGTGAAGAGTAAAGATATCGGTCCGCAGAACATTGGCCATTACCTAATGCGCTGCGACAAGCTGCGACATCAATTTTCGGTTGCATTTGAAATGAGCGAAGCTAAGCTGAGCAAAACTCGGATAAATATTTAATCCTATACGCATACCCGGTCATGGGACTTTAATATTTAATGCTATAATTTTTTGACTCTCCACGTTCTACCTTTTCTTGCAATATACCCCTAATTTGTATCGTTGAGAAGTACTTTCGGTTTTAATTAGTTGATGTTAGTCAAAGTTTTGTTAATCAACTACAAAAATATTGCATTGGCGGTATGCTTAAAATAAACACAGAAATGAAACTAAACGACAAGCTACAGAAACAAACAAAGCAATATACCACACACACAAAGTAAGCGTAGTTAATAACGCGTTGACATAGCAAAGTTTGCACTTAACTCATGATAAGATATTGTTATTTATATATGTATGTATGCCCATGTGTATATGTGTATATTGTTAGGGCGCTTCGCCCAGCGATAAGCCGGCTCAAGTAATGTTGGTCAATGCCTGTGCGGTAAAAAAAATGCAAAACTTACTAATAATAACAATGGGTGATGTGACCATTACAAGTTTCTTTAAAAAAATATTTACGGCTTGGAATTAATAACCTCTTTTTATATTTTTGTTCATATATTTTTCATTCATCGAGTGGCTGGTTTATAAAAATTACCCTAAGTTAAAACATTTACATGTATTTACATACATTTTATATGGTAATGGTGAAGAGACATGGAAGTGTTCCATTTTACTTTTTAAACTTGTATTAGTTATGTACTTAATTAATTTGGAGCCCAGTTGGTGCTGCCAGTTTGTCATTTAGAGAAAAACCAGACATGGGACTGGGCAACGCACGGCCACAGTTTGCCGCCCAAGCATTACTTGAATTAAGGCACTTCATGGTGCAAGCAGACTTGCACGTGTGGAAATGCAGCAACTTCAGCCCACGATTTGTTCTCCTTGCTGCCTGTTGTTCTCTACAAGTGCCGGGCGCTGATTATGACGAAGCATCTTGTGTCATAAATAAACACGACAGTTTTCTTGTGTGGGTTTATGTGTGTGATGTCCTGTTGCGCCTGCCTTCCGGCCTGTCTGTTTGCCTCTTGCCTGCTTTTTGTTGATTAACCCCTTTTGTAATCCATGCCGAGAAGAGTTGCTGCCAAGCATCTTCTACCTTGCCTGTTACAAGGGGTTTGCTCTATGTGTGGGTTATTCTTGCAGCCACATGTACCACACACATGTGCTTATCTTGCTTCCTGTCAGCTTTTGTGATCTTCTGTGTGCTATGTGGTTTTTTCATGTGGCTTAACTTAAGGCAGCTTCGCAATTTCTTCAACTCTTGTGGTTTTTAATTATTTCAAGTTTTCTGCCTGCCTGCCCAACTAAAAATTACCCTTTGTTTTGCCTTCAGTGCTGTACTTGCTCTACGCTGCTTTTTCTTAGTTAAGATTAATTAAGATGTAAACCTGTGTATACTGAAAATTCAAACTTTTATGAATTCGTTATATTATATAGCTTCATTTATTTCCACTGATATACATATATAGTCAAATGCGTGTATACGAAAGCATTGCGTAGGTCATTGGGTCATCAACTAACTAAATACTGGACCAGCTTGATGACTGTGTGGCTGGCCATTCGTTATCTCACTTCCGCTTGAATGAGCAAACATTTTATACTAAATATAAGCACAACAGTTACACACACGCTCTGCTAAAAATTAAATAATGCAAATTGCAACCGACAGTGAGAAATTCAATTAACTTTGAACTGTCGACAACGCTTACAATACCATACTAAGGGTCTATAAAAAAAGACCTAAAATTTGTATCTTGATGGGACTGTGTGAACATCATGGTTTAATTCAATTTGTCACTGTTCATTCATTTCAGCAATCATTTACTTACTCAATCACTTAGCTCTCATTGTATATTGAGAATAAAAATTGTATACATCTTTATGTATGCATACATATTTACAGATGTGTTCATAAAAATATGTACGTTTTTAAAATTTTTTAGACCTTTAAAATTAATGATTAAAACTAAAACGATATGTAAATCTAAGATGAAAAATCAAATCGGAATTATTTACTTGTGTGATCAGCTAAACTTTGTATAAACTAAAATTTTAAACAAGTTATTAAACATGATATAATTGAATAGGAAATTACGAAGTTAAAATACAAGTAGGTACAAATAGTTATAAACAGATAAAACCATACACAAACCGATAACAACAAACGGAAAGGAACCGTTTTTAAGCAATGCTCGACAACAAATACTAAAATAGCTTAATTGAAAAAACAAACCCACGGGCAAAAGAAGCATGAAAACAAACAACAGTGTAACGTCACATCAATGGAATTAAATACACTTCTAGACAGACAACACCATTGAATATTTGTGCGTACATGTTATCTGTACATGCATATGTACATATAATATGTGTATGAATATATATATATATATATATGCACATATGTATTTCAGTATATACAGACGCACTGAGCTTTGTTATAGCAGGGCTTCAACTTTGAACGCCAGTGGCGATTGTTCTTGTGACTGAATCTGACCAGTTCCAGTCTGTCGATTCCCAGCTTCGCTCTGGGAAATTTATGTGATGGCGTGGGATGTTACCCGTTACTTTTCCATCCCACGGTTTCTCTTTTAAAAATGTATTCCTTTTTGAGTTTGCTTAGTTTAAAATATACTAACTAATAGGACACATTTGCGCAACGGAGAACGATGTACTTACAGCATATAGACATCGCGTGAAACAATAATTTTTTTCGAATTTATCTCAAGTCACAATTACGTTGAACTGATATCTGTTGCCTGTTGCATTTCAGGCAAGTTTGTAAAGTCATTTGGGCAAGGAGAGTAGCAAGCAAAAGAAAATTGATTCACTATGTGATTCGCTACATTCACTAAGGCACGCAAAAATTGAAACGCACACTCTGGAAACTGTGTGTTTTAAGACGCCAGAGTCCAAGGCCGTTGCGTCACAATCATTTATGTTTGTATATATGTATATGCACATAAACATTTTTTGAGTGGGAGCATGTGTAGCTTTTACTTATAGGCGTTTATGTGTGTGTACATACACATGTACATTTTATACTAAGATACATAATATTATTCTCAGTTTTAATTGCGTTCGCTTGTACATATGTAGCTTATTAGATACGTTTTAGATACTTTTCTGATGAACTAGTCTATAAATCGTCATGCACAGAGTGAAAGCGTACATTGTGTTTGCTATTTATTTTATCTTACTTTCATTATAATAGCAACGACAACAAGCATGGATAACCGCACAAAAGAGTAGAACCAACAACGAAGACAACAAGCGTTCAGTCGCTAGCAGTTGCATTCATTTGAGCGTTCATTGAACTACATATGCCGGCAAATTGTAGCAGCAATAACACATGTGAGAATACATATGTAATTGTGTATGTATGCATATACGACGTATGTGTATGCAAGTCGTACAAATGGACATACATTTGTAAGTATATAATAGGCGCGCATGTGCGAGTATTGAATACCCTATGCGAATATAGCATCTGTATTAGCATCTTTTCGTCGGTTGACTTTATAGAGTTTGTTTCAAAAATACTATCCTACTTATGCATATACATACATATACATACATATATGTGTCATCTTTGATATTAATGAGCTAATTTGTAATGAAACATATACATATCTTTTAGATATTCTCTATATAAATTACCTATTATATAGTATGTAATAGTCGAAGCTGACATATGCGAGCGCGAACACTTTTCATGTTTTTCCACTTGTTTTTCTATGTATTGTAAAAACCATTAAAGTTTTTTTAGTCTCACCCTCCCATTGCATACTTCGTCTCGCAAGGCGTCTCTGCCTGTCTTCACCGAACTGGGTGTCAGTCTTCATACAGATTACGAGAACACCATGTTACTGCAGCTTCTGTCGTCTGTTTTATTTGTTTGCTAGGAAAAACATTAAACAGTTTCATTCATAAATGTTGACAAAAGCAACTGTCGGCAACAGCAGTGCAGTTGGTGATGCAGCTGCTTGCGTTTAATGACGTTTTGCAATTAAACAAAACTGGCCAAGCGGGCCACCGTCTGTCCGGTGGGACAGAGACGGAATATTAATCGAAATTCAACGGTTCATAGCCGGTATCTGGGTTTCTAGTTAACCTGTTTTTCGTCGCTTGTTATTTATTGTCGTTATTATTAGTATTGTTATTGTGGCTTATGCAACTGCGAGTAATTCGATCGGTGAACTCGTTTCTATGCTTCCTAAATGATTGCTGCTGTTGGTGCATTTTTAGACTAAAAATAAATAACACACAATACCCATGCGTACCTACATATGTACATACATACATATAGATTAATATATGAATGCATATGCATGTAGGTGAATTATAAACAATATGCATACAAACATAAATTACGGTCTCAGTAGTTTGCCAGTTGCCTAAATACCCTTTTATAATTTAAAGTGAGGAGCACCTACGTATATATTACAATAACTTTATTAATTGATCATACTTTGATAACATATGTACTAATTTAACCTCATTTAGTTAACATTTTATTACAGTCCATATCATTTGAATGTAAGTAATTCCATTTAAGAGGGTACTCAGGGTTGCTCGTTTTTACAAAATTTTGCTACGCTTTTCGGGTTTGTTTTTTTTTCCATTTTGCTGAGCGGCAGACACATTCGTTTTCATTTTTGTCAATCAGTTGCTTGTGCGTACTTTTGTTTTTTAAAACGGATGTACACCGCGTTTGAAATCCGTGAGTTAAATTATTCAATTTTTCAAGTAACCAATTGAGATTTATTAAACTAGACTACCAAATATCATAACATAAGAAGCTACACCACAGTAATAAAAATAGAAAAAACCACAGTCGCGCTGCACGCGACAGTGGGATACCCTTCGACCTATGTTCCGGTGTAGTTTAATTTGTTAAATTCATACACATATACAAATGCGCAAGCTTTTAAATTATTACCGACAGATGGCGCTCGCGCTTTGCGCTCGCCCGCCTCCCGTGTTAGCAGATACAAGCACTTGGTTTTATACACATACTTTCTTAAATAACTTCTGTGTTTATTGTCCGATCGGATTGCAATTTCGAGAATACGTAGATATTTTAATGAGCTTAGTTTATGTTTAAGTCAGAAAGTTGTATCTTTTATACAGCGCTTACAAATTAAGTTCAAAAATTAAATTATTGATTTGCGGGGGCGGTGGGCGTGGCACCTAACATTTGAAATAAACTTGATCTGCTTATAGTACACAGGAGTCTTCCTGCCAAATTTGGTAACTCTAGCTTTTATAATAGCTGAGATCTGTGCGTTCACACAGACAGACGGACAGGCGGACAGACATGGCTCAATCGACTCGGCTTGTGATCCTGAGCAAGAATATATATACTTTATGGGGTCTCCGACGCCTCCTTCTGCCTGTTACATACATTTGCACAAAGTTAGTATACCCTTTTTTGACCATTTTCAATGGTCGAAGGGTATAAAAATTGGCACAGATTTATTCATTAACATGTTTGCTAGTATTTAAAAGCTAGCATGAGTGTTTAGGTGTCACGACAGCTGGCTTATTCATAAACATTACTATAGTCAAAGTGTTGTAGAGAATTTCACAGCTACGTGCCAAACTATGAATCATGTACTCAATTGAGCTTGTGATGGGCAGACAAAGTAGGGGTGACAAGGGGCAACCGTCTCTGATTGCATAGCAATTCAGCCTGCTGTATATTTTTTTTACACAATTTATTATAGAATTAACCTTCAACATTCAAATGTCGAAGCTTCAGTTGTTTTGCTTTGTATTTTGTGGATGTTTTTTTCTAGAAGTATGTACGTACATTCATACATATCTGTGTATGTACATATGTAACATATGTATGTGAGAAATTGTAGAAGAGTGTTCAAAACATATTGCATGCCAAAAATGTTATATAAGTAGATCTTGGCTCAATTCTTATAATCTCATATGTACATATGTAACATATGTATGTTAAAGAATATACATAAAGGCGAGTTGCTTTTCATCTGTGTTTAAGGATATCTTGATGAAATTTGCCACATCCTGTATGTGTATACACTACATAAATTTGTATACCTGCTACTCATATGGTAGAAAGGTATTATAACTTTGTGCCATACGAAAATGTATGAAACAGAAGGAGGCGTGGCAGACCACACAAACTATATATATTCTTAGTCACTATTAACAGCCGAATCGATATAGCCATGTCCGTCTGTTCATCTGTCTATCTGTCTGTCTGTCCGTCCTTACAAAAATCTAGATCTCGAAATCTATACGAGCTAGGACTACGAAAAAAATCTTAAAAAATTGTAGTGTAAGTAGATCAATTTTATTTTAGATTTTGGACATGATTCCTTCGCATCCGTAAATCAATAAATTTCAAGCATAATTCTAATTCAGGACATAAACACAATAACTGTCAATGCTCGATACATTTCTACAAATTTGGTTACGATCGGATAATAAATATAGAAGATATTTAAGAAATTAATTTAAGTTTTATTGATATCCATAAGTAAGCTGCAAATAGAAGTTATATATTTAAAAATTCGTTTTGATCAGGCGACTGAACGCGCTTGTTTTTAATACATATATACAGCGTATATAAGTACATTGTACCAAATAACACAATAGCTTTTTATTTAAAGCTAAAAGTGGCATTATTGACGACAAAAAAAACAGAGGTGGCACTTGAGAGATTCGCTAAAAAATAATAGATTATTTCTATGTATTTTCATAATGATATAAAATTGTTTTTTAAATTTTTTCTTAAATATCCTCTTGAATTTTGCGGTTGCTACATACATACGTAAACACATACATACACATATTAAATTACCACTCTGAATCTTCGATCTGTCATACGCATTTATAAAGAAAACTTTTTAGATCATCGACATAATTTAGGGTTTAAGGCACTTGCTCCCACAGAACGTAAATTAAATTAATATTTCGCTCAGTCAGCTAGGCAATAACACAGTTGCACAGTTACTTGGTTTGTCATTCAAATTTCTGCTCCAGTGAACACAGCCCCAAGCTTGAAATTCAAAACTTGCTTTTAAAATGATTTTGATTTATTTTTTTTAATTATTAGTAACATAAAAAGAAAAGCCGACAAGCTGGCTTCGCAAACAATTTCTTAGGTCTTATAATATCTAAAACACCATCAGATTTCGTTTAAATACCTAGATATGTGAAATGAAACTAACAAGATCGAAAGCTCTTTGGCGGTTATATACATATACACATACTGTTAATAATAAATTTTTACACCACAAGGCCATCGGCTATGGTATGAAAAATGGAATTCAGGCTTCAGCTATTACTTGAATTTTTGCCTATACATATAGCATTCCATTTATGGTCATAAACCTAAAAATTCGACACAAAGTGCACAAAATGGTTTGGATGTAACTTTATGTGGATAAATTACAGTTTCATGTCAGAAGCTGCTCTTACGAGCCATGCCTGCCGTTTTATGAGGTTCAAGGTGCCAAAAATATATCACAAATTGCAACAAAAAATAAGATATGATATTGCTAAAAAACAAAAAGCTACCCTAAATACATTTTCATATTTTTATGGAAAAATATAGAAACACCAGTGTGTACAAAATATTTAATTC
This sequence comes from Zaprionus camerounensis, assembly GCA_018904165.1. Classification (NCBI taxonomy): domain Eukaryota; kingdom Metazoa; phylum Arthropoda; class Insecta; order Diptera; family Drosophilidae; genus Zaprionus; species Zaprionus camerounensis. Next base: position 192,105 of record JAEIFS010000037.1, read on the forward strand.
ATAAGCACCCCTAACTAGCTTTGTATTCGGGATACTCTACGACTATAGGCTCCATCGATTTCATTTTGCAGCCTTAGAAATACATATACTTATGCGTACATATATTTTACTTTGTTTGTCACTTGCTGTTTTGCAGTTTTCAACGTCCACAACATATAAAAACACAACAAAACAAGCCACCCCCAAATTTCTGCTACTGGTCAATTGGTCGCGGTCTTTTGTCCACTGTTGTTTGCCAAACCCATGATTGTATGTACGATGCCTTCCGTTACTGATGCCACTACTGCCAGAGATGGTACATAAACTTGGTTTTAATTTTCTAATTACACACAGTAAACAAATGAAAATTTATTGTGGCTACTGCTGCCTAAATGTTGGTTCTGCTGCCGACCGAACAACGACCGCTAAAGGTGGGACGCACACCTCACCCTAACAAGAATATTAATGCAAACAGACAACAGGCTACGCAAAGTATGTGCATGTGTTAGCCCCACCTTGGTTCGCGTTTGGTTGAATACCCATTATGACTATACGGCCGTGTGTCTGAGAGCTTTGGGGTTGCCGTTGCCAACAAAAGCAACATGCAACAGTCGCTGCTTGTAATTTTGGTTAACACAGAAAGAGGCAAGGGTGGACGAACGCACAGAACACACCCTCGCATGTTCAAACCCCACCTCATACCAAAATTTATTAAAAACGACGTTTAACTACTGCAAAACGATAATTTGCCAAAGTGTTATATAAAAATTGCATAGCACTATGCCATTTATGGCTGATATACGGTATATTCCGATCTGGATCGTTCCGACATTTTTTCACACTCAAATAAGCCCCTAAAATTGTAATGCTCCATGTACATCTGAACGTTTTTAAGTGGAAGTCTTTTGAAAATATGTATGTGAATTCACAGTTCCGGCTGTGCGTTTCTTGTTGTATAAAGGTCCTTAGGGATTAGTGTTAGCAGGACAGTGCTAGTACACAATCCGATCCTAGAGCCTTAATTTGTTATATGTTCCGTTTAAGCATATTTGACTTGTTATTGGCTTATTTTTTATGATAAAGTTAAAGCTTACGATGTTGTCAGAAATATAAGGTTTTTAAAGTTTTTTACACTGTTGTGTAAAGCAGTCCCATTTCTTTTTCAAATTGCTATTTATTTAGAAATTGTCAAATGTATTTACTTTTGTAAGCTGATAATTGTTGTCATTATCTTTGCGCTTAAGGCAAGCATCCTCATCACTTCTGTTATTGCAAGGCTCGAAAGGATGCCAAAGTGCAACTCATTAGTGTTGAAAGTCGAGGCCAGGTCTTAAAAAGTGCAATGAAATGAGTAAATGGCGTACCTAAACATCGAAGGAGGATATGAGCTCAAAATGTCAACAGCCCTTAAAAGTGTCATTGTGTTTGTCTGTGCTTATCTTCTTAGTGCTCGCAAGCACGACGCCATCGCCTTAAGAGGGCGCAAGTGTGTACAAGATGTGGGTTCGCACATAAGTGCTGCAAAAGTACTCAATTAACAACATCAAATGTGCATTGCTGCTCTGTCTTAAAGAGTGAGAAAACCTCGACTAACGGGACAGATCAAAGACAAATTCAAGTAGACAACTGAAGAACATATAAACATATAACATATATGAACATATTTTGTAATATAAAGAGCCGTAAATTGTGAACAATAGAATGGTAATATCAATATATTAGTAATATTTTCATGTGTACTATGTACCATCTGATGTACACATATTCGTAAACAAATATAAAAACACAAGAAGTATAACATATGCATGTACATGTTTCTCTACTGCTAATTCGGGGTGTCTGTATATAAGATGGGAATACTTGGTGGAAACAGCATCTTGCTCCCCATTTCATGATTATTGTTGTTTTTTCTCGATTGTGTCCTCCAGCATTTAGGAATGCTATATTTTTTTTATGACGCAATGATTTTATACCCTGCATCCAATGATGATGGGCGTGATAGATTTACTAAACTGAACACAACTCAACAACGTTCACATGCGTAGTGTATCAGATTGTAATTTTTATAGGTGATCATACAGTAAGAGTATGTAATATATTTAATTCGATACACAGTTTCAATATAGACTCCAGGGTATACAGTATTCGATTGTGCCCTACCAAGGTATTCCTTGCTTGTTTTCTAAGATTTTATGAAAAAGCAAGAGACCAATAGTTGTAACAGAAGCTGAAAATGAAGTCAATAACATTTTTCATTTGTCAAATCACAAAGCTGCTCAGTGAAATGTTTTTGTCAGCTTCTTAGTTTCTGACAGATGAAATTGAATTTATTGCAAATATTTTTGCGCCAACGGCAAGTTAATTTTTTTCCAACAATAATAACTATCATAATTACATATGTACGCATATAAGGGTATACAAGTATGTGGCTTATTCATTGTACATGTGTGTTTATGTGGGGCTTACACATGTGTTTATGTATTTATAGTATGTATACATATTTATTTAGAATACATAAGAACGAATAGTATTTATAATAGGGAGGGTGGAAAGCCGCAATATACAGCGTAGCGTATATAAGTATAACGATTTTTGTATACTTACCTCACATTCTGTACATACGTATGAAGTTGGTTTTCAGAAAAGTGTCTTTGTAGGAATTATAAAACGGCTTTCGTAAAAAAGGCAATTTTTTTAAAGTATTACATTTAGTCGCCTGAAGCTCAAAAATTGTTGCATATTTTAGAAAAGAAAAGGCCAGGCCACGCAGATATATTGACAACTTGGAATAAAAGCCATGGGTCCTGTAACAACAATTTACAAATTGCGGGGAAAAATGGCTTTGCTTTCACCTCAAGCGATTAATTCAACTGCAATTATAAGAAAAAGAACAAATAAATTGTACACATAGTTACATACATATATGTACATATACAAGCTCTACGAAAAACAATGGGTGCAACTTTAACGGGTCGTCGCCTTGATTGTTATCAAGTTTTGTTCCTGGACAACACTTTGGCTGCGAAAGTACCTCTGACGTGACTTTTGCGACTGCTTTTGCGGCAAGGGCTTAGACTGTTAAGGTCGAATGCACATACACAATACCTGTGTGTATGTCCAAGGCAAGGAAGCTCGGATTCAAACATGAACAACATTCGACCTGGACGACAGCTGCTTGCTGATGGCATCGCGATGTGTCGGCCAAGTTGGCGGGTGCAGAGTGCAACACAACATCAAAGGAGCGTGGAAAGTTTAGTGTTTTTCCATAAACTAGTAGGCAACAGAGTCCAGTCTCGATCGTAGCCTCAGTCCTCAGTAACCCCATTTCAGTTCCATTCCTTGTATGGATAACTGCTTACTTCCCTTTCATGTGGGCGCCACAAACGTCGGCCGTTGGCCCTTTCATACTGCCTCTTATTATTGCCACTACTATTATTATTTTTTGGGCCGTTTTACTACGAGCCGCTATTGCTGCTCCAGACACAGGAAGCGTACGTCGTCACAAAGGCGCGCCAGGCAGACGCCTAAAACTATGCCTCAGCGTTTAGTGGAAATATGAGCAAAAACACGCAACCAAAACGATGGCAAGGAGTGGATGGATGTGGAACGGGCCGTTAGGTGGAGTGTTGCATGTTGTCGCAGGCTTTTCCTCCTCCCGCAGCTAAAGTAAACAAAAGACTACATTTTTTCTTTTTTGACCACAAACTTTCGTTGACACGAGGAATTGCATGCAGCTGAAATTTCCAGCTGACGAGTTTGTATGTGTTCACATGTGTATATACATGTAAGTAAATGTACATACATACGTACACTGTATGTATGAAACTATGGACTATGTTTGCCAACTGTGGCACTTTTTGCAATAGCAATAACAAGAACAAACGCTGAAGGTTATTGAGGCAAATTTTGTTTTTGTATGGCAAGTTTAAGTAGCTTAAAGATTATCAGTAAACTTTAAACAATAAATTTTTTTTAATTTACCTTGAGTTGTCTTTACGAGAGTTCATTGATTCCAATGAACAGATGTATAGACATACATATGTTACTTGCTACAAAAGCCATTAAGGCGTGTACACCTAGAACATTGTTTGGTTCTACTTTTTTTTACCTATCATTGTAATAATCGGAAAGTCCGACCTCTTAGTGGTTCAAACTTAATCATGAATAATACAAACATTTATGTCATGACTGGACAAAATAGTAGAGGGTATTTCCCAGTCGAACGTGATCGTCTTAAGCCTTTACTTGTTTTTTCAATATGTATAAAAATGGAGAGAATGCCTCTAATGAAACCGGTTTTTATTTTGTTTTCAGCTCATCACCTAACTCAGTGCATTTTCTCTATCGCACCTACATTAATACAAATGCATACATACATATAAATGTTTGTTTGTGTAAACGTTTGTATGAACACGTCCATATGTTTCTAGGTCCATTTATATAAACAGCGTCATGCATAAATAACTAGCATCGTGTAGAGACTGGGTTACAGATAACACAGACATACATTTATACATAATACAAAACATATACAACAACAGCCCCATTCATTGAACCTCCTAGACTATGTCAAGTTGCAATAGTTGCCGGCTTTCGGCGCTCTCTAACAAAACCAGTTTTTTGTTTATAAACAGTTTCTGGCTGGTGATGTCGTCTCATTTATTCTATACCCTGCGTTCACTTAAAATTAGTGAAAGGGAATATTTGATTGTGCATTAAAGTAAAGATTGGCCGATTATATTCTAAGTACTATATGTATACGTGAACAGTAGCTCCATCTATCATTCAGCCACTGCACTGGCTTTCCTACTTACATACTTTGCATAATACTACTATCATTGCTTCTACATACAAACATTACCATGGTATAACCAATGAATAGAAGACCAACAATTCAAATATCTAGTTTAACACTTGGGTATCGGATTTTGGGGCTCTAAAAGTCGAGTGTTCCAGCAGTTGGTCGTTTGTTGTCTGTTTACTCATCAACAAGAAGCGTTAAACACGCCGCATACCAAATAACAAACATACACATTCCAAGACTCCAAAATTTAAATTTCAAAGAAAACGAAATTGAATTTCAATTTCAACAACCTGAGCCAGTCGACAGAGCCACTGTCAGCGGGACACTCCCCTTAACAAATGCTAATTTGTGTATGTAGTTATATACATACATTCATATGTCGGTGCGTATATAATATGCGTTGGATGTTGATATCATAGCTGGAAGAGGTGCTCTCATCATTCGAGCTTTTATACTGTGAAATTCTTTTGAATGTTTATACATATTTTGCTAAGTATTTCTAGCAGATATTTGAATAAGAAATGTAAGATATGTAGATGTTTATATATATTTCGTTTATAAACATGATGTCATAATTTTGTTTATACAATACAAGTATTATTATTCAACTCTTCATGACATTTCAATACACAATTCAGATCTAACGTCAAAAAATTAAAATATATATATAAACAGTGCGGCCCAACGATTGATTATGGCAATCTATGTTTAAACTGACTTATGTTATAGGTATGCTGCATAAAGATATACTATTTTAAAATGAATTTCATAAATGAATACCCAGTTGACTAGGGACAGACTTTTTATTGTGTGTTATTGTATGTGTATAGTAGAAAAGCTACGCTGAACACTTATATAATTTACATACTCATTTACTTACATACATATGTACATATATACATTTATGTAGATTTGTATATGTGTATAAATGTGCATTTACACATACATATATGTGTGTATACAAGTTCGTGTGTATACATAAAAATATTCGCGTGAGAATGCGACTGCAGTAAAGTTGAGTCATTGAATAGCTCTCATCAATTGTATTCTGAGTTCACACAGCAATTGTATGCCGAAGCCGACGCAGTTCGCAAAACAGCTGATGGAAGGAACTGTTGATACTGATGAGAATGTCGATGATTCACTGGGCGCCGCACTCAGATCTTGATATAAGGCGTGACTAAGACATGAATAAACTTTTCATTTAAATACGTCTAGCCGACGGGCAAAGTTAAGTTTGTTACACTATTCAATTTAATGAGAAGGTTCTTTACTCATTTGATATATAAATTGTAATTGTGAAAAAATAATTTGTGTATATCAATGTGAATTCTATACAAATGATTAACACAATGCAATCAAAGAAATTGATAAAGGAGACCGAAATACAAGAAGTGTGTTTCTATGTCGTTCTAAATTTTACCGTCTCTTACTTGTTCTTGCTTTGTAATATCTATGGCGTTATGGGGAATTGAAATTACTAAGTTTAAAGCAAATTTATGCAATTGTGTCACATTGCTCGGAGAATCCCTTATGTTATTTGCACTTTATGTTTATAATACCCATTTTTTATGTTCTTTGCATAGTTGTGTTTTGAATAGACCGGGTCGAGGCGCATTTGGCTTTCGTTCAGGACTATCAACTGACTGCGACTTTGTGACTCCGGCCAGCTCATAAAATGGTAATAAAGTGTTTGTTTACCTTGGTAATAGAAAGGAGCACGCATTTGGATATATTGTACGTAAAATATTCTGGGCTTACTTTGGTCTTGTAATCGTAGCCTTGAGTGCTTCGCCAAGTTTATTTGCAAAACGAGTCAAAAGGACGAGGCCAAAATCGGCTTTGCAGCGGAAAAAAGCAACAATCACCATTGAAATTTTTACATGTGAAGTCGGGAGTCGCAGGAAATTGATTTCTTTCCGTGGCTTGCCTTCCCCTTTTGGTTGTTGTCATACAAAATTTATCGAAGATTGGTTTGTGCCTTGTGCATATTTATCTAAATGCTGGTTTTATACCTTGGCAAGGAGCCGAGTGAGGGATGAGTGTGATACATAATTGCAACTCTTTGTACAGAAGAAGCGTGCATAAAGAACTCAAGTTATGCTACTCGGTGTTGTTTTTAATAAAAATAAAAATTTGAATTTGTTACAGAGTTCATTAGTCTTTAATTTATAACTGTTGACATTTGGTTGATTCTGTATTGTGAGCACACGTTCCAAATTCATCTTTAACTTTTTACTGATTTTTAGTTCGAAAAACAGTTGAACAGCGTGGGCGCTGATGCTTTTCCACAGCTAATATGTGTCTAATACAGCGTATTAATTTATTTAAATTCCTTCCACACACACACACACTGGCTGAGGGGATACCCACAGTAAAGTGTCAGCATGTAACCTGGTACATCGCACACCACAGCCGTTACAACGTTCAATGACACGGCAAAGTGCGCACTATGCCAACGGTTTCAACCCGTCTGACATGTGCCTGGGTCTTGGTCTGGTCTCTTCCGTTCACTGTGTACCGTTTTGCTATCTTTGCCTTGATGATTACAGCAACCATCAGTGTTTGGTTCGTGCCGTTTGATGCTTCACAGCAGACACTCGCCAGCTAGCAGCTACGTCGACTACACCTCTTCGTTGACATCGACAGTGGCATCCCATCGTACGGTTCTAATAGCTCCTAATGCATGTAATGTCAGCTCACATCAGTTTCCGCTATACTTCCTTGGCGTTCTGGCGTAGCCTTCTTTAATGTTACTTTTTATCCTCAAGATTTAAAGGTAAATTTTGTGACTCACTCCCAAATTATTGATTAAAAAGGAGAATGTTGCAGTTGATTTTTATTTTTAGGTGACTTTGGTTTAATCCACATATTATTTTGTTTTCATAATTTCGGACCGGAAGTACTTAGTAAATAACAAATATATATCTTGTACTTAAGTAATTATCCGAAAAGAACAGTGTCCTCATACAACTGTGTATATCTCCTTCAATATGAAACCCTAAGTGTCGCACTATATTTCCCAATTCTTTGCGTTATTTAAGCAGTCGCGTTATTTAGGTAGAATGGACGCGTTTTGATGTAAACACGCCCTATGCCAATGCTCTGCGGCACTAGTGACTGTTAAGGTCCGTGAGTTTCATTTTTTCTTTTTCCTTTTATACCCTTCGAACCCTATTGAAAATGGTCAAAAATAGTATTCTAAGTTTGTGCAAATGTATGTGGCAGGCAGAAAGTGACAATTATTTAAAACATGCGGAAATAGGGGGTGGATTGACATCTGGCCTTCTGTCCATCCGTTTCAGAGCACTGATTTCAGAAACTGAGTAGACCTAAAATTCTGATAAAGGGGCGAAGGGTGTTTTACTGTCGGATCTGCTCGACTGTAGCTTTTGTTACTTGTTTCGTCCTTGACTTGTTTTGAGGACCATTCATCATTTGACTTTCAAATACAAAAGTATATTTTTGGGAAGAAAAGATGCATGAAAAAAGTAGCTGTAAAATTTGTGGGTTATTTGTGGAAAACACATTTTCCACATTTTATTTTAAATTGTTCCTTCTTTATGGGCATGTGGGCTGGCATATATATTTTACAGTGTAAATGTGGGCTTCGAGTTTTCGAAGCAGCCAACACTGAGGTTTTATTCTTTGTTACCTCCGCAAAAGTGCAAAAATGCCAATTTTATGCATGAGGAAATATTTAAGATAGGTATACAAATATTTCATTTAAATGTAAATTTTTTGTCTGCCTACAGAGGGCATGTCACATGTCACAGGTTAGAAAAGGCACGGGAGTCTTATGCATTTGTACATTTAGCTTATTTGGGTGTCTACAGCTGGCTTAAAATGGTGAACAAATTTCCTCTTCTCTTCTTACCTTTCTCTGTGTTTCATAAGTTGGAGCACTGTACGAAATTCTATTGTGATTAAAGAGGCTAAGCATGGTCTGCATTTACATCTATGTTGTTTAAGTAGCTCCGAAAATCGTGGGCTAGCTCATTTGTCATTAGCAACAATTTTGCTTTTTTCTGTCTCTGCTCAAATTAGCTGATGAATTTTGTATGCTGTTCTGAAACCAGAATACTGCGGGTTTTGGGCGCGATGCTATGCATGCTTCATTTTGTTGAAGCAAACCATATTTGCACATTAATACTTGTGCCTTACATACATACCTTGTGGCTGTTGAGTCTCATAAAATGAAAATTGATGTGGGTCGTGAGATTTTTCACGTTGCACTGCCAAGTAAGAGTGTTGATTCGGTAGATAGGTGAGACGTGGGATGGACTAGGCTGGTGTTGTCTGCATACTTGTACAGACATACATATGTCTCATGGGATTATGGTTCTACCCACATACTCACTCATTTATACAAAGAAGGCCCAAAAACCCAGTTAAAGATAGATGGCATGTTTTCGCTGCATTTACAACAGCTTCATAATTGCAAGCGGGAACATTTAAACGATACAACTCCATGATTATTTATATTATTATCTGCTCTTGAACATACTATTGCAGATTGTAAGAAGGCACGCAAACAAAGTGAAATTAAAATTTCCGTTTCAGTTAATTCATGTGGAACTGAAATCTAAATGATAATTGTAAAAAATCTTGTTGTTATCTCATGTACAGGCAATTTTCCTGTCTCTCCCTCGGGTATAGCCACCTATATATATTCTGTATTCTTGGGCCTTAAATGGCTTTTACTGCTCGTCTTGACGCTGCACGCAAAGAACAAAAATTGCAGCTGTTCATTGTAATTGCTTTGTGGCGGATCTGAGTCTGGGCCTGGGCTTTGTCATCGTCAAGAGCATCAGTAACTACTGTCCACTTGTCTCGTGTGCCATTAATATATTTCTGCATCTCAAGTGATTCATCTTTGAAACTGCAGTGGCTTAAAAAGGATATCCGCTCAATCGGGTTCGCATTCACATAGAATTTGAAGCTTTAATTGCTGTGACTGCGAACTCTGAACTTTTGTTTAAATATACGCAAAAGCCTAAATAAAACGTATTTATTAAAACCCTGAATCACAGACCGAAATTTAGTCTGTAAGAACGTTTCCAAAGTCTAAATTATAAATGCAATTTTTAAATTTTAACCTATCCTACAGCTCTTTTTGCTACCCAATTCTTCATATTTTGGATTTATTTGCACGGCATCGCAAATATTTTAACTCTGTTAGTAGCAGTAGTGCCGTTAAAGATTGTCATGCAAATACTTACACTACATACTTTTACATACATATGTATATGTTTAAGATTACGACGGGAAATGCATTTTTTTTCAATAAAACACATGGGTTCACATGCATCTTCCCATTGCATGGAATGTATGTATTTTGCTTGCATGCCATGAATGCTTTGATGCTATAGATCAGAGCAACACAGTTGTCTACGCAGCAAGGGTACGCACTTTAATATAAATGTCTATATAGTATGTATGTTTCTGTTTCTATGGGAATCAATGTCTATACACAGATGAAACTCCAGCACAAGTAAAAACAAGATGTTAAGTGATTTTAGGTATAAGAAGTAATGCGTTGATTCCATAAATTTATTCAAGCATATACTGATTCAAATGCAAAACACCCAAACTGCCCTATTAAAAAAAAATTAAACCTTTATGCTGCATAAGGATTTTTAAGGCATTGGCTCTTGGAATTCCCTGTTTGCATAATTAATATTCGAAACTGTAATTGCAACTACATTTCCATTGGATGGCAAACGTGTATCGATGTGAAATCCTATATGTAAACACAACTCATAATTAATATGTGCAATTTTGTATAGTGGCCAAGGCGGTTGGTAATGTAAATAAATAATAAATAATACCGTATTATACAGGTAGTTTCTTCTATTTTGAAAATTGAATACATGCAGCGCAGTGTATTTGGGTTATTATAATATGGTGACTTTTTTCTTAAAATGAAAGTTATTATGAACAATGAATGATAAAATATTAACGTTTATTATTAAGTTTCCGCACGTGTCCTAAACATTGGTTTCTGAATATATCATTAAACTGATTAAAACAATTTTAAATTCGAATTAGGGACAGGAAAAAGCAAATATATTGCACAACATTTTGAATCTGTAGGTACAGTATGTACTATATGTATAGAACGAATATACAAAACGAATATATATTGATGAACTAGAAATTCGTTGTTTTGCAGACGAGGTCCGTGTTTAATTTGAATGTTCTCTGTTTAAAGGTTTTGCAGGAGAGTTGGAAGTTGGACAGCCGTTATGGCAGATTACCTACGTGCTTGGACAGAGGCATACACCTACATTCATATAAATAGTATGGGAATATGGCTACTAGTGCTGCCACTTCACAGACAGCTGTGGAGGCAAATAGACGGAGAAGCAGCAACTTGCCGCGAGCTAAAATCATGTCTAGAATACTTAAGTACGTCGTGAAGCCACAGTGAAGTACCGAGTGGTATGTGGCTACGTGTATGCGTGTGTAGAATTATTTGGTATCCGCCTGTTTGTATATGTGCTCATCTCTCTATGCGTAGGCGTCTTATTAGCAGCCATGTCGCTTTCTAAGGTTTAATGAACTTCAAGCACTTCTTTTTATTTCCATTCATCAAACACCAATGCAACTAGTAAAGCAGAGAGATCTTGGCTCTTTTTGTCAACCGATTGTCATATCCAATACCCAATACTTTTTATATGGGTATCATAAATGTTTAAATTACAAAATCAAGCTTGGTCGTTCTAATGAGAATATACCTTGTAATTAAAATAGTAGTAATTTTTTTCTTGTGTGCTATGAATCGGTATCTTGGTAATGAGTATCTTTGGACCGAGTATACTTAACTAAGGCCTATTTTCCTTGTTGTATATGAATAAAATTAAGATATATGCTTATATACAGACGTCCATATATGTGTGATTTGCATATTTATTGGGTGGTTGGTCCGTTGATACGTGACTTATAATTATGGTCAGGCTTTCAATTGTGGAAGCATTATATGGCAACAACAACATTTGCTGCATGATGGCATTTTAAAGTGTTTGTTGAGTTTGCTTTTTATAATTTTCAACACTGAATATCAAAAATTTCAAAAAGCAAGTAACAATAGTTACTATCCAACGCGCGTGACAGTAAGATACCCTTTCCCAAGTTTATGTTTTACTCTAACACAAAAATTATTCCAAACAACAAATTTTTAAGAAAGTTTCATATGTCGTCGAAAATTAATTCCTGCAATATTTTGTAAAAAGAACAATAAATGAAATTACAACAACAATACTAGACACCCCCACTTTTAGCTTATAACGTCATACACATTTGTATGTATGTATGACGTATGTATGTATATTAACGTTTATGTACATTTATATGTATCTCTGTGCTCAATTATACGTTCATTGCACCCAAAAGCTTTGCTCCGATCTGTATATTGTTTGCCGCAGGATATCAAAAATAGAGCAGACGTCTCATTACGCAAACGAGATTAGTTGCCTGAATGTCGTACGTTGATCGTTTCGGAATAGTAATGAAAAAGATATGAAAAAAGATATGAAAACTGTAATTTTATGATTATAAAATATGTTATTTTGTGTTGTGCATATGTTTATTATTGCTGTAAACGGAAAAAGTATTTCTAAAATACGTTATGGTTAAAGGTCAAGTAACGGATAGTTAATAGAAACTTTGTTCACTAAGCTAAGAAATAATTGTTTGGTTTTAAAACAATGATGAACAAGTTTTACTGAAGTGTCATTACCGCCTTTAAAGTCATTTAACGTATCTTCTTAAATACAAAATGCACTGAAATAAAAACCACATTTTGATATAAAGGCATCCGCAGCCACATCCTAGCCGCATACAGAACAGCAGACAAAGCCGTGGGAAACTGTATGAGCCAACCGCTAGCCCAGTCCACTGTTTATTCCTCTCTGTCTGGCTCATAGTCACTCGGTCTGTTTGTCTGTCTGGGGTGTGCTTGTTGTCTCTATGTGTGTATGTACAGGAGAACGTATGCCTTGAAGAGTTTTGTAGTGTTTTCTGAAGCACACACATACATAAATACATACATACATACCCATCCACAAGTCAGCCCTCATTGTATGGCATTTCTTCTCCCTCCCACCAAACAGTCTTTCACCCTATGTACAGTATACAGATATGACGGTAGAAGCGGGCTACTGCATGTTTGTGCTTATGGAAAATCCCTGCGCTCTAAAAAATTTATAAGTACTCTGCACATACATATATACATACATACATATATACAGAGGACATACGCACACATGCAAGCTCGCTGCAAGTGTGCAGCGTATGTTTCCTCTTTGCATTTGCGAAAACTTTTGTAAAATGACAAAAATATGCCCATTAAAATGAGCAAATGTTGGAATTTATGTACATTAGAGAAGGCGACATACAGACAGAGAGAAAGCACATTTCTCCTAAGGGATGCTCTTTTATTTGCCTGGCAAGCGACGACAAGTGAGGGTTTGCGGTCTGTAACGCTGAAGCTTTTACGCTGCGCTTTTTTTGCATTACTACGCTAGCGTCCATTCAACCAAAACTCATTCATCATGCTCTGGGATACTGCAAAAAAGACAATCTGAGGAAAACAAGATTAAAAAAGGAGATCCTTTTGCATTAGGCTGGGGCATTTCTCAGGCACAGAGCAAACAATTACCGTTTCACTTATCAGATTGGTGCTACTTGAGGCTTCTTTATTCTCTAATTATTTCCAAACATATTTATCTTCGATAAGCTGCTACGCCACAGTAGGTATTACCATAGTTTTGACAGACAGACATTCGATTCCTTCAATTTAAAAATATCAAAGCCTAATCTAAAGAAAATGGCAAAATAACATAAGCTTTAAGCATCCTTTACTAATTTTGAAGAGGTAGAGAGTGTGTAAGCAAGAACACATTGTTATGTGGATATCTTTTTATGTGTTTATAACATGCTGTAAAAACATTTCCTCACTTTTACCCACTTGTTTGACCACTCGACTCGTAAGACTTCGAGTTTGGCTTGACTTGAATTTTCTTTTCCTTTCATCCGGTTCCTTACATCTTTTCTTCCGATAGCCGACGTGGTGTCATTTTCTTTTTCTGCATTCTGTTTCGTTGCCCTCTTTTCAGGAGCTTTTCTGTTCTTGGTTGATCGACTTCTTTTTGATTTTGTTGGTTGTTGTGGCTGTTGTTTGTATATTGTCCGTGCAGCAATTCCTTATAATCGATTTTCATTGCAGCTTGGCCCAGCCGTGGCTGAGGCGTATTTCTTCACACTAAAGCAAAGGAATTGTTATACTTGGCTTCAAAACACTTAAAGAAGGGGGCAGTTTCATTGTATAACAACTTATAAAAACAATACAAGCCAAAACGGCATATAAATCATTTGTGATTTTTTGTGGGTTTTCTCAGTAGTGAAACAATATTGTATATTGTACTTATAGTTCAATAGAACATAACAATATGAACACACAAAACTCGACAAATATATATGTATGTATTTAATTTTAGTTCGGATACTCTACACGCATCATTTATAAACAAATTATATGAATGTATAATCACAAAACATTAATAATGTAAGCCTTGGCTTTTTCGTAACAGTCAGGTCAAAAAATCAAAAACAAATCTTTTAAGATAAGTGAAACAGAACACAGCATTCATGATTTTTAATGAAAAAGATTCAAGATGATTTAGTACAATTTTTTACTGTAGTCGATTCCGCTGTCGCCTTCGACGACGACACAGACAATAGACCAAATTAGCCATAAATAAATACACACACATAAATGCACGAACCACAGATTATTTGTGATTTAAATGATTTAGGTCTTAACAGCTCTCAGCTATCTGCCAAAAAGCTGTCAAAACTCCAGTTTGATAAGCGAACCTCCACCAAACTCAACAAAATAAAACTGTTGTTCGTATTTTTGTTCCGAATAGATTCGCAGATTTAAGACAGCAAATATTATTCTGACCATCAAACTTTAACACATTTTTCCTTCACTTAATTCCAAGTCATTGTTTTTCGTATGTGATACATATTTACTCGTTCAATCTGTCGGCGTCGGAGTTTCTTTACGGTCTATTAATTTTTTTGATACAAAATTAAGAAAGGAAAGACCGATATGAATATTTTAATTTTCCCCATGAGTAAGTAGTGTTAATCAAAGATTTAAGGACAGCCATTGTACAGAGTATCTTGTTATCTAGAGTTTTTTTCTGTTTGTAATAGTCTTATATAATTATAACTTTATTACATACTAGTATACCTATAAATTAGGGTTTTCTTAGTTAAAAGATAATCTCTCGTTTGAATTGAGGATCTCTGCATCGTCACATTTAGTTTTGCAGCACAATTGCATTAGTATTGTTAGAATTTCATTATTAACAGTAGAATTATTATAATTATTATCATCGTCATCACCCACGTCAACATTTCAAAAGCACTTGAACCATTTTGTTCATTACATGCAAGCAAGCATGGAGTCTTCTTCAATATTTCAATCTCCTTCTGTTTTCCGTGTTCTTTTACTACAGCTAATGCGAGGGCTGCATTAAGTTTTTTGAAGCTGGTGCTGCTGGCGGCGATTTCCGGTGAAATTTTTGGGTCCACCCACAAATCAAGACGAACCAAAACTTACGTAGCTACTTAAAAAACTATGCAACGTAGCTTGCCGGGGGCCAAAAACATGGCTTGAGACTCTGTAAACGTAGCGAGAACCCTCACTGTAATCCAATTCATGAAGTTGCTACAGCGAAAACTTCTGGGGGAGTTGAAACGAAAGAAAACGCAGCCAGTTGTCTGCGCAAATTTGGCGTAAATTTAATATTCAAATAAACTGCAATGTGCCAGAAGGGCTTTTTCACTTCCCTCCTACTTTTCCCACCGAGTCTGTTAAAAAATATTGGGGGTGAAGGTTTGGAAAAATATTCAATGCATTGCATTTACATCTTGTTATCGCTTGATTAATTGTCATTGTCAGTGTCAGGCATCTGAAGAAGGAGCCAGGGAATGGGTGTTGGTTACGTGCCACTGTCTCTGCGCTGCATAAGAATGACATGGCCGAGAACTTCAAAGGCAAAAAGTTTTGCTGATTGGCAGCCACTGCTGCTGCTGTTGGCTGATTAATTTCCGCTTGGCTTGTTGCTAATTGAATGTGGTTACCCCCATCTCTTTGCACTTCGAACAACAATATTTAGCGTGCAATTATCCACCACAGAAGTAGGAAAACAACAACAACTACACATTAAGCAATTCATACGCTACGCACGCGTAAACAGCACAGCAGGGGAACTAAACAACAAAGACTGAAATGATGAAACAAATTGGCCAAAAATAAGGTGAAGATTGCTAATTTCTAATTCATTTTGAACACAATGTTTACTCGGGCCGGCAAGGGTTTCCTGATGCCCTAGGCAGTCCGTAAATGTTGAGCGTATACATTTTCCAATTTGCTGGAGACAAGCTATATTAAGGCAGTCATTTATATATATTCTAATGAGTTCTTTCTCAAAGAAAAGTAAAGAAAACGACCCTCTACAAGTTTACAAAACAAAAATAGTAAATCTGCAGTTGAGTTTAATAAGCACTTTAATAAGCTCATAATTTTCTTTTATTTTCAGGTATAATCATATAACATGTAGATAATGGATGCAAAAGAGTTATATAATATGTATAGCAAATAAACAAAAAAGAATGATAAATCATATATCATATCATATCATATGTCAATTGGAGTTGAAAGCGGCATAATAGTATTCAGGAATACCCCGACTAATCTTTTCTATAACAATGCACGTAAACTAACCCAAACGTACCTTTCTAATATTAAGGTTTGACAATGATTTCATCCAGTTTTCTCTTAGGGTGTTTAAAACTAAGGATTTGGTGTTAAAGTGGTTGTCTGTCAATTGTAGTATACTTTTCACGTTGCACACTAAGCTTATTAGTGCAACTCATTTAAGGCAAACAAAGCCAAGCTAAACTGTTAATCGCCGGCAACACTTAAGGCAAACACGAGCGGCCACAAGGAGACAGCAGTCGGACCGTCAGACAAAAAGACTCCAGACAGTTGGCACACTACCAAGGAAACTTGCAACAAGTGCATGTGAAGCTTTGGCCACCTTCATTCTCTGCAATTGGCAGTTTTTGCATTGTTTGCACTCAGAGCACATGAATGCACATGCAGCCAAGCAGATTGAGACAGGCAGACAGACAGAAAAACAACAGAAACAAAAACAAATGCTTCTTGAAATTATAGACTACTTGCTTTCGATGTGCCATGGCTTCGTTTCACATATTTGTCTGTCTGAATTTGCGATCACTTTACGGGAATCTAGATGGACTACCTATTGCCAAATGGAACTCCCATTGATTGGGCAATAGCACAATGGCCACAATTATTTTATTCTGCATTTATTATGATATTTATCCAGTCATTCTATCAGACAGTCGCACAGTCAGCAGACACATTCGCTAACTTTATTGTTTAGCAGTGGCAAGTCTGAGCAGTGCATAATCTTTTTTTATTGTTTACAGACAGACGGACATGACCAGTTTAACCCCTCGTTGATCCCAGTTCAGAATATGCATTTATTCTTTATAAGGTCGGATATGTCTCCAAAGGTGCGTTGCAAATTTCCGAAACTAAACGAGAGCAACAGTCGAGCGGCGGGCGACAGTGCGATAACCTTCGACCTATGTTCCGGCGTAGTTCATTAATTAATTAAATTCATACTTTCAAATTCTTTTCTTTTCATGGCGCTCGCGCATCTCCTGTCTGTTTTTAAATGAATAACTTATGATGTTATTGTTCGATCGGATTGAAATTTAGAGTATACGTAGATATTTAAAAAAAAGTCAGAAAGTTGTATCTTTATATGTCTCTCACAAATCGACTTTAAAAATTAAATTATTGAGTTTCGGGGGCATTGGGCAAGGCACCGAAAACTTTAAATAAACTAGATCTGCGTATAAAATATAGGAATTTCCCTGTTAAATCTCTAGCTTTTATAAAAGCTGAGATCGGTGTGTTCACACAAACAGACAGATATTTTGTTAGTATAACCTTTTTTACAATTTTCAATGGGTGATAGGTATATAAAAAATGTAAAATGGAATTTTCCTCTAATTACTAGGACACTTGATATCCCCATATGCTGAAATGAAAGCCAAATACTTTTTGTAACAAGTAAGGCTTAGTTAAAAGTGAGAAAGACATATAAAAAGAAACCAATTTGCATAAAATCTCAATGCTCCTTTACTTTGCAGAAAAAAATTAAATAAATTGGAAACAAAATAACTGTTAGAATATAGCATATTTTATGCATGAATAGCTGCAGCGGCTAAAATAGTAATAAAACGAAGGGTATAAAAAAGATGAATGCAACACATTTTCATGTACCAACAATATCGATACCATTGTGTATATACCTTAAAACTACAAGTTCAACTAAATAAAAGGATCAACAAATAAAAGCAATGTATAAAATAGAAGCTTCGTTTGTCTGTTTGTCAGCTTGTCAGTAGGCAACGCCCTGGTTTTTACAACATAGCAGCCAAAAAAAGGCAAAAATGCTTTTTCTATTATACTTTATTGTAAATCAGATTAAAGCCGCTCTGTACATACACAAGAACACTCTCGCACACACAGATGTGTAGCTGTATACAATGTTCGAGCTCAGTTACAATTTCAATTGCAAAATTTCAGATTGTTTTATACATATGCAGCAAGAGCAGCGGTACTGTAGGTTTGCAGCTATTCTTGTTGTTGATATACCAGTTAGATTTATTGCATATTTGATACCATGCAACAAATTGTTTGCATGCCGCAGGCAAAACCAACAATTGCAGCTGTACAGAGGATATTCTATTTTTAGATGAATTTATTTCATTATTCATGTGCAAAATTTGAAAAATTATAAAACTCTATGTGGAGTTTCTCTACTACTTGAAATTAAATAATATGTTACAAAACATATGTATAACATACAACATACATAAGATGTGAATATAAACTTTAAACCTATTTTATTATTTTGCAATTTGTCTTTCTGAGCGATATATTTGCACGTCGAATCCTCGTAATACCTTAAATTGTCAACAAATCGGTAACAATAATTCGCACGTGGCACTTCAACAAGAATAAATTACGTGGTGCTCACACATATAGTTACAGCACATGCTATCGATACTTGTATAAAAAAATATTGTATACTGGAAAACAAAGGCAATGAAAAAAGGAGCAAAGTTGAGAAACCGAAACGCGCAGCTGTTCGCACAAACGTACAAACAAATTTGCTGTTCTGCATTTTTCCGTTACCCAGAATACCCGTTGTTGAAAAGGAATAATTGAAATTAACGATAGTCGTAAATAATAATATGCAAGCTGTACCAAAATAAAACGAGAGCAATAATCGAGCGGCACGCGACAGTGGGCTACCCTTCGACCTATGTATGTTACAGTAAAGTTTAATTTGTTAAATTCATACATACATGTGCATGCTTCCAAATTATTCCTTGTTCTCTGACACAAGCACTTGCTGTTATTCTCAAACTTTCTCTGTTTATCGGACTGGAATTTGGAGGATACGTAGATATTTTATTCAGCTTAGCATATGTTAAAGTCAGAAAGTCGTATCTTTTAAATGCCGCTTACAAATCGACTTTAAAAACTAAATTATTGATTTGGGGGAGCGCTGGGCGTGGCACCTGACATTTGAAATAGAATTGATCAGAGTATAGTACACAGGAGTCTTCTTGCCAAATTTGGTGACTAGCTTTTATAGTAGCTGAGATCTGTGTGTTCACAAAGACAGACATACAGACACATATGGCTCAATTGACTTTGTGGGCTCTCCCACGCCTCTATCTGTCTGTTACATACATTTGCACAAAGTTAGTATACCTTCAATTGACCACTTTCAATGGTCGAAGGGTATACACAACAACAAATGTGTGCCGAAATTGCTGTCAAACACGGTGTGGATGTAGTATGTACGATCATGAATGTTTATAGATAGACTTGTGCGTATACGTACTATACTTTACACCGATGGTTCGGTGCATTCATTGAGTTTCAATCAGTCGGCACCGTGCTTATATTTTGACTGGATTTGACTGCAGTTAACAAATATGTATATATATTATATATGAAGCAATTTGGCAACTCAGACAGGTCTTTCCCTGTATTTGAGTTAATGAAATTGTAATTCCAAATAGACAATTCAATTCAACAATTTGTGGTTGTTTGCAGTCTAACAAAAAATGGGTCGCCAAATAGGATATAAGCAATGGCAATTGAAATAAGCTGACCTAGTATATTATTGTTTTGTATGAAAATTTGCCATTTCTCTGATTGCTTTGAAAACTCAGTGAAAGTTTTGTGAACTGTTTTATTTATTTTATTCATTCATTCATAAAATGCCAACAAAATTATTTCACCGCTGATGGCGTCGCTATACATCACAATTCGTTTATATTGGTGAGAGATTTTCATTATTACGAGAGCATTTTCTAAAAGTAACATTTAACAGATAGTTTCTTATAGATATACGATAAAGATAAAAATTACAACTAGCTTTAACAGTGACTGTCATACCTCCACTGAAAAATGGGCAATTTTATGCTAATTACCTTTTTACCACGCTGTTGGCATTGGAGGAAACTTAACTGTTAGCATTAAGCTTACCTACTATTTATGCTGCTGTTGCTGTTTTGGCAAAACAAACCGCAGCGAGAATTGCCTTTGTCATTGTTGTTGCTTTCTATGCTGTTGGTTTGCGACAACTTCACATGCAAGCGGGTGCCAAAAATTCGTACAATTTTCAACGATGCAACCCCACTGTTTTCCATGTGCAGCGAATTTGAATGCCATATAAATTAAGTGCGGCGACAACTACAGCAACAAAAAATAACAACCGCATGACAGCGGTGCAACGCAAAGGGTAATTTTGCGAGTGGGAAATTTTATACCACCTTTAACAGCTGAATCACCTTGAAACAAGTGAAGAAAACTGCAGTCAGATACCCTGTACTCATTTTGTTCTTTTGTAAAGCATAATCAAAGCAACGGCGTACTATAGGTACATTTAATATGTATGTACTGCAAGGGAGTGAGGGCATAAAAATATTTGATTAATTTAATAACACTTAAGCTGGGGTATATTTATGGATGGAAAGAATACAAGGAAAGATATATGTATATAGACTTTAGGTGTCACAACTATTTTCACAAATTAAGTATTTCTTTTTACCAATTTAGATGGTATACCCAGTACGAAAATTTTAAAATTATGTCAAACTTTATTGATGGTTTTTTGGTAAGGCTAGTGAAGACAACAACAAAGTAAACCAGTAAGAAAAGCAACAGTCGCGCGGCACGCGACAGTGGGATACCCTTCGACCTATGTTCCTATATATGTAGACATATACATATGCACATACTTTGAAATTATTCTCGACAGATGGCGCTCGCGCTTCGCGCTCGCCCGCCTCCCTTGTTAGCTGACACAAGCACTTGGTTTTATGCACATACTTTCTTAAATAACTTTTGTGTTTATTGACCGATCGGATTACAATTTCGAGAATACGTAGATATTTTAATGAGCTTTGTGTATGTTAAAGTCAGAAAGTTGTATCTTTCATACAGCGCTTATAAATTGAGTTCAAAAATTAAATTATTAATTTGCGGGGGCGGTGGGCGTGGCACCCAACATTTGAAATAAACTTCATCTGCGCCGGCTACACAGAAATGTTCATGCCAAATTTGGTAACTCTAGCTCTTATAATAGCTGAGATCTGTGTGTTCATCTGGTCATCCATACATCCGGACATCCGGACAGACAGACAGACATGGCTCAATCGACTCGGCTAGTGATCCTGAGCAAGAATATATATACTTTATGGGGTCTGCCACGCCTCCTTCTGCCTGTTACATACATTTGCACAAAGTTAGTATACCCTTTTTTGACCATTTTCAATGGTCGAAGGGTATAAAAACTGTGATAAGAGAGTTGTGTAGCTCATTAATAATTAGCCGATGCTATTGGTCATTTTTATAGCACAATTTTCTTGGCGAAGTAGACAGGAAATGGCATAGAAAGGAACCGAAATGATAACCTAATTAAGTTGCTCACCTTTTTGAATATTTTTCTTTGCAGCGGAATGACTCCTTTTTATGGTCTGAGCGGCTTTTTGTCGGCCGTTCATTGTGTCATTGAAACGTTTCAAATGAATTAGAAGCAAATATCAAAATTACCCATTTATGCCCTTGCTTCTCTTACTGTTGTAAAATAGCAAAAAAGAAAAACTCAAAACAAAGGAATGAAAAAAACCAAGTAGACAGGGTACTACTTTTTCAAAATGACTCCTAAAATTGACATTAAGGTTCCGTTCGGCTTGGCCTTAATTTACATGACAGGTTCAGTTACAACCGCAATCATTGCCGTAGCTTTTTCCGGCTCCGTTGCATACGCGTTTTTAATTTCTCAACTGTTTATCACTTCTTCCTTTTCAATTTCGGACCAAGAGTCGTTTCCATTCAAAGCCTTTCCGTTGACTTCCGCTTCATCGGCATGAAGCTAGAAGCTCAACCACGAGTTTGGGCACGGACTCGCAGGCGGATCCTGACTCTTCAGCTACAATTTTCTCTCACACTGAGGCTTGTAATTGCTAATATCCGCTTTTAATTAAGCAACATCCTTTTCAACATTGTGGTGCGGACTGTTAGGGCTGCTGACTTTTACCCGGTCTGGCTTTTCGCTTTGGGCTCGGGAATTCTTTCCGGTTTTTTGCCTTTTTCCTTTTTCTGCCTTGTTATTTACGACGTGTATACTTATGTTTACATTTACTTTTCATATTTCTTGCCGCCTTCGGGTTCCGTCTGTGCATTACAAATATTTTAATATTGACCTAAAAATCTCGGAACTGAAACATTTATTAATATAATTATTTATGTATGTGTGTTATTTATGTATCTTAGTTAATCTACAATTAGGACGAACAGAAAGCAATACCCTACTCTAGTTCATGCACTCAGACAGACATAATAACACCATTTGTTTTTGGCCAGTCTGTGTTCATGGTTATTTGAGTGTGTATCAATAACGGTCTATGGAGCATACTAGAGTCTTGACCGGCCGAGCTATGCACCGTAACGTATGTAATCAAAATGTGTAACCCGGCTCGGTGATGATGACCAACAGCAACAGCACACGATGCAACAAAAAGAAGAGCAGCTACAAGCTTGATTGCTGGCGAATCAACATGGCGGGAGCCACAGCAACATCAGAAACAGTTTTTTTTTGTGGAGCACAATTTTTGCTATTTGGTTTTTGCTGTTTGGTTGGATATGTTTTTGGTCTGTTTCAATGGGGTAAATGTCTGGCACAGTTTGGAAAAAGTAGAAAGACGACTGACGAGAGCAGTCGACCGTGAGATACCTAGTACCATGACGTTCCTTAATTTTGTTAAATTTACAAATTTACCAACTGATTTGTAGGTTTCTTGACGATTCAATAGTATTAGGTTTTCAATTGCATCCTTGGCTCATGCTTCCATAGTTTCAGCCACAACGATGAAATTACATACTAACGTACTTTTTGAGCCGGTTTCGAAATTGTTTAGAGTCGTAGTTATTTCGACAGCGATACTTTACATCCAAAAATTGGTAAGCGATTCTAAATGGGTTAAGCCTTTAAGTAAAGCTTTTCGAATAAATCAATTTGAATGTAGCACAGAGCTGTAAACTTCTGTGCATTGACCGTCAATAACTTTTAACTAAGCCAACCGTTCATAATTACCAGCAGCATTTGTTGTACTGCATCTGGTTGAACGTTGAGTTTATTGTGACAATCGGCTCACACGCTGTTCTATGGCTTCGTTTTAGTTATCTTCGTTGTGGGTAAATCGCTAGACAGTTCCGCAAGTACTATATATATCTAAAACTGAAAGCTGATACTTGCGAAGCGCTCAACCCAGCACTCACACTTGTACACAGGATACTATTACCTGCTACTATAAGAAGAATAACAAGAGTAGCAACAACAAAAATAGTCTTTAGTTTGGCCTGTCTGCCAGCGACAGACAGTTAAATCTCACTCTCTATCTCTGTCTCTCGGGCGCATACCTCCTGTCGGTGCACAGGTAGCCAACCATTCATTGCGCAGGGAGCACCCATCTGTTGCTCGTTGTTGAAGTTGTTGAAGTTGTTGTTGCCATTATTGTAGCCTGTCGGCACTTTTTCAGCAATTACTCAGCTTTACGATTCATTAAATCTTTATGTCGCCAACATAATGGATTAAAATGCAGCAGTCGAATCCTGGTGTTCCCAAGAAGTTTTCCCCTTGACGCTGCACATTATACTGATGTTGCTTCTGGTGTAATGGGGTGCATCTTATGGCGCACAAAGCTTAATGAAAGTCGTAGGAAGGAAACGCAATGGAATTGCAAATATTAATTCAAATGAACCTTTTGAAAAAATCAATTGGGAAATATAAATATTTGCTAACTGAGCTAGCACCAGTTTTATTATTTGTATTGCCGCATACATTTTTGATTTATTCCTAATACCGTTAAATAGCGACCGTAATGCAGCAATTTTTAGATGAAAATTTTGGAAAAAAGTGCAAGCAAGTGTACAATAATATTATACGTACAATGAATTCCTTTCAAGAATAACCAGTGCGCACGCATGCCCTAGAAATATTATTAAACTTGTTGCCATTACATTATCGCGGCCTGCTAGAGATTTGTTTCCTATATTAAAACATCCCCTAAATGTTATTTACTACACAAGCAATTCGTTGTATTTTCAATACAGCAACTTGCTTAACAGCAATTAACTTGTTGAACTAAGCTTTAATCTGAAAAGCAATGGGGTCAGCATGCCCAGCCACTTTTCCATAGGCGTTCACGTATTGTTCAATGGTTAAAAAGGGAAAGGACGGCCAAGTACAAAATTATGCTATCGTTGTTGACAATCAATATAAGGAGGGCCGACAGAAAGCATCGCATACATCGTATACAATATTCAAACATAAAATAAAACATTTGCCTTCAGACAAAATGTGTTGTTAAACATGTTTTGGGTCAATACAATAAGCCATGATAGTTGTAAGCCACAAACTGTTAGACAAACACTTTTGCTGACTAGGGGTGCGACGGAGTAAATGCTGAATGGAGCATGGAGACTGGAGTCGGCCATAAAAGCCATTCAATGTTGGTGCGGGTAATGGGCATTGTAAATGTTCTACCTTGTGTGGGTTTAACGGACTTTTCGGGCTTGTCATAAAAAGTGAAAACCACAACAATTGCATTTTCTTGTCTCGATAGTTTTTCTCCATGTAACTGTGCGTACATATGTACATACATACATGTATATGTATTTTAACGTGTGTATATGCTGATTTTGTCATTTTGCTTGAATCCTTTTTAATGTGAACCCAAAAATTAGTTTTTATTACCAGGCGAATTGGAGTGTTACAGGCGGCAGATACTAAAGGCATCTGCTAGTTAGCAGAAACTAATTCTATATATATCTTGCGATAAGTACATCACTTGAGATTATTACTAAAAGCCAAATATATTTAAACTATATTAACTAGGAAACTCAGTTATCTATCTTTGGTATCTTTCATTCGCAGAATTAGCGGCTGTTGCACTCAGTACGTTCCTTAAATTTATTTATTATCATTGTCAGCGTCATAATTTGCGATAAGTGTCATTTAGTCAGCATGGAGGGAAACACAGCAACCAGAAACTCCATCAGCGACAGCACTAAGGGCAATAGCAACAGAAACAAGGCGGCAACATGCCACAAAATGACAAAACGAAGCGTGAAGAAACGGGCAGCAACAAGAGCGTCGCAATTTGCGTATGCCACACAAATGACATTTAAGTTCAAAGCTAATGGGTAGGGTGTTGTGACAGATCCCATGGCTCGTGGGCTGCGGGACCAAATTCCGTCGTATCGAAAAGCGCCGAAAAGCGAACTTACAATGCAGGCAGCATGCGGCAACTGCAAAGTAGCGAGTGGCAAATGGCAGAAATGTTTGTATAGCCAACAAAAGCAGAGGTACAAACAAGAAGAAGGAGCTTGGTGGTTTGGGGGTTGTTGGAATATGGCCCGCTGCTGCTGCGCTACCCTGCCCTGACGCCAGTCGAAAGGCGACCAGAAATAATGTACGCATTAATTCCTCATTTAAATTCAACGGCGCGTACGACGCATTAGTTGCGTCAAGCAGCCCAGCCGAGCTGCTCAGCAACTCAGGCAGTGCTGAGTAGCAACCGAGAACCCCTTGTTGGTGGTCCTCCTTTTATTGTATGTGGCATACTTTTAGGCGCTGCTGCTGTGACACTCGTTTCACTTTGAAGTGCTTCTCGATTGCTTAAAAGCAAATTCCGTTTCACGGAGAAAGTGATCATCGTCATTTCGTTTCGTTTGGTTTCTTTTCATTCCTTTGCGTTTCTTTTCTCAGTTTCTTGCAGCTGTTTCCTTGTTTCAAACTACTTATAAGAAAGGTTTTTGCTGTTGTAGTTGTTGCTGCTTAAGCAGTCGGAAACTTTTAAATTAGCATAATGCCTGAAATTATGCAACGCCTTTTGAGCCAGACTCGAGTTGGTTGCCAGTTGCTGTTGCTGTGCCGTAGCTTTCGCTGAGGTTGCTGGTGTTGGTGTTGTGGCACTTTAAGTGCACTTTGCGCCCCCCAAATCAAACAACAAATGCAGCAGCCATTACAATAATAAAAACAGCAATAAGGAGTTGCGGGGTTCTCAGCAGGGGGCGCAGCAGGGTCAAGACAAGGCCAAGAAGCAATCAACGCATTACACTTTGTAATATTGCTCTTAGTGGATGCAAGGGATGGGTCTGTATATAATGTGAGTGTGCAGAGCACTGATAGTGCCAATAATTCAATTATCCCGTGACATCTGCTACGGCTGTGCTGCCAGTTGCCTGTCGTTTGCCATTGTTATGTAGTTACTGTCAACCCAACTGACTTGGTGATATTGTTGCCATTTCGGTTACTACTTCCGTTGTACTTGTATTAAGAAGTCACCTAGCTGACAACTTCAGAACGGGGGAAAACAGTACAGTGGAACGAATAGTTAAACATAGCGTTTGGTCTACAATTTCGGATGGATCAGATTGAACTTTTATGTATGTAGATATGTATATAGATACATAATATGTACGTGTATGCTCGCATTTTGTACCGTTATCTGAAATTGCGCAACCTTAAGCGGTTGGTCACTGGCAAATGCTGACGACATTAATTGTCAGCATAATTTCATTACATTTTGGTCATTAGAACTTTCAAAATGGCAGCCCCAAAAGAGGCGTAAAATATAAAAAGAAATGCCGAGCACATCCTGGGGGGCTTATGAAGCGAAGCTCTCTGGAATTATGGCTCATTAAATGACATAATACGAAAAAAACAAAAAGTTGACGCACACATACAAAGATACATTTTGTGAATGTGCCCTTGTCCGTGTGCACGCGTTTGTATGTTAGTATGTATTCGGCATGTTGGCAGATGCTTCTCAAGGCGGCAAATGAAACCGCAGGCATCGCTTCCGTTAGCTAATATCTTTCTAATGCACCCACATATATGTATGTCTGTATACATATATACGCAATCGCAGAGTACAAAGAGCGGAGTGAATTCCCAGGACATGTGCCGCATAATAGCCTTAACAAGATTTTTGGCGTAGTTGTCGTCTTCAACGCGTTTCTTAACTGCTGCTGCGCCTTTTTCAATTACACACATAATTAAATATGTTCCGCCTGTCTGTATTACAGTGATCTGAGTATGGGCGTGGCATCCCGTGGGGCGAGAGACAGCCTAAGCAAACATCTCAGCTGAAAATGTGCGTATGTTTGCCAGCAAATACTCAAAATCTCTCCCAACTGTGCGATAGACTCAGCTAAAGCACATTTTGTAGATTTTAATAAACATGCAGATAATTAAATTTAATCGCTAGGCTTTTATTCAACATTAGCGTAGAAAATATTTGAACGCACATATGTTGTGCTGAGCACTCTGTCTACCCTGTAGTCTTGCTGTCACCCCCTTCACTATAGATTCCAAATGCCCAAATGGCAACCGTATTTGCTGTGGGCTAAATTCAATTTCATTTCATCCCCAACACCTAAAGCCCAAATAAAAGTTCGTATGGCTGGCAATTTGGAGCTCAATTTGTGTAAACATTTTGTCTACTTAGTTTACCTAAATGTATTTGAGTAGACTCATTGTGCCTGCCATACCAAGAGCTGATGAACAGTTTGTGGACGAATAATTGCAAAAGTTCTTCACGTTGTGGACATACCAAAATCCATAGAAATGTGCACACTTTAGATAAAATACATAACATATATACATAACACATACATAGAAATATACATACATAAGAAGAAGCGTTTTCGTGCAATCTTACGGAACTATTCCTTTAACGTCTTTTGCGTGAATTAAAAAAAAGTAACAGACAAAATATGGGGACAAAAACATACGGGAAAATAGACGGAAAGGAAATTAAGGTTTTTTTCTACTTCCAACTTATCCAATTCGCCATTCGACTTTGCCCCGACCTGCTCCGGTTGTGCTTTCGGACTTTCCCGTTCTCCGCAATTACCACATAAATTGTTGGCAAAAAGTGTGAAAAAGCATTTCGCACTTACACAGTCACACACATACATTCAGTATAAACAAAAACAACAAAAGGACATCAACAGTGCAAATAAATTTCTATTAAATACAAATGAGCTGCGGAAAAAGTTTTTTATAACGAGGAAAAAAGTTTGTAGGGCCACATATCAGTAAGCTTGTATATTGATTCAGGCCCGTGGCTTGGAATACATACATATATGTATGTAAGAAGATATAAATATTTCTCACTCCTGTCACTGACCCAACACGCTGTCGTTGGCAGCTCTGAGCAACCTTTTTATAATTGTATAATTGTGTGTTTGTGCTTTTAGATATTAATATGGGGTTTATTCATTAATATATGTACATTCTCTATTTACTTGCAAAACTGCAGGCAAATGGAGAGTATCACGAATGAAAAAAAATAATATTTTTTTTTGTTAAATTGGTTTTCCATAAACGCTATCAGTTTAATTGAAGTAATTGCTTAAAAATATATGGACTGCTTTAGATTGAGTCTAAATAAATTAAAAGTAATTCCTTAAAAAAGCATAACGCATATAATGATTTAGACCATTATTTTTCTGGATGTCATCGGCGAGTGTGCCAGCATTTAGTGCAGCATTTTGTTCTTTTATATTGACAAAAGCTGCAACTGTTCTCCTTCCCACCATCAATCAATGACTTTAAGTGCATCGTTTAGGTCCCTTCGGTGGCTCACCTGTCGCGCTCTGGTATCCTGGCTCACCGCCAGGAGCAATTTGAAAGTCGCCTTCTAATCTTTGGTCTACCCTCCGTGAGCCACGTGATTTGTTTGCAGTATAGCGCCGCATGGCGCATAACTCAAAATTCCATTTCTGATAGCATCGTGCGGCTTCTGAGTATGAGTGGTGGGTCCCGGACTCTCTCAGTTTAGCCCGACGCAGCTGGTCTTTGCATTTGTTTTGGATGTGCACCGTGTGGAGTATGTTTGTTGTGGTTGTTTTGCCGCGAGTGTTTAAGCGATATATCAAAATCCCAGCAGCGGGCTTGAATGTTACATTTTATTTAGATTCTTGCATAAAGATTACGCTGCATTGTCTGACTGAAATGGTGCTTGCTTGGAAATGGAACTAAGTGCAGCAGCAGCCACACATTTATCATGGACAGTTTCTGTGAGAGCCCCAACTCTCTCTCCTACTCTATACAACGTGTTGAGATGCCAACGCTGCCGCCCTGATTCATAAACCATTTATAGTTTTTCTGTTATTATTGTTGCTTTGCTCGTAAATCGTACACGCAACGTGTTTCGCGGCTTAGAAGGGTTGAGAAATTTATGTGTTGCAATTATATTCTTGAAATAACACTTAAAGTGATTTACTGAATATATACGAGGGTGTTGGGATGGTAAAGGAGCAAAATAGCCAACTAAGCAAATGCTTTTGATATTCATTCCAGATAACCGAGTTTACGCTATTGTATTGTATTTAATAAGATGAAAACGCATTTGAATGATGAAAACGTTTACTTCTTCTTTCACATACCATACATAAATGTGGGGCATATGTGAAATTTGTGAAACCCTTGCGTATTTATAAATTTACATACCCTTTCATACGGATCCCAATTAGTTCCCCTAAAGGGGAGTGGCTGCTGGGAAGCAACGATATACACGTTGCACCAATAACTGTTTAACAACACCATGTCAATATCGTGTAGATCATTTTAATAACTTCGTTATGTGTTGAAAGGGCACACATATCGATATACGTAGAACTTAACTAATTGCCCTGTTTACCCAAAAACCTTTGTACTACATTAACGGCTACGCAGGACCATAAAAGCGTTGTGAAGGACGGCTTGTTGCTGCTGTGTCCATTGGCTACACCAAAATACCAAGCATCACATAATTTTCCCAAGCACTTTATGTGCACTTAATTTTTGTTTGGAAATGCCTAAAAGTATGCAATGGATATAAATCTGCTGTAAAAATTATTACCTGTAATTGCGCAGATCATAAAACATAATTTACAATTTATGTTTACATTCGCATTGCCGCCAGGGGCCAGTAAAAGCAACACCAACAACTACAATAACCACTAAATTATCGGCTTAATGTGCTTGAAAATTCTTGAGCTGCCTGGCAAGTGAAAATGGTCGCGGTAATTTTAATGGAAAATTGAATTGAGTAAACTCATCCATTAGCGGAGGTCTATTCGACCACTTTTTCAGTCTCGTTAAATTGATCAGAGTACAAAAGCATATGCCGAGCAACAATAACGTCAGCGTATATTTTTAATAGACATCCATACATATTCATATATAGGTGTATCTGTAGTAACATACCTAAATTGTTTTATGTTTTATTTTTACAGACGTGCTACGAGTTGGAGCGTTATTTACGGGATGAACCGAAGCTGCAGAGCTATAAAAAGATGCATACGGATCTCGACACCGCCTGGGACATATTTTCGACACCTGCCCGTTTGCTAGAGGAATTGAAAATTAAGGAGAGTTTGGACACGATATCGACAACTTCATCTGTGTCGTCTAATTGCTCGGGGATATCATGGGACAGCGACGGCTCGCAGGCGCTCAGCTGTGCAGTGGTCGTCAAACAAGAGCGTATCGACGAGGACGACGAAGACGCTGCACATGGATTGGGTTGTGATGACAAACTAGGCGTATTACTCGCAGCTCCTCCCTCGGCCATATCTCCTAACCCGAGCATCAGCAGCGCCGGCAACATGACGCCCACTAGCAGTAGCAATACCATGATCCACGACAACACTATTAGCAGTTGCAATAGTACTTGCAACACAATCACCTTGAGTTCAAGCAGCAGCGCTGCGCCGGCTTTTAAAGTGCGTGTGGTACAAGCAAAAGCACAGCGGCATTACCATTTAGGTCAGAGTCATGTGCATGACTTGGTGTTGCCTACCTTGACGCCGCCATCATCGCCAGAATCCAGCCTTCGGAGTCACAATTATGCACAGCCGCCGCAGCAGCAACAACAGCGGACACAGCAAATCGATGCAAGCGAATTGGCAGTACTAATAAGGCAGCAACAACGCCAGCAGCAGCAACAACAGCACCAGACCCCGACAACAGCAAATTCGACACCCGCGACTGCTATACTGCACTTTACTAGCCAAATACCAGGTGCCAAGAATTCCACACTCACACAGGCCACAACATTGCAGCTGCAGCAGCAGCAGCAACAGTTGGCAGTGCAACACTTAAGCATATCGCCACAGGCGCTAAGTAAGGCCAGCAGCTGCAGCGCCAACAGCTCAGCAAGTAGTAACAGCAATAGCAACCGAAACAGCTCTTCAGCCTGCAGCAGCAGCACCAATAGCAGCGTTGATCAATCGTCGGGCAACCACAGCAACATTCCGCGTAGCACTATCGTCAGACTTACGACGGCCAATGGAACACCTGGAGCCGCTGGCATCAGCCTTGCACGTGTTATACAAATGCAAAACAATGGCAATGCCAATGTTGCTGCTGTGCTTAGTGCTGCAGCCAACAAGAGCAACAGCACTTCCAGTCCGGGCAATGCAGCACCATCATTTCAACAGCAATCAACAACTGCACAACAACAGCGACAACAGCAACATACTCCACAAGTTGTTGCCGTTGTAACGGCGCGGGTTGAAAAAACAACAACTGGTGTGTATTAAGCAGTACTGAAGCCACTTTACTTAACCATTTGAACTTCAATTCTAGCTTCTACCAAAAACCATCACATTCGCCTCCACCATAGCGACCACAGTCCGGACGCAAAGCGGCGAATACACAAGTGCCAGTTTCTGGGCTGTAAGAAAGTTTACACCAAAAGCTCTCATTTAAAGGCGCACCAAAGAACCCATACAGGTGAGTTATTGCAGCAGTCATACAAGAAGAGCTATTAAAAAACTGAGACACAAATTGTATAACTATAAATTAAATGGGTATGAGATAATAATAAACTGATTAGACCCACATCACTCGTCCAGCCATCTGTTGCCTATAAAGAGGAAAACAATATTCAAACCCAATAAATCAGACCCCAGCAACAACATTACAACAACATAGTGGTTACTCAGCACAGATCCCGAACAAAACAGACCGCGTTGCATACGTTGCATTATTTGTCCCAGAGGTTTCCGACGTCAACTTTTGTTCAAAAACATGAAAAGTCAAGTTCAGCGGACAGACACCCGAAAGCATCCCGACTGACAGTGGACAAGACTTGAAATTTCAATATAAATCGCATAATTCAAAAATGATATATTGGTTATATTGGTACTCGTTACGGTACCCACTGTTACATACAAACTTATATATTTTCCGGCGTTAAAATGTAATTTTATTGCCTCTAAACACTTTGTGGGATATTTTAAGGATACAGATAGAGCATTTCGAATTGAGTTTGGTCAACATTAGAAAATTGCGTACTTGGCTCATACGTATATATAAAAGCCTAAAGAAAATAGGAAACTTATCATTAATTAATCGATTAAAGATAAAAGATAAATAATCGATTAAAGATAAATTATTTGTAAGAAATTACGTTGATAGCGGCCGTGAATGGTTGGCAGTTGATTAACATTCTATTTGTGAACCTTTTCATTGTTGGCTTTCACATAAACTGTACACCCACAGAGAAAACAACTCATGTTCCATAAAAATCCTTAACGGCGAATAAGTTTCTTCGAAGTGAAAGGGCTTAGCTCATAATTTTCAATTTATATTTGAGAGTAAAAACTTTGTCCATGGTAAATTGTCAAAAGGAAAAGACTTTCTGCTAAACAGGCGAACAGAAAATGTGACAAGTGGTCGTCAAAGTCCCGATTGGCATGGTCGTGGTGCATGCCTTGTTTACTTTAAGAATTGTTGTAGTTATTGTTATTTCTCTAATGTGTGTGTATGTTCACTGCTTGCTTCCCCATGCATCCTAGTTAGGGCGTTAACTGTTAATTTGTTAAGGCAAACTTTTCTGTAAAAGTTGTCAAGATAGGATTCGTTTCGTGTGAACGTAATGGGAAGGAAAGACTCAGGCCAACTCGAGCCATGCACAAGTAAATACTGATAAAAATGTTGTAATTAATTGCACATGATTAAAGACCAATAGACAGAGCAGACCGAATAAATCAAGGTGTGTTTTAGGCGATAAAAGATTAAACCATTTGATAACCTTCCCACTGGGATCCTTACGCGTCCGAAAATGTAAATTTCTCTTTTCATTAAAAAAAGTAATTATTTTAATGGTTCTATGGAGATTGTGAAGTAGATGGAATTAAAGAAAAACGTAATGAATTACGTTTTTTAAAATTAAATAAAGCTGAAATATTATTTGTAACACTGCTTTAATTTTGTCGCATTAGAGAGCATTGAGGTCACAACCAGGGCCAGCACCAGGACCAGAGAAGCATGCAAATAATTAATGATCAGCTATTATTTACATACTCCGCACTCGAGCCCAGTCCCCGGTCGAGGCCAGAAGTCACTTGGGTACACATTAATTTGATTTGGGGTTTCAACTGCGTTTCCTGCTTTCTTGTGGCCGCCATTTTAAACGTCCATGCATTTAATTAAAACGGCATTCAAGTAATTCCTATCGAAAATGTGCGAAAATGCGCGAAGCAATTAAAGTATTTTGCTTCAAAGTTGCCATGCTTATAAGAAATTAAGTGTTTAAATTTCCAATGCTCCCGGTATAAAAAATTGGCAGACTGAAAGGAAGGTTAAGGGTGGAAGTTGGTTCCTGGCGCTTGCAAAATATTACTAGTGCAATCAAGTGTGAAAACGCAAACAGACCATACAAATTGTGTTTAGTGAAAAAGCCATGAAGGCAAGCATAGCTCATAAAAGAAACTCTCAAAATTAACGTGTAAAAAAGGGATTGCGCAAGACTCTCTTTCTTTTTCACAGTAGAACCTCTCACGAATTGCATGTCTCGGCGGGACATTCTTTTCTATTGCTCGCTGACATTAAAACCCAACGCTAGCAAAATTTATAAAATATTAACTGGCTCCGCACTTTTGGCTTAGTAGCGCTGCTGCACTTTCAGCTGCTATCAACTTCAATAGTTATGGGCCCCCTTGCCCCGCAGACAAGTGGCCCGGTGCAACTAAACTGCAAACACGAACGAAGAACAGCTAAATCGCTTTAGCAGGGAAGAAGACTTATGCCTAAGGTTAAGTTTCAGCTTAGTTCGCATCAATAAATTAACAAGAAAACGGCTGAAAGTGCGATGCTTGATATTGGCCGATGAGAAAATTCCATTGCGAATACATTTTTTTTAACATATTGTTCACATAGTCGCCTTAATAATCTTATCGATTTGTAACAATGAAATCAATTAAATTTAAATACAAATCTAAGAAAGATCATCGTTGTTCATCTTTCTAACATAAGCATGAACAACTTTAGACAAATTATCAGGGATTTCAGTCAAACACTATTCACTATGTTCAGGTTTTCTTCGGAAAAACAAAATGTTCCAAAAAGCATTTAAACGAGCAGTCAAGCACATACACAACACATTTGTGCTGGTTCATTCTGGGCAGCTATTTTATTTATAGCTGCCGCTTCGATTTCCCGTTTACACTTAGCATGATAGCATGCCAAAGTGCAAGAGGCAGAACGCCCACACAAACACCATCACACACTCTCTCAGAGAGAAACATCCCTAGGTTACACTGTTCGTCAGAGGACAGCGATTCGAGCAATGGACCTAGAGTAAACAAATGGAAATTAAGAAAGCACCGTTCTTTGTTGACGATACGAAGGATCGGTCATCCGCTGGTGGGTCGTTTGTTTCAAGCAAACCGACTTGGCCGCAAGTGCATAATGTGAAATTGAGCACGGAAATATCACACATTTCCGCATGCATTAAGTTTTAAGCTGCACGTGAATGTGTGTGTTAAGCTGCTGTGGTATGCGTTACAAAGTTTTCCACTCAGCTTTATGCATTTTTCTTGGCAGTAGTCTACTTTGCCGGCTATCTGGCTCCATCTTTCCTGTGCCTTTCTTTACAGTAGCAACGACGACAGCAACGGCGGCAATTTCCTGCCTCGGCTGCTGTTTGTCTTTTAAACTCAAATAATTTTACCATTTTTTTCTGGCACAACCCTGCGTTCTTCTGTGCTCCACTCTTTGCGCATTTTTAGGTTTTATACTTTTGTGTGAAATTACAACTTCTGCATTTCCTTTTCTTATTTCACCATGCCAGGCAAGCAGACTGCGCGCCACGGTGTGTATACATTTCATTCTGGTGCTGATTCTGGCACTGCGAGTAAAGCTGATTCTGTAACTGGCTCTCTGGTTAGCTTTAGGCGCTTTGGCCGCTGCTTTTGCCGCATCCTTTGAGGCTTTTGGCACGCATGAAATGTTGGCATAGGAATTTGCGTTTTGGCACAATGTTTCGCTGGCATCGCACCGAAGTCAGCGCCGACTTTCCTTAACAACATTGCTTTGTTTTTTTCGATTTAATGATTTTTATTTTCCAATGTCTTCACTGTCTTTGTTTTTTTATTGTTAACTGTATTTAAACGGCTATGTCTTTATTTATTTCATATGAATTCAAGTAAATGTTAAAAATAAAAAATGCACTGAAATCCGACCAAGTACGAACATTTATGTATATCTAAACACTTTAACTTGATTCACATTCGATTTCAACAAATTTAAAAAAAAATATTTTTTTTTCGAAATTATGGACCTCACTGTACAACAGATGAATCCCGCCTAGACCCGAGTGCACAGAAAAAACTTTTTTCATTTTCCTTCCAGTACAAAAAATTGCAACGCTCTTCCACACTTCGTTTCGTCGCTTGGTAGGTGTATTTATTCGCTCTATTGTTTGTGTTGAAAGCAACACCGAAAAATTGCAGGCGACGTTTGTGTAACTTTACAGAGGAACTTATTTAATAAGCAGCAGCCAGTACTTTCATGGATATTTTTATTAAATATCATTTATGAATTTCTCTTATTACAGGTGAGAAACCCTACAAGTGCTCTTGGGAGGGCTGTGAATGGCGTTTTGCAAGGAGCGATGAGCTTACACGTCATTATCGCAAACACACAGGAGCCAAACCCTTCAAGTGCCGCAATTGTGATCGCTGCTTCTCACGTTCTGATCATCTGGCCCTGCACATGAAACGACACATGTGAGGTGAAATTTAAATCGAAGAAAGGTCTGAAAATGAACTGTGTGCCATTAAGAGCAATAAAGTGTAGAGGGCGATCAAGTCAACTGGTATAGGGTTATCAAACAACTTTCACACATCACAACACACCACAGCATAAGCAAAACATACGAAACAGAAATCTATGATAATGTTTTGAATCTGACAGGAATATGTGTTGCCGTCGCCATCCCTTGTATTCCCTTTTCGTATCGTTATCGTTATCGTTATCATTCGCTTGCGAAATCTTTTTTGTTTGCTTTTCTAATATTTAGACATATGACAATTTTATTTCCATATGCATTTAAAAAGTTGACTACAAACATGGTACAATTTTACCAAAGCAATGCAATTTTTTAAGTACAGCAGCATAAAGAAAACAAACCAAGCAAAAGGCAATCGTTATGAAACAAATTAATATATAAAGCACAAAAAATATTTTAGTAAATTTAGAAATAAAATTATATATTTTTGTTTTGTTTGTATCAAAAAACAACAAATATTGTAAACACTGCCAAAACAAAAATTAAAGAACTAATATCATAACTATTATAAAACTATAAAATGTTTAATGCATGTTAAAGCATTTAAAGTTAATCAAGATGTGTCGTACTCGGTTAAGTACAACAATAAAATACAACAAACACAAGTGCAAAATATGTTTTAAACAACAAATCAAATGATTATATTTCCACCATAATTTAATTTTATTAATATATTTTTTAAATTTGTAATTTTATTGTTGTATAGGTTGAATATATTGTTTAATACATCTAAAAGGTTTTTTAAATACTAATTAAGAGTTAGTCTGCAAAAAAAATCATTGATATTGTCAAAAGTAAGTTTTTCTTTTTTGCTCTTTTATTTGTACTATGTATTAAATTGTATGCTACTTGTACAAATGTTTTTTGTGATGAAAAGTATTACGAACCTTTTTTGTTTGAACAAATTTATCCCTTTATAATTGGTTCGGAACTAAATTCGATATCATATTTTTGATGGATGTTTACAAATTCTTCTTATGTGCCTAATTAATTTAATAAATACATACATAATTACATATGTTTACATCTACATTAGATGGGTTCCAAAAAAAAAAATTTCAAAACTCAATTTTCACAAGACATTCAAAATATTTAAATAACTTTCATAAAATCTACTCGAATTGAATGCAATGTGATTTTCGGAATACCAATGTACCAATGTTTTATATTTTCAATCATGTGTGCTGATAGTTTTGCTAGTTTTTATATGCTGCTGATTGCGTTATGTTCTCTTTCATTTTGTTTCAATTTTAATTATTTTTTTAAAATTGTATTTAATAAATAAATATCATATACTACACATGTTCTTCTTATTTTTCAAATATATTTCTTTTCTCTGAAGACAATTGACGGAACGACATAAAAAACATCAAAGTATACAAAATGATCGAGAAAATGTATATTTATAATCGAGCATTATGGTTTGTGTGATGAGAACTTCTGTGATTCGGAGAAGAAACAACAACAACACACATTAACAAAAATACACACAGATTTTTATATGTACACTTATGTACATATGCTTGGAATTCAACTTATGGTGTATATCTTTGGAACGTGAGCTAAGTAATTTGTATTGCCTTTAATCAAGCGCAGCCAAGGTGGGAAAAATAATCAAAGGTAAGAATTTACAATAAAAACGCCCTTAAAAACAATTTCCTTATTTTAAGCTTAATTCTCAATGATTGTGAATAGAAAGATTGATCGGTTTATATCAATAGTTTGTATTTGGCATGTGCTTAGTGTCATATTAATGTTATGTAATCATATATGTAACCCTAGACATAATGAAAAAATTGACTAAAACAGATGATTCATTCAATTGTACAATTGTAATTGTATAGGTAACAGAATCCCATTTGGCTTCCATGCGACCACTCCCAAGCACTTACATTGAACATAATTATGATGATAAATGAACAACAGCTACTAATGTTTAAATAATGCCCTACCAAATTAAGTAAACAAAAAAATGTGTACGATGTGTCAAAAATGCTTCAATCATAAAAACCAAATTCAAATGGAATATTTTGTATAGAAAATCTTTTAACGCAAAAGAAAAATCAAACAAAAAAAAACCATTTTGGTTTTAGTGCATGACGGCATAACTATAAAAGCATGCATACACATATGTATGTACGTTTGCTGTATATGTACATGCATTTTACAACCCAGATTTAAAAATGCAAGCAAAAATAACGTATTTTTAAAAATTAAACTAAAAAGATTTAATTTAGTTGTGTAAAAATAAAAATAAATAAAAGACTGGTCAACGAGGTGTTCCGCGTTTATGCAACAATTGCAAAAAAAAGTAAAAATATTATGTAAAAGGATTAAGCCCAAATGAATTCCATATATTATTGTATATTTAATACAAATTTAACACTCGTAAATTCCTTAGCATATAGCTAAGCCCATTACAAACCTAGCAACCAATAAAAATCACAAAGTTACTTGGGATTGACCCATATATGTTCGTATCGTTCAGGCTAAGTTTCCGCGCTTGTACGTAAACATAATATTCGACTGTATAAGCAGTCTGTTTACCACATCGGAAAGAAGAAAACAGCGGCAAATATATTGTCTACAACTCATACGTAACCAAACCGTAAAGTTAATAAAGTACGAATTTTAAGAAACGCTGAATGTGAGTCTAGAAAGAACTTAAATTAAAAATACATGAAAAATACTGAATATTTTACTGTCTGAATTAAGAATTGTAGGAGATGGCGCTTATTGTGTTATATACAAACAAGTCAAGATAGAATTATCAGAGCGTCATCTCTGAACATTTTGTACACATTTTCAGCGTACTAACTACTAAGAACATAACACGAAACACTATTATATTTTCTTTTGTTTTTTTTGCTGAATGATTGGCTAATTTTTTTCATTCATTGAGGAAAAATTGGCATAAGCATTACGCTTTTGTGTATACCTAAATGGCTATCGGTAAAGCACCCAGTATATATAGGTATACACACATATACACATTTATAAGCAAATTTATGTATACGTAGATAAATAAGCGCAACTACGTAAACATTTGTGTATAGTTTAGTGAAATGAATTAGTTTAATGTTAAAATAACTTAAATGAAAACCTACTCAATTCTATCAAATGAATATACTTAACAAAAGATTCACTTATTACTGTATATGTGAAGCAAGCATTGAAGACAAATTATATATGTAACCGTTGTGTATGTATTAGGCAATAAGTATCAAAACTGAAAAAGTAAAGAAGCATGCAAAGCATCTACATTAAGGCACAGCATTCTGTATAAAATGTTAAAATATTTTGATACTGGCTGAAACGATCAATCTGAACAAGAAGATAGCGATTCTGACGGCACAGTTTTAACTTGTTAACGCAAAACCGCGTTCATATGTATGTTTATTCATTATTTTGGGTAAGAGAAACCACTATTGGGAAGAACAGGAAAAGAGAAGTGTTTTGTGGGTCAGCAGCAAATGGTGATTTACATAGATTTTTACAAATATCTTAATTTAGCTTTTTTTGTATATTGTAAGTAAGCCTACGCATACACATATAAATTCAATTAAATAACATATAACATCAAATGAAATTGTATACTTAAGCGCGTCATTGATATCAAAATTCACAAGTTTCGGCACAGGTAAACTAAAAATACATTTACAATAAGTCTAAATGTAAATCAAAAATCAAAAAGAAAAACAAACAAACTGACGGCTGCATGAATGCTAACAAAAATTTAAAAATGGCTATTTTAATGCTTGTGCTTAAAATATAAAAAACAAAATCTTTAAAAACAAAACCTTAGCTAATAGCAAATAGCAAAAATCTAATTGTCAGTGTTTATTATTATCGATGTGCATTGAATGTGGGCATATTTTAAAGCTTCTTCTTAAAGCAAGTGTCTTTTTTAAAAGCCCTGTTTATGAAAAGCATTGAATATTCAGTTAACTGCTGTAATTTGATTTAGCAATGCGGTGAGCAACATAAAGTTTGAATAATTTACGAATGAAAATTGCAACTTTTATAGAATTTAATTCAGTTACAATATTTTGCCATATTTTGTATATTCTATGATACATTTTATTATTATCGCTTGTTTGTTGCGGCTTTTTGTCAAATATGCAAATTTTTATATGCAGAAAGTGTAAGAAACATTTAGAAAATAATATCAGCATTATAAAAGGTATATGCATAACAACAAAAAAGGAAAATTAATTAGGTAAAATGGCTATAGAAATTAATGAATAAAATTCTTGTATTCGTTTATTTAATTATTATACAACAATAACAGCAAACAACCAGCAGAAAACGAAGACAGACAACCGACAGGATAATTAGAAATGTTATTTTATTCTTATTAAGTATAAACTGAAGGCATTTTCCACGTATAACATATATTATTGTACGTACTTTGATATTTTGATGAGAATTTCTGTGAAAAAATATAGAAGAATATAAAAAAATAATGTCATTGACTTTAATTTAACGGGCAACAGAATTGGGCTTAGCCAACACTTAAGGCATATACAATACTTTATTAACGGCAAAGTCCAGTTCTTATTTGGCATTACAACGGTGTTGTTTTTGGGTGAGTACACGCGAGACATGGCCAGATGTATGTATTTTAACTCATGTGATTGCAGCCAGCGTTGAACAAACAATTCACATCATTAGCCCTGAAGGAATGGCCAACAATAACAATAACAACAACAAGTACCACTATGACGATAACGATAACGACAACATTGCAATGCATACGAAATGAAATGAAATTTCCGAAGCCCCTCGTAAAGCTTCTGCATTAATTTTAAATTATACTTTACGACATTAATGTAAAACATCGTTGTCCCTGTTCGCATAATTGTGTATACTATGTCAACTGTTATTCGAGTGCAATCTGTTTCAGGGGCCCCGAAGCCTACAATTACAGTCATTTTGTCAATTAATTACGAAGATAATTATCAGTCTGCAGTAAAGACTTCAAAAAGATTTTGGGTAACATCCTCATATCTATTGGCAATTATGTATAGCTCACCAATATTATATGGAGATGTGTTTTGCTTAAGGATTATGCTTGTTTAGTTTATATTATTTCTACGATGAGAACTTGGATATAATAAAATTATAAACACGTGCTTACACCCAGCTAATAAAGGTCCAGCTTTCATGTGTCTGTTGCCCACATGTTATTGCAGTCGAGTCGACGCAGCTGCAGGTCAAAGACAATAGTGCAGCTTAGTGCATTGTTTTAGTTTTAAGGCAGACTACGCCTGAATACAAGAAAACATTAGTGTTTTAGTTCAGCTCCGTTTTCTTGAGTGTCTTAAGGTTCTGTGTAGTAAGCAACAGAACCGAGAAAACTTTTCATATTCTTAATTTCGTTGTGCAGCCTTGCTGCATCTAACTTTATAGTAGAAGCAAAACTTCTAATTACGTACATGACCAGCAGACACAAAGAAACTTGCTCTATGGTATGTGTGTACGTGGTTCAATGTCTGGCAAATACACTGAAAAAAGCAAATTTGAGTTTCATGATTATACATGTGAACCTTAAACATTTGAGACAGTGGTTCTGTGCTTAACAGATATAATTTTATTAGATCACAATAGAAAAGAAGACCATTTAATATTTCTTACTTTTTGAAGATGTCCTAATGGTTGTATAAATTTTTCAAGTGTAGGCCATCCAAACAGCTAGACCTAAAGCAACATTTTCATGTCGCCCGCTGAATCTTTATCAAAATTGTTCCTAAAGTTCATACCACTTTGTGAGCAGCGTGCGGGGAGTATGACTTTTAAAAAGTTTTCATTTTTCTTCATCACATACTTATACACTCACATCAAGCAGAATGCACTATACCTGCACCGTACAGCTCACACGCGCTTAAACAGTTGTATGCATTCCAGGGATGTTGTGTTGTGTCTGTATACCATACCTATACCAAGTACCGTTATTCTGCACATTTGTAGCCTGTCAAAGTGGCTCAACGCCTGACATGTTCACTTATTTTGCCTGCCTGCTCAAATCTGCCAACATTAGCCAAGTGTCAGCCAAAAGGAGCCATGGTAAACAGGAAGATGCAAACAAACAGAAAGTTCATATGTATGTCCACACTAAATACACGCATACAGACAAACATGTATACACATATATACATACCATATATAATGCGCATATTTCTTTGTTTAAATTACCTACATCATTTTCTAGTTGGTTTTGTAATATGGGGTTTAATGCCACTTAATTCACTAAGCAGACACACTCTTCGACGAAAGTCACATAAAATTGAAATATTCAGATTTCCAGTGAGACCCCTAAAATCATAAGGCTTCATAAACTGACAGACTAGACACACAAATCGTTAGCCCACATTTTTAAGGCATGGCCCCACATACGTTTTTATTCACTGTAACTTTGGCAACATATCGCATAGATTTGAAGTCATGCAAAGAGGAAAATGGAAAATAATAAAGTACTGCAAAACTAGGGCCCGCCAAGAAGCATGGTGTTGCTTGTGGCAACTGGCAGAACAAGAATGGGCACACTCTGACGCGCACATAAGATAACACACACCCAGCACTGTCAATGACAATGACATCAACTGCAGACATGCCCATAGAATGTAGTACATAGAGAAATAGCAGCAGAGAATGGTCCCAGATACGAGTACGATTCACATGTGAGTACAGCCTGTGCCTTGTTAGTGAATATACAAATACATAGATCATACCGACGACGAGACCATACTTGACAAACACAGAAACAAATTGTGTCAAATTTCATATAACTTTAATACAGAAATTTTGTCAGTAAATTTTCTAATAAATTAAACTCAACTACCTAATACGATTGTTGACAGTACTTAACACACCAACTAATAAATCCACTGGCCAAGAATAATTTTGTAAACAAATTCAGCTATAATAATTCTAGTCTCTAATAATAAAGCTGATAAATTTGTATTTGTCTGTCTGCCTCATCTCCAATCAGCAGTTATTGCCGAGCTGAGGTGACATATCGTTTACTTTCCGACTTCTGTGTGATTTCGATTTCGACTACCGGTAGTATTCGCCTTCTGAGAATGAAAGCAAAAGAAACGTGTCCAAAAAAATTGCAACGGGTCGTACCGTATCGAACCACGTGATGCGAAACGACGCGGCGACTTCAGGTATACATTCTGCAACGGACTGCAGGCCGCAGGCTGCAGACTGCAAGCTGCAGAACGAGTCTCTGAGCAGCATTTTGGCATCTGGCGCCAAGTGCACTTGAAGTGTATCGAATTTGTATGGATTTTGCTACAGCCAATAATTTGACACTTTCATTTGCTGGGTTCGTTGCCAAAAGAGCGAGAACTGAATCAAGTCGCAGTTGTGTGGCGAGACTTAAACCAATGCGAATCCTCGAATAAAGTTGCAAAACCTTACTACGGCAGGCAACATTGGCACACAGGGACGCCATAAACGGAGCATGCAACAACAATCAACCGCTCATGTGTGTGGGTGTCTGGGTGTGTGTGCGGCAAGAGGGATGTGTGCATAAATGCATGTTGAGTAAGCAACAATAACAGGAAAGGCAAGCAAACAAACAAACGCAATTGTCATCACCATAAAAATAACATAAAACTCTTTTTACGACTTTGTGGCTGCGTTAGTGCGTGCCAGAATGTTGAATTGTGACTGGGTACTTGGCTTTGAGTGATAAGACCTGGCAAAAGTTGACTTGGATTCTATTTGAAGTCACTTAAGTCTACGTTTATTAAAGTTTTACGCTTAGCCTCTACCAAAATACGAGAGTTACTTTTCGTCCCCGTCTGGGATATGAAATAACCTCAAGATTAATTAAAATTATTTTAATTGTGTTTATTTTTTTCGACTCATAAGGCTTGAAAATTGACTCAAATTAAAAAATTAAAACAACACAATAGCCCATTGGTTTTGTTCTATACAAGGTCCGCCTTGCTCTATTTTCCAGAAAACAAGTAATTGATAACGCACTCAATTGGCCAAGCCAATTTGCTAAAGTGCCCACTAAACTTGAACAGACTCAAAAAAGTGACGAGGTTACGCGCCCCAGCTTTGCTTGACTGCTATCGCCATTACCAAGGCACAGATTTGGAATCAACAACATGCGAAAATCGACTACCAATAGGCAATAGCAACAACAAAACAACAAAAGAATGAAAATCCCGAGC
The DNA here is from genome assembly GCA_018904165.1 of Zaprionus camerounensis. Taxonomy (NCBI): domain Eukaryota; kingdom Metazoa; phylum Arthropoda; class Insecta; order Diptera; family Drosophilidae; genus Zaprionus; species Zaprionus camerounensis. Next base: position 236,913 of record JAEIFS010000037.1, read on the forward strand.
GTACTCGAATGTTAAATACCCTGCACATATGTATATTAGGAAATTATACATTGACCTACGCTCCAGCAAAAGCTCCTCTAATCGAAACTGTTTTACAGGGTATAAACAGGTGACAATCGACAAACGATGACAAAAACAGCAAACATACATACATTTGCATAAATGTACATGGGCACAACAACAACAGTGACATCAGCGTCTGAACTGTAGCCAAGCTCACACTCATTTACACTAAAAGCGCCATAAACACATACAGACAGATAGAGGCACCACGGCAAAAGGAAAGAACTGTAGTAAAATGGTACAGGAGTGACCAAAGAGAAAACTAGTTTCGTTTGTTCCGTGACTGCATATCAGAGTCGGCAAATAAATGGAATGCAACCAATCGTGTGCCTAACTTAACGGTGATTTGAGTGAAAAAGTACAGTCCTGTATAGCTGCTGTCCTGTTGACAGTTGCTGTTGTTGTCAATTTGGCTTTGTTAATTGTTGTTGACATCATTCGCCTCCGTCGTTTGTTGCACCACCGCAATGTCAGAGCAACCGCGTGCTGTCATCTTGAATTTAAATGTTAATCCCACCCACGTCAGCCTTTGTCCTCATCGCCGGACGAGCTTAAAAACTGTTCTTTAGGATATCACGAGCAAATCTAATCTGTACGATATGTTAACTGTACATGGCTACATTTATAACGATATCTAATAATTTTGCTATCTCAGAAATTTTTGCTTTAATTTTCATAATTAATGACAAAATAGATTTAAGGGAAACAGCCGATTTCAGGCAAAAAGAGTTTAGTAATACATAGGTAAAGTTCCATACAAGTATATCCAAATAAAAGTGTAGTTATTAGTTAGAAGTGATGGCTTGTAACATTCCTTCTCAACTATTTTAGTCACTTTATTGGGGTCGGGACCCTATGGACATAAAAGTACATTAAGTTTTTCCCAAAGTGAGCAAAAACACGCGTGCCCGCGCCTCAATCAACCGTTTACCTACACATCTACAAACAATACGTGTCACGCCATCATTATTCAGGCAAACATATGTACGTGAATGTTTTACCCCATATACATATGTATGTTTTCCAGGCGTCCTTCTTATTAATTACAACAGGCGTTGGATGGCATAAATTGTCTTTTAATTTGCGTTGGGGTTTTTACAGGCATCTGTGTTTGATTGATGTTCGCCAATGAGTGTGCGTACCTGCCCCACTCAACACTTAACCACTGGTTCATTGCCTCAGTGCCAGCATCACTTAGACCTGTGGTTGTTCTTGGCATGTAGGTGATTTTGATGTAGGTTCGAGGTCCTTCTCTATTCGACAATCTACATAACATACTTATAACGGGAATATAACATAATTTGTGGTCACCTTTCTTAATATTTACTCCGAGCGCAACTGCCTTATCATTTAAAATACACGTTGATATTTTTTTATATATTATGTAAGCAATCCCGTATTCCTTTCCATTTTCCCGAATTCTGCATAAAACTTGAGCTGTGGAAGTTTGTCTGCAAGACGTAAAGAGAACCGTCTTGTTAGTCCCAGATCCAATCTCATTGCTTCCTGTTTCATTTCCATTTTTAGCTTTATTCCCAGTCCAGCATCAGTGCAACTCCTTGCTGTCGTATTTTATGGGCTTCCGCTCGCATTTCTTTAGCCATTTAAGTGTACACCTAGTTTGTTCCTCTTTTTCATTTCATTCCTTTCCTTTGTTCTTATTTAACTCTTTCCAACTGCTTGCGCTTGTTTATGTCTCTTCTTTCGTGTTTGGTTGCTTCCACTGGTTTTTTGTTTATTGCTTGTTTTGAACCTTGTTTGAACTGGTTTAAAATTTCTTGGCACGGGTTCGAGAAGGCTCAACAAGGACCAGTCATCAGTACTTAGCTCTCAGCTTGCTTACTCCGAAGTCAGGAAGGCGAGAAATAGCTTGGCCAACTGTGAGCTCATAACTTTGTTACACACAATTAACAATTTGATGCTTTGCCAAGTTGTCTTTCGTTGTGTGTATGTGTGTGTTTGTGTGTGAGTCAAACAAAACCCTAACAGGCAGGTACATTGTACATGCGGTTGCCAAAGCCGACATATGAGCCTTAAAAGGCTCTTCTCTAATTGAAAAGTGCAGCCAAAATTAACCGACATTTGGGGTCGGCAGGTGTTTTTGACGCCGCCGACAGTCGTTTACATTTTATCCCATACATCATACAGGTTTCTGCAAGCCTGGAGGGTCAAAGTGTTTTACCCAATGTCTGGTAACTAAATACGAGAGTATAAAAATTTCGAAAGCCATATTTAAGATACTAATTTGTAATATTTTAGTTGAACTTGATGCACATAATATTTTAGTAAAGTTAAAATGAATACATAATAAATCATCAACTGTATTGCATTTAAAAACGTGTGCTTGCATCCTTATCAGCGAGTGCTTTCTTTATTCATAGAGGTCGCTGGCTGCCATTATACTGCACAGCTCGGAGAAAAATTAGCTAAATGGCCGCTAAGTGTTCGTTTAGAATTTAAGCGGCATAAAAATGTTGCAAGTGTTCCTTTTTTATGCGGCAGATACCACCATAGTCCCAGGTGGAATGCCGCTTGACCTTCACCTGGAATGCCGATGGCCAGAAGCTGTGGGATGCACTTGGGAGGATGACGACTATGTGTAGATGGTTGCCAGTGAGTTCTGCGCAAAGCATTTCAAAAATTTATTTCAAAATATTTGTGCCCGTCAACGATGCAACGACAGGTCTGCTTGCCCTGCTCCTCGCACTGCTACTGCCACTGCCATTGGCATGAAAAATGGCTGCGTTCAGTAACAGGATGTGCTGCCAAAAACATTTTTAATAATTTAACACACATATTTTCACATCTTTGGAAACATTCACTTTGAAGAGCATGCGGCAGGTATTTTTACCAGCTTGAGTTGATATGGCAGTGGGAGGACGACGGGATGTACCAGCTGTCGTCGTCGGTGTTCTACGCCAAGCACCTGGGAATCAGTATCTGTATTTGTGTGCTGATGACAGCAGTGTTGAGTAATGCGAAACCAATTTTTGACACAGCACCAGCAATATTTAAAATTTCTTACATGAGATACCTTTGATGTAAAGTCGTTGCTGCATCCTTGCGAAATATGAGCTTACCGAGCGATGAGTGCTTGGGGGACATTGCTGAGCAGTACGCAATGTCACCAGGTGAACAAATTGGTAGCATGCAGCCAAAGTCGGTATCCCTACCCAAATATCTATGTTAGCTGCTTAGCAGAAACTGTTTAACTATCCCTTTGATGTTACACACACATACATTATCTGCCTCGGGTCTCGCAGGTCGCAGGTCCCAGCTATGAGGACTAACCTCAACTGAAAACCAACTACTCCCGAGTTCAGTTGCTGCTCATTAAGCTTAGTGAAGCTGCAATGTTGGCGCTTTAATTGAATTTCAATTCATAACTCAAACCAATTCTACAGAAAACTGAATGCGACGTACACCTTTACTGTATTTACATTTCCCAGGATTAATAACAATGGACGCATTAGCAACACACACACGCCCAGGTACAGAGTAAGTGGCGGGTATTTGGCTTTTGAAAGCGGTTTCAAAAGCGGTTTGCAACGTACCTATAGAGACATCTCCAACCCCATAAAATATTTACATATTTTTTGAATCAGCATTAACAGGCGAATCGATCTTTCTGTCCGTCGTCCGTTTGACCGTCTGTCTGTTTCAGCGAAAACTAGTCTCTCAGTTTAAGATCTATGAAGACCATTATTTGAATATTAGAAGTAACTTATCAGTGCCAAACAATGTAGTAAAAAACCTTCCGCATTGCGTAACTTGCCTTTCTGATTCTAGTTTTTTAGTATATTTATTCCTGACAATGTTCCAAGGTAGCGTTCTTATTAGCACAATTTTGCTAAAAGCTGGGTACAGCTTTCTTTCATTTTCCGTAACATAGAAATGTTTCTTCAAACGTAATTCGATTGATCTATCCATGCACTCAACGTCTTCTCATGTTAACGACAACTTCATTGATTTCCTTAATACATTCGTAAACTTCAGCAAGTGTAGGAACTTTAGCAAATGGTTTCTTTATATCTCTTTTCTTTTGCCACTTTTATTTATTTACAAAAATGCATTTGCTCTTAGTTGTTAGAACAGACCTGTTTTCTATCATTGCTGCATGGACCAAAAGAAGCAGTTGCAACGAAGGATAAAAAGCAAGAATAAATTTGTGAAATTAAATTTTCAAGTAACTTTCACTCAAGCGCAGTGCAAACTAAATAATTCAGGGAAGCATCGCAAAAAAGGCGACCTTCCCAACCCCCTAGGTACGCCCTACCAGACAAATACCCAATACATCCATACACACACAGGCATTGGGCACAGGTGTGAGCTGAGTGTGTGAGCGCATTTAAATAAACAGCAGTCAGCGTTAGATCTCATTCGTGCCTACCCCCATCCCTCCGCTCACCCACGTAGTTAACTTTTGGCAGCTGCGAGAAACAGGAGCTGGAGCTGAAATAGAAGCCGTAGCCGTAGCCATAGCCAAAGTTCGAGCTGGTCATATGATAACAGCATTCAAGAACCCTTTCGGCGGGGGCTTTTGTGTGTCCTGCGCTTCCATCGTCATGCCAAAATAGGCAAGTTCACTCAGGCAAAGCAATTGCACAAATGGCCAATTCTACTCGTAAGTAGAATTTTGTTCGTTTCGTTGAGCGGGTTTCGTTTTGGGTTTCTGGCAGTTTTCAGTTTTCAGTGCCACACACCCAGTTCCATCAGGGCCAACCAGTGCCAGCGCCAGAATATCTAGGGGAGGACTAACTAAAAGACTGCTACTAGTGCAGCTTCAAGCATGTGAATTTGAGGGAGTGCTGACTCTGTGTGGGTCTGCGTGTGTGTGCTGCTGTGTAACGAAGCGTAGATAAAATAAACAAAAACAAATAAATATAAACTACTATTTGTATGTTTATGTAGCAGTTGCTGCATGGCTAAAGTTTAAAGTGCCAAGAAAAAATGAAAATATAAAGTTTATTTGCAATGTTAACTGATTGCATTTAAGTTGATACCCGACCAAGCGACCTTACACAACCTGACAGTTACATTTGCATTAAATACAATGCAGCTTAATATAGTTAATGTGAGAAATTAACAATTTATATAAGAACATACCGTCGGAAACTCAGTTTTAAGAACTTTGGTAAGACCAAAACAACTTTAACCACGAATCGCTCACCTTCATCCTCACATATGTACAACATGTACGTTTGTGTCTGTCGTGTTCACCTACACATACAATTTGATTTCTGTAATGTCATTCATTTGCCGGAAACTTGCAAGTCAGGAAGCTGCCTCTTTTTGAAAAAAACAATAAATAAAATCAAATATAAGTAATAAGCGATTATAAATTGATTCTTTAAGTCCTGATTTTTGCCGGATGCCTGTCGATACTGGGCATTGGCTCAGTGGCTTTAATTTAAAAATAGCTGGCGCCAATCATAATTAAATCCACGGCAGTTGTCTGCTGTTGTTAGCTTTTTCGATTAACTTTAACCTGACTGCCAAGTTGGCCTACGCTGCGACTCTAGACGGTGCCCAGCAGACACTTGGGTAGAATTTGATAGTGACACTTAAACACATGCGATCCAAGCTGCTTTATGCTTAATTGAGTATTATCCTTGTTGCACACAGTATACCAATGGAAAACAGTCACTGGTCAAGTCATGTCTGCAAAGAGCAGCAGTGGCAGCAGCAGCGACAACGGCGGCAGTAGCAGCAACAACCTCTGTTTGCTTAATAGCATGGTCAGTAAATTTAATTAACTTCCCTTAAGGATACATGCAACATATAATAAAAGTACTGCACAGCCAACACAGAATAACACAAAAATACGAAAAAAGAAACACTGCTCAGACTGACTGTCCCTGCTTGTGTCCATTCTTGGGCGTCTCTCCTGCTGTCGCCTCCATCTTCGGCTGGGCTTCAAGTTGCACTGGGATTACACACATGTACGACATCGCACGGGCACAACTTGACTGGCTGGCTGTAAGGCTCGTCTTGTCGTTGTCCTTTGAGATGTTGTGCAAACAAGCAGCTTAATGTCAGTCGACACAAGACAAACACAAACACAGTACAGAAATTAACTTCTTTTTGATGAGCATATGTTGCGCAGACAACGAAACGGAACGCAGACACAAACGCGCAACCTAAAGAAATTGCGATATCATTGCCTTTAAACTATACCATAGTCCTTTTCTATTGTCTATCAGTCTGTCGGTCTTTCGGTCTAGGAACAGCTGGTGCTTTGGTGCTAGTGCATTGCATACATTAAAGCATACTTCGATCTCAGGCGCGTTCTCGCTTTGCATTTTTTGGCATGCACTTTTAACCCGCGTTTCATAATTCATGAGGCATGCCTACTTTGCATGCCGCCCGACACGTAGCCACAGCCGCAACTCACTTGCATCCTGACCCGTGCCAGGGCACTGTCTTGTCTGACCACGTTTCTGTCATACCAAATGATACAGTCGACGGGAAACAGACGCCGCAGATCTTTTATGTTCTCACGGTGAATTAAATGTGGTTTTGGTTGACCAAAGAACATGATAAGATGATTAATCAAAGGACAGCATATTATCAAATCGATCCTATTGGTGTTTACTTATTGCTTTTCAGATCTAACTCATGGTAAAATTCTGAATAGCTTCATTGAAATATTAGTTATGTTAATTCTGGATTACGCGATTATACGACAAAATTGTAAATCATACTGGGTACTTTACTTTATTTCCGCTGCCTCAGTTACACTCCACACGCCATAGCGAACCTTTTGACAGGGCGTTTATAATGCTCGTATGTTACTGTGGATGGGACTTGGGCTTAAATAGCGTTTAATTATGGCTACGGAGAAACGTGCCGCATGGCAATTCATGCAGCCAACTGGGTGTCACTGCTATTCCATCTCTGATGCATGCAATCAAAGTCAAGCAAGCGCAACTGTCGGAATAAGTCATTTTGGCAGACCATCAGCAGCGACACACATAGCCTGATATACAGCTACACACATGTGCACACATGCACACATACACACATTCGCAAACACTGAAAAGCCACTTAAAGAGAAAGATGAGGGAAAATAGTAGCATTAATACGCCAGTTAACATTGCGGTTAGCGGCCATTCGACGTTGTCGCATTGCCTGCAGGCTGCAAGCTGCTGCCCATGCACATTTGGGGGAGTGGTCTTGGCCAGAAAACTACCGCCTTGGTTGGCTGTTGGCAGTTGGCAGCTGCATTTAACACTCGGCAAATGCTTCCTACAGACTGTCAGCCACAGCTAATGTGCGCCAGCGTAAAGTTTAAGTTGACTGCCAGTAAAAGCCATTTAAAATTACGTGCTTGGATTTTTGGCCGCCACGCCGTGGCCTCTTCCGAGGCGCTGTTATTGAGCGCTCGCGTACGTGGGCAACTAGAAGGAAAAGCAAGAAGTAAAGGCTGCATTCAAACACACACGACTGTCATATACCCAGTATCATCAATAGAAATAACATATTATATGTAGCTATAAAAAATATGTACATACATACAAGTATCAATATCTAACCATAGTGCACAGGCAGCTGATTTTTGTTGTCATTTAGAAATTTGTAAACAGCTTTTCGAGAACAGATGCTTATATGTACATTAAACCATAGGTTTATGTATATTTGGCATTTTTAAAAACAAATGTTTTCCTTGTACCTTTAGAACTCGATATTAACAAGCTAGGTGCCGAACCGTCATAGGGTGTTGCAGGCCGTTGCCCAGGTTTGTCATTTTGGCACTTTTGGCCACAATTTCTAAGCTGCAGGCGCCGAAATCTATGTGCCTATGTGTGTTTTCGTGTTTCAGTGTGTTTGTGTGTATGTCATATCATACTGTAGGGCAAACCTGGCTATGTTGCACATAATTTTCACATAAAGCGAAAGCCCAATGTAAAAATTCTATCGAATCGTGACCAGCAAGCGCAAAGTATCTAAGGAAAAACGAACATGCCGATTTCTTAAAATTCATATGGGGAAAACGGAATCACAGATTAGGCTAAATGTAAACATATATAAATACGTACAAAGTAGAAGAGATAATCCCAATGAAATGATTGACTTGAATGTAATTTATTCACATCATACAAGCAAGGTTTCAAGGAAATCTACCACAAATATGTATCGGACCGTCAACACTTTAATTTGGCCTCATTGACTTTTGATTATCCTCGCCTTTCGGTTCCATTGGGAGCAGTGAATTGCTATTTGCTGCAGCAGCAGAATTTAATGAGCTAGTAGTCAACAATTCGCACGCCTTGCCTTCTCATTTTTTTATTTATGTGCTCAGCTCTTTTGGTTTCGGGTTTGGTCCTCTTCGGATAACTTTTGCACAGCCCCCCAAAACTATTTCACCAAAAATTGTCAAATTAAATTGCATGTACAGAGAAGCTGCCGCTGTTGTTTCGCTGTTGCCAGACGTCCCAAAGTCAGGCCGGAACTTTTCTTCTTGAGATTGAATTAAAAAGTTGACGGGCGCAACAAATGCCGCAAATTAATGTGCATAGTTGCTGTTGTTGTTGTTGGCTTCGGCTTTGGCTTTTAATTAAAATTGTTTACTAAATATGCCTGAATTTGTGTGGAGCACACAAAGGGTGAGCAGCCGTTCCCCTTTGTCCTTCGAGAGGTTTCCAGTTTGAATCAGGTCAAAGCACAATTCAATTTAAGACGAATGCGTCGCTGTCAGCGTAGTTTAATAAAATCTGGAATCTGTTTTGTTACCAGTGTGACAAATGTTAATTATGACATTGTCCCCGATCCCCAGCACCCCCAGTCTCTCTCATGCCCGGGGTTTTGATGCATTTAATAAGGGTCCAGTCCACGTCTGAGTGGTAAAGGGAAAATGCATTACTTACAATGATTATGTTGTTGCTGTTTCTGCTTGTGCTTTTGTTGCTGTCGTTGACGTTGCCGTTGCTGCTGTAGCTGTTGCCACGCTACATAATTCAGGACGACATGAACTGACAATAAAATTTAGTGCTGAGCGCGCATAATAAAGCCGACCATGGAAAAGGCAGGAAGAAGGTCTTGGCTCCTCAGCCTCTGACTCCGAGTTGATGCCATGCCAGCTGGTCATAAGCAAAGGGCTAAAAAACTAAAAACAAAGTCATGCGGCCGGCAGTAATGAAAAGCGTGCCGAGAGCTGAGAAATGAGATAGAGCCGCTTTGCTGCCACTGCCGCTACCAGGCTGTAAAACTGTAAGTTGGCATTAAGTTGCAAGCATAATGAAATTATTTCTCTGGCTCGGCGACGCATCGCTGCCACTTTGCGCTGCTTCTGTTACTGTTGCTGCCACGCTGGCTCTGTTGTTGTTGTTGATGCTGCTGCTACTGCTGCTGCTGACTCTTCCACAGCTCTGGCTAAGAAGCGCGTCGGCACATAAATACTTCATGCTTAATTGTCCTTTCGGGTGCAATTTCAAACGCTGCTACGCACACAGCAGCATGAGAAGAACTAACAATAGCTATGGAAACGCACGAGTGGGAGATGATGATGACAGCTTTAGCTTTAGCATTTAAAGCTGAACCTTTTATTAGTCCATCTGTGTACCTTTACCTTCTTGTGGTCTCTTTTTTTGGAATCCATGCGGAAGTATCAAGATCAGTATGAAAAACAAAACAAAATGAAACCCATGATTTTTGTCTAAAAACTAATCGTCCAGAACCAGTAACTGGTTGCAATCAATGTATTTCCTGCAACCAAACGAGAGTCGTAAAATCAAGTCTCACCCAATTTAAGAGAACACAAATAACTGAAAGTGGACAAAGAGAGTGCATAAAATAAAAGAAGGTACACATACATTTTTAAAATGTTGAGCACATGGTAGTGATACTGGAAACTGTGCACCTAAAACTACCTTAGTGTGCGCAGTATCCATTTACGTGTGCACCTCAGCGGTGCAAATGTTCATTGGGAAATCAGAAATGAATTGCAGTGTGGATGAAAACCAGTCGCAATCAATGGCCACCAATGAACAGCTTGCTGCATCAGCAACTGTGGGCGTAACAGAAGCTCGGACTTGTGGCTCTATTGGGAGAGAAATGCTGTTTAATTATCCAGTCTTAACCAATTGTCGATTGCCTGCCATTTCAAATCAGGTGTAGACTGCGTGGAAGGTACCCAAGGGATCAACCTGAATACAAGTAATGCATGCCGAATATAGACTTATGTACTTTATGCAACCTCAGGTCTGCATAATTTCTGGCAATCAGTATTATTAACAGTTTGCCTAGACAGCTGGCTTTCTTCCGGAAGGGCCTGCTTTTAGTTTCCGCTCCAGCCCAAACTTTGAAATAAAACAAGTAGATGCCTAGCGTGGCTATCAAACATTGTCTCCAATTCCAGCTTCAACGCGACTTATTTCCTGGCATGGCGAAAGTTTCCTAGGACAACAGCTTTGCATAGAGTAACTATCTGTATACATATGTATACATTGCTAGGAATACAATAACGACGTTATGAATATTTAAGAATATACAAGAAAATAACCCAATGCGTATGCAAGGATTCAAGTGTCCAATTAAAAATGTTTAACGTACTTATTTTGGACCTTATGCACCTTGTATGTTTGGCAGTAAACAAGTTAACAAGGATATTAAGTCTTCGTCATAGTGCAATCTATTTTATTTTCCTGTGTAGCTCTTTTTAAACCTTTTTTGTCATTTTCACTTTTATTGCTTTCTTAATTATGGAGTCACTTTACATTGACCTTCTGTTGCTTAGGGCGAACTCCATGAAACTGAAAATGATGCAAATAGCAATATCTTCGCGCCAAGCCGCTTAAAAGTTAACAAACTAACAGCTTGCAACAAACTTTAACTTTAACTTTGTCATAACCCCCTTTCCGAGGATGCAGATGCTTTGCAATTTTTTCACAACTTTCCCAGTGGCTAGCAACGACTTTTCAGTTGCTGCAAGAGCATTTTCACTTCAAAACGGTAAATTAGCAGCGACATTATGTTTCTCTTAAATGCTAAATATATTATTAGGGTCAAACACCTAATTAGCTGAAAAGCAGCAAATTCACCAGTTATCTTGGTGCAACTGCAAAACTCTTTACTTCTTAACAAGTGAATTCTTCCTAATTATGTATACCTAATTTTACAACACATTTTATGCCATCTCAACAAAACTCCCAGTCAAAATGTGGTATTTTCCATATGTTGAATAGAAGCATAGTTTGGACGACGTTTAGCTTACAGTTTGTTTCCATCAACTCAAACGACATTTCCGTCTGGCCTTTAGCTGGAAGCTTCTACCATCAGGTGTCAACATAAGAAGTGAACATTTCCGGACTCACAGACTTGTGTATCCACTTGTGGACCACAATGAACGCTGCCTGTTAGCTTAAATATCTTACGGATTATGTGTAAAGTTTAAATTAAAACTTTAGCACCTACATAAGTATTTATCCTTGGTTATAAAATGAAAATAATTGCCAACGATTTTCATTTACTTGCTGGCAATACAAAATATTACGGCGTCGTCTGCCAATTACAATTACAGAGTAAAGTTTTTGGTAGTTTACATGAGTCAGAAAAACCATTAAATAGCTATTCACATGATGCGACCATAGTCTCTGTTAGTCAACTTGCCACACTGGCCACACTTACCACATTAATGAATAAATCAACATGAACATCGTTACCAATGCACAGATACAGCAAAAATAGTAGAACAAAATCCAAGGTGGAAGCGGGGCCACGTCCTGCCGACACTAATGAAGTCCTAGTTACTGCGCACGTGCGTCATCATCAACTTCATCATCGCCAACTTCATTACTATCGTTATTGAGAGAACCAGCAACGAATGCTTTCGCCCAGGACAAATCAATTATGTGCCGCACACAAGAACAGCATACAGCACTGTCTCATTTGAAGCAGCCACTTCACAAGCTTGGCCCGCTCTCTTAATTATGAGCAAATGTTGCCACTGAAGCTCGCAGTTCCCCGTTTCCATGACAATCAAAACTTATTTAATGCCCAACGAGCAAATCACACATGCATACCAAAACTTCAACTTAACAAACGTCGGGTGGAAAAAAACACACGAAAACACAAACAATTTACAGTTTACCGAATACAGCATACACAGTACACAGTTGAAAAGTTAAAAGCATGCCAACACCTGTTCACACACAGTTTGGCAAATTTTGTGGCATTTTACCTGATTTGCTTTATACTCGACACAAAATTTTGACAGTTAACGAATTTCAGTGCAAAAGTTTCAAATATATTTTATCATTTTCAGAGAATTACGCTTTGCAGGGCATACGCTACGCCTTGGTACATGTCCGTAGGAATAGGGTTGCTACTGCTCTGCACTGAGAACGAGTTGGCAGCTGGCAGTAGAGTTGACAACAAAATTAAGTGAGGCAGTCGTGCGTGTCGTGGTGGAAAGGTTAGAAAATGCGTGTTTGCCACTATTTGTGGGAAAGTGAGATAAAGTCTTACAGTTTAACTCTCCCAAATATGTTTTGAGTAATTTATATTTTACTTCCTATTACAATTTTTTAATTATAAACTTTTTGAAAAAGCTACGTTCACTGCCGAAGGTAGTTTATGGATTAGGCATAACAGATTTTGACAACCAACGATGTCAAATAAACAAGTAATTGTAAGTATTTGCAGATGAATTAGCTAACAGGTTTTAACGCTAACTTAATCAACTTTTTCAGCTGGTTCGAATGGCTATTGCGAACTTAAACTGCTTAAGAAAGATTTTTTTATTAAATAATTCGAATTCGAAACATGCTAGCATGACTCAAACGGATGCTTCAGATCAAACAAGAACAAAGAGGAAATATGGTGCTGGTTTCTCAAAATACATTCCTTTTCTTTTCGATTCTGCACTATTTTTGAATTAAGTCCCTGTCTGTCGTGTTGATTTGTATTTGCTCTTTACTATTATGAATATAAATATGTTTGTATGTGCGTATGTTAGGTATGCCCATATATTGTAGTGAGCCCTGTATATGTGTGTATATGGACACACAGTCTGCGGTAGCAATGCTGTCGGCATTTGAGTTTGTGTTGAGTGATTGGATTAACTACGTGAGCCTGTGTTAGAGATGCAAAGGCGCAGTATATGTGTGTATGTGAATACATATGTATTGTTAATCCCATTGATTTTTGTTGATGATTGTCATTGACACTGTTAACTAAACAGATCTACACTCTTCCCATTCATAGTGTTCCCCCTTCGTATAAACGCAGTCAAGGCTGCGTTAAGTTGATTCCTTTATCCACATTTTCAACTGCCATTAACAACCACAGGTGTCCGTCAGTTCGCAGTCCACGACATTTGTTGCTAGCTTTTGTTTAAATTTGCTGTAAACGAGCGATTTCAGAGCCAAGCACAAGTGGAACATGTCCAACTTGAGCTCTTAAGTGGACTTTGAGGTAAATTGTCGCATCAATTCTGTGTACGACAGTGTGTATGCGTGTGCAGGAAAATGTGTGTATGCCTTGCTCCTTGGTGTATTGATATTTCACAAGAAATCAACACACAACATACAAATAGTCAAGCACACACACACTTACATACTCAATTTCAAATCCTACTCCTCTAACTTTGTCACCATTTGCAGCGGAAATGAAAAATCAAATCGAAGAAAGTCACAGGAAATGTAGCTCTTCGTATTGTCACTTGACTTATTTGTGTGCAAGAGCGTATGCGGCAGTGTGGGTAGGTGTGTGTGTGAATACATACATATTATGTGCACATGCGTATATGTCTGTATGTATCCACAGTTTAAATTTAACCAATGTCTAGCACTGACAGAGTGCCCTCTCCACACTCAACTATTTATCTCTCTTCTGATCCATCTGTGTGTGTGCTTACCTACTCAGTCCTGTCATAGACATTAATCGTATTTTTATTGTTTTCTGCTACATTGTTCGTTTGTTTTTGCTCGGCATTAAAGCCGACTTGCTTTGAGAGCAATCAAGTATTTTAAAATGCACGTTTTATTCCCCTAACGTAACTCAGCAAATCATTGGCCTGTCAGCGTATGTACTACATACAAAGAGCCTTTTGGGTAATATTTTTTTTAAACAGTCGCACATGCCAAGTTCTTTGCTTTTCCGGCTTTTCAAATTGTTAAAACAAAAGTTTAGAAGATGTGAACTTCAAAACTGCAAAAAATTTTGTTTCGTTTAATCTCAGCAGTTGTCTGGAATCAAAACATTGATATCGTCTGAGCTATAAGCCCTGACAGGTACAAACAATTTTTAATCCATGGAGCCATAAAAAGAGCTACACGTTGAAAAGTACACCCAAAAATCACTGTCAACAAACATCAATTGATATTTCAGTAGTCGAATGAGAAGATTGCCTATTTCTTGTGCAATTATTTTTAGCAAAGGGTGCAACTGTTGCACTAATTTATTGAAATCATTTACCGCAAATCAGACATATTTCATTCGGAGCAGGAGGAAACTAATTAAATGATGAATGCATCTGACAGCAGCTGAGGGAGTTATATTCGTTGATTAGGTACCTGTAACTGCTACAACAGCACTTCATACATACAAACATGGATATGTATGTGCTGATGTTGTGTGCAAGCTAGCTGGGAAAACAACTAGAGCAGCTGCAATGATTCCCATAGGTCTGATTGAACAATGAATGATTTAATTAATAAATAAATAAGTGCGTGCTGGAGCAATCTAGTAATTGCCGATGCACAATGCATAACAAGTGCGACAAACAATTAATTATTGAGCCACGATTGTGCACTGAGTGCTACAGCACTCGAGCAGAAGCAACTGTATCAATTTATAGGTGTTGCCAACGTGGCGTATGGCCAACAATGTATTTTGACGATTCACAGATGCATTTGCCTATTGGATTGACATTTGATCTTTGCATTTGATTTGAAGTTTGAAAAGGACCACAATTGAAATTGAGAAGTTACAGCCTATTGTGTTTGTATAAATCTGAGATGAAAACAAATTGGTTTCTTATTATTTCTTATTTTACAAAAGTGTCAGCAATCTAAGTGGGCAGTCATGCAATAAGATTAGCAATATTCAAAGAATAATAATAATATTATATATTTGTGGTTTGCTTTAATTAACCTGAATAGAAACATTGTCATATTTAAAAGGCACATCTTTTGGCTGGCATACATAAAAAGTCAGTTAAGGATATCAAATATTACCTTAATATATTTCCTACAATTTGCTTGCCATTGTAACACATTTAGGAAATTTGGGCAGAATTTCATATTATATTTATTGCGGTTCTGCTGAAGATGAAGCCCAAGCTCAAACGTCAAATTCAAATTCGAAGCCCACAAAGCATTTAAGATTTGAAGTGAGGGCAACCGCAAACTAGTTGCCTCAGTATCTACTCAGCGTCGAAAATGGCAGATGCGTGGGGAAGTTCAATATGTGGTTCAAATCGGGGTTTGAGGGTTGGCGGAAGGCGGTTGGCAGATAGCGAATGGCGGATGGGTATACGAGACAACCACAGCACACAGAAACTTTTACAATCGAAAATGATTGCTTGCGGGCCCAAGAAATTTGCCAGTGAGTTGCAGCTGCTTCTGCTTCTGGCAGAAATTTTGTTTCATTTGTTCTTGCCGTTTTACGCCGTCTAAGCTGCATAATATCGTAATACCCGAAAATTTTACGGATATCCGGTCGCCACTTAGTGATTCGTAGCAAACCTTGAGGCTTTCTATTTAAACGCAATTAGTGCCAATTTGAATATTGATGATGCTATTGATATTAATTTTAATATCGAGACACCACAACTCGCTACTTAGGGCTTAAAAGTTATAACGTTAGCCCTGCGGCAATTTGAAAATTCACTGACAAAAGTTTTCGCCTTTCAACACAAGACAATCAAATTGAAAAACGCGTACATAACGCGTACATTATTCAGCGATTCTTTGTTTCTTCGAATCAATAAAACTGAACCATAAACGAATCACACTTAAACGGTTCAATCAAACGTGAAATTTGTTCATTTGCGCCAGCCAAGTGCATGAGCAAATGCATGATTGAGTGCGTCAGCCCGTGCATGTGTATTCGCGTTTTCGCATGTATTCGCGTTTGAATGTGTGTGACAAACGTAGTGACGTTAAAAGGTGTGCCAAATGAAAATGAAATATAAATACAAATACGAATGCATTGGGCGCATAAACAGTGCAATCAGGCGCAAAATATGCGAGCAGCTACGCGTAGCCGATAATGCTGAATGCGGTAGACGGTAGATGCAGGTGAAAGATGGTGGATGGTGGATAAAAAACTGGGATATGTCAAAAACTAAATACCCAGCTTCCGAGGAAGAATATTCAAGTGATTTTACAATTTGTTTAAAATGTTTGAAAGTCCCTCTGGAATGCTGTTCTTGAACAACATTATATTTGGAGTGAACACCGCCCATTTGAAGATGGAGTTCTTATTCAGACTCATTTTTATTCAAGTAGATTCTAATACAAATTATGTGTTTATAATTCGGGTTGTATATAATACCTTATCATCATGTTAGCTTTTACTGATTGACAATCAAACAACCGACAAGAAATACAATAGTATTCACTTATTAGAAAAATAGCTCCCACGCCTTCAAGGTAATGAAGTTTCCAGAAGCCGATGATAAATTGAGTTAAGCTCAAACAGGTTTAACTACGTCGCATCATAATCATTTATTTCGAAAGTTATATCGCACCGAGTCTTTCTTTCCTTCAGTGCTCAATCGAATCTCGGGATAATCACATCTTGTAGACACAATATGTCAACAAAACTGGGCAAGCATCTCTAATAAATTCACTAAGAAAGTGTCAAAAATTTAGCATTATTCGACCTTTAGGTAATTACTGTGCCCTGCTTTGTCTGATCAACATGGCTGCTGCTGGAACAATTCTGCCTCCACAGAGTCTCAGTGCAGTTTTCTTTGCTAGAAACCTGTTTAGTGCACTGAACCAGGCGAACGAGGTCAAAGGTAACTTCATCGTTTCTCCAGCAGCAGCCCGCAGCGCTATGACGTTAATATTTATGGCTGCCGCTGGCAAAAGCGCCGATGAGCTGCGTTCCGGCCTGGTACTGGGCCCGGCTAAGAAACTTGATATAGCCAAAGAGCATGCTAAGTCCTTCGCCGACGATTGTATCTGCAACAAAAAAGGCGTGGCTATGCGAGTAGTTACACGACTGTATGTTAAGAACGTTCAGGAACTCAGAGATGACTTCAATATAACCGCTGAGGAGTTTTTTAACGCGTATGTGGATACCCTAAACTTTACAAATCCTGAAAAGAGCTTGCGGCAAGCTAACAGATGGCTTGAGCTGCTGACATTTGATACGGTACGCAATCTACTTAGCCCGACGTATTTTAGTCCCGAATCGAGTGTTATTTTGGCCAACTCGTTATACTTTCGTGCAAAATGGGCGATACCCTTCCGTGAAAAGTATACTTTAATGGATGATTTCTGGATCAACGAAAAACAGAGAATGCATGTGAACATGATGCGACAGGTAAGGCTGGGCTGTGTCACCCTCAATTAAATTTGTATCTGATCTTGTTATTATAACTTTATTTGCAACACAAAGGTGGGCCAGTTCCGCTATGGCGAATCCCACAAACTAAAATCGCAAATACTGCAAATGCCCTTCATGAACTCAGACATAACCATGCTGATCATAATGCCTCTACAAATTAATGGGATTGACAGACTACAGAAGGTTTTAACAAACTTTGATCTCAACCAGGTGGCAATAAGAGCATTGAAGCATGAGGTGGATGTATCACTGCCCAGATTTAAGATTGAAACTGATATAAATCTTAAATTACCCCTGGTGAAAGTATGTATTTAATACAATATATAATCCGAGATACTTTGAACACATATTCTCAGATGGGAGTGACAAGTATCTTCGAGTCAGAGCATGCAGACTTGAGTGGGCTATTTACAAAAAAGTCACACGAACAGATCACAGAATCACACCAAAAGCTATTTTTAGATGTCAACGAGGCAGGATGCGGTACCAAAATTATATTCACGAATCGTAAGATTCGTTTCTTAACAATCCATGAAATGTTCTTAATTATTTTGTTATTTTCCAGGAACTTCTAAGTCCTTGGAGCCCAAGAAAAATCCCGAGCGCAAGGTTTTTAAGGCGGACAGACCATTTTTATTTGCCATACGAAATAACCGAACAGTGTATTACGTTGGGCGTTTTGTCAAGCCATGATTTGAACAGACCCTGGGTAGTTTTTTAAACAAATAAATTCATGGTGATTATGAAAACAATTTTCGATTTTTAACGGTGTAAGCGCGAATACAAAGAAATAGACAGCTTGCAGGGTTCGATGTAATGGGCTGAGATGTAGAAGATGCAGCAAATGCTTCTTCGGGAGATCATTGCCGCAAATAAGACCGTGAAGAGTGCAAAAGAGTGAGGAGGGGTTTAACGGTCTACAATAAAGGAGGACTGAAAACTAAATGAAAAGTTAAAAGCAGTAAAATGAGCCTTGTTTGGGGTAGCATTGCCCCATTGATATTTCTTCTGGCAAATGGCAAATGCTATACAACTTGTTAGCCAATTTTAAATACAACTGCTGCCACTGACAGTAATCAAGATTGCATGGCGGCGGCGGCTACAACAATGCCAAATGCCATTCGGCGGCGGCCAACAATTGAAAAATAAGTAATTTCACAACTGTAGTGAACTCTGTACGCAGCAGAAGCGGCAGCGGCAGCAGGAGCAGCAGCTGAGACAAGTACAAAACGCGAACTATACTCCATGGTCGAGTGGGAGTGGGGGCGAAGATGGAGTCCGCTGGACTCCGTGTCCGGCTGCAAACTTTGCCGACCAATTCATCGATGATTGTCGTGGACCGCCTTATGCCCTGCTATTGCCATTTTCATTCCGAGCGTCTGCTATTGATGGCCACTGCCGGGGCTTGTGGCAAATGTTTATCTTTCGGTTTGCATGGTGTTTGGTGCTGCGCTGCGCATCTTTCTTGATTTTACTTATGCCTCCAGGCCACTGGAAACGTCATCAAAACGGATGTGCAGCTGCACAAACTTTGTACCAGCGGAAAAGCACGGGGAAAACGAGAAGGAAGAGAATGGAAACTTACTGAATATTGTGCTCCGACTCTGAACTGTTGTGTAATTTCCAGATGCTAATGTAATGGCGGCGTAATGAAATTACTGAAATCGCTGCAATAAATAGTACCGAAATTAATCTAATACTTGAAACTTAAGGGACGGGCGATAAAATGCATTAAACGTTTGCAGTTGAAAGCTTTATACCCTTATACCCTTTCTGATTTATTAACAATAGTTAGATATATTTAAAAATTAGTTGCAATTTCTCAACAAAGCAAACCGCCCTGTTTTAAAACAATTGACGAAGTATAGATAAATATATGAATATTTGGGTCGATAGATATCTGGCAATTTGTAATGGCAACACAACACTATAAATCAAGAACTGTTGCACCGAAATGTAATTTAAAACCAATCAAACGCATCCACATGCAACAGCGAGCGCCAAATGCCGGCGGTCATAAAATGCATTAAGCGTCTTCATTCCATAGGGGTTATCAAGGGGACATGGAGCACGAATACGAATACGAATATATGTATGTATTCGCAAATATAAAGCATGGAATATGCACACAGACAATCGTTCAATACATTGCGTAAACAGAACAAACCATCGGCCAGTTAAGTTTAACATGCGAAGAATTTTATAGTACATACTTACTCGACTGTTTCAACACCCAGCAACTCAATTTAGTATCAACTTGGCAAACCGCATATGTATGTACGAAGTTAATATACCCGTTTTGTTATTGTTGGAGGATTTAAAGAGGTAACATGAAATAACTAATCATCACCCACCCACAATTACGTGGCGATCAAATCCGATTTGCTGGTTATTCTGTTTATGTGTGTATGCTGCATGAGTTATTTATTATGAGAGATTTAAATCATAAAGAGATGCAAATAATACGTTACAAAGTTAACACTCTATCGTTAGTGCATTTATTTGAATATCTTCTTGACAAAACGAACAAAAAATGACAGACATATTTGCTATAAATACTAAAATGTATCCTGTGCAGAGTGCATTAGAATTCAAATTTCAGCAGAATTTAGACTGCAAAATTACATTTCAGTTTGAAAACTTTGTAATTTAATCACCATTTTACCACTCGTTATGGAGTAGCAAGCAGGTGCCTTGAGTGAAATGTGGCAGTAGAGCTGGCAGCACAAAAATAGCCTGCCATGAGTCCAGCTTATCGCCGAGTTGCAGCTTAAATGCCGTTTAATCCATCACATGACAAGTGCAACAGCCACGCGTGTGTGTCAGACCGTGCAAAGTGCTGCCATTGCTTGATAATAAGCCGGCATGCAACCCCAACTTGGGCCCAAGCTCCACGCGAGGGTAGGTAGCTGTGTAGTTACGTATTCGCAGGGTAGTACCGCCCAGCTTCAGTTGAAGATTACATAGTATGCGTGCAGAAGTTGCTTTTAGTTTCACACTAACAGCAGCAACTTGCAGACCAGTAAGGAGAAGGAGGAGGAGAGCAAGGGCAAGTTCTTTCATGCAAAATTTTTTAACGAAAAATTTCGAGAACTCAACGAATTGGACAGGTGATTTAAAAGCCATTTGTCAGCAGCAGACAGAATGACAATGACGACTTCTGCTACCATGGCTGCCTGGCAGCCTAGTCAGGGGGGTTTTGGTGATTGGCTTGGGTCAGTGAAATTATTCAAATTATCTTGAGAAAGATTTCACTGTCAGGTGCCGTCAGGCAATAGCAACAACAAGAACAAGAACCAGAACATGAAAAAGAATAGCCAAAGATGGCACAGACGACTGCAGCAGTTACCGCCTGGCAGCAATCAAACGGCTTTAGTACCATTCTTTTATCGCGCAACCTCATCCAAAGTCCAAACATGAAGTTGCCATGCGGCACCCTAAGAAACAGCAACCGGCAGCTGACAGCCGACAGGCTGCTTGCTGCTTGGTGCTTGCTGCAGCCAAGTCCTGAGTCCTGGGTGCTCTTCCCTGCTCATGTCTGCATTTACTTACTCTTGTTGTTCCGGCTCTTCCTGCTGTTCTTGTTGTTGTTGCTGTTGTTGGCGACAATTGTAAATCCCATCTATTATAAGTGCTTCTTACCACTTGGCGTCGAGCATTGACATTTGGCTAATGGCAAAAATGTCACCAAAACGCAGACAAACAAGCAGCTGCCTTGACAGCACCTAAGACATAGCTACGACTGGCTGAACTGGAGCTTCAGTTCAGTACAGAGACTCCACTGCCACTATGTAGCATTTATTACTTTATTTACAAACATTTCGCCATCAGCTTACAACTGATACCTAATATCATCGAAAACTGTGCTGCTGATAACTTTGATCCCTTTTCACACATGTGCCTCTCCATACAGATAGTCGTCTAAATAAATAGCTTAAAATAAAGCACTGCCTGGACATGATGAAATGTTGATGTTGCTTTATGAAACGCAACATAAGTGCAAGTCCTCTTGCTTCAAACAAAATTGACCTATTTAACAAAATCTTATTCGGATAAGAAAAACAATTTTATAAACGTTGCCCATAATTCATTAAGCAGCGGGACGTCTTCGGGTGTGGGTGTGAGTCAATGAATGCGAGTAGCAAATCAAAGGCAATCATAAATCAAATAGTATTTGATTCACTGATTAGAACGTCGGCCACAAAACTGCTCACGCAGGAAGCTAGTGTCCGCATGTGTGCGAATGTGTGTGTGTATGGCATTTACTAACGCACCTATTTAATCAACCCAAACTCCACCGGCAATTGATTAATAACAAGGCACAGCATGAGATGTTGAACTAAATTGCCTACTTGGATAAGTGCTTAAGGGTAGTCAATGGTCGGGCTGATTTCAGACTACAGACTCTTAAAGTTGAAGTGAAAAAACCATATTGAAACTTAGTGCATTGTCTTTTCACACACAAAAGCAATTAACTTGGCTATTTGATAAAATCATAAATGTATCCACACATGAATGTCATGAGTATATATATCTGTGTGTATGTTCGTAATTGAAAAAGACAACTGTGAAAGCCCTTTACAAACATACAAAATACTATACATACCAGAAAACACAAAATGTCATATCTACGCTTGCGCCAGTCTTCTTGTCCGTATTCGTGTCCGTGTCGACTTCAGGATCCGGGTCGCATTTGTTATGACAAGTGATGTCGACGTATTCTCTGTGTATGTTGTATATATATATTCTCAAATTGTTTTTAAATATGCACACACTCGCATACTAGTTGAGTGAGTTCGAGCACTCGAAAAACAAATGCACTCCAGGCAGCTCCAGGCATTTAATTGCATACAAAACAATAACTCATTAGCATAACACTTCCTTCATCCCGCTTCCTTCGTCATCTGTCCCCAACTTATCCGAATCAAGTCAAGCCGAATCGAGTAACATATGCGCAAACATTCGCTGCCTATCAGCGCAAATTCAGCGACAAGCAACAAAACATTTGACAGTTGCAAATGTCGGTGGCGTATGATGAATGCGAGTTACTTCCCGCCTTCTGCAGCACTCCAGTCAAGTAAGTCACCCTGCTCAATTTAGCATTAAAGAGCTCCCAAAAAAAATCAACTTAAACACTGAGCTTCTATTGAAGCGAGAAGGTAAGTGGCACCTTCGCACTGCCTTGTAAAGATATGCACCTGACAGTTGATTAGCCAATTCTTTAAGTTGTGTTCATGTTGTTTTTCTCCCTGTTTTCTTCCCCGTCCCTTCGCCTCACAAAAACAATGACCAAGAATAATTGTATGAAATAAAAAACGGATTTGCATTTTAGATTCCTGGGAACAGCGCCCGCCTTTATATGCTGTTGATTTTTGTTTTTCATTAGGGGGGTAACACGGGGAGGGACACAGCAGCAGGAGCAACAGCAACAGCAACAATAATATTTTGTTGAGCGCTGACAGACGAGTCGGGGGACCAGGAAGTAATCTCGAAACTCGGACCTCAACCTGGACACACAGATAAGAAGCCCCAGCATAAATGCAGCCGTTGCGAGTGGACACTGAATGAATGTCCTCAACGGTTGGCAGCTTGTCACAGACAAAAACTAATACTTAAGACAATTTTTATGACAGCATAGCACTCCCACTAACCTCCCTATGTATCTCTTACGCGGAGAAGGGAAGACTGGATTCGTCTGACGGATGATTTAAAATTTTGGCCATTTTGTTGGCACGCCCATTCCTGCTTGGTTCCTGCTTGTTGGACATGACTCTGCGGCTGTGTTTTTTGGTGTTTAGTTACATTTTGTCTTTACTCATGCCGAGAATGAGGGAGGCGGACTTGAGTTGAAGAAGGGAGGCTGATGAAGTGCCAGCATTGCTTTAAAGTGGGTAATATATTTTTATGATTTCCTGCCTTGCTTAATGAGATTCGGCTGTGCAATTTTCATCGTAACTTTTGTGCGTTCCTTTTTATTTGCCCTCGTTTTGAGGTAATGCGAGAAGTTTTATGTGTTGTGATTTGCTTTTGATTGATGTTCCGCACACATTCTTATGTATTACTTTTCTCTTGGCCCAGACAATGTAAGTTCAGCTTGTCAATGGCAATTAGCGGGAATGACAAAAAGGTGACAAAATAAAAGAAAACAAATCATGAAGGACAACTCTGATATAAGAGCTTTAGATTATTGCTGACAACAGAACTGCAATTGAGGATATTTTCCTATTTGGGCTTAGGTTAATATTCAAAATTACAACATAAATGATAGATTTTTCATCGTGTGTACTTTGTGTCATTGTCAGCCAGTGTCATTGGTGGCTGTTCAAACTCTAGCACAAATAAATGCGACATTCTGTATGCTTGCCGGTTTTGTTGGCAACATGCAAATTTCCATTTGCATTTTGCTTTTGCTTTTGTGAAACTACATAAAAAGCATCGGCAACTATTTGCGCACAACAGCAGCGCAAAGCGAACAGCTTGTCTAATTGTAATCCAAGTTGTAAGTCGTTTAAAACAGACAACGAGAACGAGAACGACGGCGAGTACTCGAATTAATTACCCTCGGAAGTTGCTAGCTAACAACGCGCAGCGAAACGGAACGGCACACGGAAATGCCGGAGCGGACCGGACTGGACCAGGCTCCGGGTACCCGGAGTATCGGGCTCCCGGCTCTGAGCTCCGTTACAGATTCGCATTCGCATTCGTACTTGGACGATCGCTCTCTGCGCTGTGTGGACTTTGCGTTTTGGCAATGTCATCATCATTGCCAGCTGAAGTTCGAGTTTGTGTGCACGATGTTGCAATGTCGGAATGGTGCTCGTCCTGGCCAGGACTTGTGGCCGCAGAGCAATGAAATTGCGACCGCAATGTCTCTCTATCTGCCGTTGTGTCTGTCCCTCTCTTTCTCCCTCTCTCTCTATCTCTCTCTGTCTCTCCCTCTCTCTCTCTGTAAGTGTCTGGGTATGTCTGCATGTGTGTGTGTTGGTGACGTGCAAATGAATGCAGCGGAAATGAAATGAATTCGTTAGAGGCCGCAAAAAACGCAGCGTGAAGCGTGCAGCGTTCAACGAGCTGCGAACATTGCAAACGGTTTGCAATTAATGAGTGCCTGCTGCTGCGCAATAAAAAGGCTGCATAAGGCTGTGAAAACTCTGGAATAAAAAACCTATTTAAACTGTAAGTGCAATCGGGCAAAGCTGCTGGACTATATGATTAAAGCAAAGCGCCGAGTGCAGTTTCAACTGCAACTGCCACTGATACTGGCAACCACACATCCACCATACATTACACATGTATTAAAAGCCGTTAGAATTTTTAATAAAGCGTTAAGCATTTCTACATTTATATCTATGTGAATCTTATATTTAGTATTTTAGTACTCAGGTGCTTTAGGTGCTAAAGAAAAAAGATATTTTTGTTCACCTATAGATGAGGAGCTTTGTCGTATGCCTTTGAGCAGCTTAACATAATGAGTCCAAACTAAATCTTATTTAAAATGCAGGCAACAACAAAACGAAACACAGAAACTCAACAAAAAACATAATACAAGCCATAAGAAAATGTACGCACGACATTCGCAAGGAACTGCTCATGACTCTGCCAGCCAAGTCAGTTAATCTTGCAAGCTACTTAAAAGTCAATGCAACAGCAACAAAAACACACAAAGTGCAAGCAAGAACAGCAAGAGAGAGAGAGAGTGGGAGAAAGAGAGGGAGAGAAAGAGAGAGGAAGAGAGCTAAAGAAACTTAATTAGAAAATTATGCGCGCAACTTCAAAAGATGCAGCCACTTTGGCATTAGAGATGCGTCTTGCTGTCTTACTGCATGTATGTATGTGTGTGTGTCAGGGTGAGGGTGTATGTGTGTAGCAGGCTTCAGTGCTTATAATTTGCATATTAAATGCCATGAAGTGATTTTCTAATGAATCAAAAGCCATCAAATTCGGTAGCAGACTTAATCTCAACATTTTGAGGAACTCTCGTGCAGTTTTAATGATGGCTTCACATTAATGGCTGTCAAATTTGTTGCCTTGGCTGCACTTAGACACACACTTGCAGCTCACACACACAGCAACAGACACAAATAGGCAAGTGAACGTGGAGTTACTGACGTCTAAGGAAGCAAAGTTCCATCAAGAAGTTCACGCTGGCACTTTTTCTTACCTGGTACTGCTTTTATATTGCATTAATTTTTAGCTACATGGCGAGGACAACATCACGTTTTTGACTTGCCTTGGATCTGCCTCTTCTCTGTACTCAACTCAAGATTTACCGAGTGCTTCGTTGCTTCTCTCTACCCCTGATCCAGCCCCTTTCATTGTCCCACCCCTCCCCGTCGTTGCCACTGCTTATAAACCATAGCATGAGAGCAAACTTCCCTTTTAGAAGGAGCCTCGAATGCAGTTAAACTGCGAACGCGTCGCTCTAATGTTGATTTGCAGGTAAACTTTTCGCAGCTGTACATGGAAACGATAATTTCACACATATTTGCAAAATACTCGCATAGTAATCATAATTTTATCACGCGCGTTTGCGCTCCGTGACGTTGATTAAGTTGTGCTTAAACTTTTCCAGGGTACAGGCAAACCAGTAACCGGGATCCGGGAACCGGGAAACCGACGAATAATGAAGACATTCGCGCGTAGTTGTGGCAAAAACTTTGCTGACAGACTCCGGACTCACATGCTAGAAAATCGTGGGCTGCGGATGGAAAATAGGGAGCACCAGTCCCGGCCAGAGCGTGGAAAGTGAGAAAGTCAAACCCAAAACTTCTTGCGGGCGGCAGCATTAAAAGCCAATAGACCTCACATTAAAATGCATTTAATGGTCAATGCACTCTGATACAAGACACTGAATCTAAGCTTTCAAATGTGAAGAACATGTCTTTGAAAATTTAAACAAATCATTTCAAAACACCTGTCTAAAGAACCTGAATCTTCAAGCTAATTATATTCATTCTTGTGTAGGTAAATATGTAATGTCGTCTGTCTAATTGAGAATGCAGTTATTCTATCACTTGTAAACTATATATATATATATATTATTATAAAATTAAAAGAGTTTAAAATTGATTACTAAACATACATTTTCTTGTTCATTAGATATTAATTCTGTATTCTGTTATGTTTTCTTTCTTCAGATGATTAAAATTTTGTCCTATTTTTATGTATATTAAAGAGTATTAAGGCACCCAAGTCACACTGTGGAAATTCTGATGTCGACGCCTGACGACAACGATGTCGACTAAGTTTTAATTGAACTTTAGTGAGTTGCGCTGCCAACTTCAACTGCAAATGCAACAAAAGCTTAGCCAAGAAACAGACTGAGACGTCAAGACGAAGAAAATGAAAAGGGAGCGAGAGAAGGCAACAAATTTAAAAAAATTGAAATGAAAGCTGATGTAGCGCAGCTACCTGGTATATTAATGGAATAATTAAGCATGTTTGCAGCCCTGACTGGGGAATTCGGACATAAAGCGCAGCGCCCCAAGTTTGTTTTCATAGTCTTCAAAGGTTTCAAAGGTGTGTGGCGATAGCATTGTGTATTATCTAAGGGGAAGACTTTGGCCTTAGGCCATGCACCTGAGCCACCTTCACTTCCACCTTCCCCTATACCTCCTGAAAGAATCGCATGCTCATTCACGTTCAATATGCAACGCGCATAATGGCAAACGCAATTGTCAAATACCACTAACCCTGGCAAACCTGCTGGCCCGGCCATAATCGTATTGAATGACAAATAATTGAGGTTAGTTTAGCGATTGAGTTGTGGGAAAGGCGAGAAGAAACTACTCGCAGATGTCAAACACGTCTCACGGCTCAAGAGCGGGCGCGTTGATGAAACGTTGGATCCGAGAGACTGTGAGAATCAAAGAGCCGAATAGTTGAAGAGTTGGATTCGTTTGGTTTGGGGTGGGTGTTTGGGAGAATGACGACCGTAGACCGAAGACCGACCACACGTGCTGATGCTGCTATTGCCAGTTTCCCAATACAAAAGCTCACAATTTTCTAAAGAAAAACTTTTGTAACGGAAAAGGCTAAAGTTTTGCCTTCTACACCGCAACGAGAATTGTGTTTAGCAGCACACACGAAGTGTAGGCAGCGAAAGATATAGGAAGAGAGAGATAGAGAAAGAGACAAG
This sequence comes from Zaprionus camerounensis, assembly GCA_018904165.1. NCBI lineage: Eukaryota > Metazoa > Arthropoda > Insecta > Diptera > Drosophilidae > Zaprionus > Zaprionus camerounensis. The sequence continues at coordinate 264,634 of JAEIFS010000037.1, forward strand.
CCGGAGGACGGAGCGAGATAGAGTGAACTTCCTGCTGACTGCTAATCCATAGTCATAGTCACACTCGACTAGTGATAGTTTTAGGCGTACGTGTGTAACGTTTCAATTTAGCCTTGTCGCTGATGCCTCAACTAGTCCTACTGCTGCTTCTGCTGCTGGTACTGAAGCATCGCACGAGTCGCGTGCACAGCAAAAATTAAATTTATTGTCATTGGAATTGATTGTGGGAGAAGAGAGCATAACCACACGCTCCTATGAGCATTAGATATCCTCATAAAAATGGACTAGCATACTCTAGTAATGTCACTATGTAATGTCGCATAAGCCTGTTTAGTGATGTTTAAATGTAGACTGCATTTAATGAAAACTCGCCTGCCTGTATGACCCGATAAAAAGGAGCACACATTCGGAGTCTGGTCAATGTCATTAAAGATTCATTTCCGGACCAGCCATGCGTACAACCGCCCATTGACCACAGAACTACAGACAAGACATTCCGCCCTGGGCTGCTGATGAGCGTCCATTGTGTGCCATTGCCTCGACTACAGTGCTGACTCTTTGGCGGCGATTTAAGTGCATAAATTATACAATTTAAATTCATTAAAAGACTCGTGACCTACACGACAAGTGTGACAGACACGACACACTCTTGTGGAATTAGGGGAGAACCGCTCAAACAGACAACAATTTTCACGCAAAACTTTTGATGGAAAAAAATTAATGTTTTATGTACTAAAAACAAGCATGTTAATACGCTTTAGACGTACACTGGAGCTTGTATGAAATTGCTTAATTTATGACTAATCGCTGCTTATTTTCACAATCTTATTTTCTTCGAGTGTAAGGAGTGAAGAAGCTTACGCAAAACTCTGTGTGATTACAGCAAACACTTTCATTAAAATTATTATTGCAGAAAATGCTTTTTGCTGTTGCAATTGTTTCCACTCGTCGCACTGAACCTGAAGTTATTCACGCATACACACGCACACACACTCCTTGCATTTACATGCGGCGCTTTGCCCTTCCTGTTTCGTTTGCTGTTTCTTTTTCTGTTGCTCTTGCTTCTTGCTTGCCACTAGCCAAAGGCAACAAACTGAATCCAGTTGAGGCTGTTGATGCTCGTGGTTGTGCTGAAGGTGGTTGCCATCATCACCACCGCATCCACCTACACCTCCACCGCCAGCAGCATTACCACCACCAACAAAGCACCAACAGCAGCAGCAGCAGCAGCAGCGGCACCACCAACACCGGCACCTCGCTCGCATTGCCGGTGTTTGTCTGCGGTGCCGCGTGTGCTGATTGCTTGGCTGCCAATGCTAAAGGCGGTGGGCGTGCCTGGCTACATGAAAATGCAATGTGCTTGAAATGAAAACATTAAAAATTTAATTGCGATAATACAAGCGCATAAAATGTTAATGGAGTGTATGTAATCTGACACAGCGAATGCCGGCGACGGCGACGTTGAGCAGGACGAAAAGGACGCGAAATAGCCATAGGGAAGAAGCTGTAATGAAGGATAAAAGAAATTAAAATGCTTTGTGTTGTGTTGGGTTGGCAGCCCTGCGCATCCCTGCCCAGTTCAGTTCAGCGCTGCGCCCAACAAGTATGCTCCCCTATGCAGTATGCAGTCGCGTCTTGCCCGTATTGCTGCCCGCTGAATCTCTGTATCTGGATGATGTGCTACTTTCTACGCCAAACCCAAGATCAGCACTGCATATTAAAGTCTCAAGCACCGAATTGATACTGAAAGTACACGCAGTCACAGCAGCGACTGTGACGGGACCAAGAGAAAGTGGAACGACATTGCTGCCACTGCTACTGCTACTATTGCAATAGCAATAGCAAAATACAAACAGGTAACATAAGATGCTTGCATAAAGAACTGCAAAACAAACTGAAAAACAACCTGGAGCTAAAACCTGCAGCTGAATCTGAAGCATTGCAAATTCAACTCGACAACGAGAACAAGAACGACGTCGTAGTTGACGCCGCTTTTTGTATTGGCAAAACAAAAACAGGAAGTGCTCTGCGTTGCTCTTAAGTACTTCCTGCTGCTTCAGTGCTCATTGTTGGGTGACGCCAATGCTCCATTACCAAGTTATTGGAGCTCCTTGCGGAGCCACCCTACCGCCCTACCCACAGCAAATAGTTCTAGCATTCTCCCTATAATTGCTGCAGGCTGTTTTTTCTTTCATACCTGTCAGAACAGCAACAGCAATCAAAAAGTTATAAAAACACACAAACACACGTATAAACGAGTGTCTATACACACAGAGCACAGCATCAGATTCTGATTCTGTACATTATGTACTATACAGGTATAAGTAAGTGTATCGAATGCCAACAAAGTCCTCGGCACAGTCAACAAATTGCAACTACTCCAGCTCAGTACTCCCTGCTTCGACTTTAGTTTCGTCATGACCCAAGAGTAAAGTTTAATCAGTAGAGGTATTATTAATAGGGCCATTTGAATACACTCCCGTTATAGCAGATAGTTGGGCATCATCAATATGTCAAGCCGCCCCTTTTCATCTTTTAATCCAACTATGTAAACTGCCAACTTTATTTGCCATATGCCGTTTTCCCCTGTCTTGCTTATGCTGTGCTGTGCGGTGCTGAGAAGGGCCACCTTTTTAAAATGCAAAACAAAACTTTCGGTTAACAATACTAATCCGGCAATTTATGCAGGGGATTTCGACAGTTGGACCACAGCTGCTTAAACAAACTTAGTGGCTTGGCGCGGCAGGACAGCACGACAACAGGACAGCAACCAACTAGGACACCAAATGCGGCAAACACAATGCGAACAAGCAACGGCTACTACGCTACTACAATAAATAAGTGCCTGAGTGGTTACGGTGCCACAAAAATAGACCAACCAACACCGTTGAAAGATGCCCAATTATTCCAACAACAACAACAGCACTAATAATGCTGACTGAAATAAAAAGAAAGCAACAACAAAAGCAACAAAAACACAAAAATGTGCTTATAGAACTTTGTGTGCTGTTATCTTTCTCAGATAAACAGCCTGGAAGATATTCCAGCCCCTCTTACGTCTACCCACTCTCTCTCTCTCTCTCTCCCTCTCACTGTCTCTGTCCCACTGTCTGTGCTGCCTCTTGGCAATGCAGGGCATATAGGCAACTTTTGATACCGCCTCAATGTAAATTTCTCTCGTTAGCCCGCAAAAACAATTCATTATGGAATTAGAAAGTAATTCGAACGGAAATTTTACTTGTGGACCGCTGCACAGCATAAAGTTGTCAAACTGTGGGGCACGTTGTCTGTGGCTGTTGGTGTGTCTCTATCTCTGCCTGTGTGTGTGTATGTGTGTGTTGTATTTTGCTAGAGAGGGAAAGAGGGGATCTCGGACCACCTGCGCACCCCAACATAAAATTTAAGGCGATTAAAATGTCAAACACGACAAAGCGTGCGGTATTAAAAACGCCAACAGCGTAGCAACAACCACATTCCCATGCTTCCACACTGCCAGACAGACACACGAAGTCCACTTGGTAGAGGTAATTGAGTTTGACTAGGGCTGCAGAATCGATTCCGAATTGATCGCGATTAATACAATCGAGGAAAACTATATTTTCCCCAAAATTTTATTGTTTCCAATTTTGTTTTCTATTTTCTACACTATACTGCAGAGCACTGAAACTATTTAAGCAATTTCCGTTCATTTATAGTCTTAGTGTGTGTGTAAGTGTGTGGTGCCCTCTGTTTTGTGTGGCTCCCTTGATTCCAGCATCTGTTTGCAACAGCATAAAATTGCCCACTGTTGTTTTCAACTGTTGTTGTTGCTGCTGCTGTGTTTGCAGTTTGCTCACAGAGTTAAAGACTTAACGTCATGTCAACGCTGCCGGTCAGGGTTGCGTACTGCTGCTGCTGCTGCTCTGTTGCTGCTACGAAGGCAGAGAGTAGAGAGCAAAGAGCGCTTTAAATATTGAAAGCGAGCTGTGGCCGTTTTTGCTGTCAATTAGTTCTCGGCTTCTCGCTGCTGCTGGTGCTAAAAAATAGAAATATAACATCTATGGAAGTGTATTCTGCTCACACTTTGAGCAGTTACTAGGCAGGATCTCTTTCTCAGAGAGACATCGAGACTGTGAGACAGACAGTGTATGTACATATAAGCTCATCGGTCCGTCGATTGTCTGTCTGTTGTGGCTCTACGTCGGGTCGTCGCGAAATTGCAAAAGAAATTGCGCAAATTGTGTGACAGCGTGTAAAGTTGGCACTTTCACACATAACTCATAACTTTGGTGGCAAAACTTTCGCTCGTGGCTGGTGGCTGGTGGGTGAAGGGTGGTTAGATCAGCGGGGGCGGGAGCAGGGCGAAGAAGATGCGAATACTCGTTCTCGTATAAGCCTTACATTGGCGACTATTTGGACGCTCATGTAGACTATTTATCTCTAGCAGCAGTGTAGGGGCAGGGGTAAGGGGTTTACTGGAGTTTTGACAGCGCATATAAAAGACCATAAAACAAAAGTTTTTGCTTTAACTTTCAGCGTAGAAGTGACTGTAACGCCTACAAAGCAGTTTACAAACACAGGCATGCACATGTGTGTGGACACACACACACATGCAAAGGTATGTATGTATACATAAACATACGTACATGTATAAGCACGTTCATGGAACTCCTGTGTAGGGCAGCCAGTCTAAACTATAAACTCTTTGCGGCATTAGAAACGCAGAGCAACACAGAGATTCAACATTTTTTAGTAACTTTTTTTCTTGTTGGCAAAAGTTATGCGCGGTTTTTGTGTATGCCAAACAAACGTCAGCGACAACACCACAGAGTGAGCACGATAAGGGGGAGAGAAGGGGGAGGCGATTCACCCTTCATGAATTATGAAAATTTAAAACGCTGGAGCTTCGACGCAATGAAACTTTCTTGTTGAGCCCCGATTTTTTGTTGTTTACGCTTAAAATTAACTGGCGAATGACGAGTTTCAATTGTAAAAGGCGTATTACCCACACTTGCATTGTTTCATATTTTTCGTCTTTCATACACATACACATACGCATCTATATCCACGTACGTAACCGCAGTTTACGTGCTTTATATTAATCATTGCCTGCTTACGGGCCCGGCCCAGAGTAATTTATTTTCATAACCAGGGATGGACCATGTTCCTTATTAGCTCCAACTGATTTAAAATACTAACCCAGTGCGTTGTAAAAAAAGTTCACCATATACATATTTAAGTTCAAAATTAGTAGTTCCACCGATTGGAAGAATATTCGGTGTTGAGTAAGTTATGGAAATAATTAAAATAATGTGCATCCCTGGCTTCGGAAGGGCTACCTCTGCACAGAAAGTGATTGCTTTCCATACACACTGTTAAACTGCAAGTGCATTTTGTTTGCGTTTTCCGCGTCTAATGAAGAAATAGAAAATGCAAAGCGCTCCATAAAAAATGCTGGGCAATTTTTCAAAAAACACACAATTATGTTGACTGGATCTGGGAGCCAGGACCACTAGCCACACTGGCAGAGAGCCACGCAGTATGCTGCACATTGCTCATTGCACATTGCACGTCGTACGTTACATTTGCAAGCTGACGTCACGGCCATCGTACCATCGTCATCATCGTCGGCATCATCAGCGTTGCAATTGCAGCTAATAATAATAACAGCTCATGAGCACTGACGTTTGACAAATGGCCCACAGCACATCCAACACACCCACCACAGGACGAACTGTGCGTTTCCGCCCACAACCATTTGACATGCAAACGCAGCTGCAATAGGAAAACAGGAAAACGGTGTAAAGTATTCCAAAGGCATTACCTTATATTAACGGCAGGCAAACTCTAACTCAAATAGAACAGATCCTATCTGAAATTGGAGCTGTGAGTTTGACAACAGCACTTTTAATTCATCAGTCAAATGGACAAACGGGCTTAATACAACATGCCTGGAGCCTCCAGCTACAAACCTACCAAAGACCTGTCGATTCGTCGCGTCGTTTAAAAGTATCCTCAAGTGCCTGACAAATCAAGTTGACAACGGAGAAGACTGTTCTGCCTCCGTGTCATTGTTAGCCTAGTCAAAAGTTCTGTTCTGTCCTGTTCTGTTCCTGCGTTGATTTTCTTTCCCTTCTCTTGTGTGTTTTGTCTATTTATTAAAAAACTTTTGTAATTATAGCAATGCGTCTGCTTTTGTTACCTGAACTGGACACACTCATTCTCCTGTCGACTTTCACTCCCTTTATCTGACCGTCTCTCGTCCTGTCGCCTGTCGTAGTCATCACATAAAAGCAAATTAAAATCAAACATGGCTTCTACTAATGGATTAGAGGAATTATGAAAACTGTTTGAACCACTACGACTCTCAGACAGCTCATAAAATGCCACTTCCCAACAACACCTTGTCTAGTTCCTCGTTTTGCTTTTTACAAACAATTTCTGCTGTTTAGTTAACCAAACTATTGTAATTATTTTGAACAGCCAATAAGGGCAATGGAGTTTTTGGCCACAAACAACGACGCCTAATGGCCAAGCTGAAATGACCTTTACTGCTTTTGGTACTGATACTGATAGTGTTGCATGTTCTGCTCTGTGCTCAGTGCTCTGTGCTGTTGTTCTCGTTGTTCCCAAGAATTCGGTACTACAACACACACAACATGGCTCCCAGGTTGTATCTTGGACAGAAGTCCGAAACACCAAAGCCTCCCTTTGGTCGCTTTTATCATGCCCCCAAACATGACACTCTCTGTGTTTACTGTGGAGCAGTTTGTGTAACATTTTTGGGCAAATTACTAAAACAAATGTCGTAGCAAGTTGTGACGGCATCCTGGTCAGTAGCCTAGGGTTAATATCCCGTTATGGAGAAACCAAAACTCTTGGAATAAAGTGTTAATATTATTCCCTTATTTTGTTATTTTAATTACTTTTCTAGTACTCAATATTAGTTAGAACGAGTTGCATTCATTACCTCTAATTGGTGTTTTTGTCAATTATAAATATGGAAATGTCTGTGTGTATGTCTGAAATGCTAATTATGCCAATATATGAATTTTTATAGGTATTCCGATTGTTTTTCAAATGAACATCTGCACATATTCTCAACTTGCTTGACAAACAGCTTTCAAGCTGAAACAAAAACTGCCTATTACTTGCGGCTGGCGAACCACACGCAAACAGAGCGACGGCAGCTAATTAATTTTAATAAATTGGCCGCAGACATACTGACGCAGACACTTACACACACAGACAGACATAGAACGGAGGACACAGCCAAGCGTTATTGCCGTTGCCTAGGCCCGAGATTTTCGGAGACGCCTCCTTTTGTCTGCTGCTGCTGCTGCTGCCTAAACCGAAAATTAAATAAATCCTGTGCCGTCAAATTAACACACGCAAGGCTTGTGTAACGCGCCTTACAGTATGCTACAAAAATGTTTCCGCAGCCATAGCCACGCCCACTTGCCAGGCTAAGGCGGTATTCCCTGCCGCTTTCAGGTTCTGCCTTATCCGCTGTTGTTGTCGCTGTCGCAGTCGCTGTCGTTTGCGACTGATAAAACGCCGCATATGAATATTTATGTATACGAAATTGATGCCGCTACAATTACCGTTACCACTAACTACACACTGAACATACACACGCACACACCCAACGCACACTCACACTCCCAGCAACATCTGCAACAACAAGAACTAGAAAACAGAAAGCAGCTACTGCCAATTTACGGCACTTTTGCCGTAGAGTTTTGCCGGCGAATAAATTATTGACAGCTTGTAAATTTCACTAAAGTCAGTTGCGGCTTCTGTATGCGTACATATGTGCCATAAAACTGACAGATATCTGTGTGTGCGTGTGGGTGTATTTGTAATGTATTAAACACGCGTAAGCTAAATAAGCTGAAATTCTTTGAACGGTATCCGCAGTGGGATACCCTCACATAGAGTGTTAGCTCTAGTTTTTAATAAGATTATTAACAAATTACGAAGCATTTTAAAATATGAATTAATGAATATACATCAAAAAGTCCCCGGTATCCTTGGGGATGTCTGCAACTCTTTCCCAATGGACAGAACAAATGACAATAAAAAGAATTGTAATGGACTATGGGCCGGGCTCATTGCGTGTGTATGTGTGTGCGTGGAAATACCGTCAGAAGCAGCGTTAATTTCCTTGCACTTCTACAGAGCTTTACTAATTTTTTCCATTTTACTTTTTTGCAGGCTTCCGTTTTTAGCACACTTAATTCCATTTGGTACTCTCATGGCGAAAGCGAGCAGCGAGCAGCGATGATGTCGCTATTAAGGACACATTAGCCAGAACACTCTGAAAATTATGTGTGTGTTTGTGAGTGTGAGTGTGCGTGTGTGTGGCTAAGGGCGACAATGCAGGCATGCATGCTAATGACACGGAAAACACAAAGACACATACATATGTATAATGCAGTACGTACGTACATACATATATGCAAACACACTCACACACACATGTCACGAACAGAGGCACACACACAATTTCATTAGTTTGCAAAAGAATTCAATCTGCATATTTGCAAATGCATCTCTGTTCTACACTTCCCCCATTAGATTTCTCTTTCGGCTCAACATTTATCGACTATTTTCATAGGTGTGTTTGATACGTGACACTGTCTATCACAGATAATAAGTGGGTTAAGTATTCGGTACTTTGTATTATCGGCGTCAATACAAACTCTTTGCCGCTGGAGGCCAGCAAGAATTCCGCGAGTTGCGGTGCCCTTTAAAGTCTGCTACAATATTTTTTATTGCTTGCTAGATGTAATTGAAATAATATTGTTGCTTAAATTGCACAATTTCTTTGGCTATGGCGGCCAGTCTATACATTTAAGCAAGATTAATGAGGCCGCCTGGAAACAACGTGGTCTTGAACAACAGAATTACCGAATAACGAAACGCTTCGCTTCGGCAAAGAATTGGTTCGCGAAATCGAGAGTCTCTCTCTGTTGAGGCATCCTGCCTGGCAAAAGAGAGACGAGTATAAGAGAATTCTGTATGTTGCTCCCTTAATGTTGCCATAAGCTGTTGCGTATAACAGTTAAATAAGCTCTCTTTGTAGCGATACGGAAAATCTGTTAGCTACAGATTCATCAAACATTAAACAATTTCATGATGCCTGAAAAAACTTTGTTGTCCTTATTTTTCAAACAATAGTCAACAAGTCAAGTAATTTTCATTATTAGCCCATGACGTACGACTTTGATAATGATAATATAATTATTCTTTTATTTAGTAATTCATTCAAATATTTCATGATTTTTTAAGTGTATTGTAAATATTGGGTCATTTAAGTTTTGTCCCTTTGCCCTTGTCGCTGTAGTCTGTTTATTTATTTTTTCAACACAACAAACATACACATATACTACATTTGCAATTTATTTGCTTATCTTCGGCGATAAATTTACATACTTAACGTTAATTAAAAGCAACACAAACAAACATCAATTTGCGCTCTCGAATGAGACTGATTCGATTTTTTGCTGTAAGAACTTTAATTGGCGTATGTAACAAACAGTGTGTAAAGTGGCCGACAGACAGACGGTCGGACGGACACACTGTGAACCAAGTTTGGTAAAAAGTTGAAGAAGCAACGCACAAACCGGAAATAATAATCAACAACAAATACTCACACAGAAATATACGCAGACACTCAGACTTTTGGTTCGTCTATGAACTGGTACGACAATGTTTTCATTACGCGCAGCCTGTCTGCGGTTGTGTGTGTGCGTGTCAGGGTGAGCGTGAGCGTAAACGTGGGGAGAAGAAGAACGAGTGCGAGTGTGAGTGAGTGTGAGTGTTACCATCAGGCAAGCAAACGAATATACTTGATGAATACTCGACATCACGTACGCTTGAGAAATGTACGTGTTCCCATTGTAAGAAAAGTCAAAACCGAAAGCACGAGCAGGGCAGACAAAGGCAAGTATCTACTGCTGGCCAGTACCAGAACTCGAATAACACGAAAAACAGTCGAAGAAAGCACAAAACCGAGCAACTGTAGCTCCGTAGCTCTGGCAACAGAACGACTTTATTTCCCGACTCGCATCTCACCGCGGTTATGCGACGGCCAAAAAGCCGACACCAGGACCAGGCCAGGGAAGAATACGAGCACAATACATAATGTCATTTATCATATTCGTGTGTTACTCTTTTATTTATATTTTTACTCTGGATCACGAGTGTTTTATTGCAATTTATCATTAGATGACAGCCCACACACTCAAAGAGACACACACACAAAACGGAGACGCACGCACATTTACAACTCGTTACAATGAACCCTTTCCCCCTAACCCCTTCATGGGCCCACTCTATAAAAGGTGCTCTTGCAAGCGCAGTTAATTTGATAAACTGCGCTTGCCGCTATTAACTGTTCTTGTAGTTGATATTGTTGTTTGTTGCCTGTTGTCACTTGTCTCTGCTTGTATCTGCTTGTTGGTGTGTGTTCTTCTTGTTTTTATTGTATTTGTATAATGTGTGTGTATATTTATGGTATATATAATATGCTCTGTAAGTCAGTTTAATCACTGTACACACTGTAAGCAGGCGTGGTTTCATTTGTCGTCAATTAGGTAACACGGCATTGCACCAGGCTAACTAAGTATACACGTATATAGTAATTAAATCAAAACGTATATATATATATATACACACATAAGCTGTTCCATATGCAACTTAAATAGTATAGGGCCAAAGCCCGAACTGCTCCAAAATTAACAAAAACATTTCATCAAAGTCATTAGCAAGGTAAATATTTATGCAGTTAATTAAGCCAATTCGTATGGTCAACTGGGCATATTAATAATCGCGCATGCCCCATCCTACAAAGCAGTAATAAAAAACGACATTGAATTATATTTAAAATGCATTTGGCGCAAATTAAATTCAATGTACAAGAAGTTGTAGAACTGCCACGGCTGCGGGGCGAAAGTTGAAGCGAAAAATAGCAAATAATAGTGACATGACGAAATACAATCATAATCATAGTGCAATGCAACCGCACAAAAACTTTCGCCATCAACAATGAGAGCAAAGGAGCATTCGTCGAAAGAAAGAAACGCAAGCAAAGAAAAGAAAAGTTGAGAGTTCTCGACTGCTAGATACCCTTTATCACGTTCTCTTACATAACACAGAGACAGAGAGGCTACCAGGGCCTCAGACTTACCAGACTCTCTAGCCTCGGCAATTTATGATAATCGAGAATATACATATGTATGTAAGGGCTCGTCACATTATTCCATATTCGAAAGATATGTTCATACGTACATACGTATGTTAGAGCCTTGTTGAGGCATCTTCAATGAATGCAGGGTATAAAAAGAGAAATGGAGGAAAGCAACAGAGCAAATAACAAGCAACATAATAGGAGAATAGTTGTTGTTCTTGCTGCTGCTGCTGCTGCTGCTGAGCGAAGAAAACACAACGAGACAAGAGACAGAACGGGAGAAATTCAGATACGACAACCACAAGCACAGCAGAAATAATAATGGCATATAAATGAAGTAACAAACATTGTTTTCCTTTGACATAACTCATTAACCAGCAGAGGCCACAAGACGGATTGGAACTAGAGTCAGAACTGGAGTAGGAGTTGCTACTAGAGATGGAGCTGGGCTGCAGTTGCAGCAATTGCAACTGTAGTTGGAGCAGAAGTCGAGAACGTCGAGACAAAGATGAGAACGCATTCCAAAAGTTGCTCAAAGCGAGCTGACAGCAGGAAAATAAATGTCTTGCTGTTGGAGCCAACAGAGAGCAGCAGCAGCTGGTTGCAGCAACAGCCTGACTGCAGCTCCAGCTCCAGCTTCGACTTTCGTTTTAGAAGATTTTAATGGACCCAAAGCTAAAATTTCTTAATTAAAACAATAAGCAGGCGTTGGGCTCGGCCACAAATGTCTGCAATTATTTGCATGTCTCATACACACACAGACGCACACATAGCCACACGCACACCACGAGGCAACATCAACAGCTGCCACTTCGGTGATGCTTCGCTGGCGTGGCAAATCTATCCGCAGAAACGCGACCGCAACCACAACGCGGCTGTTGCTGTTGTTGCTGTTGCTGTTGCTGTTACTGGTGTCCTGTCAGCAACGTCGACACGACAGGAACGTTGACGATGCTCCTGTAAATGAAGAAATTCCGCTGTCGTCTGTTGTCTTCAGGGCTGTCGCCCTTGGCACGTCTCCTCTTCCGCCTTCAGGTTCTGCTCTGCTCTGAGATCTGAATTCTGCCTTATGACTAATGATTGAAATTTCACGCTCCATGTGTGTGCAAGTTGCATTTTCATTTGCTTGTCATGAAACTGCAAAAATAGTAAACGTGGCTCATTATGTGTTTGCTCAGTCTCCTACTGTGTGTAGTGGAATCTATCTTCTTGCAGACTGAAACTACGACATTAAACGATTCTTTGCGTACTTTAAGGCGTGTAAACACGCGCCCAAACGCCGTATTCACAATTGCCAATCAGGAATTGGCAATTGCCTGTACGTGATTTAGCAAAAGTTGCACGCGTACGCTCACATGGAGGTGGCAAGTGGGAAGCGGGGGCGTGGCTGTATAATCGATTTTGGAGTGCGAATACGGTGCCACGCCTAGCCTACTTTCTGGACCACTTCCCCAATCCCCCAACCTCTCTCTGGCTCTCTGTGACGCCCAGAGTTATTTGCGGCCATTTTTTAATCTACACTTGAACGCCGGCCTAGCACGCGGCAGTATTTGCGCAACGTGATGAGATTTTGCGGTTGCTAACGCTAACCAATCCAACGCCTTTATTTACATTTTTCTTAGCTTTTGCTTATCGATCTCTTGACTTGGCTCTAGCCTTGCTGCTTTGCTGACTTGGTGCTCCGATGTGGAATAATTTTAGCGCCTAAAAAGCAGACTACAAGAAGGCGACAACTCAGACGAGGCAAACATGTTGTGAGTGTCTAGCGCAGGCAGCAGGCAACAGCTGCCGGGCGCAAAAGTTTGTTTGGGTCATGACAAAAGCAAAAAAAAATTTAATAATAAATAGGAAAAGTCTGCTTGACTTGCAGTTATCCCTAACTTTTCTAGTAATTCTAATGGCAACCAAATACTTCTGCCCCCCGAGAGTAAAAAAATATATCTTCAAATTTAAAAAAAGTATCAATTAGTATTGTGATTATAACTTTTTCAATTGACGCCACCTTAAAGGTTCCAAAGCCGACAAATCTTTCTTCTCTTCGGCTACGGCTGTCCATGCTATGCTTAGACACAGACTATTAACTTTGTTAACACACCAGAACGTTTTGGCTTCGAGTAGTGACGGCTAGACCGCGATTTCAATTGGTTTTTGCGTTTTCGCTTTTCTATGGAAATTGTGCCACTTAGGTCGTGGCGGAGCATTGGCACAGCTCTAGCTGAAGGTGTACTGTGCATATGGCAAATATATACCTACGTATACGTATATACAAATTAATGGCGCTAATGGCCGATCGAAGGCAGCTCTATCCACCTTAGCGCCACCATCCACTTATCTGCATCTCGAGTGCATTTTGCGCGGCAATTATTTTGCTCAATGTTCACACTTGACTTTAAATTGTCGCCGGGAATGTGTCAGTCCCCAGTCCGTCAGTATCCAATCCGGCAGTCTCCAGTCCACCTGAACTGCTCCTGGTTCTTCAGCATCCTTTTTGAGACAGGGCTATTGCCCCGGCGATTTTAATTTGTCGCCCTATGCCAGTTGTTAAGCAAAAGTGGCTAATTTGAAATTCTTTTGAGCGAAGTGCGCACAATTTTGAATGTCAACTTGACGACATTGCTGGCCCAGCTGCGTCCCACCGAAGTATGGGAATTAGTAACTGCCAGCTGGGAGACGGGAGCCGGCGAGCTGAGAACTGTGAGCTGCGAACTGTCTGTCGTCTCTCTTCCGCGACTGCAGTTTCTCTGCTGCCTCTGAAGCTGGCTGCCTTTGTCTTTGTGACACGCGGCATGAAATTGAATTTTCGTCCGCTGACGACAAAAACCCAGCCAATTGGCCCAAGCCCATCCCATTTCCAGTTTCAGGTTCCTGCTCCTGCTTCTGCTCTTGCTCCTGCTCCTGACCCAATCCCCTTCGTAACCCTTGCCTTCAATTATGGCTTACGGCCAAACGCCGCCATTTTGACACTCATACAGCGTAATTCGAAATGAATGAAAATTCTTTATAACTACCGTCAGTTTTTCTGCTGTTTTCTCTCTTGTTTGTGTCCTCGTTGCTGTTGTTGCTTCTGTTGTTGTTGTTGTTTTTGTTTTTGCGCGCTTGAATTTCAATTTACATAAGTCTCTGCATCTGCACCCAGCTCCATAGCTCCAGACCACACCAGAGACTCTGCTCTCTGCTCACAGTCTCGTTCTCGCTCTCGTTCTCATTCTCATCCCTTTGTTAAACTTTTATCTTAACTTTGTGCCTCCCTCTTTGTCCTCAGTTGTGAAAACTTCAGTTGTTTTTGTGGTTAAATGTAAATTTTATTGAATTTAACTCTTTTGTGTCTGTCTGGCTTAGCGTTAAAGAGGAAATTGCATAATTATACCTAATCTTGAGACCTATGCAATGCCACTTTCGAAATGTGCAATGCAAAATAGAATTGACAACGACTTAGTTTCGAAGTGAAACCGCAGTTGGAGTCTGGGTCTTTGTATTAACCAAATATACTATATAATCCTCTCTTGCTTATCTACGAGTAACTTGGGACAGAGACGGAGAACAGGGCTCAGGAACCCAAAGTGAGGCCGAGGCAAAAAGAGCATTTATGCAACATTTCAATCATTAATAAATCAATTAAAATAAATTGGAATTTTGTGCGCTGATGTTGAACGCACAGCGTTTTTTGCAGTGCTCTATCTTCAACTGTAAAGCTTTTCTGTTCCGTTCCACTCTATGATAGGACTGAGTTCGGGTTTGGTTCCGTGCCATTTAATGCAATTACGCAAAGCCCTGTTGGTTTGTGAGTTGATTCTGTTTCTGCTGATATAAATCAAAAAATGAATCATTTGATGCGCTCGACAGATCGACATCGGCCCAAACAACTTAAATTATTCATTTGATTTACGGCAACATAATATTGTAACCGAAATGAATGCTAACTGAAGAGCAGCCCCATACGGCATTGATTTTTCAACAGGCTTCCAGGAGCAGCGCCCAAATATGTTTGTAAGGATACAGCACCTTCCAGAAAGACAGTAAATTCCTATTTTTCTTTGTATATCTGGACATAAAACGACTTTCAGCGCCTAACAAGCCGACATGTCAAAAGTTACGCGACAACTGTCGATGTTCCACGGGAAGATGTCTACTGCTGAGCGAGTAAAGCCAGTAGGGGAAGGAAGAGGGGGGTGGTAGGGAAAATCGACAAATCCCAGCACTCTCAGGCAGACACATCAGTAAACGGGCGGTTAGACATCAACGTTAAGAGCATTAGAACTTTGCCTTCAAGTATGGCTCTTTCCCATTAGACGCCACGCTCTAACTGCAGACTACACTTTGCCGTTGAGGCGATGGCGAAGGCAAAGTGCAACCTACTACTACGAATACATTGTCGGATGAAGTTTAGAAAAAGATAAGAGGCCGTCCTAATACACAACAGTGCCAAATACAGCAATCTTAATTTATATCTGAGATAACATGTACCAATTTTAATTTAACTTTGACAAAATCAAAATAAACAAACAGACAGCCCACACCAAAAAGAAATATTGCAAAATATTGCAAAAACAATTTGTAAACAACACTAGTAACACATTACAAAAGATTAGTTTCATCAAATTCAGTTGTAGTTTCTACAAGCTTTGTCTGCGCTATGGCAGGTTCTTGATTCTTCAGCTGCACCATGCACCGATGTATCATAAAGGCCTGTTCGCATTTGTTGCCACTGTGGATCGTTTGACAATCCTGCCAGGGTTGATCAGAAAGGCGAGAAAGAAAGTCTTGGTCCACAAAAACGCCGTCCTTTATCCAACCCATTTGCTCGTAGAGACATTGGGTGAAACATTGAGTTGTGCCCGAAACATTGTGAAAATAGTGTGCATCAAACTTGATCAGCTCCTCCATAGACAGTTCTGTTTGCTGGGCACAACTTTGAACTTGATCTTTGCTTATTTGAGTTTTCGGATCATCGTTAACAGTGAATACTAGATTTGCCTCCAGTTTGGTATAGCGTGACTACAAATAATAATGATTTTGTTGTGAAATAGAGGGAGTAAGTGAATCTAATTGATTTTACCTCAATTCGCACAAAAAGACAGAGTCCACACAAAAAATATATATTATTCATCCTATAGATCGAAACAGAACTGACGCAAAACTTGACAGGGTCAGTTGTTTTTATAGCACTGGTATCGCATTCTGACTCATCAAGCTGTTATTAGTAATACTAATTGGAAGTATCAATTCAATGAGCCGAATAAACTGCTTAGCCAAATGTTTGCTCGCACTGCGGAAGCCATCGACCAAGCCAGAAATTTTCCAAGTTGACTTCTTGAAAAGTTTAGCCGCAGTTTTAATAATGCAAAGTAGTTGAATGCAACCCAAATCAAATTGATGCCAATGTCGATACTTCAGCGACTTCAAAAGTAGAAGTTATTCAAAAAAGTTGCAATTGCAATATTAAAACAAAACAAGCTATAAAAAAGCACTCATGAACAACGAAGATGAAACACCCTATCCTATACTGAAATGGAAATTGAACAACAGAATATTATTTTGATTTAGTACAACTTCTTGGATAAGTATATATACAAATACTTTGATACTTCGTGGATGCTTCCGTCACTGCAGTTACTATGGACTACGACTATTTCCACTGGGCGCATTAACTTCGGGGCATAACTTTTCCAATTTGCCTTCGGCAATTATTGATATAAGCCAGTGGCAACAACACTTGAGCTTAGTTTTTCTCTGCTGCACGGTTTATGTCTGGGACTGAGACTGGCAATGGGAATGGGACTGGCACTGGCACTGGTTCCCTCTTTAGTATAGTATTTGGGGTGCTGGAAGTGAACCTCCGCCTAAGCATATTTTCTTGCATTTTGCGCATATTTGTGCAACATTCTCAAAATTCTTGAACAAAGTTTTGTTATTATTGCCGTTTTGCTCGAGACTCGAGTGTCGAGAGTCGAGACTTGGTTTGCTGCTGACTGCCACTTTGATTACTTTTGCAGTTGCCGTTGCAATTAGTTTGTTCATTAGACGAAGCAACAAACAGCCCATGACAGAGATAGACAGAGCAAAAGAAAGAGATGCACAGGAAGACAGAGAGGGAGAGAGAGTGGGATGCCTTGGCTTGCCTTCGAGTTGATTGGAATTCACACACTTAATTAGTTGCATGCCCAGTTAATTTTCTCTTTGTTGCTGCTGATTGTTCGGAGTTTTTGCAACAATGTATCTTAAAGATGCACATTCTGCTTGTGTGCTTTATTATCACCCGCTGGGAATGCAAATAAGCAAGGCAAGTAGCCAAAAGTAGCAGTACAACTTAAGCTGACCTGAGTTCAGGGTAGAGTAGAGTAGAGAGTTGATGTAGAGAAGAGTTGAGTGATTTGTAAACTGGATGGCATTGTAGCCATTTCTGTAACGCCAGACAGACTGCAACTCTAATCCTTGAGCCCTGAGCTCATAGATCTCCCTCTATGATTTAGCCGCAACGATTTGCATCAGCTTGTCCATAGGGAATATGCCCCGACAGACATAGAGGCCAAACTCCAGCTCCAGCTCTGTATCTATTGCAGACTACACATATTTGTTGCATAATGCCAACTTATGTGCTGGCACATTGTTGACCAGTTGTCCGGCATTCTGAGCTTAGTCTTTTCCGACCCACCCAACCCCAGTACCAAGTCCAGGTCCTTTGTATTTGCATTATTTGCCGATAGTCTAATGCCAAAGCGTTTTAGTAGAAAAATCTACAAATCGCATGCCGCAAAACAAAAGCAAATGCCAGAGACAAACTCGTCAAGTTGAATGAATGACTGTAAGCAAATCCAGCGATTCCTTCTGCATACCAGCATTATTCCACGTCAGTGGCTTGCCCGACTACTGGCACATTTCAAATTGCACATGTCCAGTCCCCAAAAAAAAGAAGAACCTTAAGAGTACGGACGGGTTTGTGACCCAAGGCGGTTGTGCTCTGCATCCAGCTTGGAACTTGGAAAATTCTCGAGTAAATTTCATTGAATAAGAAATAAATAAGTAAATACTTGAGATTCTCTCTCTTTTTCCCATTGCCTTCTCTTTCTCTTCTCTCCTTCCACCCGCCGTGTCTGTTTCTGTGCTGTGACAACTTTCTGCAGCTCTTCAATTTAATTTGCTCACTTTTTACCATAGTACCATGGTCGGGGTATTGTGTGTAATTTAAAAGCGGTTCAGAATGCAAAACACATCCGCATCCTCAGCCGCATTTAGCCGCTTTCACTTGCCAGTTGACTGAAATCAAGAATAAAGTAAGCCACAGCTAAGTCTACAGGCAACGGATGTGTGGCCAAAACAAATACCGGCATGCCGTGTAAGGCAAGGAAAGGGATCAAGGAAAGCCAAGTAAATAAATGTTAGAAGGCACAAATGAAACGTGCCAATGTCACTTGACAAAGCATGAGAGCGCTAACCTTCAACACACATATATTATATATAAATACTTATTTGATAGTAATGAAAGGGAGAGAGCAGTGACGAGCTGAGTGCTGTTCTGTAAAAAGTCATGTGCTATATCAATAGTCATATGTTATTAAAACATCTCAGCAATTTTAATAAAATTAAATTCATTTAAGCTGACACTGCAATAAAAATGTGTCTATGTTGAGAAGTTTTTGCAAATAATCCTACTTAAATTGGAATTTTATATTTGCAACCGTTTTCGCAAACATGGGCAAGTAAAAAATCATTACTGTACAGAATAAAGTTGATGCTCGCATTGTTTGCAACGAACTGCCGCCATATGCGACCGCGACATCTTCCCGGAGGCTCATGTAAGATCCGCAAGTTGACGAGGGCGCAGACGAAAAGAAAGCTGTCTGCGCTCTCGGATTCTTTAGCTGAATGTTCAAGACGCAATTGTTTGACAATGACACTAACATGATGCTATATTGTATAAGTAAGAAAAAGAAACGTTCATGGATTCTCTACATTTTGTGGGCAAACCGTCGCGAACTCTAGGACAAAATTATTTGTAACGAGCCGCCACTAGCAAATTCTATTGTAGTACCTATGCCCCATGCCCCCTCCTTCTCCCAGAGTTGATCTCATTTTCTTTGGCGCTTGTTTAGCTGATTTCCACTGGCTGAGGCCCACTGCAAACGATTGTAAATTAAGTTTTAGGCAACATGTCTGCAAAAATCATGCCCCAGGACAACAGACCCAGCCTCAGATGGGGCTCTCTTGTCCCCCGCTCTTCCCTTGGCATGCTAGATGCTGTCGCAGGCAGTTGCAAGATTTTTTGTATTCCTATTTGAAGAATGGAAATTGTGTTTTGTGTGTTTGCTGCAGCGGCCGCCGTCTGCACCGTCTTGCCTCTGGACCATCCTCGTCCTCGTGCAGTTCCTTGAGGAGCGGCTGCTTTCTTTTTGTTTTATTATTGGTTTTTATTGTATTTCTGCTCTCCGTGCTATTTACACTGCTACAGTCAACAGTCGGCGTCGGCAGTTGCTTTTCCTGTGCCTATTTATATATATACGTACACACACACATTCATACATATATAAATGTATATTTATATATAGAGAGAGAATGCTTGCCAGGAATACAACGGCAGGACGTCTCAGTGCATTCGTATTTGTATTTGTCTTTTAGTTTATTGTGCTGGGCCAGAAACGGCAGCAACAAACTTTGCTAGCAAGTTTTGTATTTGGGTTCCGTTGAAGCAAGGAATTCAATTTTAGAATCGCAAAGGACTCGGCGCAATTGTGGCTGCTTGCTTGGCACTGCTCTTACTGTCTGAGTGAGTGACTGACTGACTGACTGACTGCATTTGATTACAGCTCGTTTCATTTTAAATGATTTTTGCAGTTGATCAGCTCACGTGCGCCAAGGAAACGTCTAATTAATGACGGTAACAATAGACAAAACATATGAAACAGAAGCACAAATGGGAATGATAGACCTGTGTACACCCTCTACTGCCAGCTGCATCTACAATCCATCTTTATAATTGGTATATATACAGAGTACATACAACTATATACATGAGTAAATACATACACTTGCTATTATCTATTTAGATCTGAACATGACATACATACACATTTAATATTAAGAGAAATATTATAGCTAAGCAATTTGATGGAAGTACACTCATACACACGGATATGATATGTACTATATATGCATGTATACGCTTGTGTATTTTAGTAAAAAGCAGTGGCAGCTTAGCTGGGTGGCTTAACTGGGATGAACAACAGCCGGGAAGTACTCGCCTGGCCATTAATTAAAAGCCAACAAAGCCAACCAACAGAGCCAGTCAACCAACAATCAACAATCTTTAACATGGCAACCGAGCTAAAACGTTTCTAAATCTGTTTGCCTGTTTAATGCAGCGGAAGCTAAAAGTTCCCTTTCAAGTCAGACTTCTTTAATCGTGCCTCGAAAGTCCTCCATCAACTGATGTATGGCAACAGTGCATCCCACAATGCCAAAGAATATACCAATAACAATAAGGATAATGTCCCGTAGTAACATCCAACGGAGTGGACCATAGCCCGTATCATAGTTTACAAATATATCAATCAACGCCGGGCACAAGAGATTCAAATTACACAAAGAAAATGCACCTTCCAGCTCAGTCAAAGCTGCCAAATTTGGAACTACAGCAGCCACAATACCTGCAATATCATGATGTGAAACCTGTTAGTTCTGTTAAAAATTACTAAACTCACCTGTGAGTAACACAAAAATAACCCGTACCAATATTTCTAAATAAAAGTTGTTGCTAGAATCTTCTTCTGGCTTCCCATAGTCGGAAAATACAACAGTTACTACGACGAATGCATTAAGAGGATAGCTAAGAAAAATGCCGCTGGCTATTGATATCTTGATTATCTGTGAGAGGCTGAGAAAGGCATGTATGAAGAGCGAAAGACTAAGGACAACAGATGATTCTAAATCATGTTTAAGTTTTTGGCTTTCTGTTTCTTGTTTGAAAAAATATTTGTTTTTGCGGGATTATCTACAAGGTCTAGAAAGTTAACCATTCGTTTACTCACATTTCGTTTCGCGGGATATTCAGTGTGATACTCGCTTCCACGCGGTCTCCAAAACGCCAGTATCCCATGATGCCGAATAATAAGTTAGAGCAGAGTATAAAGAACACGGCGAGATTAAGAACACCACACAATCCGAGATAACACTCTGGGTGCTTCATATTAGCCTCCACGACAATCATCTGCACAAGATTAAGCTTGCATTAGCTATACATATATTAGACATTTTTGTAAATATAAAAAGTACACTGGTTAACGCACCGAGCCCACTGCTGTGAGTGAAAAGGCTGCAATGCCGAAGAACATCGCCCAATCATTGGGAGGCCTGAACATTTCGCGCTCGGAGAGATTTGGTAGTCCCATAACCAGATAATACATAATACTTAAGAAACCCACATAAAGCAAGCAATTTGAAATTAAATTCAACGGCACCAGATACTTCAGCTTTCGTATGAAAGAAAACGGGAGCTGAAGTAAACTAAGGGCGAGGACATAGAAACGTTCGTTGTAGTCCTTCCAGTAGTAGTCACCAATCTCCTTGATGTTCTTCGCCACAAACACAAGGTAAACGCAGCAGAGACCAAACTGACCGAAGACCAGTACACAACTTGTCATGAATCCAGCCGCATTTGCAAAGCCACGCACACAACCCGGACCCAATGTATAAGCAATCTGTACGGCCTCAGGCATTGACACCTGCGGAACACGTATTCGACGGCAACACTCGGTCATACCAGTGATCTGTGCGGGTAACTTAATGAAAATAATAAAATAATCCCATTGGGCCCTTCACAGGCCACTGACACTTACCAGCAGGTGAATGCAGTAGGTAAGCAGGATCATTAGCAACATGGACAGCAGCACACCCGGTACAATGCCCGAGTAGCGAATGGCCAGTGGCATTGCCAGAATTCCAGTGCCAATCACACACTTCAGCAGCGAAATAAAGGCGTCTATATTGCTGTTCAACGGTCAAATTACTACAAAACGATAACAAAGGCTACCTTCGGCATGCCGAAGGTTCTATACCCTTGCAGTTTCTTATATCCCCCAATCCTTTTTATACTAATGATCACTATACTTTATTTGGCACTGATATTTCTAAAATCTGGCCGATTGTTTCTATTTCAGCTACATGTTTTAGTGGTCCGATTCTAATGAAATTTTATACGTATATAGTAAAAGTCCGTTGTAGTAAATTTATATTGAATCAGCCGATAGTTACCGTACCGTAGTATACCGCTTATACTATATATCGTTCCGATCCGGCTCGATCTGACTTATATACAGCAATGTGTACCAAGTTTAATCAAGATAGCTTAAAACTGTGAGATTAGTTTGCGTTGCAACAGACCAACAAACGGACAGGGCTAATTCGATTCCTCTGTTGATGCTGATTCAGAATATATATACTTTATGAGGTCAGAGATGTATGCTATGGTCCGTTGCAAACTCTTGGCCAAAAATAATATAACTTCTGCAAGGGTATTACAACTAGTCAAGGGTTTCTACGGTGCTTACTTCAATGGAACCTCAACGGTGCGCTTCTCATAGGGATCATAGTAGTAAAATGAAGAGGTAGATCGGCTATTGGAAAGCAAGGAAGGAATTGGATGCAAATGTTATTGAATCCATTTGCGGACAATACTCACACCAAAGGATTCAGTGGAAGATCCGAATCTACGGGTGCATTCGCCATTCTGAAAAACAAACAGTATAAAACAGCCTACAATTTTCAACTGGCAATTTTGACAACAAATTCAAAAGAGCCCAACTATAGTTTTATCTGCATCCTCCCTCTCTGTGCAACTGAGCACACATTCAATTTACTTAAAACTAATCAGTGCCCTTTTCCCTCCGACGCGACTTACGGGACACACAATCAAAATTGCTGCACATGCTCGTCGGTCATTACCATAAGACACGCAAATTATTGCGCACTTTGAACGTTGCGTATAAACTGCAACAACTGACTGAACCTAGCGACAGTTACAAAGCCAAAGCCAACGCCAACGCCGGCAGTCTCACCGCAACAACTCCAAGCTACAAGGCGACACTACAGTATTCATTGCCTCAGGCGAAACTCATATACATTTCATTTTCACTCTACAAAAAATAAGTTTACTTACCATGTTTATGCTTTTCAATCCAAGGTGTTATGGAATGCAATTCAAATAAAATTTCAAAAACAACGGTTAATCACTTTAGGAGCCTGCAACACACAGCCCCTAAGCACATAAAAAACAAGAAAAAAAATCGCGACGACAAGCCTTGTTTTCAAATAGTTAAAGGCACATTTTATTATTATATTTTAACATTAACAACCGTTTATCACTTTAGGAGCCTGCCACACATAAATCTTATGCACATAAAAAAAAACAAAAACAAAAAATGGCGAAAACAAGCCTTGTTTTCAGATAGTAAGTCACATTTTCTTATTATATTTGAACTTTGATTGATGCAAGCAAGAAAAACCGCGCACTAATAAGAACCACGAGGCATTTCAGGATGAATAGAATACTCAACACTGACGATTCAATAGTTGCAACCGTTACTGTATCTTTTGTCTGGATAACCAGTTCACCAACTCGAATTTCAATTCCAACTGCAGTCTGCATCTGCTGAGTCCGCGCTGCCGGAGGTGGTTGTCATGCCAGAATGTGCACTTCCGCGTCCGTTTAGCTGTGTGAATTTAACAGTAAATTGAATTAAAATTTATTGTGGAAATTGCAAAATTCCAAAACGCAGCAACAGCTCCGAGAAGTGGGCTTCAAGGAGACATCAGTGCAAATCCAATACAAATAAAATTAAGTAAAAATGCACACACTTTCATGTCACTTGGGAAGGGGGATGTGAGGATATGGGGGAGGCCCAGGGTGGCGCTGGGCTTACTGCCGGGGTCGCCGTGTGTTTGCACAAAAATATGCAAATGTGATATTGTCGCTGGCGACGTTTACAACAATTACAATAACAACGAATACGATGTCGGACGGGGCAAGTGGCGAGCGGTGGTGGCAAAAACGAAGGGGCACGGAGCGAGGGGGTGTGCTGCGATGGGTGTAGCAACTAACTGCGTGCGACATGTGACACGATATTCAAATAAAGGCGGCCCAGAGGCAGCTGAGGGGAGGTAGGTGAGTAGGCGTGGCATTTATAGCATATATGTATGTATTTTGCATAAAAAGGAAAATATGCAGAAAGAAGCAGCAGAGCAAGAAAACGAGCGAAAGCAGCACAGAAATCAAATAAAACAAATTTGGAATTTCACAGCAGACGAGCAGGAGAATCTTTTGCACACACCCACACACACACCCTGGATCTGCATTTGTATGTATGAATGTATTACATAAATACGAATATTCGTGTGCACACACTTGTTCACACGCATGTGAGTATGTGCGCGTGGGTATGTGTGCGAGAAGGAGTCCCGCTGTTAACTGCTTAGGAGTAGTCGGCAGTGTGTGTGTGTTAGTGTATGCCAGTGTCTTCTATGGAAACAAACAGACTGACATTCAATTTAAATTCCTATACAAATAATTGCGTGGCAGTTCGAAATCTAAACAGATGTGATGGCCTGGTGATGGGTCGAGCACTGCAACGCCGGGATTATGTTGATTTTCGCAGCTTCGGCGCCTGCGACTGCGACAGCGACATTTACCTTAATTTGCACAGCTCAATGCCAATGGATAGCGCCGCCGACGCCGACGCCTGCCGCATCATGCAAATAATTATGCATTCTTAGTCAGTTGCCGGTTGCCGAGTAGCAGCAGCTACGGCCGGGACAACGAGTTCATTCTGAGCCATTATGTTGAGTGCATGCATCCCCTGGGTATGCTAGACTATGATGTTCGCTGCAAAAGATTATTTACATATCTCATTTATATGTATGTTTATACAGTATTTAATTGGTTACCTTATTCCTGTAAAATATTTCGCATGCCAGTATGAGCGGGTTTAGTCAAACAACCTCTTTTAGCTTCCTGCGAGTAGAGGATATAAAAATAAATTCCACTTGGAGGAAAATATTCAAATATTCTTAATGCAGCGCACGCACCTGGGCTGCTTGCTCTTCTGTCCTTGACAATTGGCTGGCGCTGGCGCTGGCATTGGCGCTTACCCGGCGGTGGCTTCGGAGACATTATCACTGCGGTTATATCTCTCCTTCCACGCTTTCGCTATTCTACCCTCCTTGCTATCATCATCTATGTTATCAACAGCTTAGCTTAAACTTTGCGCGACTGAAAGATGCACCACGTTTCGCTGCAGCTGCTTCCTCATGCTTCTTGCATCAATGATTTTGATCAGATTTACTGAAGCCGCGTCGTCCAGCGTCGTTGTTGTCGATGATGACGCTTTTGACGATGATAACGCTCTAGCCGTGGTCACAGTCCGCGTCTGCTGCAAGCCCTTTTGTCTCGCTGCCCACAATATTCCTGCATATATAATGAAATTCATCGCCATTTTTCATACTTGCACAGAGTGGATTTCTATTAGATTTGCATTCTTTTAAGCCTTTTGTGTGTGCAGGCAACGAAAGAGCACATTTTAAGTACACAAAGTTTACTTTACGCAATACGCAATGAATTGGAAAACTAGCTTAAGCACTATTGTGAATGCCTTGACATAATTGCACACATCCATATTGTCTCATGTACATACTACATACATGTACATAAATACATGTGTCGTGTGTGCTTGCCTTTTTTAGTAGTGAAAAGTGTGTACATATCGAGTCATGTGTGTGAATTATTTTCAAAATGCATGCGACAGTACTTTTTCAATTAGATAAACTGTCAGTCACTTAAGGTGACTGCGACGTGGACGCCGACGTGTGTTGGGAGACCTAATGTAAAAGTCATAGAATGATAATTCAAACAACTGCGAACCCCAATCTAAGACGACCAATTTCCACGACGACTAAATAATACCCTTTACGTATTGAAGGTTTAACCAATTAAGATAAGTTATTATCTTATTAGTACTCTGTTATTTATTGAATTATTTTGCTTTTGTTTTTTGTAGTATGGTAAACTGTAAATCATTTCCTTCTAGATACCTTAAGCAACTTCAAAAAGAAAATAGAGGGTATGCATATTAATGGCAGTATTAGTTGACACCTAAAGATGCGCGCACAAGCATGCAGCCGAGAAATACGAGAGGCGACAGAGCAACAAGCATTGGCATGTGTGTATGTGCGTCGTCTGGGCTATAATTGAATGTTACACGTAAAATATTGAAAAATACAATGCCCATTACGCGGTCACGATACGTGAGCTTAATAATACGAATGCTTAGCAGACAACGTAAAATTGGTAGAATAAAAGTGAACAAAATACAAATGTAGTGCATTTCAAACATAATTTCGATGCCCGCCAACAGCAGGCTGGCATTGTGGACAGTGTAGGTAAGGTTTATATGTTAATCGCTGTACAGCACTGTTATCGTAGCGCATATGGTTTGCCTGCAACAAACCTGGCCACACACTTTCCTTATTATTTTTTCCCATAAACAAACGCCGCGTGCTCCGGTGAAATTTCATAAACTGCGACAAATAAAATGGACGACGAGGCGGAAACCTACAAATTGTGGCGAATTCGCAAGACCATTATGCAATTAAGCCATGATCGTGGATATCTTGTTACTCAAGATGAATTGGACCAAACTCTGGAGCAATTTAAGGAAATGTTCGGTGACAAGCCTAGCGACAAGAGACCATCCCGTTCGGATTTGATTGTGTTAGTAGCCCACAACGACGACCCTACCGATCAGATGTTTGTGTTTTTCCCTGAGGAGCCAAAGATTGGCATTAAGACCATCAAAACATACTGTACGCGTATGCAGGAGGAGAACATTCATCGCGCCATTGTTGTTGTGCAAGGTGGAATGACACCCTCAGCCAAACAGTCATTGGTAGATATGGCACCGAAGTATATATTGGAACAGTTCCTGGAGTCCGAGCTGCTGATTAACATCACTGAGCACGAGTTGGTGCCTGAGCATGTGGTAATGACTGTGGAGGAAAAGCAGGAGCTACTTAGTCGATACAAGCTAAAAGAAAACATGTTGATGCGTATTCAAGCGGGGGATCCGGTAGCCCGGTACTTTGGTCTTAAGCGTGGTCAAGTGGTCAAGATTATACGGTCCTCTGAAACCGCTGGAAGATATATTTCATATCGTTTGGTGTGCTAATAAATCAAGAGCGACTCCATAGCATAAGTACTTTTTAATAAATAAATAACTAAATGTATCATTTTTGGTATTTTCAATAAAATACGAAATGCGTGACTGAGTCGGCGTCTCATTTGGTTCTGTTATTCATGTACAGCAATTTTAGAGGATTCTAATGTCACCAATGGTTTTTTATTTTCATTTTCACAAAAAATACCTACGATTATAATTATTTTGTACATTATTTTTAAAAACAAAATATAAACCGACATATATGTAATTGAAATTTGTATGTAAAATGTTATCAACTAACAGAGAATGTTAATGTGTTGTATTTTTTTTAGTATTTTCTGTAAACTGTCTAACAGAGGTTGTATAACCAAAAATACAATCAATAACAAATACATACAGAACTGGGTGAGACGTGCCTGGCCGTTTTTAGAGGCAACGGCGTTGATAAGGAGTGGAGATGGCCATGTTAACACGCCTCACCAGCACCGGCACAACAACAGTGGCACCAGGCTCACCTAAAGGCTTGCAACGCTTCCACAACTACCTCGTCGCGTTCCTTTGGCCAGGAGCGTCGCAGCGCCAACAGCGCAAGTCTTCTACTCATTTAGATGCAATCGATTGTTTTACTAATAAGCTGGTCAGCCGCAAAACACAAAAGTGGGAGGAGCTGCGTGACAATATAATGAAACCAGTTGCCGAGGATGTGTCCCTCATGTCGAAAGGTGTCATGAGCGATCTGAAAACTCTGCGGTCCCCACAGCTGGGATTGGACATCCGATCACTCTCGCAGCCGCAATTGGACAACTTGCTGTTAGCTACAGTGGAGATAAAAAACAAAGTAGACTTTCTCTATCTGATTCGCCAATGCGTACGATGGCAACAGCTGCCCTGCAACGAGGTATTGATCTCATGCCTAAAGTATTTAAGTTCTTTAGGCCGCTTGCAACAGCTGGAGTCGCTTGCAGAGATCTGCCGCAACATCAAGCATCCATTTGCCAATGTCTACTCCGACCTAGCGCCGTTTAAGGCCATTGCTCTATGGCACAATGGCAATGCAGATGGAGCGTTGATGACCCTACATCGGGGCTATGGAGGCAGCCTCAATACTGAAGAGGGTAGGCGCATGATACGCGCCGCATTCCGTACTATCGCCGAGGAGACACTGGCACAGAAGTCGGAAGCTGTACTCATCTCTCTGATGGAGGTGGCCCGCGCTATACATCGCGAGCATAAGGATATTTTTGTGGTGGCAGCTGTGTGGAAACAGTGCTTCGTGAGTGACTGGTTTAGTGACCAGAAGTCTGCAGGCGAACTGTTGGAACACTATAAAGATCTGCAGACGTTGGTGGAGCGCAGGTGCGTACATATATATTCATATAGTCCAATAGCAATCGCATTTTACCCACTAATTCATCCCTTTACTTTCTCAGAGCTAGTCCACTCTGTTCGTCCTTCCTCAGTCGTCACAATGTGGATGCAGTGCATCGCCTAATAGAAGTATTCTTGGAGCACAATCAGCGTGCTGCTTGCGCCAGTTGTCTTAGTTTGCTCTTCAACTATCAATGTAAGAAATTTATCTTCACGTCAGTTCTGGAACTCAAAAACAAATTGTTTCTAATCTTTAGATATGCGGAAGGATCTGCGCGCTTGCGCTGAAATAGTGAATTCCTGCAAAGAACTGGAAATGCCCTTGAATGAGGAGCAGCACAAACAATTCCTTGATCTGTTCGTTATTCCGAGCGATCCATATGAGGCTGGTGTCTATGGGAATGGCAAAGGAAGTTCGACTGCCAGATACAAGCCAAAATCTTATCAGTACAAATTTTAGAGGCGTTGAGGTTGTTTTTTGTATCGCACAAAGCATACAACAACAAAGACTTGGTTTGTTATGTTTGATACAGCAATATGCACGTAACATCTTAATATTTCAATAAATTGTATTTGTCCTAAGCTGATCTTCTCAAGTTTGTTTACAAAAAAAAAAAAAAAAATGTAATAGATTTAGCCGCAATCTTAAGCTAGTCAATCATCATTATTCGAGGACACGGGTAGCTGAGGCGTCACCAGACCCATGCACTCGAAGCATCTTGAGATTAAATGATTCCCACATCTATGTTCCTGGCACTGCTGGCAACGGGAGCGCGCTTTCGTAACGCGTTTGTTGCGGGTGCACGGTTTGCAGCGACGATGTTTCTCGCCATAGCGGCCAACCAAAGCAACTCCTTCTGGGATTTCGATGCTTGCCAAACTCATGACACCAAGTTCATTCGACTGCTTACCACTACACGAAGCTTCACTCAAGAGTCGCTGGCTGGACAGACCCAGAATCTCACAGATTTGCAGCCGCATCACAAGTGTCGTGCTTGCTGATCGACGGTGCAGACGTCGTTGTAGACGTTGCTGGGTTAGAAACAGACCCAACTGTCGTTGAAAGTCTCGTTGCTCAATACTTGGGTCGCCTTTGCAAGACAGTCGTAATAGCACCCAAGCGTTAAAACTGGAGATGTTGAGAATCAAGTGCAAAAGTTGTGGAAAAAGATCAGTTTGTGGCGTAGGCGCTGAAAAAGTGGTGCTGTATTTCGCGGAGAACTCTTGGAAATCGGTACACACTTGGGAAGTGAACTTATGAATCTGCTCGGCATTTATATGGTTGCTTAAACCACTAGTGAGCAATGCCCCGCCGGACTGCTGTGTCAACTTATTAGCACCTTTTCTAAGTGTCACTCCCGACCAGTTCAGGGGGTATTCGGGGGCAGTTAGAGGCAGCATGCAAATACTGGATAGATTGCACTGAAGGAGCTGTTCACAGTGTTTGAGACTGGCATATTGGGAGCCCAGTGTAATGTTGCGAGATGTTGTTTTATAGTCACAAACCACCTGGAGTAGCTGCTTGCTAGGGGCTAGTTTCTGTTTGCTAAGCAGAGCATTGGTCATATACTGCGTTTTGGCATCGCAACACATCATCAAAGGCATGTTTTTGATTCCACGGACCTCATCCACACAAATCCAGCAGCTTGGCCCGTAATAAGAGCGACAATTCATGAGCAGCTTTTGCCAGAGACGTTGGGCGTTATTCCAGTTGCTCTCATGAAGACCATTGAGGCATGTTGTAAGAAACTCAAAGCGAGCTATTGACATGGTTGCGCGAAATATAACATTTCCTAACTCTACAGTCCATAGCTCCTCTATAAGAGACAGAAAGGTGAAACATTAAATATATTATTGTGGAATTCAGTTCTAATACCCAAAGGTCCATTGTGCTGGGAGTTACGAAAGACTCCACAAAGATAGCACAAGCCCAACCAGGACCTCAGCTCTGTGAGATCTGTGGGCCGTTCTGTATGGCTTCTGGACCGTTGATTTCTTATTTGTTCATTAACAAGACGCAGTAGCATGCGCAGCATTTCATCGTCGAATAAGAGCATCCAAGATTCCACAGCATTCGTAACTGTTCTAGCAGGTCCTTTTCCATGTGCCTGATGCCTGGTCAAAACAACTTCATCTTGGGAAGCCGCTGGAACACCGCTTTCCATAGTCCAGGTAAAACCGTTGTTGGAAATGAAACTCTCATTCGTGTTTGAAGGACGTCTCCGTCTACCACGTCCTCTAGAAGACTTAAGTACCACGTCTAAAAATTTGTTATCTTGCAGTAGAAGATTCTCATCATTAAACAACCAGGGAAAGTTGGGAGACAGTGCAGCTGGTTCCTGCAGTGGATCAAAATTTGTTTCATTGTCACCCAAAGGAGGTTTAAAATCCGCATCCAAATGTTCTTCCTCATTTCGATGGTCAGCCATCAATCCATTGCCACTAATTTTTATATTAGACAGCAAATTCTCTTCAATAACGCTCTCTTTTTCGTTACAACTGTTCATTGTTTACTTTGTCTGTTTACATTTTCGATTTGCGTGAAGTTGGCTGCGTGCAAATTTTCGAATCGCGTGAAGTTGGCTGCTAACGCATTTTTTATTTCTTTTCAGTGTGTACATTTAGGCATCGAAACCCAATGCATTATTAAAACTGTAGCAAAACAAAACATTACCAATTGCAAGTCGATTAAATCGTAATGTCCGTGCAATTGTAAACATAATAACTAACGTGCATATGAGTTCGCCGCGCTGCACAGTGCTTATATTCGTAGAAAAACACTATAAATAAGTACACTGAAGAGTGAAAAACTCCGCGTAGATAACATACCAACTCGGCAGTACAGCAGAGGTTAGAAGTCTAACAAATGAGTATTTTAAAATTAAACTGTAACTATTAAATCATTTTCCAACTAAAGTCTTTACCTGACGTGAATTCCGCGCGCGTATTAAGCTATTTGTCAAAAATTCTTCTTCGCAATGTCAATTTGACATGTTATACTGTCACGTCTATGAAAAAGTCTTATACCAGACAGAAACTGTCGATAGGCGATACCGTACTTTCGATAACGAGTAATTTGTAAGGCGAGAATTTTTAAATCATAATGTGCAATAGAAGGCCGTGCTTAATTTGTGGCAGCTAGAAAATGTCGTTTAGTGAAAGTTAGTTTAATTTCAAAGCTGGTGCTGTGAACATTATTATTCAGAATCTAGAAAATATATAGTAGAATTTTATTTTCTGCCGCTTTTCCTGTTTTTGTGCGTGAAAGAAAAAACTTTTGCAGGAGGTGCAAGTCATTCTTTGCTTGTCCTCCTCCTTTCTGTTGGCTTTTACTGTGCACAATCATGATATCTCCAGAGCAACATGAGGTTGACCTGGTACTTGATCGACAAGTGCGTCAGAATATTCAGGACATGATGCACGAGGCTGATGTGCAGGCAAATCTTTTGGAAAGTGAAGGTAAGCTCTCAAATCCAGTGTACTTCAACTTTACCGAATATGTACAAATACTTAAAGGCGTTTCATCGCGCGAACGATACAATTCGGAGTCTAGCATTGACCAACAGGACACAATGGGGGTAATGGGTACCCTGTCTGCTGATGAGATTGTCGAAGAGGATCAGGACTCGGAGCAGACGGTACAGGAAATACAAAATTTTCATGATATGCTCGTTGAAACGCATATTGACATCAATGGTTCATTGCGCAAGCGTCGCGGCAATCTGCCAAAGCATTCTGTGAAGATATTAAAGCGCTGGCTCTACGAACATCGCTACAATGCCTATCCCAGTGACGCCGAGAAGTTTGCCCTCTCACAGGAGGCAAACCTGACGGTACTACAGGTCTGCAATTGGTTCATCAATGCACGCCGGCGAATCCTACCCGAAATGATACGTCGCGAAGGCAACGATCCGTTGCACTTTACTATATCGCGTCGTGGGAAGAAGATTAGTCCAAACTCTTCGGTCTCAATGAGTATGAATGCTACTAGCGCTCCGAATCCAATTACGGGCAGTCCTGCATCAGAAGTGGTAGGATATTAATATTGTAACGATTGGTTTCTTTCTTAATGAGTTCGCTTCTTTCTTTCAGATAGTTGGTGCTACAGAAGAGGTGCACAGTGGCGAAGAGGTGCACGACGGTATCGCCAACGTACTCACCAACTTCGATCAGTATGTGCGGGCACCTAATGGTCAAATGGTCAAGATGGAGCCAGAGTTCGACGAGAGTGTGATATACAGGTAATGCCCAGCTGGTTCTTGTAGTTAGCCTCTAGCCTAGTTGAAAGTTGAATGCACTCACCGGACTGCCAAAAAACCCTTCCCCAAGTTGGCAACAAGCAATTGCAAACAATCCGCTGGGTTTCCAGAGGTTGCATTCCTCATTGCAAGCCACCATAATTGATAAAATACAAAGCTATCAATCTCGCAAGGCTACCGAACAGGGCGAAGGGAGCATCAGCAGTAGCAACAGTAGCAGCAGCAGTAGCAGCTTTGCCGAATTCGATGAGGAAAAGCCAAGGAAGCGCGCACGCAAGCGCCAAACAGAGCTAAGCAACAGCGAAGGAATGCCAAATAAAGCTATCAAGCAGGACCTCAACAAACCAGAACGGAGCCAGCTTTATATATCCCAGCCAGAAGGGTATTGTAATGCAGAAGATTGCAAGGGTTTTGTTGCTGCCTTGGTTCTAGCGTTTAAGTTTTAACAGGCACCTGATTTCGACTGTTGGCTTAATTTTGTTCCCTTCTCATCTACAGATCGGAGGGTGAAGAGAGTGGGCAAGATTACGAGTCCTGCGAGCAGGCCAGCGAGGAGGAAGTGCGCTTTGAAACATCGGATGATTGGCAGAGCGTTATTAAGTAAGGGACTCTGTTTTAGTTGCTGTAGATGTAATAATTTAATATGTGCTTTAACTTTGCAGGACCGTCTTCAGCACCGAAGAAGTAACTACCTCGAAAAATAATCCCAACACCAGCGCATCTACTACTGAGCCAGTACCCACGCAAATCGTGAAGAACGAAAGTAAAGCCTTTTTCTTAAGGCGTAAAAGTAGTCTGTGTAATCCTATTTTTATTTCCAGACAACCATCAATTTTTGGATCACATTTTAGGTGCTGAGGCAACCATTGTGACTAGCGGCAACTCCGTTGAAAGCGTGCCAGACGTGCTGCAGCAAGATAATAACTTCGTTGAAACGGAAGCTGGGAATACAGCTGTCCAGGCGCAGACGCCCCCAAGACCAGGTACGGTTTAGATGCAGGTGGTTAAAAAGTGGAAAAGGTCTAATTTATTTCATTGCAGCTTTAAGCCGGGAGGAGCGCGATAAATACAAATGTCTTTATTATCTTGTGGAGACGGCAATGGCTGTACGTCAAAATGATTGCAGCCAAGAAGAGGAATTGGGCTATATGGGAAATTATCTCAACAACTAACCATTATAACAAAGAATTGGTGTACATATATATCACATACATATATACCTGCGCTTTTTATGGTCATCTTTGTAAAAGCGTGTAATATTTATATATATATACATATATTACCTTTCCATCGCAGAAGAAATTGTAAACATATAACATAGAAGAATTTAATTGTGAGGACTTTTGCAAGTTGGCAATAAGATCCTTAGTTCAATTTTTATAGAGACAATTTAATTGCCAGTCATATTTATGTATTGTAATTACGATTTTAGGATTAGCACAGCTATAAATATTGTAACACCACCTGTATACATAAAAAAAACTTGGAAATAAATTGTGCGAGAATCCAAAACGCTTAAATGTAACGGTTATCGACGGGCGGTTTCGATAATTGCGTCATCGATACTTCAACTTCCGATAGTTTCTGGTATTTTGTGTATTTTATGTGCTACCGTACGCCGTACGGTCACTCTGCTGCACAAGATAGTCGCTAAAAAATAGTTACGCGCAGTCAAAATGTGTAAATTTTGTGTAAATAAGTAAATGAATTCGAAAACGACAATGTAAAGTTTAGTACACATATATTGAGGGCCTTACACATACGCACAAAACCTCTTAAACACCGTCGTAACGCACTTTACTGTGTCTAATCTGCTTCTAAACCCCGTTGCCCTCTTAACCTGTCGCGCTGCTACCTTCGACGCCACAAAAACAAAACCTTCGCCCCTGGGACTGCGGCTTAGTTGGAGCAGCAGCATCTGCGTCGGCTTCAGCATCGGTGCCACTGACAAAATCAGGACATGCAAAGAGTATTTCAATTTGCGGTTTGGGTAAGTATCTAATGTTGGCTTCTCTACGTATGCTCTATATACATATATATGTATGTATATTTTTCCTTTCATTTACGGTGATTGCGTTTGTTTTTGTTGTTTCTACTGCTCCGCTGTGTCCGTTATTTGTTTCCATTTTTTTTCTCCTGTCCGCACTTGCGTCACTGAAGCTTTACTTATTTATATCTACGTATATATCTTTGTATGTACCATTCATACATTTGTGTGTATTACACATAATTGCATATGTGTGTGTATATAATACTCACTCAGCTGTTGTTGATTAGGCAAATGCGCTAGTGTTGGAATTTTATAAAAACAAATTTGTTTTCCGTTTCAAATTCTACTTACTATGAATTATTGTTTAATGTGAGATAAAAGAAACTGTTTCAAAACTATTGTAATTGAATTAATGAAAATGTATAATAAATAATCAATATGTACTCAAAAACCTGTAGAAGTGTATTGTAATATTGACGTACATGAGCAGTATGTAACGGTGTCAACACTGTCACAAACCTCAAAACCATTGACCGCTCTTTCGCCTTTCTCTCCTTTTCGTGTCACATCATTTGTTGCTCTTTTTTGTTCCCTTACGGTCCACATTAACGAATCCCTCAGGCTATTTTAAGCACGACGCATAGGCACTTCATGCTCATGCCAACCTACATTTCAGCAAATGTGTTAGTTTGGTGTTAGGCAAAACATACCCTACCAAAGTAAAGTAAAATATTAACTAACTTTGTCAACAAAGAGTTTTAATGAAATAAAAGATGACAAAATGAGCAATAAGAGCGTGTGCCGCATTCCTCTCAGTTTTTATTAATAAATCGAAGACGGCGGCAAAGGGTCGCATGGATGTCGACGTCGATGCCGCTGCGCAGTTTCAGTAAGTTCAGTCGTGCCTCGTGGCGCCGTCTCATGCCGTCACCCAGTTCGTAATTTTCCACATTGAGGCCCCCTCTTCTTTGCTCTGCCTAGGCTGCATATTATCACCGACGCCATCGTTGCTCTGGCTTTCGCTCTTTTTACCTCTGCCTATGGTCCTCTGTACGCTCAGCGGTAGCTGCCTCACTTGTTGTACCACCAACGCAAGCTAGCACAGCAGAGCGGTTCTGTTTTTAGTTGCAATTATAGGCTACGCGGGTTCCGACTGAATTTTATGTGCAGTTTTTAGCGATTTTCGAAACACTATGCGCTGCTAAATACGTTTAAATAATAAGCGAAAAATAAATATAATTCAATTAAAATGTACGCATTCTTTAATTTGTGCATGTCTGTGTTTAGCTCGTGAAATTTATAAACAGATAATGCTGCTGCTACGACGGTATGTGCCAAAGGTGGAATAACATTAAATCAAATGAAATCAATTATTTAAATCCTAACCATAACAATTTATCGATAGTTGAAAAGTCGTCTAAGGTCACAGCCCAAAATTTAGCAATGGTTAAAATTCATTTGAGAGACAAAGAAACGTTATTCTGAACAAGAATTGAACAAGTGATTTTCGTGTAGAAAATGTGTTCCAGAACACGCTCGACTGATGCCCTTGCCCCGCAATGAATGCATAATTACATTCATGTCTGTTCCTTCAGCCTCCAGCATGTCCTCATGGCACGGGTATGCAGACATTCAAGGTTGCCTTTCAAACGGAACCCTTTTCAAGTGAAATACTAAATTGAGAGCAGCTAAACCTAAAAACCTACTCTTGAAAGTACTAAGCAACCAGGTTAGCTTAGCTATACTGTTACGAATTCATCATTTCTTATTATTCATACACATTGAAAGTACAAATGTATTCGGGATGGGGAAATTGTTCTTTGGCTTTGCTGACCGCAATAAGTACATTAGTCTTGCCTTGTTAGGCGTAACGTCACTCTTTGTCTGCTCATTCGTTATATTTAATACAAAATCAATCGGATTGGCTGCAACGACACGTGAAAAGAGCACTATTAGGGTTAAGGTTCAGCTCTTCTTCTCTTGGATGACTGTTGAATTGCGGCTGCGGTTGTGGGTGAAATTGCTCCGTGAACAGATTTATTAAATTTATTTTTAACTCGCTGCCAACAAACATTTACGGTGTTGGGGGTACACATGCTTAGAAGTAACTGCCTAAAATAAGATACACATACATAGATATATTATATATACTGCGGTAGTTTCGGTTGTTTCGAGTAGCCCGAGATTAAGATTGCCGCTTGAAACAATGTGTAAGGCATATGAGACTACAAGGAGAGAGAAATACAATAGATCTTACAGCTAACTACGATTTACGATTTATAAATTAAGCACACTCGTTATGTAATTAGTTTAAATCGCCTTTCCTTTCTTATTCTTTCTCTTACACATAACCACTGGATTCCAGCTTGATGGCACCCTCGTATGTGGGCAGCCCCGATATGTCAATGATTTTGCTCATGTCCAGACTGATGATGCCGTTCTCATTGATGTTGTTCATATTCAGCACTTCACTGCTTGCCTCCGCTGCAACTGAAACTTCAGGTTCGGCTGTTGCTGCTACTGCAATTGTTGTTTCTGTTGCTGATGATGCTGCCACGGCTGGTAACGTTGGTGTTGATTCTGTTACTGTTGCCGCTGCTGCGTTGTCATTTTCGTCAGTGTGTGCCGTGGCTGAAGTAGCAGCAGCAGCAGCAGCTTCCTGTTCTGTCGTTGTCCTGTCACTGTCCACCACGTTTCCATTTGTATCAGCAAATGCCTGGGAAATTTGATTTCCATTTCCATTTGCTAAGGCTGTTTGCTGCTGCTCCACTGGATGCAGTGGCTGTTGCAGTGGCAATTCCTGGTGTTCGGCGTGAGCCACATTCTCATTGTTATCACATTGTTCGAGTCCGCTCTCTAAGGACGCGGCTAACGTTTCATCCTCGGCCGCGTAGCGAAACTTACCGCACAGTGGACATCCGCGTCTGTAGTGGCTGTGCTGTTGCATGTGATACTGACTGTGTTGCAGGTAACGACGGCCAAAGCTGTTTAACCGCATGGCCGCCTGTGCGTGCTTGCGCGCCTGCAGGGTCAACGTGGGCGATGCCATATAAGTTGCCTCCCGCTCTTGACAGTTACCATTTCGCGCTGCCACCGCTGCAGCCGCCGCGTTCCACATGTTCTCCACCTCGGCGCGCTGTAGAGAGCAGCAGGATTGGGCATTTAAAGTGCGCTGCAGTTGCTTACTGGCTAGGGAGGCACCTCCCACTGCACCAGCACAGTTGCTGCCCCCTGCCATGGCATCCAAGCTGCCACTGGCGCTGGCTGCTGCTTGCTGCATGCTACTTATGTCCAGTGTGGAGCGGTAACCAGGAGGTGGCGAGACGCGTTGCAATAACATTTGCTGTTGTTGCAGCTGCAACTGCTGCTCCTCCAGTTGTTGCTGTTGCTGCTGTAGCAGCTGTTGCTCGTGCAGCACAACAGCGTCATACGAAGGCGGCGGTTCATGATGAAGGGCTGGAAGAGCTGCTAAGCCATCCGTCGAGTCGCCCAGAAATAGCCCGGAAGTCTCATAGCACTAAAAGGATAGATTTGTTTGATGTTTAAATCTTTAAGCCATAACATGAATTATTAGTTTATCCCAATGATATTTAGCTAAAGAAGAAGCATCTGTAACAGCCCCTTACCTATATCTACTGAGAGTAAGAGTATTGTACTGAGCATTTAGTCTGGGAAGTTAAATGAACGTTGCACAAAAGTTTAAATTGCACACACATAATAAATTCATTTATTTGCGTAACTGCGATACATTGGTACTTCTTGCGGCACTTCTATAAGTAATCCACCCACCCTCCCGTTGACAACGCGGCCTGACATGGGCCAAGCTAACGTTGATTTACGCGACTGCCGACTGCGACGTTGCCTTTTCCCACTGGGCCAACAAACAACAATAAGCACGGTGTGAATGTAAAGGCCGTACAGGAGAAGGGGGACTAAGAAAGTAAGGGCCAGCAACATAATAGAACCCACAGCCAAGTGATGACCACTTCCAACTGCAGCGGCAATAATTGCGGCCTCATTTGTACTTTGGCTTTGGTCTCTCGTTTATTCACATTCAGTTTGTAGCCCAAGATTTATGCATAAATTTAAATTAGAGCTTGATATTTCATATTTCATGCCGTTTGGTTAAGATACCAATTTAAAAAGGTCACTTAAGCAAACTATCAACTATGAATTTGATAATTTAGAAAGCACTTCAGTATTGATCTAATCGTACCTGTTCGACGCTGTAGATTTCCATGTTTGGATCGTTTTCCATCCATTGATGCTGTTGTTGCCTATATGCAGCCTCAGTCCGCTTCTTGATATTACGATGACAACAATAACAAACCACGCACAAAATAGTCGTCACCAGGCATAGCATAGATCTGCAAAATACAAAATCACACTGTGTCAAATACAAAAACTATAATTAATATAACGAACTGAGTTCTTGGTTCTTAAATGCCTATTATATTCATTAGATTTATAATATTTAATCTTAGTATTCCCTCATCATTGGAGCATGCTCAATACTGTTAAAATATTGAGATATGTATGTATTCGTATGTAATATATGTGTCACATGCATATATTTGATTGTTCACAGCAATAGAATTGATAAGCAAACACATGTGCAATTCTGTTCATATTAATTGTGCGCAATTATTCACAACATTCTATTTAATATGAACAAAGCATATGTGCGTACATCCGTATGTCAAATAGCATCTAGATAATAAATTAATTGAATACCATAATACAATGTTGGATTGTGCTGTCTCTCTTCAGTCTCTCTGCTCTCTGTTTCTTTATGTTTGCAGGTTTTCTCTTTCTGCTGCAGCATGTGAATGTTAATTGGAAAAGTTCTTCAGTTGTAAAACGAACTTTAATCGATTGGTTGCTATCAACTATCAACCCACAACAAAGTTATTGTGGCATAATAGCCCAGTTAGTGAATTGCTCAAATCTGTTACGGGTCACACAAATCAATGATGTCACTTAATCCACTTTAAATGCAACATAATGTGGCACTTGTGTCCTCGCGCCAGTCCTACCTACGTTGGCTTCCTCAGGCATAGCCTCCCCCCCCGTTCCCCTCTTCGTTTGCTTTGTTCGTTTGTTCATTTCTCCCCGATGCTTCACGCAATTTCTCGCATGTCAACGGTTCATTAAAGGCCCCGAAAGCGTTGAAAGTATCGCTATGTTGTATATAGAGGTCTGAGGAGTCATGGCAAAAACTATCTGCCGCTTATACAGTGTTTTTTTAGTTTTGTGTGCGAGAAAATTCATTGACATGCCAAAGACGATCGATAAAAATGTAGTTAAAATAAAGTTGCGGGCTCGAAGCGCAGCTCAGCGCACACTGTTTACAGACATCAAATTTGTTGCTGTCAATTTTGGCGTTTATTTTTGTTAACCCATTTTTTGTGTCCCGTCTAACTTTTACTCTATACACAAAGGAAGAACTGTAAATAAATTTTAATAAGCAGTTGAGGACACTTCTCTACCAAACTAGGGGAAGGATACAGAGAGATGCGCAATTATAAGTTTTCTCGCATTATAACACCACGCAAACCGGGAGGAAGAAGGACGATAGTGAGGGGAAGAACTTCTTATTTACACTGCATACTTGCATACATTTGTGGTGATATTAATTTTGAGCTGGATAATAAACGGTGCTAACAAATTTGTGCATAGTCAATGGAAATGGCGCTGTGCGAGTGTTTCACTGGGTTTTTCCTTGATGTTGGACTGACTGAAGTGTGTGTGATAATGTTCAATTAGGGAAATTACAAAGAACCACAAGGGTGTGGTGGAAATGACAGTCGATAACTATGTTAAGGGTAATTCGTCAACTTTGTGGGACGCCGATAAAAATAGACTAGGTAACTGAATCGTTTCATGGTTTATGGTTTTACCTAAACATGATAAAGATATTTTTGCACCTTAAACAAAAAGGTGCATCGAAGAACAGAATTATTTATCTTTTGAGTCATTGGAAACTGTGTAATAGCGGATTCATGCCCTGTTAATCCCCAGATATATAGTACACTCGTCTGTCAGTTGCAGCTGCAATGGCCCAAGGATTTTTCTAGCAGCAGCTTATAAATTAATCAAGGCAAATTAATAAAGTAGCTGGTGCTGTTGCTGCCACGTCACTCACCCGCCGAGCAGCAGATTCACGCTGCCATTGACAACATGCGCGTATGTCTGTGAACCACTGCCAGTTCCAGGACCAGATGCGCCGCCTCCTGCGATGCTGCCCCTCTGCTGGTTATAGAGACCCACGCCTCCGTTATAGTAGGGGATTATGGAGGAGCTGCTGCCAAGCTCCTGGGAATGCAGCAACTCCTCTTCGCTGTCGCCCAGAGACGCTGAGTCTATTGTTGTTGCTGTGGTCGTCGTTGTCGTTGCAGATGCTGTTGACATGACTGTTGCATTGTGTGGATGCTGTTGCTGGTGATGTTGCTGTTGATTTTGCTGTTGTTGTTGCTGCTGCAGTTGCTGCTGCTGACTGACCGCCGCGAGTATTGCATAACGTTTCCGAGACATTTCCACTAATGTCTCGAAGTTAGCCTATTGCATAACGATTAGCCGTAGCTGTAGCTGTATCCGTATCGAAGAACACCACCCACACACATACACACCTGCACACACACTCACACTCACAGGTAGCAAGACTTAACAATTCATACGCGCCAGCAATACCGTTGCCACACGCTGCAAGCGCTAGACTAAACCAAGGACAACGGCCATGCCTCCTTAGCACTAGGCACTAGGCGTCCTCCTCTATACTCTATATGTGCCATAAGGTACGCCAGCCCGACACGCGAACAAAGCCAGGGCGCAAGGTAGCAGGGCGCGATCGATGGCCAAGGTAAGCAGCCTGCCGCGAGTCACCGACCACGGACCACGGACCAAGCAAGTGCTTACTACTAAAGTGTTACTATTTCGGTTATATTTCTGTTGCTATTTCTGTCCTCGCTCTCACTGCCTTCACTGGCGAGTCGCGTCCTCGGTGTACGTCTTAGCAAATGCGTAGTGCTGTTGCAACTGATTCCCGGCTTGACTTGCTGACTAACTAGCAGCCAGCAGCAAGCTGGTTGGCCGCCTGGTCTGGCTTGGCTTATCCTTTTGTTGTGTGTGCCACGACGAAGTTGTCAGGCAACCGACAACGAATCGGCTTCGGCTGACTGCGACCCCGATTGCGGCAGCGACTGCGGCTGCTCGGCTGTGTTGGGTTGCTGAGCTGTTTGGGTTTGGCCGTGGCTGTTGCTGCTGCCTTTGCTGCTGCTTCTGCTGCTGCTGTTGTTGTGGCCTCTGTGCTCCTGTTACAATTTTTGCCGCCATTTTGCTGCTGCTTCTGCCAGCTGCTTTCCCTTTTCAACGGCAATAATAAAGGCCAAGCTCAGCTATTTGTATTGAGCTTCCTCATGTGTGTACGAATGACGCATGTGTGCGGGTGTGCCCCAGTGTGGATCTGTGTATCTGTGTGTGTGTAGTTCCTGCACGTTTCACATCAAATTGAGCGCCAACTGCCTTTGTTGTTTGTTGTGTAGTACCACCATATATGATTGTTGCTGTTGGTTTGTTGTTCTTTTGTATTGCTGCTGCTGTTGTTGTTGTGGCAACCGTGCATGCCATTTGAACAACACTTGTCGCCAACTGTCGTTTTTCACGGCATGCGACCGTAAATAATAATGCGACTCAAAGAAACAGTCGATGCACCGCATATTGAGAAACATCAAATAAAATCAAATAAAATATAAAGGGATTATGATTAAATTCTTGATGAGAATTGTAGAACAACAACATGTTTATAAGATTAAATGCTTGGCATTATTGAGAAAATATAATGAGTTTCTTATTGCAATTTATATATTTATTTAACACTCATACGCCGCATGTGTGCTCTATTTATTGGCGCCGCACTGTAAACGCGTCCAGCAGCAGCTCAGCAACGCGTTAGCAGGCAGCTGGTTCAAGAACAAACATATGTAAATGCTTGCACGCCATTTTTGGGACCAGCAGGAAAATCTTGAAAGGCTAAAAGGCTAAAAATTCCGACTCGCAGTCGCAGTCGGCTCACCTGAGCTTTGATAGTAGTCAATTACGCCTCGAGAGAAGCGAGTGCCCCGACGTGAAGTGAAGCAGGTCCACTGCTGCGCAAAATTGTCACAATTTCGGTTCATTTTGTTTGCTTTGGTTCCGTGGGTGTGTGGCTTAATTCGACATTTGTGTGACAGTGGGAGAAGACAAATTATCAATTCATAACCAGAGCAGCCGCAGCAGCAGGGACAGTGGCAGTGGCAGCGACAGCTGCTTTTAAGCAGTTTGCAGAGGAAGCGGGACTCATTAGAGCGTCGTCCATGCATTGCTGGCGCAGATGAGACCCGTTCACTTATCACAATTGTCAGTCCCTGTTTCATGATGATGGATAGTTTTTGGCGGTTTTGGTCATTTGGCGTGTCATTGCGCACGCGCTACGGGTAAGCGTGTCACGGGTAGCGCTGAAATGTATGCATCATTTTTTGTAACTGGATCTGAGTCGCAATTAGTTTTAGTGCGACAACTAATGAGCCCGTCAGTACGGGCTCGCAATCCTTTTCTTTTTAAGCATTCATTATGCACGCTTGCTGATTTATTATGCACAGACCATTAGCAGTAACGTTGTACCTGTACCTCTACCTGACGTCCCCATATGATTCGACCACTTGGCAGAGTGCAATAACCAATGGCCAACAATATTGACGGAAGCAACAAACTGATGACCGACTAAAGACTGTGCACGTGCTACGCACGTATGGTTATGTATACTATACATACATACTTATGTACATGTGTAGTACTTACATACTTTGAAATTTATCAAACTGAAATCCAACTGATATTTTAGACGCACGCAATGCTGGCAGCACAGGGTGTGCCTGTTTTTTGTGTGTCATGAAGATGGTAGCGTCATGGTAAACATCACATGGTGTTCCCAGTGCAGGCATTAGTTAGTCATCACTTGCAGACAAGGTCGTGCATGGAAACTCATGTACACGTGTTGCTGTTGGTGTTTGTGTGCCACTTATTTGGAACACCTCGTACTCGCGCTTACAATTATTATATACGAAGTGAATAAGTTCGCAAATTGAGAATACTCGGTTTAAACATTTATGTGGTAGTAATAATACCCTTCGACAATTGAAAATGGTCAAAAAAGGTATACTAACTTTGTGCAAATGTATGTAATAAGAAAGGGAGGCTTGGCTGTTCCCATAAAGTATTTATATTCTTGCGCTTGCTAGTGTGCGCGTGCCTGCTTATGTGTATGCGAGTGAGAAAGCAATTGAAGGCAGTAGATTTTGTCTTCGAAATTGTTAGTGTATTCATAACGGTTTCTCAAAACTGGCCGAATGGTATCTTACTGTCGAGTGTTCCCGACTGTAGCGCGTTCGGCTGGTTGTGGTTAAGTTTATCTCTCGCTCTATTTCGAAATTTTTATATCTCTTCCTTTTCACACTTTCTCTCCATTTTACACACTCAATATCAAACATATTTAGTATGCCGGGTGTCATTGAATGTGAAATATTTTTTTTTAACAAATGTTCGTAACTGTAACATATCCAAGTTTGAACAACCTCTTACTGTCAATTTGAATGGATGGGTCTTTTATCAATCATGTCACGG
Source organism: Zaprionus camerounensis (assembly GCA_018904165.1). Taxonomy (NCBI): domain Eukaryota; kingdom Metazoa; phylum Arthropoda; class Insecta; order Diptera; family Drosophilidae; genus Zaprionus; species Zaprionus camerounensis. Next base: position 309,280 of record JAEIFS010000037.1, read on the forward strand.
CATCAAAAGCTACGCCAATTCGGTCATAAATATTCCTGGTAAATATAACAAAGTAAATCCATAAAGCAAGTTGTCTTTATGATTTTAATTCCTTATACGCTGTTAGAAGGGGTAACCAAAGTCAATAAAGGCAGAAGCCAACAAAAATATAGATTCTGTCCATCCAATGCGTGTGACGATGATGGTCAAACAATTTTACTGTGCGCTTTATGTGTCATTAATGCCAACTCTGTATCCTATGTATTGTAAGAAAAAGAGGTTTGCTTAGATATTATCGACAGTTACGACAAACCCCAACTCCCATTCGCTATCCAAATCACGAACATTGATTAAGGCTCGCCCGCCCTAGGGGAGAAATGGAGTAGTCCTTTGTTAGTCTGCCCTGATTGTTCATGGGTTCTTGTTTGATAAATTTTTTAATTTACTTCCCCCTGCCGTGTGTTGCCTATCTTGTCTGTGGGTTGTCGAGTAGAGGCCGATGATGTCACTAAGTACAATATTTCTTGATGTTAAGACTTTTATTTAAGCGTGTGTTTTTTTTCTTTATTTTTCAGCCTACGTTACCTCTATAAGATGTCGCTGGCCGTATCGCTGCGCCGGGCCCTACTGTTGCTGCTTTCTGGAGCAATTTTCATTCTCACAGTGCTGTATTGGAACCAAGGCGTAATCAAGACATCTGTTTACAGCGAGGCACAGCTCCGCCCGCACAGTGCCAAGGATAGAAATCCATTTCCAATGTAAATCTACTATTCGGTTTTTGGTATCTTGAGACATATTAAACATAAATGCTTTCAGACCTGTGGAAAAGTCCTGGACCTATAAATGTGAAAATGATAGGTGTGTGCGCACCGCTTATCACAATAGCGGGGGCAACACCAAGCGTGTATCCTTCATAAGCTGTTCCATGACCTGTGGCGATATCAACATTTGGCCACACCCTACGACTAAATCGCTGGTTAGCACACACACGCTGAAGTTTTCTGTGGAGGAAATACAGCTACGTTTGGATTCACCACATCGCGAAGCCTCTAAGCTACTAAAGCTAGCCTTTGATTGGTTTATTAGGGATCTTCGGCAAATCCAACGATTGGACTACGCAACACAAGTTGCTGAGTCAACTGTAAGTGAGCCCACATCGGGAATGCGAAAACGGAGGGACGATGCAGAGACAGCTGAGACTCCACCAGCTGCTTCGTTGTTTAGCTCGACTTTTGGACTACATCGTGCTGGAGACTTGGACAGCTTTCAAGTGAAGCTGTCTGTACAGGACCTCAATGAGATCAAGTTTGATCTGGATAACGATGAAAGCTATCAGATTAGCACGATTTGTAAGGAATACAACTATAATTGGACTAGTCAATCAATTTATTGTCTTCATTTATTGTTTAATAGATGAACACCGGCGCCTTGTGGTTCACATATCGGCGCGCACATTCTTTGGTGCGCGTCACGGACTGTCCACGTTACAGCAACTCATATGGTATGATGACGAAGACCGACTACTTAACACGTATGCCAGTTCAATAATCATTGATGCACCCAAGTTCCGATATCGTGGACTCATGCTCGACACCTCACGTCATTTCTTTTCCGTGGAATCCATCAAACGGACTATTGCTGCGATGGGCTTAGCTAAACTTAATCGTTTTCATTGGCACATTACAGACGCGCAAAGTTTTCCATATATCTCAAGGCATTATCCAGAAATGGCTGAGCACGGGGCATACTCGGAGAGTGAGACGTACACGGAGAGCGATGTACGCGAAATAGTCGAGTTTGCAAAAGTCTATGGGGTGCAAGTGCTCTTGGAGATCGATGCACCAGCTCATGCGGGCAATGGCTGGGATTGGGGACCTAAACGTGGCCTAGGCGAATTGTCGTTGTGCATTAATCAGCAGCCATGGAGCTTTTACTGTGGCGAGCCGCCTTGCGGACAGCTGAATCCCAAAAACAACCACACCTACCTCATATTGCAGCGACTTTACGAGGAGTTCTTACAGTTAACGGGGCCCACCGATATTTTCCATTTGGGTGGTGATGAAGTGAATCTCGACTGCTGGGCGCAGTACTTCAACGATACGGATCTGCGCGGTCTCTGGTGTGACTTTATGCTTCAGGCGAATGCGAGGTGAGGCAGAAGATTAGCAATACAAATTGTACCTATAAAGTTTTAACCAATTTCAAATACGCAGGTTAAAGATAGCCAACGGCAATACAGAGCCCAGATATGTGGTTGTCTGGTCCAGTGCGCTAACCAATACCAAGTGTCTTCCAAACAGTCAATTCGTGGTGCAAGTGTGGGGCGGAAGTAATTGGCAGGAGAACTACGACCTGCTTGACAATGGCTACAACATTATTTTCTCGCATGTGGATGCTTGGTATTTGGATTGCGGGTTTGGTAGCTGGCGTGCAACCGGTGAAGCTGCTTGCTCACCGTATCGCACTTGGCAGAATGTGTACAAGCATCGTCCTTGGGAGCGTATGCGTCTGGATAAGAAGCGTCGCAAGCAGGTATGTTAAAATTGTGATATTTTAATATTTTAACTAATCATCTGTATATCTTTGTTCAATAGGTTCTTGGCGGTGAGGCCTGTATGTGGACGGAGCAAGTGGATGAAAATCAATTGGACAATCGATTGTGGCCTCGAACTGCGGCGTTGGCCGAACGCCTCTGGTCGGATCCGAACGATGAGCACGACTTTGATATTGTGCCGCCAGAAGTATTTCGACGAATCTCTCTATTTCGAAATCGGTTAGTGGAGCTGGGAGTCAAGGCAGAGGCCCTGTTTCCCAAGTACTGCGCACAGAATCCCGGCGAATGTATTTGATATTATTTTTAAGCCAGCCAAGATCAGCCACCCCGCCCCATTCTGTGCATTAATTAGTTATTAAAAATTAGTGATTGTTATTTTACGTTGTTATGTAGTAGAATACATAATAAGCGTTGAGCGTCCACTAAAGCAATGCGAAGGAGAAGAGCCTAAACTAACAGGAACGAGGCGAGTTTTGCAAAGACATTATGCGACCAATTGGTTTCTGGCAGACCAGCCCCGCGTTAAATTGAATTTGTAATCCAGTTTTGATACACTTTTAATTTAATTGAAACTCTCTCGAAACACACACGCACACACTCACTATACTGTATACCAATATGGAACACGAGAAGAATTTTGTATATTGGGAGATATTTAGTGATGGTGAAAGTGACAGTGATAGCCTTAGTTGATAGAACACTTGTAGATTTCATATACTTACACACTCACACGCATGCACGCAACAGGTAAATACTTAGTAAGGCATAGTTAAGAGGAATAATCTGATGAACAAGCTTGCGTACATATGCATACTTATGTACGTGAAATACTTTTGATATTTTGATAGCTTTATTCGCAAAAACATATTGTTTAGTAGAGATACATACATACATGTAACAGTAAATTGTTTTTCTTTTCTTTTTGTTTCATTTTTAGTTCGTTTCATATTACATTATCAGTGATACAAACAATGTGACCTTATGAGAAATAAATTAATAGGATGAAAAAAAAAACAAAAACAAAAGCAAATGACAAAAACATAGGGTTAATATACATAATAATTGTAACGAACATTTTTGCACGCATTGGCACATAACTGACAACAAAAGAAATACTAGAAAATCTTTAGCTAATTTTTTAACAATATAGTAATATAGTACACACTTCAAACAATCAACAGATCTGAGGTTCTTTTCGCTATTAGAATCTGAATAACATTTTTGGTATCTGTTAAGAATGATGCACTGTGTGCAATCCTAATATAAATGCTAATTTAACGATTAAAACTATGTTTTACTTTTGTTGTGTACTTAAGGAAAAGATTTTATATCTTATCATAAATAAGTTTTTTAGTTTTAAACATTTTCCTGTAACTTCAAGTCACTCTCAAAAAACAAAAATAAACTTCGAGTCGAGTCCAAGCAGCGAAGCGAGAATTTCTTGACCTATTTATTTATATATATTAAAAACTGAATAATTTTTAGACAATTATATTTATAATTGAGAATTTAAACCAGATTGGTCAGTAATCACAAAGGAATGACACTATAGATTTTTTGGTGAGAATCATTTGCTGCTGTCTACGAGCGGTTATTGATGAGCACGACGAAACCAGTTTCAGCATAGATCGCTAAATGCGGCAGCCGTAAAAAAGGAATTATATCTAAACAAAATCGGTTAGGTCCATGCTGTGATAACGCTTAATCGAACCCAAGCGGGTGTGGGGAGATGGTCGCAAGCAGATGACACACTCTTCGGTACTGTAATAGATTGAGATATATGTATTTCAAATAATTCACACTGTTTTAAACACAGGCACAATACAGTATAAAAAGTAATACTTTAATTATATACAAAACGATGTGTTTTACGTATAAACATATACATCAAAAGGGAAATATCGGTGGCATATATGTGTTGTTCAGTGTAGTATCTGTTCAAATACGTATGTGTGTATCTATATCATTCATAGTGTCCGGCAGGCACGGGACTTGATGAAGTCAGTCTACAATAACGATAAGAGAAGCGAAGAGTAAATAAATCAAAATAAAGTGTATATCAAAAATAACAATCAATTGCATGCGTTAGTCGGAACGAGACGTAAGAGGTTGTTAGAAGGCGACAAACTGTATAATAGAACAAGAGGAGAGGGGCGTTGCGTATACGCACCGGAGACTTTCAGTACGCGAGCGCTGCGAGTAGTCTTTGGATGCACTATGCCTGAAATGAAAATTAATTTGGTTAAGTGACAACAGCAGCAAGCCACAGCAGAGAGAGTAAGCGAATATGCAATGTAGACCAATGTAGCCATGTCGCATGGTACAACAACACATTAAAGACAATACACAGAAAATACATTTACCAAAATACTTGACATTATAACCGAACCTGCTTTTTTTAAGTGAGCTGCTGCGATGAATATTCCGACTCTCACGCCACCTAATAAATCGATGACGCAGGGTCTGTCGTACTTCCGAGTTGAGAAAACAGTAGAACAGTGCCACAAAGAATCCCTAATAGGATACACTCTCTCAGTCGGTTTGCGATAAGATAAGTAGTTCAACTTACCTGTGTGCTGAGCAGAAAAGCGCGCATGGCTTCAAAGAGATTGCGACTGATGCCCTGTTCGGGGCCAGTTAATACCAAGAGATACGTGATGCCAAAGAGGGGTATTAGCACAAGCAGAGCCTTGGATGCTTTGTAATACTGTCGCGTCTCTAGCGTATGTGCCGACCGCAGCTTGGTGATAAGTACCTAATGAGAAAAGGAAAGAGATAGGAATAAATAACCGAAAATAGCACAAAGCAGATTGCATAGAGCAATCAAATGAATACTTGCCCACATGATGCGTATCAGAAAAACCAAGTTAACTAGAATCGCCATGGAGGCTGGGCCCTTAAATATCCAATCAATGTGAGATTCGCGCATCCATGTACATTCAATTTCCAGCTACATTCATAAATAAATAAATTATCAGCACTTTCGAACTAAGCTCCACCGTACTTACACCATTGAAATGCTCATTCTCTTGCTCGTGCGAGGCAAACACCTTGGCAATGGACCACACCAGAATACAGAGCGCCGGGCAGCCCCAGCCAATCAGGGCATAGATAAGAAAGCTAATGTTCTCACTAGAGAATGTCTGCACCACCAGGGTGTACAGATAGAGACCTGCAAATAATTAGCTCAGAAATCTATATTTACTTTCTAATCAAAATGGCGATATTTCTGTGTATTTAAATACTATACCCCTTGAAAGGGAAACGGGTATATTATTTGTTAACACATGAAAATCTATTTTTCTTTAGTAACTCACCCTCAACAAACATCCAAAAAAAGTTGGTCAGGTAAAAGTATTGGAACATAATGACTAGCGTTATACAGCCAGCCTGACTAGATTTCGTGGTTATCTATAGATGAGAGAAGGGTACTCAATGATATTATAGTAAACCAAATATGCAAATCAAAATTAAACTCACCACTTGTAAAAATAGTGTTAAAATCCATAAGAGCGCCGAGGTGATGTAGGTTAGGAATAGGTTCGCATGTATTGTGTTCCGCAGGCAACGCAGATCTCTGCCGATAATTCAGTAAATGATTACATTAGATGGCCTTATAGAACTTATTACCTATACTCACTTGAAGCTTAGAAATATAATCAGAGCCACCACTAAGGTAGCGAAACTTATGAAATAACCGCAGGCATAGATAATGGCCGGCAGATCCACGCTGGAATCAAAGTCTGGGACAGCGGGCACCGAACCCGTCTGCAAATCGCAGCTGGTGTAATTGGAATAGTCCTTCCAAGTGCCGTTCGCATGACAAAACTTAGTTGCATTTTCTGCAAGCAATTAAGAATCGACAATTGAGTAAGACTTTCTGCGGCATCCTTATTATGCCGGGGTGTCGTACCTGTTGTGTCGTAGTGGAAGCCTCGGAACTCCTCGAAACAGGGCAGGATGGCCCAGCTTCCGGCGCTGGTGCGAGGCCAGCAGAGCACCGAGTCAAAGTGAGTGGGACAGTAAATGTTCTACAAAGATTATTTATATAGTCGGGTTGATTAGCGTGTGCCTTTTACTCTTGAGGACCTTGAGCTGACTAATCTGACTGACTTTCACTCAATCTTGATAAATGTTTTCTCACATTTTCTTAACTACACCTGCTACCAACTTTCAAAAAGTGTGCGGTATTCTTGAGCATTATCAGTTTAATTTATAATATTTAAGCATACATATAGATAGATATCTTTATAAGTATGCTTGTACGTATGTATATATACATATATAAATGTATTTTTGCCAAAACAAACAAAATGACTACAATGACGCCTTTTGCGATTGCCAGCCATAAATAAGAATACGTTAATGTTAACTATTCTTATGACTGGGTATTTGTTTATAACTATTCTTATTGACTGAAAATCGAAGGCAGATTGCTAATAATCAAATGAGAACAGAAAGTGCAACTTGAATTTCTCAGGTAGATAGATTCAGTGCCTTGTTGATTGAGTATCCTCATTAAATACACTATACCATATAATATCCGCGTTTAAAGTGTATACATTATCATAGTTGCGGGTAACACTCACCGACTTGCTCCCTGATGCTGTGTCGGGGTGTGTGTAGTTGGGGTGCTCCTCCAGCCTGGCCTGCTGGTTGCATTGCTCTTCCTTCTTGGTGAGGTTGAGCAGCAAGGCACCGCTGTGCGGCTCCTGGGAGCCAATTAGTGCGCTCGCCCGCTGTAGCATGTCTAGCGAGAAGTTGGCAATCGCGTTGGAAATGCTGTCCGACGAGGCGCCGTCCAGACTCTCTACCAGGGCCTGTAAATCGTCTTCAGCCATGAAGACGGGGCTTGCGGGGTTGATGCTTCGCTTCGATTATTAGATACCTTATTTAGAGTGTTATCAGAAACCTGCGTGTTGCACTGTTGCACATTGATAGTTGTTATTTATGGTTGTTATTCGTGTTCCAATTGTAATAGTAATGTAGTAAACGCCGCACTTTTTATGACTCAATTTCTGTCGCTCAGTCTTGTTCTGGTGTTGTATCTCTGACGGGGCACATGTCAACGGGACGTCATTCTTTTTCTTTTCTTTGGTGTGTGTGAGTGGGTGTGTGTGTGGGTGTCTTTCAGTTTGCGTATCGCTGAGTGTGGACAGGGTATGGCTGCTGCTGAACCCGAGACACACTCTCCACTGCGCAATTAAACGGTGCACTTCAGACACAAGATGCTCAAATATGTTGGCGCGCTGGAAAGAAAAGCTCTCGTATGATATCTTCATAAATGATGATAAGAACTGCTTATGGACTTGTTCACGCACTGTCCGAGTCCCGAAAAACTCTCAGCCCACACCTACAAGGTCGTCTAGACCCCCAGTTGGCACATATTTGGATATGCCGTTGAGTCGTGATATTTTCTACGTGCTATACGATTTCACATATACAACTTATAAAAATCTGTTCAAATAACACATGCTCATATCACGTGGCCATGCCTCTATCTGTATGTGTATGTGCAGATAATATGCAGATAAATAAACAGCAATCTTTATGGTCTCTCTCCACCATAAGGCGGGGTTGCTCCGACAGTCGGCAGGTCTACCGGCTCTAGCAGCAAACCCACCCAAATACAGCGATTACAACTCAAATATCTGAAGTTGTAGACGTTTTGTGTAATTCTCATTGGAATCATGACAACCAACCTAACTAAAATGCTCCGAGTTATTCATCAATTTGTTGTTGTCATTCCGATTTACTTGTTAACCTAATCAGTCGTAGCAATCTTTTACTCTGATCAGATTAGGTTATGTAAATGAGCTGAACAATCACTTGACAGTCCCAAGGAATAAGGTATCAATGCATACAAAATATAATTTTTTAATTTACTGATGATTGCTCCCACGAAAATGGAACTTTAACCGACATTTTACTGATTGTAAAAAAATACTACCGTCGAGTCATTATATACACAACTGTCTGTGTGTGTGTGTGTGTTTGTGTGTGTGTGTGTACGTGTGTGCGTGGAAGTAATTATTCTTATTTGTTCTTGGCAACGAGATTGACTCGAACGTGAGGACAACAGGTGAAGCCGGTGAGCAGGTGAAGCGGTTGCCAGAACAACGACTACGTCAACGAGCAAAAGAACAAATACTGGCTCGTTTTCTGTGAGGGTCGCTCTGGATACAGTGATTAAAACAAAGAGCGTCAAGTTATTTATTAATAAATAAATACCAGGAAGGTACACACACACACATACACACGCAAGCAGTCACCCACACTCACACACACAGACACAGTTTGTCACTGTCAATTTGAAGGTACTCGTACGGTACTTGGAGTCGGTATAATGAATATGCTGATGCTCCCGGGGACGGACGGAGCTCGTGGCAAAGGGCGCATGCTGAAGACCCGAGTTGTTGTTTTGGTTTCTCTCGAACAACGCTGGCAAAGGTTGTCAAACAAGGCAACAACAACAACATATACATGCCAGGTTATGATATTGAGCCATTAAATATGCGTCTGCATCAACATGTAATTACAATTGCCTTCAGCAAGCAGTGCTTTCAATGTGACGTAGCATCTATGCGCATATCTTTATTCATTTATTTAGATTGCTCGATCAAAATACAGAAAGTTCGCAAAAGGCATGTGCATTGCTAATATTAGACGCGATTTGTGGCCACAGCCACCAATTGACTTTGATCTTTGCCAATTCAACGGGCGAAGGCCAAAAATAGTAAATCAAATATTCAGTTGCCAGCTGGGATCATGCATTTCCGGCTACCAACTTGTCCAATCTGGCAATGTGGGTGGCACGCGTGTCGGAGATGAAGGAGAAGCCTGCACCAGAACTCTCGGACAACGACAAGTGGCATCGAGTGGCGCATGCCGTGCTCAAATATTTGGCAAGCTGCGAGCTGCGATTTATTTATGACGCCGGGGGTAAACAAACGCAATATTTGCACGGGTGCGTTAGATTATGACTCTCTCTTAGTTGTTGTTGCTGCTCATGTTGCTCGCCCGGGCTGCCGATTTCGTTAAAGAGGCGGATAATTTGGCTGCTAATGCGCACAATTAGCAGCTAAAGCTTAAGCCAAATAAACAGACAGCTCAGCGGTCGCTCGCCGCTTGCCCTTGCTGCTCTCTGCTTGCCGCTTGCTGCTTTCTGTGTAAATACTGAAAATATTCTTCAACTAGTTGCAGCGGGGCGTATGAGTTATATTTATGTTTTCTTGCTGCTTGCTACTGGACGCGGGCTGCTGTTTGGTATCTGTAGATGATTTATTAAGTGTCAAAACAAATGGAAAAAAATAGGTAGTCATTTAATTGGCATTGCACACATATGTGCGGGCTATTTACGCGTTTAATACGGGGCCATTACGATAAAGAAATCGCCAACTCGGCGATATCATGGGACCCCATCAATTATATGTCTTTTGTACTTATTACCGACTATGCAATGTGCCATATGTCAACTGCAGCGTGATAAAAGCCACGTAAAACTGGTCAGACCACACACAGTTCTATTTTATGAATGAATCAATCCATGCGAAACGAATTGGAAATTCAAGCTAGTCATGGAGAAAAGAGCGCGGAGAGGGAAGCAGAGACACAGACAGAGATGGTGACATCGCTTATAAGGGCGCAAATCAAAAGGCAGATGCAGTCAGGCGCTATGATCGATATTTATGGATGCCGGAAAGCAAATAAATAGCTTGTTTACTCACTGGAAAGGCGGCGGCGGTTCAACTGTCGACTGTTTGACAGTTGGCTGCTTGGCTGTTCGAATGACCAAGTGAATGTCTCTTCCTGCCTTCCGTACATTGGCAATTGCCACAAGACAACGGAAAGCAGAGTACAACACACAACGGGACGTGGGTGTTTATATGTATTACAAATTAAAAGGAAAATATTGTGACTTCAACAACTGTTTGCTGCATGCCACCCACCCGGCGTATGTGCAATGGGGTAAGTAAAATCAAGCATACGACGCGTTGCCGTGCGGCTTCATTTCGTATGCGACGCCAGAAAAAATCCCTAAGTATGCTTTGAACTTTTGCCAAGGACTGCTTTGAAAACATCTCCGTGTAAACTTGGTTTATGTTCTCGAGGTACAAAAAGTGGCAGAAGCAAAAATTTCATTTGCAATCATTAAATAAATTTCACAAGAATAAATTAAAGAGCCTGCAGATGTTTTATTGCCTGCTGGCTACACACACGCTCCCACGCGGAGCAAGAGTCAAAGCTCAAGGCAAAGGCAACGTCAAAAAGAAACCCCAAAAACAATATGTAACTTCTTGAACAAAGTTTGTCTTATCTTTATCGCTGTATTTCTGTTCTGTTCGTTGCCCTGCAAAATTTCATCACTTACGGCAACGGAGGCAGTTGAAGCAGAAGCAGCAACAGCAGCAGCAGCAACAATTACTTCGATTGTAGCTATTAATAATGACGCAGCTAATGGAGTGCTGTCTATAGCCATTAACTTAGCAGGGGCGTGGCAGCAACACGAAAACTGCATTTCGACTGAATGAGCTGATTGCTCTTCAGAACGAAGTGCAAAGCTGCTGCTAATTGCACTCACTTGACTTGCACTTCGTCTTCTCTTGTCCGGGCCGTAATTAAAACTACGATTTGAGGAATGGGGAATGGAGATCTCAGAGCCAATACAAATTATTTTTAAATCATGAAATGTTTTTAAAAGGGGCATTGTTTATTGAGTTATTGCTCACGGTATATTTACTGAGTGCAGGTGCAGGTGAAGGTAGGGATGGACAGGGTAACTCACCTTGACCTTCTCCAAATTGGTGTTATTTTTCGATGCTGTTTCTTTCTGTTTTGGTGATTCTGGCTATTGTTGCGGGTGTCTGCCCGTTGGCTTTCGAGCTCATTCGACTTTGTCTATTTTTTATTCAATGTTTATTTACCGCGATGGAGGCGAATGAACGCACTGCAAAATGTTACAATGTTTATCTTTGGTAAACATCAACAACAACAACAGCAACAACAAGAGGGAACAGGGAACTGCAACCAGCCGAGTGGGCGGTCTGATCAGTATACGGTATATGTATATAATTATAAATAAATATATATATATACATATTTGTGTACAGTGTATGCAAATACATATTCAAAATATTCGTTGCTGTCGATGCTGTATAGGTTGAGAAGAAATTGTGTTTCATTGAGGATCTGAGGCAGGATAAACAAGAGCAAAGATGCAATGATCGGATTGCAGTTGAAGGCTGAGACAGATATCATGCGGAGAGAGGGGGGAGAGTGGAGAGCACGAAGTGAACACGACTTTGCTTTGCGTTGCCTTTGTGCTTTTGAATTGTTAATCTGATGAGCACACTCATACTTATACATTTATACACTTATAGAGTCTATTCAGACGTTTATTCTTTAATTTAAAAGCCCATTGTGCGCCCATGGGTCGAGCTGCTAAGTGATCATCACACTGGCCGGGGTCTCCAACTCGCACGGCTAAGAAAAGAGCAATTTTATGGGCTGTTTATTTGCGCAGCGTGTTATGCAGACTGGAATCCAACGTTTGAAAATTTATTTATTTTCCTTTTATAATTTAAGTGTGAAACCTGCCGAGCAGCCCAGTTCCAATTCCCACTGCCAGCCACATCCACATCCAGAGCAAAAGCAAGAGCAAAGGCAAGAGCCCCCGGGCAAGTCCCCAGCAAGAGTCATCGGCGGCGTGTCATGGGTGCAACAAATGTCTCACCTCCCCCTCCTGCCCCCGGCTCGCTCCCTCACCTTCCATGTCACTTGCACACACATGGCTCTGGTTGAATGTCAGCTATGGCAGCTTTAAATGTTTATCGCCTTTATCACTTTCATTACTTAACTCAAAAACACACACACACGCACACACACACACAGACACAATCACAACTCACGCGTAGCTACTGAACACACTTAACTTTTGATCACTCACGAGCATTAATTTTTGATTGTATGTGGATAGAGAAGTGAAAATATGAAATCAATTTGCGTGCTTCCACTTAATCATAATCAACATTCCAAAAATTGCAAAACTCTAAAGAGAGAGCAGAGCCTTCACCTACGGCCTTTTTGTTGGGGTATTCTAAATTCGATTAGGAATTTAATAATCTACACAGATTGCGGAGGCTGCGACAACGTCCAAATCACTATAGAGATAATGATAACGAAACGAGATGCGATGCGAGGCGTAACCCGAACCGACGACGCACAGAACCCGCGTCTATTAACGGCAAATGACAGCGCCAAACTACGGCCGGGAGCTTTTTCCCAGCGTTTTCTTGCCTGCCAGTCGTTCGCTGCGAGAGCAGAGCGCGCATTTACACACACACACAAACACACTTATGCACACAGGCATACACCTACACAGACGACGCCCCAAAAGCAACACAGGATACCTTGCGCGTCGTTCGCAACAACTTGTGGCTTTGATGATTAGCGTGAATTTGTGAGAGTGAGAGAGAGAGAAAGAAGGTGAAAGAGCCAAAGAGATAAAGAGAGAGGGAGGGAGAAAGAGAAAATGAGTGAGAGCTAGAGCTAAAGAGAAAATGGAAGCTTTTGCTTAACTGAGACCGGCGTTTTGTTGTGCTTTTGTTTCTTCTTCTTCATCTGTTTCTGTTGCTGTGTCTTCTTCTGTTTGTATTTACATTTTGATTTGCATTTGCATTCAATTGACGCCGAGGATGAGATTGAGAATGCGATGTCGATGTCGTTGTGCCTTTACCTGTCAACTGCAATTGACAATCAATGTGAATGGGCCGTAAAATACATTCTGTCTATTCACATTGCACCTATTGCCACCAGGTCTTATAGAGTGGACATAAGGGCCCAATGGAAGTACCATTATCAAAGTATTCTACATTTATGAATGAACTGTGAATTGGAATGTGTCATCATTATTTTATTATACAATATCTACCAGTAATCGCTTTTAAGTTGCTAAATATAAGTAAAGGGTATCCCCAGGCAGCCCTCACACTTGGCTTGCTGCTGGGCGCCACATTTCACAGTCGATCAATTGCGACTGTGCTCGACACTTAAAATCAATGGAGAATTGATGCAAATTCCTTTCGGCTTCATTGACTCGCACATCGTCCATATCATGGCCAATGGCTGGCGGTAGTCGCCCGCAAAAGAACTGGGCAAAGTTGAGGTGGAAGAGCTGCGGGGCCAGAAACTGTTGCTCAAAGGCGTAGGGCCGATACTCGAACTTTTGTGAGTCATGTGCCAGTCCGAAGAAAGCATCGTATGCTAGCTGCAGACCATTCACATCTGCAATACGTTCCTTAAGCGATACTGTCGGAGTTTGCCGAGCACATTGAAGAGCGGATTGAAAGCGTGGCATCTGGCGGATTCGCAATCCCAAGGGGGACTCGTTTCCGGTAGCATCGAAGAGTATGCCCTCCTGCTCGAATGCGTGCGTCATCTCGTGACCCAGTATGAATCCCATCAAACTGTATTGAAAGACTGAATGCTGGCGATGGTCAAAGAGCGGCCACTGCATGAAGATCAGCGGAATGGTCAGCGTGTTTCGCTCATGCTCAAAGTAAGGCGCATTTCGTGCCCTGAACACGTCGTCATTAACGTAGTAGTGTTTCACCGACACGGCAGCTCCACGCTGCAGCAGTGGGGCATGCTGCAGGAAAGTGCGCAGACGCAACGCCTGCCACAAATTGTGCTGAAAGTGCATGGTGGAAAAGTTAGCAGTGCCGTAGTGATCATTGAAATATTCATCAGATATCACCGGATCGGGTAAATTGCCAAGTTTCAGTTGCATTCCGTTCAGCTTTTCTCGCACATAATCCAACTGTTTCTCATTCAAATGCAATCGATTCCTCTCCAAGTATTTTGAAAACGTGTTTCGAAGATTTTCAAATATTTCACGCAGTATGCGCATGTCCTGTGATCGCGTTCTGTACACGAGGCGATCATAGATGTAATTCATGCCCAGGGGCAGCAATGCACGCATGTGCTGCACACATACAGACTTCCTCTGTTGGAAACTAAGTCCCGGCCTCGGAACTGTCTTCTTCACAAAATTTAAAAGCTGTGCGCGTAAATACTTTCCAACGCCAGAGAACCTAGTCCCCTTTAGCAACGAACCCAACTCCCGCAAATATTCAACATCGCTCACCTCCACGCGCAGGTTTAGCCCATGCAAATCGCTCTCTAGTAGCTCTCCAAAGTAGGTTTCCCAGTCAATTTCCGATATTTGCTTTTTCAGCTCTCCTAGTGCCCAGGAATAAAGAGGAGGCTCCTCTTCACTACTATATTTTAGGCGCAGAGCACGCAGCTTTAATTCTAATTGCAGAGCATCGTAGTCTAATTGTTCTGTTTTCTTTAGTTTTGAAAAACATTTTAAAATTTTTCTGTTACCACATTTTAAATAAAATTTACCATTAGATTGATCTCCGTAGTAGGCATCCTTAGCTGGACAACATAACGCAATGAATCGTTGTAAGCCACATCAGTAGTCTGATCAAAGAACACTCCATTTAAGCCATACTTTCGAGACTTGGCCATATACCGCGTCCAATCCGAGTCCCTAGGGAGTAGTTCTTGTGGCAGTATTACCTCGTTTTCCTGATCAGTTAAACATGCGTTAAAATACACTGACATTTGGTGCATCAGTCGAGGTGCCCTTGCATTCAATTTGAGGTAGCCAGTAGCCACCACTGGAGTTGTTGCTTGTGCGTAGCTCTCTTCCACCATATCAAAGTTGTCTACATAGTGGGAAGACCAGTTTCCACATGCGTGGGCCCAGAAATTTTGACAGGCCAAAATACTTTCATCTATATTTGTATGGATGTTATCTGCCGTGGCCATATTAATATCCACTAAGGATTGTGCCATAGAAAGCCAAAGGCTGAAGCAAATCAGAAACAGTCCGCACATTTTGAATTAACATTTCGTACTGCACTTCAAACATGACTTTCATTCCATCCGGTGTATGAAGCTTATCTATCACATGCCATGCTGAGTTCAGTCAGTTTTAAGTTGCACTTGGTGATAATGCCTTCAAAAATCCGAATTCCGGATGGTTTATCAAAGTACATATTACTTTTAATATGTGTACATTCATAATGAAAGAAACAATTGATAAAGCGTTTTGTCAGAAAAGTTTTATTGTATTTTCATCTTTTACAACAGTATAACAAAACAGAGGAATCAGTTTTGCATTATTTTAAAATCGGAACTGAAATGTTGTTGAGTAAACTATTGTACATATTGTTATAATCGTTAATTCACTTATTAAACAATTCATACTTCAATCGTTCTATTGTATGTTAAAAGAACTAAGCAGCTAGTAAATTTCAGCTCCTTTAGGCATAAAACAAAGTAAATCTACGCCGTGAATAACTTGTCTATTCTATTTATTTTTTACCTTTTTGCTTTTTACCATTAGCAGCTTGAGGTTTTTTCAGCTGGCCTATTTGTTTTGACTTTTGCTTAATCTTATTTTTGTTTTTAATGGGTTTGCCCTCCAGAAGAGGCACTTCATCTGGATCTACCCGCTTCGCCGTTGTAAGTTTCTTAGTAAGTTTTGATTGGGGCTTTTCCTGCTGGTCAGTTTTTTTAGAATCGAAGTCTGGTTTCGGTGCAGTCTTTGGTTGTTCACCATTCGTCGGTGTTTCCTTGGGCTCCTTTGGCTTTTTGGGCACTTTGACAGGCTTCTCAAACACATTGGCTACGTATTTCTTTTTACTTTGCTCAAGCTTCTTCTTTTTCAGTTCCTGCTCCACGTCTGTAAGGCTGGGCTTGCCGGCACGTTTGCCTAGTGCTTTGTGTGGCGCGTCACCTTCCGACTTTTCCTCACCTTGGGGTTTATCTTCTGTTTCACCCTCTTTCTGATCGGCAGCAATGGCCTCGTCCAATTGCTTCTCATCTGCCTCCTGTTCCTCCTTGGTAATGGGTATGGTGTTGGAGAACTTCTTTAGTTTAGCAACATAGAAACCATCCATGTTGTTTGTGTGCGGATAGAAACGTTTGCTAAGATTCAAGCTGGGGTGGTAACGATGCTGACGGAACTTGGTGAATCCTGGCTCTCCGAAATCAATACCCAGTGGTACTAGCTTAACGTTGCGTTTCTTCAGTGCGTAGTCAATCACCCACTCGTTCTCTTCAGGCAGTACGGAACATGTAGAATAAACGACGTAGCCACCAGTAGACGATTTGGCATCTACACAGTCAATAGCTGTAAGCAAGAGCTTTCTCTGCAAGTTATAGCATCGTTGAACATCGATCTCCGATTTCGTAGTTTTAACACTGGGATCCTTTGAAACGACACCAGTTCCTGTGCAGGGTGCGTCAAGCAGAACACGATCAAACCCTGTCATTATGTTTCGAAACTTGGTGGCATCCTCACAACTAACAACTGCATTCACAATACCCAGACGGTGAAAGTTGGCCACAACAGCTTTGATTCGATCTCGGTTCGCGTCATTTGCAAACAAAACTCCTGTGTTCTTCATGACTGCCGCTATGTGGGATCCCTTGCCACCAGGAGCAGAGCACATATCTAGCACCCGCTCGTTTTCCTGTGGAGCCAGTGCAATAACTGGCAACATGGACGAAGCACCCTGGATCATGTAGTGTCCAGCTAAATACTCAGGTGTGGCACCCAATGGAACTGTCGAGTTGAATATTACAAGACCCACATTGGTCCACTTGCCTAAGGGATCCAAGTTGACACCTCGATTGATCAATGCTCCCGCCAGATCACGGCGACGTGTTTTCAGCGAATTGGTGCGAATAGTTAGTGGACGTGCAACCTACATAGAAGAGTTTAGGTTAGAAGACCTCACCCAAATTACAGTGAAAACATAACACTCACCTCTGAAGCCTCTAGGTATTCCAGCAGATCGCTTAGTTTAAATATATCCATTAATTTGGACATAAGAAACTCATTGTAGCTGTAATACAAACAAAGGTCTCTACGTAGCTGGTCCACATATTCACTACGAGAGCGACCCTCTTGTCGAAATCTGGCAAAATCAGTGAGTACTTGTGTGATATCCTTAATGCGCTGCTGCACATCTTGCAGCGATAATTCTGTTTCAGCCTCCTCACCGGGCTCTGGCAGTCGAAATACGTCGGCTTGATCCACAGTCATCTGCATCTCCTGTTCAGCCAATTCATCATCTTCGGCTTGACGTTTTTTAAGCTTCTTGTTGGCACGCTCAATGGGCAACTTATCATCTTCTTCCCCATCTTCATCACTATCTTCTTCTTCGTCAGACACATCGAACTCCGAGCTGGCCTCATCATCGTCAAAAAGATCATCCAATTTACCGACTTGTGCGTCGTCTTCATCACCATTATCATCGAAGTCTTCCTCATCACCTTCTTCTTCTGCGTCCTCATCCTCACTATCGTCAGGTTCACTTTCTGCTTGTTCTTCTTCTGTTTGACTTAGTTTCTTTTGCTTCTTTGATTTCGGCTTGAGCCAATCTTTGTTATCATCATTAAAACCATTTGACTTCTGTTTCTTAAGTGGCACAAGCTCTGGAACTTCTTCATCTGAAGATCCCGCTGCCTGTCCCGTCACCTCCTGTTCCCCCTCTGGTTCGCTATCACTGTTGTATTTTTGTTGCCTTCGTGGCTGCTGGGCTCGCTTTTCCTTTAGCTTTGCTTTTTGAACAACCTTCTTTTGTTCCCGCTTGGCCACACGCTGCTTTTGCCGGTGTGTCAACTTTTTGTCCTCATCATCAAGTGGTGCTGTACAACAAAACACATTGAGGCGTTTGGTCAACAACATGTTTCAGGAAGTCACTTACCAAACGATTTCTTTGGGAACGTTGGCGCCCCCTGTTTTCTCGCCTTGCGACCGGGACCCTTCTTTTGCTTCTCACTGTATTCCGCCTTTCGTCCCATGTTTAAGTTATCACTTTACTTAAGAGATTTGTGGGCAAATTAAATTATATTTAAAAAATGTGTGCCCTCCACGTGCGGCGACTCCAGTGATTTTTAAACACTGACCAACACTTGGTATTCTGAGATAGTAAAGAAATCGATATATTCTTTTCGAAACCTGGTCCCACTGGTAACTTTGGCTTGCAAACTGTGTGTAGAAATACGATAGCAAACTAAGCGAGATATTAAAAAATGTTTTTTAATATTTTTGTTTATCTTTGTCGAGTTGTATAAGGATCAGTTATCAAATCTTTGTGTTTTGAAACAATATCCCCTATTTTACAACACTGTCTGTTATTGGTTACATGCTATCAATGGAGAATGAAACAAAACTACGAAACATGTAAAAGTGTTCGCGATTTAAGCATAAATAATTCGAAATAATCCGAAATGGACATTGCCCACATTGAGTTAAGCGTGGAAGCTCTCATCGGATCTCTAATAGCGCTGGGCGTCCTCTTTGCCTTCTGTCGCAGCATTCTAGCCGAAGATATTGTAATTTGCATTTCTGGCAAAACACGTCATAGTTGGAAATCAATAAAACTAATCGAACAGGTGTGTAAGATTAATGAAATTAAATGAAAGCACCTGTTACTCACATTCCTTTTTTCTTTTGCTTGTGAACTAGGCCTGCTTCTGCAATGTGTGTGAAATATTGCTGACGCCATCCGCAGGTCTCTTTTGCGATTGTTGTGGTATCTGCACCCACGCAGCCCCATTGTGTCAGCGGCAGGCGGACACTCGTTTTAATTGCAAGGACAAATGGCTGCGAAATGTGAATGTAGTCTGTCATTTGTGGGTACGCGGCAATTTGCCATTAAACTTCAGCTGCGCTAAATGTGGCCAGGAAGCAGAAACGGATCATCATACCAGTAGCTCCGGCCCTGGACTATTTGGTTGGAGATGTGCCTGGTGCCAGCGCTGTTACCATGATAGCTGCTATGCCAAATTGGACCCCAAGGAGACATGTGATTTTGGCGAGTTCCGTGACATGATATACCCGCCCTACTGTATTAAGGCTGCCAGGACACGTGAATCTGTACGCCTACACCTAGCTGGGATAAACCCGCCAAACATTGAAAGCTGGGAGCCATTGATTGTAATTGCCAACACAAAATCTGGCAGTAATACGGGTTCGAATGTGCTGTCTCTGTTACGAGGTTACCTGCATCCACTGCAAGTCATGGAACTTGGAACACGCGGCCCGCAGGATGCGCTCCAATGGGCGGTTAAGACAAGTCCACGTCCTTGTCGCATACTGGTGGCAGGTGGGGATGGAACAATCGGTTGGGTGCTGAACGCAATCTACACACTAAACATAAAGCCTCAGCCCTCGGTGGCAATTATGCCTCTTGGTACTGGAAACGATTTGTCACGAGTGCTCGGTTGGGGCGCTGAGCCGCCCTCTACACTTGATCCACTGCAGATATTGCGGAGCATCAAACGTGCCCGATCAGTGAACCTGGATCGTTTTGATCTGCAAATTGAGAAGCTTCACTACCGCCTACCCATCCAAAGACATCCCATAAAGACCATTCACGTCTACAATTACTTCAGCGTGGGCGTAGATGCAACCATTACTTATAACTTCCACAAGACGCGCGAATCTCGTTTCTATCTGCTAAGCAGTCGCATTTTTAACAAAGTGAGTAGAAATAACTTCAATTAAATGCATGCAATAAATACTTATGGTATTTATCCCATTGCAGTTGTTGTACTTCACATTTGGCACTCAGCAGGTAATGCAGCCGGACAATGAGCACATTGAGGAAAAACTGGTGCTCTATCTGGATAATAAACGAGTTGAATTGCCAGAGCTGCAATCTCTAGTGTTCCTCAATATTGACTCATGGGGCGCTGGATGCAAATTATGCGAGCTTAGCAACTCTGATGGGGAGACGCGCATTGTGAACTCCATATCCGATGGCATGATGGAGGTGTTCGGAATTGTCTCTTCATTTCATATTGCTCAGCTGCAGTGCAACATTAGCAAGCCTGTGCGCATTGGGCAAGCCAAGCAGATAAGGGTATGTATTACGGGTGGACCTTAGACCCGTTAAGAGCATATATTGTTATACCCTTGTTTGATCTACAGCTGCAAATTAATGCTACAGTGCCAATGCAGGCAGATGGTGAACCCTGGATGCAAGCGCCGGCAGACATACGCCTTCAGTCCCGCAGCCAAGCTCGCGTGCTTAAGGCAAGTCCAACGTCCATCGCAAGTTCCCCACAGTAATTCCGAAGAAGGTGTTCTAGTCAACATTAAATTAAAAATGTACTTAACTTTCGTTATGATTTATCTCCGTCGAACTTATCTTTTAAGTTGTTTAAGTTTGTAATTAGCTAATTCGAATATGATACCCCCTGCAGACATGTTAGCTCAACCGCCAAATATATTAAAACCAATCAAGACCACTAATACATAGTTGTTTATATAAAGCGATTCACTTTATTCTTCTCCTGATAAGTTGTTAAATGTTTAAATGTTCGACTGGTGTACAAGATGCGGAGTCGCATGCACATAACATTTGGGTTTGGGGCTTATTTTCTTTGTAGTTTATCGAAAGGCGGGTATTCAACGAAAGCAACCAAGTGCAAGTTAATGTGTTGCGCTCTAGAGCATTGTTAGCTCCATAATGGCATTTACAATGTCGTTGTTATTGTTCTTCAACGCCTTGATGGCCTTGGCGCGCGTCGTGTTGGCCTGCGTGATGACCAACTCAATATCCTTTTCATCCACGCCCGTGTCGTCAACCTCTTCCTCATCCTCCTCGGCTATGGGAGCCACTGAAGTGGTGGCGCCCACACTGTCAGCAGCACCAGCTGCCTCGGGAGCCTTGAACTTCTCGGCGGCGGCAACTTGTGCCTGCTGCGACAGATCCTCAATTTTAGCCTCACCGAACACAATGTAGGTATCACTGTGGGGGTTCTTGTATACGTCCGGGTTATTGATGACGAACAAGATGTTCTTGGATTTGCGAATAGTGACACGGTTGACGCCCTGAATCTGCTTCAGACCAAGCTTGAGCATAATCTTGCGAGCCTTCTTTTCACCGCGTGACTGCTTCGCCTTGGACACAACATCGACTGGCAGACCAGTGGCTCCACCACCCAGCTGTGTAGTACCGGTGTCGGCTTCCTCCAGATCAGGGATCAGTTCCGAATCGCTGCCGCTGTCGTCATCCTCGACGCGAACTTCATCTTCAGTTTGCTTCGCCTCAGCGGAGGTCGAAGGTACTTCGTTCTTGATTTCAGTCAGCTCTGGCATGGTTACCTATCAAAGAGCAGAAAAAACAAAACATGATTAATGAAAAATACATAAAATCCTTAAAGTTTTAATATATGTAATGTTCTAGAAAAAAATAGTCAGATATTTTAATCGATTTTTCAAGCAACATTTTTCTTGAGAAAAACAAGAACACCGTTCGCAATATGTGAAAAATATATTAGTATAAATAAACCTCTTCTTAATATTATATACAAATTCAATCTTCTGATCGTGATGTTAGTACAATTTAATAATTTTATTTACCTATGAAGTCGGCTTCAGCACGGAATCGCGAAACGTTTTTGTGGAAAGAATGAAAGAGTTGCCACCTAGTTTGAACTAGCGCTGGGCCTCATTGGGTGTAATTTCTTTACAAAGTTATCGATTATACTCGCATGCTACTCTGCTAACGACGCCGTTGTTAGATGATTGCTATGAGACTCAACGCGCGAGATTCAAAGGTTCTTGCAACGTACATTTTCCATGTGTGCGCAGGAAAACTCTACAGGGCATATTGATTACTAAATAAACTATGTGTATGCATAACGAGCAGTTATGTAACTGACAACTATAATTACTTTCCAATTTTCATTTAAATTGTGTAAACAATTGGTGAACTAGGCTTAATTACAGTTCACAAAGAAGGCGAAACAGTTGGGTTTGAGTAGTAGTAGGGGTAGAAAGGGTTAAAATGACACAATTACGACCGCGCTGGCTGTGGCTGTGCACAGCTCTGCCCACAAGTTGTTTTGTGGGCGTGTCGACTCCTGGGTAAACATTGGACAGCTCTCGTTGTGTGCTGCGGTCACCAGCGAACACATGTTCGACTTCGCATTCCAACCAGTTACCAGGCTTGACCGTAATGATTATTAAATTTTTATTAGTTGAACGATATAATTTAGGGGCTGACTGGCGCACACAGTGTACCAAAAATGCCTGCAAAACTATTTAGATATTGAGACACTGGCAATTTCTTTCTTTCTCTCGCCGTTGCTTTAATTATTTTTATTTTATGTTGTGCGCATTTTTTTAAATACTGCAAACGAGTATGAATAATGCAAGGAATTCGCAACAATTTGTCAGTAAATAATTTCGATTTGTGTGCGCCGCCTTATGTATGCCTTGTTGTGCTGTTTATGTGAGTCTCTCTCTCGGCAGTCGTGTCTTTATCTGGGACTGGGACCCTTCGTAGTCTCTGTCTCGCTGGGGCCGCATCCCTGGTGTCAACAGTGCTCTGATTTATTTGGGCACATGAAACGCTTCGTTGACTTTCGTTAATTTGCCCGTTTTCCGCTAGGGAAACCGACAAAATAATGCAAGTGTTTGGACAGACACACACACAGTTGCATAAAACACAAATTTCTTTATTCAATTTGATGCCAAGTATAGTTGACAGGGTGCCAAGAAATAACAAGCCTTTATCATCATAGCAACAATCGCCGACAAGGCGCATAATTATATTTTAATTTATGCGCAAGGCAAACCAAAGAAACCTAAGTGTACCCGTATTTCAATTTAAAATACTCGTAAAATATTTCAAACACCCAAACGTGATCAAATGCCATTTAATTGCTCATAAGTGCTGGCGAATGACTGAACAGATACAACATTATTTTATCGCCAAAAATTTGGTCAATTTATCTGAATTGAGCCATACACATATGCAAATTGGCGCTGCCTGGCATACTAATTGATGTGCTATAGAAATTTACTATAATCAAGTCGTTAATCATAAAATATAAAGTTTATTATTAAGAGATTAATTAAAGTCTTGTGCAACTTTATTTACACTTGCTATGAGTTTCCTGAACCTTCATTTCCTGTTATTCAGAACCAATCGAAGATCAAATTAAATAGCTTGATAATATTCTTTAATTGATATCAGTGATACCACTCTATGCAAGTGCGACATTCTTTGCTAGTTATGTTTGCATCTAAATTGCTTAGTAATATGCCACTGGAGACGAGCCGACGGGGCCTTAGTAAGGCCCCAACGTACTGCTCACTTAGGATGGCGTATTAATAGTTGCGCTGTGGTTAGTTTGTCTGATTACCGCAAGAGTCGGGGAGAAGCAATTAGGGAGCTCCTCTATGTGCATACACACAGGAACTGGCATACATACGTACTTGAATGCGAATCATATAATATGTACTTGGCTCCAAGAACAACCCCGCAACACAGGGAAAACAAACAAGTGCAACCGGTTTCGTAGCAATTAGCAATCGACCAATCACAAAGAGGCAAGCTGACAAACACTTGCACGCCATATTGCCCGCACGTGAGGCGGAGCTTGTTCTCGCTCTCTCTCTCTCTCTCTCTCTCTCTCTCTCCCTATACTTCTCTTTGCAAAGCAGTGTGTGTGTGCGTGCTGTGGTGGTTGCTCTTTTCGTCTGACAGCATTGGGTGCGAGCAATCGCTGCTTGGACTGCCTTGGCTGCTTTGGGTTTCATTTGCGCGTCGATCTTTGAACGGTTCACTGCGTCAAGGTAGCGCGTCCCTGCGAGTTGCAATTGGAAAATCCGTGGGCGAGAATGCAGAACGAGCATACGGCGCTGTTGCAGCCGCCGGTTGACATCAGCGGCAACAGCAACAGCAGCAGTGGTAGATTGGCTAGCAAACCATTCCCCAAGCCCTTCTCAATTGAGAGTTTGATCGCGAATCAAACTCCTGCTGTCGTTGCAGAGCAGGAGCGAGAGCAGGATCGGGAACGGGAGCCGGAACGAGGTAGTGATCAGGAGATCAATGCACGAGCCATTGTGGCTAGCTCGGCGCTAGGATTGACGCAGTTTCCCCTATACAATCCCTGGCTACATGGCTACTTTGCCCAGAACCATGAACGACTCTCGCATTTAATTGCCGGCGGCTGTTATCTAGGTACTCCAGCTTTTGGCGAGAAGGAGTCACAGCCAGAGGTAGCACCTCCACATGCCTTGGACGCCATAGGTCTCAGTCCTTCAAAGCCACTACCGCATCCCGCATTGGATACCCGTTTCCTGCCCTTCAATGCTGCTGCTGCTGCGACGCCAGCGGATCTAGGATATCGCCGGCTGGCAGAACTTATGAATCAGGATTACGTACACAATCTAAGCATGCACACCCGACTCCAACATATGGCCGCCGCGCGAGCCCATGAGGAGAGCCAGCAGCAGGGGCTGGTGCCGCCACAGGAACTGTCCAGTCAACCCCAACAGTCGCCGCCTTCGAAGTCGCAAAGCCCCGCAGAACCATCTGTGGATGTCGGCATGGATGAGGACTACGAGTGCAGCGGAGATTCCTGCAGCGACATCAGTCTCACCATGTCTCCGCGCAACTACAACACAGAGCTCGACAAGAGTCGCAATGGAGGTAGGTTACGGCAAAACATATGATCAATTTCAATACAATACATATTCCCTTGACTAGATATCTTACCTTACAAGTTGAAGATAATATTTTAATTATTGAATATTATTGTATATTCTTCTAAGTTCTCCCTGAATTAGCTTTCATTTACACTTCTATATACGTAACTTTCTAATCGGACTTACAGTCTGTTCATAAGCAAGCTTACAAAGATTGAAATATGTTGTATGGTTGTTCATAGGGTTGTGTGTGTGTAGCGTTCCTCAATTCGCTATTAATGCTGTCTGTAATCGTCCGGCTTAAGTGGTTCCGTCATGGTAATTAAAACAGGACTGAAGTCATAGACAAAATTAGCATAAAACGCATTAAGACGAAATGTTTGGTGTCAATCAAATCAGCAAAGTTATCAACTCTTGCTCTGTTGAAAAACACCAATGACATTAGAATGTACGAGGATAGCAAGAGTGAAAGAGAGAGAGAGAGAGAGAGAGAGAGAGAGAGAAAGGGAGAGGGAGACAGGGAAACAGGGAGACCACAATAACATTGAAATGGAGCTGACGTTCTGACAAACGTTACGATTTAGTCATTGTAGTGGAAAGTGAGAAGGAAAGCTCTTAACAAACCGCATTTTAATAAGTCCTCATCATATACTCATGACATTCGCGTCTATCCTCGAATTCGTCGCGAGGGTTTCCATTGTAGTTTTGAATCAATTTGGCAGCAGAGCTGAAAAAGCGAAACGAATTTCCTTATTATGTATTCATAACCGAAATTCTTTCTGTGTTGGGGGTGTGCAAGATTCGTATGATCAACCCCCACTGGGAAGAGATGGCAAGGGCGAGGGAGGGGGGAGGTTGGCCAGACGACAAGGGCACAAATAAATCAGTGACAGCGCTGGCTGTGGGCATTTCTGAAGCGTGTAAGTGTTAAAAAGCGCTTAAGCGTTACCCAAAATAATCAGACATCCCGAGGGAGGGGAAGGGGGAAGCATCTCCTGCTCCCTCATTTTCAGCTACACCCTTTCAACACACACACTCACTCAAAGAACAGTCCCGCATTTAGTTTCAAAGGGACTGAGATGGGGCGTAGCCTGGCCAAGTCAAGTGTGACCGTCATTTGGACACATGTATCCAGTTATAAATAAGCATGTTTGCCGCAACTTATGACACAGCCCATTTACGCCAGAAGGCACAGCTTGTTAAGAGGCCTGGACAGGATGTTAGTCAACTTAATTATAGTCAACATAAGGAAATTAAACTTAAATATCCTTAGGTTTATATACTACTAAATCTTAGGAAAGCTTAAAGGTTAAACGAGAATACTCATGTACTTATTACTCCCTAACTCTTTACGCAGCTTATACAAACTCGGACAGCGAGGACTGCAGCGACGATGACGGCGGCCACTCGCGACATGAAGCCGGCGGCAAGGAGTCCCAAGGAGGTGGCGGCAGCAACAGCTCCAAATCGCGACGCCGCCGGACCGCGTTTACGTCGGAGCAGCTGCTCGAACTGGAGCGCGAGTTTCATGCCAAGAAGTATCTCAGCCTCACGGAGCGCAGTCAAATAGCCACAAGTCTGAAACTGAGTGAAGTCCAAGTATGTCGGCTACCCCACGCTCAGCCCCAAACAGATCCTAATGGACTCTCTCTTTTATCTTGCCAGGTGAAAATCTGGTTTCAAAACCGTCGTGCCAAATGGAAACGAGTGAAGGCGGGACTAACCTCGCACGGCCTAGGCAGGAATGGCAGTTCAAATGGTACGAAGATTGTGGTGCCCATACCCGTGCATGTGAACCGGTTCGCAGTACGCTCACAGCACCAGCAGCTGGAAAAGATGTGCCTCAGCGGGCCCAAGCCGGATCTGCGCAAGAAGTTATCGACTGAATCGATTAGCGGTTTCGAAAAGTTTAATGCTGCGGCCGCAGCTGTGGGCGGTGGCCAGTCCATGGGAGTGGGCGTGGCCATGGGAGTAGGTATGCCCACGATGGGCGGATTGGCGCCAAGTCCGGCAGCCTCGTTAGCGCTGGCCCGTAGCATATACTAAGGCGCCAGGCAGCACGTTGTGAAATCATTTGCTGAGTTATCCTTGTACATAAGCATGCCTCCATCTACGCCCCTAACCCCAACTCCTTCAGCACCTCCCGCACCTCCACCATCCAGCCTCGCCATTGTCACCGTTTGATTTAAGTGTAGTGAGAAAGTTTTGTAAATAAAAACCAAATTAAATCCAAATAAGGCAGGAATGTAATTTTACTTGCCAGGATTCCAATGAACTGGTTAGCTACCCAGTCTGCTCCAGCGTGGGCAAACTGCTGACGGTAATTCACAACTAACCACCACGATAAATTCCGGGCCAGCTGAGCACGCCTCCAAAGTGGGAAAGTGCCAAGCGCAGCAGATCGACACGCTCGCATTGTGGGTCATTTGTTGTGGGCCACTCGAGGGGCATACAAATTTCGGTGTCAATTGGAACAATTAAACTGCCAATTTGCGAGATTTAGCACGGACTCAGCTCAGTCCGGGCAGGCAGAGAAGGCAGCCAAGCAGGCCCTGGAGGCACATGTCGAGGAAGAGGCCTTTCCCGTTTCCCACTTCTCGGTGTGACGAATTTTTGTAATTTAACGCACCAAATTGTCCCTCTCCTGCATGAGAGCGAGGCTAACAAGAGACTTAGAGAGAGAGAGAGAGAGGGGGGAGAGAGAGAGCGAGAGCAAGAGAGGCTACAGCAAACAATCACTCCAGGTGTCTCACGTGTCACGCCCCTTCAGGCGCAGGGCGCATAGGGCGCACACATGGTAAATGGTGAATGGGTGAGTTATTAGCTTTGTAATGCTCAACCGGGAGTAGCGAGACTGGGAGAGGGGCGGGAAGGAGGGACATGAGAAGGCAGAGGCAAAGCCTGTGAATTGTTAATTGCATTAGCGACTTATTGGCCACGACAATTGACTTTTGTTTGCAGAAGAAAAGTGAAACTCTCTAATTGTGTAGCAAACCACCCTGTAGAGCCTGTAAATGGTAGATGGTATATGCTCACTGCCAGACTGCCAGGCCTGACAGAGGGGGCCCCTTGGCACGGCACCGTTCTGTGTCTCCCTCTCCCTCTTCCTCTCTCTCTCTCTCTCTCTCTCTCTCTCTTCCTCTGGGTATCCTTGTGTCCTCGGCTCGTTTCGTTTGCAGTTTTATGTTGGGACACGCCTCCAAGCATGAGTTTTTATTATTGTAACACTTTGCAGGCAATTTGCTGCCGGCTGCCGTTGCTGCTGCTCTTTTGCCTCTGTTTGTATCTGAATCTGAATTGCGGCAAACGAACAAAGTGCCGCACAATGCTGAGGCTGCTGCTGCTGATGATGATGATGCTGTTGGTTTTCTGAAAGGGATGTTTTTCATCGGCTATAATAGCTGTTGAATGCGCTGTCAATCCTAGATGGAACTCACAGAATATGCCCTACATTACAACTGATATGAACTGTCAGTAATATACAAATTGATATTGATATTATATTTTGTAAAACTTAAAAGTAATTTGAATAAAAGGGGAATAATTGTACGTTGGAATGAGATCAAACTGTAGAGCATGCACAAGTCGTTGCTGCCCCATTCGTATTGAGAACAACATGGAACAAACTGTGTCACACGGGCAGACATACATAGGTGTGGTCGGTAGCAGTCCCCTGTAAATTATATTGCCATTAATTATGCGCGGATTTGGCAGTTAAACACCCGTAATGCCGTTGAAATCACTTTAAAATCATTAAATATTAAAAAAAAATCCTAGAAAGGAAAGTACTTTGCTGTAGTTACCCTTATATAGCATACCTTGGGCAGATTTGCCTGCTTGGTAATGTTGAGTGCAGCCAACTGGCTTACAGTCTTTTTATATGCTCTACCTAAAATAGATTTTCACAAAAGTTTCTATTGCCGGCAACAGGAAATCTGTTGGCGTAGTCCGGCAGAGGCGAGAAGGGAGAGAGAGTCGAAAATAAAGGGGGTCATAGCTGAATGCAGAGGCTCATAAATCAAATGCAAAATTCAGGCTGTCATAATTTGTCATGAGGCGTGGCCACGCCCTCCATTTGACAGTGCTTTCTGCAGCTCTACAATGTATTGGCTGAGCCCGGACTGCAGCCCAGTCTGCCACATGTGGCGATTGTTGCAACTACTTTGCAACTGCAGTTTGCTGCTGCCGCATTATGATCCCATATCAAAGAGTCGGAGTCCGAGCCCGACTCATTACCCGTAGCACTTGTCACAGTAGCTAAAATCACTTGTCTCTTGCTGGAACACTCTCGGAGGGAGAGAGGGAGGAGTGACTACTGGCCAGAAACTGACAATCATCGGCAATCGCAAGCTATGTAAAGGGGCTTGTAAATGAAGGGCCGCCTTGACAATCGGCTTTTGATTCGTTCGTGTTGCACTGTGTGCCATGCGATCTGTCAATCGACAGTGGACGGTAGCGATTCCCCGATCGTACACTGGCAGAAATGCAAGCAGTACTTTGTGTGCACAGACAGAAGTGCATAACTGATATACACCCCCGATTCTGCTCGGTGTAGCACCCAAGGCTCGTTGCTGGGCTCCGTCACGGTCGCCGTTGAAATTCAGTTGAAAACCGAAAAATGCACTCACGCACCTGAATCCCTAATCAGCCGATAGTCCAAGTCAGACCTGGCTGAGGCGACCGGACCCACAGACAGACAACTCCCGGCAGCCGGCGGCAATGCATTTTTCTCTTTTTTCTTTTTTTTTTGCTTCTGTCTTGTGAATTAATTAATTACAATTTTATGATTTTATTAATTTCCAAACAAATATGAAATCGAGAATGTCGCCGACGCAATCCTCCCTCTCTTCTCTCTTCTCGTTTCTCTTCTGGCTCTGCCTGGTTCCCTCGTTCTCGGTGCATCGCGCACCTTTCGTATTCCAATTCCCATGGCTTATGGGCACGTACGACGAACTGGTAATAATAATGAATGTAAATTGCCTCAATGAACGATTTAATGTCTTAATACATTATTTACAATGCATTTCCATTATTCTCCCGCTGCGCCACGCCCACGCTCACACTGACCGCCCCCACTAAAGTGGCCAGCGACTGACAGTTGCACGAACAATTTGAATTCAATTACAGCACTGGGCGTGCATTTGTTGCAGTTGTTGTTGCCATTTGCAACAACAAACAATATGCCGACCCCATGTGCCCGGTCTTAGAATACGGTCACACACTGATAGAAAGGAATAATTCGAATTATGGAAACTAGAAATCTTTCGAAATATTTCACAGCTGACTGTGGCTTGTCGTATGCGGCGATTGTGTCCGCTGTGTTTGGTCACGAAGGAAGACATTTATCAAAATTTGTCAGGTAATTCGTGCAGGGTAATTAAATATAAATATTTCTATTTTTTAAACTTGGACAATTATTACTATTATTTATTACAACCTCAAGCCGAAATCTTCAAAGGTTTTTCTATTATAAAATAGAAAAGAATATAATAATTTCCTGCTTTTTATGATTTTAATGAAATGGTTTACTTGGTATAAATTTCAACCCGTTATTTAACATAGTTCCTTCCTATTGATAGTGTGAAGACAGCTTAGTATTGAAATAATCTGTAAATACCGGAAGAAGCAAAAACAAAAAGCATGTGATGCTTCCCTTTTGCATAATTTGGCACACGGAGATTTATCAGAGTGACTTCCGTGACAGGACCACCACAGAGGTCGCACGATCACGACCGCATAATAAAGCAAATTTGGAAGTGTGCACGTATTCGAACCCAGCTCTAAACCGTTGGGTTGCTCGAGCACTGCGTGTGGCCCTGCTCGGGAGAGATCGTTTAAGCAGAGTTACGAGGGCAAACTGACGGTGAAAGTACGTGTCGACTGGAAACACTCTCCGTCCGAAGGACACGTGCAGATGCCACAGAAGTGATATAACTTCTCTTAGATAAGATGTGGAGTCAGAAGTCGGTGCGCTGTTTAGTAATTGATATTCCGGTCGATAATCAAGTTGTGGCGACTTCCCGCTGCGCATTGGGCGCAAAAGCAATCAGTGAGCAGCATGTGGATGTGGCTGTGGCGACTAAAAAACCGATGGACAATTTGTGCCACAGCATGCGGAACTGGCAACACCCCGCAGCATGAGCGAGAGCGAGATGGCTGCACTTCCTTGCGGACAGATACACGACATATGTGGTGAGTTGGCAAAATAAATACAATAAATAAAAAATGCCAGCATAATAAAAAGAAGTTGCTCGCAGCACAAAAAGCACATCATTGTCATCTCTCCTGGCCAGCGTTTTGGGAGCAGTTTTCTTGGCAACGCCCACTCGACCCACACACAGTTGGCCCTCGTCTGTGGCTGTCTGGACGCGCTCTAGTTCCGCCCACCGGCTTCCGGAGAGATAAGTGCCAGCTCTCCGTGGGTCTCTGATTTGTATACCTAGTTCTTTTAAGAACGAGGGTAGTATACGAAAAGGTGGGTAGTATAGCAAGCTAAATCTGTTATAAAGAATACTTGAATTCTACATATATGTATGTATATGAATTCTATATATTTTGATTATTTTATTTCATTTCGTTTTCTTCATTCATCTTATGTTCTATATTCAGGCACAGAAACTCATTCAGATCCATAGGTATCTCTTAGTCGATATCTTTCGTCTGTGGTCTTTCCTACTTGTTTGTTGTTATAATTTCAACGCTGTCGTCGTTGGCTGCCAACCGCTTAATGTACTCAAATGTGACGGAATGGGTGGCGCATGTCCATAATTACAAACCACCCACCGTGCGACCCCCGTCCCCTGGGGCAGTAAAAAGTGATGACGTAGTTTGTGCTACAACTGAATTGTTTGGCAACGCCCACAGACTGGAGAGGGCTTACCATTTTGGCCACCATAGCCGCAGAATGTGCTTAAGTGGAGCCGGCGGCATTACGAAGGACAGTCCAAAAGCTACCGTCGGCATAATAGACTCACGGAGCACAACGAAATAAATATGAAAAAAAAACTTGCAAATATATATTTTTGAATTGGACTTGTTCGATTGACACGAATCATAGCATTCAGCTTTGTGGCGTGAGCATTGGCTTATCGATTGTGGTGAAGCGAGCGCATTTCCGATAGATGGCGTATTAGTTTCAAAAGTAAATTTTATTTATTCTTCCGCGCGTAACTTTCATCTGCAATTCTTTTGAGGTAGCCGATTGTGGCAGAGTCATTCTGCTTAACTAACTTCAGCAGTGCACCTTCCTTAAGCTGAAGAAGATGATGCGGTGCTCCAAATTCGATTATTTTACCCGCATCCATTACCAGCACGGTGTCATTGTCCATGACCGTGTGAAGTCGATGTGCAATTGTTATCACAGTGCACTGAGCAAATTTGGTATGTATTGTCTTCTGTATTAGTTTGTCCGTTCTGTAGTAATGTTTTTAATAAAGATTATTATACAATGACAGTTCACACTGGCGACTTACTCAGAATCCACATTTGCAGTCGCCTCGTCCATTATGAGTATTCGATTGTTGCGCAAAATGGCGCGTGCCAAGCAGACCAACTGCCTTTGGCCCATGCTAAAGTTCGAGCCTCCGTCGGTCATGTGACAAGACAGACCACCCTCCAAGCTGGTCACGTAGTCCTTCAGTTTGACATCCTGCAGAGCACACCACAGAGCCTCGTCGGATTTTTCCTCAAACGGATCGAGATTGAATCGTAACGTTCCAGAGAAAAGCACTGAATCCTGTGGTATGATTGAAATGCGACTCCGCAGATCATGCAAACCCAATCCGGCAATGTCCTGCCCATCGATCTCGACGAGACCCTCATTTATAGCCAGTCGAAAGAGTGCTTGTATGATGGAGGACTTCCCAGCTCCAGTTCGGCCAACGATTCCAATCTTTTCCATAGGCCGAGACTCAAAGTTCAAGCCTTTCAATATGCTGTTTCCGTGTGGAGAGTAGCGCATGTGTAAGTCGCAGAAACGCAAGTGTCCTGTTTGTGGCCATTCCTTGGGCAGTTTTAAATGCTTCGGTGTCTCCAAGGGGGGCTCTGAAGGAGTCTTAGCGTACTCCAGCACACGCTCGACGCTCGTCATTTTGTTCTCCAGCTCCGCAGTTTGCCGCATGCCCCATTGGCACATTATGACCAACGTCATCGACTGAGTGATGGCCAAACCCACATCCCCGCTGTAGAAAGTCTCATTTATGACAAGGAAACTGAATGTGACTGCCAATATGTAAACCACACAGATGAGATCTGTCCAGAAGGAGAAGGCACGATTTGCACTCGTGTACAGAAATAATGCCGAGGAGTTAATGTTCTGATGCATATGGAAAGTTTGCTCCATTTGCGGCATGGCCTCCAAAGCTCGTATTGTCGTCAATCCTTGAAATGTCTGGTTTGCATGCGAGTAAACAGGACTGCGGGCTAAAGAGGGAAACGGGAAATTAATATTTTATTTATATCATTTCAGTCTACACTTACTCAAGCTCTCAATTCTTTTCAGACTGCGACTGGCACCGATGTAGTAAGCACGGCAAAAGTACATCAGCACAACCATAATCGCTGCGGGAATAAGCAGCCAGTAATTGGCAATAGCCACAATCACCAAGACAGCTACCACGTCCACGAAGAACTAAAAGAATTCATAATGAATCATTTGACAACTTGAAAAGTATTAAACAAACCTGCAGAGAGTCCATCATGGCCTGTGGTAACGCCACATCAATGTTTTCAATGTCGCTGGAAAAACGATTGAGGACACGACCTGATGGATTCGTATTGAAAAAGAACATACGAGCACGAATGATTCCCGCAAAAATCAGATTGTGCAGCTGGAGAGATATGCGTAAACATAGGAGAAAGAAGCCAAAGGTGCGAAGCAGATACAGTGCCAGTGTGCAAAGCAGGAGGACAGAGTACCAGATGACCATTCTTTCCCGTGTCTCCTCAAATTGTTCTGGTGTGTCATAATCTCTGTTCTCCTCCCAAGTGGACCAACGAGATATAAAAATATCCATAAGCGCTTGACAAGCACGAGCAAGGAGAAACAGGAAAAGGATAAGGCACACCAATGTAGGAGCACTCAGTGCCTGGAAGTAAGCCTTGTAGGTATCAAAAGTAACAGCACCTTGCTGCTGACCTTCTGCATAAATGTTCTCATTTTGTGTAGGTTTATCCTCAGCCTGGCCGCCGTCTTGGAGCAGCTGAGAGTTTCTGTCTACTTGGCTGAGGACACGCTTCACCTGCTGTTTATCAGACTCAATGGCTTCAATATCTAGAACTGCATGCTTCTCAATCACATCCCGCAGTTGCGCATAGCTGCCCTGCTGGGTTATACGGCCCGACTCGAAGAGCATCAAGTGGTCTGCAGTTTGTAGCAGTTGAACATGGTGAGTAACTAATACTCGCAGTTTATCCGCCAAAAACCGATTAAAGCATTTCTCCATGAGCAGCTTACCAACCCGAGAGTCTACTGCAGCCAATGGATCATCGAACAGATATATGTCCGCTTGGCGGTATACAGCTCTTGCCAAACTTATCCTGGCTTTTTGCCCACCACTTAAGCTGATGCCACGTTCGCCAACAACTGTTGCATCCCCATGTGGCAGCAGCGCAATGTCGCAATCCAGTTGACAGGCATGGATGACCGCACGATAGCGCTGCTCATCGTATGGCTCCACAAAGAGTATATTGTCGCGAATACTGGCCTGAAAAATCCACGGCTCTTGGGGAGCGTAGCTGATCTTGCCAAGTAACTCCACATGTCCGTGCATCAGCTCTACTTCACCAATTATGACACTCAGGAGTGTACTCTTTCCGGATCCAACGTTGCCAACAATTCCGACCATTTGCCTAGATTGAAGCTCGAAGCTAATATCTTTAATATGCAGACGACGTTGTTGCCGAGAGACTGTGGACGGCTTATCCCAACTAGCGCTGACATTCCGAAAAGTCAAGGATGTTAAAGCACTCTCCATGCAATGTACTCGTCCACTAGGCTTCACAGGTGCCGCAGGATCGGAATCCAATTGCAGTGAAGGATTGTCGGCACCATTGAAATATCCTTTGGTGTTTATTGGCGTTTCACTCTGTTGCAGAAAGTCCACCACACGCCTTGCGCTAACCACGGTTTGAGCCCATGTGGTGATTGCCAGCGGCCAGAAGTGGAGCAAGGAATCATTTAACAGGCTGTAGTACGAGGACAAAATGAAAACCTTTTGCGCTGTAACTACTTCTCCCGTGTACACATACGCAATGAGACTGAGGAAGAGAGATACTTTTGAGATCATGTTGGTGCACTGCAGCGCCGCATATATGCTCATGGATCCGCGAATTGCATCCACCTCTTGTTTCCGTACGGCTGCTATAAGCCTAGCGAATGATTGCTCCCAGGCATACATCTTTATCACCTGTATGGCAGTTATGATTTCGTTCATCAGTTTCACTCGTTTGTCGCGCTGATCGCCGGACTTTGTGCGGAACTGGGCAGCAGCTTTGGCCGCCCAAGCCTGCAGCGGTATCAGAAGTAAAATGAAGGCGATTCCAATTAAAGCTGTCCAGCCAACCTGAGTGTACATAATATACCCAAAGAGGCAAGCCTCCACAGGTCCCTTCCAGAGATCGTGGAAAAAGTAAAAGGTCAAATCGAACTGCGACAAATCGATGGACATCACAGAAATTGCCAAGGCGCCAAGGCCTTCGCCCGCATTTACTGCTGCTCCCAAACACTTGCGATAAATAAGTCCAGCGCAGGCTATGCGAATCCGAGAACCCACAGCAAAAACGAAGAACATAAACGGATGGAACAGAAGCGAGGTGATCAGTGAACACAGTACAATTCCCATGGCATATAAATAGGCGCTCTCCTTCGTTATAGTGGTTTGACCATCGGCAAAGTACGATATTAATCCTCCCAGGAAAAGAGGTTGAAAGGCACTATAAAGGTATATTAAAGGGAATT
Organism: Zaprionus camerounensis; assembly: GCA_018904165.1. Taxonomy (NCBI): domain Eukaryota; kingdom Metazoa; phylum Arthropoda; class Insecta; order Diptera; family Drosophilidae; genus Zaprionus; species Zaprionus camerounensis. The sequence goes on from JAEIFS010000037.1 coordinate 345,304, forward strand.
CAGAATAAAAGACAAAATATTGGAAACTTACTGTATGGCGATCTCGATGGCTGAGTAACCCACGCAAATTGGCACAAACTGCCATCCATAGAAAGTGAATATCAGATGCAACAGGTTTGGTCGTTTTCGCTGGGACTCACGTTTCCACGGCTGCTGCAGATCATTGGTGAGCTGCTTACTGTCAAAGCTGGGCAAGTGAGCGTAGAGTTCAGCATCAGTAAGCTTCTCATGGCGCCCCTTTCGAAAGACATGACGCATCCAGCTGAGGTGGAAAATAACGACGATTAGTTATGTATCTTATCACCATTTCATGACGACAAGAACTAAGCCTAGAGCCTGTTTCCCAAAACGTGCCAATTGCAAGCAATACACACTCATCTATAGCATTTATGACCTCTAATGTGGGTAAGTGATAAAATATTTAAACAAAACATAGACGGTATCGGCTAGACTACATTATCAGTGTGCATGCTTAAAGGGGCTTTGTAAATCAATCATATTATACCAATAATTTATATACATAAGTTCAGAATACAAACTCACACGAAAAACCATTTTGAAAAAAAGTTCGCTTTTAGATACGGATTCGTTTCCCGTTTAATATATTCTTCTGTCGTATTCATTTATTACATTCAAAAACTTTAACTGCTCTCCGCGGATGACGATTTGAAAATGACTTGCGTCGTTGTGATTCTCCTGCTTTTAAACGAACGCCTCAAGTTTTGCACATGGCACAAAAAAATGTCCGATTAAATGGCTGGTCAATTGGCCAATGAAACTGAATGAATTTCTTACCCCATAGATAACCGATTCGTGAGGTAAGAACATCCTATCGGTGTTTGTCGGCCATTTCTGCATTAATTACTTTTGGATTGCAGGCAGGGATTGAGATTGTGGTTAAGCAAGCACCTTGTAAATCTTTTGGATTTTGGGTATGCAATAACATAGTCTTATGGGCCTTTGTTTAGGTAGATAACTGAATAATGTTCAAGTACAATGACACGCAGAAGGCTATTGAATCTTATCGCAAGACTCGCAAATCTTTGTCGTCACTGATATCTGGTCTACAACTATTTTGAGTGAGAATACTGATAACGATTTATTGTTAAGTATTTGCTAAAAGATTTAAAAACATTTAATTGGATACACACATTAGGCACAGCCGCGCCCGGCAAGGCAAAGAGTAAAACAAAACAAACACAACTAAATTCAACAAAATAGACGAATATCGCAATTGGTAAAAGCTTTTGTTCTTAGGGCAGGTTGTGTAGGTCGTGGAGTGTGTAGAGCTGGTCTGTGCGGTTATAGACTGTATGCATATGCTGCAACATCTCCGGTAGCTTCTCAACAGCTCGCGCAATGTTCTGCGTGTGGCAGACACGTTTGAGGAGTTCACCGCGGGTGGGAATTGCAAACATTGCTACCTGAGCACCTTTGCGTATGAGGAATGGATGATGCTTTGCCAGCGTGTCATTGTACGCTGATTTGCAGACATTGTGCGCCTTTTCATCGTCTGCCACGCTCTGCAGCCGATTGAGAAATTGGTAGACAAACTCTATAACGATAGGAAAGTTAAGATAACAGTTTCACTTATCTAGTATATGTTGAACTACCCAAGCCACGATGCAATCGCAGTAAAGTGCGACTTCCGGACACGTAGCCCTTCTGTTGCAGAAGGCTGCCATCCTTTTCATATAGCAACATCGTTTTTATAGAATCAAAGTGCGTTAGTTCCTCGGTATCCTGAATTCGGAATTTGTAGAGTATGTCCAGTTTGTTGCGCACATCGCTGCTCACAAAGGTAAACACACTGCCCATCAACATGAAAAATCTGGAAAAGATAGTGTCCAATAAATGTTCAATGAAGTATTTATTTCAACTCTTACTTCATGATTTCTTCATAGGCTTCCAAGTAGTCGGCCATGCGAACATCGTCCTCTTCTAGTAAACTGTGCTCGAATATTTCTGAGACTTTCTCAATATCGAAACAATCGTTGGTACTCGTAGCATCGTCTATAGTTTCCATTGTTTATTTTTATTTATAATTCTGTCCTCGTGCAGCCGCCTTGTTATTATTATTGTGACGATTTTTCAGTGTGCCCTGAAGACAGAGATTTATCGACTCCATACATCGATAAATTATCTAATATTATTCTGCGAGATTTTAGAAAGAGTGTCCGGTTTACAGTATTTGAGGGGTAATTGATATTTATTTCATATTTTATTTACACAAAAACAAATCAATAAACAAGGAGTGCAATAGTCGAACTATCGCTACTTTTACCGATAGGTCTTTGTATTCTGTTAACGACTGTGTTCACAGCGATCTAGGTGCCGAATTTTAAAGCATAAAATGAACTTGGACGCAATTCTTAAAAAGGATCAACTCAAAGAAGTCTTAAACAATATCGGCAATGATTACGTAAGGCCACAAGACGTGCTTTCGAATGCTCCCAGAATTCTCCCTCCATATACAAAACTTGGTGTTCTAGTGGACTACGATGAAATTACGGAATCTAAAGATAGAAAGCCAGGGAAATCGAATCTATCCAAAGTTAATAATGTAACTCAGTCGCAATCCTACAGCTGCATTCAATGTCGTCGTCGTTTGCCCACTGCACACCTGTTGGACCTGCACATAACGGAACAGCATGATCTGTACTTCGAGGCAAGTGTCGAGCGTGGGGCCAAGCCCATGTATGCCTGCTATATAGAAGAATGTGCCTTGAAGTTCCATGACCCAAGTGCACGTAAAGATCACTGCATTGGTGTACATAAATTTCCGGCAAACTATCGTTTTGATCAAGAGAAGGTTAGCAAAGCAAAGAGCCGTAAAAAGAAGGAAGCTGATGACTCCATGGATGTAGACAAGGTCAACTCATCCAATGAAGGTAATCTTCCATATATAAAGGCCTTCAGTTTCGGCCATAATACTCAGCGAACGTTTAACACACGCAAGCAGGACCAAGGAGCCGCAGTAAAGACGCCGCTGCTGGATGTGAAGGAAATGAGGGAAGCCCTCAATGAGATGGAATAATTTCATATTACCATTTTATTATTTGAATGCTGAAGTATAAGATAGTTGTATTAATTAATTTGTGGAAACCTTAAAGATCATTTGGATTTGGCGCTCGCCCTGGAAATCGAGAATAAAGCCATGATAAAGTTTTGTTGAAAGAAAGACAAGACATTTTGCACTTACTTTCCGTTGTTGGCATTAATGTAGTGATAGGCAACTACCAGCAAAAACAGGAACACGCCCAACACGTTGGAGAAAATAGCCAGTTGCACGTCGGTGATCATTGTCGTATTGGTTCTGTGCAAATTACAAGAATTTTGTAAACTCTATGTACATATGTTCATCGAAGTTTGTGACACGTCATGTATTAAGAAGTAATCGTATTTCTTGCAACTAGACATACAATTACTACTGCATCACAAGGATAGAACCCAGTACGTAGCGACGCTTGAATGAATTCTTTTAAGACATGCAGTGCTTTTTATATATTTACCTTTTAGTTATTGGAAAAACAACAAGCCGGTTTTGTTTGCCGTGCAATACTGCTGTGGGAATATCGATATATCTGTGTTAGTACATTCAGAAATAATCGATATAGTTAGAATCTGTGCTACACCACCTGTCGGCCATTCAATTTCAGTGTTAGGAAACGGTCAATTGTAATTTCACTAAATAATACCAACATTTTGAAAGTGCATGCAAGCTTGCGTGTTCCCCAAACCAGAAATAAAAGACTTGTTTCTCTTAAATGTTTAATTTCAGTTAGACAAAAGTTAAAACTAAAACCGTACATAGTTTAAGCATGAATATCGACACTATAAATTTATGGTTCTTAAACATAAATTTAATATTGCTTGTGTAATGTCCAAGTTTCTTAAAATTAAACCAGAAACTCCAACTGACGGTCAACGATTTGCTAAAATTGCAAGTTAAATTGTATATTTTGAAGGTCACTTCAGTGAATTATAGTCATCGATTATATATCTGAACTATATTAAATATATTAAATTGTACGTATTGCAGTAGTCCACTCAAATCTCAGATCCGGACAGATAGTGTATTTACTAATAATACTTATAAAAAGTGTTAGTCAAGCCTACATTAAAACTACAAACAAATTAAGCTTTGCTTCGTTCAACCCGTTCCTTATAAATTATGGAATTTGTGTTCTAAACGACTACTAAACGCATTGCCAACAGTGGGTTAATGCGTCGTTTGACTTGTATCCTGTGAGCCTCAAGGTAAGGAAGGCTTCGTCCTGGGGAACAAATCAGATACGTAGTTTGCCTGAAAAAACAGAAAGCTAAATTAGAATCCAGTTTGACAGTCAGAACGCAGTTTGACGTCTTGTGCCCGAAAAGTATGCCACATGGGCACGAATAACAACCAAATGTGACAAATTTAAATAAATAAATAAATAATATTGAAAGGCAGAAAGGAACAACTTGAATAATTTTAAATAGTCAATCGAAAAGAAAGCCGTTAAGCCAAATGAAAAACTGCTTTCCCTAAAAGAATTCTATTAAGTAAGCAGTGTACTGCTTGGATATGCTTTGAGTTCAGTGCATTCCCACGACACGATCCCCATAGCATGTGCACGATCCTTATTAGCAAAGTCCTAAATGAAATTCTGGCCCAAAAGCTTCTGAAAAGGAGGCGTAGAACGGAGGGCTTGGATGGCAAGGAGAGAGAGAGAGAAGGCCCAACAGTCATAAGGGGCTGATGCCTGTTTGCTGTTAATTAAAAAAATTTCGAAAATATATGAGTTTTTACTACTATCAAAAATGTTATCAAGCCACCTAAAAGCAAAATAAGTATGCCTTGGGTACAAACAACTCGTCTTTGCCTGATGCCTGTTTACTGGGTATGCAGAGGGGCAAACACTTTGTGAATGATACTAAGATTTGCTAGGAATCTTGATCTGCCTGCAGCTAGCAACTCTTGCATTTATGACTTGCGTGCGACTTTGCCGCAGAAAGGTGGGAAGAAGGAGCCAATTATTGGCACGAATATGCAATTCTTCTGTTGTTAGATGGAACTCAAAAGAAACGCCAATTTTAGTTGGATGACAATTGTTGCATGTTATTTTCATAAATAAGAGAGATGCCTTAACAATCCTAAATCCTCTATCTCTTATTTTGTGTGTGTCTCTAAACGGATAGTCACTGCGACTTAGCTCCCTTGGTGGTCCAAACTGATTTCAAGTTGAACCACACAGTGCACAGTTTTGGCAGAAAGTGACTCTAGAAGAATTGATGATCAAATGGCGTATGTAGTAGATCGAAACCTTGAGGGCCTCCTTTGATGATCCTTTGATTGCGACTTACCACGATGACTGCGACGCTGGAGCCAATCACTGAGCCAGCCAGCACATCGGACCAATGATGCTTGTAGTCTGAGATGCGACTGAGAGCAGTGTACCAGGCAATCATGATGAACAGGAACTGTAGAAAGTGACGCAGCAACGTTGAACCACGCCACCTCATCCGGCTTTGCAAATAGAGCTGCAACAGAATAAATGGATAATGTCAATGGGAGAAGTGCAATCGATGGCCACAGAAGTAACATGCAACTTACCGCCACATAGACCATTGTGTAGAAGGTGAAGCTAGAGTGTCCACTGGGGAACGAGAGACGCATTTCTCTGAGCATATTATTGGAGGAGCCTTCGCCTACACACGTGAAGTCCGTTATATACTTGCCGGCATTTGTCTCATTGGCGCAAGTCGTGCCGTCCTTCATGACCGGCTGGCACACCTGCAATGCCAAACAGAAACTTAATTGAAACCTGAGTAAAAATAGCCCCAACTTAAGTTGAGTTCTGAGTGTGCACCATGTGTTGCATATTGCCAAACGGCTGCAACCCATTTCATGCTACATTCTGCGACTCTGTTGTTGCACTTCACTAAACAATAGGGCGGCTCTGTGCCACTTGCCACAGGGGGGAGTTTTAACAAGAATGACAGGCAGTCGTCCCCTTCCATCTTCCCCCTTCTCAGGCTGGCAAAAATACGAGTAAATTCAACTCGGAATAAGCGCATATTAATCGTTCACTTCTGATTCCGTCTGACAGGCAGACAAGGCCTAAAAATGTTTTAAACAACAACAGCAACATAAAGAAGAAGTGTCAACTTGCTTCCAAGGCGAGTCCGAGTCAAGTTGGAATCGGATGTAGTATATTAATAGCCAAGGAATGTCTGTGGATTTGCGGGTGTGTTGTCCCCTTGTCCTGCTGTTGCATATGTTGCATATTAAAACTAATTGGGAATGTCGTGCTGCGACTTCTCTGAGTATTCAGCACTTACCGCTATGAAGTGTGGACGAAGTCGGCCAATAGAATATTTGGCTATATCCGTGGTCAGCTGACTGACAGCAGCTCCAAAAGCGAATATGCCAATTTTCTTATAACACTCAACCAGCCAGTCGGGAATCTCATGTTGCATGAACACATATCGTCGACCTCCTTCGGAACTGGACTGTCGGTACAGCACCAGCTCGACAATGAGTATCTGAAATGAATAGAAGAAGTAAAGCAATTAGAGTAAGGACACTTCGCACCTCGTTTTCCTGGGAAAAGAATGCAAATATTTAGTTTAGCCGTGAGTTTAGCTGCCGTGGGCCGAGGCTTTGGGCTTAGTTTCTTAGGAATTGGGAATTAGGAATTAGGGCAGTGTTTTATGTGCCACATGTTGCGCTGGTTTTATAGCCGCCATCTGGACAGACTCGTGCCTGTCTGCCACTCCATGTGGGTGCTGTTTGTGCGTTGCGTCAGTCCAAAACTGAAGCCCATTAAAGAGTTTTCTGTTATCAACAATTCTGAACTTGAATTGTAATTGTGCAACGCACTCCGGCGAATAGAGATCTGGAGCTGGCAACTGGCGTCTGACAGATGCTTGACACATTTTGCTGGGTGGCCACTTGGCAGAAGTGGAAACAAATCATGTCGCTGGCCCTCCTCCTTCTCCTCCTCCTGCTCCTCCAATGAGACCCGCAGAGCACAACAAAAGCAATTCAATTCAATTTGACGCAATTCAGCCCAATTCAATTTGATTGTTTTGCCAAATAAACAATTATTCTTTTCGATTCTCGACTCTACTTACCACGCTCACGGGTATAACCAGTCCAATGATGTAGAGCATCCAGGTCCTCACGGTGGACTCCTTGAACGGATGCATCAGCGACTCATCATCGCAGAAGAAGCCGCGTTTGTACGGCTCGCCAAGCAGTTTGAAGAAGAGAATAGGAAAGCCGACTGCAAATGGGGGAAGAATCCAATATCAGTTACAGAATCGAAGCACAAATTTCCCTCTTTTGTCGTATCAAACGATTTATCAATATATTTTTGTTAGTAGGTCATTGGGGCTTGTAAATGGTATTATGTGACACTATCTCTCCCTTCTTTCTCCCTTTTCTCTCCCCCCAAATGGGAAATTCGGTATGAATGACACTGTTGACTTACGATATGTCTAAGCTATTGATAAGATTACTATTTGGATTCAATATAGACGTGCGTGAAGCCCCTTCCCTACATGCGACTATTTGTAGCACAACAGCTGCACGCAGCGTACTCCGCCATGGCTAGGGTTAGAGATTATGGAGTGGGGCAAGTGGGTGAGGACGGGAGGGGGGTTATGGCTGCAACTTATGTTTTAGGCACTGTCTAATTAAAATGCACTGCCATTAATAATAACTTTCAAGGCATACAAATTGCGCAGCTATTGGGCGCGCACATCTTGATTGATTGATTGAATGAGCGAGTCAGCCATCCATCCATCAAGAAGTCGTTGTTGTTGTTGTTGCAGCGACTATTCAAAACGTCAGCGACACTTGAAATATGTTTGTTTTGAAAACAATCCCGGAATTGGGAAAGTGAGAGAAGGAGAGGCAGAAAGAGAAAAAGAGAATGAGAGAGGGAGATAGAGCATCTAATTAAAAGTGCATTAAGAGGCCAATGCCATTGCACTCGTACTCACACTCGCACTCGGACTCGCAATTGCTCTCATCAGTCGTTGCTGCTACAGTTTGCCTAATTGCCATTGCAATCGGGCGTAGTACCTACCCGGGGAGATGCCCTGGCGATTTCCTGGCCACTGATGCGTTCGAAATTAGAAAGTCAGAGGCCTTGAAGCACTGCGCGAGGGCAGTTTGACAAGTGAGTCGCATATGAGTTTCAAAGCGCCGCTGCTATATATAGCACACCTTCTGCTCATTAGCCGACGCGCCTCAATTGGGGCCGTTGCAAAGTGTCTTGAGTGCACGACGACGCGACAACGAGTGCAACACTCGAGGCAAACCAAGTTCAGAAATTGGTTAATACTTTACAGTAAGGAAAGAAACGAGAGGGACAACTGTGCAGGGCAATTTCAGTTGCAGGGGAGAACAGGGAGATTGTCTTCTTTGTATTCATTTCATTCTTCTTCCAACAGCTGCTGCTGCTGCCTTGGGAAATCGGTTCGATCTGCCAGAGAAATGCAACAACAACAATGCAGAGCGGAGAAAACTGTCTACGTTTTAACGATCTAAGGATCTGGTGGGAATTGTTACCGAGATTAGCGTCATATTACAAACAGCAAGTGGTCTTTGTATGCGGGCGGCTAATCCTGCCCGAACGGTAGCTGGCTAGCTCCTATCTATGGAATCTATGGTGCCTGTGTGCGACGGTGGATGAATTTAACGACTCTGTGAGCAAAGTATTTATCAGACAAGGCATCGTGGGGCAGACAACCTGCGTCCAACTAGTTAGAACTGCTCTGGCAATTCATAACTAGGTTGACAATTGTGTGTTGGGCAGCGCTTTTTAGGGTGATTTCTCTAAATTATATTGCGCTGCCCCATGGCTGGGAATGGGAATTGGGGGCTGGGGTTGATACCTGGGGGCGGAAGTGCTTCATTACGATGCAACCGAAAAGTGTCACACTCTGGTGTCCATTGAGAGTGCTTTGCGTACGTTTAGTGTCAAGTTCACTTCAATTTCTAGTTTCATATTCATTGCTATAATTCCAATTCCAAAAAAGAACAACTGCCGACAAAATTGAACTTTTCCTGCCAAATAAACAATTTGTTTGATAAACAAAGAGGCTTTCGAGACTAACCCTACATTATGTCAAGACAAAGGCAAAAGAACAGCCGCCAAAGGTGCCACCGCTCTACGCCACACCCCACACTCCACACCCCACACTCTGGTCTCACCCGAATCCACTTACTCCACTTAGTTATCTGTAGTTGGATCTGAGCTTGAAGCCATCCGTATTTGTGGGATGCTGTGGCGCACACTTTCAAGTTCTTTGTTTATGTTTACACACAAACATTGCGGCATGTTGAAAACATTTCTTTTTGTTTGACTTTACCTCCGCCCATGCGCCGTGCAACAATAAGATGCAACTGTGCCAAGTTGCAGACCAAAATCTGAACTCTTAACGATCTTGGTATGTTGGTGATGCGCCTAATTGAAAACAATGAACGACGCGACACACAGCCGACTTCTAATAGCATTAATTAAACAAGACGGAAGTTAAATTAAAAACAATTAATGCCAAAGATTTGCACTCCAACCTCTTGACAGCAGTGACAGCAGCCAAAGACAGACTTCAGTTCGGTCTTCACTCTTTAGTAATCAGTATGCAGTGTATATACTTCAGGATAAATGACAGCATAGGAGTGAGACAAAAAGTGGATCAGACAGTCGTTGTCAGCATGAGTCAGGTCTATAACCTATTCACAATGCTGCGGGCTCACTGGGAGGCAACGCATTAATTGCAATGTGCCACGCACATGTGCAACAGCAGTAACAACCTTACCAGGAATTCCCAGAGCCGCACATGGACACACAGACGCCGAGGTGTCACCCAGGTAGATCCAAGGTGCAACGCCTTTTGTGTAAGAATGCGACCTGCTCAGTCAGCATTACCGATAACTCACAAACACAATCATATACCTAGACAGGTATATATCGAAATTCCTTAGATCTTACGAACTGTAGCAAAATAACTAAGCCAGAACAATAGTTCAAGTTCGATTGCTGGTAACCCTATACGAAATCAGAGCTAAAATCAGTTTACTGTACACTTGATTTTGTAAATCTTGATTGATTCTGTATTCAGAGCCATTAATTATTACTTGCGGTCTTTGTCCTCTGGCCAGAGAGGAAAGTGTTCCCTCCAGAACGGATTTTACATGGGTATGGGCGTAGTAAAACACCCTCTATGCCATCTAAGACACACGGTATAAACACCCGCCTCATCAATTGTATATCTCGCCTGCCTTTTCTCTACGTGTTTGTTATTGTGGCCCCTTCAGCCAGAAAATAAACAAAAATTGAAGGAAACAATTGGAAAAACGATTGCTTCCATGGGCGCATGACAACAAACCAATTGCGTTGCATAAATGTTTCTTTTCTCATTTCTTTCTACTTAGTTCTGTGGTTCAACGTGGAATTCCACTGCACCCCCGCACTCCACACTCACGCACAATAAATTATTGAAGTGCGTGCACTTTTTCTATCTTTTATGAGTTTAATGACTCCACGTAGACCCACCGAAAGTTGAGGGAAGTTTTTCAATTTTCCCGAGTTCTTGAATTGTGCCTCAGCTCGTTCGCATTCAATTAACGTCAAGCGGAGACGATCCAAGTTCAGGGCAGTTCGTTTTGTTTGGGCAATACAAGTAGTTTGGTAGGTTTCCCTGGCACACCCATCAAGCTTTGAGCAAATGCCTGGAATAGCGCCTCGATGTATAGCTACTATATATCTTTTCTTTCTATCATCAACTTGTGTCAGAACTAATTTACACACAAATTAGACAGTGGAGATCAGATCAGATCAGATCAGAGAACAATTTTAAAAGGTGTTCTATTCTTGTGCTCTTGGGGAATCTTTACAAATTTCAACTAATTGGAATTTATACGGGAAAACTATTTGTGTTTTACATATTTAATTAAGTGCGCAGCGGGTAAAAGTATTGTATTGATTTCACGGCTATTTATGGTGAAGAACTTTCTGACTGCGGCATTTCACTTTCCATTAGGGTACACAAATATCAATGCTGAAGTAAATAAACTCAAACGTGTTGTACCTTACTATTCTTAGGTCATATTGACAGTGAAATTGTACACAAGTTCTTGGTATTATGTACAAGATAAGTTGATTTACTACAGGTAAAGAGAGAGAGCTTTTTATTGGAAATATATTGGCACTGATAAGAGTCTAGACCACGACTAGCTTGAAAATAACTGTCTTTTGTTTACGAGTATTGCCAATGCGGCGGGCGATAAGCATTGAGTCATCAAGGATTATGTTTATCTCATTTCTTTCGTTGTATCTTCCGGTATTAATCACACACGGTGCCACCTTAATGTTGCTCCATCAAATGAGTCAACTCAACTCCAACAAACGTTGACCTAACTGACGCAAACCAACAGTTATTTATATGGTATATGGGTATTTGGTGGTAAGAAATGTAATGATTTTCATGCTGGTAGAAAAGCAGTTAAATGTAATGGGGTATTATCCGTGATATGGTATAGTTGTAAATTACACATCTTGACATATTCTCATTTGAAACTAGTGCTCAAATTGGTAGTTCTAGGACGGATAAGTTGTCAATAAAGCTTTGCCTGTTAAAAGCTACAAATATGGCGCTGTTTGTGTTTACATTAGAAAAGGTGTTTCTACTTTTCGCAGTTGCAAATCGACAAAACATACAATAACAGGTAATTCACATCGGGTGAGTCACACTTTGAGACAGGGTGCTTGGGTTCAGATAAGCCAGGTAGACCTGGTTGGGTTAACCGGTTCAACAATAAGAAACACTCCGAATTGTGTGTGTTTTTTAGGACATTTGCCGTTAATAACAATATATTGTTACAATCGTTTAACAACGTATTGTGTTGCACATAATAAACTCCCCCAATGGGGACGGGCATTTACCTTTCAGCTGACACAGTTTTCTCACTGTGCCTGTATTGAGGCGCATGCAAATATTGACAACTAATTGATGACGATGGTACTTCTACTGTTTGCACTGGATATGTACAAATGATAAATAAATATGTATGTATGTTCGACTCTAATATATTAAATATATTATATTCTAAATACACCTCCTGATTGCTTAAATAAGCGATCGCAAATTTTACAATAACAAATTCTACAATTTGCAAATGTCACTTTTGTGATGTGCTCAGCTGTTTGAGAGCACAAGAGAGCGAACGACGCTCTCTCGCTCTCTCAGTGAGAGAGCAAACTTCGCTCAGAAGGCCAGCACATGAACGCACACAACTGTCGAAATTACATAAAAAGCACCAACACAAAACAAACATTGCAGCAACAAACGCGCAGCCGAGTGCACACACACACACTCATATGTACGCACACATGCACGAGGTTAGTTTTAAGTATGATTTATATTTCGTGCACATGCATTTGTATTTAATATAAATATAGTGTACAATTTAGTTGTGCTTATCGCATTCTCTACTCACCGCACAGCAGTATTAAAATATCAAGTCCCACGCGGCAGAGAATTCGCTTGTTTGTGTCCATGTTGTTTTTGTGACACTGTTGCTGCTGCTGTTGTTGTTGTTGTTGTGGCTCGGAATGATTGTTGTTGTTGGCGTTGAGACGCTCTTCAATACGAAAGTTGTTGTAGTTGTTAGTGCTAGTGGGAAAAGTCAGTTCAGTCTGTGCAGGGTTAATGTTGTTGCTGCTGACGTTGTTGTTGTTGTTGTTACTGTTATTGGCCACGTTAGTGCTCGATGATTCCGCCGCACTCAACTGACTCTCCGGCCGACGCAGCGGTGTTGTTTCGCTGGCAGACGATTCGTTACTCATTTCCAATACGTTTAGTGCTTTTACACTTGAGTCGAAATGATGCGAAAGCTTACAAAAGCTCTTCTTCTCTCGCTCTCACTCTCTTGACACTGAACTTGGGATTAAGCTTTGTGAGAGCGCACCTCAGCAGCTCAGATTTCTTTGTTTACCTTTTCTTTCCGAGTATACGAAGTACTTACAACTTCATTTCTGCAATACATAGATTTAAATGAATATAAATCAATGAATCAACGATATCAACATTTAAAATACTTCTACATAAATCATCTGCACTTCGTGCTAGTCTGAGTAATGCGGCAAATCCCTAATGTGATTAAAGACAGTCGTGACAACTCCAAACGAGCTTCCCATGATGTGATTCACTGTCATGATTACTTCCGAAATATTTTGTACTTCCGAAATATTCCGTTTGGAATTCAATTATTAAGTATAGATGGGTAGATGGGTGCGGTACGTGAGTTGAGAATGGTTGAGGATCGATGATAGCTTATTATCATCGTTATTGCTATTCCTAATCAGCAGTTAAGTTCTACGAACTCCCCCTGCTGTAATTTACTGCAATTTAGCCAACTTGTTTGCCCATAAATGGGGCGTTGTAATATGCAGTTTCATTCCTGGCATTAACCCTCGGCAACAGAAAAGTAACGAGAAAAGAAAAGAGTATGATTTGCTGTAGGAAAAGCGAAGGACGAATGACCACGAATACGTCGTCAAAGCAAAATTGTCAGTTGTGATCATGGCCAGTCTTCGAGAGACCTATTTATAGATAGCGAAACGAGCTCTCTTCCAAAGAATTGCCCACTCAAACTCCATTCAGTCTGGATTCTTTGAGTCTTGCTGCAATTGCTGGCAACATTGCCTTCGCCTTGTCTTCAACAACTGGTTTCGATCAGTTGGCTTGCTTTCGACTCTGATTTAAGCCCTATCTGATTGTGATTGAAACAGAGAGAGATAGAGACAGAGAGAGAGAGAGGGCGGAAATCACACTGATCAATCAAAGTAAAGCCATTAAACTATTTTGAATCACGTTACTAAGCTTGTTTTATCGTCATTCTCGATATTAATATATCATTTATCTACTTATCTTATGACACCTCGTATACCTATTAGCGTTAGCGTGCAAATTGCAAATGGAACAATCGCACACCTGTTTTCTTTATGTGTTTTCCTTAAAATAATCATCTCACTCTTTAGTTAATACTGAAAGTTATGATCGGATAATGAATTGCGTATTTCAGTGCTGTGTGTGGCATGCAATCGATTAACTTTCGACCTAACGGACAACGACCACAAGCTGCGCTAACCTCCCCTCTACTCCCCTCTTCTCTCTTTACCCTTGCCCAGCCTCAGTCAACCTGCCTGGCACCAGATGCAATCAAGTGTCGATGCGAGGTTGTTTCTGTTTCAAAAACACATGCTGCGAAATAAGGTCAACACGCTGAGTCGGGGCAAATGCATATTTAAATTTACAAAATATAATTGTGCATAAATAAATAAATGAGTAAACGGAAAGTAATAAATTAAGTGCAAACAGCAGGCGCCAAGCGAAAGTATTTCAAATCAAAATAAAATGCAAATGCACTCTGACTGACGAATACTCTGTCGTGTATTACATACACATACATAAAAATACATATATCTACAACATATTCCTCCTCAAGCACTGTGTAACTGGAGCTGTGATAAGGGCGGCCCAGAGTTTGTTGCAGACAGGTTGACGACTGCAGAAGTAAAGGAAGGCGAAATGGCCCCGTAAAGACGCCGACAAGTCCGTGCTTGTTCGCCTGTCTTGTACTCATTAGCAATGAATTATTGCATTATTATATAGTATATGGTGTATGGTGTATGGTATATGGTGAATCCAATTGCCTTGTCGCGTCTATATGGCTGCATCGGGCTGCAATCAGCAATTTAACGGCATTCACACGCGCCCGACATCGAAATCCAAGACGTTTACTCGGCACGGATAATTTGGGTAGGAAGAGAGGGTGAATTAAAAGCAAAAATTCAATATCTAAATGAATTTCAAAGCCTTCAGCTCGAGCACACGTCGAAATCTGTTCGAAGAAGAGAATTTTTATTGCTAGTATCAGCTGAAATACAAATCAATTACTTTGGCATATTTATTTGACGGAGAAACATATGAATTATTCAATTTGCTATTGTAACAATTTTGGCCTCTTGCCCAAGGTCTCGATATATTAATTGACGTAAAATCACGATGAATTGTAAAAAAGAAATAATCAGAGCGATTCTACGTTTTAATGTAGAATTCCTATACCCATTGATATGTATGCTGATAAGAGGAGTTCCACCAAATCACAAATGTTGTGCAATTTTTAGTAAGAATTTTAGGTTTTATAGCCGCGTGTGTCACTTCCCATCCTGTTCTTCCCAAGTGACCTTGGCCATGGCCATAAAAAGCCTTCAGCTTTGCGAAAATCGATATATCGATAAATGGCGAATTCGAAATTGGAATTTACGCCCACAAATTTTTAATGTAGAAGTGAAAGAGCACTTTGCACACCTGTATTTCTTGATTTGTTTGTTTACATTGGCATTAATTTTGAGTTTCCGCAGGTATTTGTGCCGCAAAAATTGTACCTTGATATTATTAGAAATAGAATCATTTACTATCTGCACTCAAACACACACATACACAGACAATCATAAAACAGTCCATATTTGTTTATCGCATATTTTACCTTTGGCGAAAAATCAATTGAAAGAAATGCGTGCGAAGTAATTTAATCGTTTTCTTGATATCTCCGAGGTTGGAAACAGTTGTGAAATATTTCACGGCCACTTTGCAGAATTGTTTACAACGTCATTGCAGAAAATACAATTTATTTAGCCTGTGCATAAACAATGGCAAAGATTCGCAACATTTACGCACCCCGATTCGGATGCAGACTAAGACAACCGAACGCGCCCACTGTGAAAATTGTACTAAATTGGGAGGCAAAGACAGACAAGGCTGTTGTTTGTCACACCACACAGACAGAGAGAGGGAGAGAGATAATTTGAGAGAGCGACTACTGCGCTGGGCTGTTATCAAATGTTCTGAGCATGACGACAGACAATGTCCGCTCTCTCTTGCACTATAATGTGTGTGTGTGTCGCAGTGATCTAAGGAGATAGAGAGGGATTACACAAAGCAGAGAGAGAGAGAGTGTGTAATGGACCGAGAGAGCAACAAGGTGCGCTCTCTCACTCTACTCTCTCTCTGTGTGCTGTCCACAGTGCTTACAACGCACTTGGTGGTGGGTTCAGTTCTTCGGTTTCTGTTGAGCACGGCGGTCGTCTTCGATTGTCTTCTTCTGTTCTCGGAGTTCGCCTGTCGACGTCCAGCGACGGCGCTGCGCATGCGAAAGAGGCGCGTAAGAAAGTGCAAGTGAAAGAGAAAGAAAACGTAGTAAACAATAAATATGGCCAACTAAGCAACAAGAAGTTAAAAAGCAAATGAAAGCAATGCAAGTGCAAATATTAAATAAAAGTTGAAAATCAAAATTATTTGTGCATCGCCAGCAAAATATTTGAACAAATTTTGACTCCCCGTTTGCGCAATTCCCATTTCCATTAATATTCCCATTTCCATTTGACCGTACAAATAACCGAATTTTTGTGTGTTTGCATTACATTATCGATACTCGCGGGCTTATGTTCAGTTCCGTATCTACGCAACGCCGACGCTTATCTGTTATCACACTCTCTGCAACATTTCGATACCCGTCGGCTAAAACAAATAGAACTCCGGTACTACTGCCCTCTCCTGATCACGGTGCCTGTCCCTGTCCCGGTCTCGGTCCCATTTCCATTTGCGGGCGCGTTGTCGAATCCATTAGCATTGTCGGTTAGTTATTTATTGCGGAGTCGCGGGCATTTCAAATATTTGGGCTGCTGCTGATAAAGATGCCCACACACCTCGCCGGCAAGGTGCAATAGAGCCACGCCCACGCACCACAATGAGCAGCCTGCGGCCAACGAGTGTCTCTGACACGACGCCGCTGCAGAGATTCGAGAGTCAGAGCAGCAGCGGCGAGGAGCCTTCCTCCCCGACGGCAGCGAGTATCGTGGCAGCTGCAGCCGCCGCCTCCGCCTCGCCACAACAAGCCTCCTTGCACGCCCAATCCCCACAACAACAACAACACCATCATTACAACAACAACAACAATGTAAAAGTCGACTTACAGCTGCCTCCATTTGTCGGTGTATCCACGGGGGTGGTGGGAGGAGGCAAGCCACGCACTCGCGGCACATCTTACATCTTTAAGCGCATCTTTCTGGATCTGAGCTTGCTCAGCTGCGGTAAGTTTCTAGCTGGGATTAAGGAGTATGTACATATGTGGAACTAGAGCTAGGAACGGGATCACAACTCAACTTGTCAGAGTTATGGACGTGATCAAGTCAGTCGTAAATATTAAAGATTCATACGAGTCGTAATTAAGACTCATCTTAATTTTGCTGAGATTCCAAGTATTAGTGATGATATGTGTGAGATGTATATGATATGTATACGATATGTATGCCATATGTATAGGATATGAATGACAGATTTCGTTCCTTCACACTTGCTTCCCAGGCAGAAATCTTCTGCCCCGATCTGTTATCGCCATATATAGTAATTGATCTCTTGCTCTGTTACTCGTTACTCGATTGTGATTAGTGCGTGAAGGCCTGAGATCTACATAGATGGGAGTGCATGGTAGACGTATGTGCCATATCAGAGTTTCAACTGTCGCATTGTGCGAGTGCCATCTATATCTATCTGTACCATATATTCGTGGATAGATATGACGCTTGTTCGCGCTTTTATACCTTCATTGTTATCACTCGCATTTCTTCATTGAATTAATGAAAACATTCTGAATTCTAGAATTGAAATGAAATTGAAATTTCCATCGGCGTTGGAATGTTTTTTTAACACTAATGAACAGGCACAGCTTCAACTGGGGGCCCTGTGGAGGTTTGTCGCCTCAATCAGGGACCGAATATTCGCGAGCATCGAGTGTTCTCTGATTTATATTCAACTTAATTCACGATAAACATTGTGGGGTGAATTTATTCAACAGCAGCAACAGCAACAAAGCAACAAAATTGAATTGGATCGAGCTGTGTCTGTGTGTTGTTTACCCAGCTCCAATTTAGGCCCCATCAGCAGACCTTGTTCCGATAGGAGAGTCAGCTTAAATCCGACACCTCATGCCTCATTGACGCCGCTGCTGATGGTCGTAGGGGCCACCCTTGGGTTGCACAGTTTATGGTTTATTATAATAATAATATGTGTTCTATTAATTTGTTGCATCAACAATTCCTTCTCTCTCTTCAGTTGGACTGACCATGCTCGGCTTCTCGCTCTGGGGAGAGCCCTACAAGCGGGGCTTCTTCTGCAGCGATCTCTCTCTAAAGCACCCCTACAAGGACTCCACTATACGCAGCTGGATGCTTTATCTGTTGTGTGCAGCCTTGCCCGTTTCCCTGGTAGATTCACAATCATTAAGGGTATATTTCGAATAATTTTAACACATGATTCTCTTAAAGATTTTGCTGGTTGAATTCTTCAGAGCACAAGATAAACACAGACTCTCCCATCAGCCGGAGAGTAGTGGATACTATCTGTGCCACCTGGAGCTGCCCCACTGGCTGCTCGAGTGCTATCGCAAGATCGGCACCTTCGTATTCGGCCTGGGAGTGGAGCAGTTGACCACAGACATAGCCAAGTATGCGATAGGCAGACTGCGCCCACACTTCTATACGGTAAGTGCCAAGTCATGATCATCTATATAGTCCTCTATATCTACCACTCCCTTTGCAGCTGTGCCAGCCCGTGCTGCTAGACGGCAGCAGCTGCAAGGACGCCTTCAACGCGGGTCGCTATATCGAGGAGTTCACCTGCTCCGCAGCCAACATGACTGTCAAGCGATTCAAGGACATGCGTCTCTCCTTTCCCAGCGGTCACGCCAGCTTCGCCTGCTACTCCATGGTGTATCTGGTGGTGCGTACCTTCTACTCCCTACCCCACAAGTCCCCAATCGTCTAACCTGCTTCTTCTTCTCCTTTAGATATATCTACAACGTCGCATGCACTGGCCACGCCTGCGTATGCTGCGCCACCTGCTCCAGTTCCTGCTGCTGATGTTCGCCTGGTACACGGCCCTGACACGCATCTCGGACTACAAGCATCACTGGTCGGATGTGATGGCCGGTGCTGCCATTGGACTTAGCTACGCATTAGTAGTGGTAAGTAGCTCCACCTCCTCTACAATGATTGGGTAGCTCACACGCCTTCTTCGACAGACCTCGACGGTGCTATAAGCTGACCAGATTCCGCAGATACTTCACCGTTCTCTCGGTGCTCGCTTTAATCTCTACTTGTGCATGGATTCAGTTCGTTTAGCTAGTATTAAATGTATTTTTAAATGTACGACTTGCGTAATACGTATGCACATGCAACTTACGTTTTAAAGTATTTCTTACCTTAACTTAATAAACTTTTAGAGGTGTTCGTTGACAACTTAACTTAACTTCACTTGAACTTTATAGAGGGGGAGGTGCTAAACTGTTCCTAACTGGCCACCGGCTAAGTGACAAGCACTCTCTGTTGCCGTTAGCCAAGCTTGACTGTGTTTGTTAGCGCCAGATAAGCGTGTTCAACCAGTTAGATTGTTTGGCCACTCTACTGACTTTTGGCTTGGTAGTTCTAGAGACCATTTTGTCGTCTGCGTGTTTAATTAGTCGTTGCCTGCCTTCCCCTCCCGCCTTCGACTGCATCCACAAGCAACAGCAATTTGCATATTAATTGAATTTATTGGCCATTGCTTGATCAAGTGGCAGTGGCAGTGGCAGCTCCCGGTGCGAGTCGCATCACTCAATCAACGATCAACTGCCACTCGGCTTGGGTCTGGGGACACACGTTTTATGTGCCATCTCCACTGGCAGCACTCAGCCAAAAAGCTCGAAGATTGATGAGCTTCTAAAACGTCAACGGACTGTTGAAATCTCTTCTTGCTTTTTACTGCTCTCCCTCTCCCCCTTCCCCCGTCCACCTTCTTCACTATACTCTGACTGGAGCTGCATCTGGGCCTGTTCCCAATTTCTATCACAAGTTGCTTGACAATTAACACAATTTTTTATTTCTGTTTTATCGCAACAATTACAATATCTTTTTCGTTTTGCCCCATTCTCAATTGCATTCTCTGTCTGCATTTCCAATTCCATTTGCAACTGCGGGACTCGGAACTCGTGTCTGTCAATAGCTTCAAGTTTATGACGAAAGCCTTGACTGTCTGTGTGTGAAAAATCCAAATCGCTTGCAGAGATCTACAGTTTTACGACCATGACAATTGCCAGAGGGCGGCTGAAGATTTCCTCTCCACTTTTCATAATCCCATAATAATAAAATCAGAAATTGCCGATTGCATTTCTGACACTAAATCAATTTTCAGCATGAAAATTGCAAATTCCTTTGAACCGAGAAGTGTGTTAAATTACCCCCAGGGGAGGCATCAGATCATTATGTCTCTCAATCTCTACTGCACAATGGAAATACCTCGTTTATGGGGAGGGAAAGAACTTCAAATGGAATCATTTGGTATTCGTTTTCATGCCAGGTTTTTTATTTGGTTATCAAATCAATTAAATACCCGTTTTACTTCCCAGGGTATGTGATAGTACAGCAGACTGTGCTCAGCACAGCGCGTTGCACTTCCGTGTCACCCCAGGGCGTGCCCACATTTCATGCTGCGGTGTCCAGCGCAGAAAGCGTTAAATTTTCCACAAAGAGATGCTTCAAGCGGGACAGGCAGGGGGTAGCCAAGGACAGGGCAGAAAACCGCACAGTCATAGGTTGTTACAGCGAACGTGGGCCAGCTTGCGTGGGCCAACACTGCGTTCATCTGAGTCAGAGTCAGAGTCAGCGTCGCTCTCCGTTCAGGCTTTGTCTCATGCCTCGTGTACGTGCCTCGATCCGCACTCACTAGGTGGGCAGCAAGGAGTCCTGTGGCAGACAGGCAACATCGGTTATTTATCTGTGCCAGGATAGTCCCGATAGTGTCTAGATAGTCTGGCTAGTCTGGGGCCAACAATTAGTGGGCTGTGCGATTCGCGGCTGGCACTAAACGCTTATTAATGAGCGCCAGTCAATTTGCAGATAGGCGCATTATTTATGGCGCCTCTGCCCGACTGAGATCTATAAATCTTGAGAAGCGCTTTGCAGATCTGACGGCGGCGGCAGTTAAAGCTGATATATGCGCACGCCCTTTAGCAACACCTACCAGAGATAGAGATGGGATCGGATTGGATTGGATTGGACTGGACTGGAGGAGATTGCAAGGCCACCTCGTAAATCTAAGCACCAAGGGGCGTGGCATCAACTACGACTTCAATTGCGAATGCCCGCAGAAGGTAAGCTAAATGGGAACGTACCTCTCCCCCTTCCCTCCCTCCCCCTTCCCAGCAGCCTGCCCTGCATCTTTGCCTATTCATATTCACCTTTTCCGTTTGAATGCACTTTGAAAACATTTGTCGTCGTCGTCGTCGTCGTCACGTTTGGCCCGTTAATGTTGTCATGCTTGTAAGTGTCACATAAATAAGAACCCAACCACCCCTTGCCCCTTGTGCACCCCTGGAGGATGCAGGCGCTGCAGCAGGATGCGCGGCGTCTCTTTTGAGGCAGCTCAGCTGGATGTCTGTCTACATTTATCTAAGCTGCTTTGAGCTGCCTTCAACTTAAGTTTACGAAGTGCAAACGTTTCCATTTCGCACTGCGACATGAGCACAGTCCCCTTGCCTGGGTAGTTCCAAGAGTTGTCCGCTTTGATCTTGACTATGATCAGTTTGTGCTTGTGTTGGAATACCTTCTCTTTGCACCTCCCTCGCCCTGCTCCTGTCTTGTTAACGACTCTAGCCTAAGCCGAAACCCAAACACAAGCTCCATCTATCAATAGGCGAAGGAGAGGAAAGAGTGGCGCTGGGACTCAAAAGGAGGCGCTAGGAGAGCAACAACTGCTGCAGTCATGTGTACACTGGTGAGTCAAGTTAAGTTAATAATACGTAGTGCACACTGCAAATTGCATTTGTTTGTTCGATGACCTGGCCGGCAGTTAAGTGGGGGGATAGTCCTAGAAGCTGGGCTCATCTGTTGCTCATCAGGCGGAACAACAACTGGCAGAAAGAGCATAGATGATTGCACATTTGGTTAATCGCTTGGAAATTCCTTAGTGCAATTGCGACAAGGCTGCAACTTGTTACGGCGCAGACGAATCAAATCAGTGCGCTTTAATTGAATAAACGTGGCAGTTATAAATGTTTACATTAAGTGCGTAGCCACCCCTTCCCTTTCCCCTCTCCGCACTCCTTCGATCAACTGTAATTAGCGGCAACAAGTCGAGACAAGGCAGCACAGAATGAGCAACGGATGCGTTCAATTACGTCCGACATGCGCATCTGGAGCAAGAGCAATAGCAGCAGTGGAAGGGAGGGGCAGGGGCGCCGTGTCTAAGCAACACTCGATCCCGACTACGATAATGATGAACCTGGAGCATGCAATGGTGTTGGAAAAATTGTCACTGGCCTGCGGGCAACACCTTCCTGGCCGGTAATATGAATTTGCATACAAGCAATTTGCCAGGCAGGCGACAGTTAACTTTAGTGTACTTACACCTGTCCCAGCTGCTGGTGCCCACTTGTCAATCATCGACAACGCATCGACGATGACAGGTTTTTGCGACGCGTGTCGCATATGCATAAACTTAATGGCTTGAGTGCGTGATTCGGGTTTCCTTATCGTTGCAATGCGTGATTTATGTCACTCATCTTCGTTTTGAATGACAAACAAGTAATGTCTACTAACGGCGATTGAAATTGCTGCAATGAAATTGAACTGCGCGCCAATTAACTGAACAGAAACTGTGTGGCATTGCCAGATCGCTAGTTTAAGTTATGTTAACTTACAGTGGCAACTTCGTGTGTATCTGGTCACACCTTTTCAAGCAATCATTCTGTTGCGCTCACAGCTGTTATTGCCATTCACAAGCATACGTGTGGAAATCGACATCGTTATCGAAGGCACACCTGAAGTCGCGTTCGCGTTGTCATCATCGCTCCAAAACCTCCGTACAGAAATTTGTGCAGTTTTTACATACGCAAACGTGTCTTATTGCCTAAAATACGCAATAAAATATTTCAAAATTCGTGTAACCACTGTGCACAGGTGTTGTGAATAGTAAAAATTAGTGCAACAAGTGGTTTCCAACTCGATTTTAACTCGCCATCCCAAGTGCCTTACACTCACCGACGCGCGCACACAGGTACACTGCATACCTGCTCACCTGCACACACATACACACACACACACACCTAAGCAACAACAAGTTGTCAGCTTTCTGCTTTCGTCGCCGAGTCCAATAAGAAGCTATTTACGCCGAAAATGTTTAACGTATTCATATAATTCAATTAGAGAGCTCAGTCTCTCAGCAAATGCTGAGACAATTAATAAAGAGTGCACAGTGTAAACAGTAAAACTACCAACATCCCCATCGCGAGGATCAGTATCGTGTGTGCGTGTGCGAGTGCGTGATAGGGCATTAAAGAGAGAGTGAGAAAGAATAGGAAAAAGAATTATCGTCGCTGCGTACGTGTGAGCTCCTTGAAAAAAGAGTTGAAAAATAAAAACAAGTGTGTTTTAAATATAGATCACAAAGTCCACTTGGGCTAATAAAACAAGAACATTGCAGGTAATTAAATATAACACTCGTTTTTCACTTCTTTTGCATTTACATACACATACACACACTAGTGTGAGGTATGTATGTGAGTGCTACATAACGTTCATTTCTTTCATTGACATTGGTTTTGTATTGCCTTAGCTCTCTTCCATCCATGTCTGTGTCTGTGTTTTGCGCGTTTTCTCTGCCGCGTATTGCAAAATATTTAGTGCGCTATTTTCTTTTTATCATTTCGCACTGCCCTGCGCTCTTTTCTTTTTCGTTTATTGTTTTTTACCTTTCTACGCTAAACAGTCACCATCAGTTTGCACTTGTTTCAAAATGTTGCCGTCCCTTTCTTCTTTAAGAAATAGCAACAGTGTCAGTAGAAGAGGGTCTAATAAGAAATTTTTATCGGTGTGTTGAAGTTTCTTGTTTGGATACCCATACAGAGACAATCATTCACTCTCACACACACACACTTGCACGTGTGAAGTGGCCAATAAATGCTGCTGGTGTGGAATGTACGTTTCTGTTGTTCTTGTTCTCAATACATTTTGTATTAGGTGTGCGAGTGTGTACGCCCGTTGTCAACGGTTTTGGTTATCAATCGAAGACACACACAAATACACAGACACACGCACACACAGTCAGTCAACCAGTTTCAATAAACAAACTGCAGGTTCTACTATGTTGTATCCGTTGCCTGTTTCTTGTTCAGTTTACTTTTCTGTGTCACTCACCTGTTTTTCACACGCCAATAGGAATGCCATTGGAGTATGCAATGAATTCGCCGTGTGTTTATTGCCGCTCTGTTCTGTGCTCAAAAAACAGCTGATGTCGCCTTTGTTTACGTCTTAACAGTGGCAGAGAGTCAGCAATGTTAAGTTAAAGGACCTGAGAGTGGATTTAAAAACACTGTTAGACTGATGGTCGGGCTGAGGTTTTCGTAAATTAACAATAAATATCAAATTCAAAAAGATTAAGTCTTGAAATCCGTTTGAATAAAATGTTATATTTAGCAGAGAAACTTCTCTTGATGGTACTTCTTTGAAAGCCTTAATGAGTACAACACTGTTAAGTTAACAGTAGGTGTTGAAGCATAGCTACGTTCGCCTCAGTTGCTTTTCTACGCTCGCGCAGGGCACAAGGACACGCGCAAGGATACGGACACTCGTAAAACGATTCAGATACTGCAGAAGAAAATATACGTGGCGGCTTTTCAATTATTCAAGCCTCAAAGCCGACGTGCAAGTCGAGTTTATGACTCTGCACAGTGCAAGGCGAGATGAGACAGAGATAAAGATAGAAATGGAGAAAGAAAGAAAAGACTAAGAATGCAATAACATGAAAGCAAGAAGAAAAGTGGAAGTGTATTAAATAAATAAAGACAGACTGGGTAAAAACTAAAGTCTAGCATATAAGTATGCACACACACACCCAAACACACACACCCATACACACACATAAGTACATAATGTGCACATACCAACACACTCGTAAATAATTACTTAGCCTCTATGAATGTGTCTGCGGTTGCTTAACCTTAGTTTTTCTTTTTGTGCATTGCATAAGTTTCAACTTTCTGTTGTTGTTCGCATTATCACAATTACGCTACTCATACCTTTTTACACTCTTGCTATTTATAGATAACAACAGAGGGAATTGTCATATCAGGGTGAATAACTAAAAAGTTCGAATAACTGCTAGAAATATGGAATCCATGGAGTATGAAATGGCACGCAACATGACGTTGCTTTTCTTCCTCGAGCGACTTCTGGACAAGGGCGAGCCTCGCACCGTGCACGATCTATCATGTCAGTTCGGCAACAAGGAGTTTACCAAGGAAATGCGCCAAATAGCCGGCGGTAGTCAGTCAGGTAAGCCACATTGTCAACATTGCAACTTCGCAGTTCACTTTTTAATGGGTAACATGAGAGGGAAAACTAATATTAAACAAATGCAGAAAGCCACAAGAGGCCACAGAGTTGATCTGTGTTGTTGCTGAACTTGTTGTTGACTTGTCCAGGTGCACACATGTCAATGCCATTGTCACTGGCTGTCAACAGACGGAACGACTAGAAGATATGCTATGTCAACAACATTGTATGCCTACAAGTCAATAAAGTGAGTGTTCGCCTGTTGATAGTGGCCAAGCATATTAAATTTCTAGTGCATATGTATTTACTGTACAGAACACGAGATAGATTCCATATACAATTACTGGGTATACTCAATACACACGTGTTTTCAAGAGACGCATGTCTTGGCTTAGGTTTCTACAAAAACACGAAATACACGAAGTAAAAACAACTCAACAAAAACAAAAAACAACAACAATCCAAACCACATAAACAAGTTCATCATCGAGGTGTGCGAGTGCGTTTCAAAAATAGCAATAGACAACTCTCTTCAAAGACTTTAAAAATAAACGACTTCTCCGATAGGAAGTGCAATGCACTTTTCACTATATTGAAAATGCGTTGGGCTCGCCGCGGAAATCCATTAGTGTATAATTATGTAGACGATGATTCTAGCAAGCAATGGGGTCGGATCTCTCCTTGTCTCTCTAGAGAGATTAATGTGAGACATTAAGAGTGTAGATCAGAGTCGGCAACAAAGTTGAAATTGATTGAAAATTAATATTACATTTGTTTTAACAAATGAACATTTCGCACGCTCTTTTGACAATATTCCTTATCGTGTTTTCATAGTTGAGTTGTTGTTTAATTTGGCATGCCTTGGTTCCGATAATTATTAGTTGTTTCTTCGTTTATAAAACATTTTTATTGCACTCATTTTGCACACCTTGTGGCTGCGTTAATTGCATTAATAAAGTGTGTGCAACAAATGCATTGAACAAATCTTATCGCACCCCAACAACACATGTCTTTCAAATCCAACTTCGTGACGAAGCTGAGGCTTAATTAAAACTGACAGCTTAAAGAAGCCAAGCCGAGCCACAAAAACAGTTCAGAGACTCAAAAGCTGTTAGCAAATGATATGATTAGCAAACACGCGAGCTAATCGTGTTTTAGCCTACGAAATAACAAATATTTTAAGGGCAATGTCAAAGTTCGGTTTATAAATAGAACTGAATGTGCTTGAAGGGAAATCAGTATAGAAAACTACGAAATTAAAGTAAAATTGAACTTGGTTAACTCAAGGGCGAGGAAATCGTAGTTAAGCTGCTGTGACTATGAGCCTTAGCTTGGGCTTCCAAGTGTTCCCCCTAAGCTGGGGATGGACACAGACACAAAACAAGCGATAAACCTATTTTATGCCCGACCTTTTCTTGTCACCTTTTGCTTATTTCACTTATAAACCATTAAGGGCGCACTGTTGCCAACTTTCTATACCTCTGATATTTTCATAAAGCCCGTATGACACCCCTTCTCTCTCTTTCCTTCTCACTCTCTCAATCCCATCCCGATTACGATACCGAATCCATGACCAAATGATGATGTGGGTAAATTTGCTTTTCTTGTTTGGTTTCTAATACAAAAGTGTCGATTACGTGACAAAAATGTTCAATTGAATTTCAAATAATATTGCTTACTTTTATTGGGAGAGTGCGAGAGAGATGCCGAACCGCCCATTTGTTGCTTCAATAATGCATGCACACCTAGGTGTGTGTGTATGTGTATGTGTACATGTATTTGTATTACGGTAGTTCTCGATTCCCCAGCGATTGATGAGGGTTTACAAGCAAACAAGAAAACATTTACGAAATTAATGTCACAAGCAATTTTGTGTTGAAAGCGTGTTGAGAACCGCAAGAACCAAATTGTACCATCCAAGTCTACTTAGGCCAAAGTTATTAACTAAACAACAAATTTGAGCTTACTACACCAAAAGATACTCACCAAAAAGACACATTTCTTTGGGCTTATGAAGTGTTTTCCTTCCGCAAAACATAATACCTTTTCACCCAGTTCCAAAATGGGTGCAGGGCAGGCAGGGAAGAGGTGCTAATGGGTTAAGTAAACAGTTTCAAAATCACAGCGTGCCCATTTCTCTCAGCTAATTCGACAAGCGAATGCTTGCAAACGGGTTTTGTGCGAATCATTTGGCTAAACACAAACCCATATTACTGTATATATATATCGTTTATGTCTGTATATATAGCAAGCTATGCCGTTACCGATCCATCCGCTCGATGTCGAATGTCAGAGTCCAATAACTGCACACAGCACACGGCACACAAATAGATATTCCATATTAGTGAGGCTTACGAAGGCCAGTCTCTGTCTCCCTCTGAAACCCAAAGTGTTTTTGCTTTGCGTAATCGATTGTCAAAGCGAAGGTGGAACGCATTTGTCAGCGTTAAGCTAGAAAGGTATACATGAGGGTGATACAAACTTGGATTGCGAATAACAACTTGACGTTCTAAGAAGTTCCCTTTAATTCGTTAGTCTATAAGTGCTATTGCTTTCACGGATAGTTACGTATCAAAACCCTTTCAATCACAACCTCTGGTATTCCTCTCTTCAAAATATCTCAAGAAGCTCAATTTTATCCCCCGTTTAGTATTTGGCTCTGCTAATCCGTAACACAATTCCATTTTGACTTTCCTCGGGCCTGATTCTGATTCCGAGGCAGAGGACATAAATTTAACGATTTTACGCCGACAGCAGTCGACAGTCGGTTGGCCCATTTGAAATCCTTTGGCACCCTCGGCTTCTGCTTCTGCTTCTTCTTCTTCGGCCTCGTCTCGGGCTTTTAGAAATTGCGTGTCAGAGTGTTGTGCGTCTGACTCGCCTCGGAGTCGAGTCGTGTTTCCTGTTTTCCTGCCAGCTGCCAAGGTTTATGTTATTGTTAACTTTTGCTTGTTCAAATGGAAATCCGCACGGTGATGGTGATGGAAATGGAAGTCGACATTGATTTTTTGGAAACTCCACAAAAGTTCTACTAGAAATGAATTCCCGTTTCATTTGCTACGTATTAATTGCGCCTTTTGCGCTTAATGCGTCAATTAATGGGCCAATAATAAAGTCATGTTGCCAAACCATCAGTGAAATTAGCTTCCAGCCGAAGAATTCAACATGGAATGAGAATGGGGATGCCGATGCCGATACCGCCATCACTTTCTCTAGTAGCAGGCATAAAATCTTAAATTTATTGCCACATAACCCTTTTTACCTGTATATATGAATGTTCAACATTCTCCACCTGCCGGCTCTGACCCGGTGAGGCTGAGAAGTTATGGCACTGTAAGGTTATGTTCCGTCTGGGGTTATATTTCAATAAGCATAACATAAATATACATATATTTATGGCGAATGCTCTCGGTGCATTTGAAAATTGCCCACAAAATTGTGTCCAATATGTGAGAGACGGTGACCGTAAATGTGCCAGCAGCCCCAGCGCCAACACCTGCTCCTCAGAGGGCGTGCTCTGCCACCTCCCTGCCTCCCTGCCACTAACCACACACCCCTTGCTACCCAGCTTGCTCATCCGCCCTGCTTGGCTAGTATTTTTGTATGCCAGCCAAGAAATGCCGACAAATATTGTCTCTATGTTACCCAAATACACGAAGCAATATTTTGTTTGGCACTATAAGGTATATTTGCTCAAGAGGGTGGATCCAACAGTATCCCAATGTATTCTCTCGATTTGGGTAATAATAGTTTAATAAACAAATGCTTTCGGCCAGTATGTCATGAGAAATTCTTTGATTTCATATGCTTTTTATTAAATAAAACTAAGAATTATATTTCTATTGGATTTGGGGTACTCTAAATCTATATGAATGGCAGACTACATACCTGACGGCTTCAGTCAGTCGCAGGGCTTTGATGGCCTTCAATTTGGCAATGATCGGAGTGGTTTCCCTGCCACTAAGCCTCCTGTAATCAACACCAATGGCCTTACGATGGCAGGATCAGTGCTGGGGATTAAATATACTAGCGGTGTGTTGGTTGCCGCTGATACGCTGGTCACTTATGGCTCCCTGGCACGCTATCAGGATGTTGAGAGAGTGTTCAAGATCAATAATACGACTGTGCTGGGGGGAAGCGGCGACTTTGCTGACATTCAAGGCCTAAAACGTAGCATAGATCTGAAAATACTGGAGGATCTCTGTCGGGCTGATGATTGTAGTATGTTGCCCTCGGCTCTGTCGAGTTGGATAACCCGCGTCCTCTACAGCCGGCGCAGCCGAATGAAACCACTCCAGATTGACATGGTGGTCGGGGGTTTTGAGGCATGTAAACCCTTTTTGAGCCTTATAGACATGCGTGGAAGCTGCCATCAGAGCTACGCGGTGTGCACAGGAATGGCACGCCAGTTGGCGATGCCCCTAATCCAAGAGCGAAAGCCCGAGGGACGTGAGTTTAACTTTCCGGAGGCCTGCAGACTAATACGGGACTGCATGAAGACCCTGTACTACCGGGACACCCGCTGTATTCCCCACTATACTGTGTGTATATGTACGAGCGAAGAGTGCAGCATCAAGGGACCCTTCAAAGTCGAGGAGATGTGGGACTTTGCCGAAAATGTTAAGGGATATTAGAGAGCCAGATGCTAGATATTATTATTATTACTATTTGTTTTTAACTATTATCAAAATTCATATTTATCGCATGAATACAAAATACATGAATAAGTGTTGTCTACGAGCAGCCTTCGTTTTTAGCCTGCCCAATTGGACGGTGTAGAGGAAATTCGAGTAGGTGGACTTACGTATTTTCAGGACAACTACAAATCGTATTTTGTTTACCTGCAAAATAGTAGGTGAGCGCCAAGGAAAGGGGGAATCGTTCTTTACATGTTGAGGGGGATAAATATTAATGTATGTTCGTTCGTGCTTTGTGGCCTGCAATTTTCATGGCGCTCACTCTTGGCATCTTGGCATCACCTGTAAATTTCAATTTCGATTTCAGTTTCAACTTCAATTTGCGTAATGCACAAGGGAGACCATAAAAATTGAATTATGCACCAGTTGCTGCTGCTGCTGCTGCTGCCGCTGCTTGTTGCCCCATTTGGTGGAGACACACACACTCGACTAATGTAGAACGATATTTCTTGTGCGCCTTCTCTGTGAGGTTTTTTGCGGCTCATTAAACAGATGGAAGTGAATTTGTAGTAGCCAAATCCCAAGATTTAATCCGTGGTCGCCTCTCCAATCTAGAATCTCGAATCTCGACTAGTGTAAGAGTGTCAGAGTAGGCCTTACATCAGACTTGACAACGTGTTCGCAGCTCGATAATTCACAAGAGTTCATGTTTTCATTTCTGAACCCGATTAAAAATGCAATTAGATTAGGCTGGGCTGCGCTTTTCAGCAAAGATGCCTTCAAATTCAGTTTGACAACAATGACAACTCTGAGAGCAACAGCAGAGGCTGCTCGACACGCAACAATAACAATTTCCCCCACGCCCATCCCCCTTTTCCGGCACATGTCTGCGCGTTTGTCATGTCACGTCATATTACTCACACAAAAGGTGCCCCAACATGAGGAGGGTAACAGAAAGAGAGAGAGAGATACACATGTACTGTGCGAGGGAGAGAGAGAGAGTGTGAGGAGAGGGGTTTCCCTGTCAGCAACTATGACCTGATTTATCAAATAAATAGCTAGCGCGGCTTGGCTTGAGTGCATTCACTTTTCATTTGGCTGGAGATGTACACTGTAAACAACATTTGTAATTCACTAGAAATATGTTGACATTGTAAACTGAACATTACATAATTATTAAACAGAATAGATACAGTTATATATTGTACAACTAACTATTATATATATTACTATTGTTATATATATTCTATTCAGTTTTACTTTCTCGCTGTGTAACATTCCAAACAAAGTATAGCAAGCAAGTCCTTATTTCTCCTCATTCACACAATACAAACTGCTTTGGGGTAAAACTTTGTCCAACTTTAGAGCTAACGTGCATCTGCTGTAGATAGTGGGAGTAGTATATACATAAATATCTATCCTTTACACTCGTGAATATGTACATATGTTTTGCGTTTTTCCCGATTACAATGGCGTTAATTATGGGAAACCAGGCAGACTCGACTGACTGCGGTAAGTCGCCAGACTGATAAGTAGCAAACTAACACAAAGGTTCAGTTTGTAATGGAGCAATAGCAATACACAGACACACACACACACATGATTGATGGCACTAAGTGTAAAGTACAGTGTACGCCAAGTACTTTTGCAGCTAAGACAAGGAAATGTCTCGAAAATAATGGCGAATTAATTAAGTTAACACTTTTACTGCATTAAAAGGTCAAAGGGAACGAGGGAAAGGGAACATGCACTAATGGCTTATACTAATTATAAGTGACATCCCCCTCCGTGGTAGGTCTGAAGAAATTTCTCGCCCAATACCCGTCGATATTCCTGGTGGATGGTGACTATGTCCAGGTGAATGCCTACCAGCACAGCAGCTCGGACGACGGCAACAGCGGAGGCAAGCGGGACTACATCCAGGAGGCCAAAGACTACTTCAAGAACAAGATGCTGCAGTACGGCGCGGCCGCGGAGGTGCCAGTGCGTAGTCTGTTGGGGCATCGCTCGCAGGCTTCGCCGCAGGTGCGACATATTTCAGGTGAGCAATTAGATGTGATTGCACATCAATATTGATTACAATAAGTGCTATGGCAGAGAGAAAGAGAGAGGGAGAGGGAGCAACTGTATTCATCTTGTCACTCTTGCTGCTGACAGGTCAACACATTAAGGAGTTCACGGACTTTCTGATGAAGCACACAGACGTGTTCAAGGTGGTGGACGACTATGTGATGCTGGTGGGCTGCGAGAACATGACGGATCTGCCGGCGAGGGATCGCCTGCACTTGCCGCAGTCGAACATTGATACGCGGGGCACACAGCAGATGCTCGACTTCTTTGCACAGTGCATCGAGATGAAGGGGCCACTGCTGGTGGATCAGCTGTTTCACCTGCTGACACTCAACTTCCCTCAGGATCAGTGGCTGCGCATGTTCAAAACGCCGGGGGATCTGAGCTCGTTCCTCAAACTGTTCGGCGACTGCTTCCACATTCAGGCGAATCTAGTCACGCTGCTGCAGAAGCCCAAGCTCAACGACTCGCATATCCAACAGGCTCAGGCCCGCTCCCGCGAGCAGTTCAATGCGCTGAACAACAACAACAATAATCAGAACTTGCGGAAAGGAGGAGAGCAGACTGTGAGTGCAGTGCAGCAGCGACTGCAGTCGCCGGCCCTGCGTAGCAATGGCTACTGCAACAATGGGAACAACAACGGCAACAGCAACAACAGCAATAATAATAACATAGTGTCGCCCAGCTTCAAGCTCAATGCGCCCGTCTCCAATATGACGGGAGGCAATGGCTTCGGGTCGTCGGGGGGCCAAAACAGGTCGGAGCCCAATTCGGGATTTGACAGCTACGTGCCAATGTCGGAAATGAAACTGGAGAATCTCTGTGAGAACAATTATCCCACGTCTACGGTCACCTATGGCCCCATACAACAACAACAACAACAACAGCAGCAGCAGCAACAACCTTTAGCTGCTCCAACGGAGCGATTGAACAGCCTTAATCAGACTCTTAAACAGCGGATTAATACATTGGTCATCCGCACCCTGGCAGAAAACCTGGAAAAGGATAAGCAAAGCTCACTATCCAGTCCGGCGAAGGCCGCGGCAGCTGCAGCGACAGCAGCAACAACGGCAGCAGCAGCAACACCCAATTCCAACACGAATTCCAATCAAAATGCCCCACCTAGTCACAGCTATTTTGTGGGCGATACGTGGAAGATCAAAGTACTGCAGAACACGACAGTGATAGCCAATGTGAAGCACTCGACGTTCGTCACAGATGCCCTGTTGGACTTGGCCAAAGACGAGAACAACATTGCCGTCTCCCTGGACTGCGAGGGTATTAATCTGGGCGTTAAAGGCGAGATAACGCTCATCGAGATTGGCACGGCGCGTGGCGAGGCCTTCCTTTTCGACGTGCAGTCCTGCCCGGCCATGGTCAATGATGGCGGCTTGAAGACGCTGCTGGAACACGACCAGGTGATAAAGGTCATACACGACTGCCGGAATGATGCCGTCAATCTGTACTTGCAATTTGGCATTCTGTTGCGCAATGTGTTTGACACGCAGGCAGCGCACGCGATCCTTCAGTATCAGGAGAACGGCAAACAGGTCTATAAGGCTAAGTATATATCGTTGAACTCGCTGTGCGAGCAATACAATGCACCATGCAACCCCATCAAGGATCAGCTCAAACAAATCTATCGAAGGGATCAAAAGTTCTGGGCCAAGAGACCACTAACGCGAGAAATGATGCTCTATGCGGCCGGTGATGTGCTCGTCCTGATTCACGAGCAACTCTTTGGCAATCTGGCTCAGCAAATCAAGCCGGAGAATCGGCTGCTATTCTCTGAGCTGTGCACCGAGCAAATACTCATGCAGATCAAGCCCAACGAGGTTAAGATTCGAAAGAAACAGCGCAAGCTCAGCACAGAGGTCTCCGATCTCAAGCAGAAACTGACCCAGACCAGCAAGAGCATTGTGCTCTCTAATCGCGAGATACGACTGCTGCGGTGAGTTAAACAGAAGCTATTCATTGGTATATAGTGGAATCATATCTTTCATCTTCACCTTCAGATACATGGACTTGACGGAGGAGGAGAAGGAGCGCGTGAAGGGCTACTACAAGGTAGCCAAGAAGCTGGAGAAAATGGAGTCTGCCGGCAATCCAAAGGGGTTTGTAAATTCAGAATAGGCTGAAATAGTTTTGATCAACGTTTTATCTTTGATTTCAGGGATCAAAGTGATTCGGACGATGATGCGGAACCGAATGAGAACGACTTCTTCCCGAGCTTGGACTCAGTGCCATCGGACAATTCACTTTCGGGCACATTCTCACCGCGCTTCAGCTCCGAGCCGCCCAGTTTGACTGAATCTATGCAAATGCTAGAGGAAATATTGCAGAACAAATCGATGGATCGGATAGCGCGTATCGACAAACTCGAGGCCATATTAACCACTGCAACTACATTGCCATGCGATCAAGTGAGTTGTTTTCTGCTTGTCTGGCTGTGCCTGTCGTCTTGATATTCTCACACTTTTTCCTTCCGCAGATTATTACTTCCAATGCCATGCAGGAACAATTGGGATCAAGCATTGCAACCACTGAGAATCTGCAAATCATACGCGAAAAAACAAGAAAGTAAGCACCTCAAGGGAACCTCAAGGGAACTCATATGAAGAAGATATTAATGCTTCGACTAATCTGACTCTGCGTTTTCAGCATGAAGAATTGTAATTGCCATGGAGAGCGCAGTGTTACGCCCATTCTGAGAGCGGCGAACGACAAGCGAGTGGTCAAACTGGTCGACGCGGAGTCACAGACGCTGAGCACTGGCGATGTGGTCATCACGAAAATCTTTTTCCAAGACGAGCACGAGAGGGCCAAGGAGGCGGAGTTAACTAATAGCAATACCAACACTAATATCAATTCACCGAAGCGTGTGGCTTCGACTTGACCAAGTTTTTATTGAAATTATGATTCCTAACAAGCCAACCGCAGACATATGTATTATTTTTTTTACCATATATTATATTATCATATTGAGAGACTCCACTTAAATATGAAAAGAGAAAGGAAGAAAAGACCGAGTGGCCCACTCTTTTAAATATGTAATAATTTTCATCTAATCAATTGAAAGCAATATAATTTGTGCCTAAATGTTGAACATTGCAATAACAATACTTGCTATATCAAATATTATTTACTACGATTAGTTATTTTGATTTGAATTTTGCTCAATTATTCAAAGAATTGAACATTTTAACCGCGAATCGCACTTCTCTGCACGCGATGGTTGAGAACTTGTGTTGCATTCGGATTTTCTAGAGAATATTGTTAAAGCTTTAACTATACTTAAAACAAATGAAAACTAAAACTAAACGAAACCATAGATCGAACATTTGTATTAAATTTGACACTAGAAAAAAACTGGCTATATATATTTGAAATATAAAAAGAATAAACAAATCTTATAAGACGCGTTGGACCAATCTGTGTGGAATCGAAAGCCTTCTTTCTGAAACATTATATATTTATAGATATGCATAGATTCAAAACTTTCGTAGAGGTTTCCAATGTCCTTGTCGCCATATCAATATTGAACTTTGTATTTTAACCATTATTATACTTACAATCGAACACGTTTGTCGAACATTTTTAGTTTAACCCAATTATGTATTAAAATTTTCTAAAATATTAACAAAAGTAGTCAATATAAGTAAATATTTAATTATAAAGAGAACCTATTGAAATTGTACCATTATAAAATATACTTGATAAATAAAAGGAAATTGTATATACAAACATAATGATGCCCCTCTGTCGATCGAATGGCCTTGTTTT
Organism: Zaprionus camerounensis; assembly: GCA_018904165.1. Classification (NCBI taxonomy): domain Eukaryota; kingdom Metazoa; phylum Arthropoda; class Insecta; order Diptera; family Drosophilidae; genus Zaprionus; species Zaprionus camerounensis. Next base: position 381,221 of record JAEIFS010000037.1, read on the forward strand.
CGTTGATGTCAATGAATGTACTCTGTTGTTGTAGTTTTTGTTTTATTTGACACCAAACATCAAGAGGCTTAAAACATTGATAAGTTTGTGTTTAGATTTGAATAAATTTTGTGTAAACATTTATAAAGATATATTATATATTGTATGTGTATGTTTGTATTTGTAGTTCTATCAATGGCACTTGCCCGATAGTGTTGAAGCCGTCAAGAAAGGGAAACTTTTGTCAAAATCAGTCGTCGCTTTCTCATAAAATTCGTATAGTTCTTTATCGTATTAATATTAAATGTTTCTAAAGAGTGTGTGGGTTTTAGGCGGATTAGTTGCATGTTATTTGTCCATAGATACTAAAAATTTAATATTTGATTTACAACTTGATTTGTTTAGTGGTTAATGTAACACAGTTAATGTATTTTCTGGTTATACTAATAGACATCAATGTAAATATTGTTAAACTGCAATTGTATATGGTAGTATGTATTGAAATTGGATTTTACTATGCTTATTGACAATTGAAATTCGTATTTGACTGGTTTATTTAGTATCTATTCAATGCATATATTGTGTATAAAAGCATCGCACGCTATATGCAATATGATTAACTTTGTGTGTAACAGCCTTCTCGCATATCTGAGCTTTGTAAATACAATAGCATATACATACGAACAATATAGTAGTATGTATGTGTATATATAATATTTAGTATAGACAGACAAGCACTTTTCACCCATGAGTTACACTGTTCGTTCCATTTATGCAAAAACAAAAATACAAAATAAATACGTTGAGCCTAACCCTAATCCAATAAAACGGGTATCTATTGACCAAATATATATACGCACGTTTAGTATAGCTATTTATATATGCAATGGTATACTTTTCTGTATATATATTTGTTAAAATCACATCTTTGAATGCTACATAGCTCGTTAGCTTTATTTACAGGTGGCTCTAACTCGCATATGCTTACTTATTTTATCTTGTAACGTACGTAATATATATATATCTTACTCTTTTGTAAACTACTTATGTATTCGTTTTCAGGAAACCTGTTTAAAACATTCACTATTATCAATTTGTACACTTATATTTTAAAAGTCCTTACTTAAAAAGCTGAACGAACATTTATTACTTAATTAACAAAAGAGAGCAGTGTCGTTTGCTGCTGCCATTTAGCGTTATATTTCTTGTTTTCATGAGATAACAGGAAAGATTTAAAGATTTAATTAAGCGATAGAAACTCCCTTAGTAAGCCCAAATCAGCCTCGTACGAAATCAAATGAACAGGCGAACAGAAAAATCAGCAGGACGCAACAAGAAATTCTTACACAGTTCGAAGTTAGTTGTGCGTATGCAGAAGGAAAGCATAGGTGCAATAGAAAAATTATCGGCCAATAGGAAACGAGTACGCGAGCCTTAGACTCTTCTGATGTACACACATCACTTTCAAGCTTTGTTTAAAGGTCTTCTTACCTAATTTTACTATGATATACACCTACGGTCTAAACTCAATCAATACAAAACAGAATGCAAAGAGAGAGATGAAATACTTACTCTCGATTAAAATAAAGCAGAGTAGGTAGTCCTGATTGGTTAACGACTAACAGATGTGAAATGCAGAATAAGCAGCACTTAGGAGTGACTTGCAAAGTTTGAACATAGCAAAGCAAAGGAGAGGAAGACTACAAATTATTCACTGTTTAAAACTAACATTATATTACGAATTATCGATAAGTTTTATCACCTATCATCATTTTTTATCATTTCAGCAAATCGTGATCTTCAATCTTCGAGTCATAAGTATTGACTTCCCAATGAAAAACAATCAAGTCCGTTTACTGACAGACAATAAAACTTAGGCTTTTAAATTGTATTCAACATTCAAAATATCCATCAATATGTTTCTTATGTTCTTAAACTCTATTGATTCCTAAATATGTAGCTACTTTACGTAAATGCAAGCAGTACTTGTGCTATACTCTCCTTTGAAGTTTGAGAACTTCGTATATTGTATGTACATATTCCTATTTTTAAAAGAAAAATAAAAATCTTAAGTGCATAAAAGCTTATAGTTAGTACAACCGGCAAACGATACAAAGGAGTTGAATTTTAAGCAGATTTAACATGTTCACACTCATGTATTATACCTTATATTATTTTCTTTATATATTCTTAAATATCATAGTAAGTTCACAGTGTTATCAATACGTACCTTTAGGGATGGCTAAAGAGAGGACTTTATCCCAGTTCAGAGTCATTATATTAAAAATATATTTTAGATGCGTATTTCACATAACAGTCGAGTTTTTGTTTTTTAAATATTATCAAAATACAATATTTTTGTTCTTTAGAAGAAAAGCTCCGAGATTTAGTTTACACATTACACATTAATTACAATAACATTTCTAGAAGCTCAAAGATAAAAACCGAACCGAACCCAAAACAAAATAAAGTGTAATTGAAATTAAAATAAAGATGTATTTATTTCACTAAAATAGTTCAACAAAACATAATACATATGTACAGTGATTGTTACAAGCATTTCAAGTAAAACAGAAAAATAACCAGATCTTAAATTCGATCCCTTTGTAGATCGTACAGTTGACATCGATTCTTTCTTTTTTTCTCTAAGTATGTATGTATTTTGTATATTTAGATTGTAGATTTCTATATCATAGACACATAAAAATGGACATTTAACTTTGAGTTTTTGGATTATACGATTGCACATATGGTATTAATAGGGATTTAAGGGACTTTATTGCAACTATTTAACTGTTTTCTTTTTCTTATTCTTTTTCGCTTTCGTTCTTGTTCTTCGCTTTTTGTCTATACTCTTTTAATGCTCTTGAAAAATTAGAAAAAACTTGCCAGTTGGCAGGTGGCCGACTAAGTATTTATATTGTATGTCGTATATTTGTTGTATATACGTATATACTTGTACATATACGTATATGGTATATTAATCACTTAATGAGATCAAGTCATATAGCGCATTATCTCGCGCAAAGCATAGAGTAGTTCGGCCTGGTTACGGGCCTCCATTATCATTAGATTAACATGAACCTGCAAGAAGTAAGAAAATGATTAATCAGAATACTATATATTTATATTGAATTATATTAACCTTTTCACTGTCCTGAAGCTCCACAAGCACACTATCGTAGTCCTTTGTGGTAATGCGCTCTGGAAAGCAACAGGCTGTCTTTATAAACATTTTCAACGGACGTACAAGGAGCTGAAAGAGTTTAAAGAATTGAATTCTGATATAGATTAGATCGATTCTCTCATGCTACTCACCTGGTTAACCTCCCCGTAGTCGTAGTCGTCGTGTCGTATGCCGAAAATGCACTGTATATAGTTCCATATGGCACGTCGGAACTTTGATGTGTCCACGTTCTTGATCCCTCCCATGGTGAAATACGTTAGGTTGTAGGCAGCCCGGAATTTCTCATCCAGAACGCGACCAACATCGTTGTACAAACTGTTGAAGTGGAGTCGCATTACAAGGTTCCCAGTTAAACAGATCAATACTGTCTTACCTTTCCACCAGAGAGTATCCATGGTCTTCCCAGGAATAATCCTGAATGCGAAACGTATTGATGTTCTCGGCACCGCGACGTGCAAAGTCCTGGTAAGTGAAGCTCGCGTCGTCCACGTAATGCGAAATGATCGGGGGCAAAGGGACCGTTGGCTCGGGAGTAGCGGCTGCCAGCTCTGCGGTCTGCAGCTCGACGCTCTTAAACCGATTGCTTAGCTCGGCCTCGCTGCACTCGTCCTGGTTCTGCGAGAGCACCTTCATGCGCTCCATCAGTGCCTCCACAGAGATGCCGTTCTGCTGCGGCTGCTGCTGTGCTGTGGCTGCGAATCAAATGGGCATTGTCTGGTAATTAAGTGAAAGCTCTCGCACTGGGAGGCAGGGGACGAAGTGCAAGGGGGAGTGTACATACACAGTGTACACTGTACAGTATACAGGGACTTATGTTACTTACCCAAATAGTGCTGCCCGAAACCATTGCTGGCTCCGCTGTTCCTGCTGCTGCTGTTATTGTTGTCCGCTGCGTTATTGTAATCTGGCTTTGTGCTGATGCCTCCGCCTCCGCCACCTCCCCCACCTCCACCTCCACCGCCGCTGGCGCTGCTATTGTTCAGTGATATCTCACCAAGAATATTTTTCTGTTGCTGCGGCTGCTGGTATGTGGGACTGGTTGTGGTCTGGCGTTCGCCATCACGGGACGTTGGCAGAGGCAGCGAGACGGGCGCACCTTTCAATTTGGGGCTAGACAAACCGTCGAGCTTCTGTGTGAGACCGCAAGAGAAGACGAACGAGGAGAGCGAGTGGAAGTGCGAAAGCAGCACCATCGCGTGCACCACCTCCGACAGGGACCACCTGCCCTCGGTCAGGCACTGCAAAGAATCAAATTTAAATTGCAGTTATTGTCACTGTTGTTGTTGTGCTTGTTAGTCCTTGAAATATTCATTGATAATGTTGTAAGTGTCCTAAGCACCACAGTAGACCCACCTTGATGTGCTCCTTGCGTAGCAGCCACGGCCGGTGCGCTAATATTTTATTTATATCGTATATGGCACGTAGTTTGGCGGGCGTATAGTCGACCCCGTTCAGCCAAGTGCTGTCCCCGCCGTGGTTAATGAACTCTTTCTCGTAGCGCTTCACTAGGTACGGGCATTGATGACGTGCGGCAGCCTGAAAAATGACAAAAAATAAACAACAAATTGGATTATCTTAAGGCATTGTAAATTGTAATATACTTTGCTTATTACACACTGTATTCTCCGAGAAGAAGGCATTACGTAATCTGTTTTTGTTGTTGTGTTATTGTTGTTAAGTTAGCCTTGAACTGAAGCTGGTAGGGGCACATCTCGTAGGGGCACATGATGCTTAATAATGCGCCTATTTATGCGCCGCAGCTCGCAGCTATGATGGAAGTTCGCAACGCGTTCTAATTGAACGTATTCAAATGCCCCCGCCCCCCTCTGCCAGGCCCACTAACAGTCCCTCACACACATAAACTCCCTCACATAGGCCTGTCGTCATCGAGAGAGCCCCTGGGAGAGCATCACACCTGAAAATGCGCTAAAATTATTTTCGTTGTTTCGTGTGTGCGTGACCCAAAATACGACAAATTCGAGTATTCGAATATACGAGTGTATTCAAACGCGTAGGCCATTGTTTCGTTTTGACAATGTGTGTTTGTTTTGATTTCTCATTCGCTGACATTCGCTTTGTTTTCGTCGAAATGTTGTTTACAACGTTTCAGCGTTATTAGCCAGGCTACTGTATACATCATAATCATAACATCTGACAGTTCAGAGAGAGAGAGCTTCAATTTCAAATTGAGACATCACTGTTGTCCAGCCTAGGCTACCCAATTGGACACGAATTCTATTGCAAGAGCACAACCATTGTCAGCGTGTCTTTAAGGTACACACACGCACAGAGGGTACACACACTCACACACACAGGGCGCACACAGTGCACACTGATTGCAAGCAGTAGCAAACATACAAAGATGCATTCAAGATGCACATGTTAAAGGGGTATCTTCAAGTCGCTCTACCGCACCTTCTTTGCGCTTCTATGAATATCAACTTGGAAACGCGTGGGCGCGAATTGCGAATCAACAGAAATCGTCGCCAATTTGCGAGTATAAATGAATGTCTTTATTATTGTCACGATTATAAAAGTCAAAGACCCAAAACCAAAATAAAAATATCTTATCTAGTTTATGATTATTGCACACACATCTCTTGCAAATAACTTGTGCATGTCTGTGTGAGTGTGTGTGTGTGTGTGTGTGTGACTGGGTGTGTCCGCTGCTATGACCGATTAACTCCATATTCATCTATATACTATACACAGACTGCAACTTTTGTTCCTATTCTGAGCTTCTTCTTTGCTTATACATATATATTCAATTTCATCATCCATTCAGCACAAGCGATTAAGAAACTATTAAGGAAATATGCCGTATATATATTACATTATGTATATCACATATATATACACCATATATATATTGCAGCAGATAATGCAAATGCCCGATTGGCTGCCTTGCACAATGATTTAACTAACTGCGCCATTAATACAGTTTAATTGTTCATTGAATTCACCCCAGCAACGATGCCAGCTGCCACTCTACCTCCCCCTCTCGTTGCTCCTCACTCCTCCTCACTTCCACTCGCAGTGCCTCCCTTCCCTTTCCACACTTGCAATGTTTCTATACAAACTGTATAATTAGTAATTTGATAATTAGGCAAGCACCCCTGAGGGGTTGCATGTCACATGTAGATATATAATCCAGCATAGTTCCCATATCTTCCTATTATGCATGCTGTTCTATATATATGAACAATGCTTTGCTCATTCTACCTTACTTGACCACAACTGCATACTATATATGTATATCTCTCTATCTTTGCTCCTTGCTCCTTCGCTCTCTCCTGTCTCAACTGCCCGCTGTGCCCTGCAGTCACATGAACTTAGTATCCTTAGGATTGTCGACACATTGACAGCCTGAAATTGTGCATATTTATGCCCGGCAAGGGGGTGTGTGTGCTCGCATCCCAGAGAGAACAGCAGAAATATGAAAAGCTGTCACTTGTAATTAAGAAACTTGTTTAGCTCGCAACACTTCTATTGTCTCTCAAGCATGTGGCATGCCCCCTGCCCATGCTCCCTCCTGCTCTGAAATTTCTATTCTTGCAACATGTGTTCGCCTGTTGCAGCTGCAAGCGAAAAGTCTTTCTTTCTTTCTTTTTTTACTGCAGTGCAGAGAAACCAGAACAGTGGAAATAATTTGCTGTTGTTGATGCCCCCACGAGTACATCTGTCTGTCTGTATGTGTGTGTGTGTGTGTGTAAATGTATAACCCGCTGTGAGCAAGGATCGGATGCAGGGGAGGCTGCTGTCATTGATAGGGCATCAACAGCCAACAGGCAACACATTGTGGCACTGGCAGCAGGCAGCAGGCAACATGCAACGTGAAGCAGGCAGCATGCAGCAAATGTGAGCTGACAGCGTCAGTCGGCGGTAGCTAATGTGCTTTAAATTTGCCACTGGCAACAATGCACTGCCAACAATGCATCCCCATACAGACGGACAAACTGAAAACTCAAAACTGACTATGAAAACTGTAAATTCAGCCCGCATCCTTGCAGAGAAATGAAAGGGATGGGAAAGGGAAAGAAAAGGTAAGGTAAGCCTCATGGGAACAGTTTGTATTTATCTCAACAGCTGTCAGATAGAGGATAATAACATTTGCCCACGTATGCATACAATCTGCGCGTATTCTCTGCAAAGTATTTAAACATTCCCCACTCGAATTTCCATTACACGCATAGCTCTGCAAGAACTTCCAATACAATCAAGGCAGACGAGTATAGAGATGATATATATGTATGTATATATAGTGTATATACTCACAATTATGGCCAAATAGTATCTATATGCGTAGGGCAACGGTCCATCGCCTTTCATTATAAAGTTCTGTGTGCGCAGAAAGTGATCACGATAGTGGGGATGGTAACCAATCACCTGTGTGACCTGGTCACACTCGTCCAGATCATCCATTTCTAGATCTGTTGCGGAGCACTGCAAGACAGAAAGAAAAGCAAACAAAACAAATTTAAATTGATTTTATCATGCGTATACTTAATATAAACATCACGCATACGCCCCTCATTCCCTTTGCCCTTTTGTACACACAGTTTACGCTGCACAAACTGTAAAGCTCATTTGAGTGCCACTATTTGCAGTTGGCAAATACATATCCATATGCATATACACTTTATTTGCATTAATTTTTTTAAATCAAACTGCAGAATATCCCCCTCATCTCTCCTCTCTTGTCCCTCTGTCTCCCCTCTCTGTCTCTATTCTCTGTTCTCTGGCGCTATGCCGTGTCTGCCATTGAATACTTTGAGCTTGTCCTTTTGAGAGTTGTTGCCTGTTGGCAGTTGCCTCTTGCCAGTTGGCAGTTGCAGGCAGCGCACACACAAAATGCAATGCACAAAAAGTCACTATTTGCGATGAGCTGCTTTATTGGCTGCTCTGCTCTTGGATTGCCAATCAATAAACAGTTGCCATGGCAAAATGCTACGCAGCCTGCACACACACACACAGGCACACACACATACTTTATGCAAGGGCCTGGCCTATAACGGCAAAGGTAAAGGCAGAACTAAAGCTATTCTCTATATTGGTATACATGAGTTGAATACATGAGTCTCTCTCTACATATTATTCATAACTCTGCCCTTTTGGACAGTGCCTGAGCAGCGGATTTATTAAGACTATCACACAGACAGTTACACACACACAGGCATACACACACAGTCACACACACACAGGCACACACACACACACATCTGCAGACAGCACGACACTTGAGCCGGAGCTCACTTTGAAGTTTCTCGTAAACAAATAACGCAAGCGCGTCGACTTTGTTGTTGTTGTTTTCTGCTATTCTCCGCTGTTCTTCGAGTTGTTGTTGTTTTCCCTATTTTGTTGCCTTCTTCACCAACACACACTCATACAGCTATGCACAACAAACTTGATCATTAAACAACACATGTTTAAGTGTTGCCAGCAACATTTTCTATACTGCCTTCATTTTTTTTTATCTCACTTGCGCTCGCTCTCTCTCTCCCGCTCTCTTTCTCTCTATCTCTCTCTCTGTCTTAGGCATAGCTACAACAACAGTTTGACTGACTGACTGACTGACTAGCTGACTGCCTAAGCGGCTGTAAAATTTTAATCAAACTTGTGTGTTTTGTTGTTGTCGTTTTATTATTTTATTTGTTTCTTTCTGCTTCGCCAGCCTCTGTCTCTATTCCCCCTGCCCCCTCTCTTTCCCTCTCTATCACTGTGTCGTTTTGTCTCTCTATTGCTCAGTCGTTCTCTGCCTACTAAACTGGGGCGATGTTATTAAACGTTCAATGACTTTTCGTTAGTTGTTGTTTAATTTGTTGTGTGTTTGCCTTTTCTTGGAGCAAGTTGACTTTTAATTGCAGATAGCGTGACCCAATCAACCAATTCTGAATACATTTACCACATATCCATACATATCCACTCATGATAGTGGGTCTATATAATCAAGCACACTCTATATTGTCAATATTTCTACGACCTTAGCAGCAACGCCCACCGTAATCGCGCCTTTTTTGGGAACACTCGCACTTGATTCGTTGTTGTTGACATTGAATCCACCCACCAGTAGCAGCAGCAGCAGCAGCTGGATGGATGGAGCTGCTCAATAACACACACTCGATCCACACACTCGTTCTAGCTTGATTACATTCGTCTGTCTCAGTATTAGAATGATTGTAGCTCTGTGCCACATGCTGTGCAGCTCATCAATCAGTGAAGTATGTAAAGTGCGGGTACATGCCCCTAGAGACGCCTCCTCCTTCTTCTCCTTCTCCACTGGCTCCTCCAGCTGTAAACTGCCATCAGTTTGGCGCAATTAATTAGACCTAATGCCAAGTTATTCTCTATTATTTGTGATATTTTGGTAGCCAGCAGCATTTGAACAGAACAAATGCCGAACAAAACACATACAAGATGTTCCATTAATCAAACTGATTTATGGCCAAACAACGCCACCTTATTCACATGCAAATCGCCAAATTGAGAAGGCGAGAAGGGGCTGCACAAAGCGTACCCATAAATTGCCATGTAAATTTGCTGCTCTCTCTCTCTTTCTCTCTCTCTCTCTCCCTCTCTCTCTCTGTCTTTGAGTTTAGCTTGTCGACTCTCATTGTTAGCCAAAACGGAACAACATAAACGATTCTGATCGAAATGGATGTGGAAGCAACACACGCCGCGACTCGACGAGAGATATGCGAATAAAAACAACTAATTAGTGCTACCAGTTGAGCTCTCCCTTCCCCCTTCCTCTTCCCTCTCCCCCTCTCTTCCTCTCTCTCTGTCCCTCTCCATCTTCAGCTGCTTCATTTATTATTTTTTTAGCATTTTAATTGGCAGCTCTTCACAGCGAGGCGCCAGTGCAAAAAAGCATTTCGCGCTTCGTTTCAATTGAGACACGACAAAAGGTGCTTAATAGCACACACCTTCATGCACCTTCACACATTCCCCCTCCCCCACCACACACTCCCCCTTCCCCTGCACGCACACACACACGCGCGCAGAGCGTAACTTATTAATGTCAAGCAATTAAATAATAATTAATTTCAAAACTTGCGACAATTGTCTCACATTTGCAAAGCTATTTATAGCCACAGTAAACACACACACACACAGACACACACACATAGTTGTGTATTGAAAATATGGAAAATTTGCTCAAAGAGACAGAGAGAGACAGAGGGAGAGACGGACAGACACAAGCAAACCCGTTTGCAATCGAAACTACTTTGACTTTGGCACACAATTTACAGAGTGCTCCAACCAGTTCTAACCACAAGGAGTACAGGGTATCCCCCCTCTTTGGCACGCGGGTGCTTAGGCCAAGTTTAATAGTTGTGTACAAGCATACACAGATGTATGTATATACACTTACATATGTGGCATACTGGTTTCATAGCCAGTTATTGCACTGGAAATGCGTTGCTCAACCTCTTGGCAATGTTTGAGTTGCAAGCAGAGGCATTACAGGGTATCTGCTGTTCGCTCAACACAGCACTGTGCTTTCACTCGTTATTGTCTTATTTCGCTTGGCGTATACGTGATATAGCGAGGTTTCTCCGCTTGCAGTTGCACATGCGGACAGAGGATGCACGCAGTACACGCTCTGTGCCCCTCTGCCGCCACCCCTCTATAACCCCTTGACCTCTTGCCCACTTAGGGGGCACAGTGCAAGTAGCCAGTAGCGTGGGTGCCCCTACCTACTAATTGCATACACGTGCTTGACTGTCTTCTATCGTGTATCGCTTTTCGTTCAGCGTACTGCGTACTGGGCGTATGAGTGATTAGCAATCGTTAAGCGATAATTAAATCTACTTGCCAGCAGCAAATCTTAATCAAATATTCATCCTACACAACCTACCCCCCTCTCCCTTACCATACCCTTTCATGCACAGTGGCACAACAAATAAATATCGAAAACGGAAACAAAATTACTTCCCTGTGTCCCTCGCTGCGAGTATCCGCAACGATCGTGATCGAGCATAATTTAAAACTGGCGGGGGGGCAACCTCAGACCCCCCGCTGAGGTCTAGCAAGGACATGCAACAAGTTTAAAGAGCAGGGCAACCACAGTGGGCTCGATATTGTTGATGACTCAAAGAGGCAAAGGCATTAATTCTGTGTCTGCTCGTGAACTTTTAGCGAGCACTATAGGCCGAGAGGTGTTTACGTGCTAAATCGTAAGGCGTGACGATTAGCAAGCGCAGATAGTGCCATAGTGGGGTGAGTGGAAGGGGAAATGGGAAAGAGAGAGGTGGCACAGAGAGGTGGTCACAGTGCCTGCTGGCAGTTGACTTACGAGCGCGGTCTTCTCTCCATCCGTAAGTATGTGGGCAATTAATTATGCCTTCTACTGAGCTTATTTAGATTTCCGCTTTACTGCGTGAGAGAGGAAGGGAGAGAGGGGGGAAGGGAGTTGAGAGTGAGGGGGACAGGGGGAGGGGGAAGACGGAGTTCAAAGTATGAAATAAAACAAATTAAAGCGAAATTAGCATAATTAGCAAAGTACGAAGCGAGATTCGCTCAGAAAACTGTGAGACAATTTGATTCACTTAAGCCGCTGTCGGGTACTGTCCCCTTCTCCCCCCTCCCCATTTATCTGAAGTTTCATCATTGTGTTGTTGTTATTGTTGTAGTTATGTTTATGTGAGTGGGCGGCAGTGGGAGGCTTCGCTTCAAATGTCAACTGTGGCTGTGGCTGCGGCTGTGGCCTCAACAAATTAAAACAAAAGCTGGTAAACAAGCAAATAAATTAGCATAAATGCTAGACTACTCCAAAGCAGAATGAGCAAACAATGAGCAGACAGCGACAGAGAGAGAGAGAGAGAGAGAGGGGAAAGGGTGGTAAGGGAAGGGGGAGGGGCAGATAGTGAATAGGTAAACAAGCAAAGTGGAAAAAACGGGCAGGTGTTGGAGAGACGCAAGCTAAATAGATGTGGCATATGAAAGCCAAATAATAATAAGTACAGTGAGTACAGTAAGTATAGTAATAAGTAATAGAAGAACAGTGAGTACAGTGAGTACAGTAAGTATAATAATAAGTAATAAGTAATAGAAATAGAAATCAAATAAACAACTTGAAAGCATTTTTATTCAACTCGCACGTACACACAAAGTACGTGTGTGTGCCAGTGTATGAGAATGTCTTTCTATCTGTGTGTGTGTGTCTTGTCTACAATGCCTGCAGTGTGAACTATTTGTCAGGCACTGTATGAGTGTGTGTCAGGTGTGTGTATGTTTATGCGTAGCTAATAAAGACTCGCGTCTAGACGTGATAAACTATAAACTAATACACTGGCGCACTCACACTCGCACTCATACTCGCACTCATACTCACACTCGCACTCAAAGTGCAGTTGTACTGTTGAGTATATTCACTTAGACATTCCCTGCAGTTATTACGTATACGCAGAGAGGGACAACAGCAATAGGAGCGAGAGATACACTATTACAAGGTATCTCCACGTCGAGCACCCTCTTTAGCTGCACTTGTTGTGCAGTTTGCGCTGCAGTGCAGCATATTAATTTAGGTTTATTTGCATATTTCAGTTGGCAGTTGCACATAAGCAGAGTATACAAGAGATATGGTATATACTAGATGGTATATACCATAGATATACTAGACATGGCTCTACTTATTTATACTTTGCCTCGAGATTAGAGAGAATACTTTCAGCAGCAGAACGAGCAAAACAATGCCAGCTGCATCTGACACACATTCCCCCCCAGCTGCAACAATGACATTATCAATCCTCAGACGGAAGGACAGACAGACAAAGAGAGAGAAACTATGAAAAGAGACAGACAGACAGAGAGATTGATATACAGAAAGACAGACATACAGAGGGACAGACAGACAGATAGACAGACTTACAGAAAGACAGACATACAGAGAGACGGACATACAGATAGAAGGGCTGACAGAGAGACGGACAGAACGTGAGACAGACATACAGAAAGACCGACTTACTGAGATACGGACATACAGAGAGACGGGCAGACATAGAGACAAACATGCAATGAGACGGACATACAGAAAGACAGACATACAGAGAGACGGACATACAGATAGAAGGGCTGACAGAGAGACGAACAGAACGTGAGACAAACATACAGAGAGACAGACTTACAGAGAGACAGATATATAGAAAGACAGACATACAGAAAGACAGACAAACAGAAAGATTGACATACAGAAAGACAGATTTACAGGGAGACGGACATACAGAGAGACTGGCAGACATAGAAACAGACAGAAGTTGAATCGAAAACATCGAGAGGCCTCTCGTCTACTTTTTTTGCCTCTAAACTAATTCACTTATCCACCCCGTATCGGTTTCCCCCGTCCAATAATTATTCGAAACGGATTGCTCCAATTTCACTTTCTGCACTTTCTGTTTATCCCGATCCTTCTTATTGTTTGACTTTGCCTTCTCCTGGGGCATTGTTGTGCAGTCACTCCCCATTGGCATTGTTTGAATGGTTTTTTGTGTGAGCAGCGTGAGTACACTCACTATGAATGTGAGTGCGTGTGAGTGTGAGTGTGCAGGGTGCACATATTTGCAAGTGTCTAGCAAGTGGCAATATTGACCAACCTCGAAGTGTTCCATGCGAGTGCCGAGTGCCAAGTGGAGCCAGAGAGAGAGGGAAGAGAGGAGAGTGTGGAGTGTAGAGTGTAGAGTGTGCTGGCTTCCAACTGGGGCCTGGACTTTTGTGGCCCACTGTGTCTGGCACTCAGTGCGACACTTTGTCTACTGATACGTGCCGCAGTGCAAGCAGCTAAAGGCAAAACAAAAGCAATGCAAACACAAAGACATGACGGCAGTGAAACGACAGTCAACTCCCCCTCCCAACTGACTGGCAAATTATTAGGTGCACATTATCACAAAGCGTAACACAAGAAGAAGAACAACAACAACAAGAAGAAGAAAGAGAAATAGAACAGCAATAACAACAGGTAAACTAATAATGAATAGTTAACTCCCCCAGACAAGTCAGCTCCTTGGCCCGATAACACTGATTGATAAGAAGCTACAGTTTCTTCCCGCCCCCTCTATCTCTGTCTCTCTCTATTACCCCCTTCTCTGTCACTCCTCTTATGGTTGTTTTCTCCATTAAATGGCAAATTGTATATATATATCATATGGTGTATGGCATTTGGTATATGGCATATGCTGTATACGAGTAGTATAAATCACGCATAACTCTGACACAAGTTGAACGAACTGTGCTACGTAATTATCATGAATATTCAGAGTATTTGCAGAATTTGAATAAATTGCAATTACTTGTTATTTGCCATCATCACCAACAACAAATGAAAAACCTTTCTGGCATTTATGAGCATACATGATTATATAATGCGTAAATGGCGATTTAAAATTTAAATGGACCACAACCTGCTCAACAATACCTTTTAGATTTATACAATATATTAATACATATGTAGTATGTATACATAAATGTTTTGTTTTACTCGCAGTGCTACTTTGCATCTAAAAATAAACCCCCAACACAGTCCTATAAATTGCGAAATAATGATTTCCGCAATTAAATCGGACAATCCGTTTGAATTGTTGAATTACATTTCAAATACTTTTCGCCAAAGAGTGCACTCACGAGTGCGCTTCAACAACATCTTTGCCCAGTGCACACTTATTCACTTATTCAGTCAGCCACTCAGGCCGTCACTCAGTCTACTTTTCTATCCCACTGTCCCGCCATACCACTGTCCCACTGTTCGTCGGGCAGTCAGTCAGTCAGTCAGTGTGTCATGTCGTTATTCTGTCACTCAATCAGAGGCGAATGCCAGCCCTGGCCCGTTGCCAGAATCGGAATGGCGCACATCTGTTTATTTGATATCGTTGCTCATAGTTGCTCTGCTCTGCTCGTTCTGTATATTTTTATACGATTCTCCTCGTTTACTTTTCTTCTTGCTATCAAAATGTAAAATGAATTTCCATGTATTTCTATCACCTTGTGCCACACAACAACAACAATACACACACACATCTAACATGCAGTCATAATACTCGAACGGTCTCTGGAGTTGAAGACGAGAGAAACTCATCTGTTTCGATTTAAGCATCATCGATGATTTAATAATTCATCAAGTAGCGCAATATGAATACAGCTTCCTTCGTGAGGCCCTTGGCCGTTTCTTTGTCTGACTCGCAAGCCGATTAGCTGACCCACTTAGCAGTCTATTTATAAGCAAACCACATACAAAATACAGATTACTCTAAAGTTAATTCGTTGTTTACGCTCTGCTCTCGCATTCGCTATCGGGTTTATTGTTGTGCGAATAGTTCCCCAGTGTAGTCCCGGGCTTATCAAAAGCTTATCAGGCTGCCAAAAATGTTCCACCATAAACTACGCAGTACGCAATACAAATGTGCTTGGATTTCCATTAGGCAGTCCTCCTACATAGTCCCTGTTATGTGTGTACTCTAATTAAACTGCTTTGTGTAATAAAGAAAGTTGCAAACAGTGAGATTCCCCTACTCTCGCATTGCATTGCCACAGGCAACACTTTCATCCTGCTTCCCTTTCTCCCTCTGTGTGGCAGTAGAGATCATCCCCATTTATTGCTCAACTATTTGTTCTACACTCAGTCTGAGCAAACTGAATCATTACTGAATTCGCAGCAACGTATGTGTTTAGGGTATTTACAAGTCTATACCTTAAGCAGCTCTTGACTGGCTCTACGCATACAAAAATTCTACAAACCAAACCCTGGTAATACTTTTGTAATAAAAATTTCTGGCATTGGCTGTGAAAACACAAAGCATTCTGCCCTGCATTCGCAGGAGTACCTGTTCCCAGAGTTTGGGTTCGGGTTTGGAGAGAGAGAACAAAGGGAACAAATGAAATTAATTCGCATAACTACAAATATGACAAGACAGTGATATCTCTGCCTCCGTCTAATTAGTCTGCACTCTCTCTCTCTCTTGCTGTCTCCCTCCGTGTGCCTCTCTCACTCTGGATCCTATTGTGTGTTTGAAACCCGCCCGGGGCTATCTGCAAAAATTCAATTAGTGCATGAATTTCACTGAGCCAAACAACAACAACAACAGCAACACGAAGGCAAAGCAAATAGCAGGAAAATTTTACAATGATGTTGATTTCATTTACAGCTATTTAATCGATTTCCACGTGCCACATCCATCCACAGTCATTATGCAACACACTGTGGCAGCTACCGGAAAGCGGCAGCGTTTTAATTAAAAGAATATTAAACGAGTGCAAATGAGTGCAGTGATTGTGAGTGTGAGTGCAGGGCCTCCTCTTGTTGATAGCCATGAGAACCTGATTAAAACTATGCCAAAGATAATTTACAGAGGGAATATTATAATATATTAAATACTTAAGTAGAGGGAATACCCTGTAAGGGAATACCCTGCTAGTGGCAGGCCTTGTTACCCCGTCATTTGCTAGTTGTTGGGCATGAGTGACTATTCTACTTACATCTTTTGAGATTTGTCCCATTTCCGCGTAATAATCAACAGCGGAGTACATGGGTGTCTCTGTCTGCGCGTGTGTGTGCTTGTATCTGTATCTACAGTCAGGCAGGGGAAGCAAATTACCAGTTGCAGCTTGAAGTTGAAGTCGAATTCGGATTCCAGTTGCAGTTGCAGTTGCAGCTGACGATGTAGCTCAGCTCAGGCTGAAGCTGAAGGCAAATCTGATGCTGAAGTTGAGGCAAACCTGTGGGCCAACTCGCTTTGTGTAGCTGCAGCAGGAGGTGGTAGCTTGTTGTCATTCACAATCTAGATTCGGCTCTCTTTCTCTCCCTCTCTCTTCTTCTCTGTTTTGTTCAGTTTCTTTTAGTTTTAAGTAAGTTTTCACTTGCTGAGCTGGTGAGTTGCTGAGCTGCTACTGCTGCTGTCAGGGCAATTAACGTGGCTATAGAGGATGTGATTTTTGTGCAACAGGCAACAGTTAACAACAACTACACGATGAAGAACAGGAGTACACGAGTTTGTTCGGTGGGTTGCCAAAATAGAAATAAGCAAACACAACTTGAACCTGACTTAAACAAGAGTCAAGAGTTGCCAATACGATCCAGACTCAGACTCGGATTGGGATTCAATTGTTGATGAATCCGTTTCGAATCGTTTATCAGCGGATTGTGATTGAGGCACTTGTACGTGTGACTGCGCGTTGCGGCCTTCCTCTGCTCCTCCTGCACTGCCTGCTTCTCCTCCTCAGTCGTGCTTGACTCGTGCTCGTGGATATATTCTAAATTGTCTCGGTTTCTCTGGGTTTTCATTGGTATTCTCAGTGCGTTTCCTCACTCACAATCACGAGCAACTCGCGTTCACTGCAAAGACAGACAGAGGGAAGCAACTATTAGCACAAGAATTTAGACATATCTACCATTCAGATACAGATACAGCTAAAGTCACTGTATCTATCACTCGAGCGTATTCTCGACAAGAGCAACAGCAATTAGCAATCACTCGCCAGTCGAAATATATTTAGTATAATTCACATATCTTCACAGAGTTACCAAATATATGAATATGAATAGCCGCTTATGGAACCGTACTCTACTCATAAATAAACAAAAAACAAATAAACGCCGCACACTAAATATTTCTCAACAAAAAAGTTACAAACAAATTGGCAAATGCGTATGCGAATAAATACTGCAAATTCCAAAGGTAAACATCGTTCTTTTTTTTGGCATCATAATGAAAACTGCCAATCACACACACACACAGACACACAGACACACAGGCATACATGCATTTGCAAAGTACATACAATACATTCCTCGACGGGGGGCAACAGCCACAGGGAAAGTGACACGACTCTGCAAACATTGACAGAATATGATAAACAGATATTGAAAACCTTTATGAAATATGGGCAGAGCAAAAGGTTTACAATATATATGACAATTCAGGAAGTTACATGCTTTTAAAATATGTTTTGTGTGTGTTTACCTTGTGTGTTAATTGCCTGCTTGAATCATACGACTAACAAAAGAAGAGAATTATGTGAGAACCTCCGAAAGAACCGGAATTGAGAGAAGACAACGTCGAAAACATGTAAGCAAATAAAGCAATTTCGAACTATTCTGATCCTACCGTGGGAGTATGTAGCCCAGCCCGCAATAAACGCCAAGACACCGTGCGTATACGTGATTTCAGTGAGTTGTCGACGAGTTTCTGCTTGTCAATGCCAGAGCCAAAGCCAAAGCCAAAGCGCGTATTTGTAATACTTGTTGCTATATTTTACACCACTCTGAAAATGTTTATGTTTTTAACTCTGAAGCAAGCCTCATTTGCATTGTGTATAGGTGTGTAAGTGTGTGTGCTGTGTGTGTGTGGAGAAACAAGATGCATGTGCTGGGCCGATAAACAATGCGAGAAGTTGTCGTGCCCAGAGGTAGCTCTGTCTGCTCTCTCGGACTGTCGACTGAGGGCTGCCTGCTGGCCATTATAACTCATTTCTTTGCTAATTAATAGGGTAAACCGATAAACAACAGCAACAGCAGCAGAGGCAGCAGCAACAACAACAAAAAGAACAACAGCGCAATCAGTCAGCGGTTGCCACAAGTCAAATTTAATATTGTTTTCATGCGGTTTTTGACTGCGCATCTGTCAACAGCCGCAGCTGCGACAGAGGTTGCTGTTGGAGGGTGGGGGCAAAGCCTGGAGGGAGGGGGCATAGCAGTGGCTGAAGCTCAAAAGTGCTGACTGACGAGTCTCAAATTACTCCGTATAAGTTCTGAGATCTTCAGCATCACATTGAGCAGCTTAGAGTCAGTTTTCTTCTAGTCAGTTTTCTATGCCAGTCTAGCTATAAAAAGGCCGAGTCGGCAGCACTACAAGCTGTTGTGGACTGCGGTGTGGGGGTAGGGCATATAGTTCCATAGCCCCCCTCCGATCTGGGCCTGAGACGAGGCTGACACTGAGCGAGTCGCTGAAGCGTTTATGCATGCGCAATGTGTTTTTGCTGTTGCTATAAAAAGGCCATAAATTTATTAATTTTACAATAACAACAATGTAATGAAATCAACAACAACAGCAACAGCAAAACAACAACAATACGCTGAAATAGAAAACTACAAAGCGCTTTTTGTTATTGTCATTTGAGTGCGCGCAAAGTTGCTTAAGTTACATGCCAAATGTTGTTGATGTCGTTGTTACTATTGTTGTTGTTTACATTGTTGTTGTCGCGGTTGTTGTTGTCGCGGTTGTTGTTGTCATTGTTGTTGTTGTTTGTTGTTTATAGAGTGACGCTTGCTTTGGCTTGCCGTTTAGGCTCTGCCTTTGTGTGTAATACATTTGTTAGCATTCGCCATCTGTGCTGTCTGTCGTCAGCGGAACCGCAAGAGCCCAAAAATAATATTAGAAATAAACTAGCAATGGGATGAGTGGACAAAGTTGGCATGCCAATTGGCCTATGAAGTAAAAACAGTCAATATTAATATGCTAGAACTGAATGTACTCTTTGTTATGCAGTTGATAAGTTGACATATCAATTGTCATCAATATGTCCAACACTAAATTAAAAACAAGCTGCGTCGCATTGTGCATTCGATTCATATTGAACCAGGCACAGCTTGAAGTCAGCCTGCCTGCCTCTTTCTCTGTCTCTCTCTCTTTCTGTCTGTCTCCCACTGTGAGCTCCCACTCTCGCCCTCCTACTCTCTCATCAAACATGAATTGAATTGCGCACACAAAAGTAAAACATCTACATTCAAAAACATTTCCCCTTTGCATTTATTGCCAACTTCTTCATGGAAAACTATTGGAAAATTGCACAAAAATATTAAATCAGACAGAACCGGACTCAGTATTACCTAGCAACATGTGCAATAGGGACTGCTGTGCCATGAAGACCGCCCTCGATCTGCGTCGGCAAAAGATACTCATGGAAAAGATGAGGTTAGCGCTGCTGGCCAATCCTCCAAAGACCATAGAGACTCCCCAGAGCCAGATCTACACCTACGATGAAATGCTCGCGATAGCCAAATACATAATCAAGAAATCTGACATGAGGCCCAAGTACGGCATCATTGTTGGCTCCACGCTAGCGGACATTCTCGTATTGATCGAGAATCGCAAGATAATCGATTATGAGGACATACCAAACTACCCTCCGTGCTGCATTGCGGGAGAGGTGGACAAGGTGTATGTAGGCACCCAGGATTTAGGCACCCTGTATGTTGGCACCATACTGGGAGCATCTGTGATGGCCTTCCTGGGTCGCTGTCACATCTACGAGGGCTACCCCATAGGCACCTGCTGCCTGCCAGTGCAAGTGATGAAGCTCTGTGGTGTCGAGTATCTGTTCCTCTCTTGCTCATCCAGTGCTGTCCACATGGATTACGAGGAGGGCGACATTCTGCTGATCAAAGACCACATCAACATGGTCGCCATGCTTGGCAACTCTCCACTTCAGGGTCCCAACGAGAAGCGCTTCGGCAGCCGACACCCGAGTATGATCGGTGCCTACGATCGCCAAATGCTGAAGAAGGCTGTCGAGATTGGGCAGGAGATTGGCTACGAGGACAACATACACACAGGCGTGTATGCCTGCCTGGGAGGGCCTTTCCATGAGACGCCTGCCGAGCAGCTCATGCTGCGCACATTCGGAGTGGATGCCGTCGGAATGGCCCTAGTCAACGAGGTGAGTTCCTCTCTGAAGAGACTACACAGTAATCCCCCAATCTCCTCCCCCTCCTCTACTTAGGTTGTTGTAGCGCGGCACTGCGGCATGAAGGTGTTCGCGTTTAGTCTGATTCTGAAGCCTGCCATGGACCATCCCAAGAGTCCACCCAGAGGCCTGCAGCAAGGACAGCAGGCCTGCATTGACCTAGTCTCCCACATGATCTACTATATCCAGAATGGCCTCCTAGACACCCCTTTGCACTATGACAAGCTCATCGAAGACCGCAAGGGATACAACCTGGAAGACTTCTGGGCCGACATTGATACCGAGCCCAAGGGCATCATTATAAATGAAGATGAAATTGAAATGGAAGACAATTGAATCAGCCCCCCACCCCACCCTGACTTCTGTACTTGACAAATTAATATATACTTGTATATATATGATGAATAGGTAGCGCAATGTTTGCCACAATATGAAAGGCTAGTAACAACATAATGTAAATACAATAAATTGCAAGTTTGTACGATTCAACCACGCGTGACACGCTGCGTATAAGTTATGTGCCTGCATGTCGCGTATACGCACAGTGGCAGAGCTTGTAGCTTGCCCTGCTGTGTATAGCCGACGCTGCTTTATGCCTACATTAATATGTATAGTTCTGATTAACACACACATACACACACCTACACGTACACATAGAGTAGGGAAAACACGCGCTGCACTTTTGATTTTTCGCAATTGTTTTCGCTGCTGCTACTGCGGCTGCTGCGGTTTACCTAGTGACGATAGCGTTTACATTGTGCCAAGTTCATTGACACTTCATAGTGCATTATATAAAGTCAGTTAGTTGTGAAAAATCTGCCCCTGATTACGACGCGAGTTCGTGCAGCAGTTCGCAGTGTGATCGAGAATTAGAAAACACAATAAGAATAAAGGAATTTGCATTCGAACTGATGTGATCGGTATGTGCTAAGCTAGTGTAAGCACACTATCTAACATATCTATGTATATATATTTTCCTCTCTTACCACTCTCCCTCTATCCATCCTCCACTTGCTCTATACTAAGCACATGCAGTGAATAGTTTTGGCATTTCAATTGCCTTACGTGCGCATCTGTGCGATGCTTTGTAAATTGATTTATTGACAGAGGGCGGACAGATGGACCCAGGGAGGGCAGTGTGGGGCAGTGGTAGGCGTGGCGGTGCCCCTTGCATTCTAAATGACAGCTGCACACTCTAAATAGCTATGCGAATTAAAATAGAATGCGTGATTCAATTTCAGACCAAAGCCAAATGTTCCGATAGCTAATCAACTGACAAAAGAACATAGAATTCGAATTAGCATTTGCATTTACTCCTGCCAGAGTTGCCAACGACACTGGCCAGAAGATGAGACTCCTCACTGGGTGTGGCATTTATTATCGAGAGAACTGTTGAGTTCCTTTCCCTGTGAAGACCCTGCCGTATGATATCATTAAATAATCATCAAGCTGCAGCTTCTTTATATTTTCGAACGTGTGTTGCAAGTTGCAAGTTGACACATGTCGAGTGTGTGGCAAGCAACAAAGTAGTTTCAATTTACACAACTTTTCTTTCTTTCCTTGCAACTCTGTATAATGTATAATAGATCCTCACCCCCTCTACACTACTCTCCCTGCCCCTGCTACCCATTTAATCAACTTTTATATTAAGCGACTTTTTAAGAAATAAACATACATACATACATATATGTGTGTGCGTGTGTGTGTGTGTATGTGTTTATACACAGTGAATTCTTGTTTGTGCTGCTGTTGTTTGTTGCTGTTTTGTTGCAGCTACTCGCAAGACGTAAACAACGAGTCACATGAACCCAAAATAGAACCACAGCCAGAGGCAGACAGTGAGGCAGAGACAGAGGCCGAGGCAGCAACCGAGCAGATAGGAAACTTGCCAAATAGCATAAAGCAGAACAGAACCGAGAACCGAATCGAGTAGAGCAAAGCAAAGCAAAGCAAACCGTAACGGAACCAAATCAAATCAAACCGAACCGAGTGGAGGCAGCTCGAGTCGAGTGAAACACTCAGCACTCACTCGCAGTTCTTCTTTTTGTTGTTGACTGTTTTTATGTTATTTTGTTTTTGTCTGATTGACTTGCCACCTGCCACATGCCACCGCCTGCCACATACCATCAGCACAGTCAGCACACTCACAGTGAGCTATTTGAGCTACCCAATTTTATTTAATGCTTTAATTAGCTGCGTAATTAACCCATTAGTTACTTCCCTTCCCCTGCCTGGCAGTAATCAAAGGCTGTTGCAATTAATAAATCCTGTTGAGAGAGCTCCTATTCAATTAATTACACATTTCCCCATACCCCAAACCCTTTTTCCCTTCCCCATCCCCGCTTTCCATGACCAACTGCAATATCAGCTTATTATCAGCCCTGACAGACCCTTTGACGTCATCTGTCTGTCTGAGATAAGCAACAACAACAACAAGTCGAACAACAACTAGTACAACATCATCAACTGCTGGCAAAACTAAAAACGAAAGTTATGCCTTACCCCATTCATAACTTTCATTTAACTTTGAGCATAAGTTACATCAGAAAGAACTTAAGTTATTAACTATTTACAAACCCCCCGTTCCCACCCCTCCAACCCCACACCAGCAGCAGCAGGTTGTTGCCAGGTGTTGCCGAATAAAAAGAAAATAATAAATTGATTAGATTAACAATATAGTTAAATTTCGGCTCATTTTACGACGCCGTGGCTTCTCAATCAATCAATCTTGATTAGTGCTATCAGGTTTATTAGCCAAATCACACAGATATCTGTGACTGACTGTTTTTCGCATGGCAATTAATTGTCGCCTTTCCATGTAGTTCCAAATCTCACACCTCATTCCCAAAGATAAGAAAAAGAGACAACTTTGTTTGACTTTCTAATTAAATAACGTATACGACACGAGTGCCTGCAGAGTTGGTTTTCCAAAAGGAACCCTAAGGAACAACCTAGAGAAAGTGAGAGTTGTTTGTGCTGCATTACACTCTCCTACATATTAGAGAGGATTAACAAAACAATTACAACACATATACACAGTTATCTTTATTAATATTCATTTACTAAATCAATTATAGCAAAGATGATGTGTGAAGAAGAGATGGCATTGAGATCTGCACAGGGAAGAGGAGAAGAAGAGGGAAATAATGAAGAATATAATGAAGGAACAACCTAGAAAAAGTGAGAGTTATTTGTGTTGCATTACACTCTCCTGCATCCTCTCCAATTACAACGCATAGACACATATATCTCTTAATATTCATTTACTTAATCAATTATAGCAAAGAGCGAGGTGTGGGAAGAGGAGCTCTGCACAGGGGGAAGGAGAAGAAGAGGGAGCCTGCAGCATATAAGGATATAATAGACAGGCAAACTGAATACTCCCTACTCTGCTTCTTAGCCTTAGCTGCTTAGCCAAGTTCATTCACCTGGGCGTAAGAAGAAGCGAACTTGCTGTCATCATGTGCAGTGTAACATATGTTGCACAGCATGTTGCACGTTCTATAAGGAGTGCCAAGCAATGCAAGCAGTTGCCAAGCAGTTCCCATTGCAGGCTGATAAGAATGAGGCAAGATAGCAAAGTTCTCTGCCCTTCGCAGGCGAGATCCAACAAATTAACCCCACTCAATGGAGGTAGACACTTCATACAGCAGTTTATACACAGGCAACACACACACAACGCACACTCACACACACACACACACTGGTACAATTTATAGCGCGCTTGGCAACAACAAGAGGCCGCGACAAAACAGTTATTCAACTGCAATATCTATGTGAGCTTGTTGCCGTTCTCGCTGCTGTCTGTTGTTGTTGTTGCTCTCTGTTGTTGTTGCTGTCGGTTGTTGTTGCTGTCTGTTGTTGTTGTTGCTGTCGGCATAGCAACCATTGATATCATAATTGGCATACACGTAAACAGGCACAGTTCTCTAGTTGCTCTTGTTATTCTACTTCTACTTGTTTTTGTATTTCATTTAAGTTTCGGTTTCGGTTTCGGTTTCTGTTGCTGTTTCTATTCTGTTTCTTCATTTATTGCCCCTCTCCCTCTCTCTCTCTCTCTCGCTTGCTACATTACGTATACGCCTCGTCGGTAGCACATTAAACTATCGCCGACTGATTAACTGGCCGTTAATTTATGACAATGATTTCCAATAATCATTAAATATATTCTCGCAAATATCGCTCGCTGCTAAGTGCACAATGTCCAAATCGCAAGATTATATAGTCAGGCATATAGAGGGTGCCCCTGACAGCAGACTGAGAGGAATTTGGGTCAACAAGTCACTTGTGGAATGTAGAATCGCGCCCATATATCAAATTAGAGGTCAGCATAACAAGAAAACATCTTTTCAACAATTATCGCAATGGGCGAGCAGGGGCACAAACGGGTATGATCAGCTAGCAAGCACCCTAAGCTTATTATGCCTTATACCCTAGTCTCCTTAGTCAGCCTAGTCTCTGACAAACTAAGAGACACTACCTTGCTATAGCCATTACAGGGTGTTCAGCTTGTTTTGTTACATTCTCTGGCTCACTGATTAAAATAAATTACACGAAAATAGCAAAAGACAGACCGAGAAATTCACTGAAAAACAATTGCACAGACATAAATGAATACATCTCTATGTGTATATGTATATACATGTGTGTGTGTGTGTGTGAAGCACACATCAAAGAGAGAACACATAACAAATTATTGCTTTATTTAGATTTCCGTGTGGTAGGTCAAGTGGTAAGTTTCTTCAATGTGTGTTGCTCTTCTTGTTCGAGCTTGTTAAGTTCTGCATAGTTATGATGGATTTCTTTCTGCTGCTCATGACTCGATAATAATTTACAGACATGTTGGTTTGACTCTTGCAAAGCCGTAGTGCAAAGTACCTTATCTGCTCTCGACATTTGAGCCCACAACATTTGCAGATACAAAGCGAAATACGTAAGACGAAATGTAAAATGCAGTCGGCTCTGTTTGCCAATGTTGAGCACCTGCCCTGTCCCCACTCTGCCCCCTTTGCTGCTAATGCCTTTATCCTGCCTACCCTGTCAAGCACCTAACCCTGTGCCCACTCTGCCCCTCTGCATCTACTCCCTCTCCACTCCCTG
Source organism: Zaprionus camerounensis (assembly GCA_018904165.1). NCBI lineage: Eukaryota > Metazoa > Arthropoda > Insecta > Diptera > Drosophilidae > Zaprionus > Zaprionus camerounensis. Next base: position 407,157 of record JAEIFS010000037.1, read on the forward strand.
ATATCCCACAATCAACCGCTTTCATACTTTGATATCATTTTGGGTCTGCCCTAATCTGTTTCTGCTCAAATTTGCCAGTTTGCTACAGCTTAAGAAATGATTTTCCAAGGCGCAACTTGCAATTGCATTTGAGCCACAACTGTCAACAGCAGATCACAGAAACTAAAGGCAATCTGGGCATATATGGGTAGGGGCGAGGGGCAGTAATAAAGCAGTTTATAAACCGAACTGTCTGAAAAATCAACAACAATCAACATCAAGCAAAACCAAAGAGCATCTCCAGCTCTTTTTGTTGTTCAAATATATAAAAACTGCATCTGCGTCGATGCATTTATGCATTTTTAAAAGTAAATTTTTGATGTTAACGTTGTGAAAGCGTATTATTTCCATTCCCTATCGAGTACAAATAAAGGCTGAAAAGGACTTTTGTATTCGCGGCAACAGTATCAAAACATGGAAAACCAGAAAAGAACCCAAACAAAAACCCAACTCACCCAAACTGCTTGTGACTCTCTCTCCTGCTCTCTCTCTCTCTTTATTTCTGTTTGTCTGTCAATGCCAGATTGCTGTTGTTGTTCATGCAGTGTGTCGTTGTTATTGCAGTTCTTGTTGTGCTAGTTGTTGTTGGCGATGACAACTGCGCTGGAAATCGTCGGCATAACAACAGCGCGACACCTTTTTTTCTTTCTTTTAAGGTCGCTTTCGGCTTTTTGTTGCCGTTGTTGCTGGTTTTGTTTTTGTTTTTTTTTGTTTTTGTTCGTTGCTGCTGATAACGCGAGCACACGCTGCGTCTCTTTTACTCACTCTGCGCTTGTCTTTCTGCCTTTCCCTCTGTCCCTCTCTCTTCTCCTGTGCTCTTCTTTGTCCCTACACCCGTACGCAGGCCTATAATCGTGCGCGGCTGATAACCGTTGCGGCTTTTTCTTCGTTTTCTTCTCTCTTCTCTTCTCTTCTCCCTTTTTCTGCTTTCGACACAAACTTTCTCGCTTTTTACATGGGGGCGCGAAGATAATAACGCAAACGAAACGACGTTGGACACAAACAAAAATACTGTGGAGAGGCAGGGAATGTATTTGAGAAATATGAACAAATATTTAAAAGAATACTCAAGATATTTCACTCCAAATATTCTGAAAGGTCTCAACAGAATCAACACACTCTCTTTCAGTTTGTTTTTTATTTATCTTTAAATCGGCGCGTGTTTGCAATGTTTCAGTTTATAAATTTATTATTTGATTGTTGTCCCCTGATAGTTTTCTTAATATTTATAGTTTTGCCGATTATTCAGTTTACACAGACACTCATTCAAATGCATTTGGCGCGAAAACAACTTAATAAACGTAAATTTAAATTTCGTCACAACAACAAAAACAACAACAACAACAGTGTGTGTTAGAATGTATGCGCGCGTGTGTGTGAAATAAAAAACACAATACTGCCGGTCATTTTAATTTGCTCTATGGCCAAATCAATTTATGCCCCGTAGTTGTTGTTGCTCTGTTGTTGTTTTTCTTCAGCTCTCGCTCTCTTGGCGCTCATCGCAAACAAGAAATTTCTGTAGTAATTTTCCATGCAATAACAATGATTTTTAGCTTTTTTTCGTATTTTGTATTTTGGGTGCTATCTTGCGTGCGCTTGTTTCTTTTTTCTTTTTCTTTTCTTCCATTTTTTTATTGTTGTTCGTATTATTTTGTTATTATGTTTCTGTTTTCGTTTGTGGTTTCCTTCTCTCACGTACCGTGTAAACATACAAGCATGTGCATGCTTTTGTCTATGTGTGTGTCTTATTTATTACATTTGCATTTATTTATATTGAATTATTATTTAATTACCAGAAGAAAAAGTAAACAACAGAAACAGAATAAAATCAAATTAAAAACAACTCAAATACTCGAACGAAACGAAACGTTGCTCGCTCTTTCTTCACTTTGTCTATGCTCTTTCTCTTTTTCTCGCGTCTTGGAGTAAAAGCTGGGCTTGGTGGGCTTAAAGCGGCACTCGGTTAGTGCGCTGTAAACTCGCCGACAACCGAACGCGGACACAGTCAAAATCAAACTGAAATCGGCCCAGCTGCTTGCCTGCCTGCTACTCTGCTGTCGCTGCCTCTGCTCACTGCCTCTGCTGCTGCTGCTGCTGCCTGCTGGTTTGTTCGTAAACAAGCACGAAAGCTAAACGAAATACTCATACGTGTGTTCGCGTTTGTACGAACACCCACACACTTGCAGTAAGCTTATTACGTGCAGCCGAACAAGCGAGATAGCAGAGCCATAGGCAAATGAGAGCAGAGCAGCAACAGGCAGTCGGCAGCGGCGGAGGCAGCGGCAGCAACAATAACAACAGCAGGAGAAAAGAGTTCACCTCGACTGTTTGTTGTTGCTTTTGTTGTTGCCGTTGCCATTAGTTACACTGCATCAAAGTGCACCCTACACACACGAGTGAGGGAGCACAATGAGTGTTGAGTACTGTTGAATTTACCGTTTGATTGTGTGTGCAGCGCGTTCAGAGATCGCCTACGCCTCTCTTAATTTTGCTGTTCTTGCTGTTTCTTATTGCTAGCACAATTACTTAGTTGTTGTTTTTTTTGTGCGCTTGTGTGCACACACTGTGCTAAAACAACAACTATGTGGGAAAAGAGCATTGGAAAAAGGTGAGAAAAGGTGAGAGAGAGAGAGGGTGTGAGAGCAAAACATTGAGACGGTGCGACAAAAACGACGCTGATATGATTTAACTCTTAAATGGTCTCACACACATAGAAACACGCACAGCGTAAGCCTAACTTTATGAGCACACACACAAACACACGCACGCCCTTTGCAGCGTTTGCTCAATTATCAACAGTTTGTTTGTTTCTCCCCCTCCCCCACCATAGATTGTGTGCACATAAAGCAAAGCAAAAGCAAAAGTAAAAGCAACAATTGCTGCGTTGCCTATCACAACAATAGCAATAAAACTGCGGATAGCAAAGGGCATCGAGAAGAAGAAGAAGTATTGTAGAAGGAGACAACAATCACTTGGGATGATGGACCTGGCGCGCGTCGTAACTTGCTTTTTGTTGTTGTTTTTTTTTAGGTTTCTGCTTTCCCGCTCGTTTGCCCGTCTGTATGTCTGCTAATTATCATATGTAACTACATGCATGAAAATATAAATATGTTCATGTGCATACACGCACACATAGAGATGAGTAAACGTGTAGTAAGTTTGTTGTACTTTGTTGTTCTCATTTATTTATAATTAAAGCCTTGCAGTGTGCAATGAAATAATGATGAATAAAATAAATGAGCATTATTAATTTAAAACCTAGTACAAAGTGCTATATGGAAACTATTAAATGACTGTCCAGACATTTGCGTTGTAAGTGTGTTTGTGTGAGGTATAGATGTATGTGAGGTGTGTGTGTGTCTGATTGTTTGTATGCACATTATTCTGTTAGTTGCTAGATTTCATTATCAGTTCTTGTGATAACAACAATCTCTCAGCTCGCACACAATCCGACATATCTGCATGCAGCAGTATTGATTAATAAACAATTTTCGCACTATGTGATTATATTACACATACGCAAAGACACATACACACACACATACAGACAGGCAGACAGACAGACATGCGTATGTATGTGTGTTATCTCCACAGCAGCCTCCTTTGTGCGTATTGCTGCTAAGTCGTCGCGCCTGATAAACAATGACCGATTTAGTTCCACAGTACTTACACACCACTACACACAAGCCTATCACATCACACATGCTCATATATATGTGTATATGTGCACATTCGTATATATGTATTAATTGGAATACATATTCACTACGAAAGCTGCCTTTAAATGATAACTAACGACCCACGATGCTACGACCAATAATATATACTATAAATAGAAGTTAAGCTGATATGTACACACCAACATAAGAACAAACACACACACACACACATGTATGTTCATACATATGTAGTATGTATGTTTTCCAATGTTGAGGAAGGTACCGCAAATGGGTCGAATGAAAGTGGCCCAAACTGTAGATTGAACGAAATCAAAAAGTACATTGGGCGACCTCGAACTAGTGATTCTATTACCTTATTCTATTACCTTATTTAATACAAACTTGTATGTGTGTGTCTGAAAGATATGGAAAGAGGGAGAGAGATATATGTATTCACTTCTAGTTCAGAGTTGCTTTCCTGACAGTTGCCCTTTTGACATCCTCTACCTTTTGGCAGAAGGATATTATAACTGTTGGAATAAATGTGTATGTCTTGATCTGTAATGTTAATTAGCATAAGAGTAAATCAGCTGTTCTGGTAAAGCAAAATGTAATGTTAAATAACATAATGAATTTAATTGTCCGCTTGCTCATAAAATGTAAAAAATAAAAATAATTTAATAAACAAATCTAGTTTATTATCAACAATATTCGTGATGAGCATCAACAGTCTTTTCGATATAGCCATGAATGTCTGTACATGTGTATGTCCGTCCGTTTGAGAGCCTATATCAGAGACTATAAGAGCCAAGATTACCTACGTGAGTTTTGTAGTGGCTCACTGGATTGTGTCGCGGGCTCTGATGCCGGTGGTGTACTGTGTTTGATTGCCGCGATCGAATCGTAGAGTAGAGTAGCGGATATTTCTCGGTACAGCTGTAGCTTTCGTGCTTGCTCGAGTTTATTCGAGTGCTCCTCTTAGCTTCCGCCCTTGCCTTGGCTGCCTGCCGGCGGGCATCGCATAATTGCAACCATTTTGAGCAGTTCACCTGGACATGGAAACAGTTTTGAATGCCGTTTGTCAACTTTCTACGAATATTCTCGTACGAATGAACGGCGCACTGGGCACAATTAGTGCACGTGTACCGAAAAAAAAAACATGGTAAAAATACTTCTGTGTGTTTGTATGTGTGTGTGTGTGTGTCTGTGCGGCGAAAGGACCAGTGAAAATCTGGAAAACATCCGCATCCGCAGGTTGTCAATTAATTGCGCTGAAACTTGCTGGGGAAAAGCGCACACAGAGATGGAGCAGGAGGAGGATGTAGGAACAGGAATGGAATCCGAGTTGGAGAATGCTTGTAACTTTTTAAATGGCCAACATTTACATGCATGAGAGCCGGCCAGAAGCAGAGGGCTTTTCGTCCAACCTCACACATGTGTGTGTGTGTCTGCCAGGCAACATACATACATACACACGTACATACCTGGCTTGCCGTTAGCGAATATTTGTCAGCGATGCGTTAAGCCGCCAACACCGCCGACGCCCCTAACGCATCACTGGCTTGTTCGTCGGCAGGGCGTGCAATGTGGGCGTGGGCTGTGGTAGGATGCGGCATGTGGTTGCGAATTAGTGTATTCTTGTTGCCTTTTCACGCCCTGAACTGACGGTCAGGAAACAGAGTTGTTAATTGCCTCCAAAATTGTTTGTATATCGAATTTATTTTTCTCCCTCTACGTGCGTTTTCTCATTCGCGATCACAATAAACTTATGCACACAGCAAATCGATATCGATTGTATAGATTTCGATTACACTGAGCAATTCACATTTACTACATGTTAAATGTTCCGAGCAGAGCTGCCAAGTTAGCTTTTTCTCGTCAGAACTAGCCTCTTTCAAAGTTCCAAATCAGCGGGCATTTGGGATCGTGTCGTCGAATTGCACTAGAATGCAAGCAGTCCTGGCTGTACACTACTTGCTGTACACATCTCTGTTAGCATAAACCAAACAGTTTTTTATTTGGAATAACGGCAGTTTTTTTTATATTTTTTAATTCGGAACTGCACAATAACCACCGGAGCATGCGCTTGTTTCATTTCTCCTCGCATTTTTTAATATCATACGGCTTCCAAACTGACCTTTCTGGTTGCAGGGGGCGTGATGGGGTCGAAAATGATTTTTAATAGCGAACTGTTATGAATAAACGAAGTACGCGCAGAAGTAGGCAATGGTGTTTTTTGAATTGTTATCGATTGGCGCGCGCGTTAGCGCCATCGAACTGTCATCGCAATTTCCCCCGAACAGCTGATTGGTTTGTCAGTTGCGCTGCATGCGTTGTTTGCTAACGCTGAATTGGGGCTAATAAACCAAATATAAACCGTAAATCGTGACTAAAAATGGCTCCGCCGAGAGCCAGCAATCGTCCAGTGGCCAAACGCAAGAAAACCGGCAATTTGCTGCAGTCACTGTGGGAGAAATATGCCAACTGGAGCTTCGTCAAGTACCTGGCATTCGAGCCGGCTGCGCTGCCCATAATCGCTGTGCTGATAGTGCTGGTGGAGGCGGCTATCAATGTGTTTGTTATACGCCGCGTGCCCTACACGGAGATAGACTGGGTGGCCTACATGCAGGTAAGCAAATCGGAGATGAAGAGAAGTAACCTATAAGGCAACTCATGCTTCACTTTGCAGGAATGCGAGGGCTTTCTCAATGGCACCACAAACTATGCGCTGCTGCGAGGTGAGTTCTTGCCGGGTTCTGGTTTATTTTTGGACACTAGGTACTACAGAGAGAGGGTGAGAAAGGGAGAAAGAGAGAGCTAGACAGATACGCGACATTGTTACGTTGAATTTTGTTGTATTTTCTTTTGTTTCCACTCTCTGGAATAGCCCCTCAAAGGCGTAACAAATTTAGTAACATTCTACCAATTGTTGTTGGTTTTTTTTTTTTACAAAAACAATCAATTAACATTCACATTGCAACTCAGTTGAACATGGACTTGATTCTGTTCAGGATGCCTGTGCCTCCGCCTCCGCCGCCGCTTCTTCCTTTTTGTTCTGCCGACTTTTCGCTTTTTTCGTCTTCTGCTCCTTTTGTGCTGCCGGTGGTTGAATCTGCTGATCCTCCTGCGTCTTTGGCTTCGTCTCGTGATTTACTCGCACCTGCGCTGCGGCATAGATAGAGGGGGGGAGTGAAAAAGGAGAATACTTTATAAAAATATTTTCACAATAAACGCAAGTCAATTGAAGATTTAGGAAATGCGACTCGAAACAAGATTGATAGTTATTGAGCACATTAATTTAACTTTTATAATTATACAAATCATTTAAGAAAAGTGGCAACAATGAATATCAATATATATCGTGAATATCTATTTAGAAAATACAGCTAGCTTTGACTTGCGTTTGTGAGTTTAAAAAGTAATTACGTTGCGTTCTTACTGCCATCTTTCCGCTGCGCCATGCCATGGATCTGTCCGGGCGTGTCCTGCTCCAGCTCGGCGTACGCCTCCATTAACGCGCGCTGCTCCTTGGTCAGCTGCTTGGGCACATCGATCTTGATATGCACAAAATGATCACCGTGTCCGTGTGCATTCACTCGCTTTAATCCCTTGCCGCGCAGGGCAATCTTGCGATGTGATGAGGTGCCCGGCTCAATGTTCAGCCACTGATCCTCGTACACGCCCTGCACCCGCACTGTGCCACCCAGCACCGCCTGGGCCAGGGAGATAGGCGCATCTGTGTGCACATCGGCGCCTTCACGGCGGAAGTAGTCACTGCGCTCCACGCGGAAGGTGACAAACAATTCCTTGTTGCCCACCTGCATGCGCACCGTCTGTCCATTTTCGATGCCCGCCGGCACCGGGACCGTCACCTTACGCCGCTGCACTGTCTGGCCCTTGCCTTCGCACTCGGCGCAGGGGTACTTAATGTACTGCCGTGTGCCCTGGCAGTACCGGCATGTGGAACGCATGACGAAGGGGCCTGTGGAGATGGTCTCGAAGCCACTGCCATTGCAGTACTGGCAGCGACCCGGCTTGGTGCCCGGCTCGCACTTGGACCCGGCGCACTTGGGGCACTGATCCACCACATTCACATTAACGTCTTTGTTAACTCCGCGTGCGGCCTGTGCAAAGCTCAGGTCCATGACCAGTTCCTGTGCCTGTCCAAAACCGAATTTCGAATCGGCAAAGTCATCAAAGCTATTGCTGCGGAAGTTGCCCTCTCCAAATATCTTGCGGAACAGCTCCTCCGGGTCGATAGTCGAACGGAACTGCCAGTTCTGTGAGAATCCCTCTGGACCGAAGGGTCCGCCGCCGCCGAAGCCACCGCCGCCCTGTCGGTTCATATTCTCCGCTGTCTGGCCATAGGTGTCGTACTCACGCCGCTTCTGCTCATCACTTAGGACCTCGTAGGCTTCGCTCACCTCCTGGAACTTTTTACTGGCATCTGGATCGTCCTTGTTCGTATCCGGATGGTATTTCTTGGCCAGCTGATAGTACGCCTTCTTGATGTCCTTGGCATTTGAGTTCTTGGCCACGCCCAGCGTGGCATAGTAATCCTTGCCCTGCAGCCGCCTCGAACTGTGGAAGCTGCGCCGTTGTTGTTGCTGCTTCAACTCTTGTTGCTGTTGCGTAGCGACACCAGCCGCCGCCGCAGTCCCCCATTTCGTATGTCTGAACGAGACGAGCGCGGCATTGTAGTGCCGCAGCTGGCAGCAGCTCTTCAAGGGCAGTTGGCGCAACACACATAAATTTTTACACGAAATCATTATTTTGTCCATTATCTGTTGTAACTCTATTAAATCCTCTCTCTACATATATTTGGAAACAGCAAATCTAACATGCCGTAATAACCTCCATGCTGTTTTCCTACAAAATGTTCTCTCGATTTTTCTCTTTCACTTTGACATTTTGACAGTCACACGTCTGCGCAAACAGTTCACACAATTGCACAGGTTCCTAATCAGCTGTGCTAGCGAAAGCCAGTTTGAGCGACGGTGGCATTTGAATTGCAAATAAAATAAAATAATTTATTATTTAATATTTAATTGTTGATTGCAGGTGACACCGGCCCCCTTGTATACCCCGCCGCATTTGTGTACATATACTCGGCATTGTACTATGTCACCTCGCATGGCAGCAACGTGCGCCTGGCTCAGTACATCTTTGCCGGGATCTACCTGCTACAGCTGTGCCTGGTGCTGCGATTGTACGCCAAGAGTCGCAAGGTGCCGCCCTATGTGCTGGTCCTGAGTGCCTTCACCTCCTACAGGATACATTCAATATATGTGCTGCGGCTGTTCAATGATCCCGTGGCCATTCTGTTGCTCTACGCCTCGCTAAATCTCTTCATGGATCGCCGTTGGACTTTCGGCAGCATCTTCTTCAGTCTGGCTGTGGGGGTCAAGATGAATATACTGTTATTTGCGCCGGCACTGCTGCTCTTCTACCTGGCCAACCTGGGCTGGCTGCGAACGGGGCTGCAGCTGAGTGTCTGTGCAGGAATCCAGTTGTTGTTGGGTGCTCCCTTCCTGCTGACGTATCCCGTGGAGTATCTGAAAGGCAGCTTCGACTTGGGACGCATCTTCGAGCACAAGTGGACGGTTAACTACAGATTCCTGCCCAGGGAGTTCTTTGAATGGCGTGAGTTCCATCTGTGCCTCCTCGGCCTCCATCTCCTCCTGCTGCTCTGCTTCTGCAAGCCCTGTTGGACCTTTTTCAAGAGCTACGTGCGCTTGCGTCTGGTGCAGGATCACCTGAAACCACAAATCGAACGTGAGCAGCAGGAAATGCACAAGAAATCAAAGCGAGAGCTGAAACAGCAGGAGCAGCAGCTGAGCAGCGAACAGAAGTCCTTCCTCAAGGCGTACGAGAAGAGTCTGCAGCAGTCCACGGGTCGCAAAGTGGAGCAACCCCAACAGCAGCAGCCAAAACGCTTGGGCATTCACTTTGACCAGTGCACCCAGCTGGCTCTGCTGCCCTTCTTCCTGTGCAACTTCATTGGCGTCGCCTGTGCCCGCTCTCTGCACTATCAGTTCTACGTCTGGTACTTCCACTCCCTGCCCTACCTGGTCTGGTCTACGCCCTACTCCCTGGGAGTGCGCTACCTGATTCTCGGCATCATCGAGTACTGCTGGAACACATATCCCAGCACAAATCTATCAAGTGCTGCACTTCACCTATGCCATCTGGTGCTGCTTGTGGGCGTGGCACGCCATGTCTTTCACACCATGCGCCTCAATGCATTTGTCAAGCAACAATATCAGCAGCAGCCCGAGCAGACTCCCCTGCAGAATGGAGCACCAAAGGCACCCAAGCCAGTCAAGAAGGTGCAATAGTCAAGGGGTGTTCCCCTTGAATAAAATAAAACCTGTTTTAAATGCCACTTTTATTTATTTATTTATGCCAGTAAGCAATCATAAACTCTCTAGGATTTATGGTTATATGGTGTGCTAAGGAACAATCTCCTGTTATCCATTGTATTCCCTTCTTTATTGTCACTATATATTCGTATGCTGACCCAGCCAAAGAGCACATGCTTGTGTCAGGGAGGACTTAAGATTAGATTACATTAATGTATTTAGTCTTTTGTATTAGTACTGTACAAAACGGGATTATCGACAAGGCCAGTGGGGGGGGGGAGTAGGTTATATTCCTACAGGGTATACTACAACTAATATTACTGCCTAATTAAAATATGTCTTAGTCTACGGTTTGTCCAGTTGGGGTTGGCTTAGAGGAGTAGGAGCACCTTCAGCTGCAGTCAGTCGCTGCCCACGGCTGTGGTGGGCGTGCGCAGGGGAGAAGGCATGGCAGGCAGTGGCGCTGGTTCCTCTGCAGCGTCGCTGCCTCCGCTGCTGCTGCTGTTGGCGCGCTGCACACTGAAGAAACGCAATAGCGTCGTTTCGCTGTTCCGGCGACTGGAGGTGGGCGTACGTGGATGAGCCACGCCTCCAGCTCCACCTCCACCATCGTTGTGGGATGTGCGTCGCCGGGGCGTAGCCTGCAGCCTCGGACTGCACTCGGAGTTGCGCAGGCTCTGTAGGCGCGGCGAGGCCAGCACATCCGGCACCTCCTCGGCGGCAATCTTCTCGCTGAGGGTGAGCGGAGAACGGCTGCTGGACATGAGCTTCTGCTTGCGGATCTTGGTCAGCCAGTCGACCTTCTCCTTTGCCTTGCGCTTGGGCGACATGATGGCCAAATGGGGCGCCTCGCCGTCCAGCACATAGTTGGGCAGGTTGGAGGTGGGCGAGTAGATCAAGGTGGCGGCGCTGGAGGTGCCCGCCTGTGTGGATGTGGTCGGTGGTGACGTGTAGGGAATGTGGTTCAAGTGCTGCTCGCTGAGGGGCGTGGCCTGCAGGCATTTACTGGGCAGCAGGGGCGACACCACGTCCTCGCTGTTCTCCTGGTTGCAAGCGGGAGAGGGTGACTCCTCCTCCCCGATGGCCGACAGCGGCGACTGCTGACTGCCGCTGTTGCTGCTGCTGCAGGCGGGTCCAAAGAGCCGACGTCCTCGAGACTCGAGTGGCTTAATGCGCTTCAGCTGAGGTTCCTCCACATTGCCTTCGTTGCTGCCTGCCGCACCCAGCATCTCCAAAAAGGATCGCTTAGTGACTGCCTTCTCTACCGAGTTGGGCGTGCGCTCGTTCTGCTCCATCAGACGCTTAAGGGAGCGTGGCGTCGACTCCAGATCCCTCAGATTGTACTTGTGTTGTGCTGCTGATGCTGTTGGCGCCTTGTTGAACTGGCGCACATAACACGCCTGGCCACGATACTCCTCCGCCAGCTCTGTGGGACCAATCGTCTCCGGGTTGGGGCCAATGCGCCAGATCTTGTGCCTTGCATCGTCGCTGCAGGTGACAATGGGACGATCGTGTGTGGCCCCCCAAGCAACACAGGTGACCTCCACTGTGTGACCTGACAGTGCCACAAGCGGCTCAGCCGCATGATCCAGATTCCAGATGTAGGCACGCTCATCGCTGCTCCCACTGAGCAGATACTTGCCGTCGGGACTGAGGCAACTCTTGATGTAGAACGTCGAGTTGAGCAATCCCTTATAGCTGGCCAAGGGTTTGGACGAGTACGAGACCAGGTTGTAGCAGTAGATGGTGTTATCCATGCAGTTGGCATAGAGACGAGTGCCCGCCGCATCCACAATGAGGTTGGTGAATCCCTTGAAGGTGGAGTGACCAGCATAGGGCAGGCTGTGTCGTGGCAGTGGCTCCTTCTTGTACGCACTGTAGTTGCGTCGCAGATCCCAGACCTTGATGATGCCATCTCCAGCGCCGCAGGAGATGAGTGTGTCGTTGTCCTGGAACGCTAATCCTGTAATGCTGCTGGATGTGTTGCTACTGCTGGGCGTGCTCCGCGTGCTGCGCTGCTTGCGTACAGACTGTGGAGTACCTGGTCCACCGGTGTGGCCACTGTAGATGCAGTTGTCCACGCGTGATGTCAGATCCACGTTAAGATTGGCCCGTATATCCCAGATAAGTATGGCGCCATCTCTTCCTCCAGTTGCGAACACGGCGGGATCGGAGCGCTTGAAGGCCGCCGACTTGACAGAGCGTGTGTGGCCCACATACGAGTTGAGTCCTCGTATGCCGGAGCCTGCTACCTCCCAGAGACGTGCTGTGTGATCCCCCGAGGCGGACACGAAGCGCATCTGGCCGGGAGCCCATTCGAGATCAAAGACGGCATTGAAATGACATTGGGGCCCACTCAGCGATTGCTCCTCGGGATCCAGATTGGGCTGTGTGGTGTCCTGCAGCGCTATCTTGCCATCCTCGTTGGCTATGGCCAGAATGTGTCTGTACCCATCACAGTTGGCGAACTTGGCCGAGAATATCGGTGGCTCTGGATTGAAGTCGGGACTGTAGTTGGCCGGATCAATGCCACGCCAACTGTCCTGCTTGGCCACGCAGAGACGCCGCAGGGCAAAGTCGTAAGTGCGATCGTGGGCTGCGCGGGGGAGAAGGAAGAAGGAAAAGGCAAAGAAAAAAACAAAACAAATTACTGCCAAATGCTTCTTTTGTTTACGTTCTATTTAGTTTCTCTTCTCAGCCAATTTCGCACACGCAGCGAAATGCGTTTATCGGGTTTTCATATAACTCTGTAGTGCTTTCAGCTTATACTTTAACTTGAATTATTCAACGCGAGACACTTAAAATATTCGCAAATTATTTTGGCGCTCGAAATGCTCCTTTCGCGGTTAATTCGAGCGCCAAAATTTGTCGAGTCTCCCGCGCATTACGCCTTACTTACCAAGTCCATGCTCTCTACTACATAATTTTTTGTATATGTTCATTATTTAATGCTCTACGCTAATATTTTGCTGCGATCAGACACGATTTTATCTATTTTATTTGGTATAAAAGCTATTTTATTTAACTATACGCGCAGTTAACACATATTTTTTCCGTAGCGACGCAGCTGGATTGTGTTTGGAATTCGATATGCATTGGAGATGTATCGAAATGTTTGGAATTAGTTCATCGGAGCAAGCGTATTTCGTTCAAGATTACCCGATAGCTATCGATAACCGTGCATTAACAGATGTTAAATGTTTGCATACAGTGTTGCAAAGTGCAGTTCAGAATATCGTTCACAATTGAGCATAACAGTCAGGAAATGTTAAGTATGTAAATAAATGTTAGTTAGTCGTTCGTGTGTGGTGGGTCAGAAAAACATCACTTGGCTTGCAAAGAATTTTCCTTTCTTCATTTACCTCCGCTAAAACGGTGTTCAACGAAAAACGTTAGTTCTAATGTCGCCCGTACGTACTTAAAGGGTTAGTGTCGGCAAAAATAACAAAAAAACAGAGTACAAATTATGTAAAAGCTCGCGTTACCAATTTGCGAATAAATATATACATATCTCTATATATATACCATATAGAGCAAACCCGCATGTAAGAGGAAATTAAGTGTAATATTCACATGCATTGTGTGGAAACAGCGCCGGCTTATCAACTGGAAGCTGCGCCGGCAAAATATCAGTAAAACAAACAGCGAGGGCGGCTGCGGTGGCCCACAAACAGTCGGCGTCGTTTGTTAGGCGCCACTTATGTTGCATATATGTAGATATAGCTGTGCCACATGCCATACACACCTTTTGAATGGCTCGTCTATTCATCAAATGCAAACGCCGCTCGCCTTGTACATTATTTGTGGCTGCCTTGGCTGTCCGCCATTAAATTAACCCGCAAAGGTGAATAAAGCACACACACACTCGGCAACGAGATGTATGTTTGCATGTGTGTGCACACTGGTCCGCAAAAGTTGAGCCGCATTGGAAATAACATTGCAACTGTAATAACGAAAAATGATTTCCAATAAGCGGGCGCCAACTTCTGCAAGTAACTGTTTTCTCACATGCCAGCGCGAGTGCAAATCGAAAAAAATAAACTATTTGTATGTGTGGGAGTGTGTGAAGAACAATATGCGCGGATGAGCTGTAGACAGCCGTATTTATCCGATTTCGAATTATTTAGATTTCTTTTCTCATTGAAACATTGAATACATTGCGATGCTTTCGCACATGAATATTTATTAGAAAAATAAAAAGTAAAATTTCCTCATTAAACCTTTCTCTGGATTGCAGGCTCAGTAAGCAGTTAATATAAACATATAACAGAATAAAATGCAATTAAAAATAAAGTGATTGACTTTTACCCACTAGTGTAGTAAGCACTAATCAAGGGTCCAATGGAAAACTAGAAGCAAGCTATAAATATCAAAATGGTTTCTACGCGCGTGCTAATCCAACGATAGTTAGATTAGTTTCCCCCACACACCCTATCGATAGCTCCGGGAGCAGCAAACGGCCATCAGACTGGAGGCCTCACTCACCCTGAAGCGCATTTTTGCACGCAAAATTGCCTACAAATCGAAATCGAAGTCCATTATAGCGGCCATGCGAACTAAACATCTAATACTGATACTAATCGGGGTGATAATCGCAACGATCGTATTCATCGTCTTTGGGCCCGCCGGCGAACCAAACGATTCCTTCAAGCACATCGTCGTGCAAACCCATCAGCAGCTGAAAGAGTTTCAGGTGAGTCAAGTGCCTCGTCGCAACGCATAATACCCGCCCTAAGTGTGCTCTCCTCCCTTCCTCGCCGGGTGTGTTATCTCTGTTATCTTTGAACCAAAGCCAGCGTATCTAAATTTGTTTACATGTACCTAGCCCCGCAAAGGTTTGGAGGCGGCTGCCTTGCCTCATAAAGCACTATCCGTTCCATTGATAAAACTTTTCTTATCGGCCCCTAACGAACGTGCCACCATCTTTCCCGCTCTCCGTGGGGGCTCATGCACTCGTGCTCAATCGGACAAACATTTCGTGAATTTGTGCAAATTATTAATTCGCTTTCAATCATCAACATTCTCAAGTGGTTCATTGACTTGCTCGACCCACTGTCTGGCGTCGTCAATGTCACAGGAAACTTTTTCACTGCCCTCAGAAGTCTGTAACTATCCAGTTGGCAATAAATAAATGACTAAACTGAAAACAAAATTATCATTATGTGACTCATTCACCTGATCTAATCTTATCTATGTTCACACAAGTGATTTTTAATACCCGAGACATATACATATTTCATTTCCATTTATTGATTTATTTCACTTAAATACAGATAGAAATCGTTCATACGAAGTGCCTTAAATTAAATCATATGTGTATCATATATACGCCTTCCTTTTTGGCAATTGTCAGACTGGTTGACCTTGCACTGCATTCAGAGAGGAGGCACTGTGATGATAAGAGGGGAGATTCGCTAAATGTAGCCACATGTCAATGGGGCAGCACTTATGCCGGGGCTTTTAGCCAAATTGAAATACGCCTCTACTAGAACAAGCAGGGATAACTACCATAACTGGACAGCGAGCGAGTAAATGACCCAAAAGATAACATCATTTGGCTCTCCTGGCCCCAGTCTGGCTTTGCATGCCAATGCCTATTTGTTTTTCCGTCCTTCTATCATCATTGCCAGTCCCCCTATTTCCGGAGAAACCCTCCTTGTTTACATGCAAATTCCAACAGGAAAATACACAATAAAAAATAAAGATATAACTCTGTTCTCAGATGTGTATTTATAACATACATACACACACATACATACAATATGTTTGTATGCGTTTTGTTGTTTGTTTGCTTAATTTAGTGCGGTCAAAGCGTTTACCGTTTGCTTTAATTAGATTGCAGTAGCTGCTCTGCTCTGGCCTACTCTGCTTTGTGGCCTTATACCTTCCGTGCTTATTGAATTTCATGTCTGTGCTCTCCATGCGTCGCTTCGCCTTTCATTAGGCAACTTTGTGGCCAAACTTGGGTTTCATGTTTCATGTTTTCCGCCGTGGCACGCAAATGAAAGCAAAATTGAAAAAGAAAACGAAGCTGAAAATTAAATAATACCCCAATGTGCAAATTAGTTGAGCAATTTGTGCAAATTTGTGAATGTATATGAAATATAAACGTACATAGAGCACTTTCAATGATATTGAACAAAGAATGAAATATTATGTACAATATAAAAATCCATTCTGAGTTTAGAGTTTATTCAATCAATTAAGTTCTCTGATTTATATGTGTGTATATATAGTATGTTTCTATTGTTCTATTATTCTCAACTTGTTCTCACTGCTGCGAAGAGCAAGACAAGCTGAGATTCGATTGAATTCGACTTGTTTTCATTTGCCTTTTCTACTCGGTGAATCTAGAACTGGTTTCGAGAGGCAACTACTATACGTGGTTAGTGCACTAGTCATACGTTAGAAAGATCACTCTATATCCATAAGATATCTTATGGATACTCCAATTGCACTTGGCATTTCGTTGTGCTCTCTTGCGCAATACTTAGCCCACTGGGTGAAGGTGTTTTTAATGCCCACACGCAAGTATTTACATATCGTTATTGTATGTTATATATACTATATACTAGACAGATAAGTGGATATTGTACCCAGCTCACGCCTCGGTAAGGTAACCTACTGCATCTCAATGATTATTTGCATGACGTCAAGTGTGTTGTTTAATCTGTGCGATTACTCAGCACTGCGCCCTGAAGACAGAACAGTATCTATCTATCGAGCTTAATTGAATTAAGCGATAGCAGCGCTGTAAGACCTTTGCTACCATACGAATTTATGTATTTTTAAAAACTTGCATGTATTTCTTGTCTTCATCATTGTCTGTACATATTAAATAATGTTTTACTTTGTGCGAGAGACTATTTGGAAAATATAGACACGCGCACAAGCAACCAAATTACTGTCTTTAATTTAAGTCTTTATTTTATGAGAAACTCACAGATGCTTCACTCGACAGGGGTTCAAAATATAGTATAGTATGTATATATTTATAGCACATACCCTTTAGAAACGTAACAGACGCAGTTGATACTGCAGAAGTTATAAGTATAAACAGGTAAGGGTTGAACATGCTTCGATGTCTATTAATTATTTGAGGTTTCATTTGCTGTGCATATCATCGTGCAAGTCCATCTAGTTTGATTAATATTCGTCCACACACCTGACAATCGTTTACTCTTAGCCCATCCCCGATGCGGGAGCACTAGACAACTAGACGACTTTGACATCAAGCGACATCAATTAATTGCACTGTCAGCTGTGAAATATGTCATGATGTTGACCCCCTGTCCCTTGTCTCGTCATATTTCTACTACGCTTCGCTCGATATAGTTTAATAATTGAATATAATACTCATACCTCGTGCCACAGCCACAGCCACAGCACAAATGAGCTTCTGATGACCCAGCGCAAAAAAAACAATGAGTAATATTGGGTGGACACTGCAATGGAAACCGCCTTTAGGAACGAACAGACGTAGTGCGAGTCTAGTCTCTTAATGACATTCAACATATAACTAAAACCTTGCATACTTTTAGGATAATATAAAATAACAGCTAGATTTGGCTGAATTGCCAACACTGAAACCGCGTACTTAGATCTATATCTAGATATATCTGTGCATATTGGCAAAACAACCATCAAGAATGGAGGCCAATAGTTTTATTTACTGTGAGCCAAAGCCCGGGGCTTGATACCTAATTGGATGAGGCCACTTTGCCTCGGTTCGTTCAAATATTCAAATTGTCGGCGCAATCAGGATTGTTATTTCTCCTCCTCCTTTTCAAATGCATCGAGCACGAACTTTGTTGTTAACTTTGTCGACATTAAAAATGTCATTTTGCCTCAAATCGTATGAGTTTTTAAGTCAATATGTCGCCGACTGTGCCTCGGGGCCATTCCCTGGACGTCATTAGGCACATGCGACCATTTGGAGTCACGCGCCACTGGAAATTGTTGCTCACGTGTAGGACATGAAATTACAGAATTGCCTTCTGGGCCCCCTGCGTGTGGCTACCCCAAATAAAAAGAACTGTAATAGAAGAGGCCTTTATAGGAAAGGAAAGAAAGGAAAGTTCTACTGAATGTGCTGAATATTTATTTATTGCCTAGTATAGCTAGTTTTGGCTTAGCGCTTCATGGCAAAAACAAACTCCTGTTGGCTGATTGTGCCGACGTTGCCGGTATCGATCTCCCACATCATTTGCTCGGTGCACCGCGCACTTCTACTTGCTAGATAAATCCCTCAACTTAAAGATCTACGTCTTTATTGTGCACCTCCAGACTCTTAATCCTCAAGGCAACAGCATTTTTTATTCATATATACTTGTGCTATATAATATAATAATGAAAACAAATGATTATAGACGAGTTCACGGCACTATACCTGAACATTCTCAACTGATTTGCCTGCAGATTGTCTTAACTCTTCTCATGGAAGCCGTTTTCGTCTCTTGGTTGTTTGATTGGGTCCCTGACAAACTATCAAACTTTGGGTAGGAAGTTACACTGAGGGGAATGTCTAGCTATCATGCGATTTGTGGCGACAAAATTCAATGAATTTGGGCTCTCCTGTCACAGGCCAATTTGGGACCAGCCACAATTTGTTTACTGGCACGTGGCATGTGGCAAGTGGCAAGTGGCACACCCTTTAGACCCAGAAAATAGACTTTTGTAAACAACAACAACAGCTTAGTGTGGCCGTTGGGACTAATGTTGAGGGCCCCCAAGGAACGCCAATGAATTGTTCGTTTATTAGCTGCAGAGGGTGTAGAGCCTATAGAAGATATAGAAGTATATATATATGTACATGCATACAAAATTGTGATGGAAACACTCGAGTAGGGGCTAATCAAACTCATATTCTTGTTGTTCTTTTTTGTAGGAAAACTTGCGTGTGGGCCTGGAACGAAAGAAACTCGAGCTCGAGCCAAAGTATTTGCTGCTGCTGGGATATGCCTCACATCAGTCGGCACAGCAACAGGCGGAGCAGGAGGAGCTACAGAGGCAGCGCACTGACAAGCCCGTCTTGGAACGGGGACAAACACACAGAGCTGGTCAACAGGAGCAGGAGAGGCTGCTGAGAAATCAGCGAAAGCGAATTACCACACCCTACAAAGGCACCAAGGCCAACTTCACCATAGTCACGTACGTGCAGGAGGGACAGGCGGCGTCGGCCATTCTCCTGGCCCAGAATATAGCAGCCAAGCTGCCCAGCGAGTATCTGCTGATATACGACCTTGGCGTATCCGAGGAGGAATTGCGTCCGTTGAACGCATACTGCAACACTAGTCGCTGCTCCGTCATTAGCTACGATCTGTCCGAGTTTCCATCGTTCGTCAACGATCAGCGGACACATGCGTATCGCCCCATTGTGATAAGGGACGCCTTGAGGCGGGCCAAGTCGATACTGTTTGCCGAGAACTACATGCGCATACGTGGTGGCTATCGGGAACTGTTGCAGCTCTTGCAAAGTCGCCTCAATGTGTCCGGCGTACTTGGCTGGAATACGCCCACAGCGGTCTCCTCACGCACTCATCCTAAAATGTTCGATTACTTCGAGTCGGACGCCGAGGACTTTATATTCCTGCGCATGGTTGATCTCGATGCCGTCTTCTTTGTGGACAGTCAGTTTGTCACTGAGAAGATCCTCTTGCCGTGGCTCAAATGCGCCCTCACCTTGGAATGCATCGATCCAATTGGTAAGCGATTTTCCTAATTAGTTTCCTATCGAACCTGACCCTAGTCGACTTATTTCCTCGGCTATGAGTCGCCCTGATACTTTCCTCTCTGGCGGACTAATGACCCGCATTAGCAGCCCTTTGGGCCTGTCCTTATATAATTGGCTGCCCCAGCTGGTATCTGATTTATAGTAGCCTAAATACCTACATGTACCAGTTAATGGAATCAGGTAATAAAGGCATGACTAGGCAACTTTATTTGAATCCCATTCAAGGAGCATTTAACAAATTGATGTTGTACGACACTTGCGAAAGAATTTTACAAAGCCTCTGATGGGGCCAAACACAAACTGTATCAATATGATCCATACAAATTTTGGTAGATCCACGTGAATGTTGCACACTGCGTAGATATACTCGTGGGGTCCTACATTGTAGGAATGATGACCGCATAGCATCAGATAGGTATCGTAGATGATATACCACGCCTCGAATGTGCAGCCCCATACGATCAGGATCTTGAAGAAAATGTACCAGCTAATCAGGTACCCTCCCGCCAAAAGCAGTCCGAAGATCAAGTAGATGAGAAGGACGCCCCTGATATGCGTAAACTTGAATCTTTCTTGTTTGGTGTAGAGAATAAGAGCGAGCATCTCTATAATGAATGCCACGGGATAGAGATGCAGCTGTAGGGGATAATATGAGGTCACAGTGCATGTCTCATGTATGTTATACGTACCCAGCGAGATTGATCCAAGCTCAGCAGATACAAACATAGGTTGAATTTGGTGGTGCAGCATGTCAGGATGAATACTAAGTAGTTGAAGGGTGGAAATCTTCGCCAATCTCGAAACACATAGAGCACTGTGTAAAATAACAGCAGCACAGCATCGAAAACCAAATGAAAGTTTAGTTTAGTTTCAGGTAGTGGATACCTAAGCAACAGCTCCAGGCAGGGTATCGTCAGTACGGTCTCTAACTGCAAAGGACTTTAAGTATTTTCAGCTAAACAAATGATGAAATATTACCTACGATTAGCAGTAAATAAATCCGGCGCACCAGTTTTCGTCTCAGCTTTGTATCGAGTATATCGAAGTCGTGTGCAGGTCCCAACGGCGGGTCCCGCAATAGTTCACATTGAATGCCTACATCCTGTCGAGCTTCTGGCTCCATTGCTGTTCGTTCAATCCAATCTGTTCGATTGTTGGCCAAACAATCACCCTAACCACAGCTAATTTGGCTGATAAAACGTGTGAAAAGTTAAATGGTTAACTATTCTATCTAATTTGATAATGCGCTAAACGTGTTGACAGTAATTGACGCTGCGATAAACTGAATTAGATAGATAGGCCTCATAGTTGTTAGTTTGTTGCGTTATGGTTACATTTAATAGGAACACACATTGCATCATCAGAGATACCTTAAATTTATCCATCTCTGATACTCTTCTAGGTGCACAGTCGAATGGCTGCAAGTTCAACAAGAAGCCTCTATATCGATACTCAGGCTGCCATGGATATGATGCATCCGCTTTCAATATTGTGCTTGGTCTAACTCTGCACCTGGACGATTCGCAGTACTCGCTGCCTAGCAGTGCGCGGGAGAACATGTTCTACAAGGAGACGCTGGAGCAGGCAACAAAAATACTGGAGAATCGACGGCGCAACAGCAGCGACACATCGGATCATCCGTTTACCGAGGACTGAACTGTTTATACTGTTTATACACACAAACACACACGCACACATACATATATGGCAACACTCAGGAGCCTCTTGATCAAAACAGGCCAATTGCGTAATTTCTAAATAATTTAGATAATTAAAAATTGATAGGAATTCGAAATTCGAATTCAAATTAACTAAATGTTAACATGAATGTATAGCAAAGTTGTCGCCACATGGATCATCATCGAGTAATCCCTAGATACATTCATAGGCCGGACAAGAGACGAGAGAGGGAAGAAACTCCTAAGATACTTATTTTTGTTTTATATCGTAAATAGTTCTAAAACTGATGCTCTCCCTAAGCTTAACTATGCTTATGTTCTATTACTGTGTAAATAATACATTGAAATGCATATATGTATACATATACATATATATTTTGTGATTGTATTTTGATAGTAACACACATACATATTCGATACAAATACAAAAACTAAAGGTAATAAAATATACCATATATATATATATATATATATATATATATATTAAATGTACTGTACCATATAGGAAAAGAGCCAAAAAACGTTAGCTTAATAAAGTAACATACAACAAAATATACCATACGCTTGTCTGCTCCATTCTGGTCTAAAATTAAATAGTTAAACGGAAGGCATACGATAATCTATACACGTGTACACGCCAAAGCATTGCATTGTTTATCTCTTTATCGAAAGCCGGCATAAAATGCAGCCAAGTCGAATTAAACATTTAAATAGTGTTTGATTTTGTTTCGTTTGCCATTTCATGGCTGCCGTGTGTAGCTTAATTTAATTGAATTAGTTAATAGTTGAATTTATCATATATATAGGAGTCTTCTCGTTGTTGTTAACACCCGCTTATCTCCTGAGAAGGCGCAGAACATACAAAAGTATGCGCACCACATCGACGTACAGGGTTAAGGCTGCAAAGATGTATTCCTCGGGACTGAACTGATACTTGTGTGTGCCTCCCAGTATTAATTGAGTGTCATAGATCAGCAGGAAACTGGCCAGGAGAGCACCGATGCACGCGAAGGCAGTCTCTCCAATACTCGTTTGCAGAAAAGGTCCGAATATAGCGAGAAAGAGCAGAGCAATGACCACACAGAGAGCTACTCCGCCCCAGGCT
Source organism: Zaprionus camerounensis (assembly GCA_018904165.1). Taxonomy (NCBI): domain Eukaryota; kingdom Metazoa; phylum Arthropoda; class Insecta; order Diptera; family Drosophilidae; genus Zaprionus; species Zaprionus camerounensis. The sequence goes on from JAEIFS010000037.1 coordinate 429,734, forward strand.
GTAAAGTCGTACTTCGTTTGTATGGCAAATATGGAGAGGGACACCACGAGCAGTGCTGTAATCCCAATGCCGATCAGCACCGTGTCAGTGTCCATGGTGCCGGCAATGGCGCCCAGCAGTAGGGACATGGTCGCAGTAAATAGGCCCAGACATATGAAGTTAAGCGGGTAGGAGCGGCGGGCAGTCTCGCAGCATGCCATGGACAACATGACAACCACGTTAACGATCATAGCGGTGATTATCACCACCGGATTCTGTTGGACAAAGAACTTAGTCGGCTCGTGGTACATAAAGATGGTCATCACGCCCAAGGTAAAAAGTAACTGTGCCTGCAATATGAAGAGGAATTAGACATCCTATCTTAGATATCCCATCATTCTACTCACCAAGAGAATCAAGTAGACCTTGCGTATGAATCCCTTGCGAATAGTCTGGTCATTGAACACAATGTTCTTGGCCTCCAAACTATTCTCCTGCACCACTCCGCTTGAGTTGTGTATAATAATTTGTCCAGCCTCCAGTAGAGGTCCACAGTTAACCCCTGGCCCAGGCGGGTTCTCATTGGGCTTCATATTATTGGCTGATGGCTGCGGCGGTGGCAGCGGAATGGGTGGATAACGCTCTCCGTTGTTAAGTGGTTCTGAAACAGAATAATGGATTGTACATATTAGGTTTGAATCAATACCAAAATATATAATTTTTTCTCTCTGCTTTCGAAAAACTCATTCCATTTTGTCTGTGTATGCAGCCACTGGTATGTATATGTATGTATACATATATATGTATATATGTGTGCTGGAGGTATCTTGAAAGTTTTTCAGAACATAAACAATGCGTCATTGGCGTCATTGCCGGGCAGAAACAGCACATAGTGGATACACATGAGAAATATCTACATACACCCTACCTAAACAAATGCAAAAATTAATTCACTATATTAGGAATACACATATTTATTGCGTTGCCAGTGTTTGTATGCATAATTAAGTGTATCTAGTACCGGTTATCAGAATAAAACCCGTACAATGCACTTTCTTTCTTTCTTTATAATACTTATTATTAAACTTACTTGAAAATTCATCATTCATTCGGTTGTACGACATATTGTGGCTGTGGCTTATTGATAACCTTTGTTCCGAGCAGAAATCCTACTTCGAGAACCGTGGCGCATCCGTTCTTATCTGCTGTGTGAGGATTTCTTCAACTGGACCGATAGCTTTAGCCACAATTTGAGATGCGTGTGTGCCGTGCTTTTTTCGAAAAATAAGTTCGAATCCCGGGACTTTTATATATATTATGAATTACAATTAAACAAGTAGTCTTCAGTTCAACAAACCGAATTAACAATATATGTGACTTTCCCGAAATCCATATTGTTACTAATTAAGACTCTAACATAATGTTATTCGCAAATATGTTGTTAATCGAAAGCCGCGTGCTGCCACCTTTCCCCAAGACGCAAACACGTCAGCGGACTGCCAACTTGCTTAAGAAAATACCGCAAATATTTGAATATTGAAAAGCTCACACACTCAAAGCCCCCACTACCTGGTAGATGTACAATCGAGCAAACAGTATACTCTGATCCAGCGTAACTGAAACAAGCTTCAATTCGCGCACTCACAAAAAACGAGTTTTTTAACAAAAGTAAAAGTGAAGTGTGTCCAAGCTAGCAATGAGTGTAATTACGAAACTCTTAGGAGTATTTATGATATTTCTGTGTACCCAACAACAATGGATTACAGTGAACGCATATGATCCGAATGATACCAAAATAGTGGAATGTTGTCTTCCACCAGCTGGGATGTTTGAGGCCTTCTATCCACGTGAGGTGGAAGGCATCCCAAACAGCGCTTCCCGTCCAGCTCACGGTCATGGTAGTTTCTTCAAGCATCGAAATCCTGCCCTGGTCGACACCAAAAATGCTGCCGCATATGGATATCGCTTTGATGGCAAGCGACGATTCAACTTCGATTAAATTGTAATTCAGTATAATAAATAAACGACATTGAATAACCATAATTACTGATGTTGTTTTTGAATCTGCGCGGTTATATATCGACCTATCGATTGTTTCCTAAAATACAGCACTGCATGCGATTGGAAATTCGAGAAGAAGAAGCTTACATTTTTTTCTTTGGAAATATGTCTTTGAAACAAATTTCTTGAACGCAACAAAATTCAACATTTGCAATTGTAAATATCATTCTAAAAGTTAAAGGCCAGATCAAAATCTCCTGCACAACATGAACGGACGCAGCTTCAGTATGCTCAAATTGCTGAGGAACACCTGGCGCACGTAAGATTTGTGTGTGTGTCTGAGGTCCGGACATGCATGTTTGTACATGTAAGAGTCCGGCAAGTAACGAAATATGTTTTTTTCTTATTAGATATCCAAGACGATTGGCAACTAAAGTGACTGTAGCCGGCAGCGATGAGATCGGCAGTGGAACCGGCATTGGTCAAATTACGGGCCGTGTACGCAGCAAAGATGATGGGCCACACAAGGTTAACCTGCCGTCAAAAGAAATTGTTACGCACCTGCCGCCACTAACCGACCCACTGCCAGATCTGCCAGAGGCCATCTATGCCGAACCCTTGGCCGAGAGTGCAACCACAAAAGTGACAGTCTTATCGAATGGTCTGCGCATTGCTTCAGAGCCACGGTATGGCCAATTCTGCACTGTCGGCCTGGTTCTGGACTCTGGACCACGTTACGAAGTGGCGTACCCCAGTGGGGTATCACATTTTCTCGAAAAACTGGCGTTCAATGTGAGTCCTCTTTCATTTAAAATCCAAAACATTAATATGAAATGATTATATACCATTTAAAACATTCTTTTGTTTTATAGTCAACCGTTAATTTCCCCAACAAAGATGCCATACTCAAAGAGTTGGAGAAAAATGGCGGTATCTGCGACTGCCAGAGCTCGCGGGACACACTCATATATGCGGCCAGCATTGACAGTCGAGCCCTAGAGTCAGTAACACGGTTATTGGCCGATGTAACATTACGGCCCATTCTAAGCGAACAGGAGGTAAATTTGGCGCGTCGTGCTGTCAGTTTCGAATTGGAAACACTCGGGATGCGACCGGAACAGGAGCCAATCCTTATGGACATGATACATGCTGCTGCATACAGAGACAACACGCTTGGATTACCAAAGTTATGCCCGCCATTGAACTTAGAGAGCATCAATCGAAATGTTCTCATGAACTATCTGAAATATCATCATTCACCAGAACGTATGGTCATTGCTGGCGTAGGCGTAAGTTTGCCATGATGACTTCTTTTGATTTCAGTCTAATTTCAATCCATATTTCCAGGTGGACCACGACAAACTAGTAGACTATGTGCAAGAGTATTTTGTCAATGATAAAGCTATTTGGGTAAATGAGAAATCAACACTAGAGGGTCCTAAACTTGTGGACACCTCATTGGCGCAATACACAGGCGGCTTAGTCAAAGTAGGTTGACGATATATGAACCATCCCAATTAGTGTTAATCTTTGTTTTCCTTTCAGGAAAACTGCGAAATTCCCATATATGCAGCTGCTGGGCTACCAGAACTTGCGCACGTGGTACTCGGATTTGAGGGCTGCTCCCACCAGGACCCAGACTTCGTGCCCTTGTGTGTGCTTAACATAATGATGGGAGGAGGTGGATCATTCTCGGCGGGTGGACCTGGAAAGGGCATGTACTCCCGTCTGTATACCAAAGTCTTGAACCGGTATCACTGGATGTACAGTGCGACCGCGTACAATCACGCCTACGTAGACACCGGTCTGTTCTGCATCCACGGCAGTGCACCACCTCAGCACATACGCGAAATGGTGGAGGTACTAACGCGTGAGCTAACGAACATGGCAAGTGATCCAGGAAAGGAGGAGCTGATGCGCTCCAAAATACAATTGCAATCGATGCTGCTAATGAACCTAGAGTCCAGGCCAGTGGTGTTCGAGGATGTCGGACGTCAAGTGCTGGTCACTGGCTACCGCAAACGCCCAGAACATTTCATAAATGAGATTGGTAAGTGAGCGAGACGAGAAGCTTGATTAGGTTACTCATTACTTGACTCTTGCAGAGAAAGTAACTGCAGCCGACATTCAGAGAGTTGCTCTGAGACTTCTGAGCTCAGCGCCATCGGTGGCTGCGCGTGGTGACATCGCGAACCTTCCGGAGTTGTCCCAGATCACAAATGCTTTGAGCGGCAGCGGGCGATCAATTGGGAGACGTCTGTCACTCTTCAAGTAGTGCTAATCCTTTCCGGAATTAAGTCGTCGCATTTGTACCATGGGCATTCAAATGGATTTCTTTTCTTTTATATTGGCAATCCTTAACAAAGATGTGAATTGATCTTCACCTCATTTCCTTGTTTATTATTTGAGGTGGCCTGTGGTTATACTAAATGCAAACGATGTTCAATAAAATTGAACTAAATTAGAAACCAATCGAAACGAGATCACTCAGAGATTAATAATTAACTTTATATGCTTTTACAACTAGGAACTGGGGTAAATGAAATAGGTTTATCATGGATATATTATTTAATTGGATGATGATGACACTGGGGATGTGGAGCCTCTCTTTGGACGAGGTCTTTGCTTTGACTTTCCGCTGGAACTGTCGCTATCGCTATCACTACTGCTGCTGCTGCTACTGATAGTTTCACTGCTGCTGCGAGCCTTGGGCAATGGCAGAGGTGCTACAAATGAATTAAATAGTTAACAATAGAACTACAAAGAACTCTGGATGGTACTTACAAGTACTTCTCTTGGCACTGCCCGTATTGTCCTCATCATCCTCTGGCAACTCATCACTGGAGATATTCTCGTGCATGCGATACTGCTTGGGGAGATGAGACTCGTCTTCGAGCAGAGGTGCGTACCTGGGCTTCTTGGCCTTAGCCTGCTCGTCCTGGTTCTGCTTATCCGCATCCGTATCCATTTCGCTGCCCGTCTGCTTCTTGATGCTCTTGGCAATGACGCGCTTCTGGTGATCCAGCTGGGGGAAGAGATCTCTTGAATTCTCCAATGCTTGCTTTGCCGCATTCATTTCAGCCTGCTGAATGGACGACCCGCTTGCCGTGGCTAGGCGCTTTGAGCGGAAATAGACAGCGACCTTGTAGACGCGAGTATTTGTGGGTCCGCTGGCCTCGACCACTTTGTAGAAGGGAATATCTGGTTCGCCGCCGTCCATGGTGCGCAATGTGAGGCAACACTGCTGCAACTTTGACTTGGGGTCGTTCCAGTCTTGATTCATAATGAACAGTTGCAGGCGTGGAAAGAGGCAGACGTGGCAGAACTGCTCGCAATACAACAATCCCTTGTCCACATACAGCGCGCCAAGGAATGCTTCTAGCAGATCGGCACGGTCTTTGGTCTTAAGGTCAGCCTTCGGATTGGCATAGACAGCATATTTGGGCATTCCAAGATCATCGCAGACCACCGCCTGGGTACGATTGTTGACCAACGAAGAGCGAAGCAGGGAGAGATGACCCTCGTGATGCTCTGGGAAGTGGCGATATAAGTACTCCGAGCAGATAAGCTGCAGCACTGTGTCGCCCAAGAATTCCAGGCGCTGATTAGAGCCCAAAGTCAAGTGAGTGAAGCCAATGGAGCGATCTGTGAATGCACGAGCAAGCAGGCGAATGTGCTTGAACTTAATGCCAACGGAATCCTCAAACTTGGTCAGATCCTTGAGTACGCGATAGTTGCCAATGCAGCTGCGATCGCCCAGTGGTTCCTGCTCCTGCAGTGGATGCTCTGGCAGATTTTTCCAGATGTCTAGCAGCTTATCGTCCTGCCGGAATAGGGCATCTGTGAACACTTCATCAGCGACCTTAATGCCACCATCCAATAGCAAGGCGCCCATTAGGGCTTCAAAGCAATTGGCCATCGCATGACGGAGCTCCAGCTCGTGACAAAGGTCCGATCCATGAGCATAAAGCATAAACTCCTCCAGCTGCAGCTTCTTGGCCAGCAGAGCCAAGTGCTGGTTCTGCACAATGGCTGCGCGATAAGTGGCCAGGCCACCCTCCTCCAGTTCAGGGAACATAAAGAACAAATGGATCGAGCTGAGGAATTCAACCACAGCATCGCCCAGGAACTCAAGACGTTCGTTGTGTGTTATATTCGACACTGTCTCATGATCCTTGCCAAACCTAGACATAATGCTGACCAGGGTGTTGATGCCTCGCTTGCGTGTGTTCATATAGTGAATCTTTCGATCGCCGTACTCAGGTTGCCGGATGCCACAGTTGGTGAGGGAGTTGCGTGCATGGTCGGGATTGGTGCCATAGTTCTCCTTGTACGACGGATGCGTGAGGGCAAGTTGAAGCAAGTAGCGATTCTTGAACTTATAGCCAATGTCCTGCTCCAACAGATCCAGTGACTTGTGGAAACGCAAGTGACCCGTGAGCACGGGAATAAGCATAGCATGCTGTACAATGTCGCACATGATGCCCGTGCGAAAGAATCCCTCCGAGCTGATGGCCACGGTAATGTTCCGCTTCATACGCCCCTGAGTGCGCATCTCCTGCAGCCGCTGCTCCTTATCCTCCAGCTTGCGTTTATCCTTGAACGACGGCTTGGACATGTTGGCCATCAAGTGTCGGAACTTGACATACTCCCGCCATGCCTTCTGGTACTCCGGATTGCCGGCATAGCTCAGCTGTGGTGGTCGTATGCCAAAGTGTACGATTACAGGATGCGAGATTCCAGTCTCCCGATCCACGCACTCGGGCAGATCCGAGTTATTCCTATCAAGCTGATCGACCCGCAGGGAACATGGCTTGTGTCCTGGCTTGGTAACCAACATGCCCTTGATGAAGTCCACGTACTTCTGCCACTCGTGCTGACTGATCTGGTTGAGGTGCAGCAGCTGTTGGCGCTCCACCAACTTGGCTGAGTTGTCCAGCAGATACTTGAGTACCTCACACATGGCCAGCACTTCCTTCCCATTGTCAGGCAACTCCCGCACGAAACGAGGCAGAAAATGAAAAGCAGGACACGATTCCTCGGTACTTGAGGCTCCATTGGGAATCAGGTTAAAGTCAACTAGCTCTAGCAGCTCGTGGAATAGGTATTCGACTGCAATATAAACAAACTGTATAAGGATAAACAAGAATATCTCACAAGAACTCCCACTTACAGAACAAGTCCAGCTCTCGTATGGTGAAATTCTCCGGCGTCTTCTCTTCGTCGTACTCGATAGTGTACTCAATGTTAAAGCGGATTACCTTGCAAACTGGCAGATCCGTGAGCCGCACATGGGAGAGCAGGGAGAATCCCTCAAAGAGGAACTCGTGCTCGTCGTGCTTTATGATCGTCGGAGTCTTGGTCAAAAAGTTTGTCGGCGGCGAAATAGTAATGCGATAGTGGTATAGCTTTCCTGCATTGTTACTGTCCTTGTCGCACACCGCGTGCACCTTCTCTCCTGGATATATGCCGTGGCGTATCCCAATGCGCCGTGATTTGGCCGAGCAGCGACAGAGCGGGCCGTCGTTCATCTCCCCAGCATCGTTGTGCCAGAGATCGGCGTGTACACGCTGCGGGTGTTGCACCTTGCGCGACAACTCCTCCATGCAACAGTCCTGTTCAATCTTGAAGGCATCTTCATCAGAGTCCGAGTCGGAGCTGGAGGAGCACGCCTCTGACTTGTGCTTGTGCTTGCACACGCGACGTCGCGCCTTGCGAGGAGGCGGCACATAGACGGGCAACGTCTCTCTCACACGCTTGGCCCGCTGAATCAGCTCATCATCGAAGAGGGCGCACAGTTTGTGCAGCCTTGGCTTGGCCTTCACCTCGTGCTCTCTGGTGCGTTCGTAGTACAGCTCGGCAGGAGAGGAGCGTACCCAGGTCTCGACAGGGGCTTCCGCCTCGCTGAGTGCATTCATTTTCTTGATGTAATCCTCGGGCTTCTCACAATAGTTCGAGCACCATTGACGCAGCAAACGATCTCGTTCAGTTTCCACTTTTGGTGGGTTCTTCCGCATAATCCTTGACAGACTGCCGGCAGGCGCAAAGTAGGAGCTGGAACCACGTGGTGGCTGTCGTGGACTGTTGTAGCGTTGTTCGTAGCGACTGCTGCTGTATTGCCCACTGTTGCCGTATCCACTTCCATAATTGTTCTGGTAGTTGTGATTATTATTATAGCCCCCGTATCTCTGATGAGCTGGGCGATAGTTGGGCTTGTGCTCATATCGTTCCCTCTCCGGATATTTGTAGGGATACGAGTAGTCATAGTTGCCAGTACTAGCTGGTGGGTGTCCATAGTTAGGTTGGGCGTAGCCCTCTTGGTATGCGTAGCCCTCATACGAATACGGTGTGGAGGAGGGGGAGGGACCTGGTTCCTCGTATGGTGCGTAACCAGTCGGTCGCGGCGCATACTTGAAGTAACTCGCGGGGGCGCTCTGCACGTTGTAGGGGGAATGGGGAACAGGATTCGGAATGTAATTGAAAGCGGCTGCTTGAACAGTTCCTTCGCTTCCAGGTGCAGACGTCGTTGATTCGCCACTCTCTCCTGGCGGTATTGGTGGCGGCGGCGGTGGAGGAGGCTGGGCAGGAAACTCCTGTGACGGCAGCGGAGGCTGGTACATGTTTAATTAAGTTTTATCTGTGTCGAAAGTTCTCTTCATTGAGAATGTTTCACTTTACTGCCGAAGCCATACCAGGGCTGCATGGAATAAAGAACTAGTTCAGTTCACAGTTGTTCCATTCACAAGAACCACATGCAGCAAACAGATGTTTAGTTTAACAGAAGCAGACAATTTGTAGTTTGCTGAATTAAAAATAAATAAATAAAATGAGTTCAGAGGCTCCAGAACTAATCGCAGAGGTTACACTCAGTACCTGCCCAGGAACTACACCTGGAACTCCGTTGAGCAAAAATCAAATGAAGAAGCAAAAGAAACTCGCTGCAATGGTTGAGATTCGTAAGCAGCGCCGGCAAAAGGAGCGCGAGCGGCGCAAGGAGAAGAAAGCAGACGCCAAGGCCAAGGGATTATCGCTGGGTCCCTCACGCAAAGAGTTAAAGCGGCGACAGGTGGAAGGGGAAGTGGCTGACATAAACGTGGCCATTGACCTGAACTACGATGACCTGATGCAGGAGCGGGACATTGCCAAGTGTGTGAAGCAGTGTCTGCGAATCTACACTATCAACAGACGCGCAGCCCAACCTCTGCACCTCCACTTCACGGGGATCAAGCGAGAAGGTCACATACACGAGTGCTTCAAGAAGAACGACGGCTGGGAGAACTGGCACGTGGACTATCATTTTGATAGCACCCACACTGACTTGTTCGACAAGGAGAAGTTGGTTTACTTAACCTGCGAGTCCGATACGGTGTTGGATAAGCTGCAGAGTGGCCACACATACGTCATTGGTGGCCTCGTCGACCACAATCACTTGAAGGGACTGTGCCACCAGCGGGCAACAAGCGATGGAATCGCGACAGCTCGTCTGCCTCTCAGTGAGCACGTGGATATGAAGACACGTTCCGTACTGAGCACTTTCCATGTGTTTGAGTTATTAACACGTGTGGCTGCTGGGCAGGATTGGACAGATGCCATTCTCGAAACCATACCCCAGCGCAAGGGAGCTAAGGCGAAAGACAACGATTCAACGGGGAAAGAGGATCAGCAAGTGGAAATGGAAAGCGACCAAGCAGAGCTGTGTGACCTGACACAAGTGAAGCAACAGGATTCAGAAGTACAACTAGGGACTGAAAGCTGACCCAATTTACCCTTTATTTTTATATATGTATAATATATAAAAATTCATAAAGTAAACAAGTTTTAAATTAAACTGGCGTTCACTCATTTCACATACATACACTCTGTATCCAGGCAAGTTGACAGCGCCAAACAGTTTATCGATCTGGCAAGGCTAGACAATAATCGCCTATCGTTTTCAGCAACGCAAAATGTTTGGCCTTCTGCGTTTACCATTGCACAGAGCATTGGACCGCACCATGGCTTATTATGCAGTTGCAAAGGGTCGAAAGGTGGGAATCTTCGGCGACTGGGCACAGTGCGAGGAACAGGTGAAGGGTTTCAAGGGAGCTGTCTACAAGAAGTTCAAGATAAAACGCGATGCTGAGCAATTTTTAGGTACCAAGGTAGTTGGTATTGGTCAAAACTACACACCAGATGATTTCGTCGTTCCCCTCGGGCAGAAGGGTCCGCCACCAGTGAAGTGGAGTGCCCAGCCAGAGCCAAAGACCAGTCCAGAGTTTTGGCCAGAAGACGTGGCCGAGGAAAATGCAGTTACAGAAGAGGAGATGGTAAGCAGGGAGCAGTTCAAGTGATTACATTAATAACAAAAATACTAACAAGATCTTTGTAATGGAGATATCATTCATGAACGAAGTGGAAGGTTCTCCCATAAGTAGTCGCAAACGCAAAACAAATGATGACTATGCCAGCAGTTCCAAATCAAAGTTGCCACGAGTCGCCGATGCAGAGGAGGAAGTTGTGGCACTGAAGTACGTTGGTGGCTTCGAGTTTAGCCTTGATTCGGAGGGGTATGTCATAGTATACACGGATGGTTCGTGCCTTGGCAACGGTCGGAAAGATGCTTGCGCTGGATTTGGTGTGTACTTCCGCGATAACCATCCACTGTGAGTACCGCTAAAGATTCTTATTAGCCTTATATTACAGACCATTGTTATTACTCCGTAGAAATGCAGGGAAACCAGTAAAGGGACGTGTTACTAACAATGTTGGTGAAATACAGGCCGCTATATACGCTATCAAAATAGCACTGGACTTAGGCATAAGAAAACTAAGCATTTATACAGATTCATGTTTTCTCATCAACTCCATTACAAAATGGGTTACTGGATGGAAAAAACGCGGATGGCTTTTAAAAAACGATGAACCTGTTAAGAACGTGGCTGACTTTAAGGAATTGGATGAGCTTCTGCAAAACAAAGACATTGACGTCAAATGGGTGCGTAGTTTCATATTCATATTCTCCCCGCACCGACCTTTGATAACTCTAATGTTTTATAGACCTATGTGGCGGCACATAAAGGCATAAAGGGCAACGAAATGGCCGATCGACTGGCAAAAGAAGGCTCCGCATTGCACAAACAGATGCAGCGCAAAAATACTTAATACCGAATACTGCATTTATCGACTCAAATTGAGCGCTTCAATTTCGAAACAGGTTGGCAGTCCGATAAATTTGACAACTTGTGTTTTAGCAAGTTGGCATCATAGTGAAGTTTTTGTGAATAACCACAGCTGAAGCATAATCTTCTATTTGTTTTTAAATTAATTTGGCACAATGAAATATACATCAAACTTAATTGTCATATTTGGATTATTAACTGTGCTGATTGAGGGTGCATTAGGCCAGTCACCCAAAGTTCGCATAGAAATGGATGAAGTTGGAATGCATAGGTTAGTCAGAATATCGCATTTCGCAAAAAGTATGCTTATTTATTAATGAAAACATCTTTGGAAATAGGAAACTCAAATATCACTTGCAGTTCGATAGCTTATTTGTCGGATCCAATTGCCAGTATGTGCTCTCACAGCCCTTGCCAGCCGCAATCTACATCAGCACCGACGAACTGGACGACCTACAGCGTTTGTTAATGGTATTTTTGAATAGAATTCACGACCTGTTCAAATAATATTCAATCGGATTGCTTGGCAGCTTAGCGCGGTGTATCCGAAGTTCGTGGATATAGAAGCCATAACGGAAAAGTCAACCCCCTTCGCCGTCTTACTGCGTGGGGAAGCCAAGCTGAGGGACACTCTGACTCTGCCCATTCACTTTCGTTACCATGCAGCTAGTGATAAGAGGTGATTTCTGTCCTAACCTAGAGATCCTACAGATTTCATCTATAGTATTTTTGTTTCATAGATCTACGGCCATTGTAGAAATCAGTTCACCCATGCTGTATCTAAACTGTGTGGTTGGCAATAATGAGACGATGAACTCCGATGATGTTCATTGTGTGAATGAGCAGTTGAACAGCATGGAGAAATACCACAGGAACAGTCCGAGAGTCGATTGCAGCTGGCGTCAAGCACGCGTTGAATTCCAACAAAAGGAGCCTCTTCGTGCCGATATCCCAGTAGGCGACTCCAAGGACTTTCCCCCTGTTCTATATGCAACGATCATCCTAAGCTGGGCAGTTTCCCTCTACACAGTGTTCTTCACACAATCGGTGCCCCGTCGCATCAACAGCGAACTCAACCAGCAGCGTCAGCAAAAGACCAAATAGCTATCGCTGAATGTTTCGGTCTCTGAAATAAATTATAATGAAATGGAACTGGCAACTAACTAAGCTCTCTTTCTCCTACATTATCTCTGCCCGGGCAGCAATAATGCTGAGATAAACACGGTTATAATTCAGCCAGACGACGGCCCCATAAATGCCTCAAATCAGGGACCCCAGGGCCAAGGCACAATCAGTTTCAGTGATACGATAATGTTTTGCTAGAGCTAGATTGTAGGGCTAGTTTATAACACATTAAATAATAGAGAAATCACTGAAATGGGGCTAGAGAATAAGTGTTCGCTTGCCTCTACACATAATTGCAAATTTTAAAGATGTTATATGCCTTATCTACGATTCGGTTTTGTTGTTGCGGGAATTATAACAGCAGAAGGATAAGTATACGAAAAGTACCTTGAAAGATCATAAGAAATTAACTGGAATTCCGCGAAGACTTTCTTTGTCTAATCATATTTTATTGCTTTCACAATTTTATCTATACAAAGTTTATATTGCGGCTTTCACTTCTCTCAGGCTGGCTGGTTATCTATAAACAAACCACTTAAGCTATCGCAAACTCGCTTAATCTGATATTTTGACGAGCTGTTAAGCAATAAGCGGATAACGCAGGTTCCCCCTATTCGAGTGCTTCCTAATAATCAGTTTGTTGTCATTTTCTTCGAAAACCACCAAATATTTATTTATAATTCTAAATCACATAAGGGTAACAGTAAAATTAATTAATTAAGTATATATGTATATAAAGTATATATGTTTCTAAAAAGGTTTCTAGCACTAACGAGATATTCTTTGGTATATTAAAACTGATTCTCTTTGCCATCTGTTTGACCGTTGGTACTTGAATCTGTCTGGATGTTGTTGCGTAATGTCATCGTGCTGGACGTATTGGGTGCATCGTTCCATGGCTGCATTGTGGCCTTGCCCATCAGCACAAAGAGTGCATTGCAGACCAAGTAGATGCCGCCAGTGATAAAGAAAACCACTCGCCATTGCGTGGGATCTTCTTCGTCGGATAGAATCACTCCGACAATCAGTGGCGCTATTATCGATGTCACTCCCGCCAGTCCATTTGTGACTCCCATCATGGGACCAGCAAAGTTGGGCGACAAATCCATGTGGTTGACCAGATAGCCACAGAAGCAGGCAGCATTAATGCCCACAGCCAAGGTAAGAAGCACAATCGCCCCGGTCTTCTCTTCAGCTGTCATGTAGCCCACTCCAATCAGACAGCCCATGGGCACCCACTGGCCAATGGAGTTGAAGAGCTTCCTGGCCGTCGTGGTTGTGATGGTTCCTCGATTGATAAGCAAATCGGAAATAGGACTGACCACGAAGCAGAGCACGCCCATGGCGAAGTAGGGCAGCGAGGAGAGCAGCGCATTTGACTTTACATCCAGCTTGAGCACGCTGCTCATGTACGTGGGCATCTCAGTGAGCAGTGTGTAGAAGCCCCAAGTGAAGCCGCAGTGGGCGGCCAGCAGACCATAGAAGGGAGCAGAGGTAAAGATAGACTTCCAGGGCACAGCCAACGACTGGCTGCCAGTATTGCTGCCCGTTAGAAGCTCAATGTAATCTCGTTCAGCCTTGGAGATGCTGCCGGATGTGGCCGGCTCATTGGCTCCCTGCCAGAAGAACAGCAGCGCCCACGCCAAACCAAGTCCGCCAGAGATGTAGAAGAGTCCTGGCCAGCCCATGCTGGACTCGAAGATACTGCCACTGCTTACCAGTATGACCGCTGTGCCAAACTGTGCACCAGAGTAGACGCCTGTGGTGAGGAAGCCACGCTCGGTGCGAGGCACCCACTTGGATAACAAGGTGTGGAAGCAGGGGTAGATGCTGCCTTGAACCAAACCCGTGAGCACTCGCAGCACACATACATTTACCCAGCCACCCTTGGCAGCCATGGGATGAAAGAAGCACATGATGCCCCCAATGGCTGTGGCTAAACAGACCACATACTTGGCACCATAGCGTTTGGCCAGTAAACCTGAAATGAATGTGAATTAGAGCAGGGAAATAGTTTGCAGCTAGAAACATTTACCTGCTGGCACTTGGGATACCACGTAGCCCCAGAAGAAACTACTCAGTATCAGCGATTTATCCGACAGGTCCCAGTCGTAGTGTGGGAACTCGCTGCTGTCCTGCGTCATGGGCACAATGGCGGCCGAGATGTTGACTCGCTGGAAGTAGTTGATCATCATGCCAACAAAGAGAAGAATCGCCTGCCAGTGACGTGCCCCGAAGCCACCTGCTGTTTGAAAAAAAAGAAAGAAAGTAAGGAAAGGTTCAATTTAGGGATAAGCTGAGAGGGCTTTACTGGCCAAGTGGGGCACAGGAAGGTGCCGCAGAAGGGGAGTTCTCTCGTTGCTTGTCAAGTAGACCATCTGGAAACGTGTTTGGATCCGATCGGATGCAGTTCAACAATGCAATCAACTTGTCGAGTGTTCGATCGTTAACTAGGACTATTGAGGCTGTTCAAGAACACCCTGACTGATAGTCAGACTACATATATATTTGCTATATTTTACAATTATTGTGTCATTATCATTATCATTAACACCCATGGGAAAAACAAAAGGCGAAGTCGTCTCAATGGAAAAGTTCAGTGCAGGCAGTGCAGTCCAAAAAGGGGGTAGTCCAATTAGCTTTACATATTTTTCGAAATGACGAAACTGTTTACACTTTAGATTTCTTCTAAGCTCTCTGTTACTAAGTGTAAGTCCCGTTGAGTCGTAAACTTCTACCAGATTGCAAATATCAAAACTTCAACGTGGATAAATAAATTCGGACTTGACAACAAATGACTTATAAACTTTTTACATCTTGTATTATCACAAATTTATGATATGATATGATAATAAAATGTATCAAACCAATGCGGGAACCCTTTAATATCGTATACACGATGTAGATGTTATCATCCAAGACACACTTGGTGGACTGACAGGAATACTTTAATATCGTATATACGATATTATATATATACGACTGATAGGATCCCTTTAATATCGTATGTAGCTATCATCCAAGACACACTTGTATTGTGCAGGTCTGGTGGGCTGACAGTCTTATAATCTTATAATCTCGGAGTATAAGTGGACGACAAACCGACGAGGGGTTCTTATTTATTATATAAACCGATTATCAGCAGAATATGCTCCAGTAAATACTCTTGTCACTGCCGCATTGCGAAATCACGAGTGCTCGCACTTTAGTTGTAGACATGGACGAGAATCAATAACCTCTTGGAACTGATTACAGAATTTTGTACTCCAAAAGGAACAGTCCCAAGTGCGGGATTTATTGAAAGTCCCGTAGGTATCTTTAACTTCTGGTGAGTCGAAAGGTGCGACTTGAGTTTACCTTCAAAAATAAACGATTACTTACGCCTGCTTGCCTTATCCGTGGAGCTATCGAAACCCATTGTCGAGATAGACCTATGTATGCGCCGGTAACAGAACAGTATAGTCACTATCTCAGACTTGTAGTGCGTCTTCTGATATTGCTTGTGGTTCGTCAGTAATCGGTTGTCCGCGACTAAAATACGAGCTGCCTTCACCTGTGGCTTTTATACTGCCTGCAAGAATCCATTCGCTCTGCCCGATTCGAGATATATTCGAGTTGTCGTCTGTGACCACCCGTCGTTAGTCATTATCGTGCTCGGCATCAGTAGTATAATAATAAACCGTTCGGCAAAACTCGGCTGCAAATTATCTTTGTAATTTGAATTATATTTATTAGTCAAGCGTCTTAGTCTGTTTGGTTTGTGTGTAATATTATCGTAGGGAAGATAATTTATGTAGTATCCACCACTAATTACCTTATCAATTGTTGATATGCATTATTTATTTGATAATGTAACTAACGTCTCTTATCTGTAGATAAGTATACTTAGGAATTATTAAGATTAAGATTGGTTTCGGAAAATTCCAAGTTAATGCCTTTTAAGATTACTTGCACTTCCGATTATGTGTGTCATATTATAAACACTGTAATCTCTTTTTACATAGGAGAGATAACAGTTTAGTGAGAACAAAATTCTGTTAACTAAATAAAGAACGTGTGTTCCTTCTTTATATTTATGATTTTTAAGGCGTTTAAAAAATAACGACATGAAAATGCATTTCAAATTGAACATTGTCTTTAAACGTTTACCAACACTCACCCACTTAACGCGCTAATCAGCACTTGCTGCTCTGATGTATTTAAATTTGAACTTAGCGCTCGAAAATTGTCTTTAACCGTTTACCAACACTCACCCACTTAACACACTAATCAGCACTTGCTGCTGTAAACGAAAACAAACATTTCGCAGCACTTTTTTTTTTTGTGTTAAATTTGTTTTAAAAATGTCTGCTCGTTCATCTTTTGACGATAATGACCAAAGAAATACGCCCAGAATTATGACCTTTCGCCCCAGCTACGAAGAGTTCGTGAACTTTGCCGACTATATAGAGTACATGGAGTCGCGTGGCGCCCATAGGGCTGGCTTGGCAAAAATTATTCCGCCTGTCGAGTGGAAGCCGCGCAGTTCCGGTTATGATATTGAGAATATAAATATGACAATCCCGGCACCCATTTCCCAGGTTGTTACAGGGTATGTTCAAATTATAAGCCAACCCTATTCAACTAGTTTAAAAATATATATATATATTTACAGTGCTCATGGTGTTTACCAGCAAATCAACATACAGCAACGCCGCCAGATGACGCTGCGTCAGTTCATGGAGAAGGCCAACTCGGAGCTGCATCAGACCCCCCGCCACACTGACTACGATGATTTGGAGCGCAAGTACTGGAAGAATATAACATACATATCGCCGCTCTATGCCGCAGACGTTAAGGGCTCGTTGAGCGACGAAGATTTGGATGTGTGGAATATTGGACGACTGGACACGATACTGAATCTAGTTAACACAGACTATGGCATTGAAATCGACGGTGTAAATACGGCATATTTGTATTTTGGCATGTGGAAGAGTTCCTTTGCCTGGCACACAGAAGACATGGATCTGTACTCCATCAATTATTTACACTTTGGTGCCCCCAAGACGTGGTACGCCATCCCGCCCGCCTACGGAAGACGTCTGGAGAAGCTGGCCAACGAGACGTTCGTGGAGAACTATCAGGAATGTAATGCGTATCTACGCCACAAGATGACCATGATCAGCCCCAAAGTATTGCGCCAGCACAACATACCCTATAATAAGATCACTCAGGAGGCTGGCGAAATAATGATAACTTTCCCGTTTGGCTACCACGCTGGCTTCAACCACGGCTTCAACGGAGCCGAGTCCACAAACTTCGCCTCAAAACGTTGGATCGAGTACGGCAAGCGAGCGAGCATCTGCAAGTGTCGCACCGACATGGTCAAGATATCAATGGAGACCTTCGTGCGACACTTTCAGCCGGAACGCTATCAGAACTGGCTGAAGGGCGAGGACTACGGCTGCCACCCGGAAGAGCCGGGTAAAGTGTGTGCTGCGGCACCCCCCACCATTAACGAGTATCAAGTACAAAAGGAAAGGTAAGCAAAAACTTGATATAGAGATAAACCAATACCTTCCTGCTCAACTCACTTGTCTCTCTACTTACAGCTCGGAGTCCAAAGAGGACTCGCCACAGAAACGTGGATGCTCGCTGTCCAATGTGGATGTGGATGACGACAAGGCGAGCATCAAAAGTAGCAACAGCGCGAATCTCAAACAAGTGGTTGTCAAGCTGCGCAAGCTACCGCCCGCCAAAAAAGAGACTCCTGCCGAACCCGTCGAGAAATACGACTTCAATTCGATAGCCGTGGTGCGCATAAAGCGACTATGGAATGCCCTGCCTTGCCCCCAGCCGGGGACGAACCTGCTAACCAATGGCATTGTTAAGAACACGAAACGAATGCGCTTTCAGACCAAGGTCCTGACCTTGGATGACGAGGACTGAGTGCTGCCTGCCCTGAGCAGCCTAGCCGATCTCTGTTGTTAGTAGCTTTATTAAGTAATGCAATCAAGGATATATATGTAAAGGAGATCACTTCCAGAACATCAAGATAAGAACGACGGCAACATTTGCCATATTATAATAGAAGAGGACGTGCGTCAAGCACCTTTCGTTTATTTACCTATTAAAGATTAAAAGTGACTCATTTGTTAACGAATGAATTAGTTAAACAGAAATACGTTTAATAAATCAAAAATACTTTCATAAAATGAATCGTTCTTAATTAAAACTCCCCATCGCACTCATGCTGGTCTACAGTTATTATATGTGTACACATTTAAGTACGTTTATTAACGTCCGCTTATCAAGGATCGGTACATCCATATTACATACAAGTTGGACAGTAGACAGTGGGAATCCCAATTGAAAATCAACCGTTTAGCTGATTTGAATCTTATATATTTTCATCTCGATTATGATCTTAACACTTGTCTGCTTCGTAAGTATATTTCTCTTATACATAAGGGGGGGAGGCATGTCTTTTTGGATAAAAAATATGAACAGAAAAGTCAACTAACTAAAATTTGATCCAAAAGAAACCAGAGTAAGCTACATGAATTCGTAATATGTATCTGTGCTTGCACATTTCCGTTTTATTTTCTTCTCTCTTCCATTTTGCTTCCTTCCGCACAAATTGCACAAGTGTGTGTTGAAGGGGTGTGTGTGTGTGAAATGTGTGGAAGTGCACGCATTCTGAATGCGAACAGGGGCGGGGGCAGGGCCAGACAGGGATGACCGGGGCGTGGCAAAGTAGCTAATCGATAAATGATTCGATTGGAAAACTGGCGGGAGGCAGGAGGACGTCATTGATATATGGATATCTGACATCTGATATCGTCTAGAAGCTGGCAAAACATATATATAATTTTGGAACGAGATTCATATTCAACCCGAACTTAGGCCAGATAGCTATAGGTGTCCTTGTGCCCCTCCATGCGCTCCAGATACTCTTTCTCGATCAGTATATCAATGCACTTCTTGATCAACTGCACATTCGGCTTGAACCGTGTAGACAATTGGTTAAGCACCTCCGAGATAAGATTGGTGTGATTAAGACGCTTCCGCATCTTCATAATGCGCACAATCGCAGCCTGGATCAGCAGCTTGCGGTCCTCCTCAATGTGCTTGGTGACAGTCTCCTGCTCCACCTTCAGTTCAGTCTTCAACGGATGATTGATGTTAATGCGGCGCTTCTTGCTCTTGTAATCCAGGAACAGCTCGACAGTCGAGTCGGGCGTCAATGCGCTCTCGCTGTCGCTTGAGGTCAGCACTTTGGCTTTGAGTAGTATCTGCAATACCTGTAAAGAGCGAGCAAGTGTTAGTATATGTGTACAATAGAAGGATTTCCCGTTTTCTTAGCCCCATTTACTTGTATCAAATTCTCCAGCTGGGACTGTGTATTCTCCTTGAGCTGCAGCACTGTGAAGCTGAGCTGGTCATTGAACTGCAGGAGCACGGACATCTGGAACGTGCTGACCTGCAGTTGGTAAACGACACTGCTGCGATTCACATTCATTATCAATTCACCCTTGCACTTGTGGTAGAGCCAGTTGAGCTTGCGACCGGAATGGCGGCCCGAGTAGAAGGTGGTGAACTGTTGCACGGAACGTTCAAGCTCTGATGGGAGCAGGAAGTTGTTGTTCTGCGTGAAGGGCCAGGCGTTCGTGGAGAGCACTTCGATGCCGAAATCAATCTCGGAAACAATATTCTGGATCTTCAGGTACTCCTTGAAGTTGGAATTCAAGTCCTTGGACAGACCAATATCTTGGAACATGCGCTGCAGCTTGACTGTGTACTCGTAGCCACAGGTCTGCTTGAGCTTGGAGATCATCATTGCCTCGGCGTCGTCGGACGCGGATGTGTGGCTAACCAAACGCTTGGCCAGCATATTTGAATAGTACTTCTGGAAGACATCCTTATCCTCAATATATTTGAAGACAACCATCACCTGATTCAGATTGTCTTCCAGCTCCTTATCCTCGGGATTCTTTGACGACTTCTTCAACAAGAGATCGCAATATTTGGCCAACAGCTCTGGCGATTTGCTGGCATTGTTCGGCTTGGTCACCACGTTTGAATTGATGAATTTACCACAGGCCTTGTCCAAGGCAGCCACGAATCCATTGTCATTGTCAAATGCAGTCAACACGAGTGCGTTGTACTTCTTGTGGGTATCGAGTATTGTCTGTACATAGGTCTTCGGATCGTTGGCGGCCGGATCGTTGGTGCAACACTTCTCGATGGCCTCTGTGCCCTGTTGCAGTATGTGATCCTCGAGGATCTTCTTCAGCTGATCTAGATTCTTGGGCGAAAGTGAGACCAGCGAGTACATGCGCTTCAAATCGTCATTTCTGTCGCCATTCAAAAGGTTTTGGAACTCGGTATGGAATAGTCGCAGGTGCTTCTCAATCAGGACCTGAAAAAAGCCAAAGTATCATTTAGAATTCTTGCTATTATAAAGAGTTTCATCCACACTACTGTACTGACCTGTTCGCAGGTGGATTTAAGAATATCGGCTGTTGTCTCGTGCAGGTAAGACAGTGCATTCTTCGAGCTGGGTCCGCGGACACGCTGCTTCTCCTCCTCAAGGCGATTCTCCACATGCTTCAAGTACTCCGTGACGGTGTTCTTGGAGAGGAACGCATCCGATTCCTTCTCATAGAAATCGCATGTGTCGGCAATGAACTTCACCTCGAAGTTATCCTTGTAGACCGCCAACTTTGGTTCGGTGGCGGGATCGACGTCGTCCTCATTAAAGCTTAACTCGACATAGCATTCGATAACGTCGCGTACCAAGGTGCGATTAATGAGTTTCCCATTACGCTCCTCCTCAATGGACTTGAGTATCGCCTTGGTGACGGGTTCGTTGAGCTCATGGAACAGATGACCCTTCCAGGCAACCAGGGCAAGACGATAAATCTTGTAGATACCCTTCTGGCCCTCTTCACATTCGCGCTTCACCCAGTTGCGGTTCAGATAGTTGCAAATGCCGTTTAGGACTTTGCTAGAGAACTGATAGTATTTCCACTGCTTCGTGTAGCGCGACAGAAGAACCTCCTCGCCACTGATGGACTGGAACTTGGTCAGCAGATCCGTTAGATAATCCTTTAGAAAGAGCTCAAGTCGATCGTATAGCTTCTTCCCCACCAGCTGTGCTCCGCCAGATTTGCCACTGCTGCGACTACTCGGCGCCGCACTCACACTAGTACAATAATCATAGACATGGGTGTAGAATCTCATGTACTGTTTACGTGTCAGGGACTTCTCGTGGTCGTAGATCTGCAATATGCCGTCCACCAGTTCTTTCCAGATGTCGTCCAGGTTGACTGGTCGTTGTGTGGTCTGTGCATTGTTTGACCGATTCATTGTGGATGTTGTTGCTGTTGGCAAATCTGTTCGTTTGCCTGATTCCCAATCGTTTTGTTGTTCTGTTTGCTGCTGCTGCGGTTTCTCTTGCGCGCTCGACTGCGACGGGGGTTGGCGACGGCGACTGCCCTGATGGCGTCGTTTGGCTGCTGCTGATCTTGTCTTGGGTGTTTTGGTCGGAATTTTGGCAAATCAAGTGATACAATTTTCAGGAGAGTATGAAATGTGATTTATTTATCTGCAAAATCAAATGGAAAACAAAACAATAAAAAAAACAGTCAGTGAGATAAAGTAGGCGCACAGTCAGCAAATATATCTTTAATCCGTAACTGTTATTGTCATACAACTATTGCATTTACAGTTATAATGCCCTTGCAACACATACACACACACACACACAATATTTGCATGTGTATGCAAGTAAGCACTCAAGAAAAAGTGGCAGCTTATGCATGTGTGTGTGTGTGTGTGTGTGCCTATGTAGGCATAATTTAACTTCCTGATTAAATAAACACACACACACAGCCATAGTGGGAAAACCAGCTAACAGAATTGTGAAATACATTTAGCAAAACACCAATTTAAATGTATAATTGAAATGTTTTTATTAAATTGCACCCCGTTTTCATTGGCGTTCGCAGTCTCAATCGACGTGATTTCCCTTTTGGAGCACACGTATTTTTTTTCTTTTGTTCGCCATTTTCACAGCACTGCAAAGTTTGTCAAAGTGTGCACTTAAAACGAGGCTTGAGCAGCAATTAATCACATTATTACTTTGCATGTATATTTGGTGTGTATGTGCAGTGCCTATACCTTTTAACTGAAATTTCAGTAAATAAATGGATTTTATTACCATTTGCACAAATCACTTTTTTCCAACTAAAAAGAAGCACAATACTGCCAGATTAATCACAATGAAATGGCAGTCTACCTCTAATTACAGACATCTTTAAGTTGGCAGCTCTGCAAAACGATAGCAATAACAATATTGCCAACACTCTCTTATCTCCAACTATCTGGCAGCTGTATTCGAGCAAGTGTGCTGCGAAGCGATAACTAATCGATAACACAATACTGCCAGATTAATCACAGTGAAATGGCAGTCAACTTTTAAATACGGACATCTTTAAGTTGGCAGCGCTGCAAAACTATAAAAATAACAATGTTGCCTACACTCTCCTATCTCTAACTATTTAAAACAAGTTGGCAGCAATGTGATGACGAATCGATAACATGCCTGGCATGTTTAAAATCGATAACAGTGTTTGTCAAGTTTTGCAGCCCTAGTCAGTGTAAATAAATAAAAAAAAACAGCAGTAGAATTTTGAAAACGTCATAAATTAGAATTTATATCGTGGCGGTAAACAAACTTTTCTAGAGATTGCAAATGGAGTACGCCTCACACGCCAGGCTCTTATTGGTGGCGGCCCTGTTCCTTCTGTTGTTACTTTTACAACAGAATCATGCCGACAGTGCAAATTTACCCACAACAGATCCCAAATCTGATACAAGTAACTCCGTAAAGAAGGAACGACCACAGTCGCCTCATGAGACGGCGCCAACAATGACTGCCGTTACACCCAAACCGATAACTATCACCGAAAGACCAGCGTCACCGAAAGCTGCAGATGCGGGCAAACAGGTGCAGTCCGGAACCGGGTCCAAATTAACGGGCGAGAGCCCACACAGCGCACAAGGCGGTAACGTGGATTTCCCGGAAACATATACAGCCGTATTCTATGTACTCGTGGGCATAACCAGCTCGGCCATTCTGTTGCTGATTGTGCGTGTTTATCGGTAAGATCGCCCAAGAACAATCCCCACTGGCAAAGAGAAGTGGTTTCTCGCAGTGCATTCGTACTCTTTTAATTTGCATACGTATTTAATTGTATACTCGACTGTTTGCTGATAAGATATGAACTTTCTTCTCTCCTCCTCCGCTGCTTTCCTCAGTCTGCGCTTGTCACGCGCTGAGCGAAAGTATGGCGTGCAAGGGGATCGCGCTAACCAGGAGCTGACGCCACTACCCATGGCCATCGAGGACGTGAACAGCGATGAGGACGACGAGGACCATACCCTGTTCGAGGTGAACCGCCAGAGCATACGCATATTATGAAACTCACGTCTGTCCAGCACAGCGCGATCCTTAGCTAGGAAACTTGCCTTCGCAGTTGCTCAGTGTGACGATTCTAATTGTAATTTCGTTTGTAGTTTATCGTTGTAGTTCTAACCCAGCCTAACCGTATAATCTGTATAACTGAACAACTGTAACAACCTATATACTATATATGTATGTATGCCTTATGTGGTAATGTAAGATTCTTGTGCATTTCTCTCACAAAACAGTTGAAGTTGACAAAACAATTTGTGATAACAATAAATATAAAAGGTAAATAAGACTCGATCATCCGATCTACTTTATACACGTACCTTAACACCCTGCCTGCCCATGATTATTCAAAATAAATGTTAGGGGGGTGTTTCCCAGTCGTACTTCGAATCTACTTCGGTCTACTCGCACTTTAGTTTATTTATTGACACAATTTACAGGGTACATACAAGTCTTACTGGGCTAACACTTGTTATAATTGTTACTCTCTCTGAAATGCACTGACAACTTAACAGCTAAGATCACAAAATAATTTATTAACAATACTGCGACTGCAATCAGTTAAGGTTAAACATTAAGACTAAGACTACAAATTAGAAATTAGTTTACTCTACGTTCCCATTCGGTTCGATTTGTTCTGTTCTGTTTTGTTCTATTCCCTCGTGATCCTCGGCTGATCTATGAGTTACTACGGCACTTTCAATTTTGTATTGTTCGTTGTTAAATCTGCTAGGCTAGTCTAAGGATTACTTTACTTTAGTGTACTCTACGGTTTCGTTCTCTGGATGATGGTGATGATGGATCCAATCATTAGATCATGCTGCCAAACATGCGTTTCCCTCGCGTCAGCACCAAACTGACCACCATAACTGTCAACAGAAAGAATACCAGACTTAGAAAGGTGGTGATGAAGCGACATCTTTGGCGGAATTTCTTCTCCTTCTCCATCTTGAGGCGCAGCTGCTCGGCGCGCGGCAAGTCAAGCGTGAAATCCGATTCAGGCCGGGATGAGGGCTGTAAATGAAGAGAGAGAAGAAGCATACGTAAGATTATCCCATCTATATATGTAAGTAAAGTAAAATAAGGTGGAAATACCGAACAAGTTCCTCCATGACTTTAGTTTTGCAATTTTGTTAATTATTAAAAGGCAGTCTTTGTGTAAATCGATTATCGCATGCTAATTATCGAAATCGGAAGAGGGAGATGAACGTGAGTCGAGATGGATGGCAGAGGGAGGCAGAGCAGAGATAAACTTAGATCGAGATGGGTGGGAAAGGGAGGCAGATGGAGATAAACGAAGTTCAAGATGGTAGACAAGAGGGAGGGAGATAGACAAGAGATAAACAAAGATCAAGATGAACCACCAAGTCCAAAGTTGGCCGTCAGTCAGTTGGCCTGACGATTGTTTTGGCATTGAGGGACACTGTAGTTGTTTTTGTTATTGTTGAGTGATCTTTGTTGATTGAAGACGACTCTTGTCCCGTCTCTATTGCATTGATCTTATTAAAATATGTTATGATTTTATTTGAACTATGGTTTTGCTGTAGTTCGGCGCAAATTTCTTTGATTTATTTGTTTAAAATGTGAGCGCGCCTGCGAAATTGTTTACAATAAATCACAGCATAAGTATTGCACATTAGTGTACATTTTTGCAATAGTTGCGAGGCGTGGCCCACACTCCGTCTCACTCACACTCACGCACACACGTGAAAAAGGGCGCAACGCACAGCAATTTGACCCAGTAAGCTTGTCTGTGCTTGTTGTTGTTGTTTTCGTTTTCTTTTTGGCATCATCTTTTTATTTCTTGTGTTGGCAGTTTTAAATTTTAGCGACACGACCTTGAAAAAAGTTCGGCACAAACCCATTTATACTTACATACATATTCAAGCTAACACATACATACACCTGATTAAGTATGTATGGAAGAGACGTCGAAATTGTTGTTGTTGCACTTTGTTGATTCTCGCTTGGCACGGTCAAATCTTATGCAACATTTACATTTCCATACTCACATTTGTACTCAAGTCGATTATGTATGTGTGTGCCTGCTTATGTGCATATGCAAAATACCGATAATGTGCTGATCTTATTATCGATAAGTTGACTGCACTCGAAAATACTAATAAGGTCATCTTATGCACCCCACAAAAATACCAACAATGTCCTGGGAATTTCTTCGCCAACCAGTTTAAAGGGTTGTGCAATGCCGGATGTAAAGTGCGCGGCGACAATATTCTATTATTACCCCAAAGTGCGGCACAATCAAGCGATCCATTTATTGTCTCGTATCCCATTTCAAAAATACGGGTAAGTGAAAGTTACGAATATGCAATGTAGTCATTAAAAGGGCATTCAAGTGTAATTTCTGTGTGTGTGTTTGTTTTCAAAGTGATTTCGGCACTTGCAAATACTTACACACGTATCAATTTTAAGGTGTGTGTGCACATACAAACACAATGTAATAGGCAGTCAAACAATTCGCATTTTTGCACTTCATTGTGAGAGAGGGATTTATTTTTGACTTTTGTCTCGTTTTGGGTGATCATTTCTGTCTGCCCGTGCCCGCGAGCCCGATTCGAGTTTGGGTTTCAGTTTGTTGTCAATGGGTTTCTGCATGTAGTATACACGGACACACACACACACACACATGTGCAGCTGGGAGATTTGAAATGAGAAATTAAAATGAAAACAACATTGCGGTATCTTTCTGCCTTCCGGCTTCTTTCTGCGCTTCTCTCTGCTTATCACCCTCTCCCTCTCTCACAAAACTGTTGCTGCTGTGATTGACTTTTGCTTTTGCTTTTATGTTTGTCTTTGCGTTTGCCTTTGCTTGGCTTGTCTGAGGTTAGTGATGCCTCGCATTGTTGTTATTGCTGCTGCTGTTTATCAGTCAAAGTACTTTGTAGAGAGAGAGAGAGAGAGCGGCACTCTCTGAGAGACGACGTAATCGAAAATTACCGCATTGCTTATTGTTGTGTGTGTGTGTAACGGTTTTATTGGCCAGCTTAGCAATTCAAGTGCACGTGTATGGGGGACCGTTTCGGTTTGTGTGTGTGAGTGTGAATTTGTAACGGTTGAGGGGGAATGCACGCTTTAATACCACGCAGAACTGACTGAACTCACCTCGGCATCTTCATTCTGCAGTTCAGCACATGAACTCGTGCCCAAACTTGTTGAACCCCGCCCTGAGGGGACTGGGCTCATTTGCAAATGATGCCACACACACACACGCACAGCCCAACGCAATAAATTATAGCTAAATTGCAGACAAATACAGATGGAATAAGCTTTATATGTTAGTCATTTGATGGCGATATTTATATTGATTTAACATATTAAAATTTGAGCTGACTGCTGTAAATTCCCCTCGATCGACTCGTCTGACCTTGAATTAAATTCGACAGCGCCCGTTTAATTTGCTAAAAGACCGTTCAAAAGAAAATCCATAGACGAAGCTTGACATGTATGTGACTGTGTGTGTGTGTACACACTGGAAGTGAAGCTTGCACTGTTGCCTTTTAATTTGCAACACACGTTTTTCACTGACATTGAAACCAATATTTTTGGCTGGAAGTTGGCCAAGTTTAAAAGTGGCTATTACCAACAAAAAAAGGTGAAAAATCGCTTCAGGTGAAAACAAAATTTTAACACGTACTTATGCTAAGTACTTTTATGCATACACACATGAGTGTGTGAGTGTGCGACTGTGAGGGGAAATCCGACTGGGCCAAGCACGTTTCGACATGCGCGTCTGTATTTAGTCGATCCCAATAGGTATGTCAGCATCAGAGAGAGAGAGAGATAAGCTCCACGATAAACAGGCAGATAAATACGGGGCCTAATGGAAAACCCAACCAAGTACTAATTCCGTGTCCAAGGCACGTTCGAAAGTGTGCATAATTAACGATTGCGATCACTTGAAATAGTTGATGAATCATCGTGAAGTCGGTATGGTAAGGACACTCACAGAGCTGATGTTTCCCATGATGATAAACACACAATGCGTGCGGCAGGAGGGTAAAAAGTAAACTGACTCTATGGATCAGAGAGCTTTGTCTTAGCTCCTGCCTTTAAGCAGAGTCAAAACCACCTGCAGACGCAACAATTTGCACCAATAACCAATAATCAATTAGCGGTTCCACGTTAATTGAGCCGAAGTGTGGCAATAGTCACTGAGCGTACACTGAGAGAAACTATGGTAACGTTTTAATTGAATAATTTAAAAGAATAGTGCAAGGGGAATTACCGAATTGTAGATGATAGGCAAGTTATTATCATCTAAATAGTTTATTATCTTTTTCTCCGTGTAGACTGATCTATGAATCACTCTACAGAATGGATAAATCAGTTGGAGTTGTGGAGATAATCCTTTGATGTATTAATTATTTATTACGCTCTCTTCAATTTTAATAATGTGTTCCCTTAGCTCTCTTAAATGATAGTGTCGCTCTCTCGCTCCTTTTGCGTTATTCTTCACTATGCTATCGATAGGGTTTACGATAACTAAATAAATTTACGATAGTGTATCGACTAAGGTCACACTTAACATAATAGAACACTTAACATAATAGAGTATGTACATATATCTTAACAGAGTATTGTAGACTGATCAAACTGATTACTGTTCCTAGTCGACTCATAATTATTATACGTATAAAGTTGTGTCTGATAATTATGTAATTATAGACAACTGGCGGTTGGGGGCAAACGCGGTTTTTCATCACCTTTTCCATGAATTTTTCTCAGGTTTTCCTCTGGTTTTTCTCTCTCCCTGAAAACGCAGTCAACAGAAACTAACTGAACGAAATTTGTTACACAAAGAAAAAGCCGCAACAAACAATAACAACGGGCGCCGGAAAATGGCTTGAAAAAAGCGTATACATGAGCAGAGGGGGAGCGGGAGAAGGAGGAAACGTGGGGGCGGGGCAATCGGACAGAGGCGGCGGCTGTTAAAACGGTAGCGACAGCTGCTCGCAGCTTGTCAGTGTGTCAGTGAGTCAATCAACTTGAGAGCTGCAACATAGAGAAATGTGTGTGTGTGTGGGCGTGGCATGTTGCAAAATTGCAACTTACAGTTAATTAGTCGTGCATTTAGCACGCTGCATGCTGCGCGGTTGCACGTGGCGTATGATTAATCAACTGAAATTTGAACAGGCCCAGGTAACGGCAAGAGATAGAGGCAAGGGAAGAAAGCTGGTGCTGCCTAGAGTGCAGTTGCAACTACAGCAGGCTGCGCCCTACTTATATAAGATACAAAAAAAAGGTGTGTAGAGAGGGGAATCTCTCTTTGTTGCCTGCAGCAAATCATCAAATTGAAATTGGGGGCAACCCGAAGGCGACTTGCGGCTCATGAAACTAAATTTCAAATTGTTGTTGATCCTGGCCCGCCAATTGCAGCTCAGGGCTGGGCTTGGCACACTGCCAAGTGTGTTTCGTACACTGCGAGGGGCACTACAAATATTTGGCAGCACTCTGACAATGGCAGCACTCTCTGCTGATCAATGGGTAGCAGCAACATTGAGCAGGCAGAGACATGTTATGCTAATATGCACTTCTGGACAACAGGAACTTTTGGAACTATCGGCTTTACTTTTGTCTGAGCTTTAATTGCAGTGCATCAATGGGCAGCAGCAAATGTGACCAGAGGGACGCCTCTCGCAACTGAGACTGTTGACAATTGCAGGTCTACGTGTGCATGCCGTGTGGCTTGCTCTTGGCCAAATGGAAATAGCCAAAAGTGCCAAAACAGTGGCTGTTTACGATGGGTTGCTTGCTGTGGCCCACTGCGCACTGCAGCGATTGCAACACTTTGTGGCAGCCACAGCTAAACGTGGTGGCAACTGTGCTGCGACCAGATCGCCTTACAATTCGTTTTCTCATATTCGCTTTTGTATTCGCATTCGTTTTCGTTTTCGTTGTCGTTTTCATTTTGGCATTCATGACGACAAACGAGTTATTTGCCGGCCAATTTGCCGTGGGACGAGTTTCGTTTACACCTCAGGCAGGGGAAGACGACCATAGAAGGGGGGGAGGGAGAGGGGAAAGGGTACAAGTTTGGTCTGGCTGCAAGTTCCCGGTTCCTGCCAGTGTGTGTGTGTGGAAACGTCCTTAAAGGTCATCAAAGTTGTAGGGCAACAATGCGAACAGAGCATCCACCGGTTTCGTTGTGGCGACTTCAGTTTTTGGCTTGCTGTATGCTGCCACTTGTTGCAAGGCACACGCGTGTGCTTTATCTGTGCGGCCCAGTCGCAGATGGCGGTCAGTTGGTCAGCCAGATAAGCAGGTAGCAGGCAGCAGAGCAGAGCTACCTGTTCGCCAAGATGCTGCAGGCCTGCATTTTTTAACGGAATTTTAAGGTTAACCAGTACAGTTTCAGTTTCAGTTTGAGACTCGGACTCGGTTTCGGTTTCAATAGCTTAGCAAGTTTTGTTGCCTTTGCCTTTTGCACTAACTGTTTTTTTGCCATTATAGTGCCAGCAGGGATCGAGATAGAGATAGTGATAGTGATAGTGACAGTGGCAGCTTCAAGTTCAACTTTCTGCCTCAGTAATTCGCCATCGATGTCGTCAGCTTGCCAATTGTCTGGCAAACATGAAAGCCATAAAAGAAACACACAACAACAAGAGCAACAACTGACATTGAAAGTGAAAACTCATTGAGATTCTACGTGCATTAGCACAAAGGGAGAGAGATAGAGAGAGAGAGAAACAAGAAGCCAAACAAGGCCCCGGATATTGCACAATGCATAACCAAACAGCTGGCCATATCTATCATAAATATGTATCTTATATACACATACCTACATAATATTTAATAACAACCATAGAGAACAAAGTTCTCTGCTGTTTGCCAAGCACTTGGGCAAGTCACAGCTAGTTTTAATTTTTAATTAAGCAACAGAAGTGGGGAAGTGGAGCCTGCCCAGCTGCAGAGACTTAAGCCAAGTTGCAGCCCAAGTGGACCTACCCATTTTAATAGTACTGTACTAAGTACAGTTGTGCAAACAAGTACAAGTTGTGCCCATTCACATTCTCTTAGAAGTAATACTTGTGGGATCGGAAGTCAAGATTGTAGAAACCATGGAATGTTGACAATTATCAACAAGTTACCCTGAACTCGATAAAAGTTAGCATGGGACAAAATGAAAAGTACAAACACTTCTTAATGTGCTGGCACTGCACTGGCTCAGTCTTTCTGCTCTACCATGACTTCCTGGCTTTGCAGTTTTATTATTTTAATAATACCTTAATTTCATTTGTTGTTTTATTTTCTAAAGGCTGATTTTTTAGCTATTATCTTTTTGGCTACACTGTTTTAAACAGCTGACGCACGTTTCGTGTTTTGTAACGCTGTCAAACATCTTCAGTTTGGACTATAATTTAAGCATAAATCGTCTTATAAATGAACAATGTAAGAGCTTGACTTGCATGACATGTGGTTTCAACAAGACGTTGCCACATGCCACACAGCACGCGTAACAATGGACTTATTGAGAGGCGAGTTCGGTAAACATTTTATTTCACGTTCTGGACCGTTCAATTGGCCTCCTAGATCGTCTGATTTAACGCCTTTAGACTAAATTGTTTTGTTTGGCTATGTTAAATCTAATGTCTATATCTATAAAGACAACCCCGCTTCAATTAACAACATTAAAGCATTTATTCGTGAGATACCGCCCGAAATGTTGGAAAGAGTATGCCAAAATTGGACTAAGCGGATGAAGCATTTAAGGCGCAGTCACGCTCAACATTTGCATGAAATAATCTTTAAACATTCAATTATATGCAGCCTACTATCGATTCAAACAAAGATTTCATGCATTTCTCTCAATTTTATGTGTTTTATTTTGAAAAAGTTTTCTTTAGCTCTTAAAAAACCACTCTTTAGTTTCTTTTCAAAGATGATCTGGCATATCCCTACGCAGTATTCGTATTGAATCAAAGGGGGGGGGGACTGTTTGGACTGACAAGCAGGCATTCAGGTTGATGGTGCTGACTGCTTCTATTTGCGGGAGATCGTTCAGCTTGACTAAGGTAGGGCAACCCCTTTATCTGGATATATGTTGTCCTTTGCAGTTGGCATGCAGCATATGGAAAGGAAAACTACGGTGTCTGGTCTTAAACTGTGATTCATTCATTCATTAAGCAGAATTAGATTTAATTATGGTTCCTTAGATTTGGGCCGTAGTGCTGCAATGTAACGCTATGCCGACCGCCTTATGCGGCGGATCTGAACAGTAGCCTCCTCTGGGGCGGGCACTGAGGCATCGCGGCATCGAGGCACGCACATCATTAATCATTAATCATAATGCCAAATCGAACATTGGCCATGACAGCGATAATATCTCGCCGCGCATTGCCTGTGCTGCATACTAAAAGTATGTGGCATTGGCAGTGCGAGTGTGTGTGTGTGTGTGTGTGTGTTTAACAATAATAATAATAACGATGGCGTCAATTCTGATGACGTCCGGTGATGGTGATGGTGATGGCGATGGCAACGCATCCGCTGCAATTGCTGTGCGCGGGTGTTGCAGCTGCCACAACTGCAACGACAACTGCAGTAGCAGCAGCAGCACCAAGAGCACCGACAGCAGCAACACTCACGCAAGCACTCGGCGGCACTCAGTGGCACTCACGAAGTGCTACCAAAATCGGTCACATTGCGGCCAAGGATGAAATTAATAAAAGGTTGCACGAACCGCAAATGATTTGGCTGGAAATTGATGCTATTCACGAGTGCATTAATGAGCTGCTGCACTCGCACTCTTATTCATGATCGCAGAGTGTGAATTGCCCATGAATAAGTCAATAGATTGAACAGAGAGTTTAGCTGCAGCTGTGGCTAATGAGGAACCGGAACTTGAAAGGGAATTCAAACTGGAACTTGTCTACTCACATATGACAGCGTGGGGTGGGCGCTGCTGATCACGAGTTGCCCGTTGTGGCGCTGCTTGCCGAGCAGTGACTGATGGAGGCGATTCGTGCCGTAGTACATCTCCCAGATGCTCGGCTTCTTGCGATGCCACTCGGCCACACTGTCCACTTTGTCGGCATGCGGCGTAGCCGCACCCGAACCCGAAGCAGAGACAGAGGCAGAGCCTGCACCCACTACCAAGCTAGAGACAGATGCTGAGCCAGAGCTCTCTGCTGCAGCCAGGATGGGCTTGTGGAAGTTGAGGTTGCGCTGCAGTTGGCTGACCATCATTGTTGTTGTTTTTGGCACAGCCGTGGGCGTTGGTGTGGGCGTGGCAGTGTTCTCCACATAACAATCGGCGAGTGGAAAGACTTCCGTGATGGACTTGCGCTTCATCTTGAAGTTGGGATCGCTGGCACAACGTATCGTTAGTAGCTGCTCGCTGCTGGCCGCGACCAGGACGCCATCGCAGACTCCGGCATAGCTGCGCCTGCGCTCCAATGCGTTCTGCAGTCGCACCACATGCTGCTGTCGTCCCAAGCCACTGCACAATTGGCGCAGCTCCAACTCGCTGTGCTGGTTCATGCGCTGCAGATAGGACTCCAACTCGTTCTTGAGTGTCTCGATCATGCCCTCCAGTTCGTGTGGTATGTCCGTGGTGGGCGTCGGCGCCAGCAGACGTATCTTGTCGCGCACATCCTCCAGCAACTCGCGTGTGCTCTGGAAGTGCAGCTGATCCTCATAGCGCTTGGCATAGGACGAGGATGACTCGTTGTCCAGCCGGTAGGCATCCTCCGGGCAGGAGTTGATGTACTTGGCACACTTGTAGTTGTTCTCCGCCAGCTGCTCATCGCTCAGGAAGCTCGGATTGTCGATGCCAGCAATCCGTTGCTGCTGTTGCTGCTTGGGCTGCAGCAGAAACGCATCCAAGTCGATGTCCAGCAGAGAGTCTTCCAGCTGCTGTTGCTGCTGCTGCTTGTCTATGTAACCCTCGACAATGGTGGGCAGCTGGGGATGCGAGGTTACCAGGCTGGGGAAGCTCTTCAGATGCCTATCCAGATTCTCGATGCTCGTCTCCAGCACGCGCAGCTTATCGCTGTAGTGCGGCAGCTGTTGTTGCTGCTGCTGCGGTACCTGCAACTGTTGCAGTTGCAATTGCAATTGCTGTGGCTGACTCTCACTTGCCTTAACTACTGCTGCTGCTGCCGTCCCGGACACATTCTGCATCTCCTGGTGCGGTCCACGCTGCGCTCTTTCAATGACTGGCTCGCAGTAGATGTGCTCGTCCAGCGAGTAGGTGGAGCACACGTGGGAGCTGTAGTAGCCGGAGGAGCCGCTCTTATCCGTCGAGTAGTGTGAACCTGTGCCGCCAGCCCGCGTCACATTGCCACCTCTCGGTGCAGCCGTTGATACCGTTGCAGCTGCAGTTGCTCCCGTTGCTGCTGCTGCTGCTGCTGCTGCTGATATGATTGCCGTCGTTGTGCCCAGTCCGGAGTCTGTGGTGTGTGTGCTGCTGGCATTGGATGCCGTCGAGCGTTTCTTGTTTCGCAGTGCCGTCGCAGCTGCTGCTACAGGTTTGATTGCCAGCTCCGATGAGCCTGTCTGGCACTCTGTCAATGGCATTGAAGTCGCCATCTGGACACTGCAAAGAGAAAGACAGAGAGAAAGAGAAAGAGAGAAAGAAAAGTGAGAAAAGCGTTGTTGAAATCGAAACCACAAGCCTACACCAAGAGAAATGATCGATCACATGCAGTTTAATCTATAAATCGAGTAATCTATATTCAGTTTGGTTTCCCTTTTGAAAATATACGCTAAACTAAACCCTACGCAGTGTGTCAAAAGCTGTTCCACTGCCCCGCATAACACAGCGGGTTTCTTTCAGTGTACTCCACGCAAGGAAAGTGGTTTTGCTATTGCAAACAACTTGCACAATCTGGGTTAGTGTGTAGTTTTCTTTACGAGCCCCTGCTACTGCCAGTTCGGCTCACTTGTTTCTGTTTCTATTTTTACTTTTATTTTCACTTCTTTAGCAAGCAGCTGGCAAATCGATAAATCTTTACCCGATTCTCGCCCGATTTAATAGCGCCTTAATGTGTCTGGACCTCTTCTTCCCGAGCTCAAGGCACACTTTGTATGAGTTATTGCCATTTTACGGGACTTTTAAGTGCTCCCATGTTGCGCCTTCTGCCTCCATGTCGTACAACATCAAAATTCAATTGCGGGTCGAGGCAAAAACAGCGTCGAAACTCGTTCTAAACAGGATTTTTTGGCTCGAATTATTCGACAGTTACTGTTGCAATAGCG
The DNA here is from genome assembly GCA_018904165.1 of Zaprionus camerounensis. Classification (NCBI taxonomy): domain Eukaryota; kingdom Metazoa; phylum Arthropoda; class Insecta; order Diptera; family Drosophilidae; genus Zaprionus; species Zaprionus camerounensis. The sequence continues at coordinate 464,675 of JAEIFS010000037.1, forward strand.
TTTTATCTTTTTGTCGGTCGCAGTTTCTTTAATTCGGGCAGTTTGATCTGCGTCTGTTTGAGATTCTCGTGGGGGGAAGTGGGCTGAAGAAGTTGTCACATCTACACGGGTGGCTTGTGGGTTGCTATGTGAAAAATGTTTCCGATTCTCGCTATGTTATACTCATTACCAGTGGGTATAGGGTGTTGTAGTATTATATATATATATATATGTAGTATTTATATGTATATATAAAAGTTAACATTACAACTATTCAAAGAAAATATTTCTAAGGAAATGAAGTAATGGAAAGTGTTTAATAATACGATTTTGCTGTAGAATCAATCTAGAGATTAAACACTTTGTAGATCAAGCACGAAACCTTAAATACACTTCTATTTATACCCTTCGATCATTGAAAAAGGGAAAAAAATATATACTAACTTTGTGCAAATGTATGTAACAGGCAGAAGCAGGCGTGGCAGACCCCACAAAGAATATATATTCCTACAGAGTATCACTAGCCGAGTCGTTTGAGCCATGACCGTCTGTCTGTCTTTCTGTCTGTCTGTCTGTCTGTCTATCTGTCTATCTACCACCCCGGTCTCACGATATTTTTTTAAAATTCGACGCACTGAGCTTTCATTGTATTGTGTTTGAGCTGCAATTTCACGATTCGACACATTTTGCTCAGATAGTGCAAAATTTTTAGTTTTTTCTTGCACGGTCAACTATTTTCCCTTTAGCATGATTTCTAACGTACCAGCGCAAATAAATTATTCCTGAGTGTAATTCTGTGAACTGTGTTGTTAAACTGCCAACAATTTGTAGAAAACATTTAGGGGACTACCAAAAAAAAATTTGCATGCACAAAAAGACATTTAGGGAAACCCCAGATCAGAGAAGTCAAAATTCCAAAATTTATCGAAGTGCGGCTTTTTTGTTGTCGTTGAGTGTAATGTCAAATTGACTGTGCAAATGTATAATGAGCAGCTTGCAATCAATCAATCACATAACTGTAGCAGTTTCTACTTGTTTTATATTGCATTTTTTTGTTCGAAAGAAACTCTTATGCAAACTGCATCTGTTTCTTGAGGTTACATTATTTGTTGGGGTTATTTTTTGTTATTCACAATTTAAGACATGCCAATTTTGTATCGGGGCCTGTAGGCTGTGTTACGTATTTAATAGTCGACTGTGATTACGACCACTTGGGGCTTTGGGTCAGAACAGAGCAACAAATTCAAATTGGAAAATTGCGTAAGAAACGGTGTCAACTTTGTGCGTAATGCCACAAAAGTTGATAAGTTCCAACGGACTTGGACTTGGGCTTGGTTTCACGCTACACAGTGAGAAATAAATGACATGATACTGTGGGGGATTGTATAAATTAGTTAATGATCATCTTATTAATCTTCCCGCTTATCAATGCGATCTACTTTAAATGATCATCAATACGATACTGAATTGGGCAGATATTAATGTTGGTTTCTTTCGCTGTACCAGCTGAGTCTGCCTAGGGGGCCTGGCGGGGCCTAGGGGCCTAGGGGGCCTATGGCATGGGGGTTATTAAGACCAGGCTTGTTTATCGATGCGTTTAGTTTGGTTTTCGTTTTCGGTTTTTCTCTTTTTCTTGAGGCTCGATATGTATGTAATCGACAAGGTTAACGTTCCATCGCGGCTCGAAGCATGAAATATTTTGCAATATTGCGTATTTATTTCTGTGTTAATTAAAATGTTCAGCCTCGTTTGCATGTCGGAACATGTCGGCCCAGGCCCGTAAGCTTTGGCGTGTTTCTAATTATTGTTGACTCGACTGACACAACAAATTACAGTCTACTACGGATCTCGGATCTAGTCTGGTCTCTATGTACGTGGTCTACTAGTTCAGCTCTAGTTCGAGTCTAGTTTAAAATTGAAATATTACCAGCGTACGTCCTTCTCTGCGAGCAGCCAAATCAATCAAACTAATCGCATTTACATTGTTGCGATTACTTTTGAATAGATTTCGCACCTGCCTGGCAAAAATACGTATACATAATGTCTATAGATAGATGGATGGACGGATTGACCCTGGCATAGCTATGGCAACAGAGTATTGACGGTTCAGTATTGAATACAAATTATCGCATAGCCCGAAACTACCTAATCGCAGGTAATAATAGCCAAATAGACAAACAGCCAAGTGGCTAAACAGCCAAAAGGCTAAACAGCTAAACGGCCAAAAGGCTAAACAGCTAAACGGCCAAATCGACCATGGACTAACTGCATCCGAGACTACGAATTGGCCGCTGTAAGGCCGCACGAATTGTAGGAGGGCTGCTCGTAATTGCATACGAGACGAGACGAGGTGAAGCTTCCTTTCTTCCCCTTGTGCAAAATTAGCTGATTAATATGCGCAGAGTGCACACTGTGCACAGTGTCACACGCACACACACACGCGTAGACAGATTAAATCGCGTGCATCTCAAAGTCGCAAATCGCATTGACCTCTCTGTCTGTCTGGGGAAGAATTTGTGAGCCTTAAGATATGTGTTTGGAATTTGATATTAAAACTGTATTTATTTTAAAGAGACAGAGGAAAAGTGAGAGAGAGAGAGATAGAGGGAGAGTGGGAGAGAGAGACAGTTCAAGTTTTGAGTGAAAGAAAACTGCAGACGAAACTGAGATTTCCCATAAATTGCACGACTTAATGCTGCACACACACATGTAAATATCTGTGTGTGTATTGAAGTAGGCTGGTCACACTGATATATCGATACTTATATAACGGGATGACTATGTTAAACCTATGTTAAACCTATGTAAACTAACATTAAGACAGAGAGGCATTCTATGTTAGAGTGTCGAATAAAGAAGAAGTACTGCAACGTCGTGTATGAATTAATTGAGCATCCACAGTATGTATGTGTGTGTTGGTGTCTGTAACAATAATTCAAACCAAAACTGGCTGTGACCTCCAGCAGAGCTAGCAGCAGCAGAGGCAGCAGCAGAGGTAGCAGCAGCAGCAGCAGCAGCGTTGGCAGCAGAGGCGGCATATGTGGCTTCTTTAATTTCAATTAATAAACGTAATTGTTGCAGCTGGCTGCAGTTATTGTTGTTGCTTTTGTTGCTGTTGCTGTTGACCGGCAACAAGTGTTTGGCAAGTCAAGTGGCTTCTGCTGCGGCGGCGGCGGCGGCTGCGGCTGCTGAAAAGAGGTGAAGGCTGGCGTGAGGCGCCAAAAACCGCATTGCTTTGCTCGATGTTGCTGGCGCGACGACGCTTGCCGCTTGCAACTTGCAACTTGCAACTTGAACTTCGCGTTGCCATAATTTACATAGTTGCAGCCACAACATGCTTGCAACTGCAACACAAGCAGCAACAGCAGCAGCAGCTGCAGCAATTGACAGTTGCTGTGGCAGTTGCGCATTCCATGGCGATGTCTGCCCAAATTTCAACAAAGCGATACACGCGGCGTATGCACAATTTGTAGTCAGGCTTGCAGCCATTCGAGGAATATGCAAGGGATATGTTGGTGGCAGATAATGCCAGCAAGGTTGAGATTCGAATCGCTCTAATGGCCCCCAACTAATTACCATGGAACGAGATAATTAAACACGCTCTCAAATAACACTCGGCTGGCAAAGACAGCGAGCGATACGCGATACGATCTCTTGTAATTAAACTGCAGTTACGATCGCAGCAAAGGGCGCTCTTTAATGTTGCTGCTGTTGGTGCTGGTGCTGCTGCTGCTGTTGTTTGTTTTGTTTCGAGTGTGGGGCCCTGCTCAATGCCAACGGCGCAAGGTCGTAAGCACAGCAACTGGTTGCCTCAGCGCAATGTTGCAGCATTATGCAGCACATTTGACGCATTCAACGCTAATTGTGCCACCATGTCGAAGGTAGATGGAGTAGAAGACACCATAGACACCAACTAGACACCATACACCACACCACACACACCATACACTACACACACACACACACTTCACACACACACAGCACTCTAGACTCACCTTTGATATTGATACTTGAGCATGGCGCGCGGCAGCAGAAAGTTATCGCTGCTCTGCCCGGCAGCAACAACGCCAGCAGCTGCAACGGCAGCAGCAGCTCCAGGCTCGTTAGCTGCAGCTCCAGCTGCACAGGTCGCTGCAGTTGCTCCTTCCTTATGACCGAAAAATGCTCCCAGCCTCTGTAGATAGGCAAACTTTGTGATGCCCGCCGCAGTCACAGTAGCAGATCGGCTTGGATTGTCCCCACTGCGCGTCTCCGACTCCTCGTCCCCCTCCTCGTCGTAGGGCAACACTTCGATTGCATCAAAGTCGTAGGAATTGAAGTAGGCCTGCTCCCGCGTACGCTTCACCTGCGCTGCCTCTGTCACATGATCGGCGGATATGTCCGTTGTGCTCTTCTTGCTTGTTCCCGCGGCGGGCGAACTCTTGCAAATGGGCATGGTTAACGCCCATGCAAACGCATGCAGTTGCTTGCCTCAGTCTTGATAAGGGTACTGCAAGGGGAGAGAGAGGGAAGGGAGGGGGTATTATAATGTATACGATAAGTGAACGTGGATATCGGGGAGTTCGTGCCGTGTTCGTGTTAGTTCTGTACTTTGTTTGCCCTGCGCTGCCCCATTATCATCGAGTGCCCATGGCGCTGCATTAATGAGCAGTTGTTTACCTCCCCCGCAACCCCACCCTCCCCCTTCTGTTGGCCCACAAGGCTTCGATTGCATAATGATGCTGCCCACGTCCTAACCACATAATTTATGGCCAAAATGCTACGCGGTTTGCGAAACGGCCATAACTGACGCGTCCTCCTCTCCCTCTCCCTCCTCCTACTCCACCTCCACCTTGTAGAGTCCAAGTCAAGACTGACCCGCCATGATGAGCATGCACAATGCAGCTTGACTCCCCTCCTCCTCCGCCTCCTCCCTCTGCTGCCCATCATCCCCTTGCCAGTCATTTTGGCATAATTCGAAAATTGAAAATTCAGCAATTTATGTAAAAGTCTGCAGCGGCTTCAGCTTGCTGGCCAGGCTGACTACCTGACTACCTGTCGCCCCATCGCATCCATCGAACTGTCGCCCTCTGTCGGGGCCTCTTGGCCAGCATGTATGTATGTATGATGGACACCCCCATGCAGAGATGAGTAAAGCTGGAGGAGGAGCGCGGTTGGTAATGGAGACAGCAAGTTGACAGCTTCATCATTCGTCAGCAGTTTGGAAGACTCGATGCGAAGTCGTGTGGTAACCAGCCCCTGATGAAGCTGATGAAAACCCGTTTCGCATGCTATTTCAACTTCTGCTCAGGCCCCTGCAGAGAATCTAACCCGGACCCACATTGCAGACATTCTGCAAGTGCAAGTGCAAGTGGTCTGACTTGATTCTTCTCGTGCCTTCATAATCGATGGTCATCTATGAAGACGTGCCTCAGGCGGGAGAAGGAGTAGTAGTGGAAGTGCAAGTTGTAGTAGGAGGAGGAGTAGAGAAGAGAAGGAGAAGTAGAAAAGGAGACTTGGTGTGATTGCAAGTGATTGTGGATAGAGTTGCAGTTAAAGTGGTAGAGGAGCAGAGGAGGGGTAACTGGTTAGTAATATGTTAGTACAGCTAGTACGAGTAGTAGTAGGAGAAGTAGGAGTATTTGTAGAATCAGTAGGAGTAATGAAGTTGCAGTATTAGTTATAGAAGTAGTAGCAGTAGTCGAAGTAGTAGTAGCATTGCTATTAGTAGAACAGTAGTAGTAGTAGTAGAAGTAGTAGAAATAGTAGTTGTAGAAGTGGGACTAAGAATAGGGAAGAAGATGAAATAAGAGGAGAAATCGTAGAAGAATGCATACAAGTAATAATAGTAGCAGAAGTAGTAGGAAGTACTGGAAGTAATTATGGTATAGTATAGTACTTATACCAGTATAAAGAGAAGTAGTTGAAGTATAAGTATAAAAAGAAGTACGAGTAAAAGTAGTAGCAATCGTAGCATCAGTAATAGAACTAGTAATAGTAGTAGTTGTAGTAGTAGTCCTATTATTAGGTGCAGTTATTATTGTAAGGGATATGTTGTCAACAATAGCAGTAATAATACCGAAGGGTAGCAGAGAAGGTTGAAGCACAAGTAGTATCTATAGGGGGAGTAATGTAAGAGTAGGAAAGTCGGCAGTCTAAGTATCACTATCAAACACAATCAATTATAACAGTTGTAGAAAGAGAAGTATTCACTGTATTATATGATAATAATTATAAGTTGAGAGACAGACAAAGAGAGCGAGAGAGTGATCACAGTAATCAATGATTATGGCAAACGCGAATTAATCAACAGCCGACTCGATCATGTTACCATACTCGCATGCCGATACAGATATCGCTGTCGATACTGCTGCCTCTGTCAACCCCCCTCTTTACTCCTCGCACACCCCTTGCTGCCTCTGGCGATGCACATTTATGCCATGGTCATCGCGCAACAACTGGCAAAGTTTTTCTAGTTCTCTTCGCGGAGGTGACAACTCAAAGTTACAGCTGTTACTGCTGCTGTTGCCAGTGTCTTCCACTCTGTTGACAGCTGACAACAGCAACAGCAACTACAACTACAACTACAACAACAGCAACAGCAACTACAGCTACAACAACTACAACAGCAACACGCTTCAATGGCAAAAAGCAGTTGACACAACTTGAAACGCTCAGCTGATTTCCGTTGCGACAACAACACCAACAATAACAACACCAACAATAACAAACTGGAGCAGCTTCAATGCGCGTCAAGCTGTTGACCAAGTCCCTCACTGGGCCGTGCAACGTTGCCATCAATCTTCATTTGCGCCCTTAATGATGCAGTGCGTCATTCTTGAGGGTATCTGAGGAGAAGGCAGCGACTGTACAGTTCTTTAACCTCGGCACGAGTTGAGCACAATTTATGCAAATAGTGCACAAAGGCAGAGAGAAAAAGGGAGAGAGAGATGTGTGTTTGTATGCACGTTGAGTTAGCTTCAATTCCACTTTGAGCTGCTGCCACTCAGCGCGATCTGCACAGAACTACGGAGGGCTGCGACGTGAGACTTTTATTTATAGTTTTTAGCATTTTTGGCCTGCGGCTGCTTTTGATATTCGAAACGAATCGAATCGTCTCGATTGCTGAACAAACAGAGACATCACGTCAAAGGCTGCACCTCGCCCTCCCTCCCGACCTGACACCCCCGCAACGAGACTGCCTTGCTCCATTTGGACTGCGAATCTGGTTGCCATGTGCCAAGCAATGTCTTCCTTGTCTTCAGTAGCTCTTTCCTCTACTCTTTCCTCTCCTATTTACTCTCCTATTTACTCTCCTCTTTGCTCTCCTCTTTCCCATCCTCTTCGGCGCACCTTCCCTCACTACTTCCCCCTCTTCTTCCTCCTCACCTTCCCCAGCTGCTGTTGCTTTAGTTCGATCACATTCGGCGGCCTAAAACAAAAGACTTGGGCGACAAACTTTGCTGTCAATCAACAAGGCACAAAACGCAATCTGCATAAGACCCGACCGAGTGACTGACTGACTGACCGACTAACTGACTGACTGACAATATTTATACATATACATATATGTATCTGTATCTGCTTTATCTGCGTACAGTGTGCAAAAAATTGCAAAATTGTGTCGCAAACGAAACGAAACAAAACAAAACCACAAGAGAGACAGTGAGAAACAACGGCAAAAAGTAACGCCTGCGCGTTGGCACGCACAGTGGGGCAAACACACACAGTGGATAATTTACCCGTGTGGTGGCGGGATGAGAATACTACCTCAGCCAGCTCGGCTTGTCGTAAAAGGCGACTAATGAGCAGAAGGAGCTGACAACTTGGCCAGATAGAAAGGAAGGGACTGCGACACGGCATCACATCCTGCTCACCGAAGTCATACCTTGACTGGCAGTCCCAGTGAGCGTGACAAGGACTGGAGAGCGTACAGTGGGTATTAATTGTAAATGACAAACACACACTTTGCTACACTGTGCCGCCTGTCACTGTGTGCCACAGTTTGCTGCAAATTTCAAACACAATGAGCGCTCTCGAACTAAGCGGCGGCAGATGAAACAAAGCAATGATAAAAAGAAGAAGCCAAGCAAAGAAAGAGCGCAAGAAAGAAGGAGAAAAAGCGCACACAAGCCTCGTCGATGAACCCGTCGTCGGGTCAAACGAGCACGCCCAAAGGCAGATGCAAAAAAGAAAAGGTCAGAGATGGCCAAAGAAAAACGGGAAGATTATGCAAGTTGCAAGGGAGGGGGACGGGGGAGAGGGAAGGCTGTGGCAAGGGGGAGGGGACTGTCTCATGAATGCGTTTTTAAGTAGACTCTGAATGGACTCTCGTGTGTGTGTGTGTTTGTAGCGTGGCAACGATGTGCGCATTGATGGCAAATTTACGGCTCGTTGCGCCTCTTCAAGTTGCTGGCAAACTTGTGGCAACGTGGCAAGTGGCGTTTGTCATTGAGGTGCAGCTGCTGTTGCTGTTGCGGGAGTTGGCCACCAGACCCTTAATTAGTCGGACCACGTTGTACGCGGCCAGCAAGACTGAGAATGAGACTGAGACTGAGCATAGGGGCATGTGGCAATCTCTGCTGCTGCTGCTGCTGCTGTTACTTTTGTTGCGACAAGCGACGAATTCAGCAATTAATGCGCCTGAACTCAACTAATGCCATGTTATTACTCAGCTGAGCTGGTGTGTGTACAGGTGTGTGTGTGTGTGAGTGTGTGTGTGTAAGTGTTTGATAAAAACTCAGTGGGTTAATGCGATTTGCAGTTGGGCTATTTGCTTTTTCACTCGCCTAATTGCGGGCCTGTGCCTCAGTCTCTGCCTCAATCTCTGCCTCAGTCTCTGCCCCTACCCACTGCCACACCCCCTGCCTGTGTGTGTGTGGAAAGCGTTGTTGCCCTGTGCGAATTCAAGGCGCATTTCCAGCAGAGCAAAGCTTTTCATTGTGTGTTTGCACAGTTATGTTTTTCCAATCGAGTTACCGGTCGCACTGTCTTCACACTAACACAATTGTGGCACGTACTGTTGCCACAAATTCTGTGGCATGCAGCATTGACAGTTGCACCGCGAGCTTCTTGCTCACATGACAATGAACACAGAGCAACAACAACAACAGCAACAGGAGGAACAGGAGCAGCCACAACAACGAAAACAACAACAATAATAACTGCAAGTGCAACACAGCAAGTGCAACAATTGCAGCAGTTGCAACTAGGGCCAAGTGGCACTTGTCAGCAGCCTCTCATCTCTCTCTCTCTCTCTCTCTCTCTCTCTTCTGTGTGCGTGCGTGGAAAGAAACAAGCTGCGCATTTCGTTGTGGCAGCAACTGAGGAAAAAAGCAAAGGCAGCTTAGAAACAAACATGCAGAGTGCCACCTCAACCCTTCCTTACCCCTTCTTCCCCTCTCTTCACACTTCTCCAGCATGCTCATCCACATTTACATCCTTGCCACATGCGCATTTATGTCCTCTTGCGCTTCAGTGCCACTTGCCACTGGCAGCGACAACAGCAGCAGCAGCAACAGCTTCACTTGCTGCCCCAAAAAACTCAACGGCAACGGCAGCTTCTTTATTTCCACAATTTGCATACCCTGTACAAACTTAACAGCCCGAAAGGGGGTATATTATTTGAAGTGGTTGGCGAGAGACAAGTTATAAAGCTACTGATTAGTGTGCTTGACTGTGACCCACAACTCACATATTCATTCTATTTCATTTACAGGCGCAGCAGAAGACGTTCCCAAATTCTAATAAGGGGTGATTTTTTAGCTATAATCTTTTTGGCAACACTGGTTTAAACAGTTGACGCACGTTTCGTGTTTTGTATCACTGTCAAACATCTTCAGTTTGGACTATAATTCAACCAAGAATCCTCTTTCAAAGCTTTTTCAGAGCTTGACTTGCCTGACATGTGGTTTCAACAAGACGCCACACAGCACGCGTAACAATGGATTTATTGAGAGGTGAGTTCTGTGAACATTTTTTTTCCCGTTCGGGGTGGTTCAATTGACCGCCTAGATCGTAAGTTGAAGCATTTATTCTTGAGCTACCGGCCGAAATGTTACATACTTTATCTGTGTTTAATGATAACAAATGCTGTAGCTAAATTGGGAAGCCCTAGCTCCTATAGTCTCTCAGATAAAGACGATCATACAGACAGATGGACAGACAAGCATGGCTAAATGGTGCACTTTACAGTCAACCTTTCTCTGTTCTTATAGAACTGCAATTGTGTCCAGCTAAGCAAATTCAACTGTGAATATTAGCTACCTTCTTCTACAGCGTATCTCCCTAGTCTGTTACTTCCCACCAAAACTGCAGCCATGCGTATGTGGTGCAATTGCTTTGCCATGCGAGTAGAAAATATGCGTTTTCCCTTTTTCTCCTCATCGTCGTCGTCGCTTTACGCGCTTCAACTGAATCTGAATTTTATTCTAAAGCGAATTTTAGTTCTGAAAGTTTTACCGGATTTTCCACATAGCGGTTTACAAATAATTTGCATACAGGATTAGAGCTTGTAGGTGAAATTCGGGTGCAGCATGTGGAGAAGCGACAAGCGATTCGCTTTGACAGATTATACATCTAGCATATCCATCTTTGTATCTATCTCTCTATATAGAGCGACAGCAAGGATGATAAGCGAGCGAAAGCTGCTTTCGGATCAGGCTGGGCAACTGTAAATGATTTCTAATTAGCAGCAGAGAAATTGTAATGGGTGTAGCTACGAGTGTGTGTCTCTGAGTGTATTCACAGCGAGTATTCAGTCAGTCTGCTGTCTGTTCCATTCTATTTTAAGATGGCTTCTGCTCAATGATGGTCAAGCTGCTGCAAGGTCGTTTAGCATTCGAATTGGAAGTGGAATTCAAATTCCAATTGCCAGCAAATGTTCTTCACAAAAAGTTAGACAACGACAACAACAACATTAACAATCGCTTTACAGAAATGATGAGTTTTAGTGTTGACTTTTGTGTTGTGGAACTGAGGCTGAGGCTGGTCAATCTCCAAGGGCGGAGTTCCGCTTTGGCTTTGCATAATAATTCCTCAGCCAAGCAAAGCATTTATACATCCATCCATCTATCTGTCTATCTATTAAGAGTAGTAGCAGTTCTTGCCCCTTAAAACTGCACACAGCTTCCACTTCCACGCTCAAGTAATAATTCCACTCTGGCCCCGCTGGGCAATTTACATAATCTTCGAGCTGCGAGTCAAAAGACCCACACAACGATTTATTGGCGGCCAGTTTGGATGCTGGCTGGCTGGCTTAGTTGGGGCTGCCTCTTGGCCATGTTTATAACCTGCACTTAATAAAGCTCGTTTAGTTTTATAACTTATTTACACGCTGCCGCGAATCGACACTGTTTCTTCTTGTGGCAGCAACTAATTTATGCGCAGTTACTAAGTTCATAGCATGGCAGGGAAATGTACTTACTATAAACAAATCGAGCAGATGATCTTTGAGATCCCCCTGATTACCATGTCTATTTATGGCACAGAATATAATTACAAAAATAAATAGAAAAATAGAAAAAGAAATAGAAAGATGAAGATGATGAAACAATTTGAACTTGAGATGTTTCGGCAATTGAAGCGCCCTTTTTGAGAGCATACCAAAATAATCACTTGACATTGTGAGTAGAAGAAGAAAAAGCAGAAGAAGAAAAAGCAGAAGAAGCAGCAGCAGTCGAAGAGCAGGCGGAACAATAACAAAAACAAAGACCAAAAAAAAGAATAATCGACAGACAGAAATCAATAGAAAAACAGACACGAAAAGAAGCCGAACTTCAGCTGAGTTGCTTTTATGACGAGTGTATTCAGATTCGAGATGTGAATACTCCACATAATCATCTCGTTTCGTTTTCGTTGCCTTTTCATATCGTTCAGAGCCAAGGTCAATATCGGTGGCACTGGCAGTGCCACTAGTGTGACGTCACAACGTACATCGCATTTGACATTTCATTTTCATTTTCTGTTGATTTCATGACTCAAGAGCAGAGGCACAGCTGGAGATGCCTCTGAGAGAGTGACAGACCACTCTGAGAGAGATATAGAGAGACCCCGCAGTGGAAAAGAAAGAGAGAGAGGCAGACAGGGAGAGAGAGATTACCCCCCCTCGCAAGATTAAAGCGCGCCGCAGCAACAAGTGGAGCGAGTGAGTATTTTGGTATCTTAGTATTTTGGTATTTCGGTAGCAACAGGTGTAATTTATTGCCCTCATGCTGGGCCTGAACTTGAGCTTTTGTAAGCCGTAGCTATCCTCCTCCTCCTCACCCTCCAGCGGATAACCGCGTTTCTGGGTCAGCCAACACACACACACACTCATATATCAACAAGATGCATAAGTAGCTATTGTTGATATATATACATATATATGATATTCGCCTTGCGAAAGCCCAATCAAAATCAGATACAGTCCATCAAATTCGGCGCCCAATTAGTGAAACTTTTGTTTCTTTTGCATTTCCATTTCGGCTTTTGTTTTTCGGCTTTTCTTTTCACAAACACAAGTTGCAAAAGTGTGTGTGTGTGTGTGGAGTGTAGAGCGAAGATAATAAAGTGCAGTTTACTTTAACGTCTTTAAGTTTTCCGGTATTTAAAACCGACAACATATGGCTATTTACCACCAAATACTTCATTAAACTTCGAGTTCAAGTAACACTTGAAGTTATTCAACTTTTAGAGAGTTCCATAAAGAGGCATATGAGATGGAGGTGAATTTTGAAAAGGGAATCTGCAGTGGGATACGTAAATCTGTTTGATTTGATTGCAATTTTCTTTCTATAAACTGCTTAGCTAGGGATTATCCAGGGCCCTAACGGTTATTGTAATAACCACAATGCAATACGATACCAAACGAATACAAATTCGGGTGCAACATTTGCATTCGTTTCCTTTTGTCTGTTTGTCGTGCATTGTGATCTTTTGTCTTTGGTTGTCAACATGCTAATGTCGCTGTGGAACTGGTTTCATACTTCCATAAGTTGTTATCTATTTAGCGCCATTATTGAGGTTTTTCATGCCAATTCGACTCGATTCGAGTTGCTTTTTATGATGAAAATTAGCTGCAGAGACCGTATTCGAGCTCGAGCCATGTCTATTAGTGGGTTTCTGGTTCAAGTCTGCGGGTCCATTGTCCGTCCCATTATATCATTTAATCGGTCCACGAACAATTAAAGCCATTTAAATCAATTGAAAGTAAATACACCCATCGATGTCATCGGGCTCGCTCTGAACTTGACTTATGCTAATTCCCCGCGCCGATGTCAGATGTCGATTCGTTTTCAATTCATAGGTATCGATTCACAATGCATGCTGCATTGTTTTATTGTGAACCACGACACGCTTCTACAATCCTAACGCTATAAACTTGTTTTCTATAATTATAAATTATCTCTCTACCTTTGGTTAATGCGTTGACACGGATCCTAATTTATAGCCTCAGGTTTTCGGGGATGCGAGATCTCTCGAGATCTTCTGTGATCTTCTACCCCATTGCAAAATGTCTCAATTTGAAGCACGTTCAGAGTGGCACGATCTCTTTTCTTGAGAACCTGAGAGCCTGAGAACGGCAGCACATGCTATAAAAGCTGCCATAGATCAACCAGTTACTCTGGATCGCAACGCAAACACATTTATCATCAGACAGTAAAGGGTATAACTTGTTCTGCCCGGGCCCAATTCATTAGCCAATTTAAATAGTTTGCCAGCGAAAATGTTACCCGTTATATAGAAAGGAGAGTGGAAGGAACTATCGGTAGAGGGGTTAGGTACCTCAATATTTAGATGCAACTGTAGTTAGGTACCCTCTTCATAAATGTTATGCGGTGTATAGAACAGAGCGTGGGAGGACTTACAGTAGAGGGGTTAGGTTCCTTAGTAGTGAGGTGCCCACTTGTTAGGTATCGTCATCCTAATGTTATGCGATATATAGAAAAGAGAGTAGAAGGAACTATCCATAGAGGGGTTAAGTACCTCAGTAGTTAGGCACCCCTGTAGTTATGTACCTTCATGTTAGGTATCCTCTTCATAGAAAAGAGAGTCGAAGGAACTATCGGTAGAGGGGTTAGGTACTACTGTGGTTAGGTACCTCAGTAGTTAGGTACCCTTGTAGTTAGATATCTCAGTAAGGTGCAACTGTAGTTAGGTACCCACATGTTATGCGATATATAGGAAGGAGAGTGGAAGGAACTATCGGTACAGGGATTAGGTACCTCAGTGGTTAGGTACCCTCGTGTTAGGCTCTTCATAGGTTAAACTACTCACAATTCTTGGAATGCATTTGAATTCCGCTTTAACTAAGCTTGGACTTGTGTCGGGTATATGTCTATATAGTATCGTTTACTTTGGCCTAAAACAAGTTTGGATTCTTTGTGCTTATCAGCTTGTTTGGCTCGGCTATTTGGGGGTCTCTTTTTGTGCTCTTTCTTATTCGCTTTATTCGCTTATTTATTTATTTATTTGCCCATTTTTGTGTGTGTTGTTGCTTTAAATGTTTAGACGATTTCGATTCCGATTCCGGTTCGACGACCCTTTCACTTATTAGAGTGGAGCACAAACACAGTCCGTATTAATTGAATTCGGATTTCGATTTGACGCTCGCCACACGCGCTCAATCATACTCGGGTACTCGTGAGTAGTAGTGTGAGTACTCGCTGAGTGGGGTATCCGATGCACTCACGTGCAGAGAAATAGTTAAATTAGTATTCAACAGACTGTGCCAATCCAGGCGGCATTCAAAGCCAACTTAATGTGATTATTAAACATAAAGTGAGTGAATACTTTGAATAATGCATTCGAGTGTTCGAGTGTTTCCTTCGCTTTGGCCATCTCCCAATTTTCATGTTCAATTCGCGCTGCATGCGAGGGTCATTTGATACGCTCGTACGAACACTTGCACGATGCACTGTGAAGAGTCTGAATATTTGCCAATATTCGCATAATTAGTTGTCGCATTCAAAGAATGAATAATCGCATTAAATAGGTAAAAAAATAGAAATTAAATTTGAGGAATTTTATAAAACGATTACGCCATAAACAGCAGCAGCATCTCTAGCCTTATGTCTATATGTGACTATAAATAGTCAGAGCTTACAGCGAAGCAAATGAATAATTGTGGGTGTCAATGCGAGACTCGAATACACTCGCAGCACTCAGTGAATCAATGAATGAATGCGGTCATTGGCGGCCTGTTCTGTCAACTTGAGTGCGATTCAATAATATTTCATTATATTTATTTAATATTGTATCCGATTGTCTGGCAAATAAAATTCTGATTTGATTGTGTGGTTTCTGTTGGCCAAAAGGGAAGCCAAGGGGGAGTGTGGGGTGGAGAAGGAGGAGGCGATGAGGGAGGCTGCAGAGAAACCGCAGCAACCGCAAATGCTGCTAATTGCGGTACTCATTGCACTGTGCACAGTGTGAGCAGAGCGAGGGCAGTTTCACTTGTTGCTAGAGTTGATTAATTGACTTGGAGCGGAGTGTGGCAACACCCCTCGTTGGTTTTATAGGTCAACGCCCACAACATTTGTCGACAGATGCAAGATCTCTCGCCTCGCAGATGTAAAACATATGTTAAATCATCGCACAGCAAGTGGAGAATTTGCAGGGGTAGAGGAGGGGAAAGAAAGAGGAAACTATTCAATTTAAATTTGGTATGGGAGGGAGATAAACGACGTGTGGCTTGTCATAGAGAAACGTTAAAAATCTCTGCAATCTGCCACATCAGATCAGTCACTATAAAAACTCTTCTGCCATTCATTTCTCTTGCCACGCCCACTTACTTAGCCATGGTTAATGTGATTTTGATGATGCCAAAGTGGGGAGTTAATGTGAGGGTAGATCTTTAAAGGAGCGTGCTGCCTTTAACTTTATAGCTGAATTTATAACTCGCTCGTGTTCTGCCAGTTGCGACTTTATTTGGCATGTGGCTAGCTATATGCATAATATCTGATGGATGGCATTAAATATTTATAGAGACGACGATGATGACGTAGGGATAAAGAGGTCTTTACTTTTTTGGTCATGTCAAAGAATCTGTCTGTGCTGCTGAATTTATGGCGTTTGTTTATGGATTATGGCAAATTATGTGCATAATGCAATTAGTTAATAATCCATCGTGTATTATGTCATCGAAGTCGGGGTCCATGCGTTGTTTAATGAACTCTCTCGCTCAATTTGAGTTTGAGTTGAGTTTATCATCATTAATCATCTTCATGGAAAGTGCAATGGAAATGCTAATAGGAGAGAGTGTTGGGACGGAGGGGAGTTGGGCAGAGGCTATGGTAAATTGAATGCCCAACGGGCACTTATATCCTGTTTGCACATTAATGGTATTCCCTCTGTGTGTGTGTTGCAATTCCTCTCTCTCTCTGTGATTCCGCGTTGCCTTATCTAATGCGCGGGATTTGCGGATCTGTTTAATGAGACTATAAAGGGCCTACGAGGCTAATTTGACTATTTTTGCAGTAATTAGTTTATGTTAATTTTCTTTTGTTGCTGTTACACTCATTGTACCTTTTATTTCTGTAAACTAGAGTAAATTTCGTTGATTTGTAATTCAGTTTAAACGCCTCTTGTTTTTATTGTTGTTGTTGTTGCATAAAGCCGCACATATTTATGTATGCATGTATGCATGTGTGTCTCTGTGTCTCTCTGTGTGTGTGTGTATGGAAAGGCTAAAGCCAAACACACAAGTTTAATTTTAACTGGCAAACAACTAAACAACTTGTTAAACTGATCAAACGAGAAATTGATTAAAACCTTTGAATACGAAATACAAAAACAAAGCGGAGCCGAAAAACAAAACAAAGAGAAACAAATAGCAAAGCAAAGGCTCCAATATTGCACAGTCCGCGCAAAGAAGCAACGAAGAAGAAGAAGAAGGCGAAATGAAGATGAGCAAAGCTCACGCCAAATAAGCGCGACTTATGCAATTTCTCTTCTGTTTGTTTTCAATTTCTGCTACCTCTTTTCGCCTCCTCTTTCTTTCTTTTCTTTAAGTGCAAGACGCAAGCGCGAGAAACAACAACAAGACACGCCAAGACTTTTATGCACATTTTCAACACACACACACATACACAAGTTATTCACAGTTTTACACAGTGTAGACGAAACGGTGTCAGTGGGGATAAAGCTCATCTTGCAGGGTATTCTTTGCTGCAGTTGGCAACTTATGTGCGTTTTGTTTCATTTATTTACAACTGCAATTCGCAGAGAGCGAAAGAGACAGTAGGAGAGCGAACGCATCTACCGGGGATTCTTCACTGCAGTTGGCAACGCACAAGTGGAGTGCGAGACCAACAGCTGATATTGCGGGAATTTTTTTCTGCTATTGGCAATATATTTGCAACTGCAGTTCGCAGAGCGAGAGAGCGGCTCATTTCGGGATTCTTTGCTGCAGTTGGCAACACACGTGTGTTTTGTTTCTTTTATTTACAACAGCAGTGTGCTGTCAAAATAAAGAGAGAGAGAGCAGCACATCTCTTTGGGGACTCTTTTCTGCAGTTGGCAACGCATGCGTTTGTTTTGTTTTATTTTCAACTGCAGTTCACAGAGCCAAAGAGCGGGATGGAAAAGTAAGGGAGAGGGGGACCTTCAGTTCACCTCTTCAGGAATTCTTTGCTGCAGTTGGCAACACACATGTGAGTCTTTCAGTTACAGAGCAGGAGACAGAGAGTTTCCACTCGCACTCGTTTGTTGTTGTTTTATTGCTCACTTGCGATGCACCGCTGCTGCGTCTACGTCTGCGTCTGCGTGAGTTGCCTCTCCCGTTTGAGTAGCGCGTCTGCGTCTGCGTCTCTGCGTTTCTTTGTGTGCGCAGCAACCGATCGACCGAACCGACGCGAACGACTCGCAGAAAGAAACTGAATACTCATCGGCAAGACAAGAGCAAGACAAGAGGCCAACGTTAACTCGCTGCCTCTGCTGCTGTCGCTGCTAGCGTCGCTGCTGACATTCGGTTGCTCATTCGGCTGCTGCTGCAGAGTTGCCAACTACTTTTACTTGGCGCCAACTTCAAAACAGGCAATGCAGCCGCTTAATGCTCTTTTATCACCTGCTTGTCTTTTATTGGGCTGCTCTTTTGCTTTTATTCTTCTCGAGCCGCCCTTTCCCCCTTCAGATTGTCAATAGTGCAACAAATTGAATTTTCATGCCGAGCAGCAGTGGCGGTTGAGTGTTTTATTTTAAAGGCACGCCTGAAAGTATGCTACACAAAACAGCCGCAGTCAAATTACTGCACAGTGACGGCCATAAAAAGTGGATCAGCTGCTGCTGCCTGTGCAACTTGTGGCGCAGCATTGACGTCATTTAATTATGATTACAGTAAAACAGAAAGGCCAGAGGCGCAGGGGGAAATGCAATAAGCAGGCGTAGCCTGCCGGCAGCACAGTGTTATAGCGCAGAAAACATAAAAAATGAAAGAAATGGCGGAAAAATGGCAAACAAATGCATAAATGGCGGCGCACAACAAATTACAAATTACGCATTACGCACGCCTCGTCTGGCTAAGTGATTTTTAGCCATGGCTCGTAAAATGATTAAGGCTACTACAGAGGAGCAGCAGGAAGGAGGAGAAGGAGCAGGAGCAAGAGGAGGAGGAGCAGGAGCAGGAGGAAGAGGAGGAGGTAGTAGAGGCGTCTTTAATTGCGCTTTGAATTTGTGCACGTGTCGACAATTCAATTAGCCGCCACACTCACTCCCACTCCCCCACCCACCCAATGACCTTCGACCCAGGGCGACAGGTGACCCCGCCATTGTCTCGCTTATGTCATCATCATCATCATCATCAGCAGCTCGTCATTATTATTGCCCGCTTTGTAGGGCTTTCTGCGCTGCCTGCAGCACGTCTGTGTGGCAGCAACGTCGCCTAGTGGCAGCAGTGGCAACGTTAAATATAAAATCCTATTTATTTGCCAATTTTACAATCGAGTGCACAGCGTTGCTCCTCCTGCTCCTCCTCGCCAGCGTGTCTGTGACGTCAGCGCGTCAAGGCGCCAAGCCAGAAGCCGAAAACTATTCACACCAACAGTCCCCCCCTCTCTCCTCCCTCTCTCCCTCTCTCCCTCTCTGTGTGTGTGTGTGTGTAACGCATAATTTCATTAGCAAGGCCCAACGTCGTTTGTTCCTCAATGATGTCATATGGTCGCGCACTTATCCGGAAGTCACAAGTCCTTGCGGGCCACGCAGAGCCAACGCAGGCGCAGTGCCTTGCCCCAGAGTGTGGCAGCTGTGTGGCTGCCTCAGCTGCAGTCGAGGCACAATGCTCTCTCTCTTTGCCTGTGACGTCATGGCTCTCTTAGAGTCGCCAGTCTGCTGCCACTGCTGCCACTTGCTGCAAGCTGTGGCAAGCAGCAAATTCATTGCTGTGTGCTCGACAGCAGCTGTTGTGATTACCCTGTAGCGTGGCGGGTATGCGCGACTAAAAGGGCTCACTTGCTGCCCTCTCTTCCCTCTCTGTCTGTTTCTCTCTCTCTCTTTCTAAGCATTAGCTACAACTACAGGGTATCTTAGAGCCATTCCTTTGTCTTTTCTAGACACAAGTACCTCAGGCCTGTCTGCCTCAGCTGCCCCTCTCTATATTTCTTTCTCTTCTTGAGTCTTCTACTGCTACAGGGTATCTTCAGCTCGATCTTCAGCGTGTCTTTACTGGCTACAACTTTCTGCTACTGTCTCTATGTCTTGCTGCAATCTACAGGGTATCGGGGCGAGTATTCGCGACTGCAAGAGCTAGCTTGCTGTCAAGTGAACTATAAAGATCTCTCTGTTTCTCTCTCTCTCTCCCTCTCTGTCTGTTGCTCTCTCTCCCTCTCTGTCTGTTGCTCTCTCTCTCTTTCCAAGCATTAGCTACAACTACAGGGTATCTTAGAGTCATTCTTTTGTCTGCCCTTGATACAAGTACCTCCCTCCAGTCTGCCTCAGCTGTCTGCATATTTTCCCTCTCTTTACTTCTCTCTCTTCTTGTGTCTTCTACTTCTACAGGGTATTTCTAGCGTGTCTTTACTGGCCACAACTTTCTGGAGCACAGCCTGCCTGAGTTGCTACTCTCTCCATATCTTGCTGCCATCTACAGGGTATCTGCTAGTCAGTCACTGCCTTCGAACTCTCGCTAGCCTGCGCTGTTTGTTATGTTGGTCCTTTACTGCTTCATTTGCCACGATTCCTGCCGCTTCCTGCCTGCCTGCCTGTCTCTGCTTCTTTCTCTGTCTCCCTGCCCCTGCCCTCCTCTACCTTCCCTCTTCTACCTTCTCCCTCGCTGCTGCCCGCTGGGCACATGGCTAAATAAATATTTATCTTAAAGTGCGCCCAAAATGTTTTTGTGCTGCGAAGCTCGAGGATGCTTGAGGATGCCAGGCAGGCAGGCAGAAGGCGCTTCATTTGCGTTGCCTTCTGCCCCCTCCCCTTATCCCTGCACTACTGCCTCGCGTGCCGCGCGTGGCTCTTGACTCTTGTTGATTTTGCTTTTATTGTCGCCTTGGAAGCTGTTGTAACTGTCTGACAGGACATTAACCTCGTGCCATGAGTGCGCGCGCTTTGATTTTGATTCTCATTCTGATTGAAGTATTGAATTACATTGTGCCAACAACAACAACTCAAGTAGCAACAAAAAGAAGGAAAACAACAACAAAAAGGGGCACAACAACAACAACAGGAAGAGGCACAAGCATAACAACAACAGGAAGAGGCACAACAACAAACACCATAACAATACACACACATTTTCGACAAATTTGCTGTAATTTGTTGTGCGTCTCTCTCTCTCTATAGGGGCCCAAAGGGGTAGCAGATGAGTTGAAGAATATACATATATATATATAGATATAAATATTATGCAAACATTACCCCCCTTGCCCCAGCTTGTGCCTTGTTTGCTGTCACTCGCCATTTGCACTCAACATCAACATCGCCATCGCCTTGCGCCATTTCCACTCGTCATTTCCGTCTCCGCTTCCTCTGTGCCTTGTCTGCCATTAGTCCAAGAGGAGGGGGGCACTGAGGGGGACGACGTTTCGTTATGCCGAAAGCCAAATAAACAAATCAAAGGGCTTAGCAAGCCTGTAACTGTAACTCGATTGACATTGACGCAAATGTAAAATAAATCAAACACAAGTTTGCAAAAGTCTCTCGAAAAGAGAGAGGGTGGGAGGGGGGTGGACATCATAACAAATTTATCGCCGGAAGTGATTTTCAGTGAAATCCAATCAATAAAAAATTATGCGGCCTGCTAAAAATAAAGCAGAGAAGCTGGAATTGGATTCGGATTTCGTGCGCGTTGGCTGTGGCTGAAAATGGCAACTGCCTGAAAGTAGGCAACGCAAAAAAGCAGAGGCTGTCGCACAGAGGGAGTCGCTCAGTCGCTGCCAGCAGCACAGGCACAGCTGGCCACAGTAGGATGAGGGGCAGGGGGAGTAAAAACAGAAACTGCTGCAAAAAATTGGCACAAATTTATGACGCGACATATTTTTTTGTTCTCTCTAGGGATTCTGGGAATACGGAAATGTGAGCTGGCTCTCTTACTCTCTCTCTCTCTTTGGCGCTGTCTCCCTCTCTCTCCCGCTTATCACTTTACAAGCAGCGTTTTTTCCGCAAGTTAATAACGCCTAATTTATGCATTCTGCGCTCAAATTTTCTGTGTAATGTGACATTTATTGTGGCAGCTTAGTGACAGCTCGGCGTCTCTGGCGAGTCTCTTCGGAGTTGTCGCGCGCTCGAGTGCGCCCCCTTTGCCCCACTGTGTCCCACTGTGCATGCAAATGAAGGAAAGAAAGGGAGACTCTCCTAATGTAATTAAATGTAAACGATACGATTAGTGTCTGCTCCCTCTCTCCTTCTCTCTCCTTTTTTTCTGCTAAATTGAATTGCAGAACAAAGTAAATACAATTGTGTTTCTTCACAGAATTCTACAGGCTGGCATGATGGTGGAGTACGTCTCCTAGGCTTCCAAACAACAACAAAATACAACAAAGAGTAGAAGAAGAGAGCCTGCAGTCGAGTATAAACCAGGAGTGAGTGGGCAAGGGGGGGAACTGCAGCAGAAGACCTTCAGAGCAGGCATGCAGAGAATACATTGAGGCTTGCAGACTCACAGCCTGCTAGAGGTGCAGAAACATTGATCTTTGCTTAGGTTTTTTATAGGAATGTTTATCGATGTAACAACAATGTTTCTGCCACTCTACAGCCTGCACAGAGACTTGCAGCTACACAGGGTCTTCAATGATATAAATAAGCATTCAAGGCATTCATACCATGAAGGAACGCCTTGCAAAGGATCTCATCAGATGCCGCCCACAAAGAAGGCTCAACAGGCGACAACTGAACGAACTCAGCTTTCACATTCCTTTGTTCCAAGGCAGGAGAAGTTAATGCATTCTCAACTGCTCTCTTTTCTTTTTAGAGAGTGTAAATTTGTGCATTTGCTTTGCACTGAAGTCAGATACGGATGCAGCAGCACGTGAAGTGCGAGAGGAAAATACTACTCAAGATCTTTGCTGCTGATCGTATCGGAGACGACTTTCGCATTTGAATGAACTATGACGACATTGACGTAGTACGGCGCATTACAATCAACATATGCTGTACGTATGGACCAAGCAGATCCTTCCCTTCCACTACTACTTGTGCTGCTGCAGTTGCATAAACCGTTAGTTCGAATGCTAAAGTTCAAATGAAGCGCCATGCGAGAGAGATAAATCATCAGCAAGCCAAGCAGCAACGCAGACACACGCGGATAATGAAAGCAGCACAAAAAGCAGCAGGCAGAATATGAACAGCAACAACAATAACAATAACAACAATGGCAACATCACAAGCGGAGTCAGTAAGAGAGGGAGTAAGAAGAGAGCGCTAGAGAGAGAGAGAGAAATATTGTAAATAAACAAGGCAGCACAAGTCACAGAGCCAGAGGCGCAAAAGGTTGCCTTGCCTGCTAATTTATGAGCACAGCACACACTAATACACACTCTGACACGCACACATTAACACTCATTCACACACACACACACTCAGTCGCAACTCTTAAGCACGTGCAATTTAGCAAATGAGCATTTGCTGTTGTGACGTCATAGAACGCACACGAACTGATAACACTGCAGCCTGTCAGTGTGTGAAGTGCGCGCTCTTAAGATGCCACGCAACGCCAAGCAAAGAGAGCGCGCACTCTACGCTCTGCAAGGGCGGCCCCAAGAGAGCAAGAGTGCCAGCGAGCGAGAGTGAAAGCAAGAGAGAGCGCGCGTGTATAAAAAGGCGCGTGGAGTGCGAAAGCGCCTCAGTTCTTCAGTGGAAGTGCCGGTGTCAGCAAGCCCCAAAGCAAAGAGAGCAGCTTGCAGAGAGCTTTCACAGCAGCAGCAGCAGCAGCAGTAGCAATAACAACAACAAGCTCTGTTCAATATGTACCAAGAAAGTTAATAAACATTGTTAAGAACGAAAGAAGAAATACGATTTATATTTTTGTATCGAATCTAAGCAACTCTGTGCGCGTGTGTGAGTGTGAGTGTGTGTAAATATGTGAGGGAAACAAGTGCAAAGCAAACTGGACAAACTGACAAGTGTGTGTGCGAGAGAGAGGGCAACATATGCAGCAGCAGCAGCAGCAGATCGGCAATTATCGCCACGAACTGCGCAGCAAAATATGCTAAGGAAAGGAAACGGAGGCAGCAGCAGCAGAGGCACAGTGTCAACTGAAAGTACTCGCAACTGGAAACCAGCAAGAGCGACTGCAATTTCAAAACAACAACACAACACTGGCAGCAACAACAATAACAACAGCAGAACAAGCAACAACAAGAGGTGAGTCTGGCAACACACACACGTTGTACTACATGTTCCATCGATAGGGTGGGGGATGGCAGTGGGAGAGGGGCAAGGGGAGTGTACATTTTCCAGGAAATATGTTCATTTCACATGTAAATAAAAAGAGAGCACGCCGTGTGCCCCACTGTGCCTTGCCTCATATGCATATGTATTTATAAACCTCACACTCGCACACACACAGACACACACACACAGGCAGGCTCTTTCTCAGGCGAAACAGCGAAGCGAAAAAGAAAAAAAACAGCAACAAATAAACAAACTTTCAACGTGAGCAAAAGTCAATCGACAGACGGACAGACAGACAGACGTTCCTCCAATGATGACATAAAAAATGAGCACAGCTTCCCGCAAAGAAAGCAGAGAGGGGAGGAGGGGCAGGGCAAGGCAGGGCAGGGCAGGGCAAGAAAGCCAAGCGAAACGAAATAAAATGTAAATAAATAAAAAACACGCTCGTTAATAGAACACGCCGACGTCTGTCGTACAGCATGCGACTGCCACGCCCCCCTACCCGCCTACCATTCCCTCTCTGCCAAAGAATGCGAACAATCTGGCAAAGGAAGAGGGAACAGGGGGGGAGGGGAGAGAGGCGCACAGTTCATCTGCAAGAACAAGAATAAAAGATAATTACGTGTGGAACTGATGCACCAGAATTAATGATTATATCGATTGCTCCGTCCAATTTCCCGACAATATTCAAGGGAAATTCATGAAGGAACACAAGGAACACATGTCTGCGTTCACAAAAGTCATTCCAGACAGAGCAGGAGAAGTGTGGGAGAGGGGGAATGGGAACAGGAACAGTTACATAGATAGGACAGTCAGTTGCAGTTACATATATATAAAGGGTGATTTTTTAAGAGCTATAGGAAAGTTTTTCCAAAAAAAACACATAAAATTCAGATAAATTAATGAGATCTTTGTTTGAATCGATAGTACGCTGCATATAATAGAATGTTTGAAGATTATTTAACACAAATGTTGAGCGTGACTGCGCCTTAAATGCTCCATCCGCTTAGTCCCATTTCGTCATGTTCCTTCCAACATTTCGGCATCGGTATATCACTAGTAAATGCTTTAACTTTGTCCTGCAATGCGTCAACTGAAGCGGGCTTGTCTCTATAGACATTCGATTTAGCATAACCCCACAACAAAATAGTCTAAAGGCGTTAAATCGCACAATCTAGGCGGCCAATCGATCGGTGCCGAGCGTGAAATAAAATGTTCAGCGCACTCGCCTCTCAATAAGCCCATTGTTTAACATATGGTGTGCTGTGTGGCATGTGGCAGCGTCTTGTTGAAACCACATGTCATGCAAGTGAAGCTCTTGCATTTTGCGAAAGAACAAGTTTGATATCATCTCACAATAGCGCTCACCATTCACAATTATCTTACGATTCGCATCATCTTTGGAGAAGTACGCTCCAATGATGCCACCAGCCCATAAACCGCACCAAACTGTGACTTTCTGAATGCATTGATAGCTCTTGCAATGCTTCTGGCTGATCTTCACTCCAACAATGTAAATTTGGTGCAAAATTCAGTCACAATAGCCCGAATAGCCACTTCAGTGGATGGATTAAACTGACCATAAAATGGAAGAAGCGCGCAATGAACTTTCTTAACAGAGCACGCCTTTTGATAAAAGAATTAATACTTTGCAAGCGTTGTTCGTTTGTAAGACGATTAACGTTTAAATTATAGGCCAAACTGAAGATGTTTGACAGTGTTACAAAACACGAAACGTGCTTCAGCTGTTTCCACCAGTGTTGCCAAAAAGATAATAGATAAAAAATCACCCTTTTGTAGCAATAATGTATGTAGTCCGCCATTAGGAGGGGGTTCCTAATTGCACATTAATAATTCCCACATTACGTATACGCTCCATGGTGCACAGATTAAGAATTGCCATAAACAATCGCGTTGCTAACTGGATAAACGCACATAAAACGAACGTGAAGCATGAGAGAAAGAGATTCCCACATTAAAAAATAGACGCACTTTTCTTCGGATTTATTTCGGAATATTTTATGGCACATTTGCATTTATTGCGAGTCCATAAAAAAGCGCATAAAACACAGGTAAATATAGCTGTGTGTGTGTGCGAGTATGCTGTGTATGTGTGTGTGCTGTGTGTGTGTTGTGTGTGACATATTGAATTAATTTGGCCTGCAGACTGCAAACGCTAATTCGATTATATATCAGCTGCGCCCTTTACAACCGAATTTATATAAAATTTATAGCAAGATAATTTGTTTATAACGTACAAGGCAGAGTAGTGGCAGCGGAGGGGGCGGGGGGCGTGGTCTATGCTGCAGCTTTATGTAATAATTCCACATAGAGGGGCATAAGCTGTCATCATCAGCTTCAAGCTTTCCATCTTCCATTTGAAGATATGCCTTCCCTCTCCCTCTCTCAGCCTCTCTCTCTGACTCTCTCTCTGCCTCCCTCTCTCTCCCTCCTCTTGTATCTAGTATAGTTTTCTATTTAAGTACTCGCGGGACTTTCAAGCTCTCGGGGGACGCAGCCAAATTAGATTCGGGGCTCGTTCTCAATCTTTGTAGCTCGAGAAACAGCAGAAAACAGCAAGAGAAATCGCGTCTGACGCTGTCGCTGTCACAGTTGATGGAGGCTGCCTCCTCTGCTGCTGCCTCTGCTGCTGCCTTTTTATCAGAGGCGTTGTCGTTGTTGTTGTTGTCTAATTTGAGATAAACTGACACAAGATTGCAGCTACTTTATTCAAATTATGTGATAAGCCGCAACGTCGCGCAGCGCAGCGCAAACAAACAAAACACGAAAAAGCACAACACGAGCACCAAGCAGACACACACACACACACACACGCATAGTAAGAGCTAAATGGCAAACCCGAAAAATGCCAACCTAACACAAGGGGGCGTGGCACTGTGCGCCCACACACGAAAGTTGCGCTGGAAAACAGTTTCAGTTTTCGCTCTTCGTTTTTCACTTGATGCGTTCGCTGATTAGCACTGATAATTTGACTGTCGATAATGTGTGGAGCAGTGAGGGGGGAGGGGAGTTAAAGTGTGGGGGGAGAGAGAGGGGGGAGAGAGGGAGAGAGAGAGGGAACATGTGGCAACACACGCGACAAGCTAATGAGCATTTAATGTGAGCAGCCGCAGGCTTATCAAGAGCTGCACACACATACTTGGCGCCCACTTGCCACGCCCCTAGCACAGTGAAGGAGCAAAAGAGGAGAGTGAGAGGGGGAGAGTGAGAGTGTGAATGTTGCAAGAGAGAGAGAGAGAGAGAGCAGGCAGTGCAGGCAAATCAATGCATGTCATGTGTGAGAACTTCTTTTTTCTTTCCCTCTTCTCTGCCTTGAAGTTGTGCCTCGACTTGGGCAACTTCCAGGGTATACCAGCTTAAGAATCTTCTCTTTCTAGCTGAAGATTATAGCTACGAGTCCGCTACATAATTGAGAGTGTTCTAAGAAATATTTAGGGGCTAACTCTGCTTTGCTTTTGCGTTTATTATTCATGTTACTCATAATGCAGACTGCACTCGACGCTGGGTAAACAAACGTGTGGGGGGGGGAGTGAGGAGAAGGGAGACTTTATAAACTTTTAAACGGCAAGGCGACTTGATTAAATTGCCATATTTACGCAGTCAGCCTAGGGCATAATGGAAGGGAAGAGAGAGAGGAGGGAAGAGGGAAGAGGAGGCCTCTTTGGGGACACACTCGACGCACTCAACAATTTCAATTTCGCACATTAAACAGAGGCAAATTATTTTAAGAGCGCACTTTGTTGGCAAACAAAGAGGGGGAGAGAGTTGGACAAAGAGGAGAAGAGAGAGGGAGAGCAGACGGGCAGAGGAAGGGAGCGAGAGAGGGAGAGAGGAGTGTGTGTGTGTGGCAGGTTGTTGGCCACTTTGCAATTGTTGTTTGAACAGTTTTGCAGGCTGTGGCAAACACGTGTTAGCAGAGGAGACACTCAATAGAGCAGGTGGGCGTGACCAGGCCTTACTTCAGGTGGCATGTGTAGCATGTGGCATGTGTCGTGTGTGTGGCAACTGCAGTTGCAGCACTTAACCAGGGTCTGGTCTTGTCATGAAGTGCCTGCTTTATCGCATTGACAAGTTTTGCAAAGTTTCGTTGATAACATTAAAGAGGAAGAGGGAGACAAATAATGAATAGCAATAACTAGATAATATAGTAAACTATATAGTATATGATTTATATGTAGTATGGTATAGTGTACTATATATAGTATATAGTGTAGTATTTGTCAATCAATAGTTGCCAAGACAAGACAAGCAACTGCGCCTTGTTTACCCACAGAGATAAATGCAGGAACTCCTAGCACATAATCTGCTTATCATTTTGGGGGCAGCTCAGCTACGTTGCCTCAGCTAAGTCTCTTATCAAAGTGGGCTGGGGTTATCACTTCCCTCCCCCCCCTCCACCACTCTCCCACACACACTTCTTAACGGGATTCCGTGTCAACTTTAATTGCATTAAAACTTGAGAAATTTTCTAACGAATTCTTTTGGCATTTTCTTTTCTACTTTTGCAGCATGCATTAGAGTGAAAGGGAAAGATTGAGAGAGTGAGCGAGAGCTTCCAGCCCAGTCCACGCCCCCTGCACGTCCTCTTTTTTTGGGCGCTAAACTGTGCCCAGTCGAGGGGTAGTCGAGGAGAGTAGAGGAGAGCAACAAAAGGTGGGTAAACAGTTAATTTAAATAACAAAATCATGTTCCATCATGTTCATAAAGCGCAAATAGCCAGAGGGGGTTACCTGAGAGAGGGGCTGGGAGGCACAAGGGGACAGGGGGCAGGGGAGCTGGGTACGACTGTGGCCCGGCCTTAACCCCGGGGCCAGCACGTACTCAGAGCGTGCCTCAGCCCCGTTAACCCTGCACACACAATTGTACAGATATGCAGGGTATATATAGGGTATATGGCATAGAGGGTAGAGGGGGAGTGGAGAGGAGGGGGCAGGAGGCAGGCCCATTCGTTTGAGGCAACTCTCGTAAATTATTTGCGCGCGTGTTTGTCAAAATGTTGAATAAATAAAAGTGGCATGTTTGGGCTGCCATAAAAATGCGAACGCGACTGTGTTGCGTATGTGTGTGTATGTGGCCAGTGTGTGTGCAGTGTGTGTGTGAATGATTAAACTCTGTTTTGTTGCCATTTTCCATAACTATTAGCATAATCACGTGTGATGGCAGTTTTACGAGCTCAGTTGCCAGTTGGACAAGAGTGCGAGGGCGTGTGCACGTTAGAGGAGGAGTAGGAGAGAGGGGGGAGATGGGGAAGACTGGGGGCAGTCCGGGGGGAGCCATACGAATGATGGTCATAAAACAATTTATCAAAATTTGTGACATTAACTAGCAAAATGACAGAGACGACGATGATTGACATGGAGAGACAGAGAAAGAGAGAGAAAGAGTAAGAGAGAGCATAAGAAAGAAAGAGAAGAGTAAAGAGTAAAAGACAGTGAGAGATGGAGAGACAAAGAGACACAGAGAGAGAGAGAGAGAGAGAGAGGGAGCGGGTTAGCGAGACAGTTGGAGAGACAGACATTATTCATGGCAACTCTAGTGGAGAACGCAGTCCAGCACGCGTTGGACAAGCTCATTAGGCGTGAAAATGTCACGACCACAGACACCCACGCACAGGCAAAGCACACACACAGCACACACAGGCACACACACTTGAACGAGCAGACACGTTCGAACTGTTGCAAATGGAAATGCAAATAGGTGAAGCATACAAACATTTTAGTGCCATAATTATCCCACTCATTGAAGCAGAAACATGTCCACGCACTGACGCGCTGGCCAGCCACAGCGAATACCCTGTAAGTAGTAAAGAGAGAGCGGGGCATATTAGCTGCGAAAGTAGAGCAGGCATAGACAGACAGTGAGGTACTCTATACATACGAGTATACAGTGTATGTCATATCACACTTAAGGCTCTATCAACTTGTGTGATCCCCTTCATGGCGCTCATCTACAATGCTAAGTTAAGAGTACAAGAAACTGTGGACAATGTCTGTTCTCTCCATGATCTATAAGCCGAGTAAACCGAGAAGACTCTGGATTCTACAGACTGATAAGCCTCTTACCATGTTTATCAAAGGCATGGGAAATACATCTTGCTAAAGGGATTTGGCAAGTCATAAGGGAAGGGAATATCTTGCCAGAACACATGTTGGAATTGGATTGAAACCTCGGAGCAGATTTACATTCTTGTGCAACACATTCTACAGGCATTCGATGATCTTGAGTATAGTAAGGCAGTATTCAACGATATGCAGACTTGACAGAATCTGGCACGATGATCTCCTGTTAAAGAATACAAATCTGTCGCCAGCTACATATTATGGGTTTGCTTCGATCATATCTGGACCAACGACAGTTCAAAGTCAGAAAGGGAAGAAGACGAAGTGAATTTAAGTAAAGAGAAGAATGTGCAGGGAATAAGCTTAGTCTAGCATGCCCTGTCGACGCCTTGGGCGTGTATAATACATATAATGGAAATGGAACGCGACGAAGAACAACCACGAGGGACAAGGAGGCAGAAGGAGGGACAAAGGGACACAAATAGACAAAGGAAAGGAGGTGCCATTTGTTGCAAACTGTTTTGTATTGCAAGCAGAGGAGAGTGGGAAAAAGGGAAGTGGGAAAGGGGAGGCAAGAGGAGAAGATAGAGAGCAGCACATTGATGACGCCATCGTGACCGCACCGTGTGGCGGTGTTGCCTCTTCATTTGTTACGCTGTCCCTCGTTTATTGTGCCTGCTCCCTCCTGCCTCGTTCCTCGTGCCGTGTCCATTGTCCACTGTCCGCTGTCCCGTGTCCATTATCCTTTGTCCATTGTCGGGTTTGTTGGGGTTTTACGAGTCTTGCGCCAATGTTAATGAGATGCAAATAAGGAACGAGAACTCGCCCACGCTCCATTTGCCATTTGCATATGGCCGTGCCACGTCCTAGTGTGTGTGTGTGTATGCAAGTGTGTGTGTGTGTGTGTGCTGTCAGAACATGTCGGCAGGCGAAGGAGTTCAGCGCCTTTTGTGCCCCGTTCAGCAAGTGCCAAATGCCACATGCCACAAGCAGCAGCCACCAGCCACCACATGCCACACAGGCCGCATGCCACACATGCCACATGCCACACGCCATTTGTTTAGGTATTCGCCCTGCCTGTCGCATGTGTCACTCACAGTCACAGTCACAGTCGCAGTCACAGTCACAATCGCAGGCAGCCCCTGGCTCCGCTCCAATTAGGCAACTGATTGATTCGCTTGCTGATTCATTCTACATTCATTCGCATTCATTTGCCTGCATTTGAGTTGATGTTCCCTCTCCTCTGCCCCTCCTCCTGTAAGGATTCTCTCTTGGTGCAAAAGCATTGCCTACTTTTAGGCAGCCTGCCAGCAAAACAAACTTCATTGCTATAAATGCTAAATCCATTTTAATCGCTCAACGCGAACGCATTCAAATGTCAATAAACAAACAC
The DNA here is from genome assembly GCA_018904165.1 of Zaprionus camerounensis. Lineage (NCBI taxonomy): Eukaryota > Metazoa > Arthropoda > Insecta > Diptera > Drosophilidae > Zaprionus > Zaprionus camerounensis. The sequence goes on from JAEIFS010000037.1 coordinate 495,911, forward strand.
TGCACACACACACACATACTTTCTATCTCTCCCTCTCTCTCTATCTCCCTCTCTCTCTCTCTAGCAATTCAAAACACTAGAAAAAGCAAAAACAGCAAAGCCACAACAAAATTTAGCAAAACAATAACAATAACAACAGCAACAGAGACAAATCCGTTAGCCCATTTACCCCTTACCCCTTTACCCCCCTCTCCTGCCCCTGTTTGCTGACGTCGTTGTAACATTCAATGGGGTATTTTGTTGCTGCCTCTGCTGCCCCTGCTGCCTCTGCTGCTGCTCTCAGTCGCAGCCAACTCTGACGTCAGAGCTGAGGCGTTGAGTGGTTTGTGCTGCCACACACAGACAACAGCTGAGTGTGTGTGCTGTGTGTGTGTGTGTGCGGCGAGTGCTTATGCTATTTCAGCTTCAGGCTGTCATTGTCCCCTACCCCCTTCCCCTCTCTCTTTCCCCCTTTTACGCCCTGCATCGATTGTGATTTTGATTTCGATTCCATTTCGATTTTCGCCTTGCCTGCAGCTTGCATGTGTGGCAAGCAGCGTGTGTGTGTGGCATGCAGAGTGTGTGTGTGTGTGTGCCCTGCTCTGATCTTCACTTTGCCCCACAAGTGCACACTCAAGTGCACACTCTGTCTGCGGCTTCCGTTCGCTGCCATTGGCAAAGTTAACGTGTGCGAAAAGCGACTTCCGTGTGCTGGCAAAGTGCAAACAAACAAACGCGAGATCCGACTGTGATTTACAGCCTGCACTATAGTCGAGTATCTGTTCTAAATCGGAACTATATGTGGATATTCCCCCTCCCCCCCATTCCTTATCCGATTAGCCTTCATTTCATGCGAATTGTTTGCTGTCTTCTTGTGATTCAATCAAGTTTCCCAAGCACCGAAAGAGACAGCCTGCCCTCCCATTTCCACTCCCCCCTCTTCACCCCCCTCTTCTTCTGCCCCTCTTCCTCTGGCAGTTGTGGCTGCAGCCACTTGGCAGGTGTTCTTCTCTCTAGGCTAGCCATAAGCCATAAGATCATGCTGTATTTTTATATGCGCCAACGCTGACGTTGATTTCGATTCGATTCCCCCTCTCTCTCTCTCTCTCTCTCTCTCTCTCTCTTGGGCAGGCCAGTCCAACTGTCCCTCTGTCTGTTTGTTTGTTTATCTATTTTTATCTATTCCCCAAGCGAGAAAAGAACAGAGCGTCTCTCTCCCACTCTCTCTCTCTCTCCAGTTTGGATGCCCGCCACGCTTTCTGTTTATCGAAGACAAAACAGTTTTTATTGTTCTAAAATTATTTTCAGACACACACACAGAGAGAGAAGGGGTAAGAGTAGGTGCAGGCAGAGACAGAGATGGAGAGAGCAAGAGTGAGAGAGAGAGAGAGACAGAGAGGGAACGCGTACACAATCAATTTTCATTGGAAACTGTCCGCGCGTCGATCAAAGTGAAAAGTCAAAAGGGGCAGCCGCAAAAAGGCTAAATGCAAATTGCCAAAATAAAAGCAGAAGCAAAAGAGAGAGAGAGAGAGAGAGGGAGAGAGAGAGAGAGAGAGAGAGAGAGAGAGAGAGACAGAAAGAAGAAACAGCAGCAGAGGCGGAAATGTGTTTTATCACTTTGTCTGCACTCTCTGTGCCTGATTCCCGTTTACAGCTTGATTTCCGCTAGTTTAGCTATTTTTGGCCACCTACCTTAGCAATGATTGTGTTTGCAATGCATCACACACGTAGAGGCTTCACTGTGGCACAGTAAACAAGGTTGCCAGACCATTCTAAGCAGGAATTCACAGCGGCAAAAGCAGAAAAACTCGACAAGCAAATTGAGCAAAGCTTTGTCACATTTCCAGCTGAGATTTGCACGTCGCCTGCTGAGAGTGCCAAGGGGGGGGCAGAGACAGTAAGGAAGAAGGAGGGGGGACTATGCATGGCACACTCTGCTCACCCACTTAGCTTCTTCTTCTTCTCTTTAGCTTGGGTTTCTTTTTAGAGGATTCCTCGGCTGCTGCTGTTGACATTTTTATCGCTGCAGCGCGTCGAGGCACTTAGGGAGAAATCTACGCGCAAATCCCATTTATATTTAATTTATCATTTTTTCATTTTTCATTTTGAGGCAAGCGACGCCTTCGTCGACGTCGTTGCTGGCGTCGTTATACTTGCTGCACTTGATCCTCGTAAAGACAGGACGTGACATTACATGCCAGGGCTGACAATGACAATGACAACGAGCCAGGGGCAGGGGAAGAGGGGCAGGAGGGAGGTAATAGGACTGTGCATGAGTGTGGACAAATCGTGGGGGAGCGGAGGGTGGGGGGCAGTTGGGCAGCGGATGCGAACAATAAATTTGATTCAATTGCTCCTCAAGGCACTCGCGATTGCTTGCGCTTCCTCCTCCTCCTGCCCCACTTCCTTGCTCTACTTTGTGCTTTGTCTGGCCTGTCTCTCTCTCTTTCTCTCTTTGTCTGTCTCTTTGTCCTGCTCTGTCTGGCAGTCTCGCCTCGCCGGCTGATTGTGCATGACCAGCATTCGATAAAGCAGCTCAGCTCAGCCTCAGCCCCAGCCTTAGCTCAAGCGCAACAACAATGACAGCGCGAGTTTTTTGTTGCCTGGCTCCGCTTCGCTTAGCTGCTCCTCCTTCTACCCCTCCTCCTACTCCCTCCTGTTTCTATTCTGCTTCTTCCTGCTCCCCCTGGCGCCTGCTGTCTCTTCCTTTTCCTCCTGCTCTGCTTCTACTTCAACTACTGACAGGCGGAAGTGAGCAGCAGCTCAAAGCGCGTTTCCTGCGGTTATGCGCTGCTCTCTCTCTCACACACACACTCTCTCTCTCTCACACACACACACTCTCTCCCACACACACACATACTTACTCATATTTGCAGACAGTCGCCCACTGTGCGCACAATTGCAACTCGTTTCCCCCCTTGTCTGCTCCGATCCTGCCTCGCTTTAATTGCCACAGCGTTTGCTTTTCAGCTAGTACAACTATCTTGTTTATCTGCTTTCCCTCTGTCACTCCCCCTCCCCCCTCTCCTCTTTCCACTCTGGGGGTCGCTGCTTAAATGACAGTTTATGGTCGAGCTTAAGCCTTGGCAGCGTGTTCTGCCACATGCAAAAGACCAAAATACCAAAAGAACAAAAAGTGCAACAACAACAACAACATGAAACACAGCATAAGCTGGCTCAAGTGTAAGTCTGTGTGTGTGTGGTGTGTGTGTGTGTGTGTGTGTGTGGTAGAGAGTGTGTGAAAAGTACGTGGTATAAATCCATGATATATTGTCATTTGCTTAACCAGCCAACGCAGCCAGCTGGAAGAAGACACCTCTACTCCCCTCTCTACCCCTCTTCCTCTCTCTCTCACTCTCACTCTATCTCGCTCTCTCGCTTGTTTCTTCTCTCCTGCTTACCCCCTAGGTGCCTCCCTGGGCTGAAGGTGCCCAATTTCATCCTGCTCAATGCTGTGCACTCATCTAAAAAGGAAATGAAATGCGCACTCTTTCTGCCCCTCTCTCCCTCTGCCTTCTCGCTCTGCCTTCTTCCTCTGCTTCTTCTCGTGCTTGTTGTGCACAACATATTGCATAGAAATGTGTGTATTTATGTATATTACCAGGGACAGAGAGTGTGTGTGCAGCATGGTAGCCATCCGATAAACAATAATGTCAATTTCACGAGAGCAAATACATGCTCCCATCTAAGACAAACATTCTGCCAACTCGGCAGAACATTTTCAGTAGCTGAAGCAGGCTCCACTTGTTCTCCATAAAATACACTGTGAGAAATTTGCGTTTACCTATTGATTGGCTTGACATAAGTTGCACTTGTATCTGTTATATATAAGATACTTTTGTGCATTTACAATATGTATACAATATGTATTCAATATACAATATATATTTATTTATACAATATATACAATATAAAATATATATTATATACAATATATATTTATATTTAGATATAAGTCTAGGTTCCCTTTGATGGTCACATCTTCTTTCTATCTCTCGGTATCTAAAGGGTGATTTTTTAAGAGCTATAGGAAAGTTTTTCAAAAAAAATCACATTAAAAATTGAGACGAATGCATGAAATGTTTATTTGAATCGAAAGTACGCTGCATATAATTGAATATATCTTTAAATATATGTATTTCATGTAAATGTTGAGCGTGACTGCGCCTCAGCCTCAAATGCTCCATCCGCTTAGTCTAATTTTGCGAAACCTCATGTCATGCAAGTCAGGCTCTTGCATTGTTCATTTGTAAGATGATTCATTCTGAAATTATAGACCAAACTGAAGATGTTTGACAGTGTTACAAAACGCGAAACGTGCGTCAGCTGTTAAAACCAGTGTTGCCAAAAAGATAATAGCTAAAAAATCATCCTCTATATTTTTATATGTACCTAAACACATATGTTATATTATATATATATTGTATACCATATATATTCATCTTGCATAGCTCATTAGCTGCTCGATCGATCGATGTATCTGCGTTATTCATTTAGTTGTTTTATTCTCGCTTGACTCGCATCGAATCTGCTCGAGAGTTCGCGCATTGTGAGCTGCAGCCGCGCGTAAGCCCGTAAATAGTTCAATATTCCCCATCAATATGCCGCACTGCGCATCGCAGACAATAAATAAAATATCGAATCGAATTAATACCGAACAAACAGAATAGTGAACAAATCAAAAAAAAGAGAAGAACTTTTGTTATTTTTCAGTTCAGTTTCGCATAATATTTGCCCATAAACCAAGTCTGCAGCCGAGATTCTTTTGTCCAATTATAATTTGCATTTTTTGTGAGCTGTGGCACCTTTTTTTTTTGTGTTGTATTCCCAGAGAGTTTTCGATTTGCAATTCGTCGTGTGTGTTTACATTTAATTTGCATTCGCATTCACATGCCAGACTGTCAACTGCACTAAGTAAACTGTGAATAAACGCGAATAAATCGAAGAGATCATTCCTTCCCTGCCTGCCTCCTGCTCTGTTGTAATTACATTGAATAACATGACTTACTTTGAGTACTTGGAGTATATTCATTCGCTTAGCTTATTAACTTGCCTCATAAAGTGCACATACTTTTATCTTAGTTGTGCCTCGCACTCTGCCACAAATTGTAATTGATGAGGCAGAAGGAGCAGCAGGAGCAGAAAGAAGGAGTCGAAGGCAGAAGTCGAGGCAACTCTTGGAACTCCAGCGCTTCCACTGGCCACAGAAGCATTAAAAGTGGCCCCAAAGAGTCACAAAATATGCCAGTTTTATTTGATGTATTTGACTTTATTGTTGCCTTTATGTGAATGAGGAGGAGAGAGAGAAAGAAGGAAGACGCAACTCGACTGTGAAATACTCGTAGCATGTGAGAATTTGGAGCAGTAAATCTTCAGTTTGATCTGGACATGACTTATATAACATATGAGATGGGGAAGAGATAGAAGAGAAGGCTACAACAAGGTTGTGCATTTGAATATGTAGATAAAGTTGAAGATGGAGTTGTATGCACCTCAGACTGAACTTATATAACATTTAAAATGAGAAAGAGGAGCAGAAGAAGGCACTCTCAGAACTAGACTGTGTAGCACCCTCTAAGAAAAGAAGGAGAAGAGACTCTCAGTGTCTGTTGGTCTGCGCATTGTAATCTCCTTCATGCGTATCTCTGAGGTTGTGCAAGGGAATATGCAGATAAAGATGAAGTTGGAAAGACAGTCGCAACTGCTGGAGTTGTATGAACCTCAAAATGAACTTATATAACATTTAAGATGAGGAAGATGAGCAGAAGAAGGCACCCTCAGGGCTAGACTGGAGCACCCTGCCAGAAGAGAATGAGAAGACACTCTCTCCTCCATGCGTATCTCTGAGGCTGTGTCGGACATTTATGTGCTGGATTTAATGGCCATTTTGTTTGGGCTAAAACAATAAGAACGCCAAGTTGGTCCGTTTTTTGCGCCACGCCCCCCCCCTCTCTCTCTCTCTCTCTCTTTCCCCCTCGCACACACATGCGTTACATTTTTATCAAACAAAGGCAGAACGAGGAGCTCGTAAAAAGGACAAACACACACACTGAAAGCCATCTCCATTTCCATTTGCTCTCCCTCTCTCCCCCCCTTCTACAATGTCTGGTATGCCTCTGTGTGTGACGCTTATTGTATGCGAATTACACGCTCAGAATGGCGCATACAACGCATAATCTAATAATATTTTATGGCCAATGGGCCCGTAATGGCCAAGCATAGCTCTGCCTGCCTGCCTGCCTGCCTGCCTGCCTGCCTGCCTGCCACAGACTCCACGGACACACTTGAGGGTGCGTTGAACTCCAGCGAGGGGACGATCAATAAACAAGTGAGAGAGAACAAGGCAAATCTCGGCTACTTAGTCCTGGCAGCGTCATCAATTTGTTTGATGCCCCATTCTTGCCACACTCCCTGCCCCCCCTTCTATTCCCCCTGCTATGCTTACATTAACGCCGCAATTAACATTCGATATTGTATACGCCACGTATGCTGCCCCTACTGTTTTATTTATTGCCTTTGCGACTGCAGCATTTTCCCGCCACTTTCATTAGTTCGCCAAGCTATAAAAACTCGACTCGACTTTGTCTAGGGGCGTGGCAGCAGGAGGCTGGAGTAGCAGCAGCCAAACGAGCGTAAGCGCCGCCAAGTGAACTGTGAATAATGACGACTGTCATTACCAACTGTGCGACAAGGTGCAGAGTGTGCAGAGGGGGAGCAGAGAGGAGAGGGAGGGATAGTATTATATTTTAGATTTGAGTGTCAAGCAGTAGAAGAAGAAGAAGACACTCATATTGTCTGCTGTCGTGCTCATATTGTCGTATTGTTTTATTTGACACGCAGGCAATTTGCGACAGCAAAGTTCCCAGCTTCCCCCCTTCCCCTCCTCATTCCCTGCTCCTGCTTCGACGTGGCCAAATGATAATTCAGTCAATCAGTTTATACATTTTGGAATAGTCGCGCTATAAATAGACGAGCAGCCTCTGCTGCGGGCAGAGACAGAGAAAGCTTTATAAAAATATTTGTGAAATGAATAAATGCCAAAAGGCCGAAGAGTATAAATAAACGCTCTGTGGCAAATTGAGAACGCAGAACGGACACACACACACGCGAATGCAACACGAAGCAGAGAAAGAAACAAGAAAGAGAAAGAATGAACAGCAGCAAGCGGGGCATACACTGCGTATACTTGTTCCACTGTGCCATATTAAATGTGCTGCGGGAGTCCAATTATCGGTCCATCACTTGGGCACCTGCACAGGCCAAGGGGGGAGGGGTAGGAGGGGCGTGTCGTGCTGTCGTGTGGGCGGCTCAGTGTGGGGAATGTTTGCATTGCTCGCTAGCCTCGCTGGCTATTCCCAAATGCCACAGTGCCATCAAATGGCACAAGACAAATGAGATGAGCATCAGATGACAAAGCGAGGCAGGGCAAGGGGAAGCAGGAGTAGGGGGTGAAGGGGAATGCAAGGGAGTTCAAGTGGAAGCGGAGGTCATCGATTAATGTACGTTTATCAGCGGCGCATGTAATTATCATCAAGCTGACGAGGCAGCGAGGAGGGAGAACAGGCTTGATGATGATGATAATATGGGGAGCATGTGAATGAGTATAAGGGGAAGGCAGGCAGGGAAAGCTGATGAAGATGATGATGAAGAGGATGCGAATGAGGCTGAAGTTGAGGATGTGAGGCGTCAAATGACAAGCCCCCACTGTGCCCTGTGTCAGAATTCAAATGATTTCGCATTGTCAAAGCTGATGTTCCTGGAAAATGAGATAAATATAGTCGGATATAAATGGAACATGCTATAGTAGAGTGTGGGAATATGCTATAGTACAGTGTATACTGTGCTGCCTTCAGTTGGGTTTTGGGCTGTGAATGTTGCTGTTTCTGAGTCTGCTTTCTCCTGCCTCGAGTGCTCACTGTGCTTGTGCTTTGTATAGTTTCCCCACGCACATGCAAGCATCTACTCACTGTTATTCTTATGAACAACTGTAAACAGCACTTTTTTGTTTAAATTAATAAATTAAAAAAAATTAACAACATTTTGAATAATAAATTGATTTTTTTTTAGTTTAATATAATCACAAAGTTAAAACAAAATTTAATTTGTGAACATTCATTTACTTATTGATATATAAAATTAAGTTTAAAGTTGCAGCTCATGAGCACTGCTATTTTTATGAACTATATATCCCTTACTATATCACACACACATCCATATACACACATTCCCTTATTGATGTACTGCTACAACTTGTCACTTCTTCCGTTGCATACTTTCAGGCAAAATGAATATTGGCATCGCACACAAATGGGATAAGCTGTCGCCGCGCGAGTTCTTGCAGCTGCAGGAATTGGCCTCATGTAAGTTACAATCCCTCTTCCTCCACACACACAGTTACAGGCATGCACACACAAATAGAAACACTTGTAGTGAGCATTAATAATAAGCGTATTTAATGCAAGTGTTTGCCCATTTGCCGCTTAATACTGCCTCACTGTACCCTCTCTGGCTTGTGCCCACTGTAGCCTGTAATGCATAGACATGTGTGTTGCTATTTAAGCCGCAACTAAGCAACGTGCAACACATGCAACATGCAACATAAGCTGCCACAAGGCTCGACTTACGTCCTCATCTCTCTCTCGATTATGAAGATGCTACACGATGTGCGTCTCACTCTGCGCAACGTTTACACTAAGCCTGCCTGCCTCAGCTGCCAGCCCCAAATCTGCTTGACATGCTAAAGTGTGTGCACCTTGCTTGCCCCAGCTTGCTTGCGGCTTTTGAGGCGCATTCTCTACTACTCTTGCTGGCAGGCATAACTTACGCTTGCTCCTCTGTCTGCAGTGGGATCAGCCTGAAGCTGCAATTGTGCTTGTATTTCTGCTTGTATCTCTTTCTATCTCAGTATGCCTCTCTCTCTCTCTCTCATATCTTCTTTTCTCTCCCTCTCTGTCTGCTTGTCTTGCCTGACACTGATTAAAACCCGCCTGCAGCAGACAGTAACAAGCATCTGCAGGCAGACTCCCTACTCCCTACCCCACCCCTACACACACCCACGCCCCTGCTGCAAATTGAAGTGCTGCTCAAGTGCCACCGATAACGGGGTATCAACTGCGACAGCAACAGAGGCACATAGGCAGCCTGATGTGGCATGACATGAAGTATTCAAGTGCAAACACTCAAACACTTCTCTCTCACCTCTTCACCTCTCTTCCCCTCTCTCTCTCCTGCCGCTCTGCCCTCTTAGTTGCGCTTGCACTCGCTGTTCGTTAAGTTAATAAAACCCTGCAGCAAAAGCAAGCAAGCAACTGCTGCAAGTGCAACAATTTGGGGCACAGTTCTCGTGTTCGCATGCAAAACATTTGTTTGCGGCTTGTCAGTGAGCGTCCACTCAGCGCAGCTGCCACAGCAGCAGCAAAGTGCAGTTTGTTTCCATTAGTTAATTATACTTGCAACACGGCGCACAGTGTGGCAACACTGCCTGCACTAGCCTGCCGCACCTGCCTGCCACAGCTGCCTCAACTGCTCGTCTGCTTCCACTTAAGGCATCGATTAAATTGGCGCCATGCGAGCAATTGATGCCACGATACCTCTGCCACGCCCCTCCCTGCCTCGCCCCTACTGTGCTTGTTAGCGTAAAGTTGTTGCCTCCAAATATATGGAGAGAAATAAAAGTAGATCAAAGGGATAAGCCCTCAACCTGCTCAGGGAGCCTGAAGTGCCTGAAACAATGAGAGAAAAGTTATGAAAAGTTTAATTTGCCAAAGAACAATCAGTTTATGCTGCATGCGATCTGTGTGTGTGTGTGTGAGTGTGTGTGTGAGTTAGTAAAGTATCGTTAGATATAGCCGGAGTTAGCCGGTCTACAGTTGGTTACATAAACTTTAGCTGGCTTTGATTTCACTTCAAATGTTTTGTTTGATTTGCCGTTGCAGACTCCACGCGGAAGCTACAGGATGTGCTGCAGGAGTTCTGTGCGCCCAGTGCGACGAGCACGCCCAAATGCATACCGGACGGGGTAAGTGGTCAGCTTTATATGCAGAGAGATATATCTCTGTGGGGGGAGTGGGGGGTTAGCTGCCTCGATGAGGTGCACTTAGGCAGGGCGAGAGCAAATAAGACACAAGTCAAGGTTGCCTTGCAGTGTTGCCAATGATTACGACTGAGGCTTACACATACACAGGCACACACACACACACGCACACACACACACACACTTCTACTGGTATTGTTGCTGCAAGTTTGGTACTTATAACTAAGCCTTAGACTCATCGCACAACGCACAACGATTGCTTGCTGCGGGCTCCTTTTGAATGTCGATGAAAGGCGAGTCGAATCACACTCATACACACACACACACATACACACTGCAAAGTTAAGCTGGCGCCTGTTTTGTATTTCATGTGTATGGAGGAGAGAGCAGCAGATGGAGAGAGGGAGAGAGGGGGAGAGCAAGATTGAAAGTAAATCTTCTTATACACGCAATAAATCACAGACACTTTTCAGGTTTGTGGAGCCAATGCCAAATTGAAAGCGAACTCTGCACGTGGATCAGGGAGCAGTTGGGGTCAAGGGGCAGGGGAAAGCAGAGGGGGCAGGCTGACTTTAACTCGACATGGTAACTCTGGCCTCTCACTCTTGCCGGCTGTAAACTAACGAATGGACAGAGGCTGATAGTATATTAAATTGAAAATACACGCAACTTTATCAATTTCATGCCAGAGAGTGGGAGAGAGCGAGGGGGGAAGAGTGTGCAAGAAAGATTACCTGGCAACCGTAATCTGAGCAAGAGCAGAGCAACAGATAGAGAGGGAGAGGTAGAGGGAGAGAGGGAGAGAGAGAGTTGCCCTTTGCCAGCAACAAAGATGCCAAAACAGAAGCCCAAGCAAATTAATAAGCAACCTTGGCTGCAATAGCAATAACAAACTGAATGAGGATGGCCAACACAGAGAGAGAGAGAGAGAGAGAGAGAGAGCGAGAAAGACAGAGAGAGAGATAGACAGGGAGAGATAGAAAAAGAGACAGACAGACACTCACTTGTGTTGATTTGCTTGCGTGCTTAGTGCAGGTTTATTTTTGGGAGTCTCCTCTCGAAATTGGCAGCTCAAGTTGCTGGCAGTGTTGAAAGACGCATTGAAATAGGAACATTTCCGCTGTCATATTGCCTTATATACATCTAAGAGTAGAAGTAGAAGAAGAAGAAGAAGCAGCAGGAGAAAGGCAAGACAATGGAAATGGAGGAAGCACGCGTCAACAGCTCAAGAGCTGCTTAGATCTTTGGCAGATGAAACATTAGAGACATGTAAGAGCGTGTGTTTAACAAATATGCTGGAATAATCCGTAATGCAAATTTAATGCATCGAAGGACATGTGCACATGCACATGCACATGCATGTCACTGCCTGTCTGTGCGTGTCTCTGCGTTACATGTTCAAACTGAGTGCAGCAACGGGATTGCGATTCGTTGTCAAATCCATTCGACCATGCTCATTTAACCTCAATACATGAGCAAATACACAGCTGTAAGGGTTACACATGTGTGTGTGCAAGGGTTATACATGTGTGCGTGTGTGTTTTGTGTATGTGTGTGTGTGTGTGTGGGTGTGTATGTGTATGGCTGTGTGTGTGGCTGGGTAGTGTGTCTTTTGACCGTGTAGCGAATTGGAAAAAAATATAATTAAGTTTACTCATGTCCGCCTTCTATTGACACACACTCCAAATACATACAGACCCCGCACACTCACACACACTCATACACAGTGAGTGTAATTTCACGGCAACTGAATATTTTTTATGCTCTCACTCAATTCACTTTGATATTGAATGCGAATTCGAAAACGAAAATGAAAACGAAAACGAACATGAGTGCGACTACTCACCCGCCAATCTGTCAGCCCTGTCCTGCCCTGCCCTTCTCCCTCCTACCCTTCTCTCCTGCCCTCCCCCCTTCCCTCCTGCCCCTTTTCCGCTTGCTGTATTTGTATATCTTTTATGTTTTTTCCGTAGGATTTGTAGCTTTGGGCGAGAGTAATTCCGGTACATATTTTAGCAAATGAAATAAACAAAATGAATTCAAGTGACGACCCATGTTGCCCCCCCCCCCTCTCCTTCCTCTCCTTGGTAACAGCGCATCCGTTCGGTTTATTGTTGTGCGCTAATTCATCTGCAAGCCAGAATGTGCCATCAAACAGGGGGTATATCTCTCGTTTCACTTCCTCATCCGCCTTTCAACTTTATTTCTTTAAATTCGCCAAACAAATCTCGAAATAGAGTTCCCTCTCCCCCTCCCTGCCTGCTCTGCTTGCTTGGTTTTTTATAAAAAGCTGCTTACATGTGCTCGCTATGCTTGAGGTTCTGTCTTCCCCTTCCCCTTCCCCATCCCTCTTCCCCCGTGGCCGAGTGTAGAACACTTCAATTAAGTTAATTAAAAGGAAGAACTGCCTTCAGTGCCTCTGCGATTGGCTTTGCCAACGAATTAGCTTGTTGTCGTCTCCAAAAGGGAGAGAGAGAGAGAGAGAGAGAGAGTAACTTATTTGGCTTGCGGGCAAGGAGTACTCTGTACCCACTCCCCCCTCCCTTACAGCTCAAGTTCCCTCTGCCGTAATGAACAGCGTCTGCTTACATGCAAGTTTCCCACTGTAAAATTCGATAATTCGCAAATAAAAGCAGAGAGAGATAGAGAGGGAGGCGGGAGAGAGAGAGAGAGGGATTGACAACATTATAGCGGGCCACATTAAGCTCATTGTGTGCTGCTGGCTTGGCGTTGCTTTATTTGCGCACTGAATTATGCCAGCAGAAGTGCATAAGGCGGCTGGCTTTGGCTTTGCTCTGCCTCTGCCTCTGCCTTTGCCTCTGCCTCTGCCTCGTCTGCCTCGACAGGGAATTGGGTTAGGCTCAGCGAGATTACCTTGAAGAAGTCCTAAATGCCGTGAATTGAGGCTTGTAAACTTGCATGCACATGTCAATTGTGATTTATACACATATACATAATGCAGGCAGTGCCCTGCAAAGTATGCAATGCATAATGTATGCAAAGCACAGCTTACGCACCCTCTGCCTGCCTGTGTGTGTGTTTGTGTGTTGTGTGCGATAAACTGCTAAAAATGGCCCAAAAGTGCGACACGCTCGTATGTGATTATCAGCGTCGTCAGGCACGGGCCGTCAGTGCGTATGTGTAATGGATATCACGCATACGCACTGTGCGCCCTCGAATATTTATTCATTAAGCCAGGCGTTCACGCATAACGCCAACAGCAACAACTGCTGACACCAAACTAGAGGCTACAGCGGGTTTACAAGGGGGCGTGGCACGGGGGAAGGAAGGGAAGGGGAACGAGGGAAGGGAGGAGGCGTGAAGAGGCTGCTGCTGCTGCTGCTGCTTTCGCACGCGTATCTCGTTGCCAGCTTAATAAATTTTGTTAACGCAATTCGCGTGCCATTATTATAGTGTATGTGCGTGTGTGTGAGTGTGTGTGTGTGTGTGTGTTATACAATATGTCTCTACTATAAATGCTGTTGTTGTTGTTGCCATGCACAGTATCACTTTGTGGCGCTTTAACATTGCTGAAGTCAGAAGAAGTTACTCCATAATGAAATTGATCTCGTTGTACAGTGGGCAGAACTGCCATTGCTCCACTGTGCACAGTGCTCTTTGCTTGCTTTCACTTTTGCCTGCCTCTGCTGCTGCCTCTGCTGCTCGCTGCTCTTGCCTTATCCATGGTATAAATTGCCATTTGCTTGGCTTCAGTTTCATTATGGCCCCTGCCCAGCCACAGCAGGCTATACCCATGTCAGGCTCAACTCTACCCACTCTCCCCCACTCCGCCCTCCTCGTGCTGTGCCTGCTTAATGTTGTCGACTGTCGTCTATTTTGTTTTATGCGCGAAATTTAAAACGTAGCAGCAGCAGAGCCAGAAGAGGCAGCCCAGATAGCCCTAGGCTGATGCAGTGGCGGGTGGAACTCATTATAATGAAGATAACGATGACAATAATGATTATGTTGCGCTGCCATAAAGCGGCCGCAGCTGAGGAGGGAGAGAGGGTAGAGAAAGGAGAGAAGATAGAGAGGAGTTTATTAGACAGCAATAGTTCATAAGGTGCAAGAGAGTGGATTGTAGAGAAGAAAGCAGTTGAAGGTTAAGACTAATACTTCACTTTCTTTTTCATAGAGTATCTTTCTTCCTTTATATATCGCAGGGTATCTCTCAGTCGTGTCACACTCTCTCTCTCTCTCTGTCAGTTATTAATACCTTCTTGTTTGCCGCTTCATTTGCTCATTTTCCAATTAATGATTGGCGCAACCGCACGCGTAATGTCTCTTGCACAATGCCATGCCTCTGCACCTTCGGTGCCCCCGCCGCCTTCACACCCCCTGGGGAAGTAAGCAGTAACCGTAACTGGTAACTGGTAACTGATAAATGGCAACTGGTAAGCGGCTTAAAGCGCCATTTATGTGCGTGCAATGCTGGAGTCAATAAGAGTGAGAGAAAGGAAGAGGAAGGGGAAGGGAGAAGGCAGAGGGGAGAGGGCAGAGGGTAGTAACAAGAGGGGCAGTGGGGGAACATGTCTATCAATGTCATTGCGCGTGGTTGTATTGACAATTGAACAATGCGAGAATGCTACACGTGCTGTTGACATGTAACCAGAAGAGAGAAGCTGCTCCAACAAGGCACACTGTACCCTCCCACTGTGCATTCACTGTGTGCCCACTGTGGGCAGATCCCCGTAGGACATTTACAGTCACGTCCACGGCAGAACGGCCCAAATCTCGGGGACTTATGCAATCACTTTGTGTGTGTGTGTGTGGGTAATTACAAATTCAAAGACCATGATAAGGAGACCATGACAGAGAGAGGACTTTAAAGTGGCAAGCCACAAGGATATCAGCAACGCAATAAACATGCATATGTATACAGGGTATACAGAGTGTATTTGCCTTTATATATACCTCATATAAACCCCCATATATGCCTTATATAACAGATATAACATTTATATCATATATTGGGTTGACCGCTGACTTTTGTCAGTTATCAGCTTGCTCGTTTTAGCTTGCTTTAGAAAATAAGCGCGTTTTTATATTATTTCCGTGAAGGCAGCTCAGGTTACCAAAAAATTACGTGATGTGTATGGTGACCTTAAAGAAGCCTTTAAAGAAACACAGTGTCAAAGTTAGTTTGGGAGATTTTTCACTCAAAGACAAGCCACGTTCAGGTCGGCCAAGTGCAGTTGATGATGACGTTATCAAGGCTTTAATCGAATCGGATCGTCATGTGACTAAGCGTGAGATTGGAGACAAGTTAAATAAACCACAATCAACCATACATGATCATATGATCACCGGTTTCTTTTCGGTCAACGCAATATATACCTCATATAAACCCCTATATATGCCTTATATAACAGATCTATCACATCGTTCTCTTCAAGCAACTCTTTACACTCCTTTTTCTCTTTGCTGCCTTTCAGGACATTGACTTCGATGGCTTTCGACGCTTTCTGGATGCCTTTCTGGACTGCGAGACGCCTCTGGATCTGGCCAAGCATCTGTTTGTCTCGTTCCTCAAGCCCAATGTCACACAGGCGCAGCTGCATGGCAAGGCCCTCAATCAAATGGCCGCCATTAGCAGCACAGCTGCCTGTGCGCCCGTCACGTCTCACACGAAGGGTAAGTCTGCCTCCTCCCACTCCCCCTGCTCCTCCTCCTGCAAGTATGTGCCACATGCCATCCATATCCATATCCTTAACCATTTGCACTGTCATGTTCATGACGTGGACGTGGATATGACCCACACGAAGCCAGGAGTGAAGGCGAGTCGAGTCGCAGCTTAATAATTGCAGCACATTTCTCACTTTCTCCTCTTCCCCTCCACCCCACCATGGCTGTGGTAATTAGGCTCCATACCGAACATCAACAGCATTGCTGAGCTGATGCCGCAGTGCAGCATTGCTGGCAGTGGAGGCGACTCCGCGGTGGCCCAGTCACAGTCACAGGCACAGGCACGCAGCAGCTTTGTGGACAAAATCCATGGCATTACGGATAAGTTACAGCACTCGCTGGGAGGCCATTTGACGCACGATCCCAGCAAGACCGGTAAGTGAGAGAGAGGGAGAAAGACAAAGAGAGAGGGAGAGGGAGAGACTGAAATGGACAATGGGAAACTGCAGCTCGCTTTCATTCTGTATTCTTTCTTCTCTTGACTTCCCCCTGCACAGGCAGCGTACATCCGATGCTGACTGTCACACCCAGTCCACTGGCCAGCGGACCCAGCATGTTCCAAGGCAACAATCCTGCACGTCGCTCTCTGGACTCGAGTCCCTCCCACTCGCAGACGAATCACTCGCAGATGTCGCGCAACTCATCCAAGAAGAGCAACAATTCTGTTAATTGCAAAATTGATGGTGAGTATTAATTAGAATCGAACACAAGTGCAGGAGGGGGCAGGGGGGTACTGAGGGGAGTGTATAAATTGCCTTTCACTGCCCGCTTAACCCCCTGTAGCCGCTGGCTTTAACCCTTTGTGTGTGGCATATGAGTTAGAGCTGCCTCTGTCTGAGTTTGACTTTCAATTAGGCGCACATTGTGCTGCCAACTCAGCTGCAATTAGCCAACGCACCACACACTCTGTAGGCGTGCACTGAGCGTGGGCGTGTGACAGGCAACCCTGTCCTCTTCCCTGCCCTCCCCTGCCCTCCCTCTGCCCTTCTTCTTCCCTTTGACTTTGAGTTATAGCTGTGCAAGTTGTGCGCAGCATCTTGAGAATTTCAATTGCAACTGTCGACATTGCGGCTGTCACTTCTAAACTGATTACTTTGGCGACAGCCAGCCAGACAGAAAGATAGGCAGCAGAGGGGAGCAGGGAGAGGGGGCAGTAGCAGGTTAGGAGTGGCAGGGGCAGGGGCTGTTGCAAAATTGCATAGCATCAGAGCCACGCAGCACGCGCATAACAAATGAGAAGCTCAAGCGATGACAAGCGCAGGGTCAAAGGCAGCAGAAACAGGAGCAGCAGCAGAAGGTGGGGAAGGGGTAGAGGGAGTAGGAGTAGCAGTAACTAGCAAAGACAGTCAGTTACTGCTCAGCATAATCCCCTACTCAGCATTCGCTCTTTGAGGCTGTCCAATTACTATGGAACTCTCCTTGTTTACTTGAGCCACAATCACAAACTTTGGCACACTCGCTAATTAGTGAATGGCAGAGAGCGACTAGAAAAGCGGTAAACAGCAGTAACTGCCCCCTCCCCCTTCCCCTCCCTCCTAGCACTACCCCTGCTGCGTAAATTACTGAGTGCAGCAGTTCATAAATTATGCAGAAATGCCAAAGAGCCAAGTCGAATTTGAGACTCTCCAAGCTGAAGAGCCCAAGATGAAGGGGAAGGAGAGTCAGCAGGAGGCGTGGCAAGGGCCAAAAGTTAGGCAAGCCCAAAGCGGAAGCGGAAGTGCTGGCAAAACAAACAGGCTAAAGTCAAAGCTGAGTTAATTAGGGAGTAAGCAACTAAAGAGATACCCTAGAAGGCAGGTGAGGTATGTAAGTAGGAAAGAGTTATGACAGACAACAGTTGGTAGAGCTGAGCCTGGTTACCTAGTAACAGGGTATCTGCCAAGACAGTCAACATTTCATTGTTACAGACAATGCCAAAAGTTAACTGAAATATTAGCTGAGTTCATTAGGCAATGCTCAACTGAAGAGATACTCTGTAGAGAGTTGTATGAAGTGTGAGAGAGAATGTAGGCAGGCAGAAGATTGTAGATCTGAGCCTAGTTACCTTGTTACAGGGTATCTGCAAAGACAGACACCCTTATATTGTCTCAGATCATGTCGTTAGTTAACTGGAGTAGTAGCTGAGTTCATTAGGCAATGCTCAACTAAAGAGATACCCTGCAGAAATGTGACATGAGACATGAGGGAAATAGAAAGTTGATAAGATAAGTATTAGAGCTGAGGCTGCACTCTTAGTTCTAGGGTATCTGCACGTCAGACAGCAGCACATTGTCTCAGAAGTCAAAGGTAGGATCAACTCAAGAGATACCTTGCAGTAAGGTGCAAGACATGAGGGAAATAGAAAGAACATTATACAATTTGTAGGGATAAATTAGGCAGGCTCGACTGAAGAGATTCCCTGTAGAGAGTGTGAGAATTAGAGAATTTATACAAACAGCAGCTTGTAGAACTAAGTCTAGCACACCGTCTCTTATACACTTACAGGGTATTTGCAGTTCAGATCATGTTGTAAAGCAACTAAAGCTCTAGCTGAGTTCATTAGTCAGTTTCAACTGAAGAGATTCCCTGTAGAGAGCCTGACAGAGAATGAAAACGGGCAGCACTTTGTAGAACTGAGCCTAGTCCACTGCACACCGTCTCTTACACACTTACAGGGTATCTGCAGCTCAGCCACCCATACACTGTCTCAGATCATGTCGTAAATCAACGCCCAATTAGAGCATTTTTGCATTTTCACCAAATGCGCCGCGTCAATGCGTAAAATTAACATTCATTGCAAGCAAAGAAATAGAGAGAGAGACAGACAGACAATGGCAGAGGGAGAGGTAGAGGGACAGGCACACACGAAGTGGGGCCTAAAAGTATACTGTGAAAAGTTATTTGTGTGCTGCCTCCACTCTCCCTGTCTCTTTCTTGCCTCTCTCTCTGCACACTTGTCCTGCTTCTCATTCATTTCGCTCCGTTTGCAGCGCGCACAAATGATTAATGAACGTAAATTTTATTTCATTTTTTCGGCCCGCTACTTCTGCTTCCCTCTCTTCTGCCCCCTCTTCTGCCCCTCTGCTCCCTCTCCCTCCTTCTGTTCGTTGCTTTTTATGCCTTTGTTTCGGCCTGCCTTTTTGTTCAGCCTGCCTTGCCATCGTCGTCGTCGTTTCACGCATTTTACCAGCAATTGCTGCAGCATTTTTTTGCGCCTTCTTGTTCTCTCCTTATCCTGCTTTTGTGTGCTGCTCCTCCACTCCTCCTACTCCTCCTCATCCTCCTCATCCTTTCCCTCTCCTCTTCGGACTGAGGACAAATAATGAGAGCGCTCCTCGCTGGCAGTCTGGCTGCCTTTTTCCTGCTATTGCTATTAGCATTATATATTAAGTAAGTAAAACATGGCATCGCTCTCGCCAGCTCCCTTCCCTCCCCCCTCTTCCTGTCCTCTTCTTTGTTGTGTGTGGGTGCCGTAAGCGCTAATTGGATTAGTTTTGCTTTGCTGTTTTCTCTCATTCTGCTGTGCAAATACATTTATATGCGATATTTTGCTCTGTGTGTGTTTTGTTTCGTTCGCCAAATTAAATTTATTGGCCCCAAAATTCGTTGACATTGATCAGCAGAGCTGGAGGCTCCCCTTTCCGTCCCCCCCACACACACACATACATTTCGTCTGTGTATGCATTCATCAAGCTCAAAGTGTTTGCCCTGGCCAAAGGCAAAGACAAGAGAAGTCCCTGCTCCCTGCTCCCTTCTCCCTTGGCTCATTTGCTTATTAATATCCAATGCAAATATTAACCAATGTTCCCTCCCTCTATCCCTGCCCCCCTCTCTGCCCTCTGCCCTGTGCATATATTAACAGTTATTGGGGCAACTACTCGCAATGCCATTTATAGGAATGTAAACATAATTAGCACAAAAGCCCACACAGATAGAAGGCAAGAGCAAGGGAGAGAGAGGAGGAGAGGTTCTTCAGGCATCAGGCAATTACTCGAGGCTCAAGTGTGTTTAGACAACTTATGAGAATTTACCGACATATAGAATTATACTATATATATATATATATAGAGAGAGAGAGAGAGAAAGCACTTGAATTACCAAGCCAGCATCGGGCTGTCAAAGCAATTAGGCAGCGTCAAATGAAAGACTTGCCATGCCTCGTCTTCTCTATAATTGAAGTGCAACTAGAAAAGGCCACAGACGAGGCATGCCCCCCTTACAGTTTATGCCTCACTCCCTTGCTCATTTCGGGCTAAAAAATCAATAGAAAAACCCATTCAAAAGGCATTGAAAACATAAATAAATCCATTAATAAACTCACTTAGATTATGGGGTTACTTTTTATACCCTTCGACCAATAAAGATGCGGAAAAAGGTTAAACTAATTGTGTTTTAATGAAAGTAACATGCCGTAGAGGGCGTGACAGACTTTCACAAAGTTCATACATACACTAGAAAACTTTGCCATGTTCCTCTTTTTATACCCTACGACCATTGAAAATAGTCAAAAAGGGTTTACTTACTGTGTGATGTATTTGTGATGTATGTAACAGGCAGAAGGAGGCGTGGCAGACCACGTATATATATAGTTATATATATAATCTCTAGAACTAGAAGAGCTAGAGACAACAAATTTGACAAGAAGATTAAGGAATAATGTCTGCACAATAACTAGTGTTTAAATTTATGACGCCACATTAGAAACATAAAAGATTGGACCTTTTTCAACACATTTAGTTGGGATTCTAAGTGTTGTTAGTGTGACAACGCATTAGTAAGGGTGTTTAGAACAATGGGTATCTTACTGTCGAGCATCCGTGACTGTGTCATACTCTACTTGCTGGGTATAGAAAAGTTCCCAGAGATGCGCAAAGTTTTGGGGACATAGGTTCAGCATTAATGAGAGTTCACACGCAATTTCTATTGGGCACTCGCTCAGAGGCAGAGCAAGCTGCCGTTAAATTGCTTCAATTTTCAACACTGCCACGCACGTGCCCCTTCCACCCTCCCCCCCCTTCCTGCTGCCTAGTCTATTAAAAGCAAAAAGGCAAAGTTGAGAAGGCTTGTGGCAGAGTGGCAGAAAGGGGCGGGGTCAATTGGAGGCAATCAGCATTAAGCATAATGAGTTGCCGAGTGCGAAAACAAACAAGCAGAAACTTTCCACTTGCTGCCACTTGCAACTGCAACAGCCACAACAACAACAATAGATATAGAAGTAAACAATGCACTTAGTCAATGCCAAGTGTATTGGCAGC
This sequence comes from Zaprionus camerounensis, assembly GCA_018904165.1. Taxonomy (NCBI): domain Eukaryota; kingdom Metazoa; phylum Arthropoda; class Insecta; order Diptera; family Drosophilidae; genus Zaprionus; species Zaprionus camerounensis. The sequence continues at coordinate 516,845 of JAEIFS010000037.1, forward strand.
CAAATGAGACGATTGCCATTGATTTGATTGACCCACTTAGGAGTTGAGTTGCGAATCTTTCCTCTGCCCTGCGGGATTATGTCATGTTGCATGCTCAGGATTTGCTTCCCTCTGCTGTCAGCTGCCAATTAACGACTCTCTCTCTCTATCTCTCTTTATCTCTCCCTCTCTTTCTCTCTTACAGCCGACATCAAGCTGCTGACAAGAAAGTTCTCACACTTCGATCCGCTGACCCTGAAGGTGCCACTCAAGGATGTCGTCTGCTATTTGTCACTGCTCGAGGCTGGCCGCCCAGAGGATAAGCTCGAGTGTAAGAAGCGATGCTGCTGACCTTTTCACTCATTCATTTATTCACTGACACCCACTGGCATTCACTTGCATTCGCTTGCATTCACTGCCATCCACTCATCCATTCATTATTGCAGTCATGTTCCGTCTGTACGACACGGACAGCAACGGAGTCCTGGACACTGCCGAAATGGATGCGATTGTTAATCAGATGATGGCCGTGGCCGAGTATCTTGGCTGGGATGTCAGCGAGCTGCGTCCGGTAAGTGTGCTCTCCCTCTCTCTCCCCCTCTCTCTCTCTCTCTCTCTTGCAGTCTTAAGCGGTTTACATTTAAAACTCATTATTGCAATCAATGCCGAGAGAACGATAGAAAACAGAAACAATCAAGCAATCATCAATCGCTCTGATTGCTCCTACTCCTGCTCCTTCTTCTCCTCCTTCTTGCCCTCCTCCTCCTTCTTCTCTTTCTACTTGGCAGTTGAGCCAAGTTGGGTAACTTTTTCAATTACTTACGCGCATTTGGAGCTGAGCACTCGAAATGAATTTCGTTTTATTGTGCAGCGCTTGGAGGCGAGTTCCACATGCCGAACTTGCAGCCAGAGAAAGAGAGACTTAATAGTTTCCATAGAGTCCACTTCGAGCAGCTCTACCTGCTGCCAGTTGGGGCAGGCAGCAGGGGCAGCTAGAGCGAGTTGTGGCTGCCACATGACGAACGCAAATAAAGTCAAAGCGCCACAAAACTCAATTAACGAAATACTCTCGGGCTATGTCAGGCAGACAGGAGAAGGAGAAGCAGGAGGAGGCACAAACGCACTTTCATTTCCATTTCCAGCAATGGCTTTATGACACAGTTAGGCATAGAGCAAGGCACAGCAGAAGGCAGGGGGTGAGGGCAGAGGGGGTTACTGTGGCACATACTTTAAATTCAAAGCAGATATAGAAAATATTTTAATCAAAATTCTTTTGCCCTTTTGCTGCGTGGTGGCCAAGGCAACAGAAGATGGCAGCCGGAGTAGGAGAAGGAGCAGAAGATGACAGACAGACATGGCAGGCCGCAGAATATCTCTCTACAAAGGGGCAAGGCAGAGAAGGGGTTGGCAAGGGGAGGGGCATAGTTGAAACAGAAATAATCAAAACACTTAATGAATTGCATAATTCTCAAATTCATTTCCGCCCTGCGAAAGATACGCAGGGATGCCGCATAAATTTTGGTCTGGCATTATGAATTTCAAAAAGGCAGTAAAGCCACGTCGAGCATACGCTCTGCTGCCCTGATCCCCTTCTGCCTCCTCCCCCCCCTCTTGTGCCTTAAATTCAAGCGGAAATTGAATGATTCTTCGTCTTTGCCATTTGTGTGGAAAAAGCTGCCTTTGGTATCCTCAACGTAGCTTACTCTATCGATATTTGAATACAGTTGTGAATCCAGCAAGAGAGTTCAAAGTTGCATATTACGTATACGCAGCATGAGCTGCACAGATCCAGGTAGCACTGAGAATCGTAAATATTTCTTGGCATAAAGATTTGCCACAGCCAGCTAGAAGGCAGCATAGATTTAGCCTCTGCCTCTGTTGGGGATTACATTGGCGAAGTCAAAGTAGGCTGCCTCACATTGCACTTTGAACGTCAATCAAGGCAAAGAGAGAGACAGAGAGAGGGAGAGGGAGAGAGAGCAGGAGGGAAAGATAGACAGTAGCCAAGGCAATTTTTCACACGCTGCCGTGCAATTTTCCTACTTACAGATACTGCAAGAGATGATGGTTGAAATTGACTATGATGCCGATGGCACCGTGTCCTTGGAGGAGTGGCAGCGTGGGGGCATGACAACGATTCCACTGCTGGTGCTGCTAGGTAAGTGGCTTCCCTCTCTCTGACCTCCCTCCCCCCTTGACTGTCTTCTGCCTGCCTGCCTGCGAAGTGTCTGCCTCAATAATCAAGTCATTTGCAGCGGGTGCAGCAGGCAGAGACAGCAAGAGGGAGGAGGAGGAGCGTGTGTGCCTGAGTTTTATGCAGTCTACAGCTGATATATCAACCTACCTCTCTCTCTCTCTCTCTCCCTCTCTCGCTCTCTCCCTTGCAGGTGTTGACAGCACCACGTTGAAGGAAGACGGCATCCACGTGTGGCGCCTGAAGCACTTCAGCAAGCCGGCATACTGCAACCTCTGCCTAAATATGCTTGTGGGTCTGGGCAAAAAGGGTCTCTGCTGCGTGCGTAAGTATCCAGAGAGAGAGTTTATATGAATAGCCTCCCTTTCCCACTCCTCCCCCTTTCCTTCCCCACTCCCCCTCTCTCCCTCTGCCTGCATGCAGCGTGTGTTCCTGTCTGCACAGCGGAAATTACACATTTTCATCTTTGCACCATATCAAAAGCCATTTGCCGCATGCCCCCTTTCCCTATCCCCTCCCTCTCCTGCCTCTTCTGCCTTCCTTACCTCCCCTCCCCTTCTCTCCCTCGTCTGCCTTAAATTCCACACGACTTTAAACACTTGTTTCTCTCGCAGCTTTCTCATCATTTTCCTCTTGTGTTTCCTTTGCAGTTTGCAAGTACACGGTGCACGAGCGTTGCGTGCAACATGCACCTGCCAGCTGCATCAACACCTATGTCAAATCGAAGAAACCAAAGAGCGGCGCTGATCTGCTGCACCACTGGGTGGAGGGCAATTGCTATGGACGCTGCAGCAAGTGCCGCAAGCGCATCAAGGCTTACCACGGCATCACGGGACTCACCTGTCGCTGGTGCCACATGATGGTAAGCAAGATGAAGGAATATGTAGGAGGAACTCTTGCCACATTCAGCTGCAACAATGGCAATATGTGCTTCTTGTCTCTGGCTTCGACTACAGCTCGAGGCATGTGTCACATTCCACACTCGCATCGAACTGTATCGAGTCCCCAATCAAAGTTGCATTTTGCTTGGCAGCTTTGCTTGCCTTCCTTGCCCCTTCAAGTATAATACTTATTTAAATAGACAGGCTACAATTGTGAGCAACAGAGGAGCGAAGATGGGAGGGGGGAGTGGCAGGGAGATGGTAGTTGTCAGTCTTCAATGGCATGCCATTGTGCACAAGCTGAGCGAATTTTTCAAACTGAGAATTTCAATTATTTTGATCAACTAAGGTTTCCTGCTCTGCCTCTTCCTTCTCTCTCTCTATTTCCTCTCTCTCTACTACCTCTCTCTCTCTCTCTTCTACACTTTATCTCCCTCTCTGTCCCTCCCTCACTCTCACTTTCCCTGCCTGCTCTTTCTACTCCGTTGTAAGTCGATTTGTCTCGCTGTCTCCGCTTGAAACTTGTGTTAAGCGCAACTGATTTTAACTACACGTGGCAGCCACACAGAGTGAGACATACACACACAGAGAGACACACACACACAGAGTGAGACACACACACACATGCAGCACGTACACAGCCAGGCACACACACACAGACACGCCTGCAGTCTCAAGTTTGGGCTTCGTTATGGCTGGCAAATTGTCACGTCTCAAAGAAATTATGCAGCCGCATGCCGTAGCAGCCCGAGGTGCCGCCAGAGTTGCTGCGCTGCTATGGCACAGATTTACCACACTCCCTCCCCCCTTCCCTTCCCCCCTCCCTTCTCCCTCTCAGCACTAGTGCAAGTTGTTCTTGGTTGACTTTGACAAGTGCAGAAGCGCCTGCAGCAAGCGACAGAGATAATGCCGAATTCGTTATCTCTCGCTTGCAACAACAACAACAACAACAACAAGGAGTACGTGGCAAGCAGCAGCAGCAGGGGGCGTGGCAAGGAGGGAGGTAGACATGCAGCAACTTGCACTGGCAGCAGCTGCAGCTGCAGAGCTGTAAATATTTCGTAAGCTAAATGCTGCCACAGTCAATATTTGCAGCACTTCAGCGAGGGCAGCTCAAGCAGTTGGCAGTGGCAGAAGGGGGCAGCAAGGTGGGACTGCTCAAGCGGCCCTCGCACAGGTGGCAGCGTCGCCTAAGGTTGCAACATGCCTCCCTTACTATCGATAGGTCGCAAAATGTTGCAATCACAAGAGCAAAAGCTACTCAAAAATTGAGGCCCACTCAACCCCCCCTACCCACCTTCCCCCTTAGTACCTGCCATTTAAATTGAGGACGGCGCTTAAATCGCGTTTAAGCCTAAATTAACAATTTTGTGGAGGCGCTAACAAACTTTTAATCGGATTCATTAGCATGGCAGGCGCAGAGAGAGAGAGAGAGAGAGAGCGAAGCGAGACAAGGTCATGAAATAATGAGCAGCAAAGCTACAGTCAAGTGTGCTCGACTCTGATATACCCTATACTCACATGTTGATTCTTCAAGATTTTCATCTGCGCGCAGAATTTAGGCATATTTTTTTACTCTCTTTTTTATCTCTTACAGTTTCTGATATTTAGATTTACAAAAACAGACAGACAGACAGGAAGATAGACAGACAGATAGACAAACAGATAGGCAGACAGACAGACATGGATCAAGAACAGAAAGACAGACAGAAAGACATGGATCAAGGACGGACATACAGGCAGACAGACAGATAGACAGACAGACAGGCATACAGACAGACAGGCAGACGGACAGACAGACAGACAGACAGACTGACGGGCAGACATGGATCAAGGACAGACAGACAGAGATAGATATCTCAACTCGTCTGTTGATTCTTCAAGAATACATATATACTTATTAGTGTCTGCCACGCCTCCTTCTGCCTGTTACATACATTTTGGGTTGCCACAAACATATAATACCCATCCAACTTTATGAATAGTGGCTATAAATACGTATACGCCGTGGCTGCCCGTGCAAATTGAATTTGCTTTTCTGGTTTTATTTTTCACAGCCTAATTTGATGTCTTTTCTTCCTCTTCCCCCTCTCTCTGTCTCCCCTCTAGTTGCACAACCGCTGCGCATCGTCGGTGAAGAAGGAATGTTCGCTGGGCGAGTTTGCCGAGCTGATTGTGCCGCCCACTGCGATTTGCCCGGCCGTGCTGGATCGACAGCGTTCAGTTAACCAGGCGCACAAAGTGAGTTCAAGATTGAGCGCATCCCTGTACTACTCCTCAACAAATCATTGGCTAACCATAACTAATCTAAATTAACCCCCGCACCACCACACTCACTCCCCCCCTCTCGCTGCTTGTACATTCGCTTGCCCACATTCCAAATCAAACCCACAACGAATGCGAGAGAGTAGAAATCACAAATGGTTCATCATCAGCAGGCGACGCACTTCCAAATCACGCCGCCGGACGAGCTCAGCTGCCCCCTGCTGGTGTTCGTCAACCCGAAGAGTGGAGGGCGGCAGGGGGACCGCATTCTGCGCAAGTTCCAGTACATGTTGAATCCCCGCCAGGTCTACGACTTGTCCAAGGGCGGACCCAAAGAAGGTGAGCCCACAGCCCCCTACAGTCCCAATCTAATACTTGTTCAGGCTCTCATCTCTCATCTCTGAGTTTGAGCTGGGCACACCCCCTACACCGCCTTTCGAATACTTGTTCAGGCTCGTCTCTGAGTGTGAGCTGTGCACACTGTGCGTATGCGTAACGCATTACGTATGCACAGCAAGACGTAACAATTTAAATGCAAATGCAAATGTAAATGGTGTGGCAAGTTACTTAAATTCTGATTTTTACTCACGTTCTCCTACGACTCTCCCCCCCCTTCCCTTGCCCCCTTGCTGCAGGTCTCACGCTCTTTAAGGATTTGCCCAATTTCAAAGTAATCTGCTGCGGCGGCGATGGCACAGTGGGCTGGGTGCTCGAGGCAATGGGTAAGTGTATGGGTTGCCCACACACATGCTGCTGAATTATAACACACACACACACACACACACACACACATACACACACACTCTCCTGCAGACTCCATTGAACTGGTCACACAACCCGCCATTGGCGTGATACCATTGGGCACGGGCAACGACTTGGCACGCTGCCTGCGCTGGGGCGGCGGCTACGAGGGTGAGAACATTCCCAAATTGATGGAGAAGATAAAGCGAGCATCCACAGTGAGTCTGGACCGTTGGAGCATTGAGGTGACCAACACAGCGCCCGTCGAGGAGCTGCGTCCCAAGGTAAGATTTGCAATTTGAATGTGCCCTGACTCCCTCTCCCTCTCTCTCCCCCCCCTTCCCTCCCTCTCTCTCTGCTTAGAGGCATAGAAAGAGAGCAAGAGAAGGAAGCTGCAACCAATTTATGGCTAGACTGTTTACACAAACTAATCTCGCCCTGCGGCGCACACACTCCTTGCACACACCTCGACTAACGCTGTCTCCCTCTCTGCACCTTCCCCTCTTCTCCCTTCATAGGTGACGCTGCACTCGAACATGCAGAAGGTGATTGAGTTGTCACAGAGCGTTGTGGTTGACAAATCGCTGATCGAACGTTTCGAGGGAATGCAGCGACAGAGCTACATGAGCAGCAGCTGCAGCGCCACAGAGAACTTGGCGAATGCCGATGCTGCCACGTCTGCCACATCTGTGTCTGCCACTGCCACATCGATTATGATGGAGGGCAGCAGCACCACCAAGCACTGCACCACCACCACCACCACCACGAAGAGCATCTCCATGTCCACATTCGAGACGCGACGCACACTAAGCAGCGGCAGCGGCAGCCCGGGCAGCCCTGGCAGCAGCAGCAATGCCAGCAGCTGCTCAAGTGCCAGCCTCAATGGCAACGTGCCACGCCCAGTGAGAGAGGCGGGCACGGAGAAGCAGTCGCTGGAGCAGTTGCTGCTGCAGCACAAGCAGCAGCTGGCAGAGCAGGCAGCAGCCACGGCAGAGGCACAGGCAGAGCAGGGGGCAGAGCAGAAGGAGGAGGCGCAGGGGCAAGCAGAGGAAGAGGAGGAGGAAGAGATTGTTCGTCGCTGCAACATCGTTAAGCAGCAAATTACACTGTCACTGGATTTGCCCGACAACATCAACAGCAACAGCAACAACAGCAGCAACAGCAACAACAACGAGGAGCAGCAACAGAGACAACGCAGCCCCCCGCAGACGCCCAACACACCCACAACTCCATCGGCAGTAACAGCTACTGCGGCAGCAGCAACGGCAACAACACCTACAGCAGCAACACCCACGACAGCAACAGCAGCAGCAGCAGCGTCGCACGGCAGCAGCAGCAACATTCCACAGAAGCCCATCAAAGTGCAGTCGGACAAGGATTGCACAGTGCCGTACAACATCATCAACAATTACTTCTCAGTGGGCGTGGTGAGTGCACTTACCCACCCCTCTTTACCTCCACCCCCACCCCTCACCCTCTCTCTCTTGAGTATATATTATTGCTGCAGTTTCAAATCAAATCTATGTTTTAAGCAGCTGTTAAGTCTTATGCTAAGCAGCTGTTAGATCTAATTCTAAACAACTGTTAAGCATCTGTTAATGTTAATCAATCTGATCGAAACACTGCCTACTTGCAGAGGGAGACAGAGAGCGTGAATAATGCACGACATATTGAAATTTCTGCTCTCTGACACTGAAATTGGCATCAGAAAGAGCGGCGCTTTTCCAGCTGCTGCGCATCGTTAGCTCCTCTGCTATTGCAATGCAGATGCCACATGCCACACGCTGCTGTACTTTCCTTCATCCATTTCCGTTTCCGGCTTAGTCGCAGCTCAATCGCCAATGCAATCATCGACTCTGTTTGCCCAGACCTCGTAATGTGGCCCTGAAATCAAACAAGGATTAAACCAAAATGCATTTCAATCGATGATGATGATGATGAAGAGAATGATGATGAAGAGGATGATATTCAAGAGAATGATGATGATGAAGAGAATGGTGATGATGATGGTATTGAGGCTCCCTTGGGCCACGACTTCGCTGCAGCTTATGCAAGCAAAAGCCAACAAACGTTTCCGGCTCCCGCTCAATAACTAATTTATATGTACATTTACTTAATCATCTCCCCCCCCCTTCCTTTAAACCAGCAAACAGAACTCTATTTTCATATGCAAAGTTCGAGCTGCAAATCAATGTGGAAAAGCTGGAAAAGCGCAACTCTTTCTGATGCAAATTTCAGTGTGAGAGGGCATAGCACAGTGTGAGAAGGCAGAAATTTCAATATCTCGTCCATTATTTGTGCTCTCTCTCTCTCGGTCTGCAAGTACACAGTGTTTCGATCAGGTTGATTAACATTAGAAGATACATTAACATCTGATTAGAATTAGATCTAACAGCTGCTTAGCATAAGACTTAACAGCTGCTTAAAACATAGATTTAAACAGCTGATTCCAATTGGTATGGCAACCTTAATTAATAAGTGTGAATTAATAAACAAATATTTTAATTAAACTGTGATATACCGCGAACTTTTAGCAACTAGTGGGGAAGAGAAGAAGGATGAACAGCACGGTAGAATAGAAAAGACGAAAAGAAAGGGAGAGAGAAGGCAAACAAAGGCAAGAAACCCTCACTGTGGACTCTTCTCTGTGTTCTCTGTCTTCCTTTCTCTGGTGTTTCTCTTTGTCTTGCCGCATCACACCTGATGAATAAATTACCGCAGTCAATTAATCCACAATATGTGAACATATTCATTCCTGTATATGTCAATCTACTACATGGTATTTTACAGTTACTCTGACTTCACTCGTCGCATCAATCCACAATCGCTTTGCTCTGATTACATTGGCAAACGCCCTCCGGGCTTCTCTTTTGAGCTGCAAAAGGCAATTTCGCCATTTTCCATATTTGCCTCTATCCCTCTACCTTCTCTCTCTCCTTTTTTTCTCCCTCTTCCTTCACTCTATTGATAAAAGGGCACATGGTGTTGCACAAACACATGCAAAGTGGCCAATCGAGAATGTGATGAAAATCGAGTGCCACACAGACGCAGACACATACAGAGAGTGCCACATGCCACAAAGGAGCTAACGAGTTAAGCGACGTAACACACTCATCACAAGCTCATTTGAATCATTGATGCATCGCCGCATCGACCGAACACGGCCATCAACAACAGCAACAACAAGCAAGCAAGAGCAGTAGCAGCAGAAGTAGAGGTAGACAGAGACAGAGACAGACACGACCCACACATCCCTCACCAGACCCACAGCATACACAGGACTCGCAGGACTCTCATGTAATCAACAATTTCGCGGTTTTTCGCACCTTTTGTTGAAATTAGTAGAGCTGCATTAAATAATCGCATTAATTAGAGATGAATATCAATTTGCATCTGCCATGCAATTATAATACCCCCTTCTATATCTGTAATTACAGCAGCAGCCTTAACTTTGTTAATTTCTAACCAATTTCAATGGGGAATATCATTTGATGGTTAAAAGGATATCGATAAATTAAACAGATTAATATCTATTGAAAATGAATATTTAAATAGTGTGATTGGCAAATTGAGAGGGTTGCCAGATCTGAGATCTCGGAGGTTTAACTTGCAAATGCGCTAGCTGAGAAACAGTTATCTCCTTCTCTGTTCCCTCTTTCTCTTTTTGGTTGTTATTTGTTAATGTAATCACAGCTGGAAATTGTCTAATTACAATTTGGGGCTAGTGTGGAAACGGAATCGGAATTCGGAATTGAGAACACATTGCGCCCTAGGGACAATTTGACAACGTATGCGCTAAAACACGCCTTTTCACACCCGCACCCACACACATACACATACATACATAAATAGATGCAGCAAAAGCAATAAATCGAAAAGAGAAAAGGAGAAAAGAAGGGAAGAAGGAAAGCAACTGAAGATAGCCAGGCGAAACTCGACTTGGGGCAGCTTCCTGCAAAGTTTGGCAAAGGCTGCTGAATAATTTAACGGCATCCAGAGATAGCGGTGAAGAGGAGCCGAGAAATCAAAGATACTTTTCGTACGTGCGACTAAGTAGCCTAAGTAAAGATTTAATGCGACCATAAACAAAGGTTAAGTGAGAAATTTACAGGCAAAGCAAGCCGCAAGAAAGCCGCAAAAGGAAAACGAAAACACAGCAAGAAAAAAAACAAAGCTAGTTTACTGACGAAGTGCGATGAGAATTCAGAGAAAGAGTGAGAAAGAGAGAGCAGTTAACAGCATTACTTCAGTACGATTTGCTATCCATTTCTCTCAGTGTAACAGAAAATACACTGAGAAAATTGCAATAAGGAATAAGGGAGCGAAGGAGAGAGTCGATGCGCATTTAATGCTTTCTCAATATTCCACATCAATTTGTTGTGCATTTCTCTCAGTGTACTATAACGGATATGTCGTACAAATAAACAAGGCGCAACTTGAGTCGTGTCCTGTGTCTAATCAAAGTGGCAACACGCCCACATGGGACCCTCTCTCTGATAGTGTCCTTAGTATTTTCCGATTTTATTTGCTTGCTCTTTACGTTTGTCTGTCGTATCTTTCCCCTCTCTCTCTCTCTTTCTACGTCTCTCGCTCTCTCTCTCTCTCTCTCTCTGTGTTTGTTTTGTAATGTTGCACCATTTGTCAAGTGCGGCTAAAGCTGAAATCCTTTTTGTGCAAACATTTTGCACTCCTTTGCCCTGTCACCTCCTTGCCCCTCACATGTAACAGAATATCAGCCTAATACGCAATGAGCCTGAGCCCACACAATTGCAAGCCATGCCACGATTAAGATCCACAAAATCCTTGCGAAAATAAAAATACACCATAAAATGTGTCGCTGTCTTCCCCTCTCTCCTGCTGTGTGTGTGTGTGGGGGTGTTAGTTTATTTATGACCCGATGTGCGTCTGTTTAAACTGTAGGCGTCTACAGCAAACTGTCGGCAAAGTTGTTGTTACGCACACACACAGTGATACCCTAGAAAATGCTAGACAATCGTTGGGGTGTGCTAAACTATGCCAAATAGAGAATTCGCTTAGCTTATCTCGTGCATTATTCATTCTCTCTCTCTCTCTGCAAATACACAGTGTTTCGATCAGATTGATTAACATTAACAGATGCTTAACAGCTGCTTAGTATAAGATCTAACAGCTGCTTTGCATAGGACTTAACAGCTGCTTAAAACATAGATTTGAACAGCTGATTCTAATTGGTATGGCAACCTTAATTAATTAGTGACAATATGTAAATAAACTTTTGAATTAAACAGGGATCTACAACACCAAAGTTATCTTGTTGATTGTTCATTCCCTCTGCAAGTACAGGGTATCTGCCTAGCTTTACATTGTCTACTGTTATTCTTCCTCTGTGTGCTGCTGCTGTTGCTGCTGGGATTGCGCTTGTCGGCTTCATTTCACACAGCACGAAATCCATTTAGCACTCATGTCTCAGCAGAGTCCCAAACGTAGCACAACTTGTCATATGCGAGAGTGTGCGAGTGCGTGTGTGTGTGCCATGGTGTGTGTGTGTATGTGAGGAGCTCAAGTGGCCAGCGATGCGCAGCAGTACCAACTTTACTCCTCAAGTCAAAAGGTTGACATCGCCAGGGGAGCAGGAGTATGAAGGCAGGCAAAGATGTTGCCTGGGCGGAGAAAAGAAGGAGGAGGAGAAAGAAAGCTGAGGAGGGTGGAAGAAGCCCGCGTAATGCGGCACGAAAAGTATTTCACGCTGACGCTTTGGTTTAACGTCAACAATTGACGTTAAGCGCGAACTTGTGCGTTCCTTATGACAGTCAAGGAGCAGCAGCAGCAGCAGAAGGAGGAGCAGCAGCAGTAGCTGAAGGAGGAGGCTCAACACACACACACAGAGAGATATATGCGCGTGTGTGTGGGAGATATGTGCGTAGTTCTGCTGGCTCTGTCAGCAACAGAGAATGTTTTCATTTTATGTATTGCACAAGTATTTCACGAGCTTTTTACGACATTCGATGTGCGTCGCATGCGATCCCCGATAAAGCTGTCTGGCAAGGCTCTGCCACGCCTCTTTGCTGACTCTGTTGCAACTTCTACAGGAGTGGAGTCCGGACTGTGGCAATGGCACTAAGCCTGCAATTTGTAGAGCCAGTCAGGCAGGCAAGCCTGGCCAAACTAGTTTGATCAACTCCCCCTTCCTCACTCACCCAGCTGGAGTCCAAGCTGCCTGCCCGACTACCTGACTGGCACGAGGGCTAATTAAAAAGTTTTGTCAACCTTTCGCTCCTCACCTGCCACAGCGCTGACAATTAAATTTGCGCTCGAGCGGTAATTAATCTTATTTACCTTGTAAAAGCAACAGCCCGCATTCACACACACACACGCAGAGACATGGGCAACCTCATTTACACATACTTAAACCCCCCACATGCCCTCAGCTCACACACTGTGCCTGCCTCGCCTTGTCCCTGCCCCTGCAGCTTCTTTTTAGTGCGCTGGCATGCATAATAAATGCGCCTACAAATCTACAACGTGTCACATGTGCAACCAACTTGTGGCAAGCAGCCACAGCCCAATACCTTCCCCTCACCACAGTTTCCACTAAGCTGCACCACCTGTGCTCTCTCTCTCCTTCCCTCCTAGTCCACTTCACCCCCAATGATCTGAACAACTTTCCTTGTTACTTTCTCCACAGGATGCTGCAATTTGCGTCAAGTTCCACTTGGAGCGCGAGAAGAATCCGCAAAAGTTCAACAGCCGCATGAAGAACAAATTGTGGTACTTTGAATATGCAACCTCGGAGACCTTTGCCGCCTCCTGCAAGAATCTACACGAGAACATTGAGATTGTGGTGAGTGTCAGAGGCAGTTGCAACTCTAAACGGGATTAAATTTAAAGCATTCACTTGCCTCCCCCAACCAGTGCGATGGCGTGGCTCTGGACCTGGCCAATGGACCGCATCTGCAAGGCGTAGCCCTGCTCAACATACCCTACACACATGGCGGCTCCAATCTGTGGGGTGAACACTTGTCCCAGAAACGCATACGCAAGAGTGCCGGCCCCTTTGGCAAGAGCAAGAAGCTCAAGTCCAGCGACAAGGAGTTCTCTGCGACCAGTTTCAATTCCGTGGATTTATCGGTGGCCATACAGGGTGAGTGGGAGCAGCTGCAAGTGTTTAATCAGAGAGATTGAATTGAAGTTTATTTAAGACTTTGGCGATCGTCTCATCGAGGTGATTGGACTGGAGAACTGCCTGCACATGGGACAAGTGCGCACTGGACTACGCGCCTCTGGACGCCGCTTGGCGCAGTGCTGCGAGGTCATCATAAGGACCAAGAAGACGTTTCCCATGCAGATCGATGGCGAGCCCTGGATGCAAATGCCTTGCACTGTGAGTTCCAGTTGGAATACCTTATACTCTGTCTACCTGCTTATATTATATCTTATATATATTCCTCTCTGCTTGTCTCTTCCTCTGCAGATCAAAGTCACGCACAAGAACCAAGTTCCTATGCTGATGGCGCCGCGCTCGGAGAAGGGACGCGGCTTCTTCAATATGCTGTGCAGCTGATTCAGGCGCAGCGCATCGAGCGACTTCATCGGCCACAGGCTACGGCGACAGCGACAGGCCGATGATGAGTCCGCCGATGAGCTGGAGGATGAGTTCCGCATCGTAACCAGAAGCACCACCGTCCATAACTTACCTTAGCAAGCCTAGAGGCAGCTTTAAATAATGATTTATCTGAAGGGTTTGCCTAAATTAACCAATATATTTATTACATTTGATGATTATGATGATGACGAGTGAGTTGCAGAGCTTTATAGTTAATTTTACAGCAACTAGAGTCACAAGCGCATTCCAGGCGACTCCCGAGTCCAGCTGTATATAAGCCCGATAGCCTAAGAACATGATATGTTAGCATATATTGAATAATGAGGATCATCATGAATTGAAAATCTCAGAGTTATGTGCGCATACGAAAGCTTTATGTGTAGTGTACAACAAATAGGTACATACACGAATATACACACACTATATACACATATATATATGTATGTTAGTCACTAGGTACCGTTAGGCCATAGTCACACTTAACGGAACATTTAACGAAACAAAAACTTGTCCAATAATGCAACTAAAATGAGACCAAACCAAATTGTAGTGCGAATTTTAGAATCCACAAAGAAGTTTAATATTGTATATTAAAAGAAGATACACACACATATTTACAATGAAATCCGTCGTCGTCGTAGTGCTGTGCAATATCAGAGGAATCTATTTTAATTCAGTTCGTATTGTTTTCCATAGTTCCTACACAATAAGAAACATATCATTGGCTCTATTCGAATTCTGTTTGACAAATTGGAACATAGGAACAACAAACAAAATAAATTGAACTCTCATTAGACACACACGACACAGCAGCAGAACCTTATAGTAAATACAAGTCTATATATATATATATATATATACCATATATCTAGTGTTATCTAATTGTTGTAAGAATATTGTATACTGTATATATAGAACAATGTAACTTGATATACAAAGATATCAATGAAATGGTGCAGCTTTAAATGAATTTTGATATGATACTATGTATAATGAGATACAGAGAGAGTGAACAAATGCTACTATATGATTACTTATTGTAGCACTGTATATTTGATATAGTCATATATATATATATCTGTATCTGTAGCTGTATAGTATGTAAATACTCGAAGATATATACACCAGCATCGAATCAGTTTGTGAGCCTGTATGAACTCTTACCGAATTGTATGAAATATCTGTTGAATTCATTATATGTAGATCTATATCACGAATATATTTAGCAATTAGCATAGTGTAAATTTGAATTAATTGATATTATTGATGCATTCCTTAAGTACTTACGATCTAGGCGAATCTATGTATTCAAATATCATACAACTGTATATACTACAATATTTACTAATCCAATATGAATGTAAAATACTCATTTATTCCCACTTTCAATTTTGTTAACTAGATAATGCAATTGCAGTGGTCTATGTAGTAATAGATTTGTAACCCTCTTAAATGAGTAATTTCTATATATGTCCTGATTGTAAGCTGAATCGTATTTACCCTTTCGATGTATGTGTGTACGGGTACATAACATATACATACACTTTCAGTTCGATTACCAAGCAAGCAAACTATACACAAAGCATATAAATCAATTTAATTTTTGCAATCAACGATTTTTCGATGCCACTTCCCACGCCCACAAAACGGCACTTGAGTGACCTTGTGTCTTGGCGTCGGGGGGGAGGGCAAATGCCACACAGTAGCCAGTTAACATTAATTATAAATGAAGAACTTACTCTTAGGAACGAATATGCAAACCAAAAACAAAATACTAAAGTACTAAACTTAAATCACACTAATTGTAACTAAGCAAATAAAACTACAGACTAAAGTGTATTTATTTACAAAGATAAAGTTGAAAACTTCAATTTAGAGAGTAGGAAACATAGTTAAACTAGAGAGAATTACATGTAGAACTAAAATACAAAGAGTACACATACAAGTTAAACAAAAGCAACGCTTTTAGAACCCAACTGCTTTCAGATGTCTGTACATAGGGAATATAAACAATAACTAAGAAACATCATAGTCGCGTTGGAGAAAAGTTCATATATGTGCCATTAAATGTAGCTTCAAGTGCTTAAGTGCTATATTATATACATATTATATAATTAAGTACTCCTATTCAGTTAAAAACCTAATGTGCTTAAAGTGTACTACATAATCTATTCAAAACAAACTGAGTTTTCACCAGGAAGCGAAGGAGATAGAAATGAATATTATAATTGGTATAATAAAGAAATTATGTTACTCTGATATATTATCGTGGAAAAGTTACAGTTACATTCCCTCCTTAAATTCTATTAGTTTAAAGTCGGCTGCGCTTCCTGGTATTCACCTGTGCCAAGACTCTTGCTACTGTAGTTTGTCATATGTATGTGTAGTACAGGTATAATAATTATATTAATATATATGGATATATACAACGCATGTAACCAGTAATCAACCAATAATAAAAGCTATATATCAACATTTGTCTTCACTTCTTTGAAACTGCCAAGCCGTAGGCATTGGTCAAGTTCAATTTCACATAAGGACCGTATAAACTAATGAAGGTGAGCACCGAATTATCACTCTCCTGACCAAATTGTGCCAGAACCTCAACAGTGCGGCAAGGGTGAAGTGCCATAAAGGGACGAAACAGCACGGGGTGCTCCATTTGAGTAAGTATTTGGTGAAGATCACTGCGGCAATTTGTAGGCATAAATAGGCTCCAAATGGCTTCAATATCCAGCAGACTTCCATCTGCAAGAACTCGTTAATATAGTTTTAATTAGAATTTTATTAAGTACCTGATCTATGGGCCTGAAAGTACAGCACAGGCACTTGATACGATACGCTATATACAATATGATACTCCACATTGATAAGTTCAGTGGCGTCCACCTCACTCTTAATCTTGTGCGTATACCTAAGAAAACTGTTGGGCTCTTCGTCGTTCTAAGTACAAGAGATTTGATCAATCAATAATAAAATGAGAAATGAGAGTACTCACCTTTTTATAGAGCTCCCAGTTGTCGTCCAGATCTCGCGACATTTGCATAAACTGATCAGCTTGGCTAAGAAACTCTTGCCAAGTTAATGTATTCACAGTATTGCTCATATTTCTTGTGCTGCAAATAAAACAATAAATTAAAAACTGTGCAGAGATGGATTAGATGATCTTAAGAGTATAGACAAAGACAAGATTTGTTTGTTTTACATATGCATTACATATCGTATATTTTCGCATCGAATTGTTGAATTTTAAAGCTCCTCAACTTGTATACTTAAGAGATAACACACTATTAACTTGACTACAAGCAGAATGCAGATTTGAAAACATTAGTTTAAGAGTTGCGTGGTTCCCCCCCATCCAATGAGGCCACCTGGATATTCTCGTTGCGTCGCACCTGGACGACGGTGACGGTGCCAGCTTTGTCATCGAACTTGCACGTTACCGTAACCTCGCTCAGCTGGAAGGTAAATATTTGTGAACCGTACTTTGTGCGCAGATAAACCGACCGCGGATCAGCTTCCAATATATCGATGATGCATTGCTTCTCCACACGCAGCTCTGCCAGCTGTGCCTCAGCGTGTTCGTTGAAGGTGACGCTCAGACGATGACTGGCCACCACCCAGTTGGGCACCCTTACCACACTGGGTGGCAAAGGGGGCAAACCATTCACACTCAAAGAGTCTGCGTTCATATTGTTTGCAGTAAAGCCGGTAGCTCCAAATAGCTCCAAATCAGACTCCTCTCCATCGGGTTCCTGGCGTGAATCGTAGAAGTCGGCGCTGTTTTCATTTGGAATAACGGAAGTACGACCTGGGGGGATTGTGTAAGTATCCAGGCAGAGTATATTATTGTCCATTTTACCTGAGTCGACGCTTAAAACTGGTGCGTCATAGTAGGGTATGTAGGGCTTGATATCCAACACGGGAGTGCCATCTACCATGTCTGTGCCATAAAAACTTATGGTGGAGCCTTCGATCCTTTCTATTTCCACTAGAGATAGTCCAAGAGGACAGGGTCGATGAGGTGAGCGTGTGGAGAAGACGCCAACGCGCTCGCCACCCAATCGAGGAGGAGCGACCTTTGCTTTGGGATGTGCATTGTTGCGATGGAAATGATAGATGAGCCACATGTGTGAGAAGTCGGCCAGGCCCTCCAGCGAGTGCTCCGGATTGGTAAAAATGCCATCATTTAGCTGCACAGTACTGCGCAGGCGACTGCCCACACTCGACTGGCGAGGCACGGCTCGCTTCTCCGGAAAAGCAGTGCGTATGATTCCAATTGGCTTGAATTGAGCCACTTCATCGCCACCATTTAGAGAGCCCTGCAATAAGCATGAGGTAGTACTGAGTAGAATGCTTCTCCGCAACGTACCTGCTGCAGGAGAACCGTTTCCAATTTGTCCTTGTCGGTGTCCTTGCTCTTGGCGTTCTTGTTGCTGGCGCAACCTTCGCAGCGAAAGTCCTGCAGCAGCCGGTTGATTGTTTCGATGTCCTTGCGCTGCACATGCTGCAAGTTGCGCACTTGCTGCCTGATGTTGCACACATGTAATCGAAGCGGGTATATAAATAACATTGAACTTGAACTTCAACAACTTCAAGGATTTTGTATTTTTATTATATACCTCAAGTTGTTAATCTCATTCCGCGCGATTGTTAATTGATTTCTTAAGTCATCCTCATGCATGTTCGTCGCACCGAATATATACTTAAATTCACACTATCTTTAATTTAGCTTATTTAAATAGTTTGTTTTTAATATCGCATATTTACCTTTTTCTTTTTATTCTGCCATTCGCATCTCTCGCGACTCTTTAATAAATTCAAATTGACATTCACACAAAATGCGAACGATAGAAATCGACTATCGGTTGATATTTCGATATATTTAGCAGCCCTAGTCAACAATGACTTTATAAAATTCGCCTTTCAAGCAAAATCAGCAACATTTTAAGTTGTAAGTTTGAAATTAACGAAAGGTAAGCGTAAAACAATAATTAAATGAAAATAACAATAATTAATAGCTTTACTTTAAATAAATGTGCCAAATTTCACCACAGTCGAATCAACAAGCTGCAAAATGTCTCGAGGAAGTTCTGCCGGTTTCGATAGACACATTACCATCTTTTCACCCGAGGGACGCCTGTACCAAGTTGGTAAGTAATAGGCGGAAAATGCATAAAAGATTATTAATTAATGTGCGATATTTGTGTGTGTGTTCATACCAGAATATGCATTTAAGGCAATCACACAGGAAAACATCACCTCGGTTGCCCTGAAGAGCGGCGACTGTGCTGTTGTTGCCACCCAAAAGAAAGTGACTGAGAAGAACATTGTCCCGGAGACGGTAACCCACTTGTTCGGTATCACCAAGGAAATTGGTTGTGTGATGACTGGACGCATTGGTAAAATGCAAACATAGCTTATTATAATTCAATGCTCACCTTTGTTTCCTCACACACAGCGGACTCCCGTTCCCAGGTGCAGAAGGCACGCTACGAGGCCGCCAACTTCCGCTACAAATACGGCTACGAAATGCCCGTGGATGTGCTCTGCCGGCGCATCGCGGATATTAACCAAGTGTACACGCAGAACGCCGAGATGCGGCCCCTCGGCTGCAGCATGGTGCTCATCTCATATGACGATGAGCTCGGCCCGAGTGTCTACAAAACAGACCCCGCCGGCTACTATTGCGGATTCCGTGCCTGCTCTGTGGGTGCCAAGATGATTGAAGCCAACAGCTACTTAGAGAAGAAATACAAGAACAACCTGTCCGAGGAGAAGGCCATCCAGTTGGCCATCACATGCTTGTCCAGTGTGCTGGCCGTCGACTTCAAGCCCAATGGCATCGAAATTGGCGTTGTGAGCAAGTCCAATCCCCATTTCCGTATTCTCGACGAGAAGGAGATAGAGGATCATCTTACCAAAATTGCTGAGAAGGATTAAACGCAAAGCGTCTGACCCATAGGTGTTAGTTCAACGGAAATAATTGAAATAAATGATAACTAAACAATTTGTATTGTAATAAAATGTACCACAATTCGTATCTTTTGATTGTAATCCAGCTCCTTGGCCTTTTCCCCTGCTCCTGCTTCTCCAGTTCCTGCACAAGCAAAAACAGCAGTGCGATCGATAGATTTATTTATAAGTTCGATAAATTGGACAGTACGGAGATATCGCGAGTTGTCGTAGGAGTTATCATGGCGATGTATTCATATCCTCCTGCTTGTTTGAAAAAGAAAGTGAGGCATGAAGTGAGATACCCTGTAAAGTGATACAATTCTGTGTGTGCAAATGTGTTGCCTGGCACTGTTTCGCTGCGAGGCGGTGTAATTTCACCTCGTCTCGACACGAAGTAGTACCAGGCATCCAGAAATAGCAACAAGCGGGCATAGAACAGCTGCATCTTGCTTGGTAAGCAGGAACTAAAGCATGAACCCAACAAAAGCAGCGCTGCCCTCGCCGAACGCAACGTTTATTTTTAAGAAGATTAACAGCCAGGCACCCAAAAATACCAGGCGAACAGAAATCAGCAGCAGGCAACTGCAGGAAGTTCGTATTAGTGCAAGCGCCACGTGCACTGCCAAATCAAAACAATGACAAACATACGCAGAGCATATTTAAATGTTCTCTGACCACCCAAAAATACCAGGCGAACAGAAATCAGCAGCAGGCAACTGCAGGAAGTTCGTATTAGTGCAAGCGCCACGTGCACTGCCAAATCAAAACAATGACAAACATACGCAGAGCATATTTAAATGTTCTCTGACCACCCAAAAATACCAGGCGAACAGAAATCAGCAGCAGGCAACTGCAGGCAGTTCGTGTTGGAATAAATATGTAATGTTAATTAGCATAAGAGTAAATCAGCTGTTCTAGTAAAGCATAATGTAATGTTAAATAATATAATGAAGTTAATTGTCCTCTTGCTCATGGCATGTAAAAAAGAAAGGAATGCACTAAGCACAAGTTCATTAAGTTAATAAATATACATATATTAAAATAAACAAATCCAGTTGCCTGGTGCAATCCCAATGCTCCCCCCTTTCCCCCTTACAAATCAGGCCTGGCTAATTATAATAAAGTAAACAGTTAAATTAAAGAATAAACGTACAATTTTTATTGTAATTAAAAGTAGTACACGTAGTATACGTTATTTCTTCTTATGTACCTTGCCCCCGTAACGGATGACAAAGGCGGCAACATCAAACTTGCGCTTGCAGCCTTGATAGTTCATGTATCGTATCTTGCCGAAGATGTCGCGCTCCTTCCAGCCCTGATCGTGAACGCCACCAACTGACCACATGCAGCCGACGTAGCCATTGGGGTCCCGTCCATCCAGACTGTACTTATCATTGAGCAGTATGCAGTACTCCAGCGCCTGCTCTGGCGTCTCTGTCCACTCGAGGATCTTCTTCGCCCAGTACATGCGCAGGAATCCGTGCATCTTGCCCTCCCTCACCAGTTGCAGCTGTGCAGAGTTCCACAGGTCATCGTAGGTGCGAGACTTTTCCAGTTCCTCCAAACTGTAGCAGGGACTGCGCTTGTCCTTTCGATGCGCATCTAGAGTCTCGAAGGCCCAGTCGTGCAATCCCTTCAAGCTGTCGTAGTGCTTATTGTAGTAGCAGAAGTTATCCGCCAACTCTCGACGCACAATTGTCTCCTCGCAGAAGGCCTCAACTGAAGCCTTGTGCTGCGCCTTGTAGCGTTGCACCTCGAGAATGCAACGCTGAGCAGAGATTTGTCCAAAGTGCAGCCAAGGCGAAAGTCCAGACAGGGCATTGGCAATGGGATCATTGCGCTTGTCATTGAAGATACGCAATCTCCGAGTGCAGAACTCATAGAGCTGGCGACAGGCAGCCGTGTAGCCAGGCTTGGCCCACTCCACCTCATCCACTGTCATGTCGCATGCGAGCTGTGCCCGTGCAGCCTCCCAGTCAACAGACTTGGTCTTCGATCCCTTGCCATGTGGATGTTTAATCACGGGGGGAAACTCTGTGAGAAACTCACTCAACTTGGAGTTGATCTTGTTGCGTATGGTGCGCGCTGCATACTCCTGCTTCTCTGAGGTTACCCAAAGGGGCACAATGTTGTGGGCATCCACCTGAATGAGTGGCACATCCTTGGGCAGCGCCTTGCCCACATCTGTGACCCATTGACGAGGCACTCTCAATGGCGCCAAGTCGCAGATCACAGCTCCAATATCCTCGGCAACCACAAACTCGGGCAAACGTTCCGGTGCTGGGCCAAGCAGGAGGCGAAAGGATATATTCAACTCCTGGCATTGCTGCTCCACTTCCTGCAGTCCTCCGAGCATAAACTTGTAATGCCTCAGCGTCGCATTCAGGAACTTTGGCACCAGGCAGAAGACCACATGCAGTGGCAGATCCAATTTCAAGGCAAGGCGCTGGGCAAACAGAAGCGCCCAATTGTCCTGGACACGAGCATCTCGAGACATCCAGTATACGATGCCGCCCCTGCAGTTCTCCTTGACATCGCTTGCTGTGCTCAGCACGCGCACACGTTTCTTCTTAAAGGCGAACTCATGAACATCCGATGCAGCTGCCACTCGCTCCCTCTGCATGTGGTTAATGAATTCCTCTAGGTTTTTGTAGCTTGGCGTCGCGGACTTGGATGTGGATGATGGTGATGGTGAAGGTGAAGGCGATTCCTCATTGCTGCTGCCACTTTCGTTCTTCTTTAGCTTCTTCTTCACTGCGCCGCCTGCCTTGCTGATTTTAGTGCGCTTCATATTCAAGCCAATGCTGAAACCGAATAGAAGAGAAGAATATTAGAGTTATTTTAATACAAAGTATTTCACCATAAAATAAATTACATTCTAAAACAGACGCGAGAACCGCCAAGCAATGTTGTTGACATAGGTCCGATCATAGAAGCTGTGTAATTATCGATATGCTGAAGCTGGTCACACTGCAATGCTGAGATTCAAACATAAACATGTTAAGTTAACAGCGCAGCTCTGTTTTAACAGCTGAACGCCATTGTTTACCTCTGTGCAGATTTAAAGTGCCCTCTCCGAAATTAGGCTAAATGACCTATTAGGAAACTTCTACCATTTCAGGTAGAACCTTAACTAATAGGTCGATAAGGTCCCACAACATACGAGGGTCGTTTGATAAGTCCGTGACTTTTTGTATTTGCCGCGCACCTGCTCTAAATACAACACTGCTCCTGTCAGCAGTTATCGATTAACAGCTGACTGTAAAATTTTGAGAAAGCTGCGTTTCTTAGTTTGCGTTTTATAGGCATTGAAAGCAGACGATCTCGTGAATTTTAACGAAAATGGAAAAAAGTGAATTTCGTGTGCTAATTAAGCATTATTTTTTGCGTAAAAAATCCATCACCGAAACCAAGGAAAGACTTGATAAATATTATGGGGACTCTGCACCATCAATTTCAATGGTTAAGAAATGGTTTACTGAGTTCCGTTGTGGTCGTACCAGTACAAGTGATGCCGAACGTTCAGGTCGCCCAAAAGAGGTCGTCATGCCAGAAATCGTCGACAAAATCCATGGAATGATATTGGATGATCGGAGAATGAAAGTGCGTGAGGTAGCTGAAGCTGTAGGCATCTCAACTGAACGGGTACATCACATTTTACATGAATATTTGGACATGAAAAAGCTTTCCGCGCAATGGGTGCCGCGATTGCTCACACACGACCATAAGCGCAACCGTGTGACCATTTCAAAGGAGTGTTTGGCGATGTTCAACCGCAATCCAAACGAATTTTTGCGCCGTTTCGTTACCGTAGACGAAACATGGATCCACCACACCACACCAGAGACCAAAGAACAATCAAGACAGTGGGTTTCTCCGGGTGAACGTGCACCAAAGAAGGCCAAGGGTGGTCTGTCGGCCAACAAGGTCATGGCCACAGTTTTTTGGGATGCACAAGGTATCATTCACATCGATTACCTTGAAAAGGGTAAAACGATCACCGGCGAATATTATTCAGAGCTTTTGGACAGATTCGATATTGATTTGAAGCAGAAACGACCGCATTTGGCGAAAAAAAAAGTGCTGTTCCATCAGGACAATGCACGGGTGCACACGTGTGTAGTCAGCATGGCAAAATTTCATAAATTGGGCTACGAACTGCTACCCCATCCAGCATATTCTCCAGATTTAGCCCCCTGTGACTATTTTTTGTTTCCAAACATGAAGAAATGGCTCGGCGGTAAGAGATTCGGGTCAAATGAAGAGGTCATCACAGAAACAAACGACTATTTTGAGGGCCTTGAGAAAACCTATTATTTGGAAGGAATAAAAAAATTGGAAAAACGCTGGACTAAATGTATAGAGCTAAAAGGAGATTATGTTGAGAAATAAAACGCTTCTTTGACGAAAAAAATATATTTTATTCAAAAAGTCACGGACTTATCAAACGACCCTCGTATCAGGCTGTCAGCTGAAGTACAGTCAAATTTGTTGCACTTCCGTCATCACAATGACGCAGCGTCGTTATGGGTAAAGCATGTCACAGGTCACGGCTCTATTACGTGGCAAATTCCAGCAGAGAAATCCACCACCAAATGGCTCTTTGAATGCCTTTGCTTGCCAGCTCAGCTCAGCTTCTGCGTTGTTTGTTTTATTTACTTTATGCGTTTCTTTTTTTGGCTTGCACTTTGGTAATGCGCATGTTCCGTCCCCGACTCAAGGGAATTCCTAAATTGATGTCGTCACAGCAGGCAACTGGGTCAACGACGCAATAGCACGAGGGGTGGGGGATGACGGCATAAACGACGTAATAAAAGAGTTACGAGTTGGATTACATTAAAAACTTTATTAACTTAAACTGAACCAAAAATATAGCCTGGGCCAATGTATTAAATATTATAATATCGAGAAAACTTGTTTACCGCAATGAAGATGCAATCTTAGATTAGAATTAAATATTACTATGTCTAATGTTATTTTATGTACACTGACAAAAATATATATATTGGAAGTACCTAAATATTTGGCAGGGAACGGGGCAGCCAAATATTGGGGCTGCCTGCGCCCCCACTTCCTCTATATCATGTTTGTTTGGTGTAGCCTTCAAAGATCGGTGCAATTGCAAGTTGGTGTGTGTGAGAAAGAAAGAAAGAGGAAAGAAGGTGCCAGGGAAAACAGCTTGACGCGAAATAATCTGCGCTTAAATGGGATGATTTTAAAGTGTTGTGGGTTCTACGGGTTGTGCGCGGCCAAGGAGGGGTTCGTATAATTGTTTTATTGTGTGTTGTAAATTTGATAAAACTCCTATCGGTCTTGATTGATCCGCTATCTAAACTTAATTACGCTTTATATACAACATGCCTTCTCGCGACTACGAAATATCAAAATACACATATGTATATATATAAATATAAATGTCCTTCGTATTCGATCACAGCGCGCGCTCTCAACTAAATAATGTTATGTCCTCGTTAGATTTGTATCTCATTCTGGTTCTCTTTACCTCGTTATCTCGTTGCATCGTTCCTTCTCTGTTAATCACTCACTACACATTATGAATTCACAACTTTATTTTTGTCGGCAGCGATTTCGGGGGGAGGGGGGGTTGGATTATTGCATTTGGGATCTTGCACGCTTCGCGGCCACGTGGACCGATGAATGCAGCGAAGATTCTGGCTCCTGCTTGATGGCACGCTCCATGCGCCTCTGGGGCGGCAGGCGATCGGTGAAGCTCCTGGGTATGCCGGCCCTGAGCAGCTTCTTGCGATCGTACAGATCGAGATTATCGTTGTAGTAGGTGATGGCATCCCAGCAGATCTCGCTCAGCTTTGGTATGGTCATCCACATTTTGTACAGATAGTTGCGGCGTCGCATCTCCTTGTCGTTGTACTCGATGCCACCGAAGATGTACATGCAACCGTTGTCCGAGTGCGCTGCCGAGTGGAAGTACAGCGGACGCGGCAACGTGGCGGTCTGTATGATCGACCATTGCTTGCTGCGCAAGTTCAGCCTCCAGATATCCGAGAAGTACGTAGAGAAGTCGCCCTAGTAGAGGAAGCAGAGCATTCGAATTTGGAACTAACATGATGATCTTCTTCTCATTACTCACCTGCAAGCCGCCAGTGATGAAGGCCTCGATGTCGCCATTGGAGGACTCGTGCTGCACACAGGAGAAGCACTTGCGTGGCTTGGGATACCCCTTATCATTCGGACTGAGGGCTATGCTCTGTCGATCTGGCAGCGTGTCGAAGTAATCCCACGTATTGGCATCCAGATTGTAGGCCGGTATACGTTGCAGATCGTACACAGAGTTCGAGGTGCCGCCGCCCAGCACATAGATGTGCTTGCCATCGTAAACAACCTCGTGCCGATAGCGTCCCTCGGGATCGTCGCGCATCTCTGGCCGGCATATGTATACATTCTCCCACACCTTGGTGCGCAGATCCAAGCGATACACGTCGCACGAGTAATCGAATCCCGTCGTGCCGCCAATTGTATACAGATAATGCTTGTGTATAACAATACCTGGCCCATACTGTGCCGTCGGCAGGTCTCCACTCACTTTCAAGCGCTCCACGCCGGCGCTGCTGTCGCTCGTGCGATACACATAGCAGTCGTTGGAGCATGACTCTCCAAATGGATACCCAGTGCCGCCGTGTGACTGCAAGCAGAAGATAAATTATGTTCGAGTTACTCCCGCAGATCTCTATACACACACACACACACACACACGCTAAAAACAAGACCACACTCTCTACACATGCAACATGCTGTCGTTGCATTCAATTAGCAGATAAACGAACAACAAAGCAGCCAGCGTTGCCACTTATCAACTGCAGTAGCAGCTCAGCCTCAGCCTCTGCTGATAAGCGGAAACATCTGTCCACAGTCTGAGCACACACATGTATCTTTTGTATTGTGTTTGTGTGTGTGTGAGTGAGCTGGGCGTATTTGGGCAACCCAGATGTGGGAAAGCGGGTCTGGCCACGTCTCATGATTAACTTTCTAATTAAAACTAATTGTAGAGCCCGTTGAACTGAGAGTAACCAGCATATGTACAGTCTGTTAAGTAACTCTACATGTCCATTTGAGTAAAAACTAACTTGACTATCTGTAGATATGTTGAAACACAACCAACAACAATAATGCTGCACTCTCCCCAGCCCCTCCCCCCCTGTTTAGATGTCATACGCTTATCGAGTATCAATTTAAGAATGAGGAAATAATACAATATTATATATCTTATCTATACACTTAAACAATTTAATTAGCGCATCGGGTGAATGGACCCCGACCCCAGACAAATTATGATTTGCAATAAGCCAAATGAACAAAAACAAAAACCCAAGCCACAAAACAAAATAATAGAAAAAGCGCGCCCCTCAATGTTTTGGATTTTTCATTTGGTAAAAGAGAAGGGGAATAAGTTGGAAGGGGAAAGGGAAGAAAACCTGGTAAACAAGTTGTTGCACTGCAGCACAAAACAACAAAAAACAACTGCGTAGTTGCCAAGAGGGATGAGTTTCTGTTGTTATTGTGGACGCTGGGCATGCGCAGAAAAGAGATGGCAATATTTACAGCGAAAAGCGAGCAGCTGTTTTTGTTGATTTTCGAATGTTTAGAATGCATAAACAAAGCAAGAGCGCATGAACCACACCAGAGAGGGGGGAAGAGGGGAGCCACATTGTGACGGGCGTGGCATTGAACCAGGCCAGGCGAAACTGATCGACGACGAATACTAATTATGTGGTTGCCTATCGATAACGATAATTCGTTTCAATCACTTTTGTTCCCAGGCAGACGACAATTACACCACCTAGACAGTGTCACCACACACGCACACAAACACCTAATTCTATACTTATTATGTGGTTTGCTGTCGATAACGATAATTCCTTTCAATCACAATTGTACCCCAGGCAGACGACAAATGACACTACCTCGAGCAGTTTCACCATGCTGGGGTATCAGTCAGCAATGTCACACACCATCACAGCTACCAACACACACACACATAGCACAGTCACTTAAATCTATTTTTGCCTCTCCCCAAATACTCACAATAAGCACATTATTGTGAATGGCAAGCGCGTTGGAAGCCAATTCAGTGGGCATATTGCTGGCATTATCCGCATTGAGTTCCAGCTTCCAACGATTAGTGGCAAAGTTATAGCTCCAGAGCTCCTGGAAGAGCAGGCATCTTCCGCGGCGAGCCGCATTCAGTGCACTGCGAGGATTGTAGCCCCCCAGGGAGTAGAGATGCGATTTCGATGCGATGATCCGATGGCCACTGCGTGCCAGTGGAAAGCCACCGGCTGAGTGTTTCTCTTTGAACTGGCACTTGATCAGACGTGCTGGCTGGAAGGTGTAGATGGGTCGAGGTGGTGGGGGTTCTACTGGCAGAGCGGGTCCAAGAGCCACAGTTGATATGGTTGTTGACATTTCGCTTTCATCGTTCGAAGATGTCCAATCTGCATCTGAATACATTTCCTCCAGTTCTGGATCTGAATCGTCCCCATCTGTACCATAATCAATGTCGTCGTCATCGTCATCGTCGTCATCATCGATATCGATTTCCTCGTCTACCTCCGCATCTGCGTCTTCATTCTCCATGTCGCTGGCATCCATTGGCTCTACCGCTGCGGGGAAGGCCTGCAATCGTGCCACAAAGTCGCCATGTGCCTGATCCAGTTGCTGCTCGGGCAACACGTCTGCAATTGCCAGCTGCCTTTGTTGCTGTTCCTCTGGAAAATCGTCTTGCAAGTCCTGTTCCATTACGTTGTTATTGTTGTTGTTGTGGATATTGTTTGTAAACTGGGGCTGTGGATTAATCGCTTTTCGATAATAGCTATCGATTAGTCTGGCAACTACAACAACAAATGTCCAGGTGTGACGCAGTTTGTGTAAAATTATGCACTTGAGTTTGTACAGATTTAAAATCTGCATAACAATTGATTAATTCACCGTTATGTGCACGAACAATTTATTCTCTTTTATAATATTTAAACTGTGACACACGTTAATCGACGTAGTTGATTTTTTTTATAACAGAATTTTGACTGAAAATTTGTTCCTTTTTGGGGGGAGCCTAAAAACAGAAATCGACCACGACGACCTGCACAGCTGGCTGGCTCTCTCTCTCTTTTACTCTGCTGACGCTATTGTTGTTGCTGTCATATTGACATTTGCTCTCGCTCTCACTCACGCTCACACATGTTACGTCGTTATGCTTATGGATGTATGTATGTACTATGTGTGCTTGAGAATGTTTCAAAATTAACAAAGTTCACACACTTGAATTTTATTGAAATACACCCAGTCGTTAAGAAAAGTCTCTCTAATATAATTTCCTTTCCCTATTGCACTTCGGATTGGGGTTAAGCACTCTTGGACATCGTTGCACAGATGCACACTGCACAATGAGAAATACAACAATTGCGTGATAAATTTGACCAAAATACCACGAGTTGCCAGATAATCTGTTAGTATTTAAAGCAACTGTTAATTTACATTCAATGAGTTCACTGATCTGGCAGCGCTGCACGTGGTACTAGTTCAGTTCGTTTTAACTAACTTGCGAAAAGTAGATAAATTAATATAAAAAAAACTATACGCCATGTACATTAGTAATGGTTAATAAGAACAAAATGTATGGCTTCTTAATTGCCAGCACAAAGTAAGAAATCGATATTTATCGATTTCGATTATTTATGGCGCATTTCTTTGCCGTCATTAAAAAAGTATTTAAAATTTATTTAATATGTATATTATTTGAAGGCGGTCTTTTGCATTATAGATCATATTATTCCTTAAATTACTTGATCTGCTTGCAGTATATTTGTATTATATTCGTTAAACCACTAAGCAATGAACACATAGAGACCTCAAACAGCAGTTGAAGTTGCTGCCGGCTGGTTTTTCGAACTTGCTGCCCCAGAGAAGAAGAAGAACAGAACATTGAGAATAAAGACTTCGGCTGAACGGCCGACCGGGGCAGCTCGCTGTTCGGCTCTCAGTACAAACAGTGCATAGCA
The DNA here is from genome assembly GCA_018904165.1 of Zaprionus camerounensis. NCBI lineage: Eukaryota > Metazoa > Arthropoda > Insecta > Diptera > Drosophilidae > Zaprionus > Zaprionus camerounensis. Next base: position 546,479 of record JAEIFS010000037.1, read on the forward strand.
TCAAAACTGCTTCAGTCGCACAACGACAGCGGAACGATAAGCGCGCGCGTACTTCTTTGCGCTGTGCGATCGTTTCCATGTGTGTGTGTATGTATGCACAAGCTCGCATATGAATGTATGCGTTGCTTGTGAAGTTTGTCAACAGCGAAATGCTTCGGCCAGCGCACTGGCAGCCTGAAGTCAATTTTGTGTTTCGGCGTCGAGAACCTAGAGACTGAGGCACAGGGCCGTAGTAAGGCCGTAGATAGATTAAATATTCATAATTATATTATATTTTTTATATCAAATTTATAATATGAAAAATAGTTGTGCAACAACTTTATTTTAATTGTTTGTTGATATTTTTACTTATTTTGACAAATTTATGAATCAAAACTGAAAAATTCGGAATAAATAAATTCTGAATAATAAATAAATATATATCTACAAAATAAAATTATCCTCATTAAACAGCCACATGTTTTCGAATGTTATAAAATTTTCGCCCCAAGATAACCATTCTTGCTAGAGGTGCCGAAATATCGATGCTAACATCGATAAATCGATATTTTTAAAATTTTCCGAAAAATCGATATTTCATTTCATCTATCGATGTTTTCAGGTCCGTCACAGAACACCTTAAAAGGATTCACCCAAATTTAATTACAGATGAAACGGTGAGTCAATCTACGGGGTTGACTAAATACCTCAATATAGATCAGAATACCCGTCAAATTTGGCAAAGGAAGAAAAATTTGAGCGATTTATTATGATAATGATTGCGCGAGACGTGAATCCGTTAAGCGTTGTGGAAATAAAGGGATTCCGTGGAGTCATAAAAACCTTGGATCCGAAGTACAAAATGCTAAGCAGGACTTATTTTCGAGATGTAATGCTTTCGAGAATTTATAATGATATAAAGACAACCCAAAATTTAACAATAAATAAATGTTTTTTTTTTTATTTTCAGTTGTAACTAAAAATATTAATTTTTTCCGATAATATCGGAAAACATCGATTTGAATCGATATTTTTGGTGAAAAATATCGAAAAATCGATGTCTCCAAACATCGATATTTCGGCACCTCTAATTTTTGCCCACTGTGCCTCAGTCTCTAGATTCTCGACGCCGAAACACAAAATTGACTTCAGGCTGCCAGTGCGCTGGCCGAAGCATTTCGCTGTTGACAAACTTCACAAGCAACGCATACATTCATATGCGAGCTTGTGCATACATACACACACACATGGAAACGATCGCACAGCGCAAAGAAGTACACGCGCGCTTATCGTTCCGCTGTCGTTGTGCGACTGAAGCAGTTTTGATGCTATGCACTAGAGCTGGAAGTTAAATCGATTCTGGAATCGATTAATCGATGTTTTCAATTTTCTCCGATCCATCGATTTAATTTTTGAGAATCGATTTAATCGAAAATTTGGAAGAAGTACTAAATTGCTGCTACTAAATTAGTAAACATGTCTAGTGGTGGTACAAAATTTTAGTTGCTTAGAGATCGTGAGACGAATAAGTATTTGATTTTATAAAACTGGAGTTGGCTAATTGCTTGAAAGCATAATGAGGTCTTTATTATATTGTCTAAATTATATTTCTGTAATTTTAAGCTAAAAAACAGGTTGTTTTTTTCTTAATTTCATTCCAAAAACGGTTTTTGTCTTATATTTCAAATTTTCGATTTAAATCGATTCTAATCGATTTTTTCCTTGAATTTTGCAAAATAAATCGATTCAGTGAACATCGATTTATTTCCACCTCTACTATGCACTGTTTGTACTGAGAGCCGAACAGCGAGCTGCCCCGGTCGGCCGTTCAGCCGAAGTCTTTATTCTCAATGTTCTGTTCTTCTTCTTCTCTGGGGCAGCAGGTTCGAAAAACAAGCCGGCAGCAACTTCAACTGCTGTTTGAGGTCTCTATCTGTTCATTGTTTAGTGGTTAAACGGAACTAGAAGCAGACGAATGCTATCGCCAATAACAGTTCTGTACTATGTTAAGCATTCAGATTTCTGTTAGCGAACACATGTGCACACGGGGCATTTTTATATAGAGTGGGCACCAGCCAAAGAGAACTGCTCAGTATAATTTTGCTTCTAAATAAAAGTGCAAGATGGTGCTCTATTATAAAGTTGAACTTTGATGTCTCTATAAACTCGGATGTGGTATATAACGATTCCTTTGTTGTCGACCCCGCTCGTTCGGTGTTTCATCCAATATATTGTAGAATATCCAATATAACTAGCATAATCCGTAAACCCATCGGCAATACATAAATGTTTTTCAACGTGTACATGCGCGCGCGCTTCTGAGCAAATACAGCGCACAATACTAGAAGGATTTAAAACATTCATCCATAGTCAGAGTCTGTGTTTCCACTTGAAACCGCTAAATGAATAAATCGCTTGCACACACAATGTGTACGTAATTAACAAATTGCGCAGATTTTGCAGTTGCCCCTCACCCAACCGACACATCCAGATACCATAACCTTAAAAGGCACGTGCATTGCGGTCGAAGAGAGCGCAGGAGAGCCGAGGTAACGTGGAAGAGAGAGTTAAGGAAGAGCGCAAGGATTCGTTTCTGACAGACCCCCAAAACAGCTGTTGCTGCTGCTACCGAGGTGAACCATGGCAACAACAGCCGACCAACTGATGACACCTGCCCTGGTTTCGGCCAGTAATGGGGGGCTGCAGTCCAACTTGAAATTAAACACAAACGCAAACACGAACCTAAATTCAAATGAGCAGGACCAGGCTGCGGCTGCTGCAGCGACAGAGAGAGACAGAGAGAGAAACAACAAGTCGAGCTCACCGAAGCCGCCAGGTGCCATGCATAGTCTCAAGCTACACAAAATGGACTCCGTGTCCAGCAAGGAGAAGCGTGTCTACAAAATAGTCCTTACAGGCGGTGAGTGAGAGAGATTCCTCTACAGTTAACAGTTAATCAAAACTTTTCTTCTGTATCTCTGCGAAGCATGTCAAGGTCGCCAGGACCCCCCACCCGCCCTCCCCCCTGCACACACTTCCCTGACTCGACTCTTCCGTGGGGTAGTTTTTTCGCCTGCGCATTTTACACTTGTGTTTTCCTTTCCCCCCCTTTATCTTTCTTTTATATTTTAGTGTGTGAAATGGAATATAAAATATCTATTAAATATTTCGAGATCCGTGCCTCTGCTAATATTGTGCCGGCATATTCAAGTTTGCAATTTACTTATGTAAATACGCATACGTATGATCCGCATGCGCCCGCCAAAAACGTGTTTCACTCGTCGAAATTGGCGCGTGGCCTAATCGGCTAATAACTGTGAACTATACACATACATACATACATACATATACACACACATGTATATATATGTATATGTTTGTCTATTTATATGCGCCTTTGGGTGCGTGTTTTTAATTTCCTTTATATGGCTTTGTCCCTGGCTGGCTGTTCTTATCGAAGGTCCCAATTCCTCTTGTCTAATCTTGCCCTGATAAGGCGCAACTCCCATTCCGATTTCCATTCCATCATCAGTATAGCGCCACAAAGATTCGTATACAAACTAGCCTGGGCATGCATTATACCTTATGGACAGCTGATGCCTGTTGAAACTGCGTAAATGATAACAAATCTGTGTTGAAAGGCCACAACAGAAACATGTCGAAGATTAGCCTGAAACAACATAAGCATATCAACTTTATATAGCATAGATAATAGTATAATAATAATAATAATAGTATAGACAATAGTACAGATAATCTATACCATAGTATAGAGAGTGTTTTCTGATCTTCCATTTCATCATCATTCTCTTTCTGTCTAGTCTAATTTACTGCCACATTGAGAACTTCTTTCTCTCTCTCTCTCTGTCAGGGAGTTCGTCTTGATAGCGATTTTCAATGGGGGCGCAGTTCAAATCAATTTAGTGCAGCTCGGTTCCGCATCGATGCACACGCGACAGTTGCCGTTGCAGTTGCAGTTGCAGCTTGTTGCCTTGGGGAGGGGTTTTAATTTAATTGCAGTCAGGGTCGTGCCACAACAAGAATTGACGAAGTCATTCAACCGATCTACACATTATTGAATGAGTTTCTTTTGATTTGATATCTTGCAGGTCCCTGCGGTGGCAAGACAACCGGCCAGAGTCGCCTGTGCACGTTCTTTGAGAACCTTGGATGGAAGGTGAGTTAGCAACGAGGAGATACTCTCTTCCGTTCATCTATCTGGGGTTTAGAGGCTAAGCTTCGTGGGGGTGGGAGGCAGTTGTAAGTATTGCCTTGAAGATGGAAGAAACTAATTGAAAGCCCAAGAACAACAACAATTTAAAATCAAAATCAAATCGAAACCAACTCGAAACAAAGCAATGAGCATGTTAAATATTTTCAGGTATTCCGCGTGCCTGAAACGGCCACTGTACTACTCAGGTAAATGCCTTAAACACATTCAATCAAACACAAAACAATCAAATGAACTTCCCAAGTGAAACACAGCCATCCCAGGCAGGCCCACCCAGGCAGGCAGGTCCTACTCCTCCTCAATCAGAGCCCCTGGGCTGTGGGCTGTCGATGGGGCTTTGGCTTTGCTTCGCTATTCGATTCGAATAGATAGACGATAGATTTGAGTTTGATTGCGTTCTTTAACTATTTGCCATGCATTATAAAGTACATATACTATATATAATTCACAATCTCAATCTTCAAACAACAACAAAAACTCTTTTAAAACTTATCTTTTATATCCAAAGCAAGTAATTCAACTGTAGTGCCTTGTTTTCGCTACTCATTCCACCAGCAACAATTGCTCTAATTGCATTCTCTCTACTCTCTTCTCTATTTCTCCCCTCTCCCCTTATATATGTAACTCTAGCGGTGGCGTCAAGTTCTCCGATCTGACTGAGAAAGAGGGTAAGTTACCATTATAAATCTATTCTAGTCTATGTAGGAAAGAAAGATAAGACTATTGCAAGCAAATCCCCCGAGATTCCCCAAACAATCAATGGTTACTCGTAAATAGATTGGCAGACAGCAGGTATATCTATTGCACTTTATATAGTATTATCTTTGTACCCTTCATTCTACGGTTAGGTAAGAAGATTTCCCTATTATTTCGGGGCAACCTTCTTCATTCTTCTCTGCACATTGTCAAGTTCGTTGTAGCATTTTCTCGAAACGAAACGAAACGAAAATAAAACACAATATTTACTTTTGAAAGACGGCAAGGCATTTAGAGTCTATATAGACTGTATAATTATGTATACTATGCTACCTGCTCTACATACAGTGTGCACTTGATAAGGAGAACACTTTAAAAAGAAAGGGGCTCGTTCGCTCACATGCTGAGTAGGATTTCATGGAATCATGAGAGAGGAAGTTATGAGTAGGTAGACGTTTCTGTCTATCTCGAGGCAGGCAGAGAGAGGTAACACTGTACTGCCTGTGCGTGTAGCTATATATATATATGTAGACGATTATTCTTTGGGTATTTTTAATAGACAGCGACTATCTCGGCTGCCAGCTACAGACACAGATACAGCTACAGATACGATAGATACAGATACTAAACGCTTTCTCGCTCGGCCTGCCTTTCCAATGTCACGTCTTCAATGAAAGTTCATTTACGTAATGCACACAGACACACGCACACATACACGTACACAGTACACAAAGAGAGAGAGAGAGAGAGAGAGAGAGAGAAGAAGAAGGAAGGCAATGAATAATGCGAGTGAATCCTTAGGGGCGCTGGGGAGCTTAAGACTTAAGAATTGCGTGACTTGCCGCAATTTGCCTGACGATGATTTCCAAACTAATTTGTCAATTGCGTACTTTACCTGGCAAAAGCCAAATGCCAAAGGAAAGTAGAAGTAGAAGGGAGAGTAGATAGAAAATATAAATAAATATTGTATTCGCAATCACTCAATTGCCTGACTTAAAATGTAATCAGCTTGTGGTCACGAGTATCAAGTGAGCCCCCCTTCACAATCCCTTGGCTGATATCACTCGGTGTAGATAGGAGAGAGAGACACGCTGTAGTCTGTATGTAGAAGAAGATTTGTTAGATTAATGCGACGTTGAACCTACACACACATATGTATAGCCCCAGCCACGCCCAGCACCTTCGTTTATAAAGAGCTGCCATTCGCCGCGCCGGAGCACAGTATCATCGATCTGACCGCATCCTGTCCACGTTGCCTGGCCAAGGCTGCCTCCAAGCCGAATGGCAGCGAAGGTGAGTGTGAGCGCGCAGATTGCCGACTAAATGATTCGAAAATGATTCGTGAAGCACCCAAGCGCAGGGAATAATACCGTACCATACCGAGACATAGGAATCGCAAAATAATCCATAGATGATCTTTAACGATCTTCTCTTTTTTTCCCGACTTGCAATGAACAAGCTTTAAGAATCGAAGTAACTATTGTAGAGTTGTGTTCTTAAAACTAAAAGTATTTCTCGATTCGGTATCAGATCAAATATCGGTATGATTCCCTGCCCAAGAGTCTGCCCAACGCAAGCCAAGGCATCCAACGATCGCCTGTATATCTCGATCTGTTATTATGTTCACATTCATATGTGTATCTGTGTGTGCGTGTGTGTGCGTGTGGTTGAGGGCTGCTTTAGCTGGGCAACAACAACATCTTGGAACAGATCGTTGCCCCAAACACGATCCTTCATCCTACTCGTGTGTGACTTGTGATCTCTCGTTAATGTTGTTTCTCCCTTTTATTTTGAGCTTATGCAAGCACTTCTTCTTCGTATATTTCCATGTATTCTTTTATGTTTATTAAGCATATTTTGTTTATTTTGTTCTTAAGATTTTTAAACTAACAAAACGCCAATCGCGCCGTATTTTGCTGTGTCCGTTCTGTGCTTTTGTCCACTAACAAACTGTAAAATGTTTGATTCGATTGCTTTGCAGAACATCTTCAACATTAAAACTTCATAACAAACTTGAGATCGTCGCAGATATTGTATCAAAGTGTCACACGCTATAGCGAGGCTCCCATACATGTGTATAAGTGTGTGTAGTGTGTGTGTGTTTGTACACGTATGTTTCAGCTCATGCGAGACATTTACAATTTCTTCGAAAGTCGAATTTACGTATTGCGATTTAAAATGGGGCATTTATTATTAGCAGCGCGTATAGTCTACAGATTCGCGTATGTCTCTTATGTACCCCCCATAGACACATCAATGTATATATTATCTCTGTATATATGCTAACCTATAGCTATACTATATAGACACAGGCTGAGGCAGTGGCCAGTTTTAGCTGCTGACTAGCACGTGCCTCCTCCGCCCAAGTTTATATACCTATTTACGTATAAACGTATTTACGTAGCTAAGGAATTCTCTTTCTTGTTTTTCGAAAACATACATAAATATACAATATACATATAAATATACATACATACACAAAAAGTAGTTTAAACCAATTCGCGGGGGGCTATACGCATTTGAAATGATTGACGTAGTCTCATGTTTTATGAAGCAGGTCATTATCTATAGAGTAGTTCCCTCAGTATTGGTTATGACTAACTGACATTCAATTCGATGTGCGGTTGAACACGAGTTTTGTTAGGCGCTTTATGGAATCAAATGCAATGTATGGTGTTTGATGCTTAAGATTTATTTGGATTAAATGTATAAGATTTGAAAAGTTGTGGGAGCGGCACGACAAAGATTTTACGATGATTAACAAGATATCGATAAATTCAACAGTTTAATTTCTATTGAATGTGAGTATTTAAATACACAAATGTACATTAAATTAACATGTGCAATTGAGTAAAGTGTTGACTGTCTGTAAGAGTGATTGGCAAATTGAGAGGGTTGCCAGATCTACATAGATGTAATCGACTCACGTCAATTAAACGATGTAACAGACAATTAACAGAAGGAGAACAGCATGTAGGGGGTGGGCGGAGGTTATAGAATCTATTGTAGATACTGATTCAATTCGAAATTTCTCTATATTCACGGCCACACATGGCGCAATTTAATTTGCTCATAAATTTTGGCTAATGGAATGCATATACATATATGATATATGATTTGGTATATGTATATGGAATCCCCATCACGTGTATCCAACTGGTTCTCAGTTTATCTCTCGTCTGTCTGTCAATATTCGTGTGCGCTTCGCAATGTGGCGATAATTATGCGGCTTAGTCGCTGTTATTCTGTATGTAAATAGGCGTGTAGCGAATATTTAATATATGTATACTTTATAAGTTGGAAACAAACCTAATCAAGTTTTCACTTAACACGCCCAAAAAATTGATAGCCCAATGTTTGATTGTTTCCCTTTTTATTCACTTCATTATGCGTTCTAATTTACATTCCCGATGTAGTTAATAATGCAAATGTAAACCAACTTAGATAATTAACTGGAATCGCTATGCCTATCGTCTACAACTATTTTAGATCACCGTCAATCCCCAAATTCATTATCTTTTGCGCAGTAGGAAATTCACTTTGCTTACATCTTCTACGCAGTAGATATACATATATACTCTCATCTGTAGCATCGGTTATATATCTGTAGCTGTAGCTTGGTCTCTAGCTTTTTGCATCAGCTGCTTATATCACCGTGTGCCGCTAATTGAATTAGCCAAACAACAAACCAATCCAAGTACAGCCACACAAAATGGAAGATAGACAGGGAAATGCAAACCCAAAACAATTTCTCTCACTGCTGACGTAATGAGGGGTCTCCCTCTCCCCATCCCTCTCTCACCCCACTTCACATTGCCACCTAGTCACAATTCTCTACTTTCATCGATCAATTCCATCACATGATGCGCTCGGTCAAGTTCAATGCAACAACAACAACAACAACAACAACAGCAGCAGCAGCAACAGCACGAGACCGCAACAAGTGTCATTGGGGCGGGGTGAATTACAGCGACAGAGGTGCTGGTGTGAGTTATTCAACACCACCCCCCCCCTTTTTGTGGTGGTTTTCTACTTTGCCTTTGTACTTTGTTTCTCTTGCGAATAATTTAAAAATAATGCAGTTAGAAGCGGTATACGTGTGTGAGAGAGAGAGGATGCATGCTTTAGTCATCTGTATGTTGTGTTGTTTTCAAGGTCTATGTCTCAATTTGCAACGGTACAAATACTTGCCAATGAAACGGAATTCCATTTGTTGCTGGAATTCTCAACAAATAATGATTCCTTAGAGAAAAACAAGCGGTACACAGAAAGAGGAATGGAGCAATTGGGAAATCATAAACGGGGTATGCCACCTTGCACTCAATACACACCCCACGCCCCCTACTGTGCTGTCAGAGTTGATGTCGGTTGCTCGCACAGCTGTTGATTGCCGTTAATATAAAGCACAGTGGCTGATTCGCTTATTCATCACATATTGCACAATGTAATCACACGATGATCGCATAACCTCCCTCACGCACACACACACACATACATATACATACTAACAAGCAGATGTACACATCGGTTCAGTTGTTTAGATACAGTAGTGAGACTGTTCTCTGTTGTTGTCTGCTGAGACAAGTTTCACAGGCGATTGAACTTTGTGTGCTGCATACACGTGCGATTGTCGTTCACACACATACACACACACACACACACAGACAGACATACATATATATTTATGAGGTTGACATTATTGATTTGTTATCATCATCGTCGCCCTCGAATTCATTCAATTCCTTCAATTGGTTCAGGCCACCGCCATAATAAGTATCTCATGTTGCGCCAACTATATATAGCTGTAGATCTATCGATATACATATACATATGTATATGTATGTATGTATGTATAGTTTTTGGACAAATTTGATACCTGCCGAGGTTACATTTCTTTCGAAAGAATCTGCTTGCAATTGTATTTTCTTGATTGCGTCTTGTCTCTGTATCTGTATCTGTAAACAATGAATGTAACTGTAACTGGCTTCTCCCCCGTTTCGTTTTGTAGCGTATAAATTTCAGGAGAATCTGATACGCACCATGGTGCAAATTGAGAACACGTACTTCGAGCTGGGCGCCTCGAGTACCCGCAATTGCCTGATCATCTGCGATCGCGGTGTCATGGATGCCAGTGCATGTAAGTAGACACCCGTTGAAGTTGAGGGGAGGTAGAGTATTACCTGGCTATAACTGATATTCCCCTTCCTATTTCAGATATATCAAAGGACAAGTGGGAGAAGATGATGGCGGGCAACAAGTGGAATCCCGTGGAGATGCGTGACAATCGATACAATCAAATTCTGCATCTGGTCTCCGCTGCCAATGGAGCCGAGGAGTTCTACTCCACAGAGGTGAGTCAGTCTTTATACTCAGCATGTCGTTAAACGATTCGACTTTGCTCTTCTTCCTTGGCCACGCCCACAAATACAAAATACAAATAGAAAAGAAAGCGTCATTATCAGGTATACAAGAATCCACGTTATGGAAACTACCGCTAGAAGCTATTTACCTTGTTGTGGGCTAGGCGCACTGTTAACTTGATTGATCTCCATTTGCCAAAGGTTTCTAATCTCTATCAATTAAATGTATCTTACAGGATCACGCCTGTCGCTCTGAGGGCGTTGAACTTGCACGTGAACTGGATTACAAGTCGGCTGCCGCATGGGTGGGTCATCCGTACTTCGATGTGATTGACAACTCAACGAACTTTGAGGCCAAAATGAATCGCATGATTGAATCTGTGTGCCAAAAACTGGGCATCGACATTGGCGACCGCCTGAAGACAACCTCACGCAAGCTCAAATACTTGGGTAAGTTTCCTAATCTTAATCTACAAAGAGATGTCACACTGAGACCGTTTTGTATACCTTGTGTAGTTGCCATGCTGCCGCCGGATAGCGAGTTTCCGCCTTTCCAGGACTTTGATGTGGTGCATCATTATCTGCAATCGGCTGGTCCCAAGGTGCAGGCGCGTCTGCGCAAGCGTGGTCAGAAGAACCACTGGAGCTATATACACACACAGCGTCGTCCCAATGTGCATGGCCAGGCCCGCATTGAGGTGAAGACTCAGCTGACCCACCGTGACTATATGAACCTGTTGGCGCAACGTGACGATGCTCACTTTACCATCTACAAGAAGCGCCGTTGCTTTCTGATCAACAATCAATATTTCCAGCTCGACATCTACAGGGAGCCGGGTCATCCCCGGTAGGTTATCGTCAGCTGGATGAAGAACACGGCATAGTTACTATATATCTCTCTTCTTTCTATTGTATTTCCCCCCTCAGTTGCAAGGGCCTGGTGCTGTTGGAGACGTATTCATCGTTGACTGGCGACGCGTTGAAGAACTGCATGCCCAAGTTCTTGAACATTGTTAAGGAGGTCACCGGCGATCCGGACTACTCCATGTATAATCTGTCGCTAAAGGAAGACTGGAGCACCACCAAGAAGTACTGCCGTTCAGCGCATGGTAAGCAGCAACAAGAACAGCAGCAGCAGCAGCAACAACAGCAGCCGGCAACATTGGAGAAGCAGTACAAGTGCTACGATGAGAACAGCGACTAAGACACAGCTTCTGGCGTCATTATCATCCTCTTGCCAAAGATTCAATTAGTCTCTAGTTGTACATACGATATATCTATATCTATATCACGCTGCTACTTCTATCTATGCTATCATTTTGCGTTCATATTTCGTTCACTTCTCTGCCTGTTCAGCTGGCTGATCGTTTCCTCTTTCTTTTAATTTTGTAGGCCACGGCGTCACTAACGGCGTTGCGAATCCTACGCCGTTGCTGCTCAATGGGCAGTAGTTCTACTTAAGAATCTCTTCACACACCTCCACATGCACATACACACACCAACACCCACAGAACACCTGCAAACCACACAACAAATGAGCGTCGTGTAGATGAAATGAAGCTAAATTAATCAAGTCTTACTTCAGTTGTTAATTACTTAATGTACTTAAACACCGAACGACTCTACGATATAGTTCTCGAGAATGTACTTAATGTTGTTAACCTTTTTCTTTTTCCCTTCCGGATCGCAATGTCTGCTAGCCTTCTTCATTAGTAAGCCATAAAAACAAGTAAAAAATGTATGTGAAATTCTTTTTAAATGTAATGTTTAGCTAATGTAATTGAGAAACAAAAATAAAATACAAAGACAAACCTTGAGGCAAATAAATCACTAAGAAACAGACCACCAAACCACATATCGAGTATCTCAAGTCTATTATTATTTCATACTTCTTGTCTATAATTTGGTAAAAGCTAGTTAGTTGGTAATAACTAGAGGCCTAATACAAACTTTGGACACACAAATTTAAATTGAAATACAAATACGATTAGAAAACTTGCTTGCGCAGAGACTAGAGCAGGGTTAAGGACTTTCCTCACTTTTCCTTGTTGATGCGCTTAATGAGGCCATCGACAGCTCGATTGATGCGCAGCAGCAGCAAGTAGCCCACAATGAGGGCTGGCAGACCCACAAAAGTGGCCAGCGCCTCGTAGATGAAGCGGGGAGCAAAGATCTTCCAGACCATCAAGTGTCGGCAGTGGATTGTGCAGGCGAGCATGGCGCAGAAGACCTGGCAGGAATTGTTGCCTCATGTATTAAGTTGTAAAGGGTATAGATTTATCTTAACTCCTCCTACCTTGAGGCTCTGCAGCATCAGGAACTGCGTGGCCAGTTTGAAGCCGGCGCCCAGGAACACATTCTCGTACTCGTACAGTGCCAACTCGCCGCGTGTCATATCGAATCCCACCGCTTCTGTGGCCAAATCATTGAGAGTTGTTAATGCGTCCGCTTTGTTGTTACTTCGATTACTCCGGATGAGATCGGGAAAGAGTGCGAAGAGGGAAAACGTTTCCGTGCTGAGCAGCGCGTACATGCAATAGAAGAAGATGGGGCCGCAGAAGGTGTTCAGCATAACAAACACGCCAGAGATGAGATGCGACTGGCCGAGGGCACTGGAACGTCCCACAAAGGCGGCACGCCAATCGATCTGCGACAGTGTGGTCTGATGCGATGTGGCAAAGAAGCAGAAGTGCGCCAAAAGAAACCAACCGACGACGGCAACAAATCTCGGCTGCACGCAGCTCTCTACAAGACACACAATAGTTTAACTGACGTTGAATTCTCTAGAAGAGATCTGCAAACTCACCGAAGCTGTTGGCTGTGCGATAGCGCAGAATACCATGAACACTTAACACGATGGCACCCACAGATATACAGATGATCAGTCCAATACTGGCGCGTGGTTCCAGCAAGACAATCAGTACCAAGGCCAGGAAGATGCCAAAGGATATAATGGCCGAGGAGTAGACAGTGGCCAGGCCATAGACCACTGGTATCTCATGACGACGCTCAGCATCGTCTCCCTCGTACATGCGCTTCATTTTCCTAAAGATTTCTGGCACTAAACTGTCCCGTCCATTGACTTGGATTCGGCTGGGGTTGCTAGGCGGCAGCAGGAAGGTCATCAGCGGAGTCCACGTGACAACAAGAATCTGGAGCAGAAACAGGCCATAGATGACCAGGGCCATGGCGTCGATGTGAGTGCGTTGAATGTTTTTGATGGAGCTGTTCGCCAGCAGGATGTGACCGCCGGCACAAATGGAGGCCACAGTTGGACCGTACCGAGCCAGCAGCACGTTGGGCGAGTTTCCAGTCAGATTACCACACGAGCGCAGATACAAACGAGTCAGTGTGGTGTACAGCACAATGATGACCACGGATAGGATGTAAGGTCCCGAACCCGGCTTACTCTTTCTGGCAAAGTCTGTGCAGTTGCCCTGCTCCTCACGGCAACGGAACAGCGTGTAGGCAAAGCGAATGAAGCAAATGGCCAAGACACTAGCCAAGATCAAGCGGAAGGATGACGAACGCCAAAACTGCGACCATTTAAACTTGTTCTTGAAGTCCACGCGTGCATTTAGCTGCAGCAGCTCATAGACGAGCAATAGGATAGTAGCTGCCAGCAGATACGACAATATCTTTGCCTCCTGTATGACAAAACTGTTGGAGAAGAAGACAGCCATGCTGGCGAAGGTGAGGAGGCGCGTGGGCATGTTACTGAAGCGCTTTACATTCGCCCAGTTGTTGGCAATGGTGCTCCAGTGTCGCAGTGTATAGAAGGCCAGGAGAACTGTGCTCAACAGACCCGTAAAGAAGATGACACCCTGTTCGTCCGTCTTGAACGAGAAGTTCTTGTAGTAGCGATATCCAAAGACTCCGGCAGCAATGTTCATAAGATACGTGTAGAAGACCTCCTTGGGCTTAAAGATGCTAGCAAAATCACTGGGCATCGAATTGTTGATCAACAGGAAGGCAAAGAAGACGGGCAGGAAGCTGAAGAGCAGGCCCTGTGACATCTGCGTCGGTTCGAACTTAACCCAAATCTCCCGGCACACATCGAGTATGTCACGCAGGTGAATATTCAAGTCCCTCACGAAGGACTTGAAGGCAGCCTCGGTGGATATTGTCTGGACACGATGTGTGAGTAAAATGAACTCCGTTTCCAGTTTGTCCAACTGCTCCTCGGTGAAAGTGCGCTTGTTCTCCATGGCATAGCTGAAGAAGTAGCGATAGATCTGCTGGGCGTTCTGCCAGGCGTGCAATAGCAGTGTCTGGAACTTGTTCAAGTGGGGCACAGCTACGGCGGGTATAATATTAAAGTTAACCAGCCCCAGGTTGGAGTAGGGTATGGGCACGCCGAGTATGGTCGCCAGCGTGGGCACCAGATCGATCTGCAAAATAAACAACGTCAGTGCGGGTTCTTATCATATGATAGTTTCTTATCTCTCTGCTTAGTTTACCTGCTGCAGCATTTCACTATCAGAGCCAGATTCGGCGCTGCTGAAGAACCTCTGCTGCTTGGAGTAGGCGAACAGAAGGGCGTTCGTTTCGTCATCAGTGTCGCCGCCATGATCCCCACTTGATGTCATGCCATGATCGCCCATTATCAGTAGCGTCGTCTCATTGTCCATGCCTGCCACAACGGAGCTGAAATTAACCGAGAGATTAGTTGCCATAACTATCTTGATTATCTATTTATCGTACCTTATGACATCATTCATTTCGCTGAGTTTCCTTGCCATCTCATCGTGCAGCGGCCCGTGCTTGTGGCCACAGTGATCCACGCCCAGGAAGTGCGCAATCAGCACCTGCCAATCGTTGCTCGCCAGCTCCTTGGGCAGATGCTCCATTATCTTATTGTCCACAGTGTCCAAGTCGAATATATCAAAGCTAGGAAACGAGTAGGCGCGCTTGAAGCGTCGTGGATACAAGTCTGTCCACGTGCTGTCGCCAAGGAACACCAAAGGCAGCCCACTCTGAACCATTTGATCGATGATGTTGTCCTCGTTGATCTCCGGCGAAGCAAAGTTAGATCCAATGTCAATAAAAGTGGGTAGACTGCCGGTTGTGAGACCCTTCAGACGCTGCAGCGTCGTTGTGGGTGGGTCTGCTTTGAATCTCATCAAGCGAGCATTGTCAGGCTGCTGCTGAAGCAACTGATGCAGCACTCCCAGTTTGTTCTCATAAGGCAACGTTGGTTCTGTGGCGTTCTCTTTAAATACACCAAACTCATATTTAAGCGCATCGACGACAAGTATAATCACTTTGGACTTTTGTGGAAGACATAGATTCGATGAGGACGAGGCATTCACATCCTTGAATATCTCATTCACAACCTCCGGCGACAGAACGTATTCCTAACCAATAAGAATGCAAATAATAATTGCGTTTCTTCTTCTTCTTGCATTCTCTGAATTACTTACATCGTTGGGGTTCGTGGAGAGTCGCCGACAGGAGCTGGTCTCCGTCTTAGAGACTCGGGCGAGCAGAAATCCCCGGGAGAAGAGCAGCACGCCGCTGCAGACCAAGTAGGCCAACCAGACGAGTACAAAGACGTAGGTCAAATTCATGTCTACTACGCCCGCACTTACACTAATTACGACTATATAAATTAATTGCACTTCACTCTGGAGCTACTAATTGTCTTGTCAAGCGGTCTGCATAACGAAGCGAGCTTATTTTCATTTAGAGTTCGTCATTTTATACGAGTTTCACAGAACGTCTTTGCAACTTTGATGTGCAGCGTTGCCAGATGCGTCAATAGACAGCTGTCCATTCACAGCAGCCCTGGGCAACACGCACAAAGTTGCCACACCGCCGGGCAACATCGGCATTCTGTTTTCAAACTTTGACGCACTTTTCAAATATGTAAACAAAGTAAAGTATTATTTTCGACACAAAAATGTATTCATCCTTTTTGTATACACATAGCAAATCTTAGATCAAGTGTGGATGCAACGAATTAGCAGTGTTTGTATTGGTGTTATCAATTTATACATTGTGTGTCTGGTGCTTTTCTTCTTAAAATTATCAATACAAATTTATTTATTTAATAGCATGCAAGCTCCTTTGATTGTACGTATACTTTAGAAATAATTTGGAATTTCATGTCAATCAACGCCATTTGATCACGCGACCCAAAGCCTACAGGAATAGATGAAAATATTAAAATATATATGTATAATTCATTATTCTCATTCAATAAAAGCTTTCTAAGGGCAAACAAGTTCGAGGAATGAAGAATTGCACAATGAAAATATCTCTCATATGTGTGTTAGTGTGGGTGTGTTGGTGTTTTTGTGTTAACAATGTTAATAATGCATACATTTTATTTGTTTAAACATACACTTAGATTTATGTAAGGGTTTATCTTTGAATAACACACATTTCTCTTTCAGTTATCAATCGATGCTATCAATGCCAACAAAGCGCGCAAACACATGTTAAATGTTGAGATACATGATACAAAGATACATTTGTTTATAATAGTAATAATAATAACACACATATGGTTATAAATAATGAACTCTTCCGCTCTTCGGTTAATTATTTGTTATTTTTCCTGTATGTGTGTGTGTCTGTTTTAGGTGTAATCTTGAAATATTTCCTTTTTTATTATTTGATTTTATTACGCGTGCCGCTTTGTGTGTTGGTTGTGTTGGTGTGTGTGTGTGTGTGTGTGTTTGGGGGTATCGAAACAGTTTCAATTATTCATTTTATTTAGAGAGTCTGTGGGTGAGTTGAGTCCCGACGATGTGTTGTTCTCATCAAGAGCGTCGGGGAAACTGGAAACCGAACCCGAACGGGATGTCACCTTCGTCTAAAATAGAACAGAGCAGAGAAACCCAAAAGTTTTGTAAACAAACGACAAAGCACTCTTAGTTTTAACTCAAGACAAGCACATTAAATTAGACTATACTATGCATGCATCTAACTATAACTAACTGGAACTGAATAGTAAGTAAGCAACTCATTAACTTGTCAAGTGTGAACCTCAATTGGAGATTAGGCATACGAGTTGGGAAAATAATGAGTAATGTTAGTTGTAGTTGTAGTTGTGGGTGTCAAAAGATAAATATGAGTGGAAAGGTGAGAGATAGTGAAAGATACATATATAATAAAATAGTAGTTACCGCATGAGATTGGCACAAAAAATTGTTGTGTTCATAGCTTACTTTAACGTTCTCGTAGGCAGAGCCCACGGAAGCCTCAATAGAACGCATCGAGTCTGAGTTTTTCATTTGTGAAAACTTCGACGTAATGCCGCTCGTAATGCTGCCAAGGACCGAAGCGGTTTTCTCACCCGTCGACTTCAGCACCGACTCGGTGCGTTGGAAACTGCAAAGAGAGAAGAGAGATTATTAAAAGAGCTAAACAAACAGAGGAAACATCAAAGATAGACAGACGTGTGATAACAGAGAGAACACAATGGACACACATAGAGAAGCAGAAGAACACAGCAGGTTGCAGTTAAGTTACTTACAGTGGTGCCTCATGCACGGCTTTAGACAAATTGCCCACGCTCTGTTCCACCGACTGATAACTACGTAAATGAAATAAAAATTCAAAATGAAGGCCAAACAAAAGTAAATTAAATAATGTAAATAAATAAATAATAACACAATCCTATACGAGATCGTCGTTATTGTCGTTTCCACTTACACGTGGCTCTCTTTGATGTTCTTCACGCCCTGATTGACATCGTCCGTGAGCTCCTTCCATACTGTAATACCCAGCTTGCGCTTCAAATCGGATGCGTGGCGTGTCTTGGAGGCCAGCACTGTGCGCAGCGTGTTGATCTCCTCCTCAACGCGAGCCAATTCCTGTAAACAAAACCAATACATTTATAATGATCTTTTCATGGAATAAACCTTGACAGTTACCTGGTTCCACTCTGCACGACGCTGCTCCTTCTCCTCGACGGTCAACGCGGCAAACTCGGCGGCAATTTCTGCAGATGCTACAGAGGCTGCTGGAGATGAGGGCTCCGACAAGTGGGCGCTGTTATCTGTGTGTATAAAGCACAGCATGAGTAATTGTATATGATATTATAAAGGAAAGATATCAATACTACGAAAAAACACAAGAACTGGCGTGATTATCAATTTATAATGATCTTTATATGGTACCTCCTTGTGGGAAGACAACTTCCTCAAAGATTTTCTCATAGGCTAAGCGAATTTCGTGCAAAATGTATTAAGACTTAAGAAATATTTAATTCGTTATAAGAATCCCTGCATAAACAATACTCACAAACTGTTGTTGTTTCAACGAAGAATGTAGGCAAAGGGCAAATGAAGAAATAGAGAGAAATAAGAAAAGTTGATTAGTCACGCGCGCAGTTCACTCAATCGTGTTCCCAATTGCGAAACATACAAAAATAATATTAAGTGGTAACTACAACTAAACTATGGTATGGTTAAGGCCTCTCTCATTCCCGTTCCCATTCCGGTTTACCCAAATTGCGAAAGCCAGAGCTCGCTCCCATTTAAGACTCTACTCTGTTCTTTACCTTTAGCACCATGACCGATGGTCAGAAATCTTTTGTAGTTATCGCTATTCGATATCTTGGCCAGATATGGTTTAGAGAAATCAATGAACGTGACCTTAACATCCCGCATGGTGCGCTTGGTGAAAAACTTGAGGCGGAAGCGCTTGGCCAGTGACATGGAGGGAGTCTGATTGGACAGCTTGGATGCTATGAACTCCGTCTCGACAGCCTGCAGCTCCAGTGTATTGGCATAGTCCGAGTCGACGTCATAGAATATATCGTCCAGCGTCAGATTACGTAGGTAGAGCTCAGTCTCATCACAGGCGGGGTGCGTCAGTTCGCCACCTCGCTCTAGTTCGAGTTCTAGTTCCAGTTCGAGCTCATCGAGCGACGGCGTTGTGGTGATGTCATCGATGCGAGGCAAATACGAATCCTCGATGAACTCCAGGCTCACAGGCTCCGCCTCGGACTCACTCATGCCTTCTCTTTGGCTCTCTTCCCTCTGTGGTTTATCTCATGTTCCACAATTACAGCTACAACAAGCACTTTCTAATTGGAACGTGGCGGCGCATGTGGAGCCTCCTCACATTTCAAAGCAAGCTCCGCGCTTCGGGCAAAACAAAAGCAATTCGTTTGTTGCTGTTGTTGTTGTTGCTGCTGTCGATGATTTTGTTGTGCTTGGTTTCGATTCTTTTCTTCTACAGCTTCATAGTGGAAAGCGTTTTTCCGCGACTCTTTCTGCGTTTCGCTTCCGCACACTGCCACAACCAAACTTGAACTGAGCCTCAGCTGGCTCTGCTGAGTAACAATAACTGTTTGCCAACTTGGCCTCTTCACAAGACGCGATCGAAAGAGCAAGAGAGGGAGAGAGCATAAGAGGAGAGTGGGAGGGAGAGCGGGAGAGCCACAACAAACAACGTCATTAACAGCTAACAGTGGGCTATAAATCTGCCTAGGCTCTGCAACAGCGCTGTTAACTAACAGTATCTTCAGTCTGCAGAATTGCATGATCAACAAGTGGAGGAAGGGGAACAGCAACAGAAAGTGTTAAAGCCAAACTAGAGCGAAACAAAGATTGCAATAGAATATGCAATTCATATAAATAAAGAAATGTTTATCGAGCACAGTAGAATTCTACTATAAATGATAAACGGGAGGCGTTTCCGTTGCTGTGCGCCGCTCCTTAACCCTCTGTGTTGCTGTTGTTGTTGTTGCAACAAATTGCGCAGGCATTGGCGAATTTATGAAATTCTTGCCACGTATTCAGTCCATGGCTTGTGCCGTGCAGAATTAGGCGAATGTTTACATTGCCACAAAACAGTTTTGTGGCAAATATGAAACGACAAACGACTCCCACGAGTTGAAAGCTGCATGCATTGTATGGGGCAGCGGGGGGAACAGTTTGAGCATGACTCATCTGAATTTACGGCAGTCCAACAAGCAGCCTGAGACCAAGTGGAGAGTTTTTCCAACACAACGCATTAAATACCGTAGCTTTTCCCACAAATCGCCGACTAATTAGCAGCAGTCCACGTATTTAGCAGCATAAGCGGTTCCAATAAGAGCCAAAGAGAGCGGGGGAGGGGAGAGGACTAAGCTGAACACGCTGTGCCAAAGAGACAATGCGGCAAAAGCTCTATGTGTTGCTAATAACTTAAAGTTTGTGGTATACGCTATATGGATAACACTTACGATCCTCCATTGCTGCTATGTTGTTGTTGTTTTCTTGATAATGTTTCTGCTTTGTTCTGCAATCCAAATGCACAACGCACTCGACTTTTAATTTTTGTTGTCCGCAGACGAAACTTTGCTAAGCGAATTGTACAACACTAGAAAAGTCTCGATGATTCGACTTCCATATCGATAATTGTTAGCGCTGCGGTGTTGCCAGATCTAACATAAGTGCCGTTGTTGATGTGGCAGTGAGGCGCGTAATAAAAGGAGAAGATTTAAATTTAAATGTTTTGTATTTCAAAAGAAATAAAAATACAATTATTCGTATTTGTGAATAGCCTGTTTGAAAAAAATGTCGTAAGTGAAAAATGTTGTTTTTCTTATCGGCATTCGTCTTTCTAATCTTCGTTTGCTTCGTCTTCCTCTCGCTTACATTTGATTTTCGTCCGTTAATATAGGAAAATATATACATTTATATACTTTGTATTGTATTCTCTACATTTCTTATAGTTACTAATGCAGTTGGTTGTAAATATGTATATTTTTTAAAAAATTTACAATATCAGGTCTGTATTTCTTGGTGTTTCTTTTTTTTAGTTTTTTCTTTTGTTTTTCTTTAGAAAATAAATTGTGAACACAAGAAGTAAAATAAGAGAAAAAGAATTAAAAATATAATTTGTTTACGTTTTTTATTGGTTTTATTTTGTTTTTTTTGTTGTTTTATATATTGAATGGTAAGTAAAAAATGTTCATATTTTTTTCTTGGTGTTTCAACTTCAAATAATAATAAACATAGGGGGAAAACTGAGCGCCCTTGTGTATAAATTGATTTAAAGTTGTTAAGTTGGAAAATATAAGTCGAAACAATTTAATATAAATCAAGAAGATTGCACAAAATTAAAATGTTTGTATTCATTTTGAAATGTGTGTGTGTGTGGGTGTGTGTGAGAGTGGTAGGGGGATATAAAGCTGGTTCTTTTGGAGCAGAAGCAGGCGTGCATTAATTAACATAGAAATCTATTGTCTATATATCATATATATGTGTATATATATGCAGGTATAATTTCAAGTACATGTCTGAATATAATTTAATTCAATTGCCGTTCAATTTCAATATCAATTTCCATTTGATTCATTTACAATTACGCACAATTTACTTGCGGGCAAAATAAACTAATAACTCGGGGCTCGTAGAGGATCAAAAACAATCAAAGTAAAGCAATAAACAAAAGGAAGGAAGGAACGAAGGCGGCAATAGTAAATATTATTTAACACTTTATGCTTAAGATTATTTCGTTTTTGACCGTATGTTTCTTTCATATTGAATATCATTTTGTTTCATTTGCAATCGATTCAAGTGTTTGTAACCATTTCTCTTCTTCTTCTTTCAACAAAACTCTGCTTAATTTAAGTAGCTTCAACTAATTAGAATATTATGCATTGAAAATGAAATATGTTTATAAAAAAGAAATTGGCATTTAAGTCATTTTGGGTGGGGCACAGTGGGAAGGGAAGGGGAAGGGGGAGCAGAACTTGGCGTTTTTATAGTTTTATTGTATAAATCAGGGAATAATACCGTAACAAATTGCAAGCGAAACCGAATTCAAACCGACTTTATAGTTTTTTCTTTTATGAGCTACAACAGCTATATATATATACAGATACATAATAAATAAAAGTAACTGTTTATTGAACTGCAGCAACTGATAAATATGATATACATGTCGATAATAATCGGAACTCAAGTGAAATTAAGTTTTTTGAAATGAAAACTTGATCGAAACTGAAATTCTGTTTTGTGAACTGCAAATGAATATTGTTTCGGTATGATTCCCTTGTATAAATGCAAATTCATATGTTTCTCTGTGTCTGTGTGTGTGAGTACATGTCTGTGTGTGTGTGTGTGTGTCTGTGGGGGATCAGCAGGAAGTTGCTCTGTTATCAAATGATGCAAAAATAGTTACTCGATTTGTCAGTTATGTATCCCTTGCGTGTGTGTGTAAAAGGAAACAGATAAAGAGAGGGGAGAGAGGGAGAGGGGAGAGAGAGACAACCTGTACCACTGATTTGACACTAGTTTTCGACTAAGGAGTCATCCGCCCAGCACGCCTGCTGCTGCTGCTGCCCGTTCCGCTCTGCACTTAGTTCTTGGGTCCCCACACAGATGTGATGGGCGTGGCAGCAACTGGTGCACCGCCGGCAGCGAAAAGCGGAAAATCTTCTTGCGACTGAGTGTTGGGTGCCGTTAGATTCTTAGCCTGCTGTTTCTTCTCCCACGGTGCATCCTTTATGACAAACCCATTCTCGTTAGTGTTGCTCGAGCCAGAGCCAGAGCCAGAGCTGGAGCCAAAGGCCGAGCTGAGAAAGGCGCCAACGTTCTTGGGTTGCGGAGATGGTGGCAGATTCTCCAAGTACTCGCGCTCATAATCCTCAGCCATGTTGAGCAGCACTTCCTTGGCATTCTCCACATCCTCCTCCTTGCCAATGATGGTCACGGCATTCGGATTGCTTTGAGCTTCGTCCGACGAAGGGAACTTGATGTCCACCTGGCACAGATAGAGAGAGAGTCAGATAATATTAGTATAATGTTCTATCTATAGCATCCTCAATCTATATTCTTACCTTGTAATCGTCAATGATCTTGCGAATGGTGCGTCCACGATGGCCAATGATGTGCGAATGAATGCGCGTGTCAATCTCGATGACCTCCCGATGCAGCGTCTGCAGCTCGCCCACAATTTCCAGAATGGCATCGCGTGCTGCCTCCGCCTTGGCCTGGTAGCCGGTAATGGAAATGACGCGCTGGTTGGGATCATCGCGTTTGGGCAATGAAATGTTAACATCATGATCGGCACGCAGCTTGTTAATGACTGCACCCTGGCGACCAATGAGCTTGGAGTGATACTCTGGATCGACCTCGATCTGGAGCACAAATGAGCGCAGCTCACGGTCAGCCCGATCGGCTTCGAAGTCCTCGATCATCTTCTCCAGCGCCTCCTTGGCCTCGGCCACACGAGCTGGAGTTCCCGATACCTTAATCACATCAGACTTGAGGTCGCTTGGTGGCAGCTCGACATGGACGTCGTGCGTGGACATGAACTGTCGCACATTAGCGCCGCGGGGACCAATGATGGTGCGATGCAGATCGAAGGGTACATTGAGCTCTTCCTCGATGGGAATCAGATCGAGCAGCGCCTGCTTGGCAGCGTTGCACTTCTCGATGCGACCCGTGATGCGAATGACATCGCATTGACGCACTATCTCTGCTGCAGGCTCTGCCTCGCTGCCCTCCTCCGCATTGCCATTGACACCGTTAGACAATCCCTCGACGGGGTCGGTGGCATCGCGATCGGGGAACTTGATTTGCACATCGAACTCGGAGGTCACCTGTTGCACCTTGAATCCGCGTGCACCCATAATGGTGCGATGCTGTCGCTGTGGTATCACCACCTCAATGGTTGTCTGCGCCTCCAGATCGGCGACGGTCTCCTCGATGCGCTGTTTGGCTGCCTCAATGCACTCCTTGGCGCCCTTGATGGTTACCTTGTCGGAGTTGGTGCCGGGACGCGGGAAGGAGATCATGACGCCGCCGCATTCCTCAGAGATGCGATGCAGAATTGTGCCACGCTTGGCCACAAAATGCTTGTGGTGCTTGGGATCAACGATTACCTCGCCCTCGGTGACCTCATCGCACTCCTTGATGATGGCCTCCAGCTGCTCCTTGGCCTTGTTCACGCTCTCCTCCTTGCCAATGATAATGATGGCCTCCTTGTCGCTATCCTCGTTCGTGGGGAAAATGATTCTTGCTCCCGTGGCGTCACGAATCTTGCGAATCGATGCGCCATTCTTGCCAATGAGGAACTTGTGATGCTGCTGCTTGGCACGCACCTCCACGCTGAACGATGCCTGCTGTCGCTCATTGGCCAGCTCCAGCAGCTGCGCCTTGGCCTTCTCCACATCATCCTTGGGTCCGCGAATGGTAACCTAAGGGAAGAAGAGAGGGAGGGGGACTTAGATGGGGCTACACTTGCTTTGTAAGCTACCTTACCTTATCGCTCTTGGAATCGCTGTTGGGGAACTTGATGGTGACGCCGCCGCACTCCTCCATGATGGCAGAGATGAGCTTGCCACCTGTGCCGATGATGGAGTTGTAGAACTTGGGCGAGATTTGCACCTCCTCGCTGACAATGTCGGACAGTTCGTTCTGTATCTTCTGTATGCGCTCCTTGGCCTCCAGTACATTCTCCTTCTTGCCCGTGATCACAATCACCTCGTTGGTATCACCTTCGGCGGGTAGATCGATCTTCGTTTGGGTCTCGTCACGGATCTTCTTGATGTTGGCGCCGCCTTTGCCGATGACAAACTTGTGGAATTGCTTGAAAATTGGCACTTCGATGATGTGCGATGACTCTTGGATTTCCTTGACAAGCTTCAGCAGATCCTTATGGCACTTGTCCACATCCTCTTTGGGGCCGCGCAGCTTCACAATATCGGTGTTCTCCTGTGGCGTTGGTATGGTGATTGTTACCTGACGATAACGATCCTTAACCTCACGGATTTTCTCACCCTTCGCTCCAATGATGGAGCGATGCAGGCGGCGATCGATAATCACATCCTTGGACTTCTCATTCTCCAGTTTATCGATCTTCTCCTGCAGCTCCAGCTGTGCCAGACGCACACCCTCCTTGGGACCCTCGATGCGAATGTTATTCTGTCCCTCACGCTCCTCAATGTTGATGTTCACCTTGAGCTCATCCTTCAGACGATTCACATTGGCGCCTGCCTTGCCAATGATGTGCTTGTAGTACGAGGGATTCACAGTCATCACCTCGTACGTGAAGTTCTCCTCGTAGTTGCGTATGATGTCGTTCAGATAGGAGACAGCCCTATCCACATTCTCTGGATCACCTTCGAGCTTGATCTTGTTCTCCAGGCAGTTCACATTCACATTGGGACAGTCTTCCTCCAGCTGCTTCATGTTGGCGCCCTTGCGGCCAATCACATACTTGTGTATCCAGTGGGGTGCATTGATCTCCACCGACTTGACAGAGTTGGCCTTCTGGTAGACAACAGTCAGGGCGTTGCCCAGAGCCACCTGTGGGCCACGCAGGGTGATCGTTTCCGAAATGGAATCGTTGGGCGGCATTTCAACAGACACTCCCGTTAGCTGCAGAATCTCGGCAATGGTCGAGCCCTTGGGCCCAATGACGTAGCGATGCTGGGGCTTGGCCACC
Organism: Zaprionus camerounensis; assembly: GCA_018904165.1. NCBI lineage: Eukaryota > Metazoa > Arthropoda > Insecta > Diptera > Drosophilidae > Zaprionus > Zaprionus camerounensis. Next base: position 572,144 of record JAEIFS010000037.1, read on the forward strand.
TCGACACTGACCGTGGAGCACTTCTTCTCCATCTCCTTGTAGATGGCCTCCACCTTGGCCTTGGCAGCGGCCACAGCATCCTTCTCGCCAGAGATAATGATCTCATCCTTTTGCACCTGCTGCGGTGGCACATTGATCTTGGCGCCAGTCTCCTCCTGCAGCTTCAACAGGTTCTCATTGTATGGCCCCACAATGAATGGATGATAGATCTTAGGCACTGAAGTCCGATCCGATGACTTCTTGTACTGCTCAGCCGACAGTTGGCGAATCTCCTGCTCGGCCTGCTCGATTCCCTCCTTGGTGCCGGCAATGGTAATCACATCGCTCTCATCTCCCTGATGTGGTATGTTAATCCGCGTCGAGGTGAGTCTCTCCAGCTCGCGCAATCGTTCGCCGCGCTTGCCGAGAATGACGCGATAATGCTCACGTGGGATATTCACCTGGCGACTGGCCTGGGTGGAGAAAGCCATCAGAATCTTGCGACGGGCATCGAGCAGCTCGCTCTGCTTGCCCTTGATCAGGAAGGTGAGACTTTGATTCTTGCCACTGACTATCTCAATCTGGGCTCCTGTCTCCTTCGTGATCTGCTGGCAAATACGCTTCGACTCTCCCTCACCGAACTTCTCCGACTCCGTTGACTTGCGCTCCTCCATGGGAACGTGCAGAACCTGAGAGAGAACAAGAGGAGATTAGAGAGAGACCTTTGGGGGAGGAACTTAACTGCAACTCACCTGAGTTTTCTGCGAGCTTGTCACACGGGCAATTGCCGGACCCGGTGCTGTTGTTGATGTATTCGTCGGCAGTGCCGGGAATAGATCGTCGTAGCTAAATGCGGGCGTGGCATTGCCGGTGCCACTAGTGCTGCTACTAGTGGGCGTTGCCACCGGAGTGGGCGACGATGGCTGCTCGGTGGATGACACCAGCTCCTGGCCATTGTTCAGGGCGTTTGGTTGTTGCTCAATGTTAGTTGCTAAAGGTCAGGAAAACAACACGTTAAACGATCATGCAGTGAGCAGTAGTTAAAGCTTACTTACCGTTAGATTCCTCCATCACTGCTGCTTGCATTACTTAAAAAAAGAGAAGAGTCCTTTTTCGTTCCAAGTCGTTACAGTAACACTGCGAGAAGCAGAAGATAAAACGAGTATATAAATTAGTATTTTATAATGTCTTTAACATGTTAAGGGGGAAAAGAATAATAATCAGTTTGCCCTATCATCTCATATCTATGTTTATATCAATCAATACATCCTCATCTCTCTGACTGTAAAAGTTCTTAAGAATTACTGCGAGGAAAGAAAGAAAGCAGAATATACAAATCAATGTATTACAATATATTTCAATGTCTTTGGACACTTCGAGGAGTGAAACTTCTTTATAAAGTAATAGAAAGCAGACTATACAAATCAGTCTATGTTATTCCGAATATCTCTGGGCTCTTCTTAAAGCAGAACTTCTTTAGAAGTTCTCCCTCAACAATGAAGTAAACTTTCACGAACTTCATCAATCTTTGCCTTGGCTGGCAACGAGAATAAACCCAAGATAAACCAAGTCATCTAGCAATAGAACACACATGAGAGTCAACTTTCTGTTCTGATAACGCCTAGGCACGACCCGCATGTCGTGCTGATGATAAGCCCAAGAGTAGCGGGGAGGGGAGGGGAAGGGGGAGATGGGAACACAGCACAGCTGATAAACCCACACCAAATAGTTAGTTTAATAATTGGCCACGTAATGTTTATGCCAAAACATAAGCTAAAGTACATGGACTATGTAAGTGTACATGCTATATAGTTACACTATATAATGTACTATATACATGTGTCTCTATAGTGTATGTGTGCGGAGATGTAGAGACATGTTTTTGTAGCTGTGGTGGTGATAAGTGGACAGTTTTATGTGCCACGCTGGCAAATGCGAAAGCAAACGCTGATTGCTATCGAACACACGCTGATAAGAGCTGCCCCAATCGCCCCGATATAATAATACAAACTATATATACAAATATACACAAATGTATGTTAACACAAGTGGAAGTAGAACCTTAACTTTTCGCTTGATTTTCCACTTGTTTTCCCCGCAACAGACTTTTTAGTTTCATACCACGAGTGAAAGGTTAATAAGCCTCACAGAGAGAGAGAGACAGAGAGAGAGATGAAGAGAGGGAAGAGAGTTGCAGCATTCTTTCCACAAACACAGGTGTATATATATGAATACCGTTACAAGACATGCACTTGATCAAAGCAGTGTGTATTCGTGTGTGTGTGTCTGGTTTTCTAAATCAGCGCCCAACAAGTTTTTTAGCCTACATTTTCTGCTTCTTTATTTTCTTCTTCATCATTTTTCGAGCCAAAGCAGCAGCCAGAAGAACAGCAAGAAGAGAGAGGGAGAGAGAGAGAGAGAGAGAAGACGTTGACTCGACCTAAACCCATAAAATGAGCAAACGAACAAAAACGATCAATGCCAACGATACTCAGTATACCCTAAATATAAACATAGATATCATGACTTTAAGTAAGCGAAAGATTCTTTGGTATGTGGGTTAATTGTAGGAAGAATTTGATAATTTATAATTTCATAAACCAGTACAGCAATTATGGAGCTACGTATGTTATCTTTCTACTATTTCAGGTAGAAATAGTTCTGTTATATACTTTAAACAGGTTTGATAATAATCCAAAGTGAACTAAATAAGTAAAGAACTCACATTCCATGCAGGCACCAAACGAACGACAAAGTTATAATGCTCTGCACGTAAAAATGTGTCAAAAGAAGAAACATGCCAAGAGTGAGCGAGCAAGAGAGAGAGAGAGAGAGGTAGACAAAGAGACTGTCGGGGCTTGACGTTGTGGGGGGAATAGAGGGCAGAGCTATAAAACCGGATGATAGCCGGCAACTACATGAAAACGATCGACAAGTGTGTGTGTGTGTGTGTTGCTGCTGCTCACCAATGTATGTGTGTGTGTGTGCGCTGCATGCGCACTTCTTTATTTTTTGTCGTCTCTTTTCGGTATATTGGTGGCTTGGCACCTTTCGAAGCAGCACAGGTAAAAACGAAAGAAACAGACGAAGACGAAGAAGGAGGAGGAGGAAGAGGGAGACGATGTAGAGTATGTAAATGCTTGCATGCATATGCATGTGAAAGAGTAAAGAGACAACTAAAGTTCAGCTCGAAACATTTTCTACAGTTTCTATGCACTATTTGCATATAGAAATTCGATTTGAGGCTGAAGACGTTTCTCAGCAGAACATGTTAATTATTTTTGGCTGGACTGTAAACGGGTTTGCCACTTACTGTACTGTAAAATCCAAAAAATCCGGCCTATATGGGTCCTTTAATAAAATCCAGTTTGATCAACTTGGCGTGTCTCCTGCTGCAATAAAGAGAGAAATGTTTTCAATTTTTGTTAATTTGTTACTGCAACTTTACTTTAAATATGTTAAGTAAGAATGCAACATGTAGAAACAGCGAAAAGCAATAAAGAGAGTGGAAAAACAAAAGGAAAAACATGTTTTCCTAGTGTTACCCCCCGCCCTGCTACTGTCACAACTCTCTCTGTGTGTGTGTGTGTGTGCACACTGCCGAGCATATGGCAACCATAGCAGGCCTGCCTGCACCCCTCCCACTCCTCTTGTTATTATCGAGAGGGAGGGAGAGAGAGACGAACGAGGCCTGCAGCGACCTTTATGCATAAACATGCGGGTCACTCATTGGACCATTGTTGTTGTTGTTCTCACTGTTACTGCAGTTGAATGTGGAACATCAAATATGTGTAGGCGGAAGCGAGAGAGAGAACGCGCGTATCGTAGTAATAGTAAATGTTCTTATCGAGTGTGAGTGAGTGATGCCTGAACGGTTTCTTCTTTCTAACTTGGCAGAGATTTAGTCCATTTAATTAGTTGGGATTTATTTTGAGTACGAAATACTAAAAGTTAAAAATCGTATGGCCCATGCTCGCACACACACACACACACAAAGGCACGCGCGCACTACCACCACCAAAGCCGCTGCTGCCGCCGCCGCCGCCGACTACGTCTGCTGCTGCTGAGGTTCCCGCTGCTGTCAATCGGACGGAGGCACACACACACATACTACCACACATATGTATGTTTGTGTGTGCATAGTTTATAGTTGTGTGCGTGGACGACGTTGTAGTCCCGCGGACAACGAAATATGGCTCTGCTGACTTTTGTCTTTCTCTCTGTGTACGTGTGTGTGTGTGAGTGAGTGCCCTGCATATGTGTGCCTGCCGTGGCCCGTGTGATTGATAATAGTATTGAAAAACACGTTGTTTTTCAATTAAAAGACGATTTCAATATTTCAATATCCGCACTTGAACACAATGAATATGCCTAAATTTTCTAACTGCAACTAAGAAGTTTCCACGTTGCGGCAGCCGCGGCCTCAATTTTCTCTCTAGTCGCCGTCGACGTTGACGTCGCCGCCACCTTGCTACGGCACACCACATAACTGTTAATTTAAGCGCATTCGCATTTAACTATATAATTTGAATTGGTCCACAAAGCGCGCACTGTTCGCTCACAGTATTTAAATGTATTTGTTCAACTCAGTTGCGATTAATTAGGTTCAAACTTTCTACTTAGAACTGCAATACGCACACGAAACGGATATCAACTCCAAGTAAAGTGAATGAATGAGCAACTGAGCGAACGTGGCAAAATGCAACGTGTTGCCACACTGTCGCATTGCCGGATTGCCGTTGTGCAGTGGCAACGCTGCATTAACAAGAATGTCAGGGCTGCCAGAAAGTGTATTTGTGGGTGTGTGTTGCTATCGATAACACAGGCACATATTTCTATCGCCTGTTTATGCCATCCATAGAACCATTCACAACAAAGAGAATAGAGTGAGTGGTTTTTTTTATTTCACACGGAAAATACCCGTACTCTGGCATTTCCGGAAGCCGCAGCTATTTATAGAGATATCCCACATTATGTCTAAACTGAAGAGCTTGCTACCCAACCTTTTTGGCGGCAACAAAGAGGCGCAGACCTTAAACAGAACAACAAACGCAAATGCAAATGCAACTACAAATGCGGATGCAGATACAATTAACAATGTTGTGGGTCGCCTTGAATCAGATGCATTGCCTGTCGGGGACCAGGAACAGGATAACAACAGTGGTGCCCTATCATTGCCATCAAATACGCCAACAGCTTCAGCGGATTTGACCGAATCCGTGCTGCGGGAACTCTCCGATCCCAACTACAATTCAATGGATGTCGTGCACTCGGCGCAAATACCAGGCGGAGCTCTGGTCAACAGCAGCAGCAGCAACAACAACACAATGAATACCATGAATGTTCACAGTGCCCAGCAACAAGTGGTCATGAACTTCTCCAATGCCAGCAACTTGCATTTTGGCTCTGTCTATAACTTCAATCAAAACCTGAGCGCCAGCAGCTCCCGCAAGGGCAGCACCAGCGCCACAGAGGAATTAGCATCACCGACTGATGCGACTAAACGCCAGTTGCCCCGCAAAACAGTCAGCATTGTAACCATGATGCAGTCACAAGACGAGCCCGATCCGCGCCTGCTTGACACTGTTGCCACTCACCTGGGCGAGGGCTGGAAACAGGTAATGCGGGATCTGGGCCACTCCGAGGGTCAGATCGAGCAGGCAATAATCGATCATCAGATGCACGGCAATATCAAGGAGGTATGTAGTTCAATGCATTTGCAATTCAATCAGCGTTGATAAGGTTTTTCTCGCCTCCAGGTGATTTACCAGCTGTTGCTACAGTGGCTGCGCAGTGCCGACGATGGTGTGGCTACAGTGGGTCGACTCACCACATTGCTATGGGAATCACAGCATCGCGAGTGTGTGCAGCGCATGAAACTCGTCTGGAAGGCGCTCGAAAAGCGCAAGACAGCCAGTTAGTCAACCTGCAAGCCTCGTTATGTTCACAATTGTGCAATATTATTTGTTAAAATTGTTAACACAGCAGACGCTCCATATAGTAACTGGATAGAGTTTTGTTTCGGGTGTTTTGTACTGCTAAGCTAATTGAAATGTTTAAAAAAGCGAATGTACTAGATTATAGCGATTTACTTTGGTTTCTACTTTGTTACCATACCATACACAACTTTATAAAGTTTGTTAGAAATAGAACTGTTTTTAGAGACAGTTCTAATTGCTGAGCGTCTACTGTACTTTTGAGGTTCGAATAAGTGCCTAAACTACAATATCCTCAAGCAACTTAATTGTAAAATGTGATATTTAAGATACATTGTTGTGCATTTTCAAGAAATATATAAATAACAGATAACAAATGTGCAAAATAGTCACGCGAGAGAGAGAGAGATTGCCAGATTATGTAAGGGAATATAGATTATATTTGTATCAGACAATCTTGCTGATCTTTGCACTGAACATATCAATTAACATTTGTGCGCCGTTGCCATTGTTTGACTGATAGTCGGGCAGCTGTGCCATGCGCTCCAGCCAGGCGCTGAGCTTCGGATAGCGCTGTGCCGCGATTGGTGCCAGACCCACCAGACTGGACACCGAGGAGACGCAGCTGTAGTCGGCAATGGTTAATTGAGGACCACACAAATATGTCTGGTTGCCCAGGAAAGCCTCAAGGAATGCATATGCCTCGTAGATGGCATCAATCTTGTAGCGCGCCACCTCCGTCTCGTCGTGCATGAGCACAGGGAATGCAATATTCCGTATGCAGCCCTGGAACACTACGCCCGTCTCGAAGTGCAGTCGCTGATCCACAACGGCTCGCTTGAACAAATCCTTCGGGTAGAGGACATCGTTCTTTCCATATTTGCGCACTAGATACGCCATAATGGCATGCGAGTCCCAGATGCACTTGCCGTCGTCCTCTAGCAGGGGTACCGTGTGCTGGGGATTCTTCAGCGTGTACTCCTTGCTCAGCTGCTCCTTGGCCAGCAGGTTGACCAGCTTGTACTCGTATTGCAGCCCTAAGGCGTTCAAGGTCAACTTGCAGGCCCGCACAGGCGGACTAGCCTCCACACCGTATAGCACAAGTTTGCCCATTCCCGTGTTTAAGCTCGCACTGATCTATTTGAACTAAACTGTCTCGTACCGTCCAGTGAATCGTGCTTTACATTTTTGCATTAATCAATACACTGAGAACAATTTTGGTGCTATTTAAAGCACATATAGTTAATATATATTTATATACATACATATGCATTTATATGTCATTATATTCTTGCTTGGCAAACGATTATAATACGCAAATCATATCATGTATTTCTCTCAGTGTATATATTATTTACATTACTTATTGCTGTTGGCATAAATCGACGCCTTGTGATTACTTGATAAGTTGATTAGCTAATTATAGGCATAGCATTATATTATATAAGTTATGTAAGATGAACAATGATTTTTATGTTTGTTTTGTGTTCTAGGAAAACCTTTTTATTAGTGCCATTGCTCTACCCGATAGGGAATAATCTAATCGATGCCAAGTGATAAGCTGCGTAGTAAGTGTGGATATGGCAGACACGTGAAGCTCGCACGAAGACACACACAAGCATATCGCATACACACGCACACACACTCCAACGAGTGAGCGCACACTTGCCTAGTCTGCAGGCACCTGCACTCTCGCTGGTTAGTGCAGCTCAACTGACATCGGCATCTCGCTCTCACCAACTCCCGGCCGGCGTTTGCATGTGTGGTGAGAGAGCGAAGTGCACGAGAGCGCGCATTGCTTCGTCAGCTGTGATGAGGTAAGTCTTGGTAGAGAATAAGAGTGTTGATCGTGTGTGAGAGAGAGGGGACGCATTGCTTCGTCTGCTGTAGTAAGGCCGAGTGGAAGAGATTCTTCTTCATGCAAGGCAGAGAGAATAGTTCTAGTTTACTTTAGTTTGAGTTCCACTCGACGACCCCCGCTCATTCCTCTGGTACCACAGTTGTGGAGTTTACTGCCGAGAGTAGCATAAAGAGAGCAGAAACTAAGAGAAGGCTAAGCTGATTTGTGGAACTTGTACTCTTCTTTCGTGTATTCTGCTAACAAACTGTTGCAATAAAAATTAAAGGAGAAGTATTAAGTTGTCAAATTACTCTCTCTATTCAAGTGGGTTCTCTTTTATTACAGTTTAGGCTTCAACAGTGAAGGATTTGCTCTTAATGGCGGCGACAAACTGCTGTGCCCCGATGGAGTTCTCTGAGTAATAGGGCAGCTGCTCCAGACGCTTCAGCCAGGCGGTCAGCTTGGGGTACTTGGCGGGGTCAATGTCCACATAGGCCACAAGGCATGTGACCGATGTGACGATACTGTAGTCGGCTATGGTCAGTTGATCACCGGCAATGTAGTCGTGATCCTTGAGGAAGACCTCCACGAAGTCGTACACCTCCGTGATAGCCTCAATGCGTTCCTTGGGCACGACAGTGGCGCCTAGGAAGAGCACCAGCTTGGTGATGGAGCGTAGAGCATTAGCAAACACCACGCCCGACTCGAAGTGCAGGCGCTGATCAACGACGGCACGCTTCAGAAGATCCTTGGGGTAGAGGGCATCATCCTTGCCGTACTTGCTCACCAAGTAGGCCATGATAGCATGGGAATCCCAGATGAGCGCGTCGCCATCCTCCAGTAGGGGCACTGTGTGCTGGGGGTTCTTCTTCAGGTACTCCGCCGAGTGTTGCTCCTTCTTTAGAACATTAACGACAACGTACTCGTATTCCACACCGAGTGCAGCGAGCGTCAGCTTGACTGCGCGTACTGGGGGGCTGGCATCCAAGCCATAGAGCGTTACTTTTCCCATGTTGTTAGCTTGCAGTGAGAACGTTGACTGACTAAAGCGGTCGACAGCTAATCGTCTTTTATAGTCACTGCCTGAGGGGAGTAACGATGTTAAGAGAGCAATAAAAAGAAGAGAGACGCGATAATAGAAACCAGAGAAGAGCAACAGTTCGTTTCTCTCTGAACTGCTAATACAACAAATAGAACTGCTAATAAAACAAATAGAATTCGTTCATTCTACCCATCTACGAGTTTGGGAGTTCACTTGGAATTTTCCATTTGGCAGGTGTAATGGTCTAGGCGCTTAATATGCCAGGTGATATTCGGGTACTTGACAAGGCTTCTCTTAATAAATATCATCAAGAGAACAGAACCTTTATAAAAGATGATCCTCCTTGAAACTTGCACTGATTCCTTTCTGCTTTCTGCAACGCCCAAACCCTCCATCTCTGAATCACACTCCTGTTAAAAATCTCTCTCTCTCAAATCTTTTTACTTTAACCTTTAATTGTGAATGATTTGCTCTTTATGAGAGCTACAAACTGCTGTGCGCCGACAGAGTTCTCCTCATAGTAGGGCAGCTGCTCCAGGCGCTTCAGCCAGGCAGTCAGCTTGGGATACTTGGCAGGCTCAATCTGCACATAGGCCACAAGGCATGTGATCGATGTGACGATACTGTAGTCGGCTATGGTTAGTTGATCACCGGCAATGTAGTCGTGGTGCTTAAGGAAGACCTCCACGAAGTCGTAAGCCTCTGTAATAGCTTCGATGCGCTCCTTAGGCACGACAGTGACGCCAAGAGAGAGCACCAGCTTGGTAATGGAGCGTAGAGCATTAGCAAACACGACACCCGACTCGAAGTGCAGTCGCTGATCAACAACGGCTCGCTTTAGCAGGTCCTTGGGGTAGAGGGCATCATCCTTGCCGTACTTGCTCACCAAGTAGGCCATGATAGCATGGGAATCCCAGATGAGGGCATCGCCATCCTCCAGTAGGGGCACTGTGTGCTGGGGGTTCTTCTTCAGGTATGCCTCGGAGTACTGCTCTTTGTTCCTTGTGCTCACCAGCACGTACTCGTAAGGTACTTGAAGAGCAGCGAGCGTTAGTTTGACAGCACGCACTGGTGGACTGGGATCGAATCCATAGAGTTTTATTTTGCCCATGTTGATTGGTTACCCAGCAAACAACGAGTGCCTGTGGCAGTCAACAGTTCATTGTCTTTTATAGTAACTGCTGGAGGGGACTCACGATGAAAGAATAAACAAAAGATGAGTAGTAGATGATAAGATAAAGCAGACAAGAGAGAAACATAGTACGAAATCAATAAAACAACAAAAAGTAATCTGATAGATCAGAAATTATACTTTAATCTTAAACTTCCAGTGTTAAGTTTGTGCTTTTCGCTGCAGCTATGAACTTGGCAGCTCCCTTGGCATTCTCCTCATAGTAGGGCAGCTGCTCTAGTCGCTTGATCCACGCGCTGATCTTGGGGTACTTGGATGTGTTAATCTCGATGAAAGCGATCAATGCACTGATCGTTGTAACAATGCTAAAGTCGGCAATGGTCAGATGATCGCCGGCAATGTAGTCATGATCCTTTAGGAAGACCTCCACGAAGTCGTACACCTCGACAATGGCCTCGACACGCTCTTTGGGAATCACCTTCTTGCCGAACCAAAAGAGGGGCTTGGTAATGCTTCTCAATGCGTTTGCAAACACGACGCCCGACTCGAAGTGCAGGCGCTGATCCACAACGGCGCGTTTGAGCAGATCCTTGGGATAGAGGGTGTCATCCTTGCCGTACTTGCTGACCAGGTAGGCTATGATGGCGTGCGAGTCCCAGATGCAGGCTCCATCATCCTCCAGCAAGGGAATCGTGTGCTGCGGGTTCTTCTTGAGGTACTCTGCCGAAAGTTGAGCCCTCTCGACAATATTGACCACGACAAACTCGTAAGGCAGCTCCAGTGCGGCCAGGGTCATTCTCACAGCACGCACCGGGGGACTTGGCAGCACTTAAAGCGTTATCTTGCCCACATAAAGCGTTATCTTGTCCATGGCGTTGGGTTCAAAACTGATTGACCACACAAACATATGGCGTGCTTTTATAATGTTTGTGCCAAGCAAGTTCTCTCTGTGCTTGGTTCATAATGTATTCGTCTGATCTTTTCTGGTTCTGGTTCTGTATTGGTATTTATAATATAGTTTATTCTCTTATGTTATATGTACATTTCTTTATATACTAACAAGTTTTGTTCCCCATCTATTCCTCGAAGGTGAAAGTCTTTGTCTTCACGATGTCCACAAACAGCTGAGCCCCCTCGGAGTTTGCTGAGTAGTAGGGCAACTGCTCCATCCTCTTCACCCAGGCACTGAGCTTGGGGTACTTGCTGGCATCGATGTCCACATAGGCCACCACGGAACTGACCGAAGAGATGAGACTGAAGTCGGCTATCGTCAACTTATCGCCGGCCACGTAGTCGTGATCCTTCAAGAAGGCCTCGATGAATCCGAACGCATCGTGTATGGCCTGCAGGTGCTCCTTGGGTACGACTGTGAGGCCCTTGATCATCACCAGCTTGGTGACAGTGCGCAGAGTGTTTTCAAACATGACGCCCGTATCGAAGTGCAGTAGCTGATCGACTACGGCGCGCTTGTGCAGATCCTTGGGGTAGAGGGAGTCATCCTTGCCGTACTTGCTGGCCAGGTAGGCCAAGATGGCGTGCGAGTCCCAGATGCAGAAGCCGTCATCCTCCAGCAGGGGAATCGTGTGCGTTGGATTCTTTTTGACAAATTCCTCGCTGAGGTGTTCCTTGTTGGAGATGTTCACCACGACAAACTCGTATTCCACACCGAGAGCAGCCAGCGCCAGCTGAACTGCTCGCACTGGGGGACTGCGATTTAAGCCATAAAGAGTTAGTTTACCCATGTTATGCCGCTGTGATTCGAAGAATGTACACTGACTAGATAAACGCACAGGCCGGTCTTTATATGCCCGTCGAAGAGCAGCTGCGAGCTTTAAGAGCGCGAGTGGAAAAAGAGAAAAGCTTCGCCAGTTCGCGTGCGATAGCGGGCAAAATTGGTGTAATTAACTGTTGTTATGGTCGTCGTGACGTAGTGGAATGTTTGTTCGAGAATCAATAGGCAAATCGAATAGTGTAGAAGGTGACTAAGAGAGCGCGTGGTGAAATTCAAGAGAGACCACTTGCCTAATCTACAAGAGTGTGAGAGAGAGGGGGAAAGCTTACCTCGCATGCCGTTTGTGTTGTTTGCGTTTTGTTGTTTTGATTCCGTGGCGAAATTAGAAGCAGAAGCAAACATCGGTTTTTTTTTCTTGCCAGCAACGGTGACCGGCAAAATTACGGCACATACAAATTATTATCTCTGTGTAATTGTCATCGATTTGTGGAATATACTTTGGCAAACATACGGAGAGATAATAAGAACATCAGAGAGATAAGAAGAAAGCTAGCAACCTTTTAGTTCTTATTTATTATTATATGTATTTATATTTAGTATGATAATGCTGTGAGAATCTCAGTCCACCAATCGGAATCTGGTGTCCCTGACGGCGGCAATGAACTGCGCGTTGCCCGAACCATTCTCCGAGTAGTAGGGCAGCTCTTCCATGCGCTCGATCCACGCGGTGATCTTCGGGTACTTGTTGGAATCGATTTCCGAGTAGACAGTCAGCGAGGAGATCGGAGAGATGAGGCTGAAGTCAGCTATGGTCAGCTCATTGCCGGCCACATAGTCGTGGTCCTTGAGGAAGGTTTCCACCAGACGGTACACTGCCTGAATGGCCTCAACACGTTCCTTGGGTAACTGTTTATTCCGGAATACAGCATCGTTGGCTCTCTTGAGGGCGTCGGCGTAGATGACACTCGACTCGAAGTGCAGACGCATATCGACTACGGCGCGCTGGTACGGATCCTTGGGGTAGAGGGAGTCGTCTCTACCGTACTTGTTCACCAGGTATCCCATGATGGCGTGCGAGTCCCAAATGCAGATCTCATGATCCTCCAGCATGGGAACCGTGTGCTGCGGGTTCTTCTTCAGATACTCCTCGGACATGTTCTCCCTCTTGAGGGTGTTTATCTCGACATACTCATAGGGCAGCTGTAGTGCAGCCAGCGTCAGTTTAACGGGTCGCACTGGCGGGCTGAGATCAAAGCCGTAAAGCGTAATTTTTCCCTGATCCATTTGCAGCGTTCAAAAGAAACTGGATGACTCAACGGGCAGCTGGGCGCTTTTATACCAAAAGAGAAGAAGGTCTCTGCAAGAGAGACAGAAGATCTACGAAGAGTTGCCAGTCTTGTGTGTGCACTCTTTCACTGCACTCTCTCTCTCTGAAGAGAAGTGCCTTAATAAGGGCTCAAATATAAATTGAATTGAAGATTAGTTGCTCTCCAAGGGTACCTGCAGCTGTTCACAGTGCCGTTACCCGAGCTTTTGAGCTTTTGCATAGACGAAGAAGGAAGAGAAAGAGAAAGAAATAACAATAAGCAGGCAATTATGGTTGGCATATCTTTATTAGGAATGCAAGCGTGGAGTGCGAAGCTTTATTTGAACATTTAATAACAGCAAGTGCATGCGTGTGAGTGTGTGCGTGCGAGTGAGGCAGAGCGAGAGTATTTTTGAGTTCACTTGAGTATTCATTGGCAAGCTCTCGCACTCACTCTGTTAATAACAGCAAGTGCATGCGTGTGTGTGTGCGTGTGCGTGCAAGTGAGGCAGAGCAAGAGTATTTTGAGTTCAGTTGAGTATTCATTGGCAGGCTCTCACACTCACTCTCACGCTCTCTCTTTGCAATGTTTGAGCTTTTTGTGCGAATTGCTCTCTTTGCCGTTGTTGTTGTTGTTATTGTTGTTGTTGTTATTAGTGCTTGCACAACGCAGAGAGAGAGGGATCTGAATCCCTTTTAGTTGCCTTGAAGTCTCTCTTCTGCCGCAACAATTGCATCCCTCGGTAAATGCTCTCGGAAGTAGGGAAGACTCTGCATGCGCCTGATCCATGCGACGAGCTTCGCATACTTGACAGGATCAAGTGGACAAAAGCCAATAAGGGACGACATCGGCGCAATGAGGCTGAAGTCGGCAATAGTCAGCTGATTGCTCGCCATATAGTCGGTATCCCGGAGGAAGCTCTCCAACTTATCGTATGTCACTTCAAAGAACGAATTCTTCCTGTCCAGAGCGGGATTCTCCCTGAATATCATGGAGAAGGTGACGAACAGACGCGACTCGAAGTGCAGGCGCTGATCTACAATGGCCCGCTTGAGTGGATCCTTGGAGTAGATGGTGTTGTCCAAGCCGTACTTGTTGCCAATGTAGCACAAGATGACGTTCGAGTCCCACACACAGTCGTCATCATCCTCCAACATGATCTCCTCCTTGTCCAGGTGTTTCCTATAGAACTCCGCGAGATTCTCCTGCCTCAGGTGGTCCACGACAACGTACTCATACCGCAACCTGAGCTCAGCCAGTGCTAACCGGACAGACCACACGGAAGTGCTCATGTCATTCCCGTACAACTTGAGTCTGCCCATCCTCTTGGCGTGCGCAGTGGTGACAATTCCTCGGAGGTCAAGGAAAGAAAGACTGTTCCAGAAGCAAAGGAGTTGCTTTATTGCAAATTCAACCAAATTGTTGTTGCTTTTTCTGCATACAGTAAATAACAGCAAATGCATACATTTATACAAGCGTATACAAATATGTGTGTGTGGTTGTCTATTTGTAGTGTGTGTGTGTGTGTGTATGGTACTTATGCAGCTCTACTACTGTATGTGTGTGTGGAGTTCTAATAGACCAACTGCGCTAAGCGTGCCTCTCTCTCTCTATCTCTCACTCTAACTGTCACTGTCTCTCTGTCCCACTCTGACGCTCTCTTTGGAAAGAGAGAGCTTTTAGTCGGATCAGGGCTGTAGAATTGTTCTCTTTGCTGTTGTTGATGAAACATGACTTGGAGTGATGTCAGTTTTCTCTTTTCGAATTCTTCTTGTGACTCTTTATGTATATTACATTGGTATTATTTATATATTTGTATCCATTTACGGAGGCGGAAGGGGCGTGGCTAAAATCTAAACTAAACGAGAACTACGCGCTGAATTAATATAATTTTTTTATATTATTTTGGTTGTCCTAGCTCTCTGAGTTATAGATTCTCATACTGACAGACAGACAAACAGACAAACAGATGGACAGACAGACCAACAGATCAACAAACTGACGGACAGACAAATACAAATTTTGATTTTTTAGCTATTATCTTTTTGGCAACACTGGTTTAAACAGCTGACGCATGTTTCGTGTTTTGTATGACTGTCAACCATCTTCAGTTTAATCTATAATTTGACCATGAAGACAACATTGAAGCATTTATTCGTGAGATACCGCCCGAAATGTTGACAAAAGTATGCCAAAA
This sequence comes from Zaprionus camerounensis, assembly GCA_018904165.1. Lineage (NCBI taxonomy): Eukaryota > Metazoa > Arthropoda > Insecta > Diptera > Drosophilidae > Zaprionus > Zaprionus camerounensis. The sequence goes on from JAEIFS010000037.1 coordinate 587,309, forward strand.
TGGATTAAGCCGATGGAGCATTTGAGGCGCAGTGACGCTCAACATTTGCATGAAATAATCTTTAAACATTCAATTATATGCACCGTACTATCGATTCAAATAAAGATTTCAAGCATTTCTCAGTATTTCATGTGTTCTTTTTTTTAAAACTTTCCTATAGCTCTTAAAAAATCACCTTTTAGCTGTCATAGAAAGAATCGGTCCAAATACAGGTTTATGTATGAATATCAGTATGCTCTTTCGAAATAAACTAACTAAACATTGCCAATAAAAGCTAGATAGCAAGCGATGTATTATAATTCAATTATATACAACAATTATAGGAACAATCGAAGAAAATAAGCAACTGCAAGGGCATAAAACCTGCGGCATACCGAAGGTAGCCTTTTCTTTTTGATTTTATTGAAAACTACAAATTGTTTTTGCCTTTTGTGCCTAGAGTAGATAAGAGATAATGTGTGTGTGGGTGTAGCAGAGTGTTAATAGATCGACTAAGCTTTGGGGGCACTCTCTCTCTCTCTCTCACGCTCTCTTTTCAAAGCACGAGCTTTGAGTTTGCTGAGGTCTCTCGAATTGTAGTTATTGTTGCTAACACGACATGACTCAGCGCATGGCAGGGAACCTGATCAGCTATGCTGCAAGGAGAGAGAGAGAGAGGAAGGACAGAGTGCTGCTCTAATCCTCCACAGTAAAGTTCTTGGACTTAATGAGTGCCTCGAATTGCGCTGCACCCACGCCATTGGCCTCATCGTGGTAGGGCAACTCTCTGAGGCGCTGCAGCCAGGCAGCCACGTTGGGATACTTGCTGGCATCCAGTTCGAGGTACACCATCAGGCTGCAAATGGAGGTGAGCAGGCTGAAGTCGGCTATGGTCAGCTCTGGCCCGGCTACGTAGTCGTTGTCGCCCAGCAAGGTCTCCAGCAGCTCATATGCCTCGACCACGGCGTCCACCTTGGCCCGCTCAATGCTGGTGCAGTCCGAGAAGAGCAGCGGGCGGGTGATGGCCCTCACAGTGCCGGTGAAGAGCTCGCTCGAGTCGTAGTGCAGTCGCTGATCCACCAGGGCACGCTGCACTGCATCCTTGGGGTAGAGCGCGTCATCCTTGCCATACTTGCTCACCAGGTAGGCCATGATGGCGTGCGAGTCCCAGATGCGCACATCGTCATCCTCCAACATGGGCACAGTACGCTGCGGGTTCTTTGCCACGTACTCGGGGCTAAGGTGCTCCCCCACCAGCAGATTCACGGGGATCAACTCATAGGGCAGATCCAGTGCCTTGAGAGCCAGCAGACAGGAGCGTGTGGGAGGACTCGCCTCCAGGCCGTAGATTGATATCTTGCCCATGTTCACAGCGCTAATTGAAGAAGGTAACTGAGGCGAGGCACCTCTGCCAGTTGCCTTTATACCCTGCCGACTCCTGGGAACCTACGCCTGCTGCTGACAGTGTGGGAAATCGAACCTTGCCAGGGCAATTAGTTACCAAAGGACAAGGGCAGACACTTGGAGATACCCTGTACTCTTTGAAAGAGAGAGAGAGAGTAACATGTGGTTGCTGCACTGGCAAGCCAAGCTAGCCTCTTTTGTGATTGTTTAAAGGGTATATTGTGGACTTCTCTTTGCTTTCTTTTAGTGGAATTACAGATTGTAGTAGGCTGGTAGAGGGTCACACTGATATATTGATACTTATATAACACAATGACTATGTTAAGCCTATGTTAAACCTATGTAAACTAACTTTAAGATTACGAGGATGTTAGTGGTTCTCTCTGAATTAGCATTCTCTCTCTGAGAGAGGCATTCTGTGTTAACGTGTCGAATAAAGAAGCTTCCACGAGATTGAACTTATTTTACCTTGTAGCCCAACTACCCTTTGCCTCTAGCTAATTGTAGGGTATTCTAGCCTTGTCTTTGTAAGTTACAGTTTATCAATTTGTTTAAATTATTCACATGCAGCTTGCAAACACGCGAACTAACCAAATTGACAGAGGTACCTCAAGGTCCTCAGAGAGAGACACCTTCCAAGGGGTTCAATTGCCGTGTGGTTCCTTTGCACGTTCAACTGCACTTGTAACTGTAAACTGGGCGTGGTCCAGCCTTCACAACAGAGTAACAATTAACCACACACAGACACACACACACACACACACACTTCTTTTGCTGGCTGACGTGACACTGAGCTGAGCAAATATTGACGTAGCCAGAGATAGGCAAGTTAGCTGTAGATGTTGTAGGGGGAATGGGGAAGAGAAGCGGGGGAGTGGGGAGGGTGGTTAACTAAAACCATAGCTACTTATCTGTAGCATTAATAAACAATCAGGCACAACTTGCAGCATTATGACGTCTTTGTTTTGCCAGCAACTAAACTTATCTAATCTGCGTCTCCGTCTTCGTCTCCGTCTCCGTCTTCGTCTCCGTCTTCGTCTCCGTCTTCGTTTCAGTTTGCAGTTTGCTCCGTCTGCCAACAGATCTGGCAGTTGTCTGAGCAACCTCAACGTTTATGGGCCTCATACTTTACGGTAGCGAACTAAGCGCCCCTGTGCGGGCAGTGCTGCTCACCCTGCGTGCCCTGGAGCTGCAGTACGAGTTGAGGGAGTTGGAGCAACTGCAGCAGGAGCAGGGCAAGGGGGAGGCAGTGCTAAAGGATGGCAATGCCAGCATCTGGGAGTCGCATGCCATCTGCGGCTATCTGGTGCACAAGTATGCCAAGGATGATGCGCTGTACCCCAAGGAGGCACTGCAGCGTGCCATGGTGGATCAGCTGCTGCACTTCGAGTCGGGCGTGCTCTACATCCATTTGCAGGAGCTGCAGCGCCTCATCTTCGAGGAGCATGTGACGGAGCTGCCCAAGCAGAGACTGGAGCAACTGCACGAGGCCTATGCACTGCTCGAGCTGTGCCTGGCCAAGCAGGAGTATCTAGCGGGCTGCCAACTCACCTTAGCCGACCTCAGCATCGTTGCCACACTGAGCACGCTGCAGCTGAGCTACGCCCCAGTAGACGCCACTCGCCAGCCACGGCTGAGTGCGTGGCTCACTCGCATCTCCTCCACGCTGCCCTACTACGAGCAGGTGAATCTCCCAGGAGCGCGTCTTCAGGCGGAGCGTGTGCGCGCCAAGCTGCCCAACAGATTCGACAAGCTCTGGCAGAAGGCATTCGCGGACATCAGAAGTGGCGCAGGCAAGCAGTGAGCAGAAGGTGGACTACTGTCTTGCATACCCTGTAAACTGGAGTAAATTATTGCCAAATATAGCTGCACATACTGCCCACACTTTGATTGCTTTACAGGGTATAATTATGTTAAGGAAACTTGAAAACTTTTTGCGCTCATTAAAATTAAAAATTTCCTTGCGCAGCACAACACAAAAAGAAGATGAAACAGGAGAAGCAAAAGGAGGGGGAAAAGGAGAGAAGTAGGAGAGGGAAAGGGGAAGGGAAGAAGGAGAGGAAAGGGGAGGAGCAGAGGAAGGGGGAACTGAAGATGCACGAAATGAAAAGCGCAAAGTTTTGCTGCCGTGTCGTGCATGCTAAAGTTGTTAAATCATAATTAATTTATGACGCCGCCAGCCAAGTCGCAGTCGCAGCAGGAGTTGGAGCAGCAGGGAGGAGGGGAGGGGGTTGCTGTAGAAGCAGGGAAGGAGCAGGGGAGGCGCAGGGAAGGCGCAGGCAAGGAGCAGACAGCTTGGCGTCGTGTAAAACGCGCTCTTAGAATGCTGCAGCGAGCTGCCTGTCTAAATACCTGACTGTGCGTTCACTTGCAACCCTCCAGCTGGCATACCCCCCCACCCTCTCCACTACCCTGCCGCTGCCCACTGCCAGCAGCTTTTATGCGCCTCATTGCAAAGACGACGCCAGCAGCAGCAGCAGCGACGGGAGCGACGGCAGCAGCAAACTAATTGGTTTAATTTCAACTTTTACTTTGCACAACAACGACGCTGACGTGGGCGTAGTCGTCTCAGCCACGCCCATCTCTAGTGCAGGTGCCTGTCAAGCTCTTGCTGCTTTGCCTGCTTGCTTCGCGCGCTTTAATGCGACTTTTTTACTTACAAACTTCGCTTTTTTAGCCTGCCTGCCTGCCTGTCTGCTTTGCCTCCTACGACTCTGCAGCAGTTTATTGTTGCATACTTTTGTGCGCCTGCTGATATTCCGCTGTCAGTTGTTGTTGCTGCTGCTGATGCTGCTACTGTTGCTGTTGCTGTTGTTGTGGCTGCTGCTGCTGTAGGGATTGTGCTCACTTTGAATGGCAACTTAAGTTGAAGCAATCAAACAAACTACTAGAATTAACGTTGCCAACGGCTTTATTTGTTGCTCCCGTGCAGTTGGCAACTTATTATTGCCTACTTTCAGGCGCCACTCGAATTGTTCACAATTTGTACTTGATGCTACGCAAGATGGGATACTTTTCACCCGCACACCTGCCCTGAAAGTCATCCAGCGACAGATCATGCAATGCCACACCCCCCAGCCCCCTCACCCGCGCATAGTCCGCCTTAATGGCTGCCGTGGCCGGATCCTCATAGCCCACCCACAGTCCAGGCTGATTGTTCTCGCCCGCAGCACGATAGGCATAGATGCCATAGCGCTTGGTCGGATCTCCCACCTTGCGCAGATGATCTGTCTTCTCCTCCTCATCCCTGCCTGCACCCAAATGATTCTGCAGCAGCTCACAGATCTCCGGCCAGCTGAGCAGACCCGCTTGGAATGTGTGCTTGCCAGCTGGAGCAGGTCCCTCGGTGTCCGCTATGGGAGGGTAGCCAGTGTTGCCGGAGTTGCGACCCATCTGCCAGGCACGGCCGTAGCTGGAGACCCCAATGAGCAGCTGCTGTGCATTCGCTGTGCGGTTGAGCCAGTAGTCCACCTGGTACTGCACACTGTGCCGCACATCGCGATCGTACATGGGGTAGAGTGGAGCTGGCAGATCCGCCTGCTTGGGGTCACGCTGCGGCGTCTGCAAGTCATAGCTGCCCAGGCTGACGAACTCCACGAAGCTCAGCACGGCGGGAATGTCAATGAAGACTGAAAGCGAGGATTACTTAGATGAAGATGCCCCTCTGCGAGATCTAGGCACACTCACGTTCTGCATCCACATGTGGCAGCATGCTGAGTGTCAACTGCTTGCCATGTGCCTGCAGCTCCAAGCGCAGCTCCCTTACAAAAGCAGCAAACTGCTCCTTGTGCTGCTCCGCCTTGTCATCGATGGCAGAGCTGCTGAAGATGCCCTTGAACGAGGACCACGCCCGCTTCAGCGCACCCTGCTGCAGCTTCGGTCGCAGCTTGGGGAACTGCCAGGCCAGATCGAGTCCATCGAAGCCATGTGTGAGCAGCTCCAAGCTGGCGCTGCTCTTGAAGTTGCTGCGCCTCTCCGCCTGCTCCAGCAGCCGCAGATACTTCGCTGTGTCGGGCACGCCCTCTGCATTCAGATCCTGCTCGCCGCCCACAGAGAGCAGTATACGCAAGTGCGGATGCTTTTGCCGGAGCTTCATGATGCCCGTAAAGTCTGTGAGTGCGCTGTGCTGCTTCAGCCTGTAGGTCTCCGCATCGATGGCTGCATAGCCGTAGATCAGGTAGTTGCAGAACTCCAGTGCAGGCTCCAGTTCGGCCATGGATAGGGCAAGGGGGCCTGGCGGGGAGGAAAGCGAAATCAGTTCAAGAAAACAAAACATAGAGAGTGATAACCCCAGTGAGCTCGGGGCAAGAGATTAGAGCAGAGAAGAGAGTGTTCTGCCATTGCTATACTCTCTCCCCTCTTCTCTATCTCTCTCTCTCTCTCTCTTGTCTTTATCTTGCTTACCTTCCTTGAGACTACTAGTTGCATCGTGGAAGCAGACAAGTCTGCCCACATCCGCCAGCACGTGAGTGGGACACGAGCAGAGCACCAGCAGTGCTGCCAAAAAGAAGCCAGCGTATTTAGGGATCATCTGTATATATATATGTGTATATATATGTATGTGTGTGTGTGTGTATACGTGGAATGCGTGACTTTCGTTGCCTTTCAATTTCAGACTGAGCCAATAGATGATGAACGCAGTATGAAATCAAATTGAGACTTGAAATAGATGGAATAGAACATGGAACAAAACAAAGCGATAAGACAGAGTAAGAGCAAGCTAAGGTAGATGTACTACTAAGCTACCCTGTAATTAAGTTACTAACATGTATATAGTTGAGTATTTGAAATAAGCAGTATTTTAATAAAGAATTCAACTTACTACTAAACTCTGAAGATAAAGACAGGAAGAACCAGACAAACGATTGATAGCTAAGTAAGTTTAAAGAGTTGGAAGGTTACTATGAATGATCTTATGGAGTGTAAGCAATTTACTATGAATGATCTCAGGGTATATTCTAAATAATATATAAAGATACTCAACTGTATGTTCATTTATTCTATTAACATTATTGATAAACTTCTGGAGTCTTCTAGATTGATTTTTGACTAAGTTGGAAGTGTTGGAAGTCTGAAAATGCGGCAAGTTAGACAGCATAGAAGATGATTATATTATGTGTACATACAGCAGAACTTTGGTCTTCTACGCAATGCACAAATATAAATAAACTATGCTAGGCACCCTGTATTAAAGCTTTCAGAGACAGATAAGCTTCATGCTTGTAGTTCCATTAAGCAAACTGAAAACTGAGCTGCGTCGCCTTGGGACTCTTTCAAATGGAACACTCCGCTCAGACTGATGTCTGATGGTTAACAGCATTTCAATTAGAATGCATGATTAAGGCCTGCTGACTTAGTTGTCCTGGCTTATTATCGCACTGCCCTCTCCCCCTCTTTCTCCCCCTCTTTGACTCCCCTTCAAATCCCAACTGGCATCAGGCGCAGACAGCTGACAGCACTATAATACTTGGGAAAGAGAAATGGATTTCTTTGTGCTTCCAATTGGCACACACACACACACGCGCGCAGTTAAGGCCAAATGGCTTTCCGCATTCCGAATTCCCTTTTCGCTGCAATTTCGCAGAGCGTTAAATGAATTTCACAAATATTTGCAGAGTTGAAGGCAGAATTGTTGGCAAAGGGGAATTTGGAACAGTCTGGAAAGTCCTTTGCCTTTGTCGCACATCTGCTACGTCTCCCGCCCCTCTCTACTCCCCTGAGACTTTAATGTTTTTGTGCGAATTGGGGGTACAACAAAACCAACAAGAACAACAAGGCGCATGATGAGCTGTCTGAGTGAGTCCTCACATCGACACTTCAGCGACCACGAGTGTCCTTGGCCAGCCCCACCCCCTCCCCCCTTCCCCCATTCCCTTCTCCTTTCTCTGCCATTCTCCCAGCACAGTTGATTAGCAATTTCGCTCACGTGGCCACAAGGGGGAAAGAGGGAAAGTGGGAAAAATGTGTTGACTGTTTGACAATTTTATTTGTAGATGAAATTTGCATGTCTGCGGCGCACGCTGACTTATTTGTGTGGCCAGTGCTGTGGTACTTTTTTAGCTGCTGGCAGCATCTTTTAGCTTGCCACAAGTGGCCCCAAACTCAACTCAACCCAGCTCAGCTCAGCTTCGCCCTGGAGCGCTTAAGCAAATCCTTTTAGTAATTACTTTTTGCCCCCAGCGACAGTTGCGACAGCGGACAGAGAAGGATATAATGGGGGCGGCAGGGGGGAAGCAAGGCAGACAGACGTAAGGCAGCTGCCCTAATAGATTTGTCCCCGGGGCAGCAATGAATCCGAGCGGAAAGGCACTCGAATTCCAAGGACGAAAGCAGAAGAAGTTACAGCGATTATGCAATGAATTTTCCTCTTTCTCCCTCTTCCTCTCACTTCCCTCCTCTCTTTTCTCACCCCCTCCCTCAGCTTAAATATTAAATTACGCTTTTTCACCAGCTATAGTGGCAAATTTCATATACACAGCTTGCCTGCCTCCATCTCACTTACCCTCTGCAACTAACACGCAAATGCCGTGTTGGTTTTTATGCTGCGCCTAAAAGATGCAACAAAAAGTGTACGCTTCCGTTTGGCTTGCGGCGCAACTCGCAACTCGCATAAAGCACATAAATTTTATGAAAAGCCCAGCCACACACGCAAAAAGCCATAAAACTAACCGCACACAAAGCACACACACATGCACACACACATATACACAGTAACCACTAAAACAAGAAGAAAGTGAGAAATCAACAGAATATTTCAAATATGGCTAAGCAAAGAAGAGCTAGAGCAAAGTGCACACATGTTCAAGGGACACGCCTAGTCAGGCACACACACACACACACACACTTTCACTGTGCACACACACACACCCGCTCCACAGGTTGACAATAAAACTCGCTGCTCGTAATAATAAACTAATAGAGCCCCAGCTGCCTACGAGGGCGAGCTGTATCTATGTCTCTCTCTCTCTCTCTCTGCTCCTATCTCTCTCTATAGTCCTTTTTCCAGTCAGGCACACCCTGTGTACATGTGAGTGTGTGCGTGTAGTGTATACGCGCCTGTGGCACTAGGGTTTCAAGGCTTTATCATAATAATAGAAGTGATTATAATTCAGACTTGCATAATTCAATATTCTCTCATTATTCGACTATATGTTATTAATTTTAGACAGCGCCTAATTGGCTAAATTCTTTGATAGCATTTTAGCTGCGACTTTGCCACACACTCTCCACACTTCCCCCCTCTCTCTCTCTATCCTCCCTTTTACTTTCTCTGTCGTTCTCTCTCTTTCTCTGAAATGTTTGCACACAACTGACAGCAGCAAATTTGAGTGTGTGTGCACAGTGCTGGCATATTTTCACACCAGCTTGAGTAAATAGGCTCAACACGCACACACACACACACTTACATACACGCACACATATACATATACACGCACACACAGTGCTGCCTAAAACGAGCTTTGCTCTTTTTTTGGGCAACATCAGCGCAACATCTACCCTCCCTTTGGAGGGGGCAAGGCGGGGTTTGTTCGCCGTAATTAAATTGTTAACGCACACGTGTCGCCTGGCTACGTCTCTGCCCCATCCCCATGCCCACCTTGCCCCCTGTGCGTATTTATGCAGCTGCATGGATTCATTTAAGCGCGTTGCTTTTCACGTTAACAAATGCGGCAAATGGCAGCAGCAATAGCAACAACAACAACAACAGCAACAATATGAGCAACAACATGAGCAACAACAGCAGCAGCAGCAACAACGCTAATCCACACAAATCCAATCTAATGGGGAGAGTCTCGGCAGTTCAGCTGCGTGGGTAGAGGGCAGACTACCGAAAGCCATGAGAGCAGTCCTAGCTACACTCCTGTCTTCCCTCTACCATCTCTGAACTGCCCTCTCTTCTCTCCTCTACCCACTCTTTCCATTCCTTCCCCTCTCTAACTCTCCCCCTCTCCCGCCTCTCGCCTTTCCTTGCCCCCCATTTGGGTTGCGAGTTCACTTTGCATGGCTTACGCCCTTGGCTGGTGTTTTTAATGCTTCATTGGCTTAATTGCCAACCAACAGCAGCCGCACACATACACAGACACATAGACACACATACATAGATATACACACATACATAGATATAAACACACGAACACACACACGCGTGCACAGCATATGCACGCAACTTTATCCTGGTGAAAATGAATTCAACCACAAACACGTTCATTTACCTTTTATAGATACTCCGCACACACACACAGAGGCACACACACATATACAGACATACACATACATACGCACGCAATACTCATACTCACATACACACACTCACTCCTATTCACACACACACACACACACACACAACTGAAGTACTTTCAAATTTAAGCTCTGCTGTATTTGGCCCTAAAACATTTCTGGCAATTTTCTTTGCAGTTTGTTTACACTGAGAGAAACAAAGGCAAAGTATTACTTCTATTTGCAGCCTAATTTCATCAAATCACATTTCACATTTTGTGAAATTCTTGTTTATCAATCTAATGCCAAAACAAATCTGACTAAGGCTGCCGTCAGGGCCAATAGAAACCTCAATCGTGGGGATCAAACAAGTTCAGTTCGTGCATTATACAAGCTAGACAAACTGACGGATATGTCAGCCGTGATATACCCTAGATAGAGTGAGTAGACTAGACAATCTATAAGTCTTAAGGTTACTAAAAGGAATTGCTTAAAGGTAACTATATAGAAATTTCAAATATCATGTAAATTTCTTACTAATGTTCCTGATAAAATACTTCTAGGTTCCCTAACTAAAGAAGGCAGTACACTAGATAAACTTTAATACTTTAATGTTTATCGTAAATTTATACTCTAATTCTATATATATATATATATATTTCTTAACTTTTAATTTAATTTTAATACAAAATAATGTAATATTTATTTTTATATCTAATTTTTATAAGTCTTAAGGTTCCTTGCTTAAAGATAACTATATTAAAATGTGAAATATCATGTAGTTTTCTTATGTTGATACTGATAATATGAACTTCTATTACTTCCGTATATACACTAACTAAAGAAGGCAGTAAATGAAGTGAACTACATCTCTTTAAGTACCTTCTTTTAAATATGTATTTATTATACCAAGATATATCACATAATTATCTAAGTAAACTCTTTATTCCTGATGAAATATATGCCCTCTATTGCAAGTAATTCTATCGAAGGCTGAGACCTGATTAGACTAACTGATAGTCTGGTCTAGGGGGCACTTTGCCATTGCGCAGTTGCTGTCTAGGAAACATAGTATTATCGTTGCTATATTGATGCGATTAGCCCCGTAGCTATAGACAGATATGGGTTAAGCTATAGTATGGACTGTAGTCTAGGCTATAAAAGCGCCTTCTAAGCCTTGCGCTGGCATCAGTTGTAGCTCCACAATCGATTCTAAACAACATGAAGTGGCTGTCGCTTGCCTTCGTCTTTGCACTGCTGGCTCTGGCAAGTGGTAAGTGGGCGTGGCAGTGGAGAAGGCGTGCATAATTGAAAGGGGAATTCATGCATACATTACAATCTACTTACAGCTAATCCCCTGACGCCCGGCAACGTCATCATCAACGGGGACTGCAAGGTGTGCAACATACGAGGCGATTAATCAAAATCGATTACACTTTGTTAACATTTAATAAAAACAATAAACAATAAACTCCCACTATAATAATGTACAACAGCTTTTTTCATTTACTGTGGGAGTGCATAAACGAAGGGTTTTTTCAGAGTTCAATTTGAATTACAAAGTAGCTTGTTATTTGTTTTGTTTACTGGAAAACAACAAAGAAGATTTTAGCTGCATATGAATGAATAATGATTACATGTATAGTATTTAAAATATACTACAAATCAATACACTACACTGTAACCTTATCAAGCCGATGATAAGTTAGTTTATTGCTGAAACGTAGAATAGGCAAGGGAATTATCTCTTCTTTTGTGTGTATACGAATATATAAACACTATTTTCATTCCTATAAACATTATAGTCGATATATATAATGAAAACACACACTGAATGAGCTTGCACTTTGTTTATTCCTATTTTAGTTTAGTTCTACATCTTTTAAACAGTTCAGTTATCAGAAAGCATCATCAACTTAGCCTCCATGCACGTTGCACTTGCGACAGTCGCCGTTGATTATTACATCGGGTTTCAGAGGCGTTGGGGAGGCTGTATAAAGAGAGAATTGGCATTAGTTAACTATGTACAACTCTAATTTTCCGTTACTTACCCATTGCCATGGCCAAGACACCCAGAACCAACAGGAGCGACAGGAACTTCATTTTCTATAGACCTCTGTATGGCGATACTCGAACTAATGCCGCTGCATCAAAAAGGCTGAGCTTATATAGCGCCTATAGACGCAATTCCAGTTTGAGGTTTTTCCTAGAAACATTCGTGAACTGATAGGTCAGTGCTGCTGCAGCTTGGAAATACCCGTCTAATGCAATAATTCCCAGAGATAAGTCGCCGTTACACAGAAGTATGCACAGTGGACAGCGACTACAAAGAACTGACTCAGTATACCATAGCTAACAAGTAAATTAAATGTAGTAAAGCGAGAGAAAAGTATAATAATAGTTTTAAATAATCTCTATTTAATCCATTAAATATATTATTTCATCTATTTAATTTATGTTCAGTCAGTCTCGGCATATGCCCACTGTACACTGACCTCCAACTGCGTTGCCCACTAATAAATGCATTCATCAAGCAAAGAGCGAAGAGAGTAAAATATGACATGCTGTCAATATGTGCAAATTCTATACCCTCCTCCCTCTCTCATGCAAGCGCTGCCTACACGAGTGATCGCTCAATGCAAAAACAAAGCCGAAGATGCTCTCAGAGAGTGCACGCAAAGTCAACGAAGTACTCGTACATAGGTGAGCGCACACATGCTGACGTAGTTCAGTGATAGAGAGAGCGAACTATAAATGAGAGCGGACATGAGCTTCAAATCAGTCGTCACAACAACAACACATGCTGTTGCAGCTCAGTATGAGAGAGTGAGAGTAAAATTACTGAGAGCGAACATGAGCTTTAAATCAATTGCAAGAACAACAACAATAACAAGAGCACACTGGTGCAGTTTAGTGTGGGACAGTGAGAGTAAAACTATTGAGAGCACAGCTTCAAAGCTATTGCAGCAACAACAACGACATTGAACGCACTGGTGCAGTTTAGTGTGGGAGAGGGAGACTAAAACTATGAAACTGAGCGTCAAATTAATCATAACAACGCACACTACTACTGTGAAATAGCGAGAGTAAATTATTGTCTTCTAATTTAGAGCACATCTTCAAGCCCAGCGCAGCAACAACAACAATGCGCAGGCACACTGCAAAGTTCAATGTGAGAGTAAAACTATTAAGAGTGCAGCTTCAAAGGTATTGCAGCAACAACAACGGTACTGAGCACACTACTGCAGGTCAGTGTGGGAGAGAGTGCAGCTTCAACGCAATTGCAGCAACAACAACTACCCTGAGCACACTGTGTAGTTCAGTGTGGGGAGTGAGAGAGCTGACAAGAGCTTCGAAGTAATCGCAACAACAATAAGAATACTGCAGTTCAGTGTTGGAGAGTGTGAGTAAGTTATTGACTATGACAGTCAAAACAACAGCAATAGCACGCAATTAACTGCAGTGAACATTGCAAAAACAAATAAATAACACAGTAGTTTTACAGTTACAACAATATTAAATGTTTATTTAATGTATTTTTTACGATCGTGCTTAATGCGCAGCACTACGAAGAAGGGAACCCAGGAAACTATAAAGAACAGCAAAGCCCACAGCACCAAACGTCAGGGTCTGCGACACTCCCGCCGATATACCTTCATGAGGAACCTCTGGCTTATTGCAGTCAATGCACTCTCCTTTGATGTAGACATTTCCTGGGGTTGCTGTGAAGAATGAAGATGAGATCAGTATGGGAATAGAACCTTCCATAGTGTAGTTTAGTTACCTAAAACACTCGCCCAGAGGCAGCCTACGATCAACAGCAGCAACAGAAGCCTCGGTGCACCCGACATCGTCATTGAATGCAATCTAACTACGCTGCGAGTCGCAGTGCGCTCTCTCTTATAGGTACATCAAGAGCACATTGTATTGGAATTTCCCAGGCTGAGAATATCTCGCATGCAGCTTATCGCTTAACCCTTTTATAACCTAAACAACAAATATATATAACCTATGTATATTTAAAGTACGCAAATTCCATAATCTACTTTAGGTCAGCCTAGGTTGACTAGGTATTATGAACAGCATTGAGAATTGTACTAGAAGGAGTTACAGGGTATATTTATAAAGTAAATCATATTAAATCGGTCGATTTATAGGTCATGCTATATGCTCTCTGCGTTATTTCCTGAATCTAACACTAAGATTTGTACCAGAATGAGCTACAGGGTATATGTATAAAGTAAATCACTATAAAGGTTTATGAAATCGGTCGATTTATAGGTCATACTATGTATATATTCTCTGCAATATTCCCTGAATCTAACACTAAGAATTGTTTTAGAATTATTCTAATACTAAGTCTCTTATAAATTCAATATAACTATATTTCGTAATCCAAATCATTGTGATTCGAATTGAGTAAACAAAATTATATACAGGGTACCGAAGTAAAACAATCTATTCTATGAGTATATATATAGTATATATAAGTATAGTATAGTATATATAACTATATAAATATCGATATATCGATGAGAATATCCATATAATATCGATACAATATATATATACAATAGTATTATATTCTCATATAGCTATAAAAAACTATATTTTAAACCTATTCAGTTCAGAATCTACAAAAACTGCAGTGAAATAATGAAAATATATAGAGAGTATTGTTTTGTTTATATGGCATTCCGTTTTTATTCTAATTTCATTTGGCTCATAAATATTTTAGCAACAAATTGAGTTAAGCAAGGTGATGATTAGTTGGTATAGGGTATTTAGTAGTCGTCATGCTTCTACGCCCGCACATTGCACCACTTGCAGTCGCCGTTGATGACAACATTTCCAGGATCGGGCGACAGTGGAACGGCTAAGGAAGAGAAGAGGAAATGCAAGATTCCAATCAGTACATAAGTATAAACTTAATATGTTTCTTAAATAATCTTCAACTTACCGTTAGCCAAAGCGAGCAGACCGAGCACAAAGACGGTGGCAACTGCGAAGATTTTCATGTTGATTTTGCTTGGGATTGTTCTACGAAGACAGAAATCGAACTGATGCTGAGATCGTTGAATCTATGTGCTTATATAGCTGACTATAGACACTCTATCGGTGCACTGCAGCCTTTGGTTGCTTGCACTGGGAAATTCCTATGCAGTCTGCGCTTATCGCTTGCTGGTTAATTCCCAACTAAATCGAGGAACTAGACGCTGTTTACCCGCGAATACGACTTGATATTGATAGGTCGACTATATTATGATTTCTAGCGAAGTGCAGCGAGCTGCAAATGAATGCGCAGTTAAATGCACTGCGAGAAAAGGTAGAGGAAGAACAAATAGTTGCAAGTGGGGTTTCAAATGAGGTTTATAGACATAATATGATACTTATTTAATATTGAGATATTTATTAAGGCATACGGGGAAATCCATTTACCCCTTTGTGTTCTTATCAGCTATTAATTCAGCTCAACTATAGTTAGCGCTATCTACATATATGATGGAACTTGGGTTTGTTAAGCAGAACTCCAACTTGTATAGCATTCTTAAAAATAAACAGATTGTTGAGGGATGTATCATTTACTTAATGTTTTTTATAAGATTAATAATGTGAAATTATCAATACATAACACCACTCCATTGTGGGGCATAAACATGTGCCTTTTATAGCCAGTTCCTAATGATACTCCTGGCCAAAACTTGGTTGAACCTAACCTTAACTTCCAATTGCAATAACTTTGTTTAAAAAGGAACATATGGTCGAGTGATGTATGGTTTTTAATAGTTTTTGTTATGGTTTAAATCCTAGTTTAGCTATACATTTAAGTTGACTTCCCTTCTGTAGCAATTTTTATTTTATTCTCAAAATTTAAACTTCATTTTTAGCTTTTTAACAATTTTGCAAGTTTAAATTAGTAAAACAATCGATTTTAAAAGGTTTGCTGATGTAAATAAAAGATTATATTGCTAGTATACTCTCAATTTCCCATTGTATTAAGTTTCATCTATCATTTGCAACCCATTTTCTGGCAGTGTAGCCTTCTCGGCAATCAATTGAGAACGGGTTAGAGGTTCAGCTGTGCTGGGAAGCTGACAAGGCGCCGCTTTGGGTGTTTCCACAGAATAACACAAGCTCTCGTTGTTGCTGTTGTTTAACACTCAGCTCTCATTGTTGTTGTTGTTGTTCTACACTAAACTCTTGTTGTTGTTGTTGTTGATTTCCCCACTGTAGCGCAGCTTAAATCGCGCACTTTGCGGCTTTTCGCGCCAGTCTAACGACTTCAATCAATGAGAAATGAGGTGTTTTATACTATTGACGCTGCTCGTCCTGGCCACGCTGGCCATCTGCGCTAAAGGTGACAGAGAGAGAGAGAGAGAGAGAAAGAGAGAGAGAGAGAGAGAGAGAGAGAGTACTGACCTTCTTTTTCCAGCCGGCAAGGTGACCATCAACGGAGCCTGCGTGGACTGCAACAAGCCTGGGGAGACTGGCACACGCAAGTCCACCTCAAGTGGACGCAGCACCACAGCCAAGCCCAAGTCGAAGGGTCGCGCACACCCCAGCTCCTCTGAAGAGGACGATCTTAGCATGGGCGACTGGTCGCTGCATCAGGATGCCAAGGGGGGGCAGCACATTGCAGCCAACAAGCGCCATAAGCGTCAATATGGCGGTCGTCAGGTGATCCTCACCGATGATGGCTTCGGTGGCGGTGGCGGTGGTTACTCCAACGGTGGCCGCATTACCACCATCGACTCGCGTGGCTATCCCGGCACAGTGGTGCGCAACGACGATTGCGTTGGCTGCAACATTCGCGGCTGAGCACAGGGTGATTCCTTCTGTTCTGTTCTCATTCACAAAATAAATGAGCTGCACTTTGTTTTCCTACCACAAAACTGTTTAGTGTTGATCAATGTTGAGGGATTTGGTTGGGTTCCTTTGGGGTTTAAATAGGTCAAACACACATAACCTTACAAATCAAACGATTTTCTTGATGTACATCATTATCTTCATTTTTTGTTTAAAGGTTTATGTAGTATACGTTGATGTGGTATCAAAATATTGTGAATAACTGTTCTGTTATTATTGATACTTTTTCCTCTTGTCAGCCAGGTCAACCTAACCCAAGTTTCTATACCCATAACTTTGTGAATAATCAATAATCACATGCTTTCTAATTATTCTCGATAGATGGCGCACGCCTGCCTCCATTGCTGCCACAAGCACTTAGAGTTATGCTCATACCTTCTTGAATAACTTCACTGTTTATTGTACGATCAAATTGAAATTTGGAGAAAACGTAGATATTCAAATAAGCTTAGTATATTTCGAAGTAGGAAATTTGCAACTTTTATACGCCGCTTACAAATCAACTTTAAAAATTAAATTATTGATTTGCGGGGACGGTGGGCGTGGCACCTAACATTTTAAATAAACTTGATCAGTGTATAGTACACAGGAGTCTTCCTGCCAAATTTGGTAACTCCAGCTTTTATAATAGCTGAGATATGTGCGTTCACACAGACAGACAGACAGAGAGACAGACAGACCGAGAGACAGACAGACAGACAGACATGGCTCAATCGACTCGGCTTATGATCCTAAGCAAGAATATATTAGGGAGGCAGGCGAGCTCGAAGCGCGAGCGCCATCTATCGAAAATAATTTCAAATCATGTGCATATGTATATGTGTACATATATAGGAACGTAGGTCGAAGGGTATCCCACTGTCGCGTGCAGCGCGACTGTGCCTTTTTTCTATTTTTGACAATTTTCAATGCTCATAGGGTTTAAAAATATTCATAATGTTCGAATATTTTCCATGCTACCCCCTTGACAACATTTTAAGAACTTTTCCAAAATCAAAATCATTTGTTTTTGCTTATAATCAATTAAATAAAAATCTAAATAAAAATATAAATCTATATCGAAAAGTTTTTAGAAGGAATATTAACAAATATATGCAAACTATACTCATTTTCCCAGGGTTTATCATGTGTTTGCAACCGGTTTATGTTTATAAAGAGTTTGCAAGGTATTATACTTGTTTTTTAGCTGGGAACTTTGCTAGGTTACGTCTATAAAAACAGTATTTTAAATGCAAGCACAGAGATTCTCTATTCTGATTCCAAAACTGCTTATGTCACTTTGCTGGCAAGAGAGAGATAAGCTCAAGGGGGGATTACTCGATCAGCTCTGCGGGCAAATCCCCAGAACGTAGTGCGATGCCAGCTGCATTCATGCCATATAAAAGCGATGGGGCTGGACTGAAGAGTTATTCATTCTGAGCAGATTTTGAAAGAAGAACATGAAGTGTGTGGCGAGTCTTACTTTGCTGTGCGTGCTGCTGCTGACAGTGCTGCTAATAGAGGCTGCTCCAGCAGGTAAGTCCACTTAACTGTACTTCTAAGTTAACTTTACTAATGCTCTCCCCCTCTCTCTCTCCCTCTCTCGTCCCCCGCAGGCCACATACGTGTGCGTACTTCCTCGACAACTCGTGTACGCGTGCAGGGAAATGCGAATATCAAATGGAATGGAAACTGCAACAACTGCGACATTCGCACCTCCAAGAACAGCGCACAGGTGACCAGCACACAGAATAAGGAGTTCAATCGGCGTTGGTAGCAGTAGACAGAGAGAGAGAGTGAGAGAGAGAGATGACAAATCGAATATAGTTTTAATATTTATTTATGCGCAAATGTTGTTCATTATTTCCGCGACATTGTCGTAAATCAGCAAGGGGGCGTGTGCCAGGGGGGCGTGTCTTTATGGTTCATTGCTCAAATATTTGATGGAGCCTGCATAAAAAATTGCCATCATAATGGCAGAGAGTGCGGGGGCGTGGCAACCCTTTGCCTTTGTCGCACGTGTTTCGTGTCTACAAATTTTTATGGCCTGCTCGCCTTCTGCCTTCTGCAACGCCATAAAAGCAAGTCCTACCTCCCAGCCACCCCCTTCCCTAACATTCTCCCCTCTCTCTCTCTGTCTTCTCTTTATTCTCTTCCTTTCTTCCTGCCTGCTTGCTTTCTTTTCACATTTCTGCTGCTCTTTATTGCCGGCAAGTAAAGCCAACCGCTGTGCGCCTGTAAATGACTCCCCAGGCACCTTTATATTGACTCGTAAAATTGCGACATTTAGAGCAACCCTCGGCAAAGCTGTTTGCCCCCCGCCACGACCCCCGCCACGCCCCCTTCCCCTTTTACTGCCCTGCAACCACCCACACTTCCGGCCATTTGTCTTTTGTGTGCTGCGTCGACGACGACGACTTTCTCAGCGTTTTAAATTTGATTTTTATTTCCCCGACAGTTGTAGCCCGCTACGGATTTTTATGGCCAAGTCAAGAGCCCGCTCTGCCCTGCTCCCTGCCGCATGAACGTCGTCTTGCCTTCTAATTTAATGCCCTTTCCACAGCAGGGTACTTTGACTTTGTCAGACTTACTTTGTCAATGAAGTTGAAGGCATTAAAGAGGGCAAAAATTTTCTAGTTATCTAAGGTTATGCAAGGGGAAATCTTTTGCTAATGAAAGAGGGTCTCTTTTTTATGTAAGGGGTGCCATTCCCCCTTAAAGAGTATACCCCATTCGCCTTGCTAACTCTGCATTTGCACCCTTCATTGCTGGCAAGGGAAATTGACTTGGAAAATCGTTTACAGTGCTGCCAAAAATTGAAATGGGGCTGAGGCTAAGCTCGAACCCTGGGCGACTAGTTCGACTTGTAATCGCGGGACTCAATCGGACACGCCCTCAGCAGGGCAGGGTGGCTGTAGGGGGAGGGAGGGGAGTACCAACTGTGGCATTATCTGGCATCGGTGTTAACTTCTCGGACAGATTTGCGCGCTCGCTTTTGTTTGCATTTCAGCCGTCAACTTTGGCCGGAAACTTTATTAATTTGAAATATGTGAGGCGAGCCGTGGGGGCGGTGGGCGTGGCAGCTACGTGGCTGACGAAATGATTTATTGGACTTTTTAAGAGCCCTCAAGGCAGCAGCAGCAGCAACGAGCGTAAATGGCAAACGTAAACGCGCTCATAATTAATTTCATCTCTGTGCGCCGACATTGCGCATACGCCGCGTTGCACCATGCAACGTTGCTGCCTCTGCTGCTGCTTCTGCCTCTGCTTTATTTTATTCATTTCAATCTCATTATTTCGCCGCCCATTCGACTGCCTGTCTGTCTGTCCTGTCTGTGCTGCCGTGGCAAAAGTGGCCCGCAATTTATTTTGCCATTTTATTTGCCCGCAACGCAGCTGGCAACCCCTTGAAATGGGCGTGTTACAGTGCTGTGTGGAGGAGGGAGCAGGAAGTAGACGCTCGTCAGTCGTGTGCGCTGAACAAATTAATGAATAATTGAGGCCATTCGTTCAGTGAGATCTTTAGCGAGCAGGCAAAAAGGAAACTGCAGTAAGAAAGCCAGCAAAGGAAGTCAAGGGAATCAACAAAGATAAAGAAATAAAGAAAATAATCATATATAAATAAATTAATAAGTATTATAGTAATGATAAAGGTAAAGCTATATGTATGTAAACAACGGAGCTGATGGCAGCCTGAGGGTATGGATGGCAACACTGCAGGCGCCTATCGATAGAACCAGAGTTGCAGTAATGAAGAATAATCGAACAGTTTAAAGAAGAATTGAAGTCGAGAAGTTGAACGAGAGAGTCGTTGATAAAGTTGTCGTTGAGTCGCAGTGAAAGAGAAGTTTTAAAAGGCAGACAAGTCGGTTTGCTTTTTAAAATAATGACGTCAATCGGTCAAATCGGACTGTCGTTAGTCATGTTGCGAGAACATCAAACTCATTTTTGTTAAAGTAGAACTAAAGTAAAGTGAAGAATCTTATTATTTGTACTATCTAATATGTACTACTAACACCTATATGACATGTATGTATATATAATATTTAATAAAGATATATATGATATATTAGTCAGTTAGTTCCCCTTCAATATATGCACTCTCAATTGCGCTTTACAACTTTTCATTGCTTACTTTAAGGCGCAAATTAAATAAAATGCTTGGAATTTTCACTACAAACAGCGAAAACTTCAATGAAGTTTATTTATTTATCAGCTTAATGCACAATAATTGCCTTAACGGTATTTTTGATGTATATTTAATAAAGATATATATCATATATTATTCAGTTAGTGTCAATTCAAAATATCACAGACTTTAATACATTCCCCATCTCATTTCTCTTGTTATTCACTCAAAATGAACTCTCAATTGCGCTTAACAACTTTTCATTGCTTACTTTAAGGCGCTAATTAAATAAAACACTTGACATTTTCACTAGCAACAGCGCAAACTGCACTAAAGTTTATTTATCTCACTTTTAACTCAGCTTAATGCACATTTAATGTCGCTTTTAATTAATAATTGCCTTAACAGTTGCAGAATTCAATTTAATAAACGCACAAATAACGAGTAAGTTCACTTAAATAGCGTAAATAATCCTGCCACGAATTAAACACAATCAATATGTATATGTACAGTGGGCGCTACCATAGGTAGTTGCACTGTGGGCAGCCGCTCAACTGGCAATGTGATATATACAGAGAGAAGGGGAAAGCATCTTTCGTGATTTTCCAACGCTAAATTTACTTTTGCTCTGACGATAAAAATCAATTTCAATTTCAACAGTTTCAATGGGATTAGCTGAGGTAGGATGAAAGGAGAGAGAGAGAGTGAGAGGGGAAGGAAGAGAGTTAGTTCTGCCAGTACTAGTCTTTGCTGCAGTCTCCTTTCTGCTGTCTCTTTCTTCTTCTCCCCCCTGCGCGCATTCAATCAAACAAAGCTTCTCTTCCGGCGCCAGGCAAAGCGGAGGCTGCTACTCTGCCGCCAGGTGAGTTAATCTAGCTGCAACACGCCCACGCTGGGCTTAGTAGACGGACTGATTTCATTTCGTAATTACCCAGCACGGGCAACAGTAGGGGCAGCACGGAAGAGGGGGGGCGGGGCGAGGGCGGCTTAACGAGTTGATTAAATGCGTAAATTGATGAAATTGCGGATGAGCTTTAAAAGCAAATGAATCCCAAGTGAATACAGTTGAGTGCAGGGGTGAACAAGGGGGGAGTAGAAAGGGAAAAGCAGGTGGGAATTCAGGGTAAGAAGGGGGTGTGATTAAAGGGTGATTAAGGGGGGTACAAAGGGGAGTATCAGCTTGAATAAGGTTGCATGCCGCGGGATAAACATGTCAGTGCGATTGTAGCTGCCATTAGTAGAGCGTTGCCTGCCACGCCTGCTGCTGCTGCTCCTGCTTCTCCCCCCTTTGCTACTCCTTCCTCTTTCTGCTGTTCTACTGCTGCTGCTGCCCAACCCCTTGCCCTGCACCGCCCTCACCCCCAACTGGACAGTGAACGCATCAATCAAACGAGCACGAAATGCACACGTTTCATTTATAAATATTTGCGGCGAGGGTCGCACGACTTCACAAAAGGCAGCAAATGATAAAGGGTGCAGGAGGGAAAAAGGGAGAAGGAGAAGAAGGCAGAAAGGAGAGAGGAAGAGAGGTAGAGGCAGAGCAGGGTACAGGCTTGGCCTCGGCTGCGTTCTTCAGCCTGAAAGGCAGAAATAAAAAATGATTTAAAAATTGAAAGGATTATGGGGCGATGGAAGCAAACGAAGCGCGTTAATGTGGCAAGGGTAAAGAGGGGGCAGAGAAAAAGCAGGCAGGGCACGTAGAAGCGCAGAGACAGGCAAAGAGCGGAAGAGAGAGGGCAGAGGGGGAAGCTGAGCTGGTGTCGCTGTCAGTCAAACAAAACTGTGCAAAAATCAACGAGGCAATGCGAGGCAGCAACAAAAACCAAGCTGGAAAGTTTATGCCAGACAGCAAGAGAGGCAAGCAGAGAAGAGAAAGAGGGGAAGGGGAGGAGATAGAAGGAGGAGAGAGAGGCAGAGGCAAAGGGCAACGTTGTTGATGGTCAACAATATAATTTGAACAGGAACGAAAAATAAACGCGGCCAAACTGGGCGGGCCACAGCAACGGAATCTGTGCGAGTGCTGCTGCCACACACATTCTTCCCCTCTTTAGCCCCTCTCCCTCTCTCTCCCCTCACCCTCCCTCTCTCGCCCCCTCGCTCACACATTAAACGTGCAACTTTTGTATAAATCAAACCAAATATGTGAACAAAATGTTTTAGCAGTTGACACGAAACGAGACGAGGCGACGAAAGCGCCAACAAATCAGTTTCAGTTTTCCACAGTGGCACAGTGGGGCCAACTGATAAAAAAGTGCACACCCAACTTGTAGTATAACTTCATATAAGTTTAAAGCAATCAAAACCTTCCCTAGAGCTAGTTAAACTACTTGTTATGCTTCTTATTTGCCCCACTGTGGCGCCAGCCTGCTCTACGTCCAATTTGCACTGTATGCTGTACATATAGATGAATGCGTGCTCATATATACACATATATATATCCTACATATATATGTATATACTATATATATAAGGGCATATCTGTCTGTCTGTCTGTGTGTCTCTGTGCTGGGGATTTGCCAAGCTGAACAGCTGCCTTTGCCTTTTGCCTTTGCTGCTCGGCCAAGCTAGCAAAACTCAATTTATTGTTGCACGCCGCAGGCCACTGGGGGGGAAACTGCCCACCCTCATTCTCTTCCCTGCCTCTCCCCCTCCCCCTTTCTTTCCAGCAACTTTCTATAGCTTTTGGTTTTGCTTTTCGCCTTGTGGTTGTTTGTTTTTGGTCAGAGCTGCGGACTGGGCTGCCTCGTCCGTCTCTCTCTGTCCTTCTCTCAATTTGTCCGTCTCTCTTTCTCTGTCCGTGCGCCTTGAAAATTGAAAATCATAATCGCATCAACTTTGGCAGCTCGCAAAAGTTTGTCTTGCCTTCCCCCACACCCCCTCCACAGACACACAACCCCAAAAGTAGGCAACGAAATGCGAGCCATCATTTGCACTGGCTTAGTTTAGGCGCCACAAAAGCTAACGGTAAAGTAAAGATGGAATAATTGTAACTGCGTGTGTGTGTGTGTACATATATTTGTGTGTGTGAGTGTGTGTGCCTGGTTAGACTCTGCCTCACTTGGTTGCCTTATCACAGGCATTCCATTACAGTGCATACAACAAGAACTTTAACTGTCCTACTCCATCTCTGTCGTCTATTTCAATGAGCTTTCAGCTTGCAAAGCACCTTTAAGCTTGTGTCTGATTAATTTAAACATAAAATGCTCTTTTTTAGTCAAATTCCTAGTTAGCACATCTATTAAAGAGCACACTCCCTGCCTAGCACATTAAAGCTCTCTTAAAAGGTTTTCAAAGCACATTAACTTAGCTTAAGCTCGCATTGTTGCGCAATTGATATCATATTTAGCATTTCGCATGGGCTTTCATACTCAATAAAAATATATTTGTAAGCAACATTTCAAAAAACTTAACTCTACTCTTGCCAAAAGCTCATTAAAGCTTTCACTTGAATAAATTTACAGATATAAAAGGCATACTAGTTGCTATTTAAGCTTTAAACGCACAGAAAAAGGACCTAGCAATTGAAAGTTCCTTGTAAAACAATTCAAAGCTCACCAAAGCTCATTAAAGCTGTATTCCTTTTCATTTAGGCATAACGGAGAAGCTGCTCAACACTCCCAATGGGTTTCATATGCCACACATATCGTATTTCCAAGAAAACTTCAACAGAATTCACCCTGAAGTCTACTCTTGCCAAAAGCGCATTAAAGCTTTCACTTGATTTAATTGAAAGACATACAACGCAATTTTGTGTTCATTAAAACTACTTTGATGTCACTGAGAAAGGCGCAAGCACATGAAAGTCTCAGCAAAAACTATTCAAAGCCCATTGAAGCTCATTAAAGCTGCCTTCCTTTGCATTGAGGCAGAACTCAGAAGCTGCTCAACACTCCCAATGGGTTTCATATGCCACACATATCGTATTTCCAAGAAAACTTCAACAGAATTCACCCTGAAGTCTACTCTTGCCAAAAGCGCATTAAAGCTTTCACTTGATTTAATTGAAAGACATACAACGCAATTTTGTGTTCATTAAAACTTTGATGTCACTGAGAAAGGCGCAAGCACATGAAAGTCTCAGCAAAAACTACTCAAAGCTCATTAAAGCTGCCTTCTTTTGCATTGAGGCACAACTCAGAAGCTGCTCAACACTCCCAATGGGTTTTATATACCACACACAACTTGTTTCCAAGTAAACTTCAACAGAACTCACTCGCTCCTTCCCAAAAGCATCTTAAAGCTGCCGCAAAAGCTCCATTAAGCACTAAGCTCTTAATCAGCCGCACAAACTGCACCCGCGCTGCGTGCGCTCAGTGCATTGTGGCAAGTCTAGTGCCGCATATAGAACAATGCATGCAACATCAACAAAAAAAGTGGCAAAAAGTTTTCAGCTCAAGTGACGTTAACTAGTTGGTGTGCCCCCCCTCTCCCCTCCTCTGTCTACCCTCCTGCCTTCGCCACTGTGCTCTGCGGCCTTTTGAAAGTTGCCAAGTTATTTGCCAGCAATCAGAATCAGTGCAGGCCGCCAGTTGCCGCAAGTTGCTGCGTTGCTCTGCTGTACCTCTCCCTCTCTCTCCCTCTCTCTCCCTCTCTCCTTCTTTCTCTCTCCTTCTCTCTTTCTTGCTCTTCTCTGGGGCGCAGCCACAGCCACAGCTTGCCGCAAGCTGCCAGTTGCCGTCGCATCGTATCGTATATTAAGTGGCTCGTCTCCATGCTCGTCTACCCCCTCTCCCCTACCCCTCTTCGACTCTCTGCAATGTTGCGTAGGCTGCACTCACTTAGCTCGACTGCCTGTCTGGGGCAACATGATGTGGCAAGTTCTGTTCGCCGCCGCTTTGGGGCCGCATTTTGTGCGGTTTGTGCTGCGTAATTGTTGATTTTATGCGTACCCGGCCCGGGCCCATTAAGTCGCCCCGCGCCGCCCCTCTCTCCTTACAACATGCTGGCTACCGTTGTCAGCGTGAAATGCGTCAACTTGCCCCGCCCCCCTGCTGCTCCTGCCGCTCCTCTTGCTACTGCTGGCCATGACAGACGCTGCTGAGTCCAAGACGACACGCAATTAAGCACAACCAGGCGAGGCAGCAGCACCAGCAGCAGCAGCGGCAGAGACACAGTTGCCACAACCAGCTACAGCCACAAGAGAACTTGCCCCAAACAGAACTTGCTTCAATTATGTTGGGCGATCTGCCACATGTGGCACATAGCTAGCTATAGCTAATCCCAGGCTGTATTCCTAATAGACCTCTGCATGCATGAATTCATTGCAGGGCAATCATACTGTACCGTAGGGTGTTGTACTCATTTAATGTTGTACTCATTATTGACAACTCTGATGATGAGTATAAGGTGTACTCATTGCATTACTTAACATACAACACAATTATTCATATCATTCAAATGAGTACTCCCAAAACACACTACAATACAATAGAAAATCATTCATATAAAGAGTGATTTTTTAACTATTATCTTTTTGGCAACACTGGTGTAAACAGCCAACGCACGTTTCGTGTTTTGCAACACTGTCAAACTTCTTCAGTTTGGTCTATAATTTAACCGTGAATCGTCTTACAAACGTACAACGCT
Source organism: Zaprionus camerounensis (assembly GCA_018904165.1). NCBI lineage: Eukaryota > Metazoa > Arthropoda > Insecta > Diptera > Drosophilidae > Zaprionus > Zaprionus camerounensis. Next base: position 613,470 of record JAEIFS010000037.1, read on the forward strand.
GGCAAATTATTGAGATTTATTAGCGAAAGGAAGAAAGTTCATTGCGCGCTTCTTCCATTTTATGGTCAGTTTAATCGACTAGATCGTGTGATTTAACGCCTTTAGACTATTTTGTTGTGGAGCTATGTTAAATCTAATGTCTATACAGACAAGCCCGCTTCAATTGACGCATTGTAGGACAACGTTGAAGCATTTATTCGTTAGATACCCTCTGAAATGTTGGGAAAAGTATGCCAAAGTTGTACTAAGCTCAACAACTGCATGAAATAATCTTTAAACATTCAATTATATGCATCGTACTATCGATTCACATAAATATCTCATGCATTTCTCTCAGTTTTATGTGTTTTTTTCTTAAAATCGAACTTGCTTTTCTCGCTTTTATCGCGCTAATTAACGTGATGAAATTAATTTTGCATAATTAGACACAGAGAAGAGCAAGAACACGCACTCATTATGTTATGTGTATATGTGTGTGTGTGTGCGATAGGGAGAGGGAGAGCGAAAGGGCAAACAAAGCGCGACGGCAACATCATAATAAAATTAACATTAAAGTGGCGCAGCAAAAGGGATCATAAAAATGAAATCAACGTATTAACTACATGCCAGACTCACCCACACACACACACACACTTACTCCCTCTTCCACTGCCCCTGCCCCGCCCTGCCTCTCTGGTAACAAGCTCACGCCATGTCCTCTCAGATAAAACGCAACGAAATAAAATCAATTCAAATAAAAGCATAAATACGACCACAGGAAATGAAAATGACGATGACTCTCTTCCCCCAGCCTCTCTCTTTGCTTACAGCACGCTCTCTTCACCCACGCACACAAGCGCCCCCTAGGGCTAAGAGAGAGAGAGAGAGAGAGAGGGGGGCAGCTACATGTAAGCGCGCATTTTACGGCACAAGCATTTTCGCTTAATAAAATGTTAAGTGGGGGAGAAAAAGGGCGGCGAACAAAAGGACTTGCCAAGGGAGAGCACGAAGAGAAGGGAAGAGCGAGGGAGGGGCGTGGGAGGGAGAGGGCGACAGACAAACTGTCAGCCAAGCAGAGTCGGAGCAGAGGCAGAGTCGTAAAATTATATTTACAACACAAACAAAGCTGTCGACAAGGCAGCAGCGACGCTGACGCCAACGCCAACGCCAACGACGAAGGCAAAGGCGAACGAGAGGAGCAGAAGGAGAAGGCGAAGGAAAGCACGAAGCTGAGCACAATGATAAGCATGAAGCGGATGAGACCGATACATACAGACAGACGTACAGAGTGAGACAGACACACGCACACACACACACACGCATACTTACACAGTCTATCTCGCTCTGCTGCGACTGCTAAAAGGACGCTGCTGCTGCTGAGATGAGGCCGACGAGGCAGCGAGCAATTTCCCGCACTCAAAAAAATAACAATGGCGCGTTGAAAATATCCGCTTCCGTTGTGAAAGCAACGAAAAGCAAGAAAAACACACACACACACACAGCACGAAAGAGTCAGTCAGTCAAAGAGAGAGTGAGTGGGTGAGTGAGTGAGTGAGTTGGTGAGTGAGTCAGTCAGTCAGTCAGGCTGTCAGTGAGTGAGTGAGAGTGGGTGAGCACGAGTGAGAGCACTGCGACTTTGCTGCCAATGTTGCCTGCTTTTCGGGGCTGTGCGGGCAGAGCCAGAGGCAGCTCTGCCTGCCGCTTGCGTTGGCAGAGGTGGCAGAGCCAACGTCACACTCCAAAAAATTTAATTCAATTTGAGCACAATGAAATCATATTTTGCAACAAAATGTACAAAATTCAGCTTGCAGCTGACAACTCTCTCTCTCTCTCTTTCTCACTCTCTCTATGTGTGTGTATATTTGTGCTGATACGTATCTTTAGCTATGGCAGCTGGCAATTTCATTTCTATTAGCATTAGCTGGACAGCCAAATAGCAAGGCAGGTGCAGAGAGTAGGGTGCGGGGAAGGGGGAATACGGGCTTGCGGGTACTGTAGGCAGGGGTAGCACAATATGTTGGCATAAATATTTATGCGCTTGCAGCGTTAGTCGGCAAGCCAAAGCACAAATATGCAAAGCTCTTGCTATGCGTGTGTGTGTGTGTGTTACTTTGGTTTATGTGTATGTGTGTGTGACTAGTGCCCGCTGGCAAAACTGACACACACACACACACACGCACACATTAAACTTCTCACTCAGTTGGACTTCAGCTTGTGCCTCTTCCCTTTTCGCGTTGCTCCTTTACTTTTGCGCCTTTGCCTTTGCCTCGTTTATTATTCATGCTGTGTGCTGCCTTACACCATTACAAGGACCTTGCGGCTGCCTGTCTCTTTTCTCCTCCCCCACCCCCTCTGCCAACGTTTAAATGGCGCATAAAATATTAATAGCTTCATTAGCATTCGCACAAATTTCACAAATTTAACGCACATAATTACATAATATGCAAAGAGAGAGAGAGAGAGAGAGGGGAAATACACTGAGAGAGGGGGAAGTGAGTGAAGTGAAGAGAGTGGGCTAAGAGAGTGGGAGTGGGAGTGGGAGTGGGGGGGGCAGACAAATCGAAGCGACAAAGCCGCTTTGATATGAATTATATACAATTTCAAACTGGACACCCACACACACACACACATACACACTCCAATCTGCAGCAGCCTTTTTGGGGCAAATTGAGGTCCCTTTGCAAACGCACTCAGGCGTTAAGAGAGTGGGTGAGTGGAAAAAGAGGAGTGGGTGTGGGAGAGGGACAGCAAGCAGTTTGCCTATGGAAACGTTGAATTTGAAATATTGCCAACTGTTTTGTTGTTGCTCTTCTGCTTGTTGTTGCTCTGCCTGCTGCTATTGTTGTTGTTGTTGTTGTCTCTCTGTGCGAAGCTCGAGCGCAATAAAATGAAAAATATTTGAACTTTTAGCAAAAAGCGCACAAGGATATCAATTCCCAAAGCACACTTGCGTGTGTGTGTGTGTGTGCGTAGTCAAATCCAACTAGAATCGGAATCACAGAAATAAAATTGAAAGAGCGTGCACGAATGCCAATAGAAAAGCAACCGGCAAAGACACACAAACACACACACACACACACAGGGGAGCTGTAGTAGAGGGGTAGAGAAAGGAGAGAGCGGGAGGGGGGGGGGCATGCGGGTATATTAGGTTGAAGCACAAACAAGTTTTTTGGCAAAACGAGGGCATAAAAGCAAAAAGGATCCGACTTCGTCTCCTTCTACTTTCCCCTCCCCCTCTTCGTCTTGCTCTTCCCCTGCCAGACGCAACGTTTATTTGCCTTTTTGCCTCGACGGCAGCAAAGGCGAATTTAAAATGAGAAACAACAACTCAGGCACTATCAATAGATGATGATGAGTGATGCCAGCTCGATCCTTATAGAGTGTGTCATCCAATATGTAACAGACTCAAGCACGTGTCCTCCTAAAAGGCAAAGGTGGAAGGAAGGCAGGAAGGGAGAAAAGGAAAACAATATTAGCAGGGCCAAAGTTACACAAAGGTCAAACGGAACATTATGGCTTTATTTTGCGCCTAATAAATCTCATTATGTCATTATGTGCTCGACGGCAGCAGCAGCAACAACAACGAAAGGTACCAAAAAAACAATGATGACTTTGCTGCCAACGTCGACGTCGACTGCAACTGCGACGTCGGAACGGCAACAACCAAACGACATGCCAATCAGTAATCAATCCGCACGCACATTGACAACGAGGACGTCGTCGCTAGCGTCGCTGTCGGCGTCTCCCTTCTCCGACGTCCGTCATGCAAAAACAATTTGCACAGGCAATGAGAGATGGCAACAATGGCGACTTGTGCATACCCTGCAAAGTAGTAGCAATGCCTTGTTGTCTATTATATTATTCCTTAACCTTTGTGAAGTGCTTTCCATCACCCTCTACTTATCTCTTGCCCTTTTATCAGCTGTCATTCCCTTACTTTATTGATTCCAATTGGATCTGATATAGCTGGTCTGTCGGGCCATGTGTCCCATGTTCCCTACTCCAACTGCATATTCGCAATAAGAAACTCGAAAAGGAGCAGCGCGTATGCTGCCAAGTGAGACCACACGACGTCACTGTAAACAAAACGAAAAGAGATAAACATAGAGCGGCACTGCGCAACATGGCGTCAGCAGCAGCACAGCACACACAGCACTGAGAGAGAGCGAGAACGAGAGAGCGCGCTGAGAGCGCACAGCAAAAACGCCGCCATTAAAGAAATTCCTCTCAGAGAGCCGAAACGTATACGTGCATGGGAATGCCTTAGTGTGCGGCATGCGTGTGCAAATGCCGCAGGGTTGTCGAATTGCCTGCAGTGCAGCAAAAAGAATGAATAAATTCAATGAATATAAATTAAAATTACAAATATTTAAAGTATTTTAGACTTCATTAGCACTAACCTTTTGGTATTTAAATATATTCATAATATCCCTTTGTATATACTGCCTTGTTTACATGCTTAAAGATGTTGGCAACACTGTTGCGCTCGCCGCTGTGTTGCCAGCGAGAGCCGCTCAATTTATGCGCTTTTTGTACGCGTTGCTCCTTCGTGGCGGACAGTACGGATGAAACACTGTCGACGCAAACTAGACGAAAAGTTCTATAAAAAATAACAAATAAAATATAACAAAAACAACATTCAACATTATTAGCATTAATTGTGTGCTAAACCGAAAAGATTTCCATGAGCAAAGGTATCATCAAATCAAATAATGTATGCAAATAATAATCAAGTGCTCATGTTGTGTGTGTGTGTATTTTTACGTGTGTGTGTGTGTGCATTAAATTATTCAAGCAGCACAACAACAGCAAAAAGTGTTGGAAAAATTGTCTTGCTCCTCTTCTCCACCTCTACTCTTGCCTATGTTCGTCGCGCCGCGTCTTGTGCGTCTCGTTCCGTCCGTGCGTTTGTGTGTGTGTGTGTGTTTTAAGCAATTAACCAGAGGCAACAACAGCAGCCAAAGCAGTGTAGAAATGCCAAAAACGCATTAAAAATTATTACTCGTTGGCTGTCTGTCATTCACAAGAAACAGCAACAACTACAACAACAGCAACAACAACTACAATACACAAGTGCTATTTGCCGCCGCTACTCATAAAACAAATTACCCACTTGGGCTTGACTGTTATGCGTGCGTACGTATGAATGTGTGAGTGTGTGTGTGCATCAATGTGTGTGTGTGTGAAAAGAGCAGCGTAATCATCATCATCAGCAGTCGCGCTGTCAAACAAGCATATCTACACACACACACACAAGCATACATGTGTACATTACTATGCACCAATACTACTGCGAATACAAAAAGTAGTAAGCACTCGCCGCAATAGTAGTAAAACGGCCAAAAAGGCAGTGGCAATATGTTGCCACCAACAACAACAACAATAACATCAGCAGCAGCAACAACATCAGCAGCAGCCACAGCAGCAGCAATAATATCAACAACAACAACAACCACAGCAGCCGTATAATACCGGAATAAAATTTCTATACAGCGCGCGTTCGTCTCTCTCGTCTTCTCCCATCATACATCGTGCGCGTGTGTGTCGGTGTACGTGTGCCACTCTCTCTCTCGCTCTCTCTGCCGTTCTGCCGCCTTGTACGCGTACGCTCTCTCGCTCTGGCCGCTCTCTCTCTCTCTCACTGCACTCTGAGCGACAGTTTTTTCGGCAATAACAACAATGTTGGGCAGCGACGTCGACGACGACGTTGGCGTTCAGGCAAATGTTTGCGTGTGTGTGAGTGTGTGTTTGTGTGTATGTAAGCGAATGTGTGCAAGTTTTTTATGTTTCGCACAAACATTGCGGTAAAAGAACGCCGACAAACGTTCGTCGTCGTCGTTGTCGTCGCCGTCGCCGTCTCTGCTCGTTTAGTCGCTCTCACTAATTGTGACGTCTGCGCGCGTGCGTCGCAGTCGGCTTCGGTTGGTCGTCGCCTCATCGGTCAACTAACTCCCCCGTGCATTTTTATACTCCAAGCTCTGCATCTGTGTTTGTGTATGTGTGTGTGTCTCTCACACTCTCAAACACACGCGTTCGCTCTCTCTCTCCCTCCCTCTCTCTCTTACACAAAGTGCCGTTTTTGTATTTGTAGAAAATAAACAACAACAACTAACCTCATAAAAAGTTCATGCAGTGAAAAAAAATAGGAAAAAAAACACGGAGAGTATTTGTCAAAAAGAAAAGTAATAACTGCACAGAAAAGAGTGTTTCGTGTCGTTCTCGCTCTCTTTCACACGTTCACTCCATCTCCCCCTCTCACCTTGCTTACATAAATGGAAAATAATTCTTGAGATTGGCAACACCAACAACAAGGAAGGCAAAAAGGAACAACAATTTGTGGATTTACATTTCCTGTGCGGCATTTCTTTTGTGGATTATTACTACCTACAGGCTCTGCCGCTGCCACTGCCTCAGCCGCAGTCGCAGCCATAGTCGCTGCTCACTTTGCGGGCAGCGTACGCTCTCACTGGCACGCAAGTGTGAGAGCAGGATAGCATTAGCAGCAGCAGGCGAAGTCCTCGTTGGCACCTTGCTCTCTCTCTCCCCAACTCTCATTCACTCAATCCACTACACTCCACTCACTCCAACAACAACAACAACAGCAGCAGGAACAACAACAACGTCTATGAAGCTGGAACGAGCATATCAACAGCAGAAATTGCGATTATTTTGGATTTATAAAAAGGCAAGTAAAGCAAAACCTAACCTAAACACTTTACGAATTCCTCCATCTGCATATGTATGTATGTGTGTGTGTATTTACATGTGTATATTTGTTTAATGTGGCATGCTATAAATCCCACTGTGTGTGAGTGCGAGCGAGAGACAGAGAGATACAACACGGCGGCGAGTGGAAACGGGAAGGAATAATTGATTTCCAGTTTGATTAATTGCTGCCGCTGTCGCTGCTGCCGTCGCTGCTGCCGTTTTGTTGTTTTTTTTTTTTTAACTTTTTGTCTTGTTTCGTTTTTGGTTCGATTTTCTCTGTCTGTGTGTGTGTGCCTCGAGTTAATGCCAATTAAGGTGTTTCAATTTAAGCCGATTTGTAATTAAATGGGTTTTGTTTACTGACCCCTCCCCTCCTCCCCTCCTCTCCTCCTTCCTTTTCTGTTGACAGGCGACTGCGCAGCAATTTGGCAATAACTAGCATGTATAAACATGCAAAAACATGTTACAAATTGTTGGCATCTTGTTAATTTAATAAAGTGCGTGGGAAATGGTTTTGAAATGCTAACAGTAGTTACCCCCCTCCCCCACGCTGTTACTTTCCACTGTCACTGTTTTCGGTCTCTGCTTTCTTCGTCTCTTCCTTCTTCCCCCCTCTCTCGTCTCTCTCTTGTGCTGACAGGCAAATGACGGCTCATTGAGTTTTTATTATTACGAATTTAAAGTGCAAACACACACAAACACACACAGGTCTGGCAACTCTGCCTGAAATTCCCTTAAAAGGGGCGTCGACAAACAAAAGGGCTGAAGGGGGGAAGGAGGTGGAGGAGGAAGCAGGAAAATACATGCATAAATACAAATGAAAAAGGAATCACGCTGCCTAATGAAGCCTGCGGCGCGCAGCCAGTGTCAGCCATGTTGGCAGCGGGAGAGCAAGAGAGAGCGGCAGAGAGACTGAACGACAGAGAGACTGAACGACAGAGAGACTGAACGACTGAATGAACGAAGCGACTGCACGAATGAACGATAAACCAAACAAGAACAACAACAACGCAAGCAAGGTAGCCTGTCGTACGTTTGCTGCGCTCTGTGAGTGCGTGCGCGCTCTCTCTCTCTCTCTCTCTCTCTCTGTCTTGTCTGACTAAAGTACACGCTCTCTATAGCTCTCTCTCACTCACACTGCCTGCATTAAATTGGCGCCCCTTTTGTTTTTGTTGCCTGTGTTAAGTTTTTGCTGCTTGCCTGGGCGTGTTTTGCATTTAGTTCGAATTATGAAGTATTAAGGTATGTCTGTGTGTGTGTGTGTGTGTGTGTGTGTGTGTGTGTGTGTGTGTGTGTGTGTGTGTCTGTGTGTATGCGATAGAGACATTAAGCGTAGCATGAATAATAATATGCATCAAAAGGCCGGAAGCTATTGAAATGTATCTGACAGATACGCCGCCATTTACTCACTGCGTAGGCACAGCGTATAATTAACATAAGCGAACTGCGAACTGAGGGCCCAGCTACAGATACATTTACGGATACAGCTACAGATACTGTATCTGATGCATACACACAGAGATGTGCAGATACAGATACAATAGCAGCAGCAGCAGCAGCAGCAGCACAATTAAGCGTCTATTAGACGCGCTCTCTCGCTTCTCATGATGATATTAAAAAATGCTTTACTACAAACGGTCAGCTGAGGCCTGTACCGCAATTCCCACAAGCAGCAGCAACAACTACAACAACAACTAAGGCAACAACAACAACAACAAGAAGAAGAAGAGACGTTGGCTGAGGTAGCTGCCAGTGGCCGCGCACAATCGTGACGCCAACTTAGTTACGGTCATTAGCACCAGCAGCGCCGCCAGCGACAGGCAAAGCGCAGTTACCCCTCCCCCCCTCCCATCCCTCGCTGTTTCCCCTGTGCCACGCTCTGTGTCTGCCGCTGCTGCCTGTTATTACACATACACACACACAGAGACAGAGACAGTCGCACACCTAATAATTTGTCACACTGTCGGAGTCGACGACGCTGGTAAAAGTTCGCCAGCAGCAACGACAGCAGCAGTCAAGACTTGTACAAGATACACACACACACACATAAATATATATACAGACACACAGAGCACACACACACACACAGTGAACATGTTAACTGACTTTGGCTGTGGCGCGTTTGGAAGTTTTTTGCCTTTTTCTGCAAAGTGTAATTGCCTTTGTAGTTGCTGCTGTTGTTGTTGTTGCTGCTGTTGCTGTTGTTGTTTGCTGGCATTTGCCACCGTTCTGCGCTTTGTACGATAACAATTTGAACGCAACAAATGTGTCAATTGCCTGACAAAACATTCCGTGTACAAATACAGAGACAGACACACACACACACCTATAATTAGACTGGGCACATACACAAACACACACCTGTAATTACACTGTGCATACACACACACACACACACACACAGCTGTAATTAGACACAGTTAACTACGCGCTGTGTGCGGTGCCAAATCAGTCGCTTCTCTCTCTCTCTCTCTCTTTCATTCTTTCTTCTACTCCAATTAGCAGTGCCAAAACATTGACACTGTTAAGCTGCTGTTAAGCATAAGAGTGCATAGTTAAGCCACTGTTAACAACAACACTGTTAAGTGCACTGTTAACTGTTTCGTAGCTCTGTTAACGCACTCACAGCCCCACAGTTTGTCACACCATGCTGCAATTTGTCTTGCATTGCTGTTTAAATTGTCTCGCCTCTGTATGCACCCCCCCGCCCCCCTTGCTGCGCCTCCTCACTGCCCCCCTAAGCACCCCTGCAGCAGCAGTTACTTAGCTGGCCACGCCTCGACTCGACACGATTAAAGCCAAATTGATTTGTTCGACGCTCATAAATTGCTGACAATGACAAACGCAACTTGGCATGCACGAAATGCTAAACAGACAGAGGTGAAGGAGAAAGAGGGGGAATACAGATAGAGAGAGAGAAAGAGATACATGAGATACTTGTGAGAGATATATACGCTACTATAAGATGTTTATATTGTACAATATCTGAACCAGAAGGAAGAAGGGGATTATCTCCATTTCTACTACTCCCCCTCACTCTCATTCTCTCTCTCCTACCCCACATTGTAATTGTTGCTAATCAATAAAACAATTCAATCGCACGCTGACAACGCATTATAATTTTTCCACAATAAACAAAAACCAAAAAAAAAAAACAAAAAAAACGTCTACAGACACGGCAATAAATTATAAAGCGAGAAATCTTTGGCGAATCTTTTTTGCGGCTGAGATTTCACATTTCATAATAATAAACGAACGAATGTTAAAGGCCAATAGGAATGTAGGCAAAGGGGGGGACAGACTAGCAGAGGAGGCAGGGGGGGGGAGTCTAGTAAAAACAAACAGGCCGCAATCAACAAGAGCGTCATTAAAAAAGCAAATTTCTGAACACGCTAAACACATGTACACTGAACAAAAGGAGGAGAAAAAGCAAAAAAAAAAACGAGCAGAGGCACGAAAGCGTTCAACGTTCACTAGATAATGTGGGCCAAGCAGCAGCAGCAACAACAACAACAACAGCTGCAAAAAGAGCGAAGACAAGGGGAGGAGGGGAGGTGGGCAGGCAAATTGATTGTGATGATGTTTTGTTTTGTATTTTTCTATTTTGTTTTCTCGCAAAAGTTTATGCGAAATTGACTTGAGCTTGTGGCGAGTATCTATAAGATACAAACACACACACATGCATACATATATAGATAGAGATACAGATAGAGCCAGGGCCAGTGGCAGCTGATGTAAATTGACTGCTTTGATAATTAATTTATGCTCGTCTATAGAGACAGATACAGATACAGATACAAAAGGCAGGCAGAGCTATAGAGATACAGATACAAATAGATATACAGCTAAAGATACAACTACAGTTGTAGATACACAGATACATTTGCATAGCCAAGGCGAGTGTGGGCGCAGTGAAGAGCGCAAATAAAAATACAAATAAAAAAAATTAAACGTATAAAAAACCAACGCAATAAAAACCGCAAATTCGCGTCGTTTGCGAACAAGTTTAAATTGATGTAAATTCAATTTAACAAGGCAAGGGAGGGGAGTATGGGCAGAGGGGTAGGAAGGGGAGGTAGACAGCGACACGCACTAATTCATTAGTGAGGCATCAAATGTGCATAAATATAAAAAACACAACAATTAATTATAACGTGTAAATATTGCGAGAATATCTCTCTCGGAGAGATCGATAAGCGTAATTAATATTTATTTTCTGATATATGCGACATTGCTAGAGCAATTTCGAATGGAATGCAAACAATTGATAAGGCTGGCAAGTGTAGCAAAGGGAATGGGAAGAGGGTGGTAGTGACAGAGAGAAAGAGAGAGAGGGAGAGGAGTAAACAGTTGGGGAAAATATACATACATATATGCCAAAGTTTGTATACTCTGTTAGTTCTCTTTTGTTGTAGAAGAGCATATAAATAATTTATATATAACATAAATACATAAATAATATACCACAAATACAGATGCACCATATAACAAAGATATCATATAATAAATATAATTGCAATTAAGATCGAAGAAGTAACAACTTTAGATAGCTTAAACTTTATATATGATGGTGGGTTACCTGCTCTGTATATCTTTTAACTTTTATACTAGTTCTTCAAAGTATTTCCACACAAGTAACATATCTCTTAACTATTCTGTGGTTTCTATGAGGTAACTGCCATATATAGAGAATCTTTAAACTGTTCTACAAGTTCCCTAAGGTCCTACAAGTTATCTTAACTGTTTAGTGATTTCTATAAGGTTCCAGAAGTTCACCTTACTGTTCTATTTCTGTTCTGTAAGGTATTTAATTTTCAATTAGGTTCTACGAGTTCTCTTAACTTCTTCTAAACTTCTTTTAACTATTGTACCAGTTCTAAGATAGAAAAAGTAAAAACTCTAGAAAGAATAAACTGAACTTTACTGTAAACAAAGAAGATAATCTGTCCTGTATTACTTTTAACTATTGTACTAGTATTTTAAGGTATTTCCACACATGCAGCGTATCTCTTAAGCATTTTGTATAGTCTATGAGGTAACTGCCATATAAAGTGCATCTTTAAACTGTTCTACGAAATGTCTTTACTGTTTTATGAACTCTTTAAAGTTCTACGAGCGCTCCTTATAGTTCTATTATTGTTCTGTAAGGTATTGAACTGTTCTACAGGTTCCCTAAGGCACTAAAAGTTCTCGTAACTTCTTTTAACTGTTCTACCTAGTTTTATAAGATCCCACGAGTTCTCTCAACTGTTCTATAAGCTATAATCACATATGTAGCAACTCTTTAAATCATTATACCCTCTCAATAGTGTATTAAACTGTACAAAATGAATTATTATTAAAATGTCAAACATGTTTGCTGCTCTTGTTGTTGCAATTATTGTTGCTGTTGTTGTGAGGAATGCAAATAATTCATAATTACAAGTAAATACAGCAATAATTTTGCAATTGTTTGGCGGCTTAATTAAATTAATTAAATCATGCAATTTGTCAGGCAAACTGACCAAGCCAATATCAGGAGGAGATATAGAAGGAGAGATGGATGGGCATATATATATTGCTGTATTTACTTGTAAAGAAGGTGGGTAGATGGGCATATAGAGAAAGGTTTAGATTGATTGATATATGCGCTGAAGAATTTCCTTTTTCTTCCATTGCTTTAATTCCATTTTCTACTCAAAAAGGAATTCGCCAATTTTAATGTTAATTGATGAAAATCACTCATGAAATTCCACACACATATACACACACAGATACAGATACATTTACTATATGTTTTTTTCTGGATAATCGCCAACATGTGCGTTGCTCTCGTCGTATCTCAAGCTGGCACAGCTGTATCTAAATTGTGATCGTGGGGGCAGCTACACGCGCCATTGGCAGCGCTAAATTTAATTTGAATAGAAAGAGAAACAAATAACAAATGTTTATGATTAGCATAACGTCTTTCGCTGTGTAGGACAGTGTTAAATGGCGCTGTTAAGCTGATTTACATGGGAGCAGACAATCAACAGTGCCTGCTAAATGTTAGACTTGCATGTTAACAACTGCATGTTAAACAGGGCTGTGCATGGCCTGGAAAAGTCTGCTTGGGTCTGGCCTAATGAAGCATCTTTCCGTGCAGCTTTTCCTGTCAAAAGATACGCGAACTTTGCCTTATACAAATTGATATTGTTCTTTCACTTTCCCATTGCTTTTCTTTCCATTTCTCTTTGAGCAGACGCCAGCAATAAATAAGAAATGTTAATGTTAATTCATGGGATTGATTTGCCAAAGCTGAAAGATACAGATACAAAGCTAAAGGCAGAAGGCAGCACAATAAAGCAATAGATATATTGATGTATACGTTAGTTGGGGGACGAAGCTGGCTCGTTGTTGTTGTATTTGTTGTTACTGTGGTTGTTGTTGCTATTGCTCTTGTTGTATTTGTTGTTGTTGTTCGTTTTTCGTGTATCTCATAAAATTCACACTGTGTTTGTTTATTTGCGCCAGCGGCAGCAGTGGAGACGGCAACGGCAGCAGCGCGTTTTGTGGTTTGCTCTTTTGTTATTGCATATTTGTTGCTGCTGTTGTTGTTGCTGCTGTTGTTGTTGCTGCTGTTGTTGTTGCTGGCGTCATTAACTAACAAACGGCGCTGTCTTTCTGTGTTTCTTTTCCATATATTTTGCCTTTCGCCTTCTCTCCACTTTGTCGTTGTTGTCTTTGCTTTGTGGCCTTTGTGCGCAACTTTGGGCGTGGAGTCAAGTTGAAGTTGAGCAGGGCAGGAGATAAGGGAGAGGGGGCAGGGACAGAGGGTAGGCAGAGGGAAGAAGGCAGGGGAGTAGACAGGGGAGTCGGCATAGTTGAAGTTGCCTGAAGTCCATCAAAGGCAGCAAGCCAGGCCTCTGTCACAGTCTAGCCCCTCTCTCTTCTGCCTCTATCCAGCCTTCCCCTCTTCCTTTACACTTCCCCCTGCCTTGCCTGCTCTCTCCCTCTTCTTTCCTTTCCCTCTTCCTTTATGTATTTATTCCCCTCCTTATGCCAAGCTAAGCATTTTTCTTGTACTTTTTGCTTGCGCTTTAACAGCAGCAACAGCAGCAGCAGCGAGGGGCAGGCAACGTACCGCGGGAGGGGGCAGGGCAGACAGCAACAACAACACTGCCCCGCTGTGCAGCTTGCTGCTACCGCGCGCGCAGCTTTTATGGTCGAGCGCCGCTGCCTGCGCATATTTATTTTGATATCTTTTATGATTCTTTATTTGGCGGCTTAGCAAACTGAAACTCGTCAGTTTTGTTGATTTTATGCGGCTAAATGTAAGTAAAGTGTGGTGGAGAGGGGGCGAAGATGGAGGTAGAGTAAGAGAGGCAGAGTTAGAGTGACAGAGACAGCAGACAAACACAAGCTAACTTGGCTGACTGACTTTGAAATGCCCTAGAAAAGGCCAAGGCAGGGCAAGAGATTGAACAGCTCTCAAGCGGTTGGGCATAGATCAATCAGTTGAGCTGGCTTTATAGTAATATATATCAAGTTAAATGCCTCAGTCGATATACCCTGAAGTGCCCTCTCTCTCTCTCTCTCTCTCTCTCTGTCTGTCTCTGTTTGGGGGCCTAAGCTTGATGGCCATAAAAAGATTATGCCATATTTTTTAATATATTTGCAGCTGTATTTTGGCTGCTTATGAATACTTTATGTGGCCACGTTTCATAGCTATAAATGTAGCTGTAACTGTGTAGCTGTATCTGTGTATCTGTAACTGTGTAGCTGTAAATGTGTATCTCTCTGTGTATCTGTCTCTGCAAATGTATCTGTATGTCTAATGAATTCACAGCAAAAAGCTGACAAACATATTTATAAGAAGGAGGAGCTGGGGGAGTGGCTGGTGACGTGGGCGGCGTGGGGGGCTTAGCTCAGCTTTAGCGCTGTCAAATTATTTAATTCGTTTTGCTTACCCCCTCCCCCTGCTCTCCTGTGCTGCCCTGCCTTTGCAATTGCTGTAAATTGTTGTGATCATTAAGCATCGCATGATTTTCATTATTATTATCAGTTGTTTGCGTGTTAATTGTGATTATAGAGAGCGAATTAGATTGCACGGATTGTTCAGTTTGTATATATGTATATACATCTATATATATGCATAAGTGCATATGTTTCTTTCTCTTTCTATTGCCTTTTTACTTCTGCTACAAATTGCTCAATTTCAGCTGCGAATCTTGTGGTTTCTCACTGCATTAACATAATTGCCATAATTTATGCTGCCCAACAACAGCAACAACAATCTCAAGTGTGGGGGCCAACTCAAATTAGTTGCATTTAAGTCTCAAGAGGAGAGGGGGGAGCGGGGGGAAGCCTAACAACTGCCGCAAGTCTCAAGTTGACTCCGCAACGAGGGCAAATTGTAGCTAAGTTCTCGTGTTCGTCTGCATGTGCAGTTAGCTATAAACAAGCCAAAAATGCAGCCAGAATATAGCTAAAGATGCAAGCTAAGCTAAGACGAGGCTGAAGTTATTCATGGCCAAGATACATTTGCATTCATTTGATTGATTCACTTCGATTTCCATGCACAGTTAAGTTGACTTTGCTCACAACTCTTGGAGCAACTCTCGCTCTCGGACTCTCGACTTGAAACTGGCTTGAAATTCCTTAGCCAAGTCTGGCCTCAGCTTGCTGGCAACTCTATTGACAACGCATGTGGCGCGCGAGAGATTATTTATGGCTGCAGTTTGATTTCATTTCTGACCCACTGTGGCCCCCCTTCCCCCTCTCTCTCGCTCACTTCTGTTGGTGCTAAAACGCGTTTAAGTTAAACAACTTGCGAGATTAATGAGGCGCGTATAAATCATGACAAAGTTGTTAAAAGGAAATTCGAACGAAGCGTAAATAAAATGCACAGAGAGAGAGAGAGAGAAGGAGGCAGAGAGAGGGAGACAGGCAGGCACAGTGGGAAACCGTTGCATATTTTAAGCACAAAAGCAGCAACAAATATTTACACGCCTCAGTGAAGGTGACGAAGAAGAGGGGAGAGAGAGAAAGAGTGGGAAGAGGTGGTGGGAAGGGGGAGGAGGGAATGTAAAAGTCAATTTCACACTTGATTGCTGGCCGTAAATCAATAAAGCTAATACGTTAGCAGCATTGGCAGCGTCGCAGTTGCAGCGCAGTCGCTGTCGCTGTCTAATTAAGCGCATCTAAGACGCAGCGCAAATGCACAGCGACGTCGACAGCGACGCGCAGCGTTGGCGGTGGCTACTGAAAAAGCCACTCAGCCGCATACATACACACACACACGCACAGGCACACAGCGACACACTCGTTTGCGCTTTAAGAGATCGTGAGAGAGGGGTGAGAGAAGGTGGTGAAGAGAGGAAGAGAGAGGGGGGGGGGTAACTGGCACGTAATACAGATACAACGGCATGTGCAATAAATCGCGTGCCGTTTTAACACTTTGACGTGCACAATTGAAAATTGCGAAACGGCTTTTTGCTGCCTCTGTTGCTGCCGCTGCCTCTGCCTCTGTCTCTGCTGCTGCTGCTTGTTGCGCTTTGTGTGCAGCCAACGTTGGTCGCGGTCGCGACGCTGTCTCAAAGGCAAATTAGCCAAGCTTTAAAGAGAGTGAGAACCAACGAAAAAAGCAACAACTAAAACACAGCACAGCAACACTGCAGGCTACGACGCTCGCTGCGACGTTGCGAAGAGCAGCGGAGAGAGGCAACGGCGAGTTTACACACACAAACACATGCACACTCACTCACACTCACACTTCCCCCTCTTGCACACACACAATGCCAAAAAGGCTGTGAAAACAGACACCTCGTGCTCTGCTCCTTTGTTGCCTGCCGCTTCTGTTGTTGTCCCTCTCCCCCCTCCCTACACGACTTTGTTTTCTTTTGTTTTGTTTTGGCCTGCAGTTTCCTCTGTGTTTGCCAATTGCAGTTTCAAGTATTTATTGTATTTGCACAAGGAATAAAAATAAAAAAATTAAAATACAAATAAAAACGAAACGAGACGAGACGAAAAACGAGAAGCAACGAGCAATAAGAAAATTACGCGCCATATACACACACACACACACATACACAAGTACACAAATAAATTGTGTAAATATTTTGTGATTATATTTTGCGTTTACTTTTTTATGAGCGCCGCTCACACACACACAAACACAGTGGGACAAGATTTGCACAGTGCAAACAATTATACGAGGCAGATTTCTGTGCGAAACTGTGTGTTCATTAAGTGGAAAAGAGAAGGAATGGGAAGAGGAGTATGCGAAGGGTTAGTAGGGTGAGGGATTCTGTGACTTGAGCACAAATTAAGTTGCAAACTTTGTACAAGGCGATAATAAAACTCAAGGCGAAGCGCAGCTTTAAATAAAGAGAGCGAGAGAGAGACAGATCAGGAATGGGAGAGAGCCTTGATGCTCTCTTCTGCAATAAATTAATGTGTAGGGTTGCCATATGTTCTGACATATCAGTGAATCTATCAATGTTGAGCCTTTTTACTATACGGCAAATTACTCGAGACACGTCTGGCAACCCTAAATGTGCAAATGGAGCGAATCTTTCTTTCTCTTTTTCCTTATCATTAGGCAGAGGGCAACTGAAGCAACTTGAAGCAGAAGAGGAATGAGGAGTATTTAAAAATGTATAAATTACTCAAAAGCAGTCAGTGATTTTTACCGCAATTATTTGCCATAACAAATTTGTCGTAACATTGCAAAAAAAAAACAGAGTAAAAATCAATAAAAATGTCGTGCTAATAAATTTAGTCAAGCGGAAAAAGTTGCAACGGTAAACGAGAAAGAGGGAGGGGTAGAGGGGGAGACGTGCTCAACTGGTTGACTTGCCCATAAACGAAGATTAAATGTAATAAAAATAATGACAACTGAAGCTGATTGCGAGTGCACAGTGTTAATTTCGCACACGCCTCTTCCTCTTCGTTTTCCCCTCTATTCTCTCTATCTCTGTTGCTGCACTGAAATTTGTTACTGCTGCGCCGCGTCTACACAACTTGCAACTTGTTTCACAGCGGGCATGCAGCGAGGAGTCGCTCATGAATTATGGACCGACTACGACTCCAACTGGGGACTCGTCTCCTCTCTCCCCTGTCTCGTCTTTGCAAGCTCCCTCTTTCCTCCTCTACTCTTTGCACTCTTCTTCTCCCCTCACTTAACCGAATTAGTTTCAATTGCAATTTTTCAAATGCCTCCAAATATGTTGGCCGTCGATTTTGTTGTTGTTGTTGCTGTAACATCATTATGCTGACAGAGAGAGGTGGATGAGAAGAGTGAAGTGGGAGGGAGCACGCGGGGCCACTTAGGAGACAGCAGTGCGAACAGAGCGAACATTTGCCTAGCGATGGCAACGTGATAGAAATACTGCAATTGCAAGAGGGCATCGATAACTGTTCGATAACTCTATGCGTGCCTATCGTGCTCAGGCAAACACTCACGATGCCATCTTTGACTGTTTGTTGTTGGTTTCTTCTTGTGCTTTGGCATTTTTATGCTGATTTCATTTTGGCTTCAAAGCGCGCTGTCAACTCAGCTGCAACTGCGACGACGACGGCGACTGAGACAGCGACGTCAACTGCGGCCTGTCAGCGCAATTTGTTGAAAATTTACTTATCTGCACAGTTGCTGCTGCTTGGCAGTGTTGCCACCCCGTGCACTGCACTCCCTCCTCTCCCTCGCGCTAGCGCTCTCTTTGTGTGTGTGCTGTCATGCAATTAATCACACACACACACATGCGAAGCACACTTCATGCACATTTACACGTCGTTTACCCACAAAAAAAACCAAGAGAGATACATGAAATTATTTACACCCCTCTCGCTCTTTACCCCCCCTCTCTCTCCTTATGCTTTTTCACTTTGCTTTGTTGTTGTGGTATTTATAATGCATTTTTAATGGTGCTGAAAATGTTTCCGCTTCGATTTGCTTTGCAGCAGCGGCTTAATTAAAACAAACAGCTTATCTAGGCAGGGAGAGAGGAGGAAGGAGAGAGAGGGACAAAACGGGAGAGTGGGAGAGAGGCAGTGCTGTTTAAAGTGTGGCATAAATTATATGACGTGTGTCTCTCTCACATTTACATATGCATAAGTGCCTGTGTGTGTCTTGTCTTGTCTCTCACTGCGTGATGAGCTTTGTAAAGTTTCACACTCGTGCTGCGCTGCGCTGCCACTGCGCTGTTGCTGCTGCTGGTCTGCCTCTCCTTTTGCTGTGCTTAATGCCTTTTTATGGCATTTTCAAACTTTGCTCACTTGCAGTGGCTCCGCTGCTGTGGCCTCTGCCTTCACCTCTGCTACTGCTGCTGCCTCTACCTCTGCCTCTACCTCTGCTGCTGCCTCTGCTGCTGCCTCTGCCTTCTTTTCGCTTAGCCGCAGCTTACCAAAGAGAGACCGGATAACCAGCAGCCACTGGAGTTAAGCAGCGCCGTCTGTTCGCTCTCTTCCTTCCTGGCTCTCTTTACCCCCTCTCTCTGTCTTAGGCAGCCACAAGTCGACAGCTCGACAGTTGACATAAAGAAGGGGGTTGGGAAGAGGGGGGCCCTAATCGCTGCTGTTGTGCTTGCTGCACTGCTGCTGTTGCTCTGCCTCCCCCTGACTCTCCTCTCTTTCTCGTTCTGTGCTCGTCCACATAAAACTTTGCCGTTGCCCTCCTTCCCTCTTTCCCGTCCGTCTCTCTGCTTGTGCTGCGCTTGCATGCAATCCACTTTTTGTTTAATATTAATTTTTCTTTCTTTTTTGCTTTTATTTTAGTTTTGTTTTGTTTTGTTATGTTCTTTGCTGCTGCTATTCATGCCACGTTCGCTATGGGAGACAGCAACAAACGCAAGAAAAAAAAACTAAAAATTCTATAGCTCGTTCTTGTTCTTTGTCTTCCTTCACTTCTCTCTGCCTGCCTGCCCGCTGCCTCCACTCTGTCTCTGCCCTGTCTCTGCCTTGCCTCTGCGCTGCTGTGTTGAGTCGCATTGCTTCGAGTTGAGTTTCTTTTTTTCAATTCAACTCCCCTGCTGCTGTTGATGCTGCTGCTGCGCTGCCTCTGCTTGTTTCTCGGCTCCCCTCTCTTACTCAACTGCTGCTACTCTTCCCTCTACTGCTGCTACTATCCCTCTGCTGCTGTTACTCTAGCTCTGATGCTGTGTTAGCTCCCTCTGCATCTGCTCGCTGCTTCTCTCTCCCTCTGCCTCTGTCGCTGCCTCTGCTCTGCTGCAGCATCATGTCGTTTTGAAAATTGTTTGTGCTTGCTCATGCGAAATGCTTTTTGTTCTTGTCGCTCTGCCGCTGTTGCTTTGTTTTGCTTCTTTCCTTATTAATTCCTGGCTCAATTTCGGGTATTTCGTACGTTTTTTTTCGTTGCCTCTTTTTATACGCTGGAAAATGCGACTTTGGCAATGTGTTCCGTTAACTTTTCACAGCTCGCAGATAACTCTTTTCCTTTCCTCTTCTTCCTCTTTTTCCTCTTCTGCCTCTTCTTCCCCCTCCTCCTACGCACGCATGTTTTATTATGCGTCTTTATAATTTTTAAATGTGCTTAATAAAGCGCTCAATCTGCTAGAGCAGCACAGAGAGAGAGGGCAGGCAGACAGAGAGAAGAAGAGGGATGTGTAGAGGAAGGGGGAAGAGGGGTGCAAGGGCGCAGGTCGCACGCAGAGCGCCGGATGCCGGCGTCGCAGTCACTTCTCGCAGAAGAAAAAGGCACAAAAAGGTGAAGTGGTATTAAATTTCATATGCGTCGTTACTCTTTGCCACTGTCCCCTCTGCCTTTCCCTCGCCCCTTGCCTCTATCTGCCTTGCCATGCTCACTCGCATGCCCATCATTATCTACGTGTGTGTGCAGGCAGAGGGGGAGTAGGTAGAGGGGTAGCTGAAGAGAGGGTCAAAAGAACACTTAAGCCTGAAATTGGCAGCTATTCCAGCTTGGCTCTGCCTTTGTCTGCGCTGCTACCCCTCTTCCCCCCCCCCCTTCCCCTTCACACTGAGCTCTTCTTGGTGCTCTCCCCCTTCTTCTTCCTCTTGTTCTGCCTCTTCTTCTGCGGCGTCTACTTATGTCGACTTGTTATTGTTCGACATAATGGCAAAATATTGTATTGCCAACATTTTTGTGCTGCTTGGCTTGGCTTGGCTTGGCTTCGGGCCTGGCCTGCGCTGTTTCTGTCTCTGTCCCCCTCTGCCTCCCCCCTCTCTCTTTCCCTGCCACCATATCCCCCTTGGACTTGTTCAATTTCTTGTTTCTTTTGCTTCTCTCTTATGCTCTGCTCTGTTTCGCCGCCTCTGCCAGTCGCAAAGTTGCGAAGCTCACTTGACAAATGAGCTTTGTAGCTGCTAACCCCCCTCTCTTCCCCTCTCCCTCTCTCACCTCTCGCTCTCACACACACAATGGCAATAAAGTGCGTTAACTTTTTGGCAGACAATAGATTTTATTTCTGGCACGGCGCATGGCACAATCCCAAATGGCTTCAGCCATGTGGAATGTATGTGGAAGCGTCTCTCTGTGTGTGTGTGTGTTGCCTGTGTGTGTGCCTGTTTGTGACTGTGTGTATGTGTGTGGCTTGGAATTGTTTTTATTATTATTGTGCGTTGTTCGCCGTGGGGCAGCTGCGTGGGAGACGAGATTACAACTGAACAATTTGAAGTGAATTAAGATTTACGCGATTGTCTGTCGAATCTGATTTAGATTCGTTTGCCGGATTATGTGCTATAGAATGTGTGGCATTTGGCACGGCAGGGGAGTGCTAGGGGGTAAGCTAGGGTATCTTTCTGTCTATCTATCTATCTCACTTACCTTTGCCTTGTTCCAAATTAGATTGTTTCTTCTTCTGCTTTGATTTGTCATTACATGTAAAAGACTTCCTGCCCGGCTGTCTGTGCTGGGTATATGCAGGCAGGCAAGGGTCTCCTTCTCTATATCTTCCCTTTCCCTCCATCCCTCTCTCTGCCCCTCCCTCTCTTCCCCTCTCTCTCCCCTCATCTCTCTCTCTCTCTCTGGCTTCAGTTCGCATAGTTCACCGCAATCAGTTTTATGTGCGACACGAAACGCGCCCTGTTACTTGTTTGCCCTGCCACGCCCCATTGCTGCACTGCCCCGCTACCTTCCCTGCACTGTACTGCGTTGCCTTGCCTTGCCTGCTTGCCACTTCCCTCTCTCCCTCTCCCTTTCCTACCTCCCTCCCGCTGTCTTGCCCCTTGCCAGGCAGCTTAGCCCTCGCTGTGTCTCTTTTTTGTTGCTGCTGCTGCTGCTGCTTTTGTTGTTGTCTTGCCTGGCACGTTGCCCTACTCCACGCCAGCTTTTGTCTGTCCGCCACACACATACACACACACACACACACACACACACTGCTATCACACACGACACACTCTGCACTTCTACTTAAGCTGTTGCCGGCGCTTTGTTCAAACCACACACAACTCTCTGACTCTGCCTGCTCTGACTGTCTCTCTCTGCCCCTGTTGCCTCTTCTCTCTGCCTCTGCCGCAACCCCTTTTCCCTCTGACTCTACCTCTGTTCCCACTGTCCTCTACCCCTGCCTTGTCTCCCCTTTTGGCTGCTGCCTTTGCCTTCTCCCTTTGCTGCCTTTTGCAACTTGCATTGCTGATCATTTTACACACTTACCGAAGCATACGTTGTTGTTTTTGTTGTTGTTGTAGACTCTTAATATGCTTTTAGATATGCATCAGCAAAAGCTACCTCTGTGCCCGCCTGCCCCTCTACATCTGCCCTTCCCCCCCTGCTTCTCGCTTTGCTGTAACTGAAGACGTTGCCAGCTTCGTCTTCGTCGTCGTCTTCATCGTCTTCTGCACCCCTTTGGCAACGCGCATTCAACTGAAGTCTTTGCCTGTGCCCCCCCTTGCACCCCTCTCTCTGCCACAGCCTGTGCCTTTTGCCAGCTTGTGTATTTGTGCATTGAACTGGAAACGAGCAGGAGGCAGAGAAGGGGCAGAGACAGAGGCAGAGGCTCGAAGCCGGAGCTGAAGACGAAGCCAGGAGACAGTGGGACAGAGGGACAGCAGACGGAGGCCGGAGTCATTCCAACCACACAGACAATTTGCATGCCAAACAGCATATAAAATATCGAAGCACAGCAAGAGCGCACTGCACAGTGTGCACAGTGGGGCAAGAGTTGTGAAAAAAGCCAGGCAAAGTTGAAATTGAGAAGGAGGAAATATATGGATGGAAATATGAAAATAAGAGATGAAGCTGGCCATAGATCTGCGCACATAGATGTGGTTTTGGTGCCACTGTGCACAGTGTGTGTGTGCCACAGCAATGCTTCATTCCTCAGACGCTTTTCACAGAGTTGCCTCGAGTTGCTGTTGCTGGATTTTCATTTGCCTCAAGCCTCTCACATGCGTAAATGTATTTGCACTGGCTTAACGTATATTCCCCTCTTCCCTCCACCCCCTCTCCTTCCCCTCTTCCTTCCCTGCAATTGTTGGCATTTTATTTATTCATGTAGGGGACTACTCTGCATCCGTAAGATACTGTAGCTGTATCTGTATCTCTCTCTCTGGCGTCGCACGTTTTAATGCCATTTGAAGCTCAACTCGTAGGAAATTCAATTGATTCCCTCTGCCACTTCAGCTGCTGCTGCTGCTGCTGTTACGCCTGCCTCATGTGGCACCTCTGCCAGGCTTCTTTGGGCAATTGACTTTGCGCATTCTTTCTCCCTTGGCAGCTGTCACTCTCCCTCTCCCTCCCTCTCCCTCTCTTTCTTCACACATTGTCCGAAAAGTAAGCCGCAAATCAATTAATTTTCATGCTACTTAACTTGCTTTTCTTTACGCTTTTGCCGCATTCTCTGTGGTATTTTTCTTCCCAGATGGGGGGAGGCAACCAGTAGAGGGGGGTTGGCAGGAAGTAGAGGGGTAGGGCAGGAGTGCAGTCCACTCAATCAAATGGAAATTAGCATTAAATATGCTGCGCGCTGCCTGCGGCTGAGTTCAGAAGTGTCTCTAGGGAAACAAGGAGAGAGAGGGGGAGGGGGAAGGGAAGGGAAGGGCAGGGTAGGGCTGGTGCAGGCGAAAACCCTCCCCAAGGGACAGAAAATCCTTGTTGACTCGTCAGCGACAACCCTGCCTGAGGCATTTCCGTTCGTTTAGTGCCCTGCTCTACCTACCTCTCTACCTTCCTCCCTCCCTCTGGCAGTACCTTCTTCCTCTGCTCTGCCTTTGCTACCTTCTCCCTCTTTCCCTGCATGCTTTGGCATGTCCTTTCTCTGGAGTTTCCTGTGTGCTCAGCAACTTTAACGCAAATAATTTTGTATTCTTTTGCCCCTGTGGCAAATCTCCCTCTCCCCTTGCTACCCTCCTCCTCTTGCTAGCTTCCTGCTGCTAACCCTCGTGCTACCTTCCTGCCTGATACCGCAACAACAACAACCCCCGGTTACAAAAGGTGTCAGCTACGTAATTATACGTGCCACATCCTCATGCTGGTGTTACGCTACTCTCCCCTCCTCCCTCATTTCCCTCTCTATCTCTCTCTCTCTCTCTCTCTCTTTCTGTCTGTTTCGTTCTGCCCTCTTCTTCTTCCCCCTTTGCCTTTTGTGTTTTGCCGTGTTTATTTATTAAGCATATTTGTTGCCTTATCCCGTTGCACACACCCGTCTTAATCCATGTCCCCCTTTCTGCTGCCCCTGCCTCTGCCCCGTCCCCTTTTCCGCAGCTGTCCCTGGGCGAGAATGGATTATTGCATAACAAATTCCTGCGGCATCCTTTGCTTGTGTTGCCGATATTTATAACAATTAACTGTAATTAATCCCAGCGACATTTATCAACAGTTTTACCTCTCCCTCCTCCTACTCTCTCTTTCTCTCACCTCTTGCACAAGTTGATTACTTGAGTGCTTTTTGTCTCTCCGTTCTCTTCTCTCTTCCTTCTCATTTGCTGCCTGAAAGCGTAATTAAGCTAAAGGTAAATGCCAAAGGCTGAAACCCTGCGTAGATGCTGAAAAGATAAGCAGCAGGCTCCTAAACTGGGCTAGACCCAAGGATTGATTTATTTCCAAAAGCTTTCAGCTGCAAATTTCTGCAGAATCCAAAGTTTTCGCTTTGTCAATAGAACTTTTCTTTGGAGAAAAGATTAAACCTTCCTGAAGTGACTAAGAAGACCTCCTGAAGTCACCTGAAGGGGCTAGACCCCTAGATTGATTAAACCTTCCTGAAGTGACTAAGAAGACATCCTGAAGTCACCTGAAGTGAGCTAGACCCATAGTTTAATTTATATCTAGAAGCATTTAGTTGTTTTCAAAGCTGCTTAACTCGCTAAACCTTTTTAAACAGAAACTTTTTCGTAGTTTACCTCAAACAATTTTCCATCGATATGCAGTGGAAATGGGAAAATAGAAAGCATTTTCCGCCAGACCCCAAGAAGTAATGAATAACTCTGAATGGCAGTGAGTGTGCCAGTCTCTGTCTCTGTCTCTGTCTGTGTGTGTGTGTAAGTCTGTTATCCCTTTGGCTGCAAGTGACTAAAAAAGAGCCGCAAAAAGTGGCAGCTTCACTCCCTGTGCAATTACAAAAGCACCGCAAAGGGGGGAGAGGGAGAGAAGTAGGAGCTGAAGGAGTAGCGAAAGGCGGAGCAGACAAACCGAACTGAACTCAACGATAGCCATGTTCATGTTGTGGTTGAGGAGAAGGTGCAGAATGGGTAAGAAGGGGAACGGGGGAGAGGAGAGGAGAGTCTGACTGGAGGCTGGCAGCGCAATCAGCGCGAGTTCAGTTTGGCAGTGGGCAGAAAGATATGAAAAAAGAGTTGAAATAAATTAACAGAGCTCCAAACTGAGACTGACTCTGAACTGAACGGACTGCAGAGTTCCCTCTGTTGTTGTTGTCTGTGCGGAATTTGAATTTTGAGCCAGCAAAAAAGGCAGCAAAACGTGGCGAATGCACTGCCAAAATGTTTGCAGGACCAGCAAAGAGTAGCAGCAGCAGCAGCAGGATCATCTTCTCCTCATGCTCCTTCTACTCTTCTGACAGTCAGTCAGAGAAGTTGCCTCGTCCTGCTGCAGTGTAGAAAACAGAGGAAAAACTCAGCCAAACAATGGCATAAAAAACATGAAAAGCATACATTACACGCTTCAAGTCCCCGGGGGTTATACACGCACACACACACACTCACACTCGCACACACATGGAAACAATAACGAAGCGTCGTTTGAAGCCCTTTTGGAAAGGGACAGACAACAGAACCAAACAGAAACCGAACATACAGAACAAAACTAAGCGGCAGAAGCCTCTCAGCCTTTCAGTGCCAGCCAGTCTCTGTCCGTCCGTAGTGTCTCTCTGTCCTCCTCTGTCCCTATGTCCGTCTGTCCGCAGAGGAGGAACCCATGACGTTGATAATATTGTTGTTCACATGTCGAGTTTTATTGTGAGTGGGGAACGTGGAACGTGCAGAACAGTCGCCTCGACTCTCTCGACAGTGTACGTGGCATTTAAATACCCTTGCAAGTGAGTGCAATGAGTTGCATAGACCTTGCTCCAACTGAAGCATGATTAATCAGGGGCGTTCATTGACTAAATATTATTAACAAAAGCTTAATTGTGCGCTAAATCATCGAGTCCATTAATCAACAACAATCTAATGAGGTTGCAATCAAGTAGAGCCCCCCCTAAATTGTTTATCTATCTTTGCAATTATTGCAAATGATTCACGAGTTGATTCACAAGTCGATACTGATTACTTAGCCAGCTTACAGGGTATTAATTAGTGTTGTGTGCCCTACGCCAGTTGCCGCCTTGTTTTGCGGCTGATTGCCTGCCTTGCTCGGACCCTGGGCTACCTGTGCGCCAGAGTTGCCTCACTGTAATTTACAGCATATTGCCACATGACAAGTAGAGAGTGCAAGGGGCACAGACAGAGAGAGAGAGAGAGAGAGAGCAAGAGAAAAGGGAGGAGGGTTACTTCGACTAAGGTATTAATTGAAAGTGGTTGGGAGTAGGTTGGGAACTACTTAATGGGCTGCTGCTTGTTGGGTTGAGGAAACAACAACAAGAACAAAACACAAACGCCGTAGATGTGGTGCCACGCGTCGGTATTGCAGTTGTTATTGTTGTTCTTACAAATCTGTTGCGATATGGCAACCACAAGCAACCCAAACCCCGCCGGGCAAAAAACCGAAACATAAACCCCAGAACTTAAGCCCAAAATCAAACTGAAACTCTAACTGAAAATCCTATAGCAAGGCAGCTGCCCTTCACCTCGGGGCACAGGCACAGGGAAAGGGATTCAGAGAAGGAAGGAATCACAAGAGAAGCGTGCGCTGACTGACTGTCCCGAGGGGCAAAGTCAATTCCAACTTGAACGTCGACATTCCGCATTCGGAATCGTATTCGCATTCGCATTTACATTCATTACTTATGCAGGCAGCTTGCCATGGCTGACAGACTTGGCAATCAACCCTTAGAGAAGCCACCCCTAAGACATATTTGCGCTACCCTCTCGCTCTTCCTTTGCCTAACTTTGGACGGGCTCAACGTTTATCGTTATTTTGGCACTGTAGAAAAAGTGAAGGAAACCAAAAAAGATTCAGTAACTTTAGCTGAACGAAGTGAGAATACACTTACTGGTTGACTTGGTAGATCTCACTAGGAGCTTAGCTAGTATGGTGCTAACCCCCCTGAAGTTTTTGGATTAGGATTTGGAAGGGGAAGGAAGCAACAGCAGCAGAATTGTAGATTCAAGTGTAGCTTCTAAGTTAACAAGCTAGATCTAACAAGAAGTATAGCTACGTTTATGAAGTCCTAACCCACTGACTCACTAGGAACTTAACTAGGGCTACAAAGTCCTAATCCCCCGAAGTTCTTGGGTTACCATCAGTATTCTCAAGCAAGCATTCCACATCAGAAGTGTAGATTCAAGTGTAGATACCCAGCTAACAAGCTAGATCTAACAAGAAATACAGGTACGCTTAAAAGGTGCTAACCCACTGACGTACAAGGTAGATCCCACTAGGAACTTAACTAGAGGTTTAAAGTCCTAGCTCGCCGAAGTTCTTGGGTTACCATGAGAATTCTCAAGTAAGCGTCCACATTAGAAGTGTAGATTCAAGTATGGATTCGCAGCTAACAAGCCAGAACTAACAGGAATACGTTTATAAAGACCTAACCCCCCGACGTTCTTGGGTTACCCAACATGAAAGAGTATCAAGCTTGCTGTGTGTGTCTGTGTGTGTGCATTCGAAAGGGCAACGACGGGTCCCGGCAACATTTTCAAATTATCCTCAATGAAATTATGAAAGCAAAAAAGGGTCGTCGGAATTGGGTACGACGACGGACGATACACGCTACGCTAAGCTACGATGTGTGGTTGGGGTACGGTGCGGTACGGTTTACCCTCTGCGCTCGGCACGACAAACCGCTTGAGTCAAATATTTTTGATGAGGGTCATAATTATAATGAAACAGGTCTTGCATACTGAGACAACGCCGGTGCCGGCTCTCACTCTCGTCTCTCTCTCTCTCCCCTCGCGCTGCCCTCTTGCTCTACCACTGTCCCATGCTGCCTGCTATGCTCTGTTCCCCTTCTGTCTGTTGCTGCTCAACACTTTTAACGAAGGCAGTCTGGAGTGGGGGAAGAACGGGGAGTGGCAACATAATGCATGATTCATGCTTGATCCCTGCTCGAGCGACCCTTCTAAAAGTGCGTTCCCTTCTCGGTTTTGGGCGCCCCATTGTTGTTGCCGTTTCCCTTGTTGCTGTTGCTGTTGCCCTTGTTGTTGCTGCTGTGCTTCTGTTGCAAATGGCGTTAAATTTTCCAAAAGGGGACGCATCACTCGCCCCTTTCGCACGCTCCTTCGTCGTCGCCGTCGACGACATTCGGTCGTAATTAAAATAAATTTAAACGATTGCCTGGCTTTGATTATGTTGTATGTGCCACACGATGCACGTTGGTGCCCCCGAATAAAGCACTCAACCAGCAACGCTTGCAATTGCCGTAGTCAGAGTTGTTGTTGTTGTTGTTGCTGTGGTTGTATTTGTTGTTGTGGCTGCTGCGCACTTGTAAAATTGAAAAGTAATGCCACTTTGTCACTACATATCGAGAGCTTGCCCCGTTGGGCAATTATCGCCTGCCTGCCTGCCTGCCCAACTGGCTGCCTGTCTACCCTTCTTCCTACTACTTTACACTACACTTTACCCACTGCTCTACCCCTCTACACTCCACTCTACCCTCTACTATACTCTGCCTCCTTCTCCCTTTCTCAGGCAATCAAGTTGTTTATGACAGTCTGCGATTGAGCAACTGAGGCTTCTTTCTTTCAGTCGCAGCTCGTCGTTGTAGGCTCTGCTTGCCTCTGTGATTCTTTTGCTGTTTTCGGCCCCTGCCGCAATCACGACACTCGTCGCCTCACTTCACCTCTAGGCTCTCTCTCTCTCTCTTCTACAGCGATGCCACGACTCTGGCAGCACCATTAACACGCAGTCACTCTGTCTCTGGCAGAGAGGCCCTGAAACAGGCCGAGCTAGAGCCTCGAGGTAGTCCAAGGCATGCAAGGCAAAGGCGTGGAGCAGTTACCCTCCCTCTCTTCCCCCTTCTCCACTGCTCTCTGCCAAGAGGAACGCCGCCGCCGTCGACTACTTTAATAACAAAGTAAATATTGTTCATTAGTAAATATTTACACGCTCGTCGCATGTTTGCCCATATTAAATACGACGCTGACTGAGACAGCGACGCTGAGCAAGTTTGTTTTCGCTGTGTGTTGTGTTTCCTTTGCCCCTGCCCCTGCCCCTCTGCCATACTTAGCAGGCCTAGCCCCAGAGTCCGCTTCGGTTTACTTTTATCCACTCTCCACACTCTCGACTCGGCCGCACTCGGCGTTTTTTATTTATTTATGCTTATTTATATATGCGCGCGCTATCTGAAAATGAATATGTGCGTGTTGAGCTATTAAACATTTATCGATAATTTTTTACAGCTGTCCAAAAAAAGCGGCGCAAGGGCAACGGAGAAGGTGGAGGAGGAGGGTCTCTCCAGCTCCCACTCCAGCTCCAATCTCAAGTGTTGGGGATGTGTCGAGTCGAGTTGAGTGTGAGAGTGTTGAATGAGTTTGTGTTGAATGTGTCTGTTCCATAATTCATGAACGCCGTTGAACGCAAGCATTTAGAGCACGCAGCCACACCCTGTGATTCTACAAGCCCCCTTCCCCTTCCTTCCCTCCCTTCCCTTGTGTGTGTGTGATAGATTATCAGTCTAGTTGAATAATTAACGATTGACTTTGATGAGCTGAAGTTATCGATAGGGAAACGCACTTTGTGGAATTGAGAGATTCAGCTGTAGAGTTGAGGAAGTTAATGCAGAGGAAGGGCAGAGAGAGAGACAGAGAGAGAGAAAGGGAGAGAGAGTAGAAAAGAAGAAGGCAGACAGAAAGCGAAAGGCAGCAGGTACTAGGAACAAATTTTACTGCTGCAACTTTCAGAGATTTCTAGAGATTTTCTTAGACTATTCTAGATTTACACTTTTGAAATTGATAGATTAAGCTAAAGAGTCAAAGAAGGTAAGGGATAGAAGCGAGAAAGAGAGAGTAAAAACAGCAGAAAGAAAGGGAAAGATAGAAGGTACTAGAAAAAGCCAGAATGTACTAGGGAAAGGCAAAGGTACTAGGGCAGTCTGGTTCTGTTAGGTACTGTACTCGACAAATAAGTACCATATGATCGTGATGTATGTACAATAAAATACGCATTATGAAGTAAGTTATGGATAGGCAAAGCAGTAAGGAATCAAAAGGCAGAAGGTACTACTAACTCTGTGTTTGTATCGATGCTTAAAGTTTCTCATTCGATTTACTAAGGAAATAATAACAGCCTGAACAACAAAGAACATGCTGTCGAACATATTTTATAGGTTAAGCTGGAAACTGTTGGCTTATGCCTTTAAGTTTAATAAAGTAAAAGGAATTAGGGTAGTGTAGTAACAGTTGTCGTAGGGATAACTACAAATAGCACCTACACACATATTGTTCTTAGGTATAATTAGCTGGTAACTTTGTTAGATTAAGGCCAAACATAACGATGTGGCAACACTAATTAAATTCGATGTTAATTATCAAAATAAAAGACAGTAACCATAGAAAGGCAGCTAGAATAGGAATAAAAGAGAAGAATTTACTTGTTAAATTGTCATTCTTTCTCACTGTCCGTGTCTCTTCTCTTTTTGTCTCTCTCTCTCTTGAGAAAAGGAATAAAATAGAAACAGCAGAATTTACTTGTAAAATCTTTCTTTCTTTTTGTCTCTGTCTCTCCTTCTCTCACTAGAAAAGGAATAAAATAGGAATTGGAGAATTCACTTGTGATATCTTTCTTTCTCTCTCTCTCCTTCTCTGTCTCTCATTCTCTCTCTCTCCTTTCTTCTTTCGCCTTTGCGAAGTCGTTAACAGGCAATTGAAACCGCGCAGCTAATTAGCCACTCATGATCTTGTCATATCGTGATATAGTCTCGTCGGCTACTGGGCATAATTGCCGGATGTGTGGAGTTGTTTTTGGACTTGCTTGGGTTCGTGCCGTTTGGCCACATTCCACACTCCAGCACTCCTCATGCCACATGCCTCATTTCGAGTCGAGTTGAAATCTGAAAACGAATACGTATACGAAGCGTGTCACTTGTCAGGCTAATTGCCATTAGGCGCCGCTTAATAATTTATACACTGCACACAAACAACAATAAAATCGAAACTTTATACGAATTGTCTACCTCTCTCACTCTTCCTCCCTCTCCCCCTCTCTCTCATCCCTCTGTCTGTGTGTTTGCATTAGTGTCATAATTTATTTCCATGCTGCATTCGCTGCAGTCGCTGTTTATGGCGCTGCAACATGCAACGCGCAAGCGAAACAAATTATACACTGCAACCAAAAAGTAGACGGTTTCAACTAATGAATATTCATATATATTTTTGTGTGTGATGTCATATATACTCGTAGATGCCGTGCTCTCCATGCATAGCTAATTTTCTGCTGCTGCTCTGTTCCACTTTCAACACACATTTTTCTCGCTGTGCAGGCGGTCACTCAAACTTGTGTAAAGCAAAGGCAAAAACCTCAACCGCAAACGACGTTGGACGAACGTAACCACTGTCCGCGGGTAGCTGACCCCCCCCTGCCTGTCACTCTTCCCCCTCCTCTGCCCTCCCTCCTCTCTCTGCTCTCGCCTCTGCTTCCCCTGTGCCCCTGGTGCAGCCCCTTCTACTCTTCATCGTTGTGTGTTTCCATGTTAAATGCAAGCGAAGCAACGAAGCGTGCAAATCATGTTAGTATCACCCTCACCCCCTCTGGCAGTGCCCCCTTCCCACCCCCTATCTCCCTCTCTCCCTCTGTCTGTGCTGTGCCTGCCAGCTGTGGCAGCAATCCCCTCGTGCAGCACACGCTTTGCAATGCAAACGACCGCAGGGGTTCCTCGTCCATAAAAGGTCGCCCTCTTACACTGCGCTGCCAATTGACTGAGTGCATGCAGGGGGAGGGAAGGAACAGGAGCAGGGGAGGGCAGTGTATAACAGAGTGTTTGCCAGTGAGTTCTCAGTGCTTGGTAGAGGGGGGTGGCAGGGGGGAGGGGTTGCTAGCTACGAGTGCCACTGGACATGACGCATTTGCGCAAATTGCCAATGCCAATGCGGGTTTTTGGTTTTGTTCGGCTCTCTCTCTCTCTCTGTTTATGTGTCTATGGGTTTTTTGGGCTAACGGCAAACATAAGCTGGTTAACTGGCAGGCACAGCCTCCTTACCACACCCCCCTCCCCCCTCGGCACTCCCCTTCTCCACTACTGCATATCGGTTTTATCTTGTGCAGCTTATTGAATGCAAAACGCGTGAAATGATTATGTTTGTGCCGCCCATCAACAGACGGGGGGTTGGGAGAGGAAGAGATGGCAAATTAAAGTGCTATATATGGTAGATATCTGCCAGTTTATATAGTTATTTTTAGCGCACGATAAAGCGCACATACGATAATATTCTCATTACAAAGACAAGAGGGAAAGTCTGCAGACTCGAATGCCATTTTATATTGTAGTTTTGACAGCTTATCGCTCAGTTTGCTTGGGGTAACTTAGTTAGGCATGTGAAATCAGAAGAAACTAATGAAATACATAGATAAAGCATACATAATGTGATATAGTAACAATAACAGACGCCGAATAAAGAAAGTTATCGCTAGGCAAAGGAAAGTAGGAAAGGAAAAAGTAGAAGGTACTGAAGTTTACTGTCTTTGTTTTGATTTGAAGAACTTAACATAAGATTGTCTTAGGCAATCTAAAGAACAGGACTAAAAATGAAGAGTATATGGAAAGTTATGCATAGTTTAAGGTGAAAACTATTAGATTATACAATAACAATTGAGACAGCAAATGGAAATAAGTTCGTAAGGGAAAAAAGGACAAGCAACAAGAGGAATCTCTCTCTATCTCTCTATACTTGCCATAAGTTTACTTAGTTATAATACGAAATGTCTAAGTAACTTCTCAAATATATAGATAGTATTGTACTATCTATAGAACTTTGTCATCTAACTGTGCAAATAGTTGAACAACAAATGGAACAAGGTGTGAAAAGCATCAACTTGATATTTGATATTTGACTAAACAATTATGGGGCAAAGTACTCGGGTTAGCTAAGGCTCTCGAGTTCTCTCAGGCTCTCAGCTGCTCTGCAGCTCTGTCTCGGCTTCTCCTCCAGCTCTGTCTCAGCTTCTCTACAGCTATGTCTCTCGAGTTGTCTGGGGGGCGTTCTCGAGTTGATTGTTTCCGCTTGGACTGAATGGGTTAAGTGCCTGCACCCCATAATCAATTGAAGCACTGTGGATGGCAAGTTCATTGAGTCGATTTATTTCGATTGCTTCATCAATTTGTTAATGACAGAGTTGCCACCGTGCCACACATTTGCCACAGAGTGGCAAGACAAGTTCCACGAGTTGAGCGCCATTGTCAACTGTGTTACGCTTGGAGAAGCGTGGAGAAAAGAGACTCCCCTTCTCTCTCTCCAACATTACTTGCCACAATATGTGGCAGTTAACCCAAATCTATCAATTACACTCACAAGGGCAGGGGGACGTGGCAGCAGGGGCAGCGAAGCGTGAGACATGGCGCCAATTTTTGTGGCCCGAACTCGAGTCTTGATGTGCGTGTGTATTATGAAGCGTTTAATGCGCTCAACTGTGAAATAACAACAACAACAAGAGGAGGAGAAGAAATAACAATAGTGACAACAACAATAATGGCCACAAAAAGGCCGCTAATAAACAATAAACTCAACACACACACACACAATGATGAGATGAGTCGCTAAAGAGTCGACGAAATGCACAATAACAATGCCAAAGAATCAGAATCAGAATGACAAATACATTTAACTGTGAGAGCCAGTAGGGTGTAGCTGAACAGACAGACTAAGCATATACTCTATAATAAGGGGAAGTAAGGGAATTTAAGGTTATTTTTAAATAATTTTTGCAGTTATTTTAACTACTCTACCTACTGCAAACACAAGTCAAGTTGAGCGAACTAAATTCCTTGCTTGAATCCTTAGTAGTGCTAAATCTGTACTGGATGTATTAACTGACCATTTGTTAGTGCTTTTAAAGCTGCAGCTGAGAATACATAGCAGTCCAGCAGATAAACATCAAAGAGATTAAACTGTATCAAATATAGAAAATATATAAGTTCACACCTTGAGTTGAATTCAAGTCTAAACTGCGCTGTTGATATTGAATCTGTAGCAAATACCCTGAAGAGTGTCACAGCTGCAGCTTCGGAATATCTATAATAATATTCCACAATCTTGCTCCTATTTCCACAGTTCTTTTCATTATATCCTTTTTCTAAGGGTCACAAGGTTCTGTTTTAAAGTCTCTATGCTCTGTAGCATACACACAACATAAATACCTTTCCTTCTCAAGTTCAAATTCCTCTTTAAACTATTCCTACACAAGATTCATTAATCTAAAACTCTCCTCAATCAGTCCAGCAAATGAATAACAATAAGAACTAACTGAATTAAATACAGAATATATATAAGTTCACACATTGAGTTCAATTCAAGTCTAAACTGCGATGCCAATATTGAATCTGTAGCAAATACCCTGGAGAGCGTCATAGTTGACTTTACTACTACACAATTCTTGCTCCTATTTCCACAGTTCTTTTCTTTATATCCTTTTTCTTGTGGTCACAAGGTTCTCTTTTAAAGTCTCTATGCTCTATAGTATACACACAACATATTTAAATACCTTACCTTCTCAAGCTCAAATGCCTCTTCAAACTATTCCAACACAATATTAATCAATCTAAATAAAATATTCCTCAATCTCCCTCAGTTCGCCTACAACATAATAAATCACTTTAAAAAGTCATTATACCCTCCATTGTAGGGCAGACAACAAATTGATATGCATGCATAATGCAGAGCATTATAATATTTTAGGCATGCTCGGCAAAGGGGGCAGCGTGGAAGGGAGGGGGGGGCAGTAGGCAAATTTGTCATTTATAATAAAAGCGTGGCTAATATCAATAATAAATGACTGAGCAGCGACAATGGGCAGTGAGCAACAACAAAACCAGCAAGACAACTGCAGATGGGGCGACAGATACAGATACACACAGTTACAAATACAGCGACAGATAGAAGCAGATACAGATACAGACATACACTGCTACAGCGACATATAGAGGCAGATACAGATATATTTACACTGAGTGAAAACGCCCCAACGCAGCTATGAGTAACTCACTGTCTGTCTCTCTGTCTGTCTGCCTGTGTCTCTATTCGCTCTTGGCCAATTTAATGGCCATAATTTTGTTGGTCTTGTTGTTGCTATGGTTGTTGTTGTTGCTACAGTTGTTGTTATGCTCGTGTTGCTATTGTTGTTGTTGCCTGGCTCGTTGTGCCGTGTTGTCTGCGACAGAAAATCAAATTTAGTGACATGAAAGCACGTCAAAATGAAACGAATGACATGCGAACAAGTTAACAAGCGAACACACACACACCAGAGTGTGCCTCAGTGTGTGTGTGTGCATGTGTGCCTGCCTCTGTGTGTGTGTGTGTGTGCATGTCTCTGTGTGTTGTGTGGGGGTCGAGCTGCAGCAGAAACAGATCGCAGACCACCCGCAAAGGCAAAGAGTGACAGATAAAACAGTGCAGAGTGGGTAAAGAGGGGTAAAGGGGAAGCAATGGGGGCTCAGAACCCAGAGCCAGACGTGCGGTACATTAAAAACCGCAAAAAAGCGACAGATATACCCCGCTATATATCGTTGTTGTTGCTGTTTGTGATGTGGAATCGAGTTGAGTGCGCCTGAAAGCGCATTTTGTAATCCAATCAGTTGAGCGGAATTTGATGACACTGTGTCGCAAATTGTAAACGAATCCACACAAAATATACCCTCTGTATGCTCTTTGTTGTTCTCCTTCTTCTTCTCTTGTTTGCCTGCTTCGTGTGTGTGGAAGAAGCAGAAGAAATACGAAAGTGTTTTCTGCCTTTGGTTTTATAAATATGCGCGACTGCAAAGGTCAAACAGCTTGATTAGAATTGTGCTGTAGGATTATTGAAGCAGAAACGGGGATGGAAATGGAGCAGGGGGGGAAAAGGGGTGTGGGGTACACATTGAAAATGTAAATAAATTAAGCAAGGCAATAAAAATGTTTATAAATCGTTAAGATAAGCTAAAGAGGTTAGCGAGCTACTGGTTTTCTCTACTCCAGCAGCAGAAGAAGAACATCAAATTTGTCTCAAATTAAATCAAATTATGCAATAAATATAATACCTTATATAGTGTGCGTGCTAGTGTGTTTTTACTGTATAGTCTGAGGTTAATTTATGTTAATGCAGCCAGTTCACAACGCTGCGTATACGTAATATATGTCATGCATTCCATAGTTGAGAACTGAACTAGAAATGAAAAATTGAAATAGAAACCAGTAGAGGCCCAGCTCCCTCTCCCCTTCCTTTGTTGGGTTAGTGAACTGTTAGTTTCATATACATATAATAACAATATTTACGCTCTACCCCTGCCCTCTTTGAAGAACTCGTGACAATTTATTAACACCCCAAAGGCAAAGCTAAAGCGAAGCGAAGCAAAGAAACGCAAGTCAAGTCGAGTCAAACAATAATTTGCATATGCAAATTGATTTTTCTACACGGCAACAGCGCAAATTGTTGTAGCAATTGTTGTTGTTGTTGTTGCTATAGTTGTGGCTGTTGCTATAGTTGTTGTTGTTGTTGTTGTTGCAGTCATGTTTGTCTGTTCTCGCTGCTTGAAGTGGCGCTCGCTCAATTAATTATTTAAATTGCAGCAAATAAAGCAGCATTTAATCAATATAAAGCAATGTGTTGCTGTAGTTGCTGTTGTTGTTGTTGCTGTTGTTGTTGCTGTTGCTGTTGTTGCTTAGACTATTTAATGACAGCTCTTTTGGGGCGCACCTCGAGACAGCAAAAGCGCTTGCATAAATTAACAAACGACGTCTGTGTGTCTCGAGGCCGTGTCGAACCTCCTCTCTGTCTCTCTCTCTCTCTCTCTCTCCATCTCTGACTGTCTTTGCTACATTGCGTATACGCTCCGCTAGCCGCACTGTTTGTCAAATGTGGCCAGCAGGCATAGGCCTGCCTTCCTTTCCTCCCCCCTCTCTGGCTGCTGGCCAAAAACTGCGCCAAGTCGATAAAACTATTTGCCAACTGGTGGCACAACTTTGCAGTTCTCGCGTTCCACTGTCCACCTCACTCTGTCTGTCTGTCTGCCTGTTCCACTGTTCACCCCACTGTCTGTCTGTCTGTCTTGCCCACTGTCTGCCTATCTGTCTCTCTGTCCCACTGTACCTACGTCTGTCTGTCTCTCTCTTGTCCGTCTCTCGTTGTTTCTCTGTGCAACAATTCAAGTGCCTGGGTTGGGGCTATAATTAAATTGTTCAAGTGCTGGCAACACTTTTGGCACTTGGCGTTGCTCAATTTAGCAGCAACAACAACTACAACAACAACTACAACAACAACTACAGCAGCAACAGCAAGCAACAGCAACAAAACCACTAACAACAATCGAACAACGCCCACAATTATTGTCAGCCGCAATTTGCATTTGTGCCGCATAATTTGCAACGGCATTTCGCATTGTTGTTGCTGCTTTGTTGTTGCTGTTGCTGCTTCTGCTGTGCTTATTGTAGTTGCTGTTGTTGTTGCTGTGCTTATTGCTGTTGCTGCTCCATAGTTTTGGCATTTGGCCATCTGCCAAAAGGGGCCAACAAAAACTAACAATCTTTTTTTTTTGTGGGCGTGTCCCTAGCGCAATTAGACAAATGGCTTCATTTTGAAGCACTCCAACTGAAGAGGAGACTGACGAAGAGGCAGAGACAGATAGAGAGACAGACAGAGGCATAGATAGAGAGACAGACAGACTGACAGACAGACAGATAGAGGGGCAGATATGTATACAGACAGAGGGACAAACAAACAGATAGACAGACCAACAGACAGAGAGACAAAGTGGGGGGCAGTAAGGGCAGCCTGAAGAGGAGACAGACATACAGACATAGACAGCCAGAGTGTCAAACAAACAGACACATGAAGAGACAGAGAGACAAAGTGTATGGCCAAAAGGGAAACAGAGGAACAGGGAGGAGAGACAAACAGAGAGACACGCAGAGTGAGTCTCTCCTCTAGAGGGCAGAGGAAGGCGTACTCACTCTTGCTGGAAAGTATTCAAATACTCGTATTATGCACAGCATATACCCCACAGAGTCAGCCTCAGTGCCTGCCACAGCCACAGCCCCACAGCCTGCCACTGCCCCACAGACTGCCCCTGCCCCACACTCTGCCACAGTCTCATCCACAGCCGCTGGCTCAACTCTTTGGGGCCACGTTTATTAACCTTTTGAACTCATTTCAAGCGACTCATCAATTCAATTTTTATAAACACAAAAGACACAACTGAGCCGACGACGACGACGATGTGCGATGCGATGCGATGTGCGAGAGGGGGAAGGAAGGCGTGCTGGGGATGAAGCCTCGTCGTGATGCGAAGCAAACATAACGAAAAACCAAAAAGAAAAAAAAGGCAGAGAAACAAAACGTAGAATGGCAAAAACGATGAAATCTCTGAGAATACCACGCAATGAGTGCGCACACTGCAGAGGGGTTTAGTTGAGGAACAGTATGTATGCCGCTTGTAGAGGGTATCTGCTAGGCGACTAACTAGGGTAGGGCAATTTGTTGGGCAGGGCACGCTGACTGAGTTGGACCTTTTGCTGCCAATGTGCGCTTGGCTAACGGTTAAAGGCAGCAGCAGCAGCAGGCGCACAGTGGGCGAGGGGGAAGGGAAAGAGAGGCAGCAGAAGGGGCTGTGCAGGGCAAAAGGGCGACAGCAGCAAAGGGGGCAGGAGGCGGGGCACCGGAGGGCGGCGGCAGTTGAAACATTTTTCATTTGGTTGCCTTTTTTTCTCGCCAGCGAAGGAATGCAAAGGGGGACGGAGGGTAGAGGAATGGAGAGGAAAATGAGGCAGCGAGTAGGTAGTAAAGGAGAGCAGCAGGCAGAGCAGGAAGGGAGAGGGAGAAAGGGAGGTAGGAACACAGGAAAAGCAGGCCAAAAGCGCGCAAAAAAAGAACGTCAACTTTTCTCATTGTGTTTTTAGTTTTTTGAGCTTTTCATTTTTCTCTTTCTTTTTTTTTGGCTCAACTTTATATTTTATGCCGTTGCTTTTGGCCATTGCTTTCTTCTGCTGCTGCTGCTGCTGCTGTTTCTGTTCGTTGTCGTTGTTGCTTGTGCTTTTTATTTTATTTCCGGTCATTAAAAGTCAATCTCGAGAGTTCTTCATAATGACATTGTCGCCGTCGCCATCGTTGCTGCTGTGGCCGGGGCTAATTGAAGCTACTTGAGCTGGCGCCCTCTGGCGGCGGCAACTGTCAAGGGAGGGGGAAAGGGGACAGGGTAGAGCGCCGATTAATCAGCAAGTGAATTAAGTTATTTCAAGTAGTTCCCTGTGCCAGTTACACTCTGCCCAGTTGAGCCCTTCTTTTAACTGTCTCTCTCTCATTCTGCTCTACTCCTGCTCCCTCTCTCTGTCTCTCTCTCTGCTCTACTCCTGCTCTTTCTCTCTGTCCTCTACTGCTTGTGGCACGTTTCATCACTTGAATGACTTGGCAACTTGTCGTTGTTGCTGCTGTGACTGATGGATGGCCTCGCAAAAAAGTTAAATGACTGCGGCAAAGTGTTCTCCCTCTCTCTCTCCTTCTCCCTCCCTCTCTCTCTCTTCTTTTCCCTC
Source organism: Zaprionus camerounensis (assembly GCA_018904165.1). Lineage (NCBI taxonomy): Eukaryota > Metazoa > Arthropoda > Insecta > Diptera > Drosophilidae > Zaprionus > Zaprionus camerounensis. The sequence goes on from JAEIFS010000037.1 coordinate 653,349, forward strand.
TTCGTCTGCCTCTATCTACAACTCTCTCAAGTACTGCTCTTCAAGTGAACTTTTAACTACCGCGTACCGTTAGCAAAATGCATGTCAAATGTCAAAGCAACTAATAAACGCAGTATAAAGCATTCAAAACGAGCCTTCACTTGTAATTCCCAAGCAGTTAAAGCCTGCAGGCAATACAGCTTGTAATTCCCAAGCAGTTAAAGCATGCAGGCCATACAGCTTGCAATTCCCAAGCAGTTATGCGAGTGAAGTCGGCTAAGCTGATTGAAGCATGTGAGGATTTATACCGTAAGCAGTCAATATGCTTATGACAGCTTTAGCTTAAGCTCAAGAGAGTTTTTAGAGAGATATCTGTAGAGCTGAGTCGGTAGTCTGTGTCTCTGTGTCTGCTAATAATCCAATCAGAATTCACTTAGAGCCTCGGTTTTAAATGTATAAATGGATAAACCTGTTGTAAGAAGAAGCTACTGAGGCGCTGTGACAGATGTGCAATTGTGTTGCCAATCACATGTGCCACGCCCTCTCTCCCTCTCCCCCTCCTCATCATTCTTCTCCTCATCCTCATCGAGTTGTCGTTGTGCGATTCCATTCAATTGTCATTGCGAATGTCAATAAATTATTTATGCGTCACATTAATTGCCCCGCGCTGTGGCAGCGACGATTGTGTGGCCACAGTGTGTGTGTGTGTGAGGGAGAGAGACAGACAGTGTGTGTGTGCGTCTGATTATGTATGCCAAATGACAGTAAATTGAATTTCAATGTTTGCTGTGCTTACACACATGCCTCTCCTCCTCTCTCTCTCCCTCTCCCTCCTCTCTATCTTTGTCTCTCCCACTCTCTCCCCTCTTTCCCTCTCTTGCTTGCTTGCTTCATTTATTATTTATTTTAATTATATCTTGTTGCCAACTAATTCTCTCTCTCTCTTTCTCTCTCGTTGCAGGTGAGTGCACAAATGCAAAATCTGTTGAGTAAGTTGCACCAATTGGCGCCCAACGTGGTCCACACAAAATTTGTCTAATTAAAAAACTTTTGCAATTAAAAAAGGAAAATTTTATACGTTTTATTAGCTGGAACTGCACACAGTTAAATATGCATAAATATGCAGTTGGGGGAAAAACACGTAGAAAAACTATTTGTAGCAATTTTAATACCCTGCACTTGTGTGCAACTGCAGAGAGAGTTTAATGTGAGGTAACTAGATAAAAACTGTTTCTATATGCATCTATTGAGGTAACTATCAGTTCCTCTTGCTAAATACTGTTTCTATATGCATCTATCTATACACCCAGTTAAGTACAGGGTATCTGTTGATCATGCTCTGCCAGTATTTAAAATTTTTAATACCCTGTACTTGTGTGCAACTGCAGAGAGCGCTTAATCTGAGGTAACTATCAGTTCCTCTTGCTTAATACTGTTTCTATATGCAACTATCTATACACACAGTCAAGTACAGGGTATTTGCTGGTCATGAACTGCAAGTATTTAAAAGTATTTTGCATTTTTTCGTTTGCCAAAACAAACAAATTGATATGCGGCACACATATTTGTAATTCTTGTTTTGTGCTCTGCATTAATGAAACATTTCCGACGAGTGCCGACAAACGATATTCCCACACAGCCCCCGCACACCACCACCACGCCCCCCCTCAAACTGCACGCCCCAGCTAGCACACGCCCTGTTAGAAATTGAAAACTTTCCAGTAAAAGTTGAAAAACCGCACACAGATGCGAACACGGGATACGGATATGGCAAACCACAATTGCTCTGGCTTTGCTGCTGGCTCGGAACTTTGTGGAAATAACCAACAGCAAAATACCAAGAGAAATAGAGAGAGAAAGAATGGGAAAGAGAGAGACAGCATGAACGAGTTGCTGTTTGTATTGTGACTATTCATAATCCTCCCACCCCGGCAACCTCTGCCATCTCTCTCCTTTCTCCTTTTTGCCATATCGAGCTGATTTTCATCTCAATTTTATTTGATTTAATTTTGCAATTGCTGTGAAAATATGAATACCGATGAGTGCATAAGTGAATGCAGCAGTGAATGAATGCAGCATCGTGTCCAATTTGGAATTTATCTAATGAAAATTCTTCAGCTTCAAATCTTCGACAACTTGTCAACAACAACAAACTGTGAGTGCTCGTAATTATGACTCAATTGGTCGAGCCATTATTCGAATGGCTTGGCAAATATTTGCTTACCTGTTCCGAGTGTTACCTGCGTTTGTTGAGTTGTGAGTACAGCATGTTGAAAGACAAACAAAGAGATTCAACAACACACAACTGAGGACTGTAGACTGAGGACTGGAACACACACAAACAGACGCACATAAATCACTGCAAAGCGTAATATAATTTGAAATCAACACTCAAGTTGAGTTGAGTGCTCGTTGAGATGACAACACTAGTTTAAACAGCTGACGCACGTTTTGTGTTTTCTATCACTGTCAAACATCTTCAGTTTGATCTATAATTTAATCATGAATCTTCTTACAAACGAAGAACGTTTGCAAATTATTGCATTTTAGTAGCAAAAGGAAGAAGGTTCATCGTGCGCTTCTTCCATTTTATGGTCAGTTTAATCGACTAGATCGTACGATCTATGTTAAATCTTATGTCTGTACAGGCAAGTCCGCTTCCATTGACGCATTGTAGGACAACATTGAAGCATTTATTCGTGAGATAACGGCCGAAATGTCGGAGAGAGTATGTAAAGTAAACATTCAATTATATGCACCGTACTATCGATTCAAATTAAGATTTCATGCATTTCTCTGAATTTTATGTGTTTTTTTTTAGAAATACTTTCCTATAGCTCTTAAAAAATCACCCTTTATTTCCGTTTAATGTATTGCATAGCTATCATGCTCTCTATAAGGTATTCCTACAGTCTTTATTCAACCTATTTCAGCTCTACACATATCACAGGGTATACGTTACTTTATACTTTTCTTTGCTTTGCAGATTTGCAACTAATTTATTGGTTTGATTAGTTTCCATGCTCCCTAATTGCTACTTGGACAGTTAATCAGTTATTACAGCGTATCTCTAACTCATTTCAGTTCTACAATTATTACAGAGTATCTCCAACTCAATTCAAATGCTTATTTCGTGTGTATTTACACATTCTTTTGCATTCTTTGTGCTTTTTGCTTGATTCGATTCCATTGTCATGTTGCTTTACTTTTCATACAAACAAATAGCGCACGCAACGAAGTTTTGACACCATTTGCATGTTTTTCTATCTACCTCCCTCCCTCTGTCTCTTCTTGTCTCTATCTTTCTCTCTCTTTTCGGAGCCGGCGTCGTTGCAATAAAAACTCGCATAAAAATGAAAATAAACCGAATACGAATTTCATTACTTTTTGCCTTCTCCAAAAAAAACTGAGGCAACTTTGCCTCTGCCTCCCCCCGCACTCCCACTCCCACAAGCCTGCGGGCACAGACTGTTGTTGTTGCTTTTCATTTTTGTGTGTATTTTGCATGCGCGCTGGCCATAAAATTTATGACATTTCGCACATTTGGCATACAAAAATGAAATACACGCCAAAATAAGCAAATGGAAGGCAAAACCAACAAACTCTGGCACACACACACACACGCACATAAAGCTGTCAGAATTACGTGTGAAAAATGCGGGCAGCCAGAGAGGAGGCAAAGAAGAGAGAAGAGAAGAAGAGGCAGCAGAGAAAAAATAAATAAATCCAAAAAGCGCGTAATTTCAATGAGAATTTCGTGCACGTCAAAGGCGAAACTGAGCCGCGAGCAATGGCCCCCCTGCTCTGTCTCCTTCTCTCTCTTTCTCTCTCTCTCTGTCGCACACTTTGTGGCTGTCGAAAATTTCGAATAAACAAACAAGTTAATTTGTTTCATTCCGCAATACAAAATAAACAAAAACCACTTGAGAACATATCGATTTAGTTGCCCAAAGAAACCACAAGTCACACAGAGTCCACATAGTGCCCACACTCGTTCCACACTCGTTCCACACACTCATTCCTCACTCGTCAACTTGGCAGCGCGTATAATTAACGACAGCAGAAGGCGGCGCGTTGCGGCACATGTGTCAAATCGAATTACCTCGCGGGGGCCTCAAATAATAAACCAAAAATAATGCCCTGAGAGCTTTTAAAATAGCACAAGTCTAGAGAGGGGCAAGCATGACTAGCTAGTTACTCTGTAAAGTGGGCCAAAGTTGAAGGAATGACATAAAATACCATAAGTGAACAAGCTATAGAATCTTGTGCCATATAGAATCTCTAACTAAAATTGCTTGCCATATTTCTTTGCGCATCTTTAAGCTTCTTCATATAAACCTCAACTAACTCGAATATTTCTTTAAAGAGGGGCTGGCATGACTAGCTAGTTACTCTGTAAAGTAAGGGAAAGTTAAAGGCATGACTTGAAGTAACTCTAAAGATATGTTTATACAAACTTCTTCATATAAACCTCAACTCTAATACTTCCTTGAACAGTTGCTGGCATGACTAGCTAGTTACCCTCTAGAGTGTGCAAACTTGCAGGATTGACTTAAAATACCATAAGATAACAACCTATAGATTCTTTTTCCCATATAGCATCTCTAACTGAAATTGCTTGCCATATTTCTTTGCGCATCTTTAAGATCCTCAAGCACTTCCTCTGCCCCAGAGATGCATTCAATTCAACTTAATTGAGAGCAGGTGCTTGCCTGCTGCCGTCGTTGCCATTAAAAAGCCATTGCCAATGCAGATGAGCTGATATATCTAAATATATATAGACTATATACCGTATAGTATACATATGTAGGTATCTATAGGTAGTCAGCATCTCTTGCTGACTGACAGCGCTGACATGTTCAACGCGTCGTATGCTTAATGCAATTTCCCTAGCAAATAAATAATATTCGTGCTGCTTGCCAAATGAATTCTTGCGTTGATTTTCAAACGAAATATACAATTTATCACGGGCACACACACACACACAGACGCATGTACATGAATATATATACTATGCTTGATATATAAAGGGTGCTTTTTTAAGTGCTATAAGAAAGTTTATCTCAAAACAAACACATAAAATTCAGAGAAATTCATGAAATCTTTGAAAATATGTCTAAAGGCGTTAAATCGCACGATCTAGTCGATTAAACTTACCTCAAAATGGAAGAAGAAGCGCGCAATGAACTTTCTTAATAGAGCGCACGCATTTTGATAATAAAATGCAATAATTTGCAAGCGTTGTTCGTTTGTCAGACGATTCATGATTAAATTATAGATCAATCTGAAGATGTTGGACAGTGATAGAAAACACGAAACGTGCGTCAGCTGTTTAAACCAGTGTTGCCAAAAAGGAAATAGCTAAAAAATTACCCATTATATATATTTGTTTGGTATGTTGACTTATTGCGTTGTGAGGCCGCAAAATGAAAGCAAAATGCAAACACAGTATAGAGAGTGTGAGAGCAGAGAGAGGCAGCAACGGGAGAGAGATCATTGCCTACCCCTTTCAGGCACACCTTGCCTATATAGTAAACCCCCTTTAAATCTGGCGATATTTAATTTATCGACAAAAAGCTTTTTCAATATATTTCGCATAATTTATTTTCATTTGTTTATATCTTTTCTTTTTTTTTGGCTTTTGTCTAATAAAATTAAATTTTATTGCTGCAAAATGCTGCGTGAAATTGTTGCTGGCTACATATTGTTGATGTGCCCCCGCTACCGCAACTGCCACGCCCCTTCCCTTCTTTGCCTCCTGCCTAGCTGTGGCTGATTTGGCTTGCTCTGTTGGCTTTTTAATTTATTTAAATTTAAATTTGTTTGCTTGTCTCTCTCTCTCTCGCCCACCGCGTTGTCCGCTTTTATTTATAGACCCCACTATGCTGTGTGTGTGTGTGCTGTGTGTGTATTGTGTGTGTTGTTTTAAATGTTGTCAGTGCATATTTTTGGGGTCTTTTGTTTAGTGGCTTTGTGTTTAATTAGCTGCCAGAAAAAACTCAAAAAGTGATAGAGAACTTTGAGGAAGGCACAAAGCAGAGGGGATGAGGAAGGCAGGAAAAAAGGGAGGAGGAAAAGAAGGAGGAGAAGAGACGAGAAAGAGTGGGAGGCGTGGCGAAGGAAGAGGAACAGGGCGGGGCAACAACTTGTTCGCAATGCGCTGGCTATGAAAATCACATGAAAAACACATGAAAATCTCTTGTCTTCTTAGCGCATTCCGCGCATTTTCCTCGCTGCCACATTGGCATGCCACACTTGACATTTGTGGGAGTAGGGGGGGCGTGGCAGCAATACCAAATGAAATATGTATACAGTCAAAAAAGAAAGAAGACGAGACAAAATAGTTTTGTAGTGGCAGGCAGGGAGGGAAAATAGCATAAAAGCAGGCGTGGCAGGGCATAAGCAAGGCAAGGAAGGGTCGCTAGAGCCACAGGGGTAAGGGGGCGTGGCAGTCATCAAGTGTGGCAAACAGCAGCAGCAGCAGCAACAAAACTTTGACTGTCACATCGGCAGCAGCAAAAACATTTATCACTGCCAAAAAATTTGTTTGCCTGCTCAACTGAGTGGGGTGTGGATAGAAAGGGAGGAGAGAGAGAGGGGGTGTATATGCCATTGTGTGTGAGTGTGTATGTGTGTTGCCAGAGATTAGTAGATAAGCAAAGCGAGATAACTATGCCCAACTGTTGTTGACCTTTCCTTGACATGCTTCAACTTGAGAATGGGAAAATGACAAATCTGCAAATTAAGTTGCAAGTAAAGGAGAAGGGAAAAGGAAGGAAGTAAAGAGAAGGAAGAAAAGGTGATACAAAGGGGGAAGAAGAAAGGCAAAAGAAAGAAGGTAGAGAAGGAGGAAGGCAAGAGAAGGAAGGTAGAGCTGGAGGATGTAGCTAAAGTCTCTGCTGTCTTATATGTATGCACACTAAAAGTTAAATAAGCCTTGCTGCAAGGGTATCAAGTGGTACTGCATACCCCTTGGGTTTGCTGCTAAGTTCGGCTGCTGCCTGCTCAATCCTATTCCTTTCTCTGCTTCCTCCTTGCTCGCTCTCTACCTACTTGTTCCTTCCTCTCTCTCTTGCTGCTTACATAAAACTTTTGCCTTAACTATTTCCTTTTCTGCCTTGGCAACCGTGCACAGAAGCAGAAACTGAAACAGAAAGAGAAGCAGCAGGAAAAGCAGAAACTGAAGCACACTTCAATTCAATTTTGTAGCCCCTTTCCCTGCCTTCCCTCGACCTCCCCGGCGACCTCTTTCTGCTGCTGCTGCTGTCGTTGCTGGCGTCAAATACTTTAACCCCTTTTTGGGTTTTGCCCTCCCCCGAAATCACAGAGAGAACGACGAACTACTTCAAGCAGTAAAAGAAAATTGCAAAGCCAAAGTTGCCAAGTTTTCCCTCTACCCCCTCACCTCTCTCTCTCTCTGTGTGTGGGTTGCTGTGTGGCAGCAGCAGCAGTTGCCACTTGAGCGTTGCAATTGCAATCGCAGTTGCTGCTGCCGTTCGTCCCAAAAGTTATACAAATGTTGGCACTCAGCCCAGACCCAAAGGAGAAGGCAAAGGCGACAGGCAACATTGTTGACTGTCTGCATTTGTCGCACTGTGGCAACAGCGACAACGACAACAGTTGCTGCTACGCCCACACTAGCAGCAGCAGCAGCAGCAGCAACATCTCTCTCTATTTTTTTCGACTGCTGCTGCTTAATTTGATTTTCACAACTTGGCAACGGGGCGAACACAAAGTTATTGTTGTTGCTGCTGTTATTGTTGCTGTTGCTGTTGCTGCTCTGCATGCTGTTGTTGCTGTTGTAGTAGTAGTTGGTGCTGCTGCCGTTGATTTGCATAAGTTTAAACGTGTCTGAGTTGCCAGGCTCAAGTTTGTCTGTGGGCGTCAACTGATTGGAAGACGCAGGGCAAAAGTAAAAGGCAAATGTTGCTGACAGAGACAGCAGCAGCCACAGCAGCAAGCTCGACAGCAGCAAACTCTATAGCAACAACAACAACAATAACTCAGGCAGTAACTACAACAGCAACAACAATTCTTCATTACGAGACTGCGTCAAACTTGCCAAGTCTCTCTGACTTGAAGTCGAGGCAGCTTTCTGTGTGTGTGTCTGCCTTGCAACACGCTGCTGTCACTTGCCTACACACTTGCCTGCACCCCTCGCCTGTCTCTGCCCTGCACACACACACGTACGTACGTCTCTGCAACCTCTTCGACTTGGAGCACCTCAAGGCATTAGGCAAAAGTCTCTTGTGGCATTAAAACTTTCCCAACGACATTCATCCACCTGAAATAATGCCAAAATCCCTTTGACACATGTCTACTCTAACACTCAAGCTGTCTCTCTCTCTCTCTATTTGCCTGTCTCCCTTGCTCCCTCTCTGACTGCTCATTTAATTATTCCGCATAGTTTTGTGCTTTTAATTAACAAAATGCAGTGCAGAAATGCGTAAAACTTTCCACATTCCTTGTAGAAGTGAAGTTATTTTGACATTTGTGCAATTATTTCCCCAGTCTGTGGCATCCACAGCTACATGCAACGTAGCTTTTTGATAAATGAAATGCGAATGAATGAAATGAAAATGAAATAACAAGATTTTTCTCATTTTAAACTGAAAATTTTGCCAAAGTTTTCAGTTAGAGAAGAAGCTAGAGAAGCTGAGAAGGAGAAGCTGCTTTGAGCCTTATAGAATCAACGGCCATTAGATTTTGCTTTCTTCTACTCCCTTCTTCCCTCTTTTACAGCTACTGCTAAAAGTTTTCGTACAGTTCTTTAGAGAGATTCTTGCTCATCTCTCTCGAGGCAACCACAGGCAATTTCCGTTAAACTGCGAGGCAGTTGTGGTTGCTGCTCCTGTTGTTGTTGTTATTAACATGACAGACTGCACCACAAAGCAGCTGTGTGTGTGTGTGGTGTGTGTGTGTGTGTGTGGTGTGTTGTGTGTGAGTTGGAAATACTTTGAGTTAATTTGAGGCAAACACGCAATGTCAGCTTTGCCCCGCTGGGAATGTGACGGCTGTTGTTGCTGTTGCTGTTGCCGCCTTTGTCCATAAATTATTAAAGAAGAAGGAGCCACAACACAAGACACGGGCAATGGGGGACTGTGTAAGGGGTAGGGCAGAGGTAACATGCTCTGCCACGCACAGGTTAATCGCTGCAGTTAGTCGTGGAAAAGTTGCTGTACCTTGAAGGTGCTGCACGAAGGGAAGGGGGTAATGCGAGCGTATAAACAAATAAACAAGGGAAATTCATAATTAAAACTAATCGCAATAATTTGAAAAGTTGTCGAACTTAAGCGAAAACACTCCAGATAATAAATGAACAGATATCTGGTAGTATTTAATAGTGTTACTATGAGTACTTGTTGGGTTTAGTATGGGTACTATAAGTACAAGTAGTAATAGTACTGCTAGTACTCCTGCTATTATGCCAATGACTTATAAACAGGCGAGTTTGGTGAACATTTTATTTCGCGTTCGGGCCGCTTAGATCGTGCGATTTAACGTCTTTAACATTGAGAAAGATACAAGCCGAAATGTTGGACAGAGTATGCCAAAATTGGACTAAACGTATTGAGCATTTGAGGCGTACTCACTGTCAACATTTCCATGAAATAATCTTCAAACATTCAATTATATGCACCCTACTATCGATTTAAATAAACATTTCATGCATTTCTTTGCATTTTATGTGTTTTGTTTTCGGAAAACTTTCCTATAGCTCTTAAAAAATCAACCTTTATAAGTACTTGTACTACGACTATTAGTACAAGTACTTCTGCTTTAATTCCTTGTACTAGTACTACTTCTTCTACTACTACTATTGCATATTCAGATATAAATATGTATCTGTATGAAGGCGTTATTTACATACATAGCTGGAACGAACACAAATAATGCTAATGGTGCCATTATTGCTGTCGCTAAGTGTATAGGAGCAGGAAGTGTTAGGAAATGTGGTATTATTTGCATTATTTTGCACAATTTACCTCAGTTAAAGTTATAATATCAAGCTAGAACTGAATTCCTTCATAAAATGTGCAACAAAACTAAAAGCGTTTGAAATTAAACAAAGTTATGAGCATTTGAAATGCATTTTGGGTCGATTAAGGTATCAGAGATAAAGTATTGAGTATAAATATATATTGTGCTTACTTTAAACTCTTTATATTTAATTCTAAAAACAAACTAGCTGAAAAAATCGCTAAGAAAATGATAAACCCAAAGCAAACCGATAGATTTTCGATAAAGTTTGGATTGGGATTGTAGTTAGGCTCAGTTAGGCTCCTATTCAATTTGCAATAGCTTATGACCTTTTTAGCGCATCAAACTATATAAAAAACATTCAGATTATGATAAAGTTAAAGCACATTCGCTGTAATTTGCCAAAGTTAGACGTGTGGCAAGTCAAGAGCTGATCAAAGTGAGAATAATAAGGAATATCTTTGTATGTGCGCTGGCAAAGTGTAATCAGAAATTGTGAATGATGTGCATTGTGAACGTGTGTAAGCTGCGATTTGGCAATATGCCTTTTGCTTTTGCCATTTGCCTGGGAAAGATTTGCAAGATTTGAAAGATTTGATATTAAGCAGACGAGAGACACACATTTGTTTGAAGTGTCAATAGTCAGCTGCGTTGCGCTTGTGTCTGTTTGTCTGTCTCTACCCCTCTTCCTCTTCATTCTCCCCTCTTCCCTTTCTCTGCTCTGCTGTGTATGCCCTGCATAGAGCTTGTCGCTTGGCGATTAAAGTGCGAGGCACGTGCAGGGCGGCGACTTTATCTAGTTGCACATGCGGCGCACGAAACGTAGCCACAGCCATCCCCGTTGCCTGTAGAGGGGAAACAGAGAAGAGTGCTATGTAGAGTGGGGAGGGGGCAGAGTGTTTGCGCACTCGTCACGTTTCATTTGTGTCGCCACGCGTGCGTTTATTTAACCACTTTAACCTGAAGCCGAAGCTGAATGTGAAATTGTTGCTGCCGTGTAGATGTTGCTGCTGTTGTTGTTGTGTGTTGCTGCTGTTTGCCAGTTTTGGGGTTGTCGCAAGGGCGTCACAATGTCTGGCTACACACACTGCTGTCTGTCTCCCTCCCTCTCTCTCTACATCTCTGTCCTTTGCCCATTATATTGCACTTAAACTTCATTATGTCGCGCTGCCCTCGCCCTTCTTCAAACGGCCTTAGCCTCGAACTGATTCATAAAAATTTAATTTCTTTGGCAGCATGTCGACCACAGACACGTTCCGTTTGTCCCCCCTCCCCCCTCCCTTCACACTGCCCTCCTTCTGCCTTCTTCCCGTGCTGATTTGGCAATGACTTTATTAAAATTGACATTTAATTAATGCACTGTGCACAATTTAAGCGCGAAATTTGCTTTTTAAAGTGCGCAGCAGTGTAACAGAGAGAGGGGGTGAAGGGAAGGGGACTGTGACAGAGTGAGAGAGGCAGACAAAGCCAGCACACACACACATATACACACACACACACACACGGAGGCAGCAGTCGTTGCATAAATCCTGACAAAAGAGTTTGCTGCATGTGCCCCCAGGCAAAGGTTTTCCCGTGTGGCAAAAACAATAAACAGAGTGCTGCAAAGGCAGGGGCGTGGCAGCGCGGAGGGAAGGGGAAGATGCAGGGGAATGGGGTAAGTTGCAGGGGGATAGGGTGAGGGGGCGTGCTTTACTTTGTTGTTGCTGCCGACACTGCGACAAAATCAACGTTGAGGGTGGGCGTGTGTGTGCCTGTGAGTGTGTGCCAGTGTGTGAGTGTGTGTATGCCTGTGTATGTGTGTGTGTATACCCGTGTATGTGCCAGTATGCCTCAGTGTGTGTGTGTGCGCCACAGGAAGCGCCACACAAGCTGGCAGGATATTTTATATAAGCCAGAGACAGGCAGCAGCAGCAGCGACAGCAACACGGGGTTGTCAGCGGAAAGAGAAGGCCAGCAGCAGCAGCAGGAGCAGGCAGAGAAGCAGAGCAAAGGGGGAGAGCAGAAGAGGAGAGAAGAAGGAGAAGAAGAAGAAGAGAGGAGAGGGGAACAGGGCAGCAGGCGAACGCGGGCAGCCATTGTAAATTCCAGCTGCCATTGCACGTTACGTTCGCATACACGTTGCTGCTGCCTGCCTGCCTGCATGACTTCCACCCCCTCCCCTCTCTGCCCGCTTGCCTGTGCCCTCCTTCCTGCCTGTGCCCCCTTGCCTCTGCCTGCCTTCGTTCTTGCCAACAGGATATGCCAAGCAGGACGCGCTGGAAACGCGCATAAAAATATGGCCCTGGGTCGAGCTGGCGTTGCTGCCCCTCCTGCCTTTCCTCCAACCCCATGTCGCCCTGTTGGGCTTCTCTCTTGGCAGCAGGATATGCTCTGCAGCGTCTGTCCTGCTGTGTCCTGTGGCACACTGCAACCAACTACAGAGAGAATGGTAGAGAGAGAAGAAAAACAAAAGAAATCCTTTTGCAAATGATAAAAAAGCAACGCGCATGTTTATTAAACTTGACAAGCGACAAGCAAAAAATGAAGCCTGACTTTATGCAAATTGTGCCCACATTCTAAGCTGCTCGTCCCACTGTGCGCTGCATGTGTGTGCTGTGTGTGTGTGTGTGTGTGTGTGTGTGTTTTCCTTCCGGCTTCCTGTGCTAAGCGCTGTGCCAAGCTATACACCTACAAACAACAGACAGAGGCAGACACGCCCACAGAGAGGCACACACAGAGTGAGGCACAAACACAGTGAGGCACACACAGAGTGAGGCACCTTCAGGGCATGGCCTGGGCGTACATGTCGTATACGTAATGCTTGATAAAATGCGAAATGTGCGCGAATAAAAACAGCAACGGCTTCAATTTCAGCTGCTTTTTTTTGTGCTGTTCGTTTATTTGTTTGTTTGCGTCGCTGTCTGTGCTGGGTTTGCGAATGTGTGTGTGTGGGAGTGTGTGCGGGAGTGTGTGTGGGAGTGTGTGCCTGTGTGTGGCGAGGTGTGTCTGCCTTTAGCTAACAAGTCAAGCGGCAAATCAGCTTTAAAGCAACGTCGCCTCTGCATATACAACTGCCACTGCTGCTGTTCTTCTTCCTGCTCCTACTGCTCTTCTTTCTACTGCTGCTACTCCTCTTCTTCCTACTGCTTCTCCTCCTCTTCTTCTTTCTACTCCTACTTCTCTTCTTCCTCCTCCTATTTTGCCTTCTCTGCTCGCCGTCTTTTTAATTATGCGCATATTGCGAATTAACAATCACATTTCTTAATTCAATTTGTGTGCGCCCAAAACAGCAAAAAATTGTTTATTCAAATTGTAATGAATGCCACGCCTCACGCCCTGCCACGCCTCACGCCCTGCCACACGCTCTGCTCCCCTTTTGCCCTCATTCTTCTCTCATTTCCCCTCGCATTGCTCGCTGTCAATGTTAATAAGGACACGAGTTTCGTTTTCGAGTTTGTCCTTTGCTTTTATTTCTTTTCTTTTTTTTCTGGCTTTTGTTGCTGTTTTTGTTTGTCTATTAGCGAGTGCTTTCTGTGCACTTCCCTCTCTGCCTTCTTCTTCTTTTTCCCTCTCTCTCTCTCTGCTCCCTTTGCCCTCCTCTCCCTTCCTCTCTCTTCTTTGTTTTGTTGTAATTTTAATTAGTGCGCCTTTTATGTCTTTCCTGCTAATGATGACGGACTCATTTCAATTTCCCTCGTTCTACTTACAGCCATATCTGCTCTCACTCTTTCTCTCCCACTCCCTCTCTCTTCTTCCCTCCCTCTCACTCTCGTTTTCCTTTTCTAAAACAGCCAATAATAATGATGATGATGATGATAACTGAGCGCACAATGACAATGTTGATGATGATGACGATAATGATGAGGGCGTTGCAAAGCGCCGCCACGCCCCTTCTCCGCATTCTCTCCCCCCTTCTCTTTCCTCCTCATTCTGTTAATTATAGCGTGCTGGCTCTAACCGAAATTAATACAACATTTTCCCACTGTATCGTGTTTTCCTTCTCGCTTAACCCTCTACTGCCCCCTGTTTTCCCTCTTCGGAGCTGCTTCGATTGTAACTGCCCAAGCAATTGGCAGCTTATTATTGTTGTTCTCATTCGTTTGGGTTTTTGAATACCCTAAGGTGAAGCTAGAAAGGTTCATTTGGACTTTGTGCCAAGAGAAATCTAAAATGTATCATACAAACCCAAATTTATCATAAAAATATCATACAAACCCAAGGAAACTGTGTTACTGCTTGAAAATAGGTTAGTTTAGGTAACCAAGTAAGGTTATGTATCTTTTCAACTGTATTATTGCCTTCAAATAGGTTAGTTTGGGTTAAAAAGTGAGGTTAGGTCTCTTCCCAACTGTATTTTGCTTGAAAATAGGTTAAATATGATCAAAAAGTGAGGCAAGATCTCTTTTCAACTGTGTTACTGCCTAACCTAACCTATTTTAGTTAGTTATGGTCAAGAAGTGAGGTTAGGTTTCTTTTTAACTGTGTTACCGCTTGAAAATAAGTTCGTTTTGGTTAATAAGTGGGGTTATGTATCTTTTCAACAGTATTAGTGCTTAAAAATAGGTTAAATATGGTCAAAAAGTGAGGTTAGGTCGCTTTTCAACTGTGATACTGTCTTAAAACAGGTTAGTTTTCTACAAGAAGTGAGGTTAGTTATATTTTCAACTGTCTGTATGCCTTAAAATAGGTTAGTTTGGGTTAACTAGTGAGGTTAAGTATCTTTTCAAGTTTTTTTACATCTTACAGCGTATTGCACAGTCTGCCACTTGTGTGCCTGTTACCCTTTGTCTGTTTCTGTTTACTCTCGTTGCTACTTCAACTCGTTTAGCGGCCGCATTCGCATTGTTGGTCAGCTGCCACGCCCACAATTTGTGGGCCGCAACACGCGATTTTAATGATACGGCACTTAAAACTTAATCGAGTAAACTGCAATTTACAAGCGATGTGTCGATACAACTGCAACTCCCTTGCAATTCTGTAATTCTCTGCTCTGCTCTGCTTCCTACCCTGTCCCTCTTTCTGCCCCTCCTCTCTGCCTTCTCTTTCTGCTCTGTTCTTAACGCCGCCTCGCTGTGTTTGCATTGCTGATTGTTTTCATGCATTTTTCATTGCCTTTGCATAGAGTATACCCTGTAAAGGTTTGCAGTGTGTTATCTACCATACTTACAGGGTATATGCGCAGTGTATACACCTTGCAACAGTTGCTTGCAGCAGTACACAGTCAGAGAGAGCAGGCAGGGTAAGAGAGGGAGGCTGCAGTGAAGTGAGGCGTGGCATGCAATGCAAATGAGCAAACACATGCATGACTGTGCAGGAGTGTGTGCCTGTCTGTGCGTGCATGCGTGTGCCTGTCTGTGCGTGTGTGTGTGTGTGCAAGTATTGCCTGTGTGTGCATGCGTGTGCGTGCGTGTAATGGGCGTGTTCAGTTGGCCGCACTGCCCACAATTTTGAGGTGAGTCTCGCACTGCCTCTACTGCCCTCTTCCTGTCTCTCCTTCTCCTACTCTTTCTCTCTCTGCCACAAAATGGTTATCAAACATGAATGCATATTGCGCTTCCAATTGTTTGACAACAGCAACAACAACAAGCACTACAACAACAACAACTTTTGCAACTTCATTGCATGCAAAAACAAACAAATTTTTTTTATTAACGCGGCTTTGTTGTTGTTGCTGCTGCTGTTGGTTGCATTTCATGCGCTGCGAAGCATGAAACAGCTCGGCAAAATGTGCAAAAACAACAGCAACAATAAAGAGGAAGACAGAGAGAGAGAATAAGATAGAGGGAGACAGACAGAGAGAGAGAGAGGCAGAAAATTAAGGCAACAAATGAACGAACGACATTCATAAATTTCAATTGCACGTTTTCCATTTATCCCCAAGCCACTCCTCTTGCCTCCCCCTCCCTCTTCCCACCCCCCTTCTACCTGCCGTTTATGCTTCTATAAATTCGCTTAATTGTTTATTGAAATGCTTGACATTAATTAACAGCAAATAAATTAAATGTGGCATGCCACAACCGCAGCAATTGCAAAACTGCGCCAAGCAACGTTGCAAATGCAGCAAAAGTGTATAGAGAAAGCATAGACGAATTGTGTATACACTGTAAATAATAGAGACTATACTCTACACTATATAGCTTAATTCTTAGTGCCATTAATGCCTCAGCCTTGCCACCAAACGTGTTGCACGTGTTGAGTAATGTAGAACTAAATTGCCAACAAAATTATTGGCACTTTATCATAGCGCATTAGCCACAAAATGATGAGGAACTTGGGCAGGAAAATGAGTAGCGGATGAAGAGGAGAGAAGAGGAAGGAAGCAGAGGAGGAGAGGAGGTGTAGAAAAGGGGGCAGCAAGAGGCAGAGAGGGGCTGGCGCAGGCGGACGATCGTCTTTAGCCAAGCGCAAAATGTGTCGAAAATAATTTTTGGCAAGCGAAAAACGTTAAAATTTGCCAGAGCTCAAGAATTGGCAATGAACCAAAACACACAAAATAAAGGCAACACCCACGTCAGTCAGAGGGAGAGGAGGAGAGGGCAGGGAAGGAGGGCAGAGGGGAAGACAGGGTAAGAGTGCCCTGAGCTACTTATAATCCATCTATCTATCTATCATATGCGCGCATGTAGAAGCTGCCACGTTTAAACTGTATAGAACAACTTGTTGCAGGCTGTGGAAGAGAATGAGCAGGAGGAAGAAAGAAGAGGTAGAAACAGGTGAAAAGAGGAGGAGAAAGAAGGTAGAGTGAGGCAAGAAGAGCATGAGAAGAATCAAGAGAAAGAGCAGGAAACGTTGTCTACAACAACTTGTTGCAGGCTGAGCAGGAGATTGAGCAAGAGAAGGGAAGAAGAGAATGAATCAGGACAAAGGAGGAGGTAGAGGGAGGCAAAAACATAATGGGATATATAAGGAGAAAGAGAAAGAGCAGGAAGAGCAGAAGGAATGCCTTTCCCCCACTGCCAAATCAATGATGATGATGATGTTAATGATCTTTGGCTCTGCTTAAAAGAGTTAATCGCTTTTCCTAATCTAATCGCGGGAATTTCGCGACAAGCGGATCAAATGAACCAGATTACTATATGTTAATGTTGATAGCGGCAACTGAATTAAAGTGTGTGTGTGTGGTAGGGCGAATGTGAAGTGGGCAACGGGGATTAAGCAAATGGGGACTCTGGAGGTAATTGTGAATTTGGAACTGTGTCGTAAATCTCATGCGGCGCATACACAAGTTTTTTATGATGTGTTTATTACACGCACTCAAACACACAAAGTCTTCCTCTCTGTGTGTGTATCTGTATGTGTGTGTGTGTGTGTCCAATTAAAATTGCTACGGATTCCGCTGGGTTGTTGTTTGCTTTCTTTCTTTAGCGCGCCTCGTCGATTTTCAGCCTGCGCTCGTCATGCAAATGCAAACTGCGAATGGCTTTGATCTCCCGCTCTCTCCGTCTCTACCCCTCTCTATACCCCTCTCTCTTGCTCCTCTCTATGCTCTCTCTTCCCCTCCACCTCTCTTGCTCTCCCTCCTCATTGATTGAACAATCTTTTTAATACTCTCGCCTGCAAATTTGTGTTTTTGCTTTTGCGGCAAATGAAAATGCGTAAATAAATTAAACAAACAGCGTGAAAAAACGTTGAATATGCAAATGTAGAAAATGCAAAAATGTGGAAAATGTGAAAATGAATGGTGAATGTGAATGTGAATGTATAACGGAAGCACTCGTAAATTTGTCTGTCACAAATTGAATTTGTAAACAACAGAAAAAAAAGAGGAATGAAGCAAATTCCCCATACTCGACTTGGGGCTAATTAATGGCTTGTGAAATGCGAAAAACGCTTATTATGCTGATCATTTATGGCAGTTTATAGTATGTGCTATAAATCTTTGTGAAAATATGCCGAGCATTTTCACAAGAAAGGGGAAAATTTAAGTAGAAAAGTCTGCAATGAATTTTGAGTTGAGCAATTGAACTTGGGTAGATTGATTGTATCTATATCTCTCTTATGTGCTATATATCTTGCTCTCTGTCTACGAATGTCGCCCTCCCTCTCTACCTCTCTGTGAAAATATGCCGAGTTTTTCACAAGAAAAGCGCAAGAAAGGGGGAAAATTTAAGTAGAAAAGTGTGGAGTCAATTTTGGGTTCAGCAATTGAACTTGGGAACATTAGCTGTATCTATCTCTCTCTCTCTCTCTCTTATGTCTCTCTTATCTATCTCCTTTTCTCGCTCTGTCTATCAATGTCTCCTTCCCTCTCTGTGAAAATATGTGTGATTTTTCTTAAGAAAACCTCAAGAACTGGCTGAAAATTAGCATGGAAAATTAGTGTAACGAAATTTTGAGTGTGACTGATGAGAGTTGAAGTAGATTCACTGTATCTATCTCTGTGTATCTTCCTCTCTCTGTCTATATATATACCTAGCTCTGCACTCTCCCTTTCTCCATTCTTCTCTACACTCTCCCCTCTCTCTCTCTCTTCGCTTCCTACACTTCCTTTGTTGCACTTTAACTAATTTGCTTAATCGAGCTAATCAACGCAGCAAGCAGCGCAGTAGAGAGAGAGAGAAAGAGACAGTCAGTGGCAGTAGGGGCCTGCAGCAAGGTGTGAGCTGTCTGGCAGTTTTTGTAGTTCCTGTTGTTGTTGTTCTTGTTCTTGTTGTGCATTATAATAACGTACATTGAGTAGCTTATTGGGTATGCCAATCCAAGGGAGCTCTCAGGCAACGCTGGGAGCCATTGCAGCTGTTTGTTGGCCTACCCTAACACGGGGAGGCATACAGTTAGTGGCAGCAGAGAGGTTAGGAGGGGTAAAGGGATACAAAGAGTTGCACAGAGTCGGGACAGTTGTTGGGGCTGGCTCGTAAAATGCAAATTGCCTGCAATCAACGCGTTTCTCGTTTAATTATTATGAGAATTTTTGCGACGAGGCGCGCACACGGAACGTGCCAAGTGCTTTCAGGCCAGGCCAGACCAGGTACTGTGCATGTGTGTGTGTGTGCCTGCCTTTGTCTGTGCTGTGTCTGTTGTCTGTGCTCGCCTGTCCGTCGTGTCTGTCCGTTCGTTCTGCTGCCTTTCCCCCGGGGCTGCCATTTTCAATTAAATTACACCGGCATTTTGGCGTAAATTGCCAGCCAGGCAGGTCAGTCTGTGTGTGTGTGTTGAGTGTGTGTATGTGTGTGTATCGAGTGTGTGTATGTGTGTGTGTCTGTGTCTGCCAGTGGGCAGTGTGAAATAAATTCCATAGCTAATTAATTTGCATTATTTATGATGTACAAATGCAAACAACGAGAGCAGCAACTACAACAACAACTACAACAAACGTTTTGTTATAGGCTAGTAGCAGGGAAGGAGGTTAACTACATACAGGGAAGGGGAGGCAGTGGGAAAAAGGGGTGCCTGTGATATTATAAAGTAGTCGCAGTTACTGGCAGCGATAACTCTTTAAGCAGACTTTGGGTGGGCACCCGCCACAAAATTAGCATACAAAGCACACACAGAGCGCTAACAAACACACACTACACACACTCAAACACACACTCACTCACACACTACACACTCGCATACACACTCGTTTAAAGCCACGTGTTGTGCATGCATAAAAACAATTTGTTTTGAATTTAATTTGCAATTAATTCAAATTTAGTAGACACAAAATCGCGCATTTATTTGATCATGTCTTCAGTCATTCAAACACTCATTCAACTACTCATTCAAACACCCATTTATTCACTTACTCATTCACTTATTCATACATTAACTGATACATTGAAACACACGCTGATACATTCATTTTTATTCATCTTTTTAATCCGTTTCTTTTCAATTCCCTCAACTTTTTCCTTATTCAATCATTCATATACTCATTAATTGCCTTATTCATTAATGCATTCAATCATTTGAACAACCATTTATTCACTTATTCATTTACTCATGCATGCATTCAGTGATTCAATCAAACATTTACTGATTTATTCAAACATTCACTTAACAATTACCAAATTCATTTACTTAACATTTATCATATTCATTCATTTATTCATCTAATCATATATTATTCATTCCTTCCTTTAATCAATCATTTACCAGTTATTCATTTATTCACTCTATTATTCATGCACTTATTCATTTACTCAACAATTCAATAACTCATTTATTTCTCTTCTTATTCATTCAGTCACTCATTTTCTAAGAGATACATTCACAGTTCATTCATTCACTCATTCGTCGAGTTATTCATTCATTCATTCACTCATTCATCGAGTTATTCATTCATTCATTTATTCAATTAATTGAATGAGCATCTATTCATTT
This sequence comes from Zaprionus camerounensis, assembly GCA_018904165.1. Taxonomy (NCBI): domain Eukaryota; kingdom Metazoa; phylum Arthropoda; class Insecta; order Diptera; family Drosophilidae; genus Zaprionus; species Zaprionus camerounensis. Next base: position 673,596 of record JAEIFS010000037.1, read on the forward strand.
ACTCATACAATTTTCAATGTTCTTATTCAATTTATCATTTTCTTATCTTATTCATTGCAACTATTCATTTAATTATACACTCATTTATTCATTCATTCACTCCTTCATTCCCTTTAGTTATTAGTTCAGTTATTCATTCATTTATTCACTCCCTCACTCATTCCTGTATTCATTCACTCATTCGACAGTTTGAACATAATTAAAGCTGACGCGCCTTTATATATTCGGGCCCCCCCATCTTCCAAAAAAGACATTGAACTCTCGTTGTGGGCGTCGTATTTTATTAATAAACAACGCCGCAAAAAAAATTCGATTGAATAAATAAAAAACGAGAAATTTGGCTGAGTAAGACGATTTTTTAAATGGGCCACAGAAAGAGAAAGAGAAACAGCTGAGCAGCAATTAAAATTTCGATTCGCTATCGCAAGTTGGCCGCTGCTGCCCCTCCCCTTGTAGGTTCCCCTTTGCATTGGGAATATTCCCTCAATACGTGACTGAACTTGTGGAACATCTTGTGCTGCTTCTTCTACTTCGTGTGGCATGCAACATTCAGCGCGTGACTCACGCGGAAAAACACAGAAATGCAAAAATCAACAAACAATTTTCAAGAGGGGGAAAAACCTTTTAAATAGTTTGCCAAAAATTCACACTTTTACAGCTTAAATTTCCCCAATTAATTCCCCAATAAATTCCCCGAAAATTCCCTTTAAATATTTACGTTAATTAACAATTGAATTTCGATTGTGTTGCGGCAAATGTTTTGTTTTCCAGCAACACGAGAATGGAAAATTGAAAATTAGCAATTTGCTTAGCACATTATTGAATTATTGATGAAGAGAGAGAGAGAGAGAGGGAAGGAGAGACAGAGTGAGAGGACAGACCACACACACAGGAACAAAGGACTTAATGGAATTGCGTGCTTCATGGGGCAGGCGACAGGTAGAGCAGAAGAAGGGGCAGAACAGGGCAGGGGAGGCAAGCGAGGCCAGCCTCAGGACACTCGTTGGGAATTGCATAATGTAATTTAATAGAGCGACGAAGAGAGAGGGGGAGGGACTGTGCAACCACAACCAACAGTCTGCGTATTGTTGTGTGTGTATGTGTGTCTGTGTGTGTGGGCATGCAAGTGTGGCATGTGGGCGTGGCTGCTGTGCGGCTAAAGGATTTACGAGCCATGCACAGCAGCCTCCTTTGCACGTTCAACAATGAAAATTGCAAAATGCAAATGCAAATGCTGTTGCTGCCTCATGCTGTTGCTGCTGTTTTTGTTAGTGTTGCTGTTGTTGTTGCTGTTGGTGTTGGTGTTGCTGCTGTGGCAGCGGCAACTGCTTATGCATGCATATCCATTGGGTCAAGTCAAATAAACGTAATAATAAAATTGCAGCAAGGATGAAGGCAGCAGCAGATGAAAACTTTGCACCGTTGCTCATATTGAATGCACTATATATGGCAGGCTATATATGTATATATCTATGCATATATAAGCTACACATACAGCTATAGTATGGGTGTGTGCTGTGGAAGAGGGAAGGAGAGGGAGAGGAAGAAGCAGAGAGGCAAAAAGAGGAAGACGGGAATGCATTCAACATTTTTGGGGGGCAATTTTCTGTGTAAATTATTGTTTTGCCTAATTGGCTAAGCACCCGCTGGCTCTCTGCTCTGCCTCCCTCCCCCTCTCTCCTCTCCTACACACACTAATGTTTGTTTATAAGATCTTAATTAAGCAGTATATACAATAAAATGTAAGAGCAGGAAACAGTTTCTCAGTTTGCCCTATGATATATGAAAACTCTTTTATTTTTTGGCAGAAAATACGTTGGCTTTAAATGCTCAGCAGCAGTTGGGCCAAAGCTTAACAGCTCACCCCCCCCCCCCTAACTGTGCCCCTGCTCTCTCCAGTGTCCCTTCTCTCTCTCTCTCTCTCTCTCTTCAGTCCCCGCCCCCTTTCCTTGGGGCAACTCGGCACCTGCTGTCAACCCTTTTTTCATGTGGCTACGACTCGTTTTGTGTCATTAACATTGTTGGTGTGTGGTGTGTGTGTGTGTGAGGCATGAACAAAGCACGGGTAATTATTGTTTGGTTGTACACAGTAGTATCCCCCCACCCCCTACCCCACTGCCTTGCCCTTAAACCTTTGTGAGTGTGGCAAAGGTGCAAAGCGAGGGCAATGAGGGCGAGCGCAGGTTGCGTGATTCGCGCACATTTGTTTTGTTTGCGGAAAGTAATTGCAAAAGTTGTTTCAATTTTCCAAAAGAAAGAGAGAGGGTGGGGGCTAAGGGGTGTAAGGGTGTAGTACAGTGTGTTGAGTAACTGGGCGTGGGGCGTGGCAAATCGCTTGCAATGCGTTGAATATCGCATAATTGAAGGCAACTCGAAATGCTTAAAGTTTTTCAACGACACAATGCAAACAGGCAAACAAAGCAAATACACAGAGAGAGGGGCGGCAGAGGGAGAGGGAGAGTAGGAGAAGAGTGGGAAGAAAGGGAAGAGAGAATAGAAGGGGACACTGAGGGAAGGAACAGCATCAAAAACGCATTTCGCTGCTGGGCAAAAAGTTTTTGCTGCCAAAGTTTGTTAACAAAAACATAAAAAGAAACAAGGGAGAGAGAGAGAGACACGACAAATGCAGTGAAAAGGAGTGGCAGAAAGGGGCAGGGAGTGTGGAGGGAGTAGAGGCAGAGGGGCAGTGCTAGCTAAGTGAGAGAGAGAGAGAAAGAGTAGAGCCAGCGAAACATTTTGCCGGCGTTTTTGTGCCACTTTTCTTTTTTACTTTTTATTCATTTTGCTTTTGTGTTGAAATTACAAATTTTCTTTTAGCACTGCAGCAGTGTGTGTGTGTGTATGTATGTGTTTTTTTTTTGTGTGTGTGTGTATGTGTTGCAGTTTTTATGCAGCGCATCCGGCGCAAAAAGCGCATGAAAAGCGCTAAAGAAAAAACAAAAAATGCCACAACTGTTTTATTTTCTTCTCTCTCTGGCTTTGCTGTTACGCTTTTTGTTCTTTTCTCTGCACATTTTCATTCAAGTTTTTAGTTTTTTGTTGTGCGGATAGAAGCAGCAAAGGGGGCAGAGAACAAGGAGAGAAGGAGAGCAGGAGGAAGGCGACAACAAGAGTCAGACAGTCTGCCAACTCTGCTTGCCGAGTGTCCGACGTGACAGTCGCTTTATGCCTTTGCACAGTTTGGATAGCCAGAGCCAGCAGAGCCACAGCGGGTTAGGGTGACTCACGTCATAAACGAAACAAATTTTCCTGTAATTTTTAGCATTTTTCTGTATTTTTCTGCATATTTTTCAGCATTTTCAGCATTTTCTATGGCTTTGAAATCACTTTGGGTGCATACTTCGCATGTTTTTATTATGCGGGTTTCTCTCTTGGGTCACCCTAATGCAACAAAGCGTACTGCAGTGCATTTTTTGGCAGAACAAAATGGGAAATAAAACCTTAAATGTTTCATGTACATTGCGTACGCTGGTCACGCCCCTTTTTTGCTCACTTCCTCGACAATATTCGCAGTCAAAATTTAATGCCACATTTATTTTATTTTTGCCTCTTTTGTTGCATGCGTCATCTGTGGCAATTTTAAATAAAATGCAAACAGCATGAACGAACAAACAGCAACAACAATAACAACGACAAATTATTTTGCTTAAATATTTATGTATATTATTTATAAAGCATTCAATATGCCAATTGAAATTCATTAACAATTCTTCTCTCTCTCTTTCTCATTGCAGGTTCGTACATTTTAATTTGATCAGGCCTGGACCACGCCCCCTTGTGCCTGAGTTCGTGAGTAAATGCGATTAATTTTGTCGAGCATATCAATTTGCGGCACAATCAAAACCTGCCACACGCTACGCTGCACAATTATGACAGACTGACAAACTGCAACTGCATCTCTCCCTCTCTCTCTCTCTCTGTCTCTCTCTCTCTGCGTTTGTATTACGTAATTGCATTTGTATCTGACTGTTTGTGGGTGGCAGAGGGAACAGTGGGAAAGTGGGGTAATCAGAACGGAACTACATTTGATGCTGGCATAGAAATGTAAATAATTGAATAGTGTGTAATGGAAAAGAGAGAGGGAGAGAGAGAGAGAGTGACAGCAAATGTAGTAGCTGTTAAACAGTTGTAGACAGCTGTTAATTATATGTTATTTGCTTAACAGAGCGCGTGTGCTGTTACTAACAGTTTCTATAAACTCTTAACTCCATTTTAGACAAGTTTCTTGGTATTTATAGGAGATTAGAGAGTTAGAGAGAGACAGACAGTGTCTATAGGTGCTCGGCTTCAATGTTAACTAACATATATGAGCTTGCTGTTAGTTACAGTGTAGTGATTAACAGAGTGTGCTGTTACTAACAGTCTCTATAAACTTTTAAGCTGTTTTCTAGCCAATAACAGTGCGAGTGGGATAGACAACATCTCTGGCTATTAATTTACTGTGTTAATTAGCTACAAACAGCTGTAAGCCTCTTGTAACTAACAGTCTACAATCACCACATACTTCTAGCTATTTTCTAGCCACATTTCTGGCTAGCGACAGCCTCTGTAGTCTCCTGGTCGCCGTCATCATCTTTCATTCACTTTGCCCTCGCTCATTTTTTGCAGGCAACCACAAGGCAATTACTTTCCCATTCTCAATGCCATTTAAATTAACAAAATAACGAACTTTCACCCGAGCAGCAACACAGCAGCAACTACAGCAGCAACTGCTACAATAGCAACTACTACAACAGCAACAACAGCAACAGCAACAACAACGACAGTTGGCAAATTGAAATCAAATCGATAACGAATCAAATTGAAATCTCACCACAGGCCACAGCAAGAAAGAGAAGGGGTAAGAGAGGGGGGGGCAAGAAGAGGGAGAGAAGGTAAAAAAGGAGAGGGGAAGAGGAGGAGGGATAGAGTAGCAGGGGGGGCATCATTTGCTAGACGAAGCCGACAATAAAAAATGAAAAACGTGCAATGCCACAAGATTTTTCGTCTACCGTCCGAGCTGCCGCTGCCTGCCTTGCCTGGCGCTGCTCCAGAAAGCTACCACCAGTTATCCCTTCCCTCTCTCTCCTCCCTCCTTCTCTCCCCTTGCTCGCTAGCCCGCTTCACTCATAGTTCAAAGCAATGCGAAAGTGCGCCAAGCTGCCTAAGCGATACATAATAACCAAGTCGAGCCGAGAGATAAAATATGATTGAATGCATTGCAACGCTGGCGCTGCCTCTGCCACGCCCCCCGCCCCGCCCCCCTTCCTGCTGCTCTACAGTTGCCACCCCCTGCTGCTGTTGTCTGATTAACATAAATCGTGCTGTTGCTGCTGCTGCTGCTGTTGCTGCTGTTGCTGCCGTCCGTCTATATCTCATTTCGATTTTTGTTTTTGTTTTTGTTTCTCTCTCTCGACTTTATGCAAAAAGCAACAGCGCAAAAAATTGAATTGAAATGAGCAAAGCGCACAAAAAAATGGAAAGCAAAGCAAAGTGGCAAGCAGAGGGCAGAGTATAACGAAGTGCAGATACCCTGTAAAGTTGATATAACTTGCTATAGATAAAGTAAGGCACTAAAATGTGTGTAAAGTTGTAGATACAAGCAAAGCTTAACTACCTTATGTAGATATAGCTGTAAACCAGCTAAATGTACATCTCTATATGGTTATAAACTAGCTTGAACTATGCACAAGTGTTCTGTAAAGCAAACTCACATATTTCTAGGGTATTTAAAGTGCTCAGTGAATTGTTAGCAGCTCAAAAAGTGAAATAAAATGCAAACGAAGCTGACGGCAGCAACAGCAGCAGTAGGAAGACAACAGCAGCAGCAGCAGAGGGGCAGTGGGGGAGAGGGGGTAGTGGCAGGGGCAGAGTAAAGGGTGTCAGGCAGGCAGTCAGGCAGGCAGCACCAACAGCAGCAGGCAGCAGCAGCAACAGCTCAGCCAGCAGCAACACATCCGCACCGCCTGCTGACTTTTATGTGCAATCGCCTCGACTGCAACTGTTGCTGTTGCTGTTGTTGTTGTAGTTGCTGATGAGCATGAGAATGATGTTGCTATCTTGGCTGTCTTGCCACTGCCTCTGCCCCGCCTTACTGCAGCCTGTCGCCTGCTGCTGCTGTCCAGCTTTGTTGTTGCTGTTGTTGTCTCGCTTAAAATTCCAAACAGCAAATTGCAACTGCCAACAATTTCGAGGCTATCAGTGGAGCAGCATCAAAAGGCAGCTCCTCCTCAACGCTGCTGCTGCTGGTTGCCTGTGCTGCTGTTGTTCCCTGCCAGTGTTGCTGCTGCTGTTGCCTCCTTCTGTTGCTGCTGTGGCTGTTGCTGCTGTCAGTAATTTTATGCAAGATGCTATCGCCCAAGCAGGCAGCACACCTCAACACGATGTGGCCAGACATGAAGCAGCAGCAGGCAGAGCAGAGCAGAAGGAAAGGAGGGAAAGGGAGGAAAGGCAGGAGAGAGGGGAGAGAGAGGTGGAGAGTGGGGAGAGAGAGAAAGGAAGAGGGGAGTAGGGGAAAAGGCAGCAGTAGAAATGCATTGTAATAAATGAAATGAAGCGAAATGAAATGGAATGAACGGCAACAACGCAGAGTTAAGCGCAGTGGGTGTAAGGGAGAGGGAGAAGGGGGAAAGGGAGAGGAAGAGAGAGAGGGAAAAGGAGAGGAAGAAGGAAAGCTGAGTATACTAGGGAAGAGAGAGCAACAGAGAGAGAGTAAGTGAGAGGAAGATATAGAGAAAGACTGCATGCGCATAAAACAGAAATAATAAAGTCTATGAATGCAAGTTGAAATCGAATAGACAATATATGAAGTAAAGGGAGGCATATAAGAAGCAAAGGCATGCACAGAGAGAGAAATGAATATGCAAAAGATAAACACATAAAAAAGAGAGGGAAAAGGTAAAAGAAGCAGAAGTCAAGGCATTTCCACAAGAAGTTTATTAAACACGAAACTAACAGACAATCTCCTTGCCTCCTTGGCTGTAAATAATAAATCAGCTTGAGTAGCAAATATATCCTCCTATATTTATATAAAAGAGTTAATAATAAATAAGCAGAACAGAAGATAAACTGCTGCTACTACACTCAGTGCCAGCTGTATAGCTATGCCTGACTACAACAGCCATGGCCAGTTGAATAGGTCTGACTGCAGTTCTTTGAGCCACAACTCAAGTTGCTGCTGCTGTTGCTGTTGTTGCTGTTGCTGTTGTTTCTGCTGCTGCTGTTGTTGCCATTGCCTCTGCCAGCTGTATAGCTACGCCTGACTACACGTACTACAGTCATGGCCAGTTGCATATGACTGCCTGCAGATCGTTGAGCAGCAGATCTTTGTGCGAGCCTCAACTCAAGTTGCCGTTGTTGCTGTTGCTGTTGCTGTTGTTGCCTTTGTCTGCCTCAGCAGCCAAGACTTGTTTAGCTAGTTGTTGTTGCTGTTACTTCTTGTTATTGCTGCTGTTGTTGTTGTTGTTAATGCTGCTGCTGCTGCTGTTGTAGTTATTGCCATTGTATATGACCGCAGCAGCCTTTCAAGTGCGCCAAATTGTGCGCCCCCTGAAAACCTTTTTTTGCCAGCTTACTCAGCTCTTTGCCTTGCTTGCCTCTCTCTGCCTGGCTTCGTCTACCTCCCCCCCCCCTCTTTACTGCTGCCTGTTTGCCCCTCTCTCGCCCTCTCTCGCTTGTCGTTTAGGCACAACTTGAATGCTTATTTAATTTAAGCTGGCGAATTTCAATGTGCATGCAAATTAAGTTGATAATAAATAGTTGCCACACGTTGCCCCTCTTTGTGTTGCTGTTGCTGTTGTGCTGCTGTTGCTGCTGTGCTGTGTTGCTGCTGCTGTTGCCATTCAAGTGTTAATTATTGTCGGCAGCATCAAAAGCCAATTGCAGGCAGGCAGTTGCTTTTTTTTTAGCGCTTTTTGTTGACATCGTTTATGTGTTTAGACATTAAATAATTGCGTGATGCGACAACAACAACAGCACGGCAGCAACTATTGCTGACGAGGCGACTGTGTCAAGTTTAATCAAAATAATATAACAACATCAGTGCATGCCAGACAGCAGCAGCAGCAACAAGAACAACAACAGCAGCAACTGTTGCTGAGCTTAATTCACGATTTCCTGCTATAATTGAAAATATATTTCAATGCAAGACAGGCAACCACAAGTTGCTGCCGTGCTAGCGACAACTAGCAGCAGCTACTACTCAGCAGCAGCAGCAGCAGCAGTAGAGACAGCAGCAACAGCAACAGCAGAGGCAGCAGCAACAGCAGTAGAGACAGCAACATTGCATTAATTATTCATGAGTTGTCGCGCATTGGCCAGCAACAGTGACAGGCAGCAGCCACCGCAGCAGCAGCAGCAGCAACAGACACCGCAGCAGCAGCAGAGGCAACAACAACAACAACAACAACTTGCCACACTGGCAACATAATTATTCATGCGAGCTTATCGCCCAAGTAAGGTAGGCAACACCATTTTAACCACAAGCGGATTATAATTATCAGCAGTTGCCATCGCCATTGCCAGCAGCTGACAGCAGCAACAACAGCAACATGTTGCCGCCAGCAATTGCAATGCTATGGCCAAGAGATGATTACGGTTGCTGCTGTTGCTGTTGTTGCTGTTGTTGCTGTTGCTGTTGCTGATGATAATGATGATGACGTTGATTATAATGGCAAAGGCGCAACACAACAAATATAATTACACACTGAGGCAAAGCCACAGACAGAGACAGAGACAGAGGAAGAGGCAGAGAGGGAGAAAGGAGGACAGAGACAGAGAGAGATAGAGAGACAGAGACGGACAGCTGCTTTAATTGATGTTGATTGCTATCAGCAACATTCGCTGCTGTTGCTGTTGCTGTTACTGTTGCTGCTGTTGCCTCGCATGTTGAGAGGCTCAATTAGAATTCTTTTTCTTGTACTTTTGCTGCTGTTACTTGCGATTGGTTTCTCTCTCTCTCTCTGTCTCTGTTGCCTTTGCTGTTTCCCTTCTGCTTCTTCCTTCTCTCTGCTGCTGCAGCCTTTGCATGTTGCATGTCAAAGACGCGTTAAACTGTTTGCAAATGATGCAATACAAAAATGTTGCTACTTAAATAATAACTAAATCGGCAAAGCGAAACGTTGTCAAGTTACTGCTGCTGCTGCTGCTGCCGCTGCCACGCCCAGTTACATGCAACTTTGGCCCCAAACAAAACAACATGCAATAAAGAGGAGTGTGTGGGTAGAAGGAGTGTGAGACGGGAAGCTGGAAGGGGAAAGGCAGCGCTACTTGCAGCTGATTAGCTTGACGAGGCGCAGAAATGCAGTTGCTGCTGCTGCTGCTGCTGTGCTTGTTGTTGCTGTTGCTACAGTGTCTCTCCTTGTTGTTGTGCATGTCTAAAACAATTGTAAATTTAATGAACTCTTTGCACAAACTTCTCTTTACTGTGGCTCTCTTATGTATGTGTGCTCATTACCCCACCTTCTCTCTCACTCAGACACTTGCCATAATTTACGCACTGCAAACCTAACCTCAAGCTGGGAAACTTCCAAGCAAATATTTACACCGAAAATCTCACATTATGGCACAAATTCTTGCCAGATCTCGTACACATAACCAATAAATCAGTGTATAAAGGCATTTTCATTGCACTTAAGATGTGTGTGTGTGTGTATGTGTGCGGTTTGTGCGAACCATTTGAGTTTATAGCGAAACAGTTAATTGAAATGGAAACAAGTCACAGCTGCTGCACTGCTACTGCGCTGCCGCCAGTGCTGCATGCCAGAGCAATTGGTTGGAAATTGACAATTGACGCTGCTGCTGCGCTGCTGCTCTGTAACTGCTCTGTTGCTTTTATGGCACATGCTCATATTGCTTTGACACGGTTTATGGCTCTGCTTGCAGTGGCTGTTGTTACTTTTGTTTTTGTTGCTGCTCGCATCGTGTAAGTAATTCATAATACGCAACCTGCTTAGCCTGCTTCGTTTTGCAGTCCCAGCACGTGCAACTGCCCCTGTTGTTGTTGTTGTTGCTGCGGCCCATTGGCTTTTTATAGCAAGACGCGCCTGTCAGCAGAGTCGAGCAATTAATTTATTAACAACACACTCAAACACACACACATACACACACACACAGAGACAGACACAACTACAGTGAGTGAGAAATAAATGCAATAATTTCATTTTATTAAAATGACAAAAGGCAACGTTGACAAGCAGCAGATAAATCATTACAGTTGCTGTCTCCCTCTCCTTCTCCCTCCCTCCCTCTGCTGCTACTGCTGTGCTACAATTTGCACAGTTTAAGCATTTAAATTTTAATTAACATTTGAATTGTGCGGCCCTTGGGGCTAAAAAGTGCCAGGCAACAACAGCAGTAGCAACAACAACGATGGCAAAGTGAAAACGCGCCACTCTCCTCTTCTATCCTCTCCTCTCTTTGCCACTGTGGCTCCCTCTGGCGTCGCAGAGTTTGCCCACACTTCATCTGTGTGTCTATGTGCGCTCTCTTCCCCCTCTCTCTATCTCTGCACTTGCCTGCCTGCCTGCCTGCCTGCTGAGAGAGAACAGCAGGAGCAGCCATGTTTGTTTATGGCGCTCACAGCGCGCTCAAGCGAGACGGCAATGCTGCTCTGCTGTGCTCTGCGCCTCTGCGACTGCGCTGCGCATGCAGAAAACACATTGCGTGGAGGAGAAGCAGCAGTGGGGGGGAGCATGAATGAAGGAGAGGAGCAGCCAAACTAGCAAAAAAACAACAGCAACACCAAGGAGAGTAGGAGGCAGTAACAGAGGCAGTGGTAGAGAAGGAGGCCAAGGGAGAGTGCTAGTAGAGGCAGTAACAGAGGAAGGCAGGCAGAAGCAGCGGCACTGGCAGAGGCTGAGGCTGAGGGAGTCGCAGAGGCAGCAGGAGTTGAGTAGTTTTTATTTTATTGTAGGCAAAGTTAGAGTTGTTGTTGCTGTTTTTGTTGCTATATTTGTTGTTGCTTTCAATGTTGCCTTTTGCTTTTGGCTTTGCCTCGCCTCTTAAATGTTTAAACGATTAAGTCGAATTTTAATTTAGCCGCAAAACATAACACGATTTCACACACACACACAGACAGACAGAGCACGCAAGGCACACATACGTGTAGGCACACACACACACACTCTCTGCCAGCGCAGACAGGGGCGCACTTTGTTTAGTCCCCTCGGGGGCGCGGACTAAACTAACAGAAATGTAAAGCAGGCAATAAAGTGGCAACATGCTGACTTTGCCATAACTAAGCGAAACAGTTGGGGGCGTGCTACTCTCCCTCTCCCCCTGCCCCTCTCTTTGCCTCTCTCTTCACCTCTCTCCCCCCTTCTCTCTGCACTCCTGCGCTATGCGCCTAAGTGAATGAATGAATAAACGACTAGCGCCGTCGCTGTCGCCGCTCTTTGCTCTGTCTTCCCTCTGCCTCTGCTCTGCCTTGGCCAACTGGGGGCAGTCAGCGTCGCTGCTCACGTTGCCCATGTTGAGGCTCATTAATGTTTAAAGTGTTTTATGATATGCATAATTGCTTGTACAGATAATAAAGTTTTGGCTGCTCAAGCGAGCCACAGCGGCGCCCCTCCTCTCTTTCTTTCCTTCCTCCTCTCTTTCCTTTCACCTCTCTTTCCTTCGTTTTCCTCTGCCGCTGCCCGCCTCTGTCCATTCACTTAATTAAAATGCAAATGAAAATTCTTCAAATTGCTGTGCAACGTAAGCCAAACAAATGTATGAGACGGAGCTGGGGGAGAGAGGAGGAGAGTGAGAGTGGAAGACAGATGGGAGGTATGAGTGAGAGTGGGGGGACAGAGTAAGGAAGTAAGAGGGAGATAGTCTGCTGTGCACTGTGTGTGTTGGACATGCTGATGACATGTTTCCTTTACAGTGTCAAGCTGCCCTCGCACTTTCTTGTCTCTCTCTCCCCCACTCTATCGACCTTTTTCCCCTTTTGCTCTTTCTCTACTTCCTCTTCTTCTTCTACTCCCTCTTGCCCTACCTCTTGCCCTCCCTCTTGCCTCCCTCTTGCCTCCCTCTTGCTCTTCCTCTGCCCACAGTAAGAACTGCCCGAGCATGCAGACATTTTGACTCTATCGCAGCTTCTGTTCCACTTTAGTTGCTGCTCTGCTTGTTGTTCTTGTTGCTGCTGCTATTGCTTCTGTTGTTGTTGTTGCTCCTCTTACTGTTGCCATTGTCTTTGCTGTTGTTGTTGTTGTAGCGCCTGCTCTGCTGTTAAACAGCTACCGAGTTTACGACGCGTGAACGGCAACGACTCATCCGCACAAAAGAGGCGACAAAATACAAACCGAACTCGAAGTCGCAGCTGTAGAGGGAGCTGCGTTGCTGCCTTGCTGCCCTTCCCCTCTCTCTATCTGCCTCTTTCCCCTCTCCCTCTCTCTCTGCCTGTCCCCTTCCTTCGCTCACCTTTTTTTTATTGTGCTGTAGTCAGAGGCAGCAGTGAATTTCCAGTGAATTTTTCGATGATATCTTTGTATGTTAACATTCACAAAAGCGTAAAGATTGCCGAGTTCCCTCCCTGCCTCTGTGCCTCTCTCTCTCGCCTCTCCCTTGGGCCTATACCTGTGCCCCGCTCCCTCTTCTCTCCTCTCTCTGCTCACATTCCCTTGCATATCGAGCTGTGCCTTTTTATGGGCACTTTTAGTGTCGGCTCTGTTTGGACCCTTTTTTTTGGCATCCATGTGTCGCACTGTCCCTCTGCAGCTCTCATTCCTTCTCTCTCTCTCTCTTCCTGCCCTCCTGTGTCTCCTCTTCCTCTCTCTACTGCTCTCCTTGTGCTCCTCTCTCTGCGTTTACTCTACTCTGCTCTTCTGTGCCTCTGCCTTTGCCTGTCTCTCCCTCTCTGTCTCTGCCACTATCTGCCTATCTGTGTCTGTGTGTGTGTTTGTGTGTGTGTTAAGTGAAATTCTTTTGTGTCGACAAGCGAAAATAAAATTCACACAGTGCGAAACGTGTCCGATATATGAAAAAAGAAAAGAAAGAGAATAATAAAAAGCAAAAGCAAAGCAAGCCCCGAAACAGCCGCAGACAATGGGCCCGAATTGAGGCTCTGGAACTGGCAGTGGAACTGCGGAACCTCCTCAAAGCGATGCTTGCCTCGATGATGTCTCGTTATGTCTCTCTCCCTCACTCTGTCTGCCTCTCTCTCCCTCTCTCTTTCTATACCTGAGCCAATCATTGATGAAAAAAAAAAAGGTGCAAAGGCAACAACAAGCTGTTTTAAGTGAGTGAGTGAGAACAGCAACAACAACAAGTAGGAGTAGGGGAAGAAGAGGGGAGGGGAAGGTGAACAACGAGAGAACTGTTCACAGAATCCACTCAATGACAAGCTGCGCTCGGCAATTTGACATAATTTATACGTCAAATTACTGCAAATTGATGCTAAATGGCTTCAAATTGAATTGACGGGCGCACAGGCAGGCAGAGGGAGAGGGACAGAGAGGAGAGAACGAGGGAAAGAGAGAGGTACAGAGGGAGTAGGCAAGACAGTAAGAGAGGGGCAGAGGGGGGGGGGCAGCAGCAGCATTGCCTGAGGTAGCGTACGTAAAAAAAAACCAAAAGCAAAACAAAAACTAAAAAAAAACTGTGTGCGAACAATAACAACAAGAGAAAATCGCCAATGTAGCGCCCACTGCCAACAGCAACAACAACAACGAGGAGGAGAACAACAACAATCTAAACAACAACAACAATCTGTACAACAACAACAACGTGCACAACAAGCAGCAACAACAACAACAACAATCAACACGTCGGCGTTTTGTGCACTCAAACGAAAACATTTTCAGTTTTCAGTGCGGCGTCATTGTTAGCAGTGGCAGTGGGGGGAGTAGGGGTAGGGGAAGAGAAGTGGGAGGCAGGGCAGCACTCGCTCAAGCACAACATTGACGAGTGACTTGGCGCAATTCAAGCTCTGCTTGCCCAGAAAAAAAAAGCGAGATAAAAACAGCCAAAGTTATCGCAAGTCTCTGCTGCACCTCAGCACATTGTTGTAATGATGATTGCCCCCAGTAGGGGCAGCAACAATTGCAGCACATGAACTTCAATTGTTGCAGCAATTGCTGAAGTGAGGCGTGGCATGAGGCGGGGGAGGGGAAAGGGGAGGAAGGTACAAAATGAAACAGAGCAAAAAAACAGTTTCAAATGCGAATCGAACTTTGTTATAGACGCTTGAGTTGGCTTGGATTTGTTCAGATTTAAATGGTATTAAAGAGCGAGTATGGCAGAGATTGTTCGACTTGCGATTATAGCAAGTTAAGGTAACTTGCTGTTAATTCAGTAAGCTTAAAGCAAACCTGTAGTTAGTTTATAGTCAACTAAATAAAGTGCAAATATAAATGGAAGAAAATACATAGGTTTATTGTAATTCATTTATGGTAACTTATGGTAGTCTATTTGAAGTTACAGTTGGTTTATAGTGATAATAGATTTATATTAACTTGTGTCAGTTCAGTTAGTTTATAGCAAACCTGCAGTTAGTTTATAGTCAACTAATTAAAGTTTTAGTTCGTTTGTTGCAAGTTTAAGTTAGTTCTTACCGATTATAGCAAGTTACAGTACATTTATAGTAACTTGAAATTCAATTATATTAACTTATGGTTAGTTCTTAGCGAGTTCAGCAAGTTACTGTTAGTCAGGTTAGTTTATAGCAACTTGTAGTAAGTTTATAGCAACTTGTAGTTAGTTTATAGCAAACTACTCTTAATTTATAGCAACTAATAAGTTCTTGACAACTTTAAGTTGACTTTTGGTACACTCAAGTTGGTGTATATCAAGTTATAGCTAGTTTATAGCAACTTGTTGCTATTTTCAAGTCAACTAAATAAGGTAGAAAAAGAGAAACAAATCTCAATAAGTGAAGAAAAGATTTTCCAGTAAAGATTTTAAAGTAATAATTATTTCAGTATTATAATGAATTTTCCTTAAAACTGATTTGAGCTCTTTAGAAAGTTTAATTCAATATAAAATAAAAGCTGAAAGTCGCTAAAGAATTTTACGAGATTTATTTATAAATTAAGTAAACTTTGCTTTTAAATAATATTATGGCTACTTTCGCATGAGATTATGGCAAATCAAAGGAATATAAAGAAGACCAGCTTTAGCTTAAACCTTAAATCGTTTGTAAATTATGAGAAAGTATTGCACTTTAACAGATTTTCCCCTTGCCACAAGCCTATTAAGTTGTCAAGCGCCTCTTTCTCTTGAAGATGTTCGCTGTCGTCAACTTAATTCCTATTAAGGTGTTAACTCGCTCTCTCTATCTCTTTCCCTCCTATGTAAGAGACTATCGAACAATAACTAATCTTTGTACTTTTCTCTCTATTCTCCTTTTCTCTTTGCAGGTTTGTGTACTATTTTTATGGCATTTAAACAACGAGTAAGACAACAACAACAACTGCAGCTAGTAGAAGTAGAAAGACAATAACAACAATTTCAAACAAGAACAACAACAAAAACTGCAACAACAACAAAGAGAACAACTCAATTGTGCATTTGGCAGTGTGGCCACTCGACAGCGACAGCAACAACATCGTCGCTTTTCACACCTCTTGGACTCCCACACACACACACTCCCTAGCTACCTCCCCCTTCCCTCCCCTTGCCACATTTCAAGAGTTAAAAGGAAAATCAATTTTCAGCAAGAGCAGGAAGGGGAGAAGGTGAGAAAAGAAAGCAAGCAAAGCAAAACGAAGCGAAGCGAAGCGAGAGGAGAAGAAGCGAATGAAATGTGCTGCGCCATAAAATGCAACTGTCAACAGCGAATAACAACAAAAAAATACTTTGTTGTTTAACAATTTGTTGTTGTTGTTGTTGTTGTTGCTGCCCCATAACCATGTTGCATGTTGCAGCAGCAGAGGCAACGTCAGCTCGTGCTGCACAAAATATTGAATTCAATTTAAAGCGCACAAGGCGGCGGCGTTCATAAATCTACAACAAGAAACACAGCACAGCTCTGCTCTCTCTGTGTGTGTGTGTGTGTGTGTATGTGTGTGTGTGTGTGTGGACGTGGAGAAAGGCAACCCACGATGTCCGGCGTGGACAAAGTGAAAGAGACTGCAGCAAAGTGGGAGCAACTCTTTATTTTTTAGCCATATTAAAGCTAAGGTTGGGCACGCCAGTCGCGGGCTCATTGGCTTGATTACGGTCAGGGAAAGGCACAGAGGGGGAGTAAGAGAAGAAGGGAAGGAAAGCAAGGCAGAAAAGGGTAGATGAAGAGAGAAGAAAGGGAGCAGAAAGAAGAAGGTAAAGTCCCTCCCTGCCCGAAAAAAGAGTGCAAAATTAAATGGAAATTAAACTCAAAAGTTTGCCAGTGGACCAAGAAGCAAAGGCAACTCCCAGCAGGGAGCAGGGGGGGTTGGAGGGCAGAGCAAACTGCCCACATTGCCTCACAACTGTAGCAAGTGAAGTGTTCAACTTCACCAACAAGTTGAGAACTCTAAGGCACAAATGGTTTTTTTTATCTTCCAAGTTTGTGTTTTTGCCTTTTTTGAGGGAATTTATTAAATATTTCTGTGCTAATTGAAAATTAATTGCCAGTGGCAAGTGGCAAGCAGCGGACTGTGGCAAGTCACTCTGACTGCTGCTGCTGCTGCTGCTTGTGGCATGCCACAACTTTATAAATTTATGAGCTGCCCCAGCATAAATTAGTCGTGAAAATTTTCGCGTGTCGCCAATGCCAGCAAAACTTGTCGCGCACTTTGATTGCCTTCCCTCTCTCTCTCCCTCTCTCTCCCTCTCTCCCGCTCTCTCCCCCTCTCTCGCTCTCTCTCCTTGTTGTTGTTGCAACATTTGTTGCACTGGTTGCTGTGGCTGCTGCTGGCTGTAGCGCACTATGCAAATCTCGACTAGCGGCAACCAAATGAACGTTGCAACTACAGACAGGGCTGTCTATGCTGCCACAGCCCTCTGTCTCTGTCTCTGCCTTTGCCTCTGCCACTGCCCCTGTTGCCTGCCCCTTTCTCTATGCCTGTCTTCCCTTGCCACCCTCTCCCTCTCTCTGCTGCCCCTTGCAGTGTGTGCAACTCGGAAATTGTTCAACTTCATCAGGCCAAGGCAGGCAAAGATGGCAGCACAAAACGGAATGCATTAACTGAGTGTGCGACGTGCTGTGTGTGTGTGTGTGTGTTATGTGTGTGTGCCTGTGTGTGTGTGTGTGTGTGTGTGGCAAGTCTGTGCTGCCACTGCCCCGCACAGCTTCCTCACTTGGCAGTGCTGCACGTCTGGCTTGGCTTTTGTGCCCTTTTTGCAACATAAAACCAAAAGGCCCCGAGGACAAGACACAGCAGAGAACAGACAGAGAGAGAGAGAAAGAGAGAGAGAGTGGGAGAAGGGCAGAGAGATATACAAGCACTTCAGTTGAACTGAAGCTAGGGGAAAAGGGGTAGCATGTAGAGTGGGAAAGGGAAGAGGTAGGCAGATTGCTTTGGATATGTTCTGCCACAAGATACTCCCTTCATCAAGTACAACATACAGATACAATGCAAGTAGAGAGAGAGAGAGACAAAGAGAGAGAGAGAGAGAGAGTAGCTAAATTAATTCAAGTTCTTTCTTTCTTAAACAATATATACCCCTAGACAAACCCCTTTCACTTTACAGGGTATACGAAATATGCAAATTCCCACTGTGCTTGATTCAAAGTGTTTTGCATTATTTGCTGCTGTTGTTGTTGTGGGAGGGAGTGGCAGGAGGGAAGAGGGGGTAACAAAAATAGTGGAAACTGAAAACTGCAAAACAAATCGAATTAAATTCAAATATAAAAGTCAATAAAAGTTCAAGTGGTGCATGAAATAAATATAAATAAAATCCGAGTTGAAAACTGACAGAGAGGTAGTAAAAAGAGCGGGGGGGGGACATGCTCTACAGATTGATATAGATATAGGTACATGACTATGTGGAATGAAATATAGATAGATACTCCTAGAGTGATAGATGTATAGAAAGATAAAAGGATAGCACGATGGATAGACCGATAGATGGTTAGAAACATGCATAGAATAGATAGACATAGGCTTAACAAATATATACATAAATATATTAGATACATATGTGGAATAAATAATTGATAGATAGATATATCGATATGTACATAGACAGATGCATGTATAGATAGATGGGTAGATAGAGTAAACGATAGATAAAAGAGTAGTTCAATAGATGGACAGATGAATAGAGTAACAAATACATAGATGGATATATTAGATACATAAATAAATATATAATGTGGAATAATTAATTGATTGATAGATAGATGGATAGATAGAAAGATCGATAAGTAGATAGATAGATGCATGTATAGATGGGTAGATAGATACATATATAGATGGAAATAAAGATAGATAGGCAGACATATGTAGATGGATGTATAGATAGATGTGTAGATAGATGAGTGGATAGAGGAAATGATAGATAACAAAGACGTTTAATAGATAGACAGATAAAGAGTTTTATATAAGATATATAGACTGTTATATTAGATATATAGACTGTTATTTTAGATATATAGGCTGTTATATTAGTTATATAAACTATTATATTAGATATATAAACTATTATATTAGATATATAGACTGTTTATCTTAGCTTGACTTCTTGCTTTTTTCATTGGTCATATTTATAGGTTCAGCATTTAATGCAACGCTAATCAAAGCATTTATCGACAAAGAGTCTACACCAATTAATGTGTGTGGCATAAGAGTTCACACACACACACACACACATACACATACACACTCTCTCACACACACTCTGCGCGTTTTGGCGCGTCAAGTTTGGTAAAAGACTCTACAAAATTTGTGTTAATTGCTGTCAAGTGACAATTAAGCCATCTCTTTCTCACACTCTACCTCATTCTCCCTCTTTGCCCCTACTTCTCTCTCCCCCTCTGTCGCCCTCTCGCTCCCTGTTTTACTTGCTCGCAGGTAAACGACTTGATTGCAACGATTATGCCTGCTGCCGCTCCAACTCCAGCTCCAACTTCATCTCCTGCTCCATCTGCATCTCCATCTCCTGCTGCGGCGCTCGACTTGATTAATTGACGCCCCGACAGCACCAAAGGCAGCAGCAGCAGCAGCAACAGCAGCAGCAACTCACACAGAGGCAGCAGCAACTCAAAAGGGGCAACTCGAACTTGCCACATAGCGCTGACGCTTGATTGACTCAATGTCTACCCGGCTTGGAGTTGGAGTTGGAGTCGCAGCCCGCCGCTTAAACGGAGGTGCTTGCAGCGCAAACCTTTTGCAGCTCTAAGAGTTAACAAGTTTTTGCCGTTCCACTTGACTGCAACACGGCAACAACAGCAACAACAACAACAACAACAACAGCAACAACAACAGCAACAACAATAGCAGCAGCAACAGCAACTAGCAGCGGCAACTGGCAACTTGCAACAGCTACAAGCGGCGAATGAAGACGCAAGCCAATAGAGCCTAGAGTAGGCATGAGAGGAGAGGGAGAGTGAGGTAGTAGGAGAGTAGGAGGTTGTAGAGGAGGGAGGCACTGCAGCAGGCCAGGGAGCATGACTCTTGGGCCAAGCTTCTCTCAGTCAAGCATGCCAAATGCGATGCATAGTTTTATTTTGAGCTGCGCCACTGCCTGCTGCTTCTGCTGCCCCTACTCCTCCTCCTCCTGCTGCATCTACTCCTCCTTCTCCTCCTACTGCTGCTGACTGCTCTGCTGTTTCCCCTGTTCCTCCTGCTATCTCTGCTGCCTGCTTAGTCTATTGCTACTCTGCTCTGTGCTTCCTTCTCCATCCTCTAGCTGCTCTAGTGCTGCTCTAGCTACCTCTGCGCCTCTTCTAGCTGCCTTCTCCAGTTGCCTCCTCTGCTACCTTCTCTAGCTGCCTTTCCTCTGCTGCCTCTGCCTCCTCTTGCTGCCTCTCTCCTCTCTGCTGCCTCTGCTCTGCTCTGCTGCCACTGAGGCCTTTATCTAGTTGAGTCCATCTAGGCGCTGTCCCTCGTCCGCATTGGACAAACGACGGAACGTTGCGCGTTTGTATCTGCCATGTCTATCTGTGGCTCTCACTCTGCCTCTTCTGCTCCTTCTCCCTCCCTCTCTCTTCCCCTCTGCCTTCGCTCTGTCTGTCTGTCTGTCTCTCTAGCTTATTTCCCTCGTTGCTCTGTCTGTCTTGTTGCTCGTATATTTGTCCATTGAAGCATGCAATTGATTGCTGCAACAACAACAACAGCAGCAACAACTATTGCAGTCTCTCTTTCATATCCTTCTCTCTCTCTCTCTCTCACTCTTTCACTTTACTCTGTCTTGTCTGTCTCTGGAACTTTGTGCCTGCTGCGCTTTAATTGCCTTTTCATTGCAGGCCGCCAGCCCAAAATGATGGCCCCATGGTACCTACTCACTGCCCCCCCTCTCTTTCCTCCACCCTCCCTCCTCTCTGCTACCAAGCTAAGCCTGCAACGGAGCCTGCAACTGCCACTGCCACAGCCTGTGCTTGTCTGTGTGTGTAATTTGTGGTTGTTGTTCTCAGTTAATGCATTACATGAATTTTAACAAGCTCTGCAGTCTGTTGTAGCTGTTCCCCTCCTCCCCCTCCTTCTTCCCTGTCTTCTCTTGTTTCTTCTCTCCCTTTCCCACCTCTTCCCCTTCCCCCTCTTCTCACTGCATATGCAAAAATGTTTGTGTTGCTCGCCAAATTGATTTCGCTTCATAATTTATGAGTTTCTCCGCATTCGATTTGCATAGATCGAATTATGTTTTATATGCAAATGCAATTGGTAATTAGAATGAGTCGATATATATACTGCATATATATAGTATAACAGTACACCAGTATAACAGATATAGCCTAGCGATTAACAGCCAAATGTCGGCAAATTCCAGCGCAGTCTGAACGAGTTTTTTTACTGCCAAGTTTTGTAGCTTTGTTTTTATAGCTTTTTTCCAAGCGATATTTGACACATGGCAACACGTTTGCATGCGACTGCACAGCTTGCAATCCCCCGCCTCCGCCCTCTCTCCCCACTCCACTCAGCCCTCCCCTCTCTAACACTACCCTCTCTACCCCCTCTAGTTGCTCTTGGCCAAACTAATTGGCTGCGTTTTTGGTTAATTAGCGCAAACTCGCGCTGCTTCGCTGCCTGTCAACGACTTCTTTTATTGCCACTTGAAGTGGCAACAACAACAGCAACAACAACAGCAGCAGCAGCAACTAAGCCTAAGCTGGCAGCAACAATTTTGTCTGCATTGGAAACGTTGTAATTATTTTATGCCAGATAACAATTTGATATTGTCAACGCTCAACGCGCGCTGCTGTGGAAGTGTTCGTGTTTGCCTCTTAACTTGGCAAGCAGTGGAGCGAAAGACAGAGACAGGGAGATGGCTGGTAGGGGGGGAGGGTGGTGGAGATAGAGAAGCAATAGATAGCAGAGCAAGCAACGGCACATGCGTGTCTATGCAAATGCGGGCAAACGAAACTAAGCCAGGCCTGACCACGATGCGAGACGAGACTAGACACTTGTAAGGGGTAGGAGAGAGGGGGTAAGGGGTTACCTCTGCCGTTAAGAGGTGCAAGGGGCTGTGCCTGGAAAGAGGAGAGTGGGTTAAAGTGGTTACCCCTGCAACAGCAGCAGGCAAATGAAACGAAGGCAGAGCCGAGACGAGACTAGGTACTTGGGAAAAGGAAGAGGAAGGAGAAGGGGTTAAGAGGAGGATAAGAGGGGGACAAGGCGTTACCCCTGCCGTTAAGAGTAGCGTAAAGGGGTTAACCCCATCTGGCAATGCGTTGCGGCTACAATGTTGACCAGGCGCTAAACGAAGCTAAGCTACACTTGAGAGTAAGAAGAGTCAATGGGAAAGGGGCTGCCCCTCACAAGGCGAGTGGGGAGCTGCATGGGGCTACCCCTGGTGGGGGGAACAAGGGGTTACCCCTGGTAGGGGGGAACAAGGGGTTACCCCTCCAACTGGCAACGCGTTTCGGCTCTGCTTTTGGTTCACTTCAAATGCCCGAAAAGCAACTGTAAAATGACATTTTAAATGCATTTTCCAATGCATTTTCCGTATGAGTAACAGCAACGAAGTGGGGAGAGGAGGTGAGGGCAGGAGACTGGTACGAGGTGGGGACAAGCAGTTACTGCCTGTCAACAACAGTGGCTGGCAAACGAGGTGCAGCTCGAACTGCAGCTCGAAACAATTTGCAATAAATTAGCTGCGGCAAACTGCGGCGAGTTTTCACTTGAAAATGCAACGCGAATTGCATTTCCACACGGCGACACATTTTGTCAGAGTTGCCTTGTTGCTTTCGATGCCAAACAACGTTACCGTTAGTTAGCCAACTCTACCAGAGACCCCTCAGCTCTACCCCCTCTGCCCCTCTTGCCCCTTGTTAAGCCCCGCGTTTGCTGCAACAATGTGCAACATGTTTTGACAATTTCACACTCGATCTAATGCTGTAAATTTGTTGTTGCTGCTGTTGTTGTTGCTGCAACTACAGCTGCAACAGCTGCTGTTGCTGCCACATTTCTACCTGCGCCTGCCTCATGCTGCGTAGCTAATGCAGCCGGGATGCAAGTTCACCTGGCATGTGGCACAATCAGTCACGCCTGGGCAGAGAGTAAGCAGGGTACCAGGTGTTGCCGCTACCCTCTCCTTCTCCTCTCTTTCCCTCAACCTCTCCCGCTCTAATGTGTTTGTTGGAAAACCCGTAGAACCCTTTTTACAAATTGCTTTAAGCTGAAATTGTACAATTTGCTCAAGGATTATAATGAAATTGATGAAACAAATAACAAAATAAGATATCAATTATTTAGGATTGAGCTTGACTTGCATTGATTACTCTATAAAACTGCCCAGTTTCTTCTTCTTCTCGTCCTCTTCCTTTTTTCTTAGTTCTTCTTCCTTCTGCCACCTCATTGTATCAGCTTATCAAAGACACGTGCAGTGGAAACAAAACCAAATTCAACCTCGCCAACAACATTGAAGACCACTTTGTAGAATCCTTGTGGCGCTATCTCTGGCATACCCTCACCCTTGACAATGCACGTTTCAAACTCCAAGCGTATCTGTGGCCAAGGATCGAGAGGTTCTGCTGGCAAATTCTTAGTGCAGTTGCCAAAGTTTGCCACTATAATATCATCCCAGAAGGTCTTCACAAACGATGTCCAAGTTTGTTTGGGTATACGCCAAGGCATCTCCCTGTAGTCATCATCGTTGCCTGTGGGACTGCGATAGGCACGTGCCTCCACCTAAGAGAGAAAGAGATACAAAGGAAAGATAGAGGGAGTAAGCAGCTAACTATCCCCAACACTACCCACTATGGTTGTATCATCCACATCGTACTTGAAGTCCAGTATGCCAGAGAAACCAAACCGTCCTTTTGGCAGGCGATTTATCTTAGTTGTGAACTCCAACTTACTTTCATCTGCGCTGTACGACTCTAGGAATATGGGTTCGTAGTCCCAACGGCGCTGCAGAGAGAGAGAGAGGGGGGAGAATTAACCGATATTTCTCCTGGTAGTACCCCCAAACCTTACCGTGCCCTGGCATAAGGAAGGTAGCAAGAGAAGAGTCCATGTCAGAGACAGCAACAGCAACAGCGAACGATGAAACATTGTAAATATATCTGAAACTAGCCAAATATCATGGTTTATATAGCATCATATGAACTACTCGTGCCTTGTAGATCATGCTACCTTCGGCAATCAACATTGTTAACAAGTTAAAACAATGTCAAACTCTCTGAAATGAGCCGCAATCATCTCAACTATCAGACACAGCTAGTTGCATTCATTGACATCTGTGCGCAATCTGATCCGTCTAACAACAACTCGCAACTGAAACTCAGTTCTATTCACACGCACAGCGCTGTGTGTTCAACAACCCCTCGAGCTAACCTTCTTTCCCTTCTCCTCCAGTGCGGCAAGGCACTTGAAGCACTTGAGAGAGAGAGAGAGAGAGAGGGAGAAACAGAGCCAGCTCCGCATTCAGTTGTTCGCGTTGGTATTGAAAAATCAATTGAATGATGTGCAGCACACAATACCCCTCTCTCTCTCTCTCTACCCCTTTCCCTGCTCCTACGCCTTGCCTTCCTCCACGATTCCCTCTTCATTCAAGTGGCATGATCGCCACTCGAGCTGGAATCCATGTGTGGTGGTTGCACTCAATTTAATTGAATGCGGCGACGAAACCACACAAGCCACAGTCAGATACCACTCGAGAGCAAAAGGCAGCACAAGTGCCCGGGTATTATATAGAGTATAAAGCGCATATAGCAACAGATATTCCCATGATTCATGCAGAGAATCAAACGAATCAAATTAACGCAGCGAATGCCCCCAAATGGCATAAGGCGCAAAGAGTCCAAGAGCGAATCTTATAAACGATACGCAATGGGGGTAAGAGATGAGGGAAGAGGGAGAAGGGATAAGGGAGAAGGGAAGAGGGATAAGGGAAGAGGGAGAAGGGAAGAGGGATAAGGGAAGAGGGAGAAGGAAACACTGAGAAGGAAAGGGACTAGGGACTAGTGCACTTGGAGCAGGGATCAAGGTAGAAGGAGAAGCGACTGGCAGATGTAGCTAGAATGGAAAGGTAAGGTGGAGAAGGGCAGGGAAAAAGGCAGATGAGGTGTGGAAGAAGAGAGGGAAAGGTAGTAGGGAAGAGGGATAAGGAAAGACTGAGAAGGAAAGGGACTAGGGACTAGGGACTAGTGCACTTAGAACAGGAAGCAAGATAGAAAGAGAAGCGACTGGCAGATGTAGGTAGAGTGGGAAGGTAAGCTGGAGAAGGGCATGGGGAAGGCAAATGAGTTGTGGAAGAGGAGAGGGGAAGATAGTAGGGAAGACTGTGAAGGAAAAGGACTAGGGACAAGGGACTAGTGGACTTGGGTCAAGAAGGAGAAGCGACTGGGAGACTGGCAGATAGGTAGAGGTGGTAAGGTAAGCTGGAGAAGGGCATGGCGAAAGCAGCTGAGTTGTGAAAGAGGAGAGCTGGGGAAGAGCTGTGGCCCCGTTTTCTGGTTTGCCTTTTTGGCCTTTTGCGGTTTCTTTTGGCTAATAAAAGCGCGCAACTGGGCAACTCCCTCGAGGCGTTCATTTAGCGGGCAACGGCAAACGATGTCGGATCGATCTTATACAACAACCGCAAAGATGACGACGACGACGACGGCAACGACGACGTGCTCGTAAATCTTAAACTTAGCTCGCTCTGCCTCACTGCCTTCAACCCGCTCTACCTCTCCTTCAACCCTCTCTCTACCTTTTGCTCTTCCTCTCCAGCTACCTCCATCCACACTGTCTTTGCTTGCCTTGCTTGCCTACAGCGCGGAGAGTAGACGGAGAAGTGGGGGGGCAACTGTAAGCTGCGCGTTGACTATAACAAGCTGACTGGCTGCCTCTGCTCCAGCCCTCCCTCTGCTCCACCTCCTTCCCTCTCCCTCTCCTGTGCAACCATAAAATTGCTAAGGGAAATATATTTTTGCCAGTTTGGCGAACCGCAAAAAAAAAGCGCAATTTAAAACACGACGGCAACTGGTAACTGGACAGGCAGCTTCTTCTTCCACTCCAACCACTGTCTCTCCCTCTCTCTCCCCTGCCAGCTCCCTAGCTCCCTCTCGCACACACACCCTTTACCCGCTTGAGCTCGAAGACGAAGGCTATTAGTAATTTATTGATTTGTCTAAATTATGGAGTGTTTCAATCGGCTTGTTTGTTTGTTGTGCCTCCGCTTGGCTCGCCTCGGCTTGTGGCACGTTGATGCCACATGCCACACGGCCATACACTGCCCACCCACAGTGCACGTGGCGCTTACCCTCTGGAGAATTGCTTAAGGAATTGCGCAACACTAACAACGCTTTTGCAATTATTAAATTGATCTGATTGGAAATTCCCACGAGATTCGACACGCCTATACGTACTGCCTGCCTCCCTCTCTGTGTGTGTGTGTGTGTGTGTGGGTGGCATTTAATAATTATGATGCGATAAAAAGCACAACAGCAACAACTCAATTAATTAAATATCCATATTATATTATAAAGGCGGAGAATTACAACGAGAAAACAAATAAGCGACACAAACCAAATAGGCGAGAAACCCACATAAAAAAGGCCACAGTGTGTGTGTGTGCACCTCTGTATGTGTGCGTTACTTAATTATCGTAAAAATGCTAACCACATGCAAATTTAATTGCTCGCCTCGTTGATGGCGCTTTAACACAGCAGCAGCAGCAGCAATAACAACAACAACAACAACAACAAAGAGAAGAGACGTTTAATCCGCAGACTTTCCAACACAGTTGCCAGTCGCAAGAGAGACAGAAACAAAGAGATACAGCGTGGGAGCCATGAGGATCGTAAAGTGTTGGGAAGTTGCGACCCAATTTGTGCAGTGCAACACTGTTACAGACAGAGACAACACACACACGGACACACACAGTGTGGCCATAAAGAGCTTTACAACACATGCACACACACATGCACTCTCTCTTCCTCTCTCCCCTTCCACACTTCTCTCTCTCTATCTGGCAGTTATAATCCACGTGCTTGTTGTTGGTGGCTGACAAAGCGGCTTATGTGGACGCGCAAAGAGGGAACTAAAAAGCGATTAGCTGCTGACAACTTGTTCATGCATGCTTATAAATGTACCTCCCACATGTGTGTGTGTGTGTGTGTGCTTTGGCGTGTGTGTGCGTCTGTCTAAGCATGTTTAAGCACGTCTCAATAAGCACCCACTAACAGTGCAGTGAGCAGTTTTAAGTGACAAGTCGACAACAACACACACAACGACTTAATTACGGGCGCCGTCTACGTTGCGGTCGACGTCGCTGTTGCTGTCGCCGCGTTGGTGTCGTTGCCAGTCACTGCCTGATGACGTCATGCCAATAAGAGCAAATAAGCACACAGGCATATCTCTGTCTGTCTTGCATACACACACCCACACATGCATATGTCTGCCTGTCCATCTTTCTGTCTCTTATACTCTGCAGCATTTGCATAGTTGCATTAAAAAGCTCTATCACTGAAGCTGCTTGCTATGAGAGCTGATACTAATCAACTACACCGTACTGTGTCTGTCTGCTGTGTGAGTGACAAATAGTTTGCGATACTAAAACCAATGAGTGAGTGTACCTGTCTCTCTTCCTCTCTCCCTCTCTGTGTGTGTGTGTGTGTGTGTGTGTGACAGTCTCTGTGTGGGTGGGCTTAGTTTGCTTTGGTCTGCTTGCATTGCTATCATCGTTGTGTTGCTTATCTTATCACGCGAATCGCTACCGTGGTCGAAGCAGACTATACTCACACACACATACATACATACACACCTCACTCTGTGTCTAGTTGTGTTCCCAAATCATATTTGAGGCACTCGAGTGGTTTATCAGCAAATTGCAAAAGTGCTTTAATTGCCAAGTCGTTAAGGTGTCTGCCAAGTGCAGCCCCAAAGCCGCAAATCACAGTTTGCCCTGCATATTAAACCTAACCTACAAGGCATTGACAGTGGGGTGAAGTGGAGGGAAAAGAACGATAAGCAAAGTGGAAAGGCCGCCACACTTGAAAGCCAGCAAAATTGTTATTTATGAATTGCTCTTTGTTGTTGTTTTTCTATTTATAGCCTTAGATTTGTTTTACTCTCTTACTAACTCTCTCTCTCTCTATCTCTCTTGCAGTTTTGAAAATGAACAGTTTGGCCCGAGGGCCGAGGCCCGGCGTCTCCACCCTGTGCCGTTGCCTGAAAATTTCGACAGTACGGCAACGCCAGCAGCCATTCCAAGTCCCCATTGAAGCAGCACGCAAGTACAACAAGGATAACAACAGCAACAAGCAGCAGATCTGCAACACTGGCTGCACTACTGAGACAGCAACACTGAAAAGTACGTTCCTAGGCACTATTGGTAGTACTTTGGGCCCGCACAGTGCGGCCGCCCGATCGTTTGCGTCTGCATGGAGTCAATGAGACGTAACGAGGCGAACACTAGCCACCACCCGAATAAGGTGAGTTCCCCCAACTCCCCACTCCCCTCCCCTCCCCTCCCACTCCACTCTAGCACACCTTCCACTCTACAGTCACGCGATAAGAACTGTAATTATTTTATTGTCATTTGTTCTGCTGTGCTACTCAACTGGCCAGGTACGAGCTCAAGTGGGCGGCGGTTTCTCAAGTGGCCACTAGAGTTTACAGAGTGCTGTGGCAGGCAGATAAAGCAAAATAGCTATGATAACAATGGGCAAAAATGAGCAGTTGAAGAGTGGGAAAGTAATGCAAGAACAAGCACTGAATGTTCTTGGGAACACTGAGCACTGTGGGCCAACAGAGAGATCTAATGGAAACTAATATAAATATATATATATTATTCTAATATATATGTATTGTATGTTTATACAGGCAAACTACTTATTTCACACGAGATACATCTGGCATTTCCTATTTATATAATTACATAATACCACTATATCACTATTCTGTCCCACTGTGCGCTGGTCGTACTAGAAGTAGTTGTAGTTTTTGTAGCCAGTGGGCAGCAGAGGCATTAATTTGGTAATGATTGATTTATTGGAACGTAGGAAATACAAAATACAATCACAATTGGAGCTGTCTTTGTTTATTATTGCGCGCTGTATTTAATCACAGCACAAATCAAAAGGCAACAACAAGTAACAAATTTATAGTCTGCAGCATTTACCAACACTGATAGTGGCGTTTTTGTTTATGCGCCTGCCGCAGTCACTCTTCGGTCTCTCGCGCGCTTACACTCTCTCATTTGTTCTGGCTCTCCCGCTCTCTCAGTGTGCTGTGCCCGCTCTCGCTCTCTCTGCCTCTCTCCCTCCGCTACGCGTTACATGTGTACGTGTGAGAGCCCATTTGTGTGAGTGTGTGCTGTGCGTGTGTGCATGTGCTGTGCCCGCCGTTCTGCATGTGTGTGTTTGTGTGTGTGTGTCAGTGCGTGCGTGCCGTTTTCGGTGGTTGCTCTTTGAGCTCTTTTTTTTTCGTTTTCGTTTTTGTTCAGTCTCATCTGCGTCGCCGCGCTGCCAAACGAGAAAAAGGACGCTGAAGAACGCTCGCGCAAACACAATTTTCGGCGTTTTTCTTTATTATTATTATTTATTTATTTTCCGTTGTTCAATTTAAATGTCGCTTGCATCGCCGAGTTTATCAATTTCGCCATTTGTTATGGAATGGAAAATAAGCTTGAAGACGAAAAGGTAAAAAGAAGAGACAAGAAAAAAAAGAGACAGCGGCGCATTGCGTTTCATTTCCCCGCCCCTTCTCTTCCTCTGCCCATTACACTTTTTGTGTTTGTATTTTAGTAGAAGATTGCGCTTCTTTTCCCTCCTCTGCTTCGGTAGCTCCATCTCTGCCTTTACTCATTCTCATCTTTTTTCTTTTATTTCTCCTGCAGGTGGCCCTGAATAGCAGCAACGTAGCAACGGAAAGCAATATTAAGAGTAAATTGTTAGCTAATTTAAGTGCAGCAAACGCAGCAGCAACGACACAAGCAGCAGCAGCAGGAGTAACAATTACAGCAGCAGCAGCGACAGCAGCAGCAAAAACAACACAAGCAGCAACAGCAGCAGCAGCGGGGGGAACAGCGACGCAGCAAGCATTGAACTTCAATAACAAAGTGAAGGCAACAACAACAACAGCAGCAGCAGCAGCAACGAATAGCTTGCAAGGCAACAGTGCGATTAAGAAGCATCACAGTAAGTAGAGCACAACAACAACAAGAAAAGGAGAATAACAACAACAGCAGGCTAAGCATAGTGTATGCGAAATGCAGACGCAAAAGCAAACACAATTAAAAGTGCGCCATGATAAAGCAAAGGCAGCTTTTGCTTTTACTTTTGTGCTTGCTTTTTAATTTGCATTGCCTTTGCTAATACTAGTGATATTTACTTTGCATTTGCTATTGCATTTGCCTTTGCATTTGGCTGTGCTTTTGCTCTTCTTTTTGAATTTACATTTGCCTTTGCCTTTGCCTTGGTATATAATTTGGCTTTGACTTTGTCTGTGCCTTTGTCTTTGCTATTGGATTTGCCATTGCTTTTGCTTTACATTTACATTGCTCATGCATTTACTTGCAGTTGACTTTGCATTTGCTTTGCCTTTGCATTTGCTTTGACTATGCATAAGTATTTGTGTTTTGGCTTTGTTTTTGTTTTGCATTTGCTTTTGCACAGGCTTCGCTTTGACTTTGCCTTTACCTTTGGCTTTGTCATTTGTCATTTGCCTTTGGCTCAGCCTTTGCTTTTGCTATTTCCATTGCAAATCAAACTGGACATGCCTTCCCACATGTGTGCATGTGTGTATGTGTGTGTTGAACCTATTCTAAACTCTCTCCCTTTCTGCTCTCTCTCTTATCTCTCTCTTAGAACTAATTGGCTCTGGAAAGGCAAATACAGCAGCAACAGCAGCAACTTCCACATCGAGCAGCAGCAGCAGCAGCTCATCAACTCATTCGAACTCGAATTCGAGTGAATCAAAGGATACGAACTTTGAGTACGAGGACGAGTGGAACATTGGTGGCATACCTGAGCTGCTAGACGATCTTGACGCTGATATAGAAAAGTCGGCGGCGCATTCTTCGGGTGGTGGCAACAACCAAACGACGACAGCGGCGACACCAACGACAACAGCAGCAGCAGCAACATTAAATGCTAAGCAAGCAAACCACAACAACAGCAACAACAGCAGCACATCAGCAACATCTTCAGCTTCCACTCACAAGTCGCACAAGACAACGTTGCACAGCAATTTGTCGGCCACATCGCCAACCACAATTAAGTTCACACGCCAACCGATTGCCAGCAGCGGCAGCAGCAGCGCAACGACAACGCCAGCGCCGCAAGCAGCAGCAGCAGCAGCAACATCAACATTATCCACTAGCAACAGCTCAGCTGTGTTGTCCTCCAAAGGTTCTTCCTCCTCCACTTCGTCCTCTTCCTCCTCTTCTGCCTCCTCATCGTCGACAGCGTCGGGCAAACATCATCATCATCACCATCATCATCATCATCATCACCATCACAGCAGCGCCAAAGGATTCAAATCAGCGCTAGTGGCGCAGCTGAACAACAACAACAACAACAGTCAACATCAGAACAACAACAACAACAACAGTGGGAGCAGCGGCAGCAGCAATAAAAGCAGCAGCAGCACCTTGTCCTCATCCACATTTGCCGGCTTCTCCAAAGGCGGCAACTTGGTCTCCTCCTCATCCTCATCCTCCTCGAATTGCAACAGCAGCGGGGGCAGCAGCAGCAGCAGCAGCACTGGTTGCCCCCAATTGAAAGTCTCCACCTCCGCTGGCGGCATGTCCTCGCAAACGGGCAGCGGCAGCGGCAGCAACACGAGCAACAACAACAGCAGCAGCGGCAACAACAACAACTCCAACTCCAACGGCAACAGTGCCGGCAACAACAGCAGCAGCAGCATAGGCAGCAGCAGCATTGGTGGAGGTGCAACACTTGGTGGCAAATCGAGCGCAAAAATGTCCATAGATCATCAGGCAACGCTCGACAAAGGACTCAAAATGAAGATCAAGCGCACCAAGCCCGGCACAAAGAGCTCCGAGGCGAAGCACGAGATAGTCAAGGCCACAGATCAGCAACAGCAGAATGGATCCCTTGGGGGTGGTGGCAACAACAGCAGCAACAACAGTGCAACCGGCGGCAGTCAGCAGGATGATAATGGCAGCACCAGCAACACTGGCAACAGCAACAACAGTGGCGGCGGTGGCAGCGGCAACAACAGCAACAGCAATGCAAATGCGTCTTCCCTGAGCAACAGCAACAATAATGGCGGTGGCAGCAACAGTAACAGTAACAACAACAACAACAGCAGCAGCAGTGGAGGCGGCAGCAACAACAGCTCAAGCAGCTCCAGCGGTGGCGGCGGTGGCAACTCTTCCAGTTCGAGCAGCAAAAAGCATTTGAACAACAGTCAGAACAACACGCACGGCAGCAGCAACAATTCGTCGAGCAACAGCAGCAGCAACAACTCATCATCGTCATCGTCGTCGTCGTCGTCGAGCAGCAGCAACAACAGCAACAGCAACAACAACGCACAGTCAACGCCGCAGGGCACCAAGCGTGGCAGCTCGGGCCATCGGCGGGAGAAGACAAAGGATAAGAACGCACATTCCAGTCGCCTCAGTGTGGACAAATCTTCATCGGCTGCCTCTGCAGCTGGCGAGAAGGACACACCCGAGAAGGGGGGTGGGGGAGGAGGGGGAGCCAATAGCAGCAATGGTTGCCAATGTAATGGCGATGTTGCTGGTGTTGCTGCTGGCTCGGCGCCTCCTTGTTCCCATCACGCCTGCATTCGACGCATCTCCAACTCCAGCAACAACAACAACAGCAACAGTGGCAGCAACAGCAACTCCTCCTCTGTCTCTGCGGTGCCTCCCGGTGTCTTTACACCCTCGGCAGGATCTCCAGCTGCTGTAGTCTCTGCTGCTGCCTCCTTGCTGGCTGCCACAGCAACAGCAGCAGCAAATGTGGCACAATCCGCGGCGGGGGGCAGTGGCGCAGGCGCAGGCGGCGTTGCTGGGGGAAATGTCAATGCTGGCACAGCCAATGCACCTGGTCCGCCAGGCAAGGATGCTGGCATTAAAATCTCCTCACACATTGCAGCTCAACTGGCGGCAGCAGCTGCCTCCTCGGGCAGCAGCAGCAGCAACAGCAACAACGCTGGCAGTGCAGGCAACAGCGCAGCCAGTGGAGCAGCGGGCGCAGCAGCAGCAGCAGGAGGAGGAGGAGGTGGAGCTGGTGCTGGTGCAGACAGCAGCAAAGCAACGTCAAAGCAAATGGCACCCGGCATGATCTCAGCCACAATGCATCACACAATCTCCGTGCCCGCTGGCAGCAGTGCAGACGAGGAGAGCAAGTCTCCGCCTGCCAAGCGCGCCAAGCACAGCGATAGCAGTGCCAAGGATATGGTGGACATCTGCATAGGCACCTCAGTGGGCACCATCACGGAACCAGACTGCCTGGGGCCCTGTGAGCCTGGCACCTCAGTCACCCTCGAGGGCATTGTGTGGCACGAGACCGAGGGCGGTGTCCTGGTTGTCAATGTGACGTGGCGTGGCAAGACCTATGTGGGCACACTGCTCGATTGCACCCGACACGATTGGGCTCCTCCAAGGTGAGTAGAGTCACACCCACTCCCCACTCCTGCTCCCTCTTTCCCACTCTCCCCCTCCTGCGCCTCTTCCACTTTCAAACTGTGCTCGCAAAAAAATAAAGTTGCCTTGAAGAAACCTTTAAACTTTTTTTCTTTTCATTTCATTTTGATTTAACTACCCTACCCCTTATGCCCCCCTCTCTTCCTCTCTCCCTACTCTTCTTTCCCCCTTTTGAAAGTGGCAGATGAAGTGGCATATATTTAGATCGGCAGCAGTTTGCTAATCCCCCCTCTTCTCTCTGGTTGATTCTCTTTTAGATTCTGTGATTCACCAACTGAAGAATTAGATTCTCGTACTCCAAAGGGGCGTGGCAAGCGCGGACGCAGCGCCGGCCTAACGCCCGATCTGAGCAATTTTACCGAAACCAGAAGCTCGGTGAGTGCAACTAGATTGATTCACATATATCTCTGCTCTGCTCTGCTCTGCTCTCTGGCTCCCTCAACTAACTCTCTCTCTTTTTCTCTCTCTCTCCTGCTCCTTGGCAGATTTACTTCTCACATGCGCAGGTGCATTCAAAGCTACGCAATGGCGCCACCAAGGGACGCGGTGCCACGAGAAGCGCCTCGGGCAATGCCAGCAGCAGTTCAGCAGGCAATGGCGGCGCAGGCGGTGGTGGTGGTGGTGCCACGCCCAGCACTTCACCCACAGCCTTTCTGCCACCGCGGCCAGAGAAGCGCAAGTCGAAGGACGAGGCGCCTTCACCACTCAATGGCGGCGAGGGCAACGATGCCAATGGAGGTGCTGCTGGCGCCGCTGCAGCTGGCGGCATTGTCAGCATGGTGAATGCCAGCGGTATACCCATCTCGGCCAGTGGGGGTGGCCTGGCCACGCAGCCACAGAGCCTGCTGAATCCCGTGACCGGACTCAATGTGCAAATCAACACTAAGAAATGTAAGACTGCCACGCCCTGCGCGATCTCCCCCGTGCTGCTCGAGTGCCCCGAGCAGGACTGCAGCAAGAAGTACAAGCATGCCAACGGGCTGCGCTATCATCAGTCGCATGCACACGGCACCAGCACCAGCAGCGGCAATGGCAGTGGCAGCGGCGGAGGCGGCGGTGGTGTCAGCTCCATGGATGAGGACTCCATGCAGGCGCCAGAGGAGCCAGCAACGCCGCCATCTCCAACAGCAACAGCAGCAGCTGCAACTGCTGCTGGCTCTGTGCCAGCCACGCCAGCAACTCCACAAGCAACAGCAGCAGCAGCAGCAACAGCAACTTCGCCTATAGCAACTGCCCAAGCAGCAGCAGCAGCAGCAGGAGGAGTCACTGTAGCATCACCAACAGCAACTGTTGTTGAGCAGAGCACAGCGGCAACAGTTGCTGCAGCAGCAGCAGAGCCAATTGCCTCGCCTGCAGTGCCCACACTGCCACTGGCGCCATCAATTGCAACTGCACAGCAACAGCAGCAACAGTTGCAGGCACAGCAACAGCAGCAAGCACAACTTCCTACAGTTGTTGCTGCTCAGCCCGTGGCCGGCGGCAGCATCACTGCAGGCATCTCCACACAGGCGCTTTCCCAGCACCAACAGCAACAACAGCAGCAGCAGCAACAGTTGCTGGGCGCCACAGGGCTCAGTCTGCCGGCAATGTTGTCGGAGCAGCAGCAACAGGCGCTGCTACAGCAGGGAGCAAGTGAGTATAGACAGAAGGTGCCTCCGTCTAGATGCTCAACTAACGTCTTCTCTTCTTCCTCCTCTTCTTCCCCCTCTTCTTCCCCCTCTTCTTCCTCCTCTCCCCCAGTCAAAGCAGGCGTTCTTCGCTTTGTTCCACCAGATGCAGCAACTGCAGCAGTTCAGCAATCTCCGCCTGTACAGAGTCCCCTACGTCCTCCCAGTTTGGTGCAGGATCCTGGCTACTCTCCACAGCAGCAGCAGCAGCAACCTCCGCCAGGCTTAAAGAGCTCTCCCGCTGGCTTCTCCAGCTCCTCTGCTGTGGGCGTGGTCAACAAGCAGAAGAAGAACCGCAAGTCACCCGGTCCAGGGGACTTTGATGGCAGCGTGTCTCGCGATGATGTGCAGAGTCCTGCGTACAGTGATATCTCGGATGATTCCACGCCTGTTTCAGAGCAGCAGGAGTTGCTGGACAAGTCGCAGCCGGGCAAGCACATTGATCTGCTTGTAAAGAAGCCCAGCGAGGTGGGCGTGCCGGCAGCGCCAACGCCCACAATGCCCCCACACTCTCTGGCAGGCTATGGCATGTATCAGTTCTATCCAGCAGCGCAGCAGGCACAGCAACAGGCGCAGCAGCAGGCACAGCAGCAGGCACAGCAGCAGGCACAGCAACAGCAGCAACAACAACAGCAGCAACAGCAACAGTTGGGTCCGCAGCAGCAGCAAGCACCACCACAGCCACAGTATTTGGTGCAGCCTGGTGGCTTGCCAGAGGGACTGGGGCAACAGCAGCCAGGCGGCAAGCCAGGCATAGGTGCGCCTTCAGTTACGTCTCAAGCACCACAGACACACCTGCTGGCACCACCGCCACAGCAGCAGCAACAGCAGCAGCAGCACCTGACAGACTACAGCAACAAGAACAAGGAGCCACCATTGGATCTGATGACAAAGCCACCAACGCAGTCACAGCCCGGACAGCAGGAGAAGGATACAGTTGCGCCCACATCGCAGGCACAGGCACAAGTGCAGCCACCGCCCGTGAATCTCAGTGCTGTGGCTGGACCACCACCTGGACTGCCGCCTGGCATAGCTGGGCTGGCGGGTCTGGGTGGACCCAATCCGGCCAAGACATTGGGTCACTTCTATCCCTACAAGTGAGTGCAGACTCTGATTAGAATCATGTGTTGCTATAGCTAAACTTATTTACCTTCTTCTGCAGCTTTATTCCACCGGGTTATCCATACAGTGTGGATCCGAACTTTGGGCCCGTTTCCATTGTGGCCTCCGAGGAGGCAGCTAAACTGGGCGCACATCCTAGCCAGCAGCAGCAACAGCAGCAACAACAGCAACAACAGCAGCAGCAGCAACAGTTGGCGGGCATTAGCATTAAGGAGGAGCGTCTCAAAGAGACTCCCAGTCCGCATGAGAACTCCAAGCATATGCCGCCACAGCAGCAGGTAAGCTTGCCCCCCTTTCTACACCCCTTAAGGCACACACTAACTTCTCCTCTGTCCCTGCAGCTGCTGGCCAACAAGCTGATCAAGCAGGAGCCCATGATCAAGCAGGAAATCAAGCAGGAGCCCAACTCCAATCCAGCACAACAACAGCCGCCGCCACATCAGCCACAGCAGCAGCAGCAACAGCCGCCGCCACAGCCGCAGCAACCACATGCACTGCATCCCAAGGATTTGCAGGCGCTTGGCGCCTATCCCAGCATCTATCAGCGGCATTCCATGAGTCTGGCAGCGGCAGCACGCGAAGAGGAGCTCAGACGGTAAGTACACACATTTAATTATGGCCAAGAATACCCCCTTATGCTGCTCCCCTTACTGCTCTCTTGCAGCTACTACATGTTCTCGGATCAGCAACGACGGCAGAATGCAGCAGCAGCTGTGGCAGCAGCACAGAATGCACCTGGTATGCAACCACATCCCGGCATGCCACAGCAGCACAAGGATGATGCACTGAGTGCTGCACAACAGCAGCAACAACAACAGCAGCAGCAGCAGCAGCAGGCGCAACAACAGGCACAGCAGCAGGCACAACAACAGCAGCACCAGCAACTGTCGCTGGCACAACATCAGCAACAGGCACTGCAGCAACATCACCAGCATCTGCAGCAGCAGGCACAGCAGCAACATCAGCAGGCACAACAGCAACAGGCAGCAGCACAACAGGCACAGCAACAACAGCAGCAACAGCAGCAGGCGCAACAACAGGCACAGCAGCAACAGCAGCAGCAGCAGCAGGCGCAGCAGAAGCTGAAGCAATCGCAGGCAGCCAGTGCAGCCGCTGCGGCCAACAACAAAGCCACCAATCTCACAAAGGACTCACCCAAGCAGAAGGGCAACTCAGCCGACGATGAGCAACAGCAGCAGCAGCAACTGAAGGTCAAGCAGGAGGGACAGAAACCCACAATGGAGACACAAGGTCCTCCTCCACCTCCCACATCGCAATACTTCCTGCATCCCTCGTACATCTCGCCAGCGCCCTTCAGCTTCGATCCCAATCATCCCATGTACCGCAATGTGCTGATGTCTGCTGCCGGGCCGTACAATGCGCCGCCTTATCATCTGCCCATACCAAGGTATCATGCACCCGAGGATTTGTCGAGGAATACGGGCACCAAGGCACTGGATGCACTCCATCATGCAGCGAGTCAATACTATACAACGCACAAGATACACGAGCTAAGCGAACGCGCCCTGAAATCTCCCACCAGTGCAGGCAATCCCGTCAAGGTGAGCGTCAGCAGTCCCAGCCTGGGTCCACCACAGGGTCCTGGCAGCGGGCCGGGTAGTCAGAGTGGGCCACCCGGTTCG
Source organism: Zaprionus camerounensis (assembly GCA_018904165.1). Lineage (NCBI taxonomy): Eukaryota > Metazoa > Arthropoda > Insecta > Diptera > Drosophilidae > Zaprionus > Zaprionus camerounensis. The sequence goes on from JAEIFS010000037.1 coordinate 711,118, forward strand.
GCAGGCAATGTGCCCGGCAATCAGCCCGGGTCAGCGCCCGGCGGTGCGCCGTTGAATCTCCAGCCACCGCCGGGCAGTCTAGGCGGCAATCCGCAGTCCAATAAACCTGACCAAAAATCGCATGGCGTCGCGCCGGGCTCAGCACTGGATGCGCACAAACAGCAGTTGCCAGGAGCAGGACCAGCAACGGGCAATGGAGCTGTAGTTGGTGTGCCAGCTGGTGCTGGCAATAGTGGAGGAGCAGGTGGTCCTGGTGGAGCTGGTGGTCCTGTGGGCGGCGTAGGTGGTGCGGACTCACGTAGTCCGCCACCACAGCGACATGTGCACACACACCATCATACACATGTGGGACTCGGCTATCCCATGTACCCAGCGCCCTATGGAGGTGAGTAAAGGCCATCGCTATAAGCAGTATGAACTGTGTGAATTAACCCCGTCCTTCTCCTCTTCCAGCTGCCGTCTTGGCCAGCCAGCAGGCGGCTGCAGTAGCTGTGATAAACCCGTTTCCGCCGGGACCGTCGAAATGAGAACAACTGAACAATGGAGGCAGCGAGAAGAAGGCCTACAATGTGAAGAACTAGTGGGGAGAGTGGGCTGGATATGATAGTTGATTGTTCGTTTGATTAATGAACCGATTGATGATGATGATTGATTGCATTTGCACACACACAAACACAAACAAAACTTAACATATTTTTACAACAACAAAAAACAGAAAGAAGAATCGACTATTTATATGCATAAGTATTTTTTGTATGTTTCGTTTAACGTGTTAACTATAAACAAAAGAGAGAATCTAGCCTATAAGTTCCCTAAGTTATCACTACTATTAGCAGATAATACAAATATATATATATATATACATATATATAAATATAAATATAGAGACCATATAGACAACACACGCACGAGATATGATTGATGGTCTACTATGAATTAGCGATGTTTTTCCTAAGTGTATTTTGCATATACTATATAAATATATATATATATAATCTATTATACAAATATAATTATATATATTTATACATACTATTATAATTATTACTATTATTATTATTATTAAACGAGAGAGGCGTAAATCGAACATGAACAAATGAAAAACAAAACAAAAACAGAAACAAATACAAAACTGTAGTGTGTTGATTTCCTGTATAAAAAACAAACCAGCTAACTTAATATACTATATAATGATAATCTAATGCATATTGTTTAACGATAATTATTAATCTATTACCGATTACCAATTACCATCTACCAATTACCAATTACCAGATTACAATGTAGTTCTTACAGTTTAGCATTTAGCCGTGTGTATTAATTATATAATTAATCCTTATCTGTGTTGCGAATGGAGGAGGACGCGAGCGCAATATTTGCATCTAAAAGACAAAAAGGGGCGCGCCCATTCTTATATCTTATGTATATGTATGTGTGTACTATTCGTATCTGTAGTTTCGCTAAACGAAAACAAACAAAACAAAAGCAAAAACAAACAAACAAAAGAACTAAACTAATTTCGTTTAATTTGAATTTAAATTTGAATGTGAATGTTTCCAAGTATCAAAGCGTGTACTTTAAATATTTATACGAATAAATAGAGTTATGTATGTGTATGATATGATCGATCGATCGATTGATATGTGTAATTTAATGATGATTCATGTGTACATGTATGTGTAATGTGTAGAAGGTGTGTGCGTGTCATTGTCGTAGTTCACTTAGCCGCTTTCGTAGACAAAAAACACACGCGTGATTTAATTGGCACTAAATGTTCTATAGAACCTAAGCGAAACACACCCACACACACACACATCGAAGAACACACACATACAGAGACACAGCCACACACACACACGACAATTCTTTAGAATTTATAAAGGAATAAACAAAGTATTGCATGTAAATATACCTTAAATCGAGTCTTTTTTATATATATATGATATATGTATGATTGTAAACTAGTTTGATTCGATACGATCCGATACACCCATTATATGTATAATACGTTGCATGTTATAAATATGTATGCGTATGTACTGTATCCCCAGGGGGAACACACAGAAGAAGAATCTGAAGACACAATTTCGTCACTCATTAATCGCAAAATGTTCGTAGAGACACAATTAAATTGAAGAAGATTAAGATCAAGATCAAGATCGAGTTGAGATCTGAGATTGCAATTAACAAATGAAAAACTAATGGGGACAGTTTAGTTTATTGATTCAAAATGGTACAAGCGCAGCAATTTTTACACAAATATTGTATTTTAACGAAGAAACAACAACTAATGACATTCTAAACAATGAAATTGTATGTAAGCAGAGGCAAACCCGGAAACGGAAGCCGTAAACCGAAAGAAATACGCAGCAGAAAAAGGGGTAACCGAATTCGAAGCTAACAAATTATTACAAATTATAAAGAAAGAGAGAAAAAAAAGAACACACATACATAATTAGAGATAAGAAATTTCAAAATATAGTACACATATATAGATATATATACATAAAATATATATATATATATATATATATAAACCAGAAGAAAAATAAGCTTTAGATGTGAATAAAAAATGTATTTAAAAAGCGGTGTCTTTTATCTCTTGTTGATATAATGGGAAATATCTGGAAATATTAAAATGAAATACATTGGTTCATTGATCAGAAATTGTCTGTATATATACTATATGTCTTTTCATAATATCATCGTTTACAGTTACGTCTAGAGTTCTACATAGATACAGATTATGAGAGTGAGAGAGTTAAGATACATGGATTATGCAGTTCCTAGTGGTATTATAAAGCTAATATAGTCTGCAGATGCGCCCCAAGCTGCCCGATTTGTCTGGAATATGATAATCCATGTGATGAGTAATATTGTCCAGACGAGTGTACCAATCGCCGAGTATATAACATCTACGAATCAAGAGGGGATTAAAGAGAGAAGTAACGGGGTATAAGGAGAGCTTTCTCTTACAGCGTTTAATCTGATTCTGTTCGGTATATGCAGGCTTCTGAAAAGCCTCGGCGAAAAACCAACAAACATTTATGGCCCAAACAAAGGGCAGAAAGGCAAAGCCAGCTGAAAATGTATAATGATAAATAGAAAGAAAGACTATGGCGACATTCCCCATTACAGATGCGGGGCAGGCACTTACTCATAAAGTAGGTGCGACAAAGCTGCAGTTTGCGTGGGTTAGGGGCCTTTGAAATGTCCATTTTGATTGTAGTATCTCTGTTTTAGAGACTGTCCAGATAGAATATGCTCAAAGTACTCCCTATGTTTTCTTAAGATCTTTTTAATTTGGTCTGCAGACCGCCTTTTCCAATTAGATGAGAGTATTTACTATTTGTTTTCAATGCACATTCTTAAAGTGTTGATAAATACTGCAAAAAATAAACTTAGTTCACGCTGAGCAACACTGAAGTCAAGCGTTGCCAGACAGCTGAATAAAAGTGAATTTACTCGCGCAAAAGTGCTGCCAGACGAGCGAGAATAATCAAAAACGAACGAAAAATAAAGTAGAAAAAACTTTCACAATAAAATTAATAATAAATGAACATTCAATTTTTAACGTTGATAAGCACTAAAAAATACTAAATCAAATCAAATACTGCTTTCGATTGCCTGGTGCGAAGCATATCGATAGCTATTGCTTGTGCTGTCAATCGGCACGCAACACTGCGCCGCGCAAAAAGTGACGCGCAACTGCTTTCAATTTCAACGATTGGTGAAAAGTGTGAGGAAAAGCTGCATAATTATGGCAGATTCTGATAATTTGGATGCGCTTTCGAATGCCGAGTTGCGGGCACAGATGGTTGCCCAGGGATTGCCCAATATACCCGTTACAGACAGCAGTCGCAAGGTTCTTGTGAAACGTTTGCGTGCCTCACTTGGCGGCAATCCTGCATTGCCGGCTGCTACGGCCAGCCCAAAGAAGGCTGCCAGTCGGCGGGAGACTTTGCAGCCAGCTCCCCAGGCGGACAAAGTGGATGCCCAAGTGCCATCAAAGGGTGCACGTCGCACAATTGCTTCCGCACTGAATGAGACTGAGGAACGTCGCCCATCCAAGCCAGTGGCGACTGTAGCTGCTGCCCCCAAGGCCGCTGCACCCATTCAAACTCGTCGCGTTTCCAATACAGAGCGTCACGAGGTGGTCAATGTGGTAAAGAAGCCAGAGACCATTGCAGAGGAGTCAGCACCAAAGGCAGCACCAAAGGTAGCACCAAGGCCTGTACCAAAGGAGGCACCAAGAGCGGCAACACAGACAGCACCTCAACAGCGCAAAGTGGAGAACACTTTGGAGGTCAACTCACTAATCATTCTTGAGTCGGACGAGGAAGAGGACGAGCAGTTGGCACTGGCTGCACAGACAGCTGAGGATCAGTACAAATTGAAGCCTATCAAGCCGAAGTCACTGACTGCAACAGCAACAGCCACTCACTCGTATGTGAGCAAGCCACTCTATCAGATACCGGATCCACCTGTGCTCGCGCCACAGGCTCGCCCTGTCCTGGAGCAGCCGCAGCGACCCATTCAGCTGCAGCGTGCCAATCTGCCCAGTTCCAGCTCCTCCTATGGCACTGCCACTGGCATCTCTAGCCGCTCAGGGCGCTACACTAGTTACACGAGGAGCTCTACCGCCCTACCAAACTACATCACAACCTCATCTGCTGCTGCATCCTCTGCAGCTCCCTCCTCCACGTCGTACCTACGTCGTTCTCCGCCACGAACCTATGCCAATGAGTTTAGCGATGACACTGCTGACGACGATGCCGCTGACTCTGCTCCCCTGAGCACTAAATTCGAGAGCGACTTTGCTCGCAAGCTGGCCACGCTGCGTGCCGAACGTATTGGAGATCGTAGCAGTCCCTACAACAGACGCACCATAGCCTCCACTGGCTCCAACTATGAACCTGTGGCACGACGCTCCCTGCGCCCTGAAAACAGCGGCAACGTCTCTGTGGCCTTTCGTCGCTGGACCGTCAGTCTGGATCGCAAATACAATCTGAAGGCGAAGCTATTCATTCTGTTCGTGCTGCTGCTCATCTACCTCGTCTATAAGATCAATTACTAAACAATTAGCGGCTGTGCCATATAAACAAAAGGAGAAGCAAGAAGAAGAAGAGGAGAACAAAGAATACTCGAATTTGTAAACGTTGCATTAAGTTCAGTTTTATTTTGATTCTATTCCATGTTAACTAGCGTCAAATTACATTGTTTATGTTATGTTTGAGTCGAATATCTTTGTAACACACACCCACACACACTCGCAACTGGCACTAAACCCCTCGTCTGTCCGTTTCAAATCCCTTCACATCTTCATGTGCCACAAGTGTGTATTCAAGTTCAAATAAAGCAAAACTGTAGACTAAACTTACGATATATAAAGAAGTTTCTTTTAATGAAAGGCAATATGTTCTATACTATTTAGATCTGTTTGTAATAATGCAAGAGAATATGCGCAGCTGTGTTTTATTGTATTGTAATGGAATATATTTTATACTATATGTACAAAACAACGAATATAATATTATATATGCAATGAATAAGATAGTCTAATCGGAAAGGGAAATCCTTTTTATTTAGTATATAAAACCTGATGAGACTCTCTTATTTATAAGATTATTCATGCGGTCTGTATGCAGGTCTCTGTACTATATCATATTACCCTTTCAAATTGATTGCTAATAATCCAATTGTTTATAATAGTTAGGAATCTTTTATAACTCTTTCTTCGAAAGACAAGCAGCTGGCACAGCAAGTGTCTTCTGCTTCTGGGAGACTGACTCTGAATGCATGTATAACTAGCCAGAGGTATTCGCTGGACTCCCCTCTCGGCAAGCCTAACTCGCCCTCCTCTCTCTCTCTCTCTCTCTCTCTCTCTCTCTCTCTTAGTGGACCAACCACATGGGGCACAGTGCAGCAAGAACGCGCTGTGGCAGCGTTGACATTTGCGCGTGCAACAGCAGCAGCCGCTAATGATAGAAAAGTATTTGGAATGCGTGTACAACACTTGTCGGCATCGCTGTGACCAAATGAAGGCGCACTAGCTCGCTCAGCACACACACACACACACAGTCTCTCACACACACTGGCACACACATACAGTTGCAGCTGGGCATGTGCATGTCCAGATGCCGATACCGATGTCGGCATTGAAACACGCATAGCTCGCAGCAGCAGCAGCAAAGAAATCTTTGTTTTCGCGATAAGAATTAATAAGAATTTCACAAGGCAACTCCTCCCCCCCTCTCCTCATCACTCTCTCCTCTCCCCTCTTGCTTTAGGGGTAATTTTATTAACTGGAAATCGCACTTGCGCGTAAATTTTCTTAAGGAAATTTTCGCCTTATTTAGCCGCAACCGGATCTCAATAAGTTATGAAAATTGCCAGACTACAGATGAGGGAGGGCAGGGGAGTTAGGGGGGCTGCCTGTCGCCGGCAATGATGAATTCCACAAATACATGAACAAAACATGGGGGCCGTCTGTCTGGGCATCTATTCGCGGCAGATTCCTTGAAAACAAAGCCAGGCCAGGCTAGAGCAGAGCAGAGCCGAGCTAGGCTGGGGCAATATATCGTGCGGCTAATAAATACGACGCGCATTGCGAGCTGCTCTTAATGAAATTAACTTCCAGGAATTACCTACATGGCCGCGACTGCCTCGTCTGTGTCCCCCCCCCCGTCTCCCGTCTCACCCCTTGCTGTGCGTCTGCTGTTGCAAGCTGAACAATGGCAGCAGCTGCAGCTGCAGCAGCTTTCAACTTGGGCTGTGGCATTTAGTCAGCCATTGGCCATGGAAATTAAATGGAAGCCTGCAAAAGTTTCACGCGATGACTTCACACCGTAAACTTTGCCGGCCACGCCAATAATAGAGACGTAGAAGAAGGAGGCGCTGGCGGAGTCTGCGAGCCGCCAACTCAAGTGTGACATTCATGGAAAACAGAGCGGAATATGATTTTATGGCCCGCGTCGTCGTTGGCCACATGGAAATGCAGCAGGAGCAGCCCCAGCAGCAGCAGCAGCAACTTCTTTGTCTGCAGCACGTACCATGCCGAATGTCGAAGCATTCTGGGTGTGACAGGGAGAGAGAGAGGAGACAGAGAGGCAGTGGGAGGCAGAGCAGCAGACTGAGAGAGAGAGAGAGAGAGAGAGAAGCAAAGAGAGTTAAAGAAGAAGAAAGCGCGTCTGGGCATGGAGTAGGCTTACTTGCGCACTTCCTCGTTGGGCCAATTAAAGTTTGTGGCTCTTGTTGTCGCTGCCACTGCTGTTGTTGTTGTTGTTGTTGTTCTTGTTGCTGTTGTTGTTTGTGGCAAATCATTTGTAATGCAACGTTTGGAATAATTCACGCGCAAATTGCTCCACTCGCAAAAATATTGCAACATTCCGCTGCAAATTTTACGATTATGCGTTGCGACAGCAGCAACAGCAGCAGCAACGATGGCGACAAATGCCAGTGGCAAACGCAACGCAGCATTGGCAACCTGGCAACGTGCAACGTGGCAGTATTCGTAACTGGCAACTGGCAACAGGCGCACGAACCAAACTGGCAAACTGTGCAACATTCGTAGGCGCACATCAAATCAAATCAAAGTGTAACCGTTGTAACTCGGCCGTTGCACTGACTCTAACTGCCACTGCCACTCGTCCTCCTCGTCTCCTACTCCTACTCCTGCTACTTCTCCTTCTTCTCTTCCTCCTCCTCTTGCTCCCCCTCTACTATGGCCTGTGTCGGTGTCGGTGCCGTGATCATTCCGTTTGAGCATTCGCAAGATACATTCGCCAGATTCGCCACATTCGATTGACGCGACGCTGCTCCAAATCGATAAATCAGCCAACTAATTGTTCCACTCGCCTCCTGACGAAATGTGAGAACTGCCCGCCGTCAGCTCGAGTTGCTGCCACTGCCACTTCCACTGCTGTTGCTGTTGCTGTTGCTGCACTGCTCTTGCAATTCCCAAGTTGCCCCAAAAAGCGCATAAGGCATAAGCAACCAATGTGAATTAGAATTGCAGTGAAACACTTCTTTAAGCTGGGTGCAGAATTTTAGTTACCCCAGTTAGATACCCCAGCTAGCTATACTCAGTTATCTCTACTGCGAAGCCCTTTTAAATACCCTTTGAAATATGTATTGTTTATAAAATGATTTCTTATATTTCGTGTTGGAATATAAATAAAGTCGCTAGACACGATTAAATGAGGCGTGGGGCCAAAAACTGTATAATGGAATTAGGAACATAATTAATCGTTTGAAATGATATTTATATACACATATACATATATGCCCCCGATCTAGCCTAGTCATGGGAAAGGTCAATGCTTAACTGGACAGTTAACAAGGAGAGGAGAGCAGAGAAGAGAGAAAAGTTGCCTCGCGGCAAGTTGAACATTTTAATTCCATAAATAATGACAGTGTGGCCATAAACAGACAGACACAGACAGACTGTGCCCACCTCTGCTTGGGTATTGGCAGATCAAACGAATGTGTGTGTGTGTGTGCGTGCACATATAATTTGAAAACGAGCATGCGAGATGCGAAGTGAGACTCGAAAGTGACTACTCGTTGTCAACTTGTGGACCACAGCGACCAATCAGTGTCAACTGGAAGTGTCTCTTTTAGGGGCCCGCAAGTGATGAGCTAATCAAGTGACCCGAGCAGGCCTCCACCAGTTGGAAATCGATTCGAAACCGAATCGTGTCTTTATTTTAATAACATTATTTATGTGCATGTATTTGCCTTTAATCGGAATCAGAAACGAAGCGAGTCGAAACCAGACAATGCCAGCAGAGTGAGAGAAGAGTGGGGAGAATGAGGGAATGAGGGGGGCGTGGGGGAGGAAAGTGTGAGTTGAAGATATGTTAGACGACAACGATTTTGTATACTTATTGTAATTTGAAATTTCTGGTGTGTTTTAGGTGTCAATCGCATTAGACGGAAATCAGTTTTGTTTTATTGTACAAATTTATCGCATTGCCCTCTTATTCGTTTCTCTTTCCCCCAGTTTCTCTCTCTCTCTCATCTTCTCATCTTCTCTGTTTCTATCTGGTCTCAATAATGTGCTTGTTTATTGGTTTCTCTGCGTCTTGTTGTGTTGTTGATTTTTATGTTAAATTAAACATTTTAAGCGACGCTTTTAAATTGTCTACGAGATAATTTGGGCGCCCGTGTGTGGTCCCTAGATAAGTGTGTGTTGTGTGTATTGTTTCCGTGTGTTTATGTGTCTGAGGAATCAAATAAATTATAAACTAATTTAAATTAAGTCGAATGGGGCGTTGGAAATTGTGTGTCTGTATCGCGTTCGTTGCCTAAGTCTTTTGTTTGTGCAGAACATCGATTGTCGTTCAAATTAGCAACACACTCTCGCGCTCAGGCAAATGGTGGAACTCATAATTAATTTGAATGCCACAACGCAGGCAGCAGCATCGACATGTTGCAGCATGTGGCAGCAGTAGCAGCAGCAACATGACAAGCTGCGACACATGCAAATGAAATCAAGTCGCGCCTATAATCGGATTTGTTGCTACTCGTATATTAACTTGTCACAATTCTCTATGTGCTCAACATAAACACAATTTGCGCTTAATCCCCCCGCAGCAGCAGAGGCAGGGATCTAGATCAGCCAGAGGAGCAGGAGAAGGAGGAGTAGCAGGCAGCAGCAACTGTCGCTTGTCGCACATTCGTTGTGACATTTTGATGCTGCTGTCGAGGCGCATCTGCAACTGTTGCTGCCACTGTTGATGCGCTTTCGGCACTGCCCGATTGAATTTCCCCAACCACAATTGCAGTTACAGGCTGCCTCAGCTGCCTCCTTAGCCACTGCCTCTGCCTCTGCTGCTGCCTCTGCTGCTGCCTCTGCCTCTGCTGCTGCCATCACTTTAGCTGGCAATCAATCAAATCAATCGCTGGCAATCGCAATGAGCCACGGCACACATGGCGTATGAGTAATCCGGCCCCGTTTGCGGTTAACACAATTATCGAGCAATGCAAGAGCGACGCCTCATGCTGCATGCTGCATGCCGCATGCCGCATGCCGCATGCCGCATAAATAATCGACAGTTTAATAACAATAAAGTTGAGTGCGCTTAAACAAATTGCGGCTACTTTAGCATTATTTATGACAAAATTGGCCAGCCAAATCGATTGGCCCACTGTGCAGCTGCAGCACACACAGCACACACAGTGCCCCACAACAATCTAGATTGCAGCGTGCCACGTATGGACGCACATGGGGCACATTGGGGCACCCACGAGCAGCGCCAGAGCAACAAGATTCGATTTGCCGTATCGAAGTCCAAAGTGCTAGGAAGGAAGGCGCGCAAGGCGAGTGGGGGAAGGCGGCACTTGCAGGGGGTGTGGCCACTGTGGTTAGCCGCAAATTAGGCGCGAAAATATGCAGCAAAGTGAGACAAACAAGCAAAAAAGCCGCTAAAATACTCGCCAAAAACAAAAAACTTGCCGCTGGTCAGCGCAAGCAGGCGCGAGTGGTGTTAAAATTTTGTGCCTGGCGATTGCATCTATGGCTATACAAATTGCAGCGGCAGCAACACTTGAGCAACACAGCAACATGGCAGTAGCAACAACAGCAACAGCAACGACAACAACAACAACAACAACAACAAGAGTCTCTTCGCTGTTGCAGTCGCAGTTTTCGCTCGTTTTGTCAACAGAGACGAGGCGAGAATGCTTAGCCGCGTTTTCCCAGGGGACACTTAACGCGGCTGCTTAACGTCTAAATCTGTCGTCAAGACGCGCTCAAAAGGCTAAAATGTTTGCGTTAACCAGAGAAGGTGACACGAGCAGCAGCAGCAGGCCCCAAGGGGGCAAGCGGGGATTGGGAGGGAGAGACTGTGGCAAGAGCAACAATTTGTATGCAACTTTATTTTTCGTTGTCGTCGTTCAAGTTGCCCAGTTGAGATTTCCTTTTACCTCCAGTTGTTGCAACTTGTTGCCCCGTTGCAGTTGCCTCTGCCTTGTTGTTGCTGTTGTTGTTGTTGTCGTTTGGATGCTTGGCCAGCTCTGTCTGTCGCTGGCTGGTTGCCTTGGCCAGCTTGTCTTGGCCTGAAGTGCGTTGAACGAGTTAAAGTCAAAGCTGCAGCTAAATTTATGAACCGTCCCAGTTCGGCCATGGCCATGGACAAATAAGAAGCCTCAACAACAACAGCAACAAGAGGTGGACAACAGCAACAAGGGGGAACAGCAACAACAACAACAGCGACCCAGCGAACGCGTGTAAACATTCTCCAAGTACACAAGCATGAGAGGACGATCAAACCACGCTGCCCGTCTCAGTTTGTGCCTCTTCCCCTTACTCTCTCTCTCTCTCTCTCTCTCTCGTTCTGCACTCCCTATCCTTCTCTCTGCCTCTCTCTTCTGCTCCCTCTGGAATTTATATGCAACATAATCAGCATAAATGCCGCCATGCGCCATCAAAATGTTGCGACTGCGGTCAGCGGCATCATTTGCCATCACTTGGGTGGGTGCCAATGGCAACAGCAGCAGCAGCAGCAGCAGCAGAAGGGCACCCAACAACAACAATGTTGCTGCTGTCTCCCCCCCCCCTCTTTTGTGCTTAATTTAAGCAATTTGCAAATTGAGAAATTGCAAATAATTTACAATTTAGTCGCGTTATTCGAACTTGCGAACGCGCAAGTGTTAAGTGCATCGCATAAAACGTTCGCCTAATGATGAAAAGTGAATTCGCTGTGCCTGAACACCCCCTTGTATGCGAAACGGAACACGAATAATGAGTATTTATTTTATGATTTCTTAATTTTCAATAAATGCATAAACCTAATTTAGTAGGCAAGCATATCTCATTATGTTTGGGTTTGAGAGGGTTCTAGGAAGAGAAAACTATAAGAAGTCGTTGTGGAAATACTCTATAAAGTTTTATAGAGGCAGATAAGGGAGGTAGATGATGATAGATAGAGGCATTTCAATGGTAGCTTTACTATCTCTGGACTAGAGCTCAAATCTAAAAAGACTTAGCAGGTAAATCTTATTATGTTTAGGTTTGAGAGGGTTCTGGCAAAAGGAAACCAAGTAGAGGCATTGCTGAAGTACTCTACAAAGGTTTATAGATGCATATGAGGCAGATAGATAATGAAAGCTAGAAGAGTTCTAAAGTTATGCAAGCTGTATGGTAATGTGACCTGAGCTGTCTCTAGTTTCATTATGTTAAGGTCCTAGAGGGTGGTAAGAACAGAAAACAGTGTAAATTTGTAGTTGAAATACTCTATTAATGTTTAAGAATGCATAGAAGGCAGATAAACTAAGATAGAACAGTGTCTCATTCTCTTGATTAGTTTGATTAAGTTAAGCTAGAAACTGGAAGCTACAAATGCCACTAAAGACTATAGAGTAAAAGGCAAATCTAATTATGTTTATGTCTGAGAAGGTCTTAGAAAGAGGTCTGGAAGAGGAAACTGTATAGGCTCTTAGCTGACAAACTCTACAAAAGGATGCAAAGAGGGAGGCAGTTGATGCTAGACAACACTATCTTAATGTTATTCTAACTGTATTCTAAAGTCACTTCACCTCTCTCGCTCTCTCGTTAAGTTCGTCAAGCTGTTAACTATAATCTTGAAAGACTTATAAACGTCACTATAATAACTTCATAGTATATTAACTTACCTAAAGCGTAGACAAAACTAAATATCTTTGGCCCATTTCAGACTGTAAACGTAGACGAGGCAGACTTTCTCGGACAATTGAAACTCGATAGGGAAAGAGGCTTGTGGCAAACTCAATGGGAAACATAAACAGGGAAAGAGGAAGAGGGAATTAGTGAGAAGGGAGGGCAGGCCGACAAAAGGCTACAAGAAAGCTCAGTGGTTGCGTTTTGCGCTTCAGTGCCGCCCACTTTCTTTTCAACGGAATTGCAGCGTAATTTGAATAGTAAAAGCCGCAAACATGATGACAACCCGTCAAACTATTGAAAAGGTGCAACAACTATCCCATACACACTCCAGCACACAAGACATTCCCCAGACTCCCCCCCCCCCTCCACACTCTCTGCTTGGCTGCTCGTCGTGTGCATTGCGGTTTGCCCCCTGAGGGCGCAGGGTGAAAGGCAGCAAAGGCAGGCCACTGAAGTTGGCAACGGCAGCCAAATGAGACAGCAACGAGTTAATTAAGTTTGCAGCGCAAAACTGTCTTAAATTACACACACAGGCCCAAAATCAGAGAGTCACAGTCCCCCCTCCCCCTCTCTTCCCCCTCTTGTCTGCCTGTGCGGCAGTTCGAGCTGAGCTGAGCCGTAATTGTGCCAACTTCTGTGACAGTTGCCCAAAACAAATTGCAGCCATTTAATGCGCCAGCAGCCCAAAAGGACAACACAAAAACCAACACAGCAGGCAGGCAGCAAAGGCAGAGAGAGAGGGAGAGAGTAAGAGAAGAGTGAGAGGGAGAGAGAGAGAGAGAGAGAGAAACTGCCTCAGTCATTGACAAATTCCTTGAAGTTGTTGCCCATATAAATTTCTGCATTTTTATACTCTGCAGTGTCAGGGCAGACTGTTGAGAAAGGTATATGCAGTTTGCGAGAGGAAGAAGCAAGCAGAAAAGGGAAGATACAATGGAGAAAAGCTGGCAATAAGAGCATGGCATGGGAACTAAGGAAGTAAGGCAAGCAGGATGCAAGTAGCAGAAAGGCAGCTGAAGAGCAGGGGAAAGTAAGTAAGAGAGCGCAGAGAGACAATGAGCTTAGGCAAATCAAAGTAGGTAATTGTAATCTCCAGCTGATAATAATCTCTCCTGTTCGTAGAGCAACAACAGCTGAAAGATGCTTTCTTTATCAAAGCTACTACTCAACATAGAGCAACAGTAAGTCAAGCCAATTGAGAGAAGGGTATACCTATAGTCACCTTAATCCCATTCCCCTTTGCATTTCTGTCAAAAGTAACTCTCCTAACTGCCAAAACCCTTTCTCACATGTACCGTCTTCCACTGGAATTGCAGGGTATACCCCTAGTCATCTACATCTCATATTCCCCTTTGCATTTCTTTCGCTTTGCTTTTGTTTTTATTTGTGTGGCAAGTTGCAACTGAAACTGAGTCATGCGCTTCAGTCAGTCAGCCGCTTATTGATCGCCACGAAGACGAAGATCCTCCCGTTGATGATGATCATCATCATCATCATCATTATCATCGCGAATCGCGCTCGTGGTAGAGAGACTTGCGGCTCGTCTTTGGCTCGAACCCGGCACTGGTAATTAGGCGCATTACATGTGCTTGGGCGCTTCAGAAATTTTTGATTTTTTTCGGCGAACTTCAGCTGCAGCTTCCTCTCCCTCTCTCTCTCTGCCTCAGCTGCCCCTCTCTACAGCATCTTATGTAAATGAGTTTCATTGCTTGCACAACGCCCCCTTCAGTTTCTCCTGCTGCTGCTTCTCCTCCTACTTCTACTTCTTCCTCGTCTGCTTCGCTTTTTTTTTTGCAACTGTTTTCTTTATTAAGACAAATGACAGTCACGCCCAGCTCTAAGCGCAAAGTAAACACTTGCCAAATGACCATAATTACGGCCACCGACTCCCGCCAGTTGCAGTTTATTAATGCACACACACACACATGCACAGTGATACAGGCATACATGCCTGCATATATAGCAAGTACAGCTCGTATATATTCCTTCCTTTTTTCGGCGGAGGCCAACTTCAACACGCGGCTCGGCTTGAGCTTAGAATAAATTATTAATAATCCACAATAATAACAGACAATTAATTTTTAACGCTGATTTGTGCGAGTTTTATGTCTGCGCCAAAAAGCCAAACCTGAAACCAGACTGTGACTCTGTGTCTGATTGTGACTGTGACTGTGACTTTGAATGTGACTCTGACTGTGGCACTGTGAAGTCAGTGTCAGGCTCAGTCTCTCAGTCTAAGACTCCCTCTCAGTCTTCTTAGCCTCCCTCTTAGGCACAGTCTCCCTCTCAGCCTCCTTCTCAGTCTTCCTCTCAGCCTCTTTCTTCTCTCATTCTCACTCACAGTCTCACTCTCAGTCTCAAGCACAGTCTCTCTGTCGAGGTCTCCCTCTTAGTCTCAGTCAACCTCTCATTCTCAGTCTCCATAACAGTCTCAGTCACAATCTCTCTCTCAGTCTTCCTCTCAGTCTCCCTCCCAGTCTCCCTCTCAGTCTCCTCTTAGTCTTTTCAGCCTCCCTCTTAGTCTCCATCTCAGTCATAGTCTTCATCTCCGTCTCCCTATCAGACCCAGTCTCCCTCTTAGTCTCAGTCACAGTCTTCATCTCCGTCTTCCTCGCAGTCTCCATCCCTGGGTCTGCCCAGCCTCCCTCTTAGTCTCCGTCACAGTCTCAGTCACAGTCGCAGTCACAGTCTCTCTCTCAGTCTCCCTCTCAGTCTCTCTCATAGTCTCCCTCTTAGTCTCCATCTTAGTCACAGTCGCAGTCTCCCTCTTAGTCTCCATCTCAGTCACAGTCGCAGTCACAGTCTGAGTCTCCCTCTCAGTCTCAGTCACTGTCTCAGTCACAGTCTCTCTCTCAGCCTCAGTCTCTCTCTCTGTCTCCCTTTCCCTCTCCCTCTCTGCCTCAGCTTCCATTGGAGTCTCGCCTTCAGTGTCTGGTGACAGCCTCGCTTGGCCTCCCTTAATGCATTCGCATCCGAGTTGGAATTGCAGCGCCAACACGTCGTATGTCATTTAACTTCAGCAACAGCAACAACAACAGCTCCAGTTCCACTTCCAGTTGCAACAACTACAACAAACAACAACAACAGCACAAAATATGCAAAGAGCATTTGGCATTTTCGGTGTGCCAAGTGCAGAGCCTTATCGCACTTATTTATGCATATGCAGGCAACTTTTGCTTTGGCCCCCAAAAAATTCACGACTCGCACCGAAAAGAAATGCGAGTTATAAAACAAAAGACTTAAGACACGAACTTGCTGTGCAACTCAAGAGCAGTGTGAGTGCGTTTCTGTGTGTGTGTGTATAGGGCAGAAAGTAGCACACGCAGCATGTATATAAGACCAGGCCAGAGTTGCCAACTTACCTGAAAAGAAAGAAGAAGGAAATTTATTAATACCATAAAGGAAATCAATTTTTAATAATATAAATATAATAAATATATAGTAAATTGTTATAGTTAAGAGTCTCATTTATGCACTTAGCTACGCTGGCAACCCTGGCTACCCTACACATGCAGACACACACACACACACACACACAACACGGCTGGCAATGCATCAGCTCCTCCTAGTGCCGCCACAGTCAGTGTCAGTTGCAGGGCAAGTGTTGCCACAGAGAGAGAGAGAGGGAGAGAGGGAAGCGAGAGGCGGGGCAGTGGCAAGGGGGAGGGGGGGGCGCAGGTAGGCCGGCACGCTTATCAGTAACCTACACTTAAAGTTAATGCATGCCCGGCAGGACCAACCAAGAGTTGCGCAGGCGCAGCCAGAGATCGTCAGACGGCAACAACGTGCGGGTTCCTCTTCTCTCTGTTGCTGTTATTGTTGTTGCTGTTACTGTTGTTGTTGTTATCAATGCGACTGCGGCCTTTTAGCAAACGCCGACGCAGCCACAGCCGGCACAAGTCTTCGCTACCTTCTCTCTCTTTCCCTCTTGCTCTTCTCCTTCTCTGCTGCTTTGCGAAATAAAATCGAAAATGAATGCGACGGCAGATAACGCAGCAGCGAACGCATTTTGAAATGACACACGGACAGTTGACAAACGCAACGAGCAGGGGAGGAAGAGAGGGGGAAGAGAGGAGAGAGAGAGAGAGGGGGAAGAGAGGGAGCAGAGAGAGAGAGAGCTTGGCAGATAGCGAAGGCAAAGACGAAGGCGAAGGCCTGCGAAATTCGTGTCAGGGCGAATGATTTGTGAACGTTGCTCTCGGGTCAGGCTGCGGCAACACGGCGACAACTACCAACAGCAACATAACAGCAACAACAGCAGCAGCAACAACAAGCGTAAGATCAGCAACATTCCAGCTGCAGCAGAGGGCGAGGACGTGGCCGAGGACGAGACGAGGACGTGGCAGTTTGCTCCAAACGTGAATGCAAATCGATGGGGCAATAAAACTATTAAGCCATTAGTAAGCCAAACACGAGTACAATGCCAAAAACAAACACGTGCATCAGCAGCAGCAGCAGAGGCAACCGTAGCAGGGCAACACACTTGCAACACGGCAACAGCAACACAGCAACAGCAACACAGCAACAGCAACGGCAACAGCAACAAGCAATTAATGCAAATGTGCAGCCGGCAGCCAAATCGAGCAGGAGGCAGGCAGCAGCCACAGCAGCAAAACACATCGCAGATCGCCAGATGAGCAGACAGACAGAGAGAGAGAGAGAGAGAGGGAGAGAGAGAGAGAGAGGGAGAGAGAGACAGAGGCAGACAGACAGACAGACACACTCGCAGCAGCAACAGCAGCAGCAATGCCAGCAGTGCAGCAGCAGCAACTGGCAACTTGCAACATTGTCTGCCAGGCCACACTCTCTCTCCCCTCTCTCTCTGTCTCTGTCTCTCTTCTCCCCCCCCTTTCTCTGTCTCTCTGTCTCGCTCTCCCATTGCCCGTGCGAGGTGCAAACTAATTGAAATCATTACACTAGTAAAAATGTTAATTCAATTAAAATGCGCGCAACACAGCAACCAGTTGCTGACCCACAAGCAGCAGCAGCAGTTGCAGTAGTGGCAGTTGCTGTTGCTGTTGCTGTGTTTGCAGTGCTTGCTATTGCTGCTGCTGTCTGCTGCTGGCAGCGTGGCAACAGCAATATATAGTCTAACAGAGATATCATCGCAACATGCTGTGTGTGCCGCCTCTTCTGCCAGCAACAGCAACAGCAACTGCTGCAGCAAACATCAGCAACATGTTGTTAGGTCAGGCAACATGAGCAACTCGTTGCAGCAGCAGCAGCAGCAGCAGCATTCGTTCGTTGCAGCCAACAACAACTTGTGCTGCCGCATGCAAATGCGCAATGTGGCAAGTCTACTGTTTGTGCCACAGTGTGTGTGTGTATGTGTTGCTGTAGTTGTTGTTGATTTTATTTGGGTGCTGCTGCTGTTGTTGTTGTTGCTGCCAAGGGCGCCAATGCTTGCTGCATTTCCGGTTCGCGTTATAAATGCGCTCAACTCTTTGCCACATTTGGCCAACTTTGAAGTTGCAACTTGGCTACAAATGCCACAATAAAAGGCAATAAGTTAATTTCACACACACGCACACACACACACACACACTCTGTGCTTGCTGTTGCAGCTTTCTACAGTGCTGCCATAAATGCAGTCGAGTCCATAAGCAGCTACTCAGCTCCTCAGCTCCGGCTACGAGGTGTGAAAATGTTTGCCCGTATTAGGAAAGACGTTAACACATTCGATAGTTATTGCCAGCCTGTTGTTGTTGTTGCTGCCTGTTGCTGCTGTCTGTTGTTGTTGTCATTATTATTATAACTATTTGCATTTTTATGGCCACGCATAAGCCAAAAAGAGACACAGAGAAGAAGGAGAGCAGGAGAGTGGGAAGGCAGAGAAATGTCATCCATTGAGCAACGGAAGCTGTCGGATAAGCGAGCAGCCTAGAGCTGAAGTTGTAGCTAAGCTGAAGCCACAGGAAGCGCTTTATTCAATACGATTCCTATGCCTATTGGGGTGCACTCCTCATCAACGTATGCGTCGCTATATTCCATCAAGAATCACATCGTAAATGGAGCCATTAACGATAAACAAATTCTACGAGCGAGCACATAAAAAAAACGATAGATAGCACGATCCTCCTCCCCCTGCTCCCTGCTCTTCTTCTCTGGCCATCTACAGCGCCATAAAATGACATATAAAAAAACACTTAAAATATTTTCAATGAGCGATTTTAATGGCTCAACGAATCGAAGACGAAGACGAGGCAAACTGAGACAAACTTCGGGGGCTTTTTTGGTGGTCTCCATTGCTAGCGCGCATTTGGCAGCTCTGGGAATGTCTCTGCGCCCCTTCCCTCACTCCCTCCCCCTCCTCTCTGTGTGGCTAATGCAAATGACGCGCACAGCAACAACAACAACAACTGCTGGTGTCGATATAACAATAAAACGCCCCATGCAACGCCCTGCAACGCTTGCAAACGTGAGGCAGGCACTTCAAACTGGAAGCTGCGGATTAAATAAATGCCAAGCGAATGAGCAAAACAAAACAAAACTGCCCGAAAAACAGGCACGAGGAAAGGAAGAGGAAGGCGAGAGGGGTCAAGAGACAAGCAAAGAGGAAACTGATCTGACAGATCTGATTGTAAGCATGCAACAAAAATGCGCAAACCCCAAAACTGCCAGAGAGAGAAAGAGAATAAGAGATGCGCCCCATCAAAGCGCAGGCTCTTGCCCCCTCTGCCCCTTGCTCTACTCCCGTCCTGCCACTGTCTGCTGCCACTGCCTGAGATTCTTCTCATGCTCATCGGCAAAGGCGCGTCGCAGGCTTGCGCCGCTTAAGCTTTGTGCAATTTAGTGATCAATCATAGCGGGAGCAGCAGCGAGGCAGCAGCAGCAGCCAGGGCAGAATTCAATTTTGTTGTTGCTGTTGTTGTTGTTGCAGGCTGCTGCTGCTGTTGGCATTGGCTTCCACATGCGACGAGAAGGTGGAAGCCATAAATCTTAGCAACATGAGAAATGACTGCGACTGCGACTGAGCAGCAATGATGAGCAACAGCAACAGCAGCAAATGCCACATTCAGTGCCAATATCTGCGCATATATCTGCTTATATATCTTCGCATATATCACTGTGTATAACTGTTTATATGTGTGCGTATGCTATATGCCAATCTGGCTCGCATTTAATACTAATTTGCGCATATTTAGGATTTAAGTCAATCAAACATTGACAACGCAGCCAGACTGCAATTAGACATGCCACAAGGCAACTTACTGCTGCAGGCTACACTGCGAGAAAAGGAACTGAGGTGGCTGAGGGGATTAATAATATTATATTGCATTCATTTCTAGCTTTATTTATGTTCAATTTGATTGAGAAGCAGAACATTGACTGCAATCAGGCGCAATTGCATTGATAAGATCTCCTACTGCAGTCTACGCTATAAACAGCGAGTTGAAGGTTCAGTATACACAGCGAGAAAGCTGTGAGGCAGTTAAGAGATTCCTATAATATTATATTGATACTATTTTCTACTTTAATTTACATAATTTGATTAAGGAGTCTAAAGTTGATTGGGCGCAGGCTTAACTGCATCGATGAGGCCTCTTTATAGAGTCTATACCTACATATATGTATATGTATTTCAAGCTACATATTCAGGCTACACTGCTACACATTTAAGTGGCACTTGGCAGATTGAAATACATTAAAAACTGTATTGTATTCTGTTTTATTCATATCAAATTTGATTGCAGTGCACAAGCTTGAATCTTAATCGCAGGCTTAATTACATTGTTGATCCTTCTGAGTATTTAAGCTCCATAACATTATATAACATTATAACATTAACATACTCTGTATGTCTGTAAGCAACCATACTCTGTCAACATGTTGATTAACATGCTATGTTAACATTAACATTAACATACTCTGTCTAATGAGTATAAGAAGCCAAACAATAAAGATCAGTTTGTCTGTCTGCAACGAGAAAAACGAGGATCACACTTCTACAGTTTATCTTGGCATATCTATATAGCTTCTCGTTCTTTAGAATATACTGTATACACTGCAATAATACACAGTGTCAATATATATATATATATATATAATATTGTATTATTTGCTGCTTTAATTTCCGTTAGCTCAGCTTCAATTGCATTGCTACACCATCTTCCTTTTCTATTATAACTGGGCATGTCTAGCTAAAGATAATATGTATATTTAGTATATATAAAGTATATATATTTTAGTATATATAAAGTATACATTAAGCATACATTATATATACCTAGCTCTAGCTGTATCTCCAGCTGCAGGTCTAGCTCTAACTATATCTCTATATTACGTATACGGTTACAGCTACAGTTCGACCAGCAGTTCCCTCCCCCTGCTCTGCCTTCTTCTCCTCCTTCACCATGCTTCTTCTCAGTTGCACAGGTCATTGCAGCCTTCCACCCCGCTGCGAATTAATCGTTTTTAGTGCCGCATGCAAACGGCAACTGGCAACAGGCAACCGTTCAAGCGTTCAAGCGCTGCAACCAGCCAGCCTGCCTTGCCTCCAACTTGGCCCCACAATGCTCTGCCCCATTGGCTGATTAATATTTCAGCTACAGCTTCAACTGCAGCTACAGCTCCAACTGCTGCTCCTTCCCCTGTTCCTACTGCTGCTGCTTCTCCTGCTCCTTCTTCTCCTTCTCCTTCTGCTCCTCCTTCTCCTCCTTGTGCTGTTCTTTTGGCCTTCTCTTGTCTTGTTAGCATATCTCGCCTCGCATGCACTTTTGCATATTTCGTTTGTTTGTTATCTTCCCCCTCCTGCTCTCTCCCCCTTCGCTGCATTCTCCTCCTGCCTGCTGCTGTTGCCTGCCCCGCTGTGTGAGTGTATTATTGGCGCAAAAGTCCAAGTTCAAAGCCATATTTGACTTGGGAAAAATCAATAAAACGATCGCTTGCTGCGGCACATGCGTCTCTCTCTCTGTCTGTCCCTCTCTCTCTCTGTCCCTCTCTCAGTCTCTCTTTCTTCCTCTCTCTGCTCCTTTCCTTCTCCCTTTCTCTCCTAAACCTTACTCTCTCTATCCTCTCTGCCCCTCTCTCTGCGCCTTTCTCATAATGAAATTATTGCCAAGTGATTGAAATCTATTTATGCTAATTTACGTGTGCATTCGCCGCCAACTGCCACACGTTGTTGCATTTGCAGCCATTGCTGTTGCAAGCTAAGAGAATTGTTCCAAGGCTGCAACATTTCCGCATTTGCCACAGTCATAGTTGCTGTTGCAGCTGCAATTGGACGACGCCCACCAAAAGCGTAGCAAACGCAAACACTTGGGCTCAGTTGCAGAGTTGCAGGCCGAGGGAGGCAGTTGTGGCAGGCAGAGGCAGAGGTAGCTCTGAGCTTGGGCCGCGATCTTGGATCTTGATTAGAAGTGTTTGGGGCAGCAGCAGCAGCAGCAGCACCAGCAGCGCGGCATTTTGAAGTTGTGGCCAAAGCTGTTGACAATTTTCAATTAAAATGACTTGAGCTGCCCAGCTGAGTGTGCGAGTGTCTCTTTGTCCCTGTCTGTCTCACTCTCTATGTGTGTTAATCCGCCCACACACACTCGCACGCCCCCGCTGCCATGAGTGACAATTTCAATTCGGCTTTGGTCTTTTTTTACTGTATTTCTATTTGATTCTTTAAGCCCCCGAAAATTGTCATGTGCGGCTTAGGCAAAGTTCGTTCGCTCTTGACATTTATTTGCCCGGCTTTCAGCATTTGACGTTTAATTATGGCCCACAGTCTGTGACTGTATGTGTGTGCGTGTGTGTGAGGTGTGTGTGTATAAGGTTTGTGTGTGCGTGTCTCCATTGTGCCTTAATTTTGATCTCGGGCTTTCTCAAGTGCGTCATAAAATGCGCACACACTTCTCTCTAGAGTTGCCAACACACGCAGCGACAGACAGCGCAGCCATATCGAAGCAGCGATTTCATATTTTCTTGCCGGGATTACCTTATCCAATTAGCCGCGCCACCAGACTCACTGCCAGTCTCCAGTCTCCAGTCTCCATCTCAACGACAAACGGCAAATCCCCACAACAATCGGGCGACACATAAAATGCTGAAATAACTATGCATATGTATGCAACAAGCAGGGGGGGGGGCAGAGAAGCAGGAGCAGGAAGCAGGGGAAAGGAGGCTGCACTCTAGCATGCAACGGTATTGTAGCTGAGAAATCGTTGTCCTCGAACAGGTTCCTAAACATCGTCGTGTTTGTGATATATTTTATTGTCTTTTGATGTGTTTTAAAATCCCACAGCCGAAGGAATCGATAAAATTTATCGATGCTGTCCCCCAGACCACAAGTTGAGAGCAACGAGCTAGCCAGCAAACGACACCCAAGGGAGGGGGAGGAACAGGTTCTGCAACAAGGCAACCCCCTGCTGTCCCGCACTCCCCCTCTTCACTTCCCTTCCTTGTAGATAGTTGCCTTGATAGTCGTCATTGGCTTGGCGGGACATGGCGACAATTTTAAGTGCGAAATTAAAAGTAAAACAAGCGATTAACATAAATTTTAAGCAAAGCGCAGTTAATGTTCGACTCGGTGCACGCTTCTGACCCCTCTACATTCCCCACCCTCCCTCCCTTTGTCTACAGAACAAGTGCCACATGCAGTTGGATGAAGACATCGTTGGATTCTCTTAATGAAAACTAATGCAATTTATTGATTATTGTTATTTAATAATATGCCGCGCCGTTATCTCAAGTTGCCACTAAATGAGCCACAGTACGACAGAGCAGGGGGGGGGAGGATCAGGTGGAGCCGTTAAAGAGATCTTGACTTGTCTTAAGCAGCACCGGAAGCCACCACTGACCCAAATACAGCCACAAGTCGCGCACACTTTTTCTACTTCTCTTCTCTTCTCTGCTGTCTGTGGCACACTATGTGGTCTCTCCTTCTCCTCCTCCCCGTCTTCCTGCTCCTCCTCTTGCTGCGTTATGCATTATTTATGTAGGATTTGCCCGACTACAGAGACAGAGACAACCTTGTGGCCGAAAGTTAACAATTTGGCATCATGACAAGCGCGCACTTGCAACGATGATGCACGCTTGTCAGTCGCCTGACAGACTCCCGACACCGACTCCGAGTCAGTGCCACAGCTACAGCCACAGCCACAGTCACAGTGTGGCACAGCCTCAGCCCCGTCTTTGCGGCAGCCCTTTCTCATTTCTCTGCCTGGTTAGCGACTTGTCTGGCAGTCTGTTATAGCCTGGTTAGCTGCTCCATTGCTGCCTGGTTAGCTTGTTTTTTTCTCACTGTCTCTCTCTGCTCTGTGCTCTGCCGTCTGCCGACAGCCGTCTGCCACGTTTTTGGCACTTGAAACGGGCCACAGTATACCTGCCACACGTTGCAGCAGAAATGGGAGGCAAGGGGCGCAGGCGAACCCAACTCAATTGGCGACTGCAACAAGTTACACTGTGCTGCGCTGTGCGCGTGAGCTGATAAAGCGAAAACACTCATTACGCACTGATCGTGATCGCGAGTTGTCAATAAAACATAATACGACACATTGTTGGAGTGTAGACGACACCAAAGATGCCCTAACTAGAGACATAGAGAGGATTGTAGGTTGAGGAGAAAGCTTTGTTCTTCATTGAGCTTAAGCAACTTCAAGCTGCAAGACATTTACTCAGCTTCACCCCCTCTCATTTAGTTACATAGCCAGCCTAATGTACTCTTTGTATTGCAGGGTGTACAGCAGGCAGGCAGACTCCTTATGCAGTTGTTGTTGTTGCTACAAACTATCGACATGTTTCAAGTGCAACGCACTGTCAAAGGATGTACACACAATGGGGACACACAGCAACAACTGCAACAGCAACAACTACAACAGCAACAACTGAAACTGCAACAGCAACAACAACAATAGCAATAACAACAACAAGAGCTATAACAACAATTGCAACTGTAACTTCAGTTACAGGCGACAGTTCGATTAGAGTCCAAACTTGGCTGCCTCTTTCTGCTGTTGACTTCCACATTGCCGACAACGAATGCGCTGACGAACAGTAAATCATGTAGTTAAGGCTAGTAGATAGCAAGTGCAATTGTTGTTGTTGTGCACATTATACCCTGCGTGAATTGCAAGTGGGTGCCAAAGGGGTATACTTAGATTGAGCACAGAAGTGTCTTAACTTATGCTCACCTCTTTTTGTGAATAATTTCCCCTTCATATAGAGCTTTAAGGGTTTGTAGCATCACTACTATCCTACTTCTTTCTTATCATACCCTATTGCAGCTTTACTGGCTCTAATCTTGACACCTAACTAACATAACCTATACCTATTAAAGTTTGAGTGAACCTAATCAGGAGTCTAACACTCATTTCATGTCTAAAAATCATTATCTTTTGCTTTGGTTGAGCTTTTTCTAAAGGGGTTTCCGCCTGGACTGAGCTGGCATTAGAACAGTATCAGCAACTAACCTACACTATTATTCTGCTTGCTCCTGGCACACCCCTTTGAGGCTAGACTGATCCAATGCGCAACTTTCAACTCTTCCAACTCAACCAATTTGGCTTTGCTTTGACATTTTATAAAGGGTTTTAGCTATAGATTAATGTGGTAATCAAATAGCACTTTAGAAGTTTAGAAAATTCAAAGAAATTGAAAACAATAACCGTGCTACCCCCTTGTAAACATGTTCCATTATTTTTAGAAATTTTAAATCTTTAATTTTTGGTTAAAATTGATTAAACTAGTTGAAATAATAATAAAAATCGCTTCTAAATTGACAATTATAAGGAATCGATGACGGTCGAGATGATTAACACTTGGAGACATGGTATGTCTCTCTCTACTTTTCTAATCTTCTGCAACTCTAGAGAAACTTGACTGAAGTAGAGTTTATAGTTTATGGAAACTGAACAGAGCTAGGAGTAACAGCATTTTCTGTTAACCACAACACAGCAAGTTACAGCAAACTCATAGCAGTTAATTGACATGGATGATAAGCACTTAGAGACACTGTCTGCCTCTCTCTACCTCTCTAATCTCCTGCAAATACCTAGAAATTTGACTTAAATGGAGAAAGACAAATTAAGAGCCTGAAAATTGCTTATAACAATCACTGGCAATCCCTTCATAAGTAAATTTAGAGCGTATTTTAATCTCTCAGTACTTCAACATTGTCAACAGGGTATTCCACAGTCATGAACTGCCTTTCGTCTTACGCTTTCGCTGCTTGTTACAATTGTTGTTGCTGACAGGCAAGTTGATGTGCTGCGATTGCCTCTAGACAAGTTTCTTCTCAGGTTTCTTCTCACAGGCTGCTCTCACTCCTCAGACTGTGTGCGCTCTTTGGGGAAATTGCTGCCTAATTATGTGGCGCGACAGCAGCAGCAACAGGAGTAGAAGCAACAGCAGCAAGTTTAGAGAGGAAGCAGCAACAGCAAACTTTTAGCTAGATTTGGCTGCAATCGCAATTGAAACCATGAATTCATAATTCCCCCATTGCCAGCCCTGGGGGCGTTTGTGCAATCTTGCCGCAATTTATTGCCGCCTTTGTGCGGCCTTTTTGCTAATGAAGCCATTTGCCGCATTTCATTGCATTTGGCGCGGCGGCAAAGGCCGCAGGTTCAACGTGATTTGGCTTTGATTAACATTCGGAATTATAAATTGTCTGTCAATCGCGTCTAGGCTGACTTTGTTCTTGGTCCAATTGCAACAGCAACAACAACAAGAACAACAGCAACAACAGCAACAAGAACAACAAGTTGGACAACAGCAACAATTGTATCTTTGGCATTGGCAATTGTTCTCGCCATGGCGCATATCTGCCCAGCTAAATCAGCCAACAGGCTGTGTTCCTCTCTCCCTCTCATTCTCTCCCTCTCTCTCTTTCTCTTGCTCTTGCTCTCTAGATGACGCACTGCGGCTAGACAATGGCAGACTTTGGACCACAGGGTGCTCTGGGCACAGGCCTAAGTGGGTCGACAACCCGCGATGCTTTTTTGGGCGGCTGTGCGAGTTGTTGCTGAAGAGAGAGAGAGAGAGAGACAGAGAGAGAGAGAGAGAGAGAGAGAGGTGGGGGCGAAGAGAGCCAGAGAGTGAGACGGAAATAGGGCACACACTGTCTGTGCATGCGTGTTAGAGATGAAAGCGTGAGTAGTTGAAGAATGAGACCATAGGAGACAGAGAGAAGAGAGCGGAAGCAAAAGAGTGAGAGCTGAAGAGGGAAAAGTATATGCAGACTAGTCTATTTCTTGCTCTATCTACTCGTGTCACGCGTCTAACTAGAGATGAAAGAAAGCGTGGCTTATAAAAAGAGATAGATGAAGACAGAATGAGCGAAAGAAGTAGAGCTAAAGCGAAAGTATATAGAGAATAGATTTCTCGTATCATTTCTTATGAAACGACTCGTGACACGAGCTTAAATAGAGATGGGAGCAAGCGTGACTCAAGAAAGATAAAGAGGGGGAGTGCAAGAGCGACAGCTGAAGGAAGAAAGTAACAAGATAGATATAGATATAGATGTAGATTAAGATATTAAGTATTGATTCCACATTGTTCCTTGAGCAGCAGCATAAGTGCTTGTTTTAAGAGAAGGAAAACAAGAGCGAGAGCTGAAGAGGAATACTACTTGGTTTTCGTACTCATTTCTACATCATCTAATCCACAACAGCAGTATTTATAGACGAAGAAAGTAAGCAGAGTCAACACTTGATGTGCTAGACGTGCTTTTCGTCTCTCTCTAAAGCGGCAGTACGTGAAACGCGTCTAGCTAGAGGTAGAGACTTCATTTTTAGATTCATTTCTACATCATCTAATCCACAACAGGAGTAAGTATAGACGGAAGTAAGCAGAGTCAATACTTGTCGTGCTAGTCTTGCCTTTTGCCTTCCTCTCATGACTCTCACACACTGCCATCTCTAGCCAGTCATATCGGCATTTCGTTCGATCTGTAGGATTATGTAAAACTTGCTCCGTATGATGTAGCTCTGGGCCTCTGGGCCTCTGACTCTACCTCTGTCTCTGGCACTCTGGCACAGTCAGAGTCAGAGATATTGTTTTGCGAGAGAGCTGCCCACGCAATTGATTTGATTTTTGTGACACAATTGAATTATTTATTGGATTAAAGCTCAAATGGAAACCAAGAGACAGCAGACGGAAATGCTTCCACGTGGTTTCATGTGATCGCAGTCACAGACAGCTTTGGGCTACAGTCATGCCTGGCCAGGGGCGCAGACAAAGGCACAAGAATGCTATTCATGGCAGGGCAGACAAAGCCGGCAGAGAGACAATCATATATAGCTGAAAGTTATATGCATATGTGACCGTTAAAGCCTTCTCCTCTCACCTCCCCTACACCTCCCCCTCTTCCTCTGTTGTCACATCTTAAACACTTGGCAATTTGTTAAATTAGTAGAAAAAGGGAAAACAAGTCAAAAGTTGACAAAGTTAAACGGAAATGAAAATGGAAAAGAAACCTAAAGAGGGGGAGGAGAGGAGAGAGGTTAACACCTTGTCGCTGTCCGCTAGATGTCGCTGCTGAATCATGGCACAATGAATTGGCCAAATTGAAGTAGTATCAATTGCAAAATTGCTTTATAATTCAATGTTTATTTTTATATAATTTTGATTCGCTTTGATTTCTCGTTTCACATTCTTCAAATCATTTTTGAACACTCCCAGCCTCCTCTAAGACAGACAGAGAGAGACAGTTAACTCTGTCTTTATCGCGCCTGCAAGATCTTGACTGTGGCCACAATTGATTAAAAATGTAAATTGTTTATTTATTTTAAACGATTTTTTCCACCTCGAAATATCTCTTGATCTCTTTCAAGAGAGAGAGAGAGAGAGAGTCGTCGCAGCTCAGAGGCCCCATTGTTATGCTAACAGAAATATGAATGACTCCACGAAATGATTGTTTATGACGCCGAGGCAACCTAACAATGTTTCATCCCCTCCCCTGCTCCTCTCTCTCTGTTCCTTCTCTGCTTGTTTGCTGTTCTCTATTGATTGTTGCTTTCGGTATGGATTAAGTCATAAAAAGGCCGTAAAACTTGTCGAAAAATGCGCGCGCACTTGGAAGAGGAGGTGGGAGGGGATGCTAGGCAAGTTCCAAGGCAGCTGCCAACTTCCAAATGGCATCTGGTATTTCTCTGGTATCTGGCACATGTCATATAGTTACAGCAATATCGATATGGTTATCGATATGCATATGGGCATTAAATATGAGCCCGGGCGGGCCACATAAAAGGCACCTTCTCGATTCTTGGTTCTCTTTTTATTTTTGTTGTTTCTGATTTCAGTTTCTGCGGCCCATTAAAAACTGCCTCCGTAAATGCCATAAAGTCTCTTCCAAATCTCACAGTTATTTTACGACTCTGCCGCGTGTAATAACAGCGACAGCAACAGCAGCAACAACTACAAATTCGATATGAATTTGATTACTTATCACAGTCGCATCTTGCCCTCAGGCTGTGGGTTCAGCTACTGTTGACAAAGCCCAAGATTGAAGTTAAGAACTCTTGCTTTCTCTGGGTTATATGTGTTTCTGGGTTTTATATTTTCCTCACTAGGTTGTTAACCTTAAACTTCCTCTCTTCATAGTGTAATATATCCCGTCCTAAGGGTTTGGGGTCAGCTACTGTCGACAAAACCCAAGATCGAAGGTAAGAACTCTTGCTTTCTCTAGGTTATATATCTCTCTCTATCTAGGTATATTCTTCTCGTTTTAGGCTGTTTATTCACTCTCCTTAGACCCTCTACTCCCCCTTCTCATTGTTTAATTTTCTTTCAATTTGCTGCAGTTCAATTTAATTCAGACCCTAAATGAAGAGCTTTCTCTAGGCTATAATTTCCTTTCTATAGGTTATATATTCTCCCCTCTTTCTAGACCATATATACCCTCTCCTTAGACTCTCTACTCCCCCTCTGCTTAGTTCAATTCCCTTACAATTTGCTGCAGTTGAATTCAATTCAAATTTGACGCCTTTCAAGTCCACAACGAGATCACAAATGCATCAAGTGCGGATCGCTCTTTCTCTCTGGCAACAAGTGCAGCTCGTAGACAAGTCTAGGGACTGTCGAGGCGGCACCTAGAAAACGTGGTGTGTGGCAGCCAGACGTGGCAGTCAATGCCAAGTCAAGTGGCACCCAAAAATATTTTCAGTTCGCTAGAAAAATGATGAGGCAAAGTTTGTTGGAAAATCAAAAGGCCGCAAGAAAAACAAACATGCATTTAATTAAACCAAATGTCAGTGTGGGGAGGAGTAGGGAAAGGAGAAGAGAGTGAGGGAGAGAGAGTGCGGGCACTGCTTGTGCCACATGTGGAGCGCTTTGCCGCGTGCGTCAGAAGCGTTTAAAATTCGCATAATCCACAGTCTGATGCGTTGCGACAAATGCGTTTGCTGCCGCTGCTGCGACGACTTTGCGGTTGCGGTTGCAGCCAACGGTTGTGGCAACACCTTGTGGCAACAACAGCAATAGCAGCACCAACACTGGCACCACATGCCGTGCTGCAAGGGGATGTGGCAAGTTCTCCTTCTTCCTCTCCCTCTCCCTCTTCCTCTCTGTGTGCCTGTCGCTATGTTTGCCAACTAAGCCTCGTCTGCTGCTCCTTATCCTGCTGCTGCTGTGCTGCGCACTTCTTGGTATTTTGGTAGTTGCCCCTCCCCTCTCTCCCTTTCTCCCCGCTCTGCTACCTACGCCTCTGCTTTTTGGCGGTGTTTGGTTACAAAGACTCCAAACTGCTCAAGTTTCATTGAGAATGCAAAACTTGCCTGCTCCGTCGCTGCCCCCTCACTCCTTGACTAACTCTTTGCTAGGGTATAGAAAATTAACATTTATATTTAATCGAAGGGGAAGCGAGACAACAACAACAACAGCATCTGATGATGATGAGCATCATCTGATCATCAGCTTTAGCTTTTCCCGTAAAATGCGCATAAATTAATACAGTTTATTTATCGGGCTTATTAATGCTCACCGATTAAGACATCATCTTTGAGTCTCGTCTCTGTCTCTGTTTCGTCTCTCGAAGAACTCTCGATATTATTTAAACAAATGAAATAAAATGCAGACATGAAATGAAACTTTTCCAAAGCCATCACAACAAATGACTGAATCTTGAGACGGCACAAAGCGTTAAACAGACACTACACAAATTGAGCAGTTAAAGGGGAGTGAGTACACTACTAAGATACCCTGTTAACAGGTATACATGCATATCTGTTTCATTTTATAGTTTATTGATCCCTCCACACACATACAGGAACATAGAAAGATACTCTGTAATCAAGCTGGAGAAAGTGCAAAGAATATAAAGCATATATCTTTCCTTCCTTAAATTATGAATGCCTCAACAACTGATGATCTACACTGCTCTCTTGCTGACTATACTCCTCTCTGTTATACCCTGTAATCAAGAGAGAAAATGTACAGACAGAAAACAGATATTGTTTTTAGGTTTATCGATCCCTCAACAACTGTTAAAGATCTTCACAGATCACTCGACAACTTTATTCCTCTCTTCTGCAAAGGAAGATAGTACAGATAGAAGTATTTCTTTCCTTCTCAAGTTTATTGATCCTTTAACAATTACGAATGCACATGCTTAACCGTCTAGATCCCTTAGCAACTAATGATCTTCATTGATCCCTTGACAACCCTCTTAACATTCCTCTCTATAATATCGTACCCTTTTAGGCAAAGGGAGATAGTACAGATAGAAGTATAGACAGAATAGAAATATTGTCTTATAGGTTTATCGAACCCTTGACAACTTTTCATTGATCTTTATTGATCACACAAATCGACAAACCTCTTTACATTTCCGTGTGCAATACTCTGCTCTGTAATGGTAAAGGGTAAAGTACAATTAGAAGTATAGATAGCATATGTCTTTCCTTCCAAGCTTATTGATCTTTCAACAACTGCTGATCTCAAAATAACATAGAAGTATTGTTAGAATATCTCTTTAATGCTCAACCGTATAGATCCCATAAAAACTGATGATCTGCAGTAAACCCTCAATAACTGATAGTGAAGATCATCAGTTGTTATGGGATCTATACGGATCATTCAACAATCCTCTCAACAGTCCTCTTTAAAATACTCTTTAATCAAGAAGGGAGAAGTACAGTTCGATATATATATAGAATATATCATTTATACTCCACTCTATCGATCTCTACTCGACTCTATTGATCTTCACTGTACTCTCTCCCACACAATAATCCCCTCTACACACACTCTCTTCTATCTACAGGGTATCAAAATTGAATCGTATGGGGGAACTCCCGCTGTGAATTTATGCGAAAAGAACCGAACGCGCTGTCGCCTCTGCAGGGGTTGGGCCTGGCGTCGTCTTCTTCTCCGTCTCCAGCTCCATCTCTGGCTTCAGCTTGAGCTCTTGTTGTGGCTCTCACTTTGCTTGTGTCTTGGTCTTTCGGCTCTGGCTCAATTCCACATTGACCATCGACTGTGGCCGCCTCTGCTTCAGTTTTCGGCATTCCCAGGCCGAGTGTCATGTGTCATAATGGCACCAGCACTGTGCCACCACCACTTGTGGCAGCACCAACCATGAGAACAGTTAGGGCTGCGGTGGCAACTGTCTGTACCCCTTCTCAAAATGGTCGCTTTGGCCTTTTGTGCGCCCTGGCGCCATTTTGTGCCAACAACAAGTGCCAATTACTTTCTCTGACCAACAAAAAAAAGGCAACAAAATTAAGCAGAAAAAAGAGACAAGGGAGAGAAGTGGAAGTAGGGGCAGGGGCAGGGCCAGGGAAAGAGTTAATGATGTTGCCACATGCTTCTCATTGGCGGCCTCAATGATGATGGCCGACTACCGACTACACCAAGAGAGTACCGACTACCGGCTGTCCCCTTTCCTTCTTCCCTCTTCCCTCTACCCTCTTTCCCTTGCCTGCTTTGCGGTTCTGTCGTTCCCATTGCCAAGTTTACCTTGCCCTGCCCCCCGCTCTCTGCCAGCTACTGCTGTTCCCATAAACGACTTCAATTACATGCGAATAAGCCGAGTGTATTCGTGTGTGTGACTGTGTGTGTCTTCACTTGAGGCGGAGCAGGCACCGGCAAAATGGCGGCCAACTGAGCTTTGCTTTTGCCGTCGGTAAAACGACAGCGCCAGCATTGAGTGCAGGCAGCTGTGGCAGATGCGGCAACTTGCCAGTTGAGGCAGTTGCAAGTTGCCAGTTGCCAGTTGCCAGTTGCACTTTCTACTTGACTACGCTGCATGACGGATCGCAGCTACCAGAAAGTTGTTCGTCTGCAAGCTAACGAGTGATTTCGCTGCGCCGACAATGTCGCTGCTCTTATCTCTTGTCTCCTACCTTCTATCCCCCCCTCTCTCTCTCTAAGCCCCTCTCTCTGCTTGTGCCCCTTTCCTATACTCATCTCTCCCCAGCTTGTTCACTGGCCTCGTCCAGCCTACTTTGTGTTTTTCGGTGCTTGGCATTTGCCTCGCTCGCAGCAATCCACCTCCTGCACCTCGCCTGCACCAATACGCAAATGCCTGCCCCCTCTTCACCCCCTCTCCTCCTCCCCCCTCTGCCTGCTTGCCACATACCTGCCATACCTGCCCCAATACTGATCGCAATCGCGAATCGCTGCCAAAACGCTTCTATGCAAAGTGCCGCGCTTCGATCATGTTGCCTGCCTTGCCACTCCCCCCTCTTCCTCCAATCCCTCCCCCCCTCCCTCCTCTTCCTCTTCCTCTACACCTGCTGCTCCTGCTGCAGCTTATGCTCCTTGTTCTTGTTGCTGTTGTTGCCTTCTTGTTCTTGCTGCAGTTTAACAAACTGCGTTGCGTCTTCTCTCTCTCGACAAGCCCCAAGAAGAACCTGTTGCCACTTGGCTGCCATGAGGCAGTTGCCTCTTTCTCTGCCTCTGCGTTGGCTGTGGCAAGTTGAGTGAGTCGCGTTTGGGTTGGTCCAACTGCGAGTCCTATCAAGATGACCAAGGGGTGAACAAATTCATTCAGTCATTCATCGAAACAAATTGGTTGACTGATGATGACGATGACGACGGCGATGACGATGACGACGCGCAAGAGTGAGGCAAGTGAGTGAGTGAGCGAGATAGACAGACAGGCAGAACTTGCCACAGTGGCAGTGGCAGTGGCAGTGGCAGCAACAACAAGGCGCAACATGCTTGTCAATCTGGTTGCCTCAGCAGAACTTCTGCGCATCCATTCAATTTTTGTCTGCATTTCAAATCCTGCGTGTGGGCAGCAATGCCTGATGAGCTACCCCTCTACACCCCTGCCCCTCCCCATTCTCCAGCTGCTCTTCCCCCTCCCCTTGACTGCTGCCCCACCTTAGTTGCGTGTCAACTTTGCTGCAATTCGGTTTATTTTGTCATTAGACAGCGACAACGCATATTTGGAATGCAAATGCCGGAGATGGAAACGGAGATGGAGACAGAGACAGAGAAGGAGACGGACACGGGTCATCCGATATTGGGGCAGTGTATAACAATTACGGGGCATAAATAAATGTTTAGGCAACAACAGCAACAACAACAACAACAGCTAGAGAAACCGAGGAAATCCAACAATCTACGATTGCCACACACGCCACACGCCATGCCACGCTCGGCGTCCGTGGCGGCGACATTACAAACCGAATGAAATTAAATCAATTTGTATGCAGACATTTGGATGGCAACAAAGTGAAAGAGCAAGCTGGACTAGCTGCATACCCTGTAGTAAATTGAAAGTAAAGGAAATGAGTAGAAGACAGTGAGATTTCACAGCGTGTCTGAGAAGGAATGATGCAATTTGACAAAAAAGCAAAACAAATTTGTGAGATACTCTGCCTTACTCTGCTACTCCTCAGATAGTCTGCGCAAGGCACAACTACTCTACATACCCTGTAGTTATTTAAGAGAGATTGCAGAGAAATTAAAGTAGAACTTGAAGTGAACTTTATCATATTTGCGAACAGCTAAAGGAACTGTTCAAGAAGTAGGCAAAACTACCAAAATCTATACTCTTATGAATGCCCTTCAACTGGCACAATTAATCAAATACAAATAAATACCCTGTAGTACGAGAAAAGTGCATAAATTGAAGGTGTTTAATATAAGTTATCAGTGTTTTCAGAAGCTCAAGAAACTGTTCAAAGAATTCAGCATTCCCCGTAGGTACTGAAAAGTGTTAAAAACCAGAAAGAACAAGAGAGTAAGGTTACTTTCGGCATGCTGTAGGTTCTATACCCTTGCAGGTTCTTAGCTGCTCCGATTGTTCCTTTACTTGTGATATATAATGCTGCAAACGGCAGTCTATATTATGTTGTAATATCTAGAATTGTGCCCATTAAACTAAAAGTACTTCTGTCAATGACTACAATTAAAACAAAAGCTTATGGACATAAATAACTTGTAGAGTTGTTAAAAATGCTTTAATAACTTCAGATAATAAAAAAAATAACTATAAAATTTGCAATTAAAAGGAGCGATTAAAGGATCGTCAATGAAAGTAAGGAACTTCGACAATTGTAAGCTTGACTTTTTAAATGTTGATTCGATTTCTACTTTCAAGTATTCCACCTATTTCAAAGTCAAAAAGTTTCCACTGTAGTAACTGAACAACTCCAAAAGTTAAAGAAGCAAAACAAGCATTGTATATTCAGCTACCCC
This sequence comes from Zaprionus camerounensis, assembly GCA_018904165.1. Classification (NCBI taxonomy): domain Eukaryota; kingdom Metazoa; phylum Arthropoda; class Insecta; order Diptera; family Drosophilidae; genus Zaprionus; species Zaprionus camerounensis. The sequence continues at coordinate 746,333 of JAEIFS010000037.1, forward strand.
TTTCAACTATAAAGTAGGGTGTTCCTTTTTTCTGTATATATAAGAAAGGAACTTCCAGAATTGTAAGCTTGACTTACTACTTTCGATTCCATTTCTACTGTCAAGTATTGTCCCTTTTCCACAGTCAAAAAGTGACTACGTTCTGTTGTAACTGAACAATTAAGGTAATTTATAGAAGCAGAACAAGCATTGTCAAAATATATATAGCTACCCCTTTAATTTGTATTGTATTCCTACATTTCTGTATATAAATTGATCAGGATAAGCTGCAGGCATCTCTAAGGCGCAGCCATCTCTATACCAACTTCTACACAACTCAGCTACCCCTTTCAACTGCTGTCATGTAGGGTAGACTAAAATGTGTTTAGCTGGCGGACAGGCCAAGGCGGTAATCGAGTTGACGACGGCATGGAGAGTAAAGCGAGAGGCGGGAGAGGGGTATAGACAGCCTCGCTGAGTTTCATCCGCAACGTGGACCAATTTACGCGCGAAACGCATGCGCGTCCCGTGCGCTGGCCGCGTCAATATCAACGTGCCTCAACTAGCTGACTGGTGGGTGGCAGCAGCAGGCAGAGCAGAGAGAGAGAGGGCGGCGGAGTGGCAAAAGATAGTCTATTACCAAGGTGTGCAACACAGACGCGGTGGGTGTGCTGCGCTGCCAGTTTTCAGTTGCTGCCACACAGTCGAACTGTGTGTGTGTGTGTGTGTGTGCAACACACGCCACACGGCATTGAGCTGCGGCGGCAATTGCATAAATTTCACATTTTTATGACTGATAGTGTAAGAAATAGGCGTGGCACATGTGAGATGGCAACTATTTGAGCTGCTTAACCTGAGCAGCTCTTCGTGGCGAGCGCAATTGAATTTGCCCCCTGTCAGGCATAAATTGCAGGCAGGGGACAGGGAAAGGAGGCAGGCGCAAGAAGCAGAGTAAGTTGTAGAGGTAAGAGAAGCAGGCATGAGGAGGGGGCAGCAGGGAAGGCAAGAGTAGGAGACAGCCAGGCAGGGAGGAGTAAGAAGATTGTACTTTGGTTTAAGGCTCAGTACAGTTTGCTGCGCTCTGCCTGCTCCCCACTCTGCCCTGACTGCTCTACAGTCTGTGCTGCTGCTGCTGCCTCTGCTGCTGCTGCTGCCTCTGCTGCTGCTGCTGTTGCTGCCTCTGCTGCTGCTGCTGCTGCTGCCTCTGCTGCCTATCACCAGGCATTGATCAATTGGGCGTTGCCGTGCGCTGCGACTGAGTAATGGCCAGCAAGCGCCTGCGGACATCATTTCCATAATGTCCTTCACAGGGCAGCAGAGGAAGAAGCTGCTTCTTCTGCTACAGCTCAGGTGCAGTCTGCCTGAATAAAGTGCTGAACTATGCAGAGAGAGAGAGAGAGAGAGAGAGAGTGCACGCAGAGACAGAGACAGAGAGAGAGGCAGAGAGAGCAAGCCAAAGTTGTCCGCATGTAACCCGATTTGTATCGCATTTTATGCCACAATTTTCGTTTGATATTTATGTCGATAATAAAATTAAGATGATGAGCGAAATTGCACTCAGAGCGGTGCATGAAAGGGGCGTCTCCCCCACTACCGAAAAAAGGGCCCGCCAATCGCAGGCGTCGCAGCTGTCGACCAGATCAATCTTCAATCAAACATGTATCGATCGAGGCAGCAGCTGTGAAAGCTGCTCCACAGTCTGGCACGACTAACTGTTAACAGAGCTATATAGCAGACACACATGTATATATATATGGGGTATACATATGTATATACAGAGTATATCTGTGCTATACATATGTAAATTGTTCAACAGTTCGTAATGGGTTTTATGACAGCGCGACTGGAGCCTATAAGACAAAGCTTCATCAAAACATAATCACACGCGACTCTTTAAGTGTCTTCTTCAGCGTCGCTTCTTCTTCTTCTTGCTGCCTCTCGCTGGCTGTGAATATGGGGGCAGGCTGCTGCTGCTGCGGCACAATCGATTTTCGATGCAAGATTAGCAAAACGCTTGCAGCAAAAGAAGCAGGCACTGGATGAATATCTATACGGGCTAATAACAATAATCAGACTGCAAGTACACGACGACGACGACGAGGACGATGCAAGCAGAGGCAGAGCTGAGGCAGAAGCAGTGGCAGCGGCAGAACGAGCGCAAAAAGGGGCAACAAGTTCTAAATAATAAAAAAACGACACATCCGGAGGTGCATAGGTTGTAGGCAGTTGCCGGGAAGGGGCACAGCTGTCAAAGCCGACAATGAAGATGATGAACAACAGCAGCAGCAGCAGCAGCAGCGACAGAGGAAGCTTACAACAACAGCAACAAAGGCGCAACAACAACGACAAACACGACGACGTCAACGATGACGCCGACTGCGACTCTGAGTGCAACTGCAACTGGGACGAGGCAAGCGGCAAGGAATTTAAAACGCCTCGGGTGCAAATTACCACGAAAACAATTTTAGTTCTGCTGATGTGCCTGCGCTGCCTGTGCCTGTGCTGCAGTTGCAAGTGCAACGCGCTGTGGCACAGTGCAAAAGATGGCAGCAGATTGCCAGGATAAAGTATGTTGAAAGCATGCGTCACAAAGGATGATGCGAGTGGATGCCACAGCAGCGACAGCAGCGTCGGCTTCTGTTAAGTTCTCTCTCTCTCTCGCTCTCCTGTCTCGCCTTGTCTAGGCTACTCAACTCAGCAAGTTGCCACATTGCAACCATCTGCTGCCACTGCCACTGCCACTGCTGCTGTCATTGATGAAGCATAAAATTATGGGAGGCAACATGATGGCGCATATAAAAATGGCCGCACGATGGATTAAAGTTGCTGATGTGAGCGTTGCTTGCCCGATTGGTTGCCAGCTCCTGTTGCTGCCCCCTTCCCTGCCTCCTCTGCTGCTTGCAGCTTGTTCTAAGTATGGCGGCAAGTGCAACTGCTGCTGCTGCTGCCACTGAGAGCGAGCGCATAATTAAGCCTTGGCCCCAGCAAACAGTTTTGCATGGCCGCACTTGCAACGGCGATTGGCTGCCACGATTGCTGGCAACTGGTCAGCCAGGCTCATAGATCATTGCACTTGTTGCTGTGCCGCATTCCACTTGCACGTTCATAATTTTCTTACCCCAAAACGAAAGACTTAGGCAACAAACTTGGCTGCCAATGCCAAACGACTTAGGCAACAAACTTGGCTGCACTTAGCACCTACGGAAGGAGCAACAAATTGGCTATTGGTTGCTTGAATTTGTAGCGTGAATGAACTTCTGCCTGTTGCTGCAGTTAGCGTCAGAGCGCGTCAAACGTCAAGCAATGCATTGTTCAATGAATTTTCGAAATTTCGAATTTGCACAGCCCGCAAGGCAGCAGCAGCAACAGCAACAATTTCGATAACTGTTGCAACACCTTGACAACAGACACGCAATGCAACAACAACAATCAATCCTGTCACACAATCCTGTGCCTGCCTGCCTGGCGCTGTGTGTGGCTCCGGCAACGAGAACAGAACTTGACAACTTTGGCAAGCAAAGTGAGTGAAAATTAGCACAAGACACAAGCAAAAAAACGGAACTACGCAGAGACAGCTTCACTCCGAAGGGGAGACTGCCCTACAAGAGACAGTAACGAACAGGCCCGTAGCGAGGCGTGTGCATGGTGTGCAGTGCACATGGGCCCCCGTCTGGCAAGGGCTCCCTGCTACTAGAAATATTTGAGCAAGTAGGCAAAGCTATTGTGTACAGTTAGCTTCATGTTCAGTTTAGTGACTGTAGTTTTAATAATAAATGATATCTCGACATTCAAACGAACGCACTTGGCTAAATTGAGTAATATTTATATTGAACAAGAATATATACAAGTATACACACTCTGTGGAATCTAACACGCAAACATTTTCGTCGAGCAAGTTATAATATTCTTCTACGCTAAGGGTAATGGGTATAATAACATATACTCGTATAATAATTGCCAAGGACAATGGGGAAAATATGACTGAATAGATTGGCAATATTATAATATTATTACTATTAATATGCATATTTAAATATATAAATCGCGAATAGGAGAACCGCAAAATATAAATTTCTAACTATTGATGATTTGGACAATAACAATTAGAGAAAACAGTCAATGTATATGGTAATAGTTATTAATAGTTAGTTAACTAATTAGATAGATAGATTAAATTTCTTGCGAAATGTTTTATGAACTAACATAACAAACTATACAAACTATATGTAAACAATGATTGTAGCTGTAGCGCGATATGCAGGTGGCAACACTGAAGGGAACTATCACTTGAATCAGGAACGTAGTTGACAAGAATAATCTAGCAGTGAAGTCAGTTAAAGTAAAGACTTGCAGGTGGCAACACTCAGGGGAACTATCACTAGAATGAGGGAGGTATTTGACAAGAATAATCAAGCAGTGAAGTCAGTCGAAGTAATGATTCGCAGAGTAGTCGTTAATGGAAGTTGTTTATAAGGCTAAGAAGTCGTTCAACGTTTTGGAAACATGGATCGCTCAAGTCGAACTATCGTCATAAGTAGCAGTTGTGTTACTTGAATAAATCAGAGTTTGTTAAACTAAAACTGAACGTAATCAAGTTGACTTATTTGTTTTGTACTATCTAAAATAACTACCAATTATTTTCCTTAACTAATATCAATAAACAATGACCTAATATTTCTATATAAACATACTGCATTTTAAAGCAAGCCAATTGCAATAGTGGCCCCACAGAAATTTTGCACATGAGCGCCCAAAACCTTCGCTACGGCCCTGTTAGAAAAGCCAAAGGAGTCACCCCTCTACCCCTCTTCAAGTAAGCGCATTGCGTATTCGGTGTGTGGTGTAGCCTTTCCCAGATTGCAAAATTGCTGTCGCATTGCGTGCACATTGCAGCCACAGTCTCTACACCACCCCTACTCCCTCTCTCTTTCCACGTCTCTCTCTCTCTCTGTCGGCTTCGTATCCTGCGGACGTTCATAAACATGACAGTTTGAGCAATTTCCATCAATCACTTTTTTTTTGTTTTGCCATAGCCTTTTTCCTCTTCTCATTTCGGCTGCTGCCTTTGCCTTCCTTTTTTTTTTGTTGAGATTTCGTGACTTTTCGGTACACGAAACTGTCTTGTGGTTGCCGGCGCTGCATCCCCGAGAGTCCACGAATTGCAAGTTAAATATTTTAACTTTATTACAAACATTTTTTCGGCTTTTCGGCCAAAAGAACAAAGAACAAAGTTACGCATGCTAATCAAATGGGCAAATACAACAAAAGTAATTTAAACATGATTCTCTTTACTCTTTCAAACGCAATCAAGGCGTAGCCGAATCTCTCACCTAGTGGTGAGTGTGGAAGGGGCAAGGGAGACAATGGGGGGGGGAAGACTTCTCTTCGTTCTGTTGCGTTTCTGTTCCAATTTTTATACAACTTTGGCACCAATCAATTAGCACCACAAGCAAAAAACGATGCCGCCTCTAATAAACACACACGCAACAAGTGAAGAACAGGGAGAGAGAGAGGGAGGAGGCAAGGGAAAGGAAGAGAAAAGAGCAGAGAGAGGGCAGCACAAGCAGTTCACACTTTAAAGATCTCTCTCCTTCTCTCACTCTCTCTCTCTGTGTGCAGGGAAGCTGAGGCTGATCAGAGCCAAAACGGGCAACGTTCGTTAGGTTTTCACACGCCGCCGCTAAGTGCAACAGACTCTGCCCACCTCTCTCTCCCCCTCAACTCCCTCCACTACCCGCCTTCGCCCCACTCCACTGCAAGTGTGTGTACAACTTTATTTCCGTGGAAAGCGAAGCGAAACATCAAATTGCAATTAGGAGAAGCCCCCAAAAATATTACAAGTGGCCGCCAAATCGGCATCCCTCCCTCCCTACCCTCAGCACTGTCCAACAAAGCTGAGGCGAGCGCCAGCTAAGTGAAACTGGTTTCCCCCTCATCACATTTGGTCTTGGGTTGGCTGGCGCTGGGGTCGCTCTTGCTGTCGTTGTCTCAGAGTCTCTTGGAGTCGCTCTCTGCGACTCTTCGACGTCGCGTCGTCGTCGTCGTCGGTTTTCGTCTAATCAACTTTGCAATCGATGTTCATAAATTTATTTCATTTGGACACAAATTACAAGAGTGTAGGGTGTTTAACATGCCATTCAGCTTGTAAGATCAATTGCCGGACACGGACACAGACACGGAGGAGCAGCAGCAGCCGCAGCAGCTCGGCAGCAGTTTGGCAGTAGCAGCCAAGATATGTTCGACATTTGTTTGAATAGAGACGCCAGCGGGATTGGAAATCCCTAGTATCAGTGGGCGGGTCATTGTAGTTGATATATATATGATGATATTGTATTAATTTGTATGCATTTGTTGTAGGTATTTAAATGTACTACTATATACTTTGCTAGTGGCAAAGGAAGTGACTGAAAGATAAATTTAGAGGTTATTATACTAATTCAGCTAAAAGAAGTGAGTGATAGATGGGAATCCCTAAGGACCGTGATTGTCGTTATAATTATGATATTATACTTATTCAAATGAATATACAGTAGTTACTTCTCTATTGAGTCTTCTGTATAAGGTTATACTATTAGAATTCTTGCCTTCAGATCAATATCAAATAAAGCAATTTGTATGGTATTGCTGTGTGTTTCCATTCCATATTTCATTCAATTTCCCCTTCTCAAATTTCTGCATATTCTTCTTATCATCTATCAATTTCTATATAATATTCCTACAAGTAATTCTCCATATGCTAATTATTCTATGCTGTAAAGTGAGCAGATACGTTATAGATGATAAAAAATATAAAAACATCATAATAATTCAATTGATTTTCTAGTAGTTTCCTTCTCTAGACAGACTTCTATATGATATTCCTGGCATAGCCACCTTTCTATAGGATTCTCTACTTCAGATCAATATCATAAAAGGAAATTCTTATGTTATTCCCGTGTTCTTACCTTTTATATTCCATTTAATAGTCCTTTGATGCTGCATAATCGTCTTCAATATCATCAATTTATTTCTCACTAATAATCCTATAAATGGTGCTCATTATGTTTAATCTTTCAGGCTGTAATGTGGGTAGATAATTTATGGATTATAAGTATATTAAAATATAATGACATTACATTAATTTAAATGATTGTCTAGCAGCTACTTTCCCAGTGTTTCTGCTATTACTATATGCCATCAATGAACTCATGGTAATCTTTCTATCAATTTTTCATATCACTATAATACTATTTAATATTCCTTTCTTCATATTCTTCTTATATCTATCAATTTCTATATAATATTCCCTCATGCTCTTTATCTTTTAGTTCTTAACTTCCACCAACTTCTGCCTTAATTTCTCCCCCTCTCCAAACTTAACATGATATTTTGCCACCTCAAACTCATGTTGACAGTGCTCATATGCATGTGCAACATGGAAACCCGTGTCTGTTGCCAACTCTCGCACAAATATTTTGCGCCTATAAATAATGTGCAATAGTATATCAAGCCATACCAATTTGGGAAATTAGCTAAATCTAACACATTCGATAGCTGCAAAGCTGCAAAGCTAAGCTCAACTTGCCGCTTGTCTGCACTTGCCACTTGGCCCAGTAACACAGCTCAACTGTGCAACTGCAACAGCAGCGGCAAAGTTGTATAATGATTATCAGCGTCTAATTAAATCGTTGCTTTATGCGATATCTCAACTTGCAACTTGTCGGCACAGCTCAGCTCAGCCTCAGCTCGGCACGGCCTAGACGCGGCCTAGTCCCACTGCCCACAGTGCCCACAACTGCCCCCTCTCTTCTCTCTCCTCCCTCCCCTCTCCCACCCTCCTCCTGCTGTGATTGCCCGCGCTGACACAGTTTCCGTTTCAGTTTCGACTTTAGTTTTAGTCTGCGCATTTTTAATCACGCGTATTTCGCAGATATTTAATTTAGTTTATTTTTAGTTTACTCAAAAATATTTCGAAAATCGTTTGGGAATTTGTCGCTGCGGCTTAATTAGATAGATGCAAAGGCAATTGATAAATGGCCCTGCTCTGGCTGAGTTATGAAACTGACGCGATTTATGTGCGAGTAAGGAAGGAGGTGGAGGGGATTGTGGGGCAGAGGCGTGCATGTCACAAATCAGTGGCTTTCATCGCCGCCTGCCTGCCTGCCTGCCAGCCGTGCGAAGGATCTCTCTAGCTGCGTTTAAGCCAGCACATAATTTAAGCTTAAGCGTGGCTCTTGACCAAAATCAATAAATCCACTCGACACAAAAGCAAATGTTGCTGCTGCTGCAACTAGACGTGGCACAACGCACGCAGTGCGGGCGAGGCGCAGCTCAAAAATGGTTCCCAGTCGAAGCTTGCAGCTAGTAGTAAAGCGTGGCAGCGTGACACGACGACGCGACGACGCGATGAGGGGCCTCTACCTCAACTCTCTTCTCAGCTCTGCTCCTTGTGTTTTGTCTTCCCTTGCCTTCCCTGCTTAGTTGTGTTCGCGCTTTCCCCTCTCCGCACTCTCCTCGTATTTGGATTATTCTCTCAACTCTCTTCTCTTTGCCTTCCCTTCTCTGCTCAGTTGTGTTCGCGCCTTCTCTTCTCTGCACTCTCCTCTTGTTTGGCTTCTCTTCTCAACTCTCTTCTCTCTGCCTTCTCTCTGCTAGCTACGCACTGACTACAGCAATCGGATATGGATTAGGACAGGGAGTGCGGCAGGCAGTAGGTCAGGGATTGGGGCAGGCAATGCGGCAGGCAGTGCGGCAGGCAGTGCGCCTTGGACTGTGCAACATCATCAACACCGTTGGCCGCTGTCACTGCCTCTGCCTCAGCCTCAGCCACAGCCGCAGCTATATTTGCTCCCTCAGCTGTTGCCTCAGCTGGCTCTGCCTCTGCTAGCTCTGCCTCTGTTGCTGCCTCTGCCGCTAACTCTGTTACTACCTCAGTTACCTCCTCTGTTACTTGGCACTGCCTCTGCTGCCGCTGCAACTGCTGCTACTTCTTTCACTCCCTTCAACTGCCTTTGCCTTTGCCTCAACTGCCTCTTGCACTCCCTCTACTGCTGCCTCAAGTGCCACTGCCTCTATCTCTGCCGCTGCCTCAGCCTCTGCCTCTGCCTCTGCCTCTGCCTCTACCTCTGCCACTGCCTCTGCCTCTGCCTCTATCTCTGCCGCTGCCACAGCTAACCTAATATCGTTTGAAATTTATGATTTTGAACTTTTTGGCCAGGTCTGTCTCTCCGTCCGTCTCCTCGTCTGGCCTCGCATGTTGCTCTTAACTATTTCGTGTTTAAAATTCTTTCGCTTTTTGATGAACTGGTACTGCTAACCCCGCTCCCTTTTGCTGCTGCCACAGCGTGTGGGCGTTCACAGCACCTCAACTCGCCTCAGCCACAGTTTGTAACGCGCTCTCGTTGCAGTTGATGTTGTTGTTGTTGTCTAGCGAAAATATTGGCTTAACCTAATTTGTGTGTTTGCCGCAGCATTGACGTTTTTGTGTTGCCCACTAATCACACACTCAGTTTGCCACATAGATTTATAGTTTTGTAGGAGTTGCGTCTGCCTCTTGCAGTATCTCACATACAGTTCGTGTGAGTTGCAAAACCTGCTCGAATACGTTTGCGAATTCAGCTATCGCCGCCAGCTAAGCGCGCTCATCTCAGTTGCAGTTGCAGTCTCTCTGTCTCTTAGTCTGGCCAGGCCGCTTATCTAATCGTCTGACATTTTAGGTTTAATTTGGCCAGCCCGACTTGCAGTCGACGCCCCAAGGCAGCCACAGACGCACAGTTGCAGCCACAAGTTGCAACTAGGCAATGCCAACTAAGTCAAGGCCTTTCGGCGATTCCCGCCACATGCGTAGCCAGCACAGTGCGGCAGGCAGGCAGGCAGGCAGGCAGGCAGGCAGGCAGGCAGTCCGGCTGGCTGGCTCCGCTGTCAGCAGGCAGTTGGACAGTGGTACAGCTGGACAGTGGAGCATTTAGACAGTTGCAGTGACAGGTTCGACCCACTTTCGAAAAGCGCCTCACGCGCAGCAGCAGCAGCAAAACCCATTGAATTAGTGTGGCATTTCGTGGGCATTTAGTGGGGCCAAACTATGCCAAAATATTTGCAAACACGCAGGAGAGAAGCAAAGAGAGAAGGAAGCAGAGAAGAAGGCAGAGAGAGAGAGCAGAGTTTTATGTTCTATTTGTGGGCGCATATGCCTAGTGTAGCCTGCTCTGGCCCACTTTGGAATTGTCATCGCTTTGGGGCAGCAATTTCAAATTAAAGTGATGAATAGAAAACGATCTGCTAACGATCTGCGGCCACAGATAAAGCGACAGCACAATCGCTGCAGCTTTCACAAAGAGAGAAAAATGAAACAAAATATAACAGAGAGCATACGTACGTTAGCTAAACAAAGCAGTGGGTTGAGGAGAGAGAGAGAGAGAGAGAGAATGCAGAGAAATATAAAAAAACTCAATTGGAATTTGGAATTTGCCAATTTGGCAGCGTTTTAATGGCTGCAGCACTTACCCCACCAACGTGTCAGAATGCAAAGCTGCAGACTGACTCAGCTGGTAACTGTTTTACTAGCTGCTGCCCCCGCTCTCTTTTCCCCTGACTTCTTCTGCATACTTTTATATGCCCCTCTCTCTCTCTTTTCAACTCTTCGTCTCTTCATTTTAATTGCTCGCGAGTTTGGCAATTGATCAAGTGTATTTTCCAGCGGATTTCCCCCACTTAGTCGACGCTTGAGTGCCTTAGTTCATATTCCTAGCAGCGCATTCCCACCAACATGACATGCCACATACGCCCTGGAGGCATGCCGCATCAGCAGCAGTGGCAACAGCGTGTGCTTTAATTATGCATAAAGAAATAATTTTGAAATGTTGCTGCCTTTGACTAAGGTAACGTTGCTGCTGTCTCAGCTGTTGTTGTTGCTGCTGTTGCTGCTGTCCCTGTTGCTGCTGCTGTCCCTGTTGCTGCTGCTGTTGTTGTTGTTGACTTTTCCTTGCACAGTTTTCATTTACATTTTGCGGCGGAAAATGCATTTGATACGACCGGCAACAAATTCGCAAAATGTTTGCTTAAATGCACAATAAATCAATGCCATAAAATGGCTAGAAAAAACAAAGCTAAGTCTCAGTCCGAGCTGAGGCTAACTAAAGCCATAAAAAGTCATGCCAGAATGACAACAACAACCAGCGAGTGACACAAGGAGAAACAACAATAATAAATACAAAAATCAATTACAACAAAAATGTTTCAACAAGCGCCAAACAAAATAAAAAAAAGTCAACTAAAAATGTTTATTGCCTTCGCTCGATGGAATTTTCAAATCAAATCAAAAATCAAATACCCTGCATTGCTGAAAAAGGTATATACACTCTGGCATGCAGTGCAAGTAGGTGTATGCAACAGTTCTCTCTCTCTCTGCCTCTCTATAAGTGCATTCAATGTGCCACATGTTGCTGGCTAGTTTGGCACACACTTTTTGTTTTCGCTTTTTTCTCTTCGCTGCTGCTAACCTGTCAGTGCGAGCCCAGCCAACTATCAAACAAACAGAGCTAAAGCAAATAGCAACAAGCTAGAAAAGCTAACTGCGGCATGCCGATGGATCTATACTCTTGCAGGTTCTCATATCCTCTGCTGGTTCCTATACAGTTTCCTTAAAAAAAATTCATAAAAATCAGAGAAATGCATGAAATGTTTCTTTGAATCGATAGTAGGGTGCATATAATTGAATGTTTGAAGTTTATTTCGTGCAAATGTTGAGCGTGACTGCGCCTCAAATGGTCTATCCGCTTAGTCTAATTTTGGCATATTTTTTCCAACATTTCGTCCGGTATTATCTCAGGAATAAATGCTTCAATGTGTCAATTGAAGCGCGCTTGTCTCTATAGACATAACATTTAACATAGCTCCACAAAAAAATAGTCTCCAACAATGTAAATTTGATGCGAAATTTAGTCACAATATCCCGATTAGACTGACCATAAAATAGAAGAAAAAGCGCGCGATGAAACTTCTTAACAAAGCGCTCGCATTTTGATAATAAAATGTAATAATTTGCAAGCGTTGTTCGTTTGTCAGACGATTCATGGTTAAATTATAGACCAAACTGAATATGTTTGATAGTCAAACAAAACACGAAACGTACCTCAGCTGTTTAAACCAGTGTTGCCAAAAAGATAACAGCCAAAAAATCACCCTTTAGTTATCCTTTAGTGCAAAATTAAATGGCATTGTGTATATTCATTCGAATGATTAGCACTGATAAGTTAAGTTCATTCTCATTCAGCATATATATACTTTATAAAGTCGCAGATCTTTGCCCAAATGAATATACTCTCTGCAACAGTATAACAACTGCAGCAGCAACAACAACAACGACTGCAGCAACACAAACTGTCGGCGTTTGAAGTAGCAACGGCTTTCATTGTCAATATGAGATCAACTTAGGCAGCAGGCAGCAGGCGATGTCGGCCCGGCGGTGGCACGCAGAGTGTGGTCGGAGCAATGAGCAACAGCTACAAATGTTGTTAACAATTTCATGCTGGCTTGGCAACAACAGCAACAACAACAGCAACAACAACAGCAACAGACATTGACAGTTTCTGCATGAAATAGAAACATTGGCAAAAGCTCAAGTCAAATGCAGCTGGCGCTGGCTTAGCTCTGCTGCGCTGGGCGTTTTGTTGGTCCAGTGAGGAAATTGTACAATTGCCAAGACAGACAAGCGACAGACAGACAGAATGTACAGACAGACTGTACAGACACGCAGACAGATAGTCAGAGACAGCGACAGTTGTCGAGCGACGAACGTCGGACGACGACGGCGCTGCCCGCTCCAAATGCAATTGAAAAATTGTGAGTCGAACAATAAATTCCTTCTGTGTGGGATTGCGAAATGTTCGAGCTTGATTGAATTATGAAGTGCGTACGCAGTGCCAGGCCAGGCCAGGCCAAGCAAGCAGGAAAGGGGGGCTAGAGCTGTCCAACTGTCCAGCTGTCCAGCTGTCAAAGTGACACAGGCAACGGGGCGGCTGCAAAAGACAAAAGACTTAGGCAACGAACGCGTGAGTCACTTTCAAATACGCCATGCCGTTTTTCAGTTTCTCCTCCTTCTCCTTCTTCCTGCACTTTTCTTTGCAATTCTTTTGCGCTGCCCGGCAAATGCAAATGCAAATAATGCAGCAAGCGTTACAAGCATTACGCATTTGTTTACGGTTGCAGCGACGCAGGCAGAGGTTGTGGCAGCGGCAGAGGCAGAGGCAGCACGGCAGCACATGCTGGTTGGCAACGCGTAGCTGACAATCAAAGATTTTGGGTTGCTGCCTGTTGCAGTCTCATAATTTCAGCTTAAATGCATTAACCGTTAGGCTCTGTGACTAGCTAGTAAGAGAGAGGGGCAGGGGGGCGGGAGAGAGGTGAAGAGGAAGACAGAGAATGTGTGAGCTGTTGCTGGCGGCGCGGGCTATGACATTGTCTATCGCAGTGCACCGAGAGAAACTTCTCTATTCATACACACTCCCACCCTCTTCCTGTCTCTCTTTATCTGCTTGTGCATTTCTCTCAGTGTAGTCTAAGCCAACGATGACGTGCCTAGATACTTGCGCCAGCTGCTGCTGCATTTGCATATTGCCAACTTCAGACGGCGCAGACATCTCTATACAGCAGCTTAGCGCGTGTCAAGCAGGCAGGCAGACAGGACGGGCAGAACGAGGAGGAGATAGGAGAGAGAGGCAGGCATATGGGGGAGTCTACACTGGCCCTCTTAGGCATTTTCTCTTTCGCTTTTCAATCGTCTATGGCGTCAATTACTGCGCCATGCAACAAAATGTCAACTCAGACTACGACGAAGTCTTTCCCATTCCCACTTACAACTAGATTTCCATTTTCATTTCCATTTTCATATCGCAATCTTTGCGTGGGCATCGCAAAGTCAGGCAGGCAGGCAGGGAGTCTGTCTGGTTGTTGCCAGTCAAGGGGAAAATCGGTTTTTCCTGGCGATGCCGATGCCGATGCATGTGATAAATCAGCGTCAGGGCATTATATTTCATTGCTTAATAAGCTCAGGTCGGCGAAAATGACGCCCGCTGCAGTTGCCCCCTCTCTCTCTCCCTTTCCCTCTCGCCCTCTCTCTCTCTCTCTCTCTGTTGTGTCTACCCAATATTGTTTGGCAGCTACTGCCGGCTGCGGCCAATAACAACTGGCAACTGGATTGGCTGGTCCTAATGCCAAGCGGGTCAACATTATGTTTTATTTTTATCTGTTTCATTTGCTGCTCGTGACTTTTGCAGACTTTTTTTTTTGGGCAGCATTTAAAAGGTTTTTACTTGCAACTTGTAGGTGCCGCTGACGCTGCCACAGTTGCTGCCACAGTCGCTGTGCTGCAGATTTGAAATAGTTTTGTTTGGAGCGATCTTTATGACGGGGCCAAGGTTCAATGCCGCTGCAAATTAAATTAGTTTCGAAGCGATGTAGCTGAGACTTAACTGGAGTTTCTAATTAAAAACCAAGTTGGGGTAAATGAAAATGACTTAAGCTGATTGAAATATGTTAGTGAAATTGAGTAAATACATTACTGTAAGTAGATCGGTTGGTGAGTTGTTGTGGGGATCGTTTTTGTTGCGGAAATGTTGAGGAATGGTACAAGGATCTTAAGAGACACGACTGAGAGAGAGTGAGAGAGAGAGGCACACACAATACGCTATGTACTTTGATTTCTAGCTGATCGAGTACTGTAGGCAGATCTCATATAATTAGCTGTTTCCCATATATTTCACTATTGAGAAAATGTTAAAGATATGCAGAGATCGTTTAAGGGCAAGTGGCAACAGAACTGACCTGAATTTGGTAGACTTATCCTACAGTTCATTGACTGATCAATGCCTATAAATTGCTTACTACAACAGTTAATGTAAGTCTGTAACAGAGATCAATCTCTTGGTAGTTTATAATAGTAATGCCATTGATCTCATGTAGATTCCGTAACATATGAGCTATTAAGATCGTTAACAGATCGTTATTTAAAACACATATGATATTAAACAATTCCGATGATCGATTACTAAGTAGATTTTATTGATAATTTCATTGATCTCAAGTTGACTTACAACTGACATCATTTACATTATGTTCCCTACAATATATCAATATCGTTGACAGATCGATACTATATGCTGATCTTTTTGTAACCTATGCCAGTGTTCCATCTCTTAGTAGTTCAAACAAGAATTTTCATTGATCTCAAGTGGATTTACAACTGGCATAATGTGGCTTACTTTCCTCACAGATCGTTGCCTGATCGATAACAATTAATCGTGTACTATAATCAGACATTGTTAGCAATTCTATAGATCGATCTGCAAGTAGTTGCTACCAGTCGTTGATCTCAATCAGATTTACAACTGACATAATGAGCATGACTGTATGCCATAAAGATCGTTGACTGATCGATAGCAGCTTACACATTTCGCATGTTAATCGAGTACAACTGCAATCAGATCATGTTAAGCTGTCCCAGAAACACAGAGAGAGATCAAACTGAACTGAGGAGATTCTGTAAATGCTTTAGTATGATATATATATGCCATGTTGATCATGATATAAACGCGCTATAGATCGTTGCCAGATCGATAACAGTTTACACGTTTCAAATGTTAATCGAGTACGATACATTTTGCTACTGCGTTTACACGCGTTCGCCACGAGACGAGACTACAGACGAAGCCAAGCGAAACGGAGTCAAAGTTGGGGGCCAATGTTGCAGTAGCAGCTGCTAGAAGAGGGCGTGGCATGCTGCCAGGCAGCGGTGCGGAGGGAGGGGGAGAGGGTGGCGGTGAGCTGGGGTTCAGTTCGTGTCGGGGCATGTTCACGCAAGTGTAAGACAAGTCGACGTGACCATAAGAACGCGCCACAAGAGCACAGACGAAATTGTTGCTGCTGTTGTTGCTGTTGTTGTTGTTGTCGTTGCTGTTTTTCGTAGCTTTATTTTTGCGATCAGTGCGCAAATTGTAATCAAACACCAACAACAACAGCAGCAGCAACAGCAACATGGCTACTGTTTGACTAGAGCTTGTCGATGCTGCAATTTGTTGTTGCTGTTGTTGTTGTTGCTGCGTTGATTCTGCCGCCGGGTTGTGGCAAGAGGCGTGCGCTGGCTGTTAGTGCTGCCACGCCCCCCATTGGCAATAAGTCGACTGGCTGTTGTTGTTGTTGTTGTTGTTGTTGCCCCTGTCCAGTTGACCCGCATGTTAATTATAAACACATTAGGCCTCTAAAGGAATTAGAATTAGCTTATCGCACGCACACACACGCGAACACACACAGACGCACACACACACACATTCTTGGAACACACACACAGGCAGGTTGTCAGGCACGCAGGCACAACAAAATGCTAACAAGGCAGCGCGAGAGAGTCAAATAAATATTGTAAATCGAAACTGAGCGCGTTATCTTTCTATGCCAGCTCTGACGCCTTTAACAGCTGCAGCAACAACAATAACAACAGCAATAACACTAGCAACACTAACAACAACAACACTAGCAACATCAGCAACAGTTCGAACTTCAACAACAATAACAAATGGAGCCTGCTGATGCAATTAATCACAGTGTAGACCCCGAAAGAGAGAGAAGCTGATTAGCATAATTTGATGAAGCATCTGAAACTGTTGGCTTGACTTTTTTTGGGGGGTTTCTCGTTGACCAAATACGCTGGAAGGAATGTGAAAAAAGGGTATAGCTGACAATCAAGAGGATGCCAGCTAAAATTGCTTGGTTTTTAGTGGCATAATCTTAAGAAAACTCTAAGTAGATGAGCTTACTCAGCCTCCTTTAGATTTAGGGGTTTCTTGTGGACTAAAGGAAATACTTAAGAGCAAGGGTATGCCCTGCATAGAAGAAGATCTTAGCTAAATTCCACAGACTTAAAGAGAGAATAAAGATCGCAAGAAGCCTTGTCATTTAACTAAAGTGAAGACGTACAGCAAAGACAATCTCAGCTATCACAGTCTATTTCCAGCAAATAAACTCACCAATCTTCCTACACCCTACAGGGTATCTACACGTCTACCCCCAGTGCACTTGGAGTTGCACAGGTTTGCCCAGCTATGGTGCTGGTAAGTGGGACAACGTGTTGCCAGTTTTGGGCATGGCTTGGTCAAAGTAGATTTTGATTTGGATGCGCAAGATTAGCCACGCGCGCTGTGCACTCTGCTCTGCACTCTTCCCTCCCTCCCTTCCCCCTTCTACACTGCCCTTGCTCTGCTCCCCTTTTACAATTCTAATGAACTGCCTGAAGATCGAAGAACAAGCGGCAGACAGAGTAGAGTGCAGAGTGCAGCAGTGGGAGAGGTCGAGAGAGTGACAGACAGACACTGTTGGAAGTGGAGTCAATGCATCAAGTGCAAAGAGAAGGAGAGAGAGAGCGGCAAACAAATGGGATGAACTGTCGTTAAAAGATTTATTGCAGTCACTGTAAAACTGAGAACAGAGAGCGAACAATGAAGATTGGAACACATTTTCTTAGTTCTGCCTTTTGCCTTTTTGGGGGGCGCTCGACGGGCCGTAAAAAATCTTCCAAACAAAATAGAAACAGAAATAAAAACTTTGAACTTTCGACACCTTTTGCGGTCTCGCGCTATGTCTGCCAATGTCTGTGTGTGTGTGTGTGTGTGTGTTTGTGTGGTTTAATTGCCTAACAATAACTGAACAGGCTACAGTTAGCAATTTTATGACTTCACAGCGCATTTTGGAATGTGCTGAGCTCTGAGGGGATACCTTGCCTGATCTCGAGCAAGATCTCTTGCGGAGCCTGCGCCTTCTCTTCTTTTTCTTCGTCTTTTATCGCCGCGTCAATTAAGTAATTAGGCTGAGCTTAGCCTCACCCACCACCACAGCTTGGACAACTAATTTCGCTGAGCCAAAACAAAAGACTTAAGGCACAAACGTGCACTGAGCCAAAAGAAACTAATAAACATAAGCTGATTCATTAGTGTCGCCATTGCCCTCCCCATCTCCATATCCATCTCTGTCTCTTACACAAATGGACCCGCATGTTGTTGCTGCTGCTGTTGTTGTTGCTGTTGTTGTTTTTGCGCCGTTTACGACCCTCCCATTTGGCCAAAAAGATGGCTACCAAACCCACAAGACTGGCCCGCAAGCCATTAGCCGTGAGAAGAGACAACGACGACGACGGACGGCAACAACAATGGCACGTTTGTCAAATAGACCAATCAGCGTCGCGTAATTTCGTGCTGATTACCAAGTCAAAAGCGTTGGACAGCGCCGTCGGCAGCGCAGTCGGCGAATAATTTGCTGTTGATTTGTTGGTAATTGGAACGACTGCGACTGGCGCCTCTTCGGGGCCTAATGATGGGGCTCTTAGTGGTGCCGAAATTGAGCCACGTTCATGAATAACATTTTAATTGAGTTAACAACAATGTGGGCAGCGCAACAGAGGGCAGCGGGGCAGTGAGAGGGGGGCAGAGAGGGCGCGACTTGGGCAAACATTTGGCTGTAATTTGACAGGTCGATGATATTAATGCGATTTGACAGCGACAATGACAGTTGTGTGTGCACTCGAATCAAACAAGACAAATAAACAGGCAGACGCACAAGTGGGGAAGAGGGGTAAGTGTACAAAAGAAGGGGGAGGGGGAGAGAGAGCGACGTATGTGCTGAGTCGCAAGTTGGGAAGACGACCGAGCGCGCGCGCTACTCTGCTCTGCCTTTGTCAGTCATCCATCAAAGCGAAACACCAAAAGACAACAACAACAACAACAGAGGAGCTGTTGTTGTTGTTGTTGCAGCAAAGTTTGATCAACGAGCGCGACACTGGCATAATGAGCCTCGACTGCAGTCAGGCTCTGAGAGAGTGTGTGTGCTGTGTGTGTGTGTGTGTGTGTGTGTGTATAATTGTCAATGAAACTGGTTTTGGGTAACATCATTCCGTCACTCACGCGCCCAGTCAACTGGCCAAATACGCACAGGCGACAAACGAAAAGACGATGAAAACAACAACAACAACAGCAACAGCAACATGGACAGCAACAACAACAACTCAGGTTGGAGGATGGAGGCATCGGCAAACGCAGCAAAGCCGATGCGCTTCAAAGATAATAACCAATATATGCCAAACAGACGAAGAAGAAGCAACAACAACAAGAGAGAGAGAGAGACGAGAAGAAGCAGAAGAGGGGAGCAGGTAAAGCAGGGGGGGAGGGGGAGAACAACCTGTGTAACGACCACGCCAACACCAAATACCACAAACAACAACAAAAACAGCAATCGGGGAATGTAACAAACGAGTGAAAACTAATGGAAAATAATGGAAAAATATTTACAATAGACAAGCAGAGAGAGAAGCAGAGAGAGAGAGAGAGAAGCAAAAGAGCATAGTGTAAAGACAGAGAGAGAGAGAGAGGCTGAGGAAGAGGGGGGGAGGGTGTAAACAACCGTAAGCAGAACACAGAACACGCTGCCTAAGCCCAAGCAAGAAAATTAAAGAGAAAGAAAAACTTATAAAGATTTGAGTGACAGTAAAATGAAATGACGATTGGCAGGCGGCACAGAGACCTCGACGAGAGAGAGAGAGACCCAAACCAAAAAACATCAGCGAGTCCCCAAAGAATAGCCACAGCAACAACAACAGCAACTGCAGCGACAAGAGCAACAGAGCAACAACTATTAGAAAGCTAATGAAAGTTAACACAATGACAACAGGCTGGCCATCATCGCCACAGCTCGAACGGAGAGGATGGTGGACGGAGGCGTCTATTCAATAAAGAACCCTCCAATAAACAGAAGAAAGACATACACACACACACACACACACATACACAGAGACAAACACAGAGAGACACTGTGTTAAAGCGAGCATTTGATCTGACTATGTTGATAATTGTTAAACATTGTTTGAAGGTTGTGTTCTATTCAACTCTTTGCGACATTTGCATGCAATATTACAACAACAACAACAACAACAACTCTAACCACTACAGCAACAACAATATTGGCAACAACAACATTGACAACAACAACAACAATTAGAATATATATTGTGTATGTAACAAATGCAACGACGACAGCAAACTGCAACATCGCCCACGCGAATTTCAGAATGAGAACGACAAACTAGCAGAAGAAAAACAAGTATGAAGAAACTAGGCATAGAGATACCCTGTAGTTATATAAGATTGTATTGTGTTAATGCAGAACATAAGTATTTCATACCTTATAAGAATGCTTTCTTAAATTTACATAGAGAATAAAAAGATAAAGGAAGCAGAGTAGTTGGTAAGGCAAGTTGAAGAGATTATCAGTAGTCATATTTAGTATAATAACTCAGTTAAGATCATATATTATGATATATTCTATGATTACACAATGTTCTATGCTTCTTTTCTTTAGTTTACATAGAAAATAATCAGATGATGGTTGATATACTAAGCAATAGTTGAAATAACAGTGTAAATATGATCATAGCATAGATCTCTGCTATGGTATTTAAAAGTTCTTCAGCAGAAAACTCTTTTTAGTTTGCACTGACCATTTATAAATACTGTGCTTCAACTGTCGTTGAAATCTCTCGTCAAACTATCAATCTCACATCCATCTTAAACCTCCCCCCAGTTCAATTTGAATGGCCTGCAGGGTATCTCGAGAATGGCGCCAAACGACATTGAACTGTACCGTGCTAAACGCAGGTTGTACTCGCTACGTACCCATACTTATCTGCATAACTGTGAGAACGCGACTTTAAAGTGTTTTAAATACGCTGTTCTCAAATGGAACATGGCATAACAAGCGAAAACTTGCCAAGTTGCCAACTGGCGCTGCAATTAAGCCGCATTTGTCGCACTGGCGCCGCAGTTTGCTGCTGCCTCGAATGAGATCTATCATAAGCAATCATAAATTTTCATTATGCAGATTACCAAAGGGGCATTGCGGAAAGGCGGTGGCAAGGGGGCACTCAACTCGGGGGGTTCGCGAGCTCTTTGAAGGTCAACAGCTTCAGCTTCAGCGTCTCATTGATTGGGGCGCGACCCCCGAGAGGCTAATTAAACTGATCCGTACTAATACTGATCCATGATCGATGATTACAATACCAAATACATTACATTAGCCACCTGCGGGGGGTCGCACACTCACACATCGAGTACGCTTTCAATCGATATAATTATGAAACCCCAAAGGCAGCAAAACATTCTCAGATTGAGGATAAAGATAAAGCACATGAGAGATATAACTAATTATATGAGTTTGTCTTGGTAATTACTCAGTTATTCGATACTGCTGCGATAGTATCGAACAGATAACTATATAAACTAGAGATTTATTGAGAGTATTATCGGGATTTATAGAGATTTATAGAGAACAGTTGGCATACTTGACTAACATTTTACTCTATGCTCTACTTCTGATTTCTTCTCTCTTTGACTGATTTCTCCCACAGTGCACAGTGCACAGTGCTGTCTGCCACGCCCCGCCCTGACTAATTCCAAAGCGATCTTCGCTGGCTGCAGCTTTTAATTATTGGAAAATGGGTTCGCCGTGCCCGCATGAGAGTTAAGAGTTGCCCGCAATTCGACTCGGGCTTAGCGCAGCTCAGGGTTCAGCTCGGTTAGACGACGACATGGGTTCGACGGGTCTCTTTGGGACTGGGACTGGGACTGGAACTGTGTCTGCGCCTGCTCTGGCTATGCTCTTCAGGTGTTTGTTAATTTGTTGTTGTAGCTGTTGTTGTTGTTGTGGCCCTTGTTTATAAACGAAAAGTATCGAAGTGACTGAAACTCGTCTTGAACAAATGTTTGACTTGGTGTGCCGAGGTGTTAAGACCGTTTCAACTGACAGTGAGAGTGTGTGTGTGAGAGACTGTGTGTGTTTGTGTGCGTCTCTGACTGTTTCTAGCTGCGCTTGTAGGCTTTATAATTTGTTATTTGAATCTCTGTCGAATCTCTCGCTCAAGATTTGGGCCGACGGCAGCTGATTATGTGGCACATTAGACGATGCAGGGCAAAAGTTTGTTGCCTCTGCGTGTATTTATAATTCAATCATAAGCAATTAACCCGATGCAGATCGCAGGGCATACCACGCCATGGGCGCCAGAGGCAGCTCTCAGTCAGGCAAGGTCGAAGCCAGAGAGAGAGAGAGAGAGAGAGAGAGTTGCATAGACTGAGAGAGTGTGTAGGCAACAAAAGACTTGGGCAACAAACTTGCCTTGCCTTGGCTTTCATTAGTTTTGCATAGACCTGCGTCTGCGGCAGCTGCTGCTTCTGCTGGTTGCCCTCTCTCTCACTCTCTTCCTCCTCTTTCTTCTGCGGCGCGTTTTGACAAATTCGTTTAAGAAATTTCAAAATTGAAAAGATTCATTCATCAGCGGTGCGCGGCGCGCATCATCATCATCAGCCACAGTCGCAGACCCAGTCGCAGCTCCGACTGGACCGTGTTTAATGGGCTCCAACTGGCAGGCAAAAGAGGCAAGAAGAACAACAGGCAGGTATGGTCTGTCTCTCTGTCGAATAGGCAGATAGGCAGCAGCACCAGCAGCAGCAGCGAGGGCAAGCTCAAAGGTCCATGTGCGATCTGACCCATTGTCGTTATAAATTAGCGCAATCAATCAACTCACTTCACCTGATTCGGCCAAAAAGACTTCAAACAATGTGAATAGAGACGACGGGGCAAGGGCGTAAAGGGGCACACAACAGGTTTGGGAAAAGGCCAAAAGCAGCAGAAGCAGCAGCAGCAGCAAAGACTCTTCTTAGAGAGAAGAGAATTAATATATTTATTTATATAGCATGCGTATATATTTAATACGTATGCGCAGGCCAGACAATGTTCTGCACTTCGTCAATGTCAATTCGAGAGAGAGGGACAGCATTACAGCATTGACCAGTTTGTTAAATTAATCAGTAAATCGTTAAATGAATAATTGATAATGCCGACGGCAGTTCAGTTCTGAATTTTTGCCTGCCTGCTCGCATCTCTCATAGTTCCCAGCTAGAGAGCTAGAGAGAGCTTATCACATCAACGTAGCTAGTTCGTTGTCTAAGTCTTCTGTTTTGTCTGTTGTTGTTCTTCTTGCCCCTACTCGCTGCTGCTGGCCGTATCTCTTCTGCCGTATCTAGCTTTTATCTCTTTCTTCTTTTCCGAGCATATGTTAACGAGAAAACACAGAGGGAACACACTCCCGAGAACTGGGGGAACTGTTAAGCATCTTTCCAAACGATTCTTCAGGTGTAAATGAAAAAAAGAAAGAAGGTTTTTCATAAATTCAAATCCAAATCGACGATCGTAAATTTTCCCGCTGCTTTTGAGCCTTTAGCTCTGCACTCTTTCACTCTCTTCCAAGTAATTTCGTTAGCGCCCAAAGGGATCTGCTGCTGCACACTTAAAGCGAAAAGAAAACTCGTGGAAAATATATACAAGGTGTGTATAATGTTGACTCTCTACTGTTGTTGTTCTTCTTCTTCTGTTGTTATGCTCCCATTCCCCCTTGTTGCTCGCACTTACCCTTTCTATTGTGCCTGCGGCGCACAGAAAGAGAGACAGTGAGAGAGGGAGGGAGGTAGGGAGAGGGGCCATTGTCAGGATTATGATATGATATGATGCGCATGCTGACCCATTCTCCATTCTCCATGAACACTTTCTTCTCTCGCTGGCCTGGCCTGGGAAATGTTTTATTTTGATGGCTTTTCTAGAGTGCAAGCACAATGCGTTTTATTATATCCATACAAAGAGATCAACTATGTATATATATGGTGTGTGTATTGTATATATATCTCTGTCTGGCCAGGGAACCTGGAACGTGGACGCTGCCTGCGCCTGCTTGTGGATTTTTGTATTCTGCATTGATTTTCTTAGCTGCAGGTGCGGAAGCAATTTGTTTAGAATTTTGCTGTAAACGCAACAAGCAACGAACGCAGCAACAGCAACAACAAGGAGAGCCACAACAACAACAACAGCAACAGCAACAACAACAAGTGCCACAAGAGGCAACGCGCACATTAAATAAAAGCGAAAAGAGTAAACACACAACACGAGAGAAATATTGCATGCACAGCTCGCCAAAAGGCAAAAGCTGACTCTGTCTGCATATGTGTGTGTGTATGTGCGTGTATGCGTGTATGCAAATTATTATGCACACAGAGACGACGCCATAACACAACGAGAGCAACAACAAGCTTGGACAAGAGGAACAACGCAGCTAGCCAAACACTTGAGAGAGTCTCGCGTTGTCAGGCTGAAAAAAAAGGAATCATTTCAACTGCTTTGCAACTTCATTGGGCCAACTGCGAGGGCAGTTCAATGCGTACTGTTTACAGGAGGGAAAGAGAAAGAAAGAGAGAGATCTGTTATAAAACCATAGTAGGCAGAGAGAGAAAGATAGAGAGAGAGAGAGTTTTCAGTTGTAGATCATTTACAACTAAATTATTTAGATATCAATTAGAGCAATTAGGCATTAAATTGTCTATACATTTATAGAGATATATATATAGAGAGAGAATGAGAGGGATGTAGGAAGTAGGAGACAGAGAGAGGTAGATAGCGGGTAAGATAGACATGTTTTATTGTCCGTTCAACCTTATGACACATGCACATAAACTTTTATTAATAACCTCATAAAAAATGAACATAAAATGTTGTTGTACATCTCTTTGTTGTTGTTGTCCCAGGAATGTTTACAGTTTATGTGGACAGTTTTGCAGTTGCACAGCTGGTGTCAGCGTCTCACCCCCACCCCCCACAACCCTAGACCCCTTCCAACTACCTTCGTTAATGTCTATTTTTAAGAGTCCAAACTCTATTATATTGTTATATGGTTTCCCCCACAACAAAGAGAGAGAGAGAATGGCAGAGGGGGACTGGAGGAGGGGGAACACTATCATTGATTTTGAGCCTCAGTGGAAGAACAAATTTCTTTCAGGCCATGCGTAAAATGATATGCTTAAAGAGTTTGTAGCAAGTTCTGAACGTGTTAAAGTCACAACTTCCCTAACACGTCTTTAGGTTATTTGATATATTTATTAAACTAGCATAACGATTTTTATTAAGCACAGAACGAAAGAAAGAGACAGAGAGAGAGAAAGAAGGGGAAAAAGAGTTAGAGAGAGAGAGAGAGAGAGCGTATACAAACGGGTTTATCTAAGCACGCTGTACGCTGCTCTTCTCTTGTGTTGAGGCCTTTCGAATTTCTTATGTGGAAAGTGGCAGCAACGTGCAAAGAGACTTTGTTGCACAGACAAGAAGCGCTGGCTGGCTAGGCTGGCTAACTGCCTCGTATGGCAAGACATTGCCTTATTTCATTTCATTTTATTTACGTGAACTACTCTGGTGTCCAATAAAATATACGCAACGAAATCAGATGCAAAACTCCAGTCTCTGCCAACGGGGCTGCTCTGCAAGACAGAGAGAGAGAGAGAGGTAGAGAGAGAGAGAGAGGGACATGGTGTAAGAGTGAGAGGGCGAAAGATTCTCATTCTCAGCATCTCTTGTCGCTGAGACACGCGGACGCACTTAATGAGCAGCGATCTTAAATCTTAAAGCAGACGCACAGACAGACAGACAAGTCTCGCCTGGCTCGAGCTCCGTCTACGTCTCTGGGCCTGGCCACAGCCACACATATCTCTGCAGAGGCAGGGCTGTGCATATGTGTGTGCATGTGTGTGTGTTGGCCTGCTGTATGTGTGTGTGCGACGAAAGTATCTTGAACTGCGCTGCGCCTCATACCGGCTCAGCTTCATCTTTGTGCTGGCTACGTTGTTGTCTGCACTTGAATTTCAAATACACACAGAGAGAGACAGAGAAAGAGGGAGAGTGAGAGAGAGTAAGAGAGAGAGATAGAGACACAGACAGTAGGGGGGAACACTTCAAATGCTTATGAAGATATTATGAAAAGCAAGTTGAGTCTGAGGCCGAGTCGAGGCAGAGCTCTGTGGCAAGTTGACAAATGCAGCACAGCGACAGACAGACATGGGGAGTAGTAGTTACCCAAGTACCCGAGAGTACCCGAGACTACACGAGTGTGCCCGAGAGTACCCACAGCTGCTGCTCGTCTGCTTCACCTGCAAAAAAGATCAATGACAATTTATTGTCATGACTGTGTAAGTTCTCACTGGGCGCAGGCGTGCTCATCTCCATCTGCATCTCCATCTCCATCTCCATCTACCATCTGCAATTGTATCTGTATCTGTATCTGCATATATATCTTCTACATGTAACTGCGCAACAGTGGAAGTCGTGTGTGTATGAGTTTTCTTGAATTTTCAGTTGTGTTTATTCGTTTCGCTTAAGGAAAATGGCTTGGCATAAATTATACAAAGAATCATATCTACTTAGGTAATTAAATTAGTTACATCTTTCACTACAAGATGCTCGCTTAAAACAACAAATATCACAAAAGCATCTTGAACTAATAGTTAAACTAACTAAAGCTAGAGAACAACTAAACTATGGTTGGACTTAGTCGCTAAAGGTTCGCTTAATACTCTCGCTTTAGATTTTGTCAGGCGATGTCTTTTCTCTTTGTATCGATCGACAATTGATACAAATATCGATAACAACATCGATTAAATATCAACAGCATATAGAAAACTGTTATCGAATGATGTACATTTATCGTTTATCGACCTCTGCTAATACTCGTACTTGGCCCAGGCTTGTTTAGGTTCGTTTGATTCTATTGACTTGTGGCGCGGCCCATTGTTGTGCCCATTTGGCTGATTTGATTACGATTAACGATTAACGATTACGATTACAGTTATTTAGGTCGCTAGGCTAGTCTATCATAATTATGTTACAAGTATTTTGTGGACTAAACAAGGATTAACAAGGCTCCCCCGATGATCAACGATATTTACAGCTTATCAGTTCATTCTCCGTCGATCGTCAACGATAACGATATCGATATCGATATCTCGAGGTATCGTTTCATTAGCTGCTGCCCTTGTTGTTGCTGCTGCTGCTGCTGCCGTTGCTGTCGCTACACTTCTGGACCTGCGCCAGCACGCGATCGATGCGTTCCGCGAGAATCTTGATTGATTTATCCGGCAGCAAGGGCAGCACATCACGCACACCGGCGCTGGTTGTGCGCTCAAAGATCTCTCGCAGTTGTCGACCCGCCGCTGCTCCTCCCCCGCCTCCTGCAAGACGTTGCAGTGCCTGAATGGTGGGACGACGAAAGATGCAGAGATTGTCGAGCAGGAGACTGTGATAGGCCTCGTACTTCTTGAGCAGCCGATAGCCATGCAACAGTCCCGACTCGTTGTCGAGGAACACGAGCAGCTGCGTCTCGCGCTGGCGGGCGAGGTTGTGGGCAGGGGCAGCCATAATGTCGGCATTCCATTGAAAGTTGTACAAGTTATTAACGACACGATCGAGGTTCGCGATCAGGTAATCGAAGACGATTAAATCGGACCATTGTGCCAATTCAATTAGTCGCTGCAGCAGCAGCGGCGGCGAGGACGAACTTGTACTCGTACCCCAACTCGAATTCGGGCTCGAGTCCGACTCCATTGCTGTGGAGGACTCCTCAAGCATGCGTGATTGATGATCCAGTCGCTGCTGCTGCTCTCTCCTGAGCACACCCCGCGTCGTCTCCCGCTGCTGCTGCTGCGGCTGCTGCTGCTGCATTTGCTGCGTCAAGTTCCAGACATCGTGCTTGTTCAGATGCCGCTCGAGCGGCTGAAACGGCTTCGGAATGCCAGCAGGCTCCAGATCGGCCAGCCAACGGGTCAGCACCACCGGCCTGTGCTCCTTCCACTGCGCCTGCGTAATGTCCCCCAATGCAGCCGACCAACTGGGCGTCGTTGTGTCGATGACAGTCGCAGCACTTGGCGCCAGATTGCTGATGTTCAGCAGCTGTCCCAGATAGTAGCTAAAGATCTCGCCCTGAATCTGATCCGTATTCTGCCGGTAGCGAGCACAGGCACGGCTGCCATCAGCAAAGACAACCATGCGGTTCTGCATGCGACCACAGCCTGGTTCCAGGCGCAGCACTTGACCCTCGCCGGCCACATAGCGCTCCCAGCTGTGCTGATCCTCTGCAGCGTAGCCTTGGGGTAGAGCACGCTCCACCTGCTTGCCCCAATATATGCCCGACTCCAGGATACCTGCTTGCTCTAGCTGATCATCCACACGTGGCTGCAGTTGAGGCTGCTTGAGAGGCTTCTTGGCGGAAAGGCGCCTCTCAGGCAACTTGCGAAAGCGTCCCTTGGCGAGACGACGCTGCTCTTGATAATCCTTGCTGCTGCCATCGGCATTGACATTGTCCAGCTGATTGACTAGCAACACATCCAGCGCATTCTTCTGCTGCTTCAAGTAAAGCTCATCACGTATAAAGGCTACGCCGCTGTAGGGCAACGCTGGAGAAGGCTCCTCTGGGCTGCTGCTGCTGCTGTCCACTATGAGGGTTGATTCATCGCTGCCTCTGGCAAAGTAGTCGGGCAGTCCGAGCATGGGCACAATCACGCCCAGTGCCATGCCAAAGACAAAGGCAGCCAGTATGCTGAGCAGGCAGGCGCGCCGCTGGAATGCCCGACGACGGCGCAGGGAGAGCAGCGTCATGTGGGTGGCTTCTATGGGGCTGTTCCGGGCTGTCTGTAGGCCGCTCTGGTGCGTGGGCGTGATGACGCTGCAGGTGAGCTGCGGATGTGGCTGCTCTGCTGCTCCGCTCAGACGATCTTTCAGAGAGTTGCCAATTGGCAGTGCTTGTTGTTGATAGTGTTGTTGTTGTTGTTGTTGTTGTAGTTGCTGTTGTAGCTGTTGTGGTTGTTGCTGCTGCTGCTGTTGTCCGGCTTCCAGGCGCTTGATGTCGTACATTTTGCTGCTGCTCTCTACCTCTTGCTTACTCTCACTCGCTCTCTCTCTCTCTCACGCTGACTGCAAGCTCATAAAGAAGCCGGTCAGGTCGTTGGTCGCAGTGGAGGTGGTGAGGAATGGTGAATGGGGGGAGGCGGGTTAGATGTGCAGCGTCGTCGTCGTCGTCCCAGGAAAGTCGTGAAATTAATTTCTGGCTTTGTTTAATAAATATTGGATCGGGTTGCGGGTTTGTACTTCTTGTACTTGTATCTAGTTCTATCGGTAGACCGGTTCCGTTTTGCGTTTGCCGCTGCTGTTTGCCAGTGTCCAAGGCGAGGTTTCACAGTTTAGAGTTTTGGGTTTGGGCGATTTTTCTGCGATTTCCACAATTGAAATTGAAACACAGCAGCGAGAACAGACAGAAGAAAAAAAAAACGTGCCCAACGCCGCCGACGTTGTTGCTGTCGTTTTTTTTTATTTATTTTTGTTGTTGTTGTTATACGGTTCGGTTTATCGATCTATTTTCTGCACGATCACTTGTTGTAATTTTTTATTATACATTTTTGCTCGCTATTGTTGCTGTTGTTGTTGTTGCACATGTAGCATTTACTGAAGAGCCATAGAATCTGCCTCTCGGGTAATATTTTCAGCTTTCGTAGTTGTTGTCGTTCTTGCTGTTGCTTTTGTTGTAGTTGTGGCCCTTGGCTTAGTTCCTGCTTTGGCTAGTTTAACAGTTTCTTTGCTTTTAGTTTTTGCTTTCGTTTTTCTCTTTTTTTCAATTTTTGCAATTGGCGATGTTGGCGCGCCGATAAAAGCAATTTTCGTGGCTTTGAGCTATTTACCACACACACACAAACGCATCACACACACACACAGATACTACACATACAACTGCAAGTCGTTAGCTGTGGCATTCCCAGCCTGCTGCTGTTGCTGATGCTGCCTGCTTGATAATTGCCACAGCAGCGCGACAAGTCCAACTTCAACTCCGAGCTCCGATTCCGTTTTCAAGTCCTGCCAAAGCTCTGCGAGACTAGGCACGTTTCCAAGGGTTCTTTGTTGCTGTTGTTGCTGCTGTTGTTGTTGTTGCTGCTGTTGTCGCTGTTTGCGTTTTGCTTTTTAGGTTTATCAATTTAATTTCTTGTCTCGCACCTTTGCTTGATTTTATTTCGTATTTCGTTGTATTTTTTGTTGTTTTGTTTTTACTTTTTTTCTTATTCTTATTTTATTTTTACGTTGCGTTCGCTGTTGCCGTCGCACACCGAACGATCCGAGGAATTTTTATGCTTTTTTCTTATTATTCCTCCTTTAGTTTTGCCGTTCGCTGCCTGCGCGTTCTTCACGTCGTCCAAGTCTTTCAACTGTGCACGAAATATTTATAGAGGCAACTCTATGCGAAAGATTGTACATATATATTGGAGATATATATTGGGGATATATATATATTGTATATATATACTTGTAACTTGTCTTGGAATATCAATGGATTACGTGCTCACGTGTTGATCGATTTGTTTGTGCACCTTTTTTACTTATGTTATGTTTCTGTTTAGCATTTTAATTTTGGGGTTTTGTATTTTGTATCTGACAGATGCGACAGAAAACGTGCGCGCTAGCGGTACCGCTTCGTTCGAGTTCGGATGGCAGACTGTCGGCTCGAGAGTGATCGCCAGGCTTAGTTAAAGACCGGACCGAAGGCGAGAGTGTCTACCAACAGCAACTCAAACCAGACCCGGCTCAACCTGCGCTCACATACATGCTCACGCTCACCCTACCTTACACACTCTCTCTCTCTCTCTCTCTTTCTCTCTGAGTACCTCCCTCTCTCCCACTCTGTGTAGCTCCCTCTCTCCCTCTCTCAGTTCGTCTCTCACTCAGTCCGCTCTCCCACTCAACTGCGTTCTCTCTGAGCTGTTTTTGAGTGAAACTGCTGAGATCTTTACCCCAATACGATCTTTATTTCATATTTGCACTCAATTATTTTCTATTTTATTAGTATTATTCCCCGATCCTGCGCCTTGGCAGTCGTTGTTCTTATAGCACAGTGCGCCTGTCAAACGAAGGTTGAAACTATTGACTTTATTTGCCAGAAACTTGGCACTAAATGTCAAGTTATATTCAGGAAGATAAGCAGGAAAGTAGTTGACATCGAATTTCATGCGCTGCAATTTGTACGTGTTGTTCTACAATCGGAGGGGGAACTTTAAATGCATCATTTACTAATACATTTCAAACTCACCTGCTTAAGTGGACACTTCTTGGGGAAATTATACAAAGACTTCTTTATGCCCTTCTCCAGGAAGCCCACAAAAGTAGAAGGAGACTTGCTATCGAGTATTTTGCAAATATCTAGTCGGAAACCTTTGAATCGTATCTGTTTCTTTTTGTCAGCCATGACAACTGTTAATTCCGATATACCAACTAGATCAGACACTTCTCTATTCTTGGTAGTCATTAGAATATTTAAGACATTCTCATCCTCCAAAAAACACTCGGCCTTTATCACTTTGTTGCTCTTTGTAAAGCATTGTATGCTCGAAAAGATGATTTTCTTGAGAAAAGAAGATTATAATAGACTAAAGGATATATATAAGATACACCGAACGTACCTTTTGCTCATATCCAAAGCTTATCAGGCAGCTGCAAAGTATTCCCAGTACACAAAGCTGCAGCTTCATCCACATTTTAAGAGTGTTTTAAATATGGAGTGAACTTATTTAGCTCTGTAGAGCTTATAGTGTCATAAACTAACTGAACATTAAAATAATTATAGCAATCAGTCAGCCAGATAAATCATATAATTGTTCTATTGATTTATAACAAGGCAATTTGTTGATTGCCTTCAGTCAAAGGCTGCAGCGATGCAGAAACAATCATATTTAATGTTCGTGTTTATAAAGCGTGTGACAGTTTAAACAGTTCTATGACAATAGGTATAGCGGGGTATATGAGGCTCTTATTAATTACAGAGTAACAGTTTGATAACTTTCTGCGCTTTAAATGTTCTTTTCTTTATCGAAATGAAAGTAATTTCTTCTTTCAATCAATTACAGGGTATTCTTTAAAGAGTATAACCAACTTTATACCTTCAAAGGCTCCTTGAAACTTCATTTTTCCTTAACGAAATGATAGCATTTCATGCCTTCTCCCTGCCGACGGCAAAACCCACAAGTATCTCTAATCGCAAACCCTAAACGCAAACCCCTAAACAGAATCTAAATTTCCTATGATTATATTTACAGAAAATATCAAATATCATTTAGTTATCATTTAAATGTCATAATAATAATAAACAATCAAATTGTAACTTTATAATATTTAACAACAGCAAGAAAAGAGCAGGCAAAGTCACTCACACTCAAACTACACTCACTTTATGTCACTCAATAGAACACACTCTCTCGCTCTCTCTCTCTCTCTGAGAGCAAGCACACTCTCTCACTCTCAGACGGAGGGCGACAGCAGGGGGGAATACCTTAATGCCCATTTGAAGCTCTGAAGCGTCCGCGTTGTTGATTTTTATGCTCAGCGCGGCACATTTGCTGCGCCACATTAAGAAACTCGTATCGTGCCATACAGACTGTGCTCTGAGCGGGAGCGAGAGCTGCTGTTGCAGTTGCTGCCACGGCCGCTTTGGCTGATGCTGCTGGCGGCGACTGGGGAAAAAAAGTTGGAAAAAATATGATCAAGGAATGTAGACATAACTTGACAGCATGTTTAGAGAATTTTACTCGAGGACAGAGCGAGAATGTGCGTTGGAAACCGAATGAGTCGAGCTCGGGAAGCTGCTCACAGGCAGAAACTGAGACGCAGATGGAGATGGAGAAGGCAGAGACTGAGACTGAGACTGCGGCGCATTCTTCTACCTGTGAGTGTATATGTGAGTGTATGCAGCTGTGTGTGTTTGTGTTTGTGTGTGTGAGTGTGAGTGTGAGAGAGGGACTCTCATACTGTGTTGGGTACTCACGATTTGCCTAATTGAATTTGCACTAACAATTAAAAGTTGCTCAGCACCGAATGACGCGGTATAAACATAATTTATGAGGCGACTCTCTTTACTGTTGTTCAATACTTAACACAGATACCCCACACACAACCCCCCTCCCGCTGCCCCTTCCCCCCTTCAGTTGCCATTCCCCATTTAGATGCAAATAAATGAAATATAAAATCAAATAAAATGAGCGTGCATAGATAACGGAGCAACGGAGTGAAAGATCGCGCCGACATTTGCAATAAATAAACATAAAATTCAATAAAATAAGACTTGAAAAGTGTCAGGGTGTCTCTGAGTTTAGTGGCACTTTAGAGCTCTGGCCACTTCTGGCCATTCATTATCAACCGATCTGGATTCGAATCTGTTGCTGTTGCTCTAGCTCTAGCTGTAGCTGTATCTGTATCTGAATTCGAATTTGGATAGTGGAATCGAGCGACATCAAAATTAATTTCAAATTGTGGGCCACACACACTCCACACATACAACAACAACAACAGCAAGTTGGACAGCTCGATTTGCTCTTCATTTGATTTGAGCTTCGAATTTTCTGTCTGTTTTCTGTTCCGTATCTGCGTTTGATATTTATATCTTTTAAATTTACTTTTTAGTTTCGGTTTTTTTCGTTTTTCTTTTAGCCTTTTTTTTGCCATAAGCCCCGCAGTAATGCGGCTGTTGAAATCGTCAGTTTAAGTCAAATTAATTAACATTAATTTTTGTAGCTACGCTCAGCCGGGTGGCATTTTCGAAGATCTGTGATCTGTGTAAAATGAGATGATAAATTGTAACCTGCTTGTTTACGTTCGCAACTTCATAGATATAGTGGTTGGTGGGGGGGGCTCTTTTTTATAGGCCCGTTCATTTGCCAATAGTATTTGGTGGGAAAGAAATGCGAGCAAAGTTGGGAATGAAACTTTTGAGGTTGAGGGTTGGGAAGTGGCGGAGTTGGGGGACTATCCCTTACTAATCGAATTAAACAAATACAAATATATATCTGGTTAACAGTTGCGCTGTTACTGCTCTGCGTTTTGACAAATGATGCTGTGAGCAGAGTATTATAATGATAGCTTGTATAACTGTGGATGGGACGCAGTCAAGTTCGTCAAGTTCGTTGCCTAAGTCTTTTGTTTTGTGGGAACTGGGTACGACAAGGCAACAAGTCGAGTTGCCTGCGTCGCGTTTTAATTATTGCCAAAGTCGCGGCCCGCGTATAACTTTCAGTGCAGCGCCGAGCAAACAAAGAAATAAAAACTTGACGCAGACGCAACTCTCCCCCTCTCTCTCTCTCTCTCTCTCTCTCTCTCTCTGTCTCTGTCTCTGAACATTTTTTCGAAGTTTGTTAAGCGCAAATTCTTGAAATGTTTGCAGTGCGCAACAATTTGGAACATTTTGTTGAACACAAGAGGAGCAAACAGATGAAGAGGCAACAAAAAACGTATCGCCGCCGCGCCTCGTGGTCAACGAAAGTGAACGGCGAAGGACACACAAAGTGACGAGACCAGGCTGCAGTTCAAGTTGGGGCTGTGGCTGGTACTGGGGCTGCAACTGGAGCTGGAGCTGAGAACCCAAGCTGGACATATGAATATGGAGCTGAGCTCAAGTGAAACTGCCATTGTTTGCATTGCTAGATTCCAGACCACTCATGCTAGACGCTGGCGTCGCTGATGATGACGACTTGGACGACGAAGAGAGGCAGGAACTCACTCCTTGCGCCGCTGCGCCGTCGTCGTCGTCGTCGTCGTCACGGCCCGTCACAACTGCACAGACGCGTCCTAGCACAGGCTGCACTTGAGCCACAGGGCACGGGTATGGGGCACTTGCTGCTGCTTCTGCCGGCTCTTCAACTGGCAACTCTCCAACTCCAACTCCAACTGCAGACTTTGCCTGCCAGCCTGCCTGTCTCTCCTCTGGCTGCCCTGACTGCCTGCCTGCCTGCCAGGCCTGACCTGAGTTAAACAAATTCATTAAAAACTCGTCACTTTGCGCGCATCACGCTGACTTGGCATAACTGCCGCACTGCGCCGCCAACTGCAGCGCATCGTCGTCGTCGTCGTTGGCGTCGTCGAGCATTGCCACTTGCCACAATACTCAACTTAGTCGCACTCGCACTCGCAGTTGCAAGCCGAAGATGCAACTCGTCTTATTCCTTTTGCACTGCGGCCAATGAAGTGCCTGCTCGCATAGTCTTAGGCTCAACCCAGCTCAGCTCGGCCAGGACTCTGCTCTGCGAGCAACCTCTGCATTATTATAACAATATTTTTGTTGCCGTGTCCCTTCACATTGTTTGCACTGCGCTGCAGTTCACTTCCTACAATGCCAAGGCAAACAGAGCCAGACGAATCCAGGCTTGGTTCCAGACTCCTCGTGTGTGTATTTGTATTCTATTTCGAAAGGCCCTTCAATAAACTTGATCTTGGCAGCTGCCTGGGGATTCGCTCCACCACCATAGCCACTCCTCCTTCTCCTCTTCCTGCTCCTCCTCTGCTGGCATTTCTCCTGAGAAAGCTTGAGAGACTTTAGCGCGTATCGCTGGCGGAGCCGATAAGCAGTTCGCCTCTAGCACCTCCAATGATGCCACAATGATCAGTAGATGCTTCTAACGGCGCTGCCAGTGTCTCTCTCTCTTTCTCTCTGTGTGTGTGTGTGCGATAAGTTTCCAGGAAACTGTGCGCGCATTGCGTTTGCCGTCGGCTGTGGCCAAAAACTGATGCCGCCAGCTGATGTCGCAGTCACAAGACGCGCATTGCTAACTAACACGAGGCAGCATTGCCAACCATTTCCACTATTTGATGGCCAATTACAGTTGCCAACTAACTCAAAGTGCACACGTGACGTTACATGGCAATTTAATTCAATATTAATTTAATTTCACATTTCCCTTTCGCTTTCATTGCATTATGAATATGGGAGCAGTCCCCTCTCCTCCCCTCTCCCACCCCTTTGTCTATATGCCTGGTATAATATGATATAAAAGGGATCGCTGCGCCTGGACTTGGACACCTTTTATGGGCGCTGGCAAGGGAAGACTGCATATGATGCGTTAAAACTTTGAGAACAACAACAGAAGCTACACAAAAAAAGCAACAACCAAAGGGCCTGAGTAAAGAGAGAGGGAGAAGGAGCGGGGGGGGGGACGCAGTCAGATCGCTGCCGCCATACAAACGCGCCTGTAATTTTAAGACGCAGCCCCAAGTATGACGATGATGACAAACAAGGATACCAAACTCAGAATACCACTGAATTCTTTCGGATAATTAAAAGCACTTAAGTCGGAATTTTTTGGAGCGCGTTTTCTGTTTTCTGTCTTATGTTTTTTTTCGTCTCTGTTTCCCCATGCTCTGTTCTTATTTCAAGTGAAGAGTCTCTCTCTTCTTTGTTAGTATATCATATGATTGTTGCTAAAAGTCTGTCAGAGCAGGGCAGCGGGGAGCGGGGTTGAGAGGGGCGGGGCAGGCGCAACTAATTAGTGAATAGCAAAGAGCGTTGTAAGTGCATTCGCATGAATGGGAAGTGGCAGAGGGAGACGGGACAGGGAGCAGAGGGAGTGGCACTGAAATGGAGAAACATCGACTGCTGAATTGGATCATCATATCATGCATATGTATCACCTGCAGGAATCAGGCATCGCATCGCGATTCACCTACAAGCTCGATGAATACTTTCGGCATAGAGACATGACATGCGAATGCGAAGAGAGGCTGAGGGATTGCGGGCACAGACATACTTATTAAAGTATACTCCTACTGCTCCTACTAACACCACTTATACTACATGAGTATACAAAAACTAAAGAAGAGTTCATCGGAACTGGGACTGGCAGCCTAGACACATTCATTATTATATTCACAGGAATGCTTATTCTACTATTACTTCAACTACTTTTACTTCTATCACTCCAGCAACTGCTACTACTACTATTAGGCCAACTACTCCTACTACTACCACTATTTCACCAACAACTCATGCTACTTATACTACAATTATTATAGATTTACCACATTTACTACCAGTACTTGTATCTTTACTACTACTACTACTACAACTACAACTCGTATTTCTATGTATACTACTACTACTACTACTACAACTACTACTACTACTTCTTATTCTAATTCTACTACCCCTACTACTACTACTACTACTTCTACTGATAACAACTACTACCACTCTTCATAAATTACAGAATATAGAAGAGATGAGTTCTCCTAGGCTACAAGCGAAGTACTAGACAAACTCATTATATAACTCTCACGTATATAGAAGACATCTCTCCTCTTAACCATATAGAAGTGTGTTCACTCGACTCATACTCCCTCGCTTCTCATAATGTGACTTGTTTTGGTGCCACTCTCGATGCATGTTTTCTCTCGCTTATATTGTGAAATGCTTTTAGCTTGCGCTGATATTCAATATTTTTGCGGGCGAGCCGAACTTGAACTTCACCAAGAACGGACAACAACAGCAACAACAGTGAAGTGTGTTACCTGGTCCTGGCCTACCTTTGATTTGTGGCTATTTCGCGCGGAGACACTTCATTTATCACGTTCGCTCGGCGTCGTCGTCGTCGTCGTCGTCGTCGTCGGCATCGGCGACACAAGCACTGACCTTGAAAACGTTTTAGCCGAACCCAAAACCCAGTCACACTCGCAGTCGCACTCAGAGTGCCATTCCAAGTCCCCAAGCCTGCGCCCTCTTCCTCTCTGTCTTTCCCCCTTTCCCTGTCTCTCTTTCCCAGTCTGCGCCTTCATATAAACATTTTGTAAAAGGAACCCCATAAATATTTTTGTCGGTTCCATTTTGAACGTTGCGTTTTCCTTCTTCTCGCCAGAGTTTTGTGTTTTATTTTTATTATTTGTATGGCTTTATTAATGATGCGATGCGCGATAATGACGCATGCATACCAGATACGCAGTCCCAGCGAGAGAGAGGGGGAGAAAGAGGGGAAGATCTGCAAGGGCTGCCAAATGCTTCCGCTCCAAATCTTCTCCTCAGCGCCTCTTCTCAGGTGAGGGTTTCTATTGCCTTCTCTTGTCTAGTCGTGCGGCCATTGCCAGAATATGCCAAGAATGGTGTTAAGCACGATTAATTCATGCCCATCCCCCATTTCCCATTCCCCCACATCCCCCTCTGCTCTGGCTCTGCTCTCTCAGGATGTCGTTGGCAGCGCAGCGCTAAATAAATAAATGAATTAATGGCCAGCGCGAGTGCGGTGCAAAAAAATCAATTAAATAAAATGCGAAACGTAAAACATGCATAAAAAACACTGACGAGAGTGTGCACGACTAGCAGATACCCTGTATATATAAGTCAATTATAGAATATACTGTGAAATACAAGCAAACTGCAGTTGGGTAAACCAAACCAGTCTTATTCGGAGTTACAGACACCACAGTCGTCTATACCCTTTTGTAAGCTGTTTACCACTACAGGGTATTGCCAAAGCAGAGTTCAGACTGTTGCACAGGCGCAGGCACATGTTGCCACCGTTGGCAGACGTGGCTGCCTGGGCTGCCTTCGCTGGGGCTATGCAGATGCTGCCTGCCTCCTGCACTGCTCGGTCCGCCTGACTGTTTGGCTGTTCGGGCTGCCAGTCGCATCGATATTAAATTGTTACGCTTTGGACAATTTGAACACGCGCAGGCGCAAAAACAAGACTCGAGAACCGCGAAGGGGGAAGAAAGGAAGGGATGGCAGCAAACGCAATCGCAGATCGTTTGCTCGATCAATGCAGCAGATTGGGAAGCTGCAACTGAAGCAGGCAAGAGAAGAGAGAGAAGGGAGGGAGGCAGAGGCAGTGCCAACAGTGGCAGGCAGCGAGGCTGGCAGCGTGGCAGCCAGTGAGGCAGACTCTATAAGGTCGAGGCATGTGTTGAGCCGCCGTCGTGGTAATTAACTCGTTTGCTATTGTAAATGCCTCATTGCAACACTTTTGATGCCGATTGCTGCTGCTGCTGCACTGGATGCGACTTCAGCTCTGGCTGTGGCTGTGGCTGTGACGATGGCTGTGGCTCTGGTCTAGCTGCTGATCTGGCCAGTGGGTGGTCCCGGGCTGGCGCGGCTTGTTTGATGCCCATTGCTGTCATTGCAGCCATAAATGTGATCCGTGCTTCGCCAGCTTTGGCAATTATGAATGGAGCCGCGTTGCAAACTGGTTTCACCTGGTTCCAGGAATCAGCAATCACCCACACACATACACACACTAATATACAGCTGGCAGTCTGAGAGTGACCAACCCATTGGCTTGTGGGTGCCAAAACATGAGGCTCGTTTGAATAACCCGCGCGCCTTTGCGAGAAATTAAGAACCCGTCTAACAATGACAAATCTTCTCGCCAGGCCAAACGACGAACCACAACAGATTCCCAGACCATGATGGGGCTAGCCAGGCCAGGCAAGGCAGGCAGCCAGACTGGTGGAGAGAGGGACAGGAGTAGGGTAGAGACGCGGAGACAGACAGCGAGCCAGCTCTCACGACATCGCAGTTGTCGTTGTCTCCGTCGTTGT
The DNA here is from genome assembly GCA_018904165.1 of Zaprionus camerounensis. Lineage (NCBI taxonomy): Eukaryota > Metazoa > Arthropoda > Insecta > Diptera > Drosophilidae > Zaprionus > Zaprionus camerounensis. Next base: position 785,564 of record JAEIFS010000037.1, read on the forward strand.
CCTCCTGCTGCACCCCCCTACCCCCTTCTCCTCCTCCTGCTTCTCCTCCTCCATACCCTCCTAATGGATTTTATTTGTGCTGTTTTGCTGATTTAATTTCGTTTTATTTTTTGTCGTTCTTCTCTCTGTCTCTCTCCCTCTCCATCTCTGCGCATCTGCGCGCGGAGCTCAAGGCTAGAGAGACCCGAAACCGCATGAAACACTTGCAACACCCTGCACCACCCTCTGCTGCAGCTCCCCCTGCAACACCCCTTCCCGCCTTACAGCACCGCGGGCTAATGCGAATGCGATACACAGTTTTATTGTGCTTAATTCGTGTTTGTCGTTCGTTTCTTCCTTCGACTCTGGCTATGACTCAATTAGATGCTGACCCAGCATGCTGTCTGCGGGGTAGGGAGGGGAAGGCAGAGGGGCAGGAACAGAACTGGGTGTGGCCATGTGACTAAGCAGAACAAATCAGATTGATTCAATCAATTTAAACTGGCGAGTGTGACATCCCCGAAAATAACTGAGATCATAATCGCAGACAGATTTCTCATGAATATATTATATATGTATTTAAAGTTCTTGGAAAATGATGTGGCAACTCTCCCCTTCATGCTGCATGAAGTAATGAGTTTTTAAGCGAGTGTCAAAAGTAATTTCACTTTCGTTTTGTCGAAAGTACAAGGCACGAAGACGATGATGAAGATGAAGACGAAAGACTTAAGCGACGAACTTTGTCGCAGCAAACGAGGCAAAATAAACTTATGCAAATAAGTGCGTTGTTGTTGTTGTTGTTGTCGTTGTTGTTGCTGCTGTTGTTGTTGCTGTTGTGCAGTGGAGTGTTGGAGGCGCTTCCCTTTTGCCGCGCTGCCAGGATAAACAAAGACCTTAAGCAGACAGCAGGATGTGTCAGACATAATTTTCATAATTTTACGCCACAAATCTGCAAGATTTCTGGGCATTACTTACGCCAGCCCGCACCGAGGTTACCCTTCCCTTCCCTCCCTTGGGCCAATCCTTCCCTCTCGAGCAGGCTGTGCGGTTTGAAATTTAATACCGCAACAGCAGCAGCAGCAGCAGCAACAACAACAGCACCAACAACAACAAAGCAGCAGCAAATGCAATTTAGCAGAACTCGTCGGTTGCTTTTGGGGCCTGGCAAGTTAAGGTAAGGCAAGGTAAGGCAAGGCAAGGCGAGCCGAGGCTGAGCTGAGGTGTGAATATTTAACCGGATATGAGTGAAACGCATCTCTCAGGCGCGAAAGGACGACGCCTTCGCCTTCGCCTCGACCTGGGCCTGCGTCGCGACACAATTCAAAAAGGCAGAAGACGCAGACGAAGACGAAGACTGAGAACCAACAATGAGACTGACAAACGAGTAGAGTGAGTGGAGTGTGGAGCATGTGGAGTATACAGTGTGTGTAGAGAGAGGGAGCAAGTGTGAAGAGTGTGTGGAACGTGGAACGTCAGGCGGGTACGCATTTAATAAAATGATAGACTGACAGTGCGGGAGACAGCTCGGCGGCACCCCCAATCCACAACAGCCACGAACCAATAAATTGCGCCTCCTGCTGCGCAGCAGTTGCCCTGCGAGGCGAGGTGAGGCGTAACCTGCGCTGGGTACACCCGCCTCCCTCTCTGGCTACTCCCTCCTTCTTCCCCTCTCTCTGCTGAGCTGCCACTTTTGCTTCGTTTTGATATATTTAATTCGCTTGTTTCGTCGTTTCGTCGTTGCGTTTCGTTTCGTTTTGCTGTCATTTTGTTTGCAAGGAATTTCGCCTGGAGAAACCATTCGCATGTAAACAATCGAATTACACATGCTCCTTTGGACTTAACACCAAACAGATTAGATGAACTGCGTCCACTTGAAGTGCGTTCCCTTCTCCCGTGCCTCCAGTCGACTGTCTCCACTTGGAGTCTGCTGCAGACTCAGTCTGACGACCTTTTCACACCTTCCTTCCTTCTATTATTATTTTGTGGCACAGACAAAAGGCTTCGCCGTATCAATTTCACTTGCATCCGCTTTTGACAAATTCCCTCGAAATCCGCATTTGACAAATTTACCAACTCTCAGGCGCTGGGAAACTGAAACCGCGCTCGTGCAGTCGTGCGCTGAGTACAATCGAACAAAGCTTCAACTACGATCACAACAACTTCGAGAAATGGCGCCACATTTCTATAGAGCTATTTATAGCACTCAAATCTCGAAGAAATCAAAATCCAATTTCATAGTTTATGGCACATTTCAATTGCTTATGAAAGCGAATTGTCGCCAGCGACCGCCCACGAGCGTCGGCCCAAGCTCAGCTGAGGCCAAGTCCGGACAACTTGTCATAACGCGGTGCTGAGACAATCTCCCACTAGGGGAGTGAGTAGTGTTTGCATGTAAGTTCGCAGCTACGTTTACCACATACACACACCAGACACAAACACACACACACACATAGTAAGCATATTTACCACCTTACAGTTGCAGTTGCACTTTTTTATGGCTAAAACGCCTGTCAGATGCAATTGCTATTGAATGAATGCGGTCTCTACCAACGGTTGCAATCTAATACGGCCAACTAAGGCAGCAGCAATAACAATAACAACAGCAACAGCAACAATAACAGCAGCAACAAGATCTTGAACTGACATTAAGTTAAACAAGCGAATTTACAGCCCAGTCTAGTCTGAGCTCATTAGCCTAAGCACAGAATCATTGGGAAGATTTATCATATCGAAAATTCAAAACGCTAATGGAGACTCCATAATTTTCCCAGCTTGTCATTGATTTTAAATATTATTTATGCTTGCAATGAATTTAATTAGCATTTAAGACCAGCAGCAGCAATTGCAAATGTGCATAAAAGTCTCGAGAAATGTGGAAATATTGTAAATAACAATTAGAAAGTTGACTTTAAGTGAGAGAAATAAATATATATAACATATTTACTCTAATAAATGTAATGTTAAATTTATAATGCAATTATGATTTCCCTCTTGGGATATTCTACATGCATTACTCTATCTCCTCCTTTCTAGGGTATTCTATCTTCGACGCTCTACAGCCTGTTCAACTTCGTTCTGCTCGTAAATCCAATTCGAGTGATTTACGCCAAATGTTTATAGCAACTACCGATTGAATCGGAACGTTCTGGGGCTGCTGCTGCTGTGCTGTGGGCTTATTTGTCTCATTTGTCTTGTTGTCTGTTGGTCGTGCGGAATGCTGTGGCTAATCAGAGAGTGCATAATTAATATTAATTCTCATATATGCCGAGCTAAGTGCAACATTATCTCGTTGCGGCTCAAGTGGCTTTTATAATTGAATTTGCATTGCAATGCCTTAATTTATGGCCCGATTGTCGCAAGGCGCCTATTAACACAATCCAACACATTCTCGCCTCATTAATTTTCACAGCAACGAAAGCAGACACAACCAGGAGAGGGGAGAGTGGAGAGAGAGAAAGAACAAGAACGGGGTGTAGAAAGCAGCAAATAGATGGAAATTGTAACAAGTTCAGGCCAAGTCAACAAGCACTTGGCACATTTTGTGGCCATTTCACAGAAGTTTGGGCGCAGTCCCAGAACCACACAGACTCACACACACACACACACACACGCAAACACACACAGAACAAGAGAGCAAGTGAAAGACACAAACTGGTCACAAAGACAACTGAAAAATGTTTCGTTTCGGTTTTGCTTCAGTTCAGTTTGGGTTTCGCTGCCCATTCTCGAGTTTGTTTCGAGTTTATTTTGTTTTTTCTTAACGAGGCGCTGCCAAGTCACTGTCAAAATATTGAAATAAAGGAATTTTCAATTTTAATTTCTTTAGCGCGCATCGTTGCTCGACAAAAAGGGGTTCGGCTCAGAGCCAAAATGGAAATGGAAACGGGGGACGGACTCGAAGGCGGGCCAACTACAGCGAGCTGCTATGGCCAACGGCTTCTCTCTTGGGCTGCTTGGGCACCCAAAACGTATCTTTCCAAGGAAGTGACTCTGTTCTTATGTTAATGATTGTTTTTCTAAGCGTTAAATGAGCGTGGGTAAATAGAACCCCACAGCAAAGCGAGCATCGAGTGTTGAGAGCAGTATTTACGAATTTGAATTGAAATTGAAATTGAAACCAGCAAGAGACCAAGCGAGAAATTACAAATGCAACACTAATGCAACAATGATCCCGAAGTAAAAAGCTAAAACAAACTAAGAGTTCTACGAAAAGGCAAAGACTTTGCTTTAAATGTTGTATACAGTTGCTAATAGAAACTTGGGAAGACTGTTTATTATATACTCAATCCCTTTAACTATTGTTCCTAAGTTAAACTTCCTTCTATCATAATTTAAACAACAGTCAACTGATTTTCTTTTGGTATATCATCAATTTGAGGGTTTTGGCTCTAGAATGATCTAACATCAATATATAAATTTAATTTACATCAATATTTCAAAATATTCTTCATATTTCAACTTCTTTAATGATACTCTCTATGCCCGGTAGATCGATCTTAAACCAAAACTTCTAACTCATATTACTGTGTCAAAAATCAAGCGTTACTTTAGGATTTTTACAACAGTTTATAATAGTCCGGTTAAAAAATATAAAAGATTATAGAAGTTTACTTTTTTTAATTTTTTTATGGTTTTCTCTATCAAAATTAAATTGACCTTTACCTACACTTCCAACTCTCACAACTTTATGAAAAATTAAGTGATTTTCTTTGGATATTTCATAGGTTCTTAATAAGTTTATCACCAGATTAAACTTGCATTCAAATTATACCAATATACCCGTTTAAAAGTTCTCAAATATTTTTAAAAAGTTGATATAAAAATCGATTTTAAAAGGTCTTATTGAGCCCAATTATAAAAACTAACAAAAGTGTTCACCATATTCCGTTATACCATAAACTCTTTTACTCCCTCTACCTCTCTCCCTCTCTCTCTTCTTCAGATGATTCAATCTTGTTCACTTTCGCTCTACTGGCAGTATTATTCAATCTTCGGCATTCGCTTCCGCCCACTTTAAGGGGCGTTTGGAGCTGAGCCGCCTTAGCTAACAATTTGTGCAGTTAGCGCAATCAAATCGTAGGATAATGTGTTGCTTTGGCTCTGCAGATTCGCAAATGTTTTTGTTATACTTTAAATCTTCCTGTTTCTACTACTACCACTTCCACTTCTCCTCCTGCTTCTGCTCTTCTCTTTCTTTCTCTCTCTCTTTGGCTTAGCCACGCTGCATTTGCGCTTTCTCATTTATGCAAATTTCACTCAATATGCAAAACACAATCATTTTGTTATAAGAACCAAGAGCAACGCACAAAGTTGAAGAGAGAAGACGCAGAGGGGAATGAAGGAGGAGCAGGAGCAGGAGTAGGAAGAGGAGGAGGCGTGACACGCCCCGGCCTGCAGTTTGTGCCTGGGCAATAAAGCAGCCAACTAAATAACTCAAACTATCACGAAAGATGCAAACACACACTGAGAGGAAGAGATAGAGAGAGAGAGATGGAGGGAGAGCAGCGAGAGGAAGAAGAGAACAGAGACGCAGCACAGGGCGGAGGACGATCAATCGTTTAAAAATTTAAATAATATATATGTTTGCCAGTCGGCGGGCAAAGCGAAAACTGTAACAGCCGATGTCGGAGTTGAAGTAGGTGGAGCAGCAGCCGGAGCAGAAGCAGCAGCAGCCTGAGCAGCAGCCAGAGATTTCTGCTTGCAGAGGGAGTCGCGCATCGCAGCAAGTCGCGTTCGTGGCAAGTTCAGTGAGTTGAGAACGCATATCGGCGGCGCATGCCCCAAGGCGATTTATGCTTTAAAACGGTGTAGATTTTTATGCTGTTTGTGCCGGTGCCAAGTCAAAGGAACGCTGCCACAGACACAGAAGGAGGCAGAGAAGGACGCCCAGGCAGGACAGACAGACAGACAGACAGACAGCGGGGCAAGCAGACTAGGCTGCTTATTAAGCGATCTAGTGAATTTAAAGTCTCTCTCGCACAGGTTAAGGAACTTTTTTGGTACGTGTCGCAGTGTGGCAGCCTTGACAGCAAACAAGTTTCTACCTTGCAACACGAAAAGATGAAAAAGAGAGAGAGAGGGAGAGAGAGAGAGAGAGAGAGATAAGTTCCCCTATGGGGGCGTTTAATTAATTCAAATCAAATGCATTCCCTAATCCCCAGGAAAACTTCAGTTTTATCTCTCCCATTTCATTTTTCCATTTCCCATTTGCCCTGCCCTGCCCTGCCAAACGCACAGAATCATTGAGGCAAATTAATGAAGCTGCCTCGAAATCGAACTCGAAATCACCACAATCACTCATAAGTCCCGCGGGAATTGACGCAGCTCAGCAGTAGATGAAATCCAAAACCCAAAGCCAAATGAATCACCGGAAAGCGCGCCTCGACGCGACGCGACGATGATTTCAATTGTCTTTGCAAGATATTGTCGCATAGCTAAGCCAATACAGCAGCTCCCTCGGCACTGACGAAGGTGTGACAGCCAGCGGGGGCTTGGCTCTCTATCTCTCTCTACAGCTGCTGCTGCTCCCTCTCTCTCTCACTCTTCTGCTCCTCCCACTCTCTCCCCCTGCAGTGCTTGTAATGTAGCTCAATTAATTGTAGCGTAATTTCCAGTAGCCGCATTATGTCTTAGCCGAGTTCGACTTGGCCTGCTGCACTTAGATGCAACTGTCAGCAAGCTGTCAAAGCAGCAGAGAGCTGGTCAGACAAGGGGGGATTACTCATAGACAGAGATTGCTATAGACAGACCCCACCTACCTCCCTCCTGCCTGTCTTAGGGCATCTTGGGTTTCCTGTGTGCTTCAGTTGACACAAAACTCACTTCATTTATTTATATTACTCTCTCTCTTTCTCTGCTAAACGGATGTTTTTGAACCGCAAGAACCACAAAACGTTCCGCAACTTTGTCAAAGTTCCCGCACTTTTCTTAATGAAATTCCCAATTCGCATTGATTGCGTTTTGCGGAAAAGATGAGAATGGTACGAAGGTTGCTAAGGTGTGCCCCCGAATGCCACTGTTCCACCTTGTTCCCCTTGCTTCCCTTTGCTGCGGTTTGGGCCGCTTTATCTGTGCAATCTGGAAACGAGAAGCGACGTGTTGCCGCCGACGCCTCTGCCTGTCAATTCAGAGAAGGAACAGCGCAACTGAAAGCTGAGACCCCCAACCACAAGTCGAGTGGCTAAAGATCTCTAAAGAGAGAACCTCGCAAATATAAAACAATAATATAATAAATGAATATCTAGAAAATCGTATGCAAAGTGGGCAGACATTCGAAAATGTCAGGCAACAAAGGCAAACGACTTCATTAGGCCACACAAAACTATTCGCAATTCGCGCCTATTCATTCATCTATTCATCGACTTAAGTCGACGACGAGGGTGTTGCCTCAAGGTCTGGCAAACATTTGCAAATGTCATAATTGCATGCGCTGCTTTGATTAAGTACGAGAGAGAGAGAAAAAGTGAATGTCATTTGGCGACACACGTATTTAATATTCACAGTCACACACACATAGATGGAGACACAGATAGAGACAGCGACTCATTCAGGCGACTGACGAAATCGACATAAATGAGTCGCTGCTATATGGCTGCCACCTGTTGCTGTCGCGATTATGTCGCGACTTCGTGTATAACTTCAGTATTCAATTTCCACACAAAAAAACTTGTACACATGTTTCGAATTTGCACCACGCTGCGTATGATTAATGTGCCAGTTGCAATTTGCTAACCCTCCTTCAACTCCCCCTGCCACCCTGCCACCTGCCACGCTGCCACTTCAACGTAGCTCCCCTAAAAAACTGTCAATCAAAGGCGCATTGAAATTTGTGCCACATTCTAAATTGGATTCATAATTTATAGAATTAAATTATTGCCAAATGTGTCACAACAGAGACAAATTTACACGCATTGATTGACTAATTGGACAAAGACACCTCGTTGTAAATGGCAGCAGGGAGTGGAGAAAGGGAAAAGGGAGTGTTTATAGAACTTGGATAGTATAGATAGATGTAATTTTCAATGTTTTCGATGTTCTTGTTCAATACTATCACGATAGTACTTCAAGTGCTCATCAAATACAAATTTGTGTATCATCTTTTATCGAAAACAATCGCAAGGTTCCCTATATTTAATCAGTCAAACGACTGATTTTCCATACTTAGATTGTTCGAAATATATCCATATTTAAAGCCGCCAAAATCTTTTTTATTTATTAAACGCGCCTAAAAAATCTATTATAAAAATAATTATTGATGGAAACTATCGTTCACTATCGATAGTAGTCCGTCACACAAAGATTCAATATATTCAAACTATCGTGAGTGGTTGGCACAGCTCTAAGTGTGTATAGGGAGTATCTAGGTGGAGTTAAGCTCAACTTACTCTTTCTCCACATTCACTTTCCCTAGTCTCAGTTCGATATCATTAACCCAGCACAGTCTGCCTGAATTCTCTCGACGATTTATAATCAGTTGCTCGCCGCCTTTCCAAAGCTGCTTAGCTGAACTAAATTATACAAGCAAGTGCGCATTATCTCAATTGCAAATTACCAATTGCTAAATCTGCAGTTTAAGCTTGGTTAGATTGTGCCTTATCTCTCTCTCCCTGAACTGGGCTGGTCTGGCTATGCGGAAGAGTGCACAGTCCCCAGACTGGACTGGTCTGGACTGCAGCAGCGGAGGGTGGCCTCTTTGCTCCGCCTTACATTGTTTTTGTCAGCTATTTAACATGTTGCAACATGAAGAACTTGCACAGGCATTGCAGAGGGGGCAGGGGGCAGCAGTCGCTGCTCTAATCAGCGGATGCCAAAGCCGCCGCCAAGTTTCCGGGAAGAAATATGTACTCCCATTGGCTGGCATGCAAAACAAGCAGACTGACAGACACACACACAGTCCAATAGTAACATAGGGGAGAGCAGAGAAGAGAGGAGAGGGATGGAGTTACGACGGGCAGAGCGACATGCAAAGTCGACAACAAGAACAAATTGCTGCCGCTCTGCCAAAGACAACAACGACAGCGGTAACGACAACGACAACAGCAGCAGCAACAGCAACAGCAACAACAACAACAACGGGCAACAACAGCAACTTGGCCATGGCCAAGACGGCAGCTCAGTCATAACTCAGCCTATTGGCTTGTTAAGCGATTTTCCAATATCTCCGCTTCAGCTTCAGCTTGAGTTGTGCACAGAGTTCTCTCAGTTCGCTTCAATTCACCTCGCTCTACACTGCAAGAAAACCAATCAGCTTACGCAGCTAGCACAGACATGTTCTATTAGGCCATGGGCATCCCCTTTTTCTCTCACTGTACTGCGCTGTAATTACGTGTAGTATGTGGTACTCCCTGTCTAGAAGGCGCGTGCGTGCCCAGCCATATGGATATTTATTTTTGCGTACGAGTTTTTCGGCCTTTGGCGCTTTCAACTATAAATATACACACAAGTCGAAGGCTGCTCTCTTCTACACTCCTTCTCTCCCCTCTCCTGCTGCATTCTGGGGTCTGTCTGTGCCAGGGTTATCGCAACTGGCAGCAACAGCAGCTGTTGGGCGCATATTAAGCTATTCTCCTGCTGGCCTGCAATGCTTATCAAACGCATGCAAAGACACGTGTATGAGTGCACCCCGAACCATGTACACTGGCATTGGGAGTCACTGTACCCATCCCCATGCCCATCTTCATCTCTATGTCATGCAAATGATTTATAGAAAGCTCTCATTATTTATAGTTTACCTCAGCTGCGGCGCTGTCAAATAAGTTGAGGCAATTAATTAAGCGAGAGGGGGTAGAATAGCATGACTTGACCAGAAAGGGGAAAGGGGGAGTGGGGATATTAGTATAGACTGTAGAGAGCTCTCTGCAACTGCAGCTACAATCAAACTAAAGATTCGTTGTAGGTGTTGGCTTCGGCAGCTCATCAACTGCCGCAGTTTTTATGACTGCAAATCAACCTGATCAATCTCCTCCTGCTTCTCCTCCTCCTCATCTGCCACAACTTGCTGTAGCGTGCACCTAATTGGAGCAGTCTCACTGTGTCTCTCTTTCTTTCTTTCTCTGCCCCCTCCCTTTCTCTTTCTCACTGTTTGGCTCTTAAATGATCCGTCATTAGCGCTAAACAAGCAATTCATTTAGAGCTCATTTGAAACGCCTCATTTAAGTGAAATGGAAATGCCAATTTTCGGCTAAATGACCAGAGTCACGGCCAACTCCAACTCCAATTCCGAACTGGGACTGTGGCAATAAAAACCACGTGCCACAAACATGAACAACAACAGTACACAACAAAAAGAACACGAATTCGAGATGCAGAAACAGAAACAGAAACCGTTGCTGGTGTGTCATTAAGTAAGGCGCGTGTTTTCTGCCAGTTCTCACTGTTCTGGCTGCTTTTTGGCCACAAATTTTTGGCCTGAAGAGTTGGCAATAATTCCAGAGACTGCGCCTGCCTGCCTGCCTGCCAAATTAGAGGTTTGCCAGGGCAAACAAAAGTTGGAGGCGTGTAACTTTCAGGAAACTGAAGTGAACCTGCGCTTAATGCGGAGGCGGGTGTTAATAATAGGGCGGGACAGGGCACAGGTGACAGAGAGGTTGATAACTGAGAGCATGAGCTATGAGGAATGAAGCCAATTGAAATTAAGCTGTGGAGGAGAGACGGAGGGAGGAAGAGGAGAAGCTAGAGAGACGGAACAATAGAGAGAAGAAGCCAAAGGGGAAGACAGCGCGAGGGAGACATTGTAAAAACAGGAGGGCATCAATAATTAATCGTGTTCAAGCGATTTGTGACTTCACGAAACGATGAAACGATGATTGGGCAACAATAATAATAAAACAATCATGGAACTCTCTTCTTCTGGTAATTGAGTTCTCGACGAGATCGCGCTGCTCTCCTCAGAGCGGAAGTGGAGCAAACACGACTGCCATTATATAATTGAGAAAAGCGATTGATTTAAATGGCGGCTCCGCGCACCATCTCCTCCTTCTCCTGCTCCCAAAGTAGCTCGAACTGCGGCTCGATCGATCTTGTTGGCTTCGCTTTGTTTCTTTGTTGCAAGCTCAGTGTTGCTGCCTCAGCCACTGCCACTGCCTCTGCCACTGCTGGGGCACTAAGGCACGTACCGGCACCTGCTTTCGACTGCTTTCAACTGGCGTGGCCTGCTAACAAATTAATAAATGATTATTACATTACGCAGGCCGTTAAGTAATGCGATTATGACATAACGAGCACACACACACACACACACACACACGCACACACACTGACTCAGTGAATTGTTAGTGCGAGAATCCAGAGAGAGAGTTGCTGCAGCAGCAGCAGTTGCAGTTGCGCCTCTGCTTGCCTCAATAATTTATCCATTAAGATTGCACGCGCCCGATTGTGCGGTACGTGGTCCGCTTCGGCTTTAGACGGTAGCCTAGCCACGCAACAGGGCAGCAGAGGAGTTGGGGTAGGAGGCTTGGCCCACAGTTGATTTAATGCGCCAAATTATAAAATTGTTGTTGATTTAATTTTATGAGTGTAAAACGGCCCAAACGGCCCCGACTCCGAGTCAGACTCACCTCGCCATCAGTCAGAGAACGCAGCTACTCGTCTTCCTCACTGTAGTAGTAGTAGTAGTTGTTGCTGCTGCTGTTGCTGTTATTATTGTTGCTGCTGCTGCTGCTGCTTGTAAGCATGTTTCGCAGTTTATCGCAATCTCAGCCAAAGCCAAAAACCGCAGCAGCTAAGCCGGCGAACGTGACATGTGAATTAGGCAGCAAAGACATGGACTGGAATTGGGACTGGGACTGGGACTGAGAGACCTGGACCTGAACCTGTAGATGTAGCTGTACCTGGGCCTATACTTTGGTCTTGGCCTGTGCCTCAGCCCCAGCCTCAGCCTGTGCCAGTGGCTCAGCCTGTGCCTGTGCCTCAACCTCTGCCTGAATATGGAGCTGTAACTAAAGCCTCTACAGCCACAAACAGGTGTCCCCCAGCCTCAGTCTGCCTCTCAGCCTCCGTTCATGTTTTTATCGTGTTTTATTAATAAATTAATTGACGCAAATGTGGCGCTGGCATTAGACATGATTCCGGGTCGAGGTGGCTTACAAGTAAAGGTTTCCATCGAAGCAATTCCCCGAATTGTAGACAAAGATAAGCTCGCGCTATCTATGCAATAATTTATGGAAACAACATTGAAACACTGTATGTTATAAATAATCACCCAACTATTGTTTAGCGTTTGTCATAGTTTTGTCTATTCAACTAACTGATCTTCAAACTGGCCATCAATAAATAACTCGCTATTAAAACAATGCAATATTAATAACAAACTGTTATTAAACAATCGAGAATGAGCACAACTATCTCCAGTTAAAGAAGTAGTATAATAATAGTAAATCTTAAGCTGATTAAATAGTGTGCAAATAGTCGGCGAGACAATCAATTTCCTCTTTTATGTGCTGGAGGAATGTTGTTAGACTTAAAAAGACCAATAAGAGTTTTATTTATTTAACCCTTCTCCCGCTCCCCCGTGCCCCTTAAAGAGTTTTCTTAATTTCCACTCAGAGTCGCATTGAATTTCCAGCATTTATTTCCTTTCGCCTTTAACGCCTTCTTCGAGGGGCCTCTCTCGCGCTCAATTAAAGCTGCACTTTCATTGAGGCAACCAGCAGCAGCCAGCCGGCACCACCCGCTGCTGCTGCTGCTGCTGCTGCATGCTGCATGCTGCACGTAGCTTGTTGCACGAAAGGATGAAGTCAATAATCGAAATACTAAACCCGTCTTAATGCGTCGGGGCAACCCGCAGGCCGCAACGTGCACAATTTGGCGCCCTACTTTGAGCTCCTACGCAGCCAGAGTGTAGAGAGGAAGAGGGAGCGTGGGAGCAGGAAAGAGAGGGAAAGAGAGGTACATTGCTTTACCATGTTAAGTGTTAATAAATCGCTGTGCCCCAATGAAGATCACGGGAATTTGTTTCAAACTGTTTTTATATTATTTTTTACAACTTCGTTTTGGACAACCCTTTTTGCCTTTTATTGCCTAACAAATTAGCCCAAATTAATCACAAACGAAAGTAACGCCACATGCAGCCCCAGAGAGAAAGAGGCAGAAAGAGAGGCACAGAGAGAAAGAGAGAGATGAATGATACTCACACGCAGTGTGAGGGCTGCGCAGTTGAACCTCGAACCCGAATCTAAACTGAAGATTGACTTTGAGTTTGATCTAAGCATTTACGAGGCGACATTAAGCCAGGGATGCCATGACACACACACTCTGTAAACCTGCAGGTCTCCTTCCCCGTTCCCCTTCCACCTCTCTCTCTCTCTCTCTCTGTCTGTGGCCACGTCAGCAGCCTGAGCCTGGCGGCAGTTGGCGATGCGTAAGTGCAGCATTTTCTCAAACAATTTGCAAGCTTTCAATCAAGTCTCGGACTGAGACTGAGACTGCAGCTGGGGATTGGCAGCCATGAGAGAGAGAGAGATGCGGAGATGCAGCTCTAATCGATCAAAACCCGTGTGGCAGGCGCATGTTGTGGCAGCCGCGTTCGATTCCATCATTCATGCGATCAGCAGCATTATCTGCCGTCAGGCATCAAGCGATGCTTAAGGAGCCAAACTTGACCAACAATGTGGATCTCGCTCCGCTCTACCTCCCCCTCTCCATGCAACTCTCTCTCTCTCCCTCTCTCTCTCTCTGTCTCCCTCTCCCTCTGACTGTTAAGTCTGTACAGGGTAAAACGTTCTCAAAAGCGTAATTAACGTTCGCATATTTTGCTGTCGGATTATCGCCCGTTTCGCGTTCATCAGCGACAAAAGCTTCCTGTGTAAATTGAACGAATAATTGCGCGACTAACTGTAAAAACAAGCTGCATCAGACAGAGAGAGAGAAGAGGAGAGAGTGAGAGACGCAGGAGGTCTGTCTAAAGGCTCTTTAGACTAACGATTGCCGAACATATTTATAGAAAGTTACCGCTAATGATGGTTATGGATTATATTAAACATATACATACCATACACTTTATATGTACATTTAAATCGATTCATTCATTAACTCTATATATCATCTACATATACAGGGATTTCCTACATACCTTTTAAACATATAAAGCGATTTAATTCCTTTTAATTCCTTTCCCACTGCAACCAATTAACTAATAATAAATGGCGGTAATTAATAATCGCTTGACAATCGTCTGTGTTTACGAGGGTGGTCTCTCTCCCTTCTCCATTCTCCCTCTCCCTCTATCTCAGCACGTAGTTTTCCCAGCTCCGAGAGGTCATAAAAATCTCCACAGTCAGTGTCAATTCTCGAGTGGCCTCAACTGTGTTTGTAAAATGATATGAGCACTTTTTCCTTTACAACAATCTCGATCTGGAACTCGTACGCAGTCTTGCTCTCTTTCCTCTCATTCCTTCTTCTCTCTCTCCCTCTCCCTTGGTAATTTCTCAAACGCTAATCCTTCGTGCGACTGCTTATCGTCTCTGAGCCCGCGCCCGCGCTCAGAGACGCTAATTTGATGAGTCATCTGTGCCGACTTTGTCGTCGTCCAGTTGCGATAGTCATCTGCGTATCACTGAAGGGCTATAAGTGAACCCCGACCCCGACCCCTGTCACTGCCACTACCCCCCACACTCTCTCTCTCTCTATTGCTTTCTTCAGTTTACCTGTTCATCTATTGTCGTAAATTTAAGGCTTGTCATTGAATGGGAGTGCTTGCTCGGCCTCAGCCTCAGGCCTCAGGCCTCGGGATCTGTTTGTATTGAGTTTTCGTAGAAAATGTCACAAAAAAGGAATGTCAACACACACGCACACACACACAAACAGAGGGCAAAGGGAATACTATGCACACAGTTAGATGATAATCGGATCCCATTCGTAGTCATTGGGTATCTCATTTCCAAATAAAAGGCCGCAAATGAAAATGGTAACAATGGGGGGAAATGCTGTGGAAATCGTTGTTGTTGTTCTTGTACACAAATATATATTGTGTATATCTCGTAGTTGTTGCCGTCTGTTGTTTATCTGCAAGCTGGGAAGGGAAAGGAATTTCCAATACCTTATCGAGCCGCATTTATGCGCTTCATTAACTTCCTTTCAGCTCAAGGATGCATGAAACTACGCCCAAAGGGATACGGTTACAACTTGAATTGCATCCCAAGCTGGCAGCTGACTCGTATTCGTTACGATAGTCATCTAACATTGTCGATTACAACCCATTCGAAAGCAATAATCTTTCTTTTTATTGTGTAAAGCGCATTAAAGCTGTTTAAAAAAAATATGCAAATTTGGGTTTATTTTTGGCAATAGATCTAAGATATTCCCCCCCCCCCTTTTGATCATATTTTTATATCTCATGCAAATTTGTGGAGAACTTCTTCTTTTCGTTTCTAATCCCTGCTTTTTATAGATCTTCTGTTACTCGTGCTTACTGCTTAAGGTTGCCAAAAAGATTAAAGTTTATATCGCTATAAATACTTCGACAGCTTAGGATCCCATTCATGAATGGCATATCAAACATCGCGTCGGCTTTGTGTGTTCCAAAGGAACCAAAAAAAGAAAACAAAAAAATTAATTTAATTACGTACTCTGCGGATCTTTGAGGCGCGCCCTAACGGCGCAAGTGGCCTCTTTCTTTGGTTTTCGGACACTGTGTCTGACTCATAGGCGACTCACAGTCGCAGTCGCAGTCACTGGCTGCCCCCGCTGTGACTATCATAAGAACAACAACAAGAAGTGGAAGAAGAAGAGGAAGAGGAAGAGTAAGGCAAAGGAAGTCGCCGCGAAGATTTGGTCGCCTACTCCGGAGCTGTCAGCTTATCATTTCGCTTTTAGCGCAACCTCTCACAAAGTGCGAGTCCTGTGCAAGTGTGTGTGTGTGTGTGTGTCTCTGTCTGTATGTCTGTGTGTGTGCTCATTATCAGAGCGCGCTCAATGGAATGCAATGGCAAAGCAGCTACGAGGTTGCTTTGCTCTCTCTCTCTCTTGCGTTGCGTGTTCGGGGCATGTTTCATGTTATCCTGCTGCTCTTCTCTGCTCAATTTCGGCTACTTTTGGCAGCGTGTGTGTGTGTGTGTGTCGTGTGTTCGTGTCGCATGTCGCCGGGGGACTCTCTCACTGCATCGCCGCCGCCGTCGCCGCCGCCGTCCCTGCGATAAGGTTTTAAGTTATGACCTTTTAAAATGTCCAAATGCGACGATAACGCGTGATTACTACAAATGTATTCCGAGAGTGCAGCGAACACAGAACAGGACGCCACACCAAGAGGGGGGTAGGGGGCAAACAAGAGCCAAAGGGAGAGAAAGAGAAGAGTAAGAAAGGGAGAGAGAGCAGTACAACTTGAGGCTTGTCGAGGCAGGCAAGGTAACAAATTGTTTTGGCCCCCAACTAACGAACGAAATCTTAAATCACAAGTTACGCCCCTTTTGCGTTTTGGGCCCAAGCTTCTGTCTAAGATCGTCATCGATTGCAGGACACTCTCCTCTGCACAGTTTCACTGCCTGCCTGCCCAGCGTGCCCAGCCTGCCCAGAGTCAGCTTATACTACTAGCTGTGTTCCATGTGAACCGACAATAAATATCGATCAAAACGTCAATTTTTATCTATTCTGCAAATCGATTGCACAGTGTCATGAAAGCAGTTGAAAAGTGCAGCAAATGTAGAATTGAGCTTTAGTTTGTTACTGTTTCTATTTCGTTCCACTGTGCAGCTGAGCGGGCACTTTGCAAATTGTTGCGCCTTGCATAATTTAAGCATAATTCTTGTTTTATTCGCCGTCTTCTTTCCCTCTCCTTCTGCATCTCTTTAGGAATTTTCCTCTTCTTTTTCTTTTTCTTTTGCTTCTGCTGTTTCTTTTCTTTTCCTTTTTTCCCTTCGCATATGTCGATTGTTGCCTGATATCCGTGGCGAGCCGCAGTCGATGCAATGTTCGAAGCGCTCCAAGGGATTCTGCGCGCTCTGCTTATTATAAGTGACCCTCCCCCCACAGCTCCCTTCTCCCCATAGAGAAGGGGGTATATTGCTAATAATAACAATAATAATATGCGTTCGCTTATCAAAATTGACGTCAGATCTTATTGATATGCATCTGCGAGCTGCGCTGTCTTCCCTCTCTCTCTCTCTCTCTCTCTCTCTCCTACTCTTTGTCTCTTTCTTTTTTTGGCAGCACAAAGGAAAATCGTGTCAGTCCAAGTCGGGACCAAGTCGAGCTTAATTGAAGCGTTATTATGCGAGTGTCACATATGCAAAGTATTCTCCAATTCCCGAAGCTGAAGCTGAGCTGAACTCAGGGACTCCAGACCAGACTGGACTCTGTTCACCAAGGCACCAAGCTGTGCACACGCAGCAGCAGCAGTCTCTGCCTCAGCCTCAGCTCGGGTTTGACAGATGCCTCAGAATTTAAGCACCGCGGGCCATCGGCAGCCCGAACCCGAACAGGCAGCCTCGTCTTTTATTAATCAGCAGCAGAAAAAAAGAGAGAGGAGGAAGGTGGAAGGGGGATGGGAGGGGCAGGAGGGTATATTATTTATATCGAATTTAATAATAATTCTTGAGCCGCTGTCGACGTCGCTCTGCCCGCAGTGTAGGATGCGTAGGCTGTTGTTGGCCACTTTTGATCGGTGCAAAAATTTGCATTGATCGACGTTGAAGATATGACGGTGGCATGCCACCACTGCCACTGCCACTGCCACTGCCACTGCCACATGCTGCATGCTGCATGCCTGTCTGGGGACGCTGCGCTTATGATGAATGATTGCGGGCGTCGGCCAGGATGGCCAGGGCGGCCATTCAACTTTGACTACTTTCGCCGGGGCGGGTGAAAAGCTGCGATGCAACAGCGACGCGCTTGCCCTTATTAGCATGCCAAGCGCATCCTGCACAGAAATTGGGTTACTCCACACTCCCCACACACACACTCCTTTCCTTTCTCCTTCATCTTCTCCGTCTCCTTCTCGCATTCTTAATGTGCCGTTTTGTTAAATTGCAGCGTTAAGAATTGCGCACATAAAGCATTTTGTTGTCAAACTGATTTTCGATCATACATAATTTTTATCTTGATCCAAATAAGGCTTACCAGATCCAGCCACAGCCACAGCTACACAGCTACAGCCACAGTTCGGGCCTAGGGCCAACAAAACCAGCTTGCATGGAGGATCGTTAAAATATTCATGCACAAGCCAGAGAGAGAGAGAGAGAGAGAGAGAGATAGAGAGCGGGACAGCGCATTATCAAGTATTCATGAGGTTTTATGGCAAATACGCAGAGCAACAAATGAGTTTCAGCCTGAGTTTCATACCACAGACAAGCATAAGCAAAATAAAGCATATCAAAATATTTTGAAATCGATTTCTTTTGCGGGCGTTTCAAATCTGACGCCTTATTTGTCGCCCCAGCCACAGCACCAGCCTCAATCGCAGGTTAATAATTTGCCAGCCGAAAATGGCTAAGTGGCGGCGATCTTAAGTGCACCATAAAAAATGTGAGCGCATAAATCTCAACGAATTACAGATATATGTGTATAATATATAAGCCCACAATATATGTGAATATATGTATATACATATCATATGATATGATGACTGAACTGTTATGGGCCTTAAAAAAGCCTCTGCCTTGGCAATTTGGGCGATTTAACGATTCGATTTGATAATGCGAGCAATAATTTTATGCATATGACTGTTTTTATATTCCCCTATCTATATTTATAGCAGATGTGTCAAGTTGTAAAGGCTTCAGAAATGGCACGAGCTGATGTGATTAGCTGAGAAAGAAATGAACATGGAAATAGTCAAAGAATTCTTTTTAATAAAGATGAGTTATGGAGATTAAAATTGAAATAGTGAATGAACTTTGACAGTTTCTATGTGAGCATTAATAGAGAATGCTCTTAGAAAGAAATAGAAACAGCAGAAGAACTTAAACATTTCCTATGCCCAAATGTATAGGGAACTCCTTATAAAAAGATGAGTTATTAGGCTCAATTTTGATGCATATAAGAGTGTATTGTATAACAGCCAAGTTTGGCAAGCTTCATAGACATTTCCCTATAGTAAGATGATCTATAGTGCTCTGTATTAACATTTGAATATGCCCTGCCCCCGTCCCCACTCTTGGTATTCCCCAATCGAAACAAAGTTTGTTTTTATTTACGAGTATTTTAATTTGCTCGTACCTTTCCTTGACCCAGTTCAGCTTCTCTCATTCGCGACGGTAACATGGCATCGTGCTGACTCCCCCGTCACCAACCTCACCAACGCCCCCGCTCCCGCCCCCTGGCTTGTGCAACGAGGCGCACACATAAATCGGACCTCAATATCCACAAAACGACAGTAAACGGTCATTTTTATCGGAATAATTGCATTTTTTCTCCGTTTTGCCAGCGAAAGTTTTGATTGCGTTTCATTCTGGAGAGCACTGTGCCGGGGCTGGTCTGGCCTGGCCTGGTCTGGGCTGGCGTTAGCTGCGACACACACATACACATGCAGGATTTCATTACGCGGCGGCGGCGGCGGCGGCGGCTCTGCCCGAGGCCCTTGAGCCAAACGAGCGTTCTGACAATTGCACAAGCTCACAATGCGAGGGACCGAGCTGGAGTCGATTCGGCAGCGTCTGCTGATTGTGCATACGCACGAAATCAATAAATAAAAGCAACAAGAAATTGAACAGAGACTCGCAGCAATGGTAGCCCACGCCGCCCAGCCTTGATCGACGCCCTCCTACCGCTGCCTCTCGCCCCCTTCCTTGCCTGCTGCAACTGTTGCTGATGCGCGCTCATAATTCATTTCATTATTGTTTTGACATTTTATTTATTGAATGCGAACAGGCGTGCGTACGCCCCCCCTCCCCCCCCTTCAACTGCCTGTCTGCTGCCACTTCCCCACCTCCCCCTCCTCAGCTGTGATGTGGTTCCTTGGTGTAGCTTGGCTTGTTTTGTTTTTGTTGCTGGGGCTGGGCAAATGTTTTGCGCAAATTGTTAACGGGCTTGTTTCGTTTTGCTCAAATAAGTGAAATCAATGCCTCGCCCCCCTTCTCCTCTCTTTGCTGGAATTATATATGTTACACTCAGCTGCTGCGTGTGGGGTCTCTTTGTGGCAACAAAAGACTTAGGCAACGAACTCGCGTGAAAAGCAGATGAACAAAGCCCGGTATTGTGACCATTGTCTGTTGCCCCCTTCTTGTTGTTGTTGCTGGCCAGAGAGTAAACAAATGAAATACTTATGATAATGTACTACTTGCCATAGCTAATTTGCATAAACACAACAACAATAAAAAAGACAGGGTATTAAAAAAGGTATCTTAAGTGTTTATTCGCCTTGGAACACAACAAGCTTTACATTCGGGTCAAAACTGTTTCTCGAATGTAGTTCGAATGTAGTTCGAATGTTGATCTACATTTTAAGGCAATCAATGGGAAAGTTGAGAGAGGGAAGAAGAGAGAAAGAAGAGTCTTCGGGCTTATCCCAAGTATATTTCACATTGATATATTGTTTATTTATTTGCTTAAATCTTGTAGACGCCTTCTACTACTTCCTATCAGCTGCTGCAACTTCATTAGCAGATTCTGAGGGCGATTGCAGGCTGTGAAAATGCATTAAACGCATTCCTATTGCAGCATTATTAATGCAAGGCCAAGGCAAAGGATGTGCACGCCCACACACACGCCCCCACACGCCCAGCTGCGAATGGATGCGATTGCCAAATGCCAAATGGTTAACAATTAATACACACCTCGCGCCACCAGTGCCACATTGCCACATCGCCACATGCCACATGATAAATGCGATCGCTTGCAATGTGGAAAATGGCAAATAATTTGGAGCACAAGTTTAGAGGGGCAGGGGAAGGGAGAAGCGCTGCGATTCCCTTGCTATCTGCGAGTTAATGGAATCAAAACGCTTAGGAAGCGTAGCAAAGCTTGCCACAAGTGAAGTGACGCATGCGACAGGGAAATATGACAATACGACTGAAAATTAATCTTGCATAGTCAAGCGGGGGAGGAGGAAGGCAGGCAGGGAGTGCAGTCTAGGCAGGATGCGAGTGAATGTG
Source organism: Zaprionus camerounensis (assembly GCA_018904165.1). Lineage (NCBI taxonomy): Eukaryota > Metazoa > Arthropoda > Insecta > Diptera > Drosophilidae > Zaprionus > Zaprionus camerounensis. The sequence goes on from JAEIFS010000037.1 coordinate 806,563, forward strand.
AACTTGATTATGTTTTATGAGATGTGCTGCATGAAACTGCAACAACGTGCAACGTGCTGTATTCAGTCCTGCTGCCACAAATCCGCCAACACTGTTGCAGGCGTAGATCGTCGTCGTCGTCGTCGACTGTGTCCGTTGTGTCTGCCATTAGATGTCGCCCATAAATTGTGGTATCATTTTTTATATGCACTTATGTGGCACATGCAAAGCGCGCAGCACAGCAACATGCAACACATGCAACTCTAGCAAATGGGGCAAGCCTTTAGGGCCGCGACTTAACCCAGCAAATGACCCAAGAAAGGGACGCACACAGCCCAATACCAGGTGGGCGCTAATCTGCCCCGTCTGCTCATTTCCGACACTGATTACGTGTGAGTCTATGCATGTGTGTGTGTGTGTGTATGTGTGCATTGTTGTTCTCATTACGGACAGCCAATCGGATGATATATGGATAATGCAAGGGGACCTTAATTGAAAACCCATTTCAGGCAGCTGGTACCACTGTGCGCCATACGCCTACGCACACTGTGCCCCCACAACAGACGCCACACTACACCACACCACACTACACCTCCAGGCAGTCCACAGTCCGCCCCGTTGTCCACACAGTCCGTATCATTGTTGACGACATTTATGTCTTAATATTTTTGCCTGCCCCTCCCTCCCGCCTCCTGCCCCTGCTCCCCCGATGCCGACAAATGCAGTGGCACTCAAATGTTACCGTTACGAGGCCACAGCCAGCGATGGAGCTGCAGCCACAGCCATTAGCCTGTCCAGGAGGTAACACATGGCCGGCGAATACATTCGTATTTAAACCATTAATTTCCATTTATGGATTAAGCATGTGAGAGAGTGGAGCCTGCTGCCTGCACCCCTCCCTTCCCCCGTCTTCCTTCTCTCCATTGCCATCTCCAACATCTTCCTGGCCTGCACGCACAAAAGCCTTTAATAAATGCAACACCATTACGTGCCGCACATGCTTAGAGGAAGAGCAGCAACAGCAACAGCAGCAGTGGCAGAGGCAGAGACAGCAGCAGCAGCGAAGGCAACCAGTTGGCCAGAGGAACAACTCAATTGCCTGGCTTACTGTGACTCCCGATTGTCGACTCCCGACTCCGACTCTGACTGCCGACTCCAGTTTACCGACTCCGTTGTGCCTTCTGCAGTAGATTTTTCCGAGCTGCTTATCGCGTCTCGCGCGCGCTCCGTTGCTTTTCCGCTCGCGCCCCAAATCTTTAAATGCTGCGCATGTGATTTTTCTTTTCGCCTTGCAACTGTTGCTGTTGCGGAGGCAGCTGCTTCTGCTCCTGCCTCAGCTGGCAAATGGAGTCGCTGGGATTAGTGCGAGTGAGTAATGATTCCAATGGCTGCAACTGGCGACGACGCTGTCTGGATTTGTGCAGCTGGAGAAGTGAGAGACGTATTCTCAGTACTCTCCCCAGCATATACCAGACATAGCATTTATACCCTATGCCATTAAACTGGAGTAACTCACCGCGATCTGCTCCATTCTCTACTAAACTCTGCCTAAACCAACTTAAGCCTACAACTAAGCAACTCCTCGCAAGAAAGAGCCTTCCAGGCAGAGCCAAAGGCAGAGACAGGGGCAGAGTCAGAGGCAAAGCGGGACTACAACTAAATAGGGAGCACTCATAAATTGAAGAGGGCCCACAGAACGATTATGCTCGCATGTGTACCTAATGGAAAATGGATTTGTGGAACTGTGGAATGGCGGAACGAGCAGGAGCAGCAGCCGCAGCAGCAGAAGAAGGAGAAGGAGGAGACGAACGAGTTGAGCTGCGCGACTTGTGGATGGTTGTGCAAACACTCGCCTGGCAATAGGCAAACATACACAGGCCATAAAATGCCACAAATTCCTGGGTGTTCCCTCCGCAATTGCGACGCCCCGAGAAAGCGAGAGGACGACGCCGCCACTGATGATGCTTCGCTCGGCTGATGAGCAGCAGCGACTACAGAAGGGGTAAGGCGACTGTGGTGGATATTAATGTAGCGCTGTCCGAGTGGCAAATGAAAGTCATCAATCAGCGGGTGCAGCCCGTGCAAGAGCACAGTTCCATCAGAAAGAGAGGCAAGAGACACAAAAGGGCACGAGGGGGGTAGAGCGGGGTAGGCTGCGCATGTGCGGCACCTTATGGGTTATGATTATGGCTGCGTGTCGCTGCTGCAAACACTGTCAAAGCTGTGGGCGGATCAAGGGCGCGTCCACATTTGTGTAGAGAGTTGCGAAGGCGCCATTTATTGCAACATTGGGCAACCATTTTGTCAAATGCAGCGTTATTTCTACTGTTCTTCCACACTCTCTCTCTCTCCCTCACTTTCCCTCTCTCTCTGATTCTATCCCTGATTATTTCTCTCTCCCTCTCTCTCGGTCTCTGTCTGCTTGATGTCTTAATTGTTATGCTAAGAGGGTAGAACCGACTCTGTCGTTGCGGGGCGTTGAAATTAAATTTATGTTTCTATGCAATTTATTATATCAACCAGAACGAAAAGCTACTCTCGGCATGCCGAAGGTGCCATACCCTAGCGGGTTCTTATATATGCTCCCATCGTTCCTATACTAGTGATATATAATGGTGTAGAATATTATGTCTAACTTTTATTGGCACTGATAAGTTAAGTTATTTCTAAAATCAAAACTGGTCTTCTTTTCGAAAGATTGTTCCTATGACAGCTATACTATACAAGTATATTGGTATATTGATCCGGCTTGTTGCAACTTATATGTATATAGCGTGCAGCAATAAGCAGCATATGTTCCAAGTTTCATCAAGATAGATCTTAAACTGAGAGACAAGTTCGCGTTGCAACAGACGGACAGACGAACAGGCCTAGTTCGATTCCTCCGTTGATGCTAATACAGAATATACTATATATACCATATAGTGTCATGTCTCCTAAAGTTCTGGCCAAAATGAATATACTCTCTGCAAGGGTATTCAAATATTGCCACAGTCTACAACAGCAGCAGCAGCAACAAACAGAAAGGGGGCCTGGCCGTGCTGATAGTCGCGACACGCCCACCTTTGAGGCGGCCTTTTGATGATGCCCAGTTCAGCCAACCAGCAACAGAGCAGCAACAACAACAACAAAAAGAGGAACTACAACAAGTCCAAGTTGATTTTGCTTTATTAGGTTTATTTTATGATCTAGCCTGCATATATATATGAAGGGATAGGGGAAAGGATGAAAGAGGGGGTTGCTTGCTTGCTTGCTACCCACCCAGCTGCGATGGGGGCGCCGCGATAAGCTTCCTGCTCAGCCACAGACTTAATAAGTTCGCCTCCTAACTGAGATTTATGCTTTCCCTACCCCCCCTCCCTTAGCCAACAAAAAGGTCAGACAGAGGTCAATTCACAAATGTCCCAAATTTGTACAGTTTTCATTGTTTTCCGCTGTTTGTTGTTATTGTTGTTTGCAAATCGTTAACTGATTTGCCTTTGTCAATTTATGGCCAAAACGATTTGTCCAGCAATGACGCGGGTAGTTTGAATAGTTGCAAATAAAATGGGAAGTTTATACAATTTTCCAACTATCCAGGAAATACTGAAACTATACCTAATATAGGATCAGGCAGTTTACTTAATATTCTAGCTATTTTTTTTTAGCTAATTTCACTTTTCAATTATAATCAGAGCATTAAATTGTCTGCCACATCGCTGAGATTTATTTCTGCTCATTCTTTTTTTTTGCCATATTTTATCGCATGTTGTGCATCTTTTTACTCTCATTTTTCGTGCCGAACATGACAAATAAATAAAATAACAATAAAAACGAGAAATAGCGCAACAATCGACAACAATGAGAGCAACAACAGCAACAACAACAAGAGGCCTTTGTCATTGTTGCCAGTCAGCAGGAGATCTTTCACTTTTAACCTTTACAGACAGGAGAGGGAAAGACGAAAGAGGGAAAAGGCAGCGAGAGAGGGAGGAAAAGGAACACAGTGCAAAAGGAAAACGAGGCCGATTTAACTGACAATTAAAAGTTTCGCATGGAGATGAGCGTTGCAAGCATTGCACCGTGGGCAGTTGCACTCAGCCTGTGGCAAGTGGCCAGTTGCAACTAAGTATGCACAGTAGAACTGAGTGTCTCTCTATCTATCTCTCTCTCTGTGTGTGTGTGTATGTGTGTGTGTGCTTGATTTATAGATGCGGCGCGTGGTTGCAGCATGTGAAAAATGAACGCGAGATTTATAACATCAGCCTAATTGAATGTTTGATCCTGCGCATAAATAACCAAATTAATGAAAATGATTTTTAATAAATTTCTCAATTGCATGTTTAACTCGAACGCACACTGCGGCCGACTGTGGCCCGTATCTGTGGCTGCAACTGCGTCTGCCTCAGCGCGGCATCTTGAGCGGCGTATCCCGACTAGACACGCGGCCACGCGGCGATGTCCTGCTGGGCGTGAGTAATGCTCCTCTATTAGGCGCTGCATCACTCCACCTAATGGAGGCTCATGGAGCTAGCTAGCTGCTCGGCCTGGTAGCTGCTGCAACTGTAGACAGAGCTGAAGCTGAAGCTGGGAGCAGCTGCAGTGCGACGACGACGGAAGCGATGTTGTCATTAGCTGGGGTCACCTTTGCCACGGCAAGCAGCGCAAAAGGAGCTGCTCATGATCATGCCATATTGCTGGCATCTCTCTCTCTCTCTCGCTCTCGTTCCCTCCCTTCTCTCGTTTTGCAGCTGCTGCTGCGCATTGCTCGCCCGCTTTAATTATGAAGAAATGTATCGTTTTTGCAGCAATTAATGGCGCCATTGCTTCACTTCACTCTCCCAGCAGCAACCTCCTTCTACTGCACCCTCTACTGCCTGCTCTGCAGTGCCTCCTCCTGCTCCTGTTCCCTCCCCTTCTCCTTCTCCCGCTCCCTCTTCAGTTACTCCTCCTTCTGTTTTTCGGCTTCGCTCTTAGTTCAATTCACAGATAATTGGCCTTGCCACATTTGTGTCCATCCATGATCGGAGCGCGGCCTTTTGATTTACCTTAAACTGAGAATTTCAACATATTTCGACATGCTGCAACATGCAACGTCAACATGCCCGTTGACAACTTCAATTAACGAGTGCGCAGTGCGTGCAATTAGCGCATTTTTCTCATATATATCCTTACCGAAAATGAAACGAAATACACGATCCCCGCAATTTTCGCATACCCCAAAATGAGAGACAGCTACCGCCCCCCTCCCTTTCTCTCCCTTTCCCTCTCTCTCTCTCTCTCTCACTCCATTTTGGTCAAGTGATATGCAAGCTGCGCTTGCACAAAAAGGAAATGGAAGCCATTTGTCATCACAACAACGAAAACCGTAGGTGGGAGGGGGGGGGAACATTAACAACAACTTTCAGTGTGAGGAACTTCCTACAACAAGGCATGGGAGGTGGAAGAGGAGGGACGCAATGTCAATAGACTCATCAATGGTTTAGACGCGCTCTACGCCTGGAATTCCTAATAACAAAGCGTGCTTGGCAAACACACAGAATGCTTAACCCTGTAAATGTGTGCAGGCAGTGGGGTATGCCAACAGTAGAGGAACTATCTAACATAGAGAAGACTATACCAGCTGGGAACAATCCCCCAGCTACAGGGCATTGCCTAGTCTATTCCCCCTCACTGCAACACCTCACACATTTGTCACCTGTTTAGGTTTCTGACAGCCATTCAAGAGTTGAATTTTGACTTTTTGAATAGTCGCATAAATCAGACACACAAAAACCCCGAGCAGTAGAAGAGGAATAATGAAAGAAGCGCGGCACCTGCCACGAACGCATTGCGCCTTCTCTTTGTCTTTGGCTCTCTCTCTCTCTCGTGTCTCTCGTCTTCGGGTCAATTGAAATGCAGGTAAGAACGCCCCGACATGACGACGATTTGTCTACGCGATTGATCTACGCAACGCAAGCGAGACAGTAATGATATAGCAGCTGAATTTATAGTTCTGCAAGAGAGGGGGCAGGGGTACCCCCCAGCAAGGGTAAGGGGTGAACGAAAGTGAAAGTGTGCTGAAATCTGATTGGATGCGCTGTCGACGATTCTGCAACGCCTGCAATGAGAACAAAAACTTGGCAAATAATGACAGGCGAAGAGCAGGAGGGAGACAGGAAAGGGAGCAGAGGGAGAGGGGCAGAGGCTGCGCAGTCTGGCCTGACGGCAATCAAAATCACGTCACGACTCTGCGGCAAGCCAAACAACTGTGGCGTCTCTGCTTTTTTCACACCAATAAAGTTTGTAACGAAAGCGACTGCACTGTAAGAAATAGAAGGCAAACTTTGCATGGCATCAAAACATACTACTCATAATCATACATATGTACATACATATATTCATTTAATTTTACAACTGTATCTACACTTTCTCTCAGTGCATTCGCCACACCATGTGGCAGACAGTGCGATTACGACACAATCGCAGCTAAAGTTAATTGAATAAAGCGTTGGTAAACTTTTGTAATTGCCCGATCGAGGAGATTTACAAAACGAACGCATTTGTATTCACCCGATACGCCCGATATGATCCCCAAAGAGAGATTTTCGCCTTAGCTTTAGCTCGGATACGGATTCGGGTTTGGAGTTTGCAGTTTGGGTTTCATGTCTGCCAGGAGCCATAATTGAGATGCCTTTGAAGCGATAATAAATTATGAAATGAAACGAAAACGAAACTAAGCGAACGAAACAAGAAAGTGAAATACCAGAGAAACGTGCCGCGTTTTGCGAGGTGACTGACTTTGTGAGTCTCTCTCCCTCTGTCTCCCTCTCTCTCTCTCTCTCTCTCTCTCTCTCTCTCTCCATCCCTCACACTTCTCTCTCCTTCTCGCCTGCACAAACGATTAGTCCAGGGATTAGACAAACTTTAGCAGCCATAAATTATAAGTTTCGGGGGCAGAAACTAACGGGAATAAACTGCGAAGAAAAAGGGAAACCAAATTCCTTTTTATGAGTGCAGTGAACCTGTCTAAAGATCCTTCACTTAACAGTAAATTGAATGCAGAGCAGGATAAATTCGCTGTACTCTGCTTGATCATAATAATATATAATCAGATTTTTCAATCTGTACAAACTCTTTCTTGGCATATTCCAAGTTATATTAGCTTCATCAACTTCATGTTTTTTGTGAATTTGATATCTATTGTTTCCTTCTCAAGTGAAAATGTCAAATGTTATTCCCATTTGGCGCATTTCGCAATGTGGCAGAGACAAAGCGTCATTTGCCCCCTCCTCTCTCTCTCTCTCTCTATTTCTCTCTCTCTCTCTCACACAGCGACTGTCCAGCCCCGCTCTTTCTGTCCGATCTGTCTCGGCTGTCTGGCAAATGCCGAAAAGTAATTGAGAACTGTCATGCAATCAGATATGATGCAAGAGTGGCCATGGCGAGGAGGTACTCTGAGTACCTTTTTGTTGCACTGCAGGCCCCACAATTAGCCGCAGTTGCGTGCCACAGACTATGGCAAGTTGCCCGCAACACAGCGACACATTTGCTAAACTCATGAGCTGTGAGCTGAGCTGAGTTGAGCTGAGCCCTAATGCCATTGCAGGGCATGTCCAGGTCGAGGTCCGTGTCCGGGTCAGAGTTGTTTAGCATAAAAAAAATGAACACATGTTCCTCACTGTACGACGAAGACGACTTCCTGGTTCGTCTCGTTCTTGTTCTTTAAGCCTATTTGCCCCTATTGATTCCCAGCCAGCGGCATTGCACGGTCGCGCGAGCTACATACATATGTACATAAAAAAACAAAACTAGCGAAAAAAGCAACAAAAATAAAAGAAACTTAAGAAGAAGAGGCAAAAAACAGAACATCGATTTGTAGCAGCGCCTGCGCAAAGCGTGAAATTTATGCGACCCACACGCAGCGCCACCACTCACACGACCACGACCCAAGCCGAAGTCGCAGTCACAGTGGCTGCAGCATCAACAATAACAACAACAACAACAGAAGATGCTTCACCTTCACCAGTCGAAGTTTTAGTTGCAAGTCGCAGATGAAGTCGAAGTCGAAGTCAAAGCTGAAGTCGAAACTGAAACTGAGGCTGAGGCTGAAGTTGCGAGATGGAAGACGAAGACGAAGACGACGCAGCGCAGCCAGCAAATTTCATTTCTCGCAATAAATCCATGACTGATTTATGTACTGCACAATCGTTACAAATCACAAACGTTTACTGAATGAGCCTCCTTTGCAGCCGCTCTTTCTCCTTACCCTCTCTCTCCCCCTCCCTCTCTGTCTCTCTTTTCCTCTGCAGCAGGAGTAAAAAGTGACAGTGGCTGCTGCTGTCTGAAGGTCTGCAGTCGCCTTTCAGCTTCAATCAGCGCTTCTTCACTCGCCTCAGCGGCAGCTGAATTGCATTTGAATTAATTAAAATCCTGATGCGTTCGCTCCAGTGTTGCAAAACACAAACAGGCAGCGCGTCTGTTAAGGCTTTTATTTGCGACACATCTTCAATTAAAACTTCAAAAGGAAAGCAAACTCTACTTTAAAATACCCGTATGGCAAACAACACACATAGAAACATGTTCAAACATGTGCTCGAAGCTTGCAGCGACATGTCAAGGCAGAACAGTGCAAGCACCGTTAGCCTGCACAGCCATTGCAAGTAACTGCCTGTATAACTGTCCCCCCATAATTATATATACAGGTTAGGTATAAAATATAGTGTTTTCATCCACTTACCTTCTTCTACGCCTTCCTTTCTTTATCATTTCACTTTTTGCTTTACTTCACTCACTGCACCAACAAAAAATTCAAAAAAAAATGAGCAAAAACTGGCGCGCTTTATTTAATTAGCATAAATTACCTTGCACTTGCACTGATCTTCACTTAATATTTGATATTCTCACTTCACTTAACAAAAAATAAACACAAATTGCGTATTAGCACAACGCGATATTATCAATATCAATATTAAATTATTAAATGCGCATTAATTGTATCAATTAGCACCCGCACTTGCACTTTAGCACCAAAATTATTTGCACAGCATTGCCAGTTGCTTTGCTTTGTTCATGGTATGCGAGCAAAGAGAAGGTTGTTTCGTGAGCTGAGCTTAGAATTCTAGTTGCGTATTACGCATGCAATCCTTCATTGCACGTGTAACCTCTCTCACATTGCTACTCTTCTGATTTGCTTCTGTCAACTCCAAATTAAGCGGTAAATGCCTGCTATTTCTTTTTCGCACATATGCATAGATTGGATCCTCAGAAACAACAATGTAGCCTGCATGACTTTTACTCTCTCGTTAAGAGAGAGTGAATTTGAATGAGAGCAAGGCGCACAGCAACAAAGCAAATGCACATCATTGTACGTGGGACCTTTTGCAACAACAACGCAGCTTGCATACCATTCGCTCTTTCTTGTGGAGCAACTAATTGAGAGAGTGCATTTGATTAGGACCAGGGCGCACAAGGCGTTGCCAAAGCACTGTTGGACTTGCGAGAACTTTCTTATTTTATTGCTAATCTGTAATTGATGCACAAGGTGTATATATCGGTTCGATATAATGATAATAAGATATATATTTACATGTAAATATGTTTACGTACTGTATATTATATGATACTCCAAACTACCCTTTGGTTAGTTGTCAATAAGAAAATGTACTTTATATTAGGTATTTTTTAAGCAAATTTCCCTGCACAATAGTTGGCAATATTGATCAGTCAATACAAGTTGATTTCAACTTACAGACAATTTGCTGGCATTCGACAGTTTTAATATTGTTAAAGAATCTATGCACATGTGTTTGTGTACCACGCCTACTTTCGATTATTTGCCAATAAGAAAATATCCCTAATATTTCTTATTTGTTCCCTCACATTTCATATTTATGCATATTTCCCCTCACATAAGTTGGCAACGCCGATCGCTTTACACAATTCGTTGCAAAATTTGTCAAGCAAACGTGCCAATGTCTCCATTATGCGCACACACTCACACTCACTGGGGGCAGATGGAAATCTTGGGGATCCAACACATGTACACACATGTATCCTTTGTCCGAGCTAACAATTGAAAGAGCCCTGACAAAATCGATCAACCCAAGAGACAAACAGAACGACAACAAAGGCAGACAGAGAGAGAGAGAGAGAGCAGGGACAAGGAAAAGAAGGAGACGGAGAAGGAGAGAGAAGAGTAGGTAAGGCAGTACGGGGAATGCGAATCGCAATGGGGCAATGGCAAAGAAGATTTACATACTCTCGACACTCTGGAGAGGACGTTGTTGTCCACCGTGGGCCACTTAAGTTGACGTCGTCAGCGCTGCCCAAGGCGCATGCCTGCGACGACAACAAGAGGGACAGGGACAGGAACAGGGACAGGGTGTTGCCAACTTGGGACAAAAAGGATGACTAAATGCATGCAAGTTATTTAAATGAGACATTTTAAGAGTCAAGAGCGAGGCAGCAGCAGCAGCAGAATGTGGACAGCTCTCGATGTGGCAGGGTATGCAGCGTATGCTGTGTGTGTCCAGTTGCACATGCCACATGCCACAGGGTATTGCCACTTCGTACACACCCTCCACTTAATCCCAACTGGACTCACGTTTATGTTTATCTTTCAGCTGTTGCCCAGCGGAGCACGGAGCCCGCAATGCGGACTATTTATGTACACACATTGCTCGATCGAAGCTGGACGCCGGCACTGGGGGGCAGGGGGCTGGCACTGGGCCCGTGCCTGGGCCTGGGCCTGGGCGGGCTGAGCCAGCTGTCAATTTTGGGTGGCGGCTTCGCCTTGGCTAATTGTGTCGCAGCTGCCAGATTTATGTGGACACAGATCACAGTGGCTTGGCTAATGTATGCTGGGGGAAAAAGGGGGGGGGGGGTCAGTGCAGAGCTCGGGCAGAGGTTGAGGCTGGGGTCATCGTATTATAATTCAATTCTCGCTCTCATAGAAATCGTTGGACCACCTGAGCTGCCGCCAGAGATTGGCTCATAAATTGTCCAAATTAATTCATTGTGGCATCGATGGCGACACCTACTCGTTGTCGCCGGCACCTCCACTGACTCCCCTCCTCCTCTCTCTCTCCCTCCCACTTGTCTCTTCTCTCTCCAACTCCTCCTCTCTCTCGTTGTGCGTTAGTCATAAATTTATAGTGTTTATTGAAACATCAATTTGAACACCTTCACTGCTGCCCCTCCCTCTCCCTCTTCACCTCCCTCTCCCCCTGCCTCTCTGAAAGTCACCCGATCCAATTGTAAGGGAAGACCAGGTGGTCCAATCGTCCCGACCAACAGCAGCGCAGTGTCGCCTCTCCACTTGCCTCTTCTACTGTTTAGAACAGGTTTACCCCCCCCCTTGCCGTACCTTTGAGACTGGGAACATTATCTTCATTTGTTTCTTTTCTCCGCGTTTCGAATATCAGTTGCGGATTCCGATTGGGCCAATATTCGAGTTGAGGCTTTACAGCTAGTTATGCAAATGGCCGATTTGGAAAGTCGCATTAGCTTGAGGCAACTCGGGCTCTATTAGAGGCGACAATGGAGTGTGTCTATCTCTTGTCGATGATCTCATAGGCGTGACATGGAGAGCCCATGGAGCAAGTCGTGTGTTTGTTTCAGCTAAAATAACTCAATTTAATGGCGCGATATTAATCATACGACGCGTTGAGCAAGTGCAGCCAGTTGTTGTTGTAATTTTGGAATTGTTTATAGGGAGGAGCGCACACTCCTTGTTGTAGCAGACAGCTTGCAGTTGGGTGCATAGCAGGCAGCTTATGCTCGATTGAAAGGAGCATGCTAAGCAGTACAAGGCCAAGCATGCTTTGCAAGCAGTGCAGCTGCAATGAAAGTTGTTGTTGTCAGGCAGGCAGACAAGCAGTGCAAGCCGGGCATGCAGTAGGGACAGACAAGCAGTGCTGGCGTGTAGTGCAAGCAGTGCCTGCAAGCAGTTTCCACTCAGCCACACTCACAGTGCGCAGGGCCGTTTCAATTTAAATCCCGCTAACATTGCGGGTGCTACCGCACAGTGGGCAACAGTGGGTGGCAGCCAGTGCTTTGTGGGTGGCTGACACTGACCCACTGTTGTCGCCGTCGTCCCTGTGCGGACATGTGTAGCCCACATTAGTATAAACGCAGCAAACTCAACAGGTTTAAGCTCAGTTGCTGTCGAGCGCTGCTCGGAGTCCATTGTGCATCTCGCTTTCGCCTCTCTCTCTCTCTTACTCTCTCGCCTAACGGTACTTGTGCTGCTAACGGTACTTGTGAGATACTTTTGATACTTGTGTCCCCAGCAGATAATTGAATTTTTTTTTGTGTGTTTCGCAGCAATAAAAATAATCATAAAGCGATGATTTTGCACGCTGTGTGAAAACGATTTAAGTTACCCCAAAAAAAAAAAAAAACAAATAAAGATGGCGCTATAAAAAACCGTTATAAAGCGCAACTGTACTTTGATACTTGATGTGCAGAAGAATATTTGCGGGCAGTTTGATGACAATTTGTCAACGCAATTAAAACTTTAATCAATAAATGAGTGTGTGAAAAGTAAACAACAAAGTAAAGAAGGCAAAGGATAACACAGCGTCTATGTGTGTGTGAGTGTGTCTGTCTGTGCTGTGTTTGCCCAACGCCTACACTGAGAGAAACACTCGCGCCCCGATAGATACGCGCACTTGATATAATAATCCTTTATTTACTTCTTCCTCTGCCTCTGCCTCTGCCTCTGCCTCCACCTCCATCCGCTCTCTGCCTTGACTGCTCATCCATCAAATTTCTGCTGGGCTGACAGTGCGGGGAGAAGGTCAGGCATGGCGTGGGGGAGGTGGGAAAGGGAGAAGAAGAGGGGAAGGCGGGTCAGCTGCCCATATGTGTTTAGTTATCCGTTGTCGCAATTATTTTACGCGCCTTTCTCATTTCGCAGTCGGCAAGGCAGACGCAGGGAAACTCCAAAAGTGTTGACCCCCCTCCCCCTTCACAACCCATAACCGCATCGAAGCATAGCAACGTATTGAATCCCACTATGCATACTCGACCAGCGCTATAAACGTTTGAGTTTATGAGCCGTTCCTCCTTTTAGATGCGTTACAATATGCCAAATGGTGAGTAGAGCCCTAGAGCAACAGCACGCAGTCAGCACCAGGACAACAACAAGAGGAACAGCAGCAACAAAAGGAAGAGGCATAGCAACAACAACAACAATTGCAATTCGCCATGCAGCGCACAAGGGAGCAGCAGCAGCAACAGCAAGTGGATGCCATGGCCTCTGCCTGCGCCTCTGCGCGAGGCTCCTCTGCGTCAGCCTCTGCGGCCGCATCCACATGCATTAAGATCAACATTAGCAACTGCAAATCGAATCATCCGTCGCCACGCAGCGCTGGCGTCGGCGCTAGCAGCGGCAGCGGCAGCGGTCTGTTGCTGGTGCCCACACACACGCACCACAATCTGCAGCTCGACAAGATTTCCGTGCGCTCGATTAGTTCCGAGGATATATCCAACGGTGGCAGCGGTCGCTGCTGCAGCGCTGCTGCGCGCAATCCGGCCATAAAAACGGGACGCCGACTGCAGTTGATGCAGGTGAGTGGAAGGGGAATGTGGAGGGAGGGGAAGGGGCTACGCTAGCATAAATTAGCACAGCGCATGCATCTTAATTAGCAGAGGGGTAGAGAGTGTAGAGGGGGAGGGAGAGGGGGGTCAGCCGAGCGGGGCGTCACGTGCCTTGTCCTAATGAAGTGTCGCGATTAGCGGCAGCGTGGCGCGATAAAGACTAATCACATTTCGACAGGCGCCGCGCTCTCTCTCTCTCTCGCTCTCACAGACTCGACACACACACACACAAATGAGAATGAATGTCGCAGTGGAAGAATTTGTCCGCAATTAGAGATGGCAGCTTGAGGGCGACACTTAATGTTGCGAATTGATGTAATGCAAGTTGATTATCGATAAACGAATGCAAAGAACTTAACGATGAGAGTTGTGGAAAAAGTACAAGGTACTTGACGAGCTTGATCGAGCAATGGGATATTTATCGATAGATACAAAGGGACTTAACGATGCAAGGGTTGCTTATGCGTTGAGCAATGAGAAATTAATGATTAATCGTATTAAAAAAAGTATTAAACATAAGAAGCGATTCGCGCATATTACTTACATATGTAAACACTTATACTTATGTAAGTTTTCACTTATACTTATCTACTCACTTATACTTATTTACGCATTATAGTTGTTTACCAACTTATGCTGTTACTAAATTTTACTTATATAAATAAAACTTAATATTGAACTTATACTGCACTAAGTTGAGCAATGGGGTATTTATCGATTCAAAAATATAAAAGCGCTCATTGATGCGGGTTGTGTAGTGAGCTAAATATCGACTAATATACTCAAATCGAAAAATATACTAAGCTTACTCACTTATACTCGTATATGTTCACATACTATTCTTCTTATATTTATGTATACTACTCATATTTATGTATACCTTATTTATATTTTTGCAAATAATAATTCTCACTTATACATTTATACTTTTACATACTCTTCTACTTATAATAATGAATACTACTTATACTAATGTATACTACTTATACTTATATATAGTATTTTTACTAATGTATATAACTTATACTTATGTATACTATATATAGTAATGTATACTACTTATACTTATGTATACTACTAATGTATACTAATTATACTTATGTATACTACTAATGTATACTACTTATACTTATGTATACTACTAATGTATACTAGTTATATTTATATATACTACTAATACTTATGTATACTGTATTCTTTACACTTTATCGAACTGATACTACGCACACCTTACTTTGCAGATGATAATTCTTCCATTTATACCAATATTAGCATTGATTGTGCAAACATCGCTAACCCTGCAGGAAATACTGGAGTACAGGGCCGATGTGGCCGACATTGAGACGCAGGTGAGCAAACAACAACGTAGCAGCGAGAGAGAGTGCTTTCCAACGCTGTCCTCACATAGCGTAATTACAATTTATGGCTGAAATTCAATCATACGCCAAGTACGGGCGACCCTCTTGAGCGACGCTCAATGCTCACTTGACCAGCAAACAGATGTAGCTATGGGAATGGGCTTGACTGGGGGAGGGGACTGCATGATTGGGAGGTAGGTTAGGGTAGAGTACTCCGAGGCAATATTTGCCCGGTCAGGTAAGTGCCTAATGCTTTAAGTCTTTCGTCTTTCAAGCACTCAAGAAAATTCTACAGAACAAGCTCCTCCACCCCCCCCCCACACCATGCCAGTGGGGTGGCAACCCTGGCCACGCTTTATGCAAATGCGAGAGAAATAATAAAAATATTGCTTGACGCTAAAGTGAATTGATAAGCGGAATATGCAATGGCACAGTTACAACTTGTGTGGGCGTGGCAGGGGCAGGGGCTGCAAACAGGAAGTGCGGCCAGTGAATTGGGTCACGTACTTATGAATGCAAAACACAGCAACCCATCGGCCATCATCGATGGGCGAACCTCGAAAACCGCATACCCTGGCCCTTTTTTAAGGGGTGGCAGAGGGGGCAGTACTGAGCGATTTCTTGCAGCAGGACGACGTCGACCATTTCACAGTCGAGTACTTACCATGCCAAGGATTCCAGAAGCTTTGCAAACAGTAATATCTTCAAAGTGAAGCGCAATATCTGTGCGTTCTTCGCCTTGACCTTTTCCAACACACACTTTCAACATGAATATGGATATTGATATAATATCGAAATAGATGTCGTCTTACAACATTTTCAATTAAAGTTGGTATTAAATACTCCTAAGTGGCCTGCAACACTGTCAATAGACTATCAAAATTAATCGTATATCAAAATCGGTATTAAATACTCACAATCTTTGACCCTTAAGTATTTCCTGATGCAACATGTTACCGAGCAAACGAGCTACCAAGCATGACCACTCCCAGTAGGGAAGCAAGCGCAGCTAACTGCGCAAAAAGAAAGATACAAATACAAAGACACCCGCACACACACACATGCCTCCCACGCAGACACACTGATAATCAAGTTTATTTTGCCAGGTAACGATTGCAACGGACCTAGGCAAGGTGGTCACACGTCTGCAGCTAGAGCGCTCTGAGGTGGCCTTCTATATCTTCACCAATGGCAGCAAGCAACGGTAAGTTCCACTGTACCTCGCTACTGTCCAAGGCTAGCTCAACGATGCACTGCATCCGCAGGGCTAATCTGACGCAGCGTTTCGCTAACACGGACCACGCACTCAATAACATGACCACCTGGAGCGAGATTAGTGTGCCCACAGCACCAGATGAGGATGAGGACGACAGGGAGGTTATGTTGAATCGCGCCGAATTTCAGAGTCGTCTCAACGAGTTCCGTGAGCGTGTGCGCCTAGAGCCCGAGGATAGTTCCATCACGGAGGTCATGAACTGGTACACTTCCATCAATCGCGGCCTGCTGCATCACCTCAACGAGCAGATCAAGGAGACGGACAGCAGCGGCGTCTGGCGGTGGGTTCTCTCTTCCTACTCCCGCTGAGTTTGCCACTACTTCCCCTCCTACTCTCACTCTCTCTCTCCCTTTGCAGTTACCTGGTTGGCTTCAAGAACCTGCTGAAGAGCATCGAGTGCCAGAACATTGCCACCTCCTTTGGAATACGATACTATGGGCGTGGCTCGTTGACAGCCGAGAACTTTGTATCCTACGTGCGCTACGAGTTCATGGCCCGCGAGCTGATCAACTCCACACTGAACTATGCCCCCATGCTGAAGGCCATGTACACCAACATAACCAGCACCAAGAAGTTCCATCGGGTGAAGCTCATGTGAGTAGATTGTTTAGGGGAGAGGACCAACTAAGATCACTTCCCTCTTGTATTTGCAGGAGCAACATTGTGCTGAAGAACAAGCCAAATGTATCGGACGAACGCAGCGCCATCGAGTACAACGAGTTTATGCACAACTACACGGATGATCTGCGCATCCTGCAGAAGGCGCTGCGACGGCTTATAAAGTGAGTCAGCATTAACTATGTTGCCAATTAACAGAAGTAACGTGCTAATTGGCAATGTTTACAACCACAAGTATCGATTTGTGTACTGCAAGTATCGATATTGTTTAACTGATTGTTAACCTTTGCTAGTTGAAGTTCATCGACATCTTAGTTGAGGCTCACAAATTGTCAATTAGCACAAGCATTGGTATGCCTGTTATCGATATCGTTTTTTGCATATTACAATTTTGAATTTAATTGAGATTCACGAATTGCCCATTAAGTAAAGCATCGATATTCACGTTACAATGCATCAATATCGTTTAACTGATTGGCAATGTTTGCTTGCCGCCATTTTGTATACATATGTAGCTCAATCTTACTGCCAATCAGCAGAAGTATCGAAATGCCAATGCAAATATCGATATTACCGTGCATATCGGCAATATTTGCAACCCGCCATGTTGTTGTTTACATTTGCATAAATTAAATTGCACGCGTACAAATGTATAAATAAATCAAATATAAATTATGCTATGCAGGGAGTATGTGGACAAAACACTGATGGAGGCAGATCGCAAGGAGGCAATTGGCATTGCCATACTCGTTGTGGTGCTGCTTGTCTCGCCCATAATAATCATACTCGTGAAGAATGCCGCAGCCACCATACAGGTAATCAGTGACGTCACAAATGTAATATTTGAATATTTCCCCACGATATGACCTTACCACAGCTGTATGCCATGAATCTGTCCCTAAAGGCCAAGGAGCTGAAGCGTGAGAAGCGCAAGAGCGACTCGCTGCTCTTCCAGATGCTGCCACCCAGTGTGGCAATGCAATTGAAGCAAACGCAACAGGTGAGGTGGTACTAATTACCTACAATTATGGTCACACGTAATGCAAGTCTCTCTCTCTCTCTCTTACTCACTTGCCCCTTAGGTGCCCGCCGAGCTCTACGAGGCGGTGACCATTTACTTTAGCGACATTGTTGGCTTCACCGAAATCGCAGCCGAGTGCACGCCACTAGAGGTTAGATTCAGAGGGTGATGAGGGGAGGGGGTCTATTATGGTGCATTAACGGTTTTAACTTGTCCGGCAGGTGGTGACCTTTCTCAATTCCATTTATCGCGTGTTCGACGAGCGCATCGAATGCTACGACGTGTACAAGGTGGAGACCATCGGCGACTCCTACATGGTTGCCTCGGGGCTGCCCGTGAAAAACGGTACGGTAATTAATGCAAATGTCGCTGTGCTGCTGTCACTCAGAGCAGCCATTGACCGGCTCACAGCCCTTGCCCCCAGCCCCGCCCACTGTGTCGCTCTAATTTGGGTTGTGAAATGTTTCGGGATTTTAACATATGTTGCCTCGCGGTGCCTTGTTGCCTCAGCAGCGCGTTTCAGTGCTGCCAATTGGGATTTTTTTTGTGTCCTTTAAAGATTGCAAAAGAGTATAAAGGGTATACATATAAGTTATATTGAGCTTGATAAGTATGGAAATTTCAGATAAACCGGCAATGTCCATTACTTAGTCCAAATATCCTTTTATTTCAGATTTCAATCCTATTCTACAGTGTATACTAGAGTATAATAGTCTTAATAATACACTCTATATTCAAGTTATATATATCTGTGAAGTCTCTTTATGATTACAGGGTATACTTAAATGTTACAGTCAAGGCATTACTTACTTATCCATGAAATCTGGCTTTAAACCCGTCACTGACATCCCTTCTTCTCTACCTCCTCCCAACACAGGCAACAAGCATATCAGCGAGATTGCTACCATGGCTTTGGACCTACTCGATGCCTCCTCTGTGTTTCGGATTCCCCGTGCTGGCGATGAGTTTGTGCAGATACGCTGTGGCGTCCACACCGGACCCGTCGTGGCAGGCATTGTCGGTACGAAGATGCCGCGCTATTGTCTCTTTGGTGACACTGTGAACACCGCTTCGCGTATGGAAAGCACTGGAGATGCGCAGAAGATACATATCACCGAGGAGATGCACGAGGCACTGCAGCAGGTTGGCGGCTTCAAAACGGAGCATCGCGGCCTCATCGACGTCAAGGGCAAGGGGCTGATGAGCACCTACTGGCTGACGTGCAAGGATGGACCTGTGCGGGTGCGCGAGGAGATATCCTGGTGTGCCGATATGCAGCCCGTGTTTCTGGATCACCTCAAGCTGCATCCGCCGACAAACTACAAGCTGCCCAAGCGAAAGTGAAGGAAGAACTTCGTGTTGAAATGGACAAATTACAATTAATAGTCACCCCTCCTCTCTCTCTCTCTCTCTTTTTCTCTCTCTCTGAATGTGTGTTTATGTGTGCGAGTCCTGTCCCTGTACTTTACGTGCGTGTCCTGCTTATTTACTCTCCCTCGGCCACGCCCAGTGGGCGTAATAAGCCCAACTGTGTAGCATACTCGTGCGCCGCATAATTAAGTACTAGATTCAACTGTGTAGTCCCCCACCCCCCCTTCCCACTCGCCAATGTGTACAGGAAAATCTCCAGCGAATCTCAAAGGCCTCCTTCCCCTGCTGGAATTCCCACTGGGCAGGAGAGGAATTTCTGTATCACATGGGAACACTATAAGTTGATATGTAGAGTTTCTCAAATAAATGTCATGCTTAGCACTAAACCTCAACCCTCAGCCAGGTTGTCTACTATGAAGATTTGGAAATTTGTAGCTGGCTTTTACCTGGTCCTGGTCACGCAATTTCTGGCCGTGCAGAGCGGGCGCGGCACCTTCCACCGCACCAAGGATGAGGATTTTCAGATGCTCATTTCGGGTGGAGTGATACCGGATAAGGGAAAGTATGTCAGGAATTTGGTGTCCATACGCACGATAAATTTTGTAGAGTTTCATGGGGACAATCACTTCTGCACCGGCGTCATCATCAGCAGCCGCACAGTGATGACTGCCGCCCATTGTGTTACAGAGTAAGGCATGGAGTCTATTAGAGTGTCCCCATCTACAGTTGTCTGACCTCTGTCCTGTTGCTTATTCCTAGTCGCCACAGGTCTGTGATGAGTTCGCGTGAGCTGTTGATTGTATTCGGCTCGGTGTATCGCCTGGATCATTATGGCAGTAAAGATTGCCGCCGAGTGGATGTGGTTGTGGTGCATCCGAACTACACTCAATTCAATTCCTACGATGTCGCCGTGCTGCGCATGGTGTCCCGCATACCAGGCAATACGCGGCACGCGATGCCTATTATCAGGCGGAAGAAGATCGAAGTTAAGCCAGGCATGCAGTGCGTAACTCTCGGGTGGGGTCAGATATATTTGGTAGAAAAGATTGATATATATTTAACACCTGGATAATTCATCGAATTCTCCTGCCTCCAGCATGGTCCGTACGCCAACGAGCTGATGTACTTGGATGTGACTATAAGACGCAGTAGAGCATGTCACTTTACTGCAGGTTTTGATGGGTCCATCGACATCTGCGCGACGCCTAATTACGCTGCCGAGATCTGTCCCGGCGACTTGGGCGGTCCACTGATGTGCAAGGACCAACTGGCTGGCATTATTGGCGGCACATATGGCTGTTCTGGTAATGACGGCATGAAATTTATCAACTTCACTCATGTCGCCGACTGGGTGGAAAAGGTGGTGTTGTCCCTGTCGTCCAGCGGCAGTTACGGCTTATGTATGACTCTTTTTGTTGTCTGTCAGTTACACTACCATTTAATGAGGTGAATATAATTTATTCTTTACTAATTGCAATATTAATTTGCTAAAATTAATAACAGTAGAGCTGGAAAGAATATCGACGATATATCGATACATTGATATTTTTCAGTTTTTGAAAATATCGAAGTTTTTAAATTTAATTAAAGATAATCGATATTCAACTAAGAATTGTATATGGGAAATCAGGACTAAATGGCTATATCTTCTAAACTAAGCCGAAAACAATAAATTATTGCTTAGTATTTTCGTCTTATCTAGTCGAGATTTATAAGGACCATCGTCAGATCTTGCCGCCTCAGAAACTGCAATGTCCACTTTTGATTTTTTAAATTATACCCTTCGACCATTGAAAATGGTCAAAAAAGGGTATACTAACTTTGTGCAAATGTATGTAACAGGCAGAAGGAGGCGTCGGAGACCCCATAAAGTATATATATTCTTGCTCAGGATCACTAGCCGAGTCGATTGAGCCATGTCCGTCTGTCTGTCTGTCTGTGTGAACGCACAGATCTTAGTCTGTCTGTCTGTCTGTGTGAACGCACAGATCTCAGCTATTATATAAGCTAGAGTTACCAAATTTGGCAGGAAGACTCCTGTGTACTATAAGCTGATCAACTTTATTTCATATGTTAGGTGCCACGCCTACCGCCCCCGCAAATCAATAATTTAATTTTTGAACTTTATTTGTAAGCGCTATATAAAAGATACAACTTTCTGACTTTAACATATACTAAGCTCATTAAAATATCTACGTATTCTCGAAATTGCAATCCGATCGGACAATAAACACAGAAGTTATTTACGAAAGTATGAGCATAAAACCAAGTGCTTGTATCAGCTAACAAGGGAGGCGGGCGAGCGCCATCTGTCGGCAATAATTTAAAAGCATAACGCATTTGTATATGTTTATGAATTTAACTAATTAAACTACACCGGAACATAGGTCGAAGGGTATCCCACTGTCGCGTGCAGCTTGCGCTCGGAGAAACTTCGATATATCGACATATCGATATTAATCTGAAAATTATCGAAATATCGATGTACGTAAATATCGATGTTTTTCCAGCTCTAAATAATAGCTTTAAAGTCTGTTGCATTCTGCCACTAAGCATCGAACATATAGAGTACTCAAACAGCGGAATCTACTCATCTAACGCAATGCGAACGGAGGGACCCCAGAACGCGAAGTGTTTCACGAGTGAGCGATGGGCTCTCTTCGTTAGAAACGCACATCGGCAGCAAGTCAGTCGCACAACGACAGCGGAACGATGAGCATGGGTGCGATTCTTTGCGCTGTGCGATCGTTTCATTGTGTGCGTATATGCATGCACAAGCTAGCATATGAATGTATGAGTTGCTTGTGAAGTTTGACAACAGGCAATTGCTTCGGCCAGCGCGCTGGCAGCCTGAAGTCAATTTTATGTTTCGGCGTCGAGAGCCAAGAGACCAAGGGACAGTGGGCAAAAATGATTATTTGGCGGCAATAACTTTTAACATCTGAAAATATGTGCATTTATAATTTATTGAGTAGATAGATTAAATATTCATATTTCTATTATAATTTGTATATCAAATTTATAATATCGAAAAAAAGTTGTGCAACACCTATAATTTTTGTTGTTTATGACTATACTAATTTTGACAAAATTTATGAGCCAAAACTAAAAAATTCGGAATACATCAATATGTATTTACTAAATAAAATTATGCCATAAGTCAAGCCACATATTTTCGAAGCTATAAAAGTTTCGCCACAAATTAACCGTTTGTGCCCACTGTGCCTCAGTCTCTTGGCTCTCGACGCCGAAACATAAAATTGACTTCAGGCTGCCAGCGCGCTGGCCGAAGCAATTGCCTGTTGTCAAACTTCACAAGCAACTCATACATTCATATGCTAGCTTGTGCATGCATATACGCACACAATGAAACGATCGCACAGCGCAAAGAATCGCACCCATGCTCATCGTTCCGCTGTCGTTGTGCGACTGACTTGCTGCCGATGTGCGTTTCTAACGAAGAGAGCCCATCGCTCACTCGTGAAACACTTCGCGTTCTGGGGTCCCTCCGTTCGCATTGCGTTAGATGAGTAGATTCCGCTGTTTGAGTACTCTATATGTTCGATGCTTAGTGATTCTGCGAATCAGCTGTGCTCATACCGAGTGTCGATAGGCATGTATCGATGAACATAGCTGCCCTGGTATAGCAAATCTACCGGCGGATCAAGCAGTGCGAACTTAAGCGGGACGTTGGACGAACACCATCTGGTGGTCAGGGTAGGAACCTCCTCCGTTTAAAGCCAGATCGGTCGGCGACCCAGTGTTCCCGTTTTGAGAAAGCGCCGTTTGAACTGTCGCTAGATGCCTGAATGCCGAGGCATATGACCGCCAACATATTTTTCAAGGGCGGCCGACTCCTCAGAAAGATTTGAGCGAGCGGTCGAGGCAGATACATAGATTCTACAAAAAAAAACAACGCCGCCGAGGACGTTCCTGTTTATCAACGTTTGCCCTGGTCTCTCCGGTCCTTGTAGGGATCCGCCAGGGCCAATTTAAAAATAGTACCCCACCGAACCCAGTAAATAAATATGTCCAATTAGTTATAATTTTCTAGATATAATAATTGTCATTAGTAATAAGTTTGCGTTAGTTTTTCCTACCGAGGGTAGGAAGGAATGATAGGATTAGGAAATATATAATAAATGTTTAGCATATAAATGAACTGCTAATTTGCCTTTCCTAGTAACTATGGGACGGCCTTAGTTGGCCACGAACGGGCTCGCCTGAGCAGGAGCATCACATGGCTGGGTGGGTGCGCGGTGACTTGGCTGTCACCAATTGTTGTTGTTGTGGTGTATTTGTCCCCCGTAGAGTAGTTTGTGCCTGTGAACAAATTAAAATGTGTTAAATATGTGATTTATGTGCATTTTGGTTTGTATACCTTTTTGTCGTATTTTGGTGTATATACCCATGACTATCGGTATTTTGGAGCACGGCTGGAGGAAAGACCCCTCATCAAGTGCTGCTGAGCTAACCGGCACGGCCCTACCGACGAGAAAGCAGTCCGTAACCACTAAGCAATGTATTCATTGCTTAGTGCCGTAACAGTTCGCTATAATTAATACAGTTTTAGAGTCAACGGTGGGCGCTGAAATGATGACAGTTGCAGCTAGTTGGCAGTTACAGCTCTGTACGTTTTTGTTAATTGCATTTTCATTGGATTGAAATTATTAATTATTTTTAAGAATAAAATAAATTGCATAATAAAATCTTAAACCGTTCAACGGTTTTCGTTGGTTTTCAAATAGCGACAATTGCATACAGTTGGCAGCACCGTTTGGTATTTATGTTTTGGTATTTCTCGGTACGTAAGTGCTTTTCACTTGTCATCTGCATATTTACATTTATGGCCCTCTCTCTCTCTCTATTTCCTTTTAGCGGCAAACAGCTGATTGAGCACGGATAATATGTAACAATCGTTGCCTCAGTTGAAATTGTTTAATTTTTAATTTTAATTACAAAAAAAATGCTACAACTAAGACGTAACACAGCCAGCCTGGTGCGGCAACATTGGAATCTGAGGAAACTGGTGTCCACGTGGTCGCCACTGGCCACCGCTTTCAATGCGCCGCCGGCAAAGCGACTGAACTTCACGCGTGATGATGTGGTCAGTGAAGAAAAGCAATAAAGAAATATTTTTAGTTAATCTTGTATTGATTTACAATCATCTTTCCCTTCCCCAGGGCTTGTTCCGCATGACTGAGCTGTGCAGCGCCGATGGCTTCCACCTGCTGCGCGAGAATGTGGAGAACTCCACGCAGGATCTCATTGCGGAGGCAACGTCTGCGCAGCGTCAGCGCAAGATGGTTGACATCTTCGACGAGCTCTCCGACTCGCTCTGCAAGGTAGCCGATCTGGCGGAATTCGTGCGCATTGCGCATCCCAAGAACAAGTTCACCCACGCGGCGGAGCAGGCCTGTATCAGCATCTGTGGCATCGTGGAGACCCTCAACACACACAAGCCACTGTACCAGGCACTTAGCAAGGTGGTGCAGGAAGGTGATCTGATGCCCACCAGCGAGGTAGATCAACATGTGGCCAAGCTGTTCCTCTTCGACTTTGAGCAGTGTGGCATCCATCTACCCGAGGAGGAGCGTCTGCGTGTGGTGCGCCTGAATGACTACATCCTTCAGCTTGGTCAGAAATTCATGAACGGAGCCGCACAGCCTACTGTGCTGTCACGCAGCCACGTGCCGGAGCACATACGCCACTAGTAAGTCAAGCAGTTCCAGTTGAACATTCCCCCACTTAATCCTCTCTTGCTATGCCACATTTAGCTTCCCCAGTGAGGGAGAGAACATTATTATAACGGGACTCTGCACCAATGCCTCAAATGTGCAGATGCGTGAGGCTGCCTACCGCCTCTACCTTCAGCCATCAGAGAGCCAGGAGGAGTTACTCAAAGATCTGTTGCTCTGCCGCTACGAACTGGCGCGCAGTTGTGGATTCGAGACATACGCGCATCGTGCTCTCAACGGCAGCACCATGGAACGGCCAGAGCTGGTGCGGCAGTTCATTGACGAACTGTCGGAGCAACTGCGTCCACGGGCCGACGCTGACTTTGCACTGATGAGCCAAATGAAGCGCAAGGAGAGTGGTCAACCCGCGGCGCTGGCAGAGATCTGGGACACACCGTACTTCACCACGCAACTGAAGCGGCAATCTCTGGAGGAGCAGGCCAATGAGTTCCTGCCCTACTTCTCGCTGGGCGGCTGCATGGAGGGACTGGACAACCTGCTGCACTCCCTCTACGGCGTCCGGCTGCAGAATACCGAAATGGAGCCTGGAGAGAGTTGGCACAGCGACATCTACAAGCTGGCCGTGGTGCACGACGACGAGGGATTGCTTGGCTACATATACTGCGACTTCTTTGAGCGCAGTGGCAAACCCAACCAGGACTGCCACTTCACCATCCAGGGCGGGAAGAGACTACCCGATGGCACCTACCAACTACCAATCGTGGTGGTCATGCTGGGACTGGCACAGCCACGCTGGACTGGACCCACTCTGCTGTCCCCAGCACGACTAGACAATCTATTTCATGAGATGGGTCATGCCATGCATTCGATGCTGGCGCGGACGGAGTATCAGCACGTGACTGGCACCCGCTGTGCCACAGACTTTGCCGAGGTGCCCAGTGTGCTCATGGAGTACTTTGCCAGTGATCCTCGCGTGCTGCGCACCTTCGCACGCCACTTCCAGACCCACAAACCCATCCCAGAGGACATGCTGCATCGACTGTGCGCCTCCAAGCATCTGTTTGCGGCCAGCGAGACACAGTTGCAGGTGTTCTACTCCGCCCTGGATCAGGTCTACCATGGGGACATGACGCAGCAGCAGGCGGGAACCACAACCGAGACCCTCCGCTCAGTGCAGAATCAGTACTATGGACTGCCCTATGTGGAGGACACTGCGTGGCAGCTGCGTTTCTCGCACCTTGTGGGCTACGGTGCCAAGTACTACGCTTATCTCATATCAAAAACGATCGCCTCGTGGATCTGGCAGACGTACTTCGAGGCAAATCCGTTCAATCGTCAGGCCGGGGAGAAATATCGTGCAGAGATCCTGGCTCATGGAGGTGCTGTGCCCAGTCGAAAACTAGTGGCCAACTTCCTTCAGCGGGAGATGACCCCACGGATACTGGCCGACAGTCTTATACACGAGATCGACATGGACGAGTCGAAAATCAAGCAACTCATCGTCAGTAGAAATTAGAAATGTAAATGAGAACCGAATACGCTTTTTTGTACATACATTTTTGTTATAAATTATAATTAGTTAACTGCCCTAGTTTTGTACATGGCGATTTTGTTTGAATTAAATACTAATTACACTAGACGGGCATAACAGACGGCATTAATTCCACGCCGACTAACTCCTTGGCAATGCGGACTCCCAGAAAGAACATACCGAAGCTCTTGACCAACATCCTGCGGGTGCGAAGAGCAGAGAAAGGAAAAACAACAGAAAAGTTTGGTTATGTAAACAGAATCGGCAAATGTGAATGTTTTGTGCTGTTGTTGTGTTTGTATTGAATGGATTCCATTTGCTGCTTACCACTGGAACTCATTGTGGTACACGTTACGTAAAATGTTAAAAGGATTTCCAGCTTTCGCCATTTGGATTATGAAATTTATTCTTATTTAAACAACGTTTTTTTTTACTGCAGTTTGCTTTTTGCTGTAGCGAGAGTGAACAGCTTGTACAAATGAATCAACGCACACTGAGCTGATAAGCACATCTAGTATATTTTCTGGTATTTACGGCGTGCATTTGGGTTTCTTTTTTTGTTGAACGAAAGCTGGTCACACTTTTCCAACTGCACGTGCAGCGCCAAAACAAGTAAATTAAGCAAGTTCACTTGGAATCGAATTTAATAAACATGGAGGCCCCTAAGGATGAGATCAGCATGGAGGTTGTGGAGCCAGAGGATGCTGAGAGCGATATGGAGCCCGATAGCGACGACGAGGTCGAAGGCGACACGCCCAAAGAGCCAAAACAAGTTTACTTGCCTGGCAAAACACTGGCTGAGGATGAGGAGCTCGTCTGCGATGAGAGCGCCTACGTAATGCTGCATCAAGCATCCACAGGCGCACCCTGTCTCAGCTTTGATATACTGCCCGATGAGCTGGGCACGGGTCGCGAGGGATTCCCCATGACTGCGTACATCGTAGCCGGCACTCAGGCAGCTCGCACGCATGTCAACAATCTGATTGTGATGAAGATGAGCAACCTGCACAAGACACAGGACGATGATGAGGAGGAAGACGAAGATGTGGAACTGGAGGACGACCAGGATGATGTGCCCGACAAAAGCGAGCTGAAGAAACCACAGATGACCTGCGCCCTGATCAAGCATCAGGGATGTGTGAATCGCGTGCGTGCTCGTCGTCTAGGCAACAGCGTGTTCGCTGGCTCCTGGAGCGAACTTGGGCGTGTGAACATCTGGAATCTGTCGGAGCAACTGCAGGCAGTAGAGGATGCACAGCTGCTTAAGCAATATGAGCAGCAGAGCGCTAGCAACGACGCCTCCTCCTCTCGTCCCGTCTTCACATTCAGTGGCCACCAGCAGGAGGGTTTCGCCATCGACTGGAGTCCCAGTGCTGAGGGCGTACTAGCCACGGGCGATTGTCGCCGCGACATACACATCTGGAGTCCACTCGAGGACGGCACCTGGAAGGTGGATCAGCGCCCCCTTGTGGGTCACACTGCCTCCGTGGAAGATCTGCAATGGAGTCCCAACGAGCGCAGTGTGCTGGCTTCATGCTCTGTGGACAAGACCATACGCATCTGGGATTGCCGTGCAGCGCCCCAGAAGGCCTGCATGCTCACCTGCGAGGCTGCCCATGAGAGCGACATCAATGTGATCTCGTGGAACCGCACGGAACCCTTCATTGCCAGTGGCGGCGACGATGGCTTTCTGCACATCTGGGACTTGCGTCAGTTCAAGACACAGAAGCCCATTGCGACGTTCAAGCATCATACAGATCACATCACCACCGTGGAGTGGAACCCCAGCGAGGCAACAGTGCTTGCCTCCGGTGGAGATGATGATCAGATTGCGCTCTGGGATTTGGCGGTGGAGAAGGATGCAGATCAGGCTCAAGCGCCGGCACAGAACGAGGAGGAGATCAGCAAGCTGCCCCCACAATTGCTCTTCATTCATCAGGGACAGAAGGAGATCAAGGAGCTGCACTGGCATCCACAGCTACCCGGCGTGTTGCTCTCCACGGCGCACAGTGGCTTCAATATCTTCCGCACCATTAGTGTCTAGTCCCCTTCCAGATAACCCAAGATAGTTACCCCCTAGACGAGAATAAAACTAATCCTCATTACAATTGTTTGACACCCTTTATTGTGGCTTCTGTTTAAGTGGCGGCGTCGTTGTCGTTGACGTTGCCCGCCTCCTCATCCATCAGCATCGTGATATTGATTAGATGACGCATGGTGGGACGCCCGTGCGGGCAGTTCTGTGAAAGATAAAAACAGATAAGATGCTCAGAGAGAAGGGTGTGACGGTAAGATACTCTACAATTAAGTAAACGCATAGCAGATTAAGAGAACTGAAGTTAGGTGACCTTAGGGACGACTTGGTTGGGTAGTTAATGTACTCGCTTCCAAGTCTTTACTCTGTATCAAAGGATACCCTGTAAACCACAATAAAAACCACTCGTGTGACTAAGAGATGTCCTAGAATAAGGTTTAGGCAAAGCAGATTGAGGGAGAATTGAAGTAAGGCGACTTAGGGACGTCGTGACTGCGGCAGATAATATTCCCTCACAGCATACCCTGTAAAGCAGCCTATAAAACCCTCATTTAGCCAAGTCAATGACAAGGTTCTACAATCTCTTTCACAGTGAGGAAAGGCATTACTGCAAGATACCCTAGAACTAAGTAAAGGCATATAAAACCCTTGTGTAACTAGGAGATACCCTCAAACTAAGTAAAGGCATAGGAGATTAAGAGCAGAACTGAAGTTAAGCACTTCAGGAACGACTTGGCAGAGTTAATTGATACTCCAGCTAAAAACTACTCACTGCTTGGCACAGCATACCCTGTAAATCATACTATAAAGCCCCATTGTAACTAAGAGAGACCCTCAAACTAAGTAAAGGCATAGGAGACTAAGAGGAACATTTCAGTTAAGTGACTTAGCCAGGCAGTTGATACTGCCACTTGCAACTTGTCACAGCATACCCTGTAAACCCCACTATAAAACCCTCATTTCGCTATGTCAATGACAAGATGCTGCTATCTCTAGCTCGGCAGAAGCTAATGGCGCACATGGCGTAGCCTAATCTCAATCCATGATAGAGTCAGCGAAATGAAATACAACTTGACAGTCGCGTAGGGCAGCTGAAGAAGACTTGTACTAATAATTGTCATGGAGTAAAGATGGCGCAATCATTGAGAGTTCTACAGGCACCACTGATGGCTGAAGCTGAAGGAGCAAAGCAAAAACTGGTAAGCGAAGCATTTGAAGACGGAGTAACACTTGGAGAGAGACTTGCACCTTTCTGCCTTAACAGGAGCAGCCCAAATGGAGTGGAAGCCTCAGGTTGGCGGGCTTTGGTGCCACACTGGGAGCAGCTGTGCCTGTGGGTTACTGCACGGGCGTGGTCAACAGTCCCGCTGTGGTGAGTGGTAGCGAGAGACCCCCCCCCCTCCCCTCAAGTGGGAACTCCTTCATTCATCTCCCTCCTCCACCCTTAGCACATGCGCGCCTGGTGTGAGGCTACTCTACTGGAGCGCTATGACCTCAGACTGACCCCCTCCTCGCTGGAGATACTCTGGTCCACAGTGGTGTCCCTCTTCCTGGTGGGTGGTGCCATCGGTTCTGTGACAGGTGCTACGATAGCCAACAAGTTTGGACGTCGTGGCTGCTTCTATATCTGCGGCGCGCTGCTACTCCTCGGTGCCTTCTGCTTCTACTTCTGTCGCCCGCTGGGCTCAGTGGAGTTGCTGCTCCTGGGTCGCCTGCTAGTGGGTCTGGCCGGTGGCCTTATCACGGCCTGCATGCCCATGTACCACAGCGAACTGGCTGCCCGCTCGCAGCGCAGCAAGTTCTCCCCCCTCTGTCCCATGGGTCTGACAGTGGGCGTGGTCATTGCACAGATTGTGAGCCTGCGTTCCATCTTTGGCAGCGAGCAGCACTGGCACCTGGCGCTGGCCTTCTACGGCATCCTGGTGGTCATCTGCTACGCTCCCTTCCGTTGGTATCCGGAGTCTCCCAAGTGGTTGTACATTGTCAAGGGTCGCAAGCAACAGGCAGCACAGGAGCTGCAGCGCCTGAGGGGTTACGCCGCCGAGAGTGAAGCTCTGCAGGCGGAACTCAATGACATGGAGCAGGAGGCCAAGGTGAAGAGCACGCCCAGCTCCTACATGGAAGTGCTGTGCAATCCCAAGCTGCGTCTCCCTCTGATCATTGTCTGCGCCTACCTGGGAGGGCAGCAGCTCTCGGGCATTAATGCGGTGAGCTTGGCTAACTAGACTCCATGGAGTAACTTGTTTATACTACTTCCTGCTTCTGCCTTAGATCTTCTACTACTCCGTGTCCATCTTCCGCAAGGCAGGACTCACGGATCAGGCTGCCGAGTGGTGCAATCTGGGCGCGGGCTGTGTCAATCTGGCCACCTCTCTGTTGGGCCCCATGCTCATGGAGCGTGTCAATCGTCGTCCCCTCATGCTGTTGTCCACCTCCTTCTGCACTGTCTTCCTGTTTCTGTTTGCCATGCTGCTGCACTTCATTGTGAGTGGAAGCAGGAATCTGCTGCAGCAGGAATCTCCTGTCTAATCCTCTTCTACTTTGCCTCTCTTTCAGGAGAGCTTCAGCTGGTTTGCCATGGGCTGCATTGCCTGCATCTTTCTCTACATTGTCTTCTTTCAGTTTG
This sequence comes from Zaprionus camerounensis, assembly GCA_018904165.1. NCBI lineage: Eukaryota > Metazoa > Arthropoda > Insecta > Diptera > Drosophilidae > Zaprionus > Zaprionus camerounensis. Next base: position 837,640 of record JAEIFS010000037.1, read on the forward strand.
GTCTGGGTCCGCTGCCCTTCTTCATCGGAGCAGGTGCGTCTGCTTCTCCTTCTCTCTTCTCCTTTCCTTTCTTTATTTATTCCTGCTTTCAGAACTCTTCGAGGTGGCTCCGCGTCCCGCAGCCATGTCCCTGGGCAGTGTGGTCTACTGGCTGTGCAACCTGCTTATAGGCATGGCCTTTCCCATTCTACAGAATGCCTGGGGTGCCCTCGTCTTCCTGCCCTTCTCCATCAATTGCCTGCTGCTCTTCTTGCTCACCAAGCGCTACTTGCCGGAGACACGCGGCCGTGATCCCTCCGAGGTGGCGCCCCTTGTGGCCAATGGCTTCAAGTCCAAACTCTCCTCACATTGATGCATTTCTAGCTTAGCTCGGCCCTCGTTATCTTGTTAATCTTCTCTCTGGGAATTGGTATAGATTCATATCTAGACAGATACAACTTTTCCATTCAGACAAACTTTAATCGCCTTAACTTAATAAATCCCTCCTTGAGTACTCCACTTTGTTTGTCTTTCTTTCACTCTCTGTCTCTTTGTCGCTTTGTCCCAGCGGAAGTGGAAATGCGCCACCCACTTATCTCCGTCTCCAATAAATTCTAGTGGGGTTAGCCTGTCCAGCCCTGAACTTAATATAATGTCAGCTTCGCTTCCCACGCACAGTTGGCAATGGAACGCAACAAAGAGTTGTTGGAAATACGGCAAGAGTTTCCTGCTCCTGACAAGGCGCAGGCACGTTGGACACCGCTGCTGGTGTGGAGCACACTGGGCAGCACAATTGGTGCCGCGCTGCCTTGTGGTTACTGCATGGGCGTCATCAACAGTCCCGCTCAGGTAAGTTTGACTTGAGAACCTCTGGCGAGGATTACCTCACTCTTTGCTTACTTCTGCCTTGCTCATTCCCTTGCTCCTTTCTCATTCATTGCCTGCTCCTTCCTCACTCATTCCCCTGCTCCTTCCTCAATCATTCATTTCTAGTTTATCATCTTAGTTTATAATTATGTCTGTTATTCCTCCTTCTTCCTTAGATCCCTCATTCATTCCCTGCTCCTTCCTCACTTATTCCTCTACTCCTTCCTTGCAGCACATGCGTGCCTGGTGTGCTGAGATGCTGCTCCTGAGATACAACTGGGCACTCTCCGCTTCCGCACTGGACACTCTGTGGGCACTCATCGTGGCCATCTACCTAGTGGGAGGTGTGCTTGGCTCCGCCTGCGCTGGCTGGGCAGCGAATCGCCTTGGCAGACGTGGCTGCCTGCTGCTCAGTGGTTTCCTTCTCCTCCTGGCTGCCATTGGCTTCTACTGCTGTCGCTGGCTGCAGTCCGTGGAGCTGCTGCTGCTCAGTCGCCTTGTGGTGGGTCTGGGTGGTGGCCTGGTCAGCACTTCCCTGCCCATGTACCACAGTGAGATTGCAGCGCTCTCCCAACGTGGCACACTCGGCGTCTGTTGCTCTGTGGGCTTCTCCATTGGCATGGTGGTGGCGCAGATCTTCACATTGCAGTCGCTCTTTGGCACGGAGCAGCTGTGGCACGTGGCACTCAGCTTCTATGTGGTCTTCCTTGCGATCTGCTATGCTCCCTTTGCCTTGTACCCTGAGAGTCCCAAATGGTTGTTCATAGTGAAGCAGCAAAGGGAGCAGGCGCTGCAGACCTTGAGGAGACTGCGTGGCAGTGAGCAGGGACTGCTGCAGGAGGTGCAGGCCATGGAGCTGGAGGCAGGCAGCAAGTGCAGCTCACGAGGATTGCTGCAGCTGCTGAGGGACTCCCGCATGCAGCTGCCGCTTATACTGCTCTGCGCCTATCAAGGCGGACAGCAGCTGACGGGTTGCTCCTCGGTAAGTGGAGGCTTTCTGCTGCTCTCACTCTCTTCTAAGTCTTCTCTCCTGTCTCTCCTTTCTCTCCCACCTCCCCTAGATCTTCTATTACTCCGTGTCCATCTTCAACAGCAGTGGCATTCCTCCACGCACCTCTGAGCTGCTCAATCTCTGTGCTGGCAACGTGAACCTGTTTACCGCCCTGCTGGGTCCTCTACTCATGGCCAAGTTCAATCGTCGCACTCTCATGCTCCTCTCCAGCTTCTTCTGCGCTCTGCTCATGTTCTGCTTTGGTTTCCTGTCGGAGTACAGTGTAAGTAATCAGCTGATGAAGGATTCCCCTTCAGATTCTAACTGAGATTCCTTTTTCTCTTCTTCCCTTCTTTCCCCATTCAGTCCCTGTTCCCTTGGCTCTCCTATGGCACTGTGACCAGCGTGTTTCTCTATCTGGTGGCCTTCCAGCTGGCCCTGGGTCCCATGCCCTCCTTCATTGGCGCAGGTAAGTGTGAATTCCTCCTTCTCAATTCATTCATTCATCTCTCTCTCCTTGCAGAACTCTTTGAGGTACCCTCGCGCTCCGCGGCACTGTCGCTGGGCAATCAGGTGGGCTGGGGCTGCAACTTCCTGGTGGGCTTCCTCTTTCCCACCATGTACTCCCTGCTGGGTTTCTGGATCTTCATCATCTTCTCCTTTTTCAGTTTGTTGCTCTATTTGCTCACCCGCCTTTATCTGCCAGAGACACGCGGACGTGAAGTCTCCCAGGTGGCGGAGCTGGTTTCACGTGGCTTCCATAGCAAAGTACTCTGAGAGAGATTTATGAGCTAATCCTACCAGTATTTCACGGGCAACCCGCTTGACATATGCTAAGTAAATATAAACAGCAAACATGATAGAGAAACTTGTGCTCATCTCGCGTGGGATTAGCCTCGTCTGCTGCTGCTATATCTATGTATCCATATCTAGCACGTGCTTGCCTCACTTACCCAGGGCTGTTCTATTTCCCCCATTTGCGTGATGAGTCGCCTCATGGTCGTGCTGCGATGCAGTGCCTTGCCAATCATCACAGACTTGCGGCAGGCACGTGAGGCGAACATGGCGCGTATGCGGGAGGGTCGACAGATGGTGCCCTCGGGTGCATCCTGCAGCATGAAGATCAGTTCATCGATGTCCTCCTTGCCAAACTCCCAGTTCTTGCTGTATGGCTTTCCCAGCAGTCGCACCTTGCGCGTGGCAGCAGCTGAGGGAGAGAGAAGAAAAGGAAGAAGTTTAAGTTCAAGTTTCTCAAAGGAAGAAGTTTAAGAGTCTCTCCTTCAATCAGTTGCCCCCTTCTTTCAGCTCACCCTGCTCATTGATCTCGAAGCGGAAGCCATTCTTCTCGAACACAGGCAGATGATCCAGTAGTATCATCTCATTAACCGCCGTCAGCTCCAGCGTTTGTGGCACTGTCAGCCGCTGATGCTCCAACTGCGTCATTCGTTGCAGCATTTCAAAGTTATATTTCTCATCTGCCGCATGTTGATCCACAATGAAGAGATCATCTTCCAGCTTGACTATGATGAATCCCAGATTGAACTGCCCAATGATCTGCATGCGCTGGAAGTCCGCTTTGCTGATCTCCTTCTGCAGCTCTGCCTCTGCATTCTTGTTCTGATTCGGATTGATTTCACTCTTGAACCGCAGCCTTTGTAGTTTTGCCTTACGCCGTCGCTCGGCTTGGTGCTGCTCCTGCGACTGCAAACTCTGCCTGATCTGCTCCAACGTGACGCGTAGTTCACCACTGGTCACATTGGCTGGCGCCTCTTCGTCGCTGTCGCCGTCCAGTTCAATGCGCGTGGGCATCTCAATGTCATCGTCGCTGAACTCGGCGCTGTCCTGTCTGGAGATGTGATCAACAAGCAGAGACTTCTCCTCGGGCTCTGTGATGAACTTGCTGCGCTTCATGGGCGTTTTACAACTGATAACAGTCACCTTTGTTGGCTGCAGCAGCTCATCGTAGGCTGCAAGAGAAGGTTATGAAGGAATCAAGAGAATGAACACTTGGAGAGAAGTTTCACTTACCCTTCGACTCTGCTTGCAATTGCTTTAGGTTGAGCAAGCTGCTGTTGGGACTCTGCTTGGAACTGTCCTTAGAACATCCTCCTGGACTCTCCCTGATACTTCCCCTTGCTGTCTTCTCCTCCTCCTCCTCATCAGATTCGCTTTTGCAGCTGTATTCCTTGGCAGGTTTAGGCGACTGTGTGAGAAACTCTTGTATCTTCTGCATTTTCATGGCACGTGCTGCAATCTCTGCAGTTTCTTCACAGCGACGCTTCACTGTCACAGGCGGTGCCACGCCCTTGGTGTCCCCCGTGCGTCGCCATTGTGTAAGCACATCCATAAAGCGCTGCGATGAGCTAATGGGCACATCCTCCTCAACTTCCTGCTTGACTTTTGCTTCGCTCTCAACTTGCGCCTCCTCTCTGCCTTCCTCCTCCTCCTCCTCCTGCTTTTCCTGCGTTGGCTCCACCTTTGGCTTCAGCATGCTGGCCACAGATACATTCTGCAGCTGAAAGGTGGAGGGCACATTGCCAAAGGTGTCCAGCAGAGACTTCTTCAGTGCCAGCAGCAGAATCTTCTCGTTGTTGAGCAGCAACTGTCGTTTATCCGGCGTCAGATTGACGTCCACTTCGGCGCGGGAGGTGACAATGTTCAGGTAGATAAAGGGCTGCTGTTGCACATTATAGCGATGGTACATGTCATTCATTACCTTGGCAATCTGCAGGGCAGAGTTGAAAGGAAGCAGATTCGAGTATTTATCACATTTCTACTCACATTCTTGGGCTCGCAGGGACGCGAGTTGACGAAGAAGAACTGTCGGTCCCTGGTGGATCTGCCTGCGCCGTGGCGACAGCTGGATATGTAGCCCTCCAGCTGGAAGTCAGCTTGATTGAGCCGCTCGACATCGTCGGCACTGAACTGCGTGCAAGTGGTGTCCGCTGCATCCCCCGCAGATTGCAGCTCTGCACGAAGACCATCCTCATTGAGCTGTCCCGCCTCGAAGGGCGACTTGAGTGGCACCAAATCAGCCACTTGTCGCGCTCCAAACACCGCAGATATGTTGGCCAGCTCATCCTGCGCTCCATGGGTCTGCACCACCACCGACTTGACTCCCTTGGCCGACTGATTGCTGCAGATGATGCGCACGCCTTTGGTGACCAGGCAGTAGGCCTGCAGTATTTGGCACATCTTGGTGAACTCCTTCTTGATGTTGCGCGTAAAGTCGCGCCGACGCACAGGCAGTGTGGCGAACAGATTGCTCAGGGCCACCGTGGTGCCCACGCCGCGCGCACAGGGTGAACGCTTCTTGATCTTTCCCTCGTGATCCAGCTCAATTTTCAAGCCTGTAAGGACGTACTTTAGTGTATAAACAACTATGTTTACTGCAGTTACTCACCCACGTCGGTGGACTTGTGCCGTGTCTGGATGCTCATGTCGGAGAGCGCGCAAAGGGAGCTCAGCGCTTCGCCCCGGAAGCCAAACGTTTCCACACCCAGCAGATCAACAAATTCTCGTATCTTGGAGGTGTGATACTTGGCAGCTGCCGGGGACAACCAACGTAAGTGAAAGAACCTTCAATAGCTCGCACAACTTACTCATCCCTTCCAAATTGGCTTCTTCCACTCCGCTGCCATTGTCGCAGACCTCCACGCCCTGCAAGCCTTGCTCTTTAAGCTTTACCTCAATCAGTGTGGCTCCCGCATCGATTGCATTCTCAACCAGCTCCTTGACTGCCACTGCCAAGCTGAGCACAACCTAATTAAGAGTATAAACAAAGATGATTTCTCGTTGTTTTGTTTTGCCTGCACAACTCACCTGCCCCGAACAGATTTTGTGTACTGTATCCTTGGCTATTGCCTTGATTTGACCAGATGCTGCAGTTGTAGGCTGTGGAACAGCCTCATTCTGTCCTTCCTCATTCATAATTTGTCCAATCTGCTTAAATATTCACAGCAAAAGCAAATTGCGCGCATTCAGATTGCAAGTGTAGCCACACTAGCGCACAAGCGTAAAAAATAAACCAACAGTGTTACCCTATGGCAAAACAAGTATATGCTAAAAAATACCACACACTCTTATCGATAAACTCAAGTCGTAGCGGGTGCTTAATTTATTTTAAAGCAAAAAGCGAATTGATCAATGAAAACTAATAACTTTCCAGAAAAACATTTATTTATTCAACGTAATACAACATGAAAATGATCTTAATATGCAATCGAGTGTCTTTTATAATGAATGTAATGTATAAAATCGATGTCAAAAACGCAATCGAGTTAATTGGTATAAATTATTACACTAAATACATAGGTCAAATAGATCTTATAATAATGTCAGTGGTGAGAATAACAGTAGACTTCTCATAGTGTAGCTGGATGTGGACACAGGGTCGTGAATAATAATTGCATAAATTGCGTTCTTTTTCTTCTCCTTCTCTCCTTGATTATTTCCTCTATTTGCTCTTGGCGTTGGCGCGGTCCTCCAGTCTCTCGATGATCTTATTCATGTCCAGGTCCTTGGCAATCTTGATGTACATGGTCTTGCGTACCTCATGGAATTGCACCCACGAGGGCAGCTCCTTGGCGAGTAGCTTCAGATGCGACTCAATATCCTGCGGGGTTAGATTTGCACGAAAACTGTTCTGAATCTTCTTGATGATGATCTCGAGGGTGAGCACGCTCTTGCGCTCCGTAACGAACACGTTGCGCAGATGACGCGCCAGCTCCGGCAGGCGTGAGTATTTGGTAGCCTCCTGATCCTGCGAAGGTCGACGCGTCATGGCGTCCAGTGCCTTGGCTGCCTGCTTGGCGCGAATCTTCTCAATGAGGGACTGAGGTAAGCCCTTGAGTAGGTTAGATGTCTCCGTTTGATTGGGGGCAGGGGCTGCCTTTACAGTGGGCGTGGCAGTGGCGGTATCCTTAAGTAACTTGTTGGCCTCTGTGGCAGTTGCACTTGCACTTCCTGTTGGAATTGCAGTTGAAGTTGCAAGTGGTGTTGCAGTTGTAGCTGTTGCTGTTGTGCCCTTAATTGTTGCTGCATCTTTCTGCTGCGACTCTGCCTGGTTTCTGTCTGCCTCCAGCTTGGCCTCGTAGCGATCCATAATGCGTTCCATAGGTGTGGCACAGTTGAAGAGATTGCGCGCCGTGGACAGAATGTCCTTGGCCGAGGAATACTTCTCCACATTAGGAGGCTGTGGCAACGGTGCCAGCTCTACTTCGGCCACATTCTCCAGATCGAACTCCGGATGCCAGCGAGTCAGCTGCTTGTTAATGATGATTGGTGGATCCAGGGAGCGCAGGAACTTATCATGCTCCCGCATCACACGTTGCAGCAACAGATTCTGGAACTTTTGAATGCGCGCCGTCATGACATGTGGATTCATGGACGTCGACTGTGCCGAAGCGAGCACATCGTCCTCGTTAATCTTGTTGAAGCGCAGCTGCTGTGGCTGTGGCCCCTGCTCTGCCAACTGTTCCACATTGGGACTGATGACCAACTGGTAATAGTCAGCCTTGGACACCGAACCAAAGTTGCGCATCTTCATTTGGCTATAGATAAAAGCCTCTGGATAGACGTGCTTGATCTGTGCCAGATGCATCTCAGTAAAGTTCTTGCGCAGCATGCGCTGCACAGCGGGCTTCAGCTTCTTGAAGGTGATGCACTCCCTGCGATTGTGGAACATGGCCACCACCGAGTCCAGGCCCTTAAAGACGTCCAGCAGATGGCGATACTTGTAGGGCAAAGGCAGTTGTCCCGCCTTGCTTGACTCGGCCAGACTAGCGTAGCGTTTGTACGCGGGCATCTCCAGCAGCTTGACTGGCGACCCATTCTTGCTGGGACTGAAGAGCAGACGCTTGGATATATCTGTGTGACGTGGCGACATCAACTCATTCTTATCCGGTGTGGGTGGCGGCAGCTTGGTGGGTGTCTTGAACGTCTTCAAGGGGCTGTCAAGGTAAGAAAAGTAGGGTTAATCAGTTGAAGATACATATTAATATTGTCAAAATAAAGGTGCTTGAGTTTGCAACGGGAAAACTGTTATATGTAACTCTTTTCCCAGTGTGTAGACAACCTTTCCTCTACTATATTTGCTTTCCCTATATCTAGATGGATGTAGACCTATTAATATTATAATAATGAAGAAGTTCTCCTGAGGAAAACCTGTACGATATAACTTGTACTACTGTAGAATACCTAAAGGATTACCTTATTTGCTTCACATTTTAGCAAAGATCTCTTAAGGTAAAGGTTCGTTGTAAAAAACTGTACGATATAAATAAGTTAATAAATTCCTTAAGTTGCCAAAAAGAAAACTATACTATTAAACTGTAAATATTAAAGATCCCAAGGGGTTTCGTAATTTAATATGCACATTACCCAAGTATGGTAAAAAATACAATTTTCGCAGTGTGTAGACGACCTTCCCTCTACTATATTTGCTTTCTCTATATATAGATAGATCTACACATATTAATATTATAATACTAAACAAGTTCCCTAAGTTCCTAAGGGAAAACTGTACTAAATAACTGTAACTACTGTGGTTCCTTTAGAATACCTAAAGGATTACCTTATTTACTTTGCATTTTACAAAAAGATCTCTTAAGTTAAAATTTCGTTTCAAGAAAAACTCAGTTACAAAGTTCCTTAAGTTTCTAAAAGAAAACTGTACGATATGAACTATGTATAATAAAGTTTCCCAAAGGTTTAACTAATTTATTATGTATATTTCTCAAGTTTTGTTAAGGGTGTTGAAAACGTCGCTTTCCCAGCGTCTAGACACCCCTGCACCTTTACACCTTTGCCTTGCCGTCTTTACTTTCCTTACATCTTTCCCTCCCCCTTTAATCTTGCTTCTTCTCTTCACATACACACATATCATATCAGAAAGTAACGACATTTTTAACGTTTCTACGAAACTGAGAATATGCTGATACAGCACGAAGAAGAATAGAAAAAACAAGGATCAAAACAACCCCCGAAGAAGTAGAAAAAGCGTTAAGTGAGGCTCAGCTGGACTACCTGAACCCGAGCCACACATTCCCATGCAGGCTGCCTCTCTTCATCTCTTTCTACCTTACCCGCCTCTCCCTTCTCTCTCTCTCTATCACTCGCTGACCAAACAACCCTCGGGCTACGTAAAGGTCAGTTGAGAACGTAACGTATTTTTTGTTGCTAGCGAAGGGTAAACATTGCGATACACTCACACACACACACACAGAGACACATGCACGACATGTGTATGGGTTGTGTATGAGCAACTGCAGCATAAATTCAAGTACATCAATGCGGACTGCGAACGTTTCATAGACAACGTCACGCTGAGCAACAACAACAACAAGAACGAAGCAAAGCAGAGCCGAAAAGAAATGCAATCTCAGCAAGTCAAGACTTGAGACTTCTTCACTCCCCTCTCCCTCTCCCCCCTTTCCACAACCCTCGGTTCGACCTCGATAAGCTTGCGTTGTGCTGGAGAGTTTGTTAATGATGTTACCCGGTTTTTGTTTACAGTTCGTTTCTAGGCCAAGCCCCGTGCTACTGAAATTATTGTGGCAGTCTCTATCTATCTATCTATGAACTTCCTTACCTGGTTAGCACCTCCAGCTCAATGGTATCGAACTCCTTCAGCTGCAATCCCTTGGCCTTGCTGGGCGAGGGACCAGCTTCGGCCAGACGACGATTCCGCTCCTCCTGCGCCTTGCGCTGCTGCTCCAGCTGTGCCTTGCGAGCCAGCACCGCCTTCAGCTCCTGCATTTTGGCACTGCGTGATACCTTGGTCTTCACCTCATCGAAGGTCAGTCCCCGCTTGGCCTGCTCCAGATGCTTGACAGGCGAAGCATCCTTGATGATCTGTTTGGTGGGTGTGCGCATGCCACGCTGCACATTGTCCGCATTCTGCATGGCAGCCAAGGACAAGTTTGTCTTGGGCGTCTGCTCATTCTCGGGCAGCTTCTTGCGTGGCGACAGGGTGCCCTTGCGTATGAACTGTACCAACTTGGGTTGGGTTTGTTTTGCCTCCGTGACTTTGGTGGGCTTCTTTTTGGTATCTTGCGAAGATGTGCTTGTGGGCACACCAATCAGCTTGACTGTGCGACCGGAACGTGTACGCATGCCACCCTTGAGGGCATCTATGTCCACATTCTGGTCTGTGGCTGCGCTGGGCAGCACGATTTGTTGTGGTGCAGCAACCTCGCTGGACTCTGCGAGACGCTGCAAGGAAAACAAACGGAGTTTTCATTTAGAAAAATGGCCGCAGGACGCTGCACACACACACACACACACACAAGCACACGCACTTTGCAGTTGTAAATATAAAAGTATCTGCTAGTTTAGATTGCATCTTTTTGGCCCACACACACTTCACACTTCTCTCTGCAACTTCCACCCGCATGTTCTGTCCACTGTCCACTTACCCTGGTCTTGATTGTGGCTGCATCATCGACCGCGGCGCGTTTGCGATTGCTAAAGAATGCAGCTACCGATGGCTGGGCCATGATTGCGATTTGAATTTATTGCTAGGGGCTTATCAATTTAATTATTGCTTGAGAACTTCACTCTGGGCACGTCCGGTTGGTGGCTGTGTGGTATCTTCTCACGTTTTTCTCTTCTCGATCTCTTTTCATACACGTCTTGCCTCTGCCACTGCTCAAATTACAACTGGGCCACGACGTTGCAGTTTCCCTCCAAATGTTCACCGACGACGCGCCAAATTATTTTCGCGCCATTTCCAATTCTCGTGTGTGTGTTGCAAGTGTTGCGACGAAGCACAGCTGTTACGTTTAGCCGACGTTGCACAGCACTGGTCGAGAGGGTGGCATTTTGCGTAGTAGATTTATAACTAAACTCGGTAACGAAAGCAACAACTCATCAAGCATAATTCACAAGTGGAAAATCCAAATAACATTATTTGGTGCATTTATATCAATATTTTCTTATTGTAAAACAACATTAAACAAAGAGCTTCACGCCTGATACTCCATCAGCTGTTCGATTTCGTCAACTACCAATCCGATATCACGATAACAATTACTGCAACTTCGATATATATTCGATATTTATATATATATATAATTTACGTTATATTTGTAATATTGGAGTACGCAAGTGATTCTCTGGTGAATATGTATAATAATGAACATGTAGATTTGTAAACTAAGTTGAATTAATTAGCTGATTTGAAGCAGCTTCAACACGCGTTATCAACCCTGACTGGAAGTGTTGCATTTTGGGTAGCAGAATTTTCCACTCGCGAAATTTAAGGTGCGCAGCAACGTTTTGGCTTTTTATCCATGCATTTCGCAATGAAATGTATTTGGATTAGTATGCTGAAGCGCTGAAAGTCATGTAAGTTGACTCGAATTTAGAACAGAAATCATCCCAGCATAAATAAATAAATAAAACCTATAAGACATTGTAATCAAATGTGTGCTACGACTTCTGTGGAAGCGAGTCAGCAGCAGAGTGCGTTTAGTGAGAGCGAGCGAGCACACGCGAAGAATTAAAGCAGGCGACAGTTGCTGCCAACTTAGCTCGTTTTTCAGTCATACTTGAAATTCGCACATTTTTTTTTCTAAATTTATAAAAACTGTTGATTCTTTCCCATTTGCGTTTATATAAATAATGTTTGTAAATTTTAAGCATGACGAAAATCAAGTATTATTAACAAATTACATATGCTAAGTGCTTCCGTAGCGCAATTGCAAACGTTTAGTAAGTTGGCAGCACCAGTTGGCATAATTTTGCTTCCCTCTGCATTTGTTTGAGTTTTTCTGCGAATGTGACGAACGAAAGAAATAATAAAAAAAGGAAAACAATTCCCCTGTGATAAATCGATTCGTCGAGTAACTCTACGCTAAATATATATATAATATTGCTCGGATATATCCGCACAGAATTCCCAAGCAAAGTGGCAGCGGCAGCTGCAGTGTCAATTGGAACAAGTGGGAGCCCGAGGCAAGTAGACGATTCGTTGAGCTTGACGAAGCCCCAGCATAGACATAGGCAAGGCGTGCGCGCATACCAACAACAACAATAGCAGCAACAACAACAACCAGAGTGTAAACGTTTTTTTCTGCTTTTGCATTGCCTTATTGAGATTTGAGCACATTTTTTGTTGTTTCTTCCACAACAGCTGTTACACTTGGTGAAAATTAGCGGAGGCGAGTGAAAGAAGCAAAAGCAAAAGCCAAAGCGTATAATAAAAAAGCGAATAGCGTAAAGAAAAGCAACAACAGCAGCAACAACAAGATGAATTCAAAAGCTGACGTCAACCGTCGCGTTTTGGCTATTCAAGCAAAGAAGAAGCGTCATAAGAACAACAAGAAACGCGGCAAGCAAAATGGAGCTGCAGCGCCTGGTCAAGAGAATCAGCAGCCTCAACAAGAACAAGAACAGCAACAACAAGAGCAGCAACAACAACAAGAGCCACATAGAAGCAGCGAGAACTGCGCAACAGCAGCAGCAACGGGAGCACCCGAAAATGCTAATAATAGCCATATAGAGGGCAATAAGGTACAGCTGCTCGTTGGCACCGGTACAGGAAAGTCCTTAAGTACTGCCACTGCATCAACATCCGGGGGATCGGGCAGCACGTCTGATGCAGCCCCAGTGCAGGCAAAGGTGAAACAGCACAATCAGCACAACAACAGCAGCAGCCAGCAACCTCCACGCAGTTCATCCAATGAATCGGATGAGTCCGAAATGAACAGCGAGAACGAGGAGCAAGAGCTTAAAGAGGATTACTGCAAGGGTGGCTATCATCCGGTCAATATTGGTGACTTGTTTCAGGGTGAGTACTATCAAATCAGTCTTGCCATGGCAATCTCACCTGTTTGCTCCCCCACACCCACTACACAAAAGTACTAAAAACATAAACGATTCAACGCACGGCATGTTCCCATGACCACCACAAGGGGCAGGAGTCTTTTGCTCATGGCATGTTTCAAGATCATTCTTGAAGCCAAAACTTAGATTATCCACATGAAATCACTTTTGTTTTTCGAGTTAAGCGGAAATTTGTTTGTTTATTTATCGTGGCCTTATCAATAGACTCGAAATACCAAAAGAATTCCAATGTATTGTTCAATGATTAGAAGCTTTTTTTGTATTTCCTTGAATTAGCTTAGCAATCTGCTGGGTTAGAGTATTCAAAGTTCGTTGTGGAGCGTTGTGTTTAACAGCTTTGTTGTTGTTTATTCATCTGTCTTTGTGTAATTGCTTTTCAGGGCACAACAACAGCAGGCAGACAGCCCCATTTCATGTTGCACACACACACATACAAACTGACACACTCGCATACACATAGTCGCAGTTCCCAACATAACCAAAAACGCATACGTGTTGGCTGGCTGGCAATGAGGGCAAGGGGCAGTGACAGTGGCAAGGGGCAGCTTTATGTAGCACACGGCACAACAACAGGTTGTCAATGTTGTAGGAACGCCCCGCTGGATACACAATTATGTGTGTGTGTTCGCGCAAGGGTTGTTTCCAACAGTGGCGCAGGGGGGTAGAGTTCGAATTTGGATGTGGTTAGCTGTGGTTGCTGGTGGCGCTAACCCACAAAGGAGCAGAGTCAGAGGGGGTTGCCTTTGTTATGCCAAATGATGTGCATGAAAAGCTCATTTCGGGTTTCGATTATAAATCAAAGAAAATGTCGATAAGGCGAAGCTATACTCATGATAAGAGCGAGGTACAGACAGACAAACAGACAGCTTGCGAAAAATCTATATGTTTACGTTGATTAGCTAATAATAAACTACAGTGGGCTCTCGTTAAGGCACACACAGTATGCCTTACTCTGTTTAATCCCCTCGAGCGTGCACTGTATTTATATGCATGATAATTCCGCAATGGCCACAAAGGCAGGCAATTAACTATGAGAGCAGCCACAGCTGACAGAGCTCTCGACTGCAGGGCGCATTTAATTGAATACGCGCCCCACTGTGTGGTGGTCAGTGACAGTCTGAGCAGGCTGAAGTACAGAGATGGATTTGCTGCCAACAAAGGCGAACATTTGTGACTTTATATTTCTAACTGGTGCACTTTGAACCCTTGCCTCCTTCTACTTTGCTTTGCACTTATTGTTCTCTATATATATGTATATTAATCGATTTATAATCTGCAGGTCGTTATCATGTTATACGCAAATTGGGCTGGGGACATTTCTCGACTGTCTGGCTGTGCTGGGATCTGCAGGAGAAGCGCTATGTGGCCATCAAGATTGTTAAATCCGCGCAGCATTTCGCCGAAACTGCCAAGGATGAAATCAAGATACTCAGAACAGTGCGAGAGACAGATCCATTGAATCCACGTCGCCAGAAGACGGTGCAGATGTTCGATGACTTCAAAATCACTGGAGTGAATGGCACACACATTTGCATGGTCTTCGAGGTGCTCGGCGACAATCTGTTGAAGCTTATACGCAAGTCCAATTATCGTGGTATACCCCTGGAGAATGTGAAGAGCATCACTCGTCAGATTCTCGAGGGTCTGGACTATCTGCACAGTTGCTGTAAGATCATACACACGGACATCAAGCCAGAGAATGTGCTGCTGTGCGTGGATGAGCCACATGTGCGATCCCTGGCTGTGGAGGCTACTCAGTTGTACTGCATGAACTCCAAGATGTACCCCTCGCTGGTCAGTCGTGCACCCAAGGAGTATCGCGAGCCGGTCATCACTGGCAAGATGAGCAGGAACAAGAAGAAGAAGTTGAAGAAGAAGGCCAAGAAGCGCATGGAACTGTTCAAGAAGCAGCGCGATTACTTGGAACAAACTGGTGGAGAGGAGCCCCGACAGGAGGGAGGAAATCAGCAGCAGCAGCATCAGAAGCCGCTGCCCGATGTGGCGCAAAATGGCGATGGTTGTGGTGGTGCCTCCGAGCCAGAATACGATGTTGATGCTGATGAAATTATGCCCATGAAGAAGGTGCCGAAACAGGAGCCAATCGAGCCCGCAGACGAGGACGATGGCGACGATGAAGAAGCTGCTGAGCAGCATACCAAGGTCGCACAGGTTGCTACCCAAACAGGTGCTGATGCTGGCGATGGCAACGACAAGGCCAAGAAGAAGAAGAAAAAGAAGAACAAGAGTAAGTAGAGTATAGAGTATAAAGTGATTATATATGCTAATTATTCCCTATTCTGCCTACCTTTCCCCTCTCTAGACAAACCCAGTCAGCAGCAATCTCAGCCACAACAGCAGCAGCAGCAGCAGCAGCAGCTGGAAAACTCGAGCAGCGGCGACAGCAGCAGCGCTGCCATGAAGAGCTGCAACTCCAATTCGAATTCCATATCGAATGGAACGACGAGCACGCTTAAAGGACAATCAAATGGATCTGCTGGCAACAACAAGAAGCCGCCACGGCCACAGAAACAGGAGAAGCAGCAGGAGCAGCAGCAGCAGGAGAAGCAGCAACTGAACAACAACAACTCAAATTCGAAGCAAAACTCGAATAGTAATTCGAAAATCTCAAACATCTCCAATGAGCGCTCCTCATCGGCCAATTCGGCCAATGGGGGCGCGTACTCGGAGTCTTCACTGCCACCACCACCGCCGCCGCCAGTGGTCAAGCACCATCATCGGGCCAACAAGCGTGATCCCGCACTGGAGGCGTGCAACGTGCAGGTGAAGATCGCCGATCTGGGCAATGCCTGCTGGGTGGATCGTCACTTCACCGAGGACATACAGACGCGACAATATCGATCACTTGAGGTCATCCTGGGCGCTGGTTACGACACCTCAGCGGACATCTGGAGCACTGCCTGCATGGTCTTTGAACTGGCCACAGGCGATTATCTGTTCGAGCCCCATTCGGGGGATACGTACACACGGGACGAAGATCATATTGCTCACATCATTGAGCTGCTGGGTCCCATACCACGTCAGATTGTGTTCCGCGGCACTTACGCCGCACAGACGTTCAATCGCAGCGGCGAACTGCGGAACATAACCGGACTGAAGCCGTGGGGCCTGCAGGATGTCCTCATCGAGAAGTACGAATGGTCCAAACGGGACGCAGAGGCGTTTGCTGCGTTCCTTAAACCGATGCTGGAATTCGATCCAGCCAAGCGAGCCACCGCTGCGGTGTGTCTGCAGCATCCGTGGCTTAGATAAGATCAGATGCAGCCTGGTTGTTGGCTGCTAGCCAGACAGCCAGCAGGTGCAGGTGCAGTGGCAGCAGGAGTTGCAGTTCGAGTTGGAGTGGGAGCAGTAGCAGCATCATCTGAATATATGCAGTCAACGGCATCTGTGGCCACATTGGCCTCCATCTCATCCATTGCATCCACATCGGCCTCAGCGATGGCAGCCTTGCGTGCACGTCCCTATCTGGTGGCACCGTATGTGGCCTCTGCCGCCGCTTCCTCGGCACCGCCCACACCACATCCACATGCCGCCGCAGTCGCCGCCGCTAGTCTCCAAAAGTGTCCATTGTCCAGTGCGCATACAGCGCCCGCAACACCAGTTCATCGTCAACGTAGAGGAGGAGACGAGCAGCAGCAGCAGCAGGAGGAGATTGCACTGGCTGCCATGGATGAGCCGCCGCCATTGCTGCCGCAGTACTG
The DNA here is from genome assembly GCA_018904165.1 of Zaprionus camerounensis. NCBI lineage: Eukaryota > Metazoa > Arthropoda > Insecta > Diptera > Drosophilidae > Zaprionus > Zaprionus camerounensis. The sequence goes on from JAEIFS010000037.1 coordinate 854,044, forward strand.
CAAGCCAAAATCACAACGTTTCTTCTGGCGCAAGGCGCTGCGTCGCGTCTTCCAGCGGCGCAAGTGACGTCAACAGTTGCGGCGTCGACGCCAAGACTTGCCACGTTGGCAACGTCCACGTCGCTGCCGGCGGCGCACACTCGCCGAGCGGGTGCGTCGCATCTGCGCCTGCTGTGCCTATGGTCAGGTGCTGCTGCGTGCCGCACGCGTCGCACTGCTTAGCTGCATCCGTTGGCGCATACGTGGCAACATACGCAACAACAACTTTTACTTTAGCAACCACTAAGGAGCTAACAACAACAACAACCGAACTTAAGGAACAACAACTGCGAACGCTCTGCTCTGCACACACACACCACACACACACACAATCACACTCACCCCATACACACGCACACACCCAGTTCATACATACAAACCTACGAATGTTAATGCGAAATCTGATTTAGTTGTTAAAGCCAAACTAATTTATTTCCTGTGTTTTACACCGATTAGACAATTTTCTTTGATACAAATTATGAAATTATAAGCATTACATTTTCCTAAACTTAGTCTATGTTCTATATATATATATATACGATAACTATATGTATAAACAGGCTGATTCTCAATTTAATTCGTGAAGAGAAGTTTAATGAGTTTCATGGACTCGCAAGTTCTTTCACTTTATTGACGAATTGAAAACTGAGAACAGACCTAATATATGTATATACATATATATCATATATATCTTCCTACTTACTTTCGGTTGCTGTTCACAATATAAACACAAGTTTTGACTCTGTAAATAGGGCAAAAATAAGAATTGCACGGCTTTCTTTTTTGTTAATTTGTATTGATTTAAACGATCTCCAAGAAGCTTTGCCAGAGAATTTTATATCTACGATATACAGAAACATATATATACATATATCAGCCGATCAATCAATCGAACAGCCAGTTCAATATGCAATTTGTTATTGTACATTTGAAGGGAGACATACATATACACATGCATACAACTAGCATATAGTAAATTTATGATATATATACACAAATATGGTATATATATGTATATCTGAACGGTACTGTGGCTGAGACTGCCCAATGGTTTTTAACATACAGTTTTAGCATATGGTGTAAAATGTGTGTACATGATATGCGTATCAAAGTATTCTTGAGCTGAACATAACAATAATGAGAGTAGTTAATTAGTTTATCCTCGTTTTAGTAACGTTTACAAACAATAATAACAACATTAACGTTTAACAGCTAACATACGATATCACGAGGTTTACACGAATTCTTGAAGCACTACCAGCAAAATTTGCAAAAAAAAATATAAATAATTGATTAATTGAATAATTGAAATGCCCATTAAAGTTTAAGCGAAGAAAATTAATTGTAGCAGATCAAAAAGAAAAACAAAAAACAGAGACCTATGAAATATTGTCTAGTAAATTGAACAAATATTAAGTGAAACAAGGCAAAGCAAAGAATAACGTTGAAATTGTTAAAGAAATGTTCGAAGTGTGTTCCGACTGTACCAATAATGTTTGTGGTAGACATATATTTGTATCTAATTAGTAGCTAACAACAGCAACAACAACTGAAGATGAGACACGTTTAATCTGGCACAATCACGACAATTACACGACCTGTCTAAGCGAACTATCGGTGGTACTATCGGTTAGAATTCTTGCTCTATAAGCAACTAGTTATCAAGTCTTTTATAACGATATAAAAACGATGGCGTACTATAGTTAGAAATATTGGAAGTAGTTCTTGCTTATAGTTTAAAGGGCTTGAAAACAATAAAATTACAATTTGTAAAGCGAACTATTGTCAATACTATCGATAAGTGTTCTTGCTCCATAAGCAACTAGTGTTCAAGTGTTTCATATCAATGTAAAAACATATTATGCAGCTTCGTTTGATAGTATCAACAGCTGATAGCGCGTACTATCGTTAGAACTATCGGAAATAGTTGTTGCTTATAGTTTGAAGTGCTTGAAAACGATAAAATCACAATTTGTAAAACCAATACTATCGATAAGAGTGCTTGCTATCGTTAATCCAATCGATGCTCGATTATTATCACTATCAGACCTTCTTCTATACAACTATTATGCAGAATTGGTCGATAGTACCGATTAAATCACGATTTGTAAAGCGAGCTAGTGTCAATACTATCGATAAGAGTTATTGCTATCGTTATTCCAATCGATGCTGGATAATTATCACTGCTGTTGACCAGACCTTCTTATAGACAACTATTGTATAGAATTGATCGATAGTATGGCCGATAGTTCGTGCACATTTCACATTTCACATTTCAAACAGACACACACCCCCTTAAAGAAGGCCACTTTAGTTAAGGCTAGTTAGGCGGCAAGTTAACAGTTAAAACGCTTAAGCAACTGATCTGGCTTTATTAAGAACAAGAAATATATCTACACATTATTCAAATATAAATATATATACACACACTAACACACACACACACACACACACACTGACACATGCATAACATACGTACGCTTAACACGTAGTTGTGTGTAGGAAATATCGCGCGCGCATTATACAAACTATTTACTATGATAAGTGGCCTTATTAATTCGATTCTCAGCACCCCCGAGCACAATAACACAACAAGAACAAACAACAATAACGGTTAACATAACCTCAAAGCAATTGACACACAGTAGGGCGCACATAGACACACATAGAGTACATACACACAACTACAATTAAGTTGGAATCAAGCGTTAGATAAAAAAAAGATATCGATAGACATTTACGATAAAATACTTATGTAGCGAGTTGATTGAAACCCCCCTAGAGGAACCCCTACGAAAAGATAGAATTCTTAACTTAACTAAACTGTAACTCTAAAACTGTAAACTGTAAAACACACACACACACACACCCCCGTCTACCCCCCTTCACGTTTGCTGTCTTCGGCTGGCCGAAGTTTGCACAGTTAGAGAAGCAGCAGAGAATACTCTTGGAACTTATCAATCGATTACTTAGATAACTGAATGGAGCTATTACAAAGACACACACAACAGGCACACACAGAGACACATACACATACACACAGACAGACACATATAGCAACTTATAGCTTTACAACTGAGAACCTAAAGAAGTTGACTTTGTGCTTAGAGTTGAACCCGAAGAAAGAGAAGGAGAAAGAGCGAGGGCAGCCGAGGGCAACCGCAATTCCATAATATCCAATTTCCAATCCCGCGTCAAAGAGTATATGGCATGAATTATACGATACATAATTTATTGATGTAGTTATAAACAAATAAACAAGAGAAAAGAAAAACAAAACAAAACAATGCGAAGAAAACAGAAAATTACACAAATTGGAAAACGACAAATGTGTCTTTTATTGCAAATAAATGCAGCCGCCCCTTCCCCAGGCTGCTTCCATCCTCTTTCAGACACATTGGCATTCATTTATAACCTCATCTCGTTGCGCTGGCATGCATTTGTAACAGGATCTTGGAGCTCTCTTGAGGAGAGCGCAGTGCATCGACAATTTATGGCCACATAAAAATCACAAAGCAGACCAAGTTGAGACGTTGTGCAGATGCTGGCTCAAAATTGAAACTGGTCAAGGCACAAGGCAGTCCCCCTTCAACCTCACTCTCTCTACTTGCTCGGCAGTACGACCTTCGACCTGCACGTGCTGTGCAATGGGAGCCATCAGCTCAGCGCGGATATATCACGTTTGTTTGGGTATGGCTAAACTGCAAATTGAATTTTATGTGCTCTAGTTTAGTGCGAGGGCGGTACGAAACGTGTCAGCATGTAAGTATTGAGTTTGTCTGTAAGAACTCAACGAACTGCCCTCGCTTTGTCTTCTACTATATATAATCGCTTGTGTGTTGCGCTTTGTACAAAGATTAATTCTTTGTGGTTTTAGTTGGCCATAGACAGGAAGTAGAGATAGATAGAGACAGCTGTATATAGAGAGAGGGAGGGAGAGAGAGAGAGAGAGTGGTGGAGGGAGATAGCCGCCAGGCGTATCGATAGTCTGACAGGGAATCGAACAAAAGTTGAATAAACGTGTTATTCAAATAGCAGCGCAATGTCAACAAAAGAGCAAGAGCAGGAGGATAAGTTGCCGCCCTCAGGGGTTGGCCAAGACAATGAAAGGTGAAAGAAGAGAGCAGGAGCAGGAGGGTAACTGTAGGGGACAAGCAAAGGAAACGCGGCGCGTGGATAAACTCGGATCGAAATATCCCACGACGCGCGAAGTAAACAGAAAAGTTTAAGCAGCAGGGCCGTAGCGACGGTATCGAGGAATCTTATGCACAACTTCCCGGGGGCCTATACTGTATTCGTCTTACTTAAAAATGTAGTAAGTAATTAAGTTTATTAAACCTTTTATATAATAAAGAAACCTAATACTTATTATATCTTACTTATCTCTCAAACTAATATTGGCAAAATCATCATTAGTTTTTGATATAAAGGCTGATTTTTTAGCTATTATCTTTTTGGCAACACGGGTTTAAACAGATGAGGCACGTTCCGTGTTTTTTTTGACTGTCAAACATGTTCAGTTTGGTCTATAATTTAACCTCGAATCGTCTTACAAAAGAACAACGCTTGCAAATTATTGAATTCTATTATCAATATGCGTTCTCTGTTAAGAAAGTCTATCGCGCGCTTCTTTCCTCTTATGGTCAGTTTAATCGACCCACTGAAGCGGCTATTCGGGCTATTGTGACTATTTAGACTATCTTTTGTGAGGCTATCTTAAATCTAATGTCTATAGAGACAAGACCGCTTCAATTGACGCATTGGAGAACAACATTGAAGCATTTAATCGTGGGAAACCGGCCGAAATGTTGGTAAGAGTATGTAAAAATTGGACTAAGCGCATGGACCATTTGAGGCGCAGTCACGCTCAACATTTGCATAAAATAATCTTCAAACATTCAATTATATGGACCATACTATCGATTTAAATAAAGATTTCATGTATTTTGCTTAATTGTATGTGTTTGTTTTTTTAAAACTTTCCTATAGCTCTTAAAAGTTTAGCCTCTACAATACATATATTCTCGCTCAGTAACAATAGCAACCGATTTAGCCATGTAGGAGGCCCCTTACAGGCGGGGGCCCTTGTGCTAGCTACGGGACTGTTAGGGTAGGCGAGGGAATTTAGCAGGGGAATCCACTTGATGCCTCTGAATGTTTACCTAAGCATTAACTGCACAGTTATACTCTGGTCGTTGTCGTTGAGGACAATCAATCATTGTTATACGATATCACTTTCTAAACTGCGCTGAAGTTATACGAAAGAAAAAAACCCAGCAGTTAGGAAAACTCAATTTTCCCAGCACTTGAAATGGAAATGAAAAGGGAAAACTAATTGGTATTAAATAAATGAAGAAGCAGATGAAGTAGAAGCAGCAGCAGTTGCAGTAGAAGAGTAAGAAAGTCCAATTATGTGCGACATTAACGAGTTCAGGCGCAAGGAATGTGCAATGCAACTATCTCACTCCCACGCACTCTCTCTCTTTCTCCCGCTCTTTATCTCTGCTTATTCCACTTGAGTTTGCTGCAGTTCCAACGCTTGAGCAACTTTAAAACGGTAGTTAAAATCAATTTAAAATTTAACTAAGGGTCGCCAAAAGGAAATTTATGAACTTGTTAATACTTTGAAAGCTTTTTCGGTTGAATTCGACTCGGGTTTGGTTTGGCGGAGTGCGGGTTTGAGTTGGGATACGAGTTTTGGGGCTGTGTGGGTGTCTTCTTCTGTTTTGGCATTCATTCGTTTTGATTTGACTAAAAGTTTGCCAACAAACACAGCACAAACAGAGAGAGAGAGACAGAGAGAGCTCGTAGAACGTATGGCTGGGATTTGCTTATAAATGTCCAACAAATGACAGGGACAACAACGAACAAAGACACTGAAAAGGACCAAGTTTTGCATGCTCTCCTTCAAGATGCTAAACCAAGACGAAAGCTGACTAGGCAAGCACGACAATAAGATACCCTTCGCGCAGTTACAAATACATAAGTAAGAAATACCTAAAGTATTTTGCTGGCAATTGCTTTCTCACTGCAACAAACATGCAAAGGCAGGCCTGAAAAAAACTAAAGCATACCAGCAGGGGTAGTCAAAGCTGTAGAAGAACAATTACTGACTTGAATAACTTCTATGTTTAATGTCCGATTGGGCTGAAATTTGAAGGAGACATAGATACTATAGTCGGCTAAGTGGGAGTGTTGTGTGGGAAAGTTGTATCTTTTTTATGTTGCTTATAAATTGAACCTAAAAATGAAATTTTTGTTTTCTGTAGGCGGTGGGCGTGCCAGCCAAAATTTGAAATTTACATGATCAGCGTATGGCATAAAGACACCTTTATGCCAAATTTGATGTCTCTAGCTTTTATAATAACTAAGTTGTAGTTGTTCAAACGGATGGACTAGGTGCTTAATGCTTAGCAAGCATATATTATATATTATATTGGGTTGACCGAAAAGAAACCGGTGTTTACATGGTCATTTGATTATGTATGGTTGGTTGTGTGCTATATTTAACTTCTCTCCAATCTCATGCTCAGTTACATGACAATCGCGATTCGATTAAAGCCTTGATAACGTCATTATCAACTGTACTTGGTTTGTCTTTGACTGAAAAATCTGCCAAACCGAATTTGACAAACAAACTTTGACACTGTGTTTCTTTTAAGGCTTTGTCACCATACACATCACGTAACTTTTTAGCATAAATATGAAAATATAGCGAAAATACTTCTTTGTGCTGCCTTTTACATACACAGTTGGAATACCCCTTTTGAAACATTTGCAATATTTGCAGGGTATAAAAAAAGAAAACTTGAAATAAACCCAAACAAATTCGACGGCGTGTGTCCAGTGTCCGCGTCTAGGGAATGATCGATATATCTTCTTACTCTGCTTGTTGTTCCCACTGTTGTTGTTGTTGTTGTTGCCACTGTTGTTGTTGTTGTTATTGTTGCTGCTGCTGCTGCTGTCGCCGTACACAATGAAACTTTTAAGAGCTCCTTTTAAATGCGACCAAGCGCAAACGATTATTCAATTTGCAATGGGCAAAAGTAGAGAAGAGAAAGAAAGGAAGGGAGATGAGGAAAAAAGGGGGTGGCAGGCGGAGCAGGGGGGAGGGGTCAGAGGTCAGACAGACAGCACATTTAACGCTCAGCTCGTTTGGTTAGGGTCAATCAGCTCTCGACAAGAGCTTGTTGGGTGCTTCAGTTCGTTGTGCACTTTAAAGCTGCTCTCGTTCCCTCCTCCCTTCCCTCTCCTTCTACCATCCCTCCTTTCTGCCTTCATCTTGCCTGCTTGTCTTGGGTTGTCAGCGTCCTTGTCGCCGTCGAGTGCCACTGATGACATTAAGTAGCTGTCGGCTTGCTCTGGATTAGATAGCGAAAGTGCCCACGATGTTAGTTTAAAGTAGATAAACGAAAGCGGATTCTTCTCTCTCTCTCTACCCCTCTCTCTGCGTGCATGTGTGTGTGTGTGTGTCTCTTGAAGCGCACATCCGCCTCTACTGCGACCGCGTTTAATCATGCCCTACGCATACTTTCACTTTCATTTTCACTCTCATTTATACTTTCACCTTTCGCTCAAGTTCGCAAAAGTTTTTGGCAAAACTCGCACTCATTAAACGCGCATTGGAATGGCAAATTAATTAAGGATTTTCGCTTTGATTTGGCAGTGTGGGGGGAAGGCAGGAGGGAGCAGGGCAAGACTGTTGTGCTATGCTCTCTCCTCTCACCTTATCGAAGTCAGCCTTGACCTTTGACACCTTTCATCAGGTTGAGTGGCATGAACTAAATTTTAGCAAAGGTTGAGCACAAAGTGAAAGGGGAAAGAGACAGAGAGAGAGAGAGAGGGGGGGGTAAGTTGAGGGGTAAGACATTATAGATGTAACTTACTGTGATTGTCTGAGCTAGTTTGACTTGCTCTCCTTATTACAGGGTATGCGCTAGTTGCACATTATCAAATGTTCTTTACAGTTTGCTAGATTGACTAACATTTGTCACTTGACTGAGGAGAGATAGTTTCATTTGCTTAGCAAAATGAACTGTACTTCCTAACTGCTCTGCCCTGGCTCACTGCAGGGTATGTGCTAGTCATGCAGTTGACTATTCGACAGTCTGTAAACAGTGAGTATCATTTGTATTTGCACTTGGAACGATAGTTCCCTTACCTTAGCCACATTGACTCCTGTTCCTTTACTCCTACTCCCTGGCTCACTCCAGGGTATCTGCTAGTCGCATGTGTAAGCATAGGTTCTATTTTAAACTGAACTGGGCACGAGGCATCATTTTCTTATCAACATCAACTCCTTAGCTTCCCTTTTTTACTTTAGTTTCCTTCTCAAATTCTTCTCATTATGCTCCCTCCTTAAATTAGTTACATTTGTAGCTCATCTGCGTGAGATACATACTTCCATTTCCTTTTCTTTTCCCCCCTCAAGTTTGCTCTTTTCATTCCCTACTCACTCCAGGGTATCTGCTAGTCATATATATGCACTACTTGACTATAAATAGACTGAGTAAGATTCATAATTTCATTTCCTTAGCTGCCCTACTTCAGTTTCTGCCTTCATCTTCCCACTCTCCTCTTCATTGCCCACTTACAGGGTATCTTCTAGTCACATACACCCCACAGCTGCTTTAATTATAACGTCGCTAAGCTTTTTGTGGCTGTGCTACCCGAAATTAGCTAGAATAATTGTAGAGTTTCATCAAAGCTCGCAGGCAACACACTCGAAATCTGCTCTCGCTGTGGTTGCTTACTCTTCTTGTTGTTGTTGTTGTTGTTGCTCTTCTTATGCTTGTTGTTGTTGCTGTTACTGTTGCTGTGTGTGCCATACAATTGCATTCAGCCTGGCACACCTGGCGTATACGCAATGTTATTTGTATTGCTTTGCCTGGGCCTCTCTCTCTCTCTTTGTCGGGCTCTGCTTTTGCCCTCGTCCTCTTGCTGGCACTTGGCAACCACTTGTGGGCGCTTTCGGAGTACGCACACACCAGCTGAAATACTCCGAAAGTGTGTCTAAAGAGAGACAAAGAGAGACGGAGAGAGAGAGAGAGAGGTGCAGAGAGAGAGAGAGCAGAACTCTCTTAAGTTGTGCCAACTGTTTTGATATTTAAACGAGGCCTAAAGTTGTTGCCACACTGTGTGGTGTTGTTTTTAATGCCGTTGTAAGTAGCAGCTCCCCAGGCAGCAGAAGGTAGGCAGACAGAGAAGGGAGTGGAGAGAGAATGGAGGGAAGAGAGAGAGGCAGCAAGCAAGCAAAGCAAAACAAACAACTTTCAAGTCGCTGTGAAACTTTACGCGGCAGCACTTCATGTTTAAGCAGGGCAAAAGAGCAGGCAGAGGGCTAGAAGGAAGAGGGGAAGAGCAAGGGCAAGAGTGGGGAGAGGAGCAGGGAAAGAAGTAGGGAAAGAAGTAGGGAAAGGAGTAGGAAAGGTAGAGGAGAAGGGTGCAGGCATAGGTGCTATAGGAGCAGGGACTGGATCAAGGCAAGTGCAAGAAGAGTAACAGGGAAAGGAGTAGAGAAGGGAGTAGGGAACGGAGCCAAGAAGAGAGCAGGGCAGGGTGAAGGGAACGGAGAAAGGAAGGGAGCAAGGTTAGGTGCAGGGTGAGGAGTAGGAGAAAGAAAGAGAGCAGGGGCAGTGACAAAGGCAGCAGCAGCGGAACAACATGAGAAATGAGAGGTGTGAAGGGAGCATAGCAAGAAGAAGGGACACGAGAGGGAGCAGGAAAGGATAAGTAGGTCCAAGAGCAGGGAAGGGAGCAGGGAAGGGAGCAGGGAAGGGAGCAGGAAAGGGAGCAGGGAAGGGAGCAGGGAAGGGAGCATAGACATGAGTAAGGGCAGGAGCACGAGCTGGAACAGAGGCAGGGAAGGGAACAGAGAAAGTCCAATGGGCTGAGACAGGGAAAAGGGCAAGAACAGGGGCAGGACCAGAAGCCGGGATAGGAGCAGGGAAGGAAGTAGGCACAGGGCTACGAGCAGGAGCAGGAGAGAAGGGAGCAGAGGTAGGGAAGGTAGCAGGGACAGAGTCGAGGGCAAGAACAGAAGCGGGACTAGTCTAGCCTCTAAGGAACAAGGGCAAGAACAGGAGCAGGAACAGGAGCGGGAATTAAAGCGGGGAAGGCAGCAGTGACGGGGCTAAGAGCAGGGGCAAGAGAGGAGGGACCTAAGGCAAGGAAGGTAGCAGGGACAGAGACGAGAGCAAGAACAGAAGCGGTAATAGGGGCAAAAGCAGGGCTGGAAGTAGGAGTAGCGGAGCAGAGGCAGAAGCAGAAGAAGCAGTAGGAGAGAAGGAGCAGGGCAAGAGCAGGGGACAGTGAGCAGGGGAGAGGAGCAGGGGAAAGGAGCAAGGGACATGAAGGGAGGGCTTGGCAGGCACTCCCGCTAAGGCGTCAGAAAAGTTTGGCTGTTTAACACGATCAATGTAAATATGAAATGGGGAAAAACTCAAAAGCAACTTAATTAAAATGTATGTGCCATGTTGACCAACACACGCATCGCCTGCTGTGCCAGTGTGTGTGCGAGTGTGTGTGTGTTTGCAGGAATTTGTTGAGCGTGTTCTAATAAACTGTAAACTTAAATAAAGCTCAACGGCAAAAGTAAAAGACACTGCAAAGGAAAAGGAAAGTAAAACTGAGGGCAGGGCAAACAACAATGAAATGCCACAGAGGGAAAGACAAAAGACAGAAGGATAAAAAGGTATGCGAGCAATGCGAAAAGATGAAATACGCAAGCAAGCACACACAGAGAAAGAGAGAGAGAGAGGGAGAGAGAGGGAGAAAGAAACAACAAAGCACAAACAAAACACACACACACTCAATGGGGCATCCATATTTATTACTTTTATGACAATCCCAAAGGAGCTGAGCGCCATCATAAATTGCGCAATATATTTCTCATGTTGTTGTTGTTGTTCTTGTAATAATTGTAGACTCACAATAGGCAGAGGGAGGTATATACGGGCAGGGGATGGGGCTGAGCTGTATCGGGGGAAATCGAAAATCAGATAATAAAATTTCACTCTCAATTGAATTTTTGTAGCTATGAAAAGCAAATAAATGTGGAGCAGCATTTGACCACCAGTTCCCAGTTCCCAGTTGTCAGTTCCACAGCTCCACTTGATTAGATTTATGTCAGCTGCATAGCCAGTGTTGACTAACAACACTTGAACACTGACAGCAACACACTAAATTGAGGGAAAAACAGTTGAAAACACACACAGAGAGAAAAAACACTCGACACTGCAAATTGAAACGTTCAACGGGCTTTAATGCCCCCCCCCCCCCGCCATCAATGCCAGACTTGATGTCGCCCAGGCACCCCAAACCTAATACAAATTCCCTTATCTTTCCCTTCTTCCCCCTCCCTATGCGGGGGAAGCCAGAGGCCTTAGCCAGAACTCAATATTTACACTTAAAAAGCGGCCACAAAGAGGCCACGCGACGGAGACGACGGCTGCCAAAGCTAAGCTAAGCACGGACATGGTCCTAAACAAATAAAATGGCCACAGTGGTGGGCAGTGCTAAAGCAAAGCACAAGCGTATATCCTGTAATAAAGATAGGGGCGGGTATATTGGCTTGAAAGGGAAAAGAAGAAGGTAAACAGAGAAGGAAGAGTTCAAGTAGAAGATACAAAGAAGGGAGTGTACTAAAGACACGCTGTTCGACACACTGTTGCTTGCGCATACCCTGTAATGAGTGGGCAGTTGGGTAGTTTAGCTGTGAAGAGAAAAAAAAGAAAATATAAGGCAAAAATAAGGATAGAATACAAGCAGGCATGTTAAACACAGACAGTATAACGCACTGTTGTCTACACATACCCTGTAAAAAGCGCACAGTTGGGTATACAAGCAAGAGAGGGGGGACAAAAGTGGCTGAATATAATATTTCATAGTAAATTGAAGCACTTGGAATGTAAATGATGTTTGCATATATCCTGTAAAGGGTGCATACAAGGGCATATTGACAGCAAGAGAAAGAGATGTGGCAGATTACGTTAAGTCAGACGTAAATATACACAAGAAGCGCTGATAAGGCCCACATACATCCTGTAAAGAGCTAACAAGCGGGTATATTAGCTGTGTGATAGAAAAGAATGAAATTAATAAGAACATGAAGGAATATAATGCAAGAGATGCAACAAAGTATGCATTTAGTTGCATATAGTCATCTACAGTTACCCTACAGGTTATATCTTAGTTGTGCATGCCCCCATTTGCCTTCACGCTTGTGGGTTTTTAAAGTAATCGCCCTCAGTCACACAACTTGCACCCGCACCCGGAAATGGGAAATTGCCTTTTAATTGCATGAAGTTTCCAAATATGTAACCAACATATACAAACACACACCACCATGTCGTATGTGTAATTATGCATGTGTGTGTGTGGGTGTCGGTGTGTGTGTGGCTGTGGCTGTACTTGCACATTATTTACAGTTAGAAGTTTTAAACGACGCCCACGCACAGTAAGCAACGAGGAGGAAAGGCTACGTTCGGCATGCCGAATGTTCTATACCCTTGCAGGTTCTTGTCTACACCGATTGTTCCTATACATGTTATATAGAAAGGTGTAGAATTAAATGGTATGTATATAGGTATATACAGAATTGTTGTATATTTAATATTATGTCTTACTTTGATTGGCACTGTGACCAAAACTTGTAAAACACACAAAAAACTTAATTTAGGTTGATTATTCCTATGACAGCTATATGTTACAGTGCTCTGATTTTGATGAAATTTTATATACATATAATATATATACAAAAAGTATGATATAGTAAATTTGGTTGCAATATCTTGACAAATAACATAAGTGGGCTGATAGTTTGTATGGCAGCTATACGATATATCGAACCTATCCAGCTCATTTCGACTTATTTAAAGCGTGCAGCAATAAGAAGCATGTGTGCCAAGTTTCAACAAGATAGCTCTAAAACTAAGAGACTAGTTTGAAATTTTCCTGATGATGCTGATTAAGAATATCAGGGTGATTTTTTAGCAATTATCTTTTTAGCAACACTCGTTTAAATAGCTGACGCACGTTTCGTATTTTGTTTCACTGTAAAACATCTACAGTTTTGTCTATAATTTAACCATGAATCGTCTTACAAACGAACAACGCTTGCAAATTATTGAATTTCATTATCAAAATGCGTGCTCTGTTAAGAAAGTTCATCGCGCGCTTCTTTCATTTTATGGTCAGTTTAATCGACCCACTGAAACGTCTATTCGGGCACATTGTTAGACATTAAACCACCAACACGCTTACGTAGAGTATGAAGTCGCGCTCAACATTTGCATGAAATAATCTTCAAACATGAAATTATATGGATCGTACTATCGATTCAAATAAAGATTTCATTCATTTCGCTTCATTTCATGTGTTTTTTTTTGATAAACTTTCCTATAGCTCTTAAAAAATTATCCTTTATATATTGTACTTTATAGGGTCGGATATGTTTTCTAAGTTGCGTTGCAAACTTCTGGTCAAAATTAATAAACCCTCTGCAAGGGTATAAAAAGCGGACTGGCCAGGGAAGAGGCAGAGAGATAGAGAGGGGAGATGGAGAGCCAGGCAGTGAGGAAGGGAGGAAAAGAGAGGAAGCAGTAAAGAGGTAGAGGGGAAGAGGTAGAGAGGCAGGCAGCCACAGACCGACACCGACACCGAGACCAAGAGCGCGACACTTGCCACACTCGTGTCCTTGATTTCTGGTTATTCCTGCACTCACTCGCACTACGGCTACGTGTGCCCCAACATAATCCTACTCCGTGCCTGACCTACCTAACCCCTCACTACACCCCTTCCCCCATCCGCAGTGACCTTCAAACTGTACAGCTTATACTCGTGTGTGTGTGTGATGGTGATACACATAACATGTTCAATGCGGTCGCCGTCTTCTATGCGCTTTGTGGGTTTTGTGTGTTTGACAACCATCTGCCAGTTCAACTGTCTATCTGTCTGTCTGGCCCCGCCCCCTCTGCCTCCATCTGCCTCCTCTCCCTGTCTGTCTGCCCACGCAGCGCCGACTCTGTTTGCATTTGACATTTTCAATTTGCATGACGTCGCTTGGCAGCATGCGAAGCTGGTCACGTAGCTTGGCCATCGTTGCCGTGACACATGTAAGAGGAATTGGGTTAGCTTGCAGTCCGTAGAAGAACCCCCTTCGCTCTCTGCCCCTCCCTACTGCCAGTCAAGTCTAATTACAACATCAGGGAATGGAGGCCCAACTTGCTCTAATTAGGCTAATCAAACAACAAAAAGTCGTCTAGCTTTAACTTAAAACACGCAAACTAAACCCATCTTCAAGTTCCCTCCAAAACTTTCTCTGCCTAATTGTGGTACACCCCCACCCCCACCCCCGTCTTTACCTAATCTCCATGCCACATTCCTTGCCTAATCTTAAGCTTTTTCCCCCGCGTTTCCAAATTCAATTTGATGGAATTTTTGGCGCATCTTTTGGCGTTTGCGGCTAAAACTTTTTGAGCCGCTTAGCTGATTGATAGTTTAAGCTTTTAATGGCTAAAGCGTGTCCATCAATGGCGTCACAGTGTGCACTCGCTAGCAGGGAAGTCATAAATCAAACCAACTTCGATGGCTTTCAGAAAAGTCATTAAAAAGTTTTGTCCGCAATGGTTTTTTTTTAGCTGTCAAAGATTATAAATGGCCGCCATTAGGTGGCCTTCATTGCGGTGCTTCACTGTACACATTATGCCCGCCTGCTTGTATTTATATCTTTATCTTTATTTTGTCTGTCAACAGTTTTTATGGCCGCTTCCAAAGTAACTTTTTTAGCCTCGTTCCTCGTGCTCCTCGTGGCGCCAAACGGGCCGGAAATTGCCGGAACCGGAGCGGTTACACCTGACAATTATAGCTATAAAAGCCAGTGCTATATATATGTTGAGTGGTGTATAGTATATGTATATGGTGTCTATATAGATATGCAGCTGGATAAGCACTTTTTGCAATTATTTATTACCTAGAAAAAGGCTAAAATTGGCCTGTAAAGTGATGAGCGGACAAGGTCGCAAGTAATTGAAATGCCGCAAAGAGGTTAAAAACAGAAATAGCTAACAGAATAGGTACTATCAGAGAAGGTTCTAGTCACAATATATTACTGGAGAAACGAGCAAGAGACGAGGAACTCAAAATCATAACTACATGATGCAAGAGAAAACGATTGAAAGTCGAAATGAAGAAGAATTGCAGCTTAGAGTACTCTGAAGCATGACAATTTTAAAGCAGGTATTGCTTTATAACAAATGCAAAACTAAGAAATATATAGAAATATTAACCAAGCAACCATACCAAAGGCCTGGAGCAGCAATCAAAGGTTGACAACCTTCAATGACAACTGACATCAAATAATACTTAGAGGCAAATTGGAATCGAGGTAAAAGGAAGGAACAAGTTGAGTTAACAATCTTACATCTCTTAATCTCTCTATATCCCTTTAAGAAGGTCCTGGAATCCAGGAAAAAGGAATTTTAGCTTAGGGACCTGTCGACATTATTAAGCTAACAAGTTGACTTAACAATCTAACATATATAAACCTCTCTATATCCCTCTAAAAAGGCCCTGATGATAACACATACCCGGATAAACAAGTTAAAGTCGCAACAAGATCGTGTTGAAATATTATCCTAGACATCTTCTTCTTCTTAGGTGGCCATTACAACCCGTCACAATCCTAGACATAACTTGCTGATATATTAACATGACATCTAGCTATTTATATCCATTCGAGTAGTCTCTGCTGGTACCAGTTACCTAAGGAACTTCAAATCGCAGTCCTGTCGACCTTATCAAGCTGACAACCGTGCGTTGATAACTGTCTAGTGTCATTAGTTGTCAGCGTTTTTCTTGATTATTATCGATCCCAAGTACTCCCACGCTTTTGCCATTAATTGGCCAATTTGTTGCCTGTTCAATCGTGTCGTAACACGAACAAGCAGGGAGACAATGCCTAACAACAACTACTTCTTATAGACGATTATCTGAAGCAGGTACACGAGAGTCGTGAGTCGTGCAGGTGGCGGGGGCAGGAGGGGGTTAAGCACCTTGTACCAGTCTCCTAATCCCCAATTCAGGTCGCTCTACAGGGCTGTCCCTGTCCCTAGCCCTACACCTGTTGCCAGGCAAGGTAGGGCAGACTGGAAATGTCGGATGTCGGCTCAAGTGAATGCTAAAATGTCGCACTTATTCGAGTGATTTATACACCATTAAATTACTTAGCATATGTTGCCATATCTGCGCGAATCCCTTTGAAACGCAGCACCCTGGCAACCCTACCGAATCTCGGTCGAATATTTGACAAATGTGTGGGCGGGCAAGGGAAAGGAAGGTCTACCGTCTTGACTTACACACGGGACTTAAGTGTGTGCGGGAGTGTGTGTGAGGGGGTGATTGTGTGTGTGTGTGTGAGAGTGTGTGTGTGCCAACATTTTTATTGGATTTTATTTGCACTGCAGCAACTACGCCATAAGTCATTGCACCATTACGAATTCCTTTGCCGTGCCCAATCGATTGCCATTGTGCGAGCCTCAAGGGAGGCTCAGGCAGAGGGGAAGGAGCCAGGCAGAGGGAAAGGAGCAAGCAGAGGGGAAGGAGCAGAAGGAAGGAAGGCCGCTGTGTTTGTATGTCGCATGCTTTTTATGTGTTTTTTGCATATTTTCTCTCAATGCAAGCCAAGTGGATTTATGGAAATTTCTCAAATGTCTTTGGCACGATTATGGCCAACGGGGCGTGGCACACTCACGCCCCCCCCTCCCCATGCGAAACCTTTCAGATCGATTACTTGTGCTGGGGTTGCTGTTGCTGCACTTGTTGCACCCTTCGCGGACTGACTTAAAGCTGCAATTAGCCAGGCTACTTCGGTTTCCACAACTGCCTGCTTCAGCGCAGTGCAAACAATTTTCAGTTCTGCTAATTGAGATGGCAAAGTGGCGAATGTAAAGAAGAGAAGGAGAGTGGAGAATAAAGAGAGAAAGAAAAGTGTAGCCGGGAAAATACATTTCTCAGCCGCAGCCATCAAAAATGTAAATATGTAAGCAGAAGACGAAGGAAACCCAAGAAAGAACACATCCCAGACCTCAGCACAGGCCCAAGTTGTCGTTGTCGTCGCTGTCGTGCCTTGCCTAGGAAGTATCTGCTGGGGCAGGCAGGAGCAGAGGGAAGGCGGCGGTCGGCAGGGCAATGACGTTGAAGTAGAGCGTCAATGAATTAAATATAAACCAACTTGGAGCTGGAGCAAAGGCAGGAACCCGACTCAAGTCAGTGTCCCAAAACAACCCATTCTAAAATGTACACACAGCGAGCTTTCCACTTGATTGCTGGCAGTCAGCAAACCGCCCCCCCCAACCCCCCGTCACTGCTTTCCCTGCTGTTCCTCCTCCCACTCCTGTTCGTACTTTTTGTCCTTGTTCGATTTACATTTCAACTGCAACGCCGGCAAAAGGCGTTACACGGCGTGACGTAAGCGCCTGAATAGATAAAGCGAATAAAGCTATAGCTATAGCTAGTGCTACATAGCCCCCCTACTTCCCGCCTTACCGCCCCCCTCACCCACATCGACTGCTGTTAATATGTAATGCAGCAAACACGAAATGTGCTTCGAGTGTGCACATTCCAGACTCCGTTTTCGTTGCGATTTCTGCCCCTCGCGCGTACTCTGCTTGAAATTCCACACGAAATTCAACAAATTCCATTTGATATCGGAGTTGGGAACCTCTTCACGTATGTTTCATATTTACCTGGTAATGATAGCGAACACGAAACTCTCCCTCGACGGGCCCATTCGCCTGTCTGCTTATTTGTTAATTGAAGCCACAACTAACATGCTCCACGCTCCATGCAGAGTGCCCACGCCATATGCATAATGTGTGTTTGTGTAATCCGCCGTTGTCGACGATCTTTAACCTCTGCCCTGTGTGTGTTTGGCTCCACTGTCCTGTATCCTGTGTCCGTTTGTGCCATTCAATTCCATTGAAATGGCTGCGCTGCATATTAAAAGAGTCGCATAAATAAATAAGCGTATTCAATTTTGATGGAACGTGAATGGTATCGAAATGTTTAACAAAACGAAGAACGTGACCTTGCAGCAGTTATTTGGGGTTACCCTGCAAGTGGGGCTTTGGTATGCAGGGCATGTACAACCTCATAAATAACTTGGTTTTCTTCTAAAGAAACCTCTTGAAGTGGAGACAAACCGTTGACGGAAACCCTTTGACGTGCCGGGCAACCCTAAGACGTCCTTTCGAACCGTCCAGGCGGACCCTTAGATGTTCCGGGCAACTCATGGACGTCAAGAGAACCCTTCGAAATACAGTAAAACCACAAGACGTGCAAGATAATGCTTCGACGTCCACGAAGACCCTCAGACTTTCAGGGAAACCCTTAGACGTCCAGTGAAGCCGGGACTTCTAAGTTCAGGCAAGTCCTTTGACATTCAAGGCAACCCACCGACGTCAGGGGAACCGTTCGAACTGCAGTTAAACCTTAGACCCTTAGAGGATAAGTCCTAGTCCTAGTTCAGGGGTTTGTATATGTAGGACGACCCCAACATGTGCAGAGTGCTTTCCAGTCGTGCCGGGCAGTGTCTTCTAGTAAAGGGCACATCCTTTTTATGCAGGGTAACCACAAGTCTTGCACACCACAATAGAGCATTTGTCTGTTTTTTGGTTTTGTGGCCTTGGCAGAGCATTCGACAATTGAGTGCCGCGCGAGGCAAGAAGAGGGAGGAAGGGAGGGCTTCTAGTGGCTGCTTGGTTTAGTCGAGTGGGGGAGTAAGCAAGGGGATGCAAGCAAGGAGTGCTGCAATGCAGCGCTGGCTGGCAGGCAGACAGTGCAGAGATTACTTGCTCGCCCATGGCATGGAAGCATTATGATTTAGCTACGCCAGTTGCTCGTTGAATAATTCACTTAATTGGGCCCCAAAGGAGCAGCGCAACTTGAAGTAAACACAGCAACTGTCAAAATGACAAACGGACAAGCAGAACAGTCAAATAAACAAACAGATTAAAACAGACGAGAATCAAAACCGTCAATTCTGCGCTTCATATACTGCAGGTTACATGGAGAACTGTGGGCAGTTCCCTCCTCCTCCTCCTGCCCCTGCCTGGTCAGTTGCAAATGCAAATGAATGTGCAGGGAATATATTGTAGTATGTACCATATACATATATAGTATATACCCGTTATGTAAATTATATAGTATATGTTGCACTGGCCAAATTGAAGCGAAGGTAGATACCTTATGCTGTCTACTATGGCGTCCATATCAGCTGCAGTTAACTTACATGCCTTTTCTCTCAGTGCATATTACTCTGATTGGCCGCATGCATTGATCATACGGCCAACAATTGTGGCAAATATAATTACGCTCCGGTTTCATCAGCATGCAAATTGTCAGCTCATGAATAGCGCACGCACACACATGCTGCATATTAAGGTGTGTGTGTGTGCATGTGTGTGTCCCTGTGTGTGAGTTTGTTGCCAATTTAATTTGGCTTAATTTAATTTTGATACTCTCTTTGATTGTGTCCTTCCCCAAAGTTGTGCAAAGTTTCATTGCGACCCTCGCTACCTCCCCCTCACTCCACCCCTTGCGTGCGCTGCTTTAGCTGAAAGTTTTAAGCGCCATTTGCAGTTTCCGTTTTGACACGCATTCGCGTGTTTTACGCTTTGTTGTTGCCTTCGCTGTGGCATCCCTTGCACAAAGTTTACACTTCGTGGCGGCGGCAGTGGCAGCTGTAATGCCATTTCGGGATTCAATTTGAGTAGAGGTTGGCTTAAGCCAAGTTTAACCTTGAACCTGCCGCACGTTGCCAGGCACACGCCACATGCCGCTGCAGCATGACTGCGACTGTGTGTATCTTCCCCCTACCCCCACTTGGGGCACTGTTCCCGAGCATGTACTTGAATCCGTGTGTTTCTATTTTCAGTTCATTAAGCGGGATTTCAACACATTATTATTTACGCCGTAGCTCAAGGATTTACGGTAACTGCTTGAGAAGTGCACAGCAGGAACAGCAGGCTACCCTGGAAAGTACAGACTTATACAACACTGATCAGTTGCACTGTTTACATAAAAAATCGCATGGAAATTAACATAGTCACACTTAGCAGCTCAATAACAGATTATGTACATACATACATACAGATAGTCAAGTAACTCTTTACTTAAATGGACATGTTAATGTAATGTACATATTTGTAAAGAGTCACAGCAGAAGAAACCAGCACGAAATTGGGCTACCCTGAGAAAGCACAGCACTATACAACACTATTCAGCTGCCCTGTTCACATGATAAATCGCATGCAAATTGGCACGGAGCCACTCTTAGCAGCACACTTACAGGGTATATCGAGCTATATCTCTTGACAAGTTGTGTCTCTTTGTCGGCACGTGCGGCGACAGCTGCAGCAACAAGCCAACAAGGGACAACAACAACAGTTAAGTATATGTGTGAGTGCGTCGACAACAAAGTGATTTATCACAATTTAAGTTCGTCAAGTGGCAACACCAACGTCAAGGTTGCAGCATACGTTGCAATTAGTTTCAACTTTGACTGCATGTTACTCTTGTTGTCTCTTTCTCACTTCCGTCAAATGCCACTTTGCAAGTTTCTCTAACGATTGTTGTTTGCACTTGTTCGTTAATCAACACTAGAACAGTTTGTTAAGTGTCTTTGCTGCTGTCATATTGCAAAATGAAGTCAGAGAAAAAATCGAAAAAGGAGAAACGCTCAAGCAGTAAAAGTGGCAAAAAGCGCAAGAAGTCGAGGAATGGAAAGCCAAAGGCTGAGATGCGTTTTTACTGGAAGGCACCTAAGAAGCCACTTGGCGAAATGATAGAAGGTAAAGCCGCTTTCTCTCTGTCCTGCTGCATCTCCTGCTCTGCACAATTTGAGCTCTAAGTCTGTAATGCATTTTTCCCCCCATCTGCAGGTCGTTTTTTTGTGCTAAAAAGATTGTATAGGCATCGGATCTGGCTGTGCTTTGATCTGCAGGAGTCTCGGGATGTAGTTATTAAAACTAAAAGGCATAAAAGAAGCAAGAAAAGTAAGAATGTGAAAGGCCGAACTGCCTTGCACATGCAGGGGAAGTTAGAGCAGAAGCAGCCACTGGCAGAAGGCCGAACTGCTTTGCCAATGCTCTTCGATGAGTTGAAGAAAGAGATAAACGATACATATGCTGATCTTTTGCCACCCTTATCCGTCAAAGTCGAGGAATATCAACAACTATGGCCTGTCACATCACTAGAAGAGAAATATATAAAAGAGGAGATCATTTCTTCCTCGTTAACTATAGGTAAAATGAACAAACAGATAATCGAGACAGAGAAATATGTAAAAGAGGAGATAATTTCTTCCCCATTATCTATAGGTAAAGTGAACAAACAGATAATCGAGACATAACTAATCTTATTCCTTACATAACAGTAGAAGTCGTGGAGAATCAACAAATATCCCATGCTCCATCACCTATAAAAGAGAAACCTGTCGAAGATGAGCAAAAGGCTTCACCCATGCTCAAGGAGAAGCAACAAGTAACCCAAAGCACAGCACCAATAGCAGAAGAACTTGTGGAAGATAAATCGAGTGAGGCGCTGTTGCTTATAGGTGAGTAGAACCATCATAATAACCATATATAAGATCTATTCTAAGTCTATGCCTCACCTAACCATAGAAAACATTCAAGATATATCTCATACCACAGCGAATCTGGTCATGAAAGAAGTCGAGGAGGAACAAGATGTATTCCATGCCCCATTCCCTATGAAAAAGAAGCCTAGGAAAGATGAGAGAAGTGCTTCACCATTGCTTGCAGGTAAAGTGAACAATCACATATATATGTATGTATGTAAGTAGATCTATATTTATCGTATGTTCTGTGTAATCGTTTCAGGCAAGGAGAGTCAACAAGTATGGCGGACTACATCACCAACAGTAGAGAAACTTGTGGAGGGAACTGCTTCGCCATTGCTTGCCAGTGAGCTAAACAATCAATTAAGAGAGATATGTCATAGCACAGCGAATCTGGTCATGAAAGAAGTCGAGGAGGAACAAGATGTATTCCATGCCCCATTCCCTATGAAAAAGAAGCCTAGGAAAGATAAGAAAAGTGCTTTACCATTGCTTGCAGGTAAAGTGAACAATCACATATATATGTATGTATGTAAGTAGATCTATATTTATCGTATGTTCTGTGTAATCGTTTCAGGCAAGGAGAGTCAACAAGTATGGCGGACTACATCACCAACAGTAGAGAAACTTGTGGAGGGAACTGCTTCGCCATTGCTTGCCAGTGAGCTAAACAATCAATTAAGAGAGATATGTCATAGCACAGCGAATCTGGTCATGAAAGAAGTCGAGGAGGAACAAGATGAATTCCATGCCCCATTCCCTATGAAAAAGAAGCCTAGGAAAGATAAGAAAAGTGCTTTACCATTGCTTGCAGGTAAACTGAACAATCACATATATATGTATGTAAGTAGATCTATATTTATCGTATGTTCTGTGTAATCGTTTCAGGCAAGGAGAGTCAACAAGTATGGCGGACTACATCACCAACAGTAGAGAAACTTGTGGAGGGAACTGCTTCGCCATTGCTTGCCAGTGAGCTAAACAATCAATTAAGAGAGATATGTCATAGCACAGCGAATCTGGTCATGAAAGAAGTCGAGGAGGAACAAGATGAATTCCATGCCCCATTCCCTATGAAAAAGAAGCCTAGGAAAGATAAGAAAAGTGCTTCATCATTGCTTGCAGGTAAAGTGAACAATCACATACATATATATGTATGTAAGTAGATTTATATTTATCGTATGTTCTGTGTAATCGTATCAGGCAAGGAGAGTCAACAAGTATGGCGGACTACATCACCAACAGTAGAGGAACTTGTGGAGGGAACTGCTTCGTCATTGCTTGCCAGTGAGCTAAACAATCAATTAAGAGAGATCTATGTAAATCTTAGAACTCTGCCTTTTGGTCAAGACGTGGAGAAGCAACAAATGATTTGTGACACATCATCAATAGAAGAAAATCTTGTGCAGGAGACACCTTGTGCTTCGCCATTGCTCTCGGTTGAGTTGAACAATGAGAAAAGCGAGATCATGACTAATTTTAGTCCTTACTTAATCGAAGAAGTCAAGGAGAACCAACAAGTATGCCGTTCTCCAACACCTATGAAAGAAATTGATGATGACCAGGATGGATCAAGTGCTTCGTCCTTGCTTATTGATAAGGTGAACAATCAGATAAGCGTGACCTATCCTCATCTTATGCCTGAACATGTGTGCCATGTCAGATCAACTGAAGAAGAGAAGCTTGAGCAAATTGAGGCAAATTCCTTTCTTGCTGAAGTAAAGGACATTCTGGAGAGTAAGTTTGATAGTATCGCAAACTACGCAAATGCATTAATTCCCTGTAATTTACAGATAAAACTCGTAAAATTACAAACGAAAAGAAGAAGGTGAAATATCCCGCCAAACTAGGGGACTTGCTTGATGGTGAGTTGAATGTTTTCCCAATCGTACAATGTTTAATTTCCTTCTTTTATAGATCGTTATTTTGTGGAGGAAAAGTTTTGGATTAGTTCACGCTGTGCCGTGTGGCTCTGCTGGGATCTGTCTGCGAAAGAACAAGTTGTGCTGAAGATGTCCACGAACAAATTATTTGAATCTCTAGACTTTAGAGATGAACTGGATATGCTGGAAATGGTGCATAGTGAGAAGCCAGAGGATCCGAGAAAGGAGAGGATTATCAAAGTATTGGGCGACTTTGAGTTTATGCCGCCAAACCAGCGTCGCTTTTGCATTGTACTGGAGTCAATGTACTGTGATTTGTCGCACCTGTTGGAGGCGAAGGGCAAACTGCCGCTGGGTTTGATCAGAGCCATCACAAAGCAAATCCTGGAGGGTCTGGAATACCTGCACAGCTGCGACATCATTCACACGGACATCAAACCGGCGAATATAGTATTGTCCTGGGAGAAGGACATGCAGAGTCTGTCCGTGAAGATCATTGACTTTGGCAACGCATGCTTAACGGACGACAAGGCTGCCGATGTGATACAAACTCCACCCTATCGGTCACCAGAAGTGTGGCTGAAGATCGACTACGATACGCCAGCTGACATTTGGAGCACTGCCTGCCTGGTCTTTGAGCTGGCTTCTAGTCGTCCACTTTTCACTTCAGCCGATCATAAGGGTTATTCACGTTGTGAAGATCATTTAGGCGCCATCATGGAGCTGCTGGGCCCCATTCCGAGGGAGATACTCTCACAATGCGAGCTGGAGAAGGAGTACTTCGACGAGGAAGGGCGGCTGATAAAATTGCCTGAATTGAACGAGTTGAGTCTCGAGGATACGCTTATGCAGACTTGTCAATACCCGCCGCAGCAGGCTAAAGAGTTGGCAGAGTTCTTGCAACCAATGCTGGAGTTGGAACCCAGCAAGCGAGCCACTGCCACGGAGTGTCTGCAGCATCCCTGGCTGAATGGGAATACAAATGCAAATGAGTTACTACAGGGGAACGTAGGGCAGGAGGAGATGGAGCAGGACAACTAATGGAAAACTAATTATAGCATGACAGAGCTTATGGCAGTTTCAGTTACAGTTCCCCCAGTTTGGTTTCTGTGCCGTAATTTAATGAATTTTTACAACAAAATAACAATAACAAAGCCTCGGCTAATGTCGCCTTATCTCCGGCTAATCGAAAATTCACTGCCAACGGCGCCGAAACTACACACAGACACGCAGGGATAGAGAGGGAAAGACGGACAAAAGATGAGCGTGTGGTAATGTTAACTGAATGAAACCTGCCGTATACCCTGTAAATGTAACTTGCTATTATACTGTGTCTGCTTGATTGATTCCTGAAACGGTTTGAGTGTTTTGTGTTTTCAAATTTGTATCATTTCTTAATCGTGTTTTTATTTTAGAGCTGCCCGACCCAACTCAAAGAGAGTGAAAGCAACAACAAACAACATCCGCACAACACTTACACACACACGCACACACACACACACACACACAGAGAGAAAGAGATATAGAGAGAGAGAGTCATATGTGTTGCGTGTCGACAGTCGAAACGGGAAGTTTGCCGCATAACATTAGCATGCAAATTGCTAAATTGAAATTGTCATTCACATTTAGCTCCTCTTGACTTGCGGCTTGTTTCAGCACATCCGGCAGGAGCAGGTGTATGCTAGTGTGTGTGTAAGTTTGTTGGCCCAAAATCAATATGTAGCCAAGGCTTAACACGTCATTGGGCCTGGTTTGATGTTGGTTTGGCTTTTACCTGAACCTTTATCAGTTGCTTGACGGCGTGAAGCGATTGTAATTAGAGCAGCAATCGGATTTGTTGCCGGCGCAGGGCATGGGTAATGGTAAGTGTGTGTACGTTGTATCCCCTGTACTCCCTCCCCTCTATACCTCTTTCACTGGCATCGATCGTGTGTCCAATGGTTACCAAAAATAAATCTAAATTACGACCTGTAATCGCCTTGGCGATTGTCACGACGGACATGGCGCAGCTGATGGCGCTTTTATTGATGAACTTGATTCATTAATATCTCACTCATTAGAGCGGGCAAGGGTTAAGTTTGGACAAGTACCTGTGTTGCTAGGGCAACGCTAATTGGCGCCTTAATTAAGCAGCGCGAAAATGTGCCCAATCGCGTGGAAAACTCCTTAAGGAGAACTCGACAAGCATCGTCGCTTTGAAGTGGCCCACGCTGCACTTTTGGCCAATTATCGGGCCATGCACAATTCATTTAGTTGGCCCTAATGCAATTGCCAATACGTGCGCCTCCCTTCCCCTCCCTCAATCTCCTTGCACAGCCACTTACTACTTTGCCTTACATGGTGGCAATTAAAAGACAATTATGTGGCCAAAAGTTGCCAACTTTGCCTTGAACTCGTGTCGTTCCTGCTGCTGCTTCTGCTCCTGTTCCTCTGCCGTGGGCAAATGTTAATTTTATTATTCTTTGCAAAAGGCAAAAGTCAAAGGGCCATAAAGAGGCAACAGACACGGCACGACAAGAGCAACTTAATGGCAACTTCCAGCCAGACCAGACCAGACGAGAGCAGACTCCTCGCAGCAATTGCTCTTCCGTGTAATCCTGCGCCAGCACTCGTAACTTTTGTGCTTAGTCCAAGTTACGAGCGCATTGCGAATCTCAACTCCTCAATTATTGACCAGACCAGACTAAGTCCTCACGCTGCGTGGCGCATTGCCAATGAGCGAAGCCTTGTCCCCCCATTGATGGATGCGCGAGCAGGTGCAGCAGGAAGTGACAACAAGTGGGGCAAGTGTTGGAAAACGTATTGCAGACAAGGCATTGGGAAAGGGGAGCGATATAACGATAATTATAGAGTAGGACTAGAGACTAGAGTTGTTAAACCATTGTCGATAGTATCAATAAGTATCAATAATCGGAGACGTCTATAGGGCAAGTATATCTAAGAAAGTTAAACGACGCAAGTGCAAAGCAAATAGATGCAATAGATAAACTTGTTACAATAAACAAAGACACCGATAATATTTATGCTATCAATGTTCTAAACAATCAACACCGGAAACTATCAATGGTGGCAATTATCGATAGTCTTACAGCTCTAATAGAGACGATATCATATTTGAAATATCAATGAAACGATAAGCTCCTTTGTGTATTATCGCATCTAAAATGAATCTATGGAAAAGTATTATCTATAAACATAACCTGGTATTAATATTCAATAGAATATGTTACGTGATATTGTGGCTTAGATCAATATTCAAGTCTATACAAAAGTCTATCAATGGTGGCAACTATCGATAATCTTACAGCTCTAATAGAGACGATATCATATTAAACACGTTAGTTTCGGAATGAAACGATAAGCTCCTTTGTGTATTATCACATCTAAAATGAATCTATGGAAAAGTATTATCTATAAACATAACCTGGTATTAATATTCAATAGAATAGACAAACTTCTGAAGAGATATACTAATTTCCATGTGTTATTCTTGCTTAGATCAATATCTATATATTCAAGAGTCTATCTACACAGAGCGCAATGTATATAAAACATATTAATTATTCCCGATTGATTTCCCATGCTAATTTCCATCAATTTTGATTGAATGCCTCTTTAATCCAACAGTTCCCATTCCATAGCAGTACCGCACTACATTTGTCTCGCTCATTGCGTCCCTTTGGGCTTAGGCAAGCACGCATAATAAAGTAATTTTCCAGTTTCCCTGCTCCTTCTCCTCTTCCTCCTTCTACTGCTTCGCTTGCTTGATGAATGTGCCACGTCTGGTGCGGAATAAGAAGCATAGGTCCGTACATCTTGTACTTGTACTATATATATTTATGTTAGCAACAGCGGCGTGTCAAGTGAATTCATTTGGCTGGACACTTTGGCTTCATTAATATTTATAACAGAGGGAGAAGCAAGACAGAGATATATACAGAGAGAGAGAGAGAGAGAGAGGGATAGATAGAGGCATGCCTGCGCTTGTGCGCTGGCCACAATAAGCCAAACTTTTGTTGTAATAATTTAATCGCCAGGTATTTAACAAGTTTTCTAATCTCAACTAAGGGGCTAATGGCAGGCCAGGGTTGCCAGGGGCGTGCGTTGCGGTGCAGAGTTGCCTGAGTAACTCGACTTCGAGTTTGCAAACTGTTAGGTCACCGAGCGTGATTGCAGGTGACAAAGTTTCCAAGTTACCAGCGAAAAGGGAAAGTGCGAGGGAAAGCTGCAAAGGGCAGAAGGGAAAGCAAGGGAAACTTGCTGTTGCGGTTTTGTAACCGCAATCGCCTTACGTTTTCAATTTCCATCTAATCTAAATTACATGATACGCGCACAATTTGAGCGCGCTAATGAGCAGCGAGTGAGAAGCGAGTGTCGTCCTCGCACAACGCTGCGTATGCGCAACATATTGCGTGTGAATTTTAATTAAAAACTTTTGCTCACTTACCCAACCAAGATAATCGCAAGCCGGACAGACAGACAGCAAGAGAGACAGCAAGAGAGACAGCAAGAGAGAGACAGCTAGATTGACAGGCAGCGTCGAAGAACGGATGTTGCTGGGAGAAGGAGCTGGAGCTGCTGTCGTCATTACTGTCGTGGTTGCTGCCGTGGCTGCTGCTGTTTGCTGCTCCTTCGATTGCATCGATTTTCTACACTGCAAGAAAGCAGCTGGATAATCATAAGATATACAGCTGAAGTTGTCAGAAGGTGAGTATGTTTTCTTGGCTAAATTCTTAGCATTTCTGATCAATAACTTGCCTGCGCCTATTAAGCTTATTTCCCTTGCTTTTACAGACAGCAAGAAGTGCGAAGGATCCTTTATAAAGTTTGGGAGAACTCCCTGCCTGTTTTGGCTATACAACAATTATACTTATATGAACTGCAGCTGAAGCTTAGGCGCTATATTCCTAGATATGCTATAAACCTCAGCTGAATAGATCTCAAAACTCTCAAACCAATTGATAATTCAATTCCAAAGAAGTTAAGTTAAATTTCATATGAAATAAAGTGAAGTAACATTTTCAACACGCACAAGGAAAAGGCAACAATTAAAATGAAAGCAGTTGAGTATTAAATTACAACCTTTTTTCTCGCAGTACATCGATTTTTGCAAATGAGCTGAGGTTGCCCGTAGATAAGTGAGTAATTTGAGCACGAAGTTATCCAATTAGGAACTCATTTGTTTGTTCTGCAGCTTCTTACAACCTTCTTTCCCACATTGACTGGAATGTGAAATGAATAAGTGAAATCTAGATGAAGTTGTGCTTGAGAAGGTACAAGATACATTTGTAAATATTGTAAATATACATGGCAACCTATTTTTAACCTATTTTTAATTATTTTTAACTATTTTTAACATATTTCTAATCTATTTCTTACCTATTTTTTACCTATTTCTAACCTATTTTTAACTTATTTCGTTTCCTTTGTTAGTTCCCTTTAAGATTCCCTCTTTATACACACACAACTTTAAACTTTTCATGCTCATGCATTTTTCATTTGTCTTACAGCTTCCTGTGCCTTCTTTTCGCGCAGTGCATAAATCGTTGTCACTGTTATATGAAAACTGAAAGTCAGCTGCAATTGCCGTAAGTTGAGTGAGTATTTCCAGCCCCAAGCAAACTCATTTTCAACGCTTTTCTTGTTTGCTGCCTCCCTCTAGCCCCGTCTCCGTTTCTTGCAGTGCAACTAAGGATGTGCATTATTGTCAACTTGTCTCGCATTTATATTTAATTAGGCGGAACTGCAGAGAGCAGCAGTAGCACGAGGAGGAGAAGGAGGGCGAGTGGAAGGGCGATCCGTGATTGCGCTTGTTGTGGCAGCTCGCACCACTCGCGTTGCCAGGCAATTAACTCGCCCAGCCCCAGCTCGATTTACTCCACTCGCATGTGGCTAAGGCTGGCACCAACTTCGGCACACACCTGCGGCTTATTAGAGGACAGCACGCGGCAATCGATTTAGCTGCCCCGCATCAGCTAGAGACAACAGAAGCAGCAACAGCAGTGCCACCAGTGGCAGCTCATAATTCTCCTTGAGCACGCTTGGGGTCTAGGCCAATGGCCCAAAATGCAAACCACTTGCTTGATTCTGTTTGGGCGCCGTTGCCCTCGTCGTCGTTGCCTCTGTCGCTCCAGCGACTCTCTCTCTCTCTCTCTGTCTGTCTCTCTCTCTGCGCAGGCGCCTCTCAGTTACTCCGAAAATAGCAGCACGACGACGTCGCTGCTAACGGCAGCAGGTCGCGCGTCGCGGCATTGCGTATACGCAGCGTTGTCTCAGTCGCTAGCTGGACGCGCTGTTGGCCGCAAGGGCGCCACGGCAACTGATCGATCAGCCTAGAAAAGAAAGAAAGAACTCTAACTGAGAGGAAAACCAGCCCAAGCCGAAGCCGAAGCTAAAGCCAGAACCAGAGCCAAAGCCAGAGCCAGAGCCAGAGCCATTGCCAGCGTGAAGCCTGAAGGCAGCTCTTGCCGCCGCTGAAACAACAAGTACCTAACTGAGTGTGTGTGTGTTGCTGTGCGTGTTCGTGCGTGCGTGTGCGTGTCTGTGCGTGTTAGCAAGTGCAATGTATGCAGCATAGCTTAAAATATGCTCTCGAAATTTCATTATCGCGCGTTTCGTTTGTGCAACTCGCCGTGTGCAACTTTGTGAAGTGACGCCTTCCTCTGCCCCACTAGCCCCCCATCCCTCCACCCCCTCTTCGAGCTGAATAATTAATGCAATCAAGCGATTACGAAGCCCTTTTTTCCGACGTGTCGTGCTCGGTTTCAGTATGTGGCAATAATGAGCAGGCCATGACCTCCCCCCCCGCGCGCACTAGTCCTAGAAACTTCACGACCAAGTGAAACTCACCTGAAACCAAAAACTGAACTGAACCTAAGCTAAAAACCTACTCTAATCTAGTCGTAACTCAAACTCAACTGCAGACCAAACTTGAAACAGGAAAACAACCAAAAGAGAACTCTATTTTTCGAGCAAGCTTTGTACCTACAACATATACAACTATATACACTATATAATCGCAGCAAAGGGAGAAGGAGAAACAGAGAGAAAGAGACAGAGAGAGAGAGAGAGAGAGAGCATGTTTATAGATGCAGCTATGTGAGCTCACTGGCTGCCCAAATTCCAAACATAAATTAACGCAATAAAAACTTTCCCCGAAAAGAACTCAAAGAGACGGAGAGAGAGGAGAGAGGGAGAAGTGCGAGCGCGGGTGATCAGTAGATCACAAAAGCAAAAAGCAAACCGAAAGGAAAATATACAAAGCGCGCAACGAAAGCAAAACAACAAATAACTAATAATAATTTTCAAAATTTATACGAAAAATCATCTATACCTATTTACGAGTAGCTAAACGAGTACGACAGACAGACAGAGAGACAGACGAGGAGACGCGCAGACAGACAAGCTGTTCGAATATTTTTCGATTAAAATCGAAATTAAATTGAACTGGACACGAGCAACGGGTGGCGAAGTGCCAAGAGAAAAGTGTTTCCGAGTGTTAACGAATCGTCTCCATTGTCTGCCAATAGTCATAGATAATAGCACAGCAGACAACAACAAGAACAAGCAGTGGCAGAAGAAGAAGTAGCTGAAGAGGAGGAGCAGCAGAAGGTGCAACAATAACTTGCAACAAGGGGTAGCGCAACAAACCTGTTGCCGTGCTGCATATTCTTCCCATATTCACCCCCAGGTGAGTCCAAGCACCTTCTGTGTAGCAATTAAAAAGTGGAAAATATCTCGCTCTTATCTGCTTCCTTCCCTTCATTCCCTTACATCCCCCCCCTGCCTGTCGCACAACTTTAAATTGCGTATGTGAATTATTATTATTGTTTTGTGTTGTGCGCGCGCTCTTCTTGTACTTGAACTAAAAATAAATCTGGCAAACTGCTTTCGAGTAGTTTTCGCACTGAGATAAAAGAAAACACTGAAATATTTTCCACTCTGTCTGTGTGTGTGTGTGTGTGTGTGTGGGGGGGGAAAACATTCTAAAAGAAGTGAAATTTGTAGTTGAGGGAGCGCCTTTGTAGCTTGCCAAAATGGAAAACTCTTGGGACACTGAGAATGCAACGGTTAATGTCAAGGGCAAGTGTGGTGGGTTAGGCATGTGGTAGAGGGGGTAGGAAAGGCAGATAGAAAGGGTATGCAGAGTACAGAATGAGTATAGAGAGAGGGTTTTTCAGTTGTAGGGTATAGAGAAGGTTTACTCTGCAGCTCTGTGATAAGATTGAAATGAGGTAGATGAGCAGCGAAGGGAGATAGAGAGAGGGTATTGTGAGTGAGTGAGGCATAGAGTTCTAAGTTGCAGATGGTGTTTCTAAGATGTAGGGTTAAGTACACCTGTGGCGACCCTACTCGTTTTATTTCTTAGTTGTCTACATATATTTTTCTGAGTTTTTTCTAAACTTCAATACTCTGCGGGATGTTTCAGAGCAGATGTACTGTGGCTGTGCATAGGTATATCTCTTCAGGAGAGAGAGAAGAAAGGTTACTAAGGTAGACACCTCTTGGAATGCAACTGTAAAGGGGCAGCGATGGGAGATATACAGAGTATTGAGAGTTGGAGAGGTTAAACAGAGCGTTTCTAAGTTGTAGGGTATATGTGGAGAACCTACTCTCTTTATTCCCTAGTTCTCTATATTTGTTATTATATCTATGTCTGAGTTCATTCTAAACTTCAATACTCTGCGGTATGTTTCAGAGTAGAAGTGCTCTAGCTGTGCATAGGTATGTTTCTTTAGGAGATAGAGGAGAAAGGTTGCTTAGGTAGAGATCTCTTGGGCCACAGAATGCAATTGTCAATGTCAAGGAAAAGTATTAAGGTTGGTAAAGAGTGACAGCAAATGCATATAGACGGAGAATAAAGGATAACGAGAGAATAAAAGAGTTGAAGATAGGATTGAAGGGTATAGAAATGTCTGTTTGGGAACCTTCTCGCTTTACTTCCTAACTTCCTTTCCAGTTTTTTAAATGCTTCAGTTCTCTGCGGGTTTCCTGAAGACAGATCAACTGATTGTGTTATAGCTATGCCTAGGTACTGCCTAAAGCTGGATAACTCTTGGAATTCAATAGCCTAGATTAGAATAAAGGGGCAGACTAGAATGCAAAGTGGTAAGGAGGGTGAAGAAAAGGTCCTAAGCAGTTGTAACAAACCCCAGAAAGTAGCATACTATTTAAAAGGAAAGCAAGAGCGAGAGAGAGAGAGAGAGAGAGAGAGTGGCAGAGATACGGATAGAGACAGAGATTGTAGTAGAGCAATTCTTTTTGTCCAGTGTATTCCCTTCATGCCCCCTTTGCTACGCCCTTGTTCCCTTGTCATATCTTTCTCATCATTTCCTTCTAAGCTTCAATTCTCAGCGGGATGCCTTGGCTGCCCTTTAATGCGCTAGGTGTGTCCAGGCACACACAAGACACACACACATGTTGTTGTGCCAGCTGTTCTTATTGTTATGCCAGTTGTTCAGCCAGCTGTTGTTGCTGTTTATCATGTTGTTGCTGTTGTTGTTGTTGCTGTTGTTGTTGTTGCTGTCGTTAGTTGTGTGTGCTGAAAAGTGGAAAACTGACCATGTCACAAAGTGCCATAAACAATTTTACAACATTTTCGCCTGTCATAAGATTAAATGTGCATAAAACGCGGACACACGGGGCGGGTAGCCCGGACAACGGGGCGTGGCGGCAGCGCAACAAAAGCAATAACTATAAAACAAACAGAATACAATGCGCTCGAATTGCGAGCGGCAAGAAGAGGAGCAGGAGGAACAAAAAATGTGAAAAAAAGGAATACCTCCGTCTGTCCACACGCATGTTGAGGACTTTATGGCAACAACAAGCACACACACACACACACACACACACACTGATATACAGGCACACACAGTAGCACATACAAACACACACGCACACAGTCACACACACAATCACACACTCTGTTATACAATTTGAGTTTGCTTTTTACGAACTTGTGTTTTGTTTTTTATTTGGCCTGCAGCGCGGATTGCTGAGTGCCACAACACGGCAGTCGCCCCTGCCCCTGTCCCTGTCCCTGCCCCTCACTGAGTGCAAAGGTATGCTCTTCAGCGTCATAGACAGACAGCATCCAATTACAAAGCGACTGCCCGAGTTCGAGTCCCGCTTTGACTTGACCTTAGCATTTCGTCAGTGATGGAAGGAAATGCTTTAAAGCAGCGCAGAGTACAGCGCATTCTCAGCCTAATACAGACATTCAGTGGCATTCGTGCTGCTGATAATGAGCCACAGTGCACAGTGGTGTGTGTGGTGCCGTGTGGTGGCTCGCGCTAGTTGGCAACACTCACGCGATGTGCGGCACTTGAGCACGTTTCGCATAAATTGCGCGCCCCTCGTCATGCACTGATGGCATGCTAATAACGACAGCCACGCCCACCTATGCCAGCGCAGTGAAGGCACATGGAACAATGCTCGCAATGGCCACAAGCTGATAGCCTTGTTAAGCATTTAAGCACAGCTGCCATTTTCACATTATTCCCGCCGCACAAACATCAATCTGACGTTGATCTGCCGCTCTCTGTTGCCGTCGCTGTCGCTGTCGCTGTCAGAGATGCCTATCGATGTCCGCACCTCAAAGGGGCGGAGCAGACAAGGCAGACACGGCACACAGACAAGGAGGAGGAGGACTGTCAGCACCCTCCCCTAATCGGCTCCACAGGCCGCACTTTACGGCAGCAAAGCCAACAAGTGTCTGCTTCAAATTTAATTAGATTTACGTTGCGTATACGCAATGTTGTCGCTGCAAAATGTCTATGCAGGCATTTCGGGGCACACAAAATGCTGTCACGTTTCGACGGGGCAACAATCTCGGCCAACACAATAAGGAAAACTAATTTTTTAGTGCCTACGCCTGCGCCCCAAGCGGAGGTGGGTGTGTGTGTGAGCTTATTAACTGTCAGGTGAATGAGAGATGTCTCTCTATCAGTCTTACACACTGTCCCACTCTCTCTCGCAGTCTCTCTCTGTCTCTTTGCCTGCTCTGCAGCCTCAACGTAAACATTTTCCGCAGTTGCCGTGACAACAATACAGCCCAAAGCCAAATGAGACATTTCCCCCCCGCCGTGGTTGCGTACAAAAACAAAGCAAGCTACAAACTGCGTGAGCTTATAGACTTACAGATGCTCTGTGCATGCGTAGAGTTGAGTTATGTGTAGAGTATTTATGGGAAAGAAGTGTAGAGAAGAGAGAAATTTCTCAGGAGATTCTCTTTAAGTCTTTGCTGAGCATCTCAAGTTGAACTGAAGTGAAAGTAGCTACGTTTTTTTGACTTAGTTGAAGCAAAATACACTAGCATAACTTACATATATACACTACTGTATACACTACTATATACACTACTATATACTCTACTATATACACTTCTATATACACTTCTTTAATTTAAAGAAAATATTGATTGAATATTGAAATACACTAGCATAACTTACATATATACACTACTGTATACACTACTATATACACTACTATATACTCTACTATATACACTTCTATATACACTTCTTTAATTTAAAGAAAATATTGATTGAATATTGAAATACACTAGCATAACTTACATATATACACTACTGTATACACTACTATATACACTACTATATACTCTACTATATACACTTCTATATACACTTCTTTAATTTAAAGAAAATATTGATTTTTTGCCCAAAACTTCTCATGAATTAAAACCACAAAAATTGCGTTTGTTTCTGTTTGCACAGAATGAATCAATTTTGGGTTTGGGTTCTTTTTTCTTTCACTCGCCTGCAGGGTATAAAACAAGCAGAAGCAGAACAACAATAACAACAGTGTAGCCCTGCATTATTCAGCTTTCGCCTTTGCATTGTGTATGTGGCAGCAGGAGGTGAGGGAGAGGGAAAGTCAGGCCACGTTGCGGTTTTCCAGAGGCGACACAAAAAGTTCATCAAAATAAATTGGTAAGTTAATAAACAAGTAGCCGAGGCTTTTGTGGCTGTTTATGCGTGTTCAGTGGGCAGCAAGAGATGGGTAGGGGGGAGGGGGTTGGCAAGGGCAATTAGCTTTAAACACGCCATTAACTGCTTAAATGGCAACATGTGTGTAATGCCAGCAAAGGGAGCAAGGCAAACAGGATGCGGGCCTGACTCGCCTTGCCTTGCCTCGCTGCCTTTGCTAAGTGTGTTCATTATCACCTGTCCAGGCAGGGTAGACAGACAGACAGACAGACAGACAGACTGGCAGTTGATATTAGATACACACACAGATGGGTAGGTAGGAGTGGAAGGGGGACATCCACCTGGGCGGGAATCGACCCACAGCTGACGTCGCACAACGCATTCTTAAGTGCTTCATCTTGTCTGAATAACATTAGAGGCAGCAGCAGCAACCTGCCACCCCCTCCCCCCCACGCAGCTCACCCTGACAGGCTTACAAAATGAGCTGGCACATTTATGGCAGCCATTTTGGGGCCTTCCCCTCGCCCGCCCTCGCCTCCACCACACTCAGCTACCCTGGCTAGACTTCCCATACATACCTAATGAACTTGGTGTTGCCTTTCGAGCGGCAAATGGCTCTTGGCTGTTGCCTGTTTGCCTCTTCAGCAGCAGCCCCCCCCCCCTCTCCACTCCCCCTTCCCTCTGCTGTTACATGTCTGCCATTTGCCCCTCTCTTTCCCCCTGCCTCTTACAGTATATATTTATGAACGCATGTAGAAAAAAAATGCATATTTATGCTTGACTTTGTTTCGGGCTTCCCCTATTTATACACTTCCGCTGGCAGCTTTATTGCCAATGTATGTGTGTGTGCATATATCTGTGTATATATCTGCATATCATGGCACATATACATATATGCCAACTATAACAGCCCATATTCCACTCACATCCAAAAACTTCAAACTCGTTTTGTGCGCTAACTTGTAAATTAGTTTTATGCCACCTGAGAGTTTTGCACTCCAAGTGGCAGCTACAACACACTCGCTCTCCCTCTCTCTCTCTCCCTCTCCCTCTTTCTCTACTCCTCTCTCTCTCTCTTTTACAATCTACCTACAACAGAGTGCCGGCTTGAATAATGTATGTGCTGGCAGATCAATGAGGCCACTGCCAAAACTTGCACAATGCCTGTCGGAATCAATTTCTCAAGCGTGTAATTGATTGACGGCATATTAATGCCGCTTATGCCCCGTCCCCCTCTCTCTCTCTCTCCCTATCACTCTCTCTTAGAGTTGCTCCATTATGTGCCCTGCTTAGTCTGGGCAATATTCATGGGCATTCTGTGTGGGGGTTTTGTTTACATTAATTGCCTGCAAAATGCAATCGAATTCGAATAATCGAATGCGTAATTCGATTTGGGGGCATAAACAAACCAAGCTGCCCCATTAAAACGAACGAGCACCAGCTAGACCTGAATCGGTTCATTATATTGCCAATGTGCGCTATAGAAATATATATATATATATGTATACATTATCTCTATGGAGTCCATAAACGAAATAAGAAATCACAAAATTTAATGTATCAATTTGATTGCGCTCGCTCGCTTTTCCTTATCGCTTCATGCTGAAATTTGACTAAAATGGGTGTGAGGTAGTGGGGGGCCTTTGCCACGGGTCGTTAGCCTCGGGCTAGCACAACGTGTGGCAACAACAAGGCGATGGCAAAGGGGGCAGCTTA
Organism: Zaprionus camerounensis; assembly: GCA_018904165.1. Taxonomy (NCBI): domain Eukaryota; kingdom Metazoa; phylum Arthropoda; class Insecta; order Diptera; family Drosophilidae; genus Zaprionus; species Zaprionus camerounensis. The sequence goes on from JAEIFS010000037.1 coordinate 891,267, forward strand.
CAACAAATAATTCAAAATGTCAGCGCCAGCAATGCGGGGGAAAATGCCAAGAAAAATGTCAAGGAATTTAAGCTGAAGTGCAGCTTCAGCCTTGACTAGCTAGGTGTACGATACTTACTACTCAGGCTAGCAACTACCTCTGCCCTCCCTCCTCCCCTCACTTGTGGTTATGCAACTCTTGACTGAGCTGACGCAAGGATACGATTGACGAATCGCCAAAGAGCTAAGGCAAACCAAATGCTTTATGTTGTTTGCCATGTCTAGCTAGATTGCTAGATTGCTCTCTATATAAATATATATCGAACTCTATATAGACTTGTTTTTGTTTATAATTCCGTGGATTGTTTATCTCCGCAGACGCAGGCGTAAACAATTTGTTGTTTTTTTATGCGTTTGGCTTGGCCTGATCGATTAATGTTTTAACGCATCTCCAGAGGCCCAAATGGTCGGCATATACGTTTTGATTTATGGCCAGAGGAAGCTTTGGCTAATAACAATAACAATAACTAAGAGTGGCAGAGGGGAGAGACAGTGAAAGGGGCGAGGGGGGGGACAAGGGGACAGAGTTCAGCATCGATTCATCGATTGTTAAGTAAACAAAATTGGCGCGTTTGTTTAGCTAGATAAAAGTTTTTAACTCGCGCGATTTTTTTGTTTAGTTTTCGGTTTCGGAACTTGCGGCTGCCCCTGCCCCCCTCCCTTGGCCACTGCCCCCGTCCTTATTTGGCTGCGCCTCTCCCACTTTTAATGTGCCGCACTTGATGTACGAGTTTGTGTATTTGATTACCCCATCGTAATCTCTTTTCAAAGCGTTTCGCAATGAAATTTAATTTCTGTGTAAATTGACTTGGCTAAATGAGGCATGCAACACGCGCTTGCCACTTACCCCTCCCCCTGCTCGCTGGCACAGCAATCTCAAGTGTGGCAAAGTGTGCACCGTAGAAAACTGCTTGAAATGTCAGTGGGAAATTAAAAGGACGCCAAAGGGTGCATAAGCTGCCACTGACACAGAGGGGTCACTGCCTGCCCCTGCCCCTGCCTCCCCTCAGCTGCTGCCACAAGCAAACTAACAAAGTGCTTTAATACAGCCGGCGGCAACTTGCTGACTGCTGATGCTGCTGCTGCTGCTGTTGCACAAGGGCAAGAGGGAAGAGCTTGTTGACGCTTGTTGACGTTGCTTTCGAACGGTTTCGTTGTTGTCCGCAATTTACAATGCAAAACAAGCTGAAAGAGTTGATAGAACCGCTTGCTACCCTACAAATCTAGCATAAAGAAATGTATTTAAAAATCTAGCATAAAGAAATATATTTAAAGATAACCAAAGAAAGAGTAACTAGATAATGATAGCAAAGGCAGAGATGTTCTTTTGTCGCACGTGTCGCATTTGAACTCAGCCTGGGATCAATTTTGAGTTGCCCAAGTTGATAAAGTCTGCTCTTTGTCTAGGCCTGGACAGAAAGCAATCCAAGTTTGTGATTCCGCAGTTGATTTATAATCATGTAGTGATGATTAAAATGAGAACTTTAATCTTGTGCTTCATTTGTCGAATTTGTTGGTGATTTTTGGCTCCAGCAAACGATTTTCAGCTGCGTAATAGATTAATTTGAATATTTTACCCTTGAGTCGAAGCTCTTCCCTCGCCTCCCCACCCAAGCACTGTTCTTATCAACATCCCTTTGCCTGGCTTGCTATCACTTGCTGCCTATCAATCGCTACCGCGCCAGAATAGTGCGAGCTGGGGCAATAAAAGCCGCCTGATGTGCTGTAGAGGCATCAGTCAATCTTCTACAATCCACAAATATGAAACTAACATTGGGAATTCCTGTGCTGCTGCTGCCTGTGCTGCTGCTCCTCTTGCTGCTGGGATCGCCGGCGTCTGCAGCTTGCGCCAGAAACAAATGCGGAGATAGTCTGGGTCACACACCTAGGCGTCCAGTAGGAAACAATCGTCCTACTGCTCCCAAGTAGCCCGAGTGTCGCACCAGGCCGTACGCTAATGTTTAAGCTCTTCATCTTGTCTTCTATCCCACCTAATGTTGGTGTTGTTAAAAAAATTTGTCTAACATAATGCCATTAAAATAAACGGAAACTGCCAAATTTAGCTATCGATATTGTGTGATAATCTTTTCAAGAGGGCCTGGAGGAAGGATAGACTATCAGCTTGATGGGGTGACTGTATATAAACCCAAGTTTGATTAGAAAGAGACCTTAGTTCTTATGCCACACATTGAAATTTGTTGTGAATTCACAGTCGGAAACTGATTCAGATAACTTTTGAGCTGCGTAATAGATAAAGTGCAATATTACCTATTCAGACTTTCGCTGGCCTGGTCTAGAAGCTCTTATCGCTCTTACTGTTCTTATTGACACCCTGTTAGTTGGCCCACTGACACCTGCTGCCTATCAATTGAGCTGCTTAAGAAGCATCAATGGATCTTCTCTGGACCTTCGAGTTGCAACTTAAAATAGGAATTCTTGTGTTGCTGCTCCTGTTGGTATCAATTTTGAGACCATGGGTATACTAACTTTGTGAAAATGTATGTAACAGGCAAGAGGAGGCGTGGCAGACCCCACAAAGTATATACATATATTATATATAGTCTTATTCAGGGTCACTAGCCGAGTCGATTGAGCCATGTCCGTCTGTCTGTCTGTCTCTCCGGATGTCCGTCTGACCAGATAAACACACAGATCTCAGCTATTATAAACGCTTTAGACACCAAATTTGGATATTCCTATATACTTTGCGCATATCAAGTTAATTTCATGTGTTGAATGCCACGCCCACCGCACCTGTAATAATTAAGTTTTTAGGCGCGATTTGTAAGCGTTGTATAAAATATATAACTATCTGACTTTAACATCTGAGCTGATTCTTATATCTACTAATTCTCGAAATCTCAATCCGATCCGACAATAAACACAGAAGTTATTCAAGAAACACCAAGTGCTTGTGTCAGCTAGCAAGGGGGGCAGGCGACTGCAAAGCTCGAGCGGCATTTGTCAAGAATAATTTGGCATGCACATGTATGAATTTAACAAATTAAACTATACCGGATCATAGGTTGAATTGTATATCACTGTCGTGTGCCGCTTGTCAATATTCAAATGATGATTAAAATGAGAACTTTGATCTTGTGCTTCATTTGTCGAATTTCTTGGAGACTTTTGGCTCCAGCAACCGATCTTCAGCTGCGTAATAGATTAATTTGAATATTTTACCCTTGAGTAAAAGCTCTAATCAGACTCCCCCCCTAACACTGTTGTTATCGATAACCCTTTGCTTGGCCCGCTGACACTTGCTGCCTATCAATCGCTACCGCGCCAGAATAGTGCGAGCTGGGGCAATAAAAGCCGCCTGATGTGCTGTGGAGGCATCAGTCAATCTTCTACAGACCAACAAGATGAAACTAACATTGGGAATTCCTGTGCTGCTGCTGCCTGTGCTGCTGCTCCTCTTGCTGCTGGGATCGCCGGCGTCTGCAGCTTGCGCCAGAAACAAATGCGGAGATAGACTGGCTAAAGGGCATGGTATACAAAAAAGACCTACTGGTCCAATGTAGCCCGAATGTCGTACCAGGCCGTACCCTAAGGCATAACCTATTCATCTAGTTTTCTATCTCACCTAAAGCTGCTGTTGTTATAACATTTGTCTAACATGATGCCATTAAAATAAACGTAAACTGCCAAATTTAGCTATCGATATTGTGTGATAATCTTTTCAAGAGGGCGTGGAAGCAGGGTAGACTATCAGCTTAGCCTAAACCCTTGCCGGTTCTTATCCCCTACGATCGTTCCTATACTTGTGATATATAATGGTGTAAAATATTATGTCTAACTTTGATTGGAACTGATAAGTAACGTTATTTCTTAAATTGAAACTGCTCTTCATACAAAAACCTGTATTGGGACTATTGTTCCTATGGCAGCTATATGTTATAGTAATGCGATTTTGATGAAATTTTATATGGATATTATATATATAGAAAAAGTACGATGTAGTAAATTTGGTTGCAATATCGAGACAAATAACAAAATTAGGCCGATAGTTTCTATGGCAACTATACGATATAGTGGTCTGATCCGGCTCGTTCTGATTTATATATAGTGTGCAGCAGTAAGAAGCAAGTGTGCCAAGTTTCATCAAGATAGCTTTAAAACTAAGAGACTACTTTGCTTTGCAACAGACGGACGGACAGACATATTCACAGACAGACAGACACACAGACAGACAGACAGACAGACAGGCCAGACTAGATCGATTCCTCTGTTAAGGTTGATTCCGATATATACACTTTAAAGGGCCGGAGGTGTCTCTTAAGCTGCGTTGCAAACTCCTACCCAAAATAAATAAACACCCTGCACTATCGACCGATAGTTTGTATGGCAGCTGTACGATGTATCGTTCCGATCCGGCTCGTTCTGACTTATATACAGTGTTTCAAGTATCATCAAGATAGCTTTCAAACTGAGAGACTAGTTTGCTTTACAACAGACAGACGGACAGACAGACAGGCAGATGGACATGACTAAATCGACTCCTCTATTGATGTTGATTCAGCATATATATACTCATATGGGGCGGAAATGCTCCATAGCGTATAATAACTGCAATCAACCGATAGTTTGTATTACATCCATACAATACACAGGTTCTGACTGATTTATTTAGAATAGTTTGCGTTCTAGGCAAGCTTGGCAGACCTTTCAATGATTAAAAGAAAATAATTGTATGCTCTCTTTTGCATTTGTTCAATTGTGTTACCTTATTTTACCAGTCTGGCATCTCTGCTCATCTCATATTCGACTGTAGCGCTTAAGTAGGGGTATTTTTATTTGTTTATAGTATCAGTTTCATGTCCAGTAGCCACGAGTCTCAGCCCTTATCAATCTTGATTCAGATTTCACATTTGTCAGCCTCGTCTTGTTGTTTTGGGTGCTGCCCCGCCGAATGTGCTTTCCCTTTGTGGCTTATCGACAGCGTGCTTGTTGGCCCGACTGACACCTGCTACTTGCCATCAAGTGAATCCCCGTCAGAACTATGCGAAGTGGGCCAATAAAAGGCGCGTGAGCTGCTGGCGAGGCATCAATCAATCTTCGACAAACAAACGAGATGCAACTCAATGTGGGAACTCACTTGCTGCCTGCGCTGCTGCTGCTGCTGGCGTCGGCGCTGGCATTGACAGAGGCACGTCACCAAGAGCCCCTTATCTTCGACCCGCGTCCCTCACCCTTCAATCCAAATGGACCCAGAACAGACGGTGTCAGAGGCGGAGGCGGTGGCTTTGGTGGAGGACGTGGCGGCTTCGGTGGAGGACGCGGACTGGGCTGGTAGCCGTGACGGAGTGTAGGCGTGGTTACACCTGTCGTTAACACTTTTGTCTAATATGTCTATTAAAGTTGAAGAAGAACTTCAAGAGAAACTTACAATTTTACTTGTATGTATCTATAAGGGAGTGGGGAAGAATCTGAACTCTGCTTGATGTGAGATAAACCCATGGAGTTTTTGTTTGTTTTTGCTAATCCTGAATTTAGTTGAAACATTCCATATACAATATGTTGTGAAACACAGATGTACAAAACATTAACATGTACATATGTGTAAAAAGTTACTTGACTAACTGCAGCTGTTAACCTTGAAGTTCTAATCAAGATCTGCGTATGCGAATTCATTTATTCCGATTGTTTCTGGTCAGGCATCAGTCAATCTACGAGATGCAACTCAAGATGGGAGTTCGTGTGCTGCTGCTGCCTGCGCTGCTGCTTCTTCTGTTGTTGGTATCGGTTTCGTCGGCGGTGTTGCGGAGTCGCGACTTCGCTATGGAAACCTTCAATGCAAAACCCTGGCCCCATATGCATCTACCCACACCTGTCGGTCTTGGAGGACGTGCTGGGGAGGAAGATAAATATGGCAACTATGGTGGAAAGTTGTAGGAAGTCAACTGTTACACGACGAATAGAGGGAGTAGTCCATAGCCCATCTGGTGCTGTTGTCTTTAATACAGTTGTCTAATTTGGCAATTAAAATTGAGCAAGAACTACAAGGGCAGCTGCCAAATTGAGTTAACGATATTAATAGGCAGTCTCGGAAGGGGGGAGGAAAGAATGCTTATGCCAAATGCACTTGCAGTTAGTCTAATTGACTTAAGATAACCCAACAATGATTCCGTTTGATTTTGTAAATTTTTAAGAAACTCAGTTTCAACCACTGGCTGGCCTTGAACTGCAGCTTTTATCAATACAGTTTTCTATAGATTTATATTTCATACTTTTCATATGTGTTGTTTTGTTTATTTGCCTCGATTGGACATTTCCTTTGTGGCTCATGTGCTTCACTTTGCCATCAAGTATGTTTCACGCTTTGGCAATATAAGGCGTGTGAGTTGTTGTTGTGTTATCAGTCAGCCGACAGACCAACAAGATGCTAATCAACATGGGAATTCATGTGCTTTGGCTGCCTGCACTGCTGCGTCGTCGTCAGCATGGAGGCATTTATCAATCCCAAGCCTCAGAAGAATCCCAAGCCTTCGCCTTTGGTCTGCAGGCACAAGTACTATAAAAGGTTGTCTAATTTGTGTCGAATAAAGTTGAGCAAGAACTTCAGTGGCAACTGACAAATTGAGCTATCGATATTGTGTGGCAAGCTGTGAGGGAGAAAGGAGAGGAAAGAGGGAGAGCAGGGGTAGACTGACAGCTGGAGTGGGCAACTGTGTTTGCTCAGGCAGCAATTAACCCAAGTTTGAATTTTCAGTTCCAGGCTAGCGAGAAATTTGCAAGTCACAAGCTGAAATTTGCCTGTCACAACTTGACAGAGAGGCAGGGGTGAGGTGGAGAGGGGGGAGACAAGGCAAAAGGGGCATGGCAGTGTCAAAACTGTGCTTGTGGCAGCATACGCTCCATTAAAGCGATTGCCTTGCTGGAGGGAGTCAACAAAGAAATGAGAAAACGTGCAACGAAAACGTGGCAAATGCAACCCAATCGATTTGGGGGCGTGGGGCGTGAGGGGAGTAGGTAAAAACTGGCGACGTGCTTGAGATGCAGAGCCAGTGCAGCATGCAGCAAAGAGCAGAGCAGCTGCTGCCGCTGTCTGTCTGTCTGCGTGTCTTCTCGCGTGTCTCTCCCTGTCGACAGGCCTCATAAATAATAATTAGAAATTGGGCTAGCGAAGCCTTCGACTGGAGATGCCTGCACACCTGAGTGTGCAGCACAGGTGTGCGTGTGTGTGTGTGCGTGTGTTGACACGCATCTGGCGACAGAAACGCGCGTGATGCCATTTATTATTTTAATGCAATTTAATTTGTGCGCCAGCGGGGCGTATGAGTAATCAGCTGCCTCAGTGCTGCTGCCTCTGTTGCTGTTGCTGCTGTTGCAACTGCTGTCAGCTTTATTTGCGTATAAATACACAGTATATTTATGTATATAGATCTGTGCATTGAGTACGCGCAAACATTTCAATGAGTTTCACACACAATTTCTTGCTTTGCCTTTTTCTATTTTCAGACGCGGCACATCCAAGAAAAGCGCAAAGAAAAACACTTGCGAAAATTAGCAGCAGAGCAGAGAGCACAGCGCGACATCGACATCGACATCGGCCGTGCCAGCTAAAAATAAGTGAGCGTAGCGCTGCGCGTGACAGCTGTGATAGAAACGGTGACGTCATTGCGCCTGGATACGGCGACGTCATACAACGACATATCACGTATACGCAGCGCAGGCCAATTGAGTTTGAAGAAACACAAGAGAGAGGAGATACAGAGAGCAGCAGTTGGGAGAGTAAAGAGCAGATAGAGCAGCAAGAGAGGGAGAGAGAGAGTGAGAGACAGCGTGGGATAGACGTCATATAACGTATACGTCGCGTTGACTTACCGGAGAGTGACAAGCAGCGATCAGGAGAAGAAGAGAAAGAGTGCAACACAGGGAGAGAGAGAGCAACAGAGAGAGAGAGAGAGAAAAACACCCTATTGAGCTGCGGCATATCACGTATACGTCGCGTAGACTGTCAACATTTACTGAGAGTGACAAGCAAAGCACAAGAGAGAGAGAGAGAGAGACAGAGAGAGAGAGGCACAACAGCTGTTTGCGCTGGCCAAGATGCTGCTGCTGCTGGCGACGCCTGCAAAGTGATAACGCGCTGTTCACAATGCGACGCGATGCGCAGAGCACACGGAGAGCCATGAGAAGCGCGCGCAAACACAGCAAGAAGAAAGTGGAAAAGCGGAACAAGCTAAACAAAAACAAACGCTGCGCTGCGCAGCGCATTGCCAACAGCTGCGCCAGCCACAGCTGCTACTGCTGCTGCTGCTGCTGCCACTGAGGCTGCCCCTGCTGAGCTCAGTCTGAATTCAACAGCGATCGACGTTGACGGCGCGTGTGTCCGTGTCTGCCTTGTTGGCCTCTGCTCGCGGCTGTGTGTGTGTAGCTGTGCGTGTGTGTGTGTTGCTCTAGGTGTACCTCTAACTGTGTGTGTGTGCGTGCGTGTGTGTGTGTGCGTTGGTGTTGTGCGTGTGTGTGAATTGTGCAGCAGCAAACGCGACAAAGTGAAGCGAATTGAAGTCGAAGTAAGCGAAAAAACAAAACGCAAAACAGCAAAACAAAACATAAAAAACAACACAAAAACAACAACAAAAACAAGCAAGTGACAAACACAACAACAACAACAGCAATACGCACTGCTGCAAGTGTCGTTAATCACGTTTAAATTTGTGTGTCTTAAATAAAATAAAATGTCAGCTATAAATCTAAGCAAAGGATTTCGCCAGACGCCACTGCAGCTGCTCTAAACGGTGAGTACCCGTGCGAATAGAACGAATAAACGAGTGAATACATATGCACATAAACACACTCTCTGTTGACTTCCTGGAACGTCTGTCTAATTAGCCAAATGCTTCCCCTAACTTACCTCCTTCTACTTCCTTCTCCTGCTGCCTGCCAAAGTTGTTGCCCGAGGAGTACAAAAGACTTATTCACTTATTTATGTACAATATGCATGATAGCTAGGCAGAGACAGGGACAGGCACAGGGCAGGGTTAAGGTACCATTCAGTGGAAGTCAGCTGCGCTGAGCCCACGCTGCGCATACGCAATTTCTGTGTATCTTACTTTCCTTCTTTTGCGTATGTTTTTATAAATTGAGTTTGCTTTTTTCGACAGCCCGTTTAAGGCAGCGCTGCGCTGCAGGGTTGACGTGCTGTCAGGCCCCTCCCCTTACCATCTACCCGCAGCCCCCTCACTTACCTGCCCGCCTGCCTGCCTGCCTGGCTGCCTGTCTAGCTGTCAGTTTGCATTGTAGTCAAGGCAGAGACACGCAGCACAAGCTCATTTCAATAAGGGAATTATGAGGTATTATGCACACATTGTATAGGGTGCAGGGGTGGGGTACAGTTAGGCTGCAGAGGGTGTAGAGAGAGGGGGCATGCCTGGGCTCGCTTACGCAATTGATTAGCCCTATAAATAAAGCCCATTGTAAGGTTTTGCATCGCATGCTGTACAAGATTTCAGTTAATTTATATGCGCTATAAAAATAAATGCACAATCCCAGTGTACGTGTGTGTGTCTGTGTGTGTGTGCAGCTGCTGCAATTATGTATGTGCATATGAGAGTGTGTGTGTGTGTGTCTGTTCCTCTGCATCTTTCGCGTACCTTGACAATGCACTTGAGTCAAGTTTGCTTCCTCTGTGCCGCATCGTGTTGGGCCGAGGCTGCTGCCAAAATTTGCAGAGGCGTGCATCAGCAGTGGGGAGGGGGAGGTTAAAGGAGGGGGGGGGGCGTTGCAGTGTGTTGAGCAAGATACGCGGCAGCCCCGCAGCAGGCGTCGCTCGCTACTCGCTCAGCTTGTTTGTTTATTTATAACATTTTTGTTTGCTGTCCGTCCGTCCGTTTGCTGTGTCCGTGTCCGTGTCCGTTGCCACCGTTTGCCGTTTGCCTCTCACTGTTTGCCGTTCGCGTTTCCTGATTATGATGCTATACCCCCTGCCCCCTGCACTGCCCTTTGCTGGGTATATTCGCTGTGTCATCAGCCTCTGTGCCGTGTTTGGCATTCGCTTAGGTCGCGTCGTTTGTGTCGAAGCGTTTCAAGAATTATCAAGCAAGAACAGACAGATCAAGGTGTTTGTTTTTCTCTAGGGTATGCAACAGTCATGCAGGCTGACTCACAGTCTATATGCCTGTCTCTCTCTCTCTCTCTCTTTCTCCCTGCCATTGTGCATTCATTCTCATGCTGCGCTTGCCATGAATGATAAGCGCCAAAGCACTTCAAAGTAGCAGCCTCATGCCTCTGCTCCTCTCTCTCTCTCTCTCTCTCTTGCTCTTCTCTTGCTGTCTCTCTCTGTCGAGCCATTGTTTTTGCAGTTAATTAATTTTATATAGTTACCGTTGCACTTTTATGGCACAACAAATGTCGGCAGTGCCGCCCGCGGCGTCCTTTGTGAATGTTCCCCTTCCCGTTTGCTGCTGTCTCATCTCCTCCTCTCATTGTTGTTGTTGCTGTTGCCAGGGTTGTGGCTGAGATTGAGGGGTTGGGAGGGGGGGGGTTGTTATTATTGTTGTTGTTGTTGGTGCTTTGTCATTGTTGTTGCTGCAAGTGTTTGTGCAGTTCGCCCAGAATTGCTTTCACTTTGCCTGCCTGCCTGCGACAGTTTTCAATGTCGCCTTCGCCTTCTCTGCTGCTGTGGAGTTTTCCATTTCCCAGCAGCATCGTTGACTTCTTTCAGTTGATGACAGGGAGATTTTCCTTTCCTCCTCTTTCCCCCCACTCCCTTTGACGCTTGGTGATTGATCAATGTTGACGGATTTAACGAGCTGACAAAGTGCTGCAAAACAATTCTATTATCGGCGAGGGCTTTGTGAGGCAGTGTGTGGGAGTGTAGTGTGTGTGTGTGTGTGTGTTAGTGTGTGTGTTTATGCTGCGCACTAAATGGAAAGAAAACATTTGCATGCCCTGCTATGTTACTTTAGTGGCAACCCTCGCAGCAACTGCAGCGCGTCTCTTTCTACTTTGAATTCTTCCCCTGCCTCATGCGTAATTTACATGCCTCGCTGACCTGCCACAGCCCAAATAGTCTCAGCAGCTACACCCCTTACATCTCCCTCCTCTTACCTCCCCCTCTCCCTTGCAGCTTATAAATAATTCAGTTGGAAATGAAACTGCGCGAGATTTTGTTGCGTCTTCGTCGTGAATATTTTTGCTCTGATTTATCGCGCATTCATTTATTTATTTATGTTATTTATTTATTTATCGATGCATTCTCGCTACTGTTGTTGCTGTTGCTCTTCAGTACCTTCCTGTGTACGTCCCCTGCCCCTTGGGCCCCCTCTTCGTCCACTGCAAGGTCTGTCAGCTTATGACAATACGAATTTAATCGTCAGCCTCCGCCGTTTACAATCTGCCTGCCTGCCTTCTTCTCTTCTCTTGCCCTTCTTCCCCCACCTGCTCCTCCTCTACTTCTTCTTGTTCTTTTTCAGCTTCTTCTTGTTGGTGTTGTCTGCGTAATGCGGTTTCAATGCCGCCGTGTAGATTTCAGCTGGCGCCCCGCCAAGGAATGTCAATATTACTTAAGTTCTTTAGTTTGTTTTTCGATGAGGAGACAGACAGACAGTGCCGCCTGTTCCTTGTCTTCTTCTCTGTGGGTTAGCAGGTCTTCTGGGCATAAATCAATGGGCTGTTAATGTGCCGCTAAAGGGAAAACGTTTCGCCAGCAGATTTGATTTCATTTTAATAGCATTTTCCTGCTGTTAATCTATATAGTTTATTTGCTATCATATCGTTGTTTCGCTTCGGACTGTTTGTTGTCGTGTGTTTTGCTGTCAATTTGAATGTATTTCATGACTGATGCTTTAAGGAGATGGTAGTGCTATATTAATAGGGTTATTCCCCTTGTTCTTTGTGGTATAAAGGGTAGATAAGTGTGGCAAGGGAAGCAACAAAACATTATGTACTTCTCTTTATTCTATTTGCAGTACAAACTAAAGATATTAAGAGATGTGAGATGATTTTAATAGGGAATGTTGGTTGATGATAGTACTATATTAGTAGAGTTTTTCTCTTTGGAGAAGACTAGTGTAGGAATTGTATAAGTTGCACAACTTGTAAGTTATTCTTTTTTATATATACAATTTATTCCTTTTATGACATGCAGAAATATTCTGTAAATTCCGTAAGTTTCTCAGAATATTTTTGGGTTTATCTTCATGTTGAAGCCAAATACTTTCGTATATGTAGATTGTAGTACCAAGAAACAAGATGAACTGAAAGTGAACACTTTTATTTGTACTCACGAAGGCAGAAAGGGGCTTAGACAATATCTTGAACCTTCTTTACTCTGTTCAATAATTATACACATTGTCAGCAAATATAGTAGCTCTAGCTGTTGTAGTTTTTGAGCTATAGGCGTTCATACAGTATATATAGTCTTCTTGTCTTGGGTGTTAACTTTTATCAAGAACGTAGGTTCAGGATACCTCCACGAAGATATAATAACAATGAACCCTCTTTTAAGAGACCCTCATGGTTCAAAAGGCAAGGGTACAATATTCTATGTACTTAGCATAACATGAGAGTTCTCTCTATTCTTTCTCTTGCATAGGGTTCATTGATATCGCCTGCGCCTTTACTATATACAAATACAGTCTCATCTGCGTTGATTCTTCACTTAAAGGTTGATATATTATAATTCCCTTATTCCCCCAGCAGTACAGAGTATCTCACAGTCACTACCTCTGCCCATTTACCCCCCATTTTGGCAGGCAGCTCTATCAATTAATGCGGCTCATCAATTTCGAAATGCTCGGACAGGATAATAATAATCCTTTTATGCGCCTTTAATGCGCATCTTGTTCGGGCTAATGCCGTGTTAATTACGCAGAATTTGCCGCCAATTATGGCTGAAGCAGGTCAGGCGGGCTAAGTAAGGCCCTTAACCAGATCCCAGTCCAGTCCAGCACAGTCCAGTCCGGATGCGCAGTTGGCCATTTGGACTGAGCCCAAAGACATGTGAAAAGTTGCCGTAAAAGTTTGCGCGAAAGTTTTTCCAACTGCTGGCAGAGAGAGAGAGAGAGTCCTGGCAAGTGCTGCAGGGGGAGAAGGGGAGGGAGAGTCCTGCCACATCCCGGTTCAAAAAGGCCAACAATTTAATGGACTCGTTGTGGAAATTCCTGCATAATTTATAGACAGCGCTGCGGCTGCGGAAAAACTTTTGCCTCCATATTGAATTAAAGTTGATTAAAAAACAACAATCAATGCTTTAATTAATAATGCTTAATTGATGCCCTCTCTCTTAATATGTAATTATGGCAAATGAATTAAACACAATGAATCAGCGCTTTTTTCTGATTTCAGTTTAAACAGATTGACGAGGCTTATACTGAAAACAGATATTATATTTTACATTTCCTTAACTTTACACTATATAAATGGTGATCTTTTAAGAGCTATAGATAAGTCTTTCAAAGAAAAACACATAAAACACATCTTTATTTGAATGGATAGTACGGTGCATATAATTTAATGTTTGCAGATTATTTCATGCAAATGTTGAGCGTGACTGCGCCTCAAATGGCCCACCTGCTTAGGACAATTTTGCCATACTCGCGTGTTGTGTGTCATCGTCTTGTTGAAACCACAAGTCAAGCTCTTGCTTATTGGGAAAGAACAAGTTTGATATCATTTCACAATAGCGCTCATCATTCACAATTACGTTACGATTCGCATCATCATTGAAGAAGTACGGTCCCATGAGGGTCATCATTAACACTGTCTGATAAAGCTGTAATATTTTCTTCAGTTCGCACTCTACGTAAGCGTGTTAGTGGTTGTCCAACAATGTAAATTTGTTGCGTAATTAAGTCACAATAGCCCGAAAAGCCGCTTCAGTGGTTCGATTTAACTGACCATAAAATGGCAGAAGCGCGTGATGAACCTTCTTAACTGAGCATGCATTTCGATAATAGAATTCAATAATTTGCAAGCGCTGTTCGTTTGTTAGACCGATGCATGGTTAAATTATAGACCAATCTGTAGATGTTTGACATTCAAACAAAACAAGAAACGTGCGTCAGCTGTTTAAACCCGTATTGCCAAAAAGATAACAGCTAAAAAATCACACTTTGTACATTCATTAACCTAATCTTGCTTCTCTTTCTCTTCGTATCTTGCAGCTTTTGTCAGCATGCAGCGCACTAAATGACAAGAGGATCCCCGAAAGAAGTTCGAACTCGATTTGTGATAAACCCAAGTTGAATAAAGTACGCACAGCGCAAGTCGATAACACCATCGATAAACGATAACTGTAATTAAAACTTAATTTCGTTTAATTTTGTATACGTAATCTCCTTAGTTCTTACAGACAAACAGACAGACAGACAGACAGACAAGAACAGCAGCAAAAGGCAGCAAACCGATAGGCTCGATAAACGATAAAAGACAACTCGACACTGCGACAAAACTAAACCGTAACCATTTAACCCTAACCTCACTAGTTGTAACTGTAACAGACTCTCCGACTGCAGCCCAGAAAAGACCCTTAGCACGTAGAGCATCCCACCGTATTCGTATCCGTATCCGTAGTTATCGTTATCGTTAAGGAACCATGCCGCACCATGTCGCATGGGGAGCGTGGTGAGGAATGTACGTGATATACCCCGCCGATGAGCTCATCTTGATGACCTATGGTTTCTTCGCGCCCCGCGTGAAGCCCCGCCCCACGCTCGACTGTCTGCGCGAGCCGCTCGTGCCCATTGAGTATCCGCCACCGCGTGCCAACGCCACCAACTTGAACAACAGCAACAACAACAGCACCAGAAAGAACTGCAACAACAACAACTACAGCAACAACAACAGCAATTACTTCAGCGCCGCCCCAGCACAGCCCATTCCAGCTCCTGCCTCCTCCTCGCCCCACTTACTAGCCGCGCCCACGCCGCCCACATCGCCGCAGGCAAACGTTGTCTTCGGCTTCAGCCAGCAGGAGCCAACTGTGCTGCAGTCGCCCCTGCCCGTGCGCCGCACCTCGCGCGCCTCCTTGACGCACTCCAACTCCAGCAATCCCTTCTCCTCCCCGGGCGGCAGCAAGCGGTCCAGCGTAAGGAGCAACCGTTCCAGGCCACTCACTCCGCTGCTGCCACATCAGCGCGCCCTGAGCACGCCCACGCCCACAGCCACGCCCATGTATCATGACGGCAGCGGCAACAGCCCCTCCTCGGCACCACCAGCACCTGGACGCGCACCATTCCAGCGCAGCGGCGCCTACGACGACCCAACAGACGAACCCGATCGCAGCCTGACCGAGTATGCTGCAGGTGGAGCAGGAGGAGGATTGGGCCTGGCACCGCGTTCGCGCAGTCCCAGCATCTTTCTGGAGCCACCCACTCCGGACCCGACGCACGCTCACTTCGGTCCTGGCTGGGGTCGGCCCATGTCACCCATGGATCTACCCCCGGAGCGTCCGTCCAGCAGCAGCGGCATGGGGGGCGGGCGCAAGTCCCCCACGAGCAAGTCCCGACTGCGGCCCAAGCTGCACATACCACTGGGGCGACTGGGACGCTCCACCTCCTCGGACACGCGCGAGTCGAGCCGGCTGCGCGAGGATGTGCATGTGCATGTGGAGAATCCCGTGTTCAGCAGCGAGAACCTGCGCCAGAACAACTTCGATGCCTTCTTCGAGGCACGCGAGCCCGTCATCAAGCTGCATCCACGCACGCCCAACACGGCGCCGGCGGCGGATGGAGGCAGCTACTCGCCACCGCTGGATCGCTATGCGGGTGTCTACGACTCGCCAAGGGCGCGCAGTCCGGCGGGCAGTGGCGCGGCCGGAGGCGGACTCTTTGCCCGCTCGCCGCGGGAGGAACGAGAGCGTGCATTGCAAGCGCGCTCTCGCAGTGCGGATGAGGCGGGCGGTGGAGCGGCAGGGAGGGGTGCGGCAGGAGGTGGAGGTGGTGCAGCAAGTGCTGGTGGTGGTGCTGCTGGTGGCGGTGGAGGGACGCCCTCCAAAGGTGACAGGTGCCTCCAGAAACTTCTTTCTCACAAGCTAATCGAATTTTTACAGTTAATTGCCAAAAAAGCTGACTGCGCTGCAAGCTGCGCTGCCACTGCAGGCTGAGCAGAGTTTGAGAATGTTTATTGATGGCTTGATGGCATGCTGTTTGATTGATTGATTGATTGATGCTGGCTGGTTGCTGACTGATTGACGAGCTGCAACGACAGAGTTTGCTGCACTTTTGAAATGATTTTTATGGCGTTTTTTTATGGCTTTGCTAGTGCAACCTTGTGGCAAGTAGGAGAGAAGGAAAGAGGGGAGAGGGAAGGTATGGACATAAAAGCAGGTAGTGGTAGAGGGGGAGCAGGGGTAGACCTGCTGAGATTTCTAGCTGAGATACTCGACTAAATCAGTGCACAACTTAAAAAGCGAGAAGAAAGTAAAGAAAAAAGCTAGCGGGAAACAGCTGCAACAGCACTTTACACACTTTTCCCGCTAACAATGTGTTTATTTTAAGGCATAACGAGTTGGTAACGTCAAGTGGGGCAAGCAGAGAGGGGCAGAGGGCAGACATTTGCATGCCAAAGCAGCCTTAAAGGCAGCATAAGCTGCATGGCATGGCAAGTAAACATGATGAACTGAAGTGGGGATTGATAGAGGAAGGGAAGAAGGAAGGGTGGTAGGTAGCCAGGGGAGAGAGGGAAGAGGGCTGGCAGCAGAGGAGGGTAGTGTAGGGGGTAGTGCTTGACTGGCTGCCTTATCCTAATTCTTATCACACATGCAACGATGTCGACGCTGCTGTTGCTGCTCGCATGCAAAGTGGATTATGTGCATGCCTGCATATGCACAGGAAGCAGCACCTCCCCCCCCTCCCCTCCTTTGCACGTTGTGACTTAACCTTGCATGGCGTGCATAGCCAGAGGGGGGGGGGCCCGGGGCAGGTGGAAAATGCGCAATGGGCACGCACATAATTCCACAAGCGCAGCCTTGGCCAAGGAGCCTGTATGCACATCCTGCTGTGCGATGACGGATGCCAAGCTTAGCGGCGCGTGAAGTGTAATCAACAACAGTAACAGCTACAGCTACAGCTACCAAGGAGCAGCTACTACATGCGCACCTGGCACGAGTCGGAATTCATTTAAAAGTTCACAGGGCGGCAAATTTGATGACCAAGACGAGCTACGCCTGCGGACTAGGGCAACTGTAACTGCAACTAAATCAACAGCAGCACAACGTGACCTGCAGCAGAGGAAGGGTGGAAGAGGGGGGCAGGCAACTACCTAGCCTGCTGACCGCTTAAGCTTGGCTTAGCTTATTGATGTAGCATACATGACTGGGCGCCCAACGTGGGACACTCAATTGCCACTAAAGACAATTGAAATGACATTGGGGCAGCAAAATTGACCAGCGAGACAGGCAGACACATACAGAGGCTAGTCAAACATGCCCCCTGCCTACCGCCTCCCTCCCCCTACACCACAGGGCAACGTTTTAGAGCTGCCTATCAAAAATCGCAACGCTTCATTTATCGATTGAATTCAAAATGAGGCTCGAATACAAGAGGGTTGTCTTCCCAGCTCCTTCTCCCCCCTCTCCTGCTGCACCTACACTGTTGACTCTCGTAATGGGCCACGGAGCACTTGAAGTTTTCGTTTGCCCAACTGAAAACACACTGGAAAACACAAAGAAAGCAGCGCAGCGCGAAGAAGAAGGAGGAGGAGGAGCACAAGCACAAAAGAAACCCTCGACTGGGCTCATTATTTATGCATAAATATGAGAGGCAGCGATTTGTTTGATTGCGCCAAGGTGAACGACGGGCGGGGGGGGCACAAGGGGGCGTGGACAGCTTGTCTGGCACGTCAGCCCAATAGAATTCTGTATTTATCACGAAGCAGGCGGTAAAGAGAAGCAGAAGGTGGCAACAAAGGGCGAGCTAGTCCCAGCCTACCTTGTTGAATGAATGACAAGCTAAAAGGGGCAGGCAGGGCATGTGAGGGGCAGGCAAGACAGGCAGGGAGAGAGACACAACCTTACTGTTTAACTCGAGTTACTTTCTTAACTTATTTACTCAATTTCTTACAGCATTTTGATTCAATTCGATTCCATTTGGAATCACATTTTGATATGAAATTTGAAATTGCGTTTCGTTTGCGTTTTGATTTGTTTTTTCTTTTCTGGTTTTCTCGTTTCGTTTTCGTTTGCATTTCTTTTGCTTGATTTGTCATTTAACACATTCATTGGACGTGCGATTAACAAAGCATTTTTCTGTCTCTGCTCAGATTCTTTGGCAAAATCTTCAAGTGGTCCAAAAAATCGTAGCTTCTTCGGGTGGAGGGGGCCACGCAGTGGTTCCCTTAGCCCGCCGGGCAGCATGGCGTCCTGCAGCGGCGTCCTCAAGGATTACAGTCACAGCAGTCTGAACGAGGCTTTCAAATCCCAGAACAATGTCAACTTTAAGTTAATTAAAACAGGTGAGCCTAGGCCACAGATTAATCTAAATATATCCTGCATGTATATATAGTATATATCCCTATTTACTTGTTTGTTTATGTGCGCCAAAGTTTGCTCCGTGTGGGCAGCTGTTTAGCTACACAAATAACAATTTATGTTGCCTCCGTGTGTGTGTGTGTTCGTTTTATTTGATAAGTTTTTCGATTGTTTCCCCTCCCCCCCCGGAAGTGTGTGTGTGTGTGTGTATGTGTGCTGCTTGAATGGCTTCGCTTTATGGCTTATTGATTTCAATCGCACTGCGCCTTTGTCTTGCGCCACGCTCTGTTGCCTCCGTGATTGGGCCATAAATCTGGCGCAATTGATGCGCCACGTTTCGGATTCGCACTCTATAAATAACACGTCTTAGCATCTGGAATCGCGACTCTACGACAGGACTCCCTGCCTAACTCTGCCTGTCTCTGGCTCATTCCCTGCCCTGCACACAGTGCAACTATTTGCTTTGACTGCTCTTTTGCTTACTTTTTAAGTTTGCCCCAACTTTCACAACACACACACACACACACACATGCCCTATTGACCTTTACAAGTTGGCAGTTTATGTACCCTGGCAGGGGTGTGAGAATGATGAAGGTGATGATGACTCTAAGGGCACTGCTAGTTGTGGCACAGCTGGTAAACATTGTGGGAGGTGGAGAGAGTTCAGAAAATATTGAGATTTGTTTCTTTAGGAGTATTAGAATAGTTATAGCCAAGGCAAGAACATACACAAACTGCATCTGAAACTATGTGAGAAGTGTACAATCTATGGTTGATTTCCTAATTCAAGCACATCATCTCAGTCCTTTATATCATTTAAACACTTCTGAATCTGTACTATGTAAATGAGAAATATACTGAGTTATGGCACAGCTGGTAAACATTGTGAAAGGGGGAGAAACCTAGGGAAATATTGAGGTTTGTTTCCTTAGCAGTATTAGAATAGTTCTAGCTCAGTCAAGAACATTCACAAACTGCATCTGAAGGTGTAGGAGAAGTATACAACGTCAATCTATGTTTGATTTCCTAATCCAAGCACATCATCTCAGTCCTATATATCATTTAAACACTTCTGAATCTGATGTTATGTATATGAGAAGTAAATATACCCATCAGCACTCTTTGCCAATTTCGGAATGATCTATCAGTGTCTACTTGATTCTCTCTTAATCATTCTTTATCATTGACAAACTGCATGTGAAACTATGTCAAAAGTGTCTGATTTCTTACTTCAAGCACATCATCTGAGTATTTTATATTATTCTATCACTCCTGAATCTGATGCTTTGTTAATGAGAAGTATATTGATTATAGCCATCAGCATTCTGCGCCAATTTCATAATGTTCTATCAGTGTCTACTTGATTCTCTCTTCTCTCTTTATCATTCTGCATCTAAAACAGTTTACCACAGCTAGGCACCCACTATCAGCATTCATTATCCTCCTGCAATCTTTTTCCAGGGTATCCACTAGTCATTCCCTCTCCTGCACACTTAAGTTTCTGTTTATTGTTGTTGCTGCTGCTGCTGTTTGCTTGTCGTAGCTGTGACAGAAGGGAACACAATATTTCAAAGCAGAGGCATAACTTTTTGACTTTCTCGACTCGGGAGTCTCTACTCGTCTCTCCCTGGAAGTTACACATCCTGTGCAGCAGCAGCAGCAGAGCCAGAACTCGAGCTGGCAACTGGCAACTGGGAGCTGGAAATTGCATTTGGGGCCAACCGTTTGTAATTCCAGCACTCGCTCGCAGCGAGGCAGGCAAAACTTTTTAATAACATTTTTGTGCGGCGAAGGACACACGTAGTCAGTTTAGTGCGAGAGAGAGAGAGTATGCTCCTGCTCTCCACAGTTGGTATCGATACCTTCTGGTATCGTTCGCGAATTATTAAAATTCCATGCAACATTTTCATTAGCTGCACTTGAAGATGGAGAAATGCCAAAGAGCTTGGAATGCTTGGGAGGGGAAAGGGGAGGGAGTTGTGGTCTGTTCGAGGACAACTTGTTGCAGCGCATCGTTGCGTCGCATTCCTGCGTCAAGTCAATAAAATGTTTATGCTGCGACAGGTGGCAGCTGGTGATGAAAGGAGAAAGGAGTTAAGGAGTTGAGAGAGTAAAGAGATTCATATATATTTAAATACTCGTAAATGTGATGGATTACGACGGAGTCAGGCGCAGCTTTACGGGCTGCCTTTCAAGCTTAGTATGGCACGCTACTACAGTGTGTGTGTGTGTTGGTGTGTGTGTATGTGTGTATGTGCGAGCTCGTTAAACTGCCGAGCTTAGTTGAGTTTAAACCGTCAGCTGGCACTTTAAGCTCCTTTAACAGTGAGCTCGTCTGAGCCGGCTAAAACCTTGAGAAGAATTCCACTCCCACATACAGACTGTGTTTATACGAAGGCGCATTGTATGAAAGTTTTCCATGAAATGGAGAAAGGATGTTCATGTATTCGCTCACACAAGAAAGTTGACTTTGAATTCAGCTTCAACGCATGAAATGAACTACGACCAACTAAATGTTTTAATAAGGTGGCAACACTGCAATGGAAATGTTAATAAATAAACGTCTGATACGTAAATACAGTTTACAAATGGAAGTGGAGACTAAAAACCTTATTGTTCGGATTGTTGTTTATAAAGGCATCAAATTATATTTTATTATAGTATTATTATTTTTTTTTTATTATATTTTTGTTAACATCAATGTATAAATTAGTCTCTACTCAGTAAACACTCAGTTCACGTATTTAAAAATTAATAAAATGCTATGCATAAACGTAGCAACAAACACACATACTCACACTAGCACACCCTCACACACACACATGTACTTTACTCTTTCAGCTTCCTGCAGTCGACACTAATGCACTTTCCGCCGGCAATATGCACATTTTGTTTTTAAAGCTAATGCACTTTTGCTGAATATGCTGGAAAAGTTTATCCAACTCCGCTTAAGCTGTTTAATTCCCCTGCTTTGTGGCTGATGCCGCTCTTTAATTTAAAAATTGTGTATTAAATTCGCTTTAACTTTGCCCGCAGACACAAGGTTGCCACCCTGTCGTGTGCTTGGTTTGACTTTTTAGGCAAGTCATGTCTGCCGCCGCCGCACATACAAAAAAAAAACCAATCAACCGAAAGGATTTTGCTACTTCACCTTTGCCTTGATTCTATGCAAATTTCGCTCGTTCTCTTTCTTTCCCCCATTCTATTTTCGCATTCACTTTATTTTTTGTGTGTTTCTTGTGTCATTTCGTGCGTGCTTCGTGTGTGTTGTGGGTGGCAGCAGTTGCTAGGCATGTGTGTGAAGTCTAGTCTGGCAGCACTCATCACAGAATATACTAAACTTTAATATCGAAAGCGCATTATCAGTTATCGATAGCACTTCAAGTACACACAAGGCAGACCTGCTCTAGGCTTATCTGGCAGCACTCGCCACCAAAAATACTAAACTTTATTATCGAAAGCGCGTTATATGTCATCGATAAGTGTTCAAGTGTAAACAAACTGATCGCGCAAGGCAATTTGCAATTTATTAGTGATTTATTTGTTATTAATTTATCTATTTCTCTCTTGCAGTATCCGATTTCAACGAAACACTTGCCCAATTGTATGAGGAACATGCAACTGCCCTACAAACCTTAGTGTCCAATTATCGCAAGAAGAATGCTGAGCTGCGCAAGGAAAGGTGAGTGGAAGGGGCCGCTGCACTCGTGAGTGAACTTAATAATTGATTTACCCTTTCGCCACAGACCCGCCTGTCATCTGGCCATCTTCCAGGCGTGGGAAACATTCCTGCAGGAGGCGGAATCTGACTCGCAGGCCTGCAACGATGTGGCAAGCGTGCTCTCCCGTCAGGTAAGCTGGATGGATATGGGGAAAGAGGCAGGAAGGGGAACGATTCGAGCTGACAAACTGCGGAATTGCAGTTTATTTTCGTATTTGTTTCGTGTTGACAGTTAAATGGATAAGTTGTGTTGACCTCTGTCACAGTAAGTGAGAGAGAGAAAGAGGTAGACTGGCTGTCATATGCGCTAATTGAATAATGGGCATCCTTAAATCAATCGCTTGACTAACCTTATGCGCGACACACACACACACACAGCACAGAGAGAGAGATACACACGGCATGGAGAGAGATATACACACAGACACAGTCACACACACACAAGCGCACGCAAAACCGCCAGCAGACACTGATTAATTATGGTTAATGTGTGCGTGTGTCGCTTTCGCTCTCTCTATCGCTATCGCTATCTCTCTCTCCCTGTCTCTGTCTGTGTATGTGACTGGAGGCTGGCTGCTTTGTGGGCCTGGCTTGGGAAAACGCATGTGTAATTCAAGTGACGCATAATGTAATTCTTTTAAGTATACCCTGTAAGCACTGGCCCTAGGGTGTGCAAGGTTAGAGAGAGGTGTGACAGAGAGAATTATAAGTTGGAGAAAGAGTGACAGAGATATAGAACTCGCCAGTTTATCATTAATGTGCTTCTAGATACGACCAATCATATTTATTATTCTAATACAGTGCGGCAAAAGAAGAGATCACGGACTTGCCAGACTAGTTAACTGACTAGCTTCTATATATCATACATACAGACATATTTATCAGTCACATTAATAATTATACTACAGGGTATTCAGTGTGCCACCTACGCATTTCAAAATGCACACATTTTATAATGTTTTCTTTTCTGTGCTTTGTTTCTTTCTTTTTTATTTTGTTTTTGTGGCTGCGTTTGTTTATGTTTCGCGTATTTAATTTGCATTTCACCAGATGATTTGCATTTTTACTGTCTGACGAATTGAAACATACGTATTTCTAGAGCAGCTCATAAAAAGCAGCGTTAAGTGTTTGCCCCAAATAGAGACGGGGCTCGTTAAAGAGCAAACACACACAGCTACACACACCTGCAAACACACACACACAGCTGCACGTCATCTAAGTGATTTACACTCTCTCTCGTTCTCACTCTCCCCTCTTCTTTTACCTTAATTTCACAGGTGTCGCGGCCAATGCTGGATAAATCCTTTCATCGCAAAGTTCAAAGTCGCAAAATATTTATACACAGGGAGTCTTTTGAGACTATTATCGCAAAGACTGAAGAGAAGCTGTCAAAGGTGAGTGTGCCACTGTCTCTGTGTGTGTGTCTGTGTGTGTTTGTGTGTGGCATAATTAAGTGGCACGTTGCCAGGCAATTGCCTCAGTACACACACACACGCAGAGTCAGAAAAGCAATTTATATTACGCATACGCAACGTTGCCTGCCTTGTACTCTTGCTAACTTTGCAGTGTCGCCTGGAGTACAAGCAATGCCATCTGGCACACCGACAGAATCCCAGCCAGCACTCGCTCACCGAATACATTGACGCGCACAACGCGTACGTGCAGCAGCTGCATGCCACCAATGGCATGCTGGAGGCCTATCACGGCGATACGCTGCCCCAACTGATGCAGGAGCTGGAGGAGATACACAACGACCTGTGCAACATTGTGGCCGATTCGCTGCAGCAGGGCGCCGATGTAATTGCCGCCAAGGTGAGTTTACCTGCCTGCCCCTTGCCCCCCTTTGGGCAACTCGACTGATTTATGACTACGCATAGAGCGCAGTAATTTGTTGCCGCTGCTACAGCTGCAGTGCAGCATGGGGCAGCAGACGAGGCAGGCGCAGCAGGTGGTTGTGTTATTGTGTTGCAGCTTGACACAGTTTACAGTGTAAGGGGGAAAGGTAGAGAGTGGGGGGGGAGAGGAAAAGGGAAAGGGGAAGAAAGCAAGAGAGTTAATTTCGTTGTGCCCGGAACACAATTTCAGGCACATTTAAATAATTGTCCATAATTGCGACTGCCACGACTGGCGCGCAATTTAGGCAGGTAATTTATTTAATGTTGCCAGCTAAGGGAGCTAAGAGGGAGGCTGAGAGGGGGTGCCCAGATGAGCCCGCACATAAAATGGCTATAATAAACATTTGTTTTATTCCATTACAATTGCAATTTGTAGAGTATTATTAAAGTCTCTCCCTTTGCCTTTCCCCTCTGTCTTGCAGGCCACAGAGCAGGCCAAGCGCTATGGCAGCCTGGCCAGTCAATGCAGCGCGGTGTCGCCGCAGCAGGATCTGGCAAACTTTGTGCGACTGTTGGCGCAACCCTCGCAGGCGCAGAAGATACCCAGACGCGCCTTTGCACCACCACAAGCACAGCAGCCGGGCGAGCCAGGAGAGGAAGCGGCTGATTACAATGTGAGTAAAGCCCCCACACACACACACACACACTCGTCTACACACTCATTCGCGCCTTAACACCTTCACTGTGTGCTGCTGTTTCCCCAGGAGATGATGCCCCTTTTGCGCAACGAGCTCGTCTTTGACCGCCACTCGACGCTGTCGCAACGTTCCGCGCTGGAGTCGCTAAAGCGTGAGGCCATTGAATTGGAATTGCAAATACGTCAGCTGCAGGTGAGTAACAGCAGCAACAGCAGCTCAACACACACACTTACCTCTCTCTCTCTCCCCCCCACCCTGCAGGACTCCATTGATGCACTGAATCGCACGCAGTCACGGGGACTGGAGGGGCAACTGTATAACAAGGTCAACGAGCTGCAGGAGGATTTGTCTATGAAGAAGTTTGATTTGCGCGCCAAGCAAATACACCTCGCTGCCATACGAGCTCAGGTGAGTTTGTGCTATGCATCTATGTGGTGAAAAGCGGCAGTTAGCCGAGACATGAACCTTATTTACGATAAAGTTTGACTGGGGCAGCTTAAAGCACGACCAACTAGCACAGGCACCTGTTGCTGAGAGGGAATGAAAGGTAGAAAGAGTGAAAGAGAAAGAGCATGATAAGTAGAGTAAACGAGGGGGAAAGAGACCGAGAAAGAGAGAGTGGAAGCAGTTTGAATTGCGCGCCAAGCAAATGCACCACGCTGCCCTGTTAAGTTTCTCTGTGTGTGTGTTAGAAAGCAATAGTTAGCATAGACACAAACCACATTTACGATAAACCCAACTTAGCCAAGACAGCTTAAAGCGCAGACAACTTGCGTGGGCACCTGTTGATGTACCAGAGAGAGGGGGAGAGGGAGACAGAGCTGGAAGTGAGTCAAGATTGCAAGAAAGAGAGGCACACTGGGACAGAGCTTTCACAGTGTGTTATGAAAGCTTCCCCGCTGCTTGGGATTAGGATTAGCTGCCTTGTGTGATTAGCCACAGTTGCCCTTCCTTTAGAAGGAGGGAACAACAACAAGACACAGCCTTCTCCAGTGCACGAGAACTCAGGGAACACACTCTCACTCCCGCGCCCTATGTAGGTCAGTCAGCTGTGTGGGCTGCGAGTTGCACTGCGCATGTGACCAAAGCAAGCGCGCGTTGTTCCCGTTGTTCTCGGAGCTGCCACAACTCCGGATGTGTGTTTGGCCCTTCGTTAGTACTGCGCCTGATGAGCTCGAGGTTTGGTCAACGCGACGCAGCTTGAGTAGGACGACGTGTGTGCACCGCGACAACTGAGACTGTGACGAAGTTTACGTTCCACGCGCACGTGTTGCAAGCAATTAGACAGAGACACCTGGCAAGCAGAGCAGCAGGGCAGAGTAGCCTTTAGTGTACTTAGTGTACTTAATTTTGTGCCCAGCACTGTAAGCAGCGCGGAATTCCATTCGTTTGTTGTGTTTGTTATTGTTGGGAAAAGCCCAAAGCGCATAACTTTGAAGCCCATCGAACAGCTGTTCCACACACACGAAGAGAGAGTGAGTGAGAGCGAGAGAGAGCGCACATGTGCATAGGCAGCGTTGCCAGATCGTTGTGTTGCAGTCGTCATTCATACTCGTGCCTCGGCTCTCGAAGTCGCTTCACATAAAAGCAGCGTGCATGAGGCAAGGCGACTCAGTCACGTGCCTGCATCCGAACGTAGCCCAACGTAGTGCGCGCCGCGTCTCCTTCGCCAGCTCCAGCTCCAGTCGAGTGATCCGCATCCGTTTCGCCAACGTTGTCGTCGTCGTCGTGGTCGTAGTGTAATTCCGTGTTTCACATGAGAAATGCGCTGGACCCTGTGGTAGACCAAGGCGTTGTCTCAGTGGCTGAGCAACGTGTGTGAGAAGCAGAAGGAAAAGAAGAAGGAACTGATAACAGTAAGAAGCAGATGCTAAAGAAGCAGAAGAATTCCTCGTGAAGAATCCTTAGAGCGCAGTAGAGGCAGGCTTTTGTGTGTCTTTTTTGCAGTTTCTCAGTTCGAACAAACCCAAGACTATCTCTATCTATAACTATATAAAACTTGATCTAACTTGACTTGAGCGCGTAAGTAAAGCACAACAAACAAACAAAAGCCCAAAACAAAGTCGAGTTGATCGGCGTCTAGGCTTGGCTAACCTACTTAGCTTTCTCTCTCTTTTCAAACTCACGCAATTCGAAACTACTCTATAAGAAAACAATATCAAAATACTCTTTCTTGTAGCACACTGCCTGCTTTGAGTAAATGCTCTCGTATATCTCGTAATTAGTGCATCGAAACGAAGTCGATAAGAAGAAGAAAGAAACTCTCATACTACACGCTTGTCTTAAATTTAAGCAGTTAGAACACACCTCCACACACACCTAGACACACTCACAGACACCTAGAAACACTCACACACCTGAACTATAGAAACACATCTTGCTACTTCTATCACACACACACTTTAACTTAGTTAGCAATCGCAGCTACTGTAAATAGCAACAACTAAACTAAACTAAATCAAACTAAACTAATCCACGTAGTTAAACCAGCTTGACTAACAATATGAGCTACGCCTAGAGGCGTGTCCTGCCTTACTACCTATCAACGAGTGTCGTCCTGCGAATGTGCAACTCCGTTTGTGAACGGCAAATCATTTGAAAGAGACAAACTCGAACTCGTATCACACTGCGAATCATCAACTAACGCTTAACGCTTTACGATATACCGATAAACATTGTCTCTATTTAATTGTGCACCATGCGCGTTATCGTTCTCAAAAAGAATCGGCCAAATAAACGCGGCACGCCCACTGCGGGGGCGGCAGCAACGTCGCGAGAGCCGCCAAAAAAATCGTACGCAAAAGTAAGAAAAAATAAAAAACACGAAATTAAATGGAAATTTTTCGCAATTTTCAATTTGATTTTATTCGATTTTTGCTTTTTCATATTGTTTATTGTTTCTCGCATAATCGAAATTGATTGACAAGCCAACCAAGCACTGAGTGTATTCACAGTGCATTCACTTAGCATACAAAACTCAAACACTGAAATTACAATTCCCAATTCAAATTCTCTCTCATTCTATTTATGTAAAGTTTTTTCGTTTACTCTTTCGTTTCGTTTATTCGCTTTCGTTTTGCTTTTCCAAATTGCCAATGCAATCAATTTTTGAGTAAGAAGAAGAAGCAGTAGCAGCAAATGCAGCCCCATAGCCGCATTCACTGTGGGCGCGAAAAGTAATTGAATGCGTCAGCCGCGAAGAAAGAAAGAAGAAAGAAGTTAAAGAAGAGAAATTAATGACATTTATTAATTAGCAAACATTTACAGCGCATGTTTAACTAGTTCCATTTCGATAATATGCATCTGTATATAGCGACTATACTCTATATAGCGATTCAATTGGAACAAATCAACAACGAAAAAATAGCTCAAAAATTGGTTGTAGTGCAAACGGAATTGTCGGCATGTTATCAAGCATTATATAATAATCTAATATATCATCTATGATAATATAATTTACCATATACATATATTTATATCTTTAATATAATAATATAGCAATAACATTGTATCTTTAAACATATACTGTATGTATTCTAAACTCTACTCCTTGTTAACTCTCTGTGCATACCCTGCTTAGGGATTTACGGTTAGCTGCGCCTCGCTGGCAGTGTAGAGCACCTCGAATTCGTCGTCGGCGCCGGAGACGCGCTGCTGTTGTAGGTAGTAGGAGAGCACTACGAACAGGAAATAGGCTTCGAGGGCTGGGAAAGAGATAGGAGTAGATGAATTGGGTTGAGTTTGACAGGAGGAGAGAGAAGTAGAAGAGTTGGGCTTTATATAGGGAAAAGAGTACTGCATGCGGACATCTTATGAATGAGTGCAGTGTATGCGGTGCCACTGCGTTTAGGTATGCGGTGTTTGTGGTGCCACTGCGGAAGAGTTGGGGTGGAGTGTTAAGAGGAGAGAGAGAAGGAGGAGTTGAGGTTGCTATAGGGAATAGAGGCGGACATCTTATAAATGAGTGCGGTGTTTGCGGTGCCACTGCATGCAGATCTCTTATGGGCAACATTGTCGAAGGGTTTCTCGTCTTCCTCACCTGCTGAGATTACATCGTAGATCATTGTATCGGGTATGCAGGCATAGACAAGTGTGTAGAATATGAAGAAGACTGTTGTAATGCAGATCACATAGAGCCAGATGAGCACGCACGTCATGCGCTTCTATAGAGTGGAGAGAAGAGAAGATGGAATGCCCCCAATTAGTCACACTACTTCTTAATACCCCCAACTACCTTCTATACTCACATAGGCAACTCCCGCCAGCAGCAGTTGCGCACTGAACAGTGTGACCAGGCCTATGAACAGGCTCACCTCGGGATTTCGTTGTTGCACAGCGCTTGTTTTCTTCCACTGTGGCATGTTCCAAGGATCCTTGGTGCGACTGAGCTGCTTGAAGGCCAAAATGGACTCACAGAGTCCACAGATTCCCTCGAAGATGGCGATCAGTTTGCAGCCCAACTCGAGGGGAATGAAGAAGCAGCAAGTTGTGATATTCTTCAGCTGCTTGGGCAGCAGCGAGGGACGCTCGACTCGCTGTCGACACCCTTCGCTGTTCATTGTTGTTGTTGTTGTGGCGAATTTGGAAAATATTTTATGTTCGATTTTGTTTGACGTCGCAAGCTGTTAATGAAAACTGTGCTAGCAAAGTTCCCCTCTCCTGGGGGGATGGGAGGGACAGAGCCTACTTAACTGTGATTATTGTCAGCCGCTTTTGATTAAGTTTCGTGCAATTTCCTCTGCCCCACTGAATGAAAATGAAGTGCACAAGAAAATCCAATTTGATTTATTTGTTTGGCGCAGCGAAAGCGAAAAGCGACGCGAAATGAGAACAAAATCTAAAACAATTCAATTTTCCAAATGCCAAACGTGAGTGGAGGCCTCTCTTTCACTCTCTCTCTCTCTCTCTCTCTCTCTGTCTCTCTTTCTGCTTGTCTCTCACTCTCTCTGTCTATAGTCGCATTTTCCATTTGCTGCCTCTGTCTCTGTTCTCTTCTCTGGCTTCAACTGAGTTTCGATTTGGCGTCTGGCGCTGACTCAAATTGCGCTGCCTCAATCGCTGTCTCCCTCCCAGCCCCCGTCCCCCCCTGGCGGCACAATCAGTTGCCCATAAGCGAAATTCCTTTACTGATTTCCTTTTAAAAGCATTTTTCGAATTGTCTTGACTCGGCCACTTGAACTTACAGTGTCCTGCTGCCGTTTCCCTTCTGCTCTCTGCCTTCTTCTCTCTCCATCTCAATTGCCATTTTTACCAACAGCTTTTCAGCTTCCCTACTTCGTCTCTCTCTCTTTCTCTGTGTGCTGCCACATTTTATTTATTGTTGTTGTTGTTGTTGGCCAGACAATGACAACTTATTCGTGGCCAGAGAAACGGAACCTTTTACTTTTGGGCCACGTCATGTTGCTGCAATAATCGACGGCACATCACGCCCCATCGTGCCCCGTCTTGCTTCGTCTTGGCTCGACTTAAATTGAGTTTAACGGCTTTTAATTACTCTCCCACAACGTAATCAATTAATCTTATATCCTTATGCTAGTCAACAACTAAATAAACACTGTGCACTGTTTAAATTGCCAACTTGATTTACGATTTGCGCTTCGCTTTATGCGATTCCAGCTCCGATTCAATTTGTCGGCAATTATTTATGTTTATATTCATTCATGAAAATACCTTTAACAAAGCTTTGCTTATCTACCAACATGAGCTGACTTCCGAATACCCTTTTAGTATCCAAAACGGGGAGGTTTAATTTGCTTTTTAATAGGGCAACAGTTGAGAGTTGAATTTGAGGGGAATAAGCAAGTATAGTTTGTCTTTTCAACTGCATATTTGCTACTTTTTACTGGGTATCTATTGGCTAAACAGGCTTCCATTTAGACCACACCTTGTAGTATTTTGAGTGCAGAAGAGGCTGCTCCAGTTGCACTTTCATTGGCATTTAAATTGAAAGTGTAATGACAGCACAAAGCTCTCTTGCTCTAACTACAGGGTATCTGCTAGTTGCATCACAAATGCTCATATTCATTCATTGATGCATTGTTTTAATTTGATATAGATTAAGAGCTTAAGTTAAATTGAGTGCTGGCTTAATTAAAAGTGCAGTCTCTGTTGCATTTGCTTACTTTTGCAGGGTATATGGTTGTTGGTCTGCTCTATACATGTTTAGCCATTGATATCTTTCTATATTTAAACTAAAATTGCACTACATATGCACTTGCAAGCATATTCTGTTGGTTTTTTGCTTTACTACAGGGTATCTACTAGTTAGACAGCTATTTATGGTACAATACAATTATTTTAATTTAATTTCACTTAAATTTCAATTTAAAGTTGTTTGCAAAGTAAAGGCAGTTTGTTTTCCTTTTTTAACAGGGTATCTACTGGTCAGGCAGCTCTTGACAATGCTCTACAGTAAATAATCTTGTTAAATTAAAGTTTCCATTAATTTTAAGTAGTAAATTCAAGTAAATTCTTTTGTTTTCCTGCTCTTCTAAGAGGTAACTGCTAGTCTGTCAACTGTTTACAATATTTTGCTATAGAAAACTTGTTTAATATAAACTTAAATATATTTATAAAGTTTATTATAACTATGTTTGTCTTCTACATGGCATCTGCTAGTCGTGCATGCTGGCATTGTCCAATTTTAATCAATATGAAATAAATATTTACGGCTTAATAGTTTTGAGGTGGAAATTCATTTTTCATTTTCCATTTTCACATCTTATGCCTCGCAAACTCGACTAATCCCAGCTCAGAGACCCGAAAAAGTTGTGCACACAAGAGGGAGCAGTAGAGGAAGGGGGAAGGAAGTGAGGAAGAAGGAAAGAAGAGCAGAGAAGAGAGGAGAGAGAGAGGAGGGAAAGGCTGAAGAACTCGTGCAAATGGTATAAAGCACAATTCGGTTGACCGAGATAGTTGACAACTATGCGAGGTGGCTTTGTTAACTCTCTGCTCCTGCTACTTCCTCCTCCTCCTGCTCCCCCTCTTTCCACTCTCTCTCTCTCTCTTAGTTAGCTGTGGAATAGATTGATGCACGCCTCGTAGGCGTGTCAGACGAGGGCGAAGGTCAAATGGCAGGCGCCTAAAAGGGTTAATTTTAAATTTATTGCTTCGGCCTTGTTACATATGCCCCCAAATCCATGCAAAGGGACGCCCAGCACAGCACAGCCAGCGACAGCATGGGGAACAGCAGGAGCAGGAGCAGAAGCAGGAGCCGTGGCTGCTCTTGTGCAGCCAAGCAGCGCCAGAGCAGAGACAGAGACAGCAAAGGCGTAGGCGCAGTCATAGTACAACAACAATTTACACACGCACACAGAGAGGGAGAGGAGAGAGTAGGAAGAGGAGGAGGTAGAGGAGGGGCACTGCTGAATTTATGTACGTGAGGCAAGTGTGCTTGGGGAGCGACCTGCATGACATGACTATGACATGGCGATATTTCTCGGCAAGCTGCAAGGGACCACGTTATCTCTGGCCAGCGAAAGGGAGCAGTGGCAAAGGCGGTGCTGCGTCCTGCCATCGTGGCCAGGTTGTACTTTATTTTATTGCTTTAATAAATATAAAATGCGCTGCGTTCTTCCACTGCCCCTTAGCCTCTACCCCTCTTCCCTCTCTCTCCCTTTTCCACACTCCTTCTATCTATAGTTGGCTACAATCTGTGGGCACTGCTGCCTGCCTCTCTCCCTGCCTCTGCGCCCTTAATCTTAACCAGGGCCACAGCTTAATTGGGCGCCTAATGCGTCGCTGCTGAATTGGTTGCCCGCTTGCCGCATGCCCCCTGGCTGCTTGCCACACGCCGTTTGCCACATTATGAGCGCAGATAGAGATAATTTCTTTCTTTCTTGCTGTCGCATAAATTTTAATTAATCATAAAAATGTGTGTGCGCATCAAAATGCCACAACAGGTTCAGCTAACAGTTCAGCCAGCAAGGGGGGTGTAGGGGGCGTGGCTTTTGTTTTCGCCATGGTATCTGCTGCTTCCTGTTGTCTGCCCCCCCTCTTCTCCTGCTTCCTTTGCCGCCTAGCGCTGCCTGAGAAATTCATATTCGTGTTTAATAATAAATCACAAGATGTTGCCGCGCTGCGACCTCCAAAGCAACAATAATAATAACAACAACAACAACAGCAGCAGCAGCAAGTGTGGCAGCAACACAGGCAGCGACGATAGCAGCAACAGCAACAGCGACAGCAGTTTGCCTCATTCATTTTGCTTAGCCGCGCTGGGACAGTTGAATGTGGTGCAACGTTTGATTTTCATTAGCCCAAGCACACGCAGCAATACACACACACACTTCACTCTCTCTTCCCTCTCTCTTCCTCTCTCTGTCTCTCTCACTCCCTCCCATAAACAATGGGCTTGCAAGCCGTCAACGTCGACGCGGGCAGCACAAAAATGATGCCATAAAAGGATTGGCGGCCAAGCAAATTTAATTAAACTCATCAGCCCCAACGTGCCACAGTTCCCACTCTCTCTCTCTCCTTATTCCCCTCGCTCTCTCTAACTCTCTCTCTCTCTTCCTTCTTTTCTTTCCCCTTCTCCCACTCCCTCTCTCTCTTCAGCTGTCACAATTAATCAGCCTTTTCGCGAGCGCACGCCAATTTTATCAGAAGGATGTTTGCATCAACTAATTTCACTCGTTGCTGCTGCTGAATTTTGCGGCGTGTAAATAATTATATGCCTGCATTTCCTATTAGCTGTCTCGCTTACACTAACTGTCTCTCTTTATCTTTTGCACTGTCTCCCTCTCTCATTATACCCGCTAGTCATAGGCTGGAAGGGTTTTATAGCTTTGTGTCCATCGAAAATTTATGTGTCAGGCAGAAGAAGGCGTGGCAGCGCCAAATTTGTTGTCAATATGTGTTATTATTGTCCGCAGATGGAGTTTGTATTATAATTTGACCACGCCCATCCCGCCTCCGTAAATCGATAAAAACAGAATTCCAGGTGTAATTTAAATGCAAATGATTGCTGAAAAATTGGTTGCGATCGGATCATTCAAGTTATTCAAGAAAGAAGTAAAAAGTTTCTGATTTCCAAACCGCTGAAAAGTATGCAACACAAAATATGCAAAACATGGAAGTAATTCATATATATATTTAAGAAATCGTTGTGGTCAGTTGGGTAGCGGGTATATCACAGTCCGGCACACTCGAGTGTACCTTTCGTTCTTATTTTCTGTCACCATCTCTCTCTCACTCTCTCTCCCTCTGCCTACACTTTAAACATTTCCTTCTGTCTTTCCCTTGTTGTATTCCCGCTGCTGCTCATTGCATTTGTAACGTGTGCAATAAATTTCGTATAGCGTAGAGTGAATATAAAATACTCTACCAGGCATACCCTCTGCCAGGGGCATACTCTCCATTAAAATACCCTATAAACAAGCGTATTATCTACTTGAATTATCTTAATGTAACCGCTTAATCAGCCTGTGTTTTTATCGCCTTCAAGTGTATTTAATATGCAGCACTCAGTTTGCTTTTATCTTGCTGTCCCTCTCACACACTTTGCTGTTCACTCTGTCTCTCTCTCTCTCTCTCTCTCCCACTGTGCCTTCTGCTCTCTCTTTCTGCCTCTGTTGCTGCTGCTGCTGTTCGAAAACTGATAAATATTTAAAAGCAAGTAAGAGACAGAGTAAGAGACGGAGACTGAGAGCAGAGAAGGAAGAGCCATGGAGAAAGGGAGAAAGAGAGGGGATAGAGTAAGGGAGAGGGAGAGGGATAGAGAAGGCAGGCGAGTAGCTTTTGCTGTAAAGCAGCTGCTTTTATGGTTATATTGCTGTTTGTTGTGCACCCAATAGCAGAGAGAGAATCAGAGAAGCAGCAGAGGGGAGAGCATAGAGCAGGGGGGGGGGGTGCAAGCAGTTGCTTAGTTGTAGAGCAGTAGAGAGCGATTTGAAGCGGCATTGGTTGCTGCTTGTCTCTTGCTTGAGGAGATTTGTGGTCCCTTTCCTTCCCCCCCTCGAAAATGCGTTCACATTTTTCCCACTGATTGTTGGCAAAGTTTTGCTCGCTTTACTCATTGCTCTGTGTGTGTGTGTGTGTGTGTGTGTGTTTTCATTCATTCATTAAAATTTCATTTGGGAAATCAGGAAAATGCTGCCGTAATCTTTTCTAGCCATTTGTTTTGGGGCACCCCCCGCACTCCCTCCGTTTCTCAACTCGACATCATTGTCTTCTTGCGCTGCCACTTGAACAAATATTGCTGTCAGCACAGTCTTCACTGTCTGCTCTGCTCTACTCAGCTGATGGACAGTTGTAGTAGCTATTGTTGTTGTTGCTTTTGTTGTTGTTGTAGTTGGCCTTGTTGCTGTACTTAGTAGTGTTGTTAGCTTGGGGTGGGGAAGGAAGGGGAGGGGAGTTGCCTAAAGTGCAAGGCAAAGTTTGCAGCTTGTCGGGATTCCTATGCCATATTTCGTATATTTAATTGCTGCCTACCGCCCCTCTCTCTCTTTCTTTCCTTACCCCCTTCTCTGCCCCCTTCTCTGCCTCCTTCTCTACCCCCTTCTCTTCCTCTTTCCCTACCCCCCTCTCTTCACTTCTCCCTCATCTCTCTCTCTCTTCAACCTTATCTGACTGCGTTTTATTTGACGTTCATAGTTGCAGCGTGTTTTCTTGTTTCGGCCACCTTTTTCCATATTTTTCTTTGCCCCCTCTTCTCTTCTCTTCTCTCTGCCTCTGCTTCTTTTTGGCGCTGTCAAGATAAACACGAAGAACAGCAGCACAGAACATAGAGACACAGAGAGTGAGAGAACTGTGAGGATAAAAATAGTCAGGCATACAACATTGTTTGACTTTGTGGATTCCATAAAGCAGAGCCAGCTTCCAGCTCTGCCCCCACACACTCTCTCACTGCCCCTCTGCCTGCTCTACATCCTCCACTCCCTGCTCCCTTGTGTGCCACTTTTTGTTTGCTCTACGTTCTCTGTTCTGTTCTGTTCTGTTCTTGGGGTTTACACTTGGCTGGTTTATCCCTTCAAAGTACTTTGGCAGTTAAACCGTAAAGATGATAAATGCGAATGTCTTTCAATTTGAGTTTGCTACCTTGCCACGGCCCCCTCCCTCTATCTTGCCCCTTTTTTAGAGTTGCTCTGCGTGGGAATTTATGGTCGAGTTGCTGACCCGAATTAGGCCAACATTTTGCATATTTCTTTTGCTCTCTCAACTCGCCTGCTTGGCCACACTGATTGACAGTCAGCTGTGGCAAGTCTGCGCCAAGTTGAGGCAGCTCTCCCCCCTGCCCCCCTCTGCTGGTCAGTAAGACAGCAAGTCGCATTAATCAACACTTAAACGTTTAATTGCCCCTCATTAATCTGCGCCCCAGTCAGACTCGGCCCACGCTGCTGCCTACTGTCAATTGTCTCTGCCTCGCTCTCTCTCTTTCCCCCTCTCTCTCGGCTTCTCTCTCTCTCTCTGTGTGTGTGTTTTTTTTGCAGTGCTCCCGCCTCTCTTGCCCCCCCTCATTTTGTCATTTGGCAATTAACTTTGCGCCCATAAACACGCCTTGTTTTTGGCTGCGCCAAATTTGCGGCACGCCGCTTGTAAATATTGATGAGGCTGCGCGAGGCATCGCTTCGCGTGCCATGGCATGGTGTGGCGTGGCATGGTGTGGTGTGGCATGGTGTGGTGTGGCCTGCTGGCATCTCTGCTACCCCTTCTCCACTCCCCCCTTGACAGCCGCAGGCGCTGCCACAGCCGTTGATGGACTCTTGCCAAAATTATGTTGCAGCTTATGCTCTGCCGCAGCAGCTGTCGCCTCTTTTGATTGAAATATGAGCTCGGAATTTGCCTGCCCTGCCCTGCCACGCCCCCCTCCCTGCTGTCTCTCTCGCTCTCTGCCACAAGTCAGTGCGGCGCAATCAAGTTAATTAATTTCCACGTTGACATTTCCATTTGTTGTATATTTAATGAGCGGGTGTCGCCTCAACTTGCCACGACTTGCCTCGCCTGGCATTGCAAATACACACATGTGCATATATGTTTGCCTGTGTGTGTGCCTGTTTACATGTATTTTACTCTGGCATCGCTTGTGGTTTGTCCCTCAGCGGCAGCGTCGACTTTTGTTGTTGACTCGTTTTTCAAAATATTGTGGCAAAGTTAAGCCAAGCAGACGTCACAGTCGGCGTGCTAAATATAATTTCATTCTGCTATTGCCATTGCATATCCAATAAACAGCGCACCCCCAAGACTGTACAGCAATACGTAGCCAGCTTGAACTAGCCAGGCGTTACTTCAGATGTCAAACTTATGGCAACAGCAGCAGCAGAGGCAGCAGCAACAGTAGCAGAAGTGGCAACAATAAGGAGCAAGAGATGTTAAAAAACAAAATAGCAAAGTGTAGCTTGAACTGACTGTCAGTTACCATGTCCTTTCTTACTCTTGCTGCCTCTCCTCTCTCCTCCTTTCCCCCCACTCTCCGTATCTTGCTAACTTTCTCTACCAGTGCATGTTCAAGCCGACTGTCAGTTGCCCTGCTTCTTGCTCTTACTGCCTCTCTCCAGCTTTCACTCTCTGTCCTACGAGCGCAGTATGCTCTGAGCATGCAGTCGACTATTGGTTTCTCCATCTTTTGCATATCTTTATCTCCCCCTTTCTTGACTTTTCACTATCTCCATCTTTATAGACCTGCAAAAGATATATTAATTTTTGCCAGAAGTTTGCAACGTTCTTTAGAAGACATCTCCGGCGCTATAAAGTATATACATTCTGTATCAGCATCATCAGGAGAGTCGATCTATGTCCGTCCGTCTGTTGCAACGCAAATTTGTCTCTCAGTTTGAAAGCTATCTTGCTGCAACTTGGCACACATGCTTCTTTTTGCTGCACGCTGTAAATATCGGATCGAACCCATATATCGTACAGCTGCCGTAAAAAGTATCGGCCTACTTTTGTAATTTGTCAAGATATTGCAAGCAAATTTATATGACTTTTTCTATATATGTAATATGTCTATACAATTTAATAAAAATCAGAACACTATAACTTTACACTAAACACTATAGTTTCCATAGGAACAATCGGCCGTAATGAAGGTTTTTGTATGAAGACAAGTTCTTATTTAGGAAATAACTTAACTTATCTCAAAGTGAGACATACCATTCAATTCTGTACCATTATATATAACTAGCATAGGAACAATAAAAGGATATAAGAAGCTGCAAAGGTATAGAAACTTCAACGTGTCGATGGTAGCCTTTTTCTCTGGTTATCATATAGTTTTTATCCTCTTTCTTTACTGTTTACTATCTTCCTGTCTCTTTTTCACTCTCTTCCACGCTCTGTTCTCTTCTGCAAATGTTTTTGAGACTGGCTTTAACTGTCAGTTACACTGTTGCTTCTGCTTACTCCCTTTCTGTCTTGCTCTCTCTCTCTCTTATTCCTTGCCTTGCCCATTTCTCTTCTTTAAATGTTTTGAAACGGTTATCAGCAGTCAATTGTCTTTTCTTCTCCTTTCTAACACTCTCTATATTTCTACTTCATTTTTAGTATTCCTATCTTTTCTTAACTCTCTCCTACTTTCATTCCCTGTTTCTCTTCCTTCTTGGCAGTGCATTGTTATTTTACTCTCTCAATATTCTATACTTTATTCTTTCTCATTACTCCACTCTCCATTTACTTCTCCATGTCTTGTCTTCTCTCTTTCCATACTCCCCATTCTGCTTAAGTAAGTTCAATTACTTCTCCCACTCTACCTTTCTTCTTCTTCTCCACACTCTCTGAGCATCTTCTCTTTCTCCTGTTTGTGCAATTACATTCTTTATTGGCTCTCAACGATGCGATCATCTGCTCGAACAGCTTCTATGCCAAATAAGACAAACACAATCAGAAATTCAATAGTTTATGCCAAGGCAGAAATATTTTGCAATTTCTATTGCAATTTATTGCTCTGGAATTTATTTGCGAATCGTGCTGAATGATAAACCCAACTCTTGCAGTCTTAATCGACTTCAAGTGCGACATAAAAACAAGAGAGTGTGGAAAAGGAGAGGAGGAGGAGGAGAGCAAGAGAGGGGAATAAATAATAATAACATTTACAGCAGGCGCATAAACTATGCAACGCCCTGCCGCTTTTGTGCAGTGTATACATTGCATGCCCCTCTGCCTAGCCGTGCCCCTCTCTCTACTTCTCGCTGCCCTGCCCTCTTCCTCTCTCTTGTTCTTACTGCGTCTCACTTGCGCTCTCTCGTGTGCTGCTGCTGCCTCTCAAAGGCAAAAAC
Organism: Zaprionus camerounensis; assembly: GCA_018904165.1. NCBI lineage: Eukaryota > Metazoa > Arthropoda > Insecta > Diptera > Drosophilidae > Zaprionus > Zaprionus camerounensis. The sequence goes on from JAEIFS010000037.1 coordinate 930,185, forward strand.
TTTCGACTATTTGCCTCGGCACTTGTGTCTTTTATTTCGCCTTACACTTAACTACAGCGCACGCTGCTCTCAGTCGACTCTTGCTGTTGCCCTCTGCTGCTGCCCTCAGTTGCCTCCCTCTGCTGTTTCTACAGCTGCCTCTGCCCCCAGTTGCCTTCTCTTCTCCCCCCTCTGCCTCACTTGCTGTTGCTGCTGCAGTTTTTTTATTTTTCATTTTATTTTCCGCTCTTTCAATTTTTATTTATGCAAATAAGTTTTGCACTGGCTCTGTCTGGCCCTGCGCCTCTTCTACCTGCCCCCTGACTCTCCTCTGCTGCTGCCGCTGCTCTTTGGCATTGCCCCCGTGCCTGCTGCCACTCTCCTTCTTCCTCTTGTTGCCGTTGCTTGCCTTGTTATCGCATAAGGATGTTGTTACAACTTTGCGCCATTGTTGTTCTTGTTGTTGCTGCCTGCTGTTGTTCTTGTTCTTGTTGTCGACGAACTACACGATTCTACATGTTGTCTGGCCGCACAGGACACACACACACACATACACACACACACAAGTGCAGGCACAGCGTGTAGCGCAAGCAAAGTAAAGAAAGGCAGCCAAACAGCCTGTTGGGCCACGCCAGCATACAAAGTAATAAAGCTCAAGTGTGCCTCTATTTGGGCGTGTGTTTCTGTTGTTGTTGTCGAAACTTTAATTATCACTGTGTTTGCCACCCCTGCCACGCCCCCCATCTACTGCTGGCCCCTTTCCTGTTTGCCTGCTACACAAAACTTTTGCTGTCTGCATAGTTTTTTATTGTTGCAACGCGCTCTGGCGTTTTTTGTGGCTCCAAATAGTTTGGCTGTTTCTGGCCTTTTTTCTGACCTTTTTTTCTAGCCTTTTTTGTGCTGCTGTGTCTAGTGTGTGCGTGGCACAATCACGCATACGCTACAGCAGGCCGCAACGATGTGCGGTCAATAAGTATTGCATACTTTGCAGCGGCTTTGAACGAGTTTAGCCCACACAGCACGCATACGCAGCGTGCGCCCCGCAATTAACACGCGCCGCCACTTCAAAAGGCGAGAGAGAGAGAGAGAGCGCGATAAGAGGCGGCATCTTCAGCTTTTCCATATTCATTTGCACATTAGGCACGCCCCTTACCACCTCCCCCCCCCTCGCACACACTTTAACAGTTGCGCTGCCCTTGCCAAAAATTGCTGTTGTTGGAGGGCCAGAGAGAGTCATGAATTTTTACTGCTGCTGTCGTTAGTGCATACATTACGCTACACTGTATGGGAGAGGGGGGGGGCGTGGTTGAGCAGGGGAATGTGGCATTGAACATACGATTTGCAAAAGTGCAACATGGGCAGCAAATCAATGTGAAAAAGAAGCGAACGGCGAGCGCAGGCAGGTGTGGCTTTTGCTCGTGTTACGCTGATTGAGGGAGGTGGGAGGGAGGTAGAGGTGTGTGTGGCAGCTGGGAGTGTGTGTGGCAGTTGGGCAGCTGCTGTTGGCTGAGTGCTAAACGATGCCACGTGCCGCGCATTGACAAGCAATTTTGCATTTGGCAGCGGCAAAAGCGAAAGACAGCGACACCATCAATTTGCAATATATCAATGGGAGTTGCAAGAGAGAGAGACAGGGAAGAAGCAAGGGGAAGGCAGGCAAAGAGGTGCACAGACAGAGAGAGAGAGGGGGAGAGAGAGGGAGAGTGTTAGAGGAAGACAGAGCGAGAGTTGTGTGTCATTTAATATTTGCAAAGCGCTGTGCAGTTTTGCCGCGTGACAAGTTGATTGCAAAACCAGCTGCAACTATCACTTGCCGCCTGCCAGTTGCAAATGTGGCAGCTGCAGGTTGGCAATTGACAAGCAACGCTAGCTCACTACCGTTCTCTCTGCCACCTCTTTTTCCTTTTCCCTTTCTCCATCTCAGCTCCACTTGCAGCACGTAGCAAATACTCAAGCTGCACTGGCGGCAGTGGCAGCACGTTTTGGATTTCAATTAAAGCATCGTTACCAGCCCGCAAATTCGGCAAACTTGTCAGCAGTCAACGCCACGTCGCGACGTCGACTGCGACGCTGACTGCAACTGCGACTGCGACTTCGCCTGCTTGGCTGAGCGCGTTTGCCATTTGGCACTTTAGCAGCTTGCAACTTGCAGCACTTGCTGCAGAGAGACTCGCGGCATGCACAAGTTGCAAACACAATAAATACGACATACAGAACACACACATAACTGTTATACTGTATGTGTGTGTGTGTGTGTGTGTGTGCAAGTGTTACAAGGCCAAAAGTTTTGCAGCATTGGCACAAAACGCGCAGCACGTGGCCTTTTCTTTCTTTCGAACATTTGCAGGTTTTACTCACATCCCTTTGTGAGTGCCAGTGCGAGTGCGAGTGCCAGTGCGAGTGTGTGTGAGTGTATTCGTGAGTGCCAGTGTGCGTGGGCGTGTCGCATTTAAGCCTCAAATGCGCCTTAGGGTAGCCATCTTATGGCCCAGCGAAAGAGAGAAACGTGGCTGGCTTTAATGGAAAGCGAGCGGAAAATCGCTTTTAATGGCAAAAGAAAAAGAATATCTTTGCCTTTTCTCCTCCCATCCCCCTCTTCACCCTGCAATGCCTCTTCTCTCCTCTACCCCTTGCCTTCTCTTTTTTGGGTTATTTCTTGCTGCCTTGGCCATTTCTTATGCTTCATAACCTGCAGGCTCAGCCCGCGGCGGAGCACATTTGCAAGGGTATTAAAGTGCGAAGTGTGAAGTGAAATGCGTTGCACAGAAGCGGGGGTAGCTTAGGCAGGGTATGAGTATGGTGTATAGGGTATCTGCTAGTCAAGCACACACTCTTTCTCTCTCTTCTGTGGTATTACAGTGGAAGCTTGAAGAAATATGTATTGCAAAGTTAAGGGAGTAGCTTAGGCAGGGTAGCGTTCTAATGTGTAGGATATCTGCTAGTCGTGCTTACTCTACCACTCTCTGCACTCTTATTCCAGGGTATTTGAAGGGGGAATGGTCAAGAAATGCAATTAAACAGTCTGACTTTACTCATGGATAGGCTTAGTTAAAGTATTTGTTATGTGCACGGGGTATCTGCTAGTTTGGCTTACTTTCCCACACACACACTCCGACAAGTGCCACAAGCCAAGCGCAGCTAGCGAAGCCTTTTGCCCGTCCAAGTTGAGCTGCTGAGCTGCTCTAGCTTAATTGCTTTCCTTTCAGGGGGGAGGAGCAGGTGTGGGAGAGAGGGTGGCAACCCTATAAATGCTTAAACATTGCCACTAACAAGCTGCAATCGATGTCGATTACGCAGCTAGAGCTCAAGCAATTGTTCGCCAGGTGCAGCAAAGGAAGAGAGCAGAGGGAGGAGCAGGTGCTGCAGGGTTGGCAGCAGCAAGGACATGAGTAGGGAAACAGGCAAGGGGAGGGGGGGGCAGCAGCTGCTTGAATGGTTATGGCTGGTTATGGCCAATAGCTGGCAGCTGCTTTTGGTGCTTTTGCCTCGGCTGCTGTTGTTGCTGCTGCTGGTGTTAACGCAAATATTTTCAAAGAAAACATTTTGTTGGCCACTCCCACCCTACTCCCTGCCCCTCTGCCTTGCCCTACACCTACTCCGCTCTCTTTCTCATGCCTTTTAAAGAGCTCGTGCGTTGAATTCGTTCGGCATGGAATTTTAATTGGATGATTTTTAGTGCAGGCCACGTGCCAATTGGAATAAGCCCGACAAAACTAGGAGTGTGTGTACGCCTGTGTGTGTGTGTGTGTGTGATAGAGACAGAGTGCTGCTGTGCGTGTCAGAGAGAGAGAGAGAGAGAGAGAGAGAGAGGCAGTGTGTGCGTTTCTCTGTATATGTTGCATAGATATTTCGTTGTTGCCTCAAGATGCTGCCAAGTCGTAGATAAGCCGCTAAGTGTAAGCGTGGGCGATAAGTCCAACACAACAACAACTCCCCAGTGCTGGCCCTTTACATAATGTATGTGTGTGTGTGTGTGCGATCCCTGCTCCATATATAATGATGTGTGGTCTCCAGTCAGCACGGCTTGCTCGGCCATTGTGCGCTCTCGGGCGTGAAATGTATGACAAAAAGAGAAACCCAAAGCTGGAGTCGGCAGCAGCAGCTGAAGCTCAGGCAGACTGTAGAGGGGCAGGGGTAGAGAGGGGAGTGTGTGTAGTGGAGGGGGGTGGGGGGCACACAAAATGTGAGCTAAAAATATACATGACAGCAGAAAAAGCCGAGAATATCAACACCAGCCAAGCGAAGCAGCTGCCTCAGTGGCAGCACAGGCACAGCTTCCTCCCTCGCTCCCCACTCTCCACTCTCTCTCACTCTCTTGTCTCTACTCTCAGCGAATCCAATAACAAATTATATGCACAAGAAGACAATTGGGTCCTTTATTGCCCGACGACTTTTATGCGAAAAGTGCAAAATGATTTACGATTATGTTGATAAAATGGCTTAAATAGTATTTTCATTTCGCAACGCTCGAGTGCACTTTGGAGAGCCTCCACCAGAGAGAAAGAGGGGGGGCGGCAGCAGAGGCTAAGGCAGAGATTGGCATAGCATATACAGCCCACACACACACACAGGCACACACACACTTGCCTTGCCTTGCTTTACCATGTTTCAATTGTCTTGGCTGCATATGATTTGTTAGCGTTTAAGCGTCGCCGACAGCTACGACACTTTTTTGTAGCAGTGTGCATATGTGTGCACATGTGTGTGTGTGTGTGAGGGAGTATATATGTATGTGCTGCTGTTGTGTGTGTAAAATATTCATGACTTGCCTCTGCTTCTCCTTATGCATTCAGCTTAAGTAATCGAGGGAATTTCTTAGTTCTCAACGTGGCCCCTCATGCTACGTGTCTGCATATTAAATCCAAGTTTTAGCTTAATAACCACACACACACACACACGAGAGAGAGACCACAGAGAGAGAGAGAGAGGGGGAGAGATGAGGAGAAGGGGAGACAGAGACAGAGAGACATTTGGGCAGACCAAGTTGACTTTCAGTTGCATCAGTTGTTCAATTATGGAAACTGTCGACAGGCCACAGCCGCAATGGCAACTGTAAATGTATCTGCAACTGCAACTGTATCTGCAACTGTGTCTGTATCTGCAACTGCATGTGCAAATGTATCTGCAACTGTAGCGTGTATCTTTGTATCTGTATCTTTGTATTTGCTGGCTGCCGTTGGCTTATTGATTTCCAACTCATGACGCCATTCAACGTTGATCAAATATTAAAGCCCGTCGTGGGGCATAATTGAATGAAGCCGCAAAGCATGCCACAAACAGTGGCACACTCACAGAGTCCTTCCTTTGAAAGGCTCACCAGGTCAGCAGGTATTCATAATGAGCCTGCGCTGCCTGAGCCTGCCTGACAGGCGACTTCGTGTGACTTTATTATGATTACAAAGTACACAGCAGGCTGCACAGACCGCGCTCTCTCTTCCTCCCTCCTCCCTCCCTCTCTCTCTCTTCCCATTAGGCAGCAAATGCAATTACTTCTCTCTCTCGCAGACACACACACACAATTGATTTTCTATCGTCGTTCACGCCAAGCAAAACAAATTGGCCGTAAAATAATTGCAAATACGCTTTCTGAATAGTTTCGTGTGTTGTGCGTGCACAGGACATAAATCAGTGCAGCCCTAAGGCAATCAATTCTCACTGTCTCCTCTCGCTTTCCCGCTCCCTCTCCTCCTCTCTCTCTCTCTCTGCTATCTGTCTGTCTCTGTCGGTGTGGAAATTGCAAAGCAAATTAAAGCGAATTGCTTAAATGACGAAGCAAACACAACAAAACATTCAGATGCAAATTCAGTTGAAGTGCGACAAAGAAAAGACTCAATTAAAGTGCTACAGTGCACACTCGATAGTGTGAAGCAGCGGATGTGCAGGAATTTCTGTGATTTGTGAATGTATTCTGGCTTGAATTTTGTTGATAGTGTGTGAGTTATGTATTCAAATTAGTCAAAGTGCAATGCCAACTTTGTTAGCTTTGCATTTCTTGTTTATAATTAGGAAATATCTGAACATATTATAAGTAAAATATGCAGTTTTAAATTGAGTCACAGCACAAAAGAAGACTGAGTTGAAGTGACTCAACTCAAATGATAGTAGAGCTTGAGAAACATTGATGTTTGCTAAGGTTTTGCATATGAAACATTCATGTATATCGATGTAAAACAGATGTTTCTCCAACTCTAGTAGTCTAGTCTGCAGGCATCCCTATAATAGAAGAAATATGCTTTAAACTCCATAATAATATGTTAAATGAAAAACAGAGAAAGAACCCTAAATATTAAAGTCACGTATGCATCACTGGAAGCAATGAGTATCAAAAGGTTGCGTAATTTGTTGATGCATCAACGGGGTACATGTTGTGAATATGAGGTTAGTAAAACTGCGGTGCGCGAGTAGCTGCGGTGCAGTTGCTTGACACATGTGTTTATTTAGTCTTCTTCTGATTGTTTACGAGTTGATATACACCCTAATGCAGATTAATTAAATAACATAGTAAACTAATAAAATCAAAAATTAAATCTTTAATTGTATAATGTATAGGCACTAAATCTGTAGATGTTTCATATGAAAAACCACAGCAAACAACGATGTTTCTCCAGCTCTAGTTATTACCTATACATGTGTCAAGCAACTTCAATTTTAATAGTTACTGTATGTAGATTGATATACTTGATTAATAAAAAAATAATATACATATATCTTGCGCTTAATATCATTTAAATATCTTTATATACTGACTTTGTATACTTACTATAAATTGTGTTTTATAGAATTTACTGTATTTACATAACTGCAAATTCAAAAATTTCTTTTTCATGCATAATATGCTAGACTTAACCTCAAAATATCCTGCAGTTTGTACGTTTTCTTACTCTGAGAACAACTTTAATTGATTATAAGCCTTATTATCTTGAGTTTACTGTACTCCAAGTGCAGCTTAAATAAAAGCATTCATATTTTTTCGGGTAGAAAGTTGAAGAAATTGCAGAGTTTGCTTTCTTCTTTTTCTCTTGTTAACAACTTTCTGTGCTTCGGCTTTCTCTGCTAAGTTTTCTTGTTAAGACGAAGCACAGTTTGGGGCCCGTTTTGTGGTTGATTAATCGCGGCCTCGCGCTGTCATATGTTTCTGCAGGCCGAGTGGGGAAGAGAGAGGGAGATAGAGAGAGTGAGAGAGATACAGTGAAGTTCCTTGAGGCGCCGCTAAGTATGCCATAAACTGAAGCTCAAGCCGAGAAGTTCTACAAGGCAGAGTCGCCTGCAAGAGGGGCGTGCAAAGGGGGGCTGGGGGCGTGTCTAAATGATGTTTGCTTAACAGCATTTGAATTAATGATGAATCTGGTTGCTTAGTCATAAGCAACGGCACTTGCTGGCGCTGCTTCTGCTGCTGAGTCACCTGTACCTGCCTCTGCCTCTGCCTGGCAGCGTGTCACGCCCACATTGCGCTGCCCCGCCTCCAAATGAAACGCGCGACTCTAATTTGTTTGTACAGCTTGGGTACTTGATCTGAATTATGCATGGGACAAGGGGCAACTGGCCAGGATGGAAGGGGGAGTGAGAGGAAGAGAGAGAGAGAGACAGATGGAGGGGGTAGGCAGTGTTGGGCTTGGGTTAGGGCGGTCTAGACTTAATTGGATTTCGATTTTCTACTTGTGACACGCACTGGAATAACAGACAATGCGTCAACCGTACAGCAACGAAGACAGCAACAACAGAGCAACAACAACAATGAGAGAGAAAGAGACAAGAACAGCAAGAGAAAGAGAAGCAGGCAACAAAAACAATGGACAGCGCGATTAACTTAATTAATGTCACACTAATGACAGCTCAATGCGATTATGTTGGCAACTGCAACGTCAACGACAGCAACGACTGGCAAGAGTTGAGCCTGGTTGACTGGCAGATACCCTGTAAATAGTTTGCAGAAGTGAGCAAAGTCATAGTTCCCCACTCTTTTCACTTTAATGCCACTACAAACAGTTCAGTTCAGTCTGTATTCCTTTTCTTGTTTTGCATACCTCACTTACACTTACTACAGGGTATTCGTAAGCCTAATGAATTTGCCAGCGCGAAATTAACTGGCACAAGGCAGCCAAATAAATTGAAAATGTAATCGACAACAACGCATCAAATGGCATCGATAAATGATGCATGGCTAATGAGCTCTACAGAGCTTGGCCTGATTGTGAATCACAGATGGGTGCACTCTCACTACTCGCTCTACTCACACAGCTACTCAGCTGGCTACTCGTCAGTCTATGATCCCCTGCTCCCATTCCTCCCCTTGCTGAGGCAAGTTTTAAGCCGCTAATTAGTTTGCCTTGCGCTCGTTATGAATTGCATCGAGACTGATTCTGATTTCGTTCGTCAGTTTATCAGTTCAATCAGCTCGTTAGGCAGCAACAACAACCGTAACGAGAAAGAGCAGAAGAAGAGGAGAAGGAGGAGAAGCAGGAGGGAGTGAAAAGAGAGCAACACAGTGCACAGTCGGGTAGGCGCGCTGTCACAACGTCCTTCGTGTGGCCAATTGAGAATGCAAATCTGTCGTTCAGTCATCAACAAGAGAGATGAGAAGGGCAGGAGAGAGCGGCGGTAGGGAGAGAGGGGAGAGAGAGGCAGGCCTGAGTCTCTGGCAGCTTATAATCGCAACTTAACATGCTTGCCACAGCGAGGCAACAGAGCACACATCCTCCAGAGCACAGCCGGATATCACACACAGAGTCTCTCATCGAGGGAGCAGAGAGGAGGAAAGGAAGGCGGGAGCAGGCACCCTCTGGCCCAGGCTCGACCTCAGCTTGTTTGCTGCACCTCAGCGCATCCGAGTAGGCTATGCTAAATGACTCACATGCCAACACACACACACGCACACACAGAGGGAGAGGGAGGGGGGGAGAGAGGCAACTCTCGAGCAGCGTGTGGCGTGTCGAGTGCGTTGCACTGAATTTTGCAGCTTTTGTTTTGCGGCTCAAGGCACTCAGCTTGTTTTATATGCGCTTATCTCTAGCTACTGCACACGCACACACACACAGTCGCACACACACTCACTGTGCATAGAACAGCTGCCATTTTGTTGGCTTTCTTGCAAGAGGTCCTTGTGGCTGAGCAACGTTTACAAACATTCAGTCGAGTGTGTGGCAAGTGTCATTGTTCACTGTGTGTGTGTGTCGCTTTGAATACCAATACCTGTGAGTCCCTGCTGCTGTCTTTCTTTCTCTCTCTCTCTCTCTTACTGCTTGCACACCTTTTTGCACAAATCGTAGCATACTTTTTCGGGCTATGCACCAAACTATGCAGACCGCAATTTGCAAGAGACAAAAATGTAATTTGTATGGCATGCTGTACACATATGTTGCTGCTCCTTGTTCTCCACTCTCCCCCCTCTCTCTTTCTCCCTTTTCTTTGCCTTTTCGCTCTCCGTTGTCTCTGTTTTTCTCCCTCTCTTTCTCTTTCTGTCTTCCGCATAAGTGCTGACCATGCTGCTGCTGCTGCTGCTTCTGCCCGAGTTGCTGCTGTGCATATTCGCGGCATTTTCCACATGACTGTAAAAGGCGCTTTTCCTCGCTTTTCCCCACTTTTCTCGCCTTTTTTCCAGCTTCGCCGCTGGCTGCACTTGCTGCCTTCATGGCACATTTCAATTGCAATTCTAATATCAGTGACAACTACAGCACGGAATACAACTGGTATTAGCAAAGAAAGAAAGGGACTGTGTAAGAGAGAGAGAGAGAGAGAGAGAGAGAGAGAGCAAGAGTGAGAGTGAGAGGGAGAGGGAAGACAGCATCAAGTGTGGGCTCGGCGAGTGCAAAAGGCGAATGCGAAAAAATATTTGCGCTGCCAGAAATTGACAACTGTTTGCTTAGTTGAGAGTGTTTGCTCCAGGGTTACAGAACTAAAAGGCAAGTGTCAGAGGGGGGAAGAAAGAGAGAGAGAGAGACAGGAAGAGGTGGGAAGAGAGAGAGGAGAGAGGGGGCAGGAGTGTTGGGAGCTAAGAACTTTTCTAGCTGCCGCTCGAAGCGGAAATTTGACACTCTCATTCGCACTTGCCAAGTGGCAAGTGGCGGCGGCTGCGTTGTCCTTGCCTCACTTCCTCCCAGCAGAGTGTGCCCCTGCCGCACTCTCTCCCCGCTCTGCGCGTAATATCAGCTTACTTTTTAATGGCCCTGCTGGCAGTCAATTATGTAGTCCGCTCGCCAGCTAAGCCAGCGTTGCCAGCTAAAATATGCAATTAAGCCAGCAGCCTCAGCTTCTCGGCAGACAAGTTGGTGGGGGAGTCGCGAAGCCAGTGGAAACTATTTGATTACCAATTGATGTTTCCATTACCAACAATGGGGCATGAAGTGTGAGTATCCACCATATCCACAACAAATTGACAGCGAGCACTATCTGCAGATCCCTGCCGACCTCATGCACTTTGAATCTATCACAAAGTAAACTCGTAATTGCGCCTTGTTTAACTTCTGCTGCCCCAGCGCTTAACTTTATGTGCTGGTCAAGTTACCAAGCAGAGAGAGAGACCGAGCAAGTGGAGGCCTGTCGGGATTCATTAGGCGCCAGTTACACAACTCAGTTCCTTCTGCCTCTGTCTCTGCCTGTACCTTGCCGAGGACCTTCATGTATATTTCATGGCCCATTATCTATCAAAGTTTGTGAGCCTCTGTGAGTTTTTGGAACTTTAATCAATAATTGAATATTCGGTGTGTGCTCGAACTTCGGCCTGGGGCGGCCAACATCATAAATATGTCAAGCGTATTTGAGAACTATTTGTCAACTCTGCTCTGCCCCCGAACTTGCACCACGCTGTGCCAGCACCAACGTATGCCTCACTATCTCCATGTGCCACTTTCCACAAGGTGCTTTTTTTGGAAACGAACTCAAAAGGGAATGAAAGGCAAAAGGGGTGTACTTGCTTTGTGCAGGTGTTTGTAACATTCAGGGGAAATATCTATATAGTATACTATGCATATATATTCTTGATCAACATACATATATACTTTCTGAGTTCTCAAGTTGGTTTAAAATCCAAAGATTTTCTTTTGATATATCATTCTCTATATGGTTTATATATTTACATCTACTATATATATATAAAATTATGTCTATATATTCTTGATCAACTTTATTATTATATAATTTATGAGTTTGCTTTAAAATAATATGATTGTCCTTTGATTTATCATTCTATTTATGTTTTATTTGTATATCTAAATATAATAATTTGTATATATATTTTTGATCAACATTATTAGTGACCGATTTCTTTATTTGGCTCAAGATTAAGTGTTTGTGTTTTGTGATATCGTTCTCTATATGATTTATATTTGTATCTATATGCCTTCATTGCATATTATGCATATATATATTCTTGATCAACATCATTAGTTTCAGTTTTCTTTATTTGGTTTAGAATACAAACTTATAGGCCAAATATATTAACTTATGTGTATATTTATCTATACCACCCCCCTTACAAAACCTTGAATCCCTAAACTGACCTATATGTAGTCTTCTATTATTCATAACATTGTCAGTACTCAGTTTCTGTTTTAAAGAGATTAGACGCGCCAGAATTGGTGTGAGAATCGTTTCTAAAACACTTTCCCAGGCAAAATACTGATAATAATGCATATATATTCAGTTTACAGCTACTGAAATACGCTTTGCATGTGCTGCAGTGCATACAGCAGTCGACTAAGCTCGTTTCTTACTTTCCTCACTTGTTCTTTTTCAACTTTGATCGATAAATATTACTATTATTAAACTGCAAGCTCTAGCTACTGGTTTCGTAACGATGCCCAGAATATGCTGGCATGTAAGTGCTCTGTGCGGGTGTGTGTGCTGTGTGTGTGTGCTGTCTGCAGTGTGTGTGTGTGTGTTCTATGTGTGCCTGTGTGTTCTATTCAAAGCCTTTGCTTGCGCTTTGAAGATGCGCCACGTTACGTTAGACGCCAACAAAGTGCAGTGTGGGCCATAACTAAGGGCCAGAAGCCAAGCACAATATGTGAACTTGCCAGTCTGCTGTCTCGCTTCAATTTACTGCTGTCTCTCTCTCTCTCTCCCACACTCTCTCACATGGTGCTGGCAATTTGTAGCCTGGCCCGCAACTTGCTTAATTTTATATCAAATTTATAACTGACTTATTGGCACTTGGCAGTGAGATTACGCCTGCCAGGCAGCCATGCCATCTCACTCTCTCTCTTTTCCTGCCACAGACACCTAGGTAAGCGTCTTGCGTGGCATGAAGTTATTACGTTTATTACGTATACGCAGCGTGTGTTGTCTGTGTCAAAGTTTTCGCCTGGTGCTGCCTGCCGCGGGCACTTTATGACTTTGCTATGCCAGCACTGCGATTTATTTTGAGTGAGTGAATTTTTAACACCCCTTTCTCCTCTCTCTCCCCCCTTGCAAATGCAAGAACAACAACAACGGCATAAAAACGTAGCATTTATGCAATTTGGAATATTGACAGCTCAGCAGGCCAGCAGCAGCAGCAGCAGAGCAGAGCAGCAGTTGACCAGAGCAGAGCCAACAGCTGGCGGCCTTTTTATGCATAAGAATCAGTGTCCCTCTCATCGATACCCTTTCCCAAGGGCAGAGTCAACTCAGCTAGAGCATGAAGCTAATGCAACTTGATGCCAATTGCAATTCCCACTTTAGTTGCCGCTTTAAACAGCTTCAATCTGGCACAAGCTGTGCTCAGCTCAGCTAGTTTTGCCTGCCTCCTTCCCTTCTGCTTTATTCCCTTGTCGTGTAATCTGGCAGAGAATTCAATTTTCGGCTACTCTTTACTCTCTCTCTCTCTCTGCGTCGCTTGTTTTATGTGTCAAAAGCAATTTCTTAGCCTCGACCTCGGCGTTTTAATAAATTCCGCATAGCTTTGCATTTTGCAGGCTGCTCCTTCCTGCTGACCACCATTTTTCTTTTGAGCTTTTCTTCTGCAAGATTTTTCCTTAACACTTTATGAAGTTTCCTTCCTTCGTTTTCTCTTCTCTTTTTTTCTGCACTCTCTTGCTACAATCTTAATGAAAATTTAAATAATTGAATGTGAAGCGGCATTGCCAGGTGAGAGTGGCTGCTGCCAGCTGGCAAGTGGCAACCTGGGGGCACCGCAGAGAGTGTGGCGGGGTCAGAGGGCACACTCGATATGCGGCGCATACTATTGCATATTAATGAGCCTAAGAGAGCTTGATGGCAGTCAGCAGTTTTACAGTTTGCAGCGCAGCGTTTAAGCGTTTTTGTTAAAGCGTTTTCGTTGGAGCAGCGCCAGCGACTGGGGCAGCAACTGTGGCAAGCAACTGTAGGCTGAGGCAAACGCCGCAGCCTGCATCCTGACAATGACAAATGAATACTTTTATGGCCGCGACCCGGCATTAAAAGTTTCGTGTTAGCAAAAGTGACACCTCGACCAGCACTGTGTGTAGGTGTAACTGTCTCCCTTTGAGTGTGCGTGCGTATGTGTGTGTGTGTGTGCTGGACTCTTGTAGTTGTGCCTGGCAGTGCTTGTGGCAGTGGCAGGCAACGTGGCTTAGGCCACGACAGGAAGTGGTCTTTGCCACACACTGAGCAGAGTCGTGTCTCGCATGCTAGCCTCAGTGTCTGTCTCTCTCTCTCTTACACCTACGCTCTGCTCTCTTTCCTTCTTTATCTGCTCTCTCTCTGTCTCCCCTTTCTCCCTCCTTTCTCAGTATTTATTCAGACTGCGGCAAGCGGCGTTTTCGTTGCACGTTTTAGCTTCGTGTGCTGTTTACCAAACGAATTAAATTGTTCGCCTCAAGTGTATTTGCCACAACGGGCTATAAGTGTTGCCACTGCCACTGCCACTAGTAGTTGTTGTTGCTCTGCTGCTGCTACTGTTATTGTTGTTGTTGTTGTTATCGTGTTGTTGCCCTGAGGCTGTATTTGTTAATCTGCAGCACTCAATCAGGAGCCCGTTTGCCATGACAGCAACTGATTTTTTGCCTACACATTTGCCGCTAATTATGCACGTACGTGTGCGAGACAGAGAGAGGGCAGTATAGGGGAGAAGGAGAGAGATGTATGTGTGTCTGTGTGTTTGTGTGTGTGCCTGTTTGTTTGTTTCGTTTCGTGCTCATACCTGAGCCTGCTATGATTAACGACTGCAATGGGCGCGCACACGTCGCGTTTGACATCAATTATCGCGCCTCGTGTAACGTTCGATGAGTTTAGGCGAAGGTTGCCAGTGTTTGTATGTGTGTGTTTGTGTGTAGCATCCATCGATTTTAAGGGCAAAGTTATGAGCTGGCACGAAGCATGAACAAGTTAATTGATTTTTTATTAGCCCAAAGCTGGCGCTGAATTGGGCAAGGGCTACAGGTAATACATAGCGGCAAGCAAGCCAAGGCCAGCACAAAAATAAAGCTAAATGTATATTTCATGTGTGACACACACACACACACACACACGGAGAGAGAGAGAGACAGCGGAACACACACATACACACTCGGCACATTCATGAAAACCAATTGACAGTTTTCAATTTAAGTTGCGGAAACATTTTGATTTCCTTTTTCGTGTTGAGAGGCGGCTTTATTGTTGTTGTGCTGCCTCAGGGGACGGTGATGGGGGCAGGGGGTGAGGAGGGGAGAGGGGTATGAAGTGATGCCACAGCACACTTGGTCTGAGCATATTTTCCGCTCCATTTCCCTGGCCAGTGCCCGCATAAACGCGAGCGAGAGCGCACATACATATATTTCATATTTTATTTGCACAAAGCGAAGAAGGAAAGAAGAGAGAAAGAGTAGGAGGAAGAGGGGTAGTGGAGGTGCAACCGCAGCAAGCATTTTGTCAGTGCAATAAAAGTTTGCGTGTGAAATGGCTGGCGGGCAGGCAGAAGGTGCAATGCAGTCGAGCAAGAGAGAGCGAAGAGGAGGAGAAGGATGAGCAGAGGGGCAGGCAGGCAGGAGTTAACTCTAGAGTTTGCCTGTTGTCAACTTAATCAGCTGGGAAAGCTGTCTGTGTGTTTGTGTGTGTGTTGGGGGACATATGCACTTTAAATTATGCATATTATGCGGCCCCCCTTACTTCCCTTCCCCGTTTACACTAAGTAATTAAGTAGATAGCAGGCCCGAGAGTGTGGCAGTGTGTCAGCCTGTGTGTGTGTGTGTGTGTGTGTGTGAGTTTGAGTGGGTATTTATGACTGCGTGTGTGTCTGTTTGTGTGTGTGGAAGGAGTTTGGCCAACACTTTAATTAGAAATTCATGGATAAGCCTCGTTTGCCACACTTTGAGCTGGCTTTGCAAAATTCTGTTGCCTACTTATCGGGGCAGCGCAAGTTATTAGATGCTATTGCCTACTTATCGGGGCACAGTATGCACGCCATAGGCAAATGAGGCAAGCTCTTCACTCTGCGCCTCATTTTCACTTCAAAACTTGATGAAGTCGATCCACTGTGCCTTGACTTGATTGATCAGTCAGTTAGTTGGGCTGTCGATAAGCCAGGAGGGAGGGGGAGGGGGAGAGAGATGCAAAAAAGCCGAATTAAATTTGATAAATCACTTTTGAAGCTGTCACGCGAAAAAGACTCCTCAACCATTTATCACAGAGCCACTGGACAGTGACCACTGTGTGGGCAATCGATGTGGCATCTCTATTTAGCTGCGTAGGCCCATCAATTATAGCCAGCGTTTTTTACAGTGTAAAGATGCGTTTGATTTGTGTGTGTGTGGCAGAGGCAGCATGAGTAGAGCAGCAGAAAGCAAAGCAAAACCAAAGCAAAACAAATTCCAATGCCACAAAGATGTGCCACACACACACACAGACACACATACAGAGAGGGAGGACTAGCACACACTGTCACGTAACTGGGTGGCCTTCTACTTGGTTGAGAGTCAACTGAGTATGTCATTTTATTGAATCAAAAAGCACTCAGCTATTGAAAATCAATTTGCAGTGCAAACCGGACCACAGAGAGCAGTCGCAGCAGTCGCAAAGGAACACCTGCCCAGACAGACGTACAGACAGAGAGACGCAGAGGAAATAGGACAGTAAATGCCCACACACGTACACACACACACGCACACAATTTTCCACATTTACACTTGCCATAATAATAAAGCGACTGCAAAAATGGGAAAGGAAATCGTCTGCAGCAAAGGCGGAGCGAGCTTTGCCTGATCACCAGCTGCCAGTGCCCCCTTTTGCACCCCTCGCTTCCCTTTTAAACCAATTCCGAATCAAGTTAAGAGCACAAGGACATACCGCACACAGCAAGGCGGAGGCTGGGGGGGGGGCGTGCCAGCCATTCACCTGTATGCAAAATGAAGCGGCAATGCCACTGAAAATTGATGGCAGTCACGTAGAATGTCAGGCAGCCCCAAGAAAATCCATAAAACACAAGCAGAAAACTCGTTGGGGGCAGCATATGAGTTTTCTCTCTCTCTCCCTCCCTCTCTCTCTGCCTTCCCGTCTCTACCCACCATCTCTTTATACCCTTGTGAAAAGGCATTTCAATTTTGTGTGGCAGGCAGACAAAGTGTGCGAAATGAGAATGAACTGTTGCCAGGGCAGTTACATCTCCCACAGCTTAAGCTGCCCCCAAGTACTTGCAGGGTATCTGCACTTCGCACTGCCCGCAGCTGCCTGTTGTTTTCGCGTGCGATAAAAATAAAAGCGCAAAGCATGTGAACGAATGCAAATTGCAAAAAGAGAAGAGAAACGAAAGCCTGAAGAGAAATTGAAAGCACGCCATGTTGACGTTGCCAGGTGACCAAAACTCTCACAAGGTTGCCCCAACTTGCAAGCACAGGCTGCAGCCGGTTAAAGTCTCATTAGAGAGGTTTCACGCAAACTCTTTACCCCCCAGGGGGAGGGGTGAGGTTGCTGTCTAATGAAAGCCATAACTGTGCATTAGCGCAGCGCAGCACGCAGTTAGTTCTGGGGCCCCTCTTTGCGTGGTGTATATGGACAATAAAAGGCGGCTTCATATGACATGAAATTGCGGCACGCAGCCATAAAGTACGCACGCCCACGAAAATCATAAATAAAAGCTCAGCCCCCTTCCCCTTCCCGTTCCCTTTCCCCCACAAGCCAAGCTCGAGCACGAGCTCCATGCAAATGGCGCCGCTACGCATCCGTGTCCGCATCCGCATCCGGCTTGTCGGAGTCAGTGGCGGCGTCGGCGTCGGCAACGTTGTCGCGCTGCCTTTGGCGTCGTCCTGCTGCCTGAAAAGGCGTTAAGCGTGAGCCGATTACGCGCACTTATCAGACTTGGCTGCCAGCCGAGCGAGGGAGTTGCAATTGGAGTCCGAGCGGGAGTGGGAGCTGCCTTTGCTACTTACATTTGCCAGGACATGCCACTGCCTTTCCCTTTCCTGTTTGCCCTCCCTCTCTCTCTCTCCCACTGCAGCTTTAATTGCTGGCCATAAATTCGCGAAGGTTTCTTTTTTAGTTCAAGTCGGATATGCAGCTACAAGCGGGTGAAATAAATGAAACTGGGCCACGTACGCTGTGCCAGCTTATCAGCTAAGGGAAGGGGAAGGGGAGAGGGACGTTGAATTCACTTCGCATGCGAAGCAGTTCGAAAATGAGTTAGAGAACAAACTGCACAACTTAATTATCGGCAAATCAAACTTAAACTTTCACTTGGAGTTTGCAAACTATTTCTGCTTTAACTCGGACAAGAATCTCTGGCTGCCAAGTCAATTCATGTCAGACTTAAAGCATAAAAGAAGTAGCAGCACAAAGCAGCTTAAAGCACATGAAAAGCTTGCAACAAAGCAGCTTGCAGCTTTAGTTGCTGCCACAATTGTGCAACTTGAGTTAGAAAAGAAACTACAAGATTTAATTATGAGTAAATTAGTATTTAAGTTTGACTGCAAGTTTCTAAACTATTTTCCTTCTGTGAAGAACAAATCTTCAGGAGTCCAAAGCTGCTTAAAACACAGAAAACATGACAAAAACTGTCTTGAAATCTGTGTGCAAAATATATTCACTTCTTCTTTAAGTTATAATGGCCGGCATGGAATAAAGCAGCTTCAGTTGCTGCTGACAAGAATTGCAAAAGAAACTACATGATTTAATTAGAAGAAAATCAAACTTTAAGTTTGCCTGCAAGTTGCGAAACTATTTTCTAACAAAGAAAAATTTATGAAGAGTCTTAAGCAGCTTTAAGCACTTGATAGAAAAGCTTCTCAGTTGCTTTGATCTTAAGTTGTGATGTGCATAAAGTTGTTTAAAGCACATTTAAGCTCTTAGTGAAGCTGTTTAGCTGCCGCCTTGCATTAATATTCAAAGTACATTAAAATTCAGTATAAAACGAGTATCAATCAACTTACCACTTCTGCAGAAAGTTACCTGAAGCGCAATAAAGCTCGCAGTTAGTCTAGTTAGAATATTTAAGTGCATTTCAATCTAAAACTGTGTTGAAACCTTCATTCAAAGTGAATGCAAATTAAAGAAGTATCTTAAAGCACATTAAAGCACAAGCTGAGGCTGTTTAATTGCATTAGCTGAAGTACAATTGAAGCTGCTCCAAAATGTTTATTAAAAGTAAATTAAAATTCATTAAAAAATAAATGACAATCAACTTAAGAGTTTAAATGTTCCGCAGCAAGTTGCTGAAAGCACATAAAAGCTTAGTAAAAGCAGAGCAAGTTGATTGCACTTGTGGCTGCTTGGCATCAATGCTGGCTCTCATCAATTCTCATTGAGGCACGCCTTGGCCACATGCGGCTGCTGCTGGCTGTGGCTGCCATTAGAGCTGTTGGCGCATTGACAGCATGCGGCATGTGGCATGCGGCATGCGGTGTGTGGCGTGCTTTGTGTGTGCCACAAAAAGAGTGCGCTTTAATTCAATGCATAGCTCAGTACCAGCTCAGCCTCAGCTCGCTGCTCTCAGGGGGGGAAAAGGGAAAAAACTAATTGCTGCTTTTAGGCGTTAATGAAAATTACAAATTGCGCATACGCCGCGTGCTGTGCGCTTAGAAAGAGGGAAACTAAGGGAGGCTGTGGTGCGCTTTGTGCAACTCGGATCGATGTTGCATTGTCATTGCATGCGGTTGCATAATCGCTGCTCTACATTTCGCGCTTGGCTGCACGGCATGCAGAGGGGGAGGGAGGGAGGTAGGGGCCGGGGGTAGTGCCAGACGAGGCAACAACAATGATCTCAACAACAAGCAAACCCATTAGAAGTTGCAACATTTCCAGGGAGAGGGAGGCTGACTCGTGTGTATACTCACGCATCACTCCGTTGCCTACCCCCCTGCCCCTGCACCCTCCCCCTCCTCTGCTGCCCCTGCTGCTGCTCTGTCGTTTTTGTGCCGAGTCATTCTTGCGCTGAAAAGCACTCACTAAAACAAATAAACACTTTGCACATTGTTTCGTTTTGACAAATGCGTGTAATTTACGGAAATGTTTGTTTGCCTCCACTCCCCTCCTCTCCCACACTCCCCCCTTTCTCTCTCTGTCTACCTACCCCTCTTTTTGTCTCGTTTCATGTTTAGTAAATTGTCTTAAGCGTATTTGCACGGCACTCACATGTGTCGCTGCCTGTCATCGTTGCCCTCCTTCTCCTCCTGCTGCCGTGCTCTGGGTGCCTGCCTGCCTGCAATTAGTTGCTGCTCTAAAAGCCACGAAGTAAGCGCAGCCAGCAGGCAGGCATGCCACACACACACACACACACACATGGCGCACCACAGCCAGCGTGCCACATTCGCCGCACTAATGACTGCGTCCGTGCAACAAAATGGCAAACTGCAGCAAATATGGGTTACAAATGTTGCCAGTCTACGTCTACGTCTGCCTACTGCTCACTGCCCCTGCTCCTGCCTGCTCTGCTGCCTTCTCTGCTGCCTCTTCTGCTGTCCCTGCCTCCTGCCTTCTCTCCTGTCCCCTCTTCTGCATACTCTGCTGTCTTCTCTCATGTCTCCTCTGCTGCCTCTTCTCCTTCTTTTCTCTTCTACCTCTCTCTAGCTCCTGCCCTGTTCCTCTTCTTTCTCTTGCTCTGTTCCTTCCCTACCCCTCTCCTTCTACTCTCTATCTCTGCTGCCCTACACCTCTGCATGCCTTTCCTCTTGGCCTGCTCGTCAAAGTGGCAATAAAATATGCGCGCACTCTCTTGCAACGCGTATCTCATAGTACGCTCTAGCATCGAGCAGTTGCCGCCAGCGCGTATCTACGCGCTCGAATAGCTCATTACAAGCTGTGGCAGCGTCATTGTGTGGCAATTCGAACTGGCCAAGTGGAAGTCGCCCCCCTCTACACCCCTGTGCACCCCTGTGGGTCGACAGCACTCGAACTGCAGGCAGGCACAGCGAGAGAGAGGAAGGGCAGGCAGGGAAGCAGGCAGAGCCAGAAGAGGGGCAGCAGATGAAGCGCGAAACAAGCAGCGCGATTGCCTTTGTTTAGCTAGTAGGGAGAGAGGGGGAAGTGGGAGGGGCAGGCAACGACGGCGGCTTTTGTTGCGGTCTTAATGAGCAAATTTCCAGTTGCGATTTTCCTTTTGCACAGCGCGTTTTTCTTGCCCACCTTTTGTTGCCCCAAAATGCTGCATTGTTAGTGTTGTTGTTGTTGTTGTTGCTATTGTTGTTGTTGTTATTGTTGTTTCTCTTACGGCCTCGTCGGCAATTTACGATACCTTTGTGGTTTCAATATCGCAATGCAAAGAGTCAGAGTCGCCCAACATAATTAAAAATTGTGACAGCCATAAATTGCCATATTCCCCCCAGGGAGAGGGTATAGATCTACAGAGCAAGAGACAGCAAGAGGCGGCTTGAAAAAGTTTGCTTGCCTTTTGAACTGCAAGAGCAGGCAGGCAGGGAGGGGGATGGGGAGGGGTGAGCAGGGAAAGCCACTTTGGCCAAGAGTTGCAAGGAAATCAATTAGAGCGCATTATAAGCGGCTGAAGTTGCACTCGTTGAGCACTCAAAGCCCACTCGAAGGCTGCTGCGGCAACATTTGATGCCTTTCATTGTGCCACAGGCAGAGGGAGAGAGAGAGAAAGAGAGAGGGGGTAGGGGCATAGTGGCAGATAGTGCGGGCGGAGTCAGCTCTCGCTCAATCTCTCTCACTCTCCCTCTGTAGTTGGCTCTGACAGCGATAAAGCAGTTTGGCTTTGGTCCTGCGGGCTGCAGCTGCCACTGTCGGACTGTCGACTGGTAGCAGGCACTGCCCAACCAGTGTTGTAAAGTGTCAAAACGTGTACTTGTCGCTGGCAGAATGCGCGACGACGATGGCGGCTCCTTTAATTTGAATTTTATGCACTGCATGCATAAATTTATGGCACGGGACACGCCCAGCAATGCCGACAATGACAAAGGCAACATGACAGGCACATGTCCATTACCCGCCCACCTCCCTGCTCCCTGCTCCTCCTACTCCCCTCTTCTCTCTTCCCTCCCTCCACACACACTGAGGGACGCTTAAATGTCCTGCGCTGCCTGCGATGCTGCTGGTGCTGCACGTCAGGCCTGGCCCAGGCAGCTTCTTATCTTGCTCCCTGCCGACTTGGCTGCCCTCATTTACTCCCTGTGTGTGTGTGTGCCTGTGTATGTGTGTGTGTGTCTGCTTTAAGGGCAGCTTTAGTTTTTGCCTGCCTGCCTTTGCCCAGCTGCAAATTAATCTCGATTTAATGCTGGAGTAAAAATTAAAAATTAAATTCACTTTTAATTGCAACGAGTCGGAGCAAGTTAGGGTTGCCTGCTCATGCTCAAATTGATATCGATGTGTGTTGCACACATGCCTCTACCCTCCCTCCTACCCCTCGGTGTGTGTGGCAAGCTTAATATCCTGCTGTCAGGCTGAAGGACAAACTCGGCAGGGCCTCGATGCCAATCCAGTGTCAGAGGCCTGTCAGTCGCCGAAAAAATAACATGTCGAAAATAGTTCTCGCAACTTGCTGCACGAGTTGCAGCGTGCATCAAAAGGCAGCAGCAACAACGACCACCGCAACACAAGCTGAGTGGGGGGGCAGCAACAACAACAACAATGTGAGGCATAGGCGAAGTGCACGCGCCTCGTTGCATTATAAATGCGGCAATTGCGAGAGTGCGCTGCATATCGAACACAGTTGCTGTTATTGTTCTTGTTCTTGTTGTTCTTGCTGTTGTTGTTGTTGTTGTTGCTGCTGTCAGGGCTGCACAATCAGCGAGCTTGTCTGTCAGTCAGCCTGTCTATCTATCTATCCCTCTCTCTCTCTACCTGTCGCCTGCCTGCCTGAGAGAGCCGAAAACACAAGTCAATATCAATCTGCACAATTGTGCAGCAGTTGTGGCAAACATGACGCAATGACACCAGCTGAAAGTCGTTGCGTGGCAGCCTCTTTTTGTCTGTGACACGGTTTAGTTGACTCACAGATTGACAAAGCAGCTGAGGTTGGCTGTGGAAGAGAAACAAGTGAATTTATAGTTTGAGGCAAGGTTCGACATGGTTTAATGACAAGAGCTTGATGAAGACTTGAGGTGTATTTGATTTGTGCTAAGATTGACAAAGCAGGAAGAGAACGGAGTGCAGAAATTGATAAAACTTAGCTTGCTCATGATACTGTAGGAGGTTTGAATGCAATTTACTTTGAGCAGCGATTGCTGGGAGAGAACAGCATAAAGTAAACTGCTTGATAAAAACTAAATACACTCGAGGCAGTGTAACTTACACTTAACTGAAAGTCTTGTTAGGGAAACAGAACGTGCAGAACGGCAAAGCAAGTGGAACTACTGGCGAAGAAAGTTGTAAGAATTGATATAGAAATGCAACTAGACTAAGCTGAAGCTCAGTTAAAACTGTGACTGATAAGGAAACAAGCCTAGCAGCTATTTGATGCGTGTTAATTTATGTAGGAAAGGCTTCTTAGTTATATTAGTGATCAAAAGACACTGCAGAAAAAGAAAGGAGTGATAGTTTAGTGTTTATAATTAGTACTAAATAAAGTGAACAATCAATCAATCAGCTGAACCTGTGTCTGACAATGACACAAGCTGATAGACACAGTGGCAGCTTCTTGACATGAGTTTAACTTATACTGAGATTGACACAGCAGGGAGTAAACAGATTGAAGATGAACTAGAGTTCACTTTACTCTGTACTCTGGTCTCTCTCTTGCTCTTTCTTGAAGTCAGCAGAGTGAAGCTAGTTCCTTGATGAGACTTAAACTCACTTAAGGCAGTCTTAGCTTATCTATAATGACAGTTAAGAGTCTTATTGGGTAAGGTTTCTCAGTTACTTTAGAGATCGATAGCCACCGAAACAAGCTGTAAGAAAGAGAAGTGAGAATAAGGTATAGTATTAGTTGTATTTATATTAAGTTTGAGGCAAGGTTCGACATGGCTTAATGACACGAGCTGAAAGTTTCCTTGATGGAGCCTTGAGATGTGTTTAATTTGTGCTAGGTCTAGTATTAGTTCTATATTAAGCTGAAGCTAAGTTCCAGCTCTCTCTGACATGCTGCAATGGCACGAGCTGACAGTTGTCTTCACACAATTCACTCTGAGTTTGCCAAAGGCAGTTGACATTGCTGGCAGCACGCAGTCCTCAACTTAACCAAATGAATAATCAAAGAGAGCTTAAACCACTGGCATTACTGCGTGCTCTCTCTCTCTCACTATTTGCCTACACTCCCTGCCTGCCTCTTCTCCTCTCTCTCTCTCTCTCTATTTGCCTACTCTCCCTGCCTGCCTACTCCTCCTTTTTCTCTCTCTCTATTTATCACGCTTCTCTCCCCTTCTCTAACAAGTCAAACCTGGCACTAAGTGGCAGCTCAAGTTTTCGGCTGCTTTTGGGCATATTTAAGCTGCAACTAAATCACATTTAATCAAAATTCCGCATGCCATTAGCAGCAGGGTGGGGAGGGGGTGCAATCCATGTATTTATTGCAGGGCCACTTAGGGGGCATAACGAGAGCATTATATAGAGACAACAGCAACAACAACGAGGCTGGGCTAACTAAACTGTGACCAACTGTGACACGTGGTTTTAATTATAGTCACAAAGTGCCTGACGTGCCCTCTCTCTCCATCTCTCTCTCTCTCTCATTCTGTCTCTCTGTGTGTGGCATAATTACATTTTGTGGTATTTTGCAAAGTGTTGATTATTAATTAAAATAGCTTTATTTACCACGTCGCACAGCACATCACGTATACGCACAGTGGGCAAAGGGCAGCACGGCCTGCCATGGCCAGCTTGGGTTAAATATTTAACAGTTGCGCCTAAAAGCAAACTGCATATAATAATTATGCCATAAACAGCTAACAGGCTGTGCCTGCACGTGTGTGTGTGTGTGTGTGTGTGACAGTGTGTGTGTGTGTGTGTGTGTGTTGATTTAATGCCTGTAATTAAAGTGCAACGTGAGACGCGCTGGCAGCTAAACTGCGCCCACAAGTTTGCTCAATGCATTAGCTATCTCTTTCTTCCATTCTCCTACTCCCTCTCTCTAATGTGTTCTGTCTCTCTCTCTCTATTGCAGAAGGAGTTATTCGTTAGCAAAGTTGAGCCGACTTCGCCGCGCAACGAACGCAAATTCTCCGCTGCCACAGCGCCATCGATGAAAACAAAGTGGCTGAAAGCATTTAAGAGCCTAAAGCCGGCGGGTTCTGGTTCAGCACAACAAGCAGATAGGTGAGTGTGAACCCCCCTTCCACTGCCCCACTTCTTCACCTCCTTCTTCCTCTCTCTCTTTTCCCCCTATCCCTCTATTCAACCTCATCTCCTCCCCAGACTCGTTATCCGCATTGATGTACGTCTATCTTCCTATAAATCGGATGTGTGTTTAAGCCACGCCAAGGCAGCAAGTCAGACGAACCCCTGCCATGTCTCCCCCTCTTTCCTCCCTCTTCTCTTCCCCCTCTCCTGCTCCATTTTGGCATATTCCGCAATGGCAAACGCAGAAAATAGTCGGAAAATGTTTTCAACTGCGAAATCCAGATACAAATGAAGCGCGCAAAATGCCGCAAAGCTCCCCCACATTCCCCCGCGCTAACCACCCCCCGTTTAATATGGCTAAAAGCCGCTAAAATATGCCATGAAAGAGCCGCAGCCCATAGCTGGCTAAAACATTTGCAAATATTTGCGCAAGCTTATGCAACAATTCCGACTCGGAGTAATCTAATCACTGCGGAGAGTGCCCCCCTCCCTGGCCCTGACTACCTCCTGGCTCTGCCTCTTAGCCTAAGCTAGCTTTAAGCCGTATTCCCCCCGCCCTGAACTGTGCTCCTTACTAATCTCTTCTCTACACTTCTCTCTCTCGAACATCTTGTGATTCATTCTTGTTTTAATTTCGAACCGAACCGAATTCGATAACGAACCAAAAAAACAAACACCAAAAACGGCAAATCGATCAGCCAACAACCCCGACAAAATCAAATGTATCACGCTGTATCGACCGTTCTGACCCTGAGGTAACCAAAAAAACAAAACAAAAACTAAAACTAATCAAGCCACTAAATAAACAGTAAACAGTAAAGCGTAAACCGTAAACCGTTGCCAGTTAACTCAACAATAAACTAAAAGAGCTTTTGTTTTCCATAATAATTCGATATATATTCGATATATTCCAAGCTAAACTAAACAATTGCGTATCATACATATATACTATATATCTGCATTGCTTGACCAAAATAAAACGCTGTAAATGTTGCACGCTACGTAGAATTAGCTCAGCTCCTACTGCTCCTGCCACTCTCCCCCCTGTACCAGCCTGTAAAATTGACAATGCGCGAGAGAAACTGCACAAAAGCAGCAGCAATTTTTAGTGGCAATTTGTAATTTATTTATATTTTGATAAATGCGCTTTATTTATTTAGCCTTTTTCAAGCCATAAACCGCACCTGCCGCCACCGCACAATCCATCACGCGTTGCGCTACGTAAATCAATTAAAATGCAAGGCAGGCAGATAAGGCTGAGGAAGAGAGAGAGAGAGAGAGAGAGAGATAGATACTTAGTACTCGTAGCTGTCTCTGCCTGCCTGAGAAGCCTCTCTGCCTCTATGCCTGCTGCCTGCCTTTGTCCGTCCGTAATAGTCTCTCTGCATGTGGGGGCCAGTAAATTCAGCTCGTTGCCAGTTGAAAACTATTGAAAAATATGCGAAAAATTGCTGGCTATAAATATCAGAGACGCCACAGAGACACCCACACACAGATAGACACACACACAGACAGTGCGCATCCTACATTGCATTGGCAACTCGCACATGGGCATCCGCAACTGGCATCCGCAGCGAATTGGCCAACGTTTATGGCATTCCCATTGGCCATAGAGCCAGTTGCCGCCAGTTGCTGTTGCCTCTTTCTTCTTTTTTTAGCTGTGGTGCAACAAATACTTAATTCCATGCCGACAGCTTGTGCTGCAAACGATGATAAATCGAAAATCTTCTCGGCTTAGAGCGACTGAAAGATAGAGAGAGAGCGCACAGTATTGATGAAGCGAGATAGCGAGCGCATGTTTGCCCGCCAGCTTGTCGGGGAATTATGGCCAGGCTTGGGCGACACATTTGCAATACTTTCGCACGCTCTCTCTCTCTCTCATTCATCATGCACTCATCTGCTTATCGCTTTTTCATATAGTTATAGCCGCACTTTGCGCATAATACTTAATACTTCTCTCTCCGTCCACACACAATCCAAACAATCTAAACACTTTTTTGCCGAACGTGACAAGAAAATCACACAGCTCAACTTTTCTTATATTGCAAAACTTTTCGCATTGCCAGCGAAATTACAAATGCGCCACGCCCCCCTGTACTCGCCTCTGTTTTGAGGTTTTTCCCATCATGTGCAGGCACAGGAAAAAGGGAAAAACTTTCAGTTGCATTAATGAAAATTTTATAATTATTTTGTGGCCCCTTTTTGTGTTCGAAAATAGATGCATTTTGATATGCTCCAACTTTAACACAATATATATATATATATGTACAGTACCTTCCCCTGTACAGTTACAAACTACTCTACTCTATATATAGAATACACGCCTAGACTAGTGTACCCTGTGATTGTCTTTACTCCCATACAGCAATGCAAACTTGTAAATTAAGTGTACTACATATTTATTTATCGATATCTGTGATACATAGTGTGCTGTGCCCAGTTGCAAATCGATTCCTTTATTGTGTGCTTTATTTATCGATGTGGAAGCGATTTGCAAAAGAGAATAGAGCGATAATAACTGTAGAAAACGGGGCGGGTGTATAATCCTAGCTAAGGCATATATCATTATTGTTTATAGGTTTATGCTGTATATATGATAGAATATAATTCTTCTTTTAAGTTACAGTAGAGTGTAAACTGTATTTTAATTCTATTCGCATATCATTTGTAGCATTCAACATTCGTCTGTCTATATATACAACTCTTTTTATAGGTTATGTTTACCATATTTAAAAGCTACTCAAGCTGAAAGATAAACAATACTTTAGACAATATCAAAGCTAGTCGTGCTCGACTGAATTGTAATTACACCTTCTTCTCTCGTTTCGTTTGTAGACAAATGTTGCGCCTTTTCTGACCACACCCTTATAAACTAACGGTAATTACCTTACTTACAACAACAACAATATCAAGAAGAAGAACAATTGAAAGGGAAAATTTGTATATTTTACACATCTGTAACAACTTTATAAGCCAACTGCAACGAACTGAACTGAAACTGAATTGTTTGTTTGTGTGTCCGACTGTCTGTCTGTCTCTCTGTCTGCCTGCCTGCCTGCCTGCCTGACTGTTTGTCTGTCTCTCTGTCTGTTTGTTTCTCTGTCTGTCTGTCTCTCTGCCTGTCTGTCTGTTTGTTTGTGCACAATATAAGCCACTTACAAACAATCAGCGTCGAGAGTTGGCCCACTTCCACTGGCACTCGTTGACGTTGTTGTTGGCCCTGTGCCCGCTCCTTGCTGCGGGTCGTGGCGCTACCTCCTGCTACACTCGACCGCCCACTGTGAACAACATTGCAACATTGTCGAACGTATATTGTCCCTGCTGTCTCCTTGCTCCCTCTGTCTGGCTGTCTGCCTGTCCAGTCATTTGGTTGCATGTTTTACTGCCAAAAAAAGAGGCAACAAACAATAACAACAAATTGGCTGTGCATATAAATATGGCATCAAATTATTGAGATACATGAAATGCTTTTTCTACTCACACGCAGCATTCATTCAGCAGTATAATGGGTGTTTCTATACCCTTGCAGCGGGTATATTCATTTAGGCTAGCAGTTTGCAACGCAGCCTAGTAGACATCTCTGCCCCTTTAATGTATATATGTTATATATTGAATTAGTATTACCAGGGAAGTCGATCTAGTCATGTCTGACTGTCTGCCTGTCTGTCCATCTGTTCTAATGCCAACTAGTCTCTCAGCTTTAAAGCTAACTCAATGAAACTTGGTACACATGCTTCTTATTGCTGCACGCTGTTAATATGTAAGAACGAGCCGAATCAAATCGATATATCGTATAGCTGCCATACAAACTATCGGCCTATTTTTGTTATTTGTCAAGATATTGCAAGCAAATTTACTACATCGGACTTTTTCTATATCTCTAATATGCATATAAAGTTTAATCAAAATCGCACCACTATAACATATAGCTACCATAGAAACAAACGGCTGAAATGAAGGTTTTTGTATGAAGAACAGTTTAGATTTAGGAACCAACTTAACTTATTAGTGGCAAGCAAAGTCAGAGATAATATTGAATTACATGCCATTCAATTTGGCACCGTTATATCCAACTAGTATAGGAACAATTGGAGTACATTCGGCATGTATTTCTGTTTTTTCGCGTGACGTGCACTGTGTGCAAATTGCTGTTGCCTACTTTTGTGCGGGGCTGCTTTAAATGCAACTGGCCAGAGAGAGAATCAAATTAATACGAACTAATTTTAATTTGTTCATTAAATGTGAAACACGTGTTTATTGCGTCGACGTGATTCGTGTGTGATTAATCTGCATTCGGCATGCTCTCTGTGCGTGTGTGCCTGTACCTGTGTGTGCCTGTGTGTGTGTTTCACATTGTTTATTGTTGTTCTCACCGTGCATATTTGCACAACAGACTGTCCACACACACACACACACAGACACATCTATGGTGTATATACTATATATCAACTGTATCTGTTAAGTGTGAATAAGCGAGCGACCGCAGCGTAAATTTGCACACAGCTCTCGCTCTGTCTATATAATCAGATTCCTGCATGTGATTGCCAAACGGGGGGAGGGGGAATGAGAATGTTATTGCATTGCGGTTGCCGCGTTGATAATTACGGTTAGTCCCCAGGCAAATTGGGAGAAAAGGCGCAACAAATGAAATGATTTTGATTGAATTACACTATGAATACAGTTAGTGAATATGAATACAAGTATGAATATGAATCCAAGTATGAATATGAAGACAAGTATGAATATAAATATAAATATATATTATTTTATATATGTATGTATAATGTGTATGAATACAAGTTAAACTCCTTTACTAGCGCTACTAACTTAGAGCGAGACAGCAATGAAAGTCAGTTACTCACACGCTTTGACCTCTGACCTCTTACTACCACACAGGCGTAATGGTGCCTCCAATGCCCCCTCGGAGTCGCTGCGTCCCAATCTGGATGGCAGCCACCACCTGCAGGAATACACGTACAAGAAGATAACGGCCTGCGACGTCTGCTCGCAGATACTGCGAGGTGAGTTCAAAGGTCACGCAGTTGGCACTGACTTCAACTAACTTTCACTTCCCCATCCTACCCGCAGGCCACACCCGCCAGGGGCTGCGGTGTCGCATCTGTAAGCTAAACGCCCACGGCGATTGTGCCCCCAACTTGCCACGTTGCCAGCCCAAACAGAAGCTGCTGCGTCGCCAGAAGAGCACCTCCGAGCTGGAGAATCGCGTTGATATCGAGGAAGAAAGTGAGTATTTTCCACGCATTATATCTCCCCTTCCTCGCAACCCGTTAACCCCCCTCACTCGCCTTGCTGCCATGGTAATTGCAAAAGCAAAGCCCATCACGCGCGCGCTCTCTCCAACTAAACCAATCCCCCACTCTACCCACTCTAACTACAACAACAATAACTACAACAAACAGTAACAACAACAGTAACAACAACAACACACTCTAATACGCCCCCTGCCCCGTTTGTGCCTGTGTCACGTGAGGCAGGCAGAGCAACATCATAACCCAGGGCTGTACTCCAAAACTTAACGACCTTCTCCCCTAGGTGTGCGCTGGGCTTTTTAGTAGTATGCCACGCCCCCCCCTCGAAGCCCCCAGTACTACTACTATGCGCCCCCACTCGGCTCGTCTGCTCGTCGTGTGTGTTTATGCTAAAAATTGAAACTGAAATTGGAATTGAAATTGAAATTGAAATTGAGTTTTTATTTTAGTTTGAGAACTTTGCATTTGCATTTGCATTGTTGTCCTTGTCGTCCTAGTCCCGGTACTGTCCACGTCCTGCTCGCTTGGAAGCTCCTCTGTGCTCCATTCTGTTGTTGTGGTGTTTCCAACAAAGTGTTGCACTCCTACCTGGTGCATGCCACACACAACAACAATAACAACAACTGTGCCGGAAGAGCGTAGCCGAAACTGAACCATAACTAGAAATCGATAGGGAACAGGGGGAAACAGCAGGGAACTCTGGGGGGGGGGGCAAAGGCAGCTAGAGTCGCGCTCTGACAGCTGTCAAATTGTACAGGAGCGCATCCTGCGCGTATTGATTTGACTCGCTGGCAATGTGTGGCAATGTGGGAATGGGCAAAAGGGGGCGCAACGGGAGGCGGCTACAGTTGATTTCACAATGGATTTATGGCACTCGTGGGACAAACTGATTGCGTCATTTCTGATTTCTGCCACAATTCGCAAAAATTTCAACAAGATATCCCTCGGTTTTTTTTTTTTGCTCCCTCGTTTTCCCGTTTTTATTTCTATTTTCATTTCATTTTATAGCATTTTTCTGGTTTACACTTGCGTTGAGAAACGTTTCCGTTTCATACAATTTCTGTGTGTGTAGAAATGATTTGTGGCTCCAACGAGGAAGCTCAGCAAACCGCATATATAAAACATATAACATAATATATATAATATATAATTCTGTTATTTGGTAGAAGTATGAGTTGCGGAACAAAGTCATGAACATGAACATGGAATTGCATCAAGGCTGTAACGTAGATCGAGATGGGGGGCACTTAAGTAACTAAAGTATTCTATAATTTACTCTAGATAGAATTGCATTCATGTCTCTATCTTTATCTGTATAGTCTGTCAAGTAGAGCGGAATGGAATACTTTACTAACTATGTATATCGAGTGTTCTATACTGAACTATATTCTATATACTTTTGTAAGCATATGCAGGTCTCCTTTTCGATCTGTGTAGTATGTTGCGTATGTAGATCGAAGTGGGATAGTTATCTATCTATGTATATAGAGTATACTATGATAAACTCTCTTCTATATACTTATGTGTACCTAAGTCCCCATCTCGATTTGTTTACTCTGTTGCGTAGATCGGAATGGAAGACATATCTAACTAGAGTATTATATAGTTAACTGTATTCTATATACAAATATGTCTCCATTTCTATCTATACACTCTGTTATGTAGATAGAAATAGGATACTTATCTAATAATGTATATAGAGTATTCTATAATGAACTCTATTCTATATACTTATGTGTATCTAAGTCCCCATCTTCATCTGAGTATCGTACTCTGTTGCCTATCTAACTAGAGTATACTATAATTCACTCTATTTTATATAGAATATAATGCAATATGTTCTATCCCTGTACTGTATTTCCATCTCTGTACTCAGTGCTGTAGATCGGAATGGGATACATATCTAACTATGTATATAGAGTATATTATGGTGAACTGTATACTATATACATATGTGTATTTAAGTCCCTATCTCGATCTGTGTACTCTGTTACGTAAATCGGCATGGGATACTTATCTGACTATAGAAAGTTCTACACAACGAACCCATTTCGATCTATATACTTACTCTGTTACGTAGATTGGAACGGAAGCCATATCTAACTAGAATATTCTATACTGTACTCTATTGTATATAGAATATAATGCAATATGTTCTATCCAAGTCCCCATCTCGATCTGTGTAGTCTGTTACATAAATCAAGATGGTTTACTTCTCTAACTATACAAAGCTCTAACGATAACAACGTTTCCCATCTCGATCTGTGCACTGTACTCTATAAACTGTACTCAATTTATCGTGTATAAACTCCTCTTCCCTTCACACCAAATTATACACCCACCTTGAACCACCAAAATATAAAGCATCGCCACAGGAATCGGTTAGCCCCCAAGGCGGGGCTCCTCAGTCTGCGGGTCTCGACGAGGTACAAAATCAAAGCGCAAATCTGTTGAATGTGCCCCAAGCGAAATTCCGTCAAAAGACGCCACTCATCAATCGCATTGCGCAACTAGGTACAGCATCAAATCTCTCTCACTCTCTCTCTCTATATATATATCATATATATATATATATATATATATATCTAAATATAAAATATATATACTGGCTATACTCGTATTGTGTATGCGCAAGTGATATCCGATTGCAAATGCGCTTGACATTAAACAATTTATCAGTTTGAATCTGTTATGTTTTTGTTTATCGATCTTTATCGTTATCGTATTTACGTATAGTTTCCTTAAACGGTTGTTGCGATGATTGATTGTTGCGCTTTGATTCACCTAATTAGCGACAAAGAATGAAAATACAACTAACAATTATGATTAATAATCAGAAACCACAACAACAACAATAACAACATCAACTCACATCAACAACAACAGCAACAACTATTATCGATTACATTCACATTAATCAGGGCAGAGGATAACGCGCATCTCTCTCACATTTGTTATCGATTAATCGACTCGAATCAGACGAGCTAGCGGAGCATGTTATAGCTTCGATCAACAACAACTATCGCCAAAACACATCGGAATCAGCACTAGCTATCGCTCTCAATATATAATATATATCGCCTCACATTGTAGTAAAGCGCCAGTGTGCCCGTATTACAATATACTATACTATATCTTTTGTGGGTACTGTACGAGTTGGGTTAGCCGTTGGTTACGTTAACTCTATATATATATATATACAATACACTTAATATCGATAACTGTCTTAGAGGTTATAGCGATCATATTCACCAGACTGCAGTGTGA
Organism: Zaprionus camerounensis; assembly: GCA_018904165.1. Lineage (NCBI taxonomy): Eukaryota > Metazoa > Arthropoda > Insecta > Diptera > Drosophilidae > Zaprionus > Zaprionus camerounensis. The sequence continues at coordinate 963,289 of JAEIFS010000037.1, forward strand.
ATCGATAAAGCTAATTTACTGTAGCGATAACTTTTAAGTATTATCACATATTCGCACACACAAACTATCACAGCCACACACATAGACACATCTAACTCTTCATAGACGCCCCCCCCTCGCCCTCGCCCCCTTCCCTTAATTAGTCCTAATTGAAAATTTATCGAAACAATCGAAAAGCATTTGACAAATTTAACTAATGCACTTCAAAATCGATGCACATCATTAAAACGAATCGAATCGTTATCGTTATCGTTATCGAAATTTAAACAAAAACCAATTTGAACTGGCCAACACCCACGACCACGCCTTCCACCACCACCAACCACCTACAACCACCAACAATAATAATAATAATCGACGGCAATTGAATCGACAACCAATCGAAATGCCACGGCACCAAACAACTATCGATACATTTATCGAACAAATTCAAGAAATTACCGAAATCGATCAAATTTATCGCGTGCTGAAACAAGCCGGCGAACTCAAATCCGGCCAACATCTTACAGCCGCCGACAAATCCATCCACGTGCCTGCCACAAAGGGCCTGGACGGCAGCGCTGGACTCGGTCTCGGCCTCAGCGTCGGCGTCGGCAGCGCCGCGGGAGCGGGAGTGGGCGCGGCACCTCCCAGCCTGGCACTGCCACTACAGAGCGTCGCGGCCGGCAGCGAGCGTGCACCTCCGCCAGAGATACCCATTGTGAATGTGCCGGACACGGTGTTCCATCTGGACTCGCACCAGCAGCAGCAGCAGCAGCGGGAGCGGGAGCAGCAACGGGAGCGGGAGCGGGAGCACACACACCAGCGCAGTCTGGCATCGGTGGCGCAGGCGGCGGCGGTGCGAGCGGGGCGTGGCGTCCGCCCACCGCCAGTGGCCATGCCCATACTGGGCGTGCAGCTGCAACAACAGGAGCTGCAGCAGCAGCGCGGCGGCCTCCCAGTGCCCACACAAGATATCTCTAGTAGCTCAGGTCCGCAACTGCAGCAATAGCAGTCCAAGTAGTTTGTTGTTACTCTCTTGCTCTCTCTCTCTCTCTCTTTCTACTCTCTCTCACTCTATCTCTGTCTCTGTCTAACTGAGTCTGCTCATGAGTTCATCAAGTCTCTCTCTCTCTCTCTCTTGTTTCTTGAGTTTTCTTACTTAGTTTGCGATTTCGTCTTGACATTTTTATGGTTTGTAGCAGTCTTACCTCCCCCCCCACGTCTCCACTCCACCCCCTCTCTCTTCACCCTTCACTCTACGCTGTAGTGGCATTCAAGCAATCAATCAATCAAACAGTCAATCAATCAATCAAATCGAACATTTCAAAAAACATTCGTTCGTTTCGTTAAACTTCAAATTCAAGTTTAAGTAAAATACTCGCAAGCAAAGTGTGTAAGACACACACACACATAGATACACACACACACACATAGAGTACTGCTCATATTGTCTGTCTCTGTCACACACACATAGCTAGACAACTATAAGTGCCCTTCTGCTTCACTTAGAAACTGCTAAATGCTCGAACTGCACTTGTAGCGCATCCCACACACACACACTTGAACACACACACACACACACACACACAGATAGACACTCAAACACACACACACACACAGGCACACTTAAAGACACACACACTAACAACTACTTATAACTATATCTATATTAATTGCATAATCTGTTTAAGATAGTCGCAAATTTAAGCGTTAGCTATGAAATTTATTGCGCATACGCCCCGTTTGGCTTCGCCTTGCCTGCGCAGCTTGCAAGTGTTTGCAGTACAGCAAGAACAACAACATGCAGTACACACACACAAGTACACACATGTACACACCTTCACACACACCTACACTTAGTGCATTTTGTGTATAAATTAAAATTGCTTTTGTTTCTGATGCCCCCCCATAAAGTTGCTTCTGCCTCGCGTCTTAGCTTAGTTGCTAGCTAGCTTAGAGTCTAGTCTTACATACATACATACGTAACTAGCAGTAGTGTATACGCATATATATCTCTATAGCCTGTTGTATTTTATGTATGCTAATCATGCATTATTTTCATTTCAACACACGCACAGCAAAACTAAAAACGATGAAAATAATAAAAATAAAAACTGGATTAAAGCTCCTCTCTCTCTCTCTCACTCTCACTCTCTTTATCTCTTAAAATAGACAAAATTTGACTCTCTGACTGCTTTGCATATGTGTGTGAGTGCGCCCTTAGAGTGTGTGTGCGTGTGTGTGTGTGAGTGTGAGTTGTGTAACAAATTTGCCTCGTTGTATCTTCGCATCGTGACCCAAATAATGAATCGGATCGGGCTGCCTGTGCCGCATACGCTTTACACTCGAACAAATTTTGCACAGAAAGAGAATGTTATTATTATTATTTATTGTCGCCACCTGGTCGCCATTTTGTAGGGTATGCTGCAGCAGCAGACGTGCATGTGCATGTGCAGCGGGGGCAGTATCGGAGGCAGCCAAGCGAGAGTGATTTTCAATTGAAAAGCGACGCAGCGAGCTGGCAACACACACAATTTCCACACACACACACACACAGACACGTTAACACGTACAACATGCCACTTGCCACATGCCACTTGCTGCCTGCTGCATGCCACATTGGCGCGCGCTGCCTTTGAGGGTGATCAGATTTAATGGCGATGCCTATTTGCAATCTGTCGCTCACTTTGCCGCACTGGAGTGCATTCTGCTTTGCCACAAAACGTTGCACCTCCACACTTTCGTCACTGCATGCCCTGTGCGGTTGCCAATTAGCAGCTGCGGGCTGCCCCACTGCCACAGCACAGTTGCAACTTGCAACTTGCGCTGCTGCCGCAGCAGTTGCTGAGCCATAATTAGCTTGGCCTGTGTGTAGTGCGACAAATATGCAGTTAAGTCTTACATAATCGATCGATAATACATCTACACACACACACATATACACACACACATAGACACACACACACAGATACCAGAACAAATTGATTTACCATTGAAACCAGTGCAACAATTCGAAAATTAACACACACAAAAATGTTTTCTCGTGTCCATTCTTTTGCCACTTTTGTTTCGCTTATAAACTAAATATATATATCAAAATGCAATGACAACACAACAATAACAACAAATGCGACTACAACAACAACAACTACCACCAAGATCTACGCCTTGCCACACCCTATGCCGCCGTGGCAAACATGTCCAGCTCGGCCTACATCAGCTCTGGCTTTGGCATCAACTACTACACAGCAAGTGCACTGCAGCAGCAACAACTACAACTACAACAACAGCAACAGCAGACAACAGCAGCAGCAACATCTAACTATCTACAACAGTCCTCATCGCCAGCACATCAGCAACAGCAGCAGCAACAACGGGAGCAGCAGCAACAACAACGGGAGCAAGCCTCATGCAGTTACCTACAAAACGATCCCGGCGTGCGTCGGCGTCTCTTTGCCGGCTTCCGTCCGCTGTCCGGGTTTGGACGCACACTGAGGCAGCAGCGTTCGGTGCAGCAGCAACATCGTTCGATCTCATTGCCAGAAAGTAATTACGTTGCCACACACGACAAACAGCAGTTGCAGCAGCAGCAAGAGCAGCAACAACGACACATTTACCAACACTATTATCACTATCAACACTATCTCAGTCAGCAACACAATTTCAAGCAGCTGCAACAACAGCTTAAACAACAGCAACAACAAGCACAACAACAACAACAACAACAGCAACAACAACAACAACACATTAACAACACACACGAGTTTGCAACATCATCGACAGTCATCGATATCGATTTGTGCGGCAACAGTTCGACCACAACAACAACAACAACTGCAACAACAACAACAACAACAACCAGTACAATTTTAACATCTTCAACAACAACAACTACAACAACAACAACATCTTTTTGGAATTGTACTGCATTCCTTATTCCAATTTGGATGTTCAATTTTTTCATTGATGTTTAGCGAGTCTCGCATCTGTTCAATGTTGTTGTGTGCGAGAGTGTGTGTGTGTGCGAGTGTGTGTGTGTATGTCTACTGTGTGTGTGTGTGTATGTGTGTTAAATGTACACCTTAGCCCACTGTGCACTACCCCCTCTCTTATTCCTTTACCTTTACTTTAATTTGCAGTTAGACAAACTCGGCTTGCAGCATTGCCCCAACACGCCAATTAGTCTTAACCCAGTTTACACTTGAGGCAAACGGCTCATTTCCGGCAACAACGTAGCAGCAACAATTACTCGCGCCATGGCTGCAGCATTGCCATAATTTGTATGCCACTAACAGCAGCAGCAGGGGTAGGGGGCAACTTGCAACGTGGCGTGTAAATTGCGCGCCATTCTTTAGTGAGAGGCGGCAGTCGACAGCGTGGCATAAAGAAAAGATGCTGCACACACAGCTTGGCACAAGTGGCACAAGTTGCGCCTGTTGCAAGTTGCATGCAGCAAGCTGCTGAAGTTGCGCCGAGCCGAGTTCATTTTTGCTTAATGCCTGCCGCATTTTTAATGCCATTCTCAATCTTCAGCGGACTTCTGGGCCATGTCCGAGACGCCCCCGAGCAGGCAGAGTGGAGGGGAAGGCAGCAACAGAAAAGCTGGCAAACTTTTGTCTTAGCTGGCAGTCTCTGCTCCCTCTCCCCCTTCTCTCTCTCTCTCTCCCCCACTCCTTCTGCACAGGCTACATAATTATGCTAAAATTTGTTGTGCCACACAATATTTTTTCTGTTTTCCACCATCTTTGCTTGCTTTTTGGACTGGAACTGCGACTGGGATTTTCCTTTTACACCGCCCCCCCCCCCGCCCCTTGTCGTACTGCCCCTCTTCACCCACTGCCTGTCTTAGTTTTGCATGTTTTCCTTTGGCCCCGGTCGAGTTAGCTGCGAGCCAGCTCAGGCAGCTCGGCGCGCATTTATTTTTCCGCATTATTTTTTCTGCTCTATTACATTTCTCTGGCCCCGGAGCAGGAAGAGGAGCCGGCGCCGGACGCGACTCCTTGCCGTCGTCGTCGTCGTCGTCGTCGGCTTCTTTTTGGCTATTTTATGCATGAACGCTGGCGTGTTAATGCTGCAGACTTTCAGTTTGGCTTGCTTTCCTCTCTCTTTCCTTGTCTTTGCCTTCCTTTCGGTTTGGTTTTGTCTTCGTTTAACTTAATTAGTTTTCATTCCCTCCCCCACTCCCTCCTCGACTGACTAACAAGTGTACTAACCAGCGCAGCAACTTCGATTTAACATGAATATGAATATATATACTATACTATATATACCTCAACCAACAGCGACTATAAACACAAACACGGACGTGGCACGTCCCTTTGGCGAGCCACTGATGCTGACCAGAACCATACTGAAGAGTACCGAGCCCAGTCACAGTCACAGTCACAGTAACGATGCCACCAGTCACGAGTCAGTCACGGCCAACAGACGTGTCAGACTCAACTGAGAGACACTCAACAACAACAACAACAAGAACAAGAACAACAATGAGAACTAGACGAACTTCCTTAGTTGACAACGAATCCAACTGTGGATTCATTATTATTATTTATTTAGTTTATTTAGTTCACTCTCTCTATTTATAGCCAACATGTTTAGCCCTAATTGCAGTTTAATTACCTTTTATTTTGTTACCTTTGTCCCGCTAAAACTAGCCGTAAAAGTTTAGCTTGTAAGCGAATGCGAAGGCGAGAACACGCAGCACAGTAATTATTATCAAAGTACTCGACTAATCCCTATCTGTATCTGTAGCTGTATCTGTATCCCACACTATGCGTACTCTACACTATACTCTACACTCTACTCTAGTTCGATACTCGTTCGATAAATGTGTATCGATAGTAGCATGCTTTCGATAAAGTAGTCACAAGTAATTGTATTTTAAAGTATTTTAGTCATTTATTACGCACATATCGCTCTATTTGTATCTGTATCTCTTATGTGTATCTGTATCTGTATCTCTAAAGAGTAAAACTATCTGTATGTTTGTTGTAAATACGAAACACGTGAATAAAAAGTACTTCTAGAACATATTTCAGCTGTTAAACGAGTCAAGAGAGCGTCAAACCTGCGACATCAACACTGGGCACACACCTCAAACACACACACACACAACTGGCTGTCTCTTTCTCTCTCTCTCTCTCTGTCTGTATTGAATGTTACTACACACTCTGTCTCTCTCTCTCTCTTCTATACTGTTAATCGATGTTTAGTTTACTTTTGAGTTGAGTTGAAGCAACAAATCGAGAACTGTGTTTCCTCCTTAAGTTTCAACTCTCTTTTTCAGTTTCCTTTTCTAGTGCTGTAGCTGCATATATATACTAGATAACATATATACATATATATACTCATGATTCTCTCTCTCTCTGAACCAATCGAAATTAAATTGCAAACTTTTTTCCATACATTTTTATTGCTTTTGCGTAAACTGAAACCGAAACAAACCTTGTGAAACACGCGTGTTGTTTGTTCGTCTGTCCAACACAACAACAACAACAACAACAACCTCCTTCACAACACACATCCAACAACAACAACACAATCTGTTTAACAACCTCAACAACAACTGTGAACCACGTCTACAGCACCGCACTCGCCACGCCGCCAAAAGCTGAACTTGCGCATGAAGTCGCTGAGCTTGGACTCACCCGAATCCTCGGAGCTGCATGGCCAGTTCAGGCGACGCCAGCATTTGCCAACCACATCGATGGCCTCCACATCCGGCAGTGGCGTCAGTGCTGGCTACTATCACGGCGGCTCGGGAGGGCATCTGGAGCACAGTACTCCGCCATCGAACAACAGCCGGCTGCACTGTAAGTAGCAAACCAGTTCCCTACGCACCCCTCCGCCTCTCCCACTCCGCCTCTCTCTTCGTGTGTTTCTCTACGTTTGCGTCGCACCACACCGACTGGAGTTGCACTCTGCCTCGAAAGAAAGAAAGAACTCCCACTCCCACTCTCTCTCTCTGTGTGTTTTCAACTCTCTCTCTTCTGAAACTCTTAACTCGACTCGAAGAACAGACACGCAACTGCAACCGCAACTGGATATATATTGCTCTTATCTAAACTCTTTAATCCATTACCAGATCGTAGTTAGTGCTTTTTAAGTAACTTGGTATTGTGTTTCGTTCTCGTAGAGCATGTAGCGCAATTGGAAGTTGATTAAAATTGAATTTGAAGACAGTTTCTCATCAATCAAACATTGCCATCAATCGATAGAAAACTCATTCAGCGCAGGCTTCTCATCTCAGAACTGAACCACCTCCGATCTTAATGTTCCAGCACCTCAGCTTAACTTTCGTTCAAAGTATCTTTAACTCGTATCTGTATCTTTATATATACTTCTCTCTATCTGTAGCTTTAGCTGTTACTGTAACTTTGTATCTTTGTATCTTTATCTCTTTGTATCTTTGCTACCTGTAACTTGTATCTCGTTCTGTTTCAATCATACTTCGTGCATTCAACCGCAGCGCGAGTGTGTGTATGTGCGTGTGTGTGAGTGTGTATGTGTGCGTGCTGCATGCGCCGCCTTGTGGCATATCCCAGTCGCCCATTAACGTCGTCTCTTCTCGCATCCATCTGCACTTACAGCTCCCTCGAGCCCATCGCATCCGGGCCGCAAGTTGCTCTACGCCACACGCGGCATGCGCGGCGGCAGCGTCGATTTGCCTGACGAGATGGAGAAGTCACAGTCCTCGGCCAGCACATCGCCTTGCCTATCACCAGTAAGACATGCCCAGGTATTCCCCCGCCCCCCCTATCCGCCATAATCCCCCCAGTTATAGTTTCCTTTGTTTCTTTCACACACTCTTCATCTCTCTCTCTCTCTCTCTCTTTTGTTGTACATATTTCTGGCTTTTCGAATTCGTTCTCCCTGCTAATCCTTATTCCATTTCAAGAAGTCACACCGTCTGCTGCCCACCAATCTGTACGTCATACTCTACAACTTCAAGGCGCGCCATGCCGACGAACTTGATCTCAAGGCGGGCTACAAGGTGAGTTGCAAAACATAAATCGGAATTCCGATACAGTTTTTGTAGCAGGGGAATTCTATTGTGTAATCCCAGCTGTCAGCCTTTGTGCAGGGTATTAATATGCACGGCGCATAATTCAGCAGTGAATAAATAAATAAAACGCTTTGTTTAATCCGCTAAACTACGCGTTTACCACACAAACAGGACAAAGCAAAGCTTGCCGAGGAAATTGCCTGTACCAAATCAGAAAGAACTCTCTCACACACACACACACAGTTGCAGATACATAAATATACAATATATACAAAAAACATATTCAATATGGCAATGGCAAAAACAAATGTTGAAAACAACAACTGGTTCATTTATAATGTACACAGCGCATTTTTATTATGTACACAACGCGGCGGGCAGTTGGGGGAAACCTAGCAGGGGGGGGAGAAAGGATAAAGAAGGGGGGCAGGGGAGTGGCAAAAGTATAATATAATAGTTAGGGGCTTGTGTACACTCTCTGATTGGGATTGAGATTGGAATTGGTACTGCAATTGCAATGGCGCACACGGCACAGTGGGCAACGCAGCTTAAATAAGTAAACAAAGTTGAATTTTAAAGAGACAGCAGTAGCTAAATTCATTTGACTGCTCAAAACCTATATGCAACTCTTAGTTAGGGTAGATAGGCTCTTTAAATAGAGTATATTTTCGTTACTCTCTACAATTTAATTTAGAAATTTTTATAGAATTAATTTTTTTTACCAAATTTGATTGTATTTATTGATTTAGAAAGAAAACTGTAGATATTGTTTTTTAAAAATTGTCGTAAACTTTGACAGCATGAAAAAATCTGGGAAAATCAAAATGAAATCCATAAAATAATGATGTATAGTTATTGTAGAATCGAAACCATGCATATAAAGTTATTCCAAATGATAATTGGATGCCTATTTATATAGTTTTGACTGCTGAAAGTGCATAAAACGTCAAGGAATCCACTTGAAATGTTGATAACGTTTCGATATGCTACCAAATATCACATAGAAATAGCTAAAAAATGGATATCTATGCTTTTTTTGAATAGCTCAAACGATATAGAACACAAAACTGAAGAAATATAATTTGATATAAGCATAAAGTTTATTAAGTTACTTAGATTATGTGCATTAGCACAAGTAAACTAGGGATAAAACCTTCTTAAAAATGCTTTACCAAATGTAAATCGCTTGATTTTTGACACAGTTATAAATGTGCAAAGTTTACTTGATGCTGAACAAGAATATATATATCTGTATGTGTATAAAACACTAGTATGTAGAGAATTGTATATGCTTTACCAAATGCAAATCGCTTGATTTTTGACAAATTTATGAATTTGCAAGGTTTACTTCAGACTGAATAAGAATATATATATGTATATATTTAACACGAATGTTGTATATAAAAAATAACACGAATGTTGTATATAGAAAATTGTACAAAAAAGTTGCAATTATTATGCTTCCTTGCCCCACTGTGCCACAGTGGCCTCTGGCAAATTGTGCTTGATATTTACATATGCATTAGCCGCGCGTCCTTGTCGAGCAGATAAGGCAAGGCAGGGCAGGGCAAGGCAGGCAGGGCAAGACAGGGAGTGGTTAGGGCTTACTGCATGCATGGATAATGCAAAGGTAATGGATAACGTGGCCCACTTGGGTCTTGTGCCTGTGTGTCTCTCTCTCTCTCTGTGCTCCCCAGGTGACGGTCATCGATACCTCCGATCCGGACTGGTGGAAGGGCAAGGTGCTGGGACGCGTTGGTTTCTTTCCATCGAAGTATTGCGTCCGTTTGAATGCCAACGAGAAGCCGCTGCAGGTTACCCACAATCTGCAGGTGAGCGACGGTGAGCGGGGCGAGAACATGACCCTGCTGCGGGACCAGATTGTCATCCAGGTATGCTCAATTAGGAGGAGCATGTTCCTACTCATGATACTCATACAGTCCCCCCCCACTCTCTCTGGCAGACTGGCGACGAGGTCAATGGAATGGTGATGGTGCGCTCGGCGGACAATCGGCAGGGATACTGCCCCATCAAGTACCTGCAGGAGGTGTGACAGCCAGAAGGGGAAGAGCCGCCTGCCAGGTCATCGATGGTGTCCTCGCGCACCGCTGGAGCCGGGGCTGGTGGCGACAAGACCAAGCGTAGGATTAGAATCGTTGTCAGCGACAACAACAATTTAGCCACAAGTAGCTCCTTTCCCCCCGGACCCACAACCCCCACAGCACCCCCACCCGCCCCCGCATCGCCGAGCCACGAGACAAAGCGTCTGAACATCGAGTACAGTGTGACAGACGATGGTGGTTTCACCTGGGACAAGGACAAGGATGTCCTCATACTGTCTGGCCGCAACAAGAACGACAAGAACTGGGAGAACTGGGAGCGCATCAGAGAGCAGAAGCTGGAGAAGATGAAGAACATCTGCTTCGAGAGCTATCGCCAGTCCAAGCGGGACAAGCTGCTGCTGTCCAAGCCGAGGCCCAAGCAGCTGGACTCCACTTGGTATACGGACAACATCTACTCGAATCGCTCTGACGATCTGGACGAGGACTACGTGCCGGACTGCATCAAGTACGGCACCTACGGCAATCGCATACTGCGCGACATACGCGAGCACGACGAGGATGCGCTGCCCATGCGGGAGAGACGTGGCGAGGGTGAGGGCTCACCTGGCTATGGTTTGCAGCGCTCCAAGAGCTGCAAGGAGTTCCAGTATCCCAAGTCGCAGAGCTGCTGCTTCGAGGGCAATGTCTTTGAGTCCGGCTCGGGTCAGTCAGCTGCAGCTGGTGGTGGAGGTGGAGGTGGAGGCACTGCCACCACGTCGATATTGAAGAACCGTGCCGGCGTGCCCAAGTCCTACTCCTTCAGTGCCTCCACGAAGACTATGCCATTCGATATCATCGACTACGAGCTGCCCCCGGCCTCCAATACGAGGCGGGAGAAGCGCGAGGCCTACAGGCGCAGCATGAATCTGCTCTACAGCAACAGCCTGGACGAGCGCACCCTGGCGCACACCTGCTGTGCCCGGGAGCAGTGCACCAGTGCCAAGTGCCTGCTGGACGACATCTACTCCAGCTCCAGGCGTCGCAATCTGCAACACAGTCGCAATCTCGCCGCCAATCTCAATGCACGCTCTCCTGCGGATTGGCTCTTCGATGAGGCAGATCATCGTGTTGCACGTGCCCCAAAGGCGCCTCCACCACCACCTCAGGTGATCTGTTGCTGTGCAGCGGATGAATACAGTTGCCACAGAGCGGCAAGAAGGTCGCCCCACTGTCCTGGCCATCATCCAGCGGCTGAGGAGGAAGAGCACATGCATTGCCGCTACGATACGGATCTGGAGCACTTCATACGAGCGGAGCGGGAGCGTCTGTTGTTGCAGGACAAGTTCCTGGATGAGGACGAGAGGTATCTGGCTCAGGCACAGAGTCACCATGCACATGGCAGTCCTGGCAGGCGATACGTGCAGCGCTATCAACGTCCCACGCGCAGCAAATCTCTGCTAGAAGTGCCGCCACCCAATCTGTACGACGAGGACAGTTGCTCTGACACCACAGAGATTGATCTGGAGGACTTCAACATTGATCTGGAGAAGTACTGGGAGCAGCTGGACAAGCCACCTAGTCCCATCAACATGGACATGCGCAGGAATATGCACAGCAGCCTCAAGGTGAAGAACGTCAATGTGAGGTGCTACAACAACGGGCAACCCATCGACACGCACGACCGCGAGCACGAGCGACTGATGATCAAGAAGTCCCTGCTGGAGGGGATGCCCTCGCCGCCACAGCTCGACTCCAGTGGCTCCTCAAACAATGCGGCCTTTACTTTTTTTGAGCATCCCCCGGCTGCGCTGCACCACCACCACCACCCACAGCACCACCAGCAGCAGCAGCACCTCCAGCAGCAGCAGCACCTCCAGCAGCAACACCAGCCTCACCCACTGCACCAGCCACGCCATGCCGGCTACGCTGGTGGCTATGGCCATAAGGTGTATCCCGCTGCAGACACCCTACCCTCGTATCAGTACAACAACTTCTATCCAGAGCACAGCACACTGGGCGGGAGTGTGCTAACCCAGCAACCCACGGCAGGCATACACCACGCCTCTGCTGGAGGTCACTCGGCACTGAGTCTGATCAACAACATCTTCTCCATCTACAAGCCGAACAAGTACTCGCCGGAGAACTGCCAGCTCAACTACGAGAGCAAGCCGGAGCCGTGCAAGAAGATGAATGTGCCCAGCACCCGCCGTCCCCTTGGCGCCGTCTCCTGCAACACGGGGGGGGCGGGCATGGAGTACCTGCACTCGTCGATGAAGCGCCCTCTGTTGGTGAGTGCCGATCAGCCGCACTTCAAGATCATACCCGAGAAGACGGGGCTGAAGATCTCACCCCTGCTGGCCTACGATGATGACCACGACGGGTATGGTGGGCTGGCTGTCGAGAAGGCCAGTCAGCACCACAGGCTGAGCAGCACAGCACGACCCCTGATGCTCCCGCACTGATGGTGCTGGACCTTTCCGTGGTATGGTAATGGTAATGGTAGCTACTGTTAGATACAGCAGAAGTAGAATCTCCAGAAGAAGGCAGGAACAACCCAAAAGACTTGCAGCCAAACGAACGCACAACTCGGCCCAGTGGCTCCACCTAATGTTGTACTCACCTCACACCTCACACCTCAATTCACCACAGTTCACTTCATCTCTCTCTCTTTAAACCAACCTCTCCGTTCTCTCCGTTGGAACTGCTTTCGGTTTAGGTTGAAGCATCATCTCATTAGTCCACAAAAGCCAACAACAACAACAACTACAACAACAAGAAGACACCATCACCACCAACAACAACAACAACAACTGCGCCATACCATTGGAAATAAAGCACCAAGAAGATGAAGGAGAAGAAGAAGACACGTTTTAGCAAAGTAGCAAACATTTTAGGCATACGCGAACTAGGGATAATTTTATCGAGTATTTAACTAGCAAACCGGAACCGGAAAGGATCAATCAGCTCGGCTTTGACCTTGACACGACACTAACAACCACACACACACACTCGCACACTGGCATACACATACAGGGAAGCTGCAGAGCTATCGATTGCTTAGTAAACTAGACGATAGTTTCTAAATGAGATATTAACGATCGATAATCAAAGTAAAACTCGACTTGATGATTGATTAAGATACTTTCTCTATAGAGAAGTTCAATTCTGTCACTTCAGTCACATCTCTAGCTTACTATCGTCAGAGCTATCGATTGCTTAGTAAACTAGACGATAGTTTCCATTCGAGATACAACTGATAGTTTACTCAACATTCAAATCAATTCGACAATCGTTTAAAGATTCTTCTTCACAGAGAAGTTCGATTATTCTACTTAAGACACATCTCTAGCTTACTATCGTCAGAGCTATCGACTCCATAGTGAGCTAGATAGTTTATATTTTATATAATATTTAATGATTGTTTACAAATTGTTTAAATCAATTCGACAATCGATTCAAGATTCTTCTTCACAAAGAAATTGGATTATTCCACTTAAATCCCATCTCTAGCTTACTATCATCAAAGCTGGAGTTATGCGATAGTTTCCATTAGAGATATTTACGAATTTTACTACAATAATTCAAATAATATTCAAATCAATTCGATAATCACTTTCAGATTCCTTCTATAGAAAGAAATTCGATTATTTCAATGCAATACCATCCCTAGCTTACTATCGTCAATCGATAGTTTCGCAGCACACATTGTACACACACTTTTGCAGTAACACAAATCGATAAATGTGCTTTTAATTCGCTTGAGAAACCGCCGCATGTAGTCGATATGCAACCTACATACAAACATAGATATATAGAGACTATACACATATAGTAAGGGGCGTATCTCATGTACTTTCCCACGATGAAAGTGCACAGAGAGAGAGCACCCTGTATACGTACCACTAATTTTTCGAGCAACTTTTAAGCAATCAGCAGCGTACTCAATACAGATATAGATGTATAGAGCTATATAGAGAGATACACTATATACTATAACGATAACGATAACGATAACTATATGATAGTTGTAAGTCATATTCATATCCGTGTTTCACAATTGTATTTAGAAGTGGCAATTGCGTCGTGTATACCCTGTAAACTCCTGAACAAAACCCCGTAGTAGCTAAGCAGATTTTATTACAAGAACAACAAGAACTATTTGGGTATATATATATTTACGTATGTATCGCATATCGATATATATATGTATGTATATCGATACTGATTTGAGACAAACGTTTTATTAACACGAAATTTTTTCTATTTTTTATACCAAACAACTTTGAGGGGACGAAACACTTGATAAGGCTTGAACTCTATATAAGTTGCGGCTTCTACATATTGCAGTACCTAGTCTTAAACAGGTCTAAGAACAACAACAACAACAAGAAGAACAACACTAGATTCGTATGTAAATAAGCTGAATACTACTTAGAGTATGAATATGAATATGAATATGATATGAATATTATTATGATTGTACTTTTATGATGTATGCGTATCCACTGGCCTTATTTATTGCGAAAGGAACAAACTAAGTACTTAACTACACTGAAAGAAAAAGAAGCTGAACTCACACAGATACACACACGAACACAGACACACACACACTACTGACTACAGTTATTCAGAGTATTCGTAAGGCCTTCCGTTCGTTTCGTTAATTCGTTTTTGGCGTCCAATTTTACAAGAGAAAGACATAAGTATTATAGAGAATGAAAGAGAGAGAGCAGCTAGAAAGAGATAGCTGTAACGAATATTGTCGTATTTGTAGTCTATAAGCAAAGCAAACCAAACAGTTTTAGCACACGAATCGAATCGGATTTGGGATTAATTTTGAACGAATTTTGATAGAGATGGAGAACTAAACTAGCGACATTTTACTAGACATCGTTTTCTATTCACATTGTTGTTAAACTACTTACACACACAAACACACACAGATACAGATACAGAGACACAGACACACCTTGTATGTCGTGTATTACTCTCTAAGTGTACCCCTATGGCCTATTAGTCTATAAGCAAGCGGTTTTTCTACACCAGAAACGGAAACAAAAAGCAGAAAGAGAAACAGATGATAAATTTGATGCACCAAACAAGTATGAACACATCGAGCACCCATTTAACTGTATTCAGTCTGGAGACGACCACGAGTATCTCTGGCTTATATATATAGGAGTAGGTTCATCTAGCGTTAAGTCAAGTGTAAAATGTACGAAGTCGACGACGAACACGATAACGCCCAAATCTTATGAGTATGAGTAATAAAACAGAAACAGAAACCGAAATACAGAAACGGGAAACGGAAACTAAAACCAAAGCAAATCAACAACAAACCAAATGCAAAACAAAACGCACGCCTCCTCTGCTGGGAAGGAAGGTGGGTGGAAGGAGGGCGGGGCGTGACATGCTGAAATTGGCAATTAAGTAAAGTAGAAATTAAAGCGAAACTAACTATGTGTAATTAGAGAATAATTGTAATGCAGCCACAGCTCAGCCTGGGCCCCTCTGGGCTGAGCTGCCTACTCGAATTGCTTCGTTTTGTTTAGTGTGTAATATTGTTAAAGTTACGAATACGATTATGAATACGATTACGAGTACAGATACGAGTACGAGTACGAGTACGAAAACATGAATGTTATTGCTGCAGCCTGCGTCAGAGTATTCACAGTATTCGCGCGGCTACCTTGGAGACAGGACTTAGAATGATTGTAGCAAATTTACAACTAAAGTACGATACACACACACTCACACAAAGGAACACACAGAGACACACACACGTGCATACCATAGCATAGCATAAGCGAACCCGTCAAAGATATCAATGCAACTTACATATATCAAGAAGCAAACCGTAAATAAATTAGACGAAAACGTAAATAAACTTAATTCAAGCAACTAAACGAACGTAAACAAGAGCAAACTTAACTCATTTAGCACTACATGCAATTTAAATGTGAAATTATCAACCTCCCCCCTCCAAACACCCAACACCCTCCTCCGCCACCCATCATGCCACCCTCCTGCTGACCCTGTCGTTATTCCTTTGATTTACCTGAATAAAACAAAACAAAAACCATGTTGGAATTCAATGTAAAAAGAAAGACTTTTTTCTGGGAATGGCCAAAGAAATAGAAAAATAAATAATATATTCTAATTGGTTTTAAAGAGAAACAAATTTAGAAAGAGCGTGGCTAGTTTCAGGGCTCTGTGCTGGTGCTGGGTATTTATTAGTACAAAACACTCGCAGCCCTATTCTGATCTGCCTATCGCAAGCCAAGATTTTTAATAGACAAGCCATGCTGCATGATGTGGCATACTTTCAGGCTCGACATCAAAATTTGACAACAGTGACGTTTCTTAACATACTTCGAGGCGGCACATGTATTGCAAAAATATAAAATTTAAAAAATCGTCTGCCTAAAAGTATGTGAAGATATTTTACATTGTCACGCGAAAAACATCAGCCACCTGCTGCTGATTTCTGTGCGCCTGGTAAATTTTGGGATTTGTTCCCTGAACTTCGGAAGTTGCCAACACGTTGCGTAGGAAAGTATACTTTACTTTTCATGGGATTTCTTCGTTGTGTTTAGAATGCCGTCGCTTGAAAGTATGCGATACATTTATTATTTCAACATAATTATTACCTTCTAGCTTTTTTTTTAAATACAATCAGCTCTAATCTAGCTTTTCTTCGCTCGAAAATTCTGGCAATACTTCTCCTGGGCTTGTGACCTGTGCCTGCCTGCTCTAAAACTGCTCTCTCTTCCTATTCCCCTCTCCCCCTTACTCCATGTGTGTCCTTGTGTGACTTCATCCTCGAATGTAGCCTCTCGTTGAGGAGTTTGAGCCCGTCCAGATAGAAAATAAACCAAATTTGATTCAACTTGTACAGGTTTTGTTTTTATTAAGCTTTAAATTTATATCACATTACATTTTACATTAACAAAGATACAAAATATAAGCGACTTGTCGTTGTCCGTTATCTCATCATCATCATATTTGTTGTTTTTACAATCGTTTATATATGGTATAGCAATTGATCAACTGATTCGTTTGGATTGGATTATAGTATCATATAGGTATAAGGGGCTGCAGTCCGTCGTCATGCTTGGCATGAACTTGGACGGAGGCTGCAGCTGGGACGGAGGTTCATTGGGTATCTCGGGTACATCGGGTGATCAGTTAACATAGTTAAACATTTAAAACATAGAGTTAGGGCTTACGTGCTAGTTGAACTAATTTAAATTGGTTTTCTTAACTAATTGCATCAGAGTCAGTCAAAGAAGTTGTGGAACCTAAACCTAAACTACTCTGCCAGGGGCGAACTTCTTGTCAGGCTTATAGCTAGTTCGACGGCTGCTCTCCACCTCCACCTCCAGGTTGTTGTTGCTCTTGCTGCTCGGCTGGGCCTGCTGAAAGTGTGGCAGCTACAGCAGGAGTCGCTGCTGCTACTTCCGCTGTTGCTTCTGCTGCTGCTGCCGCTGCTGCTGCTGCCGCCGCTGCTGCTGCTGCTGCTGCAGTTGTGCTGGCTACGACGCCATCCAGTACATTCAGTGTGTTGCTGCTGGCAGCCTTCTGATTGGGGAAGAGCACCGAGTAGGCTGGCGGCGGGTCCAATTCCTCGTAGTTAGGAGGAGATGTGGCACTGTTGGAGTCTATGCCGGCTCCGTTGGCGGCGGCCAGCGCTGCCTCGCGCTCATTGTTGACTGCGTGCTGCGATGCGGAGGCTGCAATGACACGTATGGATTGAATGTGAGAGCTCAAGCGACAACAGGAGACTGTTGAAGGAAAGAGGGGGGTTAGTGGCGCAACAGCGGAAAGCGGGTTAGGCATTAGTCGGACATAGACATAGTTATTAATGTGGATACAGATGCAGAGACAAGGTACGAGAAACAGAAACAGTTGAAGATACGGGATGCAGATACAGATACAATGTGCAGCGAGACAAACAAAGAGAACAAACACGAACAAAACGAGAGAGAACGGCACATAAATAGAGATGTCTATGTCTTACTTGAGCTACAAGAGAGTGCAATTGAACGTACCCCAGAGGCCGCAGATGAGCAGCGCGCCGCCGCAGAGCAGCATGCCGAGCATTAGGTAGCCCCACGGCCCGTATTTGGATAGATCCGAGTGGAGGCCCGTGCGCGTTGAGTTGCGACGCGTGAATCCGCTGCCACCACCAGTGTTGGAGTTGCCATTGCCATTGCCATTGCTCTCCATGGTGCCATTGTCCTGTGCTTTGCCACCCCCCTCCGACTCGGGCGACAGCTCGCCGCCGCCAATGGCATTGGGTGATTCGCCAGTTGGCTTCTTCATGTCTTTGGTGTGCACTTTGCGCAGCTGCGTCGTCGAGTTGAATACATTCCCATTGCTGCTGCCGTTGCTGCTGGCATTGAAAGCGTTCGTCTCATTGCGAGGCAAATCCTCGGGTGCAGTGGGCGCATCATTGGCGAACAGATTGCGAAACACCTCCAAGGCGAATTGCTCGAACAGATCCGACTCCAGTGCGGACGGCAGAGTGCCGGGGCCAGGACGACGCTGCTTGTAGCACAGCTCGTAGTCCTCATCGCTGTCGTACTCATTGCTGTACGGACAGTGGCGTATGCCATCGCAGGCCAGCTCCTTGGAGATGCACAGAATGGGCTCATCCCTAAAGGGGCAGAGTCTTCATTAGAGTCTGCACTTGAAGAGGGAATCTCAAACTTACCCAATCTTGAGACACTGATGTTTGTTGGCACCCTTACACTGCTCGCCCTTGCCTAGCACAGTGACCATTAGCTTGGATCTCAACGCATGCTGTCCATGCTCCCAGACAATGCGCACACGTCCGTGGAAGAGGCGCACAGGATCCTCCATCTCCGAGGCAGTGTCCTCCAGCTGACAGGGATCCACGCGCCATTGCGCTGTGTGTGGATCCAACGAGCTGAACTGCAAGGTAGAAAACAAACAGATTAGAATACAAAGAGCAATAAAGAGGGGAGGAGGAGAAGAGGAGGAGGGGAGCAGGGCAGGCTACTAAAAGGCACTCAAATCTTTTCACGCCCACAAACAATCACTGCGTGATATAAATTATTTAAATAAATAAAAGTTCAAAACGTGCACAATAAACGATCAACTGCGAATTCATTTTGGATATTTGGCATGAGAACACAACAACAACAGCAACATTGGCTACAATTTGGCTAAAACAACAACAAAAGAGAGAGAGAGTGATAAAGAGAGAGAGAGAGAAAAGCAACACACAACGCTGGCAGTTTAAATATTTACGCTGGAAAAATACGCGGCACAAAAGCGGTTTTTAGGTAGCACATGTGAACCCAACCCCGGCCTGACAGTACTACGAGAGATCGTACAAATAACAATAACAATTATAGATGCATATAGATATATAAATAACAGCCGATCTAGTAGTATGCAAAATGCCAAACACATTCGCACACATTCCTTCTTGCGTCAGTTTGAATATGTAATTTGAATATGATCGTCAATTATACGGATGCTATCTTTAGTTCTCTGTTTCAGAACCTAATCCGGCTGTGTGAGACTTTCACTCTTCAACGAAAATAACTTTAAAGCTTTAAATATGTGCGAAATATCAACGGGAATTTCATAACTACATTCAGTTCAGAGTGAGATCTGAGAGAATACTATAGAGTTCAAGGAGAGACTGTATAATACTTCTACTATATCATATTTACTTTAAATATGTGCCAAATATCTACGAGAATACAATAACTGCATTCAGTGAGATCAAAGAGAATACTATAGAGATCAAGGAAAGACTGTATAATACTGCTACTATATCATCTTTCAAATTGTGAAACAGCAATTAGCAATCAGAGCTCAACTGGCTAATCGTTTCCATTGAATTCCCCTGCCAAATGGATTATCCAAGCACATCAACACTTAACACTTTAACTGTTGTAATCGATCAGAGGCCAAGTTCGATAACTCTACAATCAATAATTAATTGCGCCTCAGTTGCAGTGAGGAACTTAGATAAGCTACAATCTGTCGCAAGGGGCAAACAACTGTGACACATTTGTCCGCATTTGCATACAAAGCAGAGAGACAGACAAAGAAGGCGAATCTGAATACGCATTTAGCAGTTGTACTACCTGCAGATACAGACTGACAGACAGACATGCAGATACGCATATAGACAGATACGGATACAAGCAGAGATAGAGCTGGAGCTGTAGCCGTTGCTGACAATCCCTCGGCGAATCAATGCGAATCACAGTGTGCTCTTTATGGTCGCAGCTTGTCGCCAGGCCACGTCTGTCAGCTCTGTCTCCTCTGTCTTGTCTGTCTCGTCTGTCAGCCACTCAGTCAGTCGGGCAATTCCTCAGTCTGTCAGTCTGTCTGTCTGTCCACCTCTGCCCACCAGGCAATCCGTCAGTTGTCGTTGTAGTATTTATGGCATCGCATCGCCGCAACTGCGGGCAACTGAAAGTGTTGCCCGGGCTGGGACTGCGCTGCGTTTTCCTGGCCAAATGATTCAAACGTGTTTCAAATACACAAAAAAAAAATGCCAGAGCCAGCGCCAAATGCCAACAGAATGGCCCGAATCGGCAAGCGGGCGAGCGCGCTTATGCAAATCGCACGCGCTCTGAATATATGTATGTATGTAGGAGGCGTGTGCGAGCCCCTCCCCCCCTCCTACCTGCACCACAGCTACCTTCTCTCTACAACAAACTACCCCTCAGACAAGCCCCTATGCCGTAAACCCCTCTACAGGCCCCCTCCAGAGCCAGCCACATGCGGGCCACAGCCAACAAAGGCGATGAGATTTATACACACTAAATACTACAATATACTATATGCACGTGTAGTTGAGGGGTATCTATAGGGTATATAACAAGTACTATACACACTGCTGGCAGTTCAATGTCGGCCTTAAAGTCGCCAAGTCGTAACCTGCAGTCGATTAGGCGAGAACTTTTTAATTGGCGACAATTTCGAATGCGATTTCGAATAAACTGAATGAACACTCAAAATCTACACACAATTAGTCGGCCAAGTCTGACGAGAGTGTATCTGTATCTGTCACTGTCTCTATCTCTGTCGACCATGGCATACCTCTAGCTTAAGTTCAAGTTGAAGTTCGAGTCGAGTCAGATTAGACTTAAAATAAGGCGAGACAAGGCAACGGATGAAGTCACTCGGCGAACTTCACAGCACCAGCAGCGGAGACTTTGTCGCTTCTCGCTTCTTTTCGCCTGGTCACGCTTCAAAACAGCGCCAAGATCAAGCGACACCCACACACACACCTCTCTCCAGACCTAATTGCCCCATTGAGGTGCCACAACTGGCGAACAAACTCTAATTGCGATGACCAGCTGCAGCCTTGAGCAGAAATCGCAGCTCATTAGCCCGCATAGAGGGTATCTAATCTATAGCACAAGCACATTAGGCAAATGGGAAGCTACTGAGAAGACTAGTCACAACTAAACTGAACCTCTGCAGAGGCCTAGCATTAACACAAAACATAACTGACAGTTGATAGTCTACTCTTTCTCCTCTTCTATAAAGTGTATACCCTGCATATGGGGTATCTATAGCACAGGCAAAGACGTCAAATAGAAAGGGTGGGCGACTGTCAAGTCTAAATCAATTAGCCGCAACTAAGTTTGAACTTGGCCTTGAATCACGCTAAATATAACAAACAGCTGAAGATAGTAACCTGTCCTCTCGTTTACAGAGTATCTAGAGAGTACATACACCACATCGAGGGTATCTATAGCACAAGCAAATAATCCAAATAGCAACCTGCAGCCAAGCTTAGATTAACAACAGTCACAACGAAGTTTAAACCTCCGCTAAGGCCTTCAAAACCTGCTTATTTTATGTTATGCAAGTGACACTTGTTGTTAGTCGTGCCTTTTGTTTTTAGAGTATCTGGAGAGCACATACTACCTATATAGGGTATCTATAGAACAAGCAAATAAGCTTAAAAGACACCTAATGACAAGTCTATATCCATTACATTCACAACTAAGTTGAAACCTGCTCAAGCGCTTTCAAAAGACTCTAAATATAACTGACAGTTAAACTTCTACCCCCGTTTGCAGGGTATGTGCAGTGCGTAATCTACAGAATACATCCCTACTCATTCACAACTTGTACACTTACAATGTTCAGTGGACAGGTGCGTCCCACAATGGCGCCTGCATGAGCTGCAGCTGCTGTGCTATTGAGTCGCTCAATCAACGTGGACATGCCTGTCAGTGCCGAGCTGGAGGAGCTGCCCGGGCTGCCTCCCTCAACTGCTTGCTGTGGCTTCGTCGTACTGACAGCAGCGGGCATAATACTAGAACCAGACACACTGTGGTCCACGCTGTGCTGCCCGTGTCGCAGCTTGGGCAGTATGAGACGCACTATGAAGCCGTAGCTGGGCGGCGCACTCAAGATGCGCGAGCAGGACGTGTGCTGCATGCCGTAGCTGCCCGGCTTCAGCTCGATAATCAGACTAGACTCCTTGCCGTCGCTCTCGATGAAGTGCTCCTGCTGTGCGCTGCACAGTGGCTTGAATGTCGGATGTGATAGCAGATCACCTGCAAGGCAAGAGAGAGAGAGAGAGAGAAAAGGAGATTAGACAAGACAGGATAAAGTTTAATACTAGTAGATGCGCTGTGTGCAGATGTACATGTATAGGAGGCTATAACTCCTACAGATAACTTGTAGCATAATGCACTAAGATAATGCAGCATAGCATTTCTGGAAGATACACAATAGGCAGAAGTAAACACTGTTGTATCTAGGAAGTAGCTGCCTATCCTGCAGATAGATAGATGTAAAATGGTATACTCTGATGCAGGTTGGCAACCCTAGCAATAGAGGAGAATTGGCATCAGTGCAAACCGAAGAGTGTTGGCAGAAGAAAGTCGAAAGAAAGAGAGTCGTAGTCGATCATCTCGCGTATAAAGTTGACAGTTGAAAGTGCAGAGTTATTGTAAAAGTTGCCAAATATTATGTTGTGAAGAGCACTCAAGTAGTAATGCCATTATTTTGTAACTAATAAACCTGACTGAATTGATTTTAAACCATAATAATAAACTCTTTTAAATAAAAACATTACATACAAGTATATCAACAATATTTACTGAACACAGAGTCTAGGAAATAGGCATGAGTATCTTAATGTATCTAGAAGATATCTTGAGTGTATAGCCAGCCCATAGGCAGATGTATCTATGACATATCTGCGCATATTGAGGGAGTAAGCTATAGGCAAATGTATCTTACATTATCATAAGCAAGAGTTATATATTTGCTTTATGTAGATACTCATCTAGCACACACTCTGCAGGGCGTAGTCTCTTATATTATATTTCTCTTAACTATTCTCCAACTACCTTAGTTTCCTCAACACAGTTGAGTGGTAAAAGTGGAGCAGATGTGGTGGTACTAAGAGGCAAATTGACGCTGCGCCGCTAATTCGCAGTGCCAACAACGAAGCACTTAACCAATACCAATCTACAGAAAGACATACGTATCAAATAATTTCGCCAACTTGCCAGCGAAAGAGGGAGAGGAAGATAAGGAAGAAGAAGAAGAAGGAGGAAGAAGAACTTTGCCACTAAAAATGGAAAACACTTCAAGCGAAAAGTTTTGCGTGAATTTGCGCTGAAGTCGCGCGTGCTGAGTATAGTTTGGAATAGAGTGATATATTATATAATATATAATATGGTATCGCATCTATGACATTCTGAAATTCAATTAATATGATATAGAGAGTGTGTCTAATTGAATAACTGGCGATACATCTGTATCTGTATCTGTATCTGTATTTGTCTGTCATTTGTGGTCCGATGTCGGCTCAATTATTTTGCACTCGCACTCGAACTTTATGCGCCAGAGGTTAAAGATACAAACACACACACACACAGAGCACACACACGTTGGTTAAATTAATAAAGCACACACGAGAGCACACACGAGAGCACACACTCGATAGTTGTCTCTCTGCAAGTGTGTGTGTGTGCTGCGAGTTGTCGATTGCACATGGCATCGGCAAACTACTTTTGCATTATATATTCTGGGTCACTGACTCACACACACACCAGCAGACACACAGGCACACACACATACTTGCCTGCATTATTGTTACAACATTTTATTTCACACCTCCCCCTTAGTCATGCTCCCGCCCCCTCTGGGCCGCTCTGCTTGCTCGCATCTTGTGCAATTTCCAACCACATTTGGGCGATTAAAATTTAACTCGCCTTCGCGACTGCAAAAACAATTTGCATGTGCAACTGTGTGTGCAACTGTGTGTGTGTGTGCTGGTGTGTATGCCAGCTAATTCTCATGGCGAACTTGACATTAATAGCCAAGTGCCTGACACGTGCTGCACTCCAATTAAACGACACCGGGACGTTTGAAGTGGGCAAGGTAGAGGGGGCAGCTATTGCACTTAGTGTGCCCCATTATGTTTATTGCAATTGTTTATAGCAATAATTCGATAATTGCTTCAATAATGTATAGCAATACAGGGTGCTGGGGAGACTAACATAAACAACAATAAGCACAACTATAGAGAGAGACAGACAGTAGGATATAGAGCTAAGCACAGAGAGTGAGACATACAAAGAGAGCGACAGACACCAAAAGAGAAGGACATACAGAGAGAGAGAGAGAGAGAGAGAGAGAGACGTAAAGAGGGAGAGACATAAAGAGAGAGAGACATACAGAGAAAGAGCAAGAATTAGAGATATAAATAGGCAGAGGTTAATCAATCTGAGATCTTGCAAGACGTAGAGCAGCTCAGCTTGCATTTGAAAGAGCCTTGCATACGCATTATAGTGCTGTCTTCATGTTCAGTTGGTCTAAACTACACAGCAGACGTTGTTCTATATATGAACCATATCAATTTGTCATGCTTCTACTCCATTTCTAAGACTCTGTCACAACCAACACACCAAAAGACTCACCTTATAGAGCTTTAAAAGCACTTTAAAGTGCTTTCCCTCGTGATCTCTTCAACAGAACTGCATAGTATAGTTTACCATAAATAAACTACATAATCTGTTGGTATTCTGAACACTTTTCAACTATCTACTCTACCTCTCAGACTGCTGCAAGTCAATCTATCATTTCTCTCCAGCAAAGGATCAATTGAAAGATCAATTCAAAATCTATGAATCAACGAATGAATGAATGAATGAATTCAATTGTAAAGTATTGAATACCAAGACAAACTTTGCTCTACTTAGCCCAGTTCAGCTGACTCTTCTAGCTCTAATCGGATTCTTCTACAATCACATATCCACCTCCAAGACTCTTCGAAGTCTGTCTCTCTTTTGATCAGCTCAAGTTCAATTGAATGTTCAATGTATGGCATATAAATCTATATCTTAACATACTTTAATCCTTATACCCCAGTTCAATCTAGTTCTAGCCCTAATCCAATGATACTTCAATCACCTTATAACCCCCATTAGCTGTACCGTTAGCTCAGTCATTCAACTACACGATTTATGCTCGTCATTAGTTGCCGTTTAACTGATTTATTGACCCATGGGTCGCGGCTTTAACCCATTAGCACCGAAAACAATGAGGTTTATTATTATTTTTAGTTACATTTCAAGTCATTTGGGGTGTGCGAGTGTGTGCAGCGTGTGTGCGAGTGTGTGTAGACATATAAAAAGCGCTGCTTATGCCACTGAACTCCAGCTACAGCTTCAGCTACAGCTTCAGCTCTGGCTAATTGGGTTAAAAGCACACACACACACAGCACACGCATGCAACACACAGCACACACATCACACACATACACACACACTAACACACATAATCGTATAACAAGTTAAGTGAGTGTTGTGCTTGGCTGCAGCAGACGAGAGAGACGCATTAAGGTTGATGAGACTGAAGGCGAGGCTGGCACAGAGTTGAGAGCAGAGGAGTGAGGAAGGGGAGGGGATAGAAGGGAAACTGGAGCTAAGGTTAGAAGCACACAAACTCCAATGGGGGCCAACGCAGTGAACCACGCAGAAAGAAAGAAAGCAAGGGCCCCCCTTCATAAAAACACAATTTCACTTGATATTCGCCCATGAAATGTGCCGTTAATAATTTGTCTCAATTTCTAGAGCATAACACAAAATAGTTTATCTCTCTTCATATCGCTCTCTCCCGGTCTTCCTCTACCTCTTCCTTCTCCCTCTTTCCCTCATTCTCCCTTCCTCTACTGCTTCTAGTTTTATGTATTTTTGGTGGTTCGAAAGCAGAACGTGCCATTGCTGCTGGCACAAGTCAAAGTTGTAGATCGACGGCTGCCACGCCCCCTCCTCTAACTACGCCCTTTACCACTCCCCTCTTCCAGCCACCCTCTCCCCACCCATCTCTCGCACTATGCAAATGCGAAATGGGGGAATGCAAATGTTGTAAATGCAAACAAAACAAACAAACTGCAAACATTTCAATTTCAATTTGTTTTGCTGTGTTTACCTTAAAATCTGTTTGTCTTTTTGCTGGAAGGTCAGCAGCAGCAACAGCAAGAGCAGCAACATCTGTAGAGCAACAACAAGCAGCAGCAACAACCAGCAACAGCAGCAACATCTGCTGAGCAACAACAACAACTCACTCGATTACAGCAACTGTCGCCTGGTCAAGCGAGAATTTGACCCACGGCAATAGCGCGTTTTCGCTGCAAGTTATCAGCATTTGCTCACTAACAAATTACAGCAACTTCTCAGCTTAATAAACAACACATTTACCATTCAATTTACAGGGTATACACGCTGCGCTGGCGACGTTTAAAGGTTCGCCTTGAAGCAGCACTTTAAGATTGTGTCTGTGGGGCACTCATTACTGCCTGAATGAGTGTGTTTGTATGTGCCGTGTGTGTGTGTGTATGCTATATGTATATGTGTTGTATGCATGTGTGTGCATGCTCTGCCTGTGCGTGTGTGTCTTGGTCACTTGCTAGGGGCTAAGCTCAATTGAAGGGCAGCCAATGTTGATCTACAGGTGCCCATAATGAGTGCACACACAGCACACGCACACACACACGCACAGGCACAACAAGTACACTCACACACACACACACAGACAGTGAGGCAGGGTGTGTCAAGCACACTCACACAGCTGCACACTCACACTCTGTACTCTAGTTCACATTCAGTTCTGGCCACATCGAGCGGGCAGTTTTGTGTTTTGAGTTTTGTGTTTTTGTGTTTTTGTGTTGCAGCACTTTGTTGCCCCACTAAGTGGGTGTGTGTGTGTGTGCCAAGTGTGTATGCTATGCGTGTGTTGGTGCATGTGTTTGGTCATGTGTTAAGCGCAGGTTCTCTGGCTTCTCCAGTGCAGATTGTCAAGCATCTGTTTCGAGTGCCTGCATTGGGCATTACAAATGCTGTGGCAAGCTGTCTGTGTGTCTGTGTGTGTGTTTGTGTGGGCGAGTGCGTTGTGGCAAGTTGCATGCTGTTGTGTGTATGTGCTCTGTAGCATGTTGCAAGTTGCTGCATTGCTGCGTGCTGCACTCACTCATCATAATTACGCACAGTTGCATACAAAAAACGCAGCGACCACAGCAAACGGGGCAGCAGCGGCAACAGCAGCAGAAGCACTCCAAGTAAAAAAGTTGTTGTTAAAAAATTACACAACAAATACCAACACACACACACACACACACAGAGAAGTACATACAGAGAGCACACTTGAGCCACAAACAGCTACAAAAACGATGAGTGTTGTTGATGTTTTTTCGCTTTTTTATTTACCAACCAGCGAAAATTGGGTCAACTATCAAAGTCAGAACTGCAAGGGTTAAGTGCCAGAGACCCGCATGGCCCACAGCCTACCTCCCTCTGCCCCCTCCTCTCCCACTCAGAGACACGCGCTGGACAGTTCCCGTTGGCCAATTTTGTTATAGGTCAAGCGAATGTTCTCTGCTGCTGCCTTCTCTTCCAACTTCTCTGCTGCCTTCTCTTTTTCCATCTCTTCTTGTTGCAGTTGTTAGTCCGTTTGTCTGTCTCTCTGTCTGTCTGTCCGCTTGTCGCTTTGTCTGTTTGTTTGCACAGCAACAGCAACAACAGCAACGACAGCAGCAGCAACTAACTAAATAAAATAAATTGTACTATAAACAAGACAACAACTTGCAGCAAAGAACTTGACATGCATTCGGCTTTAGCAGTTTTGTTGTTGCTGCAACAGTTGTTGTTGTTGCTGCTGCAAGTCTTTGCGTGCTGCTGCTGCAAGCTAACGGCAACTGTTGCTAGTTGCAAAGACTTGCCTCGGTTTGCCAACAGCAGCGTGACCGAGCCGGTTCAACACGACTTCAAGCAGACAGAGGCAGAGACACAGGCAGAGGCACATGCAGGCATAGACTCTCTTATACAGAGACACACACACTCCACACACACACAGGCACACACACTGCTGCCTTCTAACGGTCGCATACATAAATCAAGGCGGCCATTTTAGCAATTAGCAAAAAATTACCCAGCAAAGTAAGTGCCTGAATGCCTCGACTGCCTGCCTAGCTGACTGTCTCTGTGTGTGTGTTGTGCCTGTGTGTGTGTATGTGTGTGTCTGCTCTGGGTATATGTTGTGCCTGTCTATGTGTGTGTGTCTGTCTGTGTGTATATATTGTGCCTGCGTGTGTTGGCTGGCCAAAATAGTTTGCGCCAATTTAGATAGTGCGGAGGCTGCAACAGCAACAACAATAATCACAACAACAACAGCAACATCAGCAATGGCAACAACAACAGCAGCAGTAGCTACTTCATCTTCTTCAACTGTCGCCATTTTCAGCAAGAGAGCAGGAGAGAGTGGGAGAGAGAGAGAGGGAGAGAGAGGCAGCTCAACACAGATAACGGTCAATTTGCATTTTAATTGAGCGCTTGTTGACGCTCTTCACATCTTGATACACGCACACACATGCACAGAGACACACACACACACTCACAGGCACACACATACTCACACAGAGAGGCACACACTCACAATCACACACACCTCACACACGTGCAACCTTTGCCTATAAACATCAAGCTATCACTCTGCTCTCTTTCTTCTCACTCTCTGCCACTCCCACTCCCCCTCTCCTGGCTCCCTCTCTCTCTCTCCTGCTCTATGCCGCCTGCTCCTTTTGTTGTTTTTGTTTTTGTTTGTGTGTGTGTGTGTTATTTTTTGTTGTTATGCAGTTTTTTTTTTGCATTTTGTGCGCAAAAAGTTGAACAACTTGGCCGCATTGGCAAAACCGAATGAAGCGGGTAAACCGGGCATGCGGGGGGGTAGCAGCTGAAACGGGTACAGCGGGTGGGCGTGTATATGTGTGTGTGTTGCACCTAATTGAACTCTTATGACATCAACAGATCAAAAAGCTTCTCAGTTGTGCCCCGAGGTGCGACGACTTCTGACTGCTGCTCTACCCCTCCTGCTGCTCCTCTTCCTCCTCCTGCTCCTCTTCTTCTTCTTCTTTTTCATCTCTTTCTTGTTTTTGTTGTTGTTGACAAGGGACACAAAAAAGTTCTAGTCGCTTGCTAACATATTGATGTATGATAGCAGTTTATAACTCTTTGTATGTGTTAGTGAGACTTGTTGTTGATGTTCTGTTCTTTTTTCCATACGCAAATTGATTCAGTAACCGGTTGCCACACATACACACACACACACACACACACACAAAGAGACACTCTAGCAAGCACACATATTTGTGTTATTCATATGTTTATTGAACAGATCTGGCTAAGCTTCTTGCTTCTTGCTTCTTTCACAAGAGTTTTTCGATGCCAACTTGTGATTTACATAGTGCGAGAGAGAGGGAGGGAGAGGGACAGAGAGGCAGGGAGAGGGACAGAGAGGAAGGTAGAGAGAGTGGCTTAAGCTACTGCAACTCTAGCATAATTAAACCGGGGCTGCCCCCAATTGAATACTCCCTTGAGTCCCCACAGCCGTCTCCTCTTTCGTCTGCTCTCTCCTTCTCCTCTATCTCCCCACCTTCCTCTCCCGTCCCTCCACGTTCCCCTCATCTCTCTTCTTCTTTCCCTCCTCTCTCCACCTACCCCTCCTCACTCCCTCCTTCCTCTCCTCTCCGTCTGCAATTGGCGTGTTTCCGAAATGGAGCATCAAATTAATGCCAAAAGTTCAGCGGAACAATGCTAACAGTTTCCCCTGACCAGCCCCTCCTCGTCCGCCGTGCAGCCTCCCTCTGTCTTCATCTTGTTTGCCGGACAGAGTTGCGAAAGGGAAAGGGAAACGTGCACAAAGGGCGCGCTGACGAAGAAGGTGAAACGGTAACAACGGTAACTGCTCAACTCAGCGACGTCGTCGACGGCGGCGAACGCAGGCAGCGCTGTCTTTGTTCTGCTGCCCGCTGACGCCGGCATTGCCAACGTCGCCGTTGCGTCGTAACTGTATTTCAATGACAATGAGGTCGTGCTCGCTCCCGGCTAGTTCCCTCCCCTCTTTCCTCTTCCCTTACTTCTACCCCTTCATTGCTTTTTGTTCTCTTATTTCTTTAAGCTCAACTGTTTTATTACAAAATAAATAAATATTCTTTCTTGCTGTTTCTCTGTTTTCATTACGCCTTTATGAAGTATTCTGTTTCACGTGTTCGCTTCCGTGTGTACACGGTCTTTACACGATCCCCACTCCGTCCCATTGTACTTGGCTGCGTCTAGGCGCACTCAGACTTCAGAGATTGAAACTGAGATTCGAGAAACAAAGGCAATTTAAGAAGTACAGACTTCTTTACACGGGGCAGGGAGTGGGGAGAGGGAGATTTATAGCTTTTCTGGCCAAATATATCATAAATAAATAAGCAATAAAAAGCGCCATGTGCACAAAACAAGACAACAAAATGAAATGAAATAAAAAAGATCGCGGGCCGCAACCGGTTTCAGCGCCGCGATTCACGTTCAAAAATTGTCACAACAAAAGCAAAAACAAACGACAAACAACAACAACAAGAAATGACAGTGGTTCACAAAGCGCCAAAATAGTCAGCAGGGATTACCAAAATCGAAAAGAATCGTCAGCCTTGAAATAGAACAGTGCAGAAAGAGCAACAGAGCGTGAAAGACCGCTGCAAGTCGAGAATGTTCCCTCATCGAACTTGCAGTTATCGATAACCAAGAAGAAGCTCCTCATACATTTCTTATCACATTCAAACTTGCCTAGCTTATCGATAACTTACACGCAAACTTCTATTTAATTCCTTCATTCCCACTCAATTTCTTATCAGATTATCACACTCTCTTTCAACTTACCAAAAGGCACCGCAGCAGTCTGCGCCATCGCCGCCAGCAGAGCGAGCAGCAGCGCAACGCTGTAAATTTGCAAAATGGCACCACGGCCAGCAGCGCTGGCGCCGGCTGCGCTTGCGCTGACTTCGACGCCAGCTGCAATGCAGCGTCGTCGATTTTGACGATGGCGCACGCAGCTGACGCAAATTTGCGCAGTGGCAGCGGACGCAGCAACAATCGCCATTTTCATGTGTTTGTTTGGACGTCTTGGGTTTCAGTTACTTTATATTCGTATTCGTATTAGTTGTTGTTATTGTTGTGGT
This sequence comes from Zaprionus camerounensis, assembly GCA_018904165.1. Lineage (NCBI taxonomy): Eukaryota > Metazoa > Arthropoda > Insecta > Diptera > Drosophilidae > Zaprionus > Zaprionus camerounensis. The sequence continues at coordinate 994,841 of JAEIFS010000037.1, forward strand.
TGTTGGAAACGGCTTTTTCGTCAGTCCCGTTGATTGCGGTTCGCTTTTGGTATTTGTTTTAGCTGAAGTTGTCGCTTTATTTTAGTTGTGGTTGCGGTATTTGCTGCAGTCAACGTCGCTGCTGCAGTTGTTGTTTTATTTGCTGTTTGTTTGCAGCGGCTTCACTTTTATTGGTATTTTCGTATTTTCTACGGCGCATTACAACACTAACTTTTCACTTGGCACTCGTCAAGGGGCCAATTGCATAATAATCCACAATGCACTCACACACACACACATCAAAATTAATCGCAGGCAGACACGAACACGAACGGGATAACGAAACATTCACACATAACATGAATAACATGCATAAATTCGCACAACTGTTAATGCGGACTTCTTTGCTGCATTAATGTTAATGAGCTGTTAATGTTAATGTACTCGCGCGCCCTTTTCGACTGCAGGAGAGACAGGGACAGAGACAGACTGCGCCACCCTCGACTCTCTCACGGCTCACGACTGTCGACGACTTCGCTTCGTGGGAGCCCGATGACGCGCGTATTTGACTTGTTGCGACGACGGATCGAATCGAACTGAGCGCAGCTTTTGACGCTGCCAGACGACGATGCTTCGCGATCAGAGCAGCAGAGCCAGAGCAGAACTACAGACTGAGAAAGTGCTGCCCACTTGGCTTGCGTCTGGCCGTTATCAAGCTGACGTACGGCAATTTAGCTATTTTTGCGTATATTTCCGCATTGAATTTAAGCTGCATGCAATGTTCAACATTTAATTATGTGAATTAATACCCTGTAAAAGCCAAAACTGCTTTAATTACGTTGTTGTTTCCTAGCCAAAAAGCTAAGCTCAGCTTAAGTGCGCTCTTCTCTCTGACTTGTGCGCTCTTAAATCGCCTCAAGCCACTCGTAAACAACTTGAGTGCAGCAACAGCAACAACAATAACAGCAGCAACAGAGCAGCGCTGCTCACCAGAGCGTCGGACAACTGTAACGTTACAAATCAGCTAACAAAGCAGACACGCATAAAGAAGAAGAAGAAGATGAAGGAGAAATCGAAATCTTTTGCACACAAATAAAGTCCAAGCTCAGGCGCTCTCCTGCTGCCGCCCACTCTCTCACCACTCTCTCCTGCTCTGCCTCTGCCCACTCCTGCTGCCTCTGGCTCTGCCTTGCTTCTGCTGCTGCTGCTGCTGTTTTGGCAATCAGTGCAGCCGTTCTGCCGTTCTGACTCATGGCAGCTTACGGCGTCAAACGGATTTTGCATTTTTATTTATTTTTTGGGTCTTGTTTTTTGTTTCTGCTTGGGGTTTCTCTGGTTTGGGGCTTTAGCTCTCTGGATCTGGTCTTGGGCGCTGTAACCCAATTTTAAAACGAGTCGCAGAACAGCAGAAAAAACGTGAGGAGAGCTGAAAAACAACGCATGCATGGGAAAGCAGAATACGAAAATTACAGCGAAAGGCGCTGTAAGAAATCGAAAACAGTTCAAACAACATGTGTGTACACACTAACACTCTCACACCCACTCTGCACTTATGCACACACGCACAGTGGGCATGCCTGAAGGGATGAGCTTAAAAAAACAAGTGCAATTTATAGAAGTTTATCAAGTTTTTTACTAAAGTGAGAAATATGTTCAGTGTTAATTTCAACTTGGAGAACCCTAGTAGGAAACTTCCAACATAATTTTAAATCGAAATAAACTTAAGATAACTCTATTTAACTCTGCTTTTTAGACAATATGCAATGGTCGATGGATATTGAAGGTGAATGCAATGCATTAGCATTTTTCCTATCACTTTATGGAGTGCTTTTGTGAATGGAAGACATTAAATGGGATTAAAAAACCTATTATAAGCTGAACAAAAGCAAGAAATATAAACAAATTATCATTAAATTGTATTTTTTACTTTTTAGAATAATATCTCCGTTATTATCAGACAAATATAACGACTTTAAAGGGTGTATTACGCCATACAATCGCAATACAGCTTCAGTTAGCTCTCCAGTCTCTATTTCGGAATACACCTCTTGGTAACTCTCCATTTCCGTGCCCATTTCTCAATGGATGACCGAAATAGACTGCAGTCTGTTCGTTCGAATCCAATCGAATCGGAAAAGGTAAGCAGAGGTGATAATTTGTGAGTGTATGATTTGTCACTGCTAATTGAATTATCTCAAAAATAGCCACAGACACTCATGAAATGAACGCTGGGAAACGAGTTTCGAATCTCCACCCAGAAATAGCACTAAACTTTGAGGTTATGTGTGTTCCAGTTGCCAGACAAATACAATTGGGAAATACCCGAAGCAACATAGACATATTTCTGTGTGTATGAGTAAGTGTATTGTTTATGGCGCCTGAGAACTAACCATAAAATACTTGACGAGTAGGCGGCGTCTTCTTCCTCCACCCCCTGCTCCCTCTACTCCTCCTCCACTGCTTTTGTTTGCACAGCAACAGACAAGAAGCGCAGCCCAAAAGCGATCGGCAAATTGCATAAGGGAGAAGAGACTCAAAGAGAGGGAGCGAGAGAGAGAGAGACCCCCTCAGCTGACATTACACTTTCGAACGTGTGTGTGCATGTCTGTGCATGCTTTTTTATGCTGTTGTTGACTCGATCCGGCAACAATAACAATTTGGCCGGTCCAGTTTGCCAGCCAGGCAGCAATAAAAAATAAACAACAACAACAACGTGAAGCGCGCCTCGTTCGTTGGTGCTGCATTTTTAGTTGTTTGTTATCGACGTTTTTGGCCACTGTTGTTGTTGATGTTGTTTTATGTCTAGCCACAAACTGGCGCTGCCGAGGCTGTCGCCGTGGTCGCTGCGCTGCTATTGCTGCAGCTGCTGTTGTTGTTGTGCGCTAAAAATAAACAGCATGTAATTATAGCCGACTTCGACTACGACTTGTTGCACTTACACACAGACACATATGCACACGTACAAGGTGTGTAAACAGCCCTGCCCAAAGCAGCCAAGCCACTGTCGCAGTCGCAGTCGCCGTTGCAGTCTTCGTCAGACAGAGGCCGAACGCGAGAGAGCAAGAGAGCGAAGCTTGAGAGAGAGCATAAGTATACTCGCATGTGAACCACCTCTCTCCCTCTCTCTCTCTGTTAAGAAGAGCGCACATTGCCTAAGCCCGGTTTCACTGCGTGCTCTTTGCATAGTCTGTGGTCACGTCGTCCAACCACAACAGCAGCAGCGCAGTTGCTGCGCAGCCAATGGACCAGGCTTGATAGGTCACGTATGCGCATATGATTAGTGTGTGTTGTTTGTTGACTGCTTCAAATCTGGTCCTGCTACACACACACACGTACTCCAACTGCGGCACGTGTGTGTGTTAATCTTCTTGTGGCAGCTAACCTTGGCCTAAATGCGTGGGCCAGTTCTGCTGGTTCTGCCGCGAACAGCAAAAGCTCTGCTCGCGCTCAGTCAGCTGCGCTAGAGTTCGTTGTGGGTTGCTGTCCACACTAAGTTGTGCTTGCAGCGTAGCGTGTACAGCAACCCTAGTAGTGAAATGCTGTTAGGGCACTGTTAATGCACTGTTCACGCACTGTGGGCTACATTACCTAACAGTGAAATGCTGTTAGGGCACTGTTCACTGCACTGTTACCGCACTGTGGGCCACATTTCATTGTTTTTCGATAAAAAAAACTCTGTAAGGTAAGCAGTAAATTGCTTGGTATTAAATTTAAAATTAACAGAATTCTGTTATGCAGAAAAAAGGCTATATTTCACGCATTTCATTCGAAAATAGCTAGTTTTAACGGGAAACTAGCTGAGTTGCCAACACTGCTGTGTACTTTTCATTTAGTTGTTTTTATTGTGACGTAAATTAACTTAAATTAAACAATAATCATCAGAATATTTACAACATTGAAATACTACGAACAGGAATATGCATGCACAGTGGAAACCTTGTTTGTTTGCCGATAGAGAGAGAGGGAGGGGGAGAGGGGGAAGAGAAACAAACGTATCTTCTGCAGGTCGAGTATCTAAATGGCATGTGATGGTGTGCGACGACGCCGACAGCGGCTTCATCTGCGACGCAGATGCATCATGGACTCCAGCGAACTGGGATCCAGTGTGGCCGCATGCTCCAGATCCTCGCTGCTGGCATTCTCCTCGGCCACGTTGACGAAGGTGCTAGAGAGTTCTCCATTCAGCTTGTTGACTGCCCCCGTTGCGATGTCGTACATGAAGATCTCCTGCTCGGCTGACTCACTGGATCTGCAGGGAAGGAGGGGGGAGGAGAAGAGATTAGGGTACACTCTGCTTACTCAAAAGAGACGCCTCTACTCACTTGGCCACCAGCAGCACCACCGACTGCAGTTCAATGTCCGTGCGCGACTCCTTCTCCAGCCAGCGACGGAAGTTCTCCTTGCTGGGCTTCTTCACCAGCGTCTTGACCAGTTCACCACCCAAGAACTTCACCTCCTTGCTGTCCACACTGCTGCGCGCCTCCACAGACTGTGCCTGAGGCTGTGCCTCCACTGGCGCCAGCACCACCACGCTGACAATCTTCTTGCCCAGCAACTCTTCGCTATCGGGAATGGGAAACTGTGCGCCATTGATCTTGAGAGGGAGATAGCGATTGTATTGCTGTCCCGCACGTTCATGCAGTTCCACAGGCGTCACCACAGTGGCATCGGCACGCAGATACTTCTCACTGATGCTCTGACCCTGGCCAGGCTCATAGCGCACCACCTTCACATCCAGATTCTGTTTCTGTGGCAGCGAGTTGCTCTGCTTGACACGATCGATCTGTTTCTCACTCAGCGCCACCTTGTCCCCATTGGGCTTGACCACAGTCAACACCTTGTTGGTCTCGGCAATCTGTGCACCACCACCAGCGCCATAGAAGTGCTGCAGATGCTCCGCAGGCAGATTCTCCAGCGCAATGTCTCCCTGCTTGTCGTAGTCCAGGACGGAGATGTCAGCGTTGTTCAGTATGCCAGAGGAGAAGAGTTGCTGGCGCAGATCATCGGGCACCTCGTCGGGCAGTTGAAGCAGCGTCTGCGAGGCCTTGGGATTGGGCTTGGAGGCAGCTGTGGGCAGTGGAGCAGGCGAGGAAGCGGCGGTGGGCACTGCAGCGCGTGTGGGCGCAGGGGCAGCAACTGGCGCTGCTGCATAATGTTGCTCCTGTTGCTGTTGCTGCTGTTGCTCCTGTTGCTGGCGCTGCTGCAGCTCCTTGAACACATCCGAGTGGAAGGTGGACACGCTGAAGGGAGAGTTATCCGTGGGGCCACTGCTGGAGTACTGCGTGCTTGCCTTCTGTCTGGGATCCAGGCCAAAGTTGCCACTGTTGCTGGCCAGCGCCTGTGACTGGGGCTGAGGATGCACCAACTGCACAAGGGATGCACTGGTGGGTTGCAGGTACTGCTGCTGCTGCTGCTGCTGTTGGTAGCTAGGAGGCACTGGCGTGACCACCATGACCTTCTGCCCGTGTGTGGACTCAGCATAGACTGGGGGAGGCGACTGTTGCTGCTGTGGTTGCTGCTGCTGTGCAACATTGCCGGCAGTTGCTGTGATGTAGTGCCCGCTGAGAGACTGCGCCTGTGGCTGTGGTATGGTGGGCAGCACTGGCGCCAGATTGGGTGCGGGTATGTCGTGTATAACCTCATTGCGATTGCTGCTGCTGCTGCTGTAGCCAAACTGCTGCAGCTGCGAGTTGTGTATTGTCTCCGTGATGTGTTGCTCGTACTTGGGTATCGACTTGAGCAGCTCCGTCTCCTTTGAGGGCTTGATGTCAAAGTAGTTGAGCGCGGGCGAGGAAAACTTGTGTTGCTGCTGGGACTGATGTTGCTGCTGCTGCTGTTGCTGTTGGGATTGCTGTGGCTGCTGCTGCTGTGTTTGCTGTGGCTGCTGCTGATAGTAATCTGTTGCTGGCGTGGGCGAGTGCACTATGAACTGCGGATGCTGCACGAACTGTGGCTGCCTGATGAACTGATAAGGCTGAGCTGGAGCTACAGGCTTGGGCTGCTGCTGGGACTGATATTGCTGCTGCTGCTGGTGTTGCTGCTGCTGCTGGTGTTGCTGCTGCTGTTGTTGTGGCAGCTGCAGCGGCTTCACCTGTGGCGCTGGTGCGGGTGTGGGACGAAACTTGACAGGCTGATAGGGCGTGGCAGTGGGACTGGCGTGCAGCTTGGGTGGAATGGTGGGAAAGAATGGCACCTGCTGTTGCTTGTGTGGCGGCTTCTGATACTGTTGCTGCTGCTGCTGCGAAGAGTGCTGCTGCTGCTGCGAGGAGTGTTGCTGCTGCTGCAAGGAGTGTTGCTGCTGCTGTGGCTGCTGATATTGCTGATTGTGATTGACATAGAACTGCGACTGCTGCACAAGCTTGTTGAAGATGGTCTGCGAGGAGGTGGAGGGCAGTTGCTGCTGTGTAATGCTGGGGCGTGGCATATGTTGCTGCTGTGACTGAGGTTGCTGCTGTTGCTGCTGCGACTGCTGCTGTTGCTGCTTCTGATAGAACTGTGTAGAAAAGTGTGGCTGCTGTGGCTGTTGTTGCTGCTGCTGTTGCTGAGGTGCCTTGGCCGAGGGTGATCTAAAGTAGTTGCTGCTGTGCTGCGCCGGCAACTGTTGCTGGCTGGCATAGTGGAATTGCTGCTGCTGCTGCTGCTGACTCTGGTAGGGATTGCTGCCAAACAAAAGATTAGAGAAGCTGTTCTCGCGTCCGTAGTCGGCGCGTGTGTTGCTCAAGGGCAGCGCCACCAATGGACGTTGCACACTCTCCGCGTCGTGCTCCTCCAGTATGTGCCCCGTCTGGTGCTTGTTCTCGGCGCCAAAGGAGACATGAATGCCACTGTTGCTGTGGTACTTCTCCGAGTCAGGATGAATGATGGTGCGCAGGGTGGTGGACTTGAGGGGCGGCGCTGAGGTCACCGGATACTGAATGATCTCCTCCTCTTCCTCCTCCTCGGGCTCGTCGTTGTCGTCGTTGTTCAGCGAGGCAATGGGCGACTCCAGATGCAGCTTGTTGTTCTGATCCTTCTTGTAGTTCACATAGAACACGTGCACCTTCTCCTTCTTCCTCTTCTTCTTGCTCACAATGGGCTGTGCAGGCTCCTCGGCCAGCGTCTCGTTGGCATCCTTGATAATGATCTCAATGATGGGCTCCGGTGCCTCCAGATACTGCGGGTACGGCGAGTAGGCGGGGTACTGAGCTGCAGAGGGGAAAGGGGAAGGGGATTTGTGAGAGTCTACTTGCAGCTAGTGCATCCCGTTGTCTTACCAATTGCCTGCTGTCCATTGTAGTAGCCCGACTGTGGGTAGTAGCTGTCCACGTAGCCAGCACGACGACTGGCCACCTCGGGGTAGAGGTAGCCCGCGTTGCCAAAGTCGTAGAGGGTGCGCTTGCCACGATTCTCGCCAGGCACAGCCGGCGTCTTCAGCGCCTTGGACTGACGTGTAGTAGATGCACTGCTGCTGGTTGTGGGCTTCTTGGTGGCCTGCGTGCTGGTCTGCTCCACTTTCTGCTTCGTCTCGCTCGTCTTGGGCTTCGAGGTGCCTGCGGCGGCGGCGACAGCTCCAGCTGCGCACAGCGCCAACTGCAGATGAGATGAGCAAATAAATCTTTGGATTTAGCAAGGTCGAGACCTCAACAGATATATTCAAAATAATAAACACTTTTACCACAAGATGCCGCAAGAGATACAAAAGAGCTAAGACCAAATTGGAGAATGCCCAAAAAGAGGCAAATTAAAAAGGCCATAAACAAGCAACAACAACTACAACAAGAGCAACAACAACAAACATCTCGAGTGTTTGGCAAATTAGCCGAGCAAATTTCGTGGACGTGTGTGGAATCCGCATCTCTGGCATTGGGTCAATGTCAAGTTGACCAGTTGACCACAAACTCAAGCTGGACGAGGGAACGAAGCAACGAAAATGAAGCTGAAATTGAAACTGAGATCAGTCGAAGTCGAAGTCGAAGTCAAAGTCGGGCAGCAATCAGCAAGAGATCGACGCGGCTAATCAATCTTGTCTGGCGGATTCCAATTGCTTTGCGGCTTAGGCCTTCGAACTGTGTCAGTCGCAGTCCCAGCCCCAGCCCCGTTGAGTCAAGCCGAGCTGAGTAATCGCCCCACTTGCCCCACCGTGTCGCCGTGAAAGTTGCGCGGGGCCGGCGACTTTGCTTGAATTTCAATTTCAGCAAGTCGCGATTTGCATTTCGACAAAATACGCGCAAGCGCGCGGGCCTGTTGACAACTTTGCAGCTGAGTCAGCAAGGTGTAATGCACTTAAAATACCCTATAGTGTGCGAAAGGGAAAGTGAGAGGTGGCGGCTAACTATAGAAGTAGTCTAGATATTTATTGGCTTAACCCATTTCCCGTGCAACCTATTTCGGATTGGGTTTACTCCTAACTGTAGTAGGTATCTAGGGTTCGGTATCCCCAGCTGTATTAGGTTAGCAGAGTAGTTAGCAGAGTATAGCCTTCCCAGAGTAGGGTACACACTGCACTACCCTATAGGGTGGTAAGGGAAAGTGAAAGGGGTGTGGCTAACTAGCTAGAAGTAGTCTAGATACTCCCGTGCAACCTATTTCGGATTCGGTTTACTTGTAAGTGTCTAGTAGGTATCTAGGCTTTGGTATATCCCTAGCTGTAGTAGGTTACACAGTAGAGTATAGCCCTCCCAGACCGGGGTACACACTGCAAAAGGGTTCATTGTTCGCCAAATAGGGTATACACAAAAACAAAAACTTAAACATCTAGAGTAAACCCTTGAAATCTCAACCAACTGCAGATACCAGCCTAAATCAGCATTAAATGTCTACCCTAGACAAGGTACTATCAAATAAACCATACTTCATATGTTTTATATGCGTATAACAATACATGAACTACCTTAAACACTTCCCTACCTTAAGCTATTATCAATTAAGACTGTACAGGGACTAGACCACATTTTCTAGTAGGGTAAACCTTATCCCAAGGTACCCTCACAGACTAAGCTAGATTTAACGCTACCCATAACTACAGGCGGCTGTACTCCACTTCATACATGAGTAGCTCATACACTACCCTAAACGGTGATACTCACAGACTAAGCTAGTCTCTACCCCAGCCATAACCCTAGTCGGCTGTACCCCATTCCACTCTCCAGTAGTTACTACACTACCCCAGCCAATTGTCGTGCTTATCCACCTCACCTCGGCCCTTCTCTTTCAATCACTTCTTAATTGCTTAGCTTAAACACTACCCTACCTCAAGTTATCATCAATTATGACTGAACAGGGACTTCTCCACATTTCCTAGTAGGGAATACCTTAGTCCAAAGCAGGTACCTTATAGACTCAGCTCGACTTACCTAACCCTTCATACTCTAGTAGGTCATACACTACTCCAATCTGTAATACTCTCAACCTAAGCAAGACTCTACCCATCACATAACCCCAGTCAGCTGTACCCCATCCCACTCTCCAGTAGTTCCTACACTACCCCAGCCAATTGTCGTGTTTACCTTCCTCACCTCGGCCCTTCTCTTTCAATCTCTTCCCAATTGCTTAAGCTGCCTAGTTCGCTACCCACTTAACTCCACTCTAGTGGGCTCGCTCGCTAATCCGATCGAACAAATGAGTGTGATTAAGTCTTTAGGCTGTCGTCATCGATCGTCACCACACACTCGTAACCTCAGGGCAATTCGTCTAATGCGCTGCCTTTGCTGCCTTTGCCATGATTCACACTTGTCGAGGGGGGTTCAATCGCACTTCCTTGGGGTAGCGTGTATCGCGTTCCTCGATCAGTCTTGATTGTAAGCTAGGAGAGGGAAGCAGTACTCGCACTCAACATGTCGCTGCGGGTAATGGAGATTTTAGTGGCAATCCTCTACTGGATTGTGGCGGTACCAACAATAATATTGCTTATGAGGAAAGTGAAGTGGAACATGTGGAGACAAGTGGATCAGTTAGAAGCATTTAAGAAATTCTTTCTCATGGCCTTGGGACTGTCTACACTGTTCTGGATATTCTTCATTGCGATCATATTCCTCTATATACGTCTGAAGGCGGAGATCATAAGCAGAGAGCCACAGGCAGACGAAGAAGGGCAGCAACCAGTGGCGCAGGAAGGGGTGCATCGAAGGGTGCAAAGAACACAGCAAAGAGCGCGTGTGCCAGTCGAGTGCGTAGTGCAGATGGTAGGAGATGCTACAACACCCCATCGTCCCGCGCCCTGCTTGCCCAGGAAACCCAAGCAAGACGCCGTGGCAGAGCTTGATCCACCTCCTCGTTATGAGGAACTGGGCACGATCTACGATATACCCGCCATTTAAGCTGATTCGATGTGAAATCACTGACTATAGTTAACAATTATTACTCAGCAATGGAGCTTGTTATATTTAATACATAGGTGTTATAGTGTTATATATATAGAGGCACATGTAGGCAAACCGCACTTGTAATAAACCACAAAGTGAAACGAAACTGAAACATATTTAACATTCAACGAAACGAAACGAATTTTACGGAAAATGTAACGAATAACGAACATATTATATATATATATATATATATATATATATATTAATAATATTGGGTTCATGATCATGTATGGTTGATTGTGGTATATTTAACTTCTCTCCAACCTCACGCTCAGTTACATGACAATCGCGATTCGATTAAAGCCTTGATAACGTCATCATCAACTGCACTCGGCCGTCCTGAACGTGGCTTGTCTTTGAGTTAAAAATCTCCCAAACGGAATTTGACAAACCAACCTTGACACTGTGTTTGTTTTAAGGCTTTGTCACCATACACATCACGTAACTTTTTACCAACCTGAGCTGCATTTGTTCCTTTACGGAAATAATTAAGTAAAATATGACGAAAATGTTCCTTTGTGGGCTCTACATTTTTTTCTAAAGCAAGCTAAAAGTGCCAGCTGATAACTGACAAAAGATAGAATGCAATAACAGAGTTATAAGCCGTTGAAAAAATTGTATGCAAAAACACCGGTTTCTTTTCGGTCAATCCAATATATAGCACATATATGTATGTATAAACAGAGTTTGTATATAGTTCGCTGCACTTATAAAAGAAAGATGAATATATAATACAACTCAACATATACTTTAAACATAAGAGAGGCTTATGTTCCCCACATCAACTGAGTTTGTGGTCACAGCGTGTAGATAAAAGTCCCCCCTTCTGTGGTGCGTGCGTATGACAATGGATCATGTTTAGAGATTACCACAACAACAATGATAATAATGACAACAACAGCCACAACAACAGGCACAACAACTTGTTGTACTCAAGTTAGCTGCAATAAAGCAGCGACGCCCACGCAGCTGCCTCTGCCAATGCAGCTGGCAAAGTTGTGAGTGAAACTGTTGTACAGCTGCCCCCTTATCCCTCTCTCCCCTTGTCACTCTCTGCACACTCTCCGCTGCCCATCCAAGTCGAGTGCGGGCAGTCAGTTGACATTTGGCAAGCCAACGCCCCCCGACATAAGCTCAGCTGCGATTTGCCATACTTTCTCGCGGTACTGCACGACAAAATAAAAGAGCAGACGAGAAAGAGGCAGTAGACCCTCTCCTCTCAGAGTGAGAGGGAGACAGTAGTAGTATAAAGAGAGAGGGAGAGGAGAGGAAACACATGGAACAGAGATGAATTTTCGGGCAACAGTTTTATTGACTGCAAATGTCAGCGTTGTTGTGGGCGCTGACATTTGATTTATGTCTCGCGTGTGTCTCTCTATATGTGTGTCTCTGTATCTGTATGTATATATGTATGTGTCTGTGTGTGTGAACTACACAAAGTGAAACTGACACAGTGAAACAATACGTTGAAATGCTCCAAAATTGCTGTAGCTGTAAAACAAGCGAACAACAGTGCGTATGCGCAATGTGCCAGCATGCTGTGAGGCAGCATCCATCACTCAGTCTCTCTCTGTCTGTGTGTGTGTGTGTGTTTGTGTGTTAGCAACGATTATGGCATCTCGTTGTCACATCGTTGGCCGTGTCAAATTCGCTTGGGCAAAAAGCAAACGGAAGCTGTGCGAAGACTTTTGACAGACACTTTGCGCTGCAAAGCCATTGTTTTCATATTTTTAAACTCTCTCGCGAGGTGTGTGCACACTGTGTGTGTGTGTGTGTGTGTGTGTGGGATTTCTGACACACATTTTGACAGCTTTAATTGCAATAATTGAGCCAGTTGCAACTGAAGATTGACGTCAGATCTGCGTCAGCTTGGCGAGAAACTATTACGACATCTCCAGCAGCAGCAGCAAGGCGACCTGATCGTGATATGCTAATAGGAGGAGGGAGGGGGTAGGGGGGACTGAGTGTCACCTCAACTCAGCAAAGATTACTCAACACGCACTCAATGGGGAATTGTCGCGAATCAATCGAGCGAGGGATTAGCATAACCAACTGACCTCAGAGCCTGCTCGGAAGCCGGCTACATCGGCCCCTGTGATTAGCACATGAATGCGGGCAGCGCGCGCGCACAAAGGCAGCCCACAGGCAGGCAGAGGGGGTGGGGGGTCTGCACGCAGACAATAGGCAAATGTCAAGTTTGGGCCAAAAAAAGCGAAGGCAAAACAAAGCCAAAACACACAGAGTCAAAGCCAAAACAAAACTCATTGATGGCCAAAAAGAAACTGGCGCATAACCAAAACGAAACGAAACGAAGAAAGATGCTAACAATGGGAGAAAGTTAACACGCAGCACACACGCAGCACACACTCACATACACGCACACACACATACGCAGGCAGCACCAGCAGCAGCTGAATCTCAGCTAATAAATTCGCCGAGAGTTCAAGCTGCACTGGCAGAAAAGACGCTGTGAAAATTAAGTAAAATTGCCAGGCAGTTGAGAACTTTGACTGAGTTTGAGATGAGCAGCTTATTAGCGGTAAAGACAGCTTTAAAAGTAGCTAAATTCTAGCTGAAACCTAGCTTGAGTTCAGCCTAAACTCAGTGTACGTAAAAGGTGAAAACTGCCAAGAGGAAATGGGAAATTTGACTGGACTTAAGCTGAGCAGCAATGAAAAGCTTGACGCAGCTCTAAAGATAGCTTTATTCTAGCTAAAACGTGGCTTAAGTACAGCGCAAACTTAGCTAAAACTCGACTTGAATTCAGCTAAAACACAGCTCAAAACGAAGAGTGAAAATTGCCAGAGGAAAATGCTTAGTTTGAGAACTTTTTTAGCTTGTGTGTAGAATAAGTTAAGGCTTCATTCTCGCTTAATCTCAGCTTAATCTAAGTTAAATCTAAGTTCAAACTAAACTCAATCTCTGCTTAAACTAAGCTTTATCTTAATCCTAGCTCTATGTCAGCTTGTACTCAACTTATTCTCAGCCTATACCCAACTCACTCTCAGCTGAATCTCAGCTAAATCTCAGTTCAATCTCAACTCAATTCCAGCTTTATCTCAGCTTAGATCTTAGTTGAATATGAGTTTAATTTGTGCGCAAATCCAGTTCAATCTCAGCTCAATCCCAGCTCAATCTCCACTCTATCACATCTCAAAGACTTACCTCAAACTGAACTCTTTCCAAACTCATTCTTAACTCAAACCCAGCTCAATTTCAACTCATTCCCAACTCAAACTCAACTCGTTTCCACTTCCTTCTCACTCCACGCTCATCTTCCTCAACTTCTACCTAATTTACCCACTTAGCACGCGATTTCTCTCAGTGTATGCGCAGCGCATCCCGCGCAGAATTATGCAATGCGTTGTAAGCCGAAAAAGACAAGCTACCAACTTGGCTAAGCAACTTAGTGACCAAGTGTAAATCGAAAGAAATCTCAGTCATCGCGCCCAAACATTCATTCGTTCGGCTAATTGCCAAGCCAGGCAGCTAGGCAGCCAGGCAGCCCAGTCAGCCAAGCTAAGTGGATTGTGCAATGGCCAAAATGGCGAAGAGGCAGCGCGAAAAGGCCAAGCGAATTGGCCGGCCAGCTGCTGGAAGAGAGGCTGAAGGCAGCAGGCAACAAACAGGCAAACAGTGAAGCAGGATTTGTTGTGGCCAAAGTCAGAGACAGTCAACAGTTTGTGGCAGGTGGCAGACAAGTTGTTGCCACAGCCAACACGAGTTAGCATATCGCACGCTTGTAAACTGATGACAAATGGTTTCAAAGGGGGAGCAGAAGAGGCAGATGGAGATGGAATTGTAGTTGAAGGTTCTCATGTTGTTGCCAATTTGCAATTAGCCGTTTTTCGGCTGCCTTTGTTGCAGTTACAGCCAAATTGCTGCGATGGCAATCTCTTTCTGCCTGCTGCTGTTGCTGTTGTTGCTGCGTCATGCGACGCCGTGTGCTGCACTTGATGATGAACAGTTATGATATATGAGGCAGCAAGCAGAGGCCCCGTCAAGATGATCCCCCATTGTTGGCCATGTGAAGTTCCAAGCTGACATGCCACAATTATTCTGCACGCCCCTCTGATCTGAAAGTCATCTGTTACCTTCCCTTACCCCCCTTTCCTCTTCCGTTCTCTTCCTCTGCCAACGAGAACGTCTTCAACGCGAGTCTGCGAGTCCAACTTGAGTCTCAGTCAATTAGGCAGGTGAACGGAAACCGAGTCGATATTGGGCAACAGCTTTAAAAGAGCCAAATTACGCTCAAGTACCGTTATTATTTAAGGCCATATGCGATGGGAATGAGGCAGCGCATTTTTTCCGATACAATCTAAGCGCGTTATAATCGTTTCTCATATGATGATTGGGTAAGTGAAGCTGCTGTAGATGGCATGCAGGCAGGCAGAGACTGCACACGCTACAGCAAAGAATCTTGAGAGCAGCAGACACTGCACGCTAAAGCAAGGAAGCAGAAGTGATGGCACATAATAAGAAATAAACTGAAATAATAAACAAATAACTGAGAATTGTATAAACAGATTTACAAGGCTTTCACACATGAAGACAGTATGACAATCTGTCGAAAGAGGAATTGCGAAAGGAAGGAGGACACACAATTGAAGATTAACTAGACTGAGGCAGCTCCTGCACTTTACACTGTGCTGCATTGCTAAAGGAGGGAGGATACACATTTGAAGATTAACTCAGTTACTTTACTTTACTTGAAATAAACTTTAAATGTGATTTAACAGTCAAGAGGTGTGGCTTATGCAGACTAGGGAAAGTATGATTCTACCTTGAACTACATGTATATTATTATATCATACACGAATACCTTTCTCACTAATTCAAAAAGCCTGTTTAATGAGCTTAACTATTGTTACTTTAACTAAACTTCATATTAAAAGCCTCGTTTAGTTATTATAAATAGAGCAGGCAGCTAACACTAAGAAGGCAACATGACAAAGCCCTGAAATGTATAAATTCTCACTAATTCAATAAGCCTGTTTAAAGAGCTTTACTATTGTTACTTTAACTAAAGTTCATATTATAAGCCTCGTTTAGTTATTATAAATAGAGCAGGCAGCTAACACTAAGAAGGCAACATGACAAAGCCCTGAAATGTATAAATAGACTTAATAAATAGCTGAAAGATAAAGTCACCTATAAAAATAGCATTGGTAAAAAGGAAATTATATACAATAATTAAATAAATAGTTTCGTTTTCACTGATGAAGAGTGAAGAAAGTACAGTAAATCTAATGGCTACTCTATATGTATGTGCTACATATATAGCTTGCTATATTGTACGATCCAAAAACCCCCTTTTTGCGGAACTTAATACCCTTCATTCAGGCAGACAGTCTCGTCTCGTCTCGCCATTTGTCATTGTCACTGCTGTGTTTGTATTATGATATCGAGGTCTCACTTATTTTGGCACTGCAGTTTCGGCATCTGACATTGTTTGCTTTTCCTAGTGCTTTCACCGGCAGCAGCAACATTAGTGGCAAGCACTAGTCAACGCCCCAGTTGGTGGGCACTAATGAGGCATCTCTTGCTGCCTTGCTAATCGCAACCCAATTCCAGTTGCGCGTTCTTATTTAAGCTTCCATCAGCAACAAAGACGAGGTTCGATTTGCTTGCACACTAATTGGAAATTTCCTCTTAAGATAAAGCACAAAAAAACATATGAAAAAAAACACATAAACCTTATATTATACGTTCGTTTGGTGTTGCAAACGAGTTTAGATAAATAAAAATAGAAATTAATTTTGAGGTTTTGATAAAATATGCGACCCTGGCGGGGCGGAATTTTGAGATATCTCAGAGAGACTGCAGCTACACATCAAGGCAAAGCAGAGAGATCATATGCAGCGTTGTCGCGCTAATGTCCCCGTTGCGAAGACATTAAAGACAATCATATCTCAGGCTTTTTGACAGCCGAAAAGAGCGTGGCGGATGTGAATAATGTATGCGAGTGTGAATGCGAATACGTATATGAATGTGAATGTGAGTGCGGTACGGCGTATAATCCTTATAATATATAATTAAAGAGATCACCACGTTGCTTATATAACGGCAAACGGCAGCGGCTTAGCGGTTTAAAGTGGACCGACAACAACAATAACAAACAGGAATGAAAGGAAGTGACAGTAAGACAGTGTGTGTGTGTGTGAGTGTGTGTGTGCGAGTGTGTTAAATCGAGGCGTGCTAACATACATATATACGAAATAGCTGGCGAAAACAAACGAAAAACTTAAGCGACAAACTTGGCGTGCCGCGACTAAAAGGCGTAAAAATACGAAAAGCAACATTAATCTTAGCTACCACCCCCAGCCCCCGTGCCTGTCAGTGTAGTGCTGTGAGTCAGTATGTGTGAGTGTGCGTGTGTGTGTGTGTGAACTAGAAGCCGCCTCGGCCTGGCACCAACACAAAACGGAAGTTGACGACGCGCCAAGCGGCAAATGTTTAGACCCAAAATAAACACTTGGCGAGCAGACAACAATGACAACAACAATAACAACAACAACGAAGAAAACAACAACAATATACGGCAGCTGAGAAACAACTGAAGCAGCTGAAAATATGAATTATTAAATGAAATGAGAAAATGAAAGTGTTTTGCCTGCTGTCAGTCAGAGTCGGAGACAGAGACAGAGTTTCGGGGGAAAGATGATGATGCTGCCTGCTGCTTGGACCAGTCGAATCTACCTCAACGTGACATGAATTGGGCGCAACAAGAGAGAAGGGGGCAGCAGCAGAAGTAGAGAGAGAGAAGGAGAAGAAGAAGGAAGCAGAGGGAAGTAGAGAGAGCAGATAGAGGGGAGACTGAAAGAGAGAAAGGTGAAGTGCAGAGACAGTGGCGTCTGCCAGGGGATTGCCAGGCACCACAAGCTAAGCCAAGGCAGCCACTCAAAATACTTAGCATACGCTATAAAGCAAGTTAAGTTGCAGCCCACCCCGCCACCCGCCCCTTCTTCTTCTGCACCTCCAACACTGGGTCACAGTTGCCTGAGAAAGTGAACTTCAGCTGCTTCCACAAGCTTCAACTTCCAACCTCAAGTTAAGGCGGCAACGTGCCAACAAGTAGCAACACTCTGACCCATAGCTTCCCCCTCTAGCTACCTCTTGCTGCCTTCCCCCTGACCCCCTGCTCTGCTGTTGTGGGCAGCAGATTGAAGACGTCTGCATAATAATGACGCAGCTGCAGCTGCCTCCACTGATTGATCAAGAAATGTAAAAGTTGTTCGACTGCTCAAAGAATGTCATTGAGACTTTTCTCGATTTTCATAATGCAAATGAGTTGTTGTTGTTGTTGCTGTTGTTGTTGTTGTTGTTGCTGCTCTTATTGTTGTTATTGTTTCACTTATTATTGCTGCCTCTTGTTGATAAATGTGCCAACAGTGTCAAGCCAAACTGCCAAGCTGCTGCTGCTGCTGCAATGTCTTACAATTGTTTTGCGTATAATTTACACCTGCCTTCCCTAGCCACACCCACTTCCCCTACCTCCCCTCTCTCTCTCTTGCAACGCCTCAATTACGCTGTGCAGATTGAGCAACGTATTTGTCGCATTGCATTGCATTTTGCATGTGTCCAGCACACGGCGAATTGAAATGCAATTGAGCAAAGTGTTGCCAGAGGGAGAAGGAGGACAAGGAGGAGCAGGAGAAGAGGGGTAGAGGGGGAGAGACAACGTCAAGTTATGCAAAAAAGATATATGAAAAGCCAACACAAATTAAGTGAGTGCTGCTGCTGCTGCTGCAGCGTGGTGACAATTACTGCACGGCGCGACGGCATGTGGCAACGAATGACTTAGGCAACGAACTCGTAGCCGCTTGCTTGGGCAATGTGCGCGCATTGCGGGCGAGACAAAACTTAAATTGATATGCGGCTATCTTCATCTCTAATTAGCTGGCTGACGATGAGTGTGCCACACACACACACACGCACACGCATACACAGAGGGGAGATGGGCATTCCAATTGGGTATAAACGCTGTGCAAGGTCGTTGCATAAAATACATAAAAATCATATAAATAAAAGCCGCAACCAAATGTATTCAACCTCACAATACATGAAAGTAAGAGTGAGAGTCGACCTCAGTGGCAGTCGGCAGCGCAGTCAGCAGCGCAGTCGACGCAGCCACAGCCGGAACCAGGCCCCCTTTGCTGCCACTGCCTTCCTTGAGGTATTTGCATATGACGCATGGAACTCTTGAATAAGTATGTGTGCCCCTTCTCAATGTGTCTGTGTGTGCCTGCATGTGTATGCTCTCTCACTGTGTGTGTGCCCTTTCTGTGTGTGTGTGCCCTTTCTGTGTGTGTGTGTGCCCTCCCTCTCTGTGTTTGTGCATTGCGTAACTCGTGCAGTCCAAATTAATACATATGCTAAAGAGGCTGCTCTGCCTCTGCCGCAGACTAATTAAAATGCCAAATATCTTAGGCTGATACAGCTTAGTCGAGGCAAGGCAGGCAGGCGGAGGAGGAGCAGGGGAACGGAGGGCAGTGGAAAGATGGCCAACAAATTAGAGTTCGAGCTGGCTTAATTGCCGCATTTGGTTGTGTTAAGGCTGCGGCAAGAGATGCGCAGCAGAGGCCAAGCAGAAGCAGCCACAACATAAATAGATACACATATGCAGAGACACACAGTCACGCACAGACATACACATACACTCACAGAAATACACATACACACTTGAGTAATTGGAAATGAAAATAAATGCGTTCAAACCGCGTGCTGCGGTCGCGCAATTCCTTCCATGTATTACTGCCTCCCTGTGTGCTAATCTTCTTCCTTCTTTTCTCCTCTTTTCCCTCCTCCTTTTTCTCCTCCTCTTCCTTCTCCTCTCCCTCTACTACTGCCTGCTTCTCTGCCTCCTTCACTGCTTGCCCTCTCCCTCCAGCTCTGCCTACTCCTCTGTCTTCTCTTCTGCCTCGTGCTGCCTCCTGTCTCTTCCTCTTCTTCCTTCTTGCCTGCTTTTCTACTTGCTCCTTTTCCTCCTCCTCTCCCTCCACAAATGCCTGTTGCTCTGCCTCCTCCACTGCCTCCTCCTCTGCCTCCTCCACTGCCTCATCCTCTGCCTTCTCCTCTGACTTCTCTTCTGCCTTCTCTTCTGCCTTCTCCTATCCCAGCCTATCTCTGTTCCCCTCCTTCTGTCACTCTTCCTCTGCCCGCTCCCTCTGTCTCCCCATTCCTTCTGTCTCCCCTTTCCCCTCTGTCACCCTCTTTCTCTGCATTCCTCACTCAAATTAAGCTGCGTTTTCGCTGCGCTCGCATGTGAAATTGAAATTCATATTTCGTCTGTCGCCAGTTGCCCACACTCCTCCTATGCCCCTACCCCCTATTCCCCCCTCTCAGTGAGCCGGAAAAACCAGTAAATGTTTTTGGCTAACTCGTCTTCTTCGTCTTCAAACTGACAAAGTTTCCTTTTCATTTCGGCAGTAGCAGCAGCAGCAGCCACTGCAAGTCCAGCGGGTCGCATCTTTCGATCTCGTCGATGCCGAAATAATTGCGCTGCCAAGTGAAAGGCAATGCGCATCCCCTGCTCCCCCCCCCTCGCTCTGTGCCAGCCTGACCAGGGCTCCTTACTAGGAATCATTTGGTGAATTATTGTGTGTGTTTTTTGCGATGTCTGCGTGTCGCATAAATTGCAAATCCTCAAAGAGACTTTCGTTTGGACTGCAGTGAAAACTGAGGAAGACAATCTGCAAATGTCCTTATAAATAGTGGGGAAATGTGTATGAAATGTATTGCCAATCATTATGAAATTTATAGGATATACAATTGATAAAGAGTGTGGTTCGATGTGTGAAGCATCTTTGTCGTTTAACTAAGACACCATGAGATATTAGCCAATAACTTCAAACATCTCTTGTTCACATCTAATAAGCAACAGTTTCTTTGCTGCAAGTCTAAAGAATAGCTCTGAGCTTGGCGGCTTATTTACCTAATAGAAGCAGTATTTTAATAAAATAACAAATCGATTTCCTATAGCAAATAATCCCCATATAGCTCCAACTCATATAGCTCCAAGCTCTACTGCACTTAAGCTTGCATTGATTTATATCCAACTGGGAACTCAATCTCATCTGCATTCCTTTACCATTTCGGAACTTACTTTCAGCTTGAACTTGTCACAGTTACAGTGCATGTTGAGGGGCTTGGAGGGGGGGGGCGTGTATTTCTTTTCCCAAAACATAAACAGCAAGAGCAAGACAGAGACAGAGAGAGAGAGAGAGAGAGAGAGAGACAGAAATGAAAATAATAAAACCAATCAACTTTCTACACTCCAAATTCAGCCGGGAGACAATACTACAAATTGTTGGTTTGCATGCGTGCAGCATATTAAAAAAAGCTCAGCCTATACAGCTCACACACACGTACACACCCGTACACACACACACGCTCACACACACATGTGCAGCTGCTCACACACAAGTGAAACAGGTGCTTCAAGTGCTTTTGTTGTCGTGCTGAGCAGAGCTGGGCCAAGTGCTGTCCAAAAGGGATCAAGAAGAAAGGGGGCAGCAGCAGAGGGAGCAGGGGGGACAGGCATTGTTAACTTGGCCAATTCTACTCGCAATGACAATCAACTTTGGGGGTATTTTTGTGCGCTTTGGCAAGCTGCAATTAGCCGTGAAACGATTTGGGCCACATGTCAAAATCGATTGTGCGATCTTTGTGACTTTGCGACGCGTCGCTCGATCGTCTGCCATAGCATGAGCTTGCACAAAATGCGAGTAGCAAAGCTCAAGCAAAGGTTAGCCAAATACTGGCACAGGCAGACAGACAGAGAGACAGACAGACAGAGAGACAGAGACTAAGCTAACGATGGCCATTCAATAGTTCGAGCTCGAAATCCGCTCGATGGCCACAGCAAATCGAAAGGAGGCCACGCTGCAAGTTGCAGATGCTGCACTCGACAGATGAAGATATTGTGCATGCAATGGCAGCAGGCAGGTGGCTTCGCTTGGTCATTATGGCTTGCTGCAGTCATATTGCGCATACGCCGCGTGGCCAAGCAAAGACAAGAGAGTGTGAGTGAGCGCGCAGCCTGACAATGCAAATTCATGCTCGGCATTACACAAGATCTGCAACTGATTGCAGCCACACGAGAGATGACTCTGGGTGCCCCTTCAGCCTGCCTCACTCTGACTCTCTGCCTGCCCCACTGTCTGTCTGCCTTGCCCCTCTAGCCTGCCCCACTCTGCTTCATCTGCCTGCCTCTCTAGCCTGCCTTCCTCTGCCTCATCTGACTCTCTGCCTGCCTCACTGTCTGCCTTACTCCCTCTCTGCCTTACTCCCTCTCTGCCTCCTCTGTTAATCTCCCCGTCTGTCTCTCTGTCTGCTGCTAACTAGTTGCATGCAACACACACACACAGCGTCAATTGAGGCAGACAATTAAAGCCAAGACAAGGCAGCAGAGCAGGCGTAATCAGACTAAAGCAGCTCCTGCACTTCACACTGTGCTGCATGTTGTCGTCGCCACAGCCGGAAGAGAGACGCCACGACACAGTTGTTGCCTCCCCCCCCCTCACTGCTGTTGCTGTTGTTTTCCCCCAGCAACTGTTGCTACTGCTGTCTGTGACATAATTACTCAATGTCAACACGCGGACGCGTCGCGTGTGGCAGGTCAAGCGTCCACAGTGCCGCCCACAGCTTGCACTTGCATAAGGCTTCATGCCTCTTGCCACATTACACTCACCAGCAATGGCAACAGTTGCCAGCGCATCTTGTAGCAGCAGTTAATCCGTTGGCTGCAACTTCGACCACAAAAAATGAAACAGCAAACGAAACTGAAACCGAATCGAGTTCACTTTACACTGCACTACACAGTAATGGGCACAAGCACGAGCACTTGAATTCGTTATCCTGCAACACGTTGCAGTTGCCTTTGCCTTTGCAGTTGCTGTTCGTTGCGAGAGGCGAGAGAGAGGCGCGTCCAAAGCGAAGCGCGGCCGAGTTATAACTGAAACTTGTCGGCAAAGACGAACCACGACTTGGCCAACTGCGAGTCAAGCCGTGAAAGCGACAGCGAGAGAGTGAGAGAGAGAGAGCGCGCACACAGTTGTGAAGATGCTACAGTGGCAACTGTTGGTTTACTCACCTCGTGGTGAGTTGAGTTTGCAACTGAGCAGCAACAGCTGCCGATGTCAGTCGAGCATTCTCAATCAAAGCGCGTTGAAAGTGAATCTGAATACACGCACGCACACAAACACACATACAGAGACACACACACACTCTCACGCACTCACACACAGCAGGCACAGACGCATTACGCCTCATTTGGCAGCACGGCAGAAAAGTACTTTATCATTCATCGCATTGCGATAAGCAGAAATGCTTAGCGCAGGCGCCGCAGGCAAATAACAACAAGAAGGGGGTAGTCATAAATAGAGGGAAGAGGTGGAGGTGGAGTAGGGAGGTAGGCCAACAAAGGTTCCGGCGCATGCGCAGTTCACAATGCCAGGCATAATGAACAGTTATCGAAAGCCGATTTGTTACATTATCGATGGCTAAGCAGGCAACAGGGGAAGAGGAAGAAGAGGGGAGAAGGCGGAGAGAAGCGGAAAGAGTAATGGGTATCACGGGATCACAGGGCCAGTCGAGCAGACGCCGCTCTCGTACGCAACAGTTGCCAAAAATCCCAATCCCAATTCAAATTAATAATAATAATCGATTGATGAATGATTAATGTGTTCGAGTGCGCGTTCAAGCGTGTAATCTGCCAACTAATGAGCTCCTTGGAATGCCTGTACACGCCTCCACTTCCCCTCTTGCTTCTCTACTCTTTCTCTTCACGTTTCTTCTCCCACTCTCTCTCCCTCTCTGCCTGCCGCTGTTTTATTAGCTGCTTTAATAACAGTTGCGAAACTTACGTTTTAGCGCAGTTTTCCATTCTATTTTTGGCTGAACTTTCAACACTTTTTATGGCACTTGGCACTGAACACACTAAAGCGCGGATTACTATATCCATATATATACATATATTTATTTATATTTCTTTTCTTATTGTTTAAATATTGTCCGCACACCCGACGCGCACTTTGCAAATTCTAGCACTTGACTCTCAGCTGTTGCTGCTCCTTCTGTTAAGCTTACACTTTCTGTTAACCTACTTTATGCTGTTAACTTCGATTGTTTAATGTGCTATCGATTGTTATCCCTGTTTAATTAAATACTGATAATTATGTTAATTCAAATTGGTACTTCTGTTAAACTGCTGTTTACACTTATACTGATACTTATACCACGATAAATAATAGTAAAACTACTTATTTAAAGCGCATATAGCTTTATCTATATAATATTATATATATACAATAACTATATATCTTCAGTGTATACATATGCCTCCCAATTTGTATCAATTGAATTCGCTGTTTTATACACAAAGTCGGCTTAAAGTCTTTATTCAATGGCAGTCCACATGGCTCCCTTCATTTGTTCACTTTGTTACTGCTCAGCAGAGCAGATGAGCTGCTCAGGCATGCGTTTGTCTTCCTCTCCCTACTCCCTACTCCCATTTCTCTTCCCCTTCTCCCACTGTTCGTCTGCCTGGGTGACTGACTGGTGCGCAGTGACCATGGTCAGGCAATTTGCAGCCGCCAAAAATCAATGAGCGACCGGTTTTGCATAGGCTTTCAGTGTCGTCGTTGGAGTTCGAGCTGGAGATGGAGTCACTGCGGGAGTCGCAGCAGCGTCTCTGCGTCGTCGTCGTCGTCTTCTGCTTTGTCGTGTTGTTGTCCGATGTAACGTAACAACTTTCGCTGAAACGTCATTCACAACAACAGCAGCAAAATGGCAAAGGCAACGGCGTCGCGGCCAAGAGCCAAATACCAATGATGAAGCAGCAGCAGCAGAGGCAGGGGCAGAGGCAGCAGCAGGGGTAGTAGAGGCAGAGGCAGAGGCAGCAGTAGAAGTAGTAGGGGGCAGAGACGTACAACTCAGCTGCCATTTGGCTTCGACTTCGACGTCGCCATCAGCTTGGGCTATTAACGCAGGTCTAGACCAGTTTCGCCAGCAGCAACTGTAGCAGGAGCAACAACAACAACAACGGCAACAACAACAACAACGGCAACAACAACAACAGCAACAAAATGAAGAAGTGTAGCCTGCTCTGCTTCAGCTTGCGCCCACTCGGAGCAAGTGTGGAAGTGGAGTGTGGAGTGGAGGCCCATTTGAATAATTGAAAAGCACTTGCAGTGCAATTAAGAGCGCAGCACGAAATCCAATTGGATTTCTATGCGATCGATTGAGCAGCTGCAGCAGCTCCAACTCCAACTACAACTGCAGCTTCAGCTCCAGCTCCGGTTGCAGTCTCTTCAGTCTCAGTCTCTGTCAATTGCCGGAAAATCTCTTTCGCTCTCTACGTCAAGTGACACGCTACACACGCCGCAGCGGAAGTTGTTGTGAAAATTCCAGAGAAAAGCAAGACACAAGTGGAGCAGGCAAGGCTAGGCAAGGCAGGCCTCTGTGATACCCTGTAAAACAGAGAGGGAGAGAGAGAGTAACTTACAGTCGACCCTACCACACTTAATGAGCTGTACATGCAGCGTCAAACAAACGTTAAACATGCGTAATTGCCCCCCGCCTAGACATGTTAACAAGGCGTGCAACAAGCACGTTGCATGCCACGCGTGCCTCAACCATTAGGCGCGCCCTCGACTAAAGCAGGTTCGCCTCAGTTGCCTGAGGACCGCAGGGCCATGCAGCTAGTTATTATCGCCATAATCCTCAGCAGACTGCAGTGCATCCGCATGGCAGAGTTGCCACAGCATGGCGCAGAGTTGTTGCAACTTGTGCAGCGCATACACCAAGAGAAATACTTCGATACACTTCTCGTTTATGGCAGCGATGACTGTGTGTTCCACGCGCTGCTCAGGCAACTGTCACTGCCTGTGGTGCTCCTGCCCAAAGGCAGCAGTAGCTTCGCTTGGCAGTTCAACAACGATGCCCTGCTGCTCGGCTGTGCTGCAGATGCAGAGCAGGAACAGCACGAGCAACTGCAGCTCAAGCTGCAGCTGGCAAGGCGATTGATCTATCTGGAGGCGGAGGTATCCCCAGAGGAGCTGTGCGCCACTTACCTGCAGCGAGAGCAGCCCAATGTGCTCACGTTGCATGCAGCCACGGGCAATGTCTATCGCTGTTGCTACTTTCAGGCAAAGAACCATGTGCAGCTTCATCCAGAGGATCCTCTCTATGTGGAACAGTTCGCCAACATGCAAGGGACGATCATACGCAGCGAGGTGGATCAGCTGGCGCCACGTTCCATGCTCTACAGTGACCCAATCACAGGTGAAGTGAGGATGATTGGCTACGTGGCCAATCTGGTGAACAGCTTTGTGGAGAGGAGGAATGCCACGCTAAGGCTGCGTCAGGATTACGAGTTCGGCAAGATCGTCTACTATGGTGTGATCGAGGAACTGGCCAAGAAGAACCTCATCGATGTGGGCACCGCCATGGCCAGCACGCTGGGTGCACAGAACCTGGACTACTTGAGCTACCCCTACCTGCTCAGCTCGTACTGCTTCATGGTACCCGTGCCCGCTCCGCTGCCCTACAAGCAGATCTACACGGTCATTGTGGATCCACTGGTGATGGGGCTGCTGCTGCTGCTGTTCCTGCTCTTCTCCCTGCTGCTCATCTACAGTCCGCGGCTCTCCTGGCAGAGGCTGAGCCTGGCCAACGTGCTCCTCAATGATCGCTGTCTGCGCGGCCTGTTGGGCCAATCCTTCCCCCTGCCTGCGCAGCAGAGTCGCCACCTGAAGGCCATTTGCACGCTGCTCTGCTTCGCCAGCATCATGACCACCACCATGTACGAGTGCTACCTGCAATCCTTCTTCACCCATCCCCCTCCAGAGCCATTGCTGCACACCTTCGCGGATGTGCGTGCCTCGCGCTACCGCGTCGCCCTCGACCGTCGCGAGGCGGCCCTCCTCTTGCAGAGCTACAACGTCATCCTGACCAATGCACAGTATATCGTCGTGCTGGATGACTGGAACGAGTTCGTCCACATGCGCGACACCTTCAACGCCAGCTTCATCTACCCCGTGACCAAGTTGCGCTGGGAAACCTACGCAGAGCAGCAGAGGATCTTCGAGCGTCCCGCCTTCTATTACTCCGACGACATCTGCCTGCGGCGCTACATCCTGCTCTGTGTGCCCGTGCGCCGGCATCTGCCCTACAGGCATCTCTTCGAGCTGCACCAGCTGCAGACGCAGCAGTTCGGCCTCCTCAAGTTCTGGATCGAGCGCAGCTTCTTCGAGATGGTCCGTCTGCGCCTCACCCCCCTGGAGGACTTCAGCGAGTTGCGACCCTATGAGGATGCGCTCTATGTGCGCGACATCTCCTGGATCCTGCAGTTCTATCTGTTCGCGCATTTGCTGGCCAGCCTCTGCTTCGTCATCGAGTTGGGCTGGCACTGGGTGAGGCGGCGCAGAGCGAGGAAGCAACGATTGCGTAAGGTTTGAGGTTGATGCCCGGTAGGCAGAGGGGTGTAGGGTATGCTCGACTTACAGTGCATGATATGAACACTTGAATTGGAGAAGTGCAGAGGTATAAGAGTATACTCTGCCTTGGTGCTGATGAAGGGTAGTTCCTGACTAACAGTAAGTTGAGAGTAATGGAGAATAGGAAAGGTTGCGTAAGGTCTCAAGTTCAATGTAAGTGGACTGCTGGAGGGATACCCACTAGAAGTGTGTGCTGTGCAGGAAAAAAGGGGTCTTAGGTATACCTTGTAATTGTTTTTAAAAGGCAATAGAATGAATTGCAGTAGAGCCAAGGAAGCATAAGTTATTCTATAATATTTTATTTGTATTTCTTGCTGTATTCTATTACTAAAGATAAAGATTATAATCCTCTTTTCATAATTATTAATAAATTATTTATTCCAATTGCAACCAATACATACCCTGTAGTTTCTTTTTTATGTTTTAAAAGGGAGACTCGTCTTCCTTTCTGTCGCTTCTGATCTGTTTCAATGTTCCTTCCAGAGATATCTTTAAGTTAATTTAAGTAGCTGATCTTTCCTTACATCTTCAGTGTGACTAAGAGTCAAAGGAAAACTCCTTGTACAGTCAACCAGCTGATCTCCATCTCCTCCCTCTGCTAATCTACAGCGTCATAGTTAAAGGTGTAGTAGGCTGGTAGAGGGTCACACTAATATATCGATAACACGAAGACTATGTTAAGCCTATTGGAAACCTATGATAAACTTATGTAAACTTACATTAAGAGTGACAGGATAGTACCGGTTCTCTCTATGTTAAGCCTATCTTAAACCTATGTAAACTAACATTAAGATTGAGAGGATGTTAGCGATTCTCTGAGAGAGGCATTCTGTGTTGGCGTGGCGAATCAAGAGGAAGTATAAGCTTCCACAAAGAGTAACTTCAAGTCTTGCCAACTTGCTGATCCTCCCTGCTTATTTAACGTACACGTCCTTTCACAGAGTAACTCAGTGTCAAGTCAACCTGCAGATCACCCCCCAACCACTTCATCTACTAAACTCATACATCTCTTTTTATTACAGCGTAACTCTAAGCCGACTCAACCAACAGTCTCCCCCACTGTTTTATAATGTTAACCCGGGATCTCTGAACTCTTGACTCCATTAGCATTTCGTGTCATACGCCTCCGCTCGTAACCTGTCCCCGCCCCCGCCTCTGCTGTCAACCGATCAATGCGGATATGAGTGGACCACGCACATTTCTGTCTGTTTCCATTTCCATTTCAATTTCTGTTTCTATTTCGAGTCTATTTCCATAGAAATGTCGCCGTAAAAACGGCAAATGTTGCCAATGTCCGCACAAACAGAGCGCATTGTCTGCTTGTCTTTTATCTTCATCGGATACGTATACGTATTTGGGATTTCTCGATTATGATCAAGATGCGATATTGAATACGATGCGGTTTTAATGCGCCACTCAAAGTGCCATCGTCGAATCAATTTGCAGCCGATTGTGATGATTGTGAGATTGTGAAAAACCAAATGTGAATTCCTCCCTCTGCCACGCTTGATGACAGCATAGATCGAGGCAAGTTCGTCAATCGATCGATCGATAAATCAGCTGAGAGCATGACTGTTGATAATAAATTGGATTTGTTTATATTAAAATAGATTATATTTATTTCCTTAATAAACTTGTGCTTTGTGCACTTCCTTTCTTTTTTACATTTTATGAGCGTGGACAATTAACATCATTATGTTATTTAACATTACATTATGCTGTACCAGAACAGCTGATTTACTCTTATGCTAATTAACATTACAGATTCGATGACACGTCACTCGATTGACGATTGCAGCAATCGCTAACCATAAACGTCGAACAATGCGGGTGTCTCTCTACCACGATTATGCAAAGCCATAACTGGGAAAGGGAGAGGAAGGAGGGGGAGTTGGTGGAGGGAGAGGGGGAGAAGCAGGAGGGGGAGTTCAAAACCGCGTCACATCGTCAACTCAAGTTAGGCACATCATTTATTTTAATCATAATTTCAAGCGGCATTTTGGCGCCATCATTTGACGCGTGCTGCGGTCGCTTTGTCTCCTTCTCTTCTTCTTCTTCTTCGACTGATTGAATAACCTAACCGACCTTGATGGGGGATCATAGCGCGACGAATATGATCGGGCTGTGGGTGCTGTTGTTACAGTTGTCTCCACAACGACAAAAGGCTGGCATTGTCTCTGCATTGAGCTTATCAATAAAAGCGCTTTCCATTTTCGTAACTTGATAAATCGAATTTCGATTTGAAATTAAGTTTATAACTAAGTTGAGCATCCCTATAAACTGTTTCCCAAGCGGCAATTGGTTATGGGAAACTGTGAATCTCTACTGGCCACTGGCAATTGCTGCAGCTCCTTTTGTGTACCCGCAGTTTAGTTATGCCTGCAGTTGCACAACCTTTTGACATTTTGTAGAGCAGATCATCAAAACCACAGCAAAACACAAGAGAAAAAGAGGGGGAGAGAGAAGGGTAGAGAGAGAGACCCCCCAATAAAGCAATTATTCAATTTCTTTCGTATTCTATTATTATGCCCTGTCCGCTGATGGATGTTGCTCGTGCTGTTGATGATGATGATGAATTCGAGGATGATTATCGCCGGCCTGAGCTTATCTGTAACACGCAGACCACATACCTAAAGACCCCAGGGTCATTTCGATTATGCTCTGATCTCGAACAATACCTAAACTGTTTCTCTTTTAGCTCCATCGCCATCTCTCTTTGTGTGTTGTTTCTGTTTTTGTTTGCGCTTATTAATGAGGCCGCGCACACAAAGTCAATAACAGAGAAAAACAGAGTAAAAAACCATATATAGATCTTATATTTCTTTTATTGCCAATCGCTTTATGTTGCAATTAAAGAAGCGACTACTTCAATTATGCCTCGGGTTTATGGGGGGCCTTATGTTGTTATTGTGTGGCTGCGCCTCATAAAGCCACAACAACAAATTCGACCTCAAAAATTAATTGAAAGTGCTAAAATTGCATTTACTAAATTGTAGGTGTTAATTTTTGGCCCGATTTGATTCAATGTCGTCGCAGTTCGTAAATTTCAACACTCAAATCTTTCCACACAAATCAAAGCCGTCTGCGCCAAGCCGGCGAAATGTGGAAAAACGAAAGAAAAGCGAAAGAAAAGCGCTGTGTGAGTAACAAAGTAATTTATTTCCTTCCTAGTTGGTGTCGCTTGCAGCCATTAAAGAGCAGAGATCTTCCCCGAAATGCCCCAAACAGGGGCACCTTGCACGCCACAATTTCGCCAGTTTGTCGCCACGGCAATGGCTTCCCACAGTCCACAATCCATGACTCCTAACTGGCTCCCCCTGCTGAAAGCCCAATTACCACAGAGAGAAGCTTGTGGAGCACTTTGAACTCTTTTATGCCGCACGCCCGCGGCGGCAGTGTCCCGCAGCGACACGCTTGCGTATACGTAACGTATTAATTATGGGGACAGCCGCACAACAACAAAATCCCCATAAAAGCCAAAGATTCAAATGCAAAAGCCAAAAGCTGCAAACAGAAAACCCAAAACTGAGCAAAAACAATGCGAAATACATCGACTAATTAGCGAAATTAATCACAAAAGCAATGGGGCCACATCTGGTGTATATAGGATCAATTTGTTGGCCTTCTTTAGCTCTGAAATGAACGAAAGTCTGAAATTAAAATAATATTTCAATTAGGCGCAGCAACACACTCAATACACTCGACACTCGACACACACTCGTCGCGACCAGGTGTCATCGCGTGTCACACACACAGCCCACGGAGGCAGTGGCCCGAGGAGAGAGGAGAGAGGAGACAACAACAAGTCAAACAACTCACGGATCGAGTAGGAATTTCGTTTTGTACCCGCATTAACAACGCCTGAGCATGCAATTTGTGCATTAAGTGACGGCAAAAGTGTCAAGTGCGACAGTTTTGAGTCGCCTCCGTATATGCCCACAGCTCTTAGGGGCACCTTCCCGTGGTTACCTTTCGTTTTCAGCCTCATTTCGGCGCGAAGCTCGCAGCTGCAATCTTCCAGCGCACTTGAGAGTGTATTATAATAAACAACATACACATATCTTTATAATGATTATCATTTGTACTATATATTCATTATATAGATAACGTCAGCTCTCATTTCTAACTAAATCAAAACACAACACACAATGCAACAGCATTTTAAACTTTGCCGCCTTATTGTCATTTTACAGCACTGCTTTTGTTGCAGCTCAACAGAGTTGAGAGTTGCCAGACAGCAACATTTTGGTCAATTCAAATGTAAATAAATCACGTTGAGATGCAAGCAGTAAACTCCCACTACCCATTGTTGCCATTTGCCAAAACCTTATGCCTCCCTAGTACATATTGCTCTACTTGAATATATACACCCGGCAGATACTCCCTGCCCCAGCCAATGCTCCACAAAACTAGCCCAAGCGTTAACATTCTGTTAACAGTTAACAGCAAATATTTTTATGCTGAACGCATCCACATGTTAATGCTATTTGCAAAAAACAGGTGGCAACGCTGCATCACCTGCTAGCTGTTTGAGAGTGTTTTCATTTTTGCAAAAACATATTTTGTGAAATATTTAATAAATGAAATGCAGAACAATAAATTAAACTGCTGCTGAAAGTGACAGGGTAGAGTAATGCGTGAGGTGCTGCAGGGAGCAAACTGCAGCCAATAAGTACGAAAAGAGCAACAGAAGAAGAAGCAACAGTTAAGAAAAATACCCGTACAAACACACACACAGTCAGACAGGCAGGTAAACATATGCACAGCACACACATACAGACAAACTGGCAAAGAGATAGTAGGCGAGCTATGGACAAAGGGGCGGAGCGGGACAAAGCTACAGCAGCAGCAGAGACGGCATAGACGGCGACGGCGACAACGACTGCGACTGCGACTAGAATTAAGGTTTAGTCTAGTTTAAGCCACGGGCAGAGCACAAAGCGCTCGTGTGTTGCTCTGAGAAAGAATCGAAAAAAATAAACTGGAAATATTTTGTACGATTGTGCGAAAGCTGCGGGCGAGAGAGAGATGTGCGCATGAATGTGTGTGTGCATGTAAATATTAAATTCGATTTGTGAGTGTATGTGTGCTGTGACAAATGAAGCTTCGAGCCAGCAACAACAACAACACCAGAAACAACAGTAGCAGCAACAATAACAACAACAACAAGAAGAAGAGTCAACGGGCCACGTCCACGCTGCAACGTTGTAATTGAAAGTGCAAGAAGATATAGTCGATATATACGCCGTGCTACCTCAACAAAACCACCAGAATATACAAACACACACACTGCAATACACAGACACACACACACACACACACACACACATAGACTGTCAACATGCTGCCTCGGTTTCGTTCCTTCTATGGCAAAGTCATCATCTTCATTCTGGTGGCGCTGTGCTTCGTCCTCTACCTGAAGGTGCAGCCCAATCCCAGCGAGGATTATCTAGTACCAGGAGGCGCTGCCGGCAGAGCCAGACCTGCCGTTGCCGCCGCGCTGCGCAGTCGTGCGCATGAGAATGAGATTCTCGCAGAGCACGAGCTGCGTGCCCCTGCCACGCAGTCGCCATACGAGCACAGCATACAGCTGGACCTGCAGAAGCAGCAGCAGCAGCTGGGCAACGATGGTGCCGCCGTGCATCTGAAGGGCATAGCCAAGGTGCGTGGCGAGAAGATCTACAAGAAGATCGCACTCAACGAGGAGCTCAGCGAGCAGCTCTCCTACAATCGCACAGTGGGCGATCATCGCAATCCACTGTGCAAGCAGCAGCAGTACGATGATCCCAGCACACTGCCCACTGCCAGCGTGGTCATCATCTTCTACAACGAGCCCTATTCCGTGCTGGTGCGCACGGTGCACAGCACACTGAACACCTGCAACCAGCAGGCGCTGCAGGAGATCATCCTAGTGGACGATGGCAGCGATAATGTGGAGCTGGCTGGCAAGCTGGATCACTATGTGCGCACGCGACTGCCCAGTGGCAAGGTGACCATACTGCGGCTCAAGAATCGGTAAGTGAGAGGGGGGTATGGGGGAGTAGAGAGAGAGGAAGGGGAGGGAGTTGTAACTGGGGAGGGGTTCATTATGCTTCTTTAATATAAATAAATGCATAAGAGATAGAGGGAGAGTAGGCAGGCTCACTTTGCGAGGTGGGAGAGCAGGGGAGCAGGAGCAGAACTGTCTAGGTGGCACAGTGGCAAGTTGACCAAGCGCTTATAAGTGCAACAGGCGCAGCAAGAGGAGGCAGACAAGGCAAGGCAGGAGAAAGAAGCTGGCAAGGCAGTTGGAGAAAGAAAGAAGCTGCCAAGTTGATTATAATCCAACTCAAGTATCGACAAGTGCCACAGGGACAGAGGGAAGAGTAGCTTCTAAGCTGTCATGGGCAGGGGAAGCATTCACCAAGGGGGGGAAGGAGTAGAAGCAGCTGCTGGCGAGCTGGCACACTTTACTAGCAGAAAAGTTCCATTCAGCTAATCGAATGAAATTAACACAGACGCCACGTTCTCTCGCTGGCTATGGCTTGGGTCTGTCTTGGTTTGCCTTCATTTGAATAACTCGTTTGTGGCACAGACTCACAATTGGACACACACACATCTAGACAAGGGGCAGGTGCAGGCAGGGAGGTAGGAAGGCGGGCAGAAGTCGCGCTTCTTCACAGCTCAAAAAGCTGAAAACATTCGAAAATTTCAAAAGTCAAATGAAGCTTAGTCTGAGCACGACTAAGGCATACCCCACAATGGCCACAGCTGGTAGACACTCTTGATTGAGCTACAGCTGCAGTTGCAACACACTCTGTAATCCACTTAAGTGGGTATCAATAGACTGGCTGCACAGCTTGCTCAACTGCCTGTGTCTGCAGCGCTGAAGTAGAACGAAACGTGTGAAAGATATTGTCGTCATCATCGATATGCCCAACGTGCCACAAGGGCATGAAATGAAACCGTAAAACCTGTTCGTCAACTTACCATTATGTTTTTGACTCTTGTTTCGTATCTTTTCGTACATATTTCGTATCTCTTCGTGCGCCTCACCTCGCCTCGTCTTCTTCGCTTGCTCGCTGACCCAATAATTTAATTTTAGTTTTTGTTGTTTCTGTTTCTGTTGCTGTTGCTGTTTCTCTGGCTTGGGTTCTTCTTCTTCGTCTTCTTCTTTTTTGTTTAATTTCGCTAAAGGAAAGTTCGTTTCTATTCTGCAGCTTGGGCCTGATACGCGCCCGCTTGGCTGGCGCCCGCATTGCCACCGGGGATGTGCTTATCTTTCTGGACGCGCACTGTGAGGCCAATGAGGGCTGGTGTGAGCCGCTGCTGCAGCGTATCAAAGACTCGCGCACCAGTGTGCTGGTGCCCATCATCGATGTGATCGACGCCAATGACTTTCAGTACAGCACCAACGGCTACAAGTCGTTCCAGGTGGGTGGCTTCCAGTGGAACGGTCACTTTGACTGGGTGAATCTGCCGGAGCATGAGAAGCAGCGACAGCTGAGGGAATGCAAAGATCCAAGGGAGATATGCCCAGCCTATAGTCCCACCATGGCGGGCGGACTGTTTGCCATGGACAGACGCTACTTCTGGGAGGTGGGCAGCTACGATGAGCAGGTGAGTAGCCAAGGGGAGAGGGGAAACTATTCTACACATGCTAATGCACCTTGAACTCTTGCAGATGGATGGCTGGGGTGGTGAGAACCTGGAGATGTCCTTCAGAATCTGGCAATGCGGCGGCACCATTGAAACCATACCCTGCTCCCGCGTGGGTCACATCTTCCGTGACTTCCATCCCTACAAGTGAGTAGAGAGGAGCAGGCAGAGAGAGAGAGAGAGAGTTCCTCATGTCATTTACTCATGCAATTCTCTTGCAGATTCCCCAATGATCGCGACACACATGGCATCAACACTGCACGCATGGCCCTAGTCTGGATGGACGAGTACATCAACATATTCTTTCTGAATCGACCGGATTTGAAGTTCCATCCGGACATTGGCGATGTGACGCACCGGATCATGCTGCGCAAGAAGCTGCGCTGCAAGACCTTCGACTGGTACCTGAAGCACATCTACCCCGAGAAGTTTGTGCCCAACAAGAATGTGCTGGCCTGGGGCAAGGTCAAGGCAGTGCACACCAATCTCTGCCTCGACGATCTGCTGCAGAACAACGAGAAGCCCTTCAACCTGGGCCTCTATCCCTGCGGCAAGGTGATACAAAAGTCACAGCTCTTCTCCCTGACCAAGAGCCAAGTGCTGCGCAACGAGCTGAGCTGTGCCACAGTGCAGCACAGTGACTCGCCACCGTATCGGGTCGTCATGGTGCCCTGCATGGAGCACGACGACTACAACGAGCAGTGGAAGTACCAGGGACAGCAGCTGATACACAGCAACACGGGCATGTGCCTGGACTACAGTGGGTTGAAGAGCATGGACGATGCACAGGTGGCGCCCTGCAATCCATCCAGTGAGACGCAACGTTGGACCATCGAGCACGAGTGAGCAGGGCAGAGCGGACCAAGGGGGGAGGGGACCAAGCCAAGAAACTGAGAGAAACTGACTAAGCAACGCTTTCAACTACAACAGACTCGAATCATAACGCAACAAAACGATGTAAATACCAATTAGAATCAATGCTACAAGTGCATATAGTATATATATATACATATATATTTTCTATATGATATACATATACAACACACACACACACTGCAGTATAGTTAGTTAGGTTGTAGTTAGTGAATATTGAATATTGAATATCAAAAATGAACGTCGAACACAAATCAAAAGTCAAAGTAATTTGTGTTGTGCATTTGTTGTTGTGTAAAAAGCAAAGGAGAAGCATAAAACATGAACATAAAAGTAAAACAAAAATGCGAAACGATAACTAGAACAAGTTGTATAGATGTATGCTTTATATAGCTAGAAATATCGTTGGATTCGTCGTGTGCGTAAATTATATTCCTATGTAAATGCTTGAGTAATAATTATAGTTGCTATGTGATCATTAAATGATATATATATATATACTATATATATGTATATGTGTACAATATATAATAACACTTGCATTCCAATGCAGTCGAACTACTTGAAAAGTCTCAACAATTATCTATGTCGCCAGCAGCCCACAGAGAGTGCACACTGCATTTATTAACTAAAAAACTAACAACAATTTTTGCCATTTGTTTTTTGAAAATAAACTCGCTACCAAATGGAAGCACAGACACAAGTCCAGCTGGTTTCACTTCACTTTGGGCGTGGGGGTCAGGCCTGGCCACATTTTAATAGCAGTTACATTGGCGCTGGCAGCTCAAGATCAAAGAGAGAGAGAGATCATGAGAGTCGAGGCTGTGAAGGGAACTGACTTACCTAAGACCAACTAACTTGGCTAGGGCAGCTAACTTGCCTAAGGCTCCATACCTAACTAGATCAACTAACTTGCCAAGGCACACATTACTTATGTAGGGCAGCTATCTTGCCTAGGGCACCTCACTTACATAGGGCAGCTAACTCTCGTAGAGCACCTTACTTACCTAGTTGACCTTGGCTGCAACGTCAGCAGTTAAGGGGATTCCGTCTGCAGTTGAAGTTGTGGGAGTTGGAGGAGTTGCCCCAAACACGAGTCAGTTGTCTTGGCCCAGCTGTATAAATAACAATATTGAACTTGGTAGATAAACTCAACGCAGCTCATTGCACGTTTGTATATATTTATAGATTAAAGTACATAATTTTGTTGGTTTTTCGCATTGTTTAAGTTTAGTTGAATTTGTGGAATACGCGTGTCTTCTGCTTTTGTCTTTCTTTCATTTTGTTTTGCTGACGTTCTTAATAAAATTGAAGTAAAACAATTAAGTGTAAATACAGAAATTGTTTTGCTTGTTATTGGTGTTGCTGCTGCTGTTGTTGTTGTTGCTGTTTAATACAACTACAAGTGAAGTGAACTTTACAATAAAATTAACAACTGTAATTATTCAAGAG
The DNA here is from genome assembly GCA_018904165.1 of Zaprionus camerounensis. Taxonomy (NCBI): domain Eukaryota; kingdom Metazoa; phylum Arthropoda; class Insecta; order Diptera; family Drosophilidae; genus Zaprionus; species Zaprionus camerounensis. Next base: position 1,031,625 of record JAEIFS010000037.1, read on the forward strand.
TTTCACATTACTGTCTTCGTTTGTTTGTGTGAGTGTGTGTGTGTGTGAATTGCACAATTAAAGCATTTTGTAGCTATTTGCATTAGTTGAACGTTCATTTTGTTGTAGTACAATAGAATCTGCTGTCGAATCTTTAATTGTGTTTATTTTTATAACATTTATTTCGTTGATCGTGCTGAAAAGCTCTAAAGTGCGCATATTTACGATTATCTTGATCATTATCTTTTATCTGGAGTTATCTTTTACATATGTATTTAATGTCTAACCACATAAAACATTGTCTCGTTCTTTACTAAGCCAAGGTATCTGTCTGTCTATCTCTGTGCCTACAATAAGTATTTACTTGTATATCATATCATATCATATGTGTGTGTGTATCTGTGTGCTGGCAAATCATATCTTGTATCTACAGTAATAGCTCCTAAATTGTACTTGCCATGCACTTTTGTGTCTCTATCGTGTCTCTCTAAAAACATTTACGTTCCAATGAACCTATCCTACAACTACTTAAGTGCCTGCATGTGTGTATGTCTGTGTGTGTGTGGGTATCTATAAGATGCAAAGCAAGCTTGTTTCTAATATCTTTCTCTTTCGATTCCTCATCTATTTTACATACATATATAGCGTGCATTAGTTTTATCTCTTTTAAATTTGTTCAAGCTCTATTTGAATGTTATTTACGCTTATTAAATGCAATAAATTTCAGTAATTTCCGATAATACATAATATAGTAGATATATATATTTCTGTTAAGGGGTGAGAGCGTATCAACCGATAATATCTACTAATTGCACACACACCAAATACGGGGACTACTAGATCTGAGAATGCTCTTTGAGCCGGACAAGTGAGAGAGTTGAGAAGTATCTTGGGGACACATACGGTTCGGCCTGCCGAAGTACTACAATATTCTTTAGTTCATCGTATTATTGGTAAATAAATATGTATTCATGCATGTGTATAATTATCATGTAATTGTAATTGTATTGTATATATTCATAGTTCATAGTTCATATTTCATATTTATTTAGCTTGCTTTGAATTTTTCAATTTCAATTTGGACGTATTTTCAAGTATATTTGGTAGTTGATGCAAGTAGAAAACACAGTTCGAAAATATACATATGGTATACCTACAATAATATGCTATATATTATATTCATGTATACATGTATACGGGTTGACTGGATTGGATCGTCTTCTCCGCTCGATTTCACTATCAAAACTGCTTCGAGTGTAAATCGCTTTTTATCATTTCTTTTCTTTGTTGTTCTTCATGGTTTGTTGTAGTTGTTGTTGTTTTGTTTTTTTTATTGTTTGTAAATTGCAATTTATCTCAGACTCAGTTTGGAGTGTCTTTGGATGTCTTGGTTGTTTGGATGGATGGATACGTTTACGTACAAACGTTCGTCTCTCAATAGACTCGATCTGGAGATCAGAAAAGGTATATCGTGTCATCTCGCACAACATACCATATATCATATATCATATTATATTCATATGTAGTCGATTATCGATTATCTTAAACATAAAATTGAATATTCAATGCAATTATTGCTTCAATTGCTTTGTCGTTTTATCGTAAGCCTTTCTTTCATTCTCTTTCATTATCGTATTCAGTGTTCGGTTAATGGTTCACAAACATAGTCGCACAACCTTTAACATTGATAAATAATAAACATACAGACTAATGTTTGTATTGCACATAGAGGGTAGAGTGAAATAAAGAGTATATAGCAAAATGAAGTTTATTTAAATATACAATATATAAGTGGAGAGAAATTATAAATACATCACATCAAAAATAATACAATTAACATCAATCGCATATGGAATATGTCGTTATCTGTATACACACATATACTAATATTGTATTGGTTTACTTTTCGGTATATATATAGTATATAGAATATAAAGTAAATGCGCTAAACAATAAGGGAGATATATACGTGGTGTATAGAAAAAATATTGCATGTCTCGTTTAACTTATTTTTATATACAAATGATTTCAATATAAGTATATTTGATATATAGTCCGTAATAACAATAAAATAAGCTCTCAATTCACATTTAGATATACCATATACACATAATATATATAGATAATATAATAAAGTAAAGTTCGTACCATATAAAAAACAATTGAACTAATTAATTAACTGTTACAAAAATATAATCCATTGTGCTTTGTCAAAAAGCAGGCAAAAGTCAATTAATCAATGCACATTAACTCAGCAATCGAATTACAAATTACACGAATTACAAATTAATAAAAACATTAGGAAACATTCAACACACATACACGTATTAGATTAGAATTAGTGGCTACTCTGCTAAAGTGTATTTAAAGTGTTGCACTTTGCGAACGCTTTCGGCTTAGTTATTCATATATTAATAGCGGCAGGGAAGAGGGCAATTGCTAAACACCGCCTATCGATAACTCTGTGTGTGTGTCAGTGTGTGCGGCGGCATGCGGTGTGTGTGTGTTTGAGAGTATATATAGAGTTAAGCTAGCGTATAGATTGGTTAATGCTCCGCATTGTTCGTTGCTGGACGATCATGGGGACAGCGCTTAGAAGGCCGTCGAGCGTCGATTGGCATAACACTTCTTGCCATGACTGTTCGCATCCGCAGCGTTGCTGCTTGCACGCAATCTGTGGCAGGTTGCTGGAGTCGCAGCTGCTGCTCCAACCCCACTTGCACCTGCACCACTGGTAACCAGCGTCGATTGCCTGCAATTAGTCCAACGCTGCAACTGATGCGAACACTTTGGATACAATCATTTGCGCGCCGACACGTTTAGCGATTCGCCGCGGCTCTTGGAGCGGGTCATAGAGCTGCTCATCTCTGCAAGAGAAAGGGATATTGAATTAGCCACAAGTGGAAGCAAAACTGGATATACTACGCTACCTTTGCTGATGCTGTTGCTCTTCTCGGCCGCTTTGTAGGCTCGCATTGCTTTGCCACGCTTGTCCAGCAGCAGCTTGTCGTGGCGCACAAAGATGCCGTGCTTGGGCTTGCACTGGAAATACTGTATGCCCTGTACGGTGCCATCGTTCTTGCCTGTCGGTGTGTCCAGTTCCACACCAATCCAGGCGCCTGGTTGGAAGTGTGTAGTGCCCACGAAGCTGATGACGCCACTGGTGTTGTAAGGTCTGATCAGTACTGACTCGCCCACCACAATCCACTCAGGCAACGTCAAGTCCATCTCCTTGCCTTCATCTACAGGAAAGGGGGAATAAGAATTAAACTGACTCCATATAGAGACTCTTTTCAATACGCACCCTCCACTTCTGTGCTGCTGGACATGATGCTGCTATTGACATCCAAGTAGGCGCCTAAGCCTTCCATTTTGGCTACTGAGGCACGTTTACCTTGATTGTTGTTGTTGTTGTTATTGCTGGTGGTTTCGCCATTGTTGGGTGTCTGTGTCGTGGACTTCTTGCGGCGCACTACCTTGCCAGGAGGCAGCTGCTCCTGCACGATGCCGTCACCTTCCAGCTGAGGCTCCTCAGACTGCACAATCTCTGGCACATTCTCTACTGACTTGTTGCCATTCTGTAGATCTGTTGATGGTTTCTCTACCTTCTCCTCATGCTGTTGTTCAATCTCTTGGTGTTGCTGCTGCTGCTGCTCTTGCGGCATCTCTGCTGGCACTGGTAACTTCTCCAGCACAACGTTGTTATTGTTGCTCGGTGGCTCGCATTCCTCATCGCTTTGTGCATCTTCATTGGGCAGCGCCAGAGGATGTGTTAACACCTCCTGCAGTTTCTTGGCCTCTGCTGCGTCGTGCGTTTTGGCTTTTGGCATGTCCTTCAGGAAGGGATTGACACGTGCCTGGCGATTTGGAGGTGAATTGGAGTTGATGCGGTCGAAATCTGTTAAAAGAAATCAACGTATAATATTGGAAATTCATTGAAAAGACTCTTCTGCTAACCTGGAGTCTCATCAATGCTCATGGAGCGCATTGAGGTGATGTCCTCGTTGCTTAGATTGTTGCACGACACTGCCTGAGAGCCGTAGCCGCTGCTGGTGGATGAGCTCATGCTGAGCGTAGCCAGGCCAGTTAGATGCTTCATGTTGGCATTGGCGCTGGAGGTGTAGCTCAAGTAGCTGGGATTCGAATGACTGCTGACATCCATAAAGGAGTCCATGGTCTTAGAAGCCGTGAGGCGGGAGCGTGTGCCCATGCCTCGAATTTGCTGCCTCTCCTGCTCATACTCAGCAGTGTATTCCGAGTCGCTGTAACTATCCTCAGGTTCCTCATCCAGTGATCGATGCCCACCCAGGGGTTCCTCGTGCAATGTTGTCATGCGCATGCCAAGCAGTTTACTGGTGGCCGGAGAAGCTATATAAAAAAGAAATCAGAGAAAGTTTTAGTTGAGGATCACTAGAGAATCTCTGCAGATGCATCATCACTAGGTTCACTTAGAACTAGACAAACCACATACGTTTTGTTGGCGCGATTCTCAATGTGTTCAAGTTCAAATTGAGATTCAAAAATGTTGGACGCGCTGCATTCCACGTTTGGAGGGAAGACAATGATTCAATGTTTGAAAATGGTTAGTTACAATGACTTATACAACAGTTAATGGGAGCGAAAGATTAACACTACAACAACAATAGTTAAATCGAACAACTAAAGCTAAATGCTTTATAGCTAGATCTATCAATCTAACTAATCAGGTCAACAGTTGATTAACTAAACGTGCTGTGCGCGTGCCTGCTGTGTGTGTGAATATGGTGCGCCAAATCGTATCTGGAATCAGTGGAGAGTGTGTGAGCTGAGATGAATGAACTGAATGGATTCACAATGCTAAATGAGTGATACATTGATCAAGACAGCTACAAGATGATGGCGCTTTTGTTCAGTGTTTCGATTTCGATTTTGGTATTGGGGGTTATGATATCATTGATGACAACTAACAAAACGAAATGGAACACAAAACTATCAGCTATGGTACAACACACATTAAGCCCATAATCCCCTTCCCCACTTGTAGGATTTACATCGATGATTCAAACACATAGGTATACTTTAAGGAGTGAGTGTGTGTGAGTATGGGAGTATGGCTAGTGGGTGGTGGAACAAACAAACTTAAACTCCAGCTAACAATTATTGAATGTCAATCAATCATTATTATTATGCGCAGGGCCATCCTTTACCTGACAGTATAGAGCCTGTTCAGAATTTCGAAATTTCGTTATGTCGTTTATAAGAAAGCACAGAAGAGATTGTACATCAATGTGACATGTGAAATAAACCAGACGTACAATTGCAGTAATACATATACGAGAGAGTTGAATGATAAATCAGAAGGATCATATGATATATATGTATCGTATGTTATCGTGTCTTGATGTATGTGCATGTCAATTTATATGATAAAGCTGGTGAGCTCTGCTGATAAAGAGTACAGCAGATTATAATGTGCATTTCGACTCGAGTCATCAGATCGAGTGAGTGTTGCTATTTAAAAAAGAGTATTCAAGTATTCGTTTTGCATTGAAGCATTGCTGGAAAGCATTTGCAATCGAGTTCGGAAAGGATTTATCTTTAGATCTTTATGCAGAGACTGGAGGAGAATGTGTCTAAAGTTACACAAGTCAGCTACGAGTTAAGAATATAGGAATATAAGAGTAATTAAAGTATGCTAAATACTCGTTATAAATCAGCACTAATGCAATTTTAAGTTATATATTATAGTATATATGTTAAGCAAAGATAAATCCCTTGCTCTAAGGCATTGTAAGCATTAAGTACTTATTATTAAATATATATAGTAGTTTCTTGTGATATATATTAAAACTTTGGTTATATGTTGCTCGAAAATTAAGAGTGATTATATCAAATAAAATCGATCAGTTCTTGCAATAGCAATCCCTGGGGGAGTATACGCACCAATGCCAAAGGCCTTGCCGGGCGAGTCGTCGCTGCTTCCCTTGCCACCGAAACTGTGGCGGTTCCGTATGACACCTGCACCTCCGCCTGCGCCGCCTCCAGCTCCACTGTGTGCTGCAAGCAAAGTGGAATCCATTAATAGTGTAAACAATGTGGAATGGGGGAACATATTAGATTACATACCTGGCGTAAACTTGTTGCCCAGCGCCGTGTTGTTTAGATCCGCGAAGGACTCGGAACGACCCACATTGAGCAGAGACTCCATGGAGGCATCGAAGCGCATAATCTGCATAAGTTTATTTATGAGTTTCTAGTGTCATAAATCGCATAGTGTGCACATATACAACCAACAATGTTATTTATACCATGAACATGAACGAAAAGAATATCAAAATAAAAAGAAAGATAAACAAAAGGAAAATCAAAACACACAAACTGAACTCAGAACTGGCAAACTGAAGGCGGCACACGGATACATCTTAGAGGGGAAAAGGTGATATAAGGTGGAGAGGTGGACAAGTAAATACAAAACACACTTAGAGAACAAAGTAGAAATAACAGCAACAGTGGTGGCTCGATAGAGACGACTATATATCATATTATATCATATACTGTACTCTAATACTCTACTCGAGCGACCACTGTGGCCTCTAGGAAAGCATAGTTTACAGTGTTGCGCACAGAGATTACTTACACTCCCGGTGTTGGTGGTATCTTTGACCGCCTATGTGTGCAGTGAGAAGCATTGAGTACACACACACACGGACAGACACACGCACACACGCACATAGAGATACACACACATATAGATAAGTACAATTGCAGTTAGAAGGCGCGCCGAATTTGGTTTTAGATTTGAAGTTAGTTCAGTTTAATTTTGTGTGTGCGTTGTGTGAACAATTTTGTTTTTGTTGGGTTAGATTTGGTTTTAGTTTTGTTTTTAGTTTAAGTTTTAGTTTTGGTGAAAGCGCATAGAAAAATGTGAAAAGAGAAAGAATTGCGGTTTAGTCAAATATTTGAATTGTACAAGTTGAATTTTGCTGGCAGCTGATAGGTGTAGGTGTGTGTAGGTGTAGGTGTTAGGAGTGTGGGTGTGTAGTAGGTGGGAATTTGCAAAGTTCAAGCACAAAAGGCACTAGAAAGCTTAGCTTGTTTAATGATTAACGCAGCAGCGTCGCATACCTGCGAGAAGTTCGGCACACTGACGGTCTTCCTCATCGACAGCGGCTGTCCATGCGCCGTCTCCAGCTCCTTGACGGCCACACTCTGTCGCAAGCGGTCCAGTATCAATATGCTTTCCACTGCCGAGACACCCCTGGTGTATTTCTCTGCAGGAAGAAATGAAGGGTTTAAGTTACTAAGCAGATATACCTCTCTCTATATCTCAATACTCACCTATATATGTCTCGCCATCGCAGGCAGAGCAATCGTCGCCACTGGCCGCGAGTTGTGCCAGCGATTCACGATCCTCCAGTTCCTCGGAGGCTTTGGGAATGTTCGAAACAACCTCGTAGGTGACACCACTCTGCCAGATGGCATTCTCGCCACGCACCAGTCGGAACTTCTTGAGCCGATCTGTCAGGGTTTGTCCCTTCTTAATGTTGATGGTCAATCGTTTGCGCAGCACCAGATCCATGGGTGCAGGATGCGACAGACGCACTGTGGTGCGCAAGATCAGATAGATGCGTTCATTAGCCTCGGTCACACGATTCAGCGCCTGGCTGTCGTGCATGGACGAGTCCCACGAGGCCACACAGCACACATCCTTGTCCAGATGCTGAAGGATTTGCAGAGTATAGAACTTGTGGCCATGTTCCTTGGATAATATGGAATTGATGCCCGAAATGGACAACTCATCATTGGTATTCTGTGCGGAGAGATCATCGCCGTTTAGATTCAGAAACAGCACGGGCACATGTGGCTCCATGCCAGCTGGAGGATCCCAGGAGGCAGGTGCACCAGGTATACCAGAGCCAGGGGCTGGCACCAGCACGGCATTGCGTTCTTCGGTCAGTGAGACCCACTGATGCACCAGGCTCAGCTCACGTTCACGCTCCTGTTCGTTCTTCTCCTCCTTCTTGATGAGCATTTGTATCTGCTGATCCAGGTACTGCCGTCGGCGTCCCAGCGCCTCGCTCCACTTCTCGCGCAGCACGGTGAGGTCCTCCTCTTGGTATGAGTCGAGAGGTCGTTGTAACCTTGACCGCACAGTCACACTGCCAATGGCGACGTTAACAATCGACTGACAGATGATCGGCAATGTTCCAGAATTCTGAACGGGCTTCACGCGCACATTGACGCGCCTCTGTTGTCCCTGACGCAGCTGGTAGATGCCTCCAGTGAGCACCTCGCTTCGATTGGTGACCTCCACAGGAGAGTACTCTCCATTGTCGTTCAATTCGTGTATCTCCACCCACAGTTCGATCTTACGCGACAGCTCCGCCCAGCGATCAACCAAGGAACGTGCCTTGGCCTGTTGTTGCTCCACCTCCCAGCCCTTGGACTTGGAGAAGCCAGCACTGCGATGGCCCCACACCTCAATGGACAGTGCACCCTCGATGCAGTGCTCCAGGAACTCCTCGTTGATGTTCACAGTAAAGTCCTGTGTGTGCTCGAACTTGAAGACCATGTTCTGATCATGTGCCGTGGACTCAGCATTGATCACAGGCACCACCATCTCCTGGTGGCCCCAGAACGTGTACTGGCAGAAGACAAAGTTGGACAAGGAGAGAGGCAGGCCAGAGGCGCATTTGATGGTCACACGACAGGTAATCTGATTTGCCATTGGATCAACGGGATCATCGTATTCATCCCGGGAATCGGCTGAAGAGGATTCCGACACAGATTCACACATGCGATCCTGCGGCATCTGGCCTGCAACGCGTTGAATCTCCACCTGCAGTCGACCTGCAACTTCGCCCTGTTGACTAATTATGGGCGTGTGATAGTCCAGCTTGACATCGTGGAATAACACCTCCAGATACACGTTGGCCACGCCAATGAGATTGTGATTCTCCTGCGACTCGTAGAACGGATCTTGTGGCTTTCCATTCTCCTCATCCTGTAAGGCAGCACAGAGAAAGTATTTAGAATTGATGTATGTGAAGTTGATTCTCTCGCTAACTAAATTTAAAAGGTGTGGAGATAAAGAGAAGGAGCTGGGACTCTTTAATTACCTTGTCGTCGAACTCATCGTCTGAGAATGTCTCAATAAGGGGCTGATCGGGGGTTAATTGAATGCATGTGTGTGTGAATAATACGATTAATTAACAAGTACACATCAAGTTTTATGGTTAGTACAATAGACAATGGAAAGGATGAGACAATATTATAAGCAATAAACAGTGCACGCACCAGTCCATTGAGTATGCGCTCCTTGTGCTCCTGATACATTTCTCGCATGTCAATCAATTTGTTCTCCAGCTTCTCCATGCTCCAGATTTGGCTGCCCGAGTTTGTACGCTTCACCAGAATCGCTGGCTCACTGACAAAGGCGCCACGCCGTCGATTAGGGCTCAGATTGGCGGGAGGAATCTGCAGAGTTACTGAGAACTTTGTCTTCTTCTCCATCTCCTCGGCCAGAAAGTTAGCCTCCTGCACCAGCGAATTGGCGCGCATTATGTCCGTCTTTAGCTGCCCCAAGGATCGTCTGAACATTTCGTCGCGTTCCTGCAAGCAGAATTACATACAACATCAGCATCCAAGTAAGTCATGTTCTCTATAATCACTTACCTGTGCCCATTTCTCTACTCGCATCTGTGAAGTGGGCGTATTAGGTGTCACCTTGCCCTTACCCAGAGGATCGTAGGGTGCATAGGGAGCGTAGGGTGTGCTTGGAGAAAGTATATTGCGCAACTGCTGGAACTGTCGCTCATACTCTTGCCGCTGCTTCTCCAGGGCCACCTGTTTGTCTTCCTCATGCTGACGCTCAAGTCGTGCAATTGCCGTCTGTATGGGATCATTGCTGAGCTCATTCTGCATGATCTCATCGCGTGCGAAGTTATAATCAATTAGCTGGGCAGGCGTCTGCGGCTCTGAGGCGCACATGCTGGCATTGTTGGCCGACCGGGGTGAGTTGACGCGGAAAAAGTGATGGTTTCCCCAGAGTATACGATCTCCATTCTGTAGTGGCGTTTTCTCCACTACAGCAGAGCCGTTAACAAAGCAACGGGCACCCTGAACGGGCTCCATAAACAGTGCACTATCCTCAATGGTGATCACACAGTGTTCTGGCTGTATACCCAGACCAGAGAGCTGAATGTCAGGCTGTTGGCCACTAATGCTGCGACCGCCAATAAGCGTGCGATCCTGAAATGATAACGAAGGTTAATGATGATTGCTCTGCAGGATTAGCTAAACAGGGACTCACCTTTAAGTAGTAGACGAGCAGCTCGTTGAGGGACGGATCGGCATTTAAATTGACCAGGTAGTACTTGTTCTTCTCCACCTTAATACCACTGGCCTGAACACTGATTCCCATCTGTTCCAGTGCCTGCTGTCGTTCGTTCTGTATGCGCTCCGTCTTGACAAGTTTCTCTTCCCAGGTTTGCGAAATTTGCTTCATTAGATTCTCGCTCTCGGCCAGCTTATCCTGCACATCACCCACGGGCGAGCCAGTGGCATGCTTCAACATGCTGCGCAGTGTTTCCACCTCGTGACGAAGCTCTCGAATGATGCGTGCATTGGGATCCTCATTGACCACAGCGTGGTTGACAATGCGTTTAGCACGATCCGCATAGCGTAGCGTCGACAGCGTCTCCTCGTAGTTATCTGCAGAGGGTGAAATGGTAGCCACCATCACTGTCTTTGAGTTGCCACCAAGATTGTCCTTCAGCAACCAGGTTAACACGGAATCACGATACGGCACAAACTTATCATTGGCGCCCTTCTTGCCATTCGATTGATCGGCCAACTTAGAGATGACCAGACCCAGGGTAGTCAGCGATCTATAGATATAAACGTGTTAATCAAGAAACTAACCAGTTAATAATGATCTTAATTAACTTACTTGTTAATATTGGAGCCCTCCTTGAGACGATCACCGACAGCGCCTGTCTTGACTGCACGCTCAGAGCCAGCCAAATCGACAAGAGACATGCGAGAGACCTTCTCTCCACTCACACCGGTTGCCTGATCTGTGAGTATCTGTGTCAGGACCACCGAGAAGACGGCGTGGGAGCGCGACGATTCAGCATTCATGTTGGTGGCAGCCACAGTACGTGATTTGTTGCCCTCAGTCATGAGGTTGTCAATATCCTGGTACGATGTCACCGCCAACTGTGAGAGCCCATCCACATAGGGACCCATTACGTTGTGCTCGCGCACCTTCAGTGACTGTTTGTTTGGCTTTGGATCGAGCAGATCGTGCACCTTCTCATTATAGATCTCCATGTAGGACACCTCCACTTTGTACATCAGCTCAGGTGTCGATTTGTTAGCTATTGCTGAGAAGAGCTTGTCACAGAGTCGCGGTATGATGCCCTTGCTCTCCTGCGAGCCCATCATTGTGTACGACTTGCCCGAGCCTGCAAAAACAAACAAAACAAATGAAGTGAGTGGCTGCGTCACGATCGTTGTTGAGGTGGTGGCTTGCTTACCTGTCTGGCCGTAGGCGAATATGCATGCATTATAGCCCTGAAATGCATTATCCAGTATATCACGTCCCACGCAATCGAAGACAGTCTCCTGTGACGCAAAGCTGTCATCCTCTGGGTTCAGCGAGTAGAAGCAGTGATCGAATGCAAATGTCTTTGGTTGTTTTCTGCGCGTGAATCAGAGAAGAGACAGTTCAGTGGGAGCTCGAGAGCACGTGCACGAGTCAGAGGAAGCTTCACTTACCTTTCCATTTTCTCCAGTGTTGGTGGATTCTGCAGTATCGTCTGCTGTTTGTCCATTTCCACGATGCATTTTGTACCCAATTCGATTTCTGTAAACGAGCACGCAAAAAGGGAAATTAATATATATGATATATGATGTATAGGATGTGGGTTATTCCCTACCCAAGGTTGATAACAAGTTCAAAATAGCAGCAGCAAAATATTTATATACTAAGTACAGTAAAAATATATATAACAAATAATAGATATGCGCTCTCATTACTCTGCCTTTCAGCTTTCGTACATAAGTGTGAAAATAACATGGACATACGAGAGTATATAGAGATATATGCCATTGTATAATCAAGGCGATAAATGCGTACTTACAAACACACACTCTCTATATCGTCTATATATGTTGTTTCGAGAATGTGGCGAGGCAAGTCCAATGCTATACATCGCAATCTTTATGCACATAAATAAAACGCGAACCTTTCAAATAATTGTAATTACACAAAAACCAACAGCAGCAACAGCAACAACAACAAGAAGAACGTTGCCCAAAACGTGCAGCGCAATAAATATGCCGTGGCAAATATAAAAAATATTTACTACTTACAGCTAAACGGAGCCCAGACATTGCAACGCCATAAAACAAGAAAAAGACACGATTCGAGGCACGAAGTAAATATGTTTCTAGCTGGAAATTGTTGAAATAACTCTCTGGTCCCTATGTCCGTATGTCCTGCGGCCATTGTCCTTCGCACGCGGAGCAGCAAGCCAGCAAAAGGCAAAGAGCAAACAAAGGTCGGACTCAGGAAGACCACATGGAACTAATACCCTGACAAATAATACCAAGGAGTAGTTGACATAGGCGACTCTCCTCTACTCACGACCCACAACTCAATTTGTCAGCCAGTCGTTATAGTCAGTTCTGCCTGTCTGTGTGTGTGGGCCAAGGGCTATGCAGATTTCCTATAGAGCGTAACATGTTTCGAAATTTAATTAGACTCCCCCGCAAATCGATAATAAACAAGGCACAGTGGGCACTCAATGATGATGCACCACTGTAAATCATATGCATCATTAACTTCTTTAACTGTTTAGGTATTTACATGCTCTTTAAATGAAAGTATAGCGAGCATAGCGAGTTGCAACTGTATTCAACACATCCACATGTTTGCTCAACTGTGTGTGTGGCATGTTCCTGGCCTGGCCTCTCACTTCCGTTGCGCGTCGCATTGCAAAAATAAATCCGACATGACACGGACATGAAAAGAGAGAGAGAGGGCAAAGGGACAAAAGGACAGCAAAGGCAGGCGAGGAGAGAGAGAAAGAGTGAAGTGTGCAGAGAGAAAGCCGACAAACCACAAAGGACGCACATCAACATTGACCATCGTCGGGCACAGTTTGTTTCTATGTGTGTGTGTGTGTGCTTGCAACAAAGGCGTGTCATAAATAATTTGATGAGTTGTCCCCATTTTCGAGTGGGTTCTGGTCAGTTGGCCAGCTCGACTTGCCTCGTCTCAGCTCGAGCTAAGCCTGAGCTGAGCTGCTATTGTTGATGGCGCTGATTTGGACATTTCTCCATCATAACCTTAAAAAAATGTGCGGTTATGCCTTTGCCATTGTCCGATGTTGAAATTAACATACACACACGCACAGCAATCACACACACACACACACTGACACACACAGTCTGATACACACAGATATATGCGTTAAATCAGACTTCGCTTGGTTAGAAAAGGCAGGGAAAACAGGTTAAGCTCTTTTTTTTGGTAGCTTTTGGAGCTGTGACTTCATTTCGAGCGGTTATTTACGTCCGTGTAGATCTGTGTGTGTACCTGTGTATGTGTGTGTGTCTGTGTGTGTGTATGTTTGTTTGTTTGTTTGTTGTGTGTGTAGTTTTCATTTTACGCTTTGCTTGGGTTGAATTTGAATTGCGACTTGAAGAGGTCGTGAAGAGGTAAATGTGCCCCAAATGCGGAGCGATGCGTAAGATGTCAAAAACTAAAAATCGTTGCGCGCTGAGGTTGACCAATTGGTCTGGGGAATACAGGGCTAGAAGATAACCTCGTCAGCAGTGCAGAACAGGAAAATCTTTCATTAAGTGTCCCTACAAAAACAATGCGTTGTTTTGCAATGAAGTTCGACTGTAGCACAGCAATGTCTACACTATCAGGCATTATCAGCTTATCAGGCATGTTTGTTGTAGACGACGAGCTTATCATGCGGACACTCATACACCTCACACACCTGTCAGTGTGTGAATCAAGTGAATCAAACGCAGAACAAGTGAAAAACAGAATGACACAAGTCGCACACAAATAAAGCAATGATTTTGCTGGACGAACATGTAGGCAGGCAAAGAGAGACAAGGAATACCAGAGAAATATATGTAAATCTTTAACTGTATATGTGCTGCACGTGTGTGTGTGTGTGTGCCTGCGAAAAGTAAATGGCAAATGAGCTCTACTTGTCGCCCCAGAGGGGCTCAAATTGACTGCCTGCCTACCCTGCCCTGCCCTGGCCTGCCTGCCTTCCCAGCCTGACTGTCTAACTAACCCCATGCCTGGTGCTCTCTCTTCTTGCTCCTCCTTCCTGCCCTCGTCACCCTCCACTTCCGCTGCACTTTGTGCTCGACGTGACTCATGTGGCTAAGCTAAACGAATGATCGTTGTTGACATTGGCGGGTGGAAACTTGCAACAGACACAACGACGTCGGTTTCACCTCATGTAAAATTAGCTTGAAAATGAAAATCGTTTGTCAGTTAGCCCATACATCCCCCCTCCCTCTACCCATCTTCCCCTCTGTAAGTCAGTCCAACAGTCAGTCAGTCAGTCAGTCAATCGGTCTGCAAGGCTGTCAGCGTTAAAAGTTGCTGGCGTTGCATTGAAAAACGAGGCGACCTTTTGTGCGCAAAGGAAACACATGGAAAACAACAACAACAACAAAGAGAGAAAAGCAAGTGAAGCAACGAGGCAGCCGTAACAACTATGCAAATTTATTTATCCCGAAAATAAGTGTGAGTGCGAGTATGAGTGTGAGTGCGAGTACTCGTAGCGAGGCACTCGAGTTCTCTCGTTGCCATTCTCGAACGTTTGCTGACTTTTGCATTATTGATTGCAGCAAACAGAACACAGCAGAGCAGAGCAGAGCAGACAAAGGGAAAGAATTCCCCAAGTTGCCTGCTGGCACTGCAGAGAGAACGAGCCCCAAACGAGCCCCTTGTGGGGTCGCTTGTTAGTTTACTTAATTTTAGCTGAGTTGACTTTAAAGCAGGTTCTTTTGCTACTTACCACGGCGATTGAAGGGTCGCACCCTCACAGCAACTTTGATCTTATCACTCGACATGGTGCAGGTGCAGGCCTTGAATAACGACGAATAACTCTCACTTTTTAATTGAATAGACTCCTATGTTTGTGTGTATGGGTGTCTGATTCACCCACTACACACGCACAGACAGACACGCTCCAAAAAGGGATATGACTGGGACGGTATTTTGGTAGTAGTAGTTGTTATTGTTGTTGTTGACTGATATCCAGTTTTGTTTTCGTTGAAAAACCCGCCGAGAATTATGTGTGGCACAGTGGCACGCAATCGTATTTCGGGGCAGGTGAGTCACAGTTTCACACTCACTGTATTTGTATTTGTATTAGTATTTGTATTAGTTTTAGAGTAGTAACTGTATTATTCCTTCTATGTAGTTCCCAATTGAGTGAGTGTTTCAATTAGCGCCACGCACACGCCTAACAGTGGCTCCAGCAGTAATAGTACGTCATGTGGGGCGGAATTAGAGTGGGGGAATATTTCCATTTCATTCTTGACTCTTGTTATTTATTATTTACTTCTCACACACACACATGTCAGTGCATGCGTATTGCGCGTATATGTTTGCATTGAAATTCACTTGTATTTGCCTAAAATTAATATTATTTATATTATTTCGTTATGTGTTATTTGTTATTATAGCAGCCTAATTACAATAATTACGAGTCGCGGGTTTATTCAGTCCGATTTTCGCAAATAACAATAACTTAATCACACACACACACACACACAATGGGGAACATACACGCACACACGTACAGTGTCTTGGGTGGACGTTTTGGCAAGTAATGAAAATGCTCTAGGCTCACTGGGAGCTCCACCGTCGCGACGCCCGCGCGAAAAGTCGACTCTCTTCTTGGCCCACTGTGTGTGCTCTGCTGCGGACTGCGACTTCGTTGGAGAATCGATTTTTATGGCTCTTTTTTTTCGAGAAGCTGGAACTTTTATGCTGCGCAGTTTTTTGGTTTCGTTTGGCTGTGTTATCAATTAGCAATTGCACCTCTTAGTTGTCGTTTGCGTGTCGTTTCGCTATTATTTTTAATAATTTTATTGCATTTGTATTTTTCGCGTCGTTTCACTCTTTAATTTTTGCTATTTTATAATGGTTTCTCGACCTGCTATGACTGCCGATAACGATGACACACTGCCAGTTCGACAGCAACACTGGCTCACAGCGACAAGTGTGACCATGTTAGTTTCAAATAATTGTGTGCGCGGCGTTGCCACCTGGCCGTATGCGAGTAGTGAATACTGACTTTCGAATTTCGAAGTCGCTGCGCATTGGCGCCACTTTTGAATGTGTGAAACAACTGCAAATGCATTAATATCTAGAGTAAATTGATTTTTAAGGTCAGTAAATGCAGATATTAATGAAACGAACCATTACAACATGCCTTGCATACAAATTATTGATTCTTAAGTGGGCATTTGCAGTCTTTTAATGAACTACTTGAAATCGACTCACTTAGCGGTTGCGGAAATAACCGCAGCCCTTTATCAACGTAGAGCAATGAACGGTTGTTTCATTGAGTTGAAAACAAGTAACAAGAACCACAGGGGTCTCACCTTCTGACGTACTTTCGATCCGCTATATAAATATAGCTCGGAAATGCACGCCCGCCGGTAATTTCGACCGAGAGAGAGAGAGACAACGGAATGACAACAAACGGTTGCGAAAAGCGACGCTAAGAAGAAAACCTGTAAACGTTTCGCCCTCTGCCTTTGTTTTGATGGCTCTGTTGATGAAGTGTTATGCTTGTTGTTGTTCGTTGTTCTTGTTGTTGTTGGACTGCTGTTGGTGTCGATCTGCGTCGATCTCTTGTAGCGACTCATGCGGCGACTGATGCTGCGCTACCTGTTCACGTGCTGCCGTTTCGCTGCGAGTTTATAAAAGTTCACAACGCGGCGCAGGGCGCAGCAGTTTCTCAGTAAACCTCAGACTCGGACGTGCGCAACCGAAGCGACAAATTAAACGAATTTAGATTAAGTTTTAATGCGACTTTTTGTTTTGCAAGCTGTTACACTTTTTCGATCTTCGAGTGAGAGACAAACCAAAAAAAGAGACTCGAGTGAAACGTTGTGAAAGACGAAAGTAACGAGCAATCAAACTCGGAGGGGGGAGTATTCCCTTTGCTTATACCATAAGTAAGTCATGCGCCCAGACAAGTCGTAACTAATGTGCTCCAATTGAAACGAACTTATGTTAAGATTATCCGATCTGATATGATCTGATCGCGTATAAGTCCGGCACGACCTACATGAATAATTTGCCTCATAACGATGCCATTATTAACGCCCCTACGCAGCGCAGACAATCGTGTATCTTTTTATCGAAACGCATATTACAACACCGGGAGTTGTTGTGATATTTGCCAAAAATGGGCATTATACGAAGCGGATCCCCCCGCAAGGTGAAGGTGCCGGGCTCATTTGCATGGCCCACGAAAAAAAATGAAAAGAGATGCGGATTGCCCTTGAAATGGTTTCATCGAAAAGCAATTAACTAAGCAGCTATCGAAACGGGCCTGATATAGCTATGGTATATAGCTTACCCATGTCCGAAACCATGTCAGGCAGGCAGGCTGCATAAGTAAATATCGTAGTAAATACCACAAATATATGCATGTTTATATATATGTGGTTTTTTTTATGTGGTTCGTTGGATTTTTGCACATGTCACACACGCGCGAATATTTGCAAAACCCCGCAGGGCATCTCTCAGATACTGCCTATAATAATAATCTTTGAACAACTGTGCAAATAATGCTCGTAATTGAAGAATCGGGATGCGCAACAGCACAAAAGAGAATAAGATAACTTTATAATTAGCCTGTAAAGATCTTGAGCTCATAAGCCTAATAATAATTGATTTATACCCGAAACAATGTGATCAGGCTGTTCATTGTAAACAACTTTGCGAGGATAGAAATTGCAATTGTGACATTAAAGTCACTCTCTCAGCTAATTTGTTTTGTTGCTTGTTAACTTGCCCAATTAACCTTCGACTGACACTACGCAGGTGCTTTATGGTTGGCTATGAACTACGATATATGTACCTTTATACGATATGCACCTATGCCATAGACTCCATCTCCATGTCTCGCCCGTTGGCATTGGAGCGCACTTTGTATTTGAACTTGATCTGTACTTGTTATGTATGCCTAAAACCCGTTCGATAGATTTCTGGTTTATGGCCATTGCCAAACGGCGCTACTGTCTTTCGATCAATATTCAATTGGAGAAAGATCTATAGAGAATCAAGTGTTTGGTTATTTGATTAGTTAGGGTCTAGGGTCTAGGGTCTTTCTATTTCGGGAACTTACTAATTAGAGATAGATCTATAGAATATATGTTTTGTTATTTGCTTTGTTGGGGGCAAGTGTCTTTATAGGGTCGAGGGTCTGGGGTCTAGAGTCTATCAAGGGTCTAGGGTGACTTACTCACTGTGCCTTGTGTTGACCTACGTGGAATGAGTTGAAACAGTTCCGTTGCCCACTCAGCTATCCACTAATTGTATTTGCCCCAATACAAGTGTCGTTGCTTGTAACGGCACCTTTGGAGCACACTCAATCGAGTATATTCATGCACGTTTGCGTACACGCACTCGAACTTGACTCGCACTCGTTGTTTGTTGCTTCTGTATCTGTGTCAGTCCCGCTTGACAATGCTTCCATTCATTGATTACAGTCAGCCGCCGCATCAACTTGACACCATGCAGAGACTCGGATATGAAAGGGTTAGAGCTGCCTTGTTGGGCCTGCCTCTCGTGCTGCTGGGCATGTGCAGCGGAGTGCAGGCGGAGTTGAATGATTCCCCTCAGCTGCGACTGGTTGAGCAGGGACACAAGTTGCTCAATGGCACAAATGTGTGGTCGGTGCTGCCCGTCTCACTGCCTCTGCTCGTACCGGCACACATAGGGAAGGATGTGCAGGAGAGTGACAGACATGGCGCCTTTCTGGCACGCAGCTCTGTCATCTACGGCCTGGCGGAGCTGGCCAACTCGAGCAATGTGAATGCCCTCTGCCATGCGCAGCTGAAGCAAGTGCAGCGTGGAATCCTCAGCAGGCAGCCTTGGGCCATGAAAGGTAGGTGGAGTAGAGGAATATATGCTGCAGATTCATCCTCTCTCTCTCTCTCTCTGTTCTGCAGTTCTCGATGCCTCCGGCAGCAAGTCCTCGGGCTTCGTATTTGGCCAGAACTATTGGCTTGGCAGTCGCGCAGCCTGCAAGAGTGTGCAGCGCCCGGATGTGGTGACACTGTCCAGGGAATTCGATCGAGTGATGCACTATGGACTGATAACACAGCAGGCGCCCTTCGACATGGACTACCGCGTGGTTTACCTGCGCCACAAGTCACCCTGGCAAGTGGAGGTGAAGCTTATGTCCGAGCAGATCATACACATTGGTCTTTGCCTGCCCACCTCCTGCCGCTCGTCGGAGGTCAAGGAACTCACCAGTGACTACATGAGCGGCAGCTTCGTGGAGAACGACATCTTCGAGATGCAACCGGAAATGCTTTACGTAAAGGATCTCAAGCTGCGCGACACATTCTATGACAGACTGAGCTTCAAGTTGGTCGTTGGCGCCGTGCTGGCCACTTGCGCCTTCATGTTGTGCTCCCAGCAACTAAGTGTGGCCAAGCAGCTGCCACCGGAGGCTAACGAAGATGGCCCAGGACTGGCACCAGTCGAATCTGAGCTGTGGAGGGCACTGCACTCGCTGCTCAAGTGGCAGCCCTTCCAGAACTTCGTCAACTGCTACGATGTGAGCAGCAATTGGCGCAAGATCTTTGCCACGCGGGAGAGCAGCTCATCCGATATACCGCTGCTCAATGGACTGCGCTCAGTGTGCGCCATCTGGATAATGATCTTCCATGTCTTCTGGTTCATGTACTTCACAGTCAACAACAAGGTGGTGCTCATGTCCCTGGCCGAGCTGCCCTTCTCCCAATTCCTTTCCTCGGCTGCTTTGCTCGTGGATGTCTTCTTCACCATCAGGTGAGGCTCAAGAGAAAGCTGTAGTGCTTGCTTCTAATCTCCTACTTTCTTTAGTGGCTTCCTGCAGACCTACAACTTCCTGCGCAATGCCAAGCAAATGGATACAGTGCGTCAGAATGGTCTCTTGGGTAATGCCAAGCTGTATGGGAAGCTTCTCTTCCATCGTTATCTGCGACTGGCTCCGCTCTATCTGATTGTCATGGGCAGCGTGGACCTGGCATTCGTCTATATTGGAGACACTTCTGTGTACCACATCCACGACAGGTTCGATGAGCTCTGCGCCCAGCACTGGTGGCGCAATCTGCTCTTCATCCAGAATCTGTTCGACCATCGCGATCTGTGCGTCAACTGGAGTTGGAGTCTGGCCTGCGACATGCAGTTCTTCATGCTGGCCAATGCGCTGCTCTTTCTGTATGCCAAGTGAGTCCACGCTGTCGTCTTTCTGTGGCATTAACTAATCATCAGTATCTCCTTGCAGGCATCCCAAGTTGGCCAAGTCTGTGGTTGTCTCGGGACTGGTGGCCAACATCCTGTGGTCCTATGGCGTCGGCATCAATAGCAAGCTGGAGTTCTCCTTTGACTCCTTCTATGCCACTGGCTCCCTGATATACACCAGTCCCTTTGTGCGAGTGCTGCCCTACATCGTTGGCGCCTTGGCCGCTTGGTGCTTCCAGGAGCGCCGTCTCCAGTGCAAACTGAGTGCACTGCAGGAGCGCTGCCTGTGGCATTTCTGTCTTGCAGTCTTCTTCATCTGTATCAACTCCACGGTCAAGCGGGACTTGGGGCACTGGATAACCATTTCCCTGTTCGTGCTGGGCCGCGTGATCTTCTCCCTTGTCACTTGCTGGATGATTGTGGGCAGCGCCAGGGGAAGGGGCGTCTGGTGGTCACGCCTACTGGAGGCTAGGTTCTTTCAGCATATCAATCGTCTATCCTATGCCATTTATCTGATCAATCCACTGGTGATATCACTCTTCTACGGCCTCACCACGGGCAGCACCCACGTTGATCTCTTGACGATGGTAAGTTGGGAATGATATTAATTTGTCAATGTGCATGCTGCTTATCACCTGCGTTTCTTCTGCAGTGCGTTGTCACCTGTGGCTTTACCATGATCGTCTATCTGGCGTCCATTGTCTACTCGATGACATTCGAGCTGCCCTACAGCAACTTGTCCAGTTTGCTGCTGCGGCGCGAGAGTAACCCAAAAACCAACTAACTTGTGATCAAAGCTTTATAATCAACTAGGTGCAATTAGTTTATAGTTCAAAATGTACATAATCTTTCAGTTTAATTGCTAAACACTTGTATATAATAATTAGTTGTATGAGTTGCTACCAAATAAAGAAACGCAAGCGATTTTAAATTCAAATCTCAATGTTATCGATTATCACAGGGTGTGTGCGATTAAGCTCAGGCAGCTCATTTCTGCGTTAACAGCATTTGAATTGCAAATTGCGTTGCTTGAAGTTGGCTGCGCTCGTTGAACAGTGAAATTTAAATTGCGTTACCAAGTGAAATTCAAATTTAATAAAATCAATTTTTAAGCATTTTAAATGTAACAAAGCAGTTACTTTTATTTATGCTGCGACGTTGTAGTTCCTGGCCGTAAGTTTTGTTGTTTAATCAAACTGAGGGACATTTACAATTAACCTAAACATTTATATGCAGTAATATTTACAACACTAATTACATATACACGTACATTGTAGAATCTAATGCTAGGAATGTGAGTGTGAGTGGGTGAGTGTGTGTGTGTGGGTGTATATAATTGAGTGGCTGGATGTGTATTCAAGCTCCTCCACGCAACATGGCACGACATCTAATGAGTAGAAGGACAAAACAAGCAAGCATCATCGCTCCAAGCTAATATTTGAGATATGTCTCCAGCGGATTCGATCCTTGGAGCCGCGACGGCAATGGTGACTTCTCGCCTAAAGAGAACGGTACTTAGTAGTTTCGATAGAAACAATTTATCTTTCGATATACGCACTTGAATGTGCCGGCCTCACTGTGGTGGTGGCCTCTGACCGTTGCGGTTCCATGCAGCTCCTCCACTCGGCCAACGAGATCTTCTTGTCGCCATTAGCATCACAGTAGCGCGGCATCTTCTTGCCACATTTGCTCAAGTGGCTGCAAGTGAAGTGGAGGCAGCTGTTAAATGCTTCAACTTCTTATTCAATTTTAATTACCTGGCACCGGTGACCAAGTCCCGGAAGATCTTCCACTCCTTGCGCTCCCAGAACTTGCTCTTGTTCTTGTCCAGAAACACAAAGCTCAGTGTGGCAATGCGCTCGTCCTCTGACTTCCAGTTGGCCAAGTCTCTGCTGCAATGGAAGTGTATAAGTGAAGATGCCAAAGAGATGGAGCTAAAGTAGATACCTCGAGTTCATGTTGGGCAGCATAGTGTCCAGGAAGACCTTGAGCTCCTTGAGGAACTGCGTCTTGCGTACACCCGTGCAACCCTTCATGGGCCGCACTGGAGTAATGTCGTCGCACTGCGGCCGCTTCTTGCCGAAGGTGCCAAAGATGTTCTTGCCTGTCTCCTCGTTCACGCACCAGCAGAAGGAGCTGTAGCATTGGACACGCTTGTAGCGGCCATCTGGCATGCACTCGGGCACGTAGAGGGAACTGTTGCCGCCGTGCTGCAAGAGGAGAACGATATCAGCACAGCAGAAGGAGGAGAGGGAGGCAGGGAGTATGGGGGAATGGGGGAATGAGTATCGCACTTACGCGCTGCTCCTCCCGATCCGACCAGCAGTTGGCTTCGCCTTCGCTCTCGTTGTTAGTCGACTCTGTCTTGGCATTCAGAACTGTGAACGAAAGGCCCATTAGAATAGACTCGATTCTGCCCTTTGAAAGCATGCCAAGTGCTATTGGATGTTACTTAGGTTATACTCAGAATATATTTTGGTTAGTTCATAGCCCAACAAGTACGTACAATTAAATGACGATGGAGACAGCGGGGATGTGCGTGAATGTGTCATGTTATCGTCCTCGTCCTCCCCAACATAATCGTATTCCTCGCTCTCGTTGCTGAAATCGTTGCCATGCCCCACGGCATGAATGCTACTGCCGACGTTGCTGCTGCCGATGATGTTCGTGTTTGTATGGTCATTGTGGGGATTGTTGGTGTGGTGAACTGTGGTTGGGCTATGCAGATTGGTGTAGTGCGTACGGCGGGCAGGAGGGGAGCCCGCGTTGCTGTTCAGTATGCTAACCGACGGTTTACCTGCATGGGAATATGATATATACACGTACAATATGGATACAGAGAGAGAGAGAGAGAGAGAGATCGCAATACAGACAAGGGATGAGGTAATTAATAAACGGTGTAAACCATGCAGAGCCTCCCAGGTTAGTATATTCCCCAAGGCATGCAAGTGCCCCCGTCTGGGGGGGGTGCAGGGAAAGTACTCACGCAGACTGGCGGCATCTCTGGCCAGGCAGTTGCTCCACTCCTGGCGCGACAGGTAGTCGTCTTTGTTGACATTGCAGTACTTGCCAAAGGCACGTCCACATCGTCTGGGCTTGATCGTCTGCTGTGCATACCAAGAGAGAAACAGAGAGAGAGAGACAGAGAGAGAGAGAGAGAGAAGAGTGTAAGTGGGTGTAGCTTCTCGAGGGGTTGAGTGACGTCTACAAGGCTTGCGGCAGACAGCTGACAACTCACCCGCTTCACAAGCTTCTTCAGCTCACGCACCTCCTGCCTGTCCAGCACCTGATTGGCATTCGTATCCAACTGATTGAACTTCCATTCGAGCACGGCGGCATCACTGCTCCCCGCCGCCAGTTGCCCGGAGCGCTGCTGCTCGCTGCGAAACTCTTCAATCAATTGACTATTGAACTGCATGCGATCTGTCTTGTTGCATGGACGATGTCCTCCTCCGACTCCCTCGCTGCTGTTGGCTCCATCGGGTTCTTGGCTATAGAGACGCGGCGGTGTGCGGCGACGTTGGTCACGCCTGCACTTGGGTTTGCTCCGGCGCGTTGAGGTGTTCTTGATGGGATTGCCATTGAGGTCGCTGCACCAGCACTCCGTGGTGCCCAGACACTGCACGGGTGAGTAGTAGCCATCACGGCGGCAGCGTGGTAGAAAGAACTTGGGATCCCTCAAACGTTCCCTCATGGCATATTGACGCGCAGAGACGCAGCCTGAAGAGGAGCCAAGGATTAGTCGTAGCACTTGGTGAGCTTCTTCTTCTCTTACCCTTGCAGTTGCCGCGATGCTTGAGGCTCACCTGGTGGCCGCTGCACTGCACCCGCAGCAGGTGACAGCGCGTGGGATAGGTCTGATCGTCCGTGCCGCAGACGGGGCCCTCGCTATCATCGCACTCGCCTTGCTTGGCAGCGCACTCGGACAACGATGCCAGCGGAGAGAGCTGGGGAAGGCAGAGAGAAGAGCAGAGGGGGAGGGTGTCATGTGTCAGGTGAGGCAGGTGAGAAGAATTCGTCGCACAGACCAAAATCGTAAATAATATGAAACACGCGTTAAATGATTTATTAGATTTTTGGTCGCCAAACTCGCCTCGCACTCGCCTCGCGATGCTCTGAGCTTGACTTGAATACGAATCAGCTGCACTGTCAGCCACCTACAGGGGCAGGTGGAAGGGGCAGCGGAGGGGGCAACCTGGTCAAGCCATAAGTAGAGAATGGCAACGCGTACGAGCGGCATTTGAATGTCTGGCAGTCTGACGGTTCCCAGCCAAAATTCGATACGAAGTTGACCAAAACTTATGGTCAGCTGGCCAGACAGACAGACGACGGACAGGGGGACAGGGGGGACAGGGTGGACAGGGTGGTGACAGGGGGCGGGTAGGGGTACTGTGGAACAGACAGAGAGAGTTGCGCGGACTGCTCGACTGCGTTTGCCAGTGCTGAGTGCGCGGATTCTTGTTTAGTCCAAAATTTGCTACTTTTTATACCCTTCCATTGTTGAAAATGGTTTAAAACGGGTATACTAACATTGTATGAATGTGTGTAACAGGCAGAAGGAGGCGTGGCAGAACCCATAAAGTATAAATATACTTTCCCAGCATCACTAGCCGACTCTATGTTCTATGTTCTTCTGTCTGTCCGTCTGTCTGTCCATCTGTCTGTTCGTCTGTCTGTCTGTCCGTCCATTTGAGCATCGATATCTCAGCTATTATAATAGCTAGACACACTAAATTTGGCTTGCATATTCCTATATACCATCTGTTGATCAAGTTTATTTGAAATGTTATCTGCCACGCCCACCGCCCCTGCAAATTTATAATTTAATTTTTAAAATCGATTTGTAAGCGGCGTATAAAAGAGACAACTTCCCACTTACTATATACTAAGCTGTTTGAAATATCTACGTATGTATACTTAAAATTTCAATTTGATCGGATAATAAACATCGTAGTTATTCAAGAAAGTATGAGCATATAGTAACTATAAGTGCTTGTGTCAACTTACAAGGCAGGCAGGCGAAGGAGAAACGTGAGCGCCATCTGTCGAGAATAATTTGAAAGCATGCACATGTATGAATTTAACAAATTATGCTATACCGGAACATAGGGCAAAGGGTATCCCACTGTCGCGTACCGCTCGACTGTTGCTTTTCTTACTAGTTTTAATTCGATATGTAGGCAACGTATACAGCAAACAACTTTTGTACTTTGACATATAGTTAGCTGACTATATTATATATCTCTCCCCCAATGGTTGATCCAATCAGACAATCATAACAATGTAGTTAACAATGCGAGAACTATGTGAAGGGTAGCTGACAGTCAAATACACTCGACTGTAGCGCGAGTCTGGTTTTATTTTGCCTCAATATTTTGCTAGTACAGCGCCTTTTTCGCTCTTTAGATAAATTACAACAACAATACTATTATGTGAAGGGGTGGAGGGGGGGGGAGGTAGCATTATACAGTGGGGAATAGTGTGAAATGGAATCCAAATTGATTCACACGAATCAAGTAATACGAATGCAATCAGAATGATATCTAAAAATGAGTCAAATGACTTCAATGTAGTTCCTGGGAAATCGATAAACAATACTGTTCCATTCCACGTTCCCCTGCTGCCTAACCTCAAAGAGTGGTATTAGTCAACAGACAAATAGAAACAGAAACAGAAACAGAAACAGAGGCGGAGTAACGATGAAAGAAATGGAAACCAGTAGCCCACAAAAGAAAGAAATGTTATACAATAGGAGGGACAGAGATACGATTGCTGTCTCTCCTCCTCCTGCTCTGCCTTATCGGCTATAGAAACATATGTACGTCCCTCCCGCCCTCTGTTTTTGTGGAGCACGCGCTCAGCAGTATCGTATAGCAGCAATAGAGGAAGGAAGGTGGACAGGGAGAGAGGGAGAGGGGGGGCCAGCAGGTGACTCGTTGCGACTTGTTGACAGACAAACCCGAGAAGAAGAAGCAGAAGTGACGAATATGCTGAAACTTGCATTTCTTATAGAGTTCCAGGAATGTTATCCGACCATGAGTAGGGCATCCGTGAGGCGAGTCGAGCCAAAGACGGCGCCAATTGTAGCCAGAGAAGGAAGGCAGGGAGGGAGGGAGGTAGGGAGGAGCAGGGGCAAGAGGTATGTCTAATTGGCAATGCAAATGGCATTTTCTGTGCGGAATAGGGCGTTATCCCACAACGTGCCAGCCATAATACGATGAGATACAATGCGAGTGCGAGTGCGAGTATGAAATATAGATTTATACGTTCAATCTATGGTATACACCCCACAGCCTCAACCCCGAGACACGCTGTGAAGACACCTCAAGGATGGGTTACGACGATAACGACAAAATTATTGACTGACAGTTCTCACGCTCGTGCAGATCGCTGGTGGAGAGAGAGAGAGAGAGAGAGAGAAGGAGAGGAGCGAGGAGAGAACAAGCAGAACAGCACTTAAAATACTGCTTCACACTTTGTCATCATCAGGCAGCTTAGCAGCAATGGCAATGGGGAATGGCTGTGCAGAAGGAGGAGAAGGAGAAGGAATGGCACTGGGTATTGGCAAAGCGAGCCTCTCTCGAGGGCAGTTGCCCCTTTACCTGCCCACATGGCCAAGAAAAAAGGCCAAAACGCTTTTGACTTGTGACCATTTTTATTTTACATCTCTCAGCTCGTTTTTGCACTGTGCCTCAGCAAAACACGTTCGTCGTCGGCAGATGAAACAAAAAGGAGAACTGAGACTGCGCATGGGAATGGGACTGAGACAGAGACAGAGACAGAGATCGAGACTGGGAATGGGAATGGGATTGCGAACTTTTGCCGGCAGACAGCGCGGCGGCACACAACCGGCAAGGCACAGCAGCAGCAGCAGCGAAGGGGGAGAGGGTCAAAAACAGAGAGAGAGGGTACAGAGATGCCCTCTTCAGCTTGGAAGTCAGTGGAGAAGTCACTGAGCGAGAGTCTGAGAGGAACTCTGGGAGAGGGAGAGTGAGGATCGCTTAATACCTGGAATATTCAAGTGTTTTCTCGGGATTTACACCTGGAATGGGGTTCAATATTCTTCTCGGCTCTTCCACACTTACCGTTCGATCATGTCGCAACATGTCCTGCTGTCTTCTGTCGATCCCAGCGCTGGCCAGTTGCAGCAGCACGAGCAACAGCAACAGGGAAAGGCAGCCTGCGATCATCTTCTCTCTCTTTTTCGTGGGGAGGGGGGGGATACTCGTTGGATTTGGTTTGCTTGCTTAGGTGCTTGGATTCTACTGTTCAGTTTTATGCAGTCTGGGCTGATCAGACTGCTATAGGCATTATTTACTTTCGCCTCGTTTCGCACTGATTTTCGCACTAAGTCGCAATTTATTAAAATTCGCGGAGGTCTTCGTTCTAGGTAAGTTGTGTGTGGGCTCTAAAAATCGTACGTATCTTTTCTATTTTATTTATTTATCGATCTGCGCTGTCTATTTTTAGGCACCTTGGCCAGCACGGGATCGTCTCGCCTGTACACACACACACAAAATCACACACAATCACACACGAGGGTCGAGAGTCCGGCGGGCACTTTGTTTATAGAGCGAGAATAATGGATTTCTGGTTAATAACTGAACTTATGATTGTTGTTGTTGTTCTTCTCGTTGTCTGTTTGTTGTTTCTTTGCAAAAATTAAACACACACAATGAAGGAGCAGAAGCTGTAGTGCAAATTGTGAACTGTGAAGTGAAAATTGTGAACTGAAAAAGCAAACCGTGCGTCGCCAAGTTTCGAATACGACTGAGACCCCATCGATTCCATGGGAGAAGTCGGGAACTCATTGCGGCCGAGAGAACGAGAGACCGAGAGACTCTGGCCTAAAGAGAGCGCAACGCACGGAGAGAGCATGCATACGGTACTGAGAGAGCGGCAATGCCAGAGCGAGAGAGCGAACAAGAGGGAGTTGTCAGCGCGCCAGAAAGAGAGAGGGAGAGCGAGAGTTGATCGTGCAGTGGAAATCGACAATGTCGACGATGTCGCCACAATGTCTGGTGCTGTCTACCGCCATATCTTATCTTTCTTCTTGTGCCTTCTTCTTTCGACGGGGACCTGCGACTCCGGGACTGTCCGAGTGGCCAGCATAAAGGCCCGACTGCCGACTATCCTCACACACACAGAGAGACATAGAGACACACTTGAGAGCTGCTTGTGTGTGCAAGTGTGAAATTTATCTTCCTTTGTGTATCTCAAGAGGTTGCCTCACCAACACCAACACCAACAGCGACAGCGACACCTGAAAACAAAACAAGCCACTCGGGTAGTGCCAGTTGGTGGCGATCTGCGCTGCTTGGCCAGCTGTGGCTCTAGCGAAGGCAAAGGCAGAGCCAAAAGGAAAACCAAAACGAGTAATTGTCCTCTATGCAAGTGTGTGTGACTGCCAGATACCCTAGATGGATACCTAACATAAGGCAGCTAACATAAGGAAGTTAACATAGGGCAGCTAACATAAGGCAGTTAACAGAAGGCAGCTAACAGAAGGCAGCTAACATAAGGCAGCTAAAATAAGGCAGCTAACATAAGGCAGCTAACATAGGGCAGCTAACATAAGGCAGCTAACATAAGGCAGCTAACATAGGGCAGTTAATTTAGGGTAGCTAACATAAGGCAGTTAATTTTGGGCAGCTAACATAAGGCAATTAGCATAAGGCAGCTAAGAGAAGGCAGCTAACATAAGGCAGCTAACAGAAGGCAGCTAACATTGGGCAGCTAACATAAGGCAGTTAACATAAGGCAGTTAACATAAGGCAGTTAACATAAGGCAGTTAACATAAGGCAGTTAACATAAGGCAGCTAACCTAAGTTACATAAACTAAAGCAACTAACTCAATGAAGTACTCCTCCCTCTACAAAGTACTGGGTAGACAGCCTTTCATCTCCTTGACACCTTTACAGGGTATTGCTGGGCAAGTAAAAGGAGAAAAGGAAAACGTGAGCTATGTACTGAAACTGGCACTCGGACTGGTCTCGCACTGGCATCGGGCACTGGCAGCTGGGGCAGCTGAGGCAGCTCCTGCCTCGCCAGGCAGTCGCACGTCTGTGATTTATAGAGCTGCTGCCGCTGTTGCTGTTGTTGTTGCTGTTGTTGTTGCTGCCACTGCCGGCCGGTATCTGTGTGAAACCTGCCAGACAGTGTGACGGCAACATAACGACAGGGTCCCGTGCACTGCCCCCTCTTCTGCCTTCTGCTGCCCCTGGTCTGACCCCTTCCACGTTGCTGCCACAGCAAAAGTTCCCGCCCCGAGTGGCCCTTGTCGCCCATTGTTTTCGGTTCTTTTTGTGGTCTTCTTTTATGGACGAACATGCTGTAGATACGATACGAAGAGAACGGCTGGGGCTGGGGACTCTGACCGGGACGGCGACAGCGACAGCGACCGAGACTGCCAGACAGTATGACGCCAAATTCAATACAACAGCGACGATAACAAAGGTAAACAGCCGAGTGCCGAGGAGGGGGAGAGAAGCAGTGTGGGGAGAGGGGAAGGGGAAGAGGAAGGAGGCTTACAAGAAGAGACGACCACTTGAGGAGTGTCAATAATAATGGCCCTGGATGAAGACGCATTTGGTAGCCCCTGTTGCTGTTCGGGGCACAAAAAGAACATGCACAACTACAGAGAGAGAGAGAGAGAGAGAGCAACGGCAGCAGATACGATACGTGTGTGTAGATACAGATACAGATGCAGATACACAGATACAGATACCGACAGACACAGACACAGACACAACACACACACAGACAATGCCCGATTGTGTACTTAACTAATCATTGTCCGATTCTTGCCTGTTTGTTTTCGTTTCGCTCGAAATTATTTGTATTTGTTGTATCTGCCTCTTGTTCTCTAATTGTATCTGTATCTTCATATGTATCTGTATATCCATGCGTATCTGTATTTGTATCTGCATTTCTGCAGACGAATTGTTTCTGCGCACTTGCAAAAGCATCGCCGAGTATTTCCAAGAACCTGAATACATTTATATTCGTAGAGCATAAGCAAAATTCGAAAACTAAAATCCAAAACTGAAAGAAAATATTATTGTAGGGGCCGCAAACTGAATACAGTCGAATAAGCATGAATTATTTAGTATTCGTTTTGGATTCAATCAGTCGTGAATATAAAAACAATGGGCACGTACACTGCGCGTAACAACAAGAAAAATCACCGAGCTCCAGATAATTCTATTTCGAAATTCCCCAGCGCAAAAAGTCCCTTTTCCCTATCGATGTCAAGCCAGACGCAGATGGGCTGATAGACCTCGGGGCCAGGGGCCTATAAAAGCCTGGTGTCGCATCAAAGAACCGCATCAGTCGCTTCAATCAGTTCAGCTCCCGAGCAGCTTAATCCTCAAGAGATTCTACGCACTAGCATCATGAAGTTCACCTTGTTCCTAGGCGCTTTGGCCATTGTGGTCTGCATCTCCCAGGCTCAACCTGTGGCTGTGGAGCCGCAGGCGCTGCCCCAGGAGCAGTCACATCTGGTGAATCCACTGGTGCTTCCACAGGAGCCTGCCCTGACCACACTGGAGGAGAATCACACCGCTGACGGCTCGCACAACCGCCAGAAGCGCGCCACCTGCGACCTTCTTAGTGCCTGGGGCGTCAACCATACTGCCTGCGCTGCTCACTGTCTGGCCAATGGCAGGGGTAACCGAGGAGGCTACTGCAACAGCAAGGGGGTCTGCATTTGCCGTCGTTAATGGGGAACCCCCTCCCCAACAAAACCAAATTCATATTTATCAATCTTTAACTCAATAAATAATCTACATTATTGAAAGTAGCAGCAACTTAAAAATGAATAAATAATTATTCGCCATGACAGCCTTTGAAACTTCTGGAGTTAAGGTTAACAAATAATACAGATTTATCGGTATTTTCCCGAATTGAAGTTTCGCCCAGTCTTGAATGCTTTGCTCCAGAGTTACAAACCAGCCCTTCTAATCTGCTTCACCCATGCTCAACATGAGGCAGTGGAAACCCCGTTCTTAATCTCTGTAACAAATATCCAATCCATTTAAATGTTTAACTTAATAAATGATTGAAATGCATGTTGTAAATTTTCCTGCTGTCAAGTCGCTACAAGAGACTCAAAAACTTATGCAGATAACTCATATGATTACTGAGGAATTTGCACTAATTAAAAAGGGAACAGGCCTTTAAAAAGTGGCTGACTTTTGACGATTGCTTAGTTCACTTTGAAGTTTCCCCCAGTCTTCAATTATTTTATTCAGTCATGAGGTTTATTCTGCTCTGTGTCCTGTTGACTCTCCTAATTAACTTAGCTCACGCACAAAATGACACCGAGCACGAGATCTATGAGGAACCCTTAGACCAGTTTCAGCTCGACCTACAGCGCGTCAGATGCACCTGTGTTTGCCGTCCCTAGAGGGAAACCCGGTTCTTAATCTGTGTACCAACAAAAAAATAAAAAAAAACAATCACTATTTGTCAAAATTTACATAAATAAATTATCTTGATAATTGAAAATAGCAGAATCCTAAAATTCAGTTTATAATTACTCTCCATGACAGCCTCTGAACTTGCCTGGAGCAGTAAATTGAGTCAATTAGAATCAAAAAACTTCACAGATAACTCATGTTATTATTAGGGGCAACAAAAACCTAAACCTATGGGTATTTGACCTAATTAAAATTAGAACTGGCTTATAAAAGAGTGCAGAGACTCAGCGATTGGTTAGTCTACTTTGAAGTCTCATCAAGTCTTCAATCTCTTTAGCGTCATGAGGTTTTTCCTGCTCTTTGTCCTGCTAACTATAATGGTTTGCTCTGCACAAGCAGGCAAATCTAGTAAGCAAGCAAACAACTTTAATAAGAAAGGAAAAGTCTCCAATGCTAACCCCCAGTACAAGTGCCGTTACAACAATGAATGTGAAACGATTTTGAAGCCCATCTGCGATTGGGGGGTCTGCAGTTTAGTTCCCAAGTGATAACTGAATAAGTAAACTTATTAAATAACCTTCAATATTGCACATAACCAAAATATGTTAAATACATAAATAAATCTATATTGCTCAATTCATCGTTGAACTTATTAAAACAGAGTCTGATCAAACTGAGGCTTACAATCTGTGAGTCCGTAGAACTTTTCCCGGACAGCGAGTCGATTCAAGAGATTTAAAGAATTTCGCAGATAACTTAGGTAAGATTATTAAGAGCGACAAATAAATGAAAATATATAGGGGAAGATGCTTAGAGATTGCTTGGTTTACTTTGAACTTTCACAGTCACAAGGTTTTCTCCGATCCATGTCCTGTTGACTTTGCTAACTCTCCTGGTCTGCTTTGCTTGAGGAATTTATGACACAGAGTACGAAATTCACCAGAAACCTCTTGACCAGTTTCAACCTAACCTGATCAACCTACAACCTGGCGTAAAATCGCTAGAGGAAGACATCTATACCTCAGAAAATAATATTCATTATTGGAAATGGCAGCATCTTAAATGCAGATTATAATTATACCCCATGCCAGCCTCTAAAACAAGTAAATTAAGTAGCTCCCAGAGACTTAAAAACTTCAAAGATAACTCACTCATGGCGATGAAAAGCATAAGCTATGGGTATTTGACCTCATTGGGAAATGGAACTGGCTTATAAAAGGGCGCTGAGAGTGAGCGACTGGTTAGTATACTTTGAAGTCTCATCAAGTGTTCAAACTCTTTAGCGTCATGAGGTTTTTCCTACTCTTTATCCTGCTAACTATAATGGTTTGCTGTGCGCAAGCAGCTCAACGTAGTGCGAAAGTAAAGCACTCTCATAAGGAAGCAGGAAAATCCGTTACGAAGGAAAGAAGCTCCACTACAGAGAAGATTCTTTCCGCGCCGAGATTGAAATGCAGTGTTGAGAGAGACTGTGCAGCTCAATGCAAGCGTTTGAGATCCATCTGCCTTTTAGAGGAGTGCTATTGCTTTAAATATTATTATAATAAATTTCAATAATGAACATAACCAAAATATGAAAAATACATTAATCAATCTTTATTGCTGAATCCATTATTGAACTTAAACAGAGCCTAGTCAACCTGAGACTGACAATCTTCGGGTCTCTATAAGTTTACGGGACTTGTATAGAGCAGCAAGTCGTTTTCAGAGACTCTTAGAATTCCGCAGATAATTAAGGTGATTACTGACTGCAGCACATAACACAAGCGAGCTCATTAGCTTATCGGTAATTGCGCTTATTGAAAATGGTGCAGGCATATAAGAAGGGGTTGAGGTTGAAAGATCGTTTAGTGCTTTGCTAAGTCTCAACAAGTTTTCAATCCTTATAACGTCATGAGGCTCTTCCTGCTCTGTCTTCAGCTGTATCTGCTAGTTTGCTTTGCTAATGGACAGTTCGACACCGAGCAGGCACGGCACGAAGGACTTATTGGCGATGATGGCCGTGATATTCGAATTCAACCAGTTACGCAGTTCCCGATAGAGCACCAGCCCCATAGACGCCAGAAACGTGCCACCTGTGATCTGTTGAGTGCACTCAACATAAACCACACCGCCTGTGCAGCCCACTGCATTACCCGAGGCTACAGAGGAGGGTATTGTAACAACAAGGCTGTCTGCAATTGTCGTCGCTAGAACTTATGGCTACTACGAGTATATAGAGCTAAAGGGGATTCACCTCTAGTTCCATTATTCATTTGGCAAACTTTGAATGAGTCACGACACTTAATAAAATACAATGTTTTGAATTCAATATCATTACCAACAAAAAAAAAAAAAAACAATCACTATTTGTCAAAATTTACATAAATAAATTATCTTGATAATTGGAAATAGCAGAATCCTAAAATTCAGTTTATAATTACTCTCCATGACAGCCTCTGAACTTGCCTCGAGCAGTAAATTGAGTCAATTAGAATCAAAAAACTTCACAGATAACTCATGTTATTATTAGGGGCAACAAAAACCTAAACCTATGGGTATTTGACCTAATTAAAATTAGAACTGGCTTATAAAAGAGTGCAGAGGCTCAGCGATTGGTTAGTCTACTTTGAAATCTCATCAAGTCTTCAATCTCTTTAGCGTCATGAGGTTTTTCCTGCTCTTTGTCCTGCTAACTATAATGGTTTGCTCTGCACAAGCAGGCAAATCTAATACGCAAGCAAACAACTTTAATAAGAAAGGAAAAGGTTCCAATACGAATGCAAAGCACTCTTTTATGCAACCCGCTACGCAAGCAACAACCACCACTAAGGAGCCTCTTTCCAGGGACCCCTCCTATTCTGACTTCCGGATCCAGTGCGATGACGACGATGAATGTGAAAAGAATATGACGCCCATCTGCGCTTCAGGGGTCTGCACTTTATTTGTCATGCGATACAAAATAAATAATCTTATTAAATAACCTTCAATATTGCACATAACCAAAATATGTTAAATACATAAATCAATCTATATTGCTCAATTCATCGTTGAACTTATTAAAACAGAGTCTGGTCAAACTGACGCTTACAATCTGTGAGTCCGTAGAACTTTTCGGACAGCGAGTCGATTCAAGAGATTTAAAGAATTTCGCAGATAACTTAGGTAAGATTATTAAGAGCGACAAATAACTGAAAATATATTGGGGAAGATGCTTAGAGATTGCTTGGTTTACTTTGAACTTTCGCACAGTCTTCAAGCATTACAGTCACAAGGTTTTCTCCGATCCATGTCCTGTTGCTAACTCTCCTGGTCTGCTTTGCTTGAGGAATTTATGAAACAGAGTACGAAATTCACCGCTCTAGTTCCATTATTCATTTGGCAAACTTTGAATGAGTCACGACACTTAATAAAATACAATTTGTTGAATTCAATATTACTACCAACAAAAAAAAAAAAAACCAGTAAGAAAAGCAACAGTCGCGCAGCACGCGACAGTGGGATACCCTTCGACCTATGTTCCTATGTATGTAGACATATACATATGTACATACCTTGAAATTATTCTCGACAGATGGCACTCGCGCTTCGCGCTCGCCCGGCTCCCTTGTTAGCTGACACAAGCACTTGGTTTTATGCTCATACTTTCTTAAATAACTTCTGTGTTTATCGACCGATCGGTTTACAAATTCGAGAATACGTAGATATTTCATTCAGTTTATTATATGTTAAAGTCAGAAAGTTGTATCTTTTATACAGCGCTTATAAATTGAGTTCAAAAATTAAATTATTAATTTGCGGGGGCGGTGGGCGCGGCATCATTTGACATTTGAAATAAACATTTGAAATAAACTTGATCTGCGCCGGCTACACAGAAATGTTCATGACAAATTTGGAAACTCTAGCTCTTATAATAGCTGAGATCTGTGTGTTCATCTGGTCATCCGGACGTCCAGACAGACAGACATGGCTCAATCGACTCGGCTAGTGATCCTGAGCAAGAATATATATACTTTATGGGGTCTGCCACGCCTCCTTCTGTCTGTTATATACATTTGCACAAAGTTAGTATACCCTTTTTTGACCATTTTCAATGGTCGAAGGGTATAAACAATCACTATTTGTCAAAATTTACATAAATAAATTATCTTGATAATTGCAGAATCCTAAAATTCAGTTTATAATTACTCTTCATGACAGCCTCTGAACTTGCCTCGAGCAGTAAATTGAGTCAATTAGAATCAAAAACTTCACAGATAACTCATGTTATTATTAGGGGCAACAAAAACTTAAACCTATGGGTATTTGACCTAATTAAAATTAGAACTGGCTTATAAAAGAGTGTAGAGACTCAGAGATTGGTTAGTCTACTTTGAAATCTCATCAAGTCTTCAATCTCTTTAGCGTCATGAGGTTTTTCCTGCTCTTTGTCCTGCTAACTATAATGGTTTGCTGTGCACAAGCAGGCAAATCTAGTACGCAAGCAAACAACTTTAATAAGAAAGGAAAAGGTTCCAATACGAATGCAAAGGACTCTTTTATGCAACCCGCTACGAAAGCAAGAACCATCACTACGGAGCCTCTTTCCAGGGCTAACTCCCGTTCTGACTTCCCGATCAAGTGCCGTCGCGACAGTGATTGTGAAAGTATTATGAAGCCCGCCTGTCTTCGTGGAGGCTGCAGTTTAGTTCCCAAGTGATAACTGAATAAGTAAACTTATTAAATAACCTTCAATATTGCACATAACCAAAATATGTTAAATACATAAATCAATCTATATTGCTCAATTCATCGTTGAACTTATTAAAACAGAGTCTGGTCAAACTGAGGCTTGCAATCTGTGAGTCCGTAGAACTTTTCGGACAGCGAGTCGATTAAAGAGATTTTTAAGAATTTCGCAGATAACTTAGGTAAGATTATTAAGAGCGACAAATAACTGAAAATATATTGGGGAAGATGCTTAGAGATTGCTTGGTTTACTTTGAACTTTCGCACAGTCTTGAAGCATTACAGTCACAAGGTTTTCTCCGATCCATGTCCTGTTGCTAACTCTCCTGGTCTGCTTTGCTTGAGGAATTTATGAAACAGAGTACGAAATTCACCGCTCTAGTTGTATTATTCATTTGGCAAACTTTGAATGAGTCACGACACTTAATAAAATACAATGTTTTGAATTCAATCCCTTAATACCTTTTAAACAAGCTTCCACTATGATTCCCTTCTGAGTAGGTTGTAAATCCCTAGACTTCGCTTCAATTAGATTAAGTTCCCTTTCGATTTTCAAATACGTGACCCAAGATAATAAACAATTGTTGTGGAAACGCACGATTACGGATTGTCCACAGTTCTATAGCAAAAATCACCTATAGAAAGTCCCCCGATTCTCGTGCAAACAGTTGTCGCTGGGTAGATATTATATTTAAGAGATCGTATCAGCTGCGATGGCCACAGTGCGAGCTGCTTTAGCGAAAGATTCGCACAATGAAGCTGACTATGTTCCTCACTGCTCTGTGCCTGCTAATGTGCCTGGTGCAGGCACAGCCTGTGTCCGAGGAGCCTCTGGCTGCCAATGGGGAAGTGTATACAGCTGAGATTGAGGCAGTGGGTGCACCTGAGGTGAAGAAGGCCTATGCACAGCAACAGCAGGGAGTAGAGCAATCTGAAGATTCACTTAGTCGCCAAAAACGCGCCATCTGTCGGTGCTATAGACGTCCACGTAACCCCCGTGTGCTTTGCATCTGCCGCTAGGGGGCGCCACACACACACACATTCACCTATTTACAAATATTGAAAGAAAATTATTTAAATAAACAATATGCAGCTAATAACGTTTTTATCTGGACACCATGTGAATTCCCTTACAAAGGTACATTAACTTATCGGTAATTTGCTTAATGGGCTGGAAATCTCAAAGAATGGGGCTATAAAAGGCAACTGAGACGCGTTGCAACCTATCAATGGCCATACAGTTGATAATCCCTACCAAGTGTCATGAAGTTCACCATTTGTCTTGCCATTCTGGCCCTTTTGTGCTTTGCCTGGGCACAGCCAGCATTTGCTCAAGAGGAAGAGGTGGATGTGCTCCTAAACCCAACTGAAGCGGGAGACCAGCCTGAAGACGGTGAAGTTGGAGTAGAAGTGGAGGATGCCAGACGCTGCCGATTCCGCATCTGTGCTGGAATTGGACCTGCACGCGTGTGCTATTGTCCTTAAACATGTTGCCCCATTCTGATACTTTCGAGCTTATACAAAAATATAATATATCTGCAAGCTGAACGAGTCTTTTCTTTAAAATGAAAGCCTTGAATTTTAGATCTGAGCTGAAGAAGATTTGCAAATAGTTCCATTATTCACTTGGCAAACTTTGATTTAAATTAGAATTGGTTGACCGAAAATTGGTTGATATTTGCATAAAATTTTTTGACAATTTTTTTTAACGGCTTATTGCATTCTATTTGTTATCAGTTATCAGCTGGCACTTTTAGCTTGCTTTACAAAAAAAAAGCGTGTGTAATTTTGTTTATATTTGTTTATTTGGCGGCAATTTTAATGTGGAGCCCACAAAGTAGAATTTTCGTCATATGTTACTTAATTATTTCCGTAAAGGAACAAATGCAGCTCAGGTTACTAAAAAGTTACGTGATGTGTATGGTGACAAGGCCTTAGAAGAAACACAGTGTCAAAGTTGGTTTGTCAAGTTCCGTTTGAGAGATTTCTCACTCAAAGACAAGCCACGTTCAGGGCGGCCAAGTGCAGTTGATGATGACGTTATCAAGGCTTTAATCGAATCGGATCGTCATGTAACTGAGCGTGAGATTGGAGAGAAGTTAAATATACCACAATCAACCATACATGATCATATGTTCACCGGTTTCTTTTCGGTCAACTCAATATAAGTCCTCTATAAAAATTCTGCGCATGCAGGTGTCGTTCAGTGGATGTGTGACCTAATCTTCGCAAACAGTTTCATTCGCAATCGACAGCAACTTTGTATATTTTTGTCTGCTTGGTCCTAGTAATGAGAGTGGTGTTTGAAAAAGGATCCAAGACTAAGCGACGAGACAAAAGGTCTTAAGTTCCGAGTACAACTGGAGTTATGGAACGGATTAGACAGAAGCAGAGAGACCCTTATGCGCTTGCAATGGATTGTTATGCCTTTCCATTTAACTACCAGCAATGGATTGCAATTGTCCTACTCCTAAATTTAATAAATAAATAAATAACACATATAAACAGAATACAGAATACATAAAAACAACCGCCATGAATGTGTAATAGAAAGACTCAAATAAAACTTCTAGTATAATCGCTAAAAATGTCGCATTTTTTTTGAAGAAATGTTTATTATATACGGATAATAAACGGGAGCTTATCTCAATGGCACTTAGCGGATTCCAATTCGACAGTTAAGGGTCAAAGAAACACGTCAGACGATGCGGGGGAGGAGGCAACAAATTGATAGCAAGACTTGATTTGAGAACTTATGCATGATGCACATCGCACTCAGCTCACTAATAAATGTGGCTAAGCAAATGTGCGACTTTCAACACACACACACACGCTAACACACGCACACATACGCACACACAATCACACTCAGTAGAGGGAATCGCGCTCACGACGCTGTTCTTATCAATTAAATGAATAAAGAGCTCTCGTTGCACAGTCTGCAGCTCAAACAGAGACTCAGAGGCAGCCCGAACCGGGGAGACAGAGAGGCTCTCGCTCAATTAACGTCAATTATATGTGAACGCGAAACGAAATTGTTAATAAATGTTATACGAATTAATACGAAATATACGAAACAACCACTGTCGTGGGTTTTTATTTACAAATGGTGTAACAAACTAAACTATACCGGTCGCAGCAGCAATAATAATTAATTGCTTTTATTTCTTTTATTTTTCTATTGTAATTGCATCCGCGCGAATCGCCTCAAGAACCGCACGCGAGAGTTTCTTTATGTACACTGACACAAAAGTTATCAGTATTGCGCATTTCAAACATATACTAATTATCTTTAATCTCATGCAACATTGCTCCAACACACTGGTAAAGGCCGTACACGGCGAACAATTTAAATACGCGCTTTAAATGCCAGAAATAAATCGAGTTATCGATATTTACAACGCAGGATAAATGATAAATTAACCATTAACATTGTAGCTTTGGCTTTGACTCTGTTAAAACAATTTGTCAATGGGAATTTGAACCAAATTGTTTATATTTTGTATTAATATTTTTTATGTTTATGTGCTGTATTATAATGGTAATTAATCCGATCAAATTAAATTGTACTTCTTACCTTTGCTAACATGCTTGCAATGAATAAGTAGAAAAAAAGCAATGACACTAAATCCTCTTTGCGGCAACAGGTTCAAGTTCTCTGCTAATAACAGTTTAGCACACTGTTAAGTCTTCTCGCCGTTCACAACACTATTCTATTTAATTTATAATTTTGTTGTTAGAATACATTTGACGGACAGTAAACACATTTTTTCTTATCTGTTGAGTCAAAAATCATTTGCCCTGCAAAACTGTATAAGAAATAATTGAGTGTTCATCGTCAGATAGTCGACGTTTTAGCTGTCCGCATAGATTTTCCCAGTGAAGCATTTATCGGGCGGCTCTTTAGTTCATTCAAATCGCGTGCGTTGTGCTGACGTGGTTTAAATAAATTGTTACCGCCGAATAGAAATATAAAAGAATTTATTTATTTAAAACATGTCGAGTAGTTACGTGTTCCTATGCTGTCTTTTGGCACTGGCCGCCTCTCAGGCGCAAGCCTACAGTTTCACATCACAGGAAGTTAAATGCCACGGTAAGTCGTCGGAGGAGAGACTAACCTGTTGTCGCATTAGCCTCATCGAGTACTTCCAGTGTGCAAGGCGACGGTGCAGGAGCTAGAGAACGCCGTTGCGAAGGAGGATGCCAAGAAGATGGTCGATGTTAGCGGCTTCCGATTGGATGCCGATGGAAATTCCATTAGCAAGCGCGTGCGCCTCATCAAATCCGAGATGTACTTGACGGAACTCATGGAGAAGATCTGTTAGTTAGATCCCCCCCGTAGTATCTTAGGAATCTATACTTATTCTTTTCGATTATATATCTATAGGTGACAAAATGGAAGACTACCTCAAGGCCACCTACAAGAGCAATGGAAAATTCACTCTGCTCAAGATGATTGTCGATGGTCACATGAATCCCGAGTCGTCGCTCGTGGACTTCGTGCAGGATGGCGATCTTAACAAGAGCCTAGGCCACTTCTGCCTGGAGGTGCTGGAGGACAACGAGGAGGTCTTCCTGAAAGCATTCCAGGCCGAAGAGCTAGGCGATGATCTGGACATCAAGATCTGTTCTGAGCAGGCCAACTACTGCGACGAAGCGCCCGTCCAGGTCGAATACGACTTCGACGGCAAGGAGGAATTGTGATTCATTTAGTCGATTAAAACACACGAATTTCCATGATCATCATTGTTATAAACGTCTGCTACAGACACCAGACTGTACTAAGAGCTATTGAACGAAATTTTATAAATTTTATGATAAAAAAAGACGACAATAAATTGAATATGTGCAATTCCCACAACGAATGTTTTATTGGCTATGGAAAGATTAGAATTTGTCTTATAGTCCAATGGAGTTAGTCCTCATCTTTGGGTTCAGCAGGCCTGCGGGGGGTATTGCTAGCACTAAAAACGGAACTAATCTATAAATTACACATTAGACACTTACACAGGCGTTTTTCCCCAGACCATTGAATGACGCACAACTAAGAAGGGCGAACCAAATCCTAAGATTCCAAAAATTGTCCAAAATATAGTGAAACGGACACGGTTTTCGAATCCCTTTCTAAAGGGCAAGTTCTACGGGCCGAGAGAAGTGTATACACAGAGAACAGGCTACTCCCATTGTTTCTTACCACGCCTGGATGACCTCCATCATAGCCAGACATCTGACGGGATATCGGTGTGAGCAGCTTATGCGCCTCGGGACGCAAGCGAAGCATTTTGCCTAAGAAATTCATTATTCACTATTCAAAATTAGAAAGAAATAGATCTTTTGACAACTAATCCAGATTCAATACTGTGCGTATGTAACGTAGGTGTTCACTGATATGGAATGTACTCCAACTGGCAATGCCTACTAATCTCTAAGGGAAACAAGGCACTTTGGGTCTTCAGTTTCTGGGTAACTTTTATTTATTACGTTTAAACTTTTGACTTAATGTTAAGCTGTAACACAATGTTCGACATGGCTGCTACAACAATACAACGAAATCTGCAAACAATTAGAGACATATTAAAGATATATGTAATTGAAAGTGAGTCGATGATCACAACTAACCTTACATTTTGCGTAGTTGTTGTTGCTGTTGCTTCTGCTGCTTATGTCTGCGGGGCTGCGAAGGGCGCATTTACTTCTTCAACAGCTGATGTCTGACGATCAGGAAGGGGGAGCCAAAGCCCAAAACACAGCCGATGGTGAACAGAGCAGTGATCCTGTACTTGTTCTGCAGGCTGAAGGGCAAGTTCTGCAGGGGGGAAAATTGTGGAGTTTGTTATAATATGATTGATTTTCCATCAGGATTCGCGAGTGCCAAACACAAATTATGTAACCACACTATGCCATCATCGGGCTTGCTACATACCTCGCCGGGAACACCACCATGGCCACTGAAGCGCACCATCGATTGCGAGAAGTTACGTGCAATAACACTGCTGCGGCCCAACATTTTGTTAATTTTTCTAGTTTTATTTTATGTAGAACTGCGAATGCAGAAGTTGTTGGTCGGCTGAGGAAAAAGTGTTTACACAGCTAAAAAAAACACCACGATAATAGTAAATGCGCAATCGATATATCGCAAGCTACAGAAGAAGGCAAAATCTATCGATTACTTCTACTGCAAGCCTGCTACATATCGATAACGAATGAATGGCTTGCCT
Organism: Zaprionus camerounensis; assembly: GCA_018904165.1. NCBI lineage: Eukaryota > Metazoa > Arthropoda > Insecta > Diptera > Drosophilidae > Zaprionus > Zaprionus camerounensis. The sequence goes on from JAEIFS010000037.1 coordinate 1,074,453, forward strand.
ACTTTGGCGGTCACATTTAAACAAAGGGCGCAAGAGATTTTAAGTGTATTAAACGATTTTATTTATTTTATTTATAAAACTTAAAGTTTACATTTTATTAACAGTAAATCAGCACCAACTAAAACTAAAAGACATAAAATATATTATGTACGGCATAATGAGCGGTTGGGGCAACTTTTGGTCTCAAGCACTTAAGTAAACCTTAATCTAGATTAGTTTAGCTAGCGAAAAAACATCTATAGAGCATATAGAGAATGCCAAAGAGCCAAATGCCCTTGTAGACCTTGTCCACGACCCACATGCTGTAAAAGAAAAGTAATTTAGTATATAATGATGCAAATTTTACAGTAGTACAAACATTTTCATGTGTCGCCTGGCGGCTGGAATAGACTCATCCGATTCCTTGAGTATAAGACGACGTGCACACAGTACACAGTTGGTGAAGTAGTCTATCAGATCAAGATCAATCTTCTCAATGACGTACGTCTTCCTTTCCCTGTTGTTCATTAGCTTTCGCAACTTTACAGCTTCAGAGTTGTCAAAGCTCCAGACATTGTTGGCGTAGTACTCGAAGACCTCAAAGCCCTTAGAGATACGGTTCTGAACACGGCAAAGTCTAAGGGAAGGCAAAGTAATTGATGCTACCACAGTGTGATATATTAGACAACACACTTACACCGGAGGATAGCGCAAGATGATAAGCAGTGCGTCCACAAACAAGGCCGGCATCCATTGGAAGAGTATCATGCACACATAGTGCACCCAATAGTTGGACTTCATGGAGCCACCAGGGTACCAGGCCACCCCATTCAACGGCACCTTGTTCTCAATAACCCAACGGCCCAGCTCGATGATCTCAGCCCAGGAGACCTTGATGTCGTTCGATGAGGTCATGTGGGCCACGCGATTTGTGTTGTCCGTGCCAGCCGTGATGTTACGCCAACTGGCCACCAAGATGCCATTCACAGCAACGTCCACGGGCAGAAAGTCACCATAGCCCGACGAGTTGCAGTACATGGTGCGAATGACACCCTTTCCTGCTCCAATCAACAGACCAGTGGGTCCATTAATGTTGTCTGTCCAGCCGGGAATGGGCTCCTTCCAGATGGGAATGACAATAGAAGGGCGCAAGATGACGGCAGGCAACTCGTCAAACTTCTCCACCACCAGAGCCTCAGCCAGGGACTTGGTATAGGCATAAGTGTTGGGAATATCTCCCAGTATCTTACGCTCGATGAGGGATACCTCCTCGTCAGTCAACCACTCACACGCTTGGATTACATGGTGGGGATTAGCCGGAGGATCGTAGGGCTTCTCGTACAGCGTCTTCACATGCAGATGGCAATAGGCCGTCGAGCAGTAGGCAAAGAACTCCAGTTTCTTCAGTGTGCCAGCCAGTTCCAACATGTACTTGGTGCCACGGGTGTTCATGAAGACGGCATTGCGCAGAGGCTCATCGAAGCTGTCGACAAGGGGCGTGATTAGAAGAGGAATGTAGGCAAAGCTTAGTTGCAACTACTCACCGAACTGTGGCTGCACAGTGGTACACAATGGAGACCTCCTCACGCAATGTCTGCAGATCCTGTTGCGAGATGCCCAGTCCAGGCAGCAGCACATCGCCGGCAATGGCCACCACCTGCTGCAGGATGTGCTGCTCGCCACGCAGCTGCTTAACCTGGTCGAACAGCTGCAGAGCAGGTAATCATTGCGTGGGTTAGTTAGTTAGTTAGCGGGACTAATAAGGCTGGCAATGATTCCTCATCAACTTACCACATTCTGGAATATATCCTTAATGCGCTCCTGCGGATCCTTGCCCTTCTTGGGGCGTATGAGCAGATAAATGCGCTTCAGCTCGCCGCACGACCTACACAAATTAATAACGCATAATCACTATTTATGAAGACTTATTGAGGTCACGTGTGGCAGCACAGCTGCTGGTGGCCAAGCCAAGCAACTAACAGAGCGAGGCCCACCTGGTTGGCTTGCTGCAACCGCCCACCACCCAACCCCCCATTTGCCTAAAACTTATTGGCAACGCAGCGCAATCTGAAGTTGGGAACTGAGTGATTTATGGCAAACTGTCAATGGAAAAGGATCCAGCAAAGTTGCAACAGCGCCAAGCCGAGTTCGAGGGAGAATTGCAGAAACATTTCAAGTGTTTAACATATTCATAAAAGACGTCAAATCCATTTACAACACGGCATGTCCATAAACAGATGTCGCTCAATCAAAGCAGAGTTGCGCAACCTCATGCAGTATATACGAGTGCCCACTGTACTTGTTTATTTGCATTCATTAGGCACAGTCGAGTACTTACCGCAACAGCTTCTCCACAAGCACCTTGCCGAGGAATCCGGTGCCGCCAGTTATGAACAGACTGCGTCCCTTGAAGCTGGCTGCAATGCGGTCCACCTCGTCCTCATCGACATGCCCAATTGTCAGCTGGCCATCGTTCTCCTTCTCTAATACGAATTTCGGTTTTCCCGTCATTGCTGCAATTAAATGGAACAAAAAATAATGTGAGATAGCTAAGGCAGTAAGGCAGTAAGGCAGGCTGAGCAAGAGGTACCAGAGATCGGTATCGTGCCCTCGTCGTGCTCGTAAATGGTGCTAACCAAGTGCAGCACAATTTCATTTGATCTTGTCAAGTCTGCGAGTGTCTTAAGTGATCAACTGGTTTTTTTTTATTATTTTGAGTCTGTCAACAATCCGTCCGAGCTCTGTCCCCAATGCTAGGTGCAAAGTCGGTGTCCAATCTGTCTACGCTTGCTGGGCACCAGCGAACCGTTGTTGGGCAGTAAAACGACGTTGGAAACATTGACACCAGTCCGCCGACCAGACGCACATTGCGTATCCGCAGTGTGGCATATGTGGGCCAATTAAGTTGGCGATTGCCACATTGCCAGCTGACTCGCCACTTGGCTAACTTCCCCCCCCCCTCCTCTCTCTGACACTTGTGTGTGCCATGATAGTGAGCTTGTAAGTGCAGTGAGGCGTCCAGTTGGGCGTTGACTAAGCTAACCAGTTAGCCTGCGCCCGTGTGTGTCCTTCGATACTCGCAAAAGTGATTGGAATGACAAGTGTAACTGGGGGTAATTAAAAGCTGCTGCTGCGGCTTGAACTTTGATAGAGCCAGAGAGAGATGTGCTTTATTGCGGCATAATTCATGTCTTTATAATAAATCAGATTTTGCAACTCACTCCGTTTTAATACTTCTACTGCCCCACTTAATTAAGTCGAGTATTAAAGCTTTATAGCTAGCACTAAACGCTCTGCTTGTGTACACAACCAGCCTCACGCCTCTCACGCCCCTCACGCCTCTCACGCCCCTCACGCCTCTCACGCTCTGCTCGCTAGCAGCGCTTACTGAATCTGCACCTTAACGATCGATAAAATGATTTTGATGGCATTTCGAAACAGTTAACAGATGTCTCGACTTGTCTCTGGCCTGAGCACAATAGAGCGCTAATGGCTTTAGCATTGGCCGACACAAGAATGGAGAACCGCAGGCCAAGATCAAAATCGTTAGTCGCGCTGTAATAGTACGTGTTCGACAGTTATATCATTTAATTACTACTGACTGCAGACTGGTTAAACCAAAGATTCAGACGCCAAACGCGCGCGTTTTGAAAGGGAAATACAAATGGGGCTGATTTGTGGCAAGTGGCAAGCAGTTGCGGGGGTCTATCTTCGACACAGAGCTGTCTGTGGCATTGCAATCGAAAGGGGGTTTTTATGGCACACACTTAAATTGGCAGCAATACATGGTAACATTCCGTACGCTACTTAACTACTATAAATTGTTAGTACTGTACAATATTTTTCCATTTGTACAACAACAACAACAAAGGTAACTTGTTGCCTTTCCACACATCCCAAGGCGATACAATTTATGCAAACGTTTTGAACGTCATTCAAGCACTTTGTTGCACTGTCGGGTCACACAAGCGATCAGATGTGAGTGTAGAGAGAGAAGCGGGTTGACGTCTTAGCAGCAACTGTGTGTGTGTGTGTGTGACTGTTGGCAAGCAACTGGCATTGTTGATGTGCATCCGCACGTTTCCCAGATAAAAACAGAAAACAAACCAAGCAAATGCAATTCAAATTGGCCAAGTCGGGGATTCCTAAACTCTTTACACACTCTTTACATTATAATATGTTAATAATATGGTGCAGAAGGTTAAACAAGGAAGTCAATTTATAATGGGAACAGGTACAGTTACATGCAAGTGTGATTCACATTGGGAACAGACAGACGTCGGCCCTCGAGGCGTGAGAACAGTTGCAGGTATTGCAATGTGCCTCCCATTGGGCACAGACACACTCTATTGCTGCATTGCAGGGTATGTGAGAAAGGCTCTCCAGCCAGGCATAAGACGTGCAGCACATGTGGCGCAGTGACAACTTAAATATACTTTTGGCAATTGCCGAAAAAAACAAAGAGCACAAAAATAGCCGCAGCACGCCAGCGACGTCGAGTTGTTGTTCAATTGCATTTTTGGGTATTTGGCTACAAGTTGGGCAACCAGTTTGCCAGCCAGGCCAGGCCGGGCCTGGAGAGATGTCAATGTAGGAAGGAGCGCTAGATAAACGATAAGCAGCATGCTGCTGCAGGCCGCGCCTGGCAGAGAGAAACATTTGGCATTTTCCAGGCCAAGGAATCGGGGCACATTTAATCGAGAGTCTGCAACAAGGTTTATAGCCCCCACTAGATCTGCCTAAATTCACACTTAAAACTGTCTCGAGGTCTCTTAAAAATGCTAATTAAGGCATGCGAGTCTATTGTTTAAGAAAACTTGACAGTCATTCACAAAAGTCTACGCATAAATTACGCAAATTGCTGTCATTGGCCACACACCTCTTTTTATTTGAAACACACTTTAGCGATAGGCTTCTTCCTTACAGAGATGTATCGATAACGTATAACAGCACTGTATAACACCTGCAGGATCCGCTTGACGCAGCGTTGCCAATTCGTCTAATCGTACGCGCGCACTGACTGCTCGAAAGCAACTGAACGAACTCGGCTTCAAATTAGGAAAAAGAGCCGCAGCCTCAGCTCTGCCTCTGCTTCAGTCTCAGCCTCAGCCCCAGCTCAGCCTCGCACTCGAAACGAATCGAATAGAAAACAAAAACAGCTAAGTGAATACTATACACGCATACTATCAAACATCGGACAAAGCATCGTATCGGCAAGTTTATCACACACTAACACACACACACGGGCGATCTCTGAAAACTAGCTGCGCACACATATTCACACTTACACACGAATTATTACGAATGTATGCAAAAGTTGCTGCCTTGCACCCGCTACCTCTGCCGATGTCTCACAGTCGCAGTGGTTGAGCCTCTGCCGCAGCCGGTCAGGGGTTCAACTGCTAACTGTGCGACGCTTTCTCAGTTAGTTGATGTTGTTGCTGGTTTTGCTTTTTGTTTTCTTTCTTTGCGTTATAATTGGCTGCGTGTGCTCTCTAAGTAAACGATTCGATCGTTGCTGCTGACCGGCGAAGCTTCTTCCAGCAACAACAATTGTTATTGCGTCATGCATGTCAAGTGACGTCGCAGTCGACTCACCTACTGCAACTGCTGCTGTTGTTGTTGTTTATTGCTTCTGCTGCTGCGCTGCGACTGCGCCAATGCAGCCTAGAACATGGCGCAACTGCAGCTTAGTTTTGAATTTATGTTATGTTTATAGCTCCGCATGGTTCGCATAACGAACAACAGTTGCACAACAGTTTTATAGCACACAAAACACAAACACACACACACACACAACGAGTAAGGAAATTCATAAGCTTTCATTATTTATTCGTCGGGTTATTAGGCAAAAACTCACCGCGGACCGCCCGGAGGCAACTGCAACAATCATTTTGTTACTTATTAGTTACAGTTGCTGACGCGAAGCCAACCCAAAGGAGACACAACACCAACTCCAACAAACACACTTGCGTCGAAAATTTGACAACGGCATTGACATCGAAAACTGCAAAGTGATGCGCTCTCTCTCCCACTCTCGGAGTGCAAACGGCCAATTTGCAAATTGAGACATTGGTGCAGTTGCTAAGCTGTGCTGTAAAGGCCATTAAGAAGTGTTGTTAAGTGTGCCTACCGATTTATGTCGCTTGTTACACGGCATGTTATCGATACAATTTGGTATTTAATTAGATGCGCTTTTGCACTCTCTCACTCACTTGCAAATTGAGAGATTGGTTTATGTCCTTTGCTACTCGTATATTTATCGATAAGAGTTGGTATTTCATTAGAATAAGAACAATCGAAATCAAGTTTTAATTTTAAAGGTCAGCAACTGTAAAAACTGATTTGTAATTTACAATAGTTTACAATAGTTTAATTATAGCACAACATCTTTTATAGCAACATCATTGACAAATGGAGTCGGCACACGACCGCCGCGATGGGATTCGCTGTCCGCTCTTTTTGGTCAAGAAACCGCTTTGAACTTGAGAATCGAGCGCGCTAGTCTGTCTATCGCCCGAGTCGAGTTGGTATTTATGTAAATGGATAATTATCGGCCAGAGATATGTACATATTTGTGAATGCAAATAGATGCAAATGCTCATATTGATTTTGGCGATCGTTAGCCAAGCTAACCAAGCTGAAGTTGCCTCTCAGGTGACACATTTGCTGTAACTTAGCTTACTTCGCCAAGCCGGCCAAGCCTGGCCTGGTCTGGGGTCTAGTCTAGCTGGATTGGGAGTGTTCTGCGAGTACGTACACACACACAGAGAAAAAGAAACAGGCGAAAGAGAAACAACAACAACAAACGAAAAGACACAAAAGTTGTGGCCTTTCAAAGCGAGGCCGTAATTACAGACTTCCGCTTACGCTTAGGCAAGTGAAGTACCCACCCAGTCTAAGGGGCGGAGAGGGAGGCGGGACAGCGCATGCAGAGGCACAGGCAGACGAGTCGGGATGCTGAAGGCGCCACAACGTATCCCGTTACGGGGCCATAAAACTCTATAAACGGCTGGCGACGAGGCCAAATTATACCGCATACGCACACGTCCAAGGCGCGCAGACCAGGCTAATTGGACGCGAGTTCCCTAGCAAGGGGGGTAAGTGGTAATCCTTCCCCTTCCCCTCATCTACCCCTCTTCGACCGAACTTAAAAGTAGGCGGCACATAACAATTGTGGGGCGATTTGCATACAATTTGGCGCTTGGATTACCAGAAAAGCGGCGACAAAAAGTTGCTGCGTCATTGTTGGCTAGTAAAATATGAACAATAAGCTAAAGTTAAAAAAAAACCAAACCAGAGAAACCAGATGAGTTTATGGCCTGGCTGGCTTATTAACATATATGTGCCATGTGGATACAGCTAATGAAGATAGCGCACTGGGCAGACAATGCAACAATGCCACGAGGCCTTTGTCTGCTGACAGACTGACAAATGTAGCATGTAGAGAGAGGGGGAGGGGAAGGGGAAAGGGGAGTGCAGCATGCAGAGACTGACATTGTCAAGGCTGAGTTGACGCTGCTGCAGTGCCCGATAAACAGTCAGCAACAGTTCAGTTCAGCACAATCAGCAACTGTTGCCAGCGCCAATGTTGCCGCAACACTTGTTGCTGCTTCTTCTGCTGCTGCTGCCTCTGCTGCTGCTGTTGCTGCTGCCTGTGGCACACCCACACACAACAATAGCTTGGGCTGTTGCTGCTGCCTACAAAGGACAACGTCGACGTCGCCGTCGTTTGTCGTTTGTCTGTCGTCGGTTGTTGCTTGTTGCTGCTGCTGCTGCTGTGTTGCAGGTGCCGGGGGTATTGTGCGGCATGTGGCAGCTTGTCGGCAAGCATATAAAACCGGATGTTACGCCAAACATTGCCACAGAACTGTTTCACGTTGGCGCGGTCAACAAGTGTCCTGCCACACATCCTCAACGCACCTCCTTACGTGCAAATCCAGTGCTGAAATCCCTAAACGAAATTTGAACTTGGCTTTGTGTTCTCTTCTTCTTCTTCGTCTTCTCCTTCTCCTTCTTCATCTTCTGTGTGTGGCAAAGTCAAAGAAATTGCAATTATTCTCGACTGATTGAAGTGTGCTGAGAAAGAGAGAAACAGAGAGAGAGAGAGAGAGAGAGAGGTGAGTGCTAGATTATTACTTTATATAGTGTATAATATATACATATATTAACTTTATGTATGATATATGGTTTGGTTTTTGTGGTTGTTGATATATGAAAATGGAATAACAATTTGTAATCTTAATAGAAATCTGTTAAATATTAAACAAACTCCATGTTTCCTTTATAAAGAAACTATAAATTTATTTAGTTATAGGGCTGCGCAAACAAGCTAAAGGGTGTTTGCTAGTGTATGCCTTGTAACCTATTCAAAATCTGTTAAAAACTTGACTAAGCCCGTTGTTTTTCTATATAAAGAAATTATAAATTCATTTAGTAATAGAGCTGGGTAAAGAGTATTTTCCAGTGTGTGCTAATCTACTCAAAATCAGTAAAATACTTAACTAACCCTTTCTTTGGGTTCATAAATAATGTCTCAATTACAAAGATTCACAATTCAATTCACACAATTCATTTTTTGAATTCTGTTCAAGAGGGAAATGTTGCTTAACTCTATAACTTAAGCTAAAGAATCAGAGCTCTGTGATTTTTATTATTATTTGCTAAGCGAATTTGTACTGCGATCTATATGACCTATTGTAGCCCTGCTGAGCTTTGAGCTCAATTATCAGTTACATAGTATTCTTATGAATTTTAAGATTTTTCCAGGACATTTTTAATTTCAAGAAGGTGCCTAGTGTGACACTAGGAATACACTAGGCACCTTCTTAAAATTAAAAATGTCCTAGAAAAATCTTAAAATTCATACGTACATCTCATAAGTGCATGTTTCATTTATTTAATTTATAATTTATTTAATTTATAAGTGCATGTTTCGATTTATTTAATTTATAATCGAACCATGGTCAGTCGACTGCTTAAAAGTAAAAAACAATTAATAATCATAATTGTTTGTAAATTTTAAATTCAAGTATAAAACTAAGAATACATTTAAATTAAAGGTAAACCTTAAATGCCCATGCTGCACATACTGTGCCTGCTTTGTAAATTATTTCTACTAGTTATAATTGTTCATCTGTGTGATTGTAAAAGAAGTGTCTTTATTTCTTCCCATAATTGCACAATCCGTAGTTATTATTTTTAGAAAAAGCGCAATCAAAAGTTGTTCAACTTTATATTTTCCTAACATTTTTTCTACAACTCAAAAAAGTATTAAATTTCATTGGGTTTCCGGGCAAAAGGTTCTAAAACATAGAAAAGCACGTTAGAAGTCAAGCGCTAGAATAGTTGCAGACACACTCGTACACACACACACTCACTTGCACACACTCTACCACACACACACACAGACTCACCTACACTGCCCGCCTTGTGCCATTTCGGGTTAATGAAAGCAAATTGAAGTATTTACGGCTGCACTTCGGTGTTGAAGTTGGCGCCGCAAAAGCGTCGCTACATTTTCATTTGCAGCACAGTAGAGTTGCCCAGAGTTGCCAGTTCCCAGAGTTACCTGTCCATCTGTGCCAGCTGTCTGGCATTTGTGCAGCTCAAGAACTTCGCAGCGAAGCGTGTGTAAATTTTTGATTTATCACTGACACGAGGTGAGCACAAGCAGAACTATCTGCATGCCATCGCTATCATTTGTCTTGTCCCAGGAGTATGCCCCCCTTTCCCACTCTCTCCACCTCTTGCCTTGCTGAGGTGTTAAGCTCTTGCTGATAAATTATATGCTTAAATATAGAGCCTGCTACATGAAAGAGCCCGCGCACTTCAATTGTATCGCATTGCGGAACACTCTCAAGAACATAAGGCATTCAAATCTGATTAAAATTGCTTTGTGCGCCCGAAAAAAGATACAGATACATATGCAGATAAGGGGGGAGTGGGGCCTGAGGGTGTATCAGCTTTCATGCTAAACGAATTAACGAGTGTGTTATCGATACGCGTGAAGACAATGCGGCGTATGCGTAATCCGCAGGCGTCGACATTGCGAGAGCCTTGCGAAATGTCTGCTGGCAAATTTGAAGATGCGCGAAAATGCGAAATCAATCAGCTCGTTTGACAGTTGTCTTCCCCAAACACTGCCACTACACGCAGCCACCCCACTTGCCACTTACCCCCACTGCCCCCCTTTGGCTCTGCTGCTGCTGTTGTTGCAACACACGAGACCAACAGCTGCTGCTGCCGCATAATGTGCTAACTGCTTTGACAAACTCATAAATCGAAGGCTTCTCCTGGCAACAGCAACCTGCACCTGCAACTGCAACTCCAACTCTTGTAGCTGCCACTCAATGACATGTTGCAAGTGCCTCATTGAGTTTTGTTTAATTTGTCGCCACGTCTGCAGTGCGTTGCCTTAAAGGGCGAGAGAGGAAGACGGAGGGACAGTTGCCATTTTGGCCAACAAATTGCCAGACACCTATGGCCCCTCTTTCCTCTCTTCGCGCCCTTCCCCACATCCCCCTACCTGCCTCAAATGAATGCGAACTGATTGCAAAGCAACGAAATAAATATGCAAAAACGAACAACTGAAAACGAAACATGTTTTTTTTCTGCTGTCCGTAAATTGCCAAGCGACAATTTATGAAATTTTAACATTAATGTGGAGTACTCAAAATGTGTGTTAATGACTCTGCCGACGACTGAGCAGCTCAGCCAGGGGTCAAGCCGAAGTTGCTGCTGCTGCTGCCGCTGCTGCTGCTGCTGCCGTTGGTCAAGTTGTCAGCGCGGGCACAGCACAAAGCTAATTGAGCTATCGACTGGGGAATACCCTGCAAGTGGGTTACCACAGATACACCTTAGTATAGTACATAAGGGTAAAGGCTGCTTGAAGGGGCAGGCTACTTGAAAATATAATATATTGTAACAAATAAAGAAAATATAAGTTCTTTATTTCCATTCTTTCACATCCATTCGTCTCGAGCAACTTCTTAAATCGTGCACGGTCGAGGCAATATATCGAGTGCCCGTTTCTTATTGATAGTTACAGTGTTACCTTATCTTAAGCTTATATTATATTTAAACTATTTACAATATCTTCCATATTTTTGACAGATTTTGAGTATCTTAAACGAATACAAATAAACTTTTTAAATTTTACCAGAAAACTTGGAAAAGTCGACAGATTTGCAATATTTTAAGTGCATAATATTAACAATAAAATCAATATAGAGCCAAATACATGAATATAACTATATCTATATGTCATTCCTGTTTAAAATCTAATAATTTTCGACAAAGTTAAGAGTGTTAAAAGTCGTTAAAGTGGATTAAGGTGCCTTAGTCGTGTGAAGTAGATGTAAAGGAAATTTAACATAGTTCCAACCTCTTTTCTTTTTACCAAGGCATAGACTGCCAAATATACTAAATACATACATGAATATTACAATATATATATATGTGTCATTCCTGTTAAAAATCCAATGATTGTCAACAGAGTTAAGAGTGTTAAGAGTCGTAATAGTTGAGAGGTTAAGCTGCCTTAGTCATGTGCAGAAAATGTAAGGAAATTTAACAAATTAATAGTTATATTCCTAGCTCTCTTCTGTTTACCAAGGCATAGACTGGCAAATGTACTGAATTTCCACTCTACAGTATATACCCCATTTAGTAGATTTGACATGTTTGCAGGGTATAATTGAGCATTAAGTTGGCCAACACGTCGGAGATTAATGTCAAGTTTAGTCGCGCAGATCGACGCTGAACTTTATTAATAACGCTACTTCAGGGTTGTCGCTTAGCGTAATTCGCGCAGACGAATAGACGGAGAGAGAGGGAGACAGACAGAAGAAGACAGAGTGAGGAAGGCAGAAAGAGAGAGAGAGAGAGTGTGTAAGAAAGAGAGGTAGATGAAGACAGAGAGCAGAGAAGACAGATTGGCAGACAAATGAAGCTGCGAAAACTCGTTTATGCTGTGATTCCCCCCAGATCAGGGTACATATTAAATGGAAATAAATATAATATAAAGATTACTTATGCTTTTTTAACAGCCTGACTAGTTAAATCGTTGGGCAGCTAACAATAACTTAATAAAAGAAAAACTTAGCACAAATGTGAAGCATAAAATTCGCTTCATGAAGTTTTAAAGTTGTGATTGTTCAGAAAGTGCTTCCATTTATAGTTTATCCATTAAACACTTACACACAAAACCTAAATTGGGGTTTATTTAAAGCTAATCTTCAATAATCCTATCCAATTATAGCCACGACTTCATTAACTTCCCTCCCTCACTTCCCCCCTTCAGCAGAGGCGTAGTTCATAAACCCTTTCAGCTGGCACTCAACGCACTATCGGCAATTTCTCGTGGGTTCCCTCGTGGGCTTTATCTTCCTCTATAGGCATTACTTACCCACCTGATCCTGATGCACAGCAGTGTGCCGTGGGCGCATCCTGTCGCTGCCACATGCAACATGCAGAGGCCATAATCATTTGCATCTCTAATGGGCTGTTTTGACGCACTCCGGACGCCGCACTACGGATGTGCATACATCAACACCTACCCAAGGAGGGGGCATGCCTCGAACAAGTTGTGCGTGAAGAAGGCGTCAGTGGAGGCGGGGCAGGGGCACCCGGTCATGTTGCCATTAATGCGCTCGGTTAACTTTTTACGCGCACATTCATATTTCGCTCTCGGCGAGGCGGATTATCGCATAAATATTGTTATGGTTAATTAGCGGGACACTTTGCGTCTGGCGCAGCCACCGGATAACTTGGCCAAGATGCTGTTGTTGTCCCATTGTTGTTGTTGCTGTCTTGTAGTTGTCTTGCCGGCCTGCAAGCTAAGTAAAATGAATGGGTTGGGGCGTTAATGTGATTAAGGCTTGTAATAGATAATGCGCGCCAAGTGATTTACTCAACACCCTGTAATTATCCTCTCTCTTCCCCCTCTCTCTCCTCTCTTAGCTCCCGCCATGGGCATCGCACTGATGTTTCTGCTGGCGCTGTACCAGATGCAGTCGGCCATCCACAGCGAGATCATCGAGTCCCCCATCTTCAGTGACAATGCACTGCAGCAACCCGAGGATGTCCTTGTTGCAAGCAACGGGGGGGAGGACAGCGGGCAGCTGATTAACGAGGGAGCCGAGCAGACAGAGCTGGAGTTCCGCTACCCCATCTCGGCCATTGGCATTGACTATGCCAAGAACTCGGTGGTGCTGCGTTTCCAGAAGCATCCGCGCAAGCCGCGCTACAAATACGATCCCGACTTGGAGCTGAAGCGCAAGTCGGTGCAGGACAACTTCATGCACTTTGGCAAACGTCAGCCGGAGCAGCTGCCTCTGGCCACGGGCCCGGGCTACTATGAGTCGCCCATGAAGCGCTCCTACTCCATGGATCGCTATGGTCGCGATCCCAAGCAGGACTTCATGCGCTTTGGCCGTACGCCCTCGGACTTTATGCGCTTCGGACGTGCCTCGTCGGACTTCATGAGATTTGGACGTGATCCCAAACAGGACTTCATGAGATTCGGACGTGATCCCAAACAGGACTTCATGAGATTCGGACGTGATCCCAAGCAGGACTTTATGCGCTTTGGACGCGATCCCAAGCAGGACTTCATGCGCTTTGGACGCTCGGACAACTTCATGCGCTTCGGCAGGAACATGCAACAGCACGAGGAGCTGCGCAGTGCCAAGCAGGACTTCATGCGCTTCGGACGCCCTGACAACTTCATGCGCTTTGGACGCTCCACTCCGAATGAATTCGAACGTGATAACAAAATGGATTCGAACTTTATGCGCTTCGGCAAGAGCATTCCCGCGGGCAGTGGAGAAGCAGCCCCCTTGGAATCAAATCAGACCAAGGCACAGGAGAAGCTGGAGGCAGTTGGAGGCGACGCTAAGCCTGGTGAGCACAGCAATCCCGTGGACAAGGCACTCAATGCACTCTTCAACAAGGAGAAGCAACAGGCACAGGCACAAGGAGAGCAGCGCCAGGAGGAGGGGCAGCTGAAGAGTGGCGAGCAGGCGGAATCTCAGGGCAGTGTGGAAGAGTTGTATGAACCATAAAGTGACTACTCCATACTCCCCGCCTACCTACACCTCCCCCTCCCTACCCTACTTCACCACGCATTGTAAATATTTATTGAACGAAGTTGAATCTCTTGTACTCGAACCTGTATTCGATGCAACATTGAATTTTTAATGGGGCTGGATTAAAAATTCACCAAACTTTGATTTGATCAAAACAAAAACTAAACCAAAAAAAAAAATACATAACTATAATAACCATAAACAAAAGGAAAACCAAAGCACATACGTATAAGGTGTAATATCAACTTACCAATTGAAATGTTTAATGTCTTCGCAAAATGCAAATGAAATGTTGTGAACTAAATCTTTAAATAAAGACTACACACAAGTTACCATCTTTATGCTGTCTATAAGGGATATATTTTACTAAAGTTCTCTACGAAATATGAGTGAATGGAATAGAGAGAGAGGAAGCTGAAGAGAGTGCAGTCAGGCCAGAGAGAGGAACAGGATTGTGTACATGCTATGGGATCGTGTCCTGGCTTAACAGAGTTCTGTTTTTTGATTATAAGTATTGTGTCATGGATTGCAGTAAAATTCAAGCAGAGTCATGCAGCACACTGCACTACTTAACAGAGTTCTGTTAACGCAAATTTAGCATATTTGTTTTGAATTAACAGTTTTCTTTAACATTTGGCTGTTATTTGTTTGCAAGCTATCGCCATCTGTTGCACAGTGGTAGAATTAATGTAATAATGCAACAATGTGGCAACGCTGAAGCAACAGGTTTTTATTTAGGGGTGAGACGCGTTTGAGCTGCTCGTGTACCGAAATGAAATGTATGGAATTGTCACTTTGATTATAAATTGCATAAAATATATATTTAAATTACTCAATCCATAATAGTATATTAATTAACAGCAGTTGTTTAACAAACTGTATAAAACGCAACATGCATTCTATAAATTCGTGCATTCTATAAATTCGTGCCGGCTCGTGCCTGTTCGTGCTTTTGCGCTTAACATGTGTCCATCTCTGCCGTTAACAGCTGCATGTTGAGGGTGGACAACAGCGCACTGTTAAAGCACTGCTAAACGTGTGTGTTTGCCAGCTGATCGGGTTGCAGACTCGCGTTTGTTTTATTTCTAAAATTGTTTGCAACACGCAGACAGTGCCGCAACGACACAAAAATACCACAGCCAAAGGACAAATTGAATTAGAGGTAATAAACAATCAACAACAATAGAAACAAATCGAACTACGACCCCAACAGTTGCCGCATACCCAACCGGGTCTAAAGTCCAACTTGTTGCGCTGTTGGCGGCGTCGATGTGTGTTTGTTTTTGTTTGCTATCAATGTAAATAGTATTAGTATTAAATATACTATATATTGTACGCTATTTCAGGTTTTCCATTTGGAACAATAATTAGCTGGCAATAAAGCGAATATGTCAGCACTACTCAAATTGCACAGAGGTGAGTTTGCAGAAAGCCAGAGAGAGAGAGAGAGAAAGAGGGAGAGATCAACAACAATAGAGAATTCTTTGGTTGCATAACTCGTGTCTCCTGAGATGAATCGAGGCAGAGATAATGAACCTGGACAATTAATTTAAGGTTAGCTGGCAATCAAAACTTGCCAGCTGGCCCCCACTCTCTTCTTTGCTGTCCTTATCACTCGCATTCTTATCACACTCTCCCGCCTTGTCCACAGTTCACAAGCTCTTCACGCCCGCCTTTGTGCGCAGCGTTTCGGAGGCAGCGAAGTATCCAAAGATAACCACACACTACACCCTGCATCCTCGCGAGAAGGACGAACGATGGAAGGATGTGGACATGGAGCGATGCGTCGAGGAGGTCGACATTGTCATTGTGGGAGGTGGCCCCGCTGGCATGTCGGCTGCCATACGCGCCAAGCAGCTGGCAGCTGAGCAGGACAAGGTAAGGTACCTCAAGAAGAATACCTTGTAATGCACTAACCCCCTCTCTCCTCACAGGAAATCCGTGTTTGTGTAGTAGAGAAGGCAGCCGAGGTGGGCGGACACATTCTGTCGGGCGCAGTCATCGATCCCATCTCGCTGAACGAGCTGATACCCGACTGGCAGGCACAGGGTGCGCCTCTCAATACACCCGTCACCAAGGACACCTTCTCGTACCTCACCAACACAGGCCGCATCTCCATACCCATCTTCAAGGGTTGGCCCATGGACAACCATGGCAACTATGTGGTGCGCTTGGGACACCTCGTTAAATGGCTTGGCGATCAGGCAGAGGCCTTGGGCGTGGAGATCTATCCCGGCTGTGCTGCCTCTGAGGTGCTGTTCCATGAGGATGGCAGTGTGAAGGGCATTGCCACCAATGATGTGGGCATTGCCAAGAGCGGAGCACCCAAGGAGACCTTCGCACGTGGCATGGAGCTGCATGCCAAGACCACCATCTTCGCAGAGGGCTGCCGCGGCCATCTCTCCAAGCAGATCATGCAGCAGTTCAACCTCAACGAGGGCAGCGAGCCACAGACCTACGGCATTGGACTGAAGGAGGTCTGGGAGATCAATCCAGAGCTGCATCAGTGAGTGCCAGACAGCACACATATCTACAATGTCTATTAACTCCCTGCTCTCCTCTAGACCCGGTCTTGTGGAGCACTCCATTGGCTGGCCGCTGGATCGCTTTACCTACGGCGGCTCCTTCTTGTACCACCTCAACGAAGACACGCCCACCATTGCTGTGGGCTTTGTGGTGGGACTGAACTACAGGAATCCCTGGATCAGTCCCTTCCAAGAGTTCCAGCGCTTCAAGACGCATCCCAAGGTACGTTCAGTCTTCGAGGGCGCCACACGCATTGCCTACGGTGCACGTGCCATCAACGAAGGCGGCTTCCAGAGCATGCCCAGCAAGCTATCCTTCCCCGGAGGTTGCCTGGTTGGCTGCAGCGCCGGCTTCCTCAATGTGCCACGCATCAAGGGCTCCCACTATGCCATGAAGAGTGGCATGCTGGCTGCCGAGAGTGCGCTGGAGGCCATCAACGCGGACTCACAGGCCACAGCTGGCGTGGAGCCCAGCGGATATGCGGACAAGTGAGTGGAGGTAATGCAGAAGGAGACTTAAGATGTCTCTAAGCCACTTCCATTTCAGAATCAAGGATTCTTTCATCTGGAAAGATCTGTACAAGGTGCGCAATGTGCATCCGTCCTTCCACAATCCCCTGGGTCTCTATGGCGGCCTTGTGCTCAGTGGCTTCTCCATCTTCATGGGTGGCCGCGAGCCATGGACACTGAAGCACGGTCTACAGGATCATGAGTCCCTGAAGCCTGCCAAGGATTGCCAGCGCATTGAATACCCCAAGCCCGATGGCAAGATCTCCTTCGACCTGCTCTCCTCGGTGGCACTGACAGGCACCAACCACGAGGGTGACCAGCCTGCCCATCTGACGCTCAAAGATGATCACATACCCGTCGATCACAATCTGGCCATCTACGAGGGACCCGAGCAGCGCTTCTGCCCCGCCGGCGTGTACGAGTACGTGCCCAACGAGGAGGGCGGCAACATGAAGCTGCAGATCAATGCCCAGAACTGCATACACTGCAAGACCTGTGATATCAAGGACCCCAAGCAGAACATCAACTGGGTGGTGCCCGAGGGAGGCGGCGGCCCCGCCTACAATGGCATGTAGACTGCTCCGTACACTCTGTACACCTTGTACCGCATTGCATTTGATTAGATCGTAAAGTTGCGCTGAAATTGTGTTAAAAGAATGAAGAAATGATTAGTAATGTTTAAGTCGAGAGTTGCAATAATAAAGAAAGAAATGTTTGTGAAATTCAGTTGCCAAAAAGGTTTTTATTTAAAAGTTGCTACTTGTTTTCAGTTTTTTTTTGTTTTTCATTTGTTTAAAACATCAACTTAATAGGTAAATGTTTATTCCACAATCAATTTTCAAAACCTTTCATATTCAGTGCACGGATAAAACTTGTTTACATAGTATATCATAATTATAATTGTACATATATCGTATATATATAGTATATATATATATTTTATGTTCATCTTTTTGATGTTTTTCACCAAAATGGTTTGTAATTCGACTAGAGATTAGCTTACGATTAGTTGTAAGTTGCTTGAACAGAGATACATCGATGGTTATTACAATCAATATATGTTTGCATTATATATTTGTGTATACATATATATATATATATATATATATATATAGGTAATATCAATTTGGAGCGCGTTACACAGATAACTTAACTACATGCATATCACGTAATTGCATATATCCAACTCCCCTGCGCTCTCGAGGTTTTATAAACTCTTGAACGCCCTCTCTCTCTCTTTCTGCTGGCAACCAATTCTCTATATAGTATTATCTAACTGGATCGTACATATAATATCTGCTATGTTTGTGCTTCTCGTGGTTCAATGATTATCGGTATAACATGATAGCACATATACTCCGTACCCCCCCAGAGAGAGAGTGAGAGGGCACGAAGTGTGCGGGTTAACAACATTCAATACAATGGAACGTGGGTAAATAAATGTGACTAGTCTATATATGTTGTAAGAGACAATTGATCAGATACACACAAGTCTTTTGTCATTCAACACGCTTCATTGCTTACATCTAACTGAGTTTCTTATCTTTCTATATCGTGTGCTCAGGTGTCATACAACATACAACATTGTGCATTGTTTCAACATTTACTATAAGTATAAACAGATTCAGATTCAGATTCGGATTCACTTAGACGACATTTGCCTTCATCATCAACTCCCTCATCCATCTATCTACAATATTGTACATACATATATCATCTATCCTCTATTCCATTTGTGGTCCCTTTTGACCATTGTAGCGCCTTGCAGACGGCCAACTGTACAGTGCACTGCTCCGATCTAATCGTGTATATAGGTATACCCAACTTGTGTGTGTATAAGCTACACTATGCTACATATGGTATATGGTATATAGTGTGTACGATCACTAAAACTATCGAAAACCCTCGTTTGCCAATTGGAATTTAACCCCATCCTCGACCGATTTGTACATTGTGTGCTGCTCTACTTGAGTTCCCCCCTTTGTCCATGAATTTCACAATTTAATCGTATCGTATCATTAATTTTAAAGCTTAGTTTAAGTACATTTTTTTGTTTTTCTTTTCTTTTTTTCTGTTTACTTTTTTAATAGCACGAATAACACCTGTATTGAAATGTTTCACCATCAAGTTTTGTTTATTTATCAATTTTCAGCAAGTGATCGCTGTCTCAACATTAATATTCTCATGTTTTCTTTTCTTTTCATATTTTGTTTTGTTTTGTTTTCCATTTAAGAGGCACTGTTTTTAAGGCAACACTACAGAGTGAAGTTTCTTTTACCAGGATCTATGTACACCAACTGAGGATCGTAACAGAACCGAATACAATAGGGGAAATTGTTGGAAAGGTTTTTGCAAATCATGACTAACAAAATTGACATACAATAACAACTGTAACACTACATCCAACACTCACTGTAATACATACATATATGTAAATATATTATGGCTATATATAGTACAATAACTGAACTCTTTCTTTTCTTTTCTTTTTGGAATTGGTTTAAAATATATTTGAGATAAATTTGCCAGAATTCTTTCGATAATTTCCTTGTAGTTTTGAGTTATAATTGAGCCGGAAACTGTTCGAACTGGCAGGCAACTAGGGAGCTCTTGCCCTTAACATCATTATCATCATTATTAACTGTGTTTCAAAATACATAAATATATATAAGTTATGTTCAGTATATTGCTAGAAAATAGGTTGCACTGGGGCAACTTTATACACATTTAACTCGCTTGCATCTGTGTGTGCATGTGTGTGTGTGTGTGTATATAGTACACATATATAGTATATATATCTGGTATATAGTATATATTCTAAAGCTTGTTTGTCTTCTTTCGGGAAACCTGTAAAGTGTAAATTTGTTTATTGTTTTTCCTTCTCTCTGTTCAGTGTTCATGCGGATCTCGCTGTATTAGCACAGCTGCTGCCCACAGTCCGGGGCAGGCGTATAGGTGCAGTGCAAATACTTCTGGGCCGCAGTATTTGCATATGTTCTTAAATTCTGTTTGTTTTTGCTTCAACATTGTTTTTTACAAAGTGCAACAGGTCATGTTTAGCTAGCGCAAATATTTACAAGGCGCGTGAGTACACATGCATATATATATTTAAACAAATTGGGCAATTGACATGTACACAGCCACGCCCACTTCTCTTCCTCTCTCTCTCTCTCTGCTGGGGTGCGTCGTCTGTTCAAACAAAAAGTAATCGAAATGAAATGAAAGGTAAACGAAAACAGAAGCTAAGCAAACTCAAATTGTTTATAATAATTTTATTTAAATTATATTTTGTGTTTGAGTCGTTTTGTTTTACAAACTGCATTTTAATTGAATTGTATTTGTATTTGTAGTTGTTGTTGTTGTTGTAATTGTAAAGAGTGTAAAGAGTAAATGTAAAAATAGAAAACCTCAAATCGAACAGAAATTCACACACACATTCATTAAGTTAAATTACAAATTATGACTTCGTTTTGCTTACACGAGAAGAGAATAAAGTCTATCGAATAGTTTCTTAATCGATTTACGTGCTACGAATTACAGTTACTGCTCAAACTGTACCTTAACTAAAGCATTATAAAGTAAACTGAGTCGTATAATCTGTATAATCTGCGCAAACTTATAGAACTTTAACTGATAAATTGCACAATAATCAAATATGAAAAACAATAAAGAAACCTTTTTGAGTACATTGTCTGTCGGTGTGTCTGTCAGTGTGTGTGTGTGTGTGGGTGTGTACCAGCTCATTATAATATAAATATATGCATATATCTCTTTATTTGTATATAGTTCATATAGTATGACTTGCAAGTATTACGTATCTTGTAATTGTTTTATTGATTTAGTCTAAAATCCAAACAGTTTATATATGTACATGTGTGTCCAGGGGTGTCTGTGTGTTGGTGTGTGTGTGTGTGTGTGTGACTTAAAGTTAACATTAAACTGAATTAAACTAAATCAGCTCAGCACACACTAACAACTAACGACTATCGTTTATCGTTTATCGACTATCGCCTATCGACTAACAACTAGCTAATGCTCCGTTCGAGTCGCTTTGCAAACTTTACTCTCTCTGCACTTAACTAGGATCCTAACTAACTTCTGCTCGATCTATCTATCGTATATAGTATCGTATCATATCATATCATTAATTAACTAACTACGGCTTTCAACGGCTCTGTGGGGAGGGGCAGGATGTGGGAGTTGGGGCACGGGGGGTTAAGGTGTATAATTTAAAATTATAACTATTACTTTACTATCTGTGTGTGTGTGTATATATAGCTCTGTATATAACTCTATATAGTAGCTTAGACAATTAGACAATAATTGTAGATATGACACTGTCACTTGTTTTCCACTTAATCTTACGCTTAATCCAATAACAAAACTCTCTTCTCTCTCTCTCTCTTTCTCTCTGGCTTCCAGCTGGACTAACTATTGCACTGGTCTGCAAACTGTTCTTGTTGCTCCTCCTCCTCCTCCTCCTCCTTCACTTCCTGCTACTGCTGCTGCTCGGCTGCGTAGGGAGCCACGGCCAAGTGCTGGCCATAGCAATCATAGCCGGCGCCGGCGCCGCTGCCACGCCCATAGAGAAAGGCGCGACTGGCGGCAATCTCCTTGCGCGGTGGCGGCGGCATCATTACCAGATCCTCACTGTTGTTGCTGCTGTGTGGCTTCTTGTTGCTGTTGCTGTTGCTGTTGCTGTGATGTTGCTGCTGCTGCTGTTGCTGTTGTTGCTGATGTTGTTGCTGCTGCTGTTGCAGCTGCTGCAGCTTGAAGTTGCTGCTTAAAGCGGCGCCGCCACGTGCCGGCTATGTGCCCCATCCGCCCGATATTCTTGGCCTTTTGTGATTGGGCGCATCGTAGTCACTCAACTGTTGCTGCTGCTGTTGCTGATGTTGCTGCTGCTGCTGTTGTTGCTGCTGCTGCTGTTGTTGTTGCTGCTGCTGCTGTTGCTGCTGCTGTTGTTGCTGCACTGCCACTGCCGCCAGACGCACATCCTGCTCGTTGCTGGGCGCACCTGCGTTTAAGATAATAAAATCTGTTAAAACATTAGTTCGATCTGCTTCGATTACAATGTGTGTGGCAAGTGTGGCGCGAGCAGAGCAGGCGGAGAGGGGCGGGGGCGAGCATTGATTAGGGCCAGACGCATACGCATTCTAGCGACTGGCAACACTGTGTGTGTGAGTGTGTGTAGGTGTGTGTGTGAGAGTGTGTATTTGTGATTGTTATGAGTTGTACTTGGGTTAGTCAAAGAAATTAAACAGTAAACGAGTCAGGCAAGTGTTAGTAATGTTTAATCTGCATCGATAACGATTGCTTCGATAAGTTTGAACAATTTTGAGCAGAGTTATAGATGAAGTAGAGCGAGAGTCGCAAGAAAACATGAGAAACTGATAGGAGAATAACGAAAAATGCCTAGAAATGCATTTTGGAAGTATCGATAGAAGAACGATAAGTAATCGACAGAGTCAACTCTAATTTATCAAATGTAGTGTGCGTGTGCGTGTGTCATTGTATGTGTGTGTGCACAAATGACAAGTGAAGTGCTTGTTGGAGTGCTTGTTGTTATCGATAGGTTGTCTAAATTTGAAGTAAACGATAACAACTGAAAATGTGCCATCTCAAATCAAACGCATGTTGTATCGATTGAATGTGCGTGTTTTGTGGTATGTGTATGAATATGTGGAATGCTGAATGATGTTTGGTGTGTTTGTTGTTATCGATAGTTTCGATAAGTTTGATAAATATGAAGAAAACTCATGTTGCATGTAGAAAAATGATAAATTAATGACAAAGAAACGTTTTGAAACGTATTTGGTGTGCTTGTTGCTATCGATAGTTTCGATAAATTTGATAAATGTGAAGAAAACTCATGTTGCATGTAGAAAAATACTAATGACGAAGAAACGTATTGATACGTATTTGGTGTTATCGATAGTTTCGATAAATTTGATAAATGTGAAGAAAACTCATGTAGATGGAATAATTATAGATTAATGACGAAGAAACGTTTTGAAATGTATTTGGTGTGCTTGTTGTTATCGATAGTTTCGATAAGTTTGATAAATATGAAGAAAACTCATGTTGCATGTAGAAAAATGAAAGATGAATGACGAAGAAACGTATTGAATGTCATGAGAGACTTCTGCATAAGATAACGATAATTAATCGATAAGATCTACCGCATGTTTATATATATATGTGCGTGTTTCGTTGTATGTGTGTAGTATGTGACATGTTTGAACGAATGTTTTGTGTATTTGTTGTTGTTGTTTGAGTTTTGTTTTTTTGTAGGCCAATTTACCGGCAAAATTCCATCTAGGATTATGTCCCATAAGCGCACGGTACGGATATCCATCATACTTATCATGCCCTAAAAATTGTCATACAGTTGTTGTTGTTATTTGTTATTAGCATTGTTGTAGTTGTTGTTGGGTTTTTCGTTTGGTTAATCGAAAAACGAACAGCGGAACGAAGGGAGAGAGCGAGTTGAGACACACACGGCGTATGCGCAACTGCTGAGAACAACAGTGTACATTGCGCATACGCCGCATTGCACTCGCTGTCACTTCGCAAGCATTAAAAACATGCCGCACTAAACGATCAATAATCGATCAATAATCATTGAAAACATTTACGGAAATTAGTAGAAAACTTTTTCAATTAAATTCAAAAATTGCAAGCGAAATTTTGATAATTAAATTCGAATTTTGGTAGAGACACATACCTGACGTGGGTGTTATGTGGCCGGTGGACGAGGGCCGCGAGTTGGGCATGACCAGGTGCTGTTGCGAATGACTCAGTACACTCAGATTGGTTGCCTGTTCGACGCTGCCATTGGTACCACCGCCGCCGCCGCCTGGCGCGCCACTCGAGAGGATGCTGGCGTTGTTCAACTGCGTGATAATGTTGGCCGCGACATTGCCACTCGCCGAGTTGCTGCTGCTGGTGCTGCTGCTGGAGGAGCCGCTGCCCGTAGACCCATTGCTGTTGTGCTGATGTCCGCCACTGGCGGAGAGATCACGCGGCGGCGATTGCGGCTCCGCCTTCACCTTGATGGAGATCGGGGAGCTGGCAGGTGGCGGCGTGCTATTCGAGACAGACAAGTGCGACAGACTGCAAGGCAGAGGAGCAAGAGCGAGAAGAGCGTGATCGTGTGGATTGCCATTAAGTGTGGTCAACTGTTGTTGTTGTTGTTGTTGCTGTTGTTGTTGTTGCCTGCTGTAGGCTGACGACGGCAGCGGCGGCGGCGGAGGGCTACTACTGCTGCCGCCGCTGGCCGGGCTTGTGGCGCCCTGAACTACCCACCTAGTGTGCTGCACAAGACCCTGATGCCACTGCGGCAGGCTCATGATGTCCGCACTCATGGCACCTGACGACGAGAAGTCCTGTGCGCCAAAGGAGTAGCTAGTCAAAGCGGGCATGGGCGTCTGTAGGGTGACCACGGGTGTGTTCAGGGACGTCTGACTCTGTCGTTGCTGTGGGGGGAGATGAGAGAGATGGGAGACAGTTAAAGGGAGTTGGAGTGGGGATTCCTCTTCAAGTTTGCTCTACTTACATCTGCATAGGCCACATCCTCCGCCGTCGCGGACATATTGGGCGCAATGCTGGGCGGTATGACGACACGCAAGTTGGAAGCACGTCCGTTCTGGCTGCCGGGCGACTGTTGCTTGATGGGCAAGTGATGCGCTGCAAGTAAGCAAGTCTACATTAACAACTTTACAGGGTATTAAGTGGAGTCTAGAGAGGACAAAAGGGCACAACTAGGCTAAGGCTGAGGGTGTTAAAAGGGGGGCGAGGAGTTGTGGACTGTGCCTAATGCAATGTGAGTATCTTATTCATATAACAAAGTTGCCCACCTATGCCAGGACTAGGACCTGGACTGGGTGATCCCACAAGCGGCGAATGTGAATGTGGATAACCGTTTGACATCTCCAACATGGTACCCGATGGATAGACTGGATGGATGAATGGAATAAGAATATATATATATAAAGTTTAGATTCAAAAACCAGAATGCTAGGGCGTGTGAGTGAGAACGCAAGTGCAGGCAATGTTAGAAGAGAACGAAAAGAGAACGAAACGGGAATGAAACGAAAACTATAGAATAAGTTTATGTTTATTATGATTAGTTTAAGGTGTGCATGCAAATTAAGAGGGTGGGGAAGGTGGAGACTTGAGTTTAAATGAAAATGATAAAAGAAAATATAAAAAAAATAAAACTTCTTTGAGGAGATTGAATAACAAAGCACGAGAACGAAAGGGAATGAAAGGATAGTTCTGCATACTTAAGATTAGATGATTAGATTCCAATTAACTTAAGGTGTGCATGCAAATTAAGGGCGTAGAGGGAAGGAAGTTAAGATATAATGATAACTTAAGGAACATAAAACTTCATCAAGGAAAGTAAAAAAGATTATAAAACTTATTTAAGTAAAATAAAGAGTAATAAGGTTAAAGTTTATTCCTTGAAGAAGAAAGATTAAACAACTTCATAAAGTGGCTACCCCTTGCAGGAAAAATGGTCAACAAAAGGGCAGTTAAGTAATAAAAACAAGATGAGTTTTACAAAGTTAGGATTCTTTAAAAGTATAATAAAACACGATCAAACCAAACGTGGCAACAGAAACAGAAACGAAGAACGCATAAGAAAAGAAAGAAAGAAAATTTGTGCAGCCGCGACACACTGTACTAACTTATTAAGGACATCCCACCTGAATCCGTCTCCGAACTCGATGGACGTGGGCTGATGTTTGTGTGGGACATTTGTGGGCTGGCCTGCAGCAGATTCTCACCGTAGGAGCCTGGCACTGGCACCGACACGGGCAGCGTGTAGCTAGTATTGGGCATGGGTCGATTGGGGCCAGCACCTCCTCCACCTCCGCCACCACCTCCGCCACCGCCACCACCGCCACCAGCTGCACCAGCAACTCCTGCTACGGCCATTTGGCTGCGCTGCATCATATTCTGAAATTCCTCGTCGATCTTATTGTATTTGGCTTCGGTGCGGGGGGTGAGTGTGTAGTCGGCCTCCGCTTCGGGTGAATCCGGTGACATGACGCCGTTTTTGTTCTCCTTCTGCAAAGGGAGAGAGAAGAGAGAGAGGAACATTAGAGATGAGTGCAAGAGGAGGAGGCAAGTACTCGTAATTGGCTATGACGTACAGGGGACAGGGGCAGAGGCGGAAGGGGGAGGGGGTTCTGCTTTGGCACTTGACACGTCGCTGCTCTGTTGATGTGCTAAATTATGTAAATCTTGTCTACGCTCTGCACGGCATTAACATTACAAAACAATTTCAAAGGCAAACAGGCAGCAAACAAAAGACAACAACAACAATTAGAGGAACAACAACAGCAGCAACAGCAACAACAACAGCAGCAACAGCTAGAAGAGCGACAATGTCGCATTAGAAATGCAAAATACATTGGCGTCTCCCTGCCGCAGCAACACGCGCTGCTTGGCAACACGAGAACGCGCAACACGTCTTGTCTCCACCTCGCCGCGTTTCCGCTAGCGAGTGTGCCTCTTCTTCCCCTTCTGCCTTGCCCCCACCCAGCTGCCCTGCTTCCCTTTCCTTGCCCCCAGTTGCTCTCCCTCTGCCTCAATTCTCCTGCATCTTTGTCTTTGTTAGGGCCCAAAACTAAACGTTTTGTCGCTCTATTCCATGGCTGTTGTTGTTGTTGTTGCTGTTGTTGTTGCTGCTGTTGTAACAACTGTTGTTGTTCTTTCTCTTCTTGTTGTTGTTGTCTTGCTTTGTTTGTTTTCCGCGTGGCTGCTGCGCTTTTCACAGTTCACTTGAGTTTTTCATAATTTTATGCAACTGTCAAGCGGCCATTTAAGTGGATAGAAGGTATATAGACTGCATGAATACCCTGTAAAGCGAACAGCGAGTAGAAAGTAACGAGTAGTTTGGCAGCAGACAACAAACAGACAAATAAAGCGAGTATTATTGCGACTCTAAGCTGACAAGTAGAGAATAACGAGTGACTCGCCTGAGCAGAAATAAAAAGTAGCGAGTAACTTTTAACCAGTAGAGATTAACAATGATTAATGCGTAATGAATTTACATATGTAAAAACAATAAAGAGTGCCTATCGAGTAAGTGCCACAAGTAGCGAGTAACTTGCTACGAATAGCGAGTAATTTGAAATGAATGAAGCAGCGAGACCACATTAAATAGATAACTCAATAATACTAAAGTAACGAGTAGCGAGAAAGAAGTGTATAGCTAAACTCACAACTAACGAGTAGCGACATTAAAGAGTGGCGAAATGAATATATCGAGTAAGTGTCATAAGTAGCGAGTAACTTGTAGCGAGTAGTTCGTAAATAATGAGCATTAAAATTACTTTGAAAAAGTAAACTCGATACTACTATTAAGATTCTGAGGTAACGAGTAGTAAGTGGGAAGGAAACTGTAAAGCTAAACTCTTAACTAACAAGTAGCGAGTATAATAATTCGTTTGTAATGAAGAACAAGTAGTGAGATTTTATTGAAAAACATAACTCGATACTACTATTGAGATTCTAACGAGTAACGAGTAACATTAATGAGCAAACTAAACTTTTAACTAACGAGTGTTGACTAACTTTCAACGAGTGGCGAGTAGAAAGTGGGAACTAGCGCACAATAAATACAAAACTATAAAGAGTACTGAATTTATCAACAACGAGTAATAACTAACGAGTAATTTGCCACAAGTAGCGAGATTAACTTGCAACGAGTAACGAGTAGCTCGTAACAAGTAACAAACAATGCGAAATACATATAAAAAGATAAGGAGTATTTAATTTATCATTCATAAAGGAGTAACGAGTAATTTGCTACACGTAGCGAGATTGACTTGCAACGAGTAATGAGCTCAACGAGTAAGAACTAACGAGTAATTTGCCACAAATAGCATGATTAACTTGCAACGAGTAACGAGTAGCTCGTAACTAGTAACAAACAATGCGCAATAGATACAAAAAGATAAGGAGTATATAATTTATCATTAATAAAGAACTAACGAGTAATTTGCCACAAGTAGCGAGATTGATTTGCAACGAGTAATGAGCTCAACTTGTACTTACCTCAATGATATTTTTGTTGGTCAGCGACTCGTGTGGCTCATTGTATTCTGTGTACTTGAGCAGCACCCGATCCATGTCTGTGCTGGCATACTGATACAGCTTATTGCTGGACGAGAATATGATGAGGGCGATCTCGCAGTCGCACAGCACCGACAGCTCGTAGGCCTTCTTCATGACGCCGAACTTGCGTTTGTTGAAGGTCACCTGGAAGACGCAAAGAGAGGAAAAGAGGAAAAGGAAATTGTGAGTTTGAAACAAAATACTCTCTCTATCTCTCTCTGCCTGCTCAAATATTTATGTAATTAGACGTTGCTGTCGCCTTCTGCCATTGTCCACTAACTGCGATTGGTAATGAATCGATTATGGCCAAGTCAAGGTCAGAGGGCAAGTATATACACGTGTGTTAGAGTGTGTGTGTGTGTGTGTGTCAGTTATGACGCGTTTACGACTTGTTTAGGCATTAACCTTTACGATGCCACAAATGTCCTTATGCTGCACGAAGAGAGTCACGCACAGCAAGTAGACTTCTGTGCACGAGCAACAGTTAATAGTGCGCCTTAAAAGTTTGTGGAACTGCTGTGAATTATAAGCGGAAGTGCAGCAAAAAGGGGAAGGCATGGAGAGAGAGAGAGAGAGTGGGGTAATATAGAGAGAGAGAAAGTGAGCTAAGGCAGCGTGTGTGTCAGAGTCAAAGCAAGTCTGAGTTGACTTATAGTTCCTGCTTAGTTTCATAGAGCTCTAACTTTGCCTGCTGTGTGTGGCAGCAACACACACAAACACACACTCCTTCTCACACACACAGACACTCTTACTCAAAGTTAGGCACTTGCCACATGCCTCTGACTGCATTCCAGGCTGACCAATTGCTTATTTTATGGCTTCTTTTCTGTTGCTGCTGCCTTACTTACTCCTGCTCTCTCTCTCTCTGCCTCTCTCTCTTGCACTCCCTATCTCCCTCACTCTCTCCTTCTCTCCCTCTCTCTCTCTCTCTACGCATCTCTAGCTTTTTAATGAATAAACTTGCAGCATTTCTAGGGCAGCTACTTCACTTCAAATTGCTAGCTTAATACTCTCTGTCTTGATTAAATTACGTATACGCAGTGTATGTTCACTCAACTCACCTGTCGATTGCGTTCGTCAGTGATGCGTGAAATTTGAATTTTTTTGCGACCCATGGCAACTGTTTGTGTTTCAGATTTGTTGTTCTTGTACTTCCTTTTATTGTTGTTGTTGTTGCTCTGCAGCTTCTTCTTTTGTTATTGTTGTTGTTGTTTTGGGGCAGGGAAGAGTGCGTGTTACTCCTGCTTGCTGTTGTTCTACTTGCTCTTCCTGTTGTACTTGTTGTTGTTGTTGTTATTCCTCTGCTTGTTGTTGTTGCGCATATTTATTACATATGTGTCTGTATGTATATGTATATAACGTGGCTCTGTATATAAATCAGCTTGGACGGCTTCTCTAAACGGCAAAAGTTTGTTGAATATTTCCTTTATTTGTTGTTTATTTATTTATTTATTGTTGTTGCTTCCTTCTCTTGTTGTATGTTGAATAAACTTATTGTTGTTGCTCTATAAAGTGTGCTCAGGTATCTGCAATGAGAGAGAGAGAGAGGGGGAGATGAGTAACCATGTGAATGAAGAGGCAGCAGGCAATCAGCTATGGCACCTCGAGTGGCTGCGAGTTAACCCACTTAACCCGCGACTTCAAAAGGATTCTCGAGCAGGCACAGGGCAGGGGGCAGTGAAGGAGGTAGGAGAGCAGGCAAGCGAGGGAGGGCAGTGTAAACTGTTAACTGGCAACTTGTTGACGCTTCATTGGCCACGTGCCGAAAGTTCATTGCACCTCACTAAGGCACACAATGCCTTGCCCTGGACCAGGCCAAGCGCTGACCCATTTACCCTATTGTGCATGTGTGTGTGCTGTGTGCTGTGTGTGTGTGTGTGTGGGTGGCCCATTAAGAACATTACTTGGCTTAATTTGTGTGGCCCATTGCAAATCCTTTCTAGGCTCACACAGCCTTCGCCCTTCATTGAACCAAACTCGCTGGACACGCGCGCTCACGCGTGATTAGCGCCATTTTACAGCCTACCCTTTGATGTCCTTCAGCTGTATCCCGACCAATACACACACACACACGCACACACACACACATATACAGCAACACCTATGCACATCTACTGTAGGTGCCCCATGCAAATTCTGTGAATTATTCATCAAAGCAGAACATAAAAAAAGAAGGCAGGCAAACTAAAGTTTCTAGCGGAAGCGGAACAAGAGTTTTGTGTTTATGCAGTAACAACAATAACAGCAACAACAATGGGGAAATGCTTCCCCTCTATACCCCCTCTAGCTATCGCAGCAGGCAGCCAAGTGTCTGGCGGCGGAAATTAGCTATAAAGTGGCCAAGTTAAAAGTTACTTTTACTTGCGCTCTTACTTTCCTTCATTCCTCAACTATTTATTGGCTAATTACTGTGAATTTCATGCGAAGCTAGACAGCGCAGGTAGTTCCCCAACACTTGTAGAAGAGGGGAGTGGGGGCGGATCTTATCAGTAGCCTTTACCATTGCCTCTTTATACCCCTTTTACTGCCAAATACTACGTAACTCTTGCAATCTTTAGTTATGTCTAAGTAAACCTCTATTTCCTCACATCCTTTCCGTTTTGTTTCTACTAAATTTGACACACATTAACAACATATATACTCCCCTTGCTTGCGCCCATTTACAGGGTATAAAGTGCTAGCATAAAAGACGCCTGCGGCTGCTGTCACGGCACGTGGCTGGCAATGCGAGCAGCAAACATCTTCACACAGACAGCCGCGACTTATGCCCTCCCTGCCACACAACTTTGTCTGACAGTCTGCCTCTGTCTGTCTGTCTCTGTGTGTGTGTCTAACAGTCTGCCCGGAGTGTAGTCTGTCCTCTCTCTGCCTCTGCGTGTGTATTTTTTTATGCGTCTGGCTATATAAACATGGCAATTCTTGTTGCTCTTGAGCTGCGCAGCGCAAGGCGGGAAAGCGTAAATTTCCCGAGTGCGAGTGCCGGAAATCGAGTCAGATGAATTTCAATTGCTACCCCCCTCCTACTCTCCCCCCTCCCTTGCCTACTCCACTTCATGCTCTTCCTTCCGCCTTTCGCTTTGTTTCCTTTTGTCGCCTGTGTGCTGTGTGTGTGAGCTGCTGCTTGTTTGTCCTCCGGCGTGGACGACTTGGCTGCCTTGGCAACGTTTGCTTAGAAATGAGCTTGCCGCACGCAGCAACAGCAACAACAGCAACAACAGCAACAACAAAAGGACTCCAACGACCTACGCAATATGTTTCAGCTTTCAACCCTGGACTGCCTGCTGCCAGCTGGGCACAAGCAAAAGAAAGGGAAAGGCAAATGTAGAAGGGGCAGCGCACTCCACATGCGGCAACCTTGGCTCACAGGCAGGCAGGCCAGGCAGGCCTCAATTCGGAAAAGGAAAACCCAAATAGGGACACAACAACAATACAAAATTCGATACCGTATATTGTGGGAATTATGTGGAGCGTGGCTGCCTGCGTGCGTGCGTGCGTGAGTTCTGTTCATGTCATTATTGAAATAAAAGATACATATAGGAACTTCAGACCAACTCAGGAATCAGCACGAATCAATAACGTATCGATACAAACTGTAACTGTCTGTGTGTGTGTGTGTGCATGACGCTACGATCTGCGCTGATAAAGGCAAGTATACAATGCAGTATATGTTATATAGTTGCCGAATATACTCACACAATAGTTGGCGAGTATTCGTTTAGTCATTCAAGCCTTGAGCCACTTGAAAGGAGTTTGCCCATTGCGAACTCTTTTCATTTCCCTTTCCCTTTCTTTGCTTTGCTTTACTTTGCTTTGCTGTGCATTTTTTGCTGATTTGTCAGCACACACATTACGCATACGCACTGTGGTCGCTGTCGTTTGTCGTTGTATAAGCAGCTTAAGCCACACAAAGGGCGTAGCAGGCAGACAAAGATGAACTCGCTATGTAATATATGATATCAGAGCAAGGCAGCTAATGCGAGTCATTAGGCAACAACTAGTAATCATTTCCCCCCCCCCTCTCTCCCTCTTCTTCTATTAAAAACTTTCCCAAACTGAGCTAAGCAAACAGTTTAACTAACTGTTATTTGTCACTAAGCTCATCAGCAAGTTGTGATTAATTAAAAGCG
This sequence comes from Zaprionus camerounensis, assembly GCA_018904165.1. Classification (NCBI taxonomy): domain Eukaryota; kingdom Metazoa; phylum Arthropoda; class Insecta; order Diptera; family Drosophilidae; genus Zaprionus; species Zaprionus camerounensis. The sequence goes on from JAEIFS010000037.1 coordinate 1,106,817, forward strand.
CTGCCCCAACTGGGAAAAATCGACAAATATTTGACGGGCATGAAATCAGAAAATAGTCTACCTTGGGCAATTTAAAGGTTCTATACCCTAGCAGGTCCTTCTGCTCCTGTTAGCAGGTTCTTCCTCTCCTTCCTATACTAGTGATTTATGTATAATAGTGCAGAATTGAATGGTATTGTGGATATTCAATATTATGTCTCTAAGTTAAGTTACATCTTATATCAAAACTGATCTTCATACAAGAACCTTCATTTGGGCCGAGAGTTCCTATGGCAGCTATATATTAAAGTGGTCCGATTATAATGAAATTTTATGTGCATATTTTGTATATAAAAAAAGTCTGATGTAATAAATTTAGTTGCAATATCTTCATAAATAACAAAAATCAGCCGATAGTTTGTATGGCAGCTATACGATATGTTTGTCCGATTTTAATGAAACTTTATATGCATAGTATATATAAAAAAAAAGTGCAATATAGTGAATTTGGTTGCACTATCTTGACAAATGACAAAAATCAGCCGATAGTTTGTATGGCAGCTATACGATATATCGCTACGATTCGGCTCGTTTCGACTTATATACAGCGTGCAGCAATAAGCAGCATGTGTGCTAAGTTTCATCAAGATAGCTCTAAAACTAGATGGAATTCAGACTATATATACTTTAGGTATATTTATAGGGAGTTGTCTCCTAAGTTGCCTGCCAAGCTTCTGGCCATAGTTAATAAACCCTCTGCAAGGATATAACTAATGTGAAAATGGACAAATATTGACGAAAATCAAAGAAGGCGTTGATTGTGCATGTGCGTGTGTGTGTTTTCTATATTGACAAAGCCTGATCTGCTGTGATATGGGTACCTTTATAAGGCTGTAGAAACCACTGACCCTTTGTGGTCATTTACTCAGTTTGATATATTTAAAGTTTGTGTGTGGAAGGAGTTGGGAAAGAGAAAGAAAAGAGCAACGAGAATTGTTGACCTCAAGTGGCGCAATAATCAGATGAACACTCACACACGCACACACATCAGTCACACTGAGGCTCATGCTACAAATCGAAGCTCAACCTCCAATCGCGATAAGGACCCGCATTGAAGCAACCAAACAGCAGCAACAACAAAGGGGAAATGCGTCAGCGCAAGGCAGCACGAAACAAACATGAATAATTGAGGTTAGCACAGAGAGGGGGACGGGGGGAGGGTAGAGAGGAAGGTAGGGGGTGTAGTTAAGCAGAGAAAGGCAGGCGACAGGCGTCTGCAACTACGTCTTCGTCTTGTATTGTATTGTCGCCATGCCAGCTGGCAATTCAATTGTATTGTATACAGTGCGTATGCGTAATTCACACACACACCCACATAGACTGCTTAGAGCGTTAAATACGTTAATTAAGATATCGAGAATGCAATAATGCCAGCAATGCAGACGCAGACTCAGTCTCACACACAATGCAGGCCGCATTTGAATGAAGGCAGAAGACACGCACACACACACAGCTGATTGGCTCACACACACACACAGATAATAGACGAACATGAAGAAGCGTCTTATAGGCACACATAGACAAATGTCTTACACGCGCACATATACTAGAGACACACGCACAACACGAGACTCGCATGCAGACAATGGACCCGACAAAATTCATAGCCTACTTATGAGCGCAGTCTCGCTTGGGCAACTTGGGACTCTGCTCAGAATCGCTTCTCTGCTTCTGCCTGCTCCACACAGACAGCCTTTCATCAACTGCCACAGCATAGACTTAATTCCGCCTGATGGGGCTTAAGCTTTATGCCAACATGGGCAGCAATTAGCTACCGAAAACTCAGGCCATTGTTTTCAATGGACTTTTGTTTTGCTTTTGCCTTGGCAGCTTATCAAAATCTGCATTTGCTGCCTCTGTCAGCTGCGCTGCCGCGATTAGATTGCCCCGTGTAGCGGCTCAAGTGGTTAGTGGTCAAAGAAATAAAACTTAAGAAATTGGCCAAAATAGCAATAAATCAAATCGACACGTCACAGGAATGTGAGAGAGAGAAGCAAAGATAGTGATTTTCTTCCCCTCTCCACCTCCCTGTCTATGTGCCTCGCCAGGTGCTTAAGGGCTTCAGCGCGTTCTTGACTAATTGCAAGTGGCGGCGGCGGCTTATCAACCCGGACACGTAGATTTGTTGCAAGTGCGAGAAAGCGTTGCAAAGTGTTTTTTGCTGGCCTGGGGTCAAAACTTAACACAGTTTGCTGCTGTTGTTGTTATTGTTGTTGCCTGTTTGACGTGCACGACAATTAACCACACGTTGCAAGTTGACTGGGTCAGCGGCATGTGGCATGCGGCAACAGCGCGACACTTGAGCACACGACTCAAAGGACAAACATGAAACAAACAAAGGAAGGAAGGAAATTAGCGGGCGAATGAGAATGTTGTGGCAACTTGCTGTGGCAACTGTGTCAAGCGAGAGACACTTGTTAGTGTTGCAAGGTGTTGTCGTTGTTGTTGTTTTTGGCAATTAGAAGCTGCGCACAGATTTACGCTGTTTTAATTGGCTCAGTAGCAGGCAGGGAGAAGGAGAATGAAGAGGAAAGTACGACAGAAGGGAAAAGATTGAGGGTAGAATTTAAGGGGAAATTATAAGGAAGAGGGGGAGGGGAGTGGGGCAACGAGAGATCATTAGGCACTTGGCCAAAATGTTAAATGAAATTTTAATTAATTTTTTTTTTTTTACATTACATTGTGAAATTGAGGAAGTTGTCGCTGTGTTGCGATTCAAGTTGAATCCAGATTTATTAGCAACATTTCGTGTGTTGATTGCGCAAATCGAAAGTCATTTGATTAGCAAGTAATTACGATTCTACGAAATACCTCAGGATATATGCAGGAAGTAGAAGAGGAAGAGAAAGAGAAAGGAAAAAAGAGAGAGAGAGATGAAAAAAGAGAGACTGAGAAGAATAAGTAGAAGGCATGAGCGGGCAGAGAACTTATACTGAGAAAACTCTTTCAAGGGGAATACTTCATTAGCTAACAGAATCAACCATGCCCGAACATTACCCTGCATTAGTCGTCGCAACAAGTCATATTTATGATATATTATAAAGTTGGCTAAAGAATAAACGCTCTTCTCGGATTATACTTTAAGATACTTTAATCAAACTCATCACATCTTAGTTCAAATGTATACTTTATAAGCTCCCCAAATTTGATCAAATTTGGTCTGCTATAACACAGAAATAACAAGAGATTTCAGTTGCTATATAGTAATCTGCACTGTATTTTATATTAACCCAACAAAACTGTACCAGTTTTAAGCTAACAGTGTCCAGCACAACTTCTTCAAATTTCATTATAATCAGATCATTATAACGCACTGGAAAACCCGAAACAAAGTCAGACTTTTCCTAAAAAATATACAAAATAAAACAAATTTATTCTTTATAATTTCTAACCTATCAAACTTTTTAATATGCTCTATAAACAAAGTATATAAAGAGTGATATATTATTATATAATATATATACTATGAGTAGCTGAATGAGCACTCATACTCACACGCACACACACACACAGCCAGGCAGGCAGGCAGGCAACTAAATCGAATGATTCACTTGGATTTGCTTGCGTCTTCTCGGTTCTCCCAGTCTCCCTCTCTCTTTCTCTCACTCGATCTCGATGAAACATCTTAAATTAATAACATTAAATGTATCGCCTGCAATTAGCAACAGTTTGTTATCGTTGTTGCTACAGTTGTTCTTGTTGTTGCTGTTGTTCTTACGCTTGACTGTTTGTAATTTATGCAAATTTTAAACTTTTCCGTATTATTTGGATGAATGAACTTTTGTAGCGAGCTGCAAAACCAGTTGCTCCGTTTTAATGAGTTGAGAAGTTGATGTTGACATGACATGAGGCACACACACACACACACACACAGTCGAGAAGCTGGGAGAACCTTTCATAAATTGCAACTTTATTGCAACAAATTGTATAAAATCAAAATGATATTTTCAAATTTATGAACACTTTAGCTTAGCTCCAAATGGTAAAAGGAATCTTGTATGTGAATTCCTTCACTTTCGCCACTCTCTCTCCGTCTCTCTCTCTCTGAGAGATTAATCAACTTGGGGTGCTGCCTTTTGGGTAAAGTGTTAATGGGCCTGCTTGGAGATGTCGATGATGTCTCTGATAACTCGTAAATCTGAGCTTAATTAACGCCACGCGCGACATCAACGACGCATCGTTGACGCTGCCCATGAGCCGCAACGCATTCTTGAGAGTTTTAGTTCCGCTTTTCCCCTCTCGGAACTCTTCACAACTGTACACAATGAAAACACACATTGAAATTCAACCAAGTTCTACAGTAACTTCATATTGAGCATAAAATAAATGTATTTGCAGAGTTCCATGACAATATTTGCACTCCTTTTGGCAAAAGTATCTTTCCCAGCTAAATTTAGTTGCCGAATTTATTACTTTTCGCAAACTGCAAACAGTTTTCAATTGCATTAAACATGTTCGATAAGAATTTGACAGCAACAGAGAGAGAGAGAGAGGGGGAGAGTCAAGGTAAGTTGTAGACCAAAAAGTTGGCACAACTATGGACTGCTGTGTAATCATATCTTATCAGGTAGAGAGAGACAGACGGAGAGAGGCAGCTAGACTGAAACTGGGAGCGGAAGAGCGTGCAAAACAAACAAATTGACTAAAGACTGAAACAATAACAAAAACAATAAAGAACAAATCATAATAATAATCAACGAAAATGTGACACAATCGCAACAACAACAACAACAAAAACAACAAAAGCAAACCACTCGAGAGCTGCCAGCAAAATCTATATAATTATATAGTATACTATTTGTTCTTGCACCTTGGCGATAAGGCCGCAAAACTGAACAAACTCTCCCTCTCGTTTGCAGATAGTGCCACAGTCCGCCACAGCCACAGCCACGGCCATTGTGGAATCGAAATCCTTATCTAAATAATTTGTAGAGCGAGCGAAAAACAAAAAAAAACAACAATTCGATTGCAAATTTTGTTGTTATCAGAGAACAGCAGGAACAACAGCAACAACAACAACAAGAAGAAGAAGAAGAGCAGCAACATAAGCCGCAACAACACTTGAAACTTTTGGCAATATTATTGATTGATAAGGAAAATTCGAAGTGAACGTTTTTAATTTCTATTTTCCCTGCTTCCTCGCTATCTTTCTCTCTCTCTTCTGCCCCTCTGCTAGTGGCTCAGCTGGAGGCCTAGGGCAAAGGTTTTGCCTTTGTGTGCGGCACAGAGACGAGAGCCTGCGGCTAGTATGTGTCTTCCTCTCTCCCCCCTCTACACCTCTGCCTTTGCTGTCTCTGCCTCTTCTACTCCTGCGTACACCCCACGGGGTGTTCTCGCTATCAGATGGCAATTATCTAGCGCACGAGATTAAATAACATTTTTAAAAAAGCTGAGAGAGGCACGCGTGCTTAGGGCAGTAGCTAGAGGGGGAGTGAAGGGAGCTGAGGAAAGAGGAGCTGATTTGCAAAGAAATTAAAATGAAGGAAGGACATGCATACTTTGTTGAGCAGTCAAAACTATGTGCTGCGGATGCCGAAGAAGCCAGAGATTTCTCAGATTCATTAGATTTGCTATCATAATTTGAAATTTATAATTACTTTAAATGCCAAAAGAAGCCAAAGATTCCTCAGATTCTGGTGCAGATGCTAATGAACACAAAAGATTCCATCGATTTCTTAATTTTTAAAAAAAGTTATGGATTCATTAAATTTTAAATCTTATCGTAGCTAAAAGAACCTTGAACCTGCGGCATAAGTGAAAGAACTTAAAGATATCTAAGATTTCCTATCATATTATAGGTTGAAGTGTCTTTGGCTGTGATAGAGAACATTTTCGATGGTTGATAAAACTGTTTATTGGTTTCAATTATCATTTGCAGTTTGAAGAACTTAAAGGTGATTATTGAGGGTAAGAAAATGCTAGAAAATGTTTAAGATTCTTTTACTGTTCTTGGAAGTAGAGATGCCGAAGATTCCTCTTTGATATCAGAAACCCTTCCAGCTAAAGATTATTTAAGCAAAGTTTTTAATCCATAGATTCTTTATGCAATAAAGAATCATTAACTGAAGTAGTTAGATATCTTCAACGAATTAAGCAGAAGATGCTGATTGTTCTACAATTCTTTCAAGGGTAATGTTAGATACTGCTGTCATATTTGAAACTATCTAACTTATAGATTCTTTAAGCAAATGTTAAGTTTCTGCGTCTAAAGATTCTGCATCCAATCAACAACCTTTGGATGAACAAGACAGATCTTCTTAGGTCTCTTACTGGTATGAGAGAAGAATGTTTAGCACGTTATATTATTGTAGTAGGGGAAGGAGATGCTGAAGATTCTGCTATAATATCAAGAACTTCTTTAGCTTAGAATGTTGTTAGGCAATGGAGAAAGTTCGCAACTACAAGATTCTAAATGCAAATCAGCAACACTTGCCTAATGAAGACAGTTTGTTTAGGTGTCCAACTACTGTTGCTCCCTCTCTGCCTACGGGCAAGTGCAATGTCTGCTCGTTCAGCTTATTCCTTTGCTGATAAGGCAGTGACAAAGTGAGCAGCAGAGCCCTGCGAAATGCAAAATGCAAAAAGGCAACAAGTGCAGCAGCAATTCAGACGGGGACGATTATCAGGCGCCCTCACTCTGACTGTCTGTCTTGTTGTCTTGCTGTCGCTTTTGTAATTTATGCAGCCAGAGGGAAGAAGAAGGGGGAGCTGGACTGGCCACAAGAGAACTACATGCAAGAACTGATAACTGATAAGGCTGGAAATGGATTTGAACTTCGCTGAGAGTGAAACATACAAACACACACACATATAGAGAGATATGTGCGTGTGTCTATGTATGTGTATCTGTAGACAATATTGACAGCTTATCAGTTTTGGCAAAAGACACACACACACACACTGGCTGGAAATGAGCAGATGTTCTCTGTGTGTATCTTGTGTGAGGTTTGCGAACAATTTCAAGCATTAAAGGCACAACAATTTAATAAGCAAAGTAAAAGGCGCGATATAATTCGAGTGTGTGTGTGTGACTGTGTGTGTGTGCGTGCTATCAATATAAAATTTGATTGCAATACGCGCCGAACTTGATGACGTCAGTGTAAGTAAGGCGGCAATCAAATAATTCATTCGCATTTGCCGCATCACAAGCACACTCGGTATACCGTAAACTATTTGAACTATTCGAATAACTTACATGTCTTACAAGCTCCAAAGTTCACTTAAACTGTGCAAGCAAGTTTCCACTGCTTGAACTTCTGCTTTCCTTCTACTTTCCTTTGAATTCTCTTTGAATTTCTTTACTTGTTTTTCATGTTCACAAAATTGTCTTTAAAAATTTGCATATAAAATTGCAAAATGCAATTGAAAATTGCCGCCGTTAAATTTGTAAATATTATTTTAATTATAAACAGACAGGCCGGGCCGAGAGGGGTGGGGGGCGCACAGTGGCGCCTCGCGTTCAAATCAAAGTTATAAATAAAATGTTTGAAGTGCCAGCAAAGAACGCATTGTTCAATTTTATTTATATTTTTTTTCAATTTATTTTTATAACTTTTTCCTTGCAGTTTAGTTTGTTTGTATTTTGGGAAAATTGTTTATAGATTGGAGTAAAAATAAATTGGACGAGCACGAGAAGGCGGCGGCATAATTTGGCTCGATGTTTATTTAGCACCTCGCGCACCTTTTTACTTTGTTACTATTATTAACTGTGTATTGTAGCTTGTATCTTATGTTGTCTGTTGTCTGTTGTATCTTCTGCTGTCTGTGTCTTGTATGTTGCTTGAGAATCGCGCAAGTACGCGGCACGGCGACGAGCGACGAGCTTGTGTGGAGGAGCGACAAAGCGAACTGAGGACTGCAAAGAAGCGGCGCTGCGAACGCGTACGAACGTACTGACGGATACGGCGCGGCGTTGACGTAGTCGCCGTATAGCTCGGGCTACGGCAACGGCTACGGCACACACACACACACACACACACACAAACAACGACGGCAGCGAGCGAGCGATACGGTATCTATCGGTATCGGTATCGCTGCGAGCAAGAGGCGCGCATGGAAGTGTGTGTGAGACCGTGAGACTGTGTGAGGCATGTATGTGTGACTGTGAGTGTGACTATGCCTGTGAGTGTGTCTGTGTGTGTGCCTGTGTGTGCCTGTGAGTGTGCCTGTGTGTGTGCCTTAGTCTGTAGCATGCACTGAGGATGTCAAATGAATCTCGCACTGCTCGCTTTGTAGCGAACGAGCTCAGCACACACACATACACACAGAGAGAGGTACACACACATATGTAGAACACACTCAACACTCACACACACGCTCGCACACTCGTACGTACACTGAGCACACTCTGAGTGGGCAACAAAAGCTGCGCCAGCGACGATTCTAACGTTGCTTGTATTGGTGCAACAGATTTCTGTTTAGTGTAACTAAATATCACACTCACACAGTCTGCTCTCTCTCGCTCTCTATCTATCTCTCTCTTTCACTCTCTCTCTCTCTCTCTCCCTCTCTGTTGCCTGCTCTGTTTGCACTCAGGAGCGCGCAGTCGCCGCATGTTGAGTCACTTTTTTTGAGTTCTCACTCGCAACGAAAGCAAAAGCCGTGTGAGTGAAAGAGCGCAGGCAGGCAAACAAGAAACATATGGTTATTGTTTGCACTCACTCAGGCAGGCACACACACACAGGCAGGCACACACACACTCACATATACAGCCTCAAAGTGCTGCCCTGCGTTTGCCAGCAGCAGCAACAGTTATTTTTCTGGAATTCCTTTTGCGGTTCGCTTCAATTGTTACGCACCTGCCCCCCGCCCACCTTCCCCTTGCTCTGCCTCTCAGCTGCTTCCCCTTACTGCTGCCTTCCCTCTACACCCCCTCTACATTCTCCTCTGCCCTTCTTTCCCCTGCCACACTGAGCTTTTGCTGCTGCTCTCGCTCTATTGCCTGCTCATAAATGTTAATTATCCATTTTGATGTACAGCTGCCTCCCACAGCACGCCCTCCTTGACCCTCCCCTCCCCCCTCTCTCTATCTCCCTCTCTCTTGTACTTTCTGCTGTCTCCTTGGTTATTGTATCTGTATCTGTAGCTCTGTATCCGCATTTGTAGTGTGCCATCTAATGCCTATGCCACTGCCTTCACTTCTACCTCCTCCACTGCCTTCACTTCTGCCTCCTCTTCCGCCTCCTCCTCCTCTTCTCCCTTCTGCCTTTGCCTGTCTCTGTTTATTTATTCGTCTCTCGTTTCTTTCTTGCTTTTTTTCTCCTCCTTTCCATCTCCTGCTCCTCATCATCATGTCACAGAACACATTGTCCTTGTTTTTGGTGGAACTCAGTTTGAGTGCTTCGGGCTGCTTCCTGACGTTGTTGCTTTTTAAAAAACTTTGTTAACCTGCGTGTGGCAGCATAAAAACACTGAGATTACAACGCAGAAGGGTCAGTGAGGGGGCAAGGGGAAGAGGGGAAAGAGAGGCGAGTGCAGAGTATACCCTCTTTGGTTCATTCAGAAATTCACACAAATTGAATTCGCTTCATAAACGCTTCCTAAACACATTAAAACAGTAGCGAGAGACAGACAAAGAGAGAGAGAGAGAGTCCCTTCTCCTTCTCCCTTTTAGGTTAGGTTAGGTTAGGTTAAGTAAGGTTAGGGTGTTTGACATTTATCGATATACATGTGGAAAGTTTAGAACTCAATTAGACTGTGTGGGGTAATCATGTTTAAATGGTCATATAAGTATGTCAGCTATATTAACAGAGAGGAGGACACACTCATTAGTTCCACATGCAAAGAATTAACGGGAGTCCCTGCCGGGTTCAAGGTGTAACAACCATATAATTTTTAAATCGTAGAAATTGACAAGTGTGCTGGGAGTGTAAGTGGATATATTGATTAGGTATAATAGCCAGTTAATATGCTATAAATATAGTTCGAATTGCTATAAATATATTCCAGGCAAGTGTCCAATTTGACCTACACATGTGACATGAGAGTGCAAGAGAGAGGGGGGAGGGCAAGGCTGACAGTTGTGACTGTCATTATATGAAGTACTTTATAAGCATTTGTTGAGGTATGTTTACGAGGGAAAGAGGGGGTAAGAAAAAGTTTTGTTCGGCTGGAAATGCTCTCACATTTCTGTTTTTTGTGGGTTTAAATTTTCGCTTACTTAAGGATTCTTCTACTTATTCTTTGCCTTCTTCTTGCTCTGCTTTTTCGGCTTCTTCATGACCTTCTTTTTGTCCATCTTGTTGTTCTACTTCTCACGCTTTTCCCGCCTCTTCTTGTGTCCCTTTTTCCCCTCTTTTTCTTGCACTTTTGCTTTGTAGAATTCTTCGACTTATTTCCATTCTTCCCATTCCCATTCCTATTCATTCTTCCATTCTTCCTACCCTAGCGCTACTTCTTGCAACCTACTTTCTTCTCTGCTGCTGTTCTTCTAAGTCGTCTTCTGCGCCTTCTAATGCCCCTTATTGTCTTCTCTTTTTTCTAACCTTTCTTTGCTATTTTTCTACCCCTTCTTGCATTTCTTCTTGCTTTCCTTAGCTTGGCTTGGAATTCTTCTGCCTAACCTTTGGATTCCTCTACGATTTCATCTTCTTTTTCATATTATTATTGTCGTTCGTCTTCTCATTCTTCTTATTGTTCATTTCCCTTTCTTCTAGCCCATCTTCTACCCCTTCTTTCACCTTTTATTTGCCCTTTCTTTCATTTTTTCTAACTTTTCTTAGCTTGGCTTGAAATTCTTCTGCATTAATTAGGATTCTCCTACAACTTCACCTTCTTTCTCTCCATCTTATTGTCTTTGCTCTTGCACTTCTGTTTCTTCTTCTTCTTTCCCTTCTCCTTGCCCTTCTCTTTGCACTTCTTCTTGCCCGCCTTGTTGTCCTTCTTCTGGCCCTTCTCCTTGCCCTTCTTCTTGCTGCTTCTTGCCCTTCTTCTAGCACTTCTTCTAACCTTCTTAGCTTGGCTTGGAATTCTTTTGCTTTCTTTAGGCTTCTTCTATTTATGCTAGCCCCTTCATCTGCCTCTTCTTCTGACCCTTCCTCTGCTCCTTCTCCTTCTCCTCCCCCTTCTCTTCTCTTACATCGTTCAGCCCGCAGGAATTCAGTAAAAATCACGCCTCATCGCGTAGCTCTTCTCGCTTTTACGACCTGCAACCGACGGCGCCACATTGTTGCAAGTTGCGCGTTGCATTCTGTGTGCTGTGTGTGCTGCGTGGCATATGGCAAGCGTTCGTTTGAGGCTTGCGTTGACCTCGAGGCGGCGCGCAGTTGCAACGTGCAGCGTGCGTGTGTCCTTGTGACTTTTAACACCCTGCCACAGTGACAACTGCCAAACGAGGGAAGGAGGCAGAGGCAAGGAAAGAAAGAGGAAGACAGAGAGAGAGAGAGAGAGAGAGAGAGAGAAGAATTGCCCATAGGAAGTCGTGAGCTAATTCAATAAACGCCGCAACAGCATTTCGCGCATGTCCATCTGCATCTGCATGTTGCATCTGCAACATGTCCCTGAGACGAGGCACTGCGAGGCGTAACGTTGCACACACATGTGCAACATGCGGCGACACATGCGTACACACACTGAGCCGCACTCAGGCTGCGCAATGTGTTCGAGTCCGACTTGGCTGCACTGCACTGCACTTAACTGCCTTAGCCCCTTTCCCTTTCCCTCTCTCCAACTCTCTCCCTCTCTCTCTGCTGTCTTGGCAGGGGTTACTGCTTGCCACAAGAGGCAAGCACCCCAACCAAGCCACGTGAAGTTTGCGCTCTTCTTCTTCTTGTTGTTATTGTAAACTCAGCGTAGGTAGTTTCTACATAAATTTCATTCAAATTGTCTCGGCTTGAGTGCAGTTGTAGTTGTTGTTCTTGCTGCTCTTGTTGTTGTGCCTCATCTGGTGGCATCTTCAGTCTCTGCTCTCAATGCTGGCTACCTACCCTACTCGACCCCGCCGGGAGACTTCCAGCATCGTATTACAAAACAACACAAAGGCTTAGCTGCTACCAGAAGATATTTCCAAATTGTATTTCAATTTGAATTTTTAAGACTTCCCCCGGGAGCACAAAGTCCCCCCGCCCAGCTCTACTTGCATCTACTCATTCTGTACTGCCATATCTTTTTATATATTTCCATAATAGCAAAACGAGGCTTAGTTTGCAATTCCTTCCACGACTTTCCTCACTTGCTTGCCATGCAATTAGGCGCGGCTAATTACAATGTTGAGTATGGCGAATTCAATCAGATTTTGTCCATACCCTGCAGCATTAAGGGGGGCAGTGTAAGGTGCTAGTGTCGAGGCAGCTAACGGGGGTGGGGAGTGTGGCATTAGCATTGCCTAATTACATTTCAATCGCATGTCTTAAAAGCAGCTTAAACTCTCAATCGTTCATCAAAAAATATTAAGCACAACACACGCTGTGTCCCTCTGACTCTCTCTCTCTCCCTCAGTCTCTACTCTTTCCCTCTCTCTCGTACTCTTTTCTCTGCTCTCCCACCTTCCCTTTCACTCACTGCCCTCTTCCAGTGTTCCATTCTGAGTGCAATTTAAATGTGATTAGATATTGGCTTAAGCACAACAGGCACAACCAAAAAAATATAACCAAAAAAAAAAAGAAAACAAAACAAGGTAAGGCTCTGCCAAAGCAGGGAAAGTGTTTTTCCTTTTCCTTCTCTCACTTCACCTCTCCACTTTCCCCTTCCCCTCTTTTCTTGCTTTGTCTGTTGTCAACTGAAGCGTGGCTAAACGGGCAATAAGAGAACGACGCACTCGAACATCAACCTGCCTGCAGCCTCCGCTGCTCCTCTTTCCTCCTTCTGCGCCCCCGCCTGCTCTCATTGGTTTTGTTTCGCTTCAAGTTGCCTAATCTAATCAATTTTGTTGTTGCCCGCCCACACAACACGGCAGCAGCGCCAGGAGCAGCAGCAGCAGAGGCAGAGGCAGCCTGTCAGCTTCAATAAGGCTGCTTTAACATGTGTGTGCGGCAGGCAGAGACAGAAAGAGAGCAGGGGGCGCAGGCTGTAAGGTAAGAGGGAGGGGGGGGGGTATTTTTGGTGCCGGTGAAAGCATTTTACTGTTTGCATCAATGATGAGCAGAGGCAAGCAGGGAGTGCAGAGGAGCAACAGCAGCCCGCTGTTAAAGTGGCCAGAAAACGTGAAGCTGTCAAGCAGCGCCTCCTCTGCTGGCTCTACTCCTCTCTCTCTCTGCTTCTGCCCTTCCTCCCTGCCCTTCCTCCCTCTGCTGCTAACCTTCTTCCACTGCCTCTTCTCTCCTGCCTCCTGCCTCTGCCCCTCCTTTCCTTTCTCTACTGCTCCTCGCACTTCCTTTGGCTTGTTGCCTGCCTCGGCGCTGTCAAAGTGGCCTGAATGCAACTGAATTAGTTGCCCCATGCAACCTGGTTAACTGTTACTGCCACGCAGCTCTTTCCCTCTCGCTCTCTCTGCTTCTTCCCTCCCTCTCTCCCCCCTCGCTATCTTTCTCTTTCTCTGTGACAAACTGTGACACATTTTCACTTTCGTTGCGGGAATTTAGTCCAGTTCAACCTTCCCTCCTTCTTCAGCCTTTGCCTAACCCATTTAACCCGCAGTCCTGCTCTTGCCCTTCCCTCCCCTTTCCCTTCCCTTGCTCACTCTCTCTCCCCTGCGACCATTTGACAGCGCACAAATGGCAAATAAAAGTTTCTCTCTCGCATCTCTCATGCAAATGCCCTCGCAAGGACACGTGCAATAAAAGGTTTTTGCAGCCCACACGCTGCCACAAATTATAATTGAAATGGATGCGACTCTCTCTACATATAATATCATACTATATCTATATAGACTTTCATATACTAGCACTAAAATATTTCAAGGTAAACAGGGGACGGGGCAGTGTAGAGAGAGAGAGGGGGATACAGGCATTAATTGGTTTGGACAAGCGGATAAGTGATTTTCCTTTCTCTCTCCGCATTTGCCGCATTTTCATTCATGCAAAATTCATTAATAAAAATACAGAGAGAAAGACAAAGTGTAAAAGAGAGAGAGAAAGAGAGAGAGAGAAAGAGAGAGAGAGAAAGAGATAGAGAGAGTGAGAGGGAGTGAGAGGGGGAGGCTGGCATCTTTGCTGCCATCCCCAAAACTAACTGAATCTGTTTGCATAAATTACGAGACGAGCGAGTCGAGGCGAGCTGGATAAACAAAGAGTATTTTCATGTTTATGCGACAGTTCAAGGACAGTGATAAAACTATTTTATATTGATAATAAAAGCAGGGTAAAGTAGCTACACCACTCGACATTTCAATACCTGCAGTGCACTTGAAAATTAACAAAATTTGTGATATTTTTGATAATATGAGGCAGCAATTGTTATGGAAACAATTCTTGTGCTTGTTTTGAATAAAGATTTCAAGTGAAATCTATAGATTTTAATTATTGGAAATAATAGGAAATGTTGTAAGGGTGTAGCATGGAAAAAAACAACAAGAAATATGCCATTTTGTAGAATTAAAAATAAAATTATTAAATATTTTTAAATTCTAGCACTGAGACAATCAATAGAAATGCTTTACCAAACGAAAATCACTTGATTTTTGACAAAATAATAAGAGTTGTAAGTTTGTGATAGGGACTACTTAATTAGGGACAAGCAGGTAAAGGTCAAGTAGGTTAGGGACAATCAGTTTAGGGACAACCAAGTTAGGGACAACAAGGTTGGGGACAACTAAGTTTTTGATAAACATAGCATGCAATATTCCGAATAGAATGTAAAGAAGGTGAATGAATATGATGTCAAATCAATATAGATAAAAAAAACAAATACAATGCTATACCCGATACAAATAGCTTGACTTTTAATAAAGTTATGAGTGTTGCCAGTTGAGGTTCAATCACACTTCATAAGGGGAGTTCCGATATAAGATGAAAGTTATTGCCAATTTAATTTAGACAAATAATCATGAATAAAATGCTGATGAAAATAGATTAATCATAATGAAAATGGTTTGATTGTTGATTAAATTCAGAGAGTTAAAGGTTAAGATAAAATCCTCAATATTTTGAAAGGGGTAGGGCTGAAAAATCAAGAAAATTTGATTATATGTTGTATATACCATTATGATGCCATATTAATAAGAAGATAAACCAGTAATGAATCAATAATTAAGCACAAATTTCCATTAAAGTTGACGAACTCTAAAATTCTAATTAAAGTGGACGAAATCGGACTTTCATAAGAATTACGCAAAGCCTTTAAACAAACAAAGTCTTCGTTTGCTTAAAATTGTTAAAATATAGCCCAGCAAACACAAATTTCAAGTAAATACTTAGACTAAATACCAAGAGAATCTACCAGAAACAATGTACTGCTTGAAAATTCCTTGAATAATTGTGATTTGAAGCCCAGCATTGAAACTCAGACAAATCAATTAGAACAAAGCAAATGCTATCACAAAATACCTTGAACAGTATGCTCTGCAATATCTCTGGTGCGTATGCCGCCCACTCGAGTAATTGAATAGTATTGAATATTGAGTATTTGAGTATTGAGTACCCGCTCGATGCCGCTGCTTTTGCCATCGAATGCCAGCAATGTGAGGTAATCATCTCGAAATCAGCATCACATTTCTATGCCTGAGACTCATATCAATCATTGTGACTATGGCAGGCTGTCTGTCATATATGGGAGAGAGTGTGCACACACACACACTCAGGCACACGCACACTCACCTGAGTAGCAGGGAAACTTCAACTGTTACGCTTCAATGGGCAGGTGTAGGACAACGGGATAGACAAGCAGAACAGGAGTGAGAGTAGAAGGAGAAGGTAGAAATTGACAGCTTGTGGGTGGGCGATAAAGAAGAGTGTCCCACACAGAATAAGAGAGTGAGAGAGAGGGAGAGGGAGAGAGGGGGAGTGAGAGAGACAGACAGCTGCGGCACGCTTGCATCCTGTAGAGATGCCTCGCATAATATGATATATTTTTAATGTCTTTATTATGTTCCATTGAGTGTAAATATTTGCCTTGTACACAAATACAGCAGCAAACACGCACACACGCACACACAGAGACAGCACACACACACACAGAGTGAGCATAAGATGCCCCATAATACGCGGCACGTGCTGCGCGTTTCAAGTTAAGCCATGAAGCAGATACAAAACTTTTTATTCTTCAGTTATTCACAGGCAAAAGAAAGTGTAGAGGGGCGAGCGGGCACAGGGGCGTGGCATCAGTTCACACTCACCTTGTTAAAGTTTCCTTTTGCGAGCGCAAACAGGTACAAAAAGTTGCTTGTGCTGCAACGAGAGAAAGAAAGAGAATGAAAGTAATAAGAAATGTGTATCGAATCGCAATGCAATGCAATGAATGAATACAATGAGTACCCGAGCATAACTCGCTCTATTGCCACAGCAACAGCAACAGCCTGCAGCCAATTAATCTCGCCTGTCGAAGCGAAAGCGCGGAAGCGCAGCGCGCGATTTATGAGGATCAGTATGAGGCACACGCAATGCGAGGCAAGTTGCCTCCAGCCTCATGCCTCCTGCCAAGACCCGCGGCAGACCCAAGCCAGGCCAGAGCAAAGAGTTGCGCCCGAGCGCTGACTTTGCAGTGAAGCAGAGTGATGGACTGAGGAATACCCTGTGTGTGACAGAGATAAAAATGATGCAGAGAGAGACATTTCTCTGCTTATGTTGTTTATCGATAGGTATAGAAACTATATGCTCACTATCGATAGTTGGTTGTGCTGTGGACTGAGCATACTCTCTATCAAGAATAAAAAGGTGAATTTTAGTGAATATGCACTGATTTATACCCTAGAGCATCAGCCCAATGAGTTCTAGAAGTAAAACTTTTGCTTCTGTTTTGTATTTATCTCACTCGATAGTTTCTAAACGATAGTTTTGCTGTACTTTAAACTTTCCATATCCTTTTAAGGCACTCTGTACTGAGAGTAGGAGAGTAGGAATTTAAAGTATTAAAGGAATCAACTTGATGTTCGTCTAGAAAAAGAGTTTAAAATGTTTATCTAACATAAACAGCTGTAGAAATTGTCATTAGTATCGCATTTTATATCGATATTTTTGTTCTTTTTTTTCTCTTTTCACTCTGTCTTCCCTTTTAAAGCAACAGAAGTGCTGAAATGCAAAGTAACATGCAAAAAAATACATTGGAACTAACCTTTTGAATAATATTTACAAGAATACTCCCTTATTATACTTTATTTATCACTATTTTACACTTTATAGATAGTTCTGCTGCACTTTAGGCTATCCATATGGTTTCTAGGCACTCAGTAGTGAGAGTAGGAGTATAAATTCAAAGTAGTAAAGGTCCTAACTTGATTATTATCTAAAAAAAAGAGTTTAAAATGTTAAACTAAAATATATAGTCATAGAAATCCTCGTTACAATTGTATTTTTATCAATATTTTTGTTCTTTTTATCGATATTTTTTTTCTCTTTCACTGTGTGTAACTTTATCAAGTAATAGAAGTGCTGAAGTGCAAAATAATATGCAGAAAATATATTGGAACTGACCTTTAGAATGTATTCACAAGAAGACTTCCCTTCTACACTTTATTTATCACTTTTTTACACTTTATCGATAGTTCTGCTGCACTGCAGACCAAGCATACCCTCTTTAAAGCATTTACAGAGTATAATAATGCCCACATGTGCAGCACACACACACGCATCAACTTTGCTTGGGGCCATTGCGAGTTGAAAGTTGAAAGGATACCATAAATCTGCCCACTAAAGCCGATGCAGAGCGACAGACCCCAAAGACGCTTACAGCAATGACTTCTTCTGCCTCTTTATGTGGCAGAGAACAGTGACAGCACTGGGCTTAGGCTGTCTCAATTGGCCAAAGCTGAGACAGACAAAGGAAAGGAGAGAAAAAAAAGGAGAGAAACAGAAATCTCTCTCTCCTTCATTTTCTTTTCTCTTGTTCGTATCTTCTCTGTATTTCTGCAAACTGTTCTGCATATCATCAACAAGTAAAGCTAAGTAAATCTACTACAATTCCTACAATTCTATCAAGTTCCTATCTACATTTGTACATTCTGCATTAATCAAGTGATTTCCATGGAAATGACAATCAATCGTCGCCTTGCTGCCTCGCTCTGCTTCAACCAGAGAGAGTTTTTTTATCTACGCACCTAGTAAAAAATGCCAAGTTGAACATCTATTTTCCATCTCTCTCCAGCTGTTGATTTCTCCAGCTCGCTCAGCTGTTGATGGATGGAACAGCAGAGAAGAAATCCTGCTGCAGCCAGGCAATATATTTATATTGTATATCAGATCAGCTGTTGGGTTTATGTCGTGCCCCGAAAATACTAAACTAGGGAAGGAGGGAACTGTAGAGGGAAGCAGGGAACTGTAGAGGGAAACATACGCAACATGTGTGCGCAATTTGTTGTTGCCTTTGTTGCTGCTGTTGTTGTTGAAGCCAGCACATGGATTCGGCTGGTGAAATGAACCGTATATGTGCCAAAAAGTCAATGATAGACAAACACACACACACAGGCACACATATGTACACACACACAGTCGTAAACACACACACGTACTGCATACAAATGCAGCCAACAAATATTTGTGTTTGCCAAGCAGCCGCGTTTCCCTTTCCCGTCAGATCTGCCTACGCCTTCGTCTACGTCTGTCCAGATGCCCCCTCTCTCATCCCCTGTTCCTCTGCCTCTGCCCTGCATCTATCTACCTCAACGCCTGCCCCTTCTCCATCCCTCGCCCTGTCTCTAGCCTCAAGTGGCGGCGCATCCTTTGCCTGCTTCCTTCGCCGGACGTGGCGATCTCAAGTGCTACTAGGGAAGCCTGCTGCACTTTTACGACCCATACCGAGCTGCTGTCTCTCTCCCTCACTCTCACTGCCTGCCTCGCCCTCCCTGTCTCTCTCTCTCTGTAGTTCTCACCTACAAGCAGAGACAGACAACGTGCATGTCGAAAGAGATCTTGCCAAGGCAGGGAGAAATATATCAACGTATGTGCAATGCTATAAGTTCTTCTATATGTTTCCTTTGATTTTAGTAGCATATATATGCGTATGTGTGTGTATATCTGTGTGCGTACAGCAGTGTATGTGTGTGTGTGCAGACACAAATGTTATTGACGTCGCCGTTCGAGGCAACGGCAGCACGGCAATGACGCCCAGACAGACGCAGCTAGGGAGTAGGGGAAGTGTAGGAAGAAGGGGCAGGAGAGGGGGGTTAGGTAGAGGCAGAGGAAACTGCAGACGGGGCACAGCAACTTGGGCTGATGTTACCGTTAAAAGAAATGCAATTAAAACGAATCTCTAGACCCCTGAAAGACTTGATGCCTGCCTGCAGTCCGTGAGGAGTCTCCTCCTCCTACTCCGCAGCAACTGCAGCCTGAGCAGCGGAAGCAATTAGTAAACTGAGCAGTCTTCCCCTCTATACAGACACACACATACACACAGATATATATATATATATATATGCAGATATAGTATAGCAACGTGTGTGCGATGTATCCCAAGTAATCCCAGGGCAAATCTCTTGCTGGGCTCACGCGTGCTCTACGTGGCATTTGCTACGCCATGTTGCCTTACTAGGTGGAAGGGAGTAGGAGTTGGGGGCGGGGGAAGACGCACTTAAGGAAGTACATAATAAAGTATATACGTTGTAGTACAGCCCAGTACACTCAGGGGCCTGTCGGAGCTGCTTAGTCGCGGCCCCAACTTCGCCCCCCAACTACTTCTTGTGCATTTTTGACACCCGACAAACGGAACTCGTTTAATCTGTGGCTGAGGGAGGGGAAGAATCCTTTTCCCACCTCCTCCTCCAACTGCCCCCCTTCATAATTTTTATAATTTGTTGATGTGTCGTATTGAAAAGTATGACAATTATGGCAAAGGGGGAAATAGAAACTAGAAATAGATTTATACCTCCTTTCCCTTTACTTCTCTAGGTGTAGCAGGCGTGTGGGTGCAAGAATTGTGCAAGATAGATGAGGCAACAATTAAACTGGACTCCCTAGGGTAATTGCTTAGCTAGAGAACTAAGGTATAGCAGAGAATTATAGGAGATGATATAGATGGGATTATAGTCATATTATTATGGGTTCTTCTTAGTCATTGCTGCTTATCTTTGCTTTCTCATTGCAGACTGAATAAAACGATTTATTCACTTTATAATTGCAACTGAGAGGCCTCTCTTTCTCTCTTCTTTATTCCCTCCCCCTTTTGATGATATAGAAAAGATATTGTGGGTGATATTTTTGATAGGATCTTCTTAGTCATTTTCGCCTTTCTTCCTTCTCCTCTTTTGCAGACTGAATGAACCAATTTATTAACTATTTAACAGCAACTAAGAAGCATTTCTCCCTCTACTTTATTCCCTCCCTCTTTTTATGATATAGAAGAGATATTGTGGATGATATCTTAGTGATTTTTAATAGAATCTTCTTAGTCATTTCCATCTTTCTTCCTTTTCTCTTTACAGACTGATTAATCTGTCTCCGAATTCAACAATCAATCAGGCCTCTTTTCCTGTCCCATTCCCTTCCCCTTTCTATTGATATATCGTTGATACATATATCGGGGATAATATTATAATGATTTCATATGGCATCTCCCACCATCATTGCTTTCTTTTCTTTCTTCTCTCTTTACAGACTGAATAAACCAATTTTTAAACGAATTATAAAATAGCAATTCCTAAGTCTCTCTCTCTCTCCTCCATTGTCTTCCCTTTCTAAATATATATCAGCGAGATATTGGGCAAAATATACTTGTGATTTAAGCCAGCTTTCCTCCATCTATCTTTCATTTCTTCCTTCTCTCTTTGCAGACTGTATGACGCGTTTAATTTTCCATAAAATATGCAATCGGCAGGCTTCGTTCTCCACTCCCCTGCTGCCTTCATTCTCTCTCTCCCCAATTCCCTCTCTCTTCCTTTCTCCCCTCTCTCTTCCAGCTGTACTAACTGGACCACCCATTGGGCGCAGCAACAATAACAAAAGACAGCAGGCAAACATGTCTGACATTAGCCAATAATAAAAACAAACATCAAACAATGATGATGCAGTCTGTCTATATCTTTAACCATCTCTCTATCTCTTTTCCTATCTGTATCTCTTTCTCTTGCTGCTGTCGAATTTAGCCTGCTGGCACGTGCCAACTGGTTAAAAATATTCTATATCTTTCGCTATAGTAGCTATCAAAATAGAAATCACAAAATGATCTGCTAAAATTAGTGTTCAAAACTAAACACAAATCGATTGTTTATTTCCTTGAGCACCCCCCCCCCTCTTCTTCTTCTACTTAATACAAAACAATTGATAATTATTTCATTTATTTTTAACAGCGAAGTAGGGGGAGTATCTGCCTGCCTCCTGCCTGTGTGTATTTATAAGTTGCGACCTGTTGTCTGCCGTATGAATGAATGGCAACAGCAACAGCAACAACAAGTTGGCCAAAATAAGACGAGATAAGTTAAATATAAAACAAAAACAAATGTTAAATTTAGTTATGGATATTTTTGTGTGTGGCAAACACACACACAGAGCCACAGAGTGTGTGTGAAATCTATAAAAATTATCCTTTCCTTATTTATAAAAGCGAAAGCAAAGCGCAAAACAAAACAGGCAAAATGCGCAGGCAAAAAGCGCGGCGAAAAACGTTTTTCAAAATGGCGGACAAAGCAGCTAAGATCGCCGCAACGGCAGCTAAGATCGCTGAGCTCGCGCTGGGGTTGCGCGCGCAGAAGCGAAAAGCTGCCAGGCAACAGCAGCCTGCTAGCTCCCTCTCTCTCTCTCTCTCTCTCTCTGCCACATGCTCAGCTAGTCTAGCTCTACCTCTGCCACTCATACACTCTCTCTCTTTCTTCCTCCCTCTCTCCACCTACCGATCACTCACTCTCTCTCTCTCTCTATGTGCCGCCATTTGCATTTTCAAGCTAAATTTAGACATGGCTGATCGTCTCTCGTAGGTGAGAGAGCGCGTGTCGTTGTGTACGTGCTGTGGCCTGCCTGTATATATGTGTGTGTGCGTGTGTGTGGTGGCCTGCCTGCCTATGTCTGTGTGTGTGTGGAGAGTCGCTCACATTACGTGGCGCTGCTTTGGTCTCCTCGCCATACGTCACGCATTGCGGCCTGCCTGCGCCACTGTGTGTGTGTACATGAGTGTGTTTGTATGTGTGCTACTGTATGTGCACCTCAGTGTGTGTGTGCCCGTCTCTGCGTGTGTGTGTGTCTGCTGCCCCCCTTGGGTGCCCACAGCGCGCTGCTTTGCTGATTAAATTACAAACTGTTTTTTTGCTTTTTCGAAAAACAACAAGATGTGCTGTCTCTCTCTCTCTCCCTCTCTCTCTCTAGCTCTTTCTACATGCTCTGCCTACTCATCTGTACGTGCGTCTTACCGTGCCTGCCTCGCGTCTTGGCCTCCAAGACAGGTGCTGCTGGGGCATTACGAAAGGCGTGCCCCAATGTACAGTTGCAAAATCGCGCACAGTGGCCTGTTGCATGCTGCATGTTGCACGCTGCCTGCCTGCCTGCCGCATCTGCTGTCTGTCGTCGCTCTTTGCACGCGCAGCTGCACTCCAACTTCAACGGCAGTTTCTTTTGTTGTTGTACTGACATTTCTTATAAACATTTTCTGTATACACAGTCAGATTCTACATACGATCAGGGGGGCAAGGGGCAGAGGGTAAACAGTAAATACACAAAACAAGCTAAGAATCGGCAGACCACACGATCTTTTGTAATACATACAGTAATACTTATATAGTATATACATACATATGTGTGTGTGTGTGTTTCAGTGAGTAATGCCTCATGCACGATCTTTGCAGAGAAATCTTTATACATTTAAGATAGAAAAGGCAAGATCATCAGCTGATCGACACACCAAAAGAGGTCGGGATAAGTTGAGCAAATACAATTATAATCATGATCTTTGGCAATAAGTTGCTTAAATTATGACTAGCTACCATATTGTTTCGATCAGATATTTAGCTCCACGATCAATTGAAGAAGAGTAAAAGGGCTAGCGATAAAAAGAAACTTAAAAGATCAACCAAAGAAGAAAACATCATACGAGATCCTTTAGAGAAAAGCTAGAAAGATCATTAAAAGAAGAAAGAGTCAAAGGAGATTATTCTTTGGCATAAAAAGAAGTAGAAAAGATCACTCAAACAAGCACATAACATAAGAGATCGTTCTTTGGAATGAAATGAAGCATAAAAGATCATTAAAGCAGAAAGAGTCAATGGAGATCCTTATTGGGAGTAAAAAGAAGCATAGGAGATTATAAAAAGAGGCAGAGATCGTTCTTTGGCATGAAATTAGACATTAAGATTATCAACAGAAGAATTTGAAGAATAAGAGATGATTCTTTGGGATAAAAAGAAGTATAAAAGATTATAAAAAGCAGAAAAATCTGAACTACTTAAGTATAAACTCTTACTACTGCTCTTAACTACCCTCTTCATACCAACTAACTTGAACCAATGATCTTCTAAAGGTTCTTTACATGTTCAGGAATAATGAAGATATCGTTTTATATATTTCAGTTATTTTTTAATCAGACTTGAATAGAAATAAAGTTTCCCAAGCTTCACGACTGCCAATTAATAACTATATATGTAAATAACAAACTACTAAACTAACCTCTACAAAATGAACATCAATTAAGATTTAATTTAAATAAAATCCTCTTCTTTGCATAAGAATTTTAATAAATAAATGATAAATCACTTGGATTTGCCACTTATCTCGTTATCAACTAATGCAATCTAAGGGGTACAGTACACGAACATGGCAAAAATATATTTTAATTTCTACAAAACTGCAAAATCTGGCAAAGAGGCAACAACTGCAACAGCAAAAACCACAAACAAGAAGGCAAGATGAAGAACGCCAGAATGAAAAACATCTATGCTCAAAGGCAGAAGAGGAGAACAGCAACAAGAAGAAGGAGAACAACAAGATGAAAGTGTCGCCATTGCTGGCGAATCTCGCTGGGCCTCTTTGACTGTCTTCTTGGGCTGCTTTGCCTCTTCGTTTCCTTTGCCATTCGGGAGCACATTCGAGTAGTTGCCCGCACGATGATGAGACTGATATTTTCACGCTTAATCACTAACTGTCCCCATGAGCAGCGGCAGATGCGAATTGTGAATGCGAATGTGGCAAAGGCGTCTGCGACGACAACAAGACAACACAAGCAGCAAGAGAAAGAGGACCAAAGACAGGGGAAGTAGAAAAGGGGAAAAACATTTTGGAAGAGGGCCAAAATACTTGACGCTGCAAATGAAATGGCAGAACGTCGAGAGCAATGCACAAACTGCACAAAATGTCATGCCAGAGCAGGGAAGAGGACAGTACAGTACACCAGGGTGGGGGGCAGGGGAGAGTAAAAGGAGAGCAGCAGGGGAGCATAAAGACCGAGCCAAAAGATGCGACACGGACTGACAGCAACAAAATTGAAACGAATGCGACGCACGGCACGGCACAGCAAAGTGGGAAGCAGCAGAAGGGATTGAGGGGAAGGCAGAGAACAGGGGGGAGGGAGGAAGGCAAAGAGGGTTAGCGACAGGAAAACTTTAATTTTCTTTTATTGCGGTCGTCGCGCGCAATAATTGCGAGAAGAGCAGCAACAGCAACGAGAGAAAATTCGACATTTCATTTGTTGTTTTCCACGCAAAGATTTCTACAGGTACACACACACCCATGCACAGTAATTCCTTATGCGTGTATAAGTGTGTGATACAGTGATATCTCATGCGTGTGTGTGTGTGTGAGACATTACACAAGACGCGTGCTTGACTGCCTCATGATTTGCCCCGCACAAAACACACACAGACTATGAATATTTTATAATTTCCATATAAAATGGGAGAGGGACAGCAAGTCATGAGAGAGAAGAGAGAGCAGAGGGGGAGGGAGACGGAGGTAGGGAAGGAGACAGGTGGTAGAGATGTGAGAGAGGGACACGGTATACACTTCAGCCAAATTGCCAGCAATGACGTTCAATATTTTTCAAATGTTTTGTATGACGCACTTTCGCCTCTGCCTTCTTTTTCCAACCGAATTTCCATGCCTCCCTCGCTCTCTCTCTTTCTCCCTCTCTCTCCAACACATCTTACTGTCTTCCTCACTTTGTAAATATAAATAAAAGACGCTTTATGTAAGTATTTCCAAGCGGAAAGTTAAGGAAATTATTGCCAATGGAAAGCGAAAGTTTCCGCAGATTGTTTATTATGGAAGAAATATTGTAATAATTGGAATATATTATAATATTCTCTACATAATACTTCTAATATTGTCTACAGAATATTACCAGATATAATATTACAATATTTACAGCAAGATGTCTTAGACCCTACGGCCTTTGACCTCACTCTAGTTTTTTGGTGTCTCACCGCTAATGATAATTGTTAAACAACGCGCTCGGCTTTTTCGCGCCCTGCTCAGACGGCATTTTCCACGCCTTTTCCACCTACCAGTTGCCCCTCTATCTCAACCCCCCTCTCCCTTCATTGTTGCCATGGCATCGCAACGGGGCGAGCCAAAAAGACTCGAGAAATTCTTGGCAAATGTTTTACGTTAATTGAACGCCAAGAAATACCATCGCCAGGGCAAGAAAGAGAGAGAGAGGAGTAGAGGGAGATGTGCGTGTCCAATCACACACACACACTCGCACACACACGCACACAACACATGCCCAGCTGTTGTTGTAGGTCTCGCTATCACAATATGCACGGTATGTGGTCGTCCACAATAGATAAACCGCATAAGCTGCAGTCTGCCTTTTGTTTAATACAGTAAAGCTGATCTAACAAGAACTTGAGATAAATCTACATGTCAACCTATAGCAGGGAGTTAATTTTGCTACACTTAATTACTGAAAAATCTTGTGCAATTACTAGAAATGTAATTAAATAATTAAAAATTAATTAAGCTTACTAATTCAAGTAATTCTGTGTGCTGTAAAGCACTTAGAGTAGCTCAAAATGTACAGTGGCTGCAACTCATAATTAAACAAGTAATTTCTTAATAAAAAATAAAGTTAACGCATTGGTTTTTCACAGTTATTCATAAGTTGCATCATCTTCTTAAGTTTCAACTTAAAACATTTTGAATTATTTCATTAAAAACAGTTCAATTTATAAAAACAGCAGAAAAAGTACCCAGTTATTGGAGCTCAAAGCATAATCAGACAAAAATAGCAAGCTATACCACATTCTTACTGTTCTACTGCCAAATTTACTAGCAATAATTACTACTTAAATCCTGTGTAATTCTTTGCAGTATACTTTAGTAATTGCAAAGTAATTGTTGTTATTAATTCCAGTAATTCTCGGCACTAAAGCAAATCTAGCATAGTACCAAATACAAATGCAATGTAAAGCACATTTGCCCATACATTGCCTTACATCAACTACCCATAATTACTCTTAAACCTTCTCCAATTCCTTTTTTGTTTAAAAAGGTAATGGTAATTAACAAGTAATTATTATCAGCAATTCTCGTTATTCTCACCTGCAAATTGCCAGTTGTAAATATGCACGTTGCGGTTGATTCTAAAAAGCCTTACCACAACTAGTTAACATCGTAGAAGGCAGTAACAAAGATATATCTATCTATCTAACTATTCAGCTTGTAGTATGGCAATTCTTCAAGGTATTCTGTTTCCTGTTATCCAGTTTGTATCTTCTTGACGCAGTTCCTGCCTCCGTCCTGAGTGCTGCCAAATTGTGTAACTGCAAGTAGAACAGAATGACAGACAGGAATAACGGTTACTCGAGCGCTTATTGTTCATACACATTTACGTCATACATAATCGGGTTGGGGTGGGCGCCCAACGGGGGGCATTGAGCCTACTTGTGCTGAGGTTATGTTGCATATGCAACAAGTCGGAATACGAAATAAACTCTGCAACAAGCAACTGTTGCGGCTTATAGTGGGGAGAGAGTTGACTAAGAGATACTCTGTAGTTAGTTATAGAGTTTATAGTATAAGTTTAAGGTTAGTTCTGGTAAACTGTGGCTCAATCATGGTATGTAGTCTGTGCCAGTGCATACCCTTTTGATCTGCTCTTCCTGCACAGGGTATGCGTAAGAGGCAAATGCGCGTGCTGGTCTCAACGCCCACATGCCAGGCGCTTTGCGCTCTCCACCAAGCGCGCGTGTGTGTGCCGAGTGTGCTCCACTGTCTGTGTGTGTGTGTGTGCCTCTGTATGTGTGCGTCTCTGTGTGTGTGCGCATAGCCAAGCGTGTGGGTGGCTAATGAAATGCTTCAGCAACAGCAGCGACAGCAACCGCATCCATCCGCACACAGGCAGCTCACACACACACACGCACACATACATAGAGAGTGGCACACATGAACAGACACCTACACACGCTGATCGCTGCTGCTGCTGCTGACACGGGGGTGTCAGCTTTGTAGACATCTCTGTAGTTGTGTCTTTGTATCTGTGTCTCTTCTATCTGTAGCTGTATCTTTGTAGGTGTATCTGTGTGCTGTTTGCTGTATGTATTGTATTTGTATTTGTACCTGTAGCTGTGTCTCTGTATGTGCAGCTATAGCTTTGTATCTGTATCTGTATCTGTACCTCCGCCTCTGCCACCTTCCCTCCACTTCCACCATCGCCTCTGTGTGCGTGCGTTGTCATGGCACCTCGCAGAGCTTTTCCAGCGGGTCCAAATTGTCTACAGTTTTTCCTTTCCTTTTTCCCCTGATGCTCAGCAGCACGAGTGAGCAGGAGAGAGAGAGAGAGAGAGTGAGAGAGAGTGGGAGAGGGACAACAGCAGCGCAGCGCAAAACAAACGGAATTCTGACAACACACACAGTTGTCTATAATAAATTTTTCTTTGCTTGTTGTTGCTCGCCGACTTTTTGGCTCTTTGTCATGATTTTTCGACATTTTTGTCAATGTTTTCTTCGTGGCGCTTTTCATTTTTCTCTACCTCTCCCTTTCAGCTGTCCCTCTTTCCCTCCCCCCCCCTTCTTTTGCTGCCTGCCACACTTGATTTTTATGACATTCCCTATGCAGACACAACGCCCACCTTATTGGAAATGGGGTGACAACAAATACACCCGCACCCACATGCTACTGCTGTCCATCCTCCCCCTCTTTTTCCTGCTCCCTTCTCTCCCTTCCTCCTCTATCCTCTCTCTGTGAATCATGTATGGCAACAACAATTGATGAACAAGTTAACAAAAAAATCTTGTAAATATTTTCATAATAAACTCATGCCGCACTTTTGTTGACCAGTGTAACTAGTTCTTCTTGTTGTGCTCATTGTTGTTGTTCGCTTTTCGCTTTTTGGCTGGCATTTTTGGTGCGAGGTACGGGAAGGGGGGTTTTCAACAAAAAAAAATGGCGTCGCCGCGTTGCGCTCGAATCGCTTTTGGCTTTTGTAATTTCTGGCAGGCGGCCAAAGTCTACACAAAATTTGCGTAAATAAACAACAACATTTTGTTGCAATTTAGAAAGAGTCGTTAATGCTGCGCGTCGCTGCCTGCCACTCCCACCGCCCCATACCCCCTGCCTGCCCCCGCTGCATGCTGCCTGCTTGCGAAGTTTTTTGCGCGTTGCGTTGCGAGTGCCAAAAAAGGGGACAAGCCACAAGACGCCGCATGCGAAACATCTCTAAGTGTGCAGAGCAACACGCACACACACACACATAATACACACACACACACACATACGCACACAACAAATGCACACATAGAGATGTGCCTAGCTAGCTGTAGAGTAGCTGCTTCTCCTTGTCTGGGGTACCAAGTGGAGTCGCATATTGAATTACAGCGGAAACGGAAATGCTCAATGAATGCGATTGGCATGACATACATGTCGCAGCTAACCATGCCTACTAACTCCTCACTAGTCCCTGATTTCAACCACTATCCTAACCCCTCTACTAACCCCTCTACTAAGCCCTCTAATAACCCTTCTCCTGACCTGGCTTCTAATCCTATCTATGTGTAGGAGATAGCCCCTTCTTTATCTCTATCCTCCTCCAGTACTTTCCATACCAGATATTCCGCAACTAACCCTGTCTACCCTACCTATGTATGTATGTGTGGCTGGGTGCCTGCTATCGCTACCCTGCTCTAGCAGTACCCTTCTTTAAGCCCACCTTCAAACTCACCTTTAAATGACCCTCATTCCTAGCTATCTCGCCATTGCTTGAGGTACCCTCGCAGCCAACCTTAGCTTCTAACTAATGCACCTAAACACATGACCTATATGTACCTTGGTTAGATGCCTTGCATCTATTCCCGTCTACCCTGTACCTATGCCTATCTTTCTTTTACCTCTATCATCCTTCTACTTATATCTTCCTGCTAACGCTACCTTGCTCTACCATTACCCTTCTTTAAATCCACCTTCAATTCCCCAAACCTAACTAACTCGACACTGCTTGAGGTATCCTCACAGCTAACCTCGCCTCGTAACTAATTCACCTAACCACAAGACCTATATCTTGGTTAGGGTTAGGTGCCTTACATCTAACCCTATCTACCCTGCAGCTATGCCTACCTTTCTTCTACATCTATCCTCGTTCTACTTCTATCTTTTTTCTACTCCTAACTTCCTCTTACAACTGTCTTCCCTCATTCCTTACCTCACTGCAGTCCTTCTCCAACACCTTCTACATAAGCTACCCTCGTAGCTCTAAGACAGACCTAAGCCTAAGCCCGGCCTGAAGCACAGTGACGCTTATAGACGATTTCCGTATAAAGTTAACAGAGAGAAAGAAAGGGAATGAAGAGACATAGAAAGACAGAAAGTGAGAAGTAATAAATCAGTTGATTTCCAACCGAATGCGACGATAGCTTTCATTATCTATTAACGTGATGAGGCCCTAAGCAAAACTCAGAGCAGGCTCTTCAACGTTTTACAGCTTCTCCTACAACATCCCCTGCCTTCTTCACTTCCTCACCTAACAGAAGGGGCTTATCAACTGTGTGTGTAGTCTATGAAAACATGCTAAAGCTGTTGCTCTTGTTGTTGTTGTTGTTGCGCATCCTTCACACGCTTTTAATGTAAAACCGCTTACAGCACAACAACAACAGAGTCCCAAGAAGGCGGAGCACATTGAAAGGACTCATAGAAAGAGTGAAAGCGAGGGCAGAGACAGAGTGAAAGAGCGCGCACAATAGAATCACTCTGCAGGTGGATTGCGGGATTAGTTGTAAACTAAGAAGCTTTGCCAACGCATTGTTTGCCCTCCCCTCCAGGGCAGAGGAGTGTGCAGAGTGTGCTCCTAACAGCAGTGGCAGCAGCAGCAACGTGTGGGTATTGATATAATTCAGTTATAGTATAGTCTATACTGCACTATACAGACAACAACAACAAGTGAGAGAGACAACAACAGAAAGATGAGTGGGTTATAGTCTGCTGTACCCACTGTTGTTTTAAAGTTACGCAAATCCATTAGGGTTGAAAGGTGGAGTAGAGTGGTAGTAGATGGGCTTAGGTGTAGGAATCCCCATACGAGGCATGAGTAAATGGTTGGTATTTTGTTGAGCAACTTGTAGATACATATATGTTAAAGATAACAGTGTATCATAATATCCAATAGGTATTACCTATATATACTGGAACTGATGTATACTTAAATAGTTGGATTAGTTAAATTGTTTTTTCAATATATTTTCGATTCCCTTCATATTTTTCTTAAATAAATGATCGTTACTAAGTCTTTTTAAAGTATAATACTAATATAATTAAATAGATTAAATGATTGTTACTTTTTTTAACGATTACTACATAATATCGATCGCTTCTCATTTACAAACTATCTATATATTTTTATGTTCAAACAGATTACTAATTAAAAAACTTTCTAGACTTTTCTATTCAACAAACCAAATATATTGTACCTTAGTCTTTTAAAAAGTTCATAAGTATAATAAGTAATCGTTATTGTTATCAATCGATTACATTATATCATTCTCTTCTCTTACACATAAATATCCTATCTTAATAGTTTAAATATTTGTTTAATTAAATCAATTCAATTCATAGCGATCGCTTACAATATTTCAAAATCAGCACTGCTGGCGTCATCTAACGGCTGTGTTGAGCAGCTGATCGTACAGCTGTAAGTGTCGCCATCTATCGACACTACACACAACATACGCCATCTGCAGGCGAACAGCTGCGGTTGATGCTGGCAACATTCTGTGAGCTTCTGACAACATTTTGATCACTTTATTTAACATTCTGTTAACAATCAACTGATCTGGCAGCTGTTATTGCTGCTGTTGTTGATGCTGCTGTTACTGTTGATGCTGCTGTTACTGTTGTTGTTGCTGTTACTGTTGGTATTGCTGCTGTTATTGTTGTTGTTGTTGTTATTCACTTTGCGCGGCTTTGCGTGACTTTTCGCGTTGGCAAAACAACAAAGAACAGATGTTTCGCCTTTTATTTTGGGAAATTTTATTGCTTTGACAGAAAATTTCACTTTCTCAACACATGAAGACAAACACACAGACACACACACAGACGCAGAGACACGCGCACAGAGAGAGAGCACAGTTGCGATCGATTGATCGATTGTGCTTTATATTTTCTCTTCTTTCCTTTTGTTGTGTGACCCCTCGAAATTGTGAATCACTTAGGCAAAAATTGCCGAATTATTTAGCACATTTAGCACATTGTTGTTAATTTATTATGTTAATTATTGCGCGAAGTTAATTGAAGAGACGAGGGACGTTGACGATCGCGATCTCGGCGAATTTGCGGCGTCCTTCGCTTTGCGAGCGAATCTGAGTTGAGTTACAATTGACAAATTTGTGAATACAACATTCACATTCACTTTGTATTCACTTCGATTAAGACTCGATTGAGATGCGAGAGCTGCACGGATTTATCCGATCGGGGAACGATCGATTCGTATCGGATCGAAATGAAAATATGTCTGAGTTTTCTCTGTTTCGCTGCTGTCTGTGCACGATATATTTCCTACACTTCACTTTACTGGCGGCAGATCGCAAATCGCATATACAACGAGAATGTATAATTATAAATAAATGTTCTATAAAAAACGCTTTTTTGTTCGCTCTTCTTTGTTGTTGTTGTTGCAGTTGTTGCTGTTGTTGTATGACTGTGTGTGTGCGTGTGTTTGTTTCTGTTGGTCTTGTGTTTTTGAGCCATTTTAATTTTAGAGGTAACCCAAAATAAATAACCAACCATGCCGTAGAACGCGGCCAGAAAGCACCTTTTCGACAAAGAAGCAACAAGGAACGAGAGCAACAATCGAACGGCACGCGACAGTGGAATACCCTTCGACCTATTCCTATACCTGTTCCGGTGTAGTTTAATTTGTTAAATTCATATGTACATACAAGTGCATGCTTTCAAACTATTCCCGACAGATGGCGCTCGCCTGCCTCCCTTGTTAGCTGACACAAGCACTTAGGAGTTGTTGCTCATACTTTCTTGAATAACTTCTGTGTTTATTGTGCGATCAAATTTAAATTTGGAGAATACGTAGATATTTTAATGAGCTTAATATATGTCAGGAAAGCTGTATGTTTTCTTGATCAGCGTATAGTATAGAGGAATCTTCCTGCCAAATTTGGTAACTCTAGCTTTTATAATAGCTGAGATCTGTGTGTCCACACAGACATGCAGACAGAGAGACAACCAGACATGGCTCAATCGATTTGGCTTGTGATGCTAAGTAAGAATATATATACTTAATGGGGTCTGCCACGCCTCCTTCTGCCTGTTACATACATTTGCACAAAGTTAGTATACCTTTTTTGACCATTTTCAATGATGGAAGGGTATAAAGAATACCAAAAACAAATACGAAAACGAAACACCAAGAAAAAAATAGAAATAAAATCCCAGCGAACAATTGAAAACGCCTCAAAATTGCAGGTGGCAAACCCCATTTCCTCCACTCTCTCTCGCAGTCTCTCTTTCCCCCTCTCTTTGTCTCTGTCTGGCGGCGTCTTTGATAAGCTTTGCGAGTTAAGCGTTTCCGAAAGCGTTCTAATGGGCTTTTCATGCGAATTTCCCTCCCAAGTGTTTGCGCTAAGGATTTGCGGCTTGGCTTACGCAATATCGCAGAGCCTCTGCCAAAGCCAAGCAATGATTGAATGAAAAGGAAAGTGAAAGCAGAAGA
This sequence comes from Zaprionus camerounensis, assembly GCA_018904165.1. NCBI lineage: Eukaryota > Metazoa > Arthropoda > Insecta > Diptera > Drosophilidae > Zaprionus > Zaprionus camerounensis. The sequence goes on from JAEIFS010000037.1 coordinate 1,139,947, forward strand.
GGGAGATAAATATAATAAGAAACAAACCTGACATCGCTATAGAGTATGGAAGGGGGTACCTAATGAGCTTATAACGTGGGCACTTTATCAATTCCACTTAATAATCAATTATATATTTAAATGGGGAACCAGTTACGCGATGAGAGCTTCTTGGAAATTAGAATAAACTCTGTAAGAGCTTTGACAACGTAATCGTTATCGAATTGAAAGGGTTATCCCCGTAGAGATATAAAGAAAATCCCCTTTTAAATTGAGCAATCAATTTACATATGCTTACTATCGATATTGTTTATCGATAAGCTCGCTACTCGCAGCAAACAATAACAACAAAAGTAAACTCTAGGCTGGCATCGATTCTTATTCATTACTATCGATATATTGTAGTTTAACGATAACACACACATCTCCAGCACCTCATCGTACTCAATTATCGCACATTGGCAACAACAACAACAACAATAATCGAACCTCCACGCAGGCATCGATTCCTGCTTGGACCCGCCGACGCGACGCGTTTGATTGCTCGACCGATGCGCTAATAAAGCTCTTAATACTGCCCGATCGCTCGAAATAAATCGAAAAGGCCGAGGCGCAACAACACACACGCACACTCACACACACTCTCACACACTTGGACAGTGAAATATTTTAAAATTAAAGCAATTTTATGTATTATTTTTGGTATTCTTTGTTTTTGTTATTGCATAAGTATTTTGGTTCGATGCAGGCAATGTCTGTTTGTACCCCGTGTGTGTGTGTGTTGTTGCTTTGGCTGTCGATCTCCTGCAACTAAATTCAAGCAAAAGGAAACCTTCTGCGGCCGCATCTGCTGCTATTGCTGGTACTGCTGCTGCGCTTCCAGCGGTGTCTGTTTTGGGAAGCCTCCTCATCTACACCCGCTCTGCTGTTGCTGCTTCTCATCTCCTTAGCAGCTGCTTCTTTTCCTTTTTCTGCCTCTTTTTCTGCTGCTTTTTGAATTACTTATTCTTCTGCTAGCTCTTCTTCTTATGCTGCCTGCTCTTCCTCATTTTCTGCTAACTTCTTTGCTTTTAACTTTTTAGTTGCCTCATCTTCCTCGCCTTCTTTTGGTGCCTTCTATTCTTCTTCGTCATCTGCTACCTTCTCTTCTGCCTTGTTTATTTGTTGTTATTAATTTATAACTAAGTTGTACTGCATCTTCAACTTGCAACAACTCAAACTGAACTGATGTCTCTCTCTATCTCTTCACCTTCTTCCTTCTGCTCTCTTCTACCCTCTTCTGCATTCTCACTATGCCTCGCACATGTTTATGAACTTTCCTTGCCAATTTGCTCAGCAGAACACACACAAATTTTAAAATTAGCACAAAAGTGAAAACATCAATATTTTTACATTTCTCAATACGCAACGATTTCTATGGAAATTCCAACAAGGAGTTTATTTTTAAACGCGCTGCTGCCCCGGGGGCACATAATGTGCTTGCGGCCGCCTTGGGGGCAAGAGAGAGGGCAGGGTAAACGCGTCTGTTTATTGTCAAAATCCTTTTGGCAGCGTCGAGCGCGTAATTGGCAGCGCTCATGAGACAGAAATAGCGCGAGGCTAAGATGCTGCAATGCTCTCGCTCGCACAACAGCAGTATCTCTGTCTTCCCCCTCCCCCCTCCTTCTGCCCTTCCTAACTGCCAGTGGTCACGTGTTGCTTGTGTTGCATGAGTTTTGCTCGAGTTTTAAAGTCAGCGCAACTTTTGCGCCTCGAAGTATGCAACGATTTGGCGCCGCCTCTGCTGACTTGAATAAAAGTTAATGCATTAATGCGAAACTCAATGAATCTCACACACAGAGGCAGACAAACACACACACTGGCATACACACACTGGCATACACACACTGGCATACACACACAGGCACACACCCACCCACACAGTTGCACGCTTAATTAAAGCGCAAGCACTGAAAGCTTTGTGGCATTACTGTCCCCTCTAATGAAGCTGCCTCTGTTACTACTTGTGGTTAATAACGCACACACACACACGCACACACAGGCAGACTCGCATACACTCCCACACACACTAACACACACACGCACATCGCCAGGTGAGCGTAAAATTTTATTGAAAGTGATGAATTAATGAGGCGTTAAATGAATAAATGCTTATTCTCTTGCCGCCCTATTGAACCGGAAGTTGCCGCTACAAAATGGCGTCGTACCGCATCGCACACACACATACACACACACATAGTAAATGCCACACAACCCTACATCCCTTTTCCCCATCCCTTGCGCTGCTGTTAAACTAACATAATTATTGAAATTGAGCTCAGTGCGTGGCTTAGTTTTCATTTTCATTCTCGCATTGCGTTTGGCCTTCTTCCTTTCCCCTGCCCGTCTCTCTCTCTCATTATTTCTCTAAGCCAACAACCCCCCCCCCTCCCTGCCACGTGTCACATCTTCCGGTTGAGCGGTCTAAAAGACCTTCAAATCAGTTTGTTATAGTTCTATGGCATTAATTAACGCATCAAATGCATACTAAATCATACTCTATATAAGCAATTTCTTTACCTTTTGTTCAGCTGGAATTTTCTCTCCTCGCACCTCCTCTCAATCGCCTCGTCTTGCCTCGTCGTCTTCAATCTGCAATCGGAGTAGGAAGAATAAAAGAAATTTTGTACAAACTGGTTTTGCAAATTGAAATTCAAACAATTCTTTACGGAACTTGAATTCACTTCAAAGACAGCTTGAACAATTTATTGTGCTTTATTTTAATACCCTGTAATGCATTTGAGGTGGATAAAAGGGGGTATATATGGTACTTATAATGGTAGATAAGAGGTAACTACTTTATAGATTTAAGAGAAGGGTATAGGATTATCTATTGTCATGTCTTGCCCATCTATACGTTAGCAGCTTCTTCTTCTCTTCCGATCGTTCCTATACTAGTGATATATAATAGTGCAGAATGAAAGAATTTATTGAATATTCATTATTCATTATTGAATATTAATTTTAATAGGCACCGATAGCAAAAGTTATATTTTATCAAAACTAGTTTTCATACAAAAACCTTCATTTAAGCCGATTGTTCTTTAGGCAGCTATATGTTATAGTGGTCCGATTTGAATGATATTTTATATGCATATTATATATATAGAATAAGTCCGATGTAGTGAATTTAGTTGCACTATCTTGACAAATAACAAAAATCAGCCGATAGTTTGTATGACAGCTATACGATATATCGTTCCGATCCAGCTTATTCCGACTTATATACAGCGTGCAGCAATAAGAAGCATGTGTGGCAAGTTTCATTGAGATGGCACTGAAACTAAGAGACTAGTTTGCGTTGCAGCAGACGGACACACAGATAAACGGACAGACGGATATACGGACAGACGGACAGGGTTTGTTTAATTCCTCTGTTGATGCCGCTGCATACTATATACACACAGGCAGAGATATACTTTATAGGGTCACAGATATCTCCTAAGGTGCGAAGTAATCTTCTGGCCAAAAGTAATACACTCTTTGCAAGGGTATTATACGCACATATACCCTACATACAAGCTACCTCTTGCCTTGGCTACAGAGTATTCAATAGTCAAGTGTGCACAACTGCAGCTCAGTTCTTTCAAATGAGAATTCACAAAATATTGTTATTGAAAACTCCAAAAGTTTAAAGCAAAAAAGCAGCTTAATTATTTTAAATATGTATGTGAAGCATATATCTTGAAACTGGTCGAACTTAATAATACACTGCGAGAAAACAATGAACAATAACTGCAGAGAGAAAGTTAGTTAATTATGGCACAAAAGAAAATCTATAATGGTTAGCTACAGTACTGGAAATTTCAACAAATCCAAATAGAAAGAGTAGAAATGTTAAGCTGATTTACTTATTTAAAGTCAGCAAGTTCTACTAAGCTGACAATAGATACTCAGACATGCATATCAGATGAACACACACACACACACACACACAAATACAGCACATACAGCACATTTGAACAAACATTTTGTTGGTTTTTGTGTTGGTTCTACTTGGCTTGTTATTGATGATATTGATGCCATCGAATCTATATCGCATTCATTTTACATGCGCGCACGGCACGCGCTATTAAAAACCAATAACTTACACAGCCTGTCAAAATACGTGTGCACACCCCACACACACACCCACGACTCTTTACACCCATCAGGATAACAGCATTTTATGCTATAAAGCAGCAACCATTAGCGCCAAGTGGGGGAAGTCTTAAACTAAATCCAAAAAAGTGCCAGCAGGTGCCAGGCACGCAAAAGGGAATCAGGCCCCTCCCCCCTACAACCTCTCTCCCTCCCTTCCCTACACACTGCCTGCACATTTATGCAAAGTGTTGAAAAATAGACGAAAATCGAAAGAGTAAATGCAATTTAGTTTTATGAGCGTGAAATCAAGCCAAATAAATGTTATGATAGATACCAATTTATTGCTGGCAAGGGAGAGGAGGGGAGTGCCTAGGAGCAAGTGTGCATCAGTAATGCAGGCTGCGTGCAACGCGGTGTCAATCACACACAGTACGCCAGGCAGGTTGCAAGTAGCACGTTGTACGTTGCACGTTGCCCGTCGCCGCAGGTTTGCAGTCGAACAAACACAGCCGCATTGCATTTCCGCTGCGGCAGATAACAACAACAACAACAAGTTGCTATGCAAATGTGCAGCGAGAAGGTGCTAGCAGTGAGAACCCAACCCAACCCAAGTCAAGACCCAAGCCAAGCCAGTCCAGGCTAGACCCAACCCAACCCAAGTCAAGTCCAACTCAGGCGTAGCTGCCTTCACTTCGTGACTTTGGTCAGCTGCGGCGACAGCGTCAAATGGCAATTTTGAGTTTCGCTTTCGCTTTTTGCTTCTTTGCTGCACAGCGAGGGCGGCTTATAGAGTTGCGAGTGAAGATTTATACACTTCTGTAGAAGCAAAACTGCCACCAAGAATAAGGCAGTAACTAAAGACTTGACTTAGAGACATACTATGGACTATGCGTAATACCAATCAAATCTACACCTTTATAAAGGCTGATTTTTTAAGAGCTATAGGAAAGTTTTTCAAAAAAAAACACATTAAATTCAGAGAAATGCATGACATCTTTGTTTGAATCTATAGTACGATGAATATAATTGAATTTTTGGAAGATTATTTCATGCAAATGTTGAGCGTGACTGCGCCTCAAATGGTCCATCCGCTCAGTCCAAGTTCGGCATACTCTTTGCAACATTTCGGAGGATATGTGGGTTTTGTCTATAGACATTCGATTTGACATAGCCCCACAAAAAATAGTCCCAAGGCGTTAAATTGGACGATCTAGGCGGCAAATTGACCGCTGCCAAACGTGAAATAAAATGTTCACCTCACTCGCCTCTCAATAAGTGCATTGTTACGCATGCTGTGTGGCATGTGGCACCGTCTTGTTGAAACCACATGTCTTGCATAACTAGTAAAAAAACGATCGAAGGAGATTATAACCTGTAGGGGCATCAAACTGTCGGCATGCCTAAGGTAGTCTTTTTTCCTCTACCATAATACTTTCTCTCTCATCATTCCCAATTCAACACCTCTTTTCCCTTCTGCCACAACTCTCTCAGGCAACCCTCGTGCGGCATATCAAATGCCAAGTGCATATGCCACACACACCACATACATATGCACCATAGCCACACATAGCCACAGACCATTTCAAAATGTCCTTGAAAGTTGCAAAACGCCACTTGGACTTGTGGCTTGAGCTGCGTTGACTTGCTCCCTCTCTTCGCCTCTTTCCCATTCTCCCTCGCTCTCCCTCTCTCTCTCTCTCTATGTCTGCTACTTTGGCACGCTGCCTGTAATTGATAAACCAAGCACACACCCTGCCACCCCTTGCCCCCTTCCCATATACCCCTCTTCGCTGCTCGCAGTCACTGTCAAGTGCAGTCGATTGCCGATTGCCATTTGCATTTCTAATCGAGTTGCAAATGTCGCCGGAAATGGCCGCAAACATCAAATCAAACACAACAAACACACACACACACAGCTATGCACACACATATGCAGCTACTGCTTGACTTTTGAAGTGTTTTGATTAGCGGAGGGTGCTAAATTTCGACAGGGAAAACAAACCAAATAAAGCGCCGCGCAGTATGCAACACTTTTTATAGCAGAGCCAAACAAACAAAAAGTTGAAGTTAAGCAACAACAATAACAAGAATAGAACAATGACAACAACAACAACAACAGTTGAACAACAACAACAACACCTACGCGAACTTTAGCTTTTTTTTAGCTTGTTGGCTTGTTGGCTTTTTATAGGCTCAGGCGCGCAGAGGCTAAATTTAGCTGGCAAAGTTGAAAGTTGAAAGCATTTCCGCGTTGCATGCACCGCCTGACGTCAGCGTACGCCATTTTGTATGCGTATTTCGTGATTAAAGTATTCAAAATGTTAAACAAATTTAATTTATGCATTTTATGCATTTCATCACAAGAGGGAGCAGGAGGAGGGGGCAGCTGGGAAAGCCCCAAAAGCAGCGACAGCTAATTGAAAATTCCATACTCGACACATGAGTGCAACTCAATGTTGAGTGAGTGAGTGCATTGAGTGTGAGTGAGTGAGTGATGCATTCGCAAGAACACGCCCCCTGGCGACAGTTAGCTGCATTTCCCCCCTGCAACTGGCTTCGGCTGCGGCTTCGGCTTTGAGTGTGTATCGTGTTGCCTCGGGGCTGAGCCAACCCTCGTTCAAGTTCAATGCAGCGCAGCGACGCTGTCCTTGACAACGACGTCGACGACGACGCTGGCGGCAATGGCGCCCCTGAGAATTGTGTGACAAGTTGCCAAGCGACGATGCATGCGGCAGGCGCCCACATGCCTCTCCCCCTCCCTGAGGCAAGTGGTGGAATGCAGCAGGCAAGTGGAGGCACCCCCTTTTTGCGTAATGCTGAGGCGTGTGAGGGCGTAACGAGGGCGACTAACGGTCAGCGCAAGAGAGAGAGAGACAGAGGGAGCGAGAGGTGAGTCTGTTGTCACAGTGTTGCATGTGTGTGTGTGTGTGTAGGTATGTTAGTGTTAGTAAGTGTGAGGCGATTGCTTGAGCAAAGCCCAAAGGTAAACAATGCACAATGCAGAGGCAGAGAGAACATATTGCACAACTTATCGATACTCTGTAAAAACAGTGTATGCAAATTGAAGCAGACAGCATAATGATGCGGCTAAAAATACCCTGGAATAACTAGCACTGCACATTAAAAGATATTTAATAATTTATATTAATTGTTTTCAATTAGAAAGAATTTCTGCAGTTTATACACTAAATATTGTCATACTCTACCATTTTAGAGGGTATTCTGTTGACAGCTATCTGTCCTCATACTTAACTGGGTGCTCTTGCACCCTTTTTGTTTGTCGTCTAATTAGTTCAATGCGTAACAACGCGACTTGCATAAGAAAACGAGATTATTTGTTTGGTCGAGCGAGAGCAACAGCAAAGCAAATAAAAACTAAATAGAATTAAATTATATATATAAAAATATATAAAGAATATAAAAACTAACATTAATAAATAAATGAGAAAACAAATTTTAGCATTTACCAAGTTAATAGTATTGTATAATATAACCTATACTGTATATACGATAGAATTATACTATATTATCAATTATACTATATGATTAACAATGTGAATGGTGATTTTTTAGCTATTATCTCTTTGGCAACACTGGTTTAAACAGTTGACGCACGTTTCGTGTTTTGTTTCATTGTCAAACATTTTCAGTTTGGTCTATAATTTAACCATGAATCGTCTTACAAACGAACAACACTTGCAAATTTTTGAATTCTATTATCAAAATGCGTGCTCTGTTAAAAAAGTTCATTCGGGTTATTATACTATATGTATATATACTATATTATACTATATGATAAATAATACTGTATGATTAACTATGTATATTTTGTATTTTATTATAGTATACAGTTTACTTTATATTTAATACATTTTTCATAAATTCTTACAACATATTTGGCTAGGTTTTGGCAAGTTTTATCTGTTTAGCTCGTGCTTGGCTTAACAATTTGGGAATGTTCAATTGGCACGTCGCAAAAAAAAGGTTTAATGACTTTTCTCACAAGAAATGCAACTTAATCCATGCCATAAAACGAGTCTATGTGGAATTTGAAGGTGTTGCTTGCGACATGCAGTGATAAAAAGCGCTAAAGGCAATAGAGAAGGCAAGGGAGGGGTAGGGGAAGATGGAATGAGTAAGAGGGAGACAGAGAGAGGTAGGGGAAGAGGGAATGAGTGAGAGGGAGACAGATAGAGCTAGAAGGAGGCTTGCAAGTGTTACAGATAGTGAAATTGACACATTCTACTAGGCGTATACTCAATATATGAGATATATACTCTCTATGGAAGATATAGTAGACTTGACGTAGACTTGATATAGGAGATAATCTCTCTATGCAAGAAATATAGTAATAGACTTGTCGCAGACTACATATAGAAGGAATATTCTCTATAAAAGATATAGTAAACTTGGCGTATACTTGATATAAGAGTTACATACTGCCTGCATAAGATATAGTAGAGTGATAAGCAGCGTTGTCTCTATGTATGCAAAATCCCATTGACATCACATGTGCCAAGAGCTCGTGGCACCAGCTCAGCAATTATGTGCAACAACAAACAACAACAACAACACACAAACAAGTAACGCAAAATGAGAAACGAACAACAAAAACAATAACAAATCGGGGGACAACAAAAAGGCGCCAAGTCGTTTAATCAGCTCAACAAATAGGCGCAGATATAAATGTTGCTGTTGTTGCTGTTGTTGCTGTTGTTGCTGCTGTTGCTCTCGTGCTTTCTTTATGCTACACACTCACACACACACGCAGACACTGACACAAGCTTGTGGGGACACAGGCAGACAAAACTCGTGGGCACTCGACACAGAATCAACAACTTAACTAAAGTCACGTGTAAACATTCGAAAATGCTGTAAATTGGTATTTATTGCAAGTTGAGACAGCAGCAGCAGGGAGAGAGAGGAAAAGACAGGCAGAGGGGAGAGAGAGAGAGAGATGGAGGAAGGGAGAGAGAGAGCGCGCTGAATAAAAAGTGTTGATAAACACAAAGCGGCAAAAAGTCAACAAAATTGCGAGTTCAACTGAGAAAAGCAACAATTAAGAAGTGAAACACACACATACAGCATACAGACACATACACACACATGCATACACACGCGCGCACATGCAAACACAAACACTGACGCACTCACTTTGGTTTTGCATGTGGGAGCCGGAATTCAATTAGAATTACATGCAAAGCTCTCTCGCAAAGAGAGAGCAAGCCAGAGAGGGAGAGCCACAGTGAGAGAGCAAACATGAGAGAGAGAGCGAGAGCGCGCTCTCCATCTGCAGTTGCTGCTGCATAAAATGACATCACAACAACAACAGCAACAAAGCCAAGCAAAGCAAAGGCAGACGAAGCTGCGCAGTGCGATAACAGCGCACGAGAGAGACGAACAACGTGAGCGAGCACGAACGTGGAGTGAGTGAGAGAGAGAGAGAGAGAGGCAGCAGAGCGAGAACTGAAGCATGTATGACATCAGCGTGTGCACGATTTGTTAACAGTTAATCGCACGATCGCTGCCCAGTGGCGTAGTGTAGGTGCGAGGCATGGCGTGAAGGGGGAATGGCAGAGGGGGAGGGGTAAAGAGGGTTCTGAATTCGGAAATACTTGAAACTTTGCTGCGCTGCGATTGCGTTTGCTGTTGCTGAGTTGTTGTTGATGCTGCTACTGCTGCTGCTTCCTTTTCTACTACTACTACTTATTCTTCTACTACTTCTAATGCTACTTCTACTACTTCTAATACTACTTCTACTACTTCTAATACTTCTGCTTCTTCTACATATTATACTTCTTCTAGTTATTCTTCTACTACTTCTTCTATGTCTTCTACTACATCTTTTACTTCTTCTGCTAGTTATTCTTCTTCATATACAGCTTCTTTTAATACTTTTCATTCTACTTCGACTACTTATTCTTCTACTTCCTCTTCTTCTACTACTTCCTCTTCTTCTTCTACTATTTCTTCTTCTTCTACTTCTAATACTTCTTCTACTACAATCCTCTATTGCTTCTTCTACAACTTCTTCTTGTACTTCCCTTTCTACTTCTTCTATTTGTGCTTCAACTACAATAATTTTTCTAGTTATTAATCTACTTCTAATTCGTCTTCTAATACTTTTTATTCTACTTCTTCGTCTACTACTTCCTCTTCTACTACTTCATCTACTACTTCTTCCAATATTTCTTCTTCTTCTACTACTTTACTCGTTTACTACTTCAGCTGCTTCTTTACTACTCCTTCTTCTTCTACTTCCTCATATATTTATTCTACTACTACTTGAACTACCATTTCTGTTTTTTCTTTTTGTTCTTTATTTTCCCCACTTCTTCAACTACTTCTTTTTTTTCTACTACTACTACTACTACTTCTTCTTACTCTTCCTAATGCGCTGCGTGCCTTTTTCTTTTGTTTTGAGCTTGTCTTTTGTTTTGTTTACATTGCGTTTTTGTGGCTAAAATACTCTGTTCTCTTTGTTTAAAACGGAACACGTGCCCCCGCATAGCTACCAGTTAGTAGTACTAATACAACCCCCTCCTCTATCCAACTCTACCACCCACCCACCTCCCTCCACCTGTACACTCATTAAACATTAATTGACGCTTCATTTGGTCGCTGGCAAACGCGTGAAATCTCTTGAGAACCGGTTGGGCCTGGACGCAACTTTGACTTGCCAAAAAGGCAGCTTAAGCTGCCGCACAGCAACAACAACAATGGAATAAAAAACAGAAAATCACACACACCATACACACAGCACACACACTCGCGCACATACTCAACTGTCGACTCTAATAATTTTTTGTGCGCTATTGATTTATTTCTTTAGCAACCTTTTTGTTCTTTTTTTCATCATATTTTTCACAGTTTGTTGTGCTCGTGAATTGTGCGTAACATTTTATGCGATGATTGTTAATAATTCTTTGTGTCATAAAACTTTCGTAGGAATTTTGAGAAACACACACATATTTCACATATTCATTATCTATAAAGTTGTATACAGTTCCAATACGCGCAGTTCCCCAAGTTGACACCTTAATCACCTGCTAGAGAGCTGTCAAAGCACACCAAGAATTCCGCTTAAATAATGTTGTCTTTGGCTCTCTCGCTTTAATGATCTACCCCAGCGTGAGATGAGCAAGATAATGTCAGAGATCTACCATAATCATGAAGCATAAGACAATTGCCTCGAGGCCTTACTGACAGATCGTTTTGTTATCGTTGGACGGGGGGAACTGCCATAAATCAAAGGCATAATTATGATCCTAGTTAATCCCAGAGAAAGCACAGTGGGATCTTAAGTCTATAACTAAGTTATCTTAGACAATTTTTAGAATGTCAAAATATATGTTTTATATAAAAATATCAATATATCGATACTACTTTGAATTATTCAATATCATTTTTGTCGGGAAATACTTGTTAGTTAACAAATTTCAAAAATATATAGATGTATATTTAATATACGATATTACTATGATGATATATATCATGAATATTGAATATACGATATTATTACGATGATATATATCAAGAATATCTAATATATCGGTATTATTGTGGCTATATATATCAAGAATATTCAATAAATCGACAATATTATGATATATATTAAGAATATGTAATATATCAATACTACTACAGTGATATATATCCAGAATATCTAATATATTGATATTATTATAGCGATACATATCAAGAATATTTAACAAATCGAAATTATGATGATAAATATTTAATATATCAAAATTTTTACAGTGATATATATCAAGAATATCTAATATATTGACATTACTATTACGATACATATAAAGAATATCTAATACATCGATATTATTAAGAATATTAGCTATATCGATATCATTATGTAGTATTATTTTATAAGGGTATATTAGTATTATTTTATAAGGGTATCTGTACCACGACCAAAACGAACTATTGTACCCCTGCTGATTTTTGAGCTCAAATATTACTTCAGTTTTTCTTATGATTCCTACGAGTTTTACTGAATTGATTCACCTTATGTCTTATAGTATTCTATGTATATTATATCATTTCGATATTTTCTAAAAGAAATATATTATCAATAAGATATTAAATACATATCTCCCCAACTCTACTCTCTCAATATCTTAGCCTTATTTGTGCGTTAGATACAAATTAGCATACTCTATTGATTAATATTGATACAGCTGCGTATCTTCGCTAAATATCTTTTAATGTGTTCGGGAATCTTAAGTACAAATAACATGGAAAGTACTTTTATTGCCCTCATCTGACTTATTTGCATATCACGCTGGTTTCTACGAAATTTCTATGGGTTTCTGCGTTTCTTCTGTGTTCCATTGCCAGTTTAGTTAGTTCTGGTCCACACTTCACTTGTCTGGTTTGCTTTTCTAATGTGTGTTGATTTGCTCAATGAAAGCAATTAAATCAAAGGGGGCCATCGAAGTGGACGCGCGTCTGGTTATTGTAGAACCCGAGAACTACGAGAGGTTCATGGGTTATTATTGGAGAGGGCGGGCCAAGATTGCTAAGGGTACGAGGGGGCTAATGATCTGATCTCAAGGTAGCTGACGCATCTGTATAACTGATTAATAATTTATGCAGATAGATATGTATGTGTATGTGTGTGTGTGTTTGCACATACAGAAATAATTAAAAATCATGAATCTTAATACACAATTTTGCACGGTAAATATTTATTTATTCAATTTATATGAATTATACAAACAAAACACTTTGGCCCCCAGCCAAGGCACATAATTCAGCTGAAACTAGCATACCCTGTAAATGAAAAGAGTAGAGAGAGCATTAAAGAGTAGAATGAGAAGTTATGTAGAGGGAAATTAGCTTAGGCAATCTTGAAATCTTCTTCAAATAAGATAAATCAACAACTCTCAATCTTCCTATATTTACAGGGTATGTGCTGGCCCACCACATACTTCAACAACTTGTACTCAACAAGTTTCGGCTATGGCGTTGTACAAAATCATTAATAAGTACAAGTATTCAATACATTTTGGCAGCTGACGATGATTGTTCTGTTTTGGTCAAGTGTTCGTGCCGTAAAAGGGGCTCAACAAGCGAAGAACCCCAAAAAAATAACAATAAATAAATGCGAATCACAACAATAAACTTATTTGCGCTTCAATTAAATCGCAATTACTTCACTTAAATCAATCGCACAATTCGAAGTCAGCGCTTTAACTAATTAAAAGTTTTTGGTGCTTGTTTTTTTTTCTCGATTTTGTTTTCAATTTAATTAGTTGCACAGCAACTTCAAAGCAGAAGCAGGAGGCGGAAAAGCGCAAAAGCATAAAGAGAAAATTGTGTTACATTAAAAACAAAATGAGTAAAAGTTTCTTCAAGCTTGTTAATGGTGTTTAAAAGTCAAGCCAGGCCAACGTTGCGTATGAGCAATGCCCGGAAGTTCTGCGGAGGGCGTGGCGTTCTTTTGTGGGCACACGCAGGTGCCGCACTCCCACAGCTAGGCATAATTTACACAAGTAACGAGCTAAAACCAGCTAAAATGACCCAAATTGTGGCAGGGGCAGAGAGTGTAAGTGGTGGGAGGGGAAGGTGCTGAAGGTTGCCCCCTTGTCGCACTCGCACTCGATCAATTGGCGGCATTCAATCAATGCTTGAATGACGTGGGTGAATGTCTCTTTCCATTCAAATATCCTGCTCCCATTTTCAGTTCCACTTTAGCCAAATTTGGCTATTAAAGTGGCTAAGCAAGAGTTGCTCAACTGATCGACTTGGGCATACCCATCACTGATTGACAGTTTAAACAAGTTAGTCGCCTCTCTCTCTCTTCTCTTTACTCCAGCTAGCTCTATTTATACTACTCGTGTCTCGCCTTACATCTGATCTGATCTGACAGCAGCTTATATACCCGTTTTAATCTGCCTTGCAGCGGGTATAACAAAACTGTGTGTATCCAGCAATAAACGGAATTAGAGTTAAGCAGCTTAATGAACCATTTGAAACTTTCACACACACACACACACACACACATAGCCATCACACATCATTATGATGTCTGCGATATTTGGCACTCAATACCGCAAGTGGAACCAATTTTTAACCCAAGTTTTTCAAATGCGAAATTTGAAACGAGCGTCGGCTAGTGCGAATTTTGTATTAGCTACGGCAGCAAGGAAGTAAAATAACCAGGCATGTATAAATATATATGTATAGTATAAATTAGGCATGTTATAGCGAGGAAGGAACTAAAGAAACTCGGTATAACTCTCTTGTAATAAAAAGGGAGGAGAGAGAATTAGTATAACATATGTCTGCTATGTTATATATCTATCTACATAAGAAAGCAACAGAGAAAACATTGAATAAACCTCATATTATAATGTGGGAGAGGATCTACTAGAGGATACTGGTGATATCTCTTTTATATCTATCTACCTGAAGAAGCAACTTAAGAACCTCTGCATATCTCGCATGTTATAGCTAGAAAACACTAAAGAAACTGGAAATATATCCCTCATATCATAAAGAGTGAGGAGATCTAAAGAATCTTTGTATATCCCACATGTTATAGACGAGAAGAACTAAAAAAACTGGGAATATATCGCACATATTATTAGGAGAGAAGAATCTCTCTCCTCCTGTAACTAGTTTAATTTGCAGTTCTTTTTCTCAGGAATATATAAATATTTATGTATAATACAAACTAGGCGTGCTATATCGAGCAAAGAACAAAATAAACTCGGGACATCTTTGTTATATCTATCTACCTAAAGAAGCAATTTAAGAACCTCTAGACATCTCGCATGTTATACCCAGAAAACACTGAAGTAACTGGCAATATATAGCTAATATTATAAAGAGAGAGGAGAACTAAAGAAACTGGGAATATCACAATTGGTGTTACTAGGGAAAACTTAAGGATTTTGTAATTTATTCCGCATGTTATAACGAAGGAGGAGAACTAAATAAACTCTTAATATTCTGCATATTAAGGAGGCAGACCAGAGAGTGCTACTACTAATACTACTCGGGATATCCGGCATTTTATAGGAATGAGGAACTAAAGAAACTAGGAATATATCAAATATATATTATATAATAAAGAGTAAAGAGAACGAAAGAAACTTGGAATATCTCAGTTATATCTCCTAATATAATTAGTTTAATTTGCCATTCTTTTCCTGAAACAAACCCCAGTAAATTCCAACATTCCTTAGCTTAATGATCCACTTCCTGAGCTTGGCGATGAGGCGTGAAAACTAACTCGCCACATACCCTACACTACGCTATAACGACAGAGCCGAAAAACCCGTTCCAGCTGGCCAACTAGCAAACTGGCCAATGCCATCAAAACACAATTACGATTACCTTTACCCGCTTGGGGGGCACCAAAAGCGGCCCAAAACGAAACTGCAATAGCGCGTCGATGATAATGATCTTGCAAAAAAAACACAGAAAAAGAGAAAGAGCAGAGGCAGAGATGGAGGCAGAGACAGAAGAGGGCACAGAAATAGCCCCGCGAAAAATAACAGCAAAAGCGGACAAGTTTCTCAAGATAACCAACTGATGCCGATGCGATTTTCAAGAGCTTCACACACACACACACACACACACACACAGAGACGGGCACGAATAAGAGCTTGGCCTGCCGTTGCCGCTGCTGCTGCTGCTGCACGGGACTCTAAAAATAGCTAGCGCTCATTAGAAAAGGCTAAAAATAGCCGCAAGTTGAAGCGCGTCGTTTGCGCTGCGTTCGCGTTCGAGTTCGCATTCGCGTCGAGGCAACAACAAATACAAGTAAAATACAAATAATCGTAATAAACAGAAAAGAGCGTAGCGCGTATAATATGATAGCTTAAGGTGGGCCAACAACCCACCTGACAATGGGTACACTGAACCGAATCCTTCTCCACAGACGTGGGTGCTGCCAAAGTTCCTTTATCCTTTTCTGTACAGGGTTCTTTGTCCCCACTGTGCACTGAGCACTTAAAGGGGGCACTATGCAAGCAGTTTAAGTATTTTCTGCACAAGATTTTGTGCTATCTAATCTGTCTAGTCATAAGATACTATTATTATCTAATACAGATACAGTTACTATTATAATCAGACAGCCAAATGTATGTAAAAGGCAGAAGGAGGCGTGACAGACCACATAAAGTATATATATTCTTGCTCAGCATCACTAGCCGAGTCGATTGAGCCATGTCTGTCTGTCTGTCTGTCTGTCTCTCTGTATGTCTGTCTGTCTGTCTGTCTGTCTCTATGTCTGTCTGTCTGTTTGTCTATGTGAAAGCACAGATCTCAGCTATTATAAAAGCTAGAGTTACCAAATTTGGCAGGAAGATTCCTGTATACTATACGCTTATCAAGTTTATTTCAAATGTCAGGTGCCACGCCCGCCGTCCCCGCACATCAATAGTTTAATATTCAAAGTCGATTTGTAAGCGGGGTGTACAAGATAAGACTCTCCTACTTCAACATATACTAAGCTGATTAAAATAACTACGTATACTCCAAATTACAAGCCGATCGGACAATAAACACAGAAGGTATTTAAGAAAGTATGAGCATAACTCTTAAAAGCTTTTGTCAACTAACAAGGGAGGCAGGCAAGCACCATCTGTAGAGAATAATTTGATAGTATGCACATGTACATATGTTTGAATTTAACAAATTAAACTACACCGAAACATAGGCCGAAGGGTTGTTCTCTCTTTTTTTATAATGCGAAAGTTGCAATGCATCAATGTGAAGCTTCTTTCTGCGCGGTCTTTCTTCTATGCAGAGATTTTGAGAAGTACTTGACGACACCAAAGCGTTAACATCATTTAAAACAATTAAGTTAAATTCCAGTCTGGTATTTTAGGCATGTTTACATGCCAAACATTTGATGATGGGTAAGGTGGCAGGGGAAGGAGTGAAGCGGGTGCTGTACAGGTGCTGGGGCGAGGCAGAGGGTCTACCCAGGGCAACGCCACTTCAAACAGACAACAAACACAGTAGCTGAAGAGTATAAAGAAACAGGCAAGGCAGGGCAGAGAGAGAGAGAGAGAGAGAGATAGGGATAGAGAAGAGACAGTTGGGAAGAGAGGGGAAGAGAGAAGAGAGGGAGCGGCAGTGAAGCAGGCAAGAAACCCAATAACATAAAAGCTAAAGAATTTTGCGCAAAAAGGATGAAGGCAACTGGCAACAACAACTGCAAAGCAATGGGGAGAAGGGGGTACAAAGGGGGGGCACAGTTAAGTGTAAGTGTGCGTGCAAGTGTATGTGTATGCCTGTATGTTTGTGTGTGTGTGTGTGTGAGTAAGTAGAAAAACCCGCTTACAACAGCACAAAACAACAAAAAAACATACACCAAGCAGTGACGACCTTGATAAGTTACACACACACACACACACACGCGCGCGGGCACTGTGAAACTGCCCACGAAAAAGGAAGGGCTGAGGCTGCCCAAGGAGCAGCAGCAGCGGCAGTGGCAGCGCAGCAGCAGAGCCAGAGAGGCCCGCATACAATTTTCTGTTTACAAACGACAGGAGCTGCAGCAAAGGGGAAGGGCAGGCAGCACGCACACACCACAATCGATGCCCACTGCGAGAGAGAGAGAGTGGTGAGTTTCCTACTTGGCGTTCTCTTGTGCTCTGGTTCTCTCTCTCACGCGCCTGCTGCGGGCATCAACAAGTGTCAGAGTTTCCTAGCTCAATTCCGTTTCGTGTGGCTGTGTCTGTGTGTGTGTGTGTGTGTGTTTGTGAGTGCGGCGCGCGTGGTGAGCTTTTGTTCTTATTGTAATCTTGTACAATTGTACACGGCGTACTTAATATACATACTAACAAACACACACACACACACATTATCATGCTCTGCCTTTTACTATTGAATTTCTCAAGTCGCTGTCGCCGTCGCTGCTGACGCATGTAAAGCATGCCTGTCTCCCTTCCCTCTCCCTCTCCCTCTCTCTCTCTGTCGCTCTTTCTGTTGCCGGCAATCAGCTGTAAATCAGCTTGAAATTCGGAAATTCAATTAATATTATTTAATAAATTCGCATTCAATATTGACACACGGCAAACACACACAGCGCGCCATGTGTGCGCTTATGTACACAAGCCACTGTATGTGTGTATGTGTGTTTGTGCCACTGTATGTGTGCAATAAGTGGAAAAGTTTTTGTTGCTGCTTTGCCATTGAGTAGCTAAGTAAATGCAAAAACAAAAAACGTCTTAAATGATCGTGCAACGTGCCTGAAATTATAAAACACAAATCAACGCGGAACCTGCAACGAGGCAACAAGCGCTGCTGCACTTGCTGCCACACACACAACCGGCTCAGAGCGGACTATGGGGCAGACAGAAGGAAGGGGCAGTGGTGGAGAATGGGAGGGGAAGGGGGGGCGTGGTACAGTGCAACGTCTAGTTTGAGTTTTGAACGACAGGCGAACACAGGAGACAAGCCATAATTAATCAGACTACAGGCTGCAACAACAACAACTGCAACTTGCAATTTACGTGTACAGCCAGCAAATTGCGAATTCCGAGCAGATCCTTTACAACAACAACAACAACAACAACAAACAGCAACAACAACAAGAAGAACAACAACAAGCTGCTTGTTTGCCATGTTATTTGGCTTTCCAACTGACAGTTCCTATATTATTTACTCAACATTGTTGCCATCTCACTCACACACACAGACAGAGTCGGGCAATCGATATGTCAAAACAAGTTTTCAAACATCAATTCGCATATTTTTACAAATTATATTAAAGCTCATAAAGCCAGAACAGCAACAACAACAACAGCAACAATGACAACAATAGGCACAAGCATTTTTCGTCTATGTACTGTGAAAAACTCGTTTTGCTTGTAAAACTATTTAACAATTGTGATTCCAAAAACAAATAGAACCGTACAGTGGGTGACGTACAAGGGTAGACGACAGGCATACCCTGTAAATTGCGCAAAGGAAGAAAAACATAGAGTAGATTACACATAAGAGATAAGGTCTAATCAAAGTACTAAAGTATAGACTGTAAACCTACTAAGAGGAAGTAAATTAGAAGATAGAAAATAGAAGATAGTCTAACAAATTGTAAAGTAGATATTCCAATAAAGCAGACAGACAGTCTACTCAGTATTCATTCCTCTCTCATAAAGTGCCTGCCCGTCTTCAACATAAGAAATTAGCGGGAATTGCTTACCCCCATTGAAGCTTAGTCTTGATTTCTCTATAAACTTATCACTACTACCCTTCTCAAGTGAACTCTGAGTAATATTCATGATAAATATTACTTCAACTTAGAAGCGGAGCATGAAAACGGTTCAATAAACGTCGTGACTAACTTAATATTGTAAGTAAACAGTAATCTCACACACACACACATGAAACTGTTATGTCAGTATGGAAAAACTACATTTTTTTGCATTGTACATCATCTACACACAGAGAGAATAAGTATTGACAAATAATATAATAGAATTTACAGTGTTTCCTTCTTCTTTTTTCTTGCAAATACTATAAATTTAATAAACAAAACTTATCTCTACATCTCTCAACTGAAACGGTTGATATAATGCCCGTTTTTGTGCAGTGTACTGTAATCAAATGGAAAATTTGTATAATTTTGTGTGCAAATGAGGTAATTGCAATGTGAAAGGGGTATCAAAAAGCGAAAAAATACCCGAGACCACAACAAAGTTATAATTTATCTAGATTTAATCTTTGTGATTGGGTTTTACACCCAACAATTATGGGTCGACTATTATAATACTAATTGCACTTTGGTACAGTGATAACTGACCAGACAGGCCCTTTAGACTAAACTACGTAATACCTCTGAGAACTACGAGGGTCGTTTGATAAGTCCGTGACTTTTTGAATAAAATATATTTTTTTCGTCAAAGAAGCGTTTTAATTCTCAACATAATCTCCTTTTAGCTCTATACATTTAGTCCAGCGTTTTTCCAATTTTTTTATTCCTTCCAAATAATAGGTTTTCTCAAGGCCCTCAAAATAGTCGTTTGTTTCTGTGATGACCTCTTCATTTGACCCGAATCTCTTACCGCCGAGCCATTTCTTCATGTTTGGAAACAAAAAATAGTCACAGGGGGCTAAATCTGGAGAATATGCTGGATGGGGTAGCAGTTCGTAGCCCAATTTATGAAATTTTGCCATGCTGACTACACACGTGTGCACCCGTGCATTGTCCTGATGGAACAGCACTTTTTTTTCGCCAAATGCGGTCGTTTCTGCTTCAAATCAATATCGAATCTGTCCAAAAGCTCTGAATAATATTCGCCGGTGATCGTTTTACCCTTTTCAAGGTAATCGATGTGAATGATACCTTGTGCATCCCAAAAAACTGTGGCCATGACCTTGTTGGCCGACAGACCCACCTTGGCCTTCTTTGGTGCACGTTCACCCGGAGAAACCCACTGTCTTGATTGTTCTTTGGTCTCTGGTGTGGTGTGGTGGATCCATGTTTCGTCTACGGTAACGAAACGGCGCAAAAATTCGTTTGGATTGCGGTTGAACATCGCCAAACACTCCTTTGAAATGGTCACACGGTTGCGCTTATGGTCGTGTGTGAGCAATCGCGGCACCCATCGCGCGGAAAGCTTTTTCATGTCCAAATATTCATGTAAAATGTGATGTACCCGTTCAGTTGAGATGCCTACAGCCTCAGCTACCTCACGCACTTTCATTCTCCGATCATCCAATATCATTCCATGGATTTTGTCGACGATTTCTGGCATGACGACCTCTTTTGGGCGACCTGAACGTTCGGCATCACTTGTACTGGTACGACCACAACGGAACTCAGTAAACCATTTCTTAACCATTGAAATTGATGGTGCAGAGTCCCCATAATATTTATCAAGTCTTTCCTTGGTTTCGGTGATGGATTTTTTACGCAAAAAATAATGCTTAATTAGCACACGAAATTCACTTTTTTCCATTTTCGTTAAAATTCACGAGATCGTCTGCTTTCAATGCCTATAAAACGCAAACTAAGAAACGCAGCTTTCTCAAAATTTTACAGTCAGCTGTTAATCGATAACTGCTGACAGGAGCAGTGTTGTATTTAGAGCAGGTGCGCGGCAAATACAAAAAGTCACGGACTTATCAAACGACCCTCGTATTTACTTTTCCGTATTGAAATTATCTCTCTCTCTCTCTCTCTCCCTCTCTCGACAGTGACTACTGTTTGTAAAAGCATATTCAAATAGATAAAAAATTCCCCAAAACAACAAAAGCTTTGATCTAGTTTAAATGGTGGGATGTGGGGGCAAAGCAGACAACTGCAGACAACACTGTCAACTGTTCCTGTTTTATGAATTACACTCGAGATCTTGTCGAACACTGAAATTGTATTTAATCAATTTAAATTACTCTTATCAAACACCAAAATCACATTTAATCAATTTAAACTTCTCGAATTTCATTCTGTTCGTCTTCTGTTTGCACTTTCTTCAGGCAATTATTCGTACAAATAATTTCCTCCTCGACTGTGGATCGTTGTCAAGTCACCTCACTCTCACTGAAAGATGCGCTCTCTTTCATTGTGCTCCTGGCACATATCGTTTGCTGTGTGGTGGGCAGAAAGAGAGGCAGTGGGCAAATGGGAGAGTGAGAGGGAGAGGGGCAATGTGATGGTGTCGTTGATCCACCGTTTAGGCAATGATTCTCAGCTTTTGTCTGCTATCAGTCGCCGCTATCCGGCTTAGTCTTGCTCTCTCTTACTCTCTTTGTGTGTTGCGAGTGTGTGTGTGTGTGTGTGGGGTGGTGAGCTTGTCACTTAATTTGATGTGCGCTGCGCGTATGCTGCAATCAAAGCACACACACACACACATAAACACACTCTCACACGCACAGTATGCAAAACAAACCTATTAAAGTGGATAGACAAGTTTTAGCCAGTGCTGATAAAGCGGTTTGCGCTGGTCAAGCACACAGAGAGCAAAAGAGAGAGAGAGAGAGAGAGAGAAGGAATGTAAGCAGAAGAGAAGGAGGTTGCACAAAGAAAGCAACTTGCAACAACGAAATATCCATAAAGAGTCGATAAAAATAACTCAACGTTGCCTGCAATCAATTTTAAAATAGACCCGACTTACAACAACTCAACACAAGAAGAAGACAAGGAAGAACAAGAAGCACTGGCAAAGGAGGAGTAGAAGAAACTAGCAAAAAGGCAGCAAAAAAAAACACAACAAAACACAAGGCGAATTCAACTCACCGCTGCGCTCCCGCGCCGCACAAGTTCAAGGCCAAGTGGCCACGGCGCCTCCTCTCTTCTTGTTGTTATTGCTGTTGCTCTCTCGCTCTGCAGGCGCTGCCTTGGTATGTGTGCGCTTCGTGTGTATGTGTGTATGCTTCTCTTTATGCAAAAGAACTTTCGTTTTTAAGTACATGAAGCGCCAAGTTGCCAGGGGGGTGAGGGGGAGAGAAGCTTTTACTGTTGTTGTTGTTGTTGCTTCTGGTTATTTTGTTTCGTTAGGGCGCGCGTGGTGGAATACAAAAACAACAAACACACTAAGAAGTCAACAAATTCACAAAATTTGTATATGTTATTTGCCTGCAGCCTGTGCTGCTTTGTAAATTAATTAACAACACTCGGGCACACACACTCACTCACTCACTCACGCACACACGCGTAGTCACACACACACACACACACATACTCCATATCAAACGCGCGCGCCGAGATAAGCAAGGCAATTTATTTGCACTAAAATTTACTTTTTGCACGAGGAGTAGGCGGAGGGTGGAGGCGGGGGGTGCCTGAATTCACCACACACACAATCACACTGGAATTCGACGTCGAACCAAACACGCAACCCGAAGTAAGCGCACGTTTTTCTTATGATTTATGCCCGAAATTCTTAAATCTCGTATACACTGACAAAATGCGACGCGATTGGGTTCAGTTTGTTTAAATAATTCGTTTAGCAAGTTGTTGGAAATTCAAAGAATTTAGGAAACAACGCAGAGACAACGCAAAACGACGACACCGCGATTACGAGGCGCAACAACAAATGGTGAGCGTAAAGAGAGCCCCACCACGCGCCAGGGTTGCCAGAGTTGTGAGCTTTTCTTGCGCCAAAAAAGCTCCACCAGCAGTGTTGGTGAACGTCTCAAATGGGCGCCACAAAACAAACATATGATACAAATTGGTTTTATTGCTAATTAGAATTACTTAATTAATAATTTATAACTATAGCATAGGCAAATTGGCCTTGAGTGCATCGAACTCTTTGCGGGCCAGTGGCTTCAGATTGGTGCCCGAGAAGGGCGACTTGTACTCCACATCGCGGTGCTTATTCACCAGAACTTTCTGCTCTGAGTATATCAGATTTATTTGCTGCTCGATTTGTTGTTGATCTGCATGGGGCAAAAACGGTATAAATAATGATATTTTATAAGAGGAATGCCTACTTACCCTTCTTAAGTAGTTCTATGGCCTGTGCCCGCTTCATCTTGACCAGCATGCTGCCTATGGTAATCCACGCCTTTGGCTCCTTCGACTTCTCAATGAGTCGCAGCGCCTCGCGGTTCTGCTGACGTCGCTTGTCCATGACCGTTAGCTCCTGCTTATTAGCCAGTATTTTATCGGCCAACTCTTCCGATTTTGTTATAATTTCTATGCTTTTATTTAGATCTGCTTCCGACATGACTTAAATTTTTTGCTGGTTGCGCTAATTGTGAAACTGCCGACAAAACGTAAACACAGACCAAGTGTGGCCAAATCGAAGAAAATACTGCCTTTCAGCTGGTCACTCTAATAGCTGAGCGAAAGTGAAAATGGTAACACTTTTCGCAGCTGTGAATGAATGAAGCGCGCCAAGTTCAAACTGCTTGTGGTTTAATCAAGTTTTATATTGAAAATTTAAATTTATATTTCTCCTTCCTTTAACAGCCAATTTATTTAAAGTATGCAATGCAACCCTAACACAATAGTTTAAAAATGAGCGTTAAAATGATCAATGATTCGTTAAATGTAAAGCTTTTTAGTTGCCTTTTCTTTAGTGCTTGTAGTGGGTGAGATGGTTGATCATCTCGTACAGCCACTTGGGCTGATCATGCGGAGCCATGTGTCCTGCGTTGCGAATCATGATCTCAACAAGATGCCCTGCATGCTTAACGTAGCCAGCGACCTCGCCATCAATACGCCAAATCTCACGGGGAGCGATCTTGTACTTCTCGGAACCGGGGAACTTCAGTTGGTTCAGATAATTACGGGTCAGTGGATAAGCCACAATGATGTCCAGTTGTCCGCTGTAGATGCACACGGTGTAGAAGTTGAGCAGCTCGGCTATCCAAGGGGCCACAGTGTCCATGACGTCCTTCTTCAAGTGAATCTCCACTTTGTTCTCCTGGTCCAGATCATGGAACGGCATGTTGCCCACGTGGATGGCACGACGAGTGGCACCTGCCTGCAGGAAGTCGCCCAACTTGGCATCAGATGGATCCGGTTGGGTAAGCAGGTAATTGTAGTACCAACTGTAGCCAGTCAGGTTGCTGAATATGCTGCCATTGGTCATGTCCCCATTGATGAGTGAATCGAAGACATCGAAGGCGCATTCCATGTCATGTTTCTCGATGCAGCTAGCGCCCTTCTTCTCCGCCTCATGGAACTGAATCAGTCCATTGTCATCGATCAGTCCCAACTGATAGAGATAATCGCCATACTTGAGCTGATGCAGCGGATCGGAGAGTCCATTTCCAATGGCAACGCCCTTGAGGGGAATATAAACCCTTGTCTCGATGGCATTCTGCACCTTGTGGATGTGGTAGGCCAGGGCGGGTACATACTTCCCAGCATAGGACTCTCCGGTCACCCAGAAGCCCGACGAGTTGCTCCAGCCGAAGAGCTCGTACAACTGCATCACAGCCTCGTGCAGATTGCGTCCCACGTCGCGCTCATTCTTTGCATATCCGTCATCCTTGTCGGTGAAACTGAACCCTGTGCCGACAGGGTTATCAATGTAGATCAGGTTGTGAGTCTTGCTCCATGTGTAGTTGCGCTTCTGCAGCTTGCCCTGCCCCTCCAGCTGGAGAGGACCGTTCTCTGTGAACAGCCCGAAGAGCGACGAGGCACCCGGACCTCCCTGCAGCCAGAGCACAACGGGTGCATAGTCGGCATCTGTTTCTGCGGGGAAGTACCAGAAAAACATGTTGGAATTGAAGCCCTTATCGACGGTCAGATAACCGGAGTAGCTTTCCACCCCATGGAACTGGGAGCCCGTGACTCGTGCCATATTTTGCACTTGCTTCTTGGGCAGCGACGCATTGTGGATGAGGGGGGTGAGGAACAGTGGCTGACCAGGGTCCACACCATCGCTGTAGAACTTGAAACGCGGATAGGGATTGATGAAGCTTCGCTTATAGGGCGTTTGCTTTGTCTCGGCGGCAACAGCGCCGACTGCGACTGCGCCAGCGACAGCTGCGATTATTAAAATCACGCAATGATTTGCGCTTTTCATTGTCTTTCACTTGCGCTTCAACTGTGGGCGGTATTTGATGATAATGAGTTATATTAATACTATATGCTCCACTTACCCGATTTATAGATAAGAGGAATCGAAATCTCAGCAATTTACTCCAACTTCTGTGTGCGACAGCAAAAACTACTCTGAAGCCGGCGAAAATTGTGTTGCAACAGAGATTTTGATGTAGTTCATTTAAAATGAGTTCACTCGAACTAGTGCAGTATTTTCTGTTATCGATAAATGCAACCTGTTGCAGACTAGTTCCAAAGTCCTATCGATTTCATAGTTTTAAATCAGCTGTTGATTTAAAACAAAAATAGAATTGATATCAATTTAAAATGAAACATTTTCCAAGAAACATATTCGTGGATCATCAAAACATTGCTTGTTATGAGTAACAACAACATGGGAAACTACATGCATCAGTTGCGGCATAGTTTGCGTGTATAACAGTTGAAAACGTAAACAGTGCCGTCTATGAGTCATATACATAAGACGCCGGCTGCGCTGCTTTCGCTTTTGTTGTGGCCCCAATCGGCATTTAAAGCATTCCAGTGTAGGCAGCTGAAACAGTTAGTCGCGCGCTCTCTACTCGCAACACAATTACGCGTAATTACACATAGCTACACATACATACATAGACTACCTCACCCAAAACCAGAGACAATATGTTTGATTTCAATTTGGAATTCGCAAGGGGCGGCGCCTCCTTCACTGCTGAACTGTTCCAACTGCTGTCCGCAGGTGGCGTCAAGCAGAACATCGTCTTCTCGCCCTTCTCCATCCAGACGTGCATCGCCCTCGCATTCGCCGGTGCCCAGGGAGAGACGGCAGACCAGATTGCCACTGGACTACGTTTCGTCTCAAACTTCCCCCCAGAGGTGGCGCAGACCTTCCAGTTTGTTCTGGAAAAGTACAGAAATAGTCCTCTACTGAAGGTCGCCAACAAGCTGTACGTGCAGCAGGGCAAGCAGCTTAAGGCCAGCTACGAGGGGGCCATCAAGGAGCAGTATCACTCCGAGGCAGAGTCCATTAACTTCGCCCTCAGTGATGCAGCTGCCCAGTCGATCAACGCTTGGGTCAATGCCAAGACTGAGGGTAAGATCACTGAGCTGGTGACGCCCGACGCCTTCGACGACAACACTCGTCTGGTGCTGCTCAATGCGCTGCACTTCAAGGGCAGTTGGGTGCACAGGTTCCAGGAGGAGGCCACCGCGGAGGATGACTTCTGGGTGGGCGAAGAGCAGAGCGTCAAGGTGCAGTACATGAACCAGAAGGCCAAGTTCGGTTACGCTCACTTCCCCGACTTGGAGTGCACCGCCCTCGACATGCCCTACAAGGACTCTGATCTGTCCATGTTCGTGCTACTGCCACAAGAGCGTGAGGGACTCAAGCAGTTGGCCGAGAAGGTGAAGACAGTCAATCTGGTGGATCTGGCCGACAAACTGGTTACCGAGGAGGTGCACGTCAAGTTCCCCAAATTCAAGGTGGACTACTCCATCGAGCTGACCGACAAGTTGAAACAGGTAACAAAACAGATCCTCCCTAGACAGTCCTCACTGTACTCCTCGACACGTAGCCCGTTTAGTTGGCGGTATCAATAGGTAGCTGCACAATCAGTTAGCGGCTCTTTCGTAATATTTATTATGGCCTTATCTGCGGGCCACTTTCATTTGATGTAGAGAATATTTCAGGGGCTTATCGACACATTCTCGAGGAGTGCAAGATAAAGAAAGTGCAGGTAGTAAAGGGGATTTTCATGTTGCTATTTGTGTACAGAAATTCGTGCTGCAGATGATGTCTGACTGGGAGTCTATACAACTAGTTAGCATAGTCGAACAAAGGGAATTGCAAATGTGTATCTAGTGGATAAGCGGCCGTTGTCCGAGGGCATTCTCAGTCGTTGCATGCTTGTACCCTCTCCTCTCTCTCCCACTTTACTAGTTATTTCTCACAAGTTATTGAAATGGCATATCTTATCGAACAGACACATGTTCTTAAGCGCTTAATGACCTCATCCATAACACTTTAAATCATTGTTTATTTATAATATCTGTGTTTTGTTTACCCTTAGCTCGGCATCACAAAAATGTTTAGCGACGGAGCGGAATTCAATAATCTGCTGGAGTCCCCCGAGGGCATTTCTGTATCAAAGGTGCTCCACAAGGCAACCATCGAGGTGAATGAGGAGGGTACCGAGGCGGCCGCTGCTACTGGCATGATTATGCTGACTCGCATGATGACATTCCCGATTCAGTTCCAGGCTGATCGTCCATTCCTGTACGCCATCTGGAATAAGAAAAACATTCTGTTTGCCGGCGCTTTTGTAAATGCCCCAACTGGTTAAGCTGTGCATTAATAATCCTCATTAATTTATTATGTATAACCTAACAACCTCTGAAAATCTTAATAAACTCACCGCACAACGATTTGAATTCTAACTTACGCGGGAGTAATATATTTTGCGGATGGGTAGCACTGTCTGTGCAGAGAGCATTCCTTCCCGCAGCCAACTTCACGTGAACTGCGTTGAATAGTAATGCGTTCCACATTTATCGATATATAAATTATTGCGAACTAGCTCTAAATTTGTATCGATCTTGTAGTTGGGAATTAACTGTTAATATAAAAAACAAATAAAATTAATATATAAAATAGAACATTGTTGAACATAGAAAATTTCATGTACTGGATTATAATTGCCAAAACTAGCAGAATGACTTAGGCAGTAACGGCATATAAACAATTCCAGTGGATATAATGGATGATATGCACTTGGAATTCGCGAGGGGGGGCGCCTCCTTCGCAGCTGAACTTTTCAGCTTGTTGTCTTCTGGCGGCGTTAAGGAGAACATCATTTTCTCACCCTTCTCCATCCAATTGTGCATCGCCCTTGCCTTCCTTGGTGCCAAAGGTGAA
This sequence comes from Zaprionus camerounensis, assembly GCA_018904165.1. Lineage (NCBI taxonomy): Eukaryota > Metazoa > Arthropoda > Insecta > Diptera > Drosophilidae > Zaprionus > Zaprionus camerounensis. The sequence continues at coordinate 1,168,440 of JAEIFS010000037.1, forward strand.
ACAGCCGACGAGATTGCCAAAGGGTTGCACTTCATCTCAAATCTCGAGCCCGAGGTCTCAAAGACGTTTCAGTTTGTTCTGGATAAGTACGAGAAGAGCCCCCTTCTAAAGGTAGCCAATAAGATATACGTGCAGCAGGGCAAGCACCTCACAAGCAGCTACGAAAAGGCTATCAAGAAGCATTATCACTCCGAGATAGAGTCCATTAATTTCGCCCCCAGTGATGCAGCTGCTAAGTCGATCAATGCATGGGTGAAGGCTAAAACTGCAGGAAAGATCACGCAGATAGTAACGCCCGATAGCTTAGACGACCAAACTTGCATGGTGCTCCTCAACGCTATGCATTTCAAGGGCAAATGGATGCACAGGTTCAAGGAAAAGAACACCAGGAAAGACAGCTTCTGGATTTCTGAGCAGCAGACTGTAACCGTAAATTACATGCACCTCACGGAACATTTCGGCTACGCTCAGTACCCTGAATTGGAATGCACCGCCGTCGACATGCCTTACAAGGACGCGGATTTATCCATGTTCGTGATGCTGCCAGACAAGCGTGATGGGCTTGAGCAGCTGGCCGAGAAACTGAAGACCGTCAACCTGGTCGATCTGGCCGACCAACTGAACAATGTGGAGGTTGCACTTAAGTTTCCCAAGTTCAAGATGGAATACTCCGTCAACCTGGTGGACAATCTTAAAAAGGTAAAAAAAAACGGTTTCGCTGTACCTATAATATTTGTGTCATAAATACCCTCAGCTTGGGATCACTAAAATGTTCAGCAACAAAGCGGAATTCGAGCATCTATTGAAATCCCACGAAGGCATTTCCGTCTCAAATGTAGTGCACAAAGCGTTCATTGAAGTCAACGAAGAGGGTACCGAAGCTGCCGCTGCTACCGGCTTAGTCTTAATGCTAATGAGCGCGACTTACGCACCTGAGTTTCACGCTGATCATCCGTTCCTGTACTTTATCTGGAACAGGAAGAATATTCTGTTTGCTGGTGCCTTTGTCAATGCTCCAACTGCTTAGGCGTACTTTATTAATTGCAATAAATTTACTGTAATCAAAAAAACCTGAAACCATAATTATCTCCACTCACAACGATTTAAAATCCATAGTACGCGGGTCTGGTGTCTGAGCAGGGATCATCACGGAGCGCAGCCAACTTCAAGCGAGTAAGAAACTGCGTTGAATGGCGCTGCATGGAACCAGTGTAGTATTTTCAGAAATCGATATATCAACCTGTAGAAAAATAACTGTAAAATAGTGTAGATCTAGTTCCGAATCAACTGTTAATTTAAAACAAATAGAATTAATGTCAACATAAAAGGAGACATTTTTTAGGAAGTCATATACAAAATTTGATGTTCTGGATACAATTATATGGGATAACTATTCTCAAAACTTGCGTAATGAGCTGAGCTAATAACGTAAACCGCCTATGACTAACTCAATCGGTATTTAAACAATTCCAGTGCAGGCATAGTCTTTGACAACCATTAACTACGCTAATATGGCTGATATGCACTTGGAATTCGCGAGGGGCGGCGCCTCCTTCGCAGCTGAACTGTACCACTTGTTGTCCGCTGGCGGCGTCAAACAGAACATCGTTTTCTCACCCTTCTCCATCCAGACGTGTATCGCCCTCGCCTTCCTCGGTGCCAAAGGCGAAACAGCCGACGAGATTGCAAAGGGGCTGAACTTTGTCTCTAACCTTTCGCACGAGGTCTCAGAGACATTTCAGTTTGTTCTGGACAAGTACCATAAAAGTCCCCTTCTTAAGGTCGCCAACAAGGTGTATGCAATGCACGGAAAGCACCTCAAACCGAGCTACGAGGCTGCCATCAAGAAGCATTTTCACTCTGAGGCAGAGTCCATTAACTTTTCTCTAAACGATGCAGCTGCAAAGTCAATCAATGCGTGGGTCAATGCCAAGACTGAGGGTAAGATCACTGAGCTGGTAACGCCGGACGCCTTCGACCACAACACTCGCCTGGTGCTCCTTAACGCGATGCACTTCAAGGGCAAATGGATGCACAAGTTCAATGAGAGGATGACTAAGAAGGATGACTTCTGGATCTCTCAGAAGCAGAATGTCAAGGTGGAGTACATGTGCCACGTGGAACACTTCGGCTACGCCAGCTTCCCCGAATTGGAATGCACAGCCCTCGACATGCCTTATAAGGACGCTGATCTGTCCATGTTCGTGCTGTTGCCGCAGAAACGTGATGGGCTTGAGCAGCTGGCCGAGAAGCTAAAGACCGTCAATCTGGTGGATCTGTCCGCCAAATTAGTCAACAAGGAAGTTTCAGTCATGTTCCCCAAATTCAAAGTGGAATACTCCATCGAGCTGGTCGACAAGCTGAAGCAGGTAAACAACAGGACCTTGCCACACTGGTCTCACTTCGGGCTTATAGTATTTGTATTCTCTTTACCCTCAGCTCGGGATTACAAAAATGTTCAGCAACGGAGCGGAGTTCGATAATTTGCTGAAGTCCCCCGAGGGCATTTTCGTTTCTAAGGTATTGCACAAGGCGACCGTCGAGGTCAACGAAGAGGGTACCGAGGCGGCGGCTGCTACCGCAGCGGTCGCGGTGTTCCTGAGCGCGAGCATGCCGACGGTGTTTAACGCCGATCACCCGTTTCTTTACTTTATCTGGAACAAGAAGAATATTATGTTCGCCGGTGCCTTTGTGAATGCACCAACTACTTAGGCACTCGTGCCTTAAAATTATAAAATTGATAACATGAAATGAAACATATTTTGAGAAATACTTCAGAGACACATACAAAATATCATATTCTGGACTACAACTATATGTGGCAGCATGAGCTGCGTGTATAACTGTTAACCGGGATCTGGTACAGTTGGAGACAGTGCATCATAGTCTACCTCAGCCAAAAACAACGATACTATGAACGATATCAACTTGGATTTCGCGAGGGGTGGCGCCTACTTCGCAGCTAAACTGTTCAACTTGTTGTCCGCTGACGGCGTCAAAGAGAACATCGTTTTCTCGCCCTTCTCCATCCAGACGTGTATCGCCCTCGCCTTTGCCGGTGCCAAAGATCAAACAGCCTACGAGATTGCCAAGGTGCTGCACTTCGTCTCGAAAAACCCGCTTGAGGTCGCAAAGACCTTTCAGTTTGTCCTGGATAAGTACCAGAAGAGTCGCGTATTAAAGCTAGCCAACAAGGTGTACGGGCAGAGCGGCATGCATTTCAGAAGCAGCTACGAAGCGGTCATCAAGAAGCATTATCACTCCGAGAAAGAGTCCATTAATTTCGCCCCCAGGGATGTAGCTGCTAAGTCGATCAATGCATGGGTGAAGGCTAAAACTGGAGGCAAGATCACGCAGATAGTAACGCCCGATTGCTTCAACGACCAAACTTGCCTGGTGCTCCTCAACGCTTTGCACTTCAAGGGCAAATGGATGCACAGGTTCAAGGAGTGTGACACCAATGAATATGAGTTCTGGATCTCTGAGCAGAAGACTGTAAACGTAAATTACATGCATATCACGGAACATTTCGGCTACGCCAACTTCCCCGACTTGGAATGCACCGTCCTCGATATGCCGTACAAGGATTCTGATCTGTCCATGTTCGTGATGCTGCCATACAAGCGTAATGGGCTTGAGCAGCTGGTCTTGAAACTGAAGACCGTCAACCTGGTCGATCTGGCCAACAAACTTAACAATGTGAAGGTTGAAGTCAAGTTCCCCAAGTTCAAGATGGAATACTCCGTCAACCTGGTGGACAATCTTAAAAAGGTAAAAAAAAACGGTTTCGCTGTACCTATAATATTTGTGTCATAAATACCCTCAGCTCGGGATCACTAAAATGTTCAGCAAGACAGCGGAATTCGAGCATCTATTAAAATCCCACGAAGGCGTTTTCGTCTCTAATGTGATGCACAAGGCGATCATTGAAGTCGACGAAGATGGTACCGAGGCGGTCTCTGCTACCGGATTAGTCGTAATGGCAGTTTTAAGCTTCATTAGCCCGCCGCAGTTCTACGCCGATCATCCGTTCATGTACTTTATTTGGAACAGAAGAAATATTCTGTGTGCGGGTGCCTTTGTCAAGGCGCCAACTGCTTAGGCATACTTGCAATAAATTTACTGTAATCGAAAAAGTCTTAATCTTGATAAACTCAACGCACAACGATTTGATTTTTCTAGACTGGGTAGCAATGTATTTAAAAGGAGTTTGACTGAGCGCAGCTAACTTCAAGACACGAACGAATGAACTAAAGATTGACTAAATAACGAACTAGATGACTCGTAGACCAAAAGAACAAAATACCAATGAACTTAAATCAGGGATTTAGTTCGTTAGTTCAGTTTGCGGATTAGTTCAAACGAACTGAGTCTGAACTTAACGGTACAACTCTAGTAAGTACTTCAGAGGCATATACAATTTGCATATTCTGGAGCAACAATTCACGAACATTGCGGCATGAGTGGCAGAGTGTATAACATTGGGAAAGGTAAACAGTGCCGCCGATAACTAATGGGACGCGCCCCCAGCTCTGTTATCACTCTTATTGTGGCTCAAATTTGCATATTCTGGATCACTCAATGGAGCAACAATTCACGAACGTTGCAGCATGAGTGGCAGAGTGTATAACATTGGGAAAGGTAAACAGTGCCGCCGATGACTATAGGGACGCGCCCCCAGCCCTGTTATCACTCTTATTGTGGCTCAAATTTGTATTTAAAGCATTGCGGTGCATACAGCTGAAACAGTTGGAAGCGCGCTCTCTACTCTTAGCAATATCAAATTATAATGGTTGATTCAAACGTGGAATTCGCAAGAGGCGGCTCCAGATTTACCGCGGATCTGTTCCAATTGTTGTCCGCTGGCGACGCCAAGGAAAACATCGTCTTCTCGCCCTTCTCCATCCAGGCATGCCTCGCCCTCGCCTTTGCCGGTGCCAAAGGCGAAACGGCAGATGAGATTGCCAAGGGGCTGCACTTCGCCTCGACTCTCCCGTCCGAGGTGGCACAGACCTTCCAGTTTGTTCTGGAGAAGTACGAGAAAGGTAATCTTCTGAAGATCGCCAACAAGCTGTACGTGCAGCAGGGCAAGCAGCTTAAGTCCAGCTACGAGACGGCCATCAAGGAGCAGTATCACTCCGAGGCAGAGTCCATTAACTTTGCCCTCAGTGATGCAGCAGCCAAGTCGATCAATGATTGGGTCAATGCCAAGACTGAGGGTAAGATTACCCAGCTGGTGACACCCGACGCCTTCGACGACAACACTCGTCTGGTGCTGCTCAACGCTCTGCACTTTAAAGGCATGTGGTTGAATCAGTTCGAGGAGTACCGTAACAAGGAGGATGCCTTCTGGATCGCTGAGCAGCAGAGCGCCAAGGTGCAGTACATGAACGGGGACTTGCGATTTGGCTACGCCGAATTTCCCGATCTGGAGTGCACTGCCATCGAGATGCCCTACAAGGACTCTGATCTGTCCATGTTCGTGCTGCTGCCACAGGAGCGTGAGGGACTCAAGCAGTTGGCCGAGCAGCTGAAGACAGTCAATCTGGTGGATCTGGCCGACAAAATGGTTACCGAGCAGGTGCACGTCAAGTTCCCCAAGTTCAAAGTGGACTACACCATCGACTTGACCGAAAAGCTCAGTCAGGTAAGCAACAGAACCTCTTTGGGCAGGCTTCACTGTACTCCTTGACATACAGGTATAACCCCCCATTTGATATAGAAACCAGTAAGAAAAGCCACAGTCGCGCAGCACGTGACAGTGGGATACCCTTCAACCTATGTTCCTATGTATGTACACATATACATATGCACATGCTTTGAAATTATTATCGACAGATGGCGCTCGAGCTTCGCTCTCGCCCGCCTTCCTTGTTCGCTGACTCAAGCACTTGTTTTTATGCTCATACTTTCTTAAATAACTTCTGTGTTTATTGTCCGATCAGATTGTAATTTAGAGAATACGTAGATAATTCATTCAGCTGAGTATATGTTATAGTCAAAAAGTTGTATCTTTTATACAGCGTTTACAAATCTAGTTCAAAAATTAAATTATTGATCTGCGTGGGCGGTGGGCGTGGCACCGAACATTTGGAATAAACTTGATCAGCGCCTGATACACAGAAACCTTCATGCCAAATTTGGTGTCCCTAACTTTTATAATAGCTGAGATCTGTGTGTTTATCTGGTCAGACGGACAGACAGACAGACAGACAGACATGGCACAATCGACTCGGCTAGTGATGCTGAACAAGAATATATATACTTTTGGGGTCTCCCACGCCTCCTTCTGCCTGTTATATACATTTGCCCTTATGGGTATAAAAACTACCTTGTGTGTCCTCGGTGTTTCCCGGGAGTCCCAAGTCATTTATTAGATATATATACTTCCATCTTCCCATTTCATTTTTCTAACAAATTTGCATTGTTTTCTTTGTATTATTTATAATCCTTTCTTTACCCTTAGCTCGGCATTACGAAAATGTTTACCGACGCAGCCGAATTCGATAATTTGCTAGAATCCTCTGAGGACATTTGGGTTTCAAAGGCTGTGCACAAGGCGACCATCGAAGTCAACGAGACAGGTACAGAGGCATCCGCTACTACCAGCAGTCTTGTGGGCGTGACTTCCATGCCTGACCTCATGTTCGAGGCTGATCATCCGTTCTTGTACTTTATCTGGAACGGCAAGAATATTCTGTATGCCGGTGCTTTTGTCAATCCGTCAACTGCTCAAGCTATGTAGATGCATTTATTTCTGTAATTTTACAATATGCTGAAAACCTTTATAAACTCAAAGCAAATCCATTTGAATTGTAACGCATGTAATCCTTTATCAGAATAAAATGAGAATTTCCGAGGCACATTACGAGCTCTATATTCCATTGTAGCTAACAACAACAATAATTCTGTATCAATTCTGTATCTAGCTTAAAATCACAAATCCTCACCCACCTATCTAGTAACTAGTTAAATATATACTTATCTTCTTTCTAGTGACAGTAGAATTCTTTAGCTAACTGCATGCCTAGAACATTCTACTCGCTATTTTAATTGGTCTTTGCTTACTAACACTAACTCTCCTGATCTGATTGGGTTTTCCTGCGTTTTCCCCAATCCTCTGCAACAAATGTTGAATCGGCTCTTTCTTTTTTTTATCCCAGTTTCAATTAAATTCAATTCATTTATTTCTTTTCACAAATCTTACTTTCAACTTAAAATTATTCTTAGTTAAATATTTCAATTTAAAACTTAAATTATAATTATTAATAGATTTTTTTTACTTTTAAACAGTCGACTGACCATAGTTCAACTATAAATAAATAATAAAGACCTTCTGCAAAATGCGTGTATGATTCATGAGACGTGAAAGCTGCGAGACTTTCGTTTCTTTTGATTCTTCTAATCAGCATTTAAATCATTCCTGTGTAGGTTGCTGAAGCAGTTGGACGCGCGCTTTATACTCTCAAGGAATTACGCATACCCTCACATACATATATAGACTACCTCACCAGAAGCTGCGGTAATATGGTCGATTTAAACTTGGAGTTCGCGAGGGGTGGTGCCTTCCTCACCGCTGAACTGTTCGAAATTCTGCCCCTGGATGGGGTCAAGCAAAACATCGTGTTCTCGCCCTTCGCCATCCAGACGTGCATCGCACTCGCCTTCGCCGGCGCCCAGGGTGAGACCGCGGACGAGATTGCCAAGGGGCTGCACTTCATCTCGAAGCTCCCGCCCCAGGTCGCAGAGACCTTTAAGTGTGTGTTGAAGAAGTACAAGGATAGTAGTCAACTGAAGATCGCCAGCGCGCTGTACGTGCAGGAGGGCAAGCAGCTCAGATCCAGCTACAAAGCGATCGTCAAGGAGCAATACTATGCCAAAGCAAAATCCATTAACTTCGCCCTTAGCGATGCAGCCGCAGAGTTGATCAACGCTTGGGTTAGTTCCAAGACCGAAGGCAAGATCACGAAGCTGGTGTCGGCTGATAGCTTCGACGAACAAACTCGCATGGTGCTGCTCAACGCAATGCACTTTAAGGGCAAATGGCTGCACGACTTTATGGAGGAAGACACCAAGGAGAAGGACTTCTGGGTAAGCGAGATGGAGAGCGTCAAGGTGCACTACATGTACCAGAAAGAATATTTCGGCTACGCCGACTTACCTGATCTGGAGTGCATTGCCCTCGACATGCCCTACAAGAAGTCAGATCTGTCCATGTTGGTGTTGCTGCCACAAAAGCGCGAGGGACTCATGGAATTGGTCAAGAAGCTGAAGACCGTCAATCTGGTGGATCTGGCTGGCAAACTGGTCAACCAAGAGGTGAATGTCCACATCCCTAAGTTCAAGGTGGACTACTCCGTTGACCTGACCGACACGATGAAGCAGGTAAGCAACAGGGCCCTGCCCAGACAATCTTTATTGCTCTCGTTGATGATGTAATCGCTTCCCCTTTGAGGAAAATAGTTCAGGTGCTTATTATTAGATCATGGGAATTTTGAGAAAAAAAAGTACACGACCGCAAGGGGGTAGTCATGTTTGCTTTTTTCGTACAATGTAGTTAATCATAAAAAATAACTGGAATATTCGAACAGAGGAGTTATAAATAGGGAGTTCAATTTGTTTGTTATAGGATACAAGATAGTTTTCCCTTGAAGAATGCTTTTCCCCCTACTCTGGGCCTGTCTCATGTTAGTCACAACTTTTCAATGGTTTTAATTACCCTCAGCTCGGAATCACTAAAATGTTCAGCGACGGAGCCGAATTTCATAATCTGCTGAAATCCCCCGAGGGCATTTCTGTTTCAAATGTTCTGCACAAGGCGACTATCGAGGTTAACGAAAGGGGCACCGAAGCGGCCGCTGCCACTGGCATGCACATGATGCTACTGTGTTATAGATTCTCGGTTTCGTTTCACGCCGATCATCCGTTTTTGTACTTCATCTGGAACAAGAAGAATATTCTGTTTGCCGGTGCCTTTGTCAATGCGCCAACTGCCTGAAGTAACTGTGTATTGTTTATCCCCATTTTATTCATTGTTATTCCTAAATAAACACAAGATTTAAATAAATCCGTTAGCGCGGGTAATATGTTCTTGGGCTGGGTAGCACCACTAAGCATCGAACATATAGAGTACTCAAACAGCGGAATCTACTCATCTAACGCAATGCGAACGGAGGGACCCCAGAACGCGAAGTGTTTCACGAGTGAGCGATGGGCTCTCTTCGTTAGAAACGCACATCGGCAGCAAGTCAGTCGCACAACGACAGCGGAACGATGAGCATGGGTGCGATTCTTTGCGCTGTGCGATCGTTTCATTGTGTGCGTATATGCATGCACAAGCTAGCATATGAATGTATGCGTTGCTTGTGAAATTTGACAACAGGCAATTGCTTCGGCCAGCGCGCTGGCAGTCTGAAGTCAATTTTATGTTTCGGCGTCGAGAGCCAAGAGACTGAGGCACAGTGGGCACAAACGGTTAATTTGCGGCGAAACTTTTATAGCTTCGAAAATATGTGGCTTGACTTATGGCATAATTTTATTTAGTAAATACATATTGATGTATTCCGAATTTTTTAGTTTTGGCTCATAAATTTTGTCAAAATTAGTATAGTCATAAACAAAAAAAATTATAGGTGTTGCACAACTTTTTTTCGATATTATAAATTTGATATACAAATTATAATAGAAATATGAATATTTAATCTATCTACTCAATAAATTATAAATGCACATATTTTCAGATGTTAAAAGTTATTGCCGCCAAATAATCATTTTTGCCCACTGTCCTTTGGTCTCTTGGCTCTCTTGACTTCAGGCTGCCAGCGCGCTGGCCGAAGCGATTGCCTGTTGTCAAACTTCACAAGCAACGCATACATTCATATGCTAGCTTGTGCATGCATATACGCACACAATGAAACGATCGCACAGCGCAAAGAATCGCACCCATGCTCATCGTTCCGCTGTCGTTGTGCGACTGACTTGCTGCCGATGTGCGTTTCTAACGAAGAGAGCCCATCGCTCACTCGTGAAACACTTCGCGTTCTGGGGTCCCTCCGTTCGCATTGCGTTAGATGAGTAGATTCCGCTGTTTGAGTACTCTATATGTTCGATGCTTAGTGGTAGCACTGCTTGCATAGGTATCATTTCTGCGCGCAACCAACTTCACGCGAGTGCTAAACTGCGTTGCTTGACTAGAGGAACAAGTTCGAAAGTGAACCACGCAAGTTCATTGTTTCTTGTAAAAGAAAACATACGCATATAGTATATATACACACATATAGATGATGCGGGTCGGACGATAAACAGTCATGTGGCATTCATAAGCCTAGAAATCAGCAATGTCACTGCGTGCACTCAGGAAACGGGACACTCAACTCATCCAGGCTACCAGCTCCAACTCCAGTCCCAGCCCAAGCAAAGCAACGCTCTTCAAGAAGGCCAGCAGCAACAATAACACGATATCATCAATTACACTAACAACGTCATCGAATCGCTCATCGCCTGCCAGCACCAGCAGCAGAAATAGCTCCACACAGCGCCTGATACGTCGACGCACGCATTCCAATCCGGAGTTGAGAGTGTTGCAGAGACCTGCGGGCTGCAACCTGTTGCGCAGCAAATCTTCGGGGGATGTGAGTACAGCGGCCTTGGCAGGGAAAAGTGTGCGAGGATTGAAGGGAGTCAACGCCAAGTCTGAGGTGTGCCTGCAGCGCATCAGTTCACACAGTTACGAGCAGCGGGAGACGGCGTATAAAATGCTGAGTGGAGCACGTTCGCATCGCGACCTTACGGACGGAGGGCAGACGAATCTGGATCTGGAACAGGGCCGTGCACCGCGTAGAATGAGCGAGTGTAGTCTGGGCTACAGCCAAACCTCGCGTCGCACTAGCTCCATGTTTGCCAGCCAAATGACGCTCTCCTCGGGCGGCGCACTGCCTCCAGTTGATCCCAATGCTCGCCTCCGTGTGCCCATCATTGGCTACGAGGTAATGGAGGAACGTGCACGTTTCACGGTATACAAACTGCGTGTGGAGAATCCCGATACCAATGATTGCTGGTTGGTTATGCGACGCTACACGGACTTTGTCCGGCTCAACGGCAAACTGAAGCAAGCCTTTCCCCAGTTCAATCTGTTGCTGCCACGCAAGAAGCTCTTCGGCGACAACTTCAATGCGGTGTTTCTGGATAATCGCGTGCAGGGGCTGCAGATGTTTGTCAACGCCATTATGGCCAAAGAGCAGCTGCGACAATCCAAATTGGTGCGCGAATTCTTTTGCCTGGACGAGCCGCCCTCCTACTCGGAATCCATGGAGGAGTGTCGCGTAAGTAGAGATATATTTTTAGTTGAGTTACTTATTTATATTACCTCCTCTTGCAGGCTCTCTTCGAGGCACAGGAGGAGATGATTGCGCACCTGAAGCTGCAGATCCAAAATAAAGACGATCTCATACTCAGCCTGCAGCGTAAACTGCGCGATGAAATGCTCGAAAAGGAACAGCTGAACGAGCAGTTGAAGTTAGTGAGCAGTTCAGAAGAATCTTAGTCTCTTCTCTTACCCTCTAATCTCCTTGCAGAAATGTCAATCAGGACTGCGCGCACTGCTCCTCAGCCAACGACAGTTTGGCACTTAAATAGCCGACAATTGAATCGATTTCCAATCGGATCGAGCTGCGTGTGTACACAACATTATGCTGAGCATAACTTTATACACTCGCACCTCACGACGGCACATATCAACGGCTGCAATCCATCATATCAGGCGCTAAAAGGCTCACGTATACAGTGCTTTAGTATTCAGATCAGATAATAATAATTATAGATACCAGAGGAATACCAAGATATTTTTTATAAACAATTGAGAATTGCTTTAGCATTAGCACAATCCAATCTACAATGGTTAAACGTAAATCTACAATTAAAGTTAACTTAGTATACAATACAATATATATATGTTATATGTATGATGATATTTTAAACCAATATCAAGTCTTCGAACGTTTATCAAATCTCTACAGGCTCGTCATTGCGGGCGGACGTGCGTAGGCCTTGGGTATGAAGCCATATTTGCGGGTTTTCGGGGCATACGCCCAGAGCCAACCGTCCACAGTCTGATTATTGAGATCGGCATAGATCCAGTCGCCACGTCGCACCGATAGATCGTCGGGTGCCTGCGCCTTGTAGTCGTACAACATGACCAGCTCTGTGCCGTGATAGCGCAAGTCATCGGTGCCTATGCCCAGTTGCTGTTGTTGTGCTGTCTGCTGGCCCTGTTGCTGCTGCAGTATGCTCTCCATGGGATTCAGGCCACCAGCTGTTAGAGTCGCATGATGTTGTATGTTGCTTTCATTCAAAGGCGCCGCTGTCGTAGTGGTTGTCGTTGGTGTTGCCTTCTGTTGCTGCAACACGCGCACACTGTCAGCGGGATAGATGAACTTGGCGGGCACGAATCCCTCCTGGCCATCGCTGCGCATTATCCAGAACCAGTCGGGATCCTCGCGGTTCAGCACAGTGACAAATTCGCCACGCTCCACAGACAAATCGTTCTCATCGCGGGCAATAAATGTGTATAGCACAATGCAGCGTCCCGAGGGCTCCTTGACGAAGGGCGTGCACTCGGGCATAACAACGTGGAGGTTGCTCTCTGGCGTGTTGCCCACGACAACGATCGGTTCGTCGCAGAGCACATCGAGTTTGTTGTCGACACCGACGCCGACGCCGAGCAAGGGCTGATTCTCGTCGTGTGGCTGCTGCTCGGGCTGATCGCGTGGCAGTTTCTTCTTGACGGCCAAGTCGGCCAGTTGTGTGTTGCATGGAGCGCAGTATGAGAAGGGTATGAAGCCCTCCTGGCGCGAATCCTGTCCAATAACGTAGACCCAATCATTTTCGCGATATAGTATGTTGACCAACTGTCCCCGCTTCACCTCCAGCTCATCATCCACACAGGGCGTAAAGTCGTGCAGCACCACCATCTTAGAGTCGGGACTGCAATCGAGATTGGTTAATTATCTAGTAATTATTAAAGTTCTAGCAGTTACCTCAATCCATGCTCCTTCTCAATGCCCACGCGCACCAGTGTCTCAATGCTGGATGAGCCTGTAATGCGTCCCATGCCCACGGGGGCAAGATCTCGTTCGATGTTGGCATTTGTGGCTGTGGAAAACAAGTTTGTTGTTCAAGTCTTTTGTCGTAGCTGGTTTTTTTGTTGTTGCAACATGCGTACCTTTCTTTTTATCGCGCCTCATGCGCACCGGACACAAAAATGCCATGGCAATTAGTTCAACTCAACTTTAATATACAATAAGCTGTTTAAATCTTGCTTTTATTTATTTACTTTTATTTGCTGCACTTAAATTCTCATTGGAAAATGCACTGCAGGTGCAGGTTCGATCGTAGCAAGTTCTCGATAACGCCAACTGTTGCTGTAGTGTTATCGAACTCGCGCTATTGACCGACCGCCACAGTTGATCGAGTGCGCGGCAAATTTATTTCAATGCATTCAAATCCTCATTGGAAAATGCATTACAGTTGCTGGTTCGATACTTTCCAGTGTTCGATTAGCCCAACTATTGCTGCAGTTATCGAGCTCGCGCTATTGACCGACCTCCACAATTGATCGAGTGCGCGTCAAATTTATTTTGTTTGTGTACTAAGCAAGTTGGTCGTTCAAAAGAGTTCTTTGCTGTGTTCTGAAGCGTGTAAGTAATGTGAGTGTTACATTTAAATTGTGCATACTCAAGTATAATATATATTTAATTATATGCATTAACATACATACGAGTATTTTGTTGCTAGCGGCCTGCGCAGCCGAGCGCGCCCGCCTTGAGGCAGGTTCATTGCATTTGACCATTAGTTGATTAGTTTACTTAATTACGCGGTTCAATGGAAGTGTATTTATAGTTAGATTATACACCTCTTATTTCTGGCACATACTATAAAGTAATAGCAGAGTCCACGAGCTTCTTGCGAAGAGAGACACTGAGTACCTGAGGAATGACCTGATGTCTCTGCCTGCACGTCTGCACGTATGCATGTGTGTGTGTGTGTGAGAGTGCGTGAGTTCGTTAGTTTTCCACTTGGGGTTTTTCCATGGAATTTTCCTAGCCATAACCAGAACAAACCAGCTTCATATAAAAGCAAATTACACAATTAACGAACTATAAAAGTAAAGTACAAATAAGTTGGCACATTCAAAAGGAAAACTATAAAACAGAAATTAAACAAACTTTGTAAAAGTTGTGGAAAAAACAGTGTGGGGGCGTTGCAAGTTCAGACAGTAAATTTCATTTGCAGATGCAGCGCACGCAAATGTTGCAGCAAAGTTTCAAGGTTTCTCCCCACTCTCCCAGTCACACTCTCTCTCTCCCTTTCTATTTCTCTCACTCTCTCTCTCTCTCTCTCTCTCTCTCTCTCTCTCTGCATTGCAACTCATCCATTATTCTTGCAACAGCAGCCCAGCATCGTCAGCACGGGCAATGCACCATTTTGGTGCCAAGGATAATGTAATGTTTGCATGCCATTTTCGATTATTGTCCGGCAGGAAGAGGGAAGGAAGAGGAGGCATGCAGACAGGCAGAAGCGAAAGTACACACCACTAGCAAACTGACCTACACTGCCACCCATGCCTGAACCCAGTCCCAGTCCAACGAGACTGTTGGCAGCTTCGCTTTCATTGCCAAAAAGAAACTGCGCATTACAATTGCTCGTATTGCTAGACCAGCCCCTTTTGCCCAACTCCCCCCTCTTCCCACTCCCCTTCCTCCTTCTCTTCCCACTTCCCTACCCCCTCTTGCTGTTGTACTGCCCCCTAACCATCCCCTAAATGATGAGCACTTTGTCTCGCACTCGTCTCGTTGTTGACTTTTGCTTACTACGCAGTTGATTTTGCATCCTGTGTACCGCCACCCCCCTCCCTACCCCCAGTCCTTTTACATATGTAGCCATATATATGTACATGTATGTGCAGCCTTCTCCCTTCCCATGCCCTATCCCAAGCATAAATGCAGAGAGCGCGCGCTTCTCCTTCTCCTTCTCTCTCTCGCCCGGCAAATCAATAGACTGGCTTCGGCGCAGTGTGCCACACGTGAAACCATTCACTAAAACGCCACAATGAAGCTGCAGATGATAAAGAATGCGCCGCAACGGCAGCCACAGCAGCTGCCACAACTGCTGCTGCCACAGCAGCGACGCGGATGTGGTTATGTAGTCCTTGCTGGCGGTGGTGTCCAACAACGGAACATGTTCGCTGTCTGGCATGCGGAATTAGGTCAGTTATTTTTGGAGTCACGCATACTATTAGCAGGCACCTGCTCCTCATTCCTGACTAGCATTGAGTCTCCTACTCGCTTCCTAGTGCATGGCACCTTGTTCCATTTAGGCTACTTGCTTCAGACTTATACGTTCAACCTGCTTCCTTTGGGCTCCTTTCTTTGGGTTTCCTCGTTAAGGTTAAGTTCCTCCTGGCGCCTTTTCTTTGGCCTTCTTCCTTTAGGTTCCTTTCGTAAGGTTTCTTTGTTAAGGTTGCTTTCGTCAGGGTTCCTTCCTTTAAGCTCCTCACTTTAGGGTCTTTTCTTCAGGGTCTTTTCTTCAGGTTACTTTGTTTAGGCACCTTTCTGTCCGCTCCTTCTTTTCGGCTCCATACTTAAGGTTCCTTTTTTCTGGGTTTATTCCCTCAGGTTCATTCCTTTAACTTCCTTTAGGCTCTATCGTTTAGGCTTCTTCCTTCAGATTTCTTCAATTAGGTTACTTTCCTTCAGGCATCTTCCCTCAAGTTCCTTTTTTCAGGCGCCTTACTTCTCGATCCTTCCTTTAGGTTTCTTTCTTAAGGTTCCTTTCTTCTGGGGTTTTCCTTAGGTTCCTTCCTTTAAGGAAGCTCTTAACTTTCTTCAGGCTCCAACGTTTAGGCTTCTTCCTTCAGACTCTTTTAATTAGGTTACTTTCTTCATTGTCTTTCCTACAAGGTCTCACCTTCAGCTCACTTTCTTCAGGCATCTTTATTCAGGCTCCTTCAGCCTCCTTCATTCAGGTTCCTCTCTGTGTCTTTTCCTGTTATTCAATTCCACACAAGTGCTATAATAAAGCAGCCTAGAAATTGTGAAATCATCGCTGCACGTCATGCCCAGCACCCACATACGCACCCACACACACCACACCCTGCCACGCCTACGCATCCATGCTGCAACGCCCTCGCTCTCCCTCTTCCTCTAAGCAGGTTACACGTAAATCGATATGACGAGCTTTCAATTTCATGAATGACATTTTCAATTTCCCCCCGAAAAACGCAACAGTCGCAACACTTTGATTGACGTGCAGGAAAAAGGATGATGTCAGTAGGGGGCAGAGGTAGAGGATACCACAGGCTGCAAGGGTAACCCTGATACAGTTATGAAATACCAGAGAACAGACCTGACTCTCGCCCACCCTCACTGTGGCTTGTCTGCCCAACGAAAGTTCTCGAAAACTATTCGAAGTAAAATGATGATGATGATGAAATTTGTTGTGCTGCCAGCAAATGCATTAATCTACCGTTAGTTTCTATATATGGCCACATATATGGCATTATGTCTGGGTGTGTGAAATAAACTGCATAATTTATATGGCAAACCTTGCGAATATCTAAATAAATTTCGCGCTGTTTTCCGAAACATTTTACGAGAGATTTTGGCACATAAACAAAATCAAAATAAATACGAAAATGCAGGCGAAAAGAAAATACACAAATACTTGTAGTGCCAGCGCTGGCAGGCATCCAGAGAGCTGTAGGAAAATGGAAAACTAGCAAGAAAAGTGCATCATAAACAACAACAGAGCAAAACAACAATTTCGTGTCGAAACAGAAAGCAGAAACTGAAGATTGCATAAGCCACTTGTAGCAGGGCACTAAGCGGATTAGCAGGCGGAGGGGAGAGGGATTGTGCAACAATGTATGTGTGTGTGTGCCACAAGGACATGCCTTGGCAATTGTGTGCAGGCATTAAGCCGTTAAATATGGCAGCCAGATCACAGGCAAAGGGTACGTCAACTGTGCGTATGCGTGATATGTTTGTATTTGCCCCTGAAAGACCTTTGGGAACTGCGCTTTAAATGCAGCCACGTCCTTGCTGGCCTTTTTAGTCGACGACCAGCCTTCACCCAGCTTAGCTACAGCTCACAGCGCACAGCTACAGCAGCCAGCAGCAGCTCCAGCTCCAGCTCCAGTGCCGTCCCCTGTTCCTTCTCCGTGCTGCCTGCTGCCGAGTGCATTCATTGAATACGTTCGTTCGTACGCCTTCGCCAGTGCTCGCTCTCTCTCTCTCTCTCTCGTGTGGTACACTCGGCACGCCACTTGGGGCACGTGCGCCAACGTGTAGCTACGTGTGGCTGCCCTCGGCTCGAGGCGACTCTCAGTTGATGTTGGTTCCTCGTTCGGCGTAGTTCGCGTGTGAGTTTCTGTGCTGCAGTTTTCCCGCTTCTACTTCTACTTCCAGCAACATTTTCAAATTAGGTAAACGTCTACCATGAGTAAGACAACAACGCAATTGCATAAACAGCCCACCAACCCCTCCCACTCTCTACACTGCCTCCCCTCCGGGCTGTGCAACCCGCCAAGTGCCCAAGTAGATGCGTCACAGCAATTGCAGATTACATGAAATTGCACAGGTGCCTCTTGGCGCAGGTGTGTTAAGGCTTCCCACTTGGCGCCACTTCCGCTACAGTTAGACATACATATATATAGAGTGTGTATAACTATATATATCTATATATATATAGTTTATATAGGGTACAGTTATAAGGGTTTCATCTCTGCGCTTTTGTTTTCATTTTCGGCAACGTCAAAGACACTTTTATGTGTGTGTATAAATAAAATCAGTTTGTGCAGCATATATAGCATATACTATATAGTTTATATAGATGTAGTATGTATTGATATATGTACATTTATTTTGTCTGCTTTGCGCGTTTTGTTTTGGTAATAAATAATTGCGAAAGTGGCGCAGCGCTGACACGCAAAAATCCCATTCGCGCAAATATTGTCGAACATCTTTGGCGGCGGCAGACAAGGGGTATATCATGTTAGGGGGGGAGGGCAGACAAGGGATATATCTTGCTGTGGGTGTGTGGGACAAGGGGTATGTCAAGGGGTATATCATTGTCGAGCAATCACTTAATTATTATACTGGCAAATGGCAAATTGATATAGTTGTTTTTCTGTGGCTTAATAAATCTTTCAATGAGTTTTTTTAGCAACCTCTCCCTCCCACAATTTATAGAGTATCTATTGAGCCGTGCAACCATTAAAATTAGGGGGAAAAGGGTATGCTTATAGCTTTGCAAAGGGTGTATTAATTAAAGCCAGAATTTTACAGCACATCTTACTATAGAAGACATCTCCTTATAAAATATATATACATACATACATACACATGTCTATTCTGAATGCCGTCTGTTGCAACGCAAACTAGTCTCTCAGTTTTAGAGTTATCTTGCTGAAACTTGGCACACATGCTTCTTATTGTCGCACGCTGTTAATAAGTCGGCACGAACTGGATTGCACTAATATATCGTATAGCTGTCATACAAACTATCGGCCGATTTTTGTTATTTGTCAAGACATTGCAACCAAATTTACTAAATCGAACTTTTTCTATATATATTTTCTACATAAAAAATTTAATCAAAATCGGACCAATATAACATATAGCTGCCATAGGACCAATAGACCGAAATAAAGGTTTTTTTTGTATGAAGATCAGTTTTGATTTTAGAAATAACTTATCTTATGTGTGCCAATCAAAGTGTGGCATAACATTGAATATACACAATACCATTCAATTCTGCAGCAATTTATATAGCTAATATTGGAACAATCGAAACAAATAAGAACCTTTGGCATGCCGAAGGTAGCCTTTCTTCCTTATTACTCATTATAATTGCAAATTTATATATGTAGTTGTTTTTCTGTGGTATAATACTTAATACAACTTAATAAATCTGTCAATAATTTTGATTTCTATCCTCGTTTCGCTCCTTCCTCCCCCTAACAGGGTATCTCTTGCCCCATGCTCATTTCTTTGTCACCATTTTTGCGGTTGAACGTCAAGGTTGCCTGCCTAATGAGATCATTCGATGAGTTCGATTTATCAAAAGATTGTCTCTGGTCTGTTTATATTTAGTTTTTATTTGTGATGTTGTAATTGTAATTGTTGTTGCCACTATATATTACCATATGTATACCGTTATTCGCTTGGCTAATTGAGATACTTGAGTGTCTGTGTTTGTTTCTGTTTCGTATCACAGCTGCAGACTCGAATTCACAAATACATGAGGCGGGGAAGGGGGAGGGGGTTGTGGGTGTCATTTGCTGAATTTGGCTTCGATTTAACAATTTCATTTGCCATTTTCCATTTGCATTTTCTATTTTTATACTCGGGCGCAATTCTAGAACATTCATTATTAAATGACAACTGGAGACACGTAATTGATGGCGCTCTCTTTGCTGCCCTCTCCCCTGCCCCTTCTCTCTACTCTTGACTGCATCCGATTAGCTTAATTGAGCAGATTGTGGCGCCCCCGATTGCGCAATGAGCAAGAGGAGCACAGTGTAGCCTGGTTATGCACCCCTTACCCTTTACTCCTCGCCCCCTTTATAATTAGCTTAGTTTTCGAAATGTGCTTATTCATCATTGAACCATATTTGCACTCACTCACACTTATTGCTCTCTCTTAATCACACACTCACTCCTTTCTCCCATTTATCTCTCTCTCTGTCTTTGCAGTTATGGAAATGGAAATACATATTGCCAAAATGGAAAACATTAACAGAAGCTGCGAAGAACGCATGAAAATGCACAATAATTAGGAATTAGCATACAGAGAAGAGTGCAGCAATAAGCAAAAGCAATTTAAGCAAAGCCAAAAGCAAAAGCAGCGCCAGTAACTCTCACTCAAACTCAAACTGTAACTACAACGCAACTCTGTCTCTCTTCGGACCAAAGAGAGCGGCAGCAACAGCAGCAGAAGAGAGCGAGAGCGAGCGCGAGCGCACATTGCGTTTGTTTACACGCCCATTTGCAGAGAAGTGGAATTACAAGTGTGCAAATATTTACACAGGTCGCGTCATTAATCAATTAGGCAATTAACTAAACAAAACGCGCAACAATAACAGCAACAAGGTAAAGCGATTAATAAAGCGGCAAATTCACCCAAATAAATTGAACGAAGAGTTTGCGCAAAAGCACAAAAGCAAAGAGAGTAATTTCACCACGAGAGAGCGGGAGTGCAGCATACACAAGCACACACACACACACCACCAACAGCTTACTCACTCACTCACCCGCTCTTTCGTTAGCTTGCCTGCACGCACGCACTACTTACTCTCACACACACGCATTCGGAGAGATTCGTTCAAAGTCTCGTGCTGACTGCGCTGCGTTTGCCTTCCAGATAGAAATTGAGTCTCTCGCGTGACACAACGTGCGTCCAAACGAGCGGAAAGTTGTTCTTATTTATGTGTGTGTGTGTGTATGTTTGAAGTAGGCTCTATTTTTCTTTCTTTGCTTTTTGTTGCTCATTCGTTTGAGTAGCAACGGTAGCTGCCTTCCCCACAGAAGTCGCAGTCGGTCAAATGTAAAAATAGCAACAAATTTGCATTGCAAAAGTCTTTTTTGTCAAAGTCAAAGCAAACACAATAAAAAGCAACAACAATACATACAAACAGTGCCGTTAAACGACTAAACGAGTGCAAAATATCGATTTTTTTTGGAGGCAGCGCGCGCGTCGATGACCTCGACGACAACTACAATTACAAAAACAACAACAAGAGCAGCAGCAGCAAGCAGAGGCTAAACGAGTTGACCAAATTGAATTGAGCCACGTTTTACATAATTACTCGAGTGCAAAAAGCAAACAGCGAAGCCAGCAGAGACGCAGCAAAGCCGCAACAGCCGCAGCTAAGCCTAACAAAAGCACAAAAAGCACAGATTATAACGGCGTCCGTAAGCCGAGTGCAAGTGGAAAAACTTTTTGCTGCCCACAGCAGCAGCGCAGCAAGCAGAGGCCGCAGCCGCAGCAGAAGTAGCACGACGCTGCCAGAGAGGCAAAGCAGCTGCAGTCGAAAATCACAGAGACACATGCTTAGGTATCGGCTCGTGTCCACACACTTCCTCAAGCAGCCGTAGTCAGCCCACAGCAGGCAAGAGCGAGAGAGAGCGGCAGCAGCAGCAACAACGCAGCAGCAGCGACAGCGACAGCGCCACATAGAAGGAGACAGAACGAGTGTGTACGACGAGTACGAGTCGATCGCAGGATACGAAGCATACAAAAACAACGTCAGGTGCATTGTGCCGGCTCATTCGCGTACCGAGCGCTGCAGTGAGAACAGCTGAGAGAGACAAAAACGCAAGCTCATCTCGTATTCGATATCGATTGTTGTGAACTCGTTCCGATTGCATTTGCTGCGATTGTTCTATCTCAATCGCCTGGAACCGCACATTAGAGAGGCGGCAACTAATTCGCATAGGAAGGGGATTATAATTCAGTCACAACGTATTCGCTAGGAGTTCTACGCCTACTCGGTTTGAGCTGTTTTAATTTAAATAGCGAAAATGTGCAGAGATCGCGATATGAGTTTGTCATAGATCAGCGTAATCGACAGTACAAGGTCAAGAAAAAAGTCAAGCTCATGTTGAACTGAACTGAACGCAGAGGCTCCGCTCGTCCCTCCCATTGTACGTAATAACAACAACAACAGCAACAACAGTAACAACATAACTGGAGTGTTGTGTGGGCGTTTCAACTTGGACCAAGTAACAACAACAACAACGACAACGACGACGAGAACAAGAGGAAGAAGAAGAAGGGCTCTTCCAAGTCTCAGCAAGCTAAGATACCAAAGTTAACAAATTAAGCCTCCACCTACTGCTCCTCCTCCATCAGCCACTTAGCCAAATTTATAGATAATCCTCACACGATCAGCTGTGCGTGTGCGTGTTCGTGTGCATGTTTGTGCGTGCGCGTTTGTATTCTACACGCCGTATAATGTGACTTCTTCCGACCATCTGTCAGCAAACAAAAGCAAGCCAATATATACGCGCCCGATAACTGCTATATATCATAGTCATCATATAGTATATATAGCTAAGTAGGCGCCAAAATCAAGTGGTTTCGATTAACGGGTAACAAAGTCAACCTCCCCTCCCACCCCAAAGGAGTGTCTCTCGAAAGGATCTTACTCTGCTCTCTGCGGTACTGCAAAAAAAGGTCGTGCAGCTGGCGAACTTACGTGGAAAAATCAGCAAAATTGAAGACTTTGCGAGAGATCTCTGGAAGTCTGTTAAGGCTTGCATTGTAAGTATAAAAACGATATATATATATATATTTATATAGAACTGTGGGACTCCCCGTTGATTTAAAAGGTTTATGCCCCATACTTCTACGTCTACATCTACTTGCTGCCAGAATGTCATTAAGATATTCACATGCCCTGCCCATATATCATGCACTGTCTAGCTCAATTTATTTTAGCACCTTCCTTGACGTCTGCCTGTCACAGTTATCAATAATCTATTTAACACATCTGCTTCGATTGTTGCTAATCGTCTTGGGTTGCCACCTGCAGTTGTTGTTGTTGTTACGACGAAATTCACACCCTGGACAGCACTGCGAACTGCAGTTTAACTTTGGCCATTTGCCAATTTCAATGGAAAACTGCCTGACAGTTGTTGTTGTTGATAAACAAACGAAGTTGCACATTGATCGAGTATGATTGATATCGGATGGCATAAAGCAAACATACATAATAAATACTCTCACACATTCCCTCACTCCCTCACTTCCCCCACTCAGTGGTTTGTTTGTTTGTATCTCGATATCTATGCCAGACATTCCCCCGTTGAATTTTCCATTATACTCGCAGATATGTATTTCATTTCCATCGATTACTTTTCGTTTTGTACCTGTCGCTTTGTTTACTTCGCTGACTCAACGCGACAGTCTCGTTGCTTGGCACACTGAACGTTTCCACATGTAGAACTTGTCAAGAATAATCTTGGAAAGTTTTTAGTAAATTGTAGACGACAATGTTCTCGAAGCCATAGTCGACAAACTGTTGCGTGCTTTTAGGCACGCCAAACAGTCATCAGAGCTTGGATCAACCTCTCTTCACTCCCTATATCATTGTTTGTGCAATTGTCATGCACTCAATCAAGCCGTGGCTGTTGACCCAAAAAGCAACACTCTTTGTTCGTTTAATTCATTCATCGTGAGTACCCCTACTCGCATTAGACGAGTCAATAAACTGTCTGTCTGTTTATAATTCATTCTAAATGAAACGAGGTAAACGGTTCAGCCAATATTCTAGGCCGCCAGTGTCGATTAGAGTGAATGATTCGTGTTAATATGCTAACGAATATGTGTGAATACGCAAGTGAGTACGCCTATTTTTAGACATTCTGCAAAGTTCACATCTGTAAAAATATATAATGGAATATGTTGTTTATTTCGGTTGGCCCCTGAGATCCCCAAAATAAGCAGACAACGAGAGCAACAGTCGAACGGCACGCGACAGTGGAATACCTTTCGATCTATGTATGTTTCGGTGTATGTATGTGCTTTCTAATTATGCTCGACAGATGGCGCTTCGCGCTCGCCTGCCTTCCTTGTTGGGCGGACACAAGCACTTAGAGTTATGCTCATACTTTCTTGAATAACTTCTCTGTTTATTGTTCAATCGGATTGCAATTTGGACTATACGTAGATATTTCATGCAGCTTACTATATGATGAAGTCAGAAAGTTGTAACTTTTATACCGCGCTTACAACTTTATTTACAAAATTAAATTAATAATTTGCGGTGGCGGTGGGCGTGGCAGCCAACATTTGAAATCAACTTGATCTGCGTATAAAATACAGAAATCTTCCTGCCAAATTTGGTGTCTCTAGCTTTTATAATAGCTGAGATCTGTATTGTTCACACAGACAGACAAACAGACAGACAGACAGACAGACAAACAGAGAGACATGGCTCAATCGACTCGGCTAGTGATGCTGAGCAAGCATATATATACAATACTTTAAAGCGTCTCCCACGCCTCCTGTTACATTCGCACAAAGTTAGTATACCCTATTTTGACCATTTTCAATGATGGAAGGGTATAAAAAAAGTGATGGCGAAGCTTAAATACGCTATGTACATATATGAATCGCATATGGAGCTCATTTTCGGTGAACGAAAATAGATTTCATAACAGAATTGAAATCCCGAAATGGCGTATAAAAAAGCATATAGAAAGCAATTTTGCTAGCATTTATTTTTAGACTTTGACTTCGAAAAGTAATTGTTGAAATGTGTTGCCCAATGATTATTGGTCGATTGGTCGATCTATCAATCGATGATTAAGTTCCTCTGTAGAACAGGCACCAGAAGAATAATTCTGGGGTAAATATTGCCATTTGTTTATCGTTTTCCTGGGAACTTGCAGCGCAATTCGTTGAGGCCTGCAACAATATTGTTTGTTTGTGTTTGGCTGAACATTGTTTAAACGATTTAACGATTAAACGATTATCGTTGCATTGACATCATCGTGAGTCAATTGAATAGTTGCCTAGCCTCATAGTTGGAGAGTCGTCGAAGTCGACCTCTGCTAACTCGTTGTGCCATGAACATGATGATTATGCAAAAGACAATGAGATAGAGAGGGGAGGCATCATTAAAGATCTGCTTGGCTTCGCACTCTCAGTTGGTCACGAGGCCGCGCAGTCAGTCATGTGCTTGCTCCACTCCCCAGCTCAGAGCCAGACAGAGTGTGCTGGTGGTACCAGCAGCAGTAGACACAGTGGCGTGGTACCAGTTCGATAACGAGTACAACAAGCTCCATAGTCTCGTTCAGGCACGTGGTAACAGGCCGTAACAGTCTGACCAGATCGAAGAATCTCTACAATTTATGCACTTCGTTCAAAAATATAACAAAAGAGAGTGCAAAAGAATTCTTAAATGTTTTAAATTAAAAACCTGTTGGCAATTCGACGGGCTTCGTAAATCAAAAAGAATACAGTGAAGACTCGTCAAGGAATGAAGTGAAACAATGTGTAACTTGTTGAGTAAGGTACGCCTGAAAAAAGATAATGAAATATCACTTCAATTTAGTGCGAAACATGAGTAAGTACTGAACTGGGATACCCTTTATTTGGGCTTCATATGCAGTCTTCACTCTCTGTTGTTGCTGCTTTGGCTTTTGATGATGCGTCGCTCGACAGGACAAAGTTCACGAAACTGGAAAAAGTAATTCGCCTTATACAATCGCTTTGCCTGCTTCAATTGAACTTGATTGATTTTAACGAAATGCGAGTAAAAATAAAAGCGGAATTTTTAAATTAATTGAGAGATATGTCGAGGCAGAACAACAACAACAACAATGGCAACAAATCATCAATGAAATGCAACGCGTAATTGCGTCACGTGCTTCGTGCTGAACGAGCAATCAAACAATCGAATAGAATCGAATCAAGTCGAATCGTATCGAATCGATTGGATTGGATTCGTAACGTTGAGTAGGTGTATTCGTACTTTGCCCAACTTCCACGTTCCACAGTCTCGCATTCTCTCCCGCTTAGCCTTTCTCATTTCCATTACCCCTGAGACTCTTTTTTCCCCCCTTGACATGCAAACAAAATGGTTTGTTTGTCATTTATCTTTCACTTTTGTTATTTCTTTTCTGCTTTATCAGTGTTTTTTTTGTTCCCCTCCTGATTTACGAGCTTGTGTCGCCCTTTCTTCTCTCTCTGTGCACGTTAATCTTTTGTCTCATACAGGGGAAATTGTTCTATTTATTTTATAAATTTTGCCTGTGAGTCTCTCTCTTCAATTAATCGAAACAACGCTCAGTGTAGCAGGGATTTAGGTAGGTCATGTATGTATGAGAAGACAGAGAGACAATGCTCTATATACAGTGCAAGTATCAATACTGTAGGGGGTGCTTGGAGAGGTGTCTTCTTCACCTGCACAGACACTACTTTTTGCTTGCTATTTCTAGCTCTTTCTTCTTATATTTACTTACCTTTTTCTCCCTTCCCTTTTGCACATCTCTTCCCCATTTCATGCTACGATACCTTCTGTTGTTAGGGTATTTGCGAGACAGTTTCCTATATACAGTACAAGTATCAATACCGTAGGGTGTGCTTAAAGAGGTTCTCTTGGGTGCCTCATCTTCCCCTGTTTACACTCTACTCTTGCCTCAAGCTTGCTTGCTGTTTCTAGCGCTTTCTTGCTACCTTCTGCTGTTAGAGTATCCACGCTTCGCTCTTGATAATCCCCTCTCCTCTTGTATAGTTTTGTTGCCATGCTCATCCAATCATTAAAACTTTATTTGTTTCACATTTGCATTTTATGCTCTGCCTTTTGGGTATATTCCACTGACATTTGCAGACAGACACACACACTCGCACACACACTTGTCGACGATGACGTCAGCAAACAAGCAACAACTCGTTTGGAACTTGGCATTAGGTCGCCTCATGGCATTGCATAATAATGCTCACCTGCAGACGCGGCACACGTGACTGACATTAACCGCAATTGCGAATGCAAGCAAAGAGGGTAGCATGGTAGCAAGAAGAGGGTGCAGAAGAGGTATACGAAGTTAAAGTAGTAGTAGCAACATTTGTAGAGCTACAAGAAGTGGAAGTGTAGTCAATAAAAAACCGATTTCGTTTGAGGTTTGTTTGGTCAATAGATTACGAGTTTTGATTGATGTGCCACGATTACCAAAATTGATAAAGCAAATCACAGCAATACAAAAATAGACCCCCAATAAATATAGAAATGAACAGTGCTAATTATCGGCACAGTTGTCCGATAGTCTGGCCACAATATATGTACATAATCTATTTCTATATCTGGCTCAGCATTTTGTGTGGTTCACATGCGAAGATGTTATAGATAAGCAAAAACATTTGAAGACTGAGCATTTACTTAATGCTGTCTATATAATGAAATATAATAATCATATCATATTATATATCTCACATTAATAAAAACGCTGTCAGTGGCGACACAAAAAGGAACAATGCATTGCTAGGAGCTTTGTCAAGTTAGATAGCGCTCTGTCTGGGCTGCCCAGACAGTTGTCTAGCCGATCTCACTGATAAGTAATGGAAACATAATTACGACAAAGTAGAATAATAACAAACTGAGCTGATTAGAAACATGGGTACTGTCACAAACGGCTGCAGCAGCGCTTGGAGTGTGCGAGGGGAAAATTCTACGCAAGATCTTTGATACTGACCTTAGCATTCGAATGAACCATGAACTGTGTGAACTTTATGACAACATTGACGTAGTCCGGCGCATTACAATAAAACGTATACAACTATGAACGAAGAAGCTGCAGTGAAGTAGGTGTTTGAGACGAGAGACGATGTTGGGCGAAGATCCAACATTGCGCTTGGTATAACCAATTGGAGGAGACGCGCAAGTAACAGAGGTTCCTGGCGCGAGATGTTGACGGGTTGTAATGGCCACCTAAGAAAAAGAAGAAAAAAGGTTCCCTACTAAACCACTTTTGGTCTGTCTGCAGTGCCTCGCACTCTCTCACCTCTCAAGCAGCATCATCAATCGCATCATCTAGTAATCTCTGCTCTCTCTCTCCCTCTCTCTCGACTTGTTAATCACATTAAGCAAATCAAAAAGATCAGTGAGAGAGAGAGAGAGAGGGAGAGCGAGACATTGTGGGCGAGTGTGTGACCAGTTTGAGCCAGTCTGTGCTGGCGCAAGGCAGTCTGCAGTGGATCAGTCTGATCTGGCTTGAATCTTATCAACAACATGATTATTTGCAATGCGATTGTTCGTCTGTGAATTTACAGGGATTTGTTAAAAGCACAAATCGCGCATACGCCGTGTCTTACGCGCTTTTAGCGAGTAATCGTTGCTCCCTCATCGATCCAAATGCAAATGGTTATGTCAGTTATTGTTGTTTCATTGCCCTCGGCAACGGGGTAAACAATTTGATTAAAACGCGTGTGTGAGCGTTGTGCAATAAAAGTTGTTGATTCTCCTCGCAGTTGTTGTTCTCCTCCTCCTCCGTGCTTCGCCTTGCCGTGGGTGGCATAAGTTCAACAACATTTCCCCTTCTCCCTCCCCTCAATGGGAAGACTTACAATATTCCGGGAAAACGGGTTACTCGATACGCCTCTTTTGTTGATATTACGCCATGTTTTTGGTGGAAAACTCTTGCTAGAATTACACTGGGTAAACACACAATTCGGAATACTTCTTGCTTGTGGCCGCTAAACATAAACACAGAAATAGAGCATGACGCATGTCTGCTGGCAGCTGCCTACCGCGACCTGCCGCGCTCTTATCAGTTTGGTTTTTTCTCTCGGTGTTATTCGCTGACAGTTGAACAATTTGTGCCCAGCACTTTAATTTGGCTGCCCCTGCTCGTCATATCGATTGTGCTGGCTACCAGTTTATCACAATTCCATTATAAATATAGATACATTGCTCCATCAGGTGGAGGCGGCACTTCAGAAGTGCTTCGCAAGTAGCCATGAGCTGGCAACTCTTTGATCCACACATGGTTCAGTTATCTACCGAATTAGCTAATTGGATAATATTGTGAATTGTCTAATGCACTTGTTTGCAGCTGCACTTGATAATCGTTTGCCTGCGTCACACACACACACACAGATGTGCCCCGCCCCGCTTTGAAGATAAACACTCGTTGAGTGGGAAACGTTTTATGATAAACAACTGAATCAGACATCAGGAATATAACTATTGAATCAACCAGCAACCGCAGATAACTGTGGAACTTGCAAAGTTTTCTACTTTGTATTTTGATATACTTGGCATGATGTTGTCTAGTTCTTTTACTAAAGGGTGATTTTTTAGCTATTATCTTTTTGGCAACCCTGGTTAAAACAGCTGTCGCACGTTTTGTGTTTTGTTAAACTGTTAAACGTCTTCAGTTCGGTCTATAATTTAACCGTGGATCGTCTTACAAACGAACACGGCTTGCAAATTATTGAATTTTAGTATCAAAATGCGTGCTCTGTTAAGAAAGTTCATTGGAGAGTATGCCAAAATTGGACTACGCGGATAGAGCATTTGAGGCGCAGTCATGGTCAACGTTTGCGTGAAATAATCTTCAATCATTCAATTATTTGGACCGTACTATCGATTCAAATAAAGATGTCATGCATTTCTCTGAGTTTTATGTGTATTTTTTTTTTTAAACTTTCTTATCGCTCTAAAGAAATCACCCTTTATTGAATCTGACATTTAAGAATAAGACTAATGAATCAGCTTATGAGGAAGTTCAACTTGGTAATGATACTCCATGATCTTATTATTATTATCATCTTATATTATGAAATTCATACGATATCTTTATATGCTATAGATTTGTCTATTTCTTATGTTAAATTACTTTCAATTGCATCAGAACTACAAGAATAAAACTATTCAATCAATCAGTGACCGCAAGAAAGAAAGAAAGTTAAACTTGTCAAGGTTTCTGCATATATTATAAACATAATGAACCACATGACACACAGTTGTCTGATTCTAACATTTAGTTCAACCAAAGATTAAACAGACAGTCAAACTTCGTGTTGATATTCCTCCGTATAACATTCACCTGTCTACTTCTTTCACTAAATTACTCTCCCAACCAATAAACCTATTTTCTATTATAATAAAGAGCTAAAAAGTCTTCAATTTCATGCCCGACATTTGCCTATCTACATTCCCTACTGCCCTGTCTACTCCCGCAATTAAGCTATCACAGACTAAAACTATAATGCCGTTAGCCTCGTGCCAAAGCAGGCCCACCATATCATGCCATTTTATAATCCCCAGGCCAGCTTAATATCTTCACTTCACACTTTACTTTACTTTGTGTAGTTGTTTTCTTTCTAATTGCTGTCATCGTTCGCATTCATTCATTTTGTGCTGTCAGCCCGTGCAAATCCTCAACGAACGGCAATAAAATCCCCACCTTCCGTAGTGTCTGTCTGTCCCTTCTGTCTTTGGCAAGTTGAAGCAATTAGTTTGATAAGCATTAATGCCTTGGCAAACCGCAAAGGCTGCGCTTCGCACGCGCCACGTCCTGCAGGCAAGACGAGGCTGCGATCACGTCGTCCACAATGGCAACCCCACATATGCCCCACAGCTATGTATAGCCCCCCTCCCCCAACTATGTGCTGTGGCTGCCCTTTTCCTCTCCCCTCTCTGTGCCTGCCACTTGTTCACATTGACGTCAGCGGCGCGTGGGCTTTAATTGCTGCTTGTTGAGATTTTTTGTGGCTGCCACCAGTTGTCGTTGTTCTTGCTGCTCTGTATGGCAGGGAAGCTGACACAGTTCTAGGGTAGAACACCCTATCCCCCATTCTTCCTCCTCCTGCCCTACCCCCTCTTTGCAGCGCATGATGTACGCCTTGCTTAATATGTCTAATTGACGCCGCGTTCAACATTGCGTATACGTATTATCGATGGCCTTTGACTGTGGCATTGCACTTGAAATGTTTTCGTTAACGTTTCGAGGAAGTTTTGTTGTTGTTATTGCTACTGTTGCTGCTGTTGCCTCGTTTTGTTAGACGTGCCTGTGTGTTTGCATGCCAAGTGTGTGTTTTCAGTTCCAGTTGAAATTCACTTTCGTACGCAAAACAACAAGTGCATAAACTCATAAGACACAATTAAAGTGCCCATAAAGCAGAGGGGGGGGTGAGCGAAATTAGCGTGATTTATTTTTAAATCCCCCCCGAAATATCAATCATACGCCTCGTGTATCTGCTGATAACAATGCGAATCTCCCTCTGCGTGCGTGCGAAGTCAAGTCAAGTGTCTCTGCAGTCTCAAGTTTGTATAAGGCTGTTGGCCAAATTGATTTTCACACCTTTGCCCTCTATCCTCTCCCACTGTCTCCCTCTACTGCTCTCTCTCTCCTGCTCTCCCTCTCCCGCTCTTCCACTCTCTGTTGCTCACTTGATGATCGATTCAATATCAATGCGCAGGCGCTCGCTCTCTCTCTCTCACACGCAGTACAGCGCGTCATTTCTCTCTCTCTCTCTCTCTTGTTGCTCACGAGATTTTCGCATATAATTCGCGAGGTCGTCGCTGAAGCCGTTTAATAGTAATTCGGCTCGCAAAGAGAAAGCAACACACACAAGTTCCGGAGATTCTCGAGCAATAACAGAACAAAAAAAAACAATTTGTAACTCAAATCATGTGAAATTCTTAACGCAATTAAATTGTGATTAGGCACAATTTCAATTTGCAAGTGAAATTCAAACTAAACCTGTTGAAGAGTGCCAAGAAGACGCGCTCAAAAGTAAAGTTAATAAAAATTCAAATTGATTTTTATTTAATTGGAATTAATTGCGTCAGATTTTGAGAGAAGAAACCTGTGAAAAACGTCAAGCTCACATTTTGTTGGCGACTATTTTGATTTGTGATAATAAATACGCGTTCAATTGTGATATATATATTTAATAAACATACAGAGACTGATTCAATTAGCGACACGACTAATTTCTTGAAATGACACCAAAAATTATTACCTACTTTCTGGTAAATATAAACACAATTTATTATTATTTTTGCAAAGTTTAACTGAGCTACAAATTTGTCAAGTTTTTGATTATTTATAACGAAACTTTGCGCTATAAAATTTGCAAAGTCATGTGAGAGAGTTATATATAGTATTTTTTTAGCAGCAGGAGACTTGGCAGACCTCACACAGTCTATATATTGCTAATCAGCATCAACTGTCGAGTCAATATAGCCATGTTCGTCTGTCTGTCTGTACGTTCATATGCAAATGTAGATCATTTGAACAACAACTTGATCATCGTATACAGGAATCTTCCTGCCTAATTTAGTGGCTTTTATAATAGCTGAGATCTGCGTGTTCACACAGACAGACAGACAGACACGGCTCAATCGTCTCGGCTAGTGATGCTGAGCAAGAATATATATACTTTATGGGTCTCCCACGCCTCCTTCTGCCTGTTACATACATTTACACAAAGTCGAAGGGTATAAAAATCTCTTAATTCAGCGCACAGATCATGTTTATATTTTATTTATTTTATCCACGCCCCTTCAAGCGTACTTTTAATGCAGAACAATTCATTTTTGGTAAACACACTAACTGTCAGGGCCCAAAAGATCTGGGAACATTTGTTTGCGATTGCATAATTAATATAGAAGCTCGCTAAAGTATGCAACACAAAATACGCAAAACATAGAAATAATATATTTATTGAATAGTTACATATATGTATATATATTGAATAGCTGGGTATCTCACAGTCGAGCACACTTGCTCTGTTCAAATATTAATTAAAATTTCAAATGCAATTATATTTAAAGTAGGCGATTTAAAAATTACATTATACTGTAGCAGTAATCTGTATTATCATAGGCAAAATATTTCAATAATTCTTAATTATTTTTTATCTTAAATGGCCCTTTCAAAATTACATAACACTTGTGAAGCGCGTAAAAAAGTAGTTGCATTTTATATTTTTATTATTTCAAAGTAATTCTTTTATATTTTAACACCTATTTTTTATGAGCTTAGCTAACTTTTATGAACTGGGGGCGCAGATCTGTTGCAGCAATACAAACTTTAAATTATCAAAGAATTTAGCTTATTAATGTTAACTGCCTTAGCTGGAAGTTCTCTCTGAGTCAGCAAATGTCTGACATACATGACATACATGACATACATGACATACATACATGAGTTCATTGTGCGTTGCTCTTATGCAGCTAGGAGAGTCTTCAAAGTTCAGCGCCTAATCGAACTTGTTAATGACTTTGCATGATGAGTTGGCAAGTTTGCTAGAGAGGCGGGAGTAGGGACGGGGCATATGTTATAGCTATTACTCACCCTACAGTGCGCTGCACAGTGGGTCATACTTAATGAGCGCCTCGTGTGCATGCAGTGCGACTCAGCGCTACTGGACGCGACACTGCCTCAACTGGGGCTCTGTCTGCGATCGTCTCTCTTATTCTCTCTCTCTCTCTCTACCTCCCTGTTGCACCCTCTATCTCTCTCTCTCCTTCGTTGAACGCATGACGCCTTTAATTTTTTATAATTTAGCTGGACCTCAGCGCTGGTCGCGTCATGTGTTGTTGCTTAATTAAATCGGCGACTCGTGATGCGTTTGTCTCGCGACCACGCGGCGCATGAGCAATATTTTCCCATATATAAAGTGTTTGTGTAGTATGGGTATATCATTCTTCTCTTCTTCTTCTACTCTTTGCAGTGCGGCATGCGCCATCCCACAACTGGCCTTAACGAAGACGACCTAAGTCGTCTCACTGGTTCATCCTCCTCCGCCTCCTCTACGTCATCATCATCATCATCGTCGACCGCCTCATGCGGCAGCGCTGGCTCCTCAAATTCCTGCACGCCCAACGCCGCCGCAGTGGCTACGCAGCAGGATGCACAGCAGCAGCAGTCGACAGAGCACACAACGACGGCAACAACGCCGCGTTTCACTTCCACATATCTACCCGAGATCATAAATCCACTCGAATGGCAGAAGTCGCGCAAGCGCAAGGAGCGCCTAGACAGCTGCTCTGCCAGCAGTCAGGACCGCAAGCTACAGCGCAGCAACAGCGAGGAGCTGCTGACAGAGCCACAGACACAGGCACAGACACAGACGCAGACGTCAGCGAATCAGAGCCAAAGCCAAGCGCCGACAACAGCGACGCTGCAGAGTCATTGCGAGGTCATCAGGCGCGTCTCCTCGGAGGATTTCAAGCGCACGGCAAGCTATGCCAGCTATTGCCAGGAGTTTGAGCGTGACTCTGGCGTGGATCTGCCACCCGATCCCACTGAGCAGGAGCAGGAGCAGGAGAACAATGCAGCCTTGGCAAATGGCGAGAACAGTAAGGATCGTGCGCGCTATGAGACCAGCCCGGCACGTTCCCAGCCCCAGCCCCAGCCCCAGCCACAGCAGCAACAACAGCAACGTGAGGCTAGCGATGACAGCGAATGCGAGCACGAGCGACGTCGCAGCAGCGAACGCTTCTGCAAGTCACGACAGCCGCCGGTGCGCAAGTCGGGAGTGAGCAAGAAGCCCAGTGCCGGTGGCAAGTATCTGGCCTCCTCGCGGCGGGATGAGCAGAGCGCCTACAAGTACGATCTGTCGGCGCTGAAGTACGAGCGACGCGGCTTCATCAGCAGCAAGAAGCAACAGCAGCAGCAGCAGCAGCAACAACAGACAACAGCAGCAACTGTTGCCGATCACAATGACAACAATCTAATTGACTTCCATCAGCAACAGCAGCAACAGCAACAGCAGCAACAGCAGCAGCAGCAACAGCAGCAACAACAGACCAAGCGCAGCGCCAGCATCTCGCCCACGCCCACCACCAGCAGCTCGTGCAGCTCGGCAGGCAGCGATGACCTCACACCCAATGCAGCGCCAGCTCCCATCAAGGCCAAGCCACCACAGCGGCAGCAGCAGAGTCTCAACTTGACCTCGGCCCAGGAGTCGCTGCCATGGGTGCGCGGGGATGAACCTGCGCCCATGCTGAGTCGTCGTTACGCGCACTCCCGCCATCATGCTGGTGGCAACATTGATGCCGCAGCCAAGCTGGCCAAGGTGATGCCATATCCACAACAGTTGCCCAAGCAGGCAGCGAGTGTGCAGCAGCTGCTTAGCGAGGACATGGATTGCCTGGAGCCCATGGATGCAGTGCGTGCATTCAGTTCGCTGGAGAACATGCGCACTCGGGACGTAATGCAGCAGGTGGTGCCGGCGATGATGGCATTCCAGACACCAGAGGAGCGTGTCAAGGCCATCAATCGTCGTGTGACGGCACTGAAGAAGAAACTGGTGCAGCTAGAGGATTCACTGGAGCAGCGTCTGGGGTATCGTCCCTCGCAGGCGGAGCGGCTGAATGACAAGTACATGAAGAACGCACTCGCCGAGCTGAGCAAGCTGCGCAAGGAGCGTCACGAGCTAAAGACTGATCCCATTGCGGCGCTGGGCCTGAAGGTGGGCAGCGGAGGCGCATCCTTTGGTCAGGATTCATGCAAGAAACTGGAGCGCATGAAGAACACACTCAGCGAAATCGAGCAGGTAAGCAAAGTTGCTCAGTTCCTTGGTTTATGATCAACTCTTGGGCCCACAATTAGCACATTCCACGGCTGCGACGGCGACTGATCATGCTCTGACGTCAGCGCCTTTATGTGGATCACAAGTTTCAGTTGATTATTTCCATTAGACGCGCAGAGATCTGTTCAAAATGAAACCAGACAGAAAATTCGCTTGGCAAACCTCAAAATTTTTTGGCACACTAAATTGTTTTCCTGCGTTAATCCCAAGAGCCAGCGAAAGTATGCTATAGATAATATAATAGAGAGATAATAGAATAGATAAGTGAAGATAATAGAAAGATAAATAGGTAAATATAATGGATAAGGAATTGTAAAAGACAGACAATATAGTTTAATATATGTTATGAACCTATTATGTTCATAAATGATAAAATATAATAGATAGTAACAGTATATACAACGTATAACAGTATTATAGGCAAATATAATGGGTATATATGTATTATACAGAATGATAAATACAGTTGATCTTCAAATCAGTTAATATGTATATTATAATTGTTAAACAAATAGTATAATAGAGGCATTTACAAGCGGTATTCCCTTCATGTACACAACCTATCCATAACTGTCCTTCAGTCTTATCAATTGATTAATAATTCGCTTAGTTTCCCCTTCTGCCAATGCGGAAACTAATGCCAAATGATGTATATGATTTGCAGAGATCAAAGCTAGAGCCAAAACCTTATACGTTTCGGCAGACATATATACATATATTGTTTTCATACACCATACGTATATCATATATAGTGCATATATATGCTTTATATAGATAAACTTGTCTACAATATTTTATTTATTTTTAACGACTTGTTTTGGCTGCGATGAGACGAGACACAAGACACATGTGTTTATATAAGATGAGTTCATATAGTGTGCTTGTTGTTGTTGGTGTGGACAAGCCTCCCGTATAGGAAAGGTTGCCAATATTTTGGCAATATATATGTGTTGTATTTGGGTTTATATGAGATGAGTTTATATAGTACGGATGAGTTTATATAGTAATGAGTGGAAATGCAATACGCTAAAAGGTTGTTAAATTGTGCAAATTCTTGGCTTCTACTTGGGTTTAGATGAGTTTATATAGTATTTATTGTCATAGGAAACATATGAAAGGGAATACGCTAAAATGTTTTCCAATTCTTAAGATATTCTTGGCTTCTACTTAGGCTTAGATGACTTTATATAGTTCTTATTGTTATAGGAAACATATGAAATGGAATACGCTAAAAGGTTCTGTCAAGTTCTGGCATTATTCTTGTGTCGTACAGGGAGTGCTTTTTCTCGCCTAATGTATTTGGGGACTGTCTGATTAATTGTCTTGTTTACCCATTTGCCCAAGACTCTGGCGCTTTATTTGTCATCGTCTTTTACTTTTATCAGTCTTCGTGGCATTATGTGGCTTCCTTGACATTTCGTTAATTACAATTTCATTTTGTGCGCCTTAAGACTTTGATGATTGATGGACAACAAATTGCGTCGTACTTGTAATGAGAGCAGTTCACTAATCCCCTCTCTTTCCCTTCTCTTTTAGAATCTCAGTGAGAAGCGCACCCAGAACCATCGGTCGCAGCAGCTGGAGGAGCTAACCTCGGATCAGCTGGTGCAGGAGAAGAGCGCCGTGCAGCATGGACTACTCTATTTCGAGAGTCTCTATGGTCATCCAATCACCAAGGAGGAGCGCGATGCAGCACGTCCGCTCTACGATCGTTACAGGCAACTGAAGCGTCTTGTCTCGCGCAGCATCATGTTCGCCGGTGGCTCAGGAGTGCCAGAGCTGCCTACCATACTGGAGCACGAGGCTATGGTCTTTGAGGCAACATCGACACCGCTACAGTATTCATCGAACAACAGCACCGAGACCTCAAACTCTCCCAGCGATTCCTTGGCGCCAAACACACTCACACAGAATGCTTCCTCCGACGAGTCGACCACCACGACAACAAACACCACCACAACAGAGTCGCACTCGGCGGCGCAGGCAGAGAACATTGCTGCGCTCAGTCTGGATCAATTGTGGGAGCAGCTGGAACGTGTGCGGGATGAGAAGCAGCTGCTGAAATCAACCATACGCGAGTACGAGTCCATTTTCGAGGAACAGAACGGACGCAAGATGTTGAAACCCGATCGCAAGTCACTCGAGACGGAGACCTATGCCCAGTACAAGGAGGCCAAGGCGAAGGTGCGTCTGCTGCAGGCGCTGATCAAGAAGCACATCGGTCACTAGATGCAGCTATATATAGTATACAGTTATCCAACAGATACATACATATATCCAAATTGTAATCACCCGCTCATTCAAACTATTTATTTCATACCGAGCAGTTTTATTTGCCCAACATATTTAGTAGGTAGGAATTGTAGTAAAGAGAACACGCATACTATACCAGATGTATGTATGTACGTATGTACGGTAGTTTTAGATTTACATTTATCATATATTCTATATAATGATACATTTTATGAATATTGTTGATTATTCCTTATTGTTTTTTGAAAACGTCTATGCGATAATACAAATAAAAACAAATTATATGATACGATACTGAGGATATTGAAGAAGCTGCAAGCAATTTGGTTTTGAACTTGTGGATCGTGTAAACCCTAATACATTATAATCACACATACATATATCGTGCAGACTTCCACACGGAATTGATATCTTATATATTGTCGCGTCTCTTTCTGTCTATCGTCATTGATGTTAAAAAATGAAATTACGACTTGAGTTCGTGTTGAGTTTTGCCGAGGGAAATACGCTCTATTGTACTACGACTGAATCGCTTTCACACACACACACATATTATATTACAGCTCTGATTTATCGAATACTTTCGCACTTAATGATTAGTTGACGATGTATAACGCAAGTACGCATATGAAAATTTCAAAGAAATCTTTATAAATGTTGTCTATCCACTCGTAGTGTCAGATTTTATATCGCTATCCGTATAGACTACTCCTATCTACATATATCTATCTATCTCTATACCTACTATTAGATATACTATGTCTAATGGAAGTCGAATATCATTTATCATCGTGCTTCGAGCAATGGAAACAGCGCGATGGCAACCCAGTCGATATCGATAGAGAAATAATACACACGCATAGAGACCGAGATCGGGCCGATTGCCCGCGTCGAGTAGTGCTAATGGTTTTGAATTCGTTTTCGGTTGTTGTGCAATAAGCAATTGGCTCTTTTGAAGGTAGTATGCGTACGATCAAAGCATATATATAATAAACAGATAAATAAATCTATATATTGTGAGTATAAATTTACAAATACCAAAACAAATATACGAGTATACAACATATATGTATTCAAATGAACGTTGACACAATTCAACACATTTACAAAACAAAGAAATATTCTTATATATTTGTAGCATTACAAATATCCCAAGTGAATGTCTATGATAAAAATGCAAATAAAGTATATCACGTTATAACAATGGTATTTTATTCATTTCAACTTGTGCTGTCACAAATATTGAGGGAATTTCCATTTAATTTCTGTTACAAAAGGAAGAACTGATAAGTATTCTGCGGTTGGAGGGTTCCATTATTTTATCAGTCAAATGTTATCAACATAAAACATTCAGATACATGCTTATTATAGTTAGACCCTCAGTTGATAAACGTCACTTCACGGAAATCCAAGGAACATCTGAAATTGAAAGACAGTTTATTAGTCCAACTGCGTTTGCGTAAACATCGTAATGATGATATGTTTCTTTTCAGTCACCATTTTTCATCAAGTTTTCTTATGATAGGGATAACTTTACTTAAAATAAAGGTACTCATCATTGTGATTTCAGGAATAAGTACAGGGTATACTGGAAGAACTACTAACCTTGCTTTAGAGAGCATTTGCATGAATTTTCATTACCAAACCCGGGTTATCTGTAAGAAAAACGTTTGTAAATTATAGGTGTCGAAAATAAAAGGGAAATACTTATAGTACAGTTAGTTAATCAGACGAAAAGGTATCAACACGCATAAATTCAGTTATATGCTTGTCTACAGTTTTTTATCATCAGCTGAAGAACTGAATACTTTATAAGTAAATATAATGCTCACCATAGGTTTTGCATATGAAAGGCCTCAATACTTAAGAACACATCAGGCATAGGCATGTCAGCCACGTGGTGCAATGGAAATGCTGAAAATTATAAGAAAACTTACGTTAACATGCATTCAAATACAAAGAAAACATAATGGGCGTCTGTCATGAAATCTCAGTAATATAATAACCAATCGACATTATAATTTCCGACTGGGGCGGTATGTAAAAGCATCATTGTAAACGAGTATGAGGAATTATCAAGATGGATCGTAACTAACCTTACATATTGCCGGCAACACGTGCTCTCCGTCTTAAAGGGCCCCAGTAAAGGGTGCTCTTTTTTTATTTTGTTCAAGCCATCGAGAATAGTTAAACTCATTCTCAGCTATAATTTCGATTCCATCGTCTTGTCTTCTGTAATTAAAACAATATTTTTGATATTTAGTTTATGCTTCAATTTGCCATCACAGATTAAGTATTTGATTTTTGTATCAGTATCGAAAACCAATCAACACGTCTTTTCAGACTGGGGCGGTATGTAAAAAGCATCATTGAATTGTAAGCGCAGTACATTTACTTAATTATTGCATTTATAAACATACCATTTTCCTTTTTATATTTCTCAGAGATCAAGAAAAGTCGACTGAACTGCTGCTGCAATGTGACAGAAAAGAGATGGTACCAACAGTGTGACCCTACACAATAACTCTTTAAATGCTGTCAGCTAATTGCAGCCAACTTCACGTAACTCAATATTGCGCACGCAATCACACAATTACGCAAATTGCTCCGCTCAGCTGTTAACGAATTCAGTGAATGGTAATTATCAATTATCGGTTTCGATAACTAAAAGGCGCGTTTTTGTGAAACTTGGTTAAGTTTTTTTATAATGTGCAATTAATATTAAATTATATTAGTCAATATGAGTGTCCTTCTATTTGAAGAACTGGGGTGTCTTGACACCGATACTATTGTTGAATGCATGACAGTAGAATCAGTTTTGCAGACTTGCCATAATAGTCTAGAAAATTATACCGCCACTACAGGTGAAGTTCTCAATATTTGGCTAGAAAGACTACTTCCAGCCTATATATTAAGGTCAGAAAACTGTAGAGAAATTTTAAAATGCTTGTATAAATGGTTCCAATTTCACTTGGTAAGCAAACAAACAAAAAAGTTTAAGCTTTTTAGTAATCTGAATCTAATTACTTATAGAAATCCACTTTGGAGGAAAAGCCTGATGCTGCCAATGACAAGTTCACAGAATCCATCGAAAAATTACGGGACTTTGTACTGTGGGCACAAGAAAATCCAATAACTAACGAGCGTTTGGGGCACACAACAGCATTCTTTATAATGTCTGTTGTCTACAGTTGGATGGAGGAGAGGTAAGTGAAGAATGAACTCAATGGAATAATTAATCTTCTGTTCTACAGATATAAGTACCGTCGGCAAGATCTTGTGACGTCAGAGGTCGTGGTTCTCGAAATCCATTTTACTTGGCTAGTAGTGCTAAGAGACATTATTTCCAGGACCACGAGCGCACACCCCCGTCTCCAACCATGTATGCTATCTCATGCTATATTGAATGAATATCGAAGATCTAACGAATTCGTCTATATTCCCTGCAGTGCTTCAGGTGCTGCAAGATATTTCAAACATTCTGGATGTCAATCCTACGCAGCGGGACGTTCTACTGGAGACAAACAGAATTATAACAGATATATGCGTTCACTACGTGACAATTGAGGAGCAGGCACGGCAAGAGGTGGAGCAGAAACGCGATGAGGAGGAGCAGAGGCAGGACGAGGAAGAGCTGAGTCGGGACGAGGACGAGTTAATGCCCGAATGGCTGCAGGATGCAATGATTCACCTCTGTGAAACCATTACACACCATACGTACAAATTGCATGCACAGGTAGGCAACAAATTGTAGAAGGATCCACAAAATGACATCCTTCTTTTCTTTCCAGTCCAGCGCGGAGAGGTCTTTGGTGATCCACGAACATTTTATGATGCTGCAAAAATTATTCCGCTCCGGTGTGCGGAAAATGAATATGAAGGCATACGATTCAATTCATAATTTACTCAATGGCAGCTTATAGTGAGTAAAAAACGAGAATGTACCAGTTGTAAATCTAATTATTAATGATCTCTCTATAGTAAAACAGAAAATGATCAGATTGTTAAGAATATAAAGAAAATCGTGCACCCAAAGTTGATGAAACTGTTCGAGCAGATCTATAAATTAGACACTATTCAAATGGTGATTGTCCTTGATCGAACTCTCAGTTCAATTTTAATATCACACATTCATTTTAGCACCTTGGGACTTACCTGACTGGTCCTGAACTAGTGGATATGGATCACTTCGAGATCTGCATGGATTTCATAACTGTAACAATCATAGACGATGAGCCAGTAAGCGAGAAAACTAGTCGTCTCTTGGAGGAAATATTGCAATACCTATTCAAGGGTTAGCATTGACAACGAATCAGGCATAGTTAGTTAAATATATATTGTTTCCTTTCTACTTTATAGATGCTTTTTACTTTACGACTGCATCGTATTATGATCGTATAATAGAAACATTTGCTGGCTTGTTGTACTCAGTAGATACTTCCAGGCTGTTTAATTACTTTGTAGGAGTTCTTTTGCGGGGCGACATAATTAGGTCACAAGCCTGCGCCGATGTGTTGCTGCTCAGTTTTCGGTAAGTACAAACGGTACAATCTACAATAATAAACAGTTTGTTTCATATTTGTTTTCTTTTTTTTTTTTTAAGTCTGAGAGAGTCGGAAAGAAACTGGAGCCAGGCCGACATTAATGAGGCTAAGAGTTTCTGGATTAAATGCAACAATTCCTACGCAATGTTCTCCAACAATTTGCATCAATGGCATGTTCAACGTATGCTCAGATACTTTCACAACTTGGACAAAAACAAAGAGCTACCAGCTTTCAGTATGACAAATTATCGCTATTTGCATTGTGTGTCAGTTCCCAAAGAAGAGGATATACAGTTTTGGAAAATGCGAATTCAGCGCATACTGATCACACCGTTCAGCGACAAAGAACAGTATTATGAGCTGGTGAGTCCTTATTGTAACTCAAATATATATTCAATTTCATGTTATCATCTTTCTCTGCAGGTGGCCCTGTTGCATTTGGTGGCACTTGCTGGAGCTAGATGGCTGGTTCTTATTTCAGGCAACGTGCAGGATATTCTGCAAAAGAATATTCCCAATTGGGAAAGATTAGCTTGTGTGTTCTTTAAGTTGGCGCTCAATATCAGCGAATATGAACAGGCAGACATATTGCAATACTCAGTACCTGCAGGGCCGTTACTAAGCGGCTGTTGGTATCTACAGAAGTTTATATACACCTGTAGAATATCAGATAATAAAAAGCTTAGTGAATTGGGCGGTCAATGCATTATTGCAAAGAACTACAAGTTGCTACTGGAGTCAGCAAACCACAAAGTCACTCCTGGAATTAGGGCTGAGCAATTTGATAACCCTGAATGGAAACATAAACACTTATACCGTAAATGCCAGTCGGAGGAGTGCAGTCGAAAGCGCAAGTGGGAGAATACCGAACACAAGGCTATAATAACCAATCTCAAAGAAGAAACAAAAAAACTTGTACGATATCCTAGAACATTCGATGAATCCGATGTATTGCAACTTCGCGGAATCATCAGCAAGCTCGAAAAAGTTTTGCCTTAATGGGCGTCATCCCATATACATATTCCTGTGTTTTTTATTAGTTCCTGTCTAACGCATTAACAGGTACTCTTCTCCTATTTAATTTATT
Organism: Zaprionus camerounensis; assembly: GCA_018904165.1. Lineage (NCBI taxonomy): Eukaryota > Metazoa > Arthropoda > Insecta > Diptera > Drosophilidae > Zaprionus > Zaprionus camerounensis. Next base: position 1,211,433 of record JAEIFS010000037.1, read on the forward strand.
CAAAGCATGAAATCTATATACGTTCAAATACATTTTATATATATTTAATACATACAATTTACAATTGAAACTTCACACACATCAAAATTTAAAATTCCTCAAATGGACTTGGCTGCTGTAAGATGTAAAACATTTCCGGCGTCTCTTGGGTCAAAAATTGCTCAAAGTCTGTCATTTTATTACTTAATTTATTTAGGTCTTCTTTGCGGAATAGAATGCCTGGAAGCAGAATTATGAATACACTATCTAGAAACACATCAAGCATCATCTGCATACCCGCTATAGATGCCGAAGTGAAACTGACAAAGCTGCCAGCGATAAAGGCACGAATTGCTACTTTGGTGATGTCGCCACGACGAGCCGGAGCCATGGCAGAGAGACCCGCAATTATAACACCAAGTGAGCCAGGATTGGCAAAGCCACAGATTGCAAAGGTTGCAATGGCTTGGCTACGACCCTGTAAATAACAGAATCATATTGTAAAAATCTTAGATTCATTGATTGGTTTCGTACAGTTATTTCATTGTTTCTTATCATTTGACCCAGAGACTTATAGGCGATGAACTCGTTGATGACCGTCTTCTCAGCAACCACGGAAGCGACCTTTGCGCAGTCGACAATGGGCACACCCATTATGAAGACCAAGGGAATGAAGATCTTCGTTAGCAACCACAAGAAATTGACGTTGTCTTTGCCGGCCAACTGAAACAACCATTCGACAACAGCATTGATGAAGTGGAAAAGCGCAAGCAGGGCAATGATATTGGATACAACGCTCAGCACAATCAACAGTCCATTTGCAGCGCCTGTGCCCATGGCCTCTAAGATGCTGTTGTCGGGTCTGAGAATGAAAATAAAAATTGAAATTAATAAACGAGTAGAAGCACTGTACTTACGATTTCACAAACACAATGTTTTCCGTCGTTGTCTTGGACTCTTCAACTTCGGGATAAAAGAGTTTGGAAAAGGCTAACGAGCCGGGAGCAGCCATAACACTTGCCGTTATCAAATACTTTGCCGAGGCGCCGAATGTAACATATGCGCCCAGCACACTGCCGGCCACGGTGCAGAAGCCAGATGTACAGATCGTGTGTAGTTCACTCAAAGTCAATATTGTGATATAGGGACGTATCATCAGGGGAGCCTCTAGCATGCTCAGAAATATATTTGCAACGGCATTGACACTTTCACAGACCGTTGTGCCCACTGTGAATTGTAGTATTCCACCTAATACTCCCAGTATACTCTGCATTACACCCAGATAGTACAAGATAGAGACGACCACGCTGAAGAAGAAGATCACCGCAAGGAGTGCAAATGCGAAGACGAACTCATCGCAAATGCGATTGCCATAGACAAAGCGTGATCCAAACTTCGTAAAGTTAAGGAAAGTAACCACCTTTTCGGAGGCGCACTCAAATACACGGCTTCCCAAATCGAAACGTAGACTTACAATAGCAAAGACTAGTTGACCCAGCAGTCCATGAACGACAATGCGCCATTGAATTGCCTTGCGATGCTTTGACATTATTACACCCAAAATGATAAATGAGATTGGCCCACATAAACCGACCATCTTACCGACATCGTCTAGACTCTGGAAGACGAAATAGATGATGACCAGTGCAATGACTATAATGAGCATTATGATCGAGACACTCCTGTATGGATTAAAAGTAGTAACAAACTTGACAATCAGCGCCTATGCATCTAAAGGAATCCACTCACATTTTACGGCTGAACTTGATCCAAGCGTCAATAATCGGATCAAGCGTATAATTCTCGACAACAATTGGCTTAAATATATAATGATAAAAGCAGACTATGTAGAAGAATATGAATAATAGAAGTAGAAACCCGTATCCAAGACAATAATTGGTTTTGCACAATACGTGTGGCTGAAATTCTTCGGTCGCATTTGTTTCATTACCGGCGTAAGGATCAATGCAAAGGCTGCTCGTCTTATCTAGAGCATTGCAAAGCAATTATGAGTGCTATAGTCGAGTGTGCTTGACTGTTATATGCCCGCTACCCAACTGCTTGTCCCTAATCTTCTATCGATCCAAAACTAACTTACTGTGCGTGCAATAAGAAGAGTTATTGTCATTGAGATTGATGGACGTAGCTCTAACTCCCTGAGATCTAAGTTCAGTTCAGTTTCCATACAGACAGATGAATGAACATTGCCATATCGACATGGTTCTTTCTGCTGATCAAGAATATATATACTTTGTGGAGTCGCAGGCGCATCCTTCTGCCTTTTCGCTTATAAATAACTATGGGTAGCGGGTATAATGAGTTCTAAAGATAACTCACCATATGTTTTATACACAATCGTTGCCCAGATGAAATATGCTATGAACAAAATGTGAAATAGTATGTGTAAAATACGCATTATTAGTTTCCTTCGCTCTGACGGCTCTGCCGGCTCCTCCGGACTATTCGGATAACTGCTCACATCGGCCATTGCAACTGATTACGTTTTCTTCCGCATTGACAAAAAGAGAAAACTATTCAATTCAAAAAATATAAACATATATAAAATGTACAGTTTCCGATTATAAAAATATAAATTTGTATGAAATTTACATTTTTTTCCAAGTTGGTTAAAGGATTGTTGTGCCAAAGTGAATTCAGTTCCAGGGTTATTCAATTCATAATTAAACATATATTATTTCTATTTAAATTACAAGTATAATTAGACTACTATTGGAACTAGGATTGCGTGATATTTTTGTTGAAAAGTAACTTATATTGTAAGGTCTCTTCCTCGGTTTGTATTAGGATGCCTGCAGCGAGAGGGAGGAGTAAGTTATAGACTGAAGCTTGCTAAGAGATCTTGGGTTACTCACCGGCAAAACTGGCCGAAATGAAGCACACAATGCTGCCCACAATGAATGCACGGAAGGCTACAGCGGTGATGATGCCACGTCGCTGGGGCGCCATGGCGCTCAGCGAGCCAATGAGGATGCCCAAGGAGCTGGGATTGGCGAAGCCACAAATGGCAAATGTGGCAATGCCGGCACTGCGAGCCTGCGTGGGATGGGGAGAAGGAAAGTGAGCAACTACTGTAAGGGATTGATAAGGACAAGAATTGTTTACTCACGCTGATTTGCTCGTTCTTGATGTACTCGCCCAGACGCTCGTAGGCAACAAACTCGTTGATGATGGTCTTGGTGGCCACCACCTTGGCAATGATGTCGCAGTCTTCCTTGGGCACACCCATTGCCCATGCCAGTGGAATGAAGATTTTGGAGAATATCCACTCAAAGTCAATGTCGTCAAGTCCCACCAGGAAGCCCAGCCAGCTGACGATGCCGTTGAGGAAGGCAACAAATGCCACAAAGGCCACAATGTTGGCAATGATGCCTAGCACAATGGGCACAGCATTGGAGGCTCCACTAGACGCGGCATCCAGCAGAGAAGAGTCCTCGCTGTCAACGACAAAATCATGAATCTTTGCAATATCATTGGAAATTATATAAGAAACTTACGACTTCTCTAGCGTTATGGTGTCGCTAGAGGTCTGACTTTCCTCGGTCTCTGGCATATACAGCTTGGAAATGGCCAGTGTGGCGGGCGCAGCCATCACCGAGGAGGTGATCAGATGGGCAGCCGAGGCACCAAAGCTCAGATAGGCGGCCAGCACAGTGCCGGAGACTGTGGCGAAGCCAGAGACCATAATGCTGTGTATCTCGCTCTTGGTTAGCTTATGGATGTACGGCCGGATGAGCAGCGGACTCTCGGACATGCCTAGGAATATGTTGGCGGCGGCAGTGACACTCTCGCAGACAGTGGTGCCCAGTATCTGCTGCAGTATCCAGCCCAGCTTGATGACCACCCACTGCATGGCGCCCAGATAGTACAGCACGGAGATGAAGAAGCTGAAGAAGAATATCACCGGCAGTATGGCAAAGGCAAAGACGCCGGCTTCGATCAGGAACGTGCCAAAGACGAACTCTGCTCCGTTCGTGGCATAGCCCAGAAACGTGGACACCTTGTCACCCAGACACTGGAAGATCTGCCGACCCACTGTCCAGCGAATGCAGATGACGCCGAGCAGGAACTGACACGTGATGCCCGTGACGACAATGCGCCATTGGATGGCACTGCGCTTTGTGGAGAAGATATAGCCGCACAGAATGAACACACACGGCGCCACCAGGGAGACCAACTTCTGTGGCTCGTCGCGTGTCTCAAAGTACAGGAAAATGGCCAAAGCGACGAACAGGGCGACCACGAGTGCCGCTGATACCACGCTGTAAATGAAGAATGAAGTTCACTTATCGTTAGTGCATATTGTAAAAGAAAGTTTATAGGCGCGATAAGGCCACCTCTACTAGCGGATATTCCCAATCAGAATTGCAGCTGATACTCACCGGGTTCTGCTGAACTTGTGCCACACCACAGAGGCCGGATGAAGGAATTGTCGGTGCAATTTGCGACCCACACGCGGCTTGAAGATTTGATAGTAGAACAGGCCCACGTAGATAAAGCCCAGCAACAGTACCAGCATGCCGTACCCACTGCAGAAGCGTATGCCGCACAGAGGGTGCTGCTCGTTCCATCTGCACTCGTACGTGTCTGAAGAGATAGAGAAAAACAAAGAGAATGAGTATGTTTCCCACTTTACCCTCTGGTACCCTCTGCCTACAGTGGTTCTTCGCACTGCAAACATCGCATGCAGTAGGTACTGCATAAGGTTCTGCTCAAGGGACTGCTCAAGGTACTGCATAAAGTACTGTACAAACTACTCCATAAGGTACTGCCTAAGATACTGCATGAGGTACTATTTAAGGTACTTGTTAAGGTACTGCTTGAGGTAGTGCTTAAGGTACTGCATAAAGTACTGCATAAATTACTGCATAAGGTACTGCTTAAGGTATAAGATACTGTTCATAGTACTGCTTAAGGTACTGCATAAGGTACTGCACGGAGTACTGTATAAAGTACTGCTTAAGGTACTGCTTAAACTTCTGCTTATGGTACTGCATAAAGTACTGTATAAAATACTGTATAAGGTACTGCATAAGGAACTTCATAAAGTACTGAATAAGGTACTGCATAAGATACTCCATAGGGTACTGCATAAGGTACAGCCAATAACCACCGGAAATACGGCATGCATAACTTAATCAATAAGATACTGCGTAAGGTACTAGATAAGGTCCTGCATGTAATGAATAAGGTACTGCATAAGGTACTGCGCTTAACCACTGCATGCAGATCCCTGTTCTCTACTCACTTATGTCATTGTAGTGATAGGTAGCATAGATGAAGTAACCCAGGACCAAGGCGTGCAACAGCACGTACAGTCCAATTCGTATCCAGCGATAGAGCTGCTTCTGTTGCCGCGCCGTGAGCATGCCCCCATTCTGCTTGGGCTCCTCATCCTGTAGGTTGTCCAATTGGAAATCAGTCTGTAAGAGGAAATAACTTTACCCTGCTCTCAACTTCTTCTACCTTCACTCTCTACTCACCTTAATTAAATCAGATCTTGAGGCATCTCTATCGGTCTATGTGGGGAGTAAAACAAACAGGATGTTGAGGTTATAAATTGAAAAATTCCATTAGCTGCAAAAGTACGTACATGTTTCAATTCAAACGAAGTTTTAACGGCCCCCGTTGAAGTTTTATTGTCCATCTAAAATTATATAAACATCACCTTTATGCCACTGATAAAGTCACAAAACAACGTGTCGTATTCGACAATTGAAGTGCTTCGTGGTCTAATCTCTGTCAGCCGATTGATCAAGCCTGATAACTCCCTCCCCCTTGATAAGCCGAATAGCGCGTGGCTAAGGGATTCCAGGGTTATGGTCAAAATGGTGCGGGCTACTGGCGTCCGATAAGTTAGTTTGGTTGGTCGAAAAGCCTTAAGGTTAAGGCCTGCTGTGGCGCTTATCATAAATCAGAATGACCAACGAATCTTATCAAGTAACTCCAAATGACTTTAGTCATATAATTACCCCGGGGTATTATGTACTGTATGCCCAATCAATTAGATCGTAAATTATCCACAGTCAGATTGGAATCAACGGGGCAAAACAACGCACTGAATCAGCAGAGAGTGGCGATGTTTCACTGAATACTTTCAAATATGAATACGTTTCTTTTCACTTGTAAATAATGAAAGCTGTTTAAAGCACGCATGTACTCCAGATATTGTAGTAATTTCTTTGATTAACTAAACACCTGTTAAACCAGAAAATCTACCTTATTTCGCTCTGGTTGTAAATGTTACCACTGAAAGTTATATATTTGTTTTTTCACAACAATATTTTGTTTTAATTTAAAGCTCGTTTGGAGTAAATCACCTTTTGTCTTGTTGTTTCAGTTGTTTTTGTTGATTGCTTAGTTGCGAAACACGTTTATAGTGTTCGATACCGTCCTTCAAAGCGATCACTCTCTCTCTTTCACGCGTCAGTACCCGATAGTACTATATACGAATATTAATGTATTTGTTATACGATTGTTTCATTAAGTAGCAGATCGGATTGACTGCAGTACTGCCATTATAACTGATTGAATGCCGCGGCCAGACTAAAGCTGTACATTGCCTCGGAGCGTTTATTATATGCGTTCTCTCTGTTTTACCTAACAGCCGTCAACTGATTAGTACACTACACGCAACTCAGCTGTGCTTGTGCCTCTGCCAGTGCGAATTGTTAACTGAACAGAGTCGCCGTCTAGTCGGAGTCGAAGTATACCTGCCTGTCTATATATTATATATTATACAATATACCGGGGAACTTGTTTATCTTCGCAAGGGCTGTTAGATGCCGAACGAGCTTGTCGAAGTCGTTATCTGCCAAAGATAACTGTTGAATTCTGCGCAATCCCAAGAAAATGCGAGATAAAATCTAGAAAAGAGAACAGTAGAGGGGTAGGAAGGAGGAGAGGGAGGGATGGCAGAGCTTTGTGTCGCAAGGGAAGTACAAAGTTGACTCAACTGTGCAGATGATATCGTATCAAATCTGCGATCATACAAATGTGCTAATCTCTCAGCTTGCAGAGCGATAATGATGTCGCAATCAGAGTCTATAATTTCTATTTATTATACGCATGTGTCAATTGGCCCGAAGAAGGGGGATTATCAGAACTGATTTGATTTCCCACATCTTATCGAGCCCACTTCACTCAGGAGAGTGTTGCCAAGACAATTATTTCCTCGGGGTAAATACTATATATATAGAGTACTCGATACGGTTGTTCAGTGTTTTATTGACGGTATGTAATAGACGTAAGTATAAGTCATACATCATAATTGTTAATCATCATAATTGGGTAAACAAGTTAAGTTTAGTTAAGTAAAAGATACAGATGCGTTTTCAGGCGGACACAGATGAGATTTGATACGGGTTAAGGATCTACGGTTCACGGTTTCTTGGAAAGGCACTTGTTAATCTAGTGACTTAAATAACAAAACTATATATCATAGCTAGGTGTGTGTATGTGTGTGTGTGTGTAGAAAGTGTAGTTACAGAATTTATTACGGTTGTCTGGGTCTGTCCAAAGCCTAAGACTCGCATAGAGTTGCATCTATAGAATAATGTTTACAAGTAGCGTATAATATAATAGATATCTTTATATATAATATATATATTCGTATTCGTATTGAAATTAGTTTTGAGGTTCCAACAATCGTATGATAATTTAAGCAAAAAATTCGCAAATTCAACCACATCTAAATCACAGACTCCTAATATAAGAGAGATTTGAACCGAATGCACGCATACATGGATACATGGATGGATGCATTTAACTCTCAACTAAAAATACAAATTTCGAGCAATTTGTCAATTCTTAAAGAATAAATTAGTTGCGTTCTTTTCTTGAGGTTATACAAAATTAAAAAAAATACTAATCATACATGATAATGACATGAACTAAAAACTAATTAAGTCAGCTCTGGCCCTGCAAGATACAAAAACAAAATAACTAAGATAAGACCAGCATGAGTTGTTGTTGTTGTTGTTGTGTGCGTGTGTGTGTGTGTGGGTGCTATATGGAATCGGTTATTCATTATTCTCCTGCTCTTTCTACTCCTGGCGATGCGTGTGGTGATTGTAATGTGGATGATGGCCGTGCAGACGATGCTCATGATGATGATTATGGTGACTATGATGGACTCGCAAATGATGCTGTGACTCTGCCTGCTGCTGGGATGCATCCATGGCTGACTCGCTCTCGCTGGCCCCAGCAGAAGATGAAGAGTGCAGCTGCTCGCTGTGATGATGACGTCGGCGATGCTGGTGTGGATGCTGTAGCTGCAGCTGCTGCTCTGCTCTCTCCAGGCAATCGTTCTCGCTGCGCTGCTCCAACATGTTATCAATTGCGGGTGAGTTTAATGTCGTTGATTCGGCGTTGTTAAGCTGTTCCTTGCTGCGGCTTTGTTGTTGGTTAAATAATCTCTTCTTGAGTTCAGCATAGTAGCTGGCATCCTTCTTGCTGTTGTCTACGTTCAGCATCGGCAGCTGACCCACTCTGCTCACATCTAACCTTGGGGACCTGGAAGGGAATACAAGAACATCGTTTAGTTGGCAGTTCTTGGGTTGCCATGGAGAATAAGTTACACAATACGAGAGAGATGTAACTACAAAGCAGACACAGACAATTGAAACTTAGTCATAAAGTCAGTGAATAACTTCGCACTCGCAAGAGCAGACGTGTCTCAAGAATATAATGTTAATATATTGTAAAGTAGCTCTAATATTTTTGTTCATTTAATATTATTGAGTGTAGCTATATGTAGTTAATATTGTTAATGCCCATTTTTGCGAATTATATCGAAATGGAAAACTTAAATAAACCTCCTTTTTAGCCTATAACTCGCCCAGTTACAACGATGATATTTGAAAGAAAGCTACAAAAAAGCTGAATGGTGCCTGCAATTTGTATTTTTTTTTATCTCACACCAGTGTTGCCAGCTCGGCTGTTTTCCGGTCAAATCTAGCTGATTACTTACTTCTTGCATACTTTTGCGCACACTTGATAAATGCTTAACAGTGAAATGTTAAATTTTAAAATTTCCCCGCCCCGCCGCCACCAGGCGCCAAAAGGCGGCTTTGACAACGGTCTTTTTTTAAAACGAACGAGAGAAACTCAAAAATCAGGCTACATCTTCGGAGCGGTTTCCTGGGCGAGCTGTACGGTTTAAAAACTTGGAAGCGGTACGTGCTGATAAATGAAGAAAACAAGAACGAAATGGAAAAAACCGCAACTCGCTATCTCCTCTAGTTTCGCTGCAATTTCGAATTGAAAAACGAAAAGAAATGCCGTTATTCGAACAAATTGACAGCTTTTTTGACGCTAACAGAAAATATGCGCTGCACGGTATGCAATACAATATCAATTTGTTATTCTGTTAAAATCAATGCCCGACCCCTGAGGGCGTCTGTGGCCGTTCCGGGTTCGCATCCTGGGGGAGGGCAGGGTTTTTAAAAACAGATTTAACATTAAAACAAAATAGATAACGCTAACTATAGTTAGTTTAAATAAATAGCTAGATTTCCCGCTGTCAAGGGATTTAGAAGGCAACTCCTTTCAATACTCACTTGGGCGGCACTCTGTAGTTTTCCAGACCAGGCAGAGGCGTCGCTGATCCGTACTGGGGCCATGGGATTGCAGGACCTGTAAGACACCACAAGGAAAGAGCATTAAAATGGGCATGTTCTCAATGCAACGCTGCATGCAACATCAAACAATGAATGAACAATGAACAATCTCTCACAAAAGAAGCCAACAGGCATCCGCATGCAACAGATTAACGCGTACAAAAAACAACAACAAACCGTTTACAAAAATAAACAAATTTCAACTCAAATTGAAAGCGAATGCGGCACAAAGTAGCGCGAGCTGAACTAAACTGAGCGCGCACAACGGTGCGTATGCGCAATTAGCATTAGTATAGGCAAAGCTAGCGAGACTGAGACTGAGTGTCTTTATTGCATATATATCTTACCAACGAACCGCGCGACATGAATACTACACTGTAAATACTGTGAATACTGTGAATAATTTGTGTGATTTACGCTTCCCAACTTCCGCTGAGGGAAAATTGAATTGAATTGAACGTACGAGGGGGGTAACTGAGAGGGAGTTTGGCAGGGCTTCGCGTTTCGTAAGTGCAAATCGACACCGAAATTCTCTACTCTTTGGATGAAAACGTGCTGTGCAAATTGTAATTTCGTTCCAGACGCTAAAAACTGAATTTGCTGAGCTTGTCGAATCATTTTTGACGGCTATTGCGTTTTCGCTTTCGTGATTCGATCAGACGACAATAAATTGCGCGCGTGAGCAATTTTATTATTTGATTTGATTTCTGATCGTCGACTGTGTCGACTGCTGTCGGGCCCCCTAAAAACAGAGACTGAAAAATATTGTTGACCTCTTTGGAAATGTAAACAAACGTAAGGCGTTGGTTATGTCATAACAAAGAGGGGCCTGGCACGTAATGAGAGTGGGTGTAGATCTCTGCAATCTTATGTGTAGTTGCTAGTACTGTAAAGAAGGCAGTCACCCCTTGCCTGCCTCCCACTTGACTGATTGAGAAGCAGGCAGTTGCCTCTTCTTTGTGGAATGTATGAATTTCTCTAGGATCTCTTTCTTTGCCTTGTTTTAGGTGATGGTACTGAGAAGAAGGCAGTTGCCCTTTCCTTTCCCTGAATGCATGTCTCTCTTTCTCTCTGTCTTGTCTTTCTTTTCCTTTCAAGAGTTTTAGCTGCTAGTTCAGAGAAGTAGGCAGTTGCCTTTCCTCTTAGTTACTAGTACTGAAAGGCAGTTGGCAGTTGCCTCTCCCCTGAATGAATGAATATAGAGAGATTCCAGAGTGAGTCTGGAATCTCTCTATTTTCCCTCTGTTATATATCTTAGGTGATAGTACTGAGAAGTGGGCAAGTGCCTCTTCTCTTTCTCCCCCTGAAAGAATAAGTCTCACTCAGGAATTTCTTCCCTCTTCATCATGCTGACTCTTTGGTGATAGTACTGAGTAGAACGCAGTTGTCTATTCCCTTTCTCCGCCTGACTAAAGGAATCCCTCTCTGGAATCTAAGTTACTCTCTTGATGCTTCTCCCTCCTTACAAAATCAATGATTCTCTCTCTTGATGCTTCTCACTCCCCATAGAATGAATGAATCTTGTTCTCTAGGTGCTCCTCTCATGTCTGGCAGTTAGTTAGCTTGGCAAACAACACGCTTACCTGTTACCTGTTCACAATTGGGGGGCATAAAGTACTGGCCCGGCAGCAACTGATTGTCCTCGTCATCATGCAGTTCAATCATCAATTGTCCCACCACAATGGGCAGATGAGGATGTTGTTGTTGGTGCTGCTGTTGTTGGGTCCAGTAGTTGAGGGCGCACTTGACATCCATTTCCACCCAGCCAGTGGCGCTGCTGCTCAGCATCATTGTATTGCAGATGCGCTTCTTGCGCTCTGTAGAAGTAGAGGAAGCAGGAAATGCAGGCGAGGATTAGCTTGGCTGGAGAGAGAGATCAGCTTGACTGGGATATGGTACGCACCTAACTTACGTTTCTTCTTCTGCTGGTGAATGATGGAGACAGTGAAGCGCAACTGCGAATCGACCATTGGTTCTGGGCAGATGGTGGAAGCTGCTGCTGCTGCTGCTGCTTCTCCTGCTGCTGCTGCGGCGGCGGCGGCTGCTGCTCCAGGAGGCGCTGAGACTGTCTGCACAACTGCACCTTGGTTAGCCTTGGGGTTCACCTTGTACAGACGCAGCACGGCGCTGTTCAGCTTGAGCGATGGGCCGCCGTAATGGAACCAATCGCTGGCAAACTGCAGTGTCAAGTTGGGTAGATGTTGCCAGTCAGCAATGGTAGTTTCACCATTGCACGCGGGATATGCAGCCGTGACGTGCTCGGGCAGCTGAGAAGCGCCAGCTGCGCCAGGGGCCTGTGGGGCATCGCCACTGCTGGCGCCAGCTTGAGAGCCATTGGAGACTTCCTGCTTGTTGGACACGGCATTGCGTATCTGCTCACGCAACTGATTCATTCTGTAAGGGGCAGGGGAGAGAGCAGAAAATACATTAGAGTGTGTGGGATTAAGTAACTATGTGTATGTTTCTATGCTTAAGAGAGAGAGAGAGAGGAGAAAGGGATACGATAGAGTAGGTGGGATTAAACATATTCCAACTAGCTCTATAAGGAAGTATAAAGAACTGTCTGTAATTCTACACATTGCAACTATGTCTATGGAAATGGAATATAACTGACAGCTGATTGACGCTGTAAGGGAAGGGAAGATAGCAGACGATACGTTCTATTAAGTTATTGATCTTCTGTCTATAAGGAAGTGTAACATTCCCTGGAGTATTTGGTATACTACAGATCTGTATCTCTGGGATTGATTGGTACTGCAAGGGAAAGGGATATAGAGAAGATATATTATATATGGAATGCCACATAATAATACTAAATATAATCTTAAGTAAGCCTTGTGATCTCTGGCAGCAAACTGACAGCCTGATTGATTCTGCAAGTGCCACAATCAAGTAGAAGATGCACTAAAGTTGTGGAACAAGCACATATTGTAGAGCAAAGAATCAAGTTGAACATACGCTTTACTTATAAGATGCCACATATGGCAACTAGGTCTAACTATGTCTTGATCTCTGGCATCTAATTTGCCGTATGTGAGTCAAGTGTTTATGTAAAGAATGCCCACTTAATTGACATTTCAGCAGCGCTGTAACTGGCGCACACAACAACCACAACAATCTTCACTACAATCCCAACAACAACTACAATTTGTACTACAACAACAATGCCCACAACAATCTTTGCCACAACCTGTGCAACTCATAAACGAAAACGTGCCGCATTGATTCAATTTAGTTGCGCCGCTTTATAAGCTAATTTTCTGTGGTTTTTATTTTTGAGGCAGTCAAAATTGAGTTGGGTCTGAAGAGGCAGAGCAAACTACTGACTATATAGTGTATAGCATAGCTAGGCATAGGGTATATAGTGTATATATTTAGTGTATACTAGGCAGTTACAGTTAACTGTCTAATTCAATTTGACAGTTCGGCGGGAAAATAGTTTGCACACTAAGAGAGAGAGAGACTGATCTGATTGTTCAATTAACTAACTATTCGTAACTGACGCAGAGCTGTATCTGTATGTGTATGTGTATCTGTGTATCTGTGTCTAATAAGTGAAATGGAAGACAGACTAAGCTGACTTGGCGATCGTGTAGCTCGTGTCACTTAAAAACCCATCGTCCAACGGGGGCAGACAGACAGAGAGGGCAGGAGAGGCAGGCAGGCTGGCACAACAATAGTTGTAGCTATGATCTAATCTGATACACACATAATTGTGAACAATTGCGAGTGTGTGTGCCTGTGTGTGTGCGTGTGTGTGTGTGCCTCTGTCTGGTTCGGTAATTGAGACGCGCACATAAAATTTGCGCAGCACACAAGGAAAATAAACGTATAAAAATCGGATTAAAAAAAAGGCCAAAATATGATTTGGCTTTAAAGCTGTCTCTGCTGTTGTTGTTACTGTTATTGTTATTGTTGTTACTTTTGTTGTTGTTGATGCTGTCTGGGCCAACTGAGTGTCTGTCCAAGTGTGTCCAACTGATTGTTGAATTGCTGCCTGCGGCGCATTTCGTCTAGCCAAAATAATTATGGGAACATGCACTGAAAGTGAACCGCGTCGAGGCGAGCAAAGGGGCACGGGGGAGAGGCAAGGTGAGACGAGGTGAGACTGCACACTCGAGTCGAGTCGAGACGGGCGCAGCTCGAGACAACGACAGCCACAGCGACAGCGCAACGTCGCCTTTGGCTTATTACATACATAGTTATGTATGTATATGTTTTTATGCTCACGCAGCGATCGACAGCGGCCAGGAATGCCTTGGCTTGCAAAATGGCTTTGCTGAGGAGTTGCGTCGACGTCGACAGTGTCTGCCAACTGGCAACTACCAACAGAGACAGCTACCAACAGCTCGTTGCCACTGCTGCCACTGTTGCCACTGCTGCTGTGGCATGAACTTGAAAACTCGTTGCTGCTGCGGCTGCTGCTGTGTCTGTCTGGGGCCTGTCTAGACTTGCTGCGAGGTTGTGGCTTTTTATTGGCTAGGCTAAAAAGCCAACACCAGCCAGAGTCAAGAGCCAAGCAGGAGCTGTGTCTGCCATGGCGTGACTCACGCAGGCAACGCAACGTGCAACGTGCAATGTGCAACGTGCCACTTGCAACTGAGCATGCGCCGTGTGTTCGGCTGCAGCTGCAGCTGCTGTTGCTACTGCTGTGGCTGCAGGTGAATCTCTGGCCTCCTTTTTGGGCAGCTGCTTGAGCTGTCTACCTTCTCTCTTACAACACACCCCCCTCTCCCCTTTGCCACACACTGCACACACAATGCGCGGCTAGACAGTGTCTCGCCGCGGTCACAAACATTCGCCTACAACTGTTTGCTTTGTCGCAAGAGGAGTCTGGCAAGCAGGGGGAGGGCAGGGTAGGGGTACACTCTTCGTCTGAGCAAACACACTCCTCGTGCTTTATATAAGATGACCCGTCTCGCAATATTACTCATACGTCATGGACATAATTAACAGCAGCAGCAGCAGCAGCGAGATGAGCCCATTGAGATATCGAGGCATCTACTCTAATCAAATGCCTGCGATTGTTCTCTCCCTCTCTCTCTGTCTCTCCCTTTCTCTCTGGGTATACACTGCAACAAAACGGAACTGCAAAGTTGCAACTGCAACTGTTTCCGGTATGCCAACTGCCCTAGACATTTCTTGCAGTGCAGACGGCGACGACGACGACGATGGCGTTGTCTACTGGCTTGGGACATGGCATGTGTGTCTCGCATAGCAACGACCTACAAAAAGTTCATTAACGGAGCCGCAGCTAGACATGGCCCAGACTGTTCCCAGACATATGCCAGACGGACGGACAAGGGGGGACACAGAGGGAGATGGAAAGGGGGCGGACAGGGCCGACGCGCGGACGTATACAAATAATACGCAGAGGCCGGCGACGGAATTCGCTGCAATTGCAGCCAGTCAGTCTCGTTGGAGTGTGTGTGCCACTGTGTGTGTGTGCCAGTGTGTGTGTGTGTGTGACTGTCTGTGTGCCTGCCTGCCTGCCTGCCTGGCTGGTGCTCGCCAGTTGTAAGTAGTAGATACAGATACAATTGCAGTCTGCAGATACTTTTGCAGCCGCAGACAGACGTGCACCCTCTGCCCCTCCCGCTCTCTCTGGCTCGTCTGAAGTTGAAGCTGAGATCTGCGATTGCGCCTCACGTGCTGATCGCAGCGCCTACAGAGGCGTGGCAACTGTGGGGGGGCGGAGACAGCAGACACGTGTGACGAGACGGCGCTTTATTGCCTTTGATTGCCTATGCGCCGTTAAGTTTTGTTGCCCCAAACTGGCCACACTATATAGTTATATATAATGTATACAGATCTATCAGATATATAGCTACATAGTCTATATATCTGTATATACACAATCAATATCTGTTTGCCTGCTTGGCCACATTTGGGCAATTGCAAGGCGGCACTTGGCCTTGAATTGCCACAGCCTCAATACAAAATACAAAAAACTTTTCTCGTTTAATTTATGTGTTTATATATTTTTGAAAAGTATTTGAAATGATTTCCCAAAAATGATTTTTAATTGCAACGTGCACTCGAATCGCACTCAACTGGGCAATATACATACATACATACCCCCATCCCCCATCACACTCTCCTCCTCTCGATTTTTGTTTATATATTTTGCAACGAAATTTAAAATGTGCCACAAATTTGCAATTGTTTCTCTCTCTCGACTGCGCCGCGGCTTGTTTCATATGTTTTTTACGTCAAAGTCTGAAATAATTCACGACGCTTAAGGCAGCAATTCTTTGGGTACTTCTCGTTTTCTTTATTTAGTGGAGTCTATTTTGGGACATGCCCGAGGCAAAGAGGCAACCGAAATAGTTTCGGCGCTAGATTATCGCAAATGATTGGCAGCTTTCTGTTGTTTGACACACGCCGCAGACAGTTAAGGAAGGGAGGGGACATGTACTCACCTATGGTCCCGCACGTGATCGAAGAGACCCTTCTGTATGTTCTGCGTGGTCTCGTCTCTGGCTGCAGCATTGTTGCCGGTGGTTCTAATGCGATTCACCTGCTCACGGGTTAGATTGAACATATTCCAGATGGTACTGTTATTGGGATCCACCAGCTCCGAGTGCACATCCCCGTCCATGAAGGCAGCGCGATTGATGCGTCCCGCCTGGCAGGACATGAGCAGCTGCATCAGCAGACTCAGTGCGAGTAGCAGAGCTAGGCAGATGCGCCTGCCAGGGCGCAGCTCATAGCACACAGCACTCAACATGTTCAGAGTTCTCTCTTGCTCTCTCTCTGTCTCTCACTCTTCCTTCTTTAATGGGTATTACGAGTTCTCTGGGTATTATCAGTATTTGCCTTAAGCTCTGCAGCACACTCACATACACTTTAAGACACTCTTAGGAACACACACACTGAGCAGAGTTTGTTGCCTCAGGCTGCCACAGGCATTTTCCTGTACAATTTCGTAACACTTTCTCAACACTACTTTGTCAACACTACTTTCAACACTGTTGTTGTTGCCTTGCTCTTCCTTGTTTCTCAGCTTTTTGGTCTGCTTTGATTTGGTTTGGTCTTTTGCTTCTCGATGTGTTCGCTCTAAGAACCAAGTATGAAGTGATTTGCACGAGTCGCTTTTTAGTCTTAAATAAGCAAATATTTGGTTGTGCCGGGCATATCTACTTTGTTATGGTCGTAAACGCTGCGCGCTGCACTGCACGAAATTGGGTATGCAGTACTGAAAGTTGAGGCCTACGTAAGCGCAGTTTGTCAAGCAGGTAAGGCAAGTTGGGCAAGTTGATGGGCAAAGTGTGAGGGGGAAGTGAGGGAAGTTAATGAGTAAGTTTATATTTAATTTATTTGTTAAATATATGTACACAAATATATTTTGTTTAAAAAGGCAATTTCTATTTGATTTATATTTAATTTATATAAAGGGATACAGAAGTTAATTTAATATAATAAGAAATGTATTTAAATAAATTAGAATTTCATTTAATTAACGTAGATGAGGAAGTTAACATAATATAACACGAAATATATTAAAATAATATATTTAAATTTAATATATTTCGTATTATATTATGTTAACTTCCTTATTAGTATTTCATTTAATTAACGTAAGGAAATATAAGGAAGTTAACATAATATTATAAGAAATATATTAAAATGAATTTAAATTTAATATAGCTGACATTAAAAGAAATAAATTTTTATAAATTGTATTAAAAGAAAAGAACTTGAAGAAGATATTTATTTGAATTTATATATTTTTGAATATTTGAATATTTTTAATATTTTTGCACAAATATAAATACTAATTAATATTCATTCAAGAAGACTTAAAACATCTTACAATTTTTCTATCACGCAATCATTATAAACGTCTTATTTTTAATATAATATTAATACTATATTTATTCAAGATTTAATCAATATGTTATTTATATAAATAATTAAATGCTATTCTATGTTATTTAAAAATTGTTTTTTAATATTAAGCAAATTTGTATTTAATTAGTATTATTTAATTAACAAATTGTATTATTTTATTATAGCATTTAATATTTATTATACATATAGTAAGATAGTTATCATATTTATTATAAAACATGCATTTACATTACTAAATATTAGTTATACATATAATTTAATATTGAATATATTTGTAATCAATTAAAATCATTCAAATTATCTTCCATATTCATTTCCCCTTCACAATTTGCCTTACACACTGCACACGCAACACTTTTGCAACCCATTCATTTCTTGCAGTGTGCGTTTCTGCAGCGCTTCGGGCTGATAGTTCGGATTTTCTGTTGCCGACGTCGTCGACCAATCAAAATCGGCGTAGCGGCCGTTGTTGTTGTTGTTGAGAGGATCTGCTGCGTCGCTGCCGCAGTCAGCGTAGTCGTTGCGTCTGCCTGCCTGCCTCAGTGTGTGTGTGGCGCTGACTCTTGTGCAAAGGCAAGGGCTGTGTGTGAGTGCCGGCTGTGTCTGTGCAAGTGTGAGTGAGAGAGTCTTGTGGGTCTGTGTGCGTGTGCGTAAGCTCGTTTCTTATCGCGCCTGCCAAAGAAAGTGATATTCGCATTGGACAACGCACAACAAACACCAAGCAAGGGGAAGGTTAGGAGGGTCAGGAGGAAGGGAGCAAGAGAGAGAGAGGGAGAGAGGGGAAGATGCCTGCACGCACTCAAAATTCTAACAGAGATTTTGCCAATGTATTCACAAGTGAATCGATAATTCCCCGAAAACTATGAATAATATTTTGACAAGGTTATCTCCCACACACTCGTTGGGCAAATCATAGTTTTCTCCTCCAACTCAAGTGTAATTGTTTTTAGACATATCGAACTTTGACTAACTCTCTATAAAGTTAAGGGGGGGTCCAACATGAGATTATATAATCGCCAAACTAAACTAAACTGAATTGAATTACACGTGTCCCGCAAATGGCGATGATGACGTCATGGCGTAATCAACAACAAATTCTTGTGCTTCCTAATTTTTTGCCATATTTACTACTAATATATCTTTATTGGACTTATCAGCAGATTTCGCAATATGCCCGTAGGCCTTTATAGACCAATCTTTAATGATTGTCGTAGTCTCTTTCTATTATTTATTTGCCTTTGACTTTGACACGCTTGCGTATTTAATCTAATCATCGAGCCGAGTACATTGTACTATGCGCAAAGAATTCCGCACTCACGTCCCCCTATCTAAGCTATCTATAACTGGCCAATCTGCCATATCTATCATATCTTGGGGACTAGCAGAATGTGCGTGTTGCTGATTAATGCAAATGAAAAGTGCGTGTGCTGGACACAGGAATCGCCGGAAATGTTCTATTTAGCATGCGTACAATCGCCGTGCCTGGCACCGTCTTAACCCCAGTTAGCCGTTTCTAAACTGGTCAACATAGTTTGGGTTTTGACTGCGCAAATCCCACTGCTTATCAGTTACTATAATAGTTCGGACTATTATCAAACAATCTGCCATGTTTCTTGCTCAAGTACCTCTCGATAATCGAAACGTTTCGAGTGACTGAGCATTAATCGTCCTCTGCAACAATTTATAGACTTGCAATTATCATTTGTTAAAGTCCTAATCATATTTACTATATTGATTAGCCATTTGGGTAGGTAAGGGCGTGCCATACTACAACATCTTATCTGGCATGTATTTCACAATCACAGCATCTTCTGCGGTTCGAAGTAAACAAACTCACTGAACACCAAATAGCGAATCTATTCAAAACTAGAGACAGACCGGATGTGTGGGGAAATAGACAATGAATAATTACAAGACCAGAGAGAGAGAGGGGGGAGGTTTATCTAAATGGAGCAAGACATTGCGCTATAATTCATTACAAGCTGCTTCACTGGCGCCTTTCTCACTCTCTCTCTGAGAACTTAGAGAGGCTTTCTCTCTCTCTCTCTCAATTTGCATACGGAAATCACAAGCAAGACTTCAAGGACGTTCTTGATTTATTTATTTATTTACTCTGTTGTTATTATTCTTCTGCTTCTGGTTCCGTAGAAAGAAAACACGCTTATCATGTCATCATCAACATCATTCACATCTCACTCTCCACTCTCATCTAAGACGCGCCGTATTTTTGTTTTTTGTTGCTGTGTCTGGACCAAATTGAATTTCAAAATGATTGTATAATTTGGAGCACTTTATAAAGTCTGGATTTCTCACCGTCTGCCTTACTGTCTGTCTGTCTCTCTGTCTGTCTGTGTGTCAGCTGATATGTTCTATTATAAGTCTCTCTGCACACATTGTTGAGGGTTGAAATGAAACACCTACACGGCACTGAGGGAGACGCGGCCTGCAGGAGGACAGAGAGAGGAGGCAGCTTCGAGGGTGTGTGCCCAGACATTGACTGTGCTGCTGTCTCTCTGTCTCTCAGTCTGTCTGTCTATCAGTCTATCTCCTCGTCTGTCTCCCATTCTGTCTCCTCTGTCTCTCTGTCTTTTATGCAAAGTTGCAATCGCCTCAAATGCTCACAGATCATAATCGCAGCCGCATTTGGCGTAGGGGAAGAACGAATAAGCTATTCTCAATCCAGCGAGAGTCGTTTATATAACATAATAATGTTTATTTATTTATGCGACTTATTCACACAAGATTTGCATAGAATTTGTCCCACTTTGAGCTGCGCACAATAAACGAAACGAAAACACAAACAAACAACAGTCAATCAGTCCGTCCGTCCGTCCGTCAGTCAGTCAATCAGGGAGGCAGTCGAAAAAAAGCTACAGAATATGATGTGGACACGACAATTGGAATGTGAAATGAGTCAAGCAGGGACAACGACGACGACGACGGCGTAAGTGAAATGAGAAGACAACACGGGACACTTTCGATAATTCATTAGGTGCTTGCTCAAGGCCTTCTCTTCTCGCTGTTAATTGTGCTTTTGTCTTTGATCTGTCGCTCAATTGCACGAGAACGGATTCTTCTGGGTCTAGTCTCAACTATGGTATGGACTCTGCCAGTCTGTGATGATCTATAGATAGCATCAGGGATCAGTTGCTGTCGCTATTTGTGTTCTATTTTCGTGGAGGGGGCTGCCTCAGGTGCCGCAGCTGCCTGTAATCGAGGTAACCACCTGACGCTGTGGGTGGCTGGCATCGAATGGTATCTGGGGGGTGGTGCACGCGGGTGTCAGGCGAGACTTTCGAGCTACTGTGCTACCTGCCAGCCTGCCTGCCTGATTAAAACCGGTAGCTACAAATAAAAAACATTTGGTCAATAAAACACTTAGGGCCGCAGATTATTTATTGTGCCCACAAACATGTGCAGCAGTTCTTTCTTCAAGTGCTTTTGTGGTTTTCTGCCGACAATTAGCGAAAAACTAACAGCAATTGCTAAAAATATAACGCTGATCGTGTACGCACTCTGTGAAGTAGTAGGCGTGCCTAGCCAAGCTAGTCAGGTGATTGCCCCCTTTGTTTAATCTCTCGAACACACACGTTTCTCGTCTACACTGTGTGTGTGTGCAACAAAGTTGGCAATTCGGGGCAAGTACTTTGTATTTAAGCATCAATATAACACGTAATTAATATAATTGTGACTTTGGCAAAAGAGATCGCTAAATAAGCAGGCAGCCAAGGCAGAAAGGCAGGCAGCCCAGGCAGCCCAGGCAGCCAAGGAAGCACTTGAAGCTGCTCAAGCAACACACGCCAGAGGTCTATTAAAAATACATACATGTTGCAGACACACAGCAGAGGTATAGAGGGTGCAGCCAGGGGGAGAATGAGAGGCTGAGGCAGACACAGACCAAGTCAATAAGTTGCTTAGTTGTTGTTGCTGGTCGAGCGAACGCGCACTTGGGTGTTGCCGGTGTGTTGCTGCTGTTGCTGCTGTTGCTGCTGTTGCTGCAGTCGCCGAATGCAGTTGTCGTGATTGTTGTCTCAGATTGCATGTGGAATGCAAAGACCAGGAGCCAATTTGTTGTTGTTGTTGTCCATCATGTTGTTGTCGTTCTTGTTGTTGTTGCTGCTGCTGTGCATTGCCCGCTGGCTGCTACCGTTGCAGCCAACTCTGCGTGCTGCTGTCTCACAGAAGATGCAGCTGCTGTTGCCAGAGATACCCTAGTTTTACTAAGCAACTCTGGTTTGATAATGCAGCTACATATGAGCTCAGCAGGGGCACAACAGTTCTTATAGGTCGCAGTGCATAATTCCCTTTTTGAATAATAATAAACATTAACCTCGAGTTGGCTCAAAGTGTTCAAATCATCAAAATAGGTCGTTTGGTCGTTTCATTTACCTAAATTAACTTACTCACATTTACAATATTTGCTATACATTTAAATGAATCCATTTATCTTTCTCTTGATTTTGCCATAATTTGTATATATCATAGATTTAAATGGATAGAATAGATGTTAAGTTATGTAATAATGAGCTCGAGTTATCTTAAACTAATTATATAAACATAAATATGTCGACCCAGTCATGTACATAATGATGTTATTCATATTTATAAATAAATGTAAAGCACATTTCAATTATTAATGATTGTTTTGAATGTCATTATGAAATTCTTAACTATTCATTATAGTTTTGCTTTACTACCTTATATTTTACTTGTCTAAGCAACAATTTAAATCTGCAGTAGTTTACAATAGCTCTTAAATATTATTATTATAATATTTTATAAGTAATTAAATAAAACTAATGCATTCTCTAGCATATTTCAAGTCATCCTTTGATGTATGTTAATTGAAATTTATTTTTATTTATTTAACATTTCAATAATATTCAACGCATTTTTATTATTTATAAATTTTTCTTATTGACATAATTTCTTTGCTTCTGCTTTATATTCCCCTACTATAATTAAAGTCTTGCTTTAATTATTATTGATTTTATTAATACGCATGCAACAATTCAAACATTCTGCACACTTTCTCAATCAAAATTCAAACTTGCGCCAGTTCAAACTTGTTTCTACAGGGTATTCTCGCTGCGACTGCCTCAGCTCATGTGCTGCTCTTGTCGCTGCTGTGTTGTTGCTGTCTCAGCTTGTTATTAATTTTTGTGCATTTTCGTTTTCGGTTTTTAGGCCTTTCGCGTGCCATCGCCGTTGCCGTCGTTTGGCTTCTGCCCAGCACCAATCAGCCAGAGCCAGAGTCAGCCGGAGTAGCCTGCGTAGGGAATGGGAATGGGAACGGGAATGGAAGCAAGATGCAGACGCAGACGTAGACGGAGATGCAGACAGCGACAGTGACCGAGAAGGAGACCCAGTTGAAGACGGGAGACAGGGTAAGGGGGGGGGGGCAGGGGCAGGGAATGGGGCAGCAGACCCCGAGCCAGACAGCCCGTCGCAGCAGCAGCAGCAGACGCAGTTGATGTTGGCATTTAAGCAGGCGTGTAGTCGCATCTTGTTGATTGTCAAAATTGACAATGAATGCGCTCGCAGACACACACAAACACACAGGCACACACTCACGGGGCAGACAGCGAGTGTGCTGAGACTGAGACTGAGACAAGTGCATATACATATACATACATACATATGTTATATCTCAGATGTCTGGCGTTTGTCTGGAGGCCGTCGCAGACAACGCGTTGTTGTTGCTGTTGTTGATGTGCATGTCGATGCCAATGTTGCTGCTGCTGCTTCGGCTGCCACTGCTGCTGCTGTCCTTAAGTGATGCATCCAAATATGGACCATTGCCTGTGCCCGGTGGCAGGTGAATAAGGCAACACGAGGCAGCAACGCAGTCCGCAGCCACAGACAGTCCCAGTATGTGGCCACAGTGCAGTGTTGCCCCAGACGCCGCCGCGTCTCCTCCGCACATGGGCATAGTTTGTCGTTGTCTACTTCCCTCTTTGCCTGCCTACCCCACTACCCTCTCTCTCTCTCTCTCTCTCTCTGTTCTTCTCATTCTCTGCACCTCTACCCCTCTGTTACTCTCTTCTTATCTGCCTCTGCCTTCGCTGCTGCAGTTTCACACTTTGCATTTCGCAAAAAAATTTATTTAAATAATATGCACACAGTTGTTGTTGTTGCTGTTGTTGTTGTTTTTGTTGTTGTTGCTGCTGTTGTTGTTGCTGCTGTTGCTGCTGTCTGGCTGCACTAGCTGTAAACTGAGCCCGTCTGCAATTATGCGCCTCTGTCTGGGCAGTCTGTTCGTCCGCCTGCCTGTCTCTCTCGCCGTCTGTCCCTCACTCTGTCTCCCTCTCTGTTCCTCTCGCTGTCTCCTTCTATTCGTCTTCCTCTCTCTCTGTCTCTGCCTTCTCTTGCCTTCTACAATATTTCGCTCATTTCATTGCTTTTTTTTCCATCTTGCCTGCCTGCACTTTTAATTATCTGATTTCTAAGCGGACCCCGAGCTGCTTCTACCTTCTTCCCTTGCCCCTGCCTGCACCCCTTCCTCTGCCCTACACCCTTCCCTATCTCCTACTGCTACCTCCTTCTGTCTTCTCTTGGTGCCTCATCTTCCTCCTCCTGCTTCTCCTTCTGCTGCCCCTGGCCAAGTTTAAAATTTCAATTTGGTCGCCAAATTGTCGCCACTGTTAATTGCCCCGCGCCATCTTCGATGACTAAGCAAACGTGCAACACACACGCGGCTCCTCGCTGTCTGTTGCTGCTGCTCAGTCACTGCCTGCTGCTTGCTGCTCTGCCCCGTTCTGGTCTGGCCATAAATTAATGCATAATTGGTAGTAAAAGTGAAAAACAATTCCGATTTCCTGCGAAGCTAGTTGACTAGCTGAATGGGGCACCTGTTGCTGTTGCAGCTACTTGCTGCCTGCCTCTGCCTTTGCCTCTGCTGCCTGCTGCTGCTGCATGGGAGAAATCTGCACACGCGCCCCAAGCCAGGCTCCTCCACTCGGCACACACGTTATTTTTAAGCATTCGCTGCGTAAAAGGCCATCAACAATAAATGAAGACGCAAGGCAAGTCCTTAAATGGTGCACAAACATCCCAAGAAACATTCCCCAAGTGCTACGTGCATAACGAGAGGCAGCCAGCGCGTTGCACGAACAGCCACCACCTCCTCTAGACTCCCCTCCAACCCTTCTCCCTTCACTTGTGTCGCCTTTTAAAATAAAAAGCAACTTACACACACACACATACAGAGAGAGGCTTACGCATGTCAATAGGCCTGTTGCTGCTGCTTTTATTTATAGGCCAAGCGGCGCGTGCCGGCACGCACACACACACACACACATACACACAGAGAGAGAGAGGGAACTCTGTGACCACGTGGACGCACTGAATTAATTCATTGTGCTTGCTGCAGTCTCTGTGCGAAATGAATGAAATATCGTTTATGGTAATTTGCCCTTAAATGTGTGCGGAAAGAAGTTCTGCTAACTATGCTAATGATAGAGTGCCAAGGAGAAGCCTCCTCCTCTGCTGGAGGCCACTCGAAGTTACCTGCCTGCGTCACAGGGTGTTCACTGTGCGCCAAGTACGCGCAGCGCTAAGAGTACTGCATACTTTTGCGCACAGTTGATTAATGCTTTACAGTGAAATGTTATTTCCCCGCCGCCCCGCCGCGGGCCACGCCCCCACGCTTTACAGTAACATGTTCAATTTTTAAATTTCCCCGCCCCGCCGCCCCCAGGCGACAAAAGGCGGGTTTTAAAACGGTCTTTTTTAAAACAAACGAGAGAAACTCAAAAATCAGGCTACAACTTTGGAGCCTTTTCCTGGGCGAGCTGTACGGTTTACAAACTTGGAAGCGGTGTGTACTGATACGTGAGTGTCTATATATTCTGTATAATATTATATATATAGTCTTTTATATTCTGCTATAATTTGAATTGGCAGCAAACGAAGAGGAACTGAGCTTGATGTGAACTTTATATCATACCAGTTGTTAGTCTGCCAGTTAATAAGTGTGTATATACACATGTATGTTATAGTGTATGCATTCTATGGTGTATATGCTTTACAGTTCAAATATATACATATATTATATATGCTATTATTTTAATTGGCAACAGGAGGGAAAAATCAAACTGAAGTCGGACTAAACTTTCCCTGTGTATATTAAGTCAGTTGTTTATCTGTCTGTTTATACATATGTATGTATATATGAATAGTCTATGTATTCAATAGTATATATACTCCATATTCTATATATTATGTAGTTTATATTTAAGCAGTATTCTGCTAACATTTGAATTGACCTTGCAGTAACCAAACGAAGAGAAATTTCAAACTGAAGTCGAGTTGAACTCGCGCTGTATATGAAGTCAGTTATTAGTCTGTCAGTTTATAAATATATATTGCAGTGTATATATATTTTATGGTCTATATATTCTATATTTATATATGCTACAGTTTATATATTCTATAGTTTATATATTCCATTTTAATTTTATTTGCCCCTCTCAGCGAGCAAGTGAAGAGAAATTCCAAACTGAAGTCGAGTTGAACTCGGGCTGTATATGAAGTCAGTTATTTATATAAATAGTCCATATTTACATGATCTAAGTATTCTTAAGTTTATATATTCTATAGTCTACATGTTCTTTAGTTTATATATTCTTACAGTACATAAATATAAACTAATTCAAATTGAGCCACATCGCGAGAACTGAACGGAACTCGTACTAAACTTTCTTTGCATATCAAGTCAGCTATTTGTCAGTTATTAATCTGACAGTTTATAAATATATATCCCATAATCTGCATATTCTGTAGTATATATAATTCTTTATAGTTTCTATATACCATCTCCAACATGTGCGACTTGAACTGCGATTATGATCAGAGCTGTTCGGAGTGGCCGGAGCCGCTCAAGCCGCGTCTCTTTACAGTCCTCCTGCTCAATTGTTGGCAGCGCGAGTACGACAAGCGACCGTATCAGAACTTTCAGTTCCGTCGTTTGGAATTCCAGGAGCGCATGAATAGGAAGTATCACTGTATAAAGGATCTGCGGGTGATTGTTAACTTTCTGCTGCAGAATTTGCTGACGTCGGTGTCCATCACAGCGATCTTTTTGAGCGCTTGGGATCCGCATCTGCTGAAGGAGTTTGCCAGGTCACTGATACCAGTTTCCAAGATTGAGCTGAAGCTGATGCTGTGCCTGCCCAGAGAGTTCTTTGTGATGCTGCGACTGAATGCGGACAAGATGGTGGTGAAAGAGCTCAGCTTCGAGGGTGAGTGGCGCAACACAAAGTTAATCTCCTACGGATCTCTTACTGCTTCTCTTCTTCTTCCAGGCACTCCCTTAATCGAGGAGAATGTGAGAATGTTGCGGGACTTTCTGCTGGTCAACAAGACGCTGCACTCTCTCAACGTCTCCTACTGCAGTCTGACGCAGTTTAACTTTGCCACCATTGCCGATGGTGTCCACAAATCCCCCAACATAAAAAACTTCTATGTGAATAGACTCCTTGGTGCGGGTCTGACGCTGGACAGCGAGAAGATCACCAGCATAATGGGTTCACTGCTGATGCAGAACAAGCTGGTGGAACTATCGATGCAGCTGTGTGAGTTCACAGCACAGGACATGGAGATCTTTGCAGAGTATATATCGCTCAAGAAGTGTACACTGCGCAAACTTATCCTAGCAAACAACAAGATCTCGGCTGATGGCGCCTTCTTTCTCATGCGTGGCATCTCCCAGGGTAATGGCCTGGAACTACTCGACATACGCTCCAATGGCATTGGTCCTCATGGTGGCAAGTGGGTGGCCAAGTACTTTGCCAACTGCCTGGTGCTGCAGCATCTCTATCTGGATGACAATCAGATCGATGCCATTGCCATCAATATGATACTGCTCACACTGAAGAAGCGCTGTCGTCTGCGACGTCTGCAGATCCTTGGCAACCAGTATGATACACGCACAGCATTGATACTGCGTCGTCTGCTCGATGCCGAAGTGCTGCTGCAGCAGGAGATTGACATGACGTACACCTACGATGAGGCACTACAGAATTATCGTTTGCTGCCTTTCAAGTGAGGGAGTGACTTTCTCTCTGCGTGTTTAGTTGTATTCATTATTTTTGGGCTAAGCTAATAAAAATCGTAATCGTAAAACAGAAAGAAAAGCTAACTTTGGCATGCCGAAGTCTCTATACTTCTCCATACTTCTTCTGATTGTTCCTATACTAGTTATATATAGTGGTGCAGAATTGAATACTATATTATATATTATTATGTCTAACTTTGATTGCCACTGATTGTTAAGTTATTTCTAAAATCAGAGCTGGTTTTCATATAAAAACCTGAATTTCTGCCGATTGTTCCTATGGCAGCTATATGTTATAGTGCTCCGATTTTAATGAAATTCATTATGCATTTTGTGTATATAGAAAAAGTCGATTGTAGTAATTTTGGATGCAATATCTTGTCAAATAACAAAATTCGGCCGATAGTTTGTATGGCAGCTATACGATACATCGCTCTGATCTGGACACAGACAGAGACAGACAGACATAGACAGATAGACAGACAGACAGACATACAGTCAGACAGATAGACAGACAGACGGTCCGGTCTCCTTAAAGTGCATTGCAAACTCCTGGCCTACAATAATACACCCTCTGCAAAGGCATACTAAAGTAAAACGTGCCTTTCCTCCCCCCTCTGCACATCAGCTTGGCTGCACTGCAGCGCCATCTAACGTGAGCTTTGTGCAACTCCTCTACAAACACGTGCACAAAGCTTGCGCTCTTTCTCTTACTCTCAGCCTTACACTCGGTCTCTCTCTCACACTCTCTCTCTCTGACTTTCTCTCTCACTGCCTTGCCATGTTATGAATGAAATGGCCACGCTTGAAGTTGCCAGACTGTTATGCAATCAGTGAAATAACCGTTAGAAGGTATAGCTTAAATATTTATAAGGAAACTAGCAAAGCTTCGCCAGGAAACTGGCAAGCTTGGCGGGACTTTTAACGATGAACAGCTGATGCGGCAGTCTGGCAACTTTCGCTTTCGTTTCCGGCTTCCCTATGAGTGTGTCTGTGTGTGCGACTGTGTGTGTGCATTATTGTTGGCGATTTCAAAGTCAAACGGCAACAACAACAACAACAACAACAAAGAGAAGGAGGCAGGCAGCACAATGCGCAGCAAACAGCTGCGAGGAAGCTTGTCGAGCAGAGAACTTCAAACGGCAAACAGAACTCACGACGCGAGGACAACATCGGCAGTTGACGACGATACTGACGCTAACTGCGACTGCGACTCGACTGCGAAGGCAGCGCCAACGTTATCCTTGTTGAGAGTTTCGCAATATATTTTTATTGCAGCAGTCTCATCGAAAGCGTCGAAGCAACTAAATCGCTGCCAAATCGAACGCACACACACAGACAGAGAGAAAGAAGTTCGCAAAGTAAATGCAAAATGCATAAAATAAATATAAAGAATATAAAAACAAATAAAAACAAATGAAAATCACTAGAAATAACTTTAAAAATAACAATAGAAATAACAAAGAATTCATCAAAAATAACAATAAAAATTTAAATATATTTCTGCATAAAATAAAATTGACTTTATCACAAGAAATAAATCAACAAACTGTTCAGTGTTTTGTTGTGTTCCAGCTTATTGTTCTGTTGCCTTCATAAAAGGGAATATTAAATTTGAACCCGTGTCCAATTATAATCCATCTTGAGTCAGCTTGAGTAATCCCTGCAGCCTGCAACATCAAAAGATGCCGCTGCTAAACGGCTTTTAATGGAAAAAGTTAAGCGTATTTTACTCAGTGTCTCTTATCTCTCTCTGTCTCCTCTTTCCCTTTCTCTTTCTGCGCCTCTTTCTCCCCCTATTGCTCTGTTGCAGGCATTTGCACATGGTCAACAACAACAGCAGACGAATCAAGTGCAAGCACCCACCTAAACGGAACTAAACCAAACTTAAATAAGCTGAAACCAAAGGCGAAACTTGGACGAAACTCGGGCGAAACTCAAGGCACACAAGGCAGAAGGCAAAAGGCACAAGGCGACTGCAAGCAAAGAACAGAAGCTGCTCAAAAACTTTCGACAACAACAGAAACAGCAACAGCAACAAAATGAACGACAGTCGACGCAACACGGCAACGGAATTCAGTTACATCCTGCAACGGCAGGTGAGTTAAGCATTGAGAGTGTGCCTGCTATGTGTGTGTGTGTGTATGCCTTGCACATGCATGTGTGTGCCATATGTGTGCCTTGTATATGTGTCTGTGTTTGTGCCTTGTGTGGCGGCTGCCACTTGCATTCACTCAGCAAACTAATTGCTTGCAATTCGGACCCTGCTTTTGGAGGTACATTATTAGCAGCGCACTCCCTCCCCTCTTGCAGGCACGTCCTCCTTTGTAGCCTTTGTAATTGTTGAGCAATTGTGCTCATTAACTTGCCACAAGCGCTGCAGCAAGTGCTGCTAATTGCAATCACACACACACACACACACACAGGCACAAAGACAAGGCACACTTCCCTCTAACAAATGCACTTGTTCAAGCCACAAACCAAGCTAAAACCCGCTAAAATATTGTCACAATTTTCGTGGAAAATTCCGCCACATTTTTCACACCTCAGCGTGCTTTGCACTCCAACCCTCTCTCCCCTCCCCTTGTCGCACTCAATCAAGCATCGCGTTGTCCTTACCACTTGGCTGCACACACGGCGTATGCTTAATGGACTTTTGTGTTGGTCGTGTCTGTCTGTCTGGCTGTCCATCCCACTGATTGCTTTTGAATCCCCCTTTCATTATGCCCCGTTT
Source organism: Zaprionus camerounensis (assembly GCA_018904165.1). NCBI lineage: Eukaryota > Metazoa > Arthropoda > Insecta > Diptera > Drosophilidae > Zaprionus > Zaprionus camerounensis. Next base: position 1,241,695 of record JAEIFS010000037.1, read on the forward strand.
CAAATGAATTTTAATCAATTTCAATCCTGCATGTGACGCGCATGAAAATCACAGCGGAAAATCAGAAAATCCCTTGAAATATATTCGTCACGGCTCTCCGGTCCTGCCCTTGCCCAGCATTCATCATTTATCGCATTTATCACAGTTATGTTAACATATTCATCTGTATAAATTATCTGTATATCTGTATACATCTGTATATATCGTATATATCTCGTTTATATCGTTTGCAATGCAATGAATAATCGAGTGTGTGCACTGACAATCAATCAGTTTTAGGCCATGGCCCGCCCACCTCTGGCCACGCCCACTGCACGACATGAATTTGAGCAGTTACTAGTGTTGATTAGCTTACTCAGCGCAGGGTTTTCCAGCGGGAATTTCCATTTAAATTCGTGTTGATTTTCCTTTTTCCCATTTCTATTAAAAATGGTTGCCTACTTTCGAGCGCGCTTTGAAACTGTACACCATAAGCCGCAGGTAACACACGATAAACCTGCCTAAATTTATTCTATATGCATATGGGGGGTACACTGATGCATGCATATATATATTAGGGGTATTCCCTGCCAGTATTTAAATCATTTGCATGGGATTTTATCCCTTTGCCAAGCTCATCTCATCTCATCTCGTCACGCGGTCATCTCTCTCTCTCCTTTCGCAATTTGCATACGAATTTGCTGTGAAAACAAATTCCAGCGCAAGCCTTTCCTTTTATGCATATCAGCAATATATATACATATAACTAGGTATGTGTGTGTGTATATATGGGATGTGCAAAAGCCATTGATGTGCCGATAATCCCTTAAGCTTCTTGCGATAAATACAAAACGAGGAAGGAGAAGGAAAAGAAGGCATGGGGGAAGCAGTGAAACAGGCAGACATTCTACTGCGGTTAGCTGACAGAAATTCATTAGATTTTTCATGTATTTGTGTACGTGTGTGTGTCTGTGTGTGCTGCACATAAACTGGCAAATAAACAATCCAGCAATCTGGCAGAGAAATTGGCTTGCGTGCGGGCCCAATCGAGCAGACTGTTAAATCATGAATGAAATCAATTTGTTTTGTGCTCTAATGGCAATGACGGAGCAGCAGCAGCAACAGTAACAGCAACAACAAGCAACAACAACTGGAAATTACACACGCTTGGGGCATTAAGACAATGACACATTGGACCTGTACGAGGGTAGCTAATATCGTTTTGATTGAGTGATAACTCAATAGGTTTCCCCTTGACAGAGCAATGTGCCAAAGGCAAATTAATAAATCACATGCAAAGGCGACACACACACACACACACACACATGGGACTGTGTGTTGAATTTGTTATGATTAATGAAAGGTGTTTGCGGCTGTTCTTGTTGTTGCTGTGCGTTCTGCACCGCAAAACCTTATGAAAGTTGAGTTATTTATTGCGCCTGCTGCGACCTTTGCCCGCACTGTTTGTACTGTCTGTCCCGTCTGTCTGTCTGTCTGTTCCCGTGTCTTGGAACATTGTGGGAAGCAACAGAAAGTAAGGACAGCATGTCCTAAAAATTTAATTAGGCGTGGCAAATCTTGACGCGCCCTTGGGATTACCACAGAGCCTCAGCCACAGCATCCATCTGCTTCAGGCCACAGGCTTCGTTGCCACTTGGCGCCTTTGCCTTGGCAAGCTGATAATAAAATCGATAAGCCGCGCGATGTCTTAACCTTTAATTACACAACACTGAGGCACACACACATACACACAGTGCCCACATAGACTGGCAGAAGGGCGCACATTTGCAGGATTTATGACGCCTGCTGAAAATACTGATGAGTTCTTCAGCTGCAGAGAGAGAGAAAGCATTGTTATGATGACTATGCAGCAGCAGCACTAGCAGCAGCATGTGGCATGTGGCAAGTGGCATGTGGCAAGTGGGGAGAGAGAGTGTAGAGGGGCAGCAAGGCGCCCGCAAGCCATGTGGCATGGCTGGAGAAGCAGGCATGCGTCCTGCTTAATCGCCGCTTAATATGCATGGCATGCGGCTCCTACTGCCGCTGCGACTGCGGCCTTCGCCTACGCCCAGTGTCGTCTTGGCGACACGCCCCCGCACTCTGCCTGCAACGCCCTCCCCCCCTCGCGTCTGTGGCATTGTTTAAATATCGCATAAAAAGTGTCAGCGACAACTGCAAGGCGCATTGTCAACCCGACTGGCCTATTTCCCTCTTGCTCTACCTTCTCTCTCTCTTTTCCTTTTCTCCCCATACCTTCTCACCTCCCTACCTTCTCTCCCTTCTCCCCTGCCCCCTTTTTCCCCTCTGCCTTTGACTTGCGATAACACAAATCAATGTCGTCTGCGGCAAGTTGTGCAAGCGGCGCCACAACAGGAATATAAATGCGCACAGCAAGCAACGAGTTGTGGCGCCACGTGCGGAGGGGGGGGGCACAAATATTGACAGACCTGTTTCGCATATGACTTTCACATGTGCAGCTGCACCCGCCCTCCCACTAAAGTTCAAGTGCCGTCTTCTGTTATTACGTATACGCAATGTGCGCTAGCATTCAAGCGCAGCGCGTGTGAAATGCAAATTCCTTTAGCTGCACAACGCGTCGTATGCGCAATGCAAGTGTGCATGAATGATGGGAAGAAAGAGGAGTAGTAGGAGAAAAAAGAGGAGCAGGGGAGCAGGGGAAGGCAACGTTATGATAAATGACAAATTAAGCAAACAAATCTGATTAAATATTGAGCTTAGTAAACGCAGAGACAAGCTAAACGAGTTGCAACTGCTGCAAATTGACAGTCTAATTAGATTCGCGTTTAATTTGGCCAACTATAACTGAAGGAACTACACTTTAATTAAATTGTCAAAACATTTTATTGAAAAGCGACAAGAAAAACGTATTTAAAGAATGCGAAGGCCGATGGCAATGGCAACGGCGTCAGCCTCGTAGTCGTCATCATCCATCGTGCTCCTACTCCTGACACTGACAATGACTAAGTGAATGTGTGTCAAGGGGCTTCCCAGTATGTGTGTGTCTCTCTCTCTCTCTCTGTGTGTGTGTGTGAGCTGCAGAGCACTCAAATCAAATTGTGAGCAGCCAAACAGGCTGTCAAGTTTGGAGTTCAAGTTATGCATTGCAATCGAGTGCAAAACTGTTGCACATCGAGGCAGTTGACAGATCAATACATATATCACAGATATCTGTGCACATATCTGTGACTTATGTCAAGTTATACTGTTAGATTGCCTTGCGTGCTACAGCAACAGCTGCTGCCAAAAGATTTCGTACACATTATGCGAATGTACGCGCAATAAAAATCTCCAAGTCGCACATAAAAAATGCCCAAAGAAGGAATGAGCTTAAGCCCCGCGAGCCTAAGGTGTACACAGTGCTGCCACATTTCACGGCCAACTCTCACTGCTGCTGCCAACTGCCCCTGCTCCTGCTACTCCCCCTCCGTCTTCTTCTTCTCCTTCTCCCTCTCCCTGGGGATGGCTTTGCTGCTTTAAATGGTTTCGATTTCACGTTCATGCCGATTTTATGCCTCTGTGATGGATTCAACGTGTGAATGCCGCTGTGTGTGCACACGCGAGTCTACCCAGCCTGCCACACTCCATGTGTATGTGTGTGTGTGTGTGTCTGTGGCAAAACAATAAAAACAAATGCGCTCTGGGGCAACTCCGAGGCGAGCGCTGTCTGTGCTCGCCTGCTTTATTTGTGCATATCTCGGCAACAATAACAACAAAATGAAGCCCCTAAATGGGGGCAGGCAGAGGGGAAGAGAGGGGCATGTCAAGGGGGCGTGAAGATTGGCGGCTCCACTGTGCCGCTGTGCCACGAGCGAGTGTGTGTGTGTGAGTGTGTGCAGGCATTTGCTTAACTAGCGAGATATCCTTTAAGCAGCTGCTCTTCACACGCAGTTACAGGGATTTACTGTGGCATCTGCTAGGGATATATAGATCATATAGTGGCATCTAGTAAAGAGCAATAAGCTAGCTGTAAATTCCCACTCACACTGTAGAGTTTCATTTATTTTTACTACTGCATACCCCTCTTGCAGCTGTCTCTCTCTACAGGGTATAGAAAAACACGTGTTCAATATTTCCGTATATATATATTTGGATTGCGAAATAAATTGGCACATATACCCACTATATTTGTTTGTTTGTTTGCATACCCTGCACTTAACTGAAATTCAAACTGCAAGTTAGTTTAGTTAGACTCTGCAGAAAGGTAGATCATATGGCAGTTAGGTTTACTCCTTACTCTGCCCTACTCCTCATAGACTCATAGATTTCCTATAACTTTTAATTCTAGCTTATCAACCGATTTCCCTAAGATATGTCATTATCTTCATAATTTCCCCTTTTAGATTTAATACGTATACATGTAAATTGTATCAAGACTATATTCAAAGTTGACCTTTTCCATTCTACCCCCTCATAAGTCTAGACCGTGCCTTACATTAACATCTAACTTTCATAACTTTATCATACATCAATCGATTTTCCTTAGATATGTATATTTATATATCTTAGTATTCATAATTTTCACTTCAGATTTAGTGTATACATAAATTTATTGAATTTAATATAATAAAATACGTTTAAGTATACTATATTATAAGCCAGCCCATCAACCAAATAGCGAAACACTTTTATTGTTTTTTTGACTGTTCAATAATTATTTTATTTAAGCAACCGATAGAACCAACCGCACAACGACAGAGTACAAAGAGAACAATAACAGAGCGCGTTCTCTCTTTCATAATCCTCTTAATTTCATCACTCTTCACATACACACAACTTTGCATAAGTGTGACTTTTGTATTTTCAACACAATTATATCAATTAAAATCACATTTGTAAGACATTTTCTTGCCTCTTTGCGTTTCTTGACCTTGCCTAACCTCAACATTTAACCATGAAGTTAGGGAAGGTCCAGAGACGTAAGAGGGCAGGAAAATGTCTTAAAAAGAATATTAAATTGATATTACGTATAAAAGCTGTCTAAATTTACCTATTTGCATTTGGTATAGCAATATGTTCATTCAAACTTAATTTGAAAAGTTGATATTTTTTAATAATTTTCCATGCTACTCCCTTAGAGAATTTGCAATATTGTAAACCTATTTATTATATATTTCTTAACCTATATTGATAAAGCTAGTTAAAATTGCTATGTCAATTAATTTTGAAAGTGTTTTCTTGCTGAATTTTAGAGCAGTTACAACCTTCCAAATATCCAACCGATTTTCTTCAGCTTTAACATTTTTTTCGTGGTTTTAGTTCTAGTTTAGTTGTGCATTTCAATTTGTATTGATTTGTATTGCATTTTTTTCATACCACCCCCTTGCAAAAGTTACATTATTTTTTGAGCAATTGACATTTCTATTTTTTGCTTTCAATCATTTAAACCAGTTAAATTTATTATGCAAATCAATTGCAAAAGAGTTTCTTATTCAAATCATGCAAAGTAAATGCAAATAAATTGCAATTTTAATTCCAAATCTCCCTCTACAGGGTATCTAGCAGTGCTGTACCTCTACCTTCACTTGTTGTGTCTTTCTTTTCGCAATTTTGGTGGCTTTCACTTGGTATGCAGTGCATATTTTTATAGCGCATGTTATTTTAACACCCTGCAATACCCCCGCTCAGCAGCCACCCCAATGCAAAATAAATTGCACACATAGCAACAGGAGAGGAGATAGAGTAGAGGAGGGGGGGGGACATGAACCACATTCGTTTTGTACTGCACTCACACGGCACTCGCACTCGCTGGCGCACTCGCTGCGCTGCAGTGAACCCAATTAAATGGCCAACAAATTTGATTTATTTGCTGTTTTTTCTGCAATTCCCCCATACCCCCTTCCCCCTCATCGATGCTGCTGCCCCCCTCCAAACACTTTATTCACAGGGAAGCGATGTGTCCGGCGCTGAGGCTTATGCATTCGACGACTTCAACAATCTAATGAAGGTAATGTCTGACTGACCCACATTTCAATGGTTACGCCCCCCTCCCCCTACACTTCTTCCCCTCTCTCCTCTCTCCCACTCCCTCTCTCCGTTCCCCCCTCTCTCGCCAGACGACATTCGTTTTCGTATTCACATTCACATTCATTAAATTCCGAGTATCCACACGCTGCTCCCTCTACCTTCCTCTCCTTCTCCTGCTCCCCCCACAGGCTGACGTAAAGTTCAGCGAAGGGGAAAGCAGAAGCAGAAGGTGGGGGAGGGGCAAGTAAATTTCCTTTTTCTTTTCTGCTGCTGCTGGCATCAAAGAATTTTCCTATTTGCAAATATTTTCAGCTCGTCGCCGCCTTATTAAATTTCGCCTCAATCTTTTTTTGAGGTTTATTAAAACCTGAAATTGACGTTGAAAAATGAGGCGCAGTTTGATTTAAATAAATGGAAAGTTATAATAAAAGAGAATTTACAAACTGAGGAAATAATTGTGCAAATTATAAAGTTGGTAAAAACAAAAAGAAAAACAAAAAAGAAAAACAGAAAAACAGTTGCAAATTTTTGTAGAAAGTTTTTCATTTCGCTTTAGTGCTGACAATGAGAAACTTGTGTAATTTGATATGTTGATGTATGAGCTAAGCAAATCCCTGTCTATGTGTGTGTTGTATATGTATGTGTGTGTGCAGGCCTTGTTTTCTTAGGCTCACACTGAAAGTGTTGGCATTGCCATTAGAGGCCTGAACAAGCCTGACTGTGTCGAAAATCCTGAACAAAACAAAGTAAAGTCCTAGAAAAAACTATAACCCATCTCGGGTAGGTAAAGAGGAACGTAGAGAGAAGAGGGACAGGCAAAGAGGGGGGGCAGACACTGCTGATTGTTTGCCCAACTAATGGCAGAGAGAGAGCGAGAGCAGAGGCCTCGCCGAGAGGCCGAGAGTAAAACGCAAATTGCCAATGTCGAAGACCTTGTCCAATGCTTTTGTTAAGGAATATTAAGAAAACAAAGTTGAGGGGCAAAGAAGGAGAGAGAGAGAGGAAAAGTTGAGTAAAGAGGAGAGAGGAAGGAGTGTGTACAAGCGAGACGAAACTGTTTTATTAGTTATTTATGCACTTTATTTGAGTCGACAAAACTTTTTTTGGGGGGCGAAAATAACTTATTAATTGCACAAGGCAAAGCCAAAGTCGAAGACGAAGACGAAGACGAAAACGAAACTGGCAATCTAATTAGATTCTACAATTCTTCTTTGTGTTGGCACTGATGAAAAGCAAAAAGAAAAAGCACAAGTAAAGAGGAGCGTCATTCGTTGCCTTGTTGTGGAAGGAACTTTCATTGTTGCTGCTTCTACTTCTCTTTCTTCTCTTCCTCCTTCTATTCCGCCTCTTGTTACTCCTGCAGTTTCTCCTCCTCTTTCTCCTCTTTCTCCTCTGCCTTCTACACTTCCTCCTCTAGTTCCTCCTTCAGTTCCCTCTCCTGTGCCTTCTCTTATTCCTCCTATAGTTCCCTCTCCTGTACCTCCTTCAGTTGCTCCTCATCGTGTTGATGTTTGTTTTGGCCCTGTTCGCTTGACTTTGTGCCGCTGTTTGTTTATCTGCATGTGCAACAACAACAACAACAGCAGCAGGCACAACCAGTATTGCAGAGGGGTAGCTAGAGGGGTGTGCAGAGGGGTGCTTGTCGACACGGTTGTGTCAATAACGTTGCGGGAAAAGCGCAGCAGTTTTTGCGCTTGACATTTGCCATGCGCATAATTGCGGTCTGACATTTTGGCCAGCGCATGTTAATTGCAGCTCTCCCAGTGCGCTGTCTGTAGCCCCTCTGCTACCCTCTTCCCACTATCTACCTAGCTCCTCTTGTGCCTCCTCTACTGCCTGTCTATTTGCCCCACTTGCTCCCCTGCTGCCTGCCTTGCCTAGCCTGACGCTGACATTTTACGCCTAAACGTTTTCAACAAATTAAAATGCGGCAGCGCTGCCCAGTTCCCTCTCTCTCGCTCCCACTCTCCCCTACTCTTCTCTCTCTTCTTCCTGCCCCCTCTCTACACACTCCTTGTCTCTCTAGCATGTCCAGCCTGTCGTTCTGTTTGTAGCTGCTGCTTTTTTTTACGTGGCGCCTAATTTCATTAGACAAACAAACTTTGCATTTTTTATAGGCACAAGCTACCAAGCAGCGTGTGTGTGTGTGTGCTGTGTGTGTGTGCGTGTGTTTGCTGTGCTGTGCGCTACGCTGAGCAGCAAGAGGCGTGTCGTTGTAGGCGTGTGTGTGCCTCTCCCTGTGCCTGCCGCAATGTTGAACATGAATATTATTAATTAAAATCGTGCAATGCATGAAAAGGTTTGTTTGCCAGCTATCTGAGCATTGGATTGCCTTAGATTGCCAACGTGTGTAGGTGCCAGTGTGTGTACAAGTGTGTGCAGGTGTGTGTAGGTCTGTTGTGTGTGTGTGTTTCTATTTGTGTTTGCCTCGGACAATGTTTGCCTTTTATTAGAAACGTGTACCTAGCACACAGCACACGAGTTACGAGCTACACTGTGTGTGTGTGTGTGCTGTCTCTCACCCCTTCTCCATCCCTCTCTCTCTTTCACTCTCTCTCTTTCTTCCCTTCATTCCCCCCTCTCTCCACTCTGTTAAATGCCTGGCAATGGTCGAACATTTTCTTGGATTTTAATATCCTGCAAATACTTTGCCTCGCAGGCGTAGGCGCCCGTGTTTTGCATGGGCGTGGCGCCGCCCCCCTTGCACAAAAAGGCTCTTAAACTTTATGTGCGGCATAAATAACTGTACAGTTTTTTTATATATATATATGCATTATATATATGCAAATATTGACTGCCATTAGGGGTAGTCCATCTTCACAAATACTTAAATATTTTACGATTTTTTTGCATAGCAAAATTTGTATAAAAAAAACACATTACATTTTATGCAGTCCCTTGCAGAAGTCTTTAAGATAGGTCCGTCTATAGGTCATGCCTGCGTCGTGCATACCCTATAGAGTTGGAGGCACGCCTGCATGACTCTTATTTGTAATTTTGCTGTTGCCTTTTTGCGCCTCACACGCTTAGGCTCAATTGAGTTTCGACCTGCGCTGCCTGCGCTTGTTTGCTTTGCTTCTCCTGCTCTCTCTCTCTCCCCCTCTCCCTCTCTCTCCTTCTCTCTCTTTCTGCTGCTCTGCCTCATTTTGCATGTTCTTTTTTTGGTTCTTGCTTTGGCAAATTAATTGGATTGCGCGCTTTAATTGCCGAGGTGGGAGCAAAAGCAGCCAAATTATTTATGACATTTTCCTTGACAATATTTATAGAGAGCAACGCATCGCATCGAAGGCTTTAACAACTTTGCAATGCATAAATTGAGACAGACAGAGAGAGAGAGAGAGAGAGGGGGAGAGAGAGAGAGGGGGAGTGAAAGATAACACATATAAAATATGCATACTGAGGCAGAGCGTGTAATTATGCTGTGGAATTTATGTCCATGTTCTCTCTCGTTCTTCTTGCCTTTCATCGCCTTATCATGCCTTGTGCCTTATCTTTGTACCCTTTTATGCCTGACAGCGTTTTTTGGGTACCTAACGACGGAAATTTTATGCTGCATAAATATGATTTGAAAACATGTGCCCAAGTGGGAAGGGGTAGGCACATGACAACCCCAGAGAGTCCTTTGCCAGCGCAAAGCAATTGAAGAGCTCCAGTTAGGTGCCGAGTTAGATTACGGGTTAGGCTTGGAGTTAGGTGCCTCTGCCTCTCTCTCTCCTTGTCTCCTTGTCTCAAATACTAATTGCAATTGAAGAGCTACAGTTAGGTGCCGAGTTAGGCTTCCAGTAAGGTGCCGAGTTAGTTGCCGAGTAAGGCTTTCAGTTAGAGGCCGAGTTAGCTCCTTTTAACTCTCTCACTCTCTCTATCCCTCCTTGTCTCAAATACTAATTGCAGCCTTATAAATTAGGCAGTTAAATGTGGCAGTTCAGTTGCTCACGTCTGCTAGAGGCTGAAGGGAAAGAGAGAGGCAAAGAGTGACAGAGAGAGACAGAGACAGAGACAGAGAGAGCGAGAGAGTTAGAGCTAAACACAAGACTGCTTGGCATTGGACAGATAGAAATTTAAGAGCTACAACCGGAGACAGCACAACGCAAGCCGCAGCCTTCGAATGTTGCTGTGACAGATTAACGAGCAACCACTTCCGACCTGCCTGCCCCTTCACCTACAACCGCTCCTGTCTGCCCCCTGCGCCACCCCTCTTTGCCTGCTCTCTCTCTCTCTTTATCTTTGGTTGTCGCTCATCTGATGCCGCAATTTGTTTTGCTCTGCAGCTGCGGAAGGACACTTTGTAATTTCATTTGGTCCTGCAGCCTTGGCATTGAGAACACACAGAGAGATAGATGAAGAAAGAGAGAGAGAGGGGGGATATGGGTAGGTTGAGGCTGGCTACTTGACTCTCGCTGGGGTCCTTTGTTACATTCTAAAGTGCCGTGGCAAACACTTTAATAGTGACGCCAGAACGTGGGCACAGCCTCGACTCGTGGCCCTTTTTAGCCATAATTAGCCATTTGCTTTGATACTCGATGGCATTTTTAATGGCATTTTGCCACCTGCCACTTGCCCCACTTGCCACATGCCTCCACAACGAAAGTATGCAATGAACTTTGCCACCTGTCGCCACTTAATTGAATTGAAAAACTCAACTTGCACGTAATTTGCTTCTCGAAATTTTCATTACACAGCCAAACACCTGCCCAACGCTGCCCCCTCCTCTCCCTGCCCCCTCTCCACAGCACACACACACTTACAGCTGCTGCTACTGTAGGGCTTTTAAAGTAGCTCTGACCAAATATTTGCTTTGGCATGTGGCAGAGAGAGGGAGAGGGAGGAGTGAGTAAAAACAGTCGAAACTTTGTTGCTGCTGCTTTTTGTTCTAGCGACTGTTGACTGTTTGCCATTGTTTGTCAGTTTGCCTGCGCTCTGCACTCTTCTCTACACTCTATCCTTTGCCACCCCCTTGTTGCCTCAGTCGTAGCCCAAGTTGGCTTGGCTAAAAGGGATGGAAACTTGTTTAATTGCGAAAAACAGCTGCTAAAACTTTTCACTCGCAATGCAGTAAGCGCTCCAACTGCCGCGTTAACTTCACTTGCTCGCACACACACGCACACACACACACACACTCTCTGTGAGGCACACTCTGGCACACACTTTCGTCGCCACAATATTGGCCTTGCTTCGTGTTGTGGCATTTTATTTGGGTTTATGTGTAAAGCCCTTCATATAAACTTGTGCTTTATGGACAGCAGGGGCAGCGTAGAGGGGTGCGAAAGGGGTTCACAGCAAGTTCGTCATAAAAAAAAAACAGGAACTAAAACAGCAAGCAGATAGAGAGAGAGAGAGAGAGAGAGGGGGACACATTGCCAGGCCACGAAACTGTCGCTGGCAGTCGCAATTTACGATAAGGTTGCGTATACGTAACCACCTGCACATTGCGTATACGCAGGCAGCCTGGCTAACTGCCTGTCTGCCTGTGTCTGTCGCTCTGTCTGTCCTTCTCTGCGCCACGAGGACAGTTTGCTTTTGATGTAAAGAGTCACTCGAGGCAATTTTGCGCTCTTATCCCAATCAACGTGCAATAATAGACCTAACCAAACCGGACACACTCACCTCCCTCCCCCTCCCTCTCTCCACCCCACTCTCTCTCACTGCCACTTCTGTTATACTCTTTTGTTTTTGTTTTCTTCCCCAGAACGACCATCAGACACATCAGCAACAGGGCCAGCAGCAACAGCCGCATCCACAGCAGCAGCAACAACAACAGCAGCAGCAGCAGCAGCAACAGCGCCAGCAGCAATCGTCGCAGCAGCAGCAGCAACGAGGGGATGTCATGTCCGGCGACACGTTGTCCTCATTACCACAAGCATCGTTCAACTATATCAACTCGATCGTTGGCAGCGGCGTCATTGGTATACCCTACGCCCTGCACCGCGCCGGCTTCGGGCTGGGCCTGGCGCTGCTCATCCTCGTTGCCTACATTACCGACTACTCCCTCATACTAATGGTGAGTAAATGTGCGTGTAGACAGGCCTGTGCATCTGCCTGTCTGTCTCTGTCTCTGTCTGTGTGTGTGTGTCTGTTAAAGCTGGCGAGAAATTGAAAATGTTTTGCCGGCGGAAGCGGAAATTGAATGTGTGTCTCTCGGACGCCTTAAAATGTTATCTTGCTCGACATGAAGAGCACGCAATGAAATGCATTTCCGCACAGTTGAAGCATTAATGCATTAGCATAATTAATGGACAGTCACACACACACACACACACACAGAGAGATATATACCTCCCTCACATAAAGCAGACAGACAGCTCGATAAGCCTCCCATTTCATTTGCAGGTTAGATGCGGCCACATCTGCGGCAGATTCAGCTACCCTGGCATCATGGAGGCTGCCTATGGCAAATACGGTTACTATTTGCTATCCCTGCTGCAGTTCATGTATCCCTTTCTGGGTGAGTAGCCCCCGTTCCCACCCTCTCTCTGCACGTTAATCATTGTGTCCCATCAACATTTTCCCTATTTCAAAACATTTTTCACACACTTTACAGCCATGATATCGTACAATGTTGTTGTGGGCGACACTTTATCGAAAGTGCTGGTGCGTTTCTTTCCCTCTTGGGGGGATTCCATGGGCGCCGTTCGATTGGGCGTCGTATTTTTCGTCACCGTTGGCGTTGTGGTGCCGCTCTGCCTCTATAAGAACGTATCGCGTCTGGCGCGCGCCAGTTTCATTAGTCTGGCGTGCGTGGTCTTCATATTGTTTGCCGTCATCATCAAGCTCATGTCGGGCGATTATAAAGTGTGAGTATCTCTGCCCCCTCCCCACCTCCCACTAGATACAGTATAAGTTTTATCTAGCAAAAGTTTCACGCGTTTGACGAGTTTTTTTGGGCGCCAACAAACGAAATGGGGCACGCGATTTCGACCCGATGAAATTTCATTTGTTGCCTTAAATTGGGGACAAATTGGAGTTGCAGACAAATTTAATCAAGAGACATTTTAGTTATTTTGTTGCAGCAAAATTTGATAGAATTACGTTGTCAGTTTAGCTTTTTTCCCGTTGAAAATGGCTACAAAAAAGCTGTTTTTTTCAAAATTAATTCAGTGCCAGACTTGGCTATTTTTACTGGCAGCTAAAAGTATGCTACAAAAAATTTCATGCGAGCACGCAGCAGCATTTCAAAGTGCGCTTCAAAGTATGCTACAAAATATTTATAGCCAGCAAACGCGCAAAAGTATGCAGCAAGAAATTGAAGAAAGGCTTTGGAAATGATTGTTTTTTGCCCCGCCACGCCTCTCTGCCGCAGTTAGGGGCGTTTTTCAAACCGCTTTTGTCTAAAAAAAAAGTGGGAGAATCTGAAAATAATGGCTAGAACTTCAGAGCTTTTTCCACGTTGAGAACTACTCACTACGAACTTGAAAACTTCTTTACTGCTAAAAGAAGAAATCAAGAACCAAGTAGAAACAGTCAGTAAGTGTATATTCTTTGAACCAGCGATCCCCACATTTCAATCTTGTTTAAACAAACACGAGGCCACTACAGTTAGTGTTTTTCACCTACCAGGAAAAACAGCCAGATTTCCCGCTGTCCGTTACAAATACATTTAAATTTGAATGGACACGCTGAGTTGGCCACACTCTACTCGCACAGTACGCGCCCTGAAAGGTGTGTGAGTTGTGCGGTGTGTTCTCCTCCGTGGCAATTTATAAAAATTACAAAAATATGTATATTTTCTTAAGTGGGGACAGTGTCTAATAAGGCGCACAGATTTATTTGCATTTTAATTACAATTTGTGTGCGACGGGGCAACAAATTTACGAGCTGCCCTCCGCCCCCACTCGCACCCACACCTGCTCTCTCTTTACACACATATAGACTGGCCAGGCGCAGGTCTCCCTTTCGTTTTTTAGTAGTTGTTGCTGCAGTTGAGGTTGAGTCCTGGTCGCTTTAGTGCTAAGTGGCGCTTTAGTGCCTTCAAATCTGCGGCGACTGCCGCGGCATTGAACGCAGCTTGAAGCACAGCAGAGCACAGCACAGCAGAGCAGCTCATAAAATGTACATAGTGTGCCACTTCTTTGGCTTTTATAGCTTTTCATTAGTTTTTCGCCGAGTCGCCTCGAGTCTGTTGCATGCAACACAGTGCTGTGGCAGCTTTGAGTCGTTAGCTCTGGCTGGCTGGCTGCCACTGTTGCAGTCAGGGCACTCGAGCAGCAGCAGCAGCCTCCCTCCTTCTTCCCTTCCTGCACGCGTATTTCATGGTCAACGGGTGCTCGAGAGCGAACCCTCCGTTTTTGCCGTTGCCGGGCATAAAATTTAAATAAATTTCCAATTTGTGTTCCCGGCTCCTTTATCTGCAGCACATTATGCTGCCCCTCCCCTCCTGCCACGCCTCCTTCTTGGGGCACCCTGGCTCTGCTCTGCTTTGCTTTTGTTTGCTACGCGACGAGGCGATATTTTACATTTCTCGCAACGAAATGTTAATTTGGTGTTAACTTTGTGTAATTTCTTGCTGCCCACGAAATGCTTTGGCCCGGCCACGCCCACCACGCCTGCCTGCCCACCTTGCCTGCCTGTTGCTGGCAACGCAGCACGGATACGGCCGAGTCTTGGCGCTTTGCCAACACGGATCTAATACCCGCCACAGGCATCATGGTCTTTGGTGAGTAGCGCAAGAATGTTCAGTCGATTTTTCAGCTCAAAGGATAAACAAGTCTAAGGATTGAGGATAAGCGGCGAAAGCAACATCTCCACCCCCCTGCCAAGAATAAATGTTTGAAAATATTTACTCTGCCTTCCCTCCATCTCTCTCCTCTCTCTCTCTCTTTTCTTCTTCTCTGCCACAGCTTTCATGTGTCATCACAATACTTTCCTCGTTTATCAATCGATGCGCGAGGCCACCATGGAGCGCTGGGAGAAGGTCACCCACATCTCGATTGGCTTCGCCTGGACTGTGGCCGCACTTTTTGGCATTGCAGGCTACTGCACGTTCCGTGCTCTCTCTCAAGGTAGGCTAATTGTCAATTTCCAGCCAGTTAATTGCATTCAACAAACTCAATCAGCTTTCTTCATTATTTTTCGTGTATCTTTCACATTTACTGCATATTTTTATGCCTTTTTTTATCGCTTTCTTCCCTGCCCTTCTTCAGGTGATTTGCTGGAGAACTATTGCTGGGATGATGACTTGATGAACTTCTCGCGTGTGCTCTTCTCCATCTCCATTCTGCTGACCTTTCCCATCGAGTGCTTCGTTTCGCGTGAGGTGAGTAAAGCGAAGTATCTCCGGTTCTATCCTTGAGATACTTTGCTAGCACTTTACTTTGCCAGCTGTTTTGTGCAACATTCATTTGGGTCATGCCACAATTGTATGTGCCCCTTCGCCTCCTGCTGAGATATATTTACTTGATTTGTTCTGTGTCGTGTTTGTGCAGATTGTGCGCGCCTTGGTGCATCGTTTCGTGCTGAAGGAGCCCATCAGCGAGTTCACACAGGACAAGGATCCCAATGCGGAGAAGGGCGCCCAAATCGATGAGTATTCGAAAGCGATTACCTTGGCAATTGTGTTCAGCGCCTTCATAATATCGCCCATGACCGACTGCCTGGGCTCAGTGCTGGAATTGAATGTGGGTTGATTACCAATACACACACACACACACACTCTATACCTTCCGATATATGCAAATTTCTAGGGTCTCTTGGCTGCCATACCCCTGGCTTATATACTGCCCGGTCTGGCCTACATACAAATGGAACCGCACGCGCTCTTCAGCCGGGAGAAGCTGCCCGCCTTGGGGCTGGTCGTGTTCGGCGCCCTGGTGACCATTCTAGGCGCCGCTGTCCTTCTGCCCGGCCTAATGGGCGGCGATTGCCGTTCGGATATTGTGATGGGTTACTGCCGGCAGGAGTTCCAGAATGCCACAGCTGAGGTGGCAAGGAACTGAAGTGGAGGAGGAGCAGCAACAGAAGCTAAGCCAAAAGTCATTAGTTTAGTCATAAGCATGGGCAATATAGATTTGCATTAATGTGTGTGTATGATTCGAGCACTCTACAGGGGTGGCGTGGCAGGGGCTGAGGTGCCATTTCAATTCGTTTACTTTTTTCATTTTCCTTTTCCTTTTTTTTCATTTCTGGTTTCGAGAGTTCATAACGGCGACGAATACTTGTACCTGCAGTAGCTGTATCTGAAGTTCAAAGAGGAGTATCTCAAGCTGTGTGGAGGGAAGGGGCAGGCATAGGAAGTGGGCGGGACCTGAAACTCAGTACAAACCAAAAGGAATCAAATTGTTATATCATCGAAACAAAGATCAAACTCTATTTACACACACACACATACACACTCGTTTTATTCCCCATTCGAAGGAGGCAATTGTTGAAGAATCGTAGTGCAAGTTCCTTAAAAAAGAATAAAACTTAATGAAAAGTCGATGTATAATGCATGCAATTTCCGTATAGTTGTTATTGTAATTCATAACGAAGCGTAGCATTAGCATTAGCGTAGTCTGAGAATATCTGGGCACCAATATACAAAACACACACAACAACAAGAACAAGAACAACAGGAACAACAGACCAGACACAGACAGACAGAATAATCAAAAGTATTATACCAATTTGTAACTATCTATTCTATAACTATATAGATGTATATCAGAGATACCGAATCAAAACATATTTAAACGTTTTATATCTATGTATACAACTCTAGAGCATCGCTTGAGTAAGCTTTACACACTCGTACTATATATATAGTAATACTACTTCCCCAACACACAAACAAGAACATATTGAACATGATATACTCGAGACAAGGGACAACAGTTTTTTGGTTGTTTGACAAATCGCACTGATTATACTTTGCATATATAATTATGGTATATATATATATTATATATAGTACACACTTGTATATTTTTGTACGTATCTATTGTTTGAGAGTTTTTTGATGCACACAAGATATATTTAAATATTTATGTAAATACATGTTTGCATTTGTATGTGATTTTTTGATATGATTAAAGAGTTTTATAAATACTACAAGTACACAGTATACACTACTAATATATACATATATACTCTACCTATCCAAATGCTCACTCTACTCTACTGGTTAAAGGGGAACCAACTCTCAGCTTCAGTTCCATTCTCTACCCATATCGCTCTCTCTCTCTCTCTATCCTAAGAGCTTAAACACAACAACATATCACAACAAAGACGGCCAAAGAGCAAAAGGATTACACAGGACATACCCAAGGTCTTTTCTACGATACTTTTACAACAACAACAACAAGAAGAACAAGAACAACTCTAATGCTTTAACACACATCTACGATATACACAGACCTGTATATACACTAACTATATATGCCATATATCAATATACTTGTTGATCTTAACGAATCTCACAGCATAATGTGTATACTATATATAGCGTATACAGATATATGTATATATATATCATTTATATATATACAGAGATCGCTCGGCTTTCTTTCGATCTCACAGAGTTTATATACACAAACCACAGATGAACAGATTAATCGATTCGAAATTTCACTCAAGTACATATGTATAAACATGTTTATAATAATAATAATGAAAAATGTATTTTAGAAATATGCAATAAACCAAAAAAGGAAACAAAAACTGTACAACATTTTTGTGGTTTGCTATGCTCGCTACTACTGATAAGAACTTCTAGATATCAACATGCAAACCTTTTTTTTTAAAGGGGTTTCAGGCAAATCTAATCTAAACCGTTCCCAGTGAAGTATTTTCGGGCTTAGGTTTTGTGGTTAAGTGTTATCTGTGTTTCTTTGCTTGGCAGTTCTGCAGTTGTACTATATAAGCCCCTTGCTGAACAGCGAATAGACACAGTGCTCCAGCGGCGGCCATCCAGTGTATAACTCTGCATCCTTCCTCCGCTTGCAATCTATCCTTACACGTTCTCCACGCACCATGGCCGACAAGAAGAACCTTTTGCTGCTCTTCGAGCACCCCACGGAACCCGTGTTCCTGGACAAGGGCAAGAAGGTGACCGTATTCGATGTGCCCGACAACTATTTGACCGATCGCTATCGTCCCATCAGCACTGAGGTGCAGAGCCGTGTGGGCGACAAGGTTGAGCAGCGCATTCCAGTGCGTGAGATCTCCATTCCCGATCTGCGCATTCCCATGTCCCTGGGCCGCAATGAGCAGTTCTCGCTGTTCATTCCGAAGCATCGTCGCATTGCCGGACGCCTGATCGACATCTTCATGAACATGCGCAACATCGATGACCTGCAGAGTGTTGCTGTCTATGCCAGGGATCGTGTGAATCCCGTCATGTTCAACTATGCACTGTCTGTGGCTCTGCTGCATCGTCCCGACACCCAAGGCCTGGATCTGCCCTCGTTCGCACAGACCTTCCCCGAACGCTTTGTCGACTCGCAGGTCTTCCGTAATCTGCGTGAGGAATCCTTTGTGGTGCAGCCCGGCTCCCGCATGCCCATTGTCATACCCCGAGACTACACTGCCTCCGATCTGGAGCCAGAGCATCGTCTGTGGTACTTCCGTGAGGATCTGGGCATCAACCTTCACCATTGGCATTGGCATCTGGTCTATCCCTTCGAGGCTGCCGATCGCTCGATTGTCAACAAGGATCGTCGTGGTGAACTCTTCTACTACATGCACGAGCAGATCATTGCCCGCTACAACATGGAACGCTTCAGCAACAACCTGGCCCGTGTGCAGCCCTTCAACAATCTGCGCGATCCCATTGCCGAGGGTTACTTCCCCAAGATGGACTCCCTTGTGGCCAGTCGTGCTTGGCCGCCACGTTTCGACAACACGCGTCTGGGTGATCTGAACCGTGAGCAGGATCAGATCAATGTGGAGGTCGCTGACATGGAGCGCTGGCGTGATCGCATGTTCGAGGCCATTCACCAAGGATTCGTTATGGATGTAAGTTGAAAAAGGCAACTAGTTTGGGGGGGAGGTAAACTAATAATCAATTTCCCTTTCCTTATACAGGAGGCTGGCAATCGTGTGGCACTAGATGAGGCAACTGGCATTGATACGCTTGGCAACATCATGGAATCCTCCATACTCTCGCCCAACCGCACGCTGGTAAGTCTGACGAGGGAAAGTTCTGAGAGGAAGCTTTTCTAATCTGCCCTTTCCTGCCTTCCTTTCCCTTTCAGTACGGAGATCTGCACAACTTTGGCCACATCTTCATCTCGTATGCCCACGACACAAACAACAAGCACTTGGAATCCTTCGGTGTCATTGGTGACTCCTCCACAGCCATGCGTGATCCGGTCTTCTACAGATGGCACGCCTATGTCGATCGCATCTTCCAGGAGCACAAGATCCGCCTGCCCGCCTACACCGACACTCAGCTCAACTACAATGGCATCTCCATCACTGGCCTCCAGGTCGATGCCAATGGCAGCCAGCCCAACCAGCTGACCACCTTCTGGCAACAGTCCGATGTGGATCTCTCACGTGGCTTCGACTTCACACCACGTGGCAATGTCTTTGCTCGCTTCACTCATCTTGCCCACGTGCCCTTCACGTATACAATTGGTGTGAACAACGATGGAGGTGCTCAGCGCTTCGGCTACGTGCGCATCTTCATTGCCCCCAAGAATGACGAGCGTGGTCAACCCTTCTTGATGCGCGAACAGCGTCTGATGATGGTTGAGCTGGACAAGTTTGTTGTCTCCCTGAACCCAGGACCCAACACCATTCGTCGTCGTTCCACAGAGTCCAGTGTGACTATTCCTTTCGAGCGCACCTTCCGCAATCTGGATGCCAATCGCCCAGCTGCTGGTACCCCTGATGAGCTCGAGTTCAACTTCTGCGGCTGTGGCTGGCCCAACCACATGTTGATCCCCAAGGGTCTGCCCGAGGGCCTCAACTGCGATCTCTTCGTCATGGTATCCAACTACGAGAACGATAGGGTAAGCAGCGAGAATACTTGACTCTATACAGTATAAATTTATCTCCCTTATTCTCTCTCTCCCCCACAGATCGATCAGGAGCTGGTGGGCCGCTGCAGCGATGCTGCCAGCTACTGTGGCGTGCGCGATCGCCTCTACCCCGATCGCCAGTCCATGGGTTATCCCTTCGATCGCCTGCCCCGCACTGGTGCCGATCGTCTGGTCAACTTCCTGACCCCCAACATGAGCATTGTCGATGTGAGCATCCGCCACAACAACACCACCACAAGTGCCCGTCAATAGATTGCAACCCCCCGACTGGATGATGATGACAACCTTGGCCCGCACCCCTGATATACGCACTGACTACAGATACAACCTAGATATAGCCTATATATAATCAGCTTCTTTATTGATCGCTTAATAAACGCATCTTGGCATTCAAAGAAAACAAAACGGCGTAAAATAGCACAGCTTTTGTGCGCTCTGGACTTGGCCTTAGCTCCGACGCTCTGACTTGATCATTGATTGCGCCTTATCAGCGGCGTGTGCTGCTATTGATGGACTACACTGAGAGAAATGGGGGAAGGTAATAGATAGATAAAAGAATTGTCGGCGAACTATAAGAGATAAGCAACTCAAGTTGTGGAAAACAAACAGATCAAAGAGAGATTATGCAATCAATTCTTCTCCTCCTTCTACTTCCTCTATCATCTCTTCTACTGGGGGAGAACTCCTTCACCTACTCTTCACTCTTTTCTTTCTCTTTCTTTTACTCTAACGACTCTTCTCTCTTCAACTGGGAAACTGTTCACTCTTACTGCAGGCATCTCTATCAACTCCTTTCTGTTCTCCACCTTCAACTGTTCCCTTTCTTTCTTTAACTGTGAAAAGATTCTAAACATTTCTTATCTCCTTCTCTTCCCACTGTAGAGCTAACTTGTTTATACATTCTTTTCCTTCTACCTCTTCTCCCTGTACAGGTAACTCCTTCAGATCTTCTTCCACTTCAACCTCTTCTAACTTCAATTGAAAAACTGAACTAAGCAACTCATTCCTCTCTTCTCTACCTTCCACAGTCACTCCCAACACTTCTTCCCATCATCAATCCACTCTTTTCTCGCAGTGCAAGCAGCTCTAGCTTTCTACCTACACCGGCACCCTCTTCCATCAAAGTCAGCTCTCTCTCAGGGCTGCTTAGTTCGTTTATATGCTGCTCATCCTCAGCTAGAGCAGCTCAGTCTGTGTTCAACCGTCGTGTAGTGCTAAGGTGTCAGTTAACAAGTGAAAAGAATCAAGAGCAAGCAGAGTCCAAAGATCTGAAAGGAAGATGCGCACTGGAAGACCCGGTCTGGCCGCGCTGCTGCTGATAGCAGCAATTGGCGTAAGCAAACCCAAAATAAAATGATAGTCAATTCAATTTTTGCTTGAGCTAAGCGAACCTGTCTTGACCCTCTTCACCTTTAGTGTGCTGCAGCCGCCGCTGGTGCCTCCAGCTACGACAGACAGGCCAAGATATTCATAGATTCATCCAGCGAGCGCTACTACAAACTGTACAATCAGATTGCCGCAGAGTCTTACACGCTGAACAAGGAGGATGACTTCGAGGTTCTGTTCACCAAGTTGGCCAATGTGAATCGCATTGTAGAGGAGCTGGTGGGCATCTCACGTGAGGCAGGAGGCTTTGATCTGTCCAAGGTGAAGAGCAGCGAGAATAAACTGGCACTGCAGGAGCTACGCACTGTGGGAGATCTCTTTGTGCTCGGCGAGGATTACTTCTCGTCGGTGCAGATGAATCTCGCCTCGTTGCAAAAGATGTCCACGGACAAGGACATTGAGCCCTATCTGGGTGGGGCCAAGATGCCCAATGAGGACGATAGTCCACTGGCTTACTATCCTGATATACAGAAGATTGTGCAGCGCAGCAACGATGCCGACGAGCTCAAGTACTACTGGGAGACGTGGCGTGATAAGAACCAGATCTGGGCCTCTGTCAACTTCTACACCATCATTGAGTCGTACCAGAAGGCAGCACGCATACTAGAGATTCCTGTGCATCAGCTCTGGTATCACTACGACAGCCAGGAGATGCTGCAACAGATGGAGCAGGCAATGTCTGAGCTGCGTCCTGCCTATCAGCAGCTGCACTCCTTTGTGCGCCATGAACTGCACAAGAAGTATGGCTCGGATGTGGTCAATGTTAATGGTCCCATTCCAGATCATCTGTTCCAGCAGGTTGTGGAGCAGGCCTGGGAGCAGGGCAGCGTCATTGAGTCCTACTTCCCACGCAAGGATCTGCCCCAATACGATGACTTTGTCAAGGATCTCAACGCCAAGGCATTGATCAATGAATCCGAGAGTTTCTACACCTCGCTGGGATTTGCCCCGCTCAGTGAGGAGTTCCACAAGAATCAGCTGAAGGAGCCGAATGAGGAGCGCCCCGAGGACGACTGTCGTCCATCTCTGTTCGACTTGACGCCCCATGTCTACATGATGTACTGTGAGAAGGTCACCTTCCGCAAGTTGATGCAGTACCACGCCCACATGGCGCGTGTCTACTACGCCGAGCAGAAGAAGACACTGCCCTCGTACTACTTCAAGGCCTACAATCTGGAATACCCTGTGGGAGAAGCTGTCACCCTCTCCGCCTCATCGCCCACTCACCTGACCAATCGTGGTCTGGCCAAGAACTTCCAGTTCACTGAGGAGGCACTGCAGAATCGTCTTTTCCGCATGGTGGGTTAGAGTTACAAGTGTTTAACAGGGTGTATTCTTATTGTTGATGTTTACAGGGTATTCACACTGTCTTCAACATTCCACTATACTATGTGCACACCAAAGTCGTGCATGATCTGCTCAATGGCACCGTCGACATGGACAACGTCAACAAACATTACTGGAAGCTGCTGGAGCAGCACGCAGGCATTGAACCGCCCACAGATCGTGGAGAAGGCGCCATTGATTTCCCCTACAAGTTCTATGTGAACATCGACCAGAGCTTCCAGACCAAGTAGGACATCTACTGATTATCAACTTTCCTCCTTTACATATTCCTCTTCTTCTACAGAAAATTCATTTCCGAAGTTCTGGGCTATCAGTTCTATCGCGCACTCTGCCAGAAGATTAACCATCGCGGCCAGCTGCACAATTGCGACTTCTTTGGCAACTTTGCTGTGGGCAACAGCCTGAAGTAGGCAGGCAGTACCTCCAATATATCAACTGTGTCTATATCAACTGTATTATTCCAGATCCATGATGTCCCTGGGCTCCACCAAGCCTTGGAAAGAGGTTATGGGCAAAATTCTACCTCCGAATTCAGGACTCAGCAGTCTAGCACTTCTTGAGTACTATCAACCTATTATCGACTGGCTGAAGACGCACAACGAACAGACCAAAGTCAAGATTGGCTGGAATCCAACCACCAAAAGTGAGTATTGAATGAACTGAATGAACTCTTAATTCATTTTTTAACTATTAAATTCTTTAATTCCGTTTCAGAAATTGTTTAAATTAATTGCTCTGTAATTAAATTTGTTTATTTCTTTCCTATTATCCGTAAATAAAACACACTTTGAGCATTCAAACTGAATTTGAATCAGCTGATAGCCAGGGCAGCATACAAGCGCCAAAATGAGTATTTTTAGTAATTATTAATCGAAAAATTTATAGCATTTTACAACACTACACAATGAATCAGTGAGCAAGGCTGATGAACAAGTTGAGTTCTCTGGCTGCTATTGCTGGTTCCCTCACACATGCGCAAAAATGAGACTCAGCGCCTTAGTGCGTGCAGCCGTTGTGCGAGCGAGACAGCTAGCTATACTGAAACGGGTATGTGGCGCCAAGGCAGACAAATTCAAATGATTAAAGCGACTTTGAGAGAAGTAAATAAATATTTAATAAAATAAATAAATAATAAATTAAATAAATAAAAAATAAATTAAAAAAAATAAATAATATGTAAAATAAATTAATAATAAATAACAAATAAACATACAACATGATAATAATATATTTTAATTATATAGAATGATAATAAAATAAGAAAAGTGATATTAAATTAATATAAATATAAAGAAAAGGATAATAAAATAAATAAAATTATATTAAATTAATTAATTAAATGCTAATTAAATCAATAAATACAATACAACTCAGATAAATAAATAAAATAATAATAAATTCAATATATCTTATAGGATATCAGCAAATCAATGATAATTTGTCTATTTTAATGTTTAATTGATTTTATATTTTATTTATTTTAATTTGTCTCTCTTTTTCTACCCTTTTCTAACATTTCTTGCCCAGCTGCCTTGGCTAATAGCAATTTGGTAGTTCTTGCTCAAGAATCGACATTTACCGCAAGAGATTTGTCCACCATTGTTTTCCATTTGTTTGTTTTTTGGGTTTCCCAATCGACTCAATCGACTGTCGGCCAGTCCAGTGAGGCGGTTAATCTGTTCCGGCTGTGGGCAGCGCAGCTTTCGATGCACTTTACCTTTCCGTTTTGCCTGTTTCGTTCAACCACAACTGACCGTCGTCGTGGGAGTGCAAGGAGTGCAGGGGGAAGTGAGGGGGAGATGTAGACAGAGCTCTCTAGATAGATAAAGTGTCGCAATGTTTAGTCGTAGCTGTCGCGCAACTGAAGCCCATCGAAGCGCAGCCTTGTCGCATGATTGCGTTCAAGTCAAAAGCCACGTCCACATCCACCTCCACCTCCAGCTCCAGCTGCAACTGTGGCGACAACTTCAAGAGCTGCAAGAGACATGACTGGCAACATTTCATTGGCTCTCGCTGCCATTCCACGAGTATGCGACACGACTAAGGCCGGACTTGGCTTGACGCTTCACTTCAGCCTCAGCCTAGCTACAGTCTGGCCTGGAAAGGTCAGCGATTCTGCTCTTGTGGATTGTGGAGCAATGCGCAGCCATGACGCAAGGTCGTACATTTTCATGCCCCGCTGCAGTTGCCAGAGAAAAAGAGGAAGAAATGAAGACTGCGCTAATCAGCAGGCGGGCACGAGAAATGCTCTTTCACTCAATTGCAGTTTGCATTGTTTTCCCCCCTTGCTGTGTGGGCGGCTGCGTATGCGTGTTGCGTGTTGCAGCAACTGTGGGGAAACCGCGAGCTTGCCCGCCCGCTGCTAATTGCGCCAAATTGTTGTCAGGCTGCAACGTGGAATGAATGGCCGTGAAATTAAATCGTTTCCACTGCAAAAGCAGCAACAGCAGCAGCAGCTGCAGCAAACGAATCCCCGAGAGTGCAACTTTGACATGGCACGGCCAGAGAGGCAGCTGCGACTGTGTGTTGCAAGCACAAACTTTGTGACTTGCGGCACGCCTGCTGCCAGCGCAGCCGGACGCGGACTTCAACTTGAAGCTGTGGCTGAGTGAAAGGCACCCACGCTGCCATCGCAGTTGCGAGCTGCGAGTCCAAGTCGTATCGTAATCGTCTTTTATGCAAAATCCCGCCAAGGGAAAACAAGCTAAATGAAATTAACATGCGGCTGTCGGCCAATTTGGAGCTGAACTTACTTTAAATTGCCCCATGTGCTCCCTCTCCATGCCCCTCTTCATGCCCATCAATGAATGCATTAACATTAACCCAAAAATCAGCTTAACTACAGCTCCATGTTTGTACGCGTCTGTCTTTCTCCCTCTCTCTCTCCAACTCTCTCTCATGCATCTCTCTCCCTCTCTTTCTCGACTGTACGAATTTTGTTTACATATTCAAGAGGCGCCTCTTAAGCAAATACAATTTCCCATTGCCCGCACACAAAGGAAACCAAATGAAACGCAACGAAACAAGCTAAATAAAGCACAATGCGACAAATGAGATGACTCTGCATAGGATTAACATATATAAGGTGTATATGGAGTGTGTGTAGAGTGTGTGTATTGTGTGTGTGTTGTGGCATAAAGGTCGTCTCCACACTTGCATAATGAGCAGAGCCCAAAAATATGTGCAGATTTTATACGATTTGCTTAATAAATTAAAGCGACAAGGCAGCAAGAGTGGGAAGAAGGAGGAAGAGTAGGGGCAAGGGTAGGGGCAAGGGTAGGGGCAAGGGTAGAGGTAAGAGTACCACAAAAATGTGAAGAAAGAGTAGTAGTAGCAGAGGGAGAGAGCGAGAGAGTTTCGCCTTAATTTGTCATATATCAACGCTGCATTAAAATTCCTTTAAATAAATTAATTATACTTTATAAACATTGATATGTGATACGTATCTTCTTCAGCTTATCTGCTATCTTTGGCAATATCTCTGGCACTTTATCAGCGCTACCTTCCTTATGCCACTACACTTTCAGCTGAAGTTAATGCATGAGGAAAGAGAGGGGGGAAGCACTAAGTTCCAGCTCGAATCCGGGCCGTAAAAACCAACTCCAAAGCTGACCCCAAGCAATTAAGAAATTATGTATATTATGACGCGGGCAGCGATGATGGCAACAAAGCCATAAAAAGCAAGGCAAGGGGGAGGCAGTAGAAGAGGTAGATAGTTGGGGGAACTGCGAAAGAGACGCGCTCGACACTCGAAATGGGTATTATGTATACGCACCACAACACAGCTGCCCCATAATGTTGTATGCTGGACGTATCTGCAGGCGCTCTCAGCTGCTGTTGTTTGTTAACCTTTCTTTATTATTATTAGCAGCAGCAGCAGCAACAGCAACAACACAATGATATAGCATGAACATAATTATCATTTGTTGCATTTCATTTCTTTAGTTTTTTGGTGGGGTGGGGGGGCAGACAGAGAAATAGAGACAAAGAAATGGAGATAGAGAGAGACAGGCAAGTATAGGGGCAGAGAGAGAGAGAGAGAGAGGAACAGGGAGAGGTAGTAGGCAGGGGGCAGAGCGTACCTTGTCTAAAACAACTTTCGGCCTGTCGCATTGTCTTCGCCTTTATCTATCTGTGAGGAGCGGCATTTCTTTCGCGGATTAGGCGTGTAAATTATATCTTTCACACTTCTTGGTTCTGCTAAGCTGCAAATGCAAATGACGCTGCCCCATACAAATTGACGCTTCCTGCCACAATGAAAAGACTGAACGAAAGACTGAAGACACGAACGCGCTGAGAGCTCAACTCGAGCTCAGCTTGTGGTCGACGACGATGATGATGATGCCCCGCTTGGAGGTTACATAAACGCGTGCTCGCCTTAAATTAAACCTCGCCATGGCGCACGCAAGGGGTCAGGCGCAGCGAGAGAGAGAGAGAGGAGGCTGGAGGCCGGATGGGGGCCCGCTGTGTAGGTGGAGAAATTATGTTGACATCATCGCCAAAAAATGGCCAAGCCAAGCCAAGAAGCCAAGCGGCAACACTTGAAAAACCAGCAGCAGCAGCAGCGAAGAAATATCAAAATAAAATTAATTTTACTTTCATTTTCGGCAGCGTTCACTTCGTTTGTGGTTTAATGAATAATTTTTTTGGCCCTCTACAACAGCAACAACAAGAGTAATAACAACAACAATAACAAGAGTAACAACAGTAACAAATCGTCTTCGTCTGCTTTATTTTTGGCTTAGTTATTCAATCTGTTTGCATTTCCCCCTTTCTGGGACAGGAAGCTTTCCTGTCTCTAACTGTACCACAACTGAACAATCAGTCGATTAACTGTCTAACTGATCGACCGACTGACTGATGATTGAGGCACGGCAATGAGGAAATCTCTACCAGCTCAATCATAATAAAAAAGAAACAGTTCACTTTGAGTTGAGCTAAGCAATTTTCCTCTTTCCATTTCGATTCGATTGGATTCGCCCAGTGCACAAAAGTTTTGCCACTAGATTCCCAAATTGCTCTAACTGCTAAATTTCCTGGCCCGTTGCCCAGAGTGTTGCGAAAATAAGTCTTGGGGCCAATTTGAGTGTCAATTCGCTTTGGGCTTTGCCTTATGAAATGCACGTTTAGGTCTCTGTCTGTCTCCCTCTCTCTCTCTCTCTTTATTTGTGCATTTGTCGTAAGCGATTTTCTAGGTCGCTCTGCAAATTAACCGAATTTAATTTTATAAATTGCCAAATTAATTTCTGAAGTGTTGCAGACACACACATAGTAAGACGCGGACACCTTGCAACATCTTCGCGTTGACAGTCAAATTTGCTTAAATTGCAGCAGAAGAAAGATAAGCAGGAAGGGACGGAGGTTAAAAGGCAGGCAGCTGCAGCTGCTTCAGTAAGTTTTCCCCCATTTTCTATAGCTTTTCTTTAGCTCATTTGGCTGCACACAAAAAACACCCTCAGTTACGCATGCGACGTTCAATCTGGGCACCAAAGAGATGTCTGCATATTGTATAAGGCAACCGCCAGCAGATGTAGTAGCGTGCCCCCTGCTCCCCTCTCCCACTCCCCCCTCTACACACACACACATGACACATAAATATGTCGCGTCGCAGTTGTTACACAGACAATTGTGTAATTAACAAAAAGAAAACAAAGCAAAAAGACTTAAAGACAGAGGGAGTTGAAGAAGAAGAGTGCAGAAGAAGGGAGAGAGGAAAAGAGGGAGAGAGAGAGAGAGTGCAGGGGAGAGTAATAGAGACAGCAAGAGGCATTAAAAATCTAAAGGGCTTTCAGCTTTGCTTGGCTTTTCTTCAGCGCACACACACTCCCCGATTTCCATAAGCCGCTGCCGACATCAGAGTTCGATTGTCTCGCCTCAGTTCATATATCTCCGTCTTCCTCTATCCCTGCCTCCTTCTCTCTCTTCCTTCCTCTCCCCCTCTATTTGTGCAATACCCAGAGTCAGCTCAGAGCAACTGGTTGACACCTCGTCCCTCCCTACATCTACTCTTCTCCTCCTGCTTCTCCCCACGAAATTGATTTATGACAGACTCCGTTTCAGCTGTGTCTGTCAAATACGCTTCCATACATCATACAATCATTTTGCGGCTCAGCGCATTTATTGGTTCATTTCTGTTGTTGTAGAGAGTTGTTGTTTTTACTGATGTTGCTGCTGCTGTTGTTGCTGTTGCTGCTGTGTTTGTCTGCCTGTCACACAAAATGCGCCACTAATTGCCTTTAGGCCGCGAATCTCAGTCAGAGTGCGGTTTGTGGCACGTGCTGGCAGCCAGGCCAACTACACTGCGAGAATTCTGTGACAGAAATAAGGTAAAATAAATAATAAATCCAAAAATAAAAGGCTTGTGTTGTATATAGCGTGTTTACTGTCAGCAATTGAAAGTTAGCTGCAACTAAACCTACTTAATTAATTTATAACTTTTCTCCTCAAGTTCTTCACTTTAGTAACAACTTTTTAACAAGTTTCTACTGTTTTCTCTGTGTGCATTAAATACATAGAATGGAAATCAAACCCCTAAATTTATTTATATTTCAACTTCTTAATCTTCTCAATTTGTTTTACATCTTTTCAATCTCTTCACTTCCTCATTTCTCTCACTGTATATCGCACTGCATTCCTCTCCAGTGTGCATTGACAAAGCGTGGAAAGTTGCCAAAGTGTCCTCGCCTTACTTTTTATTCACATGCAAATTTCATATATATATATATATAAATAACTATATACAATCACACACAACTGTACATCCGCTTTGTTGTATATCCGGCGATATTTTTTTTGCAACTCTTTTTTAAATTTTTTATTTTCTGCTGTTTTTATTGTGCACTTAAGCAATTAATAAACAATTAAAGGCACTAATCGAATTAGAGCCCAGCGCTGGGCCCCAAGCTATAGTGAGACACGGCAACGCACACACGCGAGAACAAAAGACTTAGGACACAAACTTAGCTGGCTCTAGTGAATTCTGCTTTGAGAATCCCGCTACACATTTCGCTCGGGGGCGCTAAATGGCATCACGCGTTGTTAGGCTGGCGTGACAACAACAACAACAGTAGCAGCAGCAGCAGCAACAGTTCGATAACAGCAGCAACAACAACAACAACTATCGAGTGGCAGCTGCTTCTGCCTTTTGTTTTTGCTTTTGCTGCTTGCAGGGCCTCCTCTTGCTGCAGTTTTGCGATTTGCCCAGCTCGCCTCAGCTTACCAGGCCCGGTAGTTCATTATATCACCTCTGGGTGAAAGTGATGATGGCATTCGCACACACACCAACACACACATACACACACACCACATGCAGGCAGGCAGGCAACACTAAATGAAGCATGTGCGAACATTTTCCTGCCTCATCATTTTGGGACAGGGTGCAGCAGCTGTCGTTAAATTGCAACTGCAGCTGCTGCTAGCTGAGTCACCCTGTTCCCTCCTCACAGTCTCAACAAATGTATGCTAATCTCTGCTGCCTTCCCAGCTCCACCTCCCCCTCTCTTCTTCTCTCTGTGTACCCATTGCATTTTTGTGACTCCCGTAAATATTTGTGTTGCCATTTTTTCAATTATCGATTTTTATTTGCTTTGAACGTGTGAAGAGAGAAGCGCAAGAGAAGAAAGAAAACTTCCTCATTGCGCTGCCTTCCTATGACGTGAGTATGTTATGCAGTCGCAGCAGAGTCTGACTGTGGAGGCAGCGACATCATTTGATGTGCATGCAAATATCATTTCATCTTTTTTTTTTTATCTTCTTTTTCTCCTTTTGTTTGGGCCAGAGAGAAATCGGCCAATCGACTTGAAGAGTGCTTTTTTAGCCAGAAAAAAGCCATTCGCAAATCAAATGTCAGTCAAATGAATATTCATAAATTGTGGGCAGCCTCAGACAGAGTGGAAATTGTGCCAGCTGCGGCGAAATTAAGAGCAATTGCTACTCGAGTTTGCGGTTTAACTTTGTGTACATATGCAAATATTTGCCCAGTCTCTGTCTCAGTGCCACAGTCAGAGCCAGAGCCGGGTCCGTGCTCTCGGGTCACACAGCGAGCACAGAAAACACTTTCCAACTGTCGCAAGCATCCGCTACCAGCAGTAGCAGAGATAGAGGCAGGAGGAACAACAGAGGCAGGGAGCAGAGAGGGCAGAAGCAGAGACAGAGGGAGCAGAGGCACAGGCAGCAGTAGCAGAGGCAGGAAGGGGGTACAGTAGAAGCAAAGGGAATAGTAGCAGCAGAGGCAGCAGTAGGAGAGGGACATGAGGCAGATGCTAAGGGAACAGTGGAGCCAGTGGCAGTAGGGGTAAAGGGGGCAGCACCAGAGGCAACCCCAGGCGGCGGCACCCGCGCCAATGCCAAAGCGCAGGCCCGCCGCCAGCTGGATAAGTTCGCACAGCTACGAGTACTTACAGCCACAGGTACAGATACAGACACAGAGTTGCAGATACACAGATATATAGCCGCAGATACAGATACACTTCAGTTGTAGAAATGATGCTGCCTTGTTGCTCCTTTCACTTTCAATTCGCCAGCGTGCGAAATGAGAGCAAAACGGACTTTAGCTGGCCAGCAATAACAACAACAACTACAGGGGAAACAGCAACATCTCCAACAACTACAACTACAGCAATAAGGGGAGACAACAACAGCAGCAGCAGCAACTAGAGGCAACAGCAACACTAGCAATAACAGGGAAGACAACAACAGCAACACTAGTAACAACGACAGAGCAGCAACAACAGGGAGACAACAACAGCAGCAACAGTAACTACAACAACAACTCTCTTTAACTGCAATCAAATGAGCTTAGGCAAAGAAATTGCCAGAGTAAATGATTCACCCAACTAGAGTTGAAGGCAGAGCGGATGCTGTCGTCGATTTCTTCTTCAACTTCATCTGGTTTTCCAAAGGCCAAATGCGAGTGCGTAACGTCGTGTGTATCTCCCTGTGTGTGTGTGTGTGCGTGTGTGCCATGTGTGCTGCTATTTTGTCAACTGCTGTTTGTGGGAGTTTCCCCCCATGTGCGCCCCGTTGACTGTTGAGATCAAGGCTCTCTGCTCTGCTTGCAGCCTTGACGTTGAATCGTTGAGCATTCAGCACAAGTTCGTTGCCTAAGTCTTTCGTTAGCTGAACATCGCCAGTGAACTGCAAATTGAAAGACGAATCTCTCCAGTGGAAAAACCTTTCAATATAACGATGACCTATTGAGAGAGAGGCCAAGAGTGTTAGTTTTAGAGAGGGTATAGAGAGAGTATTGCATTATAGAGAAGAGTTCAAGCAAGTCTAAACAGATTTAACTACAAATAGTGATTAATATTCTTCAGTTTAGACAGAGACATAGAGGGATTATAATGCCATGAGATGAAGCAAGAGTTTAAGTGGAGTGATGGCTTTATTGAGGGTATAAGAAGTATTATGCTGAGGGTATAGAGGGAGTATAATACTGACAGTTCAAGCAAGTCTAAGTGGATGAAGGTGAGTGTTGTCTTTATGGATATTTATGCATATAGAGGGAGTATAGTATAATGAGATCAAGTTAGAGTTTAAGTGGAGTGCGACACAGACAGTGATGGCTATATCGAAGGTAAAGAGGAATATGGAGGGAGTCTTATATTGAGAGTTCAGCGATGGCAATAATGACATTCTCGATCTTAACTAAGCGTATAGAGGGAGTATTATATTGAGGGAGCAGGCAAAAGTCTAGTCAAAGTGTGCCATACAGCAATCTAGTATAGAAGACGTATTGTATCTCGAGTTCAAACAGTTTCAAGTGTAAATTTCAAGTCTACTCACTAAAAGTCTTCTTTCTGGCACATGTCACGACCTCGTCACAGTTTTCATTTCACCTTCAACTAATTTTCTTTACCCCCAAACCTCACCCAACTCTAGTTAAAAGACCATTTCGTCTGTTTCATTGTGTCCACACACAGTCTATGCGCCTTGGCCGGCATCGCGGCCTGTTTACATTTCAATTTCGACTTCGAATTCAGCTTCGGTTTCAGTTTCAGTTATGGTTTCATTTTCAACAGTTTCCATCTCAATCTCGCATTGACACTGGACGCGCCTAGCTGCAATTAGCTGTCATTGCGACTGCGCGCACTTGTCTCGCAGTCTCGCAGTCCATCGTTTGTCTGTCTGTCTTCTGTCACAAGGCATTAAAAACATGTCGCTGCCTGCGCTTTTGTTGTTCTGTTTTCGGCTTCAGCTTTTGGTCTGTCAGTTTATGTTTTCCAGTAGTCCGAATATGCTTAATTGGCGCTTGTCACGGCTCGACAGTTGTCCGGCTATCAAAAATGTGATACACAGTGAGTACTGTGAGTACCCTGCACTACTCACTCTGCACTCATATTGGATTCACTTAGGCTACGCTACTTAGTATTGACCATGG
Source organism: Zaprionus camerounensis (assembly GCA_018904165.1). Classification (NCBI taxonomy): domain Eukaryota; kingdom Metazoa; phylum Arthropoda; class Insecta; order Diptera; family Drosophilidae; genus Zaprionus; species Zaprionus camerounensis. The sequence goes on from JAEIFS010000037.1 coordinate 1,274,728, forward strand.
CGGCCAATGATGCCTTACGACTTTAAAACATAATTGCAGCTTACGAAATGGACGCCTATCGTTATCATCAGTTGCTACAGCAGGGGCGGGGGTATATTGACAGGGGCAGGGTGGGGCAGAAGGGCGCCAAAGCAGACGTCTGCCGGCAGCATTAAGCAATAATTGTCTGTAGTGAGTATTTGTACAATGCGCTGGTTGTTACTGCCTCTAAATGCACACACACACACTGGCAGACACGCACACAGACAGACACACACGCATATATATACACACAGCCATATACACACACACGCACACACATACACACGCGTGTGCACACTCATCATCATCAGCAGCAGCGTCGTTGTCGTCGTCGTATTCCCCTTTCATATCTTTTACGCTGTGTCTTGTGCAGTTTATTGTTGCCTCATCGCCAACGCCGCAGCAGCAGCAGCAGCAACAACAAATAATATTAATAATAACAACAGCAATAATAATAACAACAACAACGACAGCAACTACAGCAGCAACATCAGCAACAACAGCAGCAACAACAGCGACAGCTGTTTTTCCATGCTTTGCTTTGGTTTGGCGCAGAAACTGCCAAAAAACACAAAGTATACAAAGTATGGATTGCCTGAATGTGATGTGCTAGAGAATACCCTGCACTATATGCCAAATATAAATAAAGTTAATACAAGAGTAACATAAGAAGTATGATATAGAAATGGGCATAGCACACGAATGAAGCTTTGGAGAATGATAGTAATGGAAGTAAGAAGAGTGAAGATTAGTAGCGAGTATTCATGGTAAAAGTACAAGCAACTGTATGAAATAATCATATATTATTAATAATTGATGTCCAATTTTGATATGCAATCTTAACCTTTTGCTTCCTTTGGTGAAAGGAGAGTAAAGGAACTTAAACAAGAGGCTCTATTGAGGCTTTAAGCTAAAGAAAGTGTACAAAATAATTAGAAATTTGATTATTTCGATATTCTTCTTTGCTTCCTATGATCTTCTGTTATGCTTCTACCTTATTTGCACTTCAACTGCTTAGCTCTATACTTGTCTGCACTGTAGAGCATGGCAAAGGAAAGAAAACGAGAAGTTTGAAGTTTCAAGCTCAACAAGTCACTTGAAGTTATCATATATTTCATATGATCATTCATTAGTTAGCAATCTATAAGTTATCTATAATCTTCCATTATTTTCCTAATCCATCTCTACTATAATCCTCTAATCTTTCCTTATTTTCCTATCTACTCTCTTCTCCAACTGCTTATTAGCTCTAACACTCCTCTTTGTGTCTCTTTACAGGGTATCAAAAGTGCAGAAGCGCAGAGTAGGAAGAGACAGCAGCAACAGCAACAACAGCAGCCACAGTCGTAGCAGCCACAGTCGTAGCAGCCACAGCAATCGCAGTCAGCAGCGCAGTCGCCGCGTTGAAAAAGTTCGCTGCCAAAAGCGCTACAAGCAGAGGCAGAGGCAGTAGCAGCAGCGACTGCGCAGCTTCGGTCAGCTTTAGCGGCTGCGCTTGCGTTCAGACTTCTTTGAGACTTCGCTCAAGAAGGTCGTGTGTGCGCTTGCCGAAAAAAAAAGCTCAAAGCTCAAGCTTCGTATAGCCTCGTGCCGCATCGCAAACACCTTCGTATTGTATCGCAACGTTCGTCTCTTGTCGTCGTACTCCGTCTCTACGTAAGTGCTCGCGTAGTGTATTTGTATTAGTGTGTGCATGTGTTGAGGATCATCTCAAGGACCTGTAAACAAAACAAATTTCGATCAGGATAAATCGAATTCGAATTCGAACTTCGAGTGTGTTTACATTGTGAGTCGAGTGTGGATTGCATTGGACTCTATTCAATTGGATTGGATTGGATTGAATTGTTGCTGCTGCTGTGGCTGCAACTGTTGCTGTTGTGTGGCTGCTGCAATTTCGTTTTCATTGCGCCTGACAGTGAAAGTGATTTGATTTTGCAATTGCAGTTGTTGCATTTGCCGCAGATTTGATCTGCCTGGCATTATTACTATATATATATATATATATACACCACAGAGTCAGCCTCCATCTCTCTCTCTCTCCCTGTCTGTATATATAGTTTTATGGCCAGTAAATCAAAATACAACAAAACGAAACGCTCAGCCAAGCCAAACCAATTCCAACTGAAATAAAAACAAAAACAAAAACGAAACGAAATTTATCAATTTCTGTTTTTCATATATATCTAAAATCGTGTTTTTCGTGCTTCGATTTTCATAGTATCAACAACAACTACAGCAACAACAACTACAGCAATCTTAAGTGGAGCTGCGCATTCATTGAATTTGGATTAATTCTGCAAACAAAACGTTGAGTAAGTTGCGAGATAAATACACACACACACATATATATATATACATATATATATATATACACTATATAGATCTGTTTAGTTGTTATTCGCATGTTCATAAATTTCACATTCAATCAACAAATTATTGGCAATCCACGACGACGTCGACTGCGCTGTCGGCGACGACGATTAAATCATTCAAATTGCAACAGCGCACGAACCGCAAAATAGCAACAACAGCAACAAGTGAAGACTTAAGCCATCATCGTTATCTAACAGATCTTGCAATGAACATAGACATAGCTTAGCTGCAGATATAACTTACAAATGTTTATATACATACATACATATAGTTATAGTCAGGTATGTGTAACGCATGAACATGGCGCGATCTCTTGCAACATTAGTGGCAACTATGCGAAGTATGTTATGGTAAACAAAACTATAACGGGCCATGACAGGTGCCAGGCAGGGTGGCCTGAATAGATCGAGTGCGAGACTGTCACTTAGCCAGCTGCTGCTGTTCCGATGCCAGCTGCAGAAACTGTTGCAACTATTATTAATTGAACTCATAACTATTCCATTTAGTGACTGACAAATTGCCCAATCGTTGAGTTGATTTTCTGGTTTACATCCCCCCCCTCCCCATAGGCAGAATGTTATGTAAGCTCAGCAGGACGTGGGAAGAGTTCACCGAGGGGAAGTGAGAAGCATAAGAAATATGCAAAGTGTATTCAAAAACCCCGTTTTGGGTGCAGGATATGAAAGTGGGCAAGGCTGGCGTGTTATATAATATAAATATATCAAAACTGACAAGCAATAAATTTTAATAGATATTTTTTAGTTACTGCATCATCTGATTGCTTTTTAAATGATTTTTAAAGTGGCAACGGCAGGTTAGAGTGTTTTATAAGGTATCAATATCAATTCGAAATATTAATGACTATTATAAAATATTTATCAAATTGCCCCATGACTTAATTGTTTTTTTAAATGCATTTCAAATCTTCTTTACTGCCACCTTTCCAAATCTTTAATTGTGCTTTAAATGCTCATCAAAGATCCTTTATTTAATTTCCAACAATTCTTTCAATTATCTTTAAATATTTAACTAATTTCCTGCATAGTTTAATTGTTTTTTAAATGTTATTTAAAGTGGGAAAGATAAGCAGCATATACGAGTACTAGAAATATAGCATAAATATCATGTTGACAACCTTAACAATAATTTATTAATATTTTCCCAATTTCCTGCCAAGTTTTATTCATTTTAAATGCTCTTTAATGCTCTTTTACTTCATTCTGAATACTGCTTCCACCTTTCCCATTCTTTAATAGTTTCCTAAATGCTTTTTTAGCTTTATAACTTTAGTTTGAATACAATGTTTTCCCAATTTCCTACATAGTCTTTTTGTTTTTTAAACGCGCATTAAAGCACCTTCACTTCATTTCCTCTACTTCCTCCACGTTTTCACATCCTCAACCAATTTGTGACAGCACCAAATTTGTAAAGAAAAAAAAACTGATTGAATTAATTAATTAATTTCGACAGCTCTACGACATTGTTAATTATTATTATATAATAAACATTTGCAACGAGCGCTTGCATTGAATAATAAATCAGTAAAAGAGAGGCATACAGAAAGAGCAAGAAAGAGAGAGAGAGGGGAACCATGTCAAGCCGCCCATTAAACTCAAAATGCAAAAACAAAAACAAACAGGAAAACATAAATAAATAAAAGTGCGTCCAACAAAACTAAAAAAAAGGGCAAACGAGACGCGGCAAGAGAAGCCGAAAAAACTTAACCCAAATTTGCTTAAACCACAAAACGAAAAACTGATTTGGCAACGTTTTTATAGCCCGGACAACGCATTGTGCTGTGACTTCACAATGCACACACTGTTAAAATTGATATATAGAAAAGATATAAGCAGGTATTGGTATTATGTAGTATATACTTACCTTCCACATATGACATGAACTTCATTATCGGCAAAGCAGGCCAACAACGCCGACGCAGACGCCGACGCTGCCGTTTCTTTCCTTTCTTTTGGTCTTTTTTTTTGGTAACATCTTTTTTCTTTCTTCGCTTTTTTGGGTTTTTGTTTTCCTCAAGTGGTTTTATTTTATTTTTGTTATTTAGGGCTTCGCTTATTGCATAAGCGGAGAAACTCGTATTGCTCTGCATGCTCTTTAGAGCATGTTATATATTGACGTTGGCGCCTCGTTGTAGCAGCTGCTGCTGCCACTGCATTACGAAAGACTTAAGGCACAAACTTGAGAACTTTCTTTGGGGCGACGACGGCTGCGACACGCTCGACTGACACAGATTACTTAATGCGAAAACATATTGCCTATACCCTGCAATGAAAGCGGAGGTATAAAGGGATTGATGATTGTAAACGACGCAAAGGTATAGAGTAGTTGAAGAAGATTTGAAGGCAAGGGACTTAAAAACATGCAGGATGAGGCTTCAGAAACTCCATAAAATATATCTATGTTTAGTCAGCATCAACAGCTGAGTTAATATAGTCATATCTATATTATTATTATCATACAAAAGTTACTGAACATTTAAAGCTAAATAATAATGAAAAAAAAAACAATAAGTAAATATTTGAAACAATATATGTTCTCATACCCACCCAGATTAGCAGAACTGAACATTAAAAACTATATTACTATATAAAAATAAAAAAGGAACTCCCAAATTCCCCATTCAGATTAGCAGAGCAAGGCTTCGATCCTCGGACCTCTGGGTTATGGGCCCAGCACGCTTCCACTGCGCCACTCTGCTGCTTGTGGATTGTGTTGTATGATAAGTATCTCAAGTATAATACGTAGTGGTTTATGCTGGGTATCTTTAGTACTAGTATTCAATGTTTTATGTTCAAAAGAGTCCCAAATCCGGTTGGGTTTTTTTCAGGGCACACAAAAAGCATCTGGCAATAAACCCAAATCTGATTGTTGATTGTTGTTTTCGGTCTTGTTTTGTTTCGTGTTGCTGCTTCGCAAGAAATGAGAAACAAGTTCCGCCAAATTGTGACCATGGCAATGGATTTCTTAGCCCAGCTGCGCTTTGTTTGTTACTGTTGTTGTTGCTGCTCGTTGTCTCTCTGTTTATTGTTTATGTAAATACGCGTTTTTGATTGGCGCCTCCACTCGCCTCCATTTGTGCGACTGTCTGTCTGTCTCTCTGTCTTTCTGTGGTGTATTGTGCATTTTCTTTTACTCTCCTCATTTCTCGCTTTTGTGCAACTCCTTCGCTTATGTAAAGCAATCGAGAAATGCTTGAAAACGCTGAAGAAAATAAATGTAAATGATTTCTCAACGACTTGCGAGCGCGCGTCGCAATCGATTATGCATTTCATTTTCAGTCAGTTAATTGGACTTTGGCTACCGTTTCGTATACGTGATATTAACAGATAATCAAATATTCATATTCCATTTCAAGCCTAGATCTTCTTGAGTTCAGTTTATGTCAGCTATTTGCGGTTACTGACCGGATCAGCTGATTTAGCGAGTTTTTTAGCGGGATTCTTCCGCGCGTTTGCATGAGAAATTAGCGCAAGTTGCTATAAAACTTTTGTGGTGCTTATCTAATGGCAGCAGCGCAAAACGAAGCACAGCGAAGCGAGGCTAAATGAAGCCAAAATGTGCAGCAGATTAAGTTATTGATACATATATTGCGCATACGCCCTGTGGCGCTAATTACATCATCATTATCGATTGAGCACCGTTTCGATTTGCATGCAATGCAATGCTTATGCTCTGCTTTGCTTTGCTTTGTTGTTGCTGTTGTAGTTGTTGTTGCTGTTGTAGTTGTTGCCAATGCTTCTTAACACTTTTTGCTGCCGGTGTTGACTTCACACATTCGTAACAATTGCGCAGCAGGCGCGTGTATTGAATATTAATTAACGCTTCCCCCTCTTTCTCTTCTTCTCTCTCCCTCTGTCTTTGTCTTTCTCTTCCCCTGCACCTCTCCTGGATTGATTATGTGTTCGGGCGTGCGCTGCTGCTTTGCTATGTGGCAACAACACTTTGGCCCGAGCCCAAATTGCGCTGTCCGCGCGCGCTTACAACGGCACTTACCTTACCCAATAGCTTTCCATTGCGTTGCCAACCCCTCTCTCTGTCTCTTCCCCTCTCCCTATCCCTCTCCCTATCCCTCTCTCTCTCTCTCTCTCTCTGTGTGTGTGTTTGCTTTTAGCCTGGCTAAATGTGCCAATGGCATGACACCAATTTCCATACGTTGTTCGCCTTTGTTTAGAGTTCACCAGCTGCAGCCGCTGCTGACCCACTTGAGTTGCTTGTATGCTGCACGTACAGCTTCAGCTGTGTATGTGAGTGTGTGTCTTTGTTGTGTATGTGTGTGTGCCTGTTTGGGAAAGTCAAACGCTTCGACCTTTCTGCTATTGGCCAGGCCCCACCAAGCAAGATACCAAATTGGTTGGCAATTTAAATAATTGGCCCAACTTGGCTTGTAATCTTCAAGCCAGAGAATTAAAAAGTGCAAGCGAATGCTTACACTGTGCGAAATCACCAAGCTACTTAGCTGTTGCTTATATAAAATTAATTAAAGTGCCTTTTTAGGATGCTTTCGCAGCGTCTTTAAAGAGAATCATGTGAAAAATAATTGTGTTAAGATGCTTTATACGATTTTACTTTATAGTTGCAATAATAATAAAAGACAAGTGAAGAGAGCTTGAGGGGAGTGAAATAGACTGCTCACTACCCTGTACTCAATTTACAAAAATAATTAGTTTAGAGTTATTATAGCCAATTCGACTTAGAAAAAATGCAGTCATTTAATCAATATAATTGGTATGCAATGCATATCTAATCTAAGGATAAATACATAAAGAAATTGTTTTACCAGTGGTTAAGGTCGATTAAGGGTTAAGAATGTTATGATAGACATAAGTCTTTATATTATATCTGTAAAGAATTAAGCACACTTCCTTACATTTTCACGAGTTTATTGAAACTGAACTTGGTACATTCTTAATCTATTAAGTATTCTGTTAATAGCCTCCGAACCGTGCTGACAAATGTATAGCATGCTCAAGAGGCCATAAATTGTTTAGGTTGATAAAAAATAGACAAGGGACCGCTGCATGTGACGATCTGCCTGACACTTGATAGTATTGTTTACTAGTTTTGCAGTACTGCAACATGTTCATGCTAGTGCCTGAACAATATCAATATAAACTGATGTGCAAACACCACTAGAAATTAAAGTAATTCTTCTAATTTTTAAAATAGGTTCCGAAGTCTCCAAATCAAAATGACTGAGATGCAAATGATAGTAAATCTGTATTTTATTTTCAAGAGTTTCATTAAACGAAAACTAAAGTTTCTAATTCTCATTGAGTTGTTCAAATTTTGACGGGGCATATTATAGAAATATAAAATATACTACATAGTATACAGTTTTAAAATGCAAAAAGTTGTGATGCAGAATCAAACTAGATTAAAACCCGTATGCAAATGTCATTGGCAAGTTATAAAGACAGAAGTTCTGTTGTCATTTCTCATATGATGTGCCCGGCAACAACATTACCCCAAGCCTAGCATACCCCATTTTCCCACACACAATTCCAACTTGTACAGAGTACAAGACAACAGTAATTTTAATATAGCAGCTCATTCGGCTTTTAATTAGATTTTTAATTTGATTGCAATTCGCTTAGCTGCTTTGTGGAAGTCCTGCACTTTGGCATCTCTCTCTCTCTCCCTCTCTTCCCCTTTCTATCTACTATCTAGTTAGTTTCACTGGCTGCGACACGCCTTGACTAGGAAACGAGCTGTGCTTGGGGAAGTGCGCAGCGACGTGCCTCTTGTTGTGCCTCCTCTCTCGAGAGACAGTCTTTTGGCTAATCAAGAGTTGAGATAAAACCTCAATTTGCCGGCACTTTTATAATTTATTTTTCACAATCGCGTAATTTAAGCAATTTGGCATTTCTATGTGTGTGTGTGTGTGTGTGAGGAAAATGGAAATGTATTTTCTTCTTCTATTACAGGCCTGGCTTGACATTTATTTATGCGCAGCTCGTCAGCGTGGCACAAACGAGATGCAACAACGGCAGCAACATCGCAGATAACGAACAGAGCGACAAACAACTTTTTGACTGTTGTTGCTGCTTCAGTTGCTGCTGTTGCTGTTGTTGTTGCTGCCATCATTTTGTGCATTAGGCATTGTCTTTTTTTATTTTAAATTTGACGTTGAATTATGCGTGAAAAAGAGTTGAACAACCCACTATATGCTGCTGCTTTGCGCTGTCGCACGCTGCGTATACGCAATGTCATGTATCCGCATCGTCAGCTGCTGCTGTTGCCTCCGCCACTGCTGCTGCTGCTGTTGCGCATTTAAAATGCATTTATCTCAATTACGAAAGTAGAAAAAACAGGCCTACTCGATTGTGAGATATCCAGTATGAGCAGGCAGAGAGAGAGAGGAAGAGATAGTGAGAGCAGTCTCAGCTTATCGCAGCAGGAAGTGAGTGTCTAGTTTCCGATTGAGCAAATCACAGAGTGATATCAATACATATCAAAGTTGCCTCCCACTGCCTATCTATCATACCCTGCCCACTACACTTTGCTGGGTATTAAAATTGCTTGTTTACAGCGCATAAACGAAACGAAGCGAACGAATTGAACGACGCATTGTTTGCAGCAGCAACAAGACAAAAACTTTCACTGGGCAGCGCGCAAAAGTAAAGCAAAGTGCACATGCAGATAAACCAGCAGCACAAAAGAAGGGCGCGATGAAGCAGCAGCAGCAGCAACATCACAACAGCAGCAGCAACAATTGTTAATTAAAACAAATAAACTGACAGACAGTAAAAAACGAATGTGAATTATGCGTGGAGTAGCAGCAGCAGCAACAGCAGCCAGAGAAGCCAATGAAAATAAATCAAAAACGAAATAAAACCAAACCAGAAAGAAAAAGAGTAAAGAAAGAGTGGGGAAAGAGGAAAACAGAGAGAGAGGCGAAAGGCAGCTGTGTTGGCGAGAAAGAAAGAAGTAAAGCCAGTTTCCGGCGTCCTTCACAAGGCCGTTTCGATAATTGATGCGGCAGCTGAAGAGGCAGTTGATGAAGTTGATGAAGAAGCAGTTGATGATGATGATAATGAAGAGCAAGATGAAGCAGTTAATCATGCAGCTCTGCTCAAGTTGCTGTTGCTCTGCTCTCAAGTTGAGGACGCTCATCTCATCTTCAGCTGCCCCATTGCGAAGGCATTTTATGTAATCAAGCGCAATCGACGCGAGAGCCTTATCGCTCAAGCGCGTTTCTTTTGTTTGCCATTGTTTTTGCATATGCTTTTCCAACACTATGTTTGCCCCCTACACTGCCTCCTCCTCTGTTGCATCACCAGCGCGAATCGTGTGTGCACTTTTTTAAAATATCTTCTTTTTTTTGTGAAAAAGTCCACAACTTTGTTGACAAACCAGTCGAGGCGCCATTGAGGCGCTTATATTCGAATTTCGTAACCGAAAATCTATCAGCGCACATACAAAAATATCTTTATAGGTTTATATATAGACGTGCAAACAATATGTTTGTGTGTGTTTGTAAATGTGTTAAACAATGCTGCAAAACGATCCTCACGGCAATCTTCACTGGGCTGAGGAAGTAAATGCGGCGGCAACTGGTCACGTTTCTTTGGTCAGGCCGGCAAGCGCTTCCTGGTGACACGACCCAAACCTTTGCTACCCCCTGGGGTGCATCTTCCCCCTCTGCTTGTACCCCCCTCCTGCTCCACAGAGTATTGCAAATGTCTTGAACGTGCAAATCAAGTTCAAAATGTCAAGTTTGCAACGCCCGCGCCAGAGGAAGCTGAGCAGCAGCAGCAGCAACAGAGAAACAACAACAACAACAACATCTACAGCTGGCCGCGTGGTGCTTGAACTCGAAATGAAAGTGAAAATGCGCTGACTGCGACGTCTGCAGCGACGTTGACGTTGACAGCGACTGTGCAGCGCAGCTGAGCGCAAAAAGTTGCCAACTCTTACTTTCAAAGCGACGGCTGCTGCTGTTGTTGCTGTTTGTGTTGATGTTGCTGCTTGGTTGACCACACAAAAAACAACAACAAAGAACGTTGGATGTGAATGCAAAGCGACTTGTAGATGCGCTAACTGCAACTTGAGAGTAAAATTCTTAGTGAATTTAAAAAGATTCTGAATATCTGAAATATTTCTGCATATTTCTTTATTAATTAATGAAGAATTGTTTATATTTTATATATATTTATATTTTATATATATATAATTTTTAGTATAATAATTATTTAGATTCCTGCAAAAAAACATCATAAAACCGATGGTTATTTATCAAACAGAGTTCTATAAATATTCCTCGATTTCTAATTCAAATTTCAAGCAAAAATCTCTAAGATTTTAAGTGATTTTCCTTGCAAATGTGGATAATAATGTGCCATTATTCTAGGACTTATTGCAGGCAATTAAATTATAACTTATTTCTTTATATATAGTTGTTAAATTAATAGACTATTTATTAATTAGATTCCTTGAAAAAACCCAGAAAATTATGGGTTAAATTTAAAGTTTATTTATTAGATAGACTTACTTCAATTTCCCTTTAATTTCAATTAGAAATCTTTCAATTTTTCCACTTCATTTCATTAGCAATCTCACAAACTTTAATGCCTTACATAATGAAGTCTTTCAAGTTGCTCAATCAATGCATTAAAATCCTAAACTGGATTAATCAATATACCCGCTCTCTTAACTTCAATTTGCAGCGCATTTGGCTGCGCTTTTCATTGCAGTCATTCATTTCCTTCTATCGCCAAACGTAAAAATAACTCAGAAATGCAAAGGAAAACTAATGAAAAATGCAGCAAAATAAAAGCAAATTCGATGACGACGCATTCGCTTTCCAGCAACGTTGACAGCGACGTCGACGTTCACATTGACTGCGACTGCGACAGCAACTGCAAGTTTTATTTAACTTTTGCGAACTCAAACTCAACTGGTTTTTTTGGCGCTGTTTGCCAAAAGTTGCCGGTGAGGAGGAAACGCGTGACGTTGCTGCTGCTCCAACAGCAACAGTTGCTGGCAGCAGCAACATCTAGTCAGCTTCGTCTGCAGTTTGAATCGGTAATTTGCAATTAATTTGTTGCCGCTTTAATGTGCATTTAATGCGCGCGTCGTTGATTAAAACTGTCAGATGAAAGCTCATTTCAAGCGTTTAGCTCTGGCTAATGGGCGCGGCCACACCCCCTTCACATACATACACCAGACTGCACGCCTCACACACACACACACACACCCACATTTAATGTCATGCCTTTAGCCATTTAATAGCCGCTTAAGACAAAATATGTTTTTCTTTCTCTCTCTTTCTATCCCCAAAATGCCTCGTGCAACATACGATATTCATTGCAGTTGTTTTTGTTGTTTTTCTTGCAGGCAATTAAGGAAGTAATTTGTGGCTAGTGGATGCACAACAAAGTGTTGTTGTTGTCGTTGTTGCAAGATCATCAGCACCAGCACAGCGCGTCATGAATGCAGCCACATGAAACTGAAGACTGTTGAAGCGTCAACAGCAGCAACAGCAATCGCTACAGCAACAACAGCAGCAATTGCCATAATTGCCATTGGAGCACACACACACACACAAACACACCTCTAACACACACTCTTGTTGATCCACACACACCCCAGTGCTGCAGGCAAGGAGTCCAATAACCGCGCGCCACCACCATCACCACCCAACGAAACTCGCCACACGAGAGATATCCGCGGCAGGCACAAATCCAATTGCCGCCTCCAGCAGCAACAGCAACAGCAGCAGCAGCGACAGCCGGAGCTGAAGCCGTAGCAGCTCCTCATAGCGAACTGTAACAGAGCGTCGGACGCCGGAAAATCCCAAAGTCAGAGCCGAAAAACTAGCTGTGTCTGTGTGTGTGTGCAAGAGAGAGAGAGAAAGATCAATGAACGCAGCACGCAGCAGCTGCCAGCAACAACAACAACAGCAGCAACAAGACGGCGCAGCGGAGCATACGAAAAGCGAAACGGGCCAGCAAAGCGCTGAGCAACGTTCAAGTTCAAAATCGCCATAATAACAACACGAGCAACACGCGCAGCAGCAACTGCAGCATCAGCAGTTGCAACAAGCAGGAAGTTGCCGCAGCTGCACCTTAATTGGGCGCAGTGTCATTACCACCAGCAAGCACACCAGCAGCAGCAACAACATTCACAACAGCAACACATCACCCCCCGCTCAATGTAAGATGTTAGTGACCAACAGCAACAACAACAACAGCAACACCAGCAGCAGCAACGATAGCAGCAGCAGCATCGCCAGCAACAAATGCAATTGCAGTTGCAGCAGCAGCAACAGAAGATGCCACACGGGGCATGCCACGCTCGGCCGCCTGTTGCTGCTCGCCTGCCTGCTGGCGCCTGCGCTGGCAACCACGCCCACCTCCTCCTCCTCCTCGACAGTTGCCACTGCGCTGCTAACGGGACAACAGTTGGCGCCCTGGCAGACCACAGCAGCTTCCTCTCCCTTTGCTGCCGCCCACTCGGCGCCATCTACAACAGCGCCCACAGCGCGTAATCTCTATGCACCCTATCAGAGATTCAGCCAGCAGGACGATATGAGCTTTAAGGATGTGCGACAGCGCACAGATGGCAGCATTGTGCAATCCTTTGGTTCCTATCGCACAGCACGTCAATCTGCGCCTCCCACTCCCCTTGCTCAGCGTCGCTCTGACGTGGAAATCATTCCTGCTCCCTCCGTGGAGCTGCCACAGAGCGAACTGATCACCATTCCCAAGCAGCTAGTGCCGACGCTGCCAGAGAATGTGACGCGGCAGGGACGCAAGCGTAACTACATGTATATTCCTCTTCAATCCGAGGCAGAGTCGGGCACGGCAGCCACGTTGCTGCAGTTGCGACCCACGTTAAATGCCACACTCTCTGCACTGGGTCCTCCCGCTGATGGTGTGGCTGCAGTGGCTCATGAGTTCAGCGCACAGTTGGCGGGGCAGATGGAGCAACTACCTCCTCAGCCAGAGCGTACTGAGCGCAGTGATCTCGTTGCTGCCGCCAGTTCCACGGATAAACTAGAGTACGCTGAGCCGGAGCACACGAGTCGCCGTGTGGGTTTCCAGTTCCCTAGCTACAGCCTGAAGCCCTCAAGTCCCTTCTATCCGCAGGCCTATCGCGAGGACAGCCCGATCTTTGAGGACGGCAGCTCTGGTGGCTACGAGCCGCAACCATACAGTGAGGACTCCGGACCATCACCAGGTCCCACACAGTTCGAGCCACACGAGACGCGTCACACACGTCAATTGTACTTTGACTCGGATGTTTCACCCTCCAGCTTTGAGTTCCCTGGTCTGGTGGCCAACTCCAAGCCACACACATTGAACTCGGCAGTGGCTGCAGGCAAACTCTATCGCGATGATGTAACCAAGTTTGGGGATATCAATGGACCCATCACAGCGCTGCCACAACGACTACAACGTGGCATCTACTTTGGCGACACGGAGTTTCGCACTGGACCGAGTCCCATGAGACAGTTTGGGCCACAGAAGGCATTCACGGAATATGTGGGACCTGGAGATTATCAGAGCTCACGCAAGAGTCGCTACTATCCATACAAATCTTCACGCAGTCCACGTGTGGTCTTCCCCAGCAACGATAACATTGGCACCACTGGACCTAGTGGAGGCAGCAGTGCTCCCTCTGGAAATGGTGTCTACTTTAGCGATAATATTGCCTTCAGGTGAGCTAGAGGAGCTAACAGATTGTAGAGATATATTTAGAATTGGATTCTATATATTAATACTTCCCTCTCCTTCCTCCTCCCCCTACAGAGATCAAAACTTTGGCATCAACGAGCTCGCTGCCGTGCAAGATGTACGCAATGACTTCAGTCTGCAAGATCTGGACAGCGCTTCGGAGGCCACCAGCAGCCCTCAATCGGCCAGCACATTCAAGGAGAAAGGTAGGAGCAGCCAGTCTCCAACGGAGTCTCTCTCTCTCGCTCACTCACTCTTTAGGTTAAGCTTCAGTTTAGTCTCGCTGCTGGGAACTGCTTGCACTAGGCCTAATTGACCCCTGTTCCATACACACACACACACATACCTTACACCTGCCACCACATGTTGCTCATCTCTCTCTCTACATATACATTCGTGTACATTCCCCCACCCGACAACAGTCGACATCACAACGGACATGGAGTGCCAGCATCGTGGCGGTACCTGTGAGTTCTTTCTGGGCTGCTGGCTCTCCGGCGGCCTCATACAGGGCACCTGCGATGGCCTGCTGCGCGGCTGCTGCCATCGCACAGCCAAGTCGGCCAATTTGCGCAGCTCGGACTATGTTGGCAATACGGTTGATTTGACCGATCTACCGCAAAAGAACTACGGACCTGTGAACAATGAACCCAGTGAGTCAGTCCTAGGCCAAAAACAAAATCCAAAAACCAAAAAACAAAACTACAAATTGCAACAACAAAATTTGCCCAATTTGCACGTGCACACTAAAAACAACAACAACGCAGTATATATACCAACAAAGGATCCAGCTTGCTCGAAGGATCTTCTAACTATATGAGGAATGCGCTCAGCTTCGGCACTTGTCGAAGTGTTGATGCTCTTGCAGATGGTTAAATGGGGTAGTTAGAAGGGTTTGATTGTGATGAAATTTGGTGAGAGCTGAGAGAAATAATTAATAAAGTAGTCTATAGAAGTGATGGATGAAGTAGTCTGTGAAATAATTCCTTAATTTATTGCTTAAAGCCTGTAACAAGTAAACAGATGTAATCTGATTAAATTGAAATTTAGTGAGAGCAGAGAGAATTGAATAATTGAGCAGTTTATAAAGCATATGCCGAGTGTATTCATACAAAAATAAAATACCATAGTTATTCTGTTGAAAAACTTTAAAAATCGTAATAGATTTAATATAAAATGTTCCCAGCAACTAAATGAAGATTTCAGCGTAGCCAAAATCTATCAATATTTATAATAAAAATGACTAATTTCATAAAAAGTTACAAAGCATACCTGCAAGTTGATAAAAGAGTAGTATAAGGTGTCCGATTCAAATGAAATTAGCTAAGAGCAGAAAAAAGATAATAATTTATCAGTCTGTAAAGAATTCCTGTGCAAATGTGCATACTGAAACGAAATACAAAAGTTTTTCTTTTAAAAACTTGAAAATGTTTACAAATTTCGATTAATTATGCTTTCAGGAAGCACAGTATATCTTCATTCTTATCTAGTTCCGTCTATAACAAGAGTATATATGACTGTTATTGTAATAATGTTCCCAGCTAATCCTCTAAAATAACATACCTACCACTGCAAGGGCATCACAATGAGTATGAGTATCTGTTTTGCATGCGATTTACCGCCTAACAAACAATTTCTTTCATTTCGTTTTGTACCTTATTCGTTATCGTTATCGTTTTCATTTTGTTTGCTTTGCCTTATGATTTATTAGCCATTGTTGTTTGTGCCTTGTCTTGTTTCTTGTTGTCTTGTATAGTTGTAGTTGTAGTTGTGTTCGCACCCAACTCGTAGTTCGCTTTAATTAGGCTGCACACACGCTACTACTACTAAACCAACAGCAACGCCCTCCCCAACGAGGCGCCAAGTGAAATGAAAATGCCGCCAAGTGCAGTGGGAAAAAGGCTTAAACAGCAGTAACAGCAGCAGCAGGGAAAATCGCACTATAAACTGCGCCCCCTTCCTACTGCCTTCAGCATGGGCATGTTAATTGGGCAACTTAATGATAATTACGAAACATTTACACACAAACTACTTAACGGCATGTCAACAACAACAACAACAACCACAGCAACAGCAGCAATAACAGCAGCAATAACATCAACAACAACAGCAACATCAGCAACTAAAGTGACCCCAGAGAATCACCTGAACAGCGCGACTAGAAAGTTTGCCCTTTCCTGCTACACTGCCCCAACCTCAAACATACTTCCCACCTTCCCCGTCTATTAAACACACATCCCTCTCTACTGTTCCACACTCTCCCATTCCTCTCTCCCTCTCCACTTTTCCACTCCCCGCGACTGCAGATCCTTCCCTTTCCTGCTTTACACCTGCAACATCAAACATACTTCTTTGATCCCTCCCTTCTAACCACATTTCTTTAGTATACTTTCCCTCTTCTCCCACTGTCCCATCCAGTCTCTTCCTTCCCCCATCTCCCTTTCCCTTTCGCCCTCTCTCTCTTCCCTCGCAGCTGTCACACTTCACAATTATGCGGGCAGTTCCGAGCGGCATTTTCGGCTTCATTTGCTCCCGATGTGGCATGCCACCTTAACACATGCCCCAGCACGAACCATACACCTCAGCATGCAGCACTGCCTGGCGCACCGCACTAACTAACGCTTCTGTCGCTAGCTAAAGCTACTAACCAAACTCTTTTGGCATTAACCAACACTGCTCAGCTCGCCACAATGCTAACTTTATCTATATTCTTCTCTTGCTCCCTCTCTCTCTCTCGTATAGGCTGCGGCATCTCGCTGGCCAAGCAGACCGCACAGCGACGCATTGTGGGGGGTGATGATGCCGGCTTTGGCTCCTTCCCCTGGCAGGCCTACATACGCATTGGCTCCTCCAGGTAAGCAACGGTAGCAACTGCAACCTTCACTTGTTGCATCATTAACTCTCTTCCTCGTTTGCAGATGCGGCGGCTCGCTGATCTCGCGTCGTCATGTGGTCACCGCCGGGCATTGTGTGGCACGTGCCACGCCTCGCCAGGTGCACGTTACGCTTGGTGACTATGTGATCAACTCAGCCGTGGAACCACTGCCCGCTTACACATTCGGCGTGCGCCGCATCGATGTGCATCCGTATTTCAAGTTTACCCCGCAGGCAGATCGATTCGATGTATCCGTGCTGACGCTGGAGCGGACGGTGCACTTCATGCCACACATAGGTAAGCTTGAGGATTGATGGGGGCTGTCATTACCGATTGATTAATGTTCCTCTCTCTCCCTCTGCAGCTCCCATTTGTTTGCCCGAAAAGAACGAGGATTTCCTGGGCAAGTTTGGCTGGGCTGCTGGCTGGGGCGCACTGAATCCCGGCTCGCGTCTGCGTCCCAAGACGCTGCAAGCTGTCGATGTGCCTGTGATTGAGAATAGAATATGCGAGCGCTGGCACAGGCAGAACGGCATCAATGTGGTTATCTACCAGGAGATGCTCTGCGCGGGTTATCGCAATGGCGGCAAAGACTCCTGCCAGGGTGATTCGGGTGGGCCGCTGATGCATGAGAAGAACGGCCGCTGGTACCTGATAGGTAAGTGGGGAAACCCTTCTAATCTCCAACTCCTACTAAGCTAGTTTCTCTTCTCTCTCTCTCTCCTAGGCGTTGTCTCTGCGGGTTACTCCTGCGCTTCGCGTGGTCAACCGGTTAGTTCACTCACTCTCTCATCCTCTTCAGCTTTAGCTAACTCTATCATCCTTTCTACAGGGTATCTATCATCGCCTGGCCTACACTGTGGACTGGATATCCTATGTGGTGGGACTCACGGCCAACATTTGAGCCTGCCCTCGTGTTATTTATTCCCCTTTTGGCTTGAGCTGCTTTGTACATAGTTCACT
The DNA here is from genome assembly GCA_018904165.1 of Zaprionus camerounensis. NCBI lineage: Eukaryota > Metazoa > Arthropoda > Insecta > Diptera > Drosophilidae > Zaprionus > Zaprionus camerounensis. The sequence goes on from JAEIFS010000037.1 coordinate 1,292,656, forward strand.
TCCAGGCTTCTTTATCTTCCTCCACTGCGTACTCCACTCTCTTTTATCTTTATTCTCTATTTATCACATATCTTCCACAATTGATTAATCTACTTAATGTAAGCTACCAATAGAGGAGGAAATGGAAGAGGGGAACGATTAGAATTTAACTAAGCCAGTAATAGTTATCGATCTATCGCATATGTATCTGTTATCGGATATCTGTCATCGATTACACACACTTAATTTAATTCATAATTTTATGTACTTAGTCATATGCGCTGTTACGTAATTTTAAACTATTTATGAGAACTAATTTGTGTAAATAAATAAATTATAAATAGATGTTGATATTAAACACGATTATTTATGACTGTCTCTATAACATCAAAAGGTACAAGCACATATAGTATGTACACTAAGCAAATACTATATCATTGAACGAATTTGATTTTTATGATTTATCTATTACTGCTTGAGCGGCAAATAGGAAAGATAGGGATATGGCACGCCGGCATTCCAGCCAGCATGTTCTGCATCCTGCGCATAAATGGGAGCCCATTGCGACTGCTGCTGCATGACGCGAAAGAGAGTGAAGATCTCATGGTATGTTTTGTAATAGATGACTGTGAAGAGGAGTATATGATATAGTAGTACCTATAAGACAGTAAGTTGTCTGTCTCACTAACCCAATACAAGCGCAAAGATGAGCAAGCACAACAAGAAACTGGATAGATCAATAAAGAGACCAGCCATAGCATAAAAGACACCCAGATACAAAGCGAAACCGAAACAAACGCCATGGTATATCAACCAGGGATAAAGCAGGCTGCCAGAGTCCTAAGGGGGAAGTAGCAGAATCACATTATATACAGCTCTTTATAGAGATATTCCAGCAAATACTCACCCTACCCACACCAATGAGCAGCAAAAGACTTACACCTAAGTTAATTAATGAAAGCCCGTAGGCAAATGTACTAAATGCGGCCAATACTGCGTGAAGATTAAGGTGAAATATAGATTATAAAGAGATGGAGATCTTACAAAGAGAGATCTTAGACACAAAAAGATCTTAGAGAAAGAAAGAGATCTAATAGAAAGAGAGATCTAATAGAGAAAGAGATCTTATAGGGAGAGATTTATAGAGAGACTGATGGAGAAAGATCATCATAAAGAGATCTATATAAAGGAATGTATAGAAAGACGTATCGAAAAATGTATGGAAAGATATATACAGAGTTGTACACAGAGTAGAGATATAGTGAGCAGATATATCCCCAATCTCGACTTACAATTCATCAGGAACTGCTGCTCCTTCTCCGTAGCATGGCTTAGCAGCAGCTGCTTAATCACCAGATCAACATCCGTCTGCATGTGAATGAGCATCATGGAGCTGAAGACCATTACACTGGATACGATTACGCCCAGCCAGCCGATAATTATGGCATTATATTTCAAATTCTGGCACTGCACATAGGCAATGCTGCTGCCACAGGAGGCTGCTTGTGCAGCAGCAGCTGCTGCCGCTGCTGCTTCCCTTGTTGCAGCAGATCCTGTTCTCGTCAATTTGGCAGACATTGTTGCGCAGAGCGAGCAATAAAAGTGATAATAAACTAATTGAATTTCGATAAAAGGCAAATGTTTCTTTATGTAATTCAAGTCAAACTGAAGCTAAGAATGTGTTTCTGTGTAGTTTGTGAGTGTACTGTAGTAATATCAATGTTGTATTTGTTACTAGTATTTGTTGTTGCTGTGCCCTTGTTGCCGACACACTTACGACTGTTAAAGCTAAACGAATAGCCTGCTTGAGGTAATAGGCAGAGCGAGGAGAAGCGAAGCAAAGCATATTCGATATGCTAATGCCCGATGCGAGTAGATTATTCACATTTTAGAAAGTTACATAAAAGAATGACCCAGTGGGGAAGGGGGGAGGGGCAAGAGGGAGGGCAGCTGCTCCCATTCTGTAAAGAATGGCACCTCATAGAAGACGCGCCAGCAGATCAGCTTTCGCGCCACTCTTGTCGTGCAATTATGTCGCATCAAATAATTATAAACTTGACTTGGCAAACATTTCCTGCGTTTCGTAATAATTAGTCAAAGAGAGACCGAAAGACGAAGCTCGAGATGAGAAACGAGAACAAAGAACTTGCGCCCAGAGCAAACAGCAACCTGTTGCTGGTTGAGGAGAAGAAGATCTGCTGCTACTGTTGCTGCTGCCTCAGCTGCTGCTACTTTGGAGCCCGGCGCCCAGTTTGATTCTGGCCAGCGACGCGTGCGGTTGTCGCTGCTCCTCACTGTCTTATTTTACTTCTTCTTCTTGTTGTTGTTGTTGCTGCCTGTTTCCCAACGACATGCCACAATTGGCTTGAATATGTGTGAAACTGCGACGCCGCTAAAGAAAACTGTGCCAACTGCAGAGAAGCAGCAGCAGTACAGCCTGGCACAGTTCTTCTCCGTCTTCATCAGCGCAGCTGTTGCCTGTTAACCCATTTTCGGCAGCGCGTATCAAGGACACCACGGCTAGAAACGGCCTCGACGCTGCCCCTTACCTCGTGTCCCCGTGCGTGCGTGAGTGAGTCACCAATTCAGTAAAAGTGGAGCAAGCAAGTCTAAGTAGAAGTAGCCGCCAGCTCGAAATGGAAAAGCAGAAGACACCAACAATAATCATAACAACAACAACAACAACTGCGACGAAAGAAGCGACAAAGAGACGACATAAAAGTGAATAAGAAATTGTCATGCTTTCATTAGCAGCAATAACAAAAGCAACAACAATAAACATCAACAACAACAAAAGAGAACTCGCATTAAAAGTGTGGGCAAAATTGCGACAATTTGTGTTAAGCGCCCACAAGCAAAAGCGTGATTAGTGAAGAGTGTAAAGTGTGACTGAGACTGTGACTGCCAATTGTGACTCGCCATGTTGCCGCGCGAACTGCTACTGGGCCTGCTGTGCCTGCTGCTACTCTGCCACATTGAACCAATGCATGCGAGTGAGTACAGCAGCTGCCACGCCCACTCCATCTGCTCCATTCCCTGCTGCTCTACCGCACTCTTTGTCCTACCAACTGAACCTCTCCTCTCTTTGCTCCCACTCGTTACCTTCGCTCCAAACGCGCCACTTACCCCACTCCCTGTTCATTCTTCCTGCATCTTTTCTCTGCCGCTCCTGCTTTTCCTTCTCCTACTCCCTTCACATGCTGCCTGTCCCTTCTTCCAGGCCCTTTCTACCTTCTATTTCTGTCTCATCTCCCTAACTTACTCCTTCCTCATTCCGTGCCACATTTCCTGCTTCACTCTCAAGACTCCCTGTTCCTATCCTTGTCCGAAGAAGGGTTCTTCTTGCTCCTTCTCCATGATCTTCTTGTCATTCCCATCTATCTGCCTATACTTTCCTTTTACCACTCCCGCTCTTCTTTCTGTCTAACTGTCTGTTCCACACTCTGCGCCTTCGCACTGTGTTCATCTTTCAATTCAACTTCCTCCTTTCCAGGCATTCTCAACACCCTGCTGGGCGTGCCCGCTGAGTGCATGCACCAGAGCGGCGTCTGGCCCTGCAAGCTTAGCTTCTCCTGTTGGCTACAAGGAGGCAAGCATGCCAAAGGCTGTGGCAGCAACAAGTGGCTATTTAGCTGCTGCATTGGCGATCCACTCCACCAGCATCAACATCAATCCCCTTTAGAGAACCTTGTTGACTATGGCAAACTCAAGATGGGCCTCAGTAGCCTGCCCAAGCGCATTATGCTGCGTCGTCGCGACGATAACGAGCTGCTCAGTGTCAAGGTAAGTGCCGCCACAATTGAGCAATTACACTAGTCAACAGGAAAGCAGAGACAGAGAGAGAGATACAAAGAGATAGAAACCAGTTCTGAGTAGGAAATTGCAATGATATTGTCGGCATTTTCAATTAAGATTGACTCGAGTGTTAGATGACGATTTCCTCTTGCTAAGGAGATTACCCAACATGCCACAATCCACAAATTGCCAGAGAACATTACGAAACCAACTAAGAAAATTACCAAAAAATTCTTGAAATGCCAAACGATTAAGGCGTCGGCGCATTCAACTCGGCATTCCTCGATTTCGAAATTCATCTTCATCTTCATCATCAGCTGCGCACCGCGTGTGAGCTTTTCTGACAATGGGAAACACAACGCGCCAGACACAATTGAGCTTATTTGTTATGGAAACTAGTTTTTCACAGTCTTCTCTTCCCCTCTCCCCTCTTTCAGCCAGAGTGCGGCTTGCCTCGCACCGCACAGAACACGCTGCAGAAGCGTATCATTGGCGGGAGACCAGCGCAGTTTGGTGAGTATCCATGGCTGGCGCACATACGCATTGCAGAGTATCAGTGCGGCGGTGTGCTCATCTCGGCGAACATGGTGGCCACGGCAGCGCATTGCATACAGCAGGCACAGCTGCCGGATATAACGGTATATCTGGGTGAACTGGACACACAGAATCTGGGGCACATACACGAACCTCTGCCCGTGGAGAAGCACAGCGTGCTGCAGAAAATTATTCATCCGCGCTTTAACTTTCGCATCACACAGCCTGATCGCTATGATCTGGCGCTGCTCAAGCTAGCACATCCCACAGGATTCAGTGAGCACATTCTGCCCATTTGCCTGCCACAGTATCCCATACGCCTGGTGGGCCGCAAGGGACTCATTGCTGGATGGGGCAAGACGGAGGCGCATATGGGACATGCTGGCACTAATATGCTGCAGGTGGCCAGTGTGCCCATCATATGTAAGTAGAGGGAGGTGAGTAATAATCCCTTCTATGTGTGTAATCCTCCCCTTTCTCTTTCCTCTTTTCCTTTAGCCACCTTGGACTGCATACGCTGGCACGAGAGCAAACAGATCAATGTGGAAATCAAGTCGGAAATGTTCTGTGCGGGCCACTCTGATGGGCACATGGATGCGTGTCTGGGTAAGTAGTTTCAAAAGTGCTGCATAGTTATAGGCTGCGCTTGAAAAAGACCGCTGTTAAGACACTGTTAAGCCCCTGAACTGCGCTAAAAGCACAAATTAAAGCACTCTCTCGCTTTTCTTCATATTATATGCACTATATCTACATATTCTCTATTTTCCTCCTCCTCAGGCGACTCGGGCGGCCCGCTGGTGGTCAAGGAACGCGGTCGCTTTGTGCTTGTGGGCATCACCAGCGCTGGCTTTGGCTGTGGCGTTGATCATCAGCCAGGCATCTATCACAATCTACAAAAGAGTCTACGCTGGGTAGAGGATGTGGTGACACACAACGAACTGTAGCAGAGTCCCCAATTTCAAATAAGGGGTGTGTGTGTGGCAAGCACAATCTCATTAGCCTTAAGCAATGGCCATGTGCAATGACAACAACAACAGAGCAGCAACAGCAACAGAAACGAGAAATACGAAATACAATTTATTAGATTTATTAAATATTACGTACTTAGTGTAATCATCAGGGGAGTCGTTTCTTTTTCTGGCGTGGGTGGCACAATGAACGACCTTGACTCAATGCGGGACTTCCAATTGAATTACGCACTAAACAACACGTACAACAGCAACAACAACAAACAGTAACAAATTGAGTTTGTTATGTCATTTGGCATTCGCTGTGCTGGCCCATTTCCCATTTAGTGTGCCTTGCCATAAATGGCACAATCAACTGCTTTCAGTCAGCAGCAACAACAGCAACAGTTGCAACCAAAGCAACAACAGTAACAACAATCGCAGCTGGCAAACAATAATCATAATTTGTACATTAAACACATTAAAGACAAGCCGAGAGCTCAGCCCAAGTCAGCCGCGTGTCATCTTTGTCAATTGCCCAACGTACTTAAAAAAATTTGTTACGTTCGTTTTGTTTTCGTTTCTTTTGTTTTTATTCCAACTTTGTTTATTGTCTTCAAGTGTGTCGCATGCATTGCATTGCTGTTGCTACCATGAACCCATCAACAATCTGGCAATTATATTGCCTATTGATAGTTTTTCATTTACTGCGCGACTTCCCTCGTAGATTTTTCACGCTTGAGCTAAACTTGAATCAAGTTGTTTGAATGCGTTTGGCTTTCGCTTGGCTTGGCTGCCTGCCTCAGCTCTTGTCTCTGTCGCTGTCTCCCCTCTCTCTTTCTCTCTCGCTCTTTTTTGCTGGTTTTTCCTGTTGCAATTTGTACAATTGTTGATTTTTCAACTGCTTAGGCAGCCCACAAATTTGTGGCAAAGCCTCCTCCTGACTTCCTCTTTTTTTTTCTGCAGCTCCAAATTCGACATTAGTCATGCCAGCAGCAGCAGCAGCAGCAACAACAACAGAAACAGCAGCAACATGCGACATGCAATTGCTGAGTGAGCGCGACAAACTTGTCGCCGTCTCCGTCTCAGCTGACGCGGGGCCACGTCTCCGTCTGTGTGTCTCCGTCTCTGCGTCTTCGTCTTTTCTTTTCACTTTCGATTTCAATGCGAGTGTGACTCTCCAAACATTCACACAAACACACACACTCGTATACACACACACTCTCTGCGAGTCTCTTGTTTCACACTCTTTGGCGCTTATTACTCAATAGCCGTTGCGACGCTGTCTCTGCCGGCTGCGTGCGTCTGAGGCTTGGTGAGCGGCGATGGCGGCAGTGTTGATGGCTTTTTGATTTTGAATTTGTCAGCCAACTGTTTATTAAGTGTTTTGACGTTACCGCAAACTGTTCGCGAACGCAAACGCAATCGCACTCGCTCTGTCACTCGAATACGGTCTCAGAGTTTCAGTTTCGGTTTCGGTTTCGACTCTCCTCCTATCGCGCTCGCATTCACGTTCACGTTTCGTTTCAGTTTGTGGAGGAAAAGTGCGTGACGCTGCAAGTGGAACACACTGAATAATGTTAAATTATTAAACACAAAAATGGCCGCGAAATAAATTTTGCATTGCTTTGCCAAAATTTATGCAGAAATTGTTGTTGTTGCTCCTGCCGCGCTTTATTAAATTCAATTTTAGCTACGCAGGCTATGCAAACGAGCGATTATTCAATCAAAAACTCACGCCGCTACGTGAATTAAGTGAAACAATCACAACAATTGCACAAAATCGCAGACAAACAAACGAGCCTACGACAACAACAACACTGTGATATCAACAGTAACGACAACAACAACGACAACGAAAGTATTGCAAAATGCACGCAGTTGCACGACTGCTGCTGCCGCTGTCAGCGTCGCTGCTCGTGCTGCTGCTACTTGACGTCTGCTGCCTTGACGCTGCCCACAGCAGCAGCAGCAGCAACTACAACTCTGTGTACAACGAGGTGATTACGCCGGAGCTGAAGCAGGCAATTGACAAGGAGTTACCCAAGCAGGCCAAGTTCTTTGATGAGCTCGATTGTAAGTATGCCTACAAGTTTGTTGCCTAAGTCTTTTGACCTGACACGGGTGTTTGCTGTCAAAATCTTTATCGAATAATTGATTTCCTACTCCTCTTCATATACAAGATGAAACTTATCTTAAATTTCTTACCTTTCATCAAAAGTTGTCAAGTCTTTCATGAGGCCGTCTGTAATTCAGTATGTATGCGTACTGGTTTGTTTCTTAAGTCTTTTGAATGGGCACTGCAGTTTTTCGTCGAAGTCTTTCTAGAAATGCACCTTCTGCTCTAATCGATAGAATCTCTTGTCAATACAGTCTTTCCGCCGCAAGTTCGCTGCCTAAGTCTTCAGTTTTGCCACTGCGTGACTCAGCAGCATTTTATACAACATATTGTCACACTACATATCTCGCATATTAGCTAGCCTTGGGCTCTTAAGCTGCTCCTATCGATTCGATGTCAAGTTCACACATGATTCACACCCAACTCAACGCGATTTCCAGCCATAAAAATTGTTCAATTTCAAGAGCGAAAGTAAACTGCATTTTTATGGCGAGTTCTTGACTCACCCAGCGCATGAACAATACATCTTGTACGCGCTTAATTGGACTTTCGAAAAGCCACAACAACAACAACGGCAGCAACAGGGCTCAAGCTCAAGTGAAACACAAAAAATCCAATTAGTCCGAGAAAGAGTCAAGAGTTTAAGCCACTGAAGACTGAAAAGCGAGCGGGCTTATGGCGAGCATTAATTATTTTCACGCAGCCAAAGACATTAACATATGGCCCATTCTGCACCCCGAACGAAAGTCCAACTGGTGAGAAGGAGAGAAGCAGGGAGGACGATAGACAATTAAAACAATTACCCAAAATTCATACATTCATTCGTTCATTCAATCATAAAAAAGTGCATATTACAAAGGCAATAAGCAAATGGCAAATGGCAAATGGCGAGCGCAAATTGCGGCACAGCACAAGTTCAATGGCATTCGCCATGTAATATAGAAAAGCCGCCGCAATTGCAGCCGCTGCAGTTGCGTCGCTGTCGCCGTTGCAGTCAAGAAAAAAAAAGCAAAAGTCTTTTTCCACACGGAGCAGGAAAATCAACTGCAATTAACGACAATTGCTGGCGACACGAGGCGCCCCTGCCGACATTCGAAAGTGTTAAACAACAACCATGTTATATATAGATTATAGATTATTTCCAAGACTATAAAACCACCTCCTTCACTTCCCCCTTTGCACTAGTCGTAACTCCACCGCAAGAAACCTTGACCAATAAAAGCACAAAAACAAATCACGACGCGTTGTTTGTTGCTTGGCAACATGTTGCTGGCAACAAACGTGTTGCCGATGTGCACTCTCTGGCACTCTCTCTGTCAGTCTGCTCTCTTCTCATGCTACTGCTTCTTCGTTGCCGTCTTCGGCTTCTGCGGCGCAAGTGAAATGGCGAAATGCGAGCAAAACTCTTCGACATCAGCTTCGCTGTGGCGCCAACACAAAACTTTGGCTTAGTTCTGAGCTGAATTTCCCGACGTGCGGTTGTTTTATCGCTCCCCAAAGTACCGATATTTCTTCAAACAACAACAACAACAATTTTCTTTTCGTGCGCCGCGTGCCGTGAAAATCTTTGTGCCGTTCCGTTGCGCATGCGTAGCTCGTGCCAAGAAAGTCAACGAAAACAAAAGTGAAATCCTTCCTTGCAACGGGAATATTAAATACGCGCTAAATTGAACAAGGATTGTATATAAGGCGAAAAGAAAGTGATACCACAACAGCAGCAGCAGCAGCATCGTATAGCATAGCCACAACTCCAACAACAACAATTATAATTATAACCTGTGTTGCAACGAAAGTGAAAGTAAACGCAATTGTTGCTGCTGTTATTGTTGCTCCTACAGGAGCAGAGCAGACTGCAGGCAGCATTATGTGCTGTAGACCACACACACACACGCACACACATGTGCGCAAAAAGGATAATTGGCTAGCTCTGTCCCTGCTCTGCTGTCTCTTCGCCCCGCTCAGCTGCAGCGTTGCCGCCCTGAGCTATCCCAGTGCACAGCAGGAGCACGACATGCTCATACTGGATGCACTGTCGCGTCGCAGTGGCACCGGCTACTATGGCGAGAACAGCGTCATGGAGATGCTATCCCGAAGTACTGGCACAGCTCCCCTCACTTCTCCTTTACTCTCCCCCTCTCTCTCTCACTCCTATAACCCTGCTTGCCCCTCTCTCTCTCTGTGTGCGTGCAGCTAAACTAATTCCCATTAATTTTGGTGTGTCTCTTTGTTCTACTTGCAGTGATCCCGCAATCGTGCCGCTTCCGTGGCCACAAATTCGAGTGCGGCCTGTCCATCTCATGCGTCTTGGGCGGTGGCAAACCATTGGATCTTTGCTCCGGTGGCATGATCTGGTCATGCTGTGTGGACAAAGATCTCGATGCCGAGGAAAGTCCCCATGCGGCGCCGGTCAACAACACAAGTGAGTAGAGACCCAAACGACAAGACGAGATCGTTCATTCTAAGTGCCCATTTCGCCAGCTGCTTTCCCATTGGCTTTCCCTGCTCATCCTCCCCACATTCCCCCCGCATTCGCGCTTAGCATTGCAGCATTTGCTTGAGCAAATTGCAAATTGCTGCGCTGCCAGTTGCGCAATTCGCCGCATAATAGCGCAATAAATTAGTTCGCATTTCGAAAATGACAACAAATTGCTCGACTTTGCCTACACACAACACACACTCCCTAATACACACACACACGTGCGCAGCCGTAGGGCCTACAGAGGCGGTAGAGGCGCAGCAATTGCAATGCGCACTGACATTAGCAAATTTAAAGCAGGCGCCGAACTGGAAGGTGTTAATGGTGAATCATTTGATTGGGGGTTCAATTGACAGGGCAGTAAAGTAGAAGGGAATAAAGGGGGAGGTACAAACTAACTAATATCTACTAAGACGTCCAAGAAAAGAGAACAGGGGTGTTACATAGGGAAAGATAACTGTTTAAATGTCCATATAGAGTGTAAAAACTGCCACCGAAATTGAAGTAACTTAGAAGAACCAAACAAGTAATTAATAGAAACATAGAGAAGGAAGTCGAGAAAAGATATGTTAATACATGGTATTATACAATAGATGGTTAATATAAATATGTTTTATTGTATATTTATTTATTAATTCTTATAAGCTATAAAGTAGAAACTTTAGAATTAATACATAAGTAAGAAAGAAAGGGTATTCAGAGTCAAAGTTAAGAATTGCTAGAGATCATCAAATATACATTTATTAAATGTGCATATTTATTTATTGTAAATGTAACTAGAAGTAAAACTCAATGCTCAATCCATAGTCCCCATTCCAAGCCGGCATAGGTTTTTGCAGCTCCTTTTCCAATTACTTTTCTGCACTTCACATTTTTCGATTGAATTCAAATTCAACGAATTTCATTTGGCCTCAAGTGCATTCTCTATAGTATATCGTAATCTTGGCAAGCAAGCCGATTAACTAAGCCAACAACAAGCACAAATATTATGCCACACACAGACACACACACACACACACGCAGCTAGGCAGACAGACTGCAGTTACTAAGCAGTTGTTGTGCTCTGTTTCATTTTCTAGACTTCTGTTTGAGCTTCTTCTTTTTTGGTTTTTCTTTTAATGTACAAGTTACACAGCAACAACAAATTAATCAACTACAACAACAACTGCTACGCATTACAACATGTTGTAAATAATTCTTGTTGGAAATTTTCATGGCAGCCCACTTTGAAAATTAAGCCAAATTTTGGTTTAGTTTTTTGTTTTATGATTTTTTCTTTTACCGTTTTATTTTTTTGTTTTTTGGGTAATTTTCCTTAAGCTCATAAAGAAGCGCGTTCTGTTTTTGGCTAGTCACTTTCTTTATTAGGGGAAACTGTCTGAGAGATTTCTGGGAATTCACTTATTGTTGTTGTTGTCTGCGTGTCAGCCAAGTGTAAAATTTTCCTAAATGCAAAGAGAAGAGACTCCACGCGACGTAGACGCGACAATGAAAACGTCCGAAAATCCGTTGCCGAATCCGTTGCGGAAATAAACGAAGGTAAACGTGGTTTTCTTCTTTGTTGTTGTTTCTTTCTGTTTCTTTTTGCATTTTAAAAGTGAAATTTTCGTTGGTTTTTTATTTTGTTTCAATTTACCCTGCAGACTGCAACAAGTTTTATTTCACCACCTTCTTGTGCGCCCTTCTTCGCTTTATTTATTTATTTATTTATTTACACAAATGTGGGAAAATCACGACGCCAAAGTTACCGCACAGTCTCAATGCAAGTCCAATTCCAATTCCCCAAGAAAGTGTTAATCAAGTTGTGTCGTTCTGCGACTCTCTTTGTTTTTTATTTTTCATTACGTGCGAAAAATTATCGCATACGTGTGTCTCTGTCTGTCTTTGTTTCTGTCATGGATAGTTGGACACCCGGACAAATGGACAACTGTAGAGTTGTTAGTTTAATTTCGACTTCATTGGTTTGGTGACATAATCAAAAGTCGTGCTGAGTCCCCCCCAATTACATGGGACCGAGACCGGACTGGAGTTTATTTTATTATGATTACTTTTTGCCCAAGTCTCTTTCACTTGTAAAAGTTGCGCACATGGCGAAAGTTGACCCTAGTTAACAGAGATCCCAGACTCAGATACAGCGACACACACACACAGACACACATAGAGGCACTCGCAATTATATAGACTGTGTGCATAGAGAGGAAAACTGCAACATCATGCTGATTCTTACACACACAGGTGACATAATACACTTGCACGACATTTACCCCGATCTGGCGCCAACGGCCAACAACAAGCCAGCGCATCATCATCAGCCACCACCTCCACCGCCGCCGAAGCATCATCTAACTCAAAGCAACAGCAACAACGGCCTGTCGACAGCCTCATCAACACGACCCGCCTACCCCAGCCACGCCTACTACAGCACAAAGCGACCATCATTATATAGCGGAAATCCCTACAAGCCTAGTTCCAGTTCCGGCTCTAGCTCAACTGTGCATCGACCCTCAGGTTCCAGCCTGAACAGCTGGGAGCATGATACGAATCATCTAGGGATTACCAACCACTTGGACAGCTTCTTCGATGCGGATTCCCCACCGGATAGCTCTGACATATCACGTCCTCCACCGCCTCCACATGAGCACGTGCCGCAGACGCAACCCTTCGCTGTGGGCAATGTGCTGGATCTGAATGCAGGCGAAGCTGCAGATGAGTACGAGAGCGGCGGTGGCTACAACGATGCCAGCTATCGTCCTGTGCCGGGTACTATAAGCAAACTCAACTACCGATAACTCTCTCTCTCTCTATCTATCTTTCTCTCTCTCCAATCAACTGTCATTGTCAATTGCAAGTTTTCCTTTGAATGCACCACACTTCACTTCACTCCACACCACACCACTCTCTCTCGCTCACACACTCACGCACACTTATGAAGTTTGCACTTTGCGCTGTTGCTCGCACCTTGTTCTTTGTTCTGCCTGCTCAATTCTCTAGCTAATCTTCTCTTTTACTTCTTCACAGGCTGCGGTGAGGTTTATTCACGCTCCAATCGTATTGTGGGTGGTCATTCCACTGGCTTTGGGTCTCATCCCTGGCAGGTGGCGCTTATCAAGAGTGGTTTCCTTACGAGAAAGCTGAGCTGTGGTGGAGCACTCATCTCCAATCGTTGGGTAGTCACAGCTGCTCACTGTGTGGCCACGTAAGTTGAATGAGACTCACTGTCCCTTATAGATATGTAACATATCTATCATAAACCTTATCCTTTTCCCCCTTGCAGCACCACCAACTCGAACATGAAGATACGCCTGGGCGAGTGGGATGTGCGTGGCCAGGAGGAGCGTCTCAATCACGAGGAATATGGCATTGAGCGCAAGGAGGTGCATCCACATTACAATCCTGCAGACTTTAAGAACGATGTGGCGTTGATTCGTCTGGATCGCAATGTGGTCTACAAGCAACACATCATACCCGTCTGTCTGCCACCACCAACCACCAAGCTAACTGGCAAAATGGCCACTGTCGCCGGCTGGGGGCGCACGCGGCATGGACAGAGCACAGTGCCGTCAGTGCTGCAGGAGGTGGATGTGGAGGTCATCTCCAATGATCGCTGTCAGCGCTGGTTCCGCGCAGCAGGTCGACGTGAGGCCATACACGATGTGAGTGGAAGATAGAGAGAGAGACAGAGAACCATTTAAACAACTCCCACCTTCTCATCCCCAGGTCTTCCTCTGCGCCGGCTACAAGGAGGGCGGACGGGACTCCTGCCAAGGCGACAGCGGCGGGCCGCTTACGTTAACTATGGATGGCCGTAAGACACTGATCGGGCTAGTTTCGTGGGGCATTGGCTGCGGCAGGGAACATCTGCCGGGCGTGTATACCAATATACAGCACTTTGTACCGTGGATCAATAAGGTTATGGCCAATGACAATGCGTAGTGGCGATGGGTCACCAAATCGCTGCCTGGCCATGTGATTCCTCTACGACTCGGGGTTGTTTAGTGTTTAAGTGAAGAATTCCTCCTTACCCCCCCCTCCCCCATCCCAAACTATTTATTTTACAGCGCCTGCTTCATCGTACGTTACTTGTATTTCCAAACGTCGCCAACAGATGGCGCTAATCATAATCATATTTATTACATTCAATTTCGCATAGAACTTCTTGAATTTATACCTTACTTTATGGATAATTTTAATTAAATATAACGAAATAAAAAACAATATATTAAAATATTAAATTGAACTATTTTAAATCATTTTCCCTTCAGCAATACAAAAGACTTAGGCAACAAACTTGTTTTGCAGTAAATCGAAAATCATTGTATACTTTTAAGCGCATAGGAGAATGCCGCCGTCTTCTATTTGCATCAAGTTGGCAGCGCTGTTGCTGTGACACCTTTTCAAATATTTGTAAACAAACAATAAACACATGAACAGCAGCGGCAGCAACAACAACAACACTTGCTGTGATAAGAGCAGGGCAGATAAATAAATAAAAAAGAGAAAACCATAAACAGGCAGCACGCAGCGCATCTTCCAAGAACACCTGAGCTGAGACAAACTCGGAGCACACGAGGCATGCACAGAATTTCTAATGATGCAACTTCCGTTGCAGGCCAGCACATAAGAGAGAGAGAGAGAGAACGAGAGAGAAGGCACAGGCATACAATATTAACTAGAGGTAGGCACTGGCTAATTAAACAACTGACTCAACTCAGCTGAGGCTTATCAGGCATTCAGCTCCATAGATTGTTGCGCTTCTCTCACTCTCTCTTCCTCTATCTCTTACTCTATCTTCTTCTATGCCAACTCTCTTTCACTCTCTGCATTTCTCTCCCTCTCTGCATCTCTTTGCTTGGCATCCACACACCGCGGCCAATAACATCCACTTCTTCTTGGCCACAGTCTGCACAGTCTCAGCCTGTGTCTGTGCCTCAGTTGCTGTGGAGCAGCCCCAGTGTCAAGGTCTCTCAAGTTCAACGTTGCGTCGTCGTTGTGTTGTTTAAAGCCGAAGCAATAAGAAAATGATATGAGGAGCAGCAGCAAAAAAAGCGTCGCGTTTCCAAAGATTCTACTAACAAGCTTCGACGTATGTGTTGTGCTTCTTCTTCGTCGTCTTCATCTCCTTCTTATCTTCTTTTTTTGTTCTAATTCCTCTTCTCTGTATCATTCTCATCTCACTGTGCTTCCTTCTCTCGTATTCCGTTGAACTCCCCGAATGATGTGTCATTAAGCCTAATTGATTAATTGATTGATTCGTGTTATTCTTGTTGTTGCTGTGGTTACTTGTGTTGTTGTTGTTGCTGTTGTGATGCTGCTGCTTCTGCCGTCATGCAGTGATTGCAAGTAAGCCGAAAAATAAACAGGCAGTGCACTCGCGCATGTGTGTGTTTGTGTGTGTGAGTGATACTTCAAGTTTTTTCAATGTTTTTTAACTGTTCAGCAGAGGCAAAGCTAATTGCAGTCAGCAAATACAACAGCTGCATATGCAACTCTTATCAGAAACAAGAGGTACACAAGCACACACACACTTACACTCTCTCATTCACACACTCTCACATATACATACACTCTCCAGCACATACACACACACCCAGGCACTCAAGACATTCGTTAAGCGCAGCGATAATAAAGTTTGACTTTCTTAACCTGAAGACGTGCATAAATTATAACACAAAACAGTCACACACACACAGGCAAACACCTACAAAGAGAACAACACACACACACATACACATACATAAACATATATCTCTGCTAGTGAACAAAGAATGGCGACAGGCCACTGAGCCTCCCTCATTTGCACCACACACGAAAAATATTAAAGAAAAAGCCACCGCGAGAGACTCCCAAGTTCCTCGACTTGTTGCTGCTTCTTGCTATTTTAATGTGAAAGCGCTGTTAACCCCAAACTTCAGGCAGCTGCCCCCCAGCCCCTCCCCCTTCTCTGTTCAACTACCTTGGGTACTCTCCACAAATGCCGCCAATCAGCTGTGGCTGTGACAACAAGAGAGCGCGAGCAGCAACTGAGAGAGTGTGCCAGCACTGACTGAGTGACTGTGTTTGCCCCTATGTGTATGTGTGTGTGTGTGTCTGTTCATTTGAATAAGCAACAGCAGCAACAACTTCAGCCGCCTAGCATTTGTTGTTCTCACCATTTTGTGAACTGGCCTTAATGGAAACCGTTATGCGCGAAGCTCTAACTAGCGTCGCAGTCGCTGCCGCAGTTGACGCAGACAGCGCTGTCGACCGGCTACGCATGCGCACATGTTGTAGCTCTCTACGCGTGCGTCTCTGCGTCTATCTGTGTGTGTGTGTGCATGTGTGTGTGTTGCCTTCTCTCCTCGGCAGCAACTACCAATTTTGCTTTGTCGTTCTTTGAGCGCAAAATCTCAGTTGCTGCGACGTCGACGTTCTCAGTCGCAGCCAGCGTCACCGTCAACGTTTGTCTTCAACTCCGTCTGGTGGCTTTGGCTGACTTCGACTGGCGTGTGGATCTTTTGTATGCGCGCTTCTCTCCAGACGTGCGCAACACGCTCCACGACGACGACGCGGTCTTTGGCTCCTCTTTGGAATCGCCTTCTTCGTCTTCTTCGTCATCGTCATCTCGTCTTTGCCTTCGCCTGCCTGCCTGCCTGTGCCTGCCTGCCTTCGTGTGTGCTTTTTGTTGTGAGTGTGCGTCCGAGTGTGAGTGCGTCCATCGTGCGTAGAACTTAAGTTATTGGCCTCAAATTGGCTTGGCCAATGCGCGTGCAGTTTCTTCCTCAAGTGCGTCAAGTAAACACAAAGTTTACCCCACACCCCCTCCTCCCCCTCAAAGAACAATAGCCACCAAATTATTGTGACGGTTCTTTCACTGCGCTTAAACAAAGAAGAGAAATTAACAAAATACGTTGCCGAGAGTGTAAAACAAAAGCCAAATGTGAAGAAACTCATAAAAACCAACACCAACAACAGCAACAAACCAAAAGAAGTTAAACAGCAGAAACATAATTCCAACAACAACAATCATAATAACAGTGCGGCAGCAAATTAAAAGAAATGACCCCAAAATAGAGTTGCCAGTGAAGTTTTTCCAGCCAGCAACAACAGCAACCGCAACTCATTCAACCAAAAAACAAAAAAAGAATAAAAGCCGAAAAAACATCAAGAATAAAATTAAAACAAACAAAAAGAATTCTTAAAGTCAACGAACAAAAAAAAATAACTACAAAACAAGCAAGTAAATGCAAAAGATACAAACCAAAAGATACGCATCCGTCAGATACGCGCGCCCGTTCTCCACTGACTGTCGAGTGTGTCTCTGTGAGTGTGTGTGTTTGTTTCTCTGTGTGTGTAGTTGCTGTGCCCGCGCTTAAGTAGCTGCGCCGCACTTTCTACCACGTACAAGTCAATTAGAGGCACACACACTCAGAGTGGGCACACACACAGAGACAATTGTTGCGCATAACTGCAACTAACTGCAACAGCAGCAGCAGAAGGAGAAGCAGCACCAGCAGCAAACAAGAGCAGCAGCAACAACAAGTTCAAGCGCCTTCCTTGCGTTGATTTTGATCAACGGCCAAAGTCAAACAAGTCCCAAGCAACAACGCTGCAAATTTTTATTGAAATTCCTGTAAAAAGCAACAACAGCAACAGCGACAGCGAGAACGAGAGCAACAAGAACAACTGTGGCAGCAGCAGCTACCAGCCTGCAGTACAAGTGTTTCAATTGCCGCAGCCACGAGAGCAAAAACTTCTTTTCGGCCTGCAACACAGAACAGAACTGGTCTGCTAGTTGTTGTTGCTGCTGTTGTTGTTGTTGTTGCTCATGCCTTGCTTTGACTTTGGTCTAAAATGCAGAGGCTCCACACACTCAGTGAAGCGACTCCCCATCACAGCAGCAACAGCAGGCACGGCGCGCCTTTGGCATTATTTGCATTTCTGCTTATTCTGGTTTACCAACCTGATCTGCTGCAGATGCAGCACTGAACCTGTAGATGCTGCCACTGCCACTGCCACATGCTGCTGCCACTGCCACTGCTGTGCTGGCACGCCCCCAGAGCTGCACGGCTTAATTTGATGATAATTATTATAATTTGCTGGCAGTTGTTGAGAAATTGTCGTGCTAAGTCAGTCGCTTAACAAGTTTGTGCCCTAAGTCTTTCATTTTATTGCCTGCAATTTCGCATAGGGGCGTAGCGTCACTTTGCTTTGCTTTCTAGCTGCTCCAGCTGAACTAATGAACTCCCGCATCCCGCAGCTAGCAACAGTCTACAAACACACACACGCACGCACACCTGCAAAGACACGTTGAAATTTCTCCAAAGCCGTTTTTGGTATCACAAACAGCAGCAACAGAAATGAAAGCAGCAAGTTGCGCGCCACCAGCAGCAGCAGCAGCAAAAGTGGACGCACTTCTGGTTTTGATTATGTTGTCCCCGCTTCAACCGACGTTGCCATCATCAAATGGCATAATTCTATTGTTCGTCTTCGTCTTCCGCTGCCCACTTGTTTTTCTTTCTCTTTAGTATTTCTTCTTTTTTTTGGCTAATTTGAAACGACACTGTTAGTATCATTATGCTTTCTGCATTTCACTTTTCTTTTAAATAAATAAATTTATATTACCAGAAAGAGAGAGAGAATGGGGATAGACAGAGAGAGACAGAAGTGATACCCAAATAAAATACAATTTGTGTGGCTTTCGCTTTTATTTAAGGCAAGTGTGAGACACAAACACACACACACACACGCACAGACAAACACAAACCACACAAAAAGTTCCCCTTATAATTTCACTTTTAACGCGTCGACTTTGGGACATAAAAATACAAAACTTTATTTGCCTCGAAGTGGAAAAATTACTTAATTGCCACCGAGTACAGAATCCCCAAACCGAAGCCAACGCCAACTCCCTCACCTCCAGTCCCGCCTACAACTCGTCTGCTTCTCACATTCCCTCGACCCCTCTCTCTCTCTCTGTCTCTCTCTCGCTCTCTTCAAATCATGCAAATCATCTGTGTGACCCACTTTGAAAGTCAAGAAATTCTGCGACTCACGTGTCCGTCGACTGGTTTGGCTCGCTTGCCACGCCTCCCCTCTCACGCCTTCCTCTGTCCGGTCGTTTGGCTTATCGACAGTAGCACGAAAATTCATGTTAATTTGCACATTTCGAATTGGAACAACAGCACAATTACACGCACACAGAACACACACGGATATCTGATGTATTTATGTGATTCTGTTTGCCAGCGTCAAGAACGTGACCCAAATACACAAATAGCTACGCCATGCAAACAAAGCTGGGAGAGCTGTGAAAGATTTTCAGCCTGTGATAATCGAAATCTTCAATCTTTCATCTTCAAACTCGTAGCTGATGCTGCCTATTCTGACACTTAATTAAAAGCAATCAGTGTGTTGCGTTGATGCGGAAATATTTTATAGTTTCCGTTCTGGTTTCTGTCTCGCTCTACCCCCATCCCTCCCTCTTACTCCTGTGGCAGCATAAATTACATTTAATTGCACCTGAGATCGTACGCCCATTAGACGTGCCACAGCCAGAGGCCACAAAACGACAAGAAATCAACTCTCGGGTCCAGCATCAATTTTCAAGTTTATGGCGCACTTGAAATTAATTAAATTTACTTTATGCCATTAAAGTCCGAAGTTGCCAAAGCTGGAGGCATTTCTTTACTAGCTACATATGTTTTATACTCCCATACCATATCGTAGTTTAGTTCTTTCTGAACTTTTTGCACATACACCGCACGGTAAAATGCCTCTAAGCTGTGCGAACAACGAACAACGGTCCCTCAACGGGTGCGGTGTCAATGACCGTATTACGCAACGCAACCTCAGAACGCGAGCAACAGTCGCTGCTGCTGCTTCTTCTTCTGCTGCTGTTGTTGTTGTTGTTGCTGCAGTGCGACAACAGCAAATTGCTGAACGCAGCAGATCGTCACGATGTTTAGAAATACAGCTACCTTCCTAATGCGCCACGGATCAATGAAAACATCGACGGACAGACAGACAGAAACTGTCATCAGACATGGCTGTAAGATCTGTTGAGGTGCGGTAAGGTTAGGTTAAGTTCGCTGCTTGCCTTCGGGTTTGGGTTCGGTTAGGTACGCTGCTTCCAGTTTCAGTTCCAGTTTTAGCGGCGGCAACTTCCCATTTCTCTTTGTCATTCTCCGCTTTCTTTGATTGTTACAGTTTATGTCATCATATCTGTACATTGGACAGAGGGGCCTCTTTCAAACTTTCTTCTTCTCCGATTAGGCGTGTCTTGAACCCTGCTGCTACTGCTGCAGTGAGAACCAGTTGCACATGCAACACTGGCAACAGTTATATAAACGCCAAATGGCTGATTATACAACAGTTCGTTAAGCATGGAAAGAGAGGGAGAGGGAGAGGAGGAAGGGCTTCTGAAGGGCCGTTAGCACATGCTTGTTGTGGTTGTTAAGAGTTGTGCGCTTTCTATGCACACACAGCTAAAACAACACCTCACACATACACACACTTTTGCTTTCTTCGGGCATGACTAAACACTCGATAACAAGTGGCCAAATTACACATACGCCCTGTTCCACCAGCCACTTTGCGAACATTAAAGACATTTCTGCAGGTTTCTATAATACATTGTGTGTGTAATACTGTGTGTGTATGTGTGTGCACACTATGCTGTGGGTACACAATCAATTAGTCAAGCTGCTGGCAGAAGTGCGAACATTTAAAACTGAAATACTTTACAGATTTCTATCAATTGCAAACACAACTAATAAGGTTGATAATTTGCTAAGAATTGCAGGGTATTTATATGTAAATATATCACAACAATATCATCATCTGCAATACAAAATTATACAGGCACAAAGAAGTCTCGCAAATCATTCCCAAACCCAGCCACTGTAAGAATCTTCAACTTATTGAATAACCTTTAAGGAGTATCCCTCTCTCTGTCATCAGTAGAAAGTCTTTCTCATTTCTTCTGGGTTTTTTTTGCATATGCAAGTCACTCAAATTGAACGACTTTCACCTACTTGAGCCTGACTCATCCGAAACTTCTACGCACTTGCTGTCTCCCTGTGACTGTTTGTGGTTGTCGCTCTTCATTGTTGTCACTGTTGGTTGTTGCTGTTGTGTTTGTTTGTTGTTGTTATTTTTGGCGTGGCCACAAGGTGTTATAGACATTCCGTGTTTAGCTTAATTTGAATATTGGATAAGGCCATGTAAAACGTTTCACATTTGCCAGTGACTCATTTAAAAATATGAAATATTTCTCTTCTTTTTCTTCACCACTTACAGATGGGCGCGTTGCAGCAACAGATCGACAAAGATACAAATACACAAACAGAGAGCATAAGTAGAGCAGACAGCTCAACGCCCGCATCCAACAACGACAGAAAAAGCAGTAGAAATATGCACCAGTGGAGCATCCTCATCCTGAGCAGTCTGCTGCTGCTGCAACTGCTGCCAGCAACAGTAGCCAGTCCCGTCTTTGTGGATAATCCCAGCTTAGCACAGTGTAAGTATTCGAGATTGTGAAACCAATCAAAGTGAACACTTGACAGCTTTACCACGCACTTCAACGGAATGAAGCAGACAGAGAAATGCACAGACAGACTGAGAGACAGTCAGACAGACAAAGAGACAGTCATTTACACGTACATAGAGACATCATACAGCTTCATCTTGTGGCTGATGACGGGTTTTCCTCAGAACTCCAGCACTTTCTCTCACGTAGGCTATTAAAAAAATACTCTGATCTCTCGCGCATTTTTTTTGGGGCGCGTTCAATAAAGCTAACAACAAAATTAAGTGAAATTAAAATTAAAAAGGTACGCAATTTGTGCAAAGTGCAGACAAAATTATACGAAATTCTTGTGAAAAGATTTCACAAAGTCGGGCGAGCCAAATTTGTTAATGCGAAACAATGAAAATTGTGTGAAAATTCTGATGAATAAACAAGCAGGAAAGCAGAAAAGAAATTATTATTAAATAACGATCTGATCTAAATCTAGCACATAGTTTTGCTTGCACTTCAAGAATTGAAATTATATAAAGATCATATCTGATATCTGGTCTAACTGTAGCACATAGTTTTATAGCTCTTCAAGCTAGCAGGCATTCGAGAAAGCAGGCGTACAAGTTGCGCTTTAATGTGCAGAATAAGAGCAAAAATCCATTAAAATTTATCACTCCCAACCATTTATTGCCATGGTATTCTGCACTAGTCGATGCGGTCTAGAATCTTGACTAGTTTGCTTGGAAAAAGCCATTAAGATTTGATTGCCAAAATGAAACAAAAGACTTAAGCGACAAACTTGTTTACAGGGGAAACAGAATGAGGCAGCGCTGCTATACCTGTTGCCTGTGGCTGCCTTCGTAGCTTCTGCTTCTCTCTCACGTGGCGTCTCAAATGAAAGTAATCAAAATTAATGATGCGCCGCGACAGGCGTTGCGGCGCTGAGCGCTCTTTAATTAGGTCACAGCCATTAAGAACGATTTTCGGATGCTATTAGCACTTCCTCTCTGGAGTGAGAAGTGAGCGAAGCTGCCAATTTGTCTGGCCCGCAGCAGAATCAGTTACAGCTTCAGCATCAGCATTGACTTGGCTCAGGCCAGAGATGGAGAGTTTGAAATCAAAACCAACACACAACTTTCTTAGTCGAACACAAACGGCGACTGAGCCAGCAACAACAGAGAAGCAACCGGCAAACGGCCAAAACGTCAGCGTCAGCTCAGCAAAAGCAATTGAGGCCAACCATCAAAGAATGTTGCCATAAAATGAGCCACCGCCGTCGAAGCCACAACAAGAAAGCGTGTGCCAGACAACAACAACAGCAGCAGCAGCGAAAAGACAGTAGAAGCGACTGCGTTAAGGTGGCAAGCATTTCATTTTTTATGACTCGGCTGGACCAGAGGCAAAAAACAATAACAATAAAAAATACATGTACAAGATAAGAGAGGAGAGAGAGAGATACGGAGAGAGAAGAGTAGTGCTTCACAGAGAGCAGAAAGCGGAAAGTAAATTGACGCCAAGTGAAAGGGAAATAAATAAAAACAACGCAATCGTGAACTCATTCTCAGCCACAGCCCACGCCTTCACTCGCCACGATGGTCACTCTAATCTAACTAGCTATTCTCCACGGTCCAGTCCCGACCGCGGCCACGAGGCCTGAGGTCACTGCGCGACCCAATTTCAATGTGCTCGCCCACGAATTTCTGTTTTGTCCGACGCATTCGCATGCCAAAAACGAATTTCCTACATTGCAATGCGGGTCTGGGTCTCGACACGGCGTCGTCTCTCCCGACTCTGTGTCGAGTCTCTCTGCCTGCTTGGTAGGCTGTCTGTGTGCCGCGGCCGTGTGGCTAGCGAAACATATGCTAAGCTGTTGACCCAAAAAGCCACAAAACGAAATGCAAACACAACGCGCACAGCGCGCAAAGCAAGAAGAGAAGAGAAGCAAAGAAAAAGCTGCCGGCTTCGCCTTTGCCGCTACCTCTGCTGACGCCTACGCCGGCGCTGACTGCGCTGCTGACGTTCGTCTATAAAACGTGACAAAGTTTTGGCTTCGAATATATCGGCATATAAATTGGTAGCCCCTTTTTTTTTGTTGGGTTCTTCTTCTTGACCAGTTCGTGTTTTAAGTCATTTGTCTTGCCCCCTCTCGGGTTTCTTCTTAAACTATACAATATCTCAACGTTGCGTGTTAATTGCATAACCAATATACAAGTTTACAGTTAAAGTTCAATAAACGCAAAACACACACACAGTGACAGCAGCTGCTGCAATGTATCTGTATCTGATTTAGCATTGGAAATACGAGTAAATCTTCGCGAAATTTATACGCAAAGTAACATGCGCTTAACGAGATACACGACGCGAGGCGACGCGACTGTGACGCTCGTTGTTGTGGAAGTGCCACTGCCACCGACTGAGCCAACTGTGGCGTTTATTTATGACCACACGATGTGCAAACAAAGGGTTCCAAAGAAAAGCTGGCTGCATGTGCTTGCCAGTTTGTTGCTTAAGTCTTTCGTTTGTCGCTCGTTCTTTCACTTCCCCACACTCTATCTGTCTCCCTCCCACTTCCCCCATCTTTCTCGTCTGCAATTACATAAGTTCAAAGACTCAGCTGCTGCTCGACTCCACTCCACTCGACTCCATTACCAAACACAACCGCAGTTGATTCTTAAAGTGGCAACAAGAAAAGGCAATTCACAAATATAAATAATAATAATAATAATAATAATGCTACTGTTGCTTATGCTCGTTTGGCTGCTGTTCTTGTTGTTGTTCCTGTTGTGACTGTGTGCGAATTGCCTCATCGGACGCGCTGTGTGGCTGACGCCCTTCAGCACAAACACGTCTTTTATGCTCGCTTGTTCTACCATTCTTGTTCTTGTTGTTGTTACTGGCCCATTCTATTGTTGTTGCCACTTCATTTTCACTTGCGCTAACTGTGTTTACCTAACGGTAAACTGTTGCCTTAAATTGGCGTACAAATTGAAGGCGTTAATAGCCAAGAAGTAAACGGAAATGGTGAAGAACATCGGAATAGCAATAAGAATGGGGAGCAACAAATTTGATATACCCTAAGCGAATAGTATAAGGAGCCATATATCATATCATATTAGAATATCTTTAATATCTTTCTTTGTATTAGCTTAGGTGAAAAGCATAAGGGGTTCTTTAAAGAATTCACTTATGTCATATAAGCATATCTACAGTATCTTCTCTCTTTCTTTTTGTCTTTCTTTTAACAATTCTCACTTCTTTCTCTTCATTCCAGTTCAATCGGGTCGCAACATTCGCCATCTGCCCTGCATTGTACGCAAATCGGGTCGCTCTGGCGTCTGCATGTTTGCCATCGATTGTATCAAGCAGAATGGCACGCATCTGGGCACCTGCATTGATCGCTTCTACTTCGGTTCGTGCTGTGCACCCAAGGTGAGTTCAACACTAACCTCAATTTGCAGCTTCCTTGAACTCATCTTTTTCTTTCTTCATGTACAGGAGGAGGCTTCGCTCTTCGCACCCGAGATCAGCGACAACAGTATCGATCAGAATACCATTTCACACTTCTCACACGAATCCACCACGCTGCCAACGAGCGCGCTCTTCAAACTCACCACCGAACTCAGCACCACCCACAACAATCACCAGCAACAGCAACACACGGCAAGCGAACTGCTTAAGAATGTGACCCAGAGCTACTTGAGCAGCCCCAAGCCAGTGCGCACCACCAGCAGCAGTACCACCATCTCAACCACCGCAGCAAGCCACCCACCGAACACCACACGTCGTCCAGCCGCAGCACACACCACGCACAAGAACTCACACTTTGTGGTGCGCACCACAATCAAACCGAACACGGCGCCCACATTGATAACCACCTACAAACCACTGCGTCGTCGCACCACCACCACGCGGCCAGTGCTAACCACTGCGCCAGCTGTGGAGCAACGCATTGAAACCACCACAGTGCCCAGCAAGTTTGTGACTTTCCAGATTGTAGAGACAACTACACCATCAGCCACCGAAGCCACCAATCGCGTGCCAGAGACAACCACCAGACGGCAACACAGACCCACCGTAAGCAGCAGCATTAGCAGTAGCAGCTCTAGCAGTAGCAGCAGCAGCAGCCACAGTAGCAGCAGCCCCTCTGCAGACAAGATTAAGAGCAGGAACACAACCAGGGCACCAACAACAACAACAACCACAACAGCACCAACAACAACCAGCACAACTACAACAACAACTCCACGTCCCACACCACCACTGCGCACCACCACACCAAAGCCCCACAAAACGCAATCAAGCAGACGTCCCGCTCCACCCAAGAAACCTGCAACAACAACAACAACAGCAGCAGCAACCAACGGCACAACAACAGCAACACGCAAGCCAATTGACTCCACCAGCAGCGCCAGCAGCAGCGTCACCACAACAACTCTGCCCGTTCGTAGACCAGCAGCCAACAGCACCGCAGCAGCAACAGCAACTACCAACGGTGCCACCAGCACCAGCAGCAGCACAAGCCACAAAACAACAACAATTCCAACAACTACAACACATGCGCCCAGGCCAAAGCCGCAGCCCACAGGTGAAATTGTCAAGGTGCCAGTGGTGCTAGCAGATGCGCCCCCAGCAGAAACAACAACAACGATAACCACAAAGGCTACGCGCAGACCCACAACAACAGCAGCAACCACCGGCAGCAGCAGCACAGCAACAGTAACAACAACTGCGCCCAAAAAGCAACCTAGCAGCAGTTCCAGCAGCACCAGCAGCAGCAGCACCGTCAACACGCCCAAACCTACGCGTCGGCACACAACAAAAGCACCAACAACCACAGCGACACCAACTACAACAACAACTACTACAAGAACAACCACAGCACCAAGAACAACAACAACAACACCAAGAACAACAACAACAACCGCACCAAGAACAACAACAACCACTATTGCAACACCATTGGCCACCGAAGCACCCAAATTGCAATCGCCCTCAACGACAGCAGCAACATCTGCAGCCAGCGATAGCAGCAGCAGCAGCAGTGCCACCAAGAAACCCGGTTTGATCACCTGGACAGACGAGGAAGCCGAGCCGATTACCAATGCAACCATTGCCAGCAATTGGCAGCCCGCACAGTCAGCCGATTGGATTCCACTGGCCACTTTGTTGCCCGAGATGTATAACAAAACGACTGGCAGCACAGGTAAGTGTCTGTGTGCACTGTGAGAAATGAGGGAGTGTGTTGGCGACAAAATAGTGAAATGAGAGAAGGAGAAAATGCATAATGTAGTATGAAAAGGATGAAAAATGGGATGAAACAATTTAAGGAACATCCATTTAAAGAATCAGTAAAATTCTAGTTCATATTCAATCCAGAGCTAATATTAATATACCTTCAAGCAATTCGCTTGACTCCAAAACTAAGCTTAATCATTTCAAAGTGACAAACTCCCCCTGTTTCTCTTTGTGTAGCACACAGCTGCAAGAGGTGGCAAGTTCACAACCATTTACATGACTCTTTCGCGTGTCTCTTTGTCTATCTCTAATTGCAGCAACGCCCAGCTCCACAGACAAGGTGGTTATCTCGGTGGCCACCAGCGTTAGCACCAGCAGCGAATCGAAGCCGGGTCAGAGTCAGTTGCAGCAGCAGACGCCGACAACAGCAACTACGGCAACAACAGCAACAACCGCTAGCAGCAGCCACAAGCCACATAAAACTACAAAACCGCCAACAACAGCAGCAAGCACAACAACAACTACAACAACATCTAGACCCACAACAACAACGACAACAACAACAACAAGGACAACTGCAGCTAGCAAAACCACAGAGAGACCTGCAACAACATCAACAACGCCAACAACCACAACAGCATCATACAGCGAGAGCAATGAATTAGCATCCTCAACTGAAGAATCGTTGGGCGGCGCAGACAGCAGCAGCAGCAGCACCAGCACCACTAGCAGCAGCAACATCGACAACAGCATCACCACAGAGTCCAGCAGCAGTGGGGAAGACTTGAACACAACAATTGATGCTGCTGGGAATACAACTGTAGCGCCTGCAACTGGCTTGGAGGGCGTCGATTACCGGGAAGGTGAGTGAAGCAGAGCGAACTCTGCCTCTGCCTCTACTGTTGCTGCAACGTGCAACGTGGCAGCTATAAAAAACTTGTTTGCTGCAGGAGAATCTATTAATACACCAGACTTTGGCCATAAGACAAAGATGCGTGGCCATTAAATTCAATTTGAAGGCTGAACATTGGCCTTGACTCTGACTACAAGTCAGAACTTTGTGTGGCGCAGTGCAGCAGCGCATCCTCTCAAGAATGACTCGAGTGCCGACTGAGGCGCAGCTAGAAAGCTAAGGCTTTTACTGCCAAAGAGCACAAACTGAGCGATAAACCGAGACTAATGCATACCCTGTAGGGGAGTCAGTTTAATCTACAAACTCTTCAGCTCATACTCCTTCCACATGGCTCAACAGGGTGCCACAGCGCGCCTCATGTCCATAGCAATTTTTACAGCAATAATTTACAATAATGACTGCACAGCGTTGCGGTCATTGTGCCTCATGGGTCACGTTGTCTGCGTTGTCTTATCTTGTGCCCGCTGACTCGATTCAGCGATCTTCCCCCAGCCTCGTCCGCCAGTCCGTGCCGTCCCGTTGACCGATTTGCAAAACTACAACTACAACAACAACAACAACTACAAAAGCCAGATCTTGATGCACGAAACAAGTCAGCAACGGCAGCGAGTCGTCATAAAGTAGGCCGTTGACTGCTGGCCAAAGTCAAGGCCTGGCTGGCCAAGCCAATGGACATGGACATGAACATGGCCAAAGCATATTACATTTCCTGCGCCTGCGCCTGCATCTTTGTCTTCTTCTTCGTCTGCCTCTGCCTCTGCCTGCATCTTTGTCTGCCTCTGCCTGCATCTTTGTCTGCCTCTGCGTCTGCATCGCTACATCTCTGCAGAGATGACTGAGTGCCTGTTGCAGTGATTAAAATGTTTAAAAGGCTTTTGTGGCCATTACTTTAATTGTGACCTGTTCGCCTATTAAGTTTCCTTCTTCCTTCACTTATGCTCCTTCTCTCGTCTCTCCTTTCCCCACTTGCAGTCTGCGGCCGTCGCATGTTCCCCGAGCCGCGCATCGTTGGCGGCGCAAATGCCGCCTTTGGTCGCTGGCCCTGGCAGATATCGCTACGCCAATGGCGCACCTCTACCTACCTGCATAAGTGCGGAGCGGCGCTGCTCAACGAGAACTGGGCAATCACAGCCGCTCATTGTGTTGACAAGTAAGTGGAAAGACTTCCTTCAGTCAACAACCGATCAGCAACTGATCAGCAACTAATCAACAACTTGCAACTTGCGCTTTTAGTGTGCCACCCTCAGATCTGTTGCTGCGTCTGGGAGAGTACGATTTGGCCGAGGAGGAGGAACCCTATGGCTTCCAGGAGCGACGAGTGCAAATTGTGGCCTCGCATCCACAGTTTGATCCACGCACCTTCGAGTACGATCTGGCGCTGCTCAGGTGAGTTCCCCTTCCTCACGCTTGAGACTTTTCTTTAACTCTCTCCATTGCAGATTCTATGAGCCCGTGGTCTTCCAGCCCAACATCATTCCAGTCTGCGTGCCAGACAACGATGAGAACTTTATTGGCCAGACTGCCTTTGTCACCGGCTGGGGCAGACTGTACGAGGATGGACCACTGCCCAGCGTGCTGCAGGAGGTCGCTGTGCCTGTCATCAACAACACCATCTGCGAGTCAATGTACCGCTCAGCGGGCTACATTGAGCACATACCGCACATATTCATCTGTGCTGGCTGGAAGAAGGGCGGCTACGACTCCTGTGAAGGTAAGAGAAGATGATTCCTGACTAAGTTATGACCTTGACACCTTCTTAACTCCCTCGTTCACAGGTGATTCCGGTGGCCCCATGGTGCTGCAACGTGAGTCGGACAAACGTTTCCAGCTGGGCGGCGTCATCTCTTGGGGCATTGGCTGCGCGGAGGCAAATCAACCAGGCGTCTACACACGCATCTCTGAGTTCAGAGACTGGATCAATCAGATTCTACAGTTTTAGTCTTCACATCTTAGTCTTCGCCTGTGTATTATGCCTAATCCTTAGTGAAAATGCCCCGACGACGAATTCAAACTTGAACTCGTGCTTCGGTTATGACCTCTTGCAATCTTTACCTGCGAGCTCATTGCGCATAACCCAAGCAACGATTTCAGTGAACATTTAACATTTCCTTCCCCCCAAAAAAAACAACAAGAATCACAACAAATTCCATTGTCATAATGTTAATTTTAATGTGCTTAGCTTAAATGATAATTAAAAAACAACAACAAAAGGAAATCCCATAAGGAACCAGCGAGAAGCCTGCCCCTAAACTAGTTAGTGAATGTGATTAGCACACTAATCGACCTTGATAAACATGACAATGAAGACGTAGATGAAGCTGATGAGGATGATAATGTAACGTATTAAAACGCGACTCGATTCGACTCTAATTTATTTCCCACATTTGCTCTGTACATAATTTTCTAAATTATTGCATATATATAACATTTATCTAGCTTTAAGGCTTATCTAATAGAAATTTGCGGTTGCCCCCGCGCTTCCGCGATTAGGCGCTTCTTTTCAAACGAAGGTATATTGCGTATACGTGTATGCGAAGAAGCTATTGTAATTTAATTTAATAACGTATTGTAATTATTTATTTAAAACACGCACACACCACACAAATTAATTCAATTAAAATGTTTAAAACGAAAGAACGATGGATTTTTATTTAGAAAACTTAAAAATAAATGAATAATGTGTTAAATTGTTTTATTTGAACGCGTAACTGATTCACATAACCTCCAGACCTAAAAAGTGTTGTCAAATCAGAAGAAAACTTTTCTCAAATCTAGCTCTTTTTAAAGTTCTATAGCGGCACAAATTGAATATAGCGACAGCGGAATCTAGCTCTTTTTCTAGTTGGTACATCTCTTTAAGGACTGGTTGCTGCACATGCTAGTTAAACCAGGGATTGTGTCATGGGTTTGCACTGAAATACAAGTAGTTCCAGCAGTTTCTAGGTTTATACTGTGCTCGCCCTGTATTGCAGCTACAATTTTGTCCAGTTTTTTCAGTTTAGCTTACTTTCTTAAGAGAATTTTTATTTGAACAATGCAATTGAGGCGGCAAGTCTGTATAAAAAATTGCAATAGTTTAGTTGTATCAAGATTCATTGCATACTTTTCAGATCACGCAATTCTCAGCGCCATCTAGCGTTCATTACGCTGTATAACTATTACGCTGTGCCACCTCTCTCGCTTTTTTTTTTCTCTATCTGACTCTTATTCCCCCTCTCTCTCTAACTCTTTTTGAGTCGAATATTTAGGGACAATTTAGAGTTGTATCTTCAGCTCGATCTGAATTACGCGCACGAGTCAAAGGCCTCCATAAAACTGAGCTATAAGATGCATAGACACATCCGCATAGCAGGGCAGCCTGATTTGTCCATGGACATTATTCACCTAGACAAACACTTGTCATGCCCAACGCATCGCCTGCGCTTGGCAACTGTTCAATTTGGCAGGTGCCACAGCGCCACAGCAGATCTGAAGAGGCCCAAAACGAAAACACATATAAAAACAAACACTACAAAACATTGTCGAACTTTACAAAAGTACAAAACTTTCTTCTACACCGAGTGACAAATTTCCAAGTGAAAAAACGAAAATTATTAAATATGCAAAGCATGTAGCAAGCTAAGCGAGCAAAGCGACGAAAAGCCCCAGAGGTAAAAAAATGTTTTCAGTTTTATACGAATTCGATTTTTACTGTGCAATCGTGCGGGGACAAACGGAAAACAAATGTGCGGTCTAGAAACTGCAAGCATGGGAAAGATACATATTTGAAATACCTCAAAGAAGTGGCGAGTAAATGGAAACTTTTCCAACTTTGATTTACTTTAAAGATGAAACATATTCTCAGCTTCCTATGAAGTCATTGTCTCAATAAGAAAGTTATTTTAGACTCCCTGGGGAAGAGCAGGGGAGGGTGGGAGTCTGCTTTGGTCAATGAGCCTGCTATGATAATGAATACCCCGCAATTACAACGACGCCGACGACAACGTCATTGCGATGAGGTCGTCATGGAACTTTCGCTTTCGGTCGATGTCGGTTCGGTCATTTGCATATGACAGCGAACTGGGGGAAGGGGGCTGCACAAGCAGCTGTGACGGTGGCGTGTGGGAGCTACAACATTTCGGGGCACTCAACGGTGCTGCAAGTGCAGCTCGAAGATCTTCAACGGCCTCCGCGGTATCACAATTTGTTCGGACATCACGTCTCACAAGAGGGTCTCCAAGTCTCGCTCATGTGTTCAGCGAGATTATCAACGGCTACAATCACGAACTGTCCCAAGCCCCGTCGAGAAGTTGCGCTCCTTGACCAGCTCTTCCTCTCTTCCCATGTCCCTCTTTTTGAGTGTTGCATGAACTTTCTTTCACATGCAATTGCAGCTAATAAGCGCCGCTTAGTAAACGGTGGGCGGCGCAGTGCAGATCAACGATATGAGATTGCCAAATGGGAAACGTGCCAATATTATCGCGGACAATGATCCTTAGCCCTGATTAGATTGGGCCCCCCCCCTTTACTTAATAACAATTCGCAAAAGTCACGGCGAAAGTGAAAACTCGCCTTCACTTTTGCTCAAATGCGTCGATTCGTATTTTATTATTGTTATTATTATTTGGTTTATGTCCCACACACACTCACTGATTTATACAACAAATATTTTGGCATCGTTTGTTCGATCACTCTGCTCAACTTTTGTCAACGCCAATTTGGCCAT
Organism: Zaprionus camerounensis; assembly: GCA_018904165.1. Lineage (NCBI taxonomy): Eukaryota > Metazoa > Arthropoda > Insecta > Diptera > Drosophilidae > Zaprionus > Zaprionus camerounensis. Next base: position 1,324,856 of record JAEIFS010000037.1, read on the forward strand.
TAATGATTTTGTTAACACTTTTTATAGATATGCAAGCAGGTGAAATTTCTGTTCGAACAGTCTCTTGCATAAGTATTCGCAATGCGATAACAACTTATCGATAATCGGATTTTAACACCAGTTTGGCACATGACAATCTTTATATATCAATTCCAAATTCATTAACTATTCAGAAATTGCTTTATACATATATGCCTGAGATCAGCTGAGGCTAAGCCCCAACGAAAACGACAGGCACGTGAACAGTTTCCCACACTGAAAAACGAAAGCGATGAAGTAACTGAGACCAAGTGCCGCTAGCGTTGTTAGGGTTGCACTTAATTTCCATTGAAAAGTTGCACAATTAAGCAACGCAGCACAAAGAATCATTAAACGAACCCAGGCGAGTGGGCGAGTGTCAGTTAGAAGCACCACAGAAAGAGATGAGTTTGAGTCCAAACCGGAGCTGAACTTTCCCAACCTCCTCTCGATACAATGGAAATGCTTTTGCTCTTGTAATTTTTTATTGCTGGACAAAGATTTATAGGAAGCAATGCGCCACAAGCCACTTGAGGCTGAAGAAAAAACGAAAGTTCCACGCCGCAAGCAAGTGTTCGCATTGAGCGCTTGAATTTTCTTCTTTCTCTCCCGGCCCAATAAAATGTGTACTTTTTTTTGTACCCCACACACACAATTGAAAGGTACTTGGAAAGGTAAACAGTCTAACTGTCCGTCTGTACCCCGTCTCAGGGCTGCACGCTGTGATGCCACCGAGACTGTCTCAATTGTTACCTTTGCTGCTGCTGTTCTGGCCAGGAAAATCTCTTGGCTGAACAATGGCGCGCTGTCAATACGAGAGTAAAATACAAAAAAAAACAGAAAACAGCTTGAAAACTTCTTTAACGCTTTCGGGGCCAAGCGATCATTAATTTGATCGCATCATTTTGAAATGCAGCCACAGCAGAAGCGGCAGCAGAGACAGAGGCAGCGGCAGCCCATAGGAAATTACGCCTCATCCGGTAATTATTGGTTTGGCCCTTGGATCTTGATAGATAGATCTTCGACATGTCTAAGTACTTAAGACGATACGCATACAGACACACACACACACACACTTGTAGGCTTGACCAGCGTTTTCTCAGCGCCGCCAGGCCCAATGAATTCGCTGCATCCACAGGTGTATCCAATATGTTTCCATAATGCCCCAATAAGGGCGTCATAATTGTAATTTGACTTAGATGATGAAGTGTTAAGGTACTACGAACTGACAGCAGCAAATTTAGAAAGCCCCATAAGCAGAAGTTATCTCAAGAGACAAACAAATCAAACTTGAGATCTTCCCAAATAAAAAGCAACCCAAATTGTTGCATTTTCACAATGCTGAGGAAGCAATCTAAAAATTCAACGATTTCATGGTCTTATGCCTTAGTTCTCGCCTCTAAATGAGAAACTATTTCCCATAAGATCTCACACTTGAAAAGGAGAAGAACAATATTAAATTTATAGTAAAAATATTTAGGCATTTGAGGGCTTTTCTCTATCATTCCCTCTCCCTCACTGTCGGCCTAATGATAATGAAAATAAAGTCTCGCTTTCTAATTAATTGCCAGAGTTGCGATTGCCAGCGACGCCTACACAAAGTGCCGCCTCGCACTGTGGGGACTGTGGCAACAATGTTTTCCCTTTTTAATTTTCGCCAATTAAATGGCCAAGCACAAAAAGAGATGATTACATTGTAAGCGGCGGCAACGCAGAAGATGAAAAGCGCTTCGCCAGCGCAGATGAAGCTGAAGACGGAGACGGAAGTGCGCGAATTGTGGAAAAAATTCTGTGAAAGGTGCAAAAATATGCGCAATCGGGGGAAAAGTGCAAACAAAACGAAGCGAGAGGCGAATGAAAAAGAAGAAGAAGAGGAACAAGACGAAGCGCAATGAAGACGAAAGTTGTTGCGCAAACGAAATTAAATTAAAATGCCATCCAAATGAAATAATAATGCAATTAGTTTGAGGCTTAGACCACCGGCAAAGAGACGCCTCGAACAAAACGCACAACAACAATTAAGGTAACAACAACACCAACAACAACTACAGCTGAGGGCATTGCGTGCAAAAGTTTCGCCTAATGCTGGCAGCACTTGCCGGCGGCGGCGTAGATATTGAATAACATTTGCGTAATTAAGTCGAGTGCGTATGTTGAGGGAACCCAAATTAAATCATATGTGTGTCTGCAAACCTACACCCGGAGATGGTGGTAGAGATGCCTTTGCGGGCCATTGACACGTGCTAATCGAAATCGTGTCGTATACGCGATTTGTTGTTTGCGCTTTTCTAACGGTGCCTCGAATCGCAGTGGCAGCTTAAGCTATGTTTGCACTTTGTTAACGTGTCATACATTAGTTAGTTAACAATTGTTGTCAGTGTGTGTGTGTGTCTATGTGTGATATTTGTACTTGCTGCTACTGCTGCTCACTTTCATTTCTAATGCGACGCTAGCAAAGTTTCTTTTCTGGTTATGCCCTTTGCGAAGAAGGCTATGACAACTTTCACACAAAGTTTGGCCGGGAATATGCTACAATATTGTACTTTAATTTAAATGTAGTCGATGTTATAAGAATTTTATAGTAGGAATGTATCCAAATTCCATTTAAGAAGTATACAAACATATCAATGAACAGCTTTCGCTTTCTATGTTTCAGTGTTCTCATGTACAATTTTAATAGATACCTCGAAAAGTGTTTTAGTTTAAGTATGTCCTAATTTGTTAGAATTATATTATCTATAAAATTGAATAATTATAGATACAGTTAAAATAGCAACTTTTTCTTACTTTGTTATGTGTTGGAAATTATTTATTTCATACCACATACTTATAGAGTTAAACAAGTTAAAATATACCCAAAGCTAATTCAGATTATATATGTTACCTTTTCTCTTTCATTTAACCTGATTTTCCTCTTCCGATAAAATCTATAGAGTATTCACTGTATTACCCTTATCCCTTCTCTATTTTGTTTGCATTTTATTGTGTATTTTTGTATAAACAACTTGTCACTTGCTAAAAGTGAAATTACCGTTGTTGTTCCCATATACTTTACAGTTATTGTGGAATATCGAATGTGCCTTTTTCTATCCCCTAAAAAAGGTCTATACATACCTCGTACATTACTCACAGTCTAACTGAAAATCGTGTGAAATGGAAAGTATGCGAGTCGAGGTTCATCGCACGATGATTGCCTGTCCAGAGATCACGAAATTGGATGGCGAAATATGTTTACCCGTTCGGTAGAGGGCAATAAATCACAAGGGCGGCGATTCAACTTGATTAATTAGGTTCCGAAGAGCCATTAAACGATATTCCGTTTTCGACTGGACTTTCGTTTTCAATGAACTGTCGATGCCAGCAAATTAACAGAGCTAATAAACTGTAAAACTATGCAAAGCTGCGGGAAACATAATCAGGCTATCTAGGCAGACAGACGGGCAGGCGTTGATTCGGCTGTTAACAACAGTTACCAACCAAGTTGCCCTCGGGGCTGCACCTGACGATCGTCAGACTGTCTTCAGTTTTGCACTTTTTCGCACAAGTCTCTCTGAGGATGATAAATTACAATCGACTTTCGGCGGCAAACATGCAAAACAAACTTCACTTTCGGCATTCAACTCAACGCCCACCAAAATATTGAGAAGCTTGGCCACGCCACGCCCCCTTTTGTCTGGACTATCGCCTTTCACACATCTTCTTCGCTATGATGATTGGCAAAATGTCTGAAAATTGAAATTTCACACACTTGTCGCTCAGAGTCGCCCCTATCCGAGACCGAGTCCGGCCCGACTAATTATCTATGTTGATGTTTCTATCGATATTCCCCGCAGCGTCGCGCTTAATGTGCAAAGCTGCGGAAAATATTGCAAATTTCATCTCCGTCATGGATCATCATCAAGTCGAAAGAAAGTAATGTGAAGAGAGACAGAGAGGGGAATTTTCTATTGTTCAGCCTTGACAAAAGAATTTAAATTGTTTGAACTTTGCTATCGATAAACGTCGAGACTAATCCATCAATAAATTGATTAAAAAATGTTGTGCAATTTGCAATTTAGTTTTAGATTTTGAAAGATAAGAAATTTGCCTGCTCCACATTTTAAACTGTTTTGTTTTGTTTCTTTCTTATACAAACATTTCTCTCTTTTATTTCCCTTTTATTTATTTCCCCAGCTGCATTAATTAAGCCAAGCTAAAGATAATTAAATATCACAGCAGTCGAATTTATGTGTTCGATTTGTTTTAAATCAAAAAGTGTTGCCCATTCATTGATCTGCCATTTCTCTCTCTTTGATCTCGAGCTTATCGCGCATTCGATTATATAACCGCAGCTTGCGGCGCCACTGAATCAAGTCTGAGGTTTAGCCACATCAACTTTATCATGTTCAACTAAAGGTGTCCGATTCGTTATAGTTTTTTTTCTGTCTCTTGTTGGTTTTTGGCACCTTCTCATTGTGCGAGTGAAAGCGTCTCTCGCTGGAGAAGGTTCGTCTTTGCCTTTGTCTTTAAACTGCTTCTTATTATGCCAAAAATCGTTTAAATTATAATCACTCATTTATTTCCCGTATTTCCTGTGGCGTAATAAGTTTTTTTAACTCAAGCTCGTCTTGGGAATCTTTTACAGTGGGTGTGAAAGTGCTTGGCTTGTGTTCTGAACCACCCACGTGCCCGGCATGCCTGACTGGCCCAAGTGGCCCGTAATCCCGCAACGTTTTCCATTTCAATAACTCTGCAGAGACCGCAAAAGAGCAAAAGCCAAAAACCAAAAACGCAAACACACAAACACACAACGACGAGAAAAGAAAACAATCACAAAACGGCAACAGAAACAGCAAACACGGCAACAACAACGATGACAATAACGAAAGTGAAATTCTACACAAAGATCGTGGCTCCGACGACGGCGGCGGCGGTGGCTCCACCACGTCCACGCTTGACCAACCAAGTGCCCCGGCCTCTATGGCGGCTCAGTCCGAGTCAACTCGCTATGCTAATGCGCTTTTTCGCCTAGCCAAGCCCCAAAACAAGCGACAACTGCAGCGAATGCAAGCAGCAAAGACGTTGACAAACTAAAGTCAGTGAAATTTGGGTCAAGGAAATGCCAAACGACAGGTTAGAGCCCCTTACACAGACAGAGACACTCTCTCATATGCACACACACACTTACACTCTCCTACAAGCACACACTAACACTGATAACGGTTATTGGTGCTCAAGCTTGTTAGCAATTTTGAATGCACTAATTGCCAAGCTTGTGTGTTGAGTCTTTTGTTATTGCTACTTCGATCGGATGTGCGCATGGGCCGATAACCTTGCTCAATATGCGCCTCCCCGTTATCGCTATCGAGGGACGTAAATCGTGCATACGCCGCGTGTGCCTACCCCAGTAAGCGAAAGCTAAGACAGGCTAGAAAATCTAATTACAGCACTGCCTCGGCTGCTGCTGGTGACATCCACGGCACAACAGTGCTGCAATTATGTACTAAGACATTAACAGTGGCTCAACCAACAGCGCTAACAGTGCACTCAGCACTGTTAACACGTTGCTCTTAACCGCAAGTCAAGGCTGTAAACCGTTTCAGTTGAGTTTCAAACGCGCACGCGTGCGGTTGTTGCGAGCGCAGAGAAAGACCAACACACACACTCACACAGAGAAAGCACAAAGCATATATGAAACAGGAATATTGCTCCCAAAAAACACAAGAAACCGAATCAGTAGCAAAGTAGAAGCCGAAATAGAAATGCTTACCATTTAAGCGCGTCTCAGAAATACTCGCACGTCTTCAAGCGAGCGCGCTACGCTTGGCTCTCTCAGCGAGCCGTCTTTCTCTCTCACGGTTCTCCCGCTCAGTCGCTCTCTCGCTCGCGCGCTAAAGTGAAAGTTTTGCCATACAAAAGTGGCAAAGGTCCGTTATCTTCTTGGCCAGCGCTGGCGAACGGGCAACGCTGACAAATCAGACACACGCGAAGCGTTCAGTTGACCGGACGCATCGGCGCTTGACTTGGTCAACTCGCTGTAACAGTAAACTCCGCCGATACGCTGATATACGATATACGATATATATATAAATAATACTTAATTGAAACGTAACCAATGCTAAATCAGTAATTTAGTGTGTGCCGTTAACAGTTAATCAAATCAAGTTCGCGCGTCGTGCATGCAGCTGCAGCAACAGCCGCGTTCGTTGTCTAAGTCTTTTGTTTTCTTGAACGTGCGCGCGGAAGTCACAAGTCTGCAACATTCATAATTACAACATTAATTTCGCACTGCCACTGCCACACAGCTTGTAGACTAACAGTCTACGGCCGCCGTAGAGTGAATTGTGTCCGACGAACGACGAGCGACCGCAAGCAAGCAAACATGTTTAAGTGGGTTATGCCGGCGTCGCGTTCCATCGCGGCGACACCAACAACAACAACAATAACAACTGCAATAAGAACAGCAACAGCAAGAAAAACAACAAAAGCAGCAGCAGCAGCAACAACAACAAAAACTTCAGCAACAGCAGCGACAGCAACATTAACAAAGCGTCAACTACTTTCAAACGCTTTAACAACTTTAGTAATAATAGGCGCATTATTTGTGCAGACAACAAGTGGATTTAGATCGTCGATTGATGCGAATGGCGGTAAGTAATGGACAGAGACATGTGTGTACATCAATTGCAAAGAAAGTCGATGCCGTACAATACTATAGCTCCCTTAGAATTATCAACTCAACTCAACTACAAATCAAATCGAACCAAAGCGAAGCGAAAGAAAATCAATTTGCCAAATTGCAAGCTCATGTTGCGGCTCGTTCTCATTGACAAATCGAATCGTGTCACTTGACACCTCGCTGTGCCACCTGCTGCCTGCCTGCCTGCCTGCCAGTGAAAGCCCCTCAGCCGCATTGTGACTGCTCTTAACAATGGCCAAAGCCAAAAAGAAGCGTAAAAAAAGTGCGCAAAAAACAGAAACACAAATGAAAACACATATAAACTGTGCCTTTGTGTCAATAAATGAACAGGGGCCAACACACAATTCAAACACATGAAAAACTTTGGCACAGAAAATGACTTTCCACACACACACACACTCGGCACAGACACAAACACACACTTAACGCACTTGGCAATTATTTGGTTCATTTTATGCCACATTACTTGTGCTTTTGCCATTTTTACCTTTTGTTGAGCTCAAGATGAGCACATGAGTTGTCTCAACTGTCTGTGTTTGCACACACCAATACAAACACACACACTTATGCGCGCTTTCTTATGACAGTTTTTAGCAGCTGCTTTCGTGTTAATTGTTGCCGATTTAAAAAGTGAAACAAATTTCTAATGTGTCAGGTTATTAGCTGGAATCGAAGGCACTGGCACACTTACTGAGATGTGTGTGTCAGTGTGTGCCCAATACTGCCTCAAAAGGGACTAGCAAATAAAAGACTTAAGCCACAAACTTGACAGTCCCAAGTAGGGAGTGCTTAAAGGGCTTCAAATGTAGTTCAACCTGTGAACACAGAATTCTTCGAATTCTTAGATTTCGACTTGTAACAGACAGAGATCTATCAGATTAAACAGTAGAATACATAACTTACTGTCGTGTAGTACATAACTCACAATGTGAACTAACTTAATTTGAGGAAGATTTGCTGTAGATTAAAATGATTCTCTTTACATGAACTGCAAATTTGGGTTACGAAATCATTTGAAATACTATGCAATACTTACTGTACACACATATAGGTATCTGTATATAGAACATCTGTATATATATAGCATACCAGTTACAGTGGTTCATTGACAATACATCACACATTACATACAATTTCGCTTAGGTTGTTAAACCCTACAACAGAGCAGGGCTTTGCAGTTAGACAGAGAATCCAATGTGTCTACAACTCTTCAGTTTTCCAGCTGGCAAAGTTTATTTATGCAGCTTACACATACACAGACACTCAGGCACACACACACACACACAGACACAGGCAGACACACAATCACACATAATCAAATGATCAAATCATTGAACAAACACTTTTATAGGTTGGTCTCAGGTAGAAAAGAAAAATCAGAGCTTCCGTTTTGCGGACAACATTGCTGCGTCAGCCGCGCAATCGCAATCGCAGTCCGCAGTGCCAGGTCGGAGTTCCACTGCCAGTCCCAGTGCCATTGCCAGTGCCAGCAAATGCCAATCATGCAGACAATATATCATTAGTAATAGATGCACATGCAGCTGTGTGTGTGTGAAAGAAACAATTTTCAATTTCTATTCGATTTTTATTTGTACACAAAATCAAAAAGAAATGGGAAAATAGAAAAAACCCGCGGCCACTGTCCGAGCTGCCAGCGCGTGCGAAATGAAAATGTCTTGGCCAGTAGCAACAGCAGCAGCAGCAACTCAAGCAACAACAATGGAAAATCGCCTGTACCATATACAGGTTCTTGAGCTTGTGCCAGTTAGCGTCGCTGCGCTGCACTTGTCGGGCCGCAGTTGACGTGCAGAGAGTTTGCGGTAATTTGCCGATCTCAGCCTGGGGAAGGAAGCTGCTGCAAGCCAGTCAATTGCTGAGTCGCCCAGTCTGTCAGGCAGCCGCCCAGTCAGTCAGCCAGTCAGCCGCCCAGTCAGTCAGCCAGTCAGCCCAGTCAGGCAGAGTCAGTCAGTTGTCTCCGGCATCGATATAATTTCGAGATCACGTTTTTACCGCTCGCTCCGGTCGGTCAAATGCTCCACATAAAGCCGCAAGCCTCAGCTCAGTTCAGTTCAGCTCAGCTCAGTTCGACTGGAGGCCTCGTCTTGCTCGCTGGCAAATTATTGTGCTTAAAAAGCAATTCATAAGTCTTTTGTCTTTTGTTTGCCTTTTAGGCGCGAGCGCGCTTGGCTAATTGTTTAACCGTTGTTGCCTTTAGTTCAGTTCAGGCACTTGACCAGCTTAGTTTTTCAATTTATGCAAATTGCGCATACGCAACGGTGGTTCGCATTTCGTATTTCATATTTCTCTGCATGCAATTAATGTGAAAGCGACATTTCTTGACTTTCTTTAACATTTACAGGGGCGACCTGGCCACGGCCGGCAATGCTTAAGGGGGGCGGCGGCTACTTGCCACAATTTTCCCACAGACGTTTACCACATCATAAAACTTAACTCAATCGCATTAAAACTGTGACACATCATCAACATCAACATCAAGTGCCAGAGAGCATTTCACCCGGCACAGCACACACACACACACACACACATACACATACACAGAGCGTATCATATGACGGCAATTTAGTTGCACTTCCTACACCCAAAGCCGAAGCAGCTCAGCTCGGAACTATTAGTGCATAGCTACGGCTACTTACAAGCACAGCGAGTCTCTCTGTATGTGTGTGTGTGTCGTGAGTACTCATACTCGCACTCATACCGGCACTCATACTCGTACTCGTTTGTTGTTCGCTATTTAGTTTATCTTTTAAGCTCATCGGCATTGTTTAAATGGCAGTGGCAGAGCAAGCTCCAGCTCCCAGCACAGCGTTTCCTTTTATCGTCATCGACCAGCTACGATTTATCGACTTGTCAGCACGGCAGCTAGAGCTGAAGAGGCACAGTTGGAGTTGGAGCTGCCGCTTTGTTATGGATGCGCCTAACAGGAAATACATAGCAAACGTCAAATTTGTTTTGACATGTTTGGCGGTGAAAGTGAAATTCTCTATCTCTCTCTTTCTGTCTTTTACCACTTTTTCTCTCTTACTCTGTATTTCTTTCTCTCTCGATTGGCTTCCGTCGCATGACTCTACACATTCTTAAGGTCTTTTGTGTCAACTCTTTCGTGTGCATCCATTAAAATCATCAGCATCATTGTCTGCATCGCTTCCTCAACACTTTATACTCATCGATCGGCATCGGCATCGGAATCGGGGCTATATTGCCAAAAACAAAATGATGTCATTTATTGCGGCCGACAACTTTCACTGTTCGTTCACACACTCGACTTACAAACTTGTTGTTTTTGTTGTTTCCGATCATCGCTAGCATATTTGATTTGATGTTCAAGAAGAGACACACATAGAAGTGGCAAGAGATCCCCCCTAATTCAATATCACTTAGTCACTCTAAGATGAACCAAGGAAAATGCGATTGTGCAGCAAGTTTTTCACTTACCCATTGTGCGGGAAAATAATATAGAAATACAAAGCATAATGAAAATCATTTACATAGCCGAAACAAAGCAAAAGTTCTTATCATGCTAGGGCAAGAAAATGACCTGGCAAAAATCAAGAAGAAGAAGAAGCAGCGAGGTATTGTAATAATAACACGAGTAGTAGTAATGAAAACAAAACGGAATAATTTACTTACATACAAACTCCACAAAGAAGAAACGAAACTGGCGCAAGCAGCTCCAGCGATGATATCGTATAATAAGCACACACTAACACTCACTCACTCACTTACACACGCGCATGCTCATGCATGTTTGGTGCCGTTTTTGGTGTCGCTGTGCAACCTGTTCCAGTGGACGACGCACTCGACTCGCCACAGTTGACACTGTGATTACCTTTCTTATTGCGGGCAACAAAAGACGCGACAAACAGCGATGCGCACGTGAATGTTCTGCCAAGCGAATATATTTAATAATATTAACTGAATTACTTTCTAGATTGCTTTACTTTTGCACTTTTCACAATCGATCATAACCTCACAAAACACTTTTCTTATTGCGCACTAATTAAGCGACGCACTGCACAAGCTAGAAACACCAAAACGCACTTGATGGAGACTTCTTGCCATATATTTAATAATATTAACCAAAAAAATTAGCCGATGGCTTTATTAAATCACATTAAAAAAAATCATTTTCACCGACGCGCGCGTCTTGCAATTTTTACCTTTCCAATATGTCCGTCAACTGATTGCAATCGATAGCAATCTCGATTACTTGCATACTTGATGGCAGGCGAAGTAAGCTGTCCTTGCCTTGCAGTTAATATGCTGCTCGCTGGGATAATCATTGATGCAGTGATTATTTCGCGCATAAACAGACGAATTAATTAGCAGTTTACATTATATAATTATAAGCGAATTTACTAATCGCATCTTGGGCTATTTATAATTTATTTATTTAATATTCTTGGCTCCTCTTGTTACTTTCCAATAGGCAGTATTTTTGCTGTAAGGGAATTTAATGATCCCACTTAGGGACATTTTTATTCCCTCTTCGTCTCTGTCAAATAAGCAGTATTTTTGCGATGCAATTACTCAAAAAGGCCATTCATCTTTTGCGATAGCATGCGTTATTTACTCACGCATATCGATATCCCCATCGTGTCACGCACTCTGCACTGTCGCATCACTGTTACGCGCGTTTTCCTACAGTTTTTTCAGGTTTTGCAATACGCACGAAAAATAACAACAAACAGAGCTGTCCATTAGAACTGCATGCGTATAATATATAAAGAGGAGTATCTGTGTGTGTGTATGTATATACATATGTGCACACACACACATTCACTGTTACATTACCGGTCTTTTCGGTCGCCGCATTTTATTTGGGTCACTGTTACAATTTACACTGGGTGAGAAGAAGGAGGAGCAGCAGCTGCTCCAGCCAGATGAAGGTGAAGGCAACGCTGTCGGTGTCGGGGAGGAGGAGCCACTGCCCCAGCCAGGTGAAGGCGCACTGATGTGGACTTGTATTGGAATCGCAGTCGCATTCAGTCTGCGGAGGCTGTGCCAATTCGAGTGGTGCGACGACACCCGACCCACTATGACAGTCAGCTACGGGGTATATGTGTATGTGACTTTCAAATGCAATTTATGTAATTCAAGGAGAGGCAGAGGCAGCGCTGCCTCGCGTGCAAATCGGCTATACTCGCACTCGCTGCAACATGCCACAGTCCAATTCACAGTGGGCCTACTAGAGCATGCAGCGAGTTATGCTTAATATGTTATTCCAGCTGCAATTGCAGTGCCCCGCCTCTCCTCACATTCCCCTTTCTACTCTCTTCCCCCTTCTGCCACTACCTGAACAATTCAATTACTTTGTGATTAATAGAAATGTTTTGTTCCAGCTCAGCTGCCGCAAGCTGCTGCCTCAGTGTGTTGTTGCAGTCTATTTGCTGCAGCGACCCCACGACCCCTTCTGCCCCTGCCTACCCCGCGTTAAGCGTTCGATAACCCTGCGCATCCGCATCTGCAATGACACTACTCCATCTTCACCTTCTCCAAAGGGTCAAGCATATGCGATTTATTACCGCAAGCGAAAGAAAAAAACTTTCATTTTCCAGCACGGAAAACTTCTTGCGTGACAACGCAGCGCAGAAAGAGATGGCAATATATGCGAGAGAGATTAGAAAGATAATGATTCAGGCGAGAGTCTCTCGCACGTAGAGCCCATTAAAATTAATAAAAAGTCGCAGACGCAGCTAAACTGAATGCAATAAAAAACCAAAAAAACAGCAACAACAAATCACAAAACAAATTCAATTTGTACAACTCTCGCTGCGCTGCTTTGTTGTTGTTGTTGTTGTTATTGTTTTGGTTGTTTAGTTGCTTGGTTGTTGTCGAGCTAGTCATAATTAAGCAGCCCAAATCAAGCGTTGTCGGAAATTCCAAAACAGTTTTCCTTTTGTCCATGAAAAGTGAAATTAACCTGGAGACAAATGTGAAGGTTTTTTCTATTCATTATCGTTAATGATAATGCCACAAAAAAGTGTCAATTGTTTTCGCAAGATCTTTTATGGAAGGCTATAAAAAGATATATACATATGATATGTATATTGATCTATGAGCATATTATGTTCCTTTTCTTTGCTTTTCTTTCATGTCTTGCCACAAGGGAAACTCGCGGTGTGCATAAAGTTTGCTTTCTTTTAAACCGTTTTAGAATTTTCCCCCAGCATCAATTAGACTACATTATGAATCGATTAATGGATCTACGATCTACATAGAGTGATGATTTCCATATAAATCCATCATCAACTAGTCCAAGAACATTTAAACACTTTCACAACGCAATCAGAGCAGGCAACAAATTGGCCAGAGATGCTGGACAAGTAGAGTATAGTGTATATAGTATATGTATTATAGTATATATAGTCTATTATATTATATAGTATATATAGTCGGGTATGCTTTATGGTATGCTGTATTGCATGTTTGCATATTGCCTTCACTCACAGCTTCATATATCTTTTTTGCAGCGCTGAGCTAATTGATCGATAATAATTTTCCATTTTACCGTTAAAGCGCCTCGTTTGTTTACATTCTTTCAGCGCGTCTCTCTCTCTCGAGACCATCTCTTTCTGTTCAACTCCCTCTTTCCTCCCTCCTTCTCTCTTCTTCTCTGAAACAGAAACGAGTTCTACGAATCGAATCTTCGCTTGGCTTCGCAGTCTTACTTGGCGTGCAGCATATTTCATGATTTAATTAATTCTTTATGTGTGTGCGTGTGTGCAGGTGTGTGTGAGTGTAAATTTCACTGCATGCGATGTAAATGAAACGCAGTCGATAACTGTTTCAGCTGTGGGGGGCTAAAGGAATTTCATTTCCAACTGGAATGCAATTTGGCAAGTCTCAAGTTGGAAACAACAAGTTATCGATAGGCGGAGAACAAGTTATCGATAGAAATGACATCATTTGAACAGCTCAATTGCACTTATTTCCAGTGCATGTAATTTTTGTTGTCTACTATCCATATACAAGTTATCGATAGTCAAATATTGAGCTTAAGCAGCAGTTATCGATAGACATGGCATATTTTTAGCATTTAAACTCTATTGATTTTGGCTGTAGGTCATTTAAGTAACGTGTTATCGATTTACAACTTATCGTTAGTCAATTATCGATAATATTTATCGATTTATTTGCAGTGCATGTCATTTTTTAAGTCTGCTATTCATACACAAGTTATTGAGCTTAAGCATCAGTTATCGATAGACATGACATATTTTAAACATTCCAACTCCATTTATATTCATCATAGCACATTTTAGTTACGTGTTATCGATATACAATTTATCGTTAGTCAATTATCGATACGATTTATCGATAAATGTGCAAATTAAAACAGTTATAACAGTATAATTCTGCTAGTTTCCATTGCTGATCTAATTTAATTTTTTTTTACCGATATACAAGTTATCGATAAGCCTGTTTTATCGTTCAATGTGACGCAATGTTCACAGTTAATTTATGTTTGTTGTCTTCTGGAGTTTCTTTAATTTGCTTTGTATACAAATTAGGATTACCTCAGCTTTTGACGACATTAACATCTAAATAGTCTTTTATTCCGTCTGCTGATAAAGTTCTATTCTATATCGCAGATATTATAATAATAATACTCGAAACAGTCGTGAGTTCCAACTGTTATCTCACTCTCTGCAGCTGTGCCTCCTTTTTCGTGTCGTCGATTTTTATTAAACACCGAAAAATTGGCGAGAAAAAAAAAAACCGTCGCAAAATTATTCAGGCGTTTGACACACTTTCGTTCCCCCCAGAGACAAGTCGAGACAAGCACCAGGTGTGTGTGAGTATGTTTGAGCCGGCTTTTGCCAGCTCTGTGTCTGTGTGTGCGTGTGTGTGAGTTTGTTGTGCGATTGCGATGCTGTAACCTATTTTGCATGCGACTTGGCGATTATTACGCCGCATTGACGGCAATTTCTTGTCGCTGTCGTTGCTGCTGCTGCAGCCAATTAGGGTCAGAGCAGGCCGCACGTTAACCCAGTAATAACACCTCGATAAGCCGCATGTGGCATGCCACATGTTGCACATGTTCAAAGTGTACAAAACTGAGATCTTTTAAATATCAAATCGCATATCTGATACGAGAGTCACGCACGCTCAGTTACGACGACGCTTTGGGGTCTGTCTGTCTTGAGGCAGGTGCGCCCCAAAAAGAATGAGAGAATGAAGAAGTGAATAGACAAAATATACAAATTGTTCATGCAGCGAGGCGTATAAACATTCTTAGCATATTTTAATGCGTGTTTAGCGCTGTAAACCGCGGGGGAAATTTGGTTTATGGAGGCGCTACATGCTTTATGACGGTACAAGAGAGTCTCTCTGTGGTGGCTCATTGTGAAGGTCACAGAGCACAGAGGTAACAGAACTATAACTGAGAGAGGAAGAGAAGAGAAGAACAGCTGAGAACGAGGGAGAGCAGAACTATGAGTGAGAGAGAGAAGGAGAACAGAACTGTGAATGTAAAAGATAGCACAGAAGTATGACTGATAGAGAAAGAGAGAACAGAACTATGAATGAGAGGGAAGGGAAACAAAACTATTACTGATAAAGAGTTAGAAATCAGAAAGAGAAAATAGTACAATACTATGAATGAGAAATAGAGAAGGGGAACAGAAGTTTAAATGATATAGATAACGAGTAAAAAGAGCTAAACTCACAGACAGAGAGAGAGAGAGAACATTAACCATACTGAAACAGAGAAAAAATCACAGGCGACAGAAGGTTGCAATGATAGTTAACACTTTCTACTTTATTTACAAGTTGGAGTAGGATCTCCTTTAAAGATTCTGTAAGAAAGAAAGGGAGATTAAGAACTACAGTTGTTATCTCTCATGGTATTACGATATACAGCATCTAGCAAAGGTTTTTCCTTCAAATTCTTCCAATTTCAGACAGTTTAAATGATAGTTAACACTTAAATTTTTAATAACAAGCTGAAGTTATAACAAAACTATAATTTATATATATAGAGAAAAGGAGAACTAGCACTAAAAGAGGCAGAAAGAACAACAGACTTTATCTGTTATCTCATCGTATTACGATGATGCAGCATCTAGCAAAGGGTCTTCCCTTCAAACTCCTCCACAGTTTCATTGATAGTCAACACTTTACACTCTTAACTCTTCCACTTTCAGACAGTTACAATTGCAGTCAACACTTCCCATCCTAATAACAAGCTACAGCAATAACTGAACTACAAGTATAACTAATGTAACTAAAAGAGAGCAGATAGTACTAGCAATAAAGGAGGGAGATAAAGAACAACAGCTGTTATCTGTTATCTCTCATCGTATTACAAAATAGTTACGAAAGGCAGCAATCTGGCAATGGTTTTCCCCTTCAAACTGTTCCAGTTTCAGCCAATTCCAATTTCAGTCAACACTTCCCACTCTAATAACAAGCTAGAGTTAAGTTTAGCCCCCAAACAGTTTGGCCTAAACTGCCTAATTAGCGACTCTGTTAGCCCACAATGGGCTACAATGTTAACCGTTAACAGCGCCAGCCTGAGGCAGTCACTTCTCTCTCTTGCGCCCTCTCTGCCTTCCCTCTCACTCTCCCTAAGTTTGTGGGTTTATCTGTTGTTTTTAACGTTTGTCGGAAGAACACTTGAGCCGCACTTGAGTGTCTAATCGTAAAATGCGAAATGTCTGCAAATAATAAAGCCAAATAATAAACAAAAAGTAGAAAAGGAAGGAGAGAGAATAAAAGGTAAAAGAAGCCACAGAGCAGAAAAACGAAATCGTTTTGGAAAAAATGAAATGAAACCAAATGAAATGCAATAAAAATAAAAAAAAAAAGCACAAAAAAACACTATCACTTTTCGCAATTATCTGCTCTTTGCGGTTCAAGTTGGACTCCGAGTCGGAGTCGGAGTTGGAGTTGGAGTCATTGTTGGTGGCTACGTACTAGACATTCTAATTGGAGTTGCCGTTGATAACTTATTCATTGTTGGCTCTCTCTGCCTCCTCTCTTTCTCGCTCTCCTTGCTTTGTTTACTTTCACTTGAGCTTGAGACGTGCTGCGCATGCAGAGCAAGGAGCAGGCAGGTTCAAGCTACGTTTACAGTTACGTGTAAATTATGTTGTGTGCCCCCAACACTTGCTATATTTATGAGGGGCAGCTACTGCTAGGGGAACTTGGGATTAGTCCAGGTGCAGTTGAGAGCAACAGGCACTGTACAATCTATAGAAGAAGCCACCTGCTTTGTGTGGTTGCTATTAATCCTGGCAGATTTGAGGGAAATATGGCCTACAAACTGTAGAGTTGTTCATCTTGTCTGTCTTTACACTCTTCTTGTTCGATTTATCAGTCACTTTGACACTTGATTAACCTGAGCAGGGCTACAGTTTGTTTATATTATAAGTAAAGTTAACTGTTAGGAAAAGTTGAAGGTTTTCTAAGGAATATAATTAGGCTAATCTTGCAGGCAATCCATTGAGCTAACTGCTTAGCACAAGCTTTCCAAGAGAGTTAGGTTTTACCTTGTTGTTTTCCTTGCTATCTTATCTTTCTTATACCATTTATCTGCTGATTTAGTCCGCTCACAACTGCAGATGGCAACTGAAAAGGTGCAACTGAAGAAACGTACTACTGCTAGGGATATACAGAGGGAGTTAGGCATTATTTAGCCTACAATCCACTGAGAACTGAACCTGACAAAGAGCGTTGAGCTTTACATTGTTCTTCTATTCTATCATATGTTTTCTTTATTATTTATCAATCTTTTGGCAGCTGATTTAATCGAATTTTGTATAACTTTTTTTTGTCTATAATTTAATTTTTTTTTTCTATAATTAATAAAACTTTATGCTTAATTCTTTCTAGGCATAATCCTACAAGAAGAGTTGACTTTGGCCTTGTTCTTTGCTATACAGAACTTTTAGTCTTTCTCTCTCTATTATTTGCTAAGTTTGTCTTATATTTTGGGCAGTGTACTGAGCTTAGTTGCCTGGGCATAAGTTGCGGGAATATCAAAGAACACTATCTATCGATCTCGTCAATATTATCTGTTTAAAATATTATAATTAGTAAACTTATTTCCTCTTTTTTGCCTCTCTGCTTGGATTATTCCTTTACGGGTAACCTAAGACCCTTCTCTCTTCTCTTCTCTTTTCTCCTCCCACTTTTCTTCTCTCTTATCTTCTCTCTTATCTCTTCTAATCTCTCTTCCCTTCTCTCTTCCCTTCTCTCTCCCCTTCTCTCTTCTCCTCTCTCTTCATATATTTTTCCTTTGCTTCCTGTTTAAATTCTTCCCCATGCTTTTAAGACAAGTAGATCTTCTTTTCCTACCTCAAACCCTTTCTTTTCTCTCACTTCCTCTTCCTCTTTGATTATCAGATATTTTTGGCCGCACTGATTCAGCCTGATTCTGCTGGCTCGGCCTACAAGAGCCTCAGCTAACTGTAGTTTGTGTTTTATTTATTTTTTTCTCTTGAGCAATTTCATTTTCGTTACCGCTTTATTTGGTATGTTTAATTAACAAGTTAATTGTTAATTGATTGCGACCACATGAGCACGGTCACTTCCAGTGAAGTATAGAGTGCAGGAAGCAGAGCAAGAAAGGGGAAAGAAGATAAGCAAAGGGGGAACCGTACAAGAATCTCGCACTCGCGCTCCCATTTCACACAAACATTGACACAGTCTCGCGCAATTGGGGCACACACAAGTGTCTCTCTCTCTCTCTGTCTGTGTGCGTGTGTGCGTGCAACTGGAGCAGCGCCACAGCTAGAGGTGTTAATTGAAAGCCACTTGCTGCCCCCCCCCCACTCTTCCCACTCTCCCAGCCCCGTAAATCAATGAAGCCAAAATGTCAAGTGAGACTCAATTGGATTTTGCCGTAATGAGAAAACTTTGCGCAGTTCATTTGCCAAATGAGGCGCTAAAAAAGGGCTGCAATTGCAGCAGTAAATCATTTGAACTTTGACATTGCAGCACGGCAAACGTCGACTGCCACTGCTGGCAACTGCTGGCACTTTCACTTGGCCCGCTTAGAGGCAGAGGCAACTGCAGAACTTGCCCCGTTCAGGCCATTGCCAACTCCGTCTCCATGTTAATTGAGTTTATTGTTTCTCCAGCTGCTTTTTGTTGCTCATAATTAGCACTGCAAAGCGTAATTAAACTGCTGAAAAAGCAGTCGCAGTCAGGCAGAGGCAGAGAGGCAGAGGCAACTGCCACTAAATGCTTTACTCCGAAAATTGTCACTTTCATTTCAAGAATTCAAAGCTAAGCTGCCATTTTCACTGGCTAATCCAATTAGGTACAGTTGTCTGGCTTTGATTTTTAGTTGATGTTTTTGATTTTGAGTGGCAACTTAATTAAATGAAGTTGATAAAGGGGCAGAGAGGGGTTAATAGAGAAGAAAGAGGCCTGAGGCGCGTTCTTGAGCTGCCTAATTAGTCGAAAGTGTAAGAAAAGTGGCTGGTAGAGAGTAGTTTACAGGGTATAAGCTGTAGGTTGAGTGTGAGCGTTTACTTGGGAGTACCCTATGCACATTACTTTCACACAGTAAAGTTATTCCTTTTATAAAGCGCGCAGTAGATGTTGAAGGTATATCTTGGAGTCTTGGGAGTTAATAAATATAGCATAGAGTATCTCCTTTAAGTACGGTAATAACAGTGTTTATCTCTTTAAGGCAGAGTATTTAAGTAGTTGACTACAGCTTGAGAGTCAAGATTATGCTAAACAGAATAATATAAGGTAGAGTATACCCTATAACAGCATATATCGGTCTTATATGCCCTTGTGCAATACCTATCGGGAGCCTCTAGTTTAATTACTTTACTTAATGAATATATTTGTGTTTACAATGGGAATTGAATTGTCCCAATACATACCCATTATAGAACTTTTCATGTTTGTTAACCGGAGGCACCTAGCTGCGGGCATGCTCTCTATCTTATAGTTAAAGAATATCGCTTTAGTTCGGCATACCTTATAAGTCAAGTATACCCTATATGTTAAGTCTGTTTATCCTATAACTTAAGGCTCTACTCTCTATAAGTTGGCTTATCAAATTATTTAAACCTACCTTACCAGTTTAGTATACCCTTTATAGTATACGCTGCCCTGCTTAGCAATCTCTACCCTTCATAGTACAGACACCCCTTCAAGTGCAGCGTACACTCCTTAACACCTGCCCAAAGATACTGTCAACTAACCTTAGCATACCCTGTAAGCTGCTCTCTTATCACAACCCACAACTTATGCCAAATTTCCCCTCTTCTTCTTCTCCTTATACTATACAATACTCCTTTACACATGCCCAAAGACACTGCCAACCTTAGCATACCCTGTGCGCTCTGCTCCCTCATAACAATCCACAACTAATGCCAAGTTTCTCCTCTTCTTCTTCCCCCCTGCAGCTGGTCGCAAGTTGTTCGGTGGCTACCGCATCACTCCAAAGCACTGTCGTGCCACCAAGACGCTGCCCAGCTCGGATCCACGCTCAAATGGCCCCACCATCTGCATGTTCAATCACGAGTGCGCACAGCGAGGGGGTGAGGTTGTAGGCGCCTGCATGGATGGCTTCCTCTTCGGTGCCTGTTGCCAGATACCGCAGACACATGAGCTGGCAAGCACGTTGATCAATGATGCACAGAACGCCTACTTCCAGCAGCATCAACAGCAGCAGCAGCAACAGCACAAGGTGCAGCAGCAACAGAAGCTGCAGCAGGCCGCACAATCCTCCTACGAGAACTATGGCGAACAGGCACAGCAACTGGAGCAGCAGCAGCAGCAACAGCAGCAGCAGGAACAGCAGCAGCAGGAACAGCAACAACAGCAGCAATTGGAGCAGGACTATCCACAGCAGGGCTATGCACAGCCAGAGCAGACTTATTCCCAGCCAGAGCCCGACCAAGAACAACCTCAAGCAGAGCAGGAGCAGCCACAGCCAGAGCAGCAGCTGAGTGCTGAGGAGCAGCCACTCACCTCCTCGCAGGCCATCTACGATCAGCAGAACCTGGACAAGGTCTATCAGCAACTTGGCAGCACTCCCAGCATGTCACAGCAGAGCGTGCAACCATCGGCTGCATCTTCAGAGCCCGCGCAGGATGAGCTCAACTTTGTCAGCAGCTCCACAGAGCAGACACAATCGCAGTCCAGCAGCGTGGAGTTCGAACAAGAAACGGAGACCAATTCCAATGAGGAAAAGGTCACCGAGCAGCCTCCTCCGCCCATACATGTAAACAAGAACTCTGTAAAGATTAATACCTTCTCCTCACCCCCTGGCAATGATGACTTTGTTATGCAAGTGCTGGCCACGCTGCCACCTGAGCACATCGATGACATTGTCACCTTCACCACGGAGGTGCCCAACAAGATTGCCAGCGCCACAGCAGATCGCACCAGCTCCGAGTCGAATTCGTTTGAAGAGACGCCTGCCACAACGCCCAAGCCCAGGCAGCAGCCCAGGCCAAAGCCTCAGCCTCAACCTCAGCCTCAACCTCAGCCCCAGCCTCAGCCTCAACCTCAGCTTGTGCCACAGCTAGCTGAGTCCATGAAGCGTCCCGTGCAGCACATCAAGGCCAAGCCCCAGCCAAAGCCTGCGCAGCAACCGCCCTCAAACTCGCATCATCACAATCATCTGCTGCTGGATGGCGGCGAGTTCACACACAGCGATATTACACACCCTGGCGCCGATGCTGATCTGGTAGAGGATCTGCAGTTCTCCACGGGCTATGGACCACAGCCTGTCTATGTGCAGCCACCACAGCAAGAAGAGCAGCAGCAGCAGCAGCCACAGCAGAGCTCCACCTCCACGCGACCCAGTGCAGCTGCTGAGGACAAGTACATCCTTGTGCCCACCTACAACAATGAGCAGAGGCCACAGACACCTGTAAAGCAGCACAGCAATCCCACCACAGTCTCCTCCATCACAACCCACGTAGATTCCATTGAGTCCATCATTCTGCAGCTGAACAACAGCAGCCACGGCCCCAGCTACAATGTGGTCAGCCAACAGACGCCTTCCTATGGCTATGCTCCGCAGCAGACCACAGCGGCGGCCACAGCGCAGCCACCCAGCTACTACCAGCAGCAGGAGCAGCAGCAGAGCGAGAGCATCAAGTCAGAGGAGCAGCAGACGCAGCAGGATTACAGCTACACCACCAGCGCCAGTTATGACAAGGTATCCGAGGAGGAGGAACAGCAGCAGGATGTGTCTGGCCAGTCTGTGGAGCTGCCCACGCCCCGACCCACCTACAGTGATGAACAGTCCGCCGTGCTGGATGAGCACACCATGCCTGCCACTGGCTACAATGATGTCAGCTCGCCACAGGCGCCACAGACACACGAGTTCAACAAGATGCCCGTCATGGGCATTGCTTACCCCGTGGACATGTCCTACATCGAAGGGGAATCCTCTTCGGGCTACGGACAGCTGAGCAGCGCCTCACAGGAAGCCAACACGGAGTTGACCTACCAGAAGATTACCAACACCTACACAGAGCCACCGCCACAGGCGCAGTCAGCTGCCCCCGCGCGTCCCTCCAAGCCGAGTCGCCCTGTGGCCTCCTACATTGGCATGGTCACCATGCAGAACTACAATGATCAGTTGCCAGCGGAGGTGTCTGTCTCCTCGCACACCACCAAGGTGCAGGAGCAGTACGAGGCCACGCCTGAAGGTTATCAACAGCAGACAGAGCAGCTCAGTCAGTCCAGTGTGGCGCCTTCCTCTGCACGTCCTGCACTGGTTACAGCCAGTCCCAAGCCACGTCCCAGGCCCACCACAAAGCGTCCTGCGCCGCCCAAGCAGCAGCCCACCAAAAAGACACAGCAACAGCCACAGCCCAGTCAGAGTTATGGCGGAGCAGGCACATCTGTAGAGGAATCCCCTGTGACGCATATAAAGGTGAAGCTACCTGCACTGAGCTACAATGTGGAGCAGCAGGTGAAACAACCCGGACTGCACTACAATCAGGAACAGCAGCAGCACCAGGCGGCTTCCACCTCCAGCTACGTTGCGCCCACTGTCAGCTACGATCCTCCAGCCACACTGAGTGCTGGCTATGATGCACCAGCTGCACCCACCATTGGCAGCCACTACGAGAGCGAAGCACCCACACTAAATTATGAGCAAGCTCCAGCTCCTGTGCCCGTGCCTGCGCCTGCGCCTTCCTCATTGAATTACGATGAGCAACCCGTGGCCAGTTCACCCACACGCAAACCTGCCTCTGTCAAGCCCATTGCCACCAGTTATGTCTCAGGACCCACGACGCCACGTCCACCAGCCACTGTGGATTACCACTACGACAAGGTGCCCCCACTGTTTATGGCCGATGACAAGCTGGATGCCTTCATACAGAGCACAGCAGAGAATATACTGGGCTCCACGCCAGGCAACTATCAGTCCCCTGTCTACGCCACTGCCTCCACGCCCATACACATACAGCAACCCACAAATAGCTATGGCGGAGTTAGCCACAAGAAACCCGGCTTTGTGCAGATCAACATCACACCCAAGCCGGGCAAACCCTCCGTGCTGATCACTCCCAAGCCCACAGCCACCAATCTGGCCAGCTCTAGCTCGTGGCAACAGCAGCACCAGCAGGAGGTGAACAACAAGCTGGCAGCCACCACCAGCTCCTATGGCTCCTATGGCTCACCTGCCAATGACTTTGAGGATCCTGGCTACTTCGGCATGCCGGCAGCGGGTGCAGGCAGCAGTCCCGTACATCTGAGCTTCTCTCAATCCACCACAGAGACGCTGTTTGCGCCGCCTCCTGCTGATGACAAGCCCGCCTTCCCTGGCTACTATGGACCCACGCCCATCTATCCAGCATTCTCTGTGCCCGGCGAGAAGGTCGGACAGGTCGTAGAGGAGACCTACACTTCCCCCAATGACTTTGTCAACTTCCCTCCTGTGCGTAATCCCAATCTGAACATGTCTGCTGCCTCCAGCGCTGTCACAAGTGATCTGGAACTGTCCACACCTGCCTTTGTGGAGGACATTGTGCTGAAGGACAAGATGCACACGCTGGTGCACAAACTGGTGGCCTCGCTGCAGGGCAACTTCGAGGCCTTGGCTGATATGATTGATGAGACGAATGCAACTGCTGCCACCTTCGCAGCGGGACCTGTTGCTGGAGGAGCAGCTGGAGGCAACAGGAAAACCACCAAGAAACCCGTGCGCGTTGCCAGCACAGTCAGGCCAAAGGCCACCACCAAGAAACCAGTGACACGTGTGTCCACCAAGGCGCCCAACAAGAAGACAGCAGCCACGAGCACCACGCGCAAGCCAACGGCAACACGTCGCACCACACTGTCGCCCAGCAGCACCACGCGTCGTCCCAGCTCCAAGAAGCCCACAAAGCGCATTAGCAGCACAGCAAAGCCCACGGCGAGGCCAGCGAATGATGAGATTGTGGACGAGGAGGATGAGGAGGATGTGAATCCCAGTCCGCATGAGAACGAGATCGAACAGGAGGGCACACTGAGCTCCTACGGCGGCGCCAATGGACGCAAGATACGTAAGTGTTGAGTGATTGAAGCATGGACAACAAACAAGCATAGACCCCAACTGTCTCTCTTCTTATCTCTCTCTCTCTCTCTCTCTCTCTTTCTCATCTGCTACCCCCATCTCGCATTTGTTAATCGATTAATCCTCATTCCCCTCATGCCTGCTACCTAATCCCTCTCATGATATTTAGCACGCCGTCGCCTCAAACAGCCTGGCCACAGGCATCGCCATCATTGATAAAGCATATCTAGTTGTAGTACCCTCCCTCCCTCCCTCCTCTTCCCCTTCGATTTCCCCTCCTGCTGCCTTACTTCCTTTCCCGTTAAGTAGCTCCCTCCTATGCCTCCCTTCTTGCTCTTGCTCGGCTCTTAGCTCGCTCGCTCACTCCAAGTCTTTCTCTCTCTCTCGCGCTCTCTCTCTCTCTCTCTCTCTCTCTCTCTGTGTGAACACTCCCTACTCCTAACCTCACATTTCACTCCCCATCAACAGAATGCGGCGTTCGTCCACATGTCAAATCCGGACGCATTGTCGGCGGCAAAGGCTCCACCTTCGGTGCCTTTCCCTGGCAGGTCCTGGTGCGTGAGTCCACCTGGCTGGGCCTCTTCACCAAGAACAAATGTGGCGGCGTGCTCATAACAAGTCGCTACGTCATCACCGCTGCACATTGTCAGCCAGGGTAAGTTATAGATCTCATATATGCCATATGGATCCCCGACTAATCTCTTCTCTCTGCAGTTTTCTGGCCAGTTTGGTTGCTGTCATGGGCGAGTTTGACATCTCCGGCGATCTGGAGAGCAAGCGTCCCATCACCAAGAATGTCAAGCGCGTCATTGTGCATCGTCAATACGATCCTGCTACCTTTGAGAACGATCTGGCGCTGCTGGAAATGGACAGTCCCGTGCAGTTTGACACGCACATAGGTAAGAAAACAGCATAACTCTGCCAAAAGTGTTGCCTACTTCTGAGCTGCGCTTTAATTTATCACTTAGCTTGTACTCAAACCATTTTCAACAAATGTTAAAATTAAATTCAATCAAAATTGACCGCGCCACGCCCCCCGTGCGCCCCAGGGGCGTTTTTTGAACGACAAAAATTCTAGAAAAATCGGAGAAACTGAAAGAACAACTCAAAACATTTTCGCCTGCTGCAGGGTGCGCTGTGCGCATGGGGAAATTTAAAGCTGGTGCTGCTGGTAAAGCAAGAAAAAAAGAACAGTTTAAAAAAAACCGCAAGTCGCTGTGTGTGCTAGTTTTGGCGCAATTTCAATTTGAAAAACGAAAAAAACTGCCGTTATTCCAAATGAAAAACTGCTTGTTTTTCGCTAACAGAGCGCTGTTAAGTAAGCAGTTTACTGCTTAAATCTGCTTGGATTGTAGTGCACTCCCGGGGCATGATCCGCTAGCAAAGAACAGAACATACTCTAATTAGACAGGACACGATCCCATAGCATGTGCATGTTCCGTTTAGGCACAGTCTGTATGACAGTAGGAAAAGGCGGCGTATACTGGGTTTGAGAGCAACTGATCTGCCTTACATTTTCATATCAGTTTCATTTAATTTCATTGATTGTTATTCCTATCGTATTTATCATTCATCTTCTTCTCCCCTCTCCTTGCAGTGCCCATTTGCATGCCCGGCGATCAGGCTGACTTCACTGGCCGCATGGCCACCGTTACTGGCTGGGGACGTCTCAAGTACGGCGGCGGTGTGCCCTCCGTGCTGCAGGAAGTTCAGGTGCGTAGTCAACCGCCCTTTCCTGCTTGAATTAAACTTATAATTGCTTCATTGCCCCCTCTCTGTCCATCCTTAACAGGTGCCAATTATCGAGAACAGCGTGTGCCAGGAGATGTTCCACACTGCCGGACACAACAAGAAGATACTCGGCTCGTTCCTGTGCGCCGGCTATGCCAACGGGCAGAAGGACTCGTGCGAGGTAAGTGCGGCGACTAATGGCGCTAATGGTGTCATCATCAGCGTGCTAATCACTCCATCATTCTGTTTCCAGGGTGACAGCGGTGGCCCCTTGGTGCTGCAACGTCCCGATGGGCGCTATGAGTTGGCCGGCACTGTATCGCATGGCATCAAGTGTGCGGCGCCGTATCTGCCGGGCGTGTATATGCGCACGACATTCTACAAGCCTTGGCTGCGCAGCATAACGGGTGTCAAATAGTCCAGCCACGCCCCCCTTAACGCTCCCAAGCCTGTAAATAGAAGTAGAGTTTAGAAAAAGTAGCAGAAAAGTTGGAGCAACTTTTATATAATTTATAATTCGAACGTCGCATTCTCTACCCCCCTCCACGCACACACACCCGTTCACACACACACACCAGTTCACACCTGCATACACTGTCATTAGCTTAATTGGAAAATGCAACAGCAGCAGCAGCGAAGAAAGGAAAACCCCCGCAAGCAATAACAGTTTGATAAGCACTGTAGTGTTGCCTACTTTGCAGCGCGGTCTTTAATTAGTCTGAATTGTGTTTGAAATTGTTTAAACTTTAAACTAATTTGAGCCTAATACGCAATACTAACTTAAGGCATATTTATTTTTCTAATGCTAAGTCTATTTATTTTTATTTATTTATTTATTTAAATTATTTATTATCGATGACGATGATGAGTTGCTTTTGATTTAACTAAAAACTGAAGGCGCGTTTTATTTTGCAAATATTTATTTAAATTCGTATAATCAATTGTTAAACTTCATAGGCAAATTGTTGTTATGAACGAGCGAAAGAAAGAAAGAGAGAGCAAATATGTTTTTAGTTCAATTGAATTTACTAATTATATAATGAAATATTTATGTTAACCTAAGCAAACAAACAACGAACAAAGCGAAGAAGAACAAACAAATAAACGAGAGTAAAATTAGATTGAATAAGCAATGTGCATGCCTTCTTTATCTACTGCATATATAATGTGCAAGGGGGGTTGTGTAAGGGGGAGGGAAATCCTTTTATTGGCAAGCAAATTCGATTCTGGCAGCGCACTCGCTTAAATCTTTTAACAAAATCAAACAGGGACTGCAAGAGTCGAGCCAGGCTAACGTTGCACGTTCCTTCCCCCCTTCCTAGGGCAATTTCCGCTTGGCCAGAAATAGCCTGCACTGGATGCTGCTCCCTACTCCCACCTCTCCCATCCCCTCTACTGCTCAGTTGCCCATGAACATTGAAATAACATTTTATGCAGCGCATTGCGTATACGTCATGGTGGCTTTGCACTCTGGGAGTTGTCGCTTTTAAGAGGCAAACAAATTTAAAAATAAATAACTGCGTCTCGGCGGACAGCATACAGGGTGTTTCAGCTGCTCGCCTTGAGCGCTGAATTCCCTCAGCGCCTTTGCAATTTGATTTAATTAAATTCCAAATCGAGAGAGAGAGAGAAAGCAAAAGAGAATTCATTACCAATGCAGCCAGCAAACAAAGCAAATTGATTACTTTGATAAGACACAATGCTCGCCAGGAGCACAAACACACAGAGAAACACACACACACACAGACACAGGCACAAAGGCAGCAGAAGCTGACGGCAAGATGTATCCCAAATCTTGTTTTGATTTGCATTCGAGTGCGGCCCGTAGCGATTTGGCTGCTTGTCAGACTTGAAGCTGCCGCTGTGGACAAGCTTATCAAATTTTCAGACAGCGCCGGTGGCAGTGGCAGCAACACACACACATACACAGAGACAGAGAGCAGAAGGACGTACTGTGCTTGCTGTGACGTCATTGGGTAGGGAGAGGCGATTGCAGCCTTTCATTGATTCGTAGGCCTTAAAAAGAGAGAAAGACAAAGACACACACACACAGGCACAGACAGGCACTCTCACATGCATACACACACACACACACACATGCTGCCGAAAGCTCTCCTTTTTAATTCATAAAAATTCGCCGAGCTGTGGCAAAAGCTCTGCAGGGAAAAAAGCTTACGCGGCAGCAGCAGCCGACAGGTGTTGCCTCAGTCGCAGAAAGGACACACAGGCAGCAGGTACAGGCCAAGCAGCTGCTCTGCTCAGTCAACTCCCAGCGAACAGTCACCTTTAACGTTACAGCGCCAGAGTGTGTGTGTGAGTGTGAGTCTGAGTGACTGTGTGTGAGTGCGCGAGTGCACTCAGCAGCAGCTGCATTTGGCAGTCGTACTGTAAGTTGTCAGGTAAGTGCCCAGTGAATCTGCCGCCGCCACTTGCCACACTTGGCTTGATGCAAATCTGATAGCAACACACACACACACACACCTACAAACCACACACACCACGCACAAACACTCAGCAGGTGTGTCGAGTGTTGCGTTTGTGTCATAATTAACTTTGCCTGACATAATTAACTTTTGCAACTGGCGCAGCTCATTGGCAAGCAAACACACGCACTCCTCCTTCTCCCACACCTCACACTCTTCCCTCTCCCTCTCACACACTCCCTCCTACTCTTGGCCACTGTCCAACTTATCCAATTTCTTGCTGAATCCGCTTAATGATCATTTACAGCATACGTGGCGCGTTGACATTGTCCTGGGGGTCAAAACACAACTCGTTAAATTGTCAGCGTGCTGTCGCTTTGTGGCAGTTGGCAATGCGACACGCAGCGTGCCATAAAATTATAGCTGAATTTGCAAGCAATTATGGCATGTGTAATTAATGTAAATGAGCGTTTAAAGTGCCTGGGGACGCACAAGAGAAGTGATTATCTACTCAGACAGTATCTCCACAAACTAGCCTTCTCCCTCAAATTGAGGCTCATATTCGCAGTGTTATTTAAGCCACAATTATGCCATAATAACTACTAAATCTTTTACTTTTTTATTTATTAATGTTTTTACAATTATTATAAAATATTTCAAGTGCCCAACCCAACACAGAAATGCGTTTTAAAGCCACTCAACTTAAGCTTCCTCTACTAGTGTCAATTACAGTCGGCACTCAAAAATATGCTACACTTTTTTGTTGCAACCCACGCTTTGGTTGACCAGACAATCAATCTTAACTCAACTGTCATTTGCCTTATATATTCACCCAAATTGCGCCTATCTAATAATAATTGGATTATAGCAGGCTACCTAGGGATGAGTTAAGGGCTGCGCCCACAGGTGTAATCAGGCGAGAAAGCGGAGAGGGGATTGACTGTTTGCAACTTTGAAGTCGAAAATATAATTAGGAATTTAATAATACCGTAGAATGATAAATTTCATGCGGTCCCTAGCAACAAAATTATGCGCCAACTTTGTGCAAAAAGTTTAGAACAAGTTAGTGGAAAAGGTGGGAGGGGAAAGAGTGCTCGCGTCTAGGTAGAAAAAGTAATTAAAGCAATGTCAAAAGACGAAAAGGAAGTGCCGGTTTTGCCAACTCTTCCTTCGCAGTTCCTTCATTTCTTTCTGCTCTTTTTGAAGGTTCCTTCTGTCCCTTTGGGGTGCGTCCGTGTCCGTTAATGAAATTGATTCAAGGCGTTTCCTTGACTTTTCTTAAGCAGAACATGTGAAGATAACGAAATGTTGTTTCACTTATATTTGACTTGCGTGGGCCACTTCATGAAGCAGCTGAGCTCAGTGTCTAATTGAAGGCGAGGCAGACACTTTGCCAGCCATATCTAGTAGCAGTTTTTACGCAGAGTCTGTCTGTCATGCATTATTTATGTAGCGCACACACAAAAAGAACTTTGTTGGCTTTCACTTGACTATTTAATCGACGCAGTCGAGTGCGAAACACATGCGTACGCAAAAGTATACAACACTTTTTGAGCACTGCAAAGTGCAACTGAAATGTGAGAGAAATGGCAATGTCAGTTTGCCAGAGAGTTTACGGGCAGTTAAAATGTAATTATTTTACAGAAATATTTATTTGTATTCAGAGTGTTCTCTTTTGAATACATTTGGGTTATTTGTAGCGTGAAATATGTGCATTTTAGAGCAGCAATTTTGTATTTTAAGTGTAGATTTATTTTGCTCTATTTTCATTTAATTGCATTTCGAAGTGGCACACAAAAGTAGGCAGTAATTAGTATGTGAAGTTGAAGTGCACATTAAACAATTGAGTTGAATTTTGTCAGACAGATTGCAAATACTAGGAAGTTAAATAATTAAAAAAGGCAAGATTATATTAGTCAAATTGTCATAGTTGTATTAATGTATTCATATTTGTATATATGTATATATATGTATATTATTTCTACCTCTTTCAGTGTGAATTTATCTGCAGCACGCAAAAGTAGGCAATACTTTGTAATCCCCGCAACTTCAATGCTGCATGAATATTAATGAATAAAACTCATAATATAATCATAAATTATTCAGTTAATAATAGAAAGCTATACATAAAAGCATTTTAATTGCTTTCAAATTTATTTCGGGTTTATTTCCGGCACTTCTCCAGTTAAGTGCGCCATTTAACGTAGGTAATAGAAGCTGCTTAGTTGCCCGCAATCAGTTGCACACACACTCACACTCATCTTCCTGTTCTGCTCATATTGTATACGCTGATATATAACTGCCTCTGCCTGCCAGGCATCCGGGCAATAAAAGCAGCTCCTGCTCGCGCAGCGCATAAATTAAGTCAGTGCCGGTAATAATACTAAAAGCAGGCAGCAAACACACACACACACGCATACACACAGTTTTAATGAGCTGCCAGGCCGACACAGGATATCCAAGGGAGGGCACAGGAAACTGCCTACGGTCGCAGTCGCTTAATTCAAACTGCCATTTTGCCATTTGTTGTTGCATTTTAATTAAACGCCGTGTTTGGTTTGTTGCCTCCTCTTGCAGCTCGCACCGGGTGTATGCAGCCGCTGGCCATGTTGTGGTGCTGCTACTAACTGGCCAAATATGAGAAGCATTCCGTTGTGGGCCGCCCTGGCCCTGTTGCTGGGTCTAGCCTCGGCCACGTCTAGCTCCAGCTCGGTCTGGCAGCGTGCACTCTTCGGTCGCAATTCCCGCAATTTGCGGCATCACAGCCCCGGCTCCGCAGCTCCCATCTCTGACGCCGGCTCCGATGTGGGGGGCCTTGGCGCATTTGATGTGTTTGCCAGCAATCTAAACAACGCCAACAACAACAACAACAATGAGTATGGACAGCTATTTGCGCCGTATGCCTTGGAACAGCCACAACAGCAGCCGCAGCAGCAGCACCAACAGGTGAGTGCAAGCGATGGCAGTGATGGAGAGAGGGGGGAGAGAAGTGTGGAAAGCAAAAACCAATTAAGCCGCAGGTCTGTTGCAGCATGACACGAGGCAAATTGCACTTGCGGATGCTTTGAAAAATTTTTCTTAAATATAAAAAACAGCAAAATATGAAAACATAATAAAATAAATTAAAAAGGAAAGGAAAGTGAAGTGAAGGGAATTGAACTGTGTGATACCTAGTAAATTAATTAACATTCTCTTTGAATAATTTCTGGAATAAATCTGTATTTAATCAGTTATTTTATCTATTAAGGAAAGTACTGGACTGTGATTTTGGGATACGGCTTTCTTTTTGAATACTTTCTAGAACATGACAAACTGATAATTACTGTCCTCATTTTAACTTCTCTACGTCTACTAATCCCCCTTATAATTTTTACTTCTGTAATTTCAATGGTTGCATAGTTCTTGGATTAATTCAAAATGTATTGCTGTTAAATGTATAAAAACAGAAATGAACTGAAGTGTAGTAAAATGATTTCAACTCTTCTTAATAATTCCTAGAAAAAATGTATATAAAAGTTTGATAAAAGACTTTGTTCCACTTTCCCTAGTCTAATTCTCCCTTATCAGTTTTGAAGTTATATTTATACACATTTTAAATAATTCTCGTAATAAATTTCAATGTAATTCTGATTTTACACATTTAATGAAAACTTTTCTTACCCTACATGGCCCTTATAAGTTGTACATCTATATTTTAACTCTTTATGAATAATACCTAGACTTTAGCTTACCTAACTTCCTCCTAAGCAGCCTTGCATTAATATATCCTGCAATATTTCATAAGGCACCACAGTTTTCCATTTGCCAAACACCCTTACACACTTAAAAGTTTAAACATATTCACTACAAAGTATTATAAACAAGAGTTGCAACAATTAAAAACATATGAAAATAGTTGCAAAGTTCTGAAGTTTGACATGTTGCAGCACGACAAAAGCTGTGCCAAACAATCTGTAAGTCTCGTTAACGCTTTTCCCCAAACTTTGCGCATGTTTTACATGGTTTTCCACGAAAACATGCACGCATGTTGCGCTCATTAGACTGGGGAAATGCATAGAAACAATGCGTAACAGCTGCAACTTGTACATTACACATACGCAGCGTGCACACGGTTGTAGTTAATTAATGTTTGCTGCAGACAGGTGTCAAAAGTTCAGAGTTTACAAGGGGAAATAGCAGGTAAGAGGGGAGATAGCAGGAATAGGGTAGATATCAGGCAAGAGGGCAGATAATCAAGTGCAGAGCTATCACTTAATTAGCACTGTCACGCGCATTGACAGCTGCGAATTACGTGTGCATTGTCGCAACACGCATACGCACTGTACGCCCACACACACACACACACTCGAACAAACAATGTAACTGTAATTGCTCCACAGGCGCCACAGCAACAGGCG
This sequence comes from Zaprionus camerounensis, assembly GCA_018904165.1. Classification (NCBI taxonomy): domain Eukaryota; kingdom Metazoa; phylum Arthropoda; class Insecta; order Diptera; family Drosophilidae; genus Zaprionus; species Zaprionus camerounensis. The sequence continues at coordinate 1,357,616 of JAEIFS010000037.1, forward strand.
GAGGTCTATGGGATTGTGGAGCCGCTGATTGAGGACACGCCCTGCGCGAATCGCGCCTGCCTCCTCAACGACGATTGCTGCCCTAGCGGAGTCTGTGTGAATACTTATGGCGGTGAGTGTAGACGGGAAAGGGAAAGGGGTCTTTCTTTTGTAATTACTGTGTTTTTCTACTCCCACAGAGGGCAAGTGCGTTTATGTGTTTGGACGACAACGTGATCTCTGCCAGCGTCATGCGGACTGTGCCACGGGCAGCGCCTGTGTCTTGGTGCCACACGAGAGCATCTGGCGTTGCGAGGCGGAGGCGCCACAGCCATCGTCGCTGCAGGATGTGTTTGGCATGCGGGCCAAGCAGCCGCTGGGCAGCGAGTGCAGCAGCAGCAGCGACTGTCAGGTGATCAAGTGAGTGAGGGGAAAGAACTGTCTGGCATAGGTAATCATCTGTCTCTCTCCCCCTCTGCCTCTCTCCCTCTCTCTTTCTCTGCTCAGTGGCATGTGCTGCCAGCAACAACGTCTGCATCATCGCACCGCCTCCAAGCTGGCCTGCGGCTACTTCCGCGACGCCTTTGACTGCGTGGATGTGGCACAAGAGGTAGGTAGACCCAGCAAGTTTCTTCTGTACCCCGTCTAACGCATACCCTGCAGCACTTGACCAGCATTTTTCAGCATCGTCGCAACTGAAGATACGTAGACAACCTAAAGGCACCGATTGATACGATACATACGATATATATATCCGATATATAAAGGGAACCACATACATATCAAATGTTTAACATAAATCTCTCTTGATGTTTACGAATATAGATAAGCCCAATATACTCTACATATACATATATGAGATATATACCCAATTTAAGCCACTTATATATGCAATATATACCCCAATATACCCCACATATATATGCGATATACTATGCAATTATATTACAATTATTCAGAGACGATTCGAGTCTTTTTCGAGTAGCGTTAACCCAAAAAAAAACATATAAATACTGACTGAGGCATTCAATGTTATAACAGTATTTTATTCAAATTCGATATCTAAATGTAAAACGATAAACGATAACCGATAATCAACTAGTAGCGTCGCCCATAACCAACCAGAACTGTAACCTCTCCCCATCTCCCCTTCCCTACTTACCTTCTTCCCAGTCAAGTCAAGTCAAGCGAGCGATTAAATACCGTTTTAAAGATCTACAATTAATCCTACATATGTAAATGTATATGATAAATGATAAACAACAAAGCAAATCATGCGAGTATAAAATGTTAATGAAACACAAACCAATGTAAACAAACAAAGCAAAAATAAACATGAGAAAGGCACGCGCAAAGTGCGCACAGGGCGCAAGCTCAAAAAACCAAAAAAAGAATCAAGTGAAAGTGTGAGTTATTCATATCCTGGAATTCAGAGCGCTTATATATCTTCAAAGGGCATAAGATATCTATTTATTTAATGCCTGCTAACGAGCAAACTTACTCGCCATTTCATTTGAAAACTTCTACAACTTTTTCACAATTTAACTAGGAATTTTTCCACTCCATAAATTTTACTCAATCAGATTAAAAACAAATTAAACGAGGAAAAAAGCTTACCTACGAGGAAGAAATTCTACCTTCGGCAAGGCGAAGGTTCTATACTCTTGCTGGTTCTTATCTGCTCCGTTTGTTCCAATACTAGTTATATATAATGCTGCAAAGTTAAATGGTATATGTTATGCCTGTGATTGACACTGATAAGTTATTTCAAAAATCATAACTTTTCTTCATACAAAAACCTTCATGGCGGCCGATTGTTCCTATGGCAGATATATGTTATATTGGTCAAATTTTGATGATATGTTAAATGCATATTATATATCAAGAAAGAGTACAATGTAGTTAGTTTGGTTGCAATATCTTGACAAGGGTTTGACTTGCAATAGTCAAATTCGCCGAATCTAGGCTGCGTAAAATAGGATCGCCAGGACATAGCCGGCTGCGAGTGATTTATAAGGAACACCACCCTGCATAGAGACCTCAAGCTAGCTACGGTTTTTGAGGCTATAAACATAGATTCGAGCCGCTATCACGATAGACGAGTGAGGCACAAAAACCGGCTTGCTAAGGCTCTAACTGGAACTCGTCTATCTAGGAGACTCCACAGGCGACACCCGAAGGACCTTATTCTACGGCCCCCCTCGACGAGGGCCAAGAGATGAAATGATCTCTTATTGTGATCTCAACTGTTAATTGTTATTATTTGTTAATGTTGTGTTACCAAGGACACAAAGGGGTATTTTAGACTACCTCGGATGCCCTAATAAAACTTAATAAATACAAAAATATCCAAATATATCCTCTGCAAGGGTATACAAATTTCATCAATTTTTGCTGCCAGTGCCGGACAAAGGTTTCTCACAGGTCCTGTGTTCCGTTTGGCTGGCTATTTCTCTCTCTCTCACTGTATTGCACTCTGGCTTCTAAGTCCCCAAATAATTTACAAATTGGCAAGGCCGAATTATTAATTACCAGGCAAGGACGTATTCTTCACTTGCTCGGGGACATATTTAAATTTTAATTAAGGCAAAAGTACCTCTGGCTCTGCTTACCTTATATCCAGCTGAAAATCCAAAAGAAAATTCACACGAGTTTTACTTGTTTTCTTGTTTTTCTTTTACAAATATTTTGGGTTTCATTTTCTTCATCATTTTTTATTTTTGTTGTTGTTTATTTCAAGTGCCAGTAAAAACGCAGCTTAAAGCTAAGTTAGACTCTGTTTACACTTTCAACGCGATTTGTTTTTGTTTTCAACAGTACACCGTAAATGCTCCACATACACATACACATACCAATCAATACCAATACCAATAGCATATCCAATTCACATACAGCTCCCTCTATATCGGTCTCTCTCTCTCTCTCTCTCTCTCTTACTCTTACTTTTTCTCTCTTCGGTTACGTTAAATACACAATACAAACACTTTACTTTTACATCGTCTCTTGTGGGGTAGCTCGACTGCTCTCCAGCCTTATAAATATATGGTAAATCGTAGTCCGGAAAATGCACAGTTCTGTATTTTGCGCTGTTATTTCAAGTCTTTGTGGGGGTTTTCCTTGTGGTTTGTGTTTTCCATGGGGATTTGTTGCCTTAGAGCTTTTGTTGCATACTTTTGTGTGCAGCGTAAATTGCGAACACTTTAGGACAACTGTTTATGTGCGGCTTAAGCTTTAATTTACACAGTTAAAGAGGATCGTCAAACGTCAATTTAACATTTTACAAATTGTTTTCTCTTTCTCTTCTCGATATTATTTACACACTTTACAATTACAGGAATATTCTTTGTAAAAACTTAAGCTAACAATCGGTTAATTTGCATATGGAATCGAATAATAATTTCATTTCAATTTCAGCAAATTACAATTACAATTACGTATAGAATTAAGAATTACAGGAAAATTAAGTTTAGGTGGAACTTAAAGTTGAAATCGCTTCGGTTCTTCTTTCTTTGTTTTTTGTTTTAGTTCGCCTAAATTAATAGGAAATCAAATTTCGCAGGCCGAAAGTTATAACAGCATAGGTAATAATGTTTATAATATAGTTTCTCTCTCGTATAGAATCGTTCGTGAATATATAATATGTTTGCATGTATGGTTTACTTAGTTGATAAAATTAATGGATTCTCTTCTCTCTCCGATTCTATTTCGCTATCTCTGTGGTTCTCTAGTGTAGTTTAATCTCTCGGGGGATACAGGAAACATTTCATGTTACATAGAAACTACTATTGCAGATGGAGTGGGGTGTGTGAGGGGGGGAGGGGGGGTAAGTGAGTGTGCAGTGCAGACATGTAGCAACATTCAGTTAAACATACAATCATACAATCAAACCTAACCTCAGCTGCAAAGGGACTTAAGTTTAGAAGTTTTCTCCTCTTACACATATTCAAATCTGTTTGTTCATGAAACATCGAGTTGCCTACGAAATACATGTACATATGTATTATATATATGTATATATATGGTATACAATGTGTCGCCTTAAGAGTACAGTTAAAATAGGAAGAAGAAGCTTTGGTTATAATAGAACTGAATGCGGGGGGACGAACTTAACTGCGATATCTCTCTAGATCTCCAGCTATGCATATGTATAAGATGTACACGCGTGTGTGTGTGTGTGTGAGTATGTGTGTAGGAGACAGCAATTTGAGCAGCTTTCTTATTGGGGGGCGGCGCGCCAATTTGATTTGATGTCCTTTTCGTTTTCTATCAATTTTTGTATTTATTTTCTTGTAATTCGTGAGTTTCCTGAGTTGTGTTTATGTCAAAAAATTGAATCCTCTTTAACGTCTATAAACGTATCTCTCTCTATAAATCGTGTAAATCGCTACGGTTCTATATATTTATATTCTATATATGTGTGATATTTTAGCAGCTCTGCTTGTTTTGTATTTTGTATTTTTGGGATTTTCATTTTGTTTTCTCTTTTTTTGTTTTGTTTTGTTTTTGTTTTGCTGCTGTTCTGCTCAGTCTTGGCAAAGTCTTTTAACTGTTTTGTATTTTGTTTTGTTTCGTTTCGTTTGTGAACAGTGGCTATAAAAAATATACGTACGCCTCGCCTAACTTCGTATATATGTATATATCGTGTAATAATCGTGTCGTCTATTTAGGCCCTAATTGCTTAATGGCAGCGCGGCGTTAATCTGTGGCGCGCCGCAATGCCGCAACGTTGCATGAATCAAGGCGAATCTCAGCAAAGAAAATATGTACAAAAGAAGGAGGCGGGGATAAACTATGCATAAGAAAACAATGAAGGATAAGGACAAGGTAAGCACTGGGGGTGATTGCTATGTGTGTGTGAGGGGGTGTATGTGAGTGCTGTGAGTGTTTGTGTGTGTGTGCTGTGTGGGTTATAGCTAAATATTTACACAAGTATTTATTAGTTAGTTGCTTGGTTTATCTTAGTTAGGTTCTGTTTGTTGTTGCGTTGCTTGTCGCTTGAAGGTAACACGGGGCCAGGTTCACAGGTTACGCAGGTTACACAGGTGCGATGTATACAGTAAATATAAAACGCAAACTCCACTCGGGGCTCAGGGCTTTATCCAGGCTAGTCACGGTCATTAGGGCCACAATCAGTTCTTGACCTTGTCCTCGACACGAATGGCGGCGAGCGTCTTCTTGATGCGCAGTGCAGTGAGACGCGCCACTGGATTGGGGTACCAGCACTCCTTCATGACCTTGGCCATGTTGTGCAGCACATCGGAGGCGTGCCAGCGATTGGGTATGTTCGGTCGGCTCTTCTCTATGCAGACCACCTGAAGGCAGAAGGAAGTATAAGTAAGACATGCCAAACAACACGCTCCTGCCCCGACTCACCTTCTTCATCTCCTCAATGCTGGGATCGGGCTGCACTGCATCCCAGTAGGGCAGCTGATACTCCTCAAAGATCATGCCCATGTTGCACCGACGCGCTATCTCCCAGAGTATCAAGCCAAAGGCGTAAACATCCGCTCGCTTGTACGAGTCAAAGTGCTGGGCATTCATGCTCTCGTCCAGCACCTCGGGTGCCATGTAGCGCTTAGTGCCCACACGATGCGTTGAGGGTATATCCACAGAGTCATCCTTTTCCACATGCCGCACTGCCAGACCCAAGTCACCAATGGCACAGGTTAGATTCGTCTTAACCAATATGTTCTTTGACTTCAGATCACGATGAGCAATTGCAGGTTTACCCCGCGTGCCCACAATGTCCATGTGCAGATGTGCCAATCCCGTGGCAATGCTTAGTGCCATGTTCAACATGGTATTGGTGTCCACAGTGTGTGTGGTCAGATAATCAAACAACGAGCCGTTCTCATGGTAGTCCGTGACCAACCACAGCTGTGTCCAGGTGCCATTGTCTGAAGGAGAAAGCGCAAACAGTTCAGGTAAGACTGGAGTGGAGAAGGAATCGAGCTACACTCACCCTTGTTGTCTGCCGCAATGAATCCCAATATATTTTCATGTCGCAACATCACTGTCTGATAGATCTCCGCCTCACGAAACCAGGAACACTCCTCGCGACTGGAGAAAATCTTGACGGCCACATTCTCGCCACGCCAGCGTCCACGCCAGACCTCACCGAAGCGTCCCTTGCCAATGACATGACACAGCTGCACTTGGCGTGCAATGGAGCGCTGCACAAGCAGAGGCAGGCCAGCTGAGGGGAAGAGAAGAGGGATTAGAAGAGGAAGGTTTAGATAACTGATCATTTCACTTACCTGAACCCGAACCCGACGTGGTCATCTCAATAATATCATGCAACGTTGTGTTCCCATTCAGTATGGGATCATACACAGAATCCTCCTTGGCAAAGGGTCTTCCATTGCCCAGTCGCTTCTTTCGCTGATAGTAATACCAACCCATAGTACCACTCAAACAGATGATCAGCGTAGCTCCAACAATGATGGCCACCAGTTGCCAACTGCTTAGGGTCTTATTCGGTTGAAAATCTGAGCATAGAGGAGCAAGAGATTAGTAAACAGATAAAGAAGAAGAGGAGAAAGAAGTTGCTGCATAAGCTGAGCGTGAGAATTAATGGAAAATTATAATGCCAGAAAGTTAGTGCAGTGTAATTCCGGGTGAGAACGACATGCAGAGTAAAGCGATAACAAAAGGTGAGAAGTGATAAAGTTGCCAAACCCAAACGCATAATAAAATAAACAAACCATAAAAACAGTTGCAAATTGTGCATTCTACATTATAAAACAGTTATTATTATAGTTAGTTATTAGTGTGTATGTGTTTGCTTGTGCATTCGTGCATGTGTGTGCGCGTGTGTGTGTGTGTAGTACATGCATTTGTTCACTAACCTGCACATGACTTTCGATAGTTATTTACAAACCTTTGCATACTTTGCGGCGCAAACTTAAAATCTACAGAGCAATAAACTGAAAACACACACAGCCAGACAAGAGCAGCCACCCACACAGTCATACAAACACACAGTCACAGTCTCTCACACATACATACACACACCAGGGGCAATGCAAATGAGCTGAACCCCAGTACACTAACAGTGGTGGCCAGAATAAGTGGTATGGTCTGCATAAGTTTATGGCACTAATACTAGTTATATTTATTTAGTATATTTATGGTATTTATTCAGTATATATTTAGTATATATAGTAAGTGAATACTTTGGTATATACTAAGTAAATACCAATCAGTATTTATTAGTTAAATACTTGGTAGTTTTATTCGGTATATATTATGTATTTATTTGGAATATACACTAATTATTTCTTTGGTATTTATTTATATATATTTGATATATATTTAGTATTTATCTGGTATATATTTAGTATTTATTTGGTATATATTTAGTATTTATCTGGTATATACTTTGTAGTTAACTAGGATATATTTCGTATTTATCTGGTATATATTTAGTATTGATCTGGTATATACTATGTATCTATTTGGTATTTATTTAGTATTTATCTGGTATAAATTTAGTATTTATCAGGTATATACTATGTATTTATTTGTTGCAATTTGTGCCAACTCTCGCTTGCAGTGTGTGTGCCAATTTTGCGTGCCACCACTGTGCTTAATATTAAAAAAAATACTGCAGACAGCAAAAACACAAAAATGCGGCCAGAAATGAATGAAATGAAGCCGCCGTCGTCGTCGTCGTCGCTGTCGTTGTTGTCGTTGTTGGTGGGCAGCGACGTCGACGGCAGCAATGAATGAATATGAATGCACGACTTGCATAAACACTGAGGACGCAGACGAGAGAGCAGAGAACGGCGCAGTGTGGCAGACAGAGAAAGAGAGGGAGGGGGGGAGGGTCAGGAAAGAGAGCGAGAGAGAACGCGAGCGAGGTAAACAAAGAGTGACGCGTCTGGCAACGTTGACTGCATCGCTGTTGTTGTTGTTCTTGTTGCCTTCTACTTCCACTGCAGTTGTTGTTGTTATTGTTGTTGCTGTCTGTTGGCCCCCTTGAGACAGTTGTTGTTGTTGCTGTTGCAGTTGCTTATGCTTTTGTTCTTTGCCTACTTCCTTTTTACAGTTGCTTTGCCTTGCCGTCGTGTTTTTAACAAGTCAATGTGAATGATGCGAAAGGTCAGCAGACACGCACAGAGAGTGCTGCACAGGTGCGTGCAGGCCAAGGGGGGGTGTAGACGCAGACAAGGTGAGTATACACAACAACAACAAATACAGGTGTGCGTGTGCAGCGCTTGTGTGTGTGTGTGAGGAATCCCAAGAAACGACGGCACAAGACGCACATGTTGCAAGTGCTTGGGACAGGGACAGGGACAATGGGCAGGGGGGCGAGACGCAGCGGGACAATCGACGGCGTGCAGCATGACAGAGATGTGAGTGTGTGTGATGGAGATGTGTTATGCAGGTGTGTGTGTGTGTATGGAGTGTGTGTGATGCGTGTGTGCCACAAAATTCTGTCTAAAAAACGCAAATGATGCGGTGCAATGACATGGGCGTGGTACAACTGACGCACAAAGTGGGGCGCGGGGGGCGCATATGAGATGTGGTTAAGATGTTTCTCTCGCAGATGTGTGTCTCTGAATGAGGCATGAGTGGGCGTGGTATGGGCAAGTGTGTGGGCGTGGTGGTGGTGGTAAGCAACTCTCACCTGGTATAGGCCCCATGTAATTTGGACGCGTATTGCAAAAATCTGTTGAACAACACTGTGTACGGGAGTTGGGTGTCTCTTCGTGACACGAGGTGGGATCTTCAGGTGGCAGGTGTAGGTTGGTCAGGCATCTACATACATACATACATACACATACAGATTGATTTTCCATCTTTTCTTTTGCAATTTTCTTTTCATTTTTTCTTTTTTTTTTGAGTTTAATTTTAGTTACAAACTACTTTAGTTAGGCTTAGGCGAGGGGAGGGAGGTAAAGGGGGGGAGTAATAATTGAACTAATTGTTGTTGTTGTTGCTGTAGTAGTTGTTGCTATTGTTGTTGGTGTTGTGCAGGTTGGTAAAGCAGCAGTTGTTGTTGTTATTGTTGTTACTAAATTCAGCTGTAAAATATTAGCAGCAGCAGCAGCGAGAGCGTGCGAGCAAAGGCGTGGACTAAGAGGGGGTAGGCCACGATCATTGACAGCTTGGAGCAAAGGGGGGGCAGCAGCAGCAGGTATACATTTAGAGGGGGGGAGGAGGGAACACAGCAAAGTTGTAAAATATTTCCCAGTTTATATACAGAAAATACTCCAAAAAGGGGAATCCAAAGCACCAGAAAAACAAGTGAAGATCATAAAAAACTAACCTCAAAAAATAGAGAGCATGGTAACCCTAAAATAAAACTAACACGGGAGCAGACTTGCCACACCTTCCACACTTACTAAGAACTACTTACTATGGACTAAGAGTTCCTTTTCTCTCTGTGTGTGTGTGTGAAAGAAGCGACTACAAATTGCAGAGAGAGAGAGAGCGAGTACAGACAGTACAGTCAAAACTGGCTATACTGGTTGCCCCCGGCCTATATAAGCTTAGGGTGATTCGACTGTACTACAGTAAGAAATTTACTAGGCATGCAAAAAGTTTGTTTTGATTGAGCAAAGTCAAAAAAGAAGAATAAAACTATTTTGTTGTTGTTGCTAATAAAGATAATTGTGTGTGTGGGTGTAGTTGTTGTTGTTGTTGTTGTTCTTGGCTATTGTTGTTGGTGTTGTAGCTTGTTGTTGTGCAGTTAAGATAGTCTGAGATACAATAGAGTGAATAGAGATAGAGAGAAAGAGCGAGAGACGAGCGTCAGGCGCGTGCAAAAGAAGCCTACTGAGAGAGAGAGAGAGAGAGAGAGAGAGAGAGAGAAAGAGAGAGAGGACTACCAAGAAGCGAAGAGAACAAAGTGCAAATAGAAAATGAAAATATAGTCTAAGAATCATTTGCAGCAAAAGAAAGAAAAGAACACTAAAATCTTGTGCAGAGCAAAATAAAAAATTATTCAATTAATTATTTGATTATTATTAATAAATTGTTGCTATTAAGAATTGTTGTTGTTGTTGGTGCAATTACAAGTGTAGTTTGTGTTCTAGTTGTTGTTGTTGTTGTTGCAGTGCATTTTAAAAGAAGGAGAAGTGCAAACCAAAAATAATGAAGCAGAAAATTTAGTTTGGTTTTTGTTTTTTTTTTAAATTTGTATATCCCTTTTGTTGTTGTTGTTGCTAGTTTACTGGTATTGGTTTTAGTTGTTGTTGTATTGTATTTGCTGTACCTTTTTCAAATATCCTCTTCATAAGCTCTTCTTTATTGCAGAAGTCCGTGCTACAACAGCTAATTCTATACGAATCGAATTTACGGCGGCTGGAGAGGCATTCCAGCGGCTCGCGATGAAGCTCGTAGCGCTTATTGAGGCAACTGTACGACGTTCAGAGAGAGAGACAACAATACACAACGGTAAGTACAGGTGTGTGTGTGTGTGTGTGAGTGTGTGTAGGTGTAAAGGTGTGTGTGTGTTTGTTTGTTTGTTAGAGAGAGACAGAGGCAACGACGAGCGAACGAAACGTAACGAAGAAGGAAAGTGCAGAGCAGAGTTTGATTTGTTTGGGTTTGTCGGGTGTACAAGAGAGAGAGACAGAGAGAGAGAGAGGGAAAGAGAGCGAGAGAAAGATAACAAATTAGTAATATTGTTGCTTTTTTTGTTGTTGTTGTTGTTGCCACTGTCTTTCGGCCAGTTGCTAATTGAAACACAGTCTGGTTAGTCGCAATCATCAAATCAGAAACAAAATGAAAAGAACAGAACAGAAATAAAGTAACTTTTGTTGCCAACAGGAGGAGGCGCCTCGCCTTCTCAGTTGATGCGGCTGTTGTTGTTGTTGTTGCTATTGTTGCTATAGTTGCTCATGTAGTTGTTGCTGTTGTTGTTATTGTGCGCTGCAGTTGGATTAGCTTAGGTTATGTTCACTTTCAAGTCGAACTCAGCCACGAGCAAAATGTTGGGAAACAAGTTCAAAATCGAACGAACAAACTTGGAAACAAAGCACGAACTCAGTGAGGGGGAAAGTGGGGTGACGTAGGGTGAGGAGCATGGATTTGTGGATAGCGGGGGGCGGGGGCGGGCGGAGCGTGCATAAGGCGCACCTTCGTAGACCAACGTAGGCGTCTGTAACCCACCAGGACCAGCAGGAGCAGCAGCTATGGCCGATCTGTAGTACTTGATCACAGGTCTCAAATCCCGATTGCAGTAGTCGCGATCCTTGCAACACGCATGACCACCACGTGTGGCAGCTGGACGTGCTGTCGGTCCGCCGTGCAGACCCTCATTGCACCAGATGAATCGACCCGGCGGGAAACTCTGCGACATGTGAAGGCAGCTACGCAACACACAGAGTTGCATAATTGTTTTGTTTTTGTTGTTGGTTTGTTGTTGTAGTTATTGTGTACAGTGTGTAGAGGGGGTGTCACTTGAGAAAAGGGGGTCGAGAGGGTACAGGGGGTCGCTGACTTACCGGAAACTAAAGATTATCTTGTCATCCTTGTCCTTCTCCACGGAGGTAAAGCAATAGCCATCGGTCTCGCATATGTGATTCGTATCCTTGCAGATGTCGCAGTGGCATTTGATGAACTCTGAAAGGGGGGGAGGGGGGAAAGAAGAGAGAAGAATGAAAGTTTACTATTTAGTATAATAATTATTTAGTAAGAGGAACTGTACTGCGACCTATTAGACCTATTGTACCCCAGCTCAGCTTAGAGCTCCTTAATCAGTTCAGTTTTCCTTATGAATTCTACGATTTTCCCTGCACCTTATTTCATTAATTTAGTGTATGTGCTTTCTCAGTGTTGCATAATCCATACAGTTTCTATTATATTTAACTTGTGAGTTATATTATATTGCATACCTTGCAGGCAACGCCTTAGAAATCTATGCGAGCATTAAAATTAATTCCTTATTAACTTCCTTGCTAATTATCCGTTTTTATTCAATTTTACAGCAATAATTTGGACTGTTATAGTTGTTGTGTTCACCGAAAATGAACGTTATGGCATTAAAACAATGCTTGCAAATTAATTTTTATTAATTTACGGAGGCAAAAGGGGGCGTGGACAAATTCTAAAATGTACTTTATGTACCTACAATAAGAAGGCATTTTGGCAACAAATTTAATAATTCTAACTCTTATAATCTCTTGAGAAATAATTATTCATACGCACAAACAAGGCAATGTAGACTCTATAGTTGATAAAAAAAAAAATATATACACTTTGTGTGGTAGGGGATACTGGATTTTCCCCGTATAACTTAATAAAAAGAATAAAATATAAAAAAAAAAAAAAAAAAACTTTGTGTGGTCTGCCACGCCTCCTTATACCCATAACATACACTTGCCACAACCCTATAATACTCTCCTTTCCCATGGTTAGAGAGTATAAACATCACACTCTATTAACAAACTATTGTATTGCTAGCAAAAAAAGAGAGATCTATTATTGCAGTCTATCAATAAACTCGTGTGTTATCTGTACTATTCAATCAATCTATTTATAACACCCGCTGCTCGGCTCTGCTCTGCTTGAGTTAATCTCGAGCGAAACTAACCCCAAACAACGTTATCGAAGACTTTGGGGGCCAATTAACAAGTCGCGCTTAAGCCGCAGTTAAAAGTTCATTAATCATAATTCGTTCTTCTATTCGGCGATCGCTGACATTGTCGTCAGCTAAGGTGAGAGGGCAGTATGGAGAGAGAGGGGGGAGGGGAGGTGGCCTGAAGGCGGAGGGGTATGTCTCAAGTTTCTTAACAAAAACAAAAGGCATTTAGCATAATAACAGCAACAGCAACAACGATGACGAAGACAAGTGCAAAGCGGAAAGCATAAAGAACCCAGACGAAGTCGACTGCGACGCTGACGTCGCTGCAAGCGTTGCGCGCCAGTTTTGTTTGGCTGCAGTTGCAGTTGCATTTACTGTAATTGTTGTTGTTGTTGTTGCCTCGACTGCAGTCTGTGCTGCAGGTGGGGGTGGCTGAAGTGGCAGCCGTGTCTGCTGCAGCTGCGTGTGGGGTACGAGAGCTTTGTCTGCCAGCAGCGCAGACAGCGCATTGACACGACGACGCGCACTGACGTCACGAGACACAGCTCGAGGCGGGCTAAGTCACGGGACAGGGGGGCCAGGGGGAACTGTGCCCAGACAGCCGCTTGTAGCTTGAGCTGCGGCTCTTTGAGGTGTTAAAGTCACGCGAGCCGCGTCTGGTGTCTGATGTCTCTCCCTCTCTCTCTCTCCCCCCTCTCTTGCTGCTTTTATTTCATACTTACTTTCGTGCTTCTTATTGTGCAGCGGCGCGTAAGTGGGCAACGACATTGTGGCAGAGGCAGAAGCATTCGCTGCTGCTGGCAATTGAATTGGCACCGAACTGTTGTTGTTGTTGTTGCTCTTGTTGCTGTAGCTGCTATTGTTGTTGTTGCCATGGCCGCCGTTATCAGCGTCGGACTGAGACGATTTAGTTAGATAAGCGCCAGCTGTTTCATTTGCTGCTGCTGCCGCTCTCGCAGTCGTTGTTACTGCTGCCGCTGCTGCCTCAGGCAGCAATTTGTGTCCAGTTTTTGTTGTTGCTTCGTTTGGGGTACTTATGACGTATTCAACTGGCGAGGCTGCAACAAAAAGAAAATTTAGGTTAGTTTCGCACCTACTACACGGTCACAAAAAAGTCCTCAGCCAGTGTTGGCTAACACGCGTTCAACTTACCGCAGCTGGCATTCAACACTGCCAGCAGGCAGAGCGCCGACAGAAACATTTTATTGTATTTCTCGTTTATTTTATTTTTGATAATCGTCTTTGTTATTGTTTTCGCTATTGTGATTTTCTTTTGTTTTCCGCGTAACCACACACGCACAAACACAAACTCACACACGCGCGTACACGTGCACGCACACAAGTGCACAGTGGCTCAAAGTCTGTGTGGGCAACAGCAGAAACTTATTTTCATTCCTTGGAGAAGAGGGGCGCGGGTGGTGGGGCAGGACACAAACAAAACTATGCAAAGGAGGTAGACGACGACAGAGACGTCAGCGCTGGCGTCGACTGCGACGACGACGCTTAATTCGCTTTGTATTGCGCATTTATTGTTGAGGACTCGTCGCGCTCTCGCTCTGTTTGCGCCACAACGAGCTTTACATTTTGTTTAAACATTCGTTTAGCGATAGTTAATGAGCGTAATCAGAACCTTCATTCTGTGCACCTGCTGGCACGCATATTTCATCACTTAATGCACGGCACACACGGGGCATATACACAGCATATATGGCCAAAAATTCGCTACACTTCGCACTCCTCTCTTTGAAAGACTTCGACGACTTCTTTCCCAATCCAATTAGAAAAACTTATTCCCCTCCCACTTTATGGTGATTTTTTCAGGCGTATTTTCATCACGTGAGTTTGGCACTTGCGCGGCTTGCAATTCACTCAATTTGTATTTACAATTGTGGCCAGCACCTTGAATTGTATTGTGCACTGTTGTGTTTGCATAAATTTGTATTATTTATGTGTTATATATGCAATTTTGTTTAACGAAATCAGCGGAAAACCCGTCTGTGTGTGAGTAGTTTTGCGAACGATGTGAACAGTGTGACCGATTGTGGTAACGCTGAAAAAGCAGCAAATCATACTGCAAAAATACTGCTGATAACCGCAATGCGATGCCACCTGATAATCTTCTCTGCAAATATCGATAACATTACTTATCGTACTTTGTAACAGCCCAGCTGAACAATTGCTTTAATTTTGCAATTTGGAATTCTACAATGTTTTCTCAATTTTATATTATAAATCACAATGTATTTATTAAGATGTTGAACAGAAATTTATTTCCGCTAGTTCTGCGTACAGGTACTAGTACTCTGAAAATGCCAGGCAATCAACAAAACATTTGTCAATTTCAATATTGGGAGACCTCCTCGATTTAATCATACATGAAATAGATCTATTGCCACAAGAGGCTCAGTAGGGACAGTGGTGGCATGCCGGGCTCAGCGCCTTTCGAGAATCCTGTGGGGATGATAACATGCATGTCAATATAAAATCAATAGATAACGCTGCTTCCTCTTGCCGCACGTGCACCGTGCGTACTTACCCAGGTAAAGGACCATGGGCACAAAACCCCAGTGGAATGTGGTCTGTACAATGTCCACCACCACTCCAAGACGTTCCTTGACTCCCTCAGAAAGGACCATTTTAATTTATTGCAATTAAATGTTAACAGTGAACGTTCACGCTCGAATTACGAAATGTCTATGAAGCCAATTGCCGACTGAAAAGACAAGTGTTGGTAAGCGTGTTTTTTGTCCAACTCAAACAGAATAGTTGTAATTACATTAATAATTAAAGCTCAGTTGTAGAATTTAAAACGCTGCTGTGATGTTACTTACAATACTGTTTTTTTAAACAAAGCCAACTATTCTTAAACATGTTTGACATTATTTCGGTTAACTACACTTTGAATGTGCTGACCTTGCCACACTGCACAATGATTTCATACAAAACGTAAACAAAGCAACAGGGCTACCAGACCTCGCACTTGTTGGGTTCTTTTAACAGATGAGCATGCTTTGATACAAAATATAATAAATAGGTAAAAGACCAAGCCAAAAAAAACATCCTTTTCAAAATTAATTTAAATTTACAAATGCATTGTTCTAAATCAGCTGTCCAGCAAAATTACTCACGTCGTGTCCACTTGTGTTTGTCTTTTCGTTCGATACGTTCGCACGCTGTCAGCCCTAGTTCTTTTCCACTGCAGCCCTGTCAGATGGTAGTGTATCGTGCCCGCTAGAGAATTTTAATTGCCTTTTAGTTTATTAAATGCATTAAAATAAACTCAGCGCAGACCGCTCGCAACTGCATAATAGAAGAGACGTACAGAGGCTGCAAAATACACCTCACTCACACACAGAAAGTAAGTGATAAGCAGGTGTCGTCGACGACTTTCACACTGACATTGTGTTTCAATGTGGGTGAGAAAGGAAATTGAGTGAAAAATCAATTTTGTATTATGTAAGTTGACTTATGCTGTAAAACCGAAATTTGTTTGTTTTGCAGATATTAATTGATTGCACAGACCATGAAAACAACTAATATTGGACTATACGCATTTCGTTTAACCTTCGGTCAGGTGAGCATTCATTAAAAACAAACTAAACAAAAAAAAGTATTGGCAAGTGCAAAAAATATGTAAATCAAGGGGAATTTACGCACAAAGGGAATTTCCCAAACACGTTTATAAAATTCCCTCGCACACACACTCGCGCGCGCACACACACACACACACACAAATGGAACTGCAGCCTGGTGACGCCTGTGAGGAATGCCTCAGTCAGGGCCTGCATCACAAATTACGTTACTTCTACATTAATCTCGAGGAGCAACTGCTCAAGTGCGAGTCGCGCACTTGCCTCTGGCCACACAACGATGAGGTTTCCTCTGACGAAGAGGACGCGAAGGAGGATGGAGTTGAATCTCAGTCAATACCTACGACAGATGACGATGATTTCATTATGCAGTTGCTGCAGGAGTTAGGCCCCTCCGAGGAACAGCCGGCCACAGAAGCTAGTGTAGCCGCTGTCGAGCAGTTCTCCATGCCGGATCTATCAGACTTTGGCTTGGCTGATCTTACCTCGAGTTGCGAGACCTTTCTCTCCATTCAACCTCAGCCTGCGGACAGTACAAAGATCAGTATAAGTGCGTCGCCACCGCCGCCTGCTGCCAGTGCAAAGATCAGTGCAAGTGCGTCGCCGCCAAAGCTGTTATCCAATCTTAAAGCATATGATAAACCATTATCTATGCCTGCAACAAATACAACAAAAGCAACATCAGAAAATAAGACATATGCACAGCCTGAGGCCACACCAAGTATTAACTTCAGCATATCCCTGCCTGAAGAGATTGACTTAAAACCTGCAATTGCTGCTGCACCCAAGCCACAACTCTTTCAACTACCTCCTCGCAAGGCTTCCACGCTATCCACCAAGGAGCAACAGCCTGCATCGCACAAGCCGCCGCCAAGAGAAATGCCGTCGCCTTCATCCACAACTACCTGCTTTCTGGACGCACTGAGGCGACAGCCAGTTCGACCCATACGCAGTCCCCCCCAACAGAAGCCGCGCAAGAGACGCATTCCTGCACCAGGAGCAGTTCCCCGAGCTGGACCCCCTCCCACGCAGCTGGTAATGCAGTTCCTCGGCCGCTTAGGAGCAGAACGACAAAAGGAAGTGAAAACCGAAGGCGAAGAGGAAGTGAAAAAGGAAGCGCAATAAATGCAGCGTGCGTGTTTTGTTTTTTGGATTTTTTCATTGTCAATCGAAATAAATTTGCGTATCAAAATGTCCAGCTGTGTGTGTGCGTGTGTGTATGTGTGTGCGTGTGTGTGAGTTGGAATTGCAAACAGGTCCGCTTTATTTATAAACATTTCGGATTTTCGACGATCGCGTCGTTTATTTATGCGCGCCACGCGTCCAGCGCATGATGAGCAATGGGCAAGAGATAGCGAAAGATCCCAGAAAGATGCCAGAGAGATGCTCTGGATGACGCGGGAAGCAAGACAGGCAAGAAGCAAAGCAGGTCGCTTTAAGTGCGTCACAAGGCGACGATGGCCGCCAGCTGCAATGCGGTGTGTGTGAGAGAGAGAGGTCGTAAGAGAAGAGGAGCTGAAGAGAGCAGGCGATAAGCCGAAAACGGTTAAGCGGGCAATGTCAGCTGTGCACAGTGGTGCAGGCGCAGCAACTCTGGGGAATTTTATGAGACAGTGTGTAAACAGTTGCAGCAACGCGACGCCAGCAATTCTAAAAATATCCGCACTTAGTATTTAAATAGGAAAACAAAGAAATGTTTGCGCTAAATTAAATTTAATACGCACTTTTCTGTTTAATGCGCACAAGTGTTAAAACATAAGATTCTAAGTATTATAACTATATAAGGCAGAAAACGTTTAACAGAAATAGATATATGATATTACACTTTATGTAAGTAGTTTGCATTTCACTTTTAAGAATTCTGACTAAGGAACATACAATTCCATTTAGCAACACGAAAATCGTATAACATTTCAATGGGTTTTCAATAAGAAAATAAAAGAAATGTTGACGTTTAATTTAAAACACATTTCTTCTCACTTTAATGCACAGAGTTGTACAAATATTAGATTCAAAGAATGATGATAAATACTTTATAGGGAACGTTTAACAATGAATATGAAATTGTTTTTTTTATAAAATTGAGCTTAGTTCTAATTTTAACATTGCGTATTTCTCACCTATGAGCTTAAAATTACAGTGGAAAATTAGATTTACATGATAATTAATGTAGATATTTTTCATATTGTGGCTATTGAGTTTAATAGACCTTTAAGAAACATAGAAATTCACAATTGTTGTTTACATTTTAATCTATATTAAACGTCTCACGCTTCCATCAGTCTGTCACTCTCCCTCTCTCTCAAGCACTCACGGCGATACTTTTATCGTATTGCGCAATGTGCGCACTTGTATACAAATGGCCTTGGGCCCACAGTGCACTGTGGAGCAAGTTGACGACGTCACCGCCACGCGCTCGTTTCCAGCTTTTGCGTCTTCTATCAGTTTACATTGAGAATGCAAAAAGTTGCTCTAATTGCACTAGCAACAGTAACAACAACAACGATAACTAATACAATTAACAAGTGTATACTAGATGAGCTTGGCCCCCTAGAGAGACTGAGTGTTGCTGGGGGGAATGCTGTAATAGTTAACGGAATAAGCAGCAACGCCGCTGTCTCGACAGGTGTTTACAAGGTTCAGTCGCATTCCAAATCGTAAGCAGTGGGCGATAATAACCCCAATATCAGTTCAATGAACGTGGGAATGAGTGTGAGGGGTAATCGAACACATTCATCATTGGCGGAGGCACTTGAACTTGTTGCCAACAGCCGGCAAAGGCGACTCTGCTGCGTAGTAGTAGAAATACTATTGACGCCGGCAGAGATCAGACTCGATCACACTCGGGCAGTTGGCCAACAATTTGTTTGGGCACGTTGTAGCTATAATTATCTTACCTGTTTATAACCAGCCCCTATATCTTATCTCTCTCTCTGTCTTTCTCTTTGCAGGCATCTCCACTGTCTGCGCAGGCCTCCTTGCACAGCAGCCATGCTTTCACCACCAGTTCCTCTTCGCCCAATCGCGTGGTGACGCGCTCCGCCACCATGCTGGCTCTCTTTGGGATTGCACTCTCCTCGTTTAGCCTGAAGCAGCTGCTGGCTAAGAAGCACAACAAGCCAAATGCGTTGCGCAAGCTCTAAGATCATAGGAGAAGCAGCAGAAAGCAAGAAAGCAGAGGAGGAGGACTAGAAGGAGACAGTAGCTGGTCATGTCCTGTAGCCACGCGCCATATGCATTCTCAGTTCCCATTTCTTACTCGCAATCGCATCGTTAGGATATATATATTTCTTTAGTTTAAGTTATCATCATTCACATGGACATGGCCTGCTTCGGATAAAGATAGACCTCCTTAAATGCTTGGTTGCACTGTGCTGATCATATACTTCTGTTCAGATGTACGAATTCGTCGTATATGTATATACGCACTTTCTACTTCTTCACAAACACACACACACACACAGACACACATACAAGCGTAACTAAGGTCACCAGCCGCCAACAACAAAAAGGAATAAAATTGTGATAGTTAATTGTGTAAAGAAAATGTTGATACGATGAATGATGATGAAGACAAAGTTTAGGTTCCCATGGAGTCCTTAGTGTGTTGTCGTTACGTCCCCATCAGCCTCCCTACAGTCTCGTTGTATGTGTGTGCGAGTCCTGATATGATATACCATATAGACTTTTAGTTATGAATTCTAAATTTAATTGAGAAGCAAAGCCAAAAGCAAAGATACAACTAAAACTGAAACATGAAACGACTAAGTGAAGTGAAGGAAGCGATAATACTAATGAGTAAACAATAGCAATAATAACAATAACAATAGATCGGGGGATATATAGCCAATTGCCAAGTTTTGGACTGCAATTAAAGGGCAGCAGTATCCAACAGCAACAATTGTATTAGTTTTAGTTGAACATTCAAATAAAAACGCATTATCAAAACAGAGTTTGTCTTTTGAAGTTATTTAAAGCAAATATTTCTTACTTTTCAGCCTAATCTAAGGACTTCTATAGAGAAGATCTGAATTAATTCCCGACTTACCGAGGGTTCCAGTTTTAAATTCTAATTCATTCTAAACTTAATAATAAAGTAACTTCAGCGTAAACCACATATTCTGGAGATATAAACTTTATCAGTCCTTTCAACTAATTCTACTCCTAAAAGGGTTTTCTAGGTCTTTCTGTAGTTTCTCAATAAAAACTCTAGAATCTAGAAGCGCATCCATTACAGCATTTTTTGCTCTGCCTGCTCTTTTTCACAATCTTCTGCATTCTCTAGAAACAATAATATCTTTGAGTTGGTCAAGGTTGTATTATAATTAAGTTTTTTTTTCGATTTTTGAATGTAACAGGCATTTCATTCATGACTGCAGTGTTGCATAGGTTTAAAAGATATTAAGCTTGCAAGTCAAAGGGAAATTTAAATGCCTGAAGTTAAATTTTAATTATCCCAATTAATAGCTTTTGCATTAATAAACATTAAATATAAATACATAAATAATAAATATTGAATTTACCGGCATTTATAAATTCCCTTTCAATGTTTGTTTTGGTTGCTCCGTCACATGAGAACCAAATGAGCGAACCGGAACTAGCCAGCACTTGCTGTGCTCGCGACAGTGTTGCAAAGTGTGTTGCACATTAGTGCCAGATCAAAAACATATGAAAAAACACATACAAATAAATGGGTGACGTGCCTACTGCCAACTCGTAGAATTGTTATTATTTGTAAATTGAAAAAAGGCTTAAAGCCCTGGCAGGTTGCAACAAATGCGCTAAGCAGCCCCGAGCCAACTGGAGAGCAGCAGCTGAGGCAGCACCAGCATCAGCAGTCGAGCAGAGCAAGCGAAGCGCAGACCAAATAAAATGGGAATAAACGTCAGCAGAAATGCCGACTTGGCGTCGAATGAGTTTCTACTGCGATTTGTGGGACGCCAGCACATACCACACGATGACGAGGCCTTCTGGAATGGCCTGCTCAACTACAACATTGTGATGCCAGAGAACAGGTGAGCAGCGAGCAGCAGCGGCAGCAACACGTCAGCAACAACTCACCCAACCCTCTCTCTCTCCCCCACAGCCAGGATCAGCTGAGCCTGGACTCGCGACTGGAGACACTATGTCAATCGTTCATTGGGAACAACCTGAAGACCGGCAACTTTGGCTCGCTGGTCACTGTATTTCTGGAGAAGGCAACAGAGCTGTTGTCCCTCTCCGACCAGGAGAGCAACATGCATGTGTGGCAGACATTCAATGCGCTCTTTATCATCCGCTCGCTGATCAAGTACATCAACGAGACTGGCTCGGAGTTCCAGCTGCTGCAGCACTTTGAGGCCATGCCCAGTGCAGAGCTGCTCAAGGCAGCCGAGGAGCAGCAGCAGCAACAGGAGGCGGCGGCCATTGCCATTGAGGCGACAGAGCAAGCAGCGCCGTTGGCAGCACTCATTGTGGATGGCGGCAAGTTCGAGACGTTCATTGATGCACTGGTCAACCTGATTGTGGTCATACCTGTGAAGGAGTTCACCTACCATCTGCACCTGGAGTCGGTGAACACACTGATCACCTTGCTAGCGGTGCATCTGTTTGCCCCACAGCAGCAGCAGTTCACGGATAAATCCATTGTCTTTCGCACCATCTACGTCTGCCAGCACGCGAACGTGCTCATGTCGGCGCTGCTGCACTTTGTGGCACGCATGGTGGAGGTGCCGCACACCATGTTTGGCTCCAGTTCGGCTGGTTCCTTTGTCTTTGGCATTGCGGAGTCTCTGCTCTCGATCTTCACCTTCCGCAAGCAGCAGGATGTGCTCAAGACGAGCACCGCCACCGGCTCAGAGCTGTCGCAGCAGTTCCGAACCCACTATCCGCTGGCCAATCAGAGCCTGCTGCTCATCCTGGTGCTGACGAACCATCGCACCGCCCACAACAATGCCTATCGGACGAGTCTCTTTGGCTGCGCCGATTCCAAGGATTCACCAAAGCAGGGCAGCGGAGCCGTCTCCTTTCAGATTGACTTCTCGGCCGTCTACGAGACCCTGTGCCGCATAGTGACCATTGACCAGGCCACACTGCTGCTCTATCTGCTGCTGCATCGCAACGAGCGCTTCTACAGGTTCGTCATGCAGCAGCAGGACCTCGAACAGCTGGTCATACCCATCCTGCAGACGCTCTACAATGCGCCAGACAGCAATTCACATCACATCTACATGTCCCTCATTGTGCTGCTCATACTCAGCGAGGACGAGGGATTCAACAAGAACGTCCACACAATTGTGAGTAGGGCAGAAGTACTTTCTTCTGGTTAACTCTCTAACTCTCTTTCCCCTCCTTCCCTTGCAGATTCTGAAGAACATCAGCTGGTACACGGAGCGCACCATATCGGAAATATCGCTGGGCGGCATTCTGATCCTGATTGTTATCCGCACCATTCAGTACAACATGCTGAAGATGCGGGATAAGTATTTGCACACCAATTGCCTGGCCGCCCTGGCCAACATGTCCGGGCACTTCCGTTCACTGCATCCGTATGTGGCGCAGCGTCTGGTCTCCCTCTTCGAGACCCTCGCACGCAAGCACACGCGCCTGGATGCACAGCTCAAGGAGCCCGCGGACAGTGCAGTGTTTGTCAATGTTTCTACCACGCCCGAGGACATGATGCAGGATCTAAGTGTGCTGGAGGAGGTGCTGCGCATGGTACTGGAAATCCTCAACTCCTGCCTAACCAATCAGCTCGTCTACTGTCCCAACTTGGTCTACACACTGCTCTACAAGCGCAGCGTCTTTGAGGGCTTCCGCAGTCATCACGCGTTCCAGGATGTCATACAGAATATCGATATGGTAAGGGACTCTGAGTGTTAACTATATGTATACCTATCTAAGACTCTTCCTTCCTTCCCCTACAGGTGGTTGGCTTCTTCTCCTCGCGTTTACAACGTGTGCAGGAGCAGCGTGGAGAACTGGGCGTCAATGAGGTACTCGAGGTGATATCAAAGGGTGCCAGTCAATGGTCTAGCGATCGCCTGCGGGTAAGACCTTAACATATCCCAGGATTACATATATTATATTTTGAATCTTTGCAGAAATTCCCCGATCTGAAGTTCAAATACGTCGAGGAGGATGCGCCCGAGGAGTTCTTCATTCCATATGTGTGGACACTGGTCTGCAAATACGGCTGCGTGCACTTCAGCTCGGAGAGCATCAAGAGCGTCACCACAGACATTGCCTGCTAATATTAGCCTTATGTTTCCCCCCTCTCCGCTTTCCCCCCACTGCTTGATTTGCTTTTAACTTAGTCCACGTTCTCAACGATCCCAGGGGGAGCCTGGCTCGCTCCTGTCGCCTAATCCATTCTAGAAGAACCCAAGCCAAAAAAGAAGAAGAAACGTTGACGTTACTGTATGCTCCCCATTAACTAATGTTAGTACATAGAGAACTAGGCAGAATGTACGAGAATAAATAAATTATAAACACATATTTTGCTACCGCTAATCGCAGATCGGATCGCAAGATCGGAAGCAAACAATAATCTAACTATATCTGCAAGAAATTGAATATATATACACACACACACATACATATACATATATATTTACATTGCGTATGTTAGTTATAATGATTACATTATATTGTATTTAGCAATTGGAAAAGATCGACAAATTAAATTATAACTCAAGTTGATGAATTATTCCAACTGTACTTTATCGCTTGCCACATAGACAGAGAGGCAGATAAACCCCAGACCACATGATATGCTCCACACCCCTTTCTGTTTACCTTTATCTAAGTTGAAGGCGGAGACACTTGTGTGACGTGGAGAGGCCGGAAATTACTTCCCACAATGTCTCTGCCTATTTACGCTTCATTATGCATATTTGCACTATCAGCAACTGCAACAACAACAACAGTGAGTGCAACTGCAATAAAACAATGTCATTCGTCTTGTTTATAGGCTTGCAAGTATTTTCCAATATAAATAACAATATAAACAAGAGGAGAGAGGGAAAGACAAGTGAAATGAGTCAAGCTGGTGTTGTAAGCTGAGATACCCTTTGAAGAAGGTTAAATACTTAACAAGAGTAAGTTGATTGTTTATAGAAATGTTATCTATACATGAGAAATTAGTAAGACATCAATTTATATCTGATTTTATAGACATTTCTTGCAGTAAAAGTTACTAATGTTACTCATTTAATCATATCTTCTCATTGCCCATTTCCTTTGCCTTCTTCGTATTCCACATATAATTTCCCGCCGGGTAATTAGATAAACATTATTTATATACAATTTTAAAGTAATTTCTTGTATAATTATGTTGTAATTCGATTTTATCTTCTTATTGCAAAGTTCTCTCACGTATCTTCATTTTACTTACTGATCCCTTAAATAATTACCCATTCAATTTCCTTTTGTTGCCTGGGTATTTCCTATGGAACTTTTTACGACCAGCGCAATAAGTTCGTTAAATTTTCGCTTTAACTTAGGTATAAATATATACCATGAATTAACAATTAATTTTAAATTATTATTAAAGTTATTTCTTGCAGTAGAACTACTATAATCGTATAACATTTCAAGCTTATCTTCTTATTGCACATTTCCTTTGCCTATCTTCAGCTTATCTAAAGATCCCTCTGAAAATTCCCCCCGTTTTGTTATTTCCTCTTTTCAGCCAGGGTATTTCCAAAGGGACTTTTTACAACCTGCACAAAAAGTTCGTTGACTTTTGTCACGTTGTTGTTGTTGTCATCGCTTTAACATAGACACGAACCTGGCACAGGTCGTAAAGTAACCGGGAGAGGGGAGGCTTTGTGGTCGGCTGACTTTAGTTGTTGTTTTTTGTTATTGTTGCTGTTTAGCTGTTGTTTATTTGCTGTTGCATTTTTTGCAGTTTGCAGGCTCGCGACGTGCCATCAATAAATAAATTTTAACAACCAAGCAACCAAAAACAAAACAAAACATTAAGCAAAATTTATTTGCAGCTCATTAGATGTTGTTGTTGTTGGCGCCGCACAAGGCGGAAAATTTGTTATTGTGCATTTTCGCCTGGCGCGCCTGCTGAATTTTAATTAATTTTTCTACACACAAGATTAATTTCAAATTTCCTAGCGTGCGGCAGGTGCTGCTGTTGTTGTTACTTTTGTTGTTGTTGTTGATATGCAGGTTAAAACAGTTTATTGACTTTTGTGTCAAGCCCGCATAATTTCGCTCAACTCTTTTGTTTTGTTTTGTTGCGCGAACTCGCCGCGTTGCCTAATGCTCGCCGCAGAATTTGCCAGAATGTGTGTTAGAATTCGCTTAGCCGAGTTCGCAACCCCAAATTGCGAAAAGTACCAACAGCAACAACAACAACAAAAGAGTTGCGCATGCGCGCAGAGACTGAAAAATAAATCGCGGAAAAAACACAAAAATACAATTGAAATCAGCGAGCTTGATTGGATTTAGAGTTGGACACGCGGACCTGGGGTACACTAAACGTGAGCGGGCCAAGTATGCGTTGGCCATTCCCCTCGTCTTCCCCCTCCAACCGCTGCCCAGGCTAAGCTCTACTGGGGCCATGCGGGCCCCCGTTTTTGGTGGTACTAAATTACGAATTATTGTGCAAACTACGCCTCATTGTGAATTAATAAAACCAACAACAATATTATGACATAAATATTGGCAAAATGAAAAACAAGAGCATAATAACAGTAATACACACACACACACACACACACACACACATATACGGGGTATGTTTTCGGCTCTTGCAACTTTTACAGCGCCCGTATTTTGCCCATATTTTGCACGGCTTATACTCTGTAGAGTTTGGCAATGGGGTAGCTTAGCTCGTGGTTGATTAGTTTGCTCTCTGTTTGTCCTGCACAGTGTGTACTCTGGAGTGGGGTTAATTGGTTTGTAGTACTTATAGTTAACTTTATGCCTGCTCTCCAGTTTGTATTCTCTACTTGTAGATACAGGATTAACTTAGTATTTGGTTAGGTCCCTCTCTGCTTGACCCCCACTGCTTGTCATGCACTGCTTACCATACACTGCTTGCCATACACTGCATGTCCTGCTTTGTCCCTTCTTCTTTAGTTTCTTCTCTGTCAGTTCCTTTTCCCTAAGTTCCTGCTTCCTGAGTTTAGTGTATCTTATATCCTTCTCCATTAGTTCCTCTTCGCTCAGTTTCTTCTCTTAGGTTCCCTTCTATAACTCCTTCTGCCTTAGGTTCTCCTGTCTTACAGGGCATTCACTAGTTCATACTACCACACACTCTTCTCTTACTTTTACTTGTTTTTCAGCCTGCTTTCGCGACTGTGTGCCTGCAACTGGACCTGGGCCTGGCATCTATCGGTCATTGCTCCAGCTCAGCCCGCACATTAAGACCGAAATTAGTGTAACTTGGCCCGCAGCCAGAGCAGGTCGATACACCCCTCTTTCCCCCGCCCTTACCCTACGCTGGCACTGCCCTCTCTTGCTTTCTGTTTCGTTGCTGGTTTCGCCTCAAGTCGAAATTATGTTTATTGCCAATCGATTTAGCATAAATTCGCACCTTCTCAATTGTTTATTGTTTATGTTTACCACGGTCCACTCACTATACCATTATGTATATGCTCATTTATATATAGACATGATATCTGTCTCTCTATCGTCTGTCGTCTGACGTCGCTCTACAGACTGGTTCACCTAGACCCAACTAGGCAACCATTGAGGCGGCTGTCCAGTCATCTCTGTTTGACTGTTTGACTGACCTTTGCGGCGCGATCTGATTTGTTTACGATTATTCGAGAGATATTCGCATGAATGATCAGCATTTGTTTGCCGACTAGCCGCCCTCTCGTCTCCTCCAATTCTCCTCCAATTCTCCTCTCGCTTCGTCTTGGACCATTTCCAAGTGAAATCTATGAAAGTTGACGCTGCTGTTCGCTCTCTATTGTTGTTGCCCTGCCCCGGGCAGCGTTAAAGTACTCCATGGGCTTCGCTAATGATCTCAGCGCAAACAAACCCGAAGCCATAGCAAGCTGAGAGGGGAGTGAAGGGAGCAGGGGTAGATTGGACTTCATAGTTATGGAATCTTATAGATAGTAGGTTTTCCCCTTAGGTTATTTGATTACACTTGAGGGTGGAACTGGCATTTCTTCGCGGGAATTGAAGTCAGCTCATCCGTTGTAAAGTTACTCTAAATATTAGTTATTATAGCAGATTATGGCACTTGTAATTTCCAGAAAGTTCTATGCTAGAGCTTGAGCAGTAGAAGTTGATTGACTAGCTGACTTCAGGGTACTTGACTGGGTGACTTTGAGTTACTCTGCAGAAGTTAAAGTTGTTTGTTCTGCCTCATAATGCATGTTTCCGCAATACATTTGCAAATTTCCGGCATGAACATCGGCAGTTGGGTGTCTTAAGATGATACTAAGCTGATATACCATATGGTATATTATTATTATATCATTATTATGCATTATATTACTATTTTGTACACTCTTTTAGCTCTTAATCCCCTTAATTCCCTTAGTTTCCCTTAAGTGCCTTCAAGTAAAGATTTCTCTTAAGTTTTCTATAAAAAAATAGTATTTATTTCATGAACGGGTATCACAATAACTTAGGATCTACAACGGGTGTTGGACACCTGCTCAAGTACGCCTTATAATGATATATCTAGTGGGTAAATGATGCGTGAAGTGACTTTCAAAGCTAAGCAAGAAGAAACTGCATAAATATTGAAAAGGAATATTAAGAAAACAGTTTGCCTTATGCAATATAAGTATGTGTGTGTCTGTGTGCAGTGTATGTGTGTATGTATATGTTGTTTATGTGTGTATATCTGTGTGTGTGTGTTTACTGTATGCATGTGTGTGTGTGTTACAAGTAAATGCTGCCTTTGATTTCTTCAGAAAGAAAGAAAAGCATGCGCCTTTGGCAACGCCGGAAAAGCCGACCAGCAGAACTCCTCCTCACTACCCTCCTTCTCCTCTTCCTGCTCACATGCCCTCGCAAGTGTCCATGCAGGTCTTGTAGCTGGGGAAATTGTTCTCATTGCCATCGCAGCCACCAAACTTGAACTCCACACACTTTTTCTGCTCGGGATCGTAGCGCCAGCGTGGAATGAGAGCACGACAGACTCCCTTGCGTGCGGGCATCATGCAGAACTGCTCGGGATGCGTGTTGCGTCCAGTGTTGGCCACATCGTCCAGTGAGATGGCATCGAAGAAGTCGCTCACATCATCGTACAGATCCATGGGGCGTGCCTGGGCCAAGCCAGACAGACAGACGAGCAGCGTCATGGCCGGCAGCCAGAGGAAGTTCAGTTGCATGCGCATCTTGTGCTGTTTGGGATTCACTTTGTGGTTCACTTTTCACTTGGCTATATGTACGTATATAATACGATCAGGGGCTGATCTTGCTAGCTTGGCTTGGCTTGTCTTTCGTTTGCTTGTGGTTTCTGCAGTTGTTGTCGCTCGACTGGTTGCACTGCAAGCTACGCTTTTGGTTTTATACCTGACCAGGTGTGACGTGACTGCGGGCGCGCTCGCCGATCGTGCGAATCGGTTAAGTGCTTGAGCAGGCAGAGGTGCCGGGGGGAGAGAAGGGGCAAAGAGAGTGGAGATTGGCAACTGGCAAGCGATTGGCCAAGCTCTTTTGCTTGCTCTTTGCATGCTTTGCTCTTGCTGCCAGCGTTGCGGTATCGTCTGAATTAGTAAGAGCGCGCTAAAGTGCTTCCTTGTTGCCGCCGGACGGGGGCATGCAACGTGTCTGGAGGGCGCAGCAACCACTTGCTGCGTGGCAGGAATTACTTGGATAATAAAATAAACAATTTTAGTGCTGTTGACTCATTTGAGAATTGTCTGGCTGCCTGAGGAGCCAAAGCAATAGCAGAGGAGAAGCTGGGCATGAAGCTGTAACAGAAGAAGCAGGAAGAGAAAGAAGAGCAGAAGAAGATAGACAAGGCAGCAGCAGCGAGAGATGAGGCAGGAGCAGTAGCATCTCCTGGTGGAGACAGAGCTGGAAAAGAAGCTCTAGTTCGAGCAGCGAAAGCAACAGTCAGCGCCCTATGGCATTAATTTCTTCAATTGCCTTGGCGTGTGATAAGTAGCAGCAGAGTGAGACAGCAAGAGAGAGAGAGATAACGAGAGAGGCAGAGAGAGAGAGGCAACAGCTAACAGGTAACTCTGCTGCCGCCTTGGACTCTGCTGCTGCTGCTGCTTCTGCGTCTGCATTCGCTTTTGTGGCCATGATAAAAATTGCATGAGGTTGCACTTGGCATTTTATGCTGCCTGGCCTGCTGGTGCTCCTGTTCGTGGCCCTGTTCCTGCTCCTGTTCTTGGCCTGTTTCCCGACTTGGCAGACGTTCCCAAGTTGCAGTCAAATTTTCATTTTTCCGCTCACGTATTTCGATTAAATTCTCATTTTGGTCATAATTTTGCCGTTTTTACGTTTGCTCTGGCATTAAATTGCAACTTCTGGAGAGCACACGCCCCTGTACACTGTCTCCCCTCTCTCTCTCCACCTCTCTTTACCCTCTTCCTCTCTCTCCCTCTTGGCCCTGCTTTATGCCTTGTTGCTGTTGCTGCTGTGCTGCCTTTGCTTTAGCGCTCTCCAGTTGAGGCTGCGTTCTTTATGTGCGTAACGAACTCATCAAGTTGGCCAAATACATTTGGAAAATTAAAAGTTTTACCCACTCCCCTCTCACACTCACACTCCCCTCGCACTGTTCACACCTCTCTTAAGGCCTGTGGCGAGCTGCGATTTTTTCACTCGTCGATTGTTTCGAGCTGTTGTTGTCGCTATCGAGCTGTTGCTGCTGCTGCGGCGCAAACATAAATCAATTTGGCTTGCGCGACATTCGCCTGGTTAGTTGGCAACTTTTATTATTGCTGCATAAATCCGTTAACAAAGCCCAAGCACCTGCGCTTCTGCTGCTGATACTGCTGCTGCTGTTCCTCGCTGTCTTTGGCTAATTTTCCCTTTCCCGGCACGCACACATTGGCACGTCACATTGGCAAATTCCCCATGAGCATTGAACAGTTGGCAGCTGTACTGTAGTGGGCGCTGGCAGCCTCAAGTAGTGGGCGGTGTGGCAACAGGAGCTAGAGTACTCGAGCTGCAGCCTGCGTCGTAGCTGGAGCAGTTGCTGCTAAAGCTTAGCAATAAACTTTTGTTATGTGCGCGTAATAAATTGAAAAATAGTGCGCACAACTGCAGACCAGCGACACACACATGACGTACACACACACACACACACACACAAAGAGAGAGACATACTCCCACTCTCCTTTCCCTGCCACGCCCACTTCAACATCCACTCAACTGTTGCATACTTTCTTTGCATGCAACGCATTGCCAACTCGTTGAAGCTGTTGCTTTACGCGCGCTGCCTGAAAGCATGCAACGATTTCTCCTTAGGCCGTGCAGCAACCAGTGCACAATGGGACTGAAGAGTGATTGATTTAATTAATACAACACGTAATAATTGCATATAATATTTGAATTTAAAAAACAAACATATAAATAGACAGACAGACGGACATACGGAGGAACTGTTAGAGGGGCCGGCAGGTAGGCAAGGAGACAGACAGAGAAAGGCAGAGACTGTTAGAGAGACAGACGGACGAGCAAGCAGACAGTCATAGAGACAGGCAGACAAAGCGACAGTCAAACAGACAAACCAACGTTGAGACAGACAGACTGAGAGACAGTCAGACAGAGAGACATACAGATAGACAGACAGGCAGACAGAGAGACAGACATACATTTATCTTATACTTCATTCTATCTATTCTCTTTCTTTCATTCTATCTACTCTCAGCTGGCTCCCTTCTCTGTCCCACTGTGCAACAATTCGAACGTTGCCACGCTAAGTTTATTTCCAAATAAAATCGCAGCATAATTGTGTTTGCAATTATAATTAGATATTTGCAAATATAACATAATATATATTGCAAATATTCCCTCGAATATTCCCTCGAATATTAACGCGTGGTATGCATCGTTGGGCTTTTGCTGCCACACAAACACACACACACACGTACGTCTGGCTAATCAGCACACTCTCATCGGGCCAATAAAATCACTCACACACACACAGGCACAGGCAGGCACACACACTGTGTTTGTTGTCTGTAATAAAGCATATTGCAATAATTTCAGTGCCGCAGCGTAATTAAATTACTTAGTCGTTGCCCGAGAGAGGATGAAATGCAGTGTGCAAATCCTTTTAAAAGGCCGTAAACGCGCAATATCAATGAGACCCTGCAACAGATCCGCCACTGACTATAGCTCTGCCGGGCTCTGCTGGGCTCTGCCCGGGGCATATTTCCAGCAAAAGCCACCGCAATAACCGCTGTCAATATGCGGATTAACGCATCAATTACATGGTCAGTGGGGAGGGAGGGAGGGGCAGGCGGGCAGTGGCAGGCAGAGCACGATGAAGGGAGGGAAACAGGGGCAACTTGCAGCTCTCGTTGAGCTCTTCGTGTTTATTAAATTTGTTCGTGTGTGACGTAGAAACGATGCTGCAAAAAACAGTAACAACAACAGCGACTGTTGCATGCAACGCGATGCGAGGCGCGTAGCCAGCAAAAATGTCATTTACGCTGTAATTTAATTAATTGCAAATTTCACAATCATCCCGAGCCGTAGCCAGGCTCAATTGAGTTCCACAGCAGCGCAAAATAAAACAATTTGAATTCCATTTCGGGCAGCTGACGATGTCCATTCACATTTATGATGTGCCGAAAAAGGGCCAGAAAAAGGCTAAAAAGAGAGAGAGAGACGCACAAAAGGCGGGCATAAAAATAGAAGACCCTCATCTAGCCAGGTCACTAGCCAGGCAACTAAATTAATTCGATAATTGACTTCCAGTCTCTTGACTGCGTCGCCTCGGTCAGTTCTTACTGCCTTTCTCTCCCTTTTTCCCCCCTTTCCCACCACTTGGCTCGTTTATTTTTTTATGTGCGGCGCACACACAAAACATAAAAACGTCTGTTGCGTGTTGCATATGGAAAATTGCCAGCAGCAGCAGCAGCAGCGCAGAAGGGTCCAACAGAGACGGAGAGTCGAAGAAGTCGCAAAAGGAAATGTAGCAAGTCGTAATGGCCTGACAGGGCCCAAACACAAGCATCAAAATGAGAGGAAGAAGCAGAGAGAGAGAGAGGAAGAGGAAGTGAGGAAAAAAACGGAAAGAAATGCTCGGCAAGTTTGGCTGGGAGTTTTAATAGTTGTGCAAGTGCATGTGATTGCTTTATGGGCTTTGGATGAACTCAACGGCTGACTGGCTCACTGCTTGTGCTGTGCCTGGTGGCACGTGCCACGTGCCACTTGGCGTTTAGTTAATTATGCGAAATTAGCCGCTGCGCTGCACAAATTGATTGTCGAGTGCTTTCGTATTCCACTTTGGGTGCAGTTATTAATTGTGGAAAGAAGAGTGAAGGAATTCGTTGCTTCTGCCTTTTTTGTAGCATACTTCTGGCTGATATTGCTAAATGCAAATACTGGTATTGCTGGTATTGCCAAATGCAAAAACTTTAATTTGATGCCTACTTTCGCGCGCACTTGATTAACTCTTTACAAGTGACAGGTTAAAAAGGGTATCTAGTGCCCTGCCACGCCCCATAGGCTTAAATAAAATAAATGTATAGAATAGAAAATAATGTTAAAATAATATATAATGTATATAGTTGTATATATTGTACATTTTGTTCATAATCAGCAAAGAGAGAGCGCTTTTCTTGAATAAAAACAAACATATACTTATATAATATATATATTTAATGTAGAATTCACATCCAGTGAAAGCAAAAATGACTGAGTCTTCGTTAAATCGCAGCGCAGCGTTTTATTTTCATGCTCTTTCAGCTGTCGAGAGCTGAAACTATGCTAAGCTCGTTAAAATTTCAGTGTTATGCGTGTATTTTATGCTTTTCTTTTTGAGTTAGCAGCAAAAGCCAAGCTCAACTGAGCGCGCAGAACGCGCAGCGCTGATTTAAGAAATAAATGACAAGTTTTACATTCAGCTCCTGCAGCAGTTTGACAATCTCTCTCGTCTCTGGCAGAAATGGAAATGGAATTTTCCGCCGGCTTTGTTCCGTTTCGTCAGAGTCTCGTTTTCCATTTCAACGTTTTCGATAGGTGTATATCTATCTCTCTCTCTCTCTGTGTGTCTCTGTCTCTCTGTCTTTTCTTGGCTCGGCCTCATGTTTATTTAATTTGATCAATTGGCGCAGCGTGTCACATAAATTCGCCCATTTTAAAAATGCACAAAAGACACTAAATTCGCCGGTTGTTGTTCGAGGAATAGACGAGTACGACACTTGTGGACAGTAGCAGCAGGGCCTGGACTGGCCTGGCCTGGTCTGGCTGCTGTTCCTTGACCTGTCCATGTGGCACATACGTCTCAACACCTTGGCAAATGAAAAGAAATTGCCGTCGATTCGATTCGACTGCAGCTTCTGTTCAGTTCTGGCCTGGCCTTCGTTCCCATGCGATACACTTTTTATATGCAACAATTTGCCTGTGGCGCACGTGCGCTGCATCAACATGTACGGTAGGGAGAGAGAGAATAAGGTGAGGGGAGGAAGACAGACGGAGGCATGTGTATTCACATCAGCATCCATATCCTGTGGACAGGCTGCAACTGACAACATACTTCAATGCAATTGCATTTAAATCAGTTGTCCGTGCGTCGTCTCTAACTGTGTGGCCGCCTGTCTATGTGTGGGTGTCTCTGTATATGTGTGTGGCTGTCTCTCTCTGTGTGTGAGTGTGGCTGCCTTTGTGTGTGTGTGTGTGAGTGGCAGTCTTTGTATGAGGCGCTTGAGTCCTTCGTGTGTAGCCGCCGTTTGCGCTGCGCTCATAAATTATGCAAAATTTTTTGGAGTCAACATTATAGCGAGTGTGTGTGTGTGTGACTGTGTGTGTGCCAGTATGTGGTGTATGCCTGTGTGTATGCGGTGCCTGTATGTGTGTGTCGGTTGTGCTCCATTTGTTCATTTCGAGACCAATAAAATGAAACATTTCAAAGTAGTAAATATGCAACCCATCGACATTTTGGCCGTTGTCTGCGTCTGCGGCTCGTAAACTGTCCGCCACGTCGGACGAAGCAGGAGAACAAGGGGGAGAGGTAACGGGGTTTCCCCTAGTAATTTTCTATTTTCTATTGCGCTTAATGAATTGCTTGTGTGCTGCGGTTAGCTGCAGGCCCCGAGCATTTTGAATATGCATAAGCAAAACACTATGGAAATGCATTTAACTAAGTTTTCCGTTCTCCCCTCCCCCGCTCTACTCATTTTTTATGTTTTCTGCTTCTCCTCCGTTTCATGCCGTGGGCGAAAATGCAACAAAAGTTTTTGTTTGGCTGTAACATAATATTTTACTCAAAGCGCAGAAGAATATGGAAAAAAATATGTTTGGACGCAGCCCAAAAAAAAGAAAGCAAGAGAAGAGAGTGAGAGATGGTGAAGGGGGGGGGGGGCAGAAGAGTGCAAAAACAAAAGCTGCAGAGATAGCTGCAAAGTAGGAATAGAAAAACAAACGAAATGGCTCGTGCCATGTCATGTTTTTTGATGCACACCCGCCGCGTTCGTTGTACGGCGTGATGGCTGTCCGCAGTCGAGTCCAGTATCCTGTGTGTCCTGCCACGCTCTGTGTATATCCTTTTTCATTTTGTCGTGTCCTCGGCCGAGCAGAGGCAGAAGTATTGAGGCATAAGTAAAAATTGCTGTACCATTTGCTCAAAATGCTGCTGTGCTGCCCGAGTTGACGATGTGGAAAACTGCCAAACTGAGAACTGAAGACTGTAACTGTAAACCGGCAAGGGAGAGGCGGCGGGCCAGTCAATTCCACTTTAAACTGCGACAATTTTTGAGCAGCTGCAAAATTAAAGCGACATGTTAGCCTAATGAGAAATGTCGTGCAAGTATTGTCCAAGTAATAGAAGTGGCAACTTATGAAGATATGTTTATTCTATTTATATTATTTGTATTTTATACAATGTCAACTAAAGTCAGTCGACTCAAAAATAATGCATATAACTTTTTTTCAATATTCATTTATAATTTAATGAAATTCATTTCACATTCATTGAGTAAATTAAAATACCTTATAACATACATACATTATTTGAAGTTTATTCTATATTTTATTCATGTACCATACTTATTGTGTATTTTTAGCTATTTTATTTATGTATTTATTTAACATCAAATTGTTTATTAAATTTGAATTTTATTATATTATTATTACGTTTATTTTATATTTATTCTTCGAACTCCTCACTTCTATTATTTTGTTGAATGAAATTAACTCACAAATATGTAGCATACTTTTAAGCAGCCACAATAAAATAAGGGAAATTTATTTGACTAGGCAACAGTTTCTTTGCTGAAGGGTTGCTAGCGACGCACGTCTAACGCACTTCCCCCCCTGGGGGTCTAACAGGAGCGCTGCCGATAGCTTTGTTCGATGGATTGGCGCTTCAGTCAAGCTGCAAAAGTTTTAATCAAATGCGCGCGCTAATTACATTAGTTTCCACTCACTGTGGAGTGTTTGTTGTAGTTGTAGTTAGATTGTTGCTGTTGCTGTAGTTGCTGCTGTGGCTGCTGCCTGCATATTTGATTATTTTCAATTATTTCGAGGCGCGCGCATTGTGCTGACTTTGGCATTGACAAACGCACACACACACACACACACAGACGCGCCAGCAAGCGATAACACACACGCACACACAGCCAGAGAGACAGTCAGACAGACAGCCGGAAATAGGAAATGTTATTGTCGTTGCGCATACGCCCCCGCAGCCCCCAGTCCCCGCTTGCTGTTGGGCAAAAGTTTTGGCATAAAACAAAAATGTGATTTACATGGGGAAACGCAGCTAACAATGCAGCAAGTGTGCAGGGGGCGGCAGGGAAGGGGGGTGTGGCATGTGTGTGTGTGTATTGGCAACAAAGAACATTTCATGTTAAACAGTTGGCATCGGCTGTCGGAAGCCGCCCGTGCAAAACTTGCCACAATGCACGAGAAGCAGCAGCAGCAACTGAAGGCAGAGCAGGAGACAGAGAAGAAGGCAGAGGCAGGAACGGAGGCAGCCAGAGGCAGAGACGGAGGCGACTCGCTGCCTCTCTTATCAGTTGTTGTCAAAAGTTGTGCCGACACCTGTTGCCTGGCAAGAGAGAGAGAGAGAGACACAAAGAGAGAGAGAGGCAGAGTGAACTTAATGAAAACTCAATCGAGTTAACTTTTCAATTGAATTCGCATGTGGAAGCTGAAATCTGTCGTCTGAGAGATTCGTGTACTTCCACTTCGGTTTCGGTTTCTACTTTATATTTGTTACTATGAAAATGATCTTTCTGCAGCTCTGGTGGACGCTGATGGTCCTCACCGGCGGCGGCAACAGCAACCGCACTCCGCTGGTGGCGGATTCGTTGAGCAGCGCCAAGATGCGCAGCTTCCATCATGCCGTGAAGGAGGCACGGGAGCAGCTGCACGACATTCCCTTCCACTATGACAAGCTGCAGGGCGGTGATATCTATCGGCATAGGCGCAACAACATTGACGAGCTGCTGGCCAGCTTTGCCCGCACCGACGACAAGGATGTGGAGGACAGGGAGTTGCAGCAGGCGGCAGACGATTGGTTCAGGGACTTCCAGGCTGGTGTGGTGCATATTGTGCCACCTGCTGCACATGAGGAAGCAGCCTCGGCTGAGCATGATCCCAACGTGGCACCCGATGCGGCACAAAATCAGAAGCATGCGCGGACCATACCCGGAGGATGTCGCACCGGGAATCGTCCAACGTATAGTAAGGACTACGTCAAGATGCTCGAGCAGACGGAGCTGGGGAAGGTCAAGCAGAAGTACAAGGAGCTGGACACAGAGGCACAGATGCCCAGCACAATGAACAATGCGGATGCAGATCTGGGCGGGGCCACGCAGCTGGACATTAAGCTGAAGCACGTGCAGCAGCTTCTCCATACGCAGGAGATGGAGCAGCAGTTGAACCAGCAGCGCAAGCAGCAGCAACAGGCGCAGCAGGCGCAGAAGCAGGCCAACCTAGATAAGCTGGAATTGCCCGAGTTTGGAGACAACGCGGTGCCCGATGGCATCTACGAGCAGACGCTGTCCCGGCTGCAGCTGGGCCAAGTGACGCCGAACAATCTGTCGCACGAGGCCAACTACAAGCTGTCCAAGATCGAGCAGGAGGCAGCAGAGCGCGTGTTCCGGCCTCGTCTGCCCACTTCTGGCAGTGGTATACAGAAGCGCATGACGAACTTTGACCCCATGAGTGAGATCAAGCTCAAGACCAGCAGCAGACTGATGCGCAAGGGATTGGGTCCCTCCCTGCCCAGCAACGCCCTGACGGAGAATCTACGTGGACACTATGGCAGTGGTCTAATGACGCAGCGGGAGCGTGGCATGCGGCGCAATCAGGCGCAAGGATTGCAGCGCGAGAAGTTCGGCGAGGGCGATGGCGATGGCGAGGGGGAAGATGAGGCTGAGCATGGCGCCGTTGCAGAGAGCGGCAAGGAATTGCGTGGCTCCTCCAGCTCCCTGGAGACGCCCATCAATGAGCTGGACTTGCCACAGAGCTACGACTATCGTCTGCCACAGTTCGGACAGTTCCACATGCTGAACCAACGCACGTTGCCCAACATGCGCGACTATGTGCAGAACAATGCCAAGGTGAGCTTGACCAGCGATCGCTTCAAGCGGCAGCCTCAGTTGACGGCGGAGGCGGAGCTGAAGCAGGGCGAGAGTGAGCCAAAGTTGGAGGCGACTAGCGATGCCAAGCTGGAGGGCGAGGAGCACAAGGAACTGATGGCTAAGCTGGAGTTGGATAGCAGCAATGCTGGAGATGAGCTTAAGGCCAGCGACGCTATCCTTGATGCCTCAGTCGATGGAGCAGCTGAGGGCGAAGCCTTGAGCGACTCCCTGGCAGCAAGACCCTCTGGCATTCAATCGGATGCGCTGGGTACAAACGTGGCTGATGGTATCAGCAACCTACTAGGTGAGTCCTCCAATGCACCCGCAGCCGCTGCAGCCTCAACCACAGCAGACTCCAAGTCCGACAGTGCCAAGCAGGCACCCGCTCAAGCTGCCTCAGCTGCTGTCATCAAGGAGGAAGCTGCTGTTGCTGCCGCCGCTGGCAGTCAGCCCAAGCCGCAGCAGGTTGCCGCCGTGTCCAGTGAGCAGCAGCAACAGCAACAGCAGCAACAGGCACAGCAGGCTACGGAGCACAAGGTGCAGAGTGAGAACGAGAAACAGCTTGAAGAGGCCAAGCTGAAGCGGCAGGAGGAGCCGAAGGTGACAGCACGCCTGGAGGCCCGCTGCAATGTGCGCCAGGTGCATCCCGATGCAGTGGTCAAGCTGCTGGCCAACAAGTTCTCGCAGCAGAACAGCGACAAGGATCGCGACAAGCGCAACATCAACAAGCGCTGGACCTGGCATCGTGTGCATCGCCAGAAGAGCAACAATGGCTTTCAAGACGCCAAGGAGCCGGTGCGCACGAAGCGACGCAGTCGTCGCTCCGTGGAGCAGCCAACGCCAGCAGAAGAGGAGCTGAAGGTGGAGGCAGCAGTGGAGGCAGCGGTGGAGGGACGTGTTGAGCCACAGATTGAGCAGCAGGCAGAGCCTAAGCTGGCACAGTCTGAGCCACAGTTGGAGCCACAGTTGAAGTTCCATCAGGACTCGAAACTCTTGGACGACTTCGAGGATCACAATGGAAATCGTGTGATCTTTGGTCGCCTGGGCAGCGGCCTGTTGACGCTGGACAGCGACAGCGATGCAGACACAGATGACGGGCAATCCTCGCGCTATCCACGCCATGAGCTGAACGATGATCCAGAGGAGGAGCACGCTGACAGCATCGTCGACAACACCAACACCTTTGCCAACTCGCGCTACATGGTGCCCCTGATGAGCCATCGCAACACCAACCTGCTCTACTCGCCCATGCAGCAGCAACAGCAACAGCAACAGCAATCACCTCTGTTGTTGCCGTTGCAACAGCAACAGCCAGCGTACATGCTGCCGCAGCAACAGTTGCTGTTGTCACAGCAGCCCCAGTCGTTTCTGCAACAGCAACAACAATCTAACCCACTACTAACGCCACAGCAACAGTTGCTAATGTCCCAGCAGCCACAACAGTTCCTGCAGCAGCAGCAGCAGCAGCCACAGACTCAGCAGCAGAACCCATCGCTGCTGTTGCACTGCCAGCCCAAGTTGTTGCTGCCATTGCAACAGCAACAGTTGCCAGTATTGCAGATGTTGCAGCCACAGATGCAACCAGTGCAGCATTCGGCGCACCAGCAACTGCTACAGCAGCAGCAAATGCCTCAGCAGCAGCAGCAGCAACTTCCACTGCAACAGCAACAACATCAGGGTCAGCAGCAGCCACTTCCACAGCAACAGCAGCAGCAACAACTGCCACAACAACAGCAACAACAACATCAGGGTCAGCAGCAAGGACAGACGCAGCAACAGGCACAGCAACAGCAGCCAGGACAGCAACAGCAACTGCCTCATCAGAAGGGAGAGCAGCAGTGCCAGCAGCAACAACAGCCGCAGCAACAACAGTCGCAGCAGCAGCAAGAGGAGAAACAACAACTTCGGCTACTTCAGCAGCTGCTACAGCAACATCAACAGCAGCAGCAGCAGCAGCAACAAAAGCAACAGCAGAAGCTTACACCGCAGCAACAGCAACAGTTGCAGCAGAAGCTGACACCGCAGCAACAGCAACAGTTGCAGCAGGAGATGCAGCAACAACTGCAGCAACAACTGGAGGAACATCCGCCCAAAACGAGCTTCAACTTGACGCACTTCTTCAACGAGCTGGCCAAGCTGCAGAAGCAACAGTTGCAGCAGCAACAGGAACCTTGTGAGCCACAGCAGCAGCCCATAGAGGAGCTACCTCCTGGTGCAGCATACCAGGCCTATCAGGCGCGTCGCAACAAGGGACCGCAAATCAACAAGGCCGGCAAGATGTGCTACCCCAGTTCGGGCAACAACTCAAGTGGCACCTATGCCAGTAGCAAGGAAACGAAGGGACAGATTGGTAATTGCCCCGAGGAACTGGACTTTGGTAGCCCTCAAGGGAATTCGACTGGTAACACTGGTAACTCAAGCAGGCATTTGATTGGGGGCCAGACGACAATGAACCCGCTCTGTGTTCCGATAAATGACCAAGGAGGAGTGAACTATACCGTGCCAGGCAGCAGCGGCGGTAGTGGACATCAGATGAAGGTGTCCCTGACGGGCAATGTGTGCAGCGATCCGAAGACGAAAAGGATCTTTGGCAATGGATCGATCATGATGATGCCAGGCAATACGCAGCGCATCAATGCGGAGGCCTACTACGAGCTGGAGGATGCCTTGGTGGACGAGCCATTGGTGGATGAGGACATCGACAGTGAGAGTCGTTTTGCCCGGCATACGAATCGCAGCATCAAGGGAAAGGGCAAGGACAAGGACAAGGAGAAGTGCAAAGACGATGGCAAGGAGGATGGCGTGCACGATGGCAAGGATGAGAACAAACGGGAGGCCATGGAGGAGGTTAAGGAGAAGGAAGAGCCAAAGGATGAGTGCACTGATGATGTTAAAGAGGTAGAGAAGAAGCAGCCCAAGGAGCCGAAGTCCGCACAGCCAAAGGAGAAGGCTAGTACAAGTCCGGACAAGAAAGAAAAGAAGGATAAGAAGGATAAGAAGGAGAAGAAAGAGAAGAAGGAGAAGAAGGAGAAGAAAGAGAAGAAAGAGAAGAAGAGTGACAATGATGATAAGAGTGAGAAGAAGGAGAAGAAGTGCAAGAAGGCCCATCATGGCAAGAAGGCCAAAAAGGGAGGCAAAGCCAGCAGGTAAGTGCTTTCACCATCTCTTTAACTATCTCTATATCCGTCTATCTCTCCATCCGTCTATCTCTCTATTCATATATCTCTCTGTTCATTTATCTCTCTATCCCTCTAACCTATCCTTCTATCCCTCTATCTCTGTGTTCCTCTTTATCTCTAAGCCTCCAAACTTTTATCCTTCTATGCTTCAAACCCTCTATTTCTCTTACCCTCTATCCCTCTTTAACTCGATTCATTTATCTCTCTATCCCGCTATCTCTTTATTCCTCCATCTATCTATCCCTCTTACCCTCTAAACCTCAAACCCTCTATTCCTCTAACCCTCTTTCCCTCTAAACCTCTAAATCTCTAACCTTTTATCCTTCTTCTTTCTCTCAATTCAATTATCTCTCTATTCCACTTTCTCTCTATTCCTCCATCTATCTATCCCTGTAACCCTGTAACCCTCTGTCCCTCTAACCCTTCAACCCTTTAACCCTCTAACCGTCTATCCCTTTATCCTTCTA
Source organism: Zaprionus camerounensis (assembly GCA_018904165.1). NCBI lineage: Eukaryota > Metazoa > Arthropoda > Insecta > Diptera > Drosophilidae > Zaprionus > Zaprionus camerounensis. The sequence goes on from JAEIFS010000037.1 coordinate 1,399,043, forward strand.
ACCCTCCAACTCTTTATCCTTCTATGCTTCAAACCCTCTCTATGCATCTATCCCTCTATACCCTTATACCTCAATAACTTCACACCTCTATACCTCTATCTCTCTATCCCACAAACCCTTTATCCTCCTCTCTCTCTACCTTCCTGCCCTTACTGCAGTGAGCTAGGAAGCGATTACAATCACATGCGAGACTTTTCACAAAGCTACGACAGCCTGATCTCGGGCAAGATATCTGAGAACATTGTGCGCGCAGTGTTTGAGATGGTTGCCAACGATCCCAGCATGGATCCGCTGCTCTCGGTGCTGTCACGCAATCGCAAGTATCAGCAAAAGCATTCCAAGGCCTTCTACCAGATTCGCAACGACAACACCGAAGAGAAGCTGGAGGAAGCTGAGGAGATGGTCCGCAGAACTGTCGTTGCCATCAACGACATCATCGATCAACAGATGCAACAGCGCTCTTGCCTGCCACTGCGGCCAGACCTCATTGATTTCTACGACATGATCATGAAGACCACGGCTGAGCAGCAGAAGCTGCGTGACAAGCGTGAGGCCCGTCTCAGTATGCTGAACGATGCCTCCAAGCAGGACATGCGCTACCTCGATCCCAATGCCATCGAGCAGAAGTCGCGCATTGTCAAGAAGCTTCTGCGCCAGTACGAGGAGCTGCCCGTGGAGGAGCAGAAAGAGGTGACCGCTGTGCGGGACGAGCTGCTCATGGATCTCATCTACTTGCGCAAGATGTCCGAGACCATTGAGCGCTCCAGGCGCAATGCTCAGCTCCAGGATGTGATCAAGAAGAGCAATGGAAATGCGGCCACTGAGCGACAGATCTACAGCGATTACTCGCCCAGGTTCATCAAGCTGCTCAAGACATCGGAGGTCTTCAAGCAGGTGGGCGAGCAGCAGGCCAAGGCCTACGTTGGCTTGTAGAGACGCCAGAGAGGCTAGGAAGGGAAAGGAAGAGGGAGAGAGGGAGTAATTGAATTATTTTGTTGTTGCGCATTGAAATTTCTTTGTTCATTTTAATATCTGCGAGTTTTCATTTTAAATAAAAGTCAAAAACGATCGATATTATTTTGTGTTGCATACTTTTAGGGCATTGGAAATTTGCACGGTCAGTAAAATTGATTTCTCAATAATTTCTATGTAAACTATCCGTTCGCAGCTAAACTTTCAGAAATAAGACTGTGATAAATTATGAGTACAAGGTACGCATGCAATTGTATTGTTATCGATTTATCGAAGCGAAAGGCTGCGTGGTAAAATTCTAAAATATATTTGATGTGCTGGCAAATTATTCTAGCTTTAATAGTCACTGAGATCTTAGTGTTTAGACCGAAGGACAGACAGACGGACATACAGACATGGTTATATTCGCTCAGTTGTTGGATTTATATTTTATATTTTTACGCGATATATATGCGACATTGGGGTATTCTAAATTCCGTATACAAATCTCAATCACAACGTCAGTTAGACTAAATCAACTTCCACAGCAGCCGATACGCTGACAGGATTTTTGCCCACCCGAGCACGTTGGCGAATGATCTCGTCGACCCCATTTCCCTCCGACGTCTGAAGAGAATCCATTCCAGTGAACTCCTCACCCGTAGGATATCATAATCCCTCAATTTGTACATTTGTATATACTATTATTAAGGCACATTATCCATAATATTCTTTTAAAGCTACACATTAGGTTAAGTTCTGAAGGAACTGAAGGATTCCTGGTAATTATAATAATAAATAATAAATTCCATAAAAAAAAACAACTTCAGTTAGTTTTGAGATTAAATTCAAAGTGTTACAGAAGTTTTTGTGATATTTGTAGAGCAAGATGAATGCATTAAGCGACTACTGGATAGAGATGATGCGGGTGCGCAATAAGATACGTTTCAAATGCGCCCAACTGAAGGTGTTCAAAGAGAAGGCAGAGAAACGATTGCACGCACTGCACAAGATACGCGACGAGTTGGCCCACCATCTGGAGAGGTTAAACCAGAAGAAGAAGCGACACATAGGGCCGAGAAGACATGCGGGCAAGATGATGATGTATCGACGCTGGCAGCGCAACTGGAAGTTTTGTCTGTTGGATCAAGAGAAGAAGTTTAAGAAACTAAATGAAGAGGAGAAGCGTGCAGATAAGAGGCTGTACAAGCTGCACACTCAGCTAGAGAAGAGTCCGCAACGCCGACAGAAGATGAAAACCATAATGAACAACTTCGAGGACACTGTAACGGAATCTCATATTTCGTGGAGCACGCCTATGGAGGGCAAGGAGAATCTCAGGATGCACCACGCTAACATTTTGAAAATCCGAAAGACCCTGAAGCGTTTTAACAGATCAGAAAAGGAGGACCTACAAATCGAAGGTTTGCAGAACTTTTGGGATACACAATTAAAGTATAAGAAATCCCCGAAAAGAGGCAAAGTGAAAGCAGTTTCGCAGCCAAAGACAGACGTACATGAACTGGAGAGCACAAGCCAGCAGCTCTTCAAGGTGCATAAAGATGACAAGTTGGGCATTGAGAAAAAGATCAGACACAGCACATTGCACACGAAGAAGAAGCACAAGAAGACTACCTTCGCAGATGCAATAGACTTGGGTGGGAAAATGATGGTTAGCTCGGAGTCATCCAAATTCACATTTACCGAGAGAGAAACTGGTATTAAGAGCACTTCCAAACGAGGACACTTACGCGAGCCAAGCACCAAGAGAAGCGCCAAGCAAACAATTATAACACCACTCTGGTCGATAAAGTCATCGAAGTCGACACCGGCTTCCCAAGATCCGAACTTTGAAATAGCGGAGCTGACGGGAGAGCGGGAGCCGAACATGGTGGACACGATCCAGCAGAAGCTGGTCAACCGTACCACAAGTGTAATGGAGCTGGAGAGGGCGAATCAAATGATGGAGCTGGCCAAGGCGAATGCGCAGGCAGGAGTGACACCTTCTACAAAAAGGCAAACTCACGGCAAGCGGCCCAGTGAGCAGCATCGTCTCAGTGTTCTGAAAAGTCAAGCAAGGAGGCTGTCTATTCCCAAGGCACGACAATGGACATTCTACAAGAAATTCGTAGATCTCACTGGAGGCAAGCACGCCGGGGCGGGACTGTTCAAGATGCTGGAGGAGCGACAGGATGAGAAGTACCAGCAATTGCATAGGTTACTCTCCGATATCATTCATGCGCCCTGCATGATGGACGCACTGCACGATAGCAGCGAGGTCTATGAGAATGTGTTGAATCATTACATGTGGAACAATCTGCTGGAGGTGTTCAACGACCTGAAGGGCATGGTGCCCAAGCATGTGATACTGCAGGTGCTCAAGGCGCAGTATTTGTCGTTCATCGAAGAAATTGTCACGCATGCTATCGAGGAGGGTGCTAAAACTATCCTCGACGAACATATACCAAAGACGCCGCAAACTGAACCCTTGGAGTTGCCAAACTCGTTGGCATTTGGCAACGACTCGTTCGACGCCTACATAGACCAATCACTGGACCTCATTGAGTTGAATCCATCGTCATACCGTTCATCGAAGGCAGCAATAGATCGCCAGTCACTCCAAGATCAGGCCTCACTGGAGCGTCTGCTCAGCGAGCAACTGCAGCGCATGAGCGATCGCTACTCGCTGGATAATCTCACGAAGATCTACGAAGCACATGCGTTTCTCTTCGGCAAAATGGCCTCCAAGTGGCCTGCAAGTGTACAGAAGAAGAAGAAGAAGAAGTCTAAGCAGAAGAGGAAACAGGCAAGCAAGCTGGCCAAGCCCCCGCCACGTGTCTCCCCCACACGACTGTTCGATGCGCCACAAAGGACGTGCCGCGAGCGCAAGGCGGACGAGATGTGCGCCGAGTGCAGCTGCGATGAGGAGCAGGAGTGGGTGCCCAGATGCGAAAGTTGTGGGGATCCTCTACCCGTGCTGTATGCCACACCCGAGGAGAGTGTGACGCAGTTGTCGCTGAACACGATCGAGGCATGTGGCAAGAATCAAGAGTTGATCGCATGCACACGCGACATTTGCTACCAATGCGGCTACGTGCACCAAGAACAGCAGCCTTGCCCCTTGATCTGGCCACAGGCAGAGCAAGAGGACTCCAAGAGGTTGCGCTATCTGCGAATGATCAAGGAGTTTGCGCACAACGAGCAACGCCTGCAGCAACTTTGCCCCATCAGGCTGAGCAAGTTGCAGCTGCAGCAGGAGTAGGAGCAGGAGCAGGAGGAGGAGGCGTAGCAGGAGAAACATTTGCTACACCTCCTGCTGCTGCTCCTGCTCCAGCTTCAGCTGCTGCTGCGGGCAAATGAAACATTTTGTTTAAGTGCAAAATAAATTCACGTAATGAGTTTGCAGCGTTTATGGCCGCAGTTGCAGACGTTGCACATACGCAGCGTGGGCTGCGCGCCAAACGGTGGCAGGGGCGTTAAATGCTCGCCAAGTTTCATAAAATATGCAAAACCCGACATGCTTGGGCAAGGGGCGACGGGGGGAGGTGGCTTTTAATACACTTGCTGCCGGCTGAGCGCCTCGGCGTATGCAACGAATTTTTCGGCCAAGTTCTCAAGTCAAGCGGCTGTAATGGAATTTTATTGCAGCACTCGCATTCTGTTTGCGCAGGCGAAACATGTTCCAGACATTTTCATAAACGTTCCAAGAGGATAGCAAGCAAGCTGGCCAAGAGGATGCTAAGCCAAGCAGCAGCAGCACCAGCAACAGCAGCAGCAGCACGAGCAGCGCTCATTGATTTAATTCGCCTTAAGTTCGCCTTAAAGCAGTTCGCTTCCTGCGCTTCTTCTTCCTCTCCCTCTCCTCTGTCCAATGGAGCTGAAAATTGATGCCAGCGATCAATCATTTAGTTGCCATCGCCTGCTGCTCTCGCCAGGATGCGGCGACTCTGGCGGCACTTTCATTTGCCCAGCAGCAGCGCTAACCGCGACGCCCTCACGACCCTCCTCTCGGCTGAGACGGACGTAAGTTGAGACGTTTTCATTTGCATTTTGCGTCAAAAGCTGCCAAAAGAAGTCGCGCTATTTGCGGTGTATGGAACTAAGGGATACCCTAGAACGGGGATCTAATACTTTTGATTGTTCATTAGCTTATTTCATTATATAACGGTACTGAGATCTGTTGTGCCTTTTTGCCTTGCATTGCTGTGCCGATAGTAACTATTGGCAACTATCTTTAGGGTTATTGACAGCCTTGTTGGAGTACTTTATGTTTGTTAACCTATAGGTTAGTATAGATCTTGTTTTACTTACATTTTCCAAGCCGATTGTTACTTTGATTTACTATCGTTAGGCTGGTTAACAGTCTTGTTGCAGTACAATCTCTTTGTCAACCCTTAGACTGGCTTGGTGCTTGTGTTAGTTAACATTTCTCAACCGATCATAACTATTGGCAACTATCGCTGGTGTATTTAAAGTCTTATTGCAGTAGAATTGCTTAGTAAACCCTTCAACTGGTCTAGAACTTTTTTCTGGTCATATTTCCCAAACGATAGTAACTATCGGTAACAGTATTATTGCAGTACAATCACTTAGGTAGCCATGAGACTGTACTAGAGCTTGTTTGGGTTAATATTTTCAAACGATAGTAACATTCGGTGGGTTATTTAACGCCAAGTTGCAGTAACTTCCTTGGTAACATCGTATATAACTATCGTTAACTATCGTTACATCAATTGGCAGCCTAGCTTCTCTTTAATCTCTTAATATGCCTATAAACTCGTTACAAACTTTCTTATCTAAAATTTCTTTACCGATAATAACTATCGCCGACTATGATTAGTTTTAGTTTTCTATACTATCGACAACCCTGTTGCACTTCCCCACTGCCCTCTTGCATTTCAAACTGTAATCTGAGTCATTTCAGTATTCAATACTTTTCATTCCATGGCCTCCAGGGTATCTCAGCTGCCCACACACCCCGCTCCCTCATTCCTCATCTCTCTCTCTCCCTAGCAATTCCACTGTCGCCTTCGTCATGGCTGCTCAATTTGCGCTGACTGGCTGTAACATTATCTTGTTTGCTCATGACACGCGCCGCAGCCTCATGAAACCCACCAACCAGCAGCAGGAGCAGGAGCAGCACCAGGAGCAGGAGCAGCAGCACTTGGACTTGCCCCAAGCCAAGGCGGAACTTTGTCTAGCTGGCCAGGCAAGCATTGTCCGGCTTTGGCATTTCACTCATCTCGCTCGCGCACATTTCACAGCTCGGTTGCGGCTTTTGTAATTTCTCTTCTCTTCACTTATTTTTTTCGCACTCCCCTCGCTGCCTCTTCCCCTGCTTCCCCTCTTTCTTCTCCTACTGCTTTGCCATAAGTCATTTGTGATTTAAGTCTTTTGGCTTGTCAAAACAAATGAAATGAAGCGTTGAAATAACTGACAACTCGCAATGCCCACAGGCTGCTTAGTGCTTGTAATAACAACTACAACAACAACAACTATAGGAGTAGAGAATGGCAACAACAACAATCCATTGTGCCTGGGCATGTTCTCTATGCGATGTCTGAAAATCGGGTAATTGCATTTTATTAGCGCTTATCCCTGATCTGTTGACTGTCATGCTCAATCGCATTGTCACTCGAAATTTAATTAATTTCCCTTACTGAATTATGCAGATGCCCACTCACTCTCTCTAGCTTGCTCTGTCTCGCTTCCTCTGTCTATTATCTCTCTCTCTCTCTCTCTCTGCACATGTAGACACTTAATAAAGCTTCTTGGCAACGCTTTATTGCAAAGCTGCAGAACAAACAAAATATTATATAATGCTTAGCTTACTCTCTCTAGCTCTCCCTCCCCTCTCTCTCCTCACTCTCTCTCTCTATATCTCTCTTTAGTTATACCTGCTTTTCGGGTCTCAGGTGTGGACACTGCGCAGCTTAAGCGCTTGGCAAGTAGCGCAAAATTACCAAAAAAATAGAAGATAAATTTGTCGGATTTGCTTGCGCTGAATTCAAACTAATTGAAAGATGAGTTTCCTCTCTGAAAAGTTTTTGGCTTTAATTAATATTACATTCTGGGTGCCTAATGATATTAAAGTACCCAAGCGAAGTACAGAAAGGTACTAGAAATGTTAATTTGACATTTTGTTTGGCTACTGCATTTAAAAACTTTATTAAACCTTGACTACTCAAGATTTAGAAAAGGTTTTTAATACTATTAATTACTTGATTAATTGATTTAAATCAAAAACTGTACAATTTAATATCTGTTCAGTTTACTAAGTTATAAGACAATGGAATTGTATAAGTTGATATGGAAACAGGTACAGATATCATTAGATATGAGATGAAATAGGTTAAATAGGTTACTTTTGGTTTTCTCTTACTTTTTGAGGAAAAAAACCTAATAAATGATTTCACATTATCAATTTGGATTTCAAATTATTCTTTTGTATCGATTGTGAAATTAAGAAAGGAGGTAGCAAGGAAAATGTTGAGAAAAATATGAAATTGCAGCAAATTTGATGCCAAACTACAGAAAAGAACTTAAGCAAAATGTTACCTAAGCGAAAGTCGTGATTTATAAAAGAGTTAACAGCTGACAAGGTCGAGTGCCTAATTTAATATGGAATGAGGTTTCTGGTATCAACTGAAAATATATTAAATTTGTATTATTTGCGAAAACTATAGTAAGAAAGGGTTTTAATATTTGAAATTGGAACTACGTAGATCGGCATAAGACCTTTTGTAACAAAGAAAAGATATAAAGTAGTGTAAAGAGTAAAGAGAACATATCTACATGAGTAACATCTTCAGACTAGTTTAGTAAGAAAACAGATTAGCTGATATGTTGTATGTACAGCTGTGTTCACAACTTCTCTCCCCGTAAAACATCGTCAGACTGTTTCAATCAAAGGAAACAGATAAGCTGTGAAGATGTTAAACCAAACCTAATCTGCGTGTGTAGTAGAGGCAGCTTCTTGTTCAATTCTCTCTCAGCTCTCATCGAATCTTCAAGAAGTTGCTGCTGTCAGCAAGTGACATTTAGCGAGTTGAGCGTGGAAAAAACTTACGATAACTGCAATTTGCACTTAACCCTTGCTGGCCAAACTGCTTGTGGCTGCTCTTGCTGCGTCTAGGCGGGTTAGTGGGGCGGACCAGGCGCCCCAGGACAATTAAAGCAGCACACACAGAGAGGGGAGAGAGAGAGGGAGAGGGAGAGGGAAAGAGAGGGAAGAGTGTGTGAGCGAGAGCTAGAGAAAGCTACTAACCGCTCAAACCACTCGAAAAGTTGTCCGCAAAGTGCGAATGCATAATTAATTCCAATTATGAGTTTACCCAACAACATTGGCAACATTGGCACTTGCCTGCCTGCCTGCCTGCTCTCGAGGATGCGCCACAAGATGCGAGGCACAAGGGGGGGGGAGGGCATGTAAAGACTTATCAGCGCATCGACAGCAGCATCAGCTTCTGCTGCTGCTTCTGAACTTTGGCGAGATGTTGTCAACCCTGTAGCGACTGTTGCTGCCTGCCACCGCTTGTTGCATAGTTTGAGTGTGTGGCAAGTGCTTGGCATGTTTAAACACATGCTCAAGTGTCATTTAGACAGTTATCCTGGCAGCAGCAGCAGCAGCAGCAACGGCGGCAGCAGAGCGGCTCTGCATTTAGCCAGACAATTGATGAGCATAAGATAAGAAGGAGCCCGCGTTGCTGCCCCCTGCTGCTTGGCTTCTTCAAATTTCAGCTTGTCAAGGCAACACTCCTCTGCTCACTGTCTCCATCCCCTCTGCCCTCTAACTCTCCTTGCGCCCTTCAAATTTCAGCTTGCCTCAATTACGAAAATGTTGCAAAAATGCAATATCAATAACATTTAACGGCTTTGGGGCGCTGCGCGAGAGTTCAGGGTGAATCGAACTTAGAAGGGCACTGGCAATGGGAGCAGGGGTAAAGAAGGGGCAGGGTTAGGGATGGAGAGAGAGAGAGGGAGAGAGGGCGTGCCAAGGGCTGCCAAGTGCTGCTGCTGCTGTCTAAGTGTTGCGCCGCCTTCAAAGCTAAGCGGAAATGCATTTCTTCTCGCGTTGTCGATGTTGCTGCTGCTGTTGTTGTTGCTGCTGCTGCTGTTGTTGCTGCTCTTGTTGTTGTTGCTACTCTTGTTGTTGCTGCTGCCTTGGAGGACGTTGTTGCGTCGCGTCTGCCGTCAAAGTCGAGTGTTTTAATGGATTTTGAACATGCATAGAAACTGTTCATTTACAGCTGCCTGCCACTGCCTGCTGCGCCTGCCCCTGCCACTGCACTGCTTACTGCCATGCTCCCACTTCTTGCACCCCTTCTCCCACTTAGTGTTCGTTCCTCATCCCCTCCCTGACTGCCTCCCCTAATGAACTTTTGCGCTGGAATTGAAGAAATGTCAAGTTGCGGCTTTTATCAGCTATGACAACTACAACCAACATTGAAGGGGCAACTGTGTGTGTGTGTGTGTGGCAACTACACATGCAGCACACGCATCAATCATGCAACAAGGATTCCAGCGTCTGCCCCGCCTAAGCTGCCTCAGCAGCCGGCAGTTCATAAAAGATAAAAGATAATAAGCCTTAAGCTTGCCGCCGCCGCCGCCGCTTGCCGCATGCCACTCAAACTTAACGCACTTCGTGCCACCAGCTGAGGCCACAACAACAACAGCACAGCAAGCCTATAAATTTTTAGATTATTTGCATATTGCGCGTCCTGAGCTTTCCTTTGCTTGTTTTTCCCTCGTTTTCTTTTCCATCCGATTTTTTTCCTCATTTTCTTTTCGAGTTTTTGCCACGGCAAATTGAATTTGCTTGGCTTTTCTTTGTTTTTCCGATGTAAATCAAGCGACATTAAACGCACAATGCACACAACAATAAATACAGCAAGCAAGCGTGGTAAGACACGCCCCCCCCCAGCCACTTCCTAGAGCCCCCTTCTCCTGCTGCTACACTTGCCTCGATTTATTTTTAGCAGACGGCGAATTTGTTTTTAGTATAAAGCATAAAATTAATATTTGTCGCTGTTGCAGCTGCTCTTAGAGGGGAGCAGGGGGCGGCGCAGTTGTGGCACGTGCCACCGGCTGAGCCCGCAACTAAATCAGTTGCTTATGGCGCGGATTTGCTCAGCAGTTGCTGCAACATAAGCGAAAATTAAATTACCCAACTGCAGCAGAGACTGCTGAAGGGGGGAAGACTGTACAGGGGAGGCGGAGGGTTGCAGGAAGAAGGTGTGGCAGCTGGCATGTTGCACTGACCAGCACTGGACACGCTGTTGCAGTTGCCTCAACAGAACAATCAACACTTGCCCCGCGGCGTGAACATTTTAATTTATGCAACTGCCTGTCGATGATGATGATGAGTCGAGGGGGCAGGGGAGGAGCTGGGTAGGCAGGGCAGCGCATGTGAGCGAGGGGAGAGTGTAGAGAGTGGGGGCGTGGCACTGGCAACTTGTACTGTCAATTGGTTTAAATCATGTTTAATGAAATTGCCAACGAAACGAAACGAAGAGACGAGACGAGGCAAACGGAGCTAATCTGCATGTGAGAGAGGAACAAGGAGAGAGGGTGGAGAAGGAGGGGTAGTATGTGTGATAGGGGGGAGGGGAGCTGTCAGTGTGTGACAGGTCGCTGTGGCACGCATAATTGGTTTGCTGTTGTTGTTGTTGTTGTTGTTGCTGGGGCAAGTTGTCAGTGGATTGAACCACGTCGAAGGCGCCGCTTGATAAATGAGCCATTTGCACAGTAATTCAAGCATCATTTCAATAACCAGCGGGTCAAGCAGGCGAAGGGAATGAGAGGGGGGAGGGGGAAGAGTGGCAAAGTCTTTTGCAGAGAGATTTGTGTAACCAAATACTCATTACATAAGTTGAGTAAGGGAAAGGGAGGAGGCTGCGCAAACAGAGGGTGGGCTAGAAAATATGCTGATGCCGGGCAACTAAGCAAATTTCAAGAGAGAGACGGAGGGCAGTGCACAGCAGGGTGTGCGTGTGTGTGCTAGTTAAGCCAAAGGCAAATATTGACAGGCAAAGTCAAATGCAAAAGGAGCAGGAGAGAGAGAGAGAGAGGGGAAAGAGAGCGAAGCATTTAAAGTAATCGAGTGTTAAAAACGGCAAACGCAGGCAAACATTGGCACAGGCAGGGCCCCCCCCACTTCCCGCTCTTCCTCCTTCTCCCTCTAGCAAATATTTAGTTGCTCATAAATTACTAGAGTGTGCATGTGTGTGTGTGTGTTTGCATCGCACTTTAATGCCTCATTAAAAGGAGCGCGCGCGGCGGCAAATAAATTCAAGCTGACGTTACCCGAAAATTAGACGCGACCTGCGACGCGGCAGCCAAAAAGTCATAAAAATCTTAACTTTTCACATAAAATCAATTGCTCGTAGCAGGGGGGGGGAGTAAAGAAGAAGTGGAGGAAGAGAAAGAGGGGGCAGAGGAAGCAGCAGCAGCAGTGGCAGTGGCAGCCAAGCTTGGCCAAGCACAGCGACGTCGACTCAGTTCGACTCCTGCGGCAGTTCCGGCTGTCAAGGCGACACTCTCCCCCACTCCCCCCCCTCTACTGCTCTGCTTGCTACAGTTTATTAAATTACAAATAAATAATGAGACTGATGGCAGGCCGAACTGTTGACAGGCAGGCCCTGCACCCCTGCCCCCTGCCTGCCTGCCCGCCTGCCTGCAGTTATTAAAAACTTTACAAAAACAATTAACACAGTCACAGGCAGCGAAGGAGTTAGAGAAGGCAGAAGGCAGGGGGCAGTAGAAGGGGCTGTAGCTGTAGCAGAGCAAGAGGGGAGTGTGGGAGTAGTAGTAAGTAGGCGGGGCAGCACTTTAAAGCAATGACAAATTGCTCAAGGATTCACTTAAAGCCACAACCTGCCGCAGTCTGCTGTCTTCACTTGCCTCCTTTCATCTTCCCTCGCTCCTCTCGTCCTCCTGTGGCCACAAAATGCAAAGCATTAACCAAACTTGCAGCCGCAACAATAACAAGCGCAGTGGGCGTGGGGAAGGGGGGGAGTACTGGCAACCGTTGCTCGGGAATTGAAATTGCAGCCGCAAATAAATTTGTGTTGGGTAAAATATATGGCAAAAATATAAAGCATCGCATGTGCAACTGCAGCAGCAGCAGCAGCAGCACACAATGCCAAAAGCAACAAGCCGGCAAAGCAGCAGCCCCCTCGCACACTCCCCTCCCCTCCCCAACACACGCCCACCCCTTGTGCCTTTTTCATTACAATGCCCGCACTGGCACCCGCACCCCTAATGGACTGAGGTTGAGTGCAGCAGCAGCGCAAGAGGGGAGGGATAACAGGGCAGAAGAGGGGAGTGAGGACAGGGTAGAGGGGAGTGAGCAGCAGTGGTAAGGGGGGCCAGGGGTTGCTGCTGCTGTTCTGCTGCCGTTTCCATTGTTTGCAGGCGCGCTCTGATTAGAGACGAGCCCCATTCAAAAAGGTATGCGGCATGTTGTTGCTTCTGCTGCTGCTGCTGCTTCTTCTTGTTCCACTCATAACTGCAAATGCATAAAGCGAAATACTATACTATATATAGAGTATAGTACTGTATACCATACATACTCGTATATAGAGATGCGGGTCTTAAAGCGTGGCAAGTTCTGCAGAGTGCTAGAAATGATTACAACACATGCTAGCTCGATTATGCACAGCATTGGAGGTGTCTGTGGGAGAATATATTGTATGTATAATGATGATATATATAACATATGATGTGCTTAGAGTCCGCTGAAATATATTAGATAGCTAGTAAAGAGATTGATTTCTAATCTATATACAGTTGAGCTAGGCATAACTATTTGCAAACGAAGTAAACTAAGATTGGGAATATGCCTTGAGTTTCTTTGAATGAGAGAATACTTCCTGAGATGTTAAACATATGCAGTTTAACATATATTCAGCTGAAATTTGTTAAATATGTAAACAACAGTCTGATTTCTAATTTGTATTATTTTAAGAACCATATACTTCATAGCAAACGCGCTATACTAGAATTGCTGCGCTGCCTTTAGTTGCTTTATGAAGTGGAAAATGATTACAAACATTGTGGTTCGCTTATTCACACAGTGCTGTATATAATTGTATGTATTTAATATTATAAATATTTAAATCAAAGTCAGATCTCTAATCCATATACAGCTAGGCTTGGTTTATCTTTTACAAAGCAAAGTAATCTAGGCTTGCTTGCCTGCCTCTATTTTCTTTAACAGAGAAGTTCCTTTCCCTCCACAACTGTGATTTCTTTGCTGTTATTAAGCTTGCTGTTCTTTCTTTTAGTTTCTTTATTTCTTTGCCATGCGGACACCCGATATGGCCATATATATACACAGATATATGTATGTATGTGAGTTTACTTGTCTCGCCAGAATCTCTCTTGTTTTGCGCTTTAAGCAGCGCGTTGATTGCGCCCAACTTTGGCGTTAACCAACTGCAGCTGTCAGCCGGCTAGCCATGCCCTGCCCCTTGAGAGGGGGTAGGGGAGATGAGGGAGACACCCTCCTGGTCTAAGCAGAGCGTGTGTTTTGTGGTCTAACCAAAGCGCTGTGTTAGTCTTTGATTTGTCACACCAAAGCGGACTCTTCTTCATGGCAGGCAGCCTGTCAGAGTTTTTCTATCTGCGCCTGCCAAGATGGGGCAAGATGAGGGGCAGAGAGGGGCTGGGGTTGCAGATAAGAGAGGGAACTCTTGTCCAAGGCACGACATTGTGCCGACTGTCGACTGCCTTCCACGTTTCCCCTGCCTGCCCTTCTGCCTTGCCTGCCTGCCTGTTCCATGTCCAGTTTAGCCCTTGGCTGATTTTTGATGAAAAGTTTTCAGTTTCACATTATTCATGCGCCTCAGCAACCCTCGTTGCACTCCCTCCTTCTCCTTCTCCTCTGCCTGCCTGCCACGCCTCCTTGCGCTGGCTTTGCGGTTGAATGGCGCCTGCATTCGCTGCTGTTGTTCCTTGTTTTTTAAGTGTTTTTTTTTCTTTTACATTTTTTGTTGTATTTTAATTTTGCACAAATGGAAAATAATAATCAAGACAAATAATAAAATGGACGCAGGCGAAAAGGTGTTGATGGGCGTGGCAACAGCAGCAGCGACGCACTGACGACCCTGTCTGCTACTCCCCCAAGGGGGGGCAGGGACAAAAGGGGGCGGGCTGACTCCCTCAACAGTCACGAGTCACAAGTCCGATGCCCGCAGCCCTGGCAACTCTTGGCTTTGTTTCGAGTGATTTTCAACAAAGCGCAGCGCACTTAATTCTCTTTACGCACAGCAAGCAAGCACACACATGCCAGCAGGGGTCGCTAAAGGAGGGGAAGGGTGAGACTGAGAGGGGGACATGGTATGACAGGCTTTTTATGCCTAAGTATCTTAAGTTGTCAGCTCGCAAAGAGGCAAAAGAAATCCTTTAATTTGCAGTAAAATGCAAAAACGCAACGCCACTTTGTCACAGCCAGCATGTGTGTATATGTGTGTGTGTGTGAGAGAGAGAGGGGGTGTGTGTGTGCTATGCATGTGTGTTTGCGAAGAAGGCAACAAGTCAGCGTACATTGGACTTTGCCACTTGCCATGCGAAGCGAGGGCGAAGGCGAAGGCGAATCGCCTCAAGGTATGCAGTAAATTAAAATGCAGAGACAGAGACAGAGCTGAGGCCAGCCAAATGACATGTGTGTGTGTGTGTGTGTGCGTGTGCGTGTGCGGGGCATGTGTCTGGGGCGAGTGCACTTTCTTTGCACTTTTCACATTAAAAAGTTTTGCCCGCAAGCAGCCTGGCTAAGAAACATCTTACCAACTAGTGGCAACTGAACTTCGGTTTTGACAGCACGCACACACACACACACAGTCACACACATACAGTGCATTGAGCCATAAATGCATGAGTTTGATTTTGCGACGGTTGCCAGCAAAAGTTATAAAATATGTTGCCTACTTTTGAGTGCTGCAAAGAAATCCTGGCTGCAAGCAAGGCAAGGTTTGACTGCGTTTTACTGACTGTTAAACATGTTTAATCATGCTGTATTTAATTACTTACTGAAGTATATATCTTATAGCTGTATCCTACATCTTCAGGCAACTCTTGCAGCACACCACGCTGGCAAATTTTGCATATGAATAGCAAGCAGGGCAGGCAGCTTGTCTTGTTGCTCGTCGCCAGCTCGGGCTCGACTCTGGCCAAGCGCTTATGGCCACGTTAATGGCAAACTAAACTGCAAACTTTGCTTTTGCCACCGACGCACGCATACGTAATAAAAGGTGTAAATGAGCAAAAGAGCCAGCAGCAGCAGCAGAGCAAGGCAGGTGGAAGGCTGGCAAAGGGGGCTGGCAAAGGCGCAGGCAGAAGCACTGAGGCGCATAGGCAGGCAGGAGGGCATGCGGGGGGTTCTGGCAGGGATATGGACTTACGCCTTGGGCTATTATAGGGGCCACTTGCTGCCGTTACAATGCCTCTGCCTCAGCCTGCGCCTCCGCCTCTGCACCAGCTCGGGCCCAGCAGGTGGGCTATTTATGTAGGTGGCCCAGCACAGTGGATGAATGGCAGGCGAACAAGTGAATGAGTGTGTGAATGAGTGCATGAATGAGTGTAGTCGAAGGTGCTTCACAGAAATTCTAATTAAAACTGGCAAGAAACTAGCCTATCGCATGTACTATCGGCCAACTATCGCAACCAGAGCAACGTGAGCTGAGCTCAGCCAAGAGTCGAGTGAGTTTTTCAGCGCGCAATCTGTGCAACTGCCTCCACGGTGGCTTTTCATGTGTATTAAACTAAATTTAGCGTCACTTTGAATTACGGCTGCTGCGAGGCGAACAAGGACGACGACGGCAACGGCGACGGCGACGGCAGCTGGCAAACTGTGTGCGGCAGGCTATTATAATACAAATAGTGCCTGCTCTGCTGCTGGCTTGGCTTGGCTTGCCAGGCAGAGTTGGCCAGGCTGCCTGGCAACCTAGCAACCTGCCACACTCTCTCTGCCCTGCTCACTCTGCCTGCCACTCTTGCTGCCTCCTTCTCTCTCTCCCTCGCTGCTTTCCACTCTCTGTAATGCGTTCATGTTTGCAAATTCATGTAGTTGTCGTTGTTGTGGGAAATGCCATAAAAAAGCTGAAGAAATATGGCAGCAGGTGGGCAAGGGCAGTTGGCGTGGCAAGGGGGCAGGTGGAAAAGGGCCAGCCACCACAGACGGATGTGAAGCGTGGCCGTGACAAGCTCGGACGCGTTTAAAGTGCAATTAGCGCACGTAATTGTAATCGAGTTGGCCTCCAGCGCCACGAGTCCAAGGCGGCTCAAGCTCAGTCGCTGTCGCTGTCGCTGTTGCTGCTGCTGCTGATGTTGCTGCCTCTGCCACGCGGCTGCGGCTTCCGGCAGGTGGTCGGCTTATGCAGGACCCTGCGGGCTCTTAAGCAGTTGCGGCCGTCTGCGACGACTGTTTGTTTGCGTTTGCCCACCCCTCAACTGCCTGCTCTTCTGCCTCCTCTGCTGCTCTCACTTCTGCCTCCTTCCCTGCCTCATCCTCTCTTTCTCACTGCCTTTTTTTCTTGCCACTTTAAAGGCAACTTGGGAGCTGTAAATAAATTTGGCAGTTAATCATATTTTGTGGATTTGTGCGGCGCATTTATTTATGCGTCCCACAGTGGCACAGTGGAGTCGCGTCTTCGTCTGCCTCTACAGTATTTTGGGCGTTTCTTTTGGGACACCGCTTTCCGGCCGTGAGCAGCGGAAGTGCAGTTGTCGCTGTCGCCGTGGCAGCTGCCTTAGCTCAAGTGTGGGCGTGGCGCTGGCCACAAAATGCGCCAATTTGCGCGCTATTTCAAGTGTGGCAGCAGCAACTACAAAGCGACAACAACATGAAGAGCAGCAACAACAACAACAACAACAACAACAACAACATTACCTAATTATGCGTTCTGGCTTTGTTATTTATAGCGGCGAATCGGCCACATTTCTCTGCGGCTCACGCGGCTCTTTTGGCCCCTTTTGATGCTGCCCACGAGGCTAATTAGGCCTAAAGCGCGGCCCATTGTGCAAATACCGTTGCAACGGTTGCTGCTTGTTGTGTGTCGCCCGTTAGTGCCTCATTGTTGTGCTTGGCTGCCCCGCCCCGTCCTGCCCCCCTCTGGCTTGACATTTACATTTCCGCCTAGCTGCGCTCTGCAGTTCATTAATAATTTAAGTATTCAACACAAAATATCAACAGTTGAGTGTTGAAAGCAAGCCTGCACCCCTGCCACACTCTTTCTTCCCCCCTCCCCACAACCTTTTCGTTGGGGCAACTGATTTGTGATTTGATTTATTTGCAATTCGTTTTTAGGGCTGCAATTTCGATTCGATTATTGCGAATATAAACCAATTTGATTAGCATTGTTATTGTGGCAGGCAATACCCTGTAACGGTGTGCATAGATGGGTATGCAGTGCCAGAGTGTATGGTGAAAATAGCCCTCTCTTTCTTTTACTCCTACGCGATTGCCATGGCAACTACACCATGTTGCTATAAACTTAGCTTATCTTATTCAACAACCTAGTGGGAAGAAGTAAAATGACTATCGTTTAGTCAAGTCAACAGCCAAATACACCAATACGATCAGACTTCAGCTTCCTCAACAACCTCTGCAACTATTGGAAGTACCCGATTACGATCAGAGTTTAGTTAAGTCAACTACCTCAACCTACGGTCGCAGTTGACTAACGGAAATTCTCGATTACGATAACAGTTTAGCTAAGTCAGCAACCACTAACACGAGTAAGATAACAGTCAACTATGGGACATTCCCAATTACGATCGCAGTTTAGCCAAGTCAACAACCTCAATCAGTAATACGATCACTCTAAGTTTCAACCACTCAGCCATAGATGCCGCTAAACACTGGATTTGCCAAGTTTTAATTGTACACACTTTCTACAGGGTATGCCCCGGCGCAACCCCTTTCTACATCAAATTGAAATTCATTTGCTGTTTGTTTTGCGATTGGGGCGCAACTGTGCATAGTTTAATTTCAGTAAGTGTTTTTCACTTTCCACTTTTATGTACATTAAAATTTTGTTCAATTTGCGGTTTACGCACAGCAAAAGCGACACACAGTGTTACACAATGATACCCTGTACAGCCAGTCAGTGCTTAGTGAAGCCAATTAGCTGGAGTGGGGGTGAGTTGGCAAAAGGATATTGGATTAACTTGAGTTGATTATTCCATAACCAAGAGCAGCTTCCGCTCTCAAGTGAAGAAGAAGATGAACAAATTGAGAGGCTCTTCAAGCTGAAATTTCGTATCGATATCTCTCAGACGCTCTGTTATTGTTTCAGTTCAGCTTGTTGTTGCAGTTGTTGTTGCTGCTGCTCTTGTGGATTGTGATTATTGTTAAGTGCAGTTGCAGAGAGAACTGTCGGGCAGAACACTTGAATGCATTTTCATTACACCTCATTACATTTCACTTCATTGCAATTGTGCGTTGTCTGATGAATTTGCTGTTGTTGTTATTGTTGTTGTTGTTGTTGTTGTTGCTACTGCTGTATGAATACACGAGTGAATGGATCGAGGTACTCGTTTGCATAGATGCGAATGTTTTTGCATGTAAAATGTTTTTAATTGAAAACAATAAAGTTTCTCTGGCTTCAAGCACAAGCCACCTCTGGCCCCTCCGCCCCGCCCCCTGCACCTGATACCTTCCTCTTCCACTCTGCAGACTGTGTGTGATACAATGCATAAAGTATTCCATAGAATTATGAAATGCCCCAAACAAATGAGCAGCTGCGAAGGCACGAGGCAAATTCTGTATACGCTTTCCAAGTGTTTAGTATGAAAAAGGTTGCATAGAAGTCTAATAAAGTACTAAATATGATAATTAAACTATGTAGAACTTAAGTTAGTTTGTTCTTCTATATGCTATATAAAGCCGTGCACAGGCGCTGCTTGTTGAACTAAGCGCTGAACAGGCCTTCGAAGTGTTGAGTTGAGTTTGGTATGAATAAGTTTGAGTACTAGTTGAAAATAGTAGTAAATATAATGTTAAAACTATGCAGAGTTCGACTTAGTATGTTCTTCTATATATTCTATAACTTGTTTGACCCCTAGATATCCTATAAAGCCCAGTGCATTGCCTTCCTGCTGAACTAAGAGCTGAGCAGGCTTTTCAAGTGTTAACTTGAGTTTCATAAAGTTGAATAATCACTTGAATAAATACTAAATATAATACAAAATCTATGCAGATCTAAACATAGCATCCTCTGCAGCATATTCTAATACTCCTTCTACCCGTAGATACCCTATAAATTTCTATAGAGCGCTTCATCTTGCTGAGGTAAGAGCTGCACATGCACGGGAATTGCTTGTCTTTGTTTGGCGCGTGAAAGCGAGTTGAATGAAAATGGAAAATGCAGCGAAACGATACCAGGCGATAGATGATAGATATGACTGCTTACACACACACACTAACACACACAGAAATACACACACAAACACACATACAGCCATACATACACCGAGACAATGAGTAGAGTAGAGAACGTGAAATGCGAAAGTGATAATTAAAAATCGCGCCATTTATTGTTGTTGTTGTTGCTATTGTTTTTCGCTATATGGAAAATGGAAAATGGTTATTGTGTGTTGCAGCATTTCTTGACAGCAGCAAGAAGAAGAAGAAGCACGCGTTGCAATCAACAGGGGAAGGTGCACTCGATATGTGAATGCGAAGTGATCAATGCGCCTAACAATGATTGACAGCATTTCAATAGGTGAAGGCAGGGGGGCGGGTATGTGACAGACAGACAGCATGAAAAGGCAGCTGAAGAGTGCATAAGAATGGGGGCTGGCAGTGGGCAAGGGGGGGCGTGGCATGTTGATGACAAACAATTATGCAGAATTTGCAGCCGTTTGCAATTTTGTGCAAAATTAATTTTGCATTTTTAATGCTGCCAACGAGGGTGGCGCGATGAGGAAGGAAGGGGAAGGCAGAGAGGTAAGGGAAGGGAGAGCGAAGCTGGTTTATGTGGTAGCTTAAAGACAGACACTTTAAATATAGACAGAGCAAGAGCGAGGGAAAGAGAAAGGCAGAGAGATTACGCTGAGGCAGCACAAAGGATTGATAAGTCGCAGTCTCAGTCTCAGTCTCAGTCTCAGTCTCAGTCGCAGTCGCAGTCGACTTCGACTCAACATCAGGCGACGCACAGAGCAACTATGTAAGCTATATACACGCAGCTGCTATGGGCCACGTATTGCTAACTCGCCTGACCATGGGCTGATGCCGAGGCGCAGCTCAGCTGCCCCTTCTTGGCAGCGCCTCAACTCGAGCTCGCCTCATTCCCGTGCGATAGTTCAAGTGGAGATGAAGCTGCAGCTGGACAGAGATCTGCAGCAACAGTTGCTGCTGCTGCGTAGCTCCTTGGAGCAGCCTGCCATGCAGTTCCCAGAGCTCTGGCTGCGCGACAACTGTCAGTGCTCCAGCTGCTACATGCAACAGACGCGCAGTCGCCTGCCACATGGCTGGAACTATCTGGACACCTCAGTGCGTGTGCAGCACTTGAGTTGGAGTGAGCAGGAAGATATACTGCACATCACCTGGTCCGACTTGCATCAGTCCGAGTACAGCTTGGCCTGGCTGCAGCAGCGCGACTTCTCCCCAGCGAATCGCGCGCGTTATCTACGCGACTTTTATCGCCCCCAACCACAGCACTGGGCAGGGGTGCAGTACGAGCAGATTCGACGGGAGTTCAACTACGGGGAACTGCTGCAGAGCGATGAGTTACTCCTGCAATGGCTGCACCACTTGGCGGTCTATGGCCTGGCACTGGTCAAGCAGGCGCCACTTGAGGCAGATGTGCTGCGTCGACTGTGCAACCGCGTGGGCTTCATGCGCCGCACCACATACGGCGACGAGTGGAGCGTGCGTGCGCAGCCCGGCGCCAGCAATTACGCCTACCTGGCTGCACCCCTCCCACTGCACACAGACATGCCCTACTTCGAGTACAAGCCAGGCCTGACACTGCTGCACACGTTGCAGCAATCGGACTCGCCTGGCGGCTGGAATCAGCTCAGCGACGGCTACCATGTGGCAGATCTGCTGCATCAGCTGCATCCCCAAGCCTTCCAAGTGCTCAGCGAGACCAATGTGGACTGGGCGGACATTGGCGAGGACAACGGGCTGACCTTCCACAACATTTGGCGTGCGCCGGTCATCAAGTGAGTAGAGAATACCCTTCCCTTGCCTCCTTTTTATAGGGGGTATATTAACTTTGTACATATGTATGTAACAGACAGAAGAAGGCGTGGCAGACCCCACAAAGTGTATATCCTATATAAGATTCTTATCAATAGCTGAGTTCATTGAGCCTTGCATGTATGTCTGTTTGTTGGTCTGTTCGTCTGTCTATTCGTCTGTATGTCTGTATGTTGTATGTCCGTCTATCTGTCTGTCTATCTGTCTGTCTTTCTGTATGTCTTTCTGTATGTCTTTCTGTATGTCTTTCCGTATGTCTTTCTGTATGTCTGCCTGTCTCTCTCTCTATCTGTCTGTCTGTCTGCCTGTCTCTCTCTCTACCTGTCTAGGTGCCTATTTGTCTGTTCGTCTGTCTATTCGTCTGTATGTTGTATGTCCGTCTATCTTTCAATCTTTCTGTATGTCTTTCTGTATGTCTGCCTGTCTCTCTCTCTCTCTCTGTCTGCCCATGTGCCTATTTGTCTGTATGTCTTTTAGTCTGTCTGTTTGAACGTCGATATCTCAACTGTTATAAGAGCTAAAGACTCTAAATTTGGCATACAAGTTTATGCAATTTGTGAGCAGATCAAGTTTATTTCAAATATAGGATGCCACGCCCAGCGCCCCCGCAAACTAGAAATTCAATATTTCAGTTCAATTTGTAAGCGACATATAAAAGATACAACTTTCTGACTATGACATATACTTAGCTGACTATAGTAACTATAAATCCAACAAATTTCAATGCGATCGGACAATAAACACAGAAGTTATGCAAGTCAGCTTAATGCTGCAGTGCTCCCTGCCCCTGCTGGTATGCTTTAGTTTTTGCGTGTGTGCCTGCACATGGCTGTTAGAGTGAGCAAGCAATAGGCGGCAGTAGACTTTGTCTTTAAAAAAAGTTGATTATTAAAAACTGAGTGAAGAGTATCTTACTGTCGGGTGTGCTCGACTGTAGGGTTCTTCTGGTTCCCCCCTCTCACACCTGCCCCCTCTCACTCTCCCTCTCTCTCCCTGCACAGCCTGGACGCCTCTGGGCAGTACACGCGCATCAACCACAGCATTCCACAGCGCGACAGCCAGTTCAGCGTGCCCGCTGAGCAGGTGCGTCCCTGGTACGAGGCGCAGGCACTGTTTATCCGGCTGGCCAACGAGCAGGCATGCACCTTCAAGACCTGCCCCGGCGACGTGCTCGTCTTCGACAACCTGCGCATGCTGCACGGCCGCACTGGCTACGACGACACGCAGCGCAATGTGCGGCACATTGTTGGCGCCTTCCTCGACTGGGACATTGCTTACTCGCGCTGGCGTGTGCTGCGGAATGCCCTTGGCCACTGGCAGCGTGTGGCAGTGGCAGTGTCAGTGTAGCAGCAGCAGCTAGCACATTTGCCACACTTTGTTGCAAGCCCCAATTATCCACAGAATTTTATTAACCTGAGCCAGCAGCAGCAGCAGCAACGAAGGCAGCAGCAGCAGCAGCACGTGAAGCGCAAATATTTACGCCAGCGGAGAATAACAGTACAGTGAACACTCGCTGCAGGTAATACTGTATTTACTGCACTTTACATTTATTATATATGAATCAATATGAATATAAAACAATCATTTATGATTACAATTTGTATGCATTTACCAATAAAACATGTTTAATTCGAATGCAAAGCTTAACCGCAAGTGGCGGCAGTTGCATACAGAAAGTGCCGCTTTAAAGGAGTTTGTTGTCTTTTTTGACCACTGTAACTACTTGAAATATATAGTAAACATACTACTGTTTATATATACTATAACATTAGCTTTATAGCAAACCTTTTGCTATACTTTTCCATCACCTCAAAGTCACACGAAGTTCTCTTCCACAACTTGCAGATTTGCTTGCCTTAGCTGCCTTCTCTGGTTCATCTTAGCCTGTGTTTACTGCCTCCAATTAGCTCTGCTGCTTATCAGCGCTTAGTCAAGCTAGCCCACTTGGATTCTCACATGTTGTTCACTGAGATTACAGCGCCATAAACACATGACAACAAGTGAAAGTCCGCGACACGTCACTGAAACCCAAAATTGAAATTGAAATCTCACTTATCAGTTGGAGCAACACTGAATCATTTCAGTCGTTTGCTAAACAACTTGCGTTGTTGTTGTTGCTGTTGTTGTTGCTACTGTTGTTGCTGCTGTTGTTGTTGCTGCTGTTGTTGTGGAATGCGCGATTAGGTGTTTATCAATTTATGGCAGAGGCAAACAAAACAAAACAAACAGCGAAGCTGAGCTGAGCTCTGCACCTTTAAACAAACCCCCAGGCAGGGGTTGGCCAGGCAGAGGAGCAGGGAAAGGGAGTGTGTGTGTGTGTCTGGTGTGGGACTGCGACTTTTACGGCACCTTTTGGCAGCGCCGGAAGCTGTTTTTGGTCTTTGGGTGCGGTTTACCCACTGGCAAATCCTTGGCAAATCTTTTTATTTATGTCATTGATGCCGGCAGCAGAAGGCAGGAAGAAGCCCACGGCAAAGTACACACAAAAACACATGCACACACACACACACACTCACACACTTCGAAGTACACATGAATTCGTACTCGGGCAGCCAAGCAAATCCCTCTAATAATCCACATAATAAGCAACAGCAGCAACAGCTGACAAAAGGGTTGCAACTTCAGCTGTGCTTGCCACACACCTCTCTCAGCTCTTGCCTCTTGTTTATAAGTTCATAAAACTCAACGAGTGTGCTGGCTAAAGGTGGCAGGGGAGGGGAGGGAGCGGGAGTGGCACATAAAAGTAAAGGCGAGTAAAAAAGCAGCGCAAATCCAATTTTTTCTCTCTCTCTCTTTCGACCATAATGTGTAATTGAAAACCTGCGCTGTATTGCACCCCAGGGGATGCAGGGGTGAAAGGGGGAGGGGAAGGGCTTCGATGTGACCAACTAATTGGCACAGTTGTCACTGCGAGTGTTTCTTTGTGTGTGTGTGTGTGAGAGCATTATGTAAACAAGGCCAAGATAGCAAGGCAGGAGCAGGCAAGGAGAGAAGAGAAGGAGGAGGAGGTGGAGCTGTGTCTCGTTGCCAAAAAGCTGTCGCGCTGCAAATAATGCGCTCAATTTGTAGACGAATCTCAAGAGCAGACAAGCAATAGAGAGAGTGAGAAAGAGAGAGAGAGACAGAGAGAGAGAGGGAGAGCAAGTGAAACGCTTACATTGAGTTTGCACAATTTCCACAATTTCCGCCTCGAAGGGTCGCCACGTTGTGGCACAGATTTGGCCAGTGCCCAAGGGAGGCGGGGAAGCAGCAGTGTCAAGAGGGGTAGACAGAGGGGTAGACAGAGGCAGCGCCGTCTCAGCCTGGCCCTGTCACAATGATAAACATGCGGCAATTGACGCAATCATTGTCTGTCCATGAATTGAATTAAATCAACTCAAGTGCGACAATCGCAGCTCCCTCTCTTCTTGCCCCTCTTCAACCCTTCCCCCCTCTACCACACCCCTTGGCAATATGAATTTGCTTGCCACAGTGCAACATTTCTTTCTTGCCTGCCAAATGAATGGGTTGTGTCATGCATGCGCGGGCAGTTCCCATTCAAATCGAGAGAGCCTCATCCACATTCACATTTGACAAGCTCATCCACATTCGACACACACACACACACACACACACACACATGCACAGCTACAGCCAAATCAAAATCAAACCATAGTGTACCGCACTAAGTATAGGTATCAGGCGCCTGATTGTCGTACATACAGTGCGGGGGCGGTGGCGGGGGCGTATGCGTAATGCGGCCTGTAATTCCGGACAGGACATTAGCGCGGCTCAACGGCGCATTTTGCTTATTAGAATTCGCTTGTGCCGCTGGAGTATAATAAATATTCGGGCACAGAGACAGACTGACTGTGTCTGTGTGTGTGTATGTGTGTGCCTGTGTGTATCTGTCTGTTTGCGTGTATCCTCCCCGCCACGTGCCACATACGTTCCTCGGCAATTTCAAAGTTTATCACCAAAGCGTCTGCAACTTGCTCGCTGTCTTCCTCTCCCTCTCTCCCCCTCCCTCTCTCTCTCTCTCTCTCTTGCGTCTGCACGTCTGCTGTGGTTATGTGAAATCACATCGTAAAAATGTCCAAGTCCAAATGCCGTGTAGCAAAGCTCATAAGTCCTGCTGCTGCTGCTGCCTCTGCTCGAGTCCTTTCACCTGTCGCTGTCGCTGTCGCTCGGAATTGGCATTAGCGGGCAACCCTTTGCCGCCTTGGCCTTTCAATTTATAGATGGCGCGCATATAAATATTTATTTTGTTGTGCCACGCCTTCCTCCCACGCCCACACACACACAGACACACACAGTCGTCATGCCTTTGCATCATTATTATTTTTATTATGGCCTTAAAAGCATCTCGCCCTGGGCGAATCAATAAACATTCATGTCCGCGTCTCGACTTGCAGTTTTGCCCGCTTTTCAATAAGCGAAAGTGCTCGAGAGAGTTCCAACTGAGACAGAGAGAGAGAGAGAGAGAGAGAGACAGAGAGAGGGAGAGAGAGAGAGAGAGTGAGAGGCAGATAGGGAACGTGTTTATGGGCAGGCATAATTAAAGGTCAACAGCAGCAACAGCAGCCATGGCATGTTTTATGTAACTGGCTCGCTTAAATGCCCATTCAAAGGGGTAAATCAGTCCCTTCCCCTCTACCTGCCTGTCTCTGCCTGCCTCTACTTATCCCCCCAGTGTAAACACTGTCGAAATTGTGCCACATCAGCAAGGGTTGCCTGCCTCGCCTGCCTTGTCTTGTCATTATCATTATTTGTTATCATTGTCATTATCGTTCGCATTATTGCTACGTTTCTGCATTAGCTGCACTTTGTATTAGTCCATCCCCCTTCCCCTTTCGCCTCTCTCGCTCTGCAAATAACGTGACTAGTGTGCGCATATTACAATTTTAATTAGGCTAAATAGCAATTGCGAAAGTGAAATTCGCAAAACGGCACGTGGCAAAAGAGACAGAGAAGACACCTCAAATACCCTATAAAGCAGGCATAGCCTGCAGGCAATTTATACTGCATTTTGTGCCTGAAACAATAATCAAACTCATAACTAAATGTAATCAAAGTATTTAATTACTTTCATGCACTTTCAAGGCTGCGCAGCGTATGAAGAAGTCGCGCCTTCTCTGCTGCATGTGCTGATTAATTTTGTGTTGCCTACTTTTGTGTGCTGCATGGAAATTCATGCGCACATTTTGTACCTAATGGCGGCAGCAAACTGACAGTCGAAATGCCAAATTACAAATGATAAGCAGACACCGAATGGTGGAGGGAGAGGAGAGGGAGAGGGGGCGCACAGGTAGGTATGCCTGGCAGCAACAACAACAACAACAACGGGGGAAATGGCAACAATTGCACGCCGTAATTAGCTCAGTAAATTGAGTAGCATTTTGCATTAATTACATTTCCGGCATTATAATTCGGACAATACTGGCATATCAGAGCACACGATGCCAGATATTATTTGCCGCCAATAGCGCACGAAGAATTTGCTCGTTGTGGCATGCAGCAGGCAATGGAAGGGGGGGCAGGGGAGGTGGCAACGAGAGGCCAACGACGGTAAATTGGTTAACAATTATACAAATCGCATAATGAAGTTGAAACCGGAAGAGCAAAGGGAAGTGGCAGGGGGGAAGGGAAGGGGAACAGGAAGGGAAGTAGAAGAGGAAGTAACAGAGGAAGTGGAGAGGCAAAGAGGCTGGGGGAAGTCAGGCATTAAGCTGAGCCACAGCTGAAGAGATTCATGAGGAGAATGGAGAGGAGCAGGTTGATATTTCCATTCGCCTGCGGTCAGGCGGTAGCTTCTGCTCGATTTGCTTGCAACCGAAACTGGAAAATTGATTAGCTGTTGTTACTGTTTACTGTTTACGGCTAACGGGTTACAGGTTACCGGTTCCGGGTTGCGGGTTACGGATTGCGGGTTACGGGTTTAGAACAGGCCCTCAGCTAGTTTGGTGATGCTGCTCCTGGCTAATTTGCAGCTTTTGTTCTCCCCCTGGAAAACCCTTAACAGGTGTTGATGTTTGCTAAGTAGTTACGTCCCCCCCCTCTCCCACAGCAGCATGCCCCCTTTGCCTCAGTTGGTTGCACGGTTAGTTGCACATTGCTTTGGTTATTTTCTATTTTCAACAAATTGCATGCAAATAGTTGCGGCTGCTGCTGTTGCTGCTGTTGCAAAGCAAAGAACGGCAAAGACATTTAATATTTTGCAGCTGCAGCCACAATATTGACTTTCCACCTGCAGAGGGTAAGGGAAAGAGAAGGGAAGGGGGTAAAGTCGGACTGATGTTTGCCAGAGAATGCGCAGACAATTGGCTTGGGCCACAGCCTGTTTGGGTGCCACACAAGGCAACATCATGCGGGTTGTCGATCAAAATGCTGTAGCAATTGGCAAAAACTAACAGATGCAATTGCAGCAGGGAAGGGTATGTGGAAGGGAAGGGTATGCAGCATTAGGGGATGCTCTGTAAACAACAGAACAGTGGGCAGGCAGGCCAGACTTAGCTCAGGCAACTTTATTGCCCACACGCCTTGTCAGACTCTCTTACTCTACTTTCAACTTGTCTTACCTTCCTTTCTCCCCCCCCCCCCTTTGCAGGGTATTCCCTTGCAATTTGTTGCTATACTGCCTATCGATTGCCAGGCTAATGAAGAGCTTTAATAAACGGCCCCAAAATTGATTAACCATAAACAAATTGTGCAGGAATTGCAATTAGAAGCTGCCAGTGCCGACTGAGTTTTGCCCCTTGGCAGCAGCATTTGAGCTGCAATTTGGTTAATTGCTTTACGCTCTCACACAGCTGTGTATGCGTATGTGTGTGTGTGTATGTGTGTGTGCCTGCACAGGTGTAACTGCTGCCATAATTTCATATGCTGCGAGTATTTTGCAACTCAACTTGGCTTCAATTACTTGCGAGTTTTATGAACTTAATAGTCAATAAGCTCAAGGCGAAAGGGGCTGGCAGAGAGTGTGTAAGTGTGTGGGTGTGTGTGAAAGTGTGTGTGTGCGTATGTGCGTACATATGTGAGCTTGCCTGTCAACCCTTTTGGCAGTTGGATTGCCTCATTAGACGACGGCACATTTTGGCGTTAGAATAAAACTCAAGTTTTTTATGCGCGCTCGTAAACAGCTGCCTCTTTTCCTACCCCCCTCTCTCTCTCTCTGTATCCCCCTCTCCCTCTCCCTACATGCGTGTGTGTGTGCCTAGCCCAGCTACTATTGTGCCCGTGCCTTTCCTTTTTAATAGTTAACGAGCTACCCCCAGCAAAAAGAAAACTTGGCGCCCTTTTGTGCCTCATCCTGGCAATCTTCCAGTGAGGAAGGCAGGCGGGTAAGGGAGAAGGGGGCTGCCTGGTCAAGGGCTGCCTCATTGTTAACCATTGTTGCAAATTTTCTTTTATGCGTAGGTTATAAAAATGGCATGACCGGAAATTACAAATGTCCACATAATGTCAATACAAGTGCAGATTAGTGGCTGTCATGTGGCTCGTTCTCTCGCTCGAGGGCGAAGGCTGCCAGCGAGAGTGGGCGTGTCGGCAAGCGATTTGGCAATTGTGCTGAATTTAAGACGAGCCACGGGCAAGCTCTCACTCTCTCTCTCCCTCTCTCTCTGCACCCTCTTTCCCTCTCTTTATTTGCTTTAAACAAACAACTGCCAAATGCCGGAAGTCATTTGCATGCGCAGCCTCGCTGCCAGTGTGTGTGTGTGTGTGTGCAGGGCGTGTGTGTGGACTGTGCATGTTTAGATGGATTTGTCGATTTGTGGCCGGACTGCAAATGCATTAAATGCCAGCGTAAACACTGCAACTTGCTGCTGCTGTATGCTGCACAGATGCCACCAAAATGGCCAGCAGAAGCAACGACACTCTGCTTTGCCTGCTGCCCTTACAAGTGCCACGCCCACACTGGCCTGCCCTCTGCCTCTGTGTGTGTCTGTGTGTGTTGCTGGTGTTTTGGCATTTGTGTTAATTTCACACACACTCGCACGCACGCACGCAGACTTATTGTGGTCTGTGCCGTCTCTGAATTATGTTTTTGATTTTAGTTGACAATGAGCCCGGCACAAATTTATTGTCTACAACTGCAAAATCGAAGCGTTGACAACAACAAGAACAACAACAACAGCAGCAGCAGCAACGTTGGCAGTAACAACAGCAACAGCCATGGCTGCCATTGCCCATTGCCCGTTGCAGCGTGGGCGTTTTGCAAAGTGCCAACTGCGACAAGGCGTGGCGCTGACAGCTGCACACCAACACACACGCACACACACACGCATGCAGAGGCGCTGCATCTAAGCGTATGCAACATGCAGGCCGGCAGCGCCCCCGTCTGTGTTGCAAGTGCAACACTGCAACTGCAACTGCAACAACACACAGGCCACACTTGAAATTAAAGCAGCCTCCCGCACTGCACTGCCTTTTTAATTGAAAAGCCCAACCACAATTTACGATTGGAACTGCTAAATCTGCCCAACAATTAAAGCGGGCATTCTGTAAATAATATTTAATTGTTTTATTTGCTGTTAATTGCAGCAATAGTTGCACATAAATGCAATTGCTCTGCCTAAGCATTTTTGGCTGTGCGCGCAAAAGTAGGCAACACTTTAACCTAGGCTGCGCCCATATCAATTTGCAGCAGTTGAAACTGTCTGATTGTCTCTCTCTCTGTCTCTGTCTGCCTGTCTGTGTGTGTGTGTGTGTGAGTAAATTAGTAACCGGGTCATTACGCGACTTTATTTGTGTGGCGCATAAAACTGCAGATGACATCATAAACTTGCGGCTCCTTTCGCCGTGCCACACACTGAACCCAGTCACACGAAGTGAGAGGAGGCTAGAAAGGATTCGAGTGCAATACACTCCAGCAGAGTATCTAGAGGGTGGCGAGGGGCAGGGGGGATGGGCTGAGCTGCAGCATATTTTGGCATGCAGTCAAGATGTGGTCCCAAACACGCGAATGCCTCAGGGGCGTGGCAGAAGAGAGGGCAGCAGGGAGACGGCTGCCAGCCGTAAAGGTGTTTTTATAGCCGCCATGACAACGTTTGCAGATGGCCAGGGGTAGCGAGAGTGTACAGACGGGGGCGTGGCAGCTGGGCAGTAGCATGTTGTTTGCGCCTGGCTGTGAGCGTAGTCGATATTTGCACGCGACGTTGCTGTCCCATCCGATTGTGCTGTGTGACGCTGGCAGGACTTGTTTGCTAAGCGCCAAGGATTGGCTGCCAGGTTACGGCCACACAGAGACAGAGAGACAGTCAAAAAACAGAGGGAGAGAGAGAGGAAGAGGGGGACAGAGAGAGAAGGAGAGAGACAGAGAGAGAGAGAGCGACTGATAGCTGCTAAGTTGGCTTGCAGGTGTGATTTTATGCAATTTGCTTTCATATTAAATGAGTAGCTGAATCCGAACTACGCCCAGCAGACAAGAGAGGGGACGAAGCAGCAGGATAAAGGGGAGAGGGTACTGGCACATAAAGAACTTTCATTCATTGCCGCTGGAGCTGCAAACGGGCCCCTATGGCAGCCGGCAGTGGCAAAGTAACTGAGCAAACGTTGCAGCTGCAAATCCGCAATCAGACAAAGCAAATAATTTTGCAAAAATAAATATGAGGGATTACTGTGATGCTGCTAGCAGAGAGAGAGGGGGGTGGGGGGTATAGGGCAGGCAGGCTGGCTAAAAAGTATGCTATAATAAAATGCAGCTAAGTCGGGCGAGAGACAAGCCGAGGCTGAGCTGAGGCCGAGGCGAGCGACGGCCTGCATTGCGATATTAAATTTCAAGTGCATGTGTTAAGCTGCCGTCGCCATTGCCTCGTGCCACTATTTGTGGCATGGACTGGCTGCCATTGAAATGTTGTCCTTGTGTCTTGTGCAGCAGCAGCAGCAACTGCTGCATCAGCAACATCAGCAGCAGCAGCATCCCTTAATATGTTGCTCAATATTACGACATTCATTTGAATGCACTTGCCACTTGAGAGATTAGCCTGCACTCCTCCCCCCCTCCCCCTCCTTACCTTCCTCCCTCTGCCTGTGCCAGCATAATTTACCTTTGTCATTGCTTTTATTTATTTTTGTTATTGTCTGTTTCTTGGCTTAGCCCCCTACCCCCGTTCCCCCTTCGGAGCACCCTTGCCAAGCCGGGCCCAGTCATTATTTTGATTATGTAACTTTTGTGCTGCCTTTTTTCGACAGTTTGTTTGCATTTGCCTTCACCTGACCACCCCAGCATCCCGTCTCTCTCCCTCTTCTTCTCTCCCTCCTCTACCCCTTCCTCTGCCTAACCCCAAATGATATTATTTTTTGCAGCTCTTCATTGTTTGGCCATTGTTGCCCGTTGTTGGCGGTTTTCAGAAATTTACTTTAAAATATTAAAAAAAGAATTAAATGAAAAGAGTGTAGGAAACAGTAGAGTACTCGACTAGAAGATATTCTGCATAATCTTAACTCTAGAAGGTTATAAATATTTTATTTATTGTATTCAGTTTGATTCACAAAATAGTTTGGCATTGATTTTTATGCTAATTTGAAGTTGTTTTATCAATTTGAAGCAAAAATACTTCTAAGATTTTTTGCATTTTCGATGTATATAAAAACATGCAAATATTTGCAAGGGGTGGCTTGCAAAATGTTGACAGAATTGTATACTTTCTAAATGTATTTTATTTTGATAACATTTCCATCTAACTAAAAATAAAATTGTTTCTCCTAAGAAAAAGTGTTGATTTCTAAGCAAGTTATGAGTTGACAAAGTTGGAAGTGCAAGAAGTTGAAGTAAAGATACAAATACGGAAAATATTTTATCAAAATACGCAATATTTGCCTTGTTTTAGTGTTAGATAAATAAATAATATATATAAATAAATAAATAAATGTTTTCTCTATATGTTACGATGGCCGCAAGTTTCTAAATTTCTAATGCATTTGTTCCTTTTAACTCTACCACTCTAAACTCATCTAACTAATCTACCTCTTAACTAATCTACCCTTTCTTAATTCCCTCTAAAGATTGGGTATACAACTGCCAACAGTGTAATGTTGTATGAAAATCATTGCACAAAAGCGCTGAAAAGCGTCAGGGAGCTGCGACGAAATTAGTGAACATTTTTAGACAAATTAAATGAGGCTGCATTAGGAACCTGCTTTATTTTGCAACTGACAGCACAGGAATGGAAGAACTTAAAGGGCATAAAGGGAAGGAAAGTTTCCTCTTAATAATGCCAAATAAAGCTGGTGAAACAACAATTATATAACTAGATATTCCTAGACAAAACATCAATGATATTTACAGCTATTGCTAGATCTTTTATAAAGTATGCCCTAGACTTCCATCGAGAAAGAAACTGTCATCACACCATGTTCGAAAGACGAACTAAGTGAGTTATCGATAGACAGCAAGTAGATGAATACATTGTGCGAACTTGGTTAGTTGGGGAACTCTTAGGCTAGACTCACAACTGGCAATCGTGTGTTCGATACTGCATGAGGAACTTATAAGAGCTTGAACTACATATATAATATAATATAGTTAAGCTTAATCGAGAGCAAGAGATAGAGAGAGGCTGAACATATTAGAACTTAATCTATATAATATAAATTTAATAAGGAGAAAGAGTTTAATCGAATACCAATACAAACTAAATCAACAATTAAAGTCAACTTTGCCTTGTCGCAACTTAAACTCGTTGCTAGCAAAGCATATCTACTCAATCTCTTGGCCCGCAGGCAAAGCAGTTATCGATGAAAGTGCGATTTAATTAACAGGCGCTCAAAATAACGATTGTGCTGTGCGCGCACACACACACACAAGCACACACGCATAGAGAGACAGAGACAGCAACAGAGACTGCTTGCATGCCATGACAAATGCGCGTCATTTGGCTTATTAGAGGTTTATTTCGCTCTTGGCACTCAACTACAATACAATTACGCCCAAACACACACGCACACACACACGCCTTTTGGCACGGCAATCCGGCTGAAATCAAAGTGCTTCACACACACACAGACAGAGACAGACAGAGCAGGAGACGCGCAACCTCGCACAAAGTTTGGCATTGCGCGGTGCCAATTTGCAATTTCATTACAATGCTTAATCATCATTACTTGCCAGCTCCCCATAGTGCGGCTATAAAGTGCACACACACACACACTCGCACACACCTTTCTACAGTGTTGTGCGTGTAACACATTCACAATATTGCGTTCGCACTTCCGTTAGGTACGTAAAATAAAAATCGCAACCGAAAAATGCCATTCGCTGTGCAATTTCGCAGGCGCTGCTGCAAGTGTGTGACTGTGTGTGTGCCTGTGTGTTGTGCGTGTGCTCAGTGTGTGTGTGTGTCTGCGTGTGTGTTGTGTGTGAAGAGCTGCCATGTCACCGTTCACATGGCTGGCTGCCCAGATGCAGGTCCTCTCTAGCATTTGTTGCTAGTGCTATTTGATTATATATGTAGCCATATCATGCAGCATGCCACCGTGCCACCGTGCCCCGTCGCGCCTTGCCTTGCCACTACACCACACCGTCACGCTGCCTGCATCAGCCCCATCCCCCCGCCTGCCACACTCGGTCGCGTCAAATGCAGTTTATGCCCCGGCCATAAATCAAAATTTTTGGTTTCTGCTGTCAGCCAGTGGCAATAGCTATGAGCTGTAGTCGAGCTCGAACTCGGTCTCGGTTGCTGCCACTGCTGCTGCCTTGCGTAACTCGTTTATTTTCGTGGTCATAATTTGGCGATGCCACGCCACAAGGCTTCGCCTGCACGCTTCCACTGGCTCTGCTCTGCTGCGCTGGCATTCGGCGGGAGCGTCCATTGTGCCGAGCCCTGCTAAAATATTGGTTTAGATTGTGTCAAACAAATTGAATTTGCGATTTTTTGATGAATCCAAATCGCAGTCAGCAGAGCAGTAGGAAGAGGAGGCGAAGGCGGACCGAAGCGCGTGTGTATTTGCATATTCGACAACTGTTTAAGTTGTGTCTTTGCCAGTAAGCGCTGCCAATGAGCGGCAATCTGTTTGAGTGGCAGGCAAGTTCTACTTGAATTGATACTGTGCTTCCTCTGGCTAAGGCAGTAAACACTGGGAATGAGGGGGGGAAGTTGATCTTCTTTTTGCTTGGCCAGCCTGCTTGACTTGTGTTGCCTACTTTCAAGCGCAGCCTTTTAAACAGCTTGCTCTCTTTGCTTAGGCTGCCTGTCGGCAAAAGTGTTGCCTGCTTTTAAGCGCAGCATTTAAATTGGTTTGCAGTAAACTGCAATCTTTTTTGATCGAAACGATATGTGTACTTATTTGCCTGCTGTGCTTGCTGTTCTCCTTTTTGTCTCCCTTGCCATTCCTCCCTCGCTCTCCATCTCACTTGCCTTTTTTATGCTTTCTGCTGGCAATTTATGTGCAGCTGCTGAGCCGCGCTTAAGTCCAATAAGAACAGCCTCGTGGTTTCGCTTAACAAGCTCTCACACACTCACACACATATGCGCCCACATGCCCCTGGCTTTATGTGTGTGTGTGTCTGTGTTTGTTTGTGCTTTTCACTGAGCATCATTCGACATGCGATGCGCGCCTCATTTGTTCGGACTTTCAACGTCATCATCAACAGCCGCCTGCCGTTTGTGCGCGTATATATGTGTGTGTACTGTGTAGGTTTGCTGCTACGTTTTTCACGTGTTGCAAGTTAATAGAGAGCCAAGTTATGGCCTGCAAGTGAATTCCACACTGGCCGTTGGTCGCTTTATGTATATATAAACATAAAATTCGTGCACAATGCACTAGACGAAATTTTCCACATGAATGAAGGTCCAAAAGGGGCGTTGAGGGGGACGAGGGGGAGAGCGAGGCTTGCTACAATTCTTTTTTCTGCGATTGTGGTTTTTTATCGGAGCCATCGATCTTTGGCCTTTGCGTTTGACAGATCAAAATTAGAAATCGACAGAGAAACGTTTACTTCGTGTGTGCTTCTTTTTCATAGCTAATTGAATGGCTGGCAAATCAGTTGCTGCCTGCTTTTAGGCACTGCAAGAAAAGTGCAAAAAATTGTATCGAACTTAG
Source organism: Zaprionus camerounensis (assembly GCA_018904165.1). NCBI lineage: Eukaryota > Metazoa > Arthropoda > Insecta > Diptera > Drosophilidae > Zaprionus > Zaprionus camerounensis. The sequence continues at coordinate 1,434,219 of JAEIFS010000037.1, forward strand.
CTTTTGTTGTCAGCGAGTAGGTGAAGCAGGTGGAGGAGGGGGAGGGGGAACTGCCGCTTATCGACATTGTGCTGTGCGCTGTGCCTTTAAGTGATTTTCGATTTTAGTCGATGCGCCTTTCATATGCAAAGCAGCAGCAGACGAAGCACGCAAACTGATGACGCAGCGCAGCATTGGCAGCACTTGAGTTGAGACTCCCCTTCGACACTCAACGCGACGTGGGGCGTGCCACACAGAAATTGCCCGTTTAGCGGTTTATTTTAATGCTAACAACAGCAGCAGCAACAGCAACAGCAACAACAACAACAACGCGCCTACAGTTTATGCAGCTTCGGCATCAGGTGAAATTTTCATAGCTTTTTGTGGATGTTTGTGAAATTGCGGCACTTGCGAGCGCTGTTTACAAATTTGATTTTCGTGTTTGATTTGCTGCTGGGGCGTGAAAAAGGGCAGCAGCACTGCCAGAGAGGGGGCGTGGAAGTGGGGGGGGTGGGGGAGGTGCTGGCACTGTGGGCTGTGCGTCGCACGTGTCTGCGAAATGGAAAGCCAAATGGCAGCCAATGTCTGCTGCCGACTATTTATAGTCTGACCCGAGCTAAATGAAACTGTAAATTAGACACTACATAGCAAGTGAAGGAGGCAGGGCGAGGGAGGCGGGTTGCAGGGGGTGTGGCAGTTAGACAAAGCCAGCGCATAATAATAACTGCAGCAGCAGCAGCAGCAGCGGAACGGCAAAAAAAAAGAATGTAACATAATCAAAGCGGCGCCTAAAAGCAGCAACGGCAAAGGCAGAGACTGAGGCAGAGGCAGCGCAGCAGCAATAGCAATAGCAGAGGTAGAGGCAGCACAGCAGCAGCAGCGCCTGACATCGACTTCAACGTCAGCGCAGCATCCCCGACGTCGGCAGCGCAGGGGAAATGTGCCTCGTCGCATCCGGCAGCAAAATGAACGCACGACGAGTGCAAAATGAACACCCCACGAAGGCGCGAGACGAACACAGCCGAAGGCAGACACAATGCCGAAGTCGAGCCGAGGCCGAAGACTGCCACGAAACGAGTGCAGCACGAGGCTTGGGACAAGGCAGGCAGGGGCAGCGTCGTCGTGCCTTGAAGCTTTTTGGGACACGCAGCAAAGCTTGTGAGCGATGCGTGCGCAGGCTGCGCTGCCGCTGCCGTCGTCGGATGCTGCAGCAGCTGCAAAACAGTTAAAAAAAAGGTTTCCCCTTCAGTTTGGGCTTATCTCTGCATCTCAGTGGGGGAGGCAGAGATAGAGAGAGAGAGAGAGAGGGAGAGGGAGGTGGAAGGAGGCTGTGTGCTCTGCTGTCTTTGTGCTCTTCAGCTTTCGCGCACTCTTTTCATTTGCGGAGTTTTCCAACGTTTCCTTCTGCCTTCGCTGCCTGCGTGCTGCGTCTTGCGTTGCCTTTTCTTTTTGCATATCCCCAGCCGGAAAATTCATCGTGGCCGCTGCGACGACGTCGGTATAAAAACGCCCGCAACGCATTTCGTTGCTCATAAGTTCAACTCATTGCGTCCAGTGTGTGTCCTGCGTGGCACGTTGCAACGTTGCGATGTTGCTGCCGCCAAGTTCGTTAAGCAACATACGCACTAACACGCACGCACACGCACAAACAGGCACAGGCACGCACACTCCTGTCTGCTGCTGTCAACACAAGAGGCGATTTTCGAACACACACAAAGTGAAAACTCAGAATTGAAATTGAAAAACAACAAACAAAAGTACAAAAAAAACTCGAAAAAGTGAAATAAAAAACTGTTGCAAAAAATACAAAAATATACTGAGAGAGAGAGAGAGAGAAGAAGAGAGAGAGATGGAAATTATGCGAGTGTGTTTTTGGTTTGTTTTTTGGTTTTTAATTTGCATAATTTGTGGGTCGGCGAACTGCATAATTGATGAACACCTTGGACACAGGTAATTAAGAGCTGAGATCGCGAGCCAAGCTGACCCCTTGTAATTGCCACATGGCAAAGGCAGACAGAGCGACAAAGAGAGATAGAGATACAGAGAGAAAGAGAGAGTCTCTCGATAATATTTGTTTAAAAATGGCAACAAAAAAGGCGACTGCAAATAATTAAAATGACATTTGATGCTCGCTTGGGCAGCCTCGTTAATTACGCGTGACGAAAATGCATTTAAATGCGAACAATAACAAAATGCGAACAACAACAAGAGAAACAACAACAACAGAGAGAGAGAGAGAGAGAAGAGAAACAATTGCAAATTGAATTGGAAATCATTTAATCATGAAATGATGCAAATTCTGAAAATATTGCCAAGGGGCGAATCGCAAACTGAGAGAGAGATGACAAAATTGAAAACTGATGCCGAAATTGAGTGAAAACTGACAAGCGAGAATTGCAGAACCGTAAACTGCAGTACCGTAAACTCTATAAACCCGTAAACTGTAAACCCGTAAACTGTAAACTGTGAAAACTGAAACCGATGCTCGTTTTGAGGTAAGCAAATAAATTGCATTTGAATTCATTACATAATATCATCAGGTCGTTAAGCATTGCATTAATAATGCATTTGCATGCAAATTGCAAATTACAACAGAGACACAGAGACACATGTGTAACAGGCACACACACACACACACACACACAGACATGCACATGCCTGCACATGCATGCACATTAATGCCAGCTCAGCTTAGTCATCCGTTAAAAGCAACTAACAACAATCCGGAATTTGTGTAGCGGGCCCCCTTAATAAGTTGTAATCCCTGTCAAACTGATTGTTCGTCTGTACAGCGAAATGGAGAAGGCAGAGGAAGAGAGGCAGAACTAGAGAGGGAGGGTGAGAGAGAAAAAGAAAGGGAAAGCTTAAAAAGAGTACATTTAATTAATCGTTTAATGAGATCTGATAAATTAAATAAAATTCATTCCATGCTCTTTTAGTATTTTGATAAACAAGATAAGTTCAAAGATATTTTATAGTTATCTCTAGTTTGGGTCTCTTTTAGTGATCTAAAGTAATGCTTATCATGATATTCCAGATGAAATCATGGATCTAGAAAATAAATATCTCTTGTAGCTCATTTTCTAAGTGTTTAAAGGCATGTTCTTCAATCAATGTTTCCTTAAAGTTGAAAACATTAAAAGACTATATAATTTATATAACCAAAAGGGAAAGAAAGCTAACAAATCATTTACATCAATAGAAAGAGACCTTTTGAAAGATATTTTTGAATGCATTTGAATAAATATCTTAACAAAAGGGTGCAATGATTTCTATTGCAGCTTTTCTTTAGTGTTAATAAAGGCATGATAAGCAAGTCTTTCTGTTAATGTTTGCATAAAGATAAATATATCAAAGCACTCTAACTTAAGAAACACTCGTTAGAAACACTATTTCCCTCTTTTACATATGTATTTCTTTATTAGATGCTGATAGCAATACTCCAAAATATTTCAAAGGAATCAAGCATTGCTAAAATGTCAAATAAAATTGAAATTATACGATGAGAGGCATGTGTAGGCACCTTTTATATCTTGATAGATAAGCTTAGTCAAGTAACTTCTTCCACATATGTACATAATATTAACATATATTATACATGTGTGTAAGAAGTTCATATCTTACTCCTATATTGTATATCTTAGTTTGAAAATATTCCTGAAAACCTTCTTCAAATCTGTAACCCTTTCTAAGTTTGCTAGACTAACTCTTCTGGTATATTCTCTACCATCTCACTAAGTTATTCTTCCTCAACATATCAAAGACCTTAATTATTCTACCAGTTCAATTCTTCTCTCTCCATTCTTCTACCTACACTTGTTTTTAATTCGCATAATGGAAACAAATGTGAGACAAACTTTTTAACTCACACATTCAATTAAAAAAAAACGTTTGATTCATGTCGAAAATGCATTAAAAAGTTCACGAAAAACAATGACAAAAACACAAAACTCTCGCTGGCTTGTGCTCGATAAATAACACGTCAATCAATTAAGATGCGGGAGAGAGGGGGAGAGAGAGAGGAGGGGGACAGAGGAGAGGCAGGTGTGGAATAAATGAATACAATAAAAATTAACTATGCAGTATTTATTGTATTTAAAACTGTGACGGCTCATTTGTTGCAAATGAATGAATGAATTGAACAAGCGAACAGGCGAGCAAGTGCCATGAATAATACCGATAGGAATGCGAATGGGCGACACTTGCAGGTGCGCTATATTCATGAATATTTTCCACTCATTCCCCCATTCTCCCCCTCTCACTTCTCCCATTGTGAGTGCGATTTATGTGGCCTGTCGATTAATTAAATAAACCAGCACAAAATGCAACATGAGAGCGTTGAATATGACACTATAATGATGGACGTAGCTAGGGGCGTGGGCGTGGCAGTAGGAGGGAGAGAGAGAAGGAGAGAGCTGAGCCTGCTGTCTCACACATGATTCTTTGCAATCAGGTGCAGGGTGAGAATGCTGTGAAAATTCTCGCACAGCACTTTAAATTCCAATTAAAAGGAAAATGTGAATAATTGCAAAAAGTGCTTAGTAATGCGGCTGTGCTGGGTGTGTGTGTGTGTGTGTGTGTGTGTGTGTGGCGAGAAAGAGAGTGTGCATTACAACAGTTGAGGCTTTAACGCAGCTGCAGCAAAAAGCCTTGTTTCAGCTTGGCTTAATTGCATTTTAGTTGCCAAGCTGCGCGTTCTTGCCTTCTCTTCCTTCCCTTTGCACTTTCCTTTTGCTCTACACCGCCACTAGAAACAACAACAGCTTCTAAGTACTCACACATACACACATTGGCACACACACACACATATCGCACTTGACTGCCATAAGCCTCAACGCGCGCTCTCTCTTCATGTTGATTTGGCGCCTTTTGCAGAGAGAGAAAGAGAGAGAGAGGGGGTGAGGCAAGGAGAGAGAGAAAGTAGAAACGAGAGCTGGCTTTGGCTATGGCTAGAGCTCTGGCCATGGCTACGGCTGCTGCGACTGCATTTTCCGCTGACATTTTCGTTTATTTTCCGATTTCCCTTTATGCCAAATGCCGTTGCAGAGCTTCCGCATATGCCGTGCCTGGTCTCTCCTCACTTCTTCCTTCTTCCATCACTTGTCCCGGCTAAATGTGTTACTGTGTTTGGTCTCAAATCAGCTTCCGTCACATGCCAAGCGGCAAAAATAAACAACGAGCGAGGCATAAAAAAGCTGCAAGAAGCAGCACAGGCATTGGCAGCTGGCAAGGGGCAGCACAACAGATACCCTAGCTTGAATTGGGGATTAGACGGTGATGCAGTGCGCTAATCCTGGCGAGAAGTTGGCAGGCAAGTGACGTCAATGGAGGTAAAGTAAACTTTAAGGGGTTTATGGCTTATGCACAGGCATTGAGATCGGTGTGGGGCATAGGAATATATACATATAACATATTTGAATTGATAACGTGTGAAAATGAGTCGGTATTCAACAGAGAGAGAGTAAGCTTGGCTGCATGGTTGCTGCTTTTTAAGTTCTGTTTCATTTCTAGATCAATACAATACTATATATAACAATCTTATATATTCAAATCATCATACGGAACATGATTATATATCATTTAAGGCGTAGCAGAACTTATTGCTCATTTGCTTTCTATTCAATTAGACTTCGTGTTATACTTGACGTTTCTTATATCGTACATCAAATTCTGCTCAAATTCACATGCAGTCGTATCAAGATCAGTATAGGAAACAGGAATATATATCATCACAAGAAGATCAGCATGACAAACATAAATGTGCATCTTCTTATAAATAACAGAGGCGCAGTAATCTCTATTCACCACCGGACTTGTATATTTCCTTCTTCAATTTCTCTTCCATTTCTCTCTTCAATTCTTTTTCCATTTCTATATCAAGTTTCTATATTAAGTAACCTGAATATATATCTTTCTATAAGTTACATAACTCTTGACTCATTCAGCATACCCTCTGCTTTCTCCCTTGCACAATTGAAACTCTAGTGAAAGGAGCAGTCGCTCGTTAAAGTTTGCCTTTCGTCCTGGTTTCTGCTGCTGCTGTTGGTGTTTCTCTGGTGCTGGGTGCTGATTCTGGTGCCGCTTGTCGTCGCCGTCGTCGCCGTTGCCTGCCTGCTGCACTGGCAGCGATAAAGTGCAAATTTTGTTAATTATTCGTGCGTTGCCTTCAGCTTGTCCACCCGTCCTTCGTGCTGCCTTCACCTGCGCCGCCTCGCTGTGTGTGCTCAGACTCGCAACGAGTGCGCAAACTTTTCGGCATAATTGCCACAATTTTTGCAGTAGATGCCCGCACGTCCATTCTACCTGCCACAGCGTTTCCACTCCCCCCCATCCCTCCCCTGGCGCTGGCAGTCTTCAGCTTTGGCCATCAATAGAAACGCACTTGGAACATTTTAACGATCCCTAAAAATCGTTTGACTCCGCACTCGAAATTGGAGTCGTGTTTGCCGCAGCAATTAGACTCGATGTTATTTGAGTTATTCACGAGTAAATGCGTATTACTCGTGAGAGGGAGCAACCCTCCTCACTTCTCTCCCCCGCCCTTCGTGCTGTCTGAGCAAATTTGCCGTGTGTGTGTGTGTTTTTTTTTTGTGCAACTTGTGCGGAATTAGACGGGAAGCAACTGCAGTGTTTGGTCACCCATGTGTGTGGCATTTGCAGAATTTGCTGTTGTTACAAGGGCTTCACATCCTGGGGTCCGCATCCGGGGTCCACATCCACATCCTGGGGTCGCGGTTGGGGTCAGAGGTTGTGTCAACCAGAGCTGACATGGCCATCCGCTGAGATTTGCGCTTTGTAAATTCATTTGCTTTGCAATGTCTCTAAGCATGCCACACACACACACACACATATACTCTTGCACACTCAGACACGCTCACTGTGTGCATAAATTATGCAGTGCAGCGCAGAGTAGCAGAAAATATTAACTGCAACGTGGCACAAGGCTACTGACAACATCCTCCATCTTCCGCTTGGTTCATGCCCCACGGCCATGCCCCCCCCTGCCCTCTGTGCCCTGTGCCGTGCCACCGCCTTCTGTGTATGTCCGCAACCAGGTGGCAGCCAAACAAACCGCACACCGTGTGGCGGCCTCTGTGGTTGCAGCTGACGGCGGTGTCTCCCGCTGCAAGAGGAGCAAACGGGACAGTTAGCTACAAGGCACAATTGCAGGCTATTAACAGCGACTGTTGACAGTGGCTATTAACAGTGTGCAGGTAACAGCACGCTGTTGCCATGTTAACATTGACTGTGAGCAGATAAGTTAACATAAGTAAGCAAACAGAAGGTTAGAGCACGATGTGGAATGAATGAAAGTAAAGAAACTGTTAAGAAGCTGTAAGTCAACAGAAGTGGGTTTATGTTAACAGGTTAACTGTTAGAGAGTACTCTTAAGGTTAACATTTACTAGACAGCAGAAGGTAACAGCACGCTGTTGGTCTGCTATGAATAATGTAAGCAGTATGTCAACATTTTACAATGAAAATGAAGAATAAACACTGAATGTAGTAACTTATCTTACTAGACAGCGAGCTTTCACTTAACTCTGCTGTTATAAGAAGACAGCAGAAGTAAGCTAGGCAAGCTTTACTATATTTCAAACTAACAGAGCTCTGTTAAAGTCATGTTAAATAGATAGTAAAATGAGAAAAAGAAGTTCCAGCTTAGCTCCAGTTAGAAAGAGGGTATCTACAATTCATTCTTCTCCAACTCTAGCTGCCTCCACTTGTTTATACTAGTTCCACCAAAGAGCAAGTGTATGTGTGAGTGTGTGCATACATGCATGGAAAAGTACATGGTGTGTATGTGTTTGTGTATGTGTGTGTGTACACAGCAACTACTTTTCGTAGCTGATACAGCAATTTATTTCGTTAGTCAGTCGCTAGCTTTGTGCTGCATACTTGCTCACACACACACACACACTGGCACACACACACACATGCATGCCTGCACACACACGTATTCAGCGGAATAAGCGACTTAGCATAAAGTGGTTTTTGGCTTGGCTTTTGGCTTTGCATTTGACATTTCTTGGGCCAACACACACAAAGTTTGGCAATTTGTATACGAGAATTGCGGGGCCCGAGATGAGTTGAGAGAGCGAGATGGCACGAGCCAGATGCGAGAGAGAGAGATAGAGAGAGGGAGATAGAGAGCGCAAGATGAGCTGCATTCAAGTTGAGTTGAGTTGAGCTCAAGCCAGACAAATTCACGCTAAATTGAAGTTATTATATAAACGAAATAGCTAAAAAATATGCGAAGCTCTCACGAACAAAGAAAGCGCTAGAAAAAAGTCAAAATACAGAATTTCAAGCCAATTCTAAGCTACATAGCAGCTTGAATGAGTGCAATATAAACATGGGGCTGCTATATAATCCAATGACGTTCAATAAAGTCAGGGAAAGTGAAAGAAAATTTGAGTTTACGCTGCTGTAAATTACAGGAAGAGAGAGAGAGAGGGAAAAAGAGAGGGAGAGGGAAGATGGTCTGTGGTTTGGTTGCCAAATTATGTGGCATTAGGGTTGTCATGTTATAATGCCAATTGATGTCGGGCAAATTGTCTGGCAGAGCCTGCAACGGCATCTGCCAAATGGACGGCATTAATTTCATTAATTTAATGCAAAGTGCACGCATCAATTTGCAATTGCCAGTTAAGATGCAACTAATTTTGCATTTAAGCATTAGCCAACCCCCTCTCACTCCCTGCCCCCACACTCCCTACACTCAGAGAAACTTGACAGTATATTCCACTTGGGTTTCACTCTCCTTTTCTCTTCTCTATTGCCTCAACTTGCTGGCAAATTTGACATTCAGTTGACACCCGCCTGCTGCGCTTGTTGCTGTTTGCTTTGGCATCGAGTCGAGTTTTTCGCTGAGTGTATGGTATATGCTGTTTAGTTGTTTGCTCGGCTCATGGCTCTGGCTCTGGCTCTGGCTGTTGGTTGATGGCTCATGGCTGCCACTCGGCGTGGAGTGTCCTGCCATGTTGGCAATATAAATTGCATTTCGTTGCACTTGCCTCCTCCTCCTTCTGCATTCATCGCGGGCGAATGATGGAGCTGCTGTCAGTGTGTTATGATTGCGAATAGACGAGTACAAATACGAGTGCACATGCGAATATGAATGAGTGTGTGAGTGTGCCAGTGTGAGTGCTCTGTTCGAGTGCTTGCAGATGACTTGAGCTGCTGTGTGAATTCTACTGCTGACAGAGCGATCTCATTAGCAGATAATTTGTCAGGCATTTCTCCAACGGGGAATTCCCTCTCTCACCTGACAGTTGAAACTTATATACCCCACCCCGAATCCCCCCACAGGGTATTCAAATTGAAAAGAAAACTGTGCACAGGCGAACAAAGCCAACACAACTTTTTGGTAGAGATGCGAAAAAGCCAAAAGCTTCCATTACAACGGGTTCATTTCAGGGCTGCCACGCCCACTCCGCCCCGGAAGAAGCGATAATAAAGTAAACTCTGCTTACAGCTCAAGTGCAATCACAATTGTATTCGCACTGCTACTCGGCATAAACTACAGTGCCGCCAACAAGCATGCAACCAGCCTCAGTGTACACTCCCCTCCCCGTTCCCTTCACTTCCCCCTCTTTCCAGGCACTCCAGTTTGTAAGCAACTGTAGTCAAAGTTAAGTAATCCGCATGGAGTGCGTCGTCGTCTCATTTCCACAATTAGAGAGAGGCGCCCCCGAAAATGTTGCAAGAAGAACTTTAACAAAACCAACGCCATGTTCAACTTATTCAACTTATTCAGCCTCGTTCAGCTGCTTTTGTTTTTTGTGCCGCAGCAAAAGGTAGTGCAGTGTAGCTGCTACACTGCACTACACTACACTGCACTCTCTACTTATTTTACTCTCTGTAGATTCTTTTTTGGTTTCATTCCTTTTTGGGCGCTGCTCTTGACGTCTCCGTCGTCCACGTTGTTCTTGTTGAGTACGAGTCCTCAGCGTGGAAGCTGCGGCATGCTTGGAATTTGCTTTGCTTTATGCCTCACTTTCTGCTCTTATGCCACGCCCCTCCGCCTGCCCCTGCCTCAGTCAGATGCGCCCCGAGCTGCATCTTTTAGTTTTCCTTTGCCTTTCTCCCTCTCTCCCTCTCTCTCTCTCTGTGTGTTTTTTGGATGTAAGTGCACCTTATTTCTTTCATTTTTGCATTATAAAAGGTAGGAATTAATGCACGCTGAAAAGCATGCCACGGCTAGCAGAAGCACACAAGAGAGAGCGAGGAAGATAGAGAGAGGGCGGGGGAGTAGTGAGAAGGGGCGACTCCCTCAAGCAGCTGAGGGGCGTCTTTCGTCGTCTCGAAATGTCCTCAAATTGTGGCGCCTTGAATATTTTTGCAGCCAGTTGCAGACTTTTTGTTTTATGGCTTAAGTTTTAAGTGAAGCGTCAAGTGTAGGAAGCAACAACAAGAACAGCAGCAACAACAACTACAAAAGCGGAACTAGAAGAAGGACTTGCTGATTAAAATAGAAATTCATAATTTTGCAAAAATAGAAAAGAAAAACAAACGAGAAATTGCTGTAAGATTCGACACTGCAAAGAAAGATGGCAGATGAATTTGTAGTAGATGAAGATTGAATGAGATTGTCTAGGAGTTGTATTTAGATATTACTGTAAGACAGATAGAGCGGGTCTATATGGATTTGTCTTCTCTTTTAGGTTAAATTATATAACTATAACATATAAGTTATGTATCTAGTACGCTTCCAGCTTGATCAGCACCTCAGCAAAGTCGCTGAACACATGCAGACAGCAAAGAAACTTGGCAGATGCATTTATAGAAGATGAAGATGAAGATTGAATGAGATTGTCTAGGAGTTGTATTTAGATATTACTGTAAGACAGATAGATCGGGTCTATAAGGCTTCACAGAGGTTTTCTACCTTTTAGAGGTAGATTGAATGGGTTTATCTATACAAGGTTGTAATACGAATTTACTGTAAGACAGATTCACTGGCACTATAAAGCCTTCTCTTTTGTGTCATATAGCTATAAATAACTCATCTATTTCAGTTCAAGCTTGATCAGCATGTCAGCAAAAGTCGCTGAGAAGTTGTATACTGTAAAGAAAGATTACAGAGAAATTTTGTTTAGATAAAATTCAAATCATTCAAATTGAATGAGATTATCTTAGGGTTCCGTTTTGAATTACTATAAGTCGTGTAGTTGGAATATTTGAAGCTTTATCTCCCTTGCACATGGCTCGAAGTGTCTTATCTACAATATTTGAAGTAAGTCTAGAGGTATCTTTAGCTCTACTTTAAGCCCCTGTCTACGTTCAAGCCATTCTTTTTTCTACAACATAACATGGCCATAAGTTTACTACCTCTCCCATTTGAGGTTTGATCAGCTTTCTATAGTACCTCAACTCTTCTACTGTCTTGCCATACTTTGTTTAAACTGCTACCTTCTACAGTTGCCTTACTGTTGCTCATCAAACCTTGCCTTCTCTGACTTTCCTTCCTTGTCAACTGCCCAAACAGCTGCCCCATAAATGTCCGACTTATCCGGCATTGACATCTCTTCCCGAACTAGGCAAGTGGAAATTCTACCAGTTTTTTCCTCTCTCTCTCTCTCTCTCTCTCTCCTAGTGCGGCATCAACATATTGCTTATCATTTAAAGTAATCGCAAATCGTTTCGCTTTGCATAATGGCATTGGGAAAATTATTCGGCTATTTTCGAAAATTTGCACAAAACTTTTCCGAGCTTGCGAACAGAGAGAGAGTGAGAGAGAGAAGGAGAGAGAGGGAGAGAGGTAGCAAAGTTTTGCCAGTCATGTCATTTGCATAGTTTTGCATCCTTTCGGCAGATTGCGGGGCAAGGCAGGACAGAGCAGAGGGGCAGGGCAGCTTGCCGGATGCTGTTGCTGTTGTCAACAATCTTTTATGTGCCTATTGGCAAAATACATGCGAGACTGTAGACAGAGACGGGAGGAGAGAGAGAGACAGCCTTGGCACTTGGCACTCGGGAGAGCGGTTAGAAATTCAATTGTCAAACTTGCAAGATATCACAGGCTTTCCACTCGACTGCACCTGCTTGCCTGTAAGAAGAGAGCGGGGACAGAGCAGGGGAGGAGGGGGGGCGTGGCAGATACAAAAATATTAGTTTAATTTATTGTGGCCTAAACAAATTGCTTGGCAAGGCAGCAAATCGGCAGACAAATTAGCCCCAAATCGAGTTTGCTTTTTCCACACGGGCTAAAGGGGGCTGCAGTTGATTTATGCCACGCCCACTGGCACACCTACTACTGACTAGCTGGCAATGTGGGTCGTTGCACAACTGCATAAATGTTGTTGCAAGTGAGGCAAAGACAATGCAACCAAATGTGCAACCTACTTTCGCAATTATGCGACGAGCCAAGCAACCGCAACAAAGCACGCTGCCTTCGTCTCTGCCACAGCCGTGTGGCACAATGGACTCGGGGCCCAGTGTGGCTGAGTGCATTTAGCTGAATTACAGCTGCTTTTTCCAACACACACACACACACCCACACACGTGAGCTTGAGGCAGGTGGAGTGAGCTGCACTGAGCCAAAGTGGGTGAAGGCCCACGTGCACATGTCTGAGGACGAGCAGCAGTACGAACGTCTTTTGTGCCATTGTCTGCCTTTGGCACTGCGTCTCAGCAAGGGGCGGCAGAGGGAGAGTTGAGGGGGGTAGGGAGTGGAGCAGTGTATACCCTAGAGTGCCACTCAATGGCACCCCAAGTGGGCAGCAGAGTGCAGTCGGAGAGATCTACTTCAGGCCAGGGGCCAAACTGAAAAGCTGCCACAGTCCGTTTCCCCTGCCCCTGCCCCTGCCCTTCTACCTTACACTCTCCCTGCTGCTTGCCCTCCCCCTACTGCTTTTGCTGCCTTTGCCGGCAGGTGCAAATTGGCTGAAATTTTCATAATTTTCCTTACTTGACTGCTAATTAGTTGAGCATTTACTTGCCAAATGCACTGCAACAACTTGCCCGAGGGGGAGAGACAGGGAGAGGGGAAGAGCTTGCTCATTTAATTAGACGTCGAGAGCAAATGATAACATTGTACTATCTATAGAAATCGCGCAGCTATACTGCACATCTCGCTTCCGCTGCCAGCATCCCCTTCCCCTTCCACTATCCGCTTCCGTTTCCGGGCACTGTGAAATATTAACCCACTAATGCCGCGCCGACTCCTGGGCGTGTTTCATTTAGCATCACGTTAACCCATTAAGCACACGATACATTTGTGGTGCCTTCTCCCCCCTTCCTCTCCTGCCCGTGCACAAAAAGCTTAGCATAAATGAGGACAACGTCGCCAGCGTTGCCGCCGTGTCCGGTTACAAAGCTCATTAGCAACTGGCAGCGGGCAGCACAACAGCGCCATCTAGCGTGCCCGCAGCGCAGTGCCGGATATACTGCAACACTGCACTACAAAGTAAATTTGTATGCACCACTATAAGTTGCCATATCTTCCCCCTCCCCCGCCGCCTATCTGCCATCTCCTTTAAATGCCAGCGGGATTATGTAACAGTTGAGTGCAAAGGTCTCCTCTGTTAATCCCCAGAATATAATGTGAGGAGTGGGGGAGGGGGAGGGAGAGGAAGGCCTATCGATTATTAAATGCATGTAATAAATACGGATTGAGGGCAATGAGTATTAAGGATGATAAGAGTAGAAAGCTAAGTAGATTTTGAAGGGAGTAAAAGAGATAAAGGTAGAGGGAGGTTTAAGGAGAAAGGTTCATGAAATGAGAAGGTAGTTTAGGGCAGTTTAGAGTAACACAGTGCTAGGGGGAGCAAAGGGAGGTGGAGAAAGGTTTAAGGCAATGAGAATTAGATTATTTATGAGTACAAATCTATTTAAATTGTAGGTACATTCTGGGTAGGAATCATTCTCCATTAATAACTGAGAGAGAGAGAGAGACCAAGATGATTTGAATAGAAGCTGTCTGCATTGAGTTCTTTCTCTAACCTGAGTGTATTTACATATAGTATAGGACTTTATTGTTTAGGAATATTCAGGTAACAGAAATATATTTCTTTACTTTCCAGTAATATTCACCTATAATATTTCTAGAAAGAGATAAGAATGATTTTAAACTATGATTTGGTATAGTCAAAGTAAGCAATGATAGAAATAAAGAACAAAGGCGTCTTAGACATATAAATACAGTTACTTACAGCTGCAAATATTGTTTTAAAAGCAAGAAATACTATAAAACAGTTTCCTTACTTACCCCAGTACACTACTATAGACTGTGCTGCATTACTCTATGAATCGAACTTGCCAGTTTATTCTTGGCACTCGGTAGAGCCAGAGAGATTACAGAAATAGTTTCCTTTATCGTTTCTGGAAAGAGTTAAGAAAGATTGAAGAGCAAGTATAGAATATTGTAGAGAAGTAATCGTAAGAAAGGTTAGTTAGATGGTAGGTGGACTGCTTAGTCTATTTGATATTATGTTTTTTTAGATATTATGCATACAGAAAGAGATACAACAGGTTATTAACTAACCTCAGCAGAGTTAGGTAAAGAACTTACCTTCGGTTTAACCCTTTCATTCTTCAAGTAATACTTTCAATCAACACATCTAGAAAGAGTTAAAAGAGATTTGTAAGCAGGTATTGATATATTCATAGAGTGAAAGTGCAGTTAGATAACAGGACTACAGCTTAGTCAGCTACAGTAAGTACATTCCAATATTGTTTGTATAACAAGAGATAAAATAACATAAGAATCTTAGTTACTTGAGAAGTAGTTTTGTGCTTTGAGCATTTCTGGACCCAAGCCAGCAACTTTTTCGTTCTGTCTGTACTACATTAAGCTAGGCAGACTTATATCATAATATCATAAGACTGTATTCCCTATTTCTACTTAGAAACTTCTCTCTATAAAGATTTTACTTCTTATTAAGTCTTAGATAAGACTGTCTCAGGTCACAATTCCAAAGATTCTTATCAAGACTTTGACAAGGCTGCCTCAGATCATAATTTCATAAGATTCTCTGCCCTATTTCTACTTTGAAACATTCCTCAATCTCCACTGCTTATCGGTCTCTCCCTTACTCTCTGTTTCTTCCTCTCTCTCTTTATTCCCCCATCTATCCTATTACTGCAGCCCATTAAATATAAGTTTGTTATCCATTTTATTCACTCAATTTTTTAGACAAACTTCGAGGCTTTTCTTCACTTTTCGGCAGCTTGTTGATTCGCGTAATTCTTCGAGTAAATAATGGCAAATCACTTGGGTAGAGCGCAGCTCACAGCAGAGCGCTCTTCAGGTGCCCCCTCTCCCCCTCCCTTCTCGCTTACACTGTTTTCTTGTGGACTTTGGCTTAACTTGTGCTTGGAATTCGCCCGAGATTGATGTTGTTTATCTTTTGGGGGCTGTTGAGAAGTTGCCAAGTTGCACAGTTGCAGCTCTACCTGCAGCAAATTTGCAAGCAGTCGGAGGGGGGAAGGCAGTGCGCAACGAAGCAAGGCGCGTGAAATGTGTTTTAACAATTTGCCAGCCATTTAAAAGGATAATTAAAGAAACTCTGCAAAATTAATTTAACTTGAAATTCAACAAACTCTCTCTCCCTCGGCACCAGGCAAAACTTTTCGGACGCAGGAAGCGCAGGCAAATCGAGAATCAGAACAAGAACTCGAGAACTGCAAACAATAAACAATCAAGTTGAATTCAATGCCAGTATGAAGGCAGAGGGGGAAGGAGGGGAGAGAGCAGGAGGAGGGGCAGCTGCAATTGGCAACTTTTTAATCAAGTTGTGAATGCAAATCAAGTGAATGTCCACGTCTTGGCTTTATATATGGCCAAGTAATTGCCCAGATCGAGGCGCTAATAATGTGCACAAGTTAGAGGGGGGTGTGGGAGATGGAAGGAGAGTGTGTGTGTGTGTGAGGGGTGTGTACTTGTCTCTGTGTGTGTGTTTGCAACTTGTGCGTGGCATGTTAAATTACAAGGCACAGCTGACGTCAGTTGTGATTCAATTTGTCAGCTTGTTAACGCGCCAAGAGGGGGCAGGGGTAGAACAAAACGAGGGGGGAGGGATATAAGAAATGATGCGACGGCGACTCTTAACGCCTCCTTGGCGCAACTTGCGACTTTGCCAGTTTGAACTTAATTAAAAACCTTGTAGAAATAATCGCCAACGTTGTCGCTGTCCTCGTGCTCTGTGCTTGCGCCCCTCTCTCTCTTCTCTCTATCTCTTTTCCTCTCTCTCCCCGCTCTCCATCTGTCTGCCTGTCCTAGCCTTGCGTCTGTCCTTGCTGACGTAGCCGAAAGTAGTTGTTAAGTTCGATTTATATCGCTCTCATCTCGCCTCGCCTCGTCTGCCGTCTGCGGTTCCTTGACTCAAAGTGCAAAGCGCTGTTTTTATGCCACGCGGCGAAAAATGTTGCCAGTTTGAGCCCGAGTCGAGTCAAGGATGAGCCGCAGTCTCGCAATATATGGCAAACACTTAGCAGGCTCCCCTAACCCTCCCCTTCTCCCTTCCCCCTGCTCACTATTTCTTTCCTTGTGCCGCGTCGGGGACAACGTCTAATTGAGTTGTACAAGGCGAGTACTAATTGCATTCGATGCTTGCCGCTTCAGTTGAGGTGGCGTTGATATAATTAAATTTTATTGCAGTCAGGACTAGCTGGCAGCAGCACGACGACATCTACTTGCCCAAGGTGTGCCCGTCCAGACGCGGTGGCAATTTATGGCCAGCAGTTTTAATTAAAAACTAATCGCAAAATCACGCGCGACTTGCGAAGAGAAACTTCTTTCCCCCCTTCAAGCCAAAACCTTTGACAAGTAGTTGAAATTTCAGTTTGATAACTACACACTCACTTGTATTTCAGTTCAGTTGTATTTACAATTTCATTCACACTTCATTCACATTTTGTATTACTTATATTTGATAAGCGTTACTCTTGCTCACACACACTCGCAGGCCAAATGACGAGAAGAGGCAGCAACTGCAGCAGCGCAGCTGAGGGGCAGCAGGAGGAGCAGCAGGAGCAGCAGGAGCAGCAGGAGGAGCAGGGACAAGTGGGGGATCTGCAGGATATGTGTGCCTTTTGTCTGTATCCCAAGCAAGATCCCGTGTGGCTGCTCTGTCGGCATTCCTTCTGCCGCAGTTGCCTGCATTTGTATTTCCAGGCACTCGATTGGTCCGCCAAGAGTTGCCCCCTCTGCCGTCGCAGCCTGTGTGAACCACCCCCGCCTCGTCGCCGTCACTGCTGCAGAGGGGAGAAGAAGCAGCAGCTCTGCTTGAAGCATGTAAGTGAGGTCAGTCTGCAGCCTTGCTTGCCCCTCTCTATATACCCTTCTCCCCTCAGCACTGGCGCCTGCTGCTGCTGCTGCTGTTGGCGCTACTCTTTCTCAGCTTTGGCCCGTTCTTTCTGCTGCTGATCTACTGGTAGCCAACTGCCCCCGCCACCCCCTGGCTGCAGTGTATTCCTGTTCATTTTGACAATAAACCCGCCTGGTAACAACTTTTAAGCGCTGCGTTGATCTCTCATCTTTCGCTCTCTCTTTCTTATCTGCCTTGCAGCCAGTTTCCAATTAGAACTTTTAATGCGTTTCACCTGCAGGTGCATTGTACGCAAAGTTATTGCTGTCTCTGTCCCACTCCCACTCTCTCTATCTCCCTCTTGCACTGCTTTGTTTTACTCTGCTTTGCCGCACTTAACCGCAATCGAATTAACGCCTTGCCCCGGCTGCAACTCTCTCGTTGCTCTCGTTTTAATTGCATACTTTGCGGCGCGCCTGGGGAGTGCGAGCGAGTGAATGCTGTTTGCATTGCACATACGCCGCGTGGGCCACACGTGCAGAGGGGTAGCGGGTGCCAGGCATGCATTGCATTTTAATGCAATTTTCTACATGAATAAATCCATCAAAATGCGCAACGCCAGCTGCGCTGCCCAGTTACAAATTTTTTGTTCGCCTTCGTATCGTAAAATATTGTTTCAATAACAAAAAGTGAATCTAAACAATAACCGATAAGGGGGCAGCGAATGAGCAGAGGGGCAAGGAGTATATATAGGGAAGTATAGATGTAATGTAGGGT
The DNA here is from genome assembly GCA_018904165.1 of Zaprionus camerounensis. NCBI lineage: Eukaryota > Metazoa > Arthropoda > Insecta > Diptera > Drosophilidae > Zaprionus > Zaprionus camerounensis. The sequence goes on from JAEIFS010000037.1 coordinate 1,452,223, forward strand.
ATGCTAGACTCAGAGATGAGCTGTAGATGTGAAGGAACTGAGCTGGAGTTGAGCTGCTGCAGGAGCTGTTGTTACACACACTATAGCAAAGGCATTCTTAGAAAAGCACTGACTTGCTTAGAGGAATATATGTATAGAAGTTCGCAGTGAAAGCGGAGGAGTCAATGAAGATTACAGGGTAGCATAGACAATGAAATGCATAGTAGAAAACGAAGAACTGACTTCGATTCGAGCTGCTGTTAACGAACAGTCACAGATGTCACAAGGTGTCAGAGAAGACACTGTTAATATTGCTGATAGTATGCCTGAAGATATAGAAGTATTACTCAAAGACAACATAACTCAAAGAAGAATGTAGAGTATACTAGACTCGTTAAGTCACAGTTGAAATGCAAGAACTAAGCACGAGTTGAGCTGCTGCTTTATAGACTAAAGACGATGGAAATTTACTCTTCATATTGCTATTGATCTGCCTAGAGATATTGAAGTATTATTTCCAGCAGAAATAGAAAACAAGGCAGCTTAAAGAAACGAATGCGCTCTAGAAGAGCCAGCTTAGAATTGTGTTATTTACAGTGCTAAAAATATGTAAGAGCTGGCAAATTTAAAGAAGAATGTAGGGTATGTTAGACAAACAGATGAGTAGAAGAAAAGCAGGCACTGAACACGAGTTGAGCTGCTGCTTTATAGTGTATGGTAGAAAGAAAGGATTGACACTTGATTGATATGTATTGCTGCTGTTCGTATGCCTAAAGATATGAAAGTAAAAGGTTTATTAGACATAACAAAAGCTGTGGAAAGACAAGAACTTAACTGCGAGTTGTGCAAGTTGAGTTTCTAGTTTAAAAAGAGTAGCAAGTGAAGGCACTGTTGATATTGCCAACGATACGCCTAGAGATATGGAAGTATTACTATCAGAAGACGTAGAGGAGGCAAGGAAGTTTGCAGAATATATGGGATAAGCTTGAGTTGAGCTGCAGTTACTTAGACAGAAGACTGGCAATAGGGAGCACTTCAGAATAATCCAAAATAGCCAGAAAGATCTCAGTAATACAGCCAAGAGTCAACCTCCCTTAGCCAGTTCTCAGTTCATACCCTATTCCCCATCTGCCCAGGGTATGCAGCCAATCGGTTAAAACACACACACATTGCCTGCCACTGCTGCTGTCGTTTCTACTGCCACTGCCACTGCCATTGCTGCCACTGCTGCCACTGCCACTGCTGCTGTTGCTGCTGTTGCTGCCTTTGCTGCTCATTCATTTATTCATTTTGAGCAGTAAATCAAAATGTTGCAACAGCCATTGGGGCAGCTTTAAAGCGCAACATTTGCAATTAAATGCGCGTTGTGGGAAAAGCCAGAGAAGAAGAGAGAGAAGGGGCAGGAAGTGGAGAGGAAAACTGCTGGTGAAAAACTGCCGCAAAATGTATTTGAAAATGATTTTGAGCCGCGTTGTTGATACGCTGCTGGTAGCTGCCTTCCGCCTGCTGCCTCGGCCTGCCTGCCAGTTTGTTGACTATGTGGCCATAATATGGGCGCAAACTGCCACGCCCCTGCCGCACTCTCCTCTCTCGCTGTGGCAGTGGCAACTACAGTTAGTTGCAGTGGCAGCCACACAAACAAACAAAACAATATGGCAACGTGTGCGGTGTGCGATGCTTTTCCGATTTTGTTATTTTGATTGCTCGCTTTTCGCTCCGCTTGCGGCTTGGCCAGGCGTCGCTGTCGACTGCCGACTGCGCTGCCGACTGCGCTGCCTCGTACAGTTTTTGATAGCGCGATATGAACACCTGAGCATGTAAGCAAATATTTGCGCTTTGCATGCCAAGCAGGCTAAGCAGCAAATCGAGAGAACGTGATGATGACAGGGCAGGGAAAGAAGGCAGAAAGAAGAGGAGGATTGGGGGCAGGTAGAGGGTGAGCAGCAGCTGCCTGCTGTTTAGAGGATTAGGCCAGTGGATGAGCCCAGCTAGACAAGTATATCAACTAAACATAAGCTATGCATATTTCTGGCCGAAAAATAAACATAAATTCCAGCTAGAAAATCAAATTCAAATTTTGGGAATTTGTAAAATTTACGCAAATTTCTTTGCCATGCAAAATTCCACTTTAATTGTTAATAAAACAATAAGCAAGGAATGTTAGGAAATCAGAAAAATAACTGCAAAGAAATGCGGTAGATGCAGAGATAGATAAACGATAGTTAGAGCGTGAGGCACGAGGGGGAAATTGAAGAGTGAGGAATGAAGATATTAGCAGAGTTGAATATGCAGAATGAGGCAAGGTAGGAAAACTGGAGTGTAAATGAAGTGCAGACCAATTCAGGCCTGTTACTAATGCCAATAGATAAAGGATAGTTGCACGTGGGTAAAGTGTATCACGAGGCGAAGATGGGAGTGAAGAATATGCGACAGTTACACATGCATAAGCAAGAGCAGAGTCAGGCAGCAAAGCTAAAGTCCATATCGATCCATTTGGTATTCTAATAGTTAAACGATAGTTCAGCGTGAGTCACGAGGGGGAAATGAAGAGTGAGAAATATGAAAGAGTTAGAAGTGCATAGAAGTCAGGAAACAGCAGTAGATGCGCGAAGGTAGCTATAAATATGAAGTTGAAGTCAGCCCTCAGCTGATAAGAGAGATACGAGGAAGAACTGCAGAGTGAAGCATTTGCCAAAGCTGAAGGCAACTTCAGAGATAGCAGAACTTAGGGTGTACTGACAATTGCTTTCAGGTCGTACCAGCTTCTAATGCCAATAGGTACATGATAGTAAAAACATTAGTTACGTGCGTAAATTGAGGCAAATTCAATGGTTGTGAATCAATAGAAAGCAGCTAGAAATACTACAGTTGATACAAACTTGAGCCCTTAACAAACTGATGCTAGTTATGATTGGAAATAACGTGCATTATGTAAGTCACGAGGCAGGAATGAAGAGCAACGATAGTTGGATATGCAGCAGGATGTTGTAGAAGAGTCAGCAATAGAAATCAAGAGCAGGCAGGCCGGCAAGCAGTAGTAGACATCGAGGCTGTTTATACCCACGAAGTGTAAACGATAGTAGAACATGAGATACATAAGTCACGAGGCAGAACAAAGATATGAGGATTATATGACAGCTACCAATGGAGAAGAAGGTAGCAATAGAGGCAGCAGGGTATATAGGAGTAGATACCAAGTCGAGTTGAGCAACTGACAATTGAGCAATTGACACAACTGATCTAGCCCCGATAGTATAGCGATAGTTAAGCGTGAGTCTACAGGTTTACATGCTTTACAAGGCAGAACTATAGAGTAACGAATGGATGACAGTTGAAGTTGCACAAGGTAGAAGGAAGGCAAGCAGAAGTGACTGCCAAGCCAAGCCCAGTTCATGCCTGCCTCCAAACCCAGTAGGTACACGATAGTCGCACACTGTGTCACGAGAGTCACAAGGCAGAGAAGAGTAGAGCGATGAATTTGGAACAGTTGTCAGCGGCAGCAGAGGCAGAGACAGTGGCAGAGGAAAACAGAAAAACAGCAGTGTATACAGGGCAGAGCGCAGTCCACGCCAGGCCTGTTTCTAATCCCATTGGCCATGACAGAGCCTGGCTTTGGGTTTCACAAAGTCCCAGTGCCTGTTTGCCAGTTGCCAGTGTGGGAGAGTTCCTTTGCCTCTGTGTGTGTGTGTGTGGCCTTTCGTGCACTTCCGCCTCGCGCACCGGATATGAAATGGCGTTTTTTGTGTGCGCCATTTGTCCGATTTGTGGACCATTTTCGTAGCCATTTTTTGTGAGTTGCTTCCTTCTTTTTTTTTTCTTTTTGTGTGCTGTTGATGCGCTTTGGGCGCGTTGTTCTTGTTGTTGTTTGGCTTTTGTGCAGCGCAGCGACTGTCGGCAGGCAAATTGAAATGTTTGCAGTGCGCGCCACTTGCCACACGCCGCTGCCACTTGCCGAGAGGCAGTTGCAACTAGCAAATAGTGCGCTGCCTTTTTGTTTGTCTGTCGATCTCTGACACCCTGTAATTGAATGTTTTGACAGTGCAGCAGTGTGTGTGTGTGTGTGTGTGCCTGACTGTGTGTGGGAAGGGAGCAAGGGGAAGGGCAAGGCAGAGAGTGGCAGGGGTGGGGCCACACTTAAGGCAATTTAAATTGGGGCATTTATTGGCGTGCTTGATTAATTTTTACAAGTGCACATTGTAATGTACCTGACGAGCAACGACCACAGTCACGACCACGCCCACTTAGACTGCCCCACAGCCCTTGCTGCCTCGCTCTGCCTCCCCTACAGGCCTGACAGCGAGTGTGTCCAGTTGCAAAGAGTTCTCAGAGTGCTGTGCCACAATTTCATCGATAGCAACGGCAAACAGAGGTGGAAGAAGCAGAGAAAGAGCTGCAGAAGGTAGAAGGATGACAGGAGGAGGCAGGGGGCAGGCAGAACTGCAAGCCAGGCAGACAAACAACACACACACGAGCAGCAGCAGCAGCACACACAGTCTACAGTCTGCAGTCTGCAGCTCCTTCGCTGTCTTGGCGCATTGCCAATGCATTCAGCGCGATTATTTTGCCGTTTATTTTGCGCGCGTTTCTTTTCGAGAGAGAGAGAGAGGCAGTGTGGCAGAGGGGGGAGGAAGGTATGGCAGCTGGCTGGGGGTGTACTCCATATTAAATTTTTGTCACTTTGCCATGTCTATCGTTGTCGTCGTCGTGCCTCGCCCCCTGCTGGCAGTCGGCACCAAATTGGCTGCTTTTCAACAGAGATGCAACATCTGTTTCGTGTGGCTTGCTGCATATCCTTTGCATATCTCGCCCCCAAATTGCAGTGCACCCCCTTCCCCCACTCTGCGCTGTTGCTGTTGGCCGCAAAAGCCCCAGCATCCTATTCATTATGTCACCGTATCGCCAGCAACAACTTTGCCTCAGTCTCTGCTTGCCACACTCCTCTGCCTGCCTCGCCTGCCTGCCTCCTTGTTTGTTTTTCCAGACCTAGCAAGAGATTTGCCCATTTGCCAGTTTACATGTGCTGTGCGGTAGTGGGCGTGGCAGGAGTGCAGGGAAACCGTCATTAAACGAGCCTCAGCCGTTGCCTGCTGCCACATCAAATTACCAATTTATTTTCTTGGCTTGCAACAGCAACGTTGCAACTTGGCAACGTTTTGCGCAACTGATCAATTTTTGTGCATTTCTTCTGGCTCCCCCTAACCCTCCTTCTGCCTCTCTTCCCCTCCCCCCTGCCACACTAAAAGGTGCAAAATCGCGTTGCGCATTTTAATGATATAATTAATTAGCACAAGCAGCAAGTGCCACAGAAACGCGTGTCCTTGCAACTGCATGTGAGCTGTGATTGCGTGTGCGGGCAAAGCAGGTGAGAGGCAGGAACAGGGGGGTGTGGCAGCGGGCAGGTCAGGACCTCTGGCTGCTTGTCAAAGATTAAGCAAACTAAACCGAGCGAGCAAACAACCAGCGGCGGCAGTTGCACAAATACAGGCAAGGGCAAGGCAGAGAGAAGGGCAAGAGAGGCAGGTATATGGAGAGGGGAAAGAGAGGAAAAGAGAGAGGGGGAGGAGAGTGTGCAGCAGAGCAGGGCAATTGCTGGGCATCTACAGGGCTGCTGCTGCTGCTGCGTTTAGTGCGCTATAAATTCACTTTTAATTTAGTAAATGTGTTGCTTGTCTCTCACGCAGTGACAAAAGAGGCGACCGCCATGTGCATGTCCATGCATGTCCATGCATGTCCGTGTGCATGTTACGAGGCCACATCCCGCCACAGCACTTGCTGTGCTGTGCGTGAAAGAGACAAATGCCTGCAGAAGATGGATGATGCAATTGTCTGGCTGCCACATGGATTTGGCTTAGAGAGGAACAAGTATAGAGCGAGAGAGCCTAGGGGCAGAGGGGGCAGGTTAGAGAGTGAGAAAGAGGGAGGGCAAGCATGTGAAGAGGCAGATGAATCCTTGCTCGAGCACGCATTAATTGCAACGCATTCGATAAAGCACCTCAATGACATCGCCAGCAAGTGGCTGCACAACTGAGTGCAGTCACTCTTGCCCTCTCTCTCTCTCTCTCTCTCTCTCTCGCTGTCTTTCCTATGTCTGCCTCTGTTCCCCTTTTGTCCTCCTATTCTTCCCTTTATCCACTGTCTCTTCAGTCTCCTCTCCCCCACTCTCTCTCTCTACCTGCTTACTCCCACTTCCCTGTTGAATTTCGCACTTCCTGTTTGCATGAGCCACTTCCTCCCTCTCCCTTCTTCTTCCCCTTGCCTTTTCAATTATGCAAGTTTTTGTTTATTTGCAGTATTTGTAGTATTTTTGCCTTTTTTGGTTTTTGGTTTTTGTGATTTTTGGCCAAATTAAACGCAAAATTTGCCAGCTTATCCGGTTGCGATTGCTTGATGGCTTTGCGGTCAATATGATTTGTTTTTGCGGCTGCACGAGCAGCAAAGTGCAGCACTCTCTGTGTGTGTGTGTGTGGGGGTGAGTGGGGGTATACAACAGTGTGTGTGTTCTATGTAAGTGTGTGCGTGTGTGTGTTTTGACCGCACAATTTCCTGTCATTAGGGTTAACCAGCTGCTGTCTCTGGGATGCAAATCAAAATTGGCTCATCAGCAGCGACGGCAGCAGCAGCCGAGGCAGAGGCAGAGGCAGCAGCAACAACTTCTTGTGCTCTGCTGATTGCTTTATTAATTGCAATTTTTGTTTTTGTTGTTGTTGCTGCCCCATGTGGCAAGTGTAGCAACAGCAGCAGCAGCAGCAGTTTCACAAATGCAGCGCATTATCTATTTATGGAAATGTTGCCCGTTTCCTGTTGCCCATTGCCCGTTTTAAAACGCCAGCAACATAATCTCACACACAGCAAAACATAACCTCACACATAACTGTAGTTGCACATTAACCTACATTCCACACACACACACACACACACAGACACAGACGTATCCATTCGGGCTCATTAGCAGGCGCTGCTCATCATGCTGAGGGCAGTGCAGGGGCAGAGGCAGGGGCAGGGGCTGCGGCTGGTGTCGTTTAATTATGTTCCGTTGTCCTTTTCAGGGTTGTCGCCCCTCTGTGCTGCTGTTGATGTTGACATATGTGAGCTGTTGTTGTTATGCTGGGGCTCAAATCAACGCAAAATTCATCAAACATGCAGCGCAATTGCTCCCGCTGGGTCACAGTTCGTGTTCCTCATTGTTGTTGTTGTTGTTGCTGACTCGTCAAAAGTGTTGGCCATAAAATATCCAATTAGAATTTCGCCCACAACAGATTCCATTTCATAGGTGTAACTGCAACCCACCCACACACACACACACACGTCAATCAATTTTTAATGAGTTCCCAAATTGTTTGGGAAGCTAATTTACGCGCCTCGCTCGAAAGTAGGCAACACAAAGTTGTTAAGCATTGTCCAGTTTGCTTGGCTGGCCATTTTGCACTGCGCTTGAAAGCAGGCAACTCAAATTTGTTAATCATGCCAAGTAGAAAATGTTGCAAGACAAACTCAACTGTTGTTCAACTGTTGCGTTGCCATTCAATTAACTAACAACTGAACTTGGCTGGGCATATTGAGCGCACAGTTGTCTTAATTGCTAACTTGGTTAGACAGAGAAAGAGAGAGAGTGAGATGGAGAGAGCCAGCGCAAGAGGGACTCTGCCTGGTGCTCGTCCTTGGGCAGCGCAGGTGCCGCAACTGCGGTGGCTCGACAATTTTAATGCCCGCCTAAGCCAGCGCGCATTGTAAACATCATTAGCCAATATTATATGCATTAAATTTTATGCCCAGTCGAGGGAGAGAATGGGAGAGAGAAACGAGAAAAAGGCAGGCAAACTTTTTCCATGCCTTAGTTAAAAATGTAAACATCAGTTGTGGCTTAATGCGGGCGCTGCGACAGCAGCAGCAAACCCAACTCCAGCCCGCTACCATTCGCAGCCGCATGCCGCAACCGCGCCCGCACCCGCACTCGTTGCTGCCCCATACAAATTGTCTAATCCCCACATAGTTCTTGCCACCTTAGCCGGGCAAAAAGTTTGTCCACAGTCCACAGTCGGTTGTCGCCAGTTGCGCAGTGAAAATCTGAGCCACAGTGAGGCAACTCGTGCTGCGCTTTGCATAAGCCAAGTTCGGCTGCATATTCGAAACAAATGTGCAAAGTTTAAATTGTTTTCTAAATAAATTTCTGCACACACAAAGAGAAAGAGAGTCGCAGCATAAGATGAGCAAGTGCAGAAGGCAAACGAGGGGCGCTTCTTGAGTTAAAGTGCCAGATTAATGACAGGCCTAAGTTAGACTTGAGCTCAACTTGGCCGGCATTTGAAGTGTGATCTAGTCCTCAATGAAGTCTAGTTTCAGTTCAGCTAAGCAACTTATTAAACTCCCCATTAAATATGCCATTAAAACTCTTCAGGCCACGCTCGATTAACCCTCGCAGTGCTTGTGCAACACGCAAATTTTATTGTACTCATTTCATTTCATTTCATTTCATTTCATTTCATTTCGTTTTCGTTTCATTCGTTTTTAGTTCATTTCATTATTGTTGCCCCTTTGCACTGCTTACCTCGCCACGCCCCCTTGTCCCCTGCACCCCTTCTACCACTCTCTGCGTTTATTTATTTTGCCTCCGTGGCTGGCCCCGTGGGGCGTAAAGTGTATTAAAGTTTGCTAATGATGTCAGTTATGTTTTGGCTTGGTTTGGCACACAAAATTCATTTATTTAAAACTTTTGCACTTTGGGGCATTTAACACACACACACACACAGGCTTATAAACACACCCACACACACCTATACACACACGTGCACACACACACATATACAGTGTTGCAGCTGCGCCACGGCATGGACAGGGGGCGAAAATTTATTATTGCATGTCAGATATTTTTAATTAATTATGCCGTGGCAAAATATGCGCCGCGCGCAAAACTATGCTACACTTTTTTTTGCACAGCTTCGCTTCATTGGGCCAAGGCAGAGACAAAGACAGCGCAGCTTGCTCTCTCTCCTTCTCCCTCTCTCTCTCTCTTACGCTGTCGCCTTTTTAATTAGAGGCAACCACAAAAGATTTTTGTCAACGACAGCCTGAGCTTGGGCGTGGCTGTGGGGCGGAGGGTTTGACTGCCGCCCATTAATTTCTAGTTTTTACCTCGATGGCGATGCTGGCGGCACTTTAAAGCGCAGCCAGCTGCAAATTGTTTAACCCACTTTGCACACACAAACACAGCAAACACACACACACACACAGTTACACAAATAGTGCCTGCAGGCAAACAAAGCCACGCTGCGTTGTCAAAAGCTAATCCAAAATATGATATCCTTCTCTCTTCGTGTACCTTACAGTCAAATGCGCAACTGAAGGAAGCAGATATGCAGCAGCATGCCACGCCCCCCCTCCCTTCTGCCCCCTGCTGCTGTTACTGAGATGCTGCTAATTAAAAAAGCATAGCCCAAGTGGACCGTCGGGTAAGTTGTCTGCCCCTCTTCATCCTCCTCTTCTTGTTGTTGTTTCTCTACTTTCCTTTTGTTGGCTGTTTCTGTTTTTTTGTTTGCCAAGCTTTTGACATAATTTCACTGCCTTTTGTGCCATGTTCCACGCCCCCCTCTTCGTCCTGCAGGTGCTCCTCAAATATTTGCACATGTTTAATGCGACGTTCGACGTGTTTGCCATTTATTTGTTTTATATACCCGTTACTCATGGCGTACAAGGGTATTTTAATTTTGTGTTCGTATGAACATCTAGAACTCAGAGACTATCATAGCAAGGGTTATTAAATTTGGTGTCTATATGCATAATTATTGCGCGCAGCTTAAGTTTAATTTAGAATTTGACCACGCCCCATTTCACCCCCGTTAATTGATAAAAACCCGAATTCCAAGCGTAATTTTACTGCAGGACAGTTCATATTTGGGAAACACAATAACTATGAAGGCCTTAATGATATTTGAAAATATGGCTGCGATTGGATTATTAACATAGAAGTTATTTAGGAAATACTTTTAAGAGGTACTGATTTTCAAAACCCTGCAAAATATGCAACACAAATAGCAGTTGTATATCTAAGAAATATTTGTGTTCAGTTGTTTAGCGGGTATATCACAGTCGAGCACACTCTACTGTTGCTTTCGTGCTTGTTTTATATTTTGCTGGCCCTTTTTTCCTGTTCCTTTGGCGCTCATTTAAATATTTACAGAGTTGCCGATTTCCGTGTTGTGCCTGCTCACTGTGTGTGTGTCTGTGTGTTTGTGTGTGTGAAATTAATTTAAGTAATGCGTTTGCCTAGAGCGATTTATCTGCTGCCGCCGCAGGGCAAATCCTTTTTAATATGCCCCAAACATTTTTCATTTGTCACTTCAGCCGCATCGTTAACGTTGTGGAATGTGTGTGGATTGCATGTGGATTGGAGTGTGGAGTGTAAGGGGGATGCTGTGTGTACCCTAACCACATTGCCAAGCGGCAGCAAGTTTGTCAAATTTGACCACAGCCAAAAACCTGTGACTCCTCCACACTTGCTGGCTTCCCTTCTCTCTCCCTGTCTCTCTCCTCTCTCTACCTTATCGTGCATATCGGCCACAGCAATCACTATCAAACATCATCGACACTTTTGCAGCACTTTTCGCCTGCGTCTTTTTGCAGTCTTTCATCAGGCTTTCCCTCTTTTCTCTCTCTCTCTCTTTCTCTTTCTCTTTCTGTGGCTTTCTACGTAAGCCGTGAGGGAAATTGCGCTGCTGTTGTCGCATGCTCTTTGTGCCTGAGCTTCGTATACTGCCTGATGCCTCTGATGAGTTGTCAATCCCAAGGTTACTCAATCAACTGACTGTCCTCCTTCCCCGCTCTCTTCTCTCTGCCCCTTCTGGCGTAGTAACTGGAGATCTTTTGCAGCCGCTGGCGTTGAAATCAAATTTCATTTCCAGGCAAAAGTTTTGGCTTTTAGTTTTACTTTGTTCTTCGCTTATCCCCCATCTTCCTTCTCCTCCCCATCCTGCTGCTCCTTCTCCTTGTCTTCTTCTTTTCTCTTTGCTGCCATCGACAACTGTGCGACGCGCTCTGTTGACATCCCCGGCAAATCAACAACAGCAACAACAACAGGGCCAACTGGTCATTAATCATTTTGGCTCTGCAACTGTTTGTGTGTGCGTCAGTGTCTGTGCAGCTGTGTGTGTGTGTGTATGTGTGTGTGTGTAAGCAAGCAAAGAAAACTGACGAAAAACATAAACTACGTGCACGAAGGAAGAAACTTGATGCGTCGAACTGAGATTGAAGCTGCTTTTCTTGCAAAGCGCAGCAGCAGAAACCCGAGAGAAGAAAAACACAAGAAAAGCAGCAGAAAAATAACAAAAAACAAAAACAAAAACAATATCATTTATGCCTGCGCCTTTTTTGCCTGGTAATTGATCAAATTATTCGTTTCGATTGCCAAACCGAGCAAGCCAAACAGTTCCAGTTTATCTTTTGCTTTCCTGCCTGCTTAACCGACTTTCAATTAGAAAGAATTGTATGAGATGTTGAGGGGGAATGAGGGAAAGAAAAGGGAGACAAGAGTGGCAGGAGAATGAGAGAAGAGTCAAAGAAGAGTGAGAGAAGAGTCAGAGAAGAGGGTGATAAGAGAGGGTGCAAGGAGCAACCTGTTCTAATTATAATACAATTTGGCCACTTTCCTGTCATATAGATCTCTATTTAGCTCTACATTGCGTTTCGAATTCAATGAGAGATTATGCTAGAGAGAACAGACAGTACAAATTCAAGGAAATCGCCCCAATTTCGCTAACTTTTCTGCCAGATAAATCACTTGTTCAGCTCTGCATTGAGTTAGAATTCAACTAAAGATTTCGGTTTACAGAAAAGACAGAAAAAGCTAAATAACATCGCCTTAATTTCGCCTAGTTTTCTGTGGTAGATTTATTTCTGTGCTCTCTGCCTTTCCTAATGGTTATATTTCCCTTTTCTCTTAGGCTTTTAGCTGTCTAGGCGTTTTTAATTTCTATATGGCAATTTCAATATATTTATTACGTCCCTATTTCATCAAGGTTTCTGGTAAGAAAATCTTCTTTAACATTCTTTCATCCCTTTATAATTGTTTTATATCATTCTCAAAACATTTGGAATCAACTACCTTTAAGAAATATTTACTATCTGCAAGTTATGCCTCTCTCTAAGTGTAACACAATTTCTCTGCTCTCTTTCGCCTAGTTTACTGGTTTAAAACTCTTACTGAACCTTCTCTTATCTCTTGGTAATTTTTAAACATTATTAACCAACTTTCTTTGTTATATCTAAACTATCTGCCGCTTATCTCTCACTCTAAGTATTCATAACATTCGCCGTCTTCACTTTTGTCACAATTCCGCCTACTTTTCTACTTCAGATCCCCTCCAAAGACAACTCTTATCCCCCATTAATTGATTCAACGCATTTCGGCAATCTCTTCTATCACAATCTCAACAACATACCTGAGGGATCTCCCTCTCCTCATCCGATTAGCTGTTGCTAATTGTTTCAAAATCTCTTTGGTCACAAATTTAGCATTTTCCAGCGCGCCTACCTGCAGGCATTTTTATCGCTTCAACAGTGCCCCAAAATGTGGCACGCAGAGTGAACAACACGCTTATTGGCAACAGCTTTGCGTATGGCAACGCAAAAGCCTTTCTCTCTGGCAATTAATGGGCGGCCAGTCAAGGGTATTTTTTGATTAATGCGCGCGCCTGGAAGTAGGCAACGCACACTTCTTTGACTTTGTGCTTTTCTGTGGCCAGAAGAACAAATTTGGCTTCATTCAGCGTTTGACGTGCCCAAATTAAAGCTGCTCGGATTTCCGAACAGAGTGGACAAGGGTCTACACTCCTTGCTGTCTTGCTGCCTTGCTCCATTTTGCTGCTTTTGTCTCTGAGCGGCTTTTGTTTGTTGTGTAATCTATGCGCTTGATGGCACAGCTGTTTGTCCAGACGGCAGAAGAAAAATGCCAACAATTAAGTGGGCAGCGGCAGGCAAAGAGAGTGGGCAGTAACAGAGGAAGAAAGAGAGGGAGAGGGGTGGGGAATTGTGTTGTAGGCAATGCATTAATTTAATTAAAAGCGGCGGTAAATTTGAAATTTGTGTAAATTCAACTTATTTATAAAACACTTGAGCAGCGCATTTAGCTGCACAAACGGCAAACGGGGCTGCCAACCTGATTTGTGACAGACAACAGAGTCAGTCGGGCAGTCAGGCAGGCAGGCAGCTGCAGGCTAAGCCAAGCCTGCTCTGCCCCTTGTAGTACTCATCTTACTTGCGCCCCCTTTGCCGGCACGCCACTGCACACACGGGCGCAGAGGTCAGTAGCCTTATCAGCAAACGACGACGACGACGAGCTTTGCTCTTGCTCTGCCTGTCAACACATCCACCCACGCAGCAGCCGAGTAGAGTCTTACTGTGCCTCTCTCTCTCTACACTCTCTTTACTCTCTCTTATCTCTCTCTTTACTCCCTTAACTGTCTCTCTTTGGCCGCGTGCAAGCGGTGGCTAATTAAACTTATCCATCGCAGCCTCCTTGTTTACATTTCCCCTGCCAGAGAGAGAGAAAGAGAGAGAGTTGAAGCTCTTCGTCATTTCCCCAGTCTGTGCGCAGGCAACTGCTCTACTCTCTCTCTCTCTCCCTCTCCTTTCTACTGTCGCTCTCTCTCTCTTTCAGCTTCATTCACGAAGCTTTGCTCGGCTGCATGCGACTCGTCGTGCCTGCGTTCGCAGCATCTTTGGGGCAGAGTTCACTCAGCTTTCGGCAGCAAGATTCATTTGGCTGCAGAACTCGCTCGTGTCAAGTCGTCTGGCGCGGCAGACGGCAATAGCAGCAGCCTGGCCAGAGACAGAGACTGCTCTGCCTTGCCTTGCCTAGTCTGGTCTGGCCTGCCTTGGCTGCCCAGTTATCCAGTTATATAGTTAACCCATAGACTACAAATTGTGTTAGCAGTTACTTACCGAGCGTGTCTGAGTGTGCGAGTGTGAATCAATAGAGAGCGAGAGAGTGTGAGAGAGAGAGCGAGGCAAGCGAGCAACAGCCGTCGGCATTTTGTGTGGGACATGCCGCTATTTAAATTTGACGTATGGACAGACACAGCCAGAGATGTTGCCACTTAACGCCGACGACGACGCCTCCGCCTCTGTCGACGTTGCTAAACAGCGGCCACGGAAGCAGCCAGCGGAAATTGCAGAACGCGACGCCGACTGCGACGGCTAAGACGTCATGCATGTAAGTAGAAGTGTCATATCAGTCAGCCTGGCGGCGTGTGTGCGTGTTTGGTGTCTTTTGTGTTGCCTACTTTTAAGCGCACAGCCAAAATCTGCTTAGTGCGTGTGAACAGCGACGTTTGTGCTGCTTTTGTGCCTGTCTGCCAGTGTGTATGTGTATGAGTGTACGTGCCTTGGCCATATGTGTGTGCGAAAGTTTGTGCCATTAAACTAATAATCTGTTAACTTTTTAATGCACTGTAAATTGTTATATATGCGACTTGTTGTTGCGACTTTTGAGTTGGTTATTTACTGGCTAAGCATGAAATAGCCAATTTATGCGCTGCCTCAGTCTGACAGCGCTTTCAATGAATTAAATATAAATAAAATAAACAGAGAGAGCAGTACAGGGGGAGTGCGAGGGGGGTACAGGGCGGGTACAGGGCAAACAAACGCGTGAGAAACCAAATTGAATTGAATTGCTTGACATGACGACAGTCAAGGCAGGCAGGCAGGCAGGCAGGCAGCAGTCTCAGTAGCCCCCTTCGGGGACCAAACAGATATTGAAACTGTGCTGCAGGCATAGCAGGCACAACCCCCTCGCACACACCCGCACACACACACGCCCCAAGGCACACACACACTGCACGCTGTTTGCTTTTTGTATGCGACTTTTGGGTAAAATTTTATAGCAATTTATTTGCTCAGCTCTTGCTATCTGCAAGGCAAAGCGAGGCAAGGCAAGTGTGTGTGTGGGCCTGTGGGGGTTTGTGTGTGTGTGTGTGGGAGGTGGGCGTGGCTCTGGGGGGTGGTAGCTTGTCTGCTTCATTACAATTTAGCTGTGCCTCTGCACTTATAGCGACTATTTGCATGGCACACAGCAAATCCTGCCTGACTGAGTCCTGCCTCTGCCTGTGCCTCAGCCTGTGCCACATCATCATTATTTATTTATGATTATTTTATTATATACGTGTGTGTGTGTGTGTGTGTGCGTGCCTGGAGCCTGAAATTGCAGTCTCTCTCTCTCTCTGTGCCTGCTTATGGCTTATGGCTGCGCCACATCAAGCTGAGCTGATATTGTGCCATATCGGCGTGCCATATCTGCTGATTATCATTAATGTTAATTAAATTAATTATTTAGCTAATGCCCTGCACAGCCACTTTGACAACTGAGCCGTGTAGACGTCTCTCTCTCTGCCCCACCTCCCTCTCCCTCCTTCTCTCTGTGTGTGCCCAGTTGTCATATCCCCAAGCCAATCAGCCTGCAGGCTTGTTGGGGTTCTGCTCTGTGCCAATGTTTGCTGTTTGCGCACAAATACAACGACACTTGTGAATTGGCAGCTGCCACGCCCCCTCCTGCCAGACGCCTTCCACCAGGGGCTGCTGTGTTTGATTCCCCTGTTTGGCCACTTGTTGATTGATTTTGATTTTATTTTTATTTCTATTCTGATGGCGTTTTTTATACGACTAGAGAGGGAAAGAAAAAGAGGAGGAAAGAGGTGGGAGAGGGAGTAGTAAAGAGGCAAAGAGAGAGAGAGGGATAGAGGGAGCAGTAGCGGCAAACGGGCGCAGATAAGCGCTTGTGGCACTTCCGCTGCGAGAGGCAGCCGCGATAAGCCCTCATTATCATTTGCAGGCAGCTCAGCTCAGCGCAGTCTCGTTGCCGATAATGAAATGAGCGACATGCACCCGCACAAAAATCAACATGCCTCAAACAGTGGCAACAATGTGCGCTCATTGTCGCCGTCACTACAGGCACTACAGCTACATCTATAGATACAGATACAAGCTGCATGCAGATACAAAGATACTTCACGCACTGATTTAGTTTGCCTGCCTCTGTCTGCCTGTCTCTCTGTCTGTGTGTGTGTGTGCGGGTGTGTGTGTGTTTGTGGCAATTGTGGGCAGACACGAACAACGACATCTCTAATCTCAGTCATGACGCATGCAGATACATGCTACAGATACAGATACAGTCAGCATAGATACAGCTAAGCAAAGAGCTCGGGCTCAACTGATTTCTGCCTGCATTTTCAGGGGGAATTTATTCTCATAGACGAGTGTAGCGGAAATCATTTATTAAACAGAGAATCCGAGAGCGGGCACTGCTTGTCTCCCTCTCTCTCACTCATTCACTCACTATTTCTGTCTCACTCTACGCAGTTACTTACAACTAAAACTGTTTCTCGTTTATTTCAATTACTTTATATGCAGCATCGACAGCAGCCGCACTTGCTTTGCTCTGTCTCTCCCTCTCCCCCTCTCACTCTATTACACATACTCTCTCCCTCTGCTTGCGTCTCTATCTACTACTCTCTTGCCTTCCCCCTCTTGCTCGCTCTCTGTCTGTCTGCCTGCCAATTTTCCAATTGAATTGTCTTTAATATTTTAATAATACGAAATGTGTCGCGTTCCGCTTGCTGCGACGCTCGACTCCAGGCAAGTCCTTGCCCCATAGCTCACTGCTGCCCTCTCCCCCTCTCTCCCCTTCTCTTCTCGCCCCTGTCTACTGCTTGCCCTCGTCCTTGGCGTGCTTTCTAAATCAGTTGCTGCCTCGTGACTGCCGCAAATTAGTCACAATCGATTTAGCAGCTCGTTACAAGAGCCGCCAAAAACACAACAACAAGCATAGCAGCAACAACAACAAGCAGAGCAATGTTAACTACAACAACACTAACGGTAACTACAACAATACAACAACTACAACTCTAATAAACAAGAAGTAAAGCCCGCAAATGCGTGAACTAAACACAAATCGCTTCACGCATCAACTAAATTGACTTGCCGTGGAGTGTGAGTTGAGTGTGCTGTGTGCTGTGTGTGTGTGTGTGTGTGTGTGTGTGTGGTTGCGTACTTAAGAGTGCCGCTCATTCCTCCCTGCCTGCTCTTGCTGCTAATGTGGCTGTGACTAACGGTAATTGTGCTATATGACGCATAAATCGAAGCATAGCAAGGGGCACAAGTGATTCCCGATTCCCGATTCCCGACAACAGCGAAATATGTGGAAAGGCTCTTTAGAAACCATTCAAACGGAGTTGGGGGTTTTCAAACTGAAGTGGCTTAGATTTCAGGGTATGCAATTTAATAAATATTATTGTAGTTTTTAGGTTAAGTTCAGAAAGAACTGAACGATTCCTAGTGACTATAATAATAATAAATAACTTTTAATCATAATCTAATAGAGAAATCTTTAACTTGAAGTAGTTATAATATACAATTTTGATGCCTGCATTGTTAAAATATGTAAACAGGTTTTCAGGAGAGGCTTAGAAGAAGTTAAGGGTGCAAGTGCAGAGTTGTAAATATTATGTTGCAAGAACTAAAGAATATTACTGTATACCAGTTTAAAATCTTTACAAAAATTCCTTTTTCCTTTACTTTTCTTTATTATGTATACCTTCATTGTAAAAAGACTTTCATGCATAACTTAAAATGGGTTTCAAAATTAAATTGTATGAATTGTAAGTTCGAATCGGAATTGCATGTTTAATAATCTAAAAATCAGTACGTTGTTTCTGCTTAGAATACTTACGAATCTTTTACTTTTCTTTCTTTAAACTCAGTTTAAATATTCCACATTGTGAAAAGTCCTTTTTAAATAGATCAAATAAGGTTAGGTAACTCGAAATGGAACTTTTAGCAGTCTCTATCTCTTTCTAACGTTTGCTGCATTGCATTTCATTCAGTAAACTAAGTCAAATTCTATCTTAGTTTACTGAATGTCAAATTCTATCTAATACATTTTTCAGCTTCATAAATCTCCTTCAGTTGCTGAAAGCATTAAAAACCTTACAACACACTCGCAGTCCGAGTCGGGCCTTACTAAATTCGAGATTAAAAATCTAAATTTTATTTTGTGCAAACTGCAGAACTTTATTTGGTTTCAGTTTAAGCAATTTAGCCATGCTTTGCACTACTTTGCCTCCCTCATATCATGCTGCTGCCTCTTTAAAACACATCAGCCAATTTAGCTAGTTCTTAAATCAGTTGCAACTCTGTTGTATACACCTTCTCTTCTCAGTCTTCTCCCCCGTTCCCCTCTCTAACTCTTTGCCAGCCTGTGGGTTTCACATTTAATCTGCCTGTATGTGTTTTGCTCATCTTTATTTTCTCATAAACCCATCAAAATATGGCAAACTTTTCTAAGCTGCAGGCTTAGCAGGCAAACGCATAATCACTGAAACCGTTACAGAGGGGTGTAGAGAAAGAGGGCGGGGAGGGAGGCAGCAGAGGTAGATGAAGCTGCAACTGTTGTTACTGTAACTAATCCGTTTCAGCAGCAGCAGCAGCAGCAGCAACGACGGCAGCAGCAGCAGCAACAGAAGCCCAAAAGCGCCACAAAAACCCGAAACCCAAAAACCGAAAAACCAAAAAACCCTAAAAACCGATGCTCATGCAAACTAAATACCGTTATCGCTTCACTCGTTCGCCCGTACGTTTCGCTTGTTCCTCTCTCGCTCTCTTCTCTCTCGTTCTCTTTCTTTTTTGTATTTGGCGCAAAACTTTAGCGAAACAAACTGTGCGGTTTCACTTTGTTAACAGCTCAGAAAATGTTTTTGGCCCGCTCGTTGTGTGGGCGGTGGCAGGGAAGGGGCGGGGGCGTGGCATAAACAGGGTTAAGAGTAGAGGCAGGGGAATCGTTATAGGGAGTGCGGGGCGCAACAACAGCAGCCGCAAATAATGCAAACAATCTTTTAAAAGACCACAAAGTTGCACGCCAGGACACGCATGTGTGAAGCAAGGAGGGATACAGTGAGAGAGAGAGGGGGGTGTGGGAGGGGCAGTAGCAGTGTGAGGTAACGGGGTTAGCTATCTCTTTCTCTGCATAGTTAGTTCTACGTATTGGCATATTATGAATTCTGCCATAAGTTTTCCCCCGCACACACAACAAAAGAAAAGTCGCCGACTCCGCTCATTCTTCACAGTCTCCTGTGCATCTTTCCTCTCTTCTCTGCCTGCTCTTGTCTGCTTCTGTGCCTCCTCTTTCTCCTTCACCTTCCCTTCTTCTCTTCTTCTACAATTCCTTCTTCCTTCTTGGCGTTTTTGCAGTTGATTTTGCTTCGGAAATTTGATACTTTTTGCGTGCTGCATTTGCACCTTGCGTGCAGCAGCAGCAGCAGCAGCAATACGTTGCATACTTTTGTGCGCTGCCTGAAAATCTCTGCCAGCTGCTGACTCCTTTCTTCGCCATCTTCTCTTTGCCTTATTTCGCTTTAGTTACTTTAGTTGGCCTTACAACATTTTTTACAGTTGATTTCTTTTGCTCTCTCTCTCTCTTTCTTTCTCGTTTTCTCTCTCTCTCCCCTGCTCAGTCTCTCTCCTTCTCTCTGCACAAACATCAAACAACTTTTGACGTGCCTTTGCATAATCCTTGCCGTCTGCTGACCCAGCCAGCTTCAACTTCAGCTCCAGCAGCAGCAACAGCTCCCACAGCAGCACCAGCACGTTCCTCCTTCTGCTTTTATGGCTGTTCATGTTGTTGTTGTTGCTGCTTGTTTTCGCCTTGACTTTAATCATATTTCCATCAGCAACACGCTGCGCATATTGATCAGGATCAGCGACAGCAGCACCAGCAGCAACAGCAGTAGCAGTAAAACAAACAGAAAGAGACATACACACAGACACACACTGACTCCCTCTTTCTCTCTCACTCTGTCCACCACTCTCTATCTCCCTCTTGCATTGCATGTTTGGCGTTTCCTTTTGTCAACATTGGGTAATTTTTTAATCTCCGCTTCGGCATTGAATGCAGCTTAAAAAGCTCACAAGCTGCACATGACTTGACAGCGCCAGTGCTTCAATGGTTACTCTACTGTGGGGTATATTGACTAGTATGACAGCAGGCAACAGAGTGAAGTTAGGGTTACCATATATAAAATATATGCAATGTCTCGTCGTTTATCCTTTTAAGTTGTCTTTGAACTGTCATAAACCATTTTTTGACAGGCATGACAAAGTAGTTGCAAACTTAGGGTTACCATATTGTAACTAAATTTGGCTCTTTATCTCTTTTGATTAACTCTTCAAGCTGTCTAACTATTATAAACTATTTTCATATGAACTATATTGGCTTTGAGCATAAGACAGCAGACAAGACAGAGTAGTGGTGAACTTAGGGTGACCATATATCATATACATATACATTAAAATATGTATTCAGCATACTAAACTATTACAAACTCTTTTCGTATGGAGTAGATCGAGTTTAAACAGAAGCCAAGACAGTTGAAATGTTCTTTAGGGTTACCATATAGCCAACATATCTGCAGTTATTCACCATTTAATCATAAAGTTGTCCCACACTTATCCCTTTTGAAATATTTCAACTGTTAGTAGGAAAGTGCACAAGTACTTTAGGTTTGCCATATATTCAACAGTATTTTAGGGTAACCATATTTCATTTAGTCAACAAACTCATTATGAAGTTCCCGAATTTAATACCGTTTGGCTTATAAACTTCATATTCAGCACAGCAGGCAAGAAAGTTAATCAGTATTTTAGGGTTACCATGCATTTAACATCTAATCAACTATCGACAATCTCATCATGAAGTTTCTTAAACTATTCCCTTATGAAAAGTACACACAATAAGCAGCAGTTAAATAGAGCAGACAAGAGAGTATATCATTGCTTTAGGGTTACCCTATTGTACACTCAGCATATCATCTGTTATCGATAGCCTCATTATGCTATTTCCGTAACTATCGAAAACTATTTATTCCTTAGGGCATTTCACAGTCACCTCAAACTTGTTCACACTCTCCACAAGTTTCACTCTTTCTCTTTTTGTTGGCCAAAGAAGTCAATGTCAAAAGTTCTTAAAAATCTGTAGAGCAAGAATAATAGAAAGCAGAAGAAGCGGAAGAAGAGGAGGAAGAGCCAGCACAAAGAAAGGGAAGTGCGCTGTGGGCTACGGCAACAAAATCAAAATGGCGTCGCTGCTCATATGAATGGTAAATGCAGCACGTACGCAGTCAGTGAATGGGAACTAGGAAAGCGTAAAGAGGAGGAGAAGGGGCAGGGAAAAAGACACAAAGAGGGGCGGGGACAGTGGGGCAGGGACATGCACAGTGCCAGTCAAGTAAGGATAGCTGCTGCATCCTGTCCAGTTCTGGCAACTAGTTGGCGCTTAACTTGCAACTTGCCTCAAGTAGTGCGCCACGCTGGCAACGCTTGCACCTCGCAGCGGAAACATTTCCGGCTGAGCGGGACACTGGCAGACGGTGGGGAAGAGGGAGCAGGGAAAGAGACATTAGACAGTTGAGCGGAAGCTGAGTTTCAACTAAATTAACGTTAATTAACGGAAGTTTTTCGGCAAAGTGTGCGACAAAGTGGCACACCAGGTGCGCCCGCCTCCCTCATCACACCTCTCTCTGCCCATTTCCCCTCTGCCTGCCCTCCTCCCCTTCCTCTGCACCCCTCTTGCAGCTTAGCTAGAAGTGTCTGCTGTCAGTCGAAGTGGCTCAGGTGGAGCTACCGCAAATTAGCCACGTGGGATCCGCAGCTGAGCCGCTGCCGCTGCCACTGCCGCTGCCGCTGCCACTGCTTCTGCTCCATGTGCAGCATGTGGCACAGACTGAGCTGCTCTTGGTTAACAATGGGAACCTTATGGAGAGCATGGCTGATGATGCTTCGGAGCTGCTCGAACTGCTGCTGCGGGGCGACAATGGGCGACAAAATACAATTGAAATCCATGCGCTCTTTGTTTTAGGCGCAGAGCCCGCAAAAAGGTTGTCGCTTGTCAAGGGGGTACTCACAGTCCTACTTCTTACACCCCTCCCCCTTACACCACTCCCCACCCCCCTCATTCAAGGCTGGGCAGCAATTCGTATAGCTTTTAATTAAGGCCGAGACGAGTCGAGCCAGCGCGGCCAAATGAGCCCAAAGCAGAACAACGAATGCAAAACGTATAAAAGAAATCGCCGAGCGAGTGACGAAGGACAATCATAATTGCGGAAACAGTAGGAGAGAGAGAGGGAGAAGAAGAGGGAGGAGCAGGGGAGAGAAGGGGAGGGAGTGAAGGGAAGGTAGAGAGGGGTTAGCGTGAGTGAGGTAGCGCATGCGAGGGTAGCGCGCAAAGGACTCGCCAAACAATGCACTCGCCGAAATGCGAATCAGAATGTTGTGCTCCTCTACCTCTCTACTCTCTCTCTCTCGCTCTCTCTCTCTCCCTTTCCCCCAGCCCTTGCTGGTATTTTTTCTTGTACTAGAAATTAATTATCGCATAATTTTATGGCTCACTGACATCTGAAGAGTTTCATTTACCACTTTTTGACAGATTTGCGTGCTGCCTTCCCCTCACCTTCTCACTCCCCTCTCTCACTCCTCTCCCTCTTCCCTCTGCTTCCCCCTTTGCATTTGTATTGAACGCTGCACAAGGCAAAGTGCGAGTGCGAGGCGTGGCGGGAATTGGAATTTCAGGGCAACTGCTGCAGTGCGAACTCGCTAAATGAACGCCAGGTACAACCTAACCTCACTTCGACTAAAGACACAGTTGGATGTCGTTAAAATAGAATAGCCATCCTCGATTTAAACCCATAGCAACAGACAGACCTCTCTTAGTGAGTCTCAGCTGTATATAACCTAAGTTAACTTGTGGCCAGCTTAACTTAACCTCAATTTAACCTCATGTTAAACTTAATATGCAGTGTTAACTTGTTAACTTAGCTAAGCTTAATTCCACTTAAATATACAATTAGCACTCTTTTAAGTTAACCCAAGCTCAATCTAACCTCAATTAGATGTACATATAATATGTAAACTGCTCAACATAACCTCACTTCGTAATAGTAGCTGTATTACCTTCTAAAAACACACATAGATGGATTGAGAACTTTCTAACCTAGCTCTAGCTCAATCTAACCTCAATCGTTCTAGAAAAGCAATCATTACTAGCTAAAATATCCCCAGCTCAACCTCATTTACTTTAAACAAGCTATACAGTTTAATCTAACCTCAATTATACCCAAAGATACAGTCATTCAACGCTAACTTAGCCGCAGCTCAATCTAACCTCACTTAATCGCACCCCAACTGGCAGTCAAAGCGCGCCAATCAAAGGAAAATTAATATTTCCCCAACGCTGTAATCGATATGCCTTGGCAAACTGTGTCTGTGGCAGCTCTCCCCCTTGCCACTGCCCCCCCTGCCTTGCCTGTGCCCCCTTGTACCACGCCCCCATATCACCGCATTCCTTCTGCTCTCTCTTTTGAGCATCATTATCAAATGTTGTTTGGCAAATCATTGCAAATGTTAATTCAATAGCTCAATCAGGGATATATAGCCCGCACACACACACTTACACAAACACACACACACAAAGAGAGAGAGAGACAGAGGCAGACGGACAAAAGAACTGCGCCTAAGTTCAATGCCAAGTGCCCATTGTTATTGTTGTTCTGCCCTTCGTCTTGAGCATTTCCATTGTGCTTCCTTCTCTCCCTCCCGCTGCCCCTTCTCTCTTCTCTCCTTCACTCTGCCCCTTTGCCACGTCTTGTATTTTATCTGTTTGGCGCTTTGTGTTGCTCTGTGAATGAAAAAATGAAGAAAGAACGAAAAGCAAAGCAACAAAATGCGCGATGTCTGCGAAGATGTTCTCATTCCTCTCAAAACTCATGCATGCATGTGTGTGTGTTTGCGAGAGTGTGTGTGTGTGTGTGTGCGTCTCTCTGCGATATTCAACAGATGTTGTAATTGCTCATAAAACTTGATGACGCTGGCGCGTTTAAACAGCAGCAGAGGCAGCAACAACAACAACAACAGCAGAGCCAGCACAGAGAGAGAGTGAGAGATAGAGAGAGACTAAGGCAAATATGCCAAGAGTTTTGCATATGGCAAAGGCAATTTAACAGCGCGAGTGTATGTGTGTGAACACACATTGTATTTAAAGATGTAGAGGATACGCGACGTGTCACTGCATATGTGTATGTGTGTGTTTGTGTGTTTGTCGTGTCGCCTGACATCAGAATTCATACGTCACGCACAGCGTGAAAGGGAGAACGAGACAGAGAGAGAAAGATTTGCATATTTATTTTTGTGGTGCTCGCATTTCCTTTTGAATTGAGTTTTCTCTCTTTTTATTCTGCTGATGTTAACTAATTTTTATTATTATATGCAACCCACTCAATCGCAGCAGCTGTTTGTTGTTGTTGTTGTTGCTGTGGCTTGTCCCTTGCTGTTAGGCAAAAACAAAAGGACACCGCAGGCAGTCCCTCTATTGCTGTCTCGCCTGCACACTGCGCTCGCGTCATGCGGAACATGCCGTTGACATGTGTTTTGCAAATGTTTTGCAGCCTTTGGCATTTTTGCCATTGCTTTCTTTTATTTCAAATACGTTTTTTATGTGGAACAACAACAACAACAAACAACAAGCGAGAACAAGAACAAGCAAGCACAACAACAATAGCAGCACAAAATGTTTTTCTAATGCGCGATAAATCAAAATTATGCATAAGTGCGCATAGTGCCGTCTCCTTTTCGCATATGAGCAACAAGCGATCGTCCAGTAGGCGTTGACTGCGACGTCGCTCTCACTGATAAGCACAAAGAGCGCAGTATGGCAATGGTACGTGCGGACGCACTCTCTCTGCTTGCAAATTCTATGAGAGAGCAAAGGCAGCACGTAGGCAGCGCGCACTCTTCATGAGAGAGCGCAATGTCACAGCAAGCTAGTGGCGCAGGCCAATTGCAGGCGAGAGAGTGGAAGAGCAATAGCACAAGAGAGCGCCTGGCACCGTGCAGAATGGCAATGGAACGTGCTGCCGTGCGCCACGGTTCGCTCTCTCTGCATGCATATTCAATGAGAGAGCGACGTCAATGTGAGAGCAGTGTCACACTTTGTCACCAAGCCTGTGGCGCAGTTCAATTGTAGACGAGTGAGGGAGAGCGCACATACAAGAGAGCGTCATCCCACTGAGTGTCTTTACAGTTAGAGCATGCACAGTGCGGCGTCACTCATTTGTTTCACATCATTTCATTTCATTTTGTTTCGCTCATTTCAAAAACGAAATTCAATTTCAATTTTTTGTTTTCTTTTTTCAGTTCAGTTGCGATTCGTCAGCGTTGGCGTGCAGACGGCAGACGGCGACGGCAGCAGGAACTGCTCGAAATTGCTCAGGATATATCGCTGGCTGTGCCCAGCAAAAAATACACAGACACACACACACACACACATCGAATGCTTTATCAAGTGAAGTGAACTGAAATTTGTACGTCACATTGTCGCGTTATCATTCAAGCAGACTCATAATTGCCCTCAATCGGAATGAAAACAACTCGTTGCCGCCCCACAAAAGAATTCTAAATACGAATAACCCTACACGACCAACGAATTGGAATAGAAATAAGAGGAATACGATGATTATAATGCTCACATAACAATTAAGCGCGCCCGCGACTCTAATTGAAATGTTTCCGAGGCAAACAAATTGTGGAAGCCCCACAGCAAACTGGGAAGCCTCATAGACACACACACACACACAGACAAGTGTGCCACGGGTGAGTGTCAGTATATCTAGTATATATACGGTATATATCTACATATGTATATCTTCTATATATGTGGCCCTGCCCAAAGGTTTCCTTTTGGAAATTGCCACATGGCTCATCATAAAAGTACACGTACTGTAAATGGAATATGTAGGCGCTGCTCAGTATGCAAACACACAAACACACACACACACATATGTATATATATACATGTGTATACATATGTATATACCCACTTTATATGGTCGAGTAATACCAAAAATACATACACTTATCGCACTACAAAGGCCTGATAAGGCCAAATGCCACACACAACATTTATACACACACACACACTCGCACACAGTGCCTCACTCGTTGTTGATAATAAACTCTTTCATGAGTCGATTAATAGTTCGCTGTACTTAGCTCCATGAGGTTTTTTCTACAATCTTCGGGACCTTTCAACTTGAATTAAGATAAGGATTAATCTTCTAACTCATCAGTTTCGCGTTACTTTCGTTTTCTGTTATATTTTGCTAATCTTTCAGTTAAGATTGCAACTACAACTATATCATATTTCAACGATATCTCAACGATATCATATATAAAGTAAATATATAGAGTTCTTATCTGCAATCTTTCAACTTGATTAAAGACTAGAATTAATCTACTGGATTAATATTTAACTCTTTTGTCTACTGTTGTTTTCACTTTAACTTTGCTAATCTTTCATTAAGTTCCTTAACTACTACGATATCATGTCTAAACTTTGCTTTATTTAAAATGTTCTTCGACTTTTCGTGACATTTTTAATTGTTCTTCTAATTACGCAAGAGAGTAGTTAAAGAAAGCTGTGGTGACAGTTGAAAGTTCTTCTTCCTTTCGCTTTCCCGTTTTGCTCTTTTATTCTTTACCTTTCATTGTTGAAACTTTGCCGCAGGACCTTCTTGTTTTTTTCCCATTTTTCGGGACTCCTTGATAACTTTGATAACTTGATAACTTTGATATAAAAACCTTGAAATAGTTTGCTGATTTCAATTAAAATACTTTGCATATAACAGCTAGCAACACATTCTGCTCAATGTTGTATACCCTGTGGAAGGTAATGGGTATGGAGTGTTTAAGACTGGCATAGCAAAAGATACTGAGAGTGTTTTATTGAATATAAGGTATATAAACCACTTCAAAACTAAGCTTAGTTCTATTTTTAACATTTTTATTATGTCAAGACTTATTTTCCCTCAAATCAAACCTATTTAAAGTGCTAAAATACTTTGCTTTCAACATTGTCTACTCAAATATTTTGCTTATTTCATCTTCCAACATTTCTTCACTGCACTACACACGTTACAGGGTATTTCTTCGCCTATAAAGCCACTCAAAGTGCTTGTGCATACTTTGTTTACTTAACCTTTCAACATTTTCCACTCAAATACTTTGATTATTTCATCTTCCAATATATTTCTAACATTCCTCACACTTAAAAGGGTATTTCTAGGTTAATAAACCCATTCAAAGTGCTGGCATACTTTCTTTCAACCTCTTTTATTCAACTTCTTTGTACTTATTGTACCTCAAACACTCGCTACACTTTACAGGGTATTTCTACTTCTTTAAAGCCATTCAAATTGCATACTTTGCTCATTTAATCTTTCAAACTCTTGTATTCAACTACCTTGTCGTTATCGCTACACTTTACAGGGTATTCCAACGTCCATCAACCCTTTCAAATTGGCGCATTTGCTGTTTGCATTTGAATTCTTTTTGGCAGTTTTCATATTTGAGTTTCGTGTTGTTCGCATGTGTCATAAATTTCGCTTTTATCATATTATTTAATTTCTTGTTGTGCCAGTGTGAGAGTGTGTGCCTGTATCTGTATGTGTGTGTGTGGCGCGCAAAAAGTAACGGCACACACAGTTGCAGATACAGTCAGAGTCACCGTGGCAGTGGCAGTATAAATAGTGTGCGTTATATAGAATAAACACTGCTCCAGTGGGAAATGATAGCGACTGGCACCGCACACAGATACAGCTCTCTCTCTCTCTCCATCTCTCTCTCTCTATCTGTTTGTAGATACATTTATATTTATATGGCTATATAATGCTCGTCGCGGGGTTTTGTTTGCGCTTGTCTGCGTGCAGTGTACGAAGCAATAACAGTTAATTTATTCCAATTAAGGGATTTTCCTGTTGAATATGCCAACGACGAGAGTCGCAGTCGCTGTGCCCCCTCTGCCTCTCTCTCGCCCCCCCCTCTCTTGCTTGTTCCTATCTATGTGTTACAGACCCCTTGACAGTTGCACATCCCCCCACCCCCCCTGCCAGCCTGTCCTGCTTCCCTCTGTGCACATTTTTTGGCTACCTTGCAAAATAAAATTGTCCAGCTGGCTCCCTGTGGTCTCTTCTCTCTTTCTACCTCTCTCTCTCTATCTCTCTCTGTCCCTCTACATGCTCTGCACTCTCTCTCTGCATTTCTCTCCTACTCTCCTCTGTTGAATTGCTTGCCTTTTGGGCTTTGTTGTCTCTTTGTTGTTGCTGTTGTCAGCGAGCTTGTCGCTAAATTTGTATATGGCACAACAAACATTCACACACTCTCCTTCTCCCTCCCTCTCCCTCCCTCTCTCTCCCCCTCTGACACTGGCAAAAAAATTAGCAAAATGTTTTAGCTTTTTTTTCTCGCTTTTTTCGTGCTTTGGGCTTTGCTTAATCCTTGTGGGATTCGCCACAGCAACAACACGAGCCAGAAGACAAGAAATTCCTTGACTCGCCTTGCCTCGCTTCACTTTGTCCTTGCGCTAATTCCGTGCCCCGCCCCTCCTCCTGCTGCCAACGCCTCTGACTAATTTTATTTATGTTTTCATTTAGCTTGCAACAAGCTGCGCGGCCGGACACATGTGGCAGATCCATCAGCACGCGGCAAACATTTTGATAAATGAAACCAAAAAAAAAGCAAAAATAAATAAAACTGCGGCACAATTTCAAATGGGGCAGCAAAAGGGTGAAGGGCAGCAGGGCAGCAGGGGCAGTGGGTAAATGAGGGGATAAAACGGAAGCTAAATTTATGTGCACACACAACACACACACACACACACACACACACACACACAGAGACTGGCAGCAGACGGCGCTGCTTCGATTATTAAAATTCTAATTGAAATTCAAATGTGCGTCGCATTTGTTGTTGCTGTTGTCGCTTTGTTGTTGCTGTCGCTTATCGTTCAAGTGCTCCATGTTGGCGACACTCTCGTGCCCCCTTGCCACCACTGCCCGCCTGCCCCCATGGCCCCCTTTAGAGGCAGTTGCTATCCACAATCCTCTGCCTCCACCTCCGACTTCCGTCCATGCGGGCCAGGAAGTGAACAGTTAAGCCGCACTGTGCACTCTACACACTCTCCACTCTTAACTCTCCTCTCTCCACACTCTCCAAACAGTTCTCTACACTTCCCCTTATATGGACTATCGTGCAGACTCTCTTGCTACCTCGGCATAGGGTATGCGGCGCCTTCAACATTCGTTGTCCAATTGACAGTTCGTTTGGCGCGCACCCAAATTACTCGGGGCTATTTTCAGTCCATCTATATGGGAATATAGCATTAAATCAATTTGAATGGGTCGAGCATATTGACATGTTCATTGGACAAGGCGTAGAAGAAGAAAGAGAAGAAGAAAGACATAAAGAAAGGCAGAAAGAGTGCAAGGCAGACTGGAGAATTGCGACTGATCAATCTAATGTGAAGTGGGCATGAAGCTATGGCATGAGAGAGTGGGAGGGAGATATACACAGAGAGAGATAGAATGTTCCTTATGGAACAAATTGGTGATATAGTAAAGTATAAACGGGGAGTATGCTAAATAGGCAGATAGTGTATGAATATCAAGGAATATCTAAAAATGTCAAGGCATATCGAGGAATGCAGTTGGAGCATGAATAGTTTGCATATTATAGAGATGAAGGCATTGGAGATTATAGATACATAACATATATATATAGATATATATCACATAACTTATTATAATTGTATTTCCATGTCTAATTTTCAGTATAAAGACTTGAATGTGATGATAAAGAAATGAGGAAGATAAGTAGAAATGAGTAGAAATAAGAAATGACTGTGTTTTCTTATAGATAACATTACAATATCCCAATATTCCCCAATGTGTTAACGTTTAGAAAGTGAATGAATGTTTAATATACTACCAGTTAGCTAAGAAATGAGGAACATCTCCTCTTTGACTAGAATGTGCACAAGAGAATGAATGTTTTGCTTGATATATGAGATATAAAGTTCAAAGATGCAAGACAATCCTTTTCTTACAGCTTAAATACTACATAAAGCATTATAATAACATGGCTGAGTGTCTTATCGAGTAGAAGGCGAACAAAGAGAACCACAAGTTGCTGATAAACATATGTATAATACTTATAGGAACATATAATACTTTTATAAACATATAATAAAGTCTAAAACTCCTTGCCAGCATCAGCTCCAACAAGAATTCTCTTCATATTTTCTTATACTTTGCCACATTTCTATATTACAAACAGACATAACCTCAACTCTTGAAGCATTTCTCATTACCTTATCGTTATAAAAGCGCAACCCATATGAAATTTAAGTTATTTCCATTTTTAGCTTGGAAATTTCCCAATTGCTTATCGCATTTTATGCTGGAAACTACAAAACATAGTTTCCTTTGAATTCTTTTCGTCTCATTTCGTGACTTTTGCTTGAAAATAATGCTGCGATTTCTACAGTGATTGCCTCGATAAGTCCGACTATGTTGCCAAGGCAATTAATCACAAAGCTTGCCAGGCCAATTGCAATGTGCACGCTCCCCCCTCTCTCTCCCCGCACTCCTCTTGCCCCTCTCTTCTTCTACATTGCTGACCAATGCGAAGTAATCTGTCAAATTATCCATGCAAATCACATGGCGAATTCTCTGCTCAAGTTCGACCCTTCAACCTTCGACCTCGTCTGATGTATGTTATTGCATGTTGTGTTGCCTCTTGTTGTTGTTGGTCGCACACACACATGTAATTGAGCCTGCGGTTCGAAGGGAAATCCTTGACTCCTCTGCTGCTGCCTCTGCTGTTGCTGCTGCTTCTTCTGGTGGTGGTGGTTTTGCCCAGCGACGCTTCTACTTGAGCTTCTTCTTGTGCTGCTGCTGCCACTGGAATTGCCATCAATTAAATTGACTTTTCTGGCCAAATTTCCCAGCACTCTACCTCTGCGCCACCCTCTCTCTCCCCTTCTCTGCCTCTCTTCATGATTAATTAGCGTCTTAGACTGACGTTTTTCCCAGTTCCATCTTCCAGCTTCGTCCCTTCTCTTGCAGCTCAGCTCAGCTGAGGCATTAAAACATTTCCAATTGATTAGCTGCGCTGCCATTTTGCGTTTCAAATGAGACACGACTACACAGTACCTTCCCCACTGCCCCTTCTCCATTCCCCTCTCTACTCCACTTGGATATCAATTATGCATGTGAATTGTCTGGCAACGCTGCCTCTTGACTTATCTGCCCCACAGGCTAATCTTATGTGGGTTCAGCAAAGGGAAACCTTGTGCTCTGCCTCTTCTCCCTCTTCTTCCTCCCCCTACTCCCTCTCTGTTTGCCTTCTTATCTGTATTCCCAGCTGCAGCTGCAGTTCCTTTGCTTACCCGATTAGCTGCAATGCCTGTCAAACTGTACCAAATCGCGGCAAATCTTAAACTCATTTCAGTAATGAAATTTAAAAGAATTTTATGAATATTTCTTATCGCAAAGGGAAATACCAGAACCCTAACGACGTCGTACTGTTTCTGTAGAACGACTCAGAAGTAGCACAAGAAGAAGAAGAAGTAGAAGCAGGCGAAATCTCAAGTTTCCACATAACTCGCTCGCCACGTCATCTGATCCTACATGTGACGTGGCGCGGCGAATTTGCCATGCACAGCGAAATTGATGAGATTAGGTGAAATTTGCCTAGGCAAGCAGGAATAAAGAATGCACTTTTAAGCCTTTGTTTACTACTCTTTCTGCTGCACTTTGAACTGCCTTTTGAAGTGCTCTTTTTACTGTCTTTGCTACTTCATTTAGTGCTATTCTTCCACTGCCTTAACCTTGTTTAAACTGCACCATTATATGATATACCTTTACTTCTACTCCTTTATTAACTACGCTTTCTTCTGCCTTTTCTATTTTCTATTTCTTTCTACTGGTTTTGCCACTGTCTTTTGCTTTATTAAACTGCACTCTATGTTGGCTGTTTATACTTGCACTGTTGCTCCTGGTTTGATGCTCCCCTTCTGTTCCATTTTCTACTCTATTTTTTACTACAACTTCTACTGCTTCTACTCTTCTTAGTCGTCTTCTTAGTACGCTTCTTAGTCCTCTTGCTACTGCCTTTTAATACTCAGGCTGCAGTTCCAATGCCAAACTCAGGCTCCAATTGTCCATCTTCTACTACCACTTCTACTACCACTTTTACTACCTTCTCTACTACCTCATATACTACTCTAAGTCGTAGAATCAGGCTGCAGCTCCAACCCTTCAATTGCCCTTCTTCTCCTTCTTTAACTGTTTCCTACTCAGTTCTTGCTACTCCATTTTGTACTGCACATCCTTCTGTACTTTGTGGCTACCTTTGTGACTTCTTTTTCCTCTTTTAACTATGCAAGAATTTCGATTACACTTTATACTAGCCTTGCTACTGTTCTTGGTAGTACTCTTACTATTGTACAATACTTCTCTTCTACTCTACCCTTTTCTCTTCTTGTTTTGTGTACAAGCATTTTCTTCCCTTCTTCTGCTGCACTTTTTACTGCTCTCGCTACAGCTCATTCTTTTCTTTTTGTTAACTCAAACAACAAATTAGAATGTACTTTAAGGCTACCCCTTCTACTACTATGTCTGCTTGGCTTGCTTTTACCCTTTCTACTACTCTTTCCCTAGTAGAGAAAACTCTAGTCTTTCAACTACCCTTTCTACAACTCTTGCTTTACTCTTTCTCTACACTTTCTTCAACTTTTTCTACTCTCTTTACTATCCCTTTTTCTACTCTCGGTGATACACTTTCTACAACTCTTTGTACTTCTCTTTCTTCTTCGTTTTTTACTACTCTGTGTACTTCTCTTTCTTCTACTCTTGTTACTACTCTGTGTACTTCTCTCTCTAGTCTTCGCTGCTACGTTTTCTACTACTCTTTCTACTCCCCCTTTTCATGCCTTTGCCTTAACCATTCCAAGTTGCAATTAGAAGTGCACTTTCCACTCCTCTTTCCTACCATGCCCTGCTGTAATCTTCTCTCTGCACTTCACTCTCTACTTCCTTCTCTACTTCCTTCTCTACTTCTCTCTGCACTTCCCTCTCTGCAGTTCCCTCTCTACTTCCTTCCCTCGTTAAGCTCCTCTTCGCCCTCCCCTGCCTTCCCAGCTTATCTCTGGAATGTGAATCACGCACACAATTGTAAATTTCCGTTATGTGAAATATTTTTCAATTATGATTTAATGTTAATTACACGAATATTGCTGAATTTGTCAAGTGCAGCAACAGCAATAACAAGAACAACTTCCGTTGATTTGATTTTGTGGTTGCGTGTGGCTCCATTAAACAATCAAGAGACAGAGACGAGGCAGGGGAAGGGGGCGTGGCTTGCCATTCATATGCGCTGCATAATTTATAAACGTTTTGTGTAATTGCAATAGTTATCCATAAACAAATTAATATTTATGCATGAGTCTGCTCTCGCTCTCTCTCTACTCCTCTCTCTCTCTTCTCTCTCTCTATCCTGCACTCCTTTTCCCTCTCTCTCTCTCTCTATCACTGTCTCCTTTCTTCTTCGTCTCTGTCTTTCTCTGTGTGTTGTTTGCCAAATCAACAATGCCAATCTATGCATAGTTTTTTGCTAATTAAATGCAAATACCACATACACACATCCGCCACACACACACACATGCATACACACAGGCACACACATGCATACATACATGAGATAAAGACACACACACACACACTGGCAACAGACTGTCAGCTGCGCTTTGTAGCCTGCAAATCCTTTCAATAAATTCGGACTCCGCTTTTATCTGTGTCTCCCTTCTCTTTCTGCTTCTCTCTCTCTACCCCTCTCTTCACCACTTCTCTCTGCTTCTTTGCTGCTCTCTGGTTGCCCTTCCTCCTTTCAGCATACCCCTATGCCTGCCACCTCTCTCTCTCTCTCTCACGCTGTCCATTTGAATCGTATCTATCGCTCGATCTGCTTTCAATTTGCATTTGATTTTATATTTATGACATTTTGTTTCGTTTCGTTTTCGTTTTTCGGCTTTACTGACCCTCCACACACACCCCTCGCCCCCGCCCTTTGCCCTCTAGCCCCCTCCCCCTGCCCTTTGCGCTACCCTTTTGCGGTCTGCCTAAACGCTTCACTTGATTGTTTTGATTTTCACTATTTGAAGCATTTTACATGCGAAATTCATTTGAAATGCAGTCACATTTGCATACACACACTCGCACACACACACAGACACACTCGTACACACACACACTCTCTTGCATACTCAGCTTTCATATGCAAATTGTGTGCGCCCTTTTGGACTCAGGTTGCGCATGTCGTGCGTCCATTCTCCGTGTCCATTTTGCACTTGGAACTCTCTCGCATTTTGTCAATAACAAATAATCCAAAGTTGAAAATTGATTTCCACATATTTTACATGCATTTTCCTGTTGTACCCCCTCCCTCTCCCTCTCTATTTGTTCATTTGTGCCTAATTTTGATCTCATGTCAAACAATTTGTGTAAAAGGTTTTCAGAAATTTGATTTCATCATTTTCCTTTCAATTGATGCAAATAAAATCAGCTGTTTATTTCGTTGTTTTTGTTTTTGTTTAGCTCGAGTATTTTATTTATTCCGTTGCCAGTTGTTTATGTCCCTCCTTCTCCACCTTCTGTCCCTCGTCTGTCTGTCCGCTTTGTTAATAGATGCGGCACACACATGCTCTGACGTCGCTTTTTGAAGTGTTGCCAAGAATTTTAGCAAGAGATTTGCAGGCAGTGCTCTTAAATGGCAGCACTCTACCTCTCTCTCTCTCTCCCCCCTCCCCCTCTTTCACACACTCTCTGCTGCATTATAAAGCGCTTTGCACTATTTCTAAACGATCTGTTTGCAAGATATGCGATAATTGCCTGCCTTATTCACAGTTCAAGCAATTTCCAGCAGGCACAGCAAAGTATGCTACAAAATAATACAATTACCTTATATAATGCAAGAAAGGGAGAGAGGAAGAGAGTTAGTTAGAGCAGCTCCTTGTCAATTACAATAAACAACGCTCTTCAATAGACTCGCCTGCTCACACTCTAGCTGATCTACTCAGTAGATATTCGAAAATTGCAGGCATCATTCACAGCTCGCCGTTGCCGCCTCGTCAAGCAATTTCAAGTGAGCACCGCAAAGTATGCTACAAAAAGCGTTTACGCCATAGAGCAGGCTGTTTGCCTAGGCAGAGGGATGTGCAGTAAGGGGGGGCTGGTAGTTGTGTCAACTTGCCACTTGCCACAGCAGCAGCAGCAGCGTCTTGCAACTAAGCCACATCCTGCGGCTGCCAAAGTTGTGCCGAGGCGCAACTTTGCTAGTAAAGCAAATCACAAAAGCGACCGCACATCATCAGCAAAAGGACTAGCACGACAAGGCAGGCAGTGCAGGCAGTACAGGATGAGGATGATGATGATGATGCTGATGTTGCCCGTAGGCAGGCCGCAAAAATCTATTCAAAATTCAAAATGGCAAGCGTAAAATTGTTTCAATATTCATAACGTTGGGCGCTAAATGTGCCGTTATTCACAAAGGCAGCAAGGAGTAGCAAGGGGGGAGGGGAGGAGAGTAGAAGAGAGGTTGGCTGGCAGCACATTCACATCGATGCGGTGCTCAACTAATATGCAAACTGGGCAGAGCAGGCTGGCCGCCCCCTACTGTATGCTGTGCTTTTTGTCACATGCCCCCGTGCATGCCTGTGCATGTCCGTGTGCTTGTTTGGTCAACATGTTGGAAATTTAAAGCACCTGCGCATCGCCAGGCCAGGCTGATAACGCGCCCCTTCCCTCCCGCAAAGGGCCAAAGGGCAACAAACAAAATGGGAAGCAGCCTAACCCGGACACGGCTGCCGGCCGTGCTTGGCCTGCGGCGATAGCGCAAGCAAGCACAGCACACGACGGCGACACGAGCACACGAGGCAGACACGAGGCAGACACGAGGCAGCAGAGAGACAAGGCGAGGAAAGAGAGGAGAAGGGCAGGGCAGGACAGGACAGGAAGGAGAAGGACAGGGCAGGCCTGCCCTGCAGGCTGGCCAATTGCCATGGCCATGACCATTATTGGTTAGCCAAACCGCCGCATGGCCCAGATGCAAACAATGGCACAGTAACAGTCACAGGGCAAGCTCTGCTCTGCTCAGCTGTCGCTGCTGCTGCTGCTGCTGGCGCTAAATGTCGCCACATAAAAACGCCACATAAAGCCGATAAGCGTCGCTTGGGTTATGCTCACAAAATCGCGCCTCGTCGAAAATGGCAAACAGTCTCGGTGTGTGTGGAAAATTGAATGTTTGCAGCGGCAAGTTGACAGCGCGAGGGCTAATTGAAAAACAAAAGGCGCGCTGACATTTTGCATTGCATACTTTTAGTTTGGCAATGTGCTGCATACTTTTGCGCGACGGCAGTTAAAGTAGCAGCAGAGGAAATGCGCTGGCACAGTAGCTCACATTCTGCAAAGCGCTTTAACTTCCGCCGGAAGATTTTATGCAGCAACTTCCCCCAGCCCTTCCCCCCTCCATCTTCTGCTGCCTGCACCTCGTAGTTGGCCTCAGAGTTGCCATGCATCAGCGAGCAGTGAGCATGTTTGTGCCGAAGATTAAAAGCATGTGTCCGGTTTTATGTGCAGCAAGCGAACGAGCAAGTGTGCCAGTGTGTGTGTGTGTGTTGAAATTTATAACCGTAAAAGTGCAACAGTGAAAAAACAGTGCTGTGCCAAAAGGGCAGCTTCAGCTCGGGCAACTCTCTCTCTCTTTCTGTCTCTCTCTCTCTCTCTGTCTCTGTTGGTTTTGCGGCTGTCGCCTGTCGAGGTGTACCAGCTGCTGCTGCTATGGGGCAAGTTGTGCTGGCCCCCAAACTGGGCAACGTTTTAACGTTTTATATGGCGCACAGATAAGTCCTTTTGGCATCCTTGTGGCGCGTTTTGTTGCATAGTTTTGATTTATTACACAGCAGCAGCCATGGCAGGCAGCAGCAAGGGCAGCGCCAGCATTCCATTTCAAAATTCATAACAGCACACACACACACACACAGTGTGCTTTACACACACACACACACACTTACACACAGGTGCAGCCTCTCGACAGTGTCTGGCAGAATTGGTTTCATCCATAAAGCTGGCTAATTTCGAGGCTGCCTCTCTTAAGCTCGATCCTCAATTGACATCAACTTTGTGCCGCTGTTTATAGAGAGAGAGAGCGAACTCATACGTAGTTGGTTTTTTTTTGCAGTGCATTCAATTGGAAATCCAATAAATCCTGTGCCGAAAATCGGCTCGACTCTGCATGATAAACTGCTGTGGCTGTGACTGAATCAATTAGTGTGCGCTTGCACTTCAAACTAAAAGCTGCGGCGCTGCTTTCAAAAATTCTGCCTCGAATTGCAGTTTAGAAATCGATTCGAAACGATTCGAATGCGAATTCAATTGCAATTGCAGCGTCAATTGGTTTAAAAGTTGTTAAAAACTGAATTTTATTTGGCCTGCGCATCAAAGCAGGCAACACTTTTGCTGTGCAGAGTCGGCAAAGCAGTTTGGCGCATGTACTCAAAAATGCAGTTTATTGCCAGCTGCACAAAAGTAGGCAACACTTTGGCAAACAAAACAATTGCTGGCCCAAGCGGAGGTTTGCCTCTTTTTCTCTCTCTCCGCTTCCTCTTGGCTTGCTGAATTATTTATGTGTGTGTGTGTGTGTGCGTGTGTGTGTACGCTTGTTTAATATGTATGCATGCAAATGGCGTATGCACATGAGCTGAGCTGAGCGTAGCTGAGGCAGCGCATACTTTTTCTTCTATTTTTTGTTGTGCGGCTTTCATTTGCAAATTACGCTTTGCCTGCTGTATTTTTTATGACCCCACCCATCGTGCCTCTGGCTAACTGTATTTGCATTGTCTGCCACAGCTGGTGAGTTTGTCAAAAATATTTGCGTGATTTTTCTAAAAAGTGAAATTTGTCGCGCATTTAACAGAGACAACGCGGGATTGATGATTGATGACGGAGCAGAGCAGCTGAACTGAATATAATGGCTGGGTGAGTATATGGACAGTGTGTGTGTAATCGAAACTACAACAGTGTCTGCTAATTGTATGTGGTCAGTCTGTGCTGCAGGCTGATCGGTGCATTCGTACCCTTATCATTCTCGCGCCCCGTGTGCATTGCTAGACAACTGGACGGAGAACTGATAAGGGCTCGTATCACCAGCTCAACGAGAAGTGTTAAAGAGAAGGAGTGTGAAGAGTAAAGAGAGAAAGTGTGAAAAAGGAGAAAGAGTGATGAGGAAGTGCGTGTGAAGAGTGTGAAAGAGCCTAATGGAAGAAAGAGTGGAGAATGAAGAAACATTGAGTGTGAAGAGGAAGGGAGTGCGAACAGAGCAACGAAGAGAGGGTGAAGAGCTCTACAGTGTAGAGGGAGAAAGGGTAAAGGTAAGAGGAACTGAAGAAGAAAGAAGGTAGAGTGAAGAAGAAGAAGGAGTGAAGAGAGAGTGAAGCGGATGAAGGAATGAAGAGAGAGACTGTGAGCGAGTGTAGCGGGCGAAGAGTGAAGCGAGAGTAAAGTATCCCCTCTTTGGTGTGACGAGAGAGGAAGTGTGAAGAGAGAAAAAATGTGTGAAGAGAGCAGAAATGTGTGAAAAAGAAAGAAGTGTGAAGAGGGAAGAGTAAAGAGGGAAGAAGAGTGAAGAAAGAGCACGAGTAAAGTAAAAGGAAAGCTGAAGAAAGAAGCTGTGTGAAGAGGAAGAGAGTGTAAACAGAGTGAACAGGGAGAGGCAGTAGAGAGAAAGGAATAGTAAAGAGAGAGAAGAAGAGGGAAGACGAAAGAACCCATGAAGAAAGAGGAGAAGAAAGCATGAAGAAAGAGGAAGCAAGAAGAGTGAATAGGGAGGAAGAGTAACGTATGAAGACTAAAAAGGTAGCTAGACGGATAGGCAAAGTGAAGAGAGAGGTACAGTGAAGAAAGAGAAGGTAAAAAGGGAAGCGAGGTGAAAAAAGAATAATGAGAGATGGAGAGAATAAAGAGAAAGATAGAGTGAAAAGGGAGAGAGAGTGAAGAAAGAAAAAAGTGAAGAAGAAGGGAGAGTAAAGACCGATCAAGGCTTAAGAGAGAAAGAGACAGTCAAGAGGGCCAGAGAGTATAGAGAGAGGAAGTGTATAGAGAGAGGAAGAGTAAAGCGCTAGAAAGAGGAAAGAGTGAAGTGTGAAGAAAGCGAAGAAGAAAGGAAGACTACAGCTTAAAGTGAAGTGGAAAGGGAGGAGCAGTGAAGAGCGAAAGAGGGAGACAGCAAGGCAACAACAAAGTCGCCACTAAGTCAATTTGAGCTGCTCATTTTGCATGCAATATATACATATATAAACACACACAGACAAGTGTGCTCATGTGTACAAGTGTGTGAGTGTGCATGTGTGTGTGTGTATATGTATGTCATGTGTGTGCCTGTGCGTGTGTTTTGTGTGTGCTCGCGGAAGCGTGAATAAAACTGACATTACAAAAGAGTGACTGGCAAAAATTAATGGAAAATATGAAAATGTGCAGCGAGCAAACAAACAAACAAAACAGACACAAAACTGTCGCCGCGGGAGCAACAACAACAACAGCAATAAAAAAAACAGGTGAAAATCATTTACAAATTAGCAAGGCAGGCAAGGGGGGGAAAGGCAGAGAGTGGGAGAGGGGGGGCAACTTGCAAATCGCCGCTGTTTGCCTTGTGGATTTAGTTGCAAATTGAATAAACGATGAAACGATGTGAAATGACACGAAAAAGGGAATGAAACGAAATGGAATGGAATGAAATTAAATACGGAAATTAAATGAAAAATGAAGTGTTGCAACAAATGTTGCATTGCATGCTCGTTGTCGTGTTGCAGTTGCAACATTTGCATTGCGTGCGGTTGCTAAATTAATTAATTGCATTTTGTAGTTTGCTCGTGAAGTATTTCTCATATAATTTGCATATAATTAAAAAATTCCGCAGCTGCCACGCCCCCTCCCCGTCACACGCTCCCCGCTCGTATTAATAACTGCACTCGAAATAAATCTATCTACGCAATTGCGTAATTACTTCACGCTTTTGTTTAATAAATCCAACGACAGCTCGCATCACGCATACGCAACGTTGGCCCGGCCTAGGAACTAATGAAGAAATGTGTGCAACAGCAACAGAAGCAGCAACAACAACAACAGCGGCAGCCAGCAATGCGCAACAAATATTTAAGCGCAATTAAACGATTTGCGATTAAACATAAAATGCAATTATCAAATTCCAATAAAAACACGTTTGTCTTTCAAATATTATTCAATAAATTAGTTCTTTGTTTTCATTTGGACAGCGCAAAATGCAGACATAAATCACAGATAATAGAAGGAAGACAGCAGTAAGAGAGAGAGAAAGTATGAGAGAGAGAGACAAAGAGAGATAGAGCAGATAAGGCACTTTGGGAAGGTGAGAACTGGCAAGGCAAGAACTTTCTCATAAATGTCTCAGAACGGTCTTGCAGGCCCAGCTGTCAGTTAACAGAACTAAGTAAGAATGTTCAGGCTGTTCTGTTACTGTTCGTGTAAACTAACATATGTTACGTTATGATAAAGAGCTGCAATAAGAGCATGTAAACAGCAGAGAAGATAAGGCACTTTCAGAAGCCACTCACTGGTAAGGAAAGCACTGTCTCAGAACTGTCTCACAGGCTCAACTGTCAGTCATGGTTAGGCTAACAGATTGTGTAAGCTAACATATGTTAAGTGACGATCAAGAGCTGCAATAACAGTCATGACTTATGTTAAGTAATGAGCTGCAATAACAGCAAGTAAAGCAGGTAAATAAATGAAATAAGCACTGCAATCTATTGATAAACTCTGTAAACTCTGCGCCATGTTCTATGCTTAATGTTAACAGTGAATAACAGCTTCAGCTTAACAGATGAGAGTATTGACACTAAAAGAGGCTAACATACTGGAAACATATGTATATTATAAATAAATATAAAAAATAAATATAAATAAATATAATATAAATATATTATAAATAAGCCATGGAAACAACATTATGCTGAACAGACACTGCAACTAGTTAACAGGGAAGTGTAATTAGAGACCAACAATCAAGAATATTAACATATAGCATGCATAACATCTTTACCAACAATATTTAGATGGCAGTGCAGTGCATTCTCATTGCATAGCTATTACACACAGTCATATTCCACCTTATGCCATACATTATAAGAGCAGTTCAGCCCAGCTTTATTCCAACAGATCAGCACAAATGAGGCTAACATAGTGTTAACATATTTGTATATGTTAAATAAGCAATCTTTTCTTTACTGAACAGGCAATGCAGTTAATTAACAGAGAAATTTAGTCAAAGCCTTTACCGACTAACATAAGTCACGTTTAGCAGAACAACCTTGGCTTTAAGGTCATCATTTAGACATAAAGGGTGATTTTTTAAGATCTATAGGAAAGTTTTTTCAAAAAAAAAAATACATGGCAGAAGCGAGCAATGAACTTTCTTAACAGAGCAAGCAATTTGATAATAGAATTCAATTATTTGCAAACGTTGTCAGACGATTCATGGTTAAATTATAGACCAAACTGAAGATGTTTGACAGTGTTACAAAACACGAAACGTGCGTCAGCTGTTTAAAGTAGTGTCGCCAAAAAGATAATAGCTAAAAAATCACACTTTATAAAGTTGGCAGTATATTCTAATTACACATTACACAGTTCACTCAGCTCTATTAAGTTAAGAACAAAGCACAGTTTAAGTTTAACATATTGTATTAAATAACATTAATGCAGTTTAACAGCAGCAATAACATGCTAACATAAGTAACACAAGTAGGCAGTGCATTTATCATTGAAATGTCTACTCAGCAGTCTCTGTCAGCTAACAGAAACGCCCTTTACTCCCTTAACAGCTCATGTAACATAACAGCAAAACCTGAACAGTCGCAGCAAGCACTGTTAACCTTTAATATTTACTTTAATTCTCTCATTTCCTTCTGTTCTGCTTCACATAACTGCGCACTTGAGCACCCGCAGTTGGCACAAATTGTAAATGGAAATGAATAAGCATTAATTACCGATCGGCACTTGCTATTTATGAGGTAATTTCTATATAAAGCCCGTATGTATGTCGCGTATTGTTGCTGCATCATGGCGGGGGGGGCGCTGCCTCTGCCTCCTGCCCTATCAAAATGTTGCCTCATCAGCTGTTTGGGTAATTAAGTTGCCGACATGAGGCACGCAGTCAGACGCCTTGCCTCGCTGCCAGCATCTTCAGCGAGTTAATCTATCAACGCAGTATGCCACGCCCACGCAACGCCCAAACGCCCAACGACTGCACATATCATTTGCCTTAATTACTTGGACGCCACTGTGGCTGTGGCGCATGAAGCAAGCAATTCCCTGTGGCGACATTGCAGGGCAGGAAAGGCGAATGAGGAGAAGGGAGGGAGTGGAAGGGGCAGAGGAACGAAGAGGAAGGGGCAGAGGAAGAGGGGGAGCAGAGGGAGGCGAGGCAACTGCTTTAATAAACAAAACCATTGGCACTTAAGAAATAAGCAATCCACGACCAACGACGGCAATCAGCGGCCAGCTGGAATTATGGCAGATCGAAGGAAGGAGGAGAGAGGAAGGCAAAGGGGAGAGAGAGAGAGGGAGGGGAGTGGGAGCCACTGGCAAGTGGCGAGTGGAGACTGCTGCGTAGCCAAGGCAGCGACAAAAACAATCCGACATTCATTTATTATTTAAGACGGCGAACGCAATTCGTGCATTCACCTGGAAACCATCAACAAACGTCACCAGCGGGAATACTCCAAGACGAGGCAGCAGGGGGTGAAGGAGAGGGGGCAGGGTATGGCCAACAGACAGTCGAGTGCCCGTGAGAATCGCGTAGCACAAATATTTGGCACAACCAATGCCAGTTGTCCTGCGAGAGTCCTGTAGAGTTGTGCAAGTGGTTCGCAGTTAACTCGCTTCCTTCTTGGGGTTTACTCTTGGTGGGTTAGCCCCTCTCTCCTCTTTGCTGTGGACTGCCCTCGTTGGCTACTCTTGTACCTCAGCTTGTAGTATGCCCCTCTCAGAACCGCACCCTCTTGCTCTACGTCCTTTCAATTTGCCTCTCTTGCTCTGTCTTGAGTTTTTCTCTTGGTGGGTTAACCCCTCTCTCCTTGTAACCCCTCTTGAGCTGCCTGCTTGCCTGTACTGCTCTCTTTGGATACTCCTGGACCTCAGCTTTGACTATACTCCCTCAAAACCCTTCTCTCTTGCTGTACAACCTCTAGGTCTACCTCTCTTGTTTCTTCTTGGGTTTTCCTTGCTTGGGTTATCCCCTCTCTCCTTGTAGCCCCTCTTGTGCTTCCTCTTTGCTGTGGACTGCACTCGCTGGTTACTCCTGTACCTTTTATTGTAGTACACCCCTCTCAGAGCCACCACCTCTTACTCTATCACCCCTCAGTCTACCTCTCTTGCTCTGTCTTGGGTTTTCCTTCTTGGGTTTACTCTTGGTGGGTTATGCCCTCTCGTTGTCCCCCCTCTCAAGCTGCCTGCTTGCCTGCACTGCGTTTGCTGGGTACTCCTGTACCTCAGCTTGGACTAACCCCCTCTCAGAGCCACCCCCTTTTACTCTACCTCCTCTGAATCTACCTCTCTTGTTCGTTCTAGGGTTTTCCTTCACGGGTTTTCCCTGTTTGGGTTATCCCCTCTCACTGTACCCCCTCTCGTGCTACCTCTTTGCCTGTACTGCCCTCGCTGGCTTCTTCTGGACCTCAGCTTCTAGTATACCCCTCTCAGTAACACCCTCCCTTGTTCTACACTCTCCCAGTCTATCCCCTATTCCACAACTTCTTCTCTTCTCTCTCTCTTTCTCTCGATCTACCTCCGTCGTCGACTGGCGGCGCACGCAGCCAAGCATAACGGTAAACCAAGCTGACGTTAACTGGCAAGGCGATAAAGCAGGGACACACCCGCACACTCCCCTACCCCCCTCCCGCACAGAGAGACAACGAGGCAAGCGAGAGACACAAATGAAATTCAAGCAAATTGAAATTTTATTTCAGCAAATGTCTTGCTCTTTACGCCTGCCCCAGAGGCAGCCACGAACCCCCCCCCCCGCTGCCACAACTACGCCCCTGACTTGTCTGCTGTCTGCTGAGGCAGCCCAAGTTGTTGTCTGTCTGTCTTCCTCTCTCTCTATGTCTCCCTTTCTGCCTTGTCTTGTTGTCTGCTTCGTCAGCCACAAGTCGCGCATCTTCTGCGTCCATTTTTGGGGGGCAAGTTGCAAGTTGTTGTGCGGCGATTTGTTGCACTTTTCAATTTAGATAAATTAAAAACAATGCCACACTTGCCACGCACCACACACACTTGCCACATGCGGCACACAGAGAGAGAGAGAGAGAGAGAGCGAGAGACACGGATCTGCAGCTGCCAACACTTTGCTCAAGTTGCAGGCGTCAAGGGAGACGCCTCCCCTGCTGCCGCTCTTGTTTATTGCAGCCGAGCGCAACAAGCTGCGTCTGCGGGGAAACCCCCCCCCTCCTGCTCTTCCCTTGTGGCACATGCAACATGCCCTCTCTGTGCAACATACGTGCAATCGATGCGGCAGCATCGGAAAACGAAAAAGGAAAACGCAATGGGGCAACTTGCCACCTTCGGGGGCAGGTGGCAAGCTGCCTGGCACAGTTGTTGCACTGTTGTCTGTCTTGCAATTGAAAGTGCGCTGTCTTATCTGCAGGAGGGGGCGTGGGGAGGGGGCGTGGCAAGCTTAATCGATGCCACAGGGCTGAGCAGAGTTGGAGGCAGGCAGGCAGTTCTAGCTTGCCCCATAATGAAGTTGGCACTATGCCACAAATCGAGGCAGGTAGCTACCCCCCCTCAGATCCACTCTCTACGTGGCACGACAAAACCATTGCATATTTATGGGCGCTGGCGGAGCAGATTATGCGGCAAGGCTTGAGTTGCCACTGCGCGTTGCCAGCGCCTTTTGGCCGCGC
Source organism: Zaprionus camerounensis (assembly GCA_018904165.1). Classification (NCBI taxonomy): domain Eukaryota; kingdom Metazoa; phylum Arthropoda; class Insecta; order Diptera; family Drosophilidae; genus Zaprionus; species Zaprionus camerounensis. The sequence goes on from JAEIFS010000037.1 coordinate 1,497,107, forward strand.
CAATGAAATGCAATTTGCTTTATGAACTGCCAGCCAAAAAGGTGTCGCTGTGGAGTGTGGCAAGTGGCATGTGGCAGGCAGGCAGTGTGGTGCAAAGACAGCAGAAAGGAGAGAGACATCGACCGCGACCGCGACAGAGATTTGCGCACGGCGAAATGAACTTGGCACTTGCCACAGCATGGCTTAAGCAGTGGCACGTTGCACACGTTGCACACGTTGCAGCAGCTCTGGCCCCGTTTGCAAACAACACTTGCAGCTAATTTTCTATTAACTTTGCAGCAGTTGCGCCATGAGGCAAGCAGCCTGTCATGACGCAACGTCTCTGCCCCTGCGGAAAAATACTTGCAACGAAGTCCGCACTCCGCAGTTCGCATCCGCAGTTCGCATTTGCAAACAAACACATAAAGTTTGCGGCAAATCTCGCATTAAATTCAAAAGGGGCAGGTAGAGGGGGGAGAGAGGGGGTTGCAGAGAGGGGGTGCAGGTAAAAGTCTGCAGAAATAAATCCATAAAGTGCTCGCAGTGCAAAGTTCGCCGTGAGCGCACGCTGTGGCCAAAAACTATCTCAGTGGGAAAGAACTTGTGCATTATGAAAACTGTAAACTGTAAACTGTAATAGAATAACAGAGCAAGGTAGAGAGAGAGAGAGAGAGAGTGGGAGACAGAGTGGGAGAGAGAGAGGGAGACACATTTAAAGCCCAGCTTTGTTTTCAACAAGCGACAAAAGCGCATACGCTTAAATTGTCGCTGTGGCAAACCACAACAAACACACAAATAACACACAATAAACACACAATGTTAAAGTGCATAAACTAAAAAATACAGCAATAAATATGCTCATTATAACATTATAATTGTTTAACTACATACACACATATATATATATATATACAATCTATAATATGCCCATTACAATGTTTTAATTGTTGAACTATAGAGTGCTTTAAATTTTAGTTGAATTTTAATGCTGACTAAACCTGTTAGTTGATAGAGCTTGCTGTTAATTAACAGTTGCACTGCTTAACAGCGCTGTTTTAACATTGTAGATCTCTCAAGAAGACTTCAACATGATACAATAAGCAGCGCTGGCTGTAAAGAACTAATTAACAGTGCTAAAGACTTTCAAATACTATACAGGGCGAGTTACCCGATGTATGTTAAGTACCGTACCTTGATTTATAACTTAACATTATAAGCCATAACTGTAAATAACATTAACATACGCTGTATATACCTATACCTCTGTAAACAGTAACAGAAACATACTCTGTAAAGCAGGAGCACAATAAAGCAGTTTGTTTTAGGGCAACGAGAGAAAGAGAGGCCCACACAGTGAAGATCCCCTCAACAGCTGTAGGAGTGACTGTAGGCGTAAGCTGCTTATGCCTATGCAGTCTGCTGAACAACAACATTAGCACGCACTGTTAAGCTCACTGCTCTCTCCCTCTCTCTCTCTCTCTTCCCCTCTTTATGTAAGTTGCAGTGCACATAGCAATTAAATTGGAATAAGAAAACAATTACAATAAATTCTCAATTTGTATTTTAAGAAAAAGCAATTTGAGTTTTGATTTGCCAAGGAATTTCGCCAGCCACAAGGCACACAAGTTTGCCCAGGGGGGGAAGCAGCAAAGAAAGAGAGGGCAGAGAGGGGGCAAGTGAAAATAGATGGCACATTTTAATTGCGCAATTTGAATAGTTCGTAGCCCGACTTAACAGTTTGCTGGACTTAACAGTTTTATGCGGTGTGCAGGAAGTTGCAACTTGAAGTTGCAAGTTGATTTGTAGCTGCTGTTGCTTATTTATTTATTAAGTAAGAGAAAGAGAGAGAGTAGAGGTGAGCAGGGGGCAGAGTAGTACAAGCAGAAGGGGGCTGCAGGGGTAGAGCAGGGCTGGCAAGGCAGTGCAAGCTCTGGCAGCGAGCAAATCGCTTGTTTTGGCGCCACAAGTGCGCACATAACCCACGGCTTGACGAATCTGCAAGGCAAATATTTATAAATCAACACAGAAGACACACACACACACACAGGCACACACACACACTGTGGCAGACAAAGACGCCTTTTGCTGTAGAAGCTGCCAAGAGCGACACGCACTTGACTTTCTCAAACTCACTTCAAGTCCCGTTCAGAGTTTCGAGTTAACAGTTGAGTTTGAGCTGCCTGCTCGCACTCTAACCCTCCACCCCCCTCTCTCTCTCTCTCTCTGGCTACCCCTCTCTCTTCTCTATCTCTGCCTCTACCCCCTGTCTTCCCCTTCTCTCTCTCTTGCTGCTTCTTTCTTTGCCTCTATCTCTATCTGTGTTTGTTTGTTTGTTTGCAAGCTGACAAAGTTTTGCTGCTGCTGCTGCTGCTGTCTGCCGCAGTTGCAGCCAGCTGATGTTGCACTTTTGCCAGTCCCACAGTCTCTGGCACAGTCTCTGCCTCTGCCTCTGCCACAGTCTCTGCCACAGTCAACGTGCTCAATCTCTCATTAGAACTGCCTGCGCGTAATGTTTAATCGTCTTTTAAAGTGGGTCGCCGCGCAGCACATGATAAAAATTGCCAGCCAGCCAGTTGCATGTGGCATGCAGCATGTGGCAAGTTCAGAGAAGGGGTGCAGTCAGCAAGGCACAGTAGAGCGCGTCTAGGGGGGGGCGTGGCAGGCAGATCGCTTTTAAAGCGCGTTAAATGTGCAAAATTCACTGCACTCTCTGTTACTCTCCCCCTCTCTCTATCTCTCTGCCTGCTCCACCCTCTCCCTCTGCCCACATGCTGTGTCAACACAGTGACCTCTGACTCACTCCCCCTCCCCTCTCCCCCTGCTCCCCCCCTCTGCCTGCCTGCTGAGTACAAACATGCATTCATTCATTCACTTCATTTGCCAAGTGAGCTTGCCACGTGAATGTGAATGCGCTGTGCATGTGTGTGAGTGTGTGTGTGTAAGTGAGTATGTGAATACGTATGTGAGTGTCATGTGAATCAACTGGACTCTCGGCCTCGCTGTTGATGACATCAATTTGCGTAAATTGTGCTTGGAAAATGTTGCCGGAAACTGCCATGACTAATCGAGCGGAAGTTTTTGCCAGTTACAGTTCGCCCCCCCCCACTCCCTACCTGCCCCACCCCTACTCAACCTGCTACATCAACTAGTGCTGCTTCTACTCTTCTCTGTGCTGCGCCTCCCTCTGCTGTGCCCCCTCCTCTTACTCCCTCTCTTCTAAGCCTTCCCACTTCCCTTTCCTCTTCACTTCCTACTCCTCTTACTACTTCTCCTCCTGCACCTCCCACTACTCCTATTCCCGCTTCTCCTCATACTCCTCTTCCACCTTTTGCTCCTCCACTTCCTTCTCTTCTTCCTGCGCCTCTTCCTGCGTCTCTTTCTACATCTCTTCTACCTCTTGCTCCTTCTTTCCTTACTACTCTAGTTCTGCTTCTTGTTGCTGCTCCTCCTCTTCTTCTTATACCTGGTATTCTTCCCTATCCTACTTCTCTTTCTTCTTCTGCACCTCTTTCCTCACCTACTCTTCGTCTTCTTCTTCCTCCTCCTGCTCTTCTTCTGTTCTTTCTCCCCCTCTGCCTTCTAAACCTGCTGCTGCTACTCTTCCTGCTCATCCTACTCCTCTTTCTTCTCCATTTCATCCTTCTATTCCTTCTTCTACTCCTGCTATTCATTCTTCTGCTCTTCCTCCTTTCCTTATCGCTCTCCATCTCATTCGTCTCATCCTTCTTCTCTTTCTGCTCCTCTCTCTCGTGCTACTCCACCTTCTTCTCCTCCTCTTTCTTCCCTTTTCTGTTGCTGTTCCTCAAATTCTTCTTACTCCTCTACACCCTCCACTTATTCCTTCTCTTCTGCCTCCTACTCTGCCTACACCCCTTCTTCCTCCTCTTTCTCCTCCATTTCCTGCTTCTTTTCCTTATTCTCTTCCTACTCATCTTCCCCTTCTTGCTGCTGTTCTCTTCTCTTCCTCCTCTTCTTCCTTCTCCTTCTCCCCCAACTCTTGCAACTCATGTTCCTTCTCCACCTTATGCTCCCCTGTCCTCCTCTCTCTGGTCAGTCAACCAGTCAGTCTGTTAGTCTGTCAGTCTCTCTCTCTCCCTCTCTCTCTCACCCTTTCACTCACACCCACATTCCCTAGTTCATGCACAGGTGCAGCTTCAACTGCAGTTCATCGTGCTGTCCCCTTTCCTCTCTCCCACTTCCCCACTCCCCCCATCTCTGTTATTGTTACCCCCACCTCCCTCTCTGCTAATGAAGCCGCTGTGTTGCCAGCAATTAAGCATTACGCACACTGCTTGCTTCCGCTCTGCCTTGCTAACCTGCTGTGCCTACTGCCCTGCACTGCCTACTCTACTCTCTCCCCCTCCCCCTCCACCCCTCTGCCATACTGCTCTGTCAATTTGTGCAGTTAAACTTGTCTGCGCTGCATTTAAAATGTCAACAAACACGCAAAACCTGCAACGCAACTCACCTCGCGCTGCCTGACTCTCTCTCTCACTCCCCCTCTCCCTCTCTTCTCACTTTCCCTCTACCTACTCAGTCTCCACTGCTTGATCCACACTGCTGGCGTTGCCACCTCGTCAGACTGTCGCATGCAAAGCGAAGCCGAAGCGGAATGAAGCGCAAATTTTATCAGCATCAGCATGGAAAATGTCGCCGCATATTAACCTGTCATCCATCACTTTTGATACTTTAGTATCAGCCAGAGAGGGGGGGGGGGGGTAGAGGAAAGGTGGCATAGTTCATACTGCTTTCGCTTATACCCCTCTCTCTTTCACGCTGCCACTCGCACTTCCATGTCACGCAGCAAAAAGGGTCAATTCCGTTGCACGACACACACAAAAGGATAACGAGCGCAATATGAGTTGGCATTATAAAACAACAACAACAACAACCAGTACAACAACAACAAGGACAACAACAACAAGTACAACAACAACAAGTACAACAACAAGTAAAAGAAGAAGCAGAGCAGCAACAACAATGTGCAGAATATTGTGAAATGACAGCGCAGCGCAGCACAAAGAGAAAATAAAATGGCGTCGTCCTTGTCGCTGTCGCTGTCGCTGCTGCTGCTGCTGCTGTTGTTGATGCCGCCCGCAATGACGTCGACAGCGACGCTGACGCGCACGTTGATACACAGCACAGCACACACACTTACACAGACACATCTGGCACACACATTTGCCTCTATCTGTGTGTAGGTTTCAGCTTACAGTTTTTAGCCTTTTGCTGACTCAATAAGCAGTTTACATTATTCGATTACAGCGAACTGTTAAGGCGCTGCTGCTGCTGCTTTACTGCCCAAGCAGCTTACAGAGGCTTAGCAGAGAAGGGAGTAGGAAAGGCAAGAGAAGAGGGAAGATGAAGAGGAGCAGGGGCAGAAAGCAGTAGAAGGAAGATGAAGAGCAAGAGCAGAAGCAAGTTGAGTAGGCAAATGAAGAAAAGAGGGAAAAGAGGAAGGAAGACTATGCGTAAAGTTATGCTTAACATAAAAACGGATCACAAAAGCTTTTATGCAATATTTTAACAGTGCAGAAGAGTTGTGAAATAGAAGTAGTGAAAGGGAGAGAGGAGCAGAAGCAGGCTGTGCAGCAGGAGAGAGAGAGGAACAAGCAGTAAAGCTACAGTGCAGTGTGCTTGACTGTGATATACCCGCTACCCAGGTCTTCTCCTGCTGCTCTCCCTCTCTTTCTACTGCTCTGCCTCTTCTACTTCTTCTGTCTCTTCTTCTAGCTCCTCCCTCTCCCTCTTCATCTTGTTCTTTCTGTCTTACTTTGCCTTTTCTTCTAGTTTCTCTCACTTCATCTTGTTCTTCCTTCCCTCCTTACTCTGCCTTTGCTTCTTGTTTCTTTACTTACTCTCTCTCTGTCCTCCTCTTGGCAAGCTTCTTTCTTTAGCTTTTCTACTTTCTTTCTGATTCTTCCTCAACCTTCTTCTCTTGCTCTCCCTTTAGCTTTTCCTCTCCCTCTAGCTCTAGCTCTAGCTCTATTCCTTGTTCTTTAGCCTCTTTCTTCTCCTTGGCTCTCCCTGCTCAGCCTGGCCTGCCTCTTCCTCTCTCCCCCCTACTCCCTCGCCTGCTTATCGCTTATTTACAATAAATAAGACTTGCACATACACTGCAAGAAATTTATAAACTGTGCGTTCTTCTTCTCTCTCTCGCAGTTTATAAAATGCAGAACAACTTGATAAATACGCAAATATTTCACACACTTTGAATGCAGCCAGGCAGCAGAGCAGGAGGGGGCGGGGGGCGTGGCACACACTAGAGCAGGCAGGCACTACTTGACTCTGCCTCTACCCCCTTCCCACCCCCCTCTCTCCCCTCCCTCCCCACTCTCTCTGTGGCTTAGCCGTTGATGTGGTTTGCTAGATAACTTTGGCCGCTGCAAAAGGCCAAGTTTACAGGCTGACAGCGTGCAGGGGCGTGGGGGGATAGGGTATGTGCTTATGTCTGTGTGATGTGGCAGCAAGCATGAGTGTGTGTATGTGTGTGTGTGCCTGTGTGTGCGCGTGTGTGTGTTTTTATGACTAAAATTGTAAATTATGTCAACTGGCCACGACCCACAGAGCTCGTTATAGTTGGAGTGCCAGTGGAAGAGAGAGAGAGGGAGAGAGAGGGGGGAAGTGAAGGGGGTAGAGGCAGTGTAGACAGTGTAGCAGAGCGTGAGGCAGACAGTGAGAGGTAAAGAAGGGGCAGGGGGGCAGGGGGCAGGGGCGCTAGTCTAACTGCTACACGAAGCTAATGAAAATTTATTGATAATAAATTTAATATGTTTTGCGGCTGCGTGTTTTATGTGCATGTCCACACAGACAAACAGACACAGGGCACAGCAGACACACACTAGACATACACACACACACACACCATACACACATATACCAGGCACACACACAGCGCAGTTTGTGGTGGAGCGCGACAGTTCCTTGGAGTTTTGCATATGCCATGTAATCTACACGGACCACGCCCCCTGCTACTCACTGTGCCTGCTGCCCACACTCCACACCCCACACTCTACCTCAGCACACTCTCCCCCCCTCTTGCAACTACCCCCCTCTGGCATCTACACCCCTCTTCACTCTCTCTTGCCCGCCTTCTTCATTATTCTCACTACTCTCTCTAGTCTGTCTCTGTTCTCTTCACTCTGCCCTCTCTCTGGCCTCTCTCTTTCTTCTCCACCCCCTCTCTACCTTCTCTATACCCTCTTCCCCTCTCCTGCCCCCTTTCTACATTGCATTTCTGTTGTTTTTGGCTTACACAGCCTCAGTTAGTTCATGCTAGGGCCAACTAGTCATAATTAATTTATTGTAATTAAATGATAAAAGCAAATTTCAGCGGGTGTCGCTCGTTTCCCTCCCCCTGCCACTCCCCCTGCCTCTACCTCTGTCTCTGCTGCTGCACTTTGTAATGCAATGCCTGCCAGAGAGAGAGGGAGAGGGGGAGAGGGAGAGCGAGATGCGTCACTTGACAGCAATGACACTCATTTTTATGCACATCGAGGCAATTGAAGCCCGGCAACAACAGGCAGCCTGCCCTCCCCCCCTGTCTGCTCTCGCTTGCCTCCTCTTTCTCTATCTCTTCTCTCTGCTCTATTGCCTTCTCTACTCCCTTCTTTACCCTCCCCTTCTCCTACTCCCCTCACATTGTTGACATTTCATCGAGTGCCGAAGCTTGCAAACTTCATTATGTCCTGCTGCGTTTGCTGGCGCCAGCGTGGCAAGCTCATGTTGTGCCACATACACAGCCTCATGCCACAGTCTACCTCCCCCTCCCTTCCCTCACTCTGTCTGCCTGCCTGCGTGCGTGTGCGTGCGTTTGTTTGTGACTTGCTCTAAGTTTGTTTGCATAACCTATTTGTATAAATATTTTGCCTTCACTCCTTGCCTCCCCCTACGCCCCTGCGCCTGCCACGCCCCCTCTGTAACACTGCCTTGCCTTGCCTGCCTTGCCTTGCCTGTCTGTGCTCTGTTTCGTAGGTGATAACAATGTTTGTCTTTATTTCTTGCTGCAAAAACTTTTCACTTTTAACATTTTCAGTTCAACTTGCTCAACAAATTTGCTTTATTATTTTATAGTTTGCCACGTGTGTGTGCGTGTCTCTGTCTCTGTCTGTGCATGTGTGTGCATTGTCAGCTCAGCAGTTTGGCAAGCAGAATTAGCAGCAGAGCAGCAAGTTAAATGCCCTGAGGAGGAGACGTTTTAGGGATTTAGTTTGTGATTGTAATCGCTGATTGTGATTTCTAAAAGTAATTGCAAGTTTTCGTGTTGCCTACTTTCAAGCGGGCTCCTTTTATTGCCTCTGCTTACTGCACGGCCTACTGCTTGCCCTGCTCTACTTGCTGATCTGCTGCTGTTCTCCTTCTACACTGCTTGCTGCTGCTCTGGCTCTGCTTCTGATGCTGCTCTGCCACTGCTCTACTGCTGCAGTAGCTTGGCTACTGCTCAGCTGCTGCCTTCCCTTTGCACTGCTTGCTGCTGCTCCCTCTGGTTTAGCTCTGCTCTGCCTATGCTCTGCTGCCGTTGCTTTTCCTCTGCTCAGCTGCTGCTGCTCTGCGCTGTCTATGATCAGTCTCTACTGTAGTTCTGCTCTCTATCTACCTCTGTCTTTGTCTCTGTCTCCTCATCTGGCTCTGCCTTTAGCTCTGCTCTAGATGTGATCTCTTTCTGCTCTACTGCTGATTTCTCTGCTCTGTCTTTACTGTAGTTCTGTTCTATCTCTGCCTTTGTCTCTGCCCCTAGCTCTGCTCTGTCTCTAGCTCTGCTCTTCACCCTAGCTCTGCCTCTAGCGCTGCCTCTAGCTGTGCTCTTCTCCCTTTTCACTGCTGTGCCTTCCTCTGCCCTGGTTCTGCTCTCCCCCTGCTTTGCTGCTGCAGTGCAGTCCATAATGCAGTTCTCTCTCTGCTACTGCACTGTCTCTGCTGCTGCCCTCTCTCACACTCTTCCCTTACACTGCTTGCTCAACTGCTTATGCAAAAGCCAATTTAATGCTCGGCGATTTGTTGACACTTCTGCAACCCCGAAAATTGCAAATCCCCAACTAATTTAAGCAACACCACGCCCCTCTCCCAGCTCCCTTCCCTTTACCGCTCTTCCCTGCCTTGCCTACTTCAAATTAACCAAACTGTCTGTGTTGTGTGCAAGCAGTTGATCCCCGACAAATGCTGACAATGCAATTTACGCGGCTGTTGAGTGAGTGTGAGAGAGAGGGAGACAGAGAGGGAGGGGAAGGAGAGAGAGGCAAAGGAGAGAAGTAGCTTTGGCCCACTTAATGAATTGTCAAACACTTTAAGCCAATAAACGCAGTAATGGCAAGACAGACACAGACACAGGCACAAACACAGTAACATACACATACACACAGGCACATGCACTCTCTGTCACACATACATTCAGGTGAGCCGCATCGACAGGCGCTTAGCAATTGCGCAAGGCGTTTAGCTGCGAAAACTTGCAACCTGCCAAAGTTGTGCAATGCCAACAGCAACTTTTACACACACCTCACACACACACACACCCTGCACACACGCACGCGGACATTTGTCACGCTGCTTTGGTTTGCTTCTTTTTTTTTCTGCTGACAGCGAAAACTTTGCGCTGCTTTGCTGCTGCTGCTGTTGCTGCGCTTCTTTTGACATGCGACGCAGGCAGCGCAATGGGCAGAGGTTGCTGCAGTAGGGCAAGCAGTGCGGAGAGAGAGGCAGAGCAGCAGAAGGGCAGCAGCAAACAGTTAAGCAAGCAGTGTGGAGGCAAAGGAAGAACAGGAGCAGCAAGCAGTAGATCTGTAGAAGAGAGAGGAGCAGCAGCAACAGCAGTTAAGCAAGCAGTGTGTGGGCAGAAGAGCAGCACAAAGCACAGTGGGCCAGACAAACAATCTAGTGGAATTTAATTTAATAAGTAAAAATTACAAAAAAAAAAACAAATTATCATTAATTAGAATTCCCAGTTTTAGTTTTCATTCCATGCTCATTTTATTAATTAATTTCCTCAAGATTGTTCTTCTGCTCCACTGTGCAGTGGGACAGAGGAGCAGCAGCAGCAACTGCAACAACAACAACTCCAGTGTTTATGTTGGCCGGAAGATATAAAAGCAGCGCACAGAGTCCGTCGGAGTCGTAGCCAGTAGTCGATAGTGAAGCAATGCGAGTGACACGCAACCGCAACAAATCCAAACGGAAATCCACTTTAAAGTTACCCCCTCCCTCTCCCTCTCCCCCTTCCCCTGCCTTGCACTGCTGCAGTTGCACTTGCAACACGCTGTCAAGTGTTGTCGAGCACGCGATGGACACACAACGCACAAGACAATCACAAAAGACACGAGTAGAAGAGAGGAGAGAGGAAGAGGAAGAGGGGGAGGGAGAGGCAGAGAGAGAGAATGCCCGGACAGCCTCTTACGTACTCAGTGTGTGCCCGTCTTTGTCATTTTTCATTGAGCAATAATAACAGAACTAAATCGAAAGCAGAAGCGAAGCAGGCAAAGAAAGAAGAAAGCGAAAGTGCCTGACAAATGGTTGTAGTTGTTCTTGTTGTTCCTCTTGCTGTTGTTGCCTGCACTTTTATGGTTTACTTAGAGTTGCCAACAACAGTTGTAGACAAGCTGCAGCAGCTGCTGCTGTTGTTGCTGTCCTGCTCTCACAGCGAGACAATCATTACGATCCATTGAACAATGACTGGACAAGCTGTTCGGCTATGCACAAAGCCATACGATATAGGGTCATAAAACACATGTAAGTGTGAGTGCGACAGTGTGTGTGAGTGTGTTATGTGTGTGTGTGTGAGGGAGAGAGTGTATGCAAGTGTATCCCGACTGTGTCCCACTGTTAGCAGCGCTTTAAGCAAGCAGTTAATCGAAGCGTAGCATTGCCATATGGCTGCCAATTTAAGCAGTGTTAAGAGAGAGCAACTGAGAGAGATCACACAGCTTAACAGGGCTTGCGAGTTGTGTAGACTGCACTGCAGTTGACTAACATAACACTCTCTCTTCCTGCTTGCAGGCTAAACAAGCAGTGCTATTTACATAGATGCAATAAGCAGTGCGATCAAGCTATTAACAGAGATCATAAAATGCTAACAAAGCAGTGCTAAACTGACAATTGATTAACGTTTATTCTCTCTCTCTCTGTCTATCTCTTATGTTTATCTCTCTCTCTCTCTCTACTGATATTTTTAATGTTTATCTTTCTCTTTATCTCTCTCTGTTATATAATGCCAATATTTAACCATAAACATCAATTACTACTTGCCATCACACTGAAAGCAGTGCATATAACAGCATTATCTAACCTCACTCAGCTAACAGCCACTGTTAACTACTTAAACTCCCTCTGTTATTAACATTTCTAAGCCCATTACAGCGAGAGTTGCAACAATTTTACACACTTTACGATTGGCATAACAATTTGCGCATTTAACGATTATAAGAGGAAACTGCACTGCACTCATAAATAATGTCAAATAGCCATAAAGAATGTTGCCATAAATACTACGAAAAACAGCAAGAGAGGAGGGATAGAGAGAGAGAGAGGCAGAGAGAGAGAGAGCACGAGCTCTTAGCGAACACTTTATGGGGGAAACTGTTAAAAGTGGACAGCGCTTAAAGAGCCTCATGAAATTTCAGTTTGCAGAGAAGAGAGAAAGGAGAGAAGAAGGAGAGGAGAGAAAGGAGAGAGAATGCAGAGCAGACTGTCATGTGAAGAAATGCGAATAATGTTAAATGATTTAAGCGGCGAAATATGCATATCAATGGAGGTTATTACAACAACAAAGAAGGCAAGAAGGAAAGGAAGAAAGGAAGAGAAAGCAGGAGAAAGGCAACTGACAAGCAAATAATTGGCATAAAATGACACCAGAAATTGATTAAAAGAGGGGCAGCAGGCAAGTGCAGAAAGAGGGGGAAAGAAGGGAAGAGGAGAGAGCAGAAAAAAGAGGGAGCAAGCAGAGACAGAGACAAGGTAAAAAGAGAGAGAAAGAGAGAGAGATGAAATATTAAATAACATACATTTTTAAAGCGAAATTGTTAACAAGGCAACAGCCAAAGAAATGCGATAAGAAGAGAGGGAGAGAGAGAGAGGGAGAGAGGCAGAGAGAGGGGGAAAGGAGGGAAGCATGGCGACGACAGGAAATGAAAAAGGAAAAACGGGCAGGACAAAAGTTAAAAATCAATTCGTGGCAAACTGAAAACTGATTTATGGCTGCATTTATGAAATGGCCCCAAGTAGAAGAAGCAGCAGAAGAAACTGCCCAGCACAAAAAAGTAAACAGGGCACACACACACACACACAGCAACCTACTCTCCACATACCCCTCCCCGTCCCCTGGCATATAGAAAACGATGTGATTGAGAGTTATAACGAGTGCCGGCAAATTTACCAGAAAATTGACTTTTTCTGTTTGCCATTAAAGTTGTGTGTGTGTGTGGCACATGTAGAAGAAGGGCAGGTTGCAGGGTAGTGGGGGGATAACTGCCTCCACATGCCACACAAAACTTGTCAATGTGGCAGAGAGAGAGAGAGAGTTGAACTGAAATTGAACTGTTTGCCACAACAACAAATTGCAAACTTGTTTTGCGCGCCCCAATGCATTTTGTTTTATTTTCGACAGGTGAAATAAGCGCAATTACGCTGATGCCACGCCCACTGCAGTACCTTACCCCCACTGCCTGCCTGCCCCCCTGCCACTGTTGCCTGCCACATGGCAAAGTGCAAGCCATAAAGCAGCGCGACGATGGCCAAATGAAATTGCCACGTGCTGAGCAAGGGCAGACAGTGTGGCTGGGCAGAGGCAGGGAAAAGGGGGAGTAAGGGAAGGCGGGCAAGGCAGGGAAGATAGGCAAGGAGTTGGAGAAAGGTGCAGGCAATGTATGGGGGGAGGGGGTGGCAACATATTTGCTGTGTGGCAAGAAGTGCGCGTTAAGTGCCGCTTTGCAAAACATTTCATTGCATAAGCGGGCAGGAAGAAGGAGAAGAAAAGGAGCAGAGGGAGCTAAGGAAGAAGGTGTAGCAGAGGGAAAGGGAAGAGAAGAGAGAGTAGAAAGTAGGAGATGCAGTAGAAGATGGTAGAGAAGAGAGTAGCAAGAGTAAAGAGCAGAGAAAGGAGGAAGAGAAGGCAACAAGGCAGGGCACTAGGAAGGCAGCAAGGAAAGGCAGCAGCAGAAGTCAGAGAAGAGTCAGTAGAAGCTGAAGAAGCAGGGTAAGGGGTTAAGGCAAGGGCGTAGGTAGCAGCAGGCAGCAGCAGAAGTAAGCAGGGCAGCAGGGCAGCGCACAGGACAGGGCAAGGGGAAGGCAGCAGCAGTCAGCGAGCAAGGGACGACAGGAAGCAAACGCTGAAGTGAAATACGCAGCAAAGTTCTGTGCCTGCCCCTTCCCTGCCACTGCCCACACCCCCTACTCCTGCTGCATTGCACGAAAAACTAACAGCATCGGAAACGGAAGCACACAAAGCGCCAGCAGCAGCGACGGCAGCAGCGCAGTCCGTGGCATCATCATTGTCGCTTCGCTGCCTGCCCAAACAGTGTCCAGTTAGTGCTGCACTGCCAGCGGGGGGTAGGGGCAAAGCACAACTCAAAACTCGCCCAACATAAAGTTACAAGTGTACACCCCGGCCCCCTTGCTGCCTGCCTCTGCCACTGCCCCTTTGCAGTTGCTGCAGCTGCTGTTAAAAAATTGCTTGCTCATTTGCGGACCGCGCGCAAACACAGCGCACAGTGCTAATTTGCAGCCACGCCTCCGCCTGCCACGCCCCCCTCTCTCACTCTCTCTTTACTCTACTACTTCTTTACCTCCTTCTTCCCCTGCTCTGCCCTCTTCCTTCCTCCTTGCTACTGCCTCCACTTGAATGCTTTGTTCAATTAATGCGACTCTTGACAGTTTTCTGCTGCGCTTCGCGGCCGCAGTTGATGTGCCTTTTTTGCGCTCACTTGCCACGCCCTCCCCTCCCCCGCACTGCCTGCCTATATTTTGTAATTTATAATGTCAACTTTTTTTGATTTTTGCCAGGTCAGAGCGCACTTAATTAATGGAAACAAGACGCAGCAAAAGGCAGCGGAAATGAGCAGCAAGCAAGGCAGCCAGGGGAGTAGCACAAAGAGAGTTGGTAGAGGTGCAAAGAGAGGGGTAAGCAGTGGGGCAGGCAGTGCAGCATAGAGTGTAGTATGCAGTGGTTGCGGGGGGGGGTTAACAGCAGTGGGCGTGGCCAATCGACAAATACAAATACAAGGCATATAAATTCAATTAGGCGCTGGCAAACAAAAATCAATAGCAAAGTTTTGTCGCCAGCAGAGCTTGCCCTGCTTCCCTCTGCCCGCCCCTTTGCCACTGCCTGCCTTCTCTTCTTGCCCTGCCCTGCCTCCCTCCCCTGCTGCCTGTTGCCCTGCATCGTTTATTAATTGCCGCACGTACATTGCTCATACGTCACGTGGTGTGCGCCAAGGCAAAGAAGCGAGCAAAAGAAAACTGTCAGCTGTAATTAGCACAGCTGAGCGAAAGCCAAGCGACGAGTTGAGTGTGCCAACCCCCGCTCTGCCACTGCCACTACCCCTCTCTCTCACTCTCTTTCTCTGCTTCCCCCTGCTGCCTCTTGTTAACACAACTTGACGCGCGCTGAAATTTTTTGACTGATGCGATGCGATGCGATGGCAGCTTAGGCAGCCAGCCACAACAAGCAGCAAGGGGCAGCAGCAGGCGCAGGGGAAGAGTGCAGAGTGAAGGAAGAGAGGGGGTAGTCGCCTCTGCCAGCTGCCAAAAGATGAATGTCTTTTGCCCATGTGAGAAACTGGGCGTGGCAGCATAATTATGAATGCCAGCGCGGCTAACGATAATGTGTGTGGGGGAGTAAGGCAGGAGCAGAGAGGGACAGAGAGCAGAGAGGGGGCAGGGGCAGAGAGGGGTATAGGTAGGGGAGGAAAGCAGGTTAGAGAGGGGTGTGTGTGTGTGTGTCGCCAACTTAAAGCTGCCTTTAATTTGTTGATATGGAAAAAAGAACTACAGCAAAAAACAGAATCTGCTGCTGCAGGCCACACTCTCTCTTGCCTCTCTCTCTCCCTCCCTCCCACTCCCCCTCCCTGCACTATATCTGCCCCTGCTACTCCCTCTTATCTGCAACATACTCTGCCCCTGGCAAAAATAATAATTTGCACTGCAAGTCTCCGCTGCTGTCTTCCCCTCCGCTGCTTCTTCATCTTCTTCACTTTTATTATTTCTCTGCTCATTTTGCTGTTGTTGTTGTTGTTGTTGTGCCACTTTTTATTTGCACGCTGCCCGCTTTTATGTTGTTATATTTCAACCTCGTCTACCTAGCCACGCCCCCGCCACCCTCTCTCTGCACCCCTTGCTGACTGGCGCTGCAATTTTTCTCGCCGATTTTCACACAAACACGCGATGAGATAGACACACATAGAAAGAGAGGGCACAGACAAGCGCAGGACATGCACATGGACACAGTGTGGAGGGAGGGAGTGAGACGAGGGAAGAGAGTAGCAAAGGAAACAGCAGAGAGAAAAGGAGAGAGAGAGAGGGAGGTAGGAAGCGAGGCTGCACGCCTCTGCTCATGTTGTTTGGCGCCATTATTAATAAAGTTCACGAATGCAATGAGCGCTGAGCTGTGCGCGTTATGAGTAAGTTTGCACACACACGCACACACAGTCAAGAGCCACACACACACACACGCACACACACAGTCAAGAGCATCACACACACACACATACACAGGCACACAGTCAACTCCCTCTCACACACAGTCAACTTCCCTTGCAACATCAATGAAAACTGCAGCTTGACTTTCTAAAGCCGCTTTTAATGCAGCCAACTGCAGCCGCAATGCGCCTATGACTGCCTGACTGTGTCTAAACTTGTGGATGGTGCTGTAAGAGATAAAACTATAGAGATTGCTCCTACATATAGATATTCCATATAGATACTTACTTATAGATTCCCTCTAGCTGCCTTTATTCAAGTTATTTAAGTGTCTATGCCTGTTTTTCTGTCTCTAAACTTGTGCGCAGTGCTGTAGGAGATTAAACTATAGAGATAACTGCTCTATAAAGACAGCCCCTATAGATACTCCGTTATATTTACATGCCTTCCAGCTGTCTTTACCTAAGTAATTTCTGCGCCTATGCCTATTTTTCTGTCTCTAAACTTGTGCGCAGTGCTGTAGGGGATTAAACTATAATGTAGACTTGTTCCTATATATGCCACCATTATAGATTGCCTTTACAAGCAACAAAATGTGTCATTTCTCAAGTATATTCTGCATCTATTCCTCTTGCCCTGTCTCTAAACTTGTGCGCAGCACTGTAAATCCTTAAACTACAGAGCAAACTACTCCTTATAGATGCCGCTTTATAGACACTCCCTTCTATCTCTTTTCCTGCTGCCCTAACTTAAGTAACTTCCTCTGCATGTCTCTAAATTTATGGGCAGTGCTGTAAGAGATTAAACTATAGAGATGCCTGCTCTATAAAAACATCCCCTATAGCTACTCCATTATAAATACCTTCCAGCTGTCTTTATCTAACTATTTTCTGCGCCTCTGCTAGTTTGCCTGTCTCTAAACTTGTGCGCAGTGCTGTAGAGAGTTAAGTTATAGTAGAATTAAACTCTTCTTCTTCCTTCCACTTCCCTTATAGATGCCTCCTTCCACTATCAATCAGTTCTGCCCCTACTCAAGTAATTTCCGCTTAATTCCTCTTCCTTCACTTCTTTCTCCAGCTTCTATTCAACTGCCCCGCACTGTATGCAACAACGCTGTTCGACTGTCGACCGCAGCGTTGCCACACTATTTGCAAATTATGCCGCGCCTTCTTTACGCTGCGGCCTACGAAGGCTGTGTTATCTGCCACGCAGACAAGCACAAACATGCACAGACATACACATACATGCACATGCACAAGCACAAACACGAACGAACATGCTCACACACTTGTAATTCCGCCTAGGTGGATATGGCAGCCCCAAAGTGTTTCTGTTTCATGCCCATTGCAACAGTTGCAACTTGCAGCGCGGCACAAACACACACACTACCGACCACACACACACACTTACACACTTGCACATGTGTGTGTGGCACGTCGAGTTGTTGGGCTGGTTGGTTCTGATGCGCCTCGAGTTCTGTCGAGTGCGGCTTTTGTGGGAAAAATTAAAAATTTCGAGTGGGCCGCAAGTGGTTTCAAGGATTTGCATTAAGCTCATGCAACCAGCCCGCAGAAGGGGGCAAAGAGAGAGAGAGAGAGAGAGAGTGGTAACGGCAGAGGCTTCATTTCCATTCAGCCTACCATCAGGCAGCTAGCTCCCTCTGTCTCCCTCTCTCCCACTGCACTCAAAGCCAGCCCTCAGCACACAAGCACATTAACGATACGTTGGGCTGTTAGTTTATGTTTCTCTTCTGCTTCTGCTGCTTCCTCTTTTCCTGCCTCTTCGTTTTCCTCTTCTGCTGCTGTTTCTGCTTGTGTTGCCAGTTCTGCTTTTGGGCTACGGCGGCGACTGCTGACAGGCGGCTTACGCTTTAATGGCTGTCCGTCAAAGCGAGCAAATTGCTGCAGATACCGACTTACGAGTGCCGACTAACTAACTAACTAACTGCGTAAGTGCTATCACTAGCAGCACCAGCAATGGCGGCACAAATGACAATCAGTTGCTTACGTAATGTTAATTGGGGCCTAGTCCAGAGAGTAGACGAGTAAGAGAGAGAGAGAGGGGCAGCTTATACTAATAAAAGCCTGGCAAATTGCATGTGGCTGCCACGCAATAACTATAACTGTCTCGCTCTGCCATACTACGAACTCCCCTTTTACTCATTTTGGCCGATCAATGCAATCGAACAAAGTGGCGGCAAGTCGATAACAGTGCAATTCGCCTGCCTACTGTTGTTGTCCTGCTCTGTCACTTTGCCCGCTCGCCTTGTGCTCCTTTTGGCCTGATCAATGTAATCGAAATGGTGGGAAGTCGATAACAAACTGCTTTGCACATTGACTGTTGCTATCTCGTTTTGCCCAACTGCCAACTTAACAAGGAGCAGCTTTTTGCGTGATCAAAAACATTCAACGCAAAAAGGAGCAAAGGCGATTAATGCTCCTTTTTGAGTTTACCTGATCAATCGAACGCAAAAAGGAGCAAACGCAATCAATGCAGCAAATAATAAAACGAAATGAAAATAAATGAACAAATAAAAGATGCAGGTAAATAAATATTAAATAAAAACTAAAAAAACAGTACAACTCATAAACAAAGATATAAACAGGCATTTACTTAGTAGTTGTAAACACTTCTGGCAGCACAAATGAAATTAAATCGTGTGCAATTTAAGCAGGAAAGACGCTAAACAGACAGCAAAGCATCTCTAATATCTTCAATATGTCTGGCAACTGCCAACTGCGGATTCTAATCTGCGCCCGTAACATTTTTGCGCGATGTTTGCTGCACACTCATCCCTCAACTTGTGCCTCGTGCCACACACCGCAGCAGCAGCAGGAGCAGCACCTGCACTCGAGCACATGAGTGGCTGGGCTGGGCTGGGCTGCTGCCTGGCTGACTGCTTGCCTGGGCTGCCTCGTAAGACTGACATCTCTCTCTCAGTATGCGTGCCATGGCTCGTTCGGGTACTCGTATGAATATCAACTGCTCTCGCTTGCATTCCCAACAATTACACACGGCTCAGACTCACAAAAACCTTTGCACGGCCCACTAAGCACACTTGTCAGTTTGTCTTGTAACTGTCGCTGTCTCCCTCTTGCACTCCTCCTCCTCCTCCTCTCTCTCTCTTTCTCTTGCACTCATCTCTCTCTGTCTACTTTTGTGTTGTCGTTTCGGGCTCTTGTTCTGCTTCTTGTTTTGCTGTTCTGTTGTTTTGTATTTGCCAAGCGCTTCAGTCGACTTCTGCACACACTTGCACATACACATGGATGTGCATTGCACATGTATAAATGCTATTTTTATTTATTTTGCCTTTGTTGTTGTGCTTGTACATGTACTTTGCCATCCTTCTTTGCTACGCCTCCTTCCCCCGTTTGGCTTGTGAAAAATTTCATAATAAAGTTGTTGAACTATTTTTCATAGCATAGTTTTAGGGGCTCGGTGCACTTAGGCGTATTAAAAGCAGCCCCTGAACGAAGCCAAACGCAGATGCAGATGCAAATGCCAGATAATAATCGGCACCAGCTTAAAGCGACTGAGTGGGTGTGGCAGTTGTGAGGGAGAGTAGGCGGGCGAGGGCAGTTGACGAGCTCGAGCAAAA
Source organism: Zaprionus camerounensis (assembly GCA_018904165.1). Classification (NCBI taxonomy): domain Eukaryota; kingdom Metazoa; phylum Arthropoda; class Insecta; order Diptera; family Drosophilidae; genus Zaprionus; species Zaprionus camerounensis. Next base: position 1,516,308 of record JAEIFS010000037.1, read on the forward strand.
AGTGAAAATGAGTGCGGCGCTCTCAGCTACGTGTAATTAAGTTGGCATCAAGGACGTGTCTCTCGGCGAGTGTGCCAGTGTATGAGTGTATGTGTGTGAGGTGTGTTAGTGTGTGTGTGTGTGGCACGCTTCAGGGCACTTTAAATTGCGCTCGCCGAGAGAGAAACAAATGGCTCTGCACCGCAACATGTATAAGAGGAGACGGAAGAGAAGGAGAGGGGAGAGAATGAGAAGAGAAGGAAGAAGAGAGTGAAGGAGAAGAGAGAAAAGAAGAGAGAAGGGGCAGAGCAAAGCTTGGTGCCAAGGGACAGGCGAATGCACAACGGTTACATGCACGTACTTCCTAATCCTTTTTTCCCACATGTGTGTGCCAGTGTGTGTGTGTGTCAGTGTGTGTGTGTGCGTGTATGTGTGTGCGTGTCCAGTTGGAGTCGGAATGGGATTCGCGACGATTCGCCTGGTCCGCTGCGGGTCTCAACAGGCGAACAAACAAATCGACTGGCAGAGGGGGCGGATGCCAGACCCGACCCCAGCACAGCTTCGACCCAGACCAGGGCATCCTCTCCGGCGGCGTGGCGAGGTCGAGTGCAGCTCGAGTCCAGCTTCCTGCTTCACTCTACAGCCGAACGAGGCGTGTCTAGTTCAGGGGCAGGGGCAGCGGGGGCACAGTCAAGTTGTAAGCAACGTGCGACGAAATCAAAAAGTTTGAAACAATTTCGTCGTAAATCTGCGAAAATAGTTTTACACGAGCTGCGCAGGCAGCCAGAAACAGAAACAGCAACAGAAGAATGAAATAGAGTAACAAAAGCAACAAAACGAAAAAGAAACAATGAAACACAGTGTAGAAGCAGAAGAAGAGAGCACTGGGCGTTGTATCTTGGTCAGTTTTAACAAACCGATTGAAAACGAGCCTAGAAACATTGACAGCGAATAGAGAAAAATGTAACAAAAAACTGTGCAGGTGCAAATGCGGGCAATGGTCAGACTTAAAAGCATAAAGGGGCAGGCTGAGTTGGTGAATTAAAGGGTCTTCCATTTAAAGAGACAATATAAGGTTCGTGAGTTCTATATTATTTATATTTGCGTTATTTCCCACAACATCAAACACAAATTCTGCTTAAATCGTTTCTTATATTTGTTTTGAGTTGCTTTAACGATTTTTAGCATTTTATAAGTTTTGAATATTCATAGAAATTTTAATAATGATATAGGGGGTAGTATGGAAAAATCACACAGGTTTTAAACTTTGTAAATTGATCAAATGTTAATATCAATTCAATAAACTGTTCATAAAACAAACTAAATGACATACGCAATGAAAATTGTTTTGTTTTTCAATAAAGTTATGAGTGTTGAAAGGCCGTTAAGTGTATAGAAGAAAAGGTACGGTCGGAAACTTAAACATCTACATTAATATGCACAACTTGGCTCCAGAAACTATCGATTGGTATTACAATTTCAAACAGCTATATCGATTAAAACCAAAAAAACTCTTCTATTAGTGTTTATCGATAATTTTCAATTGTAAAAACTTCCAAACCTTTCCCTTTTTTAAATCAACGACATTTTATGCTAATGCCTTATCAATATTGACCTCAAATCATAAGCCGAATGTCACACCCGTTCAAAATCTATTGATAATCCAACAAACTGATGAGCACAGAAAGTCAAGATGCGACTTTATCCTACCCGACTCTCCTCCAAATGTAAATTAACTCAAAACTCTCAAGTACTTACAAACACTGCACTTGAAACTCGTGTCTGGTCACACTGCGTATGCAATCACACTTTAAAGCGAGCTAAAACACAGTGAGAAACAACCCCAAAAATCACGTTTGCAACTCTTAAGTAGCTGCCTCTAAGCTCTTCCAATGCCTTCCCTCATTTCCCTTCCCACTCTGCCGGCACTCACTCACTCAGAGAGCTCCCACACAAAAGGCAAAAGGCAAACAGCAGCGCAGGGGCGTGGCACAGGGAAGGTAGGGGGGGTCTGCCTGGAAATACAGTTGCCAACCGCAAAATGCCGGAGAACTAAGCTGCCTGAAATAAAACTGTGAAATCCGTAACGAACAAATAAAACGTTTAAAATGCTCACAAAATCAGTTGCTGACAATGTCCGGCGTCCCCTTCCCTGTTCCCTCTTCCAGCTACACCCCTGTCTGAGGTTTGTGGCCAACTTTAAACTGCCAACATGCCATGTATGTTGGTCAGAAAAAGCAGAGAGAAGGGAGGGAGGAAGGGGGGCCATCACTGGGTGTAAGTGTAACTAATGCTCGGACTGTGGCACTAATTTAATTACGAAAAACGCAAAAGTGTCGCCTTGCCACATGCTGCAGCTAATGCAGCAGCGACGGTGGCATTGCTGACGCGCTCGCTGCCCATTTGCTGATTGCCGCAAATTGCTCTCCGTGGAGGAAGAGATGAAGGGGGGGAAAGAGGAGAAGTAACTCCTGCACAAGACAAACTCCTCGGCAAACAGGGAACAGTAACAAGAGAGTCTTCTAATTGTGCGGGAGTAACACAGTTCAGGCGAAGTAACTACGGAAAGGAGCTAAAAATGGCAATAACTACAGATATCGTTATCGATATAGTAATCGATAATTCCAGTTACTTACATATATAAAGCTTAACTAGCAAATTGACTGACAGTTAAAGCTAGAGCAAGGAATTATTAGTATTGTTGTTATCGATATGTTTATCGATAAATTAGTAAATTTAAAAACAAGCGTAGTTGCTCAATAGATCAATTCAAGCAACTGCAAATGAATTCAGAGATACATAGCAACAGCTAACTACATAAATAGCTATCGATATGTATTATAATCGATAGTAATGCAATCAGTTACTACCACTTACAAAGGCTATCCAGCAAAGTGACTGACAGATAAAGCTAGCGCAAGGAATCATAAGTGTTGTTGTTATCGATATATTTATCGATAAATTAGTTAGTAGAACAACAGCTCGTACTTTCTCAAAAGATCAACACAAGCAAATGCAAACAAAATCAAGGGTTAGATATCAATAGCTAACTACTTAAATAGTTATCGTTATGTATTTTGCTGAACACAACATTCTTTGTTCTTATCGATATGTTTATCGATAAATTAGTAAGTAGAAAAACTTTAACAACTTGCCAAAATCAACTGGAAAACCAAATACAAACTAAGTAAGAGACTATATTTACTACCTACGATATTATCGATATAATTATCGATAGTAAACAAACCAGCATAACCTATTTTGTTGTCATGTTTCGCATCTTTTCCATTTTGTACTTATATTTTCCTCTCAAAATTGTCACTTTTGCGTGGTATCTGGCCTTCTAATATGCCAAATTAGCAAGGTTCTTATCTATGCAACGCCGCTTGGCACATTTATTTTTGGCAAGCACTGTGGCCGTTGCATAAGCAGCACGAGAAGCAGCAGCAGCAGCAGCCAGAGCCAGAGCAGCCACCACAGGCTGCCTCAATTGCCGTGGCAACGTGGCAAACGAGTCTCAAGTTCGCATCGAGCGGCATCAACTCATTAGGCCAGACACTTGCCAAAGGATTTGATCGTGCCAGCCAGCTCTCGCTTTCCCTCTCTCTCTTCCTCTCTCTCTGCTGTCTTCCTCTCTCTCTCTTCCTTTCTCTCCGGTCTGCCTCTCCCTGTCTCTCTCTCTGTGGCAAATTAATTAATTTAAGTCTTATACAATTGCAATTGCCAGTTGCAACGTCTGAGGCCAAACAGCAATTGCAAGCAGCAATAAAACATTAGACAACTGTCTGTCTTGCTCTCGCTCTGCCCCCCTCACTTCTTCCCTCTCTCTCTGCCACTCTGCTCTGCCTGCAAACGAGGTTAAACATGTGCCGCACACATGGGAAAAGTGGCAGACACAGCCTGAGCTTTCCTGCCCAGCCCGACTGCATTCAATATTTTCCGGCAATTTTCCAGTCACAGTCTCAGGCAAAAACGATCAACGCCCAAAGGGGGAGAGAAGCAGAAAGAGAGAGGGGCAGTAGTGGCAAGTGGCAGGGCCAACGGGGCGTATGGAAAATCGATTTTAGTTCAAAATTAACAGGCCTCCAAAATGACAAACATTGCGCACTCCTGCGCTCAATTCAGAGACACGCAAAGCCTCCAAGTCGCCGCCGCACAGGATATTGCATATTTACACACACACTAGCACACACACACGCACACTAGCACACACTGGCACACACTCGCACACACATACTAGCACATATATATAGACACACTCTCTGAATGAAAAATGTTACTTTAAAGCAAAGTGCAGCCTCGTCTGGCAGCAGCATTTGCGGCACATTTGAGCAATTTGGCACACAGTGCCACACACTAGTGGTGTGGCATGAGGCAAGCTCAGGCCCAGCTCTGCGGGCTGCCCTGCTGCCAGTCATTTTATACATTTTGGTTGCATTGCGCACACATTTTCACATGCAAAACGAAATTGCAATCGAGCGCGTGTCAAAGGGCCAACCCGGCACCAAGATGTGCCTCCCCCTGCCACGCCTGCCTCCCCAACTGGGCAGCTAAATGCCCAGTCCTTTGTGCTGCATGCAGGTCTCGCTGGCTCGCTTAAACTCAACTTGTCCACGTTGACACGAACGGGATGGGGGGCGAAGCTGGCAGTGTGACGGAAATGTGAAACAAACGATTCGGACGAGAACTCCGAACTGCAATTGTGCCGCTGTCTCTATCTCTGTCTCTCTCTGTCTCTGCCTCTCCCTCTCACTCCCTCTCTCCCTGTGCATGTGCTGCCAAAAATGCAGTTGTTTCATTGTCACAATTGCCAACCCGCTCGCCAGTTGCAGTTGCAACTTGCCATTGCCCATTGCAGTTTGGCATTGTTGTTGTTGCTGCCACTGCTGCAGCTGCTGCCACTGCTCGGTCGACAGCGGAAACCGGAAGTGGTAAACATTCATGCAAAGACACAGCCTGCGTTTAATGTCCTGGCCAGTGCCCCCTACAGTCGCCCTCAACCAACTCCCTAGCTGCCCCAGCTACTGCACTCGGCTCCGCCGGATGTCGCTCATATGTAATGAAAAATCAATCAATGAAAATGCTGGCGAAAAACACATTCGTAACTGTTTGGAAAAGTGCACATTGACAGCGTGGAAAATTGGTAGTATCAACTGCAAGAACTCAATATAAAGATAGAAATTTGGGAGCTATTGCAGAAGGCTCTGGAAAGATTAAAGGCAGAAGAAGTATTTAGAAGGAAAATAAATAATGGTAAATAAATAAAGGAGAATAAATGCGTACAAAGTTATGTAGAAGTTTCTAATGAGAGTTAAAGAATATTCAAGAAATAAAGAGATATATAAAGCAAAATAATATGGTAACTGTTCAAGATCTTTATACACGCTACCCATAGGGTAGAAGGATGTTATAACTTTGTGGCAACTGTCTGTCTATCTGTCTATCTCAGAAATTATGATAGCTAAGGCTACCAAATTTGGTGTCTATAAAAGTTATTCTTGCAAGTTTGTTTTAGAATTTGGCCACGCCCCATACCGCGCCCGTTAATCGATAAAAATCGAACTGCAAGCGTAATATTAATGCAGAACAGTTTTGATTGATTTGCTTGCGATCGGATAATTCATTAAGAAGTTATTTAAGAACTAATTTTATGAGATACTGATTTTTAAGCCACTCCCTGAAGTATGCAACACAAAATAGAAAATATAATAGAAGTTACATATTTAAGAAATCGTTTTGGTCAGCTGGGTAGCGAATTTATTCGCACAGTGTAGCTTACTTGATTGTAGCTTCCGTGCTTGTTTTTATTTCCAAATTATCTCTAAAGAAAATTTGGAAAGTTCGTAAGAATTTACGAATTTAGTGTAATATAATAAAATGTTAATTATTTAAGACTATTTTCAATATAATTGAAAGGCTTACCGGATCTTAAAGAGTGCTGAAGTAGCTTGGAAGCCTGAAAAAAAAACCATAAATAGAAAAGAAAATAGTCAAAATAGTTTTATAATCACACTAACTTTAAAGAATATTCCTCTGAATGTTGAACTCAACAAAAGAATATATTTTGTATAATATTTCCTCGATATTCTATTAACAATAATACTATTTAATCCATCCATACTATCTATAACTACTAATTAAATTCATTAAATCAATTAAAACCTCCTATAAAGCATACCATCCATACTATCTACAACTACTAATTATACATATTCATTAAATCAATTAAGACACAAAGCTGCCACAAAGCACAACAACAACAAATTGAATTGCAACTTTCACCCTCACAATGCTCAAGTCTCACTTCCATCCACACTCAACTTGATTTCCAATGGATCCTGAAGTGCACTTAATATTCAATATACTATAATATTTCAGTGCTGCTACAAGGGTGGGGGGTAAGTTCTACAAGTTCTTATTATCGTGCTGTTTCTTTCTTTTCTTTTGGTTATCTCAAGCAGCTCTTTTTATCAGCCTATTGATCGTCCTGGCCAAGCAGGCGAACGAGCAGCGTCTCAATGTCAATTGCCGGCGCGCACTTCAGTGTCGCCCAAAGTGTACCAACCCCTGATATGGCTACGCCTCCCTCCCTTTCTCCACTACTTCTCCCTGCCCCTGCTGGCTGCCAAACAATGCCAGGTTGCCGTGTGGCAAGCAAATTCGAGAAGCAAGAAGCAGAAAAAGCAAAGCAAAGAATACGTGCGACAGCCCCCCAAAAGGCAGTTAAAAGACAAAAGAATTGTGACTGTGCTGCCACGGACGGACAAAGAGCAAGATGAAGGACAGAACGAGGAGTAGAAGAGAGAGAGAGAGAGAGAGAGAGAGGGGAAGTGGGAAAGGAAGGAGGCTGCAGGTATGAGCGCCAGCAGACGTAGACGGTAAATTGAAATAAATGCAAGACGACTGTTAAAGTTGCCGCCGCACGTTTCAATTGCGTTGGCAGTGCCCTATGTCTCCGTCTCCCCCTCTTGCTTACGCCCCTGGCGAACATCATCCACGAAGTGTTCCCAAGTAACAGCAGCAGAAGGCAGCACAGGCAACAACAATTTTCGGTGCTTATTAATAATGCAGCGGCCGCAATTCAATGAATTTTTGACTCTGCCCGCACGACGACGACGACGACGATGAGAACGATGAGCAGCACGGGGTCAGGGTTCAAGCAAGGAAAAGAGGGGAAGTGGGAAGAGGTAGTATACTACCCCCCTCCCCCACAGCTTGCCTTCACTCTGCTGCCAGAGCAGAAACATAATTTTGCTGGGCTATCTGATGAACCTTTTAGTCACGCAAGGCGGCGGCGGCTGCAGCCAAGAGATGCGATGTAGGCGAAGCAGAGCAGGGCAGGGCAGGCAAGGGGTAGAGGGGTGTATAGAGGGGTATAGAGAGGGGTTGCAGAGCGTAGCAGGGCTTGTGTAACATGGCTGCTTAAAACCTTTACGTGCGACAAATTTACGACTTGAAATGTGACCGCAACAGGCGGCACAAGGCAAAAGGGGGAAGAGAGAGAAAGGGGTTAGTGGGCTAGCCAAGGGAGGGGAAAGGGGGCAGGGGCAACTACCACGAGCTTATACAAATTTCGCAAATACAGTTACATATGTAGCTACTCCACCTGCCTACCCTTCCCGCCCTCCCCGGCAGCAGTCGCTTTTAAGCGCATGTTAACCTTTAGTCCCAACACCAACAACAACATATGTAACAACAGCAACAACAACAATACATTGCAGAGCGGGAAAAACAACAACTGTAGCAACAACAAAACAGTTCACTGTCCATTACATAAATATTTTATTTCAATAAAACGTGAGCAGGTTTTTATGAATTTCATCGGCATTTCATGGCAAGGCATTTTTTGCACTTTACTGTCGCTTAGTGGCATCGTTCGTGTTTTGTTAGTGTTAGATCGCTGGGTTTTTGCACTGAGAGAATTAAAGGGGGCAGTTGTGTGGGAGAGAGACAGAGAGATAAAGAGAGAAGTAAGGGAAGTATTGGAGACAACTGTGAAGAATACTTTGAACAGTGATAAGTTTAATTAAAAGTTGAAATGTTGTTAACAATTAAAATGCACGTAGAGAAAGCAAGACAAAGTACATAAAAAAATAATACGTGAAATTTTAATTAAAAGACAAATTTTTTACAGTTTCGGCAGCACATTTCGGATAGATGCTAAGCTACAATGCCAATATAACCGAATTTTTGCCCTCAAATGAGCTAAATAATACTCATATCACACAAATAGGTCGTTCAGCCATTTAGTACTAAAGTTTCTCAATTTGTATTAATATTTGAAACAATTTGTTCAATATTTAAATAAATTATTATTTTATTTATCTCCCACTTTTCTGACAGTGCTTTATGTTATTAAAGAGAAAGTTGTAATTGCATAAAATAATTATTTGAATTATCTAAATTTATATTTAAAACTTTTTCCAATTTATATTTATATTTTAAACAATGTTTTGCAATATTTCAAAGTAATTAATAAACCATTTATGTTTTTGTTTTCTCTCAGTGCATTGTTATTATTATGGAGAATGCTTTTATGCATAAAATATTCATTTAAGTCTATAAATATATATTTTTAATTCTTATCAATTTATTTCTATATTTTTCTAAAATTAAATTAAGTTTTCTTTTATTTCTAGGTCTTTTTATTTTCATTGTTTGTATTATACATATACTTAATTTTTTTAATTTTGTATTTAGTTATTTATGTTTTAAACCATTTTCTTCATATTTTTAATAAATTTTTTTTAATATTTTGTATTCCTTTTTATTCTAATTTTCCCTTCGTTTTTTCCTATTTAAATCTAATAATAATAATTTTACATATATTTTAAACAATTTACAACCTTTCCAATATATTTTTCTTTCAATTCCCACTCCTTAATTTCTCTCAGTGCACTGTATTTTGTTGTTGCTGTTGGTAAAAGGGTTTTTGTGCCCCTATGGGGCAACATCTGCATACGGACAGGCACACACACGTTGCCCTCACACACACACCCATTACACACACACACACACACACACACACACACGTGCTCAGCAGCCTTCCCTGTCGCTGTCCATTGATGTATGAAGCATTTGATTGAATTGACAGCGCGCACACACTCCCAACCACACACACTTGCACACACACACACATATACAAGTTGAACTGCTACATATCTTCATTCCCCTCTCCATCCCCTCCTCACACCTGTGGGCCAATCGAGCGCATATCGCATATCGACACCGACTGCTGCGGGCCATAAAAAAAGAAAGAGAATGTCATAAATTTTCAACGCTTTTCTCTTCTTTTGTGCGAGTGTGTGTGTGTCTGCTTGGGTGTCAGTCTGTGCCAGGGTGTGTGTGTGTGTGCCTGTGTGTGTTGTTTTTATGCACATTAAGTTAATTGAAAAACGCGCAAACCGTACATGAGCCTCATTTGCCTCGGCCTCTGATTGAGCTTGTTAAAAAAGCAAACTGCCCTACATAAAGACGCACAGAGAGTGTGGGATGGAGTGTAAGGGTGTGTGAGTGTGTGCTTGTGTGTGTGTGTGTGCGTGTCTTTGTGTGTGTTTCTTGTGCATTTGTTTGCCTTATTGGCAATGGGGGAACGAAAACATTAATCTCCGTTTGCCATTGGCCAAGGACAACACAACAGACCACAAAAATGCTACAAAAGCAGGCTAATATGTGTGTGTGTGTGTGCGTGTGTGTGTGTGTGTGCGAGGGCACTTCCTGGTTGCATAAGCATTACTGAAGCCCCGCGCGCGCGACTTAGCAAACAAACGTGGCGACGTCGTTGTTGCTGCTGTCCGGGCTGCGCTTATGCACCACGGAAAATTGAAAATTTTTTAATCTCTGTCGAAAAGCGGAAACACGCAACAACAGTGAGAACAACAACAACAAGCAGGGTGACAACAACAGCAACAACAACAACAAAGGCAGCAACACACACACACACACAGAGAGACAAACGCTGACAGGCGACCACAGCGTGGCAGGCAGAGCAGGCAGGCAGGACGCAGGCAGTGAGGCACGCATTGATGTATAGGCTGTGTATGCAAGGTGCATGGGCAAGGGAGAGGGGGCAGGCAGTGAGTAGGGCAAGGGAAGGTAGAGAGTGTGGGGCAGGCAAATGTCCTGCCAGCGGGTGGCTAACAAGCCAACAGCGGGACGCACAAATTGAAATGAGACGCGGCCCGCAAGCTCGCTCCACATTGCCACCGTAAACTGTCACGCACTGTCCGCCCACTGTCATGCCACGCCCCCACGCCTGCGTTGAATATACACATTTAATAGCGCTCAGCATATTTAAATCGCAGCCAAAAAGCATCAACAAAATACAAAACAAACTTTGTGCTGAAGCTGAAGCTCATTTTACAAATTAGCTTGGAATTTATTCAAATTGCGTTGCCTACTTTCGAGCGACAGTGTGAAGAAGACAGAGAGAGAATGCAAGAGGGGGCAGTGGCACAGAGCAAGTGGCAGTTATGGAGAGAGAGAGAGAGTAAGAGAGAGGAGTGTGCGGGGGAGGCAGCCTGTTAAATAAATTATACGCAGATTGAATCGCGTTTTGGAAAATAGATTTTCCGCCAACTTGGAGACAGTTTGTGAAAACTGCGGAAAAGCGCTGGGAAAATCGCTACAGCTAATTATTAGTATTATTATTATTTTTATACGCATATCTAATAATTATTTTGATGATTGTTTTTCCGCTCTTTTTGCGCCGCATAAATTTTGCATTTAATTTTCATGTTTATTTTGCGCGGCGAAAACTTTTGCATTATTTCCCTCTCTCTGTCATGCTCCCTCCATCTCTCTTTTTCTCTCACTCTCTCTCTCTCTTCTTTTGGCTGCCCCTGGCTGTGTTTTTTCCGCTCGTCGCACATTTTCACGCGGCAAATAATCAGCAGCAAATGTCGCAGCATTTGACGCCGCATTACAAAGTCAAAAGTCGACAACGCGTGGCGCCCCAAAGTAGGCAACACACTTTGGCAGCACATTCGCGGGACTTTAATTGCAGCCAGTTGCCAGTTGCTGCTGCTTCTACTGCCGCTGGCAGCGGAAAAGCTGAGAAAAACTGTGGAAAAACTGTTGCAAAATGCAATTAGAAAATACCGCGTGCGCAAGAGAATTTTCCATCGCTGTCCCTCAAGGACACGCGCATTATGCTTATGCCTTATGCCGCCTGTATTTACTTTGTACCACAAAACGTGCTGACCATTTCGATTTATAGCCCCATGCCACGCCCACTTCTTTGCCTCCCTTCAGCCCTCTCTTTCTCTCAGCGGCCTGTGCTCATTTGGAATTCAATCTAATAATTAACATGGCAGTAAAAAGCACACGGCCCGCTCAGTTCATTCATTATGTAACGCTGTCCCCCTCTTTACTCCCCTCTCCTCTATCTCTCTCTATCTCTATCTTCCTTCCTTCTGCTTCTTCTCTTCTTCTTACTCCCTTCATCACTTTTGCTGCTTGCCTTTTTGTGCTGTCATTTAAACTTGAAAACTTTTCGTCAGTTTGCGCCAGTTTTATTGGAGACCAACGCAATGTAGCTGAGCAAGAAAGAGAGGCATAGATAGAACAAGAAAGGGAGAGGAGTAGAGAGAGAGGCAGAGAGAGGGAAGAAGAGAGGAAGAGGGAGGCAAAGCACACACAAGATGACAACGACCTGGGCTGGCAAACTCATTTAAGCCAAACAAACATTTGTAGTCTTAATTTTCGTGGCTCATCATAAACTTGGTTACATTGAGCCACGCCTGCCCCCGCCCTCTATGGTGTGGGGCAGAAGGTGCAGTAGCCCAGCGGGAAACAGCAGTGGCATACAGCGTGACAAAGGTGCTTCCTTTTGTGGTGTAGAATTGAGCTGTAAGTGCAGATATGCTTCATACAGCCTGCTTAACATTGGTGTTGATTAGGACTGCTTTATACACATGATTATCTGCCTTCCACAACTAGTGAAAAGGCAGTACCTATGGAATATATAACTTAAAGTATTGTTTAAGGATTTATTGAGGTACTAAGTTTGCGTTTCGGGTTACTTTCTATTATAAATTGATATACAGACTTGTTACATTCTATGTCAAAGTTAGTCAAACTTCTCTGTCCTTCAAGCATATCAATTCATGTGCTACGGCAACGTTAACCAACACTGTTTTGATATTGATATACATTGATTAGAATAATTACATTATCTGTCCATCTATAATCAGTAGATAAATGGAAAAGGAACTTTTGATATAGAATATTATTGCTATACTATATTACACTGTCAAGCCTTACCTTCTGCACTGCCAAGTTCTTTCAACATCTCCTACATCTGCTCTTCGCACTACTTTAGTCAATACCTCCATCAGCTCTTCCTAGTTAACCAAAACTGCTATGTTATCTATGTGAGCTAGTTGCAATAAGTACCATCTACTTCTATTTAAAGTGTAAATTGGACATAAATAGCCTCTCTCATTTAAATTAAATTAAAATTATTATTTAAACAGTTTAATAAAGAATTATCACAATGTTAAGCCTTACTTTCAGAACTGAAAAGCACTTATAGCACTACACACACCTACCTCTACATACTACCTAAGTCACTACCTGCCTCACCTCTCCCTAGTCCCACTGGGTGCAGCTTAAAGTTTGCTTCGCTTGTGGGTTACACTTGGTTAATGATTTTCATTAAATTCTTACGCCTTTTGTCGACGCCGCCTTTAAGCACACACACACACACAGTGATGGGAGCAGGGGGTGACAGAGAGGGTAGATGTAAGTGAGACAGACAACGCAACATGCTCAGCTGGCGCTTCCCTTTCCTACCCCTCTCTCCCACTCTCTTTCTCTGTGCCTGCAGTTAACTTTGTGTTTTTATCGTTATTTGTGTTGAACACGCATACTTAACACCAACACCAGCTCACACACACACACCAGCACACTCTCACACACACTCGCACACACACACTGACACACCAGGCACACGCATAGCCTCTGCCAGCTCGTGCACAATATGGCCAAATTCTCATCAAAATTTAATGCTGAAATTAACAAATCTGTTTACAAATTTATTAAAACGTTCGCTCAGCTCTTGCTCATTTGACTGCCTGCTGGCAGAGAGAGGGGAGAGGGGGAGGATGCAGACAGGGGTAGCCTGCACGAGGGTAGCTTTTTAATGGCTGCGCATGATGCGAAGGTGTTTTGTGCTGATGTCATCCACTTAACCCGCTCCACAAAGCCCCCAGCTGAGCCGAGGCAAGTTTGAAAGATGCGATGCGATTTGTTCTAGACTGCAAGTGCAGTAGACAGTTGCATATGTATGCCAGACTAGCTGATACCCTGTATTGCAAAAAAGTAAAGATAAGTAACGATTTATTCTCAACTACAAGTAATGTAGAGTAGTAGTTATAAGCTGTATGCTTGACTAGCTTATACCCTGCACTACAAGGCATTAACTTAAGCTTGTTCAGCTGCTTAACTTCAGTTTGAATAATAGTATGCAATTTGTTTGCAACTGCAAGGTTACTCTATGTACTCATGTGTGTCTTTAGACTCTATGCTAGACTTGTTGATACCCTGTAATACACCGGTCTGTAGAGTTATTCTTTGCACTCCCCAATTTTAGCTGTTGTCGTTGCACAGATTTAGGAGATTTAGGAGATTTGTAAGTGACAAGAACTGCAGTAGGCACTTTTCTCTGACTACTAGTCTACCTTATACCCTGTAATACAAGAAATTTACTCGTTGGACTAGCCAGTTTCAACTTAATTGAACTATTTTGACTGTTTCAGGTGTTTAATTCTTGTCTACAACTGCAATAGACTGTATATCTTAAGTGATAGCCTAGCTTATACCCTGTAATGCACATGCAACTAGTCTAAACTCTTTAAATTGCCAAGTTACAACTGCTATAAAGCCAGAGATTTGTTTATAGCCTACATTAAACAGTTTTCCACGACTTATAGACTGCTAAATACCCTGTAAAATACACAACTAACTCAACAGACTAACTTCCAATAATGACTGCACTTTGTACTTAGCTGTAACTGCTTTAGATAGTTAATAAAACATGCTCGACTGGCAGCTACCCTGTAATAAAGAGCATAAACTCACGCTCTCTCTACTCTAACACTTTACCTGTTACATGCTCTTATGCACACACACCCAACATACCCTACACTTAACTACTAACTAACCACCCTCTCCCCATATTACAGGGTACAACAAAAGCAATACAGCAACAATGGCGCTGGTGACGCTGGCATAACGGTAATTATTCAATATGCAAACATGCGAACGGCAGCGATTAACATATTATAATTCATACAACAGAAACAAACACACACACACACACGCATACACACACACACAAGCAGGCAAACAACAACAATAAGGTGTCAAAATATGTGCTGTATGGGTGTTATGTTTGTTTGTTGTACCTCTGTGTGTGTGTGTGTGCATCAGCGACGTTTTGCATAATTTCCGAAAATTTCAATTGATGAGAATTTCATAGTTCAAACAATCGCCGAGTGTTGGCGTGTTTATTTAAACAGGGGCGTATGTCAAGTGGGGGGCTAAGGGGGGCCCACTCGTAGATCTGTGTGAACTCTAAACATTGTGCAACGCTGATAATGATGTGGCACGGGAGAGAGAGAGAGAAAAACAAACGTTGGCAGCTCAACTAATTCGACTAATTCGCCTAAGCGTTTATCGAAATTTGATGGAAAAACAATCGAAATGTGCCAAAACAGAATCTCGCACACACGTTTTGCACACCCCACTGACTCTTCGCACTGCCACAAAAGAATGTGGATAATTTAGTGACACACACGTTGCTCTGCGAAGAAGAGATACTATATGCATGTGGGTCACTCACAACTCAAATGAAAGTCGGGAATTTGCAAAGAGAGTTTATGGGAATGTGAACATTTCGATTGCGACTCTAATTGAGTAGAAAATTTGTAGAGATTTTTGACATCATGTTTAGGCAGGTGACATTAAAGACTTTAAACATATATGACGGGGGTAATAAAGCTTTGGAACTTAACTATAAATCGAGAACTTGTGAGGTTTATGGTCATGTTAAATGTTGATAGACCCCATTATGAACTATTAGAGAGTTGTTGGAAGAATGAATAGGTTATTGCCCTATAGACTAGAGTGAAACTTAGGTTTGGATGGAGATGATATACCTATTAATGAACTATTAGAGAGTTGTTGGAAGAATGAATAGGTTATTGCCTTAAAGAGTTGAGGGAAACTAAAGTTCGAATTCTAGACCATAAAGCTATTTTCGAAGTATTTTTATGAGTATGTTAACTTCTCATTGGGTTTAAGTGAATTGAAGACTTATAAAGACACATGTTGAGTTTGAACAGTAACTATTGCAGACTCAAGAGATAAATGAGAGATAGTTATATATTATATCATTATTATAGATATTCATTTTGTAGATTAACAAGAGAATTAAGCCTAGAAAGAGAATATTGCTAGACCATTTATTAAAAGAGGAAATCAAACAAGGAGTGCATTCAGTAAATTGACTTGCCTATGAAATATTTATAAAGATAAGGAAGACAATATATCATTATTATTGAAGTTCATTATGTAGTGAGAAGTCAGGAATGTGTATTATCATGAGCAAGAGAAGTTTCGGAAGGAGAAGTTTGGAAAATAAAACTTTTTGAAAGCGAAGTTTTGATCGACAGTTCATATGGTACATCAAATAGTCCTATAGACTTATTTATTAACCTATTTATAGACCTATTTCATGAAGTATTATAAACCTATGAAAGAGAGGCTTTGTCAAAATAAGTTTCAAAAAGAACAGTTTTGACCGACTGTTCATACAGCAAAAAGACCTACTTATAGACCTATTAAAAGATCTATTTATAGACTTATTTATTATCCTATTATAAACCTATTAAGCCTGCAAAGTGTATAACCATGATTAAGAAAAGTTTCGGAAAGAAAAGCTTTGTCAAAATAAGTTTCAGAAAGAGAAATTTTGACGACAGTTCATACAGCAAATTGACCTATTTAAAGACCTATTTATAAACCTATTATATCATCCTATTATCCTACTATATCATAGACCTATTACAGCTACTTATAGTAACTCTTCCCTACCACTCTCATACACTATACATTACTTAAGATACCTCACAGAGCATCTCTGATACCCTTTCCCTCCACTTAGCTGCAGCTTATGTCAAACACTTTGTAGCCTACATGGGCGCCAAACAAGGCAGGGGGAGGGGGTGTCCGATGGGTAACGGGATTTAAGCCATGTGGCTTAAACACTTAATCAGTTAATTGTTGTGGAGGCACCACGAAAGCAGCAAGGAAGGGAGGTACGTGCAACAAGATGGTCTGCGCTTTTTTAATTAACAGCGCCATTTACACAGCATTACGAGGCACCGAGAGAGAGAAAGAGAAGAGGGCAGCAAAGAGTGAGTGAAACAGAGTGAGAGGGAGCAGGGGCATAGGCAGTGGCAACAACAACGAAAAATGGCCGTTATCACGCCACAATAACCTCAAAATTTATTCACTTTATTGATAATGCAATAAATCGCAGCCAGTGGGCGTTGCAGCTGTGTGTGCCTACGTTTCTCCTTCACTGTGTGTGTGTGTGTATTTGCCATGCACAACTGCAACTGTATGCGGGCTACTGTATGTGTGTCTGTGTGTGTGTGTGCGGCTGTGTGTGGCAATTTTTTCGTAGCATATTTCGGGCTGGCGCATATTTTTCATGTTTGCATATTTCATTTCAATTTTATTTCTTCTCGATACACACAGCACCCACTCGCTCAGTGTGTGTGTGTACGAGTGTGTGTGTGTATTTACATGCACTGTAAAATATGCCATGAAAATCAACAAAAATGCACACCCAGCAGAACACACACACACACACAAACTGCACGTGAATGAGCCTCAGTTTGCAGTTTTCAGTTTTCGGTTTGCAGCAATCGTAAAATTCTCACGCCGCATGCCACAGCTGAAAAAAACACACTAAGAGAGAGTGAGAGAGGGAAGTAGAGAGAGGGGGATAGATATATGTATGTATGTGTGTGTGTGATCATTGCAATTGTATTTCGATTTTATTGCTTGTGTCTTTAGAAGGAAACTCAACAAAAAAAGAAGGAGGAGGAGCAGCCGATGGCAAGGGACATTCGCAATATTTTCGTTTCATTTTCACGACACAATGTGTTGATAAGACAACAGTGCAGGGGGGGAAGGAGCGCCAGAGAGGGGCGTAGTTGGCAAGCATGTCGCCTTACATGCTCGTTACAATTTCCGTTGCCGCTGTCCACTGCCCTCCCCCCCTAGGCCGCTGTCAGTTGTGATCCACTTTTGCATACATTTCGCACACTTAATGCCGTGTCTGCTGGCCCTGCTCCCCCTTTACCCCACTCTTTCCTATCTTCTCCTCTTTCTTTGTCCCTCCTCTTCTCCCTCCCCTTCTCCCTCTCTGAGCCTGACAAATTGTGCTGCGTGTGTGAGCTTATTAGCCAAAAAGCTTAAGGCTTTAAGGCCTGTCTACATCTGCCTTTGCCCTTCTGCATCTCTTTTCCACTCTCTCTCCCTGTTGGCGCCCTTTGGTCACACTTGATTGGGGCCAGCATCTTTTTGGGTTCTCTCTGCCAGTCTAGCTACATCTCCTACTGCTCCTCCCTCTCCGCATACTCCCCCAACTTGTCTCCTACTGCGTCGCAGCTGCGCGCTATTCGCACTTCCGGTTAGAGTCCATTTAGGGGCAGCATATTGCGGCGTTGCTGTTGCCACTTTTGCGCATATTTTGCAAAATCATTACTTAAATACACACAGAGCAAGAGGGAGGGCAAGCCAAGGAGTAGTAGTAGAGAGAGAGGGGGAGTGAGGGGGCACAGCTGGCCCTGGTCGAGTGTCCAGCGAGCTGCCAAGGCAAGCCAAGTTTCGCCTGTCGCCAGTCGCCTTTCGCCTTTTTGGCTCGTTTGCTTTTCGTGCAGAGTTTTAAAATGCATTTTCGTTCTACACGCTGCAGCTGCGTCGCGCAACAGTGGCACAGTGGGGCAGATAGACTAAATATTGCACAGATTTAAAGAAGAAGAAATGTATAAAGAAGTAAAATAATTATTAGTTTACCCAGCTAAGGCAGAAATTGTTCAATTTGCTGATCATTTCAATTGCACAGTGGTGCAAATATGCAAAATATGGCACAGAGTTATAAGATACATAAATAGAGACTTAAAGCAGCTCAACTTTAGCAAGCTAAAGCAGCAGTTAAACAATGTACTGAACATTTTAATTGCACAGTGGTACAAAATGACAAAATATCCTAAAAAATCAACTGAGAATTAAGTTTAGATATAGTTTGTCAGCCTAAACAAAAAGTTTACCAATTTATTGATAATTTTAGCTGCACAGTGGGCTGAATAGGCAAAAAAGTGTGCACTAAAAACAGCAGAAATACTTTCAGCTGCACTTGCCTTAACTCCCCCACTTGGTAGCTCATTTTTTTCCCGTTCACAATTCCATCTACCACACCCACTGTGCTGGCTTGCTTGCTCGCCAGCCCAGCAGGCTGCCTGCCACAATCCTTTTTGTGTGGCAGAGCTGCACTTTGTTTGCACCTTGTTGCAGTTTAGTTGCGACTTAATTTATGAGCTGCATTCTTTTTTACCTGCCAGCAAGGCGTTGTAAGCTGACACGCCCCCCCCCCTGCCCCAGCTGCCCCTCTACAGCTGCCAGCTGGTTACAAATAAATTGCGGTACAAGCAAGCGGACAGTTATTATTGCCCCAAGATTAGCAACAAATTGGCGGCCATTATGAATATTCATACGCACTCACATTGTTCTAGGAGGGGCGGGGCACAAACACAAAAGAGAAGCCGACGCCGCCGCCTTCACCTGTTTGTCTGTGTTTACCTAGCACAGGTGAGAAAATGCTAATCCGCAGTGCGAGAAGACTTCGACACTCTCATCAATATTGACCAGCAGATTAAGTGCGAACTCCCCCGCACACGTGTGCCCCCTCCTTACCCCTCCCCTCCTCTCCTGTCTCTCTCTCTAAACCCTAGCCAACCCGAGCCTGACTCAGGTTTCCCTCCCTCCTTTCCACTTCCCCCTGTATTTGCATTGGCTGCCGCCGTTAAGTGTGAAAAAATTCCAAGAGAATGAATCGAAAGAAAAGACCTAATGAGAGATGAGCTGAGAAAGAAAGCAGGAGAAAAATAGAGTGAGAAGGAGTGAGATAGAAAGACAGACAGCCAAAGAAAGAGAGGCTGATAGCGAGTAAAATGAGATGCTCGGATCAGCGATGCCAATTAGCGGCGTGTCTAAAATCTAACACCTTGTCAAAGTGAAAGGCCTCAGTCGCATGCTCAAACGAAGCGAGTAGGAAAGAGAGAGAGAGAATGACAGAGAGAGAGGGAGATTGAGAGAGGTGCGCGGCTTAAGTAGCTACTACTTGTTGTGGGTGGGGCAACATCTTAATGCTGCCAATTGCCCGTTTTATGCATCCACAGTGCCGTCTCTAAGTGGGTGAGTGCGTAACCGAGTAAACAGCGGTAGCTACCATCTTCCCCTCTCCCCACTCTCACACTCCTCCTTCTCCTTATTTCCCGATTATTTGCTGTCGTTCTAGCAGACGACTGTTTACACATGTCTCTGTGTTCGACCACTCATTCATATGCGCATTCATGCGTATTCAACATCATCGTATTCGTCTATTTGTGTTGGGGGCATCCCGTTGCGCCGCCCCTGGCTCAACCAGGGCTACTGTGCTTGGCTTTAATCACCCTAATTACACAGCTAAAAGGATTATCATGTCGCTGACCGCAACAACTTTCAGCTGCAGCTTTAACTGAGCTTTTTTCGCGCACACATAACCTCACACCGCAGTCCCCAAGCACCTAAACCCCTAACCCTAAGGTGGCCAACGCTTAACTAGCTTATTAGTGCTGCATTTATTAGTTTAAACATCAATTTCAGTTCTCTACTTCAATTTCAGCTACATTTTCAGTTCATCTTAGCACACATAACCTTAAATTAGTATCACGAATACCCTAAACCCTTTTAACCTAAACCCTAAAAACCTAAACTAACTTATTAGAGTTGAATTTATAGTATTAGTTTAAATACACTAAAAAATGCAACATAATATCCCCAGTTTCAGGTGTATATCTTTCACTTCTCTAGGTACAGTTTCCCTCTTAAAATATAGCTTCATCTACAGTTCTCAACTTCTTTCCCACAGTTGCCAGTCAAGAAATTAGGTCAGTGGGCACACTTTGCACTTTGTTTTTGTTTAAACAAAATATTAGCAAAAAGTTTAAGCGAAACATGACGAAGCAACCAATGAAACTGTGAGAACTTAATTAACTGTGTCCTCTCTAGAGCAAGAAACCACTCTGAGTTGGCAAATAAAGTGGAAAGAGAGAGAGAAAAGGCAACTGAAATATATACTAAACAAACTACGAAAGTTGTCAATGAATCAGTGATCAATGATCAATACTTAGTATAGATCTAAAAAAAGATGTCTAGTTATAAAATGAATAGTAAAGCCATACTCAAGATAACTTGCGCAATGAATGGATGGATAGTAAAGTATAAAGATATGTGCTGAGCATGACAATTCTGAATTATAAATATATGTAGATATGAACCTGCGATAATATAAAAATAGTTGATACATAATTTAGGTAAATGGCTGAACGATATGCTTTAAGCATATTTGGCCAACTTCAGTACATAAATAATAACACAAATTGTTCAATAGTTTTCAGTTATAATAGGTATAATTAATCAGTATTAATCAGATATAAATAGCAAAGTAAATTCCGCCAAAATAGATATAATAGATTCATCTCTATAGAAAGTTTATTATGAGTAATAAATAATTTAACCTTCCACTCTTAATATAAATTATAATTCCAAAGCTTATACACCTATTTCCATTACCTCCACCTCTCACCTCTTTCACGACTCTCCCCAAAAAACTCTTCCATTAAACTATAAATTGCTAATTCAATCAAGTCGATAATCGAACTGGAATCGAGCTGAAATCGTTTTGGGTGTTGGGTTTATTAAATTCTAGGCACATGTGGCTA
The DNA here is from genome assembly GCA_018904165.1 of Zaprionus camerounensis. Classification (NCBI taxonomy): domain Eukaryota; kingdom Metazoa; phylum Arthropoda; class Insecta; order Diptera; family Drosophilidae; genus Zaprionus; species Zaprionus camerounensis. The sequence continues at coordinate 1,537,346 of JAEIFS010000037.1, forward strand.
AAAAGCGGCTTAGTCTAATGGCCATTTTGGGCAATTGCGCTTGCACTGGCCCTGGCCCAGGACTAGGCCTTGCCCTGGGGCAACTACTCAGCTCAGAGAATCGTTGTGCGCAGGCGATAGGTCAAGCTGAAGCCAGTCTCCTGTGTGGCATCGAGTGTCATCTCGTCGCTGGCAAAGTGCATCATGTAAGGGGGCGAGGCTGGCAGAGGCAAGGCATACAGGAAGTAGTAAAGGGAATATGAGGAAAAGGGTACAAAGAAAGCAAAACAGAAAAACAGGCGACTTACCAAAGACGACAAGGTTGTCGTTGGTGCCGCAGTAGTAGGTGGGCTGGTAGGCGGTATTCCTGGACAGTATGGACTGTGGTATCAACAGATAATCCTCCTGTCTGCCCGGTGTATGCACCGTTGCATGGCAGGCCTCGTCGTAGCCCTCTGTGCCATCACCCGTCTGCAGCGACATGGCGAACTTGCTGAAGTTGTATCTGCCAGGAAGAAAGAGAGAGGGAGATAAGTCAGCTGCCCGCATGCTCGTCTCGCAGTTGACGCAGGCACTCACTCAATCATGCTGGCACTCGTCGTGGACTTGATGCAGATGGTGTAGCTCAGATCCGGCAAGTAAGGATACCCCGAGGCAGGTTGATAGTTGAAGCTGCGTATGGTGCCCGACAGTTCCGTGTAGAACTGTTGGCAACCGGCTGGTGCTAGCAGGTCGTAGTCGGCATGATGGGAGGCAAAGATGTTGCGCAGATCCTGCAGGCTATTTGTGCTGCCCGTCAGACTCGAGCGTCGCTTGTTCGACAACTGTGGCGCCTCCAGCTGTGTGACAATCAAGCGCCAACTAGTCTGAGCCCAACGCGTGGGCACAGTGAAGGTCAGTGTGATCTGATCAATGCCTGCAGCCACGTTGAAGGGCAGATAAAGATGTTGCCCCGCATTGACGCCACATAGCTTGAAGTTGCCTGCCTCAAAGTAGTCCTGGCACTCAAGTATACGTTCATCTGAGGCACTCACCACCGGCTGTGGCAGCTCAAACTGCTCGAAGTCAATGCGCAGCTGTTGCACATTGGCGCTGTATGCCTCGATGGTGTATTGGCAGGTGTCGCTGCTAAAGGTAGCCGGGTTGCGTATAATGGTGCGCTTCAGGCGTGTTGTGGTGCCACAAGCCATGTTTGCTGTGGGGGGGAGGAGAGGAAGAGAAAGAGAGAGGAAGCTTTAGTGCTTGCAACAGTGACAACAATAAAGCGTTGACTCACTTTCACAACACACGCCGTAGGTGCCGCAATAACCGTTCACCGTGCCACCTTGCCGCATGCACTTGAAGCGTGTGAGACAGGTGCCCGTGGCGCCAGCGTTGGTGTTGCAACTGTCCGCCAGCGTGCTGCGCCGACGCGCCTGTCGCCACATGCCCAACTCGCCAAGCGCCGGCGCTGTGGGCGACGTCTCTGTGTGATTAAGCTGCACGTAGAACGCGGGTGGTGCCTCTTGTTGTGCGTACACACCAAGGCAGACCATGAGGCATGGCAGTAGTAACTGTATAATCCTCTTCATTGTTGTTGTTGCTGCTCCTCTTTACTGTTTATCGTTGCTGCCGCCTACACTTTCTCAATCGCTGTGTGCGTTGAGTTCTTCAACAGCTCCGCTTTTATATGACACTCGCTGCCACCGCCGCTGCTGCTGCCGACGTCGACGTCAGCGCCAGCAGCAGCGCCAGTGCTGCGGCACTGATGAGATTTTCGTGTTAGAAGAACTCTATGTCAATATTTGCTTCGATTTGGGAGTCTAAAAGGCGCTGCCGATGCTGCCTCGGCTATCCACGATGCGGTCATGTAGTTGAATATGGCGCTGGTCTAGTCCGAGTGCGCACTCGCTGTGGAATGAATATTCTCAGGCATATCCCGAGTCATTGAACCGTGCTCAAACTTAGCCCGTGTCTGCTCCAACTGCGGTACACAAAACTGGGTTATGTTTACCGCTCGAGTCTGTCTCAGTTTTGTCTCCATTTCTTCAAGTCTTTTGGATGATGTCAAAAAGTGAAAACCTCCTCCGCACTATAAATTGGTGTGTGAATATGACAGAAGAAATTATCAATCAATTATTTATCAATTTACTGATAGCAAAAGCAAAAGCAATTGCACAACTCTAATTGGAGGGCGATAAAAAAGAATGCAGGTCTCTACTAATGGGAAGTTCCTCCTCTCCCTTTCCCTCTTTCTTTCCCCTGAGAAGAGAGTGTAACAAGTTAAGCTGAGGGCGGGCGCACGACACTTTCTATGTTAATTTCTAGACAGAATCAATCTTGGTATGGAATTTTCCAGCATTAGAAAGAGAAATTACTCGACGTTGGTTTACTTATTATGATTAGGTAACTGTAACAAGATCGTATATAGGGCAATAGGGTATGGCACTTGGATAATCGAAGAGACACGCAACAGATGAAGAAGAAAGAGAAGATTCTCGGAAGAGACGTCAATGAAGACGTAGAAAGATGTCTATGAAGTTGTAGAAACATGTCATTGAAGGCATAGAAAGATGAAGACAGAGAAAGAAATCTATGAAAGATGTCTACGAAGACAGAGAAAGATGTCTTTGAAGACAGAGAGAGAGAGATGTCATTGAAGATAAAGAAAGATGTATTAAAAGACTCAGAAAGATGTCCATAAAGACAAAGTAGGCTGTCTATGAAGACAGAGAAAGATATATATGGTAAAGACAGACAAATATGGTTATAGACAGCTTCCTTTAAAGATTGAGAAAGATGTCTTCTTCAATAGGTAAGGAGAAGAACCAAACAGATTCTTAGATGTAATGACTATTAGGTTTATTAGAATAATTAAAGGAGGGAGGTGTGCAAGAACTTTATTGAAACAACTCTTCTTACAAAGAAACATCACATCTACCTATCAAAACCTTTTCCAAGCAGACATACTTATACATTAATCCATTCTTTAACTTGATATAATAAAATTAAAAGAAGAAATCAAACTATATGTATGTAATATTTCTAATAGGTAAACCTCTTTTTGTACTCTACAAACAATGAACTAAATAGAAAGAAAACATTCCACACTGATCTCTAAACACTCTGGGAATAACCCTGCCTCAACCATACAGTAGATAAGACACAAAAGAATGCACTATCAAACGTTCAATTCTTTATTAAACTGTGGCTTCTTATCAGCTCCGATAAAAGTGCAGTTCCATACACTTTCTATTTTCAACTCCTCTCATATAATCTCCAATTTTAAGCAACTCTTTTACTATTTTTGGCAGCTGCAGAGATTGGTTTCCCAAAACCAAAACAAGTGAATCAAATTAGATGGGACCACCTGTCAAATCAGTTTGCCCCCCTCGCAGAGCGATAACACTTATCGTTGCCTTATCGATGGCGCCTTTACATAGCTAATTAGACACCTGGCGATGGTTCCATTTCCATATAAAGCCAGCGACACCTGTTTACCTCATCCAAACACAAAATGAAGCCTAACATGGAAACTCTTCTGCTGCTGTTGCTGCTCGCTGTGGTGAGCTGCGTGCAAGCTGCTTCAGTGGCCAAGCCAACTTGTGGAGGCACCACCTCCTCCAAGGACATCCAATTGGTGAACCCAACGAATCCTCCCAGGGAGTGCCAGTATCACATCAATGTGTACAGCAAATACGTTTGCCAACTCCGCATTGACTTTGCCATGACGCTGGCTCAGCCTTCGCTGCAGGAGCAGGCAGACACGGGACTGATCACGGCGGAGTGCGAACAGGATTACTTCGAGGTGAATGGATTGAAGTTCTGTGGCGTGGAGACCTGGCAACACATCTATGTGCCCTTCAATGCCAGCGATGGTGCCACCAATGTGGATCTACTTATTGCCTTGGCCAATCGTGCTGGAGGTTCCCAGCTGCCCACGCCTGAGTGGACCATGGATGTGACCCAACTGGAGTGCCCCGCAGGTGCCTCTGTGCGTGAGTTGCCGCAATCACGTGCCAGCACCATCAACGATGGCTTCCTGGTGGCACCTCCCGGCTGCCTGCAGTACTTCCCACAGGCCAAGGGCGTGGTCAAGTCCTTCAACTACAACGAAGGCAACGGCATCTACCCCTCGCACATGAACTATGCCATCTGCTTCCGGAGGAATAGTGGCACAGAACAGCTCACGTGAGTCTTGAGAGGAATGTGTCTGGAATAGGATTAATCTTATGCCTTCTCCTGCTTCCAGCATTCGTTCCTACTTCTTCCATGTGGGCTCTGAGACAGCGGCAGCGACGCTGCTCACTGACAGCTCCTGCTATCGCAGCGGCAGCTCAGGCACCCTCGATGCGGACTTCCTCATGGTGCCACAGGCCAAGCTGGTGGAGAGCAACGAACGCGCCACCTACTTCTGTGGCGCCATCAACAAGGATGTGGTCATTAGCAGTAAGTAACAGAAGGGAGCTTTCTAGAGCTTTTCACCACACTAACGCTGTCTCTGTCTAGGCAACAACCCTGGTCCTTTGCTGGTGCTGTTCAACAGCGATGAAATCTACCAGCCACAGGAGGCGGGCTTCGCCTTTACCTACGTGGTGGACTAAAGCTGGCGAAGATTGTGGAACGTGCTAATAAAGGGATTACAAACAAAGCTTTTTACGGTCGGCACTTGATAACTGATTTACAGTCGAGGGAGGGGGAGGGGGTGTAATTGTCTTGTTAGCACTTGAGCTACTTGAGCCATTTGCACTATTTGCGCTTATCAACAATTACAGTTATAATATTTATTGCGCTATCAGCGCGAACGACAACTTTATCGCTGACAATTACAGGGTAGATAAGCGTAGTGCAATTTGTGTGTCAAGTTGCCGGGGAAGCGCAGCAGCAACAACTAAAACAACAACAAAGTCAACGTGATTTGAATTTGCAGTAAAACATTGCAAGAGTTTAAGTATAAGTATAAGAGTATAAGTGCACATATAAGATCGTATAAGAGCTTTGCATATGCTAGAAAACACAGGGAGCATAAGCTTTCTGTACAATTGGTGTGACCAAGAAGCACAACAACAACAACAAATTCAACAAGTCATTTGAGATTCACGCACAACATTAGAAGTCTGAATGAGTTGAAGAACATATAAGACTGTATAAGACCTTTGCTTCACTTTACTAATAATTACAGTGTTGATTATAGTGCTGCGGAGAAGCGCAGCAGCAACAACAACACAAACAAGAATCAAAACAACAACAGCTACAAAAAGAACAACACAAATAACAACAATATCAACAAGTCATTTGAATTTGTCATACCACAGGCCAGAAGTATAAGAAGGTAAAACAGCGTATAAGAGGTTTTGCTTTGATTTGCCTTTGATGAGCTTTCTACCTCGCACGCATTGCTATTGTGAATGGGCTATTTGAATTCGTGCAATAACCAATAGGTATAAAGCCCCCACACATTGGTCTATTGTGAACGGGACTCCCGTCTTAGCAGGTTTAAGGTGCAACAAGTGGCGCTTGGCGCGCTGGACTTACCTCGTTATCAGCGTATTTACGTAATACGCGGCCCCTTTTTAATCTCAGCACAATGATAATTTCACAAATTTAATTAGACAACAATTAGAACAAGCACGTGTGTGTGTGTGTGCAAGTGTGTCTGTCCCGTCTTGCTGATTGTGATTTATTGCGTATGTCCAAAAATAGCGCAGCATCACTGAATATAAACACTTTACGCTTGACTTATATAGCAGCTTATCAGTCTAAAATAGAAACAAACGCGATTTAATGACGAAATTAAAGCAAAAACTTAATCACAATTTCTCATTTATTCTCCACCGGCAAATTGAAGCGCGCACAATGTTAAATGGCGTCGCGCGCTAAACTGACTGCTGTTAAAGCAATGTTAACCTCAAAATGGCACTGCAAAGCTCAAATTGGCACTGTTAACGCACTGCTGCGAAACTTGCAGCCCAGTAGGAAATGAGCTGCGCACTCCTTGGCCGGCCGGCGCAATTGTTGCGTGGCGCGCGAGACACTTTGGGGCTTTGCCTGTGTGTGGCATGTGTGCGGATCCGCAGTTGCCGTTCAACTGCCGCGAATTTCAGAACGTCCCACGCGGCACGCTGCCAAGCAAACTAAACTTCTCGTTGTGGCGCGCAACTTAAAGAAGATATTGAAAGTGAAGAAGACGCGAGAGAATTTGCGGATTTCAATTCAAGCGCATTTATAATTGTGTTTGTGTGTGTGACAGTGTGTGTGTGCCAGTGTGCGTGTGTGAGGACTTAAGGGGTCTACGCAGAGGGAGACGTTGTTGTTGCTGATTTGTTATCGCCGCTTAAGGGCCAATTTAAGTGGCAAACGCGGCATTTAATCAACTCCAGAGCCGACTGCGCGGCGGCAGCGCAAGCTAACGGGACTCCCCCCTCGAGAGTGTGTGTGTGTGTGTGTGTGGGGCATCCTGCTTGTCCTTGGCATGCCACACGCGCTGTGCAACATACCAAAAATTCCCAGTGAAAACATTGTCATAAATTAACAACTAATTCAATTAACTGACAACGAGAAGGGGAGAGACAGAGAGGGAGCGTGAGAGGGAGTGAGAGAGAGGGAGACACATAGAGGTAGCTGCTGCAGTGCTGCAGGATATGCCAGCAGTCGCCTAACCCAACTGAAACCCAACCGAACGACGCCTTCCGCATTCCGGTAAGTTCATTTCATGTACCTCAGCCTTTCTCCCCCTGCACATGTGGGCGTGGCGCAATTATGAAAGCCGCCACAGTCAGCGAGTTGACCTTTGCTGCAGGCAGGGCAAGCAAGGAGGCAGGGGCAGAGGCAGGCACGGGGGAAAGGTGCCTCCGTTTATGTAAATTTAGCCTCGTTGCCTTTTTACGGCCTCCCAAATCTCGGCTGCATAAATCAAAGCCAACTTTTCGACTCACAACCATTTGACACGCCCACATCCACCCCCGCCACAGGCTGTGGCACGTTGCAAAGTCATAAATCTTGAGCAGAAATATCTCTAATTGTTTGGAATCTTAAATGCTAAATCGAATTCGAATTTTTGGGTCTAATCGAAGCAAGAGACGATGATTTCACGCAGCAGCGACGTCAACTGCGACGCCGACTGCGACTGCGATGCGACTCGCTATCATCGTGGCACGATCATGATGTATCTGCAACCATTTGTCACTGTACAAGTTGAGCCTAACGAGCCGACGCGAGTCCAAAAGCAAACACAATTTGCACAGGTAACGCGCCGTTTATTGTCTATTTGACATTAGGCGCTTACGCGGCGCTGCCAACGGTGCGCACACTGCAAGAAATTGAATAGTGACTTCTAAGAAACTCTTTAAAATCGGCAAACTGTTGCCTTACTCAAGCTGCTCTCCTTCTCTTTACTCTTTGATTGAGTTTCTTCGCTCTTCAACTTCTTTAACTCTCTCTCCCATTTCTCTCAGTGCAATTAATGCAAATCTACAATTAATTGTGGAAAGATCTTCTTGACTTGCTTAAGCTTCTCTGCTTCTTTCCACCTAACTATGTTAATTCCCTTTGAATTTATTCATTACCACTCTTTAAATGTCTCTCAGTGCAAGATATTCCAGGATTACTCATGGCAAGTTCTTTAAATTTGACTTGCTCAAGAGTCTCTCATTCTTTTTAATCTCTGCATGAATTTATTCTCTCTTCAAACTATTTATCTTATCCCCTAAATTTCTCTCAGTGCAACAAGTTGTTTAGTAAGTGGAAAGACACTCTTTCAAATCTCAAAACATTAAACTTACTCAAGCTACTTTCATCCTTCACGCTTTCACTTTGAAGTTCTTCGACTCCCACTCCATTTTATCCATTTATTTTTAAGGAATTCTTGAACATTTACTTGCTAAAGCTTCATTCAATATCTTTAATCTTTACTCATTCGCCTCCCCCCAATTTCTCTCAGTGCAAAGTTCGCTGCACTATCAGTTTGGCTTCTTACTTACAATGCGTATCAGCTTTTAGTTTAAACAATAAAAACTTGGCAGCAACAGCAGCAAAAGTGCATACACCCACGCACCCCCTCTCTCTCCTGCTCCTCTTCCCTTCCCCCCTCTGCCTATAAGCGTGTGGCTTTATAGTAGTATTATTGTTATTGTTGTTGTTGTGCACGTGGTCGCTAATGCAACCGCAATAAGTAAATAATGGGCAGACACTAGATTTATTTATCGTACAGTATTCTACTATATCTCTCTATGCAAACAGTCAGATTTCTTTCTGGCGAATTGGCGACGCGTCGCGCAAGACAACAACATGGATCGAGCTATACTATATATTATATATAGTATAGTCAGGGTGTATATAGGAAATACGTAAATTGCATATGGAAATAAACTGAATCACCTGAGAGGGAGGAGGTTGAATAATACTTCAGCTGTATTAGACACAAATTATGGCATTAATCTTGTAATCTCTCAAGAGATCGGCTTAGGCTAATTGAAGGCAATTGGAAATGGCATAGAGAACGGTATGTAGAACAGTATATAGAGCAGTATATAGAACAGTATGTAGTGCAGTATATAGAGACAGAACTGAATATAGAACAGTCTATGGAACAGTTTATACAGCAGATTAATCTAATTGTTAGCCAGGCAAATTTATGATAATTAAAGCAGCAATTAAGATATAATATAGTTTATAATATATGTATACCTCAATCGAGCATAAGTTAGAGCGGAATTTTATCATTTCTTATTGGCTTTCATCTGATCTACTGCTTGTAATCATTCAGCAGTTATAATTGATAACAATTTATAGCTTTCTATAGCAGATATAGACATATAGCAGGCATTTTTAATTAATGAAATCCCATTATTCAATTGAATCTTTATGCTAAATTCATTTGTTCAAAAATCGATCAAGCTAAGCGATCTATACAAATAAACAAAAAACTGCTAAGAACTTTAGATCTCTAATTAGAAATAAATACATAAACTGCAAGCCTTAAATGTAAATATAAAGATCACATAAAAATAAATACGATAAATACAAGATCACATAAAAATAAATACGATAAATACAAGTGAGATTTGTATTTGAATGTTTTTACAAAACATAATAAACGTTTGTTTGTTTGGTAATTAATCTTTTATAGTCTTATAATGTTTCATTTATTTACAACAGATAAACAGAAAAGAACGATAGATCTAAACAAATCTATTCGCAAATAAATAAGATGCATGATTCTTTAAGAAATTATAAACAACTTTTATTCGACTTGAGATCAATCTAACTGTTTGTAAAATAAAACACATGTACATACGAGGGTCGTTTGATAAGTCCGTGACTTTTTGTATTTGCCGCGCACCTGCTCTAAATACAACACTGCTCCTGTCAGCAGTTATCGATTAACAGCTGACTGTAAAATTTTGAGAAAGCTGCGTTTCTTAGTTTGCGTTTTATAGGCATTGAAAGCAGACGATCTCGTGAATTTTAACGAAAATGGAAAAAAGTGAATTTCGTGTGCTAATTAAGCATTATTTTTTGCGTAAAAAATCCATCACCGAAACCAAGGAAAGACTTGATAAATATTATGGGGACTCTGCACCATCAATTTCAATGGTTAAGAAATGGTTTACTGAGTTCCGTTGTGGTCGTACCAGTACAAGTGATGCCGAACGTTCAGGTCGCCCAAAAGAGGTCGTCATGCCAGAAATCGTCGACAAAATCCATGGAATGATATTGGATGATCGGAGAATGAAAGTGCGTGAGGTAGCTGAGGCTGTAGGCATCTCAACTGAACGGGTACATCACATTTTACATGAATATTTGGACATGAAAAAGCTTTCCGCGCGATGGGTGCCGCGATTGCTCACACACGACCATAAGCGCAACCGTGTGACCATTTCAAAGGAGTGTTTGGCGATGTTCAACCGCAATCCAAACGAATTTTTGCGCCGTTTCGTTACCGTAGACGAAACATGGATCCACCACACCACACCAGAGACCAAAGAACAATCAAGACAGTGGGTTTCTCCGGGTGAACGTGCACCAAAGAAGGCCAAGGTGGGTCTGTCGGCCAACAAGGTCATGGCCACAGTTTTTTGGGATGCACAAGGTATCATTCACATCGATTACCTTGAAAAGGGTAAAACGATCACCGGCGAATATTATTCAGAGCTTTTGGACAGATTCGATATTGATTTGAAGCAGAAACGACCGCATTTGGCGAAAAAAAAGTGCTGTTCCATCAGGACAATGCACGGGTGCACACGTGTGTAGTCAGCATGGCAAAATTTCATAAATTGGGCTACGAACTGCTACCCCATCCAGCATATTCTCCAGATTTAGCCCCCTGTGACTATTTTTTGTTTCCAAACATGAAGAAATGGCTCGGCGGTAAGAGATTCGGGTCAAATGAAGAGGTCATCACAGAAACAAACGACTATTTTGAGGGCCTTGAGAAAACCTATTATTTGGAAGGAATAAAAAAATTGGAAAAACGCTGGACTAAATGTATAGAGCTAAAAGGAGATTATGTTGAGAAATAAAACGCTTCTTTGACGAAAAAAATATATTTTATTCAAAAAGTCACGGACTTATCAAACGACCCTCGTAGCTTATCTATATGTATTTTATATGAGTAAAAGTTGCGATAAACCTAAGATAATCGTATGTTTGGTAAAGGTAAAACTTAAGATGTTGATTCTTAGTTTTATTTGATGTTTAAAAACTGTATTCCACTGAGCCCCGTGGATATTTAAGTATTCTTATCACGTTTGTTTGAATTCTGGCAGTCGAATAGAGCAACTTATAAGCTTAATGAATGAAAAGGTAGTACCTTAAACATTATAAACTAATATATATTGTGTATAATATGATAGTAAAGTTCAGTAAATTCCCCAAACAACAAACAATTTTAAATACCATTGTAATTATTTTCCAACTATTTAGATTGTCATAAAAAATTGTAGGTATATCTAATGATCTATAATGGTTTATAAAGCAGTTTTAAATAAACTATACCCACTCAAAATTTCTTCAGAAAATAAATACCTTCCTGCTCTTCTCTCTTCTCAAGCCATAAACACAACATTAAGTTTATATATCAGAATTAATCGGATGTGCGTTGAAACAACAAGCCCATCAACACTCCACGCAGAGTGCTGTCTACCCTGTACTTACCTCCCCCTCTCTCTCTTTCTTCCCTCCTCCTTCCCTCTACTTCCTTCCTTCTCACGCCTGCTTGCCTTGCTGCTCTTGAACTTCATTCTACTTGGCACATCTCGCAATGTTTCTTCAATCGTTGCTAATGCAAATTGTTTATTGCCCCACGCCCCCTCGTGCCACGCCCCCCTTGCCTCTGCACAGCAGCTGCCAATTTTAATTGATAGCTGAACGTAAGACTATTTTCGGTATTCTGATATTCCGGCGTAGACATGAAACCGCAGTTTCCATCAAATCGTTCGGCATCGGAATCTAAACAAACGATAAACGCGCGCAAAACGCGCTGTCGATGCGATGATTGAAAGATTGAAATGGGAATTGAATTTGTGAATCGAAACGAGCTATGTGTGCAATAGGTACAATCAATTTTCATTATGCCTACAGCAAGAGGATAAACCAAGACGACGGGGGGCGTGGCAGGGGGGAGCCCATCACATGCTTGAATAGGCAGCGTCAGGTTCGCTGGAATTAGTATTAAAATTAAAATTAATTGTTATGAGTCTCCATAAAGAATTACAATGCAAAGCCAGAGGCAAGAAGCAGTAGCAGCAACAGAGAAGAGTGTAGAGGAAGCATAGAAGAGTGCAGAACAGTGAAGGCGCGTCTAAAAACGCGCACAAAACGCTAATGAAACGCGCGCGTCACTCGTGCGCAGCGCAACAGCTTAGCAACTAAACGCAACGTGCAACAAGTGGCGTGACAGACAGGTGAATATACAGACGGACAAATAAAGGGGTAGAGGATGAGCGGCAGAGGGGGCGGGGGGCAGGTAAGCCTGACTGGACAGGTAAACAAACTACACAACAAATGCGACGATGCAACGCATTGCATGGTCAACTTCATGTGTGCGGGTTCAATTAACGCAACAAGACAAGGCAACAAGTTGCCGCCAAGAAGAGGCAGGGGGCAGGGGCAGGTATAGGTGAGGTGCTGGCACTGTTGAGAGAGGAGAGCGGGGGCACTGCCACGCCTTAAAAGGCTGCTGGCTTGCTGCAAATCGCGACTGGCAGAAAAAGTTGTTAATTGGAATTTAACAAGCACTAAAAGCGTCTAATGGAATCGATGCCCATGAAGGGACTAAGATGATGAGCTCCAGCAGTTGAGCTCAGGCACAAGATGAGCTGCTGCCAGTACGGGATGAGCTGGACAGGCTGTCTAAGTTGGCATCCCAGTGCCTGCTGTGCGTGCTACTGCTTCCAGTTTGCCCACTCGACAGACTGAAATTTGTGATGACAGCGCGAGGCGGCGACTTCGTTGTTGCCTACAGTTGTGGCTGCCCCTGCGCTCTCTCTCCTAAGTAGCTGCCTCTCTTCTACAGTTGTTGCTGCCTCTGCCTCTGTTGTTGTTGTTGTCAGTTATCTACTGTTGTTGTTGTTGTTGTTGCTGTTGTCATGTCAGCAAATGTAGAAATTAAGTTTTGTCTCAGCGCTGAAGTTGAAGTTGAAGCTGAAGTTGAAGCTGCTGGTTGATGCTTGATGGCTAAAGGCAGCTGAATGGGGCAGCTGGAGGAGGAGGAGGATGGGCAGAGCTAGTGGGGGGTGTGGGGCAGCCTGTCAGTATCATTTACGTAGCCGTCTGCGCGGCACAAAACAATCAACTTATTTGTCTGCCTCGCTAAACATCATACAAAGCCAGCTGTGGCGGCTCCATGCTCGATGTCTGAGGCCAGTTTCCTGCACCCAGTTGGCCTGCTGCTCCTCCTCTTCCCCCTCTACCCCGCCTCCTCTTCTTCCTTCTTCTCCCCCCCCTTCGTTCCCTCTCAACTACTGAGCATGCCATGACCATTCCCAGCCGCGTCGTGATTCGCCCGCTGCATTCCGTTGTCCAACAGCGACAGCTACAGTCAGCTCTCTCTATGACGAACGCAAAGCACACTGCCCTGACTGCTTTGTTATCTAGTGCAAATAGCACTCAGTTAGATATCTCTCTGCAGAATGTCAACTAATTATCGGGCAAAATACCTTGGCCTTCTACTTACCTTGACTGGGCCTAAGTAGTGTCGCTCTGTTCTTAGTCACCCTCCCCACACCCCTCGATTGACTCTGCCAACTCTTCCATCATCATCAAAATTGCTGACAGTTCGTACGTATTATTTATAGAGTGTCATAATTATATTATAAACGAGTAAGGTGGGGATGAACAGTATGCGACTGTGAGATACTCTGCGATGAGTCAACTTTAGTGAAAAGACTATAAATTAGGTTACCCACGTACTTGGGACCTCTGAAATACCCTGTGATAAATAAGCTGTGATGAGTAAGCTTTAAATTAGACCACCCTGTTGAGTTATTATGACATTGATATGAGGATGTTGACTTGAAATTAACTAAAACCTTCGTTATTTCTGTGAATTCGGGCTTCAAATTATTTTTAGATTTCTTAAAAAAGCATTTAGAAGTCTTCAAAATTCATTGGGAATTCTTAAAAATTCTTGTAAAACTCTTTGAATTTTTTGTAGAGTTCTAAAAAGTTTCTTTAGTTATCTATAGATAATTCAATTTCATTTTGGTTTTTAATCGATTTAACCTCAAAAATAGGATTTCAAAATGTTTTCGAAATACTAAAATATTTGCAAGGGAGTCGCTTAGAAAAACCTCAATTAATTTGACTAAAGAACAATAAAATAATGACTATAGTAAACTAATGTAATGTTGTAGTCGAATCTAGTGGAAATATCCTGCACAAAATGACTGTATAAAAATCAAATCGATTGATTTATCATAGAGTTATATGGCACATGTTGTAAGCTCGTTAGTCGATAAAAACTGAGGTACAGACCTTTAAATACAATATATTTTCCACATTTTAACTCAGAAACCCTACAGGAATTGAGTTTTTATGCCAATTTTGTACAGCTTTATCGATTTAAGGCAACAAAACAAATATAATGAAATTTTGATAAGGGTATAGCATGGAATATCTTCAAAAAATATGTATTTTTAACGATCTAGTTTGAGCTAAAGCTCATATCATAAAGAAAATTATACAGCCGTTACAAATAGGTTGCATTTTGAGCATTTTATGAGTGTGGCAAGTGCAGAGTATAGAGTATTATTGTACTTCGTTTCGCTGTACTGAGTGTAGGGTATTCTGCTAGTTCGTGTCCCTGCAATAAGTACATGGTATGCTCCTAGTTCTATAACTTGTATCGTGTGGAGTTTGAAGCTGGAGAAACATTGAAAAACCTCAGCAAATATCGATGTTTCTCCAGCTCTAGTGCAGTGTATTCTCTTTTCTATGCTACCCTCTGCAGTGTGCAGGGTATTCTCATGGTTCATAAGCATTTTTCTAGTTTATTCCACTGAGGGAATTCTTAAATTTAGTTCCCTTTACTAAATGCAGAACATTTTGTCATAGTTAACAGTTCGTTTCTCTGTACTTCTCATAGGGTTAACTTCTAGTTGGTTTCCCATAACAACAATAGGTAAAGGGTATTCAAGTTCTCCTACCCGTATTAGCTGCAGGGTTTGCTTCTTGTTCATTCCATTGTACCTACTGTAGCTAAGCTGCAACCCTTTGTTAGCCTGTAAAATAGTTTTAATCCAACTTTTGTTGATTACTTTGCTGTAGTTGTTGTTACAGCAGTTGTTGTTCTTGTTACTGTAGAAATTGTTGCTGCCTTTGTTGTTGTTTTTTTTGTAAAAGTTGTTGCTGTTTTTATTGTTGTTGTTGTTGTTGTTGTTTGTTGCTGCTGCCTTTGACAGTGCCACGTAGCTAGCCTTTTTTTGGCAGTGCCGCCTGCTTTTGCCTTCAGCTTTCCCTTTATCTGCTTTTGCCCCTTATCTCTGTATCTTTTCTACCTCTCTTCAGCCTCTCTCCCCTTCCCTTTGCTGCCGCTGACAGCTCACGCCGCAGCCTTAGCTTCACCTTTGTGCCCGCTGTCAACCCAAATGAAGCAGGAACAGAAACAACAAGCAAGGCTGGCAAAACAAACACAAGTTGCACATGTCACACGTGCCGCATCTTTTTGATAAGCCAAAAGGCCGTGAGACTGGTTTGGGGCACACAACACTCCCCCTGCCCCCACAGGCTCCTGCTCTCCCTACTTCTCTTTTATATCACTCCATCTCCCTCCCCCTCACTTCCTCTGCACATGCCACACTCAATTTGGGCCGCACGCCGCGCGCTCAACATTAATCAATTGCAATGTGCAACGCGGGGCCGCAGCGATGCTGCCAGACGAAGTTGCACGCGCTGTCAACGGCCGCTGCTGGCCATAAATTAAAGGCCCGCAACTGTGTGTGTGTGCCTGTGCAACACGATAGTTGCAACTATGCAGAAGGGGGCAGCAACACCTGTTGCCACGTTGTGCGCACTTTGTCGCACTTCCGTTTTGCGTGCTGCCACACACATGAAGATGATTTGCAGCGTCGCGCAACATTGATATGCTCTTAAGATAAGAGAGAATGTGAGAGAGAGACGGGGAGGGGAAGGGTTGAGGGAGTGTGTAGAGATAGGCAGAGAAGAGGAGAGGGAGGGGGGGCTCTCTGGCAAGCATGTTCTTCACTCACAGCAACAATGTTATGCGATACGCCTCGACCATAAATCACGCGCAAATTGCCAGCTGAAGACACGCACAAACACACACCTACTCTCTTTCCCTCCCTACCCCACTCCCTACGCCCCCTCTCTTCCCCTTCTAAACACCCTTACTTGACACTTGTCAGGCACTTGTTGCCATTACCTGCAAGCTGCTAAGCAAAGAAGCCGCCGCAAACGCGTTAAGCGCGCCGTCGCCGCAAAATGCGAGTTGAATTTGTTTTGGCTGCTTGATTGACACATCAAGCGTCGTCGCATGTGTGTGACACATTACCTCACCCCTCCCCCGCACCGTTTCCCCTGTCTCTGCGCACTGCTTATCGCTTTGCCCTGCCCCCGCCAAAGCGGAAGTCGCCTGTCAAAGCGTCGCGTTTTGGCCCGCTGCGTTTTGACAGTCGCCAATCAAAGCGGCGCGAAAACTGTGACAAGTCAGTTTGAATTTACAGCAAGCCACACATGAAATCAGCCACGCCCCTCCTCTGACACTGCGCCTGCCTCTGGCACTGCCTCTACCACTGCCCCCGCCACTCCCCTTCCCCTACTTGCCTGCTGCCTTTGGCTGCAAGCTTTCTTGCAATTAAATGATGCGTGTGTGCTGGTTGAAAGTGTGTGTCTGCCAGGTCCGTAGCTGGGCGTGTGCAGGGCAAGGGCCCCCGCTTACAAGTGCCTCCTGCTACAAAGTTACATGTGTAGGTATCTCTAGTTTCTGTTAGAGCTGAGATATGGACGTTCAGCTGGAGGGACATGGCTTTATTGACTGCTATTGATACTGAGCAATAATATACCATAAAGGGTGATTTTTTAGCTATTATCTTTTTGGCAACAATGGTTTAAACAGCAGACGCACATTTATTATTTTGTATTACTGTCAAACATATTCAGTTTAGTCTATAATTTTACCTTGAATCGTCTTACAAACGAACAACGCTTGCAAATTATTGAAATTTATTATGAAAATTTGTGGGCTTTGTGGGCCACAACTCCTTGTGCCTGTTACATGCATTATCGGCCAGAAAGTTATACTTCTAACCTACGGTTAATGGGTATAGAAATTGCAAATCACAATGAGCAACGAATGTTTAAATGCATTGATCAGTTGATCAAGAATAAGAAGGTCCAAAATATATAGACTGCTCCAAAACTATTGATAATTATATATATAATCGAGAAATAAGTAAGATGTTACTAGTATATATTATTATACATAATATAAATGCTAAATATATGTAAACAATGATGGAAGTGACAGCGTGATAGTACAGTAGGCAACGCTGCATGCAACTATCGATAGGATCAAGACAAGAATAATTGAGCAGTGAAGTCTGTCGTCAAGCTGAAGTCAATGTGAATGTCAATGTTAAACTTAAGAATCCCAGAGTAAGGTTCGTCGCAGAGAAGTCGTTGAAGGTAGTCGTCAAAGAAGTTGTTGATAAGGCGGATACGTCGGTCAGCCTTATGGAAATGTCGATCGGTGAAGTAAGACTATCTTCGGAAGTAAAAGTTGTCTTGCGCGACTCAATTTGAGTTTTTTGAAGGCACACTAAACCTTAACAACTTGACTTATTTGTACTAGCTCAAACTATGTTTGTTAACTATTATCAATAAACAATTATATAATATTTAAATAAATATTACACATATATGTATATGTTATTATATACTATGTATTCATACAATATTTTAAAGCAAGGCAAGTACAGAAGGGCCCCCAAGAAAGTTTGCACAAGGTCCTCGCTCGAATGTCGCTACGGCCCTGGCATCTGCCGTGAGTGTGTGCCTGTTGTGTAGGTGTGTGGGTGCGTCTGTAGGTGTAAATATGTATGCACTACACATACATATGCATATCTCTATATATGTCCGTTTATGCAACTCCCTGCCCTCTCTGCATGCTGACAATGCCAAACTATGCCAAACAGTTGTTGGCAAATACCAAATCAAAGTCGCTATCGTCGTGGGGGGGTTAAAACAAACATATTTTCCCGAGTTTGCACACAGTTTTGATTGCATGGCCAAACGATTTTCTAATTGCAAACCAATTTCAAGCAATTAGCAAACCAACATGACCCAGCTATAGTTGCTAATTAGAAAACAATTTGCTCAGATTTGTCGATAATTTCAAATGCAGAATTTAATTTGGGCCAGAGAATTCCCCTCTAAATATGTTTGCAGACTGTCTTTCCGCACTTGCCTCTGTCTCCCCTTTACCTTCTCGACTGTCTGAGCTAATCATTAATCCAACTTGCATATTTTATATGCTATATACTTATAGGATTCAACATTGTCGCACATTTGGCTCCTCTTGACTTTCCCTTTGTCTGTCTTGCTCTCTTGCCTCTTCTCTCCTTTCTCTTGCTCACCTGTCCTCCTCTGCTATATCTCTCCTCCTTCTCTCTCTCCCCTTTCTCTCTTCTTCTTCTCTCTTGCTTCTTCACACTCTCGTAAATCAGGTTAGTTTCTTGGCTCGTAGCTGCCAGCAATATGCGGCGTATGCGTGATATTTATGCGACATCTTCGCCTCGTTCACTCTGCCGCCGCCTTGCACGCCTGCCTGCGCACATGTGGCAGCGTTCCAACTGGCTGTGGCTGTGGCGCGTGGCATAAATAAACAGACTTGCAACTGCAACAGCCGCAGCCGCAGCAGACGCGACAGCAGACACCGCGCTGTGCGGCATAGCTTCTTGTGCATTCAGCATGCAGCGCCAAGACAACATGAAAATCGCATTAGATTGCAGGGCAATGCGACAGTCAAACGCCCACAGAAACACAACAAACACACACCAGGCACACACACCCACACACTCAGCAGGCACACACACACATCATACACACCCAACTCTGCCCCCATTCAGCTGTAATTTGCAATTAAAAAGCTGTGCATAACTTAATTAAAAACACAAATCTGACAAGCGGGAGAGGCAGAGAAAGAAAGGGTGAGAGAGAGAGGAATATAGAGAGAAGTAGAGAGAGAGGAAAAGAGGGAAAGAGATGCAGAAACAGAGCAGGAGAAAGAGGCAGCCTTGTCAGCCATAAAATTCACAACAAAATATTGCCAAATTTATGCCACAACTCTAGCTGCCTTTCACCCTCTTCTCCCTCTCCCTCCTGCTCCGCCTCTCCCCTCCCCAGCTTGTCTTAATGCCCAATCTGCATGTCAACTCAAACTTGCGACAGCCGCTAATTAGTTTGTGGCAAGCTGTGGCACGTGCTTAATCAAAAACCACAAGTGGAAATTCTCTTTCAATTAGAGAGAGAGAAAACCCAAAAAGTTTCTGCTTCACTCGAATCAATTGCAGATGAAATTGGAGTCAAGGGACAAAGGTCAGCAGCAACTTCAAATGGTCAGAGTTGGGGCCACAATGGAGGACAAAGCAAAGGTGCAGTTGGGGGCCAAGTTGGGGCAACATTGCCAGCACATTCCCAGTCCATTTGGGGCATTGCCTCAGCTGGCAAACCAAAACTGTCTCAGCCGCAACACCAGCTGCACTTAATGTGCTTACGTCCTTAATGTATACCCTGTAAATGGGCTGCATAAACTGCGCAGCAACAGCAAGCCATAAGTGAACTTAAGCAGTCAATAAAAGAGGGGCCTAAATTGGTTACTCGTAAAAAAGCAGACGCGCCAGTTAGAGGGAATGATTAAGTAAGGCGCTGACTAAGCAGGCAAGACTATTGGAAAGGGTGTATAGAGGGGAATGGGGGAGAAGAGGCGTAGGGGAGGCGTAAACTGAGCTCATTATAAAGTGACTAGTTTGTCTATCGAAATCCAAATCAATTCATTGCGTCGTAACTCAGCAAATACTTTACATGCCCCCCTCCAAGTTCAGTTAATTTGCCTGACATACCACACGCGTTGCTCCCTTTTACAGGGCACTGGGCAGTCAATCAGACTGGCAATGCCTGCACACTCAATACGATATGCTGGCTAATGAGTTTCAGGCCCAAACATTGCGAGCCGACGCGGTTGCGTATAAATAATGCAAAGTGCTTCATAACTACACTTAAAGGGCGACAGGCAAACAGAGCAAGGACTGAGACAGAGAGAGAGGGGCAGACAGAGGCAGGGGCAGACAGAGAAAGGTGCAGAGTGATAGCAGGCAGAGGGACAGACTGAGAGACAGAGGAACAGAGGCAGGCAAAGAGACATACCAGGACAGACAGAGAGACAGACAGTCAGGCAGAGGGACACAGGCACTGACATGGGACAGAGAAATGCACAGGCAGAAAGGGAGGCAAACCAAAGGACAGACAGAGCAACAAACACAGGAACAGACAGTAGCACAGACAGAGCGACAGACAGACAGTGGCACAGCCACAAACGTACAGTAACAGTGGGCAAATTAAGTAACTTGGGCAGTGGCAATTGGATGCGCATACGCCATGTTGTGCGGGGGCCGAGGCTCATTTGTAAATGGCTTAACAAATGTCCAACTTCACATGCCCGACTGTCCTTCTGTCCGTCCCTCTGTCTGTCACTCTGGCAGTCTGTCAGTGTGCAAAGTGATTGCTGGCCTGGTTATTTGAGTGTTTGACTGAGGATATTGATATGGAATCCACTCAACTCCAGCTACAGCTCGCACTGCACGCCATCGCAATCAAATCAGTGCGCCATTTACTACGCGAGGAAGGGCGATGAGGAACGACAATTGGTTTTTGTTTTACGCTTTGCATACAACTATAGTACAAATAGAGTAGCAAGAGAGGGGATAAGAGAGGGGGAGAGAGGGAAAAGAGACACAAAGAGGCAGCAGGCGAAATTACTTTCGTGCCTTTGCATAAAATTGGCAACTTTCTTGTTGAACCGATAATCAACTCGACTGCGTATCTCTGTGGGCAGTTTTAATGAAATACCAATCTCCCTCTCCCCCCCTTCCCCAGCACCCTCTTTGTGTATGCAAGCCACGTAATTAAGTATGAATATTGAGTCGAGTATATTGTGAGTGTTTCCCTGAGTGTTTTCTCTTTCTACTTCAACAATTTATGCTAAATTATTGCATATTATTCGCGGCGAGTTAACAGACTTTTATGGGCCAAGCAGCAGCAGAAGCAGCCCAAAAGCAAAGCTCAAACGTTCAGCATATCCTTTTCCCAAGTAGGGAGAAGGGGCAGCGGGGGCATGGCTGCTGGCAACCGTTGCCTGCCACTGAAATTAAAACGCTTAATTGAAGCTGTTGTGGCACCCGAAAGCCTTTTGTTGCCTTTTCCATTGCCGTTTTTTGTGGCTGCAATATTGCAGGTAATTAAGCTACCCCTTGACTAGCCTCAGGCAGGTCTAACCTACCCTTTTCCCCCCTCTCTTTCTCTGCTGTAGAAAATAGCCAAGAGTTTGCCGCAACATCAACATAATTCTCTGTCTGAATTTCATTTTATTTTCGCTTCCTTTTCACGCCTTTGTCGGCATTAAGCGTGCCATGGTCTCTATTTTGTCTCTTTCTTTTGCTCTTCTTTCTCTTCTGCTTCTACTTCTTGTTCTCTCCCATCAAAGGCATCGCTTCAATGTGCGTAAGGGCTCATTTTTTAATTTTCTGAAGACTCTAAAGTAGCAACTAAGGCGATTGAGTGTGTCAAATGTTTCCACCACAAGCAATCGACGTCTCTTTACCTATCTTCCTCTGCCTCTTTCTACTGCTCTTTCTCTTACTCTTGCTACCCCTCTCTCTCTCTTTTCTTCTTCCTTCTCCTTTTCCTCTCCCTTGCTCCACTTTAATTTGCTAATGGCTTGACGAGTCTCCCCTCAATCCCAGCTCAACTTTTGCTTTGGATTCCATATTAATATTTATAGCCCTTATATGATATCGAAAAGTACCGTACATAAATATTTATAGCACGTGGCAATCGTCTGGAAAATCGCAGCTGTTGCACGAATTATCTGCCGACACGCAAATTCCCAAAATGGAAAAGTCCCGTGCCCTCCGTAAAAATACCAAACTCCAACTAGAAACTTAAAAACCTAAGCGAAAGCTTGAATTGGTTTGTTGTCCTAACAACTTTCTGACTTTAAATAAACAAAAAAGGGTAAAGAAAACAAGCAGTTGGTACACTTCTGATAGATACTCTGTAAATGAAAGATTAATATGATACAAATATAATAAGTAGTATGCTAAATTTGCTTTGTCTTTGTCAATTTCAGTCCGCAAAACTTTTGGAATTGATTTCGTTGTCAATTTTGACTTGCCTAGGTAATTAATGATAAAAAAGGGGGTGTTATGGAACAGTTTAAACAAGTTTAAGATATTAAAATTTATGTAGAAGATTAAAGTATTGAAAAATTATATAATAAACCACGACTAAATAAGTTGATTTTTCATCAAGTTATGCAAGTTAGAAGTTGGGGTTGGGTTCAGTTGAGTTGAAGTAACCTAAGGAGTAACAACACCTACTCAGGCTCTCTTAGGTTCTCTTTCAAAGCTATCTTTGCCTGTTATTTACATCTCCACAGACTCAAAATACCCTTCATATGATCAAAGTAGCGCAAAAGCCACGAATATAATGTAAAATCGTTGGATTCTTTATGTTGGAAGTTTAGTCGAAGTTATAACTGCCTCTGGTAGTCACTGTATTTACTCTACCCTCTGCCAAGACTCCTTCTGCTTGTTATCAACATCTCCACAGTCTAAGTATACCCTACAACAGCCACTCACAGTCTGCGCAGGGTATGCAGAGAGGGAAAACTGACTTAAAAAGGGAACAATATCGAAGCCAAGACTCACTTGAGGCAAGCAAAGAGGGAGGAGAGTGGGGGGAATAACCAATCAAAATTGTGTATGCATAGCTGAAAATGTTGCATTTAGTTAACCCAGTTGGGTGTGCTGTGTGTTGTGGCATGCACGCTTGGCGCATTTGTTGCATGCAACATGAACTATGCAAAATTATGCGGCAGACAAAGAAACGAGCAACGAGAAGCAATGCAGCAGCTGCCACTGAAATCGTTCTGCTTATCAACAACGAATGGGAATGAAATGCTAATGGCAAAAGGGAGAGGGAAGGAGGGGCAGAAGGAGAGAGAAGAGAAGAGAAGAGGGAAGAGTGAGGGAGTCACGGCAAGTGAAGCTGCTCGTGCTGCGATTGGAGTGCAGACAATTTGGCATATTGTGGCGGGCTTGGGACAAAAAAGCACTTGGCATATGCTTGTTTAATGGCCATAATTTGCTAAATGCTCAGCTAGTGTAGCAGATAGAGAGGGGAAAAGAGAGGGGGGAACAGACAGAGAGAGAGAGATAGATAAACAGAGGAGCCACAGAGAGAAGAAGCTAGACACACAAACAGAGGGAAAGAGAAACAAACAGTGAGAGATATGAGCTCAATTATGCGCTGAGGGACTTAGCATTGCAGCTGCAGATTTGCATACCCTGTAGAGATGTGTGGGGATGGGGTTTTATATGTTTATGCAAATACTGAAGAGAGCTACATATGTAAACCAGAGCTAAGCTCCTGCTGAGTTAAATAAGCTGCCCATTTAATGCCTTAACAAATAATGCAAACATTTAAGCATCTGTGTTGTGACTCAGTTGGTTAGGCTTCTCCAGTTAGACTCCTTTAGTTAGGGTGCATCTTTTAGACTCCTTCAGTTAGACTGCTTCATTTAGGGTCTTTCATTTAGACACCCTCATTTAGTCTTTGTCATTTAGACTTTTCTAGTAAGACTCCTTTAGTTAGGCTAACCCAGTTAGACTCTTCTAGTTGGACTTCTTTAGTAAGACTCTTCTTTACTTAGACTCCTCCATTCAGTCTTCTTCATTTAGACCTTACCAAATGGGCTTCCCTGTTTGACTTCTCCAATTAGGGTCCTCTAAAATGGCTCCTTCAGATGGACTCCTTTATTTACAATATTTCATTTAGACTCCTTCATTTAGTCTTCTTCAGTTGGACTCCTCTAGTAAGACTCCTTCAGTTAGCCTCTTAGTTAGGCTGCTTCAGTTAGACTCTTTCAGTCGGTCTCCTTTATTTAGACTCCTCCATTCAGTCTTGTCATTTAGGCTTTACCAGTTAGGCTTCTCCAGTTAGACTCTTTCGGTTAGACTCAGTTAGACTTCTTTATTTAGACTCCTTTATTTTGACTCCTTCATCTAAACTTCTCCAGTTAGACTTCTTCATTTTGACTCCTTTATTTCGACTCCTTCGTTTAGCTTTCTCCAGTTAGACTCCCCCAGTTAGACTGCTCTTGTAAGCCTCATCTATTTAATCTCCTTCATTTAAGTTTTTGCTCCTCCAGTTAGATCTCCCCCATTCAGTCTCCTGCATTATTAAAGCTCTCACACTACAGGGTATCTACAACCAAGTCTAGCCCAGGCTCAGTCCACTGTTGCCTTAATGGCACATAAATATCTTCCTCAACTTTTATTGAATTAGTTGGAAATGTTCGCCGCAGGAACGGGAAATCTTTGGGGCCAATCGGGAACGTCATTTTAATTGGCAGCCAGGCGAGCAATCAGAAATATCAGAAAGTATCTCGCAGATAACAGCGCCGCACGCTGTGGTCGACCCCAGACACCGACCTCGACCCCCAGGCGTGGAACAACAAAAGAAAACTCGAAATTCAATTGGCCAACGGCCGCACAAGGCACAAGGCAAAAGGCAAATCAGATAAACCAAATGTGCCAAGAGAAGGCACAATGCGTTACGCCTCTCAGAGGGAGGGGAGGAGGAATGAGGGGCCAGGCAGATAGAGAAGACAGTCTGACAGACGTACAACTGGTTTGCGGCACAACAAACCAATACACACACAAACGTGTATAATGTACACACGCCTTGTAATGAGCTTGTGATTGTATCCGAGAGATACATTTGTGTTGTGCACACACACACACACACACACACACACACACACAGGCACACACACTCCCAGACACGCATAAACATTTATTTTCTGTTGTGTCCAGATTTATGCTCAAGCTGCTGTTCCCCTTTGTTGTTGTTCTGCTTCTTATTGTTGTTGTTGTTGCTTTAGTTGTTGTCAAGCGCAGTTACTAATTAAATGTCCGCGCTGCGTATTGGAAAAAGTTACCAAAAAAATGAGAGAAGAGCTGGCTGAACGACTGGCAGATACGCTAGAGAAGGGCTGTAGCTTGTGAGAGATGTGACAGTGTAGATTAGGCTTTGAAGTTTCTTACTTAAACTATCGTTATTACTATCGTATAAGCTGAATGTGAAGTTTAGTTTGATTTACCTACTTTAGATAGTTATTCTCCCTTTCAGACTCAAATTTTTGTGCATTAGAGTTGTCTTACATAAACCTGTTCTAAGCCTATAGGATAGTAAAGACAATAGTTTAGTTTCTTTTTTATTTATAGCCCCATTATAACTCATTGTTGATTTACCTACTTTAGTTACTTCTTCGTTTATCTTAGAGACTAGTTTAAATTCCTTCTTCTTAACTTATGTAATAGTTATGCCGATAGTTAAGCTTTGTTTTCTACTACTTAGACACTTTCTGATTATTCCACATAACTTTATACATAAAGAGCTGGATTTGCGAATAATATATGCAATGGCATGACTATTAGTAATAGTAATAGTAATAGTTATAGTTCACTATATATATTTTTCGAGTGTAAAACTTATTCAATTATCTAGAATTATTCCTTATTATTATTCATCTGACTTCTAACACAATGATTTATATAATATATATAAAACTTCTTGACAGTCTTGCCGTAAGACGATAGTCTAGCCGATAGTGATAATAAGCTTGCAAAATTCGTCCTCTTCTTTTCTTAAACACATCTGTTTTCTTACAATGTTTTAAAGACGTTTCAAGATAGAAATTCCATCACAATATTACACTGCGTTTTATACTATAGTCTTGCAGATATTGATAGTAATACTTCCTAATTCATTCGCAGCTTACTTACAATGCTTCAAAGACTATCTCAGATGAAACTCCCTTCGTAATATTATTTATTTAACAGTGCCTTATACGATAGTCTGGGCGATAGTTGATTCGTTTCATAGTTAATAGTTGCTTTTAGCTTCCTTTCTCCTCTCTACTATAAATTTATAGTTACCCACAATTATTATTCATTGTTGAGTAATAATACTACAAATTCATAGTTACCCACAATTACATTCATTTAAGTTCCCTACTATATACCCTATACGATAGTCTCACCGATAGTTAAGCCACACTTTCAGCTCTATATTTCTATCAACCTCTCGTCAAGCTTCATCTGCCTCTCGCAGGGCATAAAAACACAAAAACCTCGGAGACAACTGAATTAATTAGTCCAATGAGCGCAGCTTCATTAGCAGCTCTACAGTTGTAGTTAGAGAGTTGTTGTAGTTGTAGCTGCAGCTGTTGGTGTAGGTGTTGTTGTTATTGCTGTTGTTGTAGTTGTAAGTTGTGGCTGCTTGGACAAATACACTTAGCGAAGTTTGCGGGCTTATCGCACAAGTCAAGACAGACTTCAGACTGGGGCAAAGTGAAAGTTTCCCCCTCGAACAGCAGCACGTGCCACACGAAGAGGCAAGCAGCTATAGCTATAGCTGTAGCTGTGTCTGATAGATGCACATATCTACAGCTCATGTATCTGAGCTCAGAGCATAAATAGATTCAATTAATTTCTAAGCCTTCGATGCAGTGCAGCAGCTACCTGAGCTGACCTTGCTGCATTATTGATTCCTTGCCTCGTCGCGTGTGCTCTCGTTTTGGCTGCACAGCTCCCCTTTCCCTGCCCCTCCCCCTCCTTCTCCTACAACTTTTGGTTTTAATTAAAAGTTTTCTCTTGTTTCTCACAAGAAATTTATGTGCTGCTGACTGGAACAAGCCCCGCGGGACTAACTCATGGCGAATTCCTTTAGATCCTGCGCTGAACTGTAATTGTAACTGTAGCAAAGTGCGTACTTAACCTCAATTAAGGGGAACGAGCTGCGCGCACTTTAAAGGCAATTTCAGGCAAATCAAATTGCCATAAATCACAAATGAATTGAAATTACACAAAGACAGCAATAAAAAGTTGGACAACAACGCTGGCAACAAGTAAATAAAGTTCAACTTTTGACTTCTCTCTCTCTGTCTTTGTCTCTCTCTCTAAGTTTCTCGTGTACTACAAAGAAGAAATAACATTAGGCCAGGGCAGTGTCGTTTTGCTGGCGAAAGGTCGCCCAGGGGAGAGACAGACAGAGAGGGAGGACGGGAGGCAGAGAGGGAGAAGCATCATTGAGAATTATGGAACGACAGCTGGCGAGCGGCTTTTGTTCAGCTATTGAGGCCATAACACTTCATTATGCAGACAGCAGAAGGAGAGGGAAAGGGAGAGAGAGAGAGGGGGAGGGAGCTAAACATTTCCATATGAATTGAGCAACAATTGTCTAGGCAAAAAGCAAAAGAAAATTGCAGGAAGAGGGGAAGAGGCAGAAAGGCAAATGAAATATGAAAATCAAACTGGCTTTCATTGACATTAGACGTGGCTACGCACAGGCAGGTGGGGGGCGCTTTGGCCACGCCTCAATAGCTAACTAAGTGTGGCAAGTAGCTTGCCCCAACTGCCATTTACCCCCCTGCCTACCCTGCTGCCTGCCTTGGCCAATTGTAAAAGCATTTTAAACAAAACTCAAGGAAACGTGCCGAAAATTGTTGATGCCGTGGAAAAGTGCGTGTGGCTTTGCTCTGTGAGGCTGTGTATGTGCAGGGGAGAGGTGTGTGTGTGTGTGTATGTGTGTGTGTGTATTGTTATTGTTATGAATTGACTGCGTTATTTAGACATGATTCGGAAGTGCAGAAGCGTGAGCTTGCCAAGTGAATGCGCTGTCAAATTGTATTCAAGAATTTCAAAAGCCAAATTAATTGCGCGCAATTTTCTTTTTGTTTTTCTCCACCACCTCCCCCCCCCCACACCAATCAAATGCTTATTGTTTTGCCAGCATTGAGCGTTGAGTGCGTGTCTTTGTGGTGTTGTACTGGGGCTTTTGTGGGCTCTTAAACTTATCTAGGCACAAAGACAAACAAATTCCCTTTGGGGAGTCAAAGTTGTGTTGAAAATCAAAGCAGCTTGAAGCACAAATAAGCTTGCTGCTAAGTTGTATCTTATTTGCCAAAGTGACAAAGTAAGATTAAAGTGCCAGCTCACACACACATCAACACACACTCACACGTCCTGCCTCCTACAGAGAGAGAGAGCAGCAGCCACAACGGTTGGCAGCCTGTTTCCGCAGCTTTAAGATTGTCGAGGCGACTTTAGAACCGCGAAACAATTAAAAAGAACAAACACAAAGTAAAAACAAACAAGACGAGAACATAAAGAACACACACACACACACACATGTATGCAAATTCATGTGTGTGTGTGTGTGTGTGTGTTTTGTCAAACTGTGCAATTGTTGCTGAGCCTGGCTGAGGCTGAGGTAGGCAAACGACGCATTTAACACGTGTGGCACGTATTTCATTTTGAAATAAGGCAAAGCAAGCAGGAGAAAGAAACAAAGAGTAAGAGTGAAAGAGAAAGAGTGACAGAGCAGAGAGAGTGAGAGATAATGAGAGAGAGAGAGAGTAAAAGAGTGAGTAAAGGCTGCTGGTTAGTTAAACGAAAAGCAATGAACCTTGTGGCACAGGCTTGGGTCTGCCCTGACCAACATGGCGTATGCGTAACAATGCGCTGCCTGCACGTTGATGGCAGGCAAGCGTAAAAAACGACAGACCAAAACACAACACGTAGCTTATGAGGCAGTGCCGCCCCACTGGGGCACGTGCAACAAAGTCACAAAGCTGCAGAAACATTTACAGCAGCTGCTTTGACTGGCCTCCTTCCCTTTCGCTCGCTTTCTCTCTTTAAAGGCAGTTACATAAGCGCAGCTAAGCACCTACTCTATGTAGTCTATATAGTGTATATATATATACAGCTTGTACTGTATAGATAAATAATTCCCATGCAAAAACCCTGCGCTAAATAAATAAATTGCCTTCGCTCGTAATCTGCCCCAACATTTTTATCAATATTTCATTGGCTTGGCCTCTGTTTCTGTCTCTCTCTGCCTCCCTCTCCCACACTCCCTTTCTCTCATTCTGTCTCTCTCTTTCTTACCCTGACCCCATGTAATCCTCGGGCACTCACTTGGACAGCATAAAGAGCATATGTAATGCCACAACATGCGCTGCTTCCGTTTCCTGTTGCTGAGGCAGAAACAATTTCCAGTTCAGAGTCGGGCATTTAGATGATATATTGGTCTGCTTACTGCGCACTTTGAGCTAGTCAAAAGATATATAAAAATCAGCGACACACTTTTCAAGTGCTGCCATGCCCACAACGCCCCCTTCCGGGCAGCTGTCAGTTAACGTTAGAACGATTTGTTTTCACATTTAAAGAAGGTTTATCGCGCTGGCGAATATTTCATATTGTATGTGTGTTTATATGTATATATGTGTTTGTGTATGTGTGTGTGTGTGTCTTTCCTCTGCTTGCCTGCATTGATAGATATGCCCGGCATTTGAATACGACAGCGTCTCTCTACTCTGTTCAGCCGGGCGTATACATGATATTCTCTTTTTCTTTACTCATGAATTATGATTTATTCGTGCTGCTGATGCTATCTGCATATTCCGAATATTTATGAATTTAGTTGAATTGAATTTAAACGCCAAACACAACAAAATGAAACATGTTGAAACGTGTCAGAGGGAGAGACAAAAAGAGAGAGAGGGAGGGAGAATGGGAGCTCGCTTTAAGCTGCTCATAAACTGCATAAGTAAAGCGAATGAGAGAGATATGCCAACAGTTGTTCGATTCCAGTTCGAAATCCCTTTGAGCAACAACAGCAGCAGCAACAACAACATGTGCAGCTACAACAATATCATACACAACAACAACAACAGCTACAACAACAATTCGAATCGATTGCAATATTTCTTGCTTGTGGCAAATCCAGCAAAAGTTGACAAAGCTTTAAAAATGATGCCATAAAATGGAATGTGCAGCTTACTGTGGACAGCGAGGGGCGGCAGAGTGTGTTATACGCATGTGGTATATGATATAAATATACTGAATGGTATATTTTAAATACTGCAAAGTGTTTTTCCCTCCCACCCCCACATTTAATTGCACTTAATGGACGCGTTAATCGTACTTTGTTTTTCAACGAACTCAGCATAAATCTGCCCTAAAGAGATCGAAGAAGAGGAGGAGGGGGAGGGGTTAAAGGAGGGAGTGAATAATAGTGTATACTATTTGTGATTTATGTGCTCAATAAATTTGAAATAAAATTTGATTTATATTCAAGCTAAAAGAGAAGAAAAACTGTTGCAAGATTTGCACATAAACTATGGAAAACATGTTGAAAGTTCTGACAGCCAGCGAATTGGAAATAATTCAAAGCGCACTTGAAAAACACACACACACAGGCATACATACACATATATGCACAGTGTGGCACACTGCGGGGCACATATGCTTTTGAGCTGTTTGTGATTTCGCGGCATTTTCATTTCACATACGTCACACGAGCTGTCATAAAATTTCACGTGCTGAAATCGAAGTTGACTTTCATAAGATTGCAAGGTGGGACAGAGAGGGGCAGTTAGGGAAGCTTAGGCAGGTCAGGGCAGTTCAGGGCATGTCAGGGGTGTCAGTGGGTGTTAGCTTGCTGCAGCACGGCACAGGTTAGGCGTTGCTTGGCTGAGTTTTTAATATGTGCAGCGATTTCCATGTGCGCCATATAAAAAAGCAAAGATTTTAACAATGTTTTTCACTATGCTACGTGAGGCAGGCAGAGGGAGGGCAGAGGGAAGACAAGAGAAGAGTAAGGGGAGTGGCAAAAGAGAGGGGGAATGACAGGGGAGGGTGCACTCTCTCTATGCTGCCATCGACATGTAACATCTCACAATACTCGCACATTTTCAGTTTTATGTGCGACTTGCTTGGCTTTTATTGAAGTTGCAACAACAAACGCAATTTGTGCTGTAGCATGCTACATACTCACACTGGCTACACTCCACTCCACACTCTCCGCTGTTAACACACTCCTACCTTCTCTACACTTCCCTCTGCCCCCCCCGCTTTCACTTTGCTACTAGGCACTTTTTATGGCTAATTTCTCTTATTGCGTGCGGCCTGCGCAAACTCGTAAAAATATTTTTATTAGCACCAAACGTAGCTGCCTCTGCCTCCTACATTGCCACGCCCACTCCTGCTACTTCAACTGCCCCCTCTAAGTGCGCACCTAAGTATGCTATGCTATTTGCAACACTCACTTAACGTATGTTTCGCCCTCAACGCTCAACTCTCATCGATACTTTGCCAAAGTTTACCCAAAGTATTCGTTATTTATTTGTGTCAAACGTGTCTCAACATGCCACAGCAGACACCTCTTTAGCTCGTTTGTTGTCGCCTGTCGTAAAATTTAAGTGCTCCCGTGCTCAAAATTAAACAGCCACGCCCACGTACGCCTCTTTATGGCTATTGCCAGTTAATAAGCAAATTTGTCTGCTCAGCTCGCGCCCGAGCGTAATTGGAGCTCAGCACAGGCTGAGCCTTTAGCGTCATAAACATCTCAAACTTGTATTATGATAGTCGACAAGCACAGGCAGAGGGGGAGTGGGAGGGGAGAAAGAAGAAGAAGGGCTAAGCAGCAGTACAAGGACAGTTGGGGAACATAAAACCTTGATGGTCTTATGCCAAAGTCAATTGCCACGAGCCGCTTTTATGCAGACGGCAAACTGCTTTAAA
Organism: Zaprionus camerounensis; assembly: GCA_018904165.1. Taxonomy (NCBI): domain Eukaryota; kingdom Metazoa; phylum Arthropoda; class Insecta; order Diptera; family Drosophilidae; genus Zaprionus; species Zaprionus camerounensis. Next base: position 1,568,692 of record JAEIFS010000037.1, read on the forward strand.
TGCACTCGGCAGTTTAACTGGCACAGGGGGAATACAATGGGAAAGAAGTGAGGGGGGAAGAGGAAAGTACGCAGGGTAGGTGCAGTGGGAAAGGGGTTACTCAACTGTGTCTTCTGGCTGCAGGTAAGCAATGCAAGTGTTCGACTAAATGCAGGCAGCACTCTATCGCATTGCCACACATGATTGCCACGCCCCCCCGTCCCCTTCCCTATCTACTCCACCCTATCCCTCTGCCACACTTGGCTAAATGGTTTGTCAGTGTGTACCCCCCTTGATACGCTTTGTTTCGAGCTGTTTCTTTAGCTGTGGGGCTGCCTTCCGGCTGACTGCACTTGGCATCCTTATCGACCACTTGACAGCAGATTGTGTGTGTGTGCGGTGTGTATGTTTGCCCAGCACTAGCACAGCACGCACTCTTTAACATACTCTCTACTACTTGCTCTACCCCTTCCCCTCCCTCTCCCCCCTGCCTGCCACTGCCTGCTGACTTTGTCTAAAGTTATTTGCATGTTGGCAAACCGATTGCACAATTGGACAATACGGCAAGGAATTTTGCAATTTGTTACTTCAAATCTCAATTCACAATGTGCTGGAGGAATTTGTGCAGCTAGCACAAAATGAAATTTGCACAAAATATGTGAATAATGCACAAACACAGAAATCAGACTCAATTAAACTAGAGAAATGTAGTTGAATTCTATGAAGAAAAATCAAATAAAAATAAAAATAAAATTTAAATTCATTTTATTTTGATTGCATTTTATTTAATTTTTGTAATTTCTCTTTTAATTTCTTGTTTATTTTGATTTTTATTGACTCCCCCACGTCTGTTATACGCACAGAGCTGTATAACAGCTGCGAGCAGTAAAAGTGTTGTCTACTTTTGTGCGCACACATTAAATTCGCTTGGCCCGCAGTTGAAACGCGCAATAAAAAATGTATGAATTGCACATATGTAGAGCCCACACACACAGGCACACACTCACTCACACACACGCAGGCACACTCCCACACACACACTGACACCAACACAGTCGCAACTGGCCGCAAAACCAATTAAATTGCGGCTCAAACGAACTGTAAAACACAAAAATATGCACGCAATGCAATGAAGCGTACACACACACACCCCCACACACTTGCACACACTCTCCCACCAATACTTGCACAGTCTTTAGCCTAGATTAAAGCGGCAAACTAAAAGCTATTTCACTGGCAAACAAATTAAAAGCTAACTGCAAGCGCAGCCAAAAACTAATTGCAATATTTCTCTGCCTCGTTTTACAGATGGGCGAGCAGAGCAGCAACGGCAACGGCAGCAGCGGCGCTAGCAGCGCTGCTCAAAGTGGACCAGACTTCGATGCGTTGCGCAAGGCCTGCAATGCGCGACTCAGCAACAGCAGCCATCCAGAAGGTACAACAGCAACAACAACAAAGCGAACAGTTTATCGCGCCTTATTCAATTATTAATTGTAATCTTTTTGCTCTCTTTCCACCTCCCTCTCCCTCTGCAGGCGCCTACTGCGCGGGCACCTTTGATGGCTGGCTTTGTTGGCCCGACACCGCTGCTGGCACATCCGCCTACGAGCTGTGCCCGGACTTCATCACGGGCTTTGAACCGACAAGTAAGTTGTTGTGCTTCTTTATTGACCACCTGCATGGTGGGTCAGTTTGGCTGCATTTGACAAGCGAGCAAAGCAGGGCACAGGCCAGAATTGGCCACATAAATAAGCCAACAGCAACAACGTGCAGTCAAATAACACCGGAAACGGAAATGATGTGCGCACTCTCTCTCTCTCTCTTTCATACGCAGACAGGGGCGCACCTAATGAAGGCTCACGCTGAGGCTGAGCCCAAACGCCGCAGGGCAGAGACACAAACACACGTGCAAACCCATACATACATATTCGCATACATGTACACACGTACGCACACTCCTTCACATACACGTACACCCGCATAAACAAACCACAAACCAGGTGGGTTACCTAATTGGCTGCAGCCCCCTGTGTGGCTGCGTTCATGTTTGCCCCAACTCACTCTGCCTTTTTCCCTGCTGCTCCTCTTTGCCCTTCTTCCCCCTCTCTAACTCCCTACCTGTCTGCCTGCCTGTTATGAGTATTTAAGCTTGTCCTTCTTTTTTGCCTTCTTTTTTTTGTGAGTTTTATTAAAAAACGCTGGCAGCCAACGCGCAGATCAATTGAAAGCATGTTTTGCTCAACTTTGATTTAAAACACACACAGACACAGGCAGCGCACACCCACAGACAGTGCACACATATACAGGGTGCGCCATTGACTGTAACTAAAATTGAATAACTTCAATATTTGATCACACTTTGACTTGTCTTTACATGTTTTGTTAAACTCGTTGCTGTACAATTTAAACCATGTATCCCTTTACATCAAAAGCACGTGCCACAAAACTTACTTAGTACATGGAAAAAGTTCATTCAGTTGTCTTTACTTTGTTAATTAAACAGTTTTCAATGTGCTGCACTGTTTTTTTTTTGCTTGGATGGGATATAGATAGAACACTAAGTGGCTCGAGACAATTAGATAGTCGGTAGAGTTGTCTGTTGGCTCTGTCGAACTTTCATGAACTCGCTCTCCTTCAGAACATTTAAATTGTTAATGTCTAGCGTGTTTGGAGGGACGATTATAGTTAATGTGCACGTTGTGTGCGACAGGGGATTCCGATCCCCTTAGGGAAAAACTTCAAAGTTAACATATTATAATTCATATACATATATATGTGAATATATATATAGTATATACAATTTGAACAGTATATATCGTCAAAAACATCTATGCAAGCAGGCACCGTCTAACAACATTATTGGTCGTTTGGTTGTTTGTTCAACACAGTAAAGTGGGAGATCGTGCACAACTTAAACCAAAACATACCACACTGGGAATGCAACAAACATTTCTGGTTAGTCTTATGTTTAAAATAGGGTATATTGAGGGCCATTTAGATCTCTGGACTTACATTTCACGCTTTTTTTTGTGGGCTTTATTGAAATGATGCAGTAAATTACAAATACCGCATACAATAGAAGAGTAAATCAAAGTGCACACTAGCCACTAGAGAGAGACCATTGTAGCCTGCTTACGCAACATCTTCTGTCAGCTAGAACTTGAGATTCGCTAAGACGATAAGCTGCCGCAAGCTCACTTTTCCCTTGTCGGCAAAATAAGTTTTGACTTCATCAAATTTTGATAACTTACAAAGGCACCAAATTGATTACAAATATTGTACATCATAAACAGAAATTGGTTGTTTGTTCTTCAAGTCGTTCAACGTTTGCATGCCTACATCAGCAATGAAGCACCCTGTATACAGAGGTTAGACAAACAAAGGCAGGCAGACTTAGTACAAGCTCAGCTACTTTAGCGCTCATTTGCTTATTGGCCACAGTTCACCTTCTTCTATTGCTCCTTCTGCCTCCCCTTACACTTCCCCTTCTACTTGCTTATTATTTCTGCTGTTTTTTCTAGAAAATTTATGCACATAATTTCGCTGCTTGAGAGCCTCAAAATCTGTTGCGAATTTATGTCTGAGAGGCATCCCATGCCAATCAATAGAGCCCAAAAATTATGAAAGAAAAACACGCATAACACGCCAGAAAGAAGAAGGAATTTCACAAGTGAAGTCAAGGCAGGTTGATGGAAAGATGTCAACAAGTTCAAAGAGGGGGGAGAAGAAAAGGAAATTGAAAAAGCTGCAGCATGAAATCATTTATCAAGGCGTGGCAAATGTGAAAGAAATGTGAAATTAATTCCAGCTTAAAGCGCGTTCACTCTAAATTGAATTGAGTTGAGCTCAGTCTGAGCTGAGTTGAGCTGCCAGACAAACTTTGCTCCAATTTGTAAACGAAATTAACAGTTCGTTTACGGGCACCTATGTGGCAGATAACTCCATGAACCTCTCTCCTTCCCCTGCTGCCAGTAATATCATTTATTTATTTATCAACAACAGATTCGTTTCAGCTTTTGTTTGTGACGCTTAATTACGCATTCAGAAAGTTTACCAACAATAAACCACAAATTTTCATCAGCTAACATAGTTCCCTCTCCTCATCTCCCCCCTTCCCCTCTCTCACTATAATTAGATAGCTATTCTAGCAATGGGATATGATATCCATTTACTTAGCTTGCTCCTGCATGAATTATATAAATGTTTTTCGCTGTTCGTTGTGCGTTACTCGCGGCGAAGGCAGCACAACAACAACAAGGGGCAACCGCAACAATGCTCATCCATCAGTGAAATTTGTGGCTGAAAAAGCCAAGCACACACAGAGACACACAAACACACATACACACACTCTCCCACAGACACAGACAGCAATAATTATGAATTATGCAAACTGCAGCGAAACAAAACAAACACTAAAAGATTTAAAATAAACAAATGAGCAAACAAGTAGTTTAGCTTGTTATAACTATGCAGATACCCTGTAAAAAATTGCCAGACTCTAAATAAGTTCCTTAGCTTAAGCTACCACTCGCCTTTTCAACTCTGCAGGGTATGCAAGTAGCTTTATTTTTCATTTGAATGTTCCTGTCTTTTGTTGTTTATTTTAAATAAACAACTAAGCAGACAATTAGTTTTACTAGTTAAACCATGCAGATACCCTGTAAATAGTTGCTAGAATAAATATAAAATATATATTTACTGACCGCCCTTGTTTACCCCTCTCTCCCACGCTCTACAGGCAGTGGAGGCAACTTTGTTCCTCTTTTTTCTCTTCTCTAGTTGATTTCAAATATACAAATGAGCAGACAAGTAGTTGCACTAGTTTGTACTTTCGCATATACCCTGCAAAGAGCTGTCAAATTGCAAATAAATTACTAACTTCCAGCCACCCCTTACGCTTCAAACTCTACGGGGTATGCAAGCAGGACATATTGCTTTGGCCTTCCAAAGGGTATAAGACAAATTAATTTGACAGCTGAAGTAGTTGAACTAGTTACAACTATGCAAATACTCTGTAAAATGTTGCCAGAATATAAATAAAATATTTATTTCAAACTACCTCTTACCTGCTTTACTCTACAGGGTATGCAAGCAGTTTCATTTTTCTCTCGTCTTCGAAAGGGAATAAAAATAATTAATAAGAGTTCTCAACTAGTGGCGCTAGTTAAACTATGCAAATACCCTGTCAAGAGTTGCCAAACTTTTTATAAATCCACAACCTCAAGCTAGCCCATTTGTGTTAAGCACTACAGGGTATTCATTCCTCTCCTCTCAGCTCTATAGGGTCTGCAGGTAGTTGAATGTTTCTTCTCTTTTTGATTTTAAATAAATAATAAATAAGTAATTGACAAAACGCGTATTTGGGGCTACTTCAAACTATTCAGATACCCTGTAAAATGTTGCCAGTTAATAAATAAAATAGTCACCTCAACTTACCCCTTTCCCTCTTCTCTCTACAGGGTATACACTACGTTGTACTTGTCTTTCCACCTTGCCGAAAGGGAATACGACTAATTAAGTGTTGAAAGCTCCCTGTCAGCTTGGCAGCATAAATCATGTGGCACGTCAATTTGCATTAATCGCACAGGCCACGCCTTAACGCCCATTGACAGCAGGACACCTTACCCCTCTCCTATGCTCCTTTCCCTCCTCCTCACCCTCCCTCCCTTGTCTGTGCGACGTCACGTGAATAGCAAAAGTTGAATGACTTTTTTGTGTGTTGTTTGCGCCAAAACTGTTAGAGGGCGGCAGCTACTAGTGGGCGTGGCCTGTGGAGGAGGGGGCTGTGTTGGCAGGCAAATGCTGCTGCTGGCTTTCTACTACATTTGGCTTATGACTGTTATGGCTCAGTGTCGTCTTGCTTCACTAGCGGAGGGGGCCGAAGAGGGGGCCGCGCCTCGGGGTCGCCAGCTTGTACAAGATTATGTGCTTTGCACTGCGCCGCCATTAACTTTTATGGCACTTCCGTTTGGCGGATGTGGTTGCTCTTTTGCTCCTTCTCCTTTCTCCCTCTCTCTTGCCTTTTTTTTCTGGCTGTTATCTGCCACACAGCGCGTATACGTGATTTTTTGACTCTGCGTGCCAAAAGGCGATAAAAGCTGTGCAGAAATCAAGTTATTTACCTGGAAAATTGCGAACAAAACTCCCAACTGTGCACAGCAAACAATGCAGGTGGCAAGACTAGACTTTCCCCTCTCTCTCTCTGCCTTCCTGCTGCCCCCTTACTTTGCTTTCCTTTTCCCTCACCATCGAGTGTTCTTTCAACGAGTTGAATGTGTGAAGTTTCTACTCCGCTTCAACTTCAATTTGAACTTCAATTCCACTTAAATGGCACTTCTACTTCCCATTCACGTGCCACAGCAAATCAATTAGTTGTGGTCGAAGCATTTACGGGGCGTATGCGTAATCAGTCGAGGTGGTGGCTAATGCGATTTGCGGCTGACCTGTCAACAAGTTGGCTAATGGAAAATGCAAATATGAAATTATCTAAAAATTAATTACAGTTTGAATACCCTGTAAAGTAAGCAGATCATGCATGAGGTATGCAGTACTAGTTTGAATGCAGGTAAAGGGAATTTGCTGTTTGGGAATTTGTTAAGTTTTTGCGCTGGAATTTTAATGAGTTTATAAATTGTTTATATATTAAGCCACTTTTCAATTAACTACATACTTCTCCCCCCTCTCTTCACACCCTCTTCCCCGGCAGGATATGCGCACAAGGAGTGCGGCGCTGATGGCGAATGGTTTCGACATCCGGAGAACAACAGAACCTGGTCGAATTACACCACCTGCGTGAACATGGATGATTTTGCAGTGAGTATAATTGGGTTTAATTACAGATGGTAACTTTAGATAACTGTCTTTTCTTCCCTCTCTCTGCCCTCTCTCTTCCCCTCTTTCCCATCTCTTCCCTCTGCTTAGTGGAACCACAATGTGACGCTGATCTATGAGGTTGGCTATGGCATCTCGCTGCTGGCCATTTTACTCTCGCTGGCCATCTTGGGCTACTTCAAGTAAGTATGTCTAATAGATCATCCATCTTGCTCTAGTTTGCCGTCTGAGCTGCACATGGAAAACCACTCAGCTTTAATGAGCTGCATTATGAGCGTGAGCTGGCGCCAAATTTTATTGTTTAACAAAGCTGCCAAAGGCCACACACAATCAACAAGCTGTTGGCGGAGGAGAGATAAAGAGAGAGACTGTATGGGAGTGTGTAGGTGCCAGTGCCTGTAGCTGAGTGTGCATATATCTGTGTGTAAGACTGTATGTGAGACTGTGTGTATGGCCTGTCTAGCTGTGTGAGTGTGCCTGTCTTGGTGTGTTGTGACTGTGTGCAAGTGTGGCCTGTATAGATATGTGTATGTGCCTATCTAGATGAGTAGGTGCCTCTCTCTGTGTGTGAGCCTCTTTCTTGGTGTGTGTGCCCCTCTTGGTGTGTGTGCCTGTCTTGATTTATGTGCCTGTATGTATGTGTGGCTCTTCTAGGTGTGTGTTCAGTCTAGGTGTGTGGTTGTATCTCTCTTTGTGTGTGTGCCTGTGGAGGTTCCTATGTGTAGCCAATCTAGCTGTGTGTGCTTCTCTCTGCGTGTGTGCCCCTCGTAGTGTGTGTGCCTGTCTTGGTGTGTGTGCCAATCTGTACCTGTATGTGTGCCCATCTCTGTGTGTGTGCCCATCTCTGTCTCTCTGTCTGTCTGTCTGTGTGTGCCTCTCATTCATTGCACACTCGGCTTAGTTGCGCCCATTTAAGCCGCCACACTTGACGTCGGAAATGAGAAAATATTTGCTTTCTTAGTTACCTTCTCCCCGCTCTTCCTGCTCTTTCCGCTGCTTTACAGTGTCGCACGTCAAGTAGGCATTCGATTCTCAGTGTGTGTGTGTGTGTCTACTTCGAGCAGGATATCGATTAATTTCCACTTGTCTGCAGCACAATTAGTGCACTTGGCTTGTTTATTATCAGCTCAGACAGAGGCAAAGAAAGCGGGAATTAAGTGAGAGACAGACAGCAGGACTGAGAAAGAGACAGATAGATATACAGTGGGTAAGACTGGAAGAAAGACTGGAAGATAGAGAGACAGACAGACAGTGAGCAAGACTAGGACAGACTGAAGCAGACAGAGAGACAGACCGATAGACGGATAGATATAGTAGAGAGACTGAGAAACACAGAGAGATAAACAGACAGAAATACAGTGGGAAGATTGGGAGAAAGACTGGGAAATAGACAGGCAGAGGGACAGACAAACAGAGAATCAAACAGACAGAAAGACATGGGGAAAGACGACGATACACAGACAGAGAGACAGGCAGAGAGATAGAGAGACAGACAGATATACAGTGGGAAAGACTCGAAGGTAGCTAAACAGAGGAACAGACAGACACAGAGTTAGAGAGAGAGAGAGAGAGCGACACACATGTAGAAGAGCAGACAGACAGAGAGACAGACAAACAGGCAGGCAATGATGAAGACTGGGACAGACAGTCAGAGACAAATAGAGAGTCAGTTTGAAGAATGGTGGCTTGGCTAAAGCGTTTTAAATTGGCTGCAAAGGGCAAATAAGCAACGTGCTCAGGAATTTTCAATTACATTTGCCGTCACGCCCCGCACTGCGCGCTAATTAAACAAATTAATTTACAAGCAGAGGCAACAGAAAAGAAGCAGCAAATACACTTTAAACTTAAACAATAACAACACTTGCTAAGTAAATAAAAGTTCAATAAAAGTAAATAAAACCAGACAAACTCTACAGTTGCAGGCAAGCGATAGTAAGTTACCCTACGTCTAGCTTTCAAATACCTTACAGATTTGGGTAAATGTGAATATAGTATTCATTTATATGTACTATATAGGCAGAAAGGTACAACTTTGTGGACAGTGAGCGTAACATATATGTGTATAGTATATAGTAACCTGCATGCCAAATTTGGTGTGTCTAGTCTTCATTATAGCTGAGATCTGCGTGTTCATAGAGACAGACAGACAGATAGATAGACAGACAGACAAATAGATAGACAGTCAGACAAACAGACAGACAGATAGACAGGCAGATAGACAGACAGATAGACAGACAGATAGACAGACAGACAGATAGACAGATCAACAGACGGACGTGCCTTAATCATCAAGGCAAGTGATGCTGAGCAAGAATCTATATGGTATACTTTATGTAGTTCGCCACGTCTACTTCTGCCTTTAACAAACACTTGCACGCCGTTAGTATACCCTGTTTTACCCATTTTTAATGGTTGAAAAGTATAAAACCCAAGCAACGTTTTGCGCTAGCTGATCGAGTTTGGGATAAGCAAAAAAATGGTAAATTTGCAGTGCAGATTGCAAATGTTATCTGCAGCTCGAGGCACAACTGCACAAAGCAAACAGAGAAAGAGAGAAAAGGAGATAGAGAGAGAATGGGGACGCTGCTGCCACTCGATTTGCATGACATGCATTAATTTGCCCCTGGGTCAACTTGATTTCATTAATATGCAGCACACTGTGCCCTTTGGCAGGCAGCCAAAACTGGACAAATGCTGAATGAAAGAGCATGGCAAGGAAATAGAGTGAAGGAATAGGAGCCAGAGAAAGAGAGAAAGAGAGTGAGGGAGAGAGAGAAGGCAGTGACACGTGCAGGCAATGTTGATATTGAAATGTGCTGTGTGCATGTAGAAGCAGTGCAACTATGGTACACCCCTTTCTCCTCCTCTTTTGCTCGTGGTGTGAATTGGAAAAACGTGTCCGACAATTTCAGTGTGTCAACTGTTTGTGGCGACAAATAGAACAGATTCGCCCATTCCAGCAAATGCAAAACTTAAACTGCAACTAAATTTAATTTACTCTTTTTGTATTTGTCTTGCAGATCGCTAAAGTGCGCCCGCATCACGCTGCACATGCATCTCTTCAGCTCGTTTGCGGCCAACAATTCGCTGTGGCTCATTTGGTACCTCGTGGTGATTGCCAACGCGGAGATGGTGCAGAATAGTCCGGTAAGCAAATATTAAGAGAGTAAAGGAGAGAGAGTAAGAGACAGAGAGAAGGAGACAGACAAAGAGAGTGGTATACAGACAGAGACACAGACAGACAGAGACACAGACAGAGACAAAAACAGAAAGGCCATGCATACACAGCGCGAAAAAGAGTTGCAAACTTTGCTGGTGAAACTTTTTTATTGCAGCTGTTTACTCAGTGTTCGCGCTAGTGCAGATTAAAGTTAGCTTTTAGTTTGCACATATTAACATAAATGCTCTAGTTTAGCGTTAAATTTAAACTAGTTTAATAGAAAGTAACAATAGTGCTGTTATAACCATTGTCAATAACTTAAGTGAATTATAAACTAAGATGAAGATAGAGAAATAAAGAGACCACGCATGAATTTAGATTTGAGAATTCAGATCAATTTAAGGTTATCAGTTTAAGGACAACAGTTAAGGAACATCAGTTAAGGACCATAAATTTTAGACAATACAAATAGGACCTTCCATTTACGATCAACAATATATGAACATTAATTTAGAAGCATTCATTTAGGTCCATCAATGAAAAAACTTCCATTAAGAACCATTCATAATGGTCTATTCAATTAAGACTATACATTCGCATCCATTAATATAGTACAATCAATTTAGCAACATTCATTTAGGATCATTTATTAAAGACCTTCAATTAATGTGTAGTTTGGCATTGCCTTCTTTTTTCTCCATCCAAATATAAGTTTACAGTTAACTTTAGTTACTGTGTTTTATGATACACTGAGTTCTCTAGATTTATTCTACATTTATGAAAGTCTGCAGTACCTTTACTATACTTATGTGAACTAACCTAAATAGCCCTTGAAACTGATAGTCTTCATCTGTGCTGTCTGTCTTTCTCTTTTTACACTGTAAAGTAAACTCGAAGTGAATCAACTTTATAGTAAATGTACTTTAATATACGAGTATATGCTGCAAGTTCTTCCCACTTTATAAGACTTAAACATTCAGTAGATTTTCTGCTGTATCTACCTATAAAACTCCTTCCAGGGGAAAGTTTTCTTTAGCTCTCTCTCTCCTTCTGAGTCTTTCCCTCTTTATATATCCAATTTAACTACTACTTTTGATCAGTTATATTATATATCCAAGTTCACTTCATCCTTTGCATTGCTATAGACACTGCTTTATCTAAACTCTAGATTTCCTTAGCACATGCCCAATAGAACTTACTTTACATCTACTTTATCTACCTATCGATTGCATATCAACTTGTACTCACATATATCTACCTTCCACTTTCTCTTCTCCTCCTCCAGGGCTACTGCGTTGCGCTGCACATCATACTGCACTATTTTCTGCTGACCAACTACTCGTGGATGCTGTGCGAGGGTTTCTATCTGCACACGGTGCTGGTGGCTGCATTCATTTCGGAGAAGAAGCTCGTCAAATGGCTGATTGCCTTTGGCTGGGGCTCGCCGGCCATAGTTATCTTTATCTATGGCATGGCGCGGGGCTTTACTGGCACCAGCGAGCAGACACAACAGTAAGTGGGGGTCTACATCTGTGTGTGTATGTATGTAGAGAGGTGTGTTTGTGTATGGTCAGCTAAATTGCTTTGCATGATTTGCGAATCAATTGCGAGCTGAGCCAAGTCGCACTCGTTTTGCAATTCATTAGATGACATTTACCTATCTCTCTCTCTCTCTTCCCCTGTCTCCCTCTAGCTGCTGGATGAATGACAACGACTTCAACTACATACTGATGGTGCCTGTCTGCATCTCCATATTCCTCAATCTGCTGTTCCTGTGCAACATTGTGCGCGTGGTGCTGCTCAAGCTGAACGCTCCAGCGAGCATACAAGGCAGCTGCGGTCCCTCGCGCACAGTGCTGCAGGCCTTTCGGTAAGTTGCCCCCCTCCCCTGTTTCCCCCTCTCTCTCTTCTCTCTCTTGAGCAACTTCAACTTCAATTCAATAACAATAATTTGGGTCGACGCGCGTCACCCTTAAGTGCTGGCCCGCGAGGCGTATGCGTAATAAAGTTGTTTGTTTGCCTTTGCCTTCGCTTTATACTCTCTCTGTCACTTTGCGTTTCTTTCATTCTTTCTTACACTCGGCCGCTTTTGTTTTTATGCGCTCATCGCTTCGCTTCGTTTCGCTTCAAACTTTTAGTTGGTTTTACATTTTAAATTACGCATACGCCGCGTTGACTTGCATTTTAATACGCGCCTCAACGTAGGAATTATACATAAGTATAAGTATTATTACAACACTCGCCTGCGGCACTTTTCATTCACTCTCCTTTTTCTCTCTCTGTCTCTGTCTCTTTCTCTTTCTTGCAATGTTTCTTAATCACTCTTTCTCCCTCTCTCTGTCTCTCTCTCTCGCACAGTGCGACTTTGCTGCTGGTGCCGCTGCTGGGTCTACAATACATGTTGACGCCGTTTCGCCCGGACGCCGGCCATCCCTGGGAGACAACATACCAAGTCATCTCGGCGTTTACGGCCTCGTTTCAAGTAAGTAATTCTTTTGCCCCCTCTAGCTAACTCCCTTTCCCACTCTCTACCTGTCCCTGTCTTCCTTCACTGCCTCTCCTTGCCTCCCTCTGTGCATTGACTTAAGTTTTGGTTGGCTTCAATATTGTTTTATGACTTGGCGCAGGTTAAACACTTTATGCCGTTAGTTATGCAGATTTCCATTGCTCCAAATCCTGCAGCGCATTTAACAGTCTCCTTTCCCAACTCCCCTGCTCCTCTCCCCCCTGTCTATCCCCTCCCTGCCACGACTAAATTGGCAGCTTGCTCACAAATAAGCCAAAACTTCGTCAATGAGCTAAATTATTAAAATGCCAGGCACAAGGCTGTATAACTCTAGGGGAAAGAGGGATAGAGGGCTAAGGGAAGGTGGGAGAGGCGGGGAACAGGGCTTGCCAAATCAATATGCGAGTGCGTTATGCAAAAATCTACTTGAGCAGCTTGTGAAATATTTCCATCAGCCTGCATATTAAATCAGTTAAGCCAAGCTAAAGTAGAAGAGCCAAAACAAAAGCAAGACAGACGCAGTCTCTCTCTCAGTCTGCCCCAGTGTTTCCCTCTCTCTCCCTCTCCTATCTGCCTCTTTTTCAACTAAATCCCTGAAAGCAAATCGAGAGTTGTCTCGTCTTTATCTGCGCCTTTGGTTTTAGTATAACTATCACCATAAAAAGCGCTCTAGCCAAAAAAGAGGGAAATTCCCATGTCTGCGGTCTGCCACGCCCCCCACTGTCTCTCTCTCACTCTCTCCACCCTCTTGCTGTCTTTGCATGCTGCAAATTTTCATGTCTTGTGGCTGCCTTCAAAAAAGAAAGGGGAGGCTGCAGTGCAGGAGTGGGCGTGGTTATTAGTTTGCTGCATTTGAATTACAGTTTACAACTGTTTGACAACTGTGAAAGGAAAGAGGGAATGACTAAGCTGTAGATACCTCTTAGGGTATGTAATATATGCTGTCATGTCGTGCATACCTCATGCTGTATACCATATAGAGTATACTGCTATAAAACCTGCTGTTCTTCTGTGACTTATGCAGAACTAAGCAGCAAGGCAGCTTGATGGATACTCCTTCATATAAACAGTTCTAGTTGTGCCTACCTTACTCTATACTCTGTACAGGGTACACTGCTATAAAATCCATTGTTTGTCTGTGACTTCTACACAGAGAGAGGCAGAGAAGGGTGAAAGAGAGAGCAAGGGGAGAAGGCAGAGAGCGAGTAAAACCGACGACAAATGCAAAAAAATACTTTGCCGAATCTTTTTAAAGCCAGTCGCAACTTTTTATGCCTTATTTTCGCATTTCGTTTGTCGTTTTTTGGGACTCTTTCAGTTCTTACTGTTTCTTTGGCTGTTTCGGTTTGTGTTTTTCTTGTATTTTGTTTTTGTTATTTTGGGTTTCTGTTGCCGCTACGCAAATTGCAAAGTTTTTTACACAAGAGACGATACGCACGGCTGGAGATAATTTGGATTTATTGTCTCAGCTGCACTGCGACTCAAGGGAAAGCCATAAAGACAATGCGATGATATTATATGGAATGATTACCGTTAGCAAGTGCAGTGGATAAAGAAGTGCTTAGCTCTTGCTTACCTCTTTGCTTACCTATCTTTCTGGCCTGTCTTGTCTTGTCTTGTAGTTTCTATTTGTTGCACAATATTTGACGGCAATGCGGTGCTTAGTTGTGGTTTATTGTGTTATTTAGACTTTGCTGAATTAAAGCATGTGTTTCGATTTAAAGTTTTGCTATAAAACAAGATCAAAGTCTAATTTAAATAGACAGTTTATTAATGCACACTCATAAACAGAACTTATGTGAAAAATGAGGAAAACATATTTTAAAAACTGAAATTAAATGAGAGATTTATTAGCATAGAAATTATAACTTGTTTTATGGAAACTTCCCTTTTAATCATCAAATACTGCCGGATATAAAATGTGAAATATATCAGCATAAATCAAGCTATAAATTAGAAAAACTCTGCATGCGATTGCAAGTTATTTATATCATTTATAAAGTATAATTAAAATGACAGATTGCAGACTAAGAAGTGAAACTATTTAAATTTAATGAATAGTTATTTAAAGCAAATAAAATGAGAAAAACTCCGACATAAAATGTTCTAAAAAACCATAGGCAAAAGCTAACTTCGAGTACACTCATCTGTAGAATACCCTTCTACATATATATGTCCAAATTCCGTAGAGAGTACTTAACTATACACTAACCGAGCAAATGTAGCCCGCACTGCGCTCTCCTGCCTCCCTTGTTGGCTAACACAAGGAGTTACTGTTATGCTCATACTTCCTTAAATAACTGTCGGATCGAATTGAAATTTTAAGGTTATGTAGATATTATAGTATAATAAGTATAGGTTGAAGTCAGAAAGTTTTAACTTTTAAACGTTACTTACAAATCCAATTTAAAAATTTTATTCTTATTTTTTGGGGGCGGTGGGCGTAGTATTTAAAATTTAAAATACACTACAGTGCGCCAGTTTCTATTAACCTTCATATCAAATTTGGAGTCTTTAACTCTTTTAATAGCTAAGATCTTAACGTTCAAACAGCAGGACAGACAGACAGACATACTGTACATGGCTCAATTCCCTCAGATAGTGATTCTGCTCAAGAATATATATACTTCATAGGCTACCCTATACCTGCTTCGGCCAGTTACATACATTTCCACAACGCTATTATAAACTATTTGATTTTCAATGCTCAAAGGGTAAATTACAATTACAAATTAAAATTTTTACACTTCAATTGTTAGCTATTTATTTCATCATTAAATAGAAGATGTAAATTGAAATTTATTGATAAAGTTTTTTACTCTTAATGAACTGTTATTTGTAGACAATAAAATGTGAAATATTTCATTGAGTTTGCCGTCAAAAATGCAAAATGTGTATTAATCAATAGAGCAAAGAATTTGATGAGTAAATCAAGCACATAGTCGAACAAAAGAAAGAACTCCTTGGCATGAAATGCAGCAGTTATGCCGTGGATAAATATGAAATATTTACCCGCTTTTCTTGCGGTCAATGATGACGAGCAGTCAATGCAGGCTGGCTGGCTTGATGAGCGCGCGCTGGACAGAGAAGCAATTATAAAATAAAAGCTGCTTTTCAGGGGAATTTCAATTTAGTTTGTGCAGCTGTAGCAGGAATTCTAATAAAGCTGGCAACATACGAGCTGAGCAGAGACAGGGTGCAGCTGCTCCTCGCTTGAGTTTGTTGTTTATCTACATTTTCTAAATTCAATTGAAAACTTGCAGGAAGTTGGGGCTGTCAGCACGCGTTAGGGTTTGGGCTTGTGGAGCCCAAAGCGAGACACATTTGCTGCCACTTTGCCTGTCTACTTTCCTAATTAGTTTTGCAAACTGTTTTGCACTCTAGCTGCTTCCCCTTCCGCTCCTCTGCCATTGCCATTGAAATAATTAGCAAGTCATCTGTGTGAAAAGCGCACATCATGCACAGGATTGAATCAAAATCCAGGGTATTAAAGCGCCAAGTGTGCCTAGCTGAGCTGACAGCGCTGAGTTATGACCAACATCATGTTGAATAATAACTGGCTAAATGCGGTGAGGAATTATTTGAATTAAAGTGGAGAACGACAGCAGACAGCAAAGCAGGGAAGGAGAGGGGAGAAAGGAGAAGAGTGCAAGAACGAAAGAAAAGCATTAGGAATGCACAGTCACCACAAAAACAAAACCAAAGAGAACAGAAAAAAAGGACAACAAACTGAATATAAATAGGCAACGAAGCAGGCAAATCCATCAGGGGTCGACGCTGAATTACCCTGTTCAGGTTAGGCGAGAAGAAGATTGATATATTTTGGCTGCAGAAAGGATATTAGAAGAGTAGAAGAACGGAAAAGAAACTAAAAAAGGAGTATACTATAAGTAAGGAGAAGAAGGCGAAGGCAAGGAAAGGAATGATAAGAAAAGCAAATTAGTCCAGCAAATTAATAGCACAAGTTTAAGTGGAAGACTTGAGTAGAGTTGAGATAAGGTAGAGTAAAGTTAAACCAGCATATACACTGTCTATTTAACTAAAAAGTAGTAGACAAGGTAGTTCATTTTGTAGACCACAATATACGAGGGTCGTTTGATAAGTCCGTGACTTTTTGAATAAAATATATTTTTTTCGTCAAAGAAGCGTTTTATTTCTCAACATAATCTCCTTTTAGCTCTATACATTTAGTCCAGCGTTTTTCCAATTTTTTTATTCCTTCCAAATAATAGGTTTTCTCAAGGCCCTCAAAATAGTCGTTTGTTTCTGTGATGACCTCTTCATTTGACCCGAATCTCTTACCGCCGAGCCATTTCTTCATGTTTGGAAACAAAAAATAGTCACAGGGGGCTAAATCTGGAGAATATGCTGGATGGGGTAGCAGTTCGTAGCCCAATTTATGAAATTTTGCCATGCTGACTACACACGTGTGCACCCGTGCATTGTCCTGATGGAACAGCACTTTTTTTTCGCCAAATGCGGTCGTTTCTGCTTCAAATCAATATCGAATCTGTCCAAAAGCTCTGAATAATATTCGCCGGTGATCGTTTTACCCTTTTCAAGGTAATCGATGTGAATGATACCTTGTGCATCCCAAAAAACTGTGGCCATGACCTTGTTGGCCGACAGACCCACCTTGGCCTTCTTTGGTGCACGTTCACCCGGAGAAACCCACTGTCTTGATTGTTCTTTGGTCTCTGGTGTGGTGTGGTGGATCCATGTTTCGTCTACGGTAACGAAACGGCGCAAAAATTCGTTTGGATTGCGGTTGAACATCGCCAAACACTCCTTTGAAATGGTCACACGGTTGCGCTTATGGTCGTGTGTGAGCAATCGCGGCACCCATCGCGCGGAAAGCTTTTTCATGTCCAAATATTCATGTAAAATGTGATGTACCCGTTCAGTTGAGATGCCTACAGCCTCAGCTACCTCACGCACTTTCATTCTCCGATCATCCAATATCATTCCATGGATTTTGTCGACGATTTCTGGCATGACGACCTCTTTTGGGCGACCTGAACGTTCGGCATCACTTGTACTGGTACGACCACAACGGAACTCAGTAAACCATTTCTTAACCATTGAAATTGATGGTGCAGAGTCCCCATAATATTTATCAAGTCTTTCCTTGGTTTCGGTGATGGATTTTTTACGCAAAAAATAATGCTTAATTAGCACACGAAATTCACTTTTTTCCATTTTCGTTAAAATTCACGAGATCGTCTGCTTTCAATGCCTATAAAACGCAAACTAAGAAACGCAGCTTTCTCAAAATTTTACAGTCAGCTGTTAATCGATAACTGCTGACAGGAGCAGTGTTGTATTTAGAGCAGGTGCGCGGCAAATACAAAAAGTCACGGACTTATCAAACGACCCTCGTATACTATCAATATACCCTAAATATATAGCTAAAAGCAGACTACTCTGCCTCTTTTTGAAGTGTATAAGGAACAAGCTGCAGCATATAGAGGCGTATCTTTTCTACAGTAGTTGCTTTTATAGACCACAATATAGCCTACCTTGCCTACCCTTTCTCCCGCCCTACACTTCTCAACACCCTGCCTATTTAGCCTACCTCCATCCACTTCCCCTCTCAACTTCTCTTCGACATTTTTCAACATCTCGCCAATTATGTGCAGAGTGAGCAAAACTTTTTCAATATTTATCTAAAGCGGGCGCAAAACTTGTGCAAGTGTTGCTAGGTAGGTGTAGCAGAGTGTAGGTCTGTATGTATGTATGTATATATATGTGTGTTGTGCATATGTGTGCGCCTGATTGAGTTAAGAAACAGGATGAACGTGTGCAGTCGGCAATCAAATGAAGCCTTTGCCAATTTCATTTATATGCAGGCAATGTGTGAATAAGAAATCCAGGCAACAGTGCCTAGCCCGTGCCTGTCTTGCTCAACTCAGCATTAAATACGTATACATATGCCTGGCCCTCCTCCTTCACACAATGATAAACAACAAAAGCTCGCAGCGGCAGCTGACGAAACTGACGAGGGAAAACAGAGAAAGCAGTCAGAAATACTTGGCAAATGCTGTGAGAGAAGAAGGAGCAGGAGCTGAAGTAGGAGCAGGAGAGGGAGCAGAAGGGGGAGCAGCAGCAGTAGCAGTTACAGTTACTGCGACATTTACAGCAGGAGAACATGTTGTTGTTCTCGTGGCTCAAAATGAATTGGAAATTGTCGAGCCTGCCGAAATGGCAAATAAACAAAATTGCATTAGCTTAGGCAGCGGGGGGAGAAAGAGAATAAGAATCCAATAAGCAGACAACACTTGCGCCTGGCTAGGATAATAATTTTGCCTTACTTACCCCGCATTGTCTAACTTCCCCCCCTTCTCTCTCACTCTCTCTCTTTCATTTACAGGGTCTGTGCGTGGCGACGTTGTTCTGCTTCTTCAACGGCGAGGTGATTGCCCAAGTGAAGCGCAAGTGGCGGACGCTCTGCTTCAGCAATCGGCCGCGTACCAATTCCTATACAGCGACTCAGGTCTCGGTAAGATTTGTTAAGAGCTTGCTTCTCTTTCTTTCTTTCTCTTTTCCCCCTCTCTGTCTCTCTCTGCCTTCTGTCTTACTGTCAGCTCGGGTTACGGCGCGTATGAGCAATGCAAGCTAATGAATGCAATAAAAGAGCACTCACACTAGCATATCAATTGGCACCAGACACGCACACACACACACACACACACTAACACACACACAGACATTCACACACACTTGCCAAGTGGCGAGTGCTCATTACACTGGCCTGCAAGGGAGCGCAAGCTTAGGCCCGTGTAATCTTGCATGTTGAGCATACGCCACGTGGCACACACAAATCGAAATTGCAGCGCACCGTCTCCAACCTGCCAACCACCATGATAGCAAATTGTTAGTTCTTCTGATTGTAGTTCGTGCGCTGCGGTCCGCCCCTGCCCGGCGAGGAGAAGGTATGACTAAAGGATCTGTCCGCCTCCGGCAAACGACGCGCTTCCTCAGCACCGCATCATCACCAACACCAACACCATCACCAGCAGCAACAACATCATCAGGAAACGCGTGCACGCAGTCAGAGCATGGCAGCCGGAGGAGGAGCAACAGCAGCAGCAGGAGGAGGAGGCAGCTCTTCCAGTTCCACCTACCGCCTCATCGAAGGATGGCGTAATAAAATGCATTTCCTGCGCCGCCAGAGCAGCGACAACGCACAGCATCAACAGCAACGACAGCCGCTGATGGAGGAAACAGCTGCTGGACATGCCACGCAGCTGCAGCTGGCAGCCGAGGCAGCAACGCAGGCAGAGACGCAGGCAGCGGGGGCAGCAATGCAGCCGCAATCGACGCTAATGACGACCATAGCGGAAGATGCCGCCGAGACTAGTTTGCCTGCTGCAGTTGAACAACAGCGTAACGGGGGCGGGGTCAGAGGCATGGGCGTGGTCATAGTCAGCATGGATGCGGATGCTAATGTGGCTGCGGGTGAAGAAAATGTGGCAGATGAGGCGCTTTAAGAGACGAATGCGAGGAGGAGTCACAAAGCTTGAAACGAAATCTCATAGACTAAGTGGAACATTTTAAACACACGCTCAGCTCGGATAAGGCCCTCCCCTATCGCCCCCTATTCTCGACACTTCCCCCCGTCCGACTGGGCACAGCTTAATTGTAATTGTAAACCAAAAGAAAGCGAAACAAGGCAGCGAAACGCGCCGCACCCACCTGATCTGTATTGTCAACCTTCCTCCCTTGCAAATTAACGTTGCCTACTTTCAGGCAGCAAAACATATTCAAGCAACTATAGATGTATGTGTTTGTGTGTGTAACTGATAAGAATTTAACCTCGATATGAAATATCATTGTTGTCCTAAGTGTTAACTGTTAGTTGTACTACGCCCTCACTCCCCTGTACACCCCCCTACTTTCCCTTATTGTGTGTGCAAGCTCAGCTTTCTGACAGCTTTACTTCTTGTTTTGTTTTGTCGCCATTATAGATGAATGCTTAAGAAAATAAACTATATAAATATACTACTATACATTATATGACTATATATACTATATATACCATATATGCTATATATGTGTGTATGTCACTTAATTAGCTGCCACTGTGTGTTTTATGTGCTGGCCAACTGCGCCTGGGCCTCGGCCCGGGCCTGGGCTGGGCTGGGCTAATTAGCCAAGTTTGCAGCGGCGTGTGCGTCGAGTGGACCCTTCAGCAGCGACACAAGCTGTGTTGCTTTGTGTGCTGACAACGCAACAGTTGCCACAACGACAACAAAGAAAAGAGGAGGAAGTGGGGCAGGGACAGCGCTCGCACTTGTTTGACATTTATTGAAACTTATTATGCACTGGAATTGACTATGAAAGAGGGTAGCTACGATGTATGATGTTCTCTTTAAGCTTAAAGTATTTAATGAATATAAACCTAAAGTGAAGACTCATCTGACACTTCCGGTTGGGTATAGCGTGGGTATATTGCAATACATAGGATGTTTCTGCTAATAGTAACAGCGCTTGATGATGGTGATCTTTATAAGCTGAGTGACTTTAGTTAGAACGATTTTAAAGGTTATATGGTGAGTATATCTCTGTACAAAGTATGTACAGAGCTGCTCACAGCTAGACCTCTGCAGTAGAGGGTAGCTAGCATGCATGATGATGAGTTCTATAAAGAAAGCGACTTGAGGGAGTATAAAGCTAAACAGCTCAAAGGATATTGAAGGAGTATCTTCCTCTCTAAAGTAATCTGCAGCTCTTCTTAAATAATTTTTTCACTTTTTCACGTTGATCTCTTTAAGCACCGAGACTTAATGGAGTATAAGCCTAGACGGCAGATTCCACTGCCAATTCTTAAATATCAAGTATATAGCGAGGGTATCTTCCAGAAAGAGG
This sequence comes from Zaprionus camerounensis, assembly GCA_018904165.1. NCBI lineage: Eukaryota > Metazoa > Arthropoda > Insecta > Diptera > Drosophilidae > Zaprionus > Zaprionus camerounensis. The sequence goes on from JAEIFS010000037.1 coordinate 1,590,036, forward strand.
AACTGCCTACATTTTGAGCTTTGCCTTTGCTACCTTTGGCATTGCTGCACCAGGCTATCTTTGTTGAATGATGATTATCTCTAAAAGAAGAGCAAGACTTAACATATATAGAAGACTCCAATGCCTCTGCCTAAATGGAAAACCAGTAAAGTATCTCCCTTTACAACATATCATAAGTTCTTAATACACAATTCCTTTAGTTTAACGTCTGCTGCAACTTCTGCTTGATGATCTGTATAAGCAGAATGACTGTAGTATAAATCTAATGAGACGCCTCCTCTGTTTCTTGCTAAGGGGTATCTAGAGAGTATCTAAAGACTGTTCGTCTTCTACTGTTGGGAGTAGCAGCGATAGTTGGTGATGATCTCTATAAGCAGAGTGACTTCAGTGAACAGAAACGAAGTGTAAAGACAACTCTGCCTCTTTCTTGAGGCTATAACGAGGATACCTTGAGGTTTAATTTGTAATTTGCTGGGCCTGCTGACTTTAATGAGTGTTGCCATGGCATGTGTGGCATGCAGCCACATGTGCTGCAGCCACAACAGGGAAAAGTTTCGCGTTAAGCGACCTTTGATTGCGCAGTGAATTGCTCGCGCCTTCAGCAAGCAAAGCAAGCGAGTTCATAAAGCCAAAGCAGCTCGGTGACGGCATGTTACGCATACGCCGTGTGAGGCCAGGCAAAAGTTTACTCATCAAACATGCAGCACAAGCAGCCGCAGCAGCTGCGGCAAGTGGGTGCTTTAATTGAGAGTGTGTGTGAAGCTGTTTACATACATATATATATATATAAATATATGTGCGTGTGTGAGTGTGTGCAAGTTAAGTGCATGACAAGCTGTAAACCGTAAGTTGTAAGCGCCTGCAGGCAGTGCAAGAGCTTTTCTTTTGTTGGCAACTCAAACGCAGCGCAGCACAAAGCAGGCAGGACCAACAGGACACGGGACAAGGCAAGAGTCGAGCAGCACTCGAGCACTCAAGCAACCTGAACCGGACACCTTTGGCACGCGCTGCAAGTCGAGAGCGGGACTGAATCAAACGGACAGTCATGCTCAGCAGCAGCAACTTTTCCTCTTGATACACTCCAGCAAAAGTTGTGCCGCAAAAGTTTTAAATGAAATGAAAATCTAGAAAGAAAGGTTAACTTCGGCATGCCGAGAGTTCTATTCCCTTGCAGGTTCTCTTATTCCACGATTATTGCAATACTAGTTGTATATAATGGTGCAGAATTCTATACTATTGTTTATATTCAATGTCTAACTTTAATTGAGTTAAGTTATTCCGAAGATGAAGTTGGTCTTCATTAAAAAACTCTCATTTCTGGCGATTGTTCCTATGGCAGCTATATGTTATCGTGGTACGATTTTGATGAAATTTTATATGCAGATTATATACATAGAAAAAGTTGAAGTCGATGTTGTAAATTTGGTTGCAATTTCTTGACAAAAAACAAACATCGGCCGATAGATTTGTATGGCAGCTATATGTTATAGTGGCTCAATTTTGATGAAATTGTCTATGCATATTTTATAGAAGGAAATAGTCCTAAGTAGTAAATTTGGTTGCAATATCTTGATAAATGACAATAATCGGCCGATAGTTTCTATGACAGCTATACGATATATCGCTCCGAATGGGCTCGTTTCGATGTATATATAGCATGCAGCAAAAATAAGTATGTGTGCCAAGTTGCAACAAGATAGCTTTAAAACTGACAGACTAGTTTGCATTGCAACAGACAGACAGACGGACAGACATACGGACAGACAGACGAACAGTCATACGGACAGACATACGAACGAACGAACGGACAGACAACACTAGTTCGACTTCTCTGTTTATGCTGAGTCAGAATATATGTATATACTTTATGAAGTGAGAGATGTCAAAGATGCCCAAGATGCATTGCAAACGCCTGACCCAAATCAATATACCCTCTGCAAGCGTTAGGGTAAACATACAGAGAGAGAGAGAGAGAGAGGGGGCAAGAGATAGGAAGAGACCGCATGCATGCCGTATCAGTTTTCAGTTTAAGTATTTATTTATTTATCAGAAATTGCATGAAATTTCGAACAAAAAAGAAAGGAAGTAAGAAGGGGCAGCAAGAGGTGGCAAGAGGAGGCAAGTAAAGGGGTTTGGGTGTTGCATAATTGCGTCAATTGTTTGCCACAGATTTTGAGCATGAACTGCAGTTTAATTAAAAAAGAAGTGTGCGGCGCGGCGTCACGTCGCTGTCTTTGTCGCCAAGTTAGCTGAAAGTTGCGCATACGCCCCGTGGTGCGTTGCCTGCTGCGAAGCATTTGCATAATAAACTCAATTAAAAGTTGAGGCGCGCACGACAGGCAGCTAAACTGATGATGAAAGAGAAGGCAGTGATGAATAGGGGGAAGGAGGGGGCAGGCAAGGCTTTAGTTGCTCTCCTTGCGCTGCAGCTCCTGCTTGGCCAGCAGTTGCACTCGTTGCCCCACCAGTCCCAGTGGCTTGCGTGATACCAGATGACAAGTCGATTGCCTGCAGAGAGAGAGACAGTTGATGAAATGAGAGAATAGACAGGGAACAACCACGAAATATACAGTCGAGTGTGCTCGACTGTGATATATCTGCTACACAACTGCCAAAAACGATTGGATAAATATATAACTTCTATGCTTTGCGTATTTTTTGTTGCATACTTTAAGGAGAGCTTGGCAAGCAGTAACTCTTAAAATTATTTCTTAAATATCTTCTATGTTAATCATTCAATCGCAACCAAATTTTCAGGTATCGTATGGATATTGATATTAATTGTGTTTACTAAAAATGAACTGTTCTGCATGTCAATTACGCTTGGAATTTGGTTTTTATTGTTTTACGGTGGCGGAAAGAAGAGTGGCTAAAATCTAAAATAAACTCTATCTGCGTGCAATAATAACACATATTGACACCAAATTTAGTAGCCCTAGCTTTTATAGTCTCTGAGATCTAGAAGTGCATACGGACGGACAGACAGACAGACAGATAGACAGACAGGCAATCAGACAGACAGGCAGAAAGATAGACAGACAGACAGATAGACAGACAGATAGACAGACAGACAGACAGACAGATAGATAGACAGACAAACAACAAACAGACAGACAGAAAGACAAACAGATAAACAGACATACGGACATACAGACAGACACACAGACGGACGTGTCAATATCGACTCGTCTGTTGATGCTGATTAAGAATATATATACACTTGGTGCGGTCTGCCACGCCCCCTTCTACCTATAAAACACATTTTCGCTTGGCACAAAGCTATAATACTTTTCTACCTTAAGGGAAGAGGGTATAAAGAGGGAAAAGCTGCAAGGAGGATGCAAAGAAAAGGTATCCCTTCACTCACTTGTATATGATTTTCTCCCGATCTGCCCAGGGCCAGGCGCGCTCTGTGTTATCCAGCCTGAAGAGCAGCTGGAAATGCGACAATGTCATAAGCACTTGGGTGCGACCTAATGAGGCATCACATTGATTGCTTTTACCTTTTGTGACGCCGCGGAGGATGCTGAGTTGGGATTCGCAGAAGATACCGGCACACTTGACACCTGAGCTTCAGTAGGGACTGGTGTGGGTGTGGGTGTGGGCGTGGCAGCTCGCACCTTTGAAATGTCAATCGCATTGTGGGTCTCCTGTTGCTGCGAGCTGAGCGTCAAATTACACGCGCCCGCGGCATCGTTTATGCGCAGCTTGGGCACATTGCGTAGATTCCACGTGTAGCTGGTGCTCAAGAAGTCGCTGTCGTCATCCGCCGCATCCGCATCCGACTGAGACAGCTCCTCATCCTCCTGCTGATGCTGTTCTTCCTCGCTGTCAGCTGCCACACACGCTGCAGGCAATCTAAGGTAGTACACCGTCTTGTGCTCCTCCTCCTCTTCATCCTCCTCCAGTTCAAACTCTTCCTCGACGCTGTCATTGTCGTGCTCGTCACGCAGCCCATTTGCCGCATAATTGGCTTCCGATGCATAATCTGACTCTGGCGTGGCATCCTTCACTGGCTTTGATTTGAAGTGCTGCTGCAATTGCCTCTCCTCCTGCTCCTCCACCTCCTCCTCCTCTTCCGTTTCTGCCTCCTCGTGCAGCTCATAGTCGAGTGCATCCTCATCGTAGGAACACTTGCGCCTGTAGAGCTCCTCCTCGCAGCTGAGGCTGCCAAATGACTGCGAGACAGTGGCCAGCGTGGAGGAGAGTATCTTGGGTATCTCAGCTATGGCAGACAGCTTGCGCTGCATCTCCAGCAGCCGCAGCTCAATCGAGCTGGGCAGCACGCGGCCTGTGGCACAACAAACACAGCCGTCTTAGGGTTACCAAACTTCAGTTTATTGCAAGCAAACACAGACACAACACATACACATACATATAAAGGAAGAAGGGGGGAAGGGGCTTGCAAGGGGGGGGGTGGGGGGTGGGCTATTAAGAGGCTGCTTCACTTGGACTTGGATGCGGTGGGCAGTGCCAGCAGCATGTTCTCGATGGTGCTGCTGCGCAGCTCCTTGTTGTCGCCCACCTCAGCGAAGAAGCGACGAATGTTCCGCACAATGCGATGATGGGGCAACTCCTGGCGGGGCAGGCAAGAAGGCAGAGAGAGAGAGAGAGGGGGGTTATTAGTGCTGTGCACCTTTGTGGGCTGCTTTATTATGTTCACCTTTTCCTCCTCGTCGGAGGACTCGTCCTCGCTCAACTCAATGATCAACTCGTTGCCCTCATCATCGATTTGGGTTTTGGTTTTCTTTTTCTTTGGCTTGGGCGGCTCGGGCGGATCTTGCCACATAATGGGATGCCAACAACGCGAGCCAAGCAATGGGGTCGGGGTGAAGTCTACGAGAAAGAGACAACCAGCGTGAGTGTGAGTACAACAACAGTGCATGCCGGGATCAGAGGTTAGCATGCAGGGTATCAATCTCTCTCTCTGGGATGGGGGGAACTAAACTCACCCTTTGGCGGCGGCATTGGCTTGGGCACCCTCATCACAATCGATTTCTCCTCTCCAGCCTCGTACATGCCCGTGGGATCGTCCTCCTCCATGCTGTGCATTACATAATGAAATCAGTGGAGAGTCAACTGGGAACTGGGTCAACCTACTTGCGCATGAGGAACTGCACCTTCTTCGGCGTCGCGTTGATGCGCTCGTGTGCCTGGGCCAGCGTCAGCTGCGTTGCGTCCTCCTCGTTTATCTCGAGTATGATGTCGCCCAGTCGCACGCCCGATTTGTCGGCTATACCACTGGGTGTAACCTGCCAAGTGGCCACAAGAGGGAAAGTAACTATCACTTTCTATATAGACACGACGATCCTGGGCACCGTGATCTTTCTGCTCGACTTTCGCTGACCGCAGTCGCAGCGCAATTGATCGCGAAATGTGGCGCAGTTCGAGTTTAGGTCAGACAGTAGCTAATGTATATGATATACCCTCTACCCCACCCCATTCCCCGATATATGACAGACAGATACAGATGGACGAGCACAAGCAGTGCGAGTGTATAGTTATAGCTTTGGCTATATAGCTATAGATCTGCTCCCAAAACATCACAATGAGATACTTTCTATGTGTTTCGAAAATTATCTACTTAGAGTGTGCGCTACAGTGGATTGAATGGGGTGTTATGGAACTGTTAGGAAAGGTTTGAGGTGAGTATTAGTATTAAAAATAAACTATGTAAAGTATAAAATATTTATGGTAAGTATAGTATAATATAAACAGTTCTTTTACGCAAAGATATTTAGCAAAGTGTAGTTAGAAAAGCCTTGACAGATCTCTTATTAATATAAAAATTTGACTAATCTATTTATCTATTTAGCATTATGTAATTTATAGATATGAGGAATATATATATTCATACCTTGATAACTTGTTATTTTATATAAGCATACTAAGAAGAAAGATCCACAGTAGAAAAGATATTAAACTCTTCTATCAGCAGTACACCAAAATACTCTATAGGATATGTTTGATCTATAAAACTTCCAGTAAATGTTCATCAATAATCAAACTAACATATACTCCTCAAGAACAATCAGTAATATATAGCAAGCATCTAGGAAATATATTAATCTGTTCATTCTTTTAGCAAAAAAATAACAAATTCTATATAACGCTTACTATCTTAAGTCACTTCATAGAAATAGTCTGAGTTCTACAGAATATATTATATTAATGTTTTAGTTTCTTATGCAAAGAACTTTACTTAAACTTTACTTTCAGCTACTCTAAAATACTTTTTTGGTTGAGTTTGAGCTTTAAAACTTCCATAATCATTAAAAAATCTTAAAACCTGAGTTTGAGCGAATATATTAATCTTTTAGTTCCTGCAACTTCAAACTTCCAAAAGCCATAAACTTTCCCAACTTATACACAAACTTTCAACAGAAACTCTCAATTTCAATTCCAAATACAATTCTCTCTCCTCTATACACAATTTTCTCCCTTATCAACGCCTCTGTCTGTGTCTTCTTCCGCTTTGTCGCCTCTCGCTGTGCCTTTGTTCGACTTGAACCGCATCAATCATCGAATCGCTTATGCTCCATTTGTAGGGCACAAACAGGCGAACAATTTATATTTTGCAGTCTTCAGTTTTCAGACAGACGTCAAAACGGAAAGCAATACCCAATACATAGGCCGAGGGAGAAGAAGGAGAGGAGGCAGATAAGAAAAGAACAAAACTGAACAGAACAGAACAAAGCTAACCCAAATATTGTATGTACAAGCGGCACCCTCGACTCCCCAGAGCACTTGGCTATGCACGCCTCTCCCTCTGCCACTGTTTCTCTTTCTCCTCTCCCTCCTCCTCCTCTTGCCTTCTCTCTCTCTCTGTTTCGCAGTCGACAATTGTCGCAGCGCAAAGTAAAATATTCATTTCGCCCGTTCGCGTTGATTTCGTCATAGCCAAAACGTTTTCTGGCCCGCGACCAAAACGTTGCCCCAATGACGAAACGAATGTTGCAGCTGCCACAAGGGGCAGGCAAAGGGGAGAGGGACCATCGATAGGCAATTGCCACGACTTGCCACAAGGCAATCAGTTGTGCAGGTTCGCAGCCATAGTCAACCGTGCGGAAGAAACAGTATGTGCGCGCGGGTGGAAGGATGCCAAAGGTCAGCAGGGAGTAGGAGCAGGGGCTGGAGGAGGAGAAGGAGCACTCACTCACCTGGAAGACGGTTAAGGGCATATGAAATTCGGCGCCGCCGGTTATCAGGAAACCCCATTTGGTGTCATCCTTGCAGTCATAGGCATCCGACTCGACATCGAAGGCGGGAAAGCCGTCAGTGTCGCCGATGCCGCAGGACATCTTGATGATGGGCGCCTTCTTCTTGGTCTCCGGCGTGGACCACAGCATTCCAAGTGGCTCCGGCATGGCGTCGTTTTGCTAGTGGCTCTTCCTCTTCCCCTCTTTGTTTATGTTTTTCACTGTTCTTTTTGCTTGCTTTCGCTTCGCTTTGCTCACTTTGCTTCGCTTCTTCTCGCTGCTCGTTTTATTTATAAACCGCGCGTGCTCTCACTCAGCTCTCTTGCTGCCTCTCTCTCTCTCTACCTCTCTCTCTCACTCTCTGTCTCTTAAGAGTTTTTCTTTTTATTTTCAGTCGATTTACTTGTGGCTTGTCAAAATTCTGCTGCCAAAATGAATATCTATTTATTTGTTTTTTGCCGGCTTTTGGCCAATGACTTATTCCAATTGATGCGCGACAGCGTCAGTTATGCCCCTCTCTCTCTGTCTCTCTGTTACACGTTCTCTCTCTTTCTCTGTCTTATATAATCATCATTCACGCATTGCACAATGCAGTGAACCGATTACAGAATCCGATTTCCAATTCCGCACAGTTAATTTCTCTGATTTCCCCCAATTACTCTCGCAATTTCTTTGGCTTTCTTCTTTAATTATGACAGGCAAAACTTTGTGCGAACTTAATGAGGATTCGCCCTTTTCTGGAGCTGCTCTATTGGGGGATACTGTTGCTGCAGTGTTCCACAATCTTCTTGGGGCTTCCACACGATTGCACACGACTCGGCCAACTAAAACCAAAAGGCACAAAGCGCTTAAATAATTTCGAGAAGTTTGCGTTTGTGGTTGCATTTGCTTTTTTATAGCTGCCTCACGGCAATGGCGCGATGGCGATGGCGACGACTGATGATGCCTCTTCTTTTATTTCCCTCCCCACATAAGCGGGTATATCACTTTCTGATTGCCATAAATCGATGCAGTTTATGTGTGATACTTGAGTGCCATTTGCCATTTCTCCATCGAATGTCATGAAGATGTATGAAATTGGTCGTCAAATGGCTGTAAAAAGGTAACAAATCGGTTATGAATCAGTCAAGAAGTGCTTAGACTTGGTTTTAATGAATTGGTAAGTGCTTTCGAATCGGTTATGAAACGGTTATCTGCCAGTTATGCTTCAATAACAAGTTTAAGAATCTTCGAATCGGTTATGAAACGGTTACGAAACGGTTATGAAACGGTTATAATCGATTTATACTCATACATCAATTTGAAGATATTTTAAAGTAGTTCCCGTTGGATCAGAAGCGGGGTTGTATCGGTTATGAAACGGTTATGTGCCATTTATGCTCAAATAACAAGTTTAATAATTTCTGAATCGGTTATGAAACGGTTACGAAACGGTTATGTTTCACTTATGCGTCAACATCATTTTTAAAACATTTTAAAGTAGTTCCAATTGGATATGATCCGGTTTTGTACGGTTATGAATCGGTTATATGCCAGTTATGTTTCAATATTAAGTTTAAGAATCTCCGAATCGGTTTTGAATCGGTTATGAACCGCTTATGAAACGGTTATACTCGATTTATGTGTATACATCAATTTTAAAACATTTTAAAGTATTCCCAACTTAATATGAACCGGTTTTGTAACGGTTATGAAATGGTTATGCCTTAATATCAATTGCCAGCAACCTTTAAGCCATTTCCAATCAAATATACTTACAAACATAAGCCATTTAAACAGTTTACAGCAAATCCCTTCAATTTTCCCATTCCTCTTTCACTTTATCGGGTATGTCTACATCAGTTCACACAGGTTTTCAGCATTCTTTCACGTCTTTTTGGCCTCTATTTTGTTCTCCCTGTGCATTATTGTTGTACGGTCTATTGGGATAGGTCCATGAAAACTTTTTTTGCCGGCTATACAAATTGTTGTTGTTGTTGTTGCCATAGTTTTTTTTAGTCGTGTGGCTATTTTCTGTCGCTTTTCCTGCTGACAGCGCATTGTTCGACTCTGATTGCTTTTTTCTAGCTGTGCATCTATTCAGGGCATTGTCTGCTCGTTTGTTGTGTACGCCGGAATCTACTTACGTTATAAATCGGGCATTTGCATCGGCCGATTTCAAGTGCATCGTCAAGTTCCCAGAAATTTCAGTCGAGGCGTGTGTCTTCTATCGCTGCGATGTCAAGAGGTTAAATTGCGAATTTATTTGGTTAATTCCCATGATTTCTTGTAAATTTTGTTTACTAAATAATTGACTATATATAATGGAACTGTAGATAAGGCAGTGACATGCCGATTTCATCAGAATGTGTCATTTAAATATATTTTTATATTACTCATCTTTATGAACAACAAAATATTGTGGCTGTTGTTAATCTTCAAATCGCACTTAAAGAAGACTTGACACGAAAGTTCAAGAATTTTTTGTAAATATTTACTATCTCTGTGGTTGCTCTTTTCCTTCCTCTCCCTTCCCCTCTCTGCCTGCTTCTGTTTCCCCTTCCTTCCTCTCTACCTCTCAACTGACCCCGTTGACAGCTCAAAAGATGTGCCATATATAATATTGTGGCAGCAGTCTGAACAAAGCTTGCTGGGCATCGCAAACTTTTCGCACAACCTCAGGGCAAAAACAGAAGTGTCTCCTTATCAACTGGACGCAGCGGCTACAACGGCCACGCCCCGCCCTGTCAGCCCACAAAATGTGAAAAGTTTCTGTGTAAGATTTCAGCTTTGGCTTTGGCATTTTGTATTTTATTCGCTAGTCTCTAGATTACAGTTAACCCTATTCCTATTCCGCGTAGGTGGTCTCGTTGTCAACCTCCTTGGAGTCCACCTCGGTCACCTCACAGCCCTGGGCATAATCCTCCAGGTTGATGAGTGCGTCATGTGGCTCCACAAGGTCATCGTCCACTTGACTCTCAGTAGGCTCGTGCTCAGCCTCCTGCTCGTTCTCATGCTCGGCCTCCAGCTCAGCTTCCTGCTCCGTCTCCTGCTCGGCCTGCTGCTCGACCACGTCTGCCACAGTACGTGCTGGTAGTAGATTTGATGTATATTGAAGTTCACGGGAGCTGCTCTCAGTTGAAGCATCGCGTCTGATGCGATTCATTACGTGCATCTGAGGTGACACAATGGAGAGCACTTGGTCCTCATCGTTCACAGCAAAGCCTAGTATATCCATTACTTCGTCTTCATGTCCATCATCCTCAGGGCTGAGATGTTTATCGTTTTCATCATTCTCAGCAGCTTGGTTGGAGAGAACCTCGTTCACATCGTCTTCTATAATATTGAGGAGTATTTCCTCGTCATCCTCGAGGTAGCGCCTGTTGCGCTTCTGTATAATCTGCTGCTCTTTGTGCTCCTCGGAACTGCTCGAGCTATCTGGCTGCTTCTTCTGATCCTTTGTCTGCTCCTCCGAAGAAGAACTGGAGTCATCTGTGATTTTCTCTACGGCAACCCCCGTGACCTCATCCTGCTGCACAGGCAGCGCCGACACCACGCACAGCATCAGCAGCGCAGCTGCAGCCAAGATCAATGTCTTTGAATGCATTCTCTATGCTTCTGTGAATCCTTGTGTTATATATATTTATATTCTCCCGACTTATTCAACCTCTCACGGCGACTGGTGTGTTTGAACTGCTGCCAGAGTGGCAACGAAGCGTACCTTATCAACATCGCTCGGCAGACTCTGAGATCCAGCGATCGTCATCGTGTCGCGTCGCGTTGTGGCGCAGCAGAGTCTATTTAAAGGCATCATCGATTATGAAGAACTGCAGCAGTTTCGCAAAGAGAGTGAGAGAGAGAGAGAGAGAGAGCACGCATATCGAGCAGCTCAGCTTGACTTGCAATACCCTGGTAGGGCTGTGGGGTATACGAGGTTCATTCTCAAGTGCTTACCCCCTTTAGCTTACAGGGTATTCCTCAGTGAATCACTTTACATTTACTTGTTTGGTATTTCCGAATGCGCAATTCGAGGCATCGCCGTCGCCTGCCTACGTTGGCTGTGTGCAAATTTCAACTTGACTTGCATAATAAATAGAAATTGAGCTGCCGCGCTATAAACTTGATAAGGCAAAGCGAGAGATCACTCGAGAGATCAACAGAACGCGCAGTTTATGATTATCGACGAGACACGAAAAACTGTCTGACACACTAACAAGCGAAAAGCAGCAAAACAAATTATGTGTAAACAGATTTAGCCAATATATTGAAAACAGTAGAAAGTAATTTGATGAGCATAGAGTGCAGCATGTACCACGGTGCGTATGCGTGCTTGCAGCGGCAGCTTTAAGTGCCAGACAAGAGTGGCAAATACCACTTAATCCGCAACGGCGTCGATGGTTCGAAAAGGATTCCCTCAGACAGACTGGGAGACAGAGGGAGAGACTGAGGGAGTTATAGACAAAGAGACATACTAAGAAACAGAGTGAAAGACTGAGAGACAGAGGGAAAGACAGAGAGACAGAGAGACAGAGGGAGGCTTACTAAGGTTCATACTGAGACAACTCAAGAAAAACTGATAGACAGAGTTAGAGACAGACTAAGACAGACAGAGTTTAGAACAGAGGGAGAGGGAGAGAGAAATAAGGAGAGAGGTTAGGAGAGAGGTTAGGAGAGAGTTTAGGACAGCAGCTAGGACACACTAAGAGACTGAGATAGCGACATACTGAGACAGGTTAAGAGACAGAGACTAATACAGGGTTACACTAGGATACACTGACACAGACTGGGAGACAGAGGCAGAGACAGGGATAAACTACGTGAGCAACATGCTTAACAATGTCTTAGGCAAACCATGAACCAGCAGCAACTTCTCTATGACTGCCTTAATGCTTTTATTGCGAAATTTTCTATTTTAATCGAATATACAGTTGGGTGCTATAAAACTGGTCAGCAGAAAAACGAAAGTAGAGGAAGACTCGTTAAGCTAGAAGGTGCTGTAGCTGTTGCTGTTGATGGCGCTGGTTTTTATTGCCCGAAATTAAAAGCAAATATTTAACAGCTAGCTGGCTTATGGTCGTAAATAGGCAAGAGAAAGAAAGAGAGGGGGAGAGAGAGGGAGAGGTGACTTTAAGTCGCACACTAAGTAAGTGAATTCCCAGTGAGCTGATTGAATTTGACTCCCAGATGGATGCCCTGCCACTTCAGCAGCTCAAAGCGAATTCATATTCCACATTGCATAAGTTGGGCACATCAAAAGGGCAAGAAATGGCGACGAAACGATGAAGAGGCGAGACGAGGAATTGAAATGAAAAGCTACTGCATAATTTAGGTGAATATACATATATTTTACACGCCTCGCTGGCTAGTCCCAGTGGGTGGTGGGGCAGGCAGGGAAGTGTAGAAGAGGGGTCAGAGAGGGAAAAAGGGTTAGGCAGCTGCGGCCAACACAAAAATTTCATAGCATACTTTTAGAGCAAGTGCAAAATGCCAAAGCCAAATCGAATTCATGAGTTCACACCTTCTCTTCCCCTTCCCCTTTCCCAACCTATTTAATCTGGCAACTGTGCAAATATTGCAGTTTATAAATTTTATGCAAATTGAGATTTGCGATTTATTCGCGCACTGCAACACTTTATGCAAATCAACATTCGCCCTAACCAAATATTTGCTTTGCCTTTCTTTTTTCGCTTTGTTTTATTTGTCAGATTTATTAAAAATTTATCAGTGTCGCAAGTTTGTCAGGCCATCAATCAACCTTAAAGCGTCAGGCAGAGATTTGTCAGTTAAGGGGTGCCCTCAGGATTTGCGAAAAATGTCTCTCAAGCTGTGACCTGGATTAATTTTTTCAGCACGCAAATGATATTTTCGGCTTAGCTCAGGATTTTTTTCTTTTAGATTTTTATTTATTTTTTTAAGTCATATGTGTTCTTGTCATCTATTAATTCAGCCCATTTAGGCGCGCCGGCTAAACTAACTATAGTTAGCGTTATCTATTTAAAAATATAAGGTCTGTTTTTTAAAAACCGTGCCCTCCCCCGGCAGACTAAACGAAACTAAAGGAGATAGCGACTTCCGGTTTTATCCATTTCGTTCTTTTTTTCTTCATTTAATCAGTACACACCGCTTCCAAGTTCGTAAAGTGGACACCTCGCTCAGGAAAAGGCTCCAAGGTTGTAGCCTGGTTTTTAAGTTTCTCTCGTTTATTTAAAAAAAAGACCGTTTTAAAACCCGCCTTTTGGAGCCTGTATTCGGTGGGGCGGGGAAATTTTTAAATTTAATTTCACTGTAAACATGGGCGCCAAGTTATGTAGCATACTTTTGAGAGCGGCATTAAATTACCAGTCGCTGAATTCGTAATGATCTCGGAAGTATGCAACGGATATGGCTACAAACAACAGATGAATGTTAAAAATAAAATAAAATGAAAACGCCCCCACGTCTCCCCTTGATCGCCCCTAGGTCGTTTTTCCAACGCTAAAAATCTTAGAAAATCAAAAGGAACTGAAAGAACTGTTCCAAACATTTTCGGTTTCTTTAGGACGAGCTACGCACTTTATAAAATTACAAATTGACAGTGTTGTTAGCAGAACAAATAAAGAAAAACTTAAAAAAAGCTGCATATCGCTAGCTCCTCCAATTTTGCCGCAATTTATAATTGAAACACAAAAAAAACAGCCGTTATTCCAAATGCTTGCTTGTTTTTCACTAACAGAGCTCTTTAAAGTAAGCAGTGCACTGATGGCATCTGCTTAGATTACAGTGCAATCCCACGACATGATCCCATAGGATGTGCACGATTCTTATTAGCAAAGTCTGTATGACAGTTGCACCCGCGTGTACATCGAAAAAGAGTTCCAGATATCGATAATTGGCGATGTAATGAACCGATAACTTTGGGTTTACGACCCAATTGACCTCAAAGTATCTGAAAGAAGGCGTATACGGGGCAAGAAGAAGGCTCAAGCCAATTTAACCAACTACCCTGCCTTCTTTAATTTGTTGTTTAATTTGATTGTTCAACACATATTGTATCATTTACGTTTATATTGGAACCACAGCTTGATTTGACGGGAAAAGGCTAAGTTGGCTACACAGTAAACACAGCTTGACACTTGAAAGTCACTTGAAAGTTAGTTTATACACAACACATTAGAAACAATCGAACAAGAAACATACAAGCAGCAAAAGCTACATGAAGCACTCTAAACATTGCACAAATTAATATAAACTACAGAAAATACATTACAAGAATAACAAAAAACCACTAGAAACAAAAAGAAACTAGTGCAAAAAAATACTAAAAAACAAAAGGAAATTACAATGGACACTGAAGAAGATACTAAGACTACTGAGTTCTCTGAATTTGCCACAACCACTAATGATACGGAGGCAGAAGGAGATGGAGAAAGAGGTGGCGATGGCGATGGCGATGGCGATGGTGGGTTACAGGTTGCAGAAATGCCAGATCTTAATATGGATGGGATCATGGAGGAAGCGGCACGCAGTTCGAAGGAAGACGTTGACGCGGCTGCGAAGGCTGAGAAAAGAAAACGTCTGAAGGAAGCGCGAACAAAACGTTTTGGATTAGAACCAGAGGTCGTTGAACTGCCAGTAGAGGAAGAGGCCGAAGAGGAAGAAGCTATCGAGGCAATACCCGATGCAGAACCGGAACCTCAACATAAACCAGATCCTAAACAAAAACCACCACCAGCTTCAGAAACTGAGGATACCACCCAAGATACGTATGCTCAGGACGAGCTGGAAGCCGCCAGGCTAATTGAAGTTGTTTCTGAAATCAGCATCGTTAGCGCCGATTCGTATGATGATAATGCCGTTCAACGCAAATCAGACTTTCTGAAGTTATTCGAAATGCCCTCGTTCTCCGACATCTCCTCCGAGCAATCGCTTCCAATTGTTGGTGCCACCAAGCCACAACCGGCACAAGCTTCCCCCAGAGTGTCAAGACGCTCAAGACGATCAGGATCGAAAAAAAAAAGTAAACTCTTGGCCGATGGCGAGGAAGAGGCAACGGCAACGGCTGGCGACACTGATCAAAAAGATGGCAAACAATCAGACTCTGAGGAGAGTTCCTTGAGTGCGCTCATCGAGATAGACTCGTCTGATTTGGCCCTCGATAAGTTCAAGCCAAAGGAAGTTCCAACTGTTGGCTTTGGCGAAACGGCCATTGAAATCTTTGACATTTTACTGGATGGTACTGAGAAGGTTCCAAAAATTCGAATGAGTGAAGTGTTAAGAATAAAACAAAAACACGAACTGGATGCATTAGTTGCCGAGTTTATCGAGCAGCTACTAACCGACACTGTCAACAAGTACGAGGCGGGATTGGCCGAGACGATACTAAGGAATCGCTTCGACAAAATGAAGCTCTTTAATGATTTGCAAAATTCGGTCGATGCCTGTCTGATCGAACAGCAGAAGAATAACTATCTCAATTTAAAAATGGTGGAGTATCACAGACGGAACAAGAACTTTCGAGCCTTCGACAAATTGGCGCCCAGGGCCGCTAAACTAGAGTATGAGAGGTATATTCTTGCTCTCTTCCAGCTGGACTTTGCCAAGCAAAAGGCTGCGGAGGCCAAGAAGAAAAACGCCTACCTCATGTCCAGTGTTTTGATGGATCTCACGCATGTTCAGAACCTGAACATTGATATTGAGGAGCATCTCGAAGCGGTCTTCTCTAATGCATTCAGTTCGAAGAGCGATGGCTTCAAAAGGTTTGTGGACCGCGAGATCCGGCGAATGCAGCAACTTCGCTACGAGATCAGCGATGTACGCCTCGCCCTGATCACCAGGAAGCACACGCTGGGCATCATCAAAGAGGTGAGGAGCTTAGTCTGTTCTTTTCTGTTCTGCACTTCACTTTCTACTCTTATTACTTACAGAGAATCAGCATACTGGAGCACATCAACGACGACATCGAGATGAATGACTTCATCAACTTGCAGAATCAGGTGGGATCTCTCTCTAAGAAAATCGAAGGTGAGTGAGAAGGGTGAGTGTAGAGTGCAATTAGAATTATCAGTGTGCATTTATTCTCAGAGAAAAACAATGAATTGAAGAAGGCAAGAATCAGTCACATCACAAACGTACATTTCGCCCAGCACAATCGGGAGAAGGTGCAGGCGCTGACCAATCAACGGGCGGAGGCCGCATTTCAACTTAAGGAGATCCGAGACAAGCAGCAGGGACTGCGCAGACAACTCTACGATGCTAAGATTAAGAAGAAGCGTCTCCGCAAAAAGATCAACGAACAGAAGTTCAAGGGAGGCATATTGGCCATGCCGAACCTGATGCATGACTATGATAACACCAAGAAGAGGTTGAAGGAGAAGAAGATGATCACCAGCCTTTTGAGAGATCAAGTTAAGAGGCTCACCGAACGAATTGCCGAATATGAATCACGTTTAAAGTCGTTTTAAAATTTCAAGTTACATTTGTTCATAGTGCTCCCATGTCGGAGTTATTCATCAGACTGATGAATCAGATATAGATTAGGTTGTATAATAGATCAAGCTTCTTAACGATGATTTCGTCAACATTTATTTCTTTTATTTCAAATATGCAACACTATTATACCCCTCAAGCATTGAAAATGGTCGAAAGAGGGTATACTAACTTTGTGCAAATGTATGTAACAGGCAGAAGGAGGCGTGGCAGACCCCAAAAAGTGTATGTATTCCTACACAGGATCACTAGCCGAGTCGATTGAGCCATGTCCGTCTGTTTGAACGTCAAGATCTTAGTTATTTAAAGAGCTAAAAATTCCTTATTTGGCACGAAACTTAATGGGAGCTGACCACATATCAAGTTTATTTTAAAACTTCGTTGCCACGCCCACCGCCCCTGAAAATCAATATTTAAATTTTTCAAGTCAATTTGTAAGCGTCGTATAAAAGATACAACTAACTAATTTCGACATATAGTAAGCTGACTGTAATATCTATCTTACCTTTAAATTTCAATCGATCGAGCAATAAACACAGAAGTTGTTCAAGTTAGTATGAGTATAACATCTAGTGCTTGTGTCAGTTAACAAGGGAGGCAGGCGAGTGTGAAGCGCAAGCGCCATCTGTTGCGAATAATTTCAAAGCATGTACATATGTATGTATATGTGTATGAATTTAACAAATATAACTACACACGAACATCAGTCGACGGGTATTCCACTGTCGGGTGCTGATCGACTGTTGCTCTCGTTTTCCATTAACAACAGTTTACATGGTCAAAAAAAAGGCCAGATCTAGATTATACGGTGTACGCATTAAATCCTTCCAGCCAAGCCCCCATAGTTTGCAACGAGCCACTATAGAAGTATAATAAAAGAAACTTAAATAGATATGTATACATTATTCACACCTTTATGCATATCTATATATATATATACATATATACTTGATCAGTTTGGGGCTGCCAAACAAGCTTGAACATAAATATTAATGGCGAAACACAAAAGAATTGGGAGGGGCAAGAAAACAAGCATTGAAATCTAAATTATGATAAGCCATTTATCATTCGAACATGCACACATTATCAGCACAGATCGTGCTACTATATAGCGCTGGGCAAATCTCTTAATGAACCAACAAGATATATCTGCACATTTCAGTGTCAAGTTGGCTACTTTATGTTTGTTTTCCTAGCACAGATGCGACGCCATCACGATTAGTACACGGCCCAAACTGTGTATTGAATAAATATATAGATATAGTTAAAGATATATAGACAGACATGTAGGCCAAGTCGGAGGGAAACATATGACTCGCCTTAGAATTTGTGTAAACAATTGCGCAAATTGTTGGAAAACTTTTGTAAACATTCCATTTCCATGGCACGCGCTCCGAATCGAAATGCGACTCATCGAATTTATAAGACCCAAAAAAGGCAGCACACAAGTTTTCACAGTCCATAAAATTGCAGATTTTCCTACATTTTCCGACATTTTCCTCCCCCTCAATTCTATTTCCAATGTCAAGTACTTTTCACGTCTCGCAGCAATTGACAAATTTGTCTAAATAAATTGAAATTGAAGGAAAAACAAATGAACAGTTGGGGCAAAACTGTCAGATTAACGTAGATATATATATTATATATGCAATATATCTAAATGTGAGGCTGCAAATATACTGCACGAAACTACAATTAATCACTTTATATATTTTTCCTCGATTTTTCCGCTCCTAATTGTCGCTTTTCTTGTTTGGCTTTCCTTTTCGAATTATTTTTACGTGGAATTTTCATATTTTTGGCAATTAGCGAAAAACTAATGAATTACATTTTTCAATTTCCACTCAGAACGCAACAATGTGTGAGGGGGGGGTGAGGGAAGAAAACTAATGAAATTATGTCGGATAAATCAAGAGAGAACTTACGAATCGCCACCAGCTGCAGCCGCATTGAATGGGGGCGGCTCGTCGGGCAGGTGCCAATAAATTGTGCTGCTCTAAAATCTGATATATATATACATATGTACCATACATATTCTGCCATATTTCCTCTAACACCTGCCTTGAGTACCTTACGAGATATTCATAATGAAGAACGCGTGGGCAGCACCTGAGGGGATGTTCTAGAAGCGACAAAATCGCGCATTCTTTTCCGTCTTTCCCCGACATATATATCTCTCTATCTGATCCGATCTTGTAGCTGACCTCAGCGGGTGGCAGTGGTATGTAAGACAGGCTGTTTATGTTTTCCACGCCGTTCAGGTATGCAGATATATATGCTATATACACACACATATATATATATGTGTGTGTTACTTATAGTCGGCCATAATTAGATCGTCTATATGTAAGGGGTGTATCTCTCACTTTCTGTGTGTGTCTGTGTGCAGATTGCGAACGCAAATAGATGGATGAATAAATAAAAGATACAACCCACATACACCCACACACACACACACACACTCGCACACACAGTTGAAGGTTATAAGCTGATGCGATTGGAATTGAATTTTCCTAGTTGCGGCCATAAAAACGAATGACCTAAACGCGTTTGGCCTGCTGCCTTCTACTCCTCTCTACACTCTCCTTTCTTCACACTCCTCTCTACACTCTCCACTCTCCTCGCTCTACACTCCTCTCTCCACTCTCCATGCTGTGCTGCAGTTAAATCAGTTTTCGCTTTTGATTTCTCCACATTTTCATCATCTTCTTTATTTTTGTATAAATAAACTTAGGCGTATACTTAATATAAGGCGCATCTACAGGCCTCTGTGTGTGTGAGTGTGAGTATATATGTGTGTGGTGCTGTTGTTGTTGTGAGGAATTGTTTGTTTGTTTTGGTTTAATGTTTGATTGGTTGACTTTCCGACTTAACAATTAAACATATATAGAGTAATTAGAACGACAGACAGAGGGACAGACACGACGAGAAAGGGACGACGTTGACCATTTCAAGGCGTCGCTTACTTGCCGAGCAGAATCTTGCGGCCGGCGCCGATGTTCTGACCTGCCTGGGTAGCACCCTTGTTGGAGCCAGCCTGCAGACCGACGATGGTCTGGCCAGCCTTGAGCTGCTCCTCGCTGAAGTCGCGCTTGCACTCATCGGCGGGCTTGGGGCCCAGGAAGGGACCCTTGAAGTCGTCGTGCTTGTAGGTCTGCAAGGCGAAGGCAATCAATCAATCAGTCAGTCAGTCTATCAAGCGTCAATCAATCATGTTCTACTTACAGCACGGCCCAGAGCAAAGATGGTGTTGGTCACGTTGGCAATGTCCTTCTTCTCGTACAGATCGACAGTCTGGAAGACATCGATATCGGGCACACCGTATTCCTTGAGAGCCTTCTGGAAGTTGTTGATGTTCTCCATGAACTTGAACTGGCCACCCGATGAGTTGACCTTGGCAACAGCGTTGGGGGAAAGGGTGTTGATCAGCTTGCACAGCACCTGACCGTCCTTGAGCACATCCTCGTATGCCTGGCCGGCGGGGAATTTCTCCCCAATGATGGCCTCAATCCATTCCTGGGCCTCCTTGTCCATCTCTGGATTGCGTTTGCCGGCAATCTGCACAAAGATTTCAAAACAAAAACCAGTTTAGTTTGCACATGTATTTTACACTTTTCCCGTTGCCACTTTCATTTAAATTTCACATATTTAAGTATTTTCCAACACTCTTTTCTTTGTTTCTATTCACCTTGGCACGAACAGCACGTTCAAGAGACATTTTGTTTAGGATTTGTTGTTGCGGATTGTTTAGATCTTCACCAAAGCTATTGCAAGCCTACACTGATGCCCGTCCACAGGGCGTATGCGGCTTTTAAAGCGCGAGAGCGAGAGATCAGCGCACACACACTCTCACACACACACACGCGCACAGCACAGTACAGAGGCTGTTCAAGAATTTTCCAAAAATATATCCGAATTCGGAGTCGTATATGGGAACGAACGCTGTGTAGAGGGCGTGGGTGTTGTATCTGTTGTCCGACGAGTGTTGGACTGAGTGTGTGCCAGAGTGTGTGCCAGAGTGTGTGTCAGAGTGTGTCTATGAGTGTGTGTGTGAGAATATATTGTTGGTTTTTTCTCAGTGTGGCAGCCACTGACTTTGAGCGTCGCCTCGCATGAGGCATGAGTCGTGCGTTTTAATTTTAGAACTCATCGCAAAATCGATTTCAATAATTTTCATCTCTGAAAAGAAAATAGATGGCGTGAAGTAAGTGTAACAGGCTGCTAATTCTTTTCACCTTCCTCTCCCCCTGCACCTTCCTCCTCTCCTCTGCCCACTACTGCCTCTTCTTCCACTTGTCTGTCCACAGCAGCTAAGCAGAATTGTTGTTCATCCGAAAACAGTGGAAATTTTTCGGACTCACGCGCTGCACTTGCTTTTCCCATGGCTTTTCCCTCAACAGTTTTCCTCTTTGTCTTCTCATTCGATCAAATTGTGTGCAAATTTTGCTCGTAATTCGCAATTGAAATCGGAATGCATTGGCTCATGCTTAAAATTGGCCACAAGTCGATGCCAATGAGTGTTTCGCATACTTTTCAATCGTGCGCAAAGTGAAATTTTGCAAAGCACTTTGGAGAATTTGTTTAGGTAAGCTAAGGAAAAACAGCTGAAATTCTCCATATGAAAGCGAAATCCAGCAACACTTGCAATCTACATACTTTGGATTTCATTGAAATGAAAAAATGAAAACAAAACAAAATACACAAAACCAGTTGTAATGGAAAAGAAGAAGGCAAGAAAGCCTAAGAGAGTGACTAGAGAAGGTAGGGAAGAAAATGAAGAAGCTGGAGCAGCAAGAGAATCCAGAGAAGCTAGAGAAGCTTCTCCCACTGAAGTGGAGTGCAAGGCAAATGAAACTCCCACCGAGCGTGATGTCTTTGCAGGTGAAACAGAAGCCGATCTGGATGCAATAATTGAGGGCAGACTCGAGGAGAGAACTTCAGCAGAATCTCAAACTAAACAGGAGCAAGAAACAAGAAAACAGGAAGAATTGTTAGCACAAGAAATGGAAAAAACGAAACGCAAAGAACGTCTAAAGAGAGCACGCGATATGCGCTTCAGAACTGGCGAGTCAGAGACTTCAATTCCCAAGGCAAATGAGAGACAACAATCTTCCTGTTTGGTAAACAACTTACATGACTGTTCACTCAGCTCTACAAGAATGCCCAGGCAGGTGGACTCCGGAGAAGACAGTGAAGTTGACTTGTTGCTCAATGAAGATATCGATTTCGATGATGATGATGAGGAGGATGTACAGCAACCTGCTCAACAGGGCGCAGACACAATCAAAGCCAAAATGGATTTCCTTAAGTTCTTTGAAATTCCTTCTCTCTCAGACATATCCGAGGAATGTGATGAGGCTACAAATGCAGTAACAGTAAGGCCAAATTACAAGTACATGGAGCACATTGAGGAGGGCTATGAGGAGTATGAGGAAGAGGATGAAGTAGAGGGAGAGGTAGAAGAAGACACATTAAGATCCCCAGCAGGCCTGGATACAATCAGAGCCAAAATGGATTTCCTTAGTCACTTTGTAATTCCCACACTCTCCGATATATCAGAGGATTAGGAAGCTATATATACATATACATATACGTTGTTCCATTTGAAACTGATGCAAATTAAACTTGCTCTGTCTGCGTCGCTCTGAAAATTCCTCATACATTTTTCATTACAGCTAAAATTGTCAGAAAACATGTTTAGTGGCGCATTCTGTTGATGAAGGCGAATGGAATTCGGTATCTTCGAATCCGAAAACTGACAACAAACAAGGTCAAAGGTCGCTTTCATGTCCAGGCAATTAATTTAATTTATACGCATCTCTTGTTATTGAAAAACGCTTTAGGCAGGCGTAAGTACAGCGAAATTTAAATTATGGCAAATAACAGAGCGCATAACAAGGCGCCAGGGCGGGCAACACTGACTATGGAATACCCTAACTAAGTAGTGGGAATACCAACTCAGTTTGGGGCTGAAATTTGATGAAGATAGAGAAGGCTTTCCTAGGCATGTAAGGAGACTTTCTTTCTACTTAATGAGCTTGTCAGCGTATATAGCTAACTATATATAGAATATAGATAATAAAGACGGGCTGCAATTTGATGCAGATGGAGAAGGCTTTCCTAGGCATGTAAGGAGATTTTATATTTTTTGAGCTTGTCATATATTAGTCAATCTTGGGTATATATTAGTCAATCATGCCCCAGGCGCGTTCTTCCACATTCAACATAACTTAATTAAATATAGAGAATGAAAACTTTGTCTAAATATTAAAATAAATATTAATATACCCTCTGCAAGGGCATAAAGAGGCAAAGAATATATACAGAATATATAATAAGTATTCTCCTCATATCATAGCCCTTAACAGGATATACAGCAGTCGGATATGCCCAGCCGGCGAGACATTCCACATTCGGCATGCCCTTAATAAATATTATATTTTATTTATGTGCACAACAAAGCGAGCGAGACGACACAACCCACACACACACACACAGGCACATAAAGCTCTTAGCATTTAACCTTGACGATAACTTTTGCCGCTAGTGCGGATACAGTTTCGATAACATTGCCGAGTCGTGGCGAAATTGTGCGCTGGGTTATGTCTATTTATAGCAACAGGTGCAAAGTCAGCTAGAATAGTTGGAGATTTTCCAGCCGGCAAACGTTGGCGCTCTCTCTCTCTCTCTCTCTCTCTTGCGCACTTGCGTGTACGTTTATTTTTAATACCCACTGTGCCAGCAGATGTTTCACATACTTTTGCGCCGCACCTCGCGCCATTTTGAGCATCCCACGCCCAAGGCAGCAATTTTTTAATTAACCAAATTTATGTTTAGCAACTTGCGCGGCCTACTACTATCCCTGCAAGTCCTTACCACAACCCCTCACCCCTCCCCCTTCTACTCACTGTCCTCTGCTGCTCTGTCTTTTTGCCATTTAAGTGAATTAAATTCGCCTCCAGGCGCTGTGCGCTGGTGCCGCAGATGCTGGCAAATTATAAATGCAATTAAATTATCATTGTAATTTCGCCTTCGATTGCGCACAATTTAAAGAGCGCCTTAATTGAGATCGAATCATTATCGCCATTTTGAAGCATTTTAACACTTTTGCCCATTTTCCGTTTCCTGTTTCCTGTGTTTGCTTTGGTAAATTTGATTTGGCCCACTTGAGCAGCCGCAAACTGGCCAAAAAAGCAGCTTAACTTGTCCATCGAGTGCGTCTGGCACTTTCGGCTAAATGCGGCGGGATTATTTGCACATAAATCAACACGAAAAACGCTACAAAGGACACGTTCCTGGGCACACAATAAGCAACAAGAGAGCCATACCCTAGCAAGGACTTAGAGTGATTCCCCCTATCCCCCCCCCCTCGACTGACCCAGTTTTCCTTTGCTGCTGCTGCTGCTGGGCATGCAAAATGAAGTCAAGCGTAAATGGGATCAATGCCTGCCCCCCTCAAGGGCCTTGTTAGCAGGCAGGCAGGGTGGACGTAGCCCACTTGTGGCTATTGTCTAAAGGACTCTGGCAAACTTCCGTTGTTTTACGGCGCGGAAACGGAAATGAAGTCGAACATTGCGAGGATTCACTCTTGGTCCTGCTGTAATAACAGAGAGAGAGAGGACTCGTTCCGTTTGTGGACAAAGCCAGAAATAGTTCTGCGTCTGCGTCTGCGTTTTTGTGCGCTTTGTCGACCTGCTAAAAATAAGCACATTATTTATTTATTTAACAAAAGTCAGCGTCGACGTCTGCTTAACATTTAATTGGAAAATCTCTTGCCACAATGTCGTCATTTCACTATAAAAATAAACGTCGCGCATCGCGTATACGACGCGTTTGCCCCATGTTAAATCACAGTCAAACGGGAATCGGGTAACCACGGGCAACGACGGGCAACGGGACTCACAATCCGCATCAGAATCACATGTTATTTATAAGTTTCGCATATAATTTTGTTGCTCCAACGTGTCTGTTATCTGTTTCTGTTTCCCGCATGCAATTAAAATGAAATGAACTGTTTTTTTGCACGGCCAAAAAGGCCAAATAGGTAAACATCTTTTTCATCTCACTGCGGTAGAAAAGTTTTCCTCTTCGCCTTCGTTTATTGACAGAGAATTTCAATTATTTATGTGCTTCCCTGTCGTCTCCCGAAACCGCAGCAACAAATTACGAACAGCTCGAGCTGTCGAGGGAGCACAACAAAAAGGTTTGGCCACAACACGATTGAACGACTAAGGCGTCGGAAACGAGGCTCATTCAAGCTTAAAGCTGATAAAATTAGTCGGAAAGTCAATGAAGAAAACAAGAAGAAAAATAAACTACAAAAAAAAGGTGCAGATAATAATTGGCAAAAAGAAATACCTGAAATTTTGACGAAAATCGAAAGGGAAGTTCTCGCTTTAATCAATAATTCAGACGGCAACCCAAGCGAGAAGGGGGTGAGAGAAAATCTTCTGCACTGCGACCCAAATAGAATCAACAAACATTTGCTTTAAGTGCTGTTGATGATGATGATGGAATGCCTGACCAACCAGAGCCAGCCTGCTTAAGTTGACCATCGACGTTTTTGGGACCCGTCTCGCCTAATTGAATCGCCGGCTTTAACACTTTAAAGCAGCTGCCAGGAAGTGGGAGCAGGAGTCGGTTTCCTCAAGCAGGCGGCACCTAATCAGATTTTCAACTTTCAAACAGCGCCTAGAAATTGTGCAAATTGACTGACTGACGGTGCCGGGAAGCAGCACCTTCTCATTCGACTTTGACTTCTACTTCGACTGGGAATTGTCTTGTGACTTCAAAGCAAGATTCCGCTAAATCAATTTGCAAAATGTACTTTTTGAGCATTAGGCTCAAGTTGCACACGCACACGCACACACGCACTGGAAAAAGATAACAACAAGTAAGGAAAGTGTAGCAAGTATAGAGGGAGTGACAGTTATATACCCTGTATAGCATTTAGTAACCGTTTAATGAAGAAGTAGAACTAAGTAATGAGTTCTGAATAATAATGGTGACTAGAGCTTTCATGTTGAGTAGAAACAATAGAAGGTATACAATTTCACGATTCAAGAACCGTCTTCTGATAGTTTGAAGAGTGCTTCGGCTACTCCGTGCTCTTTTGCAGATTTATAGAATATTTCATAATCATATTTCTCTAAATAGGCCTTTCACATCTGCAGTTACATTTCAGCTACTCAGAGAAAGTATTAAAGTTGATGATCTGTAAAGATATTATTGCTTTCACTTAGATATAGTTAAAATTGTCGTTATTTTTCACAATATGACACCCAAGTTTATCTAAATACCTAGTCAAATTATGAGCAAAATCATTGAGAAAATGACCTGACAGTTCCAAATTGTCAAATTTGTAAGGCATCTATGACTTTAGAAAGATGAAGTAGATTCTTTTTACATTTTGTAGGAGGCAGCATGGAACTTATCCCAATGCCATAACATTTTTAACACAATACTTAAATAACAAATCAATTTAGAGGTCAAAGCCTCATCAGAATTTCCTTTCACATAAATATCGAATGTATTTTTAACGATGTTATGTCTGAAAGTTCTTAAAAGGGACTCACATTCAAACAGAAATTGTATATACCGTGTTTAAAACATGTTCAGCATGGGTATTAAAAAAGTTTTGAGGAGAGTGTTGTTGCATTTGTTGTTGTTCAAGCTACCGTTGTTGTCTTTGTCATTATAACTCGATTTGCCCCGACTTCTGATTGGCTTGCAAGCAGGCATGCTAATTTCGCACCATAATTATGGCACCTCTTGACAAAAGGCGTTGCCTGCTTTGTTAATGGGCTACCCCTACAGTTCTTTCTCCAAGCCTGCTGCCTGCTGTTAACATATTTATTTGCATAACAAATTGAATTAAATGTGAACTCACTCGCTGGTTCCGGCTTAAATGCACTTCCGCTTCCCTTGGTTGCCCCAGTTCTCGCGATACGCCTCTTTAATGTTTATGGGCAACGCTGCATTGCATCCTGGCGCGTCGTATCCCGCACTGCAGGCCAATAAATATGCCCAGTCGCCGGCCCAGTTTGTCGGAGAAACGCAAAAAAGATTTTTATGTGCGTTATAAACTGCGCGGATGCCATAAATTCGAGCATAAATAAATAAATATAGAATATATATAAAGCAATAATTGAATTTCACTTGCGGCAAGGGGCAAATGTCACGCTTCCTGCGGCTATAGTAGAAATGTTTATTTATTTACGCCGGATGTGCCTTTTGTGCTGGCATGCAATAGGGACATCCTGCAGCCCAGCTGCCTGCGCTGCGTCCTCCCTGCTTGGTCATCGTGCTGCAGATAAATGTTGCTGGGCAAATTGAAAAACTTGTTGGGCGCAAAAGTTTACGCCGTGCTTGGACAGAAGATTTGCCCAACACCTAAACAGGGGAGATATCAGGAGAAAAGGCTGGCGAAATACCAGGGGAGATAGCAGGGAAGAAGGCAGGGAAGGAAGCAGGGAAGGAGGCAGGAACAGGAGGCAGGTGGCAGGGGCTAAGCATGCCAGTTAGCGTACTTAAGTACGTGCGTACAAGTACGTTAAACTTTGATGGAGTTGCTGACTCGCGGGGCCTGCTTCGCCTGCTCCAGCCTCAGCTCGTTCCTCATCACTCCTTCCTCCTCTACGCGCAGCCTTGTTAATTAGCTAGGGTGCGTGCAATTAGCGCCACGCACTCCTGCTGGATAACCCAGCTCAAATTTGCGCACTCGATACGGCCATTAGGCATGACATGACGGGTTACGCAAAGCGGCGACCCATGCAAATATTGGCCAAACATTTCGAGTGCAAACAGCCGGAGTTGACCCACGAAATACAGCGGCGTGTTCAAGTGGACTCCATCTGTAATGCTAATGAAGGCTGACCAAACAGTTGAGAAATATCATTAGCGGTTTTTTTTGTTTATTTTAACGCATATTACACGCATATTAACGGGTTGTTCCGCAATGCCAACTCGCACCTAATCCGTGGAGGGAAACTCAAACTTGCCCATCTTCTGCACAATCTGGCGCAGCTTTGCCAAGCCAATGCGATTCTCATTGTAGGCATCCAATTGCTGCATGGTGGCAAACCAGCGCAGCAGACGCGGCCAGCGAGAGTGCTCTGCTGCCACTGGAAACATGAGATTCACTGTACTCAGTGTGGTCACAATGGATATATCGGCGAGTGTCAGCTATAAAAGCCACAGAAGAGAAACGTTAAACTCAATTAAACTGTGCAGGGCTGGTGTGGTGAAGGTTTACCTCGTTGCCAGCCATGTACTCTTGCTCGGCCAGGTACTGCTCGAGGGCATCGTATGCCTCGTGCAGCTTGCGCTTGTGGTAAGCCACATCCACGTTTGCGTATTCCTTGCGCACGATTTCCGACTGCAGCAGCAGGGAGATGAAAAAGAATAGCATAAGTAAGTGTATGGCTTGGCAATTAATGCACAGCAATGTACCATTAAATCACTGTCACGACGGAACAGAAAGGAGCACTCGAAGAAGAGACGATTAAGCACCTTCAGCCTTGCCCCCGCCTCCTCTTTGGGCCACAGTTTGCCGGAGGCATCGAACTGCTCGGCGAGATGTATTAGTATTACGTGGCTATCGGTGAGCACCAGATCATTATGCACAAGCGTGGGTACGCTGTGCTGTGGATTCAGCTGGAGAAGGGAAGGAGGGATTAGTTGGGTCTCTGTTCTGTATACGATTTGCATTTCTTACCGCCAAGAACTGTTTCTCGAATTGCGCCCCCTTGAATAAGTCGACGTAGCGCATCTCCACGTCTATATCCAGCATTTTAATTAACATAAGGCAACTGCGCACCGGCGGGCTGCGGTCATCGTAATATAAGATCGGCTTTGACATTATTCTCGCGAAATTCAAGACAGGCGAACAAGACGCGATCACACTCAGTGACAGTGAGCGACTGAAGCGCATGGCAGCTGAACTGAAACTCGACTCGTGATCATTTCTTCACTTCAATATATACATTCAATTCCACTTGTATATTTATATTTCCACGATCGAGCTTATAAGATAATAAACTTTTAAATATCATTGGCTTTGTTTTGAATTTGTGGAGCAAGTTTCGTTAAGTGTGGAGCAATTTATCGAACAGCCGCCACATGTTGCCGCGTTATCGAGCAATCGGAATCGTCAGCTGTTGCACATTCCTCTGGTCACATTGCTTGCATTGCTGCTCTTTCTCGACATTTATTTATATTAAATAATATTATAATTTCTAACTGAAAGTGCAGTTATTTACGGTCGGAAATTAGTGACAATGTATCTTTCACGACATCTGAGATTGTTGCCTCGGTCCAGGCTAGTCCGTCACATTGCCAGCGGCAACGGCACACATTACACAACCGCTGCGCCGCCGGCAGCGGAGCACATTGAAATCCCCCAACGCATTCAGCGGTCGCCAACAGATCTGCTGCAGGCATTGGCAAGCACCGTTGGAAGGGATCCAACAGCGCCACACTATAAATTCCACGATGATCCCTACCTGATACCTTTGTCCAACGTGGGCAAGCGAACCTTTGCATTGTCCAAGGAGGCTGGACGCAAAGCGGCCAATTGGATAAAGGAGGAACATCGAGAACTGTTTCTGGTGAGTAAAAGCTAAGTAATTGGGATTGATTTAAATGTTTTAAATTCATTGCAGCACCATGAGGCAGAGCCACCAATTGAGAAGTTTGCACCCAGCCAAGTGTACACAGAAGAATCTGAAGTGGATGCGAGCTCGCTGGATCAACTAATTAAACTAGGAGAACTATCAGACGCTGTGCTGGTGTACAATCTGCTGGAACAGAAGGGCATCGAAGTTAGCCAGGCACAAAAACAAAGCCTCTTGGAACTCGTTTGCTTCTATAACAACCAAGAGCCGTTGCCAGAGGAGTATATCGAGGAACGTTGGTTCCTGCAGAACAGTCGGCGACGTGAGAGACACGGCAAGACCTGGAAGGATGGTGATTTGGCAGAGAACCTCTATGCCGCCATTGAACCAAAGACGCCTCAATCCTACGCAGCGCTCATCCGCGGCATGGCCAAGTATCTGCAGTGCGAAAGAGCCTTTGCGCTGTTCCAGGAGGCTACGGAGAAGCAAATACAGCTGGATACCAATACCTTTAATGCCGTAATTGAGGTGGCCAGCTTTCTCAAGGAAACAGCGGATCAGCGTTGGCAACTATGCAACGATCTGTTGCAGCAAATGGCACAGCAACAGTTGCGTCCCAATTTGGGCACCCTGAATGCCCTGCTGCAGTGCATCAGTTCATTTGGCAACTTCAAACTGGCTCGCGGCTCCGCGCTGAAAGTACTGCCAGAATTCAAGCAACTGGGCGTGACTCCCAGCCTGGGCACCTACTACTATCTGCTGATTATCTTCTGCAGGGAACGTGCTCCGGTCTCGCACGTCATTGTGGACATACTCAACGACATTGGCAACAAGGAGTTCAAGATTGAGCATCCCAAGGATACGTATTTCTTCGCCACAGCCATGGATGTCTGCCGCAATCATTTACACGACAAGGCGTTGGCCAAGAAGGTGGATGCACTGCTCCACACGGGCAACAACTATGATCTGATTGGTGATTCCTTCAAGGAGTCTGTCTATTACCGCAATTACCTAGCTCTGCTCTGCCAGACAGAGTCAATCGAGGACTTTATGCACACATACGATCTGCTTGTTCCAAACATATACACCCCCGAGCCTGGCATCATGGAGGAGATCCTGCGAGCCATAGAAATCAACGGCGCAGTCGAACACGTGCCTCGCATCTGGTCCGACATGGTAATCTTCGATCACACGCATCGCGAGAGTCTGTTGCTTTATGTACTTCGTATTATGGTGGATAATCGCGCCAATCCCGAGTTGCCCTCGCAACAGGAGCTGCCTGAGCAGTGCGCCAAAGTTGCCATGGACATTTACAACAAGATTGAGGAATCTGGCAATCGTGCTCGCAAGGTCTCCTTCACCGGTCAAATGCTTGGCGATATTCTGACTCTAATCGTGCGTAGCAACAGCAACTTTGACAAAGCCAGTGAGGTGTTCACCTACATTGACAAGCAGCAGCATCGTATTCCCGGTACGCCAGCCGAGAGCGCACTGCTGGAGTACGTCGAGGGCAGTGTACTAAACAAAGCACCCAGTCTAGCATTGACTGCACTGCAATATGCCGTGGAGAACAACATGGAGACGAGTACGCTGGCGCAGCGCATCCACGACGGATTCACGCTAAACGAAGTGCATTTGGCCAAGCTGAAGTCGCTAGTCGGCGACAGCTTCCTAGAAAAGTAAGAATCGCGTCGTTAGAATTGTTTTGTATAATTGCAATAAACCCAAAATATTGTATAAATAAATGCAAGGGGAATGCATTACTTAATACTATTCAATTGTCCACTAAGATCCACCTAGATGAGATTACAAAAGAGATTGCTTTGTCACTGACTAGTCACAGAGAGAGATTGCGGCGTTCATTCGCTCTTCTTTGGGTTTGGTATCCAGTTGATGCCGTCGTGCGGCAACTCACTATGCACGAACGGCGATAGCCACGTCAAGTGCATCCGCTTGCCGAGCACCATTTCCGCATTCTGCCGCAGACCCAAGTCGTATTTGGCACTCCGCCGATGCTTCATCACAGCGCCTCGCGTATAGATTGGGGAATGGTAGATAAGCAGCAGCGTGGACATCCCGAAGGCCAGGAGATTCAACTCGTAAATAAGCATGTAGAAGCTCTCCCAGCTGGCGTACAGAGCAAAGCTCAGCATGGGGAACAACACGGTGACTAATGTGGAGAGACTCCAATAGGTATCGAAGTGAAAGAACCATATGTAAATACTGGAGGTGATCACAGAGAATAAAGAACCCAAACCGAGGTAGACCAAGAAGAAAAAGAAATAGCGATAATTATGGTGTCCTATACAGCAGCCTGTAAACCGACAGTGATGATCTCTCTTCAGCACACACACATCACAGATCTCGCAGTGCCAGGAGCGGGGCGGCACCAGCGCCTGGCAACAGTCACACATGTGCCATTGGCTTAACTGCTCCAGATCCTGCGGCGGCTTCAATATGTCCACCACTGCAAGGAAGACATTAAATTAGTATAAACACAACTTAGAAATAATGAGAGTGTACTTTTAATGGTGGTGTCCACTAGCATGGCGGCCAATAAGTTGGATGATATATTAAAGACCACAAATAACGCAGCCAGCCATAGAACGGTGTACAACAAACCACCCATATGAGTCAATTCTGGGAGCACGATTGTCACTTGGAAAATATATGTGACCGGCACAAAAATCCCAATAAGCAAAATACATCCTGCATCCGTTACACTTGGAGGTCTGAAGACACGATTTAAGGAGCGAAGAATCATTTTAATACATTAAACTAGAAAAATTTATGAATTTTTAATATGTAATTTGAAGTATGCTGGGTACCAACAAACATGGTATTTTTTATTTATCGATAGCAGCTTTAAACGGAATGCTCTATTAGTACTCACTCGGCTTGTAATCACAGCAAAAAGTACTTGGTTGGTAATCGAACTTGGTGATTGAACGCAGGGATAATCCAAACAATTATTTAAGTGCGATTATGTGTTGATTAAGTGTAATTTTGTCAACCATTTAATCACACTCATTAATTTAAATTATAAATTGTTATAGTATACATTGTTAATCGTATAATTTTTAGTATTAGCCTCACTTAATCCAGCGCAATTCGCGATTTTCCATGTAGACTCGTTCCCCGTGACTCAATCTGTGACAATGCTCATCACTATGTGGAAGAAGAAGAGAGACCAAAGAGAGACAGAGAGAGAGTAGGAGAGTGCATCACTTGAATAGCTAATCAAACTTATTGAAACCATAAAACATTCCAAATGAAACGGTAGAACGTATCAGTCGCGCTCATTGCATTGCCCACAGAACATCTACAACACCTAGCAGCAGTAGCACCAGCAGTAGCAGTAACAAGCAAGAATAATAACAATAACAACAATGTCGAGACAAGGTGCGCAGCTGGCAGTTTCACTTGCCGTGGGCACCGTTCTCGTAATTCTGCAAGTGACAAGTGCTGGTGTGCCCC
This sequence comes from Zaprionus camerounensis, assembly GCA_018904165.1. Classification (NCBI taxonomy): domain Eukaryota; kingdom Metazoa; phylum Arthropoda; class Insecta; order Diptera; family Drosophilidae; genus Zaprionus; species Zaprionus camerounensis. The sequence goes on from JAEIFS010000037.1 coordinate 1,622,770, forward strand.
TAAATAGATACGAGTCACTTATGAAGCAACAATCAGAGCCGGTCAACGAGGAGCTGGGCCTGTACGACGACAAGGACAAGGTGGTGAAGCTCACAGTGGGCAATTTCAATGAGTCTGTGCTGGAGCAGAACCGCGCGACGCTCGTGGAATTCTACAACACATACTGTGGGCACTGCAGGCGCTTTGCGCCCACCTACAAACAGGTGGCAGAGCAACTGTATCCATGGCGTGAGGTTATCGCAGTGTCAGCAATTGATTGTGCTGCGGAAGAGAACAATGGCATCTGTCGCACCTACGAGGTGATGGGTTATCCCACACTGCGCTACATCAGTCCAGGATTCCAGGCCAACACGAATGAGTATGGACAGAATGTGCAATCCCAGGATCCTGCAGAGATACGTAACATCTTAGCTAATCTGGTGGCTGCAGAGAATCGTACGGTAAACAACACAGCCTGGCCAAATACCTCACCCGTCACAGAAGCTGACACAGCCCCCACGCTCTTCGAAGGTCTCAGCAGTAAGCGGGAATACATTGCGCTAATCCACGAGACAGAGAACTCCACACTGGGCATACAGACAGCGCTCTTCCTGACCGCTTGGCCTGCCGTGCAAGTGCGTCGCTTCAACGATGCCGCCGTGGCAACTAAATTTAAAGTAGACACCAAAAAGAACGAGCTCGCTCTGGTAGATCGCAAGGGTAATGTAAAGACACACACCTCGGCAAAGCAGACAGCGGAAGCTTATGCCAAAACCATTGAGGATGCACTGCGTGCAGTTAATGTGACACCCAAACCGGATCAGTCATCGAATCTGCAGAAGGAGCAGCATCACGAGAGCAGCACCACGAACAACACTGAACTCGACAATATCCTCAAGGAGGTGCATCGCAATAAGCACTTGATCTATCAGGCTGATCTGGAGATGGCCATACGCACCATTCTCCACAACGAAGTGCCCAAGGCAACGGAGATTAGTGGCGAAAAATTGCTGGCGCTGCAGCGTTTCCTCACTGTCCTCCAACGATACAATCCACTGGGCTCGCGTGGACGTTATATGGTCACCAACCTCAAGGATTACGTGGTGCAGTTCAATGAGAAGTTGACGGGAGCGCAGTTTGAGCAGGAGCTACGACGTCTGGAGGAGAAACATGGTGCCATTTACTCCACCAATCACTATGTGGGATGCGCTGGTTCCAATCCGCATTTGCGTGGCTTCAGTTGCTCCCTCTGGACGCTGTTCCACTTCATGTCTGTACAGGCAGCGGGCAATGAGGAGACACAGGATCCTCTCGAGGTGCTGCAGGCCATGCATGGCTACATTAAGAACTACTTCGGTTGCACCGATTGCGCCAATCACTTCCAGGTGAGTCAAGTCCCAATCTCACTCTCTCTTTCCCTCCCCCTCGCTCACCGGCATATATATATATATATACATATATGTATGTGTAAATAGGCCCTACGTGTTAATGTTGTTTTCTCCATGAGATCATCAAATTTTAGTAACAACCTTTGAGTTATTGTCCATATCAAATCTGGCAAGTGAAACTAATTTACGCTCTTCAACAATAATTTTATTATAGCAGACTTAATATAGCAGACTTAAGGTCCCTGTGACGATATCTACCTGTATTGCCATTTTTTTCCGATTTATGCCGCAAAATACGTAAGATTAAAAACGTAGACAATAAACAATAAGGTACGCCAACTCATTGAGGCAGGCAGGCCAAAACGTAGTCGAGTATATTGTACAGATAAACACCCTGTACGCTTCGCTGATATGGTATAGGGTCCCCCTCATATCCAAGTAGTTATTCACTTCGCTCTGCACTCGAGAAACGAGTTTCGCAGACCTAAATTTGGGTATACGTAGACAAAGCTTGCACTAAAATGATGACTACTTAGGTATTGTAGGCAATATCTTTTGTCTTTTTAATCTACCTGCGTTAGTAGACCCACTTGGGGCTATTCAACTAGTGTGGGGTGTATACACAAATTGGCAGACCTCGACTCAAGACTTTCATTTCTATACATATTTGTTAAATTCAGCAAACAATGAATTAATTCAAATGAAAAGTTAATTGATTTTACACGAGGAAGAAAAATGTTAATTCAAACCAAACCAAACAAAACTATTATACCTGAGATATGTTACTATATAGTATAGTAAACTTATTTACCATTTCAATTATAAATGAGCTTATACTTTTGGCAACTATGAGTAGATCTTGCTAACTTTTGACTTTCATTTCACCATATTTATTTAGAATTGCTCATATGTAGAGAAGCAACAACTCTTGATACACGTAAACTTAGATAAAGTTGAGTGAGCTGCTGATGCCTAATTATATAATAAAAAAGACATTTCGAACTAACAGTGAACTCCTAGATTAGTCTACGTAACCTACTTCTCTCCATGTTGTTCCCGATGTTTCCGTATTCTTTGGCTGATCAAGCTCTCTTTTAGTATTATGCGTGAGAGGTCAAAGCCCTTATTGTTTTGCATGTTATATCTGGGAGAGAGTGCAAGTAAAAAAAGTTAAAGAAGCATATTCTGCTGATAAACACTTTAATTGAGCAGTCACGTTTTTTCCATTGGTTCATCAAGTGTTCTCACTGCGATTTACTACGTCGCGTAGTCTCTTGATCTGGCGGATATGAATTACGCAACCAGTTTACCTCGAATAAGGTGATAGGTTCTGTTGACTTTCCGTGCGACCTGAATGCTTGTTGTTCTCTTTCTGGCCCAGCTGTTCAAATGATTGTACAGTTGGCGTGCATAATATTGATCAACCTCACTAAATAAGCCTCAATATTTTACAGGCCATGGCAGCAATACGCAAAATCTGGGATGTTCCAACAAAGGAGGAGGCAGTCTTGTGGCTGTGGGAGTCCCACAATGTGGTGAACAAGCGACTTGCAGGAGATTCGACAGAGGATCCACAGTTCCCCAAGCAACAGTTTCCCAGTGCGAACAGCTGTGGTCAGTGTCGTCTGGCGGGCTCCAAGGACGAGGACATCAAGTGGAACCGGGACGCTGTGCTAAGCTTCCTCAAGAACATACATAATCCTCAGTTCGTCAGCCGCTATGGCGTGCAGCACGAGGAGCTCCTCCACGAGACGCTCGACACCATGCGGCAAAAGCGTCAGATCTCCAACGTCTTCTCTGACATGGACATGCGAATGGGCATGTTCCTGTACGCCTTCTGCATTGTCATGATGGTGTTGGCCTTCAAGCTGTTCGCCTTCAAGGGGGGCTACAGAAAGAAGCCCTACGGACACGATGTGCTGGGCAAGGTGTGAGGGTTTGAAAGACACACGACGCGATCAACGACATGATCGGAGACTCAATTAATTATGTAATTATGACCACCTCCTCTTTGCATGTTTTGTATGTATGTCACAATTATGTTTAAGATAAAAGTGTATATATATATCGGATATCTTCCAGTTGTAATCTACTTATTAACCTATTATACATATGACATTCGCTTTTATATCATATTACGTATCAATAAAAGCATTTTATATATATACCACGAGATAAAAGTGCATTATCAGTTCTTTATCTGTCAATCTACGGGGTACCTGTGTAGGTAGTTCCTACATATGTAGCGACAGCTTGTTTGAGTAATGTGCAAACATACTCCAAAGATAACGTATTGTCGGTCACTGAGAATAGAAAGGGCACCGGCCACAATAACATAAATAATAATATAAACAAATGAAACATCTTTTGTGAAATACATCAATGAAATGGAAAGAACGTAAACAGCTAAGTGACGTGTTTCTAAACCTCTACTTAGGCTGATCAATTTACAGTTATCCTATAAACAAGAAACTAGGTCAGACATCAAGAAAACAAAACGCAAACCTGTTTTGCAAGTACTTAAAATGTAGAAGACGTCAAGAAGAGACTCTATCAGCAAGTGAACGACCGCTTTATGGACTACTTACACCTTTCACAATCAGAAAGAAGTCTTCTTTCTATAGATCACACACGTTTTATTTAAGAAACCTCTTGAAGTCGGGATGCCACCAGGGCAGCACTTTGTACTTTTCTATACGTGCATATTTTACAGTTACGCTCAACTGGCTGTTAGTGTTGTCCTCAACGAAGTCCAGCTCCAGATTCTTGGCGCGCATATCCGTACATAGCATCTCTCTGGTGGCCTTAAGGCGAAAGCGTGTCTGCTGAGGATTGTACAGCAATTGCATGGGAAGTGGCATGAATTGGCGACAGAGGACAATTAACAGCACAACACCTTCATGGCGACTAGTTGATGAGAACCTCGTCAGTGCATCATCATTATCATCTGCAAGTAATTCCCAATCGTTCACTACTTCTGTGAGCAGTTCTTGATCCTCGCGATTCGATGATGGCAATTGAGACGTTTGCTGATTCCACAGCGTGTAGCATATGATCCACAGACACTGATACTGCTTCTGTGTGCAGGTCACAAAGGTGCGCTGCAGCAGCCAGTCCAGATTGTAGCCCAGCTCCAAGCGCGTCTTCAGCGGTCGATAGCAGTGGAAGAACGCCTCGATAACTTGTGCTCGCATGGTTTTCGTATCACAGTTTTGTATTTGCCCCAACTGAAGCTGGGCGGGCAGTTCCAAGTTCCAGGCCTTCGTTGAGGACCCGCTTAGGCAGTGTCGCTTGTACATGTTCCGCCAGAAGACTCTGGAGCTCACCAGTTTGGAAAACTGTTTGCAGACCAGAGCAAAGGTTTGTACATCTTCCGGATCCAGACGCAGTGCAATGTGAAACCAAATGTCATGGCGAACATCAAATGTGTTCGTGGTAGCCCCCTCGGCCATGGGAATCAGGCTTCTGGCATTGTATTTTGGCTTCGGCTCAACATAAACATCCGATAGACGAGCGTAGATTGCTGTGATTTAAAGAGAAGGCAGAGTTAAAAACAGTGAATATTCGAAACTGAGTTAACTTACCACACTTCCCTCTGCTTCGATATAATTTGTTGTAAATATATGCTTCGTTTTCATCATCTAAACTCATAATTTAAAATTGTTGGCATTTAATAGAAACACTTTATAGCGTTATGGATATTCCCTTGCCATAAGAACGTATCAGCTGTTTCTTTAAAACTTTAGTATTTTGAACACTTGTTCAACACTCTTTTCAATCTATCGATAACAGAACAACGATTGTTACTGTGCGGCGTGCACTGCACGTTATTTATTTATAAACAATTCATATTTATTTTGGTGTTGCAAATGCCCATAGATTGTAAAGCTAAATGTGGTAATCGGGCCACCTTGAAGGTAAGTAGATTCTAAAAATAAAACAAATGCAGGAACGTATATCGAAACTGTTATTAAAGCGCCCGAAAACCGGCGATGCACTGTGTAAGGATTGTTTCTTTGCCGCCTTCGAGGCTGAGATCCATCACACAATCACCTCGAGTAATCTCTTTCGTCGTGGAGAAAAGGTCGCCGTGGCAGCCAGCGGTGGCAAGGACTCCACAGTGCTGGCACATGTGTAAGCTACTTCCTGGTGACAAGCATGGTCTATTTCTGATCTCAACTTTTGTTTGCAGGCTGAAGCTGCTCAATGAACGACACGATTATGGGTTGGATCTGGTGCTACTCTCCATAGACGAAGGCATCACGGGTTATCGGGACGACAGTTTGGAGACAGTGAAGCAGAATCGGGATGACTATAAAATGCCATTGAAAATTCTTTCATATGAGGAACTATACGGCTGGACTATGGATCGGATTGTGGCGCAGATCGGACGATCCAACAACTGCACATTTTGTGGCGTCTTTCGACGACAGGCATTGGACAGGGGAGCCAAGCTGCTGGAGGTGGACAGCATAGCCACAGGTCACAATGCTGATGATATTGCCGAGACAGTGCTAATGAATATTCTACGTGGCGACACCGCACGCTTGCGACGTTGCACGGACATCAGGACAGGCGGTGGAGAGGATACTATACCACGTGTGAAGCCTTTGAAATATAGCTATGAAAAGGAGATCGTCATGTACGCGCACTACAAGAAGCTGGTCTACTTTTCCACTGAGTGTGTGTTCGCCCCCAATGCGTATCGGGGTCATGCACGTGCATTCCTCAAAGATCTGGAGAAGGTGCGCCCCTCGGTGATAATGGACATCATCTACTCGGGCGAGCAGCTGCGATTCAAGGATACAGTAAAGAAACCAGTGCGTGGTATCTGCGAGCGCTGTGGCTTCGTATCTTCACAGCAGCCCTGCAAGGCGTGTGTGTTGCTCGAGGGGCTCAATCGAGGCCTACCCAAGTTAGGAATAGGCAAGAAATCAAAAGGTGAACGCATGATTGCCAAGCAAGATCAAGAGATTGCTCTGCGAGAGCGTGCAAACATAGTAAAAAACGACTTTTGATTGAAAATTAATGTTTATTTATTCCAAATATATTCAGGGAGTAGGTGAAGATCCTCTTTCCCGTGGAGCTGTAAGAAAGAAGAAGGGGATACATAAGTAAACTTGCAAACAAATGATAAAGGGAATGTAAGGGGCAAAATACTCAGTGCCAATTTATTAACCATGGTCCATAATCGGCTAGGCAAGACTCGCTTACTCCAAAAGAATATTGGAGAAGTCTGTCAACGCTTCGCGTTTATATGGTGTCTGTGAATGGTTTATGAGTTCATCATTGAAACTCCAGATCGGTAATGAATGTGGCGTGAGGTATAGATACTAACCTATTGGGAATATTCCTTTCCAAACACGAGGCACCCAAGAGATAAGCATTTCTCAGCGATTCCCATCGTAACCTACAAAAAGAAGAGATTCTTAGTTTAGACTATGTGAAGTTAAATGATAAACTGTTGAAGTAATGGGATATTTCAGATTGTTAATTACAAATAGTTGGAATCACATTGATTCATATGAGGTGTCAGAAATGTAAAATATCATCAGGTCAAGATAATCTGAATTCGTTTAACATAAAATAAATAACTTACCTCGTTCTTCACAGGAACTTCACGACGGTATTTCCATTATTTATGGATTTTCCATTTTTTTAACCTGCAAAATAGATGGAAATATCTGTTAGTAAAGGTAAATTAACTAATCAAACTTGGGTAATTTATAAATAAATTGTCGACTTCACGAAAAAAATATGCACCGCAAATTTCTGGCAAGACAAATTTGGGTTATGCTTGGGCGAAGTACAGATTGCTCTGCGAACAGATAAAAAGCACTAGCTAAAGTGGAATATAATATCTTTACACCAGCGACTCGTGTTCGCACATGGATAAGTTTTAGAAAATTATTGGGAATGCTTACTCAATTTATTCAAGCCGGCACGAAACTGGCTCAACTATTAGCGTCTACCTGTAAACAAAGAAAAGATTGTTAGCAAACAATAAACATAGTTTATTTTTTTTTATAGATGTACAGTTGCAGGAGTCGTACCCAAGGCCACGTGACTACAATATAAATTATAGCCGGCAATGGGAAACATTTTCCTAAAACTTACATTGATCTTGCAGCAGTGAGTTCTGAAACTAGGCATTTCATACTCTAATCACAGTTATATGCGCTGCAATCTCACTTTTAAATTTATAACTTAAATACAATACTTACATTTTACAAAACTTTTGTTGTAACTGCTGCACGTTCTGCAACTGAAATCAAAGTGACGGAACATAGCTAAGTTGGCTGCGGTGAATAAGAACTCAATGCAAGAATATTAAAAAAATACTAACACAGAGTCGCACACCACTAATAGTATTTTATCGATAGTTTGATATTCTGCAATACAACCTTGACTCATACACATGCATTTGTCAAAAATTCTAACTGTTAAATCGACCGCCTACGGACTTCTACGTATTTCAATTGAATTTAGCTTAAAGTTGATAATTTCTTGAATTATCAATATCAGAACTTCTTAAAACAATGACGTCTCATAATTCTGCTGCTGTTTTAATGCCACTTGGTGAGATAAACAAAAAATAATAAGAAAAGCTTAAATAAAATGCACTTTCTTGTAGACGACTATTATGATCACTGCGTACTACCTAAGCCGAATATACCCAAAAGTTATCCTGGATACGAAGGAAATCGGAAGAAACGACAAGCGGCGCGCTTGCAATCATACAAGGATGAAACTTGTGATAACGAAGAGGATGAAGATGAGGACATGGGCGACGAGTTTAATTCCAGCATACAGGATGCGAACATAAATCAAATAGTGTTCGAGGCAAATGAGTTTGATCAAATGTACGAGAATATTGACGATTCAATGGCAACAACAAATGATAGAACACCAAGCCCGCCGTCAATTGAGAAAGTCGGATCTGCGCAGTGGCGCATACAACCGAGGAATATGAATCGACCCATAGGCTCTGCTCCGTTGGTTCCCAGTGATGCACCCCGTGGTCAGTTGCTATCACGAACAGGGCCAAGAATGCAACAACAGCAGCAAGGTTGCAACAATCGTGGGAACAACAACAACAGTCGATGTAATAATGGTCGAATACCCATACAAAATCGGCTAGGACATCGCAATATGCAACGTGGGCAAATGGAGCAGAGAGTGCGCACCGCTTTCAATGCATTCAATAATAATCCTCAGCACAATAACAATAATAATAATCAGCAACAGGTATTAATAAATATGAACAATCACTTTCAAAATGTTGCTCAACAGATGCAGATACGTGGTTCTCAAAACTTTGGACACCAGAATTCCATGAAAAGCAACCAAGTCAATCGATTTATAATGAATGAAGCCAGATCCGAGGCCGTTTCGAATAATTGGAATTGTTCGCACTCCATCACATCACTGATCAATACAGCCAATCAAATTGGAAATAATAATACTGCATTCAGTCGTTTGGGACGTCCACTTTATAACTGTTCGAATCAGTTGCCAAGCAGTAGTGTCAATCAGTCGATGTATTCTGAACGGAATCAGAATCTTCAGTTGCAACCCATTCAGTCGGATTCTATACGTCTGGCGGATCTGATGAATATGGACAAGAGTAGTTTCCAGAACTTGGATGTACAGGAGGTGGCCAAGAATGCCATGTTGCTGTTAAGCAGTGTCTTCCACAAGCCCGTTCTGAATGGGGTAGTGCAGCAGGAACTGTCTCAATTGCAGGTGAGTTTGCTGTACCAATCAAATAATATGCAATCCACATTATAATCCCATTCAACAGCAAAATAATGGACTTTCTGGAGAACCCAACGGCTTGGACTTGGATATTAAAGCGGAGGCCACCGATCTGCGGATGTATCATCGATTTAAGTAGAGACAAGAAAATCATTCAGTTTATTTTTAATTCACTAACGGTAAAAACAATTCAACGACATTCACAATAGTGCGAAGTTAGGACAAAGTAGAATAAGAAGAGATAGAGCGGGAGAGCTGCATTCATCGTTCTGAGTGACAATTGAGAGTTTCGATAGTTTTCATTCACAATGAATAACCGATAATAAGAAAATAGTCGATGATACCAAGAATCGTAATTTAACTGTGAGTGTCAACTCACACACACATCCACACGCCGACTTAAAACGAACGTATTTGTGTTTTTGTTTTATTATTATTTTTTGGCTGATAAGAAAAAGCCGTGCCGCTTATCAGCAATGCACAACAAGAGCTAAACTGACAGTGAGAGATGTAAAGCGAAAGCGTACAAAAATAGAAACAAATGGCGATAAATGACGCAGAACAGAGCAGAGCGAGGAATAACGAGCGAGAAGCAACAATCAATCAGTTAATCTAATAAAGACCGGGAGCGTAGACGTCTTATATTGATCGTCTTCGGCAGTGTGATAATATTAATTGATCCACATTTAGTTAATAGAGCAATACACTAAAATAACCGCCCCGGCTAATGTGCATAATAATTAGAAGTCTTTGAAGGCAAAACCAGTTTTCTTTTTCAGTTTTTTTCTATGTTCTATAAATAATCTATGAATACGACAATTACAAACAATTAATTTGTTATCGCTTTAATGTTGAATCGATTTAAATAAAGAATTTCAATTACACTTACGTGACACCAAAACACACTCGCATGTGAACGATCCTCCCCCTGCCCAACATTATTGTCGTCATGTTGAAGTCCAAGCAGTTGCTAAAACAATTTGCTAAAGGTAAGCCCCAGTCCCAGTTCGAGATTTATAAACCCCCCGCTCCAGTATTCCCTGGTTCTCTCTTTCCCTCGTTGTTTACTATACGGCTTTTTGTTTTCGTTTCCGTTTGCTATCGGCTTAGGCCCGGGACATGTGCGATAACGCCTGACAATGTCAGGAATCGCATTATTTGTAGATTATCTTGAAAGAAATTGTTTTATTTGTGCTCGTATCTTATCTACAAAAACACAAGTATAGGAGACAGTTCTCAGTCATTTTATGGAATATTTAAATCGAATGTCGTTTATGAGCATATCTTGTCAATCTGTATTAAATTGTATATATAGGATATAGACTGTAAAATGACCTCAAAGAATTCGGCTGTGATTGTCAAAACATTGCCCGAGCTCATAAGTACAACATCATCTTGTTTATCTCTATTGAAAGTGTTTTTGTAATTTCCTTTTGAGCAGAATACTCCAACTTCTCGCCTACAAACTTTAAACTGAAGCGTGCGCTGGTCGTATCGAAGCTATCGCGCTATGAAATGGAGCAACTGCGTCACCCGGAGCTGTCACGGGAGCAGCTCGAGCAGAAGCTACGCGATCGAGGCACCGATCTGGAGATGCTGCTCTACCTGCACAATCTGCATAAGGATTTCGAGAGGCGTGTCGTGCAGAGCATTGAGAATGTCGGCTGCGAGGTGAAACTCTCAAGCAGGTGCGTACTCTCTCCTGAGTCCTGGCCTTGATATTATGACTACGATTCTAGTATATCTAACGTACGTTTGTTTGTTGTCTTTGTCTCCTCTGTGTGTGCTTTCGTCTTTGTGGCTTCGCTCGTGCCTATGTCCATGTGGTATGTCTACGTTGTCCTGTTCGTCGTCAACGTCATCATCCAACTCTGATTCTACTCGCATCTATTCCCACCATCCCCGCATAATGTGTCCTTGTCGCTGTTGACTTTATTAAAAGAGCAGACTTGAATTTAGAAGCTCATTGAGCAAGGATGTGATGAGCTGGGCGGATGTTATAGTCCCTGTTGGCGGCGATGGCACCTTTCTGCTGTCCGCCAATCGTGCCAGTCCTCTGTTTGCACTCAGCCAGCAGAAGACCCCGATCGTGGGCTTCAATTCGGATCCACAGCACTCCGAGGGGCGACTGATGCTGCCCAAGCAGTACTCGGAGAATCCCGAAGAGGCAGTGGATCGCATCAAGCACGTAAGTAGTGTCCATGCTCTGCGAATGTATCATTATCTAATAGTAATCTCTTCCTTACCAGGGTGTCTTCAAGTGGATGCATCGCTCGCGCATACGCACCACGCTGCTGGGCAGCAATGGCAAGATTCCCGAGTCGACGGACCTGTTCAGGCACACCACTGTCAAAATGGAGCAAGTGAGCACATCACCGGAACTGCTGGACGAGAAAATGGCCACCAAGTACAAGGCCAAAATGAAGCGAGTATTGCCGTATCTGGCGCTGAACGAGGTAAGCCAAGGAAAGCAGGAAGGTAGCCATGGGAATCCCTACTCATTCCTTTCTTTCTACAGGTCTTCATTGGTGAACATCTCTCGGCTCGCGTGTCCCACTTGCAGCTCGTGCTGGACCATCAGGATGTGGTGAACAAGACAAAGTGCTCGGGACTGTGTGTAAGCACTGGCACTGGCTCCACCTCGTGGCACACGAGCATCAATCGCATCACCTGCAGCGATGTGGAAGATCTGCTCAAATCGCTGCCCAATCGTGACTCCCCTGAGGTACAGAAGCTGCTCAACAACTGCGAAGAGATCGCACAGCGTTACAATCAAGGCCTGCTCTTTGCACCCGACGATCCACGCCTCTGCTACTCCATTCGTGAGCAAATCTGTGTGGGAGTGTGGCCCTCACCGAAGACCTTCAAGGCGCGTGACTTTGTGCAGAGTGTGTTCGTCAAGTCGCACTGCATCGATGCAAGTGAGTGGAAGGAGGAGATGAATGCCAGAAGATACGCTTGATTGACATTCAATTTCTCTTGCAGATCTGGTCATTGATGGCAGCATATGTTACCCCTTCAATGATGGTGCCAAGGTGCTGTTCGAGGTCGTTCCCGAGGATGCGCTGCTCACGATCGCCCTAGACTGATAGCTAATCCTAAACCTGAAGTAGAAGTGAAGAAGTGCCTGCCCTCGAACCTTCTTCCTGCTGCATTTGAATGAAGCCTGTCTGATTAACTGAAATTAACTAAAATATTTAATTGATTAACGTTGTGCAACTGCTTAGTAGTGTAAGCTCAAAAGTTATTCGTTTTATAATATAAACCATTTTATATATATATTCTATACATTATAAACTTTATTTCTTTACTTTTGCCTTGCGTTTGGTATTCATTGCTGCGCTCGCTTTACTTAGTTTTTGCTTAGACGCAGCTTTTCCCGTGCGCTTCGCATTGGTTGCATTGGTTTTGTTTAGTTTTGATTTGATTTCTTTAGCATCCTTCGCATCCTTTGCCGTACGCTTACGGAACTTCTTTTCGAAGCGTGCACTGTCCACGGACTTGAAGCGATCATCCTGTAAGAGCGCCTTGCCCTCAGCACTGCCCCCTGCCTCTGTTTGCTGCTGTTCCTTACGCTTGCGGCGTATCTCACGCAGTTTATCCTTTTGCTTTTTGCGATAGCTGTGGATGGAATTGAAATACATTAATTCAAACGGGTTTTCATTAGGGATAGTCCACTTACAGTGCCTCCATTTCGTCTGGGTCCTTGCCCTCCATTATCCAGGTCTTTCGTCTGTAGTTCTGGGCGCGTTCATCAAAGTCATTGTTGTCCAGCTGCATTTCAGATTCACGTCTCGTCACATTCACCTGCATGAAGATGCGCTCGACCATGCGCTCTAAAATGGTTAGGAAATCATTCATAAATCATATGGAAGAACCTTCTACAAAACAAACATACGATCTATGGGATGCTCCGTCAGCTTGGTATTGATCTCTGCTTCGATGGCGGCCAGGAGTTCCAGATCACGGGGGAATCTAAATATAGAAATGGCCAAGCCTTGTCTGCCTGCTCTGGCTGTGCGTCCTACACGATGTATGTATTCCTTTGGAGTACGTGGCAGCATATGATTGATGACCAACTGGACACTAGGTATATCCAGTCCACGTGCTGCCACATCTGTGGCGATCAATGTGCGAATGTGGTTAGATTTGAAGCGACTCAGTGCTGCCACACGTTCCTTCTGCCGCATAAAGCCATGGAGGCAAACATTTTCAATTTCCATGCTAGCTAGAGTCATGGATAGCAGTTGACAATATCTGTAATGGAAAGAGATACATATTGAAGCTATAGATTGACTGTAATCCTCTCTAGCTATACTCACTTCTTTGTGTTTGTGAAAATCATGACATTGGAGTTCTCATTTTCCTCACGATACTTGCGCAGTGCCTCGATTAGCACCATATCCCGATCATATTCAGCGCAGAGTAAGTAGCGCTGCTCGAGTGTGTCTACAGTGGCAACATCCGAGTCCTGTGACCATTCCAGGCACTGCAAATTCAAAGAACTCATTGAGTTTTACATAGTAAAGTAATTCGATAGACACTCACGTCCTTGGCAATGGGAAATATGCTGGATTCCTTGATAAAGTCCTTCATGGTGGCCGAGAAGAACAGGTTTTGTCGCGCCTTGGGGAGGCAGCTTTCGATGACGGCCAGACTCTCATCAAAATCGCCATTAAGCATGCGATCTGCTTCATCTACAACCAGATACTTCAAATTGTCGAACGAGAAGGTATCACAGCCTGTCAGGTGATCCGCTAGGCGTCCCGGCATGGCTACAACAATGTGTGGACGCTGCATCAGTTTCTGGCTCTCAATCATCTGATCCGTTCCGCCAGAGACCACACACACGCGTACGCCCATGGGTTGACCTGCCACCAGGAACTGCTCCGAGATTTGATAGGCCAACTCGTGTGTGGGTGTCAGCACCAGTGCAAAATGGCTCACTGGCTCCTCGCTCAGCTTCTCCAATATTGGCAAAGCAAAAGCGAACGTCTTGCCCGATCCCGTTTTAGCTGCACCAATGCAATCCTTGCCAGATAATATTGCTGGTATACAATTTTCCTGAATTGGCGTCGCGCCTTTCAGACCTGTTGAATTGTTTTACACATGTTAGCCAAATATCTTTTAATTGTTTATTTTCGTAAGTGACTCACCCAATTTGGTCAACTGCTTGGCCAGCCAAGGACGCAGGCCAAGCTTTAAAAAAGGATTTGGTTCCTTTCGCTGCATATTTATAGCGAAAATAAAAACCAAAATAAACACAACGTGCACAGCAGAACCAGGGATGGCAGCTCCAACGACAGATGTATCGAAAAATCGACCTAGCTTGAGGCGGCAAATCGACTCTTAAATGTTGTCAATCGATATATCGATTAACTGCACTTATATTAACGAACGACTACATATACCGATTGCAGGATTACTAAGCTTTTGTTTTCGCATCGCAAATTTGTGAAATACAGACCGGAAAAGACATTAAAACATAGAGAAAGTCCAAAAAATTATAGTTTTTATAAAGAAAGCAACATGGAACCCGAAATTGAGGAGGAAGCAACTGCTGTATCATCAAGAGCTGACTCACTTAATGTCTTGTGTGGCATTTGCAACGAATTTTATACTGCAAATGATGTTATTTACTCGACAGCCAGTTGTGGACATGTATTTCACAGAGATTGTCTCCATCGCTGGCTGGGCCGTTCGCACACCTGTCCACAATGTCGAGCCGTTTGTCATCGTCAGCGGGTGCATCGCATTTATTTGAACTTCGCGGAACGGACTGAGGTGGAGGAGGTGGAACGGCTACAGATACAATGGGTACCCCTGGACTTGGAAGACTCTCAACCATCGGCTACCGAGCTTGAGGGTGCCGTACAATGTGGCACCGATCACGATGGATACGATACCTATGTGGCTCGAGTCTATCTCTATGACGATCTGCTGCCCGCAAACTATGTGCCCCAAAAGAAATCCGTCTACGCTCCCTGGAGCTGCAGTGCACATCAACTTAGCACAGAAGTAGATCTTCTGATGCTCACAGACTGTGAAGTCCGATGGGTGCCAGCTGAGAACGGGCATGTACCCGAAAATGCACTCAAAGCGGGTTATTCAGAGACCGGCGAGGGATTATACACTGGTCGGGCTATCCATCAAGGTATCACACTGCTGGGAAAGGTGCATCCATCTCATAAGGTCATGTATATGCCCTATCAACGTCAAGAAGTTAACTCCCATACCTATGAGGTGCTTGTCGTTACACCTCGGGAACAGGCCGAACGTTGAAAATCCACTTGGACGTTTGCATATCTATTAATAGATAGAGCACTTAAATAACAAATATATATCAAAGATAACTGTATGAATCACTCGATTGTTGCTTCTCCCACAAGTCTACAATGCAGTCTCACTTTTTAAGTTGTCTTATATTGTGCATATCCCCCCCCCCCCATCATTCGGAAATTCTACATGGAACATCAATTCCTTTTATTGTGAATATCCCGTTAAAAACTATGATTATTTTATTGTGATTACTCCGCTTTAATGTTGTTAATCGTTTGTAAATTCTTTTTAAAAATATATATGACGAACCTTTAACCCGAATTACGAATTTAATATATTATCGAAGGTTAATGGATAAATCATTCTATTGTTGTTTCTCAAATCTTTCTTATTTAAATACGCAGCATTAAAATGACGAATATACATAAGTAGAATAAATTTGGATTGACCACAACCATTTTTATTCATATTCATTATCGTCAACATTCTACGCATCATCTTTTTCTTGTGCAAATCCCGTCCGAAACTCAAATCTCTTTCGTTGGCAGTTCCCTTTTAAAATAGTATGAAATATTTGTAAAATTATTGTTTAAAAAATACATAAAAATTCAAATCAAAGTCTTGGAAATATTTTTATTCAAGATGTTAGTGTTAGACTATATATATATATATATTATATATATTTCTGTATGTATATAATATATATTTTATCTATGATTTAAACGTTTCTGTTATGCTTAAAATATGTTTAGGTATTTCTGTATCTGCCTAGTAACTATGCACATATATATATATATATATATCATCTATATATATATATATATCATCTATATATATATATATATCATCTATATATATATATATATATATATCTTTTCTCATGCTTCTTTTTATTGAATTCTCTGTCGCGTTTCAAAATTATTTATAATAACTTTCTGTCTGGTTTATAAGGTATGCATGTAATATGTAAATATGTATATTTCTCTCTCGCTCTCTCTTTCTCAATAAATCTGTTAAATCTGAATATGCAACATGACATTTACATACGTATATGTATATATATTTTGCTAAAATACAACTTGCGCATGTAACGTGCTTGTAACATGTAGACAACAAAATTTTATTCATACATAATTAATAATATAGAAGTAGGATTTTTGTTTTTTCATCATGTTTCATGTGGTTTCTCTTCTCTTATGACTTTTGTACTTAGTTTCTAACAAAAAATTGATGTATAAAACATGCTGTATATGTATATGTGTGTGTGTGTGTACCTATTTGTATGTGTGTATATATATGTGTATATGTATTAGATGCGCTGTAGGTGATAAATCTGTCGTGACTACAATATTCTTTATATACAATTATTTCATCAGATTTACTTGTGTGTCTCTGTGTGTGTGTAAACATATGTTGAGCCTGTTCTTGTTGATTTGTGATTAGTTTTCTTTGTTATTTGAGTCGGAACTTGGAGATTAGTTGCAAATGGCCACGAGAGTTACGTGTAAGTTCATCATCATCATCATCATCATCATTTGAGCTCAGTTTGTGTTGATAAGAAACAGTCTCTACAGATTTCCTTTAAAATATATGTATGTATGTTTATAGTATGGTATATGGTAGAACGAACGACACAACTATTAAAAACTAGTAAAAGAGTACAAAAAAATCGACAAAATGGAAACAAATCTCAAATCTCGTTGCAGACTTTCTCAACTTTTAGAATTACTTTAGAAAATATTCAACTCGTGCCTTATTGTAATCACTCCAGCATTCATTTACTCTTCTTGTTCTTGTTTTTGTTGCTGCTCTTTCTATTGTTGTTGTTGTTGTTGTTGCTCTTGCTGCCCCTGCTGGATGAGTTGCTCAGCTTGAGGCGGGCGCGTCTGTCTCATTTCTTCGCCGACAGATAATTCATGTACTTTGTAGTCTGCTGTGCATTGCGCACCAGTTCGCTATCATCCCGTCCAGCCTCTTGCCAGTTCTCCCCCCTTGGCTCTTGTTGCTGCTGCTGCTGCTGTGGAGGAGCCTGTGCCTCCTCCTGGGGCTGATGTATGTTCGGCTGTGAGCGACGTGTGAAGTTGCGATGACGCTGCGGCTGGTGATGATGTGGCGGCGGCTGGCGACGATCGAATGTGCTTGAGGCTTCGCTGGCTAAGCTGCTCTGGCTGCTATAACGCGGAAAGTTGCGAGGTCCACCTCCTCCTCCTCCACCGCCACGTGTCGGGCTCTGACTATAGCGATAGTTTCCGCCCTTCCTGCCACGATCATCATCCATTTGGGATTTAGGTGGGCGTGGCAGCGTGCGGGCACGCGAGGAGCTGCGACTGTTCGACTCGGGACCATTCGAGTTGTACGCACAATTCTCCTGATCCTGATATGCATTGTTGATGGCCGTGTTCGATCGTCGCCAAGTCTCGCTTTGTATCTTCTGTTGGTCCTTATGTTGTTGGTTCTGTTGTTGTTGTTGTTGCTGCTGCTGTTGTTGTTGTTGCTTCTGGAAGCGCGGTGGTTTGTCGTATGTATTACGATTGTGATTGTTGTAACGCCCGCCACGTTTGTAACTGTTGCCCCGCTCATAGTTGCTAATGTACGAACGCTCGCTGCGATCGTCACGCTGATCCCAATTGGAATTAACAATGTTGTTGTAGTTGTTGGGGCCACCAACATTACGCTCGTAACGCTCCTGCGAATGCTTCCTCCGATCATGTATGCTGTACAGACGCAGATTGGCGCCTCCCTCACTGCGCACACTCTGATGATCGTCATCGCAGCTTATGCTGTAGCGACGTTGTTGATCCTGCCTTGAGCCGCGTCCATTTGGCTGATCCCCGTCGCCGCCATTGTTACGATTGAAGCGTGTTTTGCGCCAGCTGGGCAACGGCTTGGACTCGTCACGATCCTCACTGCTGGCTAACGATGGATACTGATCAGAGCTGTGGGAGGAGAATTGAATAAGATTTTGTGCCCAGAAAGGTTCTTCATCCACTTACTCTGCCTGCGGCGAATGCTTTAGTGGACGTGGTGCATGGCGTGGTTGATAGCCACGTCTGGCCAAGCGTCCACTTATGCTCTGCGTCTCATGGTATGCATTATCATGATACTGTCCCTGCTGCTGTTGCTGCTGCTCCTGTTGCTGCTGTTCCCCTCCATTACCTGCTGCCACATCGCCATAACCAATATCACACAGTGAATCCTCACAGACTTGCTCACTCCATTTCTTGGGCCGCTCCTGGCCAGAGGTATTGGCGCTGCTACCACCACCATTCTCTCCCTCGCTGAATGTATCCTCCGTTTGTGGCTGATTTTCTGCACCATTGTTGTTGTTGTTGACAGCATCATCCTCATCGTCATCTACTACCAGATAGTCTGTGTACATGGCCTCCAGTTCGTGGCCAACATGCTTGAAGTGACTGTAGAACAAATCGAGCACCATCAGCAACATCGCTTTGACTTTGGCCGTCAGCGCAGGCTGCATGATCAGGTGTCGTCGGACATGGTACAACACTTGATCGATTTCTGCCTTGTGGCGTGTCCTCATTATCTCTCCATTGAGTGTGATCTGTGATAGCACCAGGCGCGCCAGGCGCGTACTCATCACCACGGTAACATCGTTGATTTCGCGCGTAAGCAAATCGAGCAATGAAACGCCGAGAATCGTTATCGGCGTATTATCGGCCAGACGCACACGATGATAATATTCGCCCAAAAGTGTTATCGAGTTGTACAATCGATTCTTATCGTGTTGCCGGTATTCATCCGCATTGATGAAGTTTGTCTCCAATATTTTAAGCATTGCGCTGCGCACCTTTGTCTCCTTCATGGCGAGTGCGTCAAAGTTCCGTGAGGAGAAAAGAAGGGCAAACTTCAGTGCTGTCTCGGCATCAGTCAGAGCTTTGTTATTCATATATTCCATGGACTCGCTGCAAAGGAAATTCGAATTGAAAGTTTCGTTAAGTTTAGGTAAACATTACGTATTTGTGGTATTCCGTGCCATAAAATCGATTGTTGCCAAGCGAAGTTGACATAAAAAGTAAATAATTAATCGATAAGCTTTTAATACTTTTGTTTGTCTGCTACTTAAATAAAACAAATAATATTTATGCAAACACATACATATTTTGCTGTGTGTTTGTGTGCTTGTGGTATTTGAAAAACGTGCATTATTTTGATTTGCAGGAACTGGCGGGAAAATTGCTCGCTCTCTTTCTCTTTCTGCTCTCTCGCTTCACTCAACTAACTGAAAATTGCGTCGACGTCGCTTATAAGATATGTTATTGTAAGTTTTAGTACACAACTTACATACAGACACACACACACACACGTGAGTGTATCTACGTAAATGAGTGCATATGTATGTATGCATGTTTTACGGAAATAAACATACATACTTACATATTCTTTTATTTATTAATCATCAATGGACGACGCCATGCACACACACAGACACATACCTATTTAAATACTACATACATACATATACATACCATAGCATCGATTCGTCTAGCACAATGTTGCAAAAATCAGCTTCGATCGCCTTTATCTTATTGTTCAGGATAATTCCGTCGTCCTGCAGGTTAAGGCCACGCATCATGGCGATAATGTGATCATACGCACAACCACCTGTTGGTATCATATAATTGCTTGTGGCGCCTGCCGAGTTGAGCATATTACAGACTTCGCGCAGCGTTTGCACCTCGATGCCGCCGCCGCCGCTGCCACTGCCGCCGTTGCTGCCGCTGCTGTTGCCACTGTCCGCACTAACACTGTTGTAATTGTTGTAAGTGTAGGCGGTGCTGTTGTTGTTACTGTTATTGTTGTTGTTGTGATTACTGCTAATCATATTTGTGTTGGCCATTTCTTGCGATTGCTTCTGCTGTTCCTGTTATGTTGTTGTTCTTGTTCTTGTTGTGTTTGCCTTTTCCACTGCCTCCACCAAGCGAGCCAACTTCTGTGTGTGTGTGTTTTGTGCTAGCTACCAACAACAACACACAACCCAACTTATTATTTTGCGCAAATAAGCGTTGACAAAGGTGTCGAAATGCGCATAAGATTTCACCTCTTCCCCACTGTGCGCACTTGCATGGAACTCACCCAAGTCTGCGGATTGTTAAGTGCTTAGCGAACGTACTATCTTAAATGCACAAATCTATTAAAAACTATTTTAATTTATTTATTTTATACCGAAATAACTATTTCGTACACATTGATTATTTGAGGATATGGCAACACCAATGTTTTGCCTCGACTGTTGGTTAACACGAACAAAAAACAGAAAATGAACTAGTTCAGTGTGTGAACGAACAAGGGCTGCAACGAGCACCCGTGAGATTTACTTAAGATAAAGAACTACTCCTTAATTTTAAAATAGCTGATCTCTGCTTTCACAGACTCAAATTGATCTTATCATTTCAAAATCTAAATATGGGAAACGGAAACAAGAAGTGGCTTATGAACTTTTAATATTTTGAAAGTTGATCTTTTCTCAGTTTAACTTTTGTATACAAAATAAATGTGTTGAGGATATTAATTGATTATGCCCGTATTTACAATGTCTGCTATGTTTACTGATCTTTTAAAATGTTTTAATTGATTTCATTGAATTTCATGTAAATCGCTTCGTAAGTATAATCAAAATTTTTGCCCTCGAGAAATTGAAGTAAATGACTTTCACCATCCTTGTTCCAGGCCCAATGTGAATTCTGTTCAAAACAATTCATTTAAAAACAATATATGGACATAAAATTTAACATAGACTTACCGTTTTTAAACATGTGTTCTCATAAAGGTTAACTTTTAATACCTTTTGACGATTCTCTGTGATTTTGAATGCATTAAACGTGTAATCGTCAAAGGCAAAGATACACTGTTCAAAACTCACAAGATCAACGTCTAAAATGTACCACATGAAGTTGTCAAAAATGTATTTTCCTTGAATAAAACAGTTTTTAAAATACAGTTGTTTAATGTTCTGAAATTGACGCGGATTGAAATAACTAACGTCATCTAATAGAAAATTATCTGTCACTATTTTTAAAGCATCTACACGGAGTTTATTAAAAACAACAGTCCTTAAAGTGTCCTTTGTGTTGCAAGTTTCTAAAATATTAAAATGTCGTGGATTTGTAATTAAATCCATTTTTTTAACTATCCGGCTTAAGGTGTTTGGCAGATTAGGTCCACGTACAATGAGCTCTTTCAGGTTCTTAAGACCGTGTAAGTGGTTCTCAAACCAGATTAATTCGTCATATTCAATTTTTATTGATTCCAGGTTTGTCATACGTTCCACGGGAAGGCTTATATCGCTCGACTCGATAGTTTTTTGATCAAACAAGCCCAACTTAAGTTCCCGTAGTAAATGTGTGTTCATTATGGTAGCTAAGTTATTCACTTTAAACCTTCTACAATATGATAGAGTAAGTCGTTCAAGTTTGGTAAAATCGGTGAAATATAACCCCGAAAAATTTCCATGAGGACTGAATGTCTTTATGTTCGGGAAGGCAATGACAATTTTTGGAATATCTTTGTCGGACAACAGTTGATTTGACACAATGGCGAAGCGAAAATCATGCACCAAGGGATATGTGTTCGAAATGAGAACATCAAAATGTTCTTTGTTCATCATTCGTAAATGCAGTACTTCAACTCTTTCGCAAATACTTTCCATGAAATGACGAAAATGTTCCACTGTAAAGTTTGATTCAAATAGAGATAGCTTAAGAGTTTTGTACTCAGATCGCCAAACATGCGACATCAAATTGTGGAATCGTGGATGCACGTCTATCATTATTTTCTGTGATTCAAGATCTAAATAGCTTAGTATTTGTATAAGAATATCGTCGTTTAGTTGCTCCATTTTGTGCTGAAACGAAAATGAGAAATAACACTGATTAGTTCACAAAATTTACACCAACTGCATTGAATATCTGTTATTTCATGTTCAGCCGTTGGGAGGATTGCGTGCGCAGCCAACTTCACGTGGCTCACAATTGTGCTATGCGACCCCAAACAGCTGATTAACGATTAACGGTCTGGCAACGCTCACAATTTTTCAAGTAATCGCGACAAAGTTAAATTCTAAACATGCAAAAATATGACAAAATGGAAAAGATTGGTGAGGGCACTTACGGGACGGTGTTCAAGGGCCGCAATCGAGATACTATGGAAATAGTTGCACTGAAGCGAGTACGATTAGATGAGGACGACGAGGGAGTGCCTAGTTCCGCGTTGAGAGAGATATGCTTACTAAAGGTTTGTGTTTGTTGTTGTTGCCGTGCATTTGAGAGATTAGCTAAACGTCACATTTTACCCTGGCTATATAGGAACTGAAGCATAAAAATATTGTTCGACTCTGCGATGTGTTGCATTCCGATAAGAAATTAACACTTGTTTTCGAGCACTGCGATCAGGACCTTAAAAAATACTTTGACAGCCTGAATGGAGAAATCGATATGGCCGTGTGTCGAAGTTTTATGCTGCAACTGTTGCGCGGCTTGGCTTTTTGTCACAGGTGGGTGAGCTGCTCTCCCAGCATTCCCTGTATTTTTACTCTATTATTACTATCTCTTCCCTTAGCCACAACGTACTGCATCGGGATCTCAAGCCACAAAACTTGCTCATTAATAAGAACGGTGAACTGAAACTAGCCGACTTTGGTCTGGCACGCGCCTTTGGCATTCCAGTCAAATGCTACTCGGCGGAGGTGGTCACGTTGTGGTATCGTCCACCAGATGTGCTCTTCGGGGCCAAGCTATATACGACTAGCATAGATATGTGGTCAGCTGGCTGCATTTTGGCCGAATTAGCCGATGCCGGTCGGCCCCTGTTCCCTGGCTCTGATGTGCTCGACCAATTGCTGAAGATATTCCGTGTTCTTGGCACACCAACTGAAGATACTTGGCCCGGGGTTTCACATCTCTCCGATTACGTTTCGCTTCCATGTAATTATTCAGTATACTATATATAAGATAATGATGTATTATAATAATATGATATTTCTCTTTTAGCTTTTCCGCCAATTACTTCGTGGAGCCAACTCGTACCAAGACTGAACTCAAAGGGCCGTGATCTACTACAAAAACTGCTTGTTTGCCGTCCCAATCAGAGAATTAGCGCGGAGGCTGCAATGCAGCATCCGTACTTCACAGACAGCTCCTCATCGGGTCATTAATGAATCAATTAATGTGTGGCAATCAAATTCAAATTATAGTTCTAACGACTGTTTCAATAATATACTATATACATAGAAATATAAATTGTATGTATATGTGTATTTTAGGAATCGTATTTTTAGTTATACACATTGTTTTAATCCTCAGCTTCAATGCAATTCTATTTATTACATAGTTTTTACCAAATTATACCTTGAAAAAATGCCATAAGTTGTAATATTTTTAATGATATTGTATACATACCCTATATACGACTAAGTAAACTTAAGAAACAAAATTGCAACTGTACCTAGTTCACTTAATATTTATAGAATAAATCTTCATAAATATACATAACTAAACAATATAAACAGATTTCTTATAGGATGTTAAGGCATTCTGGGGTCTGGTGCTATTTGATCACACAGCATCAGTGGAGGGTTAAACCGATTGCATACTGCGCACACTCACGATAATTTTTTAGTTGCTTGTTTGGTGTTTGACGGACCGGTCGCGTTTTGGGTTCTAATTTCGAAAGCAAAAAATTTATAGAATACGTATATATAATAAAATATATATATTGTTTTATAAGCACAAAGAATCTCATTTATTTAGCAAGAAGCTTATGCGGGTTTGTTATCGAAAACAATAAAAGACAAAAATAAAATAGTGATAACCACCGAGCACAGCACGTGAATAAACTCGATATATTGTTTATAAAAATGACTTGGGGCTTTGTTACTTGTGGCCCGAACGAGGCATTAGTCGTTTCAGGTAAAAATTGCACAGAATTGTTAATAAAACGTACATTTTAAAGATTCTAACGACAGTAAATAAACTAGTAAGGGGCAGCACCCTTAAATGACGTCACTGCTTATCGATTTTTATGTACAAGCAAATTGCAAGAGACCGAAGCCGTGCGTGCGCATGAACGAACGCCGTTTTTTTGCTGCAAAATAACATAAATTGTAAACACACTCACACAAGCACAAAGAAGTGGGTGTGAAAAACATTTAAACTTGCCGGCATAATGCATTTATTATTTATATATATTATTTAATTGAAAACTGATTTCTCCTTACTGTAGGATGCTGCTATATGAAGCCATTGCTGGTGCCAGGAGGTCGCGCATTTGTTTGGCCATCGATTCAACAAGTTCAGCGGTAAATTGAATTGACCTTGACATAATCTCACCAATATGACATCATTTTAAAATAACGGTATTTCTAGTATCTCTTTGAACACTATGACGCTGCAAGTGGAGAGCCCTTGTGTGTACACCAGCCAAGGCGTGCCCATTTCAGTGACGGGCATTGCTCAGGTCAAGGTGCAGGGTCAGAACGAGGACATGCTGCTGACTGCTTGCGAGCAGTTCCTAGGTAAAACTGAGGCTGAGATTAATCACATTGCCCTGGTTACCTTGGAGGGACATCAGCGTGCCATTATGGGCTCCATGACTGTCGAAGAGATCTACAAGGATCGCAAGAAGTTCAGCAAGCAGGTCTTCGAGGTGGCCTCCAGTGACTTGGCCAACATGGGCATAACCGTGGTCTCGTACACCATCAAGGATCTGCGTGACGAGGAGGTGGGTAATCAAAAATGCTTTGCTTAACCTTTCGCCTAGATTCGCCTTTTGTACACATACATATGCACTGGCATGAGATTGATATGCTGCACCAGAGCTGCAAGACGATAAGTCGCTAATTAGGGATGTGCCTTGTAAATTAATTTAAATTGTTATCAATGTTTAATTGAAGGCCCTGTAAATCAATTGGATTGTTATCGATAATCAATTAATGATGTGCTCAAAAAGCTAATTAAAATTGTTTTCGATTATCAATTGAAGTTGCATTGAGGATGTGCCCTGTAAATCAATTCAAATTGTTAACGTAAATCAATTGATTTTAATCAATTCAAATTTATATCGAAAATACCTATCTAGTTGCATCCCTAATTGGCATTTAAACGAATTTTGAAGATTCGTCAGTAATATCTTTAAGGTATATTTTACCTTAACGATGAGAATTCGAGTCGCGCTTCTTGGTTCGACGTTTACGTTTAAGTAACCACAATTATTATTATCAATTTTTGCATGTACATATCGACTCATGGTTTGTAACTAACCAGGGCGACTCCAAGGTGCGTATAGATTGGTCCCTGTTTTGGAGTCTCTTCACAATCCAACACAAGGTCCCATCTATGAGGTAAAACGAGCCTATTCTATTTATATCTCTTGCAGGGTTACCTTAAATCCCTGGGTATGGCACGTACGGCTGAGGTGAAGCGTGATGCTCGCATTGGTGAAGCTGAGGCACGCGCCGAGGCACACATCAAGGAGGCGATTGCCGAGGAACAGCGCATGGCTGCACGTTTCCTCAACGACACCGACATTGCAAAGGCACAGCGTGACTTCGAGCTGAAGCGCGCTGCCTACGATCTGGAGGTGCAGACGAAGAAGGCCGAGGCTGACATGGCCTACGAGTTGCAGGCTGCCAAGACTAAGCAACGCATCAAGGAAGAACAGATGCAGGTGAAGGTCATTGAACGCACACAGGAGATTGCTGTGCAGGAGCAGGAAATAATGAGACGTGAGAAGGAGCTGGATGCCACCGTGCGTTGCCCAGCCGAAGCCGAGAAGTTCCGTCTCGAGAAACTGGCCGAGGCCAACAAGTTGCGTACCGTGATGGAGGCCGAAGCTGAGGCTGAATCTGTAAGGGTTACCTTATTAGTATGTATAGAGTATATAGTAATTCTCTATTCTATTCCTCCTGTAGATCAAAATTCGTGGTGAGGCTGAAGCTTTCGCCATTGCAGCCAAGGCTAAGGCTGAGGCCGAGCAAATGGCCCAGAAAGCCGATGCTTGGCGTGAGTACCGCGAGGCTGCCATGGTGGAGATGCTGTTGGATACACTACCAAAGGTAAGTTTGACATCTGGAACTGCCTCTGTGGTCATGACTAACATATTTCTCTTCTTTCCCTGCAGGTTGCCGCCGAAGTGGCTGCTCCTCTCTCGCAGGCCAGGAAGATTACGATGATATCCAGTGGCCAGGGCGATATCGGTGCCGCCAAGTTGACCGGCGAGGTGCTCTCGATTGTCAACAAGGTGCCGGAGCTGGTCAAAAACATTACTGGCGTCGACATTGCCAGGGTACGTTCCAATTCTGAATTTATCTAAATCGAAACGAAGCGAAAGTGTGCAACAAAAACAAAACAAATGGCAATCAAAAGACTTGGTAGAGAAATGTACATTATAAGAAGTTCTATATGATATGACAAAAGAGTTTCTTCTTCAATGTGGCAATTACGTGTGTACATAATAATTCTTATCATTTCTTGCTTTTGTTTGGTATCTAAATAATCTTAATATGATTTCACTTTAATTTGATTTTTCTCTCTCTCTCTCTCTCCGTTTATTCCTCGTTTCAGTCTGTGCATGCTGGCTAAACATATGAATCGAAATTACTCCAAAACTCTTTCTCCACAACGCAAACAAAGCAAAACAAACCGAAACAAATTCTCTTCTAAACAAATTATTATACTAAAACGCATTTACTCGTTGTTTTCGTTCAACCAATTTTTGTATGTAACCGTGTAATTTTGCACAAGATGTCAGATAGCAAAAAATATTTTGTATTCAACATAAATATAAGAATTATAAATGTATATGTATTTATATATGTCTTTATACAACAAGCATTCTACACGAAAGTGGAATAAATATTTTTCCTTGAACGATAAATTTGAATTTTTTATTGAAATGCGCTCAATCAGATCAACGGTGTGGCAACGCCGAACAACCATTGCCACTCTTAGCTATACAGGTTTTTTGCAACACTGGTAAATCACATCATTTAAAATTGGTTTTGAATTTCTATTCCACTTAACTGCTTAATGTAATAGATATGCACGATATAATAACTTACTATTTTTATTGAATAAAATGAATGAAATCAATGCACTCAACCAGGTTAAGCGCAGCATGGCAACGCCGAGCATATATGGACACTCTTTATTAAATGTTTCGCAACACTGGTAAGTGAAATAAGAATTTAAATTTGTTTTACTAAACTTTTAACTGTATTTGAATTCCCAAATTACGAAAAATGGTCGATAGCTTCGTTACATTAACTTTAATTAGTATGGTAATTAATAATGTATATAAATCGATATAATAATTTAAATATGTAGCTTCGTCTAGCCTAAGTGCAGTGCGTTGTGCATTTGCTTTTGCATTTGCCTGTGTGCCTGTGTTGGTTTTGGGTGCATTTTGGATTCGGTTTTGGATTATAATTAGTTCGCATTCGCATCCATAGATACATCATATACATATATACCTATATGTTTTGTACATACGCAAGTATATTCGAGTGTTTCGTACATTATTGCTTGGGGGTCTTTCACTTCACACATTGTACATTTAAAGAAATTGATATTTAATTCAGGTTTAGGTCTAGGACTTGATGTTTCGTTTCGTTGAATCTATTGATGAGACTCCTTGCACGTGACTCTTGTTCAGGACTGTTTCCATTGGCATTCCCATTCCCCTTTCCATTGCCATTCGTCGCATATCGCTGTGCGCTGGACACCGTGTGCTGCTGGGCAAGACGCTCTGTGGTCTCACGAATGCGACTGCTCAGCCGCGTTGGCGTTGCGGAGCGCTGGGGCAGCGGGGAACTGGGCATAGATTGGGTGTGTGTTGGTCTCGCTTTGCTGCAGCCACTAATTGTTGTTCTGGCTGGCTCTGGTAGGGCTGCAGGGGGAATAGAGAGAGAAAGTGTATATTAATAGGGCACAAGATTAGGAAAGCTGTCGGGCAAGATCTTGTTACATTTGCTGATGTGGCCCACGCTGGCTACTTTGGCGATTGGTAGCCGGTTTGTTGTTGTTGTTGTTGCAGGGGGCTTGTTAAGTGCAGCAGCTGCAGCAGCGGCGGCATTTGATTGCTGGAACTTGTGCTTCAGCTGGGAAACCTTCAGCTTGGAATCACACAAGGGTTTGCTGACATGCGGCTTTAGCTTTTCGCGTGCGCAACTGTCCTCAAGTGATTTCTTGCGCATCTTTATGGTGTTAGTAAAATCGGAAAGCATTATGGGTTCCCCCTTGGCAGGCAGCTCCAAGGAGGGCGGGCCGCTGTATGTGTCCACCGTCTCCCTCTTGGCCTTGGCAATCTGCTCGAGCTTGCTCTTGGCCAGTGTCAGCAGTAGCGTCTCCTGTGCCGCTCCCATGCTGCCGTTGGAGCACTCGCTGTACCCAGAGTCACTGCGTTCACTGCACTGTGACTTGTCGCGCAGCTTGAGCACACCAGTGCCCGCCTTGCGCTTCTCCACCTGCGGCATATCGCCACTGAAGTCATCCTCCTCCTCATTCAGTGAGGCCATCTGCGTGTTGTTCACATGTGCAGCAGCCAGACCCATGCTCAGGCCGGAGATCGAGGGACGCGGACTGTTGCAGGCGCCCATGGCGATGGCAGAGTTGCGACGCGAGGCAGAGAGCGTGGCCATGCGGCCCAGAGCGCGTATAGCATTGCCGGTTTTCTGGGCAGGCAGGCAAAGCAGGCGGAAGCAGGCAAGCCATTGACATAGGAGGAGCAGCAGAGTTAGTATGGTAAGCTGGTTAGGAGGTTGCAGTCGACTCACCTGCCACTTGCGTCGTATGATGAACTTCTTAAGTTTGTCTGTGCAGATTTTGTTGTTGCTGAGATTCTCGTCGTGGCGCTGGCACAGCCACTTGGATTCGAGACACTGCTTGGCGGTCAGGCGCGCCTCCTTGCGATGCACAAGCAGCTGCGAGATAAAGTCCTTGGCCTCCTGCGAGCTGTGGCAAGAAGGAGAATGTGAGGTGAGGTAAATTAAGGGAGTATAAAGCAAGAGAGGATTAAGCAAGCTGCAGCTACTTACACGCAGTCAAAGGCCTCATCATCAAAGTCGTAATCCGCGCGTGTAATATTCGAAAAGGTTTCCACATCGGTGTCTCCCATAAAGGGCGACAAGCCGGAGAGTCTAGAAGGGATTGCACATTAGATAATAGTTTAATAAGTAAGTTAGGCTGCACCTACAGCACGTAGCATATGACGCCCACGCTCCACATGTCCGACTTGAAGTCAATGGGTTCGTAACTGATGATCTCAGGGGGTATAAACTCGGGGGTACCAAAGAGCACCCGCACTGGGGCCTTCGTATCCAGTCGCTGTGCCAAACCAAAGTCAATGATCTTGATCTGATGACTGGTGCGTGTATGGCACATGATGTTCTCCGGCTTCAGATCCAGATGCACCACACTCTGGCTGTGCATGTAGGCCACGCCCTCGCACACCTGTCGCAGAAACAGAATGCAGTCCAGCTCTGTGAGCGTGAAGTCATCCGCCACCACACGCTCGAAGAGCTCTCCGCCAGTGATGCTAGAAGAGAGATAAGAAAGAACCATGAGGATTGATCTGGTAATGATCTTCTCGTGCTACACTTACTACTCCATGACCATGACAATCTCTCTGGGACATTCAAAGCATGCAGCCAGCTGTAGCAGCTTGGGATGCTGCAGCGAACGCATTATGGAAATCTCCTCGAGCACTTTCTGGCGATCGCGTGACTTGATGCACTTGATCACCTTGGCGGCAAGCAGAGGCTGTTGCGGCTGACCGCGTTCCTGCACCTTGTAGACAACGCCAAAGCGACCCTTGCCCAGCTCATCAATGATTTCAAAGCGCGCCTTAAAGTCTCCTCCCGACTCCACGGAGACTGTGCTCTGTATCTCCTGCTCAGAGGAGGAGCTGTTTGCCACTGCAGCTGAGGCTGAGGCACGTGAAATATGCACTAGCTCGCTGACCTGACTGGGTGTGCTGCGTCCATGCACGTTCTCTGCACGCACACGGAATCTGTACTGCATGTGGGGCAGCAGATCCTTCACTGTGTAGGCCAGTGTATCCACAACGCGTGCCACCTGCTGCCAGGCCGCATTATCCTTATTGCTATCACAGTCCGATGCAGTGCAGCTCTGCATCTCAATGCTGCAAAGGAAAGGAAGAAGGATTAGAGAGAGTCGAGTGAGTTATGCAAGATCTTCACATACATAAAGCCAGTGATCATGCAGCCACCATCGTAGGGTGGCCCACACCAGGCCACAGCCACACGATCTGGTCCCATTGAGACACTGGGCTGTCCACTGGGCGGCTCTGGTGGTCCCTCCACTGCCACCGAGGCAGCAGCTGCTTCCACGCCATAGTCATTCATTATCTCCGCCGTATACTTTCCACTGTCGTCCGCGGAGATGTCCGTTATATAAAGCGTCGATTGCTCCGCTGACGTGTGAATTCTCACATTGGCGCCCTCAACAATGGCTCGACACTGTAAAGTAAAGGGTTCAGAGAGCTTCGGATTAATACTGCGGTGGCTACGAGATGAGGGCGACATGCAGTCGCACTCGCAGTCGGAGAACACGTTCAGGCCTTGTTGTTTTTGCGGTTTCCACAACGATTACGTACGAGCCCAGCGTACTCGTATTTAGCCAGACGTCAATACCGCAAACTGATCGTGACACAGTCGCCCAGGTCGGTCACCTGATAGAGGCACAGATAGAGAGGGAAACAAAGAGAGAGACAGGTACCCAAACGTGCCTATATAAAGCATTATGCGATATGGTGGCCTCAGCTGGGGCGGCTTAGGCAGATAAAAAAACGTTTGATATGGTCTGCGCTAATCTTCCAGCTGTTGACGGCATTATGCCTAATTGGGTCACATGTCAACGTGAAATGAAATCTCGCCCAGCCCAAAACCGGAACAATTAACATAAAGATCGGATTATAACTGATCCTATTAGTACTAATGCATGTCAGAGTGAATATTCATGAAGAGCTCTGATACAAAGATCAATAAGAATACTAAATAATGAACTCTAGTATGAGGATCAGAGTCAATATTAAGTGAATACCTCTACTACGTAGATTTAGCATTATCAATGAAGATCCTCACTACGAAGATTATTGTGAAATAAATGAAATAATAAATGAAGATTTACATCATACGAAGATCAATGTGAATAATAAACAATGATCTCTATGAGGATAAGTGTGAGTATCAGTGGGAAATTAAAAGGAACATCTCGTTAATCTGTTAATAAATAAAGATGATCTACACTACGAGGATTTTTGTGAATAAGAAACAATAACTGAATAACTGAAGATCTCTACTACAAATATTAGTGGTCCTCCAGTATGAGGATCAGTGTAAATAAATATAGAAGATCTCTAATAATAAATGGATATCTCTGAAATATGAAGATCACTGTGAATAATAAATGAAGATATCCGCATAGGTGATCGTCATCGCATTGCATGATAAATAAATTTAAAATATTAATATAAAAGTGCATAATAAATGATGTACTCTACTATGTAATGAATGCATGAATAATAAATTAAGATTTCTAGTACAAGGATCAGTGTGAATAATAAATTAACATCTCTCCAGTATGAAGATCAGTGCAAGTAATAAGATCTTCACTCAAAGATCATCAAGTGATAAAATGATCTTTAATAAAGATCTCATATAAAAGAATAATCGCATATAAAAGAATAAGTATAAACATGAAGATCTGTCTAATACGAGGATCATTTTGAATAATTAATGAAGTTCTCTAATGAGAGCATCAGTCGAATACGCACCGCCTTATACCAGATGACTTTGGTGTTGGGTAATGCCTCATACTGCACACTCAGCTGCACATGGCCGCCAATGAGGGCAGTGCAATCTTCTGGCCTGCGCAGGATCCAGCTCGTGTTGTTCTGCTGGCCAATGTTGTTGCTGTTCAGGTTGTGGTTCTGGTTCGTTATGGGTAGCACCAGCAGACTGGTGTAACTGCGTGTGGCAGGTGTGCGTCGTGCTTCGCTCTGCGGATGCTTCACCTGCAGACGCAGCTCACCGCTCTGGGCAAGTTGCACGTTTCGCAGGCGCAACAGGCGGATGCCGTTCTCCGGATACGACTCCAACTGGAATGAAGACAAAGCGTTATATTGTCAGAGTGTGAAAGCAGCTGTCAAGTGGGAATTGTGTGTAAGGGTGTGTGTGTGAAACGATGTGCAAATACGCGCGCGCTTCAATGACAGCGCAATGGAAACAGACACCAAGTTAAGTTCAGATGCAAGCCACAGTGGGCGCAATATAAGAAGAACACAGTAAAACTTGAACTAGAAGAGAATCTAGTGAGCTTTGTTCAAATTCAGATGCAGGTACAGTGGACATATTATAAGAAAAACACAATGGAAATATAACAAGATGATACTGTCGAAATCTTAAGGCTTTAGATGCAGGCACAGTGGGCGCAAAACAAGAAGAACGCAGTTAAAATGAAACGACACACAATGGAAATGAAACTTGAAGAGACTATGAAGATTTTGAGTGTTTACACGCAGTAACAGTGGGCGCAAAACAAGTAGAACACAGTACATGTAAAACTAGAAGACACTGTAGTAATCTTTAAGAATCCTTCTATTTTTTGTTCACTATTTCTTTTTTTACTTCTTTTCTTTCACTTTATGGAGTGCAGACTGTAGTAAATAATTTTGTTATTTTCATTATACTTTTACTGCGTTCAATAAATACACGCACACACAATTCGAAATTCTTGAGCAATCGTCACGTTTTATCGTATACGATATACGATATTCGATGCCGGAGCAACGTGTGGCGGCAATGTTCACTGCCGAACTGAGCTGCGAATCGCGACGCACCAATTAAAAGACGATTGAGAACAGTTTCATAGAGATAGAGCGAGAGCAGGGGAGAGAGAGAGAGAGGGAGGAAGACAGTGGGAGAGTAAGTGGAAGAGAGTGTGAGTGGGAATGTTGCTGGGAATGTCACTCGGAATGTGCATGCTTAATATCGGGATCAGTTTCGGTTTCGCTATCTTAAGTCACATCGAGAGCTCTCACGGTCGTCGCTCGTCGGCGCTCTCAGTTTCATTCGCGTGCGGCGTTATCACAGTTTGTTTTTTTATCGTTTGTCGTTATTGATATTGGCAACGCGAAGCGGATCGGTTGGCGTGGAATATATATTTAATATATGTGCACCTGTGACATCTTGTTGCGCCCCTCCGTTCTGCACTAGATCGGTGTCTTTGTATGCGTGTGTGTGTGTTTGTTTATTGATTGATGCTACTGTGGGGCTGCTCTTCTAACGACCGGCGTGCTTGAAAGCTATTGAACGAGTGCGGCGCGGAGCGGTGACTAGACTTTGCTCGGCTCCACTTGGCTCTCGGCTGGGCTCGGGCTCGGACTCGGCGCTGCTCTTCGATCGGTCGCGCATCGTACAATCGATTGGATCGCGTCATAAACATCGTTTGCATGCACAACACATGCCGAAGTATTTTAATCACACACACACACACACACTACTGCATCTGCGATGTTTGTTTGTTGTTGTTGCACTCATGCGATGACAAGGTGTGAACTGTGCTTGGGCCTGTCTTTGCTTTTGTTTCTCACTGATTGTGGCCTGGGGCAAGGCAGAGTGAAGAGCTTCAGCAGTGGAGGAACAGCAAAGGGTAGGAGGAGAGTAGAGTAAAAAGCAGAGGAGTGGAAAGGGAAGAGAGTGGGGGAAGAGGAGGGAGGGAAGCAAGGGGAAGTAAAGTATTCAGTTGTCAAAATGAGGCCAAATGCTGCGCATATTAATTGCTTCATTAGGCAAAAGATTCCCTCTGACAGCTCACAAGGGGTGCCTAAGACGAAGACAATGAAGTCTATATGATTTTAAATATTCCTCTGACAGTTCTCAAGGGTATACGCAGTTTGATGTGTCGCTAATGCCTTCCTTTGTAGTCTCGTCTTTAGTCTCCTAAATAGTCTTCTCTATAGTCTCCTCTGTACGCTCATCTCTACGCTACTTTATACTCTTCTCCTTAACCTCCTCCTCTATCTCGAAGATTCTCTTAAGGCTATACTCTTCCCTACTCTCCTCTCTCCTCTCTTCTCTCTACTCTACTGTCCTCTCTACTCTTCTCTGTACACTCTCAGAAGATGGTATGCGAACTTTGGTATGCCGCATATAGTCTCTCCTCTGTCTCCACTATAGTCTCCTCTTTACCTTCCTTTCTACTCTAGTCTTCTCTCTTGTCTACTCTCTTCTCTCCGTTTAACTCTCTTTCATACTCTGCTCTCTAATCTCTGTCCTACTCTCCTCTCTACTCTCTTCCCTACTCTCCTCTCTACGCTCTGTGCTACTTTTCTCTCGACTGTTTGTCCTACTCTTCTCTCTACTCTCTTCCCTACTTTTTTCCCTACTCTCCTCTCCACTCTACTCTTCTAACTACTCTTTTCTGTACCCTCCTCTGTCTCGAAGATTCTCTCCAGGGTATACGCACTTCGGTGTGCCAAAGACAAACCCGTTTACGAAGGCAATTTGGGTTTTATGTCTCATATTTTGTGGGTCATGTTTTCGTTTTCAGTTCGCTACGCACCGTCATGTTCAGTGAGTCATCCTCGATGAGTTTCCCATTGAGATACCATTCGGTGTCCGCATCGCAGGGGTAAACACGCGCATAGAAGAGAGCTTCCGCGCCTGACGCACACACCACGGGCAGTGGGGTCTTCAGCAGTTGCACTGCCTCCGCGTCTGTCTGCGTAAGATCGCGCTCCAGCACGCACAGCTCTCCGCTGCTGCTGCAGTCGCACTCATGGCACGTGGAGTCGCTCTCATCAGACGTTGTGTACACCTGGCAGCTGTAAGTGCCGGAGTCAATGTCGAAGGCGTCGTTGATGCGCAGGCAGAGGCAGCCGTTGCCGTGATCGATGTAGCTGCAAAGTTTAAAGAGAGAGACAGTTAATAATAGTTCACACTCTGCCCCTCTCTCTCTCTCTTACTTGAACTCCTCGCTGTCTGGCAGAATTTCCCCGTTGCGCAGCCAGACGTAGCTATAGGGCTCGGTGCTATCGATGACGCAACAGAGATCGATCACCTCGCCCTCAACTGATCTTGTGAGCTCGGGCAATGGCTCGAGAATGGCAGCAGGTCTATGTTGAGATTGTATTTCAGTACTTGTTCCTCCATGGAACTTAACATCGATTGAGCTAATCAGAGGATCGTGATCGCCGCTTATAATGCAGGTATAGGTGCCCTCATCTTCGAGGGTTACATTGTCCACAAAGAGCATCGCCTCATCCTCTTGGAGTACAATGTGCACACGCTCCGAGGGCTCCAGTTCCATGTTATTATGATAGAATCTTACCGAGGGCACAGAGGAGCCACGATAGCCGCTTGCCAGGGCCATCCGACCGCCAATAGCTGTGGAGGATTAAGAGATTAACAAGGTATTGTTGTCACTCTTTGTTGTCCACTCTTCTTACCTGTGGAGGGTCCCATGATGCGTCGATATAGATAGGCATTGCGACGCGAGGAGGAGGCACGCACACTGCGCGTTGAAGGTGACTTTGAGTAGCGGGAACTGCTTATCACGTCCAGGCGGGCTGTGGCTTCAATGCGACCAAAGTCGTTCTCCAATGTGATGCGATAGAGACCCGCATCGTCGAAGCCAACCTCATCGATTTCAATAAACCGCAGGTCGTCGACTTCCTTCACCGCAATGCGTTGTGTGGGGGTCACAATCAAGCCATCCTTATCCCAAGTGGCCCAGGGCGTGGGATGGCCAGCAATGGCGCTCTGGAAGCGCACACTGTCGCCCTCCTCCACGACACGATTGTAGGGAATGGCTAGGAATTTGGGTGCCGATATGCAGCGTGCATCGCTACGTCGGCGCTCCACAGTGCCACCCTGACTGAGGTCGATGCTGCTGTTGCGATACGAGAGTCGCATGGGAGAGAAGCTACGATTGGGCGTAGAGCGGGGCGTGGAACGGGGCGTGGAGTGTGCCGAGAGCAGTGCACTTGGTCGCGTCAGTTGCCGACTGAGCATGTTCTCCTTTTCCTCGGGCACATCCACAATAATGCAGGCGGAGGAGAGTGTGCGACCCACAGAGTTCTTGGCCACACAAGTGTACTCCCCCTCATCCTCCGGATAGACGCGCGGTATGCTCAGTGTAGCCTTGATGCCGTCATACGACATCTGGTAGTCCCTGTCGCTGGGCAGCACATGCCCGTCCTTCTCCCATATTATATACGGCTCTGGCATCGCCTCCACATGGCATTCCAGAGAAATGGCGTCACCATCGCAGCACCGCAAGTTGCGCAGGTTGCGTACGAAGCGCGGCAGAGTTTCAATATTGCTGAGATAATTGAACAAACATTAATATATGTTAATTAATATACATATATGTTATATATATATCATCCACTCACCCATGTCGTGTGTGAACCTTGTCCATGCGATTTTCTTTGAGTATATCTGCAGAATGAAATGAGAAATGAAAAGTGAACTTCATTTAGGCGCCGTTAATCAACTTTAAATTTATTGCTGCACAACAGTTGAGCAGCACTGAACGTGGTGAGTGAAAGCAACTCTGTGTGCTTAGTTAGTGCAGCCCTGGTTTCCGCTATTTATAGCAAAGCACTTTTATAGCTTGTTCGCCAAATTATTTTAGCGTCGCGCACGGCATTTTTCTTTTCGCATTTTGAATTTATGTAATCTATATAGAAATGTCCGGATTAATAATTGTGCCCATGGATCTGGAACCAGGTTTCCGTAAAGCAGACATACACAGCATACCCGTAGTCAACAGCGCAATGGTCTTTAATTTCTTTGCGCAAGCAGCTGTTGAATCAAAACAAATGTATGCATGTGTATGTGAGTGCAACAACAAGTTGTTTAATATATGATAAATCTTTCCATGAACAGCAATACGGATAACCAGGATCTCTTGATTGACTATGTGCATTTGCGTAGGCAAGCGGATACGGTGGAGTTGAAGGCGTTAGTTTTCTCAGCCTCTGACTTTGCCAATACAGAAACACATGCGATCGTCAGTGTAAAAGTTGTGGAAGGCACATCTTCGTTGAGGGACGGTCAGTGTAGTCTGTGCCCCGGTGAATGTAAGTAAGCAGTTTTTACTGAGATGATTATTAACTAATCAATGTCCTCCTGCAGCTGTTTGTGCACACGTGGTGGCCTTTGCTTTCTGGCTTCAACAGAACAGCAGCGACAAGCGGCCACAGGCTGTTGTCGAATTCTGGGGCAATGAGCTGGAAGCACTGGTGCAACCAGAGCCCATACGGGCCATACGCATATGTGACATGGTGCCCAATCATCAACCGCCAAGAAGTGATTCCCCCGAGCCAACAGAAGCGGAGGAGCAGACGTTTCTAGAGTCTGTGCTGGAGGAGCTTGCAATATGTGGCCGGGATTCAGCACTGTATCGTCAATGTGTGGAAACCACAGATGAGTTCGAGCCCATACTCATACACCATGTGCTGCTGAAGGCAGCTGAGTACACCATCTTCGATGTGCACAGCTTTATGCAGCACATGGAGATGCAGGCACAGAGCGGACTCTTCGACAGCCTCAGTGAAGTGACTAAGAGTCAATACAAGTCCAAGCTGTGGATTGAGGCGCAGTATATGCGCATACGCTGCTCCATGATGCACATGATAGTCACACGCAAGACACAAGCCGAGGATGAACAGATCTTTAGCATGCTCTTCTGCAAGGGACGCGATGAGGACACAGAGCCGCGGGTGCAACAGAAGCAGCACAAGCGTTTCATATTGAAACAGACTGAGAAGCTGGAGAACAAGGAGTATGTCGAGTGTGGTCTACTGCTGCACGAGAGTTATCCCTATTTGTGTGGAGCACCCGATGGCATAACGGATGATCATATTGTGGAGATCAAATCACCAAAGACTGAGGAGGATTTCGAGAAGTATCTGGAGGCAAGGGAATCTATAGCGCCCAAGTATATGGCACAGATACAGATACAAATGTTCTTGGCTAATGTAAAGAAGGCGCTCTACTGTGTGCTCAGTCCCACATTCGAAACGAATGGAGCACTGCACTATGTTTGGGTGCAGGCCGATCCGGAGTTTGTGGCCAGCCTGCTGGCCATGGCCGATGAGTTCTGGAAGGATGTGGTCTATCCCCGTCTGGTTAACATCTATCCACCACCAGCGTAATGAAGTGAATAAAGAGAGAGAGAACTAAACAGGAACTAACCTTTGGCAAATATTTGCAGTGAGATTACAGCCTTGGCCTCGCCATGGCAATTGCTGGCTATAACTGAATAAGTTCCGGTAAAGTCCAATTTGGCGCTGGGTATCTCCAGGCGATACTCGGGTCCCTCGCCGATGCGACGGAAATGCGGTGCGTCCTTGTAATATTCCGGCTGCAAAACGCAGAGAGAGGGAAGATACTTATTAGATACTCAGCGAGTTAAGGATCGTCAGAGCAGCGCAGACTGAATGAATGA
Source organism: Zaprionus camerounensis (assembly GCA_018904165.1). Lineage (NCBI taxonomy): Eukaryota > Metazoa > Arthropoda > Insecta > Diptera > Drosophilidae > Zaprionus > Zaprionus camerounensis. The sequence continues at coordinate 1,661,663 of JAEIFS010000037.1, forward strand.
ATCATGTCAGGTTGCAGCAGACACTCGTATATATTCTTTACTAGCTTATAGTTGTTGTTGTTGTTGTGGTGCACAGCTTATGGCCATATAAGCACAAAATTTAATTTCGCGACTGCCAATAGGAAAACTGGTCTCTGTCTTTCAGTCTCTCTGTGTGTGTGTGTGTGTGTGTGTAGCTTGCCCACCCTGACCTCCTGCTTCCTTGGTACGATCGCGGCACGATTGTTGGCTAATAATTTTGCTCGTTTTGCTGCCGTTGTTGCGTTGCCTTTTTGGCCAAGAATCGCAGCTTGTAATTGTTCGCTGGCATCGCATGGCATGGCATAAAAAACAAGCATGTTATTTGATATGGGTTGAACTTGAATTAGCGTTTGACAGCAGATCAGCTTTATAAGAACCAAACTGCCCATGTCAATATGTCTGTGTGTGTACGTCTGTGTGTCTCTATGTTGCATTGTATAATGTGCTACGTGTGACGCAGTTGTCTGGTAATCCGAGTAAGAAGCAGCTGCATTGTTATACCCTTTGCATATGCCAAGCATTGAGGTAGCTGAGTGCACATTGTGTGCCTTATATAGACAGATAATTGAGTGAATTTAGGTAGTCAACTTAAATTGGTTAGCTCTTCTATTTATAGCTGAGTAGTTCGATTATAATTGCTGTCTGATTGATAGTTTGTTCTTGGTTATTGGTTAATAATCTGCATGTAGAATATCTTTATAATATTCTTCATTCACAACACTTTGTGATTTTATTCTTTATAGTTTTTGTATGTTGTTTTATATGAAAACTCTGTCATATATTCTCTCTATTTCACACACTTTGTCAAATTTCCTTAACCTTTCTGTCACTTCACTTTTGTTTAATTGTCCTGCAACACTTCGTGATTTATTTCGTTCTATGTGGATATATATTTATATAGAATATCTGTTCTTTAACCCTTGTGATTTATTTCTTCGTATTTGGATATAAAGATATATCTGTTCTTTACCACTTTGTGATTTATTTCTTGGCATATGGATATATCTTTATATAGAATATCTTTGACATATTCCTTATATTTCTTTCTCACATTTTTCTAAACATTCTTTACCTTTTCTTGTACTTCACTTTCCCTTAATTTCCTTCAACACTTTGTTCGTTCTTGCGCGGATCAATTAGGTTTTTTCAGTACTATAATTATAAATCAATCCAAATCTATCCGCACTCGAGCAACTGTTGCAATTGTTAAACGTCCACAACTGTTTGAAATGTCTGAGGAATCTTATCTATTTATGTAAATAGTGCGGAAATCGAATGTGGCAAATTGGAATACGGCTGCACTTCCCCGTTAGGCGAGTAGGGCCCACAGAACTGGACGCAGAATTGTTTACTCTCTAACTGTTCCGTAGATTCAGGCGTGTGTTGGCTGGCAACGAGATACGTAGCGAACCGTACCGGCGACCGACGACAAGTGCGACCCACATTTGCTGGCGCCGCAAGTGCAACTGACTCAGCCAAGCTGCGCATGCGTCGCTGCTGCAGTCGCTGTCGCTGCTGACGTCACACGCATCTGTATCTGCATCTGTATCTGTTCTACTCACATTGAGAAAATCTCGCAGCCAGACAACTTCGGGCTTGGGATCGCCGACCACCTCGCAGAATATGATGACGTTGTCGCCTTCATAGGCCTCGCTAGAACGTGGCTTGACTACGAAGAGAGGTTCCTTGGAGTAGCTGTAAGGAAGGGGATACATTACTCTCCTTCTCCGCAGGATTAGTCTGTGATACTCACGGCATATCGCTGGTCTGTATGCTGGGTATCTCTAGGGCACGTGGTGGCGTTGCTGGCGTCTCGTTCTCTTCAATGGCCACGCGGCAAATGGTCTCCACCTTGCCCACCACATTGGAGGCCACACACACATAGATGCCTGCATCACGTGGCGTCGCCTCCGCAATCACCAACTCCACATAGCCAGTGGAATCCAGCGTGGCAGAGATGCGTCGACTGGGACGCAGTCGCATGCCGTTGCGATGCCAGGTGACGCCCACAGCGGGATAAGCCTCCACCTTGGTGGACAGACGTATTTCGCCGCCCTCGCGGAACACATAGAACGGATCGAGGGGCACATAGAAGTCAGGGGAGATGTACGCACGGATACCCTTGTCCACCACCAGGCAGCTGTGGCAGGACACGGAGCCCAACTCGTTCCTGGCAGTGCAGGTGTAGTTGCCGCTGTCGTCCAACGTTGTGGCAGCAATCTCGAGCGTAAAGAATTGTCCCTCTGCCGTGATGAGATGACGCCTGTCCGACTGGATGAGCTGCCCGTCCTTGTACCAGAGTATCTCTGGCTGAGGATAACCAACAATCTGGCAGGTGAGGCGCACTGGGTAAGTCACCTGCACACGTCTATCTCGCAGGCGCATGGTGAATATGGGCAGAGATTCACCCAGCTCTGCCGGATGACGGCCATGTGCGATCTCCTTGAGCCTGGAGTCCGCTTCAAATAGTCGTGGATCGGAGACGACCTGCAGGCGGGCAAAGGTCGAGACGCGACCCTTGGAATTGGTTGCCTCGCAGGTGTAGCGTCCGCAGTCCAGCTCACTGACCGTGGGAATGGTCAGAGCGCAAGTGGAGCCAATCTGGCGTATCTTAACGCACTCCGAGCTGCTGCTCAGCTGAATGCCATCCTTGTACCAAGTAATCTGAGGACGTGGTGCCCCACGCATGTTGCACTGCAACGTGAAGGAAGAACCGAGCAACGCCTTCACCTGACCCGGCAGTATCTTAACGAACTCCGGCAGACACTCGACGCCGCCCACCTGCAAGGGGTGCCGGGTCTGTACCGCAGGTCCCCAGCCATAGCGATTCTTGGGAGTCACACGGAAATGATACTCCAAATTGGGCTTGAGATTAAAGGCATCGAAGGAGTTGATGGGCGTCAGGCCCATCTCACGCCAATAGGCACCGCCCTCATGGCCCACAATCCATGCCTCCACCTTGTAGGCAATGACAGGGGCGGAGTTGGCACTGACGGGTTTGCCCCACGACAACGAGATGTGCGTGGGGCCCGAGTCAACCACGAGGGGTTCGGTAGAAATGCAGCCAGGTGGATCTGAAGAAGGGTAAGTACAATGCATAAATATGCCATGATATAGGGTTGATATATCTATAGGTATCTGGTAAATCAAACGCAATACGCCCCGGAGAAATATATATTTTATTTAGTTTTGTTTCTTTTTCGACTACGTAAATGTATAAGCTGGATTGCTGTGCTTTATATAATACGCTATTACGCTATATATACCATAATAAAATAAGTAAATTAGTCAATCGTTCAGAAATACTAACAAAATATAAATCAGTAGATAATAGATAAATACACGGATAATTTCTTTTCTCGGTTTCGATTTCTTTTTCATTTGTTTTGTGGGCTTTGTTTAATCTCACAGGAAATTGCTTTTGAGAAGTTTCTTGATTGACGGCACAGAAGGCAAATAAGTTGAAGTTGAAGCGAACTGCAAAAAGATCCAAGTTCTATATATAGTAGAAAGATATGCTCATAGACACAGAACATGGAAGAGACAAGACGCACAAATGAGGTACAGTTAAAGAAGGGAATACTTTAACATACTTTGAGACTGAGACTCACAGATTGACAAAAGGTTCACGAAGGATTATACTATATGGTACATATAGTAAAGATATAAAGTCAATACATAATACATTATGTAACACAGATAAAGAGGGGACTACTTATACATTCTCTGAGACTGAGACTCACAGATTGACAAAAGGTTCACGAAGGATTATACTATATGGTACATATAGTAAAGATATAAGGTCAATACATAATACATTATGTAACACAGATAAAGAGGGGACTACTTATACATTCTCTGAGACTGAGACCCACAGATTGACAAAAGGATCACGAAGAATTATACTATACATATAGTAAAGATATAGAGGGCATAACTTATACATTCTGTAACACTGAGACCCACAAGGGGTTTACTAACAAGTATACTATACATAAAGTAGAAGATATAGAATCAAACTCACCTCTGAAATAGGAAGTATCGCTATAACTGTCCAGGGGAAGGCCCCAGCGTGGCTGCGTTGGGGTTTCAGAGCGAGCGCGTGGGTTAACCTATAAGTTTTGTAGTCAGAACACGATATTATTGCATGAACACATAGAGTCGGGAAAAGTAGACTTAAAATAGTTAGATTTTTGTTGCTTTGTGGGAGGCGTTTTAAATATGCGCAAACAAAATAAAAATTATGAATTCAATAAGCTTTATTCTTTCTTTTTGGGCGTTTTAATCTAAAAGTAGAGAAAGAGAGAGAGAGAAAGCAAAGAAAGTTAATAAAGCAGAGGTTAGGAAGCTTAAGCATTAAGAGTTGACAGCCAGGAACAGCACAAACTTCTATACAACACATGGAACCTTGTGGAAGAGGGTCTTACGAACCGTTATGGTAACGAATATTCTGTCCGTGCCGAAGTCGTTACGTGCGACAACGAAGTAGGTGCCAGAGTCGGAGATCTGCGACTTTTGCACTGAGAAACGGGTGAAGTCATCTGATACCTCTTTGCTCACACGGTCCGATTGGGTAATGTCCTTTGTGCCCTTCATGAACACCACTGCAAAGACAGAATGAATGCTCTATAGGTCTCTGCTGGCTTCAGTTGAGAGATCTCTCTTACGCTTGGGCTTGGGATCACCGGCAATGCGGAAGGACAGCGAGAAGGGATCACCGACGGCGATCTTCATTTCGGTTTCGGGTCTGGACAGGAAGAGTGGTGGACGTACGTCCTTCTCGACACCAACAGCGACATCAATATTGGCATGCGACTCGATGCGCCCAAAGGCATTGGAGGCCAGGCACGTGTAGGTGCCCTCATGCTCGGCTCCGGCGTTCATGATGGCCAGCGTGTAGATGCCGCGATCATTCAGCGTGGTCACATTGGGACCCTCGACAACTCTGCGATTGCGGTACCACTTCACCTCAATGGGTGTGGCCGACTGCATGAACTCAGCCGAGATGGCAACGGTGCCGCCATTGCAGACAGTCTGGTTGCCCAGTGGCGTCAGGAAGTGCGGCTTGTTGGGATCGCGATGGAAGAAGCCGTGCGTCTTCTCAAGTGTAAAGCGCTCACGGCCCTTAAAGTCCACCTGGTGGGTCATCTTGTTCTCGGCGCCCTCGTTTCTGGCCACACAAGCATAGACACCGGAGTCCTTCTCCGTGGGATTGCGAATGATCAGCTTGGAGTAGCCATCGGCCTGATCGACCTGCTGATACCTTTCATCGTTTATGATCAGATCGTTGCCCTTCATCCATGTGATCTCGGGACGGGGCTGACCGCGCACGCGGCAATCCAGAACCAACTCATTCTCATTGAGAGAATACGTGTCTGTGGAAAGAGAGAATGAACGAATGAATTATTAAGAATGATCCTCGCTAGAAGATTGGCCAACGAAAGCGGTTAGAACAGCAACAGAAAGAATGCAGGCGTATGTTTTGGTGGGGCAGCAGCTCAGGGTGATCTTCAGTCGATCCGCGTGGAATACCTCGAATTGGCTGCGCAAAGGTACTTGGCACGGAGGCCTCCCGGAAGTTCTTGTAGACACGCAGCTGGGCGTGGCTCAGGCTCTCGCCAAAGTCGTTGATCGCGGAGCAAGTGTAGTTGCCGCTATCATCCGCAACGGCAGCGAAGATCTCCAGCGATGCTTCGCCATGCTGATAGACCACCTGGTAGCGTGAATCTCTTGGCAATGGTTTGTGGTTCTTCAGCCACTCGATGTGTGTGTTCTCGTCGCCGGAGACAGTGCAGGCCAGTCGCAGAGTGGCACCCTCCGACACGGTGCGATCGTGCAGATAAGTATGGAACACAGGCTTGGTCTGGGCAACTGTACGCAGGACTCGACTGCCGGCACGTTGATGATCAGCATTGCCATTGACATAAGTCTGCTCCTCTGCGAGCTCCCTTGGCACTGACTGCGACAGGGACTTGGCGCGTGACTGTGACAGCGAGTAACTATCCTGTTCATGTTCAGGTGCAATGAGACGCTTCAGATCGGCTGCACGTATGCTGGTGCTAATGGAGTCGATGTGATCCTCGTGCTCGGCATAGCACGCAAAGATGCCACAGTCCGAGGAGATGGGATTACGTATGATCAGCTTGCGCTCGCCGCCCACATCGTCAACGATTCTATAGCGATTGTTGCAGATCGTGTGATCATCGCGCATCCAACTGATGTTGGGACGTCCGTGCACCTGGCAGCTCAGCACGATCTCGTTGCGCTGTGCATCGAAGGATTCTGAAAGGTTAATGAATTGTTAGCTTCAATAAGAGTTGATCAACTGTTCGTACTCACTTTTAATGCCCTCCACAAAGCTCTGCGGCAACTGTGCGCTGTGCTCGTCCAGCACCGTCAGCTGTCCCTCACTCTCCACTGTCTGCCTGCTGTTGCGGACCACGCAGCGATAGTGTCCACTGTCCTCGGCACGTGCATCGTAGATTTCCAGGCTGATGGCGCCATTGATGTTGTAGATCTTGTGGCGTGCATCCTTGGTAATCCTTTCGCCATCCCTCAGCCAGTTGACTTCCTCAATGATGCCCGTGACATAACAGATCAGCTGTGCCTTGTTGCCACTGCTGATGGTCATGGTCTTCAGACGGGTCTCCAGATTAAGACGCAGCTTGGCCTCACGAGACTTGGCCTTGGCTGCAGCTGCACTCTCTGCCGTTGCACGGGCAGGTGACTCCTTGGGTTTAACCTCCTGCAGCGTCTGCTCCACCGACTTCTCCACGACTCGCTCTCTCACATAGTCGGAGGCTTGCACAAATTTGCTGATCTTCATTTGACCATTCTCACTCTCAGCGTAGCATGTGTAGAGTCCAGAGTCTTGGCTGCCAAAGGATTTGATGATCAGTTGACGCACGCCGTCGGCCTGCTCCGCGTGCTCGTACTTGGAGCTCTCCAGCGGCAAAAGTGTGTTGTCCCGCTGCCAGGAGATCACCGGCTTGGGGCTGCCAGAGACCTTGCACTCGAGCGTGAGCTGATTGTCTTGGGAATGATATGCATCTGGAATATGTGGACACGCAGAGACAAGACAAGACACAAAAGGACATGAGACAAAACAGCAGAGCTAGCACATTGGAACTATCGTTAATACTATAGGTAAGTGATTAAAACTTATATTCTTGTTGGTATAGATAACTTGCTGATAGTTATAGATACTTAGATATAGATAGATAGTCTTGTATATATTATATATTGTTTATACTATCGTTAGCTAAGTATATTTAGAACTCTGTCCCTGCCTCTTGCGATAGTAGCATCGATAGTTAGTTTGTTTCACACAGAACTCACAGCATAGCTTCAGTTGCACGTTGCACAGATGCCACATTCAGGATGATACTTAGAAATAGACTCTTCGCATACCTTTGATGCCCACTGTGAAGGTGGGTGGCACGACCTCAACTTTACCCGTGCTGTACACGAACAATTCGCACGTGCTCACGATCTCGTTCTCGGGTCCACGTACACGCAGCGTATACTCGCCGGCATCCTCCTCGGTGACACCCACCAGGTTCAACCAGGCAATGCCATCCTGCATAGACATTTTGCTCTTGGGCCCAAAGGAGATGGGCTGATCGCCGTGGAACCACTTGGCCGTTGGCTCAGGTCCGTCCAGGTTCACCATCCACTTGACATTGCTGCCGACCTTGACGGTACGATTGGACAGGAAGTTGCGGAAGAAGAGACGTTTCTTTAGATCCGGTGGTGGTGGCACCTCGCGTCTGGAGCTTGTACCTCCTCCCTCCTCCTCGTCGTCCTTCTTGGGCTTGCGCACTCTCTTCTCGGTACCGGGCTCAGCACCCTCACCTTCTACTTCGCCCTCCACAGCAGCACCCTCTTCACCTTCTCCGCTTGGTTTCAGTGGTGGTCTGCCCTCACGAGTAGGCGATGTAGGACGTACACGCACACGTGGCTCCACCGTCACTATGTGCACAATCTCTGTCTGACCCTCACGATTCTCGGCCTGGCAAACGTATTTGCCGCTGTCCGACGCCTTTGGACTGCTGATGAACAGCTCAGCGGTGCCATCTTCATGGTCCACCTGCTGGTACTTCTCGCTGTTCTCGATCTTCACACCGTCCTTGTACCAGGTGACCGTCGGCGTGGGCAGACCACGCACATGCACGTCCAACTGCAACTCGTTGATCTTGCCGTGCAGCGTGTCCTTGATGTTGCGGGTAAACGTAGGTGGCACATCACCTGTGCCAGGGTCTTCGTAGACCTCCAAGCGACACGAGGTGGAGGCATCGCCGGTCTCGTCACGTCCCCAGCATTTGTACTCGCCGTTGTCTTCTGGCGAAGCGCTGTTGATCTCCAGCAAGCAGAGACCCTCGCTGTAACGTCCACGAATCTTGGGGCTATTCTGAATGGGCTCATCGTCCTTGAACCACTTGACATTTGGCTCCTTGGCCTCCAGGAAGCAAGAGATCTTCACCTTGGATCCCTCGGCAACAACGCGATCCCTCATTGAGGTGCTAAAGTGGATGCCAATGTTCTTCTCGCGACGCTTGCTCGACACACTGGCCGAATCCGAGGCATAGTCCGTCGCCGACGAGGCACCCTCGTCCTCGGGATCGCCCTTCTTGCGTCCACGGCGCTTACCCTTGCCCTCCTCTTCGCCCTCGGCGCCCTCTTCGCCAGCTGCCGCTGGTGCTGGAGCCGCTTTGACGGGTGCTGGCTTCTCCACCTCCTTGGGCCGCATCAAGCTCTTGTCGGCGTGGAATACGCCATGAATGTTGTCCGCAATGTGGTGGGCCTTGCCCTCGAACAGGACATAATGCGAGATCTCCATTTTGCCGGCACGGCTCTCAGCCTTGACGACATATTTGCCAGAATCCTTGTTATCCGGTCGATCAATAATAAGTTCACAGGTTCCATCCTGGTGCTCGATCAGTTGATAGCGACCACCGCTCTGTATCTCAATGCTGTCCTTGAACCATTGCACCTGCGGTGTGGGCTGGCCACGCACACCTGTCTCCAGTATCAGCTCGTTGGAGTTCAGATGATAGGTCTCTATACGGTGGAGAGGCGACTCATTAGTCGTTACATAACCCAGAAAAACAAGTGACAACAAGGTAGAGCAACAACCAAAAACAACTGGGAGCATTGCGTAATGGAGACAATCAATGCCATTGCACAATCTTCATTGGCTTTGATCTATTCATAGATGCGATGCGACATCTGCCAACAAGTGGTGGAAGAGGGTACTGCAGTGGGTAGGGCAGGGAGTGGAGAGAGGTTTGGGGAAGAGAGAGAGAGCGAGGTACGGTAGAGGGTACAATAGTGGGTACTGCGGTGGGTAGGGCAGGGAGTCGAGAGAGGAATGACAAAAAGAGAGAGAGACAGAGAGAGGTACGGGAGAGGGTATACCAGAGGGTACTGCACTATTTACGGGTAAGAGCATAGAGAGGAACGGTGAAGAAAGAGAGAAAGAGGTACGGTAGAGTGTGCAACAGAGTGTACTGTGGTGGGTAGAGCAGGGTGTGGAGAGAAGTTTGAGGAAGAGAGAGAGAGCGAGGTATGGTAGAGGGTACACCGGAGGGTACTGCAGTGGGTAAGGCAAGGACTAGAGAGAGTAATGACAAATAGAGATAGAGAGAGAGAGGTGAGGGAGAGGGTATACCAGGGCGTAATGCAGTGGGTATGGGTAGGAGCACAGAGAGGAACGGGGAAGAAAAAGAGCGAGGTACGGTAGAGGGTACACCAGGAGTACTGCAGTTGGTAGGGCAGGGAGTAGAGAGAGTAATGACAAATAGAGAGAGCAAGGTATGGTATAGGGTATACCAGAGGGTACTGCAGTAGGTACGGGTAGGAGCACGAGAGGAACACAGAAGAGAGACAGAGGTACAACAGGGGGTACGGCAGCAGGTACTCGAGCACATTTAGGGAAATCCAGGGGCACGACTTCATGTACAACTAGGTTACCTTTCAGAGAGCGTATAAACACTGGCTGCACGTCGGTGTTGACCTTCGGTTGGTACACATGCAACACGGCCGAGGTGGTGATCTTGCAGAATTCGTTCTGTGCAAGAATTGAGTACGTGCCCGAGTCCTCAGGCAGGGCACTGGTGAACTCCAGCACAGCCAAGCCATCGCGATTCATATTGCGTATACGCGGTCCATACTGTACATTCTGTTCGTCCTTCTGCCACTTGATCGTCGGATCCGGACCACCGATAACCGCCTGCAACTTGACCTTGGATCCCTCGGCCACATAGCGATTGGATATATTGACCGTGAAGTAGAGCATCTGCTTGGGCGAGGGATCGGGCATGCGGCTGCGTCGCTCGTAGCCACCCTCACCACCTCCCTCGGCTTCGTCATCTTTCTTCGGCAATTTCTTGGGTTTCTTACCACCCTCGCCGCCGGCAGCAGCTGCTCCCTCCTCTCCCTGCATGGCGGATAGAACGCTAGAGCGGCGCGATAATTGCGTGGTGTCGACAACAACAGTGTGGGTGGTCGACTGACTGCCCAATTTGTTCTGGGCAGTGCACACGTAGACGCCGTTGTCATTTATCGTTGGCTTGTTCACGATCAGCTCGCAAATGCCGTCCAAGTGCTCGATCTGCACGACACGATCGTCGAGTACAACGGGTATCTGGTCTTTGGTCCAAGAGATGACGGGTCGCGGATTGCCGCGCACCTTCGTATCGAGAATCAAGTCATTTTGCGAGGAGTGGTACACGTCTAAGGGGCGACAATTAGCAGAAGAACAAGAAAAAGAAGAAGAAGACAAAAGAGAGAAGACACTTCAATCACTTGTTCGATCAGTGGCTATTTTTGTACACTTGGCGACCTCAATTGGACAACAATTAGCTTGAATTTCGGTGTCGAATCTGAATTAGTGTGCTCGTGTTGGCGTCGTAACAAAAAGATACAGATACGAATACAGCAACATCCACAGTAGATACAGATACAAAGACAGAGATACAGATACGAAAATATACCTCGCAGGGGCAGGGCAAATATGGGTTCGGACTCGTCGCCATCGGCCTGCGCCGTGTACACCTTGAAGTAGCATGAGGTTTCTATTTCGCTCAGATCGTTCTTGGCTATGCACTTATAGACACCCGTATCGGCGGTAGAAACCGTATTGATTTGAATAATGGCCTTGCCCTCCTCGGAAAGGTTCTTCAGGTTGTCGCTCATCGTCAGCCACTTGTCATCCTTCATCCAGCGGGTGTTCGGCGATGGTCCAATCACGGTACAGGCGAACTTCACCGTGGTGCCTTCCAGTGCCATACGATCACGTAGTTGCGTGGCAAACGACAGCTTCTGCTTGGCCGGTACCAGTGGCTCTGGAGGTGCTCGTGCCGCTGCCACACGCTGCTGCTCAGCCTCGATCTCAGCTCTTTTCTGGTCCGACTCGGCCTTGGACCTAAGAGCCTCGTCCATGGACTTGCGTGCCTGCTTCAAGCTGTCTAGCTGAATCTTGTCGCGGGCATGGAAGATGCCGGGCACATGGTAGTGCAGGTTCTTGGCTACCTCGACGGTGTGGTTGATCTGCGCCTCACCGATTGAGTTGATAGCTCTCAGCGTGTAGATGCCGCTGTCCTTGTTGCCTGGCTTATAGATCAGCAGCTTGCAGACGCCGTGCGCCTCCTCCAGCATGGTGAACTTGTAGCTGGGCTTCACCTGGAAGGCGCCACGCCACCAGGTGACCACGGGCCGCGGCACACCGTGCACATGGCCCTCGATAGTCAGTTCATCATCGCGCAGGTGATAGTACTCTAGAATACAATGGGGGGAGGGGGGAAACCAGTATGAGCTTGGCTAGTACGGAGAAGATGGGGAAGGGTTACTACCTTTGATATATTGTATGGAGGGAGGTTTGGGTTCATCCTTAAAGATTTCGTAAATGGTTACAATACACGATGAGGTGACCTCGTCGTTTTGGTTCATTATCAGGCAAGAGTACTCGCCCGAGTCCAGGATGTTCGTGCTGATCACCTCGAGCACCAGAATGTTGTTGTTGTTGATGATGCGATGGGTGGCATCGCGTTCCAGTTGGCGACCATCTTTGAACCACTTGACAGACAGTTCAGGACCGTCGACAGCGCAGGCCAGGCGCACACTCTGCCCAGCCTCGACAGTGCGATCGGAGAGGAAGTTAATGAACTTGGGGTTGCGAGCCTGTTCACGTCGACGTTGCCAATCGGCGTCACGCTCCTTCTCGCTAATCCTCTTGGCAATGCTATACTTGCGCATCTGCTGCATGAACTCCTCGCCCTCGATGGCAGCGATGCGCTGCCAGCGCTCTTCCTCCTGCGGATCGGGACGTACAAAGTCGTCGGATGAGTCGCTGCCACGACGCTTCTCTTTCTTTTTAATTTCGGGTACTTCATCCTCCTCTTCGTTCGCCTCATCCTCGTCGCGATCCCTTTCGGCATCCTCGTCTTCATTATATTCGGTGTCGGCTCTCTCAGTGCCTTCCTCGCCTTCATCCGGAAATTCTGGCTCCTCCTCATCCTCCTCGGCTTCGGCTTCAGCCTCTGCCTCGGCCTCAGCCTCCTCAATGGCACGCTGCTCGGCCTCCAGACGGTCCTGTTCCTCTTTCTCCTCCTTGAGTCGCTTCTGACGCTCTTCGAATGTCTCGCCCTTGGGCTTGGCACGATTGGCTGCGTCCTCAGCTGCCTTGGCTGCCGCCTTGGCCTGCTCCTCCATCTGCAGCACCATCTTACTCTTCTTGGGTGGCGGCTTGGGCGCAGCCTGTTGTTGCTCAAACATCTTTTTGCTGGCCTTCTGACCGCCGCCAATTTCCAGTTTCAAGGCCAACTTGGGACTGGGCGATTTCTCCTTCTTTTCCTTCTTCTTGGGCGGTGCCTTCTTTTTGCCCTTCTTGACGGGCTCATCGTCGTCCACATCCGCGCTATCCTCACGGTCGTCGCCGCCGTAATCGCCCAAATCCTCGCTTTCTGACATAAGTCCCGGACTCATGTCCTTGTCGATCGACTTGCGTCCAGTACGTGGCTTTCTAGGCTTTTTCTCCTTCTTCTTCGGCTTCACCTCCTCGATGATCTCCTCCTCCTCATCGACCTCTTCGTACTCCTCCACAACGTAGATAACCTCAACGTTGGATACATCCATTACGGCAGCACGATCGATAACCGATAAATCGGACGTTAGGTAACGCACGGGCTTCTGTATATCCACGGGCTCGGAGATATCCATGACTAGAGCACGATCAAAGACGGCGATGTTGCACGTGGTCTGCGACTTGAGGTCCCGGCCCAGTTCGAAGGGCGTTTTCTCCTTTTCCTCGCGTTTCAGGAAGGGCGTTATGCTGCGCCATGTCGAGGGCGTGGCACTGCGACGTGTCATATACAACGTGAACGGCGTTTGACTGCGACCATGAATGGGCGTGGCACTGCGTCCGCGTAGGCTACCCGGAGTGGGAGATTTCAGTTTGCGTTTCTTTTGCGTCGGCACCGCCAGCGTATCCTGCGCTGCCGCCGCCTCCGGTTCAGCGGAGCCGCGTGGTTCGATATCACCGTCCGTCTCTCCCATCGTATCTTTTCGTTCTCTTTTATCTTTTCACAGGATAACGGGCGAATGAAAAGTCGTTGCGAACAAAAAAACCGAGTAAAAATTGAAATATCCGTTCGAGTCGTATACGTATAAATCTTAACGATATACTATATATATATGGGAGTATATATATATATAGCTGCGTATATATGTGGCCCGCAACGGTTCGATCGAAATAGTTTCTAGGACGTCAGACGTCCGTTCGATGCAAAAGAAGATTCACGACTGTCCGCATGAGGTGGGATATTCGAAATGCATTCCTTCTCGAACGGATCCCGAAACTGCCAATCGATTGTTATGCTAAAAAACAATTCACGAGTTTCGCCATTGCCCGACATACTGCATTTTGTGTGTAGCTATATAAATCGGTGTATACTTATTTATATATCGGCAATTCGATTGTTGCCAAAAGTCATTTAAATCTATTTAAATGCCGTTCAATTTTAATTAATGCACACCGTAAATTCAATTATATAAATAGTCTATAAATAGGGACTAAAAACAAAATAATAATCAAATAATGCATATCTTAACCTTATAGAATACAAATTAATTACTCAGCTATATACCAATTGAGTATATTATATATCTAATTCGCTTACTTCCTATTTAATCGACTATTTGGTGAGATCAACGTCAAATGATTGATTCATTTGCAATCTGACGTTAATTAGGTTTTCGATCGAGGGTACTAAATCATTCTAGAGCTATGTATCGTATAGGTAGGTAGGTAGATAGGTAGAGCAGACACTTACCTCGAATGTTGCGTGTAAATATTGGCGGGGTGCCAAATTTGCTCGAAGGTGCTTCATATATAGTCACAAGACAACTAGTTTCGACCTCTCCATTTCGATTAGACGCTATGCATCGATAAATGCCAGAATCATTCATTTCTGTTGATCTGATTTCAAGGCAGGACAGCCCATCGTTCAAGGTTATCTTGTACTTGGCATCGTTCGTAATTGGACTATTCTGTTTAAACCATTGCACAGTCATGTCTTGGCCAGATACTCCACATGTTAACTTCAAGTCGCCGCCCGTTGCCGAATTCCGATTGGTAAGCATCAGATCGACAGTAGGCTTTCGCTTGGCACTGCGAGATTCTTTTCTTTCTTTGTACTCAGATTCCATTGACTTATAAGGTCTTACTTGAGTCAAACTAACGGAGTCGTCTGCCACGGTCGTACTGCTGAGACTTGAAACTTCATCTCTCAAGTTCTGCGATATTTCGAACTGACGGTCATTGTTCATAGACTCTGTTTCACATACTTCCTGTTTCTGCGGCAAGGTTTCAGCATCTGACTTTGCTATCTCAATAGCCTGCTGGTCTATTGTGTCCTTTTGAGCATCATCCTTAAAGTTCTTGACTTCGAGCTTTTTAGTTTCTGGTAACTTTGATTTCTTAGGTTTATCTGAAATTACTTCATTTACTTCTGCCTTCTGAGTCTTCTTTTCAGCTTCCTGCTCAGCCTGTTTCTTTTGTTTTTTGTCCAGTTTCTTCTCTTCAACAGATTGTTTCTCGAGGATCTTTGCCTTCTGAGCTTCAGCTTCGGAATCCTTGGTGTCAGGCTTCTTTGCTTCTGGTACCTTCTCTTCAGTAGTCTTCTCAACAGTAACTTCAGATACTTCTGCTTTCTGAGTCTTCTTTTCAGCTTCCTGCTCAGCCTGCTTCTTTTCTTTCTTGTCCAGTTTCTGCTCTTCAACAGATTGTTTCTCGAGGATCTTTGCCTTCTGAGCTTCAGCTTCGGAACCCTTGGTGTCAGGCTTCGTTGCTTCTGGTACCTTCTCTTCCGTAGTCTTCTCAGCAGTAACTTCAGATACTTCTGCTTTCTGAGTCTTCTTTTCAGCTTCCTGCTCAGCCTGCTTCTTTTCTTTCTTGTCCAGTTTCTGCTCTTCAACAGATTGTTTCTCGAGGATCTTTGCCTTCTGAGCTTCAGCTTCGGAACCCTTGGTGTCAGGCTTCGTTGCTTCTGGTACCTTCTCTTCCGTAGTCTTCTCAGCAGTAACTTCGGATACTTCTGCCTTCTGAGTCTTCTTGTCAGCTTCCTGCTCAGCCTGTTTCTTTTGTTTCTTGTCCAGTTTCTGCTCTTCAACAGATTGTTTCTCGAGGATCTTTGCCTTCTGAGCTTCATCTTCGGAATCCTTGGTGTCAGGCTTCTTTGCTTCTGGTACCTTCTCTTCAGTAGTCTTCTCAGCAGTAACTTCAGATACTTCTGCCTTCTGAGTCTTCTTTTCAGCTTCCTGCTCAGCCTGCTTCTTTTGTTTCTTGTCCAGTTTCTGCTCTTCAACAGATTGTTTCTCGAGGATCTTTGCCTTCTGGGCTTCTGCATCAGAATCCTTGGTGCCAGGCTTCTTTGCTTCTAGTACCTTCTCTTCAGTAGTCTTCTCAGCAGTAACTTCGGATACTTCTGCCTTCTGAGTCTTCTTGTCAGCTTCCTGCTCAGCCTGTTTCTTTTGTTTCTTGTCCAGTTTCTGCTCTTCAACAGATTGTTTCTCGAGGACCTTTGCCTTCTGAGCTTCAGCTTCGGAATCCTTGGTGTCAGGCTTCTTTGCTTCTGGTACCTTCTCTTCAGTAGTCTTCTCAGCAGTAACTTCAGATACTTCTGCCTTCTGAGTCTTCTTTTCAGCTTCCTGCTCAGCCTGCTTCTTTTGTTTCTTGTCCAGTTTCTGCTCTTCAACAGATTGTTTCTCGAGGATCTTTGCCTTCTGGGCTTCTGCATCAGAATCCTTGGTGCCAGGCTTCTGTGCTTCTGGTACCTTCTCTTCCGTAGTCTTCTCAGCAGTAACTTCAGATACTTCTGCCTTCTGAGTCTTCTTTTCAGCTTCCTGCTCAGCCTGTTTCTTTTGTTTCTTGTCCAGTTTCTGCTCTTCAACAGATTGTTTCTCGAGGTTCTTTGCCTTCTGAGCTTCATCTTCGGAATCCTTGGTGCCAGGCTTCTGTGCTTCTGGTACCTTCTCTTCCGTAGTCTTCTCAGCAGTAACTTCAGATACTTCTGCCTTCTGAGTCTTCTTTTCAGCTTCCTGCTCAGCCTGCTTCTTTTGTTTCTTGTCCAGTTTCTGCTCTTCAACAGATTGTTTCTCGAGGATCTTTGCCTTCTGAGCTTCAGCTTCGGAATCCTTGGTGCCAGGCTTCTGTGCTTCTGGTACCTTCTCTTCCGTAGTCTTCTCAGCAGTAACTTCAGATACTTCTGCCTTCTGAGTCTTCTTTTCAGCTTCCTGCTCAGCCTGCTTCTTTTCTTTCTTGTCCAGTTTCTGCTCTTCAACAGATTGTTTCTCGAGGATCTTTGCCTTCTGAGCTTCAGCTTCGGAACCCTTGGTGTCAGGCTTCGTTGCTTCTGGTACCTTCTCTTCCGTAGTCTTCTCAGCACTAACTTCGGATACTTCTGCCTTCTGAGTCTTCTTTTCAGCTTCCTGCTCAGCCTGTTTCTTTTGTTTCTTGTCCAGTTTCTGCTCTTCAACAGATTGTTTCTCGAGGATCTTTGCCTTCTGAGCTTCAGCTTCGGAATCCTTGGTGTCAGGCTTCTTTGCTTCTGGTACCTTCTCTTCCGTAGTCTTCTCAGCAGTAACTTCAGATACTTCTGCCTTCTGAGTCTTCTTTTCAGCTTCCTGCTCAGCCTGTTTCTTTTGTTTCTTGTCCAGTTTCTGCTCTTCAACAGATTGTTTCTCGAGGTTCTTTGCCTTCTGAGCTTCATCTTCGGAATCCTTGGTGCCAGGCTTCTGTGCTTCTGGTACCTTCTCTTCCGTAGTCTTCTCAGCAGTAACTTCAGATACTTCTGCCTTCTGAGTCTTCTTTTCAGCTTCCTGCTCAGCCTGCTTCTTTTGTTTCTTGTCCAGTTTCTGCTCTTCAACAGATTGTTTCTCGAGGATCTTTGCCTTCTGAGCTTCATCTTCGGAATCCTTGGTGCCAGGCTTCTTTGCTTCTGGTACCTTCTCTTCAGTAGTCTTCTCAGCAGTAACTTCGGATACTTCTGCCTTCTGAGTCTTCTTGTCAGCTTCCTGCTCAGCCTGTTTCTTTTGTTTCTTGTCCAGTTTCTGCTCTTCAACAGATTGTTTCTCGAGGATCTTTGCCTTCTGAGCTTCAGCTTCGGAATCCTTGGTGTCAGGCTTCTTTGCTTCTGGTACCTTCTCTTCAGTAGTCTTCTCAGCAGTAACTTCAGATACTTCTGCCTTCTGAGTCTTCTTTTCAGCTTCCTGCTCAGCCTGCTTCTTTTGTTTCTTGTCCAGTTTCTGCTCTTCAACAGATTGTTTCTCGAGGATCTTTGCCTTCTGGGCTTCTGCATCAGAATCCTTGGTGCCAGGCTTCGTTGCTTCTGGTACCTTCTCTTCCGTAGTCTTCTCAGCAGTAACTTCAGATACTTCTGCCTTCTGAGTCTTCTTTTCAGCTTCCTGCTCAGCCTGTTTCTTTTGTTTCCTGTCCAGTTTCTGCTCTTCAACAGATTGTTTCTCGAGGATCTTTGCCTTCTGAGCTTCATCTTCGGAATCCTTGGTGTCAGGCTTCTTTGCTTCTGGTACCTTCTCTTCAGTAGTCTTCTCAGCAGTAACTTCGGATACTTCTGCCTTCTGAGTCTTCTTATCAGCTTCCTGCTCAGCCTGTTTCTTTTGTTTCTTGTCCAGTTTCTGCTCTTCAATAGATTGTTTCTCGAGGATCTCTGCCTTCTGAGCTTCATCTTCGGAATCCTTGGTGCCAGGCTTCTGTGCTTCTGGTATCTTCTCTTCAGTAGTCTTCTCAGCAGTAACTTCAGATACTTCTGCCTTCTGAGTCTTCTTTTCAGCTTCCTGCTCAGCCTGTTTCTTTTGTTTCTTGTCAAGTTTCTGCTCTTCAACAGATTGTTTCTCGAGGATTTTGGCGTTCTGAGCTTCAGCTTCGGAACCCTTTATGTCAGGCTGCTGCATTTCTAAAAGCTTTTCTTCAGAAGATTTCTCAGCAGTAACTTCTTTATTTTTTGTTAAGTCTGTCTGTTCTGATTCTTCGTCAATTAAACTTTCCTCAAAACCAAGGTCTTGTAGTTTTTCACAAACGTTAAGCAATGTCTTTGTTATGTGATGAATTTTCTCTTCTACGGTTGCAGTGTGTAATTGTCCTTCCTTCTTTTCAATGTAGTCGTACTCTTTCAGAAGAATAGATTTCATCTCCTCGATTTTCGGTTTGAGAGTAGCCGTTCTATCGTCTAGTAGATCGTCCAGAATAACAAACATATCCATTAGATTTTGTTGCAGATGAATCATCTTTTCAGAAGCCTTTTCAATGTGCAACTCAGACTTGATATTTTCAGCAATGTTTTCTAGGTTGATCAGCTTGGGAAGAAGTAAGGAAGGTTTGGCAAACATGTTGGTGTCGTCTATGAGGTTGACTGCAGCCTTAGTAAGGATAACATTGGTTTTAATTTCCTTGACATAATGGTTGATAACATTCTCGGCTGCACTCGGAGAGAGCTCAAGAAGGGTTTCAATAAATGCTTCAACAGTTTCTTTTCCAGTTTGTTCCTCGGGAGCTTTGCCATCATAAGTATGTACAATGTGCTCTCGGAGCTTGAAGATACTTTTAACAAGATCGGTTGTATTCTCTAAATCGTCTAATATGTCCTTACTCTTCTCTAATATTGCCTGAAGACCTTCATTCGAGTCTTTTTCGTTTGAAACACGAACTAGCTCCAAAAATTGGCTATTTAAAATCTGTATCAGTTGCTCTTTTTCTGCCTTATCCACAACTTCTTGTTCAGCCTGTTTCTTCTGTTTTTCATCCACCTTCTTCTCTTCAATAGATTGTTTTTCGAGAATTTCAGCCTTCTGGGCATCAGCCACAGCTCCCTTGACTTCAGGTTTCTTCGCTTCTGGAACCTTTGCTTCGGCAGTTTTCTCAGCTACTACCTCAGAGACTTCTGCCTTTTGTGCCTTATCCTTAGCTTCTTGTTCAGCCTGTTTCTTCTGTTTTTCATCCACCTTCCTCTCTTCAATAGATTGTTTTTCAAGAATTTCAGGCTTCTGTACTTCAGCCTCAGTTTCCTTTAGTTCAGGCTCCTTCGCTTCTGGAACCTTTTCTTTAGAAGATTTCTCGGCAGCAACCTCAGAGACCTCTGCCTTTTGTATCTTATCCTTAGCTTCTTGTTCGGGTTGTTTCTTCTGTTTTTCTTCCAACTTCTTCTCTTCAATAGATTGTTTTTCGAGAATTTCAGCCTTCTGTACTTCAGCCTCAGTTTCCTTTAGTTCAGGCTTCTTCGCTTCTGGAACCTTTGCTTCGGCAGTTTTCTCAGCTACTACCTCAGAGACTTCTGCCTTTTGTGCCATATCCTTAGCTTCTTGCTCAGCCTGTTTCTTCTGTTTTTCATCCACCTTCTTCTCTTCAATAGATTGTTTTTCGAGAATTTCAGCCTTCTGTACTTCAGCCTCAGTTTCCTTGACTTCAAGATTCTTCGCTGCTGGAACCTTTTCTTCAGAAGATTTCTCGGCAGCAACCTCAGAGACCTCTGACTTTTGTGCCTTATCCTTAGGCTCTTGTTCAGCTTGTTTCTTCTGTTTTTCTTCCACCTTCTTCTCTTCAATAGATTGTTTTTCGAGAATTTCAGCCTTCTGTACTTCAGCCTCAGTTTCCTTGACTTCAAGATTCTTCGCTGCTGGAACCTTTTCTTCAGAAGATTTCTCGGCAGCAACCTCAGAGACCTCTGCCTTTTGTGCCTTATCCTTAGCTTCTTGTTCAGCTTGTTTCTTCTGTTTTTCTTCCACCTTCTTCTCTTCAATAGATTGTTTTTCGAGAATTTCAGCCTTCTGTACTTCAGCCTCAGTTTCCTTTAGTTCAGGCTTCTTCGCTTCTGGAACCTTTGCTTCGGCAGTTTTCTCAGCTACTACCTCAGAGACTTCTGCCTTTTGTGCCATATCCTTAGCTTCTTGCTCAGCCTGTTTCTTCTGTTTTTCATCCACCTTCTTCTCTTCAATAGATTGTTTTTCGAGAATTTCAGCCTTCTGTACTTCAGCCTCAGTTTCCTTTACTTCAAGATTCTTCGCTGCTGGAACCTTTTCTTCAGAAGATTTCTCGGCAGCAACCTCAGAGACCTCTGACTTTTGTGCCTTATCCTTAGGCTCTTGTTCAGCTTGTTTCTTCTGTTTTTCTTCCACCTTCTTCTCTTCAATAGATTGTTTTTCGAGAATTTCAGCCTTCTGTACTTCAGCCTCAGTTTCCTTTAGTTCAGGCTTCTTCGCTTCTGGAACCTTTTCTTCAGAAGATTTCTCGGCAGCAACCTCAGAGACCTCTGCCTTTTGTGCCATATCCTTAGCTTCTTGTTTCTTCTGTTTTTCATCCACCTTCTTCTCTTCAATAGATTGTTTTTCGAGAATTTCAGCCTTCTGCACTTCAGCCTCCGTTTCCTTCTTCGCTACTGGAACCTTTTCTTCAGAAGATTTCTCGGCAGCAACCTCAGAGACCTCTGCCTTTTGTATCTTATCCTTAGCTTCTTGTTCAGCTTGTTTCTTCTGTTTTTCTTCCAACTTCTTCTCTTCCATAGATTGTTTTTCGAGAATTTCAGCCTTATGTACTTCAGCCTCAGTTTCCTTTAGTTCAGGCTTCTTCTCTTCTGGAACCTTTTCTTCGGCAGTTTTCTCAGCTACTACCTCAGAGACCTCTGCCTTTTGTGCCTTATCCTTAGCTTCTTGTTCAGCTTGTTTCTTCTGTTTTTCTTCCACCTTCTTCTCTTCAATAGATTCTTTTTCGAATGGTTTTTCTTTTGGACCACTCATGTTCTTGCTAAGGTCTTGTAATTTCTCACAAACATTTAACAATGTACTTGTTATGTGATGAATTTTCTCTTCTACGGTTGCAGTGTGTAATTGTCCTTCCTTCTTTTCAATGTAGTCGTACTCCTTCAGAAGAAAAGATTTCATCTCCTCGATTTTCGGTTTGAGAGTAGCCGTTCTATCGTCTAGTAGATCGTCCAGAATAACAAACATATCCATGAGATTTTGTTGCAGATGAATCATCTTTTCAGAAGCCTTTTCAATGTGCAACTCAGACTTGATATTTTCAGCAATGTTTTCTAGGTTGATCAGCTTGGGAAGAAGTAAGGAAGGTTTGGCAAACATGTTGGTGTCGTCTATGAGCTTGATTGCAGCCTTAGTAAGGATAACATTGGTTTTAATTTCCTTGACATAATGGTTGATTACATTCTCGGCTGCACTCGGAGAGAGCTCATGAAGGGTTTCAATAAATGCTTCAACAGTTTCTTTTCCAGTTTGTTCCTCGGGAGCTTTGCCATCATAAGTATGTACAATGTGCTCTCGGAGCTTGAAGATACTTTTAACAAGATCGGTTGTATTCTCTAAATCGTCTAATATGTCCTTACTCAACTCTAATATTGCCTGAAGACCTTCATTCGAGTCTTGTTCGTTTGAAACACGAACTAGCTCCAAAAATTGGCTATTTAAAATCTGTATCAGTTGCTCTTTTCCTGCCTTATCCACAGCTTCTTGTTCAGCCTGTTTCTTCTGTTTTTCATCCACCTTCTTCTCTTCAATAGATTGTTTTTCGAGAATTTCAGCCTTCTGTACTTCAGCCTCAGTTTCCTTGACTTCAGGCTTCTTCGCTTCTGGAACCTTTTCTTCAGAAGATTTCTCGGCAGCAACCTCAGAGACCTCTGCCTTTTGTATCTTATCCTTAGCTTCTTGTTCAGCTCGTTTCTTCTGTTTTTCTTCCAACTTCTTCTCTTCAATAGATTGTTTTTCGAGAATTTCAGCCTCAGTTTGCTTTAGTTCAGGCTTCTTCTCTTCTGGAACCTTTTCTTCGGCAGTTTTCTCAGCTACTACCTCAGAGACCTCTGCCTTTTGTGCCTTATCCTTAGCTTCTTGCTCAGCCTGTTTCTTCTGTTTTTCATCCACCTTCTTCTCTTCAATAGATTGTTTTTCGAGAATTTCAGCCTTCTGTACTTCAGCCTCAGTTTCCTTGACTTCAAGATTCTTCGCTGCT
This sequence comes from Zaprionus camerounensis, assembly GCA_018904165.1. Classification (NCBI taxonomy): domain Eukaryota; kingdom Metazoa; phylum Arthropoda; class Insecta; order Diptera; family Drosophilidae; genus Zaprionus; species Zaprionus camerounensis. The sequence goes on from JAEIFS010000037.1 coordinate 1,684,209, forward strand.
GGAACCTTTTCTTCAGAAGATTTCTCGGCAGCAACCTCAGAGACCTCTGCCTTTTGTATCTTATCCTTAGCTTCTTGTTCAGCTTGTTTCTTCTGTTTTTCTTCCAACTTCTTCTCTTTAATAGATTGTTTTTCGAGAATTTCAGCATTCTGTACTTCAGCCTCAGTTTGCTTTAGTTCAGGCTTCTTCTCTTCTCGAACCTTTTCTTCGGCAGTTTTCTCAGCTACTACCTCAGAGACTTCTGCCTTTTGTGCCTTATCCTTAGCTTCTTGTTCAGCCTGTTTCTTCTGTTTTTCATTCACCTTCTTCTCTTCCATAGATTGCTTTTCGAGAATTTCAGGCTTCTGTACTTCAACCTCAGTTTCCTTGACTTCAGGCTTCTTCGCTTCTGGAACCTTTTCTTCAGAAGATTTCTCGGCAGCAACCTCAGAGACCTCTGCCTTTTGTATCTTATCCTTAGCTTCTTGTTCAGCTTGTTTCTTCTGTTTTTCTTCCAACTTCTTCTCTTCAATAGATTGTTTATCGAGAATTTCAGCCTTCTGTACTTCAGCCTCAGTTTGCTTTAGTTCAGGCTTCTTCTCTTCTGGAACCTTTTCTTCGGCAGTTTTCTCAGCTACTACCTCAGAGACCTCTGCCTTTTGTGCCTTATCCTTAGCTTCTTGTTCAGCCTGTTTCTTCTGTTTTTCATCCACCTTCTTCTCTTCCATAGATTGTTTTTCGAGAATTTCAGCCTTCTGTACTTCAGCCTCAGTTTCCTTGACTTCAGGCTTCTTCGCTTCTGGAACCTTTTCTTCAGAAGATTTCTCGGCAGCAACCTCAGAGACCTCTGCCTTTTGTGCCTTATCCTTAGCTTCTTGTTCAGCTTGTTTCTTCTGTTTTTCTTCCACCTTCTTCTCTTCAATAGATTCTTTTTCGAATGGTTTTTCTTTTGGACCACTCATGTTCTTGCTAAGGTCTTGTAATTTCTCACAAACATTTAACAATGTACTTGTTATGTGATGAATTTTCTCTTCTACGGTTGCAGTGTGTAATTGTCCTTCCTTCTTTTCAATGTAGTCGTACTCCTTCAGAAGAAAAGATTTCATCTCCTCGATTTTCGGTTTGAGAGTAGCCGTTCTATCGTCTAGTAGATCGTCCAGAATAACAAACATATCCATGAGATTTTGTTGCAGATGAATCATCTTTTCAGAAGCCTTTTCAATGTGCAACTCAGACTTGATATTTTCAGCAATGTTTTCTAGGTTGATCAACTTGGGAAGAAGTAAGGAAGGTTTGGCAAACATATTGGTGTCGTCTATGAGGTTGACTGCAGCCTTAGTAAGGATAACATTGGTTTTAATTTCCTTGACATAATGGTTGATTACATTCTCGGCTGCACTCGGAGAGAGCTCAAGAAGGGTTTCAATAAATGCTTCAACTGCTTCAACTGTTTCGTCTACAGTTTGTTCTTCAGCAAGTTTGCCATCATAGGTGTGTACAATGTGCTCTCTTAGTTTGAAGATACCCTTTGCTATTTTTTCAGAATCTTGTAAGTTTTCAATAATATTTTTGGTACCTGATAGAATGGATTGAAGTCCATCGTTATCGCTTTTTGACTCTATGACTTTTGTCATCTCTGTGAATTTGTCGGTCAGATTTTGCTGGAGTTTCTCTTTATCTTCAATAATTATTTTGTTCTCCTCTTCTTCTGCAGACTCTTTAGTTTCATCTTTAGCTTTTTTCGTTTTTGTATCTTTTATATCTTCTTCTTCTAGCTTTCTCTTTACTTTAGTTTCTTGTTTTTCGTGAGTTTCTTGACTGACTTGCTCCTGTGTTTGCTTACTTTCCAATATCTGTTGAGTTTCGAGAGCTGCATTGACTCGAGCTTCTTCCTCAATCTGAGCTAGTCGAGCTTCCTCCTGCAGGCGCTTTTCCTCTTCCAACTGAGCTTGAAGATAAGCATTGAGCTGAGTTTCCTCCTCTTGGCGTCTTATCTCCTCCTGCTGCTGCTGTGTTTGAGCTTCTTCTGCCAGTTGTGCCTCAAGGGAAGCGTTTAGCTCTGTCAACTTATCCTGCAGATGGTTGATTTGCAACTGAACCGTCTCAATAAGCGCTACCTGGTCCACTGTGAGCTGTGTAAGCTGAGCCTGCGAAAGGATTTCATTCTCAATTTGAATGAGTGTGGCTTGAAGTTGAGCTATCTCTTCAGAGCTCTCGTTTAGCAGCATTGCACTCAAGGGATCATCGTTCTGTAGTCCCTGTTCTATGTCAGTGAGGAACGCCTTGCCCGACGATACGTTCTCAATGATTACACTGATATCAATCGGCACTGGGGTTTCGCTGGGAATCAGCGACAAGTCCTTAAGTTCTGCTGATATGGCGTCGATCTCCTGCAACAGCTCGATAATACGTATGGAACCTTCGTTGTTCTCAATAAAATCAAATACTGCAACCAGACTGCTTTGGGTCTTCAGTAGACCACCGAGCAGATCGTTGTTTGCGTTTTCGCTGATCTCGTTAAGGGCTCTAAATGTTGCCATGAGGTTTGTCTGTAGATTTACCATTAGTGTGGATGATTTATCGATATCGACATTAGGCGAATCCGCCACTGCTTTGATCGATTGCAAGAGTTTATCGAAAGTGGGACTCAGATTTTCCATTACCTGCACACGTTCAGCGGCAGTTGTAAAGTTCTTGAAGGTCTTCTCGATCTTGGAATACATCTCTTGCGCCAACTGCGTTTCTAGCACGGGCAACGATAGTAAAATATCCTCGAAGGCGCTTTCCACATTGTCCAGGGAGTCGACAAGTCCCGACTCGTAGGTGTGAACCAAACATTCTTTCAGCTTGAACATGGTGCGTGCGATCTTTGCCTGCGCCAAGACTGTTTCCTGTTGATTCTCATCCGTGATGAGTGCTTCCTGAATACGCTTCAGATCGGTGTTTAATTGCTGCATTATCTCGCCAACCTGACGTAGTTCCTTGTTCTCATCCGTCTTAGTGACTTCCAGGCATGCCTCCAGTTGCTTTATGCCACTGACCACACCCTGTTTCACGTCGAAGACCTCCACTTTTGGTTCTTCTGCGACGACAGCAGCTTCCCTGGCAGCAGTCTCCTGAAGCATCTCCTTCTGTCCACTTGTTTTCAGCTCCGATACATCCCGTGAAGACATTTCTATTGCCTGTTCCAGAGCGTGTGTATCGATCTGCTCGCAGTGCTGTCTAAGATCGCGGAGGGGCGTGGCCAATGTCTTCAGTTTGGATAACTCCAGATCGGTTAGGCTCTCTGCTCCGCTGTGTGCAATGCACTCCTCCACCTCGAGAACGCAGCGCTCCAAACTACAGATCGCTGCAGCAAACGTACGAGGATCGCTTCCCTCGGACATGGAGTGAGCAGCTTCGACAACCTGTGGCTCCTGTACCAGAGCAAGACTGCTCTGTAGCTCCTGCATCTTGACTATGGCCGCTTGGAGCTGTTCACCTGTACCTCCTAGGGGCAAGGAAGACACATCAAGATCTTCGCAATGGGATAGAACTGAGGCTATGCCATGATTAAGGTCTGCAAGTAGCACCTCGGCAGGTCTGTAAGTTGACTCCGCTGGCTTTGCTTCACCAATAGACACTTCGTGCTTTGATTCCGCTTCTGTTGGCAATGATTCCGCTATGGACTTGATGACAGAGACATCATCCAGCGTGGACAGATCCTCGACAGAATGCTTCAGGGGTTGCAAATGCTCCAGAGCTTGTATGAAAGTCGAGAGTGGACTGGCAATCGCTTGCTTTTCTCCCAGTGCATCCTTCTGCTGGGCCAAAATATCGTTGAAGGTATTGAGCACATCGTTGAACTCGCTGTTATCTGCAGTGGGATTATCCAGTGCCTTGGCTAGGTCAGCAAAGCTCTTGCCCATCTCATAAAGAATGCGAGCTGTGTTGGCGTCACTCGAATTGAGTGTAGTCTCTGCCTCGCTGAAGGTGGCCAATCCCTTGGCAATCTGCAGCACACGTAGCAATGCGACCTGAGCCTCATTAGCAGAGGTTTTTGTCTGTGGAGCTACCTTGGCATTCTCGTTGATGCGATTGAGAGCCAGCTGCAGTGCCTCAATGTTGCCAATTGCCTCATCGAGGGACACCTTCGTCTCGAGCCTCTTGTGCAGTACACTGAAGGAGGTGTCCTGCTGTGCGGCCTGTTGTGCTGCCTGCTGTTCATCCTGAAGAATCTCCTGCTGCAGCATACGCAACTCATGCTCCTCGATGTCAATGATGGTGTTGCGTATTATATTACGGATGTTCTCAAGCGATTGCAGCGCCTGCTTGTCGGGCTCTCGTTCCCTGGCAGCCAGCAGCAGACCATGTCCCTTCTGCGTGTGATCCTGCAGCAAGCTCAGTGGCTCAATCAGATCCGCCAAAGAGCCTGAGGTGGACTTCACCTCCGTCTGGCGAATGCAGTAGTTGAGCTCATCAATGGGTCGCTTCAGCTGCTCCAGCATATTCACATGATACCGTGTGATATCCTTATCCAGTATGGTTCCAATCAGCGCCGACAGTTCATCTTTCAGGTTCTGCAGACGAATCTTTACATTGTCCGAGAGACGATTCGAGATTCTCTCAATGTTCGTCTCGAAATGCAGCACTGCCTGAGCTATGGCTTGCAATAGCTTCTGTGTGTCTGCCAAGTCCAGAGCAGCCTCCTCGTGGCCAGCAGCACGACTAGTCTCCAGATCCTGCCCCAACTGAGCGAGGCCATTCTGAATCTCCTGCAGCGGTGGCACCATCGATTCCACAGTGCTGACAGTCAACATGCCAGCATCGACACTGTCTGACTTGGCAGACAGAATCACCTCCAATCCCTTATTGAGCTCGAAGAGCGGTGGCGTTACAATGTCCAGAATGGCCATGTTAATCTTCTGCTCCATGGACTCAGTGCCAGCCAGGGATTCGGTCTTGTCCTCAATGGATTGCAGTGTGCTCTGCAGCTGCTTGATGGGCTCCACAATGCTGTCCAGCACCTTCTTGTGGACCTTCTTGTAGATCTGTTCCTCGCTCTCTTCCAGCGACAGCTCCATCTCAACACGTTCCAGTGCCTCCTGTATCTTGGCCACGGGTTGACAGATCTCCTTCAGTGCACTCGCCTCGCTGGGCAGATTGGCCTCAGTGATGGAGGCAAAGGAAACACTATCGGGCACATCCTGCATCTTCTCAACGGTTTCCGAGAAGTGCTTGGCTGCTTCCAGTTCCTGAGCCTCCTGCAGCAGAGCCTGCGATCTGATAGTGCCCTGGGTAATCTCCAATCCCTGGTGTATATCGTCGGCAGTGAGCTGGATTTGTGTCCTCAGTCCCTCTGACTCGAACTTCCCGCTGACAATCTTTAATTCCTCCAGCGATCTCTTCATATTCTCAGCCACGCTGTCAATGATGCACACACTGGTCCTCTGGATGAGAGTGGCACCCGTTTCATCGATCTCCACGCACTTCTCGATCACCTGCAGACCCATGTGCAGCTTGCGTATGTCATCCTCCATGGACTGGAAGAGTGCATCGATCTGTGTTTCGCCTGAGTAGACGCGCAGCTTCGACTCGATCTGCTTGATGGGGTCGATAATGTTGCGAATGATTGCAATGCTCTGATCTGCAGCTGATGGAGTCATCATCATGGTGGACTGCTCCAGTACCTCTGTCTCCACAACTGTCAAATGATTCTCTATGGTTCTCAGCAGCTTGGCCAGCGGCACCAAGGCAATCAGATTCTTATTGATCTCCGTTTCATCTGTCACTGCTTTCAGATTCGATGCGGGGCCCATCAAAAGACCATCTCCCACGGCTCCAGAGATGTCCATCAACCTGGCATCATCCTCGGTGGTCTTGGAGGAGTCACTGTCCGTTGGTTTCCTTGACTTCTTTCGCTTCGGTGGAGCGGCAACAGCTTCTGCCTCAGCCACGCCTGCAACGACTTCTTTGGAGGAAGACTGCGCTGTGGCCACCTTCTGCGACGTGGACATCTGTGCACTGGCAAAGGTCTGCTGATCGGATGTCTCCTCCTCACCCTCAACCTCACCCTCTCCCGAGCCGGATGCCTTGGACAAGCTGAAGAACTCATCCGTTTCAGTTGGACGCGACTTCTTGCGCTTTCTTATGGGCGCCGAGAGTGACAGTTCCTCCTCCATCTTATCAAAGGATTGCTGTGCATACTGCTCTGTCTGCTTATCGAAGACTTCATCCCTGCCAGAGTTGCCATGCACTGTGATCTCATTGATGGATATGTCATCCATGTCAGCCTCAGTGCGCTGATCCTCGTCGTGGGTGAAATACTCTGGGGATATATCGATGACAACTGCCTCCATGAGCAGCTTGCCCGACTGCGAAGTCTCCTTGACGAAGCGCAGAGGCGGCAGCTCCACAATGTTGTGCTCTGTCACATGCTCCGATATCTGATCCGCATACATCTCCACAATCTTCAGAGCTTCCTCCTCTGTCAAATCGGGTGTCTCGTACAGCGACACAGAGACTTCTTTGCCGTCGAAGGAGAAGGACACATCGCCCTTCTCATCGATGGTTATGTCACCCACGGGGGTTTCATACAACTGCGATGTGCGCTCCTCCTGTATGGTGGACAGTGAGTAGTTCCTCTGCAGTTCGTTCGGTTGTGGCTGTGGTTCGGCCTTCTGACTTCTCTGGGCATCCTCGAAGCCCAGCAACGAGGCCGAGCTGGCCACCACGCCCATGCAGTTCCTGGCCTCGCAGGTGTAGGTGCCCAGGCAGCAGGTGCCATCCTGGCCAGAGATAATGCGATGTATATCTCCCGGCTTGAGCTCCACACCATCCTTGTACCACTTGAGCACGGGTTGAGGTACGCCAATGACTTTACACTCCAGATTGACAGCTCCCTCCTCGGTGAGCACAGCACGCAGGCACTCCAGGAAGCGAGGCTTCTTATAGTGCCTCGGAATCTGCAGTTTAAGGAAGCACGAGGTGATGCTGGTGCCGAAATCATTGACAGCCACACACTTCCACTCTGCCTGGTCGAGGAACTCCACGGCTCTGATGTCCAGCAACCAATCATCGTTCTCGCCACGATAATGATTATAACGTTCGTTCGGATCGACGGGCAACTCGTCGCGGAACCAGCTCAAGATGGGATCAGGTGTTGCCTTGACCACAACCTTAAACTGGAAGGGTTCGTTTATCTTGGCGTCGGTGCTCTTGAGGCCAGTCAAGAACTTCGGTGCCTGATTCTGATGCGTGAACACAAGACGTTCCTCGTCTGTCAGCTGATTCTGTATGTCCTCCACGGTCAGGACGGCGGTGCTGCTTGTCTCCCCCATGCAGTTGCGGGCAATGCAGCAATAGGTGCCCAATGAGTTGGTGCCCGTCAGCTGATAAACATCTCCTGGCTTCAGTTCGTGTCCATCCTTGAACCACTTGAGCACTGGAGTGGGAAAACCAACCACCTTGCACTCAAAGGAGACCAGTCCCTCCTCGGTGAGCACGGCACGCAGACTCTCCATGAAGCGGGGCTTGCGGTAGTTCTTGGGAACTGCAAGAGAGCGGGGAATAAGTTAAGGCATCTACTGTACACATACTAACACCACTCACTGTCCATGTTGACCACACAAGCGGAGATGCCCACGCAGCCCTCGAAGCTGCTGACAACGCACTTCCAGTCGCCCTCATCACATGACTCCGATGGCTTTATCTCGATCATATAGACGCCCAGTCCATCCTCGATTAGTTTATAACGATCTGCAGTCTCCACACGGCCATCTTTGTTATACCAGGTGACGCTCTTGGGCCAAGGTGGCACCACAACTACGCACGGCAGAGAGAAAGATAAACAACATGAAATTGCGCATACGTCAAGTGGTACAAGAGAGGAAGAGAGAGAGAGGCAAGCAAGAGAGTGCGCAAGAGAGTGTGTCCCTCTCTCTCTCTCTCTCATCTTTTTGCTTTTGTTTTGCTCGTCTCATTTGGCACATGTTGTTGACCCACCTCAACAACAGTTCCCACTCGCATTCCCATTCCCATGCCGCGCGCCAATTCATTGAGTTCAAGTTTCTAGAGCACGCAGCCGGTCGGCCTGAATCGTATATATACTATGCTATATATATGTATATATAGTATATGTGTACGTGATTTGGAAACAGGCAGCAAAATAGGCAAGCGAAATAAACAAAAACTGTTGCTGTTGTTTCTTTTGGCACAGCGCCAACGCGGCGAGAACTCACCTTGACAGCCGAGTATGACGGTATCCCCAATGCGGACGCTCATGTCCCGCAGTTCGGTTGTGAAGATCGGCGGCGGCGCATTGTTGCTAACACTGAGAGAAAGAAGAGAGAGAGAGAACAGAGAGAACAGTTGAGAGAGGCAGATACAGAGAAAGAGTTTAGTTAAGATAAGTTGAGCATGGCGCTCTCTACTCACTTGTCTGCCGGCTTCAGTGAGCCCTCGCGACTGCCACGCCCCACCACATGCACCTTGGAGCTGGAATAGGTTACGCCCATGCAGTTCTTGGCCTCGCACGTATAGGTGCCCAGCGAGGTGGGATCATCAGCATTGGCAGTCAGCGCAAAGATGTCGCCCGCCTTGATCTCTTTCGAATCCTTGAACCAACGCAAATGGGGCGTCGGCACGCCCACTACCTTGCACTCCAGCGACACAGTGCCCTGCTCTGTGAGCACAGCACGCAGATCCTCCACAAACTCTGGTGTTTTATACGCCTTCGGCACAAGCACATTCAAGTTCGCTAGGCACGAGTTACGTCCGCCCATATTCTCTGCCATTAACATCCACTGTCCGCCATCCTCCAGTATGACTGGACTCACCTCCAGATAGTGGAAGGTGCCTTCGTTGATCTCTGTTATGCGTTCGTTCTCGCATATGCGACGATCATTGCGGTACCAGGTTAACTAAGGGTACAGATTTCATATTGATTAGAAAGTTGTATAAGAAGATGATTAATGATGATAAATAGAAGATGAAAAACTATTCTAAACTGATCGTAGCCTTGATAAAAGGCTCTATATATAAACTGCAGCATCAATAGCAGGATTTATACAAGACAAATATACTTCATACGAGTTTTGATCGCCTACATTCGAATTTCTACACAATTCTTGCCATTCTTTCTATTTATTCTAACTCTATACTTAAGATTTAGCTAATATATATTTATACACAATATATTCAAAAGATATATATATTTTTTGTGATAAATAGAAGATGAAAACTTTACCTTTCACGATAAAACTGTGCCTTATTAAAAGCTTCTATAAAGATTCTTCAGCATTATCAGCTGATTATACCTAAAATATGCTTCCTTATGCTACGATCGTGTTTATCTTTAAGTAAAAGAAGTTATAGCACTTCTTTATAATTATTCTACACCTTCTTTCGACTTATTCTATACCTCAATGTTGTATATTGATTATATATCGATTTATATATATCTCCACAATATCTAGCCAAATTGCGTCTCAAGTTCCTGCTACCTTCTTAGGCTTTGTTCTACACGTTCTTCGTATATTCCTTCTACTTATTCCTATATTTTCATCTCTAAATATCAACTTCTAATCCATTTTCCAATTCCACCATACCTTCAGTTCTGTTGAGCTGCGTATTTCTGTAAGCAGACGCGTGCGGGTGCCCACTTTGACAGAGAGATCGACCAGGCGACGCAGGAACACTGGCGGATCCTCACCCGTCGATCTGTCCTCGACAATGAGTTCGACATTCTTGCGTATGACATCGTTGCTTTTCGTGCGCGCAAAGAGCGTATAGTGTCCAGCATCCTCACGCTGCACATGCTCCACGGCCAGCTGGACGGCGTTGCTAGTTTGTGTGATGCGAAAGCGATCGGAGTTCTCGATGGGCACATCGCCTCGGGTCCTATAGAAAAGGTAAATGGCAAAGGAAATTGTGCAAGTGATGTCAACAAGTTGGGGTAGGCAAGGCAAGGGAGAGAGTGAGATAGAGAGAGAGGGAGAGAGAGAGAGGAAGACTTCTAAGTTTACCTTTTCCTGTAGACAGACGAGGCAGAGGCCGAGGAGAGTGTGCCGTGTATCTGCTTGTGTTCGTTGCACTTGCAGCACTTCGAACAGCCGTTGCCCATGGTGTTCGATTGCCTCTACTACAGTTACTACTAAATGTTTACACACACACACACACTGGCACTGTTTGATTGAATTATAGAAATGATATAAACAAAGTAAATCACGCAAGGGGAGGCACGTGCGAGCGCATCTCTATCTATCACAAAGTCATTTATTTATTTTGGCATTATTATGACTTTTGGCAAACAAACAACAAGTAGGAAGAAACACAGAGAGCAACAACAACAACAACAAAAAGAGAGGGTGGGCAAAATGAAAAATGACGAAAATATTTCAATCGAAAACAAGAATGTTTATAAATAAATGCACAATTCGTTTCACACGACGAAGACGAACGCAGAACACGACTTCGACTACTTTATTAATTGTGTTTTGTTTGATATTTTGCTATATTCTATTTTGTATTTTCTAATTTTCGAAATGTTGCGCTGCTTTCCTTTTTTTTCCGCTTTCCTTTGTCAACTTATTTATAGGGAAAGCATTTCGCACGCACGTTAATAACTTTCGTTGTTCTCTAGACTCTCTTTAGGTTTATTTATTGCAAATTTTGCGCGACGTTGTTGCAGCATTTTTGGGTGATTATGTAATCTTCCATTCTGTGTGTGTGTGTGTTTGTGTATTTTCAACGCCTTTAGGGGCATAATAAAAATCGAAACCATTCGACGGACGCACAAAAGTCTTACAACATTCTCGAAATTGTTGTGCGCCGCGCAAGTTTTATTTGTTAATGCAGCTAAATTTAGCAGATCGCCACCATTTCGTGCCACACACACACACATACACATCTACACACAGCAGACACCTAGGCACACACACACAGGGGGGTGTAGGCTTCTTCTTTTGTTGTTTGTTGCAGCAGTTTTTACAGTATTTCAAATAGTTTATCTTTCACTCGTCTTGCCTTGCCTCGTCTCGTAAATTTGATTGATTTCCTCGGTGGCGCACAAGGCGCATTAACATATCGCGTATACGCAGCGTACGCCGATGACTTAATACAGAAAATACACACACACAGACTGAGAGACGTATTTATTATATACACTGCTGGCCCGTTCGGTACACGAGTTAAAATGCTGGGCAACGGATATGTTAATGCGCCGATCGCCGGAGTGGAACTGCTGCCATGAGATGAGCCAACAGGCCACCTTCGCTCGCATGGCCCAAGAGCCCCAGAAGCTGCCAAGAGGCAAAAGGCTGCCACATGCTCTGCTCTGCTGTGTGCTCTGTGCTCTGTACTCTCCACACTCTGCTTGCCACTACGCTCTGGCAGATCGTGCTCTCTCCCATGCTCTTTCTCAACTTAGTTCTTGGCAAAGCAGAAATCATATGTTAATGCGCAAAATTCTGGCATAATGCACACAAACCGGTGAATCACAAAGACACACACCTTCACACACACATACAGAGATATAGACACACGTTCATATTCAGTCTGCGACTTACCATTCAAATTTGAAGGGCAAAAGCTGCGATTCATCCTCTTCAGCGCAATCGATTTTCACAAATAATGTTGCACGTTCGTTGGGTATGCAACGTATGAGGGAACTGGAGTTATCGCTGAACGTTATACGCGGCGTTCTGTGCGGTTTTGTATCCTGCCTGGCAGAATCTACAGATTCAGAAAGAGGAAAGAGAGGAAGGAGGCATTAAGATTAGTCTTGATTTAACATAAAGATTGCTACAGATAAGTGTGCTATACAAGTTAAGTGTAGATAGACGATAGTTCTCTATTTGTTTCTTCTATAACTAGTGAATTTTCGAAGGAATCTGTTTGGTATTATATTAAAAATACACATTCTACATCTAGCAAACTGCATTCTAAATATCATATCTGTAGCTCCTTTACTTACTGAGTTCAATAAGTTTGTTCACTTGATGGATAGTTCATTTTAGCTAGTTCGACTGGGTAAACTTATATACGCGCTGCATTGTATTTCTAGCTCCATTTCTAACTGAGTTCAATGAGTGTGCTCTTATGTAGGGATAGATAATACAAACTAATTCAATGCTTATATGTATAACAGTCTGTATTTTTAATTTCATGTCTCTCGCTCCACTACTAACTGAGTTCAATGAGTTTATAGGCATATATAATTTGAGATAATTTTTATGTTTTATAGATTACACTAATATATGATCTACAGAAATACAAACATTTTATCTGCAGCCTAATAGTATACCTTTTTCTTTAAGCAAATTTCGAACGATAATGTTCACTTCTATATATGTACATAGTATCCCTAACTAATCCCCAACAACCCAGCTAATCCATGTCTACATACCACTTCTTTATCTTTACTAGCACAACAAAAGAATACCCTATTTATAAGATCTCAAGAATCTATATGCACAATTTGCTATAATCATCGCCAGACCCACTCAGGACCTCTTTCCACTGTCTGACTGTCTAATTCTGTCGCTGAGCAACTCCGCAACTAAATCTCCTGAATCTAGAAATAAGTTTTCTGCGCAGATTTCTATCTATATGGCGGCCCACAGACCGGCAACCGAGCGGCCAGCGGACTGTCTAAAGAATCGGCACTAAAAATAGTTCAAATATTATTCATACACAAACTATACTAAAATATTCGCATGTAGTACATACGTACACGCCTTTTGGTACCCCCTTAGATGTTCTGTTAGTTCTAAATATTGCTCGAGAATTAATATAAACAGCTCCCGTTGCTAATTAACTGCGGAATTATGATTATATTATGCACATGATTTTCAAATTACGTTAATATTGTAACGCCAGAGCGGCTCGTTTAGCGCACAATTATGAAGAAGAAGAATTCGCACATATTGTAGACTGGCAAACGATTCTTCAGTTACGTAATCTCTCGCACAGAGACCAGAGAAGACTGTGCGAACATAAAAATATACACACAAAATACACACACTCTATGACTTTGTCTATAATCTGATGGAAAAGGTGCCTCCCCCCTGTTCCCCGTTCCCCATTTCCCTCTTTCCTCAACTCTGCCCGACTTCCGTGTTCTATATGGTCTGCGAGTCTTACCTACTACGGCGGCATCGGCAGTTCCCGGTGTTTTTTCCATGTTTGTGCTTCAGCTAGGCGTCTAGCTATATAATTAGCCCGCAAACAGGGCCACCTTAACATGAGCCACACACACGCACACACGCACAGCACTTTCTTTATACCTTTTTCGATATCTTTGCTTTAGATTTTCACTTAATTTCGGAATCTTTGTGTGTGCAATTTCTTGGATATATCTCTCAATGCGGCATATACTATTGAAAACGTTTTGTTTTTTGTTGTTATATATTTAGAACGACGGGGGCAACGTTGTCAAAAAAGATTTTCCAAATATTTTCCGACTGAAAAATTCAATTTTCATAATTATTTTGAACACAAAGGGTAGCTAAATATACGATTTATAATCGTGCATACATATCTACTATATGTATATATAGATAAATATGACTTTTGCACTTTCAGTGTGGCTGCGTTCCGACAATGCAGCCAAGCTATGCTGCCTCCAATGGGGCACGCAGACACAGATACACTCACAGATACAATACACACGCACACAGACACACTCACATAATTGACACTGCGATCTGCTCTATATATAAATAATATATACAAGACAACGTTGAGGGCGCGCGCACTACGACGTCCAGCAGACACCTCCTGGATCTCCGATCGTTTTTCTCAGACTGAACCAGTCGAGGCAGGCAGGCATCTGCCTTGGTTGCTGCTGTCCATGCCGATGTCGCTGTCGGAGAAATTCCCCTCGGCAGATAGATAGAGAGAGATTGCTCTCTACCACTCTCCCTCTCTCTGTGTTGTTTTATTTTCATATTTCCCTCAAGAGCTCCCTTGCTGAAGATGAGCACGAGACGATCCACGAGGCACCTGAAAAGTTTGCGCATGTTTTTTGTCTGTCGATCAAAGTTTATTTCTCTCTCTCTCTATAAAATAAATACTCGTACAATGCACGCTCTCCCCTCTCTCTCTCTCTTCCTTTCTCAGGGGGTTGCCATAAGTAATTTGTTAGTAAGTAAATTGTGCATGCTGCATGCAACTGATCCCTGCAGGGGGGGTCAGGAGTCAGCAACAGATGTCCCTTTTCATATTAAGCTTAAGTTCACACACACAGGCAAGCATACACACATACACACACAGGTACACACATACAAACACACATGCATGCAGATTGTTCTCTGTTTTGATTCGTATTGAAAATTGCCCAGCAAAAGTCAACAGGTGGCAGCGGGATGAAGGCGTGAGTGTTGCAACTGTTGTACATTTCAAGTTGTTGTTATTGTTGTTCGATTAGGCTCAGACTGAGTAGAAGTGGGAGCTGAATTTATTGCGACATGAGGGCTCCGTAAAGGGCGAGAACCAGGCCAGTGAGAAGCGTCCAAACACACTCTGTATACTCTTAAGACGCGACTTCTTGGCCCAGCGAGCCTCCTCCTTCTTCAATTGCTCAATGCCCTGCACAATGGAAGAGAGAGAGAGATAATTATAGCCAGCATTATGCATAGATATATCACGTATACGCACCGTCTGATCGTTTAGTATTGCATTCAGCTGCGTGGCCAGCATAATGATGGTGAATATGCCGAACATAAGGCCCTCGAAGGTGAGAAAGAGCAGCAGAAAAATTGTCGCCGGCGGCGAGTAGGGCGAGCAGGTGCGCCAGTCATTCTTCACACACTCCGCAAACTGTGTGAGCACCAGAAAGAGCGTGTGCATCGAGATGGACGCAATGTAGAACTGCAAAGAGAAAAGATCAGAGCAGAGTGAGTTATTGCTCGGCCCTGGTACAATCTATTTACACACCGTAAAGAGCACAAAGTACTTTTGATTGTTCTCCCCCACGCAGTTGTTCACCCAGGGACAGTGATGATCCATCTTGCGTATGCAGCGCTGGCACACCGAGCAGTGATGTGCACGATCTGGCTTAATGCTGCAGCACTTGGGGCACTTGTAGAACATTTGCCCCTCGCGATAGCCCATCTGTTCGATCATCTCCTTGGTGGCATTGCCACGCGGAACGGCGCCCTAGAGAAGATGCGAAATAAAAGATTAGACAGAGTGTAACATCTACTAAGAACTGAGAACTCACCGGATCAGAGAGCATTGTGCGCAGATGGGAGACAAATGCCAGGAATGCGAGTGCTTGGAATATAACCATGTTGATGGTACTGAAGACACTGTAATTGCTGTAGTTGGGCAGCAAGATGAGCCCACAGACCACAAACTCCGCGAACAGTATTAGCAGCCATGTCATAATCACGCACACAATGCCGCAAATATCCTGAAATAATTTGGAATATATTATTTGATACAGTAACATGTTTTTCTAAAGGGCTACACACCTTGACACACCAGGCTCTGTTGCCAAGACATCGATTGTGATGATCCACTCCACCGCCGGGAGCAGCCAACGAGGTGTACGAGTAGTGCATATTCTGCTGGCACACACAGTAGTATTACGGACGCACTGTCACTGCCCACTCACGCACTCAGTTCCAGGAATGACGCATTAGTTTTTTGGATATCAGATAACAAACAGCAGGTGCGAACAGTTTATTAACAAATTCGCTAAAATTTAGATAGAACAGCTGTTCCGGCCCCAAAACAGTCGATAAACAAACACAGTGTTGGCAAACGTCAGCAAGCAGTGCGAACCAGACCTTGCCAGACCAGCGCATACCCTCAACCTAAGACAAAAAACCCCAAATTTATATAAATATATTATTTTACGACTTAACATTTCTTTATCAAATATAATGCAGTTTTGGTTGTATATATAAAATCGTTCATTAAAACATAAATACTCTTAGAATTTCAACAGCAGCAATGAAAACAAACATTATTATGTAAATTCTACGTTATCAGGTCAATATTATGCGGGTGTAAGTTTCGCCGTTGGTTCCAAGAGTGCCCAGAGACCTGCTGCAGATGATACGGCGCCCAGCAGTCCTATGGTCCTCGGTGTCAGGTTTGTGTATCCCAAAGCCGTCAGAGGAATAAAGACATCACACATATTCTTCAGCGTATCCACAAAGATATCCTTGTGTCCGAGCATTATGGCATAGGATTGCAGAGCCAGACGCCTTACATCCGCTGGTGAGTTGATGCTGGACTGGATCTTGCAGCGTGTGATGCCACCTCGGCAACTTGCTTTGTGAAGGTCCACGACACGCATAATCTCGTAGAAGTCGCGGCACAGGTTCATTATGATTGAGAATAGCCAATATTTGTTGGCCACCTCAGACCATCTCTTGGCATTCACCGTTGTCAGTCCGGTTCGTGCCAGCCACAGCAGATGATCGGCCAGCAGGAAAATGGCTTGAGAAATCTTGCTCATGGTCAAAGTGATGCGAATCGTCAGATCTGGATAGTGTATGGTACGCAGGGTGGCATAGAAGACATCTAGACCCTTGCCAAATCGCAGTACTGCAATGATAAGCAACGTTGGATTATCTTGAAGATTATAAATAGACTGGAACTTACATTTCCGGAATGTACTCAGGATGTATTCAACGGTCTTGAAGTTGTCCACCAACGCCGGATGGCAATTGTTCGTCTCCAGTGAATCCCACATGGCACGCGAGGCATATTGGATAAGTCTTGCGATTTTATCTCTGCCCGCTGCCTGATTATTCAACTGCACCCACTTATCCATGTTTATTTTTCAACTAAAATGAAGTCCAACTGTAACCAAGTCCAAGGTGCAAATGGCACTGAAATGCGTTTTAGCGTTGCCATCCAGCCTAGTAATTTCAGTTAAACTGGTCACACTCTTGTTTATATTTTTGTTACAAGTCATCGATTGCATATTATCGATATTTTCGCCGTATGATAAGTGCATGCCACGTCTTGTGCTTGTCGTAGTATTTTGTAAAATTAATTAAAAGTAGAGTAAATAATTAATTAAAAATGGCGGTTAGTTGTTGATAAACATTTCCCAGATATCATGAATGAAATTCCACTATGCTTGCAGCCACCACAAAAGGGAAAGCAGGCCACAAAGGGTGCCAAACAAATTGTCGAGGAAAACAAGACAACTTTAAACTTCTACAGAAACATGGCCTTAGCCTGCTCAGCCCCGGCTGTTCTGCTGAATTTTCTACTCTTCGAGATCTCAACGCTCACAGTGGTGAGTGGGATTAACAAATGCCCTTGTCCAGTCCAAAACCGTTTACTGATTAATTCAATATATTTTAGCTAATGCTGATCTTATCGCTGCTTATCTTGGGAGCTGCTTACCAGTTCATGGTGTTCATGTCCCGTCCAAACTACTCAGAGACTGGCGCTCTTGTGGACTCTGGAAATGACCTCAATATGGAGGGAGGCATTGCGGAGTAGGTGTTGCCTTAACTATGGTTTTAATTGTATATTAACCCAGGTTTATTGCAGAAATGTCAAGGATCTGATCATCCTGACGTCCGCCACTCTTCTGTTTGCCTTATTATCCAACTACTTCTGGTTGTTATTGCTCTTGGCACCCGTTCGCGCCGTCTGGATGCTCTGGGGCACCATCATACAGCCCTGGCTGTCGCAACGTAACGCCAGCGAGGCTGAACCCGAAGTGGATGAGAAGAAGCAACGCAAATTGGATCGCAAAATGCGCCGCATGAGATAAAAATTAGATTTGTATTCACATTGGTGTAGGTTATATAGTCATTCTTCCTATCACTTCACACTCTCACGAGGCTGCATCCTATTTTAAAACGAGATTTTACGCTTAGCAAGCCATAATTTGTTATTTTGTCCAGATTAAAAGAAGACTCGATGTCTTGACGTAAAAGAAAATGCAATCCGATTTTGGTTTTGTGAATTTTGTGCGCTTTAATTTATGTGCCAGCGTGAATTAATCCATTGACCTTTGACCATGTGTGTGGTATATATAAATATATTATATACCCTCCCTTTCAAGTTCGTTTCCCGAACAATAAAAGCACATGTCGAGCAAATACCTAAATCTCTCACTCGATTCGACCAGGCCCTGGTGCTTTGTAAATATACATACACAATATATTGTATATTATTTAAAAATAAATGTGCATTTGAGTGCAGGAACTGGTGCAGTTTCTAATTAGTGCATTTTCCCACTTTTCATATCAGCGAGCATGGCGAGGGGTGGGGGCTAAAAAGAGAAGAAACAATAAGGGAAAAAGTAAAGATATTTAGCATTTTGCAACAATTTATTCTTTGCTGACTAAACAAATATGCATCCAAACTAAAATAAGTAAGTATAAAAAATATCAAATAATAATGACAAGTGTCGATGTTTGTGTTTGGAGCTCAAGATTTCACTATTCTCACTTTTCTTCTACAACAGTTTCCAAATACCCGTCTATAGCCTATATATAGTAGGAGGCGTCAACAATTAAATGATCGTAACTAAATAACTTTATGCTCATAAGTAGAATATGAAATGTAAATGCAGGCTTAGTTATATGAAAAATGTTTATCATATCATATTTAATGTGTACTTTAACTAAGAGATTGAGAATGGAAAGATTGAGAGCGATAGCGCAGGAGAGAGAGCAGGGGAAAGAAGTGGGGACACTGACGAAGGGAAGCCGCGAGTTGAGCTACAATATCTATGTAAGGAATCCAAGCTCAACTACTAATGGAGTGTGTATGTGAGTGTGTTTGTGTGTGTTTGTTTGTGATCGTGGAACATGCGGCCTTTATCCATGCTCGCCACCAGCAGTTAGTTAACATCTGTGCTTAACTACAACAACTACAACATCCAACAATATATAATGCCAACATGGACAAGCTCTTTAGTTGTATTGCTCGGGAATGACATAGGAGATGTCGTCCCATGGATGGCGGTAGAGTCCCTGCTTGAGTCGCTTCTGGTCCATGTAATGACCAATGAATCCTATGCTGCGACCCAGCACAAACAGCGAGTTGATGGCGCCCACATTGATGTATTCCTGTGCCTCCTCGCTGTGCAGATAAAAAACAAATTAACAACTCATTCAACTCTCCTTGAACTTCCCCTCTTACCTAGTGAAGGAGCCGCTGTTGCGCAGCATATCCACGAAAGCGGTGGCAATGACACCATCCACATTCAAAATCAGATTTGGCTTCTTGCTGGTGGTGATCCTCTCCACCTCCAAGGCATACTTCAACAGCGGACATTGTGGGAAGTTCTCCATGACAAACTCCTTGATGATCTTGACACGCACATCGGGATTGTTGATAGACTTGACACGATGGCCAATGCCCAAAATTAGCTTGCCGTCCTTACGCATCTTGTTGACAAACTCCATAGGATGCAAGTTGGTGTCGTAGGCCTCCGAGAATTGTCGGGCAGAGCCATCCAACGCACCTCCAAAACGATCACCCTGCAAGCAAATCAAGAACTCATTAGACTATATCTTATGTATGATTAGTTGATCACTTACAATGGTCAGCAGACCGCTGACAACTGAGGAGACCAGATCCTTGCCAGCACGGGCACACACAATGGTGTTGTGGGCACCAGAGACAGCGGGTCCATGATCAGCTGTGACCATCAGGCACATTTCGAAGAACTTGCACACATACGAGGGCAGACAACGCTGGAACCACAGCAGCGAGATGACTCCCCCAATGCCCACATCCTTGCTGAGCACCTCACTGATGGGCATGCCCGCGTAGCTCAGCTCCTGGCCACGCTCATCACAAATTGAGGTCATAAATGAAGCTGGCTTGCGAATCAGGCCCAGCTCACGAGCCCACGAGTAATCCATGGGCACTGTTGGTGGTGGCACCTCCTCACGTGGCACAATACGTCCGGTCTTGACCAACTCGCTGTACACATGATGGATGAGTTCACCCAGCGTATCAAAGGAGTCGGGCACGTAGGCACCTGCAGCCTGCAGTGCTTTGTTCTTTGACGTGGCTGTTTCACGATCCGAATTGGCACAGGAACCGGCGTGACCGAACTGCACCTCCGATGTGAACATACTGGCACAGGTACCAATGCACCAGGCCACCAGTGGCTTTGTGATGCGTCCATCCTTGAGAGCAGCACACACGTCGTACTCCTCTGTGCCTCCCACCTCACCCAGCAGCACAATCAGCTTGGTATCCGGATCAGCCTGGTAGCGCAAGATGTGATCCATGAACGTGGAGCCAGGGTATCTATCACCACCAATGGCAATGCCCTCAATGACACCATCTGTTGCCTTGGAAATGATGTTGTTAAGCTCGTTGGACATGCCACCCGAGCGGGAGACATAAGCCACACTTCCTGGGCGATACAACTTCGAGTGCAGGATGTTATCCAACATGCCTCCAGTGTTGCCAATCTTGAAGCATCCTGGTTTCACACCACCCACCGTGGCAGGGCCAATAATGGCCACTCCCTTCTTGTCTGCCTCAATGATCAGTTTGCGGGTCATGTTCTCTGGAATACCCTCGGCAATAATGGCAACTGTGCGAATCTGTGGGAACTCCAGCACCTCCAATGTGGAATCGTAGGCAGAACGCAGTGAGGCAAAGTTAACCAGCACATCGACCTCCTTGTGCTTGTGTATGGCATCGGACATCTTCTTGTACACGGGAATCAAGATCTCCTTGTGGCCCCAGTAGTACTTCTGCTTGTGATCACCCGTAAAGGGGTACACCATGGCCACCACCGAAGGCTCATCGCGTCTGCAAGGGAAAAGAGAAGGAATTAGAAAGAGGTTACGAAGAAGGGATTCCTCTAACTCACCTGCAGATGAAGTCAAAGTCAAGCATCGACTGCACCGCACGCTGTTGCATGCCCCACACAATGGCCTTGGTGGTGTTGGAGAAGAACTTGCGATTCAAGTTCACTTTAGCTCCATTGCTGCCCTGTTGATGGTTATTTGTGGCAACTCCTCCGTCGCTCTCATCTGCCGAGATAGGTGGTAGTTTAATCGATTGTGCTTTGCTGGAGCGCAACGCTAGTTTTGGTTTTGGATTTGGTTTTGTTTTAGTTTCGAGTTTCGTATTCCCAAATGGATGGCAAGTCGATCGATATGATCGATATCATATCGTTATCGTTATCGTTATTATATCATGTGATGATGAGAGCGAGAGCGAGCAAATAGTCGAGAGATCGAGATATCGAGAGAGTATAGAGAGTTTCACATACATATACATAATATATATAGAGAGAGAGAGTATATACACATATATAGACAACATTCAATTACGATTACATTACACATTACGAGGACGAACGGTGGTTGTGGCGCGGAGGTGGTGCGAAGAGGGTATGCAAAATACGGTGGTGAAGTTGTGGTTGGTTGGTTGGGGAGATATATATTCAGTTCACATAGTCGAGGACGAGGTGCGAGGTGTTGGCCAAACAAACGTTTCAAAATTGATTTGTTATGATTTTGTGGGTGTGGTTTTGTTGATTTTTTGTTGTTGGTTGGACGAGGGCGATCAATGCAAATACATACAAAAAGAAATACAGAGAAAACAGAAATATAAATGCAGATTCATAGCAGGAATAACAATAACAAGATCAAAGCATAGCTAGATCATAAAATAGGTAGCATCATAAAGATTTAAGATGCTTCCCATTCATCCCTTTTGTTTACCAAAGAAAATAACCCAATTAAAATAACTACAACATAAAGAAAAGATATGTGGGAAGTTGAGGTGGATAAGTGGAAGTGGGAGTGTGGGGTGGGGGTGGGGTAGGTTAGTATAGGTTAGGCAATGGAGAGGAATTACTTACCGGAGCCAAGACCTTCGGCTTCCTTGAGATCAGCCTGCGCTTGCTGTCCGCCAGGCAACAGGAAGTTGGCCGTGGAGAACTCAACACTGGCCACCTGTGGAATGGGTCGCTTGCCCAGCGCCATGCCACAAATGGCAGTCATGTGCGTCTCAGGGCCAAAGACATGCAGAGGGATGCCCAGAGTGCTGCCAAAGTCGCGCATACGACGCAGACCCTCCTGATAATTGGGCCCCGCACGACGCACAAAGATCGACACATTGTGCTCGACCAGCTTGGGCTGGAACTCTCGCAGGGCGGTGATGATGCCTACAATATACATAGAGGTAAATCAGTGATCTGCTGGCCTGATAAGAGATGCGCCAATCAGTCTGAAACTCACCTTGGAAGGTCGCAGCGACATTCGTAAAGTTAGCAATGCCACCTCCGGTAATCAGCACCTTGCCATCGGGATGCTTGGGGGATGAGGTCATGAGGTTAAGTATAGTCTTGGCATACTCGTAGGTCTGCTGCTCCGAGGGAGCTCCACTGTATTCGCCATAGTTGGCCAACTCGGAGGCACCGCCAAGATCGCAAATGGTATCAGAGTAGATGACACTGGCACCACCGCCCGCAACCATGGTCCAGATGCGTCCATTTCTGTTCAAGATGGTCAGCTTCAGTGACGCACCACTCTTGGCATCCAGATCAGCAATGTATGCCTCCTCGGGATAAGCATCACGTCCGAATGGAGGAGGATAATCGACTTCGCCCCACTTTGGACGGCATATGAAATCGGCAGTCGAGTCCAGCTTGGCTGCCAGATCCAGTATGTACAGACTGTCGGCTGTAACCACCAGTGGATTGATCTCCAGATAGGTGAAATACAGTTCGGCATATGTTGCGTACAGCGCATGCACAAACTTGGCAATGCGCTCCTTCTTGGCGGCATCTGTGATGGCCTTCAGCAGCTCCGTCTTGACATCAGCCAGCGACAGCTCATTGCCCACAGGCACCTCCAGCTTCACAGCCTTGGCATCCACATCACCAATATCCACACCACCCAAATGGTAGAAGAGAATCGTATCTGCTGAGCGATGCGAGTAGATGCACACGTACATTTCCTCCTCCTGAGAAGAATTTATAAGATAAGAATTGATTAGACAATTTATCGATAGTATATATTAGTCTCTCCACTTACCTCTTTGTGTGGCAAGAAGGGTTCAATGATAAAGTTGCGCAACTTGCCCACAGTATTGCCAATCTTCTGATCCTTGTTTATTCTCTCGCCAATCCATTCCTTCACCTGTTCGAAAGTCTTCTTAACGCCAATCAGGCCCAGTTTACCACGTCGCTTGATGAGTTGATCGGGCTTAACCACAAGCGGCTAAAAAACGGAAAGGGAAAACATGTTAATTAGTGCATTCATTCATTGAACTCTGTCAGCAGCGGTGCCCAGATGGGGGGGGGGGTATAAGCACAAGACAATCTCGTCAAGGGTCAGCCGAGAGGCTGCGTCATTGTCAATGACAATGCGCAAACAATAAACACACACACACATCTGCAGTTTGTGCTTATTAGAAGATCGTACGAGTGTAAATTGAGCAAAAAAGGCAGCTGAGGGCATCGCAGAGACTGGGAGGTAGATACAGAGGGGCTAAAGCAGGGGGCAGAGACGGAGACTAACGCGATCTCTGACGATCTCAGGCGATCATTCGCTTCGCGACTACTTCAAAGTGTAATTGCATGTTAACAGATCTCGCTCACTCACACTCGCATTGACTTCACAAAAAGCTTTCAATACACAAAACTCTGTACGATCTCTTGAACCCAAAGATCTTAGGGCGTCAAATGCATTATGCTAATTGTGTGGGCTGATCTACTCTAAGGTATTCATAAGTTTTTCCAATTTTTGTTGCTATTTTTGTTTCGGGTAATTGTCAGTAAATTATCACGCCACCCGCCGCGCGTTCAAACAACAACTAAACACACACATACACATACACGACTGTTCACGCATTCATATACACTCACACACACGCTCAGTTTGTTTGAGAGATAAAAGCGAATGCTATCAAATATAATTTCGCGCCACTCATTTAATTGATTGAAGTGGCGTCGTTTGGCTTTCTATATAAATACTATATAGTGGCGATTTAAAATCTGAGTAGAAAGTAGCAACAGCCTTGATAAGGGAGGAGCAGAGTCTGTTACCTCACACACTCACTATATCATACCCTTATCTACAATATATATAGAAAATCGGCAGTTGTTTTCACTGTTTTGATGATGCCTTGTTTTTTTCGAAAAAGCCTCCACATCAAGATATTCTACAAGTACTTGTACCTGAGCACTTGCACGGCTTATTTTTAGTTACACCCCCTGAATCAGACATTGCCCCAGTTACCTTCCATGGCACGATTATCAGAGATGTCACGCTCACATCAGCTTGATTTGATAATGCGTACTCAGTGGAAATACTATCGATTGTGTATTTGTATGCTATATATGAGTGAGTATATGTATATGTATGCATGCATGCTGTGATCGGACCATGCTTATCGGCATTTCGGGAATCATGCAAACCCTGATGATGCCGGGCGTGCCGTGCGACGCTTAGTCACGACACCACGACGCAACAGCTGCTCACAACGTGGCCTCCGCCGGGTACTCGCGAGTATTCGCCGGGTAGACGTTATAGACGCCGCCGCCGCGTCGGGTCAAGTTCAATGACAGAGACTGATACAATATGAAATATATAAGATTGCATGTTTGCTGGGTGGCACAGTTTTTTTGTGTCCAGCTTATCTGTATGAGTTGTGGGTATTTTTAGATCGCAGTACTTACCGTGGTCAGCAACCAGGGCTGATCTACACTCAATTTCGACCAATCCGTATCGGCATTGACTGTGGCAAAGCGACAGGTGGCTGCGCCTGCGCCGTGCTTGTTTAGATGACGGTTCAAGATGTCCTTGCCAGTGGCTTCCGTGATCGCTTTCGCAGACATGCTGTATTAGTTGGGGGTGCTGTAGATGATAAAGAAATGATGATTAGAACATGTACAAATAAACAAAACTAGGTCAAGCTGCAATTGAATATAGAAATTATATAGAAATTATTACGATTTCATTCATAACTAAAACACTTTGGGGATTCATATAGAGAACACTATACAAATAGAGGTTTCGGGTGACTTTGTCAAGTACTTATTAGCTGTACTTTCAAACTTTGATTCTATTTACTTAGAATTGATTAGAAACGCAGTTCTCTATGTGTGTGTGTGTGTGTGTGTGTGAGTGTGAGTGCACCCAGTTTATGAGCACCTGCCTTTAAGTGTGTTTTCGTGTGAGACTGAATGGGTATGGCTGCTATTTATTTATTTGTTTGTTCGCCTCTCGCTTTCTTATATGGACGGTGTGTAGAGTGGTGTGTATAGTGTGTGTGGCGGGGGGAGAATCGACAACCTGTGCGATGTCTAGCCTGAAGTAAACTGAAATACAATATGCAAGCAATCGACGAGGAAGGCAAGCCCAAACCCGAAACTGTTGGCGAGATACCGAATCCGAGCCCGAATCTGGCACGACGACCACGACAACGACGACGACGACGCCGACGCTTCGTCTACTTGTTCGTTCGGTCTCTCTGAGTTGAATTCGCTGTTATCGTGAGTTCGTAAATTGGCTCAAGAATTAGAAATAGCAGAACTTGAAATATAACCCAGTTTAAACTTGAATTAATATACATATAAACAATATACTCATAGCACTATAAAGTGACTATATATTATGTACTATGTTCCTATTAACTAAAGACAACTCTAGCAGTTGGGGTAGTAAAACTGTTATACCTCGGAGTTGTACAACTGTTATACCTCGGATATTACGTTTGTGAGGCAGCTGGAAATTATATTTCATATTTCAGTTATGCAGTTATGAAGTTGAATATATATTTTACTAGTACCTAAAACAAAATACTGTACACACTACATATCATAATAATAATCTAATTAACCAAATACAATTGTTTGTACAGGCACTTTTCTGTCTATGACTCGTCAGATTCCTTAGTTGGGAAGCTGCAATATCATATGAAGTTATGAAATTGGATATATGGGAAATATTTCCCAAGTTGCTTGAACAGTTACGCGTATTATTTACGAACTGTCTTTAAGTTTGTCAAACTGAAGATGAACCGGTTTATCATGTTGAAGAGACTGCTTCGAAAATTGAATTAATAATGGGAAGAAAAGGAAAAGGGCAGACAGATAGATACAACTTTCACCCAAAAAAACTGTCGTTGTTTTCTTGTCTTCTTTGGGCTGGTGAATTATGCAGGTAACACACGCCGACGCCGACGTCGCACACACACACACACACAACGGTTTTTCCTGTTTACAATAACTGATCGAGCTATGCGTCGCTGCTGTTTCTATGTATATATCGGTTTCTGTTTTCTGTTTCTTCTAATTTGCACACACTTTAAGCAATGCGGGAATGGGGAACAATATAATGAATGACAATGCAAATTCTGAAGCTCCCCTTCTGGAGGCTACCCGCGCAGTTGCCAAGTACCGAATTTACATGAGGAGAGCGCGCAATTGTCGAAGTTCACGGCGATTTTCACTGACGTGGGTTGTAGATTCTCATTTCATTACGAGATTAAGCAGGCAGTGGCTCAGGTGGTTCAGTGAAAGTGGGTAAAATCAATAGTGATGCAATTTCTTTTCGTTTCTTTTTTTTCTATTTTTTTTTTTGGTGGTACCAAATGCGTCGTTGTTTCTCTGCCACACACAAATTCGCATGGATTTTTGTGTACGTGCGTTTGTGTGCGTGAGTCCCTTTCATGTTTATTTGCAATTGCAGGCATTGCAGATTGTTTTTATTATTAAATTGCATTCGCATAGTAGTTACACAAGTTTAATAACTCACTGTAACTATTATATTTTACAGCAGCTTCACTTTTTGTTAATAATTTCACACCGCAAACTTTCTTTCGATCTGAGACCTTCTTTTTATATGCATTTATATCGCGAGTTATCGATAAACGCATATTCACTCAGCGCTACGTAACGTTGCGTTACGTTAACAGCGTAGGCATTTTGCGTTAACAGGCAGAGCAGTGTGACCGTAGGGGTAGAATAATTGCACCACCGAAAACAGCTGTTATAACCAGCTGGTGAGTTAATGCTCAACGAATCAAATCAGCGATAACTAAGCGAAATTGAGTAATACAATTAAACTAGTACTTAATGTGAACACAGATTGGGGTAAAAGAAGACTCCCGCGTGCCGTAATTACGAAGCAGTCATCTTTCGCTCACATATTGCGCAGCACAAACAAAAAAAACCACAAGAAGGATGTACACAAATGCGGTGCCCGTGCTGCTGCTGCTGCTGCCCGTCATGATCTGCGCCAGCGTCGGCAATCAGCAAATTGAGGAGGGCAGCCGACAAAAGGTGCTCGCAGATCTACAAGAAAGATTCATCGGTCTCGAGGAGGCCGCATCGCAAGCATCATCATCACTGCATGAGGCCGACACACGCGAACAGGTCGAGCTGTTGCGACACTTGAATTTTGTGCCGCCAGCGATTGACTTTGGCAAATGGTCGGTGGGGCAGACGGTCACACAGATTGTGACGCTGTTTAATCAGCACACAAATCGCACAGTTCATCTCAACTCTGTCGCTGGGCCAAGCCCAGTGTTCTACAGCAGTTTCTTTGGTGCGCGCGAGGTGCCCCCGCAGGGCAACACAACATTCAGCGTGGTATTCCTGCCACGCCAACTAGGTGCCATATCAACGGGTCTGCTCATCCAGACATCCTTCGGCCGTACCGAATTCTCTGTACGCGGCGAGGGCAGCGAGTGTCCGTATCGCCTCAAGCCTCTCGTGGGCATCAAGGCGCCCATGAATGCCACACTGACGCCAGAGATACACATGTATAATCCGCACGAGCGACCGCTGCAGATACTCGAGGTAAGTGCAAGGAATGCCCAGTGCAGATCCACAACTGAATCATCTCTCTTCCCTTACAGGTGTACAGCAGCGGCGGCGAGTTCCAACTGGAACTGCCCAGTGGCGCCGCGGAGGGACCACAGAATCTGTGGGAGATACCACCGCATTCTCTCAAGCCAGTCATACGCATATCGTTCCACGGACGCACCGCTGGCAACCACAGCGCGTATATACGTATCAAAATCGCCGAGCAATCTGCGGATGGAGCCGACGGACTGCCACTGGAGCATCTCAGCGAGAATATACTAGTCATACCCGTTGAATTCGAGATCCTGCCACGGCATGGAGCCTATGCGAGGAATCCTCTAGCTGATTTTGGCCGCCTGGTGACGGATCAGCACACGGATGCGCTTCACTTCAAACTGGACATGCAAAACCAGGAGAAGCAACAGCTCATTGGCACCTACCTAAGGGATATACCAGGATTAAGCTATAACCCGCACAATGCCAGCATTGTGCTCGATCCCAAGCTGTTCGAGGAGAGCGGCAGCATCAATGATCTGCTCGTTGTGGGCAGCGGGGACGATGAGGATCAACAGTTCACAGTGCTGATACGTGCAGAGATCTTCAAGGGAGGATTGGGCTACGATCGCAATGCCACACTCTTCATCACCGGCTCCAGCATCGAGGAGACGCCGCTGGAGACGCGGCGCACGTTGGTGGTGCGCAATAACTTCGCCTTTCCCCTGGTGCTCTACAATCTCAGTCTGTCGGAGCCCATCGATGCAGCCCAGCTGGAGATGTCGTTGATGGAGCAAGAGCTGTTGCTGCAGCCTGGCGAATCAGTGGAGCTGCTGCATCTGCATCTGCTGGACGAGAAGGCCACCTTCAATTCCACGCTGCGCATCGAGAGCAACGTCACGATCTTTGAGCTGCCTGTGGTGGCCTGCACTGGCAGATTACATGTCTCGGCGCAGCCTTTCTCCTTGAACCTGTCGCCCGACAATGACTACGGGCTGGAACTGGACCTGGGCACAGTGCCCTTTGCGCAGATGTCCCGTGATGGCTACATAGTGCTGCGCAATGATAATCCGATGCCCATCAAGATTAACAATTGGTACTTCGAGCCACCGAAGCACGTCTTCTTCACGGCCGTCTTCCTGGGCTGCATGCCAACAGGATCGAACTACACGGCACCCATTCTACCCACGCCCACATCGACGCCCTCTGTGAACATCCTCTCCGAATACTGTCGCCAGCTGGAGCAGGGCGAGAGCGCCGCGTTCAGTGTGTCCATCAAGACCTATGTCACGGAGGAGAGTGTGGGCACACTGAAGGTGTGGTCCAACCACGAGCTCATCCGCACCACAGTGCGCTTCAAGGCCTCGGTGGGGCAGCTGGACATTGAGCAGGATCAGTTGCAGTTCAAGTCATGCTTTCCCGGCAAAATATGCTCCGCTGTGCTGAGCATCCGATCCAGCTTCATGCACCCCGTGCATGTGAAGTCGGTGCAGTTCTCACGTCCTGGACTGCGCTTCAAGGATTTCAATGCCAAAGGCACCACAATTGGGGCACAAACACTGACCAAAGTGGGTCGCATCTACTTCGAGCCGGCGGCGCTGTGTGGCGACACTTGCTACATTCGTCGCTCGTTCAACGATCGCGCCTTCTTCCCCACCCAAATGACGCCGGCACAGCAGGGTAACAACAATCTGCTCTACGATGGCGTCGAGGTGCGTCAACGCACGGAACTCTTCAGGCAGTTCAAGCGGCAGTTGAAGTTCATGTCCTTGACGCTGCACAGCGAGGAGCTGCCGCCGTTGGAGCTGGACTTTAGCATTGCCATCGAGTGGCCCAAGCTGGTGCAGCATCAGCCGCTGCCACCCACGCCGGCCATTGAAGTGGGTCAGGTGCAGCGTCAGTGGATAACACTGAGTAATCCCACAGCGCAACCTTTGCTGCTGGACTATTTCCTCTCGGATCCTCTGTATGCCCGGCGGACGCAGCTCTCACTGCCCCTGGAGGTGATCGATGTGAGCAGCAGCAGTTGCTACCTCACCGACAAGGATGTCTTCTCTCTGCCCGATGCGCCAGGCATAGGTGGCCCATTGCTGCTGCCTGGTGGTGCCACGCTGACCATCCCCGTGCAGTTTAGTGCCCAGCAGCCGGACAAGTACTGCACCCTGCTGCATGTGCGCAGCAACCTCACCCTCTACGAGGCTGTGTGGCTCACGGCGCGTGCTGTGCAGTCCCAGTTTCGCTTTGGCAATAGAAGACCTGGTTCAAGCACTCCTCTGCTCTTCGAGTTGGATGCACAGCAGTTTGAACGCTGCGACGGCACCATTAAACCGGATGAGGGACAGGGCAAGGGGAAGGATCTTGGTGCCACACATTCGGTGGTCACCACACGCACCTTTGTGGCACGCAATGCTGGCGTGTTGCCCATCATGGTGCGTGGCTTCCGCGTGGGGCGACGTCCCTGTGAGGGCTATGGCTTCTGGGTCATCGATTGCCACGCCTTCGAGCTGCGGGAGAACGAGACGCGACGCATTGAGATCAGCTTTACCACGGACTTTACGGCCTCACGTGTCCAGCGCACCTTGACGCTGCTTACGAATCTCAGCTACGACATTAACTATCAACTGGTGGCTCAACTGCCCGCGGAGAGTGTGGAACGTTGTGCTACCACCTTGCCACGTCCGCCTTGGGAGTCTGCGCTGAGGAATGCAGCGCTGGTGGTGCTCCTGGCCAGCTTCTGTCTGGTGCTGCTGGCTGCCATCATTGATGCACGTGCCATAATGGCGCATCAACATGCCTACGATGCGGCCAGGTACAAGGATTCAGTGCAGCCTCCGTTCAATCTGCGCAACATTGTCAAGATGCAAGTGGCCGAGGAGGCAGCAGCGGCGGCTGCAGCAGCTGCCAGTGCAGCTGCCCTGAAGGCGGAGCAGCAGCAGAAGTTGAGGAATGGACAGTTGAAGGAGCTGCGCAGGCGACAGAATGCAGCAGAGAAGCAGCAACAACAACAGCAGCAGCAGCAGACGAGCAGCAACAGCAACAACAACACACGCAAAACCAAATCCTGGACGCCATGGAGCATGGACATTGCCACGCCCCCACCAGCAGCAGTGACGCCTGCACAACAGCCCAAGCCAAGCAGTTCCCCTAAGCCTGTGAAGAAGCCATCTCCGGTAGCTGCAACGCCGCCGCCTGCTGCAGTGCGTGCGCCCAAGAAAGCTAAGCAGACAACGCCACCAACTGGAGCCACCGCCAAGCCACGCATGGAGTCCACACCGCCAGCAGAGATGCAGGAGAAGCGCACACCCACTCAGCCAAGTCAACCGAGTCAAGCTACTGTGAAGGCATCACCTCCTGCCGCAGCAACGCAGGAGAATGTCTCGCCAAGACCAGCAGCCAAAGCGAATGTGGTGGAAACACCCAAGGAGCGCGTGTTGAAGGAGCAAAACGGCAGTGCCAAGAAGCTGGGCAAGACACCAGGACGAGAGCGACGCAAGGAGCAGAAGACAAACGGACTGGGCGCAACGGGAGGCAAGAAGAGTGTGGAACGCAAGCAGCGCAACAAGCAACTGAACTTCGATGAGATGCCCGAGGCATCATTTGCTCAAGGTGCTTCCCCTGTGATCACACCGGAGGCAGACACCATGATCACCTCGCCCTGGCAGACCAGCAGCCGCGTCTCCTTCCGTGATGTGCTGCAAACGAATCCTCTGCCCGCTGTGGACAATGGCCTGAATTGGA
Organism: Zaprionus camerounensis; assembly: GCA_018904165.1. Taxonomy (NCBI): domain Eukaryota; kingdom Metazoa; phylum Arthropoda; class Insecta; order Diptera; family Drosophilidae; genus Zaprionus; species Zaprionus camerounensis. The sequence goes on from JAEIFS010000037.1 coordinate 1,715,677, forward strand.
ATCCAGCAGGAAGCGACTTGGCCAGCAGCCAACTAGGTCCCATTGGCAGTCGCAAGAGTTATCCCCCTCATGCTGTCAGTTCGCCCTGGGATCCGCTGCTGAGCTCCGAGGCGCCTGCCGTGCCCGTCTCCGTGTCCAGCAACTCCTTGAATAACTTTTCTCTCTTCGACATTTCGACAGAGCAGCCAGCACGGGGCATGGGGCAACTGGAGCTGCCCACGCTGAATGGTAAGTGCTGTAGAGGATTATAGATGTATCTTCTCTCCTCATGCTCTCTCTCTCTCTCTCTCTAGACTTTGCCTACGAACGTGAGCAGACGCAGTGGGAGCGCAGTAACTTCATACTGGAGCAGCAACAGTTGCTGCAGCTGGAGCAGCAGCGCAAGCAGCAGCAGGAGCAGCAGAAGACATTGCAGGAGAAGTTGCTGTTGTTGTCGCAAATGGAGAGCAACAATTGGCCCATGAATCAGGCAACACCAACAACAACCTGGACCCCACTGGGCTACCAAGCCTGGCCACAGAGTGGAGTAACTGCAGCAGGAGCAGCTTCGGTGCGCAATTCCCCAGTGCACACCATTAGCCATGGTGTAATACGTCCTCCTCCAGGGCTGGAGACGGCAAACTTTATGAACAACAACAACAGTTGCCAGTTGCCTGCTGTGGGGGATGCAGTTGCTCCGCTTCAAGTGAACCACAATAGCAATAATCATATCGATCATACGCACAATGCAACAACGCAACAACAACAACAAGTGGATGACGAGCGTCGGATGTCGTTGGGAATGTCCACGATGCCCACGCAGTACGATCCGTTTACCTCGCCAAGCTCAATCTGGTCGGACAATTGGCGCCAGCGCAACAATCACATGAACTGATCTGGAACTGGTACTGGAACTGAAACTGATACTGATACTGTAGAAGGTCTATCCAAAGCTCACACTGATCAAATCTAAGCAACCAAATGAAATTCTTACACTATGATATATAGACACTTAGGATACGATACGATGATACAACACAAAAAAAGATCATCTTTTCCAATTTGACTTTTGACTACAAATAAAAAATGCAAAGATTTACGACTTTCAATGAAAGACACTACACAGTACAGGGTATCTTCTTGCTGATCATCTCAAACAGGAATTAACGAGACATATAAATATATTAATATATATTAGAATCCTGCTTAAATGCATTCGTTGTGTACTTAAAAGTACTAATCATAAACACTGTACTCATTTTCACTGTACCCATTTTAATAGTGCATGATTTATTTGCCTCCTTGAATGCATTCATGCAGGGCTTTAATAAACTATGCGAATCCGTGAGTCCGAGAGATGACTTTATTGTTATTGGCATGTTACCTACATGTTACAGACATGATCCAGACATGTTACTGACGCGTCACAGACAACACAAAAAAAACGAACTCAAAATTTGGGAAATGTTCTATATAAAAATGTTTATACAAGGAAAGTTTAGCATAACAAAAATCATTTGTATAATTGCAAATTGCCTATGGAGATGCCTTTGATCATATTTAGTTCCGGTCAGGATTAACTTAAGCCTTCTCAGTTGTTCTCCTTGTACGTGATGATGCCCTTCTCGATGAGATCGGGCACCTCAACGGCCAACCAGGGTGCCAGACCCAGCGCCATGGCGTGAGCAATGCCAAACTTGGGCACATTGCGTGCCCACAGTGGCTTGAAGTGATCCGTCAGGCAAATCTTGCCACCACGATACATCTTTGCAGTCTTGCCGTCCAGCTCTGGCAGCGCTATCTCCGGTGCTGTGGTGGGGTATGTCACAGGAATGTCGAACTCCACATCGAACTCGTACTTCAGCAGGTTGTGCATGTACCAACACTTGCCGAACCATTTGGTGCCCTCTTTGTTGGACTCCAGACGGAACCAATCGCTGCCCGACTGCTTGTTGTTCTCCACATACTACAAGGTAATTGAAATTGATTAATGAAAATTAATTTCATTGATAATCTTCCTACCTTAATCAGAGCTTGGTATTCCTCCTTCAGTCTCTGCACCCAGATGTCTTTCTCACGTGGTCCAGCGCGTATCTGCAGCAATGGGAGGCTGCTCAGTGTTTTTCTGGTGCTATCGTCGACCATTGTGTTAGTTTATTTTATGTTTTTAAAGTGCACAGTAAATAAAAACAATTATTAAACATAAACACACACCTGTGTATGTGTGTGCGTGCGAATGTGTGTGACACGTAGTATTAAAATAACAACAGCTGTACTTAACATTTTCGCGTTATGTTAATAACAGCAACCAATCCGGCCCAACGATGTTGGTCCTTTTTGAGTAACAATTGTAGTAATAAGCAAAAAGAAAATGCATTACAATTAAATATAAATAAAATATAAATGATATAAAAATACTACAAAAAATGTCCTAGCTCATTTCTATGTGTTCTTTTGCCTAATTGTTTATTTCCAACTGCCAGCCAGAACAAATTTATCGATAGCATGCGTTAGATAAGTTCGCATTATGGCGGTGTATCGATATTATAATTTTTCAGCCAGATCTGCGGTTGCAATTTGTAGAAAAAATATAGAAAATATAAATAAACAAATATACATAAAAGTTAAAAATGTTTGAAAAGAAGAAACAACCGGAGTACAAACCTTATGTCGATGGAGTGGAGCTGGAGAACCAGTTCATAATGCGATTTCCCAAAGTAGGCGATGCCAGTTTGTTTACAGTTTCATATGAAACTCATTTTCCTCATTTCCCTTACAGCACCTGGCGAACATTGTGCACGAATCAATTCAACAGGGAAGTATCAAGGATCGACTATTGATACAATTGGATCAGGACTTGCGATATGGAGAAATACGACTGGATGATCAGTTGCTGTATGCCAAGATCGTGGATCTGCCAACGGTTATGGAGAGCTACAAGACGATTGACAACAAGAGTTTCTACAAGTCGGCAGACATTTGTCAGATACTGATATGCAAGGAGGAGCCGGAGGATGAGACGGAGAAGGAATCGCCAAACAAGAACAAAAAGAAGGATCCCAACAAGGTGGACAAGAAGTATCTGTGGCCACACGGGATTACGCCACCTTGTAAGAACGTGCGCAAACGACGCTTCCGCAAAACGCTGAAGAAGAAGAACGTAGAGACACCCGAAATCGAGAAGGAGGTGAAGCATCTGCTGCGAATCGACAACGAAGCAGTGCGCGTAGACTATGAGATCATAAACGAGGAGGATAAGCCGAGCGACGAGCTGGATCAGTCGGATATCAAGCCGTACAACGATGCCGATGAGGATCTGGTGGATGACACGATGCATGCCAGTGATAAGACCTTAAACGAAAGTGCTTCGCAGCGTGATATTAACGTGGAGTCCGATGACGACGAGATTGGCAACTTCGACTCACATCGTACATCAAATGTGGGCGTGGCAGCCCATGACATTTTCGGTGAAGAAGTCTCCTCCACAGATGACGAAGACGAGGGCACCATGCAGGGCAATGATTCGCGTGCAAGGGCCCACGAACTGGAGGAATCCTCTCGTCTGTCTGCCGACGATTCACGCATGTCTGATTTGTTTGGCGGCACAAGTGGAGGCAACGGTGGCGCCAGTGGCAGCAAGATGGGGCACAATGAGTTCAACAAATCCATGTTTGGACGCGAGACCAGTAGTCCCAAGCTGAGTGCAGCAGGCTCCAGCTCAAATCTGGCTGCACCCAGTGGTTTCTATGACAATCAGATGATGTCCAAACGGGAGGAATTCGATAACCTGGAGTTCATGGATGATCCACAGCCACAGTACACGCAGCAACAGGTGCACGAAAAGATCAATCAACTGACACGTCAAATCAGCGAGCTTAAGGCACAGCAGGCCCAGAAGTCGACGGAGATTGCATCGATACAGAACGCGACACTGAAGCAGCGCATGCAAGAGACGCTCGATAATCTCTACACGCAGGTCATAGAACGAGAGCTAGAGCTGAAGGACTTTGAGAACATGCTAGAGCAATAAGTCAAGAACACAATTTACAATAGCAAATTAAGTGAATCACTCATAATTTAGAGATAAGCAAAAAAGTAAATGTTTGTATGTTTGTGTATATATCGTTTGTATTTGTAAATATACTGAAAATGTAAACAAAAGGCCTATTGACTTGTGCGATAGATTGGACTATCGATATGCCGGCACTAGTGCTGCGTGCGATATATCGATATAAACGTACCGTATAGTTCAGCAACATTTTGTGTTTATTCTCGCGTCACATACGGCAACTCCGCAACAATTTTCTATTTGCCCTGAGAAGATTTTGCAGAGGTTTTTCACGAGAAAAAAGCAATTTTCGCATGCCAATTGTACATTAAATGGAGTGCAAAAGCTAAAGGTGTGCATCGACATTAAAGGGAAGGACGCTGCAGTGACCGCAGGGACAAGAGCAGCGCCACAACAGCAGCACCAGCAGTAGGCAGCGCAGCAGCAGCAACAACAATTGCAAATTTTCGGCCAGCTGCATTTCACATCTCCTTTGCTCAGCGTTTTGTTTTTTATATTATGGACAAAAAATCATCGCCCGTGCGACGACAAAAGCGCCAAGCGAAAGTAATCGAGGAGAACCATTGGGACTGCAGCGTCTGTACGTACAGGAACTCGGCGGAGGCGTTCAAGTGTCGCATGTGTGACGTGAGAAAAGGTGAGTGACCTCGATTTCGTGTGTGTGATGACTGCGCGCCGACTGCGACGTTGGCTGCGGCTGCCCGCGTCAACGTCAACATCGCAAATGGGTCGCGTTGAGTAAATTTCAATTACTCATGCCCAGCATAGTCACACACACACACACACACGCCTACTGGCACCCTACTTCTCTCCCTTCCTCTCTCACATTTGTTTTTTGTCTTTCTCTTTGTCCTGGCATAGGCACCTCCACGCGCAAGCCGCGCCTGAACTCGGCGCTAGTCGCTCAGCAGGCGGCCACACTGCCAGGTGCCAGTGGCAACATGCCCAACGGCAAGCCGGCGTCCAGTTCGCGTCATGGCAGCGGGCACGACAGACAGCGACACAAACGTTATCCGGCACGTTTGAAGAACGTCGATAGATCCACGGCACAGACGCGGGAGGTCACTGTGAACTCCGTGACGGTGCTCATTACGGAATACAAAGCGAAGCCGGTGAGCAGCAGGCGCGAGTCCAGTGAACAGAGCTTCAGTGAAAGCAACGATAGCCGGAGTTAGGTCTAAACTAGACCAATGTCGTTTTATACCAACCAAGCAACCAACACACACACGCATACACGTTTCTACACGTATATATTCTCTCAATTCCCTGTCTCAGCAAGAAGATGCCTCCCCCTGTACCCCTGTACCACTGTACCCACTTGTACCCAGCTCCCCTCTAAGTGTACAACTAAAAATTGTAAATTCTAATATTAGGCCTAAGTACAATTGTAAATCTACATAGCCTGTTCTTAAGTTAGCAAGTATTAAGCGGTCTTCACGTGCCCCCAATGATGATCATAATGATGATGATGATGATATTGATGATGCGATGCCACAATGATATCTTCCACACTCTCTCAACACGCTTAACTAGCCGAAATGAAATGCATTTAAGAAGACGCTGCGGTTCGGCTGCGAAGACGAAGAATTCCCCCGTAACGAATAATTCATAACAAAGAGTAGTAAAAGAACATGGAGAAGAGGAGGAAGTTGGAGAAGAGAATCGGATCACGATCAAATTTGTACATATATCTATATATATTTTTAACAAAGCGACAAACTGTCTCGTATTGTAATATTTGATTCCTAATTTATTGAAGCGCGTATGTCGTACATTGTGCATCGTATACCGTATGTCGTATATCGTATATTGTATATCGTACCTTGTGCGTGCAGCTCTTGTTTATATGTAAGTGTCAAATTAAAGTATAATTTGAATAAGTAAAGCAAAGCAAAGCAAGAAATGTTCAATGTTCCGAGTAACTCCAGTATAATATTTAAGGGCTGCCCCACTGTACTTTCTGTTAATGCACCTCCCCCCTCTGTTTACTTATTGCTTATTCCTCTTCGATTCCGGGCGCAGCATGATGTGAAACATAGAATCTCTAGTGAATTTGCTAATTTAATAATTATTTTCGTATACAAGACTGATTAAGCGAATACTCCAGACGAATCTAACAAGATCAATAACGATAGCCCACACATTGAATTGAGTTGAAGCTAAAATAGTTAAAACAAAACACAACTAAACGAAATAATAGAAAGAAACCCAAGATGAACAACAATAGTAACGATTACTGCAAGCATTTTTGTACTTAGCAAAGCTTTAGCGAGCTTTGCCTTTACCACATACATACATACACCAACGCAGACACACACACGGATATATAGTATGTATACATAGACGAATCAAAAGATTTTGATATATACTTTTTAGTAGCGAATAACTGGATTAGATATGCATGTTATATGTAATTTTTGTCAAAGGATTTCTTCGCACATAGGAACGAATAAAGGAATGAAGAGATGAGCGGACAGAGAGACAAACAGACAGAGAGACGAACAGACAGAGAGACTAACATTCAGAGAGACGAACAGACAGAGAGACAAACAGACAGAGAGACGAACAGATAGAGAGACAAACAGACAGAGAGAGTCATAAGCAGATAGACAGACAGACAAGTTCAACTGAGAGAGGGATAAACAGAGTGATCGACAGGCAGAACTACAGAGAGATCTATAGAGAGACAAGCAGACGGACATACGGAGAGACCGAAGGTCAGAGAGATTAACAGACAGAGAGATAGAGGAACGGAAAGTAAGCAGAGAGAGGGATCGACAGACACAGAGACAAACTGGTGATCACAGAGATAAATGAACATATAGAAAAATAGACAGATCCAGAGAATTCAGGAACAATATACAGAGGGACGGACGGGAGCACGATACAAACCGATAAAGGGTCAAACAGACAGAAAGTTGAAGAGAACGATCGACAGACAGATCAAATAGGCAGACAAAGAGACAGACAGACAGACAGACTGATCTGCAGCCTTAATTGTGCCTATGAAAGACAAACAGAGAGACCGAAAGAAAGACAAAGAGACCGAAAGAAAGACAAAGAGACCGAAAGACAGACAAACTTTGACGTAGATAGTCAAGATTTCCTCGGAAACTGATTGAACAAACAGACAGGGAGACTCGCCTGTAGATCAATCTTTGCCTTAGACAGATAAGAAGACGGAGAGACAGACAGACTTGCCTCCATTGCCAACTGAATCTTATACAGACAGACAGACAGAGACGTGAACAGACAAAGAAACGAACAGATGGAAAGAAGAACAGACAGAGACAAAGAGACTCGCCTGCAGATAGAATTGAGCCTTAAACAGACAGACGGACAGGCAGGAGAAACGGCAGACAGGCCGACATGGAGACCGACAGACAGGGGAGACAGGCAGACAGACAGCTTCGCCTTAGACAGATAGAGAGACGAGGAGACGCACAGAGACTGGGAGACAGACAAACAGATGGACAGACAAAAAGACTTGCCTGTAGATCAAGCTTCGGCTTACAAAGACAGAGAGACGAAGATACAAGGAGACGGACAAACAGATTTGCCTGCAGTTCGAACTGAACCGAAGACAGATAGACGTACAGGAAGAAGAGACATACAGACTAGGGAAATAGACAGACAGGGGAGACAGACAGACAGAGAAACAGACAGACAAACTTGCCTGCAGTTCGAACTGAATCGAAGATAGACGAACGCACAAGAAAAAGGAGCAGACAGATAAGAGATACAGACAGACAGGGAAGACAGACAGACTAGGGAGACAGACAGACAGAGTTGCCTGCAGTTCGAACTGCGCCTAAGATAGTCAAATAAATGAATGAAAAAAACAAAAAGAAAAACTTCCAAATATACGCAAGACGAGACGCGATTTAGCTCGCTAGGCAGCTGATGATTTTTCGAATAAGTATTTGAGGTTCATAGTTTATACTTCTATAGCAAACGATATACATGAATATAGTACGAACAATTAACAATAAACTAATTAATTGCACACACACAGACACAGACACAGTGAAGACTTCATGTAAAGTACGTAACAAAAAAGAAACAAGTTTTAAATAAATTTCGAAACTAAACTTTAAAATTGTCTTTAAAGCATCCCCCAGGGAGGCAGGGCAGAACGAGGCATGCTCGCAGAGTGTGTGTGTGTGTTTGTAAGTGTGTGTGTGTGTGTGTTAGTGTGTGTCGAGTGTGCTCTGCTACAGAGCAGGCTGGCACAGTTGCGCCACATCGCCATCGCCATCTCTCTAGCTACGCCTTTGGCAGCTGCCTCAACTTTCGCACGCTTCGCAAATAAATTACAAATTGTTTCGTTCCAGCAACGTCGTCGTTGGAGCTGCCTCTGCCTCTGCTACTACTTACACACTGCCTGCCACGCCCCCACCACCCCCCCTTCCCTGCGCCCTTGTGCCTTCTGCCAACAATTCGTTTCAGTCGACGCTGACATTCGAAAATTTCGTTCGCTTTTCTCTAAAATGTTAAAATTCACAAGTCCTTCGTGGCGCGTTGTGTCTGTCTCTCTCTCTCTCCCCTGCTGCCTCCCTCTCTCTCTGTCTGTCCTGCTGTCTATGCCTTACTGCCTGAAGGCACTCGCTGCTGTGTTGGGCAGGGTGGCTAGCGGGGGCACAACTTGCGTTATCAGCGCTCGCTCTGTGCGCTTATCTTTTTCATGTACGTTGTACGTTCCATTCCTGCCTCGTGCCTTTGCCTTTGCCTCCACTATCTATGTGTGTGTGTGTGTGTGTGTGTTCGCTGCTGCTGTTCTCCGGCTCCTTTGGCTTCTTATCCGTTTGTTTGTCCGTGCTTCCGACTCGTCTGTGCGACCGTCCGCACATCCTGCCCCAGCTCCTGACGCTGCCTTCCTCCCCCCAGCAGCGCTGTGCTCTTTGTTATACCCTAGAAAATGCTTAGAAGAAGGTATACTAACTTTGTGGTAACGTATGTAATAAGTAGAAAGAGGCGTGGCAGAGCATACAAAGTGTATATGTTCTTTACTTGGATATATTCTTAATCCCTGTCTGTCTCTCTTTTTGAACGTCGATATCTCAGCTATTATACAAGCTAGCGACACTAAATTTGGCATGATGGTTTCTGTATACCACAGGCACATCTAGTTTATTTCAAATTTGGAATGCCACACCCACCAGCCCCTGCAATTCAATAATTTACTTTTTCTATACGTTTTGTAAGCCACGTATGACAGCTATAACTATCTGACTTATACAAATACATAGCTCATTAAAATATCTAGCTCCCCACCAAATTTCAATTCAATCGCACAATAAACACCAAAGTTATGCAAGTCAGCGCTTAGCTGCTATAGTGCTGCCTGCCCCTTTGGGTATGCTGTAGTTTTTGCGTGCTAGCCTACACGTGTGTGTTAGAGTGGGAAAGCTATAGGTGGCAGTAGAGACTGACTTTGTTAATTGTTAGCAAATTTGTGAGGTTTTTTAAAATTAATGTAAAGGGTATCTTACAGTCGGGCTTGCTTCATTATAGCATTTATCTGGCTACACTTGCTGCTCTTCCACTGTGTGTGCGTGTGTCTATGTGCCTGTGTGTGTGTGTGTGTGCCTCCGGTTGTATTTGTGTCGTAGTCAGCAACAAAAATGTGCAGCATTTGGAAAATGTTTGTTGAGTCTTCTGCTCCCGCTGCCACATAACGCATTCGCCGCATGTGCCCCGCACTGATGCTGAGCTGAGCTGACCAGCGCGCGATCGTCAAGCCGGACAACACACACACAGGCAGTTATGTAGTATATATGCTGTATGTATGTGTGTGTGTGCGTGCCAGGAAAAAGTTTTTAGAAGGAGCAGGAGGCATGTGTAATCCCAGCAAGTAACTTGAGCGCTTTATGGCACGTGCATGTAACAGTAGCTAGCTGAGAGAGTGTCTCAGTGTGTGTGTGTGTGTGTGAGGGTGTGGCAAGTGTGTGGGGCGGGGGGCGTAATGGTATCTTAAAGCTCTCACTCGCTGCCTCGCACACTTTAAGCTCAGCGCGGGCTTTAAAGTTTTGCGCGTTTTCGGCATTATCCGTTTTAATTACATTAAAAGTTTTTGGCATTAAATAAATTGTGGAAGAAGGGGGCAGAGGGGCAGCGCTAGGGGAGGGGCAGAGGTAGAGGGTGGGGTGCAGGGAGGAGGGGAAGTTAGCCTGCTCTTGCCTGAACTTATGTCACTTTGATCCCAGAGTAACTTTTGCTGTTCATGCGAGAGAAAAGGCAAGACAATGGCGCAGGACAGCGTGTGTAAGAGGGGGTGCGGAGGTGGCCTCATCCCCAAGTCCAGGCACAACCCTTACTACAGCTATGCGCCTGCCGTGCCGCCTCCCCTGCTGCTCCTCCTCCTTCTGCAGCTGTAGCTGTAGCTGCTCAGTGAGTCGCGCGTAATCAAGTTTAGTGTTTAAGGCTTTAAATTGAAATTCCAGCATTAGTGAAGGCAGTCAGGCGAGGGCAGGGGCGTGCGCAGGAGGCAGGGGTGTCTACCAAGAGCAGGCAGAGGCTTGGGGAAAGGGTTCAAGCTGCAGCAGGAGCAGCAGCAGCAGCAGCAAATGAGCAACAAATTGCAATCATTGAGCGCACTGCACGCTCCATAAATCAATTAACAAGCTGCCAGGGGAGCAGGCAAAGAGAGAGAGAGGGGGGCAGGGGTAGGCGTAGGGTGCGGGGGGAGGCGTGGCACCTATTGGCACCTATGAATAGCGCGTCTAATTAAATCATTATCGACACGCGCCACGTATTCAAAACTGGCCCAATCAAAGTGTCAGCTGCGCTGTCACTGCGCTGCCGCGCTGCCTTGCTGCCGCTGCCTGCGTCAGCTGCGCAGTTGACGCCATTGTATTTATTTTCTCTCATGTTAAAATCAAATTCCCGCGTGTGCAATTTTTCATTTGGCCTGTGAAAATGAAAAAGGAAGTGGAAAAATGTGTTAAGGTGCGTGTGTGTGTGTAAGTGTGTGTGTGCGTGTGTGTGGGGGTTGGCTGCAGAGGCTGACGGCTTCCGACGTGCTGTGCTGTGCTGGCGCTGCTGACAGCGCTGCCGCAAAACTTAAAGCGATCTGGCAACTTTAAAATGCAGCACGCAGGCAGCGCTGCCAGGGCCAGAGGCAGAAGCAGAGGAGGACACATGCCGACGCCGTTGCCGTTGCCGTCGACAGGTAGCAAGAAACATGCCGCATGAGGCAAGTCCTGGCTGCATACACACACCCCCACACACACACACCCACACGCTCTAAACAAAACAAAATGCGTTGGCAAAGCGGCGAACAGGAGAGTAAGAGAGAGCGGGCAGAGAGAGGGCAGCGGGCAGAGGCAGAGGCAGCTGGCGTCGACAACGACAGCAAGAGCAACGTCATTTTTGTAAGGACGAGCAAAGGCAGCAGCAGAGGGCAGAGGCAGAGGCAGCCAGCAGAGACAGCAAGCGAAGGCAGAGGCAGCGGGCAGATGCAGAGAGAGAGAGAGAGGAACAGCAAGTGTAGGCAGCGGGAGAGCGCGCGCAGGCAGAGGCAGCGCAGCAACGACACCAAGTGTACAATAGCTTTAAGCTTAAACTCTTGCACACACACACACACACATTAACAGACACAAAGTTGCACACACACACTGACTTGCTCAGCGCATGCTGCTCAATACAGGGTCACGTAGCGAGCGCAGCTGCTGCCTCTGCTGCCGTCTCTCTGCCTCTGTCTCTGCTGCCATTGCTGCTCTGCAGCCAAGCGCGTCGTGGGCCTTGAGCGCTGCGAAAGCTTCAACGTCAGCTCAGATCTCTGTAGAATTCTTCTACCAAACGAAACGCCCTGTACACAGGCAGCACTGCTGCAGAGGGGGGCATAGTGTGGGGCAGGGAGGGGCAGAAAATTCACGGACGAGCGCTATATGTCCAAGTCCAAGAAAGAAAAATACTTGCCATGCGACAACAGAGAGCCCAGCCAGGCACCAGGGCTGCACAAACAGACGCAAGACCTCGAGTTTGTTTTAAATTTAAACTTTAAATATATTTCTGTCTGTCTGTTTGTATGTGGCTTGAAAACAGCTGCATCAATAGGAATAAAAGGCCAGAGAAATGTTTGAGAACTTATTATCTTAGCTAACTTTGGCATAATTTTGAGTAGAGTTCTATATAGGCAAGATATAGACTAGAAAGTTGCAAATTTAGTTTTCTAATTTAAAGAATTGTTATCGACAATAAACAAAGATGAAAGTTTAATAGTTACTTTGCTAGACCTAAATCAGTTCAAAGTTCTATATATTTTAGTTATGTTCAATTTTAGTGTAACAATAAATAAGATTAATGTTTTATATTATATATTAGTTTACCCACCTAGACTAAAGTACTGTATTTAGTTTAATAATCTAGAGAATAATTCTTGGAAATAAGCATAATCAGATTATAGCTATATAAAGCTTATATCTTGATAGTTATTTCCTTGTATATTGCCAAAAATCCGCCTAAACTTCTTTATTTTCAAAACAGACTAAAATACTATAATACTAATATAATACTAAAAAATACTATAACTAATATAACTAGTTATTAGATATTATTTTTGTCAACAGCCTAAAAGCAGTTAAAAGTTCCTTTATTGTTTCCTTCCCAGTTTTTAATTATACTTAACTTCTATAAATAGTTTCATAAACTTGACAATCAATCTTGGAAATTATGATAATCAAACTATAGCTCTATGCAGCATATATTTCTATTGGTATTTCTATAGTTTCAAATCAGACTAAAATACTATATATTTAAACTTCTCAGATTAAAGTTATTTATACTTAGTTTAATATTATTTTTGTAAACAGCCTTAAAGTAGACAAAAGTTCCTTTAAAGTTCCCTTCCCCGTCTTTAATCAGACTAAACTTCTATATTTAGTTTGTTCAACTTCAGAATTATTCTTGTAAATCATTCTAATCAGACTATAACATAGTTCTATTAAGCATAGATCAAGATAGTTATTGAAAAAATATCTAGTTTAGGAAAAATACTGATAATTATTTTCTTTTACTATGGAAAAATGCTTCAAATCTAAACACTAAAGTTCTAAAGTTAAATATCAGACTAAAATTCTACACTAAACCTTTGAAGTGCGTCATAAATACCGGCTATATCGGGTGTACGGGTCTTATGATTTTTTTTTGAAACTAACATGACACAATTTCACACAGTTTCCATTCTCTCAGACATGTCAGACCAAAACAACAGCGATTTCAGCCGAAAAAGCTGAAACTTTCTTATCGCTGAACAAAACTTAAATGATATTTCAGTTTGTACAGCTGACAAGACTGATAAGAGCACTGAGACTTTGTGCACTGTGCGAAAGGAGGGACCTGGAATAGAAGAATGTTAGACGGGAAGAACGTAGAGACTTACAGAAGAATTTAGACAATAAAAAAGTAAAAAACATACGAATAAATACTTAAACTCAATGAAATACTTACAATTTTAAATATTCCACTCTTTAAAGCTAAAAATTAACCACAAATTGTTAAAAAAAATATGTATAAATAATATATACTCATGTAATAAATACTCATGTATTTTAAAACGGAATAAAATACTGTTTAAAATTGATAAATAATAGAAAATAATAATTAAGTTAAACAAATATTCACAAAATATGCCTTAAATGCTAAATATTTAAAAAACTAACCTCAAAAATGTGTATTTAATATTCTTGAATTTGAAGCTTTAATAAAATACTTTGATAAAAAAGTAAGACAACTAGAAATGTTAATAGTGCATTCTATTAACTTATAATTTAATTTAAATTATTTTATTTTCAAAGTGAAAACCTAACCTCAAATATTAAAATGTAATTTAAATATTTGTATACTTCAAATATCAATAAAATACCAAAGAAACTTTAAAAAAGAACTTAGAACATGTCTTTACAATTTTCAACCCTTTAAAATAGCACAAAAAATCAATAACAATATGAAAACCTGTTCTACAACTCACAGTAAATTTCTCGCAGTGCAGCCTAGTGTCGAGTTCTAGGTAAATCCGTCGCCAGAAGAAATCCCCCTATATGGAGCATACGGATCAAATACACGGACTCCAAATTGCAAGCAGTTTCCAGTTGCCATGACGCAGCCCTGGCAACCCGCAAGGCGGAGGCGACGGCAACGACGACAACGACGACGACGACGACGGCAACAACAACGACAAGGCAAGGCAAGGCACGGCACGGCAAGGCGACCAGGCAGGCAGCTAGCTCCAGCTCTGGCTGGGAGCACACTGGGGCAGCTTGATGGGTAGAGAGAGGGGGGCGACAAGGCGGAGGGAGGCGCGGGGGCAGGGCAGCGCCCATTTGAGGGAGCCATCAGGCAGCGCATTTGTTGGCACAGCGCACAGCGTTTGACATTTCCCGATACTTGCTGGGGCGGCGCGCCATCAAGTGCCAGCAAAGCCAATGGCAGCGCACAAGATAAATGAATTGAGTACTTTATGGCGCGTCAGCCACCAAAATGTTCCACATTGAGCTGCGCATGGCGTGCGGAGAGAAGAAATACCTGACTTGATGGTGCGTCGCGTCCAAGCAAGTGCGTAGTTTGTAAGGCGGCGCAGTCGCGTGCAGATGAATATGCTACTTGCTGGCGCGCTCTGGCTGTGCCCTCCTCTACCCGTGCGTCGCCATCGACGGCGATGTTGCTTGCCTGCCAGTGGTGGGTAGACGTTGGCGTTGGCAGCGGTGAGGCAGCGCAGGCGGCAGAGCGGGCACAGCAGCGCTCTCTCCGTCATTCTCTCTCACTAAAGCGCGCTCTCTCGCTGAGGCGCTCTCTTACTTACGTACTCTCTGACTAAGGGCCTCTCACACATTACATCTTGCAAGCGCTCTCTCACTAGCACTCTCTCAGGCAGTGCTGCCAATTTAACTGTTTTCTCGTCTAGCCTGACTTTTTTATAGCTGTTTCCTCAACAAGCTTGGCTTTTTTCCGGCAAGTCTGACATTTTTAAGCCATTGGCTTGTCAAGTCTGCCTTTTTTTAAACACAAAATTTGCAAATGATGTCCTATCTAGCCTTTTTACTAGCAGAAACTCTATACAAGTTAGCTTCTTTTATTGCAACTCCATAGAATTTAGCTTTTTTTTTAGTATAATTTTTCTTCGCTCAAAAGTTCTGCCAACACTTCCGTCAGGCACTCTCTCGCTCAGTTGCTCTCACAGACACTCTCCCTCTCTGTCGCTCTCTTTGCTGGCTTGCGCTGAATGAGCACATCAAGTGCCGCATTTGAAATTCAACGTATTTTAGTGCCCACAGCCAATTGGCAACTGGGCAGCAACTGCAGCAACAATTACAACACGCACACACATGCACACTCACACACGCTTGCATTGTCTGATAAAAATGCATTGCCTACTTTTGCGGGCTTTGAGTCGGTCGCGATAGCAAAGCGCCGCAATTATCTATGCGCTGCGTATTGCGTATGCAATTTATACGCATATAATACACGCACACACACATGCACACAAACACACACACACAGAGTTGCATTTGCATATTCCCTCCCTCCTGTCCTTTGTTGACCCCGCTGCTTTTCATGTTGCACATTTCATGCATTTCCTTTGTGCTGCCAACTTATCAAGCTTCCTGTCCGGCAACCCACGCACACCCCGCTGCTCCCCCTGCAGTCCAGCCCACCACAGCTTGCCCACATTGAGATCCGCCGCTTGCACATGCACACGCCCACACGCCCACGCCCACAACCACTGACCCACCTCACTGCCCACCGCCACCGCCACCGCCGCCGTCGTCTGGCCTCGCATTAAGCATATACAATATACAATAATACATTCCCCACATGGCACTGCCCCTCCCCCTACCCCTTGCACTTTGCATTTGCCCCTTGACACGCCCCCCTCCCTCGTTGCACTAGATGATTCTGACATGATTCTGCATTTTTGCAGCACGCACATAATTTTTGCGATTATTTTTGATTTTGTTTGTGAGTTTTTTTTTTTTTTTTGGTCAGCATATGCTCTGCAGATCCCGGGCAGTTTTGATTAGTTTGTTCTTTTAGTTAAAGAGAGAATTAGAAAGGGAAGAATATAATATAGTATAAATATAAATGTAGATAAAAAGGATGTAATGATCTAGCTCTGTTTCATTTCTCCATATCGTTTAAATAAGTATAAAACTTTTATAAATTTCAATTTAAAACAAGAACGAAGACTACCTTGCGCATGCTGAAGCTTCTCTATCTTTGCAGGTGCTTATCTGGCTCAATTGTTCCAATACTAGTTATATATAATGGTGCAGAACTATATGGTATTGTGTATATTGAATATTACTATATGTCTTATTTTGATTTGCACTGATAAGTTTAGTTTAAAATCAAAATTGTTCTTCATAAAAAACCTTCTTTTCAGCCGATAGTTCCTATGGCAGCTATATGTTATAGTGGTTAGATTTTAATGAAATTTTATATGCATATAATATATATAGAAAAAGTAGGATACTGTAAGTTTGATTGCAATATCTTGACAAATAACAAAAATGGGCCGATAGTTTGTATGACAGCTATACGATATATAGGTTCAATACGGCTAGTTCCGACTTATTTAAAGCATGCAGCAATAAGAAGCATGTGTGCCAAGTTTCATCAATATAGCCTTAAAACTGAGAGACTAGTAAGCATTGCAACAGACAGATACAGGGGCAGACAGACAGACGGACAGACATGGATAGATTGCCTTATCTGCTGATACTGATTCAGAATATATATACTTTATGGGTTCGTAGATATCTGCTAAGGTGCGTTGCAAACTGCTGGACAAAATCAATATACTCCAAGCGTACAATGAATCATTTAGTTTACTATATAGAATAGAATATGATAAATCTTTAGACTGTTTATACTCTAAAGAGAGCTAACTGTAACTACAGTATACAAAATATGATAAGAGTTTAAGATCTCTTGGTATAATAAAGATCTATTACACTTAGATGTATGTTTTGATTATGGGTAGATGAAAGTAAAAGTTCTCTAAGTGCCATAAATACTTATTTGTCTGTACATTTGCAGATCTATTAAGATGCTAAGGAAACTGAAAGGCAACTTATAAAAACATAAGTAAATATATAATATAATGTTAGGGCAAGATCTATCACTCTGGACTCTCTTTGTAGAGCTCTCTATGTGAGCATTTAATGCAGCTAAAGTATGAAGTATGAGTATGATGGTATTGTATCTATAAAGTCTCAGTTCTAACAGTTTCAACATAGATTTACAAGATTTAATTCCATTTTTTCGGGCTTTTAAGTTACAGTAAACAAAACAAATAGCGCGCGTATGTCAAACCCTTCTGAGTACGCATAACCTCAAAGATGTCAAGTTTTACTATAGAGTTGTCTCAGTTGCCAGAGTGATACACTAGAGTTGCCCATAGGCGGCATATGTAAAAGGCAACCCTAGTAGATTCCTCAGAAACTTCAGTCTGATCGTCTATCATATTAAGCTCATATACTATTTTATACTACATACTTCCTATGCATTTCTCAGTGTATTTATACTGTCGCAATTACACCCTTCCCTTGCGCCTTCCCCCTCTTTCCATTGCTTCGCCATTTTGCGTGCAAACGGAAGTGCTGCCCCTGGCTCCGCTGCTGCGGTTTGCTGCACGCATTTTGTTTATTTATTTATTTTTGCAGTTTTCTGTATTTTTTGTTGAAAAATTATTGCGCAAATTATTGTTGTACAACTAACGTGGCAGCAGCCAGCATAATATGCAATGCATTTGGGGCGTGGCACAGCGACGTCGACAGCAAATGCCGGCAGCGCGCTGCAATTAGGCGGCAGCGCTGCAGCAATTGCCAAAGTCTCTGTCCGTGCTCTGTCTCTGTCTGTGCCAAAAACGAGTCTGGCTGCAGAAGAGGAAGAGGGGAGCAGAGAGGCAGAGTAAGACAGGGGAGTTTGGAGAAGGGGGGGGGGTGTGCAGCGATCCTAAGGCCATGCTGCTGATCGGGGCAGGTGGCTGACGCTGACACAGAAAACCAGACAAACGACAACAAACGACAGCAGCAGCAACAACAATTTGCAACTGCAACTGCAACTGCTGCTGCTGCTGCTGCTGCTGGAGCTCTTGACATGCATATGCAAAGGTCTTTCCCAGCTTTTGTTGCAAGACCTTCAGCTGAGGGCGTGGCAAAGGGGGCACAGGCAGGGACAGGGGAGGAAGCCCGCCAAAATGCAAATGCGGCCGCGAAGCCTTTGATGTGCAACAGCAGAAGCAGAAGCAGAGGCAGAGGCAGTGGCAGTGGCAGAGGTAGAAGCAGAGGTAGTGGCAGTGGCAGAGGTAGAAGCAGAGGTAGTGGCAGCAAGCTCTCCACCCGCCCCTGACTGGACAGCAAAGGAACGCAGCCACGCAATGTGGCCCAAAATAATCAATAGTGCCACGTCTTGAGGCAACTTGAAAGCGAGTCTAAGTTTCTTTATCAGTGTGTAAGGCATGCGTGGCGTGTGAGAAGCGTGGGAAGAGGGGGGCAAAGAGAAGAAGAGGGGAAGAGGGGGAAGAGAAGAAGAGAGGGGGAAGAGGGGCAAGAGGGGCAAGAGCTTGTAGAAGGACGAGCGGAAGTCGTTGTCACGTCAAATGGCGACAATAAATACTTCCGGCAGGGCTGGGCATAAAAGGCTGCCAGCATGAGAGTCCTGTGCAAAGGCAGAACTGGCGAAGTGAAGAGAGTAGTGTGTGAGAGATTGAACTGAGAGAGAGAGAGAGAGAGAGAGAGGGAGAGAGAGAGAGAGAGGGAGAGAGAGGAACAAAAGATACTAAATAACAAAGAGAAGAAGGAACAAAGATCGACAGAGAGAAGGAGGAAGTTATTGAAGAAGCTTAACAAAGGAAACCTAGTAAAGGAAAGAAGAGAAAGAAGACAGAGTAAGAGAGAGAAAGTAGGAGAGAAAGAGAGAGGGAGAGAGAGAGAGTGGAACAGAAAAGACAGCAGAACAGAGAGAGGAAGGAACAGAGATCAACAGAGATCGACAGAGAGATGAAGATATAAATTGAATAAGCTTGACAAAAGACGCTTAGTTAAGGACAGAAGACAGAGAGAGGAGAGAGACAGAGAAAGAGAGGGAGGGAGAGATAATCAGAAGAGATAGTAAAACAGAGAAAGGAAGAAAGAGAGATGGATAGAGAGAAGAAGGTAGTAATTGAGAAGCTGAGCTCAGGAAGCCTAGTATAGGAAAGAAGACAGAGAGATAAAGAAGACAGAGAGAGAAAGAAGACAGAGAGAGAAAGAAGACAGAGATAGAAAGAAGACAGAGAGAGGAAGAAGACAGAGAGAGAGAGAGAGAAAGAAGACAGAGAGAAAGAGAGAGAGAGAAAGGAGAGAACACTGCACTTCTTCACTTCTTCAGAGAGCAGCAGAGAGAGCAAGATAGAGTGAGCAAGAGAGGGAGAGAGCGAAGTGCAGTGTTCTCTCCTTTCTCTCTCTCTCTCTCGGACTCTCTCTCTCTTACTCACTCTATTTTGCTCACACCAAAGTAAGAACGCTTTAAGCAGCTGCAGCGTCTCCATAGAGCAAGATAGACAGAGCAAGAGAGAGAGCGAGAAACAGAGAAGCCAAAGCAAGCACAACAACAGTATGTCACATATAGAGACCCCTTGCAAGCTGCCCTAACTTCCCTGCCCCTCTCCCTTACACTACTCCCCATTGCCCTCCTGCCTGCCCCCGCTCTACTCACTCGAATGGGGTCGAACGCAGTCTGAACGTGTCGAATGCCAAAGGAAGCTGCCACACAGTCAACAGAGACTCGAGTCAGCGAGTCGAGTCTCTCCACATGGCATACCTGATAAAGCAGCACTACCTGGTGCTGTGTATAGACTAGGGGACGACGACGACGACGACGACGACGACGACGATAAACCCTTATCTACGCCCGAGAGAGCTTTGTGGAATGTGGATTGTCGCTTTGCTGTGCCTTGTTCCCTCTGCCTGCTGCCTTCTCTGCCCTTTCCCTGCTACCTTCTCCTCTCTCTCTCTCTCTCTCTCTCTCTCTCTGCTAGCTTCTCCCCTTTCTCTCTGCTACCTTCTCCACTTGCCTTTTGTGCTTTATTCGTTTGTTTGCAGTGCAAGTTTTCATATTCCATCGGGTTTTGAACTCGTCGTCGTTGTTGTTGTTGTTGTTGTTCTTGATTGTTGTTGCTCCTCATTGCCGATCGTCGTCTGCGCTTTGTGCATTCTTTCCACTGCGCTTTGCGCTCGCATTCGCAGCTGCCTGCCTGCCTGGGTAGAGAGGGGGCAGATTGGAGATTCTACTACGCTCTACGGTCTCCAACGAGGCATGCAGTCATCGTTGTTGTTGTTGTTGTTGTTCTTGTTGTTGTTGCTCGTCTCTTTTGGTGATTCATCGAAATTATAAATAAGTATTTTGTAGCTGTATCTGTGTAGCTGTATCTGTATCTGTATCTGTATCTGTATCTGTGTAACTGTATCTGTATCTGTGCAAATGTATCTGTATCTCAGTTCAGCTTGCTCGCTCGCTCGTTGCGCATTGTTCGCGCTTCCGACTCGACTCGAATTGTTGCTGTTGTTATTGTTTTTATTGTTGTTGTTGTTGCTATTATTGTTATTGTTGTTCTGTTGTTGTTGTTGCTACTTTTGTTGTTGTTATTGCTTGAATTACTCTGAGCTTGCTCGCATTTCCTGAGCTTCACATTAGACACAGCTTTGACCCTGAATCGCCTACATTCTGGCACCTCATGGCAGTCTAGCCAGCTGTCTCTCTCTCCCTCTCTGTCTCTCATCTCTTTCTACATCTCGATCTACCTCTCTATACCTCTCTCTACCTCTCTCATCTCTTTCTGCCTCCCTCTCTCATCTGCCTCACTTATCTTCCAAGCATCTCCTGCTCATCTTTTTCTCATTTCCAATCTTCAATCTCCCTCTATTTCATCACACTCTTCTTCATCTCCAACCTCCAACTTCCAATCTCCCTTCTCCTCATCTCCCTGTTCATCATCTCTACCTCTTTCACCTCTCTCTCCCTCTGTCTTAACTATTTCGCAACTGATTTAATTTTTTTATCAACAACAACAAATGCAGCAAAGACAACAGCAGCTCAGCTCTCTCTCTCTCTCTCTCTCTCTCTCTCTCTCTCTCTCTCTCTCTCTCTCTCTCTATCTCTCTCTCTCTCTCTGTCTCTCCCTTTTTCTCTCTCAATTGCTGCCAGGAAATCCACAAAGATTTCCCTCAATGAGTTCCATAAGTTCTCGCTGAGAGTTTTCCATACCGGAAAATAAAACTTGAGCCACATCAAGCTAAGAACATCAGCAGAAGAATCTGCATTGAAGCAGGAACTCTACAGATTCTCTAGAGAAACTCTGAGGAAGCCAAAGCTGAAAGTACAAACAATACGATATATAACAGATTAGTGTAGATCATAATGATTGAAGGGCATAAATGAGTAGATCATTATTATCAGTTATTCTGATTGAGAAGACTTGTTGACATTTTGCAGACTGCAGACTGCAGATTTGCAGTACTGTAACTTCCGTGAGGAAGAAGAATTTGTGACGAGTGTCTTTCTTCAAGTGGAGTAGTAAGAAATGTAAAGGAGTTGCTAAGCAGATAGTGAAGGGTACGGCAAAAAAGAGTTGTAAAGGGTGTTCGGGAGAAAGTATGGTAGAAAAGGTATTGTAGAGGGTATTGTAGAGGGTATTGTAGAGAATATTGTAGAGGGTGTTGTAGAAAAGGTATG
This sequence comes from Zaprionus camerounensis, assembly GCA_018904165.1. Classification (NCBI taxonomy): domain Eukaryota; kingdom Metazoa; phylum Arthropoda; class Insecta; order Diptera; family Drosophilidae; genus Zaprionus; species Zaprionus camerounensis. The sequence continues at coordinate 1,737,440 of JAEIFS010000037.1, forward strand.
GGAGAGGGTGTTGTAGAAGGTAGTTTAGAGGGTGTTGTTAAAGCTATTGTCGAAGGTATTGTAAAGGGTATTGCAGTGAGTATTAAAGAAGGTATTGTAGGGTTATTGCAGAGAGAATTGTAGAGTCTACTGTAGAAGGTACTTTAGAGGGTTTTGTAGAAAAGCTATTGTATAGGGTATAATTTAAAGAATTGTAGAGGGCGTTGTAGATGGTATTGAATAAGTTATTGTAGAGGATATTGGAAATGGTACTGTAGAAGGTATTGTTGGTATTTTAAAAAATATTGTAGGGGGTATTGCAGAGAGAATTGTAGAGTCTAAGATGTACAGACAGTGTGGCGTAACTATACAAAAATTTGGGTAGTTTAAGATTATTTTTAACAATTTGTTGCAGAAACATTTTCAAATTCGAATTGATGCTTAAGCGGAATAATCGATTTAAGACTTAAGTAGAAATTTGAACTCTCGTTTTGTTAAGTTTGACTTTTAAAGGAATTTAGATATATTCAGGGTAGCATTGAATAATCTAGAAGAATTTCAAAACTATTCATTACAAATACAATTTATAGGACATTGCTGTAGCTGAGAAACCATTAAGAAAAAAATAAACCAAAGAGAATTCTCAAGATTTTCGAATGAACTTTAAATTAAACTTAACTTTAAACTCACCTCACTCTTCTTACTATCCTTTTCTTTAAGTGTAGTAACAGCTGTTTCCCATAGTTAAAGATTCTACATGAATTCGTATGAAATCTCCGCAAAGTTCCTCATGCTGGAAGTTCCTCTAATCTCTTCACAGCCATCTCTTCGTTTCTCGCAGTGTACTGCTAGTTCTAGCGGCACCTTCGCTACATTCACAGCTATGTGCAGCCCTAGTTCCCTCTCTGCCCCTCGTTCCTCTCTTCCCCCATCTGCTGCAACGGAAACTATTTGTAATCTCAGCGCAATTTGGACACCTGTTTCAATATTGCAGCCTAGAAAATCTTGACATTTCTCTAGCTGATCTCACGGCGGCGAAGGGGAAAGTTTTGCATTGTGTACCGAGTGTGTGTGTGTGTGTGCAACATCCGGTTGCAGTGGCAAGCGCAGGTAAGGCAGCCAGGCAGCCAGGCTGGCAGAGAGTGACACTGACAAGGATGTGAATGTGCCTTCCACTCCGTGTCCGAGCTGGGCTGCTTTGCTGTGATAACCTTGCCGCGGTGGTGCTTCGTCAAACTCTCTGCCCCTGCCCCTTGCCCCTGGTCACCTTGGGCGGCATTTACGGCCAATGTGTGTGTGTATCCACGGCACGCACACACACACCAATACACACTAAAGGGAAACGCGTTGGATTAAAATTTCTTGCGCTGCTTTTTTACAATGAATGCATTTCTCGAGCGGAATAGGAATAGGCAAGGCAGGCAGCGGCAAGGGGCAGGGGTAGAAGAAACAGAGGCAGTGGCAGTAGTGTAGGCAAAGGGACAGCGGGGGGGGGAAACTCACCGGGGACTGAGGCATTTATTTTCGGCATTTGAAGTTGGTCCTTTGAAAACGGGGGTTCGCAGCTCGCCTCGACTCGCAACTGGGCGAACGTGGCGTGCGAAGGGTTGTTCAGAGTACGCGCTGGCATGTGAGCGTGTGTGTGTGTGTGTGTGAGTATGTGTATGCCAGCGTGTGTTTGTGTGTGTGCCTGCTTGTGTGTGCGCGGCAAGGAACACATTTGGATGCCAGACTGCGTCTCAGTTGCGACTCCCTGTGTGACATTATGCGCCGGCAGCAACAACGCCAATGGGAAAGGGAACAAGGCAGGGGGAAGGGGAGAAGGCAGCGAGAGAGAACAGGGGGTAAAGGCAGCGGCAAGAGGTAAAGGCAGAAGGTGTAGGCAAAAGCAGAGAGTAAAGGCAGCGCATAGAAGTAAAGACTGCAGCTAAAAACAAGAGTTAAATGCAGAAGGTAAAGGCAGAAAGTAAAGGCAGAAAGTAAAGACAGAAAGTAAAGACAGAAAGTAAAGGAAGAAAGTAAAGGCAGAAAGTAAAGACAGAAGGTAATGACAGAAAGTAAAGACAGAAAGTAAAGACAGAAAGTAAAGGCAGAAAGTAAAGGCAAAGACACTAGGCAACAGCAAAGTCTAAAGAAGAAGCGCAGGAGGCAAAAGCAAAGGCAAATACAGAAAGGAAAGGAAAAGACAGTAAGCAAAGACAGCGTACAAAGACAACAAGCAAAGACAACAAGCAAAAACAGAAAGCAAAGAGAGAAGGCAAAGACAGCAAGCAAAGACAGCGGGCAAAAAGACAGAGAGCAAAAGCAATCATAGAGACAGCAGACAGAGGCTGCAAGGAACGGGAAAAAGGCAAACACAGAGGGTAAAAGGCAAAAGCAGAACCTAATACAAACACAGAGGGCAGCGGGCAAAGATATAGACTGGGTAAATGTAGCAGATATCGGAATAATGCAGTGGACAGAGGCAAAGGCAGCAGACAAAGGCAGCAGGCAAGCAGGCAGATGCAAAGTCAAAGGCAGAGGCTAAAGCTGAGGCAAAGGCAAAGGCAAAGGCAAAAGGCAACTGTAAAGGCAAAAGAGAGCAAAGACAATAAGAACAGACAGCAAGCAAAGGCAGCGGGCTGCAGCAAATACAAACATAAAGGCAAACACAGAAGCAAAGGCAAAGGCAGAAGCAGAGGGGAAGAGGCAAAGGCAAAGGCAGCGGCAGACGGCAGAGGAAGGAAGCAAAGGCAGCGACAATCAGTAGAGAACAGTGTGCAAAGGCAAAAGCAAAGGCAAAGGCAAAGGCAAAGGCAAAGGCAAAGGCAAAAGCAAAGACAGACACAGACACAGAGGCGAGAGGAAGCGAGCAAAGCCAGCGCTAGAGGTAGCGGGCAGCAGGCAGAGGCAGAGGCACAGGCAGATAGAGGCAAAGGCATAGAGCAAAGTCACAGGCAGAGGCTGAAGGCAGAGGCAGGACAGAGGCAATGGCAGAGGCAATGGCAGAGGCAAAGGCAAAGGGAAATGCACAGGCAGAGGGGAACGATAGAGGCAGAGGCTGAAGGCAGAGGCTGAAGGCAGAGGCAGCAAGCAGCGGGCAAGGGCAGACGGGGCTGAGGCTCGCGCAAAGTGTAAGCAGCGAAATCGATTTTGGGAATTCGTCTCATGCGAATGTGTGGAAAATGCTGATAAATGGAGACAGCAGGCGGGAGACAGGGGCAGGGGCATGGGGCACAGGGCAGGTTCAGGGCAGCAGCAGATGTAGACGGAGTAAAAGGCAGGCGCTGGCAGGAGCAGTGGACAGGACAGGCAGCAGGAGCTGCGACATGCTAATGAGACTGCCTCGTCGAATTGCAGTGGTCAAGGGAGAAGGGGGATGGGCAAGAGAAGGAGAGAGGGAGTGAGAAAGGGAAGAGGGCAAGAGAAAGGAGAGAGGCACATAGAAAGGGGGAATGGGAATGGAGAGAAGTGACTGCGGGCAGGGCGTGAAGTGCACAGAGGGCAGCGAACAATGTGAAGGGGGGCAAGAAGGGGCAGCAGGTAGTGAATAGAGATTAGGGGGAAGCGGGAAGAGAACTGTAGAAGGAGGGAAGTACCACAGAAATGAGAAGAAGGCAGCGAGCAGAGCGTAGAGAGCAGCGGGGGCAGGGAATGGTGATTAGGGGGAAGTGGGCAAGGCAGAGCAAGCTGAAAGTAGCGGATTGCAACAGGGAGAAGATGATGAAGAACAGGGGATAGTAGGCAGGCTAGAGCAGGCTAGAGCAGGCAGAGGAAGGCAGGGGGTAGAGGTTAGAAGAAGGCCGAGAGCGGGCCGGGCAAAGTGTTAACCACGCAGCAGTTGCAGTCAAGGGGTCAGGATGCAGTGGATAGGGCAGTGCACAGTGGAGTGGAAAGGGGCAGAGGGCAGGGACAGTGCACATGGGGCAGTGGACAAGGCACAGCAGCTAGCGGGCGTCTACTGCGTCTGCCTCGCCAAGCGGGTGTTGCCCCCCTCGGAGTCCCCTCACACTCCCACCTTGTTTGACCGATAAGCGCGTTCATTCTACGCGCTCTCTCGCTGGCCTAACGCAGATTGCATTCTCCACTGACGCTGTCGCAATGTGCGCCGTGTGTTTACTCTGTGATAAGATAAGCGCGGGGCTGCTATTACTTGTTCCCCTCCCCTCTCCTTCTTTTATTACTGCTTTCCCTTCCCTCTACTGACCCTCCTTTATCACTGTTTCCACTCCACCTGTACTTCTTTTCCTCCCTTCTACTGCTCCTTCTTTACTACTCCCTTTTACTGATCACTTTACTGTTCCCTCAAGTGTTCCCTCTACTGTTCCCTCTACTGTTGCATCTACTGTTGCCTCTACTGACCCCTCTTGCGCGGTACTGCCCTGCCCTTCCCTCCTCAGCTCAACCCGTCTAAGGTTCCTTCTTCTCTTCCTTTTGTTTTAGCTCTTCTCTTCATACTAATGTTTATTTCACTATGCTTTTTACTGTTCCTTCTACTGTTCTCTTTACTGTTTCCTCTATTGTTTCCTCTACTGTTTCCTCTACTGTTCCTTCTACTGCTCCCTCAAGTGTGCCATCTTCTGTTCCCTCTACTGATCCATCTCTTCTCCTCAACTGCTCCCCCTCTAATGTTTTGTCTTCTCTTTTATCTTGTCTTACCTCTTCTCTTTCTACTACTGTGTTCTTTAATTTTCCTCGACTGCTCCCTCCACTGTTCTCTCTACTGTTCTCTCTACTGTTCCCTGTAATACGCCCTCTACTGTTCCCCCTTTCCACTCTGCTGATCCTCTTACTGTTCACCATACTGTTCTCTCTACTGTTCGCTCTTCTGTTCCCTCTTCTATACCCTATACTGTTCTCCCTTACCTCTCAACTGCTCCCCCTACTGTTCCTCCTACTGTTCCTTCTAATGTTCTTCGTACTGTTCCCTCTATTGCCTCTCTCTTTCCTCTACTACTGCTCCCTATACTGTAACATCTAATGCTCTTGCTCCCCTATCAGATGTATGCTTCCTCTTCTGTTCCTTCTACTATTCCCTCTACTCCTCCCTTTACTGTTCCCTCTACAGCTCTTCCTTCCATCATCACCAGCCTACAGTTCCTCCTACAGTTCCCCCTACTCTTCCCCCTACTGTACCCTCTTCCCCCACTGCCTTCCCAGCTAGTCGTGACTTCATTGCAAGTTTACCAACGAATTTTTGGCTGAGCTCAATTTGGACTAGACCACTTCGACTCCCAGTTCGACTCCAAGTGCAACTCCCAGCGAGAGTTGGACTGTCAGTTCGACTTCGACTCGCAGTTCGACTGCCAGTGCCACACTCAGTTCGATTTCGAGTTCGAATTCGTAGCTGATTCAAAATTCATAGAATGCAAATGTTGGTTAAACAACATTTTGCCCAGGCGACGACGGCGGCGGCGACGACACACGACAGAGAGACCACACAGCAGAGCAGGCAGGGCAACAACAACAACAACTACAACAGCACAACAACAGCTACAACAACTCACCACAGTCATCGCACTCGTGTGTGTGTGTGTGTGTGTTTGCCACGACTGCGCTCAGGGGGGTTTCCATGGCAAGTCTGAGTCGAGTTTGAACGTCGCTGTCGCCGTCGCCGTCGCCGTCGTCAGCGCAGCTTGAGTTGCATTGTGAACTAAGAAACTAGATCTGAGAAATCGTAAATAGACTTACTTGCTAGAGCAGAGGGGCAGAAGTAAGAGGGGAGAGTTCGCTGCTAGACTTGTTATGAAATAAGGGTTCGGAAATTGTAACAAAAACCTCGTGCTATAACCTTGAAAGTTAACAATATTTATCAATTATTATGCATTTATTATTATTCATTTATTTTATGCCATAATTCTTGCTGTTTTTATAGTTTTATTTTAGCTTAGTCATACCATACTTTGTATAGGAAAGAGATTGATGATTTTCTTAACTTACAGCACTCATAATATAGATAATCTCTTTCGATTTTCATTGAGTTTCATTGTTTCCTTATTGAAAATTCATTAATTTTTATATTTTTCGAAATAAGCCTGAATGTCTATGAAAATTTAAAACTTAACTCTTTTTCTATATTGATTAATTATGTAGAAATCAGTATATCAGTTTTAAAATCAGTTTTTTTTTAGTTAATATACAAAAATACATTAAAATCCAATAGTAAACTTTAAAATAAAACTTAAGGCATTGTTATTCATGAAGCAAAGTGAGTTTTTAAATGATAAATATAGAAAATAAGATTATATAAAGCAATTTTCGAGTGATATTTGGAAAATAGCCCGAAGAAACACGCTTTTTCAGTGATAAATTCCAAATTAGTAAAATAAATACAATTTGTAAATAATATTGCCAAAATTAAACCTTATACTAAACTTTTTATACCCCAAAAAACCCTAAAAATATCTACCCCAAACTTTTATATGCAGTTTAAGCTCTTAGCAAAGCTTTCAGCTGCTTTACCAACTGAAATCTTCAACCTAACCTAAGTTATTTCACACTTTTCAGCTTCAGCTTAGTTTCTAGAATTGCAAAACGCACTTACAGAGTTCCTAACCTCAACCAAACTAGCCTAATCAGCTTTAAAGCTTGACTTTGATGCACCTGCTGGCCTAAAAGCTGCTTAAAGCTCGCCAAGCGCCTCCGTGGCTTGTTGTGGGCTGACGAGGTTTGAGAGAGGATTGACGGGATGAGGAGATGAGGAGATGAAGAGAGGAGAGACGTGCGGAGGCGAGACGAGGTCTGCAATTGATTGCACAGCATTAAGGCAAAATTTCCAATTGGGTGGTCGCTGTGGCGCACACAAAGACATGCACAGACATGCACGTACATGCACACAAGCACATAGTCATGTGGAGCCCACACACACACGCACGCACACACAGTGGGAGAGAGACGTATGCATACGCACATTTAATGCAAATTTAAGCAGTTAGCAGGCAAGTAAACCGTTATGTGTATCTCCGCGTCTGCCAGTGTGTGTGTGCGTGCGTGTTTGTTTGTTGTGCGTGCGTCTGTGTGTGTGTGTGTGTGCGTGTATATACTGCCGTGTGCTGCTGCTGCTCATGCTGATACATAATGCAGGGCAATATAAATAATTGCAGTACATACAAACACACGCACACACTTACACACACTCTCTCACACTGCAGCTGTGTGTGCATTGCATAACCGCATTTGCCGCTTACAGATGCCACAGATATATGCACAATATATATATGTATTTATATTATATGTATGTATGTATGTATATTATATATCCCTATATAGTAAGTACCTATGCGTTGCATCGATGCCTGCCCCTGCTGCATTTGTGTGCGTGTGTGTGTTGCGCCCTTTGTTCATCCATCGCACGCACAAAGCTTGCATAAAATAAATTTGCAGCAAAATACTCGCAATGCATTTGTTAAATGAGACAAGCATCAGTTCTCGATGGGGGCAGGGGGATTACGAATGGGGGAGAGAGGAAGTTAGTACAACTGCAGACGCCCGATGCTAATTGCTGGAAGAGCAAGAGGGTGAGGGGAGAGAGACGGAGAGACTGAAATAAAATAAATATACAGAAAAAGAAGTATGCAAAAATACCTTAATAATGTACACAAATATACTAGAATAAATATATGTACGCAAATATACTAAAATACTATGTACATTTATATGCACATATGTATATACGTACTTGAATAAATAAACATATGTACATACAAATATATATTGTATACAAATATATTAAAATCAATATACAATATATAAATATACTAGAATCTATATGTATGTCCAAATATACTTTAAAAAATCTATACAAATATACTAATATAAATACTATATACACATACATATATGTGCATATGTATGCATATAAATACTAAAAAATAAATACATATATGTATACAAATATACTAAAATAAATACATATAAATACATTAAAATCAATATAACATAAATATACTGAAATATAAATATATAAATACACACAAATATATTAAAATAAATACCTTACACACAAATATACAAATACGTACATCTTATATTATACGCATACCCCAATTCCACACCCCTTACCCAATTCCAGTCTCGTCCAACAGAAAAAGATATTCTCCAACACAAGTTTGTTATTTGAATTATTTTTTTTTTACATATTTGTATTTTTATTTCGCTTTCTTCGTGTGTGTTTTCTTTTCTCGCTCTCTCTCTTTCGTTCTTTCTTCAATAATCAAAAACGATATTATAATATTACAAACTTATAGACTAAGTTGACAAAAATCTGAAACTAAATGAAAACATTACAATTCAACATAGTAAGGGGTGTACAAACATGATGATGTAGTTGGTTGGGGGTACATCTCCTCCAAATAAGGCATACAAATATTGCGGTATTTCGAACTAAGAAGAAGAAGACTGGAGACTGAAGACTAAAGACTGCAGACTTAATTATAATACATAATGTAGCTACTACTTCTCTATACATAGTTCTCAAGTTTAACATAGTGTTTTTTTTGTCGTTTCTCTTTCTTTCATTCTTTATCATATTTGTGTCTTTAAAAATAAAATTACGTAATTCTCGTTTTTAGTATAATTTCTTGTCTTGTTTATACAGAGTACATATTTATATATATATTTTATATCACAATAGAAAAAAGAATTAATCGCATATTCTTTTCAATCGTTTTTAGTTCGTTTTTTTGTGTTTTTTTCTCTTATTCTCTTCTTCTTCTCTTCGCTTACTTATAAATTAAACAATAATAATAAAAAATTTACAGAATTTTCTTTAACGTTCGCTTTTTCTCTCAGTGTTCTGCTGGTATTTTTTCGCTAACATTTACTGTTTCTTATCCTTCTCTTCTCCTTCCCTTTCTCTTTCTCTTTCTTTCTCTCTTTAGAGTTTGTTATTTGACTAATTGAGAACTAAAGCTAAGATCGCGTTAAGTGTCTCTTATTAACATGTTTTCATTTTAATCATCAACTAAATTAAACGACATAACTAACGACGCTGCACTAAACACAAATGCGAAACGAACAAAACAGAAACAGAAACAGTGTGGAACGCAGAATGGAAACAGAAAGAGAGACAGTGAAATACAGCAACAGCAACAAAAAGTTCAACTCACAAAGAATCTCGTTGGGCCAAACGTGTATACACATGCATACAGCACGACACACACATACACACATAGTGCTGCAATTTTAGCAATTTTCCTGTCAACTCTGGATTCTTTTAAAGTTGTTGCTCTGTCTAGCTTTTTTAATAACAAACTCCATACAAACAGCTTTTTTTGTTTCGCTACTCTGTAGAATTCAGCTTTTTTTATATATGTAATTTGGCTATTCTGGCAACTCTGGCACACACTCACGGCAAGCAGCAACAAAAAATTCATTTCTAACAAAGGCAGAGAGCAAAACTTTGCTGTTGTTGTTATTACTGCTGGCAAGCTTAAAGCGCTGTCGACTGCGACGCTGCTGCTGGCTGCGCTGCTTTTTGTTTTGTTGTTGGCGAAGCGTGAATTAAAATAAACTATTTAAATTTATTTGCATCTGTTTAACTGCGGCCTGCATTAAACACACACACACAAACATAAACGTACGTACGCTCACGCACATGTGCATGTGTGTGTGTGTTTCTCTGCCGCGACGACGCTTATCGCGCGACTCCATCGCCTTGCACTTTGTTGTTGTTAGTGCTGCCTGTGCCTGCATTCGTATTATTTTTTTTCTCGTCTCTCTTGTTTTATTTTATTTATCGCCGCCGCTGCTGTTGCGCTGCGTTGCGTTGCGTGTAAGCTGCGCCGCCGTTACCAGCCCCTTAGGAACCTGCGGCAGCGCTGCCCCAGCGCAATGCGACGCAGCAGACGACGACGACGACGTTGCTGACTTGCTTGCTTGCGTGTGTGTGTGTGAATGTTGCGTGTTTGTGTATGTGTGTGTGAGTATGCACGTTTGTTGGTGTGTGTGTTGTGTTCATTGTTTGCTTTTTGTTGTTGCTGTTGCCGTCGCTGCTGGCGTTTGTTGTTTGCTGCCGCTCTCACTCGCACACACATGCCATGCTGCTATGTTACTGCTGCCTATGCTGCGTCGCAGCGCTGCTTCTCTTGCTGTTGCTGTTTCTACTCAATTCGTACGTAAAAAATTTAGTACAGCGTGTGTGGGGTATGGCAAATGAAAGCTATATGAGTTTTCAGTGTATCTCCTTCTCTGTGTGTTCCCCCTCTCCATGTGTGTGTCCATTCCGTGTGTGTGTGTGTGTGCTGCCTCTGTCTGTGATGTGCAGCAGTGTTGCCACTCTTTATTTCCGTCAAATCTGGCTTTATTTCGGGATAAAATCGAAAATACTGCGCTATTCAGCTTTTTTAATAGCGAAAACTGCATACAATATAGCTTTTTTTTGCAACTGCATTAAATTCAGCTTCTTTTTTTGCTCAAAAGTGCTGGCAACACTGATGCGTCTATGTGTATGTGTGCGTGTGTGTGTGTGTAATTACGTGCCTTGCCATGGCACGCAGGTAGAAGAAGGAAGACAAAGTCAAAGCAAAAGAAGCAGACAAAGTCGCAAAAGTCACACGCACACACACACACACATATATACATACAGAGGAGGCACACACACATACTGAGGAGTCATACACATAGGAAGAGAGGGCACACACATACAGGCAGAGGAATACTGTGCACACACTAATCCTGTCCAGCTGCAGCTGCTGCAACTGCCGCCTCGTCCGCCTTCTTGGCCTCCGCAGCGGCACAGGCATTGCAGTCATGATGAACGCATCATCTGACCAGCCACAAGCCCAAATTGAGCTTCTGCAGCTTGGGCAGCTTCATGATGATATCGATGCCCTTGGAACTCAACTGTGTGCAGCCATAAAGATCGATGGTCTTCAGATTTGTGAGATCCTCAGCGAGTGTTTGCAATCCCTTATCCGTAATCCGGCTGCACTGTCCAATATTGAGGTTCTCCAACTCGTGCAATGACTTGGCAATCTTCAACATGCCCTGATCCGTGATCTGACACTGATTGAGGCTCAAGGAACGCAGCCTATACAATCCCTGGGCAATGTGGGTCAATGCCTGATCGCTGATCTTGTCGCAGAAACTAACATCCAGGGAATTGATGCCACTGCCGCCCTCCGTCAGGTAGGCCATGCCAATGTCCGAGATATTGTCGCACGAACGCAGATTCAGTTGCTCCAGCTTGGGCATGCGCGCCAGATGCTTCAGTCCGCTGTCCGTCACCGAGACGCAGAAGCTCAGATTGATGGACTTTAGTGAGGTTAGACCCTGTGCTATGTGCCCCAATGCCTCATCGCTGAGGCGCTGGCAATCCTGCAAACCAAGATACTCCAACTGAAGATTTCCCTCCGCAGTATCTCGACTGAATCCCGCCAGATGACCTATGCCCTGGTCACTGATGTGCCAGCAGGAGCGCAGATTGAGATGTCGCAACTTCTTCAGGCCCCACGCGATGAGGAGCAGCCCTGTGTTGGTTATGTTGCAACATCCACCCAGTTCCAGTGTCTCTAGATTCTTCAAATGCTGCGCAATCCTACCCAGACTTGTGTCCGTGATCTGTTTGCAGAGGGACAAGTCGAGGGTCTTCAGATTGGGCAGATCCACACTGAAGGCATGTCCAAGATTCATGTCGGCCACATTGAAGCAACCGCTGAGATTCAATGAGGTCAGTGCGGGCACACCGAGCACCAGATCCTTGAGAGAGCGACGCAACGAGAGTATCTGCACCTTCTTGATGCCCCTCCTGACGAGGCAATTGAATAGACTCGGACTGGAACGTTTCAAATGCAACTTGGCCTCCACTCCCTTCCACACACTCTTCGCATAGGCGGCATCTCGCCAGGCGGTGCACACCTGTGCGGCACGCCCCAAATCCCTGACAGGCAGATGCTCAAAGATCTGTTCGAGCAACTCGGGGAACAGGTTACTAATGTGTGTGCCCTCCACGGGAGGCGGACTCTCTGGCGACGCGGCTCTGTGCTGATGATGATGATGGTGATGATGATGATGCTGGGCATGTGCTGCTGCTGCTGCTGCCGCTGCTGCTGCGGCTGCTGCTGCCGCTGCGGCATGTTGCAAGTACAGCGCAGGGGGCAATGTCTGCAGTTGTGGACGATGATGCAGTGCGTAGGGCGTAAAGCGCAGCAGGTGGTGGGCATTGCGTATGGGGCCGGGCAGTTCAGTCTGTTGATACAGTTCATCCATTTGCCAGGCAGCTGCCGCAGCAGAGGAGGTAGCAGAGCCACCAGCTCCTCCTGCTGTGCTGCCTCCTCCTCCTCCTCCACCTCCACCGCCGCCTCCTCCAATGCCGCCTCCATGATAGTTAGTTAGTGCGGCTGCTGTTTGCAGCGATATTGTTGTCTGATGATGGAACGGCAGCAGTTCTGTGTTGGTGGCCATTCTATGTGGCAGTGGCAGCTTGTCGATCTTGCCACGCGTTGTTGTTGCTGTTCTCCTTATTCTTTTGCTTCTGCTTCTTCTTCTCTTTATACTTTCAATTTCAATTTCTTTACGGTTGTTTCACTTTTTTTTTTTGCGTCGCACTTCACATTTGCTAGGAGAATTTCCCGTTTTATATTCTCTGGGTTTTCTATTGTGCACTGTGTTTCTTCTTTCTGCGTTGAGTCTTCTAACCGGACCACGACGAAGACGACGACGACGACAACGGGTGTGAGTGCGATAGAGAGAGATAGCGATAGTGCTGATCCGCAGCGACGTCTGAACGGTTCGAGGGCGAGAAACAGAATGAGCCGCAGAGCGACAAGCAGCAACATTAAAAGAGCGACTGAGTGAGCCGAAGCATTGCACCACCAACGCACACGAGCACACGCGAGTGCTCTCTCGCATACGAACACTCTCCCATGCTCTCTCCTACGCGCTCTCACGAACACACACACGCACGCACGCCCTGTTGGAGGCCAGCTGAATTCAGCTTCGCTCTCTGGCTCTTGCCGTTGTCGTTGTCGTTGTTGCTCTCCCACACTCTCTCTCGTTATGCGACCGCTGTCGCTCTCTCTCTCTCGGGCGCTGAGTCAACTTGGCTTGTTTTCGGTCAATTTTTGGCTTGTTTTTTTAAGGCTGTCAAAATTGCAAACGAAATTTGGGAATTTAATGCATTTTAATGCATTTTAGAGCTAAACAACAAATAAATTAAGAAAATAAGTTAGAAAATTTTTGTATATATTGTTATTAATGGTTCTATGTATAAATTAAGAGAGTTTTCTTATTATATTGTGGATTATAATGTGTTTTAAAATGCTTTTAAGAGTTAGCTGTATTTTGGTTTTGTATTTAAATTGAATCATTGTTGCGTTTTAAAGGTTTGAAATGCTTAAAAATGTTTTAAATCAATGAAATGTTTTAAAAATTAGTTTTATTTATTGTTCTTTATAATGTTAAGTATTCATTTATTAAGTTTTCTTATTATATTATAGCTTCTAAGGCGATTAAAAATTCAGTTTAAAATTGACTGTGTTTTCATGTCGTATATAAATCAAAATATTGTTGAATTTTAAGGGTTTGTTGCGTTTTAAAGAGCCAACAAATATTTTAAAGGTAAAAAATGTTTAGAAAATCTGTTCATTTTGTTATCTATAATTTAAAGTGTTCTTTAAATTTGTTTTCTTTGAGTATTTTAGTTGCCAAGTTGTTTAGAAATACAATTTTAACTTGTCTTAATTTACATTTTGTATCTAAATTAAATCTTTTTGTTAAGAGAATGTTAAAAAAATGCGAGTTCGGGAAATATGCTTGGAAATAAACCAAAGCAAAAATATGTAGCTAGTTATGATAGGAAATTCAATATACTTGAACATTCCTTAACTAATTCTGGGTTTCTTATCTCTCAAGTATTTTCAAGATTTCTGTGACTTACTCATTAGTAATTTACAGACCTGAATAATTAACGTTTTGTTAGGGTACTCGGTTAAAAAGTGTAATAACTGCATTATGAAAATGTTATCCATAGGGAAGGATATATTAAATATAATCTTTTTGTATGCCCAAGTTGATTGCTGCAATTTTAGGATATGCATAGTTAAGGTTTTGTGCATTGTGCGCATGTTCTACGGCGGCTTAGTGCCAAAAACTCCGATGGCGATGCACATTCCGAGCACGATCTACGTAGCAGGTACCTGTCTGCCATGATGCCCCCTTCTGCAGTCACTCTTCCTTTGCCTGGCCCTGCTTTTGCCTCTGTATCTTTATCTGCTGTGCACTCTGCATGAGTGTGTGTGTGTGTGTGTGTGTGTGTATCTTTTACTCTACCTGCGACGCACAGCAATCCCGGTTTCCAAGAAAATATTAACGATATCTCCCAAAACGTTGCCGCACACAAACTCAAACCCAAAGCAAAGCAAAGGCAAAGGCAACGTCGACGACGACGACGACGACGAAGCAGAAGGCAAAGGAGGGAGACGAGGGCAAACGCAGCTCGAGTTGCAGCAGAGCTGAGTTGGAAACCCGCTGGGATGCACAAAGGCCGAGCCACAATAGCGGACCACGCATTGTTATTGATACTAGGAAAGCGATGCAGACGCAGACACATGTGTTGGCTCGATCCAGGCATCCGAGAAGGGACTCTTAAAAAAAGGAAAACGCCGATGCCGACATTGAAAATCTTTTAAAAAAGCAGAACTGCGGGAAAATCTGCGTTGCTACCTGCGCCGGGCACCGACACCCGCACATCACAAGAGAGAGAGATGCACCCTCGAGGGAGCGGTAAAAAGAAAATGCCTACACAGGCTGTAAAGGAAGCAGTGCTCCCTCTTTCCCCCTCTCTCTCCCACTCTCTGTCTCTATGCCTCTCTCTTTTCCTTCTTTGCTGCCTTGTACAGTCCCTGGCAAGGATAATTCCTTGCTAAGGGAACAAGGCGTGTGCAGCCAGGAATGTCTTCAGATTCCTGCCTGCACTTCTCTCTCCACTTCTTCAGATTCCTGCCTCCACTTCTCTGTCTCTCTTGCTTATTCTATCTCTCTCCCTCTCTTGTTCTCTCTTCTGTCTACCTGTCAAACCGGTTTGGCCAAAAGGGCCTGGGCCTGAGTCTGGGTCTGTGCCAGGGCCGCAAGATCTCTCTCTCTCTCTCCCTCTTTACTTTGAACGTGTCAAGGCGTACGAAAGAAATAATCTGTTCGCTGGAAACATCTTTGAAAGAAGAAATATAGTGCGGCAGATAATAATCGATTGGTTTTTGGGCACACTATGATCATCATTAGCCTCTGCACAGGTAGATGCAACACGCAATAGAGACAGAGGCAGAGGCAGCCAGGGAGGGGGAGCCCACGCAGCAAGTGCAAATCAGGCGGCCGCGACCCCATTGCAAAGTCTCTGCGCAGTCGAGCCCAAAAACTGGTAACCACCAGTTGCACACACATGCACATTCACATATAGTGTGTCTGCATGTGTGTGTGTGTGTGTCTGTGTACTTGTCACGTACATAAGCATATCATTATTATATATTAAGCAGAGGGGAACTGCCTGATTACACGCAGAAATGACTTTATTGGCCCTAAAGACTGTGCTTACCCCCACTGGAGGCGTGTGTCTCCCATGCAAAAGGGGGGCTACTGTGAATACGATCAATTCTTTATTGTTATTAGCCACACAATATAACGATCAGCTATTTGTACGAAACTTGAACGATCCTTAAGTATTTTAAATTATAGTTAATATAATGATTCTACAAGTAAAACTGAAGGAACTCCTTCTTTTCGCTCCCTCTTGCTTGAGATTGAACTTCCTGTTATTGAAAATTCTTCTTCCTGCTTATATATTTAGCAACAGTTTAGTTAGGGTTCATTTGGTATATTAAATGAAAGATATAAAAGGTTTATTACATTATAAAAGGTTCTTTTACATTATAGTTTTTTGGAAAAATTCAATCAAGTGAAGTTGAAGAAACTCCTTCTTTAGTATTTCTTGCTATTCAGAATTATTCTTTCTAAATATCGTACGATATACATATGTATGTTAAATTACACATGATGTATTACAGAAAAGGTTACTATGGTAGTTAAGTACTTAAAGATGAAGCAACTCCTTCTTTTCTCTCCTTCTCTTTCCTGAGATTAAACTTCCTGCAATGCAGAATTGTTTTTCCAGAATATATCTTGTAGAATAGTTAAACACATAAGGTTCCTCTTCTTTTTTTCCACTCTAAACTACTATTTCTTCAACTCAAAATGATTATTCTTGAACAAATGTTATGCTTAATAGTTCAGCTAAGTCTCGCTGAAAGAACTAAGCTATTCTGTATCTCTCGTAACCCTTCTTCCCTCAGAAACCCTTAGATTCCCACCAAGTACACCCTGAACTTGCATTCTTCCAAGTTTCATTCACATGAGTTTGACAATTACTCAAACTATCGATCATCTAAACTCAACTAGACTACCCACACATATCGCATATCGTCCACAATTAACCGATTGTTAAACAAATTGATACAGTTTACAGCACAGTGCATGTACTGTGGGATCCTCAAATACAAAAAGATGTTGCCGCATTCTCGCTGTCATTAAATGTAATCACAATCTGATCTCAATTTGTATTTGCCCGCATACGATACCACACTCAGCTCCACAGTCAGCTCTAAGGGTTAGCCGTGTTTGATAACAATTTGTGATGACTGTAACGGATCGAGATCGAGTGAGAGAGATTTGCCTAGACGTCGATAGCCTATGCCGAGGCCAGTCTACGTAATCAACAGCAAGGGGTCTGCTAATCAGAAAAGTATCATATATAGTATTATATATATTTCATATCAATTAAAATGTTTTGGCGACCTTTTTTATTATTCATCTTGGTAGCTGGCTCGAGGTCATATCTAGATCAAGGAAACAATGCAGTGTCCTATTGTCGTGCCTAGGGGTGTGCTTAGCAAAAGTGCCAGGCAAGTGAGCTATAAGAACAGATCTCTATTGTCACACTCGACACCCTCTCCTATCCCTCAAGGCACTTGGCAATCTCTTGAATATACGAAGAAATGGAAAACTGAAACCGCATTCTCGACTCAAGTGCCAAGTTCCGTAGCTCTATTTTTTTGGAACAGTTTCAGGCGAAAAAGGGCGTTCACAATGCTAGAGAAAAGTGCCTGAGATAACTGTGAAATCTGCCAAAATATTCACAGGAAAGTCTCCCGCTGCCCAAAGTAATCGCAGATCAGATAGAAAGTAAGTGCACTAAAGAGAAGTTCAAGAAATTCTTAGTGATATTCTAGGAAAACAGAGATGATATATTATTATACCAGCACAATCCCTCAATACAGTAAATACTCTTGATATAAATGCAGTAAAGTGAAGTTCTTAGTGTTATTCTAGGAAAAGAGAAATGATATATGTTTTATTATCCCATCATATTTCCAGTAAATACTCTCGATTTATCCACATATATATGTAAAATGTTCCTTTATTGTTGATGTAATTTAAATGCTATATGTATATATAGTATTGTATATATATTATATTATGTATGGTAAGTAGACTTGTGTCAGTTTCATTGGGTTTTTCCAAAATTTCGTTTACATATGGCAGTACGCACTAAAAATTAATAATGTTTTCGTTTAGTTTAGTTTCTTTTAAATGCAAATCTTAAAATTCGTTTTATGCTATGACTTTAAAATACTCGTAGTTAATAACTAGACTAGGCTAAAGGTAATTATTATTATTATTCTCATTATTATTATTATTAAAACCCAATAACCCAACTATATGCTTCATTATGCTACGGAAGGGCGGTACAACTCAAGCAAGTTGGCTCAATAATATACTATATAATAATCATATATATTATACTTATGTATGGCAGGGGGGCATAAATATGTGTTGGCTAGTGTAGTGTAGTGTATGAATTGAGTGTTGTATATGTACATGCCGGAGCACCGCATCGTTATAGGATATATATAGTAGGATGTTCAGGATGGTGTGGGGTACTGAGTGTAAACTATGCTAAAGCATTCTTTTGATTTCTTTTTTGTTTTTCCTTTTGATACATGCGCGATTCTATGTGCTATATATCTTAAATAATTAAATGTTA
Source organism: Zaprionus camerounensis (assembly GCA_018904165.1). NCBI lineage: Eukaryota > Metazoa > Arthropoda > Insecta > Diptera > Drosophilidae > Zaprionus > Zaprionus camerounensis. Next base: position 1,755,429 of record JAEIFS010000037.1, read on the forward strand.
TATGTATTATGTGTAGTAATTATTGTTGTTCAGTTAATTTCATATCATTTCGTTGAATTTAGTCGTCTCTAATCGTTCAAACCACACACACACTCTTCTCTTCTCAGTATTTACCCGTTTCGGGAACTTAACAATCCGAACACGAATCGGAAATTTTCGACAGAGAGAAGTGTGCGGGGCATTTTCACTGGATTTTTATTGATATATTTTGCATTTCTAATGTCGTACGTGCCTAGGTTCTAAATTATGCTAGCTTTGTTCTTTAAAAAACACCCAAAAATGTATGTTAAGTATGTCTATGTGTGTGTGTTTTTCGAATTTTCCTCCTCTAACAAACATTCTTCGTTACTTATAAAAAAAAAAGAGAACAAAAATGAAAAAGAACTTAAAAAATTATAATAATATTGTTAATATATTAAAATACTTTAATGGGGTTATATATCACAGGTACATTTTCGACTTTCTTCAAATGCAAGCTTGTAAAAATGTATGTTCGTTATGTAGAAATGGATAGAGAGAGAGAGAGAGAGAATGAAAAACATAGCCCCCAAGAACGGACAAGTGTGTGGGGTCTTCAAAGTGTGTGTGGGGGCACATGAAGTAGTCTTCGATGGCACCGAAGTCTGGTTGGCTTTAGCTATTCGTTGAGTGTGTATATATATATAATGTATGTATAAGGTATATATATAGTCATAATTGTTTATCGTTAAGTGTACTATGCGCTAGGTCAAGTCGTTATCTATGAAGTATTACTGTGTTTATAGAAAAGCACTAACCATTAAACATTGCAACTGCCGTTCATTGTTCTCACTTCTTCTTTACGTTCATCATCATCATCATCTTCTTCCTCATTATCATCGTCTATATTTAAATGCAAATTCAGGGAACATAGGATAATTGCTCGATTGTGATCGTAGATATGAAAGAGTTTGTTGAGTTTGAGTTGAGTTTTCTTGAGAGTACATACATGTGTAACTAACGTTTATCAAGCCTATGACTAGGGCCAGAGCAATGCAATACATGTATACATATCTACTAGAACTAACTACTAACCGGGAACGTGGGGAGGTTATCAAAACTGACTTTGTTTTACAATTACTATTCTTGAGTTCTATTCGAGTACGTATTTCGTGTGTTAAGCAAGTTATCAATCTATCAATTTTCGTTACGAAGCGTTCTTTATACAGCGTTTCACTTCTTAAGTACATGTTGTCTAGTGTGCACTGGATGAGTGTGTGTGTGTATATATAGGGGTGTATGTATGTATGTATGAAGGGGTTTTTATATGTCTATCTGAGTGTATTACAGTCGAACTTCTGTCTATACTAAATGTTCTCTCTTCAAATGTTGCACAAAATTAGTTTAATTAGTTTAGGGCACCCCTAACTTCTTCAGTTCGACTGTCTATAACTCAAACTCTGTTTATAATGCTTACAATTCGAGCTGTGCACCTTGATTGTAGTTGTTCTTCTTTAGTTGTTGTTCTGCTTCTACTTTATAGTTACTATATCGAGTACGTATTCGTTTCGTAGGATGATTCGCGCAGTTTCCCCTATATATCATTTAGTATATATATGTCTATATTGTATGTATGTAAAATGCTATGGAGTATCGCGTGCTAAGATCGATATGAATGAAATATTACGACTAGATGCCTATATATAAATACTACGCAAGATCCATTAACACCAATCTTGATTCTATTCTCTCAGTGCTCTCCGTGTTTAAGTATTTTTAGCAGTCATCAGTCTGGGCACTGGTCCCATGGGATCTCCAGCCTCTGCATAGAGGCAAGAGCCCTCGCTGCACGAGCAGGTGTCGCCCTCGCGGGAACTGTTGCAGCCACAGTCGCTGGTGTAGTTCCGCTGCTGCTGCTGCTGTCGCTCTTGCCTCTCATAGCCCGGCAACATGTTCTCATTCTCACTCTCCGCGCAGGAACTCTGCTGCAGCTGGGTAAGATGTTGTCCTTGCTGCCGTCGATGTGCTGAACGTTTGCTGCTGCTGTGCTCGGCGCTGCTGTCCGAATGCAGCTGCTGCTGATGATGCCGCTTGCTGTGACTGTGCGAGGCACGCGAGTTGTCCGAGCACTCGGAGGAGCATTGATAGATCTGATGACTCGAGGTTGTGGGCTGCATTTGATTGCCGTGTGGATGCGCCACCGGTTGATACCAACCCTCCACTGGGGGAGGCAGTGGTGGAGGCTGCATGGGCGAGGCCAGTGCATCACAGCTGTTGCAAGCTCTGTTGTTGTTGGCGCAACGTGTGGCACTCAGCCCAGCCTGATACTCACTGACCGCGTGTCGCTGCGTGGGATAATGGATATGTATGTTACGCCCTGCCATGTCGCCACCACCAGCGCCAGTTGTGGCAAAGTACGGTGGCAACGGCGGCGGATGCTGGCTAGTGGGTGTGATTTGATAGCGATTCTGTGTGCCGCCAACTCCACTGAGTGGATTGCTATACAAATTCTCCTGGGGACAACCAACGGCGCACTGCGGAGACACGCCCCAGGCAGAGAAGCCGCCCGATGAGCTGCTGTGTATGGAGGCGTTCAAAATGCTGCAGAAGAAGATTCACTTTAGCCTCCACTTCACTTCCAATTAGATTCCATCTTACTCACCTTTGATTTGTGGATATGCCGGAGCCGGCGCTCTTGGAACTCTTGCGCGAAGATTCAGGAGAGCCCTGTGCATAGCCATAGTTGGAGGACAGCGGAGGCGGATGCTCTGGTGGTGGTGGCAGAAACTCAGACCAGTTAATTGTCTCTGTAGGATACTGTAAATAGTTTGATTTGTTGCTAGCCGCAGCGGCGGCAGCAGCAGCTGCAGCTGCAGCACCCTGTGCAGTAAATGCATCCGAGTAAGGGGAATGGGTGCCCGAATCCTTGTCAGCACTCAATGAAGTGGCCTTGGTGCAAGTCTCGCTCGAGGAGGTGCCAATGATCATGGTAGTGGCATAGGGCGTGGGATTATCGGGACTCTGTAGCAGAAGTACAGGATCAGTTAAAGAATTTCTCACAGAGATTGTCAAACTCACCTTGCGGCAATTGTAGAAGGTTGTCAGATTGCGTGTGTCCACCTCGGCATAGTCAGTGCCTCCATCAGAGTTGTTGTAATTGGACTGACTGCTGTTCACATGCGACAGCAGCTTGGACTCACTCAGACCAGAATCCTTATCCGTATCCGTGGTGCGCCAGCCACGATCAATCCACAAACTCTCCTTGCTGTTTATGTTCAGTGCAGTGATCTCATTGGCACTCACAACTAGGGGAAGAAGAAGCAGGAGATTAGTCATGGGATAGGCAATAAAGGAGGCTCTACTTACCACTTAGATGCCCCAGTTCCTTGGTCATTTGATGGCGTCGCTTGAAGTACACCATGACAGTTGCAGTGGCCACTACCACAGCTAGCAGAATGATGATGACAATCACCATAAGCCATGTGCCTTGCAGATAAGTTGTTGTCTTGCGATGTGTTGTGGGATTAGCATTGTTGGGCTCCGTGTTGGCCATGCCATTTGAATGATACGTGAAATCATTGCCAGCATCATGACGTATGTCATGAGAGCCACTGGGATGCGCACGTGGTGGATGCACATGATACGTGGGATCCATATACAGCGAGACCTAAGCAAGAGGAATGCAGTGAGAAGGCTGCTACTTTATGAATTTCCTGTCTACTTACGGGTTTCGAGTAGGGTCCATCGCCAGCCTTGGTAAAGGCATTCAATCTCACGCTATAAACAGCCGTTGTGGTCAGATTATTAAGCAGCACCGATGTGGTGGTGGCATTCAGTGTCATATTGGCCAACACCTTCATGGTATTGCCGGCACTGACCTCAATCTTGTAGCCATACAAATTGCCATTGTGATGCTGCGCAGGTGGCGCTGCCCAGCGTACCCAACCTGCTGTCAGGTTGTACATGCCAATCTGTATGTTATCTGGCGGAGCAGAGGGCACTAGAAGAGGAACACGGATTAGATTAGGGAACAGTTCAATTAAATCATTGGCTTTGCTTACCATCCTCATAGGTGGTTACCAGTTTGGAGTTACTTGGCTGCCCCTCAATGGTTTCGTAAAAGGGAATCAAAAAGAATTCATATCTTGTATACTTCCGCAAATTGTTCACCACATGCGACTCTGTGGAGGCATCCATCACAGTGACCAGTTTATATTGCGTTTTATTCGAACTGGCATCTCTGTAGCGTATGTGCAGACCCTGTTGAATGCATAGAACCAAGTTAGTATAGGCATAAAGCTTTGATCAGGATATGAAGCTCACCTCAACAAATTTCTGACTGGGCAACGATTGAAGCATCCAATCCAGGCGCACTGCGCTGGCATTGACAGCCGTAGCATCGATAAGTTCCACAACCTAAACGAGGGAATACTTATTAGATCATTCATAGTTATAGAAGTATTAGCCTGCTTACCTTGGCTGTAAGTATGTGACGCGCTGAGGAAAGCTCATTGGAGGGTTCCCCATCAAAGTCCTCGCCCAGAGTTTTTATTGCATTCGATAGACCCGAGGGCACAGAGACACCCTGCGTATTCTCAGCGCGCACCAGAAAAACATACGATGTGGCGGGTGTCAAGTCAGAGATCTGTTGAAGGTAATAACATAGTATAAGCTTCTTTATGTCTGCATCTAGACAGCTAGAACCCACCGTAACTTGCGTATCAGGCACGCGATGTGCGGCAACAATCCAACCAGTCTGCAGATCGGGACTAAAGTACTCCACAGCGTAGCTGGAAACGAGAGAAAGGAATATCAATTTAGAATACAAGGAAACATTATCCAATTCCAAGAGATACTTACCCTATAATAGGCCCCACTGCACCAGGCTTCTCTTGACTCTTGGCCCAGCGCAATGAGATGCTGCTGCGCGTGACATTAAAGACTTTGGGTGTGCCTGGTGGAGCGGGATAAGTGCTGGGATCTGCAATGCGATGCAGCGCAGCAGAGCTGCTCTTCTCCACCTATAGCAAAATGACAAATTGATTAGAGTATGTAAAGAGAAAGTCGATAGAGACTAGACTAACCGATAAGGTAGCAGACCACGAGGACTCGCCACGTTCCGAAGAAGCGGTGCAGGTATACAATCCAGAATCACTAAGCTGAAGATCTGTAAGAGACGAGAAGGGATTGAGAAATGTTTCCAATAAGCATTCAAGCAGTTGCATTACCATCTACTCTCAACGAGCTGCCCTGTACAATGCTGTGACGATTGCCAGTCTGCACTGCGTAGCCGTCGTGGAACCATTTGACACGTGGCGTGGGATTGCCAGTGGCGCGACAGGGCATTGTGGCCACAGAACCCTTGGGCAATGTCTGATTGGAGGGTCCAATTTGTATGATGGGTGGTGGACGTTCGTCCACAGTGCTGACCTGCAGATAGATGCGCACAGTGGAAGAGTCGACAACACTAAACGCGGAGCACACATAGAATCCCTCATCTTCCTGCTGCACATCGTTGATTTGTAGTGTGCCCTCGGCTGTGACCTGTTGTCGTCCATGTGTGGTATTAGGGAACATTAATGTGGAGACGCCTTCCTTGCTCCAGAATACAGATGGAGGTGGATTGCCAGTGGCCACGCAAGGCAGCTGCACTTGTCCATTCAGACCGACTTTCTTGTTGCTCGGCTTCTTGGAGAAACTTGGTGGTGCTGTGGAGGGCAGAGAACTTATGGTTAGTAATGTGTTAAGGTTTAATTTAAGTGTCCTCTTCCTACCGTGCACAGTGAGTGTAGCCCTGGCGCTAATCTGTCCCACATTGTTGTGTGCCTCGCAGACATAGGTGCCCTCATCATTAGATGTGATGCTGGACAACTCCAAACTCTTCTCGTCATGTAGAATGCGTGCACGAGACACAGGTATATTGCCCTCCTCCTTCTTCCACAGCACCTTCGGTGGCGGATCACCACCTACAGAGCAATGGAACGTAGCCGTCTGGCCATGCACCAATGTCAAATCCTTGGGTTCCTTCATGAAGAACGGCTTGATCTGCACAATCAGTTTGGCATAGCTCGACTCGCGTGAACCCAACAGATTCTGTGCAATGCACTTGTAATTGCCCTCATCGATGGGTTCCACATTGCTGATCAGCAGATTGCCTCCATCCACAATTCGTATGCGTGAATTGGCACCAAATGGTTTTGTGCTTAGGTCATCCAGTGGCACGCCATTCTGAAGAGAGAGACACAGATGTGGATAGTTAGATATATATAATTGCAATTGCAACAGAGATTGCACAATATGCGGTTTTTTTTAGCTTGCCTTCATCCAGATAATAGTTGGCTCTGGTATGCCTTTGGGCGGCCCACACTCCAGCAGCGCCGTCTCGCTTTGGGCGACGCGTGTGTCTTTGGGTTCCACGCGAAAATCGTCGCGCAAAACTGCAACATACACAGTAAGAAATTGCAGGTGAGAAGTTAGATATAAAGCTGAAAGTAAGGGTATCTCCGGCGTGCCGATGGTTTTATAGTATTGCAGGGTAAATCTTCTTTGATTGTTGCTATACACGTTATATAATATATATATATAATGATACATTATATATAAATCTATGGAAATTTACTATGGAATTTTACTACATTGTTCATAGTTTTGTTAACTGTTATTATAGCTCAAATCACTGCACATATACCATTATTTTTCTGGGAAAATCTTTACTTTGAACTGATTATGCCTTTGAAATCTATATGTTATAATGATGGGAGTTTGATTTAATTTTATATGCGTATTACTTTTATACAAAAATATGAAAATATCTTGAATAATAACAGATATCAGCCGATAAAGCATATGGCAGATGTATGATAGATATATACAGAACAATAGTCTGTTCCAACTTATTTACAGTATGCAGCTATAAGAAGCATGTGCCGCAAGTTGCATTAAGATAGCCCTGAAACTGGCGCATAGTGCCCCAGACAGGGCTAGTTCCCCTACTCTGTTGATGCTGATTTGGAATATAAATAAATACTTTAAAGCTTTGTTGCCAATATAAATATACCCTCTGCAAGGGTATAAAAGTGTATAAATTAAAACCGAGGCACTTTCTAATGTAAATATCTCTTGTTTTTTTGTGTATTACGCAATGTAAAGTGCATTGCAAGCGAAAGAGATTTCTCTATCTGTATCTGCGAGGTGTCAAACATGGCATAAAACAGATTGTGGCACAGTGGGTAAACAAGTTGAGGTGTCTTACCAGCAATTTGGAGCGAGGCATGTCGACTGACGGCTTTGCCCACGTGGTTTTTGGCCACACACCAATACTCTCCGCCGTCCTGCTCCTTCTTGCTCTGCATGGTGCGATAGAAGAAGAGGGCGCCATCCTTGAACAGTACACGATGTGATTTCTTTTCATTGGTATTGACGGGTTCGCCATCCTGCAGAGAGAGAGAAAGAAGAGGCAACAGTGTGACATGAGGTTAACTATACTGCCTTCTTAACCCACCTTGAACCACTCGACAGTGGGCTCTGGTTTGCCCTCCACCTTGCAGTTGAGTGTGGCAGGCTCATTTTTCTTGACCACCAAATCCGTGGGATGCTCAATGATGCGTGGTGATTGATATTGCGCTATATACAAGATAGGGCAAGTGAGTTAGGGATTGATCAGAATGGTATAGGATGATCTAAGAGGGGTTTACCTTGTATAGCTGGCAGCGCTGCCAGCGTGAGTAGCGACAGCAGCTGTAGGAGCTGCCGCCTGTCGGGCATTTTGTTTATGTTTTATGCTGTATGATGGTTAGTGCTCCAGATGTGGGTTGAAGTTGAAGTCGATGTGGTGTATAAATATATATGTTGAGAGACTATATATTGTATTTACAATATTATGTGGCAATCATGTTTGGAAGTTTGTTCAGCTAATGTACAAATGCAAATGGATAGAGAATGTGGCAGCTGTTAGTCTCGATTCGAAGCTCAATGAAGTGCAGCACACACACACACACACACACACACACACACACACAGAAAGGCACACACGAGGCAAGTGTGTGTGCACATGTGCGGGGGAGGCGTGGCACGCAAAGACTTGTCTTGACTTTACAAACCTTTCGTATTCTTAATGTTGTTGTTGTTCTTCTTGTTGTTGCTCTCTGCTTTTTCTTGTTGTTTTTTTCTTCACGTTGTTGTTGTTGTCTCTGCACGTTGCTCGTTGCTTTTATCTTTATCTTTATTCAGAAATGGATTCCTCGTCTGCTCCAGTTACAGTTAGACGAAATCGAAGGCGCAAATGTCGACATATGCAGATAGATAAGCACACACACACACACAAACACAAGCACTTCTCGGGGAACACACTATAAAATTATATAGACAGCAATCTTTGTCTCTATACACTTTTGTCCATTAATTTTATTTCTGTATTTATCTCTCTTTATGTTTATCTCGTGTGTGTGTCCCACAAAACCAAACCGAAAATTTACAATCCAAATGCAGCGACAAATTTGATGAGTTTTTTGTATCTCTATTTTCTTTTCTCACACTTTCTTTCTGGAGTGAATTTCTTATTGTATCTTGATTTGTTTTTGTTTTTATTTGTTAATCACTTTGCAAATGCGAATCTATCTGCAATTCTCTCTCGTTTATCATTCTTTTTTTTTGGTATATTTCGTTTGCTTTTTCGGGGTTGTTTCTCTTGCTCAGCCTCAATTCCGCATTTTCCGAATGAAATTTCTTTTTGGTAATTTTACAAGAACAAGAACACGCTCCTGCTGTTCACCGTTCCCTCTCTCTTCCCGTTACCGTTCCCTTTCCCATTCCCTCTGCCGTACTCTCTTTCTCGTTCCGACTAACGGCTGCTTGCCTGGCTGCCTTGTTGTTGTATCTATAACAGTGCGTAGCGTACGAACATGCACTTACACACACACACACACATACACAAGTCAAACTTCGCTGGATATAGATACAGATGTAAAAAACACAGCCGATTTTTACACCCCGAATGCGGGTCTTTGTCACTGGTTTGCATTCACTTGTCCATTGCTTTTAATTTATGCGCTTTATTAAGCAGCAGCTTCGGCAACGTTTTATTAATTAAACTCCAACTATTCTTTGTGATTAATGTAATTTCCGTGTAAGCGACTATTGGACGTGGGTTGTGTCTGTGGAAAACTGCGGAACAATGTGGGCATGAAACAGGTATGAAGTCGAACAAGGAAAACATACTGTATAAAATACTGAATATACCCAATAACGACCAGCTGGCAGCACTACAAACTTCTATGACCAACTATATGGCAACAACTGCATATTTCCAATAACGACTATCTGGCAAGTAAAGAAGACTTCCATTTGCAACCATCTGGCAACGCCATAGAAACTGACATTTTGATTGTCACAGTCTGGCCAAGCGGAACAGCCGAAAAGTTTAATTTTAATTTTTTAAAAGTTATGAATACAATGTAATAGTGCAGCGTTTCCTTATACCAATATCCACTTTTGCATTAGCTTCTTGTGGGCTTAACGCCGAGCTCTCACGACAAGACTCTGTACACGCACACTCGAATACAAGCCGGTTTTCTGTTTTGGTGCCTTGGGTAATGGCGGATTATCGGAGGTGTCGTACGTGTTGCTCAGATCACAATATGGAATACAAATTTCCGATGGCTTAGTGGTATCAGTCGGTTCCATGCGTACGGTGCAGGGAATCTGTTCCAAGTCGTGGCTACGAGGGCTACCATGGCTGAGAAGTACGGGAGAGTCATCTTCCTCAGTACATATCTGTTTTCTGTTCTTTAATCCCCGATCGAACTTCAGCCACGACAAGTTGAATTTGCGACGCTGCGTTAATAAAGCCTGTTTGACACCTGCCAGGTTAAACCACTTCGTATACAGTTCGCGGCAGCAGTTTGCCAGCTGGGACTGCCTCCAATAACGATTTGGTTTAGGATCTTCCCGATGCGTCAGATCATCTAGCGCAGGCTTAGGGCAGCGATTAACTGCAAGGCGCTTTATGATATGACGGGAAGAGTGCATTTTATATCGAACGTAAAATTTAAAAAGTGAATGAAACATTTTTATTTTTAATCTGTAAAAGCACTTGGCAATACAATCGAAGCCAACTGTACTCGGCCACGTGCCCCAGCCCGAAGTAGGCTACGTGAGCGTATCGTACTGGAGTTGCTTGCCTCATGACGAGGCACATATTCGCCGACAGGTCGAGCCGGCGGGGCTCGTCTGCCTCCCGCTCTCGCCATAGCGCTCTTCACCAGCTTCGGTTGCAGTTGCACTTGAGTCACACGATCCACGGACATGCTCTTGGGCCGCCGGGAGAGATATCCATGTATGTGACTGTTGGATCCGTTGCTAATGTTCAAATTGATCAGATAATCCTGCAGCTCTGCCTTCAGCTCCGCATTGGCTGCCTCCAGATTGCGCTTCTGCTGTTTGAGGCATGCAACATCGACGGAGACATTGTTGACACGTCGCCAGAACGTCTCCATCTGCGGCAGTGCGGCTATTTCATCCTAAGGTAAGATATGAATCAGTGAAGTTCTCCCCAGCTTATGTCCAACTTACTTTCAGTGGATCATTGACTGTATTCTCGTCTGGCGTTTGCAGCTCTCGTATCTCGATAATCTCCCGCGATAGCTGTGGCAGCTGAAACATCTTCTCGCGCTGCGTCTCCATCTTGGCGCAGATGCGTGCCAGCTGATGCAGAGTCTCTCCCTTGCTGAGTATTCCCTTGAGTGTCTGCAGAATGGAATAATGGAATAATGAATATATGTAGAGCTGTCTCCACTGCCAACTTACCTCAATTGCATTGTAGCTCTCCACAGACATGAGCTTGAAGAGCTTCTGTTCCTGCTCCACCTCCTTATCGACGTATTGACGCAGTTCCTGCATGCGCTGTGTGAGCTGCTGCTTGATCAATTGCCTGTGATCCAGCTGCGCCTGTTGCTTGAACTGCTCCTCCTCGGAGAGCAGTCGCAGATTGGTGAGCTGCTCAATCAGATGCTCGATCTCATAGCTCTGCTGGCTGATCAGCTGGGCAGCCTCATCGTCGCGCTGCTTGAGATCAACATACTCCGAGTAGAAGCCCTCGAGGTGCTTGCCATAGCCGGCCAGCACAGACTGATAATCCTCCCAGAGCCCCTCCAGCTTGGACTCGCCACCGCCCGTGATCTGTTCCAGTCGCAATTGCATCTGGAAATGTTTGAGGGCCAATTAGTGTCGGATCGGAGTCGCGCATTGTGTGCCAGTCAAGCAACCTCATTAAACTGTCAACTGGCTTTAGCTGCTGGGGGCTATAAAGCCACTGAGGCATGCGACATGGCGTCAAACATAGCTTAGAGATGCGTCCAATGCTCATCTTGCTTGGTCTTTGCTGCGGTGTCAACGGTTTGAAGTGCCGCTCCCAGGAGGGCGTCACGGATGCGGAGCTGAAGAGGATTGTGCGCAGTTGCATGCAACGTAGTGGCAGCAGCGGGAACAACAACGGAGGCAATAATCAGGATCAGGATAACGAACGTTACTATGGCTATCAGAGATATAACTTCGATAGCTCCTACAATGGTCAGGACTATGGACAGGAGAGGGGGCAGGGACAAGGACAGGGCCAGGGGCAGCAGCGACAGCAGCAGCAGAGCTACGACAGTCGCTGGCGACGCAGCTCCAAGCAATTCGACTCCAACAACAACAACAGCAACAACAGCAAGGGGAATAACAGCTCAGAGATGGCTCCCTGCGTGGCACAATGCTTCTTCGAGGAAATGAACATGGTGAGCAGCAAACTCTAAGTACAAACTCCAGCTTCCCTTCTCATTCTCCCCCCCCCATTCTTAGGTGGATGCCAGCGGTCAGCCGGATCGCCGCAAGGTCAGCTATTTGCTTACCAAAGATCTGCGAGATCGCGAACTGCGCAACTTCTACATGGACACGGTGCAGCAATGCTTTCGCTATCTGGAGCACTCACGCTACAACAGCAACAAGTGCAGCCAGTCGCGGGAGCTGATCAAGTGCATGTCGGAGTACGCCAAGGCACAGTGCGATGACTGGGAGGAATATGGAAATTTACTCTTTAATTAATTGATGCACTTACGCCGCTCTTCAGATCCTCCACACGATCAATATAATGTTCGTGATTATCCTTGACAGCCTTGTCGGTTGTCTCCTGCACCTGGTAGAAGACGCACTCCAATTGCTCCTGCTGCTCCGTCTGCATACCACGGAACACAGTCGAATCCTGTTTCCATTCCTTGAGCATTGTGCGCTTATCATCCTCGTAGATGCACCTGAAGAACTCGATGCGGCTGCGATGTATATCTAGTTTAGAGCAGGGATTAATTATAGCACATGGTGTGGGCAATAAATCAAGTTGAATCTTTACCTATGATCTTGTCCACGTCCTCCATGTGCGACTGCTGCAGATTGGCGTACATATCCTCGGTGGAATTGATGTCGCCAATGAGTCGCTTTATGACTAGATCCTTACGCTTCAGTGCCTCCTTGAAGAACTGTTCCACATCGACAATTTCACGCCGCAGATCCTGTATCTTCAACTGCCTCAGGATGCTGCGCCATTCCTGATTTATTTTGGCCATATTCAGCCGGCAGAAGGCATCCTCGCGCTTCAGTTTGTTCTGCAATAGAGGAAGGAAGGAATGAAATGTGTGGAAAGAGGATGCTTCCTTCTGATGCCACCTACCTTCATGTAGAGCGCAATAAGCTGCATTTTGCGACGTCGCGTCTCCTCTTCCGCATCGGCGCGCATCTGCAGGTATCTGGCACGCTCCTCCTCGGACATCTTGGCCAGCTTGTTACCCTTTCCTTTGCCCTTTTTGCCCATCTTAAGTGTTTCTATTGATTTACCCCAAAGCCGCTTAACAATTTCAAAGGGTCGCACTCAACTAATTACGCGCACAATTTGCGCGACCAAAAAACGAAACAGAAAATGAAAAACAAAACAACGAGAGAGCTGCGCGGGCGGCTGCCATGACGACCTAGTTGCCACGACCACCTGGTGGTTGTCAGGTTGAGAAGGTGCATTAATTTAATGTCCATCCATTTCATAGCTCATTAAAGCTCAACAATTGATTTCGAGGGCGTCTATATAAAGGCGGCATCAGCTGCCAGCAAATGACAGATTCCCAAACCGTAAACATGCTGAGACTCTGCCTTGTTGCCCTCGCGATACTAGCCCTGCTGCAGCAGGTAAGTCCATACTCAACAGAGTTAATCTATATACTATTATAATCTTATGTTTCCTTTCCCTTCTCAGCCCACCTTGGCCACTGTCAAGTGCAAGGATGTGCAGCGCATCCATGAGGATCACATACACACCTGCTGCAAGCATCCGGACGGACACAATGATATCACTGAAATGTGCGCCAAGCAGACCAACTTCAAGCTACCCTCCGCCAAGGAGGAAGCCATGGAGGATCTCACTGTTGACCAGGTGATGACTGGCTTCTGTTGGGCCGAGTGTGTTTTCAATCAATCCAATTTCATGGATGCAAACAACAATCTAAACATGACCGCTGTGCGCACTGTATTTGCCAGTGTGCACGGCTCTGATCCGGAGTACGAACGGGAGATGGTTTCCGCCTTCGATCACTGTCACTCTAAGAGTAAGTTTAATATAGAAATTTATCTTAAGTTGAAATTGAACATAGTTTCTTTGTGCTTGCAGCCGAGGAGGCCACTTCGCAGTTCCTTAATCTACCCATCATTCGCACCTTCAACAAGAACGTTGCCTGCAAACCCGAGGCCAGCATCATTCTCTCCTGCGTGATCCACAATTTCTTTCACAACTGTCCACGTGCCCGTTGGTCCAACACTGCCGAGTGCGAAGAGACCTTGGCCTTCTCCAAGAGGTGCAAGGATACATTGACCACCATGTAAATTTATAAATATATGAATGATATATCTGTTCTATATACTACACAAGTATATAAAGAATTCAGCAGCAAATCCAGTTTTTTTATTTGAAATATGCTATTTCTTGAGAGTCTAAATTATTTATAGACTCTATTTAGGTGTATACATAAGATAACTATCTGTATGCTGATAGATATATCATTAAACTGCAAGAATATATATATATACAGAAACTCTCTAAACTGCAATCTGTATTCCTATAGTAATATAAATCATATATTCAATGATAGATAACCAAATTAAGCAGTTTGTTATAGTTTATTATATCAAAATAATTCAATATCTTTATTCAAAAGGTGCCAAATGAGTCGGGACATGCCTTGCGAAACTTCAGGGCTGTCTGGCATGCCTGGCTAGACGACCAGCGTTTGACGGGGCAATTATGGAAGAAGCGACGCACAACGCAGCTAAAGATGATGCTAGTCGAGGGATGGCAGTGTGGATGAAACCCCTTGATGAACAGCGCCACACCATGATCCCCGCCTGCAAGAAAGCAAAGGATAACGAAGAATTGTAGTAGGAATATATCTACAACTTACCCGTCTCCTTGCACAACTCAAAGGCATCGATCATTTCCTTGGCATACTCGGGATCAGCGACAAACTTTGTATTAAAGTGTTCCCGCACTGTCGGCATATCCACCTTGTTGTCCACCAGGAACTTCAAGCCATCGAAAACGCAATGCGAGAAGCAATTAGCCCCCATCAGACGATCTGCTGGTATGTCCACCTCTGCCTCCTCATTACGCTTGGGTAGTTGGAAGCCCGTTTGATTGGCACAACGCTCGATCAACTCATTGTGGCCATCGGGATGCTGGCAGCAGTAATGAATGTCCTCCTCGTGCACAGCATCCACATCATCGCAGTCGATGTCAGTGGCTGGGATACTTCCTGCTTGCAGGCCACCTAACCACATCAGACTCAGGTATAGAAAGAATACTTTTCCCAACATAATCTAGTTTTAGTTTGCAAATAATCACAGCAAGCTTTATATACCAGCTGAGATTCCATTGAATTGCGGTACTTAGGGCTACTAAATGAGGCGTTGGACACTGTCACGATCCATTGCCTTAGTGAACGCAACATTTGTGCTATCTTTTAATTGGGTTAATAGAAAAATTGTAAATTAATTGCTGTAGAAGACTATAAAACTACGCCCGGAACACCTCTCTCTTTCAGTCGTCTCTCAACAATGGATTACACAAACTTTATAACTTTCGCTCTACTATTAACTCTGCTTGGAGCTGTCCTGGCAGAGGATAGCGCGGAGAACAATACTGCTTTAGAGAGCCTCAACGAGCAGACCTGTAGCAAGAAGGTAAGAACTGAAGTTTTCTAACTTACTTAAGATTATAAAAGACTATCCCAACACTAGCGCAACGGATGCTGCACCGAGTTCAGCATGGGGGATCATCCAAACCTGCTCAAGTGTTTGACAATGTACGCACCGAAGATCGAGGAAATAGACGAAAAAAATCCCGAAGCTGTGGTTGGCATTTTTTCGGTACGTATTGAAATGAACTTAGAGAAGAGACTAGCTAACCTTAGCATCCTTTTATAGTGCCTCATCGAGTGTTTCTACAAGAAAAACAAGTACATAGGCAAAGGGGATACTCTGAATATGAAAATGGTCAAAATGGATGCCGAGCATCTGTACGCGGATCGACCCAAAGAGAAGGAGTACTACATCAAGGCCTTCGATGAGTGCAACACGCGAGGTAAGAGCAGTTGCTCTTAGCAAAGACATTCACTAACTTCTCCTCTCTCTTTCTGCGCCCATAGTTTCGAGAGAATTTGGCTTGGTCAAGAACTCGCCAGCTGTCAAGGCAATCTTTAAAACCGCCTGTCGACCGTTCTTTACATTGATCTTTGTCTGTCACGCAGACTATCATACGAAGCACGTCTGTCCCTACTTCCGATGGGAGGATGCCGATAAGAAGGAGCATGCGTGCAAGGATGCCAAGGAGAAGTGCTATGAGATCGATGGTCTGCAAATACCCGAAAGCCTCTTTGACTGAAATGTTTCGTATTATTTCATAATCTTATCGTACAACAAATAGAAACAATAAATACATCTATGGAATTGAAACAACACACCAAAACTAATACCCATAAGGAAACTTAATGATGTGTATAGGGCATAAAGAGTAGCTATATAGAGTTTATACAGTTTATATTTAAGATTCTGTTTGCTATGGAAAGTTATGAAAAGAGGTTCTATATGTATTTCTTAAGTCTATAATCTGAAACTCCCAGGTATTTTATATACAATATTAGGTAAACGATTGATCGAAAGACTGATAGATATTTCATTGTTTTTAATATCAAATTTATCTATTCTTGTAAGGATTCCTTAGTATTTTCCAAGTGCAACGGACATTCCTTCCTCAAGGACCAAAGAAGCCTCGATGGTGAAGATGTCAACACGAAGAACATCAACAAATTGCGCACCAGCGTGATTTATATACCAGTTGGCATCCAATTACATTGCGGTACTTACGGCTACTAAATGAGGCGTTGGGCACTGTTCCAAACCATTGCCCTAGTGGGATCTACATTTTAATAAATCCAAATGTAATAATTATGAACTAAATAATTGCCGTAGAAGACTATAAAGTTCCGCCTGGAATTCCTCACTCTGTTAGTAATCTTTTTAACAATGGATTACCCAAACTATATAGGAATCGCTCTACTAATCATTCTATTTGCAGCTGAACATGTCGATCGTGTCGTTGGAGAGGATAGCTCGGAGGAAAATTCATCTATAGAGAGTCTTAATGAGGTGACTTGTAGCAAAAAGGTAAACACTGAAGTTATCAAATCTCCCATAGATAATGAATGTATTTTAAAACACTAGCGAAGCGGATGCTGCTCAGCGTCGAGGACGATGCATCCGAAACTACTCGAGTGTGTGAAGGAATTGCAAAAAAAGAAGAACACATCGAAGCCAACCAAAGGTCGCGATGATTTAGTCAGGGAGTTTTCGGTACAAATAGGAATGTCATATGAAAAGAATCTAGCTAATCTTACAATCTGATTGCAGTGCATCCTAGAATGTATGTACAAAAAGAGCAGATACATAGGCAAAGGTGATACTCTGAACATGAAAATGGTAAGACTGGATGCGCAACTACAGTACGCAACGCGACCCAAAGAGATGGAATACTACATTAATTCCTACGAGGAGTGTAACAAGCAGGGTATGAACAGCTCTTTTCAACGAAAACAATATTAACTTTAAACGTCTCCACAGTTACCAAGAACTCTACGGCGATCATGCCAAATGGTTCCTGCCGACCGTACTTTACTCTGCTCTATTGGTGTCACGCAAACTACCATACAAATCACGACTGTCCATACTTCCTCTGGCAGGATAACAAAGAGGAGGAGCACGAGTGCAAGGATGCGCGAGAAAAGTGCTATGAGATCGATGGTCATCAAGTGGCTATTGCTATCTTTAACTGAAATCAGCTACTGATTTGTATTTACTTGTCAACACATAGGTATATCTCTATTAAAGTTGAGAAAGGTATATTTGAATATATAGCGATACTTACAGTTACTAAATGAGGCATAACAATGCGCTATATGCATTAACTTTTAATTAAGTTTATTAAATAATTGTTATCTAATTGCCAAAGAGACCTATAAAGCTCTGACTGAGATGCCTAACTCTTTGCAGTCTTCTCTCAACAATGGGTAACCTCAACTTTATACTGATCTCACTACTAATTGGCTTGCTTGCTGCTGCACAAGTTGAACGTGTTCCGGCAAAAAACGGCTCATGGGAAACTTCCACCCTAGAAACTCTTAACGTGGAAACGTGTAGCAAGAAGGTAAGCACTGAAGTTTTCCAAACTTCTAAAGAAAAGGCAAAATAATTGATATATAAGCGCAGCGGATGCTGCTCAATGATGAGGTTGCTTGATCATCCTAACTTGATCAACTGCTCCAAGATGCACACAAGAAAGCAGTTAGTGATGATGCAGGCCTGAAGCATCTATCAGTGCGTATAGAGGAGTTGTTCAATACTTGGATCTGCTTGCAGTGTTTCATGGACTGTTTCTACTAGAAGAGTAAGTACATTCCCAAAGGGGGTACTCTGAATATGAAAATGGTCAAACTGGATGCAGAACACCTGTACGAAAAGCGACCCAAAGAGTAGGAGTACTACATCAAGGCCTACGATGAGTGCAACAAGCGGAGTAGGCACAGCTCGTACTCTAGTTGCTTTTACTATAACTTTACACATCTTTACAGTTAATATGGAACTCGGTTTACTCAAGAACACGTCGAATATCTTGCCAGCTAACTCCTGTATACCTTTCTTCACGTTGCTGTTTATGTGCCACGCCAACTACCATACGAAACACGACTGTCCCTACTTTCGCTTGGACGACGAGAGCGAATAGAAGCACGACTGTAAAGATGCTCGAGATATGTCCTATAAGATCGATGGTCTTGAGGTCCCCATAGACGTCGACATGACTGTTATGAAATTTCAGTAAATCATACAAAAACACACAAATAACAACACAAATAAATATTCTTACTAAAAAACAAAAAAACAACACTATAAAGACACACCACACATACACACACGTACACGCACACAGTTCTTTTCGGTTGGCAAAATGAGTCCACAGTATGTGATACGCAGTGCAACGCACCACGATCTTTTTGCGATCACGAACATTAGCTGCAAGGATGAGTTTAAGTGGTTTGGCGACAAGCGAACTAAGTTCAACGGCATTGTCGCTTATCAGACACATCGTCTGGTCGTGTACGATGCGAAAGATGACGATGAATTGCTAGGCTATGCTGAGTTCAGGAACTATCCGGACATTCTTGCTTTGTCCACTGACAGCTGGATGGAGTGGCTTTACACCAGATACTGGTAAGGTAACTAGGTTAACTTTTGCCATAACCTAATGTCGTATTCTTTTGAAGCATCACGGATGAGATCACTTTGATGAACTGTCTGTTCTTCACCTTCTGCATATATAAAGAAACGTGTCCCGACATCATAGCCGAGGTGGCACGTGCGTTGTTCTATATTGAAAACGGTGTTAGATTCTTAATCGCAATCAAAGTACCTATCTGGGATAAGAACAAGTTATATGCCGAAAGCTATGATGATCTGGAGAAATATGCCGAAAGCATTTATCCGCTCGAGTTCGAGCTCAGCAATGTCAATGTACAGTCGTTGTTCATTATCAAGAGACTCTCACTGCTGCCCACGATCACGTTCCGAAAGGCGGTGTAAGTGTTTCAGAGTATTGGCAGTGCGAGTCTTCCTTGACTTCCTTGACTTCTTCTTAAGTACCCAGGATAATGACTATATCGTTGAGATGCATGAACATGATAATCCAGATGTGCGTGCACAGCATGGTGACTTCTATGTGGCCGAGGAGCTGATGCGTAATGATAAGGATGCCAAAAACAGTTTGCTGATTGTGGCAGAGGTAGAGAACGGTCTGGATGAACTCTCAGGCTTCTTGTGGCTGGAATCTGAGGTGGACAACGGTTTTCTGGTTAGAAACTATAACCTGGAGATGTTTGGGAATCTGCTGAAGTTTAACCGCTCGAAACCTTATAGATGCCATAACGAAATCGTGAAGTAAGTATAAAGATGAGGTAATCTCAGACTAAGGCAATTTCTGTGTGTTCTGCTTAGTTCACTGAAGTGCACGTCGGAGGCGAATTTGTTCAGTGCAGATGCTTTAGAGGATAATGATAATACTGTACTGGGAGGTCTACAGAAGAACAGTAGTAGTGGCAGGTAGGCCAAAATCGGTTGTTACTCAGCTGGAATTCAACTCAAATTAATTGTAGCTTGGCCAGCTGTGGTAGGATTCAACTTACGCACAAAAATAGCACAATAACCGACTCCACTATCAATGCAAGGAATAACAAATTAAATAGTCGACATAAAGTCTACACGAAAATTCTTTTTGGTATCGAGAGTAAGTTAAGGTTTCCTTGAACTACGAGAGAGAGAGAGAGCTTAAAATAACCTTTTGTGTATTCTGTCCACAGAGCTTAATAGCAGCGTGCATTACCTAAAAGAAAAAGTTACGGAAATCCGTCTCTATTACAACACGCACAAACTGAAGAAAGGCGAAGATGGCATTCGAAAAGCAAACAATGCCTTTGCGCTGCGTTACATTTGCCTACATCAAGAGTTGCCAGTGGAAAATCTGTTCACCCTTTTGGGCGCCATGTTCTGTGCGTTTCCCGATCGTGACTACTGCATAATGTCCATTCCGAAGAGTGCCGTCATACGGCGCTCTACTAACGAGGCACTCAAGTACTTTATGGCAAGTTATCTTTGCTGATTCTTCGCATTACCTCCTACAAGTTCTCAATCTTCAATTAGCCGGTGGCAGAGCGTCCCTCTGAAGTGTCTAATCTGGATGATCTCTACATAACGCATCGCAGTACAATTTTTGGCGAATTGAGGTAAGTAACAGTTAGATCTCAGTAGTAAGCTATCACTTCCGCCATCCCATTCCTTCAGCCTGTATCGCTTGGAAGCCGAAGATGTGCAGACTATAGAAGACCTGGTCATGAATACTCCAAAGGACATGGAACTTGCGTCGAGCAGCAGCTACTTGTACAGCAGAAAGGTCGACTCACGTACTCGTGAACGCAATGAGCTGTCGGTTATCGAGAAGATCATGAAGGACGTGCTGGAGAATGTAGACAGTGAGTTCGACGTTTTCACTATACGCTGCGGCAATTCATCTAGGCCGGCTAAGGAGAACACTACCATTGGTTATGTGATACTGCGCCGATTTCTGCACCATGCGCAATTGCAGCAACAATACCATTTGCCTCGAATCGATCACCCGAGAGCCGAACATGCCGAGATCATTTCCCTGAGGATTCATCCGCTGTTCAACAGTGCCAGCGACATCATATTACGCACTCTGGCGGCCAAGACAAAGTATTTCGACTTCTTCTTCATCGAACCGCGCGAGGTGAACATAGATTTATCAGAGATTAGCTATATATATATATATATTAACTTATGCTTTATTGCCCTGTAGAAGCACATATTCTCGAACGACCTGAAGACCAGGATGATGCTGTTGGAGCCTAAGCAGTTGAAGAAGTACTTCTACAAACCGCCGGAGCCACAGCGACAGCATCGATATCCTATCGATGGCCTGCCCACCTACGACTTCCGGGCAGATCATTTGGTAATCTTTCGCCACAAATTGAAACCCAGTCGGTGGTTTGGTAATAGTAATCGACTTGTTATCATTGGCTTCACGCCACTAACTAGAGCAATTCTGCGACAGTTGGTTTTTATGTGGAATAGCATGGAGTAGGTATACTTTCCAGCCGTGGGTTTGCTCATCTCTCTCTCTCTCTCTCTCTCTGTAGCCATGAGAACTCTGAGATATATACCTGCCTGACACGGTTGCAGGTCACGGTCATCGCAGCACCGGGCAAAGTGGAGGCTGAGTACGATAAGGTATTTAAGTGTCACTACTGTAAAAACCCAAGAAGGTGCTACATGAGTCACGAAAATAGCGCAAGCTACGTGCGTGATACGGCTAGGCGCATGGACTTGCGCTATTGGGTGCACTTCATAGGCGGCACCGTCGCCTATATAAACAGGTAAGGATACGCCTACGTACCCCCCTCCCCACACAATTACAAAAAAACCTCCTTTGCAGGGAGAAAAAATTCGTAAAGATCGACAGGAGCTGTGAGATCATCTATGATAATCTAATACTGAGCAATTGCCTAAGATACTGCCTGGAAAGGTGCGAGAAGCCGGAACTTGGTCAACCGTGCAACTTCATCGAGATCAACAATCGTCACGACAAGTTTAAGTTGTACTATAAGATGCGTCTGTTGTTACATGAGCAGCAATCCAACTATAACATCGTCTTACATGGCTTTAATCTGGAAACCTATGAATGCATGTCGTTCCTCTTGTCGCATGGCGTTTCTGCCAAGAAGGTAGTGTTGGTTATTCCCCGTTGCCCAATTCGCACCGAATTGGAGCAGAAGTACACGTCGCCGTGGGTTGATAAGAACGTGCAGTATATTGTCATTGATATGCTGAAGGATTTGGGCGTCGCAATTCACCACGATCTTGACTTCAAGAACTGGAAACAGCATGATGAGTTGGAATTCATAATGGAGGTGGTCTTCTCCGATAGAATGGATAAGGAAGTTCGTTTCGATTGCGACCTCTTTATCTCGTTTATTGAAGGTTACATGGACCACCCCACTATGCAATGTAAGTGGATCTATATACTCATACAGATCGTGGTTGCCGACTAATCTATTTATAGACCTAATTTATTTATTTACCTCATCTATTTATCCACCTAATCTATTTATCCATCTAATCTATTTATCCACCTAACCTATTTATTCACCTAACCTATTTATCCACCTTACCTATTTATCCATCTAACCTATTCATCTACATTATCTATTTATTCACCTCATCTAACCTTTTAATCCATCTAATCTATTTATCCACCTCATCTATTTATCCATCTAACCTAATCTATTTATTCACCTCATCTATTTATCTATCTAACCTATTAATCCATCTAACCTATTTATCCACCGTACTTATTTATCCACCTAACCTATTTATCCACCTAACCTACTTATCCACCTAACCTTTTAATCCACCTAACCTTTTTATCGATCTAACTGATTTATCCATCGATTATATTTATCCACCTAACCTATTTATCCACCATCTCTGACAGGGCTAACCCAATCGGGCATTGAAATGCGATGCAACAATTCTGGTAACATTCTGGTTAACGAAAAATTCCGCACAAACGATCCCAATATCTATGCAGTTGGAAATTACATATATATCACCGACTACATTAACTATCAGCAGAAGAATACTTCGGCCAAAGAGACCGCCGCCAAGGTCGGTTGCCACAGGCACATGTCACATAGATCTCTCATGATTAATCTACCTCCACCCTCAGTTGCTTCACCACATGGGTTTGCGGCCATATGATAAACCTTTTGAGTATCGTTACTCAAAGCCCACATACTATCAGGGACTGCTGCCGCTGGACTACTACGTGACCAAGTTAACTATGCCGCGACGTTACATCGCCTCGTACGTGGTACCCTGCACCTGGTGTCCACTGACCACGTACCATGACAAGACTTTCTGTCGCCTTGTGATGTCGCCCAAGAATATTGTCGAGGAGATTGTTGTGGTCACCAAAAACGTGAGTATTGAAACTAACTTCACTTCCATTTTTCATTGGTGCTAAGTATTGTCTGGTCACAGAATGATTACTTTGACTATCTGGAGAGTTTCTGCGGTAAACACGAGGCGATGCTAAACAATTTGTTAGCGCGCTTCCAGTATGGCTACATTCAGTGTCTGCTTAAGTTCCTGCAGGAACCTTGGGCAGAGCTGGTAATGCATGAGTGCTTTAATGATTTCCAGGCTCAGAATCACAAGCTTCTGAAGCCTATGTTGATCTGCATTGACCAGGTAATCATTACTTAGTGCTCGGTGCTTCATCATCTTCCCTTCCCTTTGTTTTGTTTTTTTTATTTTCCTGTAGAACAAACATATGACCACAGAGGAATTTACCGAGGTGAACATGCATATATTGGAGCACAATCTGATGTCCTTTCTGCGGCTTCATCAACGCGAGTTCTACCATCAATACGCGCTGCCTAAGGCTTTCAGTCTTGATGTGCGTAGCACCTTCACAATGCATAAGATTAGAGATACAAAGACGCACTTGAGTTGAACTTACAGCTGAACTTATTAACTCTCCTCATTTCTCATAAGTTCAACTTCACTCTAAATTTCGATAGATTGATTTATTATCTTGATTATAGGTTCAACTGATCTCAACCTAAGCATAGAGAAGGTAGATCGAAATTTAGTAAATTGTAACACTTAGACTTAGACATTTGTCAAAATCCAGTGTCAACCAACAACAATAATTAAAAACCGAAAACTAATACAAAACTGGTAATTCTTGATTTTATATAATGGAGCCTATATCTCAGGACTTGTATGTGATCCGCACCTCGGGCAAAGAGGATTTAGATCTTATTGAAGTGCTCTTCAATGCCTCCACGGAGCGACATTTTGGCGATAAGATGGATACGCCTTTGACGAATCTCTTTAACGATTATCGAGCCCATCGCATGGTTGTACATCTGAAAAACGATCCGCTGCGCTTACTGGCTTACAGTGAGTTCGGTATCCATCCCAATATACCCGTGCTCTCGAATGAGTTGTGGATACAGTGGCTCAAGTGTCGTTTCTGGTAAGTCAGCGTAGAATTCTCAATTTTTATTATGGATATTGCTCGTGATCCTTCCCTAATACAGCGTGGATGTGCCCATTACATTGATGAACACTATGTTTTTGAATTTTTACATCTATAATAAACACGAGAGGATACTAAAAGAGGTGCTAATGGAAGTCTTCTATCGTGAGCACAAAGTGATGTTCTTAATCATAACCAGACCGCCGAAATACCTGCCCAGGGATTACGAACTGCTCGAGAAGCTGGGACAAGTGTATTACCCCATAGACTATGACATTGACAAGTGCAAGAATCTACCCACGATCATCATTATAAAGCGTGACGAGCTAATGCCGCTGATATCCTTTCGTCGCGCCTTGTAAGTAGCCGAGTAAAATGCAGAGATGAAAGAACTTTTCTCTCACTTGTATTTCTAATTGCAGGGCAGAGGATAACGATGATATTGTGGAAATTATCGATGTCGATTCACCAGAAATGAAGCAAGAACACGGTGATTTCTTTATCGCCGAACTGTTACTGGGCACTTCGGGCAACAGCATTGAAAATGATAAGGTTGTTGTGACAGAGGTTCGTAGCGCCCCCTAGTTCCCCCTTAGGCTATTGTGGAATTAGAATAACATAGTGCTTTGTAGGACGCCACCACTGGTGTCAGCAACGGCATGATGTGGCTCTCTGAGGATGTTGATATCGAGAATTTTATCAAGAATTATGATCTGGAATCTTTGGGTAATCTGGTCACATACACACCCAATGTGTTGCACACCTCGGTGAATTTTGAAGTTTAGTGAGTATTTGAAGTTGATGGTACAAGAAGTACTCCTACAGATCTAACTGTTCCCCAGTTCAACTCACCAGCAACACTATACGCTAGATCGTAGGCTTATTCGCTTCACCGGCAAATGTACTTTCCTATCGGAATTCAGTCGTCTTTATGCAACATTCAAGTACATCACCGGTGGTAGGTGCAGCTTGAGAGCTTGAGGTGTCTTCCCAACTACTCAACAAACCTCTGCCTTCTTGCTTTCAGAGCTCCAACGCGGCAGCACCTATCTGCGCAAGGAGACCAATACGCTTAAGGTAGCATTCGATATGCCGGCACGTAGGAGCCACTTGCACCATAAAATCAACCCAGCCACCCTACTGAAACGTGCCTGCAAGGCGTTTATATTAAAGAATTTCTTGCTGCATCCCGGCCTAAGAATGGAGTATGCTTTCTACTACCTTTGCGCCATGTTCAGTGCGTATCCCGAGTACGACTATTGTGTAGTGACCGTGCCGATGGGCACCAAGATCTCGGCCAGTCTATCTGCACTGCTGCAGTACTTCATGGTGAGCAGCTTGTGGCTAATAACATCTTGCAATGCTTTAAACTAATCCTCATTAAACTGCACAGCGTGTGCCACATCGTCCCAAGAGCATTATAACCGATGAAATGTTTTTGGCCCATCGCATCTCTATCAATACGGACGTCCAAATTTATCCCTTCGAGAAGGCTGACTTAGGGGAGATTCGTGAATTCCTTGAACCACCACTGAGGCCCAGCGACATTGCTTACGCTCGCGACAACCCAGTAACCAAATCGTTTTTAGATCATGATGAGAGTAGTAGTGAGGATTCGCAAAAATCGAGCAGCAATCACATATTGAAGATCATCGAGGACGTCGCATACGATGTCTTGTATAATGAAAAATCCGAGTTTAATTTTTTTATAATACGCGCTGGAAATGCCGGACGCGAGAATAGCACAACTGTTGGCTTCATACTGTTGCGGTAGGTTGAATAATATTGCAGCAGACTGTGTATGTACGAAATACACTCATACACGTTTAATTGTTATGCAGTCCATTCGCCGGCTACGACGTTGTCTATAAGCACTTCATGCTGCCCTACGACAAGGATAACTTCACTTTTGAGAGGGGTGAGCTCATCATGCTGCGTCTACATCCTTATTTTACTATGTGGTCTGACGAGATATTGCGTACGATCTCGCTAAGAACTGGGTATCGTGATATCTACTACTTTCAGCCGTTTACGGTAAGTATAAAGTATATATATTCGTGTTTAGTATGAGTAGTAAGCCATGTCTGTTTGTATGAACGCGTAGTTACGATAAGTTCATAAATGTAACGCGATAAATTATAAAATGCAGCACTAAAAAACTGACTAAGAAAAGTATTACAAGAATGAATGAATGTGTGTACAATTTCTCCATCTATAATTTGACATTACAATAAACGTAAACAGGTTTATATGTAATATTATTAAATATACTAAGCATCAAATTTTACTTGAAGATTTCTGTATATCTTGAGCTTGCCCTTGCAAATAAAATATATAAATTTATGAATGCGATTTGTAGGCGTCGTATTAAAGATACAAATATCTGCTTTGTTATATTATTATCTGACTATATAAACTATTTATCCTACTAATTTTAATCCGACAGAACAATAAACATAAGTTAACTGTTTCTAGTGTAACATTCAACATGGTACATACTTAGGCATTGGTTGATTGATTCATAATTGTTTGATTCTCGCAGAAAGACATGCTGCCAAACGATCTGGTGTCGAAGATGATGCCCGTGGAGCCGCGCCGCATGAAACGCAACTGGTTCATCGACACGGGCAGCAAGACGTGCCTCAATCGCGAGTCTGCGGCAACGGGCCTCTTACAAGTGAACTTTATGCGCGACTATTTCTATGTATTTCGCCACAATCTTTCGCGATCCAAGTACTTTGGCAATCAGAATACGCTTGTCATAGTGGGCTTCTCAGATATATGCAAGGCGCTGCTGCGTCTTATGATCTTCGGTTGGAATACGCCAGAGTAGGAATATATATGTCATATAATCCTTTGGTTAACATTGTCATCTCTTTTTAGCTTCAAGAACGTCAGTCAAGCAAACTGTCTGCCCCATCTGGATGTAACTGTTATTGTGAGTCATGGCGAGGTCGAGTCTGAGTTCGATCGCAATTCAATCTGCCAGTATTGTACTACAGAGCAATGCTACTTGGATACGGATCACAACTGTCCCTTCGTCATGGACGCAACAAAGCGACTGGATCTGCGCAATTGGGTGAACTTTGTGCCTGGTGAGGTGAAGTTGATTAATCGGTAAGTAAGAGTGCATATATATAGAATATAGAATCTACAATACTATATATCTCTAAACAGCGCAGAGAAGACTATTCAATTGGATAACAGCTGCAAGATCGGCTACGAAAAGCTGATATTATTATGTGACACACATTACGGACTGCCACCAGAAGTGGAGGAGAAGATCAAAAGGAAAAAGAAGTATGCGTTACCCTACAACTATGTGGAGATCAATTCACGCCTCGACAAGGTGCTGCTGTACTTTAAGCTATATGAGCTTGTCAACAGCAATCTGGTCGATAGGAATATCGTCATCTATGGCTGCAATCTGACTGTGTACGAGTGCATTAATTTCATATTGAATCACGACTGCAAACCTAGCGATATTGTATTTGTGCAGCCGCTCAAGATCTGCCTTCTCGAGTATGAGAATAATCCAACTGAGGATGACAACATACAGTACATACTGCTGCAAATGGTCTGTGATTTGGGTATAAAGGTCTACGAGTCGTTACAACTAGAAGGCTTTGAGGTCTTTGACGAGGACTTTCATATTCAAACTGTGCACTTTGTGCATAACTCAACTCTGAACCGCGTCTCCCTCAAGTGTAACATATTCATTAATTTCTTTGAGGTGCATATGCCGGCTCCAACTGAGAGAAGTAAGTTCAGATCAATGATCATTTCAGGTTAATCTTTTTTTACCTTCTTTTAAGTGCTGAAAGACAGTAAGGTTAATATCAATGATAGAAAAATTCTGGTGAATGAAAACTTCTGCACAGACGATCCAAATATATTCGCGGCTGGCAAGAATGTGACCATCAGTACTCCAGTTTTCTATCAATATGCAAACACAAGTGAACTGGAAATGGCCGAAAAGGTAAGTGACTAATCAGAGTTGTGTCCGTATCCTAATTGTCAACTGTTCTATTTCCTCTTTAGCTGCTGGACATAATGCAGCTTAGTCTGGAGAAATATACCAAGGAGAGGCGCTTCAGCCGACCCAAACTATTTCAAGCGCGGCTTCCTCTGGGCTATTTGTTGGTCAAGGTGATCGTTCCGAAGCGCTACATGCTTGGCAAGCTAGACAACAAATACAGTCACGTTATGTCAACGTTCAAAAATGGGCAGTTCTGTCGTGTTCGCATGAACACCTCCTTGATTTTGGAGGAAATCACGTGTGTTGTTCGCAATGTGAGTGTCACAAATATATAGAGATATATTCTATCTAAAATACCCTCCATTTAGGTTCATAAGGATCTCTTTTTCCTGGAATACTTTGTTGGCAAACACGACTTGTTGTTGAACCACCTAGTGGGGCGCTTCAAGAATGGTTTCATTGACGATTTCATAAGCTACTTTGAGGAGCCCTGGACTGAGTTTTTAATGCACGATCGTTTTCCCGAAATGCAATCGAAGAACCGCGACACGCTCATCTCGTTGCTGCAACAGAAGGAGACCGGCATGAAGGCAATGAATATTGGTGATTCTGATTTCCAAGCCACATGCAAACACTTTGTTGAGGCGAATCTTCTCAAGTTTCTGCGCGCCCATCGCTGTGAGTTCACAAACGAATTCGTTCTGCCCGAAGACTGGGAGAACTTCGACTAAGACATACCTAAGTAGTTCTGTTTTTACAGTACTTTTATGTATGTTTAACATTGTTATATATTTTATAATAATAGAACTGTGCGCTTATAACTACAAGAACAGAAAGCTATCTTCGTAGCGCCTTCACTTAAGCAATCGCAATCGCATTTGCATTCGCCTCGTTTCGTTTCATTTCGTTCGGTCTCTCGCTTTGAATTAATCTATAGTTTAGTACTCGTTATAGATATGGTTAAAGTTGTCATATATGCATGGAGTGGACACTCCGTTAGAGCGGCACACAGCTGGCACGTCGTTGCTGCTGCTGCTGCTGCTGCTGCTGCTGCAACGTCGTCTGCGGCTGATACCGTATGGGCGTAGGAGGAGGGCTCAGACCACTGGGGAAGACGATGACATGGTGGTTGAGCTGGCCTCATATGCCCTGCAGATACCTTCGTAACTCCTCCTCAGTGTCGAAGATCATGACGGGGAATGGTGAGCCGGGCACAAATTCGCCAGCCCATTTCACCTCAACTCGATAGTCACCTGGCTCTGTTGGATCGTACTAAAGGGAGAGACGACGAAGAAGAGAGTTTGTCATTAGAGGAGTGTAGGGATTCCTTACTTCCCCACACTTACCTTGCACAATATGGTGCGATCCTTTTGACTCTCGCGCTGCATCTCCACGCGGAAGGCGCCTTTGGGACCGCGTACACGCACCGTTAGTTGACCGGCGCCAGCGCCGCGTGTGTCGCATATGAAGCGGGACTGGAAGGTGGCCAGGACGCCGTGCTCTATGCCGGGGCCATAGACGCGCACCTGAAAGAAAAGAGACCTCGTTAGCAACTACAACACAAGACACTTCTGAGGATCACTCACCTTGCTGGCATCGGGTGCGCCGGCAACTTTGAGCGCAAAGGGTGAACCAGGCACATTCTGCCCACCGTACTTGATGGTCAACAGATGGCGACCCGGCTCCTGTGGCTTGATGTTCAACGTGAATGTGGCATCGCCATGATCGTATAGCTCGCAGTAGGCAACCTTGCGTGGACCGGCACAGTGGGCTGTCAGCTCACCGGGACCAGCACGACGTGTGTCTATCCAGGACTTGATATCCTTGCCAACAATGCCATGTCGCAGTCCCTCGCCGGAGGCAATCACCTTGGAGGCATCCATGGATGAGCCAACGGCCACTGTCAGTGGGCAACCCTTGACTAGGCGTCCGTTCCACTTGACAGAAAGGGTCAGTGTGCCCGTCATGGACTTCTGTGGCGTGTACGATGCCAACCAGATGTTCTCGCTGGGACGTGGCTGTGCCAGACTCACTGGCAGCGCTGTGTTATCCTGTGTGATCAATATAACCTCAGGGCGACCCGCAGGCGCATTTGTCGCATCGATGGTGAAGTGCGCAGCCTCGCCAGCTTGCGCTGCAGCCAGTCCGCGTCCCATGAGCACCACCTTATCCGCGGCCTGTTGACCCGTCACAAAGGCGCTGCGTGGGCACTGAGTGATGGTCAGGCCACTCCAGGTCAAGTCCAAATCATGTTCACCCGCCGCTAGATTCTCTCCCGTGATATTGAGGCACATCTTGCCGTCGGCCATCTTATCCACGGGTATTTCAATACCATCAATGCTGCACACAAGCTTGCCCGGTCCAGCGTTCTCCACTTCGAAGATGATGCGTGCAGGGAGAATCAAACGACCATCATGATCCACCAGTGGACCCCAGCCACCAACTGGTGTGACCTTTGTGGACTCCACGCAGCTGACACGCCATGGCGAGCCAGGCAGACTGCCACGATTGGGGCAACTGGCGCGAATCTCGTAGTTGCCCACGGAGAGAATGACATAGGAGATACGCCACTCATTGTTGCCCAGCGCCTTGATCTTGGGCTCAATCCTCTCGCCATACTCATCCAAGCGCTCGATCTGCACATTGGGCGCAATGGGACAATAGACCACAAAGGAGGCCTCCTTGTTGCGATGACACACCTCCAGGCCATGACCAGCGGCGCGTGCATCGTTCCTTACTCCACTGGCGGAGGCATTGAAGGTGAGGGGAGAACTTGAAATGGTTTCCCCACCGTACATTAAGGTCAGCTTGTAGTTGCCCGGCTGGGAGGGCACAAACTCCACGTTATAGATGCCCTCGTTCTGTTCCGTGATGAGCACAGGCAGGCTCTGATTGGTTGGGGAAATGGCGAAAGCCTCCAGCTCCGCTGTGCCGGCATTGTCGGTGCGCACGGTGAAACTGTTGGAGCTGTGCAGCGCCAGCGGCTCCTTGCTGACACCCTGCACACTCACCTTGCTGGCGTCGAAGGCTTCGCAGGTGAAGGGGCTGCCTGGTAGGGGCTTGGACTGATGCAGAACCTCTGCAAGGAATGAGAAGGAGATTAATAGAGATTCTTCCAGCACTGTCTGCTCCACTTACCAATCACACACTGTCCTGGCTTATTGATGCTGAACTCCGCCTGCAGATGACCGTTCTTTGTCTGGTAGCAGCGCACTGGTAGCGCCTGTCCGCCTGGTCCGGACACAACCACATCGAATTCACGTGCTGGACGCTTCACCGTGTCAATGGCAAACGAAGTGGTCTTGCCCACACGTGCCTGATAGAGCCCTAATCCGCTGACACTGATCTCCTTGCCAGCGCTGGCAGGCAGCACATTGATCTCCAGTGGCTTCAGCGAGATGGGCACATCGTTGAACAGAATGCTGATCTTGTGCGGAGCCACACGCGTTGGCTGGTAGACAATCTCGTAGACACCCGTCTTGCTGGGTCCGCGTATGGTGTGTGGCACTTCAGTGGCGCCACAACGCACCAACGCAGACAGATCACCCTGTCCAGCCTCGTTCAAGGAGACACCAATGCTTGCCGGACGATGGCAGAGTGCCTCACCCACTTCGGTGATCTTGACCAGCATGGGATCGAAGGCACAGAGCGTGCGTGTGCCAATATGCTGCCTTGTCTCGCGATCAATGAACCTCAACGTGTAGTTCCCTGTCACGTGGGTGCGGAACTCCGCCGTCTGCCGGTTGATGGTATACGGCACTGGCTTCTGATCTGGCGAGAGAATCTCTACAATCTGATCATCCGCTGGGAAGTCAATTGCGGCCAGGCTGCCAATCTGTATGTGCTGTGTGTGTTGCTGTATGTCCACGCGGAAGGGACTGCCATCCACAGCGACCTCATTGAACGTGATGTTGACGTAGTGTGGTTCCGTGCTCTGTGGCACAAAGGTCACATCGTACAAGCCACGAGCACAGGCCACCACCTCAGCCTTGACGGTGCTGCTGTCGGTGGACACAACCAGCTCCAGTGTGCCTTCTCCTGCGCCCGCTGCATCCACACTGAAGGTAACAGGCACACCCAGTGTAGCTGGTCCATATTGCTGCTCCAGGCCACTAATGCTCACTCTGGAGACATCGAAGACATTGCAGCTGAAGGGTGATCCATTGATGTGCTGATCATTGGCCAGCACACTGATCAGATGACGACCCACTGTGCTGGGACGGAACGATGCGCTGTAGCTGCCGCCATCGTGTTGACTCAGCTGGCAATGTTCATTATCCCCAGCAGGAGAGGTGACAAAGATCTGCGGTTCGTTGCCATCGAATCCTTCCAGCTCGAAAGTGTTATCCATTTTAACTGCAGCCTGCTTGAGACACTCGCCCAGCGCCTGAGCACGTGGCGAGCCCAGAGAACTCGATGGAGCTGCGGCAATGTGACAGCTGAAGGGTGATCCTGGCACTGGGTGACCATTGAAACGCACGGAGAGCGAGTGCGCAGCTGCCTCAGTGGGTTTGAAGTTCACCTTGAAGCGCGCATTGCCCTCGGATTGCACAAAGTTGGGCACATTCTTGCCATTGACAGCCACAATGATCTCCAGATTGCCGGCACCAGCCTGTGAAGCATTGATGCCAAAGCTGACGCTCTTATTGACCACTCCCGGTCTGATGTCGGTCACGATTACCTTCTCTGCGGAGTAGGCCTTCAGCAGGAAGGGACTGCCCTCCACATGGCCACCGCCAGGCAGACGCACCTCCACAGAATGATCACCCACTTCCATGGGCTCGAACTTGACATTGTAGCCCAGTGTGCTGGTGCCCAAGGCATCGATCTTCACGGGCACACTGCGTCTGGCCGGACCGAGCACCTCCACCGTGGGCTTGGTGTCCGATTCCACCACAAACTCAAAGAGCCTGCCCACACTGACCTTATCCATGGTATCTGGCGACTGTATACGCGCTGCTGCAGCCACACGGCAGGTGAAGGGGGAGCCAGGCACATCCTGGCTATTGAAACGTAGCTCCACTGTGTGACTCTCGGCCTCGCGTGGCGTGAAGCTGATGGCATAGGTGTGTTGTCCCTGTGCCTGTGCCGAGGTGGGCACACGTCCGCCATTGACAGTGACCTCCAAATTGCCGGGACCTGCCTGTGAAGTTTCCACCAGAAATGTGACAGGTTTGCCCACTGTGCCGCTGCTGACATTCTTCACCTTGATGGCGCTGACATCATAGACCTGCAAGGGGAATAGAGTAAGGACAGAATTCTTGACAGGATTAGTGCAGTAAGCTGACTCACCTTGGCGGCATAGGGGCTGCCGGCAGTGGGCAATCCATTTACCGTTACATTCACACGATGCTCGCCCACCACACGTGGCACAAACTCCGCCTTGAAGACGCCCTCCGCAGATTGATGCACCTGCGCTGGCACTGATTGACCAGCGGGACCTGCAGCAGCCAAGCCACAAGGCATTGTGCATTTTCCATTTGGTATTGGTATTTTTTTTTTTAGTATTTTTTAAGTTGTTCAAGTATTAATTTAGTATTTTATTTTGTTTTTTTTTCGCGGCCGGAAACGAATTTGAGAAGTTTGTTTGTTTTGATTTGTTGTTGTGGTTGTGTTTGTGGTTTGGTTAGTGAATTGTTTATGGGGTAATTCGTTTTTGTTTTGTTGAAAGAATTTGGAAAAATGTTGCAAATTAGTGACGGCATTGAAAGATTATCAAAAAAGGGGGCAACAATAAAGAAGAGGTTAGTGCAGGAACCTGGGATTAGTGTGGAATAGATTACTATATAGAAATATAGAAAAAGAGTTTAAAGATTTCCAAATAAAACTTGGTTAGTAGTAGACATGATGTTGCATGTTGCATGTTGGTCAGAGACAGCGGCGCTTTGTGGGGGAACAAAAGATTATAATGCTATATATATATATATTTATACAGATACAGACTATATATACAAACTGCTGCCTAGAAAACAAACAGATTTGAACTATTTCCTGTGGGGTAAATCATTATTAACATCCTTAGTTGTTGTTGTTGTTGGTTTTTTTATTATTATTATTATTATTGTTGTTGTCGCTTGCGTACAAATCAAATAAAGAATTCTTGAGATTAGTAAACAATTGCCTGACGCGTTAGTATAAAGATAAAGATAGATCAAAATTAGTTCGAGTACGCTATAAAGTTATTGCTTAGGCTCACTCGGGCTAACACGACGGACTGTTAAACGGATAAAGAGAGAAAGAGAGAGAGAGAGAGAGAGAGAGAGAGGGAGTGGGAGAGGAAAAGTTATAGCTTGTATAGTATATACATCACTTCTTATAGAGTTTGCCGAGTCGATTAGAAAGTACTCTCTGAGAGTTGCGTATACGTATAGTTAAGTGTGTGTGTATATATAGATAGATAGTTAGATATATAGTAAGTATTATATGCATATCAATATATCAATATATATAGAGTCTAGTACAAAAGATTTCGCCGTCCTGAAATATAATACAGATATAAAAGTGAGCAAATTATTACAATCAAAGGGCGTTAAGATTACAAGAACAAGAATTACACAAGAAACTAGTTACAGTACACAATGCAGCAAACTTAGGCAAACACACAGGCAGACACAACAAGCACACACACACACACATACACACACATATACAGAAACAGGCACAACACAGAGACAGACACAATAAGCACACACACACACAGTCAAGTGTATTTACAGCTCTAATGTTTCTAATGCAATTCTAAAGTGGCTCTCACACTCTCTCACACACACATGCCACACACACACACTTGCCTCTTGCCACGCCCCTACTGCCACACTCTGCGGTCATGACACAAATCCTTCGCCTGCTTCAAAAGCTTTTGCTAAGCTTCCTCAAGATGTAACCGAAGCGATTGCCAAATGATAAATATAACGCATAATTACAGCTACTCAATGAAGAGGGGAAGTGGGTGGGGGGTAGAGAGTCACACTCAAATGAGGCATGCCATTGTGTGTGTGTGTGTGTATGCGTGTGCTTGATTTTTGACATGCTTGAGAGACACTCAACAACAATTTCCGTACATTGTGAGGCAGTAAAAGTGTGAAAATGTGCGTGGGAAAGTTCAAGATGACGTGGGTGTGTGTGTGAGACTGCTGTGTGTGTATGTCTAGTGTGTATATGTGTGGTGTGTGTGTATGTGTGTGTGTGCAAGCTGAAGCCGTATCAGATACTCAGCCAATTAACATTTAGCCAACGAGCAATTAAAATACAATTACAAATAAACTTGAACCATAATCGATGCGAATGCGAACCAAAACAAGAGCCACATACACAAACAAATGCAGTTCGAGTGGTAGGGAGAGAGAGAGCGACAGAGAGAGAGAGAGAGAGGGGGAGTCTCTGCCCCTCTTGGGGTTAGTCAGTTGCCGACTACATACCTTCCACATTGACCTCAATGTCTTCCAAACGGCCGCCATTGTGATTGATAACAAAAGAATTGGTCTGATGCACTGGCCCAGGGCCGCCTAGCGACACCTGTGGCCCGGCCACGCCCCCGCTGATGCCCACCGTTATGGGGCAGCCAGGGACGGGCATCTTGTTGAACGATACATTGATGGTGTGCTCACACGATTCCGTGGGCACAAACGAAACGGAGAATCTGCCAAAAAAACAGAGAGAGAAGAGAAGTCAAAAATTAATCACAGTTGCAGAAGGAATACAAGGGGGGGGGGGGTACGCCTGCTTACCTTGCACTGCCCTGTGGATGCACCTGTGTGGGTATATTCTGTCCCTTTGCCGATATTGTTATCTCCAGATTGCCCTCACCCGCATCGCCCGCGTCCACTGTGAACTGCACTGGTCGCCCCATGGTGCCGCGTGAGACGCTGCCCACAACAACTTTGCTGGCATCGTAGGACTTGGCCAGGAAGGGAGTACCTTGGACAGCAAAGCCATTATATTCCACATTGATCGAATGCCCGCCTACGCTGGTGGGCGTGAATTCGGCAGTGAATCCCGCGTGAATGTCGCCAGTGACGCGCACCGGTAACTCGCCGTGTGGACCACGCACACTCACGGCCAACTCGGCGGCACCGCCGCCACTCACTGTGATGTGGAAGGAGGAGGGTCGATTGACGGGAATTAGCTCAAGATTGCTCAGGTTCAGCAGCACACGGGAGGTGTCCGCCACGGCACAGACGAAGGGGCAACCACGCACTGTTTCCCCATTGAATTTAATGTCAATCAAATGGGATTTGGCCTGTTCCGGCGTGAAGGAGACCAGACAACGTCCGCCACCGACAACCTGTACATGATTGGGCACCTCGCCCTCATTGATCGATATCTCCAGTTGTCCCTCACCAGCCGCACTGGCGTCCACGCGGAACTGGCAGGGTTGACCCACAACGCCGCCGTTCACTTCGGTCACCTGGATCAGGCTGGCATCGTAGACCTTTGCTATCAAAGGACCGCCAGCGATCTTAGTGCCATTGATGGACGCGTCAATGATGTGCGTGCCCACCTCGGTGGGTACGAACTCAATGCGTGCAGCACCATTTGCCGCCTCATGGGTGACTCTGGCATTCAGCTTTGACTTGTTTGGAGTCAGCACCGTTGCCACGCACTCGCCTTTGCTCAGGCTTTGTCCAGGAGGCGGCAGTATCTCAAAAACCGCCGGCGTATTGGCGGGCACAAGGCGTGTGGATTCGCCCAGAGCGGTGAGGCCGGGTGAGGACATGATCTCAGCGTGCCACGGTGAACCTGCAACAAGAAGAAAGAGGAGAAGAAGAAGGAGGATTAGTTGCTGCAGCAAACCAAGCGAGCAAATTGACACAGAATCAAGAGCAAATTGAGATAGTTATGCTAAGTGGATAAGTTCATATTGCTAAACTACAGTGGCAACCCTCGCATAGCCACATGGAGATACAAGACAAGCTTTTCCACTTTGCCGCATTGCGCAGCGCATTGTTTTCCGCTGCGTCTCGTTATAATTGTCGCAATTTCCACAACAATCTCCAACAACAATCGGTGCCGCCTCGTTGCCAGCAACAAGTGCGTACTCACTGCATGTATCTATAACTGCCTCTGTATCTGTGTATCTCTCTGCCTCTGTATCTGTGTATCTCTGTAAATGTATCTCAAGCAGTAGCTGCCACTGTCTATGTAAGTATCTCGAGCTGCAGCTGCCTCAAGCGGTAAATGCCGCTGTGTTTGTATCTGCCTCTGTGTATCTTTAGTTGCCTCTGTCTTTGTATCTGTAAATGTATCCCAGGCAGTGACTGCCTCAAGGTGTAGCTGCCTCTGTATCTGCCCCTCAATCTCCAGCTGCAATTATATCTATATCTTACACTGTTGCCCCTGTAAGATATATCTTTATCTTGCATTGTAGATGTATCTGTGCCACTCTTAACGTATCTGTATTTCAGGCAGTATGCATATGTATCTCAGGAAGTAGCTCCCTTTGTGCATCTGCATCTGTATCCCAACCTGTAGCTGCCACTGTTTCTATATTTGTATCTGCACATCAGAATGTGACTGCTTCTGTTTCTCTTGTTGTCTCTCCATGCTGAGCTCTATCTTTAGCTGTCTTTGTATCTGCATCTCTGGCTTTGATTTCCTTCTGTATATGTATATAAATTGTAGCATTAGTTGCCTCTGTATCTCAGGATTGTACTTGCCATGATGCATGTTAAGCTGTAGTTACTTCTGTATCTGTATCTCAAGTTTTATCTGTATCTATATTTCAGTCAGTAGCTGCCACTGTATCTGCCCCTCAATCTGTAGGTGCCTTTGTAGCTGTATCTGTATTTGTATCTGCAACTATTTCTTAGTAAGTAACTCCCTCTGTCACTGTATCTGTATCTCAGTCTGTAGCTGCTTATATGTCTTCACAAGTATCTTAAGCTGTGACTGCCTCTGTAGCTGTATCTGCAGCTGTATGTCAGGATGTCACTGCCCCTGTATCTGTATCTTAAGCTGTAGCTGTGCCTGTATCTCAATTGCCCCTCTCGCTGCCTCTGCCTCTGCATCCGTATCTTCAGTTGTATCTGTATCCATATTTTAGTCCGTAGCTGCCTCAGTATCTGCCCCTCAATCTGTAGCTGCCGCAGTAGTTGCCACTGTATCTGTATCTGCAATTGTATCTGTATTTCAAGCTGCCTCTGCTTGTGTATCTCAAGCTGTATCTATATCTGCCCCTCAATCTGTAGCTGCCTCTGTAGCTGCGTCTATACCTGCCACCGTATGCATATCTCCACCTATAGTTGCCCCTCTCTCTGCCTCATGCATCTCCAAATGTATCTGCAACTGCCTGTATCTTTGTATCTGCATTTGTGCCACTTGCTCAGCCTTAGCTTGAGCTTGATTATAACACATTAATTGGCCGCATAGCGCGTGAATGTTGCAACCCAAGGCATTAGAGAAAGAGTGGGAACAGGGAGCAAAAGGGGCAAGAGGAAGAGGGAAGCAAGCTGAACTTGCGTTCGTTCGCCAAGTCGATTGGCAATTACCGCCAGCAGCTCGTTAAATGTTTAATAATGTTGCTTTTATCAAACAATTTTATGTGTTTTTATTGATTTTCCTTTGCGTCCCTCTCTCTTTCTCTCCGTCTCACGGGCATTTTTCGCCATTGCTGGCGCTTTGTTGTTGCAGCTTCGTTGCA
Organism: Zaprionus camerounensis; assembly: GCA_018904165.1. Classification (NCBI taxonomy): domain Eukaryota; kingdom Metazoa; phylum Arthropoda; class Insecta; order Diptera; family Drosophilidae; genus Zaprionus; species Zaprionus camerounensis. The sequence goes on from JAEIFS010000037.1 coordinate 1,794,234, forward strand.
AGTTAAATAAAATTTACTTTTGTTTGCAACTTTCCACACATTTCTCTTTTGTTATTTTGTTGCTCTGTTGCACTTTTCCTTTTAAGCAGCGCTGCTGTCGCCGCTGCCTCTGCTGCTGCTGTTTTTTGCCAACATTTTGCTTTATGGCTTTCCATGAAAATTGCCACACAGCAACAGCAGCAGCAGCAGCGTCGAGGCGTCAGGTTCGATGGAAAATCAAACTGTTGCGTTGTCGTTGTTGCTTGAAACTTGCTGCCAGTTGGCACTTTTTACTGTCAGTTGTTGTTGTTGTTGTAGTTGTTGCTGCTGTTGTTGCTGCTGTTGTTGCTGCTGTCTTGCGCAAATCATTTAACGTAACATTTTGTCTTGACCAAGACACAAAACTCTTTTGTTTCCCCATCAGTTGCCTGCCCCCTTTCTCTCTCCTCTAGCAATGTCTCAATTGGCAGCAGCAGCAGTGATTATTCTTGCCACAATTTGAGGCAACATTAATCATCAGGCGTAACTCTATGCTAAATACCGTTAGCTGTAGATCTAATAAGGCAAACTTAAAGTTTCCCAAGCTCATAAATTAAACGTAGACACGCTTTGTCTCTGTCTCTATTTATCTAGCTTTATCTGCCTGCCCGCTGTCTCTCTCTCTCTCTCTCTCTTTCTTTCTCTCTCTTTCTTTCTCTCTCTGTCTTTATCTGTCTGTATTTGTCTTTCTTCTTTCGACATTCCTGTAGTATCACTAGAGGGTTCGATCTGCAGTCTTGTGCTAGTAAATTGGCTTAGCTTTGCTGTAGAGTGAAACTAGTTTGCGACTTGTTTTCAAACTGACACTTTCTATAAATCTTGGTTAACTTTAACGCATATCTGTTGCTAAAACCCAACCCAAAGAATACGGAATAGCAACACAGAGAGAGAGAGGGAGAGAGAGAGAGAGTGTGAGAGATAAAGAGAGGCTATTTCAAGTGTTTTATAGTTCTACGTTTAATCCAAAGTCATGTGAAAAAAGCAGGCCTTCTTCCACTGCAATGTCTGGAACATAGAGACTGATCTACCCCCCCTCGATACAGTATGCCACAGAACAGTTCCAGTGCCGCCTTCATATCACAGTTGCCAAATTCAAGAGCAGCTCGGTGTCAACATGGCGTATGTGCAATGCAACAAGAGACAGAAAGAAATGAGAGAAGTAGAAAAGGCAGCTACACTGGTTGCCCTCATCAATGCTCGAGGAGCTATGCCTTATGGGCAATGTCTGCCTCAATGTGTGACCCAATGACACTGCAGAGTGTGTGTTAGTGTGTGTGTGTGTGTGCTCTTTTTTAGCGAACTTGCCAGTTACCGTTAGTTGCTGCGACGCTTCGCTTACCCAAACAATGAGCAAAGAAATCGATGGCAGAAAGATGTGTGGCACAACTGCATGCTGCGAAAGAGTGTGTGTGCCAGTGTGAATAATTTATTTGTGTAAGTGTGTGTGTGTGTGAGAGAGCTGTGAACGCGGAGCATAGCAAGCAGCGTTTGCTTTATGTGCTACTAAAGTTGAACGAGCTTCTAGACAAGCTCATAAAGTGCGCACTTGCAAATTATGGGCAACATGTGTGCCAGGCGCTAAATTGATAACCAACAACAAATACACACACACACACACAAGCACACACATGCAGAGACGACATGCAGACAGACAAACGTTGGCAAACGCCATATGGAAAAAGCGCAAACAGAAGTGGCAAATGGCTTGAGAGAGGAGAGGAGACTCCTCTCTGCATTGGCACCAGGATAACAGCTTGGGATAGAGGCAGCCAGAGATGGAGCTGAGGCTGGCGCATGAGCTGGAGCAGAAGCTGCCATTGAGTTGCATGTTAAGTGACAGCCAAGTGCCACATAATGATAACGGTCAGCGTCGTAGATCGAATACGATTTGTGGCCAGCTGCCGGAGTAATATGGCAAAAGTTTTTTCAAGTGTACGCAAACAGCACGACAGATTTGAAACTTCAAATCGTTGTTGACTTTTTCAATAGAAGCCAAAATTGTAAGCCAACTGTAGCTGCATGCAACTTGAGTCATTGCAGCTGCTGCTCACAGTGAAACTGCTGTGCATGTGAGCTATACAATTAACTTGGATTATGGCGTAAATATGCGCTAATTATGTGGAAATTTCGGTATCATTTATGCCACAGTTTATTGACTGGGGAAATTTCTTATTAAAAAGAGGCATTTCTAATTTGAAAAAGTATGAAAAACTGAACTGAGCTACATAGTTCCTTTCTAAAGTTTGGAAAATTCATGTCAACCTATTTTTAAAGCTAAACATTCCTCAGTTTTATCTATTAAAACCAATGCAACTTAGCAAATCTGTGTAGAAATCTTGTGGTTTCTAAGTCAGTAACTGTTTTGTACAATCTACTGCCATAATGCTTTAAATATTAGACTTGTTGTAACTGGGTTTTCTGGGTTTTTGTCTATTAAAGCTTAACCAAATTAGTTTAAACAAGAACTTGCAACTTTGTAGCATATATCGCAATTGTTTATCATATATATTGCTAGTTTTTTGTAGATCTTGTTTAAAGATTAGAAAATTTACGTAAGTTTTGGTTAGACGCGTAACTATTCTTTAGAGTAATCTATATAAAGTGTTGTAACTCACTAAACTATGTAAAAATCTTGTGGTTTCCAAGCCACTAAGTTTTCACTACAACTTATTCTCATAGTATACAAAATATTAGACTTATTGTAATATAGTTTCCTGAGTTTATCCCTAGAAAAGATTAACATCAAACTTATTTCGGAGTACCTAAAATAAACGTCTCATTGTAATGAAGTTTTTTGGCCTTTTTTCTATAAAAACTATGCCAAATTTATTACTTTAAGATCTTGTAACTTTCTTTAAGATCTTGTAACTTTGTAGATAAACACTACTCTACAGTTCCATCTAAGTAAAACTCTTCAAACCAAGCCAAACTCTTGAAATTCCACAAATGCTTTAACTCCTAAACCTTCTACACAGCCTCAAGAGTAGCTAAAATTCGCCTATCTGTCTCACAATGATCTCTTAGCCGGTTTCGTTGGTATGTTTTGTTGTTGTTCGTGTTGCTGTGATCAACTTTTCCGGCTTGGGGAGAACAAGTGCAACAGTTACGAGAGCTATGAGAGCTGAGAATGCTGTTATTCAATATGCATATGCGTCCCAGTGAGCGCCAGAGCCAGAGGTATCTGCGTATGTATTTCCCCTTACCCTCTTCTTGACTCCCCTCTATAATATCGTATAGAAAATCGGTTACGTGACTGCGGCATGCAACCGTTAGATGGCCAAGCCAAGCCAAGCCAGGCCAGAACAGAGCGAGCCAGCTGTCGCCACAAAAAATTCAAAGTCAGAGGAGAGAAGAGAGAAAACACGCGCTGACAGCGACCGTTAAACGTAGTTAAGCAATCTGTATACAGATTGTATGCTAGTTATATAGGTTTCTATATGCTATATACTAATATATAGTATACTATACAATACTATATATATATATATATATATACATATATGTATGTGTATCTATAAATTTGTTGTGGTTAAATAAAAGATTTACGTTTTTGTGGCGTCGAGTCGTATCAAGCTGACGTTGCGGCGTTGTTAATGTTGAGCGGGGGCTGCGGGTCGACGGGGGTAGGCAGAAGACAGAAGACAGTGCAAGATTTCGTAGTCGTTGTCGTTCTCTGAAAACGCGAGATTGAACCTATTTCTCTTTTGTATATCAATTCACAATTGTCGGCACGTCTGAACTTGAAACACTTTTTCTTTATGTTGCTACTCGTTGCAAGAGTATTATTATTATTATTTATTATTATATATTGTATTATGTCAGCGAAGTTGTTTTATTATTGGAAAACTTATGTTTTCTCCTGCTTCCTCTTCTTCTGCTTTTATTATTGTATTAATTAACGCGTATTTCACTCGTTCTTCTCGTTCTTCTTGTGGCCTAAGCGAATTTCAACAAGCAGCAGAAATTATTATAAAACATTCCACAAAATTGTTTAACAAAGTCACGTTTTAATCGCGTTTTTCACGACTTGTTTTTCATTCTCCCGCCGCCGACGCGTCGCGAAATATTTTAGTAATTTGTCATTTGTTTTAATTGTTAGCCGTCGCCGTCGTCGTCGTCGTCGACGTCGTCGTCATTGCCGTTGCTCAAAAACCAGTTGCGGCTTTAACTCTCAAAATTTCACTTTGCTGTCGTAAAAAAGAGGGCAGGGCTGGGGCAGCAGGCAAAGCTGAGGCGCTGGGAGGGGCTAAGGCAGAGGGAGAGCTGTGAAATTTGGGCATGTATGCCAATATGTTGTTGTTGTTATTGTTGTTGTTTGGCAGCGGAAATGGCTATAAGCGTTAGCCGGGTAAAAGCGCAGCCTCGGCTCAGCTTGAGCTCAGCTCTCTGTTTACAGTTGCAGAGAGAGGGAGAGTGGTACAGAGAGAGAGAGAGGGAAAGAGAGAGAGGCAGCAAGAGGTGTGGCAGCAGAGCTCATTATACGAGGCTGCAAAATGAAAACGAAACGAAACGCACAAATATTTGTCGTTGTTGTTGTTGCTGTTGTTATCGTGCTGGGAAAGTGCGGACGCTGCTGCTGCTGCCGCTGCCACGTTGAGAAATTGCAATCTCTGCGGCCGATCTCTACCTGTGGCACGCCCTAGTGTGTGTTTCTGTTGTACCTGGCTCAGTCCCTGCCACAGTCCCTGGCACAGTCACTGTCTCAGTCTCTGCTGCATTCCCAGTCTCTGCCATAGTCCCTGCCTCAGTCACTGCCTCAGTCACTACCACAGTCCCTGCCACAGTCCCAGTCTTTGCCACAGTCAGTGTCTCTGCCTCAGTCTCTGTCACATTCCCTGCCACAGTCTTTGCCTCAGTCTCTGCTGCAGTGTCTGCCACAGTCCCTGTCGCAGTCACTGCCTCAGTCTCAGCCTCAGTCACTGCCACAGTCCCAGTCTCTGCCTCAGCCTGTTTCACCACTGTGCAACCTATCCCAACGGGTTTTCTGGCCTGCCTGCCTGTGCTACGTTTCTCTGGCTTTGTCATAGGGCGTGTAACTTCCTGCTGCAACAACAACCACAACAACAACAACGTCGAGGCATGCAACAAGTGCGCCTTGAACCACATACACAAAGCGCAGGCCGAGGAGGGGAACAGCAACAAAGACAACAGATTGAAAATTGCAGAGCAAACAGCGGAAAAAAGAATGCAGCAAAAAGCGTAGCACACACGCCCCTTTGCAGCCCCCTTTCCCCACTCTGCATGTGTGTGTGTGTGTGGTGTGTATCTATGTTTGCACTGTGTGTGTTGCCTTTAACTTGACCAATAAACGCAGCAAATTGCAGCGCAGCCTTTGCAGTCTTTTGCTAAACAAAATGGCGGGTCAAATGGAAAATTGAAAATTTTGGGAAAAAAGGCGACAGTTTGGAGTTGATTCAAGCCAAAAGCCAAGCCTTAAATCCCGCCAGCTGTCTAGTCCCATTGAAAATATTTCAGCTTAAAAGGTTCATTAAACTGGTTTTTTATATTTTCGTAGCGCGCGCCCCACACACACATACACACAGCCAGAAGAGACCCAAATGCGACGAGGGCAAGTTGGTTTGAGACTACAACGATGATGACGACGACGATGGCGATGGCGCTGACGATGTCCGGGGGATATATTAGCATATTTCTTTGCCATAGAAATCTCAGACAAAAAATCTTTTCGATTCGCTACACATTCCACGAAAACTTCGCTGTGTGTTTGTTCTCCCACTTTTTGTTCTCTTATTATTTCTTCTTCTTCAAACCGTTGGCAATGTTTTTGTTTGTTGCCTCTTTATGCTTACAAACAATTCTATTTTATTTTGCACGCACACACACACTGAAATTTCTTTGCTTTGCTTCTTTTTCTGTTTTTCTTCTTTCTTTCTTCACTATTCACTCTTCTTTCTTGGCTTTAACCGTTCCGCGTTGCGCACTTTTATCGCTGTTCTATGCGCCGACGTGTCAGTTTCGTTTGAAACGCGAGCTCTGACTGAGCCAACGCGACTCGCAGCTGCAATTGAGATACCTAAAACTTGTTCAGCAGCTCGCTCAGAGCGCGACAGAGCGTAGAAGAGAGGAAGAGCGAGAGGGAGAGAGGGAGCGCAGCACAGGTGAGCACGGCGAGCAACAAGTGATCTGTGCTGAGAGCGAGCACAGCGCGTTGATTGATCGCTCACGAGCGCGTCCAGTGAATTCGCCGCACAGTGGGCAGAGTGCGAGAGTGAAGTGAGTGCAATTTGCAAGTGATTGTGAAGTGGGAACAGTTTACAAAGTGAGCGAAATTAATTATGATTTACTTGGGAAATGGGAACAATATACAAAGTACGTTATTTTAACATGAAATGAGAAGGGTTTAAACTGCTCTCTCATTAAAATCTGTTCTACATTAACTATACAACCTACATTATTACTGAAAAAAGTACTCAAACTGTTCTCGCTTTGTCATACAACATTCCTGAGCAAGATAAGCTAATTCTTCTAGCCTCAACTTAACATGTTCAAGTAGACTTCGTACAGGGAACAGTTTCTGTTCTCAGAACTATTGCTGGGCCAACTGCAATTAATAAAGATCATTCTTACTTAAGATCAGTTCGTTTTCTATGTAGTACGAACTAGGAACTTTTAACAAAGTGTGCTCAAAGCCATAGCAATCACTTAAGCAACTATAACTAGCAAAGATCACATTGCCAGTTAAGATTAGCAACTTCCTACTTAAAATCAGCACCTTCTTGCCTCAATTCATAATGATTAAATTGAATTCGAACTGTGAACAGTTTTCAACTAGTTCTGAATCTTATGGCAGTTAAAATACAACCCACATATATCACTTTTCTACTCAAGATCAGCTCGCTCTTTTCTCAACTTCTAATGTTCAGTTTGATTTGAAACTGCAAACAGTTTCCAAATTCCCCAGTTCTCCGTCCAACTACAACTAACATAGATCACATTCCTACTTAAGTTAAGCTCGTTCTTCTCATCTAGCCAAAATCGAATCTTGTTCAAAAGAATTGCCGCATTCCAGAGTGCGATTTCGCCTTATAAGCAGTAGCACCCACCCACACACACACACATGTCTTGCCAAGCTTCTTTGCCATTCATTCATTCACTCTCATTCATTGCATAACAAGCATGTTTATGATTTCCGACTCACCTGGCACTGTTTCGCCATTGAAGGTGATCTGCACAGTGTGTGTGCCATGTTCATGTGGCGTAAAGCTGGCGATGAAACGCTGTCCGCCCAGCGAGCGTACCGAGGATGTGACACGGCCTCCGTTCACAAGTATCTCCAGATTCCCCGAGCCTGCCTTGGAGCCATCGATCTCGAATTCAACAGGACGTCCTATGGAACCATTGGGTATATCCTGCACACGTATGGCACGAGCACCAGTTGCATTGCTGTCTATGGGACGAAAGCGCGACAGGGAACTGTAGCCCCCTGCCCCGCCTGGACTGTGTCCATTACTCTCCGTGACCACATGTTCGCTGGACTCCTTGACTGTCTTGGTATAGCCGCCAGAACGATCTGTATACGTGTTGTTCGAGTGTGACTTGACTGTGATGGCACTGGGTCTGCAGGGGGAATAGAAAGAGACATAGATTAGGCTTTGTGTGAGGAACCTAGCTAGCAGTCTTCCTACTTATAGCGGTCCACATCATCGGGTGAGTCGCGGCGATAGTCCGATTGTAGCTGTTGTTGTTGCTGCTGCTGCTGTTGTTTGTGCAACGCAAACTTGTTGTACTGCGTGTTGCGCTGCGTCTCGTTGTCCAGATCAGGTCGTGCGTAGTTTAGTTCCGTGTTCAGCTGCGTCTCGGTCATGTTCGCCAACGATTCCAGCGAATTGTGCGAGAGCATGTGCTTTGTCTTGTTGATGACATCCCAGCTGTCCCGCCTAGCCGAAGCGGGTTTTATCGACGACACGCGCACATTGGAAGAATGATCGATGCGTGGCTCCGGCGAGCCTATGCGACGCATACGCTCCGTGGTGCCATAGAGCGAGGGACTAGCGCGTACATTTGAATCTGTAACATAATTCGAGGTGGATTTGTAGGTGGAAGACTTCTCCACGGTGCGTGATGATTCGTAGCCATTCTAGAGAGAAGATATTAAAAAGAATGTTAAGTTCTTATCTTGTTGGAAGCTGTCTAAGCCTCTTACCTTGTTCAGCGTGTTGGTCACCGGGCTGCCAATGCGATGCGTGGCTGTGGTTATGTAAGCGCTGTTCGGGGAGTAACGCTGCACCGGTGAGGCAGAGGAGGCGTGGCGCGGACTGTTCGTTATGTTGCGCGTTGAGCTCTCGTACTGATTCGACGTCTTGATGGTCACTGGACTGTGCGAGTGCAGCTCGCTAGAGCGCGTCTATGGAGAAGGAGGAGCACGAGAGATAAGTGAGATTAGCAGATAATCAAGATAATACCAGGGGGGAGTAACACAAAAGAGATTCTAGAGGATTCAGTTGGATAAGTTAAGCAAACAAACAAAGAATCAAACAAATTTAGTTACATTCAGTGTGGGACTAGGAATTGGACTGAGTGAGCTAGTCAGCTGCTGCTGCTGCTGCTGCTGATGCCGCTGGTAGGTGCTGCTGCTGGTGCTGATGCTCGTCGCCGCATTGTTCAACAGTTCACGTTCCTCTCGTGGTGGTGCCAACTTCGGCTTGGCACTCACACGACGCTGGCTGTAGAGTTCGTTCTCCTTGTCGTAGTAGTAGTCGTTCTTCATGGAGCTGCTGTTCGAGGTCTTCGAGTCACGACGTGCGCCTGCGGTCTCCGTGTAGAGTTCGTTCGAATTCAGATACTTCACAGTGGGCGAACCACTAACCAAGGGGGGTGGTGTGGGGGATGTGGCATGGTTCTGCTCCTGTCGAAGGCAATTTTGAGTGTGTGTCAGGGGGGGAGCAGGTTAGTTTGTGGAGTTAGCCAAAAGTTCGAATTTTGATGTGCAATCCAGTGTGCAAAGCGTTAACAAGAGGAGCCCATACCACGTGCAGTAGATGAAGTAGAAGTTCAGACTGATCACTTACCTCGCTCTCGCGCTTGTAGTACCTGGAGCTGGAAGTGTGGTAGTCGGTTGTGTCCAGCTTGGGTGAATACTGTGGAGAGTAGCTGGTCGTGCGCTCTGCAGTGTTGTGCGTGTTATGCAGATCCCGACGTGAGAGCGACGAGTTGCGGTAGTCGTTGTGGCGTGTGTTCGTCGTGGATATGAAGTGCATTGAGGGGCTCTCGGAGCGATGTTTGCTCTCGTGCAGCGGACTGCTGCGTGTCTTGCCCGAACGTCCCTTGGTGCCCACGCGCATGCTGGAAGATCAGAGAGAGGATTAGTCATAAGTATATCATGAAGATCAGGGCCTTAACTCACATGAAGGGCGATCCCTTGACGTCGTAGCCATTGAAGTAGATATACACACGATATTTGCCATTCTGGCGGGGCATGAAGGTCACTCGGTACTTGTTCTCCACTATCTTCTCCACGGAGCAGACCAGTGAGTGCTTGTCGTGCACAATATCCACATGCAGTTCTCCATTGACGCCCACGCCGCGTGCATCCACCTCAAAGGTGTGAGCACGTAGAGGCATAGCGCCATCCAGGCCATGCACAGAGACGCCCGAGGCATCGAAGACGGCACAGGTGAAGGGTCCACCTTGGATGTGACGGCCCTGGTAGGTGATGGCTATCTCCCAGATGCCCGCTTCGTCCGGCTTGAATATGGCACTGTGTCCCTCGTCGATCTTCTTCAGCGGACAGTTGTGTGAGATGCCTGTGGGCGACACAGCTGTGACCAGAATATCCTCCGTCTTGGGGGCGCCAGTGGCGTTCACCAGCACCTCGACAAGGCTGCCCAGTGCACAAGGTGCCATGCCCGGAGGCGCCACTTGCAAAAGACGCGGCAGCACACGGAAGAAATGACCGCCCAGACTGTCCTCGCCAATTTCCACAACAATCTCGTGCATGCCATAGCGCTCTGGCACGTAGACACCCTCGCCGTGCGGATTCAGTCGCACAGGCTGCCCTGGGTGGCCGGATGGCGGCACCACATGGCAACGCACCGAGCTCAGACTGATGTCCCGCGACAGCACGTCGATGCGGAAATGGGTCTGCGTGTGAAATCGATATTAAGCATTAATTTCTGTCGTCGTCGTCTGTCCAAGTTGAGAGGGATGCCCCCTCTACCTACCGGTTCACCCACACGGCCGGATGTGCTCTCCAAATATACGTTGACCAGGTCGGAGAGCGGCGGCCGCGGCGGCACCCACTGCAGATGCGCTGCATATGCCATGATGCCCAGATGCTCCACTTCCGGATTGGCCATGTCCTTGGGTGTCAATATGGGTTGCGCGCCCAGCTTGGCGCCAGCATCGACTGCCTTGCGTATGTTGTTCTCAAAGTGGAAGGGATCCGTGCTGAGCTTGTCTGGCGCCGGTGCGGAGCCACCCAGTCCCTTGATGATTTCGCACAATACGCGTCCATCGTTCCAATCGGTCTACAGATTAAAATATAATTTATAAATAATGAAATGCAAAAGTTGATTAATAAATAAAATTGTTAAAATGATAACGGATTTAAAAGTTCTTGTTTTTTATAGTGTTGGTAAAATTGCAAACTGTGTTTCACTTTTGGCGTTGATGACACTTTCAAGTTATCGATCATAATACGCAAAAATTAAAAGCGACTTTTAAGTTGCCGTGTGCGGTCAAACACACCCATAATAATATTTGTTTTGGCCATTCAAAATTAACTACGCAATTCTATTGTCAATTGCGCAGCACATAATGGATGCTGCTACCTTGTCAAACTCAATAAAACTTTTAATTACTAAGCTCAATGCAATGTTATTGTTATCGAAAAAATACCAAATATGTAGAAAGTGAATCGGAATTTCAAATGAAATCGAAAGTGTCATGCCAGCTGCATGTTAATTGAAATGTTATTGCACTGTTAATCAGCTAGCGCCATTTTGTTAATCAGCTGTTAGTCGCCTTGTGTCGCCATATTGTACTCACCGTAAAGTTTTTCACTTGATCTTTAACCTGTGTATTGACCCAACGCATAGTGGCATTGTAACCAGGTCCGCCGGGCTTCATAAAGTACGACAAGTACGTCATGCCGGACAACTCGTCCAGCCACGGCGAGGCCAGATACTCCGGCTCCAGCACCTTGGGTACGCCGAACTCGCGTTGCGCCAGATTCATGGCGTTGGTGCAGTTGCGCACACTCTGACTAGGATCCAGGCTGCGCCAGTGTGGAAACAGCCCCGGCTGGCAGTAGTCCAGCAGTGCGGCCAGATTAACGCCGCTATTCCAATCTGTAGTCAGATTGGTGATCTTACAATCGGGCAGCGCAGCCTGCAGCCAGGCAAGCATAAGCTTGCGCGGTGGGAACTTGCTGCGTCCGATCTGATAGCGCACAATCAATGACCAGATAAGGCCCAGAATCAGCTTGACATTGCCATTGACAATATCCACATTGCCAATGTTCACCAGCTTAATGTGATCCGCCTCGATGGACTTGAGTGCGGTGGTGGCATTCTCCAGATAATGATGCTGATTTGCTGGCCTACGATTCCAAGAGGGCTTCAGTGGACGCGTCTGCAGACTCTCCACCAGGGCACACAGGCAGGTGCCATCGCAGAAATCCGTTGCCCAGTCGTGCACCTGTTAAAGACGAAGTTTGGGTAAGTACAAATGTTTGATTTATGTTATTGAATCGAAAAATCACGATATTTATCTATCTATTTATATCTATTTATCTTTATATATCTATAAATTCATCTATATTAATGTATATGTATATCTGTCTACATCTCTACCAATCTATATTTATGCCTTATAGCAGCTTAGGTTCAGTTTTTTGTGCCTTGCTGTTTATCTAAATTCGCAACAACGGTTTCAATGGGCGTTAATTAGCATTGTCTGGGCAGCAACACAACTATGCATGTTCCCCCTAATGTACCTACATGGCGACTGCTTGTCAGCCAACTTTCATAATGGCCAATCAAGACAGCAAGACAACACTCAAAGAGACAGTGGAGGCACACTACAGTTACCTTGTTATAGTATAATATAGTATATAATAAGGGCGATATCGGACCATATACTCTCGGTACTTGTCAGTACAAGAAGTGTCTCAATAGGTTAAGACCGTGTAGGTTAAGACAGTATGAGATAAAAACCAGCAGTCCAGGAAGAGTTCTAGGTTCTATAAACAAAACAGGACTGGAAGGAAGCTATAGGATTAGCAGGGGATGCAATAGACTTGACTGGAAAGGAGTTCTAGTCGTAGAAGGGGCTACAATACATCTATAAGTTCGCAGTACAGCTAATAACAAAAAGGGAAGTTTACATAGTATGAGGATTAGCTGCGTCATGACAAGTTGAATCTCTCCTCTCTTGCTTCTCTTTAACGAATCTCTACTGTAGCTCAAACAATAACTTGAGGCATCCGCTTGCTGTGGCCCACTTTGTGTGCATAGCGTGCGAAGCTGAGCTGCCTTACCTACCTGCTGACGGAGCAGGTGACTCAGATGCCTGGGATTCCGGCGCAGCACTCATCGGCACACGGTAAGCCCTGGCTATAGTTACTGTAGTTGCTAGTTGGCTTTCTCCGCATGCGTCTTTGCAATTTCAGCATTTGACATAAAGCTTTTTATCTTGAGCTTGTCAGCCAAACCCAGCGCCGTGGAGACACAATCGCGTGTCTCCGCCTGTTTTGTTTTCCGTTCGTGCTCCTAGCGAAATATTCACTGGGGCTGCCCATAAAAAATCTCTCACATAGTATAAATTGTTGTTGTTGTTGTTATTGCTATTGCTGCTGCCTTCCGTTATTGCTGTTGTTGTGCGCATAACCTTTAAATTTGCAAGTCTCTTGACTTCTTTTTTACGAGAGATGCTCGCTAGAGAGTGAGTGGATAATATCAGAGTGTGCTCTCATAAATTCCAATTGTCTGGCAAAATTCTTATCTCATGCGACAAGGCAAAAGGGGGAGGGGGTGGAAAGGGGGAGGTGAATAGTTGTTAAGTTTGCTCGATAGTTCGCACAGATATCAAAGTTGAAAATGTGAAATAAATAAATCATCATCTCAATGAAATGAAATGCTCTTGATAATAGTGTATCAGGGTGGTGGCATATATGTACTATACATATACATATGTATATATATACAAATGTATGTATGTATGTGACATCGCTTTCCATACTTGTTCGACAATGTGTTGCACACACAAAGTCGATTGCAATTTCATTAGCCATAATACCGCAGCATATAGAGCGTAAGCTAGAATATAAAATGCATACGAGGCAGCCTCAATTTGGCATTCTGACCCAAATACGCGCATGAAAGTGTGTGTGTGTGTGTGTAGTCAGGTTATAGCGTGCTCAATTAGCTTTGTTTACAGCTCGCTCGTATACGAACTCTGGCCCAAGACGCTGCACGACCTTGCCTTGCCTTGCCTGGTCTGACCGTACCTTGCCTGAGTTCATCTCTCAAAAATGTATGCATAAAACTTGAAATGATCTGTTGACTGTCTTTTTTTCTTCTCTTGTTTTCGTAACTGGGTGAATGAGATACGAACTGCTCTTAAAGTTTTTGTATACCCTATAAACACTGTTTAAAATGGACTTCCTTGACTTTAAGAACTCATAAATCTATCGAATATTCATAGATTTTTGTGTGGGTTGGCATTTTGTGCTTGATTTAGCATCTAGATTGGCATTTTCATAAAATTTAAAGATCGATTCCTTACTTCAACTCAATAAAACAAGTTAAAATTAGCATAAAATTCGCTTTCCAAATCATTTCGTAGGCAAATTAGTGGTTATTCACTCACCTACACCGTTTTCAGTGTTGGTTAAGACTTATGTATGTGCTTGCAGGGTATTTAACAGTCATGTAGCTTTGTTTCTTGGTTTCTTTAGTGATTTCATTTTCATTTCACGTTAATAATAAACTTATTCCCTTATTAAGTAATCGTTGTATAGTATAGAGTAGCTTTCAGTGTTGGTAAATGAACTTGCAACTGTTAACAGGGTATTTAACAGTCATGTGCGCTTTGTTTTTCGCTTTCTTTACTAATTTGTTTTTCATTTTGTAAGCCTTGTTTGTGGCCTTGGCATTCAAGCACCCAAATATGGCCAGGCCAGTTCGTGTGAGAAAATCCAAAATAAATCATAAGACTTCGATCTGTCGCCGATCTCCAGCTGAGTTTGGCTTTCGAAATTGACAAATGAAATGCGGTGCATGCGGTGGCGCTCGAGAGCGTCGATTCGTCATGTGCAATTGCACGAATGGATGTATGAATGTAATTGTTGACCGACGCATTCATTACGAGTCTCGAGAGTTGCCTTCGCTCATTATTTACATACAGAGCCGATCTTGCCATTGAAGTCATCGTGGGCGTTGCGTATACGTCGCGTGTGTGTGTGGGCGATCATCGTGTTGAGTTTTTGAGTCAGTTGTGAGTTAAACTAAGTTTTATGATTGCTCAAAACGGGGTGGTGCAGCCTTTTAAGGCAATTTAAGGCCGTCGTCGTCATGCGGAAGAAACATATAATATGCCACCTGGTGTGGAATGTGCCCCCAGGCCCTGCTTGACTAACTGACTGACTGATCGAGTGCTGATCTAATGCGTGTAATCGATAGTTCTAATTAACTGATGCCAAGCCATTGACTGAGTAACAAACGATCTGCGCCGCATTGTTCTCGTCGTTGCGCTTCAACGATCTCAGCTGATTGCATAAGGCCCTACCCCATGTATTAAGTAGTCTAGGTGGACTCACCTGCATGCCCGTCTCGCGTAGATGCTCGTTGACCCAGTTGCGAAATGTATTCGCTTGTATCTCGACCCATAGATCCTCATTCCCTCGTATATTCATGCCCTTGGCAGCGGTGCCTTCGGGACTGCGTGCCACCAGGCCAGCATGTGTGATCTTCTGTGTCTCAGTGCTGCCATCTGTGTTGTGCTTGAGCAGACCCGCGTGCGTCACCTTGGCGCCCTTGATGTCTTTGACGTCCATTGTGGCGCTCACTTCTCACCTCACCTCACCTCACTTCACCTTCTTCTTCTTTCTTTCTCACTTCACTTTCCGTTCGCGTCTCTCTCTCTCTTCATGCGCCTGCAATCGGCGATTGTTTCATGTTTCTAATTTGATTGGATTTCTTGTCTGTCGCTGTTTAGGAATGGGAAATATTCTATTAAGTTGTTAATTGAGCAACGCAACGACACGACGACGCGACGATTCGTTGTGATTACGAGTCCGAGTCCAAGTCAGAGATTTCGATTTCGATTTCAGTTTCGATTTGCGAGCGCACGCGATCATTGCCCAATGCAAACTGTGTGAGTGGTTGCCTCCACTCGAGAGTTGGGGCCACTTGCTCTGGGCCAAAACAAACACACAGACAGCACGAGGGGAAGAGGGAACTGGGGGCTAACTGGCTGGAGTGCAAAAACAATGACGTCATTCGAAGCTTTAAGCTTCGTTCAAGCAAGCAAGAGCGAAAAATGTGGGCATGCGAATCCGAATCCGAATCCAAGTCCGAATCTGGCTGGAGAAACTGGTTTGCTACGTTCGTTCCAAGCCAAAACGAAGCGAGCCAAAAGGAAAATTGAAAAAAAAGACTCTGACAATAAAAATAATGTAGAAAAACAACAGCACAACAACAACAACAACGACAATGAAGAACAACAACACAAAAAATTCACTTAGTTTGGAATTTCGCCGCAAAACTTTGCGATCTGTGAGTGCGCGGTGGGCAGACCTGGAGAGAAAGAGAGAGAGAGAGAGAGACTCTGTTACAGTGTGTGGTTGTTGTTAGAGCACAGCGTAGGAAACTGTAAGTCTTTCACAACAACCATACACACACACAGAGCTGTGTTGAGCGACTTTAGAAGGCCGTCAAGGTTTCTGCTTACAACCCATAGACAATTGTGCGCTACGAATCGGACTCAAGCAGAGTGGGATGGAAGTGTGAAGTTTGTACAGTGAGAGGGGGGGGGGTGTCGCTGCTGGAACGCACTTGGCGGCCAAAACACTCGACACACAATTGCAATTGTCTATCTGTCTGTGGGACTGTCAAACTGTCTCTTCCCATTGATTGTTGTGTGGACAATTTCACTTACTTTTACCGCAGGAATTTTCGCAATTTTCGGACAAATTGAAAGGCACTTACAACACGCTAATTGGCCGCTTGATAAGTCGATTAGCAAACGTTGCCAAAAACAACATTGCGGTTGTTCAACCTACCCCTTCCTGCTCTACGCCCCGCCCCAGTACAACTTGCACACAACATTTGCATTTTGGCACAAGACAACGAGGCGTCAGAAGTGCCAAAGGCCTTAATTATCGGAAATCCGGTTTTGGGGCAACAGTCCAACTTATGGCTTATGGATTATACATAGATCTCCACACAGTATTTATCGTATATCACATTTCAAATACCCAAAAATTGTGTGTATATTGAGAAACACTTTGTATCTAACGTGTTTACCTTTTTGATGATGACATCACGCATCTTCCATAGAAACGCGACAAGTTGTGCGCTCTGTGACAGCGTGCTGTGATTGAACAGAACTATGAATGAGTTAGGTACAGCTGATTGACAGATAGATACGCTATAAAAAGGAATTGCTACAGTTAGAAGTCTTTCAAATTGTGACAGAGCGAGACTGCTTGTGTTTTCAGCCTCAACTTGACTATAGTTCCAAGTAAGCCCTTGCGGTTAACCCACTGCCTACAAGGTAGAGGTCGTAAGGAAGTAAGGTAGTTTTGGCTGTACCAGAACTACAGGATTCAGTTGTCCTTCGTTTATGCAGAAGGATGAAAGAGGGTGGTCCGTGAAACCGCATTATGAACCATCTAAGCAGATTCTGGAACTGTTGACGAGGAAATCAGCGGGTGGGCTGTTTCTGCTGCAATATAATCGAATCTACTGAATGTTATCAAGTGATTTGCGGCACATATCAAACTGCTTAGGCTTTTTTTTATATGAAAACATCCTGTAAAAAACTGGTTGTCTCAGTTTGAAGACTTTTAAATAAATACAGACCAAGTACGCTTCTGTTTTCTAGCTTCCCTGGAACATAGTGTAACGCCTCTAAAGTAAACCCACTGCCTACAGGGTATAGCTATGTACATAAGTACATTACGAAGTAGCTGTTGAAATGGCGCAGTGTACATTGCATAAATTAAGAGTGTAAACCAGCAAAATAGTTGGAAGTAAATTTGTGATGCTCGCATAAACAATAACGTTGTAAGATTCTATGGATTTATGTAGTACATATTGAACTTGACTGAAACGGAGTCAAGTCAACTGAACTGAAGTGAACTGGTAGCTGAGCTGAGCTGAGTTGATCTGAGCTGATGTCATGTGATTGCAATTGTTGGCATTGACAATG
This sequence comes from Zaprionus camerounensis, assembly GCA_018904165.1. Classification (NCBI taxonomy): domain Eukaryota; kingdom Metazoa; phylum Arthropoda; class Insecta; order Diptera; family Drosophilidae; genus Zaprionus; species Zaprionus camerounensis. Next base: position 1,811,646 of record JAEIFS010000037.1, read on the forward strand.
AACCCGAAGCGAGCGTAATTAGTTGTGAGTGCGAGTGCGGCTAATGAGCACGCGTTCTGAATTGACGAGGCAAGCTTACAATATGTTACTGGGCCAGGCCAGGCCAGACCGGGCCAGGTTAGCACAAGGCACTCTGCGCAAGGTCATGGGAATGGGTACAACGGTGCGACGCGATTCCGACTTCAACTTCCCTCGACTGCGATGAGGGGTTTGCACAGTTGGTCAAGAGAGCAAACAACAGACAACGAAAGTGTTTAGCTAGTTGCCTCATTTGTTTGCCGCTTGTTGCCTTAGCTGTTGTTGTTGTTACTGGTGGTTGTTGTTGTCATTGTTTGTTAACATCTCAGACGTGACTCAAGCGTCTTGTAAGCGTCGCAGGCCTCGCAGAAAACAAGCTACACCACGCCCAGTTTTAGTTTTAGGGCCATGCCTAGAGCATTACGTAAGCGTTTGTCGAAAATACATATTTTCGTTTAGATTTACCCACTAAATCAGGCAAACAATAAAAAGCCAAAACAGCAACAACAACAATTGGAACTGGCCAAGTTAAGTTGAGGTTTTTTGCATGTGCTGCATGTGTAGGCGGTTCCTTTTCGCTGTTGTTGGCATTTTTACAAATTTTTCTCAATTCGATTCGATTCGATACGATTTGCTGTCCGAAATTCGCCTTGCCCGAACACCTACACACACACACCCAAGCAATCGCAGTCAGCTCAGCTCAACCCCGACAACGTCATCATCAACGGCATCATCATCACCCACATGAAGCCTCGCTCAGTTGCTCGCTCACTCGGTGGTTCAACGCCTCGTTCTAGAGGTGGGCGAGCACTCAAGTTTGATTTGGATTGTGAATGATTTTATACTGCGATACACACAGCAGGCACTGTACAGTGGTTTACACTCTGCACTGTACACTGTACACTATGTGCTGGCGTCGCTAAGCTCGGTGTCAAGTCTGCTGCTTATGGCTCGAAGTAATTACTGTGAATTGTGTGTGTGTGGAGAGTGAAGTATGCGAGAGATTTACAGTTTGAGTACCAGGCAGAACAATTGACGATAATACTTGAAACAGTTTGCATTATATTATAAATCAAATTATAACCCTAAATAGGCGAAACTCTTGAAGTGACTTTGTATGTTAAGAGGTATCACTGTTAATAGCTGCTGTTTATGTTATTTCTAACAGCAGGCAGCAGACGCTCTGCTGTTCTGGCCTGTATTAAGAGCAGACAGTCTGTTAATATTTGTAAACAGTTTTTAACAGCTGTAATTCTCATGGCATTTGTTAGCACTCACACATAAATTGTTCCTCTCTGTTTTAGCTCCTCTCCATGTTAGTTCTAACAGCCCGATCTGTTAAAGCTGCTGTGGTGGCTTCATGTTACAGCAGTATATTTGTTGACAAGGGTTAACAGTGCCGGCACCTGCTGTAATTCTACATGTCTATTTTTTTAGCCAACAACCAACACTGCCACTTAAACAGTTCATGTCTGTCATTGTTCCTCCTTATGCTGGAGCTGATAGGCTCTCTGTTAAGGCTCCCATCTAAGTCAGGCTCGCTGTTAACAGCAGCTGTGCCTGCTGAAGTTAAACATGTAGTAATTCTACTTGTAGTAACCAACACTGGCACTCAACTTCTAACAACACTTGGCGACCGTTCTGTTAAAACTCCTGTCTATTCTTATTCTAACAGTCACTCTGTTAAAGCTCCTGTGATGACCCAATGTAAAAGCAGGCTCTTTGTTAACAGCTGTAAACAGTAGCCACTTTTGCTGTAATTATACTCTTAGCTGTCAACACTGGTACTTGAATTGTTACTATCTATTTTATCTATAATATATTTAGTTACTATATACTTTACTATCTAAATTAACTCTAACATAGCAGGCGCTCTGTTAAAACTCCTTTTTAGACTAATTCTAACAGCAATCTGTGCCTTACAACTGCTGTGTTAACAACACCCTGTATTGCCACTTGCATTTGCGAACACTGTCCCTTTAATTGCGGAATTCAGTGGCTTTTTAAGTAGTTTGAAGTGCATTATTAAGGCTTAATAAGTTTTTAATTGCTTTCGCAATGCTTTCGCCTGCTGTCTGCCGTTTGCCGTCTGCTGCTGCCCCTGGCATTTGAGCCATAGCTATATAGCTGTTATTTACTATCTATAACTATACACATAGCATATATAACCCAAACGAACACGCCTTGAGCTAACTGGCAGCTCATTAACAGCGCGTTTCCTATGAATTGTGGCTGTGCGAGCGTTTATTTTTGGCAGCTTTTATTGCTGTTCATAAATAGCAGCAGAACAAACACAGTCTGACACACACACATACATACATACATTCACACACACTTGCACACACTCACTCACTCACTCTTGACGCACACACTTCAAGTTTGTGTCTTCAGTCATTTGATTTATGCCGTTAGACGTCACCAAAGCGCAGCCGCGACGCCTCGTGTGTTCTATTGTTATCGTTGTTGTTGTTGCTGCTGCTGTTTTTTTTTTCATTCGTTTTTAATTTTTGCTCATTATTTCACTCCCTCAACTTTGGACTGTAAAAAAAAGCAGGCAGCACAATCTATTACGGCCAATTACCATTAACAGCAAGTGCAGCACACGAGGAGAAGGAGAGGCGCGAGAAACCAAACTAAACCAATAGTAAAACCAGATTGGATGAAGAAAAAAACTTTCGGTTTTTGTGTGCTACTCTTCGTAGCATTAATTGGTAACGTGGAGAGGAGAGTGAGGAGCCCAAAGGGGGGATTACGTAATGGGCCAACAGAAATGCAAATATGCCACAGCACACAAATATGCGCGAGACAACGCCCGCGACTTTTGGTATTTGGTCAGAGAGATTCCAACGTAGTAGTAGCAGTATGAATGGAAACAAGGGGGAAACGAGGGGAAACGAGGGGAAATAGGGGGGAATAGAGGGGATCGGTGTCTATTGTGAACCCAATTCGCGCCACTGTTCGATTGTGCCGTTGTTTTTGTTTTTCACACGCCAGCTCGAAGTTCACGTGCTTAACATAGATGGGAAAGCTATTGAAGATGAGTAGAGAGGGGCAGAGAGATACACAGACATGTAGAAGGTGTATAGTTGTATTAGGTGTATGTATGTGATTAAGTATGTGTACATGTGTGTATAGGTGTGTGTGTGTGTCTCTCTCTAATTTGCGGTTGGAATTAGAACAGCACGCAAAACAGCGCACGAAGCTCGTATATAAATACTTTAGCTGACAATACACTCGGCATAACTCAGAGGAAATAATAAAAAAAAAGTAGTAGAACTTTTTAGTTTTTCATTTGTTTAAACCAACAAAAAAACGTAGTAAATGTAGAACTTTTCATTTGTTTAAACTTGCAAGTTAGTTACGATCACTTTGTTTATGATTGTTTCTTGTTTTTATGACAAGTTCTAGTTCTAGTTATAGCTTTTATTTTTGTTTCTTTTACTTTTATGGTTTGTTTAGCACTTGTTGTTGTTCTTGTTGTTGTACACGCTCGTTTAGGCTAGCTACCTTCGTGGGCTGCTGCGGGGGGTTCGGCTTGGTTGCAGTTTGCCCTTTTTGTTCTTTTTTTCGGGTTTGTTTTTCTTTTTTTTGTTTTTTATTTTGTTTGAGGGAAGAGAGTTTTAAAACACGTCCAACGCGCACGAGTTGCACACAACGACTGAAATATTTGTAGCGCGCTTTAAGCCAAGTTTCAGTTCAGTTTCGCTTTCCAGTCCCACGAAAAAATAACGAAGTGAAGCTTTTGGCCGTAACTGGAAAGGCAGACGACGACGACGTCATTGTTTTGTCTCTGCTCTTCTCTATTCTCTCTCATTTCGTTGCGATCTTGCGGCTTGTTTTGCTTGCCAGTTTTGCTTGCGCTTTTGTTTTGGGCTCTCAATTCGCCACGATCGTCTCTCTCTCTCTCTCTATTTGAAGTTAGCTTAGTGGAGTGGCAGCTTCTAGTGGCGTTTCCGTTTACAAAACGCATTTGGGTTCTCTCTTTGGGGGGATTGTTTAATGGACTTGCACGCTAATTGTCGATGACTCTGCGGTTTGTTCCAAACAATAATTGTACAATTTGTGCGGCTTATTTCAAAAGTTATTGATTATGAAACGCAGCTTGAGCTGAACCATTATAAACCCCCTCTTCCTACACCTACCCCATACTTACCTTACCTATATCAACAGCGACCCTTCCCACGAGTAAGAACAACAATGTGTTTTCTTTCATATCTCAAGAATTTTTGTTGTTTTTGATTTTATTTGTATTTTTAGTGTTTTGTTTTTTTGAGTGTGTTTCGTTTTTTCATCAATTAGTTTGTTTGTTTTTTTTTGTGTTTTTTCTTTTCTTTTCGATTTTGTATTTTGTTACCCTTTGTTTGCGCTGCATTTGTCAGTTATTTTGTTCTTGTTGCTTCTGTTGTTGTGGTTGTTTTAGACTTCAGAGTTACACGGCTTTAAAATGCTCTCCCTCTCGCTAATATGATCTGCAAGTCTTTAGCCATATCTGTAGCTATATCTTGTGTTATTATTATAATAAGCTCGATTCACTTGCTGCAAATCGGCGCTGACTGCTTCGGAATATGTTTTCTTTGTATGTATTATCTTTAAAAATGCCATTAATTTGTTGTTTTTTTCTATATATAAATATTGTTGCTTTTGGTGTTTTATCTCTTTCCTCTTTGTTCTGGTTTTGCTTTACTGCTGTTTATTTGTTTTGTTCTTTTCATTTTGCTCGTGTAGTCTGCTGAATGCTGAATTGGATTTATTGTATAATCTCTTATAAATTAATTCATTAATTTATACTCACAAAATAAAGCTATAAATGTTGTTGTTGTTGTTTAGTAATTGTACAATACACAAATGCATTAAATTAATTATAAATTATTTATAGCACATACACGCACTATGCCGCCTACTTTACATACATCTGCCTGTCTCTGCTTTGAAAATTGTCCTATAACAACACAACCAAATCGATGTAGTTTCAATGTCTTCTCTTCTGCTCTTCCTCCCCGCTCGTTTACCCCTTGTACTTGCCCATTACTAACAACAAATCCGGCTAACGCACCAAAGTAAAGCCTACGCGCAGACTTAAGCGGGAATACAGAGAGAGAGAGGCTGAAGAAGTTTTATTTCAGCTTCTTCTTCTTTGGCTTTTATGTGCTATTTTAATAAGCATGCTAAGAAGCAATAAAATTTAATTTTATTATTTAATAATAACGTGTTGTTTTAACTCTCACTTGGGCTAACTAAACTAACTGAACCAAACCTTTTCAACAACTTTCAACTTTGTTTTGTTTCTTTTATATCTCTTTAGCGTAATTTCTTCTGCTTTTGCTTCTTCTTCTTCATCTCTTTCCAAATTTCGTGTTTTCTTTTTTGTCGTCTTAGATGAAACCCCATTTTATGTTTATTGTAATTATTAATGTAGGCATATTATAATGAATAAACTTTATGTTTTTTGCGTTTTTCTTGTTTTTTTGTTTTTTGGTTTTTGCTTTATAATAAATTGCAATAATGTTTCGAAATACAATTAGGTATAAACTATGATAAGGAATTATGTACTTGTAGTTGCTTTTTCCCAAAAAAGAAAGAAAGAAGATAAATCTAAGAGTAATGCTAACAAAATGTGTGTGTTTGTTTTGGTTTTCCTCTTTTCTTTTCTATCTTTTATCATTTGGCATCAGCATGAAGTGAAATTAGTTCTCATTCTTTCTTTCGATCTTCTCCTCCACAATCTTCAACTTGTTCTTCTACTTCGTCTACATCTTCTTTTTGCTTTTTCTACATGGAATGCGCACGCAATCGATCAATCTATCAATCAATTAATCAATCAATCTAGCAATCAATCGCATTCTCATGATACACTTAAGTTAAGAGCTTAGTTTTTTTCTCGTATATACTCGTAATTATTACATTGGAATTTGTGTGTTTGTGTAGTGTCTGTGTGTGTATCTGTGTAGTGTATATGTGTGTGTGTGTATCTATAGTGTGTGCGTGTATCGACACAGAACAATTCTGGAATATTATTTGGTCTTCTCTTGTACACATCTAATGGTAACTAGATACATAAGTATAGTTTATCTCTAGAGTTTACAATCTAAATTCATCGGTCTCCGATCACTTAAGCCTGCAGTGCGTTCCCATATTATGGGTTTTCTCCAAATCTACGCATAGTTCTGCTACAGAACCTTCTCTATCATCAGCATCTTGAACGTCAGCTTCATCATCATCATCATCTCTATCATCTTCAATGTGTTTTTCAGCATTCGTTTAGCTTGGCAACTAACTAAATTACAATACATTTAGATCATTCAGTTGAGTATACCATACAATACCGTATAATATTATAATATATCATATTATATAGTATATATCAATGTACTCCACACAATATACTAATATAGTAGTACAATATATAGTATTGCAATAAAAGTTATTCGACCCATCTCTACTCATTTATTAAGTTTGGTTTGAGTTTTCCTTGCATGGTAAATGGTTAATGTGGTGTACATATTGTTATATTATTCTGTTTGCTGTTGTTGTTGTTTTAGTGTCTGTTGTATGCTGTGGCAGTTCTTTTCCAATAGTACAAATATTTTGCAAATATTTCTTTAGTTTTCTTTTTTTTTTTGTTTCATAAATTGTTTAAATATTATTTTCAATTTTAAAGTAAATCGTTTCCCATATACACATCTAGTAAATTTGTCAAATTACAATTACATATAGCAAATTTTACAATACACTAATTATTTCCACATCGCGGGCATTACATACATATATAGTACTATATATAATATTAAAGGTTTTGAATTTCTTTTTTGTTTTTTAAGTTTGTTTTTGTTTTTTTTTTTGATATCTTCTAATTGAGTTGCTAATTGGAAAGTATTTACATGGAACTCTTATTTCTTGTGATTAAAAGTAGAAGAAGAAACTATGCCTAATGATGCTAGAGTATATATTTATATAACTAAATATGTCTGTATGTGGAAAAGGTATTTAAGGTATATAGAGATAGAGATACTGCTGCTGCTGCTGCTTCTTCTTCTGCGATATCGTATAGAGTCTTAGCTTACTTAGTTTCTTTCATTCTGGGGTTAGAGAGAGAAATGCAAACTAAACTAGCAAATGGATTATAGTCTAGTCTACTTACTATAACTATATATATATATATATATATATACCTATGACTAAGCTAATGCTCTGACTTATCCCTAGTATGTACACATATTGCAGTTACCTATGCTGACCATTCCAGTGCTGATCTGGTGCAATGTGGCTAAACAACAATTCTGGCAGTGCCATTGAGTGGTGTGTAAATGATTCTAACACAAGCATCCTTCTCCTTCTTCTTCATCTTCATCTTCTTCTCCTCTTTCTTCTGCTGCTGCTCTGCTTTCTCTCTTTCTTTCCTGCCTTCTACAGCGAACAGTATTTGGCATTGGTTACGCTCTTCTGCTGTTGTTGCTGTTGCGTTGTCTGTGTTGCATTGTTGCTGGCGCGTTGCAGACGCCGCATTATGTGTCCACCTTGTTGCTGCAGTTGCTCCTGCTCCCGCTGTTCGTGCTCCTTCCGCTGCTGCTCCTTCTGCTGTGCCTGTTCGCTTGTGCCAGCAGCTGCTGCTCCTGTACGCGAGGTTCGTTTGTTCATTCAGTTAGTAAGGCAAATTTGACAAACACACACACACACACATACACAGAGAGAGAAAGGGGTAGACAGAGAGTGAAACACAAATACATGTACAACATATTGCGTGGAGGAGGGCGTGACACACAGACATAGACATGAAGAGAGACAGACAGATGCAGAGAGAGAGAGAGATGCAAATGTTTATGAGGCGATGTTGCATTTGTCGCAGTTTCCGCTTTGTTTTTTCTGCTTTTCTGCTTTTCTTTTCGTTTTCGTTTAATGTTTTCTTTTTATCGAATGAGCGATAGTTCATGGAGTCATGAGGAACATGATATGTACACCATACCGATCGGCTGATGCTGATGGAGCAGCACGCTCCCGTGTTATATGATACTCTCGCGATTCCTTTCCAGCTCCTCTGCCTCATTATCAGGATCCACACTGGACGTCGATGAGACGCCGCAGATTTGCATCTCGATCTCAGCCAGACGATTCTCCAGATCCCATTGCTGTTGCGAGAGTTTTGTATTGAGTGCCTGATTCTCTGATTCCACCGTATGCAGACGTTCTCTCAGCCGTTTGATCTCATCCTCCAGAGCTTCATGGGAGCCCAGCAGGGGCGTGGTGCCGCCACCACCGCCGCTTACACCTGCGCCATAGCACTCCAGCTGCGAGCTCGAGTCGCAAATGTGGCCTGCAAGAGGGGAAGAGAGTAGAAAGAGGGAGGGGGGAAGGTAGATTACTATCCGGTCTCTTCTTCGTTGCCTTTCCTTGTCTTACCTGTGTGACTCGGCTGCGACTGGGGACGCATCGAGTGATGTGAGGTGGCACGACTGCGTGGCCGATCCTCGCTGCCATGTGCACTGGGACTGACCGAACGTGGTGAGTCTGTGGACCTCACCAGATGATCCGCATAGCTGCGAGGGCTGTTCAAAAGGTTTAGCAAGGCAGAAAGAGAGAGAGAGAGAGAAACTTCTGCTTGAAACTCACCTATAGCCATGCAACTGATGCTGCTGTGGCTGATGCTGCTGCTGCTGTTGCAGCTGCTGATGTTGCTGCACATGATGTTGCACCACTGTGGTCATCGGGGGCAGCCACATATCCTCCAGCGTGGTGCGACCGCAGCTCTCCACCAGGCCCGGCGTCGACTGGCAGCGGCCCATGGCAACTACATTAAAGTATTTGACTGCGTCAATAAAATCAAATGCGAAAAAAGAAGAGAAAAGACGTGGGGAAAGAAGAACAAAAAGGAACGACAAAAAGGGGGAGAAAAGGAGAAAATCAAGGGGAAGGCAAAAACAATCGATTTTCATGTGTTATTCAATTGGGGAATATTCGTATTCGTATGCAGTATTCATATTCAAAACTAAGTTCATTTGTTTTTTTTTTTTTGGCAAATTTCAACAGTGTGTGAATGTATTCGTGTGTGTAACTGTGTGTGTGTGCTAGGGAAATAACGGGCTCATATATAATCTTTGCTGGCTGTGACGACACTCACCTTTCTCCAGTGGCGCCTTCTTATACTTCTCCAGCCGCTTGACGGCAATCGACTCGAGGCGCACACGCGCTGCCGGATATTCCTTTAGCACGTCCCACATGTCCTTTTTGCTCAGCACAAAGAGATCGCTGTACCCCACAGAGCGTACGCTGGCAGTGCGTCGGTTGCCTGTGTGTAGCCATGTAGCACGTGCAGCAAGAAGTTGCAAGTAAGAGCAGAGGGGGAGAGAGAGAGAGAGAGAGCAGAGGGGGGATGTGGTATAGGGCGGGAATGGAGCAAAAGTTTAATATCAAAATCTTGCACAATTGTTGCTGTTGTTGCTTCTTTGTTGCTGTTGTTTTGTAACGATTGTTGTTGTTGTTCTTATTGTTGACTGCACACATACAAAGGCATTAAAATTGCATGCCAAACTGAGGGTAGCACTCGTGTAGGGAGGGGGGTAGAGTGTGTTGCATTCACAATTGTATATTGAATATGGGGAACATTGAAGACACTTTCATAGGGGCACGCTACATGGCACTGAACTACAGCAAAAGGGAGGGGGTTAATCATGATTTAATTTAGTTTAAAGTGAGTGCATACTTTGTAAAGACAGGGAAGAGTGGGAGGAGGAGGAGGAGGGAAAGAGAGAGAGAAGGCATTATACAGCTGCCTGGCATAACTTGCAGAGGGAGGTGTAGAAGAGTCGTCATATCAAATTAAGTTGTCGTGCAATTTGAATGCTTTGTGTGGCACAACAAACAATCAACAGAATACAAAACAAAACAACATACAGTATAGAAAACAACAAGTACATTTTGTGTATAAATTGTGTTAACAACGTGTCGTATACTTATTATTTGTTGGTTACAATGTCGTATACTTATTATTTTGATTACACAATTATAGAACGTTTAAATTACGGCCAGGCAAAGCAATACAACAACGAGAGATAGAGAGAGAGGTACACATATAGAGAGACAGAGAGAGAGATACACACACAGAGAGAGAGTGAGAGTAGGAGAGAGAGAGAGACAGATATAGTTTGAGTAATGTTTCTTACTGGAAATCAGGCGAGACTTATCAGGTAACTGCAGCATACTCACACTTATTGCTAGAGAGAGAGGGGGGTAGGGGAAGAGAGGTGTGTAAATAATGTCTGAATTGATTGAATTAAAAGCCCCTCAAATCATGCGAAAGATTAAAACAATAAACGGTGTGTAAATAACAAACTAAACTTGAAAAGAAGATGCACAAAACGGAATCGATTCCCAGCGATTTAAATTGCATTCGAAAGCAATGCGAATGCACAAACTTGGTCAATTGTCTTGGACGAACAGAGAGAGAGAGAGAGAGGGACGGAGAGACAGAGTTAGAGACAAAGACAGACAGAGAGAGAGTGAGACAGACAGAGCAAGATAGCGACAGTGGGACACTCAGACGGACTTTAATTGAGAGTTGAAACTTTTTGGCAGATGCAACTTTTGTCAGCAATTCAAATGGAATTAAGCGCTGCCAGTTGTTAGTGTGGCACGTTGCACGGCTGCACGTTGCACTGTTGCAAGTTTGTGCCAATTTAATTAGGCAGCTGCGCCCCAAAGTATGCAATATGCATGCACTGCGATAAAATGCCCCATTGTTGTTAATTATACGCACTGTATACGCAAGTATGCAGGCGTGTGTGTGCGTGTGTGTGTGTTTTTGTATACACAATTTGTTTACAGTCGAGTGCATCAGCCGCACGCCAGGTGGCGCTTTAAAGTGTCGCATTTTCAACTAGAATTTACTTTTTGTGTGTTTGGCAGCGTGTGCAACGCGGCGCATTAACCACAATTATTGCCGACAATTGAACTTTATTTAAGCTCGATTTCATTGTACTTTATTGCATTGCATAATTGTGCAAAAAGTGCAAGGGGTGGGGGGTGTAAGGGGTGCACATGCAGGTGCTGTAATGGCATTTGGCATTCATTAATTGTGGCAAGTGTTGCATGAGAAACAGAGAGAGAGGGAGGGAGGGAATGAGAGACAGGCTGAAAAACCTCGAGTGTGCATACGTGGGGGTGTGTGTGTATGTTTACATGTGTGTGTGTGTGTGATAAGAGTGCTTTGCATACTTTTTTAGGGACGTGGGGGGGGGGGCCATAAAAACATTTGACAAGTGAAAAATCGAAAAATGCAAAAATGCGAAATAGAGAGAGAGAGAGAGAGAGAAACAATGAAAAAACAATATAAACGATAACGATAAAATACGAAAAAAATGTGAAAAAATATGCAAATTGTTTGCTTAATAAATACCCTGTACGTGAGGGGAAATTCAAAAGACTTTTCCCATTTATAAATCAAAAGAAAATGAGAAAAAATAAATAATATAAATAATGTGAAATATTTAACAATTAATATACCCCATTTACAAGGAAAGGGTATGGCAAATATTATTCAATTGATGGCATTTTAAACGAGCCTGCGTCGTCTTGCTTCTGCTCCATTTAACAGTGAGGGGCAGAATGGGCGTGGCATGACAATCAATTAATGTGCGAAATAAAGACTTAACGGGTTGAAGTGAGCGTATGCCAGTAGAGGCAGCAGGGAAAGGGGGGAGGGGAGGTAGGTAGGTGCTGCTAATCTAAAGTGAAGAGTATACTACACATACACATACATATACATATAGGCAGACATGTACATAACAGTGTGTAAGAGTGAAAGAGAGAGAGCACTAAGATTATAGGAATATACAATGTATTCATATAAATAATTTGTTGTTTTATTTTCTTGATTAGTTTCGGGCAATATTTGATATTGATTGATTGATTCGATTGTGTGTCTGTGTATTTATTGTTGTTGTTGTTGTTGTACATTACGTATTGCTGTCATTGTTATTGTTCCGCCTGTCGCACTAAAACGGGATATTTACCAAGCTCTTTACCTGCGGTGCCCATATTCAGTATACTAATCTCGCCGAAATAGGAACCTGCCTTTAACGAGGCCATCACCGTTTTTCCATTGTCGGCGACCACCTGCAGCCGTCCACGATTCACAATGTACATCTCCTTGCCCACCTCCCCTGCAAGAGTAAGCATAGAGTAAGTGTGTAACAGAGAGACAGAGAGAGAGAGATATAGACAGTTTGTCGCACTTACCTTTGCGGCAAATGTAGTCGCCTGGGGAGAAGAGCACGGGCCGCAGGCGCAGCACCAGCTCGCAGAGGAAACCGGCTTCGGTGTTTTGAAAAATCTCAACCCGCTTAAGTGTATCTAAATGGACGTTAATTGCTATTTCAGCCTGCAAGATACAAAGAAACAGAGCTTGAGATACAAATACACAGACAGAGACAGTAACAGATACAGCTACAGATACAGTTACAAACAACTGTTTGGCAAAGGAATTAGGGACAAAAGGTGAAAGGCAAAAGCAAAAGCAAAAACGATAACATGATACAGAAATGGACAATTCGTGTTGTTAAGGCTGCCAACGAATGCTAAAGGGAGGGAGAGTTGGGAAAGGGAGAAGGGAGCACAACTGGGCAACCATCTGCTTTCGTTTTCGGGCGGATTATTTACCTTTAATTTATCAGGAAGACAGGATACGGCGCGCTCCTCGTCCGAGCACTTTTGCGTGAGCCACAGGTAATCGAACCATTTGATGACCTTCACCTGCAGATGATTCGGCACACGCCGCATGCGCATGTACGTCTTAACTCCATCCAGCTTGGCTGCAAATACAAAATAATAACGGAAGCATGGAGAACGTGGAGAACGTGAATACCGACGGGGAATGTTGTGAGCCTTTGCTTATTATGTATGCTCTGGATTACAGCTAGAAATTGAAATGCTGTCCGGCATACAAATCGAGCCATATGCAACCTCATCCTACTACTCTCCCTCCACTTGACCCACCCACTACTAATCGTGCAATCACGCTTCCTGCTGGTTTCCTGCATAAATTTCAATGTGTTTTATTTATAGCACACTTCCCACAACGGTGGCGTATGCGTTATATTTCTAGGTAACTAATTAGCACCAGTTGGCGGCGACAAATGCGGCTTCGAGTTGAATTGAAGCTAGCTTAATTTTAGTCGCATATTCCCAAAGCTGCTGCTGAGCACAGCATACATACATCATGGCAGCTAGACTGGGTATATACTCGGGTATACTGGGCTATCCTCTGGGAGTATGCGGCACATTTCTTAAAAACTTCCTGACAGAGCGACTGACAAGTTGCCATACATACGTGTCTGGGGAATTACTGTGACTGGTAATCGTCTTTGTTTTACTCTCTGTCTCTCTGTCTGTATGTCTCTCTATATGTCTCTCTGTCTGTGTGTGAGTGCTCGATGAGAGGAAATTAAATCTCTTCTTGGCTCAACATCGCAGCCAGCAAATATTGACACAATTTGTCGATTGACAACTGCGGCAAATGGCTGGGGATGCCTGCTTGCCTGCCTGCCTGCCTGACTGGCTGTCTCTCTTCCTGACTGTGTGTAGTTGTGCTTCGGAGATTAAGCGAAGATTCTACGCGAAGTGAAATGAGTTGAAGAGAGATGGGGGCAAATCTCACCCTATCCCCTTTCGTTGTTTGCACCGTGTAAACATTAGCAAACCAACTGGCAAACAAGCAAACAGATTGAAAACAAATAAATAAAATTGCTTGTCGGCCCGCCAGGCAACACACTCACAACACACATACACCCAGCTACACACACACACACACAAAGTTTCCCACTCACATCTCATCTATAATGCAAGTGACGCCAGCGCGTCCAAGCAGCGCCATGGAAAGACAATGCCAAAGTTGCCGCTGCCGCCCGATTCACTTGACTGCGGCATCCTTTGGACTTGCCACACTCGACTTGCCACACTCATTTATCATTTGGCCATTTGTCGACAGTCGCCGTTGCTGAAATTTCAATACCTTGTCGCCTAATCAGTCAGCCAAAGTGCCAGAGTTCAATCATTCAAGGGTCCAGTCAGAACAAACCCGTGTTATTTACGGCCTGCTGGAGTTCCATGTTTGGAACGGCAGCTGACTGCTCTCATTGTCTGGACTATATAGTATTACTACTCTACAATTCAAACTGTATTTGCGGTTATGTAAACTTGGTAAAGGAAGGAACATCAACAGTGACTATAACATATTGTAATTGGATCCCTTTAAGAAAGAAATCGCTGGAGAATGGCCACAACTGAGGAAAAATAAAGTGCTGTTACATAAAGACATCACAAGTCAGTGAAAACGAAGGCAAAATTAAATGAATTGGGCTTCAAATTGCTTTCGCAGTCACCCTACTCTCCAGATCTGGCCTCCAAAGACTATTTTCTGTTCTCAGATCTTAAAAGAATGCTCGCTTGAAAGAAGTTTTCATCAAATGAAGAAGTGTTCACCCAAACTGAGGGTTTTCTTCACGCAAAGAACAAATCGCACTACAAAAATGGTAACAAAAAGTTGGAGCATCGCTATAATCAGTGTATAACCCTTGAAGGGAACTATGCTGAATATAAAAAGACGTAAACTAATTGTTAGGCTCTTCCATTGTAAGAAGAGTCAATAAATAAACTAAGTTATTAATAATAAAATGCTTGCCGTGAGTCAGATTCTAAAATTCGCTAGAATTCTAAGCGAACTTGGCTTTAATTAAAAACAATCACTTCCCGCCTACTATCTTTTCTTGTAAGGGTTTTTAATTTCGCTAGCCGCCTGTGCTTATCGACTCTCCCTCCTTATCATATGGAGTATGTGATAAGCTGTCCAGACTGACCACCCTAGACTAGGGTCGGGGCTATAAAAGCAACATCTTCAACTGTCTGTGGCAGTTACTCGCTAAACGTAAAACTTAAATTATCGAAAATGTTGTGGCATAAATTGATTGGCTTCGCCGTGCTCTGCCTGGCACTGACCCAGCTGCAGTCTGTGAGCAGCGATGCTGCCTCCTCCTCTGGGGGTTGTACCAAGAACTTCACCCGTGTGGGCGACAAGTGCCTGTTGGTCTCGAACAGCTGGAACAACTGGTACGAAGCTGATCGT
Organism: Zaprionus camerounensis; assembly: GCA_018904165.1. NCBI lineage: Eukaryota > Metazoa > Arthropoda > Insecta > Diptera > Drosophilidae > Zaprionus > Zaprionus camerounensis. The sequence continues at coordinate 1,826,773 of JAEIFS010000037.1, forward strand.
GATTGCCGCAAGTTGGGCGGTGGTCTGCTCAGTCTGCAGAACCAGACACAGTTGACACAGATTAACCAGTGGCTCAATGCCACTGCCACACACATTGCCGAGTTCTGGACCTCGGGCAACATGCTGGGCTATAAGGGAGACTACTACTGGCAGAGCACTGGCGAGCCTGCACGCTATCTGCCCTGGTCTTCTGGTCAGCCTCAGGTGTATGCTGGCGACTGTTTGGTACTCTACGCGAACAACTACACCAACTGGGGTGTCTCTGACTACCGTCTGACTGTCAAATCCTGCAGTTCCTGGGTGGCCCATGTGTGCGAGCAGAAGCCAGCGAACTACACCTCCCGCATCTGCCTGCAGCCCGGCACCTATGAGACCACTCAGATTCTGATCAACTAAGAACTTATAATGTCTACAGAAATATATTGCTCAGTCTATAATGATATCTAAATGAACACAGTTTATCACACACTCAATTGGCTTTATCTGCATTTCTTGGAACGCACATGATCTATGATTGCTGGGGGTAGTCGGCACCTTTTAAAGATAATACAATAAAATCTTTATAACACAAGTGTTGCCAAGCAGAGTGCAAAGATGGGTATCAGGCCCCAGAATATATCTGCTATTCGTATATAAGAGGCGTCTTCCCGGAGAATGTATGTATAATTCAGTTCACTTTCGCTTTGTGCAACATGTTGTGGCATCAATTGATTGGTCTGGCCATTCTCAGCTTGGCGCTGACGCGGATAGATTTCACTCACAGTGCTGCTGTTACTGTTCCCAGCTGTGGCAAGAACTTCAAACTGATTGGGGACAAGTGCCTGTTGGCCTTTACCAGTTATGGTCTCTCATGGTACGAGGCAGATCGCTATTGTCAATCTATGGGCGCCGGCCTTGTGAGCCTGCAGAATCAGACGGAGTTGGAGCTGCTCAATCAGTTTCTAATCCATACCATGGTCTTCCGCTTGGAGCACTGGACATCGGGTAATAAATTACAGAATATGAAGAAGTATTCTTACTACTGGCAGAACACTGGAGAAGTGTCACAATATCTACCTTGGGCAAAGGATCAGCCTAAGCCGAATAGCGGAGATTGCCTCTCTCTCCTCACGACTGAATCATTTGTGCCGGATTATAAACTGACAGTTCAGAACTGCACCAAGTTATTGGGCACTGTCTGTGAACAGAAGAGAGTCAACTGGCGTATCTACCGCAAGCCAACTGCCTACGAATACGATGAGGTGCTTGTCAACTAAATCAAGTTGGGGGAAGGAATCTACAGTCAGGAGGGACACATTTGTTTCAGTTTTGAAATTCCATGTGTGGTCGGTACTTTTTGCTAAAAATACATGACTAACTAATAGCTACAGCTATCGCTAAACGTGTGTGTTGTCAATCAGAGCGCAAGGCTGCTTATCATATCGCTCGATGCGATAAGCTGCCCCACGCTTGGACCCTGGTAGTTGTATATAAGAAGCACTTCCCGGTAGCTTGGACAATTCAGTTTAGTTTCGTCTGCTGTTTCACTTAGTTCAACATGTTGTGGCATCAATTAATTGCTCTGGCCATTCTCGGCCTTGCACTGACACAGTTGCAGTTCACTCACAGTGCTGATGTGACTGTCTCCTCTTGTGCCAAGAACTTCACACTGGTCGGCGACAAGTGTCTATTGGCCAGCAATCAATGGTACAGTTGGTATGAGGCAGATCGCTATTGCCATACCCTGGGCGCCGGCCTGGTAAGCGTGCAGAACCAGACACACTTGCAACTGCTCAACAATTGGCTAAAGAACACAACATCCTTCACCTTGGAATACTGGAGCTCGGGCAATTCGTTTGGACAGAAGGGTATCTACTACTGGCAAAACACTGGCGAACAGGCACGTTATCTACCCTGGGCATCGGGTCAACCCCAGACGGCTAGCGGCGATTGTCTCTCCCTCTATGCGAGTGTATACAATGTGTTCGACTACAAACTGACCATCAAGAACTGCACCTCCTGGTCGAGCCCCATCTGCGAACAGAAGCCACAGAAAGTCAGCTCACGCATCTGCCTGAAGACGACTGCCTACGAAACCGCTGAGGTTCTTGTTAACTAAATAAAACTTAAGAAGGAATACTAAAAACTATTTTGAATTTCTTTGCTTAGTTGGTATATTATGCAAATATTATATTACAAATTTATGGCTACAGCTATCGCTTAACCTGAGTGTTGTCAATCAGAGCGCAAGGCTGCTTATCAATAAGTTCTTTAAGTTCTTTCCCTAGAATTTAGCAATAGTTTGAGTAGTTGAACCGACAAACCCCAAACTCCTTAACTTGTTTATAACGTGTAGTCCAAAGTTACCCCAAAGTCATTCGCTCTGCTTTAGTCATCCCCAGTTGCTAATTCTTGAGGGGGTTTTCGCATCTGCATTACTAATTATAGTCAATCGCCAATAAATTGAGTTGGTCATTTGGCCATAAGCGATAGCCAGCCACAGATAGGCTCAATGACTTTATAAACAGTTTATGCTTTATGAAAAGTGCCAATCCACTTTTGATTGGCTTCACTTTCAATACAGAGGGCAACAAATAAGCTCCCCTCTTATATATTTATCATGTTATATATTGTTATCAAGAGAGAACCCCCCACTGATTACTGAGAAATGTTGTCGACGAAAATAGATAGATTGTGCTGTCAACTAGCTGCTTTGGCTCGCAAGACTTTTCAGTTCCCCGAATTGATTATTATAAACTTATCTTATCCATTTGATTCGCATAATTTGATTTAGCTTGAAGCACTTTCGCTTAACTTTTCACAGCAAATTGGCATTTGTTATCTAATCTTATCGTAGGTTAAGACAAATAAGCTTCCAAACTTAGTCAGCTGGCCGAGGGCAACCCCAAGAGGCGTCGAACATGCTGTGCCATCAGCTGATGATTTGAGTTTATTGCCTTACCTGTTCTTTAGTGAATCATGTAACCTTCAGTTTCAATTTATAACTATATCTATAGTTCTAAGCACCTTTATAATCATTCGTTAAGTGCTTCACTTTACTTATCACTTGTCTTGTCTGTTATCGATGGCAGCTTAGACCTGCTTAACATATCACATAGCTGCTAAGCCCCCAGCTCGCAGTGCTTGGTTACTTTCGGTTTGTTGACTCTGCGAATCGAATCAGTTGATTGGCCTGCTCATGCTCTCCTGTCCGCCCATAGCGAGCTATCTCCCTTTGGGCTGTACGCACAATTTCAGATGATTGGAAAGCGATGCCACTGGGCAGCAAACGATACGAAGCTGCGAAGCAACGCATCTGCTGTGCCATGTGGACTGCACTAGTTAGTCTGCATAATCATAACGAGGCAAGGAACGAAGAGGCGACAAATGCAATGTATACAAGTTGCCTTAGATAGCCTTTAAAATTAATTGAGGAGAAAGCTTCGGGTTGCTCTTTAATGAACAGAGATGAAACATGTAGAGAAATCAGAGCTTACCTAATGGTTTTCTATTCTACAACTCTACTTACTCTTTTAGTTTTTAGTTGCAAATTGTTAAAGACAAAACATAGATCGTTTTAGAGGAGATAATTAACCTGTCTCTAGTTCTTGTGTGAATCATGTATGTAAGTTGCCATGTGGTCATGTAAGTAAGTCATGTAGAACAGTAACCTTCCTCCTAAGTATCCTTCTTCTACAGTGTTAACTAACTAACTCTTCTTATTCTTAAATGATATATAGAAGAGAAACAGAGGTTATAATTTACAGGTTCGTCTTAGAAGAGATGATCAGTCTGGTTCTTGTTCGTGGACTTTTGTGTGGCTCCTTTAAGCTGACATGTGGTCATATAAGTAACCCTCTAGGAGCAACAGTGTAAACACATTTCTCTAACCGAATTTATTCTTCAGAACTTTGTGGCAACATCTATCTGTTTCTGCTTATTTGCCAGGAGAAGAGCATGACGTCTTACACGCAGTAGTCCAGCAGCTTCAACTGCTCAAACAACAAACCGTTTGGGATTGGATGTGAAGCCAATGCACATTATATAACTGCGTTTCTTCAGTCTATAACTCTCCTTATTCCCTAACAGTCGAACATTGAATAAGCAGAGAAAACAGACTCTGCCTAAGGGGTCTCTCTTTTCTCTAACTTTGATCAGAGGTTGCACAAGAAGAGAGATAGCAGAGATTAAATAGGGGTTTTTTTCCATGCCATAACTCTCCCTTTTTCAATTCAATTTCCTTCATTGAATTTTAGTCGTACCTATTGAAATTATTCAATTACTGCTGATAACAAGCTTGTTATAGATAAACCAGCGCAATATCTCTTTCCCTCCCTCTCTCCCTCTCTCTTTCTCCTGCACGTTTACAAGTTATTGCATACTTTGGGGCTTTGTGTACTACGAAATATTGGCGCATGGCATGCTGGCTATCGGTTATCGGTTATCGATTGTCATTCGTTTACTTTGTGCTTTACAATTTGCGTTCTCGCAGCGTAGGATTATTCGCCTGGCAACGCAGCAACATCTTGGCACATGTCACACACCAGCAAACACACACACACACGCACACCACATACATGCACACCACACACACGCACACCACATGCATACATACACACACACGCATTGCCAGGCGACAGCATGCAAAATTACAGCGATTTTTATTGCGGTTCTGCTTGGCTGCCTGACACTGGAAGCATTCCGAAATGCTTGCCGAGCTGTGCACGGCAAGAGAAGTAAGTGGGGTGGGGCGGGGGGAGAGATAGAAGAGCATGATAGGTAGAGCTAGGAGCAGAGGAGAGTTAGCTGAAGGAGGGGGGCGGGGGGAGAGGGGAACGTTGCCTAGCCGGGCATGCTTGTCACGTTACGCTTTGTGGGTTTTGTTACCATTGAAAATCAATCTAAATATTAATTGCATATTCCGTGGCGCACTCACTGTCTCTCTGCGTGTCGCTGTGTGTGTGTGTGTATGAAAAAATAAATTGAAATTGCCAAAAAAAAAATCAAGAAATCATGGCAGAGAGTGTGTGTGTGTGTGTTTGCTGCCATACGTCTCGGCTGAGTAATTGCGGTTAGTTGTTCACTTTGTTTATGTTGCAATTACTCGAGAGAAAAATAAAGAGAGAGGGAGAAAGAGAGAGAGGGAGAGAGAGAGAAGTATAAGCAAGAGTGAGCCAGCAAGATTTGAGTTTTAATTCCTGTGCAGCTTTACACACACACAACACACACACAACACACACACGCAGTGCAAACTTTCAACGCATTTTTCCATTCCGTTGCCGGCACAAAATTTAATTTGCCCCATTTTGCCCTCAAGTCAACGTTGAATGTGGGCGTGGCCCAGGCAGGCGTGTGGCATGTGGCCATGTTGCAAAACTGCATTTGGCTTTGCACAATTTCCTACAGATTTTCTTGACTATTTCGCATACCCTACATTGATGGCAGAAGGAAGTGGCTTAGCTGCCTTTGCAGTCTCTGAGAAGCGTGTGCTTCCTAGCCGCAACTTCACAGCGTATCTGCTAGTCGCGCCAGCTCAATGCACGCATCTTTCAACTGTTATTTATTTTATGTGTGCTTGGTTTTTTCTACTTCTACTTTGCCTTCTTCTGCTTCTGCTTGTGCTTGTGCTTCATCTTCATCTTCATCTTCATGTTCTGCGTGCTGTGTTTTGTTGCTCTTGCGTTTATTTCTTATTTATTTTTCATTTTATGCTTCGCCTGGCCACAGTTGCCACAGGGCACACTCGTTGTTGTTGTTTTGCTTGCTGCACAGCTGCAGTTGCTGCCGCAATTTGTGGCGCCTCGCCGGCGCACCACCTTCGGCACTAATCTGTAGCTATAATTGAGTTTAGATATCGCTTTGTGTGCTGTCGCTGACAAATATGAGTTCCAAACTCTGACAGAGAGGGGTGGCAGCAAGGGTAGAGGGGAAGGGGCCAGGAGTCAAGTGCATGTTGCAAAGTTGACGTCTCATATGTGCAGCAGCCTTTTGTGGCAGTAACAATAAAAAATCTGGCTGCAAAAGTTGTTGCCATTGTCTGTAAGTTGCACAGCAAGAGGGAAAGGATGTGAGAGTGTAGGGCGCTTGAATAATTGCAGTGAGTTGAAATTTTTTTCTGCCTAAAAGTATACTTGCAAAATACCTAAGTCCCACAAGATATTGAGGAAGTAGCCAGAGAAAAGGGTAAAGAGCATGTGAGAGACAATATTTATTCTTTCGAGAGATTAATTTTAAATTAGATGAGAGGATCCAAAAATGGTGATTTCTTTCTAGAAGAATGACTTATAAAAATCCCTTCCTGCAACCATTTTTCTTGCCGACGAAGTCAATTGGCAAATAGCAGTCGACTAAGACAGTTGAGCTACGTAAAAAGTGAAAGTGGGAAAAAGTGACAAGTCTAGAAGAAGTCGAATCCAGAAATCAAATCCAAGCGGAGGAAGGAAATTAAAAATATTTACCCTCATCTATGTGCCACTATTTAATAGGTAAGCAGAGGATATAAATATACTAGTAGTAGAAAAAATTATAGAAATTGTTCAGCAAGTCAAAGTCCAGTGGCTGATAGTTTTTTTTATAAAAAATTGCAGGTGGCACTTAGCCATGATTAAAAAAATTGTGTTCTAATATGTCTGGACAGGAGGAGGATCGAGTCGGAAGCAACGATTATGCTGCCATTTAACTATGTTAATTTCTCCAAACAAAAATAAGTCGAAATAATTTCTGACCCAATTACACGTATAACCTCTGAGTTTAACCATCCAATATTCCCTGCCAAATTACAATAATTGACCGCCAAAAATATAAGCAAATCAAAGTCACCCATAAATCGCTAGCCAACGTCAGTTAGTATGTGCAAACATACAAACACTTGTCTGTATGCGCATATATGCATCTACCTCCACCGCCAACAGCTGGTTAGGCCATCGACCTATTAGTCCGAGTTCCCGCCAAGGAAGGAAAAAGCACTCAAAACTAAGTGAGAGGCTCAGAGAATGAGGGAATCGCTAGTCGAGATCTCGCGCTCAACTGCATCGGCCGTGCAGCTAATTTAAAATCGCGAATTAGAATAGGGTAATTAATTAGTAAATTGTGTTAAATAAAGAAAAATATGTTAAAGTAGGTATAGGCAATTTTTTTTATATTTTTGTTACTCTAGTGAAAATTTTTTTATTGTTAAGTGACATATGAATTTAATATAAAAGTATGTGCTTGGCGAGTGAAGAGAAATAATATCATAATTATAATTATCATAATTATTGTTAACGCCAAAAATTAAAAAGCCGCCAATTTAACAAATGAATGTTGTTAAATTGTAGTGCCTTTTTAAATTAATTGCTCTAGAAAAAGATAAAAAAAAACCCAAAAACGAAGAGAGCAAAAAAGAATTGAAAGTGTACCGTTTTTGAGTGAACCTTCCCCACCTTTCCACTCAATTTTAATTTACAGCTTTACAGTACCGTCGGCTGAGAGCGCTTTCAACGATGGACAAACTGAGTAAGTGAACACCTCTTATCTTATTTTCATCTCTTTGCGCTCAACTTGAGTGAAGCAGGCAAGGGCAGAAATCACTCAACGATATTCCGTTAGCGTTACTTTTCGTTTTGCTTCACCCAGTAAAAATTTTTGAGTGACTCTTTGGGTGAAATTAAATAAAATTTTGATCCGCTTTGCCAAGCAAATACCCGAAAATATTCATATTTATAGTTTTAATTTTTATGTTCTATTAAAATATAATTTTTTTTATTTGGCCGTATTCGGCATAATGAAGTTCTGTTATATTAAGAATAAATTAATGGTTAATTGTCTTATATAATGAATTACTAAATACTTTTAATTTTGTTGGAGACATGTGGAAGAGAGGGAAAATGATTTAAAAGTCTTAGACTTTTATAAGGGATCACCGACCAAGTGATAGGTTATGCGGCCTAAGGTGATCTATGGTAGGGTGGGCATTCGCTGTTGCCTCAACACCAGCACAGCAATTTAAGCACCAGCTGCAGCAGCAATACCAGCGCAGCTCCAAACGAGAATAAAATATAAACTCGTGAAATTATATGTTTTGGCATTTTTAGGTTTTGTACAGGTATATCTTCGTCGTCCGTCTATTTTGTATCTATTTAAAATTAGGAATATTGCACGCGGAATTTAAATAAAATTAATAATGCAAAGAAGCAAATATTGTTGTGCCGAAAAACCCCCCCTTACTACCGATTCATTTAGCCGGAACCAGCGCGTGCAAGCTACAACTATATTTCAATACCAACCGCTTCGCAGCATACATACGTTGCATGCTACAGTATTATATTATTATTAGTTTTATTTTGGCGCCCAACGTGGGGCCCAAAACCAATTGCAGCTGTTAGCTTTAATTGTTTTTGGTGTCCTGACTTAGAGCTGTTATTTTTATTTTTAAAAATGTTTAAGCTCACGGCAAAAATAGTTTGATTTTTTTTATCACAAACATCTGATAAAATTACCTAATTAGTTACAGAATCATTGTCCAATTGCTGCACAATTTGCTCTGTTGAAGTACTATATGTTAAATAATATATCCAGAGTATATGTACAGAAAATATGAGCTACGCAAGGAAATTTAATGCGTTGAGTTTTGGTTAAAAATTTAGAAATTGTTTTCCATTTCCGCATATAAGGTTCTTGTTCGATCTCATTTAAAACATTTTGCTGATTCCAAGCATTGTCAAGTACTAACTGTTCAGTTTATGTAGATTAACAATCAGTATATTTGTCTTGTGAGTGGAATTAAGCATAATGTTGTTGTGGTTATTTCCTCGGTTCTATTATATATTTTTAGACTTAACTGGCATAATTAAATAGGTGTCTGTATTGTTGTCTTTTGCCTTACAGTCACAGTTTAGTAGAATGCTTAATAGTTATTCAGGATATTATAATTAGAACTGCCTTGACGAGGGTTTGGCCATGCTAAGTTATTGTTGCAGGAAAAAGATCGCTACAAGTTAAAATACAGATCTACCGCTCAATAAAGCCAACCTTTCTTCTCCTTAGAAAACATTTTTAAATGTCATATAATTAAATATAATTGGTGCAATAAGTTCATTTCCTTATCGACTACATGTTCTCCAACATAATTCTTTTATGAAATTTTTTTTTATTTGTCTAATTTTTACAATAATATTTAGTGTTAATAACATTTAGTAATTTGGTTTAAAAGTTGTTTTATAAGAAATGCCGTTAACTCGCAGTACAGAAGATTTGAGTATAGCAGAAGATATAGAAAGGCATTGTTATATTTGCACTCAAGAAATTTTTGAGCCCCAGCTTTTGATTGCTAGCTGTGGACACCAATTTCACAACGTCTGTTTTAGAACAAAAGTAGCAAACAAAAAAATTTGCCCTGCTTGCAAACAACAGCTAATTTTGTCAGAAGCTAATTCAAGCGAAGATTTAAATACGAATGTTCAGCAGCCATCGGGCTCTAAAACTAGCAAAAGAATACCGCCTACTCCGATTGCAATCCAAACGAGATCTAGAAGCAAACAAATAACAGAAGATCTGCCAGTATCATCTTCTAGAATGAGCAAGTCTACTGAAAATAGTAATATAAATATAGAGCAGGAAGATCAAGCGTTACCATCTCAAAATACAATGGATGGTTTCCAACGAGCAATTGCTGAGTCAATAGCAGCAGCAATGGCACAGCAAAACGCAAATTTGTTGGCTGCTATGAGGCAACAAACAGAAATTTTGAGTCAAGCTATTGCAAATAATGCTACGACTACTGTGAGTCCTGAATCTAGATCTTCGAATGCTCACATACAGACATTGCCAGCTGTGGAGCAGCAAAGATTTGAACAACTTTTGAGATCTGCTAATCCACAACCGCAGCCGCCAACCTCAGGCAGTGATACACAGAATAGATATACTCCGTCAAATTCGGATATTCGCCCCGATCGAATCAGCCAGATAATGGCAAACTGGAAAATAAGATTTTCTGGAAAAGGGCCTTTATCCGTGGATGACTTTATATATAGAGTAGAAGCCTTAACTGCTCAAACCTTGGATGCAGATTTTCAAATCACTGCTCGTTATGCTAGCAATCTATTTGAAGGTGCCGCCAGTGATTGGTATTGGCGATACCACAAAAGTGTCGTCCAATTAAATTGGGTATCTCTATGTTCAGCACTAAGAGGACAATTCAAGGATGCAAGGACTGATAGGGATATCAGAACAGAAATAGAGCTTCGAAAGCAACGCCATAATGAGTCTTTCGATGACTTTTATGGAGTCATTGCATCGTTAGCCGACAAATTGTCCATTCCTATGCACGAATCCGCATTAGTTGAAACACTCAGAGCAAATCTGCTGCCTGAAATTCAATTAGAAATTTTATATGAATCAGCGAATTCAATTGCACAATTGCGACACTTAGTACGAAAACGGGAAATTTTTATGCAAATGGTGGCTAAGCCACAGATAAATAAACCTCGTCCTATATTCCGACAAACAGTTCATGCAGTCGATGCTTCGTCTGAGACAGAGTTGCAGCAAGAGTTATTGCAAGAAGATTTTGAAATAGATGCCATTAATCTTACCTGTTGGAATTGCAAGGCAAGTGGGCATAGATATCAAGAGTGTACGGCTGAAAGAAGAGTGTTTTGCTATGGCTGTGGCCGCGCGGATACTTATAAGCCTAATTGCACCTATTGCTCATCAAAAAACGCAGCTCAGCGTGCACCTTTGAAAAGTGCACGCAAACAGATGACGTCGAAGAGCACCAATACGGAATAGGCAGCTCAAATTTAAATTTAAATACTTTTATTAAAAACAACCCAGATATATCCGCCAGTGTTAACACTGAATCCTCAGATTTACAACTAAACCGATCTAGCTTGCGAGTAAAGAATTATTTTAAAAACCGCAAACATGAACATAAAACTATTTTGGCTGCCGTAGTGGGCAAGTTAAATGATATGCGACCCTATGCAAGTGTTCAGATTTTAGGCAAAAATATTATCGGCCTCATGGACACAGGTGCATCAATAAGTTGTGTAGGAGGTGGCTTTGCTGCTGAATTGGAGAATAAGAAAGAAAATGTAAAATCCTTTGCAACCAAAGTTCGAACAGCTGATGGCCAACGGCAAAATGTTGTAGCTAAAATCACCACCAATATAACATTTAAAGGCGAGTCCAAGCCAATTGTTTTATACGTAGTTCCCACATTATCACAGAATCTCTATTTAGGTATTGATTTTTGGAGGAGCTTTAACTTGTTGCCAAAAGATTTGGAATTAGAATTAGCAGAATTATCAGCTCCTAAAAATTATTCAAAACGCCCACTGACTACCCAGCAAGAAACTACTCTGGAAAATATTATCAAGCAATTTCCATCATTTTTAAAAAAAGGCTTAGGCAAAACGTCTCTTATTACTCACCATATTGAAGTCACAAATGTAAAACCAATAAAACAACGCCATTATCCGGTTTCACCAGCAGTAGAAAAATTAATATATGCTGAGATTGACAGAATGTTAGATTTGGGAGTTATTGAAGAGTCCAAAAGTTCGTGGTCATCGCCAGTAGTATTGGTTCAAAAGCCAGGCAAAGTAAGGTTGTGCATTGACAGTCGTAAATTAAATGAAGTCACCGTAAAAGATGCATATCCGATGCCCATTATAGATGGTATTTTGAGTAGGCTGCCAAAGGCAGAATTTATAACCAGTTTGGACTTAAAGGATGCCTTCTGGCAAATACCGCTTGACTCAAATTCACGTGACAAAACAGCCTTTTGTATACCGGGACGACCACTGTACCAGTTCAAAGTTATGCCCTTTGGACTAACAAACTCGCCACATACCATGTCAAGATTAATGGATAAAGTTGTACCACCTCAATTAAGAAACGAAGTTTTTATTTATCTGGACGATTTATTAATCGTTTCAGATACTTTTGAACGACACATGGCAGTACTATCAATTATAGCTGAAGAATTGGAAAAAGCTAACTTAACTATAAATGTTGAAAAAAGTAAATTTTGCCTAAACGAAGTAAAATATTTGGGTCATGTGATTGGCAACGGTATAATCAGTACAGACCCAGAAAAGATAGTATCAATTTCCGAATTTCCAACTCCCAAGTCCATGAAACAGGTGCGACGATTTTTAGGTATGACAGGATGGTATCATAAGTTTATACAAAATTATGCTGCACTGGCAAGTCCATTGACTGATACATTAAAGAATAAGAGATCATTTAATTGGAGCAACGAAGCTCAAAAGGCTTTTGAAGAGCTTAAACTTAAAATGAGTACAGCCCCAGTCTTACACAGTCCAGATTTTAGTAGACCCTTTAGTATACATTGCGACGCTAGTAATACTGGTGTAGGAGCAGTTTTAATGCAGGAAAATGAAAATCAGGATGAGATTCCAATATCATTCATGTCCCGCAAATTGAATAAATGTCAAAGAAATTACACTACCACTGAAAAAGAGTGTTTAGCTGCTGTGTTAGCTGTGAAAAAATTTCGGGCATATATAGAAGGTCAGCCATTCAATATTATAACTGATCATGCGTCGTTAAAGTGGCTAATGAGTCAGGCAGATTTGAGTTCTCGATTGGCTCGATGGGCACTTAAATTGCAAGGTTTTGTTTTTAAAATTATCCATAGAAAAGGAAGTGAAAATCTCGTACCAGATGCTCTATCACGTATACATACGGAGGATAATTCGGGGTTATGTGTAGACAGTATAGTGGATTTAGAGTCAGCTGAATTCGATTCAGAGGATTATAAGTCCTTGAGAGAAAAATTAGCAGCTAATCCCAATGGTCTTCTAGATATAAAAATAATTAATAAACATATTTATCGGCGAGCTGAACATGCGACCGCAGATCAAATAGCAGACGATAGCTGTTGGAAAATTTGGTTGCCTGCAAAATTAATAAATAAGGTCCTTAAAGCAGCTCATGAGGATCCAATGTCTTCACATTGTGGTATAAATAAAACTATTGAGAAACTTCGAAGATTCTACTTCTGGCCAAATTTAGTATCAGACGTTAGGAATTTTATAAATGGCTGTAGCATTTGTAAGTGCATAAAACACCCCAACCAGATTATGAGACCACCAATGGGTAATACTGGAATATCCGAAAGAGTTTTTCAAAAACTATATGTTGACTTCCTAGGTCCATATCCACGGAGTAGATCCGGGAATATAGGTATCTTTGTGGTATTAGACCACCTTTCAAAATTTCCGTTCCTTAAGACAGTAAAAAAGTTTACGGTAGAAAGCGTAATTAAATTTATGGAGGAGTTGTTCCATTGCTTTGGAGTGCCAGAAACGGTGGTATCCGATAATGGTGTCCAATTTAAATCAAATATGTTTAACGACTTGTTAAAAAAATATAATGTTAAACATGTTTATACAGCTTTTTATTCTCCTCAAGCCAACGCCTCGGAGCGAGTGAATAGATCCGTTTTAGCCGCTATAAAAGCTTACATTCAGCCCGACCAAAAAAACTGGGATGAGCATCTTAGTAGTATTTGTTGTGCACTTCGTTCCAGCTTACACTCAGCGATAGGTACTAGTCCATATCGTGTTGCATTTGGTCAGCACATGGTAACAGATGGTGGCAACTATCAGTTACTGCGAGAATTAAAATTGCTAGATGATCGGACTGCTTGTTTTTCGAAAGATGATTCGTTTGAACTGATTCGAAAAAAAGCCAACGTTCGGATCCTCAACCAACGTACTCGGAACGAAAAGTCCTATAATTTACGCAGCCGTGATGTAAATTACAAAATTGGTCAAGAGGTTTATCGGCGAAATTTTACTCAAAGCAATTTTTCTACCGGATATAGTGCTAAATTAGCCCCTTCATTCTTGAAGGCAAGAGTAAAAAGGAAATTGGGAAATTATTATTATGAGCTCGAAGATCTACAAGGCCGCCTTATTGGGAAATTCCATGCCAAAGATATACGGCAATAAAAACCACCAAAGGAATTCAGCTAATGCCAACACAAGCGCGTATCACACGTTGTTGTTTCCACCACCAAGTGTGATTTAAGTGGGGGGAATTTGTAGGGCGCTTGAATAATTGCAGTGAGTTGAAATTTTTTTCTGCCTAAAAGTATACTTGCAAAATACCTAAGTCCCACAAGATATTGAGGAAGTAGCCAGAGAAAAGGGTAAAGAGCATGTGAGAGACAATATTTATTCTTTCGAGAGATTAATTTTAAATTAGATGAGAGGATCCAAAAATGGTGATTTCTTTCTAGAAGAATGACTTATAAAAATCCCTTCCTGCAACCATTTTTCTTGCCGACGAAGTCAATTGGCAAATAGCAGTCGACTAAGACAGTTGAGCTACGTAAAAAGTGAAAGTGGGAAAAAGTGACAAGTCTAGAAGAAGTCGAATCCAGAAATCAAATCCAAGCGGAGGAAGGAAATTAAAAATATTTACCCTCATCTATGTGCCACTATTTAATAGGTAAGCAGAGGATATAAATATACTAGTAGTAGAAAAAATTATAGAAATTGTTCAGCAAGTCAAAGTCCAGTGGCTGATAGTTTTTTTTTATAAAAAATTGCAGGTGGCACTTAGCCATGATTAAAAAAATTGTGTTCTAATATGTCTGGACAGGAGGAGGATCGAGTCGGAAGCAACGATTATGCTGCCATTTAACTATGTTAATTTCTCCAAACAAAAATAAGTCGAAATAATTTCTGACCCAATTACACGTATAACCTCTGAGTTTAACCATCCAATATTCCCTGCCAAATTACAATAATTGACCGCCAAAAATATAAGCAAATCAAAGTCACCCATAAATCGCTAGCCAACGTCAGTTAGTATGTGCAAACATACAAACACTTGTCTGTATGCGCATATATGCATCTACCTCCACCGCCAACAGCTGGTTAGGCCATCGACCTATTAGTCCGAGTTCCCGCCAAGGAAGGAAAAAGCACTCAAAACTAAGTGAGAGGCTCAGAGAATGAGGGAATCGCTAGTCGAGATCTCGCGCTCAACTGCATCGGCCGTGCAGCTAATTTAAAATCGCGAATTAGAATAGGGTAATTAATTAGTAAATTGTGTTAAATAAAGAAAAATATGTTAAAGTAGGTATAGGCAATTTTTTTATATTTTTTGTTAATCTAGTGAAAATTTTTTTTATTGTTAAGTGACATGAATTTAATATAAAAGTATGTGCTTGGCGAGTGAAAAGAAATAATATCATAATTATATTTAATATTGTTAACGCCAAAAATTAAAAAGCCGCCAATTTAACAAATGAATGTTGTTAAATTGTAGTGCCTTTTTAAATTAATTGCTCTAGAAAAAAGATAAAAAAAACGAAGAGAGCAAAAAAAAAAGAATTGAAAGTGTACCGTTTTTGAGTGAACCTTCCCCACCTTTCCACTCAATTTTAATTTACAGCTTTACAGTACCGTCGGCTGAGAGCGCTTTCAACGATGGACAAACTGAGTAAGTGAACACCTCTTATCTTATTTTCATCTCTTTGCGCTCAACTTGAGTGAAGCAGGCAAGGGCAGAAATCACTCAACGATATTCCGTTAGCGTTACTTTTCGTTTTGCTTCACCCAGTAAAAATTTTTGAGTGACTCTTTGGGTGAAATTAAATAAAATTTTGATCCGCTTTGCCAAGCAAATACCCGAAAATATTCATATTTATAGTTTTAATTTTTATGTTCTATTAAAATATAATTTTTTTTATTTGGCCGTATTCGGCATAATGAAGTTCTGTTATATTAAGAATAAATTAATGGTTAATTGTCTTATATAATGAATTACTAAATACTTTTAATTTTGTTGGAGACATGTGGAAGAGAGGGAAAATGATTTAAAAGTCTTAGACTTTTATAAGGGATCACCGACCAAGTGATAGGTTATGCGGCCTAAGGTGATCTATGGTAGGGTGGGCATTCGCTGTTGCCTCAACACCAGCACAGCAATTTAAGCACCAGCTGCAGCAGCAATACCAGCGCAGCTCCAAACGAGAATAAAATATAAACTCGTGAAATTATATGTTTTGGCATTTTTAGGTTTTGTACAGGTATATCTTCGTCGTCCGTCTATTTTGTATCTATTTAAAATTAGGAATATTGCACGCGGAATTTAAATAAAATTAATAATGCAAAGAAGCAAATATTGTTGTGCCGAAAAACCCCCCCTTACTACCGATTCATTTAGCCGGAACCAGCGCGTGCAAGCTACAACTATATTTCAATACCAACCGCTTCGCAGCATACATACGTTGCATGCTACAAGAGGGGAGGGAGGGGGCTGAGGCAGTGGCAGAGCTGGGCGTGGCAGGCATTCGAGTTTATACAAACAGTAAATATGCGTGACAAAAACTTGCTCTTCCGGCCTTTTCATAAGCCCAAGACAAAAAGCCAACAGTGCAAAATAATAAAAGAAAAAAGAGCGAGAACTGAATGAAGTGCACGATGTGAGGGGAAACTAGGGGAGAGGTGGAGGGAGGTGGCTGCAAGGGGGTAACTGGCCAAGTGAAAATTGCAAACTAACTAGAAACCACTTAAGAGCAACGCTGTGACGTGTGCATGTGCAGCAACACACACACACACAAAGAAGAAAGAAACTGCAACAGGATGAGGCAGGAGAAGGAAGTAAAGAGAGAGAGAGAGAGAGAGAGAGATGGCAAGATAGAGGCAGGAAGCAGGGCAAAGAGTGCGTTATAGAGTGGGGAAGAAAACAGCTTAAACTGTAAACTGCCATAAAGAGAGGGAGATAGTGAGCAGGGGGGAGAGGGACAGAATTATTTAAAAGCAAATCAGGCTGCAAATTGAGACGTTGCTGCAGAGTGCGCTGCTATTTTTTTTGGCTAAGCATAAGCTATATATGAAGTACAGTAGATATATGCTGATATCTAGAGTATATATAGCATATATGCACAAGTTGATAGAGTGCAGAATATAGAGAGAGAGAGAAAGAGAAGAGAGAGAGGAAGTGCTTAAATTCGAAACGTTGTGGAATATGAGCTGCATTTTCACAGCTCACTCACATGGCAGTTGAGGCAAGGCGGGGCTAGGCAGGGGGCGTGGCAGCTAGCCTAGCAGAGATAGAGAGAGAGCGAGAGGGAGAGAGTGTATGTTTGCCTCTAGAAACCAATTTGTATCATTAATTATGCATAGGCTGTGCTGCTGCTGCTGCAGCATGAATGCATTTTTGGCCACTTGCAGATTTGTTGTTGTCTCTGTTGTTGTCTCTGTTGCTGTTGTTGTTGTTGCTACGTTAGCGCAGCGCGCAGTGCAATAACACTAACAATAACAATAAGTATAACAATAACAGTAACAATAGCGCTACGGCATTTGGCAATAACAATAACAATAACAATGGACATTGGGGCAATGCGCATGGCAGCTGTAGCTTTTGGTCTTGCAGTCTCCACTGTGCACAGTGGGTGCAGCATGTTGCAACCAAAAGCCTTCGCTCGCTCAAGGATAATGGAATATTTTGCCCTTAAAGAGGCGTGCAGCAACAGTGAGGGGGGGGGGGGGGGCAGGGCAAGGGAAACAAAAAGCCATGTTCTAAAAATACAACGGTAAGTTGGCAGTACATGCAGCTTAATGGGCAAAAGCGACCAACGCACACACACACACACACACACACAGACACAGACAGCGTCAACTGCGTCTACAATATTGATTGGAATACACACACACACAGGCAGCGCAACACACACAGACAAACCCAAACAAACACAGAGTGAGAGAGAGGGAGAGAAAGCAAGCGAGGGACACACTCACGGTTACAGCTGTAGGGCATAAGCAGCAGCAAACATAAACACACACACAGGGACAAACACAGGCACATAAACAGAGTGAAGCACACACACACACACACACACACGCGCGCGCGACGAAGCATTTGCTGTAGCTGTAGCTGAGTCTGTGGCAAGCGTAAGCAAACAGCGAAACGAACAGCAACAACATCAGCAACACACACACACACACACACATACACTTACAACAAGTAAATTCACACACACACACTAATACACTCTCTCTTGCACACACATACACACACATACACACGCACACTTAGGGCGGGCAAGTTAAAGTGGATAATGGACGCTGCTGCTCGCCAGAGCAATGGCAACGACGGCGAAGGCAAAAGGCAAAAGAGCGCCAGCCATATCCCCCACCCCCCTTGCAGAACCCCTCCCCCCACACAACATTCTTTTACAGCAGCCACATCCTTTTTGCCTTGCCCCCCCGCTGCCTTCCCCCTTTGCTTGCCCTAACGCAGCCCGTTCGCCTCGAGCCGCTGCGTAGCACGCGCTCGTTGCTATTTTTAGACACGCGCTCATTGTGCGAGCCAACAGCAACAATTGCTCGCTGAAAAAAAAAGCAATAAAAAGAGAGAGCAATGCAGAGAGGGAGAGGCAAATAGAGAGAGAGAGAGAGAGAGAGTGGCAGAGGGGGGTAGAGCGACAGCAGCAGCAGCTGAAACGGGTTCAAGTCAAAATGCCTGCAAATCCCGCACGTAAAGCACTACAAATCTTCAAGTGCTGAGCCAGTAGTGCCGCTGTAACTGTATGTATGTGTGTGTGTGTGTGCGTGTGTTTGCTCAAATTGAGCGCATAAATTGTTTTAATTGCTGTAAACAATTGCAGCAGCAGCAGCAGCGCGACAAGTTTGAACGCATCAATCAAACGCGCCAACGATGGCAACATTTGCATAAAAAACTATTTACAATAATAATTACATAGCGCTGGCAGCAAATTAACATAATTTTGAATGGCAGCAAAGCCACAAGGGAGAGGGGGAGAGAAAGAATGAGAGAGAAGGAAAGAGAGAGAGAGGGGAAGTGAGGTAGAACGCAATGGCAGCATAAAGTTTGCGCCTGCTTTGGCGTTAACAAGCCACAGCAGCAGCTCGTTCAACTAAGCATGAATGTAGACGAATGTGTAGAGGTGTGTGTAGAGGAGTGTATGTATGTGTGTATAGCATGTGTGTGTGTATGGCAAGAGCAACATTGTTGCTAAAATGATTTTGAAAAACCATCAATAACTCAAATATAATGACAGTTTTGCCACTTGTTGTTGCCACGCGATGGCAAGAGGGCCTCAGACAGCATGACTGGCAGACTTGCAGACAGGGTGTGCCTGAAAGGAGGTGCTGGCTAGCAGGCAAACGTAAGTGGGGCTAAATGGATGAATAACTTAAACCAGCTGCTTGTGTTAGTCTCCCTCCCTCTCTCTCTCTCTCTGTCTCTCTCTGTGTGTGTGCCTGATGTGATGTTATGTAATGTAATAACGTCAATCAAATTTGAAAGAAAAAAGGGCGGCCCAACTATTTGAAAATCAATTTTCATGCACAGCACAGCAGGGTGGCAGGAAGGGGGGGGGACTGTAGCTAAGACGCTGCCTAAGTAAATATCTATATATATATATATATTGTATAAGTTTTTAAGTTGTTGCTGAGTTGTTGCTTAATGTAGCAGAAGGCCATCACGGGCTGGGCAAAAGTGTTGCTACGCTGCGATGACTAGCGCAATTTGCAATATTGCCAGCAATCAAAGGGGAGGCAGGGCAGGGCGTGCTACAGAAAAAGTTGAGCTATCAGAGATCAACGATAGAAGGAAAGAGAGAGAGAGAAAGAGAAGTGAGACAGTGCCAAAGAAATGTCAAGCCGTTGGGTTAATCAGCATTTAATGCGGCAACAGGGCATTAATCGCAACTTGAAAGCAACTTGCTCATTAATAATCGCATTAGCTGTAAAGATGGAAGGAGAGAGGGGGGGGGGTAAATAAGGTCGACGTCACTAAGCTTATAGGCCTCACTGTGCAGCATATTATCCCTGCTCAAGAGAGAGAGAGAGAGAGAGAGTATGCAGTTAATTCCCTTTTCAATCAAAGCATTATCAAGTTGAGCTTAAGCTTGGCTTAAGCGCTGACCCGAAGCTTTAAGGTGCTGGCAAAGGTTCAATGTGACGATACGTTTCGGTTTGTTGCTGCCTGCGTATGCGTTATGTTTGTGTTTTCATATCACGCATACGCGCTGTGGTCCACTTTAAGTGTATTTGAGCATCGCACGATGCGCTGCATTCCATTTTGCTCATGTTTTTATTGCGGTTCTCTCTCTCTCTCATTTTTTTTGTTTGCAGGCAGCACAAGCTGCTTCCCCTTCCCTCTGCCTGCCTGCCTTCCTTGCTTCTACTCTACACACTGCTAACGCGTCCGGCAACGAGAGGCAGCACTTGAAGCGGCAAGCGCTGAATTGACAAATTGATGGATGATTCTCGTTGCATGTCCATGGTTATATGATGTATTATTATGCGGGGGCATGTGGCATGGCGGGAGAGGGGGCGAACTACGTGAAAAGTTGCCGACTCAGCGATGCGCAACGGTCACCTAAGTGTTTTATTAGCCCCTCCAGCTTGAGTTGTGCTTGCTCGAGGCTGCTTCGAGTTGATTGTCAGTCGCTTTGCTTTTTCATTATACGTTTCTTTCTTCGTTCGTTCGTTTGTTAGTTTTTGGGTTCTTCGTTCTTTTTGCTTGTTCCTTGTTGTGTTACTTGCGACTTTTGGCTTTCTTCTTTGCCTTGCAATGGCGCGCGACCTCAGCAAGGAGCAGCGACAGGAACTGCGCGACTTATTCGATAACTATGACCTGAATAAGGATGGTCTAATCACGCTCAAAGAGTTACGTTTGGCACTCCTGGCAACTGGCGTGGATACTACCGAAGCAGAGCTCTACGATCTGCTACGTGCAATCGAACGCCATCAGGATGAACCCATTGAGATCTCGTTCGATGACTTTCTACGCATGATGGCGCCACGTTTGCATGACATTGAGAGTGAGGAGAATCTTAGGCATGCATTCGAAGCATTCAATCGCATGGGCCTGGGATATTTCACTGCACACGATCTGCACTTTGTAATGAACTGCTTTGGGGTTGTGATCAGTGAGGAGGATGCACAGATCTTGATGACCGACATGAGCCCACGTGGGCGTAGAAATAATGCTGTTACACTCCAAGAGTTTCTCGACTATATGATGCAATGAGACGACAACGAGCCAGGCATGAGCAATAAAAATTTTCACATTTCACATTTGCTTTATGCAAATAAGAGAGCAACAAAAATGGAAATGAAAATGAAAATGGAAAAAAACAAAAAAAATACGTAGCGAGTGCATAAAACCAGAAATTAATGCAGCAGCACGTTTTGTCCATTAAGCCGCTGGAGCTTTGCTTGCTGACTTTTTTGCCGCAACCCCGCCTCGCTGCCTTGACTGTGCTCCCTTGTGCATGCAACATACACACACACACATGAAAAGTGTTGTGTAAACATGTTGGCTGGCAGGCAGCACTAGCAGCACTAACGTCAGTCGTGGCCAACAATTGCCACGCCCATCAATTGCTTTGTTTGCCTTCCCTGCCATCTGCCCCCTCCCCTGCAGTTGACCAGCGTCCAGTTGCTGCTGTCGCCCCTTTTTGGGGCGTTGCTATTGAGTGTCCTTAATATTTTCAGCTGACGTCGCCTAATGAAAGAAAACTCGCCTTCATTTTCATTTGGCTTTGGCTTTTCACGTTCGCTTCGCTTTGCTTCTTGCTTTGAGTTTGAGCTTGAGCTTAAGTGAGAGGAGCAGAGGATTGCAATGGCGGTGACACTTGCATTTGGTCGAGTTATTTATGGGGCAAATAAACGAGTTCATTTAGCTAATGGCAGCATGGCCTACTGAGCAGCCAAGGACCTGCAGTGCACAGCTCAAGGAGTTGTCTTTGCTTCTCTCTTTCTTTCACTCTCGCTCTCTCTCTTTCTCTTGCTTTCTCTGTCTAAAACGTCTCTAAGTCAGCAGCACTTGAGCACAGTCAGACACACAAACACACACACACACACGTATACACTTACAAATTTTCCTCCGTTTAAGCAGCTAAAATGGCAAAGCCAAAAAGTTTTGCATACTTTTGTGCGCTCGTCTCATTGTTCTGCTGCTTTCTGTATTTGTATCTCTCTCTCTCTCTCTCTCTGTGTTCTGTATGTTCTGTCAAATGTTTTCAACTTCTGCCCTCAGGTTCCGTTTCTGTGTATCTTTATCTGCCTGTATATCTCTTGGTTCTCCCTGTCGTTCCCTTCAGTTCTCCAGTTCTGTCTGTCCTTGCCGTCTCTCCCTCAACTGTCGTTGCGGCGGATTATCGTCCCCATATGTGTACGTATCTCTCTAAGCTCGCTCTGAGCAACAGTTTAATCAAGCAGCTCGTAAATATTGAAACCACAAGAAAAACAACAACAAACAGACACAAACGTACATATGTAAGAGAGAAACATGTATGTACATGTTCATATGTTTCTTATATCCGGCTTTAAATTGTGCTGATAAGATTCTTGTAAATTGTGTTAATGATGCCAGATGAAACAGAACAAGAAAAGACAAGCACAATATCTTTGAAACAGCAGAAGGCAAACATGTGAAAACTTGCAAAGATGATTACTGAGAATGAATACACAACTCAATACCTTGCAAATATGATAACACTGACTGTGGACTGTGGAACCTTTTTAATTATGCGATTTCCAAACTGTTTCAAGTCGTATTGAATTAGTTTTGAGTAATTTAAATATATCAAGCTTACATACAAGCTTACATATGTTGTAATTCTGCACAGTACCGCAGTACACTGCTAGTGCCAGCAGGTACAGTATGTTGCCCCATGCAGTGATCCCTTATCTACGTTTATGACAGAAACTGAACATTACTGACCTTATGTACGATGTTTTATGATGAGTGAGAAGGCATCGTAACTATTCTGTATTTACATTATAATTACCGCAGTGCTGCGTTTTAGACACGCAGCATTGATAGATATATAAATAGATAGATATTTAAATAGATATATAAGCGAAATTATGTACCAACGCGTTAGATTCTATGATCAGTTTCAATAAACTCGTGAAAGTGTGAGCAAGCGTATAATTCTTTACAGTAATAGTTTCAATGTCTCGATTTGTTGCTGATCTAATTAGAAGATTAATGTTCGTTTCAGTTTCTAGATATTTTCTATTTATTATGCAAGACTTGTCAGTGTTGTTTGCCTCAACTGTTGCCACCTGAATACCATACTCGTTTCAATTATTATTTTTATATCTTATTTAACTCCATTATGAACGTTTCTCTTAGTCAGATTCCAACTTCACTTTTGCATAGTCCAAATGCATTGCAGTTCCTTAAAGATTTTTACTTAATTGTTTCATTCGATTACACTTTCTAAATCTAATAAACATTTTAATAAACCCATTCATTATAAATGACATTATATGCATTTCATTTCAATCTCTAGCCATATTCCATTTGTTACGCGCTAAATGATTACGGCTTTTTCTCCTATAACCCTTTTAAAATGCATGTAATAATAGTTTTCGCACTCACCTTGAAACTCCTTGCGCGCCGCACTCACCGACGTCACAATATTCGCCACATGCCCCAGCACAGTGGCGAATAGCATCAGGCCGAATAGCAATTGCAATATCACAAAGACGTACTCGCCCTTGGAGCGTGGCTTGGGCAGATCCCCGATGGTGGTCAGCGCCAGCGTGCACCAGTAGTAGCTCTGCAAATACTGCTTGACCACGTCCGCCGACTCCGAGTCATGGTATACCCAATTTCGTGAACCGAATCCATTGTTCTTGTGTATGATGTGATAGAGGCAGCCGTTCCAATGGAATATCACAAGCAGGTAATGTATCAGCGCCGTGGAACGAAATAGATTCGGATAATTTGTGTGCCGTTCAGTGCGATCCATGAAGGCCCAAAACCGATAGATCTTGACGAGTCGAAAACTGCGCAAGATCGAATTGAAGCCAATGGATAAGTAGAGAAAGTCCAACGGCAGCAGGCACAGGCAGTCGATGTAGAATATGGTCGAGTTCATGTAGTGGGTGCGCAGCTTGAGGGCGTCCGTCTGGAGGACCCCATCCTCCAGATAGCCCGTGCGAAAGTGAAAGAATATGTCGATCAGATAAAGGAAATCCGATAGATAGTCCAGGCAGAACCAGATCGCAATCGTGCGTCGATTGATCTCCTGGAAGGCGAAGCGGTAAATTATCACCCAAAAGTTATACAGGAAGGCCATGGAAACAACCATGGACCAATAGTAGCAGAGCCGCCCCGCTGGATCGAAGACGAAGTGCAGCTTGCGGGCGGCTGTTGCGGCGCGTATGCGCTGCGAGGCAGTGCGATGCGGTTTGGGATGATGCGACGACGACGCTGGTGTCGCTGGGCCACTACCAGCAGCGCTGTGTGCCGACTGGTGTGGATGGCCGCCTCCTCCGCCATGAGGCGGCCCGGGACCGCCACCTGAGGCGGTCCCCTGTCCATGTGTTTGCGGGTGTTGCTGCGACACTGTTGAGGCAGAGTGATGCAGCTGGTATGGATGGTGCGTCTGTGCGCCACCACTATGATGCGATTGCTGCTGCGAACGTGAACGTGGATAACTGAGAAAGAAATGGAAAAGAAGAGAAGATTTTAGAGTGTAAAGAGAAGAAGGGAATCTATTGCAGACTTACCGATCTGTGCCGTTGCAGTAGTTGCCACCGTATTGATTGTGGGCCATTAAAATGCTGGTGGCACCGCCACCTTCTAGCGTGTTATCCTGCGAACCGCGGCCTGTGGACCGCGTCCAGGTGTCCAGCAGCAGCGGCTGATCGCCGCTTGTTGCCGTTTTCAGACGGCCTCGTGATTTGTTGTGCCGTTGCTTGTTGTGCAGTAAATCCATATCGGAGGCAGTGCTTACGGTTGCCATTTGTGAGTTGGATGCTCGAGGAGTGTGGCATGGTGTGGCCAAACTGTCGTGTGATGTGAAGAAACCTTGTTGCGATATACTCTGGCTGAATTTCCTCTGGGGCATACCCAGCCGAGGGCCTATATCTGCAAAGCAGGAGACTGACGATTAAAATTGAGTGAGTGTTCACAACCAGGATATTCTTAACATCATAAACTAATACTAAATTAATTAATAAAGGTTGAATTTTGTTTAAATTAGTTTAATTTTGTTAAATATATTCAATTTTGAGCAATAATAAATTTCCAATTTCAATAAGTTTACCAATTGCACGCGAAAGTATGCAACGACAAATGGGAGCAGCAAGAAAGAGAAAATTTGAAAGAGTGCGCTCAAAAGTAGGCAAGGAATTTGTACTTCCGCCCTGCACTTCCTGCTGCCCGCAAAAGTATGCTATAAAACTCCAAATTAAAGGGATTAAAGCGAGAGGAGACAACACACACACACACATACACTCCTAGTCGCTCACACACTGACACACACATACCCACACGAACTGCACCTTACCAAGAAAGCTCTGTCGATCGATCGAAAAGCGACGCAGGCTACCCAAATCAATAAACTGCTCATCAGCTGCCATTGTTGGTGTGATTGAGAGTTCGGTTGTGTGAAATGCACCAGCAGCAGTATTGCCACGTGCAGCGCCACCACCACCAGCAGCACCACCACCACTGCTGACCCTAGCAGCAGCACCTGCACTACCACCAGCTAGTCCATGACTAGTTGAATTGCCTGTAGACATGGCACCGCCCACAGTCAGATTGGTGCATGTTGTTGCGCCGCCGGCACTGCCGCCCATGCCGGCACCCAAATAGGCCGCATTGCTGCCATAGAAGCTGCCATCGAGCTCGGCCATTTGCTGCTCATATTGCGTCAGGGGATTGATCGAACGCGAGCTGTGATCCCTGTACAGCGGACGCGGCGATGGCATCAGCGAGGGATACGAAGGGTTCAACATGCCGTTGAGCGATAGCCGTGGCTGCATTATGCCCTAATCTTTGTGTCGTTGTTCTTGTTGTTGTTGTGTTTCTCTTGTTGCTTTACTTTGTTGTACTATTGTTGTTCTTGTTGTTGTTCTCTTGCTGTCATGTTGCCACGTTGCAGTTGCTGTTGCTGTTGCAGTTGCCGCATTCAGCCATCGTTCATCATCAGCGTCAGCATCAGTGGGCGTGGCAACTGCGTGTTTACGTGCACTTCACGCAATTTCAGTTGTTGTTATTGTTGTTGTTGTTTTAATTATTGATATAATTTGTGGCGATATTTCATTTCATGTTTGTTATTGTTATTGGAAAACAAGAGAAATGTGAGCAGATAGTATAATTAATTGCAAATTATCCATTAAAGGCATTTCTGTTCAGGAGCAAGCTGCTACATTATAAAGAGAGAGAGAAAGAGTGAGGAGTGGAGAGAGGACAGAGAGAGGGGGGTGTAGTGTAGAGTGGCTACAGGTGGTGGTGTTGGTGGTGGTGGCTGGGCTGGGCCTCTTTAATTAACAACAACTGCCATTAACAACAACATTCAACAACAACAATTAACAGCAACAACAAGAATCGAACAACTTAGTGTAGTATATGTGATATATAGGGGGGATAAAATAAGTTAAAAGTCGTCTAGTCTATCGCACTTATTTCTAGCTATATATATGTATATATATATATATATGTCTCTGTATTGGTAGCATTCACTAGTGTACACTAATTGAGTTCTGGCCACACTTTTCATCACTTATTCAGTGCCAAAATTCATTTGGGGCAATTGACACGTCTGGACAATGTGGGCGACATTTAGCAGGTATTTAAGTGGTTCCAGTGGTTAAGTGGTGAGTGGACAGTGTGTTGAGTGAGGGGAGGAATAGTGGAGCAGTAGAGGGGTGTACAGTGGGCACAGGGTATGCAGCATGCAAACACGTCGCGCTGTTGAATTCGTTCATTTCGAGTAAAAGTGCTAATAAAGTTAGATTTAATTACGTGCGCCTTAATGGAGCATGCAGGCAAAAAAAAAGGCAATGAAGAACAAGTAGAGGAGCACGAGGTGAGGGAAGGTGTAGCAGTAAGCAGTGATGTGGCAAAAGGGATGCACACAGACACACACACACACACCGTGGCGCACTCGCTGAGCTGCTATGAAATGGCGCTTCATTAGGTTTAAGCAGCTGCCTGGCAACACTGGCGCACTTGGCAATTCATGAGCAGGCAAGCACACAGTAAGAGACTCACATAGACACACATAAGCACTCACACACAGGCACCCACACATACAAGCACACACACAGACATACGCACACACTCGCTACAAGTGCCACTTGACTGCCGTGGCAAAGACAATGGCCAAGAAGTTGCTGCCAACAGCGTGCGGCGCCAATTTATTTCTATTACTCGATTGCCCCTCTACAGTGTGTCCCCCTCACCCCTTTCCCCTCTCTTATCTACCGCCTGTTACTGCCCTGGCTTTGTCAACTGTCAGTTGTACCTGTCTCCAGCTGTGCTGCCAATTGATTATTGGCCAAAGCGCGCTTTTAATTATTGTCCGCGCTCAACTTGAGCTGCCTGCCTTGACTTGACTTGCCTCCCTTGCCTTGCCTCCCTTGACTTGCCGTGGCGCCTTTAATTCAATTACAGCCCACAAGGCAATGCATCAGACTAGCAGGCAGGCAGGTCACTCCCTACTTTCGTCTGTCCCTTCCCCCTTTTCTACCTTACTGACCCCATTTGAATGCAAAATTGTTTTAATTAATTTGTGTGTGCTCTGCTCTGTTACACACGGCGTATGAGCGACATGAGTTTGCACTCAGTGAGCACTTGCTGCGCGGCAATAAATTCAAATTAATTTGGGCTGCGCTTAATTTGCCACCACAACAACGACGACGAAGCACAAATCAAGTGTCCAAGCGTAAATTTATTAACTGCAGGTGATGCCGACAGGCAATGCCGCTGCTGCTGCTGTTGCTGTTGCTGCTGCTGCTAATGTTGCTGCTGCTGCTAATGTTGCTGCTGTTGCTAATGTTGCTGCTGTTGCTGCTGCTGCCGCCTCGAGTGTTGCCCAGCTTCTATTGCATTTTAAATCAAATTCAAAGACGCTGCCAGTTACAGTTACAGTTAGAGTTTGTCTCTCTTGCCTGGCGGCCATTTTGTAAGTGCATTTTCATGTCGGCGCTGCAAAAGTTTTTTTTGGCTGCAGCTGTCGCAGTAGCAGCAGCAGTGTGTGACAGAGAGAGAGAGAGAGAGAGAGAGATAGACAGACAGAGAGACAGACAGACAAAGAGAGAGACAGACAGACAGAGAGACAGACAGAGAGACACAGCCAGAGAGACGCATAGAGATGCACGCGAATAGACACATTCATACAAATAGAGACAGGCAAATAGACACACTAATACACACACATATAACATGCACACACTTATACATACACACATATATACTTATACAGCCACACACGCAGACACACATGGAACTATTTCACACACACATTCATTCAACTGGCTCACATTGTATATGCCTAAGTTTTGCTTAGTTTTGCCCACCAGCCTGTTGCAAGTTGCTGCTGCCTTTGCCTCTCTCTGGTCTACTGCTGCCTCTGCCTCTGCTGCTATTCGAGCTGCCCTCGCTGACCCTGCACGCCTAGAGCTGCCCTCGCTCTCTGCCCACGCCTTGAGCTGCCCTGACACTGCTGATACTGCCACCACTCGAGTTGACAGACATAATCTGGGCACTTTTTAATTTTGCTAATAGTTGAGTGCCATTAATTTAAACTTTGTCTCTCCCCCTCCCCCTACCCCTCTCCCACTGTTGCTGCTGCTTGGTGATAAAAAATGAAAAATGAAAAAATGAAATATCTGCGCTTTAATGGGCAGCACTTTGTCATGGCCCGCCAGCCGGAAACGGCCGCCACAGTCGAAACTTGGCGACAAACTTACGCCAAAGTTCAACAAAACGCTCGAGCGGCTTTTTGCGTTTGCCTTTTGCGCGTTTGCTGTCGCTGAGTGCTGCAGGGGAGGCGTGCCGGCGACAGGGGAGCGGAGGCGTGGCATGGCGTCATGAATTGTCAATAAATTTGCCTGCCACAAATCAGCGCGACGTCCAGTTGATGTGGCCAGAGAGAGAGGAGAGCGCCTGAGCAAACTCTGTTCCACGCCGCATTCGACCAACCGCATCAGTGCCTCTACCCCCCACACCCCTCTTTCTCATCCCCCTCTCATCTAACCACCCTCCCACGCAGCACTCTCTCAAGCACCGCAATTATTTGCTGCAGCTGCCGCAGCATCTGAAAATATTTGAGCAAAAAATACTTTGACAAAAGTTTTGACTGAGCAAACTTTGCTTAAAACATGCTCGAAAGAATGCTGCACACACCAATGCACACAAACACACACACAGTCACATGCTGAAAGAGAGGGAGTAAGAGTGGAGGGGGAGTGAGAGGACAAGAGTTAGCAACTAGTAGCTAAAAGTGGCCGCTGCTGCTGCTGCTGCCGCCCGCAAACTTGAAACGACACGAAAAGGAAGTCACGCAATAAAAACTTGAGCCTTCCCCCCCCTCATACACCCACCCACCCCTTTCCCTTTACCCTTACCCCGCCTGCATCGAGTGGCTGACACATTGGAAATTACAATAGTCAACTGTTTAGTGGCCCCAGCTGTCAGGCGAAGTGACATTGAGGCGGGTTGAGCCTCAACCAATAGAGAGAGAGAGAGATAGAGAGAGAGGGAGCTCTTCAACCGCAGCAACAGCAGCCGTCGATGCTCGAGAAACAGCTGGAGAAGCTGCCGCAACTCAACTGAAAGTATCTCGACCCACTACACTATACGCCAAGTTATGTCCTTCCCCTCCCCTGCCGCTGCAAGTATTGCCACATTCCCTTCTCATAAATGACAACAGTTTGAATTCAGAAAGACACTTAACTGGAACCTTCTATAAGGTTCATTATCCTGCAGAAGGTATAGCAAAATGCTCTGATTAATTGACCTACGATTGTCATAGTCTAAATTGGTCTATGACCTCTGTATATGACCTGCGAGAACCTCTCTCAGCTGACCTTAGCTACGGTTATCGCTGAAACCTTACTATGTTCGTTATTCTAAAGTTTTCTGGTTGATTCTCTTGGCTTTAAGACATAAAGGTTCGATTAGAAGCCTCCTTTAGATCCCTAACTATATGTAAATTAATGCAATAAGTCGAAGGAGCCTCTGCCACGCCCACAAGGTATAGCTATTGCTCTATTAGTATTCCTTGTCCCTCTGTCTGTCTGTATGAACGCAGATATCTCAGCTGTTATAAACGCTACAGAGATCAAATTGATCATGAAGGTGTCTTTATACCAAACACTTATAATTTCGTATTCATATATAAAGTGCCACGCCCACTGTTCTCATAAATCAATAATGAAATTTATCTTTTTGATTTGCAAGCAACGCACAAAAGATATACATATACAACTTTAGCATATAGATAACTGACTATATTGCCTAACTATGCTTCAAATTCCAATCCAATTGGATAATAAAGTTAGAAGTTATTAAAGTTAAGTCTTTCATAGCTGTACTGCTGCTTGCGCCGGCTGGTATGCTTTACTTATTGCTAGAATTCGTTTTGCGCATTGTTGGTCTGTTTATAACTGTTCAAACAGTGCGAAAACTACCTTACTGTACCTTTGATATATACTTTAGTACAAATAAGTTTTTGGCTGAGCAGTTTTTTTGATTGCATGCAGTAGGATATTATCTGGAGTCAATGTTCTTCGCATTCCCACTCAATCAAATTTATTTAAACCATTTTTTGTATTATTAAACAATGTGTGAATTAAAGAGCTCTTTAAACGATTTGCACTCCACACTCTCTGCTTTCCTTCTCATCCGACATCTGACAGCTGACATGAACCTTCAAAATTTTACAGTTTTGTATACATTACTGTACTTGCTTTACCAGCTGCTACATCCAACGGTTCTGCCTCTGCTGCCATCCTGCGAAGCAAGCCGAGCAAAACGCTTGACAAATGCGATTCGCAATGAAGAGACCGTGGAAATGAGCAAATACGTTGTCTCCATACGATCGATAAGGCCACATCGAGTCTTTGGAGACAATCACTTCTGCAATGGCGCCATTGTGGCACCCAAATTTGTGCTTACCGTTGCCACTTGCACCATGAGGTGGGTAAGTCTATGTGGGCATAATCATTACAACTACCTCCTCCCCCTGCCCCCCTACTCCCTGTCTGTTAACAGTGATAAGAAGGTGATGCATTTGAAACGTTCTGTGGTCGTTGTTGCCGGCACATTTAATCGGCTAATACAAGGCAGTCGCTCCCTCACGTTGCCCGTAAAGAAGTTCCATGTGCCGTCAAAATATACGAAATCTGGCAAATATAACATTGCGTTGCTCGAGGTGGTTATCAGTTGGCCGACATTCAATCCTGCAATCAAGATTGTCAACTTGCCCACAGATGGGCCGAACGAGAACACGGAATTCATAGTGCTTGGCTGGGGGCGACTCTACAGGGTAAGCACACACTTTACTATCCTCTTCTTATACCCTTGCAGGGGGTATACTTATTTTGGCCATGAGGAGACATCTCCGACCATATAAAGTAAGATAAAATAAGAACCTGCTGCAAGGGTATAAAACTTACGGCATGCCGAAGTTGTCCTTCCACGTTTATCCCCATCTCACTCACTCATCCCTTGGCCAGGGCGGCTGTTTGCCTTCGGAACTAGCGCACATCAAGGTAAAACTCGTGGACTACCAGCAGTGTCTGCTGATGGTCAGGCACCAAACGCCCGATATGCTCTGTGCAAGCAACAGACTGGCCGACGCAAGTCCCTGTGCCGGCGATTCTGGTGCACCCATGATGCAGAATCATACGATCTATGGTTTAGCCTCATACTTTACGGCCTGTGGTCATGTGGGAATGGCTGCGATCTACACTGACGTCTTATTTCACATAGACTGGATCCACAGAACAATGCAGAGTGGAGCCCAGTGCGCTTGTCCCCTCTACGTATTTATTATATACTCTTCTACGTATACGTTTTTTCACCTTCTGCTCTGATATTACAGTCAGTTCTACGAGTCAAATAAAGTCGTCTCCAATTCCGTATACAAACCATGTATCGATCTCAACGTCATTCTCTAAAATTATTCCTCTGGCTGTGCCTCATTTGCAGCACGGTGCAGCATCATCGCGATAAGCGCATTGCTGGTGGCGCACTACACAAAACGAAGTTTGACTCAATTGTGGTTTCATTGCGTGCCCGCTCCGAGCAGATGTTCTTTGGAGACAGCCACTTCTGTTCGGGTTGCATGCTGAACGATATCTTTGTATTGACCTCAGCACAGTGTGTAACGAATCGACAAAATGTCGCGTTGGAGCCACGCGATTTTATCGTCATGGGGGGCAACGTATATCGTTTGAATAGTACAACTGGCGCAATACCAATGGTGGTTAACTTTTTGGTTGTGCACGTTAACTTTACCATGACCAGCTACAGTGACATTGCCATACTTCGTACTGAGCCCTATGGAAGTGCACATTATGCGCCTGGCATAGATGTGGCATTTGAAATGATATATCCCCCACCGTATGGAGCCAAATGCATTACTCTTGGCTGGGGACGACTCTTTATGGTAAGTGTACTCTCTCTCTCTCTGTCTCTCTCACTCTCCTCTATCTTTCTCACTTTCTTAGAATGGCCCATTGGCCTCGGAATTGATGGGGCTTGAAGTGACACTATATACACAAGAGTATTGCCGTTCTATTATATCAGATATGAAAGACGATATGATCTGTGCGGGCAATGTGGGTGAAAAAAATGTGCCAGTGGGTCCCTGTCCAGGTGACACGGGCGGACCGCTCTTTTGCGATGGTGTCTTGGCAGGATTAGTCTCTCACGCCATGGGCTGCGGCCGCAGGGATCTTCCTACCATATATACAAATGTATATCATCATCGGGAGTGGATTTATCATTATATGGATCGTGCTGGTCAGGCGCAATTGCAGGCCCCGTTGGCAGCCATCTTCTTGGCGCTGCTGTCTGTGCACAGTTCAATTGTTTGCTAGTTTTGGCTACAAATCAAATCAAAAACACCTCCACAAAACTGCCAATTCATCCACAAAAACGACCTAACATTGTCCACACACACACACAGACACAAAAAAAGGCAACTCGCCCCCGCCCCTTCCCGATCATCTTGGCTTCCAACAGCTCAACCTGCAAGCTGGCACCTGCAAACCGCCATCTGCCAGCTGCCACCTGCCACTTGTGTGGATTGGTTTTTCATTCCTTTCCCACACAAACACACACACACACACACACAGCCAGACAAACGACGCCAGCTACGTTGTTGACCCAGCAACGAAGTGCAGATGTGCACGCTGAGCCCAAGCCGGAGCTGAGGCAACTAGAAACTGGCAATTCGTGTTCTTAATTACCACAAACTGGGGCCGCGTCTGTGCGGCTTTCGAGCACTTTAATTGGCGGCGCCGCACCAGAGTCTCGAAAAAGCAATAAAGAACTCAATTTTAGATTTAGACACCGCTGCCCGGCAACAGCAGCGCTCGCTGAATACACACACACACACACTCTCATACACAGAGAAAAGAGTCAACAGTTGACCGGGAAAGGAGAGAACGGTCTAAAGTATAGGCATGAGAAATATGCTACACAAAATGCCAAGTCAAAGAGCACAAGGAATGTTTCCATACTGATAAAGTTTCTTGTTTTAAATAAAACTGTAGCAAACTTCTGTGCGCAGCAAGAAAATGCCTAGCACACAAATAGTTGCCTACTTTCTAGCGCAGTTTGAAATGTGCTTGTGGAGTTGGAATGAAAATGGTAGCATACTTTCAAGCGTTGTTTGAAAATCAGCCCGCTTGGTTGCAATGCAAAATTGTAGCCTACATTTTAGCGCATTTGGTAACCAATTTTGGTGGCAATTCAATTGCAACTGTAAAAAAGCTAGTTTTGGCGGCAAAAAAGCTATGTTGGCAACACTATTAGAAGCCCAGATCTACATGAAAGCTGTACACACCTATTCAGTACTGCCTAGCACAAAATGTATTCATGCAGGTTTCTCTACAGCACATTTGGTAATCAAATTTTTGTCAATTCAGTTGGAATTGTTTGCCTTTTCACTCTAGTCAATATCACTTTTTGTTTTTGTTTAATTAAATACACTGCGCCAAATGTGCAGCGCGTAGTTTCCTAATTGGAATCAATATCGTATACCAGGCCAAGCTATATCGCAGCTGCAATTACGTAACGATTGCAATCAGCGTTAAGTAGAGAGAAGCGTTGCCTTGTTTCGTTCGCATTCTAATCCAATATTTGTGCGATAGAGCGACACATACAACGTGCCTGCTCCTCTCCCCCCCGTCCACCAGCACCATCTGCTCCTCAGTGCCAGCTAGCTACGCATATGTCAGTGCGGCGTGGACAAGCTTGGCAAAGCGGGCATGGAGCAGCACCTTGCGCTCCATTTATATAATGAATTTTGTGCTGCCTTCGCAGCATTGGCAGCGTCTTGAGCTGCTCTTTGAGCCAAACTGCGCCGTAGGCAAATACGTAATGAGAACATTAATGCAAACGACTTCATTTAATTAAACGCCAGAGAGAGAGAGAGAGAGAGTGGAGAGAGAGCGAGGCGGAAAGGTGACAAAAAGAAAGTCGCAAACTGAAAATGAAACTGAAACAGATACAGAAACTGAAAATGGCGTGCTTGCCATAGTCATCATCAGTAGGAGGCGAGGCTGATAGCAAGCAAGATATCACAGCACTCATACGCCTCTTTGTACGCATGAATGCGTATTAAGGCACACACACACACACACCCACAGGAGCAGGGGGCGTGGTACTTGCTCGCACGTGCGTGTAAATACACTTATATATATGTAGGAGGCAGGTGTACAAAGAAAGACGGAGAGGTAGACTGCCAGAGTCAGGCAATTCAATTAGCACAGCGCATAACAGGAGCAGCTCTGTATGTGTGTCTATGTGCGTGTGTTTGTGTTGACCAAAGAAACGCGCTTAAGCCTCGTTATACTTTTAATAACTCCACAACTTCAGCTTCAACTGAAATACAACTCGACCAGCGCTAAACATGTTTTAAATTTTTCAACACTTTTAAGTGAATGCGCTCATTAGCAGGCGAGTGAGTGTGCGTCTGTGTGTGTGCGTCTGTGTGTGTGTGCGAGTGTGTGGGGGCGTGACTGAAGCCAAACTGTTCATTTGCATGCGCTGGCGCTCATTACATTTACATTAAACTTTTAATATGCGCGGACATGTGGAAGCCAGTGCAATGCGGGCGAGCGCGGGCAGTCTGTGTGCACTGCGCTGCACTGTGTGTGTCTGTGTGCATGTGTGTGCTTTGTGCATGTGTATATTTGGTTGTGCGTGATGCGGGCCACATGTGCCCCGCACTGCAGTTGACTGACAGACCAAGAGAGAGAGAGAAAGAGAGAGAGTCCAAGGCGAGGCAGGACGAGTCGAGTCGAGGCAATATCTTAATTTCCCCTGAAATATGCAGTTAATTACATTCCATTTGAGCAGGCGGTGATTTGCACGAGTTGCAACGTTGCAAGTTGCCACGTGCCACACACACACACACACACAGACACACAGAGAGAGCAACGTAAACTCTTTGCGTATGTCTTAAGCTGCAGCAGCCGTGGGACTATTAAGGCGCCACTGGGCGTCGTCGTCTGCCGTAGCTTGTGGCACACAGTAGCTACTCTCAAGGTAGCTAGCATACATTGCCTGCCACATGGGCAAGTCTGAGAGGGGGGGGGAAGGGTAGCTGCGTCGCAGACCTATGAATGGCAGATGAGCTGTCGCAGCAGCAGCTGGAGATGCATCTCCCGCAGTTGACACTAAAGCTGCCTCTGCCAAGCTCACACATACACTTACTCTCTCTCCCGCTGCGTGTGTGTGTGTAAGTGCATTTCGTTATGAGCTCAGCAATCTTATAAATGTTTGCGTATTTGTTTGCCAGCGTTATTCGCCCCCAAGTGCAGTCGCCGTTGCCGTTCCACGTTGCTCATCGTCGTCGTCGTATTTACTTGATGTTTCCTGGCGCTGAGAGCTCTGTGACCTCCGTCTGTGACTGCCTCTGTGTGTGTGTGTGTATGCCTGCGTGTGCCTGTGTGTGTGTGTGTGTGCAGCTGTAGCTAACTGCGCGCAGCACATAAATATCTAAAGCGTTCTTGAGTAACTGCTCTAATGGATTTGGGTTAAAAATACACAGAGACTGTGTGCGTGAGTGTGTGCGTGAGTGTGTGTGTGTGTGCCTCTGTGTGTGTTGTCTGTTGCAAGGGCATGTTCAGGGCATACAACTGCAGCAAGTGGCACTAAGAGGCTGCTGCCAGCTCACTCTCTCTCTATCTCTCTCTTGCCTTCTCTTTGCCTTGTTTAAGATTTACAAATTAGTTTAATTTAAATTAGAATGCAAGCACAAGGAGTAAATGCAGCCAAGTGTGTGCGATAGAGACAGTAACAGCACAGCACAAGCGACAGAGAGAGACAGAGTTGGAGTAAGCAACAAGCACTTAGCAGTCAGTTAAAATGTCAATTGCACAGACAGACAGACAAAGCCAGACAGAGCAGCAGAGAAACGAAGAAACAGAAACCCAAACAGAGGCAATTCCCAGCAGTGAAACTTCTCACATGCATCACACATACATACATACCCATGTGTAAGTGCGTGTGTATTTTCTGCTGCATATTTGCATAGTTCAAGTGCGTTTCAGGGAAGGGAAAAAGGGGGGGGGGGGGGGGTTGCAGCTCAAATAGTTAACTGTTTTGTTGCACAGCTGCAGGCAAAAACATTTGTAATACCAACGAATTAGCTGCAAAATAAACTACTCAAATATTTTCATTTCCCTTTGCATACTTTTTAGGGCAAAAAGCTATCGACAATATTTGTCTATTCCCAGTGTTTACTTTGCATTAAATTCTATCAAAAATGCAGAAAAAAACGATATGAAGAGTGCTCTGTAAAATTCT
This sequence comes from Zaprionus camerounensis, assembly GCA_018904165.1. Lineage (NCBI taxonomy): Eukaryota > Metazoa > Arthropoda > Insecta > Diptera > Drosophilidae > Zaprionus > Zaprionus camerounensis. Next base: position 1,863,547 of record JAEIFS010000037.1, read on the forward strand.
ATTAAATATGCTAACAAAAAGCGTGTGGATAAGCAAGGAAAATGCAGTTAAATCTAGGGGAAAAACACATGTGAAAAACACACTGTGCAAAATTCCCTTTGAGCGGAACAGGCAAATTAGTTTTAACGGAAGTTTGCTAATAAGTTAGACCAACTTAGAGGCAGCACCAAATTGAAAATGTAGCCGGTAATAACATGAGCCTCTGGCCTATCAACAACACACACACACACAGGCACACCCTCGCACACACACACACCTCATTACAGACACCCTTCTCCTCTTTATCCTTCAGCTCTTTCTGTTTCTCAACTCTGGCAGCAACAGGACAGTGCGGCATATTAAATAATTTTAAGCAAAAATTATATATGCCATAAAGATGTGCCGGCGCGCACTACATACACTAATACACACACACACACACAGTCACCCATACACAGGCACGCATGTGACATGACACACACGTGGCTCCGTTTGTGTGTTGTGCGCCACAAGGCAATAACCGTGTTGGGCCAACTTATTGTTTACGACGTGCTTAGTAGCAAACTCGGCTTTGATAATGAAACACGCACACACACATATAGGCAGCCTCACACACACACACACACACACCACGCGCTGCCAGTTAACGGCAATTGCGACAAATACCGCAAGTGCCAAGAAGGCCTGCGCTGTCATTCGCTTTTGGCCAAAAAGCACATTTTGTGGCCCAAGATAGTTGCATAAACACAATCACTGGCAATGCTGCCAACGCTGTATATATATGTGTGCCTGCCTGCATGTGTGTGAGCCTGTGCTTGTTGTGCCTGTGTGTGTGTATGTGTGAGTGTGTGCTTTGCTGGCGCCAAGGGCCGCACGTGATGTGATTACAACAAGGCCAACTTGTGCGGCAACTTGTGTGTTTGGCTTAGATTTTAATTTTTGGCCAGCGATAAAACTGAAGCCCACTTGCCTCTATCCCACCAGCTCCCCCTTTCCCTCCACCAATACCACTACAAGTGCCACGCCCTGCCTGTCTGTCTGTTAGCCCCTTTTTTTTGGCAGCAGTTCAAGTTGTTTTAGAGCTTTAGAAAATGCGCAAATGAATCGAATTTCAAGTTGCATGCAACATCCTCATCGGCCTTGCGGCACACTCAATCAATTGCTCAATCAATCAATCAATCAAGCTCTGCCAAGCACGTCCTGTGCTGACGTCAGAGCAGGAGACAGAGTGGGTGGGAGGGATTAAGGGCAAGCAAACTGTTATTTGGGGCTCTCGCTCAAAAATGTTTGTAGTTTATTTTGCATGCCACAAATAATTGCAAGTTGCAAGCGTTGCATGTTGCACATGCCACAACAGCAGCAGCAACAGCATCAACTCGCTTCATTGTTGAGCTGAGCAATGCCAAAAACGCCAGACAGAGAAAGCTGCAGCTGTGATTACAGAGCAGGCCTGCCAACACATGTGTCTTGTATGTTGCATGTTGTGCAAGTGTGTGTGGCAACTGAAATTAAGCTAAAACCGCTTCAAGTTGCAATTTCCGACGCAGCAAGAAAATGCCTCAAGCTGGCTGAGTGTGTCTGTGTGTGTTTGTGTGTGTGTGTGTGTGGCATGCAACAACAATAAGCTGTAACTATAATTAAAACTTTGCCACAGACAACAAACGAGCAAGAGAGAGAGAAGGAGAAGGAGGGGGCACTTGCCCCCGTATGTTATGTGGCCAGTGTGATGCATGTGTTAGCTTCCTCCCTCTTGCCCACTTGCCACGCCCACATTTGTAGCAGCGACTAAGGCGGAATTAATGCATTAATCGCTTTTGCTGCTGCGGCTGCTGCTCAAGCTAAACTGCTTGCGGCGTTGCTAATTGACGAACTGCACAACAACACGCAGTGGCAGCAACAACAGCGGCAGAGGCAGCAACAACAGCAACAGCTAGTATGTGCTGTCAGTCAACTTGACCTTTGACCTCCGACCAAAAAGTTAAATGAATTTCTGTCGACAGTTACGCGCGCTCAACTTTCAAATGAATTACACATTCTAAGCACGCAGAGCAAGCAGTGGGATGACGGGGAGAGGGGGCGGACTGAGGGGGCATGGTTTGCCCACATTGCTGTCAATGCTGCTCATCCCCCTCCCCCCTCTTCTGGCTATGCTTGGTAATTGTATTTGTGTTTTTAGAGCGCTCTCTCTCTTTCTCTGTTTGCCTTCGCCAAGTGCGTGGCAAAAGTTTTCCTTTATTTTCGTCGGTTAAATTGTTAAAAAATTACAAATAAATTGAATGAGCTGCCAAAAGGGCTGCCCCAGCAGCAGCAACAACAACCACAACAACAACAATAACAACAAATTACACTGTGTATTGACTTTTCAATTTCATTTTGTGGGCAACTTTTAAAGTGGCAGCCAAAGTCGTCGCCGTTGCCGCTGGGGCGGCAGATGAGAAATTGCCCCCAACGAGAGGTTTTTTTCCAGCTCTTCCTTCTTTTTTGTTGGTATGTTTGCTTACTGTTGTTGTTGTTGTTATTGTTGTTGTTGTTGCTGCTGTGACTGCTCCAGCTTCCGCACATTATGCCATTAGCTCTGGGGGCAGGCGTATTTAGGTCACATGATTCCAATGCCTGTGCATTAATGGCCCCAGCAGTAATGCGACTAAGGCACGCCCCCTTCTCCACTGACACTCCCCTCGCCCCTAACTCTGCCATTGGCCCTCCCCCTGCCTGACGGACAACAAACCGGACAAACGGCAAAAAGCCCAAACATAATAAGAGCCAACAAGAGCCACGCCTACCAAGCACAACTGCAAACGAATATCAAAACGAATGTAAGTGTGTGTATGTGTGTGTGTGAGTGTGTGCATGTGAATGTGAATCCGCATGTGAATCCGCATGGCGAATGCCTCAAGTCGCAGTCAATTCGAGCCAAGCAGCAGCAGCAACGGCAACGGGGCAGAGCGCACAAAGGATATCAAATTTAAGTGCACACACATCAGTGCGGGCAGAATGAGAAGCAAAGAAGTTCGCCACGAGCAGCGAGGGTTGCCAGAGGAGTTTGCAGAAGGAAGTAAAGACTGTATGAAGGAGTCAGTTAGACAGATTTGTGCATATGAACTGTGCAATGCTCGCCATCTTAAATGGTTGTTAACAGTGCAGCTGTAAAGAAGTATATGCTATTAACAGCTGATATAAACACTGTTGTGCTATTGATAACATATGTTAATTAACGTTGCGTACAGCTGCGCATTTTAATGTTAATACTACAGCATTGCTGCATACAAGTATCTGATAACAGATAGTTTAACCATATAAACAAAGAAATAGAATAAAACCTCGCAGTCTGCAGAATCAACAGAGCCTAAAGCTACTAAACTAGAAGTGAAATTCACAGTCTGCAGAATCAACAAAGCATTAAAACTATGTCAATTGCAGCTTTTACTATTAACATAGTTTCCAGGCTCTGTTGACTCTGCACACTGTGAATATATCTTCTAGTTCATTGATTTAACATAGTTAACAGGCTCAATTAAGAGCATCTTAACAATTTTCAGCCCTTAAAACTTATGCTTCAATAGATTTATAGCATGTTAGCCCGCTGTACAGCTTGTTTTAGCTGCTTTAAAGCGACTTCATAGCTTCTCCACTTTCTTGTTAAAGTTATTATAACAGCAGCATATATTATGCTCTTATACCTTCTTTAATGTTACTTGCTAATGGAACACTTTACAGTTATAGAGAGTTACAGGGAGTCAAAGAACGTATAGAGAATTACGGCATGTTAACAAACTGTTAACTCAGTCTAAGCATCGTTGTTTCATATGAAAAACCTCAGCAAACATCAATATTTCTCCAGCTTTACTTCATAGTTAGGATTCTTCACTTAATAAATATAATAAAAAAAAAAAAAACTTCATAGTTAGCTTTACTTTCTTCAAAATGCTATCACACTATTAAATGTCATCTGTGTTAACATAACAGCAGTTCTACATAAGCTGTAACAGGGTATTGATCACTCAAATAGAAGTTGAAGACTCTAAAGCTGTTCTAACAGTATTTTTAAATGTTACTGCCATACAAAACTCTCAACAGTCATGTTAATAATGTTGCACAGTATGTTAAAGTCACTGATAAAAGCAATGTTAAATTACTTTAACACGCTGTAAAGTTCTCTACAGCTTCAGCTCACTTAAACTGCAACTTCTTGCACTACCCTCGCAACTCATGCCTTACATCTGTGTTGTGTTTCGTTCTCCCTACATGCGTGTATGTGTGTGTGTGTATTTCTCTCTGTGTGCATGTGTGTGTGTATTACTGTGTGACCTAATCGCATTGAATTTAATGTCAAGCAATTTCTGCTCTCATTCGGCAGCTTTTTCTCTTGCCCCACAATTCAACTCGCTGAGTGTTCTCTGTGTATATGTCTGTGTGTGTATGTGTATGTGTGTGTGGTAAATTCCTTTGAAAACATCATCAAATACATACTTTGAACTTTTTATTGTCAATTGCCGTCCGGTTGGGTTCAGTTTGCTCTGCTCTACACAATAAAAATTGACTTCATTTTTGTCATTCTCATTTTCATTTTCATTTCATAATTTGTCGCAGCTGTAATGGTCGCAGTTGCACCATTGAAACGAATGTCGAAATTTGTCGTTTTATCGCATCGATTTTTGTAGCGATAAAAATATTGTTGATGTTATTATCTAAGTCCTCAACCTGGCTTAGCAACATAATTATGTCCATACAACACACTAGCAAGATCACATCAAACTTGTTGCGTCGAACATGTTCGATGATGTTTGCTGTTGCCGTGCGTACTGATCCCCTAGTTTCGAACCAGCCTCCGCCAATTCGAATTACATGTCAAAGCTTTCAAGCATAGGCTTAAGGGTCATGTTCCGCTCAGATGCATCTTTGTAGGTGCTGAATCATAGAAAAAAGCTCTTCTTTGCAGAGAGCCTGGTCTATAAATGCAGCTCCCCTTCTCTATTTGCCCTCTTTCTGATCGGTCGAAACTCTAAGTGTCCACTCCACGTCGGTTAGCGCTGCGTTTGCTACACGTGTCGAGTATATATTCGTGCGTCACATTTCGTAAAGTCTGTAGAAGATAATACAGCTGCATATAGTGCACATATATGCAGCTCAATTAAATTCGTGTCGGTGCATTTAAATGCCAAAAAAACCGGAAAAAAGCCACCATTTAAGACACCGAAGACATAACCCCATTTGCCACGCCCATTTTTCTGCAAGAGAAATCTGGAGACATCAGCCTTCCCGATCAGGTTAAGAACCTATTATTGCTTTCTTTGTGCTCAGCACAAGAAAAGGTATGTCACCCCCCTCACATTTTGTCAATTTTAGTATTTTTACTAAATTCCTAATTTTGCACCTAGATAACCTGGTTGACGCAAGTACCAGTTACCCAGCCTGCACCAGTCTACGACTTTTGTAGCCCACCTTTATGCAGAGGCTTCTGCTTGCCATAGGTGTGGGCTGTCAAAAAGAAATTGGATAGTTGAACGATTCGAAAAGTTCGCTTGGATCGCTCCGCACTGTCGCCAAGTTCTGTTCTACCAAACATTGGTTGATTTGCCGAAATTCCCACCTTGGAAGTCTGTTGCGGCAGAACCATCCATCGTTGGACACCTTTCTACGTGTGCATCGCCTCTCTCTACACTGGGATCGAGCTTTACCGTGCCTCACCCCCCCTTGCAGCGCAAGTGCAGCTGCGCAGCCACTAGAAAGCTTTCTAGCATCGGCTTATCTCTAGTTTTAGTTGTTAATTTTCTTTGCTTACACTCGGTCTGTGTATTGCTATTGTATATTTTTTATATATTTTTTTTTGGATTTATATCCTCCGGTTAAAACATGCCACAAGCAGTGAATAGGGTATAATAGTGTAAAGCCAATCAGTGAAATGTTTATAGTTGCAAAATTCGTTGCAAAAAATGTTATGCTTGCGGTGTATGTAAAGTAGTGAATTCGCAAATGTTAATTTCGATCTGATCACAGATCAATTGTTGAAAAATAATAACGTAGCTTTATTGCCAGTTCCCGAAATAATACAATTTGACCCCTAAAACGAAAGCATATGCAAAAAAAACAAAGAAAATTTAACCAATATTAAAAGTGTTTAAAAATTTACATCAAGAAACATACAAACACACCAACATACACACACATCTACATCGTTGGAAGGCCTTTCATCGTGGAGATTCATGTAAGTGAAACATAAACAATTAGTTTTATATTGCTAAAATTTCCTTGTTCTGCAAGGGTCATTTCGTTTTAATTGTTTTAATTCTTCGGCAAGTAAACATATATCGTACGTATATATGCATGCGCGCACGTGCAGCGGCAAAGCTTTACCGCCGGCTCAGTGGTTGTGTGTGCATAGGTATGTGTTTATGCTGCCGCCTATGCTAGTATAAATACAGACATACCTACATACATACCAAAGCTTGAGCTGTATATACATACTGACATTGAATTGTCTGCTTTGCCTGCAAATTAAAATCAATAGTTCTTTTCTTTTTTCCATATTAAAGTATTTAATGCAACTTATATCAAAGAACAAAAAAATATTCAACCCGACTAAATATTCCCTTTTATATATGCATAGATATATATATCTCTCTTTATATATATATATATAATTATTTATATATATCTGTATATAGTGAGATATATGTTTGTATACATATGAATAATACATTGCCTACCATATATTTACAATAACATTCATTAAAAATTATTATTTCTAAATCTCTGCTAAACTCAGTGTTTGCGAACAAGCATACATACATATATCACTGCACCTGCATAAGTACATACATATTGCAAACGAAAGCTCACGCAAGCATGATCAGCTGTCGCGCTGGTTCAATGATCGGCTTAACTACACTAGCCGACACAAACTTAAGAAAAGTAAATTAAATATTCCTGCGATTAGTTCTGGTACACCGGTAGACTAAATAAAATATATTTTGTTAGTTATTAATACTATTAGCCTTCTGTTGCGACACCAGTGGACAATAAAATAAGTACGCTTTGATAAAACATATATAGCCTAGCCTTCTGCTGGAAGTTTCAGTATAGTTTTACCTCAGATCATGAAATACCATTGTTTGCTTATAGTAACGAATGCAACATGCCGAAATAAATTGTTATAAATTAAGAAATAAAATATAAGATATATAATGAATCCGTAATTGCCTTAATAATTCCTGAAGACATGGTATAATGAATAGATAGACAATTCTGTTATTGGGATACTCTCTTACTGCCTCGCGCTGAGTATCATGGTTGGGTAGGGTACAGACTGCGAGCGTCGAACATCACCTCAGACGCCGCTCTTCACTAGATGTCTCTTTGTAAAAGCCTTCATATATTTTTTTGGTACTTTTGGTCTTGGTTTGATATAATTTTTGGAGTTTAGCTCCATTCGAGTAGTTTCAGAGGAATCCTAAATAAATTTTATGTACTGGAGTCGATGATCAGCAACAACCCACCCCACCCCGAACGAGCTTAGGGAACCAGAGGATTCCAATCGCTGTATCCATCTGACTTGTGAACCTCCCGTTCACGAAACTGAACAAACCAGTTTTATTACATAAATTTTTGGCGCCCAACGTGGGGCCCCCTCTATGGCATTAAAAAGGAATAAATAACACCTACTTTCCAAAATTTCCCCACACACACCTTTTGTGTAGAGTTGAAAAGTTTTCATGCATGTCTTGCCAGCTGACGTTGCTAAGATAGTCTTGTCTAGCTTCCGCTGTTACAGATACATTCGGTTAGATTTGTTTTACGGACTACGATTGTTGGATAATTCTGTATTAGGATTACCTTCCGAGAAACCATTGACTTTTCTTTTCCGATTTGGAAAAAAATAGCAATGAACATCAGCTATACATATATATATATTTATATATATGATTTTCTTCTCTCACATTATTGCTCGCTTTTTTTTTCCTTCGTTAGGTCTAGGAAATACTTTTGTTTGATTAGCTATCGTTGTGAAATACTGTCATACCCAATTCCAGAATATTGATGTCAGAGCATTATTGCCTACCAATACTGATTGCTAGTTTGACATATTTTTCTTGCGCTCCTGATTAAATAAGTGTGGACCCTAGTACCATAACATTTGATTGGATTATTTAGTTATTTTGTTTTCGTTGGAAGTTTAGTTTAGTTATTGTCATGGAACGCGTGATCATGCTGCTTTTGCATACACTTGCCGAATAGCTTCACTAGATAGACGGCGCAAATAAAGAAATTAAAACCTTTCGTTAAGTTCAATAGCCCTATATAATAAACACCTGCTTTTTACAAACCGCATCTTTGTATTTAAATTGTACTACCTATTCATTTGCCAATATATGTCATTCAGGAAACCTTTTAGTATGAAAATGCCTGTTACAAACAGCCCTCGGAACACGCCAACTCCTTTGGCCAGTACAGATAGTAAATGTGCTATCTGTAATCAATTAATGTACAACACGCACCCATGCTACTCCTTAGCATGTTTGCATGTCTTTCACAAACTTTGCCTAGAAAATTGGATGGTCAGTCATTCTTGTTGCTATTCTTGTAATGTCGCCATTCAACCTAACGATCCTAAGCTGGTCGTCGGCAATTGTTCTCCTCCTAGAGCACAGCCGATCGCACCGACTGCACAAAACACCTCGAGAGTTATGACTCGTAATTTGACCAAAGCTTTAGAGCAAGCTCAAGGCCCAAGCACCTCGCATGAGCAAGAGCCTCGCTCTTTAAATCAAAGCGCTGCTGCTTCATCAGTTTTAGATGTCAGTAACAGTCCTACTCAAGTAGCTCCAGTTAGATCCACTCGTGGTAGACAACGAGGAAGGTCTTTTCGCCCTCCCCCTGCCCACCGCAACAATGAGATCGATTATACAGTCATTCAGAATATGATTGAACAAACTGTATCTCGATTAATGTCATCTTTGAACACCCAAACAAATCCAGTTAATGTTCAAGTTCCGTCTGTTCCCGTGCGAGAAACTCCGTCGCCTATAACTTCATCCCTGTTCACCCGCAAGACTGCAGATATTATGCAGAAGTGGAATTTACATTTCGATGGATCCCCAGAAGGTTTAGGGGTGGAAGAATTTATATATAGGGTAAAAACACTAACAGATGAAACTTTGGATAGCGATTTTACGGCCATGTGCAAACATATGCATGTGCTATTTGCTGGAAAAGCCCGAGATTGGTATTGGAGATACCACAAACAAGTTAACCGCATAGTTTGGTCTGATTTCTGCTCTGCTCTTCGCCAACATTATAAGGATTATCGCTCAGTTTTCATGTCCATGGAGTTAATAAGATCGCGTAAGCAAAAGTTTGGAGAACCTTTCTCAGCTTTTTATGAAAGCGTGGCTTCGCTTATTGATAAATCCTCCATAAAAGTTGCAGAAGAAGAATTAGTCGAAATTCTTAAAAATAATTTGTTGCCTGACACCCGTCAGAAATTACTGTACCAACCTGTACATTCTGTGGGACATTTGCGTCGCCTTGTACAGATGAGTGAGAATTTATCGTACGAACTCAACTGTCGAGCTGAGCAAGTACGAAAGTCAAAACCTTTTACCCCTCCAAGACAAATTCACGCCCTTGAAGAATCATGTTCTGACCCTGAAGAAGAAGACGTTCATCATGATCTCGAACTTGCTGCTCTTCGTAACGCCCATGCAAAACTTACGTGCTGGAACTGCGATGAGCTTGGTCACATTTGGGAGAATTGTCTTGCGTCTCGACGTATCTTTTGCTATGGTTGTGGTAAACTTAATGTTTACAAGCCACAATGTAAAAATTGCTTGCAAAAACTGTCGGAAAACCGTCGACAGGGAGCACCCAACAACACCCGGATGCCCCCGAAAGCATAAATTTGAATATTGCTAAGCCCGAACAGAGTACAACATCAGATTCGTCTGATCCAGTTTTTCTTTCAGTTGAGCAACCATCTCTATCGTCTACTACTGTCCCTCTTTATCATCGCTCGTATGATGAGAGACTGCAAAACTATTTAGAAACTAAGAATCGTATCTTTAGTCAACCCATTCCCATTAGTAATCGCGTTCGCCGACTAAAAACTTATTATGCTAATATTAAACAAAACAAGAAGCTCATAATATCAACCATCTTTAATAATAATCAAGATTTACGTAGCTATGCAGAAGTTTCGTTTCTAGACTTCACAGAACTTGGTCTGTTAGATACTGGAGCGAATATCAGTTGCATAGGTTCCACTCTGGCTGCTAAAGACTTCTCAGCGATTGCACAATACAAACCATTGAAGTCGCATGTCAACACAGCAGGTGGAGAAAAGCAAAATATTATCGGTGTTTTGGACGTTGAAGTATCATATAATAATTTGGTCAAACCAATCAAACTGTATGTTATTCCGTCAATAAAACAAAAACTTATCTTGGGTCATGATTTTTGGAGAATATTTCAGCTTGCTCCCAATATCATTGGCGCACTTGATTCACCCTCCGCTTCGTTAGACTCGCCCGATTCGAATTCTTATCCATTAAGCCCTCAGCAGCTTCATCAGCTCGCTGTTGTTAAAGAGTTGTTTCCCAACGCTTTAAAGAAACTTGGTCGAACTTCGCTTATCGAACATCATATCGATGTTGGAGAAGCAAAGCCCGTCAAACAACGCTTCTATCCCGTCAGCCCAGCTGTTGAAAAGTTGCTGTATGACGAGATCGATCGAATGTTATCGCTGGATGTTATAGAACCCTCTGTTAGTCCTTGGAGTTCCCCCATGCGCCTCGTGGTCAAGCCTAACAAAGTTCGCCTTTGCCTTGACGCACGTAAGCTTAACGATGCTACCAAGAAGGACGCATACCCTCTGCCTAGCATTGATGGAATCTTTTCGCGTTTGCCTCGTGCTAATCTCATTACAAAGCTTGATTTAAAAGACGCTTATTGGCAAATACAGTTGTCTCCTGAATCTAAGCCTTTAACAGCCTTTACAGTCCCTGGTCGCCCGCTTTACCAATTTAAAGTGATGCCTTTTGGCCTTTGTAACGCTCCCTCCACTATGTGTCGTCTTATGGATGATATCATACCGCCAGATCTCAGACATTGCATATTCGGATATCTCGATGACCTTTGTATTGTCTCCGAAGATTTTTCTTCGCATCTCGCTGTTCTAGTTAGACTCGCAGAGCGATTCCGGAAAGCTAACATTACTTTAAATATAGCTAAAAGCCAGTTTTGCGTAACCAGCATTACCTATCTTGGTTATGTAATTGGAAGTGGTGGTATCTGTACTGACCCTTCAAAAATATCGTGTATCGTTAATTGGCCTCCGCCAAAGAATCTTAAACAGGTTCGAGGTTTTCTCGGAATTTGTGGATGGTACCGTCGATTTATTCACAACTTCGCAGACCTTTCTTGCCCCATTACTAATGTGCTTTCTACAAAATCTAAGTTTGTGTGGACTTCAGAAGCTCAGTTGGCCATGGACAAGTTAAAAATCGTATTGACCTCCGCCCCTGTATTAGCTAACCCTGATTTTGCTCGGAAATTTTATTTACATTGCGATGCCAGTGATTTTGGCATTGGCGCAGTCCTTATTCAGCTTTCCGACGACAAGGAAGAGAAACCTATTGCATATATGTCAAAAAAATTAAGTAGCGCACAACGTAACTACAGCGTCACCGAACGTGAATGTTTAGCTGTCATCCTTGCTATAGAAAAGTTTCGATGTTATCTAGAACTCCAAGAGTTCGAAGTAATCACCGATCACTCAAGCTTGGTTTGGCTTATGCGTCAACAAAACGTGTCTGGAAGACTCGCTCGTTGGATTTTTCGCCTGCAGCAATATAAGTTTTCAATTTCTCATCGTAAAGGAAAGGAACATGTTGTTCCCGATGCGCTCTCTCGCTTATGCGAAAATGAAATCGCAGAATTAGATATGAGCCCAATCATTGATTTGAGTTCACAAGCCTTCTCAGAAGACAAATATACCACGCTTAAGACTCGTTATAGCGAAAATCAATCCAGATTGCCGGATCTGAAAATCGTTGATAAATACTTGTACATTCGCACTGAGCATGCTTCTGGAGAAGAAGTACAAGATAAACTTTCATGGAAGTTATGGGTTCCAGAAAGCCTTCGACTTGATGTTCTTAAACAAGCGCATGATAGTTGCACCTCAGCTCATGCAGGGATGCACAAAACGATTGACAAGATTCGTCGTCACCTCTTTTGGCCTGGCTTGGCAAAAGATGTTAGAGAATATATACGCTCATGTGACAAATGTAAAGAGAACAAAGCACCAAATTACACGCTTCGTCCTCCCATGGGTGCTCATAATCCCACCTGTAGACCTTTCCAAAGGCTCTACATTGATCTTTAGGCCCATATCCACGCAGCAAAAATGGCCATGTAGGCTTATTAATCGTTCTTGACCATTTTAGTAAATATCATTGGTTACAGCCTCTAAAGAAGTTCACTTCTAAAGCCGTACAAGATTTCTTACTACACCAGATTTTTCACAGTTTTGGTGTGCCCGAAACCATTGTCAGTGACAACGGCACCCAATTCAAAGCCCAGGAATTTAATGCCTTTCTCACCGAGCTTGGTATTAACCACATCTATACCGCCTTATATTCGCCGCAAAGTAATGCCGCTGAACGTGTTAATCGATCTCTTTTAGCCGCCGTTCGTTCATATCTAAAGCACGATCAGACTGAATGGGATGTTCATTTGACAAGTATCTCTTGTTCTCTTCGCTCGTCCGTTCATCAGTCTATCGGATGTTCTCCATATAGAGCTTTATTTGGATTAGATATGATAACGCATGCCGCCGATTATAAGTTGCTAAAATCTTTATCCCTGTTAGAAGAACCTGTTGTGCCTGTCTCTCACTCAGATAACTTAGCTTTATTAAGAAAAGATATCCAAGCTAATATTCGTCGAGCCCATGATAAAAATACAGCACAATATAACCTTCGCAGCAGACCCGTGTCTTTTAAAGAAGGCCAGGAAGTCTTTCGTCGAAATTTCGCACTCAGCAAGTTCACGCATAATTTCAATGCAAAACTTGGCCCACAATTTGTAAAATGTCGCATTGCAAGAAAGCTTGGTAACTGTTATTACCAATTAGAAGACTTGCAAGGAAAAGATATCGGTACTTATCATGCTAAAGATCTTCGTAGCTGATTTCCCGCTAATCTTTCCGTCTGACGGTGTCAGATTATCGGGTGGTGTAATGGTCGCAGTTGCACCATTGAAACGAATGTCGAAATTTGTCGTTTTATCGCATCGATTTTTGTAGCGATAAAAATATTGTTGATGTTATTATCTAAGTCCTCAACCTGGCTTAGCAACATAATTATGTCCATACAACACACTAGCAAGATCACATCAAACTTGTTGCGTCGAACATGTTCGATGATGTTTGCTGTTGCCGTGCGTACTGATCCCCTAGTTTCGAACCAGCCTCCGCCAATTCGAATTACATGTCAAAGCTTTCAAGCATAGGCTTAAGGGTCATGTTCCGCTCAGATGCATCTTTGTAGGTGCTGAATCATAGAAAAAAGCTCTTCTTTGCAGAGAGCCTGGTCTATAAATGCAGCTCCCCTTCTCTATTTGCCCTCTTTCTGATCGGTCGAAACTCTAAGTGTCCACTCCACGTCGGTTAGCGCTGCGTTTGCTACACGTGTCGAGTATATATTCGTGCGTCACATTTCGTAAAGTCTGTAGAAGATAATACAGCTGCATATAGTGCACATATATGCAGCTCAATTAAATTCGTGTCGGTGCATTTAAATGCCAAAAAAACCGGAAAAAAGCCACCATTTAAGACACCGAAGACATAACCCCATTTGCCACGCCCATTTTTCTGCAAGAGAAATCTGGAGACATCAGCCTTCCCGATCAGGTTAAGAACCTATTATTGCTTTCTTTGTGCTCAGCACAAGAAAAGGTATGTCACCCCCCTCACATTTTGTCAATTTTAGTATTTTTACTAAATTCCTAATTTTGCACCTAGATAACCTGGTTGACGCAAGTACCAGTTACCCAGCCTGCACCAGTCTACGACTTTTGTAGCCCACCTTTATGCAGAGGCTTCTGCTTGCCATAGGTGTGGGCTGTCAAAAAGAAATTGGATAGTTGAACGATTCGAAAAGTTCGCTTGGATCGCTCCGCACTGTCGCCAAGTTCTGTTCTACCAAACATTGGTTGATTTGCCGAAATTCCCACCTTGGAAGTCTGTTGCGGCAGAACCATCCATCGTTGGACACCTTTCTACGTGTGCATCGCCTCTCTCTACACTGGGATCGAGCTTTACCGTGCCTCACCCCCCCTTGCAGCGCAAGTGCAGCTGCGCAGCCACTAGAAAGCTTTCTAGCATCGGCTTATCTCTAGTTTTAGTTGTTAATTTTCTTTGCTTACACTCGGTCTGTGTATTGCTATTGTATATTTTTTATATATTTTTTTTGGATTTATATCCTCCGGTTAAAACATGCCACAAGCAGTGAATAGGGTATAATAGTGTAAAGCCAATCAGTGAAATGTTTATAGTTGCAAAATTCGTTGCAAAAAATGTTATGCTTGCGGTGTATGTAAAGTAGTGAATTCGCAAATGTTAATTTCGATCTGATCACAGATCAATTGTTGAAAAATAATAACGTAGCTTTATTGCCAGTTCCCGAAATAATACAATTTGACCCCTAAAACGAAAGCATATGCAAAAAAAACAAAGAAAATTTAACCAATATTAAAAGTGTTTAAAAATTTACATCAAGAAACATACAAACACACCAACATACACACACATCTACATCGTTGGAAGGCCTTTCATCGTGGAGATTCATGTAAGTGAAACATAAACAATTAGTTTTATATTGCTAAAATTTCCTTGTTCTGCAAGGGTCATTTCGTTTTAATTGTTTTAATTCTTCGGCAAGTAAACATATATCGTACGTATATATGCATGCGCGCACGTGCAGCGGCAAAGCTTTACCGCCGGCTCAGTGGTTGTGTGTGCATAGGTATGTGTTTATGCTGCCGCCTATGCTAGTATAAATACAGACATACCTACATACATACCAAAGCTTGAGCTGTATATACATACTGACATTGAATTGTCTGCTTTGCCTGCAAATTAAAATCAATAGTTCTTTTCTTTTTCCATATTAAAGTATTTAATGCAACTTATATCAAAGAACAAAAAAATATTCAACCCGACTAAATATTCCCTTTTATATATGCATAGATATATATATCTCTCTTTATATATATATATATAATTATTTATATATATCTGTATATAGTGAGATATATGTTTGTATACATATGAATAATACATTGCCTACCATATATTTACAATAACATTCATTAAAAATTATTATTTCTAAATCTCTGCTAAACTCAGTGTTTGCGAACAAGCATACATACATATATCACTGCACCTGCATAAGTACATACATATTGCAAACGAAAGCTCACGCAAGCATGATCAGCTGTCGCGCTGGTTCAATGATCGGCTTAACTACACTAGCCGACACAAACTTAAGAAAAGTAAATTAAATATTCCTGCGATTAGTTCTGGTACACCGGTAGACTAAATAAAATATATTTTGTTAGTTATTAATACTATTAGCCTTCTGTTGCGACACCAGTGGACAATAAAATAAGTACGCTTTGATAAAACATATATAGCCTAGCCTTCTGCTGGAAGTTTCAGTATAGTTTTACCTCAGATCATGAAATACCATTGTTTGCTTATAGTAACGAATGCAACATGCCGAAATAAATTGTTATAAATTAAGAAATAAAATATAAGATATATAATGAATCCGTAATTGCCTTAATAATTCCTGAAGACATGGTATAATGAATAGATAGACAATTCTGTTATTGGGATACTCTCTTACTGCCTCGCGCTGAGTATCATGGTTGGGTAGGGTACAGACTGCGAGCGTCGAACATCACCTCAGACGCCGCTCTTCACTAGATGTCTCTTTGTAAAAGCCTTCATATATTTTTTTGGTACTTTTGGTCTTGGTTTGATATAATTTTTGGAGTTTAGCTCCATTCGAGTAGTTTCAGAGGAATCCTAAATAAATTTTATGTACTGGAGTCGATGATCAGCAACAACCCACCCCACCCCGAACGAGCTTAGGGAACCAGAGGATTCCAATCGCTGTATCCATCTGACTTGTGAACCTCCCGTTCACGAAACTGAACAAACCAGTTTTATTACACAGCATTTGTCGGCACTTTCCTCCCCCTTCTCTCCCTGGACGCACTTTAATTTGAGTATTATGTTATGGTATGTGAGGGAAGCCCTCTCTGTCTGTCTGTTTGCAGCATATGTCACGCCCAGTGGGCACAGGTTGTGGGCTGCTCTGTCTGTCTGTCTCCAAATTGGTGATTCGATTGCGGTCGTAATAGTTTGCCGCAGGGCTGCACTATCAATGCAGGCGCGGTCTCGCACACACACACACACACACGGCAATCATATTCACACATGTCCCTAGGACATCAGCAGCCATTAGCCCGTAACCTCCACTTGTTCTTCACCCTTCCCTCTTTGTCCATAAAATGTGCACACGTAACTCAGCTGAGCTTTCAATTTGAGCTTTTGGTAACAATTTTATTGGCAAGCAAATGCGATTACTGGCAACACAGTTGCTGCATGCGTCTCCACCACACTTCCCTACCCCTTACCACCCTCCCCGTCTGTGCCTGCCCCTCCTCGTGCTGCCTCCATTGCCACGCCCAGTGCATTGCACATTGAAGCACTATCAAAATTGTGTGTGTTGCAGCTTGTGCCAAACGTGCTGCAAATTGCAAAGTATGCCACGCCCCCCTGCTTGCCTCCCTCCCCCCCTGGTTATAATTTTGCTGCTGTAATTGCGCTTATCGCATTGTAAGAAGGCAAATTTGCCGCAGCGCCACGTGCCCAATCAGCAAGCTACCCAAAAAATGGCCAAAAAAAGGCCAACAAAATAAAAAGTAAGAAATAAAACAAAAGTAAAAAGTATAAGAAAAATTGGCAAAAGCAGAGAAGGAAGCAGCAGCAGAAATAACAAAGAAAGATGCAGAGACAAGCAGCAAAGAAGAGAGAGAGAGGGGCAAGAGAGAGAGAGTGGTAGCAGCGAGCGCGAGACCCCAACAGAGAGTGAAGAAAAATATTTTGTAATCCGCTTAGCTGCTGCCATCGTCAGCCGCACACGCCACTTGCCACTTGCCACTCTCACTTGGTTTTTTTTGGGGGGCGGCAAGAGAGCAAAGCGCAAAACTTAATTTGCTGCGGTGTCGGCCAGTCGGGGGCCAGAGGCATTGGCAGCCAGAGAGACAGAGAGAGAGAGGGAGAGACAGGGAAGGGAGAGAGGATAAGGATAATTACAACATAAATTTGCCAAATTGCTTCTTTAAAAACTTTGCACTCTCGCGCCCGCGACGCAGTTAGCTGACATTTAATGCTGATGCAGCAAAGCCACGCCTCCCTCCTCCCCCTCTCTGTGGGCCATTGCAATTGCGCAGTCTGGCAATGTCTGCGGTCTGGTTAGCTGTTAATCCTCTACAGCTAATCCAGGCGAGCATATGCGAGAGAGAGGGAGGGAGAGAGGCAACTCTGGCACAGCCAAATTATCGCTGCCAATTGACCAGGCCACCCTCTACCTTGTCCCCCACCCCTTTCTTCCTCTCTTACTGATAAGGGCAAACATGTGTATGCCAGCCAGCTTAGCAATCTCTGCTCTGCACACACACACACACACACACACACACACAGAGAGACAGATAGATAGACAGACATGTCTGTGTGGTTGAAAAATAATAGGTTTATGCTCTGCAGGCATTGAGGCAAGTGATTGATATGCCACAACTGTCGCCGGTAACGGTAAATATAGCTATAGCTGTAGCTGTAATTGTAGCAGGCGCACACACACACACATGCACTGCACACACACATATGCACACTCAGTACAACTTTAATGCCTGCCAACTATTTAAATCGTATAAGTTCTGTCTGCAATGGCATATCCTACCTTGTTCAGATCGATAGGGCAAAGCTTATTCAACTTTAATAAACTTCTTAAAGCAACAACTTATAAAAGAGAGAATAGAAGAAAGAGAAAGAGAGACAGAGAGGGGGAGAGGGAGTTAGAGAGAGCGCCGCACGCGCTGTCAGCTCATAGCTCACTTCATTAGAAAACTTTGCTGTGCCAACTTTGAGCTTAATTAAAAAGGCATAGATCATTTTCGGTAAGCTTTGCCACCTGCCATATACACTATACACACGCTCCCCCTCTGACTCTCTCTCTCTCTCTCTTTCTATGCCCTCTTCCTTATACCTTCCACTTCTCTCTTCTGCTCAGTTCAAGCTACGCCGGCTTTAGCCGTGTTTAAAGCCTCACTCAATGTGCGTTGCCATGTGCCGCATTATGCCACTCTCTGTCGCTTTCCCCCTCCCCCGCTCTGCCTCTCTCCTTCTGCTCTATCCCCTTGCAATTCTTCTACTGTCTTTCCCTTTTTGCTGCCTGCTTTGATAATTTTTTTAATACTGCACTTTAGCTGATAAGTCAACCCAGTTGAGCACTACAAAGCAAAGGCCAGCTACATCTCTCTATCTATCTCTCTATCGCTCTACCTTTCTTTCAATCTATCCCTTACTCTCTCTCTCACTCTCTCCCACTTGTCTGCGCTGTCTCTTGCTTTGGCCAACACCTACCTGGTCCAGCCCGAGCTGCACTGACGGCATTTGTAATTGCATTACGCGCCGACAAAGCAAAACCTTTTCAAAGCTTTTGCCAGCTGAGAGTGTCTCTACCTCTCTCTCTCGCTCTACCTCTCTCTCTACCTCCTTTTCCCTCTCTCTCTCTCTCTGTCTGTGCCGCACTTTAAGTGCCCCTTTGTGCCGCTTTATACCTGCCACGCACTCATTTTCCCTTCTTCCCCCTCTTGCTTTGCATAGTTTGCAATGAGCGCAACATTGTGGCCGGCTGATGTGGCGTATACGCAACGTGCTGCATGTGCTGCGTGCTATGCGCTCAGCTCGTTTGGCTCAAACGCAGTTGACAATTAAAACACAGCCGTAAGCCATGCCCCCGCCACTATTACTGTGCAACATTGTGGCAATTCGAACTGCTGCAACTATTTTTGATAGTAAACCAGCAGCGGCAACAGCATGACCTCTCTCCCTTTGCACCCCCTTCTGCCTCCCCCTTCACCCCTTTGCCATGCACCGACTGCACTTGCCATTTGACATTGCTAAAACAAAGTGGCATATCAAATTGGTAAGCTAATATGGCCAACAATCAACACAGCCACAATTGCTTTTATAATTGAAATGCTCGAATTACAAGAGCTATCCCCCTTAGCTTTCCCCCCCCACTGCCTCTCTCTCCACTTACCTTTCCTAACTATGTGCAATCAAAGTAATGGTGGTGTGGATTACATTCAACTCGCTTCACTTTAATCGCTTCGAGTGGCGCAGGTTGAAGCTGAACTGGACAGTGCGCCACCTGATAACCTCGGCCCATGCATAAATTCTAATTAAAATTTGCGTGTGCGCCAGCTGCCAGGTAAATAAAACTAATTATACAGAGAGGAAGCTGGTAACAGAGAGGGAGGAGAGAGAGAGAGGGAGTTAGCAGAGGGACAGCTTTAAAGTGAGACCAAGTCGAGTCGAGTCGCCTGGCAAATGGAAAAACTTTCACAACGCCAGCACAATTCAGCTTTGTCTGCTTGCTGCTGCTGCTGTTGAAGACCTACAGAAACAACAAGAACATAGGAACAAGAACAACAGAAGCAGCAGCAACAGCAGCAACAACAAAAACAGCAGCAACACTCCAACAACAACAAGTTGCCGCAACGTGCGTGCAATAAGAACAACACAAAAAACTTTGCACAAAACTTTGACGTTTGCCAAAGCTGCCTGAGTCAGGTTAGGGCATGTGGCATGTGGCAACGGGGACAGCCAAATCAATGATGCAGCTGCCATAAGACCTCTAAGCTCAATTATGCCATACACAGAGAGTAAGAGAGGGAGAAAGAAAGTCAGAGAGTGTGCAGTCCAAAGCGAATTCAACAGGACAAGCGACAACAGAGACGAAGCCAAAGCCAATAGCAATCTCCCTTCGTATTCACAAGCACTTTGCTGGCCATTGTGAATGACAATATCGTTTACAAGTTAAGAGAAGCAAATACGCTTTCAACTGACACTACACTGACATACACACAGTGTGAAACATTTAGTCTGATGCATTTAGCTTTCAATTCATTCCAATTGGCTTTCATTATATCGCGCCCAAAAAAGTAGGAATGCTTTTTGCACAAATTCAATTTACGCAATTTTTATACCCTTCGATCATTGAAAATGTTCAAAAAAGGGTATACTTACTTTAAGCGAATGTATGTCAGAGGCAGCAGAAGGCGTGGCACACCATACAAACTGTATATATTCTTAATCAGCAGTAACAACTGAGTAGATATAGCCATGTTCATCTGTCTATCTATCAGTCATTTGCAATGCAAACTAGTCTCTTAGTTTTAGAGCTGGCTTGATGAAACTTGGCACACATGCTTCTGCACGTTGTATATAAGTCGAAACGAGCCGGATCGCACTGATATATCGTATAGCTGCCATACAAACTATTAGCCGGTTTTTGTTATTGGTCAAGATGTTGCAAGCAAATTTAATACATCGGACTTTTTCTATATATATATATAATATGCATATAAAATTTCATCAGAATCGAAACAATATAACATATAGCTGGGGGTTTTTGTATTTAGAAATATCTTAACTTATCAGCTCCAATCAAAGTAAGACATCTTACTGAATATACTCAAGCCTATTCAATGCTGCAGCCAGCAAGGGTATAGAACCTTCGGCATGCCCAAGATAGCCTTTCTTTCCTGTTCAAAGTACATTCCATGCTTCGCTTGTGGTATGCAAAGTAGCGAATATTTTCACTAGCAAACTGCACAGTTTGGCATACCCCAAAGTGGAATTTTAATACAGTCAAATAAAGCTGACATTGCACAATAAAAGTAAAAGTAATCCACGCATTTGAAACGCGGCCATTTTGTTGTTCATTTCGTGTTTTGCACGTGCAGCTTTTAAACATTTTTCCGTTCCTTTTTCCATAAGTCAAATTCAATTTAGCAAAGCTACCGAGTGAATGAAAGAGAGAGAGAAAGCGAGCGAGAGAGACAGAGCAAAACCAACAAAAAGTTTGAT
This sequence comes from Zaprionus camerounensis, assembly GCA_018904165.1. Classification (NCBI taxonomy): domain Eukaryota; kingdom Metazoa; phylum Arthropoda; class Insecta; order Diptera; family Drosophilidae; genus Zaprionus; species Zaprionus camerounensis. Next base: position 1,884,752 of record JAEIFS010000037.1, read on the forward strand.
CAAAGCTGCTGCCGAATTGCCTTTGTCACAGACACGGACATGCTCGCACACACACACACACATATACAGAGGGAGGAGAGAGCGGGGATGACAGCGTATCATGGTCTTAAAAGAGCAATGTTCATACGTAAATACATAATAAAAATTGTCAACGCCATATAAAAAATATGTCCAGAAAAGTTGAAAAGTTGCCGAGCTTTTATTATTATTTTTTAGCTCCTGCTGTGGTTGCTGTTTGCAGGCTAAAATACCCTGTAGTTGGTTGGAGCCGAAGGGAGGTTGAAGTTTGAATTGTTAGTTAACTTTTCTGGCTTTCATTTAAGCTGTGTTTGCAGTCCTATACCCTGTAGTTAGATGAGTAGAGCAGGTTGTTTGAGTTGTATAATTATTGGATAACTTTTTGCAGTTATATACCCTGTACGTAGGTGTTGGTGGAAGGTAGTGGAATGCTAAGCAGCAAATTGATAAATAACTCGACTGCTTTCTTTATATCAGGGCTGCTGCTTTGGTTAACAATTGCAGCACATACCCTGTATAGGAGGCAAGTCAAGAGGATAACTTAGTTAGGAATAATAATCCTGCAATTGTAAGGTACATTGCCAAACAACTCTGACCTAGAAAGGACAATATAATAGGCTAGCACTACACAGTAAACTAGTTAATATAGACTTTATTCACTAACCACTTGCTTATTTACAGCGCAACTGCAAGTCGTGCATACCCTGTGCACTGCACAAGCGTTAGAGCGTGCACTTTGTACGCAAACAACTTAACAGTCATTAAATTCAAGCCGCCATGCGATAAATGTCAATAGCAAATGCCTGCAGAACTTTGTGGCGAACTAGGAAGGACAGAGAGAGTGGGCAGAGAGGGCAGAGTAGGGGAGAGAGAGAAGGCAGTGTAGGGGAGAGAGAGAGAGAGAAGGCAAACCTGGGCACACAGCAGGAGAAAGAGAGGGAAAAGGGCAAGCGTCGACCGGCACATGTACTTGTTATTAGTCACTGCAGTTAGAAGTCATTTAACGCATTGCGCATACGCCGCGTTAGCCGGCGCCCCAAAACAAATTGCAGGCACAACTTGCACGCTCATGTTGCAAGCAAACAACAACAATAACAAGCAGAGTACGTTGTACGTAATAAATCGCATTTGCTGCAAGCCAAAGGCAAAGGCAAAAGCTGGAGCTCGTTAGCCACAGAAAATGGAAAACGAAATTCGAATTTCGAATTTCAGATTCAGATTCGGATTTATGGCGACGCACACAATGATAAATTGAATTTCACTCAAAATTAACTGTAAGCCAAAGTGAACGTGCCACACCGCAATCAACAACAAACTAGTCAAGAACATGGAGAACTTCTTCCTCTTCTTCTTCTTATTCGTAAGGGAGAGAGAAGAAAAATGGTCGCAACATATGCGGCCTATAAAATGTGACAAGCAAAACCGCATAACGAAGCTGTGGCTTGGCTAAGACAACGTCTGCGTGTCTCTCTGTGTCTCTCTGTGTGTATGTGTGTGTATCTGTGCGTGTTGTGCGGTCGCACACAGCCTCAAGAAGAAGAACTTGCAGCGGCTGCTCAGGCAATGAAATTAGGACGAGGCTGTGGCTGAGGCTGATGCTGCCTCTGCTTGGCAATTGTCTAAGCATATTTGTCATTTGATTGATTTATTTTGCTTGCCATACAAAAGACAAACGAAAACAACAACAATGAGCAGAACTAGAAGACAAATACGTTCACCAATAGCAGCACAGGCAGCTGACAACGGCAGCAGCAGCAGGGCCAGCACAGGCCGACATTGGACTGACTTGTGGCTCAATTGTGACAGACAAGCGAAGGGGAATGGAAGAGAGGGGCAGGGAAAGGGGGTATTAGATGGGATACCTATGGCTAAGTAGCTTCAGCTAAGACGCTTTGTCAAATCACAGTCGGGTTTCACACATCACAAGACAAGCATAGGGCAAGGGATGTATAAAACTAGCACATACCCTAGAGTAGAAGGGGAGACTGGAGTTGAGCTGAAACTGCATAGAGTAGACTAGTAAAAGGTGCTTTAGCACTACAAAGAAAAGCTGTACAGTGTAGACGACTAGTAAATACACTGTAGATAGTCAAGGCAAGGTGTGCACGACTAGGGAATACCCTAGAGATAGTGGGAAACTGAAGTTGAGCTGAAACTGCAGAGAGTTGCTTAGCAAGAGCTGCAACAGGCAAGATTTACTGACTGTGCACGACTAATAGATACTCTAGAGATAAGTAGGGTTGATATGTACGACTAGGGAATACCCTATAGCAAGACAGAAATCAATTTAAGTAGTGCCCAAACAAATTTACATGAGAAAAGCAGCAAGAACTAAAGTTACTTAATTTATCTGCATTACACGACTAGTAAATACCCTTTAACTAGGTAAAAGAGGTATGCACGACTGGGGATTACAGTTATATACATTTTTAATTGTTACTTAAACAAAGTTGCCCATAAGAAACACAAAGAAATATAGTAAACTAAGGTTGTCTGCTTTCCACAATCAACAAATACCCTAGAAAGTGCTCTAACTCACTGCTGGACTTAGTACATTTTGTGTAGCAGGCGCAGCAGATACCCTACACTAAAGTAGAAGTCTAAGTTGATTGAGAGCTTAGCAATTTGTCTGTCAATAGTGCCTACTTCTTTAAGTTGAACATATGTATACTTCATCTATATATACAACATAAACATATATTAAGACTGTGGGGTATATACAACCTACACATAATATCAAGAAGACTGCTATATTTATGACTCAGCAAACTGGCTTAGAAACGCAATAAACAGAGTTATTTAAAGAACTATTTGCAAGCACATTTGCTACTGAATTGAGACATCTCTTTGAGACACTTAAGCACAGAAGAAGAAGCCGAGTGCGAGTGCAAAAGAACTACTATAAATACATATCTATATAGTATATACTATATATATATGTATGTAAGTGTGCGCTATATATATAGGACATGCTATGGTAGCCAGTGCATATAATGTGCTAAGCACGCGAAATGAGCTTTGTTTGTCGCCAGCTTGATTTGATGAGCATTTTTTATGGGAGTTTTCACGCTAAAAGGTGAAGAGGGAAAGGTGACTCTCAAAGCAGTGATTGCAAGGGGAGAGAAGAAGAGATAGAGAGCTGCTCATAACTTAATCCTGCAGAAAAAGAGGGAGGGGGGATGAAGAGAGGGAGATGGCCTTAAAGTTGTGCCATTTGCAAGTCATTCAACTGCATTAAATATGCAAATGGAATGTCATCGCACCGCGCACCTTTGAACTGCAGTTACACTTTGCCAGTCTCTGTGTGTGTGTGTGTGCCTCTGTGTGTGTATACGTGTATATATAGTTGCTTGTCTGGCATTATCCAAATGCCAATCAATGAGAAAATGGCAAAGTTGTTTGCGACTTGCAGCTGTCGTTCGAGATTCTCTCTCTCTATGCCGAAAAAAGCAGCTAAACGAAAAGGTCAGACAAAGGCAAAGGCAGCGACACAAAGAGGGCGCTCTATGTGCATGTGTGTGTGACTGTGTAGAGTATGCCATGTAGTGACTGTGTATAGAGTATACTATCTAGTGTATGTGTGTGTGTGTCATTGACACTACAAAACTGTATAAGCATTAAGTAGATATATAAATCGGCAAAGGATGCGGCAATGAGTTCTACACAGCATGCAGAGCAGGGTGTGTATGAGGTGGGGAAAATAGGTAGATTTAAGGGGGGATCCAGTTCAAAACTTCAATTTGCCGATTCTGTTTCAGTTACTGAATTTTGTTAAAGCTTTTTGCTGCATGTGCTTTAAGGGGAGGGAACTACGAAACAAAAGCAATACTTAAATAAGTTAGTTCCTGTAAAGGGAGAGTGGGGAAGGGAACTGGAGACAAGGTTAAGTAGTTTATAAACCTATGCCTTCTGTTTTCTTCAAGTGTATCATGTATGCAAATCTATTAACTGAAGCTCACCTGTTGAAGAACGGACCACCGCAGCGTGAACGCTGCTGGTGTCGTTGGTGCTGTTGCTTTTGACAATGCAGCCGCCATAGGAGAATCGATGATCAGAGATAATCGAAATTTCAACCAGCTCATGCCCTGGCGATGTGCCGGCGGATACCAGCCGTGTTGATGATGTTGTGGCCGAATTGAGGCCCTTTGTATGTTTCCTTCTACGTAGCGAGAGCACCAGCCGTTTGGCTGTGGACATTCCCGTTGCACCAACTCCGGATGCATAAACTACTCCTTCTCCTCCTCCGTCTCCTTCTCAAGTTGCCGTGTCCTATCGCTGTCCTCAAGGCTGCAATGAGAAATTGAAATGGAAATGAGAAACTTTTTCAATATTTGCCAAGCACAACAACAATTGGAAGAACAATGCAAACAATGCTGCTCGTCTGGCTAGAGTAGAAGTCCTGCTATTTATATCCTTAATAATTTAGCAGAGCTTCAAAGAAATATGTTAATTTCGCGAACGCAGCGAAAGATGCGCGACCAAGCTTGGGAATTTTCATTTTCATGCGCCGTCAGTGCGAGACACAATGCGAAAATCTGAAAGGGGGACACAAGGGGGGAGGCCCTCGTCGAGTGCTACTGAACAGAACAATCTTAAATTATGCAAATGCTTGCAATCAACGCTTAAGCAACAACAGCAACAACAGTTGGGGGGGAACAACAAAACAAAAAGCGAGCGCAGAAAATGATTGCGACATGAAAAATATGCCCGCAATATTAGCATACAAGAGTTTCGCATCTGCAGACCAAATCCCCCTCCCCCTCCCCCTCCACCACCTCCTACTCCTGCCTGTCCCCGTCCCTAGTTGAAAGCTGCATATACACACACTGCGACACACGCGCAACAACAATACACTGACTCTTTCCAGTCAAAGCCGCTTAGGCAAAACAAAGCAAATAAGTCAGTTAGGCATGATACCCTGTGAACATCTAAGTGAAAGCTGAAACAAATATACAGACAGTTGCCATAAAAACTGTTGTAAATGCGGTGTACTATACTATGTATAGGTAAACAAACAAATAAAGCAAGCAAATAAGTCAGACAGGCATTACATTAAGTTAATATAAAAGCTTCTTAGCTGTTGCTATAAATCTGCTATAAATTTATTATACTTCTGCTATAAATTAACTATAAATCTGCTTTAAATCTACTATTAATCTGCCATAAATCTGATATAATTGAGCTATAAATCTGCTATAAAACTATTATAAATTAGCTATAAATCTACTATAAATCCACAATATAACTGCTATAAATTCACTTTAAATCTGCTATAAATCTGATACAAATCTACTATAAATGTGCTATAAATGTGCTATAAATGTGCTATAAATTTACTTTAAATCTGCTATAAATCTACTATAAATCTACTATAAATCTGTTACAATTCAACTATAAATCTGTAATAAAATGTGGCTACTATAAACCAAGAAGTTCTGCCAAGATATTCTACACTTATATGCAAAACCAGTCTCAATTATATAATAATTTGCTATAAAAGGTGTTTGAAATAAAGCAACTCTAAGAATGAAACTATTCAAAATATGCTTTTTAGAGGTAAAACTTGTAACAGATTACAGATAAAGGTTGCTATAAAAGCTGCTATAAAACCTTGGTTATGTGTGTGCCTTTCCACTGCAGCCTATACACCCATCTCACTCTCGAACCCTGCAGGGTATAGAAAAGAAATAGGAAACAAATGCGGCACATACACAGCTGGGACAAAAAAACTCCCGAAAAAATGAGAAAAGGCCCAAAGAGTGAGAGATGCGAAAGACTGTAAAGGGGAGAGGAGAAAGGGAAGGCAAATTGAGAGTGAGATAGGGAAGGGGGAATGGAGCACACTCGCCTGTCAGCCTGTCAGTCCAACAGTCCCCAGCGTCAGTCCCCAGTCCCCATTGCCAGCCTCGTCGCAGCCTTATCAATTTAATATTTAATAAGCCATGCGACGAAGCACAAGGAAATTCCAAAACTGGAAATATTCAGTTGAGTGTAAAGTTGATAACTTCCCAAGGCGGGGGGGGGGCGCTTGCTCTGTCGTTGGTTGGCTCCAAAAAATGCAGAGATTTCGATAGCGATCACTATTACGATAACGATTACTTCCATAAGCACAAACACGGTCCCCAGCAACAAAACGATTCACATTCAACGAATGTTTGTATTAGCTTTGACTTTAAATGAATGCGACATTAAACAAGCATCTTAATGACCTTTGACACACGCACGCAGCAAACACAGTGAGAGTGTGAGAGAGGGGTAGGAGGAAGGAGAGAAAGAGAGCAGACACGACTTGACACTCGTACGTGACGAATAACAAATTTGGGAGATTTGCTGCACTTTGATTGAATGTTGTCGTCCTCTCGCTGAACCGCATAGCCCAAAGCCAAATATGATTTATGTGCGGTACACACACACACACACTCGCATACACACAGTGTGTGGCATAGACGCCCAGCTAATTTGCGGGGTGTGGCCAAGAGCTCAAGAGCGAGTTTAAGTTGCATATCCGATTTCTGGTAAAGTTTCCGATTACCCAAAAGCGATAAAAACCGTCAGACTGTCAGAGCATCAAGTTGTCAGACTGTCAGACCAGGTAGACTCCCCAGTGTGTGTGCTAGTGTGTGTGCATGTGTGTGTCCGTGTGTGTGTCATGTGCTGGCAAAGCCAAAAGGCAATCAAGTGTTGCCAAAACTATGCAAACATGAAAATTGCCAAAACGCTACTCGATGCAACCAGCTTTCAAATACGCAAACCAGACTAGAAAGAGACGGGAGAGGTAGAGAAGGAGGGAGACAGGTAACTGTATGTGTGTGTGCGAGTAAGGTGAGAGTGCAGCAGCAACAGCAGCAGCAGATTGCGAACAATTGTTTGCGTTGTGCAAGTGTCAACAGCATTTGCAATTCCCGTTAAATTTTTACCTCTTTGGGGTTTTGTCAACTCTCTGGCTGCCTGAGTGGCTTGCACTTATAATACCCTGTAAAGTCAACAGTGTTGTGCAGTTGTTGTTGCATTCAAGAGTCACTTTACAGGGTATTTTATAGTTGTGTAGCTGTCAGCATCGCTGGCCTTCTTTGGTGTTTTGTCAAGCTGCCTGCCTGGACTGCACTTATAATACCCTGTAAAGATGAAAGTATTGGACAGTTGTTGTTGCACTTTAGAGATACTTTACAAGGTATATTGCAGTTGTGCAACTGTCAGTTGTCGCTGGTCCTTTTCAATTTTGTTGCTACACATTGTGTGTGTGCTCGCCTGTCACTGTTTGTGAAAATATGGTAACATTTTTCGACCCGTCTCGCTCTACCTGTCTCTCTCTCCCCCTCTTCCTATATTGTTTTTCTTCTCGCTCTTTCCCTCTCCCAACCACATTTACTATTTTCTATAAGCGCCACAGGCGACAGCTTGAATGAAGCCATAAAAACTCTTATATTTATTTCCAATATGCGCTTCAATCGAAACTTTAGTCAATATTATTACAATCGCCGTACTCATATGGCCCAAGGGGGCCTAACCCACCCCCCTCTCTCTCTTTAGGCTCTCCTTTCTCTGCCTTGCTCGATCAGGGCTTAGTTGAAATGACATTGCAACTGCCAACAGTCGAATGCTGAATGCAAATGCAATTCAATTTAATTTCCCCCCATTTTCCGACTGTCAATATTGGAGCACCGCATCGCAGCGTGTCGCATCGCGTCGCTTTTCCCCAAAAATGCCGCACAATGCCGCGTGCGTACACATTTTCGCCACATTTCGCCGCATTTTCCGGGCGTGCACGCTTGGCTAATTAAAGCGTATCCGTATCCATGATGTGAAATGCGATGCCGACTGCGTGTCAGCTCAAAATGATGGTCAACATTTGTCCATCTCGCATCTCCGGCAGCTAAAAAATGAAATGCCATCAATCTCGCGCGTCTGACATTAGCAGCAACAGCGACGCCAGCAGCGACGTCTACTGCAACTGCGTGTGAGTGCAAAGCGTAGAGAAAAAGGCAACTAATTACAAAGCTGCTGACAGCGCGAGGGCAGCAACAGCGCGAGTCAGCTAGAAGGGTTTCCCGTTTGGGTTATCATCCTCTCTCCCTGCCATCCTTTCCTCCCCCCACCCCCTTGATATCCTAAACCACTTCAAGGGTGACCGAAAAAAAATGTAGAAGACTTCATCAGCAGCATTGTGACACGTAAGACTGATTAATACCCTTATAATTATTTTATATCTCGAGTTGAGCAACAAAAAGTTGTGAAGCTGTAAAAAAGATAGCATACTTTTTAGGGCCCCAAAAAAAACTTTTATTTATTTGTACAAAATAAACAAAATAAATTCAAGTTATTTATTGTACTTGAACAAGTTAAATTAGCTTATTTCGAAAGATAAATGTAATATTCTCTAGGCAAAAATGTACAGCATACTTTTTGGAGCGAAATAATAAATATCTTCATATAATGAAAAGAATCATGTGTTCTATAGAAAATAATAAATTATATTTACAATTTGTTCTGGCAAAAGAAAGCCAGAAGCAGCGAGAATGAATAAAAGAGAGAGGAAGAGGAACTGAGAGAGAGAGGGAGAGAGAAAATAAGAGAAAAGCAGAGGAGCCTCTGGCGTCGCAGCAGATTAAGCACAGTGCACATTTGTCAGCTGTGACTGTGAAAGCGCATCAATACCACTGACAACTTGTCAAACTGATGGGCAAATGCCACGATCACCCCATCCGCTCTCCTCTCTCCCCTTACAAAGTGACCACAATTGACACGCGCTGCGAAATTGCAATACGCGACGTTGCCAATTTCGGGCTGTCGAAATTTATTTCGTTTTTAAGAAGAGACATATTTTATATTAATCTTCTCTACACCTCCTTTCCTTTCCACACTCCTGCCCCTGCCTCTTAAATTACTTTTGTTGTTATTATTATTATTATATTATTTTTGAGAACGTTCATCGTTCGCATTTGTGTAACATTTGTGTTGAAGCCATGATTTATGGCCTGCCAAAGCATCATGATAAATGTTGCTGCCCCCTCCCTTCCCTCTGTGCTGAGAGCTGTCACTCGAATTTATTGTGCAGCCAATAAAATACGCATTTAGGAAATTAATAAATATCTCCCTTAAATTAAAATAGGCAGCACAGCAGAACGAGAGCGAGAGAGAGAGAGAGAGTCAAAAAGAGAGACCTTTCCCCTTCTCCTCGTGGGTTTCAGACGGACTTTGTTAACGGATGCGCTGGGGATCTGTTCATAATTGTTTAGAGTTAAGCTGCCAGGAATAACGGCATAAATTATAATTATAATGAGAAATATTTCAACAGCAGCAACACAAAAGTTCTTCTTCTTCTGCCAATGCTGAAGAGCACGTAAATTATTTAACATTTCCCGCATAGTTTTTCACGATTTACTGAAGCGTTTCATTGCTGCTGCTGCTGCTGCTGCTGCTGCTACCTGCAATATGCAAATGCAGCAGCAGCCACAATAGCAGCAACAACAACAACAACAAATATGCATAAATGCAGCGAACCGCAGATGCAATTGAAAATATTTAAATTCCCTCAGTATAATTGCAATCTCGATTTTTAGAGTAGATTTTTCAATACTATAACAAGCTGGCAGCAGCTGCGTGTGCAACAGCAACAGCAACAGCAGCAACAGTGACAGGGACAACAACAACAACACGAACGTGCCACATTGTTGCCATGGCTGGCCGCACAAATATTTAATTGTGCCCTGCTTTGGTGTTTTGTTAATTCTATTACTGTAACTATTTTCCGCCCTTTACACACACACAGATGTACACTCTCCCTCTCTCTCCCTCTCTCACACACATGCTTAGGACAGCCGCAGATGCATCACCTGCTGCTGCAGCTCGACCTCGTTGCCTCGTGGCTTTCCCACACACACAAACATAACACAACTAACCCAACTAACCAACTATCCAACCAGGCGAGCACCCAAACTATTTCTGGCTAAACTTGTAGCACATACACTCTATCCCCTCTCTATCTCTCCCCCCTTCCTTCTCCCTCTCTCTCCCTCTCTCTTCTTCTTTCCAGTCTGACCCTGCCTCATTCTCGCTCTGTCTCGCTTGCTCTGTGACGCAATCTTGAATGCCGATTTCGCTCAGCTCTGACTGGCAAACGTTGCGCACGAGTTGCAATTTATAACTGCACATACGTGCACACTGCAATTCTCCCCCCCCTCTCTCTCTCTCTTTCACTCTCTCTCTTTCTCACTCTTCCTCTCTCTCTGTCTCTCTCACTCTTGCACTGCCGGCAGCACATAAACATTTTCGTTAGCTGCGCTTTAGTTGAACGCTGCTTCGCCTTTGTGTCGAGGTGCCTGCGTTCGCGTTCGCCTTGCGCGGCTACCTCTTCCCCTCCCTGCCCTCCTCTGCTCACCCTGCCATCACCTACCATGTCCCGCCCGGACTGCTGCTATTACAGTTTTTGTGATCCGCCGGAGCGCAAATAAACAAAAGGTTCGCCTCGTGCAAAAAAGCAAAACAAAATGAAATACAACGACGACGTCAGAAGCAATAAAAAAATGGCAATGCAGGGATACCCTCTAATTAGCAGATGCACTTTATATATATATATAACAGCTTAACATAAATATGCTAAACTAGCTTAAACTTTGCCTAATCATTAAAGGGCGACTAAGAGTTTAACTGTAGAGAATGCGTTGTAATCTCTTCTGATATATATAAGCAGCAAAAAAACTGATGTATCACATATACAAGAAATACGCATATATATAAAATGTCTTAACTATCGTCGGTCACCCAACAGCTAAGCAACCCTGCACAATCCCTAGACAATGCTAAACAAGTCAGTTGCCTCGACGTCGTCGTCGCTGTCTTCGTCTGGCAACAGAATGTTGCTGGCGCAGGCAAAATATGTGTTGTTCTGGCAGGGTTTGTGGGCTGGTTACAGCTACAGCTGCAGCTATAGCTATATAGCTAGACTGGAGTTTTTGCTTAGATTATTAATCAATGGGCATGGCCACGAACAACACGAACATGCACTGGCAAGTAAAGTGCAGTCAACTAAAACGAGAGATTCGTTTGTTGCATACTCATCAAGCATTTGCTTGCAACACTGTATGCAACACACACACATACACGCATATACATGCAGCTTTAAATTGGTTAAACGGACTCGAGTTCTTGGCTCTTGACTCGCTGACGAGTGAGTGAGCTGCAACTTAATTGAATGTAAAATTAACTGTTAAACCATTTATGTCCGCTGTGCTGACCTTCTCGCAGTCACACACACACACACACACACACACATGACATACTCCGAATTGCATTGCATAATTGAAATTTGCTTAAACTCAACTGCGATGCGCTTGATGAAGTTGCATTTCAACGCAAACGCACAACAAAATAATTTTCGCATAAATTCTACAGACAGATGCAACATGAAAAATTCAATTTGTGTGTGCCAGTCTGTGTGTGTGTATGTGTATGAGAGAGTGCCATGAATTTTATCACACACATGTGTGTGTTTGTGCATGTGTGTGTGTGTGTTTATTCTGGCTTGACTGTCGCTCCTGCAGCTGCGTTTGGTTGATGCTGCTGCTGCTACTGCTGCTGCTTTTGACAGCTACCCCCGCAGACCCCAACTGCAGCACACCGCACCACCTCCCCCTCCCCCCTGGGCTGTCCCTCCTGCGCTGTCCGTGTCAAAACAATTGTCATTCATTCCCAGCTTGTCTGCGGCTCTCATCGCCTGGCAGTCCCTACTCCCTCTGCCTGCCTGTGTCTCTCTGTATGCCTTCGCAATTATGGCCTGTGACATGTGTTAAGAGTCCCCCCCCTCCAGGGAAGGGGAGAGGAGAGGAGAGGAGAGTAAGGGAGGCGATACACAACTTAGACCCTACAACGAGAACCAGTTGTGTAACCGGTTTGTGTACCGGGTCCCTGTAACCGATTGCAATGCGCTCAGACATTTCCGTTCAGATATTTTGCCCATTTCCTGCAGCCTTTTCACGCGTTCGTTTCGTTTCGCATGTTGCGTATACGCCGCATTTAACCGCATCTGAAATCAATATCAACAGAGCTCAACGGCAAAGGGGGGCAAAGGGGGGGCAAGTGGGCGGTTGAGTAGGGATGCTCTGTATGATTGAAGAAATGTCTGTGCGTCTGTTGACGCCTTGATTACTGCTGTCATATTATTTTCACACTTGAAATCAGCTGCCACACAGCTCCCCCTCACACTCCTCACCTACTGCTTCCCCTCGTATCTCCACAGATCTGCCAAGCTGGTCATTATCATCGCTGGCCATTATGTGGCACTTGGCTGTCACTATACATGCTCCTCATCGGCCGTGTGGCTTTTCTAATATCCTGCTATCGTGGCAGCTCTGTCGCTTTCACACAACACTCCCTACTCCTCCCCCCCACACTCTCCCTCTTTTCCATTTCCCAACTGTGCATTATTTTTTTGTTCACATGGCAGGGGTAATTGATGCTCTATCGCATTGGGCATGTAAGTATATGGTGTGTGTGTGTGTGCATCTGTTGTTAGTTTACCAAGCAACTTACAGTAGAAGGCGTTGAATTCAAGTGGGGAAGGTACCATGGAGTTTACACACCTTTAATGAACGTTCTATCTCTAAAACTACGCTTGCAATTCAACTATTTTACATTTAAGAAGGCAGTAGCGGGCGTGTTTCCATACTAAAACATACATTTGCTGGACACAATCAGCAATAATATTAAGAGACTTACTTTCTAGGATCTCTGAGTTCCAGGCGTTCCTACGAACAGAAATATTTCCTTATCCTTGTTTCACACCCTACTAGCAAGTATAACAAGCACAAAATCTTCAGTTGAATGACCAAATGCAGCCAGGCCAGAGCTAAGTCCCCAACGGGGGAAACGCTGAAAAGTAACTAAAGGCACATCCTAAATGGCAACATATCGAGCAATGAGGCTCAGCAAAGCAACTATATCACTGTCACCACTAAACAGGTGCCGACTAAGTCACTGGAGCAATTGTCGCCCTTGAAACAAATTTCCAATGTAAAGGCTATTCGACGCATGAGACAGGAAACAGAAGAGAGTATCGTTGAACCCGACGAGACCCTTGCAAATGCCTTTTTACAACAACACAATGCATTTGCCATGCGAGTTCAACCAAGATGGCAGGGCTAAGCATATTGCCTATGCTCAAAATCATTGAATTTGGATTTGGTGAGTGCATTGAGCAGGATTAGGACTATTCTTATATTGCTAACTGAATTGTAAAATTGTGAAACAAATAAAATCGAATAAATGAAAGCAGTAGGCGTTGCATTTCGAGGGCGAAATGGGTAACTGGCTACCAGTAAGCCTCTCAGTATACTCAGCACTGTACACAGCAAACAGATTTTAATTTGTATATTTATTTATTTATTTTTTTGTTTTTGTTTTTTGTACCAAAATTTAAAGTATCACACGATCCATGGATCTTACACATTCAGAAATAAAACTTTTCAAGGATGTCTTCAGTATTTTGGACTCCACCGAAGATGGTCGCATAACTGAAAAAGAGATCGAGCAGTTATCTGAATCCTTAGACCTAAATCTAGGCCACTATGAGATATCAGCCTTGATGCATATGACGGACTGTAAAGGTCTCGGGTACATTACCTTCACTAGCTTTCTTAGGACGATGGTCCATATAATGTCAACAAGACACAATGATGATATTTATCGGAGTGCATTTCGCGTCTACGATGCCAGCAACTGCGGTTTCATAACATCCGATAATCTAAGCACTTTACTAACCCAGTTGAATCAACGAGTTAGTAACCAAGATATCGAGAATATGATACGCGAATATGATACCAATGGAGATGGTTGCCTGAGCTATGAAGAATTTTTGAGTATGATGACCGATTATTGACCAATGGATAAATACTCTAGGCATTATATACAGAGCAACTCGGAAGAGCGCCCAGAGTCGAGTAATTCCACGGTGACTCAATGTAACAAATAAAATTAACCGTAAACTTCAAACATCACCTTGGTTTTTCTTCTTGATCTTCTCACCAAAGCCAATAGCGCATTCACAAGCACTTTGCTGGCCATTGTGAATGACAATATCGTTTACAAGTAGAGCGCCTAAAAAAAGGAGGTAACGCACAAATGCAGAAATTCAATTTACGCGAGTTTTATACCTATCGACCAAAAAAAGGGTATACTAACTTTGAGCAAATATGTGTAACAGGTAGAAGGAGGCGTGGCATACACGTATTCATTTACACATGTACCTATGCTAACGTTGGACTTACGTGACGTTAAAACTATTATAGAGAGAGTATCGTACAATTAAATACTGTTTATGGTTAAACATAGGTTGAAGGGTATTCTACTGTGGAGTGCGCTCGACTGTTCTCCCTTTTTTAAAACTAAGAAATACAAAAGTTCTTTAATCTTTGATTTCTCGAACTAGACTTCTATAACCCCCGTAACTACCTTAATAATACTTTGATTTTGAAATGGAATATCATCTGGTGGGCACTGAAAATACATCACAGCAAGCCTGACAATTATGTAGTTTACATTTTAGGTTCTTAACACGAAAATTAATCTCAAAATGGCATTCGTTTTTCTACATTCCTAGATTATTCTATATTTTTCATATTTGATAGTTCTATATTAATTTTTTTACACAAATTTGTCGTAACTAAATTTTAAAATGCAACTTAATCCCGATGAGGAAGCAGTTTTTAAATGGGCTTTTAGTTTACTAAATACAGACGCCGATGGCTCTGTTGAAGCAAAGGAATTTGGAGAATTTATAACTGCTTTGGGTAAAGAAGCGACAGATAGTCAACTGAACGTGTTGGTGAACGAATGCGATATCGATGGCAATGGAGTTATTGATTTCGAAGAGTTCACAAGCTGTGTAGGCCGACGCTTGTGCGGCAATTTGGATGACGAAGAAATGCGAGATGCTTTTCGTATTTACGATAAGGAGAACACTGGGTTTATAACCATCGATCAAATACGTAAAGTCTTTCTGGATCTGGACGAAATGCCAACAGACGATGAACTTGATGAAATATTGCGAATCTACGATCTGGATGGCGATAGTAAATTGAGCTACGAAGAGTTTGTTCAGGCAATGTCCAAAAAGTAATAACCAAAGTGTTCTAAAAAAATGATTCCCAATCTAATATTCACGTTTTGGAAACCAAACTAAGCAATAACCGATTTAACTTACAATATTATATACTGTAAGTGATTTTTCCAATTTTTCAATTTTCAATTGCAAAAATAAACAAGCACGAAAGCTACAGTTGAGTGTACTCAACTGTGCTGTACCCGCTACCCACCTGACTAAAAGGATTTCTTATTTTGTTAATTGCGTACTTTGTGTTGCATACTCTAGGGAGCGGCTTGGAGATCAGAAACCCTTCAATTATTAATGAATGACTTCTGTATTAATTATCCGATAACAACCATATTTTTAGAGATCATTTGGATGTTGCTAGTAATTCTGTTTATTAATAATATGCTGGAATTTGGTTTTTATTGATTCATGGGAGCAGAAAGGGGCGTGGTTGCATTCTAAAACAAACTTCTTCTGCGTGCAATACATATTGACACCAAATTTGGTACCTCAGGCTATTATAGTCTCCGAAATCTAGATCTGACGGAAAAACAGTCGGACAGAAAGTCGGACAGACAGACAGACAGACACAGACAGAGATAGACAGAGATAGACAGACACAAACAGACAAGCAGACAGATAGACAAATACAAAGACAGATCGACAGACAGACAGATGGACAAACATGGCTATATAGACTCATCTGTTTATGCTGATTGAGAATATATATACTTTAAGGGCTCTTCCACGCTTCCTTCTAACTGTTACATACACATACATATTCGATTGGCTCAAAGTTATAATACCCTTCTACCCTATGGTTAGTGGGTAAAAAAAACCAATTCAATTAAATGGCATGAGAGTCTAATTGTATATGGTATGGGCGGGGTTTGGAAACTCTGGTTGACGGCTACAATCAATCAACTTTCTATCGTCGTATTCATTTGAGGGGCTCCCCTCCCCACTGGGAATATAAGGTGTGTTTTGCTTAAGTGATTTGGCGAGTGGGTTTTTATCTGACAATTCGCATAACATTTGTGTAATTTGTAATTTCGTGGATCATCAATCAACAGGGGAGTGGGGGGGGGGTTGTTGGCAACTCGGCAGCTGTCGAGCTGCGATTTCTCTCACAGTCATGGAGGGAGAAAAGAAAAGCAAGAAGAAGAGAGTTGCGCGTAAACTTATCGCATTGATTTATCGATGACTTGCCGAAAATGTGGAAGAGAAACAAAGCATACAAAAAAAGTTTACTTTCAATCTAATTAGAGGCTTTTTTTGTGGCCACGCCCCAAGCGCCCCATTGCAGACTGCACACGTTTGCATTGGCAGTGGGGAGAGGGATAAGAAGAGAGAGGATTGAGAGAGCAAAAAAGAGATAGACAGAGAAAGAGACAGAGTCAGCGACAGCGTAGCAATGAAAAATGTTGCCTTTATGGCGTCTTCCTGCTTCCGGTTTCCGGCCAGCTCAGCCAACTTCCCGATACGGCGCCCTCCCTCTTCTCCATTCTCTCCCTCTCCTCCTTAGCTTCCTTCTTTGTCTACTCTTCGTTCTTGTCGTTTGCTTTTGCTGTGTTTTGGCAACGCTTTTGGCCACATAAATTGCGTTGTCTCGGCCAAGTTATGTTCCAAGTTTCGCCTCCTCGATCGGCGCATATTTAATTGTGCATTGAGATAATATTACAAAGCTATAGCTTTGAGTTATGCATTCGTAGTTGTGCCACGCCTCCCCCTCCACCTCCCTCACTCCTCTTTACTTTAATTTTATTAACATTCCTTGTCGGGCAATGCCAACAATGCGTATATCAAATAAGTACAGTAGCGAACAACATGAGGTATACGCGTGAAGCAGGGCATACTAGATGTTGATAGACTACCTACTCACATACCCTGTAATCTCTGTATTATAGAGGTAGATGAGTATATAAATAACTATGGCTATAGTAATAAAGCTCGATATTGATAGACTTTACACATATCCTGTACAAATGGCATTACTTTTTTAGTGCTTATGTTTTCATATCTAACTTTGGCAATAATAATTTAGCTAGGCAGGTTTTTGGAACACTCTACACTCTCACAATGGTTTTCAATGTGCCCGCATATTTTGCCAGCATATTTTCCACAGGGTACAGAGTTTGTTTGTCTCTCTCTCTCTCTCCCGACTCCAACTCCGTCTTTGGTTGCGACTTCTCGGGCTGCTGGCAACTTTTCCACATGAACAGAGTGAAAAGTTGAAATTGAGTTTCGTTAATGCAGACATACACACGCATACACATACACGCACACACACATACACAAACACACACACACCGGGACGCATCTTTGCGTGCGGCGATAACACAAAGGCAGCGGCAGCAGTAGCAGCAGCAGCAGCATCGTCGCTTCTTCTTCTTCATCGTCGAGACGCCTCGCAGAACTCCCTGTGGCAAAGTTTTTGGCACAGTCAACAACAACAATAAGTGAGGGGAAGAGAGTGGGCAGGCAGAAGAGAAGAGAAGAGAGCAGGTTCTTCTGCTTGTTGACGACGCAAAATCCAAAGGCGCAAAGTTGCCGTAAGCGAAGAGGTGCCTCAGACAGACAGACAGATAGAAAGACAGAACACTTTGAATAGAATGAAGTATGTAGGATCCACAACAGCAGCAGAGTGAGAGAGGGAGAAAGTGAGCTGGGTAGACATTTAAAATTTTAATGTCTTTGCAATAAAATTATTGACTCAACTCGGTTCGTTGACTTGGCCAGCCGACAAGAAAAGTTAGACAGGTTTTGCTGCAGATGGGGCATAAAACTCAACATGGAGTCGACTCTATGCTTTACTGACTGTACGATTTAATTAATATTAAATTACAAATCAAGTGCAGCAAGACACGGCAAGACAAACAGACAAACACGTACATAGAGAGAGAGGTACAGAGGGAGAGAGAGAGAGGGGGGAGAGAGGGCGAGAGCTAAAAGCAAATTTATGTGAAAGAAAATAATAAAACATTTGCGGCTGCTTTCTGTGCCACATTTCGAGTTGTTTTTTGTTTTCTCCTCTTGCCAAATAATTTGTATCATTAAAATTTTACGGGAATTTATTGATGTTGTTGCTGCTGCTGATGTTGTTGCTGCTACCGTTATATCCTTGCTGCTTTCCTTTTTGGACACGTAAATTTCTATGCAAAGCTCGTTTGTTTCCTTTTCTTTTTGACCGCCCGCACTCGCCCCAAAAAGTAGGCAACAAATTTTACTGGCTCACCCACTACACCTCCCCCGCCCCCATGTCTCTCCCCTGTTGCCCTGCTGCCCTGCCCGCTTGTCGCCTTTAGGATTTTATTTATTTATTTCCGGAAACGTGCTCTGGAGATTTTCTAAGCATGCTTGAGAGAGCGACCAGCAGCAGCAGCAGTAGCAGCAGCAGCGACAGCCACCCAATGGCCCCAGTGCTTAGTGTGTGCATACACACACATACCCGCATACACACACACACACACACACATAGAGCGAGAGAGAGAGGCCTCGAGTGTATATACACTAAACATGGCAACAAACAGCCGCGTCCGCTTTTCATGTAGTTCATTAAGTTTTTCGCGTGCTCGTCAGTCGCCTTACCCTGTAGCCAGCAGTGCAGAGGCAGTAGGGTATACACAGTAGAGTATTTCAAGTTTCTAAAGGTTAATTATCAAATTTTCAATAGAGCCCATCTTCAGGTCGTGCAGCACTCGAGGCTAAAGTGTTTTCTAGCTTCTCTCTCTCACTCTCTCTCTCTCTGTTTCTCAATGCCAAAGAGTCCCAGCAGGCCCCCCTCCCATTTCCTCGCACTAAGCTGACTCCTCTTTGCGTGCGTCCCAGGCGTCAATTGTCGACACTCCTTGACCAGAGCAGAGCTCGACGAGGCCGACTTCGCCTTTGCCTTCGACGCCTAATGAAAACACAATAAAAATTTTGCGCTTTTCTGCCTTCCCAAGTGGCTGTGAAATTTTGATGAGTTTGTCAGCTAACGGGAATTGCCAAAAACTTATAGCACAAATGGACACGCAGCAGAAAAGAAGCCACAATCAAGTAGTGCGAAAGAGGAAGAGGCTGTGCAAAAGAAAGAGAGGGAGAAAGCTCTCGAGAAATGCTTTCGAGTTTAGTTTACAGTAATTAAGTTCACAGTTCTTGAACAAAGATGAAATTATGAATTGAGCAGTAAAAGCATTTCAACAGCAAAGACAACGACACTGTACAGTATAGGATATCATCTTTTATTTTAAACGATAATAGACTAGGTGATTAGAATGGGGCAGGGTCAGTAGATGACGAAGGGGGCACACGAAAAAGCTTTTAGCTTGCACAATACAAATATTTATGGTGTCTTAAATTTACTTTAAGACACAGGAAATTAAACAGAGTAATCTGTAGAACAAGTCTGACAAGATTATTTATAGTTTCGATTGTCAATATACTATGCCACATGCGTATATATAACATAACCTATATCTGTATATTTGTATCAGCTTAAAGAGCTATTCATACAAACGTTAAGTTAACTTTAAATCCAAAGAAAATACAAATAAATTGGTTGAACAAATATGACACGCTTATTTATGGCTAAGTTGGTTCATATGTATGTAATATAACCTATGTTTGTATATATAAACTAACCTATCTATATAGTTCTATCTGCTAAATAAGAAGCACAAGCCAAATAGTTGTAGAGCCTTAACTTCATTTTAAGGCAAAGAAAATGTGCATTGTAAAGAACCTTATTAGTTAAGATTGATCACATATTAATGCTATATCTATATCTGTATGTAAGCTAACCCATACCTATAACCATAAGCTTATATAACCTGAAGCTTGTATAACCTGAAGGCAAAGCTTGAACCTCAAGGCAAAGGAAATTGGTAATAGAAAGACATCAAGAAACCTTTACACATGTATAAAAATTTAGTTTTTTTTACATATTATTATTATTATTAATTATTATTAAGCTATTTATTTATGTATAAACTAATCTATATCTGCATACACAACCTAAGCTGTATATCTGTATGTTCATAACAGCTCAAAGCACAACTAATTGTCAGCAGCAATGAGTAAATGATGATAATTATGATTAGGGAAAAGTTGTTGGTTTTTGGTTTTCGTTCAAGTGATTAACGAAAGTGTTTAGACAGTTAAGAGAACTAAACAAATTATGGCAAGTTATTGCACAGACATTGCAGACGTTTATAGCACGTTCATACACGTTATAGCAACTGTGGTTTGCATGAAGGGCATTCCAAGCCAGTTGCCAGTTTAGCTTAAAATTCACTTGTTTGTTTGTCTGCCTTGTGGTTGAGTCTGTGCACGTGTGAGGGAGAGAGGGGAGTATATGTGTGTTGCTGTGAGTGTTGTTGTGCTGCTGCTGCTGCTGCTGTGTGTGTTGTTGTGTGGTGTTGTCCCTGTGCAACCACAAAGGTGCCCCCGGACTGCTGCTGCTGCTACCGCTGTTGCTGCCACTGGCACCGGCACTGGCACACGGCATGTCCAAATTCCCACGTACTTATTTGAAGCTGACATGAAGCAGGACATAGCAGCACACCCTGCCGCCTGCCCGTCGCCCGCCTGGAGTCGCCTCGCAGAGAGGCGCAAATCTCATTTCCCCTGTGGCGGCCACATGCAGCGCAGCGCAGAAAAAACAGACTAACCAAAAATAAAAAAAGAAAAAGCAAAGATAAAAATGAAAATGAAAACGAAAATGAGGCAAAAAATAAACAGATTCTCTGTTGAGTATATTCCGCTCTTGTTGTTGTTGTTGTTGTTGTTACACTTTATACCCTGTAGTCGTTAAAATGGCCATGCTATCAAGGGTATCGTAAAGCAGTGCACAAGCTTCGTTCGAAACGATGCCATAAAGTTAACGCTGTGTATAAACTCTTAATTATGCCAAGTACAGGGTATGTGTGTGTGTGTGTTGCAAGTTGATTAAGGGGCAAGCACAGCAGTTACGCGATAGAGTTGCCATTGTTTTTAAGGCTAACATACATTGTAAATAAAACAAGATAACTATAGCGTGTCTATAAAGGTTATAAAAGGGTATGTACTAGTCGTGCAGTCTTACTTTAGTTGCAGAAAAGGTAGCTGGCGCAGAAGAGTTGTGCTTATGACTTTATGCAGGGTATTTGCAGTACGTGCAGTCTTCATTTAGCTAGCTAGTAGCTGTGCCAGGCTTGGCACTATTTTTCACAGTTTTAATGAGCTTAATTAAGTTTTATAGAGTATCTGCAGGTCGTGTAGTTGTTTATTGGTGTGCTTAATGGATTGTATTAAAAGAAGCATCTGCATAAAGGGTATCTGCTGGTCGTGTTATAATTTAGCTGTGCGATAACCCAATTTAATGCTTGCTGTCGCTGCCTCCATCTCTGCTGCTGCTGCTGTTGCTGCTTACGTCACATTTTCGCACCTCTCACACACAGAACAGCTTTCTGTGTCACACACAAACACATGCCAGCAACAGCACACACATACACACACATATATATACAGCGCACACAGCATATCAAACAGTATAGTCGACGCCAGGGAGACCAACAAAAAATGGCAAAGCGAAAACGGTAACAAAATTTCATACATCAAAGGTGTTTTTTATGAATATGCGAGTTGCTCTGCCTGCCAACAACTGTAGTCAAGTTGTTGTTGCTGTTGTTGTTGCCTGTATTACTGTTGTTGTTGCCCGTGTTGTTGCTGTTACTGTTGCTGACCAATGGTCCATGTAATTTTTTGGCAAGCAGGCCTCATATCAGAGCAACGACCCTTTTTGGTAAAGCTGATGACCTACAACCCCCTGTCGCTCCCTCCCCACAACCCCCTCTCTACCGCTGCGTGGCATGAAATATGCGCACATTTTGTATATGCGATTGCTTTTCCGTGTCACCCAACTCCTACCACTCCCCCTTTTTTTATGATGAATGTGTGCGGGCCGCTGGCCAAATAAACTCAACCAAAATATGCGGGCCGCTTTAAAAGGCGATGCCATTGCGGCTCCTCCACACACACACACACACACACAGATTGACATCATTAGGCAAGGGGTCAGCTCAGGGCCAAGCTCAGCCTGAGCTCAGCCATGGCTCGACTCGGCTCAGCAGTTGGCCACGTAAATCATGTTGGACAAAAAAAAAAGAAAGAAACAAAAGAAAATTGAGGAGAGAAACAGCAAGAAGAACTAAACCAAAAATGAATGGTACACGTGGGAACATAGCTACACGAGGCAAAGAGCAAAGAGTTTTGATTTATGCATAAAGCGGCAAGCGGCAGGGCAACTCTTTAAAGCTGCTTAAACAGCAACCCTACACACACATAAGCTCAGTCAGCTCTATAGAGCGTATAGACTGTGTGTGGTCAAGTGATGCTGCATTGTTTGCACACAGTTATTGATGGCACTTCAATCAGCAGAAATAATAAATAAATGAGCCTAACGATACGTATACGTTCCCCCCCCTCCCTTACACATACACACACACACACAGTACATCTTCAGCTCGTTTGCTGCTCGTTCTCGTCTCTCTTACAGCTGCTCATCGACATTTTCTTTGACTTGCGCCCCCCCCACATTCACATTTTCGTATACTGTGCACAATTCCCTTTTGTATTGCATAAAATAACTTTGGTAATGTTGAAGCAGAGTATAAGGCGGAGTAGAGGGAGAGGGAAAGAGGAGTTGAGGGCAGTGGGCATGGCAGACTATTGGAGAGTGTGTTGTAAGTGCCGTTAAGTACATTATTATACGGAGTATCAGTTGAAATGAAGCCGAAGCAGGCAATTGCTGGCTCTGGCTGCAGAGTGTGACCAGACTCGACAAACAAGACTGGCAACTTGTATTATTCTAATATGTACTTGACTTGCACTACGTGCCACAGCAAGCACAGTATCAGTCTGTGCCTCAGCTTGCCTCAAACTGCCCTTAGTTGCAGCTCACAAGTGAACCCAAGTGAAGTGGAAATGTACGGGGAATATATTCTATATATGTATATACTATATATACTAAATATATATATACCATACGTATATGTTCCATATACTGTTCTACAGTTCTCCTCGCAGGTAGAGTATAGCAGCAAGTGCTATTTGCCAGCTTGCACTGTAGCTTCTTCATTTGTTTGTGCATGTTGTGCGTGACGTATACGCAACGTGTGCCGTATTTTTACATGTCCGTCGGGCAGCAGCAGTGCCAGCAATAACAACAGCCTCGACCGCTGCAGCTGACAGCATACAGTGTGTGCCGCTGACGCTGCCCCCCCCGCCCCTCCTTTCTCTCTTCACCTCCTGCCTCCCTCCCTTCCTTGGCCACTGCTAGCTGCTAGCATATCAAGAATATCAGTGAATTTATTTAGCACGCAGCCCCTCACAGCAGGCGCCACAGACTGCAAAGTCGTCACTCTCAGCCACACTGTGAGGCCCGTTTCTGTTGCCCCTCTTTCCCTACCCCTCCTCTCCTCTCTGTCTTCTCTGCAGTTGCCTCTCTCACACAAAGGGCATGTGTAAACAGTTCTCTTCGACTGCTTTTTCACTTGTTTTTTGCTGCCAATTGTTGTTGTTCTTCTTGTCACAATTTGCAGATGTTGTTCATGAGGCTTACAAGTTTCTTATTGCAGTGCAAACAAAGAGGGAAGAAGAGAGAGAGGTAGGGAGAAAAGGGAAGAAGAGGCAGGAAGGCGCATGCAAATTAACATTTTTTAAGCCTGCGATAAAATTGCATTAACATTACGCATACGCCGCATGCCCCGCCCCTGCGCCTTGTCGAACTTTTTGCCGCTGTCATTAAGTAAGCTGCCGCAGTTGCAGCCACTCTCTGCCACTGCCCCCCCCACCCCTTTGCTGCCCTCTTCACCTGTAGTAAAATGCATTAATCAACTCGTCTGGCAATTTACTCGCAGCTTAATTCAGCACACACAAAAAAGGAACGAAAATTGCAAATGATATCGGCATTACGCATGTATGTACACACACACACACACACTCATACATTGATGTGCATGTGCATGCAAATATGTACAGACACTCACACATGCATCAAGTAATATACTGAGCATTCAGTTCATATTACTCTGTCGTCTGAATTTAACACTTGCTGCCGCTACTTGTCGAGCAGAATGTGAGATATAATTGCAGGCACGCCATGCTTAATCCATTAATAAAGGACGCCATGAAGTCTATACAGCATATAAACATATAAGGGATATATATAGTATATACACTTATACTTGTATATAGTTCTATAGTTATATAGACCGGATATATACATACTTATATATAGTTTAAGCAGACAAGAAAGTTGAACTTCATTTCATATGCCATCCTATCGTATATAGCACATGTTATATGCATGTTGAATAGCTATCATTTGAAAGTTTAACTTGTGTATTACACACACAACAACAAATACACACACACAAACTCATACAAATACCAACACATACACACATAGCGTCAGCGCCAGTCAAACATGACGCACAGCCTGTTAGAATCGAAAAAAACGTATATTTTTCTGGCATTTTAATGTTGGTTTTTATTGTGTTCGTCCCACTCCCCCTACTGCCTCTACACCCCCCTCCCCAGCTGCAAGAACTGCTCTTTTAAATATGAATTTTAGACATGTGAATCGACTGCCTGCCCCTTCTCCCGCCCTCACTCCCTGCTGTCGTTTTTTTAAGCAGTTTATGACACTTTGCCGTTTGGCATTTTCATGCAAAATATGAATTACAAAACGCATTTCAAACTGACAGAACCCAAAACGAATCAAATGGCGGGGGGGGAGTAGGAAGCAGTAGAGTGTTTGGGCTATGGAGAGGGGGGAAGTGGGCAGACAGGCAGTTAGGGAAGAGAGGCTGGGACAGCCATACACTGCGTGTAACTTTGACAAGGGCAGGTCAAGTTCCTTGCAGCTGTTTCCCTACACTCTACCTCCCTTACCTCCCTCTCCCCTGCACCACACAATCACAGCTGTATCTGTATACTGTCATCTATTCGCATGTGTGTGCCAGTCTGACTGTGCGTGTGTGTATATGTGTGTGTCTTAGGTGGCAGCGCGCTCTGCTTTATGCGCTCCGTCGCATTGCACATAAAACATTTTTATTGCTCATTTAGATATTTATGCGGCATTTTATTATAATGAAAATTGTGCGTATGCGTGCGGTTTTTATTGTGATTGCAGTGGACCCAAGCTAACAGAGAAAGAGAGAGAGAAAGTGCAGAAGAGAGGAAGAGAAAGAGAGAGAGAGAGGGATCTCTCGTCTTGACGGCTTATCTGCATCTGAAGCGTGACCAACTTTGGTAGGCTGCACGTGTTTTGATTGCTCTACCAAAGTCAAAGTTCAATTTTACGCAGCTTTACGCTTTCTGCTTTTGCATTTAATGTGCCACACCCACTGCCACACTCTCCCACCTCCCCCTTCACGCACTCCCATGTGATGCGTTAAGTGCCCGCAAATGTAGGCAACACATTTTGCCTCGTTCCTTCATTTTTATTTGAACATTTCCACATTTTGCGGCTCTTTAATTATGATCCACGTCGATATCGTAAACATTTCATATATATATAAACATTTTTAGCTTTGAAGTGGCTAAGCAGGGGAAGGGGGGAGAAGAGAGGGGAGAGGGGAAGAACAGCGCGTGCTAATGCGGCTGCTGTTAATCGATTTTCCATATCCATTTCATATATGGGCCTGGCAAATGGAAATCCATCAAGCACACACACACATTAGAGAGTGTATACATGTGTGTATGTGTGTGTTTGAACTGGTGTATGTGTGGTTTGCTACGCTATTTGCCCTGCAATTCAATTATGAGCTTTGGTTTTATGCGCAGCTAAAATGCATTTAATGCACTAATTATTAAACAAATAACAAAATCGTTGGGCTATATACGGATATAGCATCATATACAGAGCTATATATGTAGCTGCAGCAATAATAGAAAAACAATAGCGAACACAATTGCGAAAACAATGAGAACCGCAACAATAATAATTACAAACCAATTAAAAACATATTTACATATTGTCATACGCCCCGTAAACCCAAACAAAATGATGCGCAAATATATAAGTGGGGGCACAGACATCTATCGACATGAGGCAGATATACAGCTACGTATATAGCATATATATATCGACTGTATATGTGTGCAATCTGAACGTTGGCGTAGGCGACGTGGGCCGCACAATTTGCGGCTGCGACAACGTCGAGGACAACCGCGACGACGACGTAGTCTGGCATTGATTGACGGCGACCTGTCAATGCCAGACACACACACACTGACACACACAAATACACCCACACATATACACTTATACTCCCACGCACACACATACATACTGCACTCCCACGCAAAGCACACACAAGTAATTTGCCGTTAAATTTTATTTTTAACGCTGCGTTTTACATAATTCGCATTAAGCGCGCGACAAAGAGAATTCTTAACTGGTTCATTTGCAACTGACGGCGAACTATTTCCGCTAAAAGTTCTTTAGCCTTTTTAATGCGAAATTACATTTAATTTTAGCATCATTGGCACTCTAAAGCGGATCAAGTTGTAGCTATTTCCAGAGAAGTATTAAATGCTTATTTATTGAAGCCACTAACAAATCTGTTGCGTAGTTATTATTAGAATGCATTGCAAGATAAGTTAGTTCATATATTCTCGCAGTTTTTTAGTGACAATTCATAATGAACTAGTACATAATTGTGCCATAAAATGAACTAGTTCCTGAGCATCATTGGCACTCTTAAGAGCATCAAGTTGTAGCTATTTCCAGAGAAGTTTTTAGTGCTTATTTTTGAGTCTTCTAACAAATCTGTGGCGCAGTTATTATCAGAATGCATTGCATTATCAGTTAGTTCATATATTCTCGCAGTTCTGTAGTTTCAATTCTTAATGAACTAGTTCGCAAGCATCTCTTGAATTTCCTCTTGTTTCTTTCTTTGTGTTCCATAATTTTATCAGAAATGAAGTAGTTTTCAGGCAGCAAAAAGCTTTCTTCTTGAGTTTCTTGACAAAATGAACTGATTCTTTTTGCTTGATTAGTTTCATTAGAAAATGAACTAACTCTTTGGCAACTACAGCTTTATTTTGTAATACTACAGCAAAATGAACAAGTTCGTTTGCATAGTTGAGACTTTCTTAACACGAAATACACAAACTTAACCTTCTTCTTTAGTGTTCTTACAATATGAACTAGTTCTTGTACGTCTTACATCTTTCTTATTGGGTTTAATTTAAAAATGAACTAGTTCTTCGAACCTTTTTAAACACTTTCTTGTAGTTCCCATACAAACTGATCAAATTCGTTTACCTACATTCCTTTACTTTACCTTCATTCCTTTACATAACGTAACGAGTTCTTTGGCATCGTTAAACTATTCAAGTCCGTGCAGCAACAAAGTCAACAATGTGCCTCCGTGCGTACACATGCCACGCCTACTACCAAAAGGCTACTAATCGATCTCAACTAGTTGAAAAATTGCAGCACTTGCAGCATGCCACACATCAAGTAGAGTGCTAGAGTTGCCACGGCACGAGGTAATTGCATCAAAGCAAGTGCAGCCTTGTTCAGCAGCTGCTGCTGCAAGTGCAATTGGAACTGCAACTGCAGCTGCCACAGCAACTGCCACAGCAACAACAGCTACAGCAATTGCAGCTGCATCTTAATCGAACCGAATCTAATTGCTATGCTTGGCAAGTGTCTCTCTGTCTCTCTCTCTCTGTCTCTCTCTCTATGTCTCTCTCTCTTCTCGCCCTCTCTCTATCTCTCCCCATCACTCTTATCCTACCTCCTCTATCTCTTTCTACCGCTGACGAGGTTGCAATACATTTTGCACCTGTTACATGTGCCACACAGCATATTTGCGCACGTCATCAACTGTCCAAGTGCGAGTGCGTGTGCCTGTATGTGTGCAAGTGTATGTGTGTGTGCCTCTAGTGACGCAACCCACAACGCGCCTATTAAATGCCAATTGCAGCTGCCTCACACGAGGCTCTAAGCCGAATAAGGTAATGGCCTGCAGCCCGTAGGGGAAGAGAGGGGCAAGTGTAGAGGTAGGGCAGGCAGCTGACCGATGGCAATGCAAATTTCTCGCATGCCAAAGCGCCAGCAAAGTCCCCAGCTTCCCCCTCCTCCCTCCCTATTGGACTGGTCCAATTCAGTTGCCCTAGTCAGTTGACATGGCCCCGACTGGCACTGCTAATGCGGCCACTGGCCAGTCAACTGCTGCTGCTTGCTGCCCTCTCTGCTCGCTTCTCTCTCCCTCCTCCCTCTCACACAGCAAGCCTTGCGCTATGTGTGTGTGTGTGTGTGTATATATAGTTTTGTTGATTTTGCCCTTTGGCTGACACAGAACGCTGTTGACTTTGCATATTAAAACAAAATGAATGCAGACAAGCACAAACAACAACAACAACAACGAAAAGGGGTAGGGGTAGGGGGGGAGTGGGGTAACAGAACAATGGTAGTGAAAGTGTAGGCGAAGCAAGGGGGAGATGGGGAGGTGAAGCAAAGCAAGCTGCACTTTATGTTGTTGTGAGGCTACTTTTTAATTTCTGATTTCAGGCCTCGACCTCGCTTTCGCTCTCATCTTTACCTCCCTCTTCTCTCTCTCTCACTCCCCCCTTCTCCTCCTTTTACTCTTTGCCTTTCACTCTCTTGTTTCCCCTCCCCCCGCCTGCCATGCCACGCCTTCTCTCTGGCTTGCGCTTAGTTTTAATTAATTATATAAGGTTTGTTTGGCAAATTAAAAACTGTTGACTCTGCCACAACACCAACGTGAAATGTGGCAACGTGGCGAAGTGTGGCAACGTCGCATCGCAGCAGCATCAATTAGCAGCTGTAGCTGGGCATCAGCAAGTAAGGGAGGGCAGGGCGTGGCAAACAAAACAAAATGTCAAATACAAACGCACATATACTTAGTGTATATAGTATATAGAATCTCATACTCTCTATAGGTAATTAGCTACAGTAAAGCCTCAACGGAGCTGCCTGTCTCCCCCTCTCTCTCTCTCTCTTTAGGCACATTTTACTGTCTCTTTCGTTTGAGTTTCATTTCCTTTTGTAAGCAGCTT
The DNA here is from genome assembly GCA_018904165.1 of Zaprionus camerounensis. NCBI lineage: Eukaryota > Metazoa > Arthropoda > Insecta > Diptera > Drosophilidae > Zaprionus > Zaprionus camerounensis. The sequence continues at coordinate 1,913,913 of JAEIFS010000037.1, forward strand.
AATGCGCAAATGGAAAACTGACAAATTGTGAAAATGTGAAAATGTGCAAAATGCTGTGTGTGCCAAAAAGTATGTGTGTGTGTGTATGTGTGGGCGGGTCTGCGCTGTCAAGTGTGACATGCAATAAGAATTAGCGGACAGCATCAAAAGGATGTCATAGTTGTTGTTGTTGTTGCCCCCATTGATTGACACGCAATGCGAGCACGTTGCCGAAATGTGGCTCCAAACGGGAAATCCTGTTGGACACTGCCGCCACCAACGTCCTCGTCGTCGTCGCCGTTGCTGTCATGCTAATTGGAGCACGTAGAGAACACAGCACGCACGCACAAGACGCACAGACGTACAGTGTGTGGGGCGGGGGGGCGTGTCAAGGGAGTGGGCGGTAGGTAAATGCTCAAGTGAAACGAAGAAATGCACTTAATTGGACGCAGCGAGGTACGATGCGTCGCGGTTGCCATATGATTAATTAGTGACTGCATAAAGCAGAGAAAGAGAAAAGGAAAGAGAGAAGGCAGCAGAGAGAGAAGGAGAGAGAGGAAGGGCAAGCTGGGAATTATTGCTGCATTAGCAGCTGCAACGATTCGAAATTCATTTCAACATTCACAGAGTTCAATGCGATTCAATTGCAAGTTATAAATTCAATTGAAGGAGGGGAGGAGAGAAGAGGGATGGGAAAGAGCAAAGGGGGGAGAAAGAGGGAGAAAAGATGCAGTTTCGAGAGTATAGAGACGAGATAGAGAGAGAGAGAGAGAGAGAGAGACAGAGGAGGCAGGTATAAAGCACTTTTTCCCCTAACGCGCTGTAAAGTATGCAACATGAAATTTTTGCGCGTTGCGAAATTGTTGCACAAATGCAAAATTAATTGCATTAATTAATTAAAATTGAGCAAATATTCGCATGCATATAAATGCAAAGTTGTGTTTTATTAAGTTGCAATTTCAGGCAGGAATTTAATTTAACATAAATAAGGCAAAATATGCGAGGGAAACAAGAGCTGCAGGAGAAGGAGAGGCAGCGCCACTTGACCATTTGCAGCTGCAGTTTAAGGCAAGGAGAGGGGAAGGAAAGGGAAGAGAATAAAAGGTAGAGAAGGGCAGGAAAGGAAAGGGTAGAGTAAGACAGGATAGAGTAGGGAAGAAAGGGGTAGATGTGAAGTGTAGGGTAAGGCATTTGCAGCTGTGACTCTGTGTGCCTTTTGACTTTCTGCACGTGCTCTGCATGATTTAAATGACTTAAGAGGCTTCTTATCACTCTCTTCTTACGTCCCTACTTGCCTGTCTTATTGCCTCTCTGCTTGCCTCTCTTCTTGCCTATCTTCTTGCCTCTGTTCTCCTCCCTCACTTCTTCCCTTATTTATTTATTTATTTTTCAAAATCGTCACAATAAGAATGAAGACTCTCATCTTCTTTCCTCTCGTCGTCTTCCCTCTCGTCGTCTTCCCTCTCGTCGTCTTCCTTCTCATAGTCTTCCCTCTCTATTTTACTCTCTCCCACTTGTCGCCCCCTCTCTATCCTTCCCCCTTTCTGTCTTTCTCTCTATCTTCTTCAATCCTTCCTTCCATTTCCTAATTAGCTCAGCGCTATGTAAACTTCTTAAGCTGCAGTTAAGAGGCATAAAAAACTCATGCGCGTTCATGTTAAATTCATAATTTCAATTTCAAATTGTTATTACGCCAGTTACAGCGCTGCAGCTAAAGCCCCTTGCTACACTCCCTATCCCTCTCCCTATCCCTCTCCCTCTCCCTCTCCCTACACCCCCTCTGCCTTTACTATGCCCATCCACGCACACGCCTGATTATTATTGACAGTTGCTGCTGCCGCAGTCGCTGTCGGAGATTCCCGTTGTTGTTTCTGCTCTCGTTGTTGCTTTCGTTGTTGTTGCTGCCTGTTATGGCTCTCATTTTAGTCTCATAAATATGCAAATTAATCATTTGCGGAAATTTGCATACTTAATAAGTTGCTTTAATTAAATGTTCACGCACGCATGCCCCACGCAATCTTTCCCCCAGGAATCGAATCGCCGAGAATCCTTTTTAGCGCCCAAAATGCCATTTTAAAGCGTCAACTTGTTAATTGCGCCAAATATGCCACTCATCCCACTTCTATTTCCCTTTTCCAGTGTTGAAAAATGTCAATAGAAAGATCTTTAAAGCAACAACAACAACAGTGCGTACAACATAATTGGCAACTGTTTCTGTTTCTCTTTTTGTTTCTCATATTTTTATTTTTGAGTCACGTTCCACAGTGCCGCATAATGCGATGTACGAACCCAAAAATAGCAAAAAGAGAGAGCAAACTGACTATTTTTTTATCTGCATCGCGCGCTGGGCAATCTCTATTTTATTTTATTCACTTTTTCGCATACACTTTCCCAGGGGTATTGTAAATAAATTACGAGAAACCAAAAAGGATGAATATTTAGAGGCAGAAGTTGTTCAAATAGTGAATGAGATCGAATTGGGAATACTTTATAGGGCAAGAGATGATATAGATATATAATCTAAAAGTATTAAAAGTTGTTCGACCTGTATAATGGATATAGTTTAATATGAAATTTGCATATGAAACCCTCATTAACGATTGTATTTTCGATTGATTCTCTCTCTCAAATCATTTTGAACAGCTCCCGAGTTCCTAGCAACGAACTGATGCTTCTTTTTAAACAAAGAGATAATATAGCTATAATTTCTAGCTTTATTTACTCTTTATAATATGAAAACAGCAGTTGAAACTTTGGTTTCCGTTTGTATAATCAACTTTAGAGGATTATTTTTATAATAAAAGGGTCCCTAGCTCTAAAAATCTCTTATCTTAAATCTCTCGTTATATCATATGGAAATAACACAGTGTCCTCTATTTTCTTGTAATCAACTTTATACTCTTGTAAATAATCTTGAACATTTCCTGACTTCATATTGAGATAAATTTTGAGAACATAAGGCACTTATAGTCGCTCTATCTATATCTATGATATATCACAACAGCAAAGCAAAGTTTCCTCAGCCTTCTCAACTTTTGCCGTGTTTAAACCAACCTCAACCACTTCACTTCCTCCTTTAGGGTATACAAACTTCATCATTGCCAGACTTCATAATTTCTACAGTTTGTTTTTTGGTGTGTACAACAACATTTTCGTAAATGAACAGCCCAAAATGCGAATGTACACACACAGACATACACTTAGTACAGCCCTTACATACACACACATAATATATATGCAGATGTATTTGTATATATGCAAACTGTGAGGCGCAGCCAACATAAATTAACATTTTTATGCGCTGCTGCAATGGACGAGAGGTCCCTGCTCCTTACCAGAATCAGGAGCAGCTACAACAGCAACAATAGCAACAATAGCAACATGGAGAGAAGAACAACATCAGCAAAGCGACAGCAAGAGAATCACAGTCAAAGCATAAGCTTGAAAATGGGCGCCTCTCTAAGGCTACGGCATTATTTACGATGGGGCTGACACTGCCAAAAGTGGGCGACATGATGAGGGGTGTGCCAGTGTATCTCTGTGTGTGTACTAGTGTATGTGTGTGTGTGTGTGTGCGTGGGCGCTGTGCGTAGCCATTCACATTTCTTCATTACATTTCATTTTATTTCAGTTTCAGAGCTGCCACGTTTATTTATTTGCCATTCGGCAGCGCCTTTGCCCTTTGCCTGGCTTGGCTGGCAAATAATTTTAATTGGTTTTCCCCCCCTCACCTCTTTCATCTTTCCTCTCTGCACCAATAAATTGAAAGTGATGGCGAAATGATTTCATCTACACTTCACACACACACAGAGACAAAGAAACACGCGTATTTATTTATACAACTCTTGCACTGTTTGTTCTTCTTATTATAAAAGTTGATCTAGTAGTTCCTTATAGTTGTGTGTGGATAAAATCAATTTGGCTTATAATTTGCATAAATATGTGTGTGTGTGTGCTTGGACTTTAAATCAATCAACAGATTGTGTGATTCATTTAGTATTCTATGATGGTAGCAATCTTGTAATCCAATTCAATTTTAAAGGTATAATAAATTATTTACAGTGTTTGAGCCTGCCTAATGAGGGATGGAGGATTATAAAGTTGTATTATATATGTATGAAAAGTAGATACCCTACACAGAATGTTGAGACAGGTTCATTGACACTGTCAAAATGTATAGTAATTACTAGAAAATTGCGTAAGTACCCGTTTAATTTTCCAATTTAAGGCAGCAACTTGTTAAAAAATAATTTTTATTATAAATTTGACAAGTATTTGGTATTTTAAAATATTACTTTAATATTTCAATATCTTAGAAAGACTTTAACTTTCTGCTCAGACAATTTAAAGTCAAACCAATTAAAATATCGACATTCTAAACAGCAAACTGAATGTTTTTTAACAGACTTATGCTGTTGGGAGTTCTAAATACAATTTGTAAATTTCTTATTATCATAACTAACACTAACACAAGAAAAGAATACTCTTTAAAATTCGATTCTCATGGTAAGCCTTAGTTTCTAAGTTTCTTAATAAATTTATATCAAAAATGTATGATTTAAACTTTGATAGATTTTATAGAAATCAATTTTGACTCAATAATTTTAAATTAAAATACTTTTTCTTTATATACTTATAATTACTGTCAAAAGTAACATAAAACTGTCTACATACAAACGATACTCACTGTAAATTAACTCCAATTGGATACGCAGCATGTGCTTAACCAACACTGGGTGATCCTCTCTGTTATTCTTTGTTCTGTTTCACTTGTTCATTCACTACGCGCGACACTCTCGACGACACTCTTTACTCTTTTTCTGCACTGTATTTTTTCTCTCTCTCTCTTTCTCACTCACTCACTATGCAAGTTTCACTTTCGTTTTGTTGTTGTTGCTCTTGCTTTTATTGTTTTTGTTGTTGTTTCACATTGGTTAACACGCCATTGTTTAGTATGCGGCGACGTTCATCAACACTACGAAGGGGGACAAATTGCTGTTGTTGCTCTTGTTATTGTTATTGTTGTATTTATTGTTGTTGTTGTTGGGCACATTTCGCACACACACAGAGAGAGAATTCATTAGGCATGCGGGAATTTTAATTTCACTTGCTCACACACACGCACATATGTGTCGACATATTTCTCAAACATTTTCGCAATGTGCGGCGAAGGCGAAGGCGAATCGACGACGTCAGTTTTTTATGCTGCCGCTGCTGCTGCCGTTGCCGCTGGCAGCGCTGGCTTTGTTTTTGCTTAGGCGCTTTTCAATTTGCATGACGGCGACGCGTTGCTGCTGCTGCTGCTGCCTCTGCTGCTGCGTTGACCTTGCTGTCAAGTGTGGAAAACTATGCCGTACACACACACTAACACACTCGCATGCGACAGCTGTCAAAAATTGGCAGTATGGCGAAAGGGGGGGCGAGTCGCCTTACAAGCGAATGCAAACCGCGATAAGCTGCGCTGCCCGCTGCTGCTGCCGTTGCGCCGGCATCAGCGCCATCAGCAGCAGAATAAAGTAAGCTTCGTAAATTTCCATGACGGGAAGGAGGGAGACAGCACGAACTCACACACACACGCAAGCGGCGAAGTGTGTGTGTAGGGGGACGGGGGTCGACGTACACGTTTAATGTTCAAGTCAAGTGCGAAGCTTATGCGCGTCTGTGTGTGTGTTTGTGTGTGTCGGTGTAACAGTGTGTCTATGTATGGGTGTGTGTGTTAAGATGCTGTCGCTGTCGCTGCCTCAGCAGCCGCTGCCTTGGAACGCGTTGCTACGTTTTCTTTTGTTCTACGCGCGCGCGGGGTTTGCCCCCTTGATGACAAATTTTTTCGCACACACACGTTGTTGTTGTTGTTGCTGCTCACCGTGCAAGAAAGAAAGACAAACACAAAACTTCCAGTTTTTTAACTGATGATTTCTAGCTTTCACTTTTCACTTATTCTTCTTCTTCTTCCTCTTCTTTGTCCTGCCTGTCTGCACTTTGTTGTTGCTGCTTCTTTCTTTCTTAGCGGACCGCTAATGCCCTTTATGTTTTGTCTTTGTCTCGCTTTTGTTTTTTTTTAATAATTGGCAACGCCAGCACTCTTTGTTATTGTTGCTGCTCTGTTTGCATAATTCATCTCGCTCGCTCTCACTTTAGCACGTGTATTCGATTCCAATTGGATTCCGATTCAGAGATGCTACGCGTTGCCAACGACTTTGGTTAATTGCTTTCTGCGCTGCTTCGCAAACAGCTGCTCGCGCCGCTGCCGCTGCCTGCGTTACACTCACTTTACAGTTACAATTTTACCGAAATTTTTCCGCACAAATTGAAGAATTTTCACCGCGGCACTTTTTCTACTGTTTCTACATAATACGATTTACAGTTTCCTCTTTATTTTTTGCATTACATTTTGTTTCGTTTCGCTCTTTTATAGTATTAAACGATTTAAGCTTTCTCTTTCACTCGCTCTCTCACTCTCTCTTTCTTTCTCTTTCTCTCTCCTTCTTGCACCCACAGTCCACACGGGGCTCACATTTACATTTTTATAGTATTCACTTTATTGTATTTCATCAACGCGCTGCGTTCACAGTCACAGTCACAGCCAGGACCGGAGGACCGCACACACAGACTCCGACACGGACTGCGATGCCGATGCGGACTGACTGGCAATGTCTCGGATGCCTCTACAATTTGGTACTGAACGGCGGCCAGAGCTTCTTCTTCTTCGGCTCTTCTTTGTGTAGAGTTTCGCAGCAGGATGCTGGCGGCGCTCTCGTGTCGTGCTCGTCGTGTTCGTGAGAGCTTTCCAGCTAGCTTTCCCTCGGCCTGCGCACCAGTGTTGCCAACTTAGCTTTTTTAACTTCTATTATGTGACTAGCACAAAACCAGCCAACAGCGAGAAATCTAGCCATTTTTCCGAGTAAATTAATATTAAATACGACTGTATCTTTACTAAGGGTGGGCGACATTAGAATGTTTAACCTATCCCCTACATAACTCAGCTTTTCTAGCCTTTTTTATGCTCCATAACAAAAACAAATAGGAAAACACCTAACAGTACGTGAATCTAGCTTATTTCTAGTTGGCTGCTTTAGCAAAACTAAATAAGTGGCTCCCTCTGGTGGCTTTATGTTTAGTTAATATGGAGGATCGTGTCGTGGGATCGCACGAAACGCAAGTGCACTGCTTACTTGTTAGAATTGTTTCAGCGTTAAATCAAGCAGTAAATAATTTCGAAAAAGCCAGTTTTTCGTTTGTCAATTCGAAATTGCGGTAAACCTAGCGGCGATAGTTTTTCATTTCCATTGCATACTTTCGAGATCGTTAGCAAAATACTGCGCTGGTTTTAACATTGCACTGGAAACATTAACAGAATGCCATCAAATTAATAATTAACATTATTTAATCATAACAGAAATAAAATCATTTTGGTCTGTTAGCTTTTCTTTAGCTTTTTTCTATCATCTTTGCATACTGTGTGGGACCAGCTGATTGCAAAGTACAATAAATATCGCATAGCTCCCTATCGATATGCGGCACACTGTCGCATCGCGAGCAATCGATACTATCGCTGGTCCATTTTCAACCTCTCTGGCCACACCAGACGTGCAGCGAACGTGAGCCGAACGGCAACCATCTTTGTGAAAAATTACCTACGAGACTGGTGTGCAGTTGGTGTAGGAATTCCAATATTTCTGCGGCATACTAAATATTAAAAAATAAAAAAAATGTCGATGCTATCTGCCCGCTTGGCGTCATCGGTGGCTCGCAGCTTGCCCAAGGCGGCCACACAGGTATTAAAAGTGCAAAAAACTAACTACGAAAAGTAGAAAAAAGAAAGATAAAAAACTGTTACCCCACATAACCAAACCCAATTGGCAAAAAAAGTATTAGCAGTTCAATAGGCAAAATACATATGAATATAATTTCCAACTGGATAACGCGATCTACGGGATATTATCCGATTTTCTAATCATAATTATTAATTAGTGAAATTTGCCATAATTATTTCTTGTGTGTGTTACGCAATGCGCCGAAAGAAAATCAGCGCGCCGCATCCTAACCGCGAATTACATAACAAGTATGAAGAATTTTAGTTGCAAGAGTAAAATTGACAGTTCTAATTGTTTTCTAAATCCCCAAAGTGACATTTATAAGAAATTTGTGTTCTTTGCAAAGGTTACATAATTGTCAACTGAACTGTAGCTCCCACTGTTGTTGCTGTTGTTGGCAGCACTAACTTTGAGGTTATGTGCGGCAAGAAAATCAACCTTAAAAGGGAAAAGAGAGCATAGAAAGACAACAAAAACAACAGCGAAGGCGAGATATGCTAAAATTGAATAATAATACTTAAATACAATGTAATTTTAACTTCTTAAATACTCTACACTGCCCGGCCTGCGACCCCTTGCATGCTGTGCGTTAGAGTGAGATAGCAACAGTGCCGCTCATGTGGTTATTCAATTCTTGTCGGTCCCCCCCGTTCGCACTTCCTTACATAAGACAACACACACACAAAATATGTTGGCCAAATTGGAATGAAATTATATATTAAATAAATTGTTTGATCTTTCCTCGTAGGTTGCCTGCAAGGCTGCGTACCCAGCTGCCACTCTTGCTGCCCGTAAGTTCCATGTTGCCAGCACACAGCGCAGCGCGGAGATCTCCAACATTCTGGAGGAGAGAATTCTGGGCGTTGCACCCAAGGCCGATCTGGAAGAAACTGGCCGTGTGCTGAGCATTGGTGATGGTATCGCTCGTGTCTATGGCCTGAACAACATCCAGGCCGATGAGATGGTGGAATTCTCCTCCGGCTTGAAGGGCATGGCCCTCAACTTGGAGCCCGACAACGTTGGTGTTGTGGTCTTCGGTAACGACAAGCTCATCAAGCAGGGCGATATTGTCAAGCGTACCGGCGCCATTGTCGACGTCCCAGTCGGTGATGAGCTGCTCGGCCGTGTTGTCGATGCTCTGGGTAATGCCATTGATGGCAAGGGTGCCATCAACACCAAGGATCGTTTCCGTGTCGGCATCAAGGCCCCCGGCATCATCCCACGTGTGTCTGTGCGCGAGCCCATGCAGACTGGTATCAAGGCCGTCGATTCCCTGGTGCCCATTGGCCGTGGTCAGCGTGAGTTGATCATTGGTGACAGACAGACTGGGTAAGCACAGACAGAGAGATAGAGACTCCCTCGCTTCCTACTCTTATGCTCATTATATACTATAATGTTGCTCTATTTCCTTTGCAGTAAGACCGCTCTGGCTATTGATACCATCATCAACCAGAAGCGTTTCAACGAGGGTCAGGATGAGTCCAAGAAACTGTTCTGCATCTACGTCGCTATTGGCCAGAAGCGTTCCACTGTCGCCCAGATTGTGAAGCGTCTGACCGACTCCGGTGCCATGGGTTACTCTGTCATTGTCTCTGCCACCGCCTCCGATGCCGCTCCCCTGCAGTATTTGGCTCCCTACTCTGGCTGCGCCATGGGTGAATACTTCCGTGACAAGGGCAAGCACGCCCTGATCATCTACGATGATTTGTCCAAGCAGGCTGTTGCCTACCGTCAGATGTCCCTGCTGCTGCGTCGTCCCCCAGGTCGTGAGGCCTATCCCGGTGATGTGTTCTACCTGCATTCGCGTCTGCTGGAGCGTGCCGCCAAGATGTCCCCCGCTATGGGAGGTGGTTCCCTGACCGCCCTGCCCGTCATTGAGACCCAGGCCGGTGATGTGTCCGCCTACATTCCAACCAATGTCATTTCGATCACTGACGGTCAGATCTTCTTGGAAACCGAGTTGTTCTACAAGGGTATCCGTCCCGCCATCAACGTGGGTCTCTCTGTCTCCCGTGTCGGTTCCGCTGCCCAGACCAAGGCCATGAAGCAGGTTGCCGGTTCCATGAAGCTGGAGTTGGCCCAGTACCGTGAGGTCGCTGCCTTCGCTCAGTTCGGTTCCGATCTGGATGCTGCCACCCAGCAGCTGTTGAACCGTGGTGTGCGTCTGACCGAGCTGCTCAAGCAGGGCCAGTATGTGCCCATGTCCATTGAGGATCAGGTAAGGAAGAAGGCGATTGCATTTCCCTGGTGTGTAATCTCTGCTAACACTGTGAACTTGTCTTCTCTCCCCCGTTCAAGGTTGCTGTCATCTACTGCGGTGTGCGCGGACACTTGGACAAGTTGGACCCCGCAAAGATCACCAAGTTCGAGAAGGAATTCTTGCAGCACATCAAGACCACCGAACAGGGTCTGTTGGACTCCATTGCCAAGGAGGGACAGATCTCTCAGGCTGCCGATGCCAAGCTGAAGGATATTGTCCAGAAATTCATGTCCACCTTCCAGGGTTAAATATATATATCGATAACAGCGATAGCGATATAGCAGTTAGTTATGGGGCAATCTATCAACAACAACAACACCTTGCAAGCAAATAAATGAATTATGTCTAAGCCGAATTCACGTTAATTAAATTACTCTCTGATGAAGCTGCCAAACTGCGCGTGGAAGATGATGATAATGATGATGATAAATAACAACTACAACATCAAGAATAAATGAAAAGAAAAGAAAGAAATCTACACCATAAGAAATTATAAAAACAAAACAACAACAAATTATAAAACTTAAAAGAAATATCTCTTTGCGCATTCATGTTTTCCTTGGCTGCGATTCCGATGTGTTTCTTCCTTTGCCACAATCAAAAATACGGGAGAGAGAGTGCGGGACGAGGCACGCGGAATCGCCAGCCAAGATACGAAAAGACGATCCTTCGAATTTCAGCATAAGTCTAGCCACAAGTCAAAATGATAAATATCATCCTTATCCCCTTAAAAACTAAAACTATATAATCAATATTTTGAATATTGTAATCGAGAATAGTCGAAAAACACCGTTTGTGGATGATTGTGAAACCGATGAAAATAAATACGATACTAAATTATACTCTTAACTGAAGATAGATGATCTACTTTACTATTAACTGCAGATGGAGCAATTCATTTAATCTTAAATAATCATATACTTTGAAGAAGAACGGAATTTTATGGAAATTCCTTAAGACAATCTTTCAACAAACTACTAAGTTGGGAAGAGTATGTAGAATTCCTATGGAGTGCTTAGAATTTCATAAGGAACTGTTATTAACTCAATTTAGCTGGAATAAGTAACCTTAGGTAGCTCTAAGAGCAGCTCAGAACTGTTACTAAGTTGACTTTTCTTTCACGCTAGAAGATCCTAACTTCAACCCCAAGATATTAAAGATTAGCGTGTCTGTAAAGTATTTCTTTGACTGCCGTCTTATTTAGTGTGTCAAGGGATTCTTGGAATATCTCCTCACTAAATTATAGTCTTAAATGATGATGACTATGATATACTTTTATCATCAACTTAATCTCACTTTTACTACAAAGTTGAGTAAAGTTATTGAAATCTCAGCGATTACGATATTTTGGTAACTTTAACTGATATATATGTTTTGCTTGAAGATTACCATATTAATCTCTACAGTAACTCTAATAATTTCGTTAGTAAATTGTACTATTAAATTACTATATCATCAATCATTATTCTCTAACAATTTCGATAGTAAATTGTACTATTAAATTACTATATCATCGATCAAGATGATATTTTACTTTTGTTAATTCAACTTGATTACGAATTTCTATGCTAATTCTTCAAGGCAATTTTCAACAAACTTTTCACTTAGATGAAGCTATTGAAATCTTTATAGAGTGTTTACAATTTTAGTTGAAACTGCGCTTAACATAATTTAGCTAGGCTTATGAACTCTTGGTAGCTGAAATTTCAGTACTAAACTGAAACTAAAATGAAGAAATTGAGAGTTCTATAAAGCAACTTTGGACAAACTACTTAACATAGAGTTATTTAAACGTACAGAAGAAACTGTTCATAGATCAATTTAGTTTGTTTTTCTCCAGGGTTACAATCTCTTCATAGCAGCTTTAAATATTGACATATCTATTTTGCATTTGAAGATTATAACTTTAATCCCTAGAGAAGCTCTTTACGCAGAATCTTCTTGGTATTTCCAGTGTTAATTAGCGCATCAGGAGACACTTAAGATCCTCTCTACTACACTCCCTGTCTACATCGCAGGACAACAGACAGACAGACAGACAGAGACCGTGTCCCTTTAGCTAATCTCTGTTGCAGTTCCAGCTGATCCCAGCTGACTATTTCCCGCGCTCTCTTCCTTGCCTTCTCACAACCTACTCCGTGCACTGCTGACCCTGCAACCTCTCACAGCGGGTAGTAGCTGCCTCTGTAGCTACCTGATAGAACACTTCAGATATGTGTGTGATATACATACATATATGGGATGTACTGTGTCCAGTTCTTGTCTAGTTGCTCTGCTCTCTCGCTTCACGCTCTGCATATTTGGTTAACAGCAACACAGAAAAGGGCGCAAGGCTAGAAACGGTTCCAGTTCTCCTGCTTCTTCTCCTGCTACTGCTCCTGTTCCTTCTGCCCACATGCCTTAAATATCGAGGCATAACAGGAGCATCTGTATGTGTGTGTGTGTGGCAGGATATATAGAGAGAGGCCTGCCTAGCAGGCGACAGCGATAAATGACTGTGATTTGCCATGTTGGGCCTGCGGGCCTCGTCTGCCTTTCCCTTTGCTGCTGCTGCTGCTTCTACTGTTGTTGTTGTTGCTTCTCCGCTTTCTTTTTATTGTTATTGTTGTTGGGGCATTTGTTTGCTCGTAAAAGTGTCGAAATTAATGAGAGCCATAAAACCGTCAAACTTAAATTTCGAACAGGCGCACAGCGGCCCCAGCAGCGAGACGAGACCGAGTCGAAAGTAGTCGAGCTCTCGGCCACAGCCACAGAGCACACACATACAGCGACACCCACACACAGACATGTACGCAGACACAGATAGAGAGAGAAAGAGAGAGAGACACACACACATAGACAGAGCAAGAGACACGTGCGCGTGCAGACAACGTCAAAGGCGATGGGCAAGAAACAAGAACACAAAGCACACACGCAATAGACGCACGTAAGTCAACACACACACACACACAGATACATACGTGCACTCGAGCTGGAACAGCGCGCATAAGGGAGGAAAAAACTGACCTGCGATCGAAAGCATAAAGGTGCAAGAGAAACGAATCAAAAAGGAAACAAATTTACAGTGTTTCATTTCTCATGATGTGCCCGAGGACTGAGAGTGTACAGAGTGTGTGTGCCTGTTCTGGTGTGTGTGTGCATGTACATAGGGGTCGCAATTGCGTCTGGTCGGGTAATTGTTTCTTTGTTGTTGTTGCAGCATAGAAAGGCTGCTCTGCTATTTGTTCTGTTCCGGTTTTCAACTTTCTCACAGATTTTTCCACTCAGCTGCTGCTGCGCGGCAAAATTGATGTAGATATTTCTATGGTGTGGAATATGTAATAATATGTATGTGTGTATGTGAAAGGAGCAGACAGAAAGAAGGTTCTGTTATTTATATTATAAAATTGGTGGAGTTTCTTTCTTATTTATAATATACATAAACTAAACCTGACATAAATTTCTTTCTATTTCTACTTTTCATATACCATACGATCGTTGTATGAGATATACAGTGGGCATAAATTTGTGATAACATGTGTGTGCTGGAGTGTACATACATATACATATGTGCATATGTATACATACATACAACGATCATATGGTATATGTAAGGGAGGAATAGAAAAAAGGAAATATGTATGTAGGTTATAGAAAGAAGGTTCTGTTATCTTTATTATATTTGTATGTGTGATTAGGGTGTACATAGAGAAGTCAGGAATCTTTGTATATAAAGAAGGTTCTATGTTATTTATATAATATAAACATTCGTATATACAATATATATCTTTGTATATGATAGAAGTGTGGGGAGATGTATGACAATATGAGAGTGTAGTGCGTGTTCTTGTATGTTAAGTATGGCCAATGATTTCGACCGCATTGCCGACTTTATCTCGCTCTAGTTTAAAAGAATGAATCCTGCACTTTTTGGCCACATATTTCTCAGTATAAATCACGGAAAAGTGCTCGGGATTTGCTGCCGAGGCAGCGCTGTTGCCTAGACATTTATCCTCTCTGTTTTTATCAAATATATATAGACATTTCTAATTTAGAGACTGCATACTAACCATATACGGGCAATAATCTGCACAATCTTTGACTACATTTTATATACAATATATAATCTATAGTTTTTCTACCCTTCTTAACTTTTTTTGTATGTGATATTCATTCCACATTCCAGCAGCAACCTCAGTTTTCTTTACATTATATAAAATGACAGTCAGCGCTGTCAACTTTCTTGATATTATATAAAATTTTTATTAAATACATAGCACAATTTCCAATGCACAATTTGCTTAGCCTAAGTGTACAGTAAAATATGCATAGAATAATCGTCAGAACTAGTCACGTTCTTTTTTCTCTTTTTTTGTTTATCTCTTTCTCTCTTCCTACAATTATCAGTTGTATGTATATATATATATATGTATATGGTATGGTATATTGGGTATATTCGACTTAAAAGTACTTTGAGAGGCAACGCCGATATGTTCAGCCAGCAAATGCGCTCGTTGCTCACCGTTATCTGCTCCTTGGTGCTCTCAGTGTCCATCCTTGAGTGGGGGTGGTGGGGGCAGTTCTCTGTCTCGCTCGCACTTGCTGGCATATATGTATATATAGGGAGCATACATATAGCAGCAGTCCTGGGGGGGAGGGAGCAGAGGAATGTGGAATACGATATCATGGAAACTGCCTTAACTGTTGATCGCCTTCTCTAGCTTAGGTCGCGCGGAGACAAACGCAAGACACGCACACACACATAAAAAACAGAATGAAACATGCATGAACATGTATGTATACAAAATGGGACAATTAATTTCTTGATGAATTATTACACAAAGAGAACACGTAAAAATACACAAATTTTTTCTTTAAATTAGAAAACAAATTGAACTAAAAACTTAAAAAAATCTATAAATCGATTGTGTTATTTCTGAGGGGGAGGGGAGAGCCGTGGCGGGATTCTATTTCTGGCTCAGTCCCACAACAATCGAGTCGAGAAGTTTGCTGCTGAGCTCAGGACGCAACGAGATCTTCTGGAACTTGTTGGCCTGGTACTTGTTGTAGATGGTGCGCAACTTCGCTGTCGAAGCATCCCTCGCCAGCTTGGCAATCTGTCGTGTGATCGGACGCAGATGCTTGGCTGTGTAGCGCGAGTAATGCTCCAGTGTGGCTGTCCAGTGCTTGTCATTGAAGCCTGTATCGATTCTGGCATTGCCATTGAGTAGGTGCAGCGATAGAAACAGTGAGGCAGCCGCAATCTGTGGGGGAGAAGGAGAAAAGAGCATTAAAATTAAGTATATGGTAGTCCTTATTGGTTTATGTAGGCGCCAGTGGGCGTGGCATGTTACTGAAGTTATATTTATATGTGTGCAATCATTAGACATATTGTTGTCAAGTTTGACAGCCCTAGCTCTTATATTCACTGAGATATAGCTGTTCATACGGACACATTAGGCAATATCAAGTCGAATGTTGAACAAGATTACATATAAATTATAGGGGAATAAGGAAAAAGTAGTAGCATAAAAACGAGGAATGTTTAAAACTAAAACTAATCTTTTTACATTTTTTATGGGCGTTGCAGGGCGTGGCAAATGTCTAAAATAATATAAAGTTGCGCACAATTAAAAGCTACATGATGCCCAAATTTGATGGCCCTAGCTCTTATATTCCCTGAGATATAGCTGTTCATACGGATAGATTCGAGTACATTTCTCTTCAAGAATATATAAACTACACTATATACTTGCGCTGCAATCTCTACTCACCTCAGAGGGCTTATAGCTGGCCAGCTCATAGTCCATGGCGGCAAGTTCCAAGAAGTACTTGGACATGCCATGATGAGCATCCTCAGCGCAGGCAGCCTTGGAGAAGCGACGCAAGAAGTGAATGGGCAATGGACGCGACAGATTGTAGTCAATGGCCTTGAGCATCTGCAGCTCCATCAGACGAATCTCACGACCCGTATAAGTGTCATCCGTAATGAACACAAAGTCACCAATGGCAGGAGGAAACAGTTCCTCATACTTGGTGGCCATGAAGAGGGCAGTGACGCCCACCAGCTGCAAATACTTGCGCTTGGTATTCTTGGCCACCTGCAGGTAGCGATCAATGATGCCCACAGCCATGTGAAAGGTCTCTGGAGCCAGATGGAACTGCAGATGCACCTCGTTGATCCAATCGATGAGCACAGCGCGCATCTTGTAGGAAACATCTTGCTGATTGGCCAAATGATCCTTGTTGATAGGCTGCTCATCCTCCAACTGGTAGAGATAGTCATATATGTCGTTGACATATTCAGAGACCAGTATAAGATTCTCACGATCATCGGCATCAATGTCCTCCACCTCATTGAGGCGTTGACCGGACAAGGAATACGCAACTGGCTGCACTGGAGCAACTACTTCAGGCACTGCTGCTGCTGGCTGGCGACGCAGCTTGTTCAGTCTGCCCGGGGACATGGGCAGCACAGCAGCAACATCCTTGACCTTCAGAGCTGCAGTAGTTGCCAACGGTTTGGCCACCACGGGTTCCCTCTTCAGCACCGCGGGCTTGACCTGCACGACGGGCTCCTTCTTCAGCACCTTTTGCCCCTCATTCTTGGCCAGAGCTGCGCGCAACTGCGTCAATGATTTGTGGGATAAATTGCTATCCTCGCGACGCAGTGTCTTGAGCTTCTCATCCGAGCCAGACTTTTGTTTGCTAGCGGCAGCAACTGCAGAAGGGAGGGAGGGAGGAAGCAGTGGAGGATTAGACAAGGATGGAGGGTCATCTAAAGCTGTCTCTACTTACGCTTGCTGTTTGCATTGACGGCAGCACGACCCGAGGGAGCCACGGCGGCGGCCACATTGTTGCGTATAGAGTTGGAACGCAGCAGTGGACCCCCCGTTGTCGTGGTCTTGACTCCTGCCGCCACAGGCACATTGGTAGCATTGGTATTGCTTACACCCAAAGGTTGTTTCTTCCAGTGCGTGTCCACACGCGCTTTTGTCAATTTAAGATCTTTCAATCTGTGAAAAGATACCCGAATAAGTATACAGGGAGAGGGAGGGGAAGGGGGAGAGCGTTGCACTTACTCCTTGTGCGCCACATCTTTGGTGGCGAACACTCGATTCAGTCCGCGATTCTGTATATCGCCAAGTGCGGCGCGCTTTGTGGTTGCCTCACTGTTTGCAGGCACTGTCAATTTCTTCACTTGCATTTGATTGTACTTCTCACTTGCATTCTGCAAAAGGTCAAAGGCCGCAGGGCAGCCATTTTGAAATCAAGTTAGCAAAGGAAGGGAAACAACTAATAAGCGGTAAAAGTCCCGCAAGTTGGTCTATGCCAAAAAAAAGGCGCCAAGTGCGTTTACCGGTGCGCAGCAGCAGAGCCCGCGGCAGAGGCAACAAAACGGCATTCTTACCCTTCCCTTTTGTGCTGATGCTGCTGCGCCGCTGCCTAACGCTGCAATGGCGGCTGCGGCGTCGACGCTGACGTCGCTAAGGCAGAAATTTAATAAAATGCTTGTTTCAAGCGTGACTTACCTCGTCCATAAGCATTTTCATAGTTGTTCCCACCATTTTGATGTGTTTTTTTGTCTTCTTTAAACAAATATAAACTAATTATTCAGCGATGTGTTTTTGATCGTTTTGTTCTTTGCTTTATACACGCAAATTTGTTAACTTTTGTTTACTATTCTTCAAGTATTTTATTTATAATTTAAAACTTTTGTATCAGCGAGTGCTACTACATGAATACAGATTTGTAAATACATATATATATATTTTATACAATACAATTTTTTTACTTTTTTCGAGCTCAGCGCACGATGCGAACGCAAACCGCTGCCGTTTGGATTTGAAAATGAACGCCAAGTGCTGAAAATGATGTGACCAATGCGGTGTAGGGCAATTTTAGAGCCAAAACAGTGTGACCGCATGTGCGCTACTCGTGGCACATGAGCAACGCTGCGGTGAGTGTTGCAAAAGAGCAAAGTTGTAGCAATTAGCTTTTGTGCGCGAGGCAACAGTGCTGCCCAACAAAGGCGCCAAAATTTGAATTTGCTTAATTGTTATGAACATTAAAATGTGTATTTAATATTATTAAATATAGCACATTTTCATTAACATTTATTAAAGAACTGGAGTATTTACTGCTTGTGTACAGTCCGCTAGTGATTTATCACTGTCTCCATACACTGATTGCATCAATTAAAAGTTTGATCTTCTCAATTGGCTGCGATGCTGTAAATGGTTTTTAACAATTTAGCGCCAGTTGCATTTGCATTGCTGATTTAAGATTTCCTTCGCAATGCACTTAACGTCTTCCACATGCTGCTGCTTCTTCTCGCTGGCACTTCAAACCGAACGGAAATGCAACATAATTCTAGCTCTGTTTTTTACTCGACTGTGATGATCAGTGTCAAGTTTTCGTCTGGCCGGGGCTCAGCATCAACATCATTTTCAGGCACTTGACCACAAAAACACAACAAACCGTAGAACCGACAAAAACAACAACAACAACAACACTAAACAACAACTACAACAAAAGCAATTCACAATTGCCGTCGCACCGTTTGGTTCTGCATTTTTTGTTGCTAATTTTTCGGCTGCTTTACTTAACGGTGACGTTCCATTGTTCCGTTCCTTAGTCTCGGCTCTCTCATTAGCATACAACAACTCCATCTACAAGTCGTACTCCCCCTCTCCCTCTCCCTATCCCACTCCCACTTCTCTGCTGCTGCTTTCGTTCGCGTTCGCGTCGCTGCCGACGGCGCTTGGCGGCCGATCGTGCGCGCCCCTTCGGCTTCGTTTAAAGTTTTCCGCAGTCGTGATTTTTCATCATTCGCGAATGTGGCGCTGCCGCTGAAAGATCACCAGAACGAAGAGTTGCGCGCGCAGTTTAAATATTTATTCTCTTTCGTTCTGTTTTATTGGAAAATCGCTTGACCTCCGCCACGAGAAGAGACTGAAAATAAAAGAAACAAACACGGTCAGCGCACTCAGCGATTAATTTGATTTATTTTTTATTAGTCTCGTCTGAAAAAAGTGTAATAAATATCTCATATAAACTGTTCTACGCGGCGTTCTGCTTGAAAGCGGCGGTGTGTGTGCATGTGTGTGTGTGTGTGATGTGTGTTGTGTCTGCGCGTCGTTTAAACAAAATAAATGCGTATAAATATGAAAACAAAAGCGAGCATTATGCGACGGCAAACAAGAACAACAATTAAGCTCACTCGATGAATTTTAATCGCTTTGCCAATTGACCGATTGCAGTCTGAAGTGTGCGGCGATAGGCGCCAGTGGTGCCAGTCAGACGTGCTTGCTTATCTGCGCCAATCAGGAAGTGCAAACATTTGCCAACACTCATGCTGACAAGTGTGGCCACTTCAAAGGACTAATCGATGCACGCATGCCTTGTTATCGATATCACTAAGAATCAGGAAGTGCAAACATTTGCCAACACTTGCAGTGACTAGTGTTGCCACTTCAAAGGACTAATCGATAACGATAGCACAAAGAACTTAAGCAACGAACTGCGGTTTGAATTTGTGTGCAAAATAAAATAAAAAGTGGCGCACAGTGCAAAACTGGAAAGTAAAGACAAGCAGCGCATACGTGTGTGTGTATGTGTTTGTGTGTGTGTGTGCAACTGCAATTAATTAGTGCATAAACAGTTAAATTAACTGCCGTAAAAGTTGCCAGCAAGCAGCAGCAGCAACAGTAGAAGCGCCAGCAGAAGCAGCTTGCAGTCGCCGTCAACGCCTGCGTCGCTGCGTGCATTCACTTTTCTCTCTGCCCTGCTGCGCTGCTGCTGCTGCTGCTGCTGCTGCAATCGAAAATGTATAATTTGTTTTTGTATTTTGCAGAAAATGTTAGTACAAATTATGACGCAAATACGCAAGTTAAATTAGATTGCGCAGCAGAATCAACACACATTTTGCAACACTGGCGTGGTAAATGCAACAACAACAGTCTCAACTTTACAACAGCAACAACAATATAACAATTGACAACAACAATAGCAGCAATAAATGTAAATAGCTTTACATCGCTTAATTGTTGTCAACATTAGAGGAGCGTCGTTATGTCTGCGACGCCAGCTGCTAATCAGCGTCAACGTCAGCCTCGACTGCGACTGCGACTGCGACAGCGCCAGCAGCCCCAGCTTCAGCGTTATCGTAATCGCAATCGAATTTGCTTTTGCCTAATTGTTTTGGTCATCTTCTGCTGGCTGGACGCTGTCGCTACCGCTGCCGCTGCCTCTGTCGACGTCGACGACGGCGCAATTCACATTCAGCTGCGACGCAGAAAGAGCGTCAGCTTGGATGGCATTGAGGTAAGTCTTGATCGATTACGATAAACGATTGCGAGACAATATATTGCATTATTAATGTCACGACGATGACGACTATCGATACCTGAGATCATCCCCCATGGGCGGAATTGTTATTCGAGTGCTTAACCCAAAAAAAAAGACTAAACGAATCAGAATCAGGTGATTGCCAAAGCAGAAACTGCACACGCTGCATAAATGATACATGCAGAAGCGTCAGCATATGCAAGTACAAACATGCATGAACATGTATATCTTCTTCTGCCCCCCTTTGTAGGCGTGGCAATGAGCCAATTCTGCAGCTGTAAATGCCGACTGCCGAGTGCAATGTGAGACGTTTAATGACCCCTCAATGTAGGAGCTATAAAATTGTCATAACTTAAACATTTGTCGTACATTTGTTGTCTCCCTCTCTCCCTCACCGTCTCTCCCTCTCTCCTTCTCGCAGTGGCGACCAAGCGTCTCCAAACAGCTGGCGGGTGTCTTCTGGCGAGGGTAGCTTCAGCAGAATCTCTGCAAGTTTGGGCAAGTTTCGCATTACAATAGAGATGACTGTTTAGCGGGAAAAGGGCCACAGAATTAGCTATTTAAGCGCTAGCTGAAAGAGAAATCTAGATAAATAAAGATTCATTTACATAGATAGATAGGTTTTTATTTAATATAGACAGATACAGATTCATTTAACATATAAAGGAGGAACAAAGTATTCAGATAGAAATGGTTAAACTGCTGTAAAAGGCCTGTTGAAGTTATGTCTGATGCTTTAATGTGATATTAGATTAAATATAGATACAGTTGGATAAAGATTGATATAGGTAGATAGTTATAGATACTATATAAATAGACTAAAGTATTAAGATACCTTTGGAAATGACTACAGCTAAATAGTAAAAGGGATTTAATCAGCTTTTAAAACCTTTGGGCAAACAGTAGAAGTTATTTTTTAAGGGAAATATACAAAGATAATTGATAATTCATGCAGATAGCACCAAAACAAAGATAAAAAAGTATTTTGGTATGAATAAAATTGACTAGATAGCCGTAAAAAAGTGTGATTTAGCTGTTAAAAGCCAGAAATGCATAATAGAATTTGTCTTAAAGAGAGATAATTATAGAAAGAGCGCTTTAATATTGATAGATACAGATGAATAGATAATATATTAAGAGGAATAGATATTTACATAGGCAAAAATACAGATTAACTTATACTTATTCGAAGATATAGCTATATATACATCATATATAATATATGAACAGATATATGTAGTTGAATCTAATAGATAGTTCTGTTTTATTTTGATTTCTTAGGTTCTTCACACTCCCATCATATTAATATTGATAGAACCATATAAATAGATAATATATTAAGAGGAATATGCAAAAATACAGATTTACTCATATCTATATATTTAGATATATATAGAATCACATCAATCAATTATAGAATAGATACAGAATCTTATCTGTAGTTTTGGTTTACTTTAATTTCTTAAGTATTTCCAATCAAATCTGTTTTTCCCTAGCGGGAAACAAGCCAAAGGCGACAGCACTGTGCGGAATGCGAAGCACTACCGAGAAGTCCCTCTAGGGGCAGCTGTGCCCCCCTTCTGTCTGTGTGGCGCGACTGAGAGTTCTTCTCTTTCTTTTCTTTTACTTATTTTTTGGTAGCTGTGCGAAAATTTGCAGCTTTGCGCGTGGCGGGCACACGAGTTATTGACCCAACTTTAAATTAGTTAGAGTACTTCTCTATATAGAGGGTACTATATAGAGTGTACTATATAGATGTATATGTGTATTAGAGTAGGCATAGAGTAGGTGCTTAACTAGCTTGCCTTGCTACGCCTTGTGGAGCTCAGAACCTTTGGCAGCTTACACTCTTTGTCGGCACTTGCGAGACGCGGCTCACCTGTTGCCCTGCCTGGGCAGCTGGCTCACCTGTCTGCCTACTTAATTTCACCTGTAGCTTTTCCACGCTGTTTTTCTCCCTCTTTATTTTGCTTTCCACATTTGCCCATGGGTCACGCAAAATTTCATCACATAATCAGCCGGCGGGCGATTACGGCTCGCATGAGTGTGAATACGAATGAACGAGTGTGTGCCGAGGGTACTCGAATGATGCTGGCAGTTTCCACTTCCATTTCCATTTGCCCCCTTGTTGTTGTTGTTGTTTTTGCTCTGCTTTTCCGGCACTCGTCGTCGTCGTCATCGTCATCGTCGTGGTGCTGTTGCCCTTGCCGTCAATTAGTGTCGTTTTATCGAACATTGTTTGAATGCAGCGGATGGGCGAATGAATGAATGAGTGAATGAAAAGCAGCGGACGAGGAGTGGGGAGTATGGAGTGTTAGTGTGTGTGAGTTGTGTGTGTGTTGTATGTGCCCAGGTCATGTCTGTGCCTGTGCCTGGCCACGACATTAGCTGGCAAATTGGGGCAGGTTGTGCGTTGGCAAACAAAGCGATTGAGCAGTTATCGATAATGTATCGAATACTTACAGATGAACAATAGAATTGCTGTTTTAAAAGAAATTTGGCTTTTGCAGAAGACAGTTAATGGATATTTGAACAGAAACTTATCGATAAACCATAGAATTGGGCATGATAGAGATTTCTTGTATACAAAGAGTTCTATGCATGTATTACTCTATCGATAAATAATCAAACATTCAAGTTTAGACTTCTACAACAAACGATTAATTGATAGATACACACCCGTGTAGCTAACTTTAAGTTGTCGATAGGTTATCGATAACTAATCGACAAACTTTAGAACTACACTTAGTAAGTTCATTTTTATTATCACTAAAAATTCTATCCTGGATCTCTTATGCACTCCTATGGAAATTGTACTACACACTATTAGATATCAATAAATTATCGAATATATATCGATAAATAATAGAATTGATTTTGCAAGTAAGGAAGGCTTTAGATAGTCTTACAAATGGTTTTCTTAGTACACTCTTCGATATCTGGAACCTAAATTTAACTGCCACACCTCCTATTAGTTATCGATAGTAATTATACTCATAATTAACTGCAGCATATATCGATAAACATTTTATGCTAAACTGCTTATTCGATTCGCTAGTGAAAGAAGAAAGAATGAGAGTAAATGAATGAAGAAAGAAAGTCTTCGTATTCTCAATAGATACCCCTAACATACATATATAGTAAATATCATCATCTCCACTATACTTTCCTCCATCGCAGCCCACTTTTGCCACACACCTTCTCATCAGCATTGTTTACCCCATCGCACGCCCACAGCAATTTGTGCAACACCTTTGCAGCGCGTGGAGGGGGGAGTGGCACACCGCACCGCCCATTGGAGCCCAGCGAGCCGCTCTTCACGCATCGCTGCCCGCGCTGAGCTGCGACGCGCTTTTTCCAAATGTAACAACAAATTAAATTAAATAATAGCATGAATTGGAGTTATGGGGACTATAGCCAGCGTTGACCGATATACAGATGCGCTTGCAGTTCCGATTACAGCTCCGATTACAGTTCCGATATTCGATACAATCTTACCGCAGCTTTGCGGCTGCTTCTCTCTCTCTGTTCCTCTCTCTCTCTCTCTCTTGGTTTGCCTTAACTAATTTCCCATTGTTGCGTGCAGTGAAAGTGTTTGCATTTTCTTTGGGTTTTTCTGGTCTTTCGGTTTTTGGACCCTTTTCGAAGGGGGGCGTGGGAGAGGGAAGGGAAGGGGGCACTGAGCGACTTTCTGGTTTTGGTATTTTTACGCTTTGTTGAGCTGCGCTTGTTACACTTTTCGTTTGCATAAAATCGGTATTTAATGCGAGATCTCTCGCGTTTCCCTTTCTCTCTACATCTCTCTCACTCTCTCTACCCTTCTCCCTCTTCTTCTTCTTTCTCTTACAGCTGGACGAGAACGCACTGCTGGAGCAGCTGGCGGACCATGAGCGGGCGCTGCTCTTCGGCACGCAAGCAGGTAAGTTCTTGCTTGGGCTCAGCAGATTGGAAAGATTAAAGAGAGAAGACTAAACTCAGTAGCATAGATCAGTTTATCTGTGCTAGTGTGTGTATGTGTGTGTGTGTGTGTGGAAAGTTTTCGGTTTTGGGGCCAGCGTGGAAAATCAATGGCAAATGCTGCTGACAGGCAAATGCATGCAGAATGAGAAGTGCAACGTGTAATTACGATAACTTATCGAGGCAGCAATCAGAAGAGGGCAGGCATGGGCGGGGAAGGAGGAAGGAGGAAGACTGGCTTCAGGTTAAACTTGTAGGGGGGTCATCAAAGCAAAGGCAGCTGCTCAGTTATAGTTCATTGAAGCGACTGAAAAGACTTGATGAGTTAATGACTGCCTATCGAATATTGTTATCGTTTAAGTTGTGGAAAGTTTTTAAAAGAACAGCGACTTGCAAAGGCAAAGAATATCAGCAGATGCAGTAGATGCAGAACAAGCTTATTCTCTATAACTTTTGGCTAAAATCAACTACTTATCGAATATATCGAGTATTTATCGATTGCTACATGAATTTTAGAGTCTGAAATATAATGCTGGTTTACTAACTTATTTATAAACAACAATTAGCAGAATTATGACTATAGGCGATTCAAATTGACTACTTATCGAATATATCGATTTTTTATCGATAACCTATAACAATAGTTGACGGACCCATTGATTATTGTTAAGATATTTAACCCATGATGACTTTATAATTGACATAGACTTGTTATCGATTACATATGCATTATTTATCGATTGCTTTACACATTAATTTTGTGGTTTATTTGGTAACAAGTCAGTTAGCGTACTAATAAACATAAATTTATCAAAATTGAGTTGTCATCGATATTATATCGATAATTAATCGATAACATTTTAAACACATTTCAAACCTAAAACTACAGATCATCATTAAACTAACTGTGTATACAATTTAGAGGCAATTATAGAGTTATCGATTAATTATGAGGTGCGTTTCGATTGTTTATGCCATAAATTAATAGGTAATAAAGCAACCGCACTTGCTTTTATATTCGGCACGCGCCAATTCAATGCACAATTGCCAATGCGCAATGACGTGGCTGCTGTGTGAGATTTGGGCGTGACTGCACAGTGGGACAGGGGGGCGTGGTGTCTTGTTTGTGGGGCGTGTAAACGTTTATTATTGATTCTACGGAATTTGCATTCTTCTCGCTCGTGCGCTCGGTTCACCTGGCTTTGGTTTCGCTTGTTTACCTTGCAGCGCCCGTATTCAAATTGGTTCACCTGGCGCGACGCAGCGCACAACAGGAGCAGCGACGTCAACGTCGCAGCACCACACAAGGTGAGTTCTTGTTCTTGTTGTTGTTGTTAATGCGTGCAACAGCAGGCGGTGGCAGGCGCAGCATCTCGTGCTGCTCCAGTTGCGGATTGTTTAATTAATTCCAATTGAAATTTCAATTTCAAATTCAAATTCGTAATGTGAATTCATTCTGCAGCCGGCAAAGTGGAGGCCGAGCTGCAGTTGGAACAGATGCCGCAGCAGCTGATCGACGACGCCTTCATCTTTATACG
Source organism: Zaprionus camerounensis (assembly GCA_018904165.1). Classification (NCBI taxonomy): domain Eukaryota; kingdom Metazoa; phylum Arthropoda; class Insecta; order Diptera; family Drosophilidae; genus Zaprionus; species Zaprionus camerounensis. The sequence goes on from JAEIFS010000037.1 coordinate 1,939,790, forward strand.
CCGCACAGCGAATACGTCGCAGTTTGTGGAGCATTCGCCGCAATTGCTGCAGCGTCTGGAGCGTTGCTTCTATAGGAGTCCATGGGCAGCGCTGGACTTGTGCGACGGGCAGAGTGTGGTGAGTAAGATTCCTTATCCATATATGTGCTGTGCTAAAGAGAGTTATCGAATAGTTATCGTTTTAGTTGTTGACTACTTTCAAGAGTTAACCGTCTTTTGAAGACTTAGATTAGCAGTTGCAACAATTGATGAATGTTGAACTTGTATTTGGGGCGATACCGATTATTTATCGTATTAATCGATTATTTACTGGTTGCTTAACGCATCCATTTAAGAGCTCACACGATCTTGGCTAGTTGGCTTGCTCATAGACATCAACTAGTCAAAAAAGTGTTGTTATCGATAGCATGTCGATTATTTATCGACTTAATTGATTATTTATTGGTTGTTTAACGCTTTAATTTAAGTGTCAAATATACGCAGTCTAGGTAGCTTGCTTATAGGCGTCAAATAGAGTTGTTATCGATTGCATATCGACTATTTATCGAATTTATCGATTTCTTATTGGTTGTTTAAATTACAGTGTCATAAAGGCACAGTCTAGATAGCTTGCTTTTAGCCGTGAAATAGAGTTGATATCGATTGTATATCGATTATTAATCGCATTTATCGATAGCTTATTGATAACCCAATGCATCAGTTTGAGGGCTCATGTCATTGGAGGCTAGTTACTTGCTCATTGACATCATCCTGTCATTATCGATTGCATATCGATTGCTTATCGATAACATATCGCGTGCATTTCAAACTTATAACGACTGTTCGTCATTAAGTTCAGTGTAGTTACTTTCTAGCAATAATTAGAAACTTATCGATTAATTATAAACCCATTTTTCGATTGTTTTTCCCACTCTCATAACACTCTCGTCTCTTCTCTATTTCTCTCTCTCTCCCCCAGCGTGGTGTCTTCCAGCAGAATGCCAGCAACTTTGTCATACAGCCACTGCCAGCGCGCTTTGGCGCAGCAACGCATGTGCTCTACCAGGCGCGCTTAGATAAGAGCGATGACAGCAACAACAACAACAACAACTCCACAGAGACGACACCGTTAGACAGTCAACTGCAGTTCGAGCCCGATGCAGCGGAATTCAACGAACCGCAGCCGCAGCAGGCAGCACGACGCCAGCAGCAGCATCAGCATCGCAGCAAGCCACAGCAATCGCAGCTGCGTCTGCGCTACCAGCCGCGTCATCATCATCATCATCATCAAAGCAGCAGCGGCGGAGCCAGCTCCAACTCCGTTACGCCGCGTCATCGTCGGCACATTGGAGGAGGTGCCCCTCGTCGCTGGCCAGCGCCACATGAGCTGCACATTGAGACGGCGATCTTTGTGGACAGCGATCTCTATCGGCACATGGAGCGCAACTTTCCCAAGGATACAGAGAGTCACCTGATACGCTTTGTGCTGGCCATGATCAATGGGGTGCAGTTGCTCTACCATCATCCCACGCTTGGTAGACGCATCAATTTTGTGCTAAAGCGTCTGGAGATCTTTCGCAAGGATCCGCCCGAGCTGCGTCGCTCCAGTGACATCGATACCTATCTGAGTAACTTCTGTATGTGGCAGAAGAGTCTCAACCCCTCTTCGGATGCTGATAGTTTGCACTACGATCATGCGGTGATCCTCACTGGGTTGGATCTCTATGTGTTGGGAAAGAATGGCAAAGTGATGAGCCAGGTGGTGGGTCTGGCTCCTGTGGCGGGCATGTGCACGCCCACCTCCTCCTGCACCATCAACGAGGGCAAGCACTTTGAGAGTGTCTTTGTGGTGGCACACGAGATCGGACACAAGTGAGTAGAGGGTGCTAGAGTGGCCTGATCTGCAGCTGATCTCTGTCTAATACACGACTAATCTCTGCCTCTTCTGTGTCTCTTTGCAGCCTGGGCATGCGTCATGATACCAAGGAGAACAGCTGTGATCCCAGTCTGCACATCATGTCGCCCACTTTGGGCAGTGGCAAGATCACCTGGTCCAAGTGCTCCCGCACCTATTTGGATGAGTTTCTAGCGTAGGTAGTGACAACTATTCCTCCACAAACCCTACTCAATTTCCTTCTCTCTCTTCCCAGTCAGAGCCAAGCCGAGTGCCTCTTCGATCGTGGACAGTTTAAGGCGCATTTGGATCACTCCGCTGAGGGCATGTTGCCTGGCGAACGCTTTGATGCTAATCAGCAGTGCATGCTGAAGTATGGACAGAGTTCGGTGAGGGCGAGCACACAGAGCAAGTCGGATATTTGCCACGACCTGCACTGCCAGCGAGAGAGACTCACCTGGACCTCGCATCCAGCACTGGAGGGCACCGAATGTGGGGATAGCATGGTAAATATGAGGCAGCTGCTAGTAGAAGTACCAACTAAGTCATCTCTCTTCCTCTCTCTCTCTATTTCAGTGGTGCCGCGGTGGTTACTGCGTGGCGCGTCCCACCCCGGAGGCAGCAATGAGTTCGCTAAAGCAGCTGAGTGGATTGGCCAAGCCTAGTTATGAAAAGAACAGCGCCAGCTTTGCCTCCGATGCAGGTAAAATGTCCGCTCAGCTGCAGGAGTACAAGAGCAGCGCCACCAACAACGAGGTGCACTTGGGTCTCAGCACATGGAGCGATTGGGGTGAGGCCAGTGAGTGTGCTTCGGGTTGCCTCTATGGCGCCTCCCATCGCCTGCTCGAGGGCAGCACGGGATTGAGAACGTACAATCGCAGTTGCCTCAATTATCGCCAGCGTTGCATGGGACGCGATCGACGCTTCGAGACCTGTCGCGCCAAGCAGTGCTACAGTGTGCCCGTGCAGACTATAGGAGCCTATGCCACGCAAGTCTGCATGAAGGCCAGGAAGTCTGACAATGAGTTGACTGGCGAGGGACAGCAACTGAGTGCTTCTATAGGTGGGTTGAGGAAAGGTAACTGAATCAGAACTATACTAACATTTGTATATTCCCTGCATCCTTCTTGATTACTTCTTTCTTGGCTCCTTCCTTCTTGCTTCCTATCTACTTGACTCTTTCCTTCTTGGCTCCTTCTTTCTTGAGTCCTTCCTTCTTGGCTGCTTCCTTTATGACTCCTTTCTAATCTCTTTCCTTCTTGGCTCCTATCTCCTTGACTCTTTCCTTCTTGATTACTTCATTCTTGGCTCCTTCCTTCTTGGTTCCTATCTACTTGACTCTTTTCTTCTTGGCTTCTGCCTTCTTGACTCCTTCCTTCTTATATATTTCCTTCTTGCCTCCTTTCTTCTTGGCTCCTTCCTTCTTGGCTCTTTCCTTAATGTCTCCTTCCTTTTTGGCTGCTTCTGTCTTGACTCCTTCCTTCTTGGCTGCTTCTTTCTTGACTCTTTCCTTCTTATCTCTATCCTTCTTGCCTGCTTGGCTTCTTTCTTCTTGGCTCCTGCCTTCTGGGCTCTTTCCTTCTTGCCTCCTTCCTTCTTGACTGCTTTTTTCCTCCATTCCTGCCTTATTCCTCCCTGCTTCCCTCCGTCTTTCCCTCTTCTTCCTTCCCTACAGAGGATTCCTGCAAAGTCTTCTGCCGCACGCGCAGCAACGGCACCAAATCACGTCGCTGGACCTTCCCGGATGGCACCACCTGCCGTGCACAGCATCATGGCGTCAGTGACATTGCCTACTGCATTGCTGGACGCTGTGAGCGCTTCTCCTGCGACAATGCCACCAGCAACTTCTTCAAAATGGACACAGGTTTCTGTGCCACACGTGAGCCACGTCCACAGCGCGATGCCACGCAGCTGGAGAGCAAGCAGCACAGCAACTACTACAACAACAATAACAATAACAACAACAATGTGAACTACAAGCCACGCAATCGTTATGAGAATGGTGAGTAGAGTAGCAGGAACCTTCCTCTTCTCTTTCTCTTAACTAACCCCCTCCTTCTCGCCTTGCAGAGGTGGCCATGCGCAGCTTCCATGGACAGGACAATCACATTCCCTCACCCTACAAGCGCAAGAGCTACGCTGAATACAATTACAACTACAACAACAACAACGAGGCTCCACCACCTCCCTCCGCCTCGTTGGTGGCAGAGTCACTAACCCAACCGGAGTGGCAAGTGAAGTCTGGTTGCCACTCCAGCTGCATGGCCGATTCACGTGGTGTACAGGCAGTGGGCTCCACACACACAGGCAAGGACAACATACAACTCTGCACGCACAAAGTGAAGCCCTGCGAACGTCTCTTCACCCCGGCGGAGTATGCGGAACAAACCTGCGCACGCTTTCGCATGAAGGTGCGTGGCTTGTCCGGCCATGGTGCACAGATCTCTGCCAGCATCGAGGAACCCGATCGCAGTTGCCACGTTGGTTGCCAGGACGAGTTCATCAAGTATCGTTATTATCTGGTAAACGGCGCCAAGGGTTACTTCCCGCTGGGCACACGTTGCTCACAGGTTGGTAGACGCTTCTGTGTGTATGGCAAGTGCCTGGAGTTTGGGGCAGACAATCTGCCACTGCAGCAGTCCCACATCAGCTTGGCACTCTTCAGCAGTGGCAGCAACAAGCGCAAGAAGCGCAGCTTTCTCTACTACGATCCTGTCAACATCACGGAGACCATCACACAGGATCTGCTCAACAGCATTGTGAGCAGTATTATTGACTTTGAGCGCCAGCATCTAGGTAAGTTGAGGGGGGGGAGGTACTTCTATATAGTATTGCTAATCAGTTATGCCATCTTCCTTAGGTGATGCCTCCACTGCCGCCGTCGAGCACATCGAACTGTCCAATCCCATACACGTCTCCACGGACGAACTGACAACTGAGAATTAGCTTTTACTTTCTATATATACATACGATATACTATATATGCTGCCCCCCTCCTCACCTACTGCCCCTCTCAATAACCAAGCTGCTAGTGTAAGTCTAGTTATAAGTCCCAAGTTGCTGCAAGTTGTACAAGTAATAGCTCAAATATATGTCTCGTGCGTGTGTGTGAGTGTGACTGAATGTTCGCCGTGTATCGGCTAAATTTAGCCTTTGGCCCTTTGGCTTTATATTTAGTTAGCGGGGGGCCGACATAGAATTGGTTTACATATCGCCTATTTCACTCGTCTTTACCCAATTCTATTTCAGTGCTGCCCACTTGGCTTTTTTGGTGTGATATCTAGCTTTTTTCTAGCTTTTTAGAGAGGGAGAAAGACGAAAAGAGTATAGCGGGACAACTAGCTATATTTTGGTTTAGACTGATTACTGCACATGGTAATTGAACAAGGGATCGTGTCGTGAAATCTTAATGAAATACAGTACACTTCCTATAGTACGGGCCACTAGTTCCTACTTATGGACTACCCTTACTACCTAACATAGCTACAAAACATGCAGTTTTTTTTTATTTGGAATAATGACAGTTTTTTTGTTTTCAATTCTAAATTGCGGAAAAACTAGTGAGGCTACAACAGCAGGCTACTTTTTCAGAACTGTTTTTCATGCTCTCACTTTTACAAAAGAAAAACAGTTTTGAAAAACGCAAGGGAGGCGTGGGAGAGTCAAAAATAGGTTTTTAAAAGTTTTTTTTGTTTTTTTAACAGTGCACTGTAAAGAATTAATCAAGAGCAAAGTTAAATTTTTAAATTTCCCCGCCCCACCGCCCCAGGCGCCAAAAGGCGGGTTTTAAAACGGTCTTTATTAAAAACAAACGAGGGAAACTCAAAAATGAGGCTACATTTTGGAACCTTCTCCTGCGCGAGCTGTACACTTTACGAACTTGGAAGCGCTGTGTACTGATAAATGAAGAAAAAAGAACGAAATGGAAAATCCGCAAGTCGCTAGCTCCTCTAGTTTCGTTTAAATTTCGAATTGAAAAACGAAAAAAAATGCCGTTATTCGAAAAAATTGACAGCTTTTTTGACGCTAACAGAAAATAAGCGCTGCACGGTATGCAATACAATATTAATTTGTTATCTGTTATTTATTCTGTTAAAATCAGCCAACCCCTGTAGATGAGTCGACTGAGGGGTTCCGGGTTCGAATCCCGGGGGAGGGGGGCACGGTTTTTAAAAAAGTTAGCCGGCGCGTCTAAATGGGCTGAATATTAATTAAAGATGACAAGGACACAAAGTGGTAAATGGATTTCCCCGTATGACTTAAAATAAAAATAAAAAGATAAATGAAAATTAAAAAAAAACAAAAACAAGACAACTGCCTGCATACACACACATACACACCTGCAAACTCCTTACACTCCCACACACAGTCACACACACACACTTCACTTGCCTGCATACTAAAGCAGTAGTTTGCCACGCCCACACTCACTCAGCGCCCAACTAGGACTCGTTGTGGTGTTTCCATTTTTGGCGTTTGCATGCACAGCCATTACCAATATTCGATAGCAAAAGGGATAGCAGCAACAATAACTACACACACAAACAGACAGACACATATACAGGCACACTCAGTCAGCCTGGCATTGGTGTGCGTGCGCTAGAAATTAGATAAAAACACCTACAAAACGCTGAATATGCCGCAGTCGTCAAGTAAAGCGCGCCCCGTGCAAACAAAAAAAAAAAAAAACGACAAAAAGGAAAAGTGAAAATTGTGTGGGAAATTGTTAAAAAGGAAAACGGCAATTTGTGTAGCAGCTGCAAGTGCAAGTACAAGAAGTTGTGTGGCAAGTGCGCGTTATTGTTGTTGCCTGTGTGTTTAGTGAGTGTGTGTGTGTGCGAGCTTGGCCTTTGGCCTTAACTCTTGCAACGCGTACGTTGACCAGCGTGCACCGGCACATTGCACAAGTTCAATGCACCTGCTGCCCTGCTGCCCTGCCCTGTTGCAATCACATTAATAATGCGCAAATGTGTTGAGCATTAAGTGCTTAGTTGCCGAGTTGTGGCCTCGTTAGGCGGCTAATTGGAATTCCAAATGCGGCATTGACATTTCATTGCTGCCATTCCCAGTCGAAGTCCTTTGGGGACTCATTAAATTGGGTCACATACCCCGTACAGCCTTGAGCCAGCACACGCATCCCAAGCTAAGTGTGTCACTTAATATCTCCTTCCCCTCTTTAGCTGGACACACGCAATGCGGACAGAACGCGGACAGCGGACAGTCGCCAGTTGTCTCAATTAGTCATTTTTGCCGTTTCCCAATTTTCAATTCAATATTTCATTCCATTTGCAGTTGTTGTGCTCAATGAAAGTTCACATCGCGTCGCCGGCACGTGCTACAATTGCCACGTACGCGCAGGACCTTGAAGCCACTTCATAAATACAACCTGACTCTCTCTTTATATATGTGTGTGTGTGTGTGTGTGTTGTGCCAGTTTCGATCATATTTGAAATCGAATTATTGATTTGTGTGTTAATTACTTTATTGTTGTTGTCGTACGTTGCTTGCTCTGTCTGCTAGCCTGCAATTGAATTCCTCAGTTATTCAGCGCGTAGGCGTTGCCCGCATAAGTATGCAACGGTTATAGTGAGTCAACTGCAGCTGTGCTGACCTGATAACAAAATACTACGCTTTTTGTACACTGCGTGTTCGTTGGCGCCAACACGCCATACAAGTTTTGTGCATTAGGGTGGGCAAATTAAATTATCAATTTTTAAAGAAGGATATCTGCAGAGTGGGGAGTAGGAGAATTCATTTGAAATTGATGGCAATTTAAGGGGAAAATATGATGAATTTATGGACATTCAACGGGAAATTCAATTAAATTTATTTTACACGAATTAAAGTGAATGTTGAGTATCAGAAAATAACAGAAAATTGCTGACATAGTTCCGGCAAATACACAGCCATAATTTTTGAAGAGGGGCTTGTCTAATAATTGCCACAAATTAGGGGAATACCTCCACTAATGAGGGCAATAAAGTTCCAAAGTTTCTGAGAAATTGTTTCCACTTATAACCCCTTTCATTGCCAACACTACTGCAATTCCCAAACATATGTATTTATGTGCCACATTAAGTTGCTGGTAGAACACTTTAGGTTCTGTTGGTTTAACCCGAAATTAGGCTGACCATGCTTTGGATACTATCTATATGAATGCAGTTCCTAATTTTGTGAGAAATTGTTTCCAATTTGAACCAATTTCATTGCTTACACTTCTGCAATTCCTACACATAATTAAGTTCCTGGTAAAACACTTTAGGTTCTGTTGGTTTTACCCACAATTAGGGTGACCATACTCAGTATACTATCTATATGAATGCAGTTTGCTAAGCAGTTGTTGGCTTATTTCATATGCAGACACGCAAGCCGCAACTTGCAATTGGCCAATTGACAAGCGACAACAATAACCACAACCACAACAAACAGCACCACAACAACAAACAGTAGCAAGAGCAGAGCAACAACAACAACAACAACAACACCAAGCAGTACAACAACAACTGTTAGCATTGCCAACTGACCACACAAAATGCGTATTGTCAGGCCGTTGCAAGTCAGACGTCGTTGAACTTGCAACGACAACGGACGCCGCAAACGGACAGCAGAGGTGAGAAAAAAATTCACTAGTGTTCAAAAAAAAAACAGTGTTGAAATGTGCCGCATGACTCGTGACTGGAGCAACGTGCAGAGTCGCGGACTTTAAAGCAGCTGAGGTACGAAGGCAAAAGAAGATTTGCAAAGGAGGCGCAATGCCACCAAAGCGTAGACGCCGCTTTCACGGCCTCTATTACCATTCATCGCCGCCAAAGGGTGAGTAGCAGCTGAATGAGTGTGTAGCAGTGTGTGTGTGTGTATGTGTGTGTGAGTGAGTGCGTGTGAGTCTATTCATTCATTCATTTGCATTAGTTGCACCTAATTGACTCAATTACAATTTATGTTTGGCAACCAATTAAGGCACGCAAACTCTCTCTCTCTCTCTCTCCCTCCTTCCTTACTCTCTGTTTCCCTTCTCGCTCTACCCCTCTCTCTCTTTCTCTCGCTCATGCGTGACAAAGCGCAGACATGGCCAAAATTTGCATATTGCGTGCCCCAAATGGGGGCACATTACAAGTGTCGCAGGCTCAACAAGTTCCCCCTCTCCATGCAAGGCGATTAAGTGGCAATCGCTAATGCGTCATTTCCGTGGCATTTGTTGCCTTTTGATTGCCTACAAGACACACACTCCAACACACACACAGGCACACACATATGTAGCTTACACATGTGTGTGGAACATAAAGCAAAGTTCTAGCAATAAAAGTGCTTTTTGTGCGCGTTTTCATTTACATATGCGGCTAATGAAACTGTTGTTTACCCAAGCTGAGAACTATAAGTAGTAGACACACACACACACACACACATATATATATATACATATATACATGCACATACTTCCACACACATACTTCCACTCTCACTCCCACTCCTACTTCCCACTCACATTCTTTTGCCGCCCACCTCTGTTATTTATTCACCTACCGAGCGGAAGAGCGCGTACAGGACGCAATTACCTGCCCCTCTCCCCACCCCTTTTTGGCCACCATGGCAAATGGCACAACAGCAGCGATGAAAAAGGCAAAAAAGGCCAATGAAAGTAGTAGTTGTAGTAGAGAAAAAAAAGCTAAAAATGAGAAATAACACATTGAGCTGTCCTAAATTCAACACCTTGGACGGTCAGCGGCATTAGTTGGCCAACGTGGCTCAAAGCTGGCACACGCAATACGAGTAGCAGCAGCAGAAACACAACTGGACAGCAGTCAGTAAAAGGCACACTTCAAGTAGGCTGGGTTTTAGTTTCAACACACACACTGAATGATTAATAAGCAAAGCCTTCACTCATATCGATAAATCCATAAACCATATAGAAATACAAATATATATATATATATATATATATATATACATATATATATGTATATACATATATAAGTGTATTGTAATTGTGCAACATGTCTGATCCAATTGCAGTTATGCCCATGAACGGACAGGCGGCGGGCCAGAATGGACGCAAGCGGCGCGACAATGACGGTGCGTATGAGTAATATTTCTTTGAACGTCTGCAGCTGTCGCTTTACCCAGCTACGGCTTGAATATTTCAACTTAAGACGGAAGCGGGCGTTACGTTTACGACCTTGACGAGTGCAAGGCGTTTTCAAAGTTGCCAAAAGTGCTGGGGAAAGTCGAGGGAAAGTCGAGGAAAAGTCGAGGAAAAGTTGTTGAGACTTTAAGTTGAGCATTTGCTCGCATTTCACTTTTTAATTTAGTTTTACTTGCAAATTGCATGCAAGCACGAAGGCAACATCCAAATTGGTAACTAAAAACGGCCCAAAAGTGAAATCGAAAACTGCAGAGCGAGGCGGTGGGCGTGGCAGGGAATGGGGTTCGAATTGGGGTTCGTTTTTGTGTAGCTGCTAAATGAATTTTTCTTTGCTAATAGATTTCTCGGTGAAGTTATCGACCATTCGCATCTGGATGCACGAAAAGGACATTGGCAAGCTGACGCGCATATTGTGGGCGGGCCAGGGGCAACGCCTCTGTCAGCAGGCGAGCAATAATGGGCGTGTCAAGCGTTTTCTGGCCGCAGTGCCGCATGTTATGGTAAGCAGGAAGAGAAGGCAGGCAGAAGAAGTGCAATTGAAGTGCATATTGATATCTCTGTCCCTTTCTGTATCTCTCCCTCTCTTCCCTCTCTCCCCCACAGAATGCCAGCAAGGATCTGCATCAGGCAGTGATCGACAACAATCTGGAGACTCTGCAACAGCAGCTGGAGCCACCAGTGCCCTCTGCCCTTGTCACCGCCAAGGATGGCAATGGCTTGAATGTGATACACAAGGCCGCTGGCTTGGGGCACACCAAGATGCTTGAGTATCTCATAGGACTGTGGCCCGAGGGTGCACATGAGTTCGATATTACAGGCAAGACGCCGCTGCACTGGGCTGCCAGTGCCAAGAACAACATGCGCTGCTACACCCTACTCACACAGGCAGGCTGCGATGAGGAGGCCTTGGATTACGTGAGTTGCCAGTCAGAAGAAGAAGCGAGAGAGGAGTAAGTGGGGGGCAGGCAATTAAAAGCCTTTTTTATTGCAGAAAATGAAGACGCCCTCGTATTACCGTCATAAGCCGCACGAAATCGAACGCGCCTTCCTGGTTTTCGTGCCAGAGGCGCCGCGCATCAGTCCGGGCAGTGTGGTGGACTGGGAGGCGCTCAGCTCGGAGGATGGCAACGATAGCAGTGTTGGCGGCGATGCCAGTCGTAGCAGCAGCAAGCAGAGCAAGGTAAGGCAGGGGAGAGGGAGGTACTTCCCTTTGGCTAATTGAAAAGCTTGTTACAGAAACTGAACCTTAAACCCGGCGGCGCTGACATTGGGTCAGGTGATGGCCCTGCAAATGGTCGTAAATCGCTGGACGACAGCGCTGAGAACACCTCAGAGCTCGACACGAACGATGGGTAAGTGACTTGACATTCATGTGGCCTTTGGCAGTGTGGGCGTAGAAGGCGTGCCAAGAGTTTGGGTGGGTGCTAAACTTTGGCTGGCTTTGAAGTTTGTTTGTTGTGTGCGCGGGGGTCGCTTCGGTTTGTTTTCTTTCGCATGGCTTTTTTTGAGTGGTTTTTTGCATTTTGACATGCTCTCTCCCCCCCCTCCTGCCTCATCCCTCGTGTGTGCAGTACCAGTGCCAATGATGAGGAGGATGATTTGTCCAAGGCCGATGGTGAAGGCGAAGCGGAAGCGGAGACGGAAGCTGCTCCGCCCTTGCGGCGACCGGAAACTCCTGCAGCACTGGGCGCAGGTGATGCCAGTGAATCGGCTGGGGAAACCGAAAGCGAAGCTGAGGTAAGTTGCTGCTGCTGCCACAGATCTAGCGGGGAACAAGCTGCAAGTTCTGACTATATACTGGCTGAGTTCTAGCTAAGTTCTAGCTTGAAATTGGCTGAGCTTCCCTTGCTGTGATCGTCTTTTTGTAGTCTTTAGCTGCTTTGCACCCTGCGCTTTTGCTGTGTACAGAGGGAAAGAGCTGCAGTTTCATATTCACACACACACACACACAGACACAGACACACATGCGTACACACACTAACTGTATATAATGGACACGGCTTTCTCAGTTCGAGTGATTGAGGCGTTAGCATAAGGAACTCTGAATGGGAAAGCAATCAGTCGACACTTTTTACCTTTACAGAATATTGCAAGAGCTGTAAACGACGAAGCAGAGGGAGAAGGAGAAGCAAAAGAAGAAGCAGAAGGAGAAATAGAAGGAGATGGAGAAGCTGAAGCAGAGAAAGTTGAAGCAGAGACAGCAACAGAAGCAGAGGCAGAGAAAGAAGCAGCAGCAGAGACTGAAGAAGAACCTGCAGCAGCTGATTCAGAAGTGGAACAGGAGGAGAAGGAAGCGCAGAGTGAGGAAAATGCAACTGAAAAGACTGAAGCGATTGAGAATGGCGTAGATGAGGCAACGGAAACGGAAGCACAAACGGCAACAGCAACGACACAACTGGAGAATGGAAATCACACAGAGGAAGCTGTAGAAGCTGAGAAAACTGTCGATGAGAATGAAGAGAATGAAGAGGAGGACGACGATGAGGTACAGATGGGCACGCTGTAGATGCTTGCCACACACACACACGACTGGTGCAGTCAGTAGATTGATTGAATGATTGATGTTTGCTGTGACATTGTGAACTGTACAGAACAAAAGAAAAACTTAAAAAAAAACCTAAACCAGCTGCTGGCACAAATTTCTCAACAAATTTCTATCAATTGTAGCCGCCACCCGCAACTGCAACTGCAACTGCAACTGCTTAGAGAATAACCCAACCCCGTCCACAACCACGTCGTGTATATTTTGTAAACGCAACCAGCAGACATACAACATACATATCTCTCTCTATATATATACCTACTATATACCTATCTTAACCGTATAAACGTAACTTAATCAATAACCAATTAAAAATGAGAAACGACAAACTGCAATAAAATAACCGCAACTTGTGTGTTTTGTTTTCGTATCGCACTCAAACTCAACTTAACCTATTTGTTTTCGTCTACCTATCTATCTCTATCTCTTTCTCTCTCTCTTGCTCGCTCTGTCTGTGTGTGTGTGTGTATGTGTGTGTGTGTGTGTTTGTTCGTTAGATCAAATCATTGGCAATTTTCGTTTCGTTTTGCGCAAATCGATTGGCCAAAATCAGCAGCTGCTTTGAGGCAGATATGCCTCCAATAACACACTATTCTATAAAGGATATAGTATATATATATATAATATATATATAATATATATATATATGTAGTATACTGTACTTCCTGTGCATATGCCATGTCATTTCACTTTCATGCGCGCCTGTCAGGCCGCCATTCAAATGGCAACTGAGCATGCAAACGTCAAGCGCAGCGCAGGCACATTGCATTAGATATCGTATGATATATATGGCTATATACTATATATATGCATATATAGTTCCAACAGTGCCGTGTGGGCGTTGCGCTGCAAAACTAATATGTTATTTTGATGCTATCTGGCATCTATCGCGGGTAATAAACAGCGTCAGTTGCATTTCGTGGCGTATGCGCAACATGCACATTGCGTATACGCCCTGGGTTATATACTGTATATTTATTTGCACCGATTAATCCTGCACCAACTTTGTCGTAGTCCCTGTAGTGTCCTTGTGTTTGTTTGTTTGTTGTTTGTCGTAACCTTGTGCCGCACCGTACTTGCTCCGAGTCCGACTCCACAGAAAACTACAAGCGCAATTCTCTGCAGGATGTGATAGCGGCCACGCCAGCAACGCTGGATAAGGAAGTGGTGCAGCAGCAACAGCAACAGCAGCAGCAGGATAACGATGGCGGCGACTCACTCACCTCATCCCTGGCCATCGAGGGCTTTGTGCAAGGCGCCTCTGAGGATTTTACAGTTCAGTCTCAAACTGCAGCTTATGAAGTTGATGAAGTATAAGCGGCTTGCCCTTTTCTAACTCTCTCTCTCTCTATCACACACGCGCTACTGCAGCTTTAACTCTGTCTGTCTATCTCTCTCTCTCTCTCTCTCTCTCTCTCTTACTACTTCCGTTCACCTTGCACCCCTCCTAGCGCTTTTACTCCATCCCAGCACAGAACTTTGTCCTTGTGCGCGTGCCAAATGTAGCTTATGTTTTGCCTTTCACAGGATGCGCGTCTGCAGCAGATCATTGAGTCTGGAGACTTGGAACAGCTGGCCGAGATTGTGCTCAATGGCGAGGGCGGAAGATTGCTGGGACTGAAGTCCAAGGAGCCTGAGATACAGGCTTTTCTTAACAATGTGCCCAGTTATATGGTAGGTAGCAACCTCATCTCCATCTTATATCCGTTGTCCATTGGGCAGATGAGTATTAAAGTCTTCCTCAAGTGAAAATGTATATAACATGCAGAAGAAGTCTCCCACAAAGTATATATATTCTTGTTCAGCGAGTTCATAGCCATTTCTGTCTGTATGAACGCCTATATCTCAGAGATTATAAGAGCTAGAAGTAACAAATTTGTTGACAGTATGTTACACGCAGACAAACTTATAATAAGAACTTGGCCACGCCCACTGCCGCTTTGAAAAAACGTTAAAAATCGAATTGTAAGCTTACATTCAAATACAGAACCTTTATTTTAGCTATGCGCAATAATTAAACCTGTCTAAATAAGTTCTCCAAATTTCATTTCGAATAGATAATTAACATAAAAGTTATTAAGGAAATCATTTTAGTGGAAGAGCAGATTTCGCAGTAGAAATGGTATATAACAGTCGATTACTCTAGCTTCCTTTCTGCTCTTTTCAATTTCCCACTAATTGCTGCACTTGCTCCGCCTGCACAGGAGAAAATCCATCGCGTGCACGATGCGGCACGTGACGGCGGTTTGTTGGCACTGCAGCAGGCGTTGGATCGCCGGAAGTTTGCCATTGCAAAGAACGACATATCCCCGAATGGCGCCACAGCGTTGCACGTTGCCGTGCTCTTTGGACACACCGGTAAGTTGTATAGGGAACGGGGGTAGGGGGAATTATGTCACATTTTTGTACATGTTGCTCTCTTTTGCCACGCTGCTTCCGCCTTCGTTCGCGCAGACATCGTGCGGTATTTGGCCTCACGCTTTCCGGAGACCATGGCAATTACGGATAATGACGGACGCACCGCGCTGCACTATGCGGCCACAATTAAGGACAACGGTCACTTCTACAACGTGCTCTCGCAACTGGGCGCCAATCCTAAGGCAGTGGATAAGGTATGTCGCCCAGGTTTGGTTTAGGCATAATTTATAGCCTCCGTCATTATGAAGAACACGCACTTTCGTATTCCAAATTCAATATTTATAGAGCGAAGTGTGAAGTACTTAAAGAAAGTTCTGTACTGTGGAATATGGGGAAACTCTTGTCTCTAGTTTGAAGTTCTTTAGTTTGATCTAAGCTAAGGAAAACCAGTAAGAAAAGCAACAGTCGCGCGGCACGCGACAGTGGGATACCCTTCGACCTATGTTCCTATATATGTAGACATATACATATGCACATACTTTGAAATTATTCTCGACAGATGGCGCTCGCGCTTCGCGCTCGCCCGCCTCCCTTGTTAGCTGACACAAGCACTTGGTTTTATGCACATACTTTCTTAAATAACTTTTGTGTTTATTGACCGATCGGATTACAATTTCGAGAATACGTAGATATTTTAATGAGCTTTGTGTATGTTAAAGT
Source organism: Zaprionus camerounensis (assembly GCA_018904165.1). NCBI lineage: Eukaryota > Metazoa > Arthropoda > Insecta > Diptera > Drosophilidae > Zaprionus > Zaprionus camerounensis. Next base: position 1,955,423 of record JAEIFS010000037.1, read on the forward strand.
CAGAAAGTTGTATCTTTCATACAGCGCTTATAAATTGAGTTCAAAAATTAATTATTAATTTGCGGGGGCGGTGGGCGTGGCACCCAACATTTGAAATAAACTTCATCTGCGCCGGCTACACAGAAATGTTCATGCCAAATTTGGTAACTCTAGCTCTTATAATAGCTGAGATCTGTGTGTTCATCTGGTCATCCATACATCCGGACATCCGGACATCCGGACATCCGGACATCCGGACATCCGGACAGACAGACAGACATGGCTCAATCGACTCGGCTAGTGATCCTGAGCAAGAATATATATACTTTATGGGGTCTGCCACGCCTCCTTCTGCCTGTTACATACATTTGCACAAAGTTAGTATACCCTTTTTTGACCATTTTCAATGGTCGAAGGGTATAAAAACGAGGTTCCCCTGCTTACTGGATTGAAGTTCTTTTAATCTACTTCTTGGTCAACAAGTTGCAGTGGTATCCTAGTCTTATTTTATAGCTGCAGTTCTCAAGTAAAAAATCCCTCAATTATGCTGTACATAATATGTACAGGTTCTACAAGGCAAACTCATTCATAGTCTGATTTTCATTATAAACTTTCTTTAACAAATTTCTGGCACATCAGAACTTTGCATCAACATTTTAATGTAATTCTTAGTAAGCTCGTTTCAGTGCCAGCCTAGCTCAGTTTAGAGTTACTCTATAAATCGAGTTCTGTACTGAAGAATCGTCAAACTATACAGCATACAATGTGTTTAAGGACTCTGTGAATGATCTTGAAAGAAATGAAAGACAATTTAAATAAAGAGAACGTGCTTTCTTTAAACCACCCCTTAGTCATCTTTAAAATTCATTCACTATAAATTAAGTCACTCAAAACTAACCCCCTATGAAACCTTGAAAAACCCATTACGCATTGTAAAGTTTTCCTCAATGGAAATTAAATTCTCCCCAAATTACTATCTATTTTAATGCTTGAGTTTCCTGAAATACTTTCAAGAAATTACGCTTGCCTTACCCAAGAAATACCAACGACTGGGAACTGCAGCAGCTGCCTTGATGGCACAGAGTGTAAATTAAAATTTCATTGGTTAACTCAAATGGGTCAAGGCGCTGCTGTTTGACTTGACTTTCAAGTGTCATGTAGTCATCTAGATATATGTATGTAGGTCGTAGCATAGTCTTGGCGTTGCTTAGTCCTCGAACTCGAACTTGAATCAATACATTATAAATATGAAATGAGGCTGAAGGCGCATTTGAAATTCTCACGCAGCTGGGACACACGCCCGAGTTCTATGTGGACAATGAGAAGCCGCAGAATGTGCTCAACTATTCAGAACTGTTAACCATGTTCGGGGCCGAGGAATTGGAGAACGAGTTGCTCAACGATCAAGGTGCGTTTCTAGTTCATTCCAATTTTGTTTCGATTCCGCTTTGTCTCCTTTCGTTTTGCCTTCGTTCGTTTGTTTTGCATATGAAATCAGTTTTGTTTTGCTCTGCTGTCGCTGGCTTTAGCAGCGTTTTGTTGTTACACGCAATTTCGTTGCACACACACACACACACACACACGCGTGCACTCAATTACCCTCACATACACACACACAGACACATTTAGTTGCTGTGCATTGGTAGTGAAATAATTAAATACGTTTTGTTTGCCAACTCGAACTTCCGGAATTGGTCTGGGCTCGATGACTCTGCCCCGCCAAACATCGATTTTCACTGGCACACACGCCCCACACACACACACACATACACACGCACACACACACACATACACACGCACATGTCCTGCTCACAGAACATGTCGGTCCGCTTTGGTTAGTCAACTTTTGGTGGCTACCACGCGCAGTTGGTCTTGCAGTCGGAAACGGACAGCGGACAGCAACAAAATGGCGGCAAATCGAGAGTTCTTCAACGAGATTATCAATAATATTGATGATATATTCGGTATGGAATCAAAAGATTGACTTGCTGAAAGATAGGGAAGAAGAATGATAAGTAAGAGGAAGGATAAGAAAGATGGAAGTTGGGCTGTGATTAATAGAGTAGAGTATAGAGAGGGTATAGGTCAAGAGATTCTATTTAGACTATAGTATTAAATGAAAGTGTTTTGTGTTTTTAATGTGCTATAAAAGTATTGAAAGAATATAGTCTTAATATGTATTATACTAATTTAAGGTCTTTAAGGCTTTGAATATATATTTAAAGTATTCAGAACATTAATCTAATTCGTTAAGTTGATTCTAAATAGATAAGAATGAATTTTTCAATTAAAAAGTCATTCTATTTCCAGTAGTTTGCTTATCAATTTTATTATTAATTAATGAAACCCATAGATAGTGTTAGCTAATTAATTCTTATCTACATATTAATGGGTAATATACGTAGAATTCTATACAATTTACTAGTTCTTTGCCCTGGAATGCCCACTCACCACAGGCCTCAATTAAAAAGTCATTCTAATTCCAGCAGTTTCTTATGCTTATAAATTTTATTATTAATTAATGAAACCCATAGATAGTGTTAGCTAATTAATTCTTATCTATATATCAATGGGTATAATATACGTAAAATTCTATACAATTTACTAGTTCTTTGCCCTGGAATTCCCACTCACCACCGGCCTCACTCCATTCATCGCTCACCCTAACCCCACTTCGCTGTCACATTCGCCGCGATTTGCGTTGATTAGCTACACCTTTCATTCTTTTTTTGGCACCTGGCCTAGCACACATGCGCCTCTTCTCAGCACCACCTGGGCACAACAACAGCAACAACAAAAAATCCCATGTGCTTCTCTCTGTAAACGTGTCCATGTGTATACGTCTATGTGTGTGTGTCTGTGTCTGTGTTGGTGTACAAACTAGCCCGCTGTGCTGTACTGATAATCATCAACAATTACACCCAACGCTGCGCAACAACAACAACAACAAATACAACGCAAACAGTACCCGACGACCTGCACAGCGCACGCCGTGAGCTGCAGGATGGGGAAATCTCACGCACGCTGGAGCGTTGCTTCAGTGTCATAGCGGAGTCGGGCAAGCTGCTGAGTGGAAGCACAGCTTCGGCTCTGTCACATCGCAAGCCACTGAGTGCTTCGGCTTTGCAGTTATCCGTCACGAGTTATCTGAGTCGCTTTCTCAAGCACGCCGTCTACGAGAAGATCAAGCGAAGGCAGACACGACTCGATCATAATCTCTTCGATGTGCTGTGGCCCGCGATGAGGAAGACCTCGAAGCTGCGGCACCTGGAGGAGGACATCAATTGTGGCATCATTGCGCCAGACTTCGATGTGTTTGTGGTGTTCCAGGAGTTCCTGGTGCCCTTCCTCAAGGACATGCACTGCCTGAGCATCGATGCTGACTTCAAACCGCATCCACGACTTGCCTACTTCCCCATGGACAATGGGGAGAGGCTCAATACGGCTGCATTTGTCTATGATGATGAGTCGCTGCTGGTTACACGTTGCATAGTGGAGGCGTCAAGGAATCTTGATCAACTGGAGCTGCCACTCAATCTGACCATAGGACAAATAGAGCAGGCAGAGCGACTGATGATGGGAAAGATATTCACGGCCAACTTTGCAGAGGCCATTGGCGAAACGGAGTCGGGTGGCTACTATACATTGACAGAGCTGCTGGAGGCGAACTCTGAGGTGGCCAGTATGCTGAGCAACCTGGGGCTGATGATACCTTTACTGGACACCAAAGATCTGGTGCAGGCAGCGGAGTCGACCGCCTTCAATGGATCCCTGTGGCCTTATGGACGTGGCGTGTACGTCAACTCGGCACAGAACATGGCCGTGTGGTTGAATTGCCAGGAGCATCTGCGTGTGATCTCGTCCAGCTCGGCGAAAGAGCCAGCGGATATGGGAGCTGCATACACGCGAGTGGGTCGTGCCATCTCTTACCTGGAAACGCAGCTGCACTTCAAGGAGAGCTATCTGCTTGGTTATCTACAGTCGCGTCCAGCCTTTCTCGGCACAGGACTCAAGATGACCACCATTGTCAAGTTGCCCAATCTGATGAAGGAGTTGGATAATCTGCGGCATCTGTGCTCTGTGCGTGGTCTCAGCATGATCACCAATCGTCTGTCCAAGCTCACAGTGCGCCTCATCAACATGCAGAGCATGGGCATCGTGGAGTACGTTCTATTCCAGGATTACTGCACTGCAGTGACCAACATTCTGTCCCTGGAGAAGGACATGTCGCTGACGAACTCCAAGCACATTGCCACCATGCTGGTGAAGATCTTCAAGCGCAAGAAGAACAGCATTGTCGATCGCAACTGAGTCCGAGATGTACTATAAGATACAAGATACAAATGAAAGCACGCCTCATACATAATGCAATTGTATTGTAAATACAGCAAGAAGTGCACCAAATAAAACCTATCGTTATGTAATATATACTCGTATATACATGCTATATACTCAATATATACTCTAGCTATATAGACTGCTTGACTGGTCGATCGATAATCTTAGTCTTTATTCAAATAAAATATCAAATCAATAAAGCAACAGCAAAGCCACCAAAACAAATCCACATCCTCCTCAGCTTCGGCCGTACCGTCGCACGCAAAAGTTCTCTTGAGATATCACGTACGTACCCCCTCCCCCCCTAATGTAGACCATCCCCGTATTCTCCCCGTACTCACCCAAACCCATTAGCAATTGTGTCTCGTCCCGATTTCTATATGATTTGCAAAGCATCTTTGGTTCTCTCTCGATCATGGAACTCAGTCGGAGGCAGACTGAACCCTCAACTCTATCTCTCTCTCGCTTTGTGTACTACTAGGCTAGTCAGTGTCTCTCTCTCTCTCTTTCATTTGTAGCCCGATGAACTGCACAACTAATGCCAGTCTGTCTCTCTGCAGGTCAAGCGCAGCCCGTTAGCTTTCAGGCCAATCCCATCTTCAAGACGGAACAGGGAAAGTACTTAGCAGACAGTGAGTACCAGAAGGGAACCCTCTAACACTCTATGCCCTACTTACTCTCTTTATTCCCTGCAGCCCTTGCTGATCCACTGGTTAAAGCTCTTACGGAGATTGCCAACAAGCGACCTAAGGACCCAGTGGCTTACCTAGCCGGTTATCTGCAGCAGTTCATGGGCGAGCGTAAGCCCCTCACCGAAGCTGTCGTTCACTCGGGCAGCAGTAGTAACTCCACCGCACTGGCCCGCTCCAACTCGAAGCTCTCGAGCAGTCGCAATAGTCACACGCACGCAGACATTATTGAGTTAGATTCACGCTCGCTGGCGGAGGCACACGAAGGCGAGGAGGACGAGGACGACGAGTCTGCCGCGTTGGCCATGCAGCACTTGGAGGAACGGGATGAGCACGGCCAGAGTATGCTGCACTTTGCCTGCGCTCGCTCACATCGTCGTGGTGCACTCTACACCCTCATTGAGGAATCCCGCATCGATGTCACCTACCGCGATGAGCTCTACCGCACGGCAAGGGATGTGGCGCTACAGGCGAATCAACCCAACAATGCAGTAGAGATCGATCGATTCGTGCTCGCACAGGCGGTATCGGGTAAGTGGGCAGAGAGGTCTTCCTCACCAGTTTGTACTTCTGTTCACGTTGTTCTTATTTCTGCTAGGTGATGTGGCGCCCTTTGAGCAGCTGGCGCTGCAGGGTTACGACCACATACTGGACATTGAGGACGAAAGCGGCAAGTCCATTCTGGATGTTGCCACAGAGCGACAGAATGATGCCCTTGTCGACTTCTTGAACAGCCTGCGAACCCTAGAGGAGGCGCGAGAGGAGCTCCATCAGGTGATACGCGACAAGGACCTGACGCAGCTAAAAGTACTGACCGCCATGCCCAATGCCAAGTGGTTGATAAAGACCAAGAACTACTACGGTAAGTGGATTAGCACTAGAGTAGATATGCCACTAACTACGTATTCCATTTCCCTGCAGGTCGCACTGCTCTACATATAGCTGCGCTCAAGGAGTCCGAGGAGATGGTGCAGCATCTGGTTGGGCTCTGTCCCGAGGCACTTAAGGTCACAGATAATGTGAGTAGAGGGAAGAAACTCTTTTCTTTGCTACTAATACCTTCTCTTTTCTCACTCAGCTTGAACGCACTGTGCTGCACTACGCACTGGGCACCAATTTCTGCGAGAGCGTCAGTCGCATACTCATACAAAACGGTGCCAAGCGCACGGCAAAGGATCTCAAAGGTAGACAGCCGAGCTACTACTTCATCAACAAGGCGGATATACTGCGTCTGCAGGAGGAAGAGGAGGAGGCTCGCTGAGCTGTTATGTATAGAAAGCGCTAAGCACTAGCTCTAAGCTGTTCTAGTTAAATAAAAACCATAGCAAAGATACTGTTACACAATATCAAGTTGGATTATTGCTGTGGAGGTTGGTGAGGGAGGACTTTAAGATAGAGACTCTGTAGAGAAGACTCTATGAAGCAAGGAGAAGGACTCTAGTGAGAGTTTCTTAGGTCTTAACCTTTTTAAACACTAAAAATATTGTCAGACTGTTAATGACTTTCCACATACTGTATCTCTGTGAATGGCCTATTGATAGGTGTGTTTGCGCATGCTACTCTCAGTTACAATCAGCAATCGTTTGTTTGTCTATTTATACCCGTGTGTGGTAGTCTATTCTCTTTGTGTGTTTGTGTGTGTGTGTGGAGTGTGCTGATTCCAGCCGAAGACCATGGTCAGATAAACCATCGCGATGTTAGGTGTAAAGCGATCTGTGCGCAGATTCGAAGTTGAGTTGCTTTTCGGACCCTTTCGTGTGCGGTTCATGTTCAGCTAAAACGGAAAAATGACAACCGAAAAAAAGAATACCGGTAATTACGTCCACACTTAAGATCATCGTAAAGTTGTACAAAATCCGTGAAACAAAACAAAGTGACTATAAATAAACGAGAAATACATGACTCACGTCGCATAAATAAATGAATATTATCAGAAAAATTAATTTTGTTTTGGATTTTTCAAGTAGCTTATGATTACTGCTCGAGAATGTCTGGAGTGTCCACCGGTTTTATCAGGCGTAAAATGACTTGTGGATTATCAGTTCCCAAAATAAGATTTAATTAACAACTGGGGGAATCACTATTTGTGAATGGATTTTAATACTCATTTCCCATTGCAGGTCCCATGTTGGGTCAGCGTCATGCACAGGTATTTCTGCTCTTTCTCTGCATTGTGGTTAACTATATAGCCAAGTACAATGCAGGTGTTGCTGTCGTTGCCATGACCAATGCCGAGAGCACGAATCCTGATTTTCCTGTGAGTAAACAAGAGGATGCTACCTAGTACATCTATATCAAATGAGGTATCCTTCCCTTAGGAATATGATTGGAATGAAATGGAACGCTCCTACATATTGTCCAGCTTCTTCTGGGGCTACATCATGACACAGATTCTCGGTGGCTTCATGGGACGTCGCTTTGGCACCAGAATAGTCCTTTTCATCTCCACCATCGGCTCGGCTACACTGGCGCTGTTGATACCCTTCTGTGTGAATTGGGGCGGCTGGGAGGCATACTGTATCATACGTGGGTGCATGGGTCTGTTCCAGGGCCTCATGTTTCCCTGCATACACGCTCATCTGGCCAAGTGGTGTCCGGTTGCGGAGCGAAATCGTCTGGGCGCTTTAACAAATACTGGACTAGATGCTGGCGCCTTGCTGGCCATGTTTGTGAGTGGCCAAGTGGCTGCCTCCAGCTTGGGCTGGCCGGGCATCTTCTACATCTCCTGCGGCGTGGGTTGGTTGTGGTGCATAATATGGATGATCTTTGGCGCTGATACGCCTGGCAAGTCGAGGTTTATTAGTGCAACGGAACGAGAGTATATCGAAACGTCGATTACTTCTAGCAACAAGGTGGAGGAGGCCAAGGAGTCGCGAAAGATTCCAGTTCCCTGGCAGGCCATCTTGACCTCGACTCCCGTTTGGTCGCTTTTCCTGGTACGCTGCACCCAGTCCTGGGGCTACTCTACACTGCAGGCCGAGATTCCTGCCTATATGAATGGCGTGCTGCAGATGAACATGAAGAGCAATGCACTGTATTCCGCACTACCTTATCTGGCCTCATGGATCTTTGCTTTCGTGTGGCTGATCTTGGCAGACTTGTTCCTGACTCGTGGCATACTGACTCTCAATGGCATTCGCAAGATTGTCAGCTCTTTTGCCTCCTGGGTGCCTGCCGGTTGCCTGATTGGCATCGGCTTTCTCGACAGCAATCAGAAGACGCTGGCCATTATCCTGATGACACTCAGTGTGGGCATCAACTCAGGCGCAGCCATAGGCACCACCCTTAACACAATCGATTTGTCGCCCAATCATGCTGGCATCCTGATGGGCATCGTCAATACGGGCGCCAATATTGTGCCTATTCTGACACCCCTTGTGGTGGGCATCATAGTCAAGAATGATGTAAGTAAACACTGATCTATTACTGATGCCTTGACTAACTCTTTGTACTTGCAGCACGATCGTGTGGAATGGCAAGTGGTTTTCATAATCGCCGCCGTCATTTTCTTTGTGGGAAACCTGGTCTACATAATCTTTGGCCAGATGGTGAATCAGCCTTGGAATGCCGCTGATTTTCTGGACAAGCAACAGGGTGATAAATTGCAGGAGGAGGGCCAAGAAGCCAACGATGGGAAAGTATTTGCGGAATCAGTCAATCGAGATGATCGTCAAACGGAACTAATCAGTTGAGGGTGTGGTGTATTATCCGCGATAACAGTAAGAATCAATCACATCGGGCTCGCTGATAAGTTGTAGAGAACCCTTAGTTAGTAGTTAATAACCGTACCCAAGATACATTAGTTGATAAGCCACAATTCGAGTGGCCCACTTACAAGGGCCTCAACGGATTTGATGGGGTTTTCTTATCGCAGCGCACGCCTTTCCACCACCACCAGCACTCAGACACGGGACAAGGACTTGGCGCTAATCTTTTCATTACCAACGCATTACAAGTAACCAATTATACACAAGCCCATTCGTATCTTGACTGACGTAGTTAGTCAGAATGCTCAAAGGTGTTGAAAACTGGGTAAATCAGCCTGAAAAGAGTCTTCCTATATTTGATCGACAATCACATATCTAAAATATATAAAACAGAGAAAGATTCATTCATTGTGTACAGTACAAGCGACCTCTTTTGGACATCTATTGTATATATTAAAACAAATCTAATTAAATTGACATAAGCAAATATCGTGCTGCCGTGTTTTAATTTATCACTAGACTGATAGCAGACAATGCAGATAAAGAAACATTTACTTTATATATGTTTATAAATATTTATAAATATATATCAAGTCGAATACATAAATTCAAGTTCTGTGGAATACTTTTTACATTGCCCCGTTCTTTTCAGGCTCTCTATTTATAATCTCTCTACTATTAAAGTACACCGACGCGTTTTCGTTATGCTCCCAGTAGTTTGCAGCAGTTCATGGGCGAGCGTAAGCCCCTCACCGAAGCTGTCGTTCACTCGGGCAGCAGTAGTAACTCCACCGCACTGGCCCGCTCCAACTCGAAGCTCTCGAGCAGTCGCAATAGTCACACGCACGCAGAAATTATTGAGTTAGATGCACGCTCGCTGGCGGAGGCACACGAAGGCGAGGAGGACGAGGACGACGAGTCTGCCGCGTTGGCCATGCAGCACTTGGAGGAACGGGATGAGCACGGCCAGAGTATGCTGCACTTTGCCTGCGCTCGCTCACATCGTCGTGGTGCACTCTACACCCTCATTGAGGAATCCCGCATCGATGTCACCTACCGCGATGAGCTCTACCGCACGGCAAGGGATGTGGCGCTACAGGCGAATCAACCCAACAATGCAGTAGAGATCGATCGATTCGTGCTCGCACAGGCGGTATCGGGTAAGTGGGCAGAGAGGTCTTCCTCACCAGTTTGTACTTCTGTTCACGTTGTTCTTATTTCTGCTAGGTGATGTGGCGCCCTTTGAGCAGCTGGCGCTGCAGGGTTACGACCACATACTGGACATTGAGGACGAAAGCGGCAAGTCCATTCTGGATGTTGCCACAGAGCGACAGAATGATGCCCTTGTCGACTTCTTGAACAGCCTGCGAACCCTAGAGGAGGCGCGAGAGGAGCTCCATCAGGTGATACGCGACAAGGACCTGACGCAGCTAAAAGTGCTGACCGCCATGCCCAATGCCAAGTGGTTGATAAAGACCAAGAACTACTACGGTAAGTGGATTAGCACTAGAGTAGATATGCCACTAACTACGTATTCCATTTCCCTGCAGGTCGCACTGCTCTACACATAGCTGCGCTCAAGGAGTCCGAGGAGATGGTGCAGCATCTGGTTGGGCTCTGTCCCGAGGCACTTAAGGTCACAGATAATGTGAGTAGAGGGAAGAAACTCTTTTCTTTGCTACTAATACCTTCTCTTTTCTCACTCAGCTGGAACGCACTGTGCTGCACTACGCACTGGGCACCAATTTCTGCGAGAGCGTCAGTCGCATACTCATACAAAACGGTGCCAAGCGCACGGCAAAGGATCTCAAAGGTAGACAGCCGAGCTACTACTTCATCAACAAGGCGGATATACTGCGTCTGCAGGAGGAAGAGGAGGAGGCTCGCTGAGCTGTTATGTATAGAAAGCGCTAAGCACTAGCTCTAAGCTGTTCTAGTTAAATAAAAACCATAGCAAAGATACTGTTACACAATATCAATTTGGGTTATTGCTGTGGAGGTTGGTGAGGGAGGACTTTAAGATGGAGACTCAATGAAATATATTTCCTATTGAAGATGCAGAAAGCAAGGAGAATGACTCTAGTGAGTGTTTCTTAGGTCCTAACCTTTTCAAACTCTGAAAATATTGCCAGACTGTTAATAACTCTCCCTACTACATCAGTTACTCTGGCAACGCTATGCAATGCAGCCCTGCCAACCTACATTTGCACATTTAATACAACTTTCTGTTTCCCTTTTGTTCTTGCTTTCTCTTGCTCCCCCGATAAATGTTTTCCCGGCACGCGACTAATTTGAACTATTCAAACTATATTTCGATTATTTTAACTACAACTTTCGTCAGTCAAAGTTTTCCATTGAGTTCCACCTGATTGATAGAGTAGACACCCTCGACGGTTGTCATTCACAGATGTGAAGTGTACAATGGACACGGTGATAAGGTCTTGTTAACCGAATTCGACCGAGCAGATAAGATAATTCACTCGCGTAAATCCTCGGTCTTGCGGCAGTGCCAAACTGCGATTTCAACTGGGGTACATGCAATATTCTATGCCAAATTGATACTACTTTTGCCACCCGAGACGAACATAGAGTATTCGTAGTACCCCACATGTTGTGGCTGTCTGACGAGTTCACGTTCAAGGGGCGGGTTTTTCCTCGCTCTGGCAAGAGTTGCCTCTAATCAGCCTCCACTATCTATGCACCCGAATTCAAATAATAGCATGTAAGTGTGTGTAAGTGGCTGTGGGAATGTTTCTATGTGTGTGTGTGTGTGGCTGTCTGTGTAGTCTGTCGCTGTGAATGGCCTATTGATAGGTGTGTTTGCGCATGCTGCTCTCACTTACAATCGGCAATCGTTTGTTTGTCCATGTATACCCGTGTGTGGTACTCTACTCTCTTTGTGTGTGTGTTGAGTGTGCTGATTCCAGCCGAAGACCATGGTCAGATAAACCATCGCGATGTTAGGTGTAAAGCGAGCTATGCGCAGATTCGAAGTTGAGTTGCTTTTCGCACCGTTTCGTGTGCGGTTCAAGTTCAGCTAAAGCGGAAAAATGACAACTGAAAAAAATAATACCGGTAATTACGTCCACACTTAAGATCCTTTACGATCATCGTAAAGTTGTACAAAATCCGTGAAACAAAACAAAGTGACTATAAATAAACGCGAAATACATGACTCTCGTCGCATAAATCATTGAGTATTATTAGAAAAACAATTTTTTTTGGGTTTTTTAAGTAATTTATGATTACTGCTCGAGAATGTCTCGAGTGCCCACCGGTTTTATTAGGCGTAAAATGACTTGTGGATTATGAAATCAAATCAGTTCCCGAAAAAGGAATTAATTAACAACTGGGGAACTTTGATTAATGCATGACGTGCAGGTGGGAATTACTATTTGTGGATGGATTTTAATACTCATTTCCCATTGCAGGTCCCATGTTGGGTCAGCGTCATGCACAGGTATTTCTGCTCTTTCTCTGCATTGTGGTTAACTATATAGCCAAGTACAATGCAGGTGTTGCTGTCGTTGCCATGACCAATGCCGAGAGCACGAATCCTGATTTTCCTGTGAGTAAACAAGAGGGTGCTACCTAGTACATCTATATCAAATGAGGTATCCTTCCCTTAGGAATATGATTGGAATGAAATGGAACGCTCCTACATATTGTCCAGCTTCTTCTGGGGCTACATCATGACTCAGTTTCTCGGTGGCTTCATGGGACGTCGCTTTGGCACCAGAATAGTCATCTTCATCTCCACTATCGGCTCGGCTACACTGGCGCTGTTGATACCCTTCTGTGTGGATTGGGGCGGCTGGGAGGCATACTGTATCATACGTGGGTGCATGGGTCTGTTCCAGGGCCTCATGTTTCCCTGCATACACGCTCATCTGGCCAATTGGTGTCCGGTTGCGGAGCGAAATCGTCTGGGCGCCTTAGCAAATACTGGACTAGATGCTGGAGCCTTGCTGGCCATGTTTGTGAGTGGCCAAGTGGCTGCCTCCAGCTTGGGCTGGCCGGGCATCTTCTACATCTCCTGCGGCGTGGGTTGGTTGTGGTGCATAATATGGATGATCTTTGGCGCTGATACGCCTGGCAAGTCGAGCTTTATTAGTGCAACGGAACGAGAGTATATCGAGACGTCGATTAGTTCTAGCAACAAGGTGGAGGAGGCCAAGGAGTCGCGAAAGATTCCAGTTCCCTGGCAGGCCATCTTGACTTCAACTCCCTTTTGGTCGCTCTTCCTGGTACGCTGCACCCAGTCCTGGGGCTACTCTACACTGCAGGCCGAGATTCCTTCCTATATGAATGGCGTGCTGCAGATGAACATGAAGAGCAATGCACTGTATTCCGCACTACCTTATCTGGCCTCATGGATCTTTGCTTTCGTGTGGCTGATCTTGGCAGACTTGTTCCTGACTCGTGGCATACTGACTCTCAATGGCATTCGCAAGATTGTCAGCTCTTTTGCCTCCTGGGTGCCTGCCGTTTGCCTGATTGGCATCGGCTTTCTCGACAGTAATCAGAAGACGCTGGCCATTATCCTGATGACACTTAGTGTGGGCATCAACGCAGGTGCAACCATAGGCAGCGCCCTTAACACAATCGATTTGTCGCCCAATCATGCTGGCATCCTGATGGGCATCGTCAATACGGGCGCCAATATTGTGCCTATTCTGACACCCCTTCTGGTGGGCATCATAGTCAAGAATGATGTAAGTAAACACTGATCTATTACTGATGCCTTGACTAACTCTTTGTACTTGCAGCACGATCGTGTGGAATGGCAAGTGGTTTTCATAATCTCCGCCGTCATCTTCTTTGTGGGAAACCTTGTCTACATAATCTTTGGCCAGATGGTGAATCAGCCTTGGAATGCGGCTGATTTCTTGGATAAGCAACAGGCTGATAAATTGCAGGAGGAGGGCCAAACAGCGCGGGCGAGTGCTAAGGCAATAGAAGCCAACGATGGGAAAGTATTTGCGGAATCAATCAATCGAGATGATCGTCAAACGGAACTAATCAGTTGAGGGTGTGGTGTATATTCCGCGATAACAGTATGTAGAACTAGCACTAATTAAAAATCACTCACATCGGGCTCGCTTATAAGTTGTAGAGAACCGTTAGTTAATAACCGTACCCAAGATACATTAGTTGATAAGCCACAATTCGAGTGGCCCGCTTACAAGGGCCCCAACGGATTTGATGGGGTTTTCTTATCGCAGCGCACGCCTTTCCACCACCACCAGCACTCAGACACGGGACAAGGACTTGGCGCTAATCTTTTCATTACCAACGCATTACAAGTAACCAATTATACACAAGCCCATTCGTATCTTGACTGACGTAGTTAGTCAGAATGCTCAAAGGTGTTGAAAACTGGGTAAATCAGCCTGAAAAGAGTCTTCCTACATTTGATCGACAATCACAAATCTAAAATATATAAAACAGAGAAAGATTCATGCATTGTGTACAGTACAAGCGACCTCTTTTGAGCATCTATTGTATATAGGGTATTAAAACAAATCCAATTAAATTGACATAAGCGAATATCGTGCTGCCGTGTTTTTATTGGCTAATCATTAATGGCAATTAAGAAAATATTGCTGCTACATACAAGTGTGATGCTCAAAAACTAGCTCCATTCAAAAGTAGTTGAACACAGCTGTGGCTAACGGAAAATTGGTGCAAACTAAAGGAAAGGGTGCTACTGGTTCGTTTAAATTGTCGGCATCTGCCAAAAAGGAACCCAAGCCAAAATCTGCATCAGTAGAAAAGAAAACTGAAAAGGTGGCTCCACTGACTGCAGATAAAAAGAAGAAAACATCTTACAGTAAGAAAGCCCAAGGTGTAGCTGATAAAAAGCCATCAAACATTGCAGCTATGAAAAAGTCTGCAAAGAAAAAGAAAGCAGAAAAGGTTAAAGCTAAGGATGCTAAGAAATTAGGAACAGTTAAAGCGAAGCCCACAACAGCAAAAGCAAAGGCAGGCGCAGCTAAAGCAAAAGCACCCAAACCAAAGACTGCAACTGCAAAGCCGAAAAAAACGCATCGGCATCATCGCCAAAAAAAAGTGCGGTGAAAAAAACAAAAAAATAAGTTTAAAGACCGTATTTTTACATTACCGGTTACAAAATTTCAAGCTATGAAATTTTTATTCAATTGACTGACAACAGACATTGCAGATATAGAAACATTCCACTTGATATATATTTATAAATATTATATCAAGTCGAATACATAAATTCAAGTTCTGTGGAATACTTTTTACATTGCCCCGTTCTCTTCAGGCTCTCTATTTATAATCTCTCTACTATTAAAGTACACCGACGCGTTTTCGTTATGCTCCCAGTAGTTTAAATTCCCTAACTAAAGAATCACTTAAGTTCTTGCACGCGTGAGAAAGTAATAGGCACAATTAGTGCAGAATTTGCTGTTGGGAATTGTAAGGTTTTACAAAAACTGGGGAATGACACAGCAGTTATTTAACTATCGTGCGCACATGACTGTAGTTTGTTTTTATTTATAAATAGACAGTTAACAGACATGCAGAAAACATTTTGACATAAATAAAATATCTAGGGAAAGTATATATTATATATCTCTATTGTATACTTTTCACATTGGTTGAAAATAATGCCACACATCACAGGCTTTCAACTCCTATATTAGTACCGACTTTTAGGCTTGCTAATCGCAATAACTAGCTTGTGCTAATACCTTTTTGTTATCGTGGCATACTTTTTAGAGTTAAGAGCACTTCAAGTTAAGTAATGGTCTTATCTGCTAGACTAGTGGCTCACTCGCGTTTCAAGCTGTTTTTAATTGACTTTGATAAGAAAGCACAAGTGATCAGATCGGGATCTCGCTCATTATTGACTTAGGTCAGTGAATATATCTTAGAAAAGTGGGATGGTTCTTTAGGAATTTATTATGTTATTCGAGTCAAAGTCCCTGGCACACGCCCAGCTTATCGTGGGATAATCAGAGTTGATAAGCTTAACGAAAAAATCGTTCAGCTTATCAGGCCCGCTGCGATCGATGCTGGCCAAAGTGCCTCGGTTCTTTTTAACTTTAGCTAAACTTATTAGCGTGCAGCCAGCTCGTCGGATTAAACGTGTTTTCTCCAAAACAAATAACGAATCACTCGAAAATTTCAAACTAATTCAAGGACAAAATGACCTCCGAAGTGAATAAAGGTTAGTGAACGGAAGAGGAACGTGATTTTATTGTGTGTTTACTAGACTTGTAGTTTCCAAAATTCTTGGCAAAACCTGAAAATTGATAACTGCGAAAGTAGAGTATTTGTTTATCAATTGATTTTCCCGTAGCGCCCTTCACTTATTTTGAAGATTTATGAATGTATAAACTTAATTTATAATCTACCCACATTTAATCGGAAGTCGGCCATATTTCAGTTCTTGAATATCGGAGGCACGCGAGTGGTATATGGTGTATGGTCAGATTGTACGTGGACTATGAACGTGTGTAGAGCTCTTGAATGAAAACGAGAGCTCTTCTACAGGCGCGTAAAATGTGTTTTAGTTATTTGAATAAATAAATAAATCATTATGATATTGCGTTATACTCTCTCTATGACGCAGATATCCTTTATCATTATCTCTAGGTATGTGGGATTTTATAATCGCATTCCATCTTCTTCATCAAAAATATGTTGATCATAAATTAATTCATTCAAGTTCAATTTCATTCACAGGTCCCGTTGTGGGCATACGTCACCTGCAGACGCTGCTTATCTTCCTAATCATTACCACCATCTATCTAGGTCGTCTCAATGTGGGTGTGTCTGTGGTAGCCATGACCAATGCGGAGTCAACGAATCCAGATTTTCCTGTGAGTTACAGAATCCTTTTTTAGTTTAAAGATTCTAAACATTCCAATTCTAGGAATACGACTGGACGGAAGCGGAGAAGTCGTACATTCTGTCTAGCTTCTTCTGGGGCTACATCATCACCCAGTTCCTTGGCGGTTACTTGTGCAAACTATTCGGTGTGAAGAGCGTCATGTTCTGGGCCACCTTTGTCTCGGGTGTATGCAGTGGAGTGACGCCTTGGTTAATATACTGGGGCGGTTGGGGAGCCTACTGTGGTATCCGTGTTATCATGGGCTGTGCACAGGGTCTCATCTTTCCCTGCATTCATCAGCACTTGGCCCGTTGGTCTCCGCCTGAAGAGCGGAATCGGCTGGGTGCCCTCAGCCATACCGGGATCGAGTGCGGCAATGTGCTGTCTATGTTCGTCAGTGGAATGATTGCCAGAGGTCCAATGGGTTGGCCAGGAATCTCATACATCTCCGCCGCTGTGGCATTCGTTTGCTGCGCGCTGTGGTTCATATTTGCGGCCAACAATGCGACAGAATCACGTTTCATTGGCGAAGCTGAGAAGCACTACATTGAATCATCCTTGAAGCACAACGATAACTATCATAAGGCAGTTATTCCCATTCCGTGGCGTGCCATCTGGACATCAGCTCCCTTCCTGGCACTGCTGGTGACTCGATGTGCAGAGAATTGGGGACTCAGTACACTACAGGCCGAGATTCCCGCCTACATGAACGGAGTATTGCAGATGGACATCAAGGCTAATGCGCTCTTCTCCGCCCTGCCCTTCATGGCTATGTGGGTTATGTCCTATATCTATCTGATCTCTGCCGATTTCTTGTTGTCCGGCAACTGGCTCTCTGTGACGGCACTACGCAAGACCTTCAACTCATTTGCATTTTGGGTACCTGCTGCTACACTTATTGGTATCGGCTTCCTGGATTTGGAACAAAAGACATTTGCGATTGTCCTCATGGTGCTCAGTGTGGGTTTCAACAGTGGCGCAACCATCGGGAGCTCGTTGAATTCCATTGATCTGTCACCCAATCACGCCAGCATCCTCATGGGAATCATTAACACAGCGGCAAACGCAGTCAACATTGTGACGCCTCTGGTTGTGGGTTGGATCGTAGAGGATAATGTAAGCTATAAGTTTTGACTTTTAACTATGCCGTTAATCATCTTTTGATTTTTTTTTCGTTTTCCAGACCGATCGTACTGAGTGGCAAATCGTGTTCATAATCTCTGCCGTCATCTTCTTCGTTTTCAATTGTGTTTTCCTTGTCTTCGGTCAGTCTGTCGCCCAACCATGGGATGCTGAAGACTATTTACTTCAACCCCAACCCGAACTGGCAATAACCGAAAAGCCAGGAACAGAGAAGAAGTCGCTTAGCAGTTAACTGTTTTCCTGGATAGCCGGAACTGATTGTGCGCATACCAATAGAAAATTAACTTCGTCGAGTATTATTTTAAATCACTCTGAACGTGATGATAAATTGATTAGCCCGAAAAGCTATATATACTGTAGCATTCCATTTTGAAAAGTACAACTATTTAAGAATAAAGATAATATAGAACAAAATACCATGTTTATAAATTCTTGCTCAGGATCACTAGCCGAGTCGATTGAGCCATGTCTGTCTGTCTGTGTGAACACACAGATCTCAACTAAGTGCTTAAGTGCTAAGTGCTTATATCAGTTAACAAGGGAGGCAGACGACTCCATCTGATCTGTTATTATCATGAACTTAAGTACTCCTTTGGGCATTTAAACATAGGGTATAGAAGGGTAGTGTACTATCGAGTGCGCTCCACTGTTGCTCTCGCTGTTTATTATTGTTTAATCAATCAAGTATGTGAAAATAAGCTAAGTCATCAGCGCATAAATCTCGGAGAAGTTGGATGGTTTCAAAGTAATTCTTGCCAAAATCCCTGGACACTTGTACCATGTTATCATGGCATAATCAGAGTTGATAAGCTCACTTCAAAAATTTTACACCTTATTTAAGTTAATGCACATTATATTAAATCTAGTTGTACTTATTCATTTGCCGTCAGCTCTGAGTGTTAAACGTGTTTCGGGAACCGAAATTAAAAGACTTAGGATTCGAAACTCTTTAAATACTAAAAGGATAAAATGACTTCCGTTGTGAATAAAGGTGAGCGGATAAAATTGAAAAGTGGTCAAGAATACTCGATACCATTTCTTGGACGTGTCTTTTTCAAATTCCTCCAGAAACCTAAAAGTTTATAACTGCCAATGTAGGGTATTCGTTTATGATTCACTTTCCCGTGATGCCCTTTACAGACTTCCATAATTTGTGTGTACAAACCCAATTTATAATCTAACGAAATCTTATCGGAAATCGACTTTACTTTAGTTGCCGAATATTGGAGGCACGCGCGTGCTATATGGATTGTGCACTTCAATGAAAACGAGAGCTCTTTCAGCAGCGTTTAAAATGACTTTGAGTTACTCAAATGAATCTCTGTTAATGGGCAAAAAAGTACACCTATAGGTCAGTTAATATAAATATCTTTCCATTGACAGGTCCTGTTGTGGGAATACGACATCTGCAGGCGCTGCTCATCTTCCTGGTCATTACGTCTATCTTCATAGGGCGCCTCAATGTGGGCGTTTCAGTGGTAGCTATGACCAACGCAGAGTCAACGAATCCTGATTTTCCAGTAAGTTAAAATTACATTTCATTAGACAGCTAAAAATAGTCTGATGTTTTAAGGAATATGACTGGACGGAGGCGGAGAAGTCGTACATTATATCTAGCTTCTTCTGGGGCTACGTTATCACGCAATTCCTCGGAGGTTACTTGTGTAAACTGTTCGGCGTGAAGAGCGTTATGTTCTGGGCCATCTTTGTATCAGGAGTATGTAGTGGAGTGACCCCTTGGTTAATTTACTGGGGCGGCTGGGGTGCCTACTGTGGCATTCGTGTCATCATGGGCTGCGCACAGGGTCTCGTTTTTCCCTGCATTCATCAGCACCTAGCCCGTTGGTCTCCACCCGCAGAGCGGAATCGACTGGGTGCTCTCAGCCATACCGGGATCGAGTGCGGCAATGTGCTGTCTATGTTCGTCAGTGGAATGATCGCCAAAGGTCCTATGGGTTGGCCAGGAATCTCATACATCTCTGCAGCTGTGGCTTTCGGTTGCTGCGCGCTGTGGTTCCTCTTTGCGGCCAACAATGCGACAGAATCACGTTTCATTGGCGAAGCTGAGAAACTTTACATTGAGTCATCATTGAAACATGACGAAAAGTATCACAAAGCAATTATTCCCATTCCGTGGCGCACCATCTGGACATCAGCTCCCTTCCTGGCACTGCTGGTGACTCGATGTGCAGAGAATTGGGGACTAAGTACTCTACAGGCCGAGATTCCCGCTTATATGAACGGAGTATTGCAAATGGACATAAAGGATAACGCGCTTTTCTCCTCGCTACCTTTCATGGCTATGTGGGTTATGTCCTACATTTATCTGATCTTAGCCGACTTCTTATTGTCCGGCAACTGGCTCTCTGTGACGGCCCTAAGAAAGACCTTCAACTCATTTGCATTTTGGGTACCTGCTGCTACGCTGATTGGTATTGGTTTTCTTGACGTGGAGGAAAAGACTTTTGCGATTGTTCTCATGGTTCTAAGCGTGGGCTTTAATAGTGGCGCCACAATCGGCAGTTCACTGAGCTCCATTGATCTCTCGCCCAATCATGCTAGCATTCTTATGGGAATAATTAACACAGCTGCAAACGTGGTCAACATAGTCACTCCGCTGGTCGTGGGTTGGATAGTCGAAGATAATGTGAGTTTCTACCCTTGACCTTAAACTGAATTATTTATAATGTCTTTATTTTGCTGTGTTATCCCACCAGACCGACCGCACTGAATGGCAAATCGTCTTCATAATCTCGGCCGTTATCTTCTTTGTCTTCAATTGTATTTTCCTAATGTTCGGTCAATCTGTGCCCCAACCCTGGAACGCTGAAGACTATCTACTGCAACCTCAGCCCGAACTGGCAATAGCCGAAAAAGAGAAGAAGTCGCTAGCTGCTTAGTTTTCGTAGATAACCGAAACTGATACCAATATGAATTAAACTCCGTCGAGTATTAATTTAAATCACATTATAAAACTCTGAACGTGATGATAAGCTGATTAGTCCGAAAAGTAATTATAATATTTTATATACTCAATTCAAATAGCTATAACTTCTGTAGCATTCTATTTCAAAATATAAAACTATTTTAGAATAAAGATTATATACAAATTATTATTTTAAAGGACCTTAAGAAGTGCACAATCTTATTCCCACTGTTTATTGAGCTTTATCAATCAAGTATGTGAATAGAAGCTATTAAGCTAACCATCTAATCATAGAATAATCTGCGCTGATAAGTTCAATTAAGAAATTAACCAGCTAGTTTTGGCTAGTGCAGCATATATTAAATCTAGCTGGATTTAGTCATTTTCCGTCAGTTCTGAGGGGTAAACGTGTTTCGGCAACCATAATCAAAAGAGTTTGGATTTGAAACTTCTAAAATACATAGTAACAGGAAAAATGACTTCCGTTGTGAATAAAGGTGAGCGAAAGAGAATGAAAAGTGGTAAAGAATAGTTGAGTTTAGATAAATTATCAATTTATGTACATATGTATGTATGTACAATAAGTGTAATTTTTTAATTCTTGAAGAAACTGTAAATGTGCAGTTTTGTTTATAATTCATGCCCTTTACAGACTTCCAAGATTTGTGTGTATAAACTTTATTTACAATCTATCAAAAGCTTATCGGTAATCGAATATATTTCATTTGTCGAATATTGGAGGCACGGGAGTGCTATTTGTGTTTGGCACTTGAATAAAAATTAGAGCTATTCGAGCGGGGTATAAAGTGACATTGAGTTACTCGAATGGCAAGAACTAAATAGAATAGTCACTGTATTAATAATTAACATAAAGTTAAAATAAATATCTTTTCATTCCCAGGTCCTGTTGTGGGAATACGACATCTGCAGGCGCTGCTTATTTTCCTGGTCATTACCACTATCTTCATAGGGCGCCTCAATGTGGGCGTTGCATTGGTAGCCATGACCAACGCAGAGTCAACGAATCCTGATTTTCCAGTAAGTTTCAATAGCATTTCTTTAATAAGACAGCTGAAAATAGTCAGATATTTTAAGGAATATGACTGGACGGAAGCGGAGAAGTCGTACATTATATCAAGCTTCTTCTGGGGCTACGCAATCACGCAATTCCTCGGAGGTTACTTGTGTAAACTGTTTGGCGCGAAAAGCGTTATGTTCTGGGCAATCGTTGTCTCGGGAGTGTGTAGTGGAGTGACCCCTTGGTTAATTTACTGGGGCGGTTGGGGTGCTTACTGTGGCATCCGTATTATCATGGGCTGCGCACAGGGTGTCGTGTTTCCCAGTTTTCATCAGCACTTGGCCCGTTGGTCTCCGCCTGAAGAGCGAATTCGACTGGGTGCTCTCAGCTATACCGGATGTGATTGTGGAAATGTGCTGTCTATGTTCCTCAGTGGTATGATCGCCAAGGGTCCAATGGGTTGGCCTGGCATCTCGTACATCTCTGCCGCTGTGGCATTCAGTTGTTGCGCTCTGTGGTTCATATTTGCGGCCAACAATGCGACAGAATCACGTTTCATTGGCGAAGCTGAGAAGCACTACATTGAATCATCATTGAAGCACAACGATAACTATCATAAGGCAGTTATTCCCATTCCGTGGCGTGCCATCTGGACATCAGCTCCATTCCTGGCACTGCTGGTGACACGCTGTGCAGGGAGTTGGGGACTAAGTACTCTACAGGGTCAGATTCCTGCCTACATGAATGGAGTGTTGCAAATGGACATAAAGGACAATGCGCTTTTCTCCGCGCTACCCTTCATGGCCATGTGGGTCATGTCGTACATCTTTCTGATCTTATCCCACTTCTTATTGACTGGAAATTTGCTCTCGGTGACGGCGTTAAGAAAGACTTTTAACACATTAGCATTTTGGGTACCTGCTGCTACGCTCATTGGTATTGGTTTTCTTGACGTGGAACAGAAGACCTTTGCAATTGTCCTCATGGTTCTAAGCGTTGGGTTCAACAGTGGGGCCACCATCGGCAGTGCACTGAACTCCATTGATCTCTCACCAAACCATGCTAGCATCCTTATGGGAATCATTAACACAGCAGCAAACATGGTGAGCATTGTTACTCCGCTGGTCGTGGGTTGGATAGTCGAAGATAATGTGAGTTTCTACCCTCTAGTTTAAACTGACATATTTATAATCTCTTGATTTTTTTGTCTTATCCCACCAGACCAATCGAATTGAATGGCAAATAGTCTTCATTATCTCGGCCGTCATCTTCTTCGTTTTCAATTGTATTTTCTTAATCTTTGGTCAATCTGTAGCCCAACCCTGGAACGCCGAAGACTTTCTACTTCAACCCCAACCCGAACTAGCAATAACCGAAAAGCCAGAAACAGAGAAGAAGTCGCTTAGCAGTTAACTGTTTTTCTGGATAGCCAGAACTGATTGTACGCATACCAATAGAAAATAATCTTAGTCGAGTATTATTTTAAATCACATCATAAAACCTTAAACGGTATGATTAGGTGATTAGTCCAAAAAGTAATATTAATATTTTATATACGTACAACTTTTAAGAATAAAGATAATTATTAGAAAAGACCCTTAGAAGTGCACAAACTCACTGATCTTATACCCACTGTTAATTGGGTTTTATCTATCAAGTATGTGAATAGAAGCTATTAAGCTTATCATTTAATCATGGAATAATCAGAGCTGATAAGCTCACTTAAGAAATAAAACACCTTATTTTGGCTAATGCAGCATACATTAAATATAGCTGGATTTAGTCATTTGCCGTCAGTTCTGAAGTGTAAACGTGTTCCGGAAACCGAAATTAAAAGAGTTTTGATTTGAAACTTCTGAAATATTAAAAGCAGATAATGACTTCTGTTGTAAATAAAGGTGAGCGAAAGTGAGTGGAAAGTGGTCAAGAATACTCGAGTTTAGATAACTTACAGTGATGGCCTTTACAATCTAACAAAGATTATCAATAATCTAGTATATTTCATTTACCGAATATTGGAGGCACGGGAGCACTATTTGGCTTGCGCACTTAAATAACAACTTGTATTAGAGCTCATCGAGCAGGATATAACATGACATTGAGTTACTCGAATGGCAAGCACTTAATAGAATATTCAGTGTATCAAAAATACGTAGGTCAGTTTACATCACTAGGTCCTATTTCATTCCCAGGTCCTGTTGTGGGAATACGACATCTGCAGGCGCTGCTCATCTTCCTGGTCATTACCACTATCTTCATAGGGCGCCTCAATGTGGGCGTTTCAGTGGTGGCCATGACCAACGCAGAGTCAACGAATCCTGATTTTCCAGTAAGTTTCAATAGCATTTCTTTAATAAGACAGCTGAAAATAGTCTGATTTTTAAAGGAATATGACTGGACGGAAGCGGAGAAGTCGTACATTATATCTAGCTTCTCCTGGGGCTACGTTATCACGCAATTCCTCGGAGGTTACTTGTGTAAACTGTTTGGCGCGAAGAGCGTTATGTTCTGGGCTATGTTTATATCAGGAGTGTGTAGTGGAGTGACCCCTTCGTTAATTTACTGGGGCGGCTGGGGTGCCTACTGTGGAATTCGTGTCATTATGGGCTGCGCACAGGGTGTCGTATTTCCAAGTTTTCATCAGCACTTGGCCCGTTGGTCTCCACCTGAAGAGCGGATTTGGCTGGGTGCTCTCAGCTATTCCGGCTGCGATTGTGGCAATATGCTGTCTATGTTCCTCAGTGGTATGATCGCGAAGGGTCCAATGGGCTGGCCTGGCATCTCGTATATCTCTGCCGCTGTGGCATTCAGTTGTTGCGCTCTGTGGTTCATCTTTGCGGCCAACAATGCGACTGAATCACGATTTATAGGAGAGGCCGAGAAACATTACATTGAGTCATCATTGAAACATGACGACAGGTATCACAAAGCGATTATTCCCATACCGTGGCGTGCCATCTGGACATCAGCTCCTTTCCTGGCAGTGTTGGTGACACGCAGTGCCGAGAGTTGGGGACTGAGTACGCTACAGGCTCAGATTCCCGCCTACATGCACGGAGTGTTGCAAATGGACATCAAGGACAATGCGCTTTTCTCCGCGCTACCCTTCATGGCTATGTGGATTATGTCCTACATCTTTCTGATCTTATCCCACTTTTTATTGACTGGAAACTTGCTCTCGGCGCCAGCCTTAAAAAAGATCTTCAACTCATTTGCATTTTGGGTACCTGCTGCTACGCTGATTGGTATTGGTTTTCTTGACGTGGAGCAAAAGACCTTTGCGATTGTCCTCATGGTTCTAAGCGTGGGCTTTAATAGTGGCGCCACCATCGGCAGTGCACTAAACTCCATTGATCTCTCACCAAACCATGCTAGCATCCTTATGGGAATTATAAACACATCGTCGACCGTGGTGAGCATTGTCACTCCGCTGGTTGTGGGTTGGATAGTCGAAGATAATGTGAGTTTCAAGTCTTGAATTCAAAATTACCTATTTATAATCTCTTGTTTTTTTGTCTAATCCCACCAGACCGATCGCACTGAATGGCAAATAGTCTTTATAATCTCGGCCGTCATCTTCTTCGTTTTCAATTGTATTTTCATAATCTTCGGTCAATTTGTCCCCCAACCTTGGAATGCCGAAGACTATCTACTGCAACCCCAACTCGAGCTGGCAATGTCAGTACCAATATCCGAAAAACCGGACACGAAAAAGAAGTCGCTCAGCAGCTGACCTGCTTTTAATGATTTCCCAGATTAGATATATGATAAAGGAATCCTTTTCGTGAAGAACAACTATTGAGAATAAATAACTAAATAGAACAAATAATACTTTGGATAGATTGCTTATATGTTTTGTGTCCTTTTTTTTACTTTCTTTACAGTCAACACCGGTTAAGCCGTTCGACTGGTTTTCAATTGTATTTTCTTCGTTTTCAGTCAGTGCGTCGCCCAACACTGGTATGCAGAAAACTATCTACTCCAATCACAACCTGAACTGGCAATATCCGAAGAATATTAATTTAAATCACATAATAAAACTCTAAACGTGATGATAACTTGATTGGCTCGAAAAGTAATATACATTTTATATACTCAATTCAACTAGCTATATCTTTTGTATTTCAGAATAAAGATTAGGGTTTTAACAATCAAGTATATGAATATAAGCTAACTCATTAGCGCAAAATCTCTAGCACTTGTACTATCTTATCATGGAATTATCATTGTTAATAAGCTCACTTAAGAAATCATACATTTTATTTCGACTGATGAAGCTTTTATTAAATCTAGCTGGACCTATTCGTTTGGCGCTAGTTGTAATGGTTGGACGTGTCTCGGAACCGAAACAAAAAGAGTTAGGATTCGTAACTTCTTAAATAGTAAAACGAGAAAATGACTTCAGTAGCGAATAAAGGTGAGCGAAGAATAGTGAAAAGTGGTCAAGAATACTGCCTCTTACTGACTTCCAAGATTTGTGTGCATAAACATTATTAATAATCTAGCAAAATGTTATCAGTTGCCGAATACCGAAGGCACGCTACGAGAGCGGCGTATAAAATTACTCTGATTAATTCGAATAAATCACTGTGAAAACCATATGAACTAAAGAATATAGTCAGTGTATTGAATATAAGTAGGTCAGTTTACATGAATATCTTTTCATTCGCAGGTCTTGTTGTGGGAATACGACATCTGCAGGCACTGCTAATCTTCATCGTCATTACCTCTGCCTTCATAGGGCGCCTCAATGTGGGCGTTTCAGTTGTGGCTATGACCAACGCAGAGACAACGAATCCAGATTTTCCAGTAAGTTTCAATAGCATTTCTTTAATAAGACAGCTAAAAAAAGTCTTTTTAAAGGAATATGACTGGTCGGAAGCGGAGAAGTCGTACATTCTATCAAGCTTCTACTGGGGCTACGCAATCACACAATTCCTCGGAGGTTACTTGTGTAAACAGTTCGGCGTTAAAATCGTTATGTTCTGGGCCGTGTTTGTCTCGGGTGTATGCAGTGGAGTGACGCCTTGGTTCATTTACTGGGGCGGTTGGGGAGCCTATTGTGGCATCCGTGTGGTGATGGGCTGCGCACAGGGTCTTATCTTTCCATGCATCTACCAGCACTTGGCCCGTTGGTCTCCCCCCAAAGAGCTTAATCGACTGGGTTCTCTCAGCTATACTGGCTGCGATTGTGGAAATGTTCTGTCCATGTTCGTCAGTGGGATGATCGCTAATGGACCCATGGGTTGGCCAGGCATCTCGTACATCTCTGCCGCTGCGGCTTTTGGCTGCTGCACACTGTGGTTCATCTTTGCGGCCAACAATCCGACTGAATCACGCTTCATTGGCGAAGCTGAAAAACTTTACATTGAGTCATCATTGAAGCACGGCGATAACTATCATACAGCTGTTATTCCCATTCCTTGGCGTTCTATATGGACATCTGTTCCCTTTCTGGCACTGTTGGTGACACGTTGTGCTGGGTGTTGGGGCCTGAGTACTCTACAGGCTCAGATTCCCGCCTTCATGAACGGAGTCTTGCAAATGGACATTAAGGACAATGCGCTTTTCTCCGCGCTACCCTTTATGGCAATGTGGATTATGTCCTACGTCTTTCTGATCTTAGCCGACGTGTTAATGAACGGCAACTTACTTTCGGTGACGGCCCTGAGAAAGACCTTCAACTCATTGGCTTATTGGGTACCTGCTGCTTCGCTCATTGCTATCGGTTTCCTTGACGTGGAACAAAAAACTGTTGTGATTTTCTTAATGGTTCTAAGCTTGGGCTTCAACAGTGGCTCCACCATCGGCAGTGCACTCAGCACCATTGATCTCTCGCCCAATCATGCTAGCATCCTTATGGGAATTATAAACACCGCGGCAAACGCGATGAGCATTGTCACTCCGCTGGTCGTGGGTTGGATAGTCGAAGATAATGTGAGTTTCTACCCTCTAGTTTAAACTGACATATTTATAATATCTTGATTTGTTTGTCTTATCCCACCAGACCAATCGTACTGAATGGCAAATAGTCTTCATAATCTCGGCCGTCATCTTCTTCGTATTCAATTGTATTTTTCTTATCTTCGGTCAATCTGTCGCCCAACCCTGGAATGCCGAAGACTATCTACTGCAACCCCAACCCGAGCTGGCAATGCCAGTAGCAATAACCGAAAAACCGGACACGAAGAAGAAGTCGGTCAGCAGCTAACTTGCTTTTTCTGTATTTTCCGGGGACAGGAATTGATCGTCCTCATATATAATTCATACCAAATTAGGTATATTCTGAAGGAATCCTTTCCGTGAAGTACAACTATTGAGAATAAATAACTAAATAGAACAAACCATTTTTTGTTTTATTATTTATTTTCTTTATTTATATAAAATCATTTGGCTTGCGCTTTCTGCAAGTTTCCTATAACCCTAAATGCTAGATATAGCATACAGTAGTCAGTTTTTGGACAATTAATGAAGTTATATCACGCATTTTCATCTACGTATTTACGTCAGAGCTGTGTTTTGAAGGAAAGTGCTGACTTTGTTTTGACAGAATTCCGACCGTACGTGATTCTCGTTATCGTGGGATTATCAGAGTTGATAAGCTTACCCGAATATAGGTAATTCGTCTTGTTTAATTTAGCTGGAATTATTCGTCTGCGTTCTGTCTAGCGATTAAACGTGCTTCGGAAAGCCAGTTGAAGCAAGTTTGGGTTTGAAGGTCGCGAAACAGTAAGGGGATAAAATGAACTCCGTAGTTGATTACTAAGAAAGTCTAGAAAATTGATAACACAGAAGTCGATCATTCATTTAGGATTTATTCGCCCGTGACACCCTGCACTTATTCCCAAGATTTGTTGTAAAAAATGTATTTATAGGCTACCAACTGTTTAATGCAAATGAGTTGTATATGACATATGGTCAGACTTATTGGACTATGGAAGCGAGAGCGGCAGTTCACTGAGCTCCATTGATCTTTCACCCAATCATGCCAGTATCCTAATGGGAATCAACAACACAGCGGTAAACATGGTAAATATTGTAACACCTCTGGCTGTGAGTTGGATCATTGACCATTAAGTGACGTGGCTATCATCTGATAGATTTAATTTCCTTTTTCTAGACCAATCGCTTTCAATGGCAAATTGTCTTCATAATCTCCGCCGTATTTATCTCGCCTTTGGACAGTCCGTCGCTCAGTCCTGGGATGCCAAAGACTTTCTAGAGCAATCTAAACCCGAGCAGGCATTGCCGTTGCCTCCTACAGTTAATACCGAAATGAAGAAGAAGCCTGTCAGCAAATAACTTTTTACCTGGTACAATTATTTTTGATAAATTAATATATGAAACAAAATGCCGCCTTTTCAAGATTGCATATTGTTATTTATTTAAACTTTTAAAACCTGGTATATTCTGAAACTCGTTGTCTAACGGATTTTATTAATAAGATAAGCAGAAATATCTACAAATGAGTAAATCTGGATGACGCATGGTTTTAGCATCGCTATTCTACCATTCTTAATTCAATAGTATAGCGTGTGCACGTTTTATTCTTATTGACAGTATAAATTTATTAGCTCAACCAATTGTACAGGTATGCTAATAAGGCCTGATGCGTATGTTCCGGCTCGTTTTGCGTCTAGATCGAACTATTCGACTGCAGTCAGTTAAGCGGACAACACGTGTTTTTGGTAATTGAGCAAAGAGAGACTTTGGGTCTGAAAGTTCAAAATAATTTGAAAGATCGAATGATCCCTGCTGTAAATAAAGGTTCACAAAAATATAACTACAATGTATAAAGTGTCGGCTCTCACAAATAACTCAATTTACAGGTCCCGTTGTGGGAATACGCCATGTCCAGGCCCTGCTCATTTTCCTGGTCATTACTACCATATACTTGGGACGCCTCAATGTGGGCGTCTCTGTGGTGGCAATGACTCATGCAGATTCAACGAATCCGGATTTTCCAGTAAGTCATAAAAGGCAATCTTCTAATACTAAACTAATTTTTACTCAATCCCAGGAATATAAGTGGACGGAAGCGGAGAAGTCGTACATTCTCTCTAGCTTCTACTGGGGATACATAATCACGCAGTTCCTTGGAGGTTACCTGTGCAAACTGTTAGGAGTGAAGAGAGTCATTTTCTGGGCCGTCTTTACCTCAGGAGTGTGTAGTGGAGTGACGCCTTGGTTAATTTACTGGGGCGGCTGGGAAGCCTACTGTGGCATCCGTGTGCTAATGGGTTGCGCACAGGGTGTCATATTTCCATGCATTTACCAGCACTTGGCCCGTTGGTCTCCGCCCGCAGAGCGCAATCGTCTTGGCGCCCTTGGCACTAGCGGCTGCGAATGTGGATATGTATTGTCCATGTTTATCAGTGGAATGATCGCCAAGGGTCCCATGGGTTGGCCAGGCATTTCGTATATCTCTTCTGCTATGGCTTTCGGATTCTGTATAGTCTGGTTCATCTTTGGTGCCAACAATGCGACAGAATCCCGATTCGTTGGCGAGGCGGAGAGACTTTACATTGAGTCATCATTGAATCACAATGACAACTATCATAAGAAG
This sequence comes from Zaprionus camerounensis, assembly GCA_018904165.1. NCBI lineage: Eukaryota > Metazoa > Arthropoda > Insecta > Diptera > Drosophilidae > Zaprionus > Zaprionus camerounensis. The sequence goes on from JAEIFS010000037.1 coordinate 1,985,653, forward strand.
ATTATTCCTATTCCGTGGCGTGCCATCTGGACATCTGTTCCATTCCTATCTGTTTTGGTGGCCATCTGTGCAGACCGTTGGGCATTGTGTACGCTACATGCCCAGATTCCCGCCTACATGAACGGATTTTTGAATATGGGTATCAAGGATAACGGGATCTTCTCCGCACTGCCGTATATAGCCATGTGGGTTATGTCCTACTTCTATTTGATCTTAGCCGACTTTCTGTTGAGGGGAAACTGGCTGTCGGTGACAGCCCTGAGAAAGACATTTAGCGCATTTGCCTCTTGGATACCTGCTGCAACGCTCATTGGCATCGGTTTCTTGGGCAAGGACCAGAAGACCATTGCGATTGTCCTGATGATTCTAAACGTGGGCTTCAACAGTGGCGCCACTATTGGTATCTTTTTGAACGTCATGGATATGTCACCCAACCATGCCAGTATCCTGACAGGAATTATTAACACAGCGTCAAACGCAGTGTGCCTTGTGACTCCCCTAGTCGTGGGTGGAATCGTTAAGGATAATGTAAGTAACGATTCCTAATCTTAAATACTTTATTGACATATTCTTTTGTTTTGTAGACTGATCGCGCTCAATGGCAAATGGTCTTTTTAATCTCTGCCGTCGTATTCTTTGTTTTCAATTGTATTTATCTCGCCTTTGGGCAGTCCGTCGCTCAGCCCTGGGACGCCGAAGACTTTCTAGTGCAACCTCCAAACGAGCTGGAAACAGAGAAGAAGTCTGTCAAAAAATACGTGTTTTCCGAAATCGATTAATATTATTAATATACTATTAAGAACAGAAAACTAAATTGCCCAAATTGCGAATTTATTTCCTTTATTGGGGCTCTGCGAAATGATCCCACTTGCGTTTAGCATATTATTTTGGCAGAAACTTAGTTAAAATCAAAATATTATGGCTGTAGGAATTAGGAATATTGGATATTTTATTTTCAAACTATTCAAGCTTCCAAACAAGAATGCAAAAACGTAGCGGTTCTTCTCGGCTTCTATGATGAACATAAAACTTGTTGACTATGGGATTTGATCAATAAAAGCATAATTTCTAACAAATGCATTAATGATGAAGTTCGACCTCTAATAAAAATTGATAAGTTCATTCAAATTGTACCAGTATGATAATTAGGCCTGATGCGATCGTAGCCATAATGCTGTGTGTCGTTTTAACTCTAGTTGGAATCATTTGACTGCGTTTAGTTCAGCGGATTACACGTGTTTTGGGAAACTGTGCAAGGAGAGAATTAGAGTTCTAAGGTTCCAAAATAGTTTAAGGATTAAATGATCTCTGTAGTGATTAAAGGTGATTATTTAAACCAGTCGAACATTATTGTTATGTTTTATATTGAATTCAAAATAAAAACATCCTCAATCAACGCATGTTTAAAGCGAGTGTTAGAATAAAATAAAATCAATTTCGCAAACCGTTGTTATAGTAGGAATTGAACCCACGATTATTTATATGTATGGCGCACTCAATTTATCAATATTTCAATTATTTTCGGCAGATGGCGCTCCTGCTCGCCTCCTTTGTTAGCTAAGACAAGCACTTGGTGTTTTTGAATAACTTCTATGTTTATTTCAATCAGCTTAATATATGTTAAAGCCAGAAAGTTTTAAACTTTATACGACGCTTACAAATCTAGCTGAAAAATTAAACTATTGATTTGTGGGAGCGGTGGGCGTGGCACCCAACATTTAAAATAAACTTGATCAGCGTATAGTATACAGGAATCTTCATGCCAAATATGGTATGTCTAGCTTTTATAATAGCTGAGATCTGTGTGTTCACATAGACTGACAAACATACAAATAGACGGACAGACAGACAGAGAATCTAAAGGGGGGAATCTTTATTATCTTCGTTATTTACTTTTACAATAGAGTGTATGTCATGTTCCACACAACTGTAGTAGCTTAGTTTATATTGCTGATGTAATGCATCTCTGAAGTCCATTTTACTGATTTACAAAGGCGTAAAGGAGCGTGGCAAACTTTAAAAGTTATTTTAACTGTTTGCAACGAATAAGAATCATGCGTTTTAAAAAATTTGCTGACTGTAGCTTATATAGTTTCTAAGTTATAGTCTCTCATACAAACAGACAGATAGACAGACAGAGAGAAGGACAGACATGGCAGAATATACATATATACTTTATAGACCATTCTTTTTTTTAAATCCATGGCCTAAAAATCAATGTAAATGTCAAAAAGATAAATAAGATATAGTTTGCATATTGCATCAACAATGACGCAGAACTCAAAAACAAAATATACCTAATTTGGCGTAATTATATATAGTTTTTAGACTAGAGAATTCGTCATGACACTGCTGAGAAGTCCTTCTTTATCCTCTAAAGGGAATGGTCAGTTCTCACAAATACCTTTAAAATTCCAGGTCCCGTTGTGGGAATTCGACATGTCCAGGCAATGCTCATCTTCTTGGTCCTCACTACCATCTACTTGGGTCGCGTCAATGTGGGCGTCTCTGTGGTGGCAATGACCAATGCAGAGTCAACGAATCCAGATTTTCCAGTAAGTCAAAAAAAGTCATCTATTTCTTAGCTTATCTTTACTCACTTCCAGGAATATACATGGACGGAAGCGGAGAAGTCGTACATTCTCTCTAGCTTTTTCTGGGGCTACATCATCACGCAGTTCCTTGGAAGTTATCTGTGCAAACTGTTTGGAGTGAAGAGCGTAATGTTCTGGGGCATCTTTGTATCGGGAGTATGTAGTGGAGTGACGCCTTGGCTTATTTACTGGGGCGACTGGGGAGCCTACTGTGGCATCCGTGTTCTGATGGGCTGCGCACAGGGTGTCATATTTCCGTGCATTTACCAGCACTTGGCCCGTTGGTCTCCGCCCACAGAGCGAAATCGACTGGGAGCCCTTAGCTATAGCGGTTGCGAGTGTGGCAATGTGTTGTCCATGTTCGTCAGTGGAATGATCGCCAAGGGTCCTCTAGGTTGGCCAGGCATCTCGTACATATCCGCAGCTGTTGCATTAGGTTGCTGCATACTCTGGTTCATCTTTGCTGCCAACAATGCAACTGAATCCCGATTCGTTGGAGAGGCGGAGAGACTTTACATTGAGTCGTCATTGAATCACGATGACAACTATCATAAGAAGATTATTCCTATTCCGTGGCGTGCCATATGGACGTCTCTTCCCTTCCTGTCTGTTCTGGTGGCTCGTTGTTCAGACAATTGGGGAACGAGTACGCTGCAGACTCAGATTCCCGCCTACATGAACGGATTTCTGCAGATGGGTATCAAGGATAACGGGATTTTCTCCGCCCTGCCGTATATGGCCAGGTGGGTTATGTCCTACATCTATCTTATCACAGCAGACTTTTTGCTAAGGGGCAATTGGCTCTCGGCTACGGCGCTAAGAAAGACATTTAGCGCATTTGCCTCTTGGATACCTGCTGCAACACTCATTGGCATTGGTTTCTTGGGCAAGGACCAGAAGACCATTGCAATTGTCCTGATGGTGCTGAGCGTGGGCTTCAACAGTGGAGCTACTATTGGTATCGTTTTGAACGTCATAGATATGTCACCAAACCATGCCAGTATCCTGATGGGAATTATTAACACAGCAGCAAACGCAGTGAGCCTTGTGACTCCCCTAGTCGTGGGTGGAATCGTTAATGATAATGTAAGTAACCATTCTTATTCTTTAATACTTCAATACTTTACTGACATTGTATTTTGTTTTGTAGACTGATCGGGCTCAATGGCAAACTGTCTTCATAATCGCTGCCGTCGTCTTTGTTGTTTTCAATTGTATTTTGCTCGCCTTCGGTCAGTCTGTCGCTCAGCCCTGGGACGCCGAAGACTATCTAGTGCAACCTCATAGCGAGCTGGAAATAGAAAAGAAGTCTGTCAAAAAATACGTGTTTTCCTAAAACAATTATTTTCGATAAAATATTATAAATAACAAATAAGAACTATATTGCCCAGGTTGTGTAACCTTTCTCTTATTAGGAGTCCGCTGAAAAAAGATGCAACTCGTGTCTGGTATATTAACTACCATATTTTGCCAGAAACTTATTTAAAATTAAAATAATCTAGCTATACATTTAAGGAAAATAAGATATTCGTATCTAAGCTTCCAAACTTTCCATCCAAATGCTAAAACTGTAGCTTGCATGATAAAAATAAAATTTGATCAATAAAAAAAGCATAATTACCAAGAAGTGTGCGAATCTTGTAGTGGCAAGGTTTTAAAAGGATTGGTAAGCTGACCCAATAGAATAATAAGAATTGATAAGCTCAACCACGTTGTACCGGTATGTTAATTAGATCTGAAGCGATCGTAGCCAAAATGTGTGGCTCGTTTTAACATACCTCAAGTTGGAGTTATTCGACTGCGGTCAGTTCAGCGGGTTATACGTGTTTTGGAAAGCTAAACAAAGACAGAGAGTTTAAGTGTGAAAGTTTCAAAATAGTTAAAGGACTAAATGGTCTCTGAAGTGAATAAAGGTGATTGTTTAAAAAGCGATAACGATATCGTTCGGCGTGCTAATATGAACTGAAGATACTTGTGCTAAAGCGCCATAACGTTGACGTCAGCGCTGCTTGGATATATAGAGAATGTTAGCTTGAATTACTGCTGTGTTTATTATTCGATTTCATTGCAACTTTGCTGAGAGTTCAAAATAGTTTTCATTATTTGTATATCGTAGCAGAACATTGTGACATAAATATGTTGCGTGCGGGTTGAGCGTGGGCATGGCATGCAAAATTTAAAACAATCTTGATCTGCGTATGGTATCCAAGAACCTTCATGATAAATCTGGTGCATGCAGATTTTATAATAGTTGTGATCCACGATTTTATCCAGACACAGACACAGACGATTATGGCTCTATTGAGTCGGCTAGTAATCCTGAGCAGGAAAATACATACTTTGTATAGAACGCTTTCTTCTACCTCATATATACATTTGCGAAGAGTCAATAAACCCCTATTTGCAATGGTCAAAGGGTATAACCAAAATGAATGTGCACAAAAATAGGTCAGTTATCACAAATATCTTCTAATTACAGGTCCCGTTGTGGGAATACGGCATGTCCAGGCACTGCTCATCTTCCTTGTCCTTACTACCATCTACTTGGGTCGCCTTAATGTGGGCGTGTCTTTGGTGGCAATAACCAATGCTGAGTCAACGAACCCAGATTTTCCTGTAAGTTATTGAATTAAATCATCTATTTCTTAGCTTATTCTCATTATTATACCTGATACACATAGGGTAGAAGGGTATTATAACAATGTGCCAACCGAATATGTATGTAACAGACAGAAGGAGACGTGGCAGATCCCACAAACTATATACATATATTCTTAATCAGCATCAATATGTCCGTCTGTCTGTCTGTCCGTCCGTTTAATTAACTAGATCTCAGAGACTATAATAGCTAGAGCTATCAAATTTGTCATCAATATGTGTTTCTGATAAACTAAGATCAAGTTTATTTTAGATTTAGATCACGCCCCTTTGCGCCCACGTTAATTGATATAACCCGAATTCCAAGCGTAATTTTAATGCAGGACTGTTCATTTCTGGTAAACACTGTAGCTCTCATGCTTGTTTTTCAGGAATACGACTGGACGGAAGCGGAGAAGTCGTACATTCTTTCTAGCTTCTTTTGGGGCTACATCATGACGCAGTTCCTTGGAAGTTATCTGTGCAAACTGTTCGGAGTGAAGTGCGTCATGTTCTGGGGCCTCTTTGTTTCGGGAGTATGTAGTGGAGTGACGCCTTGGTTAATTTATTTAGGCGGCTGGGGAGCCTACTGTGGCATCCGCGTACTTATGGGTTGCGCACAAGGTCTCATCTTTCCCTGTATGTACCAGCACTTGGCCCGTTGGTCTCCGCCCACAGAGCGCAATCGACTGGGCGCCCTCAGCAGTAGCGGCTGCGAGTGTGGGAATGTGTTGTCTATGTTTGTCAGTGGAATGATCGCCAAGGGTCCATTGGGTTGGCCTGGCATATCCTACATCTCCGCAGCTGTTGCACTAGGCTGCTGCATACTCTGGTTCATCTTTGCGGCCAACAATGCGAATGAATCCCGATTCATTGGGGAGGCGGAAAGACTCTACATTGAGTCATCATTGAATCACGATGACAACTATCATAAAGCGGTTATTCCCATACCTTGGCGTGCTATCTGGACGTCTCTTCCCTTCCTGTCAGTTCTGTTCGCTCGCTGTGCAGACAACTGGGGAACGAGTACGCTGCAGGCTCAGATTCCCGCCTATATGAACGGATTGCTGCAGATGGATATAAAGGACAACGCGCTTTTCTCCGCCTTGCCGTATGCGGCCATGTGGGTTATGTCCTACATCTATCTTATCTCAGCCGACTTTCTGCTGAGGCGAAATTTGCTTTCGGTAACGGCACTGAGAAAGACATTTAGCGCATTTGCCTCATGGATACCCGCTACTATTCTTATTGGCATCGGTTTTTTTGACGTGAATCAGAAGACCATTGCAATTGTCCTGTTGGTGTTGAGCGTAGGCTTCAACAGTGGCGCCACTATTGGTATCATTTTGAGTGTCCTAGATCTGTCACCAAACCATGCCAGTATCCTGACGGGAATTATTAACACAGCGTCAAACGCAATAAGCCTCGTGACACCTTTGGTAGTGGGTGAGATCGTCAAGGACAATGTAAGTAACAATTCTAAATCTCATACGGACCTGTTCATCGTTTGACTGATTTCAAATTTCGTATTGCAGACTGATCGCACTCAATGGCAAATAGTCTTCATAATCTGCGCTGTCGTGTTCTTTGTATTCAATTTTATTTTCCTTGTCTTTGGTCAATCCGTTGCCCAGCCCTGGGACGCCGATGACTATCTACAGAAACCACAGCCCGAACTGGCAACGCCGACACCGATAACTAAAAACCCCGAAACGAAAAAGAAGTCGCTCAGCAGTTAACCGGACTAACCGTTAACCGGAACTGATAGTCCGCAATCTGACAGAAAATGAACTTCGTCGAGTATTATTTTAAATCACATCATAAAGCTCTAAACAATATGCGACGCGCGTATGCCATTAAAATTATGATAAGCTGATGATAACCCGAAAAAAGTAATAATATTTAATGTACTCAACTCAACTAGCTCTATCTGCTGTAGCATTCCATTTCGTCAAGTAGAACTATTTTAGAATAAAGATTATATGGGAAAGACCACGTGTATCAAGATTGTTTGTTTATTTATTTTCGACAAGATACCCTGCACTTGTCTTACTGTTAACTTCGTAGAAAATTATACGATTTGCTTATTTGTTAGATTGTCAATCTAAAACATTCTAAGTTGATCGACTTAGCAAGTTTAAATACCTAAAAAATCAATTGAAAATAATTGCATGTGAATTTGTAAGATATCACGAAAATAAAATAAATAATATATATATTTCTAAATATATGTATACATATATATAAATAAATAATATATATTTCTTAAAGAAAATATAACCGATTTTCTAGTTTGCCCAGCAATATTCAAGCTTCAGCTCTTTTATTCACGGAGACTGATAAGAAACAGTTCTAGATGAGAACTTGTTAATATACCCCGTTCGTGTTTTTTCAATGGGTGCTGCGGTAATTATCTCATAAACTATGCTTCGGCTTGTGATTAGAACAGTCTGTAAACTGTTAAACATTTAAGTAGTTTGCACATAAAACGTACCCAATATGGAGCACCTTTTTTTCATTCATAAATTAGCGGGCATAATAAGTGTTTTACTTTAAAGCACTTGGACTACTAGGCAGTCCAACTGGATAGTCTAGGGGAGAGATTACATTAAGCATTGTTCGTTATGTGTCTGTTCTTATTTCCGTTAGCTAATATAATCACCCGACTTTCGGTCTAGCGATAATTATTTGACTTGGTTCGACTGTATTTAAAACAAGCCAATAAAATGTTATAAATAATATGCCTAAGCCTGTTGCTACCATTGTTATTCCCCTTCTGGCGAGTCGGAGTTTCTTTATGGATGGTTCTGAAGTGTGCACTGAGAGAAAAGGGGGGCAAGAAATTTAATGAATATAAATATAATAAATTGTCAATAATGATTAGAATTGATTTATAGATAGACTAACTAAAGTTGAGGTGCGCAATTTCGTTCAGTGTGCGCCACTCAAGAGACGATTTATTTTTGAGCAATGCTTCAGTGTGTTATCACTATATCATATTTACTTGGCTAGTACCATCGCGTTATCAGCGTATTGTTTGGTTGGACAATTCGATTGTAATCATGGATAATATTCAAATGATCATTCACGCGAATCCACACAATCCTGTCAATTGTTTTAACTGCCAGCTGGCGTTGTCGTCGACAGCTGAAACGTGAATGCCTTTGAGGCCGTAAATCTTCCGAGTGAAAAGCATAAACAACTCCCCGGCAAATGAGACGTCATTGTTGCCAATTGGATGTTTTTTTCTCTTTCACCTACTTTATCAATATTTACAGTCAAACAAATGGCATAATGGGAGTTTGGTTGGGGATGTGCGTCAAGCCGCGTGCGATTTGTGGATGAATGATCTGCGAAGTGTGGCCAGCCGAAGGTAGTTAGGCCCCCCTCCTAGCAGGCAAGTGAGTGTACCTTGCCGGGTTGAGCAGCGATTACCACGTAGAGACCCGAGCAGCCGATCAGTTGAGGAGCGACGAACAGTCGTATAAATGTTGCCATTACAGCTGCCTCTGGTCGCAGAAGCAATCGCGTAGGCAAGCCGTGCACAAGGCAGAAATAATCAAGGCAAATCCAGCTAACGCCATGAGCAGCAAAGTGTCCAAGGGGCCGAGGATTGGCATACGGCATCTGCAGTCGATACTGCTCTTCCTGGGCCTCACTGTCATACACATAGCCCGACTGAATGTGAGCGTGGCCATTGTGGCCATGACCAATGCGGCCACAACGAATCCCAACTTTCCGGTAAGTGATCAAAGTGTTCCTGGAGGGACTGGCTCAAACTGACCTGCTCTTCTTCGTCCTTGCAGGAATACAAATGGAACGAGAAACACAAGTCGTACATCTTGTCCAGCTTCTATTGGGGCTACATACTCACCCTGTGTCCGGGCAGTTTCCTGTGCCGTCGCTTCGGTGCCAAGGTGGTGCTCTTTATTGCCACCTGCGGCACGGCCGTGTTCAGCATGATGACGCCCTGGTGCATCTCCTGGGGTGGCTGGCAAGTGTTCTGCGCCATTCGCATTCTGCAGGGCCTCTTCCAGGGCGTCATCTTTCCCTGTGTCAATGAGCATCTGGCAATGTGGTCCCCACCGGAGGAACGCAACCGTCTGGGTGCCTTCAGTTACACAGGCACAGATTGCGGCACAGTGTTGGCCATGTTCTTGAGTGGCATGATCGCCAACAGTTCCATAGGCTGGCCAGGCATATCGTATGTCTCCGGAGGCCTATGTGGTGTCTGGTGCGTTCTCTGGCTCATTTTTGGCGCCAACAATGCGCCTGAATCACGCTTCATCAGCGAAGCGGAGTGCAAATACATCGAATCCTCGCTGGAGCACAATGAGAACTTCCACGAGCGGAGTATACCCATTCCCTGGCGCGCCATCTGCTGCTCGGTGCCGTTCATGGCGCTGCTGGTCGCACGCTGCTCGGAGACATATGGCCTGAGCACACTGCAGGCAGAGATCCCGTCGTACATGAATGGAGTACTCAAGATGGATATTCAGAGCAATGCAGTCTTCTCCTCGCTGCCCTTCCTGGCCATGTGGCTGCTATCGTATGTGTATCTGATCGTTGCCGATGTCCTGCTCAAGCGCAAGTGCCTCTCGCTGACCGCGGTGCGGAAGCTCTTCAACACACTCTCCTTCTGGATACCCGCTGTGGCACTCATTGTCATCGGCTTCCTGGGAGAGGAGCATTCCAATGCGGCCATTGCGCTGATGACACTCAGCGTGGGCGTCAACAGTGGCGCCACCATTGGCAGCTCGCTGAACACCATCGATCTCTCGCCCAATCACGCAGGCATCCTGATTGGCCTCAGCAATACAGTGGCCAATGTGATACCCATTTTGACGCCACTGATAGCGGGTATAATTGTTTCGGATAAGGTAAGCAAGGAATGAAAAAAGAAACTCTAGAGCAGTCTCTAATTATTACCCTCTCTCTTGCAGCAAGATCGCGGTCAGTGGCAGATTGTCTTTGGCCTCGCTGCCATTATCTTCTTTGTGGGCAACTGTGTCTTCCTCATCTGGGGCACTGCGCAGGCTCAGCCCTGGGATGCGGACGACTTCCTGACGCCCAAGGATGCAGAGACATGTAGTGTGAAACGGGCACCCGCCGCCCCCATTGCCCCGCCCATCGATCCAGTGCTGGAACAGCAAATCAGCTGGCCAGAGCGCTACACGGCAAAGGCAATCGATTGATTTGCGATCGGGCAGACTGGCAATTATTTTTATTAATCAGTATTAAACAATATAAGCAGGTTGTAATTTATTTTATTTATAAGACCATAAATGTGAGAGAGCTTAGGTAAATTATATTAATAGATTTCAATCAATTTGTTTTGTTCGTTGCCAACGCTTTCAGATTGCGAGTGCTCGCAACGGATTTGGACACTCGAAGTGCTCCTCCATTGTGTCGAGTTGAATAGCCAGTGCCAAGAGTCCACCTCAGAGCACACTCATAACATTTTGTTGCCCTCGTCTATATCTAATCTGGCCATTTCTTTATAAAAATATGAATAGATTTATATATTTAATATAACCAATCGGGCCACAATCTTTTCAGGTGGGAAGCAATCGCAGAGGAAGTAGACGAATGGAGGGAATGGGGATGGACGTGCTTCAGTACAGGGCAAAGAAAACATTTGGCACAGCTGTTTGATGAAATGCCGTGTGATAGCAACTTATGCGTCGTTATTTATAGTATTTAGTTGATATATAGTTGTACCTGCGAGGTATATTTTGTCTACCTGCGCTGGCAGGTGCAAACCAAGTTCATGGTAAGATGTTTCTGTGTCAGGGCCAGTTCTATGCACTACACGACACATGAGTTCGATAGTCTTTCTCTCTCCGTATGGCCCGGGGGCAGGTCTTTGCCTATCTTATCAGTCAGTAACCCAAGTTCAATAATACCAGTAACGATTTAACAATCGTCTGATAAAATCAAATCGGATTTTAATTAGTTCACCAGATTGATATAATACTCAACCTGCTTCTGCGTCTGTTGTTGTTGTTATTGTCGCGTGCGATAAGCACGAGTTGTCAGCCAGTTGCAAGTCATCGATTCAATAAATACAACAGCTCCCGTTCTAGTTTGCACTGTTTGTTTACCTTCCACAATACGATACTCTATTATTGAATGATTCACACACTATCTGCGAGGTTCCCCAGTTATGGCGAAACTCAAGAAGTTTGCAATAGTTTTCCCTTGAAGTAATTGCACAGCTGTCTACAGTCCCGTACTAAGTTCAGAGAGATGAGCAAACGTTAAAACTATTTCAATACTTCTGGCTTTTGCTCTATTTACAGTAAAACGCAGTAAATTCCCACTGATCCAGTCAGAGATAGTCGGGCAGACCGTAAATAAGTTAAATAATTGAACTGATATCTCTCTATGGTATAACCCTCTTTCAACAAATATGTTTAACACTTGAGAACATGAAATAAAACTCAAATTACATATATTGTACTATACAAAGGCAGTTGATCTGTCTATACAGTGTGCAGATATGGGGAATTGCCGCTAAATTTAATTATAAAAGTTTCCCGCTTCTTGAAAAGATTACCAACTGTGTCTGGTACGTACGTGGCTCTACTCTGCACGGAGAAGTAAATTGTTTCAATGTGGAGGAGAAAATTGGTAAAGAAACAATATATATAATATATTATATATATATAAATATTGGTTAATCAATTATACTGTACTTATAATGCCTAATTAGCTTCAGCAGTCGTTTTAGTTAGAATATTAGTTCAAGCAATGTATGATTTATGTATGACTTAATAAAAATAAGAGATAAAATAAGAAAATTTAAGAAAAAAAAAAAAAACTGATTTCGCTTTTTTTTTGCATCTTCTAAAACGGCCAAAAAGTATGCAACACTTTGCTCTGCATACACTGCACAAAATTACGCAACTCTCTTATCATTGGTTGTTTGAAGCGTCGACTGCGATTGGTTGCTCATGGTTATCAGTTGACTTGATAGTGGCATGTGTTGTGTGAGGTTGTCAAGTACTATTCTGTGGAGAAGTAACAAAAGATTAGATAAGGGTTTAGACTTTTAACTTAGAACACATTTTAAGTACTAATTATGACTGAAAACTTGTTTTCTTATGTATTAAGATCAGTTTTGCATAGATTATGATTATAAATTGTGTAGTCTATGGTCTGCTAACCTTTGTTTATGCTTGCATGAAACTATTGTTCTACACAGTTGCGCAGTTCGTTTCCTAAGTCCTTCCTTTTGACAAGGTCTGACAAGCTTAAATATAATTCGAAATTCGATACTGAATGTTATAGAATTAATGCTTATACAACTATATATACTTTCATTTTCCTTTCTTTCCTTTATACCAGTTACATTATAGTAACTTCTACAGTAACAATGCCTGATCATGTAAAGCAAAGAAGATAAGTTTTTCTTCATTAAGTTGAATCTAATTAATATTAATACATATTGTTAATTAATTCAAAGTATTATACAATTCTACTTTTAAACGACACCCTAAAGTATGCAACAAAAAATTAACTGTTTAATTGCTATTTTTTCTCCCATTTCAAGTCGGTCAGCAACCGACATTTTTCAGGTCGTTAATTTCGATTAATTTTAGCAAACTGTTTCAAATTAATGTCGCAATTGTTAGTCGCATAGTTGGAACCCGCTTGTGTGGAAAGGTATTTTAATAGGACCAGCAACAAATTAACTTCCCCTCCCTCCGAACAATTCATTGTACTCTCCTCGTATTTTACGAGGTCTTGTTCCAATTTCAGCTTATCGCGTAAGTACTACGAACTACCTACTCATTTCTGATGTTTTCGAAAAGGGGTTCTGATATTTATTATTAAAAAGCTACCGTGCTGCTGATATGGTCGAGTGTTTTACGACTTCCCCAATAAATCGTACACTGATGAGCTTATAATTAAATTAGTATTTTCCAGATTAGATTACTTGCCTCCCTGTTGGGGATTCTGCTCTGAATCGGAGTCTAGATAAGGCAGTTTAAAAAATGTTTCATTATCGACAAGTTTCTGCATTAATTAACACTGATTTGAAACGAAAAGATAGTGTACACGTTGGGTTTATGGTTTTCCCTTGTTGTCGCCCCGAGTACAAACGTGCTGTGGTAAGTCAGCTCATTCATCGGAACTGTCTTTGTTCGCCTGTAGGCGACTTAGCTGGATTTGTGAATTAGATTCTGAAGTTCTTAGCCAATGGGGCTTATCAATAGACATTTTACTGCCTGACAATTGACGCAATTCGCGCGTCAATAGCTGTAAACAGTATTTTTGATATCGATTGGAACATTTAACATTTTAACGTGTACTTGATAATATTATTGAGCGAACTTAGGCTTCCATTGTTGTTGCTTAGCTTGGCAAGATGTTATGCTCTACTTCCAGGTGTGTGTGTTGAGCAATCAATCAGCGTGAGTGACTGTTAAGAAAAACCAGTCATCTGTCTGGATATATATACTGAGTATATATGGTGATTAATGGCATTACGAGCAGACCAAAATCGGCGAACTTAGCTTCAGGTAATTGAAAATGGTTCTATTATGGGCATCACATTAGCATATAGTATATGCATACTATGGTAGTAATTATAGTATAAAGGGAATATCGAGAAATTACAATCTAAAGTTGTAGCCAACTTCCCCGATCGAGAGAGAGAGAGACGTAAACACGTAATGCGGTTTGGTTGAAAAACCGCAGACCAAAATCGCAACAAGTTTATTCGTGGTACGAATAGCTAAGCAAGCGGGCACATTCTGTCTGGGCCACAAGGGAGGGAGTTGGGAAAGAGATAAGGTAGGGGCTAATCAATACCATTGAGTGCGGCACTTGAGTGTGGAGTGTTTGCCGTTTGTTTAGTCGGCCGAAATCGGCGATCAGGGCGCAATTAACATGCGTCGCTCGTCGCAGCTCACAATACCGAATAATACCGATAGTTGCCAATTTAGCTAGAGCATTTAATTCATTCCATTGAGCGGGTGGCACAACTGGGCACTTGAACTTGGATTGCACATGTGACCGGTGACTATGCGACTAACCGATCCAGCCTGATCGGCCGATATGAGGAATTGAGGAACTTGATATAGCTGACTTTGGCTATGGTCAAGTTCAGGCACGTTTTGCATATTAAAAACACCCTGACAAGCACGACGAACAGATGCCCTGCAATGTGTTAAATAACTTGACGATATTCGGAGTTCATTTGGAATGTTTAGTCTGTCTGTGGGAAAAACTGGAACTATTAGTGAGAACTTATGTAAGGAGGGGGGAAGCAGTAAGCAGTAAATAAATATTTCAAATGCATTCAAACTGTTCATGTGTTTGTGTGTTTGTTGTATGAAATATGTCAATAGCGTAATTACACCAGATGCCTCAGTTGGCGAATTCGAACATGAACACGGCACGGACAGCTCGTACTGCAATTGCAACAACAATCGCATTCGCTGGGGGGGTAATTATTATGGCGAACCAATTCGCTCCATGTCTGCCCGCCCCCTGCACCGCCTATCTGGCTGGCAAAACAAAACAAAATGAGAAAAGAACATGGTCGGAACAAGCGGCATTATCATTATCATCGTATGTATAATACGATACTACAACATAGCGTGGCGTGGGATAAGGAAATTGCTGCATCACTTTACTGTGTGTGTTTCAGAAACTGAGTTATGAGTTGTGAGTTATGATTGTGAAGGCCCCTTTCGCTCTTGAAGTGCATCGGCACTTGGCAGCGCGTTGCCGGAACTTCAGACAGTCGCTTCAGTTGCATTTTGAAGAGCATGGGAAATTCTGAAAATGCGTGTCACATGAGGCATGATTGGAAGTCTAAAAGAAACATCGATAGCTAACATATTGATGTATAGTCTGAAACAAACCATTTGGTGTCTCTTTACGAACCAGTTTTCGGTTTGAAATTCCCCTAGCGAGCAGACCTTCGGCAAAAACTACGATACATGCATCCCTAATCTGTGCTCTTCTCTCTCTCTCACTACCTCTCTCTCTACCTCGCTCATTATTCGCTTAACTGGAATGACATGAAAATGTTATTTTAATACAAAAATTTCAATTGCCACCTCCACGAATGAGTAATGAAATAACGAAAATAAAATATGACAACAAACAAAAAAAAAACATTCTCTCACACAGACACACACAACAATTCGAATTCCACACGAGCAGCCAGGCATGAACTATGTGCGCTCAAGAATTCCCTATAGACTCGCCATAACACCCCCCTCCCCCCCACGTTGACCTGGGCCGGACTTAAGAACAGTTCCATTTCCATTCCACAGTAATTGCAGGAGAAAGTGAAAGTCTCAGTACACGGTGCACCCAGCGAATGTCAAGCTAGCTCGGCATCTGCGGAATGTGCGTCAAGTGGCACTACGAATTGGGCCCCAACTGTGTGTGTGTGCGTGTGTATGTGTGTGTGAGGGGGACAACCTGTTTGAAGCGTGGCTTCTACAACTGCGCAGCTTATTCGGCTTCGCAGGGGGACTTACCTTTTGCTTCAGACGAGGTATTCCCAAAAGTCTCAAAGCAAATGTACCTCAGCATTGGAAAATTTTCCATAGCTCTGTTCCGCTTGCCTCGGTTTCGGTTTGGTTTGCTTTTGGGTTCGAGTGTACTATAGTTCAGATAGCAGAGAGTTCTATCTCAGCAGCTATCAAAATTTGTAATATGCTTGTATATTTATTATGCCAGCAAGTACTGGCACTACATTCGTTGGCTGATCGAAATACCACTCGATAGCAGGGCCAAGCCAGGCCAGGCCAGGCCAGGCACTGCCGTTGTGTCCCTGGTGGCGGTTGACAAGCTCGTACTCGTTCAATGTCTAATCTAGAGAGAAGATTCCGATAAGATTCCAAATCGATTCGGTTTGATATTCTGCTCTGTCCCACAAAGATAACCAGCCCATAGCCCAGTGCACTGTTCACGGGGTAGAAGTGTGCTGGGAGTTAACACGCTGCGCTCAAGTTCCGAAGCTGACGCCGAAGTTGACGGCCGCAGCTGCAACGCGCTGACAGCGACGTCGACCACGAAGCTGGTGCTAACTCTGACGTTGTTGTCGTTGTCGTTGTTGATGTCGCGCTGTCGATGCCGCAGCTGATGCCTCTGTCTCTGTCGCTGTCGCTGTCGACGCTTAAAACGCACGCCGGGAGCGTGCTCGAGTGCGCGAGCGTAGAAAGCGTCGAGCGGCGCTAGTCCGAGCCCGAGAGCCATATAAATGGACTTGCCAGCGTCGACAGAGCGTTCAGTACGGTTTCTCGACTATCGAGTATCGGACACAACACAAAACAAAGTTCCCAGCACTACGATTCAAATCGATTGTGATCCGATTTAAACTAAGCCCAAACGGAATCCACATATATAGTGTATATATATATTCGCATTCGGGACGGTGAACATGCTGACGATCGTCGTTTTAGCCACAATCGAGTCTCTGCCAATTTCCAGGCAGTAGTTGAAGGGCGTGCGAGGGGCAGGCAACCGCGGGGGGCATTGCGACCCAATTGCTACGGCACATTAAATCGAACCAACCATAAATAAAGGCAAATTTAATGAGCGAAGGTCGTAAACAGGAAAACTAAAAGCAAATAGAAATAGAAGTAACGATATAAAAAGCACATCAAATAAATCAATCAAAACTGCCGACGGAATAAACAGTAAACAAAGAAAACTAACTGCAAATAATATTTAAAAAATCAAAAAACCAATAAACCAAAAGAATAACCAAAGTTAAAATGAAGTTCGCGTGTTGTGGCAGCAAGGGAACAATGCGAGTCAGCGAGACCGGAAACGGCACAGTAATGGACAACAAAAAGGAAGCGGAAGCTGAAGGACCGCCAAGTAAGTGATAGAGATAAGGTACAGCAAGAATATATATGCAGTATATGAGGAAAATCATTATCAATTGGCGTATGAGCTGAGGAGCTTATAAAATATGCAAGGAATATCTTTCAAAATTTACGAATGGCCTAAACAACTTATAAAATAGCCAAGCACAATAGCCAAGCTATTCTAAAAGAGGATTAAACAATTATTATATTCTAAATGTTTAAAATGTTGCTAAAAATTCACAAAATTCTTAATGAGAATTTTTTTAAATACTCTACAAAATATAAAAAGGATAGGGGGGAAATACATAAACCATTCCCAATTGCAATTTTGAATATCATTAGTAACAAATCGATATAATTAATTAAATAATGTTTGGGAAATACCTAAAACATTCTCAATTTGATAGCCATAAATAACAAGCTGATCAATATATAATAATAATAATGTGGGAACAAGTTAAAATATTTCCAATTCCAATTTGTTCAAATTCGCATATCCCAAAATATCTTCTTATATTTACCCATCTAACCCGTCCCAATCATGCCTAAGCCCACATCAATATCATGCGCAGATTCTTTAAGATCAGCTATGTCAAACAAACGCGATAAATGAGGCTCTAATTTGATAGAACCAAACGTGCTTCTCTCGCGTAATTACGAGAGTCAACAGTTGCTTTAATTGTTTATCCGCGCGGTGTCCGCTCTACCCAAGCATGCGTAAATATTTTCTTAAGTATTTTTTGCTTTTTCTTTTCATTTTTTCTATTTTTGTTTTTTATTTACCTGTCGTGCGATGGTTAGAGTGAAATTTGAATTCGAAATTTGCGCTATAAGCCGATTTCGTGTGCCATAAAAAGTGTGTGGAGTGAAATTGTTGATTAGTTTGTAATCGTACTCATACCTTACTTATTATGCAACTGTGCTCAAGTGCTTTCTGTAAGAAAGAAAGAAGTGTTTGGTTGTAGTGTGGTTCAAGTGGTTGTTCAGGTGATTCAGTGGTGTCAGGTGGTCAGGTGGGCGCTACAAGGCGTGCCATGTCCATGCCAAACGATGCGGTGAGTGGAATTAAGTTCGCATTAGAGTCGGCATCTTAATTATATTATGATATTAGTTAATGCTAATTGCACAGGCAGCAGGCAACTGGATATAAGCAAACCCGGGAGTTATGGCTGAGTTTGACCTGGAAAAGTGTTGCCAAAACTACGTAGTATGTAGACGGGAAGCCAACAATAACAACAACAACAATCACAGCAACAATCTCAACTCGGCCGTAAAACGTCAAAGTTTGTATGCAAATTTACACAGCGCCGGCGCAAACAGTTTATGTTTGTGTTTGCCTCCTCCGCCTGTCCGGCAGCCTGTCTGTCGGTGAACAATGAAATGAAAACAGACAGACAGGCAGACGGGCCTGCTTGGCGGGAAAGAGAGCAGACAGTGGAGACAGCAGCAGGTCAGTCAGTTTATCAAGACTCTCGCGCGAGATTCCAGTTTAGACAGAATCGACTAATGAGCGACAGACGCCGCTCCAGATAAAGCACACACTTGTCAGCTCACTGAGCTACAGTTACACACACATACATGCACACACGCACACTCAGCTAGATTTACTTTCTTCGAGCAATTAGTTTCGTATATGGCGAAAACATAAATCTCACATATTTGCTAAACTCTTACCGAGTTTTTGTTCCTGCTTTGACTAACTTACTAACTAACTAACTGACAGGCAGACAGGCTGTCTCTCTCTCTCTCTCTACCCGTCTGTCTGTCTGTCTGTCTGCTGTATCTGATTTTAATATAAACAATTAAAAGGGATCGCTTGCTAATTGCAGGAAGGCGCGCACGAAGGCAGGCCTCGTTGCAGTACTTGAACTCCCCAGGCGCATATCGTATAATTACAGGCCCGGGTTTATTTTTGTATTTTTTTATAATATAATATTACGCATACGCGCCTTCCGCAAAGACATAAATTAAGCACTTGCGATTATGTAATTTTTTAAACATTTACAAATTATTCAAAACGGCAAGGTAGGCGCCAGGCATCGGCAGGCATATAAATATCTCCCCTGCTGTCTCCCTCAATCTCTCCTGCTCTGACATCTCCAGGGGCCGGCACAAGGCGTTAGGTTTTATGATTATGTTGACACCAGTGCGACAGACTCACACACACACACACACACATAACAAACAGAGACAGAGTGCCAAGTTCAATGCTGTCTGGCAAATTGAGAACGTCGCACCGATAGCTCGCTTGGCTATAGACTACGCAGCTGCTGCCGACGCTGCTGATATAGCCGCAGATAGAGATACGCGAAACTCGCTCAGCTAGTTTCGTATTCGATTTCGATGTCGATGTCGATTTGTCGTTTGTTTTCTGTTTGCCAAAAACAGTTGCATGAGCCGAGAGCATGATATACGACTTTGATAGGAGACCCTCCGCAGAGTCAATGGTATGCTCTGCATGCATGCATGACGCGTTGCCTCATTGAGAAGTGGCTCGCATGGAGTGGCATGCGTTATCTCCGCACACTGTGGTGTTTGCCCATTATCATTAACTGTATTTGATGGACATTTCAAAGTCGCAGGTATTAGACGGGCCCATGTCCCTCTTACCGAGAAAACAACATATTAATGCCGTTGTTCTTAAGTGGTCACGCTTATCGAACCACTTGAGGATATTCCCCGACTCATGTATACGCAATATTTGCACAAACGAGCTATCAGCAGAGACCTCAATTAGAGCCCTTGATACCCAATGTACACACGATTAATGAGCTACAGTTAATTGGCTTGTCTCCATCCACGCCCCCTTCTACCCTCTCCGCGACCGCGTGTCGTCTCTACCCACTGTACCTATTTATCATTTGCACGAGACGTTCGTGCCACGCTTTCAGAAGTGAGAGAAAAACCGTCTAATAATCGGTATTACGATTCCAATTACAAATGCATTAATATCTAACCGCGATCACTCAACTCTATCGAGATGGAAGCACTCTCAGCTGTAGCTTAAAGCTTGCTCTCTACCATACCCGGTTCGTTATGGCGCGTCATTACTGTTGCAAACAATAACAAACGAGCTTTTGCTAGGGTTGAGCTTCGTGAAAGCTTTGTGCGGCATTGCCAACTGTGAATTAGTTTCGCATCCGTCACGGTTAGCGGCTATTTTTAAATTCACTGATAAGCTTTGAAGCCATTAATTTTGAGGCGTAAAATGTATGTCATGTTCTAGATAGAGCTCTAAATGTAATTTATTTCCAGCAAAGAGGTGTAAAAGATTGTTCTAAGAGACTAAAATAGCTTTGTACATTATGAAGATTATCTTGATAAGAATTGAGATAGAAGCGAATCGATGCAGGCTTAGCTCTATGAAGAGTTACACAGGGAGCAGGGACATCAAGTAATCTACATGAAATGAAATTGGTTTAACCTTCAGTTGATATAGAAAATAATCTAATTGAATCATTATTTCGCAATTCAGGCCGGTTAATGTTTAATAACCCAACGCACAACTGTAAATATTCATATTTATACTAAGCATCCATTGTTTCTCTATGTGTATCAGGCTTCTACGAGTTTAAATACGCTAATACATAATAGCGAGGTAGCTCGTCAAGCCAGTTCGTCTGTCTGCTGTTCAGATTTCGTCTGCTGCTCTTAAAATCATCAATCAGTTATGTTAGTTATTGAACAGGCTCCGTGCGACGCAGTAGTCTAGTTTACTGAGCAGTTTTCAATCCCCAGCAATCCTAGCAATATGGTGAAGAATCGTCGCTTCGAAGATGAGGAGAGTAAGTTGCAATCATTCTCAATGAAATGTCGGTTTAATTCTTTGAACTGTACTGAGGTATCATGTTCTAAGTATTAGAGGCAAGTATCTTAAACGTTGCGCTTCACTAGAGCTTGGCGACTGACTTAGACTTCGATTCCAGCTCTTCTTCATCTTCTGATGAAATATAAGTTTTAGTCTCGCACGATAAGGGAGCTACTACGCCAGAGACGAGCCCCCTTTTTCAGTTTAACCGTATAAATGTAGTCCAAAACGGTTTTATCGCGCCTTATCGCCGCACTTGAGCCGACAACAAGGCGTTAGCACTGGCAATGACGACAAGTGAGTTGTCAATTTGGCGCCAGTTTCGGTTTTCAAGATAAACAATCAGTGTGAATGGAATTTTTTTGGGGTATTGCCTCCCAGTGAAGAAAGCCTAACACCGGGAGCAGCCCAGTAGCTGGAAGTGATATAATTTTGGGTTTTATCTCGCGTCAGAGCCATCAGAGATAGGGGATGATGGTAAATTTCAGTTAAATTACAACTCTCTGACAAGAGCGTGCGCTAATAAAAGAGGTGGTAAAAAGCCGTCTGTGTGTACGAACGTAATACAAACTATAATATATAATATACATATATTCCGACTAGTGGCACTGCTTTCCCAGCCACGCGGGTCTGAGTAGCGTTGAGAGGGGGGTAGGAGGAAAGGGGCTTGTTTGGGGTAATTCCATTCGAGCACTACGCAGAAGCCTCCAGTGTGAACGGGTACGGGACTGGGAACGGGAAATAGGCTAATGACCTACAGGCGACCTACAGGCGAATGCTGATAATGGGGTAATCTGCTCGAGGCGCGCTTGTCTGGCTGATCAATCAGTCATTGATTAACTTATACGAATCAAGTTGAAGTTCAATATTACGTATACGTAACACACACACTCACTCACTTATGCTGCCTGTTGCAGTTGTTGTTAATCGCAATCTATTTTTGTCTTGATTTACAGAGTACGGCCTGGGC
The DNA here is from genome assembly GCA_018904165.1 of Zaprionus camerounensis. Classification (NCBI taxonomy): domain Eukaryota; kingdom Metazoa; phylum Arthropoda; class Insecta; order Diptera; family Drosophilidae; genus Zaprionus; species Zaprionus camerounensis. Next base: position 2,007,505 of record JAEIFS010000037.1, read on the forward strand.
GTGCGTCACTTGCAAACGCTACTCTTTTTCCTGGCCCTAACTTGCGCCTATGCGCAGCGTGTCAACCTATCCGTGGCCGTGGTGGCCATGACAGATGCCTCCGCCGCCAATCCCGAGTTTCCCGTATGTACTAACAAAGATGTACACATCACCTTGTCTCCCAACTTACCTGAACTGTTCTCTTTCTACAGGAATACAAATGGCCGGAGAAGACGAAATCGTTGCTACTCAGTAGTTTCTTCTGGGGCTATGTGGTAACCCAAGTGCCATCGGGTCAACTGGCTCGCAAGTTCGGTGGCAAGATCACCCTGCTGGTTGGTCTGTCCATTTGCTCTGTGCTGAACATTCTCACTCCTGTGTTCGCCGACATTGGTGGCTGGCAATTGGTCTGTGCCCTGCGTGTCGTCGAGGGATTGTGCCAGGGTGTGGTCTTCCCATCCGTTCACACCCTTATCTCGGCCTGGGTACCACCCAATGAGAGATCCGTGCTTGGTACTTGCGCCTACACGGGCAACCAGTTTGGCACCATTGTTATGATGGCCACAAGTGGTCTACTGGCCTCCTCCAGCGCTGGATGGCCAAGTATCTTCTACATTTCCGGCGGTGTTGGTTGTGTCTGGGCCGTAATCTTCTTCATTTGGGGTGCCGCAACACCCTCGGATTACAAACGCATTTGCCCGGAGGAGCTTAAGATGATCGAGTTGTCTCTAGCTTCGGAATCGTCGTCCGACCAGCCTAAGGATAAACTGCACACACCCTGGTTGGCCTTCCTTACCTCACCTGCCTTCCTGGCGCTGGTTGCGGCGCACAGTGCCAACAACTGGGGCTTCTGGACTCTGCTCACTGAGATTCCCAGCTACATGAAGAATGTGTTGGGCAAGGACATCAAGTCGAACGCTCTGCTCTCGGCCCTGCCCTACTTCTGCATGTTCATCATGTCGTTCGTCTTCTCGGCCATTGGTGCGCAGTGCAACAAACGCCAGTGCATGTCGACCGTGACCAGCCGTAAGGTCTTCAACTCGCTCGGTCTGTGGGTGCCCATGTGTGCCCTCATTGGCTTGGCCTATGTGGACGCTGATGAGAGCAACTTGGCTGTCGGTCTGCTTTCGGTGACTGTCGGTTTCAACGGCGCCTGCTACCTTGGATTCCAGCTCAATCACATTGATCTGTCGCCCAACTTTGCCGGCACCCTGATGGGCATCACCAACTGCGTGGGAAACATTATGAGTATCATTGCGCCACTCTTGGTCGGCTTCATTGTTACCAACGAGGTAAGTTCAAGCATGAATCAACTGATTGATCAGGAATATTAATAAACGATCTACCTTTCCTTGCAGCACGATGTGGAACAGTGGCGTGTGGTCTTCTTCATTGCCGCCGCGATTTACTTGGTGGGCAACGGTCTCTTCATCATCTTCGGTCGTGCTAATGTGCAGCCCTGGAACGATCCCGCTCCCAAGCCCAGACGCAACTCGACGCCCCAAGTCGAGTCTCAGCATTAAAGAGAGAGAGAGAGAGAGAGAGATAGAGAGGGACAAGAAGCGCTAGTCATCCATTTCACTTGACCAGCCCCACTGTGGGCTGCAGATCGAGAGGCGGATCGATCGGCGATCGATGCCAAACTGAAACTGTAAATCTGCATTAACTGCAATCCGATCCAATGTATCGGACTTGCAATTGTTTTGTATTTGTAAATTGATTATCTTAAGTCTAGTGTGTAGTGCATACCTAGTTAAGGCCCTGTTGCAACCGTGTATATAGACCAAATGATGAAAGAAGAAACCCAAACGAAAATAAAATAATATCTAAAATGTACATATCACGCTCTTTTACTCAACTAAAGAATCCTACACACGAACGATGATTATGAGTTAGTTGAAGTTCAAGTATACGCGAGTGCCTAAAATATATTAGAGCTGAAATATGTTTATCTGAGACACTATGTTTGTAGGCTGTCTTATTTAAACAGTGACTTATGCACTTGCCGGCACCTTTGGCTAATCTAATCACGATATATACATTTATTTAGACATGTCAAGCGCTCAACAGGGTGTTAAGCGGGCGCCAGTTAAGCGGATCTTACGGATAATGCGGCAAGAAGATGCCACTGGAGATGAGCTGAATTCTCAAAAATATACAGTCTTTATCATTCAGTTGGTTGGACAACAGGTGTCGTGGAGTACAGACGCAGAGAAAAATAACCCAAAGTTATACTCCCTATACAGGCCAAAAACGGATAATGTCTGGCAGCATCAACATGGCGAAAAATCGCCGCTTCGAAGATGAGGGTAAGTAAAGATGTCTTTAGAAAAGGTGTAGAGGTTGTTAAGGTTGCGAAATGCTACACGAAAGACATTCAGTGATATGTATATCCTTAGGATTATTATGTTATTAAGTTAACTTTTTAGCTTTCTTTAAAATCTTGTCGGAAGTTCCTCCTTATACACAAAAAAGTGAACTGAAAGTCCGAAACCTTCAGCTTATTTATCAAACTGAAAGACTTTTTTTCATTCCAAGTTCAACATAAATCTTCACTATATCTAATCAAGTGTGACGACGTAAGTACTTCTCGGGAAACTCTATCGCAAGTGTCGTAAAGCCCAAATACAAAATCTTCAGTTGACGTTATTTCCACTTACACAATCATTTTTATTCTAAGCACTGATTGTAAAAGTGGCAACTAAGCTTGTAAAGATAATATTACAACTTGGACTACTGATCCACAAAACGCAGCAACTGTCATTGAAAGTGCAAAAATAAACGTGTTATCTGACTTGGGGGCTCGTCTTTTTGACTTGATTTTTCACTTGTTTAGGAATTTCACAACCCTTTAGATCTCTTAAGTAATGCATCTTTTATCTCCAACATCTTACAGCTCAAGGTTTTGGTGAGCGCCATGTGCAAATGTTCATACTCTGCTTCGGCCTTTTGGTTGGCTTCGCCATGCGAGTAAATCTTTCTGTAGCCATTGTGGCCATGACGGAGTTGCCTGTAAGACCTTCTTCCTAACCTATTTTCAGTTGCGATTAGGTCAATCAACTTCTTGTCGCCCTTTTTAGATCTACAACTGGTCCGAAGAAGTAAAGGGGCTGGTGTTAAGCAGTTTCTTCTGGGGATATGTAATCACACAGGTACCCGCTGGGTTGTTGGCCCGCAAGTTTGGTGGTAAGGCAAGTTTGGTGTGCTCACGGGTGTAACCATTTGCTCCGTGTTGAATGTGCTCACACCTTTTTGTGCCAGAGTCGGTGGTTGGCAGCTGCTTTGTGCAGCACGTCTACTGGAGGGTTTGTGTCAAGGAGTGATGTATCCCTCGTACCACACATTAATTTCCGCTTGGGCGCCTCCTAGGGAACGAGAAATCCTGGGTACCTATGCATACGTAGGAGCACAATTCGGCACCATTGTCATGTTGGCTTCCAGTGGTCAACTGGCCTCTCTGTTCGGTTGGGAGAGCATCTTCTATGCATCCGGAGGCTCAGGATGCTTGTGGGTAATCGCCTTTTACTTAAGGGGAGCCAGTACGCCAGCTGATTCGAAGAGCATCTCGGACGAGGAACGTAAGATGATACAGAAGACACAGGCCATCGATGCGGATACTAAGTCGGATCAGCCTAAGGAGCACATCCCTACGCCGTGGGTGGGCTTCTTCACATCACCTCCATTCTTGGCACTGATTGCATCCCATTGTTGCTCTGCTTGGGGCTTCTGGACACTACTGACACAGATTCCCAGCTATATGAAGCAAGTTCTAGGAAAGGATATCAAGGCTAATGCGCTGCTCTCTTCCCTGCCTTACACTCTGATGTTCGTACTAAGTTTCTTGTTTGTGTGGATGTCCAAGAGTCTGCAGAAGCGAAAGTCCTTATCGATGGCATTCAGTCGTAAGTTCTTCAATACAATTGGTCAGTACGGTCCCATGGTGCTGCTCATTGCACTGGCCTATGTGCCAAAGGAGAAGGACACCTACGCTGTGGTCTTACTTTGCCTGACTGTAGGTGTCAACTCAGCAACTCAACTGGGCTATATGATCAATCACATTGATCTCTCGCCCAACTTCGCCGGAGTTATGATGGGTATAAGTAACGGTATTGCAAACATTATGGGCATTGCTGCACCGCTTGTTAAAGGCATTATTGTCACAGACGAGGTACGTAGCTTATGCATTGTACATTCCCCAATACCTAACATCCTTTTTTGTGCACTTCTTCATTGTAGAAAGATGTAAATCAATGGCGCATTGTGTTCTTTATTGCCGCTGGCTTTTACTTTGTGGGAAATGGTCTCTTTGTGATCTTTGGTCAAGCACATATTCAGGAGTGGAATGATCTGCCCGCAAGTTTACGTAGAGGATCTACATGCAAATCAGAAACAAAAGAGAAGACGGAAGAATGCTAGTTTTAAGACTCTGTCCCTAGTTAAAGTTTTCGTTAAGTTTTCTTATCAATAAAGCACAGTCATAAAGAAATCCCCAGTATTTCTGTTGGTTATCTAGATGGGTCACAGTACTTTGTACTTTTCATTGATAGCTAGCCCAGAAGGAAGTGGGTCTTAGGGTGTTGCGATGCTGTCAATCACTGATTTCATTGAACAGAAAATAGTGAAAGGTAATGGTGACACGTTTCACTAGAGACACCTGTCGCACATAGATTGTTTGGGGTTTGACAGGCAGTGTTAGGTACATTCACTTTCCTACGTACTTTCAATTTATCTTTTATATATTCAAGTTTTCCTCACACCTTCTTATCTATCTTATCAAATTGTCAACAAACTTTACAACTCCTAAAAATATGCCCATACACACAATCTTATGCAAAGAAGACGATCTGATATTACGAATGAAAATCATTTATAAGGAGCTCATCTAAATAATAATCAGTCAGTTTGCAAAAAGATCTTGTGGCTTGCAGTAACGCAATCCAGGGATTTGCTCTTAATCTCAAGCATAATTACAAGTTATACTCTATAATGGCGGGAAGCATCAGCACTGCGAAGAATCGACGTTTCGAAGAAGAAGGTAGGCGACTGATAACAGACTGTTGTGTACTACAGAAAGTTGTCACTATCGGAAAACAAATCTTCTTTCCTACTGAAATTTTGACTATCAGAAGACGTATCTTGAATGTCTCGGGATTTCCTGTTTTATAGTGATATCCTTTTTCCATTAAAAATGTTTTTTTTGAGATTTTGGATTACTGATTGTTACGCACGTTAGTAGCACATTTAATTGGGATAACTCGTTGTAAATATATTACACGTTATCTGGCTAGATAATAAAAGGTATCTCTGCTCGCGACTATGTTTGCCTAACAGATTGCAATCAAAGTCGCACTGCCAGACGTAACTTCTCCATAAAAAGTTCCATTCAGTAGAATTTTATGTTAATAGATCATTAGCACCTAACAATTGTTTTATTTTTTCAGGTATCGGACTTGGCGTGCGCCATGTGCAAATCCTACTGATCTTCTTGGGCCTTACGGTTGGTTTCGCGATGCGTGTGAATCTTTCCGTGGCGGTTGTAGCCATGACTGATGCCTCGGTTAATCCCGACTTTCCTGTGAGTTCGGAGAACGGAAATCTCCGTTGATAAAGTAATATTACAATGCTTAATCATTCAGGTATATCCCATGTCGGAGAAGACAAGATCCTGGGTACTTAGCAGCTTTTTCTGGGGCTACGTGGTTACCCAGATACCTGCTGGCACACTGGCTCGTCGGTTTGGTGGCAAGATCACCCTGTTGGTTGGTGTATCCATCTGCTCGGCATTGAATCTCTTGACGCCACTCTGCGCCAAAATAGGCGGTTGGGACTTGGTGTGCTATCTACGCGTTGTCGAGGGTTTGTGCCAAGGTGTTTTCTTCCCATCGTCTCATACAATTATCTCCGCCTGGATTCCACCCAAGGAACGCGGCACCATGGCAACCTATGCCTATATAGGAGGACATTTCGGAACGATCATTATGTTGGCGACAAGTGGACTAATTGCCTCCTCATCGGTGGGTTGGCCAGGTATCTTCTATGGCTCAGGCGCCTGTGGTCTTCTCTGGGCTTTGTCCTATTATATTTGGGGATCCAGTTCTCCACAGCAGTCCAAGAGCATCTCGCCTGAAGAGGTGAAGATGATTGAAATGACACAGGCCAGCGAACTGAGTGGAAGTTCGCAGCAGCCTAATAACCGACAGTCCACTCCATGGATGAGTTTCTTCACCTCGGCACCCTTCCTGGCTCTGATTGCTGTACACTCTGCCTCCTCCTGGGGTCATTGGACGCTGCTGACCCAGATTCCCACCTACATGAACAACATCCTGGGCAAGGATATCAAGTCAAATGCTCTGCTGTCCTCACTTCCATACATTGCGAATCTTATTTTGAGTTTTGTCTTTGTGTGGATGTCCAAAGTTATGGATAGCAAGACCTCCTTGTCTTTATCTTTTCACCGAAAGTTCTTCAACACGGTTGGTCAATATATTCCCATGTGTCTGCTCATTGCATTGGGATATATGACCAAAGAACAGGATACGCTAGCTGTGGTACTGCTCACACTTACTGTGGGCATCAATGCTGCCTGCCATCTTGGCTTCCAGGTGAACCACATTGATCTATCGCCTAACTATGCCGGAACTATGATGGGAATCTCCAACGCATGTGCCAGCATAATGAGTTTCAATGCACCTCTCTTAGTGGGTGTCATAGTTCCAGAAAAGGTAGGTTACCTAACGATATAATGGTAATATAATATGTTACTTATGGCTGTTGTTCATCTCTGCAGGATAATGTGGAACAGTGGCGCTTGGTGTTCTTCATAGCTGCCGCATTTTACCTGGTCGGCAATGCTCTCTTTATCACCTTCGGTTGTGCTGAAGTCCAAGAATGGAATGATCCTTCTGCCAAAAAACGTCAAAACTCTGAATCTCAAAAGTCAAAGAACATTGAGGCCTGTTAAAGGGATCCATCTCTGGCTTATCTCTCGGAAGAAACTTACCTCAACCATCACGTTTGTAATCTCCGAACTGTGCTATCTGATGAGCGCAAGGACAACTGAATATTTTACCGTTGATTATTTTATAAGATTAGTCTTTAGATAATGGTAGTAGTAAATGTATTAATTTCACTTAAAGGAATCACGACAATATTATAGATACAGTATTCACAATAAAGATTCACTTCATTATTCACAAAGATGATAAATAGATATACTGATCTTATAAACTTGACATCTGTGGAGTGCAGAAATCTATCAATGAAGTTCATGTTACATAGATAAGCGTAGTCTTTCCTTGGTTATAAAGTAATCATCATCATCATAAAGTAATCACATCTTGCTCGTGGTTGTTTTGGCTTCTGTCTCCAGTTTTGACACTCTGTTACCCACTAATCTAATCTATCTTTAAACCTTAAATATTTACTTTTACGTGTTACGAAGTTGTGAGATCCATCACCAGCAGCCAGTCAGTGAGAAGATCTCGAGGTGTAAGGTAAGTGACAAAGTTAGGACAGGATAGCAGCAACATGGTAAAGAATCGACGCCAGGAAGATGAAAGTAGGTTTAACATATGAAAAGGAAGGATCATAAAAAGTTACATATTACTTCGGGATAAGCCGAAGTTTGTATGTATTATAAATTATATAACTTTTGCCAGATTTGAACACATATTCCTATCATCTAATAGGTAACAAATTTTTAGGCTGTAACAATAATTTTCTTTTGCTGTGCAGGTTCACGTTATGGCATACGTCACTTGCAGATTCTATTTCTCTTCCTCGCTCTCTCAGCGGGCTTTGAAACACGTGTCAATCTGTCGGTGGCCATTGTGGTGATGATGGAACTTCCGGTAAGGAACTCGATTAATATAAAGTTCCTTAGATATAGACAAATCTCTTTTCAAACCATTTTAGGAATACCAATGGACAGAGAAGATAAAGTCGTTGGTGTTGAGCAGCTTTTTTTGGGGTTACGTATTCCCTCAACTGCCTGCAGGTCCTTTGGCGCGTCGATTTGGTGGCAAGGTTATGATCTTGACAGGTTTAGCTGTTAGCTCGGTACTGACAGTCCTGACACCTCTCTTTGCCAGTTTCGGTGGCTGGAAGTGGCTCTGTGCTCTGCGATTGGTCATGGGAGTAAGCCAAGGCATCCTTTTTCCCTCGGTGCACACTGTCATCTCTGCTTGGGCGACACCCAAGGAGCGAGCCTCGATGAGTAACTTCAGCTATGCCGGAAACCAGTTTGGCACAATCCTTATGTTGGCCGTAAGTGGCTTGTTAATCTCTGTCGGAGGTTGGCCCAGCGTCTTCTATGCATCCGGTGGATTTGGATGCGTTTTCTCTGTTGCTTATTATGTGTGGGGAGCCAGTTCTCCAGCTGAATCCAAGCATATATCAGAGGAGGAAAAGGAATTCATCGAGCTGCAGCATGCCAGTGAACGGACTGGTAACGCAGAGAAGCCGCATCGTCAGCAAGCCATACCCTGGTCGAAAATCATAACTTCACCTGCCGTTTGGGCACTGATAGTTGTGCAATCAGCTTATGTATTTGGTTTCTGGACGTTATTGACCCAGATTCCAAGCTACATGAAGAGCGTTCTGGATAAGGATATCAAGTCAAACGCTCTGCTCTCCTCGCTACCCTATATCGCCATGATTACGATAAGCTTCGGATTCGCCTGGCTCTCGAGGAGAATGCAGAGAAGCAAGTCGATCTCCCTCAACTTCAACCGCAAGTTCTTCAACTCCATCGGCAGTTCTAAAACCATGATCCTCCTTATTGCCTTGGGCTATGTGCGAAGTGATCAGGACACCCTGGCTATCGTCATACTCATCTTTACCGTGAGCATAAGCTCCGCCAGTCACGTGGGATTCCTCGTCAATCACATAGATCTGTCTCCAAATTATGCCGGCATCATAATGGGCATCTGCAACACCTTCGCCAATGGCATGGCACTCATCGCACCCCTGCTAGTGGGTGCCATTGTCACCAATAGCGTGAGTTACATACAATATTTACTTACACTTTAATTCCTTTTTAAATTCCTTTGTTTTCTTTTTGATTCCTTGTGCAGAAAGATGTTCATCAGTGGCGCATAATGTTCTTTGTGGCCTCGGCCATCTACTTCGTAGGTACGAGGGTCGTTTGATAAGTCCGTGACTTTTTGTATTTGCCGCGCACCTGCTCTAAATACAACACTGCTCCTGTCAGCAGTTATCGATTAACAGCTGACTGTAAAATTTGGAGAAAGCTGCGTTTCTTAGTTTGCGTTTTATAGGCATTGAAAGCAGACGATCTCGTGAATTTTAACGAAAATGGAAAAAAGTGAATTTCGTGTGCTAATTAAGCATTATTTTTTGCGTAAAAAATCCATCACCGAAACCAAGGAAAGACTTGATAAATATTATGGGGACTCTGCACCATCAATTTCAATGGTTAAGAAATGGTTTACTGAGTTGCGTTGTGGTCGTACCAGTACAAGTGATGCCGAACGTTCAGGTCGCCCAAAAGAGGTCGTCATGCCAGAAATCGTCGACAAAATCCATGGAATGATATTGGATGATCGGAGAATGAAAGTGCGTGAGGTAGCTGAGGCTGTAGGCATCTCAACTGAACGGGTACATCACATTTTACATGAATATTTGGACATGAAAAAGCTTTCCGCGCGATGGGTGCCGCGATTGCTCACACACGACCATAAGCGCAACCGTGTGACCATTTCAAAGGAGTGTTTGGCGATGTTCAACCGCAATCCAAACGAATTTTTGCGCCGTTTCGTTACCGTAGACGAAACATGGATCCACCACACCACACCAGAGACCAAAGAACAATCAAGACAGTGGGTTTCTCCGGGTGAACGTGCACCAAAGAAGGCCAAGGTGGGTCTGTCGGCCAACAAGGTCATGGCCACAGTTTTTTGGGATGCACAAGGTATCATTCACATCGATTACCTTGAAAAGGGTAAAACGATCACCGGCGAATATTATTCAGAGCTTTTGGACAGATTCGATATTGATTTGAAGCAGAAACGACCGCATTTGGCGAAAAAAAGTGCTGTTCCATCAGGACAATGCACGGGTGCACACGTGTGTAGTCAGCATGGCAAAATTTCATAAATTGGGCTACGAACTGCTACCCCATCCAGCATATTCTCCAGATTTAGCCCCCTGTGACTATTTTTTGTTTCCAAACATGAAGAAATGGCTCGGCGGTAAGAGATTCGGGTCAAATGAAGAGGTCATCACAGAAACAAACGACTATTTTGAGGGCCTTGAGAAAACCTATTATTTGGAAGGAATAAAAAAATTGGAAAAACGCTGGACTAAATGTATAGAGCTAAAAGGAGATTATGTTGAGAAATAAAACGCTTCTTTGACGAAAAAAATATATTTTATTCAAAAAGTCACGGACTTATCAAACGACCCTCGTAACACAGTGTTCATTATCTTCGGCCGAACCAATGTGCAGTCCTGGAACGATCCTGAATACTCCGCAGCTGAAGTGGAGTCACAGTGATAGCCTTAGATAGATATAAGTACTATTACAAATTCTTAAAGGAATGACAACATTATAGTAACTAAGCACAATAAAGATTCACTTCATATTTGGAAAATTTAAAACCACGAAACTTATTGCCATATAAACCGCGAGACTTAGGATATACTTACTAATCTAATCAATGAAGTTCATAAATCATGGAGATGAGCCAAGTCATTGCTTAGCCGTAAAGTTAGGTAAACTTTCTTATGGGGTCTCGTTTCTTCACATCTCTCCCTTGAAGTGTGGCAAGATGATTGTTTCTGCTTCTGTTTCTGTTTTTGACACTCCGCGTGGCTATCTAATCAATGTTTAAACATTATGTATTTACTTTTACGATTTATAAAATTACAAACAATGAAGCGTCGGCACTTGTGGCTCAAAGTAACCGTGAGATCCATCACCAGCTGCCAGTCAGTGAGAAGATCTCGTGTAGAACGGTATTGCAAGTGGAAAGGATAGCAGCAGAAGCAACATGGTGAAGAATCGTCGTCATGAAGATGAAAGTAGGTGTGCCGCATAGAAAGGATGAGATTACATTGGCCTTGTCACTCTGCACTTGTTGTAGTGTGGGAGATAAGCCGATGTAGGTCAATGAAAGAGAGTTATTCATCTTATCTAACTCGTGAGACCTTCTCTGAATTTGCTACAAGCTCTAAGGCTGAAGTCCTTAACCTACATTCTTTATTTATACAGGTGCAGGATATGGTATGCGTCACTTGCAGGTCCTTTTGCTCTTCCTGGCACTGACAGTGGGCTTTACCACACGCGTCAATCTCTCTGTGGCCATTGTGGCGATGACAGAACTTCCAGTAATGAATTCAGTTTATATAATGTTCTCAAAGTGTATACTAATCTCCTTTTGAATCCCTTTAGGAATTCAACTGGACAGAGAAGGTAAAGTCTTTGGTGTTGAGCAGCTTCTTTTGGGGCTACTTAATTCCTCAGCTTCCTGCAGGCCCCTTAGCACGCAGATTTGGTGGCAAGGTTATGATTCTGACCGGTCTATCAATTAGCTCGGTACTCACGGTGCTGACACCTTTGCTTGCCAATTTTGGTGGCTGGAAATGGGTTTGTGGTGTGCGATTGGCCATGGGACTGTTGCAAGGAACCCTTTTTCCCTCGGTGCACACGGTCATATCTGCTTGGGTGCCACCTAAAGAGCGTGCCTTATTGGGTAACTTTGTCTACTCTGGAAATCAGACTGGCACAATCCTCATGTTGGCTACAAGTGGCCTCTTGATCTCGTACGGTGGCTGGCCCTGTATCTTCTATGCATCCGGTGGACTTGGCTGCATCTGGTCTGTAGCTTATTACGTGTGGGGAGCCAGCACTCCAGCTGCTTCCAAGCAAATATCGGAGGAGGAAAGGGAATTCATCGAGCTGCAGCATGCCGGCGAACGGGCAGAGAACGCCGTGAAGCCGCATCATAAGCAGCCCATACCCTGGTCGAGCTTCATGACCTCACCAGCCGTTTGGGCGCTGATTGTTGTACAGTCATGTTATGGGTTTGGTTTCTGGACGTTATTGACTCAGATTCCTAGCTACATGAAGAGCGTCCTGGATAAGGATATTAAGTCAAATGCGCTGCTCTCCGCGCTACCCTACGCCGCATCGCTCTCGGTGAGCTTTGTCTTCGCCTGGCTCGCAAAGAGAATGCAGAAGAGTAAGTCAATCTCGCTCAACTTCAACCGCAAGTTCTTCAACACCATCGGCACTTGGGGACCAATGTGTCTGCTCATTGCTCTGGGCTATATGCGTAAAGAGCAGGACACCTTGGCCGTAATTCTACTCGTCCTGACTGTGGCCTTCACCGCTGCCGCCCAGGTAGGATTCCTCGTTAATCACATAGATATCTCTCCGAATTATGCCGGCATCATCATGGGCATCTGCAACACCTTCGCCAATGGCATGGGACTTATCGCACCCCTCCTTAAGGGTGCCATTGTCACGGATAGTGTAAGTTACATATGCTACAATACTTAAGACCCTTTCTAATATTATCCATTATCTATTCTTCTGCAGAAAGATGCTTATCAGTGGCGCATAGTCTTCTTTGTTGCTGCAGGCATCTACTTTATAGGTAACACTGTCTTCATTATCTTTGGCCGAACGAATGTGCAGCCCTGGAACGATGCAGAATATTCTGCACCTCAAGTGGAGTCACAGAAGTGATGCTTCTAGTCAACTGTAGTACAAGCTAGATATATACATAGATATATACTATTTTCTTTCTAAATTCCTGTACTCAGCTTAAGCTTTCGTATCTATAGTTGCATAAGGATATAGGCAATAAACAATTAATTGATGTGGTTTAATACGGAATCTATTTTTGCGGAAAAGGTGACCGTAGGTGCCACATTGTCAGAAACATTGTGTATCTATCTATCTTTATCTTACAGATCAGTTTTAGCGTTTTTACTTAGTTTGTCAATAACCTCTTCTATTATATCATCCTCTCATGATGCCTTCAATTTAGTGTTCAATCAGTATTGCCAGAAATTTTATGTGAAGAAAATCCAGATAGAATAAAAAGAGCTGAGCGTACAAAGATGCAATTGAAGAAAAGTCTGTGAAGCTATTTTCTGGTATCCAAATAAAAGCTAGATAGATAGGTTTTGACTGGAAAAAAGCGGAGCTAGGAACAAAGCGCCTCAATGGGCAGCTGAAGAAAGAGCTTTAAAGTTGAAGTGGTTGCTAGATTGGCTAAGCTTCGCCCACCTATCGGAATTAAAAGTTATTTAGTGCACTGTCATATCAAAAACATTAACATACTTTTGCGCTCAATTCATTTACTGTTTGCATTAAAAATTAAATTTTTAAATTTCCCCGCCCCACCGCCCCCAGGCGCCAAAAGGCGGGTTTTAAAACGGTTTTTATTTAAAACAAACGAGGGAAGCTCAAAAATCAGGATACAACTTTGGAGCCTTTTCCTGGGCAAGCTGGTCACTTTACGAACTGGGAAGCGGTGTGTACTGATAAATGAAGAAAAAAAGAACGAAATGGAAAAAACCGCAAGTCGCTAGCTCCTCTAGTTTCGTTGCAATTTCGAATTGAAAAACGAAAAAAAATGCCGTTATTCGAAAAAATTGACAGCTTTTTTGACGCTAACAGAAAATAAGCACTGCACGGTATGCAATACAATATCAATCTGTTATCTGTTATTTATTCTGTTAAAATCAGCCGACCCCTGTAGATGAGTCGACTGAGGGGCTCCGGGCTCGAATCCCGGGGGAGGGCACTGTTTTTAAAAACAGACGTAAACAAAACAGATAACGCTAACTTATAGTTAGTAGGCCGGCGCCCCTAAATTTCAGCTGAAGCTGCAAAACAGGGGCACATTCGAGTATATTGAAAGTGAAATTAAAATAACCGTATGGAAAATAATCCGCTATGAATAATCGAGTCTCGCTCATAGTAAATTTATACTGCATACATTAATACTGAATTCATTCGGAGCTTCGTCTGGAAACAGGCAAATATAATGATATTCATAAATACGGGTTTATGGCAGGCTCCAACTCTGAGTGCTTAAGCCCCCCCGTAATACGCCTTTGATTTAAAATGTTTGTGCACATTTTATGGTTACGAACTTGCCCGCATTTGCGGCGCATGGCTGAAGTGGAAGTGGTTGTCGTCGTGGTCGTGTGATCGTTTTGTGGCGAACCTGTTGATAAGCGTAATTTGAATACATGCACGCGATATTATGGACCGAATATTTGCTCAAACACACACACACTCACATACGCACGACACAGCGAAACATGTGGACACGAGCTCAGGCGACTTGAACATTTTGCGATTATGAAACATTTCTTAGAATAGTTTCAGCAACCCTATGCGGTACCGAAACTTACAAATTAGCATTTCTAATCGAGTCTTGAGCCAGCATAGCGCTGAGCTCTCTCAAACAGTAAATCTGTATATATAGTACATCTTATATAAGATGTGCCAGGAAAATAAGAATCAAGAATTGAAGAACTTGAAAAGAAAACTCTCCAAAATCATTGAGCTATGCAGAGACTGTACTTTCGGGAGTACAAAGAGAGTGAATGAGGACCGTAAATGATTTCGAGGACTTCCAAGAATTTCACAAGAGGGTTCTTTGAATTCTGGGCAATTTCCATTTCGGGGGCACGTGCTAAATCGCTGGACCAACGTCAACGTCAGCACACCAGATAGTACCAACTCTGGCGGGCTACTCTCGCCTTTGTTGGGCGAAAGATAATGAAATCCATTAAACACGAATTTAAAGCAGTTATTTATATGACATTCAGAGCGGCGCGACGCGACGGGAAGCGACGGAAAGCGAAGCGACAAAATATGTGAGATGTTATCAACTCCACAGAGCAAATAATAAGGCACTTGCCATATCAGCTGACGCCCCGGGCGCCACCAACAGCACAAGCAGCGGAACCATCTCCCAAATTGAGCTGCCATAGAACATACAGACATATGTACATACATACATACATATGTATGTATATAGTTCGTTCTGGGTGTACAATGGGCCCGAATGGGCACGATATGTGAATCTGAAGTGCTTAATTGTCTGCCAACTCGGCATGAATCAAGGTTTATGAGCGACGCCAGCGTCGTCAGTGGTGAAATCGCTGAATCGCGCTGTGGGGGCAACCTGCCGCGCCCCCTTCATACCCCCTCCCCTCTCTTTCTCTCTCTCTCGTGTTTATTTTTATTCCAGGCTTCACGTTTACGTCATTCCATAAGGCGTTATACTCCATTCCGAACATCGAATTTTGCAAATCATTTGCGGTGGCCGAAGAGCGAAGCTAAAATGCAAACACAGATATAATATGATACGACAAAGCTCTCGTGTGTGCAGGCAGGCAACGCAGGGGGAAGAGAGAGAGAGTCAGGGGGAGAGGGAGAGAGCGGCATTGGTAGTCGGGCGAGACTCGGGCGAGAGCCGATTGCTTTTGTACACTTGCGCATCACGTGAACGTGGAACGAAGTCGGCTGTTCGCGGCGAGCCGAACGTGTGAGAAACGTGATCAAAGATCGCACAGAGAGCGAGAGAGAGACACAGCGCACACCAGAGTATGTGTGTGTGTGTGTGTGAGAGAGTGAGTCAGTGTGCGTGTGTGTGAGAGAGTGAGTCAGTGTGCGTGTGTGTGGGAGAGTGGGTGCGCCTTGTTGCGCTGCCTGTGTGCGTGCATAAAAATGGCAACAAATTAACACAGTGCGGCGCCAGAGTTGTTGTTGTTGCCGGTTCACGCTTCTTGAATTCACTCGCTCTCTCACGTACACGAGAGAGTTCTCGCACTATCGCTGTCTCCCCCTCTCTGCATACCGCTCTCTTCTGTTTTCTTCCTGCCTCTCTCTCTCTCTCTGCCTCTCTCCCTCTCTCTCTCTCTTTGCCGCTAAGGTTATCGCAAAATTATTTGCAATTTCAATGCTATTTTCTGTTCGCCGTTCGTTGTTTTCAATTCATCATATTAAGAAAATAATATATATGTTTTTTTAAAGAGCAACACTGTATTTGTATTTGTTATTTTATTGTTCGCGTGCAAATCAGGCGAATGTTTCTGATAATGAACATTGTTAATACCTTAGGAATATTTCACCACCGAACCAGGGGAATAAAATCATAGTAAATCGAATTTGTCCAGTCATCACAGCCAGCCTTTTTATGAATTAATTTGCCTTGTGACTAAACAAACCATATTCACTTTTACACGAGTCCAAAGACAATTAGTACTTGGCTATAAACAACAAGCACAAAAGTGAGAGTTTGCTCGACTGTGACATACATGTTAAACTTTATCAAAACTGTTTTGTAAATATTAAACTATCAAATTTGATAGTTTTTAGCTCTTTTTAGATCAAGAACAGACAGACGGACAGACAAAAAGACATGCCAGGGGACAGACAAACGAACGGACAAACAGGCACAGACAGAATACGAATACACAGACGGAAGAAGGGAAAGACAGGCAGACAGATGGACCGACATACAGATAGGCAGGAAGGATGGACAGAACGGCAGACAGACAGACAAACAGACTGACTGACGAACAGACAGACTAACAGACGAGCAGACAGAAGAACAGATAAACAGACAGACCGGCAGTAAGACAGACTGAAAGACATAACAGACAGAAAGATATACAGACAGACATATGTATTGAACAAAAACGCGTTCCGACAGACAGAAAGACGTACATTGCTATATCGACTTACTTGTTGATGGTGAATAAGAATATATATACTTTCTGGGGTCACAGACGTCTTCTTCTGCCCGTTACACACATTTTCAGTTATCACAAAGATATAATACCCTTCTATCTTATATGAAGCTGGTATAGCGCGTTTACAGCTCTGTAGCCGTTGGTGTCGTGCCGAGTTGGAGATGGCGATGATGTCACAGTGATAAATCAAATGCGTGTCACTGTTGTCGCAAAGTCCCAAAAGTCCAACTAACCCATGATAAGATTTACTTTCCAACGAATTACTGTCATAAGGGGGCTGAGGGGAAGTCGCATCAGCTAGATAAGACTGCAGCAGCAGCAGGTAAACCTATTCTAGAGAGGAGAGTTTGCGCAGTGAATCAACTTCTAAGTATGGATGCTCGTTTCCATTACGGAACGGAAATAGCTATAACGGTAAAAAGGCAAACAAGATCACAAGTCATTCTCTCTGTGGCACTTGAGAGGCGCCTGCCACAATCGTTTTGTTTTATTTTTATTTTATTGCTTTATGTGCTAGCGACAATATTCAGGGAAAATAAATTTAAATATGCGAATAGCGACGGGTACAACAAAACAAATTTACACTCTGTCTGATATCTGTGAGAAGAATTTTGCGAAATAAGTACTATATAACGAAATGAATAGCGGAAAAATATGGAATGCACGTGATAAGTCTAATTTGTAGCAAGTGCTATAGAGCTGTTAACTTGTTATAAATAGTCGACATTATATTTAGAATATTGTTAATAATTTATGTTCTGTTTTCAAGTTTATCAATGAAATTGGAAAATATGCTGACTCAAAGATTATTTACTTGAATACAAGTTGTATAAAAAGAATTACGATCATAAACTTTAGGATATGGCGTTCTTCATGTAACTATTCAAAGTTTTCCTAAGAAAATTCAGTATATTACAGGTTAAAGTTTATTGAAGATTTACCCAAGGACTTAAAGATCGTAGGATAAAGAGATCTTCACAATTTATAAGTTATCGTAGTTTTCTTCTTAATTACCTAATGTCTTTCTTGGAAATTTAAGAAAATTATGATCAATATTTCTTTAATTCAAGGGATTCAAGATCTAATGATAAACATAAAAAAATTTTATTAAAGAAACTAATCAAGAAATTATTAAAGAAGCTTTAATATAGCAAACATATCTGAAGATAATTAGACGATCTCTCATTATAATATACTAGCATAGAATTCTTGGATATACTGTGCGAAATGTTGGCATAACCGTTGGCTGAGTGTATTCGAATGTGAATGTTATATGAATGTGAATACTCGTATATTCAAGTGGCCGCACGAGCAGTAAATGTTCTATTTTCAGCAGCTACGTGCCCCGTGAACCGACCAAGCACGCACGCCCACTCACAATGTGCTGCCCCCAAAGAGGCGGCGAGCGGGCAATGAAAAGTGAAAGATAGGGAGGGAAGGCGGGGAAATGTGGGCAGTAGAATCCTCCAACTGCAGTGGCAATTAAAATGATTTTCTTTCTCGATTGCGGATGCAATCAAAATCGTCTTTGACACGCTGCCAGGCAGGCAGACACAGTCCGCACTGCCCAGCCCTGGGCCGGAACAGACCCAAAAAAAAAGACACCTCTGTCAATGAGGTGGCAACTAGGTGGGCTTGTCACCCATTATTATCATTTGGCCAGGTGCTAAGTATGGCTGTGTATGGGTCAGCAAGTCGGCATCGGACACAGTCGAGAGAGAGATCTAAGTATAGCGAAAAGTTTCCATGCGCCCGATGAATGCTAATTCACGCCAATTGAACAATCTCAATTGAGTGCATACAATTCAATTAGGACTGACAGACATGATAAATATATATCATATATATATGTTATGCGACACATTTGCTTATGCTATATGCTGTTGATATCGGGCCAGATTGTCAAATATTGCCAATAGAAATTTACACAAATATCTCATAAATATTTTGGGCGCGAATCAGGCAAGAATTCTATTGACTTAATGCCTTTAGGTGTTTGTCTAGCGGGTTGACAAAACCGATTTGACGCTGGGTGACACACGGCAAACAGAGGAAGTACTTCCCCGCCCCTAAACCAGCTGCCCACTGCGACCCTGAGCCAACACAATGAGGCGTTTACCCTTTAGACCTGATTAACACCTTGCTAGGGGGCATGGAAAATCTCCAACTCCTGTTGCTGAACCGCAACAATTCCAGCTAGAATAGAATATGGGTTTGTGCACATAGCACCTGTTTTCTTATGCTGTTAGCTCTGCATACGATTTGTTACACACAGCGTATACGTAATGCACCCTAAGTTGTTGACACTGTTCGTGTCTCTCCTTGTTATTATCGTGTCTCAATTGACATGCAATGCCTGGCAAAAAAATTCCATGCCAGCTCTCTGTACTTGTAGATATAGCTGCGAATGTATATGTATCTGTATCTATGCGCCAGTATCTGTATCTAGATACATCTCTGTATACACATCCCTTTTGACACGTATCTTTAGCACAATTTCCATATTAATTTCAAGCTAACAGGCTGAATTTTAATTGCCATGCAACGCCCAGTAGCTGCCCACATTCTCCCTCTATTCCTGAGCCCCTGCCCCCTGCCCTTCCCTCCCCGCTGTACCTAGACTGACGTCAAGCGAAATTGTTGACGCGCGCTCAGTGTTTGCCATTTGTCATATGTCGCACTGAGCGGGATTTCATGATTTGATAAGCCTTCTCTGATAGTGTAGAGATCTCTCGCACACAACTTGCCCCCAATTGTTGTGGGCGTGACATGCAGCACATTGGGCAACCCAGGCAGGTGATAAGATCTGCCGATTAGATTGATTGCCCTGCCCGAGTCGGACATTTGGAAGTGTTACACTCAATACAAGTCGAATTGGCCGCAATTCGACTCGATCAATTTCTATTTTTAGTCCACCTTCCAAGTAATTTATAGATCCCGCTTTTGGGCTGACACTTTATTCTTCAGGCCGATAAGCATGTTATAGATCTAGCTGCTAGACTTTGTTTGCCAGCCGTCAGCCACAGGCTAAAAACGGCTATAAACCTGCTGTAAATCCCGTCATATTTAAAGCTAAATTAGCTGATAAACCTGGCCGAAAAACATAAAATCAGTGCAAGGAGAACGTGCCGTAAAAACGTGTGTGTTGATTTCAAAATGCGGTAGCGCTAGAGACCCTTATCAGCAGACTAGACGACAGACATATGCCGAAATCGGGGAGTATGCCGATTAATAAAAATACAGTGCCTGCCCTGTCCGGGATTGAGAGAACAGTTCTGGGGGCCCTGAGGGGGCTGGTCAAACTGTCCGATTGTGTTTGTGTCCGAAAAATCAAAGTCTCTTTACTGATAACGCACGTATAATTTGTTTAAACAATGCCGTCGTACAAATATAATTGATAACTGATAGCTTCGACTTACTTAACTTTACTCCCCGCTCTCTCCCCCTCTCTCGCTCCCTCTCCCTCTCTCTTTCTGCTCCTCTCTGGAGAGCACAATTACATAGTGTCAGTTGAGCAGAGAATTGCATTGATCAGTGCCTTGAACGGGCTGCCAATTTGTGAGTTATGGATTGTGTAATCACGATAATATATCGCTATATAGACATATATAGAATTCTCAAATTGCTTCAACTGTTACATTAGCCGGCAGCAGCTGTCACACGGCTTGAGTTATGTCACAAACGAATACTTCTAGAGCTGCAGATCAAGGGGGATAAGGGAAACTGAGATGGAGACGGAGATTGAGAGTGTCTGCTGCTGCTGCTGACCTCGCTGAAGGCTCTGCTGGCTTATCAGCACAGAGAGAGAGGGAGAGAGAGAGAGTCCTACTGCTCTCAAGGAACTGCTAAGGTACATATGCGAATAAATGTATCTGACGGATACCGGCTAAAACTGCAGAGCAGAGAACGGAAATGGGATGTGACTAATTTCGTTTTACAATTTACAATGCCCAAAGGCTGATTTCATATAGAAACAATACGCAGAAGAGCAGGGAGAGAGAGAGGAGAAGAGAGCAGAGGGGTCTAGAGAGAGAGAGAGAGAGAAGTGCAGTGGAAATACACAGAGAGGGAGAGGGGCGCGAGAGAGGCAGAGTTGTGCTGATAACTCGTTGTTGTCGTTGTGTTGGTGTTGTTTACATATTGGCCGGCAAATTAGAGAGAGCAGGTAACACACACACACACATACAGAGAGAGAGAGAGAGAGAGAGAGAGAGAGAGAGCGAGAGTTACATGCATGCTTGTATGTGTGTGTGTGTACAGCACGTATGTATGTGTGTGCGTGTGTGTGTGTGCCTGCGCCAGCGTGTTCGGCTCTTACTGATAGCAAAAGCAACAACCAAATGGAATTCACGCGATACACACATGTGTGTGCCAGCCACAACAACAACAACAGCAATAACAGCAATAACAACAACAACAGTAGCAACAGTGACAGATACTTCGACAACGTTAACGCTGACGGCGACTGCGACTGCGCTGCCCGAACTCTCTCGATGCCCGAGCTCTGTGAGCGAGCTGCGGCGACCGAACGCGATCATATTTATAAAAGAATCGCCGCGGCAAGCGATTCAAGCAGTCGAAGTCGCTCGCTAGAACAAACCAACAGTGAAACACGCGTAACAGTCAGTCAGTCAGGCAGGCAGCTCACTTCATATAGTATCTGTATCTGTATCTGTTAGTGTATCTGTATCTGAATCCGTGAAATACCTCCGCATCGCATGTGAGACGTCGCTGTAATTTATGCGACACATTCGAAAAGCGCTAACAAAACTCGAGCAATACCAGCAGCAGCCGCAGCAGCAGAAGCCAACGCGACTTTTGTCCAAGACTTCGCCCCCGTTGTCGCCCTCGTCTCCGTCTACGTTTCCATACGCTTTTCCGTCCCGTTGCCCGTCCACGTCGTCGCGCGCCGTGCACATGTGCTCCAGCTTAATGACGGAACACGTTGTGTAAAAATTATTCATATAAATTTCCAGTACTTACAACTCCCCAGAGAGTGTGAGCAAGAGAGCAACGGCGAGAGATTGTGCGAAGGAAGAGGAGCTAAACAAGAGACAAAGAGAGAGAGAGAGAGAGAGATCTTGAACTGTTGTCAGCTATATAACCCGCAGCGCACACATGACCACCACTTTGAATATGGTGAAAACTGGGAAATACGCCAATGGTAAGTGCCATCAAATCAACCAAGTCCAAGTTCCCAGCTACTTATTGCCAATCTGCATCTAACTCGGGCCACTTCTTCCCCCTTCCTCCCTCTTTCCGTGCTCCCTTTGTCTATTTCCCTTGTTCCCTTTACTATCTGCGCACGTGTCTTATGCGTTTATGTAAGTCAACGCTCGTTCGACTCTACTCGCTTCGCTGCAGTTGCTCTGCCTTGTTGTTGCCGGAAATTGTTTAGCTGCACCCCTGGCGAGTGCAGTGGTTGCACCCCTAAGCCCCCCCCCCTACATCAGCCTGCCTACACCCCCTCTTGAAACACTTGAGACCGCAATCGAGTCGATTCTATTGCCTTATAATGCACAAGCGAAGCGAGCGTTAATTGCAACTGAAGTTAGCCAAGTTTGTTGAAATATTTGACATGTCTATACGCGTCTCTCTCGATCTCTCTCTCTTTCTCTCTCTCCATCGAACTTTAGACAAAACTCTCGACGTGTTAGAATCACGACAAAAACAAAAGGAAAAGCGTGAAAAGCAAAGGGGCAAAAATAAAATTGAATTTCATTTCGTCTTGGCTGACAAATAAATTTTTAGCACGCTATACGAAAATGATAAAAATAAACAAAAAGTAAAATAGAGACGAGAACGAGTGGGAGAGGGGGGGAGCTGGCTGATGTAGAAGGGGTGGGGGTAGGGGCAGCAGCTCTACGAGTCGAAGCGGTCGCAGTGTATTTTTGTGCTTGCCTACCTTATGTTATACCTCGTATTACTTAAGAGTGCCAATGAAATAGAAAAGAAAGGATGAAGAATTGAATGTAGTAGGGGGAGAATGAAGAATTGAGCATAGTAAGGGGAGATCTAGAGGATCCAGAGATCGGCATAAAGGTAGATCGGAATGGGGAGATGGAGGGATTGAAAGGTTGAAGGCAAGAGTGATCAAAAGTTTCGAAGGAAAGAGAGAGCAAGAGATTCAAAGGATCCAGAGATTGAAAGGATCGGGTGCGGCAGCTTGTGACAGTAATAAGTTTGGACTAACCTCTAGTCTACCTCATGCTATACCTCGTATGACTTAAAAGTGGCAATGAAATTGTATAGAAATGATGAAGAAGTGTTACAGACAGTGAGAGATCGGTAGATCGGAAGATTGCGGGACCAGAAGATGGGTAGATCGTGTCAGTAATTAGCTTGGACTATCCTCAAATGACGCAGCACGAGTAGAACTACTTACCTAACAAGCAAACAGAGAGGGAGCAAGATAATGAGAGAGAGGGGAAGAGAGGGATGGCGTTCGCTGATAAACAGTAGCTAGAAAACAAATAGTAGTGCAATAAAATGAAATTACAGCTGATACTTAAGGGGAAACTGACTTAAGAGCCGCGGCTAATTGCGTCGGTTTAGTCTCTTCTGGGGTAAGCACGTACCGGGCGAGTGCCCAAGCAATGGGATTGTCATCGATGGGTCGCCTGGCCTGCCTGCCATGCCTCGATGACTAGTCGGAATTATCTAATCTGATAGACAGACGCGAACAGACGGACAGACATGCTCTATATACTATATACTATATATATATATGTACAGTACATTGTTTAGTGTGTGTGTGTGTTGAGGAGATTTCTTGTTATTGTTCCATATACATTGGTTTTATCGGGCTCGTTATTGCGTTAGCAGCACACAGTTATCGACCGTTATCGGTTATCAGCACTTTGCCATGTCCTTCCCCATGCCCAAAACAAGTCAAAGCAACCTAAAGCAATATATCGCATGACCATGAAACCTGCTCTATTTATTGAGAGACCTATATAGTATTGTAGTATTGTGTGCCAAGGGAGAGGTACAGTCCATCCCCGACTGTGGTGCTGGCAATCAATCAAAAATCAACTTTCATATAGTGAGCCCATAAATGTTTATTGATCATATTGCTGGAAATTCGTACGTTCAAGTTGCGAACTTAATTGCTTGACGCGTTTATTCTTTTTTTAACTCAGAGTGTGAATTAACATTTAAATAGAGGCGAGTGACAAAGACACAGACGAGGAGAGGCAACACAGTTAGGTGCCAGGGAGAGAGGGTCGCGAGAAGAAAGACACAATCATTGTGCAAACAAATCGAAAAACGTGTCAGATAAAGCGTAAGTTCCACACAAAGTGAATCAGTTTTCAAGAGACAGAGAAGAAGAGACAGAGAGAGAGAGAGAAGAGAAGACTGAGGCAGCAAGAGAATTTGCTGGAATTGAACTGTGGGCAGAGTGTCTCAAAGTTCAGCTCAATTTTTGGGCTCTGGCAATTGTTATTAATTATTGAGCATAATTAGTTGGTAATTGGACAGCGACCCTGGCTGGGTTTGGTTGCTTTAGAAACCAGCGAGAATTCGCTATACACTCGCGGCCAGTTCAATAGACGCACCATGCCGTGTAAGGCCTCGCTGCAAGGTTGTTGATGGTGCTTGCAGTTGTTGTTGTTTTTGTTGATGTTGAAACAGTCGAAACAGTTTGCGAATTTAGCTGCAACAACAACAGCAACAACAGCTGCAACAGGCCCGCGCAGAGTGCGCCGCCTAAGCCTTTTATGGAGAGAGTTCTAAAAATAAATGCGCTCAGCTCAAGCCTCGAGCTCAGTTTGAGCCAACAACAACAACAGCTGGCACATCTTTGCGGCCCACTGTCCGTCCCACTGTGCCTGCCTTGTGTGCCACTGTTCGTGCCAATAAAGCAACATCTGCACATGGCCGCGCAGCGCACAGAGAGATCGTCACGTGCGGCTGCCTCGACTGAGTCTGCCGATCGCACAAAGAGAGAGAGAGAGTGCAGAGTGATAGAGTGCAGTCTGATCTCTCTTTTTCTCTCACTCTCTCTCCCTCTTTGCCGCTCTCAGGTAGCCAGCGGAATGCGACCCAGTGGGAACGCAGGGCATGCAAATGGCTGCTGGAGTCGCGTGTTTACTCGACGCGACTCGTGGGTACAGCACCGTCTGGCGCTGTTGCACTTCATTGAGGCGCAGGCAGCACGAGTGGGCGTTGTGCGTGTATGCGTGTGTGTGTCTGAGTTGGTGTGTTTGCGCTGCCACAACAAGATTTTGACACAGTGGTTTATAAATAAACGCGCCCCACATAGCACAACAAAGAGCGCGAGAGTGAGAGCGAACAAAGTAGGGAGATTGAGAAGAAGAAGCAGCAGGAGAAGAGAGACGAGAGGAAAGAGCAGAGTAGAAAGGAGGAGAGAGAGAGAGAGAGAGAGAGATGACACTGATAAGACTCTTACCCACCTGGTTAATCCACTTTTTTAATCGATTCCAATCCACTTCATCTCATTGCAGACAAGCTCATTGGCGTGCGGCACGTGCAATGCATCCTGTGCTTCTTCTGCCTCACGCTCGCCTATGCGATGCGTGTCAACCTCACGGTGGCCATTGTGGCCATGAGATCACCCAACGCAACGGCCACCAACTTGAGTAACTTCAACTCCAGTTCCAGTCTAGCTAATCTAAGTGTGCTGGACTCCTCTGCAGAGTCTAGTGAGATTGAGGACCATGACGCCAGCTCCAGTTGGAATCCCTTCAGCGTGCAGGTAAGCAGCAGAATGCACCTCTTGCTCCGTCAGACTGTTACTAATCCCTCCTCTCCTTTCTACAGTTCTATAACTACACAGGAATTCAAGAATCATTGATGCTAAGCAGCTTCTTCTGGGGCTATATAGTCACACAGATTCCTGGAGGTTACATTGCACAGCGTTATGGCGCCAAGTCTCTGCTCATGGCTGGTCTGGCTGCGTGTTCCATATTGACGCTATTGTCGCCACTGTCTCTACGTCTGGGAGGATGGGTCCTGCTGGTTGTGGTGCGCGTGCTGAATGGTCTTACCCAGGGTGCAGTCCATCCTGCCACGCATTCGATGCTGGCCAAGTGGGCACCAGCTAGCGAACGAGGCCTGCTCAGCACCATGTGCTATTCCGGAGCTCAATTCGGTACGATCATCACCTTGGCTTCAGGTGGATACATTGCAGACTCCTTTGCCGGCTGGCCTGGAATCTTCTTCTTTGGCGGCGCCTGCGGTTTCCTCTGGGTACTTTGCTGGTGGTGCTTTGCAGCCAGCACGCCTGAGAAACATCGCAGCATCACTCGCGAGGAGCTGAAGTACATTGAGGAGACACGCACAGAGGGAAAGATGCAGGAATCGCACAAGATGGCACCCACACCCTGGATGGCCATCTTCACCTCGATGCCCTTCCTCTCGCTGATGATTGTCCACTGCACGCACATGTACGGATTCTGGACTCTGCTCACTCAGATCCCCCGCTACATGTTGTACATCTATGGCGTCGATATCAAGACCAGCGCCCTGCTCGGCTCACTGCCCTACATTGTGATGATGGTGCTGAGTTTCTTCTTCGTCTGGCTGTCCAAGGTGCTGGCCAAGAATAAGTCCCTCTCTCTGTCCTTCAACCGCAAGCTCTTCAACACCATTGGACACTGGATTCCCATGTGCTCCCTGATTGCACTCGGTTATGTGCCTCCTGAGAATTACAAGTTAGCTGTAGTGCTGCTCACTCTCACCGTGGGCATCAGTGCTGCCACCTACCTGGGCTTCCAGGTGAATCACATTGATCTGTCACCCAACTATGCCGGCACCCTGATGGGCATTACCAATGGAGCTGCCAATATCATGAGTGCTGTGGCGCCCCTGGTCGTTGGTCTCATCGTACCCAATGTGGTAAGTTACTTGTCACCTCCTCCTTTCTGGACTGTCTTCTAATCCTTCGCCTCCTCCTCTTTCTAGGAAAAAAGCACTGTGTACGAGTGGCGCATTGTGTTCTTCGTCGCTGCCTTCTTCTACTTCCTGGGCAATCTGCTCTTTATAGTCTTTGGACGCACAGAGACGCAGTGGTGGGATACGCCCGAGATCGATGCCGACAGTGTGGAGGCGGGAGTGCCCCTGGCTGGCAAGTACAAGGAGGGTGCACAGAATGGCAACCACTGAGCAGCCACGCCTCCTGCCACGCCCAGACTAAGGACTTTCTCATGCAAGTTCTGGAAGGAGTAAGAGAAGGAGAAGAAGGAGCATGATAGTTGTTGTTTCTTGCATTAAGTTCTCTAGATCTTTAAGTGATTAGACAATAAGTGTTAGGGTGGACCCAGAGCATAAATTGCCATAATGACGAACGATAATCGCGTGCTTCCATTAGCGATATTAAAGCAGAAAATAATCTATATCTATATGATAATTGTTTAGTTTTAGAGCAGGCGTAAATTATTATTTGCAGTATTTTCCATAATGTGTACATAAATATACAAACAACAATATAAAATTGTAAACACACACTCATGTAATCCGTTTGCTCGGCTCTGGTGTAATTGTTATGTTTGAAAAGATAAAAAAAAAAAAAGTGTAACTATATAATTAGAATTAAGACCTTAACTACCTTAGGCGCTTAGTGAAATTAGTTAATTAGTAATAAACAAACAACCAACTTGTGATGTACGAAGAAATAATCAAAACAAAAAAAGGCAGAAAAGAAGACAATAATAATTAATTAATTAATTTGCGCACAACAATTTAAACAAAAATGCGTAACAAAAAGAACTTAAACTTGTTTTCTTTATCCGATTACTTTTCAAATTACCAAAATGAGTATTTGAGTACTTTGAGTATTTTGTGCAATGCGCGCAAGCATCGATAGACGCATCGATAGACACACGCGTGCACAACTATCGCAACTATCGTTGGATAAACACAGGAACAGCTGACTGCTGTGAGACGCGACGCAAACGCAAAACAAAAACAAAGCGAATAACGCTACGTAAGCAACAGCGTTGACGTTGGCGTCGTCTAATTGAATCCATTTGGGTTTATTTACTTTTTCTTCGTGACGGCGTTATCAGTTGCGCGAAATGTTTAGACGCAGCAACATTGCCAGAGCAGCAGCAGCGTACACGGCAAGAAAAACAACAACACGAACAACTTCCGCTACGCAGAAGCAAGTGCAGCAGCTGCAGTGATTCCAGGCAGAAGAACGCAATTAATTATCTCCGCCCTCAACCCCGCCTACATTCCACTAATATATAAAAATGGGCTGCTTTGACTGCTGCAGTCGCACAGGCTACGATAGCATAGGGAACACAGGTGAGTGTGTGGCTGGGAAGACGAACGTGATTCACCTTGCGTTATTGCGTTGTCTCTCTTTCTATCGTATCAGGGCCGCGTTTTGGAGTGCGTCATCTGCAATGCATTCTGGTCTTCTTCGGCCTGGCGGTGGCATATGCTATGCGTGTGAATCTCTCTGTGGCCATTGTGGCCATGACAGATTGCAATGCAACGAATCCAGAGTTCCCGGAGTTCGACTGGGATGAGAGCATCAAATCGTACCTGTTGAGTAGCTTCTTCTGGGGCTATGTGGTGACCCAAGTACCTGGAGGCTACCTATCTGCACTGGTAGGTGCCAAGTATATGATGTTCTTTGGCATCTTCTTCTGCTCCATGCTGGCACTGCTGACGCCCTTTGTTGCCTTGACTGGTGGCTGGAAAACATTGATTGCACTGCGTGCCGTGCAAGGACTTTGCCAGGGTGTCATCTTCCCCTCCACCCACACATTCCTCTCGAAGTGGGCACCCGCAGATGAGCGTGGACGCCTTGTTGGCTATTGCTACTCGGGATCACAGTTCGGCACTGTGGTTATGCTATCCGTGAGTGGGTACATTGCCTCCTCACCGCTGGGCTGGCCCAGCATATTCTATATCTCTGGCTGTGCGGGCATTTTGTGGTCGCTTATCTGGTTCTTTCTATGCGCCAGTACACCCGCTCAACATGCCACAATTACGCCTAATGAGCGACGCTATATTGAGACCTCTGGACAGATACGTCGTGCCTCGGATGCGGGTCGAGAGGACTTCCAACCACATCTGCGCACACCTTGGATACGCATACTTACTTCGTTACCATTCATATCCCTGTTGTTGGCCCACTGTGCCAACAACTGGGGCTTCTGGACACTGCTCACTCAGATTCCTACATTCCTGAAGAACGTTCTCCACAAGGACATCAAGCACAATGGGCCACTTTCGGCGCTGCCCTACTTGGCCATGATAATACTGACTTGTGGCTTCATCTGGCTATCGGATTGGTTGAAACGACGCGGCAACAACATGTCGCTGAACTTCTCGAGGAAGTTCTTCAATTCGTTGGGCCTGTGGCTGCCCATGCTGGCACTGGTTGGACTGGGATTCATCACGGCTGGAGGCGAGGCAAGTGCCAAACTGGTCATTGGGCTGCTCACGCTGGCGGTGGCCACCAATGCGGCCAGCTATCTGGGCTTCCATGTCAACCACATGGATCTGTCCCCCAATTTTGCTGGCACCTTGATGGGCATCACCAACTGTGCGGCCAATGTGATGAGCATCTTGGCGCCTCTCATCGTTGGCCTGATCGTTAAGAACGAGGTGAGTTATCCAAGGTATGCATAGCTTGCCAGACTAATCTCTCTCCTTCTCTCCTGCCTTGCAGACGGATGCCAGCCAGTGGCGCATTGTCTTCTACTTGACCGCGTTCATCTACTTCATTGGCAACTTGGTCTTCATTGTCTTCGGTCGCACCAGTGTGCAGCCCTGGAACAATCCACAACAGACACGCTCGACAGCCGCTAGGGCAGACGACAACGATGAAGCAGAACGGGCGCGTCTAATTGATTCCTAAAACTCGAACTTGAACTCGAATTTCAGAGCATTGTAACTGATGTACCTAATGTACTATGTACGGTATTAGATGGAATTGATCGTCGCTTTAGTTATAGTTTTTACCCGCATGGGGTATTCGACGGACATAGCTCTATTGCTATTTATACAACCCATATACAACTAACTGTTTAATTAATATCATTAAAGTGCTTTCTATGTGAGGAAACAGACGATATATCACGGTCTACCATGTCTGATGTATAACGGAAACTCATTTTGTCGGCTCACGGAGATAACGAGGCAATGACATAATGAGTCGGTTGTCTCTCTCTCTCTCTTCCAGACTCAGATAAGGCATACCCAGCGGGTTGTTTGAAATATATTAATCGCCTGCCGATGATAATGCGAAGCTCCAACAGGTTCCATTCCCATCAGTTACAGGAATATTCATCTTTATGAAGCAAATAAAGTGAGGTATCAATAGTTTCAGATCCGAAGAGATAAGATATTACTAATATTAGTGGAATTTTTCTAAAATCGAACTAAATCTGAAGTATCCAAGGAAGGGATATACCCATTATACCTACAAATAGAGTAGTTCCTAAATTTTATATTTTTTCATTATTATTATAACTGTTTGGGTTCTCAAGAGATAAGATATAAAAAACATTCTAGGTAATTTCGTTTATATCTGACTGCAATCTGAAGTATCTCCAAGCAAGATATATCAACATGATTGATATACCCCTATATATAATAAGCTAATTAATTTACCCAGTATTTGAGACCTTTATCAACTTTATACCCGCATATTCTTTAACGATTTCGATTCTTTATTTATTTGTTAGTTCTCGTCGTATTATATTGTACAAAACTTAGGCAGCCTATGTGGTATTATTCATTAAGTTAATGCTAAACTATTTGTATGATCTGTACTATGCTTTATCTACTAAGATTTACTAAAAATTTCGAGGGATTCGCACATGGAATAAGATAGTTAAGATAGTTAAGTGTATTTATGATAACTCTCTGGGGATCTTGGGATCTTGCGATCTCTCTCGATCCCTTTCACTTCTCTCTTGCCTTCCTGCTTACTCTTTAGACATATTCGTAGTTAAAGCTAAGTAATTACAAGCGGATACGGGAAGGGAGGGAGGTTGCGGGGATATTGGTTTCGCCTTGCTGACTACGCCCTCTGGCGGACGTTGAGAGCCTCTCACAGGCCTCGGACTCCACGTCGATCGTCGCTCGTATCGATGCTCTTATCCTATTTACACGGGTTGCCACACTTTCAGCTCCTCAGCTGGAGCTCAGTGCAGCTTGTGGTTGGAGGGCAGATCCTCGGAGCGTATGCAGCGTCCGCGATAACAAATCTCCGTCTCTGAAGTGACCTTCGTTGAGGTGGATGTCGCGTAGACCACATGCTCCATCAGATCCTTGTGAAAGTTCTCCTTCTCTGAGGGTGTTGCTGCTGTTGTGAGGGACAATCCTTCACCTAGCTCTGCCTCTGTTGTGCTCTCTGTGGGCGTGACTGGGCGTGTGCGCTTGATGCTCGTGTACTCCTGGCGCCGCTTGCCGACGGCAGCCAGTGCCGCCGTCGCCGCCTCATCGTCGTTCTCATCGATGGCGAAGAGATCGTGCAACTGTTGTCGCACCTCAGAGAAGATGCTCGGCTGTGTGTCCAGATCCTCTACATCCACATCGGCTGCTGTGTCCATGCGCCTGGTGGCGCTTTCATCTCCCGCTACGGCCAGCGTGGTGGGCACTGTGGTGGCATCTGGTGTCTTGGCCGTGGTCACCTCGTACTCCTCTGGGGTGGTGGGTGCTGCGGCTGTGGTGATTACTACATCCACAACGGAACTGGCTGTGGTCTGCTGCAGTTCGGTCTGTTCCTCCGTGACGGGTGTTAGTGGTGTGGTTGCCTTAGGTGCCTCCTCTTTCGCCTCCTCCTTTGTCTTCTCATTGGCGGCATAGAGCGAGTTGTAGATCTGTGGTCCAAGATTCTGTGACTCTGCTGTCTCAAAGTTCTCCGCGTTGTCGGCTCCATTGGAGATGCGAGACTTCTTCCACTTACCACGTCGGTTCAGGCGACTGATGCTGCTGCTGACGGGCGCCTCAGTGGCCAACTCCTCTGGCACCTTGCCCATCACCTCCTCTAGTAGCTCTGCAAAGGACTTTTCAGGTCTGCAAAGGAGATTAAGTTGGGTTAGTTTATTAAGATTCTCAATTAAGATCTCAGTTAGGTGCTTAGTTAGAGTCTTAGTGTCTCAGTTAGGATCTAAATTAGGCTTTCAGGTAGAGTCTTCATTAGGGTCTCAGTTAGGGTAACTCACTTAAGGTTAGGCGCCTTCAGCGAGGGCGTGGTGCGCTGTGCTCCACCAGATCCAGCCAGATTGGCAGCTACGTTGAACTCGTAGGTTTCCGGTTGATCTGTAGGTCCAGCAGTGACGATCTCCGGTTCATTCTCAAACTTGTGGGATTCACTCTTGGAGGCATATTTGGGATTCAATGGCTTGAAGCTGTTGGAGTTGGAGTTGCTGTTGGAGTTGGCCGTCTCGGAGCTAGGTGACCACTGGGACTCCTGACCCTCCAGCTGGAAGGGCTGCTTGTAACGACGACGTGCGGGTTGCTGCCATGGAGGAGAAGGAGGGACCTTAAATGGCTGTACTCTTGGCTTACTTCCTGCACTTACCTCCTTCTCATTCTGCTCCTGGTTGTAGCGACTCAGTTTGCGCAGATTAGCCTTGGGTGTGTTGTGCTCCGTTTCCTCCTCAGCTGGGATGGCGGTAGATGAGGCAGGATGCGCGGGACGACGCTGGCGCTGACGCACCTTGACCACGCGACGTGGTGGCAGGCGGGCACGAATCTGAAAGGGATAAGGAGGTTAAAACGGGAACAAACATATTATAAAAGTCTTTCCACTTACCGAAGGACGTTCCTCAGAGGGTGTGGTGGTGGTCACAGTGGGTTCCGTGGTGGTGGTGGTGCGCACGCGTGGATAATTGCGACGTATGAAGGGCGAACGACGCGTGGTAGTGGTCACTGGCTCCTCCGTGGTGGTGGTTCTCACTGTGGTGGTTGTCGTGCTCGGTGTAGTCGTTGTCGAAGGTGTCGTCGTTGCCAACGTGGTGTAGATGGGACTGACCTCATTACGTACAAAGGCCTCAGTGGGATTCAGATCCTCCTGATTGGGGAAGTAGCCAGGACCGTAGTTATCCTTGGAGAACTCGTTGTAGTGCTGTGCAATCTGCATGGGTTCCAAGAGGGAAGCTGGATATACACTGGGTTGATCTCCTCCATCGATGCTGTTGCTCGGGGTCACCGTGTAGACCTGCTGCGTCTCCGAGGCAGGCCCTTCAGTGTTGCCCACATCATAGGAGCTGGGAATGGCTGTGGGACTGGTGGGACGACGTGACGGTGCCTTGAAGACGGGATAGTTCTGCTTGAGCACATCACGCTGGTATTCCAGATCCTGATCCTCGCTCTGCTTGCCTCCGTTTTTGGAGTTCTTGTGATGCTTCTTGGGTTTGATCTTCAGGGACTGACGCTCCTCCGTCGTAGGCTGGTAGCGTATGCGGTTGGGGTTGCGCAGCAGAGGATTGCGTACGGTGCCAGGTCGCCTCGTCGTGGTCTGTGTGGACTCTTCACCATTGTCTGCATTGACTCTGCTGGGGAAGGGACGACGTATGCGATGTGTGGGCAACTTGGCGCTGTTCTCCGACTCGGAGTAGGATACAGACGAGGTGGTGACCACCTTGGAGATGGCAGGCTTGCGTGTACGCAGCGCGGGACGCCTTGTGGGGCGTGTCTCCGGTTCAGGTTCATTTAGAGGTGTTGTTGTCGCCGGCAGCTTGTCCTTCTCCTGCAGGTTGTTCACCAAGCCGGGAATATCTGGAGTCAGTGGGGGCAGCTCGGAGGGAATGTGGTACGGGTTAGGTTCGTACTCCACGTTGCCATTGTCCAACACCTCATTCTGGTTGTAGCTCGGACGATGGTTCAGTGGTGGCTGCGCCTGTGGATCCACATTGTAACCCACATCGGAGGTGGTCACGGGCACTGCAGCAGGCGTGTAGATGGTCACACGTTGCTTGGTCTTCTGCGTCGTTGTGGGCAGTGGAGGCTCGTAGTCCAGCGAGGTGGGCGTGTACTGCACCTGCTCAAAGGGAGGATTCGTGGTCTGTGGACGCTGACGGAAGGCATCTTGCTGGCGGAAGTATTGCTTCATGCGATGCTCCTCTTCTGCAGCGGTAGTTGCTGTGGGTGGGCGTGTGGTGAGGCGTGGCTGTTGCTCCTGCACGGGTTGCAACTGTGGATACAGTTGCCCGTTAGAGCTGGTGAACTCAACTTGGGGACGTGGGGCGTAGGTGAAGAGAGTCTGTGGTGGCAACGTTGTCGAGGTGGTTGAGCTAGTCGTCGTGGTGGTTGAGGTGGAGGTGGAGCTGGTGGAGGGCAGCGTGCTTGGCTTGCTGGTCAGTGTGCTGAAGAAGTCATCGCCGCCAATCTGGTTGAGTGTGTCAAAGGGATTGGGCGTCTTGGCAGGCGTACGATAGACAGCGGGCTGCTCCTGTGCCACATGCTGAGGACGCTTCTTCTTGTGCCTCTCCTGCTTGCCAGAGCTCTGTGTCTGCTTGGGTGAGTTGACCTCCTGAATGCCATCCTGCACGTAGTAGTAGCTGAACTTATTGCCTCGTGTAGGTGCTGGACTGGCAGAAGCACGCTGTGCTGGCGTGGTGCTCTCAAAGGGATTCCTGGTGGACTGCACTGCGGGAGCAACATACTGTGGAGCACGCTGTGGGCCACTGATGTCCTTGGCACGATTGATCACAATGGAACCCACATGTGGCTCGGGCAGAAGAATCTTATTGAAGCCATTGGGCGTGCGGTAGCTAAGTGGAGCCACAAAGAAGGAGACATCATTCAAGTCCCTCGACTGAGTCAACTGAGACAGATAAGGCAGATCAAACTTGACATAACCCTCGGGAATAGGCATGCCAGCGGGACCCACAAAGATCTGTGGCGTCTGCTTCGAGGGTGCATCGATGACGGAGATGGAGTGTGCATTGCGCAGGGCAGCAACCACATCGGACTGCGAGGGACGCGTGTTGGGACGCAGCAGGAACATGGCAAGCGGAGGTTGATGAGCCTTTGGCTTGGGCTTCTGTGTGGGCAGTGGCAGCTGCTGTGGTATCTGCTGTGGCTGCTGTGCGTAGCTCTGGAAGATGTGCTGCGGTTGGGAGGTGGTGGTGCTGCTGGGTCTTGCTGTGGTGCCGGCGCCAAAGAAGTCACTGGCCACGGGGCTGGGATCCTGCGTGTAAAACTGATTGATCTGGTAGGGATTCACGGCAGGCAGACCGGAGTTCACATTGAACTTGTTCACCTCGAAGTTGTTGGAGCCGAGTCCTGCGGAGGCTTGTCCGTTCTGCTGGCGCTGTTGATTGTAGAGTGTGTCATAGGGCACATAAAGCAGCTGCACCTCCTGCTGCTGCTGAGGATTAGACGAAGAAGGTGCTGCCACAGGAGCTGCTGGTTTGTTCAGTCCGAAAAGGTTCTCCGGTTCGGGATCCACGGGGAATACTTGAGGAGTGACGCTCTGCAGTGAGGCCTGCGTGGGCAGAGGTTTGCCATGTTGCTTCACAGGCAGCGTGTCCTGGATGTAGTTCTGCTGATGCAGTGGTTTGCTCAGCGCCTGTGCAAAGGGTTTCTGGTAGTCCGAAAACTGTTGTGGGGGTTGTCCAAACAAGGAGGGTGGACTAAAGATGGAGGAAGGTGCAGGCAGTCCACTGGCGCCACCAAAGGAGTGTTGAATCTGGTAGCCAGTCTGTAGAGTGGGCGGCGACTGTGCCTGGGCCGAGCTACCATCGTTGTGGAAGGGCATCTCAAACTTGAAGAACGATTGCGACGTTGGTTCCTGACTGGCACTGGCCTTCAGTGGAGGAGGTCCCTGATGACGCAGGGGTAGCGCTTGTGCCGCTCCAGGAGAGTTGGGGAAGCGCTGGAACTGATAGGGGAAGTCAAACTGGGATCCTGTGGGTTTGCCCAGTTCCCCAAAGCGTGCACTGGGCGGAAACGTTTGCGAGTAGGTCAGCACGCGTCCATTGCCCGAACGATCCTTGCCACTCTCGTCCAGCGGCTGCGCTAAGGGCACCCAGTCCAGTGAGTCCACATCGGGACTGCCCACAGATTCCAGTTGACGTGACCATTTGTTAGCCGACTCCTGTTGCGTCTGAGCAAGTGTGACTGTGGCCAAGAGGCCCAGCCAGACGGCGATTAGTTGCAAGCGTCGCGTCATGGTTAAAGTGCCTGATGGAAAAGAAGGGAGTGGGTAGAGAGAGGGGTAAGTAAGATCTCTGGTTTCGTTAAGAAGTGGGAATGGAGAGGGGATTATTAAGAGCTCTAGTTCAGCTAAGAAGAGGGAATGGAATGGGGGTTAGTAAGATCTCTAGTTCAGCTGAGAAGTGTGTAAAGGAAAGGTCTCTAGTTTAGCTAAGAAAAGGGAAGGAAGAGGGGGTCAATCTGATCTCTAGTTCAGCTGAGAAGTGGAGAAGGAAAAATTGTCTTATAAGATCTCCAGTTCAGCTAAGAAGAGGGTATGGAGAGGGGGCTAGTAAGATCTCTAGTTCAGCTGAGAAGTGTATAAGGAAAAGGGGGTCAGAAAGGTCTCTAGTTCCGTTAAGAAGAGGGCGAAGGCAGCTAACAAGAGGAGCAGGGAGAAGGGAAAGGGGGTAGACTGATCTGTAGGTAACTTAAGATCAGCTACGATCCGTAGCACAGTTCGTGCTGTAGAAATAATTGCATAATTGGCAACCCATTGAGGGTTCTCTCTCTCACTCCCCCTTTTGATCGACCTGATCTGCTTATGATGCCAACTCGATCTTGATTCTTGATCAGTCACGACCGGCTGCAAAAACCTGCAGATCAGGTGAAAGGTTGCTCCAGCCAGCTCCAGCAACAACAACAACAACAACTCTGTGCTGGTAATTGGCGCTCTTGGACTTGGCCAAGTGCAAGCTCGACGGGTTTGTCCGGCTTGGTCGGGGCTGGCTTGGCTGGCCAGGCAAATTGCCATAATCGCGCACTTGTTTGTCATTTGGTCATTGCGAGAAATTGCAAATTCAAATCAAATGATCGATAATTTCATTCAATTTCGATATGCAGCGATACGAATCGATAAACGCTTCAATGATTGCTCCATTGATCGCTCCGATGATCGTTGAACTGTCAATTGATTTCCTCATTGCGCGATGATTTTGCATATGATGATCATCTTCTCCTTCTCTCTGTCTCTCTGGGCCACATAATTGCATCATCATTATCAAGGGGCACACACACACATACACTGAGAGAAACGAAAGTCAACTGACCAGTGGGGACGAGCATGTGTGAGCTCAACTGATCGACTAACTGGATAACTGCAACGCGCTGATCACTTTCGTTTTCACTTTTCCAGCGAATTAACTGAGTGTGTGTGCGTATGCATGTGTGTGCGTGTGTGTGTGTGCTAGTGCTGTTATTGTTACCGTTGAGAAATGAGAAATGCACATGTGTCTATAGCGGATGCCGCAGCAGGGGCAGATCGCTGTAGATCGAGGTAGACCGCGAGCAGACCCCATTAAAATGGGTTAAACGAAAGCAAAAGCTGCAAAAATAATGCGAAATATCGTAACAACGGAAAGGCAGGAAGAGTGGCCAGGGAGAGGCCAGGGAGAGGGGAGAAGGAGACGGAGAGAAGTAGAAAGAGAGAGAAGGAGGGAGAGAGATATGAAGACAGGAGTGCGCGCGGGTCTGCAGGTGGCACAGTGAAAGAAGAAAGTTCAGTGAGTTGAGTGAGACAGAGAGTAAGTAAGAGGCAGACAGAGCAGCAAGAGAGAGAAGTGAGAAGAGTGCGAGATAGAGAGAGGGGGGGAAGAGAGGCAGCTAGCTGACAGGCAAATAATAGAAATTAGACACACTTGCGGTCAGAGCTTGTGGCAGGAGGCCAGTCAAACCCGTCGCCACAGCCGACTGGCCACAACGAGTGCACTTGAAACAGCTCTATCTATGTATGTAGCTGCAGCTGTATCTGTGTTGCTGTATCTGCATCTATGCACTTGTATCTGTATCTCTGTGCATGTATCTCAGCCCACAATGAAAGTGAAATGCAACTATGCCCTGCACTCTACACATTTCCATTTCCATTTCCCTTTCAAGGAAAGTTCCAAGCCCGCATTTGCCTTAGCCTTGAAGCTGCCCCCAGGTTAATGGCGCCGCGCTTGGCCAACTGCCAGCCGGATGTATGTACCGCCAATAACCGCAGGCCCCTCTTAACGCGATAACTTTTATTTATCGTCACTCTTTTGGGCATGCTCCAAAAACCAAAATCCGCTTACAGTCGAGAAGGCTCAGCGCAATTGCGACGCAATAACAGCCTCAATTTGTGGCATTGACATTGCCTCATCGATGCCACAGTGTGTGTGTGTTGTAGGTGTGTGGATTACCTGGGTGTGTATCAATTGTCTGCGACACGCCCACAGGCCTATCAACAGACAAGAGCAACAAACAAAACTACAAACTCACCATAAACAGCGACAACAACAAGGTGA
This sequence comes from Zaprionus camerounensis, assembly GCA_018904165.1. Classification (NCBI taxonomy): domain Eukaryota; kingdom Metazoa; phylum Arthropoda; class Insecta; order Diptera; family Drosophilidae; genus Zaprionus; species Zaprionus camerounensis. Next base: position 2,045,628 of record JAEIFS010000037.1, read on the forward strand.
AGTGACTCAAGTCTCCAACGGCTGCTTCTGGCGGTTTCTTCTTCTGCTTCTTCTTCGGCTTCTGCTTGGATTGTTTTGGTTAACTGTAAAGCGAGAAAATATGTAAATAATCTTGAATTAGTGTTGAAACTATTGCAACATGAAGAAGGTTGAGTAAGGTTGGAGTTTAAATACTCTAAGTGAAGTTGAAGTGGGTAAGGTAATGCAGTGCAGATGGTTTAAAGATGAAAGAAAGACTGCTTCAAATTCGATATAAGAATCCAGCTTTAATCTGCTGCTAATGCTTGGTAAAATAGATATAGAAGTTCTTTATAGATTAAGGTATATCTTGACTGAATCAAAATTCAATGTAGATCTGCTTTGAGAAGTAGATGGATTAATATAGATAAAAGATGTATAAAATCTCTGCATAAATTCTTGTCTTCAATATGCTCTTCATACTTGCTAAAATAGATATACAAGTTGTCTACAGGTTGAAGAAAATCTTTAATTAATCATACATCAATATAGATCTTCTATGTTATCTATAGAATTATATATTTAGACTTCGTCTGTGCTCCCTCCTACAAAGATTCCTCTGAGCTCGCTTCAATATTATGTTAAATTAAAGAGAAATGTCTTCAAAATACAATACCTTTTGTGATACACTTCTATAGTTTGCCATATTTGATCTCTACTTTATCTTAAAGTTAAAAGAAATTACAAAGAACTTTCCTCTAAAGCAATACGTCTACAACTGCACAACCTTACAAAGTCTTATTAAGTTCATACCCATCACAAACTTCATCAAGTTCCCTACTTATTTCTTCTCATTTCTAATCTTTCAAGTCTAACAAATCTCTTTGCCATCTCAAAACCACCCAGCAAGTTATCTAGTTATCTTCAGCAATCTCTACCTCAGTTAGGGTATAGTAATTTATGCAGACCTGTAGCAAGTATTTTGCCAGACATGCGCGTACTTAATGTGCACTAAGTAGTCTCAACTGAGGCCCACGACGCGTCGTGTTGCAATGTACCGCCAACAATAGTTATAAACATATACAAAGACAGAAATAAATACAGCAACAAATACGGCAATAAATACAGATAGAGATACTGCTACAGGCACACACAGGCAAGAGCAACGGCAACTTTGAGTTGAGTTTTTAATTGCAGTCGGACTGCAAATCAACGCCTCGTTGTTGCTGTCTCCCTCACTCTCTCTCACTCTCAGGCTGGTTGTAGGCCACGCTTTGTTGGCTTCAGTTGAGCTTGGGTGTGGAGCAGCCTCACTGACAACGCCTGCAGATACAGCACCGACTGTATCTCTAGCTTACAGATACATTTCGAGTCGAAAAACTGCAGCAGCAGCAGCAGCGTTGCGATTATCAGAGCAAATCGACGCACTGCAGATTTGGCAATGTGCGTCAGCTTTTGACCCAAACAATTTATGAGTCAACCAGCAATGGCAACTGCCAATTTGCAACAGGGGCCACAATTGGCAGTTGCCAAATTGACGAGCGAACTAATTGAAATACCACAGCAAAGTCGAGGCACCAACTGGAGGCGCAACTTGCAGGCTTATGCAACAGCCGAAATTTGTATTCGTCTTAATGAAGCTTTTCCCACTACATAAAACACACTCCAACTGAATTATCGACGTTGTTAAGCCCCCCTTTCTCCCCTCTTCCCTCTTCTTTCGACACATTCCTTTTGGGCCAATTACTCAGAGCCGGAGCTGTGCGCTCGCATTCGAAGCAGGCAAATTTATGGCAATATTATTGGGCGCCGTCACTAAAGAAGAGAGGGGGGGCTGAGGCAGGAGACAAAATTTATGCGGCAAGCGATGCCATTGAACTCCAATGAAAACGAAAGCGACAATGAAATGCATTTTACAGCTGCAGGCGGGTGTGCAGAGGGGCAAGAAGAGAGAGGGGCAGTGTAGAGGATAGTGACAGCAGGAGACAGAGAAGAGGCAGTGGAAAGGGAGGAGGGGGTGTGGCCAGTGCTCCCGGCTAGTTTGACTGCCGGAAAAATGCAATTTCAATTTGCCTTTTTACCGCTTTTGCCAGCAAGTGTGGTGGGCGTAACAGACTGAGCCCAATAATGATTTGTCGTCACTCTTGTTGTTGTTGTTGTTGCTGTTGCTACTGTTGTTGTTGTTGTTGCTGCCTACATTTCTTAGACTAATTCCTCAAATTTTATGCGGCACCAAAGAAAGAAACGTGAAATGCCTCAGATTATTAAACGGCGGTATGTGAATTTCACGCACCTCGCGGCCAACTTTCATTTTCGTTTGCTTTCCAAATGAACCTAACGCTTGCTTTCCCCCCTCCTCCCCATCTCTCTTGCACGTTCCACACACCTGTTTGCCGCCCGCCTCGTTAAGCAGCCGCGCATTGCGCAACCTCAAGAATTTATGGGCCGCCAGAGGGCGCATTAGCATTAGCTAAGCGTTGAGAAAGTCAAACAAATTATGCATTGTAATCTCGTAGATCTATCGTATTATGGCATTTACGAACTGTGACTGCGGTTAAGAATTTGTTATTATATCATCGTGGAATTGAATAAGGAAGAGTAGAGAAAGAGTAATAAACAGTCTTTATAATTTTTAAGATTTTGAATATTGTTGATAAATGTTTAAGATTAATTTCTTAATATTTTTAGTGAGTTTCATCATTTCTGTAATATTTGTCTTCTAGAAAGTCTTAAATTGCTTAAATTGACTCCGTGAAGTTCGCTAGGTAGCTTCACAATTTTTAAGGTTCACTGGAATAGTTTCAAATGCATTCCTAAAGTTCCTTAGTCAGTTCCTTAAAGTTGCTTCTTGAAATATCAACAAACAGCTGAGTTCTAATAGTTTTATTTCCATAAAAGAATTTTCAAAAATTTCTAAGTGTTGTAGAATGTTTAAAATAGACTTCTCACTACTTGCAACATCTATAGATAACTGAGTTCCAAGAGGTTTACCGCTAAGACAGCATTTTCATAATGCTATAAAATATTTCTAAACATATTCTTCAGTCTTCTTAGACAATTTCATTAGTTAAACTTCATAAGCAGCTGAGTTACAAGAGATCTTCACATGACTGTATTCTAATAACACTATAGATTATTTCTTAATATTTTCTCAATAATTTCTTCAATCTATTTAGTCGGTTTCATAAGGTTACAGGTTTATTCCTATGATATTTATTTAGTCGGTGGGTTTATTCCTATGATAGCATTTTAATAACATCAATAACATTTCTAAATACTTTCCTTAGTCTCTGTATCAAGTTTCATAAAGTTACAATCACCAACAGCTGAATTCCTTGAGGTTTATCCCCATAAAATCATTCTAATAACATTTTATAAAACATTGCTTATACTTTCTTCGTTCTTCCTTACCAAGTTTCATAAAGTTACCTCCACAAACAGTTCGAGTTGACTTCACTGACGTCTAACCATTTAAATAATACTACACAGCATACACAACTTAAATTCAAAAAAACAATAGCGAGCTTAATTTTCACCATTTATCAGAGTCAATAAACAAAAAAAAAACGAAACGTTAACATCGTGTAGAAAACTAATTGAAAATTCCGAAAATCTTTTCTATTTATTATTCCCGATGCGTGACGGAGTTCGATTTGTCCAATGATTTGTTGACTCATGCAAAGCTGAAAGCGAAAGTGACAGTGGGCGTGACGATGGGAAGTGCGTGTAAACATGTCTTCAGCTTGGTGCGATGAAGCAAGAATCGAAGAGTGAAGAGGGGCTGAAGTTTGTACAAACGATTTGCACAGCGAAAAGTATCGATAAATATCGATGTCGATATTTGCATTGCGCAAGCGGATCTGCAGCGCTTAATGAGCGAAACATGCAGTTAAATTTGTAAGCTCATTCAATTTGTACAAATTGCTGAGTATTTTGGGGGAAGAGGAGAAGAGGCAGGAGAAGAAGGGAGAAGGAGGCAGAAAGAGGTATAAGGAGGTAGGATTACCGCAACTTGATCGGCAGTCAATTGATTTCGCAGCCGAGTTGCGCAAAGAAGCGCCACAGAGCTAATTACCTTGGGCTCTCACCGCGTTGTTGTTGTGTTTGTGTTTCTCTTGCCCAACTGGGCCCACAAAACAATGTGACAATTGCCAAATAACTATATATAACTAGCATATATATATAGATATACAACACATATATCTTGTAGTGTTGTAAAGCAGTAACAGAAGCCGCCAAGCCAAGACGAGGCTGGCCCCAATTGAGCGAACGGGCCAAGTCAAGTGGAGCGTCGTTGTCGTTGCCTGAAGAAAGCAAAAGTTGCACTAACAACAAAGCGAGTACACTCTGTATGTATGTGTGTGTGTGTGTGTGTGACAGTATGTGTGCCATTCTGGCCTGACTTATGCAATCTGCAATCTACATACGACTAAATTGCGGTCTTTAGATCGCAGTTAGATTCAGATGCACACATTGCCAATCAGTCTCCACATCCCGGCGCGACGTGTGACTGTGGGAAAAAATATTGCAAAGCTAACAACAGCAACAACAACAGCAACATGTAGAGCTGCAACAACAACTTGTTTATGGCCTAGACAGAGACTCGAGTCTAGAGCATAAAGTCTAGAGTCTAAGAGTCGATCCAAATTGGCCGCGACTTGTGACACGACAAACTTGCTTGCTGACTAATCGACAGGCGATCGGGCGATCTGGCAGCGCACCCAGGAGGCAGCTACACCAACAGCAGCAGCAGCAGCAGCAACTCACGATTTACAACAACAACAACAACAGCAGCAACAATTACAACAGCCTTCGGGTATTTGCTTATGTCTTGCTTCTTGTTGTTGTTGTGCGACAATTGAATTTATTTCGTGTGCAGCTAAATTGTCTTTTGATCTCCGCGCACTGCAGGGGGGCAGGGGGAGGAATAGGATTGATATATGGCGAGTACCTGGAGTGTACTCCCGGGTCTGAGGTCTGATGCATCAATTTATTAAGTGTTTTTATGATTGCTGTCTAGTTCGTGTCTTTGATGACTCAAGGGGCTTGGCCAAGTTTGGGTCCCAAGTTTTTAGTTTATGGACGCGCTAAGCATTCATAATTCCAATGCAGATCAGTAGCCAAAATAAAGACAAAGACTGATTCGACTTGGGGGTGGGGGTTCAACAAGTTTCTGTCTTAAGTCTTTTGTGCGCGAGCTGGTCATAATCAGCTTGGCTTTATATAATACTACGCAGTGAGTAACAGCTGACAAAGAAAGCAAAGCCAATTCAAAACATGCGCAGTCGAGGCATAAAGATTATAATCTGATAATTAACCGCGAACAGTCTATAAAGATTTAGATAAATATGCAGCGGAATGCCGGGAAAGCTGAAGAGACCATCTCTAAAAACAAACAATGTCTAGGCAAATAAACTAAAAATGTTGTAACTTTTAAATGAATGAAAGAAATGAGTAAGAAATGTTTGCAGATCTTAACTTATCAGTTCTGATCTGTAGGAAACTGCATTAAAAATCTGTGCAAGTGTTGTATGTTTTAACAGAGAGAAAGAAAAGTCTGCAGGTCTTCTGAACTTGAGGAAACTTCATTAAAAATCTGCAAATTTTGTTACTTTGAACGAAAGAAATGAAATGAGAAAGACTTGTGTGCAAAGATCTTACTTAATCAGTGCTTAACTAGAGGAAATATCATTAAAAACCTCAGCAAATGTTGCAACTTTTAAGTGAGTGAAAGACCTTTCTGTAGATCTTATCTAATCTGTTTCAATCTTGAGCAAACATCATTTAAGATCTATGCAAATTATGTAACACTTTAATGAGAGAAAGAAATAGGAAAGACTTGTCTGCAAATATCTTAACTAATCAGTGCTAAGCCATTTAAAACCTTAGCAAATCTTGTCACTTTTCAATGAGAGGAAGATCTTACTGTTGATCTCAACGTATTAGTACTACACTTGAGAAAATAAAGTTCACTTTTCAATGAGAGGAAGATCTCTCTGTTGATCTTATCTGATAACTTCCAATCGTGAGTAACCTTCTTTAAAAGTCTGTCAATGAAAGAAAGACATGTCTGCAAAGCCCTTAACTTATCAATTCTAAAACATCAGTTTAAAGAAACATCATTATAAATCTCTGCAAATTTCTCTGCATGTCAGACCACACCAGGCGACCACGATGAGCACGTGCGCAGCTGCGGTTGCTACTGACATTAAGTAATGGCTTAGGCGGGCTGCGGCTGAGTTAGGGACTGGCCTAGGGTAGCTGGGGAAGCTTTGTGGCCTGTGGCGATGTGCAGGCATTTGCACGTTTCACTTTCGTTTAAAAACTACACTGCGGCACGCGCCATGCTGGCAATGGGAGAGTCTGGAAGGGGGTCAGGGGTTCATTTATGGATTCATACGGGGGCTGTCGATAAATGTCGATTGAGGGCTAAGCAAATAAAGAAAAAGCGCGTCGCAACTTTGAGTTTGTTTTCTTGACACTTTCGCGACTTTTTGTTGAACGTTTTTTATTGGCATTGGCTACGTGATTTCGGCCACTGCCAAAGGCTAAAAAAAACGTAGCCTGCGTTTATTGTAATTAGAAAGTATTTAATTTCCAAAACGACAAAGAGAAATAAGAAATACATAAATGATGTACGAGGTACGAGGTATATAGAGACTGAATTCCATATATAAATATAGCATAAAAATATATATCAAATGCGAGCGCAAGTTTCGCTTTCTGTGCTCAGTTGCGCACTTGAGGTAAAAGCCAAAATGACAACAAATGCGGCACATTAGTTTCGTTATGGGCATGCCACACATGTCGGCAACTAGATGGGTAGTTGGCCAAGTTGATGGGCCATTGAAAGCGAAAATACATTTGTAGTAAGCTTGCCCCCTTGAACGACAGTGTCTCTGTGTCAGTCGCTGTCTGCTTCAGCTCTTCTCTGCCTAGTCTTTGCCTCGTCTAGACTCTGGCTCGTTTCTGCCTAGAGCAGAGCCCCATCTTTGCCTAGACAATACCTGCTTCCTCTCCACCACTTCTTCGCCTTCTCTCTGCCTCCTTCTCAACTTATCTCTGCCTAGACTCTGCCTTGTCTTCATTTCATCTTTGCCTCCTCTCTGCCTCTTCTTCCCCTCCTCTCCCTCTTCCCCTCTGTTTATGTAAATTGTCAAATAAATAAGATTTTCTTTCTTTCTTTTGTCAAGAAAAAAGTCTTGTTTTTTTTTGTTTCCCTAAAATTTCACTCGAGTGAAAATTGGGTTAGAGCCCGCTACATAGAATGGACCACGATGGCTATCTTTATGACGCTTTGTGTCAACTTAGAGTGCTGCTTGCTACCTACATTCTTGAACAGCGTCTGCCGCGTCTCTCTCTCTCTCTGTGTGTTGCATGCAGCAGATCAAAACGAAAAATATAGAAAAATTTCCAAATAATTAGAGCATGAAAATAAACGGCAAATTGCCTCAGCGACGAAGACGATTGAGTGTGGTTAATGTGAGTGTGCCACAAGTATGTGCCACATGAGTGTTGCTATAAGTGTGTGCCACATATGCCTATGTAGCTGCCTCTCTCTCTCTCTCAGTGTGTGTCTGATAAAATTTCTATTTGCCTTTTTTGGCAGCTTCCTCTGCAGCTACTTACCGTTTCAACTAAACTTGCCGCAAGTGGCCAGCACTCTATAAACACAACTGTGTGTGTGTGTGTGCGTGAGTGTTTCTCTTTCACCGCTTAAGCTCGATTAATGTTTTAATTTTGTTTAATTTGCGGAATTAACAGCAAAAACAAGACTCGACAACGACGACGATTCGCGACGCGGGGTCGAGAAATCTTCGTCAGTGCAACGAACGCGTTGAACAACAAATTTCACTTGCTATTTAAGCATATATATATATATACACACTATATATTATGCTATATAGTAGCTGTATAACTGTAGAGATCTGTGCATATATATATACGATATGTGCCACACAAAAACAACGAGCTGCAGGAAGCTTACGCACTTTTAATTCAATTCAAATTCAATGCGACTCGAGATTCGAATTGAGTTTCAACTTGGTTCCACTGTGCACAGTGTGTTACAGTGTGTTACAGTTATTGTTACAGTTAGTCGGAGCTAAACGCGTCTGCATGCTCGGCGTGCCGTTAACAGACTGAAGAAATGAAAAGCGTCTGTGGCCAAAAGTAAGTAAGAGTGGTTTGGTTTCTCGCAGCGTCGCCGTCGCCGTCGCTTGACGTTTTCTTCGACGCCAGCTGCGCAGTCGACGTCAGCGTCAGCGTCGTAAAGTGGCTTTTAAAATTTGTAGCTACAGCTTTGCCTCGTCGTTGACCACAAAACTGTTAACTGTGTGTATCTGTAGCAACTGCAGTTGCTGCTGCTCTTTCTGGTTTGCTGGCAAACAAAAGACTTAGGCAACAAACTTGATGCATGATTCTCTGCCACAGGAATTTCAACTTTACACCGAAAATGCAAATTAGTCGAAGTAGAAGAAAAAAAAGGCTAAAATAGCTTAACTGTTGCAACTCTGTCGCAGCTGGGAAAATCGATTTGCAGTTTTTCTTCAGCTCGAAACGAGCTAGAAATGATTCATGTGCTCCACCTGCCCCCTTCGACTATATCTTTATTGACTCATTGCCATTCCAACAGATCCGTATAGCAAGCTTTAATTGGCTTTACACACTCGTCAGTGTGTGTGTCTGTGTGTGTGTGTGTAGAGTACACTCAAGGTCGGCCACGCTTTGACTCGATTCTGTTACAGAAATTCCATTGTGTGTCTGATTAAATTGTTCGACTTGTTGCGTGGAGGGCAAAAGCAGCTTATTGTGTACTGTTTAATAGCCAGAAAAGAAGCTAAAATTGTTATATATTTGTAGCTTAATAATAAGTAGTATGCAGTATGTGGGGGTAAGAAGCTGCAGTAGAAGCTAAAGTAGAAGCTAAAGTAGAAGCTAAGGTAGAAGCTAAGGTTGAAGCTAAAAAAGATTGAAGGTTCAGTTTAATTTGCTTGCTTTTTTCTAAAACAGAAAAAAGTTAAAGTTGTCATTGAGTATGTTTCCTTCTTCAGAAAAAGAACAAACATTGTAAGGGATATCTTTAAAGTAGATATAGCTGGAAAACAGCTAAATTAGTAGTGTATTATCAGCTTAATAATAAGTACTTCATTAGGACGCAGTTTATGGTGGAAGAAGCTGAAAGATATTAAAGTTTTAATAGAATTTCATTCCTTCTTTAGCAAAGGACGAATCTCTTTAGGATTTTGGGGTCTCTTAGCTGCAGAATTAGCCAGAAAATATATAAAATTGTAATATATGTATAGCTTTTTAATTAGCAGTTAGTTAGTTAATTAGTTGTGGTAGAATTTGTTTCCTTATTTAGCTAGAAAAGAACCTTCTTATGATTTTGATATCTCTCAGCTGCAGAAATAGCCAGTAAAGAAGCTAAAATTGTAATATATTTTTAGCTATATAAAAGTCATTAATTCAGGTTTTTTTTCAAGGGTACACACAGTAGTAGAAACTACAAAAACCTTAAGTTATAGAGTTTCTTTAAGCTTCAACACCAGCAGAATCTTTCTAAGTTCTTCAAACTTTTCAAATAGTTTCCACTGCGCAAAACCCCATCCAGGAAACCAAAGACTTCCATTCTAAAAAAGAATCCATTTAAGTTTAAATCAACTCTAAAACATATGCCGTTTTTAGTTGGAATAAATTCAGAACATGCGAGTACAATAGATCGATAGATTCACTTTGCTCAGCTGCTTCCCAGTGCCTTGGGCAGCCTTCAGCTTCATCGCTTTAACGCTGCTTTGTCTTGTCAGAAATTGGCCTTAAATAGTTTTCTATAACGCAATTAAAAGATTCTCAGACCCACTACGAGTTTCCGCTAGTTGCAATTGCTTTTGTCTGCCTGCGAGAGACTTTTATGGATCGTGGAAATGCAGTTAATTAGCATACAGAGTGCGAGGCTGGTTACGTTCAATGACTCGCCAAATTGTGGCCCAACTTGTAGCAGAGAAACCTGTCAGAAGAGTGCAATGACAGCAGGAGCTGGAGGTAGAGCAGGGTTGTCACTTTCCCGCTGAGTTATGCGTAGTGCGCTCAATCAATTTCGGGCCTGGCTGGACATGATCTATGGCCCGAGTCGTGGGCACAGTGCATTCAAGCGTGCTGACACTTCCGGCCCAATGGAAGTTCTCGATCGTGGGCTGCAATTACAGTTCGGATTGACCTTTTCATTGGCATCGCTGGCGAGGCTTGTCTGGGGCTTGGTCTGACTAGACTCTCACGCCCAAGACGCGGGTAAATGCCACAACAACCTGAGGCACCTGCCACGACGACCTTCAGCCTTAACTGTTTGTTTATTGTTCCCAAGCTGCTTTGTTTTTCCCCTCGCATATGCGGAAAACATTAACAAGATTTGCATAAAAGGCGAATAAATATTTGCGGCCCAAAATTGTTCCCAGCAACTCACCCAGTTTGGGGCATGCAACCTGTGTAGAATCTGGTAGAGAAAACGCAGGATGATGCAACACGCAGTTGATGACAAGAGGCGCCTGTTGCATTATGCAACCTGCAACTTGCCCCACCACATTTGGCCGCTACAGAAACGACGACGACGCATCGACGCATTGAGGCATCGCTGCGTCGCGGTTGCAAGTGCCGACAGCGGTTTGTTTTTTTGGTGCACGAAACTAAAACAACTTTTTGTGTGCCTGCTTACCCCATTTCCCCGTGCTAGCTCTTTGTCCCTGCCTCCCCCCTCCCGTGACTGGTGCCAAAAATGCGCCTTATGCGATCGCCATAAACGACGCCACATGAACCACTCGCGAAACACTTCCTGCTGCGGCCAGCATTGGTCAGATTTGGTCGAAATCTGCTCAGCAAACTAAACTGGATCTATGGATTACAAGTGCGCCCCAGAGACAGTCAACAGACAACGGACAACGGGCAGAAGACAGTGCCGGGCAGCCCCAGCACCACCAACCACATGTGGCTACAGTTTGCTTGAAGTTTCCTTCCTTATGTTTTCAGATTTGGGTTAAATACATATTTATTTACCTACCTTGTTTGCTCATTATACGCGTGCAGCGGATATGTGAGACTAGGGAAGGTGGTTAGCTTCGACATGTTATAAATTTCAATACATACTATATATATCTTTAATATATAATACTTAAAGTATTCTTAATGTTATCTTGTTTGCCAAGAGAGCAAATCACCTTATGGAAATGATTTTTATTTCAAGTTTGAAAATATTTCTTTAGATTTGCGTAATTTAAATGAATTTATAATGAAACATAAGAGTTCTTTAATGAAATTATATATACTGAGATACAATTATATTACTATGATATTTATTACGATATAATGCATAAAAGACTTTTGGACTATGAAACGAGTTTTGATTTGAGGTTTCGATACGTTTTCTTTAGATTTATTGAATTAAAGTGGAATCAAAATGATTTACATATATGTGAAATATGTGAATTGTTTTGATAATGAGATTAAATTATATTGTTATAATATATGAATGACTTCAGAGCTGTAGTTCTTCCTCATTTGCTCATCTTTAACTTATTCTATCTAGACTACACTGAAATTCACTTTCCTTGTGTCTTTAAAATACTTTTAAGTAGAGCTGATAGGCATCGTTGTTTCATATGAAAAACCTCAGCAAACATCGCTGTTTTTCTAGCTCCTTTTTTCAAGTTTACACCTTTCTTCTTTGTTTCTTTGTCTCCCTATCAAATAGTTTTAAACTATATACATATAAAATTCCAGACCATAATATTGTCTAATTAATATAAGATTATTATTTGGAGAGGGAGTCTCCCAGCAGAGAAGGGGCGGGGCACTGCGACCAGAACGATCTTTTGTACCCATAATGCTCTCCCTAACATGACAAAAGCTGTTCCGCTTCCCTGATGAAGCATAACAGGTCTTTTGTCGAGGAACGGACAATGTGCTCGGGAACTGCGGTTTCCACGTGCAGATGTTTCCTCCTAATCCAAACCAAGGCTGGACAATCACACAGGATGTGTTTAGTGGTTTCGTCGTCCTCTTTACAGAGCCTGCATTCTGCATCAGAGGACAGACGCATTTTTGTGAGGTGGTAGTTCACCAAATGGTGGCCACTAAGGTAACCAACAAGGAGATAGAGATCTCTCCTGGAGAGTAAGTTTGTTCTTCGCTTAACCGAGGGATTCGTAAGCTCTCTAGCCTGCCTCATCCCTGGTTGGAAGAACCAGTAGCGTTCGGTCAACCTAACCGCCCATGCTTTCACAAGGGATGAAATAGTAGACCACCCCACGCCACAGAAGGGTTCGGGGCCATGCAGAGGGGCTGATGACCCCGCCCTCGCTAGTTCATCCGCTAGCTCGTTGCCCTGGAAACCAGAGTGACCAGGTACCCATAGAAGGGTAACTTTATTCCTATTGGAAAGCCTCTGAAGGCAGTTCCAACAGTCAGCCACCATACGTGAACCTACTCTTTTTGAGGAGAGGGCTAGTATAGCAGCTTGGCTATCCGAGAAGATGTAGATATTCGCTCCTCTGATCCCCTTCTCAAGAATAAGATGACAGCAGAACTCGATGGCATGAACCTCGGATTGAAAAACCGTGGGCCACTTGCCCATAGCAATCGAGGTTTTGGAGTTGGGACCATGTATTCCAGCTCCAACCCCATGATCAGTCTTTGACCCGTCAGTATACCAGTGTATACCGTGAGGGTCACTGATGGGGTTGCCAGCATCCCAGTCCCTCCGGTCCGGGATGAGGGTTCTAAATTTTGCACCAAAGAAGAGTTCCTTGGTCATGGAATCTGATCTAGAGCAGATCTCTAAGCCAGGAATGTCTTTGATAAGTCTAGCGTGCCCTGATTCGGTAGCTAGAAGCCCAGATTGAAGCTTGATTCTAAGAAGACTCCTAGCGGCGACTTCTTGTATTTGAATATGCAGAGGAGTCAAATTCAATATCGATTCCATTGCTGCTGTGGGACAGGTGCGAAGTGCACCCGTTAAAGACAGGCACAACAGCCTATGCAGTTTAGTGCATTTGTTGATGGCAGTGACCTGCGTAACCTTTGGCCACCATACAATGGCAGCGTAGGTAACGATAGGTCTTACCATCATCTCAAATAGCCACCGAATGGTGCAGGATTTGAGACCCCAGATCCTGCCAAAGAATCTTCTGCAGGCCCACATGGCATGAGTAGCCTTTGATAGGGTGTTGTTTAAATGGGAGTTCCAGTTCAGTCTTTTATCGAGAGTTACCCCTAGATATTTAACCTCACTGGAAAGTCCCACGGGAGAGCCGCCAATGTGCAATTGTCCTATGTCAACGGAATGGCGCTTAGTGAAGGGAACGATAATTGCCTTTTGTGGATTGATGCTCAGACCAACATCTTCGCACCATCTACGAACCGTGTTCAGAGCAGATTGCATCAGCTCTGTCACGGTGTTGGCAAAGTTCCCGTTCACTACGATAGCCAGGTCGTCAGCGTAGCCGATTGCTACCACGCCCTGTTCTGCAAGGATGCTCAGTAGTTCATCAACTACTAGGGACCAGAGTAAGGGGGATAAGACCCCTCCCTGGGGACATCCCTTCACCGCACTAATAAAAGCGGTCGTAGAGTCCAAGGTAGAGGAAATAGTCCGGTGTTTGAGCATAGCATCAATCCATCGGATTAGGGGGCGGGCGATATTTCTGCGCTCCAGCGCAGCAGAAATAGACCCGTAGCCGGTATTATCGAAAGCACCCTCTATATCAAGAAAGGAGCACAGAGCAATGTTCTTGGATGCGAGGGCTCTTTCGATGTTACCAACCAGCTTGTGGAGAGCGACCTCCGTCGATCTTCCGGCTATATACGCAAACTGCGTGGGGTGCAGAGGATAAGTTTTCTGCAGAGAGCACCGAATGTGCAGGTCTACGAGCCTTTCCGCCGTCTTTAGCAGAAAGGAGGTAAGACTGATCGGCCGATATGACTTAGGCTGATCAGGGGGACGATTCCCCTGTTTGGGAATGAATACCACATTGACTCTCCTCCAAGAGATGGGTATGTAACCCCAAGTGAGACTAGCCCTAAGAAGGCCGACCAGCGGATCAAGAATGTGATCCAGGCTGTTTTGTAAGAGGGCTGGAAAGATTTGATCGCCCCCTGGGGCTTTGAAGGGAGCGAAGGAATCTACAGCCCATTTGACCTTTTCGGGGTCGAAGATGGTTCCTGATAGACTGGACCCACGAGAGTCCGGTGACAAGGTGGCGTCATCGTGACTGGATAGATCTGGGTTCGCCACAGAACCTGGGAAGTGGACTTGTAGCAGAAGGTCAAGTGCTTCCCTGCGATCTTGAGTGAAAGAACCATCTGCTCTTTTAAGAAGCCCTATCCCATTAGACGACCCTTTGGCCAATACTTTGTGGAGTCTCGCTACCTCTGGCAACGATTCAATGCTACCACAGTAGCTGCGCCACGTATCGCGCTTAGCACGTCTAATGTTCTTGTTATAATTAGTGAGAGCGTCCCTATAGACGTCCCAATTGACACGGTTAGATCTGGCCTTGTTGAATAGGCTTCTAACCTTCCTTCTTTGAGCAGCCAGTTCCTCGTTCCACCATGGAACTTTACGGTTGACTTTAAGGGTCTTCCGAACAGAGCTGTCCTCGAAGGATGTGATTAGCACATCTTGAAGCATGTTGGCAGCAAGTTCTATCTCACTGATAGAATTGGGGTTGCTGATCAACGAGTCTGCTTTGAAAGCCACAGAGGCTTTGAAGAGTTCCCAGTTTGTCTTTTTGGGACAGAAGGAGTTCTGGCGGATCTCGACTTGGCCAGGGAGGTCGAACCTTATGTGCTGATGGTCCGACAAAGTAGCTTCGTCTGTGACCCGCCAGTTGGCCAGCGAACTCGCAATAGAGTTGCTGACTAGGGTAAGGTCCAGAACCTCTTCCCTAATGGCGTTAATAAAGGTAGGCTTACACCCTATGTTAGCGACATCTAATTGACAGCACAATAGATATTCTAAAAGGGACTCACCACGTTTATTGACGTCGCTGCTTCCCCAGATCGTGTGATGCGCATTTGCATCACAGCCGATCACAAGCGGCTTGTTGTGTGAGCGGCAGAAGTCCACTAGCCGCCGCACCTCTGTGGGGGGAACGTCATCCACGTCGCCCGGAAAATAGGCAGAGGCGATCACTACCTCCCGGACACCATCGGCCGTGGCTACCTCAATAGCCGTTGCCACCAGGTCTCTGTGGATGAATTAATATAAGATATTCCCTCTAAATAATTTTAAGATTCACTTTACAATAAACAAAAAAACAAAACTCTTTTCAATTTCTCCCTCGACTGCTTTGTTTCTTTTGCAGTAATTTCTTCCGAAGGAATAAGGTATCAATTCATAACCATATTTTATATTTTCATAAAAGATATTGAAATAAAGGCAATCAAGCGCTTACTTATTGCTTATCTTTGTCTATCTGAAACCTTTCTATCCTTACTACGAGTATATCATATCATCTACAACTCTTTGCTCTACAGTTCCACACAAGCTACTGTAACTAAGTCTCTCACAAACTACAATTGCAGAAACATTCCAACTTCCCCTAGACCCACCTCATATCACATATTTCCCTCTCCCCCTTCTTGCACAGTTTGTCTATTAACTGCTTCCCCTCTTCACCTTATGCCTCAATTCTTTGCAGTTCTACTCTCGGTACACGCAGCGTATACTTAATGATCTTATATAAGAGCAACATTTTTGAGCTTCCGCTCCGTCCGGCGGTGCAGCAAGCAGCGCAATTAAAATTTTGTAATATTGTACGACGACTGGTGAAAAACTGTGGCACAAACATTCCCCGCTGCCGACGTCGCTGCGCGCGTCAACGACTGTAAACGGCCGCGTGGAATGTTTGTTTTGTCGGGGGGCACAAATAATTCGGGCGCTTTCAAAACGATTTTCAATTTCACTGAATGCTCAAATACTTGTAATATTCATAGGCCTTGCCGGGCAGTGCCACAGTGAGTGTGAGTACGAGTGTGAGTGTGAGTACGAGTGTGAGTGTGAGTACGAGTGTGAGTGTGAGTAGTCGAGTGAGTGTGTGAGTGGCGCTGTGAGTGTGCTCGCATGATAATTATGCATGCGGCGTATTAAAAGTCTTAGAAACATTCGAATCAAGCCAAATGAAATTGAAAACAAATTGAAAACGAATAAGCAGCAGGTGAGTGCTGCAAAGGGGAAGGGGTAGGGGTATAATTTCACTTTCCTTTCCCTAGTTGGTTGCACTGCCGCAGACTGCATTGCATTTCAATTGTGTGGGTTTGCTTTGCCGCTCTTCAGTTTCTCGAGCAGCTGCTCAAAAATTGAATTGGAATCGATTGACGTGTTAATTGCAGAGGCCTGCACAATGTGTGAACTGCAACTGTGCTGGGAACTGCTACTGCTACTGCTACTGCTGGGAACAGTGACTGACAGGCGAAAGCCAATCACAGTTGTGCGTGTTGGACGCGGACAAGAAGTGTTTTCACTGCCAAAATACTGCAAATGGCAAATGTAATTGAAATTACGTGTCTGCCGGAAATCGAAATTGGCAATTGCCTTCGCTCAGATCACGATGACAACTGCGGCTGCTGAGGCATGAGTATTGAGGCATGAGGCAAGCAAAAGTCACGCAGATTCATTGGCAATGCTTGCAGATTCGTGCTCCAAGCGGGTCAAAGTAAACCAAGCCCAGTTTCAGTTCGCAGTTCGCAATTCACAATTTACTGTTAACGAAAGGGGTGTTGCGACATGCCCCCTCCCCCTCTACAGCCCCCTTGCAACTGTCCAACTCAAGTGCAACATGAAGTTGAAGTTGTGGGTGCGTTGCTGCCTCAAACTCGCTGCCTTTTGTTGGTGAAACTTTCGTGTTAACGCTTCGAGTGCGCTTCTATTTTGACATTACTCTGCATGGAAATTAGTAACAACAACAGCGAACAACAAGGGGAAACAACAACAGCAACAACAGTGTACAAGCCGCAATGCGGACTCGCCTAATGAGCAGCGCACAACGCTGCGTATACGCGATGCGATGCGATGCGCCAGCGCCGCAATGCCAAGCGGGGCAGAGCGCTTGTCCAAGCGCGCCTTTCTGGTCATGGGGCGCACTTCATGCCCATATGGATTGCGGTTCAGTAATGTGTTGCCGTTGTCAGATACCCTGTAGATGGAGAGGGAAGTGAGTGGGGTATGCGGGACAATTTTGCTGGGTATTATATATTCTGCAAGTTGTTTGTATGTTCTTTTAACTTTCATTCTGTTCTGAAGACTTGTAATAACCAAAAAATATAATTAGAAACTATCTTATTTAGCTCTTTATTTATTTTGTTTTATTTAATTTAATTTATAGTCGAACTATGGTCAGTCGACCATTTCTTCTTAGTAGAAATATTATAATTATATATTTTTAGCACATTTATCATTAAATTTAAAATTTGTTTGCAGCTCCTAATAATATAACATAACTATACAGCATAGCATATAATAAAATATACGTTAATATCAATTTGTTGTTCCTTATATTTCATTTATTTCAGAATGGTTTTTATATATGTTTATTTCATTATGTACATGACTAAACGACCAATTTGTGTGAACGACCTATATTTTTTTATATTTTATATTATATATATATACTTCGATATTAATTGATAAAGTAGAAAATGTAATAAGAAATTTATTGAGAAGGTTCTTTGAAAATCCATATAAACTACTTAATATTATATTATATAGTATTGAGTTACATGCATATCTACTTTATATTTAATCTTAAATTTCTCATTATTTTCCCAGATTTTACAGGGCATTTGCTAGTCGTGCTGCAATCGTTGCTTAGCATTCTTAATTGTTGCTGTTTGTTTGCTGTAAAGTATTTAAAAATCGCGCTCTCACTCGGTCATTTGTTGTTGCTGTTAATGTGCATGTTGTTGTTGCTGTAAATGTTGTTGCTGTAAATGTTGTTGTTGTAGCTGCTGTTGTTGTGGCACTGTTGTTGCTGTTGTTAATGTTAATCATACGCTGAATTGCACTTTATACACACATATGTTATCTAAGCAGGTGCCTGTTGTTTGTTGTTGTTGTTGCTGCTTGCCATATTGTTGTTGTATTGCTGTCACTGCTGTTGTTGTTGTTGTCTTATTGTTGTTGCTGTTTGACTGACAATTGACAAGTGCTTTGCGCTGATTATGTAAAGTGATTTTTGCTATTATTATTAAAGTGATTTCTGCCAGGGAGGAAGAGGTGAAGGAGTAGGCAGAGATGTCGTCCCGATTTCGATGCGGAACACTCCTCAAAGCAGGCAGCTGCCCACACTACAGAGGGAGAAAGAGCGAGAGAGAGAGAAGGAGAGGGAGAGAGTGAGACAGTCAAATAAACACACTGACACAGATATAAATAAAATATCCACTGCATTTATAATGACAAAATCACACAGCTGACAAATCTCAATCTCAATCTGCACAATCTTCAACTTCATCCGCATCTCCTCGGACAGTTGCAGTAGCTCTCAATCTCAGCCAGCTGCAGGCAGGCAGGCAGAGCAGAGCAGGTTCTGTTAGCGAAATCGAGTTAGTAGCTTAACTATAATATAGAGTTTTATTGCTGTCTCTTTCTGGTTTTTTGATAAAGCATAACACGATGACGACGACGAAGACGACGAAGTTGGCATTGCATAAGTGCGCGCCGCATAAAAGTGGCCGAAATTTGCGAAACGCAGCCCCAGTTGCAATTTCATGCATGCCTAACAACAACAACAACTACAGCTACAAATCATCGAGAGCAACAACAACTGTAGGGGGGTCCAACCTCAATATTTACAGCTTTGCACATCTGGTGGGAAAGTTATCAAACGACGAAATGCGCTTAAAAATTGCCAAAGAAATTAAATATTTTTATTTCTATTTGATTATTCAGTTTTTTCTATTTACTTATTGGCATTGCGCGCAGAGCGAAGCGTGAAGGGCAAATACGCTTAACGAGAGTGCGCGCAATAAGCAATATAACCAATATATACCCTCCAGAAAGTATACAAAAGGTATATGGTTTATGAAAAAAGAAGTGAGAAGACAATGTAGGCCCGAAAATGTAACTAGAGTAAGCAAGGATATAACAATAAGCCATGTAACTAATATACCCTGCAAGCATAGCAAGAGGGTTATAAAAAGAAAGGAGAAAATTAAGAAGCGCGAATAATGAAGGAAAAAGTATTTCAATATATTTTTTTATGCACTGCAGGGTATATTACAGTCTACTATTCCATTCCTTCTCAATGTTATTACAAACATTTTGTATACAAAAAGTGGCATAATAAGCATTTCAACATTGTTCCTTATGTGCAGAGTATTTCATAGTCGACTACTTCTTTCCTTCTCACACTGTTTGCAAACATTTGGAAATTGCGCGTGCGTTGCGCATTATGCACGACATTTGGCACAATTTTTGGCGAATTGCCAAGGCAAATCAAGAAAAACGAAATGAAAAGCATAAATAAGAAGCAAAAACAAATAGAAAGAATACAATAACAAACGGGAATAGAATATAATAATTAATCATAAAAGGAAGCGAAAATAGAATACAATAACAAATCAAATAAAGGGAATTCAGTTCAAGTTCAGTAAACAGTTCAATTGATTGATAGCGAGAACAAATAATAAAAACAAATAGAAGGAGAGAGGGAGAGAGAACAAACTGAAGATATCGGCAAATAAAGCTTTTGCTGTTTGCAAATTCACTATAGGCACAGTTTGACAAGCACTGCACAACTGTACACACACACACATACTTCCCAACTAACACACACGCAAGCTGTTATTGTTTCGCACTGTTGTCGTGCCCCCTTCGCATAGGGCGCTGCTCGGCAGCATCAGCCGATGTCTGCAGCAATGATAAGTTCGCGCGTGTCGCTTTTATAGAACCCAACACGAAGCTGACGTCAAGAGAGAGAGAGCCGAATAACTGATGTTCGCTCAGTTAGAGAGCAACCAAGAGCACAAGAGAGTAAGTTTCAATTTGTCAGTATTGTCGTCACGCCCGCAGCAGCCGTAAACAAAGCGACAGGTTCACTTCGCATAGTATACGACGGATGCTCGGCAACCCTGCTGATGTCTGCAGCGTGATAAGGTCGCGCGTGTCGCTCAATTAGAACCAAACATGAAGTTCATACGGTTCTCTCACTGAGAGAGCGCCAGGAAGCACAAGAGCGCAAATTTAAATTTGTCAGTGTTGTCGGCTCACCCACAGCAGCCACAATCACAGCGACAGCTTGATTTCGCATGGCACACGACACAAACTCGGCAACCCTAACGAAGCCGCTGGAATGCTGTCGCACTACGTGATACTTGCTGTCGCCTGTTGGGCAGCCGGCCAGTTCAGTGTGCTTCTGGCAGTGATCCGATCGTGTAGAACGTTCAGTCTTTATCCATTCTAGTTCCTTAAACCACAGGTGGGTGTGGCGGGCCTCCAACTGGCTGCTTATATAACAACAGGTTCTCTATTGCTTATCTCTTATCCATTTGTAGATTAGCATTATGTCGATCCGCATTGTATCGCAGTCCCTGCTCAGCGCCTTGAACCAGACCCTGGTGCGTGGCATGTCCACCCAGGGAGGCTCCAAGAATATTGGTTTCGTTGGTCTGGGCAACATGGGCGGCCACATGGCCAGCAATCTGATCAAGGCAGGCCATAAGCTGCACGTCTTCGATATCTCCAAACCAGCCTGCGATAACCTGAAGGCCAAGGGTGCCACTGTGTACACCAAGACCTCAGAGCTGGCCCAGAACTCTGACTTTGTTATCACCATGCTGCCCAACAACGACATTGTCGATGCCTCGTATGAGGAGATGACCGCCGAGGGTGTCAACAAGAACACCTTCTTCATTGACTCCTCCACCATTGACCCCGTGCTGGTCAAGTCTCTGCAGAAGCGCATCAGTGCCAAGGGTGCCCGCTTCATCGATGCCCCCGTCTCTGGAGGTGTTCCCGGTGCCGAGCAGGCCACCCTCACCTTCATGGTGGGCGGCACTGAGGCAGAATACAATACTGTGAAGGCTGTGCTGGAGTGCATGGGCAAGCGTATCACCCACTGTGGTGACTACGGCATGGGTCAGGCTGCCAAGCTGGCCAACAACATGATGCTGGCCATCTCCATGGTTGGCGTCTCTGAGGCCATGAACCTGGCCATTCGTCTGGGCCTGAACCCCAAGACTTTCGCTGAGATTATCAACTCCTCCACCGGTCGCTGCTGGGCCTCAGAGCTATACAATCCCGTGCCCGGTGTCACCCCCACTGCACCAGCCAACAAGGATTATGCCGGCGGCTTCTCCACCGATCTGATCACCAAGGATCTGGGTCTGGCCTCGGGCGTGGCTACCTCCTCCAACACACCCATTCCCATGGGTGCTTTGGCTCACCAGATCTATCGCACACTCAAGTCAAAGGGGCTGGGCAACAAGGACTTCTCCGTTGTGTACGACTTCATGAAGAACGAGAAGAACTAAGCGACCTCTGCTAGGTTAAGGTTTACTTATGAACCAGTTTTGCATTTATAGAGCAACCCAATCCCCGAGTTGGGTTCGACTCGACTCCCGCTAACTTGTCTATTTCTTCGATATGTGCATTTCTTTTCATTAATTATGCTTATTATATTAAAGATGTATTATCTATATAGTACTAGTATTTATTTTATCTCACTGTGGAAAAGTTTGATGATTGCATAAGAATTGCTAGCAAATTATTCGAGGGGGGAACTTTGAAGAGGCTTTGAACTAGAATTATCTGCTGATAAGCAAATTTAGAACAGCTGTCGAGCTAGCTAGCTTTTTTAGTGGGACCTCTCGTGGTGGGTCTTATTTATGATCGACAGGTAAAAAGATTCCAGCACGAGCCGAAAGCTTTTCTGCGATCATTCCAATTGGAAGCACATGTTGCGAGAGCTTTTACGCAAAATAAACAGAAATTCGAGCAAAACAAACCACAATAAACGCACAACAAAAATAAACTCAAAGCTTTTAGTTTGAGAGTCTTGGCAGACAAAAGTTTGAGAGTCAATGGAAAAGAGCTTTAGGTGCTTATAAGTGTGAAGGTTTAAGTTTATAGAGCACCCTCGTAAAACTCTTCTTATTCAGAGCATACTGTGGGTTGATGACTGTCAATGTTCATATTTGCATAAGATTTAGACAGAAGTATTATATATACAGCCTTTATCACATAGATAGCTGGCATTATGGTTCCTTTCCCACTTGAAATATTTCTTTATAGTTATAAAAAAGTTGCTTTTAAGTTTTGAGCGAAATCCAAAAATATTCTTGTATTGTATTTTGAAAAATAACAAACTTAACTTAGGTGCTAGTTAATTACTTGTAATTAATTTGTAATTGTAATTGTAATCAATTAGGTCGATCGTTACATGTATATAAAAACTTTGTTGCCTTGTTGGGGAGTATAAAATAGTTTGACTATCTAATGGTTTGCAGTTACATATATGTATATATATATATATCATATCATGCAGTTATCGGAGTTACAATTCATGGCATCACCTAAACTCAATTCTGATATACGGCTCGGGTAGGAGGTACATCTAGGTAGATAGCTTAGGTAGGTATTCGAGAGAGTGTTTTGAACAATTGATTTGATTTCTTTCACATTCGATTTAAATATGCATATACATATATTTATATAAAAAGCTTTATAAATAATCGCGTGCAATGGATTACAAAAGTAAGTACAATATTATCGTAGGGAACTTTTGAAGTAAAAGTTAGGTATATGTGGGCATGTGTGTGTGTGTCTGTGTGTATATATATAAATGTATGTAAATGTAAATATATTGGATAAGCCACATAGTATGTCTAGTTGCAATTCTTTGAAAATATCACAAATCGAAATATACAATAAATAATTAATCATTCTCGTACGATTGCAAAGGAATTGCTCGGTTAGCTCGGTTAGCTTTAGCTTCAGCTTTAGCATTATAGGTAGGTAGATTGGTAAATACGATCGATTAGTAAGTAGTTGGTAGATAGTGTAGTTATACATACAGATTCGACAAAAATAACTTTAGGTACACTCACTGGATCTATAGTATATCATAATATATCATATAATAAAGTACAATGTTCTGTTCAGTGTTCGTGGGTGTATTTACAAAAAGGTATGTAAATAGGTTAAGGTTATCATCTATATCTTTTTCTTGGGATTAACAATAGAACATAGTTGTAGTTAGTAGTATCCTGAAGTACGACTTAGAAGTTAAGCAAAACTTTGGTGCATAAGTTGAGTTTGTTGACGTTGCCTTAGTTTGAACTCTAATTGAAATTTCTTTAGCTTTATCTTTAGATTTATCTGCTGTACCTCAGCTTCATCCTTAGTTGTAAGTGTATCTTTCATATATATTTAGTACTATACTCTATTCTAGGCCCTGGCTCATACTGAGGCTCTTGGCCTGGCCGAACTTGTGCTTCAGTTGGTTGGTATTGGCGCGGAAGCGTGTCGTCATCTGCTGCATCAGATGATGGGGTCCTGTTGCGCTGGACGACTGCAGCGAGGCCACTGCCGCATCAGCGCTGGTTATAGACTATGAACCCTTCAGCTTCTTCTTGGGATTGTTGCGTGCCTGGTCTGTGGCCGCCGATGGTGGCAGCTCCCTGAACTGGTTCTGAGTAGCAGGAAGGTAGTTAGTATATCTTATACAATTTCTATATATCAACTTACAATCTCCTCATTGTCCGGCACGCGTGAGAGGAAGTCCAGCAGCTCGTTGTTTGGTATCGTGTTGGGACGCAAGATGCGCCGTGAGAACTTCATGAAGCCCCAGAAGAGTAGCAGCCAACGCAGCGGCACAAAGTGCAGCACGAAGATGGCACCCAGTAGCAGCACTACCGCTAGCCAGGTAAGTTCGGGGACGGAAAAGTTGAATGTGCTAAGGAAAGAGAGGTTAGTCAACTGTTTAAACAGGGTTATTCTCCCACTCTTACTTGATGGTGCTCTCGCCTAACGAGGCCAGATAACCTATGGTATTCTGTACGGTCTGTGAGACCTCCTGTATGGCCTGTAATCGTTCCTTAATTGACTTCTTCTCTTCCTTCTCCTTGTCATCATCATCATCCTCATCGTACTCGTAGTCATAGTGACCCGCATTGGCATCGGTGGTGCCCGTAATCAGACGAATAAGCCATTTTCTATAAGGAAAAGAAGTTAGCAGCAGTAACAAGACACCTTCCCGCTTACCGTACTTTAGTATGATGAGCAGCAACACCAACGGCACCGTGTCCAGATCGCCATAGACACAGGCAAGTATCCACAGCACAAAGGCAATGCAGGAACGCACAGGCGACTCCCACTCGAAGCAACTTCTGCAAAAGTAGACAAGAGAATAAGCAAGGTTTACCTACAGTACCCTCTGCCTCTCCCTCCCCCTACTCACTGCACATAGCGCGCTGCCTCTAATATATCCATAATGATCTCCTTGAGACGATTCACATTGCGTAGAAAGAGTTGCCGCTTGAACTTGGCCTCCTGTTGTATAAGCTTCTCCTCCTTGGGCTGCAGGGCACGACACACGGCACGCAGCTCATTCCAAATGACTGTCAGCTCCAGCTGAATCTGTGGCGAGTTTCCCTTAGCCCTGACACAGAGATTTTTGTCCTTCAAGGTGTACCAACGCTTAACGCCGCTCTTGATGCGCAGCAGCGGAATGACCAACTTGCCCAGGAACTCAACGCGATGATCGCGATCCTCATCGTACACTGTGATCTCCAGCACCTGCGTGATGTCTTTGATGTTGCTGAGAGAAAGGAAAGTGAATTATAAATGAACTAAGGTAAAACTTCACTTCACTTACAAGGTAAAGATCTTGTTCCAGGTGGGCGTCAGCGTCTTGTACTCCGTCTGTGTCTGCAAACGCGCATTGCCTAGTTCCAGCACGCAGAAGGGATCCGACTTGCCACCAATATCAGCGGCAGCCAACCCAGTGGCACCAAATACCTTCACTGTGAGGTGACCCACATCGCGTAGATTCTGCAAACTGCGCAAGAAGCGATAACGATCACGCAGTAACTGTGTCTCCCTTGGATCCTCTTTAAAGGCCTTCAGATCACTGATTGTCTCCAGCGCTGTGGTGCCACTGATCGTGAGCATCAAATGCACCTCGCCAGAGCAATCCTCCAGTGGTTTCCAGATGCCATGTGTGTTTTCACGCTGGAATACACTCAGATCAATGTTGGCTTTGCCGTACAGTGTATTTCTATTCCACAGTGCAATCTCCAAGCTCTGATCTTCATCAAACAAATGCAAATCGAACTGCTCCAGCCAACGCTCTGTCCAGGAAGACTTTGTCTTGTACTTCTCATTGCCCAATCTACAAAGGGGAGTGTGGGGTTTACATGCTTTAGATACCTTCAATGGAGCCCTAACCCACCTGAATTTGAAGTGCGTATCCCCCAACTTGTTGCCGTCTTCAGCTAGCGGCAAATCTTTGGCCTTGACCAGAAGAATGGTTACAACTGAGCTCCAGATTTGTGATTTCAAACGCTTCGATGACTCGGCCAATTTGGAATTGCGTTGAAAGTGCTGTAAACATAAGTGAATGAATTGAAATCCGATTCCAATTCGATATCGATAACGTAATCAAAATTGAGTTGTCTAGTTGAGAGACCTCTTTGAGCTCCTCGCAACCGTGTTCCAGCTGCTCGCGTATCTCGTTGTGCCTGTTCCGCAGCCGCTTGAGTAACATGCGCGGCGTAACACTTCCAATTGGACCAGGCCAATCCATAATCCGCAACACACACTCCACACACACACACTCTCTCACACACAGCCAGACAACAAACAGTTCGTGTGAAGCGTCCCGCAATGACTGAGACCAATTCACTTTGGCTTTGGCCTTGGCGTCGCGCGAGCAGTGTCAACAGCGCGCCCGCGTGCGGTAGCCTTGGGTCGGGCATATACGTCGTATGATACGCTACGACCACACAAACACACACACACACAGACCTGAATAGGTCTCTCTCTTTACTTGCGCGATAAGCTCACGCTTTGATAACGCAAGCTCAGACCAAATTGAAAACGGGGTGCGGGCAGCCGTGAGTAAGCCTATTATAAGTCGAAGTAACGAGCAAGTGCGCGGTAGGGTGCAAAGTACGCTACACTGGGTAACCCATAATGTCTAGCAATAAATAGACTTAGTAATACACTGAGTTCATTTCGCTGTCGCTTAAACATTTGCTGTAGATATTAAGGTGCAATGAGGTCGAGGGTTTCAACTTAATTAGACTTATTTAGGTGGTTGAGTTTTGAAAAGGTTCCGGGTTTTGTTTTGTAATGAACTACACTCAAAGTTGTTTTACCTATAAGTGCTTAGCTATATGACTATTACCTATATGAACTAGCTCTTATTAGCTAATAAATCTAGAAGATTTCACTGCTAGATAAAGTTGTACTAAGGTTTCTGTTTAGGTCTCTATTTAGGTCTTTGTTTAGGTTTCCATTAAGGTCTTCTAGGTAAAGTACTTAAATATATTTCGATTTCCATTGAACATAAACAAAATACGCCATACTTATTTGAGGAGTTTAATTTCCTTACTTGAAAATAAACCCCTCGTGGGACCTACTCCTTATGACTTTAATTTTTAGATCTGTACTTAGTAGAGCCTTAAGGCATACAATATTCGCTGTAGCTTAATTGACCCATCAACTTTTATGAACTAGCTCTTATAAGTTTATTAATCTATAAGACAACACAACTAGATAAAGTTATACTAAGGTCTCTTTTTAGTTCTCTTTTTAGGTCTTGGCTTAGGTCTCCATTCAGGTCTTCTACGCAAAGTTCCTTTCAAATACAACTCGATTTTGAAAGAGATAACAATAAATAGTGCAACTTATAGGAAATACGCACTAGTTATTTGAGGACTCTGATATTCTTACATGAAATGCTCCTTAGGGCCTTAACCCTTAGGGCTGTACTCCGTAGGGCCTTAGCGCATACAATATTCGCTGTACTTCAAGTAACTCTACTTTTAATTTAAAGTATTTTCGCTGACACATTTACTAAAATAGGTGCTGATAAGAAATAGCACACAAATAACTTATTATACCCAAGTGAAGCCCTTCTTTTATTAACTTTGAACAGGGTACCCCAGCTTCGCTATGACCTAACTGCCTCAACTTTGCTTTCCACAATAATTCGGCGTATTTTCCCTTTGTCATTGCCAGTTTTGCTAAGTTGTTTCTCTCTCTCTCGCTCTCTATTTGTTGCCGTAGTTCAAATTGAGCAAAGTCGCGCGATCAAAGTGACGCCAAAACACTCGAAACAGTCACCCAACGGAACCGCAGACAACAGAGGTCTGTGTAATGTAGGTTGTGTATGACTGCGGGTTGGTTGGCGGAGGGGGTGCTGAAGGTCTTCGGAAGTTGCATGTGCGATGCGCTGCGCTTAGTCAGCAAATTCGAGGAGTGCTAATTGCCATAAATTGCAAGTTAGACACTGATACGGATACAGAGACGATAGATATCGTGACGGATATCGTGACAGAGGTGAGGAGCGCTTATGTAAATCTGATTTGCGTGAAAGGGAAAGGTCGCAACGGTAGCGAAACCTTAAGGTAAGACTGAAGACTGTCTGTGTGTTGTTGTTATTGCAGCTGACAGTGAACTTCCGCTGGGGGACAAATCGAATCGTCGTATCTGGCTTCTCTACTTACCATTTCCTTGTCTTCCTGACTACGCGGCCACAGCGTCAGATTGATGAGTATCTCGCCCATGCTGAGTCCCGGTTCGCCGTTGTTGGTATCGCTCAGCGGCAGATTGATATCTTCCGCCTTGCCCAGCTCCAGTTGCGTCAGATCGATTTTTGCCGAGCCCATAAAATCATCCTGCAGCCCCCAATCGTAGTCGAAAACCTGCGGGAATTCGTAACGGAAATTGGACTTTGGTTGGTCAATTCAATGTTTACGGTCAGAACTGTGAATGCCGAAACAATTTGCCAAATTGAATGTCATGTTGGCCCGGTTTCTTATTGTAGTTGTTGTTGTTTTTGTCTGTCCCCAATGGGGCTGTAGGTATGCGAATCGAATTGCGCGCTGTGTTTGATATAAGTCGATTGATTGAGGGAATAATTTAATGCAAACAAGTTGAATATATCGCATCAACTTAAACGGGAGCTGTCACAGCGCATTAAAGATTCAATTGAGGTTGGATTTGGGTACGGACCACATGAATGTGGCAGAGAATTTTGTTGTTTTTGGCAATCTAAATGAGAAACTCGTTTAGAAACGATTTGTATGCTTATTTTAAAATGTTTTATTGATGTTTTAATGAAGTTTTGCATATTGCAAGTAGGGGAATATAGAATTGTGAAGTTCTAAGGTTCGTTATATGGTGGATAAATACATTTTAAACAGGATTTACGTTTTCTAGGCTCACAGTATACTGATGTTTAGTTAATGCAGAGGAAAACTCATAGATAGGATGATATGCCAGTGAAAATCTAATGCAAGTATGAACTAATTGAATTACACTCAGCTCTAAATTAATTGTTTAGTATTTAGAACTCGAGTATTAATGTATAGTACTGTATATATAAGATTAATACGATAGGTAACATGATAAAAAGATTAGCATGTTATATATTAAAGGCAGAAACTATTCGGTTGTTATTTAATTAGGTTCAACAGACCCACGAGGTACGATATGTTTGCTATTGTATTCCATTGGAAGATGTTATCTTTTTGGAGTTGCCAGCCACGCTTCATGTTATCCAATAACAATGACTCACTAATTCTAAAAGTTAATAATGTATGCGCTATATGGGCGGTCAATTTAATGGTATATATTTCTGTGAATATTGCTATAGCGTAGTTTAATGTGACTACAATAAACTTGGCCGATAAATAATAGATCGTTATGATTGAGGTAGCTTAAAGTTCAGAATGCTTTGACCGAGTGTAGTTGACAATAAAGACTAGAAAAACTACATTTTTTTACTACTTAATACATACAGTATATACACTCTATGTATACATTTACCTAGTGCATGTTCTAAACTCAATTTACTAGTGCAAAAATTCCTCTTCATTTCATTTTTGCACTGCGCATCGAATGCAGCCACAAAGGCAACCCTCACCCCCGTCTCCCACTATGCTTACCTTGACGATAATCGGCTGGAAGGGGTCCTCGACGGGCACAATGAAGACCTCGTCCCAGACGGGATTGAGGTCGCGATGTATGGTGCGTGACTTGTGCAGAAGGCGTCCGCCCACTTTGAATTTGACATAAGGATCACTCAGTCCTGTTGACAAGCACAAAGGAAAAGAGAGTGACAGAGTGTCAGAGGGGGGTTGTAGATGGTGAGGAGTAGGGGGGGGGATCCTTTGTCACTTGTGACTTGTCTCTTACCATTCTTGTCCATGGCCACCAGGTCGCAGCCGGACTTGAGATGAACACGCAGCTGAAAGAAGACGAATTGTCGTAATTGAGCCTCACGCTTGCGACGCAGCTCGTCGGCCTGGTTAGTGTTGGGCAGCGAGTGCGTTATCGATATCGATATATTGCGCATTATCGATAGTCGCCGTTTAGTTTGCATATTTTTTTTGCAGTTACAGTTGCGTGCGGCACAAGTTGCAGACAAAGAAGCATAAAGAAAATTGCGCAAATTTTTTAGTAAATTATCGATAAACCAATTGCGATAAACAAAGCAAACGATAAGTAAAGAAAACAGAAGAGAAATAAACTCAAGAAGCCTTCTTTTCACTTACCTGCAGTGCATCAAGCTGTTGTTGCGACGCTGAAGTGGAGCCTGCAACGCCCTGATGTGCTGCGCCTCCATTCTCGGGCTGCTCATCGATGCGACCCTCCATGGAGCCACCAAAGCGTTGTATGACCTGCGCCATCTTGGCTGTGGCACGGAAATCCCTGGCCAGTGGGGAACCTCCGATAGTGGTGGATCTATGACGAGGACTCTGCGTCACGGAGCTGCTCTCTGAGCTATAGTCGGCAGCATAATCTGTGCTCTCCTCGAGGAAATCACTTGGTGACTTGCGTCCAATGCGATCTTTGCTCTTGGCGCGACTCCAGCGATGCCGCAAATTGTTGAAGAAGCCGTGCGTCTTTTGCAACACGCCCACGCTGCCACCAACACTGCCGCCGCCTCCGCTAACGCTGCTGCCACTGCCCCCAACCCCAGCACCCCCAAGCTGCTGCGAGGCAGCGCTCTTGGCACGCTTGGGCGATAAATGCGGCGACTCGTTGCTGTGACAATCGTGTCCGTTCAACTCTGATGCGGATTTACTCAGATGTTTGCCCAGACGTTGTTGCAACTGTGGCGATCCCTGCGGCGAGATGCCCACTCCACTAGGCGGCGAGGCGCTGGAGGCATCAATGCTGCCCGCTGCGCCCAGGCGGCTGCTGCAAGGTCGTTCCTCGTACTGTATACGCGCTGCAAGAGAAAGAGAAAGAGAGAGAGGGGGGGGAGTGAGTGTGGTGTGTGGCACGCAACTTGCGTGGCAACTCAATCATCGATTTAACAAGTGAAATCAATTGAATTTATGCGCGACTTCTGCTGCTGATCCATCGTGCAACAGCCAAGGCGGCCAACTGCCCCCATGACATCATGTGGCGGCCACAGCGTGACAGGCGAGCAGCGAGAGAGACAGACAGGCAGCTGGCATATATCAAGCATGCTTCAAGCACATCATAATTAAATTGAGGAGACAAAAGAAAGAGGCAACAGAGAGTGGGAAGGCAGCAGAGAGTGGCAGCAGAGAAAGAACTCAGATAGAAAACAGCAGCAGAATACAGCAAAATTTTCCACATACTGCAGAAAATTCGGCAAAAACTTCTCGGCACATTTTTGTATACCCTGCAACTATGGAAATTGGGTAAGCGGGTATGCTAACTTTGTGTAAATGTATGTTATAGCTGGAAGGAGGCTTTACTGACCCCACTAAGTATATATATTCTTGATTAGGGCCACAAGACGAGTGATTAAGCCATGTCCGTCTGTCAATTTATACATCTGTATGCCTGCATGTCTGTCTGTCCATTTGTCCGTACGTCTGTCTGTCTGTACGTCTCTCTGTCTGTCTGTCTGTCTGTCTATCCGTCTGTCTGTTGGTCTATCTGTATGTCCGTCTTGTTTTCTGTTGTTTGTCCGTATGTCTGTCTCTTTGTCTGTCTGTCTCTTTATCTGTCCGTCTGGCTGCCCATCTGTCTGTCCGTCTGTCTGTCCTTCAGACTATGCCTTTGTCTGTCCGTCTGTCTGTCTGTCTATCTGTTTGTCTGTCCATCTGTGTGTCCATCTGTATGTTTATCTGTATGTTTGTCTGTCCGTGTGTCTGTATGTATGTCTGTCTGTCCATCTATCTGTCCATCTATCTGTCCGTCTGTCTGTGTGTCTGTCTGTGTTTCCGTGTGTCTTTCCGTCTGTCTGTCTATCAGCTTGTCTATCTGTGTGTCCGTCCGTCTGTCTGCATGTCTCTCTGTCCTTCCAACTCTCAGTCCATATGTCTGTCTATCTCCTTGTCTGTCTATCTGTCTGTCTTCCAAAACTAGTAGAAGGGTATCTTACAATCAGGCATACCCGACTGTACATTTCGTCTGTTTTCTTTAGTTTTCCCCTCGTTGGTATTATTATAAACTTGTTCACACTTTAATTCACTTTACAACTTTTGTACAACTTTCGTCTCACACTTCTCTCAGTGTACCTGCAACTGGAAAGATGCGATTGAGTTTGTGGCACAGTGCAAATGTTGTTGGTCTTGTCTTCTTCTTCTTCTGCTTCCCCTGTGGCAACTTGTCTTGCATTGCAATCAGCCCAAAGCCTTAATAATTAAGCGCACTTTTTTACGTAGGTGCAAAGCACAAGATGCTGCAAGGTTGAAGGTTGAAGTTGCTGCAAACTGAAGGAGAATGTTGCAAGCAGGCAACGTTGATGCTACGCACTGTTTCAGTTTATGTGGCACGCAATTTGCATTTGAATTGCTTTGGCAATTTTGCATAACTTTTATGACAGTCCAAGAATTGTTGTATTTGTATTTGTTCACTGGGTATACGCAAGATGCGCGGCACGCATCGCGAGCCAAACGTGGCACGAACTGCACAGCAGCAGCGTTCCTAAAAGACTGCTACAATTTTTTCGTGCTCGCCGCGCAACTTGCCCGTTCTTGTTATTGTTAGCGCCATCTATAGGTCACACACACAGCTAGGATAACAAATAACACACACACAGATAGACACACACACACACACACATAGACACACACACACACACACACATTCAAAGACACTCTCGCTTTGTATGCTCTGCCCTCAGTTTCAAGTGCTGCGCGAGTTTTTGTTTTTTTGGCATTGAACATGAGCAAAACCTTAACAGCAGCGTGTGTATCTGTGTGTGTGTGTCAGAGAGGTGGGTGTATTGTCTGTGTGTCTGTGTGTACATGGTTTAATACATACAGCGCCTGTGGGGCTTGGCTTGTGGCATTATTATTGCGACACGGTCTGCTGCATTATTAATGCACTCGGTGGCTGCTGCCTGCGATGCTGCAACTTTTGCCCTACACAAATTGGAGGACGTCATAAATGACACACAGAAGCACACACAGACACACACACGTACAGAGACTGACAGAACGTAAGCTTTACGCACTCGCAAAGCTTCTCTCTGGCAGCTGCTGGCGGCGGTTTTTGTTATGAATGAAAATCACTTTTAAAAATATTCTTACACAGCATTTTCCATTTTCCGACAGCCCATTTGCATATGTTTGTATATGTAAGTTATGCATGAAGAGAAGGGGGGGGGGGGTGAAGGTACAACAACAGGCAGCTGGCACTGTGTATGTTTGCATAAGTGAAGAACACACGAAACCACAAGGCGCCAAGGACGACATCACAGTCGCATTTTTACTGAACTCCACAATTTAATTAATTTAATGCCTTGCGGCATGCCGCACCCACTAGTAGTTGCCAAGCCATAGGCGGAAGGCGGAGAGAGAAGGGGAGTGCGGGTGTAAGCTGTGTCTAAATAAGCGTGTACTTATTGTAATTATTACTTTCTGTTTTGCCCCTGCAGTCACACGCCTTACACCTACGCCCGCTTCATTCTACCTCCCTCCCTTCTCTCTCTCTCTCCCTGCCTCTCTCTCCCCGTGCTCGTAAAACGTTCCCCCAGCGCTGCTGCACGCCAACGGGGGAGCAATATTGCCAACAAGCGACAGCTTGACAGTGCTTTGTGCCTTGTGCGGCGACAGATGTCCGACTATTTGTGACACCAGTGTAAATAGTTTGGCAAAAATATGCTGCATACTTTAGCCCTGCCGCATTAAAAATGCATAGCCCACAAGTGTGGCGAAAGCTGGAGAACGACGTTATTTCACTTTACCAAGGGACAGCAGCAATAAATATACATATATAAAATATATATATAGAAAGATAAACATGAAAGACAAATTGAAGCTTAAAAGCGTGAAGAGAGAAAACAGCAGACAGTAGGGAAGAGTCGGAGATAAATAGCTTATAACAAATTGCTGCTTACTTTGGGGCAGACCTTTTAAAATTGCGCAAAAAGGGTGCAAGTAAAAGAGGTGAAAGAGGGGTGCAGAATAAAAGTGTGTAAGGGGTGTACGTATGTGTGTGTACACCCCTCTGTGTGAGCCAACATATTTACAACTTCATCTGGGTACTGAAGGTCAATATACATATAAATTAAGTCAACAGCAAGGTCGTGAGAAAGGCGGAGTCAAAGCGAAGAATGTGCCAAGTGCTTCACAAAAAGTGTTGCCTACTTTAACGCGTCGGCCTAAATAAACAAAGAGGGGTGTTTTCTTTCGTTTATGCTTGCCTTACAGCTTATTCCTGAGTCTAGCTTGCCTTTACATGGTATCTGCTAGTTGTGCCTGCCTTGACAGGGGTAATTTCTTTAGTGCTGCTTGCTTAACTGCGTGTTCTCTAGACTTGATTTCCTTTGCTAGGTTTCTTCTAGTCTTGCTTGGTTTTACAAGGTATCCCTTAGTCATACATACCCCACAGCACATCCGCCAGTCATTTATACATTTTTATATCCGTTGTACAAAGTTTTCACTGCGTTTTGGCAGTTAAAAAACTTTACGCAGCACTGTGTAAAAAAACTTCTGCACTCATCGATTAACACACATACGCCGCGTGTGCTGGCGACTTTATGACTGCCAACAACTTTAATGACCGCCCTCGCTGTTGTTCTTGCTGCTGCTGTTGTTGCTGTCTCTCTTTTTTATTTGATTTGCTGCGCAGGCAAAACAAGAAATGAGCAAGAATGAAATTGCCATTAGCATTTTTATAGCCAAAGCAATGAAATGCGTATACGTATGTCCTGCAGAGTCATAAAGTACCTCGTCATTATCATCATCATCATCAGCAGCGGCAACATCGACGGCGACTTCATTGACATTATTTGCATGTATTACGATCGAAAAATTGTCAAAGCAATCAAGTAAATGCAACAGCAGCAATGACATTAAATGGTCCTTTGCCTCATGTCCCTTGGCCCTTGCCCCTTGCCACAGTTATGACAGGACTTGTTAGCTTCCTTTCTTGCTTGGCCAGTCTTTCCCCATCTCTCCTCTCCTATACCTCTAGCCTCTGCCCCTCATCCCTCCCCCATCAATTATACATGTGCAATATGCCCTTTTCAATATTTTATTGTTGCTGTTTTGGGGCTTTTTGTTTCAGTTTAGCCAATAAATCAAGCTCGAGGTCAATAATCAATTATTTATACACATGTAGGCGTGTGTATGTGTGTGTCTGTTTGTGCAACATATGTGTGGCAAGAGCGGCCAAAAGCCTTTTTGCTCTTTTTTTATATTTGCATCGTGCTGCTCACCTGTTGAGGCCGACGCTGTCGCTGTCGCTGACTTTGTCGACATTTTGCTTCCGACCGTTTCTAGTTCAATGTGCGGCGGTGTAGTGTAATGTGGCAAGGGGAAGTTGCACGTTCTTGTTGTTGTTGTTGCTTTACGTTGCGTTGCTTTTGTTTGTTTGTTTGTCGCGTTTTGAATTCACATTTGCTTTGGCTTTTGCCCTCTTTGCCTCTGTTTATTTGACCTTTTCTTGTTGTTGGCAAGCAGGTGACGTCATTGTCATTGCCGCTGCTGCTGCTGGCTGTGATTGTTGCCCCCCCTTCTGCCCCTGCCCCTAACCCTCCACACTGGCGTCATGCGGCTGTCTAGCAACGCGTCGCGACGCACGCCGTGCGACTAACTGTCAAGGCAGTTCTGGTTGTTGTTGTTGCCTTTTGTTATTGTTATTTTTGTTAATAGCGCTGTATACCCAGTGGGTGGGGAGGGAGGCAGGTATGTGTGTGAGTGTGGCTACTTTCGGCAAACTTTTGGCTTGCTCAGCACGAGATTTGTCTGCTGTATGCGAATGAGTTGTGAGTGAAACTGGTTTGCGACTGCGACTGAGACTGAAGCTGCCTCAAGCTACGTTTCAAGCCAAAATTTGTCAGCAAACTCGAATTGATAAACAACAACAATTTATAAATAACAACAAACAACAGCAGCTGTTATCGCTAAGTTCTCTATACAGTCATAAACTCAACCCAATAAAATATTATTAATCTAACTTTATAATGTTAAAGTTTAATAAAGAATTTACGAAAGTTACTTTGAAAACCTATAAATTATTATATTGAACAGCTCCACAGCTGCTTTCTATCTTTAAAATACTTTGTTGACTTGTATGCTTTAATCCTGAAATATATAATAATGAATAAATCATTAATCTGACAAAATTTCATAACAAAATGGAAATTGAAGTACTTTAACAACCATACTGAGGTTCCTGGCTTAAGCCCTAGGGGATAGCATGGTTTTGATGTATTCTTAATGCATATCATGAATAAAATATCTCTCAATTCAAGTCATTTTATCAGTTTCTATGACATTTCAGATTTGTTCACCTACATCAAAAATTGAGAAAGAATTACTTTAACAATTTCCACATTATTATACACTCAATCCTACTGAATCTTTTCATCTATAAATAATATAATATAATAATATTCAATATCTTTAATAATAATATAAAATAAATATAATAAATTATATCTCCTTAGCCTACCCACCCTCTCGGTTGCTCAATTATTATACTCTCCATTCCCATTTACCCTTTCTATCTCAACAATACATCTCCAAGCAATAACAAATCATTATTTTGACCTGAATAATAAAGCTCCCTAAGGCAGTTCCTTTAAAATACTATAAAACTCTCTTAATCATTATGTCCCTCAACCCTACATCTGTTCTATATGAATGAACTTTACTGCCTAATCTTCTATATGTTTTTAATCTTAAACTCATAACAATTCAATATTCTTAGTTCATTTTTCCCAAATTCCCTAAAGAATTCAATTAAAAATACTTCCAAAATATCTAAATTGTTATAATGTAAACCCCCACACTCCCCCCTCAAACTGCACACTAAATCCCTAAGCTATAATTTTGATTTGAAAGCTCACAGATTAATTTACCACAATACAATAACAATACGTGCTTGATTTCATCAAACCACACTCAAAATAGAATCGCTCACGGCGCACGATTGTTATGTTTGTTCCAGTTATTGTTGCCACTTCTATATATGCCCAATCTTTCACCCACATTCTGCTACACACTCCATGTGCCCGTTGTGCCCATTATTGTGCTGATTGTTGTTAGAATTTGAACTCCAGTCAACACGCAAAGCATTTCATTCTGGCGCTTATCAGCAGCTCTCCCTCCCCACAAGTGTTTCCCCCTCTGTGTTGGCCTTATTGGTATACATTTTTGGAAGTAGATTATCTGAGGGGAATTTCAACCAGAGGGGGGAGTAGTTAAGGTCAAAGATAAAAGCGTAATTTGCGCGACAGTATTTTCTGTAAATATTTGTGAAAATAATTTAAAAAGAATTTTGTGTAAACAAAAATGAAATTCGAAATTTAAATTTTCGCTGAATTTTTAAGAAACTTCCACGGCGCCTGCTTGCCATATGCTGCACGAGGGGTGCTACCTCTGCCTCTGCTGCTGCTATTCATATTTATGATCTTATCACATCAGAAATTAACACATTTCACATTGTATTTTCTAACTTTTCAGCGAATGAAAAGGAAAACAAACAAACAAACAGAAAGAAAACAGAGAACAGCAAACTGAGGCCTTGACTCAGCTGCCAAACTGGGTGGGAAAGTGCTTTCCATTTTCCACTTTGTGCTGTCAAGTGCTGCGTAAATGATTTTTCTTTCTGCTCGCTCGACTGTTGAATTATTCATAACAAATTGTTGTGGCGGCCCTCGCGAATACAAAATAAAATTCAATTGATTGTTATTGTTGTTGTTGTTGCCAAAAATTCGCATGCATGAGAGCTGAAACTGAAGAGGGAAGGGGGGAGAGCGCTGTGCCACCTGGGCGTATGCGCAATGTGCGCGAATTGTGGTGCATTCTGTTGCCTTTACGCTCGACTAGGCAGCACCTCAGCCGAGGCAAGAGGAACAGCAACAGCAACAGCAACAAACGAGCTTAAGCAACGCCAATCAGCTCGAACGAACAAGATGAATCAGATGAAAGCGGATGAAACACGCAACTGTACAAGCTGTAATTGAATTTCAATTAGAAGGAAGAACAGAGAGAGAGAGAGAGGGAGTGAGAGGGAGTGAGAGGGAGAGAGTGGGAAAGTGAGGGAGACAGTCGAGAAAAGTTTTTGTAGCAACCAGAGAACTAATTAGGCACATTTAGTTGGGGAAACTTTAGCTAAGCATCATTTGTCTGGTATAAAACTTGATATTTAATCTAATGTTTTCTATGGGGAAAGCTTTCTCATTAGTTTAAGCCTATAAGAGCTTAATATCATCTATCTTAATTATAGTTATTACAAGCTATATATCATTTAATGTTTTTGGAGTGTTTATTGCACTTAAGATTATTATTTTAGGTGTGTTTATGGAAAACACATGGAAGTTTACACTAAACTATACACTAACAGTGCACCCAGGCTTATTTAAGAGAAAGTTTCTTATTAATAAAAGCTGCTACAATTAAATTTAATATGTAAAGTTGTATTTTATCGAAAGTACTTTTATAAATAAATGTAAACACTCTCAAGGTGAAGACTTTTCTAATTAAGCATCTGAAAGTAAAATTTACTGTGAATCCCTAAAAGAAAAACCTGTTAATGCTTTGAAGCTTTCTAAAGCACATTTAATCTCAATATACAGAATGCGCCATCTATATGTGGTCAATGGAAACATTGCATAATAACGTACATTTATAAGTTAAAGCTTTACCTTATCCAAAGTTCTTTTATAAAGGTAATTAAACATTCATGAGAGAAAGGATTCATTTTAATTCAAGCACATTAAAGCAACATTTAACTCTATAAAAATAAGAAGCTTTTATAATCTTTGAAGCTTAAGGAAGCACATTTAAGTTTGAATGAAGTACTGAACTAAATTTGTGCAGTTTTAACTATGTTTTTTTTAAATAAAAGCTGATAAATCAAACAATAAAGCTTTGTCTGATCGTAAAGCACATTAAAGCTGTGTACAATAATTATTTAAATATCTAGAGCTTAGTTTAAATACCTAAAAGCCATTAAAGCTCTGCACAATATATATATTTAAAATACCTAGAGGTTACTTTTAATCCCAAAAGGCAAATTAAAGCTCTGCTTAATGTGTATATTAAATACTTAGTGCTCAGCTTTTAACACAGCCACAAGTCAACAACGTGAACAATGATTAAAGATCCAATCTAACCTTTCGACTTCTGCATCATCAGCTCTCCATGCATGTTTGTGTGTGTGTTTGTGTGTGCTTGTTTGTGGGTAGTAAAACCCTTCGTAAGCTCATCTTTTATGCGCTCAATTTGGCATAATCCTGCCCGAAAATCCTTTGGCTGAGTGTGTGTGTTCATTACGCTAAAGCCGCATCGTTAAAAATGCATGTGGTCGTAAAAAAGCGAAATTGGTTGCATTTTCGCTGGTCAATTGCAGCGCGTTAATTAACTCTCTCTCTCTCTCTCTCTCTCTCTCTCTGTCTCTCTCTCTCTCTTTCTCTATACACAAATTCTTATTCCCTCCCACTCCTTTTGAGAAGTGATTCGCGTGTTGCGGCCTCAAGGTTAAGCATTAATGGCTTAATTAGGTGCGAGAAGGAGGCCAGGATAATGGCAAAGCTTAAAAGGATTTGCCCAAAACGAGCGACGCAGAATGATGTGGCCAGTTTGATGATGCGCCAGAGATGCCTGTCATGCGTTTGGCTCTGTCTGTGTGTCTGTATGTGTGTGTGTGTGAGCCACAGCTAATGGACTCTTCAGCTGAAGCTTGCCGCACAAGCTTTCGTTTTAATTAACTGCCTTGCCGCACTTTGGGGCAAATGTCATGGCAGGCAATTAAAAGTTGCCGCGGCTGACAGCGTGCAACAGCAACTTGCAACAGCAACTTGCAACAGGGAGTTGCACGCGCCAGCAACTGACAACTGATAAATGGCGCATCTCTCTCTTGGAGTTCTCTAGAGATAATGAGATTATTTATTTATCTAGTTTACTCTCTCTTCTTCTCTCTGTCTTTCTCTCTCTGTCTCACTCTCTTGGGGCACGTTCAATTTTGTCATTTAGTTTCGCAGCAATTTGCGAATGGCTCGCAATTTCAATCAAGCAACGAGCTCAGCAGAGACGCCTCGCTGTGTGGCACAGCAGCAGCAGCCGACGCAGATGTCGCCTCAAGGCCACAGGCGGCGGCACAGTTGTTACACGACTCTACAGCCCCCCTGCCCCTGTCCCAGACTCGGCTGACAAGTCAAATGGCCGCAAAAAATGCCGTCAACTAATGCCACAATTTATCAGCTCTGCCACGCTGCTGCTGCGCTGTGGCAGCGGCGACAAATGGACGCAAAGGCCCCAAAGCAATAATTAAAAATAAAAATTATCAGACCAAATTGACACGCGACAAGGCAAGAGCATAGGCAGAGGGGAAGGGAGGGGGGAGGAACTAGAGAGGGTGGCAGAGGGGAAGGGACAGGGGGAGCTAGACAAAGAGGGGGGTCGTACATAGACTTGTGTCGTAGCCAGCGTAAACTGACCAGCAGCATAAAAGTTGTTGCGTGTACACAACAATAGCCACAATGTGTGGCACAGTATGTCGGCTTTTGTGTGTGTGTGTGTGGCACAGTATGTCTGCTTGTGTGTGTGTGTCTGCTCGTATGTGTGTGTAAAGCGGAAGCGCAGCGGCATGTTAAGACGCCATAACCCCATGACGAACAACATCCGTAGAGCAGCTTGGTGCGTGGAATCGCCAACGCGGCTAACCCGTTGCCAACATGGCGCCAAAATAGCAATACGAGGGTAGGCACTGAAGTTAATGAGAAGTAAAAGCAACAGTTAGGGCTGCAGACTTGATGGAAGGTAGAAAAATGAAGTGAACTGCATTAAATGAAATCAATGTTATATTGTAGATATAATACTAAAGTTCTCTTCATTTGATTTATTCATTATTTTTGTAGAATTTTAATCCTTACACTTGGCTTTAACAACTGCCGAAACATCGATGCATTGATCATTAAAGCTTTTCTATCGCTGGGGATAACGACAATGTTATCGTTAACTATATAAACTTACACTACTGTATTGACTAAGTTCATACCTAGTAATTTTATAATATATAACTTAATTATATCAATGTTTTGGGCATGTCCAAGTCATTTTTTTCTTTTACTATTATCAATGAATATTTTAAAGCATTAATCTTTTGTTTTTAATTTATTAGCTTCTGCCTTACACCATTTTTAATTTTCATCTTCATTTTATAATATTTTCGATATTTATAATATTGAATTTTTATCTTTGGTTCTTTCCTCCTTCCTACTTCGTTGTCTCAACACCCCTTTTTAATGCCCACCTTTAATCTCTACTAAATACTTTCCCTCTTTCTCATTTTAAACTTTTAACTCTTTGATCCCCCCTCGTTGCTGCGGCAATTTATGCGCGAACTAATTTCGCCAAAGCAGCAGAGCAGCGTGCCATATGTAAAAATAGCCCACTGTACTGTTGGCCGCATGCTAAACAGCCACTCAAGAGAGGCTCAGAGAGAAAGAACAGCAGAGGGAGAGCGGCAGAAAGAGAGGGAGAGGAAGGGGGCAGCAAGTCAAGTGCTCCCGGCTGTGGCCTAAAGGATAACGGATTACGACGGTGCCAGGCTACGCTACGCTATGCTGTGAACTGAGCTGCTTAAAAATACGCATAGCAGAAGAAGCAGCAGCGCAGCGGCAGAGCAACAGTAAAAGCAGCAGATAAGCAGTGACAGAGTAGGGACAGCGGCAGAGCCACAGCAGCAGCGAAAGCAGAAGTCGTTGCAGAAGGAAAGTAGTAAAGCAACAGCAGCTTAGCAGCAGCGACAGAGCAGCGCAGGAGCAGCGGCAGAGCCACAGCGGCATAGCAGCACTAAAGGAATAAGCAGCGCAGCAGCAGAGCAGGGGTAACAGTGGGAGCAGCAGCAGAGCCACAGCCGCAGCGCAGCAGCAGAGCAAGGGTAACAGTGGGAGCAGCAGCAGAGCC
Source organism: Zaprionus camerounensis (assembly GCA_018904165.1). NCBI lineage: Eukaryota > Metazoa > Arthropoda > Insecta > Diptera > Drosophilidae > Zaprionus > Zaprionus camerounensis. Next base: position 2,087,151 of record JAEIFS010000037.1, read on the forward strand.
ACAGCCGCAGCGCAGCAGCAGAGCCACCCAGCAGCTGTTAGAGGGCAGACAAATATCCCTATTTAGAAAGACGGAACCTGTTTTGCTTTCTTTTTATCCTTATCAATTTTGAACGCAAACGGAAACAATATTAAAAGGTGTCTGTCGACGCGTGTGTGCATGTCTGTGCATGCATGCGTGCGAGTGTGAACCAGTGTTTGAGTGTGTGAGTGTTTTACTTACGCATTTTAGCTAGGTAGTTCCTCCTTGTATATGTGTGTTTGTGTGTGTGTGTGAGGAACTACAATTTGGGAGGCATGTGAGCTAGGTTATTCCCTTGTTGTTGTTGTTGCTGGTTACATCGCATTGTTGGGGGTGCCTTATCCTCCCTCCTTCCTACTCCTCCTTCTACTTCGTGTATTACTCCTTCTTTGATTGCTTTGCTTTTGATGCTGACTTTGATTTCACTGTGACAGCCACAAAATATTTGCCACTAATTGCACGCACACTTAAACACACACACACACTTGTGCAACACTCGTACTGCAACAAGAATAACAATAACAACGACAACAACACAACTTCGATGCAGCACGCGAGATGAATTGGCGCTTTGCTTTTGCTTTGCTGCCCCGTTACGTTACGCCTTGCGTTGCGTTGCGTCGTTACGTTATCGCGTCCGTTTACGTCCGCTAACGTGGAGAGTTTTTGCGCAACTGAATTTTCGTAAAAAGCTTTGCCTTGCTCGACGCTAGACGAAAGCTCTCACTAATGCTGAGAGAGAGAGTGTGAGAGGGAGAGCGCGGCGGCAAACTGAGTGCGTGTCTTGAGTGAATTCGCTCTGTTAACGGCATTATGATTGCCAAGCTGAGCCGAAGCTTACAACAAATTTCGACGCATTGCGAATGATAATATAAATTATTCACTGCATTTTAAAGAGACAGTTATTTATAGCTTTTGTTTGTTGTATTTTTAGCTGTGCTCGAGTCAAAGTGTTGAGCTTAACTGTGCGTAAGAAGTGAAGCATGCTTGGCAAGCTTTGTGCGGGCACCGCAGCGCACTCCATTCCACTTAAAGCACTCAAGAGCTCTGCACGCTGTTACGCTCCAATAATTTCGCGCCGAGTGCGAAGCGCAAGCAGCGCTGCCAAGGTAACAAGTTAATCCAAAGTTGAACTTGACGAACATTTTTGTAATGGGTCGCAGACCTGATAGGGCCTATTTGGGCGAACGAAGTTGCTCACTCAATGAAAGGGACTGCCTTAAATTAAACTCTGTCTCACTTTATCCTTCGCTGCTTTACCACTCCACTGCGCTGTGGAGAATTAGAACTGTTTTATTTTGGCATTAATGTATTTGTTACAAGTGTTCATATGATTTTTAGTAATAATGTATTGGACATAGATCAAAATGTTATCCTTTAACCCGCAACTGTTAACTTAACAGACCAAGGCGCCGTACACCAATTTCGCCGCTCTCCAACTCTGTCACTCTATCATTTCACTGCTCCCACACTCCATTGCTCTCCCATAGAGACGCTCTCCCACCTTACTGCACTAAAACTTCGCCGCATTATCAGTTCGACGTTCTCCCACCAAACTGTTGTCCTACTCAGCTTCTCTCTCATTTCTCCCCTCTCTCACTAAGTTGTTCTCCCAACCAACCGTTGTCCTACTCAGCTTCTCTCTCATTTCTCCCCTCTCTCACTAAGTTGTTCTCCCAACCAACCGTTCAGCTTCTCTCTCACTTCGCCCCTCTCTCACTAAGTTGCTCCCCCACACTGTTGCTCTCTTCGATTACAGCTGATAACGACGACGACAATCGAAGCTGCCGATCGCCGGCTTGTCCCGACTTCGGTTGGCATCACCGTCGGCTCGCACTGCCTTGCTCAGTCTGTCGGGAGTTGTGCAGTCGTTCGTATCGTGCCACCTTGCGCCACGCAAAACTTTGCTGAGTACTTGGAAAATAACAGTTCTTTTGCTGGAATAAATCATCAATATTCTTCAACTTGGCCATAAACAGAAGGCAAAGCAGGCAGCAAGAAGGAAAAACGTAAAAGGAAAAGAAAAAGTCGAAGGAAATCAGCTGAAAAGAAGAATCAAAAGAGCTGCAAAGAGACCGGTAAGTCATGCTTAGTTAGTTGCTTCCTGCTCTTCTTCTTCGTATGCGCCGTTATCTCAGCATGTATGTGGGCGGAGGGGGAGAGGGAGGTAGAGAGACGACAGCTAGACAGGGCACACTTTCTTTCTCTATCTCTCTCTCTCTCTCTCTCTCTCTCTCTCTCTCTTTCACCCACTCTTCTGGGTTCAACGTCGCAGTTAGTTTTGCGCCTTTGCGCCTTGATTACTTTCGCTTGCATTCCTTCTTCACACTTCTCCCACTTGTGCTTTGCAATTTCTTTCGCCCCCGTCCGCCTTGTGCGTGTACTCTGTGTGTCTGTGTCTGTCAATGTGCACTTGTATGTGTGTACAGTCGTCGATTATGCACACAGTTTCGATACACTTTGATCCCGCCAATAAATTTTGATAATTTTATTATTTCGCTTTTCATTCATTTTTTTTTATTCTCTCTTCTTCTTTTTTTTCCGTGCGCCGAACGATGCAATAAGCGCTATAAATATCAAATTAAACGCCATGCTAAATGTAAATGTTTATAATAAATATTCGCCTATATGTTTTGAATATAGAATTAAGTGAGCTTCTTCATATTGCAAAACAATCTGTAGTTACTTGGGATAGGGGGAGGAGGAACTCAACAAAGATAATTAGCTGATAGATCAGTTCAATTAAAAGTTGAATTTATACGACTATATAGACAGCTATATAGATTGATTAAGGAATAGGTTACATTTATAATAGATATATCGTAGCTATGGAGATGATACTAAATAAAGAAATTATACTGTATGGAGAAATATACTTGAGATACAGGATCATCTTCATTACTTTTCCTTATTCTGGAGTTAACTCCTAACAATGTATAGGTATTTCTATTATATCTATGCAAGATAATCTCCATAGACACTTTTTTGTAATGAATTTCTATAAATTTCCTATATAAAAGGGTGATTTTTTAAGAGCTATAGAAAAGTTTTTCAAAATAAAACACATGAAATTCAGAGAATTGCATGAATTCTTTATTTGAATCGATGGTACGGTCCATATAATTTAATGTTTAAAGATTATTTTATGCAAATGTTAACCGTGTAAACGTTGACCGCTTAGTCCAATTTTGGTCGGTATCTGACGAATAAATGCTTCAATGTTGTCCTCCAATGCGTCAATTGCACCGAGCTTGTCTGTATAGACATTAGATTTAACATAGTCCCACAAAAAATAGTCTAAAGGCGTTAAGTCGCACGATCTATAAAGATTATACTCATACACTTTTACCAGTAGAGCTGTCCTTAACATATTTAATATATTTCTACAATTTCCATATTTGAAATAGTTGAATAGTTCCCTTCTCATATACATTCCCTTGCGCAGTAAAATTTCTTGAATTCTTCTATACTTTATGCTAATCTGCCCAACTATTTGAAATTCTATTACTAACCTGTTATCTCTATATATGCAAAGCATCCTAGACACTTTTCACCTCACACTAGACTAGACAGTGAGAGATCCGCTCTGCGATGAGTAGGTTTCCTATGCTTGGCCGCTTATCAATTCGAAAACTATTCAGAGTATTCCCTATGGGCGAACAAAGTTCAGATGCTTCAATTAAACACATATTCGTATTACCTAATTTGTTTTGATTTCCATTTTTTGTTAGTCACTGAGGCCGGAAAGCAAAAATCAAATAAAAATAAAGAAGATGAGAGAATACGATGAATATAAGTTTTGCCAGACAGAAGCAGAAATAAAAAGTTTGTGTTGAAAGTGCCTGATAGTCCCGCGAGGTGGCAGACAGTGTCAGCTCGATCGTTTCTTTTTCTTCTACGTCTCCTCTTCTTCATGCCTCTATAAGTAGAGCAGATCTGTGAGGGTTGTCAGCCAGTAATCACGTTGAAGCTTTGTTCCTCGCACCTTTACGATGATCACTGATCGCGCACATTGCACACAACACGATCAGTGATAATCGCCGCACACTTATGTACATACGAATGAAATACGAGAAATCTTTTATTTGTTTCATTAAATCAAGTAGCGCCAGCCATGATACAAGGGGAGGAGACGCAGGCCAAAGATCAGCAGCATACGCAGCAGCAGCGCGATCATATCGAGAATGCTGAGATCAGCGAACTGCAAAGCCAATCGAGCTTCTATGCACGAGTGCGTGAGCAGACGGAGAGATTTGCCAGCACACGCCTTGGGCAATTTGTGATTGTGCGTGCCGATCGTGCACTGAAACTGCTCGAGGACACCACCAAGTGGAGTCTGCCGCAAGGTAGGTGCACTGTAGACTGTACCCCAGATTGCACTTCATATCATGTTCTCCTTTACAGACAAGAACTCTAGTAATGTCGTGCTGGAACGTCCACTTCCCTGGGTGCCTTTCTTGCTGCTCATTGTGGTGCTGCGTGTGGCGCGCATCTGGTTATCTGTGGGCGCCTTGTTGATCGGCAATGGGCCTGTCTCTCCACGTGACACGATCTACTTCATACAGACACGTCGTCGCAAGTTGCGTGCCATCAGGTTGCATGGACTGCGTGCGATGAGGGACCAGCAACAGAGGGTGTCCAGTCTGGCTGGCAAGAGCTTCACCCAGAAAGTTAGTCAATGGATGTCGCGTGCCATTTGTCGACCAGGTGTGCACCACAATGAACCACAACAGGTAGGCAGGCGGAAAACCCTCTTCCAATTCGAATTACCTTGAATTTTTATACTTGCAGCAACTTGTGCAGCCCAATCAGAGCGTCTCGAAGCGTCCACGGGAAGAGGACAATGTGCAGGAGCAGAACCTGACCATCAGTGAGATACTGAACAGCTATGCCAATGCCAACTCCGAGGATGACTCCGACTTTGTGCCGAATCCAGAGGATGAGATTGAGAGCAGTACCAGCAGCGAGACTGACAGCGAGTCACACAGCAGCGAAGAGATCAGCAGCAGCGAGGTGCAGGACAATGCCGAGGAGGTAAGACAGCAGTTCAAAGTTGATCTTTCTAATCTTACCCCCCCTCCCTACACTGTGCAGCATAAGCGTAACAAAAAGTTGTTGTACACCAATGAACCTGAACTAGAGAAGACACTGGAGAAGAAAAAGGAGCACGAGCAGGAGAAGAAGCTGGACAGGACAAAGATAATGTCGACAACCAGCAATGGCAGCAACAACATCGACAGCAACAGCAAGGAGCAGAAGGAAGTTGGTAATGGACATTGAACTGTTATTAGACTCTCTCCCTCTCTCTCTCACACATCTGCCTAGACACCTAAGTTCAAGTTTTAGATTAACTGAAAGTATCGATTATCGATTTAAGCGTAGATCAAACTAAAAACCTAAAACTAAAAAACTGAAAACTAAAACCAAAAACTAAAAAACTAAAAAACTGAAAAACTGAAAACCGAAAACTGAAATACAGAAAGAATACTTGAGCCGAAACCTAAGTTATTCATTTGTCTCTAGTCCCTCCAAATTCAGGTTTTTATTGTGAGTTTTGTCCTGAGACTTTCCCGAGCAGTCCCTGATACACACACTCTCTCTCTCTCTCTCTGTCTCTTTCCCTTTCTCTCCCTGTCTTCATTTCTTACTCTTGCAGTTTCACAGTTCAAGGAAGAGGAACTGGATTGGAAGTCATCGATGGGTCTAGCGAGCTCAGCTTTTCTGAATGCGCGTCTCTATAATAACACGGCTGCCGCAGGTAATTTCAGTGCATCCAACCCTGGTAACAGGGTTGAGAGTGCAATCCTGATCCCAATTAACATTTTAAACATTTAGTATTTTGCCTTTGTTTCTGTTACTCCGTGCATGTGTTCAGCCATCCCTGACCAGTTCAACTCCAACTCCAACCCTAGCTCCAACTCCAATTCCAACCCGCATACCGATCCTAATCCCACAACCGAGAACGATAACGATAACGACAACGATGACAGCGACACAGACAGTGGTAGCGCGAAGACCGTCTGCACCGCCGCCGCTGACCCACAACAAGAAATCCCACCCGACCAAACAATCCAACAAATAACGCAATCGCCTCCCACAGTCGAGACCCTAACGCCTGCTACCTCCTCTGAAGATATATTCTATAGTCCCATCGGTTGGTCGAAGCAATGCTAAGTGATCGATAACATTTCGATAACCTTTGATTGTTGTTTATCAACAGGTTCGCCCACTTCCTTCAACACTGTCTTCCAGCCACAGACTCCGCTGCAGAATGTCACCATCACCTCGGTTGCCAGTGAGTAATGGAAGATACCCTGTAAACTTCGATAGTTACTGATCAACTGTCTCTTTCGTTGTTTCTCAGCTCATTCCACGCCCAATTCGGAGATGGAGGAGGCGGAGCTTAATGCTAACAATGAAATTGAAGTTGCCAGGCAGAATATCTCCCTAGCTCGACAGTCCCTAATCGAGCCTGAAGTGGAGAAGCAACAACAGCAACAAGATGAACATAATCATCAACAACAACAACAGCAACAACAACAACAACAACAACCGGTTAAGCAACAACAACAACATCATCAGCAGCAACGCAAGTTCAATCATTCCCATCAGCGATTCCGTGGTCGCAATATCCGCTAAGCGACCTTAGTACACCTAAAACTCTCTTCAAGTACTTCTCTAATTTGTTTAACATATACTATTTACAATATATATATATATACACTCGTTATATTCCACGATAATTTTAAAGTAAAAATCTCTCTCTATCTGAAACTAAGCTCCTCAATTGGTTTGAACTTGAAGCGTATATCGCCATGAGGTGAGAGTATGATGTTGCTCTGGTACTGCAGTGGAGTCTCAGGTAGCCAACTGATCCGGTAGCGTCGCAGTAGACGCACCAGCAAGGTCTCCATTTCCAGTTCCGCAATGCGTTTCCCAATGCAGGTGCGTGGTCCAAACCCAAAGGGTAAATAGACAAAGGGATTACGGGAACGTGCTTCGGGACAGGCATCGGATTGGGAATCCAAGTCACTCGACTTCAACCAACGCTCGGGCATAAACTCAGAGCTCTGTGGGAAATATTCCTCACTGTTGGACAGCTCCATGACGGCCATGAGTACGCCGGTGCCACGTGGTACGCGATAACCGGAGAGCACTAGATCTTTGGTGGTAATACGGAAGTTGCCTGGTGTAATGGAAGTGATGCGTAGACCCTCCTTGATACAAGCACGCAGATACGGCATGTTCTTGGTACTCTCTGCGGTTAGAGGATCCGAGGCATTGGGCAGTATAGACTGTAGCTCTCGAAGTAGCTTCGCTTGCTTCGAGGGATTGCGCGAGAGATGATATAGTATTGTTACAAAGGCCGAGGAGGTCTGCAAAGAGAGAAAAGGCATCAGTTAGTGGTCCTCAGATCACCTTAGCTACTTCCTACCGTATCAATCCCTGCCATCAACATGTCCATGGCCATCACAACTGCCACCTTTTTGTTGAGCCTGAGCAACTGTTCCAGCACGCATTTATTATCCTGATTAGTCTGATGCTCAAAGCGATCGATAGCTGCCTCGATGTAGTTTGTGGTGATCTCTGTTATGTGATCATAGGTCTGCAGGAACTTCTTGAAGCCACTCGTTTTATAGTAAGGCCAAATCGAGGGTTGCACATCGTACTTGAAGCTATAGTTAAAGAAGTCGGACATGTGCTGAGCCAGCAGTGCCGCATTAGGATCAGGATGATCTGTCAGCAGCCCCATGCGAGTGTTGAGCGCTACAAAACTGATCGACTCGAAGGCCCACATCTTGAGCTGTTCATGGAAATCTGCGGTCAGTGTGTGTGTTTCATTATCACGTAGGGTTTCCAGTCTGCAAAGGGAAATATCTTTATAGCTATAGTTTGATTTAAACGTAGCCCACTCACTTGTCCACAAACTCCTTGGCAATTTGATCAATTTGTGGCAGATTTTGTCGCACATTCTGCACCTTCATCAGCACTGGATTGACCTTGTTGCGTATATCTGCCCAGGACTTGCCCTGTCTATAAGGGGGATCAATAAAAGATCATTCAAACTGGTCTATAAGCTTACTCTGTGACAAGTCCACCAATGCCGCCAAAGACATCGGGACGATGCACCTTGCGATAGTAAGTAAAGCTCTCAAGGCCGATGCGTATGGGCCAAACACCCTCATTTCTATAGGTTAGCTCAAAGTCCACAGGATTGTAGGTGAATATAGCATCGGGTTTGCCCATCATGCCCGGAAAACGATAGATATCGCCGTACATCTCACGCATGCGACGGTTTAACTGAATAAGGTTCATGTTGTACAGTTTGCCTGGAGAGAAAAGGTGTTCAGGAGCAGAATAAGGTTAGGTTAAGGTTAGGTTAGTGCTAGATTTAGGATGATATGAAAGGTATAACTTACCGCCTGGCAGAAAGTAGGAGATCAAGCGCAGTGGGCTAGGTCCAGGCACCTCTGTGTAGGGCTTTGCCTGTAGCCACTCCTCATCCACACGCGGCGGCGAGGTGTCGTAGAGATCGGCGTATGCCTGTAAATGCTGCAAATTTCCAACTGGGTATGATTGTTTGTAAACAAAGCTCTCTCAGCAGCGCACTCATTCGAATTTCTCTCTCTCCCTCTCTCTCTCTCCCACTCAGCTGTTTCACTCACCTGCTGCTCGAGTGCTTTGCCCATTGAGAACAGCCTACCAGAGCACAGCTGATGTTGCGCAGAGGCGTGACGGCTGTAGAACTGTATGCGACGCCACATATCGTTAGCTTTGTATATACTCTATAAATTGTATACTATATTATAATGTTTATAATATGTTAAATGCGCAGTTCGTTCGTTGCCCAACCAATGCCGTGTGTGCACAAAGAGAGACTAAATCGACTTGCTTAGCTTTTAATTGGGGCAAATATTATAATGACAAACGTCGTTAATAGAAAAGTTCTACGCACATCAAAAGCTGCGCTGGGTTTGTGTCTTGGCTAAGAATAAGTTGTCCACTAACATTAACCCTTAGCTGTGCCTTCCTTATATGACGGCAGATGAAAAATAAAACATTTGCATTTTGTTTTTAATACATTTATTCATTGCATGCGTAAAATTGTTTTAAAGTTTAAAATGTTGATTTGGTTTTCTTTTTGTTTTCTTCATACGTTTTTCTTTGGATTCATTGAATGATCATTTAATTTTTGGTTGCCTTTTTGTTGTTGTTGTTGTTGATATGTTCCGTTTGTCGTATGTCTCATGTACATTGAAAATTTGAATAAGATTTGAGTCAAGAGTTGAGAGTTAAAGAAATATACATAGAAGTTTTTTTTTTATTTTTTTTTTGTTTCTTTAGTTTTTTTCTCGGTTTCGATTTAGTTTTTGGTTTTTGGTTTTTCATTTTTAAGGTACATTATAGATTAGCAAGTTGAATGCGCATGTACTATATGTAGTATTTATGGTAAGTACATGTACACATGTATGTGGCTCTCTCGCTTGCGTTAAAATTACACACATTAAATGTAAGTAGACAATACATCAATATATAGGTATATCAATATGTCAATGGAGGCGTTAGAGTTGAGTTAAACACTTGATATGTATTTGGTTTCTTTAGTTTATCGCTTAAGTAATTGGCGTAGTTAAAGGAAAAGGTAGTAACTACAGAGATCCGATACGATCTCTCTCTCATTCTCTTCGAATTCAGCACATAAAACAAACTAGTGTGTTGGTATCTCTTCCCTCTACTTCTTTAGCTTCTTCTCCTTCTGCTTCTTTGGTAACTGTTTCTTTGGTTTCTTTCGTTTGTATAAAAATATAACAAATTATAAACTTTCGTTGTCTCGTGTGCTACTTATATTGATTGGGTTGATTGGGTTCTTTACTCTTTATACGTATGCATATTATACTCTCTTCATAAATCAAAAATCATTGAGAAAACATTCTGCGGAGGACCTTCAGTCTTGTTCTTTTTTGTTTTTCTTCATCTTCATCTTTATCTTCTTCTCTGAATTGATATATTGCTTGGTTAGTTTCCTTCGTGGTTCATTTGTCATCATCAACGTCATCATCATCGTTCTGGAAATGTGAATGGATCACATGGAATGTGTTCTTTGTAGTTATAGTTAGGAGTATATTCTATTTTTTTAGAGAGTAACTCTGCTGTGTGCTGAAGATCCCTACGAACTAGTCGAACTGAGTGTGAAACTAAACGTAATTCATTAAAAACTATCTGAAACGTTGGGTCAGCTGATAATCTCTGATATTACAATGATTATTCCATTATTAAATTACACAAACACACAAAATTTACGGATAGTTTGTCATTTTCTGTACGGGAATAGCCTAAGTTAAATTGCTCACATTGAGTTGATATGCATTTTATCTTTTATCTTTCACAATTAGTTTCGAAAGTACACGAAATGTATAAGTATAATATATATGTATATATATAGTTTATATATATATAGTATGTATAAGCTAATCTTGATATGTATACATAGTAGTTATCTCGCCTAGCATAGGTTACAAATAATTTGCTAAAAATGCTTTAAAAAATCTTACAACTCTCAAGGGGTGGTGCACAATATATATATATATATGTATAATTATCATATGTATATTATATTTAGGCAGTGCAATTATCTAGTGTATTCTCGCTAGGGACTTGGTATTTTTTGCTATAATTACAACTAAGGCAAATCAAGTGAAAAATGAACGCAATCACTAACAACAAATGCAATGTAAACTTAAACTAATCGTATATATATATTATATATATTTGTATATATATAAGTATATATGTAGTTACTTTCTAGGTTCAAACTTGTTGCTGATATGTTTTGAGTTCAAGGTTGGATGCCTTTGCTTCTTCTTACTTCTCTCTCTCTCTGTCATTCTTCTCATTCTTCTTTTGATATGTTTAGGTTCATCGCTTTAAATTTAATGCTAGTTTTTTTGTTTCTGTATAATAGGTTGAGTAAATCAGATATGTATGCGATATACTCCTATACTAAAAGTACGTTTTGTGTTTGTTCTTCTTCTCCTACTCCTACTTCTTCTTCCTCCCATTTCTTCCTCCTCTTCTGCTTGTTGTATGCACACTTTGAATTCAGCTGAACGATTTGCTGTCTAAATACATTTCAAGTGCCTCTCTTGCGAGGGTAGACACATTCGTTTCAATTAGTTTCCATCGCCTTATTTGCTATAAAATCACATTTAGTTGCTTAATTAATTTTTATGCTCTCAAACACACACATACATATTCACATTCTCTCTCTCTCTCTCTCGCTCACACACACACACACACACACAGACGGCTACAACAAGCTTTCACTTGTGTTGATATTGCTTTTTGTATTCGAGAAATATTTCCTCTCTCTCTCTCTGTGTATTTTCCCGATATGCGAAATATGCGCGCCTGGCGCAATTTTCCCATAGATTTTCATGGCTTGCTGCACACATTTTCTACGATATTCTTCGATTTTGTTTTTGTTTTTTATATAGTACGAGTATTTCGGGAGGTTCGCATAATTGAACTGTCAGCCAGGTTGGCAGCGAGGCAGAAATATGGCGTTGCTGCCTCTGCCTCGCTCTGCCTCTGCTGCTGCACGCAGCGCGGTCTTTTGTTTGCTTTTCGCCTGTAATTAAATGCTGCAGCAAACAGAGTGGCAAATTGTGTTGCACGAGTTGCCCCCCTTAGAGTTGTTGCAACATTCATTTCCATCAGTTCCTCTCTACTCCTCTGGCCAACCAAGATCCTCGCCCACAAGCTCATAGAAGCGTTGATTGTATTCGGCAAAGAACTTGCGTAGTCTGGAAACCACCACAGGATCCACATGTGGGTGCTTACGTCCCTTGGTCTCCCTCAAGCAGCGATCTCCATTATCATAGCGCAGGCAATAGAATCCTTTTGTTTCATTAAAGTAGAAGTGCTCACTGCGCACACGGTGCTCAATGCCTGAGAGGAGGGAACAGAATGACAGAGATTAGATAGGTGTTTAGATAGATGACTAGTGAGGTAGCTAAGTTACTAGTGAGGTACATAAGGTACCTAACTTACAAGTTAAGTACATGAGGTGGCTAACTTAAACGCAAGGTACATGAGATGCGTGATTCATTAGTAAACATAAGGTACCTAACTTACTAGTGAGATACATAAGGTACCAAGCCCAATAGTGAGATACATAAGGTACCTAACTTACTAGTAAGGTACATGAGATGCCTTACTCACTAGTGACGGACATAAGGTACTTAACATTCTAGTTAGGCACATTAGGAGCCGTACTCACTAGTGACGGACATAATGTATTTAACATACTAGTGAGGTACATAAGGTACCTAACTTACTATTGTAGTAAGATACAAGACGACATAACAGTGAGGTTCATAAGATTCCCAACTCAAGAGTGATGTACATGAGGTACCCAACTTAATAGTGAGATACATGAGGTACCTTACTTCCCATTGAAGTACATAAGGTTCCTTACTCAATAGAAAAGTACATAAGGTACCTAACTTACTAGTGAGGTACATAAGATGCCTACATAAGTCACTTGTTAGGTACATAAGGTACCTAACTTCCTAGTGAGGTACATAAGGTATCTAACTCACTAGGGAGGTGCATGAGATGCCAACATAACTAACTAACTATTGAGATACACAAGGTGCCTAACTCACTAGTGAAGTACAGAAGGTGCCTAAGGGCGAGGTATATGAGGTACCTTATGTACAGCACTAGTGAATGTTATGTATGTAAGGTATCTTTATTATTTATTATTATTATAATTATTAAAATAATAAGGTACCTTACTTCGCAGTGAGGTATATAAAATAACAAACTTACTAAGGTACTTAACTCAACAGTGAGGTACATGAGGTATCTTACTCCCCAGTGAAGTACATAAGGTATCTAACTTACAAGTGCCGTACATAAGGTCCTCTATCACTTACCCAGAAACGCTTCAATGCGCTTCAGCTGCGACAGTGGATCCTCTATCAGGCGATCCCCGTTCACCACCAACAGTTGCTCGCGTGGAAATACCTCGAGCCAGCGATGCAGATGCACATGGTACATGGAGATGCTCAGCGGTCGATATGCCTCGTTGACGGTGCCATTGGGAAATATGGCCAGCTCCTCGAAGGACCTGCGTCGAAGGAGAAGCAGAAGAAGAAGCAAAGACAAATACATGAAACTATAAATTACAAATGGTGGAGAGAGGGAAACATTTTGCCAGTTTCATTTGCAGTTTGCATTTCATTTGCCCTCGCATACACACACACAGTTACACTTACTTGGCAGCCAATTGGGCGGCGCTGGGTGTGGGCGTGGTTGTTGTAGTTGCTGCAGTGCCTCGCCTCTTGCCTCCTCCCGTTCCCATGGCCGTCTCCTTGGCCCCAGCACCGCTGCCCAGCGCATTGTCGTAGCCATGCGCCGCCTGCAGCTTGGTGTAGAGTGTCGATTGCGTTGCTGGCATCCGTGCACCATAGCCAGAGCCGGGTGCACCTCCACTACTGCTACTCCCGCTGCTACTGCTGCTCTCCGCCAGCGGCAATATGGCCGTCGCTGCATGACTCCGCAGCTGTGTATAGTCCGAAATGGCACGGGTCACCGGCTCCCGCACAATCAGCAGCAGCTTGATGCTGGCATTCATGGCACGCACTCGCTCTGGTACCTGCAAAGAGGAAATGGAATCGAATTGTAGCCAAGCCGATGATGTTAACAACATTCTCCAGTAATGTCAAGTTATGAGAGAGAGAGAGAGAGAAAGAGAGAGGAGCAGGCACCTACTCTGCCCTCTCTCTCTCAGTCACTCTGTCAGATAAGCAGCTAATGAATTTACAGCCCCCACAGCAGTTGGGCATGGAAGAAGGCCCACTGTGCCCACTGTGCAGTGAACAATTTAATTTAACCGTAAAATATGCTCATACAATGCCGTCGTCGACGGGCCGTGCAATGGCAGCCAAGTGCAGGCAAGTGGGAGAGCAATGATGTGCTAAGGGATGCCCTGTAAAGCTGTACAAGAGAATATACTGTATATCTGGCTGTCTAGTAAGTGTTGTAAGTATTTTTAATAAGTGCTTGTGCATCTTTCAAGTGTAGATAGGCCAGGGGAGCATTAAAACTAGTTCCTTTTCAAGATTGTAGTTTATTTTTAAAGTTTGTTCCCGTTTTTTCTCATACTATACATCTGCTACATAAACTATCTTTCTGCACAAGATAGATACCTATAGATCTATCGGTATAACAAATTTCACTACACTATCTTAAATATTTCTCGAGTTACATTACATTTAATGAGTAGATCATTGAGTCTAATCAATGACATAGTAGCCACATTTATAATATCTATTGCACTACCTATAACCCAAATTTCCTTGCTCTAACTTGAATATTTCACCAGTTACATAAGATTGTACACTTAACTAAGCCCATAACCAGAACCTCTCTTACTCTATTACTTCTACAACTTGCATCTTTATTCATCTCTCATATTTTCATAGTTTATCTCACAGAAACTCATCAAACTTCTTACTCTTTGTACCATAACTTCTTCTATACTTGAGCTACATCCAAAGCTATCAGCTCAGGCAGTCTTATACAAACCACTAACGACAAACCAAATTTCATCACTTCACATCAAGTACACACCGAGTTTCCACACAAATTATGCCTGCAAACTGTTCAAGCTCTCTCTATCTATCTCTAACTCCCTCTTTCCCCCCCTCTTACTGTATATAACCATCTTCCTCCCACACAGTTTGCCTAAGCACACCCCACACACTCGTTGTCGTGTGCACAGGGTATCATAAAAGTCAACGAGGCGCGCTAAATAAAGTTAATCAATTTCAATGGGGGCCGTAAAGTATGCAACAAGTGCAACAAGGCAACAACAACCCGACTATGCTAGGCAAACACTACCACCCCCCACCTCATCTTGATGAACCAGAAACCTTGTCGGCCTTTTGTTTCAACTGCAAAATGGACTAAATAGCCGTCGCCACAGCTCCAGCGCAAGTACATGCTATACATGCCATGGAGTATGTTATGTATATGAGCTACATAGGCTAGCTGCACCCAGCAAGGCGAGGCGGGGCGTGACGGGGCGGGACGAAGCTGTTGCTGGCGCAAGCAAGCACACCATGGGGAGCTGCATTATTTATGAAGGGCGCGAGGCTAATTTTAAGCTGAAACTGCGCCGGGTAAAATTTAAATAAAATACGATTATACGAGTTTAAGCAACTGGTCAGGTTCGTTCTCTCTCTCTCTTCAGTACTGCCCCTGGGGTACAGGGCCTAGAGACATTCGCCCGGGTGTGTCAATAAATATTAATAATGACATTAATGAAGATTTAACTGACGGAAGCCTGCGCTGCTGCTGCTCGCTTTCAGCTGAAAGCTGCACTGCGGCCGCAAATTGAAAGCAAAACTGGATGAATTATTGCATTGCGCTGACACCGCGCTGAATACTGCGCAGCAACCCTACCTTATCCACACCCCACCTCAACTGAAGGCTTCAATTTCACTGACACATGCAACTTCCGGCTCGAGCAGCAAATTGCATCAGCAGCAATAACAGCGGAGGGGCATGCTGCGGGCCACAGGCGGAGGCAACATACAAAAAAATACTAGAACAAGAAAAACAAATAAAAGAGCACAAGTGCCAAGTGCTTGACCGCTGTATACCCTGTAAAGCGCACTAAAAGAGTCTTAAATAACTTCTGTCCTTAATAACTTTAACTTTTTGTTACTTCTTTCTTTTTTGATTTGTTTGAGGTGTGTGCCAGATACCCTGTAATTGATTGGCTGATCTATGGTAGCTCAATGTCAGTCGAGATTATACCTTACTCCAAATCAATCAAACAATACATAGAGATCTTTGAAATGCATTATCAATTTGACTTAATTATTTTTCCAACTAAACGTAACCCTAAGTTACCCTAACCCTAACCTACCCTTACCCAAACATACCCTAACGCTAGCCTTACCCTAACTTACGCTAACCCTTAACTACATTACCCCTAACTTAACCAAACCCTAACTTACCATGAGTTATACTTACGCTTACTCTAACTTACCCTAATCCTAATGTAACTAATCTAAACCAAACTCTTCCTCTAACTCTAACCTACACTAACTTACATTATCCCAAACTTATCGTAACACTTACTTATCTTAGCCTTAGTTAACGCTAACCCTTAAATTGTGCTAACCCTAACTTACACCAATCTAAACTTACTCCAGCCCAAACTTACTCTAGCCCAAGCTTACTCTACAACAAACTTACTCTAGCCCTAAATTACTCTAACTTTAACTTACCCAAACCTTAAGTTAATCCTTTTATAACTTAACCTTACTCATACTTACCCTAATCTTAACTTAGCCTTAACCTAACGTGGCTTAACACTAACTTACCAGAGCCCTAACTTACACTAATCCCAACATACCCTAACCCTAACTTACCCTAAGCCCAATTTACAATAAGTCTTACTTACGCTTACCCCATCTTAATATAACCTAAATACACCCTAACCCTAGTTAACTCTAACCCTAACCATTCCCAACCCAATGCAACACATTCTCTGTCAACTGTATCAACCCCAACAAAGACTTTAACAGGGTATATCAACTACTATAATAAAACTGACAGCAGTGCCAAAAAAACTGAACCAATTTCAGCACTCCAAAGGGGGTAGGTGGGTGAGTACAACTGCGATGTGTGTTAGATGACGGCGTTTGGCAAATGAATTTGCAAACATTTCCGCTGCCAAAATTGGTTGGACACGGACACGGACACGGATACGAGAGTAGAAGACGGAAATTGGCACATAGAGTGGCAAAGATAGAGAGAGAGCCAGCAGGAAAGAGTGAGCGGAGCAAGCTGACATCGACAGGGAGGAGGCTCGCTTTAATTTGATAGATGTCTATGCAGTCGTCAGTCGTCATCGTGGCCAGTTAATTAATAATTAGGGTCGACCGTGTGCAGTGGCGGATACGGGCAGAGCCTAATTGCCAATTAGACATCAAAGTGAGTGCGAAATTTATAATATGAGAGAGAGGTGAGTCTGCTCTCCCTGCATTTCCATCAAGACTCCCTCTAGACACCCTCTCAACTCCCTCTCCCAACTCACCTCGGGTGAGACAAAGTAGCTGGGACTCTTCTCGATGGTAATTTGGCCGCGAAACGAGTGCGGCATTTTCTTGCGGTACCATTCCAGTCCCTTCAGATAGTTCTCGTCACGGTCGAAGAAGTGCACTTCGCCGCCCGCCTTCTGTATGCGCGGATGCAGATAGAGCATCTCCAGCAACGCCCTTGTGCCGCACTTGCGTACACCGATTATCAGTGCCTGAAATTAGTGTTGCAATTAGCACCTTAACTTGCCACACTCCTCATTACTCACCTGGGGCAGCCGTCGACTTGTCTTGGGGAAATGCACACGGCTGGAGGGAAAGACCATGGGATGACTTAACTGATTCGAACTAGCCACAGGCTTTACAAAAACAGGCAAATGATTCCCATTCGCTGCTGCATACGGCGCTGCTGCAGCAGCTGCCGACGCGGAGGCAACCAGCGAGAGACGATGCCTCTCATGCACTGCCTGAGCTGCTTGAATGTTATACACAGCGCTGTCGTAGAGCACATGGAAGGTGAGGAACAACGAGATCAGCATGACCGTCAGGAAGACTACGGCCAGCTTTGGACGGGAGACACCAACCACCAGAATGCAGTCCGTGTGCGAGGCATCAGCGCCTACCGGCCGCATTGCCGACTTGGGCAGCCACCTATGGTAAATGAGGCAATGAGTAAGAACAAAAAGAAGATTAGTTAAGCGATTAGTACAGAGTAAAAAACAGTTTGAGTAATGCGCAAAAGTAGTCAGGGATGAAGTGTTTTCTGTACAGAACTCGACTGCATAGTACCCTGCAACAAAAGTAGTTAGATTTACTCTATTTGGACAAACAAACTCTATGATAGTTGATGGTAAAATTTGGTTTTAAAATGCATAATATTCTGTTCAAAAATCAACCTAGATTCACAAAGAGGAAGAATAATATACAATATTTGGCAAGAAAATCATTTGATTTTTAACAATGTTCTGCAGTCTAAATGTTGATTGAAAGCTAACAGATTTTTAATAGGATTTACTATGGAACAAGTCAGAGTTTTATGCACATTGTGGGACTATGTTTTCTCGATATATTGGTATGTGCATAAATCTACAGTCTACATCTTCTTGGGTGGCCATCATCGGGTTAAGGCCGACCTCAACTTCTCGCGCCAGGAGCCTCTGCTTCTTGCGCGCCTCCACCAACTGGTTACACCAAGCACAGCCAGGTTTTTCTCCACTTGGTCCATACATCGGAGGCGCAATCGTCCCCTTCGTCGCCCAACATCGTCTCTCGTCTCAAACACCTTCTTCCCCTGGAGACTTGTCCGAGCCAGCACACGGACTAGGTAAAAGTCGTCGTAAAACTCATACAGTTCGTGGTTCATTCGAATGCGCAAGTCGTCTCCGGTACGATCAGGACTAAAGATCTTGAGTAGTATTCTACAGTATCAATCTATAGTCTAAACCAAGCAAAACATGATACTCCACACAAAAATCGTTTGATTCTTAACAAGGTCCTGGGCATTCCAAGTTTAGCTAAACGAACTGACCTCATTTTCGGCTATATACATACATATGTATCTATCTTCAGCATATCTCTAATGCTTAACCCTTTTTAGATTATATTAGAATCTATATTTAGCATAACTCTCATTCCAAACTGAACTTCATCCCTTCCAACTCCAAAATAGACCAGATTAAACTCTCCCCCCTTTCAGAGATTGTCAACTAAATATAGCATAATGGTTTTCTGCCTCCCCGAGTACAAAATGTGAAAGAGAAGACCTTCTACACCACAATTCAATCAGCTCATTGAGTGCAGCCCAAAATAACCCAATGTATTCATTTCCACAACGTATTAGGCAAAAGTCATCAGCAATGTTAGCTCAGCTGATAATCACAAGCCATTTCGCTCAGTGTACAGATTTGTCCTTTGCCTGTGCTCAATTAATCTAATGGACGACACTTTCAATAGAAGTCGCCTGCCGGAAGTAGACAGCAGGCAGGAAGGCGGGCAGGCAGGCGGGCAGGCAGGCAGGCAGGCGGGCAGGCAGTCGTAGTCGGTCCTAGTCGGCAGTCGGTACTAGGTGGGTAGTCTGTTATACGTAGTGGGTTCGTCGTCGTCTTTCGGCAGGCTAATTAGATTGCCGTTGAGTAATTAAAGCGAAGGCTCGCCATGTGACTCACGATGGCCGAAACTCAGTTGCACGACACTTGGCCTCGCATTCGACGAGGTGTTGCTGAGGCAGGTTGAAGGTGCTGGGGTGCGGGGTTGCCTTGTCAGCGCTTAAGCGAATTCCATTATAAACGCTTCCGCTTAAGCCGCAGCAAACACGGTCGGCATTATGAGCTGTTGCAGCATACGCCGCGTATACGTAATGTCGTTGTCGTTGCAGTCGACGTTCTCTAATGGATGACTTCATTTGCAGCATGCCGCCGCAGCAGCAGCCAAAGCAGACGCCGGCTAAGTGCACTTTCATATACACAAAGGGGCGGCCCCGGGTGGCATGGGGCAGGTGCAACGTCCCTCTATCTCTCTCTCTCCTTAAGGCAGCAGGTGCCGCAATGTGGCAACAGGCAGTTGCTGGTTGGCAGCTGGCAACTGGCAGCTTGGCGTTCCATCCTGTTAGCCGACTTTCGCATGCGACACCTCGTTAAAAGTAACGACACACAGAGCGAGGCACACACACACACACACCAAGATAGGTGTGTGGCATGCTTTAAGTTTTCTATTTGCAGCCCAGACTGGCCTCGTTTCACGGCCCGCAGGAGGCGGCTGCCACTTGACTTGGCATCTGCATAAACGCAACGTTCCCTTTGATTGTCGTCGTCGTCGTCGTCGTCGTGGACGTCTTCGTTGTTGCCAGCGGTTATTATTGTTGTAGTGTGTGTATGTCTATGTGTGAGTCAGTATATGTGTGTGTGTGTGTGTGCCTGTTTGTTGCGCTGCTCCCTTTGTGCATGCGTGCGCTGTGGGTATTTTCATTTTGTCACGAAATCTGTAAAGTGGGCGTGGCGGCTTCTAATAAGCATGTATATATGCATGTTTATTTTCGTTAAGAGAGATGAAGAGAGTGAGGAAGAGAGAGCAAGCTGAAGTTGATCTCAGCTGTGGAGCCAACCAAGCAAGTATTTATTTACAGCTACCTTGGGAATCGAGAAACAATCACACTGCATCACTTATTTGTCTTTTAAACTCTACAAACTCATGTTTTCTATAAGTTGATAAAGTTTTCTCATAATCAAACTATATATAGCACTATATAGCACTACTTGTATTGTTTTAAGTGTTCTTTCATTAACAATTGTCTTTATACTCATCCTTCGTCTACCCACATCAAATTTCATCATAATTGCTGCACATTTTCCAGCGTATTCAAGGTTCCACACAATATAAACCACTTTTAAGCAGTATCTTAACACAACCCTGCTTACCAGGCAGCTCTACAGTATTCCTGCTCTACCCCAGTAAAACTTCAACATAATCCCCATAAAATTTTCTAGGGTATTCACGGCTTCGGCTTAACACGCAGCTGACCCAACGTCGCCTCTCTGATTGTTATTATTTGTTGCTGCTGTTGTTTTTCTGCCGCTGCCGCTGTCATGCAGCAAAGTTGACAGCCTCAGCTCCATAGCGAACCCGGAACCGAACCCTCAGAACTCCAACTTCAGACCCAACTCCAGTCCCTTACCTCTTTTGGCTCGCAGGCAGCTTAAGCTAGCTTAAATCCTGACCAACTTGACTTTGTTTTAAAGCGTTGTCTTTCTTTCTCTCTCTCTGTGTCTCTCTCTCTCTCTCGGCAACTAATGGGCCAACTGGAAGCGGCTTAAGTGCTCACACAGCTAGAGCGCAGTGTGCTCAGCGCGCTTTCAAACGGATTTTACACTGGCTTCCCCAACAACAACAACAACAACAAGAACTACAACAACTACTATTGCTGCAACTTGTGCAATTGCCTGAACAATTGCTTACAGTTATATCTTTTGTATTAATTAATTTTGGGCTCTTAAAGGTTTAAAGAATTAAAATTGAAAAGAATGTAATGAATTAAACGAAAAGTATTCAAAGTACTTGTAACGAATCAAATGAATTCATATGTTAAAAAAAGGTCTTCTTGAATTCTACTGCAAATACTACGTACTACATATAGTATTCGTTGTACTCGTGTCGAATGAAGTGAATAGATATGTCATGTGGTTCTCTACTATGAAGATATATTGAATATTTATAATACTCGTATTAAATATACAGGTGTTCATGAATTCTATTGTAAATACCCTGTATCGAATCAAATTCATCTTAACCTCAAGCGGGTTTCTATGAATTCTACTGTAAATGAATATAAATATAGTAATCATGCTACTAGTGATGAATTTAATGATTGCTTACATCATAAAGTTCTCCATCTCACTTGTATCTAATGAATTAAAGTTTTACCTCACGCAATCTACATCAAATATACAAATTGTATTCATATTACGCTTGTCGAATCAAATTATTCCTAGCCTCAAACGGGTCTCTATGAATTTCACAGCCATAGACCAATTGTATTCGTACTGCATGTGTCGAATGTGATGAATGCTTAATGATTGTTTGCGTCATAAAGTTCTCCATGAACTTGTATCGAATGCAATGAAGCTTTACCTCATGCAGGTTTCTCGGAAGTCTAACTACAACAAATATACAAATTGTATTCATATTATGTTACTCGTATCAAATGTTAACTCTAAACGGGTCTCTATGAATTTACTGAAAATAAACCAATAGTATTCATACTACTCGTATTCATGTACTCGAAGTCATGAAGTCTATATTGTACTCGTGTCGAATGTAATGAAAGCTAAAAAGATCTCAATGAATTTTAATGGAAATATACAAATAGCATTCATATCACACGTGACGAATGTAATGAAGATTTACTTTCAAAAAGTGTGTATGAATTCTATTATAAATATACAAATAGTATTCATGGTACTCGTATCGAATGTAACGAATTCCCAACGCCAAAGAGGTCTCTTTGAATTCTACTGTAAATATAGAAAAGTATTATACATGTGTCTGAATGTACTTCAAAAAGAATGTCAAAAGGTCTCCATACGAGTTCTCGGCATTAACGTAAGTGCAGTGATTGGGTAGACTACAAAACTAAATTAAAAAGATTTGCGAGGCTAGTTCAGTAAGAACTTCAATGTTCCCTTGCCTTCATTTCCTCCCTCCCTCTACCTCTCCTCTCCTCAAGGTTCTACTTACAGTATGTCCAGCGGCAATTTGACCGAACAATCGCGCAGTGTTGCTGTTGTCGATGTCTGCTGATGTTGTTGCTGCTGCTGCTGCTGCTGGTGTTGGTGTTGCTGCTGTGACATCGCATGCTGCTGCTGATGTCGCTGGTGGTATTGCTGGGAATGGTAATGCGAGTGTGGATGGTGTTGGTGTTGCAGCAGCTGTTGGTATTCATGCCCCTGCTGGTTGCCTGCATCCTGATGGTGATGCTGCAATGCCTGCTCCGTGTGGTTGTTGTTGTTGTTGCTGTTACTGTGGTTGCTCCCGTTGCCGTTGCCACTGCCAATGCTATTGCCATTGCTGCTGCTGCTGCTGCTGCTCGTGCTGCTGCCGCCTGCCGCACGTCGCTTGGCGGCAGTCATCAGTGAGGCTGAGCCGGCTGTCGTTCAATGGAGCCAAAATTATTGCCACAGGCTGTTGGAGGCGGCGACTAATTGGCCTGTGCAGGCCGCACGCCCCCAACCTTACTTTCCTCTCCTCCTCCACCGACTCTCTCTCGGACTGTGACTCGCGGCTCGCTTTGGTTGTAGTTGCAGCTGGTGCTGCAGTCGATATTCCAGCTGATTTATTGCCACTTTCAGCTGCTGCAACAGCGAATCTGCTCTTGCTTTGTGCGCTTAATTAAATTTCCCAGTTGCAGTTGCTCACTCACGTTGCACTCTTTTTTTTGCCACTTAAAGTTTTAAACAGAGTTTTTCACATTCGTTTGGTCAAAGCAAAACAGGAAGCGCTGCATCATTATCATCATCATCTTCATCTTCATCATCATCAGTAAGCAAGTCCAAACAGTTTTATTGTTGCGCCGTAATTAGATTTCTGTTTCTATTTCTGTTGTTGTAGATCATAAACGAGGTCAGTTGATTTCAAGTGCCGTCACTTAGGTTGCCAGCAAGACCAACACCAGCAACATCGACACCCGTTGGCAGCAGCAGCTGCTGTTGACAGCGTTGTCCCTGTGACTTCGACTTTGTCCTCTGTCCTGTTGCCTGTTCCTGCTCCTGCTCCTGTTCCTGCTTCAACTGACACTTCATTGTTGTCGCTAATGTTCTTTGTGGTTGCCCGACACGACGTTCCACGTCTCTCCAGCTGCAAGCAGAAAGCACAAATCGACAGCGAACACTTTAGTACAGAAATATTTGCAATACGATTCTTGGCAAACAATACTTTAATTAAGAATATAAGTAAAGGCAGGTACACACTATACAGTAAGTACGTGGTATACGGTAGGTTCCGCACATCAGTTACGACCGACTTTCAGAGATACCACAACAGAAATATAAGAAGAGAATGAATGAATGGCTCGACAACTCTAGACTTTATTCATATATGTTAAATACAATTAATTGTGCGAATAAATACTTTAAGAAATTTGTTAGCAACATGCGAGTGTGCCTGACTATCACATACCCGCAACCATCTATATATAAAATACACTTAAACAAACCTTAAACAAATAAATGAAAATAAATTGTTGTTGCTGAGAATTGTGTGTTTGAAACGTTCTTGGGCGTAGGGTATTTTACAGTGCGTTGTGCCTGACTGTAGATTTTAAAGACAGCGTTTATTTTCTATTCAGTAGGAAATCAAAGCAAGGTTGCAATAAATAAGAAAAAAATGCTGAATACTCATTAAGATCATGTATTTTAATAAATCATTCCGTGGAATGAAGTGGTTTTATCAAGCGTATGCTAAGTTTGTGGCCGAATAAAACAAATATGGTGTACCTGCTCAAAATAGAAATACTAAACTATACTATAATACGAGTATACTATACGATATAATTTAGTTTAAATACAAGTTTCGCAACTGTAATTGAATTATTTAATTAGAATACGAATGGATAACGAACTCTTGTTTGTCATTAATGAATACCTTATCTGATCATCCAGCATACAGTGTACAGCTACGATTAGTTCACTCATGAAAGTTTTAACTTAAGTTGGATTATGACTGAGATCAAAGTCAGATACAATCAAAACAAACCTAATATGCCATACATTTCTGTTTGTTCTTATTCTATTTTGAGCTCAATACTGGCACTTAAATACAAGAAGTAAATAAAGATTTCTAATGAACCACATTACAGTTGAACTATTTCATATACCAGCACGTTCAAAAAGAATTTAAAGAGAGTCTTGTGCTCCGAATATAAGAGTTTCTTCAACGAGCTATTCTATGTAAAGCACCTTGAAAGCACCAACTACATGCACAGGGTATTGCCCTTAGCTATTATTCACATTCTGGGTAGCCGATGTTACGAATCAGAGAGGAATGCCACACGAAAACGAATAACAGCTTGAAAATAATGCTTATATACAACATTGACTAGTTATACTTAAATAAAATTTGTATGCATAATATTTACATACCCTTTGGTCTCGCACACATTTCAAATAAAATACCTTACAGTGAAATGAATTGTTGCCAGTCGGACTTCGGTGCCACTCCAAATTGGACGAATTGACGAAAATGTACTCAAAACTTGCTGTGATTTTGAATTCGGCGCCAGCAGGTAAATTTGACAGGAATCAACAATGGAACCATCAACTGGATACATTTTTCTACTTCCCGTCATAGATCCTGTAGCTGCGACACTGCCCTTTCTAGGATCTGCTTTACCCGTAACAACATTACTTCTGTCCTATTTACTTTTTGTACTAAAGATTGGTACACGATTTATGGAGAAACGCAAGCCATATAATCTAAAAAAGATCATCATTGCTTACAATATCTTTCAAGTGATATATAATGCAATGATGTTCTACTATATCTGTAAGTATTTCCATAGAATTGTACTGCGAGCAAATCACAAAGGTTCGGTTTATATTTTACAGTTAACAGTCTCTTCATCATAAAAATTTACGATCTGCGATGCATGGAAACTCTTCCGCTTGATAGTCCTCTCAAGTTTATGGAACGTAATGTATCATATTTCTACTTTATCAATAAGATAATCGATCTACTGGATACAATATTTTTCGTGCTACGCAAGAGTAACAAACAGATTACGTTTCTGCACGTTTATCATCATGTGATGATGGTTTATACCTTCTATTGGGTCGTCCGACTCTACGGATGTGCGGGACAGTTTAGCATAATGGCTTTGCTAAACTCTTTTGTCCACATCGCTATGTACCTATATTATCTGTTATCGGCACTAAACACGGAACTAAATAAAAGTCTGTGGTGGAAAAAGTATATAACATTAATACAGATTATTCAGTTTTCGATTCTACTGATTCAATCGACTTGGATGTTAACATGTCAACGAGATTGTCAATTCCCACAATTCTTGCAATATATGCTACTCTTTCAGGCATTCGTTATGATGATAATGTTTAGTAAATTCTATATTACGAATTATCTAAGACAGAAAAAACCTACAGAACAGATAAAGCAATTATAATACTGCATTTACTATAATTGATATATTTTATCAATTCAATAAACAAATTAAAATACTGAAGCTCTGCTATCTACTCGTAAAACAAATACCTTAGTTGTTATTTGAATTTATTTAGACACGTCGCATAAATCACTTTAATTCAATTCAATTAATACCTCATTTTAAGACAAAGACTTATATTAGACGACAAATATAAAGATCAGCTAAAACTATTCTAATACTGTATATATACACTTCATATTTATTGGGTATGTCTGTTGCAAAGCAAACTACTCTCTCAGCTCTCTCTGAAGCTATCTTAATGAAACTTGACACACATGCTCCTTATTGCTGCACGCTGTATATAAGTCGGAAGGAGCCGGATCGGACCGATATATCGTATAGCTGCCATACAAACTATCGGACGATTTTTGTTATTTGTTAAGATATTGCAACCAAACTTGCTACATCGGACTATTTCTACATATACATCCCATATACATATACAATGCATATTAGCATATACAATTTTATTAAAATCGGGCCACTATAACATATAGCTACAATAGGAACAATCGGCCGAAATAAAGGTTTTTGTATGAAGACCAGTTTTGATTTTAGAAATAACTTGACTTGTTAGTGTCAATCAAATATAGCAACAGCTTAAAGACATTCGTCCATACCATAACGATCTACTACAATATTGTATGAATGCAGCCTTGTTCAGTAGTCAGAAGGACTTCTTGTGGTGGAAGAAGTATATCACCATAGCCCAGTTGATCCAGTTCCTAATAATAGTGGTGCAATCAGCTTCGACTCTATTGTTTATTTGTTTAATAATGTTAGTTCCCTCACATTTTGCTATACGTACATATACGTGAGGGATCGGGGTTCGTTTACATGTTTGGAAAGTTATATATATAAACACATATGTTTAGTACCAGAACCGATAGGAATTACAATAAACTTACAACGTAGCTTTCAAGTGCATTTGTAAACTGCAATTCATGACGTAATTGCTAATACCCTTTAACCATTTGTAAAGTTCATGTTCATTGATGAGTTTAACAATTCTCTTTTTGCTAATGTTTGCAACAGGCAAAACCACGGCGTGACCAAATTACAATCCGAACGGATTTACATATTAGTTGGAACTAAACATAACTGATTCTCGTTGCTGGATAATATAAATAAGACGCAACGAGTATATATCGTATAGTTGCCAAAAAATTATCAAAAGTATTTTTATACCCTTCGACCATTGAAAATGGTCAAAAAAGGGTATACTAACTTTGTGCAAATGTATGTAACAGGCAGAAGGAGGCGTGGCAGACCCCATAAAGTATATATATTCTTGCTCAGGATCAATAGCCGAGTCGATTGAGCCATGTCTGTCTGTCTGTCCGGATGTCCGGATGTATGGATGACCAGATGAACACACAGATCTTAGCTATTATAAGAGCTAGAGTTACCAAATTTGGCATGAACATTTCTGTGTAGCCGGCGCAGATCAAGTTTATTTCAAATGTTGGGTGCCACGCCCACTGCCCCCGCAAATTAATAATTTAATTTTTGAACTCAATTTATAAGCGCTGTATTAAAGATACAACATTCTGACTTTAACATATACAAAGCTCATTAAAATATCTACGTATTCTCGAAATTGTAATCCGATCGGTCAATAAACACAAAAGTTATTTAAGAAAGTATGTGCATAAAACCAAGTGCTTGTGTCAGCTAACAAGGGAGGCGGGCGAGCGCGAAGCGCGAGCGCCATCTGTCGAGAATAATTTCAAAGTATGTGCATATGTATGTATATGTCTACATACATAGGAACATAGGTCGAAGGGTATCCCACTGTCGCGTGCCGCGCGACTGTTACTTTTCTTACTGGTTATTTGTCAAGATTTTGTAAACAAACTGACTGAAAAACTTAATTTATTAGTACCAATCAAAGATTTTCAATAACCTATGAATGCTTTTAATACCATATGCGTTAAAATTACGCCTGAAACTCGGCTTTTATCGATTTACAATTGTCATATGGACAGACAGACAGACGGACAGACATGGCTCGTCTGTTGATGCCTGTTACATACATTATCGGTTGTCGCAAAGTTATAATAGCCTTCTATCCTATGGGTAGCGGGTATAAGAAGAACAGATTGAAAAAAAAATCATTTTGGTCAGGTTTAGTGGGTGTGTCGCAGTCAAGCATACTAAACTGTAGTTTTCGTGCTTGTTTTCTGGTTTATTATGCATACAGAAATTCAATATGAACAGAAAGAGCCCACTTTCAAATTCTAGAATTTTGATTTAGTTTATATTTGTTCGCCTCCATAAGAAGGTATAACGGAATTGGATCAATATGCTTACACTTGGACCATCTCCAGGTTAGAGATCCTCAGAATTTACCCTTTCCTCCTTGGATTAAATCCTATGATCATTCGCAGATCCTTTCTTCGAAGAGAGAGTCTTCCTATCCTCACCATGGCCCGTACACATTCTTTTAGGGGCCTATTTACTGTTCGTCCTGAAGCTTGGAAAGAAATTCATGGAGCACCGCAAACCATATAATGTCAAGAACATAGTCCTTGTCTATAATATCATTCAAGTGATCTACAACGCAATTATGCATGGCTTGGTGAGTATTTGTTTATTTAAGGAAAAAAAATAAAATTATATCTGATCTTTTCTGCACATCCTAAACAGGCTATTTACTATCTTGTGTTGCATCCGGTATATGATTTTCGGTGTATGAAGCAGCTATCCCTTGACCACCCGCTAAAGAATATCGAACGTTGGATTTGCTATTTTGGATTTTTAAGTAAAGTACTGGATCTGATGGATACCGTATTTTTTGTGCTTCGCAAGAGTTATAGGCAGATCACATTTCTACACGTCTATCACCATATACTGATGGTCTTTGGTATATACTGGGGGATGTGGTACTACGGTTACGGTGGTCAGGTTTACATGATGGGATTCCTCAATAGCTTCGTACATGTTTGCATGTACTTTTACTACTTCTTGACTACTCTAAATCCAGAAATAAGGACCAAACTTTGGTTGAAGAAGAGTATCACTATAATGCAGATAATTCAATTTCTCATATTGCTATTCCAATCAATTTATGTACTCCTTTTCAATCCTACGTGCGAAGTCCCTCTTTCGTACCAATATTTGCAATTACTCCAAGCTTCTTTAATGACTTTTATGTTTAGTAAGTTTTATATAAAAGCATACATGAAGCCCGAACAAAACAAAATTGAATGAAGGAATGCTACATGAGGCACGAGAACTAATATACTTAATGTATGTACTGTATATTTATGTACTAGTGATTAGTGAATAAACAATAATAAAAAGAAAACTAAAAAATAAAAAAAAAAATCGGAAACACCTCGCTCTTAAATTTTCGAATTAATCCACCTTATCGGAAAATATTTTATAAATACAAATGTAGACTAACTTTTTATATTCGCTTTCTATTGGGAAAAAGGGTATAAAAACTTTGAGCTAACCGCAAATAAATATATTCAACAGGGAGAAGGAGGTGTGGCAAAGCTCACAAACTATATATATTCTTAATCATCATCAATAGCCAATTCAATAAAGCCATGATCGTCTATCTGTATGTCTGTCTGTCTGTCTACCTTTCTGTTTGTCTGTCTCTCTGTCTGTCCGTACAAAAATCAGATCTCAGAGACTATAAGTCCTAGGGCTACAAAATTCGGTTATTGCATGCAGATCAAGTGTATTTTAGATTTGAGCCACGCCTCCTAACGCCCCCTTATATCGAAAAATTAAAATTCCAAGCGTAATTTTAAAGCAGGACAGTTAATTTTTTGCTAAACACAATAACTATGAACAGCCAAATGTAAATTTGGTTGCAACCGGATAATTAATATAGAAGTATTTTAAAAAAATAAAATTATGTACTGATTTTGAAGCCCCTCCCTCAAGGTATGCAACACAAAATACGCAAAACATAGAAGTTATATATTGTTGAAATTGTTTTGGTCAGGTGCCTAGCGGGTGTTTTGCAGTCGAGCACACTCGACTGTAGTTTTCTGGTTCATTTTGCATACATGAACAACGAAGGTTCAATTTGAACTTCCACTGGGAATGAGCGCGTATTAAAATTTTACAACTTTTTGATTTAGTTTATATTTGTTCGCCTCCATAAGAAGGCGTAACGGAATTGGATTAATATGTTCACGCTTGGACCATCTGCTGGTTAGAGATCCTCAGAATTTAGCCTTTCCTCCTTGGATTAAATCCTATGATCATTCACAGATCCTTTCTTCGAAGAAAGAGTGTTCCTGTCCTCACCATGGCCCGTACACATTCTTTTAGGGGCCTATTTACTGTTCGTCCTGAAGCTTGGAAAGAAATTCATGGAGCACCGCAAACCATATAATGTCAAGAATATAGTCCTTGTCTATAATATCATTCAAGTGATCTACAACGGAATTATGCATGGCTTTGTGAGAATAAGATTATTTTGAGAAAAAAACATTAGATTATATCTGATCTTTTCTGAACATTCTAAATAGGGTATTTACTATCTTATATTACATCCGGTGTACGATTTGCGGTGTATGCATAGGCTTCCCCTTGACCACCCGCTTAAGAATATCGAACGTTGGCTTTGCTATTTCGGATTTTTAAACAAAGTACTGGATCTGATGGATACCGTGTTCTTTGTGCTTCGCAAGAGTTATAGGCAGATCACATTTCTACACATCTACCACCATATACTGATGGTCTTTGCGCCATACTGGGCAATGTGGTACTACGGTTACGGTGGTCCGATTTACATATTGGGATTCCTTAACACCTTTGTACATATTTGCATGTACTCTTACTACTTCCTGACTACTCTGAACCCAGAAATAAGGACGAAACTTTGGCTGAAGAAGAGTATCACTATAATGCAGATAATTCAATTTCTCATAATACTATTCCAATCAATTTATATACTCCTTTTCAATCCTACGTGCGAAATCCCTCGTTGGATTCCATATTTGTTTGTTGTCCAATCTTGTATAATGACTTATATGTTTAGTAAGTTTTATATAAAAGCATACATGAAGCCCGAACATAAGAAAATTGAATGAATGCTACATAAGTCAAGACAACTAATGTAATATACTTTATATTCATGTACTTAGGATTAGTACAAAATAAATAATATAAAGAAAAATAATAATAATAAGTAACAGTCGAGCGCACTCGACAGTGGGATACTCTTCGACCTATATTTCAACGTAAACAGTATAAACGATACCCTCTACGCTTTAATATAAATATTGTTATGTAAGCCTTTATATGCATACGTCTGTATATGAATACGTGTATATGCATGTACCATTTAATATGTATATGTGTGTGCATTTGAATGTATTTAAAACGAGAATGAAAGCTACCTTCGGCATACCATAGATTCTCTACCCTTGCAGGTTAAACGATGCCCTCTAGGCTTTAATATAAATATTGTTATGTAAGCCTTCATATGCATATGTACATCTGTATATGAATACGTGTATATACATGTACCATTTAATATGTATATGTGTGTACGTTTGAATGTATTTAAAACGAGAATGAAAGCTACCTTCGGCATACCATAGATTCTATACCCTTGCAGGTTTTTATATCCACAGATCGTTATATACTTGATATAAATAATGGTGCAGAGATATTTAATATTTTGTCAGAACCTGATTGGCCCTAAAAAGTTAAGTTATTTCCAAAATCAAAACTGGTCTTCATAAAAAATCATTATTTTTAGACAGTTGTACCTATGCCAACTATATGTTATAGTGGCCGGATTTTGATTAAATTTTATATACATATTATATACGACGGACACACGGACATGGCTCATTCGACTCGGCTTATGATCATAAGCAAGAATACATACACTTTGTCTGCCACGCCTCCTTATGTCTGTTACATACTCTGAAATCCAAGGCCTGTACAAGCAATGCACACTACACAAATCCATAATTTCCGATTATTAAGCAGGGTATATTCAGTTCTGTATTGTATTGATGCGCTCGATTTGACTGTTACTGCTTTGACGTGATTATCAGTTCTTACAATACTCAATACGATTGGCAGACGATCATCGGTTTGACAAATATAATTAAACTGAAGTGATTATTGATGGTAAGCAAAGTGAATGCGAGTAAAGTTTTACATCAAACAGTATTTGAAGTGCTTTACATAAATTGGGCTTTGCACTAATAGTAGTATATAATAATATTTTGATTTAGTATGTTTTCGTTTGTCGACGTTGTATATCCTCAGTATTTTCCCCTTCGAGTCGAGCGGCTCGCGACAGTGGAATACCCTTGGACCAATGTTCCTGTGTAGTTTCATTTGTTTATTCATATATACAAGTGCATGCTCCCAAATTATGCTCAACAGATGGAGCTGGACCTTCACGCTCGCCTGCGTCCCTTGAAAACACAAGCTTTTGGTGTTATGCTCATACTTTCTTGAATAACTTCTTTGGTGTGAAATTTGGAGGATACGTAGATATTTTAAACAGCTTAGTATATGTCAAAATAGGAAAGATGTATATTTTATACGCCGATTACAAATCGATTTGAAACCAGTAAGAAAAGTTACAGTCGCGCGGCACGCGACAGTGGGATACCCTTCGACCTATGTTCCTATGTATGTAGACATATACATACATATGCACATACTTTGAAATTATTCTCGACAGATGGCGCTCGCGCTTCGCGCTCGCCCGCCTCCCTTGTTAGCTGACACAAGCACTTGGTTTTATGCACATACTTTCTTAAATAACTTCTGTCTTTATTGACCGATCGGATTACAATTTCGAGAATACGTAGATATTTTAATGAGCTTTGTATATGTTAAAGTCAGAATGTTGTATCTTTAATACAGCGCTTATAAATTGAGTTCAAAAATTAAATTATTAATTTGCGGGGGCGGTGGGCGTGGCACCCAACATTTGAAATAAACTTGATCTGCGCCGGCTACACAGAAATGTTCATGCCAAATTTGGTAACTCTAGCTCTTATAATAGCTAAGATCTGTGTGTTCATCTGGTCATCCATACATCCGGACATCCGGACAGACAGACAGACATGGCTCAATCGACTCGGCTAGTGATCCTGAGCAAGAATATATATACTTTATGGGGTCTGCCACGCCTCCTTCTGCCTGTTACATACATTTGCACAAAGTTAGTATACCCTTTTTTGACCATTTTCAATGGTCGAAGGGTATAAAAATAAATCTTTGATTTCCAGGGGAGGTGAGCGTGGCACTTAACATTTGAAATAAACATGTTCAGCGTATAGTATAAAGAAATATGCCTACCAAATTTTGTATGTCTAGTTTTTATAATAGCTGAGATATGTGTGTTCACACAAACAGACAGACAGACAGACATCGACTCGGCTATTGATGCTGATTGAGATTATATACACTTAACATAATAGGATAGGAAATGGCTCCTTTTGCCAGATAACATAAAACACCATGATTTTTTTTCAAATCCATATAGATTTTGGATCAAATTAAGACGATATAGCCGTCTGTCTGCTTGAGCACCTTATTCTCATAGCTAGAGACTCAAAAAAACATGAAAGTAACGTAAGAAATGTAGCCAAAACATACACTTAAATCCATATATGTTAATGTTTGCAAATATATAAAGCTTGTACTTAACCATTCATACTATGTTTAACCTTTCTTTTCTATTAGCAGACTATCAACGGCTTAGCTGATATATGCGGAAATGATATTGTGATAATCAATGGTAAAATATGTACATTTGAATTTAGTATAAAATTCAATACTATTTAAAGTGAAGCGGTTTCTCAAAGTTTTTTTTTTGCATTAATGACACTAGATATTTTGCTTGAATTGAAAGTTGCTGAAATCTATTTTGATTCAGTACTTTGTTACCTGTGGCGCCTTAAAGAAGGCTTTAAGCTTTAATCAATATGTTCGAGTTTTGGAATAGACCACCTGCAGGTGAAAGATCCTCAGTGTTTTCATGTTCATCCCTGGATTATACTCTCTGATCTATTTCAGATCCTTTCTTTAATAAGAGCGGACTTTTCCTGTCCTCACCATGGCCTGTACACATTCTGTTGGTAACCTATTTACTATTCGTCCTAAAGTTTGGAGAGAAATTTATGGAAAACCGCAAGCCGTATAATGTCAAGAACATAGTGCTTGTCTATAATATTATTCAAGTGATCTTCAATGTAATTTTGTTTGGCATCGTGAGTATAATATGATTTTGAAAAGAAACACAAGATGATATCTTATCTCATCTGCACATTTTAAACAGGCTGTTTATTATATTCTGCTGCAACCGATGCACGATTTTCGGTGTATGAAAACGCTACCCTTTGACCACCCGAGAAAGAATATCGAACGTTGGTGTACATACGCTTACTTTGTTAACAAAGTTTTAGATCTAATGGATACGGTGTTCTTTGTGCTTCGTAAGAGTTACAGACAGATCACATTTCTGCATGTCTACCACCATGTACTGATGGTCGGTGGAACCTATTGGGTTATGTGGTTCTTCGGTTTCGGTGGGCAGTATTATACGATGGGATTATTAAACACATTTGTACATACTTGCATGTACTTTTACTATTTCCTCACTACGCTGAAGCCAGAAATAAAGACTAAACTTTGGCTGAAGAAAAGTATAACTATAATGCAGATAATTCAGTTTATCATTTGTTTATTCCAATCATTTTATGTACTCCTTTTCAATCCAACGTGCGAATTTCCACTATTTTTACAATTTATGCAATTTTTACAATCTTCTGTAATGATTTATATGTTTGGTAACTTTTATATAAAAGCATACATGAAGCCCGAACAACAAAAAACTAAAACCATGTAAACCAAAAATAAATATTAATCAAAAGTATTGATAACAGCACAGAGTGAACGTCTTCTTCATTGCCTCAGCAACACATTTCCCTTTACAATAATAACTCAGAACATTAAAAAAACAAAATTATCTGGGTAATTTATATTATTGTAATTATAAGCTAAGCTATAAGATCTCAAAACATAAATATAATAAATATCGTAGACAAATATAAGTACAATAAATTGTGCAGCATTGGAGTCAGTTTTCAACTAATTTTACTGAATGAAAAAGGATAATAGTAGCGGTACAAAGGATGTTGAAGAAAAGATTGAGAGGTCCCTTAGATGGGGATCTACTACGTCAACTACATATATGTAATATCAATCTATGTATAACATGTAATGTATTAAAAGCTGACATGCTTACTAGTTAAAAGAAATTTTGTAAATACTGCGTCTCCTCTCACTTTATTGCTCTTTTCTGCTATAGATAACGTGTAATTCCCTTTTTTTAATACCCTTTTCTATTTACAGAGTATCAACGGTTTAGTATGAAGAGCAGTGATAATTAATGCTAAACAATATGCATTTGAATTCTGTTTAAATAACGGATCTGCCCATGGTTGGTTATTTATACTTTTATTTTGCGTAAATGACACCAGAAACCTCTATGAGGCTTTTGACTGTGACAATTCAGTGTATTGTTGCATGCAGAACTATTTAGAAGGCTTCACGATATTGGATCAATATGTTCGAATTTTGGAATAGACCACCTGCAGGTGGAAGATCCTCGCTTTTTTCTTGTTAATCCTTGGATTAAACTCTCTGATCTATTTCAGATCCTTTCTTCAATAAGAGCGGAGTCTTTCTATCCCCACCATGGCCCGTACATATTATTTTAGGGGCCTATTTACTGTTCGTCCTAAAGTTTGGAAGGAAATTCATGGAACACCGCAAGCCATATAATGTCAAGAACCTAGTCCTTGTCTATAATATCCTTCAAGTGATCTACAACGCAATTTTGTTTGGTGTCGTGAGTATAATATGATTTTGGAAAGAAACTCTAGACTATATCTGACCTTCTCTGCACATTCTGAACAGAATTTTTTTTATCTTGTGTTGCATCCGATGTACGACTTGCGTTGTATGAAAGTGCTACCCTTTGATGACCCACTAAAGAATGTCGAACGTTGGATTACATACGCTTACTTTGTTAACAAAGTTTTGGATCTAATGGATACGGTATTCTTTGTGCTTCGTAAGAGTGATAGACAGATCACATTTCTGCACGTCTACCACCATGTACTGATGGTCGCTGGATTTTATTGGATCATGCGATTGTACGGGCTTGGTGGTCAGTTTTATATCATGGGATTACTTAACACATTTGTACATACTTGCATGTACTTTTACTACTTTCTTACTTCTCTGAAGCCAGACATGAAAATTAATATTTGGTTGAAGAGGAATATAACTAAAATTCAACTACTTCAGTTTATCATATTATTGTTCCAGTCATTTTATATCCTAATTTTCAATACTAAGTGCGATTTCCCACTTTCTTTACAATATTTCCAAGCTTTTCAAGCATCTGTAATGATTTATATGTTTGGTAAGTTTTATATAAAATCATACATGAGCCGAAACAAAAAACAAATGTAATGAGAGAAATGTAATAAATAGCAAAAGAATTTATTATATAATATAATTTATATTAAATTTGTTTGATATTCAATCCTAAACAAAGTCAAAGATTCCAAATAAACGCAAGAAACTTACTCAGTATCGTAAGTACATAAGCAAAATGCGAATTCAATCGATTGTGTTTACCTTGTATTTACTACACCTATTAAAAAGAACTGAGTTTGGTATATTTATTCAAAACCGCCAAGTAGTCACTTCTGGATCTGTGAAAGCTTACTAGTTAAAAGAAATTTAGTAAATAATACGTCCTTCTCACTTTATTGCTCTATTCTGCTATAGATAACATGTAATTTCCTTTTTTAATACCCTTTTCTATTAACAGAGTATCAAAGGTTTAGTATGAAGTGCTGCAAAATTGCAGTGATAATTAATGCAAAACAATGTGCATTTGAATTATGTTTAAAATTCTGCAATTTTTGGAGGGCACATGGTTGGTTTCTTATACTTTTATTTTGCTTAAATAACACCAAAAAGCTCCATGAGGCTTTTCACTGTGACAATATGTCGCTATGGACATTTTGCTCTATTCAGTGTATTGTTGCATGCAAAACTATATAGAAGGCTTTAAGATATTGAATCAATATGTTCGAGTTTTGGAATAGACCACCTGCAGGTGAAGGATCCTCGGTGTTTTCCTGCTCATCCTTGGATTAAACTCTCTGATCTATCTCAGATCCTTTCTTCAATAAGAGCGGAGTCTTTCTATCCCCACCATGGCCCGTACACATTATTTTAGGGGCCTATTTACTGTTCGTCCTGAAGTTTGGAATAAAATTCATGGAACACCGCAAGCCATATAATGTCAAGAACCTAGTCCTTGTCTATAATATCATTCAAGTGATCTACAATGCAATTTTGTTTGTCGTCGTGAGTATAATATGAATTTGGAAAGAATCTCTAGATTATATATTTTATTTTCTCTGCACATTCTGAACAGTGTTTTTATTATCTTGTGTTTCATCCGCTGTACGACTTGCGTTGTATGAAAGTGCTACCCCTTGATGACCCACTAAAGAATGTCGAACGTTGGTGTACATACGCTTACTTTGTAAACAAAGTTTTGGATCTAATGGATACGGTGTTCTTTGTGCTTCGTAAGAGTGATAGACAGATCACATTTCTGCACGTCTACCACCATGTACTGATGGTCGCTGCAGTTTATTGGATCATGCGGTTCTACGGGCTTGGTGGTCAGTTTTATATCATGGGATTACTTAACACATTTGTACATACTTGGATGTACTTCTACTACTTTCTTACTTCTCTGAAGCCAGACATGAAAATCAATCTTTGGTTGAAGAAGAATATAACTAAAATTCAGCTACTTCAGTTTATCATATTATTGTTCCAGTCATTTTATACGCTAATTTTCAATACTAAGTGCGATTTCCCACTTTCTTTACAATATTTCCAAGCTTTTCAAGCATCTGTAATGAGTTATATGTTTGGTAAGTTTTATATAAAATCATACATGAGCCGAAGCAAAAAACAAATGTAATGACTCAAATGTAAATAGAAAAATGTAATAAATAAATCAAAGGAATTCATTATATTATATAACTAATTATATATGTGTTTGATATTAAATCATAA
This sequence comes from Zaprionus camerounensis, assembly GCA_018904165.1. Classification (NCBI taxonomy): domain Eukaryota; kingdom Metazoa; phylum Arthropoda; class Insecta; order Diptera; family Drosophilidae; genus Zaprionus; species Zaprionus camerounensis. The sequence goes on from JAEIFS010000037.1 coordinate 2,125,122, forward strand.
ACAAAGCCAATGATTCCAAATGAACTCAAAAAACTTACTCAGAATCGTAAGTATATAAGTAGAATGCGAACTCAATCGATTGTGTACACCTTGTATTTACTACACCTATTGAAAAGAACTGAGTTGGGTATATTTATTCAGTCTCAATTCTTGTACCCAAATGAGTTGGGGAAAAGAAACTACAAAATCGAAACCAAAAAATTACAAATCAAGAAGCTCATAATTCAGCGACTTCAGTTGCGAGTGAAGAGTCTTCTTGAGCGTTTACAGCTACAGAAATGTTCGGAATCTTTGACAAGCCGTCACCGGGTAAATTCATTTTTGATTAAAGCACATTATGAATATGTGAATATTGTTTATACATTTCGTACAGATCCCAATCCGTTGCCTATGACAGACTCGCCATGGCCAGTGATTTTTATACTCACATGTTATATTAGCTTTGTACTGAAGCTAGGCAAGATATATATGAGAAATCGTGATCCCTACGATTTGAGAAGAGTGCTATATGTCTACAATCTTGGTCAGGTGGCATACAATGGAATATACTTTGCGATTGTAAGTAGAAATACATAAAGTTCAAAGAACATTTATAACCGAGTTACAATTCTTAGACATTCTACTATCTCGTTCTTTTTCCTATTTGTGATTGGCGTTGCATGGAGACCTTTCCCCTCGATCATGAGAGAAAGAATCTAGAGCGCTATATGCACTATGCATATTTCATAAACAAGATAATTGATCTGCTAGATACAGTGTTCTTTGTGCTACGCAAGAGCTACAAACAGATCAGCTTTCTCCATGTATACCATCATGTATTGATGGTAAGCGTTTGCTATTTAATAATGCGCTTCTATGGCACCGGAGGACATTTTAATGCCATCGGAATGATCAACGCATTCGTGCACACTGCCATGTATTTCTACTATTTCCTCTCGTCATTATATCCGGGCATCAAGACGAGTATATGGTGGAAAAAGTATATAACAATCACTCAACTGACTCAGTTCGTTATCTTCTTTATCCATGCCTCATTTGTGTTGTTCTTCTCTGAAGGATGTGGCTTTCCTGCCATTCTACTCCAGATTGTTATTCTCCAGGCCGTCGTCATGATATATATGTTTGGCAATTTCTATATCAATGCCTACATTCGACCAGTACAGCGTCGAAATCAAGATTAAACTATCCAATAAAGTACCTTTAAGATATATATACTTCTCTATGGTTTGCATATTACGAAATTCGGGTTATATTAGGGGGAACACGTGAACCACATGTGCTATAAATTGCGTGCTTGATATTATATCGTCAAATTGCGTAATACACAATTTTATGCACTTTAGAATTGACCATGAACTCTCGTTGTCACCATTTCGAGCACTGTTTCCAGTGCTGTTCGATTCTCTTGTGTTTACTCTTCTTTTCACCCTTATTTCGGCATTTTTTTCTCTACTTTGCTTTGCGCTCTCTCATTTATTTCATACAGTTTACTCAAAATTTTACGCTCAATATACTCCAAGCGCAACAGCGCAAAAAACTCATCAATTCATCAGTTCATTTGCGAATTCCGATATTGTGCTAGATATGAAAACACACAGTTTGACACTCGAATTCAATCGCAATAAAACTTTTGAAGTGCATCGACGATAAGTTCAAGCCAAAACCATAGCAATGCTCGGGCTGTTCGACATACCTCATCCAGGTAGGATACAATTTCTTAATCGGTTGATAACATTCTGCTAACTACTTGAATTCTTCTCTCGCAGATCCCAATCCGTTGCCACTCACCGAGTCACCATGGCCTGTTATTCTGATACTTGTGGCCTACATTGCTTTTGTTCTGAAATATGGCAAGATATATATGATGAACCGACAGCCATACGATCTGAGAAGAGTATTATATGTTTACAATATCGGACAAGTGATATACAATGGAGTATACTTTGCAATTGTAGGTATAAAATCAAATATTCTGAATTCATTTAAATATATTCAATCACGTTTGCAGATATTCTACTATTTGGTTATTGTGGGCATTTGCAATTGGCACTGCATGGAGCCGTTTCCCATAGGTCACGAGAGAAAGAACCTTGAGAGATATATGCATATGGCATATTTCATAAACAAGATACTGGATCTACTGGATACCGTATTCTTTGTACTGCGAAAGAGCTATAAACAGATAACAGTTCTGCATGTTTATCATCATCTGATGATGGTCATTGGCTGCTATCTGGTATCACGATTCTACGGAACAGGAGGCCATGTTAACTCGCTGGGAATGGTTAACTCTTTTGTGCACAGCGTTATGTATTTCTACTACTTCCTCTCAGCACTGTACCCCGGAATAAAGGCCAGCATCTGGTGGAAGAAGTACATCACAATTACACAACTTGTTCAGTTTGTAATACTCTTTATCTATGCAAACTATGTCATGTTCTTCTCCAAGGGTTGTGGCTATCCCAAGTTCCTGCTGATCGTACAGATTTTACAGGCTGTCATCATGATGTACATGTTCGGAAATTTCTATTTAAAAACATACATACGTCCGGTGCAGCGCAAGAAACAGGGCTAGACCCCATTGTATGGTCCCTTAATTACAATCACTGCAAGTGTTTAATATGTAAATAAATGTAATTTAAACACCAATGCTTGTTCCGATAACCCACTGTCTAAAGGTGCTGTGCTTGTTCGAGTCGGCGTACGATATATAGTCTATAGGGGGCAACATGAGGTAGTTATTGCCCACGTGGCAACAACTCTTCAATTTATTCCATATTCTTGAGCCAGAGTCACATGTGTATAAGGCACATCTGTGTGGTGAATGGAAATTGCAATGGAAGCTGCAGCTCGTTTAAAGTTGCCGAGCACGACTTTAAGCTACCCTGTAGACAAGCTCGACTGTCTTAGACTTGTTGCAGACCTTGCAGAGGTTATATTAATTTTGACCAGCAGTTTTCAACGCACCTTAGAAGAAATCTTCGACGCTGTTCTGAATCAGCATCAACAGAGGATGCTGTCCGTATGTCCGTACATCCGTGTGCCCGTCTGTTTAAACGCAAACTGGTCTCTCAGTTCTAAAGCTATCTTGATGAAACTTGGTACACATACTTCAAACTGCTACAGGCTATAAATAAGTCGGAAGGAGCCGCATCGGACCGATATATCGTACAGCTGCTATACAAACTATCGGCTGATTTTTGTTATTTGTCAAGATACTGTAACCAAATTTACTATATCGGTCTTTTTCTATATATTTAATAAGCATGTAAAATTTCATTAAAATCAGACCACTATAACATATAGCTGCCATAGGAACTGTCGGCGGAAATTCAGATTTTTCTATGAAAACTAGATTAATTTTAAGAAATAACTGAACTTATTAAGTCGCAATCAAAGTAAGACATAATACGCTGCTATTAATCTGAATATAATCTATCAATCTGAATATAAAAGAAACTGCAAGGGTATACAACTTTCGGCAGGCCAAAGGTAGTCTTTCTTCCACATTTTTATCCCACTCTATGCTGAACAGCTGCAGGCAATACCACACACACACACACTCAGTATGTGAGTTGCAGTTGGTGTGTTGAGTCTGGAATCCAGCAAACGCAACCAGCGGCTGCACATAACAGGCTGACAGTTAAAAGCCCTGCCCTTTTACTACTTCCTCCTCAGCCTGCGCCCATTACTGTGCTCTCCTTTTACAAAGACCAACTGATAAGATAGCCGGCAGCGCAATAACCGAAGCTAAAGTCTGCTTGTTGTTTTCCGGCAATCCGCAGCGAGTCAAAGTTAAGCCGGAAATTCGGAGTACGTCTCGACAGCTGCAGCAATTGCAACGGAAAACGAAGACACGGCAGGCAGGGGCAGTTGCAGGCAAGGGAAGTACGAAACAATTGCCGCAAATATGGCAAATGGCAATTGAAAAACAAAAGTCTCTCTCTCTCTCTTTGTCTTTCTCGAAGCGAAATCCTTTTTCTTGTGCTTTCACACTTTATGCCTGCAACAAAAGCAAGTTTAAAGAAGCAGACGAAGACGGAGAAGAACCACAAGCAGGTCATGAACGTGGACAGGGGAGAAGGGACGCACAAGCAGCATCATTCAGTGGAGGAGACAGAGCACGTTGAATTGAACGCACTCGGTTTTATCTTTTGTGTGTGCGCATCTTAGAGACAAAGTCAAATGGAAATCTACATAAAACCCTTCAAGTTGCATTGATACGCGGCCAATGTGACTTAGGGTAGAAAGCCATTCAAAAGTTTCCTTTCAATTTCACAAGCAAAACAGCAAATCCGCAGTATATATACTATGTATATCTATATATTAAGTCGTGTGTATGTATGCAGCACATGCACTTTTAAGCTCTTTGAATTTACTCGTAATAGGATTTTCGTATTGAAGTGGTAAAAGCGGGAACAAGGAGGAACTCTGTGTGGCTGCAACTTAATTGGAATTAATATGAACGTATAAATTCTGGTTAGATGCAACGAGTTGCTCCAATTAGACTGTAAAACTTTAAGTAAACGCAGTCGAGTACCTGCCTCTCTGCATAAGCTGCATACATATATAAATGTATTTAGCACGAAGAAGACGATTGCAGAGAGAGGGAGGAGGAGGAGTGCAAACGTGGCACACACATGCAACGCGGTCTAAACTGTGCGGAGACCCGCTGGCAACTATGCCATAATTTACACTCTATCGAACGATAACAAACAACCTGCATAATGTATGGCCCTTTATACACCTACAGAGGGGGAGGGAGTATGAGGGAGCAAGAGAGAGAGAGAGAGAGAGAGAGAGGAAACTGAGAGTTGAGGGCACTTGAGGTACAATGTTGTTATTGAACGATGGGGTCACACATGTCTGTGTGTGTGTGTGTGTGGCAAACTATAAAATACTTGCACACTCACTCGCCTTGAATGCTGACCAAAAGCGCATGAAAAACTCTGTCACTTGCTGTGTGTGTGAGTGTGTGTGTGTGTGCAAGGACGAGCCAGCAATAAAAGCAGAAGCAGAAGAAAGAGAAGCAGCAGAAAAATCAGACATACTGTGGCAGTTTGTGTGTGTTGCACTGTTGCACAAATGCGCTCGCTTTAATACGCTATTCATGCTTCATTCTACGCTGTGTTTTTTGGCCTTCGTTCAACTGTTAATGGCAGCAGAAAGGGAAGAGGGGGATGGCATGCTTTTACAGCATTTGGATTGCCTGGCATTTGCATTTAAATGCTTATTGCTGTACAAAATAATGAGACTGAGACTGTACACTTGGCGTATGCGTAACGTGTGTGTTGCGCATTACGCATAAGCGCCAAAGATAACGCCATATGGCGTAATAAAATTTTAATTCTCAACGATTGATGGCCTGCACCCGCCTCAATGGTTGATGATACCAAAACGAAACTCAAGTTGACAAGGAATGCAGCAAGAAGGGGGAGAAGAAGGCAGCAGAAGAAGAAGAAGGAGAGCAGGAAGGAAAGTGATAGCAATGAGAGCAGGCAATACATTAAATTTTATATGACATCCAATACTCATTTGCATATGACTACACACACACACACACACAGAGAGAGAGACACACGTACGCTCTTGCACATGCATGCATGAGCCTGTCTGTAACATTGATTGGATTTGTTTGAGCTTTACAGAAATAGGTGAACAGCGGGGAGGGGGAGTCTTTTAGCTTGACTGAGGTTAAGTGCCTGACATTTGCTAAATGCCAAAGAGAGTTTACTTTTGCCTCTACCACTTCCGTTTTCTCTACTGCTTTCCCTCCTGCTTCTTCTCCTCCCTCGCCTGCTTTGCTTGGCATTTGCTAGACCAACCTGCGGCTGCATCGTTTAATTTAATGCGCCCTAATTATGCCTCACACTTGCCCAATATATTCATTCTCACTCTAACTCTAACTCTCTCTCTCTCTTCTCCACCTTCTGCTCCCTTACCTTTTTTCCCTCTCGTCACACGTCAAAGTTGACTAGCAAATGCACAAAACCCTTCAAAACGAGTCGAGATTGACGTAAAGTGTATTGAATTGAATAGTGAATCAATTCAGCTGTCTATCATAATGCTCGCTGACCTTTATCTTTGGCCTTCGCAGACCAAACATAGTTTAGAAAGTGGCACAAAGAGAAATCGATTAAGTTATCGATTGGTTGCACTTTTGTGACACAAAACTTTTGCTGGAAATAAAGTTTTGGTTAAAAAGTTGAGTGGAATTTTATAGTTATGACAAGAAAGTTGGTGAATTTTCATAGTTAAGCAGTTCCAGGGTACACTGTAGTTGTGCGTCCACTCTCCATGACCTGTCAACATATATTAATCAACTTAGTTATCGATTGCTTGCACTTTTGTGGCACAAAACTTTCACAAGAAATAAAGTTTGCCTAAGAAATTGATTGGAATTTTCAAATTGTGTCAAAAAAATTGCTGATTTTTTATACCTAAGCAGTTGCAGGGTATTCTACAGTCATTCAGCCTCACTCTTTATACCATAAACAGTTGACTAAATAAAATAGAAGCACTATTTGTGTATTATAATAAACAAATGAAGAGCAACAACAACAAACAAGTATGCAAATAAATAGACAAACAAACAGCACAGACAGAGAGAGAGAGAGAGAGAGAATGAGAAGGTGTGGGGGGGTAGAAGGAACAGAGGCAAACAGACAGACAGATTGGTTGGCCAACCAACAGACCAACAGGACAGTTCATCCGCGGGGAATAATCTCTCATTATGCTTATTAAAACAACACGCTGTGACGCACACAAATAAATAAATACTAAGTAAATTGTAATTAAAAGTCGCTTGAAACAGTGTTGGTTAATTTAAATGCCATAAATATCCACAATGAAACTGAATCCCTTGTTGCGCTGACTCTTGAAACGTATCTCGGCATACGTTGATTGTGGTCCGCCTGCCTTGAGCACCGCATAGCCCCCATTGCCATTACGTATCTGATCTGTGATGACAATCTGTGTAATGCGACGCTGCCAGCCCTATATACATACGAATAAAAAGGGTTATATCAAGTGACAGAGAGAGGGAGAGGGATAGAGGGAGAGAAAGAGGTTATCCCACCTTCTGTTGGAACTTGTAATCCTTAGTCACCACACGCAAAAACGAGGACTTCTTCGCCACAATCACCCTCTCAATATGCGTATCTCGGAACTGACGAGCACCAAATGTAACACTGTGACTCTGATTCTGTTGCTTGGAGTGTCCATATCCACCAGCAACCAGAACGAATATGACAAGTAGAGTGGGTAGACAGAACTTCATTGTAATACAGTTTCCTTACTGATGTAATCGATGCATAAACCAAGTTTATATAGGGCTATTGAACAAAGAGATAACAATCTTTTGTCTTCCGAATCTTTAGAATACTTTCAAGACATGCCAAGGCAACAGCTGTTTGCTATATTTAGTACCACTGTAGCCCACTGTACTTCAAGCTGTATCCCATGCATATGCAATTCCCCCAAAAATAAAATCGAATAGCAAACAATGCACCTTGAAAAGTCAACGCAAATGTCAGGGTAACTAAATTTTCAGTTTGCCTCAAATCATGCGAAGAAATACCAAGAAATTAACAAAACCAAAAAAAACAGAATGAAGCAAGCAGAATAGAAGTAGACGCGAAGGTAGAAAGAGAATTCCACACACAGCGCATTAAACATGCAAATTTCGAAATGGATTACACATGAATACCTAAAATGTGTAGAGCTGCGAGACGAGAGAGAAAGACGAAAAGCCAAGGCAAGGCAGAGGTCGAAGGTGCAGACAGGGCACAGAAGATTGAGGTCGCCTTGCCTTGTCCTCGCCTGACTGTGGGCGTTGCTTTAAATTTTCCTTAAGCTAAATATTTATTTAATTTTTTTGAGCTTTCCTTCTTCCCTCTCTGTCCCCTCTTCCCTATTGCCAGCCCCAACGCATGCCCCGCTGCACAGATCCAATTTACTCAAGTACAAAGACCCTGTCGCGTATATTGTTGAAATTTTATTGTGCAAACATGAGAATGTACAAAACATCTATGTGCGGGGGTGTGTGTGTGTGTGTGTGGTTGAGCTTTATGGTTGCCACGTTGTGTGTATCTGTATGTGTGACTTTGTGTGTTGGCATACAAATAATGTCTAAGCCTGCGACCCGTTGTTAAGTGTCTGTTGTGGCTATATTTGTGATTGTATGTGTTTATGTAGGTGTGTGTGTGGGTGTGCACCGCAAAATAAAAACGATTTTTGGCAAACAAATCAGCTACAACCAGAGCCACAACAAAATCAACCGAATAAAACATTAAATTGCACACGTCGCAACTTTATATACCCTAACTGGAATTATTTGTCGTTAAAAACAAAACGTTTTAGCTAGAACAGCTTGGAAATTACAAATTAAATTGACTGTAATTCATTTTGGAGAGCAACTCAATTACAGAAAGTAAATAAAAGTCTATTTTTTAAATGAAGCAAGCAAATATTGCGTTTCCTACTAGAACAACTTGGGAATTATAAGTAGCATTAACTTTTTGGTAGAAAAGCTTGCGAATTACAAAAGAAATTGTGAAGAATTTGTATTGGGCCAAGTTTGGGACTCTTTTCAAACAGTAGACAACAAAAAGTCATATATATAGATACTATATCTGAGCTATTTATACAACAAGCAAGTTACTGCTTGAACAACTTGGGAATTGTAAATGATACTGAATTATGGCTAGAACTGCTTGTGAATTATACATGATATTGCAAGAAATACGTATTGAACCAACTATAAGAACAGTAGACAACAAATAAACATATAAACAGTGACTATATCTGAGTGACTTATAAATCAAGCAAGCATATATAGCATTACCTGCTAAAACAGCTTGTGAATTATATAAAAAGAAAAAGTTACATTGCCACCAATTTTGGATCTCTTTTAATTACAGTAGACAATTTAAACTTATATATATTTAGAATCTATATTATTCATTAAAACAGTTTGCAATATACAATACAAATGTAAAGGACTCGCACTTGACAAGAAGTGTAGAAAAGGCGTGCATTACATGCAAAGAACAACTTAAGAGTTGTCATTCTGTTTGCTTTACCCACATGTTGCCATAGTTGTTTTACAGCCAACTCTCTGTCTCTCTCTCTCTCTCATTCTCTTTCCCTTTACCTTTCCGCATGTCTGCCTGATGAAAAACAATTTTCTTCATAGGTGGACTATAAAAGGATCTAAAGAATAACAAGCGAATGACAACAACAGCAGAGGATAAAATCACATAAATATTTGCACAGTTTTGAATATTGTTGTCCACTTTCATGTCTTTCGGACGAGGATTTCATGACACAATAAAAACAAAACGAGAATCATGAAAACAAAAAGAGAAACATACAGAGAAAAAGGGAGAGTTGTGTATATTCTCTACGCTTTTCTGTTTGTGTTTCTGACATTCAAATGTTGTTTTTCATATTTTTTGTTGATTTACTTTCTGAATACGCATATTTTTTAATGCTATTTGCTTTGACATTTGACACGCACCAGGTGCGTCAGCTACCTGCCCTCTCTATGTGCCTTCTCTTTCACTCACTCTCCCACAGTCTCTCTCTTCATTAATTCTGAAGCACTTTAGTGTTAAAACACTTTAAATAATTTTTAATTAAAACAAATGGCACTCGAAACAAAACACGCAGCGTCAACAATTCGACAGAGCATGAGGGACAGAGACAACTGTAATTAAGCACTAGAGCGTAAGGGGGGAAGAGAGAAAGAGAGGGAGAGTGTGGTAGAAGGAGGGCAGCATGAATTACGTGTTGTTTGTGCATGAAATCAAGTGCTGCCGTTGTTGCTGTTTCTGTTGACACTGCACGGCAGATAAAACAACAAAAGCAACGCACACACCTGAAATTAACAGCACCTGCAGCCACACACATACACATACACACACACACATACACTGTTGCACACACACGTACTGCGTTTCGTGACAAGTCGAGACAAAACAAACAGAACGAGAGAGAATCACAGACAACTTCATTTGGTTGGGTTAGCAACAGAAAGGCGTAGAGCAAAGAGAAATGGATTGAGAGACAGGCAGTGGGAGATAGAGAGGGAGATGTAGACAAGTTGTAAGGGAGAGGGGAAGAAGTAGCAGTAGAGCAAGAGCAGAAGCAGGCAGGATATAGAAATAATCGAGCTCGCGGCAAGTTTCACGCTTCAAATTGGCTGCGTAGATAAAAAGTGAGAGAGAGAAAGACTAAAGAGTTGTTTGAAGATGAGATAAGCAGAGTGTAGAGGAATAAAGGAGCAGAGAAGAGAGTGAAGGAAAGAAATAGATGAAAAGAGAGAGCACTTAGTGAGAGAGAGCTAAACAATAATTGCTAGAGCGAGACAGCTGCTTAAGTCATTAGCAAACAATGTAGACTCATTCAAATGGACAGTTGAAAAGTTGCTACGACTTAATTCTAATTAGAATTACACCCTGCACCTCAAACCCTGCCTCTGCGCCCCTGCACCACCCTTCCTAGCCCCGCCTCTTTCACTTTTACTGTCTAATAACTGTTATTAGTTGCCTTTTTAGGCTGCTCTGCGCTTCTAAGCAGCTCGAAACTTTCGTCTATGGTAATTGTGCCCTGTAATCTGAGGCATTTGTCATATTTGTGTACGGCAGAGTGCCTGCCACATGCCACACACCCCGCACCCCCTAATACAGACAACACTTCAATATGATTGGCGGCATTTGATAAAATCCACTTAGTGTGTCTTCTGCGCGGGTTAAGGCGTCCAAAAGGCAACTCATCCACATGAGCCCTGCCACAGTTCCTCTTACTCCCACTGCCATGGCTCCTTCTTATCCTTCTTCCTTTCTCTTCCTTCGTCTTTTCTCCTCTTCCCTCTTTTTCCTTTCTCTTTCCTTTCTCTTCCCTTGTGCCACGCCTCCCTGCCACTGCCATTTGGAATCATTTTCTTTGGCGCCACTTTACGCTGTCCGTTGTCGTCTTTGACAATATCAAAGTTGAGCGACGCTTGCCACTTTCCACTTGCCGCTTGCTGCTTGCCACTTGCCACTTACTGCCAAGTCGAGCCAAGCTAAACCGCAGCAAGCCGAGGCAAGCAGAGCCGAGGCTGAGCTGCAAATAAATGCCATTTAAGGCCTTAGTATGCTAAACGACATTAACGCGGCGCCCGAGTGGCAGTTAACGCCTGTCAGTAGCAACAAAAACAACAAAGGCAACAACAACAACAAAGGCAACAACCGCGACGTGTGTGCGGCATATGGCACGTGGTGTGAGCACTGTCTGTGAGGGGGTAGGGTATTGAGAGAGGCATATGTAGCATGTGTGCGGTCGCAAATTTACTCATTTCTTTTATTTGAGAGCATTTTGTGGCATATTACGCATACGTCATGTGGGCAGAAGCATAAGCAGCTTCAGCACCAATTACGCTGCACTTGCGTTGGCTGTGACCAAGAGTACTGTATTGTATGTGACTAGTAGATACCCTGTGGGTATTTATAAGTGTATCTTGTCTAGAATTATTTGATTACTAAGAGAATTTAAGCTTATTGAAAGTTAAATCGCAGCATTTAAACTTGTTTTAGTTTGGCTTACTCTACTGCAGGATATTCTTAAAGTTCACAGTCATTTGAACTTAGAAATTAAGCATGTATGCCTTTGTTAGTTATCCTTTATATTATATAGAGTATTAACTGCCTGTCTCTCTCCTTATAGAGTATGATCTGTCACTCTTTCTTCTATATGCAAGCAAGCTCAATGTTTCTTCAAGCAAACCTCAACTCTTAAGAAAGTTGAAGCTTCAGCTTGACTTTTACAGGGTATTTCTTTAGTTTTAGATTTGGTAACTGTATATTTGTGACCTGCAGATAGACTGCAGCATATATTATTCATAACACTGCTCTATATTGAAGCTCTTTTCTATATTTTTCTGAGTTTAGCTTTGTGCAACAAAACCTTAGCTCATAGGTTAAGTTACAACAGGGTATTTTCTGTTTTCCAGTAAGGTTAGTGCATGTTTGTGATTAGTAGATAGCCTGCTTAATGTATTAAATGTGTACTATAACTTTATTAAGTAACCAAACAACCTCAACTGCTGCCAAATCTAACCTTAGCTGGCAATCTGTTGTCACTTCTCATTCAACTTCTACAGGGTATGTCACAAGTTCCCCTATCAACTCTACCTTCATCAAATTCATATCTCTTGCAATTTAAAGCTCTCTATTTTAATATTGCCGCATGCTGCACTGCAAATCCCCAAGGAGTTGCCTCGTTATGTTGGCTGCCAAGCCACTTGCCACACCAAAAGGATTGTGGTCAACTCCTTTCACTTCTTCTCCTTCTACTTCTTCCACTTCTCCTTCTTCATCTCCGCCCACTACTTCTTCTACTCTACTGTCTCTTCAAAGGACTTCAACAATGTGCGCTGTCATAGTGCATACAAATGGCAGGGCTACAACAAGTAAATTGCAACAAAATGTTGCACTTTGCCCTCGGGGGAAGTTGAAGAGATGAGGGAAGTGAAGTGAGGGAGGGACAGTTGACAGCGCACCCGCGACGAGTGACAGTTTCAATGAATGCGAAATTTCGTTGGCTGCACAAATCACAGAGTGTGCCACAAAATGTTGCAGCTGCCACTGAGCGACGCTGCTGCTGCTGCTTGGCATGCAAATTGGCCTTTGGGCTTTGCTTGCTGATAAGAAAGGCAGCAGCAAATAAGTTGCAACGTGCCCCACAAGTGCACCACGTGCCACAGCAAACAATGAAAATTACTTTTCATATTTAATTGCGCGACAAGCAGTGCAGCACAGCAAGCAGTGCGCTTTGCCAAGCAGTGCAAACTGTCACACGAAATTAAAGCGAAAAACTTCAAGTTGAAAAGGCAATTGAAATTACCTGCCACATTGCCTGCCGCATGCCACACACCGCACAGCCGCACAGCATGCCACATGCCAACTGCCGTCAGCCGCCAGCTGCCACATGCCACATGACGACGACGACCACGACGACGACGACGATGGAGTTGCAACTCAAACACGAAGCCAAGAAGCCAGTAGAAGCCTGTAGAAGTTCTTGCCCCAAGACGTGGCAAGCCAGTAATGGAGACACCGAAATGCTTATTATTTGCATAAATTCAACAAGACACACAGACACACACACACACATACAGGCACACTCACACAGACAGTCGCAGCATAAAAATGTAAATTGCGTAGCAAATTTAAATGTCAGCCAACAATTCTTGTTGTTAAACTCACATTAAGCGTCTGTGCCCTGTGCCACATACTGCAGCTGCACAGCAACAACTTCTCCTTTAAGACAACAACAACAACAACAACAACAATAGCAGAAGCAATAGCAATAACAAATTGCGTTACTCATGCGCCGCGTGAAACGCAATTTGCTGCGGCTGACTTTGCTTTGCTATTGCTTTTGTTGCTGTGTCTGCTTTGTAGGCGGCTTTTAATCGAAGAAAATGCTTGGCAAAGTAATATAAATAGCTGCACAAGTAGGGTATGCATGACTAGCAGTTGCTCTTTGAAGCATAAATTGGTGTAAAGTGTGAATAAAGTGTAGATTGAAGTAAAGAAAAGGGAGATAGAAAAGAGGAAGTTGAACTATTCTCTGCTCGTGTTCCTATCCTTCTGCTTTCCCCTTATCAGCCTCTATCTTCCTCCCTCTTTCTCTTTCTCTTTAATTCCATATTCAAGTTCCTTTATCTACTTCTTATACTCTGCCATTAACAGGGTATACGCACTTGCTAAGCCAAGAGGCTAGACGCCAAAAGATGAATTATTCTCTTCCCTCATGTCTATTCCTCTTTTCAATCCATCTAGCTCTCTCTCAGTCTCTGCTTAGTCTATATATCTCTCTCTGTCACTCTATTACAGCCTCTATCTCTTTCTCTATCACTCCTTGCCTAGCCTTGCCTACTTTCTCCCCATGCACTTACAGAATATACGCCCTTGCTTAGCCATGAGGCTAGACGCCAGACAAGGTCATTATTATTCCCTTCTCTTATGTCTTGTGAGGACTCGTATTTCGAGCCCCACAATAACTTTAATATTAGTATTAGTCTACCACGAAGGTATTAGTAATTATAAGGATTACCACGAAGGTACTTAGTTTAGCAAGCATAGGCAAATTGGCAACAGGGCATGCAGTAGGGAGAGTACACACAAAGCAAGAGCAAGCCGAGCGAGCGCAAACAACAAAGAGAGCGAGCACAAAACGAACAGAAGCGACGGCTGCGCACGGAAGAGAACGCACCCACACACAGAGCGAGCGCAAGCGACGGCCCCGCACACAACAAAACATGAGCGCAGCTTACCCGAAAAGAGCGCAAGCACAAAGAGCGAGAAGCACAGCTAGAGCGCGAGCGCAAACGGAATAAATATACACCCGGATGAAAAAGTTCGTACACAAGCGAGTGCAGCTGAGCGACGACAACGGCAACTGAGCGGCGAGCGACAAGAGAGCGCACCGCAAGCGAAACGCAAACACACACACATACACGTAGGAAATAAACACACACCTTGGGAGAAAAATTCGCACAATCAACCAAACACGGGCAAATCTAAGCCGAGCGACGTCGACAGCAGAGGAGGAGAACTTTGCATTAGAAGCAAGAAGGACAGTTCGGATAAGACCAGCGAGCCGGGCGAACGTGCGCTGGCGATGAATAGTTAAAATGTCAGTGGTCCTCGGTCGTGTCGGCGCGGGAAGAAAACAACGACAACAACAACAGGGCCATCAACGAGAAGTCACCGGCGGAACGCAGCGCTACGCAGGAAGGCAGCAACACAACAACGCCGCTACCGCGGAAGAACCATCGCTAAACTAGGACAGATCGACGACAGAAAATCGGGGTGAGAAAACAAAAGAGCAGAGCAGGCTACGGTGCTAGGCAGGGTAGTATTATAAGTAAACATTAGGCCAATTTATAGAAAAAAAAGATAAATAAAGAAAACATGAACCGAAAGGGCAATCGTTAGCATCGATAACAGTGCCTGTAGAGGCGGGAGACCCAGCGGGAGCACCCCAGAGGAAACGGTCAGTATCTCGGCACCCCAACTGAATCGAGAGTCTGGCGGAAGTGTGGGAGTCGGGCTTTACCACGCCACACTTACGCTCAACTCTCGAAGCAGGCACATGTCAGCGACGTTGGCGGCCCCTGTCTCACAGACCGGCCGTGAATGTCGACTGAGAAGTGCGCGGGGCGCGGAGTACTGACTCGTGGCAAGTGGACGCGGTCTGACCGAGGCATCGTGCACTTATTCCCCTCCCCCGCCCGCCGAGGCCGAAACGCTCCCCTCTCACTACCAAGGGGAACTATTCTCCGTCTCACAGTCTCGGCAAATTTTACAAATAATTTGTAAAAGTAGCTCTGGACAGGACCGAGCATACCTCAGCCAGAGAGAACTACTTTACAGTCTATACCTCTTTTCTATACTTCTCCCCCTCTATTTGAGCCTCTAACTCTCTCTGTATTTTACTGCTATGCAACTAGCCTTATCTACTTCCTTTTCTGTGCCTCTAACAGAGTATACGCCAGTGCTAAACCTTGAGGCTAAGAGCCATGAGGTGAATCATTCCCTTCTCTCATGTCTCTCCATCTTTAACATCTCTCTTTCCCTCGTTCAGCCTCAGATTTCATTCTCCCTCTCTTCTTATTTTACACCGTATTCTACTAGCCTTGCCAACCATCTCTTGCCATTCATTTACAGGGTATCTGCCCTTGCTAAGCCAAGAGGCTTATCAATTCTTTGTTGAGCCAAAGTCTGCTGCCTCCTTGTCTTGTCAGCTCCCCCTTCCTTGGCAGCTGCATGTCTCTCTTTCTCCTACACACAGCCTACCCCACTCAGCACTTTCTGCCAGCTACAGGGTATGCGCTAAGCCAAGCAGCTTATCAATTTTTTTCATTGGTAATTCCAAGGCTCCACTGCCCTTCTCCTCTTGCCTCCCCACGATAAACTTGGCTGCCAAAACTTTTCACTTTGTCGTTGTGAATGCGAACGCGGTTGTTGCTGCCTCTTCTTCTCATTGCTGTTTTTGTTGTTGCTGTTGTTGTGGCAGTGTGGCTGGTGGCATGCGTAGCCTGCTTTGGTTTTGCCATTCGATGTCAATTTAAAGTTTTTGCTTTTTTATTGTGGCTGGGATAAAGTTAGCAAAGCGCAAAAAGTTTCTGCTCGAGCATTGTGTGTGTGTGCGAGAGGACGCAGCTGCCGCAAGCTGCAAAGAATGGCGAGGGGAAGTAGGGGCAGGGCTGGCTCTAAGCTGAAGCATAATCGATTTGCTTTTGGCTTTTCATTTTAATAATTTTTTCCTTTACTTGCAGCTGTGGCAAGTAAGCTGCGCAAGCAACCTGCAACAAAGTGCGGCAACAATTACGTGCGGCAAACAAGCAGCAAGAGCAGCAGCGAAAAAATGTTGCCACTGCCACGGCTGCAATCGACAATGGCGCAGTAAAAAACTGGGAATAAAGAAAGTAAGGAGAGGGATTAGGGCAAGAGAGAGAGGGAGAGAGAGAGGGGGAGGAGAGAGAGAGAGAGAGAAGAGCGAGAGTAGAGCGGGTAAGCTGACTGCCAAACTGGGTTAAAGACTTTGGGCTTCCCTTGACATTTGGCGCCCCGTGGCAGGTGCATTCGAGCTGCAGCGCCATAATTGAGGCACGTGCCAACACAAAAAATATCGAGTGGCGAGTGGAGTGTGTAAAGAGGGGTTAGGAGTGGGGCGTGGCCGCGAGCAACAACTGTTATTTGTAATTAATTATTTATTATTTAGCAACTATTATTTATAATGCATATTGCATGCAGCTAATTTATTTATATTACACGCAGCAAACCGCAACCAAACGCAGCGCCCACTGAGCACAGTCCGTCCCCTTCTCGAACACACACACACTCTCTCTCTCCCTCCCTCTCTCACTGCCTTTCACTCACTCAACGCTGGCAGCTTGCAATTTTGCAGTTTAATTCAATTGCAGCTGATTAAAAATTAATTTCAAATTAAATGTGCGCTCAATGAAATTGCAGTTATCAATGTGGGAGAGAGAGGGGAAGAGAGGGAGAGTGAGAAAGAAGAAGAGAGAACAAGCACGAAAGCTACAGTCGAGTGTATTTGACTGGGATATATACTTGCTACCCAGCTGACCAAAACGATTTCTTAAATATACAATATAACTGTTATGTTAAGCGTTTTGTGTTGCATATTTTAAGGAGAGGTTTGGAAATCACTAACTTGTCGAATTCTTTTCTCAATTACTTCTATGTTCATTATATAATCGCAACCAAACTTTTAGATGTCATTTGTGCGTTGATAGTTATTGTGATTACTAAATATGAACTGTTCTGCACTAAAATTACGCTTGCAATTCGATTTCTTATCGATTTACGGGGCGTCAATGGGTGTGGCCAAACTCTAAAACAAACTTGCTTATAACACATATTGATACCAAATTTGTTAGCTCTAGTTATTATAGTCTCCGAGATATAGATTATTAAACGGTAAAACAGACAGACGGACAGAGACACAGACAGGCAGACAGACTGACAGATAGACAGACAAATAGACAGAAAGACAGACAATGAAAGACAGACAGACAGACACACAGACAGACATGGCTTTATCGACTTGCCTGTTGATGCTGATTCAGAATATATATAGATTGTGGTATCGGCTACGCCTCCTTCTGCCTATTACATACATTTCCAGTTGTCGCAAAGTTATAATACCCTCTACACTATTAATAACGGGTATAAAAACTACGTTCGATAAGCTCATAACAGATAATTGACATGAAATGTCAGCTGGGCAGAATAGTTTGAAGCTGTCAGCAAATGTAAAAAATTCAATGCGTGACCCAGAGAAAGAGAAAGACACACACTCCATCACCCTCACCCTCACACTCCCTAGCACACCCCTATACAGTAAGACACCAGCAAATGGCAAAAGTTGCTCGAAACTTACACAATGCTGGACTAATAAGTACACGAGCAGCAGCAACAGCAACTGTAGCTGAAGCGGAAACGGAAGTTGTTCGAAAGTCCGTTGAAATCAATTTTAAAGGTAAACTTGTTACAACTTGCACAACAAAACACACACACACACACAATCACACTCGCACAATGGACAAATGTAAAACTAATTGCAATGCTCATTATACCCAGTACAGACTGTACCTGCGCCGCGGGGAGTTTTTGTGTGTGAGAAAAAAGAGAAGAGAAATATGGCATATCATACATAATCATGATAATGGCAATTGCGGTGAATATGCATTATAATAATTGCATATTCATAAATTACCTCTGTGTGCGTGTGTGTTTTATGCGTGAATGAACTGCAGGCAAAGTTGCGTATACGCAGCGTGGCAGCTCGAATTTCCTATTAAAGTGAAAGAAGAGAAGGTAACCTACGCAGTGCATAATGAGGCAGGTATAGAGATTGCTATGACAGAGTTGATATACTTTATTATGGCGCTTTATAGCGTAACTATAAATTACAAAGGTCCGTATTGCGTATACGCAGTGTGCAACGAACTGCACTTGTTGAAAGTATTATATTGCCTTTAGATTATATATATAAATTATATATAGAAAGAAAGAAGAGACTTACCCAATGGTTTTAGTTGCTCAATGCGCATCTATTAGTCGCGTCAGCATACAGTAGATTGCGTATACGCAGTGTGTATCGAGTTGCCGTCATTAGACTGTAAGAAAAGTACATTAACTGTTGATTACTGTGTGTATTATAAGAATTTCTTTAGCTTATATGAGTAATCCGACTAAGTAAGCTCTTTACTGAGCACCTACAAGGCTTGTAGACATAAAGTAGAATGCGTATACGCACTGTGAGCTGTAGTAAGAGATTGAATGAGTATTGAATGAGTTATTGAATGCATTATATAAGCTTACTGGTGACTAATGCTAATGGTAACTTGTGTATACGTAGTGCAGATCAAAGTTACCTTTTTGATTGGCAAATAAACGACAGATGTAAAGGATGTAAATTCATACCATAATACTCGTATCTAGCTGCTTACTACCTAAGCTCTTTATAGCGCATCAACAAGTCACATTAACCAATGGAACATTGTGTATACGCAGCATGTACCTAAGTTTCCCTTTATATTGACTAAGCAACGACAAAGGTAAATATAGGTATTATATACTTATCTGTATATTTATCTATCTATCTTTATATATATCTATCTATATCCATTTTTATCTATCTATGTCTATCTGTCTATCTATAATGTCTACTTGCTTACTGTCACAACATAGGTCAAATATATCTTAAAGATCGCAATAGAAACAAACTATACTGAGATTACTGAGAGATTTACACTCCCCCAAAATACTTTAGCTCTTTACAGCGCATCTATAAGTTGTGCAGGCCTATATTCCTTGCCCTGTTGTTGTTGTTGATGGGCCTGCCAAACATTGTTGTTGTTGTTGCAATTGAAGTTGCCGCTGCCAGTGTTCCTGCCTGTGTTCCTGCCTGTGTTTCGCTGACTGTAACTGCGGCCCTTATCGATTGTGCCACACATATGTAGAGTCACACTAGCACAGACGCACACACACACACAAAAACATGTAACATTTATGTAGTGTATGTACGTGCTCCAGAT
Organism: Zaprionus camerounensis; assembly: GCA_018904165.1. Lineage (NCBI taxonomy): Eukaryota > Metazoa > Arthropoda > Insecta > Diptera > Drosophilidae > Zaprionus > Zaprionus camerounensis. The sequence continues at coordinate 2,144,743 of JAEIFS010000037.1, forward strand.
GCGCACCATTAGCGTCGCTACCACTCCCCGCTACTCCCGTTCCCTGCCTCGCCCTGCTTCCCTTGCAAAAGTTGTGAGAATTTATTTGCCTCATTTTGTGCACATTGTTTGGCTGTGCTGGAATCTGCGTGTTGTGTGCTGCACGCTGGAAAAGTTGCAACGCTTGCAGCAGCAATTAAAACCAAGCACACACACACACACACAGAGACCTAAACCCTTTACCCCCTTTGGCACCCCTCTTTCCTAACGCACTGCACTTTAATGAACTCCCCACGAGAAACTTAATTTTGTGCTGCAAGCTAATGGCAATTTATGCGAGTTAATAATCGCTTAAAAGCCTTACTGAAGAGTGAGTAAAAGAGAGCGAAAGTGAGAGCGGAAAGAGAGAGAGAGAGAGAGATAGCGCATGAATCAGCCGCAATTTGGCGCAGTCAACGTTTGCAATCAGCATTATCAAAGCCCATTTAATTCACATAAATCTGACGAAAGTTGTTAAAAACCCATTTAAAACTGTCGCCATAATGAACGCATCGCTTGCCATCTCATCCCAGCTTTCCGTTACGTCTTCATCCAGTCTTAGTCCTTCTCCTCCCTCTCTCCCTCTTCTCTTTCCGCCTGCTACTTCGTTTGGCAACTGCAAAAATGGCAGCTGCAGCTTGCAACTTGGCAGCCTTTCACTGGGGATGTTAATTAGAAAACTCTTGAAAATTATTAAAAACTTTCGTGGGTTGTCAGACGGTACGACCCACCCCCCCCCCCTTTTTTTGCCACGACCCCCTTCACTCCTAACCTCAACGATGAAGAGTTGCCAACTTTTGCAGCCAGTTTCCAGCGCTGCCAGATACTTAAAAACTTTACACGCCTTTTCCCCATTTTGGAAGCCACTCAAATCTGCCAGCGCTGCCAGATAATTAAAACTTTTGCCAGTGACTGAGTGCGGCTTGCAATCAATTGCAATAGAGAGAGCAAAGTTTTTAGAATCGAGAAATGGGTAAGCGAAAGATTGTCAGTTAGATGATATAGTGCAACGATTTTGTGGAAACTAGTGGAGAGTGTGTGGTATGATGTAAGGGAAAGCTGTGCTTAGTTTGATGGGAATATCTTGAAATAAAACTAAGATCTGGCAATAATTCCAATGGTATTGAAGGTATATATTATTATATGCTGCTTAAATTTGGAGGGTGTATAAAAAAGTTGATAATAGTAAAGTCTGACAAGTTGTATTTAGATATCTTAAAATATAACAAAGATCTACCAATGATACTTATTATAATTAAACGATATATATTGTTATACTGCTTAAATTTGGGTGGTCCATAAAAATCTATATAACAGTAAACTGTGTTGACTGTCACTGAGATATCTTGAAAAATAACAATGTAAATCAAGAATTCTTATGATAATCAGGCCTTATTTTGTAGAGTACATAAAAATCCCTATAGCAGTAAACTGTATCAGGTTTTGATTAATCTATGTATCTTGATTGAACCTTAAAGAAAATCAAGAATTCTTATTGTAATATATTGTTTATAATGCTTAAATTTGGGGGACATATAGACAACTTCCTCAATACTTTGTATACTCTGTTGAGTTTTATTAAGATATCTTAAGAAGTAGCTAAGAATTCTTATGATATCTAGGCAGTATATCGTTTTTACTGCTTACAGTTGCTTACAGTTTTTAAATATTATATTTGCTGTGTTAGGTTTGGTTGAGTGTATAGAACCTTAAAGAATTTTTATAATATTTAAGTCACATTTTATTTTATACTGCTGAAATTTTGTGAATTTATCAAGAATACTTGATAAATAAGTACTGTGCTGAGTTTAGTTGATACATATAGCAAAACATCAAAAAAAACACTTGAAATTCTCAAAAAAGAAAGGCGAAATATCTTTAAACATTGCTTAAGTGTAAAGAGTCTATAGCAAACAACAAATTTGCAAACTGGGTTAACTTTGATTGAGATATCTTAATAAATACCCAACACATATTAAGAAATTGTATCATAAAAGAGATATATATAAATAAACATTACTTAAATTCAAAGTAAACCTTATAGAAGTAAACTGGGTTAAGTTTAATTACGATTTCTTGATAAGTAGCAAATAAACAGCAAGCATACTTATGTTCATTGATACCTTTTGAATGAAAGCTTAAACGCCACATCTGTTTATGTTCATGATCATGAATATATATAATATATATATTATTTACAGACACAATTACTTCCTTGTGTACTCTGACTACATTCACGAGCTGTAAATTTTCCACTGTCACGTGGCATTTCTCCAGCTCACGTTGACGTCACTGTACCCCCCTCTCACATTTTCCCATATCAACTTGCGACTAATTTTGATTGACACTTATTCTAATGCCCCTTTTGGGGTCCATTCGCAACTATTTGAAGCTCCATTCAACAGTTTAAACTGGCAATAAGCATAGCTATACTAATCCATGGATCGGGTTAACTGCGTAATTCGCACTCTCGACCCACTAAGCAAGTTCATTGCAACCTCGTTAGCACCTTTTATTAGTGCCAATTAGGCTGCGGCTAGGGCAGCCACAAATAGATTGCCCCACAACGACGCAGATCAAGATAAACTGATGCGAATCCACATCAAACCAGATAAGCCGGAAAAACAATTTCACAATGAGAAATGTCATCTGAATCTCAGCATTGTGGTTCTTCTCTCTCTCTCTCTCTCTCTCTCTCTCTCTCTCTCTCTCTCTCTCTCTCTCTCTCTCTCTCTGTGTGTGTGTGTGTGTGTGTCTCAATCTGGTGATGTCGTCAGTCAACGAGGCAACCTCAAAGTGTGTGCACTGCTTCAGTTGTGAGCTGGCAAGATGCCCGAGCAGACAAAGATTGTGATCAGTGCGGGCAAAGCAGAGCAGAAAGAACAGGCAGAGAAGCCCAAGGAGGAGTGGGGCAATGGGTTGGAGTTTCTCTTCTCCTGCATCTCTCTCTCCGTGGGATTGGGCAATATTTGGCGGTTTCCCTATATTGCCTTTCAGAATGGTGGTGGCACCTTTGTCATACCCTACTTGATTGCGCTACTCATCATTGGCAGACCTTGTTACTTTCTGGAGATCTCATTGGGTCAGTTTCGTGGCGGTGGCGTCTTGCGTGCCTTCGACCTGGCGCCAATACTGAAAGGCGTTGCTGCGGGCCAAGTCCTAGCCACAGGTGCCTCCATTACGTATTACTCCAGCATTATGGCGCTTACACTGCGCTTTCTGCTGGCCTCCTTCAGTGCTGAGCTGCCTTGGAGCAGCTGCCGCGAGAGCTGGGGCAGCGATTGCCTTGATGGCAACAGCAGCTACAGTTCCATCAATGCCACGGGCAAAATGTCACCCGCACAGCTTTACTTTGAGTAAGTGCAGCAAGCCTTCCTCTCCTTCCTCTATTTACTCTTTCCTCCCTCTCGCTCTCTCTCTCTAGGCGTGAAATCCTCCACGAGCTGCCCAACATTGACAATGGGCTGGGTCTGCCCAATTGGCAACTGGTTGCCTGCCTGGCTGTGGCCTGGCTGATCATTGGTGGCGTTCTCATACGTGGCATCAAGAGCAGCGGCAAGGCAGCCTACTTCCTTGGTGTGTTTCCCTACGTTGTTCTGCTGTTGCTGCTGCTACGTGCTCTCACCTTGCCAGGTGCCTGGGATGGCATTGTGTACTTCTTCAAGCCACAGTGGCGTGAGCTACTGAATCCTCTCGTCTGGTATGCAGCTGTCACCCAAGTCTTCTTCTCCTTGGCCATTTGCTTTGGCACGCTGATCACCTACGCCTCGTACAACAATTTCAACAGGAATGTTTACAAGTGAGTAAGGCATAGATACCCATGCAGCATCCTTGCTAATCCTCCTTTCTCTTCCTACCTCCCCCTAGTGACATTGTCATCATCACCACCATGGACTCCTGTTCGTCCATCATCGCGGGCTGCATTACCTTCGGCATCTTGGGCAATCTGGCCAAGCAAACAGGCATCACGGACATTGGCAGCGTGGTCAAGGGCGGCGCTGGTCTTGCCTTCATCTCGTATCCCGAGGCAATTGCCAAGTTCGAGTATGTGCCACAGGTAAGCTATCGAGAACAGACAGCGCCTTGTGCGCTCTAAAGCACAACTACCTAAAGATGTTCGCGGTCCTTTTCTTCCTCATGCTCTTCGTCTTAGGCATTGGCAGCACTGTCGGCATGGGATCCTGCATATTGCGAATTGTGCGCGACCAATTCGGACAACGTGCTGGACCCAGTTGGGCCCTGGCTGGCGGACTTGCCACATTGGGCTTTGCTGTGAGCATCGTCTACATGACACCGGGTGGACAATTCATATTGAACCTTGTGGACTTCTATGGTGTCTCCTTCACTGCCCTCATACTGGCCATTGGTGAGCTGCTCGCCGTTGCCTGGTTCTATGGTGGGTACAGTGACAGAAAGCACAGGCTATGGCTATTAATTCCATAGCTTTCTTTCTCTTCTCTCTTCTCTCCCCCTGCCCTCTTTGACAGGCGTGCGTCGCTTTTGTGCGGACATCAAGTACATGATGGGCATCGAGTTGGGCTGCTATTGGCGCATCTGCTGGGCCTATATCACCCCAGGCCTGATGACGGCAGTGCTACTGTATACCCTCGTGGACATGTCTGCCCTAACATACAAGGGCGTGGCATATCCGACCATGGCACATGGTAAGCATGCAGCATTAAACGAGGCAGAGAGTGTGGAAGGAGAAACAGGCAGTGCATGCTTACTTTGCTGCACATATTTCATGCATTTAATATATACTATATACATATATATATATATATATATATATATATATATATATATATATATATATATATATATATATTATATATACTATATTAATTCCTAAACTATATTCTATATTATTCAAATACCTTGTGGCACATGCATTCGCTTGAAATAGCAAAGATTTGTGCTGACGTGCGGCAAAGCACGATATATTTAAATCTAGTGCACAAGATATACCCTGTAATAGCAGAGAGTATACCTAAAGGGTAGCTATGCACATTCAAACAACTTTAAATGGAAAGCAAGTCATGTCTAACCTTAGTTATGACAGCTTTCCTTTAAGATTCACTTCATTTTCCATCACTCAATTTAACACAAAGTCTCTCCAGCTTAACTCAACTTACAGGGTATGTGCAAGTCAACCAGTACTTATACTCTCTAGCTGCCGCTGTCAGCTTTCATTTGTGGGTGCATTAGCAAAGCTTTTAGTCACGTTTTCTAATGGAAACTCTCGTGCTGCCTTCAATCAACATTTAAATTCGTAAAATCTATCAAATTTTCCATATACATACATAATCTATAATTCATGCCATCTCTCTCCCCCTTTCTCTCTCCCTCTCTCTCTGCAGTATTTGGCTGCTGCCTGGCTGCCTTTGGTCTATTGCAGTTGCCTGGCTGGGCGCTTTATGCGGTCTACAAACAGCGCAAGTTGCGTGGCAGCTTCTGGCAGGTGAGTTTGCCACAGGTTTTTATACCCTCCCTTTACCCCCTCAATAATTATGCTCCCCCCCTCTAGCGTCTACGTGCTGCCTGTAGACCGGCAGAGGACTGGGCACCTGCCAATGCACAGTTGACACAGCAGCAGCAGTAGCAGTGGCACACACGCTGCGTATACGTAATGCCAACGATGTGTAGTAAATAAATATGAGAAAGCAGTTTCGAAATTGGTTATAATAAAAAAAGCAGAATGTACAAAATACTATGAAATAAAAGTGCAGCTGACAGCGGAAACAACAAGCAAGAGGAAGAGAAGAAGAACAGGAAGTGGAAGAGGAGAAGAAAGAAGAGGAGGAAGCAGAGTGAAGCATGGGTTTTAATTACCTCTGGGCAAAGCTGTAGCCACGTCTGCAGCCATGTGACGAAGCTGCTGCTGCATGTCATTGCCTGGGCGTGGCAACAGGGGCGTAGTGTGTGTGTGCGAGTGTGTGTGTGTATGTTGTGACTGTGCTTGAAATGCCAGACATGTCGGCAATGCGGAAATGCGCAAATATCAAATGAAAACAAGCGAACGAAAGCGTAAATAAAACATTTTCCTCGCTGTTGTACAACGGACTCATTTAGCGAGAGGGAGAGAGAAGGATGAGGGTAGAGAGAGGGAAGAAGGAGAGAGGGAACTAACAGAGAGGGAACAAGAAGGGAAGGAACACGTAGGAAAAGAACACAGAGGGAAGAGGTATGGAGAGAGGGAAGAAGTAGAGTAACAGGAGAGTAGGAAAAGGGAGAGAGTAAGGTGACAGGAGAGAGAAGAGCAGGAGAAGGGAAAGGGACACAGGAGAGAGCGGTGGGAAGGAGTAACCGGAACAGAATAGAGAAGAGAGGGGAGAAGGAAAGATGAGTACACTGGAGAAGGGAAAAGGAGAGGAGCTAGAGTTCGATAGAGGAGAACAGAGAAGAGGATAGTGCAGAAAAGAGTTTGGAGCATAGATGAGAACATAGAGGGGAGCATAGAGAGCAGTAGAGAGGGAAGTATAGAGGGCAGCAAAGAGGGTAGTATAGAGAAGAGAAGAGAATAGAGAAAGAAGGATACAGAATAGTTTAGAGAGAAGAACATAGAGCAGCACAAGTCGAGGAGTATGGAGAAGAGGAGTCTGAGAAGTCTCTCTCTGCCACTGCTCGCGAAGGGGTTAAGGCTGCTGCTGGCTAACAAATCAAAATGGCGCACAGCAGGCGCTTGCATGTGTGTATATGTGTGTGTGTGTGTATTAGTGTTTGTGCCTCTGTGTGTGTGTGTGACAAAGTTCAAATGTAAATATGCAAAAGCGAAGCGTGCGAAATGCTTTTCACAGAGTTTGTCGTCCGTTTGCTCTGGCTGTTGGCACGCGCTGTGATTGTGTGTGTGTGCCAATGTGTCTGTGCGAGTGTGTGTGTGTGGCATGTATGTGTTTGTATGCCAGTCTGTATACATGTGTCTGCTTGTGTGCGTGTCGCTCTGTATGCGCGCATCAGTTGTCAAAAAGTGACAGTGTTAAATTTTTTCGCATTTCTTGCTAGTTGAACCACCCCTTATCCCCCTACCTCTTCCCTCCCACTCCGCACCTACTCAGCTCTTTTCAGTCAGGCTAACAACCTTTGTTGTTGTCGCATCACACAATAGCAACAACAACAAGAGCAACAAGAGCAACAACACGCATTGAAGTGTGTGTTGACTTTGACTGACGCGCTGTTAACCGTGAAGTGTGTGTGCTTCTGTGTGTGTGTTTGTGTGTGTGCGTGAATGAGCTTTGGTGACGACGTCACAAACTCTTGCTGGCATTGCGTGCCTTCAGCTGGCACACCCACAAACACACACACAGACATAGAACACGCACAAACACAGACAGCGACAAGTGGAAATAGACGCCATGTTGGTTGCGTTTTACCTTGTACCCTGTAATAGAAGAGAGTAGCCCGAAAAGGGTAGTCTAGCTAACTAAATATTCACTTAGTTATATGTATACTATAATATTTTAGAGGGTATATCAGGCCAGACTTCTAGCTCTATAGCATGTATATAATTTTAAAGTGTATATTAGTTTTCATCTCTGGCCCTACAGACGCTAAACTGCTAAAATAGTTGCCTAATTACGTTATAAATACAATGCTAAAAGAATATCACGCTTCTTACAGGGTATCTCTTAAGTAAACTCCCTTCCCAAATTATATCAAGCCTGATCTCTGTCAATATAGTAGTTAGACTTCAACATCTTTGGCCACAAATCTGCCACACTCACTGTAAATACAATACTCAAACATTCTATTTATTTTTTTGGCAGTTATAGTGCAGATCTCTAGCTTTTTAATAGCTAGACTGCTGAAATTTGTTACCTTATACCTCATCTTTATATTAATAAACATTTCCAATACACTCTACAGGGTATCTGTCAAGTAAAACCCTTTCTCCCTAAGCTGTTTTTGTTTTCTTTTTTTGTTTATTGCTTTAACGATGCGCGTAAATCTTGACATACTTTCAGCTGAACAGCGGCGTCATCAACAGCCAAAGGGCGAACAACGCATACACACAGACAAGCAGCAATACACACACACACACATGCAGGCACACACACACACGCATACACACGCACACACACGCACATTGACAGTCGCAGTTATAGCTGCTTGTCGCTGGCAGCCATAAAGTACGTTTCATATTCGTGCAGCTGTCACACGCACACACACACACATATATACACATGCATAGTCAGACAGTCAGTCAGTCATGCAGGCACACATGCATTTGCATTAGACAAGTGCCTCAGCTGTCCACAGTTGACTGGCCATTCATCCTGCAATTCCTGCATCCATTTATGTAAAGTGCCTCAAGTTGTTAAGGCCAGCGACGCCAACTGCGCCGTCAACTGCGCCGTCAACTGCGCCGTCAACTGCGCTGTCGACTGCAAGCTATATACCTGCATAACAAGCTCAAGCCAAAGTGCCGACTGCAGTTTTGCCTTTTTGATTATGAATATGAAAGCGACTCCACTCGAAATTGCACTTTACAGAATTTTGGATACCCAGAGCGGGAGGCAAAGGGGGCAGTAGCAGTGGCAGTGGCAGAGGCAGGGGCAGTAGCAAGTGGCAACTGTAGCAGCTGCAAACTGCAATGCCAAAACATAACATGTTTATCATGTTTTCGTGCTCTGCTGCATATCATGCACTGGCCAACATGTCGTATACTCAATATATCCATGTTTTCACTTTATCGAGAGTTGTTGTTGCTGTTGTTGTTGTTGTTGTCGTTGTTGTAGCTCTGGCTGAGTTAAGTGCACGTCAATTAAAACGTTAATTGTATTAAATTTCTTACTCAGCACGAGTTAGTTTGTAATTAGCTAAGTTGCGCTTAAATATTCATTGCTTGATTGGATCTGAGAATGAAGCACGAACTTGGACTGAACTCAAGTTGGGTTTGTCAATTGAATTAAAGTTCTTGGGGCAAGATATCGGAGGCGACATCTCTGACTTGTCTTAACTTCCCTCTTTCTATCTTTTCTTGCCTACTCTTGTTGCCCTCTTGCCTCCTCTTGCCTCCTCTTGCCTCCTTTTTGCCTCCTTTTTACCTTCTCTTGTCTCCTCTTGCCTTCTCTTCTCTCCTCTTGCCTCCTCTTGTCTCCTCTTGCCTCTTCTTGCCCCCTCTTGTCTTCTCTTACCTCCTCTAGCTTCCTCTTGCCTCCTCTTGCCACCTCTTGCCTCCTCTTGCCTCCTCTTGCCTCTTCTTGCCTCTTCTTGCCTCCTCTTGCCTCCTTTTTGCCTCCTTTTTACCTTCTCTTGTCTCCTCTTGCCTCCTCTTGGCTTCTCTTCTCTCCTCTTACCTCCTCTTGCCTCCTCTTGTCTCCTTTTGCCTCCTCTTGCCTCCTCTTGCCTCCTTTTTGACTCCTTTTTACCTTCTCTTGTCTCCTCTTGCCTCCTCTTGCCTTCTCTTCTCTCCTCTTGCCTCCTCTTGTCTCCTCTTGCATCTTCTTGCCCTTCTTGTCTCCTCTTGCCTCCTCTTGCCTCCTCTTGCCTCCTCTTGCCTCTTTATCTCGTCTTTCCTGTCTAGACAACATCAATTGTTGTTGTAGGCATAATTGTATAGCTCAGTAGTTGTTGTAGCTCAGTTGTTGTTGTGCTTTAGTTGTTGTACTTGTTGTTGTGCATTCTTTGTTGTTGCCTGCTGCTTTATTATCTAATTTATGTCGTTTACGAGCGTTTGCCGCTTATCAAAGTCACAATAAATTAAAAGACAAGACTGATGGATGCCTCAACACAAATTGACCTGCAGCCCCGCCGTTGCCACCCCCTGAGCTTCGTTGCGCCCACTGTCATACCAAAGCCAATTACGCTTATTACATAATTCAACAACAACAACAAGAGGGAGTGGAGGGGGGGGGGGAAGTTGCTACCGTGAAGATAAACTAAATGAATGTTCAACATCGTCAGCAGAAAAAAAAATGAATACGCCAAGGGAACCGCAAAAGCACCGTGTGGCAGTTGCCTCCAGAGACTGTGGAGGGGGAGGTTAAGGAGAGAGAGTGACGGGGCAGACTAAGCATTGGGGGGTTGCCACTGCCAGCTGACCAAAAAAGTAAAGTCAAACAATTAAGACAGCCTAAAAGCCTTAAGAGCAAGGGCAGGCCGCAATCTTCCTTCCTCTCTCCCTCACTGCCTCAGCGCTGGCCCTGTGCCGCACCCCCATGTGGGCACTCCCAGACTGCCAAAACCAATGCCAGTTCAATGCGTAACTGTCCATCGGGCTGTCCTGCAGCTGAGCTCCTGTTTGAGTCTCCAGAAAGGAGTCGTTGCTCCCCAACGCTGCGTGCTGACAACATAATGCGAATAATGTCGAAAATATTTTCCATGTCTGCTAATGTCTGTTTATGTGTGTGCAAAGTGTGTGTGCGTGTGTGTATGAGGTGTTAGCTAAACCACAGAAAGGGAAAGAGAGAGCGAGAGAGGGGAAGCAAGAGCGAGACAGTGAAATCCTATTAAGAAGTTTGCTATCGCAAATTAAAATCTAAATACGCCAACAAAATGACGGCGACGTCTGCGCCACGGGGGTAACCAGAACAAAAGGCGTTACGCCCACGCAACATGGCCACGCCCATGCACAACCACACACACACACAGAGGAGGGAGGAAGGTAGAGAGGGGCAGGCAGAGCAGTCTGCTTACATTTTGAATTATAAGCAAGCGCAAATTTAATAAAGGTTGTCCCTAAATATATACGCCAAGACAAGGCGAGAAAGGCTGAAGGATAGAGGGGGGAATGGCTGAAGGGCAAAGGAGAGAGGCAAGCAGAGGGAACCAAGGGAAGGCAGTTGCAGAGAGCAGGCCAGCAGGCCCTGCTTGGGGGCAGACTTAAGACCGCGACGAGGACGAAAACGAGGACACACATTGATGTTGAGGACGAGAATGAGGCACAGAGACTATGACAATGTCAAAGAGTTTGTGCTGCACGCAATGTGGGCGTGGCAGCAGCACCAGCTGTGGCCCTGGCCCAGCCAAGCAACAAAAACAATAACAACTTCGACGACGGCAAAGTTTTCACTTTTATTTTTCATTTTACTTGAACTGGCAAATGGCAAAAGTTTTCCCTTTTTGTTGCCGCTTTTTTCTTTCAGTTCTTTTCTTGCTTTTCTTTAAGCCTTTATTAAATTGTATTTGTGTCATTTTATGCTGTATGTGTGTGTGTGTGTGTGTGTCCTGCAACAGCAACAATTGACAGCAAAACAAACGATTGTCATTGTCAAGTGTGTGCGTCAACCTTTGAACCCGCCAAGGGGCATGCACAGCACAGAGCCTGCCCCGGGGCCGCAAACGTGTCTGTGCCTGTGTCTGTCTCTGTGTCTGTGTCTCAATGGCCCAAAATGGCCGCCTGCTGTTGCCTGTCTGGCCCACACTGTGCGTGTGCGTGTGCGTGTGTGCGTGTGCGTGTCATCCCTTTGTGTGTGTGCAGCAGAGGCAGTGGCAGCAACAACAGCTCGTTTTAAATTGAATTGTTAATTTTTGCTTACCCTTTTTACGTCATTGCCTGCTCCACCCTCCCTTGCTCTTCGCTCTTCTCTCCCCTCTCTCCTTTCTCCTTCCTTTCCTCAGCAATTTACTTTGTCCAGCTAGCAAAGCGTAGCTCGCATCCTTTTTTTTTGTGTCTTGTTTCTTGTGCGTCGCTTTGTTTGCCGCTTTTGTGCGCGCTAAGTAAACAAGCCGCTGTCAGTGACAACAATTGACGTTTTGCTTAGAATAAGCTGCCATTTCCCTTCACCCCTACCTACACCTCTCCCTGTCTTTGCCACCTCCCACTGTTCTACCTTAACTCCTGCTGCCTTTTCTTTAGTTCGAACGGCAACAGTTTGCGGCTATTGAAATAATACAAAAACTTAACTCGATTTTACTTTCTTTACCTCTCTCGTTTGTATACCTTCCTCTACCTCCCTCTCTCTATCAAACTCCCTCTTCCTCCTCTCTTCCTCTCCCTCTCTCCTTCCCTCGCTCTCTCTCTCTCTCCCTCTCCCTTCCTCGCCTGACAATACAAGCCTCGTTTCTATTTCTGTCCATCATTTGCATATTCCTGCCAGCACAGCTTCCGCACCTGTACCCATTTCCCTCTCCCTTTTTCTCCCACTCTTCCTCTTTCCTTCCTTCCTTTCTCTCCCTTCCTATGGCCCCCCTGTTGGCCACATTGTTTGCATTTGGCTGCTCTATTCGCTTCCTCTGGCAGAGCATAAATCAAGCGCAAAGCACAAATATTTTTCCAGTGACAACAAATATATATAATGACCTCTCTCTCCCTCTATCTCTCCCTCCCTCTACCTCTCACTCACTCGCTTATCTATCTTCTCCTACCTCTGCCTTTCCCTTCTCTCCTTCTGCCTCCTCTTTCTCCCTTCCTTGCTTATCCTGTTCCTGTTTGCATAGCTGCCCCACACCTGCTATCTCTACTTCTGCCTCTACCTCTGCCTCTACCCCTAGCTCTACCTGCCTCCACATCTGCCCCTGCCCCTGCCCCTGTCTCTACCTCTGCCTGTGCCTCTCTCTCTACCTCCACCTCTATCTCCACCTCCACCTCTGCCCCTGCCTCGGCTGCTGTCACTGTTGACTTCCAATGCATTTGTAACGCTGTCAATTCCTCTTGAATGCTCTAATAAAAGTTAAAGTCAACTTTTCACCTTAGTTTCATATGTTGCAACTGCTTTTTTAGCTTGTTTTCTTGCAGTTAGTTACTTTTAAGCTTGTTTTCTTTTCTACATATTCTTTCTAATGGCCTCATCATCTCTCAAAGTTTAAGGCAACTTTTGTGTCTACTTTCATACGGTATCATATGTTACTGCTTCTTTTCTAGCTAGTTTTCTTCAAGCTACTTACCATCTAGCTGGTTTTCTCTGTTGGAAGACTTGCCAAATGGATTTCTAACTGCTTCTCCAGTTTCTTTTTAGTATATTTCCATATTTTAGTTTTGTTTTATATCATATGTGGAATAGGATTTTATATCTAGCTTGTTTTCATGCAGTTAACTACTTTAAAGTTCGTTTTCTTTTTGTTTGTATCTAAAAACAGTCAAAACAGTTTCTTATTTGCTTTCCTTATACTTTCTTAGTATACATAAAGTTTATAGTACATTTTGCACTATGTATTGTATGATATCGTGTGATACAACATCATCTCTAGCTAGTTGTCAGAAAATTGTTTACTTTTCAGTTTGTTTTCCTTTCAGATTTTAATTAATAGGTTTTATAAAGAGTTTGCTTTAACCTTTTTAACTTCTTCCGAGTTTAAGCCTTAGATTTAACTTATTTTCTTGAATATCATATTATGCAGCTTGTTTTATAGCTAAATTTAAGGCAGCTACTTTCTTGCTAGTTAGTTGTCAAGTCGAGAAATGTTCCAAACGTTCATTCTTATTCTTTCTTCTACACTATTCAACATGTATAGAGTTACACTCCACATTTGAGCTTAGTTAACTGTATGATATCATTTGATTTTGTTTGCTTTCTATCTTCATTTCTAGCAACTTTCTTTCTACTGTTCTCTTTGCCAGAGTTTCCATAGTTTCTTTCCTCTGCTTCCACAATTTCTTCTTCATATCCTCTGCCTTCCCTCCTTAGGGTATTCAAAAGTCTGCCTACTCGTCATCATTATTTGTCGCTGCTGCCAAGGCTTCTTTTTCTTCTTCTACTTCATCGCTGGCATCGCGTTAGTTTTGTTCCATTTTCCGCTGCGCTTTGCTGATTTCGTTTTGATTACGGCAAATTGTTTTTAGTTGCTGTCGGTTTCCGTTTTTGTTATATTGCTTCTTCTTTTTCCACCTCTTCTCCGTCACTGATTTGCGTTTCTTTCATTGCTTTCTATTTGCTGTGGCGAGTTTCAATTGCGGTTTTATGCAATATTCAACAAACACAAATTCCAATTCTCCAATAAAGAAATATTTATGGAATGTCATCAACGATCTGCGGACATAATTACTCGACTAGGTACTCGGTAAGGGGTGCCCCCTTTGGGGGTACTGTGCACCATTACTTGTGTCTTAATTCCACTGACAAGTCCTATGCAAATAAAAATGGCGTGTGCTGCGAGTTCATCAAATATGTATAAACACATTTCTCTCTCTCTGTTTTTGTTTGCAGTGTAATTTGGGAAGGGAAAATAAATGAATGTAGTTAGGGAAATGACTTATGCAATGGATTATGCAAGGTGCTCCAAAGGGAAAAGGCGGGGAGGGGAATAAATAACACTCGAGCTATGTGATATCGCCTCTAAAGTTGCTCGACTTGCACACGCCCTTTGGCGCCTTCTCTGCCCTCTTTCTCTCCTTCCCTTCTCCCTCTAATTTTCCCAATAGTTTTAACCATTTGCTCGCCTGTTTGTTTGCTTATCCCTCCCCCCCGCTTTCCCCCCTTCTCTTGCACTTCTTGCAGGGTATACAAAGCGCAAACATGAAAACGCAGTCAGCAGCAAAAACTTTTTGCTAACGTTCGAATAACAAAAGGCTACCGAGGTCGGAGGTCACAAGGCACGTGCGAGAGTTTTCAAAATGGCGTCCGGCACACAAGCAACAACAACAGCAACAACAACAACAACAACGAGCAGCAGCAGCAGCTAAATTAGTCGATGTTGATGCAGTTTTTGTTCTGCTTCTCCCTCTGCCTCTTCTTCTTCTGCTTCTTTTTCTTGTTCACTGCCTCTGCTTTTGTTTCTCTTCGCAGTTGCTTTTTAGTGGCGTGTCCCTTTTGCTAGTGAACTTTTTAATAGAATCAAAATCGGAGCAAAAAAAAAATGGGAATACAAAATGGAACAGAAAACACTCTACAACTCTAGTGGCAACTCTGGCTGTGGTGGAGGGACAACTCTGTGCCCAAAAAAACTTCAGTTTGTCCATGTTTGCGTCTAATTTCTGGTTCCCTTTTTATACCCCGCGATGATGGTTAAAAGAAGGTATACAAACTGTGTGCAAGTGAAGAAGAAGGCGTCCCAGACACCACAGACTATATATATTGTATATCATATATATGTCTATCTGTCTGTCTGTCTATCTGTCTGTCTGTCTGTCTGTCTGTCTGTCTATCTGTCTGTCTGTCTGGCTATCTGTCTGTCTGTCTGTCTGTCTGTCTGTCTGTCTGTCTGTCTATCTGTCTATCTGTCTGTCTGTCTATCTGTCTGTCTGTCTATCTGTCGGTCTATCTATCTGCCTGTCTGTGTGTCTATCTGTTTGACCTTCTGTCTGTCTATCTATCTGTCAGTCTGTCTGTCTAACTGTTTGTCTGTCTGTCCATCTGTCTAACCATCTGTCCATTTATCTTCTCGTCTGCCTGTCTGTCTGTCTGTCTGTTTGACCTTCTGTCTGTCTATCTGTCTGTCTCTCCGTCTGTCTGTTTGTTTGAACACCGATATCTCAGCTATTATAAAAGCCAGATACACCAAATTTGGCATAATGGTTCCTCTATACCATACGCAGACTACAAGTATTTCAAAATACAGATGCCACACCTACCGCCTCCATAAATACATAATACATGTTTTAAATTCTAATTGTAACCCACTTATAAAAGATATAACTTGCTGACTTTGACGTATACTTAACTGACTATAGCAACTACCTAATCTGCAAATTACAATCCAATCAGATAATAAACACAGAAGTTATTCACTCACTCAGGGAAGGGTATCTTGTAGTCGGGCTCTCCCGACTGCATCGTTTGTCTGCTTGCCTCTCTCGCTTTGCCCCAGCAATTATGCTACATTTGACAGTCTCTGTGTCTAACTCTCTGTCTCTACTATTTCCCTCTCTCTTTCCCTTCCTATTTCCCTTCCTATTTCCCTCTCTATTTCCCTCTCTTTTTCCCTCTCTCTCTCCCCTTCCCTCTCTCTCTCCCTTTCACTCTTTCTCTGTTTGTTCTTTTGCCATTGCATCATTTCTCGTTATAATGCAAATTGCTTTGCTGCTGCTGCGTTTCGCATCTGTGTCAGCTGTCAAGTTGACATTTGGCATTCTCTCTTTACCCCCCCCCATCATCCTCTCTCTATTACCCTCTCTCTCTCCCCTCTTCCTCATCCCCTTCATCAAATATCAATTTCAGTTTTAAGAGCTGACAAATTGCATGCAAATGCAGCGCAAATTGAAATGAATGCACTCAGCAGGGAATGGGAGAGAAAGACAGAGAGAGGGATGGGGAGGGGGAAAGCAGGTTGGCTTGATAGATGAGCTAAGCAGTTGGGGGCGCACTGTGGGCGTGGTCATAATCAGCAGCGATCTCTGTTGCTGCTGCTTCTGCTTCTCCTTGGCTTGCCAGCAAATTATTGCGTGGCAACACATTCGCTCACGTATGCGCGGACTTATGTCATATTCATGTGGCACCCCCTCTCCTCCTTCTTTCTCTAACTGCCTCACACACATGCCACACCCACCTACACACACACACACACACACATACATGTGAGCAGACAGGCAGCACGCTTCGATTAAACAAACCCGCTCAAATATGCATTGACATTGAGTCAACGACAAAAGGCGAAGCACAAGGAGGTAAAGTGGGAGGGACAGAGCAAGAGGAGGGATAAGGCAAGGCACAGGGTGAGGGGGGAGAGTGAGGTAAAAGAAGTAGCTGCAAGATAAGAAGGAGTAAGGAGAAGGGCAAGGGAAGAAGTGGAACAAGAAGAGGGGCAAGGAAAGGCAAGAGAGGCGTGAAACGAAAAGGACAAAGAGAGGGGCAAGGCGTGGCAACAAAGGGGCGTAAGGAGATGAACAATGAGAGGGGCCAGTTGAGGAACAGGGGGAGGGGTAAGCCAAGGAGCAGACGGAGTGAGAGAAGAAGAGGTGCAAGCAGATTGGCAAGCGGCAGAGCTAAGGAAAGAGGCAAGAAGAGGTCCACAAAGACAGGCGCAAAGAGATGGCCAAGAAAAGGGGCAAGCAGAAGAAGAGCAAGAAGAAGTGCAAGAAGAGAGGCAAGAGGAGGGGCAGGGGTACTGCAGGGTAAGAAAAGAGGCAAGGAAAGGGGCAAGGAAAAAGGCAAGAAAAGGGGAAAGGAAAGAAGCAAGGAACGGGGGCAAGAAAAGAGGCAAAGAAAGGGGCAAGAGGCAGACGCAAAGAGAGGGGCAAGGAGCAATGCCAAGGTGAGGTGCAAGGAGAGGGACAAGCGATTGCAGAAGGAAAGGAACAAGGAACAGGGATAAAGAACAGAGGCAAGAGCAGGAATGGGCCAAGGAATTCCCCCCCCTGCCAGTCAAAGGTCAAAGCATTGACTAGAGAGAGAGACAGACAATTGCATAATACGCGCGCAACTGTCGACGGTCTGCGTTTAGCGGTTTTCAAGCTGTTGTGGTTGCGGCTAATTAAGGCTGCGCTGCGCTGCGCTGTGCGTTTGGGCGATTGCATAAGCCAAGAAGGAAGCAGCAAAGGACGACGGGGCACAAAAACGCAAACGCAAACGAAGCGAGCTCGTTCAGCTGTCAGTGCCAGTTGCAAATGTCAACGCACACACACACACACACACATACGAGTAAACCCCTTTCTATGTGTGTGAGCGCTTGCGTAACGTAAAAGTAGCCTTGAACTGCAGCCTGACGCTTTCAATGGATTTGCATGCCACACTGCTGAGCTGCCTGCACACACACACACACAGACATACACTTCAAACAAATATACACTCTCACATACACATACAAACATACTCTCTTCTACACACACACACTGCTTCAAACAGTTCCAAGGTCACGCCAACGCCAGCGTTGCAAGTGACACAAAGGGTTAAAGGGATATACGTTATAAGGCCTTGCGAATGTATGTGTGTGTGTGTGTAGGGGTGTGTGTGTGTGTGTGTGTGTGTGTAGTGGTGTATGTTTGCGTGTGTTGTTGCATTTGTATTTGTTGTGCTGTCATGCCGCAACCGAAATGTCAGAAAACTGTCGCAAAGTTTTGCCTAATTGGCACTTTACAACAACTGCAGCCAGAGGAGAAGAAAGAGAGAGCGGAAGAGAGCAGGAGTGCGGAAGAGAGCAGCAAAGTAAGCACAGGCACTCCGGCAACAACAACATTAACAGAAGAAGCGCTAGCAACAACAACAGTAATAGCAACAGACTGAGCTCAAGCAAGCAACAACATTAACAGAGCGAAGGCGAGCAAGCAACAACAACAGTAACAGTAACAGAGGGAGAAATTATAAATAACAACATTAACAGAGCGCAGGCAAGCAGGCAACAGCAACAGTAACAGAGTGACTCCCAGCAACAACAACAGTAACAGTAACAGAAGGAATGCAAGTACGCGGGCAGCAACAATAACAATAACAGTAACAGAGCGAGCTTCGCCAACAACAACAACAACGAAAGAGCGCACTCCAATTCCAACTGCAAATCACAAGCCTCTCTTCCCCCCCACTGTTTTTTTGACATGCAATAACTGTTAAACACGCAGAGTTGAGAGTCAGCGGCAAAGTTGTTAAAAGGCGAGAAAGAGAGGGAGCAAATGTAGGCAGGCAAACGAGCAAAGCAAAGCAAAGGCAAAGCAAAAGCAACAACAGTTGAATAATGACGTCAAAAGAGCAGAGACAGCAGCAGTAGCGCTGCGAGGCTCTGTCAGAGAGAGAGAGGGTTGCCAGATCAACAGCAGCAAAAGGATATTAATTGCGCAAATTGGTAAACAAGTTTAATTACGTATTTGACTAGTTATGCTGCATTAGTTAGCGGGTGTGCATGTTCAATAATATAATTAATATTTATAAACAATAAAATAACATAATAATATATTAGAATAGAATATACTAAAATATAATATAACATAATACATTGTAATATATTATAATAGTAATAAATTTTGTATTTAACAAGTAAAACAGTCTTTATGCACATTTCCCCCTCCTCCCTTCACCACGTTTGTGTGTCTCAATTATTCTCACCTAATGTCTTTGGCTTTTTCTTGTTATTTGAGTCACCCTCGCGCAAACACACACACACACACACTCCAACACACACACGCACTTATACAGAGCGTGAGCAAACAACTCGGGAATCCAAACGTGCTGCCCGGCAAAGCTATTTAATGCCCTTTTTCGCTTCTGGTTACCGTTGCTGCCTCTCACACTTCCTCCCCCCCCCTGTCTACCACACTTTCTCCTCCCCCCAGGCCAATAGAAATTGCTATTTGGTTATGCTGGCAGCTCTTTCATTTGCTCGCTTTTGCTGCTTTTTCCCCACTGTGTTTTATTTTTTTCTTCGCCTTTCTCTCTTTTGACTGCGTTGTGTGCAAGTTGGTCATAAAAATGGAGTAACATTTATGACCCACATCAGGAAAACACACACACACACACAGATAGAAGGAGACGCCAAATGAGTATGAGAGGGGTGAGAGGGAAGGAGAGGCGGAGAAATGGCACTGAAGTAAAAATTGCGAGTCTGCTGCGTGTTCGTATTGCATAGCTGTGTGTGGGCGTGTGGGAGGGGCGTGCGAGTGGGCGTGGAGGCGTGGGCGTTGTTGTGGGTTCTTTTTGTGGGCGTGCCGACGCCTGCAAGCGCGCAGCATTCACAAGGATATTTTATTTTTAGTGTTATTTTTTGTTGTTTGCTTCTTTCTGTGCTTTTCTTATTATTGCCCCGCGTGCTTGCCACACTGTGCTCAGTTTGCCTCACTGTGCTTGGATTGCTTAACAGTGCTTACCCCACTGTACCCCGCTTGCTTCACTGTGCCTTGCTTTCCCCACTGTATCTTACTTTCTGCACTCTATTTCCAATACCCCACTGTGCCTGTTTTGAACCACTATGCCTCGTTTGCCCCACTGTGCCTTGCTTGTCCCACTGTTCCCTACCAACCCCACTGTGTTCTACTTGCACCACTGTACCTTGCTTGTCCCACTGTACGTAGTTTGTCCCACTAATCGTCGCTTGCCCCACTGTATTAAACTTGACCCACTCTGCCTTGCTTGCCCCACTGTGCCTTGCTCGCCTTTGTCGTTACTTTTGCCAACTCCTTTTCACCTGCTGCGCTGCTGCCTTAACTCTTCAAATTGCCGTCGCTCTGGCAGCGCTGCCACCGCCGTCGCCGCTAGCTTCAGTTTTCGCCGCCAAATCGCCGCCGACGCCGCACAAATTTTTCAAGGGTAAATATGCGTATCGGATTTTGTTGAGGTGCGCAAGGATTTGCGTGTCTCAAACACATATAAACAGAAGCACACACACACACACAGACAGACACACACTCACACTTTACTCTTAACTCATTTCGCTCGATAGTTGAGTGAGTGAATGAGTGAGTGAATGAGTGAGTGAGTTATGTACCTAGTGAGTATGCAAGTCTGTGCTTGCCCACTTAATGCTAGCCTGCAGTTAACTTACCGTTACTTCTGCTGCTGCTGTTGCTGCCTCTGCTGCTGCTGCTGCTGCTGCGTCTTTGTTCATTAAGTATGCAGCACATTTTTAGCATGCGCATGCAAGCAGTCGCTGTCGCCGTCGCAGCCTCTGCCTGCGTCGCTGCTGCTCGCACACTGACCCAGTTCGCTTTGTTTTGCGTGTTTATCTTGCGCACGTTTCAGCAATGATGGCGGCTGCTGCTGCTGCTGCTGTTTGCCGCCTGTTGTTCTTGTTGTTGTTATTGTTGTTGCTGTTCACCTCTTTCGCTGTGATATGACCGAGTTAAGTAAGTCGCACACACTCAAAGAAGAGGGGCTCAAGTAGTCGAAGTAGTCGGATCACAGTGAGAGCAGTCACCGTGAGCAATTTGTTAGCACGAAAGTATGCAGCATTAAATTGATTACACTTTCGCCCTTTCTTTGCTTCTTCTCTTTTCTCTCTCGCTCTTTCGCTCAATCACTTAACACGCTCGTGTGCATTTTTTATTGCGCTTTCTTTTCGCTGTTTGTTTTTTCTATTGTGTTTTGCTAATTTCGTTACTTTCACTTTGTTTGAGCCTTTCGCCTCGTGCGCCCTGTGCGTTGGTCTGTACGTGTAGGTCTGTGTGTGTGTGCAGCACACGTGTGCGTGGCTGCAGCCAGTTTCAGTGTACGTGTGTCTGTATCTGTATCTGTGCCTCGTCAGTTTTTGTCTTTCCACATTGATTTTTCACTCACTTCTCACATTAATTTCGATTGCTTTAATTTCTCCCGATTGAATTTTAATTTTTTTTAATTCGCCTTCGCAGCGCGTTTTTCGCATTACGTTTTGATTGCTTTTCCAAGCGCGTTTTTCCCGCGCGCTCTTCGTCTGTCTGCGTATTTGTATGTGTTCGTGTGTACGTGTGTGTGTGTGTGTAGCAGGTGGATAAATAAAATAATCTGCCTCAATGCGGTCCACGAGCGCAGCGCACGTCCGCTCGCCACGGCTCTTCACACATTTCTGAGAGAGCGCGCGGGCTTTGGCCAAACTGTTTACGTTTGGTTTCCTTGCCTGTGCACTCTCTTTCGCTCACTCTGTAGGTCTCTTACTCTCTCTCTCGCTTGCACTCGCACAGCATTCCTGCTGTGTCTTTGCCTTTGCCTTTGCTCTCTCTCAGAGCAAACGGCGCCAACATGTCTACGCATAAATAATACGCACGTGGCTTAGTGGCAGGGGGGGCTGAGAGAGTGAGTGAGAGCGAAAGCAAAAGCACTAAAAATTACTCTCACTACAAAGTAAATCCTTACAGAGAGTGAGATGAGAGCAATTGATATTGCAAATGTGTTTGGGCTGCCACGACAGGCGAAGTGCGCTTTCAAGCTGCAAATAGAAACAACATCTTTTAGATGTTAACAGAGGCAACTCTGCCCCTCAATTAAGGAACACCCATACCTTTTCTGTTCACAACATTTACTTTAGCTTAGACATTTCTCTGTTAACACTGCTGCATACAAATCTTCTGTATAAGGTTAACATTTGATCGGACATGACATCATTCAACAATTATTTATTTATTAATTTGAATTATATTTGTGTTTATTATATTTGTACCATTAATTTGTTAGTATAAATAATAATAATAAATTATTTTATTCTTTTACAATATTCATTATATTTTATTCCTTAAAACATTTCGCCTGCCCATGTCTGACATGCCCGCTTTGCCCTTGCGCTGCCCTATGCAATCATAACTGTAAACAAATCGCAGGAGAGAAATACCCATGCAAAAGCACACGCCACAGCGCGCTCTCATTCCCTTGCTCTCTCCCACACACGCCGCCACATGCTGCTGCCTTTGCCTTTGCACTTGTGCACATGCGCTCTCACGCAAGGCTGCGCTCGCTCTCTCTCTCACTGCGCGCAGCTTCTCAGTCGGCGTCGCTGCTTTACGTCCTGCCTTCTTCGTCTTTGCTAAGCACGTGAACTTTTGTGTTTACTTTTTAATTTTTGTGTGTGCCAGTGTGCGTTGTTTTTGTTTTCTTGCTGCCTGCTGCTGGCGTCACTGTTGGCGTCGCTGCTGGCGTCTGTTGCTCCAGTACTTTTGTTTTTACACTGCGCTCTGCTTGCTCTGCCTCAGCTTGCTCTGCCTCTGCTTACTCTGTCTCTGCCTCTGCTCTGGCTCTGCTTGTTGTTTTGCATTGCATTTTCATTCATAGCATCAAAGCGAGTAGGCAGAGAAAGGGGAAGGGGGGTTGGAGGAGAGCTATGGCAACTGCTTTTCTTGGCATTTACTTAGTCAAGCGATCGGCAGCCTTCAACCAATTGTGCTAACGGCTTTTTCGTGTGTGGGTCTATGGAAATTGGCGCAAAATATGCCCCAGTTGGGCATCCCCAGGCAGTTATGCTCATGTTGTGGCGAAAGCTCTTCTTCTTCTTTCTTTTCTTTTCTCTTTCTTCCCTCTACTTCTGCTGCTGCTGCTTCTTTTGTACATTTTGGGACCTCAGTTGCATTTTGCATATGTTCTCTGTATGTGTGTCTATGTGTGTGTGTGTTTTACATTTGCCTGAATCATGTTAAATCATGCATGCTGATTGTCAGGTTGGTCTCACAGCTGCCGCAGCGCAAGGGAAAAAAGCTGTAGGAAAATGCAGAAAAAAAACCAAACGCTTGATTTGCATTTTCAGTTAAGCAGGCCACCAAAAAATAAAAAATAAATAAATAAATGCAAGGGGAATTTCCAGCTGCGCATAAAAGCAGGCTACAAAAATGTAACAACTTCAGTTTGGGCAGCAGCTGTGCATGTTGTTCTTGTTGTTGTTGTTGTTCTACTTGCAGGCAATTAGCAAAATGTGCGCAAAGGGGCAGCAACAACAACAACATGAACTATAACGGTAAACAAAGGTTTTTGATTTTGGGCAAACGAAGTGCATGATAAACAAATAAACAGCATGCAGCAGCAGCCTGAAACAGCATGGAAAACCGAAACAACAACAACAACAATTGGCAACGGATATGCCGTTACTCATGTTGAGCACAACACTCCCCCCCTCCCCCTGCACGTGCTAGACTATTGCCATGAGTAATTGCTGCCGTGCATGTGTTGCTATCTCACTCGCACTACTAACCCCCTCCAGTTTGCCTTGTCTCTCCCTGCAGCTCAATGTTTCCCTCTCACTCTCCCCTCTGTGCCTCTCTCCTCCCTCTGTGCTGTGTGCTGTGCGCTTCGCTTGGTTTGCCAAGCCATTTAAGCCACGCCCACTCTACTGTCCACTGCCCACAGCGCCCACGTTCAGGTAAACTGTTGATTTGCAGCGACGTTTTGCGGTCCACGCTGTCCGCTTTATCCAGCTTCAGTTGCTGCCTCTGCCTGCCAATGACAATATGCACATGCTGTGTGTGTGTATGTGTGTGTGCCACATGTGTGTGCGCATATTTTGCTGAGCTGCTGCTGCTGTGGCTCATAATGACATTACGAGAAACTAAAGCTGCAAATGCAGCAAGCTACACAGACGTGCAACAACTGCAACCTCTACATCCCCCCCTCCACTCTGCCCGCACACTGCGACAAATTTACGTACGTTTTCTATGCCATGCAAATTTCAGCAGCAGCTTTTGAGTGCTGCCATAAAATGTGACAAAATGGAGTTGAGTTTGCATTTTGGGCTTGGGCGCTGCAAAGTATGCTATGAAAAATGCGGCACGCGCGTCGCAGCACAAAGAGGCAACACACACACAGGCACACACACACCCGTTACCCCACACCCCTTTGAGTGTTTTATTTTCGTTTGTAGTCGATAATTTAATGTGCGACCAGCCCAGGGGGGAATACGGTACGAGCTGCCTGTGTGCTCCCCAAAGGTTTGATAGCGCGGCATGCCAGATGCTCCTACCCTCCCCCTTCCACAGTGCTCCCTCCTCCCCTGGGAGCGGCCCTTTTTGCCGGCTATATATAGAGAGACGTTTGCATGGGCCGCTTTTGATGGGCCTTTTATGCCCATTGACCGATTCCCATTCAACTCTTTCCCTCTCTCCCTCTCTCTCTCCCAAAAGTTGTGGTTAAACAGTTGTTTTTGTTGGTTTACTCGGTTTTTGTTTGTTGCTGTAGTTGTTGTTTTTGCGGTTTGTGGCTTTGGCATAACTAAACGGCAACAGATACGCTGAATAAATAAACTAAATATATATGGAGTAATAATAAATAGGGAGTGTTAATTTAAAGTATGAGCACAAAAGCAGGCTACACAAATTTAACAGCTCGTAGAGGTTGCCAATAAAGAAATTATTTTATACTAGAAATATAACTCTATATGCCCCAGCCTTCAGTTTTACAGGGTATACATTGAATACAGCACTCAATACACCCCATCTGCATAATTGTTGCCGTTGATTAAGCAAATAAACAGCGAGTAATAATCATGCGCAAAGGGAATTTAACTGTGCACTCAATAACAGGCAACAAAAACAGCTCCAACTGCAATTTAATTAAATTTAAATTGAGTACAGCGAAGTCAACATGCCCCACTGTACACACACGGCTTTAATAGGGTATTAAAAGTTTGTTTTTTGTGGCTACACTAAACGAAAACAGATATGCCGACAAGGTAAATAAAAATGAAGAAGCAAGTAAATAAACAAATGGAATTTACCTTTGCGCGCAAATGTAGGCAGCACAATTTCCACAGCGAGCTTATACTGAGTTTCGAGTGGAATTGAGGGGAATAAAGGTATGTATATACCCTACGGCATACATTTCCTATTGAAATTTAGTTGAGCAAAGTAAAGCTGAATATTCAACATACCTCACAGCGTACATACTTCAATTACAGCGCATAAATACTTGCGTTTTATGGCCTAATTTAATGCCCATTTGCCATGTGTGCATTGTTTATTTGTTGTTGTTCGCCGCAGATTGTAATTAATTGAATTTATGTGAATGGATTTATTATACATATAGACGTAGACATATGTTATATACATATATGTATGTATGCATTCTATATGTTCTTTGACTGCTAATCGCGTATGCAAATTGGAATCAAACACAGATGCGCAACTAATTCACAAATAACTCATGCGGCGTCAATCCAATTAGACAGCAACAACTTCTCGCTAAGCTCTAGCTATGTCCCTCTCTCTTCCTCACTCTCTGCTGCTCTCTCCCCCTCTCTCTCCCCCTGTCTCTCTCACTCTCTCTGACAGCTGTTGAGGTTTTTTTTTTAGGATTACGGATTACCGATTTCTCACCCACAATCAGTTTTGACAACGCGTTTTGTTTGTTTTGCATTTGCAGCACATGAACGTGCAAGGTGAAAGCTGACAGGGAGAGGGGGCAGGGGCATGGGAGGGGTTGTGCAGAAGGCAAACTAGATTGGGTAGATTGTCACTTGAAAATTCAACGCGTGATCGATGCGCGCAAAGCTGCTGGCGACGCTGGAATTGAATTCACAGCAAGAGATGCGGAGCACAGCCTTGCCATGCCCCCCTTCGCCTCCTCCTGCCTCTCGAGGGCAACATTAATGTCAATTTTGATGCCTGATTTATGGCAGCGCGTTCGCTTGGCTTCGCCTTGGCTTCATTTGAATTCAATTGGCAAAGAAGCAGACGAGGAAGAGGGGGAGGCAGCTGCGATTTCAGATTTGTGCGCTATATAAGATATATATATATAGTATATGACTGTATCTAGCGCTGTGCACGCCGTGTGCAGCTTGTCACGGCTTGAAAAGCACGTGACCCGCTAACCTTAAAAGCCCGTGTGACACGCCCCCCCCCCTCACTCCTACTCTGCTGCCCGCCTACACCGGAGGGCAATAAAAAATTGACAACGTCAGAAAGGCAAAAGACCGAAAAGTTTTACAACAAAAGTGACGGGCGACAAAGGCAGAGAAGGTCCCCTCCCCCACCCTCGCAGCTTCCTCTGCCTTGTCAACTGTCATACTTCCCCCCCCCCTGCCACGCCCTCTCTACTCCTTCAACTCAGCTCGCCTGCGGGCTTACGCTGTCTATTCCTATCGGTTGACACAGTTCGCAGTTCTTGAAGAGAAGAAGAAGCCGCGTCTAAGTGCAGCAGCTCTGCTTACCTCCCCTACCCCCCCTCCAACCCAACCTCAACCGCTGCTGCTGCACACCTGCGGCCGCATTTTAGCGTTATTAAAGCGCCCCCTGGCGGGCTGCCGCAACCACATGCATTTTCGCACGCCGGAAGCACTTTGCACGCAGATTTATGTGCGAATTTGGTGAGGGAGATTGCTGCAAGCCATGCGGGTAGGCAGAGAGGGAGAGGGGAAGGGTTGACAGGTGTACCATGCCTCATGCAACATCCTGCAACAATACGTTAAATTCCGCTGCATGATAAAACTGTCGGCGCCTTTAAGTGCGTCCCCCTCTTTGCCTTTTATCCACACAGCTTGGCCAATTTTCCTCACGCGTTTCTTTGTCGCCCATTGTAGTTTACAGTTATGTCATGCCTTGTCAACTTGTTTGGCTTTCATTTGTCCGTCCACATACCCACACACACACACACACACACTCACACAAACACACGACACACTTGACTGCGCCACTTGGCTGTAATCCCCGCCAAGCGTCCAATTCTCTGTATATAATCCATTAAAATGAAAACGCAGTGCGAGGGTGGTTAAAGAAGTCTTGGAGTCAGCAATAAATAAATGTATTTTAAGCACATTAATTTACTTTGTTTGTAACTGCTTAATTGTAAATTACTCACTTTGTTTACAACTGATATTTGCAATTTACTCAACACTAATATCTAGACTTGATCAAATGAGGCGGCAGGACGATAAATCAATAGGAGTAAGACGAAGAAGCTATGAACAATAAGCTTATTGCTATGAAATTAAGGCTCTCTCTTTATTTACAACTTACTCAACACTCATTGTTAAACTTGATCAATGATTAATCGAAAGTGGCGGCAGACCGATATTAATTAGGCTGATACATGTTAATTATTGTGATTGATTGATTTATCGAAAGCGGGCGTTATTAATTAGTTCAATATTAACTAATTGCTAAAAACTAAATATAAAATTTATAAACTAAGATTAAACTTACCTAAACTACTTGTGCTGCCCTCGCTGCGCTAAAATGTTCGCTGTGCTTATCCACTTGGCTCCTACGCTACTCCAGAGTACTCAATGCAGCACTGAAATTCATTTAACGACTTGGCGCACTTTAACATGGCGCACACACACTCACAGGGGAGGAACCTCCTCTGCCCACCCACACACACGCAGCTAAAGAAGCGCCGAAAAAAAATACACATGGAAAGTTGTTCCTGTTGCGCGTTCACATTTAGTTGGGCGGGGCGAGGATGAGTAGAAGCAGGGAAGGAGAATAAGAACTGTATGAGGAGCAAGTGCAGGAGGAGAAGGAGCAAGCAACTAAAAGAGGAGTGGTAGTAGAGGAAGCATGCGAAAGAGAGGGAGTGGGAGGGGGAGCAGGAGCAGCTGGCAGAGGTTGGCACATGCGACAACAGGAAGACAAAAGTCGACAATGGATGTAACTGTAACTTGACCTTGACACGTTCCACGCTCTTTCTATGCTTCGCTTGCTTCTACTCCTGCTGCCTGCGCCTGTCAAGCCTCCTACGCCTGTGCAGGCATCCCGTCCCCCCTTCCCCTCCCACTGCTCTTTAGACACAACGCGTCTCACCTTGTGCCCGTACAACATTTCGGGGGCCGTCGTAGGCGCCTTTTTGACATTCGTTTGGCTTACGTAAATTGAATTTTCAGTTTGATGAATGTAAACCTTGTGCGGGGTGTGGAGAAGAGGGAGGTGTGTGGGTATGTGTGTGTGTGAGATGCTGTTGTGCCTGCACTTGCGAAGGCTGCGCGCCTGCAGCTATGCAAGGGAGAGAGAGTGAGAAGGAGAGACGAAGGAAGATGAAGGAGACAGGGAAAGCGAGAAAGAGAGCTGCAGAGAAAGAGGAAGGGAGCTGAGAAAAGAACAAGAGAGAGAGGCGGAGGGAAGATGTAGGGATAGTGATAGAGAGAGGAGGCAGAGCAAGAGAGAGTGAGAAGTGCTGAGAGAAAGAGAGAGAGAGAGAGAGAGAGATGGAAGAGCCCTCGTGTGATTTACACAATTCGCACACAAAACTTGAAATTAAATTCGGAAAATCGCTCAACATTTGCGAAAAGGTCAAAATGTTAATGTATTTCAAATGAGGCAGCACCAGATGCGAGATAAGGCACAGCAGGCAGAGACAGACAGAGACAGAGAGAGAGAGAGAGAGAGAGAGAGAGAGAAGAGTAGAAAGAGGGGCAGTGGGAGGGCAGAAAACTTTTACTTTTTCGGGTTCTCTCCTCTTTTTTGTTGTCTGACGCAGCCTCTGCTTTGCGGTCTGTGTCCGCCTCGAGACAAGCAAAGTGGAAAACTTGTCCATGTCCATTCATCCAGCTCGACATGCCCGCCAGCAGCTGCTCCCCTCCCTCCCCCGCTCCTACTCCAGCAACAACAGCAAAAAGTGTGTGGCACCTACAAGTGGCACATGATGCTCGTCCCACTCCCCCTCCCTCTGCCAATCCCCCTTTGGCCATCTCCGCGTTTGCTGCGTAGGCGTCTAATGCGATTTGCCACACGTAGACAGGCAGTAAGAAATTTCCGGCGTCACTTTGGATTTTCGTTAATGCGTGGGCGTTGTGGGCGTGCCGCCGCCCACCAAAATAAGTAGCACATTGAGATATCTTTACATTGTGAGCGCTCGCTACGATTATTTATTCATAAACACTTGGGGCATTTAATAACATTATTGTTACTCCTCCTCCTCCTCCTTCTCCTTTCTCTTCTTCCTCTTCTCTACCTCTCTCCCTTCCTCTGCCTAGCCCCGATTCGGATCCAACACGCACAGCATGGACTCGGGATCTGTCACGCAATCTGCAAGTCAACATTTTATTGATACAAAAGTCAATTACAATCAACATCATTAAAATCACCGCCAGCCACGTTGCAAATCGTCCAAGCAGCGAGCAGAAACAGCTTTATGATGATGTGCTCCATTGATAGACTTATACAGACTGCAAGATCTGAATTAATAATGGAAAATATTGCATATGAAATATTGCATGCGGCGTTGGGTTTGACCTGCTTATCAATTGCGCTAATTTGTTGTTTACAAACAGGCAGCTGTGTGGGAAACTACGTATTATGTTATATTGCAGGCAGTTTAATCAGTGCATGCATACTATATGTTTTTGTTTATATTTTATTTATATTGTACATATGCATTAAACTAACCTTGTTTATTTTTTTTGAATCAACCGCGCAACAGCTGAGCAATTGTGGCGGTCCATCGATAAGTCAAACTACTCGCTACGTTCCACAACATCCACAACTGTTAACCTTAACAGAAATGAGTTGACTTAAAATATGCATAAAGCCACTTATTTCAAATAAACATTGAGTAATAATGTTATAACATTAACTATTTAAATATGTTGGTTACTTTTGCACATATTCTGTAGTCTATAAATAATGAAATCAAGCAATAAATAATAAAACATAAAGCCCGCCTGTTAATAACACCCACAGCCCACTGTTAACTTTGTTGACATATGGCAGCGCCTCTGTTAAATCAGCTGTTTGCAAAAATATCCAACTGGAGAGTCAACAAATATTTGTGTAATATTCAATTGGAATTGTTTTTCGTATTATTTATAAACAATTTTGCAGCGCCATGGAAGAAAACGACAATCCCTACGATATGGACAGCTCCAGCTTCGATGCCGATCGATATCTAGAGCGCTTGCTCAAAGATTGTTCACTCAAGCAGATTATGGACACGGAGGCAGCCGTGGTGAAGGATACACAGACACTGCACTCGGATATGCAGACGCTGGTGTACGAGAACTACAACAAGTTCATCTCCGCCACGGATACCATACGCAAGATGAAGGATGACTTTAAGCAGATGGAGACAGATGTGAATCTGTTGATGACTAAGATGCAATCCATCACCACGTTCAGTGAGCAAATAACGGGCACCCTGCAAGGCACACGTTCCCAACTGTGCCGCCTCTCCGAGAAGCATTCGCTGCTAAAGCGTTTGCAATTTCTCTCCACGCTGCCCGCCAAGCTGAAGGCGTTGATTGAGGAGCAGAACTATGCGCAAGCTGTGCAGGATTATCTGCACGCCCAGAAGGTCTTTGCACAGTACGGCAGGCAGCCCTCATTCGATGGCATACAGCGTGAGTGTGATGTGATTATGGCTGATCTAAAGGAGCGACTGCGACAGGATTTTCAGCGTGCGGGCAATACAGCTCAATCCCTGACAGAAATTGGTGAGCTGCTGCTGCAGCTGGACGAGAAGACCTCGGATTTGGCCAGCGAGATGCTGCGCTGTGCTGGCAAGCGACTGCACGAACAGATTGTTATGCTGCAGGATCAGACAGAGCGGGATATGCTGGAGTTTGTGGACATGGGCATCGATGGCTTTCTCAACGATCTGGCGCTGGTGGTCACCTCCTACTTTGACATGTTTGTGGCCAAGCACTACGAGCACGAGCGGTAAGAGAAGGAAGAAGTTTATCCTTTACTCAATCCTAATCCCCTTTCCCTTTGCAGCGATGACTTCCAGGAGAATGCTCTCAACGAGCTGAACCTCTTTCTCAACGAGAACATTGACAAGTATCTGACACTCGTACAGGATCGCGTGGAGTCGGACATTGGCTATGGGGACACGCAAGTGCTGCTGCGCGCCTTGGATCGACTGCATCGCCGTCTCCAGGCCATGCGCAACATCTGCCGTGGCCTGCAGGTGCAGCGCAACACGCTGGACATCATCATTGCTGCAGCTCATCAGCTCTGCGATGCACATGGCAAGAGTCTGAGGGATCACTTCGCTGATAGCCTGAGTGCAGTGCGACTGTCTCTGGTCTCCGCCAAGAGCGACGTGGCCACTGGCGTGAATCTCAATGATCTCATCAGCAATCTGTATGTATCCATGGTGGAGAAGATCAAGGGCGTGTTGCAGGATCTGCTTATCTTTCTACGCACCGATTGGTCCTTCAACATCAAGGCAGAGCACAAGGGCGCGCTGTGTGTGGAGGGCATCAGGGAGCACCTGCTGATTGGCTTTCTGCGACACATTTCCAAGACCATGTGCGGCTTTGCTGATGCCTCTGGCTCCAGTCCACCTAATTTGCTGTTAGTCCTCTCCAAGACCTGCCTGGAATTGGAGCAGCAGGGTGTGCATATACTGGTAAGTTCATCTAATTCTTGCAGATCCCTGTTTAAAGCTTCTCTTTCTCCCTCGCCCCCAGGTTGCCCTTGTCGACGATCTCTATGAGATTGACTCGGAGAACAGCGCCACACTCACACACGAGACGGAGATCTGTGCCGAGATGCGTGAGACAGCGCAGTCCCTACTCGACTCCTATGTGCGCCTGCAGGGCACCAACATCTCGCAGATGCTGCGCAAGAGCGTCGAGACACGTGACTGGCTCAACTGCCTAGAGCCGCGCTCCGTGCGTGCTGTAATGAAGCGCGTCGTGGAGGAGCTGGGCAGCATAGAGACCGTGGTGGCCAGTCTCTATGAGGCCAATGGCAATGCCAATGCAGGCTTTCGCACCACGGCCAGCAGCGACTCCAGTCGCAAGACGTACTTTAGCAACTTCAATGCCTCCAAACCGCAGTATCGTTCCAATTGGTCCAACTATACACCCTCCCAACTGGAGTCTAGCTACGTCTCCAACATACATCGCTTGTTCTCGGAGCGTGTGGACATCTTCACCTCTGTGGAGTTCACCAAGGCATCCATTGTCATGGGCATCATTAAGATTGGATTGAAGGTGGGCAGGCGAAATGTTATACCTGACAAAATTCTCCCTCTATTAATGCCTTCTCTCTAGACTCTCCTGGAGTGCGTTCGCCTGCGCACCTTCAGCAAGTTTGGACTGCAGCAGATCCAGGTGGATGCACACTATCTGCAGATGAATCTCTGGCGCTTTGTCAGCGATGAGAAGTAGGAACTGTACATAAGATTGTGTAACTTCTTTTAACAACCCTTGCTTTCTCCTCTCTACTTCACAGCCTGGTGAACTTTCTGCTAGACGAGATACTTGGCTCCGCGGTGCATCGTTGCCTGGAGTCGGTGCTGATGGAGCCCAACGCTGTGGAGATCATATGCGAGCGTGGTTAGTGCGTAAGATTCTCCTGATCTGCAACATGGAACATTCCTCTCTCTCTCTCTTTCTTTCTAACTGTCTTTAACTGTATTTAATTTCATTACTCGTGCTAGCCTAAGGACTTTACAATACACACAAATCCAACTATACATGTACATATATAGCTTTATAAATTATACACAGATTGTGGGGGGATTACTCGGATTACTCCGTCGCCGGCTGCGGACTGAGCGAGAGCATAAAGTCAATCTCTTCACCCTTAAACCCTTCTTGATCCTCAGTGTCCTCCGTTGTGGTCACAAGTATGTTGTGCGTCTCCAGCTGCCCATCTGTGTCGCCTGTGGTGGTGATGGTAATCAAACTGGACTTGGTTTCCCCTGCCTGCACTGGTGCCATGCGATTCTGCATGCGTGCCTTGCGCGCCTCCTCGAACTCCTTGGGATGGCATTTCTTGCGATGCGAATGCTTGTTCGCATTCGAATTGAAGGTCTTGGGACAGTGTGGACACTTGTAGAGCACCTCGCCAGTGTGCGTGGCCATGTGCTCCTTGAGATTGATGGCCTTCTTGAACTTCTTGGAGCACACACTGCACACATGCACACGATCAGCATTGTGTACATAGCGTTGATGACTGAGCATTGCACTGCGATTGGGGGAGACTTTGCCACAGATGTTGCAGGTGCATTCCTCGGAGGAACCATTGTGCCGGCGCACATGCTTCTTCAGACTGTACTTGTTCTTGTGCCACGAGCCACAGATATCACACTGCACCTTGGGCTCTGTAATGCCAGCGTGCTCCAGCTGATGACGCTGGAAGGCGGCGCGTCCACGTATGACCTGCGCACAGATGTCGCACATGGTGCCATAATTGCCGTGCACCATCTTGACATGCGTGCAGAGCATGGATACATTGGGAAAGCTGCGAAGAGACAAGAGGGAAAGGTATTTAGGTATTTCTGTGCAGGAAAGAGGGTAAGTTCTTGAATACCCTGAAAGGAAGGAAAGCAGGGAAAGGTATTTATGTGAATGCCCTAAAGTGAAGACGGATAGTTCTTAAACTAACTCTTCTAAGGGAAGAAGGGAACTCCTTAAATGAATCCCTAAAAGCAAGAAGGAAACTTCTTTGAGTGTATCCTCTTAAGGAAAGGAGGGAGAGTTCTTTAACTAACTCTTCTAAGAGCAGAAGGGAACTTATAAAAGTGTATATCTTTAAGGAAAGAGGGAAAGTTCTTTAACTGAATTGCCTTAAAGGATTAGTGAAAGTTCCTTAATGAATCCCCTGGAGGGAAGGTGGGAAAGTTCTTCAACTACATCTCTTTAAGAGTAGAAGAAAAGTTCTTTAAGTGTATCCCCTTAAGAGAAGCAGGGAAGTTCTTTAAGTGTATCCCATTTAGGGAAAGGGAAAGTTCTTTAACTGAATCCCCTCAAGAGAAAAAGAGAAGTTCCTTGACTGAATACACTTAAGGCATTAGGGTAAGTTCTGTAACTAACTCCCCTAAGGAAAGGAGGGAACTTTATCAACTGCATCCCCTTCATTTCTCTCACCGTCTATCGCATATATCACAGGGGACATTGCGTTCCTTGTGTATGATGCGATGCTGATCCAACAAATACTGCTTGGTATAGCGCTTGGGGCAGTGCTCGCACATGAAGATCTTCTGCTCGTCCGGCTGATGCTTGAGCAGCTCATGGTTGCGCAGACACTGCTTGTCCGCAAAGGTTCTGTCGCACAGATCACACCTGCAAGCAGAGAAGGATTAATATCAAAGGAACTACAAAAACAGATTTATATCTTGGTTGGCTCCTTCACTTTACCACTCACTTAAACTTCTCGGGATTCGAGTGACGATCAATGTGATCGGTGAGAAAGGAACGCTTGTAGAACTTCTTGTTGCAGCACATGGCGTAGCCCTTGCAGTGATGTGTCTGCATCATGTGCTTGCAGAGCAGCAGGAAGGTCTCCTGCACCTCGTGGCACACGTTGCAAGTGAGCCGCATGTGCTTTGCTATCTTTGCATCAATCTCCAACATGGATTTCTTGTAGTCCACATAGCGCTTGCTCTTTGGCACCTCCTCCATGCTGCTGACTTCCTTGCTGGACTTCGATCTGCCGCGACGTTTGACAGTGGGCGTGGTCGATGTTTTTACAGCTGGCGATGGCAGAGCTTCATTCATGGCTTTGCTCTTGGCACGTGTTGCACGTATCTCACGGCGCTCAGGCTGTGCTTCTTGCTGAGGCACTTGCTCCTCACGCTTCTCGCTGGGCTGCTGCGTGGCCAGCACATCGTTGAGGAACTGTTCATTGCTGAAGGAGGCCGCTGCATCGCTCTCACCGCCGCTCGCCACAGACAGCGCCTCATCCTGCCCGATGAAGTCATCGTCAGACAACTCTTTGGACTCATCACTTGGCTGCTCCTGCTTCGGGCTGCTCGCCGGGAGCTTCTCCTGCTGCTCACCTCCTTTCAACGAGAAGCGTTCGGTGAGCAAACGATGCGCCTTTTCCACACTCGTGTAGAACTCGTTGAAGTCGTTGACACGTGTCCAACAGCCTACGCAGATCTCTGTCGATATGGGATCATCGCTTTTGGGCTAAAACCGAGAAATACTTGAGTTAAACAACTGCAAATCATTATAGACACAAAGATACGGATGCATATACAATACCTGAAACCAAAAGTATTTGGCCAGCACCACAGCAACGTTCAGGGACAAGCCAACACCCTCGAATATTTGTATGGTGTCGTTGGCGCTGTTCAGGCACAGACGGCAAATCATTTTGGCGGCACTTATTCCATTAAAAACAATAAAAACGCGTTTTAAGCAACAAATTTGTGCATCAAAACAAATGCTCTGCTTCTTCCACGGCGTGCAGAGCTATCGATAGACGAACGTTGCTGTTTACATGCCATCGATAACATCTATGTTATGTTAATAGCAGTGCACCACTAAGCAATGCTTAGTGAGTGCACAGAAACGTTAACTGACGTATGAAACAGTGCTGTTATGCATTTGCTGCAAATGTTATTTCCGGTAGATGGCGCTTAGTGGCGCCAGATTTAAATGAGAATAAAATTAATATTTTAATATAAAAGTAATTTCAACACTTGTTCGCATTATGTTTGGAGAATTGGTAATTTATTTAAGATAAAGTTGAATTAATTATTATGTAATCATATGTATAACTAAGTTCTTGTTGTTTATTTGTTGGTTTCTTGTTGCTTTTGTTTATTTTTTGTATTTTTCGTTTTGTTTTTTCTTTTCTGAACTAAATAAGTAATTAATTATATTTAAAATCACAGCAGTCTTTTAATAATAGATTTCTCAATTTGTGTGTTATTTTAATCAATTTGCACGCCATTTGTGGCATCGAGGCGAGTCCATATATCATATCATATCATATCTAATCATCATATAACAAACGAACAAAGTTTCTCTACATAGTACATCATAAAAGTTTGTAAGTTTAAACGGAATCAAAGAGCTTACGTCATAGAGGTGCGCTTACGAATAACGGAGCAAAAACTGCCTACTAACTAAGATATCTCGTATCATAATAGAAATATATATATATATATACGCCTATACATATCGTATATATATATATAGAATCAAAGTGTGTTTATGTTTCAGAAAGTTCCTCGTATCGGATTGCACAGTATTAAAATTACATAATGATGTAGCATATACCCTACATATCTACATATACATATATAGTAAGTTATCTAGATCTACATATATATTAGATACTTTGATACAGCTAGAGAAGTCTGACAAAAAACGTATGAAAAGAATAAAAATTTCGCTACTTGGAATGCATTTTCTTGTTGTTATTGTTGTGTGTGTGTTTTGAGTCGAGAGTGAAACAGATTCCTGTGATATCTGAATTCCCAAATATATATATATATATATATCTTTACAGCTAGCACTGTGTGTAGAGTGTTGTGCGGGTGCATGTGTGTGTGTAGAAAGGGGCAACCGCATCTATTGTTCCAGCTACAACTGTCAGTGACGATTTATCGTTAACGATAATACAATTTTGATTAAAAAATTTTTCGAAATTGAATCAAACTCAGACTTAAGGAGTGTCGCACATGGCAAAACATCGATAGCTACAGTTTGATTTGAACACTCACAGATCAAAGAGACATATACAAAGATACTACATGAATATAGGTTACAGATTGGGGGAATTACGACTTATACAGATTACAAAATATGCATCGCAAATGGGCTTAAAATCACAGCTACGCAGAGAGTTTTCTATAGGCAAGGCGAGTCACAGCACACACATACAGAGTGTCACACACATACAGAGGCACACCCACACACACACTGACAGTTCCTTGGACAGTCCGGCTGCCTTAGCCTGCCACCTGCTGCATTGTTATGGTGCTAATGAGCTGCTGGCAAATCTTTCCATACTCGAATTGATCTCCCGAAATGCGACGCAGCTTGATGCCTTTGGCGGCGCCATGATGATCCCGACTGCGTCCCTCGCAGACCTGCAGTTCGATCTGCAAGCCACCCGAGTATTCCAAACTCAAATTGGTGGTGGGTTCACAGTAGCCAGAGGAACCAGTGCAGGTGGCTCCACCACCTACTCCCACATGCATATTGGCTGAGCCTGCACTCGAACTGTGTGTCAGCTCGCTGGTGGATGCATTGGAGGCACTGCTATGCCGTGACTCTGCCCCACTGTCCTCTGAACTGATGCTGCCCTTGTGCAGCACAAAACCCTTGGGGGGCATCGTTGAATCTATGGTCTGCTTAACCATCTCCAGTATTCTCGTGGAGTCCAGATTGGAGCATTCATGTGGCAGTGGCACCTCGTAGCACATCTCATCTGACATGCGACGTGAATCGCACATGGAATCAGGCGTCAGGTGACCGCATTCAGTGTGATCACCCATCTCGGAATGTGAGTCTGACTTGAAGCCTGAGCTCGCCGAAGGTTCCTGGCACGAAGGCGACAAATTATTCGAATCGTTGCTGAGGGAATCATCCGAGAAGCCCAACGACTTGTCGCTGCCACGTCGATGTGCCTCAGTGCTGGCAGCGCTGCTGTGGCTCGTTGCATGTGTTGACGTTGTCGCCGCCGCACACGGCTCACAGTCCAGACTCGCCTTGCGTCCAATGCCACGTGTAATGGAGGGCATGTCGCTGCTGGGCTCCGTGATGATCAGACCCTGCGCCAAGAATGGTAATTAGTAAGGGGTCAATGGGTCATTCTCCCACTCTCTCACCTGCAGCGACATGATGGGCGTGTGTGGCTCCAGCGAGTCCTCACTGTCCCGACTGTTGTCCGAGGAGAGCGCCACGAGGGTGATCTCACTGCCTTGCACATCAGTGAGGCAGATCTGTGGCGTAATCCCCCCTGTGCAGCCCGCATAGGGCGTGCCAGTGCTAATGGTGTGGCACATTTGCCCATTGCCATTCTCCTCCTGTATGATGCACAGATTGGGCGAGGCAGGGGGCGTGGGCACAACCCTAACAGGCTGCGCAGGCGACAAATTTAAAGGCTTCAGATCGTAGAAGGCCGCCGCGGGCATAAACCAATTGGGCGTGGCATATTCAGGCGCTGGCACCACAGTTTGATCCACGCTACACACATCCATTGATAGATCCAGTGGCTGCTGTGCAGCTCCTTCGCTGGCTGCCGAAGTGCCACGTGTAATGGAACCACCTCCTCCTCCTGTGCTCAGTCCAGAAATGCCCTTGGTAATCTGATGCAGTGGAGACGAACCACCCGCGGCGCAGGGATTAAATGGACCCGTGCCAGGCAAATAGGGATTAGGATTGGGGGAGCAACTGCCACTGAAGCCGCTGCAGCTGTTCGAGTTGCTGTTGTTGCTGCTGTACACGGGCGACTGGCAGCCGCTGCTGTTGTTCGAGTTGGTGGTGCCCAGAGTGATGCTACTAAACTGCCCCACCAGTTGCTGCGGTTGCAGTGGCAACGTCAGCCCCAAAGCCGAAGGTGCCTGCGAAGAGGAGGACGCAGGGGAGATCAGCGTCGTCACTGCTGGCGGCTGATACTGTTGATAGCCACAAATGGGTTGCCCGAACATTTGTTTAGCCGAGGTTAGTGATGCATTCACCACACCACCATGTGGCAAGGTCAACGGTGAGACACTGTAGCTGTGCATGGGCTGCTGTTGATGCAACTGATGCAGCTGCAACAGATGCGATTGCTGATCCAAATGGCCACCACTAACCGCAGCAGTGCTGGCGGCATGTGCAGCCAGACCCAGTTGTGGTGCCAGATCAATGGGCACCACATTCGATGAGATTATCTTGTTGGCAATCTCGAAACTGACACGTTGCTCCTTGACCAGACGATCCAGTGCAGGCATCAGTGTCTTAATGGCCTCCGGAGGTACTTCGATGTCGTGACCAACGCGACGTAGGGCGAGCTGCAGATTCGTGGGCTTGCCATGTATGGGGGAACCTATGAGGGGGGAAGAGGGAGAGAGAGAGAACTGAGATTAGCTAATGATCCTACTGGCAGTGTTTCCCCCATCTGTGCCTGGCGTGAATTTTGTAGCTTACCTGGCAAACTGATTGAATTTTCTAAAAGCGGCGGACTTGGTGCAACCAAAAAATTTCTCTGTGCGATACCTTTTTGCAGGGATTGGCACTCCTGCAGCGGTCCCTGGAACTGTGAGCGGGAACCCTCCGAGGCACGGCGCACCGGACTGTAGCGTCCTATTGTCGCTAAGCGAGGGGAGAGGGCAGAAAGAAAGACAGAGAGAGAGAGAGGGAGAGAGGAAGAAAGAAAGAGAGTACAAGATTAGTGCAAGTCTGGGGTAGCTGGAGAAGATCTCTTGAAGCTGGCGAACATCTCTTGGAGCTGCAGGTTTGGGGGTGTGCACAACTCAAGCAAATCTTAATAAATAAAAAACTTACCACCCTCCTGCACAGTGGGCAATTTACAGTGGGCTGCGCGATAGGTGCGACGATTGTTGGCTGCCGTTTGTGGTGCCACCAGCGGCACCGAATTGCTGCCACCGCCGGCAACGCTCAATGGCAGCGAATGCGGCGATGTGGCAACACCAGCCATGCCCATGGCCACGCCCACTGGCAAACCAAATGTGGGCGCATTTGGCGGGGATTGACTGAGTGATTTAAGCGTGGGCGGCAAATAGTCGCGATTCATGCGAGATTCAACTTCGCGTATCAGCTCGGGGCAGATAACTGAGGGCGTGGCAAGTAATGCCAAGTGGCAAGGTGGCAGGTGAGGCAAGCAAGCAGCAGCAGCAGTTGTTAGAGTTGTTGTTGTTGTTGTGCAGTTAACCAAAAATCCGCAAATAAATCCACAATAAAATCATAAAATGAAATACAATAAAAATATAAAAAATGAAAAATAATTTTCAATTTACAAATCATAAAAATTATAATTATATTAGTGGATAAACTATAAAATATAGATTTACAGGGTATACAGTGAGAGCGCAGCTCGTGCAGGTTATCAAGCGAGGTATCTGGCGATCGTTTACATGAATGTACCCTCCCTTTCTTCCCAGATCCCAAACTAACATTTATTTAGCCAAAACGAAAACTTCTGTCTTGATTGAGAGAGGAAACCTGTGTATCTACTAAGTTATAGAACTAAAGAAGGAAGATAACATGATCATACAAGGACCAAAGACTTCAACATCTTAGGATCTATTCATTAGAAGATGACGATCTACATACAGCAAACATAAACTAAAAGCTTGAATATACTGTTGTAGAGAGACGAGACCTTGCTCTAGTTTCATTGATCTTTAGATATATAAAAAAAAAAAATCTATAGATCATATACTACTTATTATAATATATATACCCTTCCCATACTATAAAGTAGAAAGACCTAACGGAGAAGAGACTTGATCTTGGCACAAAGATTATTAAATCTCAAAAACAAAGATCTATACATCGTATCATTTTCAAAATGTTCATAGCAGAGCACTTCAAATGCTTTTCAAAAGAAGTTCTAGCTTCTCAAATAAAGTAAAATACTTAAAAAAAATCATATTGAGAAGAGACTAAAGCAGTTATAAATCATTAAACGTATTGAAAAGTAGAGAATCTTCTCTAAATACAAACTTATATCTGCACTCGAACAAGATCTAAGCCTAAATCAATTAATTGATTGTACATCCTCACTTCCAGTTCCTTTTTACTATATAGTAAATATTATTAAGCTAGTTTAGATCATTTCAAAGTTCTCTCTTAGTTCTTTGAGCTCCTTTCTGGCTTACTCTGGCTGTCAACTCAACTCGCTATACATTACATAAACCTTACTATACCCTGTTATATTCTTATCGCTATGATTAATTGCTTCATCTTCTTCTTCCTCATCCTTTGCATTCTCAATTTCTTGTTGTTTTTCATGGCTCTGCTCTTTTTGTTCTTCTGTTTTCTTCTGTCTTTACCACGCTTTCTTTTGTTTTATTTTCTTGCTTGTCATTCTTTCCTGCTTCCACTGAAACGTACCTGGCGGTCGCTCCGTCACCGTTAGCAAGCCCGTACGGCGTGTGCGCATGTTGCCACCAGCAGAGCCACTGCCGGCTCCCGACTGTGCCTGTCCACCACCAGGCGGCACCTGGAGATGCGCCAGCTCGCCAGGACTGTGGCTGACCGACAGATCCTCTGTGCAGCCCACTGTGTGGCGCTTAACACAGCCGCGTTTCTGCATGTAGCTGTTAAGAGATAGAGGAAGGATTAGAGAGGAACTTGAAGAGAAAGGGAAGGACTACAGATGCATCTAGAGCAAGCCTAGTCCAGCTCACCGTTGTATCTCCTCGCTGCACTCCTCGCCATGATTCTCTGGACAGCAGTGCAGCTGCCCTGGCAACTGTTCACTTAGAGGCGACAGCTCTGTGGCGCCAGGCGTGGCACTCAGATTGGGATTGATATAGTAGCTGGATGTGTCCATTTGCTGTGCTCCTGCCACACCAGCAGCGCCAGGCACATTGCCACCAACTGGCACACTGGCAGGGTAATAAATGTGCAGATTGGCGCCACCATCGGAGGCACGACGACCAAAGGAACCTGCAAGGAAGAGAGAGAGGTAGATGCATTAGACCATGTTTAATATTTGCTCCTGTAGCTTCTTCTTACTGGCTCCCATGACAACGGGCGGCTTGAGTAGATGCTGATCCTTGATGGTCAAGTTGTGCAGTGGTTGATTCTGCAGCATGGGCAGATTCATGGGATAGTAGGGTGTCACCTGTGCCGGATCATTGCATTGTGGCGCACACTTAAAGTCAATAGGGGGTACATTGGGATTGGCCAGCGCTTGCTCATGTGCCACATCGCCAGGTCCGACTGTATGACGTCGCGTATTCGCACCGTTGGCACCGCCAGAGGCGCTCAAATGCTGCGGGTTGACAGGAGGCTGAAGGGGAAGAGGAGGAACAGAATTAGTAATATTTAAGCATCTCAAAGAGCATACACACTCACCTCATTAGGTCGCCCCAGACACTCCAGCTCAAAGTCGCCGTACTTCTCCAGATCCACGCCCACATCGGCGCACCAACCGAATCCCAGCGCTGTATTAGATGCATTCGCATTGCTCAGTGGACTGAGGCGATCCAGGGACTCCTGCTTGACAGGCTCCGAACGATCCACAACTCCCGTGGTAATGCTGGTCTTGCGTGAACGGGAGTAGGCAAGGCTCGCATGATGCTGCAGTCTTTGGTTTTCACGTCGTCGCTGCAGCAATTTATCTTGCAGCAGATTATAGATGGCATAGATGTTATCGAAGCGTTGCTCATGCACTGACAGTGCAATCATGTCCGCTGTCAATCCAGGCAGTTGCAACATGTGCGTCATGACAACAGCATCGAGTTGTGCTGCCGCTGCAGACATATCCACAGGTGCAGCCTCAGCCAGCGAAGTGCTTGAACCGGTGAGGGAATTCCCTAACGAACTGGATGTGCCAAAGGGCAGCGAACCAAGCAACTCAGGGCGTTCCTCCTGATGCAACTCCGCCTGCCAATCACTCAGCCAGCGATGCTTGATGATCTGTTTGATGGTATAACGACGATCTGGCTCCACCACCAGCATATTTCTGATGAGGTGCTCGCATTCTAAGGGGGAAGGAATTAAGGAATTAGTACTCTATACTACTCAGACTTCAGCTCTCTTCTACGTACCCTGCGACATGAAGAAGGGTATGCGGAACTTGCCCAGCACTACGCGACTCTTCAGCTCCAGTATGGTCTTGCCATCAAAGGGCAATGCGCCACAGACTAGTGCATAGAGCACCACACCCAGACTCCATATATCTGACTTGGGTCCATCGTATTCCAGTCCCTGAAACACTTCTGGTGCAGCATAGGGAGGTGAACCACACCAGGTGCGCAAGGGGCTGCCTTCCTCGTAGTGATTGCTAAAGCCAAAGTCAGCCAGCTAAAGAAAGAAGAGAGCAGCATTAATTAGAGTATCCCTCTCTCCCTTACAACTCTCGCCAACTAACCTTAATGTTCATGTCCTTGTCGAGCAACACATTCTCTGCCTTGAGATCACGATGCACTACACCGCGCTGATGGCAATAGTTGACAGCCGAGATGAGTTGCATGAAGACCCTTGCTGCCTCTGGTTCCTTCATGCGTCCATTGGCAACCAGATGATCGAAGATCTCTCCATTTGGTGCATATTCTGTAACCAAATAGATCATCGATTGCGATTCCATTACCTCGTAGAGGCGTGTGATGTGCGGATGACGCAGCGATTTCAATATCGCTATCTCGCGGAAAGTCTTGCTCAGATATTCCTCGTTCAGGCATGTTTTATCGATGATCTTGATGGCAACCTGCAAGAGGAAGAGCAACAAGAAGCAGAAAACGATGAGGAACAGGAAGTAGAAGGTCGCATTAGTCAATCGATCGATGAATGTTCTTTCAAGTCTCTCCACACCCAACGAATTTTCGGATGTGGATGTGAATTTGTTGTTGTTTTTGGGTTTGGCCCCGAAGGTGAACGAACCAACAGAGTGCAGAGGAGAGAGAGTGCGGAGAGAAAGGCAAAGGGAGCATGCAAAACACGATACGAGAGAGCGAGAGAGAGAGAGGCGCGACGCGATCGGCTCAAGCTGTGTGGGTTGACGACGATGTCGTGTAGCGTCGCCTCTCCCCGTAATGAGAGCAAGTAACAAGAACGCAAGACATGAGTGTGCATGTCTGAGTGTATGTGTGACTGTGTGTGTGTGTGAGAAACTGTATGTGCTTAACGAGAGGCCGCGCAAAGGGAACGCTCTCTGCATTAGGGTATGTCAAATAGCAAACGATCTTGTCTTTTAAGTTGAAACAGAGCGTGAAAAGTGGGCGGCAAGCTTAATGCTTAGATTGATCGCTAGATGATCTTGACTTTAATTATTACAATGCAATTAATTGTATGCTTGCCAAGAGACAAAGAAACTCTTGATTTCAGTAAGAGGGAGCGTTAGAGAAGGTAGAAGTGACTGTGATCTTTACTTTATTTATAATAATTCTGTTATAGAAATGAAAAAGGGGGAAAGATATGATAGAAATAACTTAGATAGTTCTGCAAAATTGAGTAGAAACAATGTTTCACACTATTATAGCTGTCTATATATCATCATAGCATATTGATCTTTATATAAATTAAACGTAAGTAATACCTAGCATATAGAACTACTTAACAAGTATTAACGTGTCTATCTTATGTGTTTATCAGCATTTATATTATGTTTACTTATCTATCTATCATATAATATATTTCTTTACTATCATATTCATATCATAGCATACTGACTAATTCAT
Organism: Zaprionus camerounensis; assembly: GCA_018904165.1. Taxonomy (NCBI): domain Eukaryota; kingdom Metazoa; phylum Arthropoda; class Insecta; order Diptera; family Drosophilidae; genus Zaprionus; species Zaprionus camerounensis. The sequence continues at coordinate 2,188,920 of JAEIFS010000037.1, forward strand.
ATTATTATTCATTCATAATACTACACACAATATCTAACTATGTATCATCTTCACATCAGACCACACTGAGTCATATCATATATATATTATTCATTAATTATATTTTATATATTTTCTTATAATAATCAAAAATTATTGTATTTATTATTTATTCTTATTATATATTTTCTTATACTCTTTAAATATTATTAACACCTCAATGCATCCATCTTGATATCTATATATTTATTGCTATATAAACTATATCTACACCTATTTCTAAGTCTATGTCTATCCATTTTTATACATATCTCTCTATCTATCCATCAGTCTACATATAAATCTATTTACTAATATATCTGCATATATATTTTCATATCTTTCATATAGAATATAATATAATTATCTTTCTATATAAATATCTTCATATTATAGAGATCATAACTTGTCTCCAGTCTGCACTCTCTATATATCACATACCATCCCACTCTACCCTATCTAACTCAACCACATGGCATAACTGTAGCAGCCTGCACGTAGTGTATTCACAAAAACGTGTCGCTCGCTGGGATACCACGACGCGTTGTTGCTGCTGTTACTGCCGTTGCTGCTCTCACTGTTGCTGGGGGTCAGGTGGTGGTAGGTGGCGCACTGTCTGCAGTCACAGCCACCGCAGCAGCAGCAGCCACAGCAACAGCAACAACAACACAGGCAACATCAACTAAGCGAAGACAAGCGCAGACAAGGCACGACAACAGCGCCAAAGATGGCGCGAGTGTACGAGGTGGCGAGCCAATAATGAACAATGATAAACACAATGATGATGATGATGATGATGTGTGTGGGGAGTAGCAGCCAAGAGAGAGACAGAGAGAGAGAGAGAGGGAGAAGGAAAGAGAGCGGGGGCAGGCGAGTGTAGACAATACAAAAAGCATTCTTTACACACGACGCGCTGCGAGTGTTTTGTTTGCTTTTGTGTGTGTGCTGAGTGTGTGTGCGAGTTTGTGTGTATGCGTAAGTGTTTGTTGCTTTTGCGCTTTTTTCTTTTGCCAAGCATTTCAATAATAATTTAACAAAAACTGAAATAATTAACAACAAAGCGCCGCAACGCACATGAGTGCGAGTGCGATGGAGCAAATACAACAGAGAAAGAATGAAAGAATGAGAAAGCGAGCCAGATCACTTGCGAACAACAGCAGCAACAACAACAAGAGGAGCAACAACAACGAAAGCAGCAACAATCACATCATCATAATCATCAACAAGTCAGGCACCACAGCAGCATCAACATCATCATGATGAGCCGCACACCGGTTTTTGATATTTGTTTTCTTGTTTTTTGTTGTCCGTAATATTTAAACAAATTGCTGCCCCCCCCACTGCACCCCTCTCCCTCTAAAATCAAATTGCAATAAACAATTTATATAAAATCATTTGCAAGATATATAATCCAACAATGTTATTCCTCGATTTCTGGCAGCAAGTGAAATTTTGATTTTATTTTCTTGAGAATTTCCCGCAATTGCATTTTGATGTGTGTGTGTGTGCCGCATGGCGTATGCGTAATATACATATGTACGCTTTAATTTCCATTGCCAATGCCACGTGATAAAGAGAGAAAATTTTTTAGAAAAATAATACAAAATAATAACTGACAATTGGCCAAGAAATGACTGAGAAAGAGAGGGATAGAAAAGGGGAAGTGGGAAAGGGAAGAGAGCGCGCACTTGCGACAGCAAATGAATTTTTGCCATTGCCACGTGCCGTTTTGACCTTTTGCTGCGAATTGCGATGAACCTTAAGAACAAATGCTCGCAAATGAGACAACAACAACAGCAACAACAACTCGACTGAGCAATGTCACATTTGAAAATCCTTCGCTTTGGTTGGCATAACAAAAAAACGAGCACGAAGGCTACATGCGGCATGCCGAAGGTTCTATACCCTTGCAGGTATGTACTTATATCCTCCAATCGTTCCCAAACTCGTGACATATAATAGTGCAGAATTGAATGGTATTCTGTATATTTAATATTATGTCCTACTTTGAACTGATAAGTTAAGTTTATTGTCAAATCAAAACGTCTTCATACAAAAACCTTCAATTCAACCGATTATTCCTATGGCAGCTATATGTTATAGTTGTGCGATATTGATGAAACTTTATGTGCATATTATATATATAGAAAAGGTTAGATGCAGTAAATTTGGTTACAATATCTTAAGAAATAACATAAATCGGCCGATACTTTATATGGCAGATATACGATGTATCGCTTCGATCAAGCTTGTTCCGACTTATATACAGCGTGCAGCAATAAGAAGCATGTGTGCCAAGTTTCAACAAGATAGCTTTAAAACTGAGCGACTAATTTGCATTGCAACGGACGGACACACGGATAAACGGACACACGGACAGAAGGACAGGGCTAGCTCGATTGCTCTGTTAATGCAGCTTCAAAATATATATAATATATAATATTATACAGAGATGTCTGCTAAAGTGCATTGCAAACTGCTGCCCAAAATTGATATACCCTCTGCAAGGGTATACAAATATATATAAAAAAGAAAAGCAAAGCCAAGGCAGCCAAGGCTTCTTGCCTGCGGTTCCTCCTTGGAGAGGCTCACGTATTGATTTAAGGACAAGGACTGCATGGGAACCCGCTTGGCTGTGAGCTAAACGGAATTTTGAAATGTGAAATTCCATTTTCCATAATGCCCCCCAGTACGCTGACTCAGTGAAGCGTCCTTAAACCATGCCACGTGGAGAGACGGCATCCCTAATCGTTTCCCAATTACGAAAAGGAAACTACACACGTATTTACATATATATATACATGTTCATAATACTCGAACTGCTTCACTTTAATCAATTTTGAATCAATTTATAGTTACATATAAAATCATTTAGTATATAGTAGACACAAAACCACAAATCGGCATACTTTCGCAGGGTATTTCTGTGTGTGGCTGCAGTGAGAGTGCTGAGTGATGAGCTGTGCCAAGTAACTGAAGTGGAACCAGTTCTTTTCTATATACAGGTTAACAGGTAAATGATTACTGCGTATAAGTTATTTCTTTTCTATATAAGGTTTACAAATTACAGGATACATGTACGTATTCTTATTATTCTTCATTGTAATCTTTCATTTTTTGTGCGGAACTAGTTCATTTGTTCGCTTGAAATTAGTTCTTTTAAGTAGAACTTCGTTTCGCAGGTTTAATATTTGTTTACAAAAACTGTCCTTGAATATTCAGTACTGAAACTAGTTCAGTTTATCAAATAGAACTGATTCTTTTAAAAATCTAAATATTTGTATATAAACAAGTTTTTTTTTAGACATATACGACTCTCTTGCTTGAGAACTAGTTCAGTGAATCCACTGGAGTTTCTTCCATCCTTACAACGTAATCTGTATGTAAAAAAGTTCTTTACACATAAGAAACTTAAACTAGATAATTTGTTCAAAGTAAATGTAGTTCCACGTTCCTCAGGAACTAGTTCATTTGTCTACTGAAGACTCTTCCTTTTCTACATCTTCATCTGTGTATAAATAGGTTCTTTAAAGTTACACGACAATAACTAGTATATTTCTTCATAATAATAGTATTTTCTCATTGCTGGGGAACTACTTCTTTCAGTGTTCTGTTGTTGCATCCCTTTCTTACTTCTCCCACCTTCATAGACTAAGACTGAAACTAATGAAAGAAGTTCGTCGTTGCTAGATAACTAGTTCATTAGGTTCGTTCACTCTGCTCTCATTTTATTCTCCTTCGTTCCAAATGAATCTGTTTTCGCGATCCAACTTTGAGAACTCCTCGCGCAGTATCTCCAGTTCCCTGTCATTCTGTGTCTTCAGTCGATCCAATTGCGCATTGATGCCTACTATGCGATCCCTGACAGCATTCACAGTGTACTGACTGAGTCGTTCTGGCCTGTAGACATCCTCCTTTAGGGTATTCATATAGTGCCACATATCCTGCAATTGGCCACGTTTCTCCATGTGATGCTTTGTCAGTTTACTGTCCAATTCAAGCTTGAGACGATCGATGTCATTGATGAGCCCCGTGACTTTGGCCACACACGAAGGTCCTCTTCTTCGTCCCTTGGCAGGCGGCGAGCCTTCTTCCTCATCGTCCTCTGCATCATTGTCATCGTCTTGAAAATTATTAGCCTGCAGTTTGACTTGATTGCATTCAAGATACTTTTGCTGCGCCTTCAGACGCATCAGCTGGCACAGTAGGCTGGTGGGCGTGGCAGCAGCGCTGCTTAACATGCACTTGCTGCTTCGCTGGGGCTTCGGAGGTGGCGCCGTCCTCACCTTGGGCTTGAGTCGCTCTAGCTCGGCAATGTCTGGCTCCGTCATTGCAACACGATGTGGCTTTGTTGTCGTGCACATGTGACTGTCGCGCGTTGCACAATCTGCTGCAGCAGGAGGCACGTCGTGCCGAGTCCTTGCCACAATTATTGTTGTTGTTGCTGTTTCTGCCTGTTTACACGCGGTAATCAAACGTGTGTTGCCAGCCCAACCTGTATCTACCGCGCACCACGCTGCCTCCTCTCCCGTTTTCATATTCATGTTTAATCAATAGTCAACGACGCGCTGCTGGGCTGCTGCACTGCCTCCTCCTGTTCCTGCTCCTGCTCCTACCCTACTCTGCCTACGCCTTCACCACCCTTACTGCTACCCTTACTATGCTGCCTTCTCTGACTCTGCCTCTGCCACATGCAACCCTTTTGGTTTTGAGGTCGCTAAACTTTATTTGGGTTTCGACGACGATGCGCAAAGTTGTTGTTCTTTATTTTTTTTTTTTTTTTTGAATTTTACAATTGCCTTGCAAACTGGGGAAAATGGGGGAAATGGAAAATCGATTATAACAATTTTCCTAGCCCAGCCTATGGCCTACTTATGTGTCACGTGCGCGTAGGTGGGGTCAACAGCATAGAGAAGGAGGGGGTAATATATGTGCCACTCTCTCTCTCTACAGAAAGCAGACTTTGAACAAGAGTAACAGAGAGAGTAGACCAAAAGAATTTCAGTTGGAATCTTGCTAATCAAGCAATGAGTAATGTAAACTGAGAGAGAGTGAAAGAGATAGCGAGTGCACGTGATTGATTCGCAAATTGTTGCGCTGTTTACGCTCCATTGTTATTTGTTGTTCTTGTTGTTATTGTTGCTAATTCACAACTGGGCGCGTTTTGATAACGCGCTTGTTATCATATGAGCGCGAATGTTTATCGAGTATATGCGTGCGACAGAGTCTCTATGTGTGTGTGTGTGTGTGAGAGCTGGTAGCAGGCTGAAGACAAATTCAAGCGCAAATAAACAATAAATTAGATAGCAAAAAGTGTCAACTGAACGCAGTAATACCCTGTAAAGAGCAACGGCAGCATATAACAAAAGTATATACCAAGCAAATATACTAAATAAATACGCACTTGGCAGTCCAATCTACCCTACTGCCTCTTGTTTTACAGGCTAATGAAACTGCTGAATTTTTCACTATCTCAGACACAGACAGCGAGTCGGAGCAGCAGCAGAGATAGCAACAAATAGAGAAAAATAGAGAAAAAAACATGCCAGACAGAAACAACAACAACAAAGAAATGTGATACCAGATACCAGAAGAAGCTGAAGCCGAAACCAAAAACCAAAAACGCACAACAAAAGCTGCGAAATAGTTAATGAAAAAGTAAATAAAAATCTTTTAAACGATTTGGGCAGCCATGCGACTGAGTCGTAAAGATCGCGCGTCAATATCGCATAAAGAAGAGAGAGAGAAGAAGAGAGGTAGAGAGTGGGAGAGAGGGAGGGAGAGAAGGAAAGAGGGGAGTGTAGCTCTGTATATGAATATCCACATACAGTATATAGTATATAGTATGTATGTCTGTCTGTGTGCTCAACAAGTTTCGTTGTTGTTGTCTCTCTTTCTCTCTGTCTGTCTCTCCGTTTCTGACTCTGACTAAGTTCGCAGATCGTGGCCAGACAGCGTAAGCTCAAGTTAAATATTTGGCCATAGCGAATGATCAATCAAACTTGCCATAGACCGATCTTTTTTTGCCTTTTTCTTTACTTTATTCCACGTTATGGTTTTTATACCCTTCAACCATTGAAAATGTTCAAAAAAGGGTATACTAACTTTGTGCAAATGTATGTAACAGGCAGCAGAAAGATAGACAGTGACAGACCCCATAAAGTATATATATTCTTGCTCAATATCACTAGCCGAGTTCATTGAGCCATCTCTGTCTGTGTGAACACACAGATCTCAGCTATTATAAAAGCTTGAGTTACTAAATTTGGCAGTAAGAGTTCTGTATACTATACGCTGATGAAGTTTATTTCAAATGTTAGTTGCCACGCCCACCACCCACGCAAATCACTAATTTAGTTTTTAAACTGGATTTGTAGACGGCGTACAAAAGATACAACTTTCTGACTTTAACATATACTAAGCCTATTGTTATACGAGGGTCGTTTGATAAGTCCGTGACTTTTTGTATTTGCCGCGCACCTGCTCTAAATACAACACTGCTCCTGTCAGCAGTTATCGATTAACAGCTGACTGTAAAATTTTGAGAAAGCTGCGTTTCTTAGTTTGCGTTTTATAGGCATTGAAAGCAGACGATCTCGTGAATTTTAACGAAAATGGAAAAAAGTGAATTTCGTGTGCTAATTAAGCATTATTTTTTGCGTAAAAAATCCATCACCGAAACCAAGGAAAGACTTGATAAATATTATGGGGACTCTGCACCATCAATTTCAATGGTTAAGAAATGGTTTACTGAGTTCCGTTGTGGTCGTACCAGTACAAGTGATGCCGAACGTTCAGGTCGCCCAAAAGAGGTCGTCATGCCAGAAATCGTCGACAAAATCCATGGAATGATATTGGATGATCGGAGAATGAAAGTGCGTGAGGTAGCTGAGGCTGTAGGCATCTCAACTGAACGGGTACATCACATTTTACATGAATATTTGGACATGAAAAAGCTTTCCGCGCGATGGGTGCCGCGATTGCTCACACACGACCATAAGCGCAACCGTGTGACCATTTCAAAGGAGTGTTTGGCGATGTTCAACCGCAATCCAAACGAATTTTTGCGCCGTTTCGTTACCGTAGACGAAACATGGATCCACCACACCACACCAGAGACCAAAGAACAATCAAGACAGTGGGTTTCTCCGGGTGAACGTGCACCAAAGAAGGCCAAGGTGGGTCTGTCGGCCAACAAGGTCATGGCCACAGTTTTTTGGGATGCACAAGGTATCATTCACATCGATTACCTTGAAAAGGGTAAAACGATCACCGGCGAATATTATTCAGAGCTTTTGGACAGATTCGATATTGATTTGAAGCAGAAACGACCGCATTTGGCGAAAAAAAAGTGCTGTTCCATCAGGACAATGCACGGGTGCACACGTGTGTAGTCAGCATGGCAAAATTTCATAAATTGGGCTACGAACTGCTACCCCATCCAGCATATTCTCCAGATTTAGCCCCCTGTGACTATTTTTTGTTTCCAAACATGAAGAAATGGCTCGGCGGTAAGAGATTCGGGTCAAATGAAGAGGTCATCACAGAAACAAACGACTATTTTGAGGGCCTTGAGAAAACCTATTATTTGGAAGGAATAAAAAAATTGGAAAAACGCTGGACTAAATGTATAGAGCTAAAAGGAGATTATGTTGAGAAATAAAACGCTTCTTTGACGAAAAAAATATATTTTATTCAAAAAGTCACGGACTTATCAAACGACCCTCGTATCTACTTATTCTCGAAATTTAAATCGCATCGGACAATAAACACAGAAGTTATTCAAGAAAATATGAGCATAACTCTTAGTGCTTGTTTCAACTAACAAGGGAGGCAAGCGAACGCGAAGCAAAAGCGCCATCTGTCGAGAATATTAGGAAAGCACGTATGTATGTTACATATGTATACACCGGAACATAGGTCGTAGGGTATTACACTGTCGCGTGTGCAGCTCGACTGTTGCTTTTCTTGCTTTTTTCTTTACTTTTTTATTCTACTTTTAAGTGTTTTTTATATTTTTTGCTTAGTTAGTGGGGCGAAATTTCATTGGAAATCGAGTTCGAAGCCGCCCCCCGATGGCTGAGTGATTCTTCAGACACATATACGCCGATCTACAGCGCTTAATTGCATCAATTGGAGCGTTAATAGACAAAGAAAGAGGGAGAGAGAGAGAAACCAAGCAGCAATTCAATTAACTGCGACTCTACAGTGAATTCTATAAAATTCTTTTGAATTCTTGCAAATACATACGTAATATACGTATACTATACCCCCCTCGATCGATCAGCTGGAAGACATAAAGTAAGCCGCCTTATCGCAGGGGATTTACACATTACCACAACACCTGCTTGCGATGGCGCTTATCGCGTATAAGAAGATTAATCGTATATTGGGGGTACTTCTGCAAATCCACATTGTATAAGCTATAATAAAGATCTTCCAAGAAAATCATCAAAGTTGCAATTTATCAAAATATTATGCAGAATTTCACAGAATTTCTTAAAGATTTCTCTTGATGTGGGAAACTCCCCAAAAATGAAGCAAGTTTCTACAGGCAAGAACAAATACCCTATGGTATTTCAAAGAAACCCAGAGTAAAATAATCAATCATAATGCCGACTTTTATATAAGGGGGAGTGACTGCGTGCGAGGGGCTTGAACTTGTACGCCTTGAGCATAATGCGAGTAATCTCCCATTCTTATCGATATTGTTTGTACACACAGTGCACAGCATGTAGTACAACAGTACCAGAGTACAACACAGTACCATAGTGTACCCTGTACATGGTACACATTGCCCATTCTCGCGCATTGATAAAAGTAATAATTATTGGGCAAATGCGCTTAGTAGATAAGCCTGGGGAACAAGTAATAATCCACACATATACAGCACCATGTTGTGTTTGTTCATTGCATTTGACAGGCTCTCTCACACACACACACACACACACATACAGAGCATAGTCCATTGTGAATGCCAAATAAGATAAGTGAATGTGCGAGTGTTGGACCTTGAAAATTGACAAACAGCTGTGTAGGCGACGCCTTATCAAAAAAGAAAAGTGCACGCGTATTGGAAAAACAAAAAAAAAGAAAGAAATCCAAAATGAATCCCAAGAGAAAACGGCACAAGAACAGCGTAAACAACAACAGACTTTACTGAGTATAATGAAAATTGAAATAAAAATTAATCAAATGTAGCGCGACGCATGTAAATTGTATTGTATCTCAATAGGCGCCATTTTGAATTGGGGGGCACGTGCTGTGCTCTACCCTACCCATATCAAGTTCAAATACACAAGCCTCTTAACACACACACTCAGAAGTATGCGGGACAGTTCTATATGATAAGTAAAAAGGTTTTTGAGGCAGAATTTCCCTATTCCTAAACGTGTCAACAAAGTTATAATTCTGTTTCTTTTATCTACTGTTTTTGTACATTAGTGTAGTGTAGAAATGTTGAAAGAAGACTTGTGTTTGGTTATCAGGCTTAGGAAGTGTGGATCTGTTGAACTTATATAGCTTAAACTTGAGTCGGGCTCAGTTTTTTTTTAGTTAATAAAATTTAGTATTTATTACAAGAGAAAATTGGAATACTAACTAAAATACTAATTCTATGTATACCTGTAATTTTTCCAATATTCTACTGAAATGGGAACTTTTTCTTTATATAATTTTTTAAACTCAAGATAAATGTTGATCGACTCATAAAACGAGATTTTTATGAATATGAAACTTTTTCCGTATGGAATTTCGTGTTCTTACAAAAATTGAGTATTTATTACGAGAAAATATTGGAGTTCTAAGCAGTTAAGATACGTATTCTATGTGTACCATTAATATTCTCAAGATTAACTGAAATTATAACTTTTTCTACTTCAATATTCATTTTAAAACTATTTGATCGACTTAACAAACGAGGCTTATTTAAATTTCAAACTTTTTCCGACTCGAAATTTGTATTTTTACAAAAGATGAGTATGCATTACTTGAGGAAATTAGTATACTCAGCAAGGAAGACTCTATTCATTTATATTGCAAAGACCTACTGAATCTTCAACTGTTTCCTTTTCCAAAATCGTATCTGAAATCATGTTAACCACTTATAACTCAAGAAAAATACTATTAAGTAATTATTTATATATTAAATTGACTCCGTAAGTACTACAAGATATATTTTACTCTACCTACAGCTATATACAGGTATTTATTACTGAATACTAAGGCATATTACTGGGATACTAAGCAGTGAAGACTCTTATACCTTTATATTCCAAAGATGAACTGAATTTCAAACTGTTTTCACTACTAAAATCGTATTTAAACTTAAGAAAACTAATTGTGTAATTATCAAATTATCCCTATAAGTACTACAACGTATATTTACGCTATAAACAACCTATATATTGTTTTATAACAACATATTTCAAGCTATTCCCCATTTGTTGTCTTTATTTTATTTGTAGTTTTTGGCATTTCTCATTGTTTGGCCTACAAATTTGCATTCGTTTGCACTCGTTGTTGTTGTTGTTATTGTGATATAAACTATTAATGTTTCTAGTATTCAATTGTTGTTGATGTTGCTGTTGTTGTTCCAGTTGCGGTCATTGTTATTGTTGTTGTTGTTGCTTCGGTTGTGTCACTTGACAGCGCCAATTATCGGCACTTGTAACTGCAACTGCGACAGCTGTGTTGTTCCTCTTCTTCTTCTTGCCCCCATTCCCCTATCTCCCTCCCCCACATACTGTCTCTATCTCTCTCGCTCTCTCTCTCTCTGTGTTGAGCTGCCCTCAGCCCATTGCCCAGCTGAAGGTGACTCATTATCTCTTTACAGTAGCTGCTGTAGCTGTTAAATGCATGCGGAATGCAAAGAAGCTGATAGAGAACAAGTGGCAAGTGCAAGTGTAACGAGTGCTAGACTCACAGATACCCTGTGAACAGCATTTTGTTGTATATTTTAATTTCAATTGAACATGTCAATATTATGATGCGATTGTAGACTTCTATATAATGGATATAACTATATAACATGAAAATCTATGAATAAAAATGAAATAAATCGTTTCATTCTATAAGAGAATATACATCAAAGATATGCAGCTACTCTACATGAAATATAAATGTAAAACAATCAAACTCTTCAACCTCTAACCCCAATCTCTAGCCAGGTCCGACAAACTTTCTTTATATTCCACAATTTACAGGGTATACGCACGAGTTAAGAGCTCGAGAACAGGTGCAAATGTACTCGAGGTGATTACGCTGCCCACTAATTAAATACTCGTAAGAAATTTAAGAGCATTCCATCCATTTTAGATACGGCAAAGCTGATAACTCATCGTATAAGGAAATTGTTGAAATATTTCGTAAATGCAAATGACATTTAACGGCAGCAACAACAGCAAACAAAAAAATCAACAAATATTGCGATCATCTTGTACTTAATTACTTCCTCAAACAGAGCAGGAGACAGACAGACAGAGAGAGAGAGATAGAGAGGGACAGAGAGAGTGTGACTCGCGATCCGCGTGAACGCGAGACAAAGAGGAAGATCCCATTAGCATCTTTTGCAGGGCTAAAAAGTGTGAGAAAGCGAGATGCAGACAAAGAGAGAGAGTGAGAGGGGAAAGGGGGTGTGCAAGTGAGAGGGCAAAACACGCTTCGCTTACAAATGCGTTTCAATTATCATCATCATCATCGTCGTCGTTGTCGTCTCGGGGAGCAGCTGCTGCTCCCATGCGCCACAAGCCGTCAATTGAAGGTAAACATGAGCCCCAACAACAGCAACACACAATGCTCCACGAGCAATGCCGATTCGGCTTCAGATGTAAATACGTATTGTCAATAAGTTATGTAAACATCAGAGTATACTATACTACAGGGTATAAGATGAGTGGCGAGCGAGCAATAAACAAAACAACAAAAGAATCATAATCACTAAAATCAATTTGATTAAACCAAAATGCGCAGCCCCAACCGGGGGGAGTACGAATACAAATTTTGCCAAGCAAAGTGAGATCGAGGCACTATATATAATAGTATTTATATGGCATTATATGCACGATAGATCCTACGTGTTTGCAACGACAAAGTTAGCGTTGTTAGGTGCAAATAGGTAACGACTTAAGGTAGGATTCAGTTTGATAACTCTTCAAATAAAAGGAGATTACACATACATACATATATTACAATATATGCAAACATATTTACAATATACTATGTAAAGAATACTATAAAACACATGCTTATAGTGTCTGTAGTTATACTCTTTAGAGTATCTTCTTCTGAGTATCTTTGCCATAGTTAAGGGGCAACTGAGTAACAACTAAGTACAGGAATTCTGTTTAAGAACTCTTCGATATATTATATATAGTATCATAGTATACCATAAAAAGGCTGATTTTGTAGCTATTATCTTTTTGGCAACACTGGTTTAAACACGTTGACGCACGTTGCGTGTTTTGTATCACTGTCAAACATCTTTGGTTTGGTATGCCAAAATTGGACTAAGCGGGTGGACCATTTGAGGCGCAGTCACGGTCAACATTTGCATGAAATAATCTTCAAACATTAAATTATATGGACCATACTATCGTTTCAAATAATTATTTCATGCATTTCTCTGAATTTTATGATTTTTTTTTTGAAAAACTTTCCTATAGCTCTTAAAAAATCACCCTTCTAGTACATAATCTCAAAGCATTAACGATCTTAGAAGCCTAGAGTGGTTATAGACAAGTAAGTAACAACTTGAGGTTAGAATTCAATATAGTAAGTTGTCAATTTAAATAGCTTGTATACTATCATAGATCATATGTAATATATTGCAGTATATATGTATAAGCTTGTACCTAACTGAACTTTGAGGATTGTTAATGGCAATTAAATAACAGTTTACAGTAGATTTCACATTGATAACTCTTCAAATAAAGTAAGATCGATAGATCATACTTTATACAAGTGTTCTTTAGTATATCTTCATATAAAGAAAAATATATGTACATATATGCTATGTATGTATGTAACTGAGGCTTACTGAAGACATTATAGATAACTTTTCAGTTTATAAAAGTTATATAAAAGGCACATCAGCTTATTCATCACTATTTATTATCTAAAAAGTAATTGTGCCCCCTTGCCAAGCAATAGCTGTTTACGCGGAACACCTTCCAAGTACTTTAGATCATTTACAACATGCTAATCTCTCTATCTCTCTCTCTGGCAATGATATATGAATCATATCATATCTTGTTACTATCTTAATGACCTTATTCGCACAGATGGTAGAATGAGCTTAGATTGAGTAGGAATATGCATAGATAATACTGTTCTAAACTCACCTTTGTTTTGGTCACAATATTCGTGGCTAACTTGACCACAGCGAAGTTGCCTTTGCCGATGGTCTTCTCCAGTTCGTAGTAACCCACGCGAAGCAGTTTGTCCACGGAGATTTTGCTCGTCGATGGCACTTTGTAGTTTTGGGGCGTGGATGTTGAGGCGGCCATTGCAGTTGTCTCTCTCTCTCTCTCACTCACTCGCTCTCTCTTGCTCCCCTTGTTGTTGTTGTTGTTGTTAGTAATTGGCTAAAGTTGCGTCGTGATGTTGTTGTTGTTGTAGACGCCGCAGGAAGTTCACTTAAGTTGCATTTTCTTTTGTTTGCCGAGTTTGAATTCATTTGCTATTCATGCCCGCTGCTGCTACTGCTGCTGGCGGCGCGGACACACACACACAAGCACTTGGACACTCACACACACACACACACACCGACGCACACTCACAGGAGACGTAGACGGAGAGTTGGAGACAGCAGCAGCGCCGCCAGCAAAATTTAATTCGATTCGAGCTCGAAATTGAATTGTTGCAATTACGAGCGCGTTTCCAAATGCGAATACGAATGCGAAACCGAATCAAAGGAGGATAAAGATGAGCATGAGCATGAGGTCAACGGCAGCTGCGCCACTGTCGGCGTTGGCGTTGGCGTCGTCGTCGTTGTCGTCACTTCGGCTGCTCCTGTTCCCGTTGTCGTTGTCGACTGGGCCATTGGACACGGCCACGTGGCCAGAGCTGCGCGCACGTGACGTTTCTTCTCCTGCTCCTCCTCCTTCCTCTGCCTCTATCTCTTCTTCACTTCTTCTTGAGTCACTTTCACGTTTCACTTTTCACTTGCACTTGCACTCTTTGTTCTATTTCTTCTCTTTTCTTATTTCTCTTTTTGTGGCACGTTTTCTGTGTGAAAAATAATAAAAAAAAAAATAAATTCACAATCGATTTGTGTGTAAGTCACAATTGATATTGTTATTGTTGTTGTTGCTGCGACGGTGGCTGCGGTGCGACAACTTTTAGAAGCCAGTGTACAGTGTGAAGAAACCTGTGTGCGCTCACTTGTGCCCGCTCTCCCACTCTCTCTCTCTCACAAAGTTGCCTCTCACAAGCGCCCTCTCTCTCTCCCACCTCTCTCAGCTCTGCCTCTCTAAGAGTTGTCTCTATCAAGCGCCCTCTCTCTTATTCTGCCTCTCTCTGTAAGATGATCTTGCCTGGCCAAGCTGTTCTTCTTCCTCCTCCTTCTCGTACCCTCTGCGTGCATTGCGAGACCACGACAAAACTTAATGGGTTAATGTACAGCATCAAGGTCGCGTGCCCAGACGCCCATTGCGTGCGAGCGGGATAGCAAGAGAGACAGAGAGGCTGCCCAAGTAAAGTGGCAAAGTCGTCAAATTCTTATTGAAATCAATTTAAAGCAGCGAAACACAGTGCAAAGAGGAAGCACAACGCAAACATAACAAGTACTACGCACACACACACACACACCGACTCATTCGCACACTCACACAGTTACTCAATTCTAACGCCGCCTGGAAAAAAACTGAAGATCAAACGTAGCAGCGGCAGCGCAGCAGCAGCATCAGACGCAGCTGTCAAATGCCCTCGAAAACAGACTCCACCACAGCTGTAACTGTAAAACGATTGTGAATGCCAGCATTGGCAAAAGCTCACTGCTGTGACACTTGCACTTGAATTTGCAAGTCAAATTCACAGTGGGAGCAAACAAACATGCCCCATTTAACGACCCCTGTTACAGGGTAGAGCACAATCAAACACACACACACACAGTGGCACACACACGTATAAATTGTAAACAATTTGTCGGTGCGAAAAGAGCAACGGCAGCTGGTCAACAATGCAAAAGTGATTTTTAAGTGCTTTTTTTCTTCTTCTTTCGCATTTTATTTGCACATTTTCACGTTTCTTGAAAATCTCACAAAAGAAACATACAAAAAAAAAAGAAAATTAATTTGAAATGTACCAATTGAAAATGTAGCGCTGTTGTTTATTTAATAATCAAGCTAAAGACACACAAACACAGCACACAGACAAGGGGCGCACTCTGGCGGCGGAGAAAGGAAGTCAATGTGCAAAAATCAACAGACTGCGACGAATAACTGTGACTGCGACTGGTGACGGTGGCGACTGGCGGTGACGCCAGCAGAGTTGCTGACTGCGACAGCGACTGCTCAGCTTTGGATGCGCGACCTGTGCCTGGAAGTGCTGCTGCGGCTTAAAGCTGAATGAACTTCCAAATTGGAAGCCATTTGAAGCTGGGCGCATTTACATGACGACTTCCAACGCACGCACACGACGAGAGAAAGAGAGTGTGGGAGTGATGGAAGCGAGGCAAAGCGAAGAGAGCAAGGCGAATCGAGAATAGTGGGTTGGGGTGAAGAGAGCGAGGTGAGATGAGGAAGGCGAGGTGAGTTAAGGAGAGTAAGTTGCGAGGTGAGAGGAGAGAGAATGATGCGAAAGCGTAGCCAGCTGTAAAAGACGTCACAAGGCACAGGCAGAGCAGCAGGCAGAGCAGCAGGCAGCGCAGCAGGCAGCGGCAGCAGGAAACACTGCGGTTTGCTATCATTCACAATTGGCGGCACGCGCAGGTGGGCAGCAAGTGGGCGGGTGAGTGGGTGGCAAATATGTGGCAACAATGGGTTAAACTTCCAATTGGGATAGATCAGTTAGCGAGGCGTATGCGGCACTAAACTTATGACAGGCGCTGTACAGTGCAAGACGTAAGCAAGCGTAGGACTGTGTGAGTGTGTGACTGCCTATGTGTGTGTGTGTGTTTGTGTACATGTACCATATCTGTCGTGTGTTCGCTGATAACTAAAACAGCGCAGTAGTTGTTGTTGCTGTTGCCCTTTGTTGTTGCTGCTGCTGCTGACAGCAAAATCAGAGAGAGAGAGAGAGAGAATGAGAAGGCAAAAGCAAAAGAATGATTTAAAAAATGAAAAAGAAACAAAAGTCGCGCGCACACGAAAAATAAATAAAAATAAACAAAAACAACAAAACAGAAAACGAGACGAAAAGGGGGGAGAAAAAAAACCAAGTAAAATAAATGAGCCAACAACAAATAAAAGAGCAGAAAAACAAAAGCTAGAGAACGCGACTTCGACTTACACAGCAGCAGCAGCAGCCAGACAACGGCAGCGGCAGAGGCAGCAAAAACAAAAGACACTGGGGCCCAGAAGCGCCAACGGCAGCAGCAGCAGAGCGGCCTCTCTGCTGCGTGTGTGTGTGTGTGTGAGTGTAGTCGGCGGGGGCGCAGCAACAGTTACGGGGCAGACAGGTTACTGTGTGTGTGAGAGTATATGCGCCTATCTCTGTGTGTGTGTGTGTGTGTGTAGGAAGGTTCAAGGAGTCAAGGAAATTCGCAAAACAACAGCAAAAATTACAATATGAAGCAGCATGATGACAATTACACACATATAAACTCACACACACACACATGTACAGCACACCAAGCTGAGCATGTCCGCATACGTACGCCTGTGTGTGTGTGTTGTGTGTGGGGCGAAAACGAAAACTTGTCGAGGTCGAACAGCACACGCATACAAACACACACACAGACAGTGCCCATATGCGCCTGTATGCGTATGCACATGTGTATGACAGAGAAGAGGCGGGCGAGAGAGCGAAGCAGAGAGAGGGAGAGAGAGAAAGCAACTACAATTGATAACGGGGCGAATAAAAAAGTCAAACTCAAGGTGTCCAATTAGACCACTCAACAGCAATTAGCTTTTTTCCTCCTCCTCTCCTCTTTTTGCTCCACCTCTTCTTCTACTACTTCACTTCTGCTTCTTCGTCTTTGCCTTATTTGCGTTTTACTGGAGTTGCTATGACGTTCGTAGTCAAACAAACACACACACACACACAGGCACACACACATACAGACACACGTAGAGTGAGCATGCGAGAGGCAGCGCGCACACTCACACACACGCACAGTGGAGTCTATGCAATCGAAAAACGTCACGACTTCCAAGTGGAAAAGCGTACGTAGTTTTTGCCGTCATTTTGGCTGCCTCTGCTCCTGCTGTCGTCGCTGCAGCAACAGCAGCAGCATAATTGCCATTCATGAATGTGTTTTTGCTTCCGCATGTCGCCCAACACACACACACAGGCGCGCACACGTCGTTACAAAAATCATGCGAGAAATGACAAATACACTTGAACTTCTGCTCTGTGTGTGTGGCGCCTGCTTATTTTGTTGTTGTTTTTTTACATTGTTTCATGCAAGTCTCTCCAGCAGTCGCAGTCGCCGTCGCATTCGCAGCAACAATAACAAACGCTATTCAAATACACTTTGTTTAATCTTTGTCGTCTCGTTTCTTACACATGACGATTGCTTTCTATCTTTTTGTATTATTTGTCGCCTCTTTCTGATTTCTTTTCACGTTCAATTTGTATTACATATATTAATTCTCTTTCTCTCGCTTATCACTTGTGCGCCTTCTTGTTGTCGTTGTTGTTGTTGTTACACTTGTGGTTGTTTTTGCCTTTTGGCTCTTGTTGTTGGTGTTGTCGCATGCACTGAACTTGAACGCGTGGGCGTAGCATGCGCCGCGATTTATATTATCAAGTGGCTTTTGCTTTCGGCTATTGGAATTTTTTTCATATTGTTTAAGAGGCGATTCTTATACGAATTCAGCGCGATGCGCGGCCCACCTGCTCACGAAGCAAAAACTCGGCACCAACTGATTGCCCTATCGCTCTCTTCGCACACACACACACACACAATCACAATCAGTACTCTGCCCAACAGTGCTGCTCGTTATCGATATATGCTTTTAGTTGGTGGAGCACTGTTAGACGGAGGAGCAGCTCTGTTAAACAGGTGACTAAACAAGTTGGCAGGCGTGGCGTAATTTTAAACATTTTTATTTAATTGTGAACTGTATTCAATTGTGCCTTCCAAAAATAATTCTGGCAAAGTTACATTCTACGAGCTTTCGTGAATTTCTTCGGTCTGTGCATTGGTTCTTTCTTGAAAATGAACACGGGCTTCTTCCGTTCTATTTCGGCTGTGAGAAAGGTCTTTGGTATTTCTCGCGCCTCGTACCAATGCGGGTTAACCCTTCTAACCCAATTATTGCTTGCCACATGCATACTGGCCAATAACTTGGCCACACATCCAGCGCTTGTCATAGCGTGGAGAGGACGGATGAAATTGTTCCAGAAATATATCAAAACTAACTATGGACACAGAATTTGGTTTATTGTTTGAAGCTACAAAATTGATTTATTGTATTATCAATAATTTTTTTTTTGTTAAAAATTTATAAAATTTGTAATGAACGGGTCGAGATTAAATCTGTAACTAAAAACTGGAGTAGAACGCTAGAGCAATGCGAGTTTCGAATGCGCGCCTACTCGATGCGCAGCAATAACCGTTTCGTCCGTTTCGATTTCATCTTAACAGCTGTTGATGTTAGGGAGAGTCGAGCAGACAGAGTTGCCACTCCTGCGCATATCTCTCTCACCCGATTGGAGTTTGGAACTCGTACTGGAAGTGGAGCAGCGCAATGAATGAAATGCGTCCAATTGGACCGGCAGAAACAAATATCGTGGATGGGAAGCGGGGGGCTGGGTCACTTACCGCAGCTGACGTCAGCTGTGTGAAAGCAGCGCAATAAGGGGGCAGGACAGGAGGAGAGTACGCTTTAATCTGCTTCTCTCTCTCTCTCTCTCTCTCATCTACCTCTACCCCTTCTACCACTCTCCACTTGTCAAAGCTGCCATAATTAATGAAAAAAAAACGGAGAGATTTTCAAAAAAATTTTAATGTTTATGCAAAAAAATATTAGGAAAACGTGCCGAAATTTATTTAAACCATTCGGAACAACAACAACAAATCGAGTATGGTGCGGCGCAGGTTAATGATGCAACAACAGCAACAACAACAACTGCAACAGCAACAACAACTGCAACAGCTACGCCTTGCCGGCGGTCAGCTGTCCGAAGCTTACAGTCCTGAATGGCTGTGGCAGCTGCTGCAGTGGCAGCAACAACAGCCCCGCCGGGGAGGCAGCATGCCACGCCCACCGCAACCAACGCCTCTAGCCGAAGGCAGCAGTCGCAGGCTGCAACGATTGCGGCGTCAACTGATGTTCCGCCACCAGCAGCGGCAGCCGCCGCCAGAGCCCGCCGTGATGACGCTGCACAGTGGCGCCACCTGGCGGCAATCGATCGAAAAGAAGCGCCCCCAGGCGGCAGCCATGCGACATCATCTGCTTGGTGATTTCTCGCTGCAGGAGCTGCATCTGTGGCAGCGACAGCAGCAGCAACAGTGCGAACAGCAACTGTTGCAGCTGCAGCAACTGCAACAGCAGCAGCGACTGCAGCAGCAGAAGCGACAGCAAGAGGAGCAACGCCAGCGACAACAACAACAAAGGCTGGAAAAGAAGCTACTGAAGCAAATGCAACAGCAACAACAACAGCAGCGGCAAGAGCAGCAGGAGCAGCAACAACAGAAGCAGCAACAGCAGCAACAACTGCAGCAACTTCAGCAACAACTGCAGCAGCAACAACTACAGGAACAACAGCAGCAACTGCAACAACACGAACAGCTGCAGCAACTACAGGAACTACAGAACAGACTGCAGCAGCAACAGCAGCAAGAACAGCAGCAGCAGCAGCAACAGCAGCAGCAGCAGCAACAGCAGCAGCAAGAAGATCATCAATTCAAGCAGCAACAGCAGCCACAACTACAGCAGCAACAGCCACAGCAACAACAACATAAGCAGCAAGCACATCAGCAACTCCAGCAGCAGCAACTCCAGCAGCAACAACAGCAGCAACTCAATAAGCAACAACCACAGCAGCAACAAACAGCGCCAACTTCCTTTCTGCCCTTCAACTTTGGTACATATGCCAACAGCTTCCTGAACTACAACAGCGACACGGAGTCGACGTTCTTCTCCGCCGCCAACAGGCTCAAGGAGCAACCCCTGCAGAACCTGTCGACAATCATCGACAACTTTAACTACATCAAGCTGGCGCAGCAGATGCTGGAGCCGGGTTTGCTGGCCAGCGAAGAAGAGAAGTTGCCACAGCAACAGCAACAGCACCAACAGCAAAAACTGCCACAGCAACAGCAGCAGGCACAGCAGCAAAAACTGCCACAGCAACAGCAACAACAGCAGCAGCTGAGCAACTGCAACCTTCAAAAGCTGCCGCAGTTGAAGTTGGGCAAGTGCAGCAACAGCAACAGCAGCAGCAGCGATGTTGGCAGCGACACTACACTGAAGCAGCAACAGTTGCCGCTGCAGGGCTGCGACCACAATCTCAGTGTACTGGCCAACGACATTGATCTGAATCTGGCTGCGATTCGTCAACTGCTAGAGACGCAGCTGCCGGGCAACACAATCAGGGAGGAGCTGCCGAAACGTGAGAAGGCAGGGCAGCAACAGTTGCCGGTGCAGCGGCAACAGTGGCCAACAAAGTCGAAGCTAAAGCTGGCGAGTCATGATGAGTTGCCCGCACTGGCTAAACTGTTCCAGCAGCAGCAGCAGGGACAGCAGCTGAATGAAACGAATCCGTTGTGGGGCTCATTGGTGCGTGCCGTGGAGCAGCAGGATGTGTTCCGCACGGACACGGATCAGGGCGATTGCCAGCAGAGTCGTCCCAACAAATTTGCCCTCTACCTAATGCTCAGCTCCGATGAGGAAAGCGAAGGGGAGGAAGCCAGCAAACAGAAGCAACTGCAATGTGACCAAAACAATTGCAACATCTCCTCGGAACCTCTGGCCATGTCGCAGGGTGATTTTGTGGGTGATTGTGGTGGCAAGATGTGCATGCTGGGGCAGCACATACAGCAGGTGGCAGCAGGTGGACGTAAGCGCCGCAAGAAGCAACGCGTAGAAGCATCACCCCCTCGACGTCCACTGCACTGGCCCAAGGTGGATTACTCCCTGCTGCAGCAGCAGCAGCAGAGAAAGCTGGACAAGAAGAAGAAGAGCAGAGTGTTGCGCAGAATCATCATTCGACACACGCCCAACTGTTGGGCAGCTCAGCAGCAGCAGCAGCAACAACAGCAACAGCAACTCGAGAGGACCATGCACGCCATGCGGGCAAAGCAGATGAGTTGGTAGCTGGCAGAGATGGCAGGGGAGATACCCTGTGTTTCCTAGATCAAGACGAAATTGTTTCAAGTTCTGCCGTATTTGTTGCGAATTTAAAACCAAAAAATTATAATAAAGTTTAGTTTTCAGATGTGGAAGATCAGGTAAGATGAGTGTAGATCTCGTTGAGAACTTTGTGGATTTGATATTGCCAGAAATAAGTTTCCTTCTTGCTTCAAGAGCTTACTCTGCTTAGTAGTTGCAAAAAACAGTTTAAGAGCAATCGATTTATATCGATAAATGTTATCAATATACGGCTGAAACTAAATTTAAAACAGTAAATATATTCCAAGGTACTTCCATCTCTAGCTTTTCACTTTGTTTAGTAGTGTTAACAAAGTAACGAAGTAATCGATAGTACTTTGATGCTATCGATTGCCAGCTGACACTGTGTGTAAGAGATGGACATAATGCAAAGTTGCCTATTAACACCTAATCGATATACATAACGAGAGTTTCTATAAGAAGTGGCAGATAAGGTACCAACTTCCGATCAACATATGTTCATTATAAGTACAGTAAACTAATCAATGTTACCATTGTTAGTGTCGCTGGAAAAGACTAGAAAGGGGGGAATAACATCAAAGTTCCCCATAACCTTCAAAGTTCCCCATAACCTCAAAAAAGGTGCTACTGCCGATGATATCGTTGTGTGATAATTTCTGCTGCTTCTCTGATAAATCTAGCCAGCCCTGCCTACCTGGAGCTTGTTTCTGACTGGCAGAGAAATAAGAACTTGTCACAACGTTGAAACTGTATCCGATAAAAAAAAATGATGTAAACATATATTATAGTAATCGTAAACGAGCATAATGGCCCAGCAGAACGACAGAGACAAGCAGAATGCCCTGCGTAGGTGCCAGTGCCAAAAGCAGAAGGTGTACCACGACAACAAACCGTGTGGCATTGCACGGTGTCGTCAGAAACAGAATGAGATTAATGACCAGCAACAAGGCAATCCACCTTGCAATGCAACGCTCCAGCAATTTCAGTCTGATATCCACTCTCAATCGGGATCGAGGGGAGTGAAAGAATTGCTTGCGGAGGGTCTTAACAATCGGAACTTAAAGAGGCCTAAAGACCAGAATACATGTAAACAGAAATGTGACCAGAACCAGGACTATGAGCAGGTGGCATACACTACGCGTGGCCAGCACCAGAATGAGGAACAGCAGCCCAGGAACTTCAAGTGCTCTTGCCAAACTAAATCAGAATCTAGGGAAAGAAAAGAATCTGCCGAACGAAACAATACGTACAAGGAACGGTACCAGGACCAAGAGACTAATGCATTGCACGAGCAACTGGCAGATGTGACGTTTGTGACATCAAAATGTGTTTGCAATTCTAAATCGAGATCGCAGAAAAAGAAGGAAGCCAAGGCACAGCCAGTCTACTACCAAGAGGAGCGTCAACAAGAGACTAAGCATAAACGGGAACGGGAACGGGAACGGCAGCAATACCAGGCAGACGAACCGATGCAGGGAACAACGAAGTGTGTTTGCAAATCTAAAACGAAGGAAGCGAAACTGTCGTATGAGCAGCAGCAAGCCAAGCCACAACGTATCTCCTGCCAAAATGGGCCTCAGCGAGACACAACCTATGACTGGGAACGGGAACGGCAGCACTACCAGGTAGAAGAACCGATGCAGGGGACAACTAAGTGTGTTTGCAAATCTAAAACGAAAGAAGCGAAAGAGTCGTATGAGCAGCAGCAACCCAAGCCACAACGTATCTCCTGCCAAAATGGGCCTCAGCGAGACACAACCTATGACTGGGAACGGGAACGGCAGCAATACCAGGGGACAACTAAGTGTGTTTGCAAATCTAAAACGAAGGAAGCGAAAGAGTCGTATGGGCAGCAGCAAACCAAGCCACAACGTATCTGCTACCAGCAAGAAGAGCATGGACAGCAATATGAAAGAGCCAAGCAGCCGTGCTCATGTAAGAGAAAGAAGGGACCAGAGTTCAACGGGCCCGTATACGGAAGGCCGTGTGGGCAGCAATTTGAAATAGCCAAGCAGAATGCCTCGCAACGTTCGTGCAAGTGCAGGAAGCCGAACCCGGGCTACCGTCTATCTGACTTTTGGGACTATGGCAGATCAGAAAATCCTTGTAAAAAGAAGAAGGACGAGCAACCCAATGAGGAAGATTCCTCGAAGACGCAGAGGGAGCCACGTGAGCCAGCCAAAAAGAAGGAACGCCCAGAGAAAGCAACTCCCAAAAAGAAAGGAAAAATAAGCACTGATGATGATGATGATAATGAAGAAGAAGAAGAACTATCGGATGGCAAGTCATCTCAGGATACGATGCACGG
The DNA here is from genome assembly GCA_018904165.1 of Zaprionus camerounensis. NCBI lineage: Eukaryota > Metazoa > Arthropoda > Insecta > Diptera > Drosophilidae > Zaprionus > Zaprionus camerounensis. The sequence goes on from JAEIFS010000037.1 coordinate 2,212,704, forward strand.
GAAGGACCAGACTGGCTCACCCTCTGAGGCGGAATCTCAGGAGAAAATTGAAGAAGGTAAGCCATCTATGGATAAGGGACCCGTGAGACCCCGTGAATCGCCCTCGAAATCGGATTCGAAGTCAGGGCAGCAAGACAAGCCCTCTGGCAGTGGGAAGCCCTCTGGCGGTGGGAAGAAAATTGCCGGTGCGAGGCCCTCTGGCGATGACAAGGCCCCTGACGATGGAAAGCCCTCTGGTGGTGGGAAGAAACGCAGGTCTCAGTCCTCTAAATCAACAGCACAGGAAGAGCAGGAACCCAAAAAAGTGAGAAAGAAGGCAGAGCCGAAGCCTCCAGATTGTACGGCCAAGAAGACTAAGGGATGCCAAAAGAAATGTCCTCCACCGACACAGAGCAAGAAGAGAATGTGTAAATCGAAGACCAAGACTAAGAATGAAGACGCCGATGTAAGTATATATATCTTCTTTTGCTCTATAACTTCTTCTCATATAACAAACAAAAGCAGAAGAAGAGTCCCCGTCAGAGGCGAACCTGCTGCGACGACCGTCCTCCGTTGCATTTGCCCAAGCCATGCCAGTGCAAGATGCCACCGCCACCTAAGAAGAAGCGGAAAACCCTGCGCAGAATTGTTGTCACCCACAACTGGGAGACAGCTCAGGTGCAGCGCCAGCTGATGTTCGAGAGGGCCGCAAAGAAGGATCCGTACACTTTTTGCATGCGAGAACAGTACCGTCACTGTATGACTAGGTGTGGACAATGAGTTCCTCCAGGCAGCTATCTAATATCGTATGTAGGACAGTCATTTGGGGTGGGAATTTTCATATCCGTATTAGCAAATGCCATCGAGATCAAAACCAAATTGTTGAAAATTGTGTCTTTTAATTTGTTAGGAAATATAAACCAGAAAATGGATAATAAACTTCAGTATTCAGATGTGATGAACCAAACTTTGATTTGATATTGTTGGGCATTATAGAGAAAATACTATGGTTTTCGTTTGAAATGTTCATCATTTTTGTACAGCTTAAGGCAATTGATATATACTACTGATCTACTGATCTATAATGCTCTGTACGAAGTAGTAGGAACAAAGTAACGATGTTCAATTCGATATTGTCACTATCAGCTTGGCAATCTGTCAGAACGTTTAACCTGTAACTAACTGTTAAGTGACTATTAAACACAGTACGAGTATAAGGTAACAGTGATGTAAAAACGTGTATCGATATAAATCGAAGGCACATTCCATGTCGATAGAACTTGCATAGTGCGCGCTGTAAGCTGCTTTGAAAGTTAGTAAAACAAGAACTTCTGATCAAGAAATTTAATTTTTGTTTAATTATCTTAAAAATTAATCGATAGTACTGTCAATTGTATCGATATAATGCTGGAAAAAAACATGATAGTGTCGTTAGTTAAGCAATCTAGTTGGCCCTGCTCTCCTCAAACCTGACTGTCAAAGGTTATTACTCGTAATAAAAATCATGAAAAACAAAAATGTAAGTAACTGAGGCCCAACTCAGACCCAAAATTACACAATGACTAACACAGTGGGTCAGGAAAATGTCATACCATACGACCAGAATGCCCTGCAGTTGGGCCAGAACCAAAAGGAGAAGGCACATTACCATCAATTAGACTTAATGAAGTTAAAAAGGAGACTCGAGCTCCAAAATCCCTTTGGCCTGGGAATGGCACAGATCAAGAAGGAGAATAAACAGCAAGATAATGAAGCGGTCGCAAAATCCGAGCCACCTCCACCCCCTAAAGAGGGGCCGAGACAAAAGTCTGACTTCTTTGAGTTCAAAAATTTCAAGGGGCAGGAAACTGGTCAGAAGAAAAACAAGACTAAAGCACCGAATGAGCAGCAGCAAGGTAAACAGGCATTGAATGATAAGAAAACCGCACCTGACTTCATGGAGTTCAAGACATCTAAAGGCCAAAAAGCTGCCACTGATTCTCCATCTAACCCGGGATTGCAAGAAAAGAGCAAGAAGGAACAGCAAGGCAACTCGGAGCCTGATAAACCGGGGGGGCCGAGACAAAAGTCTGATATCTTTGAGTTCAAAAATTTCAAGGGGCAGGAAACTGACCAGAAGAATAAGACTAAAGCACCGAATGAGAAGCAGCAAGGTAAACAGGCATTGAATGACAAGAAAACCGCACCTGACTTCATGGAGTTCAAGACACCTAAAGGGTATGCAAAAGGCCCAAAGGGCGACACTGATTCCTCATCTAAAGGTAATTTCGAGCCTGATAAACCGATGCCGAGACAAAAGTCTGACTTCTTTGAGTTCAAAAATTTCAAGGCGAAGGAAGCTGACCTGAAGAACGAGAGTAAGCCATTGCCACCTCATGATGTGCCTCTCATAAAATCCCAAGAAGATAGGAAAAGGCAATCTGACTTCTTTGAGTTCAAAAAGTTTAAAGGGCATCAAGCCTACGAGAAATCTCTAGCTGATTCCCCATCTAAAACAATAGAACCGAAGAATAGGAACCGTCGGTCTGACTTCATGGAGTTCAAGCTCGGACAACACAATCCGTATGTTGAGAAGAAGACCAAGACCAAGGAGAAGACAAAGCCATTGCCACCTCCACCGAAGGAAAAAATTCGTCCGTCGAACTTCATGGAGATCAAGAAGTCCCAAGAGGACCAATCACATGGCCGTGAACCCTTGCAACAGACGAACAAAGGTAAACTGCCGCCTCCACCGTCCCCAAGGTTTAATCCGCCTTCATCAAAGGAAAATCTGCCGCCTCCAAAGGCTAATCTGCCGTCTCCAAGGGTAAATCCCCCGACTCCAAGGGCTAATGCACCGGCTCCAAGGGTTAATCCACCGACTCCAAGGGTTAATCCACCGACTCCAAGGGATCAACCACCGACTCCAAGGGTTCAACCACAGGCTCCAAGGGTTAATCCGCCAACTCCAAGAATTGACCCCCCGGCTCCAAGAGTTAATCCACCAAATCCAAGAGTTAAGGCCCAGACTCCAAGCGTTCAACCACAGGCTCCACGGGTTAATCCTCCAACTCCAAGAGTTAACCCCCCGGCTCCAAGAGTTAATCCACCAAATCCAAGAGTTAAGGCCCAGGCTCCAAGGGTTCAACCACCGACTCCAAGCGTTCAACCACAGGCTCCAAGGGTTAATCCGCCAACTCCAAGAGTTAACCCCCCGGCTCCAAGAGTTAATCCACCAAATCCAAGAGTTCAGGCCCAGGCTCCAAGGGTTCAACCACAGGCTCCAAGGGTTCAACCACAGGCTCCAAGGGTTAATCCACCAACTCCAAGAGTTAACCCCCCGACTTCAAGAGTTAATCCACCGAATCCAAGGGTTAATCCCCAGGCTCCAAGGGTTAATGCACCGAATCCAAGAGTTGATCGTCCAGGTCCAAGAGTTAATCCCCAGGCTCCAAGAGTTAATCCGCCGACTCCAAAGGTAAATGCACCGCCACTGAGAGGAAAGCTGCCGCCTCTACCATCTCCAACAAGTAAACTGAGGCCACCACCGTTTCCAAGGACCAATCGGAGGCCTCCAGCACCTCCAAGGATGATTCAACCAGCACCGTCCAAGAGAAACATTTCGGTACAGATCCAGAAGAAGATAGCACAACAGACTAAGCAGGGGAGGAAGTCCCTTCTCAATCAGCAGAAACTCCAGAGGCAAAGTCACCTGCGACCCGCCAGCGACAAGGATTCCAGCCGCCGTCCGCTGCACTCGAAGAGTCCGTATGATAGTTTCTGCATAAGGAAACAATATCGTGAAAGTCTGGGAAATTGTTGTGAGTGTCAGGGCTACTGTCCGAGATAGTAAAGTGGATAGTCCTCAGGGAAGTAAATGACATCCACATCATAGTAAATTTGTATGGTTCGATTTATTTCGATATACAAACTAACCCTATAATAATAAAGTTCTGCCATTCAGATGTGAAAGATCAGTTAAGAACATAACTTTGTGGATTACGTATTGTATGCTATGAGTGAGAACCGAGTTTAGTTTAGTCTAATGCATTCTAGGGCCTACTGATCTGCTTTACTGTATGTCACAAAGTATCGAAAAAATATCGATATATTATATTTTAATTTTGATAGTAATCGAGTGTTTCGAAAGGGCACCCGACTGGGGGGAGCTTTATTGTAAGTATAAGTAATCGATAAGACTAATCGTTGGTACTGTCGATAGTATCGATAGAAAGCTCCCAATAACCCTGATGTGCAACCGCAGATGATATCATTGGGTCATAGTTTCATTCCTTGGCCAATCTAGGTAGCCCTGCGCACCCAGATGTTATCCCTGTCTGACACACATGTTATTCGATACAATGTAAGCAAACAAATGTAAACAAATAATGCTTAAACTGACACCCAAAATTATACATAAATAAATAAAATTATACGCTATAGAAGAATAGGCGAGCAGCATGATATCCAACGGTATCATAATCAAGACGAGAAGTAAAGAACCATTAAGTTAACTTCATGGCGTACCGTCAGAACCGGCAGAACCAGAATGAAACACCCAATATACCTCAAAATGCCGGGAAACCGCAGTATGACTTCCGCTCGAACGCAGAGAAGAACCCAACGGACCTCATGGAGTTCCGAGACTACAGAGGAGCCGCGCACAACAATCCGTTCAATCTCCAACGGGGTCAATATCAGAACGAGGCTAAAGAGTTGCAGGAGAGACAGCAAGTCAAGCCACCCATCAATGAGACGCATGTGAAACCCCAATCTGATTATCCTTCTAAATCGGGAACCAAGGAACAGAAGCATCCGACTGACGTCATGGAGAACCGAGACGTCAAGAGGGTCTTGAACAACAATCCGTTCCAACGGCGCCAAAATCAGAACAACACTAAAGAAATACACGAGAGACAGCAAGTCAAGCCACCCATCAATGAGACGCTCGTGAAACCCCAATCTGATGGCCCCTGTAAGCGGAGTTCAAAGGAATGTAAGCAACCTACCGACTTCATGGAGTTTCGAAACGCTAAGGGACTCGTGCATGGCAATCCGTATAGTCTCCAACGGGGCCAAAATCAGAGCGAGACTAAGGAGTTGCAGGAGAGACAGCAAGTCAAGCCACCCATTAATGAGACGCACGTAAAGCCACAATCCGATTTTCCTTCTAAATCGGCCAAAGAACAGAAGCATCCAACTGAGAGCCAAGAGAACGTCAAGAGGGTCGTGAACAACAATCCGTTCCGACGGGGCCAAAATCAGAACAAGGCTAAAGAAGACGATTCTCCTTTTAAGTCGGGAACCAAGGAAGATAAGCATCCGACTGACCTGATGGAGCACCGAGACGCCAAGGGGATCGTGCACTTCAATCCGTTTAATCTCCAACGTGGCCAAAACCAGAACGAGACTAAAGAGTTTCAGGAGAGACAGGAAGTCAAGCCACCCATTAATGAGACGCAAGTGAAATCTGATGGCCCCTGTAAGCGAGGTTCAAAGGAAGATAAGCAACCTACTGACTTCATGGAGTTCCGAAACGCGAAGGGTGTCTTGCACTACAATCCGTATGTTCTCCAAAGAGGTCAGAACCAGAACGAGACTAAAGAGCTGCACGAAAGACAGCAAGCCAAGCCCCCCATCAATGCGACGTATGTTAAATCCCAGCCTGATTCACCCTCCCAATGGGCATCGAAGGGAATAAAAGAAGTGGAAGAGCAAAAGAAGGCTAAGGTATCTCTCAAACCGATGCCTGAGAAATCCCAATCTGATTCATCACCTCAATCGAAGGGAATGAAAGTAGTGGATGAGCAGAAGAAGGCCGAGGTAGCTCTCAAAGCAACGCCCGAGAAATCTCTGCCCGATTTACCCCCTCAATTGGCATCGAAGGGAATGAAAGAAGTGGATGAGCAGAAAAAGGACAAGGTATCTAAGCCGGAGAAATCTCAGTCTGATTTACCTCCTCAATTGGCATCGAAAGGAACGAAAGAAGTGGATGAGCAGAAGAAGGCCGAGGTACCTCCTCCTAGGAAATCCCAATTCGATCTACCCCAATCGGCATCGAAGGGACCGAAGGAAGTGGATGAGCAGAAGAAGGTATCTCTCAAAGCAACGCCAGATAAACCTCAGTCTGATTTACCTCCTCAATCGACATCACAGGGAATGAAAGAGACTGAGCAGAAGAAGGCTGAGGTACCTCCTCCTAGGAAATCCCAACTCGATCTACCCCAATCGGCATCGAAGAGAACGAAAGAAGTGGATGAGCAGAAAAAGCCTAAGGTATCTCTCAAAGCAACGCCAGATAAACCTCAGTCTGATTTACCTCCTCAATCGGCATCGAAGGGAATGAATGAAGAGAATGAGCAAAAGAAGGCTGAGGTACCTCCTCCTAGGAAATCTTCGGCATCGAAGGGAACGAAAGAAGTGGATGAGCAGAAGAAGGTATCTCTCAAAGCAACGCCAGATAAACCTCAGTCTGATTTACCTCCTCAATCAGCATCAAAGGGAATGAATGAAGAGAATGAGCAGAAAAAGGCTGAGGTCCCTCCTCCTAGGAAATCTTCGGCATCGAAGGGAACGAAAGAAGTGGATGAGCAGAAGAAGGAATCTCTCAAAGCAACGCCGAATAAACGTCAGTCTAATTTACCTCCTCAATCGGCATCGAAGGGAATGAAAGAAGTGGATGAGCAGAAGAAGGCCAAGGTATCTCTCAAACCGACGCCGGGGAAATCCAAGTCCGATTCACCGCCTGTGGTTAAGTCCAACAATCTCCCAAAACAGAAGCCAAAACTTTCGCCACAGAAACAGAACGCCACAGCACCGTCTTCACAGCTTCCAACGAGTAAACTGCCACCTCAACAGTCTCCAAGCGCTAATCTACCGTCTCGAAGACTGAATCAGCCAGCATCGTCCAAGGGATATAATTCGCAACTCTCTACCGCAGTACAGGTCAAGAGGAAAAAGTGTGTACGAAAGACTAAACAAGGTGTTTCCGGTATAGGCGTAAGTTGAGTAGCTGCACTCGATACTTCAACCTTATTAACTTCTTGTCACACAGCTGAGGCCCAAGACGCAACGGCAGCTACAACCCGCCAGCAACACGCTTTCCCCACGTCGTCCACTCTACTGGCCAAAGATAGACTACTCTCAGCTGCATCAGCAACCGGTGAAGAAACGCAGGGTCCTGCGCAGAGTGTACGTTGGTACGATCAATCGGGAGTCAGTTCAGCTTCAGCAGCAACTACAGCTCGAAACAGCCGCATCACAGAATCCGTATAACGTCTGTATACGCGAACAATATCATCAATGTATATCAAATTCTTATTGTGAAGGCAGCTGTCATACTATAAGCTCTAGTGGACCATCCTCAATGAGGGATTCACCAATCCCTCGAGGCAAACGCCATTCACATCGTTCAGTTTGATAAGATATACAAAACAGAAAGATAGTAATAAAGTTCAGCATTCAGATGTGAATGATTAGTTGAGAAGGTAACATTGTGGATTTAATATTGTTAAGTGTAAGGGTTTAGTCTTGGTTCGACATATTCTTCTTTATCATAGCTATCGATATACATATTCATTCATAATCGACACAACTAGGGGAGGTTTCGATATGTTAATCGACTTCTGATCGCATTGTCTGGGAAGTCAGCGATACCATTTGCGATCCCCAAAGCCCCTACATGAAATTGTTGTTTCGTTCCTAGCCTTACCCGTCTAAACTTTATTCCTCACTGACAAACAAGTAACAACTGGATCTAATGGAATTGTGTAAACATACAATGTAAAAAACCGAAACTAAAACCTATCACAAACCAGGAAAATGGGCAACAATAATGCCACAAAACCGGACCAGAAGCAGGGCAAGAACAACGAATTGCCAGTTGAAACAAAGCCACGCAACCAGTTGACGAGTCTTTTTCGCAATCCGATAGTCAAGAGTAATTTTTTCCAGTTGAAGGCAAACGCCTTCTCCGGCAATAAGTCAACATATTACAAGGATTACGATGGCGGCTGCACAACCTGCTGCGATGGATGCCAAAACTCTCAGCAAGCATCATCTGCACGTCGAGACCCATATCGAGATCCGCGATCTCCGCCAAAGAGTTCGCAAGCCTGGCACGAAGGTTCAAGACGTAGAGGCAGCATGTCTTGCGAAGCTTCAATGGAATGCAACGATTGTTGCCATAATCAATGTCCTAATTCTGATATGCATAAAAATCGATACAACGATAATTACCATAATCCTCCTCCTGTTGCTGGTATGCGTGATTCTCGATACAACGATCGTTATCAAAATTCACAGCAACCTGAATCTGAAATACGTGAAAGGTGCTGTTGCGACTCCAACAATAAGAAAGAAAAAAAACCCAAGTTGAAACCACAACCTCGCGATCCTCCTCCCTATGAGTTGAGTTGCATAAGGAAGTCCATTGCGCCCGTAAGAAATCAATCGTGCAACGATTTGCGCCACCATTCGCCGCAGCCACAGTACTCACGTCGCGAACGCGAGGTGTACAGCGACAGTTCCTATTGCTATGGTGGCCCCTGCAGCTCACGGCACGCGGCGCACAACAGTTCACCACCTCCACCTACACCGCCCAAGCCAAAACCCAATCCAAGGCGCACGCTTTCCCTGAGTGATTGCGAGTGCAAGGGAAAGAAGCGTCGCCAGCCACGCCAGCCAGCAGACTGTGCCACTGACTATATGGAGTACCGAGACTTCAAGAGACTTGCGCACTACAGTCCGCTGGTGGTCAAGTCCACCAACAGTCCACCCAAGGCTGCAGCCAAGGATAAACAGGACAGTCGCAGCTATCAAGTTAGTAAGAAATCTTCCAAAACAGTAGTGTCCGACTACCCACAAGAAGTGGACTCCATCCGTTGTCCCTACCTGTCGCAACAGAGTCAGAGCAACGAATCGCTTGCACCACCACCACGCCCGCCTTTGAAGCATTATCCTTTAAGTCGGTCGGCGTCGGGCTACAAAATGCGTCGGGAAAATTGTTGCTACAAGAATTATCCTCATACCAGTTCCAATCGCAATGAGTTCTCCAAACAAAGTTCACATTATTCACCCAATTCACGAGGACAAATGTCGCCTCAACACAAACTCAAATCGCCAAGGACACCAACAAAGAACAGACCGCAGAGAGGCCAAAACATCGGTCTGAACACAGATCACGTGGGACCGGTTCAATGCTTGTGTAACCTAGGCAGTAACGGGGTCAAAAGGAAGTCTGCCTCACAGTCAAAGCGAGGAGGAGGAGGAGTCTCTAATAGGGAAGTAAGTTCAGAAGTTCCTTTCAATCCTTCCACCCTAAAGTTTTCTTTTTTTTTTCTCTCCTCTCAAGTATGCCCGGCCTCGTCAAAAACATCGTCTTCCCGCAGGAAGTCCTAGTTGTTCCAAGGTAAATTAATCTATTGTAAATCATTTATGCTTGTTTTTTTTGTAATAGTTTGTTTAATTTCAGCGCGCTACCCTATCGTCGCGACCATCAGCCCACAAAATAAAGTCTTTGTTAAATAGCGCCGTAAGTAACTGGCATATTTCTCTTCTCATTGATTTTGCTTGAGCTTATTTCCCTTGATTTTTAGCTGAGAAGCAGCAGGAGTCATCCAATACCTTTTTTCTCAACTGTAAGTATATCCAAGTTAAATAAATGTAATTTAACCATACATCTATCATGAATTCAGCTTACTAACCTCTCTAGTGCATCTATCTTCTCACATATCTAATTATCTATCTTTCTTTTCAACTCTTGATCATTCCACGCTTTCATCTATATATTTATTTACTTATCTACCAATCTATGTAAACTTATCTAACCGTACAACAACCCCTCAACCATCCATCATAGTTCCTTCTACTTCTCTAGCAATCAACCTTCCTACCCGGAAGGGTATAATAACTTTGTGCTAACCGAAAATGTATGTAACACGCAGAAGAACGCGTGGTTGACCCCATAAACTATATATATTTTTATTCAGCATCAACAGCCGAGTCGATATAGCCATGTCCGTCTGCCCATCTGTCAGTCTGTCCGTCTGTCTGTCTGTCTGTCCGTCTGTCTGTACGTTTGAAAACCTAGATCTCAGAGAAGCCGAAGCCGAAGCCGCTTCCTAAAAGTATGCAACACAAAAAACGCAAAAGAAGTTAAAAAATCGTTTTGGTTAGGTGTGTAGTGGGTATATCACAGCCGAGCATACTCGACTGTAGCTTTCGTGCTTGTTCTAAAACTGTAATTATCTTTATCAATCTACCCCCTTTACTCCAACTATCTTTCTCTTCTCCATCCAGCCCCTTGTGCGTAAAACAAGTTCCACACCGACTATACTCAATTTCTTCAAGATGCGCCGCATTCCCCATCTCAATCCGAGTTGCAATCGCATTCGCGGAGGTAGGTTGACCCCGGTGAATAAGGACTTTAAACCAGGGATAACAAAAAATAATAGAGCGGTCGATGTCCAGTCCACAACCATAATCCAAACAACTCGACGTCAGCCTGGCCCCAGATCAAGTTCAGCCACAACACGCCGTACTCCGCAATCACGCAATAAAGCCAGAAATGTAGCTCGTGCACCCTCAGCTCCGCCGGCAACACGTGTAAGCAGAGTGGAAGACCTTCCCACAACGTCAGTCAAGGCCAGACAAAACCAGAAGCAGGAGAAAGGCCACGTGCAGGAGATATTGGCTCCACCAGACCGTTTCATGCAAGCGGAGAATGTCGAGTTACCAACACAGAGCTTAGGCCTGGTGCCGCCAAGCAACGTCGCATGGAATCCTTGCATGGAAACATTCTATCGCGGCAGCTTTCTTGCCATTCGTGCATGTGCTATAGACGATGGACAGGGGCAGGAACAGCCAAGGGCACACTACTCCTCACTGACCCTGACGACGGCACAGCCCGTGCTGAATCAGTCCACCTTCGATCAGGTAACAGAAAGTCTGCGCAAGGAATTCGAGCAGCTGCAAAGGTCTAAATTATCCTCGCACAAAAGCAGATGGACGTGGATCAAAATGTTGCCCAAGTGGTTGTTCAACGGCAAGAAGAGAAGCTAGGCGGGGAGAGAACTTTCAGATGTAATCGGAGCTTTCACAAATATGTCACGTTTTGCAAATCGAAAACTTATAAGCCACCATATAACCTCAAGTCGACCCGACTCCATGCTGAGGCAGCACGCTGGCAGAGATTGCCACTCAATTCCCACAACTACCAGGCCGGAAAGCAATACGTGGAGCTCCATGTCCACGATGGATGTGTCCCAAATGAATACTGGTTGGAAGGAGGCTCCTAGGCTACTGCGCTACTTGGGCGGCAACAGTAAGTCCTGTTCCGTCTGCGGTTTGGATGTGGAGAGTGAAGAAGAGTTGATCAGCGCCTGCTCCGAGTGTCTACTGAAGATTGAAGCTGCACTGACAAGCCCCGGCAGAGATCAAGCTGGTATGGATGAAAGTCGAAAGGTTACAAGTTCCAGCAAGAAGCGAACAAAGCTTGCTAAGGAGTCGCAACAACCATGTAGCATTATCATCATGCAGCCTGACAAGCATAGTGCGCTAGTCGACCAACTGACTAAGTTGCTGAATCGCGCCTGCATTCAGTCGAATCCCTGCCCAGAGTCGCAGCAGCAGCCGGGGCAGCAACAGAGGCAGCAGCAGAGGCAGCAGCAGAGGCAGCAGCCGGGGCAGCAGCCGGAGCAGCAGAAACGGCAACAGCGCAGCCAACCTATGCACTTAAAGAAAAACTTAGTAAATCAAAGACACACAGGACAGTCCAACAGCCCCAAGAATATGCAAACCCCAGAACCCACGGGGTACAGCTGTTATCCTCAACTCGGTTTGGATCAGCAGAATTGTAAGTAGGCTTCATATAATTAATACCCCCTTTCTTGCTGATATCTTTCTCCTTGTAGTTGCTGGAGCATCACCTGTCGGAGTGGCCTCCCCTTCTTATCCTTGCTACGATAACCAAGATCAAGCTCTGCAGTCTCCCTGGTTGCCTAATTATGCCACAAGCGATCAGCAGAATCAAAGCAGTAATGAAAACACTGAACACTGCCAGTGCTTCGTCAATTTCGTGCAATTATTGGCACAGACATTGCAAGTATTCGTCGACAGCCAAAAAACACAGAAAACAAACCCAAAGGATACACAAACTGACGAACCTTGTGCGCCTTGCTCGCCTTGTTCTGAGACGCCAGTTGAATTGGAAAACCAAAAGTTGCCTAAAAAAGCAAAAAAGAAGGGAAAGAAGGATCAACAGAACAACAAGGATGCCAAGGATACAAAACGGAGCAGCGGAAAGTTCAACTCAAAAACCAAACCTGCTTTTTATCTTCCTAATCCACAGCAAGAAGCACAAGAGCAACGAGAGCAACAACAACAACAGCAGCAGCAGCAGCAGCAGCCATATTGCTGTCTTCAGCGTTGCTGTCCACGAAGACAGGCGCATCGCAATTGCGCTGGCGGAGATCAGCTCCAGCCACAGCAACAGCCCCAGCAGCAGCCTCAGTCCCAGCAGCAGCAACACAGTGTTGTCTATGCGGGTAAGCACTATCCGCCTGGCATGCAGTTCCCCACACACTGCTTTCTGCCGCACAGTGGGCAAGTTGTGCGACGCAGCATGGTACGCACTGCAGCTGGGGTCACGCTACATGGCATGTTTCAACCGCTGCAGCAACAGACTACCCCACCAGCAGCAACCAAGAAAAAGCCAGTAGTATTGAACGGCAAGCGAAGACAACCAAGTTCAGTGGGTAGTTAATGGGGGATCAACAGCAGAAGAAGGAGCAGCATCAATAGTGTAAGGAGCAGCAGCAGGAGCAGTCGCAGTTAATGGCGCACAGTGGTGCAGTGATTACGCATAATATAGTTGCGATCGATCTATATCGATGCGTTGCCGACCCATGCGATCGTAGCATGTATAATGCATAATGCAGTCTGCCCTATGAGCCTGGTGGTTTATGGTCTTTCATTTATAAATTTACCGTTTATTCTCTTTGATTTTACATTTGAGTATCTCATGTTCAGAAAAATAAACCAAATTACAGTGAAAACATATGTAGGCAGGAAGGATTTACTTGATTTTGCACTGCGGCTACTTCCGTTTCCGGTTTCCGCTTTGGCCCAGATTAGCTGACGAGCGGCGCAAATCAAACGCGCCACAGGACACAGGACAATTAACGCGGCAGGCGTTACCTCTCCTGCTCTCCCTCTCCCCTCTCTTTTCCCTCTCCTTCCTCTTGCCCAGCTGGACCAGCACAAAGTCAGTAATTACCAAGGCGCAGCTACCTGTCTAGGCAACGTGATCGTCAGCTTCCTCTGCGCATTGCTGGCACCTCTCTCTCTCTCTCCCTCTCTCTTTCACCCTCCCTCTTTCCCTTGTCTCTCTTTTTTTGGCCACATGTCCTGCTGCGAGCGGAAAATGTGAAAATGTTAATTGCCGCGCACACAGCACATCCTTTTCCTCCTCTTTGTTGTTTGCCAACAATGCGCGCTCTCTTTCCCTCACTCTGCCTCTCTCCCTATCTCTGCCTCTCCCTCTCCCTCTCTCTCTCTGTTTGTGTACAAAGTACGCGCCTTCGACGCGTTTCCGCTCATCATGCGTAAATTGTGTGTGCAGCAAGAGCAACAGATGATGCCCCTGCAACGTGCCCCTGCAGCGAGCCCTGCTCCGCGTCCGTTCGTGCCCCTAAGCAGGATGCGCCCGTACAGGATGTGCAATTGTTCGCCTGTTCGCATTGCCACCAATGTTTGCCAAACGTGCAACAACATGTTGCAGTTCTAAACTGCTGATCGATTTCTAATGATAATGAGCAGCAGCTAGAAAGGTAAACGTTCTAGGAAGGCAAGTAATGATGATATGAGTAAAGCAGAAGGTATAGATATATATATAGAGCCTAAGGTTGCTTTTATCTTCGCTTTATAATATACATATAACATCAAGTTATATGAAGATTGTTAGAGCTTATGATCTATGAAAAAATTATTACTATAGATCATACATAAGAGCGAATCCACTCTACCTACTGATAGCTTAAATTACAGCTCAAATTATAATATCTCCTATCAGCTCAAATAAACAAACGTTGCTGACATTTCGTAGTTGACTTCCATTCTACTCTTTTTGATCGATGAAGCATGTTTGATATTTGTTGATAGCTGAGTTCAATACAATGTGAGACTTACAAGAGATTCATTAGTAACTCTTGAAAGTATCTTATTGTTCTAAATCTAAGCTGATTAGTTCTAAATATATTGTCTGAATTATAGGCTGCGCTCTTAATCTATTGTCTCAATGATAGGCTTCGCTGTTAGTTCAGTTTACAGCTAGAGTGCATTGACCCAAAGAGCTGTCCTAGGTTCTTCAATAATCTGATTCATGATTCATATATAAGCTTAAGATATATGGAGATCTGGCAACCCTTTGAATTTGCCAATCATTATATATATTTAAATTGTAATTTGCATAGATATTAATCTGTAATCGATATCCTTGCAATCATCGCTAATTCTGCCTCTTTCCATCGTTATCTGTCAAGCACACCACACGTGCCGCTTTGTGACTTTTTAAACTTTTATCTTAATTGAAATAAATCTTAAGTATAAATAAACATCCACTTCATTTAATTACACAAACATCTAACAAAACTATTGTTCACCACAGGTATTTTAAACAAGGATTTTAGACTATTTTAGACTATAAAACTTGTAAGGACTCTTAAAGTGTGATCAATAATACCAAAATTAGTTTAAGATGTTAGTGTAATCGCAAGATGTCCAATGATTCAGTTAAAGCAGTTAAAGTATCTCAACTCAACTCCTTCCCATACGATGCTCAATTACCAGCTTCTAATATGATTTCGATAAGTGACTACCATACTCATAATCAATCTATCATACTTATACATATATTAATGCCGAACTAATTCAGTAAACTATACAAATTAATAGACTAACAGTACTAATAGTCTACTCCTTATGTTCTTCATATCAAATCTCAAATGTTTCTAGCTCCAACAGCAGATCAAGGAAGTCGTATAATAAAATACAATTGTAAAGCAGCCCCGCCAAGTAGTAAATCTACATTTCCGATTCTCCATAATCTGCGACTTATGCATATGAAATGTAATATCTGTTTCCTCCACCATTTACACCTGCCTTCATCAAGCACTTTCGGTCTTAATCTCTCCCACTCTCTCTCTCTCTCTCCCTCTGTGTTTCTCTGACAGCTTCTTCCGTTGGCAAAAGGTCGCATAATGCTGTAACTCGATAAGCTTTACATGCGCAGCAGACTAACCTCAATTGTTGTACAATCTGTGTACGATCTTTCGCTTCTTTACGACAATTTGTAAGCTTTGCTCTGTCTTCGCTTCGTCTCTCGTCTTCTGTCTGTGATTGTTCTTGGGCATGTTGTGGGTTTACGTTGGGAAACAAACCATTTACGTGACACATTTGTGAGACTTATTCTGCTACCTTCTTCCCTCCTCCCTTACTTCCATTCTTCTTCATCTTCGTTGTGTAGTTTTGCCGTTAATCAGATTCACGGCGCATTTCCCCACACAGAGTTCTTTATTTTTTCATTGTTATCATTTGAAAATGCCTTAATCCGAATTTATGAAATGAAAGCGGAAGTCTGCCTGCGGCTGCGGCTTGTCTGCCCCATTGTCTCGCTACCTCTGTCTCTCTCTCTCTCTGTCTCTCCTCCTCTCTTTCTTCTCGCCTCTATCTCTCTATCTTCTTCGGTTTGTGTGGCATCTTTCGCTCTTTTACGATCGCGCTTTTTTACGGTTACTTCGTTTCGTTACCGACCGATTGATTTAAGCATTTTCGTTTTGACGCTACCGTTTTGTGAGCTAGAGGGTACCGGAGGGTACCGATTCCCCAAGAATTGGTGTTAATGACCGTTTTTACGGCATCACTCGGTTTATTGGCCCAGCTGCCATCACGCAATGACAGAGCAATGGAGCTGGCTCCTCCAACAAGTTACCGCAAGTTGAAAACTCCAGCAACTCCCCCCCCCCGGTACTAGTCTCGATTTTTTGGTGCATTTTTCCAGAAAAACTACGTGCTGGGGAAAAGTTTATGACACATCTGTTTATTGATTTATAGTTCGGGAAAGTGCCAATAAAACTGAGCCCAGCGCCTGTCTAGGATTAGCTAGGACCCTCCTACTGCCCCTTCTTCCATTCCCCCTCGCTTGAAGATCGTAAAATCCACTTTTCTGTATATTTTCGTACATCTTTTAATGACTGCCCGACGAGTTTGCTTTTGTTTAGGGGGTGGCTGCAGCGCATTAGAATTTTCCCCCCAAGCCATAAATCGTTTAGTCTCTCCCTATAGACAGATGTATATATAGTTATATATAGTCTCCGGTTCTCCCCCTCACGTCGGGCACTTATGATAACATTTGATTAGCTGCGTCTGCAACGTAGCGAGGGTTTTCCCTTCCTCTCCGTCTCTCTCTCTCTCAACCTAAACTATATTTGGAATTGGATATATTTGCGGCACACGCCCCCGACACTGCTGTTCCCAGCTGCAACATCTCTGGCAATTCAAGAGCGAAGCAACGATTAGAAACGATTGAGAACGGGATGTTTCGAGGCTGCTTAGGATCGTCTTGTCGAGCGGTCACTTCCTTTGCGCGTCAAATTATGCGCAAACACAACTACAGTTACCTGTAGGCAGTACCGACGGTACCCGCGCTAGACGGTACCCGATTCCTCACACATTGTAATTGAAAGTAAACAGGCTAAGCAAATATTGAGCAAATTGGAATAACAAAATGCGGGAAGGTGTTCGTTCAGGGTGAGGGCGAGACTAGCAGATACTCTGTAGTCGGTTTGGGTTGTACTAAGGTGCTCTTGGAAAGTATGTGAGACTAGCAGATAATTTGTAGTAGTGTTTTACTTATTACCAGAAGGTGCTAATGGAAAATACTAGAAGTATATCTTGTTTTAATTTCTTGAAGGTGCTATAGAAGGTACTCTTGGGAAGTATGTGGGAATAGCAGATACTGTGTAGTTAGTTTTGTTTATAATAAGGTGCTATAGAAGGTGCTCTTGGGAAGTATGTGAGACTAGCGGATACTGTATAGTCTGGTTATACAGAAGGCCAGAAGTGGCTCTTGGGAGGTGGAAAATACTAGAAGTATATCTTTGGTTATTTGAAGGTGCTATAGAAGTTGGTCTTGGGTCACTAGCAAACACTCTATAGTAAATTCGGGTTATATCAAATGAGAGAAGGTGCTTTTGCGGAGTGGAAAATTCTAGAAATATCTCTATATTTGGTTTTTTGTAGGTGTTGTAAGGTATTTGTTGGCTGCAGAAACTTTTAATAGAAAAGCTTAAAAGGTATTGCTGAGTTTTGCTGTTTTTTCATAGAACTCTACCTTATAACAAGGTCTTACTATTAATTTTCTGTAATACTTTCTTCATAATTGGCTTAATATCAATTTAAATATTTGTGAAACTTTTAACTGGTATTAGTGATTAGTTTTCATAGCACAGCTCCACACAAGACCTTTATCTATTAGTTGTCATAAGTTTCTTATTTCTAATACGATCATTATGGACTTTGGGTACTAACAAGGTCTATATATAAGTTTACTTAAACTCTATGCACATCTACAAAAAATAGAGAAACAAATCTTATACAGTAAAGTTTCTTCAACATAAATGTTCTCTAGGGTATTTTCTATTCTATAATCACACTTACCTTATAGACATGCCCATATTTTCTTAGGTCACAGTTTGTGCAGGCTAATAAGGAATATGTTTATGCCTCATACCTGCATTTGCATTATATGGCATAATACCTGCTTCCTTTCTGATCATGAAAATAAACGAAAATCGAAAATAAGCAAGTGAATATTAACACACAAACCACACAAAAGTCACGTACCTGTACGGGTAAAATTAGAAACTGTATAAGGTATATCTATTGTGTGTTTGAGTGTGTGTCTGCCAATTGAGCCTAAGCAAACATCCTTCTGCTTTTGGCCAATCACTCGCTGTGCGTCGTCGTCGGCTTCCTGTCGATGCTTATCATGTGTGAGGAATTTACATTTATTGTGCATTCCCCTCTAGCCAAGAACAATGCTGGCAGGCAGAAGCAGCTGGTCGAGTAGAGAACAGGATGCCTAGGCCTAGGCGGATTAGGCAGCAGCAGAAGCAGCTACAGTGGCTAAGCGCTGCTGGGGCAGGATGTGTGTTTGTGCTGCCAAATCGGCTCACTGCGCTGCACAATGCAAATAGAGTCGAGTCTAGTGCCGTGTCGTGTCTCCAGTCTCGTCTCATCCTGTGTGAGGATGCAGCTTGGCATCTTGGCCAGACGCTGTTATCAATTAGCCGAGCAATTAAAGCACTTAATTTATTTGGTCTGCGATGCGAGGCGAGCGATAAACAAGCCATTAGAAGACAGATCACTCTCTATATATCTCTCGCGCCCTCTGTGTCTCCTCCTTCTCTCTCTCTCTCGCTCTCTCTCTTTCTCTCTCTTCAGTAATGCGAGCAGCCTTCAAAGCAGACGGCGACAGGACGTGCCAGACAGACAGCATAGATACGTGCAGAAGATACCAGCCTAACATTTTCCTCGATGCGCACAAAAGGTGCAACGTTAAATGAAAAACCATCGGCAATAATTGCGTAGACGCCTGCCAGGAAAACCTATAGGCAGTTTTCCGCTGAAAATGCATCGACAGCTGCTGCTGGGCAGGACGTGCGCCTCCTGTGGCCGCCTGCAACATGGCAGCATACGCGTGCTGGGGCAGGGCGCGCATCTCGGTTTACTTTGCTCTACTCTCTCTCCTTTTCTAGCGAAAGGTCGCGTAACTTGAGTATTCCACTTCACGCTCATACTTGGCACAAATTGACGAAAGGATTCAAACCACTTGGTGGCCTGACTGAGCCCTGCACACATGCTGCAGGATCACGCCTACCCCCAACCTCCAATTGAAAACCGAGTCATATAAATGATCCTGCGCGCGTCTGTCTGTCACTTTGAAGAGGAAATTCCAAATAGAATGATAGAGAGAGATAGAGAGAGAGAGAGAGAAGAGAGAAGAGATAGAGAGAGAGAGAGAGAGAGAAAGAAAACTTCCTATTTCGTATTCCAATTCAAATTTGAGGCAAAAGGAAAAGGATTTCCTGTAATTACGATCGCGTATATGCGGCGTAATTAGTCAACGCACTGCCACACACACACACATACCCGCACACACACACAAGCACACACACATGTATACAGCTGTGGACACCCTGCGACATGTCGGCACGTGATGGCTACCGAAATTGCTGACAAAGCCCCCTCGGAATGGTTTATTAATATGTACAAAAGATATTTCAATGAACATTAACTGCGACTTGATAAATGAACTTGCCAGGCAAAGACTAATGGGAAATGGAAAATAAGGAAAATTGAAATAGGAAATAGAAAGTAGAGAAAGAAAACAGAAGGGCATAAGCTAATAGAGTTGTCGTCGCCTAGGGCTGCAAGCCAATCAAAGGAAGTGCCAAGGGAAATGCAAATGCCACAAGGAATTCAGAGGCTGCTGCTTGGGTTTAGCATAAATTAAAAGTAAATTGAAGAAGTTAAAGAAGTTTTCTATTAATATTTGTTATAATATATCAAACTACATCTCTAGACAATCTCCTCTTGCTTTCTTATTGACTTCCCTTGTTGCTTATTCACATCTGCTGGCTAAGCCGATCTTGCTTTTAAGCCTGGCCCAACAATGCAGGGGCTAAAGGAAACTCTAACGATTAGTTTTTGTATTGCTTTCGCTCAAAGATAATCTAAAAATCTACCCACTGCTGTACGCTGCAGTGCAGTGTGTTTTTATAGAGAGTGAGAGCGCGGTGTACACTGAAGAAAATAGTGGGACTAATTTAAGCTAAATCAATAGGAAGCACTAACAAAAAATAACAGCAAAAAGTGAATAAGAATAATAAATAAATGAGAATGTAAGTTAATCGAATATTTATTGATTCATTGATTTATTTTTAATTTATGTTTGTTGCAACTATGGGTTTCAAGTTAATCTGTTAAATACATAAAATATTGCAAAAAGAAATATAATAAATAAGATAAAATACAATAAGGAAATACAAAATAAAGATCGACAACATAATGCAAGATATACTTAAATATTATATAAAATATTGTCATTGTTTAGTAAATAATGTTTTTATTAAATTAACTTATTTAATATGGGAGGAAACAACTTTTATATATACCTATTAATTCATGTGAAAATGTCTTTACATATTTAAGATGACTTATGACCTAAACAAATTACATAGAAGGAGCTAAACACAATGTTTTGTAACGAAGAATAAAATTATTAAAATAATTTAATATATAATACAATATAATATATATACAACTTTTATATATACCTATTAATTCATGTGAAAATGTCTTTACATATTTAAGATGACTTATGACCTAAACAAATTACATAGAAGGAGCTAAACACAATGTTTTGTAACGAAGAATAAAATTATTAAAATAATTTAATATATAATCATGATAGTTGAATATATAATAATTTTATATATAAATCTATTATTATTTATAGTTTTAATTTGCATATGTTTTTAAAAATAAAATAAATCTTACAAACAAAATGAAAACTCGTTATTTCCTTATTTTAACTTCTTACAGTGCAGGCACGAGAGCACAATGTGCGAGTCAGCGAGAGAGAGAGAGTAACATCTGGTAGAGCGCAGCAACGTCAGCTTGCGCTCAGTGCTCGCAACTGAGAGAGCCGAGTCAACCCGAGCCGTGCACAGCCGAGAGAGAGCGCAGCAAAGGCAACAAAACGAGCTGCACGACGACGATCGCAATCAGTCGAGAACGTGAAGCGCGCGTGCACAGAACGCAGAACGCACCGTCAAACGGAGAACGCAGAAGGTGAACGCAGCGACAGATACAGATACAAATTTTGTTGTGTGTTGCCTCACAGATACGCGTCGTACGCAAGAGAATAACAAAGCGAATTGCAGCTGCAAACTGGAATTTAGCAACAACAGCAGCAACAAAAACATTTTGTGTGTTAAGTGAAAAACTAAAGAAACTCGAAGCTGAACAATTTGGAAAAACAACAACAACAACAAGAGCAACAGTAAAACTTTCGAAATCCGACGCCGAGGCATATAGAAAAGTAGTTCAACTAATCGCGCCAGCTGTTTGTGCCGTTTGTGACGCGTTGAGATCCCAATAGATACGAGAGATTTTTGCAAATTGTGAAACATACACGCCTCCCGCCCTCTCCCACACACAACCCCCCTCTATATAGAGAGAGATCAGCGAACTATTGAAAGAGAAACCAAGCCAGCGAAAGCGCCAGTGCAGTTTCTATTTTCGCAAAAAAACGAGAAGAAAGAAAGAAAAGCAAATAGCGAGAAATACAAATATACAACAAGTACATGAATACATATAAATATATATATATCTATATATATAAATCGTCGTTGCACATTGGCAATTCCACGCAGGAAGTTCCATAAACAAAACGCAAATAAAAGAAATTCATAAACAAATAGCAAATAAGCCGCAAAAGACTGAGAAGATATATAGTATAGAGTCGTGTTGGTATATATAGACGATATATATACTATATATATATATATTGAAGCCACAACGGATGTCGTCGACGTCGTCGTAGCCGCATTGAATCTCATATAGAAACTGCGTAATCGCAACCAAAATTAAACGTAATTTTGGATTAACTTTACGACTAGGTAAGTACACATAATATTGAGCCCCCCCCCCCCTTCTCTGATTCGATCGTTTAACACACATTTCGAGCTACACGAAGCTCGTTAAAGAGCCCAAAGCGAATGTTTCATTAACAACAATCTCATTTGTTGTTGTTGTTCATTGGTTGTTCGCTTTATAAAGCTTGTTTAAACGTCTTGTTTGACATGTTGAAGAATGCGCTCAATTTCTGTTTTGTTTTGCCTTGTACTGTGTTTCGTTTTTCGTTTCTTTTTTTTTGGGGATTGCGACTCGCTAATTGACCTCTAAAAGGTGCTCGGTAATTTTATACATTCCCTCACAGAAAGATCATTTAAATTAACATAAACGTAGCGACCGAAAAGAGCCATACGATATTATATTGACGGTGCCAGTAGTAGTCGCAGTTATGGCCCAGTCACACACTTACCTTGAGTTAGGATCGTGAAATAGACCTTCAGATCTCATTGATCTTGCCCTGAACTTGATATTGGCTTTATGAACTTGTTGCAGAAGGTCGCTGTGATTAAGTATATGATCATATAAGACTTATGTTTGCTTGCTAACTTGCTTTGAAGAAGGTCGCGATCTATTGCACTTGAAGTTTTCGACTTCAATTTTTGTGAAACTCATTTCCGGCTTGCTGCGAAAACTTATCACAATTTTGAGTACATTGCGAACTGAAAGTTTTATCACAATGGCGGCTTTATCTTGGCCATATATCATAGTGAGTCTCTATAATAAAGTTAGGTTGCTTAGGTTGTCTGTGAGTTCAGCTTTAGTTATGGATAGACAAGCAGATAGATTAGCAGTTTCAGCAGTAGCAAAAGTCACGCAAAGCCAAACAAAACATGGCTAAGACACTCTATGCTAATAACAGACAGTCTACAGCTACCTCTCACCCTCTCTCCACTACTACTCTATGCCTCTATCTATCTCGCTCTGGGCATGTCTTAGCTGAAGATTTGCCCTTTTGTGAGACAAACTGAATGTGCACTCGCCATGACCGAGTTAAGAGTTGCTTGAGCTGGCAAAAGAGTTATGAAAACCTAACAACAGAATTGTCATGGGAATAAGTAAGTTACGAGTAAGAGAGGGAGCGAAGAAGAGGCAGAGGGAGAGAGAGAGAGAGAGAGAGAGAGAGAGGGAAACCACGAAACAAAGCGACACTCGAAATGCCAAGACGGCAGCTGCAAAAAGCCGCTAAAGATACAAACAGAAACAGAAACAGCAGCAGAAGTTATGGCAGGCTTAGCACAGAGAGAGAGAGAGGAAGGTATAGAGCGAGAGAGAGAAAGAGAGAGAGAGGGAGTAGTAGAGCTAGAGTAAGAGAGAAAGAGAGCTCGCATTTAATGCATTCTGAGCAATTCTGGCGGCCTTTGTTGCCCGCATTTTATGAATGCGCGCGCATGCGCAAAGGATGTGGCAAGCTGCTGCTACAGGGATGAGGCAGGCAGGACGTGGCAGTGGCAGAGAGCAGGGGGCAGCGTCATGTGTTGCAGCTGCTGGCAAGCAAGAACGTTACGAAAACGCACCTGGTGGCAGCAGAAGCAGCACCTAACACAAAACTCATAATTAATTCTTAGTCGAGTTCTCTCTTTCCCTCTCTGTCTCTCTCTGTCTGTTGCTGACTCACTCTTTGAACTGACCCAGTAAAGGAAATAACAAGCTAGCAACTGACTGACTGACTTATCGCATATCGAAGGTGCAGATAGTGGGCGGCAGCCGGCAATGGGGGGCGTAACCAGTTGATAAGACGCAGCGAGTCAAGTCAGTTTCCTGTTTCAGTTGCGTTAGCGATGGCTACGTGACACGAGCACGTGACACGAGGCGCCTATAGGAGTAAAGCATATATTAGTATTAGTATTTAGCCAAAAATAGCTAAACTTAAGTGCGCAACTCACGTTCAAGTCTAGCCAGATTTCTGCTCCCCTTCTCAGGCTTGTTAGTTGCGCCTGCTGCCGGGCGCGTGTCATGCAGCGTGTCGCGTCTTCTTGCATCATTGCACGCGACACGTGTGGGGCGGCACTGTCAATCTGCAGACGCCAAGCTACCTACCTCCCTCTCCCTCCCTTCGATCTGCCTCTGCCTCTGCATCTACATGTCTATGTCTAGTCCGAACATCATCACAGGCGTCATCATCATCAAAGCATACGCTCTGCACTTTTATTTAATTTCCAACTAAATATTTACACTGCAGCCCCCTCGCTTGCTATGCTCCCCTTCCCCTCCTCTGTTGTCTGCCCACCCTAAATGCATTTGGCGCCATTTGCTTTATTTTTAAACGAGGAAAAGTCGTCACACATCCGTCCATCAACTGCGTTGCCCTCATGAAATGATGAATGGGAATGGCATGAGCACAGTTCCACCCAGTCATTCCTCACCCTATATAGCACCTCTCCCCTACCCAACACTCTCAACTCTCCCCTCTCCCTGCCTTGTTGCTATTGCAGACGTCGAGCAGACGCCGCAAGTTGCAAGTTGCCAACAGCGACAGCGTTACATGATTTGTAATATCAGCAAAACATGCAGAGCAGACACAGATACACACACACACACAGGCAAGCAAGCACACATACCAGGCACACAAACACACACACACACACGGGCATACACACACGCGTTTGCATCTCACATTCGATGGGAATCCGGTTTGGCACGCAAAATGTTTATTTTTAACAATATTCAGCAGATTATCATCTGTCGCCCCAACTGCCTTCAGTGCCGCCCCTGCCTGCCACGCCCCGCTCCCCTACTCTCTCTCTCTCTCTTGTAGTTGTTGCTGCATGCACTCGCTGAAATAGTTTGTGTTTTATTGAATGAACAAGTTGATTTGTAGCCAAGAAATCGAAACTGGAAGACAAGTTCAATTTGCGTCCCTTTTTCACACTTCACTGACCTCAAAATGTGACCCCCTTGCTCCCCCCTCACCCATCACTCGGCACATGCACAGCAAATTTCTTCAGCTAGATAATTTGATTTAATTTTCAAGCTAAACAACAAGATTTGCTCAAGAGGAAGCGCATAATTTAGCTAGAACTGCTTGTGTATCTATGAGATACTTTTCTGTTCTTCAAATTGTAATCAAATTAATGGCAGCTCGCAAATTTACATAGTTCTCTCTGCTGCTTTCTCAGAGGCGTTTGATATGTAAACTGGCAAATAAACATGTCGAAAGTGATGATGGTAAACGGGGTGCGACTTAAAGATACCTCGTAGTGGTAGAATAAGATAGAAAATGAAGATAAATTGAAGTGGAGAAGAGTTTAGAACTTGCAACAGGCCTGGCTTGTTAGTCATGCATAGCTTATGCACTTTACAGGGTATGTCTGTCTCACACAGTCTCTCAAAGACTGCTTAAATATGCAAAACAGCTGCAAAGTATCTTAAACTGAACCGCATAAGAGCTGCAAACTTGCAACTTGCCTTGCTTATTAGTCACGCATGACTTACACTGTACTTTACAGGGTATTTTAGTCTTGCAGTTACTACGTACAGATACAAATGTAACTCAAGTTGCAGTCTATCAAAACTACTAAAGAGTTCAAGATTAAACCTCTATCCTGCATAACCTTCCACTGCCTTCTACAGGGTAATACACTGTCAGACTCGACTAGACTTGCAGTTACTAGTTAAAGATACAAATGTATCTCAATTTGCACTCTGCCCTGGCAGCTAAGCAGTTCCAGCTTAAGTGCATTAGTCAGTCATGATCTGTCAGCACCTTTTACAGGGTATTAATGCTGTGTGCAAAAGTTCGCGGTAGATGAGTTCTTCAAAAACGGAAGCGACCTGCAGATAAAGATAGGAGGCGTCAACAGACAAAACAGACACAGAAAGACAAGACACACAAATCTCAAATATGTATAGGTGTGTGTGTGTGAGTGTGTGTGTGTGTGGGGAGCAAATTACGCACTTAAAGTGCTCGCCAAATGACAGGAAACGCGTCATTTTTACGAACTTCAAATTACGATTTTACGTTTCGTCGTGTTTTTTTTTCGACGTTCTCTGTCGGTCGCTTTGGGCACTTGAGGCTGTGTGTGCCCTGTGTGTGTGTGTGTGTCTGTTTATATAGTAGCTGCCACTAAGTAGCAGCAGCAGCAGCCTCAACAACAACAACAGCAGCAACAACATCAGCAAGAGCAGCAGCAGCAACAGTTGCAGTGCAAAGTGCAGACGTCAACGTAATTAAAACTGGCGCAATTGCATTTGTATCTTTTAGCTGCACATGTATCTCTGTGTGCCTGCACATGTATCTGTATCTGTGCAAGCTGTATCTGCAGTTGTCGCTGCCTTTGTGTGTGTGTGTGTCAGAGTTTCCTTTCGTGCATCCTGTGCGCGGGCGTAGGCGGATATGCGCACATTGCACAGACTTCCTGTCATTGACGCCGTCGTCACCAGCTTGGGCAGCGGCCAGCAGCAGCGTTGACTGCTGCGGAGGAGAAGGAAACCATTTGCTACCCCAGGCCTGAGCCTAAGAGCAAGGGCGAGAGCGAGGGCGAGGGCGACGGCGGGCGCGTGCCAATGCCATGTTGACAAAATACACAGCAGCAACAACAGCAACACGAATCAATAAGGCAGAAAGAGGGATAGACAGACAGACAGATAGACAGAGAGAGCAGAGACAGAGAGAGCAGACAGAGGAGAGACAGAGACAGCAGACAGAGGAGAGAAGACAGAGACAGCAGACAGAGCGGGGTAAAACAGAGCAGATAGGCCTAGCTGAAGATTGTCTGGGTTAATGAATGATTTCAGCTGCCTGTTGTTGTTGCTGCTGTTGATGTTGTGCTTGCTGTTGCTGTTGTGCCTTCTAAAGTTGTTGTTGTTGCTGCTGTTTATGTTGTTCCTCCCACTCTAGTAGCTGTACTTGCTGCTGTAGTTGTTGGTGTTGTTGCTGCTGCCGTAGTTGTTCTTGCTGCAGTAATTGTTGTTGTTCCTTTAGTAGTTGCAACTGTTCTTAATATTGTTGCAGCTCATGTTGCTGCTCATGATGTTGTTGTTCTTGCCATAGTTGTTTCTTATTATAACTGCTGTAGTTGTTGTTGTTGCTCCTGCTGTGCTTGTTGTTGTTACTGTAGTTGTGGTTGTTGCTGCTGCTGCTGTTGTTGTTGCCTGTTGTGTTTCTGCCTAAGTTCTTATTGCTTCTCATATTGATCGTGCTGCAATTGTTGTTGTTATTCCTCAAGTTCTTCTTGCTTTAGTTGTTGTTCTTCTTTATGTTGTTCTTACTGTTTGTCACAGCGGAAATGCAACAGACACGCGCCGTGCTGCTGTCGTTGCTGGCTGCCTTCAGTAGATACATTTTTGGGGGCACCTCGATTGATCTGCTGCTGATGCGGCAACTTATCCAGAGCGAGGCACGCGCTGCTGCCAATTAGAACGCGCTATTGCCAATTAGTTCGCCACTCTTCACACACAGACACACACACAGAGTGAGGCGGAAGTGGCCTCAAAGCGGGTGGTCTGAAATCAAATAACATAATTAATTTCTCTTTCTTTTTGAATATGGAAATCAAAGTGGGAATGTCAACTTAGCGTGGCTTGGCAGCTTGTTTATGGCGGAGAAGAAGAGGGCGAAGGCAAAGGCAGAGAAGAGGTAGCAGAAGAAGACACTGGGCACACACAGTCAGCTTTCAGTCTCTAAGCCTTCACATTTGTATGTTAATTTCCACAGTTTGTTCAGCATTTTCCCTCAACAAACAAACAAACACAAGCAACAACAAGTGGCACTTGCAGCAGCTTCCAAAAGAAAAGAAAGAGAGAGAGGGAGAATAATGAAAGAAGTTGACTTTGTTTTCTTTCATATTTTCGTGGGAAAGATTCATGCAACTCACTTTATAGCGCGTTCCTTGGGCGGATTCTACTCTGTGTGGGATTTTAACGCACTTCCTTGGCCCAACAGCGACGGAAGCACTTGAAACGCGTTCCGGAAAACTATAAACAGCAAGCAAATGACAAATGGGCCACAATCGAAGGGAGAAGGGTTCCTCCAACGGCTTCTCTTTCCCTCTTTGTCTCTACTGTCTCTTTGTGAAATGAATTCGCAGTGACGGCTTCCGTTGCTCACCTTTTTCGCTGTGCTTTAGCGGATGTTTTGCTTGTCATTTTGCCATTTTCATTTTAATTTCCATTCGCATGCTGCCCATGCTGTGCGCGCTGTGATTTGCCTTTTTTTTTGATTGTGTTTTCGTTTTTTGTTTTGCTCACCATATTCGCTGTTGCTACCGCCCGCTTGCTAATTGCTTCCGCTCAACAATTCTGATTGTTATCGTAATCGATGCCATATTCCGGTTTGGCGCTTGCCTTTCTATGTCAGCCAAAGCTAAAGCCAACGAACCACGAATCACCGTCTATTATAAGCCGCACTTACCATACAAATGTGGCCCATTTACTGCAAATGTGGCGGCCACTCGATTGCTCATTCGCTGCTGTTATTGTCGCCTCATTGTTATCGATATGACAGCCGCGTAATGATTATTCAGCGCTTCCTTTCGCGTGCTACACTACGTCGCATGCCCCGCCCCTTTCAGCATGCGATCGTTCAACAAGGTCAGATTTAATTTTGCACTACAATAATAAAAAAATATCATTCAAATAAAGAACAAACAAAGCCAAACAGGGTTGCCGCGAAATATAAATACTCTCATTAACAGTGCTGCAAACGGTTAACATGGCCATGTTAAGTGCAATCGACTGCAGCATGCAAATGTTAATTGCAATCGATTTGTAATCTGCAGCGGAAACTAACAATATTTATGGGCCATATATGTATTTCTTTGGGTAATACTTTTACACTTCTTATCTCTAACGCCCTTGGTCGCTTGTGATGTAACTTCTGTTCGAGGCAATACAAACCCGATGACAAAGTTGTGTTACCCTTTGCCCACACGATTGAACGCAAATCAAATTGCACGTACGATGCGGCGTATGCGTATTATTGTGGCCGGCGACGCGATTAAACAATTGTCCGGTTGTGAAAGCATTTCCGCCGCCGCCACTTGAGTTCTGCCCATACAAACACACACACACACGGATATGATTATACGCTCTCCCCCTTCCCCACCATTTCCCATCACTCTGCAACTAACTAATGACTCACTTCCATTAATCAGCGGCACTTCTGTTTCTATCTTTGCAGTGTTTTTGTTCTGTACTCGAGATGCAAGTGGAGGCCAGTTACCCGAAATACGCTGGACGCGTGCCACCTCTAGATCTATCGCAGGTCAATGTGGCCGGCCAGGAGCAACTGCAGCTGCAGCAATTGTGGGCGAGCAATGCCATGAAGCGTCATCATCCCTACCAAATGTTGGACAAGTGTCGAGGTGGCGGCGTATCGCTGCTGCATGACGACAACAACAACAACAGCAGCGTAGCTAATGGCAACAGCAGCAGCAACAACAACAACAACAACAGCCAAACCAACCTGCATCATCCCATGGGCTCCGACGGTCTGCCCCTAGATCCACGTGACTGGACACGCGCCGATGTCTGGAAATGGCTCATCAACATGGCCGTCTCAGAGGGTCTCGAAGTGACGCCTGAACTGCCGCAGAAGTTCCCTATGAACGGCAAGGCGCTCTGCCTAATGAGCCTGGACATGTATCTCTGTCGTGTGCCCGTCGGTGGCAAGATGCTCTATCGTGATTTCCGCGTCCGCCTCGCACGCGCCATGGCGCTGCTCTCCTAGCCCCAAATCTACCTGCTCACGTTGTATATATAGTAAGCAATAGATGATGTTAGTTGTAACTAGTCGCTAGTGCTCCTAGTCGTAAGTCTTAGCCCTAAATGCATTTGGTAGAAGTTGCCACGTCCAACAGAAGGCGCAAGGCACTTCAAGAGCTGTCCTATTAGTCATTTAAGTCGCATCTAATGAAAATATAAAATGCAATTTTATGAAAAGATAAACCAGAAATGATTTACTTATTATGATGAGGGTTGGCGAGGGTTGAAGAGCTGATAAGTTCTTTATAAGTAAGAAAAGGCGAATTATAATAACTCAAGCAAAAGCTAAGCACACATAGTGATGACCTAAGAACTTCTAGACTGTCTTATTTGTAAAAGAAACCTAGATGAACTTGAAACAATGTCATGGTTTACACTTCTGATGATTGTAGTTATTGTGGAAAGGGTTTGGAAGGATGTTAATGAAGGATAAGTCATTTATAAGAAAGGATTATAAGCTTGTAAGAGTTAAACCTGAAGCTGAAGACCTCTAGGAATGCACAATAGAAGTTGAGGAACTTATAGACAATCCTATCTATACAATAAACCTAGATGAAAGTCATGAAAAAAATAAGAAAAGGGTTGACTTATTGTGAAACTGATTGGATTGGTTACAAATGTAGGGAAAACTCATTTATAAAGAAGGGAGAGTGAATTGGTACAACTACAACATAAGCTTATAACCCATAGAGATGCCCTAAGCACTTCTACTCTACCTTCTCTATAAAAGAAACCTAGTCAAAGTCATGTTAGTTCTATAAATTATTAATGTATTTGCACCTACAGTGTGTACTATGACAGACAATCCCCTGAAAGTCTGGAGAATGTGAACAGATAAACTGGCAGATAAAGTGCAAGATAAATATTTGCAATCTGAAGAAGCTACCGTGGAATTCATTCAGAAATTTTCTCAGAAGCAGCTAAAGAAATATGGCAAAAATGTAAAGAATGATCTGTCTGGGCACAATCAGCAGTCAACACGCTGTAAGGCATGTCTCATATCATATATGAGAAAGAGAGATACTATCAGCACTTCCAGTTCCGACTGCAACAAACGATAAGCGCAGTTATAAATCTCCAACAGAGCTGGGAAGTTAATTCTCTAGATCGATTAAACTTAATCTTTATACAACTATAATTCGGCAACTGTGTCCACTTTCTAAGCAATTTGCTGCATGGGTTACAGATCGTGTGGCCTCCTTAGTTGTGTGTTTTATGTGCTGTTTATGTCTTTCACAATTTTCTTATAGAGAGACTAGAGAGTGAGAGAGGGACAGAGAGTAGAAGAGGGAGAGAGGGTTAGATCTCAGCGGCATTGACATGTTGAATACGTTGGCCAATTAACACATCATTAAGGTTAAACGAGAAATGCTCTCGAAGTCGACCTCAAGAAAAAGAGAGGGAGCAGGAGAAGGTAGAGTGAGAGAGAGAGGGAGAGGTAGTGCTAGAGGGAGATGGAGCAATAAGAAGTGCAATAAACTCTTTGTTAGTGTTGGCTGCGAAGTTAATGTTAAATGTTTTGTTTGGATTTATGCCCGACTGTAGATCACCCATGATGTTTATTTTCGGAGGCCATTGCGTGATTAATGTGCCAGACAAGGGAAAGGAGAGGGGCATGGCTGTAGGAGGAGTAGGGAGTGGGAGTGTGGGAGTGTGGGGGAGTGGAAGTTGGAAGTTGGGCAACTCAGTGGAAAGTTTTAATTGCGCCAGTTCTGATTTTCTTTTTTTTTCGCAAACAACAGTTGAACAATTATGACAATAACAAATAATCATAATCAGCAACGGTAGCCAAATAGCAGCAGCACAGATAGCACACTAAGAGAAGGAGTGAGAGAGAGAGAGAGAGAGAGAGAGAGCGTGAGCAAGGGATCAGACTAGAGCGAGCGAGTAAGGTAGCCGGCGATTCAAGCGCTTCATCCGCCCGTGCATCCGCTCGCTTGGGGTTTTCTATGAATGAACAGCAGCCACAGCTAAACAGATACAGCTACAGCTAAACAGATACAGCTACAGCTACACAAACACAGATACAGCTACAACTACAAAGCGCACTGAGGCCGCTGCTCTTCTCTCTCGCTTAACAACATGTGTTGTAACTTTGGAACTTTGCATTGGCTGCAGTTTTATAAAACATTTCTGTCGGTTTTCAATTCTCGCTTTGCTCGGGGCATCCGGGATGTGTCGGCAGGTAAAGGAAGTGAGACAAATGGGCCAACAACAACAACAACAACTGGGAACAACAACAACAACAATAGCAATGAAGAGCATGGCGCGCACTTTGTTTGTACCTTTGACTACCTTGTAATACGAAACAGATGTCGCATCCAGCACATGCCACATGCCACCAGCTGACGCAAGGCAGTCGCCTATCACCTCTCTCTCTGCCCTACCTCAGCTGGCCATGAGTGGCAGCGGCATCATTCGAATCAGTCTACTCACAAATATTCCCAGTAAAAAGTTTAAGTTATTTTCTCTCTCAACGTTTATTTGGATAAAATGCAGCCAAAGGTGAATTGTTATTGCGGCAAAAGGTAGGCTAGCTGCAGGGTATAGCCTACAGAGTATACCCTTTAGTTTGCCCCTCTTTCTATACCCACTCTTATGCAGTTCTTTTCTGCAGCGACATGCTTGCAAAGATGCCGAATCTGGTTTTGTACAGGACACTGCCGATGCTCGACGCCCACAACGAATGTCAGAATGCACCGCTGGGCGTACGGTCCTGGGCCTATACAAAAACACAGCAAGAGGCCAGGGAGCTGCTGCTGATGACACGGACAAACCATCGGCGCTACAGGGAAATCATCCCCCCCAAAACCAGAACAGACATTTGCTAGAACAAGCAGCCGAAGCTGCTGACACCACGCAGAAATACACGTTCGTGCGTAAGTGCAGAATACCTTAAGTACCTCCTTCTTCTTGTGTATTGCCAGCTCCCACTGTGTACCTAACATATGTTCTCCCTTTCCCGCTGTAGACCACCTGATCATGTTCTTTGCCATGGGCCTCGGCATGGCGCTGCTGATGAATCCCAAATTGACCTTCCATCGGGTCTAGTGCAATACCAAATCGATCCTCCCGCTGAGGGTCCAGTGCAATCAACTTTCTTTTTATACTCAACACGACGGCGAATGAGCCGAGCAAAACAAAGCGACAAAGCGAATAAAATCGTACAAAGACCGGAAAAATTTGAAGGAAATGCCGCTTATGTAAAGTAGAATATCCGCCGTCGGCGTCGACGACCGATCGCGACCCGAGCGGAAGACGAGCACGATGTGGCGACGGGGCGACGGGGCAAGGCGAGGTGCGAAAACAATAAAAACAAACGGAAGTGGAAGCCAGCGACGGTTCCGTCGAATCGTCATAGTCATCATCATTGCCAGCGACGTCGTCATCGTCGTCATCCAACTGCCTCGTTCTATTGTTAAGCTCTAGAGCAGATTTTGCCAATTTACTTGCGAGCAAACATTTCCCCCAACTTTTCCGGCGTCTCTCTCTTTTTCTTTTTCTTGAAATTGATGGGAAATGACTTAACGAAAAAGCGAACCACAACAAGCCACAAACGGCGGTGGCTCAAGTGCTTCGAGTTGCTTGTTAATCAACTCTGTGGAGAGTGTGGGGGCGGGGTAAAGGGAAGTGCACAGTGAATGGGGGGCGGGGCTAAGGAGTTGACGAAAAAGCAGACGTTAAACGTAATACAAACAAAGGGTTGATTGACTAAGGAGAAGTGGCAGAGAAAGAGAGAGGAGGAGAAGAAAGACAGTGCCCAGAGACAGGGAGCGTTCTGGGGTTTGGTTGTGCAATTGAAACTCTTGCGTCAGTCGCCTTTAAATACCCTTACAAAGGGGGGTATATGGAGTCTTGGATATGTGAATAGAGAAGTCATTGGATAGCTATAAATTATAGGAATGTCTGTATATATATAGTCTATTGATCAATGCAATTGATTATGTTCAACTGAGCTAAGTCCTATGGCTGAGGTCCTTCCTTGTATTAGGTCGCTTCTTAGGTTAGTACGTTCTTTGGGTTGGACTGGAATTGAACACTATTTGATCCATGTATCTTATACCTTATATAGCAATGAAGTTGATGACTGTGTAGATAGTCTCCTGATAACAGTCAAACTATATTAGATATTTCCTTGGGGTAGCCCGTTCTGTGGGTTAGGTCATTTTTTGGGTTAGGTCGTTCCTTGGGTTAGAACGTACTTAGAGATAGGTCTTTTCTTGGCTTAGCACGTTCTTAGACTTGGGTCGTTCCCTGTGTTAGGGTGTTTCTAGAGTTAGGACGTTCCTAGGGTTAGCACGTTGTTAGGGTTAGGTCGTTTCTTGGGTTAGGACATTCTAAAGCTTATGTGGTTCCCTGTATTAGAGCGCTTCTGGGATTAGGTCGTTCCCATGGTTGGCAGGGGTTCGCACGTTGTAATGGTTTGGTTGTTTCTTGGGTTAGGACGTTCTTGGGGTTAGGTTGTTCCTTGGATTAAGCTGCAATTAGACAAGATTTAAATTAAATACCTTATAGCTAATGTAGAAACGTGTACATCAATAACTCAAAATGAGTTCAAACTAGTTCATATAACCCTCACAAATAAGAGAACTGATCTAGACTTGGTTTGAATATATCCAACTCCTCTACCTGCACAAATAACCCAACCAAACTTGCCAATTAAGAACTTCAGACTGTGCTTTATACCCCACCCAAAATTCCATGAACTCATACAAAGAGTACTCGCTGTTCGTATTGTCTTTGGGCAATGTTTTGTGCTTGTTAATTAGTTCATTGGCAGCGGCGGATGGGCGCGATATTTCCCACGAACTCTGAAATCGACTGCATAAACAAATGAAATGAATCAACAAATATGAAAAGCGAGCGCACAAAGAACTCAACTCCGAACAGAAAACTGAACTCGAGAGAGAGAGCACTGAAAACTGAAGAATCTGCCCCGCTGTGTAGCCACGCATACACACGCACACACACGCAGAGTGAACGCCCGCTTGGAGGCTGCCACTTGTTGCATCAACTTGCGGCATTTACATATGAATCGATGTTTGCGTCTAAGCCATGGCCAGCACGGGCGGACAACCCACGGTGCTATCAATGGGTACCTTGTGCCCCCTCCCTACCCCCTACCCCCTACTCCCTCTGTTCATTACTGGATGAGTCAGTGCAGCGGATGCCATAAATTTTCCCCACAGGGAGCAGTGGAGAACACTTAGGCGACTTCGATTTGGACAACATTTTTGTGGCATATCATTAGCAAGGCGACTGCGAGGCCCGCAGACATCGATTAGCGATTAACTATCGTTTATTATCGATATACTATTTCAATTTCTAGCTCTCTCTCTCTCTCTCTCTCTCTCTGGGGGTCCACAGCGAGTGCTCTATGAATTAATTATGGCACTTCGTTGGGGTTCAAAGGGGACCACCCAATCCGACAGCTTGATGTGGCGACGACTTCCGGTCGCATTAGACACCAATAAAACTTGGGGTTAGAGCTCGACAACGAACAGGGCCTCCCACTTGCTAGCCACTACTCTACACACTCTCTCGCTAGTCTACACTCTACACACTCTACAGTCAACAGTCTTCGGCGCAGTTGAAGTTCAGTGGGTTTCTCACGCCCACGCTGTGTGTGCCTTGGCAAAGATTGTCATGAGAAGGGAAAAATGCCGAAAGCTGTGTGTGTGTGACTGAAACTGTCACTGAGCGTGTGAAGAGAACAAAGAAGAGTTGGGGGCAGAGGGGGTAGAGCAAGAGAAATATGCATAAAGAGTGCAACGATTGCTACACATAACATAAGAAGTTCATGGGAAGAAAACTCTGTGGCTTGACGTAGTCAAGTGTAAAGCAACGCCTTCTCTTGCTCTCTTTTCCCCTCTCTCTCTCTCTCTCTGTGTTCCTCTTCTTCTGCTCTTCTTTCTCCTTGTTCGTGAACAGCAGCTCCATTGTTTGCCTTGTTTTGGGGGCTGTAGCGTGGGCATTAAATATGCCTGTAATAAAACATGTGTGTGAGACAAGTGTTTCGCTTGGATTCTGACTCGACTTTCAGCACTTGAAGAGAGGCTTTAGCTGATGCTCAAATGAGGAAGGCAAGCAGAGAGAGAAGAAGGGAAGGCAGAGAGGAAGGTAAAGGGAAGAGTGTAAGTAGTCTCCTGACTAAAAGATTGCAGATAGCAACAGCAACTATTATGGATCATTTACCCTTAATTTGTTAGGGTTCTAGTTTTAAGTTCCTAATGAGACAAGTCCCTCAAGGCAAAAAGAAATTTATATACTTACTATAACTTGTGTTAAAAAAAGAAATATAACTAGCTCTATAACAGATGTGTCGCTCTGTATGTAAGTCTTACTTAAACTAAGTACAGTGTAAATTAAAAAAACTAAACTTAGTTACTTCAACACGGTATACTTCATGGTTAATGATATTGCTGTATTACCAATGACTTTGCAAGAAAGTGAAGAGCCTAAGTTCACAACAACTTTTTAAAGTGTATTGTTAATCCAAAAACCTTAAATACTACTCTTCTTTCTCAAGACAATATTTAACTAGTTCGACTAGAATATGGTTTAAGTCTTTACATTGCATTGAGTTTACTAAGTATCTAGTTTCATTCTCTAAAGTAAAAATAATATACTAAGTCACTAAGTTAATGAAGAAGTTATTAGATTACTTTTAGAGCCTAAGTCTTTAAGAATACTGCTAGTCTTCTCTTGATTTTATGTTAAGTTATTAGATTACTTTTAGAGCCTAAGTCTTTAAGTATACTGCAAGTCTTTTTAAGCTTTTCTGTTTATAAGATTACTGCTAGTCTAGTCTTCTCAAGTTTTATATATCATATATTTCGAGACATCTTTTCTGATATCTAACCAATCTTGCTTGCTGTTGTTAAAGAGATTAACCACTACATAGTTTCAGAGCTGTCAGAAGAGCGTCATAAATATGCCTCTCAGTTCAATTATGCTAATGTGCCACGCATGAGGCGGAGTAAAGTGAGAAAGATAGTGGCAAAGGGAGAGAGGGAAGATACAATGTTTATACGGCAAGCGTGTGGGCGTGTCATCACTTTCAATTTTGTGCTTGAATCGCTGGCAATTTGACTGACACTTTGCCTCCATGTTGTTGCTGTTGTTGCTGTTGTTGCAGTTGTTGTTGTCTTCGTTTCGACTTTGTCATGCCGCGTGCATAGCCAAGAACGCATGTGCCAAGAAATCGACTAGACGGTACGCAACGGGGCTGCTTGACTGCTCTGGCTGTCTGCGCCTTGTCTGCGGCAGCAACTGCGTCTGCGAGGCTTCCGTTTCCTGCGCATAAATTTTAATGAGTCGTCCCTTGCGAGGCGATATCAATTGAATTGTACGAGTGCGACTCGCCCGCCTTCAGCCTGGACTGCAGCCTTGACTTTGTCTTTTGGCCAACAACAAAGTCATGACGAAGTCAGGGCAAAGTCAACGTCAAGTCGACGTAGTGAGGCCAAGAGCGGCCGCAACCAGTTTGCTGAAGCAACGAGCTGGTGAAAACCGAAAAGAAAAGCCAAGCGAAGAAAGCTGGTGTGGAGTATGCTAGACTGCAATACACCCTGTAGTAGACAAGGTTATTGAGATTGACTGAGCTGTGATAGGCCTTGAGAGACATCTATGTGAATAGGTTTACCATATTTGCTGATTGAGAGTTTATAAATTTATTTTATTTATTTATTATTTATAGTCTGTAGTTCATCATCGATATACCTATGTATGTAAACGGATCTATTTTCTCTTTGATATATATAATCCTGATACAGCTCGTCTTGCTTTCTACAACAATAACTTCTTTGCTGCTCAACAATATATATAAACCTTGCGGATTACTCTGCTTTGGCTAAGTTTCTTTATAGAGATTAACAATTCAAGATTTAAGATACATATAATGATACTGTTTGAGAATATACAACTACATATGTATGTATACAACTATGTAGTTTAGCTAGCTATATCCTTTTCTATTTTTCCTCATCAATGATACTTTTCGAATATAGATCAAGAATATATAACTATACAAAACTATAGTTCATATTATATTATATTAAATATTAATTTCTATTAATTTAATACATATGTACATAAATTTAATAAAGCTCTTCTTTGCTTGCCCAAGAATATTCGTATTTCTGATATTCCTGCTGATTGAGAATATATAATTATAACTAAATAAATAACCTGTAAAGACACTTCTGTCTTTCTTCATAAAGAATACTTTTCGTTATATAGTATGCATAGATTGATTAGCTCTACTACTCAAGAACAAAGCTTCATTCCATTCATAATAAAACTCATATCTTACTGCAGAACAGGAATATATATATATGTATATACTATGTATATATAAACTATATACACTGCATATGTATAGTGTACATTCTACTCACAAGTTAACATTGTTAACTCTCTATACCTCCATTCCCTCTGCCTCTTTTATACTTATCAACAATTGGAATATACCCTTCTTCTACCTTTACAGGGTATACAAAAACGAAAAGCATTTGGCATGCGATGCGCTGCGCTTAGCTGCTCTGCATTGCGTTGCTGCCTCTTGCAACTTTTGCTGGCTTTCCCGAGCGTTGCGAAAAACCGAAAAAAGGCAAAGAAAAATGGGAGAAAAACAAAAAACCAGCAAACGGCAATCGAAACTAGTTTTTCAGGTTCGGCGCATGGACAGCACCCCTTCTACTGCCCCCTGCCCCTTCCTCTCTACTGTGATAACAACAATTGCAATTGCTGGCGGCGCATGCGCCTGGCGTGCCTTGGCTGCTGTCCCTCTGTCCAGCAGACTGGAGACTGCGCAGCGTCGTAGACGACTCTCCTGTGGACAAGACATTTGAGGAATGTTAATTGCGCAAAAAACGCAGCAAGAGAGACAGAGACAGAGAGAGAGAGAGAGAGAGGGATACAGAGAAGAAGACAAGCTGGAGCAGAGTCCGTGGCAAAGTACAGTGAGAACATATCGCGTGATTGTGATGAATATAATGGCCACAGATGGCAGTCGGGTGTCGGTCGCTCTTGGTGTCTGTCTGCGCACTTGTGATACCATAATTATGATCCGCCTAGACGCATGGGCGAAGCAGAGCAGAGAAGTCTTTGCACGCTCTGCTCGCATTATAAGTCGTCGACATTCTTGCAGTTTCTTGCCCAGCTAAATAGAATTAGAGTCGTTCTAGCTGTAGTTGTACTTGTAGCTGTATCTGTTAAATGTATCTGTATCTGCAAATGTATCTGTAGTCTGCATAGACCACTTACTTGAGGTCTCGACTGCTCAGCGAGCCATACGGAAGCCATAGACGTTGTTTGGCTCTGCAAGATCTCTTGCTACAGCTCCATCTCCCTCTCGCTCTCTCTGTCTCTTTCACTCTGTCTATGTTTTGGCATTTTCTTGGGCTGGGCTGTTGAACCCAAGCAGCTAAGGCGCTCGAGCGTGCGCAAAAGGTGGTCGGCCCTGTTATGGGGCACAATCTGCACACACACACACATACACACACATATATGTATAGACTGTGGCATAAAAATGTTCAAGGATCAGGGCCCAAATCAATCACACAGCTGCAAAAATTATGAAATGTTCATGCGTGCAAATCACCCAAAATTACAGGAAGCTAAAGCAAGAAAGCACTTGCCGAAATGGCCCAAAAATCATTCAATTATATTGAGCACGCCACAGGCAACCACAAACAGCAACAGCAACAGCAGCGTCGACAAGGATGTCAGAATCTTGGCACAGCTGCAGAGAGGGGCGTGTGCGCTGGACAACAACAATTACGCAAGCACTGCCACTTGTTGCCTTATCTTTTAAGGTCAGCCAGTTTATAATTTATGAGAGGATATGGGGCAATCAATGGTGTGCCCTAAAATCAGCGCACGCAAATGGGGTCACGCCCTAGGGTTATTATATTTTATATATTAAAATTTACGATATGCAAAACAGGCTTTTTGAAATGTGCAGCGCAATTTGCGCCTTATCGATAGCGCGTATATCGTAAATGTAGCAATTCTGCTACACAGCTCTAAACTTTAATAGATTTGTGTTACTTGCCCAGTGCAAATAATGTTATCTATAGAATTGTAGCAATATATATAAAATACAACCTATAGTTTGCTTACTTAATTAACTTTCTTTATTTCATTGCAAAAACATATTTAAATCACTTCGGCGACCTCTGTTAGTGACTGAAACTTTAACAGCACCAAACTGAGTTTAACAGTGGCCTACTATGTTAAGCATGCGACATGGTGCAATCGAGTATATCGAATAGTTATTGAGCCGAGACAGCTGCGAGTCATCTTTTTTCAGAAAATGCTTTTAACGTAAACAAAGCGCAATTAAACAAGAAATACACGTCAACAAACTAAACGAAGTATCTCGATGAGTATCGAGCTTTATCTGCACACCCTCAACTCGACCCTACAGGCCTTCGCCCAACAAGTGGAAAGCTTTGCTGGCGTCGCCCTTCAAGCCGTTTTACATCTTCGCAGCGAATTCGACACCTTCACTGGCAACTGGCAGTGGCCAAGTCCGGTTGAGTTTACGGCTTTGCAGGCGACACTACTGCAAGTGCTGCTCGTGCTGTTGCTCGGAACGGGTGTGCTTATTGCATGGTCGTGGGGAGTGTACGGTCAAGTGATCACCGAGAAGTTTGTCAGGCCCAGTGAGTAGAGAACGAGAGATTTCTCTCGACTCACATCGATTTCAACAATTTTAACATGCGATTTTACGTTTCAGGCACTTTAAAGGAAATTGAGGAGCTAAAATTATCGGTCGCCAAATTAAAGTTGCCAAAGGAGCACTCGCCACGAATATAAATCCCGTACAACATGTCGAAAATTAAGAAGTTCTTTACCAAGAAGAAGGAGGAGGCTGCCTTCAAGGTAAGTATACCATGTCATATTTGTACATAGTTATTTAATCATACCTTCTTTAGCTACGTATTGGCGGCGGCAGCATGGGCGAGGGGCATAAGCTGAATGCACCCAAGCCGGAGGCACCCACCTCCAGCAGCCGACGCAAGATGGAGGTGTATGTACCGCCCAAGCGGAACGAGCTAAGCAACGAGGCACGCGCAGCAGCTAATGCGGCACTGGCACGCATCGATAAGAAGGATTCGCGTGATTTCAACACTTCCCTGGCAGCTATAAAGGCGCAGGCTAAGCGTGAACTGGAGGCAGAGCGACGTCAGA
Source organism: Zaprionus camerounensis (assembly GCA_018904165.1). Lineage (NCBI taxonomy): Eukaryota > Metazoa > Arthropoda > Insecta > Diptera > Drosophilidae > Zaprionus > Zaprionus camerounensis. The sequence goes on from JAEIFS010000037.1 coordinate 2,253,321, forward strand.
AGGAGGAACTGGTCAGTCCCTCCTCGACAAGCACCAGCACGGGCAGCGCTGAGAACAAGAATCTAGCTTGTCAGGGTGTCTACTTCCGTTGTCCCCTCATCAGCGAGGAGATAATGTCGAAGAAGGATTGGAAGATACGCATCAAAGAGTTCCTCTATCAGCAGCTGGAGAACGAGCGTGGCTTGACCGCATGCCTGATCATACAAAACTGTAATGTGAAGGAGAAGGCAGATGATTGCATTGCTACGCTTGTAAAGTATTTGGAGAACCTTATTAAGAACCCCGACGAGGAGAAGTTCTGCAAGATTCGCATGTCCAACAAGATCTTTAGCGACAAGGTGCGCTATGTGGACGGCGCCTTGGATGTGCTTCATGCCGCTGGCTTTAGTGAGGTGGAAATGGACGATGAACCCTTCCTCTTGTGGACCAGGGAGCAGACCGAGGAGGGTTTAGATCTCAACAGTTTGGTGGATGCTCTGAAGAACTCGGAGGCCATACACCTTGAACTGGATCGCAACATTAAAGTGCTGCTGCCATCGCAGGCACGTCGTGTTGTGCTTCCCGAAGACTTCTATCGCATTTCTCCGGAGGAGATCAAGCGGGAGCAGCAGATGCGCGCCGAGGCAATTGAAAGTGCGCAAATCCTGAAGACTAAAGCGATGCGGGAGCGCGAGGAGCAGCGCAATATGCGCATGTATCGCTACTCTCTTGTCAGGGTCAAGTTCCCTAATGGTCTCTACATACAGGTGAGTCCGGAGAACCTTAACTGTTGAAGAACTCTCGTTAATCTTGCTCTCCTTAGGGCACCTTCAATGTCTATGAGAAAATATCGGATATTTTCGAATTTGTGCAATCTTGCCTGGCGGATGAAACGTTGGAGTTCAATTTGGTGGCCACAAGCGAGGGTAAATTCAGCGAGGATGACATGGACAAGACATTATACGACTGCAGGTGCGTATGGTATCGAACTATTTAGAGATCTCTTGAATTACCTTCCGCTTCACCTTGCAGACTCATTCCAAATGTTCTACTACTCTTCACTGTGCCGGCTATACCAATACCCGTTGCAGTTGATGTCAACTTCTTGAAGGAGGATCTGCTCATGCTGGTGCGGTCCATGTAGAACTTCATTATACTATATACATATTTATCCTACAGCAGTCTGCAAAAAATGTAAACGTAACGACAGCACTTCGTTTACCCATCTCATCACTTTTTTTGGCTGCTTTTTTAAGTTATAAAGATGTTGTTATTATTTATTGATATCTATGCAACTAAAATCAAGTGTAAGCACACACATTACTCGATTTAAACTTCAAATAAAAGTCCCCTTTATTTGGGTATGGGAAACGCTGTGAATGGCAACCTTAACATAGCTTTAACAGTTGCCTGTGCTGTTAACGCATTTTTGCGTCGTGTTTCTGTTATGTTGCTGCCTATCGATATCGTCAACAGCGTCAGCTGTTGAAAAGTTAATGTGAAGCGGTCACATTGTGCCGGACTGGACTATTTAACGTGATATTGAAGCTGACAAATAAAAATTAGCCAAATAATCCAAAACAAACGTTGACTACGAGCTTAAAATTCAAGTAGTAAACAGTGCAATACAAATTTAAATTAAACCGTAACGAATTTACTAGTGATATGCAAAATTGCAGGTGAGTGCGCGCGTCTACAAATAACAAACAATAACAAAACAAACGCAAGCTAACCCTGAATATGGGAATTATCTACCAGTGGATAGGTCTATTTGGATTAATTTATGGTTTATTGAACAAACAAGAAGTGTAATTAATAATGCGTTGTTAATTAACCAAAAGGGCGCACAAGTTAAGCCCTAATGAGCGTGCCGAGTGCAGTCTACAGCAGATGTGGGTCGTACCCACACACAAACACACACATAGTGGGGGAGAGTGAGATAGCTATAGCCCAAATATCGTAAGCCATTTGGTTTTAATGAATCCATTTCGATGTAACGGTAAAACAAACCCAACTGAGCAAAACCTGAAGGCTACAATTGCAGTGGCTTGGGCAAGCGGGGCGGGGGGAGTAGGGGCTACAGCCAATTTGGCGCAAATCTTCTCAGGCAAGTTGATCTTGGGAAAAGTAAATAGAAGAAAGAAAATCTTCCCCCCACAAATTTAATGAATCTTTTGTGCAGGTTTCGACTTTGCCGTTGCCTGCTAAATTAAATCGAACGCTGGCCTGGCAATCGCGCCAAATCGAATATCTACTCACTCCCCCCACATCCCCTCCACAACCCTCTCTTCGCTGCCTCTTGCCACGACACGCAGCCCAGACAGATGCGGCGCCCCCATCGCATAAATTGGCCTGAGCCATTGTTGGACCGCTACTTATTATAGCCATGCTATCTGGGCCTTCATTAAAAACGGCCTAAACTGACCAGAGAGAGCGAGGAGGAGGAGGAGGGGGAGGCCAGAGAGTGGAGGGAGGCAGTAAAGAAGCTTGGAGTGGGTTCAGCTTGAGGTTCGAGTGCGTGAGTTATGCATTATTTATCTAACGCTGAAGATTTCCAAGCATTTCCGCGTGCCTTGAGCCTGATAGAGAAATTGAGCCTTAACTCTATTTGGGACATTCTCAGGGTGCCGATGTGCTGCTGCTGCTGCTGCTGCACGTGCCACAGATGCTGGCAACCTCTTGGCCCAGTGAGGAGCTGATTGAACGATTCGCCAGTAAGATCATCACCTGCAACAGGCAGAGAAAGAAAGACAGAGAGAGAGAGAGCAAGATGATGATGAGGTGCAAATTGTGGCTGCCATGAAATTGCAAATCAATACCAGCCTGGCATAACCCTCTCCCCCCTCTTCCCCCTCTCCTTTTGCCCCCACTCTAGACTCCCTGCACATTTCATTCAAAATTGTTTACTCAACTTAAAGCTGCCTGCAAATTGCAAATCGAATTTGCTGCGCTGCGCTTGATTTGTTTTTGCGGTTGCTGCCATGAACCACACAACAACAGCAGCAGCAACAACTGCAGCAGCAGCAACTCTGGCAACAACAACTGTTGCTGCTTGCTGCTGCTGCTTGCTGCAATTTCGAGCGCGCCCTTTAACAAGCGTTTAGTGCTTGCTCTGCGCCTGCGCCACCTCGCGTGACCCGTTCCCAGTGCTCCCAAAATTGCTGTTGTTGTTGTTCTTGCTGCTCATGTTGTTATTGTTGTTGTTGTTGTTCTTGCTGCTCATGTTGTTGTTGTTGTTGTTGTTGTTGTTGTTGTTGTTGTTGTTGTTGTTGTTGTTGTTGTTGTTCTTGCTGCTGTTGTTGCTGTTGCTGGCAGTTGTAATGGTTAAATCGGTTAGAACCGAACTCAGACCCGACACGCAAGCGCCCTCTGCATTTACATATTTCTGCCTGCCTGTTGCACTCTGACCCGCACAGTCGAACAACAGCGCAGTTGACTGCGCTGCCAACTGCGCTGGCGACTGACGCAGCTGCGGTGGTATATGGCAAGCGGAAACGCTGCGGTGACAAAGCGCTGCCTTTTGCCTCAATTAACACTATTGAACTTGACAAGCGGCAAAGCAAAGGCGGCGGATACACAGACAGACAAAGATAGACACACACAGGGAAAGACACACACACACACGCACATACATATGTAGACAGATACACACACATACGCCTGTTAAGTATCGACACCCCTTTGTGTCATTTGCTCACCCTATAGAAGCAAATGAAACTACTTTTCATATTCATTAGGAAAACAAAAAAAGAATATATGAGGCTTAGAAATTTGCATGTTTCTTGAGATATTCTAGAGCAAATCATACAGATAAATATATTATACATAGCTTCAGAATATGTACATATGTATGTATATTAGGATTATGTTTTCATATGATTATGTCTATAATCGGTAATTATCAATATTTAATTAAGACTTTCAAATGAATTTTGTTGGATTTTTAAGAAGTTATATTATCGATTATATTAAAGATATATATCTTGAATAATTACATATTTATTGGCATTATTTTTTCTGCTTCGAGAAGTTATATATATATTTTATATTTCTTGGGATTTATTTGGTGTTTGCCTAGGAATGCAATGAATAATGTCATGGAAACCTTGAAAAAGTACATGTTGCTTGAGTTTGTTCAATATGAATCATATGAGGGAAATGATTGTACATTCAAATCTAATCAATATACAATTTTATATTGATCTTGAAATGTTTACACAATTTATTTTGTAACTTTCCTGCCAAAGCACTTCAATTTTGCGATATCTTTAGAACATTTCTACAGAATTTTGTTGTAAATTATAAATAAGAATATAGATAAATATTGTATATACTAATATACCATATATATAGTATGTGTGTATGTGTAAATTATAGATTGTAATATCGATAACAAATTACAGATTAGAGTATACATACATATGTATATATAAAATTAAATTGCAGCTCATGAGCACTGCTATTTTTATGAACACAGCTGTAGCTCCGCAATTCATCAACTTAAATACAAAAAATGTTGTCGCCCATTTCTTGAGTACTCTCAAAGTGCCTTCAAACCGTGCGTTAACTGCCTGCAGCCAGTGTAGACTGCCTGCTCTCATTAAACAGATCTACAGCCAGCTCTGTATAGCACGCACACAGACACTCTCTTGCACTCTCTTTTCCCCTCCCTCAAGATGAGCAATTTGTAATCAAGAAATAAGAACTTCCGGTCAAGATCGGCTTTTTGTTTTTATTCATTTCATTCGTTGCGCCTCATTGACTGAGTGAATGAGTTCAGAGCATTCGTTTTATGAATGGAAAATCTTGTCAGCTTTGCGTAGGCAGCGACAGCGACAGTAGCATCGCCTCAGCTCATTGCATTTGCGTCCAATTAGCGCAATCAAGTGAATGCCAGCACAGCCACAGACTGCATGTGTGTGTGTGTGTGTGCCACGCCCCCTCCCTCCTTGTCGCTGCACTGCCTGTGCCTAGACAATTGCGCAGCAGCGTGGAAAATCTACGCAAAAGTTCACAGCTTGATAAGATTAATTGGTCGCCCAAGAGTGCCGTCTCCTGCTGCTGTGCAGCAACAGACCCAGACTTGCCTGTCCTCCCTACCCCTTTTTCTCTTCACTATCTCCTCTTCTTCCCCTTCCTTCCCCTCTGCCCCTTCCCTCTTGCTGTCAATTCCAAATGCATTTGCAATTTGTCAATTTTGTGTAGCTCGCGCAGATAAATTAATTTCGGCATCGATTTGATCGCTTGTCTCTGCCCATTTTGCATGTCGCCCCCCTCTTACACTGCCCCCTCTTCTGTCACCTTGTAGCTGCCTCATTTGGTTGCAAGCTGTTGCCAAAGCCAGCGCGCTTTGGCCATTGTAAATGTGCTTTAATGACCATTGGTCAGCAAATCTCATTTTTTGTCGTCGCCCCAACATGGACCGCCTGCTGACACACACACACACACACAGACAGGCACACACACAGCATAGGCACACACATACAGCATAGGCACACACATACAGCATATACACACAGTCATTTACAGCACACACACACACTCCATACACACTCCCCGCACACACACACTCTCTCTCAGCTTGGCAAACACTCAAACTGCCTCTACGAGTCTACAAGGTTTACCTGCCCCGCATGTTAAATAATGACCACTGTCCACATGCTGCACATTTGCACATATTTTCGCATTCCCCCCTCCCTTCTCTGCTTCCCCTCTGCTCTTCACTCCTGCACTCACTCTTTCAACACCGAAAAACTTTACACTTGGCTTTTCTCCAAGTTGGTCGCACCATTTGAAAAATGACATTACAAATTGCGCACATTTGTCTAATTAAATCCCTGCTCCAATAACGACAGAGCGAGGCAGAGAGAGGACAAGAATGATAGAGAGTAGGAGAGGGAGAGGAGGAATGATAGAGATAAAGAGAGAAGCAGGGGGAGTAAGAGAGACAGAGCGAAAGATCTTGGATTACAATCTCACAGCGGTGCGTAATGGCTTTGGTCAGTTGGAGAGTAAAGGAAAGAGATGTAGAGGGGAAATTTGTGGGGCAAGGAGGGATTGGCAACTGTGGCCAGCTGTGATTGCTTTGCGTAGACGTTGATTAAGTTTAAATTGAGGCGATTGCCAAGCGAGATTCATTGCGTATACTTAATGCAAGAGAGCTAACTGAAGAGGCCTCTCTCTATAACTCAATTGGCAGTTGGTTGCAATATGGGTTAAGCAGCTGATTAAAGGGAAGAAAGACTAGACTACAATCACATGGTAAACTTACTTAATTTGTAGAGAATATTAATAATTAAATATATGATAAGTAGTTAACTAGATTGATATACGTGCCCACTTGGCAACTCCCAGCCAAGTGGAATTATCACATTTTCCAACCTCCTTCACGTCAGGCTGATGAAATTCTAACACAATAAAACAAAGAGCCAACAGACTTACAGCTAAAAACTACTTGTTTGCAAGACTATTTCATTTTTATAGTATAATAAATAATTGTATATTATATTGGAATTGTTTAAAACAGAGATCTTGAAAGGATTTTAAGGAAGAAATAAATCTAAAGCTCATTATCCGAAATTTGAAGCTTGTAGAGCATTTTCTTGCATTATTTACAGTTAAGAAATCTGTTCAAAGTTAACATTTGAATAGGTTTTACTCCTTAAACATTCTCTAGTGCATTTTACATAAGTTTACCTAACATTTTCTAGAATTGCAGATGAAATGGAAACTATTTAAAGTAAATAACAAGATAAGAAATAATGCTCAAAAGTCCTTGCAATATATTTGCAATAAATCATTATTTTGTGATATAGAAATATGCATATATTGATAAACATATGTAACATATATATATATATATATATGTATATATACATACATATATAGTTTTCTAGAACTTCACTTGAAAAAGGAACAATTTAAAGTGCAGAACTAGAGAGGAAAGTCTCACTGTCAGTAAATGTTACTTATATCTACTTATTGCAGATATAGTAACTCTTTTAAAGTTAATTTCTAGACAAGAATGACTACAGAATGTTACTTTAAAACCTTTTTCATAATTGAAACTTAGATATTCTAGAATTTCACATGAAAGTGGAACCAGTTAGGAAAGTTTCTTAACGGCTCTATACATAAATCTTATTTATTGCTACTCTTTATAATACTTTCAACATTCTGTCCAATTTGTGTTCAATTTCTTTACCATTATATAGCACTATATCGATTGCCCCTCGCACATCGTTTGCTTGTTTAGCCGAATAGGGGCTCGAGGGTTTTAAGTGGCACTCACTGGTCTCACTCGCTTGACCAATTAGAGCTCATCGAGTGCTGGTCCGAGCTAAGCTGCAACCCTAAACTGGCCGCAGGGCAAGCACAAACAACAATAACAACAACAAAAGCAGCAAAGGCTGCACCAGCATCTAATGAAATTAAGCAAAAATGATGTAAAAATAATATTCAGTTCGGTTAGACGAAGCAGGCTTCGTTGGTACACGACGCACTCAATTCGTGCGACTGCTATCAGCTGCCACACATGAGTTTTCACTCAATTTTAGTTCACTCAACTGATAAGCGCATGTGTTGCTGCAAGTGCCGTCTCTTTTGCACGTACTACTGCAGGCTCGCTGCCTGCTAGTGCTCAGCGCTGTTAGTTAAAGATTGATCGGGTTTAAGTATTTATCGAGTTAAGATGCTTAGTATTAAATACTAAATAATTAACAGCATACTAATTATTTTAATCAATCGATTATTTCCAGCCTTAACATGCCACTGTTAACAGCAACATATTGTGCTAGTTAACATATATAGTCCTTTTTCGCTCCCACTCTCTCTTGCTGTTGATCAACACTCGCTCTCGAGTGACATGTTTAATTAGTTGTTGTTCTATTTGCCCTTTTTGCTTTTGTCCCTTTGTTTTGCTTTGCTTTTGCAACTTTGTGCATGTGCGAACGCAACAGCAATACGCAAGTCATGTGAGCTAGAGTGAGTGAGCACAACACACACAGTGGCCCATGAACGTGAGAGCATGTGAGACTGAGAGCGGGAGAGCGCCTACACACACAAAAGTAAATGCCCGTGGAGTTGCCTACACAAACATTGCCGGCGGCAGCAAGCATGCGCTCACTTTCTGCCCAATTGCCTGACTTGGGCGCTGGCGCCGACGTTGACTTGGACTTGAGCTTCAGCCGCGGTCGACTCAGGCCTCAGCTGCGGTCTCAGTCACAGTATCAGCCTCAGTCGCAGTCGCAGTGCTCATTGCGGCTCAGTCCGGTTTTGGAGCCCAACGTTGAGCGCGTCTCGCGGATATATTGCAGAGTGCAGTTCACTGTTAATGCTTCGCCTGACAAATCCCATTTCCCATAAATATCACTGCGTCTCCCTCTCTCTCTCTCTCAAGCTGTCTCTCTTCGTGTGCATGCAAAAAATTAAATAGCCGACGGCAACCAAGTGAAATTTGTTGTGCGAAAACAATCAAAAAAAGAAATTAAAAATAAAGACAAATGCAGCCAAAAGAAATAAAAAAAGAACAAGAATAAGAAAGAAGAAATCTTCAAGTGAAATCCATAAAGAACGTAAGTTAAGAACTCACAGTACCAAAAATTCTGTTATCTCCAATCGAACATCATTTTTCATTGTGAAACCAAGAAAGTGGATTCTATTTATAATGCGATCTGATTTCTGGGATTGAAGAACTCTTATCTCTCTCTCTCTCTCTCCACGCACGCACACACATACTTAAGATCATAAAAAATTGAAATGTGTCCAGAAAACAGTTTCAAATCAAGCGCTGAGGCTGCTGATAAGAAAACAACACCGAGATGAACGTACAGAGTGAAAGATCTGAATCGTAAATAGCACATAAATCTGTTGCCCCGATAGTTCTCAGTTAGTTTACAGTTAGAAGGCTGGAAAGACATTCCATAATTCGATAAGATTATACGACGGGCTTTCCCCAATGGCAAAAAGAGGAATGTGGGGGGGGGGGAATTAATAATGACTACAACGAAATCATGTTCGAGTGATTATATTAATTAATGATATAGACACTGCGCAATAATGTCCACGCACACACACACACACACACTGGTCTATACAGACTGCAGAGGCTGCTCTATCTGTCCATCGATTGCTGTAGTTGCTGATGCTGTTGCTTGTCCTGTCCTGTTCTCTCGCGGACATGCAGCGCGCCACATGATGCAAGGAGGTGCGCGCGCGCGCTCACTGAGATCGTTGTCTTAACTTGTCGTACACGATGTCTTATACGTGTAGCAACAATTTATTTCCCCTCCCTACCCCCTCCCCATCCACTTGCAATCGATGACCATCGTGGCGATCAATCACAGCGACCAACTAAACGACAGTTGGACGCAACGGACGTACTGTCCATCCCCATGCACAGTATTAGTGGTCTAAAAATATAATATACGACGCGATATGCTTTGTAGAGTCTATAATTATGATATAAACTATTCCAAATTAGCGATCGATTGCAAAGTTAACCGCAAGAAACTTTATACTGTTGTATTCTAAAGACTTTTCGAACTTTATAATAGATATGCAATTTGATATAGATCTTTATTGTTATAGGTACTTTGTTAGGTGCTGCTGAGATTTCATAAAGATTGTTATTCAATTTGATGTGTATAAGTATTATTTTGGTTTCCTATCAGTCACATCAAACGGAATCTTCCAGATTCTCGAGATCTATTGGTTTCTAGAAGAAATAAACTGTCGATCTCTTAAACAACATCTCATGTATCAGGTTTATACACATATCTGGAGATCTATTGGTTTCTATAGATGAAATGAACTGTCGATCATTATACAACCTGTCATGCATGTATATATATAATATTTATCCATATATAAGTATTATCAACCAATCTTAGTTGGAAGACTTAAGAATAATGCTGTAATTTCTAGAGATCTCTTGTTTTTCAGTTTGATGACTATCGATCATTAGAAAACAACAAATTCCTTAAGATTCTCGAGATCTAAAGGTTTCTAGAAGAAACTGTCGATCATTATCAAACTTATTATTTATAAGTATTAAACAGATATCTTCGGATATATTGTTTTCTATAGAAGAAATAAAATGCCGATCATTATACAACCTCTCATGTATAGGTATTAAACAGTTGCCAGATTTAATATAATTCTAAAGATTCTTGAGATCTATTGTTTTATATTTAAGGCACTAAAGATAATTATAAGACGTACAATATATGGGTCTTATCTATGTTTTTTTTACAGTCAGATTGAACAAGTTCCTTAAGAAACTAGAGATCTATTAGTTTGTGGTTAAAAAACTACGGATTGTCATAAAATTTTCTATATTAAGATTCTTTGTACGTATTCAAGTAATTCGACTTTAGGGATTATCCAAGTTTTTTCAGTTCTTCCCGACTTATCGCCATAAAAATTCACCGCTATTCATATTTTGACACATAATCTTCAAAATATATTCAGAAATTTCATCAATATATAAAAACCTTTTCCATCGATTGTCATCAAAATAATATATAGCTACAAATATTTAAATTGAGCTACGGCATATTTTGAAGGTTCGCTATCAGTTGAATTATTATTATTTACAGCACATGTTATTCATAATTTGTATTTAATTCACACATACAGCTATAATATGTGCTTAATCACAGCTTGCCTTATCAAGCCGAGAAAGTGGCGATTTCACTGGAAAGACTCACTATATCATAAAGCTTTATGTATATACAGTATATAGTGATAATGATTTATATATAAGCAGGTATAGGCGCGTCCTATAATCTACACATGCCAGAACATTCAAGCTATTGATGAGTCAGTTGCAGCACACGCACATTATAGCAACTGTATATAGCAGAGTACATACTGTACATATGTATATGTATTAGAGATATATGCACATATTTTGGAGTAAAGTAAAACTCCATTAAGTCGAGCATTTGACTCGCACTCTGGTTGTTAAGATCTTTTACGACTGTCGTAATTAGTTTTTACTTTAGTCCCCACATATTTGAGAGATGTTTTATGACGAGGCTCCCCTCTTAGGAGTCTAGGTTTGGGTTTAGGTTTTCTTTTCATGCTGTTTTATGTGCCGCCGCCACAGAGATGAAGTTGTGCAAGGCAGGGAGATCTAGAGAGCGCGAGTAACTGTTTTTTCCTACTAATATCTGTGTCCAAAGTGCTAATTGAGGCATCTCTGCTCCTCCTCGTCGTCGTCGTAGGCAGCCTCTCTATGGAGCGGGGACGGGTCAAAGAAGTCAAAGTTCTCTGGGTGTGCTTTTGTTTATAGTCTTGTTTTTTTCAACTGAACATGCAGATAGCAAAAAGGGGGGTTGGGCAGCGTATAGGAAGGGGGGGGCCTGTCTTTGACTGACGACAAGTGCCTACACCTCTTTCAGGTAAACTGTCAAAGCACTAGGAGATTGTTGTCGTCGTCGTCGATGCCATGTTAACAGACTTCGTTGTTGAATTAATTAAACTAACTTGCAACCCCCCTCAATTGTGGGGCTGCACACACACACGCACTGTGCACACCTCAATTTGTACTTTTCAAACTGCAGATTAAATTGGTCAAATGTAATCTGAGGCCATTGAGTGACCAGCTAACCCCTGCTCCTGCTACTCTTGCTCTACTTGAAGTCTTGACTTGCCTGGACTTGGCTTGTCTTGCCTTGCCTTGTGTCCTGTCTTGTTCTGCCTTGTCTTGTCTTATCTTGTCCCATCCTGTCTTATCTTGTCGTCTTCTAACATGTGCAGCAGTTCGAGTATTTATGAATTTAATTCAATAACTAAAATTAATTCAATCTCCTGTCTAACCCACAACGTTGCCTGCAGCAAGGTAAATTTAATTTCCTTTGGGGTCAAATGTTAGCTATAAACCTCATCAGCTCACCCCTTGCCCCCCTCTTTCTGCTCATCCTTCTGCATTGATTGGAATATTCATTGAATAGTTTTTAAGCTGATTTATTTGCCATTGTGCGCCACTGTCGACAATTTAATAAATATTTAATTCGACGCCCTGCCAGGCTGCTACTCCTAAATCCACACATAAAAGATTCAATCAACAGAGACCACAATGACGATGATGACGATGATGATGCTGATGTTGTTGTTGCTATTGCAGCCAGGTATAAAGATGAGTACCCGAGTACCCGTAATAATAACGAGTACTCGCACTAGACTGCGCAGACAACGTTGTCGTAATTTGCAAAACGCACAATCGCTTCCTATAAATCAAGACGTTGAGTCAGAGAGGGACATAAAGAGAGAGAGAGAGAGAGGTTTAAACCTGTTGTTCAACTCTATTCAGATCAAATGGAGCAGCTAGTCATATTTCACCTGGCGTTGTTATAAAGCGTATTCAGCTCGCATTCGCTCCTTTTGTCAGTGCACCCAAATCTCAATTCCCATTCCCGTTTCAAATCCAGCCGCAGACGTCAACTGCTATCAATCTCTCAGGTGAAACAGAGTATGCTGTGCTGCCTTCCCGTTGCCTTTACCATTTCTATACCCTCCCCCTTTTTACCGCCTCATTCCTTTGCAGCTCTGCGCCATTAGATGGCCGTCCCGCTCAAAGGAAAGCGCCCGTCGCAATAGATCGCACATTGCAGATAGAGGCGTGCCTGCCACTCCACTCGCCACTCGCGCACAGCAAAGAGGGCCAGAAACAAAAGCTAGAGAAACCATGAGATTATAGCGACTGGCGAATACCCTTTCTATATACAGAAATTTTAGAAGTTAACAGTAGATATATCTTTCTTTACATATTATATTGAAGTTTTAAGTTTTACTGAGTTAAATTTTGAACTAGCAGATACCCTTTCTATATAGAAATAGAAAAGAATAGTTGCATCAAGTTGGTAGAAGCACCCCTTCTTCCTTTTAAGATCTCTCATTTCCTTAGATGAATTCAGTTTCTTTCTTGAATTTACCTTTTCTTCATAGAAAAAACTGCTTAAAGTTAACAGTAGGAATATCTTTCTTTACATATTGTATAGCAGTTCTTCAGAGAGAGATGAATTCAGTTTAATTTTGGATTAGAGAATACCCTTTCTATATAGAAATAGTTGCATATTGTACCGCAGTTCCTAAATTTGCAGAGTTTCTACTTGAATTCAGCATAAAAATCCTTTCTATATAAAGAAGTCTGTTTAAAGTTATCATAAGTTAAGTATTTCTTCGTATTCTATATCAGTTTCAGATTCCTTAGATGAATTCAGTTTCTTCTTTTAATTTTGCAGAAGGGAATACCTTTTCTTCATAGAGAAAGCTGCTTCAAGTTACCAGTAGGAATATCTTTCTTTATAATGTACCTCAGTTCTAAGGTTTCTTGAAATGAACTGAGTTTTGTCTTGTTTTGTAGACTTTCCATTGTTGTCATGGGAAAGTGCAGTTAATAAACCGTTTAAATATGCTATAAAAAAAATATAAGAATCATACCAAAAATCCAAGCAAAGTATAAGTATATTTTGAGATATTCATCCATATTGCAGAAGGTTTTCTGTAGTAATATATAAAATATAAAGGCATATTTGCCTATTAATTTAATGTATATCATATCATATAGTAGATAGTAGATAAAGTAGATATCTACCTTATCACATCTTACACGCTTTCCTTAAGGTTCATATCGCTAAAAGAGCCTAACTGTTTTACCATCTTCATTCAACTGCTGCATTCTGCAATCATAATTCTCCAGAACTATCTCCGAACTTATACACTAGATCCACATGCTCTTCCTCTTCTTCCGAGTCATTCTCTCTCTGTCATCTTGATGGAATTTCTGCGATTAGGGTATACAAAAGCAGCAAAGCCAAACAATGCGCTGCAATTTTATCCACAAAGGATGAAAACGCAGCGCGTAGAAGCCCGAGGAGGCAACTTGGAAGAGTTACCAATTCGCATGGACAACAACGGAGCGTGGACGTCTCCTCTCTGGGATTCGTTGTGGAGCGCCTTTAGCGCGGTACTGTTCAGTTGTTATAAATTATAGTGCCGCATGCGGAATGAATATGGCGGGGTGGGCTGCTGCGACGGCAAATGCGAATGGAGACTGAGAATGGGGACTGAGACTGGAACTGGAGACTGTAGACTGAAGATTGAGGGGCGGCGCGCTATAGAGTGAAACTTGGGCGGCTATAAAAACAAACCTGCGCCCCCGCACGTAGCCTGGAACCGAACTGAGGCTGCTGCTGCTGCTGGGACGATGGTAAATATTTTACAGTGTACCGCTATAAAATTTGGTATTCCAAGACGCCACACACTGCAGTTGGAGCTGCAGTTGTAGCTGCAGTTGTAGCTTGGTGGAGCTGCCATTACCACGTTGTAGGCATGTTGTAAATGCCAGCCGATCGTCGAGTGTGTGTGTGTGCATTAGTATGTGTGCCTTGGTGTTGTGTCTTGGCCATAAAAACAGAAATGAGCCCACGTTTAACATGGCGAATTTTCATTGCTTGCGGCGGCGCATCACACAAACAAACAACTGCGAGAGAAAAAGAAACAAAAACAAAGCACAGCAACTGAGAAAACCTAAAACAACTTACATGGCGAAATACGAAAATGCCTGATCTTAAGATTCCCCAACCCCCACCCCCCTCTCATTTGAAATTGGGTTTCATTATTGTTATTACCATTTTAATTGCTCTCAATTTTAACAGTTTGTCAGCTTGGGTTAATTGTGAGCTTATCAGTTGGTGCTTGAGTCAGCTGAGGATGATTCGCATATGATTAAAGGGTTTTTAATATAAGAAACAATGGTTTCGAGTGGTTTTTCTTATTAAATTTGATAATTACTAAGCTAATTCCTTGTAGATAAACATGATGAATGAAGCTTTATATTTAATGTTATGAGATTGCCATGTCGTTTAAGGGTTTTTATTTTAGAATCAGTAGTTTTTGTGGGCTGTTTGAGAATTACCTAGCTAATTATGTTTAGATAAGCATCGTAGATATCAACAACAATTTTTATAGGAATCCAATGTCGTTTAAGAGTTTTAATATAATAATATAATATTAATATATGAATTTTGTGTGGTTTTTCCTCTTCAAATTGAGAAATACTTAACTAAACCTATGTAGATAAACAAAATACATTTAATTTTATAAGAATGCCATGTCGTTTAAGGGTTTTTATTTTAGAAACATTGGTGTTTATGTAGTTTTTCCTATTAAATTTAATAATTACTTAGATAATTCTTTCTAGATAAACATGATGAAGCTATACATTTAATTTTATATGATTATCATGTCGTTTAAGGGTTTTTATAATATAAACAATGGTTTTTCTGTTGTTTCTTATTAAAATTGAGAATTAATTAGCTTGTTATGGTTAGATAAGCATCATAGATCTAAAAAGCTATTTTTATAGGAATCCCATGTTTTTTAAGGGTTTTAATAGTGGAATCTATGGATTTTGCGTGGTTTTTCTTATTAATTTGATAATAAAATAACTAATTCTTCATAGATAAACATGATGAACCTTAGCATTGAATTTCATATGATTGCCATGCCATTTAACGGTTTTTATTTTAGATACAATGGATTTTGAGTGGTTTTTCCTCTTAAACTTGATAATTACTTAGTTAATTCTTTGTAGATAAACATAATGAAGCTATGCATTTTATTTCATATGATTGCCATGTCGTTTAAGGGTTTTAATATTAGAAACAATAGATTTTATATGGTTTTTCCTATTAAATTTAATAATATACCAGCTAATTCTTTATATATAAACATAATGAACCTTTACATTGAATTTCATTTAATTCCCATGTCGTTTAAGGGTTCTCAAATCAGTTACTATAGGTTCTATGAAGTATAAGTAAAAGATTCTTTGCTGATTGGACTTCTATTGCAATAAAGCTGCTCTGCTGCAAATTTCAGTTAAATTTATCGTCTCTAAAAGGTTCTTAGACTCCCTACATGAGCTTTTTTATTAGTTTTGGTGCAAACTGCAGCAGCAACCCACGCGACGCAGCAGAAATGGTGCTACTGGGGGGACAGGCGAGGGGGCAAGTAGGAGACAAAGCGCCGCAGTTGTTGAGCGGCAGCGAGAAACAACGACAACAAATGCGACTTTGTGCTATGCTAATTACTGGACATGACGGCAGCGAATGCTTTTGGAATCGGCAGCAGGCAGGCAGCAGCAGAAGCAACACCAACAACAGCAGCAACAACAACAACAACAACAACAACAACAAACAAGAAGCAACCCAACCGACGACCATGTGAACAAAAGGCGCAAAACGTTTTTACGCACACTTCACACACATAGATACACACACACAGACACACACAGTAGTCGCAGCACTCGCATTTGCATTTGCATAAGCAGCCAGCGACATAAGCACTGCAACAACAACAACAAGACGATCAACAACAACAGCAACAACAACTAGCGTCGATCGGTGTGTTATGGAAAGATACTTAGCGCGTTTTACAGTATGCAAACCTTTTGCATTTCTTAGTATTTGTATGTGTGTTCTGTGTGTGTGTGCTGTGTGTATATGTGTGTGTGTGTCAGCTTGTGAAATTCACACAGTAAAAGCGCATTTCCTTTTTTAGGTAGAATGCTTGCGAAACCAAATTCAAATGCTCGAAATGCTATTTACAGTCTTAAGTGCTTGTCCAAGTGTCTTCCTGCCATATTTATAGATCTGTTGCAGCTA
The DNA here is from genome assembly GCA_018904165.1 of Zaprionus camerounensis. Classification (NCBI taxonomy): domain Eukaryota; kingdom Metazoa; phylum Arthropoda; class Insecta; order Diptera; family Drosophilidae; genus Zaprionus; species Zaprionus camerounensis. Next base: position 2,269,973 of record JAEIFS010000037.1, read on the forward strand.
AAAGAGCTATGGACTAAGCTAGAATAGGTGTGTTATAGCTAAAAAGAGCTATAGACTGAACTACGATAGAACTGTTGAAGCTGGAAGAGTTGCAGAGGGAGAGATTATGCCTTGTAGACAGAGTTGCTGTGTGTGGAAATTCAGGGTGTAAGTTTAGCGAGTGCTTTGATTGATAACAAAGTATATATACTATAAACTATATATATGTACAGATATGTGCATGTATAGACTATGTATACATGAACTATAAAGAGATAGAAATGCAGAGTTTTATAATAAAACTAATCGTTAGTCTGGGGCAGCTGATTGACTAAAAATAAACTTAGTTTCAGCTTCAATTTAAAGAAGAGACTGACGAATTTTGTATATGATCACCTTGAAGTACTAAAGATCGTAATTATAACACATCTTGAGAAAAGAATAACAAGAATAATGTATTAATATGAAGACGATCACAAAATAAATCTCTTTATCTTCTCCATAGAGAAATTTCAGAGTCAAGAATTGAAGTTCATTGTTACAATATAGTGCAAGAACTGAGGATCATTATTATAATAGATCATCAGACTTTAAATTTCGCCAACTTCCACTTACCTGCAGTTTCTATTCATAGCTTATTAACACTTGAGCATTTCCTCAATTGCACAAAGCATTCTGCGATTTGTATAGAAACTGTTCTAGTTTTCTATTGTAGAATTCTTCAGCGCTCATTTCGCACAATTGTTGAGGGGTGATGACAGTATAATGAACACTTCACTTCACGTTCCATCAAACTGATCATTAATCATCGTACGTTGGTCTGCTCTCTCTCTCTCTCTCTCTCTATGTATGACTCGGATTTGGGAATTGAACTCAACGAGCGGCGGGTGAGAGCATTAGACAGAGCAACACGACGATCAATTCTAATTAGAACTATTCAATGAGTCAGGCCTGAGTCTGGGGAAGGATGAGGTAGGCAGGGGGGTAACCAGTTTCAATTGTGCTCCGGATGGAAGCTGATCGTTTGGACTCATGTGTCCGAGCGTCAAACGGACATGAAAAACATGCACTGCCAAAAATGTCAACTCTAAATTCGAACAAACATGAAAACTTTCGTTTTGCTCCCCCTCCCCCTCCTGCTCCTGCTACTCCTAATTTCGGCAGGAAGGTAGCCAAAGAAATGCTCACGATATTTGCGTGCCTTGGCGAAATTGAATGGAAGTCAATTGGCAGTCACGTTTAACTTCTTTCTTCTTTGCAGTGGGGTAATACACATTCCCACATCCCCCTCTTCCCTCCTCCCTCTTCCCTTTGTAAGTTGGTCAAATTAAATTGTCAGTGCATAAGGAGGGAGCAGGGAGCAAGGAACAACAGCGGGGGCCAGGCGATTAACAACCAATGAAATTCATTTCGAGACGCTTCAAAAACTCCTCAAGTTTTCTTTCCCAACTTCTTCGACTAGAAAAACAAAGACGCAGCGAGGAGTTGGCAAGCGATTTTATGGCCATGAAATGTGTACAAAACAATGACAACGACAACTGCCGCAACAACAGCAACAACGACAACTACAACAACTGACAACAGCAGCAACTGCAACTGACAACAGCAACAACTGAGCAGGAGGAGGACAAAACGAAAATCACGAACCCGGAAACAGGCCTAAGCTACAGACAGAGACTACGCCAACTGCTGCCCAACTCTACCCCACTCTCTCTCCCCCTCTCTCTCTCTCTCTAACTGTCATTCCTTCTCTCTCTCTTTCTCTATTGCTGGGGGCGTTTCAATTAGTACTTATTATCTATTGTTGCCTTAGTTTATTGTTAATAACTTTCCTGCAACTGAATTGAACTCATTACAATCAAATCGATCAACTAGATTGAATTTTAATTTTGTATAATGCATAAACACTTTAGATCGGCTATAGATATCTTGATTAATCGTATATTACATGCAGCAAATTATAAAGAATGTATAACTTATATATTCCAACTACTTTCTGTAGATCATTTATCTTTAATGTTTTCATTGATCTTGACTTTGATGTAAACTAGTTAGATTGATAGTTTAATGGCAAGTATAACTCTGTTATTACTATATAAATAATACCTAATACTTTGGTATTGAGTACTTATAAGACATCTAGACCTATCTCGCTTTCTTTGCGATCATATATTTCAGAATTCTAAGCTTTATTTCTGATTCATAAGCTTCATTTTTTTACTTCTTTTGAAGTTAGTTTGTTGAAACTTGTTCAGTAGATTCACTTAAATAAAAACTAATTAGACCTCAAGTTTTATATTGATTGCTTAATAAATAAAGAAGATAATCAATATATCTTCTATGAAGAATCAGTTTAAGTTGGGTTCTTCAGTTGGATTTTTAAGTAAGATTCGCCTTAATCGCGCATGACAACTTCATCTTTAAGCAACGCTGCTTTATATTTATGTTTGCTCAATCTTTTATGCAGCCCTCGTAACTTTGTTCCCCTCTCTTGCTATCTTCCTGTCTCCCTCCTCCCTTTTCTTTTGCTCGCTCTCCCTCCCTCTCTCTCTTCTTCTCCCGTTTAACATGTGCGAAATTCGTTGTTGTTGTCTTCAATTTCTTCATTTTCAACCAAACAACCGCCCACCGACAACTTGCGACGTATGGCGAAATTTTCGCTGTAGATCGTTGCAGAGAGGGAGAGGGAAGGCAGAAGGAAAGGCAGGAGGGTAGCTGGAAGCGAGGAGCCTGCCGAGAACCGGTCAGTTTGGAAATTTGTTCGCGCTTGTTGACAATTGTCGTGTAAGGGCCCATAAAGAATTTGAAATGTGCAGCGCGCATGTTGTTGGGGACAGCGGAACGAATCGCGAGGAGGATGAGGAGGAGGAGGTAAGGTAGGGAAAGCCGTGCTGCTCGCTTGGCAGTTAGTTAGGTGTACTACATGACATGGTTGGCCAACGGCAGCCGGGCTGAGTGTCGGAGCTGGAGAGTTGCCGAAGCTGGTGTAAATTACTTTGGCGCAAAGGCAAGGAATGGTGAAGAATGAGGAGAAGGTGGCAGCAGGTGGAAGCAGGGAGGCCACTTGGCCAACAGATGATCCATTCAGGCGGCTTCAAGTGCGGCCAGTTGTCAGTTGCAAGCTGCCAGTTGCCAGTTGCAAGTTACACAGTTGGCAGGTTACCGCGCCAAAGCGGCAATCAATCATGCGGCCAAGTGGTGGACGAGAATGCGAAGCTGGTGGAGCCGCTGCCAGGCGAAATGGAACTGGAACTGGAACCTGTTCCGACAATTGCTGCAGTGCCATAGTTACCTTTGTTGTTGTTGTTGCTGTTGCTGTGTTGTGTTGCCTATCAGTGTTAAATCTACAAGATCATTTTCTCGGCAACTGCAACCCATAATTTGTGATTGTTATAAAGTCGAACGGGCCAATCGGCCGAGCTGTACAGGGGGGGGACAGACGAACGGACGGACGGAGCGAGCGAGTGATCCGTCCCACTGGCAGCCGTCAATCAAAACTCTGCTGCAAGTCAAGTCGCCTTCGTAATAGACTCGTCGCGTCGCACGCGTAATGAATTGAAACGTTTCTGGACGGGTCTAACCCATTCTTGTTGTTGGCTTAGACTCATTGTTGTTGTTGCTGGGTTTGGACTCATTGTTGTTGCTGTTGCAGCTCTGGTTGCCATCGATCATTGAGCTGAGCTTCAGCTGAATTTCGGCTCATCGCTTTCGTATCTTGGCTTCCCAGAACTTCAAGTGGGCCATAAGGAAGGAAAGCGAAGCGAACTATGCCAGATTTATGTTTGCACAGGAATGAGGCAAAGTCACAAACTGTGATTGGGTTGTGGGTGAAACTATGAAGTGACTGAGAAAGGGATCTAACTAGAAAGAGTTCGGTTTGTGGCAGGAATGTAAAGAGTAAAATGAAAGAAGTTTCGGGTAACTAGATAGAAGTGAGAGCATACGAATATTGGGATAGGTTAACTAGGGTTCTAGTTAGGAACTTAGGAACCTAAGTACACTCCGACAAGTAAAGATGCTTCAAAGAGAGCAGAGCTTAAGCTGATAGAGTTCTTCTCTCAAGATGCTTGTGGTAACTAAAGAAACTACAACTATTTCGATGGGTTAACTAGGGTATTCGGTAGGACCTTAAGAACCCTATGACGTAAGTCAAAGAAGTTAAGATACTTTCAATGGAAAACAGATTACATTGATTAAGTTCTTCTCTCAATATACTTCGGGTAACTAAAGTTTGTAGACAAAAGAGACAGCTTACAAGTATTTCGTTGGGCTAGCTAAGGTCCTAGCTAGGACTCTAAGAACCTTGTGAATATACTCCGATAACTAAAGATACTTTCAAGGGAGCAGAGCTTCAACTGATGGAGCTCTACTCTCAAGATGAGGTAAAGTTTGTAGACAAAAGAGACGGCTTAGGATGGGTTAGCTGAGGTCCCAACTAGGACCCTAAGTACCTTGTGAATATAGTCCGATAAGTAAAGATACTTTTAATAGAGCACAGATTAATAGAAGGAGTTCTTCTCTCAAAATGCTTGGGCTAACTAAAGTTTGTAGATAGAAGAAACAATTACAAGTATGAGGATGGGTTAGCTAAGGTCCTAACTAGGACCTTAAGCAATCTGTGACATTAGTCAGGCAAGTAAAGTTAAAGGATTGAGTACTTCTTCCAACATCTTTTAAAATTGATAAAAAACAATGAATATATCTATATATAATCCCTTCTTATGCATTAAAATCTGTTCTTCAGCTTCACTTAACTCAACACCTTAAGTCCAATGAGGTACAAGCTCTTGAGGCACTACCTTCATAGTGTTCCCAAATCATTTTGAGCTTCCAGTCACTTTTCGCTCATCTCTCTCTCTCTCTCTCTGCCTGTCGCCTCGCATATCAAATGACTTGAATCTCGGCGGCACGAACTGACTGACTAACAGACCGCCCGCCCAGCGGCAACTGTCAGCGCGAAGTCTTCGATTTGGATTGCTTATCAGTGGGTTAGATGGTACCGTACTCCAAGTGCTTTATAGTGTGCATAGCTAGAGTGCTATAGAGCAGGAAGTAGGCATAAGAAAGTATCAAAAATAAACCAAGTACGAGGTATAAAACACTCTCTATAGAGTATGGTCTATAGAGTATGGTCTATAAAGGTCTTGCTGGCCTAGGATACCTGTGCGGTACCAGCGTCCTTTCGTTTGCTGTGCGCGCCTATCGCGAACTGTCATCATTTTCAAATTATTTCTCGTTGAATATCTAATCAAGATTCATGCATGATCGCGGCTAAATTGCTTCCAGGCAAGACACATAACCCCCGCCAGACAGCGCTGGCAACAATGCATAATGCAACAAGGCAGCCAGCTAGGCAGAGGCAGGCAGGCAGGCAGACTAGAGGAACGTGCAACACAGCACCGGCAACATGCCCCCAAAAAGTCAGTCGCTTTAGCTGGGCTCGCGCTTTTACCTCCCTAACCTCCTCATCCACATTTTGAGTTTTTTCTTTGGCTTTTTTTTTGGCATTGTTTTCCTTTAGCCAGTTAATAGTGTTGTTATTGTAGGCCAATTTCTAGCTTTTGGCTCTTGAACCAGTTTCCTTTTGTTTGTTCTGTAAGGCAGAAGGAGGAGGAGCTGGGAAGGAAATGGAGTTAGGAAAGAGAAGAAGGAGAGGAAACAGTTCTTAAAAGGTAAGCAGGAATTAGCTTAGTGCAATTGCGAATGAAACTCGCAAATGATTCAGTCGCATTCGTTTTATGAGCTGCTGCTGCTGCTGCTGCTGCATACACAAGTGTTGTCTGTGTATGTGTGTGTACTGTCCGTACTTGAACTTTAACTCATCTTTATTTTGCTTAATTGAAACTAGACAGTAGCTGTAGGTAAATATGTAATTCAATTACACACACAGCGCACTCTCGAGAGTTGATTTTTATGAGCCTCGTACCCAAGTCAATTGCCAGCTACTGCAATTGCACTGCATACAGGGTGTTCCAAGTGCATAAGGGTGTTATAGTATATAGTAAACAATGCATACAATGTATGCATGGAAATTCACAGGTTTACAGCATTATATGTGTTTTATAGCTAATGAATTTTATTTGCGTTGTTTACTGTTGTTTTTCCTATATTTATATATTTGCTTAAGCTTTAAAACAGCTGAATCTTGGTGGCTGTGTGAGCTTGAGTTATTAAATTTGGCATGTGCTTGAGTCTATGCTAGATCTATATGAATTATGCTTGTATTATGATATATGGCAACTCTTATGTTAATGATTATGGAAATTATAAAGTAAATATGTATGCCAGGCTGGTTATTGTAGGTATAGCTTTCAAATTAGGTTTGTACACAGCTAGTTATGTTTGTTATACGAGTTTCAAACTTCATTATGATTAGTCTAATATATGTAAAGATATTTAGGAATTCCTTGTCATACCCACGTCAAGTAAACTGTCTAGTTATCAAAGAGACTTGCTATGAACCCAGAGACACATAGAGTCTGCCAGTTACGGCTGGATAATTGACTGCTTCACTTCTTCAAATGGTCAACTAATGCATACACATGCACACACACACACACCCTTCCACACCCTGCTCCTTAACTTCCCCCTTTTCCTAACTGCTTCTAATGACAATTTTATTAAATTATCGAGTGCTTCTCCAGCTTCTACTGCTGTTCACTTCGCTTAATTTGATGTGGTTTTCTCTTTGGTGGTGTTACTGTTGTTGCCCACTTAATTGTTATTAACTTTCGTGTGACATTTGTGACTTTTGGTGTGGCATCAATTGACGCCCAACTTGTGGCAGAGGCAGAGGCGTTGGCAGCGCGAGAGTGTCGCTGTTGGCGACTAATTGATGACCCAAAACGGCCTGCAGTTGTTTTATTAGATTTACAACTTGCTCGCTTTCCCTCCGCCCCTTCTCCCTCTGCCTCCCCCTGCCACTGAAGAGAAGCAATTTCAAGGCAGATATATACACAATAACTGAACACAATATAATTCCGCCGCAGGCTGAAGGTTTTGACATTTTTATTTAGCATTTCGCAAAAGGGTTCGCCGAATTTACGAGCAGACGGAGGCAACAGCGAGTAGAAGAGCTGGGCAAAGAAGGTAGGAGGGGGCATGGGTAGGCGGGGCTGGCATACTAACCACATAACCATATCCATATATATATATTTTAGTGCAGCTTGAAATTATTATCGAGCATGCAAATCTTGGACTGCATCGTAAATTGATTTTTATGCTGCTGTAGGAAGCAGAAGGAGTAGGAGAAGGAGTAAGAGAAGTAGGAATAGAAGGAGGAGTAGGAATAGGAGGAGTTGAAATCCAAAGAAATAATGGAATGTTTTTGCTGCTTCTTCTTTTTTTTCAGCTGCCTGCTGCTGCTACTCGTCTTAAGGGGCAACAACAACAGGCATAACCACAGGACGTAATTGAAACTGCAGCGTGCCTTGCTGCAACTCCCCCTCTCTTTCTCTCAGTCTGTGTCTCTTTCTTGAGACAAGCCGTTAACCAACTAGAATGGTGCTAGTGCTGAATGGCGTGCTGCAGGACGACTGCCCCATGGACACGAACAGCCTGTTCCTGCAGCATCCCGTCTACAGAGATTACGCACAGCAACTGCACTCCATACAGGCCAAGTCTGTGGGACCCGTTGGCTTGCTCTATGTGGGACAGCGTGAACTGGCTGCTGCAGCGCCGCACGACAAGAACATCAACATCATTGGCGCCGACGATGCCACCACCTGTATTATCGTCGTAGTCCGACACTCGGGTAAGTCGTAAATAGGTTTCCTCTTGCCATGAACTCTCATCTTAGTGAACATCTCTCCCTCCTTGCAGGCTCCGGTGCTGTGGCTCTGGCGCATTTCGATGGCAGCGGTGTGGATGAGGCCGTGTGCACCATGGTGTCGCGTGTACAGGAACTGGCACTGGGCTACCCAGAGGGACGCATCGAGTTGCAGCTAATTGGTGGCTATCGGGACTCGCAGGGCTATGGCGAGGATGTTTTCTACAGCATTATGCGTAAGTTAGCAGCAGGAAGAAGGTGCGAAGTCATCTACTAATCATCTGCTCTGTCACCTTGTAGAATCATTCCACAAACATCACCTCGAGATTGACCTGACGCAGGCCTGCGTGGGCGAACTGAACACAATGCTGCGTGGGGAAATCAATTGCCCCATTATCTATGGCGTTGGTGTGAACATCAAGACTGGTGAAATATTTCCGGCATCGTTTCCGGATCGAGGACCCGATAGGCAATTGCGTGATGCGCGCATCTTTATGGGTGCACAGACGGTGAGTGGAAGGGAGAGAGAAAAGAGTGTAGAATGGAAGATTAACTGAAGCAATCTCTTCTCCAACAGGTGCTGGATGTCTATGACTCTGCGCTGGGCATGCTGCGCATTGGACCCTTCAACTATGATCCTTTGCGTGGCGCCGACTTGTGGCTCTCACAGACAGATGAGTTTCTGCTGCAGCATTTGTCCTCCAGCCCCGATGTGGAGCCGCCACACTTTGCGCCCCAGGTGGGTGCATCCAATATGATTGCCTGTATATCAGTCTATTAACTGTTCTTTTTCTTTCTTCCAGATGCGTGCCACCATCCGATTCATACAGGAGAACCAGTTTCCCGCTGTCACCGTCTTCAGGGACAATCGGCCACGTTACTACAGACGTGATGATTCCACGGGCTGCTGGGTTTTGGTTAGATATTAAAGCTTAATTTAGTTTTTTAGTTGTTACGCAAGTAGTGAAACGTTACACACACACACACACACATACACATATATATAGCTATATATTAATTATAATGCAGATCAACCTGCAACCTCTGGTGCATGTGTTAATCTTCGTTTTGTGCCGTGTGCCTCCGCTCTCTTTTACTTTCCTCGCTGCTTTCTGCTTCTATTTACTACCAATTTAATTGTTGATTTAATTGTTTTGGCTGTAATTGATTTTGATTGCAATACTCTGCTTGAATTATGACTTGATTAGTTCCACACCGACGTGTATTGTATCTCAAATATGTGTATCTTGTTCTCTTTAATTACGTTTAGAATCTAGATTGAGTTCGGCTATCGAACGACTTTGGAATGCGCCTTATTAATGGATCTGAAAGTAAAACGATATACTATATATATAAACTATGTCTGCATATATGTAAATATATATGTGAATTCAAGAAAAAAAAAACAAAAGAAAACGAAAATATTTAAAGAGATTCTTAGCAAAATATATATACACCATGTAAACGAAACATTTAAATGCAATCATTTTAGTTGTAACTGTAAACTGTAATCAAACTTAAAGAAATTAAAAATGGCTTGGCTATTCGTAAATACATACCACAACATAATTAGTCGCAGTGTTTTATTAAATAACAATTCAATAAATAAAGTTGACAGCAAGATGAAGTCAAATTCGACTGTTAACTTTAAAGAGTGCGCTTTGTCACGCTGTTAACGCAACTGATGGCTCTGTTAGGTTTACAGCGCTGCTCCTCTGTTTACAGAACGCAGTATATAGCTCGTGCGATGGTCACACTTTCTCTCTCTCGCCTAAGTTCTCGTGCAATCGACTTGGCTGATTTGTCGATAGTCGTGTCGTCGTTGTCTCGGGCTGAGTTACTGGGTGGGCAAGTAATTTTTTCGAATTAAATCTATTTCGCATTGATAAACTGCTTTATGATATAACTACAACAACTGCAACACGTTCTGATTGGGTTGCGCTTGCGACGCAAGCATATTTCGAGGACTAAAACAAAACTGAAAAGACTGAAAATCAACGATTTCTAATCACACAAGACTTTCTACAACAACAACACACACACATCCACGAAGTAACATCGCCATACAGGAAAATCGCTCATACACACACAAACACACAGCCGCACGCCAGCAAACATATCACAGAAGTGTGCCAAGCGCCGTACAAAAACAAATAGACAATTTGAATACGAAATTGGGTAAAACAGAGCAGAGGCAGAAGAAGAAACAAGAGAAGAGAAAAGCTTAGAAAAAGACTCTAACCCAATTGGCAATTTGGCTAACGGCGCCGCTGCTGAGAATATTGATGCACAAGGGGCGTGCAGAGCAGAGGAGCAGAAGAGGCACGGGCGTTTTTTTCCGATTTACGCTTTGGACAACGACGACAACAACGTAAGTAGCTTGGAATTTGTTAATTACCCTACTGCCACTGCTGTCTTGATCTCTGTGTGTGTGGCAAAGCGGTGACAGACACACACACACACCCGCAGACACAGAAGTGTGTACGAATTTAGAGCGAAGTATGTTTACAGTTATTTCTCATGCACTTTACCACGCAGGGTTGCCAACACAGTGCAAAATAGACAATGATGCGCTGCTAGTAACGGTTATCTGTTTCGTTGACACATATGTATATGCATGTGTGCATATTTACTTGTACCTGTGTGTGTGTGTGTTTGCAGTGAAATCGAAACTGACGTTTTGCAAAAATTTGTGTCTGTGCTTTGCATATCAATCGATTAATTATTTCACTCTGTCTCTCTATCTCTTTCTATTGCAGCGATAAAACCCAACAACAGCAACAACAATAGCAATTATGAACGGCAGCAGCAGCAGCGCATCCAGCGTTGATTTATACATTACGCATCTGGATCATGTTGGCCCCTATCTGAAGCTATATGGCCAGGCCAATAGGGATGCAGCCTTTCTGGTCAGCAAGCGCATAGAGACACTGCTGCCAGGCTGCTTTGCCATAGAGCCAACCTGGTCAAATGAACGCCAACAGGCTCTCCTCATTCCGGGCACCTTCTGTGTGCTGAAACACACAAATGGTGCTGCACCTGGTGATGTGGAATACATGCGAACACGCGTACTCAATGCTTCCTTGGATGACAAGCATCCGTTGACGGGTAACCGCACCCAGATGCGTGTCGAGATTGAGTTTCTTGATTACGGCTTTAAGCGTAATGTGAGCAGTCACGATGTGAGTACTAGTTATAGTTGCAGTACATTCCATAGATATCATATAACTAAATAATATACATATATATATTGTTCTACCAACTGCAGCTGCTCTTCTCCAAACAGCCGCAACTGCTGCAGAATGTTCCAGTTCTCTGCTCGCAGTACATTGTACTCGGCATTTGCTCGGAATGGGATCAATCCGAATTGGATACTGTGAGTCAGCTGCTACTCAATCATGTGGTCAGCATTGAGGTGGATCCCATACAAATATGTGACCAGAAGTTTGCCAGTGTGCGTTGGAAGGATTTCCAGTTAAATGAATTCCTTGTGCAACAGAAACAGATTGGGGCACCTATTGCCAATGATCTGATAATGGAGCATTGCAAGAAACTGTGGAAGGCATCGCCGCAGACACCGCAAATTATTGAATACAATAACAACAACAGCAACAACAGTGGGCTACATATTGGCAATAGCTCAAAGACGCCCACAGATTTGGCGCGTGAGCAGCTTGCGGCACGTTATTCGCTTGCCGCACGCCTCAATGTGCACCGCACGTTGACCGCAACACCAGAGAGGCCACAAAAACCCGTCAGCGAGTTTATATCGCCACCCAAGCAGCCACAACAGCAGCAGCAGCAACAGGTGCAGCCACAACAGACCCAGCAGCAGGTGTTGCCAACGCCTTTGGCCAATTTGGTATAGTCATCAATATGTTTACTATATATACACTTTGTACTTAAGGTATACCTTGCCGAGGGTGTATTTATTCTGGCCAGCAGTTTGCAACGCATGTTAGGAGACATCTAAGATACTATAAAGTATATATAAGCATCAACAGGGAAGCAATGTCTGCCTGTCCGTCTGTCTAAGTTCCATCTTTAATTTATATAGTAAACTATAGTATACTTCTTTTAAAACAATCATAGATAAGTCCCTGCAAGAGTATAGAACCATCGACATGACGAATGTAGCTGTTCTTTCTGATTTATATATACTAATTCTTGTTTCTCTTGCAGACAAATGTTTTGCCAAATCCATTTAATCCACAACGTGCCAATCATCAATCTTCCGAGCCCACGCACAATGTCTTCACGCCCAAGACAACTCCCAGGCCATTGAACATGTACTACAATGTGCGTCTCAACAATCCCATGCAGCAGCCACAGCCATTGATGCCACTGTTGGCCAAGCAGCCTGCATTGAGTTATGTGCCTGCTCGCTATGCACAGCCCACTGCTGTGGCAGCACAAGCTACACCAATACATGCTGCAGTGCCTCCACTGCTGCCCATCATTCCGGCCTTCCGCACCACCAGCCTAACAGTGGGTTTGACCTACGATGTCTACGTGAGCTTTGTGGAGAACGGACCCCATTTGTTTTGGGTACAACTGAAGAGTGCCACAAATGATCTTAATGCCATGATGGGACAGATCGAACATATGCGTCTACAGACGCTCAACCAATTCCCAGGAGTGGGCACAGCTTGTGTGGCTCGCTTCTCGGAGGATGGAAATTGTTATCGTGCCTTAGTCAGCGCTGTCTACGGACAGCGTTTCCGTGTTGTCTATGTGGATTATGGCAACTCGGAAATGGTCTCCATAGGAGATCTGTATCAAATACCACAGGAATTGCTGAAAATTAAACCATTTGCCTTCCGCTTTGCTCTGGCCGGAGCCAAGGAGCTGGGTGCACTCGATGAGAGCATGAAGCGCATCTTTAAGAACTCAGCGCTATACATAAACTTCCAGCTAACGGTGCAGGCACCCGAGAGCGTGGGATCCATGCAGACCTGCCAGCTGCTATTGAATGTGAGTAAAACTAGAGAGGATTATGGGGACTATCTCTAATTGGTATCTATGACTAATTGGTATCTATCTCCACAGGGCAACAGCATGCTGGATGTGCTAAAGAAGTTGAAGAACACTCGTCAGGCCTATGCCAAAGCAGATCAGCTGCAGAACGATGATGCTGTCGAGATACGCTACATAGATTCGCCAAGCAACTTCTATGTACAGAAGGTGAACAACATCAAACAGTTCGAGCAGCTGATGGATGAGATGTTCGCCTACTATAACATCAATCAGGTTGTGCCCGATCAGCTTGTGCTGGGTGCGCCGTGTGTGGTTAAATGCGACAGCGAATGGTATCGCGCCGAATTGTTGCGTGTGGATGACTCAACCATCATTGTGCGTCATGTGGACTTTGGGTATGAGCAGCGTGTGAAGCGTCATCTGATTGGCATCATCGCAGAGAAGCATTTGACCATGTCTAGACAGGCTATCAAGTGTTGCCTGAAGGGTTTCGAGAACAGCGAACTCAGTCAGGATAAGATCACTGATCAGTTTGAGATGTTGGCAGAGGAATCGAACATCAGACGACGTACGTTCAGTGTGCGTGTGTTCCGCATTGAACCCGATGGCCTCAATGTGGTCAATCTGCTCGCGAAGAATCTCAATGTGATGAAGAAGCTCTACAAGTTGTCCATGCCCTTTGAGCAGTATCTAACGCTGGAGAAGGGTCAATTCAATGCGAGTATAACGCGTGCCGAGTCCATTGTCTCCGATGTGCTGCCACAGCAGCTGGAGAAGGCGGAAGTGCTCAACTCGACGACAGTGGAGAGTGAGGAACGCATGCAGATGCAGAAGCAGCATCAGCAACAGTTGCAGCAGCAGAAGAAGAACGCCAACAATGCCAACCACGACTGGGATAAGCACAGCTCGGCTTCAGCCAGCTCCAAGGATACTCATTCGCAGCAGAGCAACAGCAAACAACGCCCCATGCAGCAGCCACAGCAGCGTATGGAGCGCAATGCGCAGAACAACAACTTGGTTAGACGCAGTCGTGAACCCCATTTGGACTCCAGCTTCGATACACGCAGCACCAGCAGCTACACCAGCGGCATGAGCTCGCCCAGAAAGGGCAATCGACAGAATGGACGTGTACGCATGGAGTCGCCGCGTCTGCAGAACGGAAAACTGGAGGCGAATAAAAATAGGTGAGTCTTGATTAAGAATACACCTTGTATACTGTATCTAATCTTCTCCCGTTCTCAGTCGCCTTAGTAACAGTCAATCACCGCGCAAGGAGCAACAACAGCAGCAACAGTCACAAGGGCAGCGCCAGTCGCCCAATCAGCGCTCGCAGAATGCACCACAAGGTTTTGCACAGAAGCCACAGCGACAGAAGTCCACGCTGGATGGCACCTCAAGCAGTTCGAAGCGCTCCAGTGGCGTGGAGAGTGATACACCTTCCTCTGCTGCTGAGACAGCTTCACCCAAACCGCAACCCGAGCCAGAGAAGTATGTGCCATTGGATAAACCATTTGTGGTGCAGGAAATCAAAACACCCAGCAAGGAGGCAGCCAGTCTGTCCTGGTGGGTATCGCCATTCCAATTCTATGTGGTGCCAAAGTCATTGGCCAGCAAATACGAAGCTAAGCTGCGGGAGATGCGTCAGTTCTATCGCCAGAAGCAACATCAGCCACTGCAGTTGAAGGTGAACTCGAGTGTGGTGGTGCGACAGCGCAAAGACAATGCCATCTTGCGAGGCACAGTCATTGCTTGCAATCACATGCTGCGCAAGTATCGCATCTTCTGTGTGGACACGGGAAACACATTGACAGTCACCTCGGAGGATGTGTGGCAGGTGGAGCAGCGATTTGCTGAGGCGCCTTGCCTGGCGCAACGTTGCAGCTTCGATAGAATTGTGACCAACTATGATCATCTTTATATTGTTGATCGCATGGAGAAATTTGTGCCTGCAAATGCAAAGGTGGAATGTGAATTTAGCTCCAAGCAGCTGCAGCAACAGCAGCAGCAACATAACAACAACAACAATAGCAACAGTGGCAACACATACATTGTCAAGATGCTGGTGAATGGTGCCTCGTTGCGTGATACCTTGATCAATGCACAGTTCCTTACCGAGGTGGAAGATCGTGAGTTGCATGCGCGCTTAGAAAAACCTTTTCTAATACTTCTTCTCACTTTGCAGATGTGCGCGTCAATCTCTTGGCAGGTCAACAAGTGCGTGGCAAGTTCACTTCCATTCGGGATATGACCAACTTTAAAATACAATTGGAGAGCTGCAGCAATGTGAACTTCTTATGCAGTTATGATGATGCCAAGTTTGTCAAGTCCAACAAGGACTTGGCCAGACCCTTCAAGGAGTACTATGAGGGGAAATCGTTTGCGTTGAATATCAAGCATGTGTGCGAGAATAACATGTGAGTGTGTCGGAGAATAATCCCTATTATAATGCCTCATGGGAGTTATAAAGAATGATCTCTATTCTAATACGTAATCCCTTTTCCCTTCTAGCATACACCTGCGTCCTGTGATGCCACTCTTCAAGGAGGAGCGCAATGCCTTCATCTGCAACTATCCCATTCTGGTCAATCAGTTCAAGGCGCAGGTAGTGTACACAGCCAAGGCATATCGCATCTTTGTGCATCCCAGCGCTGTGCAGGATGCCATGAAGCAGTTGCTAGAAGATATGTACGAGTTCTATGCCAAGAAGGGTAAGGAAAGGAGACTACAATCAGAGAGAGAATTCCGCTAAAGTTCTATTCCCTTTCCAGGCAAACAACTACGCAAATTTGAGAAGGATCAAATCTGTGCAGCACTTAGCACCGATGGCAATTGGTATAGAGCACGCATATTGGCCAAGGATGGCAAGGGAGCACGCATTGATGTATTCTACTTGGACTATGGCAACACAGAGCAATTGGCAAAGGATCAGCTGAAGCAATTGGAGGAGAAGTTCTATGTGAATCGCAGTTGCCACGCCGTGGAGATTAATCTGCCTTTTGGTCGCATCAACAATGATGAGAAGCTAAAGGCGCGTCTCTCCAAGCTACTAGATGAACAAGCAGTTACAGTGAAGCCCATAGATACACGTCGTAGTCACCTGATTGCAGATGTGCTAATGCCCAATGGCAAAGACAGCGTTGTGGACATATTGAAGGGAGAGAAACTGATTGCTGGAAGAGATGTTGACTATATACGCAAGCAGCTGGACAAGGAGAAGCCACACATCTATGAGTATATCGAATGTGTTGATCTGACCACCGACGATGATGAAGAATTGCAGCAACGCAAACAGGCAAGCAAGTCCAGCTCGGCAAACAGTTCGCCCAAGTCAAAGAAGGAGCCAAAGGAGCCAAGACAGCGCAACAAGCCAGTGGAAACAGCTCCACCTACACCATCTCCTGTGCCTGCTCCTTCTCCAGTGCCTGCACCCACTCCAACGCCACCACCAATTGCAGCAGCACCTTCTCCAGTGCCTGAGCCTGAGCCTGTGGCAGCTACAGAGCCAGTTGTGGAGCCTGTGGCAGCTGAAGTAATTGAGGAACCTGTTGCTGTATCGCCAACACCTGCAGCACCCGCTGCACCCTCCCCTGATCCCTACAAAGACATGGATAAGGCCGTGCTGAGTCATTGCGATAATCCTGCGCACTTCTATGTGCATCCCATGGATGCGTTGCCCAAGCTGAAGCGTCTTACAGAGAATCTACAGATTGTTTCACCCTCGCTGCCACAACTGGTGGACATTGTCAATGGCTCCGAGTGCATTTCAATGTACTCCATGGACAAGTTATGGTATCGCGCCAAGATACTCGATGCTGAGCTGATGGTGCTGCAGTTCATTGACTTTGGCAACACTGACTGTGTCTCGGATGCGAAAGACATTAAGCAGAGCATGTGCTCACAGCTCGAACCCTTCTGTCTGCCCTTTGCTCTGCCCATTGCACCCAAGGGCACGTTGGAGTGGGCTGATGCAGCCAATGGCATCTTCAATGATTCTTACGAGAAGGTCTTGCATTACGAGTACTTGACACGCGGCGATTGCCACACCCGCAGCTATGTGAATCTATACATTGAGGGCGTGGATGTGGCCAAGAAACTCGTGGCCGATGGCTTTGCCAAGCCACTGGATTATGTGCTGAGTGGCAGCACTTGCTACATCTCGCATGTGAACAACATCTCTGACTTCTACATTCAACTGGAGAGTGATTCGAAGGCACTGGAACTGATTGAACTGTATCTTGGGGATGCAGAGCAGCAGTTGCAACCACTGCAGCGCTTCGAGAAGGGCAACATTGTGGCAGCTCTCTTCGATGATGACGGACTCTTCTATCGTGCGGAGTTGCTGCGTTCGTTGTCTGATTCCCGTTACGAGGTGCGCTTCATTGATTATGGCAACACTTCGACCACAGCCAAGTGCCTTTTGTTATCGGAAGAGATTGCAAAAGTTCCCAGTCTATCGAAGCGTTGCACGCTGCAGCTGCCAGAGGATGAGTATGTTGGCTGGTCACAAGAGGCTGAATCCAAGTTCGCTGAACTCACTGGAGAAGGTGAATTGGTTTTCACCACACAACTGCTGAAACCTGGACTAGAACATGTCACCATTCACTTGCTGCTGGATGAGGACAATGTGTTGGATCAACTGTTGCCGCTCTGCAGTCGCAAACAGCCAAAGCCATCACCTACGCCCGTTGTGGAGGCCACCATTGAGTCCGAGGCAGATGCCAGCAGCGTCATGGCCATTGTAACCCATGTGGATAGTCCCACTAGCTTCTATCTGCAGTTCGAATCGAACAATGCCATGATTGACTCCATCAGTGAACAGTTGAATGGGGAAAATGCCAATCTGCAGCCCATACAGGGTGTAGCGCAACTGGGTGAACTCTTTGTGGCTCAGTTTAGTGATGACAATGAATTCTATCGTGCTCGCATTCTGGAGCAACTGCCCACAAAGCAATCACTGCAGTACCGCGTGCTCTTCATCGACTATGGCAATCAGGCGCTGGTGGACAAACTATTTGTGTTGCCTGCAGAGCTGGCCAAGCAGAAGCCCCTGGCGGAACTACATGCCTTGGAAGCCAATGTGAACTTCATCAAGTATCCCAAGGAGGCACGCGAGGCGCTGGACGCCCTTGTCGACAGCTGCAACGGTGAGGTTGCTGTGGAGTTTGTCAACAAGACAGCGCAGCCACCGCTAGTCAGGCTGAAGACAATGGACAAGAGTGCGCTGAACATACACGAGCAACTGCAGAAGGTGCTGGAGGCGGAGGCACTGAAGGACACCAAGACGAGCAACAACAAGGAGTGCATCATTTCGCATGGCTACTCCCCGAAGAATTTCTATGTACAGTTGAAGAAGAACTCAGCTGAACTGGATCTTATTGTGAAAACACTGCAGGCGGTGCAGAAAGAACAGCTGGAGAAGATTGAGGAGCCTGTAGAGAAATCCTTGGGCATCTGTTTCTCCCAGGAGGATGACTGCTATTATCGCTGCTCTCTAAAGAAGCCACAGACTGAGGCTGGCTGCGAGGTGTTCCTCATGGACTATGGCGGCAGCATTGTCGTCCCTCAAGTCTACAAACTGCCTGAGCAACTGCAGCAGATTCCTCCCTTGGCAGTGCATTGCCAACTCAGTGAGCTGCCCGCGGATGTTGCAGATGACAAACTGGAGGAAGCCTTTGCTTCTCTACTGGAGCAACACTTTGGTGAAGTCTATGAGATTGTGGGTGAGTTGAAGCAGAACGAAGTGGAGTCGCAGCAGAATGTGCAGCTGCGCATCAACTACAAGGATTTTGCACAGGAACTGGCCAGCACAGTGGCTGGTGTGCAGAAGCCACTCGAGGTGGAGCTACACAACTGCATTGTGGTGCAGTACGATGATGCCAAGTCATTCTATGTGCAAATGGAACAGGATGTTAGGGCGCTGGAGGAGATGACCGACAAAATGCTCGATGCTGAACAGAATTTCGAAGAGTTTAAGGAGCTCGAAGTGGGTGCACTCTGTGTGGCTCAGTTCCCCGAGGATGAGGTCTACTATCGTGCGGAAATAGTGAAGGTGCTGGATGAGGGCAAGTGTGAGGTGCATTTCATAGACTTTGGCAACAATACCATCACCGACAAGTTCCGTTGCCTGCCCAAGGAACTGGCCGAGGCACCACGCTACTCCAAGCACTGTGAACTGGAGAGTGCCACCATGGCCAAGTGCGATGTGGCCGCATTGGGGGCATTCATCGATGCACGCTTCTCAGAGACATTCCAGCTGGAGATACTGGCCAAGAAGGAGGACACAAGCAACACACTTGTCGCCAGACTCTTCTACCAGAACACAAACATTATCGAGAAGTTGCGTCTGCAGGAGAAACCCTAAGAGAGGGAAAAATGAACAACCAAATCCGTCAAGAGAAGCCGTCAAACCAGAGAGAGGCATATAAAATGATATACGAATGCTTAAAGCATTCATACACACACCCCTTACACACACACACACACACTCAAGAATGTTTGCAATATTTGATGCAAAAGATTGTGATTAGTTTGGCTTAATGAATATGAACCGTTGTATTACCTAATTTAGTTGAACAAGTTAAACTTATTCGAGGCAGAAGAAGGATCTATCGATATCGATTGTTAAAGAGAACATACAGAAGAAGAAGAGCTCATGATTATTTTGCTGCAGCAGAAAGCTTCATTGATTTTTCATGGAAAACCAAAATGAATGCTAATTTATAATTTGTAATTTAATTAATTAAATGATGGAAAAAAAGCAGAGGAAAGAAAAACAAAACAAAAAAAAACGAATACATAAAAATCAACAAAAAACGAAACAAAAAAAAACGAAAAACATTATTAAAAAATGCATTAAAAAAACGAAAGCGATGCAACTAAAAAAAATTTGTGAAATATTTAGATGCGAATCTAACTAACGAAAGGTGTTAATTAAAAAAAGGCAGTGGACGAGTAATTGCTCAATTATAACTTACACACACACTACACACACATTTAAAGCAATTTTACATAACCTCAGCACGTTGAAAACACTATGAAGTGAGGTTTTATTTATTATTACTTTTTGTTTTACCACAATTACTCACTCCAATCTTCCTGCTCTTATGCATATTATTCTTTTATATATTTCTTTTCTAACTCTCATTCGTAAAAAAGAAAAAAGAAAGGATCTGCTTTCAGTTTTATATATATACCTTACATTCACGTACTAATATCAAAAACAAAACAAAAAGAAAAACGAAATTTGAATCGAAAGACTAAAAACTTAAATGGATTGTGGGTTTTGTATATTATAAAAACCATTTTGAAACACGATGTCATATTTTTCTACCATTTCTTTTTCATGTTGTAAACAAAATAAAAAAAATAAAATACAATTTAAAGCCATTGCGAGTATTATTAACTGTGAATGTGGGTCTTCATTCTGGAGTCATATCTGTGTGGAAACCAGATGTTATTTACTGTATTTTCTTCTTCAATGGAACAGGTCTCAAGACCAAGAGGATTATACCTCCTGCGGTCATGGATATCTTTCTCTCTCTCTTCCTCTTTAGCCTTAGCTACCTTCAGAGTTGTCGGCTCTATATGTATTGAGAAACATTCTGAAACCCGAACACGTGCTTTGCTGTAATGGTAAAAATATAAGTTCAATATACGACTCAACACCAGAGAAGTTTTGATAACTGTGGATTTGTATCTGTCTCTAGAGTCGTATTCACTTTGAGAGTTGTGAGCTCTACATATAATTAACATACTATAACTATCTTCTTCAATATACGACTCAAGTTCAAAAGAGTTAATATTTGATATATCTGTAGAGTCATACCTACTTTGAGGGATGTGAGCTCTACATACTTATAGTTAACATGTACTTACAGTGAATCTGGATCTATCTCCAGAGTCTTACCTTCTTTGAGGGTCTATCTATATATCTGTGTATGTGTTATTTCTTCTTCAATACACGACTCAAGCCCAAAATGAGCTGTCTTAACTGAATGTTGTCTTCTCTATACCAAAAACAATTCCGAAACACATTGTTCTGTTTTTCATTCATTTGCATTCACAAAACTATACAGCTAAAAGCGGAAAGAATTTCTACTACCTGCATGTGCGGCTTCCTCTTTTAGTCCCTACCTTCATTAACAATAGTAGCATTGGGAATGTTTGCCGGTAAAATCTTTCTGAGAATCGGATGAGAGTAAGTATACTAAGTACAGTTGACAACTGTATGTGTTTCGTGTAGAATTTGAAGAGTTCTTCTTCTATTTAGAACATTCTTGATAAGAAACTGAGATTGCATAACGTAGACTTATCAGTTGAGACCCCAAGAGTTTGCTTGCCCTGTCGTGAAACTTTGATTAAATGTTGGGGTAAAAAATGCTGCTGGTTGACATCGTCATCGTCATCGATTTGGATTTGTTAGCGTTTGAAAGCTAATTGAATCGAAATTGAGATATCCAAATACCTCACATCTGTCGAAATTGGAGGCACAAACAGCGATTCATTCAAAATCCCCTTAGTTTATATATTATATACGTATGTATATCAATTTCCATTGTTATCAACACGCAAACCTGCCATAGACTGCAAGAGAATGAGAGAGAGAGAGTGCGAAAAGAGCGCTAGATGGTCAGAGAGCGAGCGCACTCTCTTCTGATTTTTTCCATTTCACTTTCAGTTGCATTATCTTCGTGCGCTGCCTTATCGACGTTGATTTTCGGTCGCCAGGGGAATGAAATGCCGAATCGTACGAACCGAACCGAACCGAACCGATCTCAGTGATCGTTCTCCACTCGTCACTTCATTTCCAAGTCTGCAGTCAAACCGAACGGGTCGGCTCCGGTTGTTCTATATAGTACGGCGGCTCTACGGCGGTTGATCGTTAACCGTAAACAGAAATTTGTGTTAATTGAATTAGAAACAAAAATCCACTGAAATTTGTGTGAAGAGAAAAGTATTTTTTTGCTGCAGTGCAAAGTGCAGAAGATTGATCGATCGATGCAATTTTATGACATGCTAAGAAGGTAGTTAAAACAATTAAGATGAGTTCTCGAACTTTTTGTTTATCAAGGAATAAAACAAAGTGAATACAAAGAGAGGCAACAGCAATAACAATTTGGATTTGCCAAGAGGTAAGTTATAGTAACGTTATCAGCGGATCGAGAGGGGTTATCACTGACTGGTTGTATAATTTGTTTATATGTTTTAAGAGCACAACTTGGTCTAGGTTCTTTTCATAAGTTAGTCACATTGTAGAGCAGAAAAGCCTCTTGTCATGAAATAAAGTAGTTAAATTGATTTCAATTGAGTGAAGTGACCGAGAACGTATGTATAAAGAGAGGAAAGATTGTAAAGTGACGTAGAATGTACAAAGAAAGAAGATACGAAATGTATAAGATTGTAATGTAGCTAGGGTTCTTTAATGAGCAATATGACTTGAAGTACAGCATTAACTCAGTTCATGGAGCTTAGCACTTTGTAGACCTTAGTTATCTCCCTTAATTTGGGGTTATCAATAACTCATGCAGTATTTATGGATCAATGAGTGTGCAATGCAATTATCTCTGTCTCTCCACCTGTCAGCCTTATCGCGCATTCGCTGTGTTTAATCTTTATACCCTTAATTGCTTTGTGTGCCAGATGAGTAAGTGGACGATTGTCTTAAGACCCCAAACATAGAGTAGAAGAACAAGACTCACAGTAGACTGCGATGTGCAGCTAGAAAGACATTAATATTTGCTCGAGAAGAGCGTGACAGGTACCTGGTACCAGGTACTATACACAGTAACAGTCTCAGGTAGCGCAATTAGTATTTGTTTAGTATTTTAAGGTATTTTTCGTAGTATTTTATACGTTACTTAGCACATTCTAAATCTGTCAACTTTTCACTCGGCCCTTTTTCATTTCAAGGAAGTTTATGCTGAATGTCTTATATCGAAATCTATATATATAGTATATAAACTATATATACTGCTGCTTATGGTCAGTCTTTTATTCTGCTGAAATCGCGCATTCTCTCGTTTTGTTACTGTACTTTATCTTTTTTCGCCGTCTCGGGGGAAATATGCGTTCTTTATTGTGTTTAATTGAAATAAATGGGCAACGTTTTTATTATATTGTTGTTGCTGTTGTTTCACTGTTTGTTGTTGTTGTTGTTGCTCTTGGTTTCCTTTTTATTGTAGTTCTTGTTATTGCTTTCAATTAATTTCTGGGGCCTCTACTTGGCGACGTTATCGTTGAGGTCTTTTCTCGTAACGTCTCCCCCGAAAAGTTCATTTCAAAATGTATTCTGATAAAGTCAACTCTTTGATAAGACCCTTATGTTGTTAGACTGCCATATTATAGAGGGAGTTTCAGCTCTTATCTACGCTGTACCCAGTAAATAGCCTATGTTTTGTGTGCGTTACAACACGCCAAGTCTAAACAAATAAATCTTTATCATACACAGTGAGAAGAACAAGAGAACAAGCAGAAGAATCATATAAATCTCTCTCGCACAGCATGTTGGCACACCTGTTGAGGGCGTGACAGAGGGGGGTAGGGACGTAGGCGGGGGGCGTAACGCCCACAAAGATGTGACATGGGGCATCAGTGGAGCACATAAATCCATTCACAAATGTTTAGAATGTTATTAAAATATTTGAAACTAATTTAAAGTTTATATGAATTCTGTTTTTTTTTTGGTATTTCAAATTTTGATCTATTTTTTATGGTTCGTGCTTGTTCTTATGCGCTAATCGCTTGCTTAGCATCTGACCGACATATAAACATAAATAATGTGCTCATTTTCCGCTATATATCATTAGCCAGGCTGTAATCCATTCCCTGACACATCTCTCGCGTCTCGAGATCTCCAGCTCGAGGATTGTCGAGGCATTGTATAAATATAAATATGGCACAAATGCGGCCAGGCTGAAAGAAGTGGGGATAGCATAAATAGAAGGAAATTCCATTCAACATTCAACATATTCAATATTCCATTTTCAATATCTATCTCGAGGAAGAGGGGCAGGGGAGAAGGGGAACGCTCTCTGCACTCTTTTATGGCCATGGGATCTTCCAAACACACATTTATCCATTAGCCCTTTTTTATTGCCAATTCTATTGAATTTAAGTCCAACAAATGTCGATGCTGCCACAGCACAACACACCCTCCCCCCTTAAGCCCCACCCCCCTTGGCATTACCCCTGCCCCTTTCTGCTCCCTCCCTGCCCCTGCTTCCTCTCAAGTTGCCACTCAAAACGCAGAATGGGGTAAAAAATAAAAATGTATTAAAGCCAAAATGAATAAAATCTTTTGGGGGGAAAAAAAAGTTTATTTGAATTTTGAAACAAAAACATATATGCAGCCACAGATAGATATGTATATATATATATATATATATATATATATATATATATATATATATACATGCATATTACTGTATGATCTATATGTATGTGGCATATATATTTATAGCCTTTTGTTGCGGTCGCGCCTGTCGCCTCGTTGTGTCTGTGTGTGTGTGGAAATCGCTTTAATGTTTTTCTGCCGATTCGGCAGGCAGCTCTAATGACAGAGGTACATTGCGGCACAGTGACTCAGAGAGGTTACCATACCAGGGAATATATATAATAAATAATATTATATATATATTTGATTACACTTGATAAACTGTCAAGTTTATTCCAGCAACTTCTGCCTGAATTCTGCTCTCTTTCTTCTTTTCCTTTGCTAAGTTCCTTGCGCAGGTTAACATACTGCGCCAATGCACTGTAGTTTGCCTTGCATGCCTCTTTATACTCTCCCTTTCTTCTCCCCATTTCTTTCCCTCTGCCTCCCTCTGCCTTCTTCTTTCTCCCTCTCCCTTTCTTAATTGGAGCAACGCAAATTCTGGACATTGTCCAACTGAAACTGAGCAACCACTTGAAGTTCTGGCAATGTTTTCCCTTACACCTTCCCCTTTATTGTTGCCCCTTATCCAGTCGCAAGTCTGCCCCAAGTTGCCACATTTTATGATTATTGATTGGCTTTTGTTGTGGAGCTGTCGCTCTTATCGGTTATAGGGCCACATTGGGGCCGACATGCATTATTTTCCTGACTTGGCAAATGACTTATTGGCTTTTTATATGGCTCATTCATCATTTGGCCACGCTAAGTGTTCAGCAAATAGAACTGTGACTGTTCGATATAACCATAAACTGCTATAACTTCCAGTTAGTCAGGGTTAGATGACATTAGAATTCGATATAGTAACTAAATATGAACTACTGCCACAGTTCCTACTTCTGTTAAGGGTAAATAGACATTGGAGGAGTCACTGTGGCATATAAACTGGCTTTACTATGACTTATTGCTGACTTATATGGTATATAGACATTGGGCAAGTGAGAGGTGTATTTCTACCTCTACTATTCTTTGTTTTACAGGGTATACTTACTTGGATATCATACATTTGATATCGGCTTGAATTACCTTCACTCTTCACTGCCTTAGAGAGTATACAGAACTTAGGCGGGTCAGAGTGGGATATATACCCAAGGTTCCCCTATATTTAGTAGCTCTACAGGCTTTAGCAGAGTTGAAGTGCTTAAGGTTCCCAAACTAGCCTCTTTCTGCAGCTCTACAGGGTATACAAGCATTAAAAGCACGACAGTTTCAAGTAGACATGAACTTGCCTCATTTCAACTGCATTATTGAGTATATATGTCACTGATTTACAGGGTATACAGGCAATAGAAAGCTCTTAGTATTAAAGATGCCCAAACTAGCCTCTTTCTGCAGCACTACGGGGTATAATCTAACTATATGAGCGATAGCTTCAAGAAGACATGAACGGAAAAGTTTCAACTGTTGTAACTGCTTTATAAAATATACAAATATTATAATTCTATACACACCTTAACTACCCCCCACTCCACACAGCCCCTTTTACAGGGTATATTAAGCTAACATTCCTATCGTCACTCGATGCATTTGCCTGAACTTGAGAATGCAAACAATGCCCGAATGCAATTGCAATTAGAATGAATTGCCAGTTCCCTATTCTTCTTAGGGGGTGTATCAATGTGCGCACTTCCTCTGCCTGTCCTCCTCTCTCTCTCTCTGCCCCTCCCACCCCACCTACGCCTACGCCTATCCTCTGCCCCTGCCCCTGCCGCTTTTGTGCACCTGATATTTCGTGGAAATTATAGGAAATGGCAAACAAGTTGATAAGCTGCAGCAAAAGTTAGTCATAAACAAAGCGCTCTGAAATCACGCAAACAGCTGGAAAAAAGCGCAAAATGAAAATCGAGAAGCATGAGAAGCAGGAGGAGGGGAGGGAAAAGTATAGAGCACTTGCCTATGGCATGACTTTTCCTCAACTGCACCTCGAATGGGGCGTGACAAGTTGCCAAAACAAACAGCAAAGTTTTCACTTGAATTTCGATTTTCCTTCGTCATATTATCACTTGGGAAATGCCAGCGGATTCTAGCTATTTACAGGCTATAAATCAATTTACAGCTATTTTTCTTTGTTTCATCTTCGATTTGGCAATTGTTTTGTACACGTTTACATTGCGCCGGAAGAAATACATACATTAAAATCGTATCGTAGGTATGATTTATGGCTTGGCCCCTCTTTGCTGCGCTGTTTGATGTTCCTTTTGCAAAGTCCAGAGAGATAGTCGTAAAACGCCCGATAAGATAGAAGACACACTGAAAAAAACAAAGAGAGAGAGAGAGAGAGGTGCGTACTAAAAAGTTGAGTCAGCATGGTGTTAAATTTAGCAGGTGGTTTTCTAACGTATGTACTTTGATTGCTGTTTACAGGCTGTAAAACTATTTCCAGTGCGACAACTCATGCGAATCTCAAAGAACTCAGGCGTGGAACGAGCTACGAGTAGTTAGCGGAAATTTGAAAGATAGTTGCAGTAAGCCTTAAGCAATGAGATTTTATGACAAAACTGGTCAAGATTGCAACGCAGTCTGACATAACCTACATACACAACTACAGGGTATCTTATAGAAGAAGCTGGATAGTTGAAATTTGCTAGATAGTCGTAGTTGACATTAATCAATTATGGTGAAACTAGTCAAATCCACAGCACAGTCTGATATACCCCATTTCAACCACTACAGGGTATCTGTTTCTTATGATAGAGAGAGCTGGCTAGCTGAAATTTGCTATATAATCGCAGTACTTCTTTCAAAACAGTCCAAAACTTCAACTCAGTCTCATATACCCCATTTCAACCACTACAGGGTATATTTCGAATATCATAGAAGGAGCTAGCTAGCTGAAATTCGTCATGTAAACGCAGTACCTTCTGCAAAACTTGCCTTAACTTCTCATAAGTCTGGTATACCCCATTTGAACTACTACAGGGTATCTGTTACTTATCATAGTAAATGCTAGCTAACTGAAATTTGCTATAGAATCGCAGTACTCTTTGCAAAGCATGCTTAAACTTCAGCTCAGTCTGGTATACCCAATTTGCACAACTACAGGGTATCTTTTTCATGTCATGAAATTAGCTAGGTAGTGACTGTAAGACATAAGTAACAAGAACCTACTACAAAATATGCCAAATGTTCAACTCAGTCTTATATACCCCACTTCCAGCCACCAGAGGGTATCTTTCGCCTATCATATAATGAACTAGCTAGCTGAAATGCGCTAAACAAGCAAAACACGCCTTAAGTTCCCCTCAGCCTAATATACCCCACTCCCTATCAACTACAGGGTATCTATCGCACTTCTCCGCTTGATTGACAGCTTTAGCTTGATATGTCATGCCTTGTGTGCGACCCCTTGACACTGACTGAAGGCATTATAGTCCCTGACGTATACGTAATACGCGCAACAAGCAACGCACATCACTCATACGCCCCGTGGTGGCCCCACATAAAATGCGTTTATTCAATTTATTTGTTGCAGTTTTATTCTGTGTTTTTTGTGCTTTGTTGTGGTCAGTTCACAAGTAATACTGAATCAACAGCAGCCGCGCCCACTTAGCCCCGTGTGGGGGAGGCGTGGCGACTGATGCGCTCGATTGAAGCAAAACAAAAGCGCGCACAAAACTGACCCGACCCGGTGCCGTATCGGGGTCGGGATACTCTCAATGGCGCGGCAATGATCTTGTAAATTGTTAATTCGAAAATAATTGGTTTTGCGGCTCGTTTTGGGGCTCAGGTGCGCCACTTTCTCGTCTCTCTGTCTGTCTGTCTGGGGATGTTTGCTTTTATTTATTAGTTAAACAATTCGGAGGCGAAACGAAAATAAAACGATTTATCGCAGCGAGAAAGACGACTAAGGGGGCGTAGATACACACCCCTTCCTTCCACTCTTAATCTTTCTCTACACTTCCACTAATCAATATTGCAATTCTTCTGCTTTCTTCTCTCTCTCTCTTCAGCATGGAGCTGCGCTGCCCACGTGCCCGCAATATCGTCCTGCTCACTTCCGCCCTCTATACGATGCTGGCGTTTGGTTTCTCCGGCGCTGAGGACCGTCGCTGCTCCTATGGTAGAATAGAGAAGCTCATGCGCATCAAATGCTACGACATGAACCTCAGGGAAGTGCCGCAGAACCTCAAGGCATCCGTCGAGGTGAGTAATACACACAGTTGCCCTTTGCCACCACCCTCTCTACCCTCTCTGCCCTCTCTATAGTTGACTGCGTGCAAGAGGTCAATTTGTGCCAATAAAAATCTCATGACCCGCACGTAATTCGTGTCGCGTATCCCACACAGCCCTCTCACAGTCCACACACAGTCCACACACAGTCCACACTCAACCCCAGACAGAGGCATTTCTACCCGCCTCAATTGAGCTTAATTAAAGCATAAAGAAGTTGACTTGTAGCCCGACATATACAGGGCAGATGTAACGTATGCACATAGAGATATATATTGGGGGCAGCATAAACCTGTATTTGCATGAGAAATATGCCAGCATAAATTGTGTGCGCATTGTGAAAATGTGACAAGTATAGTGCGTAATTGGCCCACTGTCTCAGCCCAGCAGGTTGCAGTTGCAGAGTGGAACGATTTAGGCACTTTAAAGAGGGTATTTCCTTACTAAGGCAGCGCTAATTCATGTGCTTAAACATACAAGTTGCTATCATGTTCCTAAGGCTACAACATCATGTTCTTATATCTGAAATAAATCAACTTCTTAGAGGGCTTTATAGAGAATAAAGATGAGAGACATCTTAAAGACTTTCTACTTAACCAAAGGCTATTCATATCTCATTAATTTCTTATATATATAATGATACAACTGTCTAACAAACTAAAGAATTTATGCCAGTCTTTGCTTTCATCTTCAAATGGGAAATACTTTCTATACTACTCCCTTTTTTCCTTACCAAAACATGCCTTTTTCATGTCTTATGCACATTCTAACTTGCATATTCTTAATGTAACTAAATGTGTATCTATATGACAAAAGTTTGCTTAATAAGTTTTACTTATCCAGTAAGGCTTAAATACTTTCTATTGTGTATTTCTAAACTTGTTCAATAGAGCGCAAATTTGCCTAAATATTCTCTAGACCTCTCCAGCAAACCTTCCTACACTTTCTACATCATATCTACACTTCCCTACTCAACTCCCCATCAAATCTCAGCTATATATGCTGCATCATACAGTTAATATATATACTATATACCTACCCCATGACTCGTCGGTTTCCAATTGCTGCGTAGGCACGTTCTAATGAGCCCTCCCCTCGATATTTGCAGGTGCTTGACTTATCGGTAAATCGCATTAGGAAGCTGACACAAGGCTCTTTTCAGCGCTACACAGATGTGAAGTTTCTGCTGCTCTATGAGAACATGATCTTATCTGTGGAGCCGGGCACGTTTGAGCCACTCACCTCGTTGCAGGTGAGTTGCGAGGGAGAGACTAATTAGAACTGATAAATGAGACGAGTAACTGATTAATCGATTAACTGATTGACTGATTAACTGATCGATCCACAGGAAGTTGATCTATCGAGTAATGGACTAACCACAATTCCCAGCGAACTGTTGCAGTTGCCAAGGCTGCGTAATCTGTACATGGACAGCAACTATCTGGGCAAGATGCACGAGCAACTGGAGGAGCTAGAGAGACCCATACGTGCACCGCTGGAGTATCTCAATGTGGCCAATTGTGAGCTCAACGATATACCCGATCTGGGCCCGTTGCCAAGTGAGTGAGAGGCAGGAGAAGGTGGCACACAGCTGTGTTCATAAAAATAGCAGTGCTCATGAGCTGCAACTTTAAACTTAATTTTATATATCAAAAAGTAAATGAATGTTCACAAATTTAATTTTGTTTTAACTTTCTGATTTTTTTTAAAGAAAAACAAATCAATTTATTATTCAAAATGTTTTTAATTATTTTTACATTATTAATTTAAACAAAAAAGTGCTGTTCATAAAAATAGCAGTGAGTAATGAAAAAGTGGAATTAGTTCAAAAAAAACATTGTTGAACTCCAAAAAACTATTTTAATTTGTTTCCTTGGGTTAGTACTTAGTCGTGTACCCATTATTTTTTATTACGGCCGGGCATCTGCGAGGCATAGAATCCACCAAGTCCTGGATCTTCCATTTCGCGCACTGCTATTTTTGTGAACACATCTGTATATCTATATATATATATATGTATAACCCATCATGTTTGTATAGATCTGTGGCAACTGAATGCATCGGTGAATGCATTGCACAACCTGAGCATGGACAAGCTGGGCAACATGTGCCACTTGAGTGTCATCGATCTGACCAGGACACAAATGACGCCCTGCAGCTGCCAGCGGGTCACCAATCACCTCATGACCATCGGCGCCAATACAAAATTCGTGCCAGTCTGTATGGGTAAGTTGCTGTGCCTGTTGCAGCAGCAGCAGCTGCTGTGAATCTGTTGCTAATTTTGGCATGCCACCAATTTACCTCTCTCCTCCCCTTCCTTTCTCTTGCAGAGGCGCTAGACGGGGACGCGTGTCCACTGCCCTACAATCGCACCGTGGATGCGCCGACATTCCGTGCCTGCTTGGCCACTGCGGAGCTGGCGGAGGTGCGGCACTTTTGGATCTTCACTGCCGGCTGCTTTGGCGGCGTCTTGCTGGTCATGTTGGGTGAGTGGAGAGAGACACCATAACACAAATTGGAATACCCCTAATGCCCCTTCTCTCTCTCTCTCTCTCTCTTATGTAGTCTTCTGCTACTGCATTCTACGCTGGCGCAAGCGACGCCGAAATCGACGTCTGAGTCGATCTGTCCAGAATCGAAAGCATTTAGTTATATCGCCACGAAACGCCACGAATCATCGGGTCAAGGAGGATGAGCCGCTGCACTGTGATACTGCCTGATCGAAGCCATATCCATAACATTAGCAATATCGACTAGACTTAGTCTATCCATTATTTATTAGCCTAGCCTTGCTCTACTTAATCTACCTAAAGAATTGCCATATACGAGTACCAAAAAATAGAGAGGGGAAGGAAGAAGAAGGAGAAGGGGAAAACGACGGAGGAGAAAAATTACAAAAAAAAGAAGGATAAGTCGACGAAGGAAAAAAAGCAGACGTTGAAGAAGAAGCAGAATAAGTCGGCGAAGGGGAAAGAGATGACATAGAAGAGGACGAAGAATGCAGAAGCTGAAGAAGAAACAAAAGTTGAAAAAGAAGCAGAAGCTGAAGAAGAAGCAGAAGCTGAAATAGAAGCAGAAGAAATAGAAGAAGAGAAGCTAGAATAAGAAGCAGAAGATTTGTACCTTGCTCACTTGAAAGGAGAACGAAAGAGGAATAAAGAATGAGGAACAAGGAGAAGACAAAGAAGTAGCAGAAGGCGACAAAGAAGCAGAAGCTGTTGAAGAAATGAAGGCTGTAGCAGAAGCTAAAGCAGAAGCAGAAGCTGAATAAAGAGCCAGAAGAAGCTGAAGCAGAAGCAGAAGAACGCGCAGCAGAAGCAGAAGATTTGTGCCTTGCTCCACAGGAAAGCCTCAACTAGTTTTAGTATAGCATAGTCCGTAGATAGGGTCACTGGAAGCACAATGGAAAGAAATCATTAATCAACGTAGAAGACACGATGATGATGATTATAGAATATTGCTTAGAACTGTAAAGTGCAGTGAAGTGACAACAAATTTACAAATTTGTTGCGCTTATAAAATAAGTAAACGAAAAACAAACTAAGCTTAAAATTGCAACAAGGTAAGCCAAAGCATTGTCAGGCTGAACAAGTATCATCCATAGGATGGTGTTGAGCAGAAAGGAACAGTAGGCAGGTAATCAGGCCTAGATCTTCATATGCGAGGTATGCTGAGGCTGATTCCTGCTGCTGTAGACTTTAACTGGTTTCTTTAACTCTGCATTGAAGTCCCATATTCGCCAGTTGTTGGTGGGATGAAAATGACAAAGTATTTATTTATTTATTATTATTACTCTTTTCCTTTGATTATCATTTAATTCTATTTAACATTTTATTGAAAACTCAGGTTTGATTTCTTCTCACTTTTTTAAACTCTTACAATTTTCTACTCATATTGAAAATTTGATTTCTTTTTTCTATTATCCAATAACACAATACAGCAACGTCTGTACGAGTACAAGTCCCTCTGGTGTCATATTATGACAAGGGAACAATTTATAGTACCGTAGATCATTTCGTGTGAGGGGATAAACACTTAAAGATTGTTTATTCAACTCAACTTTAAATCTAATGCGGTGTTAGTAAGACACCGTGTTGGTACATGCTTTCTATTCTAAGAATGTCTGTTTTTATTCTGTTTATATTTATTTTTAGTTCTTAGTTGAAGAAGCAGAGCCCAAAGGTAGCTGACTTTCTAGACGACAGAAGTAATGAACTAATTGAACAGAATCTAAACTAACTTAAGACTTAATCTGAACAGTATCTAACTGTTCTTATTGTATTTTGTTATTCATTCTTATTTTATATTGGTTTAGTCTTGACTCTTCCATTTTATGCTCTTCTACTTTTATTTCTGCTCAATGCTCGTCCATTACCTGCGCACATTAAACTCTCATCTTTGATTTCATTACCTTCATTGTTTTGATATCTACTTTGGTTGCTATTCAAACGATATTTTCATTACTCCTTACTTACGTCTTTTTTCGGGCTTTACCAATCAGATTACTTTTTCTATTGGAATTGTAAGATGTGCATTAATTATTATTTTCAATTTATTATATTCTGTTTAATGTGGCAGATGAGTATTAAAATCTTCACTTCCGTCTATTCGAACGTTTCCTTATTCTCACTGTATGATTAGGAATCGTCGGAAGTGAAGACAAGAAAACAAATGATTATCGTCTTCTTTCATTTCCTTCGATCATTTGCTGTCTCAGTTATGAAATGGAGTTATTTTTCTTTTTTAATTTATAATAATTATGCGGAGAGTTCCCGCACACATCCTGCTCTCATCTTTTTTAATTTATAATAATTTTGCGGAGAGTTCCTGCGCACATCCTACTCTCATCTTTGATTTCATTACCTTCATTGTTTTGATATCTTTAATTACTTTGGTTTCTATTCAAACGATATCTTTACTTATGTTTTTTTTCGGGCTTTACCAATCAGTTTACTTTTTCGATTGGGAATTGGAATTGTAAGATGTGCATTAATTATTATTTTCCATTTATTATATTCTGCATAATGTGGCAGATGAGTATTAAAATCTTCACTTCCGTCTATTCGAACGTTTCCTTATTCTCACTGTATGATTAGGAATCGTCGGAAGTGAAGACAAGAAAACAAATGAGTATCGTCTTCTTTCATTTGCTTCGATCATTTCTTGTCTCAGTTATGGAATGGAGCCTATTTTCAACTGATCTGCAAATCTCATTCCGTGTTTGTTAGACAGTGTTGCTTTTGGTAGTTCAGATAACTCCGAATTCAAATGTTATTTTCCTTTTTTAATTTATAATAATTATGCGAAGAGTTCCGGCGCACATCCTGCTCTCATCTTTTTTAATTTATAATAATTATGCGGATAATTCCTGCGCACATCCTGCTCTTATCTTTTTTAATTTATAATAATTATGCGGAGAGTTCCGGCACACATCCTGGTCTCATCTTTGATTTCATTATCTTCATTGATTTCTATTATTACTTTGGTTTCTATTCAAACAATATTATCTTAACTCCTTACTTATGTTTATTTCGGCCTTTACCAATTATATCACTTTGTAGATTGGATAATCACATTGTAAGATTTGCCTTAATTATTATTTTCCTATTTTAATTTATAATAATTATGCGGAGAGTTCCTGCACACATCTTGCTTTCATCTGATTTGATTAATTCAATTATTGATTTCTATTATTACTTTGGTTTCTATTCAAACAATATTATCACTACTCCTTACTTATATTTTTTTCAAGGCTTTACTTAGATAACTTTGTAGATTGGCATTGATTATAATTTTCCACTTATTATAGTCGGTATAGTGTGCCAGATGATACTTTGCTGAGTTTATTTCAATAGATCTTAGAGTTCTCCAGGTCGAAGGACCAACAAATGTAAAGAATTTATGGTCTTCACACGTTCGCGAGCTTATTTAAATTGATCTAAGAGTCGAATGCTTATTTTCTTATATATCTATTTATTTATCTACTTATCTATGCTGCGTTTGTAAGACACAGCGCTGCGGAAATAATTATGTAAATAAAGGATTGTTTGCGATCCCCTTCTCCTTGCGTAGTACAGTACAGTGCCGCGTTGTACAGCGTAGTGCTACTACATGTTCATGCTAGTGCTGAACAGGTATCTATAAAACTGTAATGTAATATTAAGTAATTTGAAGTATGTAATTAGTTTTATAAAATTGTAATAAAATCTATAAAAAACGAATGATTAAAAATTGTTGTTGATTGTTTTGGGAATCCTCTACGGACACGGGTTGTTGTACTGTATGTGGTTTGTTACTTGGCTAATAAAATACAGGATCGTGTCATGGGATTGCATTCATATGCAGCAGTCACAAGCAGTTCATTGGTTACTAAGCAGAACGTTTTAACATAATGTTAAAATAAGAGCGCGATCTGTAATGCTTTAACAGTTGTGCTCCACACGAGGAGCAGAATGTAATGGGAAATAAATAATTACCAATAGATAATTTATGATGGGAGATTTTAAAAAATTAGCACTAGATACTGCGTTTTTATTATCATTTTATTTTCAGTTTATCTATGCCTGTTAATCCACAAGATAAAACTTGTAAAACAATTGTGTTTGTGCTTAGGCAAACATGATTAAACATGAACGGCAGCCGTTGAGCAGGTCAAAACAACAGTGCCAGTGCTTCCTTAATTTTATTATCATTATTTATTGCTAAACTGATAAATGCCTGTCATAATCTACATAACGCCATTAGCTGATAAACTTATCAGTTATAAACATTATCTCTTGGTTACACCTCCTACAGGTGCCGTTCGTTTGCCTCTTTAAATGCAACAAGTCAAAGTCGTATGCCCTCTCTCTCTCTCCATCTCTGTGTATGTTATCGCTCTCAGAGGTTAGAGAGAGCGAGAGAGAGAGCGCAGCACGTACAACCGGAATTTGTCTTCTGCCTTTTGCATGTTTTCGCTCCTCTCTCACGGGCGCTCTCTCTCTCGTTGATGCCGGCGAACGAGACTGAAGGAGAAATGTGAAATTCAAGCAAGCATAATGCAAAATTCACTTTTGGCGCCTTCCTCATCGGCTCCTTCGTTTTGTCCTCCTCCCTCTGTTTTGTGGTTTCTGCGGCCCGCGACTGCGGCGACAACAACGACAACGACGACGACTGCGACTGCGAACAGCTGCCCCCACACATTTATTGCCCACGGCAGCGCTGCCGACGTCTGCGTCGTTGCTGTTGTCCGCACTTTTCATTAGCCCGACACGTCGTAGACATTCAGTTTCTCGTCGTCGCTCGTGGTAGGCAGAACAGCCAAGGCAACTCTCGCTCTCGTCAACTTACTCAGTGTATAAAAGCTTAACGGGCACGCCCCACCCCACCAACAACAGCAACAACAACAAGACCACCCCCGGAAAGCAATAAAACAAACGCGAAGGACTCGTTCCGCGTGTTTTTTCGCAGTGTATTTTAATACTAACAAATAGACAAACAAAAAAAAACAAAAACAAAATGAGCAGTAAGTCTTTACCTCCACCATCATCATCATCCTCTCTCTGTCTCTCTCTCCACCTCATCATCAAAGCAGCGTGCAAAGGAAGTGAAAAGATAAATAAATGAGAGTCTGTGTGCGTCTCTTTGTCTGTGTGCGTGCGTGCGTGCGTGTATGTGTGCGAGTGTATTATGCATGGCTAAGCTGAGCCTGCAGTCTCTGCCCACGACTGCACCGACTGCGCTGCCTCAGCGCTCTTCTTCTTCTTGTTTTTTATGCCGCAATTAATAAAGCTGCATCAATAATAAAATTGCATTCTCATATTTCATAACGCATCAAAAATCAAATATCATAGTTCCTTTTTTTCTCTGCTCCTCTTCCTTCTCCTTCACGTCATGTGTTTGCGGCGACGACCTTTACTGACCTTCAATAGCATTTGCCTATTCCGCGGCGCCGCCTGTGCGTGTGTCGTTAGTGCGAATGTGTGTGTGTGTGTGCGAATGTGTGTCTGTGTGTGTTGTCTGCCCGTGTGCATGCAGATCATTGCAAATGTAGAAGAAAAGCAACAACTACAACATACATTCATACACACAAACATACAGACGCAGTCGACATCAGTTGTTTGTTTATGAAAAGTATGCGCGAAATTGGCAAAATGTTGACAAACTGATAACGGGCATGTTATGTGAGCTTCGGTGCCAATGTCGCTGCTGCTGCGCTGCCACTGCCAGAGAGAGAGAGCCAAGCTTCGTTTGAAGCGCACTGAGAGAGAGTGCGCACATGACGGGAGCACACAGGGCAGCACACGAAGAAAGCGCCGAGAGAGCAAGTACAATGTGTGCTCTGAGGGTGGGAAAGAGGTTTACAGTTATGTTATGCATGTGCCTCCGCCTGGCATTGCATCAATATTGAATTAGGCTCGTGGTGAAGGTCAGTGCCAGCTTCGTTCTGTCGACGTCACAGACCCCATTGATTACAGTGGGCAGTCGTGACCCAAATACGAAAATATACTTAGAATATACATATGATTTGGGTGTGTATTTGTAACGATTAATTAAGCGCCAGCCTTATCAGTTGCTTTACAATTTCCGCATCGAAATGGGCTCCCCTTGACCACCTTTCCCTTCTTGCCACCCTTTGCATGTTTGAAATGCATGAATCGACCGTGTCCAAGTCCACTCAGAATCAGTTTCTATATGCATAGACGGCATCACATTCATCTCATTAGCTAAAGATGCTGTTTTAGTTCTGTTCTAATTATAGAAATCACTGATGTATATATAAACATATATAATCATGAACATGGGGTATATATAGCCGACTCACACACTGTACAAATTATGGCCGGCGACAGGCGTTAACAATCTCACAAGTTTCTAGAAAAACTTTTCCACGTTTGTTCGCCCACAATTCAAGCAGAAAATTAAATTTAATTCGGGAAATGCCAAAATACACAGACAGAAATTGGGATTGGGTTTGCCAGCTGTAAATATATATATGTATATGTATTTGTGCAGCCCGCATAAATCATAAGGCAAGAGGCAAGTCACTCCAGCTGTCGCTGTGATCCCTTGCTGCGCTCCGTGATTGAATTTCTAAAAATGTATCTGCGTATCTGTGTGTGTGTTGCATGCAGCAGCAGCGTAGATGGCAGCAGAGGAGGCAGTAGCAGCATACACTTCTTGTCGCGCTACAATTTCATTTCACATTTTGCTGGCTATTTTTAGTGGCAGACTGAGAACGCATATATAGACACCAGCCAGCCAGGCAGATACGTACCACGTATCCAACAGATACACACACTACCCACAAGATTGACGTTGCGACGCCGCGACATATAACTCGTTTTGGGTGTTGCCATTCGCCGATGCGCTGCATTTGCCGATTTTGCCGGCTCTTTCTTGGCCATCCTCGCCATTTGCCGCCAAATGTGGCATGCAGCAGTTGTTGCCACGCTCTGACATTGGCAGAGATGCACGAAACGGGTTTCCGCCTTCTCCACTCCCACACTCCTCGAAATCTTCCCCCTTGGGGCAACAGCTTGGCTGCCACATCCGTTTCCATTCTCCATTCATGCGCCCAACCCACACACAGGTCATTCAATAAAAGCTACGCCTCAATGAGCATTTTTCCAGCTGCTGTGCTGACCTTTTGCCTTATCAGCTTGTGTTTTATTGTGTTTCCCGCATACGCAGCTGATAAAGCCGCCGTTGGGGTAAGAGGGCAACAACAACAGTCTGTCTGTCTGTCTCTGACTCTGCGCAGTCGCCCCTCTACGAGCTTTTGGCCTGAGCAGCTGTGCGAGCTTTCCCCAATACACTGCGAACAATTTCGTATGCGCTACATTGCTGCAGCTGTCGGATTAGTCAGTAATACCTAAGTTAAGTAGTATATATAGTATATATCTTAAGTCGGTTCGTCTTCATTTTGACAGCAATCCAACAGTTGCCACCCAATTTCGTAAATCCCTCGAGTGTTGTTTATTCAATTTAAATCGAAATTTATGATGTCGCCTTGAGAATCGGTTTTGTTCTTTAATTTTTTTATGAAAATAAAATATATTTATATTCGTTTTATTGTTGTGACATTATAAATTTGTTTGTTTTGTGCTCACTCGCATCCGGTAAGTCACGAAGTTAATAAAAACCATTCTAGTTTCGCCAAGTAAATGATTTCATTTTTATTTTAGGCACAACAGCTCATTGCACACCAAAGTCCCCCGAACAGGCAAATAAGAAAAATCCAATAATAAGAAAAACAAAAAGATCAAAATAAGAAAAACATAAAAAACAACAACAACAGCCTGAAGTCGCATTTTTGCACCCACACACACCCATTAAAAATTCGTCAGATACATTTTGTACATATTGTGTGACTAGATGAGAGAGCGCCACCTGCCGTACGGTGGCTGAGGCTGTGTCACCAAATGCATTCAGCAGCTGTTCAGCCGTGTCCGTTTCCATTCGTATCTGCGTAGTATCGAAGGTAGTTCTGTTCCATATTCCCCGTATTCTATTCTATATAGATCTAAAAAAAAACAAACGCTTCTCAAATCTACCGATCCGGTTGCGCTTTCTAATGCCGTATAAACCCAACCGAAAAACAAAACACAAAACCAATTGAACTAATCTTTGATCTTAACCCAACCAAACCCCCAGAAAATTTGTATAAAGAAACTTTGATCGTAGCAACAACAACAACAACCACAACAACAACAATAAACTCTTGTCCATAATCAAATTGAGATAATAAACTTTTAATTTTCTATATAATAACTCTACTGATGATATTGATTTTTGATTTTTGCGTTATATTTAAATTTAAACTCTGCATGTTTAATTATTAATTATAATTTTAATTTTAAGACGAGGAATAGTTTCTGTATCTGTACATAAGTTCATATATTATTCATTGTTCATTCATTCTAAAATATCAGCTTAAAACAATATCAGAAATTCTTGAATATCGTAAAATTTAGTGAAAAACTCTTTCAATATTTAATACAGAATTTCTGAAATTTATATTGTGGAAAATTCGTATATAGGAAGAGTATATATCTGTTTATAGTACTAAGCTAACCCATAAGAAAATATGACTGAGGAATTTCGCACAAGTTTAATTTATGCTGGCGCCAATGTTTATGCTATCGCTTTAATATGAATAAAATTCAAATCACGCTGCGATTGCGAACTGTATATATAACATATAGTATATTGAATATATAGATTGTATATATATACATATGTATATAGTTGATCCCAACAAATGCCAACAACGCAAAATATAATTTGCTCAGTAAGCAGATGCGCTTCCGAAATGTTTGCGCTGCTTTTGGTTTTTTTTTGCAATTTTCTTTTTGGTTTTTATTTTATTTATTTTTGTTTTTTGCAAAATCAAGAAAATAGCCCAAATGGGGCGCGATATAACCCAAATAATCGAAAGATTGCCAAAAGATCGAGGCTGCATGCGACCGCCGCGTGCCCCGCCCACAAGCTGTTGACGCAGATGCGCGAATACAGACACACACACACACTCACACACATACTTTGCACACCCCCTACATAGCTCAGTTTGCTGCTACAATATCTATCGCGTGTCTATATGTATTCATATTCCATATGTATATATACAACACAGACATGATGAGTTCTCTCCTGCTGCCTGTTTATTTATAATCCATAAACTGTTCGTAAATATTTCATTGCTCTTATTCTGCGAATTTTCCGAATGCCAAACTAAAAATGAAAATGGAAAGCGACCAAGAATAAGAAAAACTTGCGCTATAGCCAAGCTGCTGCTGCTGCTGTTGCACTTGTAACTGTATCTGTATCTGTATCTGTATCTGTGTATATCTGTTTCCGTGTCTATCTCATGCCCGAAATCGTAGCTGTAAGATAAGAAGAACCCTCTGCGTATTAGCTAACCCTTGACCCTCCTCCCCTTCTGCTGCTCCTTTCACAGAGTTCGCTTGGGTTACACTGACCACAAATGACACGTACTCGCTGGGCGCCTTGGTGCTGGCACATTCGCTAAAGCGGGCGGGCACCGCCCATCAGCTGGCGGTACTGGTCACGCCCACCGTGTCGGAGGCGATGCGCGACAGACTGAAGGACGTGTACAATGTTGTACAAGAGGTGAACGTGCTGGACTCACAGGATGCGGCCAATTTGGCGCTGCTCAAGCGTCCCGAATTGGGCGTCACCTTCACAAAGCTTCACTGCTGGCGCCTCGTGCAGTTCGAGAAGTGTGTCTTCCTCGATGCCGATACCCTGGTAAGTGCCACACTTAACTCCTAATGGGGGTACTCTTCTCTAATGGGTTTTTCTATATCTCTTTTAGGTGCTGAAAAACTGCGATGAGCTGTTCGAGCGCGAGGAACTGTCCGCTGCTCCAGATGTAAGCTGGCCCGACTGCTTCAACTCTGGTGTCTTTGTCTTCAGACCCAGTGTGGAGACCTTTAACAAGATCACAGAATTTGCCGTCGAGCACGGCAGCTTCGATGGCGGTGATCAGGGTCTGTTGAATCAATACTTTGCCGACTGGGCGACCGCAGACATCAAGAAGCATTTGCCATTTGTCTACAATGTGACAGCCTATGCTTCCTACTGTTACTTGCCCGCATTCAAACAGTAAGAGCTGCACAACACTGCCAAAGAGTGTTAACAGTATCTAATATACTTTCTTCTCCTTTTCAGGTTCAGAGATAAAATTAAGATTTTGCATTTCGCTGGCAAACTGAAGCCCTGGTTGATACAGTTCAACTCGGAGACAAAGAGCGCCTCCACGCCCACTGACTACGCCCACGCGCACGATCTTATCCAACACTGGTGGACAATCTTCTGCGACAGTGTGCATGAGGGTCTTAGTGACGTTATGGTAAGTGTCTACTCTCCTCCTTTTCAATCATTTCAATTGCAGTTTCAAGTTTTCTCGAGTCTTGAGTCGTTTCGTTATCGTTTCTGATTCGTCCAAAACTAAAACCTAACCTACAAATCTGTCGTTTTAACCAAACAAAATCAAACCAAAACAATGCTCTGCTACGCAACTAAAATAGCAAAATAAAACGCCGGAAAATGTTTCTTCTTGTGATAATACCGATAGTTGCGGAAGCGTACCAACCGAGGTAAGCCTAAGATCACATCGATCCAGCGCTAGAACGCAACATTTCTGTATTGTAGATACTCTTTTCACTGGCGAAGGTCAACCCCGTTTGCTGTACAGACTAAATATGTTATACCATATATATATTGTACTTATTCCATTTACTCCTCAGTCTGCACACACATTTAGTTGTTTATTTATTCTCATATTCAATATCAATATTTATTCATTCAGTTTGCAGTATTTGCTCAGAGTATTCACTTGAGTAAATAAATATTCGTACTATTCACATAGAAAATCAATTTATTTTGCGTTCTTTGACCTCGTTACATTTTGGTTGATTCTTCTTCTATACTTCACTTTTATTTTCTTTTTCTATTTCGTTTTCTTTTTTGTTGGTTTCTGTTGCACTTTTTGTTTCTTATTTGTCGAGTTTACTTTAGCGATTCTCAATTTGCGGCTGCCACGCCCCAATTGGCCTATGTTTCTCTTTCGTTCTACAGACAGACATCACTAAGTGGAGTCTTTGTTCAATGTGTGTGTGTCTCTATTTGTCTGTGTGTTTGTCTATTTTCTTTGTGTGTGTGTGTGTTTTTTGCGAATTTGCATCGATTTGGCTAGATGCCAAAGGAATGTTTAGTTAGCGACGTCAATATATTGAAATGATCCAAATGGCATACAAATTGCTCTTTGCCAATTCATTGTGGCGTCTTTTTCAAAATAATTAGATAAAGAAACTGGTAACAAATGAAGAACAGACGAAGACTTTCAATGAACTAAATAAGTCAATGTATTAAATTTTCCAGATTGTGTAAATTATTCAAGGAAAATTGTGTTTGTATATTCAGTAGATAAGCTCAATGGGAACCCAACAATGTGCAGCTTAACTATACTCATATTTTCTCTTACTATTTATGCTATTGTAATAAATGTTTAGCACTGGCAGTTTAGGGTGACCATGCAAGTTAAATAGATAGCAAATTAGTTAATGATTTTTAAAGTATCCAATTGGAAAGATCTATAGATGAGATGTATATGAAAGCGTTAGTAGACTTAGGGTGACCATAACAATATTAAAATCTTAAAATACAGTACGTTAGAGTTCAATATCTGTTATAAAGTTTGCAAGTAGATTTCTTCAAGCTCAACAATGTGCAGCTTAACTATACTCATACTTTCTGTTTCTATTTATGCTATTGTAAAAAATGAGTAGCACTGTTAGTTTAGGGTGACCATGCAAGTGAAATAGAAAGCAAATTAGTTAAAGAGTTTTAAAGTATGTGAATGAAAAGCGGTATCAACAGTAAAGATGAGATGTATAAGAAAGCATTACTAGATTTTGGGGTGACCATAACAACATGAAATACTTAAAATACAATACGTTAGAGTTCAGTTTTTGTTATAAAGTTTGCAAGTAGATTTTTTTAAGCTTTATTCAGTTTTCCTTTTAGGTTTGTTACTCTTCCTTCTCTTCTTTGTCTTCGTTGCTTTGTTTTACTTTGCTTATACTGTATTTTCTTTTCATTTACTTTCTGTTTTTTTTAGTTTTATGATTTATTTTTAATTTATTTTTGATTTCAACTCTCACTCTCTGCGCTTTCTGCTCTCAACTCAACTCACTATTGCCTAAAACTCTCACAATGCCAGTGTCTCTGCTTGAACATAACCCGAAACCCGCCGAGCTATGCCAATGAGTACCAATATGATATGGACAGCTTTTACCATCACCATCACTATCAAGAGCCCGAACACCATGGGCCACCGCCTCAGCCGTATGTGCCGGATGTGCGAGAGTATCGTGATCCCTGGTCAGATTACTATGAGCAACAGAACGAGCCAGAGCAGAGATACCACGAACCCGAGCAAAATGCGCATGCAAATGCCCAATTTGAACATTCATATGAACATGAGTGGAGTCAATCTCAGAGCCAGAGCGATGCATGCAGAGGCGCGAGCCCCAGACCCACATCTCCACAGTCTCCACCTCAAGCACCTCGAACACCAACACCACCACCACAACCCACTGTCAATGAACAGCAACAACAGCACTCCAGAGATGGAGCAATAGATGTAAATAGCAATGCACATGAATCCGAGCATTCCATATCCTCCAACTCTGCCCCCGTCTTCCAACAACAACACCAACACAACCACCAACAAAACCACCAAGAACAGACTGAACTGAGTACGACACAAAGCAACACGATACACCAGCACCACAGTCAGGTTGAAGTCGAAGATGAAGTTGTCGATGCGGATGAAATTGAGTTGCATGAGGTAATCGAAAAAAACACACAGAAAACGGGCAAAAAAAACAGACAGAACGTCAAGTGGAGGTGGAAGAAGGCGATGGCGAATCTCTAAAGGGGCAATCGAATATGCAACACATCCACTCACACACTCCCCACACTCCCC
This sequence comes from Zaprionus camerounensis, assembly GCA_018904165.1. Taxonomy (NCBI): domain Eukaryota; kingdom Metazoa; phylum Arthropoda; class Insecta; order Diptera; family Drosophilidae; genus Zaprionus; species Zaprionus camerounensis. The sequence goes on from JAEIFS010000037.1 coordinate 2,313,788, forward strand.
ACACACACAGCGTACACGCACGAAGCACTGACTCCTTCTCCTCCTCATGTACATTGTGTCCTGCCCTCCTCTCCTCTTCCTGCTCACATTTCTCCTTCTGCTGTTCTCGCGTCTCTGGTGCTGCGTTCACGTCTCTCGTCTCTTGTCCTTGTCTGGTGTCTTGTTGTTGTTGGCGCATTCGCACATTTGCATGTCCGTCAGCTCACGTTCTTATCATCTGTGTCCACTGTGCCATTGTCCATTGTCCACTGTGCCGTGTCCTTTGTCACTCACACATTATCAAAGTTATCATATCGTCGTTATCACCATCGTCTGCTGCTGCTGCTGCCAACTGCATTGACTGCGCTCGCTCTTGCTCTCTCTCTCTCTCTCTCCTACTATCTCTCTCTATCTATTACTCTCTCTCTATCTGTCTCTGTTGCTCTGTCTGGCTGGCCACGTCTGCAATTGGCCAAAGGACATCGAGTGTGCTTTGTCATTAATGGCAAGCAATAAAACTCACCCATTCGCAAACACTCGATACACACTCGATACCCGCTACCCACTACTCGATACCCACTCGATAAGGCACAAGCACATGCGGTGCAGCAGTAGCAGCACTTGATTTATGTCATATTAATCATACGCCATGTTGCACAACCCCCCACAACACTAAATTAAAACTAACCTCAGCTACAAAACTGATGCTATTAAAACTCTAATCTAGCTAATCTACTTAGTAGTTGTAGTATATATGTTGCATGTGTAACTGTAACTGTAACTATTTGTTATCGTTTCTTGCTTGGCGATATATGCTAATCGATATTGTTGCCTACTTCCAGGCTGGCTTGGCTGGCGCCTTGGCACAGCTGCGCATCGGCGTCCAGCGCACACCCGAACAGGAGCAATACGAGAATCTGATGCGTCGCCAGTGCTGGGAATCGGGACAGATCGATTACTCCGGTGCGGATTCATTCGATAACATCTGGAAGAAGATAACACAGACGCTGGAATCGAAGCCAGCCGCACAGGGCGGTGCAGCCGATAAAACTGGTAGTTCATAGATACAAGAAAATACTAAGAGGAATTTCAATAAAACAAATCGTTCGTTAAGCGTCGTTTTGTTGCCCTGCCCCTGTTCCCCCACTCCCCTCACTACTCCCTCAACCACCTTTGACCTCGTACACCAACACACACACACACAGACACAGAGACGACGCACACACACAGAGAAATCAGAACATGAGTGCCAAATTAGAAGCGAGTGCTGTCAAGTGTCGCGCAAATGCAATTTTTAATTGCCAAACACTCTCACACCCTGCCACACACACTCACACACACTGGCGCACATACACACACACATACATGCATGTAGGCGCAGTGGCGCATATCATAAAAAGTGGCAAAGAAGACGAACAAAAAATCGCAGAGAAATTTTTTAATTAAGTTTTCAAATTAAACTTTTTTACACCCGTCGCTGTCGACGCCGTTTGTGCGCTTGTTATGTGTATGTGTGTGTACTTTGCGTGTGTGTACTTGGTATACAGTTTTGTATTTGATATATACACACACACACACACACTCTCATACTTGGCCTGAGCCACAAAACTTTTACACTTCATTGTAATTTAATTGAAATTTTTGTACTTTTATGAAATTGACTTTTCAGCTCATCTGCATTCAGAGAGGCGTTAACCTCCCTCCCCTTACCCCTTTTCTCCTTCTTCCTACTACATAAATGCTCTCTTTATATAAATCTATTTTCGTATTTTCTGTAATAATAATAAAAGTATAGCAAACCTAATCGAAACATGTTGTGTGTTTGTGTGTAGGTGTATCTTTCCCTTCCCAACCACGCCCACAAAACAAGTTGAAACATTTGTTCGGACACTTTTCACAGTAGCTGAAAAATCAAACAAAAACAACAACCTCCCCCACTCCTCTCTCTTTTTTATTAAACAAAACTTTATGTTGTAATTTACATTTGAAATATTGTCGAAAATATTTATTCAAGAACACACACAAAAAAAACACAAGAACAAAACTTTTTGATTAATCCAACAAAACCGTTTGAACTGTGCATTTTTATTCTAGTCTTAAGTTGTGTACCCCTTCCCCACTCTCTCTTATTTATATATTACTTTCTTATTGTATTTGTATTGTTTTCAGTTGTTTATTTCTAAGTTCTTCCCACACGTCCCTCACATAAGCCTCACCATTTCCCATCAGCGCATTTTCTTGGCTGAGTTACAGGCACAACTTCTAAGGGGGGCACATCAATCAATCGTTCATTTATGCAGTCAATCAACCGTTCAATCGTTCAATCAATCGTTCATTTATGCCGTCAATCAGTCAGCTTCAATCGCCCATCATTTCATAGCAATGCTTCAATTGATTTGCCAGCTAAACCGACTTCCCCTAACCGCATTTTCCAGATAACGATAACGATAACGATAACAATAGCGATAACACGCTAGGCTATAACAAGTTGCTGACTCAAACCGCAATCGAGCTGCTGCAGCAAACGCCTAAGCCGCACTCACATGCCACGCCCACGCTCAAGCCAGTCAGCCCCCGCCCCCGCCCTCGCCTTAGCTCCAACAGCTACGATGCAAGTTCAAGTTCAAGCTCAGTTCTCCATGCGAGCAGCACTAACAAGCGGGGGGCGGAGCAACCTACAGCAATAGCAGCAGCTGCTGCTGCAACCGCCACAACTAACAAACTTCCAACTAACGCAGCAGCAACAACAACAACAACAGCAGCAGCAGCAGCAACGAGAGCAACAACGAAGGAAGCAGCAACAACAACAACGCCGACGACATCAACACCACAGAAGCCACAACGTGTCCAGACGCAGACGCAAGGCGCACAATCAACGCAACCGCAACATATGCTGGCCAGCCCCGCCTCCGTTGCCGCCCCCGCACCCGCCAAGCCCAGCAGGCAGAAGGCGCTGCGTAAGGGGAAATAACAATTACTGCAACTGCTGCTGCACTACAGCTGCCTGACGCACCTGACGGGGTGCGGTACGGGCAAGAAGCCGCCGCTGCAGTTACAAATCTACGATGAGTCCTTGCCGGAGCCCGTGCATGTCTAGAAAGAGAGAGAGGGAGAGAGAGAGTGAGCGAAAGAGAAACCCCACAACGAAAAGTACAAATTGTAAAGCTGTAAATTGCTTCGAAAATGAGTTAACCAAAAGCGCCTTAGATGAAACTAATTTGCAATAACTTAGCCTAGGATTAAAGCTGAAAGAAGAAACCCCATAGATGATATATATATGATATATATAATTGTATAATAGTCGCCCCCACAAAGTGCTTGCCTAGTTAAACTAATTGAAAAACAAACACAGAGACACACACAGCGATACTGCGTGTAAACACACATTGAAAACATTTCACCACACTCACACAACAAACATATACTCACCACACCACTTACATCGAGCAACACCTAATACACGTTTGACACCTTTCGAAGAGCTGCTGACTTCCGCCGATATTGAGGATGGCAAAGTGGAGTTCGACAAGGCCACGGGCGCCAGCACCACCTACAAAGTGATCGAGGGTGGCTACGAGGTGATCACCACCTCGCCCCAGCCCAACGGTACCGTCAAGACCCAAGTGAAGACCTTCTGGGATCCCAAGCCAGTGAGTGCTGAGGATCTGGCCAAGGAGCAGGCCAACAAGAAGGTGATCAAGCAGCGTCTGGGCAAGGAGATACGCATTGATAGCAAGACCACCATGCTGACCCGCGCCATCGAGGGTGGTTACGAGGAGGTGTACACCACCATCAATGAGGACGGTACACGCAGCACGCGCACCAAGACCTTCTTCGATTCCGTGCCCACGGAAATCAATGACAACACCAGCATCAACACCAAGCAGGTGAACAAGCTGAAGAAGAACGTGACCCGCAAGTCATCTGTGGACTCTACCGACTCCACTGAGTCCTCGTCCCGTCGTGTGGTGCAGAAGGTGCAGAAGAATATCAACGATCAGCAGTCCAACTATCGCGAGGACACCACCATCGAGGAGACACGCCGTGTTACCCAGAACGTTGAGATCACCGAGAACAATCGCACCGTGCGCAAGAACTCGCTGCAGGAGCAGAGCATCAAGGCCGTCACCCAGAGCACCAGCGATGGCAAGAAGAAGAAGAAGCCCAAGTCATCTGCCCCACCACCACCAGCTGACTTTGTGCAGAACGAGAGCACTACTGTGGCCTCGAAGCGTGTGCCCGGCGGTGTGGAGTACACCTACTCGACGGAACTGGAGTCGGGCAAGACGATCACCACATCGAAGACCGTCTACGAAGAGGAGGAGGTCGAGCTGACCGAGGAGGAGATCAAGCAGTACAAGAAGACCCTCAAGGATGCCGAGAAGCACAAGAACGTGACCAGCACCAAGAAACTGAAGTCTGAGTCGGGCACCAAAAAGATTGTGCCCTCTGAGAATGCCGGAGATGTGACCACCGTGGAGACCATCAAGATCGAGGGCGGTACCGAGTACCACTACACCACGGTGACCGCTGAAGGTATTGTGAAGAAGGCAACGAAGACTGTCTACGATCCGGTGCCCACTTCCAAGACGAACCCCGACGATACCGATGAGGAGGAGATCATTGAGGAGTACGAGGAGGAGATCATCGAGCCCGGAGAGAAGACCGTCAAGACCATCGAGACAGTCAAGCAGCTGCCCACCAAGTTCGAAGGTAAGACCCTATAACAGAAATGTACCTACAGGATCTTATTGATCTGGTTACCCTTTTTCCATTCGCAGAGGAAGTTACCATCACCCACGAGAAGAAGGAGAAGAAGGTAAAGAAGTCGATGATCATCAGCAATTAGAGATCGCACGGCCCAACAACAACACCTACACACCTACACACACACACACATGCACGCACAACACAACACAACACGAACTCGCTAGCTTTTGTATTATTGGAAATTTCGGAATTTTGAAATTGTATCTTTCTTTGGCCCCTCGCAACATTTGGCAACCCTAAGATCATGATCAACTACCCTAATGTGTATTTCAGCGCCCAGCTCAGAGAGTTGTCTCTGGTCTTTGTTTGCTTCTCGTTAGCTTAGTCCTTAACTACTGGGGCAGCTACCTATTGCCCTGATTGTGTAGATCCGTAGAGAATGAAGAAAGAGTCTTTTTTTGTAAAATGTTTACATCACAAAATATTGTATTAAAAATTCTAAAATTGAAATCAAACTAATTAACATAATAATAGTACACACTTTTGTTTATCAATAAAACGTTTTGAGTTACCAAAAAATATGCTGCTAGTTTTGTTTTGATTTCGTTTTAAGATCTTTAACCTTTTTACTTCTGCGGCACAGGAAACACAGTCCGAACGCGGGTATCAGTATGCAGGCTAGCGCGATGGCAACAATGTCCAGCAGGTAGAACTGGTACCAGGCCAGATCCAGGCCGGCTGAGACCATGTGTGGCGCACCGCGATGCTCGATGATGTAATCGATCCAGAACATCGCAGTATCCATTGCGTTCATGGGACGATCGCGGAAGATGCGAGAGGCGCGCTTCATGTTGTCCTTGTACTTGGGATTCTCAAGCAGCTCTGTCAGGGAGCCGCGCAACTCATCCTCTGTGACTGTGCGGTAGTCCACACCCAGTGCATAGCCCGCTGCGTTGCCCTTCTTCACGTTCAGATACTGGTCGGCATAGACAGGCATGCCCAGAATGGGAACACCATGATGTACTGCCTCCTGAAAGCCAAAGAGACCGCCATGCGAGATGAACACCTTCACATTGGGATGGGCCAAGATATCGTTCTGGGGGAACCACTTGCGCACCATTACATTATCTGGTAGATTGGTTAGTCTGTCGTCCTCGAACTTCCACATAATGCGCTGTTTCATGCTTTTGAAGACGTTGAGGAACACCTGCAGCTTCTCCGGCGGCATATCTGCGCTGCGCACTTGGGAACCTATTTGAGGAAGTACTTAGAATCGATTCGAGTGTCAGCATGGCTTGAACTTACCCAGACTGAAGTAGATGGCGCCGTGGTAGGCCTCGTCCAAGAAGTGCTGCATGTTCCGGGGCAGTGGCTGTGTTGGCTGAATGTGAAGTCCTCCCACTGGAATCATGTTGATTGAGATGGGTCTAGGTGCCTTCAGGGGCATGTAGGTGTTCAGCAGCAGGGCAGAGATGTTGCGCTCTAGCTGCTTGATGGTTGGCAAGTTGGGGAACTTCTTGGCAAAGTGTTTCCTCAGAATGGCATTCTGAGCCGGGTAGTACCAGAAGGTGCGCATTAGTTCCTCGGTCAGAGAGTTGAAGACACTGTCAATGCGCTCCATCAGTGACATGCGATCTGTGTAGGGTTTCTTTGTGTACGCGACATAGGACCAGGGCGTGACCACGCCCACCAATGAACTCATATAGTTGGAGAAGCCAAAGGTAGAAAGGGTCACCATGGGAATTTGATAGAGATGGCCCAGGAAGAGGGCACCCTCATTGTAGAACTGTTCGGCCAACAGAAGATCGTACTTTCCCACCTTGTCCTTGGCATGGATGAGCTGCAGTACCTCTGGTTGCTTGAAGGCAAAGTCTGTGCTCTCCAGCCCCATGATGTAGACCATTTTGGTGAATGTCAGCGATGAGACGTCTGTCATTTCCAACACACTCTTGGCCTTGGTCAACTCCAGAACTACAATTAGAAATGATTAGCATCCCTCAAGCTGAGGTTGAGTTGACTGGTTGCTTTACTTGTGGGCCAAAAGTCATATTGCGGCAGCAGAACTTCTGTGTAATTGGAGCCCAGGTTCTCCTTTTCCATCGAGAAGGGTGTGATGAAGGTCACCTCGTGTCCGCGCCTCACCAGCTCCCTGATGACGGCATTCGTCATCATAAAGTGACTCTTCCCAGGGTAGAAGAAAGCTGCCAGGATGCGAGATCCTGCCGCGATCTCCATGTGCTGCAGGGCCACCACGATGAGTAGCACCAATTTCCACGCACTTGTTGGCTGCTGTACTCGAAACGAGGATTCAGGTTAGGAATGAGTATGTAAATTCTTATCAGCAAGATAAATCCCCTAATTAATTGAATTGTTTTTATTATTCTAATCACTTTGTTGATCTCGCCAGAATGGCTTTTATTTCCATGCACAATATTCAATTATCTGTTGAAATGCGCAAAATTGTTTGGCTTCTATATTATGCGGGACGCGACGTGCGTCAAATAAATTGATAAATGAATTAATTAAATATAGTATTTTAGATGGCGATTGTATAACAAAAAGATCCAAGAAAGTGAAAAGAAAGATTGTTTTGTTAGCAACAACAGAAGGTGGAACTGAGAGTTGTCAGCTCAAAAGCGGAGGGTTTTCCCACGGAGACAAGTTTGAATATGACAAGATATTGCATATTAAAATATAATAACAAACATAAAGATATACTTAATTTAATTTTATCCAAATGCAATATACATCTATCGAATTAAGATACTGAATTTAAAAAACGACTCAATTAATCAACTACATAATTTTATAGAGAAGGATATCATGTGAATATAGTGTTTTTGTTAGATAAAACACCTCATTAAGGTCAGTTCTGAAAACAGGACGCTTCACATTGAATTCTACCTATACATTTTTAAAGAAACAATAGACAAAGCGACGACTAGATCGTGTTAGCTAATCTTAGAACAAAAAAAAAAAAATTCACTTAAAATTTCAGGTAGCTCATTGTATTATTGTATAAGTTGTATAACAATAACTTATGTTTCATTAGCTCACGACAAAGCAGAACCTAATAAAGTATATCACGCTTTCTATAGGCTCTCATTTTTTACTTGCAAGAAGGATTTTCAATTAGGGAAATTAATTACAGCCTTTTTAGCATATATGAATGTTATTCAATATTTGATCGTCTCACTTGCAGATCTAATTAATACATATTACACTTGCACTTCTTAGTCCTTGAACTGTACTTAGCTTAGCTTAGATAACAGAAGGTCCTCCATGGACCTATTCTACGCACCATTTTGTAGTCTCCACCTTTCACTTTTCGAAGCGAATCCCGATCAACCGATGCTGGCTGTAATTATCAGACGACTGAAATGAACCCAGCAACAGCAGCTTTAACATCAATTTTTGCAACTCAAAAATTATGCGAGCTTCTTGTTATACCCTATAGCAATTATAAGACGGCTCGCAGCATGCGCATCGCCCGAAGAGGTTTTGTGAGCTTTGCGACTTCTGATTAGCGCGGGAGATGTTCCGAGCAAGGTTAGTTTTAAATACATATGATTTAATTAAACGATAAGCAGTGTAATTTCGATGACAGAGCTTTGGGGCTTATCAAACCGAATTTCAAGTGCGCGTTTCAATTTAAATTTTTTTCGTGTATTCTTAAGAAACAAGGAAGCATGTTTCCATTGGCTAAACAAGGTCTAAATTTTATAGTTCATATAGAAATGAGTGGAGTGTTTGTTATCAAAGGAGTGTCTCACAGTCTGTCAACCCCTTAAAGAAAGCAACTGCATATGGGAATAAAAGAGAACACGTTTGTTAATTATCTAATATTCGGCGAATTCAAGGTCTGCTCAACTCGTTCGCTGCACACACTTCCAAACCCCGTTTTAACAATATATCTACATATATCAGCTTTGAATAACAATTGTATTGATGCACTGTTTCGGGTTCCCACTTCTTGCTTCACAACACGAGTTGCGCAGAGCTGACACGAGCACCTGCTCTACACTCACATCTATCGTGCTCTATGAAGCATTGTTACGTAAGTGTGTGCAGATTATATCATATATGATCTGCAAGAACAGTAAGTAAAGTAAAACCAAGTAGGAGTCTTATCATCTCTTAAAGGAAGTCCGAAAGTTTTGTATAGCGGCTCAAAGGATCGGCAAAACTCTTTACTTTGTTTCTTGGCATCACTTTCTTCATGGGAACCGGTCCTGACAAGTTCATTTTAATGGTTCTATCCTATCAAAACATAACATTAGGGGTACCTCAAGGCTACACACGTGCGTTACTCTCTAACTTGTTTATCAATAACATTGCAGAAACTCTGAACATCCGATCTGTTGGAACTATTGGAAGTTCTCTTCAAGATTTAATGCGAGTGGGCGTGATCTACCTTATCTATGTTTCGCAACATGAACTTGAAAATATATATAGAATCCCGCTGTAGAATCATTATTCTGCTTATCTGCCAGATTGAGCGTGATCAAATCCTAATTACGCACGACATTCGACACTTTCCTCGCGCAATCTTCGAACAGGAATCTCGGTACTCTACCCGAAATACTGCAATACTCTCTCCCTTCTTCCCCTTGTTATCGTTATTATAACCGGCATATGTCGCCGGCAATTACGATGCAAATTAATTCAATACAATATCATGTTATATGCGTCATCTGGCGCGTGCTCCCCATATACTATAGACGCCGCTACAGAAGATACTTTTGTTTTTGGCTTATATCAATTCGCATGCGCCGAATAGTTAAGGTGCCAAGCGCATTGTAGAAACGTGTTGTCCCATTGCTAACTATAATTGTAGATTATTTTTAACATTAGTCTAGCTCGGCCTTTGACTTTTCGAGAGACTGTACTTTGTGTTTTCGGCATCTTCCTTCTCGCTTCTTTGCACTATCCGAAAGCAACAATGTCTAACAAACTCACTCGGCAACTGAAAATAAACTTTGATTTCGGACCCGACATCTTACATAGTTATTGTAGTCTAGACGATTGACTTAATTTTGCAAATCATTAAGTTGAGAGGGGTCGAACACTGATTCTTGCGTCAAAAGGTTCTATGTGCCTGTCAAATTTAATTTTTTATTTTTCAATTTTTGAACAAACGCGGAAAGAAATTGCGGACAAACGAAAATCTATTGATCTAAGATTTGTTGAATTGCCGTGCATTCTGCGTGTGCTAAAATAGCACAATTATTATTATTTTTTTTTTGACACTGTCTCGCGCAGTGTCGTCAGCTGGACTACAACACCAAATATAACTGTATTGTTAGACAAGACTGCATTGCTTGCCCGTTAGGGCAAAGCTTTACGCACAAGAGGGGAAATAAGTAACGTCTTTACTGAAAAATGGATACGCTAATTGATTATAAGGAAATGCGGCAAGTAGCTGGTAAATCTCCATTGGAGATCAGGATGGAGTTATTGAATAACGGTCTTCAACGGTCTTCATGCACTGAATCAGTTAACCTAAGCACAGTAACTACGACTATAACGTTTACAAGTGCTTGCAATACTACGTCTACAACAACTGCAGCAATCTGTAGTCCGAGCTCTAGCGAAAGAATTGCTACTAGATTGTCTGATGCGCAAAAACTTCTGGCCAAAGAGAGGAAGAGGAAGACAAATGTATCACCCAACCTTAGCTCTAAAAGAGCTGTCAGAGACGCGAAGCTGGAGCCATATTCAGCAACGATGAGTAAGGCAAACTCAAACAATAGGTTTGCCATGCTAGACATGGAATTGGACGAAACCAGTGAAATTCCACAAGTCTGTAATGACGCCGCTGCTACCTTCTGTGCATCGGTCGCTCCGTATATTCTCAATGATGACCAAATGAGACATCCAACAGTCCACAACAGAATACTGATAAGCAGAATTCTTATAAACAATCAAAACCACCGCAAATAGTGCTGAGCCTCACCAACCTTAATCATATCTAGGTATCACCCTGGATAAACGCCTCACCTTTGGGCCGCATCTCAAAAACGCAGTAAAGAAATGCGGTCACAGATCACAACAGCTGAGATGGCTCATGAATAGGAGGAGCACTCTTTCGCTGAGGTGCAAAAGAGCTGTGTATGCGCACTGTATTCTACCGATGTGGTTATACGGGATCCAGATTTGGGGAACTGCAGCCAAATCTAATTATAAACGTATCCAGGTGATGCAAAATCGCGCACTACGACAAATAACCAACTGTCCCTGGTATGTACGTAACTCCACACTCCATAAAGACCTCAATCTTCACACAGTTGAGGCACAAATTGGGAGACACACAAGTCGATACAGTGACAGACTACTGAATCATATCAGTCTTCTTGCGAGACGTCTTATCCCCGCTCGACCCCTGAGACGACTCAAACGGCAAGGCTTTGCCAAGACAATTGGACAACACTAACAACTCTTCTTTTACGTTCCTACTTCACTCATTTTAACATAGTGTTTGGTAATTCTTAAAAATTTTTCTCCACCCTGTGATGTTAAGATATAATATTATGATATACGGATTCTTCACTTAATAACTATAATAAAAAAAAAAAAAAAAAAAAATTAAGTTGAGAACACAAAAACAATATAAAGTATGTAATGGGGTATGATGAACTGTCGACTCAGTTGATATACTTTATTTTTTTTCATCAGATTTACAATTTTATCGTTTAGTTACTTCTCCAAGACTACTTCGTAATAGTTATAGTATCTTATTCTACCTAAATACGTGTTCCTATGATGTATTTTATGATTGAAAAATAAATTTATAATTTTCATAAAGAATTAAAGAAATTCTTAAGTGAAATTCTGATACCCATTAGAAAAAAAAAAATTAATTTTTCGTTTTGGATTTTTAGCACAGCAGTATTTAAAAGCACTGCCCTAATGTATACTACAATAAAATGTACTGCTTAGGTTAAATGAGTTAGCATAGCATCGAGGAGGCTCTTAACTAGGCACAAACATAGCTCAGTCACCCTATTCCCCCACATGCAGTACAACATAGTCGGTATGCCCTGCCTAAGGTGCTGATCGGAATGCGTAAAATACGACAACAGCAGAACGAACCGATAATAGGTCAGAGGAACAGGCCTAGCACCAGAAGTATTCTAAATCAAACACTGCAATCGCAATGACAACAAAGCCACCATATATAAGAGCATCATAAGAGCATTAATTACGTTTATTATTTAAGTTAATTCAACGCACACGAAAACCTAACGATCCAGAATTAGCTGTTTTAGTTTCTCCTTGACTGCCTGTCGAGACACCTTTCCGTTGGGAGTTTGTGGCAGGGCATCCACGAAATATACGCCGCCATGTAGTTTCTTGAACTCCACCACCATCCGCTTGGCCACATGTTCCTTAACCTGTTCAGAGCTCAAAAAACTGCCAGGTTGCTTGACCACCATCGCAGTGGGAGCTTCACCGTACTTCTCGTTGTAAATTCCCTCCACGCAGACCTCTCGCACGTCAGGTAGCTCTGCGATGGCCACTTCGATGTCGTTGGGCAAATATTGCATTCCCAAACACTTTTGAATATCCTTCTTACGATCCACGATATACAGATTGCCGTTTGCATCGAAGTAGCCCAAGTCGCCAGTGTGAAACCAGCCCAACGAATCTCGCAGTTGTTCGGATTCCATCTGATTACCATAGTAGCCTTGCCAACCACGACCGAGGTTTACGTACAATTCCCCTCTCTCTTCAGGGCCCAGATTTGCACCCTTCTCGTCGACAATTCGCACCCGGATTCCATCTTTTAGTGGTCCCACAGTATTTCCAAGCTCTTCGCTAAAACTAGCCATACTTATCGCTCCAATTTCTGTAGTGCCGTAACCGAAGAAAACTCTTGCATTCTTTAAAAGCTTTTTCATCCGCTCAAGTGTTTCTGAGGCTATCCATCCTCCACTAATTGCTATGGCGTTCATACCTGCCAGTAGTTCGGAAGTGGCCTGTGGACAAGCGACTAACGAAGTGGTATGACGAGGTGCTAGTATAGCTGTATTCACTTTGTACTTCTCCACCAGTTCTATAAAAAACTCGGGAGAGTAAGGCTTCTCCGTCAATATGCGTGTGCATCCATTGACAACACTGAATAGAAATGCCATTAGACCCGAATACCAGTCCATGGTTGAAAAGGAGTGCAGAATTGTCTCGTTGGATAGAAGACTGAAAAACTGAGCTATAAGAATGAATATTATATTAAATTAATTGTAAACTTACGACTCATCTACGACTAATAAATGGTTCGCCATGCAAACGGCTTTCGGTTTTCCAGTTGAGCCCGAGGAGCATAAGATAGCCATGGTCTGTTCACCCCCCAAGATCAACGGTTCTGGTCTTTAAATAAAGAAGGTGAGCTTCTCGATTTGTAGAATATTTGTTATTCTTACTCGTAAAGTTGATTTGTCTTTGTGGGTAGTAACAACTCTTCCACGCATGCAACATCCTGCACCTTTCCGGTCACCGTTATCAGCTCAGGTTCCCAGGCCGAACACGCCGTCTTTAGCTTCTCAAAGTCTAATGCGTCGCAGAAGATAATTGAGGGTTTTGTAATTCCGAAAATATGTCTCAGAGTGTCGACGTCCAGAGTGGGATTGACTGCATGGAAGGGCGTTGCATTGAAGAGACATGCCACAGCTGCAGGTGTTACGAAGGTACTGTTTTGTGCCATTATCCCGATGACATTATCGTGACGTAGACCACGCTTTTTGAACACCTGCGCCAGCTGGACTGACCAATCGAGCAATTCCTGATTGCTTGTGACTTTACCATCCCGTGTGCTTATCTTTGGGTATATTTAAAATTCATATTGATCTATGGTTATGAAATTGTTTTCTAACCTGGCAAATATTTTGAGGATTTTTCAGTAGAGCCTTCTGAATGATGCAACCGATGGAACAATTGAAATCGTACAGCGGTGAACGCTCTTTTCCACTCCAGATACGTTCGTGCTTATTGTAGCTTGTTTTCAGCATTTTTTCAAACGAACCTGTTCCAACCTCTCAGACGGCATTAAATTGTATGAGGCGACCAAATTTCTTAAATAGGCAAAAGCATCATTAAAACCAACAAAATTAACGTATCAGATAGAGCATGATAATAATTATTATGACCCGTTTAGTACTAAACACGTGTTACTTGCAAATTAATTATACCCGCTAGCCATAGAGTAGAAGGGTATCATAACTTTAAGCAAACCGAAAATGTATGTAACTGGCAGAACGAGCCGAGGTAGACCCCACAAAGTACTCCATTAATTTTCAATCAGCATCAAGAGATAAAGTCATGTCCGATTGTATGAAAGTCTAGAGGTAGGAAAGAAGAAGTAGGACTACTAAAACTATTTGAAATGTTGTTTAAATATTGCACGCAGATCAAGCCTATTTTAGATTTTAGCCACGCCCTCTTCAGTACCCGTAAATCGATAAAAACCGAATTCCAAGCGTAATTAATTTTTGGTAAATACAATAATTATGAACGATAAAATATTTTGATAAATTTGGTTGTGATCGGATAATTAAAAAATATTCGAGAAAGAGGTACTAATTTTCAAGCCGCTCCCTTCAACGTATGCAACACAAAATACATTAAACATTGAAATTGTTTTGATCAGGTGGGTAGCGGGAATATCACAGTCGAGCATAGTCAACTGTAGCATGTTTTATTGGTACTATTTGTAATCATATCAAGAGTATTTTGAAATTTATTTAAGCTTATAACATTGGATTCATTTTATGAGGTGAACTATCTAATCTAGTTTCTCTTAGCTTTAGGCTTGGGAAGTTTCACAGATTTTTTCTTGCGGCAAATGAAAATGAGTGCCACGAGAGGCAGCAATATCACAGCCAGTACAAGCCCAATAATATCCAGTAGGTAGAACTCGTACCAGGTCAGATCTAAGCTGGATGAGACCATGTGTGGTGCTCCGCGATGCGCCACAACATAATCAAGCCAGAACATGGCTGTGTCCATTGCACCAAGAGGCCGATCGCCGAACACACGAGAGGCGCGCTTTATGTTATCCCTGTATTTGGGATTGTCAAGCAGTTCCGTGAGGGAGTAGCGCAGCTCCTCTTCTGTAACTGTGCGGTAATCTACTCCCAGAGCAAATCCTGCAGCCGTACCTTTTCTAATATTAAGATACTGATCGGAATAGATGGGCATGCCCAATACGGGAACACCATGATATACAGCCTCTTGAGTACCAAAAAGACCGCCATGAGAGATGAAGACTTTAACATTCGGATGGCTTAGAATATCATTCTGGGGCGTCCACTTCTGGACCTTGACATTAGCCGGCAGATTGGGCAGCTTGTCGTCCTCAAACTTCCAAAGAACACGCTGTTTCAGACTTCCAAATACGTTGAGGAATACCTTCAGCTTCTCGGGAGGCAGATCTGCGCTACGCACCTGGGATCCTGAAGGGAAAAAGGGTTAGACCAAAGAAATACTATAGTATAGGAG
The DNA here is from genome assembly GCA_018904165.1 of Zaprionus camerounensis. Classification (NCBI taxonomy): domain Eukaryota; kingdom Metazoa; phylum Arthropoda; class Insecta; order Diptera; family Drosophilidae; genus Zaprionus; species Zaprionus camerounensis. The sequence goes on from JAEIFS010000037.1 coordinate 2,328,971, forward strand.
TAATCAAACCTACCCAGACTGAAGTAGATGGCTCCATGTTTGGCCTCATCCAGAAACTGTTGCAGATCCTTGGGTAATGCCTGCGCAGGCTGAATGTGAAGGCCTCCCACGGGAATCATGTTGAATGAGATGGGTCTAGGTTGCTCAAGAGGCATGTGATTATTCAGAAGAATCGCTGAAATATTACGTTCTAGTTGATTAATAGTTGGTAGCCTGTCGAAGTCCTTGGCGAAATGTTTTTCCAGGATGGCATCTTGAGCGGGGTAATACCAGAAGAAACGTAACGCTTCTTCGTACAACGAGGTGTACGCGCTGTCAATGCGTTCTGTAAAGCTCATGCGATCTGTGTAGGGTTTCCATCCGTGAGCAACATAGGACAAGGGAGTGACAATGCCCACTAGAGGGCTCAAGTAGTTCGCGAAGCCAAAGGTGGACATTGTGACAATCGGTATCTTGTACAGATGGCCCAGAAATAGAGCACCCTCATTGAAGAACTGTTCAGCCAATAGGAGATCGTATTTATCATTTTTATCCTTGGCATGGATGAACTTCAGCACTTCTGGCTGTTCGAAGGCGAAGTCTGTGCTCTCCAAACCCATGACACATACCATCTTAATAAAAATTTTTGTAGAAATATCCGTCATATCCAGGATAGACTTGGCTTGTGTCATTTTCAGCACTAAGAGAGAATAATATTTAGTTAATAACATATTCCTTTATCCATAAAAGAGGGTGTCGTCTTACGTGAGGGCCAGAAGTTGTATTGAGGTATCAGGACCTCAGTGTAATTCGCACCCAGGTTCTCTTTGGCCAGTGAAAAGGGCGTGATGAAGGTCACTTCATGTCCGCGCTTCACCAGCTCTCTAATCACAGCATTTGTCATCATAAAGTGACTCTTGCCGGGAAAGAAAAAGGGTGCCAGAATGCGGTACCCGGATGAGATCTCCAGCTGCTGCATCGCCACCAGGCCGAGCAGCAAGAACTTCCAAGCACCGTTCACTTGCTGTAGGTCAAGTTCAATGGAAATGTGTTATCATTATATTGTAGTTGTATATTTATTTCCATCAAGTTGCAAATTGTAGCACCCTATTCCTTATCTGGGAACTAGAGTATGTTGACTTTTTAATCTAGTTTCTTATCAGGCCTTGATTACGAGTAATGTGTTAGTTATACCTTGTCGGGAACGTGCTCAAAGTCGCTAAACACTTTAATACAATGGATTCTGTTTTATTGATTACCAATCGAAAACCAGATATCACATAAACTTAACGAACACGCATAATTATGCCAAATGTAATATTCTAAAATTTTCCTACAACTTGTTTATTTTGAAACAAGAACGAAGGCTATTTGCGGCATGCCTAACGTACTATACCCTCGCAGTTTCTTATGTTTTCCGATCGTTCCAATACTAGTGATATATAATGGTGCAGGTTATTATGTTTCACAATGATTGACACTGATAAGTTCACTTATTTCTTAAATTAGAACTTGTTTTTGTATAAATATCTTTATTTTGGCCGATTGTTCCTATGGCAGCTATATGATATAGTGGTCCGATTTTGATGAAATTTTATATGCATGTTTAATATATAGAAAAAGCCCGATTTAGTAAGTTTGGTTGTAATATATTGAAATATAACGAAAATCTACGGATAGTTTGTATGGCAACTATACGATATATCGGTTCGATCCGGCTCGTTCCGACTTGTATACAGTGTGCAGCCATAAGAAGCATGTGGGCCAAGTTTTTTCAAGATAGCTCTAAAACTGAGAGACTAATATGCGTTACAACAGACGGACACTCGGATATACGGACACACGGACAGACAAACAGTTCGATTCCTCTGTTGATGGTGCTTCAGAATATATAAACTTTATGGAGTTGGAGATGTCTCCTAGGAAACGTTGCAAACTCCATGCCAAAATTAATATACCCTCTGCAAGGGTATTAAAACGAAACGTGGGAAACGTTTAAAAATTAGTTTCATTTAATTTACGACAATTTTCAGATGCCTTCAGTTCGTTGTACTCTACAATAAGTTGACTCTATTCTAGGTCAATTTTCTATCACATTTAATATAGGTTTTTTTTACTTTTATTCTTAATTTATTATTATTATTGAATAAATTTTTAATTGAATAAATTTGTTGAATAATTTGCACGCACCATTTTGATTTATTTACAGCTCGACAAAGCGATCAGCACGGCGATCCAACGACAACTAAATCAAACCCGGTAGCGCCAAACAAAACGTTTGTTTCATGTGAACTTATCAACGCGAGGCATGTTGTGAAATTCGCCAAGCGTGTTGTTGATATACCCTCTACCTTATCAGCGGCTGTGGGCTGTTGTTATGCAATGTGCTTCGTTTTGATAGGCCTGCAATGTTCCTTACTTTTGAAATTTGCTATAACAGGATATGCTAGGTAGAGTAAGAGGTCGTTATGATGAAGAATTATATACAAATGACAATGTTTAGTTTATACGCAAACGATTTTGTGCAGGCCTTATACTTTCATCATTATCTTAATCAGTATTTCTAATCAGTTTCGAACATTCTAGTTTCACTTGTCGAACTAAAGATTTCGTGGCAAATCTTTTATAGTCTTCGGAAATGTAGGTTAGCGACTATATCGACTCAGCTGTTTGTGCATTTTAATATGGTTTATAACTTATCTGTACAACTTTATATGGAAATTACTACTGTTCTCTAAACTGATAAGACAATACATTATATATAAAGTAGTATCAAACTGAAGTATAGAAACTTATACTACAATATATTTCAGTCACATACAGGGTAGCGCACAATCAGTCAGTTAGTCAGTTAAAAGCAGTTTTTACGTTGTTTTGTTTTGATTATGTTTTTTATTGATGACTTGCTTTTTTCAACAAATTAGTCGATCGGGTATTCAAGGCAGATGGGCTGTAAGTTCTATAATGGAAATGAACGGCGCGTGTTATCACCCACGTCGGGGTGCCGCCAAACTTCATAGCAAAAACTGTGATTTGCTTGGCGGGGTCTCTTATTGTAGAATAATCCCTATTTAGTGCACCTGCTGCTTGTCGTGACTGAATCATCATGAGTAGCAGTAACCCATAACTATTAGCTATTATTATTAGCTACTGCTAACCAGTAACGATCACTGGATATAAACTAATAATTCTAGTTTCTTTTAGCTTTGGGTTTGGGAGGTTTCACAGATTTTCCTTTACGACAAACGATGAAGAGCGCTAAAACAGGCAGCAGGATGATCGCCAGCACAAGCCCAATGATATCCAGTAGGTAGAACTCGTACCAGGTCATATCCAAGCTAGAGGAAACCATATGTGGTGCACCGCGATGCTCGATAACGTAATCGATCCAGAACATGGCCGTGTCCATCGCGGAGAGCGGTCGATCGCGGAATACACGAGAGACGCGCTTCATGTTATCTCTGTATTTGGGATTCTCAATGAGTTCCGTGAGGGAGTAGCGCAGCTCCTCTTCTGTAACTGTGCGGTAATCCACTCCCAGAGCAAATCCTGCAGCCGTACCTTTTCTAATATTAAGATACTGATCGGAATAGATGGGCATGCCCAATACGGGAACACCATGATAGACAGCCTCCTGAGTGCCGAAAAGACCCCCGTGAGCGATGAACACCTTCACATTCGGATGAGCCAAAATATCATTCTGGGGCATCCACTTCTGGACCTTGACATTAGCCGGCAGATTTGGCAGCTTGTCGTCCTCAAACTTCCAAAGAACACGCTGTTTCAGACTTCCAAATACGTTGAGGAATATCTTCAGCTTCTCGGGGGGCAGATCTGCGCTACGCACCTGGGATCCTGTGTGGAAATTGTGTTTTTTATTAGCCAATGAACTAGTTCAGGAGTATTCAAACCTACCCAGACTGAAGTATATGGCACCATGCTTGGCCTCATCCAGAAACTGTTGCAGATCCTTGGGCAATGCCCTCGCAGGTTGAATGTGAACACCTCCCACGGGTATCATGTTGAAGGAGGTGGGCCTGGGTGGCACAAGGGGCACGTACGTGTTCAGGAGAATTGCTGAGATATTGCGCTCCAGCTGTTTGATTGTTGGTAATGTTTTAAAGTCCTTGGCAAAATGTTTTTGCAGGATAGCATCTTGGGTGGGATAGTACCAGAAGGCACGCAGCAGTTCCTCGTACAAACAGATATACGCACTGTCAATGCGCTCCATAAAGCTCATGCGATCCGTATAGGGTTTCCATCCATGAGCCACATAGGACCAAGGGGTGACAATGCCCACTAAAGGGCTCAAGTAGTTCGCAAAGCCAAAGGTTGTCATTGTGACGATCGGTATCTTGTATAGATGGCCCAGAAATAAAGCACCCTCGTTGAAGAACTGTTCGGCCAGAAGTAGATCGTATTTTCCCACTTTATCTTTGGCATGAATGAGCTTCAGCACTTCTGGTTGCTTGAAGGCGAAATCCGTGGTCTCCAAGCCCATGACATATGCAATTTGAATAAACGTCGACGTAGGAACATCCGTCATGTCCAGGACGCTCTTGGCTTTTGTCATTTCCAATGCTGTGGTAGATAAACAATAGTTTAAAACACTGTTATATAGAAATCAAACTCTGTTCATACCTCCAGGCCACAAGTCGTATGGAGGTATCAGCACCTCAGTGTAATTCGCACCCAGGTTCTCTTTGGCCAGTGAAAAGGGCGTGATGAAGGTCACTTCATGCCCGCGCTTCACCAGTTCTCTAATCACAGCATTTGTCATCATAAAGTGACTCTTGGCGGGAAAGAAAAACGGTGCCAGAATGCGGTACCCGGCTGAGATCTCCAGCTGCTGCATTGCCACCAGGCCGAGCAGCAAGAACTTCCAAGCACCGTTCACTTGCTGTACGTGAAGTTGTAAGAAAATTGTATTATCATTATGTTATCATAGTATTTTTCTGCTTCAACACTTGAATCAACAATTCCACATTGTAGTTAGATTATTTGATTTCTTAACTACTTATGTTTGCTTTTCATTCTAATTTATTATCAGATTGTTCATTATATTTTGTCAATGTACCAAGACTCGTTTCCTTTAAATAAACGATAATTCACAGATAATCGCGGACTTGTTATATTTTTATAATAGTAGCCCTGATCATTTGGAAGGTCACTTTGCATAGTTAATAATAATTTTACGCACCATTTTTTGTTTATTGTAGTTCGACAACCTGATTCAGACGGCGATTCACCGACAACTGAGGCGAATCCGATAGCGCCTTTTAATATGTTCCATTCAATGCGATGCGCGTTGTGAAATTCGCCGAGTGTGTTGTTTATATACCCTTCACATAGGGTGCTTTAGACATTTTCATAAGTTTTGATAAGGTTTTGTTGAGTTATCTCTACGTAATTTCTTCTTATCTCAAAGTCCGGACATTCAATTGATATACAAACCCTTATATATACATAAGATAGTTATATACTGTACTTGGGCAAGTGCAATTTACTCGGATTGAGTGATTTTCCTTGTGCATGACTTGCACATCATCATCTTTCGAAATTTGTTGTAATCAGTTTCGAATATTCTAGTTGCAGTGGAAACTAAGATTTGTGAACTAGTTGATATTATCTAGTAGTGTTGTGTCGTTCGTGAACGGACGAACTAATTTGAACTATTCACCAAACTGAACGAACGAACTAGGTCTGTCTTTATAGTTCAATATAGTTCGTTAGTTCAATTTAGTTCACTTAGTTCAATATAGTTCACTTAGTTCAATATAGTTCACTTAGTTCAATATAATATGTAAACTCTTTATTATTTCTTATTATTATTATGTATAAATGTTTTTGACATACATTTTTTTTTTTTTGTTTAAGCACCTTTAAGTAAGTTTAAAAAATGAACGATTGAACTAAATGAACGACCTAGTTCATTGATTTTAAACGAACGAACGAACTTATTCCTCAAATTGAACTAGGATTACCCAACAGTATTATCTAGGGTAAATGAAAAACTAATGTGAGTATATTTTTGGTATTTATTATTTATTTTTAATTTTTAATGAGTCTTCTATAGTCAACTCTATATTGTATAATATACATATGTACATATGTATAATAAATAAAATAAAAATTAAAATTAATGTAGTATACTTTTCGGTGTTACTTCAATTTACAAATCTGTAAGAAATTTGTTGAGCGTCTCTAAGCGAAATCTATGCAGAAAAGAGGGCACAAAAACCGAGTTTTTAAAGTTAAGTTAAACGATAAAGCAGATAAAGATCTTGTGTAATAAACAGATCAATTGAACATGGGATTGTGTAGGCTTTAAATGGGGTAACCTTGTTAAACACTTAACTTTCTACTGACTGGCACTATCTTGCACCATACATCCAATAAAAACACATTGTAAAAGATGCTTGTAATTATGCTTTTCATGTATAGTTTGGATACGTTTTAGAAATAAAGATTTACTCAATCAGGTATTCGAATGAGCTGCCGAGCCACATTAGGCTGCCAGCAAGTTTGATGGGAGCGATGTTGATAGCAATACTTGTCTGTGATTTGGATAAGCTAGATGACTGTCAGGGGCGTATATTGAGGGGGGCTAATGTGACTTGCTTTTGCGTTGTCGCTTGCCGCTGCCCCGCAGCAGACGCAGCGCAAGTAGCAGCAATAACAGGCCACCCAGTGCAATAAGGGCAGCAAAAGCAATGACGTCCAGTAAATAGAACTGATACCAGTTTAGATCTAGACCAGCGGAACGCATGTGCGGCGCACCCTTATGGCGGATGACGTACTCGATCCAGTAGAGAGCGCTCTTGCGCGGCTCGAGTGGACGATCGCGGAAGATGCGCGAGACGCGCTGCACGTTCTCTGCATAGCTGGAGTTCTCGATGAGCTGCAGCAGTGAGTGACGCAGCAGATTCTCCGTGATGGACTGGAAGTGCAGACTGATGGCATAGCCACCCAGCACGGCCTTGTTCATGTTCAAGTGCTGCAAGGGAGACAGAGACAGAGAGAAAGAGAAGGAAGTTAGAGCTGTATTCCTTTGTCTGCGTTGAGCTACCCCACCTGGTCACAGTAGAAGGGTATGCCCAGCATGGGCACCGCATTGTGCACACCCTCTTGCGTGCCAAACAGGCCGCCGTGCGTGATGAAAACCTTCACGTTCCGATGCGCCAATATGTCCGCCTGGGGCAACCATTTGCGTATCATCACATTCGGCGGCAGTTGGCCAATCGATTCGTCCTCGAATTTCCATAGCACACGTTGCTTCAGTGAGCCAAAGACGCGCAGGAAGAGGCGCAACATTTGTGGAGGCATTTCCTTGCTTTGCACATTACTGCCTGAAAGGAGGAGAGTGAAAGAGAGTGGGGGAGAGAGGGGGGTTTGGTGAGTACGCAGCGTCGCACTGGGCGCATCTGTGCACACTTACCCAGACTGAAGAAGATGGCGCCATCTGTTGCCGCGTCGAGAAAACTCTGCATATCCTTGGGCAGCGCCTTGGGCGGATAGATATGCATGCCACCCACCGGCACCATGGAGTCCACAGTGGGACGTGATGTCGTCAGTGGTGCGTGACTGTTGAGCAGCATCACGGAGATTTGTCGTTCCATCTGCCAGACCTTCGGCACCTCAGCTGTAAATACCCCTCACAATAAGTGGCAACTCTCAAGTCAAGAAGATTCTTGCACAGACTCACCCACCACTTTGCCGAAGTACTGCTCTGTGATGGCATCCATCTTAGGGAAGTAGTTGAAGTACCGATCAAGATCCTCGTACAACGATTCGTAGGAGTTCTTCACACGCTCCATGAAGGACATGCGATCGGTGAAGGGCATAAAACCGTGTGGCACAAAGGACCACGGCGTAATCAGACCCATCATCTGACTCATGTGATTCTCGTAGCCCAGTGTACTAGTCGTCACAATGGGCACCCTGTACTTGTGCGCCAAGGCGAGGAAGGCCTCCTGGTAGAACTGCTCGGCCAGCAGCAGATCAAAGACACCCTCCGTCTGCTCTGCATGGATCAGTGCCTGCACCTTGGGCTGCTTCAGTGCATGCTCCGTGGTCTTCAGGCCAATAATCTCCAACATCTTCAAGAAGTCGTGGTTCTTCATGCGCGTCAGATCGAACAGATGCTGCACGCCAAAGTTCAGCTTGACTGGGGGCAGGCTGGTTAGGCACAACACACACAATACATACATATATAGTATATAGAGGGGGACTCACCATCGTGCCAGAAATCATAGACCGGTTCTATCAGCACCTCCGTGTAGTTGCTGCCCAGCTGCTGCGATGCCAGCGAGAAGGCAGCAATCATGGTGACCTGATGCCCGTTCTCGACAAGTTCCCTAATCAGTGCCGTGTGCATCATGTAGTGACTCTTGCCTGATCGAATTCAAGAGGATTATTACCGGAGTAGAAGCCACAGTGTGTGCCACTCACCTGGAAATGCATAGATTGCCAATATCTTGGCTCCTTCTGCAGGCTGTGGCATTGGCAGCGCTGCCAGCAGCCAGAGCCAGCAGCAGCTGAACGAAATGAATCTCATTGCGAATGACAAGTGAATGCCTTGTGAATCGAACGTCTAATTTGCCAGCAAGTCGACTCTCTCTCTTTCTTTTTTTCTCTCCCTCTTTCTCCCTGCCTGTCTGTGTGAATAGTTTGTCAATTCACCCAGTTGCATCCACAATTCAATTAAGTTTTCCACTCGATTGCAACTGTAAAGTGAAAATTCTAATGCGCAATTTTTCTTCTCACTTTTATATTTATTATTTTTCTGTCGACTCGCAGTGACTCGGCCGAAAATGCCTTGTTCTCGCGAACTCAATTAAAATGTCATTAGAAACACGCACCCTAACAAATTCAAACCGATCCGACACGAGCTCAGCCTCCGTCGCTCTTCTGTTTAATACTGAATTCGCTTTGAGTTGACACAAAACATTAACATTTTGTATTTTATACCTCTAGCTGAGCAAATGTTTGCTCGAAGATAGTGCGAGTTTACACCAGAAGAGAGAGAGGCAGAGAGAGAGAGAGAGAGAAAGGGCAAGACAGTCACTGAGAGATAGATGGAGTGACAGAATGATTTGCATTCGTTAGAGATTTCGACAAAGCAACCACACGAGTGTGATTGAATGAATGAATATATTGATTGAACAAATGAATGAATATACGTACAGTTCAAAGTCAAACTGAACCAAGCCATCAATTAATTATGCAATAACTGTTGTCAAATTTATGGTAATTAGTTAGGGTGTACCTCAAGTGTTATCATAATATATGGCACAGACAAAACTAGTTCTGACGCTGATCAAGAATACATACATATATGTTAATGATATAGTCGGAAATATCTCCTCTCTACACTGCAATTGTATTTTATAGTTTCTTAAGCTGCATAAATTAACAAACAGACAAACAAACTTTCTTCAAAATATGTAAAATTTAATAGAAATAAAGAATGAAGAAAGAACTACAAATGAAGAAAGACCCAATACAAGTCCAACTCTCTATATAAACTATCAGAGAACAGCAGTTTCTTGTGCTCTGGTAGAACGATTATCTCGACTTCATTGCTGAAGTTGAGAATGCGCTGATTATGATCCTCTGTCGAAGGCTGCCATTGTAAATGGGTTGGAATTAGAGGTAGCTGTAAATGATATCCAAGTATTGACCATGCGCTGAATAGTGCAATATTCTTCCGAGTTCTTCTCCAGTTTCCAGGCAATTGAATGACCAAAAAAGAAGCTGAACTCCTCTGCATGGAGTACGTCTAGCTTGATATTATCTGCACAGAACTTTTTACGTTTGTAGCTCAATTCAGATGATGTTTTGACTTTGATCTCGCGTATATTCCAGTGGAGCACCCTTGACTTTAGCTTTTGTGCTTATATCCCATATATATATATATACATATATCCCCTGCTTATCCCACATATATCCCCATTAACCCACATTGAAACTCCCTGCACTTCTTTATCATATTTCCAATGGTTTTTTATTGTGTGTTCGATGCGTATTCCTTGTTAATGCTAAAAGTAGTAAGTGGTAGGCGGTTTAGGCGATTATATAATACATAAACATATACAATACACATACATATTTAGGTATATAGTAGGTACTATATATAGCATAGCATATACATATATAAACTAACTTTATTATGTAAGTCAATACATATATATTCATTAAGTTCGCTGTGAGTCCATGATAGCGAAGCAGCTCTGTCGCTCCTCTCTCTAGGCTCTAACTGTACATCATAATCAGCATAATATATTATTATTATCAATTATCAGATATCAATTAACAATTAACTTTAAATTAGTATTAGACGATTTTCGATAACGATCACATTCGATTCTTGTATCTGTATTAGAAAATATTGTTGTTGCAAGTTTGATTTCAATTTCGTTTTCATTGTAAGCAATTAAGAAAGCTCGTAAATCGATTTGTGGCAAGCTGTGTGGAAGAAAGTGAGGGGGGAGGCTGCATATTGCTTAAGTTATTAGTCTAGGCCTTAAACTAGCTGAAGGGGAGGAGGGGGGATGAAGCTTAAGTGAATCCAATTTATTGTACGTTTGCCGCAAAATGTTGCACATGCGAAGTTGTGTTGCACACACAGAAATAACGCCATATGGAGCAGCATATGGTAGTGTGTGCGGGGGTGTGTGGGGAGGGAGGGAGAGTTTGTGCGTCTGGTTTCCTTCATGTGGCTTTTCAAACAAAGAGTAAACAGGAAAGAAAAAATATCATGAGCCATGATAAATAATGCCGGCTCATAACTAATACGCCCCGTGGCACGTGCTCAGAATGCCAGCTCAGATAAACTTGGATATATAACGCTTCTGGATGAGTCGACCGGCCTTTCTCTTCAGTATGGTGAAGCGTATTAACTGCTAATCGCTAAAATGCGGCGACTGTGGCGGCACGCGTGGATAGAGCTGCAGATGAAAGGGAGGAAAGTCGAAAGAAATGAATCATAATTAGCCACATTCGTTAGGGGCAGCTGTTGTTGCACTTACTCCAAGCAGATTGCGTGGCACGTAGCCCTCATCGCCGGCAGCATTGCGTGCCCACCACCATTCATTCTCCGCATCATCGCCCTTGCGCAGCACGATCAGCGGCTCATTGACGTGGAAGCTCAGCTCGTCGCTGTTCTGCGCCTCGTAGGAGAAGACGGCATAGACATCCCCATTGTGCAGTATGCCCAGCTTCTCCTGTATGCCTAAGGTAGAGTATAAGCAGTTTATTCATGCCTTTCAACTACCTCACACACGCTTTACTTACTGTACAGATACTCGGAGCAGCCATCGAAGCCCTCCTCATCCTCCTCGCACTTCTCTGCGGGCGTCTCATGATCCGACAAGGTGGAGGCGAACAGGCAGGCGCCGCTCTCCACCAGAAACTTGACCATGTTGAGATTATTGCAGCTGGCAGCGCAGTGCAGCGGCGTCCAGCCATCCGAATCCTGTGCATTGACATCGCAGCCAAATTGCACGAGGAATCTGAAAGGGATTAGAGAATGGAATTAGTTGAAGTAGGAAAAAGGGAACACACTTTGTAGACTCACTTGACTATGTCAAAGTGCCCGGCACAGATGGCATTGTGCAGCGCTGTGATGCCCTCATCATTGGCCGCACTGGGATTGGCCACCTGCATTGCTGTCTTCTTCACCAGCTCCAGTTCACCCTCCAAACTGGCATCGAGTAGCAGCGCCAGTGGATCAAAGCTAACACGACGCGCCAACTTGGGTTTGCCAGCCACCACAGCACGTTCCTTAATGTTGCTGCTGCCTCCGCCACTTCCTGCTCCACCTCCACCTCCGCTGCTGCTGCTGTTGGCACTCGTCTCTGGCTGCGCACTCATGCGATCTGTTTCATCCACGCTGGAGCTGCTCTGCGAGTTGCTGTTGGGCGAATGCTGAGGTGAGTCAGCCATGGCTGCCACAATGCTGCGTCTCTCCGGCTGTCGCAGTGGCTCCTTCAGCTGCGCCTCTGGCTTTCGGGCCAGCAGCTGCTGAGCGGGCTTAGCCACGCCCCCACTGCCGGCGCCGCCGCTGCCGCCACTTGGTGTTGCCTTCAGTCGCGGTGGCTGCTCGAACAACGGCTGCTTGCGTATGGTCAGTGGCTTCGCCTTGATGGGCAGATTGTCGTTGATGTTCAACGATTGCAGACCAAAGCTGGCCGGGATCTGCAACTGCGTTTGCGTGGCAGCCTGCGCTGGTGCTGGAGACAGCTCACTAGACTGCTCTGTGGGTGACATCTTGCTGGGCTTGGGCGGCAGTGCAGGGCGTGGATCTGCTTGATTGACCACGTTGGGCGCCACACGATTCACTTTCGGACTGTAGGTGATCATTTTGGGTATAGCGCTGCCTCCACTGACTGTGGTGGGCGCCACGCTGCTGATGGGTTTGCGTGGTGGCACCACCAGATTGCCCACCTGCACCTGCAGTGGCTTTGTCGAGGTGGAGGAGGTGGGGGCGGAGGTGGAGGCGGAAGAGGCAACATTGGACACGGCCATGGCAACTGATTTGCTGACTGCACCAAGTGGCATGCTGTGCACCGTCAGCTGCTGCTGCGTGTTGCGCTCCGAGAGCGTCTCGCTGGTCACGGATATTTCATTCTTCTTGGCCGCCGACAATGGTTGCTGCTGTTGCTGTTGTTGCTGCTGCTGTTGCTCCTGTGCCTCCTTCTGCAGCTTGCCAAGCAGAGCAGCTGAGCTGGCGATGCTCTTGGGTATTTTAGACACTGCTGCAGGTGGACTGACTGCAACTGTTGCTGTGGGCGCTGTTGCTGTGGCTGTGGCTGCCTCTGCTGCTGCTGCTGCTGCTGCTGCTGCCGCTGCTGCTGCTGCTGCTGCTTCTCTGTCGCGCTTCTTGGGTCCCACCTCGGCATAAATGTGCGTGGTGCTGTCCATGGCCTCCGACTGCGCCTGCTTGCGCAGCTCTGCCTCCGACTTGGCCTTGTTGTTGCTGCTGCTGTTGCTGCTGCTGTTGGCTGCCGTCAGCAACTTCTTGGCCAGCTTGGACTCATCACTTTCGCTGCTGCCGCCGCTGATCTTTACATGGCTGTGGCTCAGATCTTGTATGAGCTGATTCTGTTGATTTGTATTCGCTGTTGCTGCTGCATGTTTCAAGTTGCTGTTGCCACTGTTGTTGCTGTTGTTGTTGCCAGCACTCAAGTAACTCGCTGTTGTTGTTATTGTGGACTTCTGTGGCGTATGTATGAAGGGTTCAACGGCAGCAACATTGACGCTGCCACGCGCTATGGCACGCTCGGCAGCACGTCCAGCGGCTGCTGCAGCTGCTGCTGCTGCCAACTGATTGACCTGCTTCTGCAACAGTTGCTGCTTAAGAGCTGCCACGCCTCCATGCTTGGGCGGCACAGACTGTCGTTGTTGTTGCTGCTGCTGCTGTTGTTGTTGTTGTTGTTGAGCTGCGGCTGCTGCTGCCAGCAACTGCGCTGATTGCACATGCAACTGTTGCTGCTGCTGCTGTTGTTGCTGCTGCTGCTGTTGTGCTGTCACTTGTTGTTGCTGCTGCTGCTGTTGTTGTTGCTGCTGCTGTTGTTGTTGTTGCTGCTGTTGCTGCTGCTGATGCGTATTGGCCTGCTTCTTGCGCTGTAGTCGCGTCTGCAGCTCGTAAATCCTTTGATCCACCGAGCGCAGCTCGGCCTGCCGCTGTTGCAGTGCCTCACGTTGCATGTGCAGCCGCGCATCCTGCTGCAGCGACAACTGATTGCGATACTGCAGAAGCCGGAGATAGAAACGGAAACGGAAATGCTTTATTAAGCTGCCGTTAAAGGAGGGAGTTGGAACGAGTGCGAGGGGGAAGTCAACTTACCATCAGTTCACGGCGCAGCTTCTCCAGCTCCCTTGAGGCCTGTGGCGGCAGCGCTTGGGTTGCCCCATTGCCTGCCGCGGCCAACAAATTGACCGGACAACGTCGGTCACGTCGCAGTTCTTCCAGCTGGCGCGTCAGTGCCTCCACCTTGGCCACCGCCAGACTGAGCTCCTTCTCCTTCTCGCTGAATAGCGCACGAATCGAATCCAAGTCATTGCCTGAGCACAAAAGTTAAACGGATTACGGATTAGTTGACATAACTCGCAAATGGTAGCAACTGTCACCCCCCCCCCCTTCTGTCTTCCCCTTGCTAATTCAAAATGAGATTAACCAACAAAGCGACTAATTGAAACACAGGTAAGCGAATAGACAAAAGGTTGACAAGAAAATAGGTAGGAAGAGGGGGCTGAAGAAAAGAACAGAAGGAAGTAAAAAGGATATTTAGAGGCAGACAGAAAGAATGGACTCACAAAGGGATTAGAGAGTAGACTAGATAGTTGAGCTCAAAGAAAACTAAAACAGTAGACAAGGACTAGTCTTGGCTTAGCTGTAACCTTGTGGTCTAGGCCAACCCATGAACGAAGTAGGATTTTGATGAAGACACTTTGAAGAGTAGAGATGATCAGATGAAGTAAAAAGTACGAGATTATATAGCTTACAAGATAGTTTGAGCTTAAAGAAAACTAAAGTAGTAGACAAGTAATAGTCCTGGTTAAAAATTAACATCGAAGTCTAGGCCAACCCATGAAGGAAGTAGGATATGATATGGTGAAGAACTAAGGAAGCACAAAGGATATTTGGCAACAAAAAGAAAGAATTGATTTACAGAGAGATTAGAGAGTAGACAAGATAGTTCAGCTTAAAAAAAACGAAAACAGTAGACAAGTAAAAGTTTTGGTTTAGATGTAACCTAGTGGTCTAGACCAACCCATGAAGGAAGTAGGATATTCATGAAGATGTTTTAAAGTGAAGATAGAAGAACTTAAGAAGCACAAATGATATTTGGTAACAGAAAGAAGGAACTGACTCCCAAAGATATAAAAGAGCAGACTGAAAAGTTGACCTCAAGGAAGACTAAAGCAGCAGACAAGTGATGGTCCTGATTTAGGACTAAGGTTGTGATCTAGGCCAAGCCATGAAGGAATGAGGATAAGTGAGAAGACACTTTAAAGTAGAAAGAAAAGAAGAAGATCAGAAGAAGTATACAGTGTATTTGGGAGCAGACGGAAGGAATGCACTTACAAAGAGAACTGACTCAAAGAAAAGTAAGGCAGTAGACAACTAAAAGACGTGTCTGAGGACTAACCTTAGGGTCTAGGCCAACCCATGAAGGAAGATGGATATGGAAGAATATACTTTAAAGTGGAGACAAGAACTTAAGAAGGATATTTAGACACAGAAAGAGATTAGAGAGCTGACTAGATAGTTGAGCTCAAAGAAAACTAAATCAGTGGAAAAGTAATTACCTTAGGGTCTAGGCCAACCCATGAAGGCAGTAGGATATTGGTGAAGTTACTTTAAAGTGAAAACTGCGCAGAGCGAAGAAGATATGGCAAAAGATAGTTTTTGCTTGGAATAAGACATTAAAGCAGCTTTTAGAATGAGACTTAAGGGGTAAGCAGAACGCAGAAGAAGAGAACTAAGCTAAGATTGTGAAATTCAGGAGTGTAAAGGAGCAGAGTAAAAAAGTGAAACTGCGGTTTGCAAAGAAAACTCAAGATAATCTCAGCAAACATAAGACGCAGCAATAGAGAACTAAGCAGAAGGCTTGAGTGCAGACTTAAGACAAAAAAACCTCAGAGCAGACTGTAGAAAAGACTAAAGCAAAAGGCAATAGAAAGCAGTAAAGTAACTAAAAATGTAAATATGTTAAAGAGTCGACTAAAGAGGGAAAGGAAACTAGCGACAGCTTTGGGGAATAGACACATCGTCCCTCTCTGTCTTTCTCTCTGATGCTTTCCCTCTCTTCAATTGTATCTGCAACTAATGAGCAAGGACACGGACACACGCATCCCTAATCAAAATGTTATGTCACACAGCAGACGCTACCCGCTCCTAGCTTCCCTCCCCCTCTAGGATTCAAGAACTTTTCGGTGCACAACCCTTTTGCATATGATTAACATTAACCGTTAGCTGGCGAAATATCTCTGTAAATTCGCTCGTCAACAGGACGCCAGGATGTCTGGACGTCCTTTCCCCCCTCGTAACGAACGCATTCCGCACCATGCCACATGCCGCATGACACATGCTGTGGCCGCCGTCTGAACTAATTATCGCCCCGACAAGGCGCAACTGAAACCTCATTAACATAACGTTCCTCTCCCCCCTCCTTCTGCTCCTTCTACTGCAACTGTCCAAGTGTGTGTGTGTGTGTGTGAGGTGGCATAAATCGCCAATGCCAGCGGCGTCGTCAATGCCAGCTGGAGGCAAGAGATGAGGAAGGGGGCAGAGTTGGGTATAGGGGCAGCGACATCTTAGCTGGGCAGCCTCACCCACACACAGGCAATCATAAAGGACAACAAAGTGCCACACATACATAAATTAAAGTCACACACAAACAAACACACACTCGCACACACTGTGGCACACACACTATCTGCTGAGGTGGCGCCACTCAACACAGTTTTAACACATGTTAATCCCGGTCTACCCTCATCCTGCCCAAAGAGCGTGTGTGCATGCGGTGCTTAACTCAATTGGACTCATCTTCCCTAGACACGCTGCACTTGTTACCTAATACCCCTCAAGCCCCAACAGACCCCTGCTACCCTTCCCTCCCCTTCCCCTTTCCCTTCCCGCTCGTGGGGTACTTACTCAACGTTACATTGTAGGTCTTCTGCAGATCCACTTGACCCCGCAGTGCGCGCAGTCGTCGCAGCTTGGACTCCTGCGCCTCGACGCGCTCTCGCAGCCGACGCAGTCTTTCCCCCTCTGCACTGGCCACCGCACTGCGCACCTCCTGCGATTTGAGGAAGCGCAGCCGTTGCTCCTTTGTGGCCAGCAGCTGGTGCTGGCTGTCGATTTGCTGCTGCTGGCGCAGCGCCATCGCCCTCAGTTCGGCTGACGTCAGCCTGCTGGGCACCTGCATGTGTGAGAGGAGAGAGATAGGGAGAGAGAGTGGGTGGGATTAGTGTGATTATATATAATACGGATGAGAGGAGAGTGTACGATGAGGGTGTAAGTAACATGTGTGTGTGTGCGTGTGTGTGTTGTGCGCGTCCGTGTGTACAGATCGTTAGAGATTCAGCTTAGGATAAGCCGCTTCAAGGTGTCATTGGCGTTGTCGCCCTCGTCCACATTCACATGCACGTCGTAGTTCTCTTCTTCTTCTCCTTGTTGTTATTGTTGTTGTTGTTGTCGATGTCCTTCTCGTCGTGTCAAAGTGAAAATGAAATTTCCACAATTTATAAACGTTATCTGCAATCGTTACGTTTTCAACTCAACTTGTCAACATCTTTCCCCACGGCCTCAGACCTCAGATCTGTCTCTGGTCACGGTCACGGCCCGTTGGCCCCGTCGGGCCTCCTCGACTGTACCTTCCACTTTGTCATAAATCAAGTTATGTTTATGTGTGTGTGTGAAATATGAAAGCTAATTTGCCACCTTTTTATTTCAGGTCTAGCGGAAAAACCGAAAAAGCATAACAAAAGAGACGTTCGCATAAATAGATTAAACTTGCACCCCAACTACCTTGTCAAAGAGCAACTGCTGAGCCTCCTCTGCATGGCTGAGCTGCAGATTATCGTACAGTGAGCGAAATCGAGATAGCAACTACTATTTGGCATTGTCTACAGCTTAAAAAGAGCAACTTAAGTTAAGGAAGGGATAAACTTAAATCAACTTAGATTGTAAATATAATATACGATATTATATGTTAAACTATTTGATTGAACCTTTGTGTTTATGTGACATTATTTCATTCTAAAGTATCACAGAAGTAAGTGTTGAACTTAAAATACAGTAAATGATATAATAAATTATATGATAAATTGTTACTAATGGAGAAACTCCCCATCAAGTTTAGCCAGAAGAATGGAAATGAAAAACCAATCATGTTAATTTATTAGCTGGCCCAGAAACTATTGCACACTGTCTTTCATCTATAGTACGAGCATATGATATCATCTTATACTCCAATAAATAGATGCAGCCCATGAATATGCTATATAGAATACTTAAACTGCCTAAAAGGCTGCCAATGGATAGTTACAACTGAACCTTAGTTTTTTTTTGTTATCTTTAAACTTAATTTATTTATATATATCATAAGGGATCAGAATACTTATATTTCTATAACCTAATGAGCATCTATGGTTGTTACTTCTCCAAGACTACTTATAAGTAGTTTCTGTGTATTAATAATAACTTAAGTGTAGTTCAGTTTTGAATTGCCAGATACTATTGATTGTTTATAACACTATGGAAATGTCTAAGGATTAGTTAGAGTTTAGTTTAAAAAGTAAGTAGAGACACGGCTGTATAGTTGTAATCTCTTTAAATATTCTTAGAAAAGTGTCGTATTTGAATGTATTATGCATTATATTATATGTTGGATATGTTATATTATACTGTATATTACATAATATATATAGTATGTCTTATAAATACATTCAAAGCACTTCTACGTTCTAAACATTAGTTTTCTAGTTTCTTCTACACTTTCTTAAATTAAACTTTGTTATTTCCTCCTTGTATTGTTTATAGTTTAGTTAAGATACTTTGTTTAACTAAGCTATATCATTTATCACTGTTTCTATTGCTGTTTCTCTATCTCTCTCTTTAGCAAACTTAGCTGCCTTAGAGTTATTGTCTGCACTATTTCTCAGCCAGTTTAAAGCCAGTTTTAAACACTAGTAGCAAAAGTTTGTTTAAATTGACTTGCAGTTGACTTTCTCACTTCTTCTTCTACTTTTTCTTCTCTTCTTCTTCTTCTTGCTTGCCTGCTTTCTTTATCTTTGCCACCTCTCCGTTTCAATTGTTTTCTTGCAGTGTAATTGATGGCCTGCAGTTTACTTACATTAAGCTTCGGCTCGGATGTCACAACTCGTGTGGGACTACCAAAGCCGCCGCCTCCACTGTCGCTGCTGCTGCCGATGCTGCCGATGCCGCTGCTGCTGCTGTTGCTGCTGGCGCTGCCGCTGCTGCCGAGTGACGCCCTCGAGGCGGGCATCATTGAGGCAGGCGGCATTTTGGGCAGATTCCCCGACACGGGACGACAAACGCAGGTTAGCATCGTTAACACTGTTATTGTTGTTGTTATTTCTTTTGTTGTTGTTGCACCTTTTCTTGTTGTTGTTGATTTGTGTTTTTTTACGTATTTCTTAGGGTATATTGAATGTGATTTCGTTAACTTTTCTTGCCTGCAAAAAAGTGTCGCACTGATTTTTTGTTTTTTTCTTTAACTTTTCATTTCTTTTCCTGGTGCTTCTCTTTCGTTGTATGATTTACTTAAAAATGCACTCACAGTTGTAATATTCACGTGTGTGTGTTGGTGTGTGTGTGGGGAAGAGGCATGCAGCACATGTCCTTCGTTCTGCCTGCTGCAGCGTCCTGCGACTTTTCGATATTGCAACTATTTTTGCATGCTGCCATCGCTACTGCTGCAAATTTGTTTTTATTGTTGCAGAAAATATATAGCGAACGTGTAGCCATGACTTGAAGGCAGCCCAGCTGTGGCAGCCCTTTCTCCCACTACTCTCTGTCTCTCTCACTCTCTCTCTCTCTCTGCCTTCCTCTCCCTCTTGTTGCCCTTGGAGCAGCACCCGCAGTCTAGTGCGACCAGCTGCCTTCGCTGTGTACTCGTTAATGGATTTTCAATTCACTGCCTGATTGAAAGCATACTTTCCACCAAGCCACTGCAAGAGTGTATCTGTATGTGTATCTCTGTCTGTGTGTGTGCGTGCGTGGGTGTCTATAGTAGTGTTTGTCATGCGAGTGCCGGGTTGTCACTGGCAACGGGCAGCGTCAACAGCAGCGTGACAACAACAGGCACTGCTCCACGGGCGGCAGTCAGCGCCTCGTGGCACGACAACCATAACAATTAAGGCTATTCCCCAGTTAAGGGCAGTGCAGTTCGACTAACCCGACTAGACAGTTACCCTGCAGCCAGATGCAAAGTGTGCCCCGAGAGTGTGATGCAAGCAACTGCATACAGTTTGAGGGGAGCTTCACTCTGGCTTTAGCACTGTTTGGGGATGCATAAGCTGGCTACGAGCACCATGTGAACCGGCTCAGCAAAGCGGTTCCTTGGGTTTAGTTGTTCTCTATAGTATAAAGGCCAGTACAGCGGGTGTAGACTAGTAAAGGTTGCCCAAAATGTCAATTATGTTTAGTTTGAATGGTTTAAGCTGCCAAGGACAGACCCTGAACCGGTTCACGGTAGAAAACAATGAGAATCTTTGGGTTTCTTTGGTTTACATAGTTTCTAAGCAGGTATAGTCAGTATAGACTTGTAAATGTTGCCAAAAAAATAGCATTTTTGTTTAGCCAGAAAAGTCCAAGATACCAAGGACAGAGTCTGAACCGGTTCAGGATAGAAAACAATTTATTCTTTGGGCTCAATTCAACTCTTTAGTTTCTCAACGGGAAGAATAAGTAAAAACTTGTATAGGTTGCACATAAATGCCAAGTATGTTCAGCTGGTAAGGTTTAATATGCCTCAAACAGAGACTGAACCGGTTCAGGAGGGAATTCAATGAGGTTCATGAGGTTCTTTCGGTACATTTGGTCTCTACAGTTCCCAAGCATGTACAGTAAGTATTAACTTGTATAGGATTTCTATCTCTAAAGCCTCAAACAAGCCCTGAACCGGTTCAGAATAGAAAACAAAAGGAGTCAATCAAACAGATCTTCATACTTAGTGCTAGCAATAAGTTCAGGCCTGTCTTAGCCACCCCAAAAAGCCTCTCTTTAGCATCTATTCCCAAGCACAACTCATACATTTCTGGTTTTCTTCCTACTCCAAATACAAATGAAAATGGTTCAGTTCCGTTTGCTTTGGCATTATGGAAATGCCAACATTTCTTTTAAGTCAAGTTTGGCTTCCTTTTCTCATGAATATTTCCCTAGTTTCGAGTTAAGTTTTATATGGATCATTTCTTGAACCGGTTCGCTGTGCAAAAACCTTTGGGCAACAGCACGAGTTAGGTTAACGGCGAAGTTGCGTGTACATAATCACTCGCACTTGCAGTGGTTCCCTTTACTCAGTTAGAATAGCAGGAGAGTGGGGGGCAAATAGAGAGCGGGGTGCTGTAAGTGAAATGGGAAATACGACAAAGGCGACAGTCCACCATAAAACCGAAGGGTGGCAGGAGGGGGAGTGTGGAGAGAAGGTTGCCCGGCACACCCACATCCGCTCCCAGGAGGGAGGCAACTAAACACTGAGCAAACAACAAAATGTCGTCATGTTGGCAAATGGAAAATGAATGCGACTGTGAGGAGGCCAAGTGGAAATCAAGAGGGGGCAGTGAGAGAGTAGAGAGAGAGGTGAGAAGGGGTACTAAAGGGGTAGGGGGGGGGGAAACTACAATGCTGCGCGACATGTCAACAGCTGCCAGCTGCCGGCACACGACACGACGAGGCTGCACAATTGGCTCTGGTCACACTATGCCGGCATATTGATGGGCCGCACTCAGAGACCGAAAACCAGAAAGGAAATCAGCGTGGGCAGTAAGCGAAAGGGGGAGTGAGTGAGAGAGAAAGAGAGACAGGGAGAGAGAGTGAACTGAAATTGCATTTACAAGGCATTTTGCCGTCGGGGGGAGGGGGGGGAGGAGCAAGCTCAATTTATGGCGCTTTTATGGCTAATATAAGGTCATGTTGTATGTGCTCACACTCGTAAAGGCCCCAAGAAGAAGAAGAAGAAGGACCGTCGAAGCGGAAGAGCTCACAGTGTAATAGATACAAATCAGCGCATTCTACCCTATATGGAATATATACATAGTATATATATGTATATATCTCTCTGCTCATCTGTATGGAGGCATATAAAGCTCAGATTTGATTTGTCTCCTGTGATTGATTTGACTTTCGAGTGGACTCGGTATTTGTGGCTGGTTTGGTCAACTTTTTTGACAGCTCCTGTGGTTTCCTGATAGAATTCCAGTGACCCTCAATGGGCTACACTTCCTCCCTGCACTACCCTCTGCTCCTCCTCCCCCTTTGCTGCACACAAAGTTTCCTCTTGGGTGAATTGAAAATTTTTGGTTTCGCATATTTTCCAATTAAGAAAGTTTGTCATAATAACTCGCTGGCATTTCGATCATGCAACAAGCTATGTGCCTCCACATTCTTGCAACCATTTATGCTGCTGACAAGGCAAAGCACAAGCAAGCCCTGACAGGGGGCGTGGGTAGAAAGGGGGGGAGTCTCAAGTAAACTTTAGCCAAGGAATTTCAAACATTTTTCGCTGGGGAAAAAAAACGCAACTATTTATGTTGCACAGCAGTGTGGTAAGCAGCAGTGGCGTAGTTGCTAAAGCGGGGACTGTAAGGGGAAGGGAGAGGGTAGCGTAGGGTGCTTGCTGCAGTGTGGGTGCTTGCGGGAAGCGCTGGCAATGCCGCAGCCAATATAATTGTACATTGAAAGACGTCGTCAGCGACGTTTGGCGTTGTGTTGTGTTGCTCTTGTTATTGTTGTTGTTGTTCTAGTTATCGTTGCTGCTGCTGTTGTTGTAGTTGTTGCTGTTGTTGTTGTTGTAACTGTTGTTGTTGCTGCTGTGCTGCGCAACAAGCATTTTATTGATTTTAGCCCTTTTAGCAGCGGCCCGCGGGCTGTCAAGGGAGCACAAGTGTGAATGCGACAGAGATGGAGAGTGGGATAGTGGTGAGAAGAAGCGAGGGTCGTGCCCACGGGGGGAGAAGGGGGTTACCACGCTCGGGGCGTCGCGTCGCGTGCGCGCACGTTTATTGCTAATTTTTTTTGTACTTTTCCTGCAGCGTTTTTGTCGTCTCTATCGTCTCCATCGCTTCGTCGCGCATTTCACTGAGTTTTTCCTCTTCCTCTTCCCATTCCCATTCCTCTTTCTATTCCCATTCCCTCATTCTGCATACTCTGCTCATTGAGCGAGGTATTTTCATTTAACTATCCATCAATCTCTTGAGTATTTGCTATTGAAATTGAGAGCGAAAGTGAGAGCAATTCAAATTGAAGGTGCTTTCAGTAACTGCCACAGATTGCAATAGGTTTGCAGTTGCACAGTTCTTAAATTACCCCCTTATATTCATTATGTATAGTACTTTCATTCTACATAAGTTTTCCTTTCAGCAATGGAAATTGTAAGTGATCGAAAACAAACATTGATTTTATAGCGTTGCAGTTGCAGTGCTGAAATTTCGCTTTTCTATTCATTATTGATGGTACTTTCATGCTGTATAAGTTTGCTCTACCGGTTCCGTTAGACCTTCTAAGTACAGCTAATAAAATAGATGATATAACTGCAGAAATTAAAGGTACTGCAGAAACTGTCTTAGGTTCTATAAGGCTGTAGTTTTAGTTCTAAAATTACTCCCTTTTATTTTGATACTATCGTACTTTCTTTCTATATAAGGTTTCTCTACTGTTCATGGAAAGTACTGCTAAAATAAAAGGTACTGCGGAAACTGCTAGAGATTCAATGGGGTTGCAGTAATAGTCCTGAAATAACACTCTTATTTTCATTATTGATACTTCTTTCATTCTATACTAATTGGCTCTACATGTTTCGTTAGACCCTTGAAGTATGGCTATTAAAAGACATGAAGACCTTTAATTGCAGAAATTGGAGGTACTAAGGAGCAATGAATTGCAGTAGTAGTTCTCAAAATGATCTTTTTATATCTATTATTGTCAATACTTTTATTTTGCATACGTTTTATTTACTGGTAACTTTAGACCATTGAGGTATGGCTATTTAAACAAATGGCGGGTTGCAATTACAGTTGTAACTAAAGGAGATTGGATAAACTGACACATAGACAAATAGGGTTTACAGTTGCAGTACCTTCATAGATTCTTTATCTATATCACTTTCATTCTGCATAAGTTCTCTCTACCAGTACCGTTAGACCCTCAAGCTATAACCATTCAAAGACATGATATAATTACTTCCGTTTGCATTCAAACTATGAAAAGTGCCTTCATTCTTTATTGGCTAGCGTATTGCACTGTCTGGTTCACATGCTACTTCTACTTCTCCTTCATTGCGACTGTCTTTCTTTTCCTACCCTCCCCTCCCTGACGCGTTTCAAAAGTTTCTGCAAAGTTGCTGACGCCTCGTCCTGTCACGTCTGTTCGTTGCACATTTTGAAATCGATTACAAACAGGATATGCACTGCGGAAGTGTGTTTTATGCGCAGCAGACGCCGCACTGCAAACACTCGACACAGCACAAGGCGACAGGCGACAAGGGGTCAAAGAGCAAAAGCGCAAACGACAAACGGCGGACAGCAGCTTGGGCGATTAGCAAATTGAGCGGGGTGTGGCTTGTGCGGGGTATATGCACCTGCCGCAGGTGTGAAGGGGATATATACCCTGCGTTTAATGAATTTACAGGCAAATCGAAGATCTGACAACGTGAATACTTTTGCAATTTGCGTGCAGCAATGCAAAGCTAAGGGCGGAGGAGGGTAGGGCAGCGGGTTGTGCAAGGGTAGCAGAGGAAGGCAGGGAGGTAGGGAGGTAGGTCCGCTGCAGGTGGACTGTGACACTGCGACACTGGGCACAGTTCAGTTGCTTTGTGGGTCGCAACATGCTTGTCGAACTTTGAAATGCATTTACCCCCGTGAAGTACCCTCTTAGCTCTACCTCTACCTCTACCTCTACCTCTACCTCTACCTCTACCTCTACCTCTACCTCTACCTCTACCTCTACCTCTACCTCTACCTCTACCTCTACCTCTACCTCTACCTCTACCTCTACCTCTACCTCTACCTCTACCTCCACACTCTACCTCCACACTCTACCTCCACCCTCTCCCTTAACCCTCTACCCCCGCAATGCAAGCATGTTCCAAGTGGTTTCAGTGCTGAGTGGCTTTTGCTGTGCCCAAAGTTTTGCACACTCATGTGCTCTCTGCTCCGTCCACGTCTCCAGCTCCGTCTTCATCTCCAGGCAAGGCAAGTCGTGTTGAGTTGAGGGCTTAAGTCGTCGCTCACGCGAAGCTTCTGCTGCGGGCGCAGCTCAGCGTTTTGTTAATGTCCGTGCACGGCAATTGGCACAAAAGGTAAGGGGCAGACAGAGAGAGGAGTAGAAGGAAGGCGATAGAGTGGTTCACAAAGGAAAAACTGTGGCTGCGTCTGCGGTTCGCACTGTGGCTTTCCATCTTGATTCGGTTTTGGGTTTGGGGTTCAGTTTTGGTTTCGGTATCGAGTTCAGTTTTGGTTTCGTATTTGTATTTGTGTTTGGCAGGCAGACATAGGCAGGCAGGACGCATCGTAATTTCACTTGTGTCGGCGTTTTTCATTGACGTTTCTTTTGCCTTTATTTTTTTCTCGCTTTATTTTTCGCTTTGGTATTTTTCTTTTGGGTCAGTCGAGCTGGCGAGCGAAACGCTTAACACTCCACAAAGTTGCCAGTTGAAGCAATTTTACGCAAGAGTAATTAAAGCGCAGTGAGCAGAGGCAGCTGACGGGGGCTTGCCACAGGGATAAGGCCAAAGAGAAAGAGAGAGAGAGAGTAGGGGGAGGGAGGCTACACGTGAGCAGCCTGCACAGAGCCAGGTCAGCGTTTGTTTATTTGCTGGCTGGTAAAAGCGTATGAAAAACGCGGCCTCAAGGTCGCAACAATTGAATTCGAAACGGCAATTAAAGCAGAAGATTAAATGCTCTCCTCCCAGTGGAGTAATTACATTTGAGTTGTGACCTAAAGTGGATGAGGAGAGGCAGGTGAGGCACACAGAGGGGGGAGGCACACAAATAGCGGCCTTGATGATGAGAGCTTCGCGCTTGACTTATTGATGGCTCAAGCAATGTGCACGATAATATTGATGGGCCTACTCTATAAATAGATTTAAATTATACGATATATAGGTAATAGCAATTACCAAGGGGTGGGGGAAAAGGGGTGACTGGCTTTAAATTAAACAGAGTTTTATGGCCTGAAATCAGTGTGAAAGTAATCGATATTTCACGAGTTGATTCACCTCACAACCGGATACATTATACTCTTAATATCCCATTTAACTATGACTCTCCCTCTCTCCTTTTCTCTCTTTTTCCCCCACTGCTGCCAACTGCCTCTTGCCTGTGCATATACCCCAGATTACAGCTCAAGGATTAAGCAGTGTAAGAGAGAAACCAAAATTAATTTTTTTCCTCTCTCTCAGCGATTTGTGTGTGTTAATTAAGTGCGCCAAAATGATGAACGTGCACGCACACCACAAACACCGCACACACTCCTCTCTTCCTCTCTCTCCCTTTCCCTTTCACTCACTCCCCTTTGCCACTACACTGTTTTTTGTTTGGCAATTTAATTGTCCCTTTATTTTCAATTATAATTTGAAAATTTAATTTAATGCTTTATCGAAGCGCGCCTCCTCATGTTGTTGTTAAATAATTGACGTAAAAATAATAAACAAATGGCAGAGCACCCTCAATACACGCAGGCAATTGGCATGCATGCAGGAATTCGCAGTGGAAAAAAGGTAAATAATAAACAAGCGCAGCGCAGCGCGGCTCGGCTTGCTGGGCCCACTTCCGCGTGTTGTTTTACGCGGCGTATACGCATTAAAAATTGATATTGCTCATACGAGGCAACCAGAAGATCGGTGTGTGCAGATTATGCCACGAGCTAACCGTGTGCCAGGACAAATTGTTACCAATTATTTAGTATAAGGCAGGCTGCTCTTCAATCCCTCTCCCTTCCTTCTCCTCCTTCTTGAGCCTTGCAGTGATTGTCGAGCAAATAATAGTTCCAATTTGCAGGACTCTCGTGCGCGCCTCTGAGAAAGTGCGCGCTATTAGCCTGCATATTTGAGTTGGCTAACTTTTCTACACCCTCTCCTCCCTCTGCCTTCCTCTCTCCCCCTCCCCTGGCTGTACGTCAGCTGCGCTGCTTTCGGCCAACTTGATTGTTCAAACTTTTTACAGTTGTAATTATTATAAATAAATGAAGCGCAATTTGGTAAGCAGGCGCCGCTTTGTCCATCGGGTAGGCTTGACTTTGCACGTCCCCTCTTACACCCCCTCCCTCACCCCTCCAACTCTACACAGCTCTGAGACTGTCCTTCAAGTGCGTCAGTTCGTCCGGCGGCGTCGCTTTTATTATTAACTTGAATGACGCCCACATTTATTCAGTTGTTCATTTGCAGCGCGTTTCCGAGTGGAATAAAACATCAGCAATGGCAAGTAAACGCCCCGTTGCCCCTGCCCCAGCCCCTGCCCCGTACCCCATCACAGTTACGCCCCCCTTGAAACAGCTTGACATGAACTGAAATTAGAGCAGCAGCTCAGACCAGAGCAGAGCAGTCTGTGCCAGAGTTATATGTATATACATCTGTATATATGACAGCTGGCTCCACATGACAATTATTCAAATGTTCTTGCTAAGGTTCTCATATTTTATATACCCTGTAGTCGTAAAAGAAGGCAGAGGGTGTGTTAAAATAGGGGAAGACGTTGAGAAACTGAGCAGAAAGAGTTGAGGGTATTCTGCGGGGAATGTGGGAAGTGACATTAGGCTGAATCAACAGAAAGAGCTAAGTTATGTTAAGCAAATGAAGGTAGTGAGGTTATGTTATGGAAAAAGTAAGGTTAGGCTTGAAATATTTAAAATATTTAACCAATTTAGAATTCCGATATCAATCACATTGAGGTTTAAATAATTATATCAAATAATATAATATAGAACTCTCAATTAATATAATATAGAACTCTCAATGTTGATATATGATGCTTAACTATGCATTGAACCTATATCAAGTATTGAGGTAATATTAATAGAAACACAGTTTCCGTTTAGAGTTTCTATATCAATCAGAGATCTTCATTCACATCTATCAACGTTCTGTGTGTAGAATATTTCACAGAAGTGAGGTTATGTGCAATCAATAGTAAGAGTAAGGTTATGTTGAACTAAAATCTGAATCGAATCTATTAATGTGCAATTAACAATAGAAGTAGAACTAAAACCTGAATTGTGGTTATGTTGATCTATTCTATTTATGTGCAATTAATGATAGAAGTAAGGTTATGTTGCAGTAAAAGCGGAATTGAGGTTATGCTTATCTATGCATTCAATGCATCTATTCATTCTAATTATTCGCCTACTTTTTACGGCATATCTTCATACCCAACCTCTATCATTCTCAGCTTCATTACTGACCCGATTTGCAAATGGTTATTAACTGCAAACATTCCATAAATTACATAAGCAGACTATTTAAATTATTGCAACATATAATAAATGCACATAAAATGTGCTCATCGAAAACATTTATGAGCATTTATTGTGGGCTTTTCCGGGTGGGCGACAATTAAGATATACCCCAAAAGAAATAAGAATAAATCATGACTGGGCTGGGCTGGACGTGCACATTCATGTTCACTTGTACTTGAGTTTGGTTTTTGCAAAACCTCATCTGCAATCTACACAATGAAAACGAGGCATTTCTTATCGCGCTGTCCAAGTTGAAATTGCACTGAAATTGAGTTAGCCATAGTAGTTCCGCATTTTTGGCTAGAAATATTTCCGTATTTGGCCAAAAGACAATACAGACAAAGTTCAACAAAATGAAATTTGTATTTTCATAGAAATTTTCCATTTTCCACATTGAGTTGTTGTTGCTACTCTTGCTGTATTTCAATTACCAACTGAATTCGCTTCTATGCAAAATAATGGCTATAATAATAAGAGACAATGTGACAGACAGATGAGACCGGGCAGGAACAGGGTAGACGGTGGTTGCTTTGTGGCAGACATTGAGTCGACCTTGAGTTGCCGCTTCAACTTGTAATTGGCCCACTGAGTTAACTGTTTGCAATTTAACTTTTCCCGGCCCACTGCACTACTGCAAGGCAGAGCAGGGCAGGGCAGGGCAAGGCAGGCAAGGCTAATTATCCATTTGACCACAAACTGTCCGAGAAGAGTCAATTTATGTGTGCAATGTGTTGGCAATCAAAAGGACAAGGCGCCACAGTGAGAAATGGAGAGAGAGAGAGAGAGAGTGTGTCTGATTGATAGTTGTGTGTGCACGAGCAGTTACGCTGTAGTAAACCGAATAGAGCCTGCCCTAACCTCACTTACTAACCTATCCTAACCTCACTTAATAACCTACCTTAACCTCACTTCCCCTACACTGTTAGCGCGCTGTTAACATGCATGTTAAACGCAATTAACAGCAGCTGTCACACACTGTAGTTCGATAAACTGATTGTTATTGAATATAATACGCTTACGTAGGCACAACACGTACGTTTAATATACCCATTACACAGTAGAAAGAGAGAAAGAGAGCATGGGCAGAAGCAAAAGTAGTAGCAACCACAACAATAACAGCTCAAATGTTTAGCCTGCCGCTTGATTAAAATAACATTTACGCAACAATGCAAAGAACAAAGAATACAACAGAAAACCAAAACCAAGCAAACAGCCTGCAGGGCAATAGAGCATAGAATGTGGGGCAGAGAGAGAGAGAGAGGGTAAGGAAAGTGAAAGTAGACAACGTTAGGGACTGAGGTTGGAAGCAGACAAGTATACGAATCCAAACGGATTCAGCAGCAGCAAGGAGGACGAAGGCAAAACCCACTTGCAAACATCAATTGAACTCTTTTGTGCAGCTTGGGGCAATAACAATAACAACAACAGTAACAACAACAACAACAAGCAGTAGTAGAACAGCAAGAGCAGTAGCAGAATCAACGACTGGCAACGGCATTTATTGTCTGTAATTCGAAATCAATCAATATCACGCATACGCCACGTCTGCCCACCAAATCAAACGCACACCAAAACTTCAGTACCCTCATTCTTGCTCTGTCTCTCTCTCTTTCTTCTACGCACACTTGCCGTCTTTGTCTATCATCTGCTTAGCGCCTATTTAATTAAGTTAATGTAGTTAAATCTGCTTAAGCAAATATTTTTAGCTGCTCAGCAGAGGCAGCAGAGGCATCCAGCCACTGCCCATTCAACACAATGCGAAGAGATAAAACGCCAGAAGACCCTCTTTTTCTCTCCTCCCTCCCTTCGAGAGTGGCACTAACCACCGTACCGGCTGTGCGCTTGGACTGTTCCCCGAAGTAAAGCAAGTCAAAAGGCGCACACAAAAGGCATTCATTACATGGACAACGATGGAAACTTGCTGCAAACTTTTTCATCGACGACGACAGATTTGCGACATGAAACTCAACCAGAAACCGAATCTGAAGCTGAAGCTGAGCTGAAGCAGAGCTGAAGCAGAAGCCAAAGCTGATACGGCAATGGAGACGTGGACGCAGCAAAGCTAGAGTCATTAATATTAAGTAATCGTGAAGGATGCGCTCTCTCGCTCTCTGGTGGATAATACGTTGGGTTGGCCAACCAAGCGGACCACACCATAATCAGTACCAGAGAGCTAACCTGTATATACCAAAAGTTCATGAACGCCCACGGCCCACCACACCCCTCTTTCCTACCACCACCCACTGCCAAGTGACCATGAACATTGCCAAGTGACCATGAGTGACCAAAAGTGTTTGTCCTCTGGTCGTAAATTCACTTGCCCGCCCCTAGAGTGGGCCAGAGAACGTTGTGGAGAAACAGTTATGAAGTGACCATTCTCCCTTTGCCACCCCTTCGAATGCCTCACAATGGACAGATTAGTGAAGTGCTAAGAGTTCAAATGTGTTTAGGACCGATGGAGCACACAAGAAATAGAAACAGCACCAGCACCAGACCAACAAGACTGATTCTAATGCCTTGTGATGGGCCTAATGGGTGAATACGTCAAGTGCTAAAAGGTAAATCATGTGTCCACATTCTTTGGCTTTCCTTCAGAGGGGAAGTCTAGGGTAGTTAAAAGTAGATTAATCTACATACCAAAGTGGCAGCACATGTCAGATCTTGAACTGAGTTATACTCGGCATAAGACTTTGGTTTGTGTGCTTAGGTCAGTGTCGATAACTTGTTAGGTTAGCAAGGGGGAAGTAAGAGAGGGTAGAAGTCTAATTATGTATGTCATCGATGGAGCAAAGAAACTTAAAGTATGCATATGTTGAAATATATAGAAGTTTAACAAATAGATTTATAATTTTAATAGCTTGGGCTGAGATCCAAACATAGTTTACTATCGATAACTTGTGGAGTTTAAAAGTGAAAAATGACAATCTATTTATATAAGAAATATTGTACAGACAAAGGTGGAGAAGGAATATATCTTATAATGAGAAAGACATTCTAATAAATTTGTAAAACCTTGAGTGCATAGCTTACTATCGATTACTTTTGAGAGAACAAAGGGGGATATTCGGATCGAATTATGTAAGAAATATTGTAAAGGCAAAGAAGTTGTGAGAAGGAATACATCCTCATACAAGAAAGATCAAGAAAGATTAATAGTTTTATAAGCGCAAATTGAGTACTTAGTTTACTATCGATAACTTGTACGGTTACAAAGTGAAAGTAAAAATTCGTATTATATGATTAATACTGAAAAGAAAGTAGGTACAGCCTTTTAAGAAGCCAAAGAGATTTGCTCTTCCTTTCTTAAACCCAACTACGTTCATTGCTTACCAAACTATCGATAACCTTCACCTTAACCTATTCAACTGTCTAATGATATAATCAATAGTTGCAAAGAACTTTTAGCAACGGCATATGATTTCATAATTAGCATATGCTTATCCCTATTGATTACCAACGTTTTCCAACGTGCTTCCTATGGAATTTGACAAAGTTTTCCCCCTTCTTAATAATTGAAGAATAATTTAAAAACTTTTACGATATGCAAATTACGACTCAGCGATAGTTTGTTCTTTTTTCATGCCCTCTCTGTTTTTTTTCAGTAATCTACCTCGTGCCTAATGAACTGTTCCATCTTGTAGAGAGCAGACATAGCCTACCTATGTATATCTTGGGCCCTTTGTGTTGGAGTTTATGCAATTAACTGAGCTAGCCCGGCCTGGGCCTACCTGGAACTGAAACTTTTTTCATTACGAGCCTTTTAGTGGAGGGTGGGGAGGGGTGGTGTCTCTTAAAATGGGAAATGGTTAAAATTTATGTGCCAAAGATATGTATGAGCGTGTGCGGGAGAGAGTCTCCTTAGGGGCAGGCCGAAAGGAGAATAAGGGGAGAGAAGGTACCTTCTCGCATGTGAACTCGTCGTGGAGTGGCATTTAACGCAATTTGTGCCAGCTGTTTGGCCATTTCTCTGCCCGTTTCGGTTGTGTTTGTGTGTATATTTCGTATATTTTTAATTTGACCTTAACTGAAAATTCAAATTAAATGAACGTGTCGTGTCGTGTCGTATCGTATCGTGTCGAGACGAGTCGTATACAGAGAGTTACAGCTCTGGCTACGAAATTGCACATTAAGCTTAATTAAGAAATTCATTGGCGTGTCCTGTGAATGCGCCCATGATGTACTCTGTGGCTAATGGCCAGCACTTTAAAGCCGGCCCAGGCATGTTAACTGTAAAAGGCACATCAAGCGGCAGAGCAAGAGAGGGAGAAGAAGAGAGAAAGAAAGGGAAAAGCAGGAGAGACTGAGCTGGAAATAGTTTTGCCACTTTTGATTGCCGGCGGAGCTGCAACAATTGCACAAATGTAAATAGAATTGCGGCTGCTTTGGGGCCAGTCTGAGGCGCACTGAGGACGAAGGCAACCTGGTGACTACCTGGTGGCAAGCAGAGGCTACCTGGACCTGGCCGCGTCGCACACTTAACAAATTAAAATGCCGCAACTTATGCAGGGCACCCCACAGTGGACACTGCTGCAGTCAAGTGGGCGTGAAAAGCAAGGGGGAGGGGAGGCGAGGTCAGCGGGTGCACCATACGGGGTGCAGCTGAGTGCGTATTATCTGCTTGCTGCTGCTGCCACCACTGCCAACGTTGCTGTGGCATTAGAAATTATAGCGCCGCATGTGGGCCGAGTCGAGAGTTCGTAAACAAAAAGCCACGAGACAAAACATAATTTATGCAGGCAAAGCAGGAGGAGGGGGAGTGTTAGAGGCAGGGGAAGAGGTCAACATGCAGGTGCATATGACCTCAGCAGAGCGATAAACAAAAGCCAAACCGCGAGTGGGTGGAGCGCGTGTTGCACCCCAATCCGCACTTAGATCGTTGTCTGTAATGCAGGCACACGCGGCCACGGGGCGTATGAGCACTAAATTTGTGCAAGGGCGGGGAGTATCTGCTGCAACGGCTGCAGTTGAAAATTGCGCTCATTAAGCAAAATTCAAGGCAGTGGAAAGAGGGGAGAAGGTGGCAGGTAGGCGGGGGCAGCAATTCTATGATTGCAATGAGAGCGCGACACTTGAAAACTCAGCGAGAAATCAGTGCAAATTGCAGTGGCAAAGGAAGGGGAAAAGGTAGAGGAAGGCAAAGGGGAAGATGGAGGGCAAGGTAGAGGGGCAGCAGCTGCACGCAGCCAGGCTTAGCAGCATGACAATATTGATTTAAATGTCATAAACACCTCAGAGTAGCGCACAGAGAGACACGCAGACACAAGTGGCAAATCCGTGAGATACTTTCAATGTTGCACAGATATAAAGTGAGGAAAGCGGAAGCAGCAAAGTCAAAGCAGGCAGGAGAACAAGCAGCAGGCCGGCACCAGGTTGTCTTCCTGCTGGGTGTGTGTGTGTGTGCGGAGGGGGTGTGTGCACAACACACTAATGTGTGTAATATGCCACACACGTAGCCAACTATTAACTAAAATGGAGCGACACACAAATGACAGGCTACACACTTAACTGAGGCGGAACTCACAACGTAACTGTAGACGAACTGGTAGGGATCGTAAATATCAGCAGGATATGCAGCCTGGAGGAGCAACAGTCGGAAAAAAAATCACAGAAAAAACACAACAACAACAACAACAACGGAAATGGAAAGCAACATAAGAACTGCGAGCTACGTTGTCATTTGTAACAGATGCGGGACCCGGCCACAATTGACTACACACAGACACATACCGGGGCATTCTACTAGACACACACTCCAGTACACACACTGCTAGGCACACACAACAGTATACACCGGGGCACACCACTATACACACTCCGGGAACAGCAACTGACAATCTGCATAGGCCTCATTCCCGAATTGAATTGGGCGCCAGAGCAGGCACATTTATCAGTTATACCATAGTCTCTGCCTCTATATAAACTGCCTGTATTGTCATTTGTGTACCCTTACTAAATGCCACGCCTCCCTTCAGCGCCCACCTCTCGCTACTGCCTGCTGTGCGTAATTGCGACCAAAGATAAGCGCTTTATTACCGATTCACTGGCTTTTATCGCATTTTAATAACTCACGCAATGCGATGCCACGACCAAGAATTTACGTCACGTTACACGTTTGCCGTTACGTTACGCTCTTACGTTATTACGTTACGTTACGCGCGTACAGTTTAAGTTGCGCTGCTTGCTGCTGCTGCTGCGTTGCGAACTGTCGTCGGCGCCAGGCAATGCACAACTGAACAACGAAACCGAAGGCAGCAGCGACAAGCAGCTGAGACTGAACCGAAGGCACACGAAGTCAAGCCGAGCCGAAGCTGCAGCTGTTCACACACGAAGGGAGGTAGCAATGTATGTGTGTGTGCTGTGTGTGTGGGTGCAACTGCTCTGTAGATACGCCAAGAAGTGCGTCAGGAAGTGCGTGCAGTGATTCAAGAAGGCATTAACAACGTTTTTGGCAAACGCGGTTCAAAAGTGGTTCGCATTCGGTTCGTTTTAGGTTTGCTTGAGTTTGGTTTCGGTTCGGTTCAGGCACTCGAGTTAATCAGCTAAAATTTGCTATATTAACTGGCGGTATTAGGCAAGACAAGGCAACGAGTGTGTGTGTGTGTGTGTGTGTGTGTGTTTATGCTAGGCTAGAGGAGCTTAAAAAACATAGACTAGGCATGAATTGTAAGCTACTGCCAAGTACTTTCGTGTGCGTATCTCGGCAAGTACTTGAGCTAATCAGTTGAAATTTGGTTTACTAACTGAGGGTATAATGTTAAGTAGGTTGTTATTTTTAAAGAGTTCCCTGGAGTAAAGATAAAAGGGATATTGGGTTTTTCGCTTTGAAATATAGGGTATACGAGAGGTGAGTAGAAAGGGATGATAATATTCTATGATTCTCGTATCTCTTGGACTAACATAATAGTAATAGCAGCTGAAAATATAGTAGACAGTTCATAAATTATGAATAGTAACCTATTTTCAAGTATTCGGTTGCGTATCTCGGGAAGTACTTGAGCTAATCAGCTGAAATTTGGTTTACTAACTAAGGGCTTAATGTTGAGTATAAAGATACTTTGTAGAAGTTCGTAACAGAGAGGAAAAATAAGATATTGCGATTTGTTCTTGATATATTTGAAATATATGAGGTAAATAGAAAGGGATAATAGGTTTCTAAGCAATAAATATTCCCAGTACCTTTGCAAAAGTAAAAGAAGCTTCAAAGGCAGTAAAACTATGAATTAAATGAGAATTTAAAATTCTTTTCAAGTATTCGAGTGTGTATCTCGAGAAGTAGTTAAGCTTATAAGCTGAAATTTGGTCTATAGATAAAGGTAAACATGTTTATAATGCAAGTATTTTAAAGACAATTGTAGGAGGAAAATAAAAGAAGATATTGAGTTTTTCTTTTAAATATTGACGAAGTACTTCAGCTACATAGCTGAAATTTGGTATACAGACTAAGACTATCATAACTAGTATGTAGGTAACTTGATATAAGTAATTAAAGGTGCATAAGCATATAAATTACAAGTATTTCCATAGTCTAACTTGGCAACAAGTCTAACAATACATATTTAAACTCTAAAAACTCTACATATTTCAGATGCTCTCTATACAAAACTAGCGCTGATCAAAAGTAAACTAAATAGTTTAAGTAGCTACAAAAATAATGGTGTACCTAATAGAAAAACTTTAGAGAGTTGTTTTAGAAACTGCTAACAAAGAGTGCAGAATGCACAATGTGCATAAGTTTTATGGTTTAGAATTTCGCGAAAGTTTTTTCTCCCTTTAAACCCCCCCCCCTCAAACAGCCTTAATTGGCTTGCACTCTTTGACTGTCGTTTTGTTCAGTTCAGTTTTAGTCTGCTTCAGTTAGGTTCGGCTCGGTTCTGTTCTGTTCAGCGCAAATTAGCTGCCTGCTCGGCCGTTTGTCATTTTTGCAGCACAAACTCAACTAAGCCTGGTCCCCTCTCTCACCCCTCGCACTGCGTGCACTCTGCTGTCTCTCTCTATGAATGTGTGTGTGTGTGCCTTCTCTCTCCTTCTACTCCCTTCTTTCCACCTTCTAAACTGCTACTGCAAGTGGAGGGTTGCGCTGCCTGCTGCTGCTGCCTGCCACAGTTTGTTGCAGCAAATCATTGCCGACTTTTGTGCGCAAATATTTACGGCAAAGTCAGGGGACGACTGAGCTGAGTGGCAGCTGCTGCCATTGCCGTTGCCCTCCTGCTGCTGCTGCTGCTGCTCTTGCTGCGTGGGCGTCCTCAGACTAAGCCTTCTCCTTCGCCAAAGAGAGCGTGAGACAAAAGGATATGCGTCTAACGGCAGCGACAACAACCTGTCACAGCGACAGGCACAACAAGACACACAGCACACCCAAAGTACACACAATGCGACATTAGCTCGTCGTCAGGTCAGCCAGCACACACACATACATGTCTGAGAGTGGCAGCCCTCCGTTGCCCCTTGCCCTGTGACCTCTAAACAAAAGTCGAGCTTGTTAAGTAGCGTCGCGCGCGGCGTTCGCTTTTTCATTTCCACTCTACTTTTTTCTTGTGCCACCAGGGAATCATGTGTGTGTGTGTGTGTGTGTGGGCGTGGCTAGGGGGAGTCTGTACATATGTCTTTTTGCAAATTAATTTATAAACACAATTGACATTGAGCTCAAATGTAAATATGCCGCTGAGAATGCTCCTTGCCGTGCATTAAAATTTCAAGCGCCTCTCACTGCGTCACATCTGCAGCTTGAATTTGCATGTGTGTGCGTGACCCCATAAATGTAACTGCCTGTGTAACTTGTGTTGAATGTATAGGGTGTCCTCTCTCTCTCTGTGTGCGTGTGTGTGTGTTTGCCTGGTTGTGTTTGTCTTTTGCCCTGGCTTGGCATTTATTTAGCCAACCTGACGTTGCACTTAAAGAAATAAGCCAGCAAAATGTTGCGTCTACACGCTGTCTTGCTCTTTGTCGCCCCATATCACTCGCCCTCCCTCTCCATCTCTCTCTGTCTCTCTGTTCAGTCAGTCACTCACGTTTCGCTGGCATGTCACCTGCAATACGCTGCGTATGCGTAATAAATGCCAAAACATTTGTTGACTCATTTCCAAATTCGAAAACTTGCCAGAGCAGCTATCTAAATATCCATCTCTGTCTACCCCTCTCTGTCTCCCCTCTCTCTCTCCCCTCTCTCTCTCCCCTCTCTCTCCCTCTTCAGCTGCTACTCAGTGTTGCATGTTGCATGAGTTGCAATTAGGCGAACTGTCACAAATTGCATTTCCTGCCTGACAACACACTATAACATATTCGTCTCCATTGTCTGACTAGAGTTGCCTACCAGTTTACCTCTCTCTCTCTCCCCCTCTCTCTCGCTCACTCTCTCCCTCTCTCTGTGTCTCTGCTGTGCTTCTCTCTTAATTAATAACAAATTTAGTTTTCGGTTTGAATTTTCTACTCCGCATTATTATTATTCTGTTAGATACTAATTAAAGTGGTCACCTTTTCCAATTGTTTTTCACTTTTAATTGGCTGCATCAGTTCGAGGAGAACTTTCGCTTTTTTTATACCCTCCCCCTGCTCTTCTTCTCTTCTCACTTGACAGCTGTCAGAGAACTTTGAATCAGCCCCTCTTCCCCCTTCCCCGTATCTCTCGTTAGCTGTCTGTGCGAAGCTTCTCTCTGCCTTCGGCCTCAAACCCTCAAACCTCGCTGCACAAAAATAGCCTCTTTTTGTTTGACATATTTTCAGCTATTGAATTATTATTCTATTTTTGAGTAATTTAAGAACGTATAATTAATATAATAGGTTGAGTTTATGACACAAATTAGCTTTAATTGGGGTATTCCATCAAGCGATAGCTCCTTTGTAGATGGAAACAAAGTTTCTTTGATTGAAATATTCTACTTTATGCACATGTTTTTTTTCTTATTTTACTTTCTTATTAAAAAAAACATATTTATTAATTTAACAGCATATACAAATTTTACATGACAGCAAATAAAGATAGTTTGGGTGTTGCAGTTAACAGAATCTTCAAATTGCAAAGGCAAAAAATTTACCCAAGTAAAATAACTATTTGGAACATATTTTCTGCTCGCAGTTTCAGTTTTTAGTTAACTTCATAATGTATAACATCCAATCCTATTTAAAACAGTATTACAATATTATTACTTAAGCTAAGTATATCTATATAACTTCATATATAGTTAGTATATTTAGATCAGTTCTAAAGTTTACACTGAGTTCTGACCTTCTTCTTTTCAATTACCAACTGCAGTTGAGAGAGGAAGAACTTTCCCTCCCTGCCTGCCAGACAGAAATCAATTTAATAATCCCTAAGCACATTATATAGTCTATATATATATATGTATGTATGTGTGTGTGTGTGCTACCATTAAAACTGTAGCTAGCTTGGAGAAAAGAAAACTGACTGCTAGCAAAACATAATCGTAAAATTTCACTGTAATCCCACGCCAAGAATTTCGGCAACTTTGCTTACTTGCTAAACGGTTATTAACTTTCGTATGTGTTGCTAGCTTCCTTCCCCCTCTCTCCCTCTTCCTCTCTCTCACTCTACATCAGCCGGCAAAGGCCACTGCAAGAAACAACAACAACAACAACAATGACAGGCAAGTTTATTACTAAAATACAGTCATATAAATTCGTGTGTTTACACCACGAAACGTGATGCCGATGAAGCAGCTGCGGTGGCAGCCAGGCAGAGGCAGAGGCAGAGCTAGTGGCAGTGGCAACGCTGCCTTGGTTGCTTCGCTTGTTTTGGCAACAACAATAGGAAGCACAACAACAAGGAGGTGCAGGGGGGAGGGGAGTAAAACAACCTGTCGTTGACTTTCAAACTGATTTGCAATTTTATAAAGAACTTGCCGAAGATGAGCATAGAGAGGGGGGTGGAAAGGAGGAGGCAGAGGGAGGTTTACCATGCAGAGGCATGCAACAAAACAAAGCCGGCTACAACTTGAGCTGTGTGTGTGTGTGTGTTTGTTTGTGGTGCTCATCATCATCATTGCCGAGTCGCCCCAGACCACAGAAACTGCTGAGTCTCTCACTCGAAGTTGGGCCTCCAGTCTGGGGCCGAAGCTGCTCCTGCATATCCTGTGTGCGTCCTGTCTGTGCTTGTCTGTCCATGTTTGTGTGTGTGTGTGTCGCGCATTTTGACCTTTTCGTTAAGCAAGACAAAAAAAATTGTAAAACTCATTTACATAACAATTACTAAACGTGAAGAGAACCTTTTGTAAACCGACACCGACCAAACTCTGCTTAGTTTCTAACGTCCTCTCTCCACCCCACCACATTGCCACGCCCCCTAGGGGTGCTGTTGCTGCCACATGTTGCCACATGTTGTTGTTGTTGTTGCTGTTGTTGAGCAAGATATAACCCTTTTGCTATGCTGGCGCCACCTGCAGTCGTCGCACTGGCATTTTATTCAGATTGCTTTGCAGTTGACTATATGATATGATATTGTGCCACGCCCCTGCCCCTATCCACAGCCCCAAAGGCCTCCCACAAACTTTCATTTGATTGTGTCAGTTGCATTCTTGCTGAGTTACACAGCGCAAAGACTTAAGCAAGTTCTTGGCATATATTGAAGTCTTTTGCATTAAACTTAAGGTTAAAGTGCTGGTTAAAGTTAGAGTTAGTTTAAGTTTTAGGTTTATTGTTTAGTTTTTTAATGACAAATTCTTTGTTTTTTGTCTTATAACTTTTCACAGTAGTTTTCTTTGTGTAACCTTACTCTGTCTGCTTAAATCAGAGCACTTTTTTTAGATCTTTGGGTTAAAGTACTAGTTAAGAGTATGGTTACTTTAAGTTTTAGTCTAATTGGTAATTTGTTGAATGAAAAATTGCTTTTTTGTGCTCTTTATAACTTTTCAGAGTAGTTTTCTTTGTGTATCCTCATTCTTTTTACTAAATCAAAGTACTTGAAAAGAACTTTGGGTTAAGATACTAGTTAAAAGTATGGTTAGCTTAAGTACCAGGTTTTTGTTCTTTTTTTAATGAAAAACTATTTTTTTGTTGCTGCTCACAACTTTTCTAAGTAGTTTTCTTTGTATACCACCACTTTTCTTGCAGTGTATTGCACTTTTAGTAAAAAAAACTAATGTCAAGGTTGCAACTCGTAACGACTTTTGGTTTCACTGTACATTTTGTTGTGGCATTTCGATTGGTTTCTTCTTCAGTCTGTCTTTCTCTCTGTCTGTTTGCAATATGAGAATGCATGTGTGTAAAGGGGGAATTGTGAGGGGGGTGGGAGGGTAACTGATGGTTACTTACAATTTCATCCAAAGTGTTCGCCGGCTCCTTCATACCATGACGTTACTGCGGATTCAGCCAATCTGCAAATGACAAAAAGAAGGGCAACAAAAAGAACGTGAGTATTAAGCGGGAAAGGGAGAAAAAGATTCAAATAAGCAGAAGAAATGTAAACAAACAAATGATTAGATATATGAGAACAGGTTGGCAGAGTGTCTCTGCGCTGTGTGTGCAAGTGTGTGTGGTGTGTGTATGCTGTGTGTGTGCGAGTGTGTGTTTGCTTGGCAAATATATTTAACAAGGCCACAGACAAATTTAAATTTGTATTTTCAGTTTGGCTGCGCCGCTTTTGTGCCTCTGTTATTATAACAAGCAGCAGTGTGTGTGTGTGTGTGCGAGTGTGTGTGCTTGGCTTGTGGCTGCTAACAATGCAAAAACGACACACACACAACGACACACACACACGTGTGGTCTAACTGCCTTATCAATTTCAAGCACTTGCCGCATTACAAAAAATATTAAATTCTGTTTTTTTTCCTTCTGTGTCTCTTTTTTTTCTGGTTTGCCTTTGCTTTGAACCCATCTGCCATTGCCTGCTCCCATTACCAGTTCCGCTTATGCTGTCCCGTCTTTCCTCTCTCTCTCCCTTGCTCTCCCTCTCTCTTTCTCTCTCTCTCTTTATTTGACTTATTTAGTTGAACAAAAAATAGCACACAAAAAGTGCCTTATTAAAATGTTTGCCAAGTCCTTCGTCATTTGCATTTCACTCATTCTGTCCCTCTCTATCTCTGCCTGCCTCCCTCTTTCTCACACTCTCTCTTTCTCACTGTATTTCCTTCCTTTTTCTAGGCAATGTGTTTTTTTTTTTTTGCAAATTGATTGCCACATAAATTTCATGTAATCTAATAAAATTTGAATTGTCGTCGTCGTAAATGCGACACACACACGCAGTGAGTCCCCCTACTCTCCCTCTCTCTGTCTCTTTCTTAGTCTTGCTACCTCTCTCTTAGCTCCCTGTCACGCCCACTTGAGGCATGCCAGGCGTTGTGGAGTGTGCTGCTGTGTGGCGCTGATGAAGTTTCAACTTTGAACGAGCGATAAGCTAATCAAATTAATTCAACTTAAAACTTCGGCAAGCGAATTTGCAACAAATTAATGTTATTTCATGGCTTCTTAAACTTGACACTGCGGTGTGCCAAGCCTCAGTTCACCCCCTCCTTCCTCCCCGCACTACCCTATCGCGTTCCCTGCCTGCCTGACTTGGTTCAAAGTAATTCATTTCTGATTGGAACTTTCCTGTCAGCATTTTCTACTCTTTTGCTTTGCTTCGGTTTCTTTTTCTCTGTAAACTGAGAAAGTTTTGCCGGCTTAAAGTCTGCCCAGCAGCAGGTCTATCTCTCTCTTTGTGTGTGTGTGTGTGTGGCTGCATTTATGGTTATCTCACATGTGAGAAATGCTGTGCGAGATATTTGCCAAACAACTAAACAATAAAGTTGAAAATTCACTTGAGACTCGACGAGGAAATTGCTCCAGCTGCTGTTGCCCCTCCCCCGCCCTCCCCTGCGCCCTGTCCCTTGGGTAGATTCTGATCAGAGCAAGCAGAGCAGCTAACAAAAGTTGACAAAGTAAGTAGATCGATGCGGATTGCTTTATATCAAATACTTTAGAGCGTCTTTCTCGTCTCGCATGCAAATTGTCTGCGGCACTTTCCCGCATTTTCTTGCACTGAAAACTTTTAAGTCGCGCACACGAGACTCGTTTAGGTTGGAAGAGCAGAAGGGGAGGTAGGAGAGGGAAGGGAGAAGAGGGAAGGCAGGAGAAACGAAGGCAGGCCTGACTACTTTTGGTTAATCAAGTCAATTGGCTTAGGCCTTAATGCCCTAATCCCTGTTCGACTACTTTTTTGTGTTGTTTGGCCCACGTGACGTATGCGTAATATTTGTGAATTAGCAAAATAGCACGTCGCACGTCCCGTGTATGCAGTTTAAGGGAGAGACCGCAAAAATTAAAGCCGCAACGTGTCAAATGCAGAAAAATTCAAAAATCAAAAACTGCAAAATAAATGAGAAAAAAAAAAGGAAAAAAAAAGAAAAAACATATTTTAAAAAGCCAAAAACTTAAAGTAAACTGGCAAAAACATTAAGCATGTTATGGAAATACTTTGCATGCAATCAGAAAATTTCCTTTAGCAACTTTGGCTGGAAAAGTCTGCAGTGAAAATTGGTTTGAAGTCGAACCACAAATCGATCCAAATTAAAACCACATTTTGTTGCTGTGTGGCAGAGACAAAGCAAATTGCAACAACACTATGTGCTGGCAAACAAACAAATGTGACCACAAATTATTATTATTGTTGTTGTTGCACTCATTATTGTTGTTGTTGTTGTTGTATCTAAGCTTTGTTGGCTTTAACATTGACTCAACTCTGGGCGGGATTATTATGCGAAACTAAGCTAGCTCTCCCTCGTTGTCACACTAGCTCTCTCTCTATCTATCTCTCTCTTTCACACACTCTCTATCTCTCCCTCACTCTCACTCTCCCCATCTCTCTCCCTCTCTTTGTGCCACTCACGCAGCTGTTTATTATTGCATTATTAAGCGGTTTTCCAGCTGCAAAGAGAAAGCCATAGAGAGAATTCAATAATGCAGAGAGGCAAGTGCAATGGGTTGATAAGAGGGGAGGAGGGGGGACAGTAGGCAGTGTTGGCAAACCGCCTGAAACTGCAACATGGGCATATCAAATTGCATTTCCGCTCAAGAGTCTTTTGGCGCACAGGAATTAACCAAAACTCGCAATTGAATGCATTTTTAATGAATATAAATGATTCAGTTGCAAATATTTCAAATTCAATTTGAATACTATTCCCCAAACAATGGCATTAAAGTGAGGGTAGTAGCGACAGGCAGTAACCCTGCAATAGAAGTTAAAGTTGATGCAGAAATTTAGCTAGAATTTCAGCTGGAAATTTAGCTAGAAATGTAGCGGGAAATGTAGTCAAAATTGTAGAATTGAACGTAGAAATTTAGACACAAAACTGGCTAGAAGTAGAGTCAGTTACTTAACCAGAAAGGTAGCCAGAATTTGGCTATACTTATAATGCATATTTGAGCAATACTTTACAGGGTATTTATCTGCCTACTACTGTGTTTCTTTACTCCCTCTTCCCTACACAAAATCTTTCATTCAACTCATAAAATTAGTAAACTTTTCCATATGTTTTGCTCTTTTTAAACTGCTTCCTACTCCTCTCTAGTCGTGCATACCCTACAGCAACAGCTGCACACACATCAAGGGCATGTCTAGTAGTGATATGCGCTTGCGGCTGTTTATAGAGGCTGGGCAACAATCAAGGGGGCGTGCCAGCGTTTGGCCACAAAATTGTGTGCAGTTCGCATGTTTGCATATTGGGCAAATGCCCAAAGGCAGAACTGTGTGTGTGTTTAGAATCTTATAAATGTGTGTGGGTGTATGTGTGTGTAGATGTATATATGAAGTATGTGTGTGTGTGTGTTTGCGCGTGTCTGACTGCATGTCAAATGCACAACAACAATAAACAAGAGCGTGAAAATAACACCTGCCTGTAGTGCAGTTTCGACTAATTAAAATAGCTGCGTACACGCCCCCATAGCCCACTACCCCGCCCTCACTCTACCCTCAAGCCAAAACCCCAAAAGCTGATCGAACAACAACAGCAACAACAACAACAAGGTGATGTTGTTAATACATTTAATGGATGAACAACAC
The DNA here is from genome assembly GCA_018904165.1 of Zaprionus camerounensis. Classification (NCBI taxonomy): domain Eukaryota; kingdom Metazoa; phylum Arthropoda; class Insecta; order Diptera; family Drosophilidae; genus Zaprionus; species Zaprionus camerounensis. The sequence continues at coordinate 2,373,139 of JAEIFS010000037.1, forward strand.
GTTCGCTGGCTCTGGCCGCACGCAAATTATCAGAGGCGCATTTTGCAGTTGCAGTGAGAAGTATCTGTAGCTATAGCTGTAGCTGTAGCTGTATCTATAACTGTATCTACAGCTCTACCTGCAGTCATGTATACTGTGCGTGTGTGTGTGTGTGTGTGTCTGTCAGCATGCACACGCTTCAGCAAACAACAATTGGCATTGTTCTCTGCCAAAAGCAGAGCAGATGCCGGCAGAGTATGAAGAGAGAGAGCAGGAGAGAAGGGCAGGCAAGGGGAACAGAGAGGAGCAGGGGCTGACGAGGGGGTTGGGGCTAGCTGGCAACCGGCGGCAGCTCAATTATTTGCGTGTTAAGCATGTGCGGTTAACACAACAAATGCGAACTTGGCACCGGGGCCAAAGACAACAAAACTATGCGAAGTAAGCTGGGCAGAGACACACACACAGACGCAGCACACAGACACAGCAAACACATAGACACGTCACACACACACACACAGCAAACACACACACAGTTACAGCTAAAGATACAGCTACAGCTACAGATACCTCGCTACAGTTAGAGCTCAGAATGACAGCCGAACATAATTAGATCGACGAGGCTGTGTGGCAGGAAAAGCGATTTGTTCTAAGCACAGCTAGAGGCCTCTCATTAGGCCCGAGATGCCTGCAGAGCCAGAGCATAAGCACAAGCACACAAATTATGCCATGGCGTCTCTTTTGAATGAGTTGTTTCCGCAGGAAGAGGCAGAGAGAGGAGAGAGGGAAGAGTAGAGGGCGCTGAAGCCACTAAGAAGTTGCTCTACACTTGCCCAACTTTATGTCTCATAAATCAATACACACTGACAGCTTTGTCAATGGCGCTATGAATGCACAAATGAACGCGGCGCAGCTCGCTAACATTTGCCAGGCATTCATAAGAAGGCCGCATCACGTATACGCCGCATTGGCTTCCAACTTGGAACTCAATTCAATTCGATTTGCTTCGCTTCGAGTACTTTCTGAAGGTCATCAATAAGTGGCCTGTTTCCCTCTCCCTCCAGTCACCCTCTGCTGCCTCTGCCTGCCTGCCTGCATTAGCTTATGTTTCAGCGAGCTGTCAAAATGAAAAGCATTTTCCACGCTGCCGCTTTCTCAGCAGAGAGAGAAAAGAACTGAAAAAAATAAAACTGAAATTCGGCAATTTGTACAAATTACTCAAGTCTCGCCATCGATTTACTTTATTAAAAAACAACAACAAAAAGAGAGGGAGAGTGTGTGAAAGAGATAGACTGAGAGGTGCGCCCTTTAAGCAACGCCTTACCAAGGTTGCCACCCCCCTTCACACTCACCTTCCTCTCCCCTCTCTCTCCCTCTCATTGTCAGTCGACTATCATTCAACGCTTTTCGCTTTTCGCAGGCAAATTGGGCGCAAAAACATTTTCAATTTAATTAAAACACACAACAAAAAACACCAAACAAAACAAAAACACAAAATACACATTTTAGCCCTCCTCAGCTCCCTCTGCACCCCTCTCTGTCTGTCTGTTCCGTGGTGAATTGTTAGCTTAGCCAAATAATAATGTAAATTGTTTTGCAAATGAAATTATATAATGAATTTTTGGCGGTCAAAGTTTTTTGATGTCAAACAACTGACAGATGGCATAGTTAAGCGGAGGAGAGAGAGAGAGCAAGGGAGACAGGGAGAGACAGGGGGAGAAGAATGGCGGAAGCAGACTATGCAGACTTTACACTGCTTATCAATTAAGATAAAAGCGATGGCGATAAAGCTCTTTCAGCACTTTTAAAACTTCAAGAGGAGTCGGCAAAGATATGATAGAGCTAAAGAAAGGAGGGTAGAGTAGAGGGAGAAGAAGACAGAGTAGAGGGAGAAGGAGAGAGAGAGAGAAGAGGGACAGAAGGAAATAGAGAAAGGGAGGTAGATAGAGGGAGCTAGGAAGAGAGAGAAAGGCAGCTAGAGAGCAGACAACAAAACGCAAACAATTGAAAGTAATTAAAAGCGTTTAATGCTTTGCATAGTGAAGTTAATGTTTTGCGCAGCTAAAACAGCTTGGGAATTATAAGAGAACAAGTAAAGAAAAGCCACGCTTGAGTGTGCGCAACTATGATTAACCCGCTTTACTTCTTTGGCCACTAAAAAAAGTTATTTGAGAAGTTCTAGCTTGAAATGTACGCTTGCAATGTGATTTTTTGCGATTTATGTGGGCGTAAGGGGGCGTGGCTTAAGTCTAAAACAAACATTGGCTGTGTGCACCAATATAACATATTGTGGTTCAATTTTATAATCCTAGCTCTTGTAATCCCTGAGATTAGCGTGTTCATACGAACAAAAATAGCTAAATTTGCGATTTCTGTGAGCGTAAAGGGGCGTGACTTAGTTCTAAAATAAACATTAGCTGCGTGCACTAATAAAACATATTGTGATCCAATTTGGGAATCCTAGCTCTTATAATCTTAGAGATAAGCGTGTTCATACAGACAAAAGAGGCTAAGTTTGCGATTTATGTAGGCGCAAGAAGGCGTGGCTGAAGTCTTAAACAAGCATTAGCTGTGTGCACCAATATGACATATTGTGGTTAAATTTTATAGTTCCAGCTCTTATAATCTCTGGGATTAGCGTGTTCATATATACGAAAATGGCTAAATTTAGATAAACAGCTTGTGAATTATAAGCTAAATATGCACAGCTACTAAAACCTCGATAATATTTTAGTACAGCTTTGCCTAAGCCATAAATAACGCTACTTGTCGCGTGCCAGCGACAATCCTAGTTAGGGTAGTTAAGGTAGAGGTAGAGCTGGCAACCCTCTTCAGCGGGGCAGGCTAAACACAGTAAATTATCATTTTGTGACTGGGAATGCACTAAAAATAGTTGATAGCACAGCCAGACAGACACTGTGGTCGTAGGGGGGAGTGGCAAATGTAGGCGTGGCTAGGGCTAAACTCGCTCCATTAGCAGACAGTAAAATATGTAAATGCTTTTGGCGTATAAATCGCAGTGCGACATCGGCGCGACTTGTGCTTAATGCGAAAAGGTAACAGCCAAATCCATCAGTGGACCGCAAGGCAGCACCTTCTCTCTTCCCCTCTCTCTCTACCTCTCTCTGTCCCTGTCAGTGCCCCGCAGAATGATGAGTTGCGATTACACACATAAATACGCAATTCGCTTAAGTACGCGGAGGAGGAAGCTTGCAGAGCGTTGAAGCATTTCGTTTTTCGCGGTCGCATCGTTGTTGTTCCGCCGTGTGCGCACAGCCCCCTCTCCCTCTGCCACACACACACACACACACACATTTGCAATTCAATGTGGGCAACAATGGCAACAATAATGCGAATTGATGAAGCGTGAAGGATTTCAGGCAATTGCCGGCAGAGGATTGCCCCGTGTGGCATGTGTGTGTGTGTGTGTACGAGGGGAGGGAGAGAAGGTGAGAGGGTGCTGAGTGCCAATACACAGCACAGCTGCCGCTGCCTTGCGCCCCCACTGTGGCAGAGGGGGGCGGGGGGCGTGGCGCAAGCAGGAAGCGCTTTTAGGCCGGAGATCTGGCAACCATAATCGATGCCGGAATCTCTCGCGCACATATTCACGGGTCAAATGTGTTTGCCCAGCAACCGCCAGTGGGCGTATGGCACTCGAAAGGGGGCATGGCACATACAGAGGCACGCATTGAAGCTATAGCTGTGTGTAATTTTAATTTTAAATTGCAATTAAAATCCGCAATGGCATTTATCGGCCTGGCTAATAATGAGATCAAGATAATGCGTGGCAATGACAGCAAGCAGGCGACTGTGTAGATACCCTGGAAATGGTATGAATACTTGTATTTACTTTACATATATTTGTGAAGACTCTGACAATTTTTCCCATAACTTTTCATGCAGTTTTTCCTTCACCAAAATTGATTTTCAATAAATTTACAGCAAATAACAAAAATAAGTTAATCAGTTTATTAATGTAATATATTTAAGTTTAACCTATATTTGCTCAGCATATTCCTATATATAGATCGCTTTATTGCATTTTAAAGTCTTTAAAAGATTTTTCTCTTAATTTTTCATGCAGTTTTCCCTTTAATAAAATCGATTTTCAATCAATTTTCAACAAGTTTGAAAAAAATCTAAAACAAATTTTCTAATCAGTTTATTTTGTCTAATCCACACTAGTGCCATCTCGCTCGCCCACTTGCACAGTTACAGTTACAATTTCAATTTCAATAGAGAAAACAAAACTGTAAAAATAAAAGGCAAAAGGGGGCGTGGCAAGGTGGGGGAGTAAGAGACGAAGCGTAGCTGAAACTAGAATTGCGTTGTCAGGGCAAATAAATTCTGAAAGCGTTGGAATATTTAACGCACACACACACATACGCGGCACACAAAGGCGTAGTCTTGGGGGGGAGGCGTGGCACAAAGCCAACTCTTTTGTCGCGTGGATAATTCGACTACAACAAACTTTGATTCGCGTACGAAATAAAATACACAAACAAGACTGAGAAGGAAGAATGCAAACAGATGAGCTGGAAATTTGCATGTGTGTGCGGGTGTGTGTGTGTGTACGGGTGTGTGTGTGTGGCAAATAAACATATTTTGCTCCCTTTTCAAGCAGTTGGCAGGCATAAATATCTGCAAAGCGCATTTAAGCCGCGTCACACAATAAAAATAAATAAAAAACCGAGAGAGAAGAGAAGAAGAGAAAAGAAAGAACTGGGCCAACAAAATTCGCTTTTCTTTGGCCTGTCTCCCCCCACCCCCACTCCCTCTCTCACTTTTTTTAGAGGGGAATACAAAGGCAACTTTAGGGCATGGTCTGAGTAAGGGAGGGAAGGGGAAGGGGACTGAAGCGGGTCACAGACATAATAATAATAAATATTCCGTTCAGTTCAGTTCAGTTTCAGATTCAGTTTTAGCTGTGCATGAATGAAAACTGCGATATGAATGAAAATGAATATGAAAAACCTGAAACTCCCACACACACGCATACACACACATGCACACACAGGCACACACATACTGCACTCGTTCTTTTTGTGTGTGAGTGTAAAGCAAAGCAAACACGAATGAACACAGGGATTTGCATTCATAAAATATATCGCAAGCGTAGCAGACGCCGTCGGACGACCTCCCCCCCCTCTTCATACGCCCCTGGTTACCCGCAGGTATGATTGCTGTGTGTGTGTATGTGTGTGTTTGGTGAATTATGCAAATCGCTAGCATGAAAAACAAATATTAAACTTTTCATAAAAGATTCAAAAATTAAATAAAATTTCACAAAAGACATAAAAACCAAACGGTTGTTCCCACCCAGAGACAGATCCACATCCTGTCGCTGCCTCTGTGTGTGTGAGCCTCTTTGTCTCGCTCCCCCTCTTCCCCCACCCTCCCTCTCTCTCTTTCTCTCTCTCTCTGTGTGCCTGTGTCCTTCGAAAATACACAGGCCAAACCGCATATAATATTTATATAGAACCACGGCCCGTTCGCATAATGATTGTACTTACATACATATGTAAGTACATGTGCTCCTAACTAACCGCACGCCCCCACCCCTTTCCACTCTCCTCCCCCCTCCCTTCCTCCTCTGCCCACACAAAAGTTGGCAGAACTCGCTGAATAAAATAAAACGGAGCAGGCGAAAAAAAAAATTGTTTTCTGCTACGCGGACAATTGAAACGACAGGAAATTTTGGTTAAAGGGAGCAGAGAAGGGGCGAGGGATGATGTAGAGTAGATGAGGTAGGACAGTGAGGTAGGGCAGTCAGGCTAACTGGGGCGCGGCTACATATGGCAACAGCAGCAGCCGTCGCCATCGCATTCGTGTCGCATGTGGCGCGCAACTAGTTGATGGGGCTCCTCGGGCACAGGGGCAGGGCAGTGGCTCGCAAGGGAAGGGGAGGTAGAGGAGAGGGGGCAGAGAGGGTAGGTAGGGTCCACAGCTGACCTAGGCCCAAGCTACAGGCTACAAGCACGACGCGTTGCTTGACGCGTTAAATAAAAATCTCGCACGCTTCGTTAAAAAAGTGAATTGGCAAAACGCCGTCAAACTGGCGCCAGTTGGCCTGCTCCCCTGCCACGCCTCCCTGACCTACCACCACTCTACACCTCTCCCCTTTCCCTGCAGTGCCTCAGTCTGTCTTTCCCCCTGCCTCCCTCCCTCCCTTTACCTTTCTCTATGCCAAAATTAAAAAGGACCGTCAACTCTTTTTTTTCCACAGCAACGTCTCCAAATTCAAATGTGGGCGCAGCTACGTGTGTATTGCCACGCCCCTTTTGGTTATGTTGACTTTTAGTTTTGGTTTTCGTTTTGTTTTTTTCTGTTTTTGTGCGTTCACAACTTTGTCATTAAAATTCACAGCGTGTTTCGCTATTTCCAGTTTGTTTTTGCAACCTCAACTAAGCCAATTTTCAATTGGGTTTTTGAGATTCCCAACAACAAAACAGTCTGTCTTGTCTATATAGGAAGCATACTACGTATGACAACCTCTTCATTCATTCAGTTCCCAAAATAAACCCAAACTTAGTAAAGTCTCTTTAGCTTGCTTCACTTTTAAGTTATTTCGCACCTTTCTTCCGCTTGTTCAATTAGCACCTGGTTAGGTTTCTTTAGAGAGGGGAATGGCGTCTTTATTTGTCTGGCAATTGCCCCAGATACATACGGAAATATTGTATGATACTTCCATGACTTAGTTTGAATTGAAGACGAAGTTTAAACAGCGGGGTGTCACGACTGTTCTTCTATTATATGTAAATTCTCATGCTTCCCATGCTAATCCAAATTTTATTTTCAAAATAAAACAACTAATCACAAGCAATTTAGGTAAAATAGGTCTTTTTTAGCTGTTACCCAACACTAAAAATAGGTTAAAGTTGCATTTTGTTCAGCAATTACTCATTTCCCATGTTAATTTAATTCAAAATTGTGTTCTACAATAAATCACAAGTACCTTAGGTAAAATAGGTCTTTTTTAGGTATTGCTCAACACTTAAAATAGGTTAAATTTGCATTATTTTTCTAAATTTCAATGGGAATCACTTTTCAAATGGATTTTTATGTTAATTGTTACTTGCTACTTCGTTTTAAGTCAGAAGAAATATATTTTAAATTTAGAAAAAGCTTGGAAATTATTATAAGGGGGTAGCAAGGAAAATCAAACATATTTTTTGATTTTCTAAGTCAAACTAATTGAAATAACGGATCACATTGGGGGCCAAACCATAAATAAGATGTTACTTCCAACAAGAATCCGTCAATTTTTGACAAAGTTACGCGAGTTGGATGTCGTGGTGAAGGTATTATGGGTATTGAAAGGTTTGATGGCGTTTGCGAGGAGAAATAGTACAAATTGTTAAAGGGTTTGAAAGAAAACTTATAAAATAGTAATGCAACATTTAATTAAAGAAACAATCACGCAAAAAACGTATAAAAAACAATAAACTGTTCAATATTGACGAAATTATGTTAGATAGTGTCATAGAGGTACTCAAAGGTTTATGAGGGGTAAAGCATGGATTGTACGGAACATTTAATTGGACAATTTAATACTTTTATTAAAAACATATATGTATATTCATGTAAGCTCTGACTTTTATAAATATAAGAAATGCATTTCAACTACAGGCACCGGTACCGTCACTGCGACCCTCTTTCTCCCTATTCCTACCCACCCTATATACTCCATTTCCATGCACTTTGAATTGTATTCAAGTATAGAAATGTCCAGCGGAAATTTGCTACAAGCTACACAAATGTTTGACCTGTGTTTCCCACTCTCGTGCTGCTGTTCTCACACCCTCTCTCACTCCCTCTATATCTAGAGAAGGTAGCCGAAAAAAACGAGTGCTGGAAGTTCATTAAACCGCACGTCAAACACTCTTGACGTCATAAACGATAAATAATTCTCACGGCACGACGACGACGACGAACTCGTTCGCCTCAAACGGAGCGTGATGAATGTTTGGGAAACAAAAGTGTTACTGACCTCACATTACATGTAAAAAACGTGCAGGTTCATCAGCTTTTTTTCAGCTCTTTCCCTGCAGTTTTTTTCGGCGTGGAGAAATTCAAGCAAACAAAAAAAAAAGAAGGTGAATCAACTAAACGAAACGAAATTGCGGGCAGTGTCAGGTGCAGGCAAGGGAGAGGGACAGGGATAGGGAAGCAGAGAGAGCAGCACACAAGGAGTGAGGGAGAGGGGCGCTCAAGTTCGCCTGCAGTGAGAGGGACAGAGAGACAAAGTTCGCTTCACTTTTCGCACTTTTCGTTTTCGTTGCGTCCGAGTTTGCTGGAATTTCTATCGAAAAAAGCAACAACAATAAAAAGGCAACAACAACAAAAACTCTAAACGCAGCGCGCCCAAGCCTGTATTTCTATCTCTCCCCCTCTCACTGTCTCTCTGTATGTGTCCGTTTTGGGCCTTACATTCCTGTTGCCAGCGCAGCGACGCCAACGTCGACGCTGTAATTGGAATGTAGCGTCGTCGACTGCGCAGCACAGCGCGTCATAGGCGCAGCCGCAGCCGTCGCACACGACAAACAACAACTACAGTATCAACAGCAACAACAACAACAGCAAAAACTTGCCCTGTTGCTTTTCAAAGCTCTGCCAGCATCGCTGCCGCGCTGTCGACGTAGCTGTAAGCGTGGCTTGGAACATGTTTTTGAGCTCTGCTGCCCTGCGCTGCGCTGCGCTGCTCTGCTTGGCTGCGTGCGTTTGCCCGTGTGTGGGTTTTGGGGATGCTTTTGTGGATTGTGTGGATGCCAAACCGGAATGTGGCTCATTCAGTGAAAAGACAACGACAACAACAACAACGATGACGATGACAACGACAGCGATGACTGCGGCTCTGCGTCGTTGTCGTCTCTTTTGCTGCTGTTGTTGCTGCTGTTGTTGTTGTCGTAACCTGAAGCCACTGGCCGGCACAATCTATGCAGCCTCGCGTCACGTTGGCAGCGCTGCTGACTGCGCTGCTGCTTGTTTTTCTGGTTTGGCATTCGCGCTCAATTGCGCCAGATTTGCGTTTTTTGTTGTTGTTGTTGTTGTGCTGCTGCTGCTGATCGCAGCAGCGTCGCGACGTTGCTGCGCCACGCTTCATTTCTTGTGCTGTTTTGGGGCTTGGCTTACAGTGGAAGTGGGGAGTGGGAACAGGGAAGGAGAGAAAGAGGAGGGAAGGCTATAGAGAAGGGGGAAGAGGAGGAGGGTAGTAGCAGAGTGTAGAGGCAGAGGCAAAAGGGGAGAAACAGACCAAAATTATTTCGTATTTCGTACAGTTGCAGTGCTGCCAATTGGCGCAGCGCAGCAGGCAGCGCAGTTCGCAGTGACTGCAGGCTAAATTCACACAGACAATGAGAGAAAGGGCAGGTGGGGGTAGAGGGGAATAGTAGTACATATAATAGCTTTGGCGTGCGGAAAAAGAATCACGTTTATACCGTTTTGTAAACTGATTTTTCTATTCGCTTCGCTTCGCTCTTCTTCTGCCTCTGCTTCAGCCTCCGCTGTCTTTGCTGCTAATACTGCCTCTGCTGCTAACTCTGCCTCTACTTCTGCTGCCTCTGCCTCTGCTTCTTCTGCTGCTTCTTCTTCTTCCACTTCTTGCCTTGTTTTTCAAGTGCAATTCTGTTGTTGTTGTTGTTGCGCATTTCTTTCACACACACACACACACATAACGTTACGCTGTGGCTCATTAAATATTTTCGCTGTCGAATTTTTGTTTGTCTGCGCATGTGTGTGTGTGTGTGGACTGCGCTGCTTTCAAGTTCGACGCTTCAATGTATTTTGCTTACCTTGTCTGCACCTTGCGCTGTTGCTGTCGCTGCCGCTGTCGCTGTCTCTGCTGCTGCCTCTGCTGCTGTGGATTCTGTTGAAGTTGCTGCGCTGCCTCTGCCTCTGCTTGTTGTTGCTGCCTTCTGCTTATTACTGGAGTTGTTGTTTTTGTTGTTGTTGCTGCACTTTATACACTTTTGCTTTATCACGCAGCTTTATTTTGCATTCTTCTTCGGCTTCTCATTAAATTCGCCTTGCGACTTTTGCCGTTGCTTTTGTAATTAATTGAATACACTCAAAAACACACACACAAACACAATATTAACTCTCACACACATACACAGAGAGACACTCACGCACATGTATATTTTGTATGTAAGAGTGAGAGAGAGGGAGATACAGAAGCGACGTTCGTTTCGGATTCTTTCTTCGTTGGGAAAACACGTCCGCAGACAGGTAAATGCGCTGAACAACTGAAGCCGCGAGCACGTCGTGGCTGCGCTCAAACTGAGCCGCGCTCTCTCTTTGCTGCGCCCGCTCTCTCTCTCTCTCTCTCTCTGTCTGCTCTCCCAACTCCAGCTCAAGTTATAGTGAGGCACACACTTGCCATCTCACTTGCACTTGCGCAGCGAAGATCGTCAAAAGTTCGTTAAGTATTTGAATTTTTACCTGTGACGCGACGCTTGCAGAGAGAGAGTGGGAGAGAGAGGGAGGAGGAGGGAGGGAGAGTTGTAGACAAGTGAGAGAGCGCGCGTTGTCAAGTGAACGTTGCGCGCTCTCAGTTTATTGCGCTCTTACAGTTTGTTACGCTCTCTCTCTCTCTCTCCCTCTCTCTCTCTTTGTTGTGCGCGTGTTTACCTGTCGTTATCTGGTCGCGACTACTTGAGTGCTTTGAAATTAGCTGAGTGCGCCCCTCACTCTCTCTCTCTCCCACGCTCTGCCCCTCTCTCACTCCCTCTCTCCCCTCACCATCTTTAACTTCATACTCTGTTTATACCCTTTAAAAGATCTAACGAGGGTATACTTACTTTGTGGAAATGTATGTATAGGCAAAGGGAGGCGTGTCATATCCCATAAAGGATATATCTTCCTGATCAGCATCAACAGTCGAGTCTATATAGACTGTATATGTAACTGTTTGTATGAACGCCAATAACTCAGCTATCATATGAGCTAAAGACACCAAGTTTGGTATGTAGATTCCTGTATACCATGCGCACATAATATTTTGTTCAAATTTCTGTTGCCACGCCCAGCGCCTACGCAAATCAATCATTTCTCTTTTCAATTGAATTTGTAAACGAACTATAAAAGATAAAAACTTCTGAATACGACATATACTGAGCTGATTAAATTATATACCTCTATTCTAAATTTCAATCCGATCGTATGATAAATAAAGAAGTTATACAATATTTTCAACAGTTCTTTATTTACTTATATGTGTGAGAGTGAGAAAGCAATTGCTGTAAAAGGAAGTTGAGCACAGTTTGTGAAAAAGAACTATAATGACTTCTTAAATTGATCGTAGGATATGCTAAGGTATCTGACAGTCGAGCAGTGGAAACACTTTGTTTATACTTTGTTTTATTTCAGTTGCCTTGCCAACCTCGTTGCCTGATGTTATAAAAGGATAACAACGTACTAAAACACGCTTTAGGTGCCCTAACCTGTTTACCTGTTAATTAACTGTAATTAGTTAGTGAACTTTAATTACTTATTTAGTATTCAATTTCAAACTCAACGGCAAAGTGAGAGCAGCAAAGTTGCCATAATACGTCGCCAGTGGGCGCCAGCAGCTGAGCAGAGACACAAACCCTTGACAGTTTAGTTAGCACTGCATGAGTGTATAACAGTTTAAGCGGACTGTACAGCCCAGTACAGTTGTAGACGCACTGCGCTCATATAAAAAACCGATTTATCAGTTTGCATTAAAATAGAAAATCATAAAATTGAATTAATTTCGAACGCACGCGTCGTTAAAAAGAAGCCACAAAAGTTGCCAGCAATGCATGACTTGCAGAAAAGGTGCATAAAACTGGTGAATTATTCCTGAAGGCACAGCTCACCCTCTCTACTCCTCACACATACCACCTTCCCCTCTCTCTCTATCTCTCACTCTCCCTCACGCACATGGGACACACATCAAAACCACAATACGTCATAAAAACGATTTAACAACCGAATAAGCAACCGCAAAAAGTGAATGGCAATTGCCACGCCCCCTGCCCGCATCCTCCACCCACTTTGCGTACGCCTCCAGTGCGGAAATGAAGCCGACGAGGCGCGTAAAGCGTAAAACAAAAGGAAAAGCAAACGCAAAACGTGCGCAAAAGCTTTGATAGTCCTGCCTGAAGGGAGGGGGGAGAGGCAGGGGCTGGCCACGCCCACTTTAGCGTGCTGCCTGCAGCGTTTTTATGGCCCATCAGCAGGCGCCTAATGCCGGCAATTAAAATAAACGATGCCAAAGATGCCGAAGCCTCCTCCCCTCGACGCTATCCAATTCCCCAACCTACTACCCGCTTTGCCCGTTTCACCCGGTTCGAGTGGCAGCTGCTGCGTGTAGGCAAAATGCGCGTTTAATGAAATTTTTATTCAATCAGCGCGGCAGACTAGCTAAATTCAGCGCGTAGGCAGCGCCAGAGAGGGAAGGTGAGAGGGTAAAGGCGGACAGAGAAGGAAGAGAGAGTGAGGCAAAGAGCGCGTGAAAAGTGTGTGAAAGTGAGGTTATGTACGGCCAGACAACCTGTTGCTTATGATGTATGATGACGTATGATGTGCGGGGGCGGGGGGAAGTAACAGGGATGCTTTGTATGTTTAATGTGTGAATAGCTTGGCCTAAGGGTAATAAAAGAGTCAAAGTGTTGAGTGTTAAAAAGAGAAGGAGAGAGGAAGACAAACAGAAGGAGAGGAAGAGAAACAGATGCAAAGGGAGATAGGTGTACACAGAGTGAGGTTAGGTGCATGTAGCAAAGGGTTATGTTTACTTAAAGGGGGTAAATTTGACTTGTAAAGCGAACATAAAGTCTGTTGATAAGAGAAGAGAAATTTAATACTAAACTCCTTAGAGAAATTTAATATTTCATTGAATGACTCAAAGATTGTTCAAATAAGCTATTAAACATTACTTAGAAAATAATCTTTCCATGAAATATATACCACTAAATGTATTTGTATATGTATAGTAATTGTTAGTTAAATAAAAATAATAAGAAAATAATCTTTCCATGAAATATATACCTCTAAATGTATTTGTATATGTATAGTAATTGTTATTTAAATAATAGTAAAATATGATACAATTCTTGTGAAGAATAATGATTATTTTATGAGCTATATATTTACTTCCTATATATAATATATAAAACTCAATAAATAATCAGTAAATTGTAATTTATATGAGGTATAAGTGAGGGTCTAAATATATATTATAGCTATACAAATATTATCATATTATAATATTAAAAGTGTATATAATATTTTATTTAGTTAATCATCAAAATACTATACAGATGCCAGAGATAATGCTGTTAATATTATAAGACAATACTTTTCATTAGACACCATAAACGAGTTGAAAAACTCTAATAAAATTGGTTTATTTATTGTATAAGACTTTCTAGTGAGTAAACCCTTAAGCTCTCTATTGACTTAAGATTAAGTTGCACATTATATATATATAACAAGGAAGGAGAAGATAATTAAACTGATATGAGATCGAACTGGCTTGTATGGCAAGCAGAAACCCCAAAGGTCTTGGCATTATAAATTTAATTCCATTTCGTTGTCTCGTTGGCAAATTTGATTCCTTGATTTGAGTTAATCCCATCTACAGTTGCCTTCTCGAGATTTGCATCTTTCATTTCACTTTCAACGAGACTTACCCATCTCTGCAACCCCCCTTCCCTTTGCCAGACACCTGTATTGCCTTACTTCAACCCCCTTATACTTTCCCTTTCAGTCTCCCTTCCAGCTCGCTTTCTTTAGCCTCTTCTGCTTTATCAACTTTCTCTGTTTACCTCGCAGACAGTTCGCTTTCGCTTAGCTCTGCCCTTTTTCCATCTCCTCTTCCTTGACTCACCCCCTTTCTTAACCCCTCTACCCCCCTTTAGGTGCCTTCTCAGACAACTCAAATAAATCTGTCAAGGGTTAACTCACCTTACCTCATTCAGTTCTGGCTTAGCCGCAACTTCATTTCGCAACGGGGCAAGCAACCAACTGTGGCGTCAATTTCACACCTCCCTCTCTCTCTCTCTATCTTATCTCCCTTTGCCTTCCTCAGTTCCTTCTCTATCTCCCTCTTTCTCTTTTTATCCCCTCTCTTTCACTTTCCTGCCAAAAATTTGCTTAATTTTCATCATTACGTAGCATTTCCCCTTGGCCTGCTGGCAGGCACCACCAACAACTTCTCTTACACTCACACCTCGTCTACCTCCACCCTACTACCCTCCCCCTTCTCTACAGCCCCTCCTATTCCTCCCCCACGCTGTTAAGCCACAGCAAATCGTCTTTGTTGAGTTTGCCACATTCGTTTCTCATTAAAGTTGGCGGCGCGCCGCGTCTTTCAATTAATTTGCCAACTTTTCCCTTGGGGCAGGAGGCGTAGGCAATGGAGGCGTGGCATTCTGTTTGTATTGCCAACAGGTGCGTTGATCACATTTACATAGATTACGCGGCAAGTCGAGTTTTCCACAAGATTCGAAAAGTTGCCGAGGCTTAATTAAAAAGTTTATCAAAAAAATTTAGCATAATTTTAATTTGCGCAAATGAAACAATTAAAGTCAAGAGGGGGTGGGAGAGGAAGGTAGAGAGTGGGAAGAGGAAGGTAGAGAGGGAAAGGGAGACAAGGCATAGGGAGAAATATATACACAGTATGAAAAGGTCAAAGAGCATCTCAGTTAACTGTTCCATCTGCCAAATATTGATCCGCTGTGCAGACGAAAATAGCCCAAACGAGAAGAAGCCACTCGACTGAGCAGGCTTAGACAGGGTTGTGGTGGTCAGGAGGGGCTTGTGGGGGTCGGGGGGCATGTCTGTGGCAAGTGGGTCAAGCAAATCAATGGCGCTGGCGTCTGGCAACAGGACAAAAGCCAAATGGAGGCGTCACCTGGTCGTGCCTATAAATAAATAATAGCTGGCGATAATGTGCCCTTCCTTCCCTTCCCCTCTATTTCACTCTCTCTCCTCTACCCTCTCTCTCCCCCTTCCTTTGACTGTGACACACTTTGATAAGATATTCGCCAAGCTGCCTACACACGTGCTGCGCGTGTTGCCGGCGTGTCGCGAGCTCGTCGACAGCATTTGACTTATTGCGACTTGCCAGCTGTTCTCCCCCCCCCTCTATCTCTCCCACTCCTCTTCCCTTTATGAACTTATGCCTTGCTTACATGCCACAATCCACAACATACTCCATCATAATACACTCTGACATGTTGTTGTTGTTCTTGCCTACAGTGATTAATCAAGGCAAACAAGAAGTTGACGCAAGGCAAATGAGTTTTACGGCTATTTAAATAGCCGTTTAGCCGTTTTATTTGACAAGCCAGAGAAGGAAGAAAGACATGTGTGGGATTTAAAGTGACAGTCATGGGGGAAGAGAGGAAGAGTGGGTAAAACTAACGGAACTACCCCCCAGGCACAACTTTAAGGGGGTTCAAAGTATTTGCGGACCCCTAACTCGCTTGGTATGTGCGCTATGCAGCTGAAATTTGCTAGATAGCTAACTAAAGAGTTAAAAAAGAGTTTGTGGCTTTAAAAAATGCAAATTTATTTAGTTTTTACTTTAAAATTGTTTCAAAAACATGATATAGTGGGAGTATCAACTTATCTATAATGAAAACCTATTTATATTGCAATCTGGCAATTAAACTTATATAGTTCCTGTAAAACTGAAGAAACCTCAGATAACTCGGGTTGTACTTTTGATATGCAGATGAAATTTGTTAGACAGCGATAAACACCAATTTTTAACTTTAAAGAGAAGCAAATTTATTAAGAATTAACTTGCATATCGTTTTAACAATATGATATACAGGCAATATAAACTAATTAATAATAAAATCTAACGAAACTAACTTATAATGAAAAACATACCATGCAAATTCAATTATTCCTTTAATAAACACCTTGCATAAGCGAAACTAAGGAAACTACCTCAAGTAACTCGAGTTGTACTTGTGTTATGCAGCTGAAATTAGCTAGATAGCCAACTGTAAGTCCAAGCAGCATAAATGAAACATGGAAACTTTATTTAGAAAGGTCTTTAAAACAACTTCAATATTATATTATATTCGCAAATAACATCATGCCAGCTATAGAATCATTAAACAACCTGTTTAAACTTTCTAGTAATGCTTTCAATGCGTGCTTTGCATGCATTAACATGTTCACTTTTCAATTAGAAAGGTCTGACATATTGCACTGTGATGCGGGTCAGCGATAACGTGACGTATGAGTAATATTTACATTATAAACAATTCAACATGCAAAGACAGCAGAAATTTACAAAATAGTCGGCATATTTTAAGCACCCTGCTATATTTAGGCACACATTCACCGAGAAAGAAAGAGAGAGAGAGTAGACGGGGGAGGGGCAGAGGAGAGAGGAAGATATATCATAGTCGAGCATAGCTATCAAAAAAAGCTATGAGCAATGGTTAATCCCAGAGGCCGCGGCAGCAGCTAATAAAATGTCAAAGAATGCGCGCGAATAACACACACACGCACACACACACATATATTACTACATATAGTACATAAATAAATAAATAAATAATCTTTGCCTGTCAGCATTTTGGCTCATAAACGGAACAGGCCGAACAAAGAGCGAGAGCAACAATAAAAACAGTGGCAAAAAGCTGCAAACGAAAAAAAAAGAGAAACAAGACAAATGAGGTGGCAGCTGCACAAGTTGCACGCGACATGTTTGCTGCAACACTAACAACAACAACAACAAGAGAAGCTATAACATGTAGGGATAGGTTAGGATGAAATTAGTTTCACTTTGACTGTACCATCACTTTCTATAAAAGCTCATGCCCTGACTATACCCTTCGACCATTGAAAATAGTCAAAATCCTAGTCGCTGGAATTCATTGCAACTGGTCAGCATGTACTTAGTTGTACCTTCAATTGCCTCCAAACCCACTTTTAGTGACTCTTTTTCGATCGCGGAAAATGCAGCAGTAAGAACTAAAGATGCACGACACGAAAATTAAATTTTTCAACACGCACTAACACGCACGCTCAACAATTTTCCCAACACTACCCAAAACGGTCCAAAACGAAATTTTATACGTATTTTTTTTTAGATTGTTATTCGTGATGATATTTCTTTGAAAATAACTTAAAATTAAAGAACATAATATTAAGTTTAAATTACAAAATTACATATTTTTATACAAAAATAACAATTTGTCAAGATTAGAACTTGACAATCTAGTCCTACGGTCATTAAGGATTTGCCCAGATGTGGAAAATACTGTGTTCGTGTTATTTCGTTGCGAATTTCTTAACACGAACACGCACGCCCATGGACACAACCTTAATTTTGCACACGCACACGCGTGCGAACGTCGTGTCACGATGTGACACGGTGAAAACACGGTCCATGCCTAACTCTAGTAAGAAACTCGCAAGGAGCTGGATACTTTTAGAAGAAATAGTGCCATTTCGATGTACTTCAGCATTCCACAGTTCTCCTTCCAACACCCGATTAAAGAGGTCGCACGATAGAGGCTTGCCTTGTCTGTAACCTAGAACGGTATTGAAAGGCTCGGAGAGGTTCTTTTCAACCTTGACGGAACTTATATAATTGTGCTACTCAACGTTATTCTGCACAGCTGAATCAGCTTCGCAGGAATATCGAACTTAGAAATTGTGGCAAATCTCTGTGGCGATCTCTTATCGGGCTATCGAAAGCAGCTTTGTAGTCGACAAAGCGATAGTGTGTCAACCTGTTTATGGTGGGTTTTCTCCAGGATTTGGCGTAATGCAAAGATCTGGTCTATGGTGGACTTGCCCAAAGTCGCACCGATAAGGTCCAATCAGTGTGTTAGCAAACGGCTTTAGTCTTTCGCAAATTACGCTCTATAGAACCTTGTATAAGACGGCGATGAGACTTATGCCCTGATAATTGGTATAAATTGTCGGGTCACCCTGCTTTAGTACAAAACAAAGAACGCTGAGATTCCAATCGTTGGGCATGCCTTTCTTTAGCCATATTTTACAAAGAAGCTGATGCATGCTTCCAATCAGCCCATTGTTTTGTTGTTTTTGACCTCCGGGATTTCCGGGCATCGTTCCTGCCTCGAAACATCTCGATTTCTTCACACTCACGTTTTTCCTGCTCCCGCTTCCTCCGTCTGTTAAGATGCCGCTCCTCCTTCCTCTTTATCCTATAGTTTTCTGGCATCGCTCGCGTGGCGGCAGACTGCAGCGTCCTTTTATAGACTGCGTTCTTCACAGCTGCTTCGTGACACTCCTCGTCGTACCACCGGAAGACTCGCTGTACACGTTATCTCACTATCTAGCGGATGCCAGAATTGTTACCCAGGCCACGAGAATGCTGTGTATCAACTTGCACTTGCCTGAACCAGAAATCGCTCTGCAGGTCACCAAGTTGATAACAATCAAAAGACATATACTAAACTTAATTACTCAACCCCTTATATTTAAATACATAAACTATTAAAGAAATAATAATAATACATTTAATATGAACGTTCGTCAGCTTAAGCTTATTTTGACTCAACTATGTGATTCCATAAGTGGTTAGAATTTCGTATTAATTGAGTGAGAGGTTTAAAAACAAGAATTTCTTGCAGTACTCAGTCCTGTTGGAAAAGAAATCAGAAAACAGTGCAGTTTAGACTGCCGAACACATCTAAAGCAATTTACGTTTATTAGCTTAAAGGTCAAAAATAAGATCAATCGAGATTGTAATTGAAAGGCAACACTCGAAGTCTTAAATGGTTCGGAAATTTTTTATTGGCGATAGTTACACTAACATCGTACCAGAAATAAAAACTTAAAGACTTAAATATATTTTGATATATTTACAATATTTTTATAATGGTCGAACATGTTGATTGGAAATATTTAGACGAGAAGGAGGTAAGCTATTTAATAATTCGATAGGATATTCTAAGTTGAATTTTCTATTGGCAGCAAATCGGACAAGGAGCCTTTAGTGTTGTTTGCAAGGCAATCTGGACAAAGAAAGACTGTAGTCAAAAAGTTGCGCTAAAAAAATTCCGGGATGAAAATCAGGATAAATACAATGAAAGGGAAACCAAATGTCTGTCAGAGATAAGCCATGAGAATATTATAACTCTCTATGGTGTTAGTGAGAATACGAACTTTAAATTGATACATATTCTGGAGTATTCTCAATGCGGATCCCTACACAACTTCTTATATTTGCCAAAGGAAGGCTATATCAGTTCGTTGAAATACTCGGATTCCCTAAAATGGATGTATCAGCTCGCCTTGGTTCGACTCGTATTCATTTCATTTCCCACAAGCCAATATTGATATCTACATTTATTTTTTCAGGGCTTGGCCTACTTGCATCAGAGCAAAATCATTCATCGCGATCTAAAACCTCAGAATCTTCTGCTCTTTAATAATTTTCAAACGTTAAAAATTTGTGATTTTGGAACTGTTATAGAAATGATGTCAATTTATACTGCTCCAATCGGAACCATCCCCTATATGGCCCCAGAGGTAGTGCGGGTTTGAACATACAATGGTTATAAGAATATGTGTACAAACATTTTTCGTCTTATATAAGTATATAATATCAATATTTTAATTTAATAATGTATCTCCATATTATCTACAGATTCATGAAGGAGAAAAGTACACGCTGGAATCTGATGTCTATAGCTTCGGTATTATCTTCTGGGAAGTGCTGGCGCGCAAGAAGCCATTTGCGTATATCAAAAATAAAAACCCATTGGCAGTATCTTACGCAGTATGCAACGGTTAGTAAAATAGTAAAAGTATAGACTCCTAGCATTTAATATTTGACATCATGCTGTACTTGTTGCAGGAAAACGTCCGAAACTTGAAGAACTCAAGACCAAGGAGGAAGTTCCCAGAAAACAATTTCAAACGATTAAAAAACTTCTAAAAGCAAGCTGGAATAGGAATTTAAAGAATCGCCCCGCAATGAAAACAATTGTATCGTGTTTCGTGTTGAAAACCGCGGAAACATATAACCTTGATCTAAGTCCTTTAAAGGCTCTACCGCGACCATTATTTCTGAGTCGATTACTCCAATCATTTGTACAAATAATCAAAACAAAAGGCAATCATATTTACTATATATAATACACTATATATTATATAATAAAGACTACTATATTTGGTATATTAATAGATTACGAAATGTTCATATCAACCATTAAATCAAATCAATCTAAATAATGCAGTAAACTAAATTAATTCAGATATGCAAACGATAACAATATAAATAAAATAAGTAAAAAACCACCGAAATATGAAATATTTATTTGTCATAAAGGTGAGTATGTCGTCCACAAAATTATAAATACAGGTTGTACATGTATTTTTTCTTAGCTTTGTGGTTCGATAAGCGGTAAAATTAGCTGCGAATTTGTCCATATAACTTAAATAGATTCAGTTCTTTGACAACTGCCAAACACTAATAAAGCACCGCAGTTCAGTCGTGTTACATAATTTACTGTTGGGCAAAATTCAAAAGTTTTAAAAATTTTGGTATTGCTTTATAAGCGGTTTGTGAAAAGTTGAATTGAAGTCCGAAAGTTGTCAAGCATTGTTCCACAATAATTTTCAAAACATTTAGCTTGTTTACGATCAAAAATTTAGAGCGTCCCCTTAATGTTTAGGATATTTTGTGTAGTATACTCGCAAACTAAGAGCAATATTAACAACAAAACTCTCTTTTCCCTATAAGTGATAACGATCGAACAAAAAGGGATTAAGATCAAATTAACTTGCCTTTGTTCATCTGATGTTCAATCATTACCATCATTTTGGGCACAAACAGACCATTTAAAGTTGACAAACATTTCATCAACAACAAGAGAAGTTTCAAGATGTAGAGATAGGTGAGGATGAAACTAGTTGGACTGTGACTCACCCTGCAACTAAAACAATGTTTGTCATTACTTAAAAAAAAAACACTCGTTTTTTTTTTTAATTTTTATACGGTACATAATCATTACCCAACCACCTATAATTAAAAACATTAATTACAAAATGTATAATAAGTTGCCTGTTCACGTTAGTCAGCTTAAGATTATTGTTACTCAACTATGTGATTCCATAAGTGATTAGAATTTTGAAAGAATTGCGTATGAGTAATTAGAGAAAGTACATTTTGCAGTACTCAGTCCTGTTTGAAAAGAAATCAGAAAACAGTGCATTTAAGACTGCCGAACACAGCTAAAGCAATTTACACTTATTAACATAAAGGACAAATATAAGATCAATCGAGATAGTAATTGCAGTTTTAAATGTTTTAACAATTCAATAATGGTCGAACATGTTGATTTGAAATATTTAGACGAGAAGGAGGTAAGTTGTTTAATAATTCGATAGGATATTCTAAGTTGAATTTTCATTTGGCAGAAAATCGGACAAAGTCCGTTTAGTGATGTCTACAAGGGAATCTGGAGAAGGGAAGACTGTAGTCAGAAAGTTGCGTTAAAAAAATTCCGGTATGAAAGTATTGATAAATACACTAGAAGGAAAACCAAATATCTGTCAGAAATTAGCCATGAGAATATTGTAACTCTTTACGGTATTAGTAAAACTACGGATCTCAGATCGATACTAATATTGGAGTATTCTCAATGCGGATCCCTACACAACTACTTATATTTGCCAACGGAAGGCGGTATCCGTTCGTTGAGTTACTCGGATTCCCTAACGTGGATGCATCAGCTCGCCTTGGTTCGACTCGTATTCATTTCACAAAAGCCTATATTAATGTTTACATTTACATTTTCAGGGCATAAACTACTTGCATCAGAATGAAATCATTCATCGCGATCTAAAACCTGAGAATCTTCTGCTCTTTAATAATTTTCAAACGTTAAAGATTTGTGGCTTTGACACTGTGATAGAAATTGTGACAAACAGTACTAATCCGATCGGAACCGCCGCCTATATGGCCCCAGAGGTAGTAGGACTTAAACATTTTCCAACTGCTCAATTAAAGACCATAAGAATCAGCATACTTAGAGTGTATAATTTGAATATTAGGAAATCTTAATATAATTCAGTATTAACTACAGATTCATAAAGGTAAAAAGTACACACTGGCTTCTGACGTCTATAGTTTCGGAATTATCTTCTGGGAAGTGCTGGCGCGCAAGAAGCCATTTTCGGATATCGAGAGGAAAAGCTCAGTAGCAGTATCTTACGCAGTATGCGGTGGTAAGTGAAACAGTAAGTGCATACAACTCCTAGCGTTTACTATTTGACATCTGCAGGAAAGCGTCCGAAACTCAGAGAAGTCAAGTCCAAAGGGAAAGTTCCCAGGAAACAATTTCAAACAACTACAAAACTTATTAAAGCAAGCTGGGATGGGAATTTAAGGAATCGCCCCGCAATGAAAATTATTGTATCGTGTTTCGCCGTGGAAACATATAACCTTCATCTGAAGCCTTTACAGGCTCTTTGGCGAAAGCGTCTGTCTAACTGTATAACCACCAGATTGTAACAAATGTATCATGACTCGTATGCATTCGAATCAGTTACAATGAGTTTCAATGTTGTGTGACACACATTTTATTCCTCGACGATAATATTATAAATGGTTATTTATTTTTGAACATTCAGAATTGATTCAGAATGTATTTTTTTAATTCTATAAAACAGGTGGCTAGCAAGCCGGACTTTAGTGTTTAGTGTAATAATAAGTTGATCTAAAAATGTTTATATCAATAATCAAATGTCTAAAGACTTAACAGAAATAATCGTATAATGCAGTAACCTAAATTGATGCAGACTTGCAAAACTACGAATATAACAATAAAAAAATAAAAAGGGCATAAAACCCACAAAACTATGAGTATGATTATTCGTCAAAAGGGTGACCTGCATGGTGTATAATGCACAAGCTCCGCCCTCATCCAGTAAATTATAAATATAGGTTGTACATGTATTTTTGATAACCTCTGTAGTTTGATTAGTACTTTAAATTAGCTGTAAATTTGCCCGCAGTTTTAGTTCTCTGCAAACTACCGAACACTAACAAAGCACCGCGCAATTATTAGTCTATAGGTTAAAAATCAGTTCAGTCTACTATTTATTATTATTATTTGGCTACTCTACTCTGTTCGAAAAGATCAGTAAATAGTTCTTTGTACACTGTCGGGCACACACAAAGCAACTTAATTTTTCAAAAATTCCATAGTAAAATATACTAAAAAAGTAAAATTAAGATTATTTAAGTGTTCCAATAAATAAAAAATAATTACCACACTGTAAGTTTGCTAACAAAAAGTGAAAGTATCTTCAACAAAACTTGTGATATTGTATATATGCCTATTAATTACATTTTCTATTAGCCGTAAGTTATATCACCCTTTTACTGTAGGGGTATCGGACATAAAATATAAACATTCTATTTGAATTCACTGCAATTTACCATTAAAAGAACTGTAATTGATCAAGATCAGAATAAATCGGTTAAAGGATTGATTGTGCTGTAAAATTCGATAATGGTGGAACAAGTGGATTGGAATGATTTAGATGATAAGAAGGTTCGTTCTTTCCTAGTTCGATATACAATAATATTCTAAGTAAAACTTCCAATTGGTAGCTAATCGGACAAGGAGGCTTTAGCGATGTCTACCGTGCAACATGGAAAAGGCAAGACTGCAGTTGGCAAGAGGTTGCGCTAAAAAAATTGCGGGATGGTAACCGCAAGGAGTACAATGAAAGAGAAATCAAATATTTGTTGATGATTAGTCATACGAACATTGTAACTCTTTACGGTATTAGCATAACTCCGGATTGCAATCCTGTTTTAATCTTGGAGTATTCCGAATGCGGATCCCTAAACAAACACCTATATCCGGCCCAGGGTGATTGTGTTCATTCGTATGAATATTCGGATTCCCTAAGATGGATGCATCAGCTTGCCGGGGTTCGAATCGTACCAAGCTAAATTCTATTACCTTTAAGTCATTATTCATTCAACATAAACTATTTTAGGCAATGGACTACATTCATCAGATGAAAATCATCCATCGTGACCTGAAACCTGAGAATCTTCTGCTATTAAACGATTTCCAAATTTTAAAGATTTGCGACTTTGGGGCTGCAAAAATTATGACAAAAAGGACTAGGGAGATCGGAACCGTCGCCTATACGGCCCCAGAGGTAATTGAGTTAAAAATTTTTCGCTGGTACATAAGTGTATATTGAATATACACACATCAGATGCGTTAAACACACGTTTTAAATTATATTTTGAAGGTCTCCGAAGATACAAGTGACTAACATAGTTGATAATAACATTACAAATATCTAATGGCGCCAAATACACATTCGCTTCAGATGTTTATAGCTTTGGTATTATCTTTTGGGAAGTCCTTGCTCGCAAGAAACCATTTTCGCATTTACAAAATCCAAATTTCGTTGCAATTAAATGCAATGCAGTGGATGGTGAGAATTAGAAAGTCATTAAATTTTGAGTGATTAATAATCGTTATCTTCTTGCACTTTGTTAAGGCAAGCGTCCGCTTCTTGAAGATCTAAAGTTAAAGGATGAAGTTCATAAAGAACGATTTCAATCTGTCAAACAAATGCTTGAAGCATGCTGGCATTTGAATGTCTGCGAACGTCCTACAATGCAAACTGTTGTCTGTTGTTTTACCATAAATCATCCAGATCCTATCAACCTTGACCTGAGTCCCTTAGTGAACTTAAAATCGGAAATGACAACGGTGCGTACTTAAGTTACTGCAGTATGAAATTCTAAGAAGCACTATTACTTAACATGAAATTTGACATGGCGCCTTTCGAAATGTTTTCCAGACAACCTTGGCAAAAAAAGACGGGTTCCGGGAAGAGGTTGTCGTTATGAGAGGAGAGTTCTGTAGACTTTTCATTGGGCAGAAAATCGGAGAAGGACGCTTTAGTGATGTCTACAAGGGAGTCTGGAGTAGAGTCAGAAAGTTGCGATAAAAAAAATTCCGGGATCAAAGTACTGATAATTATACTGAAAGGGAAATAAAATATCTGTCAGAGATTAGCCATGAGAATATTGTAACTCTTTACGGTATTAGCCAAACTAAGGATCTCAGATCGATACTAATATTGGAGTATACTCAATGCGGATCCTTACACAACTACTTATATTTGCCAAAGGAAGGCTGTATCCCTTCGTTGAAATACTCGGATTCCCTAACGTGGATGCATCAGCTCACCTTGGTTCGACTCCTACTCATTTCATTTCCCTCAAGCCAATATTAATGTCTACATTTACTTTTTCAGGGCATGAAGTACTTGCATCAGAGAAAAATCATTCATCGCGATCTTAAACCTGAGAATCTTCTGCTCTTCGATAATTTTGAAACGTTAAAGATTTCTGGCTTTGACACTATGATAGAAATTGGGACAAACAGCGGCGGATCCGAGCGGATTAGCGGAACCGCCGCCTATATGGCCCCAGAGGTAGGATAACCTTAACATTTTTCATCTGCTCAATTAAAGACCATAAGAATAATCATGCTTAAAATATATAATATCAATACTTAGAAGTCTCAATATAGCTCCATATTAACTTCAGATACATAAAGGAGAAAATTACACACAGGCTTCTGACGTCTATAGTTATGGAATTATCTTCTGGGAAGTGCTGGCGCGCAAGAAGCCATTTTCGGATATCGAGAGTAAGAGCTCAGTAGCAGTATCTTACGCAGTATGCGGTGGTAAGTGAAACAGTAAAGGCATACGACTCTAATCATTTAATATTTGACATCATGCTGTACTTGTTGCAGGAAAACGTCCGGAACTTAAAGAGCTCAAGTCCACAGATAGAGTTCCCGAGAAAGACTATCACATCATTAAAGATGTTCTTAAAAGAAGCTGGGATACAAATTTAATGAAACGCCCCAAAATGGAAATTATTGCAGCGTGGTTTTCATTAAATTTTATAAGGCATAACAGTAGCCAGCAATCCTGACTGTAGTGTTTAGTGTTATATTAGATCTAAAAATGTCCCATCAATAATCAAATGTCACAAATTGGTTTTGAATAAACACTACTTTTTCGGCCCAACGATTAATAGGTACTCTATTCACCCACATATTTATGAGTACATAGATAAGTACTCGGCTAGTGATATATTTATTTACTTAATATATACTTATACTTTATGGGGTCTCCCGCGCCTCCTTCTGCCTGTTACATACATTTGCACAAAGTTAGTATACCTTTTTTGATCGCTTTCAATGGTCGAAGTGTATAAGAAGAAGTGTATTTTGTATTTACAATTTTGTATCAAACAAAAAGAAAATAATGCAATTCAGAGTTGGTACCACGTATATACCCCACACCCACTGCCTGCATTTCCTACAGGGTATACCAACAACAAGAAACAAAGCAACAAGATAAACTGCAGAGCAGAAGCTTTTCAGCTTTTAACAATGACGTTTTCCCCGATTGCCGTTGCATGTGAAAAGCTTCTCTGTGACGTCACCAACGACAACAACGACGTGAGTGTTCGATCGAACATGTTGTCAGGTTGCGTTGCGGCTGGCAAGCTAACGACGGCGCCAGCGACATCCTCAAACACTCGACGACGCTCGCACGAAACGGACGCGAACACGGAAATCGGAACAGGCAAATTGCGAGAGAAGAGCCAAGCTGGCGAGAAACGTGAAAAGTGAAACACGAAACGTACATTGGCCCCACGCGGCGTGAGGAGCGAGATCATTTTGGGTTTTCTTGACTCGAAAACAGTTTGGAAAACAGTGCTGTGTGCTATTTTTAACGGTATTTTCTTTGGTATTTTGTCGAGTGCAATTCGAGTGGAACAAAAAACCGCTAAAAATAGCTATAAATACAGCGAGAGCAGCAGCAGCAAAGCAGCCACAACAAGTGCATCAACGTTTTCCACATAAACGCGAGTGTGTGGGTGTGTATTCAAGTGTGTGTGTGTGTGAGTGTGTGAGAGTGTTGTGTCTATGTTAATACAAATTATCGACCAAATACATAAGGCCGCAACATTTGTAGCCAACAACAAACCCGTTAAGCCCGCCAACCCGCCCGCGGCGACATTAACTTCATTTTTTTGCTCCCCCTTTTCGCGTTGCTGTTGTTGTTATTGTTATTGTTGTGGATATTGACCAGCAAAGGACGCCCGTTTATTAACTGAGGCTTGACCCAGAGAGGCCTGACCCGTCAGGTCACAGCACACACAAACAAAAACACAGGTGGGTCTGATTAATTAAATCTTCTAACATGGAAAATGTCATCGAAATTTGGTTTCAAGAGTTTCCCTTCCCTTTCCTCGTTTTTCCTTCATGTTTGCCTCGCTCTGCTTTTTGTTTTGCTTTTGTTTATTCTATTTCAGCTTTGTCTTGCTCTTGTTTACATGCCTAATGCGATTTATCCTGCCCTGGACAGTACCCATTCCTAACTTGATTTGTTTGCTTTTCAACGCCTTCATCGCCAGCTTCACATTTCCCATTCCCCGCGGGCTTATCCATTTTTCCGCCTAAATTCATTTGCTGATTTGGGATAATCAGAGGCTGCGTTGCGTTGCGAGTCGAAATCGTAAAAAAAGGGAAGCACACACACTCACACACACACACCAACATTAGAAGGAAGGCAGCGATAAAGGAGAAAGGAAACAAAAATCGCTCATACGCAACGTTGGCCCGTGGGGCACTTTTGCACTCTGTCCCTTCAGTTCGTCAGGCATTAAATATTCCAGGACATTGGCAGGCTGAGTTTATTGCACTGTTCGAATGTGTGCTCTTACTTGTTTTACACCCCTCGCCAAGTAAATAAATACATTTCGCAATGATTATTTCGCCTGCGTTCCGCATTCCACATTCCTTTGGGTGCCATAAACCACTTGACAGCAACAGCAACAACAGCAACGGCAACAGCAGCAACTGCCTAAATTGCAATCAATTTAAATACATTTCTCAAAGCCAAAAGTCACACACTGTGGCCAGTCATGGCTTTTGAGCATTTCAAGTGCTGCAAGGAATTTGAGTTTAATTCGTTGCTTTAAATATTCACTGAGTATTCTGAGAGTGTCTTTACTTAATCCGGTCATTGCTCAAGTTGCTCTTGCTTGCTCTTTCTAACTTGTTATTGACTGGCAGCCATTTTGTTAGTTGGATCAGTTGTTACGCTGTTAAGTTCTCTGCACTTTGCGTTGGTTAGCAGTAGTTGTAAGTAATAGGAGATCGGTGCTTGGCTTGTTTGATAAACTGCTGTTAAGATTTTATAGTAACTTGTTTTAGCCTTGAATTCTGTCAACTCTCTTTGGGGTAAGAGATCACGAGCTTGTTTTCAGTCCGCAATGTAAAAGTTGCTTTAACAGTTTCCAAATAACATATATTAGTGAACTATTAGGATAAGCTGCTCTTTATAGAGTTGTAAAGTCTTGAGCTGTTTGCATTTCTGCTTTTTATACCCTTCGACCATTGAAAATGGTCAAAAAAGGGTATACTAACTTTGTGCAAATGTATGTAACAGGCAGAAGGAAGCGTCGGAGACCCCATAAAGTATATATATTCTTGCTCAGGATCACAAGCCGAGTCGATTGAGCCATGTCTGTCTGTCTGTCCGTCTGTCCGTCTGTCCGGCTGTCCGTCTGTCCGTCTGTCTGTGTGAACGCACAGATCTCAGCTATTATAAAAGCTAGAGTTACCAAATTTGGCAGGAAGACTCCTGTGTACTATAAGCTGATCAAGTTTATTTCAAATGTTAGGTGCCACGCCCACCGCCCCCGCAAATCAATAATTTAATTTTTGAACTTAATTTGTAAGCGCTGTATAAAAGATACAACTTTCTGACTTAAACATATACTAAGCTCATTAAAATATCTACGTATTCTCGAAATTGCAATTCGATCGGACAATAAACACAGAAGTTATTTAAGAAAGTATTTGCATAAAACCAAGCGCTTGTATCAGCTTACAAGGGAGGCGGGCGAGCGCAAAGCGCGAGCGCCATCTGTCGGCAATAATTTAAAAGCATAACGCATTTGTATATGTGTATGAATTTAACAAATTAAACTACACTGGAACATAGGTCGAAGGCTATCCCACTGTCGCGTGCAGCGCGATATAACTCATATTATTTAAAATTTATGCAAATTATTTGTTTTTGATTTACAGTTGTTTATTGTTACAAATCCAATGCATTCATTTTTTTTTTTTGCACTCGCGTCGTTTCACTTTCCTTCCTATTGTTGCATCCCTATCCACGCAATACGATATTATCGATGCTCAAAAAAGGCTATTGAGAGTTGCCGATAGACACCTCACATCAATATTATCGATATTATGAACGTTTTTGTCTGACAGTTATCTTAACAGCTTTTATGTAGCAGTCAGATCAGTGAATCTGTTAAGTTGTCTACAGTGCTGTTGTCTGTCTGTTAGGTCTGCTTATCTGTTACACTCCGGTTTACAGTAGCCTGTTAAGCACAGACGAAGCCAGGTTGATTCGTTTTTACTTTTTGTTAGAAAACAAAGTGTAAAAGTTTGCACAGCTTATGCATAAGTTAGATGAAAAACACAAAATAATTTATTGCCACAGCCCCACAACGCTAATGGCAACCCTGGCGCACAGCTGTTATTCTAACAGTGCCTCAACTGCAATTAGCAGTTTGCAAACTATGTAAATGCTCAGCACATGCTGCAAGTTTTTCAAGTTATGCAAGGCTGATTGATTATGGTTGGTACTACTGCACAGACAAGCCACTTGCCACATGCCACGTGCAGCGAACGAACAAACAAATCCCGCGGGCAAACGCCGTCGGGGCTTAATCAAAGTCAGGCAGGCAGGCAGGCAGGCAAACAGACGGACAGTGGGGCAAAGTCAACCACTCAGATTTCCGCACGTTGACACCACAATTACACAAACCCAATCAAGACAACAACAACAAAGTAAGTAAGGGGAGTGAGGGGAAAGAAGAGAGTCCAGGGTAGCATTGCCAGCAACTGCTGCACTGCGTCATTTGAGGTTCAATCGCTTCGGTTGCACTGCGCACTCTGTGTTGTGGGCTATTTGCCAATTAAACTAAAATGGCAATTGGCACGCGACTCTGCAGGCCACGCCCACTACGCCCGACACAAGGGAGCCGTCTGTCTGTCCTGCTGCAGGTGGACTGGGCTCGCTTTCAGTGGAAAATCAAATTTGCCCAACTAATTCCATTAGTTCCCTCTCTGGCAACTGAATTGAGCCACAAATAATTGTTGGCCCCTAATGAAATTGTTGTTGGGAAAGGGAGGTGGGGTACGCGCTGCTTTTAGCCTGCCAAAAATTGCAAATTCAATTAAAAATCAGCATGGAGCAGGAGTAGGAGTCGCTTAAGCTGCATACCTCCCCTCCCCCTAGGGGCACACAACAAAGAGCAGCACACTAAAAGCCTTGCCAGTGCCTGCACCTGGCGAGTGGCAGCTGACAGGCCCGAACTGGACTGTGGACTGGGGATGAGCAGGAGCTGTGCTGGCCTGTCCTGGTATCCATGTTTGGGCCACAGCATTGTGTGTGCTGCCTCTGCCTGCCCCAAATGCAGCCAGAGCTTGCCCGCCTTCAAAGTGTCCTTTGTTGTTGCTTGTAGTTGACACACAGGCCTGTCCGCTGTTATCCTGCACTGCCAGTTCCTCTTTAGCTGCCCCTCTCCTCCTCCCTCTCTCTCTCTCTCTGGGCTATTCCCGGGCGTGGCAACATTTCGTGTATGACAAGCTTCGCCAGCTTCACTTTGAACTACCCACGTTGGAGTTGTCCCTCTACTCTGTTACTATTCCTGTCCCTGTACCTTTCATTGTACCCCTCTTCCTGTTACTATCCCTGTCCCCCCCTCTCTATGTACACTGTCACTGTCCCTTCTCCTCTGCCTGTACCTCATTCTGTCCCCTTTTCCTGGTACTTCTCCCTGTTACTATCCCTCTGCCCATGTGTGTGTTTGTCTTGCTCAAGTGGAAAACTTAAAAAGCGAGAAACGTGACTGAGCCGAAGTAGACTGACAACATTTCCGCTGCACACACACACACTTGCAGCCTCGAAAACTAACAAAATGTTTACTTCGACTAGGAAGGCACTTGCCAACAAATTTTATACGCATCATTCTAAAAGTCCACAGCAAACATGCAAAATCGTTACACACACACACACACACAAACTCACCCGAACCGCAGCCAGCTTCCTTGTGCGGCACCTCACAATAAATTGTGGCAGCAAAAAAAGCGCAAAAAAAACATCACAAGATATATGGTATTTATCCACGCAGTTCAACTTTCTGGCCATTTGCCATTTGAGTTTCCACAGTTTTCTAATGGATAGCCAAGCATTTTCCATTTTCCATTAGTCCTCTGGCCTCCGAGTCGCTCTCATAATTGGAATGTTCTGGCAAAAGTCGCACGGGGATTGACGCTTGATCATAAAATAAAAAACACAACTGCAAGGACACTTTGGAGTTTAATCGATAAACCAATTCGATGCTGCGGGGCATGCACAGTTGTTATCGCACAATGGGGACACTGACAAATACGTGAATTCCAGACATTTCACTTAAAAATTAATGGGGAGCATGAGATGAAAGTAAACTGGGGGGAAATATGAAGGTACACAAGATAAACAACAACTGTGATGCTGAATAAATACTCCAGCTACGACATTCTTAAATACCTTATTTGATTATGTTCCCTGCAGGCTGCGTAACAGCTGTTTAAGTTGCTCGATAGGGGGCGGGCACAGAGTTATTAAAGTTGATCGAGCGCCAGCTCAAAAGAGCTGTTAAAACTGCTCGACAGGCACTGTTAAAACTGCACTAGCAGTCATGTTAAAACTGTTCGATAGGCAACGTGAATAGATATGCTAAAATTGATCGAGTGCCTGCATAGAGAGTTGTTAAAGAGCTGCAGAAATGGTGCTGCATCCTGCCCTTAAAGTTCTGTTAAAGCTGCTGTGCAGCTGCACTAAAAGAGCAATTGCACTGCTCTTAAAGCTGTCAATTTTTCATATCCACATGCAACTGCTGTTAATCCAGCCTTAACAGTTTTAAGTCAGCTTCGTTCAGCGCGGTTAAAGCTGCACTGCAGCCCTGTCAAAGTTGATCAAAGGAGCTGTCAAAACTGTTGAAATAGGCAGCATTAATAAAGCTGTTAAGCAACAATTGCAGCGCTGTTAAAGCTCTCTCTTTCACACAGATCCACATGCAATCGCTGTTAAGCCTGCTTTAACTGCTTTAAGTATGTTAGAGCACATTACGATGCGCATAAATTGCTAAGTAAATCCCTAATTTTGTGAATATCAAACCTAATGAAACGTTCACAACAAAAAGAAAAAAGGCAGAGAAGGAGAAGGAGAACATGAAACAGGCGCAGCAGGCAAACAAAGAGCACAGCAAAGTGTGCCAAGCATGTGAAATCAAAGATAGCAAAATACCCTGAACATATGCCCTCAAACAAAGGCAAAGTATGCGTGTGTGTGTCTGTATTATAAGTAAGATAGCTAAACAACTGTCACACACACACACACACAGGCACGCACACTCACACTGGCACACACAATTAGGTTGCGAACAAAGCGCGCGGGAGAATCGTAAAAAATTTTCCAATTTATTTGTATTCAAGTTAATTATGGCGTACGAGCATTAACACAGATTTCCACAAAGGATACGACAGGGACAGGCGCAGGCACAGTGCGCGCACTTGTGCCATGGGATGATCCCCATGAAGGTGAAGCCACTCAATCTGTGGAGGTAGCAGAGGGGGAGGGGGAGGAGTGAAAACTAAATGAAGTGAATTTTTGTGTAAACATCTGAGCCCGAGACAGCCGACGGCATTGCGCAGCCAAATTGAAAATAAGACAGAGCCTAAGCCCCAGCGACAGCTCGACACAGACAAGGGCAGACATATGCCCACACACACACACCGAGAGACACACACACACACTCCTGCACACACCTACATGTGTCATAATCATCATAAAAGACGTTAAGTTTAAACTAAGCAGACGGCAATTTGTGCCAAGCTGCCGTTTTTGTTGTTTCTGCTCCTTGTGTGCCTTGTCGATTTGTGCAACGATTTGGAAAATCTTTGACAGAAATAAAATTAAGCTCGACACTCTGCTGAGGCGCTGAGGCCTTCATGCTGCGCCTTGTCGCATCGATTTATCGAACAATTACGAGAGGAGAGCCAAGAAAAGGCTGAGCAAAAGGCAGATTATGTGATTATGTCACCCCAACGAGTTGATCTTTAAATATCAGCTAGATATATCTATATATATAAAGTTGCAGATATTGCCGCGTGCCTTGCTATATATCGATATATTTTCCTTTGCAATTAAAATTCCCGTATGCCGCTGTGCGTTGTCAAAACTAAATGCTGGAAAATTTATTTGACTAACAAAATTTGTTTTCGGAAAATCTCGAGGAAAAAACAACAGAAACAACAACAAGGCGGCAATTGATGACAACAAAAAATAACAAAAACATTATTGAGAGCAACAAGCGAGCGAAAACAAATAGAGCAGACGCACAAATAACTTAGCGGGCCCGCCGTCTACGCGGCGTATGAGTAATAAAAATCGTTGTCGCAGATGCTCTTAACAAACCGCTAACGAAGCGACGCCGCCTCGCACAATGATAATGATAATGTTCACGATAATAAGGATGTTAATGCCAGGCAGAGTGTGTCTATATCTCTCTCACTCCATCCCCGCTCTCTCTTTCTTTATCTCCCTCTCTCTCTCTCTTAAAGGCAACTCGACAATGTTCTGACCTTTGTAACAATGCCACGTGTTGCCGCTGCCTCAGTCTGTCTCCTTTTTCTCTGTCCATTGAAATTAATTTTATCGTCAGCATGCAACAGGTGTGCGTGTGTGTGTGTGGGGTGCTGTGTGTGACCGTGGCCATGAAAACAAACGACAAACACCCGTCAGCAACTAGGGAAGGCAAAAGGACAACGGACAACGAACATGGAATACAACATGAAACAACTCGAGCCAAAGTAAAACCAACAAGAACAACAACTGAAGCAATAAAAGCAACGACATTTTGCTGCAACAAAAGCCTAGCTGAACATGAAACTGTACTATATATACTCTATACATACATTGTTATATAAAGATACATATATTGTTATATATAGAGGCATATTTGCACCAGATCGCAGTCATTGCTTTAATGCGCTGTTCGACTTAGCGGAAATAGGCCAAATTAAGCTAGCTGTTCTTTTATGGCTCATTATGCTATAAATAACGCATTGCTCTCCTCTCTTCCCTGACTTCTCCCCCTCGTTGGCAGTTTTTGTATAGAAACAGCGAGGAGCTTATACGACCCTTGTTAGGGGGTGAAGTGCACATAACGATCTATGTTTTTTATTAAGTTTTTAGTAGAGCAGCAAACTTGAGAATGCGCTGTTCATATAGGCAACATAAAAGTTATATATTTTATGACTATTCATTAGATATTATAGCTAACATATTGCACTATTTAAAGAGAGAATTACATAATATATAATATATATATATAATATATATATATAAATATATGATCGTTATATATGATTGTTAAGCGAGCAAGAGGGAGCTACAGTTGGAGTACAAATTGCAGTTGATTTGCCTGCAAGTATGCAATGAAAATAGCTATAGCTAACATATACTATAAATGTGAATAGACTATATAATATAAGTAGTTTTATATAACTCTAAGAATAAAGTGCAGTAATTTCATTGAGTTATTAAGATAATAAACGATTGGTAGTTTTATTTATACCCATAACAAATATAATATCGTATATAGTTTCTACATGGACTTCAGTGCCTGCTAGCACAAAAGTTCACAAAAGTTTAATTCACTTTTTAAGTGCACTGAAATATGTTATGAAATAGCAATATCTATAGGAATTTGCAACTCTGGCAATAAAGACATACTTATGTATAAGACAGAGAGAGAAGAGAAGAGATTGTAATGAAGATGATGAATGAAGATATATGAATGTATTTGTGTGCTCATGTGAATATATAATAAGCACGATAGTAAGTAAAGAGAAAACCAGAAAGAAAGACTAGCTTCCACATGCAAAAGGTTCCAAATTATATTGCTACATTTATCTATAATGTATTCTGAATATTCCCATCCTAACATTGTTTATTATGTATTTTGTTAGCAGATATGTCGGACACACGGACAAATGAACGGGGCTAGTTTGATTGCTCTGTTGATGCTGATAGGATTGTACTTTATAGGATTGTAGATGTCGCCTAAGCTGCGTTTTAAACTTCTGAACTACACCAAAATACCCTCTGCAGGGGTATAACAGTTGTGTTGATACCTACGTTGGGTGCCAACTGCAAAAGGTAGTTTCAGAATGCGGTTTCATTTGAATAATTAGAATGTCGCATAAAAAACCTATATCTTATTACAATTAGCAAGAAGATGTTTAGGCTACATATATAGCTGACATTGCTTTAACATCTCTGGTAATTTATAGCAGAGAAATTGCAGCACAACATTCTAACTGGTGGCACAAAGTTCTTGCATAGTTTAGCCTGCCACCTTGCAACTCCTTTTCACTGGCTACTTTCAACTGTTTTTCCCTCTTCCCAACTCTCTTTCCCTTCTCCCAAACTCTGTTTCCCTTCTCCCAAACTCAGTTTCCCTTCTCCCAACTCTGTTTCTCTTCTCCCAACTCTGTTTATCTTCTCCCAAACTATGTTTTTCTCTCTCAAACTACGTTTCCCTTCTCCCAACTCTGTTTCTCTTGCAACAGTTCGTACCCGCCTCACAACAGGTGAACAGGTGTCACACAGTTGTCGCAGTCGCTTTGCTGCAGACCGCACGCTGTGGCATTCGCTGTCGTTGCCACACACTCTACACTGTGTGTGTGTGTGTGTGTGTCTGTTGTGTGTGCCACATCATTTTGGATGGGACGATGGGACGAAAGACCACGCAATATCGCCCGACACTTATCGGCTTATCGAGTACGACAACAGCGCCAATGACAGTGAAAAACCCCCCACGCATACATGTGTTGGCTGTGCGAGAGTGTGCGACTGTGTGTGTGTGTGCGCGAGTGTGTGTGTGTGCCAAGCTGATAACTTAAGTTGGGTACGACGAAATCGGGAATCGTGCACAGCTGTCAATATACACAACGATGCGACGTGAAGTGCCCGCAGAGAGAGAGAGAGAGAGGCAGACAGAGACAGAGACAGACACAGAGCAGCTGCTGCTTCTGCACTGCCCCCTTCCCCCTCTCTCTCTGCACGATAGGTGGGCTGATTAACCAATATGTGGGCAAATATTTGAGTTGGCATCAAATTTATGTTAATAGCTCAGTTCATTTTGGCTTAGAGATAAAAGTCCCCAAAGTTTCATAACAATTGAAACGCACATGTGGCCACCACATCATATATGGCGCCATAAAAAGCGAATTGTGTCCAAGGACAGCTGTCTCACTCTCTCTCTCTCTCCATCTCTCTCTCTCTCACACTAGTCTAGCCCAGGGCCAATCAAGCCGAGTTGTTGCTGCTTGTAGGGCCAATTAGAGAGGGAGAAGGGAAGAGAGAGAGAAAGGCCTTTGGCATGAATTGAATGCAAACAGGACAACAAACTGAGCACAGACAGAGAGAGAGAGAGAGAGAGAGAGAGAGAGAGAGAGAGAGGGAGAGAGAGAGAGGGAGAGAGAGGGATAGAGAGTGAACTACTTCATCTGCAGTTTCATGCACGAATGAGTGTCGTCTTCATCAGCCTGCCCCCTTCTCCTCCCCTCTCTCATTTAGTATCCCTTCTATTGTATCCCTTTTGCTGCCTTGCAA
This sequence comes from Zaprionus camerounensis, assembly GCA_018904165.1. Lineage (NCBI taxonomy): Eukaryota > Metazoa > Arthropoda > Insecta > Diptera > Drosophilidae > Zaprionus > Zaprionus camerounensis. Next base: position 2,409,901 of record JAEIFS010000037.1, read on the forward strand.
TGCATCGCTGGATTTTCGCATTAGGTTTTTTTGGCAAGCAAATCAAGCGTTAAGTCACATTGACAATGCCCAGAACCCTTTTGCCTGTGACCCGCTTCAAAGATTGTTCTTCCTTGCCTTGCCTTGCCTTGTGCCTTGTATAACACGCATACGCAGAGTAGGCCGCCGCCGCCTGCCGCGCACAGCAACTTTTGCATTATTTACCCACTTTCAGCGTTGGTTCCTTTGTGTATTGTGCTTTCCTGACAGCTGCCTGGGCCGAGCACAGGCCGAGACAGTCAACGCAAATAAAGCGAAACTTAATTATTTACGTTTTAATCATTCCGCAAGAAAAAAGAAGTTAATTACTACAAAACGTTGAAGCTGAACAAATGCGAAGAAAAGAAAAACAAAACATTGCGAAGACAGTAGAGAAGATTAAGAGAGGGAAAGGGAAGGGAAAAGGAAAAGGGAGCAAGACAATTGCACTTGAAGTCACTCGACCTGGCGAGGGTAGCCAAAAGTTCTTTGGTTTACCTTTGAGCTGGAAGGGGGAAGGGGTAAAGAGACAGCTGCTTCCCACAGACCTTTCCTCTTTCAAGAGAAACCTTTCAGGGATAGTAGCTGTGTTAATAATACCATAAAGGGAACCGCAGTTCTGGTTCTAAGAAGACGGGAAAAACTTTCCATGACAATCTTTGGTTCTAAGGTTTAGTAGGGGGTTGTCTTGGATGTAATAGCTTTCAAGCATGTCTATCTTAAATAAAACCTTAGGAAACTTAACGGCACCACTGCTTCTATTATGAGAAACCGGAGAGACATTTCCTATAGCAATCTTTGTCTCTGGAGCTCAATAGCAGTTAGGCAGTTTAACCTCAACTGAAACAATATTAAACTTAAGAAAATCGCTGTTATTATAATCTTCGATAATATTCCCGTCAACAGTTTTTCTCTAGAATGGTAAGCAAGACCGTTTAGACCGTCTCATTAGATTTCTGTTAAGATGGAATCGTTTGAAAGGTTTTACTTTAGACACGCACCTTTCTCTTTAAAGGTTTTAAGCAGATTTTAGGTTTCTCAAGCAGATCAATCTTAACTGAAACCGTATGAAACATAAAGAAGCCACTGTTTCTATTGCAAGAAACCGGAGAGACATTTCCTATGGAAATCTTTGTCTCTAGACGAGGCTGATATTTAACTGAAGTTCAGTAGCAGTTTGTCTGCAAAGGAAAACCTGTTAGGGGGCTCAACCTCAACTGAAGCATTATTAAAATTAATGAAATCGCAGTTCCAAGTGTTAGAAACCGGGATAGAATTGCCGGCAACATTCATTCTCTTTGTAGTGAAATACAAGTGGACTTAAGACTGTTTCATAAGGTTTCTGTTAAGATGGAATCGATTGAGAGGTTTAAGATTTAAAGTTTAACCTCAGTCTTTAAAGTAAATCTTCCCAAGCGGATCAATTTTAACTGAAACCCAGTTTATTTGTAAAGGGAAACCTGTAAGACGGTTCAACCTAAACTAAAGCATTATTAAACCTAAGACAACAACAATTTCAGTTATGAGAAACCAGGATAACATTTTCAACAAACGTCTTTTTATCCCTCTAGATATTAATGAAATACAACTGGACTTTATGGTACTCGTAAAACCTCTCAAGCTGGTCTAACTCAACTCAAACCTTATGAGACTAAGAACTTAGGACATCCACAATTGATTACTTACACTTATTCACAAGCTGAAACAAAGTTGCAATGAAAATTCTTAAATTCAGCTGAGGTAACTCGAAAAATCATCAACTTAGTAAGCTTATATCTTAAGTTATAATACAGCAGCACCTGACAGTAAGTAGCATAACATTAGCTTAGAAGTCCTTATTCGGATTTCCTCAGGCTATGTTACTTTCCCCAAGTGCTCTGCACTTGAATACCAAGGGTATCGCTTCATTAGCAAGTTTATCTTTAAAAAACCGAAAAGTTTTAAAGCGCAGCTTAGCAGACTCCATGCCTGAGAGCTTACAAAGTACATTTAAGAGGGAATCTAGCTAAACTACGCAAATTTCTTAGCGTGAAGCTACCTTTCATTTGACTTTCACATGAAAACTTGCAGACGAATTTTTTAAATAACGCAGCAAAGTGCTCAAGCTGTCAGCGCGTTGAACACGCCTGCACGGTGTGTTGCAGCTGAAGTGGCATGCCCCGAAATGCACTTAGTAGCTGAGCAGTAGCTGACACTGTGAGCTGAGAGAGAGAGAGAGGTAGAGAGGTAGAGTGAGAGAGGGGGAAACTGGCACATGGCTGACACGACAAGCTGTGGACGGTGGCAGCATGAGGCGTAATTCGATTAGGTCCAGAGAGAGAAAGAAGAGAGGAGAGAGAGCAGACAGGGAACTAAAGGAGGGAGAGCAGGCAGTGTAAAAGAGAAGAGAGAGCAGGCAGGGCAGTACAGGAGAGTTAGCTAATGATGCACGTCTAAGTAGTGAGAGCCTAAATAGATTACAAATATGCTGTGATTGGGAGGCGCCTCAACTTGCGGCACATGTTTTTCACAACCTTCTCTCACACAAATTCAATTTGTTCATAGTCAAAGTTGAAGCTCTACTAGTTCCAGTTTCTGTCTAGCTGCACTCGTAGTTCCAGTTCCAGTTCCAGTTCCACTCCTTGTCCATTTTCGAGTTGCCAAGATGAGAAATGGATTTCATTTCTTTGGCCTGCAAATGGCAATTAGTGTCAATTTAATAGCGACTCAAGATGAAGCACGCTGCCTTCAGGCGGTTTGCAATTTGTGCCACGCCTCCCTCGCCCCCACTGCCACTGCCACTACAGCCTGGGGCAATTGCAACATCCTGCCACTGGAGGCATGCCACACAGTGACGTGCCCTCGCCTGTGGCAATCTCGCTTTATTTACATCGTTAATTGTGAAATGTTTAGAGCAACGTGAAACGAGAAAGTTCCGCAGATGATGATGATGATGATGCAAGAGCAACGACGTAAGCGAAAGAATGAAAGAATGAAGGAAAGAAAGCAAACAAAACGTATCCAAAAAGATACATTTATTTTTAGAAATTATAATCGGAAACAGCAACAACAACAAAGTGATTAAACAACGGACACACTTAAGCACTCGCCAAAGCAACCACATCGAAGCACACACACACACATAGAGACAGGACAGACACACCTATGTCGTCATATGGTTTGGGTGGCTGACACAGAGAGAGAGAGAGGGGGCCTGTTTATATAGGGATAGGGGCCAACTGCTTTAATGGAAACCAAAGAGTTGTTCAATCGATTTCAAGTGCTCTCAAAGATTGACAGAGCGCAATGCTGCGTGGTCAGAAAATTGGTAGAAATATATCCCAAATAACATATTCAAGAGCTAAATCAGTTAGTGCAGAGTTCATGAACAACAAGAAAATATATTATAAAGAAAGATTATAAAGCAAAAGAAATTTTAACAGTATTGAAAATACTTAAAGGGAAATTCTGTTCAATAAAAAGATGTTCAAAAGAAAAGACCTTACACAAGGAACTACAACCAATTATGTCATTTCACGTAGCACCTTTTCTGTAATCATTTCATAATCATATTCAGTTTCTAACAAACAAGCAGCCACAAATCCCCGCAGCTGCTCCCTCCTCTCCTCCCAAAATGATGCGTGATTTTTCAACGCTGTTTTTGTGGATGTTGTTCGGTTTGTTCGGACGGTGACCCAGTTTTGTGGGACGCATGAAAAGCGAAAGAGTTTAAAAATAAAACATAAGCAGCAGCAGGGAAATGAAAGTGCTGAAAAAAATAACAAAATACGTGAGTTGACAGACGGACAGCAGGAGGAGAAAGAGAAGAAGTAGACAAGTTGCGCACAATGGGGGAATTTATGTTTAATGGCGAAAAGTGAAATGAGAAATCGCACAGCAAATTATGCTGCATGTACTAAACAATTTTAGCTTTATCTTGACTATAAATACCCAGTAAATGGGTTGCAAGGGGTGTGCAAGACTCTGGCTAGCCAGATAAAGAAAGCTTTGTTAAGTATCAACAGGCAAACCTTTACTTTATGCAGTTACAGCTAAATTTAGCTGTTTTCTAGCTCAATTTAAAAGCTATAACTTTGATTTTTTATACACATATAGCTAAATATATCTACTTTATATATACAAAAATGCATTACGCTCATGCAGAGCTAACACTCAGTAAAGCGAGTCAACTCTAGCTTGTTTAGCATTCGCTTTAGCATTGCTTGCCTTACAGAGTATCTGCTAGTTGTGCACGTCACTTGTTTAGCATTCACTGTAATGCTTTAGTTATAAATATAAAACATGGCCACACAACATGTAGTTGCAAATATTTGAAAAATGCCAACTTTGATTTCGCTTGCAACGCATTTTTGAGCGCTTTTATTACAAGTATATACGCATTCTCATTCTTCTATTCGTTTGTTGTATTCCTTTCTTTTTTTGCTTTTCTTTTTTTTCGGTTTATTTGCAGCGCACCGCAAAACTCAGTATTCACAAATTATGCACCCGAAAGTGCAGCCACAGCCACAAACAGAGCCACAGCACCCACAACAAGCAGAAGCAGCAGCAGCTGAGGACGTAGAGCAACAACACGAACTGCACCCAATGCGTAGAGCTCACAAATAGATTTTGCAGTTACTTAGAGGCAAGTCCACAGGCACCACAACTGGCAACAACCTCAGACAGTTGAGGAACCTAAAGAGGAACAGCACTACCAACACTGAGGCAACATGGTCGACGACATTTCCCCCATGCATCATCGCATGCAGAAGAAGACGCGCAGTGCCTCGATCTGTGCCACTGGGGCCAGCATTGAGACGGTCATTCACAACATGCCCTCGGGTAGTGCCACGCCCGAGGGCGGTACCCCGGGCTACAGGCGTCGCAGGCCAGCAACACGGTCGCAGAGTGCACGCATCACATCGGGCGCCAGATCGGTAAGTAGAGAAGAAGAGAGAGTCTAACTAAAGGTGCAGAAAGAAAATTATCGATATTCCATGACCATGAAAACATCGATGTTTCTGCACCACTAAGTCTCACTCGATAAACTATCGATTGCTTTTTTGTCGCTCCTTCTGTTGTAGCGCTTTGCTCACGCACCTCACGCTTAGCGATGTGCGCGTGCTCAACTATCGCTTTAGTAATCACAAATATGCACCACAATTTTAGACTTAGCTTAAGTATTTTAGATTATTTTCCATTTACAGCATTGGCTTGAAGAGATTATACTGTTCAGCACAACTTTAAATACAGTTTCAATATGAACAATTTAATTCAATCAATTACATTTTTAGAATATCTATATATCGAGAATTTACTCTATCTACTCTCTTTCAAAAAATAGTATATTAATATTATAGCATATATTTTATATTCTATTTTCATATTTCACTCTGCCTTTCCTCAAACTCACATTATGTCACTCTTCCACAATCAGTTCCTTAGTCTCTCTCTACTTTTCTCTGCCTATCTCTATTTCTATCTCTCTCTTTCTCTGTCACTACTTTCCTTTTAATTTGTCTTTTTCATACATTCTATTGCTCTGAAGCTCTCATCTCTAGTTACTATCGATATGTTCCCTAACTAGCTAAAGAGCCAGTCTCTTTCTTGAAGAGTCTTACTGACTTTTCTCGTCTTAAACAAACTATAGCAAAAGCTATATAAGACATATATATGTTTATCATATCATATATCACTCTGTCTGCCATCTCTATTCAGTTCTAGTTTATTTTCAAGCACTCTCACGTGCTCATCTCTAGTTTGATTAGTTCTTACCCTACTTTCACCACACAAACTACTCGAATTCCAGTCCGTTTCTCTCACTCCCCATTGCAGCAACTCTTTCGCTCACTCAACCATCTCCAACTGTACCTCATCCTCCCTTCTCCTCCCTTCCGTCAGGACTTCTATTACCCAAACTATTTGAATATGCTTCCTCTCTGGCAATTCGAAATGAGTTTACAAGTGAGTCGAAGTGAAATTTGATATACTAGTTGCCATTGCCGTTGCTTTCGAGTTAAGCGAGTGCTTAAGCTGCTTGGCAACTTGCCACGCCCACCCAGCTCTGGCAGACACAGTAGGCAATGGGGCAGCAAATGTGATTTGCCTGCATAAACAAGGAACAACAACAACAAGGAGAACAAACTGTTGCGACGTGCAACAAGCTGCATTGCGTGTCGTTAAGTGACAAGAGGCAACTTGCAACATGTGGCATTAACATGCAAAAGTTCACAGAGCACATTCATGCATATATGTATATTTGTGTCTTTTGGCTATCATATAGAACTTCAATTGGAAAGCGAAACAATTTAATTTTGGATAGTATTACGAGGGGTAGTCTGCGGCACATGGGTAGTAGGCATCAGGGACGGACTGAGGGCATAGAGCATATGCTGAGCAAATCCGCGATCGGACGGAGGGTTGCGAGTAGTGTCGGCAGGAGGGGCAGTAGTAGTAGTAGTAGTAGTAGTTGTAGTAGTAGTAGTAGGGTCGCGCAACTGAGCCAACCGCTTACTCAACTGTTTCATACGCATTTCATGGTCCAAATCATCGTAGATCGTCTGCTGCACCTTCTCCAACTCTATCAAGGCTGCTGTTGTGCTCGCTGAAGGTTCTTCCACAGGCTGCGCCTGTGCCATCTTCTCACGACGACGGGCACAACGCTTCTTCCGAGCTCGCTTTATCAATTCCATGGTTTCGTGCTTATGCGAGGACATGGGGATGGGAGGCTCGTAACAGGTACCCTCCACCGTGAGGCACTGACAGTAGCCAAGGTTGTGCAGCAAGTACTCCTCGAATTCCTCGCAAGGTTCCAGATATTTCTGATACTTCTCCAATGCATCCATATCGGCTGTATCAAGTTGACGTGAAGCACAATCCAATCGAAGATAGTGCGAATGAAAGTAATTGAACAGATCCTCAGCCAGTTCCAAAAAGAACTTGATCGGTTTGTGAAACTTATCCCCCGTTATGAACGGTGTCTCCTCCTTCAAGTCCAGCTTGTGGTACTCACGGCGAAAGCACAATAGATGCTTTCGTATAATATCGACGCCACGTCCAAGTGACAGATTTGAGCTGAGTATGATCTGATAATGCACCTGATACTTGTTAATGATCATCTCTTCGGCATACACACTCTGCGTATGCGGTGGCCGACAATTAAGCTCCGCCTGCACCACATTATATTCTGTGAGTCTCAACAGCATTGATGCTGCCATGCGTTGCACACTGAGCTCGCCGAGAAATTCCTTGAAGTGGCTACGATATGCCTGATCCAGTAGCAACAGCTCGTTAAGCACCATCACTTCCTGACCGACATGTTTATTTTGAATAATCGATAATATCGGCGCTAACTTAACCTTGTCTTCCTTGTGCAGCGCCAATTCACTGGCCATGATGCCGACTGTTGACATGCGATCCTTGTTCATTGTTGCCTTCAATCTAGCTCGAATAAGTTCTAAAAATGTTTCAAAATATTCTTTGTATTTTTCCCTAGCGATTTGATTCGCTTGAGGGTAATTCGATATATGATCGTTTATATTCATTTGTATGTGTATAACTGGAGTAAGAAAACTAGTCTATGACTAGTTTCAACTATGAATTTGAGCGAGCCAAGTCGATGTGTGAAAAGGAAAGGCCTGCTGGAAGAAAATCGCGTAGACTTTTAAGCTTAGCAAGCTCTGAGCGACAATTCAAGTGAAAACTAGTAAGAAAGCTACAGTCGAGTGTGCTTGACTGTGATATACCCAGTACCTCCTAACCTTAACGATTTGTTGAATATATAACTTCCATGTTTTGAGTATTTTGTGTTGCATACTTTGCAGCGAGCGACTTGGTAATCACACAGACAGATGGTCAGACAGACAGACAGTTAGATTGATAGGCGGACAAACAGATGGAGAGACAGATAAACAGTCAGACAAAGAGGCAGACGGACAGACAGACAGACGTACAGCTAAAAAGACAAACAGACAGAGGGACAGACAGACAGAGGGACAAACAGAGAGACAAACAGATGCACAGACACACAGACAGTTAGACAGATAGAGAGACAGACAGGAAGACAGACTGAAAGACAGACAGACAGATAAAAAGACAGATGGACAGACAGATGGACAGACAGACAAACAGGCAGTCAGACGGACAGACAGGCAGATGCACTGACAGACACACACCTAAACAGACAGACAGACAGACAGACAGACAGATGGACAAACAGAGAGACAGACAGATGGACAGACAGACAGGAAGACAGACAGAAAGACAGACAGACAGGCAGACAGATAAACATGGAAAGACAGATAAACAGACAGATTGACAGACAAACAGACAGACAAATGGACAGACACACAGACGGTCAGGCAATGCCATATTGACTCTGCTGTTGATGCTGAATCAGACTATATGTATTTTGTTGGAGTCTGTCACGTCTCCTGCTGCCTGTTACATACATTTTCAGTTAGCACAAAGTTATAATACCCTTCTACTTTGTGGGTAGCGGGTATAACGCGACAGTTTCCCTAACTTGGTGCCGGAAAAACTTTAGCTTGCGCATTTGCTGTGCTATCATATCATTTCAACATATTTATCGATTCACAGAGAGCTCCCTGGATGGAAATGGAGCAACAGAATGCGACAGGCATTGAATTTCGCAGTCATAATAAAGGCGTTGCGAACGTGCCGCATGACGCTTTGCATGGCAAAGAAGAAGGTACACCCCCATCCCCTTCTTCCTTCCACTGCCCCTTTCGTTGCTCTCTCAACAGTTTTGTGTCGTTTAAGCCGCATCCGCAGCAGAACAAATGTGGACGAGTTCCCAACTCCGACTTCAACTGGGACTGCTTTTGAGAGAGTGTGAATTGAATTATGCCGAGACTGAATTCAATTTCAACACGTGTCGCCAGTATCTTTCTCTCTCTTCCCTCTCTCTCTCTCTCTCTCTGGCATGGCATCAAAGGTTGCCACACGCTGCGTATGCGTAATGTCCTTGTCTCTGCTTGCTCGCTTTATTAGCACACATCAAGTCGCGCAAGCGAATTGAAAGCTAAAACTGCAAATTTACGAGCAGCACACCCCGCAGGCGGAAACTTTCTACAAGTCAGCAACAATTTTTACACACAAACACACACACACACAGCAGAGACTACTGTATGTGTGTGGGCGTGGTGCGAAATGGAATGAATGGAGTTTTCTTTACGCGCTGCGCACTTGTTCAGCTGCAGCAGGCGGCAAAAGTTTAATGAGAATGTGCAAAAGACATCAGCCAAACAAAGGACACAACAAGGAAAAATAAAGGCAGAGAGGCAGGCAGAGAGGGAGGCAGAAGGAAGGGAGATAGAGGGTGGGAAAAGGCAGCCAGTGATGGTGCATAATTTCCAGTTAAAACACGAGCTGATCGGGCAACTTCGCCAATGACTGCTTCAACAACTGCTAAACTCATTTGAGCTCTCTTGAACAGCAGCAACAACAACAACAATAACAGCAACATCAACAACAACAACAACAAGAACAAACACAGCAACGACAGCAACAACCTCACAACAACATGCCGTGCTGCCACTTTCCATTTACATGCATTCATTTGCATAGTCCTAATGGGGTGCAAAAGTGAGATGGGAAAAAATGCAAATTATCGGATTATTAGTAGAGCGTGCAGTGTACTTCGTGCTCGAGCTTAAATTGCAAACCACACAAGCGAGATAAGAATCCCTTTTGGAATCAGGGAAAAACATCAGAAATGCCATTGTAAAATCAACTGCAAGAGCAGCTATAAATCTCCAAAAGCGGAGCAAAGGTTTTGTACGCGAGTTCTCCACTCGTCAAGAAATTAATTCTCACTTTGATAAAAACTTTCCCTACACCGTTTTTTTCTTCTATTTCGTGACTGAAGTTTTTTGTTTTTTGTTTACTTGGTATCCAAACTTTTTAGTTGTGAGCGAACTTTTGTTGAAAGTTTCTGAATGCGCTAAAGGGTTCAAAATTTGTTGTGATAAATAGAAAGTGAATTGCAGTAAACATTTTGGAGAGTTTAAAGTAATAAAGAAGGATAGCAAAAGCTTTCATATTATCAGCATAAAAGCTCTTTAGATATTTAAAGAACAAGTTTATTTAATGTGCATAATATTTATGAATTCTTGTATAGAAGACATATTTATTTATTATTATACATTATATTATTACATTTATTATTATTACTTAGTTCCAAAGCATCTTCAAGCTCAAAAGCTTTGTTAAATGCAATAATAGTTTAGTATTTATATAATTAAGAATTCTAAACCTTAGATTATTTTGTCTTAAATCATATAAAAGCTTAATAAAAGCTTTTAACTACGTTAAAGCAGCTTAACTATGTAGGAAACTCTATTTTACAAGTATTGCTTGAGTTAACAGCTTTTGAAATTCATGGAAGCAATGAGTAGGATTAAGATTATTAATTAAGATTGTAATTCAAAAGCACTAAAAGCTCAACACTGTTAAATTCATGAAAATAGCTTAAATAATTAAGAAATTTTACTTCAAATAAACTTTTTGGGCACATTAAGCTCTACCAATAACTTTAAATGAAAAGTTTAGAGGTACATTGAAGTAGCTTAAATATGTAAGGAACTCCACTTTATATGTATTGTTTGAACGCAAAAGTGTTGGGCAACAACTTTCCAAGCTCATAAAAGTCTTGTGTAGTAGCTTTAACATTGTTTAATTAAATAGCATATTTGATCTCTAAAGCTCAATGCTTTCGAGTAAATAAAATATGTTTGAAACTCTCTTTAATATTTATTAATTGAGCATAGTAAGCTTGGTCAACAGCACTTACAAGCATATTAAGAAGTGTCTTTAAGTTCCTATCAGTTAACAGCTTTTAAAATCAAATATAATTCCACCTTTAATTCTCTCTAAATTTATTATATCCATAACACACACCTTTAGTCATATTAAGAGTCCCATAAATATTTCGATTTGTTCCACAAATTAAACAAAATTACGAACTTGACGCACAAAGGGCGATAGAATGCCCCAAGGACTAATTGTTGGGAATTAAGTAGACACAAATTGAAGACAGACACGACGACAGCTGCAGGCAGGCACAGAGGGGGGAGGTGCAGGGACAGGATCAAACGCACAAAGAGCGGATGTAATTAATTTTGCCTGCGCGTTCAGCTAAGTGAAGACATGCTGCATCCGGCGGGTGACACCCGAAAAATAAATAAAGGAAGCACGAAAGAAAAACAAAACTATAAGGGAATATATATGTATAAAGTATATATTATATATATACAGGATATATATACGTATGTATGTGTGTGTGCTGCTTGCAACAATATTTGATTAAGTCTGAAAGTAAATCCACATTCAAATATGCCACAAGAGCAGCAATTACGGGTCACGCGAGGCCAAAGCCACACTCCCGCTGCCCTCCCTGTCTCTCTCTCTCTCTGTGTGACTTGTGGGCGCCATAAAAAAGCGCAAGGCATTGGCCACTAAATAAACAGACAGCGCACAGCTAATGGCTGACCAGGGCAGACAGGGAGCTGCCTCAAAGGCAGCTTGCCCCAAATCCTGTGGCCACTTGACAGCTGATGCCAGCACGTCGTAAGAAACGCTTCCGGCCTGGCCTGCCTGGTGTGAAAGCCACAAAGTGAGGCACAGCAGGCAAGAGGGGGTGAGAGGGGGTAGGGGAGGAGGGGGACTTAGGCCTGTGCAGGACTTTGCACTGGTATTGAGCACTCGACAGGCGGAAGCTGCTAACAAAGTTGCATGCACACTCCCCCCTTCACTCCCTACACATGTGTCGCATAAAGAAGGAAGTGGGGGGAGGGAAAGAGACAGAGACAGAGACAGGTGCTTAAATGAGTTTGTGTGCTGCGCTGTCGTCGACACGTTGCCAGGGCCAAGGCACGGGCACGAACACAGGCACATCCTGTCGTGGATTTAGCTACGTGCTGGAAAACAAACGCATCGCTGATTGCCATTTGAGTGGCAGCCCCTGCACTGCCCTGCCCCTGCTCCCACCCCCTCACTCTTTACACATTAAGCCTTGACATTTTTGTTTGCTGTAATCCCCCCCCCTCTTCTACTCCCCTCTGCAATTTGATTTGTGTTCGACATTTTGCAATTTAATTTCTTCAGCTGCGCGCTGCGACAGTGCATAAATCAAGCGCCCGATAAGCGTCGGCTATAGTCGAGGATATATCGTATAAACAGAGCAGCAGCATCTGCCTTGAGTCTGGCGTCTTTGCTGCTTCGCCCTTGATTGATGACGGCGACTTTGTGGCCCCCGTTTGTCAGCGATTACACGATTACGTATACGCCCTGTGTGGCCTTTGCCTTCAACACTGCACTGACTGCAACTCGTTCTCTCTCTCTCTCTCTCTCTCTCACACACTCTCTTTCTTCTCTCTCATTGCAGGTTCGCCGTCGCACTCAGGCACAACAGCAGCAGCAGCAACAACAACACACGCTGCAGGAGACGCGCCCCTACTGCACCAGCGAGCCGCGTCTCAGCGAGACTGAGACGCCGCCACAGCGTCGCAAACTCTCGCAGCGCAGGCCGCAGCCACACGGTAAGTTTGCCACTGCCCGTTTTTAATGGCAGGTCATCAAAGTATTGCTGCCACAAATTAGTCAAGCTGTAGCCCGTTTAATGCCACATAAAGCGGGCTTAAGCTCTTAGCCAAATTGCAACGCGGCCAACTAAAAACTTCCCAATTGGCCCTCAATGCTCGCCGCAGTGGGAGCGCAGCAGGGGCTGCCACGCCCCCCTGTTGTGTTATAATAGTTTATTAAGGGAATTGATAGATCAGCAGCACAGTTAGGTGTCTGCTAATTATCTGTAGCACAGCATATGCCGTTAGTTTCTTTCTTAAACACAAGATTTATAGCAACTTGCCATAAATTTGCTGTAACTCAATTTAGGCTGCCTCAGTAATACAGGTTGCAGGGTTAGCAGAGATAGTAGGTCCTTAAAACTTGCATAGTTGCAGTTTGAGTAGAGATAAGGAGGTATTAGACTAGTATATACCCCTTAAAAGGTGCTATAAAGTGAGCAACTGCGACTCGTAAAGGAAACTTACTTGAAGGTAGTTGAACTACATATTTAATGCATAAAAGAGCTGAGAATGCAATGAAAACATTGTTAACTTAAGTCAGTATATAGTAGACTAGCAGTTACTCATTAAACAGCCGCTGTAAAGAGGTTACTTCTTCTATTCCAACTCTCACTTAAGTAAGCTGCTTTAAGACTTGAATTCAATTTAGGCTTCCCTATAATCGCAAGCAACAGTTGAAAGTACTCAAAGTGTATAAGCACATGTCTAGTTGCAATCTGAGCATAACTAAGAGGGTATTAGACTATTAGATACTCATTAAAATTAGCTATAAACTGAATAACTGCTCTTCATGAGAGAAACTTGCTTGAAACTACTGCAACTTCATATTTAATGCATAAAAAAGCCAAGAATGCTTAGAGAACTAGCCTAGTTGTATTGTACACCTAACTAAGTATATATTAGACTAGAAGATACCCATTGAAATGTAGCTACAAAAAGGTAACTGCTTCTATACTTCTTCTATTTAAACTCAAACCTACTTAGAATGCTGTAAGTCTTGAATTGAAGTTAGGATTTCCTTCTCTGCAGTGATAAAAGGGCATTAAAACTAGCCTAGTTGCAGAGTGAGCACAGCATAGGAGGTATAAGACTAGTAGCTACCCATTAAAAGTAGCTATAAAGTAAGCAACAACTACTAAGCAACTTCTTCTACTCTTATCTTCTATCTCATATCTTCTATTCAAACTCCAAACCACTTAGACTGTTGCAAGTCTTCAATAAGAGCACTTTCAGTTTCGATATACCCTATAATATAGTTTGCTGCACAGCGTAGCAACAGCACTATACTCTCTTAGCATAAAATATATACTTTTAGTTCAATATTCCTCCCTGCACAAACAGTTTTAGTTGCAGCAATCAACACACATAATTATTTTACCTTCTTCACCCTACTCTGAGACCGAGCATACCCCTTAAAACTCAGTTGCCTAGGGTATTAGGCCCCTTGTGGCAACAAATGAATTGAAATCAATTGTAATGCAATTGCACAGTGAGGATAAATTAATTTAATTCAATGATGCTGCTGCTTTTCTCTCGCTGCAGGACATAGAAAATCAAACGCCTTCCTGGACGTGCCCACAATGAACATGCATCACCTGAGAGTGAACGACGACGACGAGGATGTGGATCGTCTGCGCACATTTAGTGCATCCAAAGGAGGTAAGTCGAACAAGAAGAAGAAGAAGGAGAAGGGGAAGCAGCGCCACAAAAGGCATTTATTAATTTTGAAATTGGAAAATCAACAAAGCCAGAGGGATTAGAGAATGGCACAGAGGCACAGGCAGGAAGGATAAGTAAGAAAGGGGGGCGGGGGAGGGAGGAAGGTTGGGCAGCGCCGATAGCGCATTAGGCTTGAAATGATTGTTTACTCAGGGGATCTTAAAAGGTTGTTTTCTTGCCACTTAGAGCTGAGAGCAAACGTTTAGGTTTCTATACTTGAGTCACGTTATTGTTACGCATACGCAATGTGGGATGGCAGCTAAACCAATGTGTGTGCGAGTGTGTGTGTTTGTTTGTATGCATAAATGCATATAACGCTTAAGTACGTGTTTAAGTTCAACCACACACACACATAGACAGGGACAGGGGCAGGGACAAAGACAGAGACAGAGACAGAGAGAGTATCAGCTCTTGGCGACTTTCGCCAAGCCACAGGCCACACTCAACTGCGACTAGTTTCGCGGCAGGGTTCAGCAACCTAGCCAAGTATCTATATATGTATATATGTATATATATGTATGTGTGTGTATGTGTGGGTGTGTGTGTGTCTGTATCATATCTTCTGTCTGTGTTATCTGCATTGTGTGCTCGACACGCCACATCCCAACAACATAATCAAGCGCAGCTTCAGCTTCACTTTGCCTTTGTCTTTTCACAGGGTATACCAGTTACACAGCCTCCCCCCTTTCCCTCTCCGTCACTCTCTCACATGTTAAATTGACTGTCGAGAGACGACGCAGGCAGCCTGACAGGCTGCATGGCAGCGCGTATTAAAATTCAATGAAGTTTCACAGCGTTTACTCAACTAAATTGCTTTCGAATGCAAGAAAATGTCTGCTACATGTGCGAGTAGTTATCTGCCTCACTGTATATTCCACTGCGTGTGTGTGTGTTTGTGCTTTTGCGGTCCTTGTGGCTGAGTCTGCCGCGTGCTGCGTCATGTGCACAAATTTAATTAAACTTAATACGCTGTCGACTGTCGAATCGAGGAGGCGAGTCGAGGCAGAGCCATCAATTATGTTTGCTGTTTGCATTTAAACAAAACGCACAACGCACAACGAAAAATCGGGTTAAACCAAAAGAAAATTTAAAGAAAATTTCATTTATAATGGGGGGCGTGGGGACAAGGGGCGTGTCAGTGTGATTAATTGGCAACGCTGGCATGGCGTGTGTCAGTCGTCAGGCGGGGCCAATGAAGCGACAGGAGTGAAAATTTCATTGAAATTCTGACCAAAACCGGCCGCAGTTGCTGTGTGTGTGTGTATGTGTGTATGTGTGTGTGGGCAGTGTGTGGCTGTGCGTGGGAGTGTGTGTAATTGTGCTGCGCTTCAGATTCAAGTGGAAGTGGTTCTGTGTGTGGACTGCAGCTGGTTATGATGACGCGCGCTGTGTAAATTGAATTATAATTGAATAAGGTCCACGCACGTTCCGTTCACAACTGTTCTCTCTTTGTCTGTGTGTGTGTGTGTATACCTCCCCCTCTGCCCTTCACTACTCTGCACTTTATTTATAGCACAACCGAATTGAAATCTCTGCAAAATCTGCCACGCAGCAACCTTGAAAGCGTTCAATTGCCCCTCGTAAAAAAATGAAAAACCTAAGCAATTCTTACTATTCCTCCTTCTCTTACCTATCCTCTTTCCTCCTTCTCTCTCTCCTTCCCCCCCCGCCTTCATCTTCCCTCTCCTCCTTCTCCTCCCCCTCGCAGCCAGTCAACAACATGTGCAAACACTCGTGCAACACTTGGCGATCTCTAAATCAATCGACAAATAAAAATCACGATTCATGCGCCTCTCCTTCCCTTCCCTTCCCTCCTCTCTACCGCCACTAAACAGTTATTCATTATGAGCAACAATTTCAAACAATACGAAATGAAAAATGCTAAGAAAATAATTCACACAAGACACACACACATCAAAAGGCGAAAGAAAAACAATTGATTTACCATTTACCATTTCTTCACCAACTGTTGCGCTGATTGAGATTACGAGTTGCCATTAAAAAGAGCAGCAGCAGAATAAAATTGAAATTAACAGTAGCTACAGCTATAGTTAAGTCTGCACTGCTTGAAAATACCCTGCATATACAATAAATAAATAAGAAATTAGTCAAAATATTCATTTCTTTCGCAAAATTTGACTGCAAAACTTTAGGGAAATTAATTTTTTGGCAAATTTTGATTTGTTTTATCAATTTACGGCATAAATAAATAATAATAAATGATTTACAAATATTTGAAATTTTAGTAATGAACAAATTAACAAATAAATGTATTTTCTAAATCAAAAAAATATTTATGTTTGATCAATTGCCAGTGAAACAAAGTTGAACATGACTTTTTAAATTTAAATGAGGTTGATTATTACTAAAGTTATTAGTG
Source organism: Zaprionus camerounensis (assembly GCA_018904165.1). Taxonomy (NCBI): domain Eukaryota; kingdom Metazoa; phylum Arthropoda; class Insecta; order Diptera; family Drosophilidae; genus Zaprionus; species Zaprionus camerounensis. The sequence continues at coordinate 2,426,602 of JAEIFS010000037.1, forward strand.
TGTAAAGTTGTGGTATAGGTCAGCTTAGGACACTATGTTTTCAAATGGAAGGAGTGGAGAAATATATGTATTTTCCTAATAAATAATAAAACCTTTGATAGCAATTCAAAAAGCATAAAAAACTGTAAAGAAGCTATGAAAGTATGGAAATAAAAGTGTTGATTATTGAGAAAGTTATCTGTATAAGGAACCAGGACCCGTAGCGACGCTCTCGGGGACGCTTGTCTTAGTTTCTCGGGGGCACCATATGATATATATATATTTGACTTGCTTTATAATACAGTATCTTTGTTTAATACATAAAACATTTTACAACATTAACACACTAAATGCTAATTAACCGATTTTATATAGGCAAATGTAAAAATAGTGATTGTTTTCCGGTATCAGGGCGCCCCTGGCATGCGGAGGCCCTTGTGCACCGCGCAAGCTGCACATGCCTTGCTACGGCCCAGTTAGGATCAACTGAGTCTAAGGAGGTTAGCTTTGTGTGTTTTGAATATTTTAAAAAATAAACAAAAGTGACTTCTACTCAAACTAAAGTCACAACCACAGCAAAAATATCACTCCACATCAATATCTCTGCAGTTTTGGCAAAGTAATGAGTGTTAGAATTCTTTTGTAGAAACATGATTGCACACTTCCTTCCTCCCTCTTCTTCTCCCTCTTCCTACTTTTCACATTGTTTACCTTCGGCACGTTATTAGTTATGTAGAATTTCTTTAGCCAACTTCATTACACTGGCGAACAGTTCATTTTGAGGCCAGTCAGCTTATGGTGGCCATAAACTTGGCCCATTTCAGGCACATCATGGAATACTTGATGATTCCCCCTCTCTCCATCTCTCTCTCTCTCTCTCTCTCTCTCTCTCCCTCTCCCTCTCCCTCTCTCTGTTGGTCTAAAATTAAACATTCGGCATTCGCACAAATATTTATTGTAACCATAGGCAAAAGGCAACACACAAGCAATACAGGCAAAACAATTGTTTTCCATTTTATTGCTTTCAGTTTTCACCTATGGAAAATTCAAATGAAAATTGTGAATAATTATTTCGATAGATTGGCAAGCAAACCAGGCCAGGCCAGGCCAGGCCAGGCGAGCGTTTTTATGGCTTTCCTATGACTTTGGCTCACATGCAAATTGCACAAACTACACACACACAAATGTAAATATTTATAGTCATGTTGGCAATTAATTCAATTTGCACAATTAATGACCGGAGGCTGCGGGGGAAAAGCTGTGGAAATTAGTAGGGAAAAAATTGGCAGATAAATCGCAGAAATGAGAAATCAGCGAAATCAACGAAATCTCCGACAGGCGTTGCCTAAATGCAATAAAACAGGCCATAAATCTATTTATGACATTTAAATGTACACAAAATGTAATCGCATAAACACACACACACACACACTAGACACACAAACACACTCACACACACACACACCCGCCAAATTGGCTGCACATTTGTTGCACATTTCACTTAACCCATTGACGGCCGACAAAGTTGACAGGCTGTTCACATTTCAACTGCAACGTGTTGTTGGGTTTATGAACTGTGTGAATATATATAAAGTCTATATAAAGTCCCCTATATATATATGCATATATAACTTTGTATCGCAGGCTAAGAACTGCATTAAATCATAAACTGTCTGTGTCTTCATTATTCATTGCATTGTGCGACTGCGACTGCGATTCGCTTGGCATATTGCGTTGTGCCTTGTCTAATGCCTACCTCAATGTGCTGTCTGCCAGAATTATATAGATAAGCGAAAAGCTCTTGCGACTAATGAATTTTTCAATGCGAGGCCTGTTCCTGGGCAGATATAGAGGGAGAGTAGGCGGTAAAGTACATACGGTTAGCAAAATTCTTCATGAAGTTGAGTAGAGTAAGTTCAGAGGCTATTGATTTAAATAACTAGGCTTTAATGTAGAATAATTCCTTATAAATAGATTAGAGAGCTGTTATATGATATAAGAAGCAGGTGAATTCGCTGTAAGCCTTAATCTGTTTGGATATTTAGTTACGAAGTAACTAATAAAGCATTTCCTTTATCAACTTTATGCTAAACAGGAATATATACAGTATATTTAAACTATATGATCTAATAATAATAATAATAATAATAATAATATCCTATATACCTTGTATATGTAGACCGTAAGCTGAATAATTTAGACTGATATAAGAACCAAGCCTTCCCCTACAAACTTCAGGCTGAATAGGAATATAACGCTTAAGTACGTGTTTAAGTTCAACCACACACACACACACATAGCCAGGGACAGAGGGGAACAGAGACAGTGTCAGCTCTTGGGGAGTATCATCACTTTGGCCATATATATTCTACCATATAATAAAGAGACCATAAATTAACTGAATACCTTAAACAGCTTGTATATTATGAAAGCTAAAGAACTTGAACTGCTTTTTAGACTAATAGAATAAAAAAGCCTTCTCAATTTTATACTGAACAGGAATGTATATATTATGTGTATAAAATGTTCAGAACCTAGTTAAGTTGAACAGCTTAGACTGAAAGAAGATTGTATATTAAGACTAATGGAAGAACAAGGATTTCCCCTGGCAACTTCATGCTGAATAAGAACATATATAGTATAAATACTATGCATATTCATTCATATAATAACATTAGATTATAAATTCCCTATATACCTTAAATATTCAGACTTTAAACTGAACAACTTAGACTGATAACAGAACAAAGCCTACCCTTTTGAACTTAATGCAGAACAGGAATATATATGCACGCTATCATACACCGAACAATACCCCACAAAGCTCTTAACGCGGTCAAAACAAGCATAGAACAAGAGAAAAACTACGTCAGCTAGAAGGGCGCAAAAACTCGCAGCATGTTTGCCCAACTGCCTGGCAAGGGCAGTACAAAGGGAGGCGGGGAAAGTGGAGCACGTAGCTAGCACAAAAGATAGATTAAGCATTGTTGTTCCATTCATGTTGCTGTTGTTTGCACTGCTGCTGCAGCAGCCTGTGGCAGGAAACTGTAATTTTAGCGTGCGCAACGTGGCGTATGAGCAACACACGGCAGCTGGTTGCATACGCAACACAACGCTGCAGTTGCAGCAGAAGTATTTATACCACGTTCTATATATCTCTCTCTTTCTCTCTATCACTCAGTTTCTCTTCCTCCTTCTTGCAGGCATCATCAATCGCGGCGACTCCTTCCGAAGGCGTCGCTCGCGCAGCAACAGTCTCGCGCCCGTGAGCCCAATGCATGCACGCAATGCCATGGCCGGCCTGAACGGCGGGGGCGGCGGTGGCAGCAGCCTGGGCCTGGGCAGCAACTACAATGGCGGCGGCAGCAGCAACAATGGCTTTGGCGATGCACCCGGCCAGGATAATCATCAGCAGCCCGTGGAGTTCTACCGCGTTGAGATGCTGGGCTCGGCAGGCGTGGGCAAGCAGGCGCTCGTCTCACAGTTTCGCACTTCGGACTGCATCAATGCCTATGATGGACCAGGTAAGTTGCCCCAATGCCAGAGGCATCTGTCTTGTCTAAACTCGTTGCCTTTCTCCCCCTCCACAGAGTGCGATGAGGCCGAGCAGAACATTTCAATTATTTTGAATGGCATCGAATCGGAGCTGAAGTTTCTCACGGGCAACACGGAGAGCAAGGTAAGTGAGCAGCAGGAGCAGGCCAGGGCCAAAGTGGCCCTAATGAATCATTTGTCAAAGTGTCTGTGTGTGTGTGTGTGTGTGTACAAAACAAACACACATGTAAAGAACATTAGCTTGTGCTTTGGAGATTTGCAGATTTGTATTTGCGTTGCGTATACGACATGTTTGCCTAAGGAATTTGTCTGCCCATCTTGTAATTGTTGTTGAATATTTCACAATTAACTTTTCGACTATATGGGGATAAGTAAACAATGTGCCACGCCCACTGTCTGGGCAGACAAATGGGAGTCTATCACAGCTGACGAGCTGGCTTTCTTTCTTGGGCCAAATTAATTACACAATTGGCCAAGCTGTGCACAAGTAAACTTTGCCACTGTGCCACTAATTAGGCCACAACATTTTGTTGCATGAAATCAAGTTTGGAAATAGTCCAAAAAATCAAGGGGCGGAAGGGCGACTCCCACTTCTTCCTCCCTCTTCCCTTCGCTTGCCCTGCCTGGCTAACCTAATCGAGAAAACTCTTGCGAAACTGCAAGTTGCACAAAGCGAACTGGCTGCCACAGTTTGTGGCAAGCAGCACCTTCCGACGCTGCCTGCATACTCAAGTACCGTTAATTACGAGCGCGTTTTGTGCTGCAAATTCAAAGCGAATGCAGCAGAGGCGACTAGGAAAAAAAGTGAGAAGTAGAAAAGGAAGAGAAGAAAGTAAGAGAGAAAGGTATGCGACTAGATTATACCTGTAGTTGGTAAGGATACCTTTAGTTAACTGTAGAAGTAGTAGGAGAAGAAGACAGAGAAAGAGAGATAGAGAGAGAGAGATTAAGAAAGGATAATCCAACCTGAGAGCAGTCTATCGATGTCTTTCGACCTTACAGAAGTAGCAACAAGTAAATGTAAAGGATTTGCCGTACTCTTAAAGAAACCCCCACTGCGCATGTAGCACAGTGTAACACTTATTGTTGCATGCGTAAGCCACTCTGCGAAGGGGACCAATAAAACCAAGTCAAGTGACCACGAAGGACAACAGATGAAAAAGCGATTCAAGTGATTCGAAATTGATAAACAAAGAAATGCGCTACAGCTCGCCCGATTTGTATTTAGGGTATGCGAAATGGCTAAAATAACAAATGCTGAGCAATTTTTGCAATAACTACAATGGCAAGAAGCACAAGAAGCAGCAACAAAAGAAGAAGCAGAAGCAGCAGCAAGAAGCAGTAGAGGAAGAAGACGGAGCATGAGGAATAAACATGCAATCGAAATGCCAAATTGCTGGCCAAATGCCAAATGACCAGCAAGAAGACCAACAGGGGCAATGGAAAGGGTGGCAAGAAGAGGCAGGGAAGGGGGGAGGGGAGAGGTATGGATACTGAGGAGAGAGTATTTAAAGGAAGGGTGTCAGCGCGGGTCGTCGACGCAAACAATAATGGCGATGATTAAGGCGAAGATTGTGGCACAGACAGAGTGAGAAAAGGCAGAGGGAGAGAAGGGAGGAGAGTGTGCGAAAGAGTGTGCGTTGACAAACAAAAGGAAACGGCAACAATTTATACATTCCGGACAAAGCAAGCGGTATTAAAGCGTTGCGTTCAAGCAAAAGTTGAAAGTTGAAAGAACAAATAATCAAGCGAGAACGGAACGAAGAACGGAAAACAAGCCACAAAATTCTGTTGGCCAACTTTGAGGCGAATGCACACAAGCATGGCCGTCAATCATAAACACCTTAACGCAAACACACACACACACAAGCACACACATACCTGTTGTGTGTGTGTTTCGTGCATTCTACAATCGTAAATCGCTGCCAAAATGCCGGATGCGCTTGGCGTTGCTTTATGGTTGCTTTTTAGCCGAGAAAGTAACCAAAAAAAAACACAAAAATGTTGCCCGAGCTAATAAACTGCAGCGTCACTTCCGCCACGCCCCACACGTACAACGCCCCCAACAACAACAACAGTTTATGGACTTGGCTTAATCTGCAAGTGAAACAGAAGTGGAAAATTATGACATAATTTGTGTTGAGCATGAAGTGGGAGTAGTCTGGGCTTATCGATAAGTTATCGATATAAATATATACATATATTTCTTGATAACTGTACAGTCTGAAGAGCTCTGGTTTGTAGGCAATGCAGTTCATTTCATGTTCTCTAAGAAATGACTTTAAAAAATAGTCAGAAAAAGAATAAAGAGCAGTCAGAGTTTATCGAACAGTTATCGATACATATTTATATTAATTTCTGCTTGATAACTGTACAGTCTGAAGTGCAAGAGTGGGCAATGCAGTTGATTTCACATTTATTTGCAAATCAAAATGAAAAACATTCAGAAAGAGTGAAATATAATTAATCACAAAATAATTATAGTCAATTCCAAGTGTTCCTTATAAAACTTTCACACAGAGGGGCTTAAGAATGCAGGCTATATTCTAAGTGTTCCATTCCATGCGTTCCCTTAGATTTATCTTAGTTATAATACAGCTCCATTAGCAGCAAATTGCAGCAAAAAAATCGTTGTCAATTCCATGCATTCCCAAGTAATATATGCACAGTTAAGCTTTATATTGTGCTGAGTGTTTCATTCCATACATTCCCAAAGACATGCAATCCCTTAGACATTCTAGTAGAATTAGAACATTAAAAGCAAAGCAAGCAAATAAATCGTTGTCAATTCCAAAACGTTTCTGGGAAAGTTATAACAGAAGTAATTAGGGAATCATAATATTTAGTGTGCCATTCCATATATACCCTAATGAAATTCAGTCATTCAACTATTGTAGAATCCAGGCTAATTCCTAAGTGTTTTGTTCCCTCAAAAATTAAGGCAAAATAGAAGTTCCTATTAGTGTACATTTAAATAAATTGTATTGTATTCAATTCCACAACGTTCCCTTTGCAATCGAAATAGAGAACAGGCTCGTGCAAAATGCAGAGCAACCTTGCAGCAGATTGTAGCATAATTTAAATAAGTAGAGAGTGAGTTGAGTGGCCAGAAGTGAAGGGGGCGCTCCTTGGACTTCCTGAGGATGCCGGAGAGGTTGTTAATTTCAGCGCCTATAAAAATGAAAGTATCTGCAGTCAACCTTGCTATCATTAAACGTTGCCGTGCACTTTTTATGCGCCGTGGCTGGGCAGGATGCAGGATACAAAATACACAGATAAAGATTGAGAGAAGAGAGAGATAGGCAGAGAGAGGGAGAGGAAGGGAGAGGAAGAAAATGAAGCTGCAGCTCGGGCTGAACCTTGCTGGCCTGGGCTGGGCAACTTTGTTGGTCGTTATGGCGCAAAGTGGCCATAATTTTAATTTTTACGAGCGAAGCAAGAAAAGCACAAAAGCCGCACACAAACGTTGCGTGTCCTGGCCAAGAAGGACACTCTGTGTACATTCTGCAACTTTTAATTTCTCACTTTAATTAACGATGCTTTGCACAAAACATTCTCCAAACTCAACACATCTCTAAACTGTAAAACTCATCTGCACAGGAGGAACTAGAACAGGCAGATGCATTTCTCGTGGTCTATTCCTGCATCGACAAGGAGTCCTTCACACGGGCCAAGCACATTCTGTCACGTCTACAGGACATGGATCTGTTGCGCCATCGACCAACTATACTGGTGGCCAACAAAATTGATTTGGCCAGATCACGCGCTGTCTCCGCACAGGGTAAGTTCAGTTTGCCTGACTGGCGGCCATCATGTCCTTAACACACTGTACTCTACTTCCTGATTAGATGGCAAATGTGTTGCCTGCACCTTTGGCGCCAAGTTCATTGAGGTATCCGTGGGCATCAATCATAACTGTGATGAACTGCTCGCAGGCACGCTTACACAGATCCGGCTGAAGAAGGATCAGAATCTACTGCAGGTGAGAGAGAGATAGAGAGTGGGATAAAGAGAGAGGTAGAGGGAGAGCTGATTTGTGTCTTAGTGTTGATGGTACTTAGCTCCAGTTCCAGTTAGTTGGTGTTGGTTGTTTGGTTGCTCAACATCATCTTCATCATCATCATCTTCGACTTCATCTTCATCTTCTACTCTACTCATTATCTGTGTATTCTGTGTGTAATCTATCGTACAATCGCTTTCGCAGCTGAATCCGAAAAAGTCGAAAGACAAATCAAAATTTAAAGATAACAAAGACAAGCACGTAGAGACTGTAGAAACAGATAAATGTCTGACCCTGACTGATCTTAAGGCCGACAATGCGGTAAGTAAAAGTCGACCATTGACACAAGTTGACTTGAGTTGCTCCCCCCACCCCAACACTACCCACTTCTAACCACCTCCCCCTCTGTTGCATGTTTCAATTCCATTGATTGTTAAGTGTTTTTTGATAGAAACAGTCCTCGTTGTATTTACATCTTTCAACTGGAGGCCAAGACTCCTCCACACACCCTCCCCTGCCAGACCCCTACTTTGATCCCGTGCCAGAATTTGCATATTGCAGTCGATTGCCAAAGCGGAAATGTGTCAAGTGCTCGAATTCAGTGAAAAACTATCAAATTGTTTATACCATTTTACCGTTTACCTTTTATATACCACATGCATTTGTTTATTTTCCTTTGCTGTTTTCGTTTTGCCTTCCTTTGTTTTGTTTGCCACTGTTTGTTTGTTATTGCCCGAGCATTTTGCTCTGTCCATCCATACAAACTAACCCAACGAACAATGGAGATGTTCTCGTACTTACTTACCCTGAGCCTCAAGAGAAACTTGCTGTCGAACTTGCTAAATATGAACTATGGTATCGATTGCAGGGTCCTCGGGATGGCAGCTCGCCGGCACATTGGTACAAGAGTCGCAGCGTGATGCTGGCCAGCATGAAGGCGCGACAGATGCTCACCTGGATACTGGGCAAGGAGGACTCCAAGTTCAAGCACTGTGAGAATCTCCAGGTGCTCTAAGCTAAGAACAGAAAGAGAGAGAGAGAGAGAACGGAGTTAAACACCAAAAAATGAATGAAAAATAATCGTACAATACATATTTATAGCTATTGTAATTATTGTATTTGATATATGTTTAATCCCAACAAACAGTATGTGTATATTTATAAAAAGTCCCTAAAAAAACAGAACCAGTTAAAAGGTAAACAGGTTTCGATATTTCGATTACCGTTACAAACAAACAGAAACAAAATATCCTTAAAACGTGTATCTAAAGCCTGATAATCAAAAATTAAATCAAATTTAATGTAAAAACAAAAAACGAGTTAAGCAAACACGGCAACTTTATGGAACCAAGCAACAAAAACCTAAACTTTAACTAAACTAAACTTAAACTATACTTAACTAAAACTTTAACTAGTGTTGAAAACTTGAGAGCAACACATTACGTACGTAAATCTACTTAGATAATTGTCGAGAAACTTTTCTAAGCTTCAAGCAAGAGATATTTTCCCATAAACTGTCTAGCAGAGATGAACTATTTACATATGTATGTATATGTATGTATGTGTATTCGAGTACCCACATCCCTCTTTTATAAGATTTACATACGAATACGTGTATGAATGTGTAGTGTAGTGTAGAAACTTTAGAGTACTTTGCAGTCTCATACAGGGTCGGTAAAGAAGAAAAAGCTAGTTAGCAAAGGTATAGCATATAGCTTACTATATAGTACAGTTATTAATCTATGTACTTAATCCGATCCGTTCATTCTCTTTGTTTTTCTTTGTTTTCTTTGTGTCTTCCGATTTTGAATAATTATGTATGTGTATATATAGAAGAGTCTAGTCCCATATGGAGCTCCATTGCAATGTAAGGAATTTGAGTGTCTATCCAGCGCGAGTTTCGGCTTGCACGTGGCTGGGCAACAAACAATATATATATATATATATATATATATATATATATATATATATATATATTCAAATATATATGTACTATACAAACTATATTTAACTATTCAATTAGAGGCGACTTTATATGTGTGTGTGTTTGTATATAAGATCACGTGCGCATCTGTACTATAAAAATGATATAATAAACTATGTATTTAAATGTTAAATAACCGTATCTCAAGCTGTTTTCTTTTCTCTATCATTTATTGGTGTTCTTTATAAGTTAGGCATTTGGTATAAAACGAATGAAGCTGATGATGATGCGGAATGAGCAACTAAGATATAGAAGACTAAGCTGGTTCGATTCTAACCGAACTGTTGTTGCTGTTGACGGGGATTCTTCACTTGGCGGGCGATCTCGGCGCGATAACGAAACAGTGGACGGAATACATTAATCTCGGCTAGCTGCATATCATCGGCAGCCTCTTCATATTCCAACTCGACAAGTGCGCGGCGCAATCTGCTCAGTGTACGCTCATATCTGTAGAGATTTTCGAGGGCATCACTTGGTACATCCGTCACTGTCTCAGTCTCTGCTGTGCTCAGTCTTTGGTTCTGCGAGCTGATCTGTTCAATGGAACGGGCCAAGGTGCAGCACGTCAACTGCAGTGTAATAAAGCACGCCAAGAATTGCCAAATCTACCAATTAAAAAAAGGTATATTAGCGTAAAGTTGAGCACTGTTTGTTGCCTTTATTGCTGTGAGCTCACCTTATTAAAATGCATTTTGTACGTCTTTTGTATTGTGGTTGCTGATGGAAGTTATTTCCCTTGAATGCTGGCTCTGTAAGCTGCTTGACTGCGTTGCTTGGAGTGTGCTCTGGCTTGGGTCGGGCAATGGCTTTTATACAAATGTGGATTTGTTTTGCAGCTAGCGCTAATTAGCACCTCGAACTGTTCTAATTACTCACATTACATTTCACAAGCTGCAATACTTCTAGCTAAATTAACAAGTCTCCAAGTGCAGGCGAGAATCAGAGCATTTTTCTGTCTGACCTGAGAGATTCGAGGATTGTCGTGTCATGTGTTGCAGTTCCTCTCTTGACTTGCACCGTGTTGTCTCAGCAAACACAGCTGACTAATACTTTGTTAGCTCGTCCAGTCGCGTGTCCGCGTCGTAATTGGGCGCATGATCTCAGCAAATTGCGGGAAGCACAATAACTGAGTTGTCAAAGTAAACACAAACTCATGAGACGTTTCTGTTATGATATTTTCAAAGTTATTGCAATTGTTGCACGTGCAGCGTTTCATTTTAAATTAAGGCGCGATTAAAATTATGCACGACACCCTGGTAAACAACAATCGATAAGCGATTATAACATTAACAGCGGCATAATGGTAAGATTAACAGTCTGTTGTCATAGTTCAGCAAGTAAACGTATGTTCTCGTTCATTGCAATTAAATATATTACACACGCCTTTAAAAAGTCTTCCAACTTTCGGTAAGGGTATAAAATGCTATCGCTGCTAACAGCTGAGTCAACAAAAACTAACAGTGCCATTTTGAGTATAACAGCAGTGGCAAACGAAGTGCTTAGATGTGTTACGGTTCATTGTTGTTTATTTGTTTAATGTTCATTTAACGGTACGGTGAATAAATAAAACACTAATCGATTTAAAATTGTAGTTAAAAAACATTGCGCTCAGCACGCATTCAATGGCACTAACTATTGTCTCACATAGACGAGGCCCAGCGAGCCGCACTAACAACAAACAAAGAGCTAACTGAATATCAAACAAACTACGTTGCAATTTTTTTTAAGTTTTCATTAATTGCCAGCGCAACAAAAGTCACATTCATAATTAGCAAAAAAAGAAACAGAACAGATACTGGTATCGCTATCCGCCGGCGATGATTCAGATACTTTGAGCATTTAGTTTTCTGCTGACACTGTCAACATATGTTTGTTTGTGAATATCAAAACATGTCTGTCTGTATGCACGGGTGTGTGTGCGTGTAATTGCATGTGTATGCGAATATACCAAACTGCGATAAGGGCGAATATACATAGATATATTGTATATACATATATTGTAGAGGAAACTCTAAACTAGTCGACCGCCTTCGCTCTCGAAAACCGCACAAGATATCTTCAGTGGCTTCGGCTACAGTGACTGCTACCTGTTGATGTACATTTGTATGGACCTAGCTACCTGCTCGTTATCTCATGCTTTGTGACCTTTTTGCAGACTCGATTTCCAAAGTAGCTACACGCTGCTCCACTCCTTGCCGCCAGTAGATGAGACCGCCAGCGTCGCGAACGCGCAAAATGAGTAACAACTACAATGATATACCCATCGGAATACGTGTCCTGCAGAGTCTCTCGCGGCACTGTCCGCGTTTCCATGCGCGCAAAGAACTATGGTAAGTGAAGCAACCATATAAGGCATCTGCAAAGAAGTACTTACGGGATTCCCCCCTTTCTGAATTGCAGCTACAAAATGTCAATCATTGTCTTGACATTCCTCGCCTACGCCTGCTATCACATGTCCCGCAAACCCATCTCTGTGGTCAAGTCGGTGCTTCATGGTAACTGCTCAAACTCGCAGGCAAAGCTACATGAAGGCGGCGATTGCGGTTATGCGCCCTTTGGTATGTTAATCTCTTATTAAATGTGGGTTCATTCAATTAACTAACCCCCATTGTTTATTCGCAGATGGACCCGATTCGAAAACCCTCTTTGGCATGCTAGACTCAGCGTTTCTCTTCTCCTACGCCATTGCCATGTTCGCCTCCGGCTTCATAGCGGAGCGAGTGTCACTGCGCTACTTTCTGTCCATTGGCATGATCATGACTGGCATTTTCACCTACATGTTTGGCGTGGCACGCACATCGCATATACACAGTCTAAGCTACTTCACATTTGTACAGATCTTTGCTGGCATATTCCAGACCACCGGTTGGCCAGGCGTGGTCACGCTGGTCGGCCGTTGGTTTGGCAAAAAGAAGCGTGGCCTGATCTTTGGCATTTGGAACAGTCACACCTCGATTGGCAACATTCTGGGCACACTGATTGCGGCACATTATGTGGAAACCGACTGGGCGCTCTCCTTTGTAGTGCCTGGCTTTATCATTGGAGGAGTTGGCTTTCTACTCTTTCTATTCCTCGTCGATCAGCCCGAAATTGTTGGCTGCCATCCGGAGCACAACACACACGAGCGTCGCGTGTCCAACGAATCCGACGCAGATGACGATGAAGAGCAGGCGCGTCGTTCCGAAGCAGTAAGTATTTGCCGTCTGTTCCTAATGCCATTTCAATTCCCTCAATCCCCGCAAGCATCATAAAACCTTTGCCATATGTTTGCGCAGTTTAATGCCAACTCCAAGTATGCGAAACTCCAAACCGTAAGTGCATGTTGAGCTCAACTTCTTCCCGTGTCGTTTATGCGCCTCCTGCTATTGCTTTCTATGTGTGTCTACCCGTTGAATACTCAATGAGATTTCTTTAATCCGAATACATTTCTCTCTGCAGGATCAGATTAGCTATCGTCCTGCGCCCACAGAACGCACACCCATCCTAGCACGTCCACAAACTGCCAGAGCACATTCGACACATGGACAACCCATCAGCCTGATCGATGCACTCTACATTCCCGGCGTAATGGAGTTCTCACTGTGTCTCTTCTTCACCAAGCTGGTCAGCTACACCTTCATGTACTGGCTGCCACTCTACATACAGTCTTCCAGTAAGTTTGCCGATTTAAAGATGTCTGTTTAGTTTATCACATGCATTTTCTTTCTCTGCAGGCACACTGGGACCTACATACTCTGCAGATCTCTCAACGCTCTTCGATGTGGGCGGCATCTTGGGCGCCATTGCCGCTGGCTATCTATCAGATCTGACAGGGATGTCAGCAACTGTTTGCACCGTTATGTTGTTCTTTGCCTCGCCCATTGTAAGTTGTGGAAACACTTTGTGAATTAAGTTCAACAATATTTACTCTCTCAATGCTCTTTTTAGCTGTTAATGTACCAACAATACGGCGCATTGTCGGTGACAATAAGCGTCTTGCTGCTCATCATTGTGGGCATCTTTGTGAACGGACCGTATGCGTTGATAACGACCTCGGTTAGCGCCGAACTGGGTCAGCACAGCTCATTGGAGGGCAACTCAAATGCCCTGGCCACTGTGACGGCCATTATCGATGGCACGGGATCGATTGGGGCAGCTGTGGGGCCCCTCTTGGCTGGCTTCATCTCCAGCCACAGTTGGCAGAATGTCTTCTATATGCTCATCATAGCCGATATCATTGCCATGGTGCTGCTAATGCGTCTGGTTGTCAAGGAATTCTCCACACTGCGTCGCTCTGCTACCCGCATACGCATTGAATAGCATCAGGCAGCAGTTTAATTTTAATCAAAATGGAATTTAATAGTTATCATATGTATATATATAGTGTGTATCACCGGCAATGCGGGCCAATTGTGAATTGCCTTGTTTACGTTCAACAACAGCAACAACAACAAGAACTACACCAACACCAACATATTATAGAAACCTCATTCATAAGTTAGATTGTGCTTTCTGCATATCACATGTTTTTCAAACCAGCAATCTATGATATACATACATTATATACACTTTTTATTTTCAATTAACGATAACGAAACCTTTTATAACTCTCCCAGATCTTACACGATATTTATAGTATGTGCGTGCGTGTATATAAGGCCGGCAGAAGTAGAAGTTAACAGTTTTATATACTTGATTTGTGCCCTTGTTGTGCGTTTGTCTGAGAAGAGTCTCCTTGTTTTAAGTGCCGAACTATATATATGTATATATATATACACACAACAATTGTATCTGTACACTAGTTAGTCTAGAACTATTGTAGCATGTTTACACTGCTATGTAAATACGGTTTTCGTACACTTTTCGTACCAATAAACGAACTCATAAGCCAAGCACACACTTCTCTCGATTCAGTTTCAAATTCCGTTTTATTATTTACTCGTTAAAACATCTGCAGCCTCTTAGCATCTTCATCTACATATAAAGACTATATCTAGATTAAATATAATAACTAGATTCTCCACAATGCGCATATCTCAGGGTTACAAAACTTATCACAACTCTCAACCGAAATGTTCCTACTCTACAGACGCTGCACACAGCGTCGCACAATCTTCGCCTTGTGCTGGCACAGCAAGCTCACCAGAAAGATGACTAGAAGAAGGCTGACGCCATAGCCCACAACAAGTACGGCGCGCTTGCGACGCCGCCAGCGCTGATAGTCGTTCCAGGAGACATAACGATTGCGATACTGCGGAGGAAGTTCAAACTTGCTGCGTCGCGGGAAGAAGGACAAATAGAAATCCTCGAGTAGATGCCGCACCAGTTGGTTATCCTCGCTACGCTTGGGATCCAGATTATCGTTGATGCAATTGAATTTTCGTGGATTGCGACGCATGCGATCGAGCGCCTCGACCACTTCGGTTATGTTCGATGTGAGCATCATGAAGTTGCTGTGGGAGGCACGCTTGGGACTGACATGGTAGTGATATCTGGCACGCACACCGAAGTTGGCACTGAGAGCCTCGGCCAGCAGCGGGCAACGGCAGACCAGTTCACGTGTGATGGTTGGCTGTGTGGAGGAGAGAGAGAGAGAGCACAATGAGTACTAGCAGAGAAGAGGGCCAGCTTACTCACCAAATTGGAGTCCTCGTAGCGCTCGTAGACCAGCGTCGAGTGTACAACTTGTTCTTTGGCCCTGCCATTCATGCCCAGGCTGATGGTGCAGTTCTGCACAACCTCCTCGAAGAAGCGCATGGCCGACCAGTCCAGCGGCGGCGGATAGATGCGGGTCAGGCATGTGCGCACCTCACGGTCCGACCACGTACCCGATCCGTCTGTATCGAACTCATCGAAGATCTCCTCCACACTCTTCGTGTGCGTCTCACTCATTAGGAAGGAGTAGTAGGCGAATGCGAACTGCAAGTCGCTGGCAGCACGGAAGCGCTGGTGTGCCGTCTGTTGCACCTGCTGCTGGAAGCGCTGCTGCATAGCCTCGACAATGTCCCGCTCGATAAGGAATCCCACATGGGCCAGCACATGACGCGCCTTGAAGCCGTACACGCGATTCAGCAGCATGTTGGTGGCAATTAGCGAGTGTGAGTAAATGTCTGTTGAGGATTTGAAGTCCTCCTTGTGCAGCAGTTGGCCAGAGGGGGAGGTGGTGCTGCTGCCTATGATGTTACTCGCATCCTGCTCCACATTCAGCGATTTCAGTTTATCCTTGTTGAAGCGCTCAACAATGCGACGCAATTCATGCAGCGTGGAGACATTTTTATGGCGCATCATTTCCTTGAAGTTGCTCGAGCTCCGTTTGAAGAGCTTCTGCAGTCCCATGTTGGGGAACTTGTGAACGGCCGCATGCGGAGCAGGCGCCTGTGGCACTGCCATGTCGTGCAGCAGCTCTTCGTGCCCCTCGGCAGGATTTATGGTTGCACTCTCCCCGGTACAGTCGCCGCCATCGAACTGGCAGGCATCGATGTTGCAGTGCCGATCACAGGCACCATCGCCTATGTACGTCCACGGACAGTCCAGTGCACAGTCGGGCACCATCCATGCCTGATAAACCCGCACTCCCTCGGCTTCTGTGTACAGATCCTCTGGGTAGAGCGGTGCTCCTAGAAAGATGTCATCGTTTAGATAGAGGAAACGTTTCGATAGCTTTGGTATGCGATGTAGAAAGGTCTCAATGGCTGCGCTCGAAAATGTGGGCAGCTGCTTTGGATCCGGTGCCAACAGCTCGTGTGGCACCACCGACACGCGTTCATAGTTGAGATCCAACCAGCTGGGTATCTGGCCATTTGTGACTATATACACATGACGTATCCAGTTTGCGTGCTTCTCCAGCGAGCGCAATGAATATTTTAACTCATTCTTATCGTCGAAACGCGATGGATCATAGCCAGCATCGTAGCGCCTTATGGACTCTATGAAATCCGAGTCTGTTCCGTTCACCCACGTGTAAACCGCATCTATGGCGGCACATCCTTTGTAGTCCTTGTAGCCTGCACTTGTTTCGTGACTGTCGCTTGCCGCCAGGAAATGTTGCCCGACCAGCCAGAATATCACACACAGGCCCCCAAATACCGCTAACAGCACCACTTTACGCCTTGACTGCATCTTCAGCCGATAGATTTTCTCAATTGTACGCCGCATCCGCCGATGCCAGCGGCGTCGCGGTCGCATGCTTATTCCTTGTCAGGTCCTACATTGCCGCACAACTTCAAGGCAGGAAATTAAAGTATTCCTAGTTCGTTTCACCCTTTCTTTCAATTTTATTTTCGTGGATAAAAAACCTGGTTTTAGTTCAACCGATAAATATTTGTGGAGGCCGTTAGTGTTGTACAAAATATGCATACCAGACACTATCGATACATTTTCCAATATATATATCGATATATTATACTAAATATATACTACATGGTCCGAAAAGTCCAAACATTTTGGAAAAGTACAATAAAAATAAAACTAAACAAATTATTTAAAGAAGTTTAAGGCAATAAATAAATACCTTCAGTATATTTATTTAAAATTTCGAGCAGACCTATCGATAAATTACGCCATGGGTTTATACAGTGTTGGTCAATGTCTCTCTGCAATGTGACCATACATTTAACAACTACTTCACTGTGACTGTCACGCTTATCGAATGCAATATCGATTTATCGCACCCGCAATCGGTCAGCTGGTCGGCCATCACATGACCTGTCATATGAAAAGTTTTTCACTCTGACAGCGTAAATCGACGTCGGACTGTGCAAAGCGAAAACTTTTTCACATTTTTCGTTTGTAGTTTTTGTTAATTTTTGGTTGGTTTCATTAACATTTTGTGTTTAATTATGTTTTTTAATTGATTGAACTTTTGTTTTGTTTTGTTCACAACAACGCAGTACGTCCACAAAGCGATAAAGGCAACGAAATGTTGTGGAAATCGCTGATTGCGTTGTGCGTCATTGGAGTCGCCTTGGCCGAGCAAACGCCCGTCTTTCTATGGGGTGCCAACAGGTGGGTTCACAAATAATATACAACTAATTGCACTATATACAACGTAATGTGTTCCGTGCAGCCCCGCAAAGCCATCGCTGCGCACAGTGCCGCAAGCGGAGTTTGAGGACCAGCTGGCGACGTTGCTGAAAGATCACATGGTCGTGGCCTTCGTGGAGAATGGCGTAAGTAAACGCAGTCGCGACTTGTTACGTGCATAAAACATATATTTGTATGTATATGTATATCAATGTGATGACTTGTTCCTCTAGCTGAGCAACAAGGACTTCCTCTGCTCAAATGCTGAAGCCCAGTCCTGCTACGCCCAGTTGCAAGACGTCAGCCCCAAGACATACTACACCAGCGTTGAAAATCCATCCGAGGCACTGCGTGCTGCGGCCCAGAAGCGTGAGCACAACAGTATCGATGCCCAGGGCCAATTGGCGAATCCCATTCAGTGCGAAGTCGGTGCTGCAGTCTTTGTCTCCTTCGAAGATGTGGCCGAGACACGCGCTGCCGCATTGCAGTCACATGGTAAGCCCGGCAACAGCTGCCCCCTTCTGTTGAAACTAATTCTCTTCTTTGTTCGTGTGTGTGTGTGTAAACAGACTCGGCTATAGCTGCTATCAGCAAGAGTGTGGACTGCAGCAATGTGGCTTATCTGTACATGGCCGCGCCAGCTAGTGCTCCCGTCGTGCAGCGTCGCCTGCGTCGTTGGGCTGCATCGGAGGTGCAAGGATACCGTTTCATACAGAGCAATCAATTTCAAATCACCTTCACTAAGGTTAGCTACAATGGCGATGAAGTTAGGGTTGCCGCCATGGCAATCACCAACTCGACCACGCCCAACACCAAGTTTGGTGTTAGCCTTACAACCGATAAGGAGCCCATTACCTTTGACATTACCTATAGTAGCGCTGATGGTTACTTTACGCTAACCAATGCCAAATACGGCAGCACAGTGCTGCGCACACCCGGCGTCAATGCACCCACTACCTTCTCTTATGCCTGTGGCAACAATACCTGGTACTCGGCAACGGTTAACGGTGCCGTCAACCAGCTGTCATGGAGCTCATTGCAACTGCAGGCACCGTTCGATGCCAAGGTGAAGGAGGGATTCGTTTTTGGCGACTCCTGGGATTGCGTTGGCTTCGTTACGCCCGGCATATTGATGGGTCTGTTTGTGCTCGTCATTCTGCTGGTGATCGTCTTCCTTGGCCTCTGCTGGATGATGGACATCAAGACAATGGATCGCTTCGATGATCCCAAGGGCAAGACAATCACAATCAATGCCAGCGCCGATTAGGCAGCAACAACAACAACAACAGCAACAAGTTGCGTTTACTTATTTCATATACAATTTGGATTTCTCCTCTCTGTTTTATTCAGCGTCAATATTCAATATTCATTCCTACCTATAACATATGTAATACTTAAACAAAGTTAAAACAAATTCAGGAAATTAGTTATTACAATGTGCAATGTACAATTTGTTGCCCCCAAAGGTGGCAGAGTCCTCAGCATCAATCTCGCCTCGCTGCCTTTGTGGCCAAACAAATTCATTAAGGGATTCTGTTTTGCTTGCTACGACTTTAATGCAGTATTTTGGTTTAAGTTTATAATCCCCCCCCCATGAAAATTATAAATATTAATATTGTTTTTGTAAATCGAAAGAGACGCACAAGTCTGTGTGCGTGAGTGTGTATGCGAGTGTGTGTGTGTAAATATGATTGTATAATCTTAAGTGTTTTTTTCTCTATTTTGTTTTCTATTTATGCCCCTTGTATGATAGTTTATCAAACGACGATATACCATATTTGTAATGTATGCGATGTGTATCCCAAATAAAGTTTTTCAATTGTTTTACAAACAAAGAAACAACAACAACGACAGGTACAGCAAGTATCGAGTTAATTGAAATCCCCAAAGCGTAAAAAACGATGGAAGAAAGAATGATTTCGGCATGTCGACTGTTCTATACACTTGCAGATTCTTATGTCCTACGATTGTGCCTATATTAGTTGTATATAATGGTACAGAATTGTAGAATATTGTCTGTACTCATTGACAGCTATAATAACTTATTGTTCCTTTGAAAGATAATGCATATAGTTGTCTTATTTTAATGAAAAGATTAAGTATACGTCGATTATTGATTAGCTTGGAATGACACTGCTAAGTGAAGTTATTTTATAATACAAAACTGCATACAGGAGCCCATATAACTGCCGATTGTTCCTATGACAGCTATATGTTATAATGCTCCCGATTGAAGGCATTTTATATGCATATTATGTATGTTATATATATATAAAGAGACAGATGTAGTAAATTAGGTTGCAATATATTGAAAAATAACGAAGAAGAAGCGCTACCTTGGGCATGTCGTAAGTATTATACCCTTGCAGGCTATTATCTCCTCCGATTGTTCCAATGCTAGGTATATAAAATGCTGCAGAATTAAATGGCATATACATTACAATTATGTCCCAGTTTGATTGGTACTGATAAGTTAAGTGGTTTCTAAATTCAAAAGTGGTCTTCATACAAACACCTTCCTTTCGGCCGATTGTTCCTATGACAGTTATATGTTATAGTGATCCGATTTTGATGAAATTTTATAAGCACATTATATATATAGATAACTTTTGATGTGGTAAATTTGCAATATCTTGACAAATAACCAAAATCGGCCGATAGTTTGTATGGCAGCTATACGATATATGAGTCCGATCTGGCTCATTCCGCCTTATATACAGCGTGCAGAGATAAAATACATGTGTGCCTAGTTTCAACAACATAGCTTCAAAACTGAGAGACTAGTTTGCATTGCAATAGACGGACAGACAGAGGGACAGACAGACAGACGGGCAGACAGACAGACAAACAGGCAGACAGACAGACAAACAGGCAGAGAGACAGACAAACAGAAGAAAGGACGCACACGGCTAGATAGACTACTCTGTTGATGTGGATTAGGAATATACATATATATACCTCATATAGTTGGAAATATCTTCCGACCAAAATGAATACACCCTTTGCAAGAGTATAAAAATCTCATAAATACAAATCAAAAGTTTTATGAAAATTTATTGACTTGCGGATGCCGGATCGGGATTAAGGATTGCCTGCTGCAGCTGTAGATGGAGTGGGAGTTGGTGCTGAAGGGGGGCATGGCTAGGGATTGCCTAGTAGTGTAGAAGTGGAGAGGGGGAAAGGGGGCTGGGGATAGCGTGTGTTGTGCACATGGTACAAAAGTTGTTGATTGTTTTTAGCTCAACTTTCAAGTTGCCAAAAATAGTTTTACAAAACACGCAGCACTTTGCGTGTCACAGGGGTAAGGCGAGGAAGGAGGGCGGAGGGGGGGCGTGGCAAAGGGAAGCTGACCCTGCTAGCTTTCATTAAGTTGTTTAGCAGGACGCTCAAAAAGCATTGTTTATGACATTTTAATCTCTTGTTTATCCGCTTGACTCGCCCAGTGTCGCAGTCAGAGGCGAAGCAGGGCTGGGCATGCACGACTGCCAGTTACGCAGTGTGGCAAGTAAATTGCATAAATATTTTAAATAGAAATATTTGAAAAAATATATGAGTTATTTAGCGCACTCTACCCCCCCCCCCTTGCTTGGCATACCCGCTTACAAATGCGTTGCAGGGTATGCACAGCATCCTTTTGGCTTTCAACGCAGTTGACTGCAGCAGCTGGAAACAGGTCAGTGCGTCATGCACACCAAATGAGCAGCATATGACCCACGCCCCCCCTCCCTTTGCATACCCCTGCCTTCCCCTCTAACCCCCTACCCATCCCCCTCCCTCGCTTGCTTGGCAGGCACAGTGAAAACTTGTGCCAGCTAAACTTGTGCCAGGCCAAACAAAGTGAGGCGCCCATTCAAGCCACTCTCTTCTCCTACCCCATCTCTTTGACCTTTCCATAGTGCCCAACCTACCCCTCTCCTCTCTCTGCCCCCCCTCTCCGCCTGCTGCCCACTCCTCTTTAGCTATGAAAAACAGTAATTATGCATAAGTCAACACGCGGCGCAGCGTGGCGGCATTCGTAATGAACTCCACTCAAAGCCAAACGAGCACTTTGCCACTTCCCCTGCCCCTACCCCCTGGCCCCTGCCTGCCCCTGTCCCTGCCTGCCCTTCTGCTGCCTTCATTACGCGGCAAGTTCAAAAGTTTTTGGCTGCCGAAAATGTCAGCAAAGCAGCCAAAAAACTTGCGCCAGAAACTTTTGCGCCACTCGCCCAAAGAGAAACCAACTGGCAACTATGTTGCTCTCTCTCTCTCTCCCTCTCTCTCTGTCACTCTCTCTGTGTGCGTGTGCTAGTGTGTGTGTGTGTGCATAGCATAAGTAACCAGGGAAACAGTTGGAGCCATGGCTGAAGCCACAGCAGCAGCAGCTGCCCCGCTGCGCACAGTGGGGCCTGCAAATTGCAGCATTAGCAGGCAAGTGGAGTAAGAGGGAGAGCAGAGGGGGAGGAGGGCAGGCAGAGGAAGCGGAACTGAGCTCAACAGTTCGGAACATGTGTTTTGTTTGGCTCCGCCTGCTAATGCAGCAGTTGTGCAAGTTTTCGCGTTGCTGCAAATTGTCATTAAGTTGACCAGCAAAGCAAGCCAAACCAAACCAAACCAAGCCAAGCCACGCCAAATCCAGCCAAGCCACGCTCGCTGCACGCTGCTCATCGCTTCCTGAGGAGTGTGGGTCAAATCATTAGGAGACTGCAGCGCAGCAGGCAAACACAATGAAACCGCCGTCGCTGCAGGCGCCGTGAGGTTAATGATGTCAATGATGGCAGATGGCAGAAGGCGGATGGCGACTCGTGGATTACTCTTCCTGCCCTTTGTCCAATATGGCTGCTACTACTCCTGCTCTGCCTCCTCCTTTATGTCTCCTATTAAGCTCTTCCTTTTACACTCTCTTCTGCAACTCTTCTACCGACTCCCCATACTGCTTCTATTACCTCATCCTCCTTATCCTGTTCCTTCTCCTCGTTGTGTTTCTTCTCATGTTCCTTCTCTGGTTCTTCCTCCTGTTCCTTGTCCTGTTCTTCCTCCTGTTCCTCGTCCTGTTCCTCCTCCTTCCATCATCTACTCCTCTCTGCATGCGTCTTCATCTGCTGCTCTTCTAACCTCCACCTTCTTTTCTTCCTCCTCTTTCTTCATCTTCTCCTATACCTTCTCTTCTTTCTTCTCCTTTTCTTCGTCTCTTTCTTCTTCTGCTCCAGCTTCTTCATCTCTTTCTCCTCCTGTGCCTCATCCTGTTCCACGTTCTCTTCCCCTTCCTGTTTATTCTCCTGCATTGCCTGCTCCTCTTTGTCTTCATCCGTCTCTTTCTGCTTGTTCGCTTCTTCCTTCTTCTCCTTCTCCTGCTGCTCTTCTTCCTACTCTTACACTTCTTTCTTGTCTTCCTCCAGCTTCTACTCTACCTCTTCTGCCCCATCCACCTTCCTTTAGCGCCGTTTACTCTAGTTCCAGTTTGTACTTCTTCATCTTCTACTCCTTCTTCTTCTTATTTTCATTCAACTCTTCTCTTCTCTTGTTCTTTCTTCTTCTGCAACTGTACATATTATTCATATTTGTTGTTCTTCTTCTGCTGCATCGACTCCGTTTGTTTCTGCTTCCCTTGCCTCTATTTCTTTACCTGCAGCACTTCCTTCTCCGTTTTCTATGCAACTTCTACTCATATTCCTTGCACTGCTTTCCTCTTCATGTTGCCTCAAACTCTTCCTGCTCCTTCTACTCTTCCCGTTCCTTACAATCTTCCTTTCTCCTTCTAATCTTCTTGCTTTTCCTTCTCTTCATGCTCTTTCCACTCATTCTGCTGCTGCGTTCACTCTTCCTACTCCTTTCAATCTTTCTGCTCTTCACAATCTTCTTGCTCCTCTTTAATCTCTGTCTTTTCTCCTCCCATTCTCTCCACTCTTCTCTCCACTCCTTCTGCTGCTCTATTCACTTCTGTTGCTCCTGCTTTGCCTGCTCTATCAGCTTCATTAGCTCCTCCTCTTCCCAATCCCACAAGTTCACTTTCCCTGCCTTCTGCAGCTGCATCTCCTTCAGCTACTCCTTCTCCACTTTCTCCTACTTCTTCTCCACGTAATACTACTTCCACTACCTCCTCCTCCTACTTCTCCTCTTCCTGCATCTCCTCCTGCTTCCCCTTCTCCTCCTTCTTTACCTGCATCCCCTTCCCCATCTCCTTCTGCTTAATCCACAGCTGAAGCTGCAGCATTGCAGCGCTTGGCTGAGCTGAGCTGCTTAGCTGCGTTAAGTGGTGGCAGCGCGGCTTGTTTAACTAATAGATAGAGCAGATGAGGAGGCAGGGAAGGGAGACAGCAGCGGTGGCAGCACAGGAAAGAGGCAGGGGCAGGGAGAACTGGCAGCCTGGCACGACAGTTGGCAGCCTAATGAAGTCATTTGTGGCGTGGGCCCAAAGCTGCTTCCTCTCGAGCTGAGAGAATCCTTTGCAGCCAGCAAACCCGCATACGTAGTTGCACTTGCTTACCCCTATCCCCCTCCATCCCTCTCCCATCCTTCCCCTCTTTATCAGAGCTACAGCCCAAGCTCAAGTGAAGGCAACCACTAAGCCAAAACAGTAGGCAATCCACGCCCAGTTGGTCAGCTCGGGCAGACAAGAATTAATTAGTTGTCATTTTTAACAATTGAGTGTGGCCAAGGCAGTGCACAGCAGGCAGGCAGAGAGAGAAAGGAAGGGGGTGGGAGTAAGGGGTAGGTTGAGGGGGTCACTGGGAGAGGGGGTCAACAGTGACAAATGATGTTGGCGCTGTGTGACGTGTGACAGATAAGTGCCGAAAAAGGTTTACAACTTTTGCCAAATGCCATTTATTATTGATGTCATGCCAACACCCCTTCCCCTCCCCCTCTGCCCCCCTCTCACTACCCCTCCCTGTGCACGCTTAACCCCATTTTGTGCCTGCAGCTTAACGTGCTACAAATGAAAGTTGTGTCAAAGTTTGCAGGCGGCAATTAGGCACATTGCGTATACGACACCTCAGCCGGCCTTTCTGCCTCTCTCTCTGTGTCTCTGTATCTTTCTACACTTGCAGCGGGTGTGTTAGCTTTGGCTAGAAGGTTGTAGCAGACCTTGGTAGACATTTGTGGCACTATAAAGTATATATGTTCTTTATCAGCAGCAACAGAGGAATCGAGATAGCCTTGTCCGTGTATCCGTGTGTCCGCCTGTTGCAACGCAAAGAAGTCTCTCAGTTTTTGAGTTATCTTGCTGAAACTTGGTACACGTGCTCCCTATTGCTAAACCCTGTATATAAGTCGGAACGAGCCGATTCGGACAGATATATCGTATAGCTGTCATACAAACTATCGGCTGATTTTTGTTAATTGTCAAGATATTGCAACCAAATTTACCACATAGGACTTTTTCTATATATAAAACATGCATATAAAATTTCATCAAAATCAAACCACTATAACATATAGCTGCCATAGGAATAATCCGCCGAATGAAAGGTTTTTGTATGAAAACCAGTTCTGTTTTAATTAGAAATAACTTTAACTTATCAGTGCCTATAAAAGTGCGACATAATTTTATGCACTATCAATAGTATAGAAATGATCACAGGATATAAGAATCTGCAAAGGGTTATAGAACTTTCGACATGTCCAAGGCAGCCTTTGGTTCTCGTTCTCTCTCTGACTGCAATTGCCCTTGATGTATTGCCACACAGCATAGACTCCACTCTGTCTACCTCCCCTCTTTGCTATCTCTCCCCCTTTGCTACCTCTGCCCCCCTTTACCACTCTTCTCGCTTGATTTCTCTCTCTCTCTCACTTCGATTTGTCGCCTCAATCGTCGCGCAGCTTAAAGTGTCTGTTTGCTGTTTATTTATTACCATAATTTATTACTTTATTTATTTACTTCCTTTTTATTTAAATTTTAAATATTTCCCTCGTACAATTTGTTGTCAACTTTTAGCAGAATTTCTCCAATTTCTCGCCATTAATTTATGCAATTTAATTCGCGCTTTATTTGTGTGCACTGAAATTAGCGGCTGATTTTAATTTTAATTCCATTTGAGGTTGGCTTATGAACAGATTAGATCATGTGGATATGGAGGGGTGGAAGGGGGAAGGAGTGACAGAGTGAAGGGGGAGGGGAATGATAGTGAAGGAAGGGGGGAAGTTGAATAGAAAGTGTGCGTAGTTGTGATAGGTGTATGTGGATTACAGTGTGTGCCTTTCTCTCAGTGTGTAGGTCTCTCTTTCTCTCGCTGCGTCTGCGTCTCCTTCTTTCCTGTTTCTTTAACTCACTCTGTATCATTCTTTCTTTTGCTTTTTTCGACACTTTCTCTTAATCTACCTCACTTTCTCTTCTCTCTCTTTCCCCGCTCTCCCTCTCTCCTGCTCAATGTATTTCTTTCTCTTCAATATAATCTTCCTTAATTATAGTTTCTATACGTATTTCGATGATTATAGTTCCTCATAATCCTCTTCTTTTATTTATCATTTCTTCTCGCCTTATATTATTGTCAACTCTTCACTCTTATATGGTTTATTTTCCCTCTTTATCTACGTACCACATTCATAAATGTTATCTCCTTTAATTAATCTCTCCACACATTTCCCCAATCCGCACTCTGCCAAGCTTATGCATTGTTGGCTGCTTATTCTCTAGCTTCCCTTCTCTCTCCCTCTCCCTATACCATTGTACTGCCTTGCTTTTTCTCCCCTCTCCCTTCCTCCCTTTGCACTCTTCATTAAGCAATATTCCAACCAAATGAAGCAGCGCTTTTAAGCCACCTAAAGACCGTTAAAGGGCCTGCATAAATAATTGTGCAACTACCCCGTGTGCCTCTGGCTGCCTCCTTCCCCTACCCCATGGGGTTTGTTTGCCCCGAAATATGCATAAATCTGCTCACCTGCTGCAGCTGCAGCTGCTGTTTGTCTGGCTTTGCAACTGCAACTGCTGCTGCTGCTGCTGCTGCTGCATTTAGAGTTGCCCCGGCAACAGCTGCCTAATTAAAGGCCAACGGCAACGAGGACGGCGCCAAACAAAGCCCAAGCTAAGCCAAGAAGATGTTCGAATGTGCCCAATTAGTTAACAGCCCATCGGCCACGCCCCTAACGCCCAAAACAGCAGTTGCAGTTGCAGTTGCAGGCGGAAGATAATTGAAATTGAAAGCAAAGAAGGGAAGAGGGGGAATGAGGGGTAGAGCAGCAACTGCGGGGCATATTTGCCATGCGAGTGCATTAAGATAAAGCATAAATTTATGGCGGCCAGCACTTGAAAAAGTAGGAAAATGGGTGGAAGGCATGAGGAAAATCAGAGGGAAAGCCAAAGCCAAAGCCGATTAGCTGCTTAGCTTTGTAAGACAAGAAAAGACAAGGTAGAGTAGTGAAGACATTGTCAAGCAGGATAGAAGAGGTAGGGGGAGGGAGGTAGAGGAAAGATGAGAAAGAAGTGTAGAGAGAGGGCAATAGAGAAGGAGAGAGAGGAGTAGAGAGATGTAGGCAGAGAGAGAGAGGAGAGAGAGTGAGGGAAACTGTTTGCTAGAGTGTTTCAATGTAAATACATATATTTATATTGACACACATGTGGTGGCTTAAACCGACACATACAGGCACACAGAGGTACACACACATCATGCACACATACACACACACACTCATACAGGCACACACACACTCTGCCACACACAGACAGCAGGCTCTGCCAGTTGAAGGCAGATCGAGTGCATTTTTATGTAAATACAGCCTGTGTGTGCCTCTCTCTCTCTCCCTCCCTCTCTCTCTCCCTTCCTCTCTCTCTCCCTTCCTCTCTCTCTCTGTGTGTGTGTGTGTGTTTGCCAAGTGAAAATGCGTAAAAAGGCGACACCAAGCATATTTGCATAGCCTGCTTTTCGGCGTGCCACTGTCACTGGCACTGAATGCCATTTAAAGAGCTATGCCGAGCTTGCTTGGCTTTCGATTTCCGAACAGACATTTGGCTTGCCATCTTAGCACAGGCTCTGCATTGCCTCCTCCCTCTACCCACCCCCCCTCTGCACCCCACCCTCCTGCCCTTACTCGTTTTCGTTTTCATTTTCTATTTACGGCTTGACAGACTCACAAGATGAAGACATCAAGTCACGTAGCAGCCAAACATGCCCCCCCCCCCCTACCTACGCCCCTGCCACTCCCCTTGCTTCATCGTTTTATTGATTGAGATTGAACTGGCTGTAAGACTTTGGCAGAGGGGGCGTGGCAGGGGGGCAGGGCAGCTGGCAGCACATGTGTTTGCAAATCATATTCAATATTTTGTTTGCGCTCTCTTACAAGCTACGCCACAAAACGAGCGACTGCCCGCACCCCCCCCCTGCCTCTCTTTCCCCTTCAACTGAGATATGTTGCAGTTGTTGTAGTTGTACTTACATTTGATTGCATTTACCCCTCCTCCCCCCACACAGCCCTGGGTAGCTCCTCCCACAGTTTGAACTTTGCGCGCGTTGTTTGCCAAAAATTTTTGCTCAACTTTTGCAACTTAATCATTGTTGAGGGGGGAAAGGGGGCAGGGGGAACGGAAAGAGAGTGGAGTAGGCAAAGGTTACCTCGCAGGCCACGTGCCGCTGCCATCTGTTGTGGAAATTGTAGGGAAAACTCCTTGCTGAATGGGGAAAACCTCCTACTCCTTCTTCTCCCCGTCCTGCAGCTTTTCTTCATGCAGCGCAAAGTTTTCACATTAAAAGCATTTCATGCCGGCAAATTGGGAAATGAGTTTAGCCCGCACGCATTTTCCAACACTTGCAAGTATATTTTACCGCATTGTTGTCAGTGTAACCCCCCGCCCAAAGAAAATATGAGCTGAAAGTGAAAGTTGCAATTTGCGGGGCGAGGCCGCAAAAGTTTTCGCTGTTTTCCTTCTTTTTTTTTGAGTGTAAATTGAAATGGAAATAAATAAAAAATGTTTTTACCACACACATTTCGTATGCTAAGCCAACGCATCAGTCAGTCTGTCTCCCTCTCTATCCCTTTCTCTCTATCTATCTCTTTCTCTCTCTCTATCTGTTTGCTTGCTTTGTTGGCCGGCAATTTTCACAGTTTTTGCACAGTTTTCAGCATTTTATTTATGAGACGAAGCGGCAAAAAGGCGTTTTACAGCGCATTGAAAAGCCAAACGAATTCAAGCCAAACAAGTGCTGCCAAATTGTGCATAAAGCTGGCGAAGAAACGGCCAAAAAATGGCCAGAACATTTGAGTGCGCACTCTGCCTATGTTCTTAACTGGGTTTAGTTCACTTTGATGAGTAGTTTTCAATGGGCAGAGTGGAAGATCTTTAATTGATTTGTGTGGAAAATATAGAACATGATGAGGGGAAAGAGGGAACCGAATACTGAAGACTCTTCAATGTGTTTCTTCTACTTTTGTGTATCCCAACTAAGTGTATCTTAAGTTACTTATGAAAGATGTTGGGTTGGGCATGAAAAATTTCAGTTTTATTGAGTAGAGAAGAAGAAAAGGAGGCTTAAAAAGTAGAAGCCTCATTTGAAAAGTTTTTTTTAGTCTTCTCTACCTTTCTCTGTGGTAGTATTTTCACTATTTTAATAAGTTTGTAATGCTTCTACATGATTTAAGTAAATAAGGTTTTACTTAACATACTCTAAAATTACTTTACTAACTTTGACCAACTCTTTCTTGGAGAATCTTCAATATTCTAATAAATATACAAAGATTCTTCTGTATTTAAGTGGGAAGAGGTGTAGCAACATTACACTGAAAGATTCTATACTAAACTACAATACTTTAAATAGAGGTACCTTCTCTCTTTTAATACATAATACATAAAGATTCTTCTCTTTGCTCAATTCTGCACTTCAGCAAGCTGCACTCTTCCTTTGTATGCATAAAGATTCTTCTGAAAAATGATTTTTAAGAGGAAAAGTTGTGACCAACATGCAAAGAGTTATTTCACAGTGATCTATCTTCACTTGAGTTCGCTTCATTCTTTCAAAAAATTTATACAAATATTCTTCTTGTTGGTTGTAGAGCAAATTGTGCTTAACTTATTTTCAAAGAGTTCTTTCTACTTGTTCTTCTCTTACTTTTATATACCCTCTCTTCGGTTAACTTAACTACCTTATAGAATGTGTCAAGTTTCGCTTCATTAAGCAGCAAAACGGAGACAAAAGCGCTGACTTCTCAGCCTTACAAACTTCATTTACCGCTCTCGAAAGTTTAACTTTAAAGAGTTCTCCAAACTGTCTCAATATCTTGCTGCCTCTGTCCCTCTCATACTTCCACTCTCTTTCTCTCTCTGTCTCTTTCACTATCTCTCTCTCTTTCTCTCTGTGCTTAAATACGCAACTTTTGCTGTAGCTTTTTGCTTCTTTGGCTCTGCCTCCGGTTCTCATTCTGCATTTTGTAGTATTTTGTTATGAGACGAGCTGCATTTCGCAGCTATCTTTATATCTGTATATAAGTATATGTGTATATGTATAAGAATAGCAGCTCAGCAGCCTTGTCAGCTTTGTATGGCTCTCAGTAGTTGTTATTATATTCGTTGTTGTTGTGTATTATACGGCTTGGGTTGCAAAGCTGATGCCGTGTGCATTTCGTACTCGAACTCGTTCTTATTGCTCCGTGTCTGCCTTACTTTTGTCGCATTTTCCACTTGCTTTCACACACACACACACTCACACATAAAGACAGGCAAACATACACAGACACACATATACATATACATTACACACACACACATACAAACACTTATACACTTAGGTAAAAAGGGCGCACGCCATTGTCAATTTTTATATGAAAATGACCAAGCATCATTTTTGTGTGTGTGTGTGTGTGTGTGTGTGTCTATAGGTGAGTAAGTATGTGTGTGTATATGTGTGTCTGTATGTGTGTATGTATGTGTGTTAAATCGGTATGTATCTGTGTCTGTATGAGTGCATTGTTGTTGCTTTTGTGCTGCTGTTGCTGCAGCATCAGTTGCTGCTGCTGTCGTTGCTGCTGCTGTTGCTGCCGCTGCTGCTGCTTGTTCATGCTGCTCAATTCCAGTTAAGAGATAAAATTTTTATGACATCACTTTTCTTTTTCATTATTTATTTGACCGAACAACGTTGCTGTTGCTGCTGCCGTCGTTGCTGCTGCTGCCGCCCCAGACAGAATCCGCTGCAAATGATGAGCAACGACGCCTTGGGAGTTTATGAACTTTATGTTTATTGAAGCCATAAATTCGTAGTGCATATGGCTCATGTTTGCCCTGGCCGCGCTGTCGTATACGCTATATATATACATACATATATAACGTATACGCCAGCGAGACATGACTTGCATGATTAGATGATTTGCACTCGATGAGCTACAGCAGACACGCAGCACACAGATAAACCAAATAGCAATGATGGATCGGATGGGAATGAATGGCATGGCTGGCATTATAGGCAGATAAGCCTGCTGGAGCGTTTAGGCTGCTTAATTGGCAGCACAATTGCAATTTGTACTGATTAAAGGCTGTGCAAAATACGAAAATTATTTAATTGCAAGCCATATATAAATAGGGCGCATCAGGGGAAGTATTTAATTAAAATGAAACTGATGCAAAGAGTGTTAATGCTGCTGCTCCTGTTGCCAGCCAGCTGGGTAAGTCTGCAATGCGAGATGCGCTTAAAAACTCTTTTCCTCTTCTCTCTACCCTCTTACTTTTCCTCCAGGCAACTGCCAAGTACAATGTGGAGATTGAGAAATTCGAGCACTTGCCGGGCGAGCAGGAAACCCTCATTGACTTTAGCGACATACGTATTATAGGCAGGGAACGTGCCCTCAATGGCACCATGAGCATCTTGGAGGACATGGGCGATGAGCACTTTCAGCTATCGGTGGACTTTCAAACAGATCCACTTAACAATGGTTATTGGCGCAACATGGTCTTCTCTGTGCCCAGTTTACCCATTTGTATTGCCTACTCCACGTTCATTGCGTCGTATGCAAAGAGTACTATGTTGCAGGGCCTCAATACGAACATGCCCTTTGACGGCAAGCAGTGTCCACTGCCCAAGGGCACCTACTATCTGAATCGTCTGCTAATGAACACCGATACCTGGCCGAGCATAATGCCTCAAGGTGGTTTGCGTAGCACTTTCCGTTACTTCAAGAATGGTAACTTTATCGGTGGCTGTCGTTGCTCCACTTTAATTACGCGTAAATTAAGCATGAATTGAGAATTTAAATGCCATGGAAATTATAAATTCATGGCATTTTGTCGAGGGCTTTTCTTTATTGCCTTGAATAATGTAAAATAAATTTGTTGCCTCGGCCAATTCCTGTAAATCTGCAAATTTCCGCAAATGGATCACATTAAAACACACTAAAAACCCATTAAATTCAAATAAAATCCTATTTTTGTGCATTTAATGTCATAAATCACAGAATTTCACAGCACATGCATTAGAGTGCCGTACACACACACACACACACAGCACACACTCTCTATGCACACACACATGTGTGGGGGCTTAGTCGTTTGCTGACAATAGCCAAACAATGCGAGTTCTGCGTGGTGTGTCGCCAGTTTTTGGGCCTTTATTCAACAACAGCCATGCGAACAATATGTATCTGCTTGCGTCTGGCTGCCTGGCTCCAATTTCTGACCCAAACGGGCACCCTATACCCTCATTTCATACAGAAAAAGAGAGTATATTGCTTTTTTTGTAATAAATCTCGCAATTTACTTTGACATTTATTATACAGCAGTAAAGCAAATGTATCGATAATTGCTTGCAATTAACATAAACAGCTGTTGCTAACAGTAGCTTAGCATTTAGTGCTCACTTTAACAGACAGAGACTAGCTCAAATAACAGAGCTGAGCACACGTATCGATAATTACTTGTAATTAACATGAGGCAACTGCTGTTAATTAGCGCCACTGCTAACAGCAGCTTAGCATTAAATACCAGTCTTAACATACAAGCGCTCGCTCCTTTTACAGTGGGTATTTCTGAGTCGAGTGCGCATAGAACAGTCCTTTTCTTGTTTGTTGTGCTGTCTATGTGTGTGTTCATGCATGTATGTGTGTTATTTTGTAAACATGCAAATGCAGAATGTCCCTTTTTTGGGTTTTGCCCGTTGCTTGGTGTTTTGTTTTGCGGTCGCAAGGCATTTAAATGCCGCACATTAATGCAATCCAGGCCGGATTTGTGGATGTTGCTGCTGTTACTGTTGCTGCCTCCGTTGTTGCTGTTGCCGTTGCCATTGCTGTTGTTGTTGCTCTTGTATTCATTGAGCAATAAAATCGAAAAATACCGAACAAAATAGATGCGACACACACACGTATATCTGTGTGTGTGTGTGTGTATGTGTGGCAACAAACAGTTTTTGCCCAGACGAACAAATTTGTCAGACGCAAATTTCATTGACATTTTATTTTGGGGCCCCATTTGTGCGGTTAGCCAATGTAGGGGCGGTGCAGAAGGGAAAGGGGGGAAATAGTGGAAGGTGGAGTAGAGGAAATGGGAAGTAGAGGAAGGCAGCTATAAATGTAATGCAATAGCTCATAATTAATTGGTTTGACAGTCGTTAGAACAGCAGCAGCAGCAGGAGCAAAACCAGTAGGAGAAGGAGGAGTAAACTGCAATAAGGATTCACATTTTTTGGGGTTTTAGCACTGTGTGTGTGTGTGTGTGTGTGTGTGTGTGTGTGCAGCGAAGTGTGCACAACACTTGTGCAAATATGAGAAACACATGTTGTAACCCGGCACTCGAAGCACAACGAAGCTGTCATAAAAACTTGAAACAAAAGGCAAGTTGAGGGTGAAGGAGAGAAGTGCAAAGAAGAGAAGAGAAGAGGAGAGAAGAGAGCAGAAGGCAGATAGGGAGAGGAGAGAAGAGCAGAGAAGGACAGAGTAGTGTAGAGAGGAGCAGAGCCCGAGCAAGGCAGCGCAAAAGTCTGTAAAACCAAAGCGCATAAATGTATGAAAGTACTCCATGGCAGGTGCAGCTGCTGCAGCTGCTGCAGCTCATGTTTGCCGACAGGCAGCAGGCAGCACGGGCAGACAAAGACGCCAAGACAGACAGACACACAGACAGGCAGACAGACAGGCAGAGATATATACTTATATATATATATATAGAGTACTATAGTCGGCCTGAGCCTCGACTACAAAACACTTTGCCAGCAGCACAAGGAGCAACAATAAAAGTGAGAAGCGCACTCTCTCTGGGTATTGGCAAATGCTATAAACGTGTCGCTACTGCTCGTTGTCTGCTAGTCTCCCCCCCATCCTTACCCCCTCCCTCTCTCTCTTTCTGTCTGCATCTCCCGGTCCCAGCGCCATTCGCTGGCAGTAAAGTTGGCCATATTTTTGGATCGTTGCTTACCTGCTTTGTATCGCACAGACATATGTTTCGGTTCGCTTGTGCTCCTCTCTTCCCCCTTCCCCCTCCCTCTTTTCCTTGCGCTTCCCCTCTCTGTGGCTGCTGCTATGAATAATGGCGCAAGCATTGCCTGGCTGCCAGCTTATTGTGTGAATTATTAGCGCTGTGTGTATTAAAATGCAGCTCAAGCTAATGCAGCCTCGCACACACACACACACACGGGGCGTATGTGCAATATGTAATGTGATTTACAGGGCAGCAACTCGACTGCGCATTTAATGTGCGGCTTTATGTGACCACAGTGCAAACACAGCGAGTGTTTAACAGTCAACTGCGAAGCCCACGTTGCCACAAGGCGACGCAAGTTCGCACATCATTCGATTATAGAGAAAGAGAGAGAGAGAGAGACAGAGAGAAAGAGACAGAGAGAGAGAGAGAGCGAGAGAGAGACACAGAAAGAGAGAGAGGCTGCTGCGAGTCCAAGTACGAGTGCTGCCTTGCCCGGCTCAACTAATTAGGCAAACGTTGGCAATTTCTGCCTGCAAATTCAATTTTGAAGGCAAAGCCATTTAAAAGGCATAAGGAGAAAGGCACAAGGAGACAGGGAGAGGGAGAAAGGGGGGAGAGAGAGAACCAGAGAGACAGAGAGCCTGTAATTCATTTAATTCAATAGGATTAGATTTTAATGTTGCGGTAATTATGCAATACATAAAGCAGAGACAGAGAGAGGGAGACTGGGAGAGAAAGACAGCGCAAGAGAGAGAGAAGAAAAAAAAGAGAGAGAGAGAGAGAGAGAGAGAGAGGGAGAGTCAGAGAGATTATAATCAAGGCCAAGCTAGCCTGGACTGCGCTTGTAATCGAGCCAAGTTTGCACTTACTCTGCTAACAGAAGTCATTTGAGTTACTCGATTCACTTGCACATTTAATATTCACTATTTGCAGAATGAATACACTCATTATTTGCAGAGTGAATACACTCAGTTGTGCATATAATTATACCCTTAATTTTGGCCAGGAGTTGGCAATGCACCTTAGCAGACAACTTCGATCCCATATTGTATTTATTTATTTATTTTTATTTAATTAATTTAAACTCAACTAAACTATATACATATGTATATTCTGAATTGAGGAGAGTCTATCAAGCCATGTCTATCTGTCTGTCTATCAGTTCTAAAGCTAACTTAATGAAACTTGGCACACATGCTTCTTATTGTTACACGCTGTTTATAAATTGGAACTAGCCTGATCGGACAGATATATCGTATAGTTGTCATACAAACTATCGGCTGATTTTTGTTATTTGTCAAGGTAATACAACCAAATATGCTACATCCAATTTATTATATAAATATAATATGCAAATAAAATTTCATTAAAATCGGACTACTATAACATATAGCTGCTATAGGAACTATTGGCCGAAAGAAAGGTTTTTGTATGAAGACCAGTTTTGATTTCAGAAAGACATTAACTTATCAGTTCCAATCAATGTAGACATAATATTATATATAGCAAGTATACATTATATATAACAAGTATTGGAACAATCGGAGTAGAAAATAACCTGCAAGAGTATAGTACCTTCGGCCTGGCAAAGTTAACCTTTCGTCCTCGTTTAAACATGTCACGTAGCAGACTGTCATGGCGAATCTGTTGCTCGATTAACATAATCAAGGCACGAGTGAGTTCACAAAAAATTGCGTATACGCCACGCAGGCACACACACACACACACAGACACACACATTCACAGTCATATCGACAATTATACACGCAGATATATTTAATCACTTAATGAGCGTATTATGCGTTATTAATTATATTGTTTAAAGCCTCGACAACAAATCGAGGTAGACATTTTAAACGAGCTCAGCAGCAGCTGCTCTCGCTCTCCTTGTTGTTGTTGCTGCTCTCCTCTTGTTGTTGTTGCTCTTCTGCTGTTGTTGTTTGCTGCCTTCACGTTTATTTTCACTAACCGTAATTAAATTTATTATTACTTCTGCATGCGCTGCAGTTAAAAATCATCATCAACATCTTCTCTGCCCGCTTCACACGGCGTATGCGCAATTTAATTGATGAGCACAAGTGCTGTGAGTGTTTCTGTTGCTGTTGCTGTTTGTGTTTGTGTGTGCAGTGACCTGCATTGCCAGCAGAGTCAGTCAGTCTGTCAGTCTATCAATTTGCGCATTTTGCTGCTGGCAATGTTTGCTGCTGACTTGAAACCGGAAACGGATCCAAAACTGTGGCAACAGGAAATGCAGACGTCGTCGTCGTGCTTGGCAACGGGCAGCGCGACAACAATTAAAGCGATAAAAGCGCAAAACGGTCACATTTCAGCAGCAGCAACAGCAACAGCAACAGCAACAGCAACCTTAATCAGCAGCAGCACCGCCGCAGCCTCATCGCTTGTAATGAGCACACTTGGGACGCACTGCAGCCCACTCCATGTTTGCCTGGCAGCCACATGATGACATACATTTCCCCTGCTTAATAGCTGCCACTTCATATGGCAGGCAGTGCCCTGAGGGGGAAGCAAGGAAGGCCGCTTAAAGTTTGGTGAATTAAAGCGTTTAATTGACCGACCACGAGCAGGTGAAACGCAGCCTGATTGAGCTAATGGACGACCATTTTACAGGCACGTCAAGTGCACGTCAGAGTCTTCACTCTCCCCCCCCCACTGTAGAGAGAGAGAGAGCAGACTCAGACTGTGTGTCGCCAGGCGCTTTGTCTTTGGCCCGAGCAGCCACTCAATTAAGTGCATTTGGCTTTGATGTGCGGCCAGAGAGACAGAGTGAAAAGCAGGGAGGGAGAGGGGAGAGAGTAGAGGGTAGAGTGGAATGGCAGCAGAGCAGCCTCTGCTGTAATTCAATTTTGCTAAAGTCAAGCCAATAGGGAGTATCGATTTCTTGCTGCAGTTTGCAGTCAAC
The DNA here is from genome assembly GCA_018904165.1 of Zaprionus camerounensis. Classification (NCBI taxonomy): domain Eukaryota; kingdom Metazoa; phylum Arthropoda; class Insecta; order Diptera; family Drosophilidae; genus Zaprionus; species Zaprionus camerounensis. The sequence continues at coordinate 2,463,344 of JAEIFS010000037.1, forward strand.
TTAATCATAACCAGCAATGAGAATCTTTTGTACGCCAGCGATTTTTAATTAATTTTTGAGTTTTGCTTACACACACACACACACACACACACACACTGTGCACAATTAATAAGTAGAAAATGAGAAAAGAGCGCGGCCAAACGTTTAGCGTGCAGTGTGTGTGGTGCAGCGCATATTACGCATACGCCGCATAGCCAAAAATTGCTATGCAAATGCAGAGAGAGAAGGAGAGGGGGAGGGAGGGGTGAGGGCACAGCTAGCTGGCAACTCGCTTGCTCTCTAATCCATTAGCCGCGTTTAGCCTGATAAACAGTTAAGAACCGCAGTGGCAACAGCAACGCGAGCCACAAAACCCAACGAAATTCGCATCATTCGAATGGGTTTTTTTTTCTACTTTTCTATGTGTGTGTGTGGCACTTGCCACACATTAGCGTTTGGTTGCAGCTGCAACCAGAGCTGACCATTGCTGCTGCTGACTGGCTCTTGTTCTCCTCTTCCGTGCAACGAATTGGGTCAAACGGCAGCCACAAAACGGGGCAGGCAATGCAGGTTAGCGAGGCATGCATTCTAATTGCGAATTTCGGCGGGGTCAGGCAAGGGCCAGGGGCAAGAGGAAGGCAGTGCAGGTGAAAGGGGTCTGCGAATAATTTATTTGAGGCGCTTAGCACACGGGATTAACGGCAAATGTAAACCAGCCAACGAACCGGAAATGGATTACGTAGCAGCGGAAGTAGAAAGTCACACGTAATTTAATATCACGCTGGCAATTTACGAGCACACACACACACAGCCAGGCAGACAGGCAGACAGACTGACAGACTGAGAGTGTGTGGGTAATTGCATCTGTCGTGTGCGGCTGCAATTGGCAATAGAATTTAAGTTGCCGCCAACGAAGCAACGCCAAGCTAAGCCATGCCAAGCCAAGTCAAGGCTGGGCAAGTCTGCGCCAGGCAAGCCCTTTAAATGCCACGCAAATTGACAGACGAAGTAGCAGGAGAGCAGCAGAAATTGCTAGAGAAAGAGAGTGGGAAGAGAGGGGAAAGAAAAGAGAAAGAAAGAGAGAGGGGGGGAGAGAGCGCAGCTGCTGACGCGGATGCCCTATGACAGCTGCCAAGCATCGTTGCCTTAGCCGTTGCCATTGCCATTTGCTTTAGCTGCGACTCCTTTGCCAATCTGCCTCACACTCCCCCACACTCCCCCACTTTCCCTGCACCCCACCACACATCATTCATCGCGCTGGGAAACCTTCCAGCATCCTTCACTGGCAACCTTAATTGGCTTTGAGGCAAATGTGTTTCAAATCTGATTTCACATATGTAAGCATGCGGCGTACAATCCCCAATATGTCTGTCAGTCTCTCGACGCAAATTTACGCTTCACGCGTTACGCTACACCTCCCCCTCTACACCCCTCTCTCTGCCTGGCAGGCATGCCCCAATTCAGTCATTAACGCCGCGCACAGTCGCGCTTGTTGACAGCTCATCATGGCTGGTAATATTATTAACAGCCCGAATGACTGTTTAATTTGCTTCAGCCACATTGCTGCCTCTGCTGCTCTGCTGCTCTGTTGCTGACCTTTGCCCTTTGCCCTGTGTGGCCTGTGTGCGCCCTTTTAACCTTTCCCAACTGGCACAGCACAGCACAGGGCAATGTTGTTGTCAATAGCAAAACAACAGCGTCAGTTAGTTGTAAACAATTATGTTCAGCATCGAGTTGTGTGTGTTTGTGTGTGTTCCATTGTTTTTTCCCTCTGCCACACACACACACTGGCGCACACAACTACAGCACCACTTCCGTTTCCGCTTCCGCTTGCTAGAAATTCACGCCATGCATTCGATGTCAGCTGCAATACCCTGTGCACAAACAAAGTATGTGAAGGAGTAGAGCAACACTGACTGTAAAAGAACAAAGCTTGGAGGTCTGTTAAGCTGTTAGCAGAGGCAGCTGCTAATGACTTGATCTGTTACCAGTACGATCATTAACAGAGGTAGGGAAAGGCTGACTTTAACATAACATAACTGCAGGGTCTGTTAGGATAAGCTGCTAACAGAGGCAGCTGCTAAAGACTCAATCTGTTGACGAACGAGGAAAAAAATACTGGCTGTAACATAACATAACCGCAGCTTGCAGAGACTGTTGGGTTATGCTGGCAACAGAAGCAGCTGCTAATAGTACGATTATTAATAGCAGTAAAACAACTCTGACTTTCTATTAACACAATTTGTTAAGTAAAGTTTTTAACAGAGGCATGCATTAATGGTACAATCGTTAACAGTTAAAGTGTTCTGACTGACTGTGAGGTCTGTTAAGTCAAGACCTGCTTCAAATAAGAGCTGTTGAGGACATGAGCTGTTAAGAGATCTGCTTATAGCATGAGCTGTTAAAGGATTCATCTGTTAGGTGTATAATCTGTAAGGCGCCAAATCTGTTAATAGCATAATCTGTTAATAGCACAATCATTAACATCTCATCCGCAACTAGCAAACGTTAAACTTTTCAATCAACTCACCTAACAGACATAACCTCATAACTGTGCATGGCAACTGTTCGTCGTGCATACCCGCACTGGCACTCACACTCCACCAACACGACAACGCCTGCATGTTATTTATGTAAACAAGAGTTTTCGCAATATATATTTGTATTATATAAACAAGCGCATAAACTTTCTGCGGCCAGTGAACCAATCTGAAGCCATTGGGAATCCTGAAACTGCAATTCCCAAATCCCAAAATGGACGAATGCTTCAGCTAGCTTCCTCTCCACTCCACCCTCCCCCCACCCAGCTGCCTCTGCATCTGCAGCTGTTGCAGCTGCCATTGCTGATGTTGCTGCTGTTGCTGCTGCAGTCAACCGTATCCCGCTGGCAGCCATAATTGTTTTTTGAAGTGTTCGTTGGCTAGACTTTATTTATTGTTCGTCGCACCCCATACTCACACACACAGACACACACACACAAACAAATACTCGGCAAATGGACAGCGGTTTTAGAGCTGTTTTTTTCTGGCTGCACAACGAGTTTTTTGGCCCAGCTACTGACCAGCAGTTGATCCTGTGTGTGTGTGCACGTATGTGGGTGTATGTTGTATGTATGTGTGTGGGTGTGTGTCTCCCTCTGTGTGGTTCCCTGTGTGTGTGTGAATATGTCTTTGTATTTGCTTTCATTTTAACAATTTGATTGACTTTTTGGCTTTGAATTGATTCACTTTGTATATGCAAATCCTTTACACACACAGAGAGACTGAGTAAGCGAAATTCACAGAGAGAGAGGGAGAGAGTGTGAGAGAGAGGGAAAGGTATATGTGAGTGAGACGCTCAATTAATGCATTTGCTGTCTGCTGATTTGGCATGCAAATTTGCCTGCGGTTGCCTGCTGCCATCGTGTTGCACGACAAATTCGCATGCCACCTGTCAGCTGCTTATGCTAATGATAGCTACCCTTCCCCCTCTCCACCTCCCTTCCTGCCTGCCTTTGTGTACGCGTAATAATCCAAAACGCAAGTCGACAACTTTCTTTCTAATGGCGACCAAAATTGAGTGGCGTTTGCGAACCAGCTGGAAACTTATGAAACTTGTTTGCCAAACAACAATAAAATAAATTGCGCAAAGTGCAAACAAAAAGTTCCCTTCATCTCTCTCTCTCTCCTTCCTCTCTCTGTCTGCCTTTCTCTCTCCTCCCCCCTAAGCAAGCTGCCAACTTGTGTCAATTGTCATTTGTGCTTGTACTTTTGTTGCCTCCCAACTGACTTTGCCTTTGTCTTTGCTGCCTTGCTTCTTGTCGCCTGTCTCCTCTCCCTCCCTTCTCCCTCCATCCTTCTCTTTCCTCTTGCCATTGAGTCCTTGCAGTTGTTACGCTTTTATTGCCATTGTTGATGCCGTGCCTGCTGTTATGCTTATTATTTATATTGCTCGGGCACAGCATGAGTTGAGGAACTGTACAACTGTGTGCACTGTTCCCCCTCTTCCCTCTTCCCTCTTCCCTCTCCCCTCTCCCCTCTACCGACACCAAAGCGGACTTCCATTTCCTGCTGCTGCCTGTGTAGGTGCTAAGAAATTTGATTTGCTTGCCGCCATTTTATGAAGTGCGCGCAGCGTTCTTTCAATTTGTTGTCGCTGCTGTTTTTTTGTTGTTTTTACTGTTTTTTATTAAAACCCAGTGAGCTGTGCGCGACAAACGGAAGCGCTGAATTCACTGCAAATATAGATACGATACAGTAAATATAAATATGAACATGCAAATACTTATCATATGAGCCAAGAGTATCAAAGCAGTCAGCACGCTGCAAAGTGCTCTCTCTCTCTCTCTGTAATGTAAATAAAAAAGTAGGCAGTGAATGTTACCTGCCCACACCCCTCTCACTTTACGAAGCCTTCGTCAATTTGCATTTCAATGAGTTTCTGGCTTATAAATTTGTGTTATGCATGCATATATATGCCAACAAGAAGTTATGGTATTGCAAAATGCGGTTCTGCTTATTTGACGGCGTCTGCAAACATTAATTTACGCGCAAATATTTGTGTATACACTGGCCATGTTAACAGTCAAGCATTTAACAGCGTGCTGTTAATGAAGTGAACTGGCCATAGATAAAGAATGTTATTGGCATAACATAGTTGATGCAATGTTAACACAAATGTTAGTATTCACAGAAAAGGTTAATGAAATCCTTATGTAAAGGTATGTCAAATGAAGACTTAACTAAATAAATCTGTTGATAATAAACTGGATTTGTTTATTTTAATATATAATATTTATTTAATTAATGAGCTTGTGCTTTGTGCACTTCCTTTCTTCTTGACATCTTATGAGCAATTGGACAAAAGACTTCATTGTATTAATCAACACTTCACTATGCTTTTTCAGAACAGCAGATTTACTCTTATGCTAATTAACATTGCAGATCAAGACATACACATTTATTCCAACAAAATCAATTAACAAATTATTAAAAAAACAACACACAATTTAATAAACAAATAAATAAATACATAAATATATAAGTAAGAAACTTAATAGACCTTATCTGCATTACAGAAACCTTTATAATGAGAGGGAAGATACTAATTGAACACCTCATCTTACTGTAGTATTAAAACATACATCAAGCAATCATTGTATTTCGATTTCGGGTGTTCTACTACATATATTCAAAAAAATGTAGTTTAGTTTTAGACTTTGTAAATTTCGGTCACAAAATTTTATGTTTTTGTTTTATTGTTTGTAGTTTATTAATGTTAAAATGGGTAACGAATATACCATGGAAGAGGTTAAAATGCATAACAAGCCCAACGATCTATGGATAGTCATTAATGGTAATGTTTACGATGTGACGAAGTTTTGTAAAGATGTAAGAATCAGGGAATTATAGTGCGCCTAGTTATATATTATATGCATATATTTACACAGCATCCTGGTGGAGAGAAAGCACTGATGAGTGTAGCAGGAAAGGACGGCACCAAGGCATTCAACGGACCCTACCACTCCGAGAAAGCGCGGTAGGTAATCGACCAGCATTAATAATATTTGATGTATATTCATTCATATTTTCAGTGCACTTTTGAAGAAATATTTCATAGGCTCTGTTCGTTCAATAACCCCGGTATAACATTTTAATAAACTGTAACATAGATGATAATTTGTATTTTATTTATGAGTTGCCTAAGACTGATGTACATACATATGTAAGGTTGTCTAGACCAGAAGTGATTTCGTTCGTTATATCATGCCTTAGACTGAACAGCGCTGTTAACTTACAGCTGTTAAATAACATATTGCAGTACTTGCGCACTTGACCGATAAGAACGCCTATTGATCAACCTTTCTGAAATTATAGATCGTAGTCTGTTGATTCGATTAATAAACTAGCAAAATGGCAGCTTTTTTAATCAATAACATTCAATTGCAAAAGCCGTCTGCTTTAATCTGCAACAAATTGACCAACAATCGACGGCATCTTCTCTCTCTCTTTTGTTTATTAAAAAGAGACGCCATTACAGTCTCAAGTAGCTTTTCGATTTCTTTTGCATATTGATATCAATAATAATAACATTGTGCTTCTTCAAGCAGCAGCAGCAACAGCAGCTCTTTTATTTTTCAACCAAATAACTTTTTATTTTCAATTTGAATTCAAAGCAAGCAAGCCAAGTGTCCGGTTGCCAGTTGGTCTGCTTCCTTCTGCATCCTCTCCTCTCCTCTCCTCTCCTCCTTCTCGTCCTCCTTCTGTTTCTGCTGGTGCTGCTATTCTTGTTGGCTTTCATCTCTTATTACATTGTGCGAATGCAAAGTACTTTTCGACGGCGCAATAAGTTAGATTGCTGCAGTTGAAACAGTTTCTCTTTACTGAAAGTCGCCAAGTCGCCGCTTTCAATAAATATTTATGAAAAATGTTAATATATATTTTCGTATATTTCTGTTTTATTTTGCATTTTACTTGGCTCTCGTTGCTGCTGCTCTGCTGCTGCTGCTGCTGTTGCGTTTTAATCTAAATGTTAATTTGCTCAGTTAAGCAGGCAAAGGCAAAGCGGACAAAGGGAAAGGCAAACGCAAACGCAACGCGGCGTATGCGTAATGCGCTGTGCTGTTAAATTGTGTATACGTGTGTGCTCGGGGTGGAGAAGGGGTATTTGCGTGTGTGTGTGCGTGCATGAAAATTAATTGGAGCGCGGTACGTAACAAAATGCTCCTTGGGGAGCAATTGCTAGACGAAGTTCAAGTGGTTGCGGTTTTGGGGCAACTCGAGAGAAGAGAGAATGAGAGACAGAGAGCGGGAGCGCTGCAAAACTCCGGGCACAATATCAAATATTTAGACTCGTTCTTTACGCAACCCCAGAGCTCTTACCACTCTACAGTTGCAACAGTTTACAGGGAAGAGGGCAGCGTGTTGGCAGAAAGCAGCTACGCCAGGTGTGAGATTTTAATTAAAGCTACAGCCAGCGCCACAGTCAGAGGTTAATTACGTGACAACAGGCAACAACTGTACACTCTCCCTCTTCCACATTTTCCTGCTCTTGCTCCTCTGCTGCCTGCAATAAACCGCATAACGCATACGCAACGTTGCACGTTCTAGTCCCATCGAACGCGAGTGTTGCCCAATTTGGGCCTGAAACGAGCTACCAATCAACCCAACAATTATGAAGGGTCAGCTGCATCATGTTGCTGCCACTGTTGCTGCCTCTGCCTGTGCTGCCTGTGCTGATTTATGGCTCATGAGGCGGAATTAAAGCGTCTGCCTGCAACGAGCGCTCTTTGATGCAACAAATTGAAATAAATTGCCAAAAAGCTCGCTGCAAATTCGGGCTGCACTAACGAGGCCTGGACAGGCTCAGCCTGAAGACCATCAGCTGTTGTAAAACATGCACGATTATCGGAAGAATCCTCCTCTGCAAAGTTGTTAATCAAAAATGAAACAAGGCAACATGGCATCATTAATAATTGCCCCTGTTGCCCGAACTGTCATGTTCGGCAAGCCTGAATTAAACTATTGACGAGGCAGGTACAACCAGGAAGGGAGAATGGGAAAGAGGAGCAAATCCTGCTCTCTCCCTTAGGAGTTTTGCCTACCAATTGTTGATTGATGATGTCAAAGGTGGGCGTGTTTAGTGTAGCATGAAAGTGCGACCATTTTGCAGTGAGTAATTGTTGTGCGAATAGATGCCCAGAGGGCAACAGAGTTGGAGCTCAGCTCAATTATCTATGGCTACTACGGGAATTAAGATAGAAGCTTAAAATTTTACAGACATATATTTTAGATAATGTTGCAGTTTCCTATTTTTTTGTTTTTCAATTGGACCACCCGTTCACTCTCTACGTTAGCGTGGAAAAGAGCTTTGGAAGTAGGTGTAGAGTGTTAGCGAGGAAACTCAATAGATTAAGATAGAGACTTCAAATTTCGCAGACATATATTTGAAACTATTTTAGAATTTTGTATTTTTTGTTTTTTAATGGGACCACCCATTCAGCCTCTACTTCCGCATGGAAAAAGGCCTTTCGAGTAGAAGGTGCCGTGTGTTAATTTGAGAGCTGCTTAAGCATTAAATACTTTTAGGTGGGGTATGAATTTAACTATAGTTATTGCTGGGACAATAATAAATATATATCTACGCTCCATATGCCATATATATAACATGGCTATATATCATGCCTGCGGAAATTTGTCAACTATGCGGTATGGCATGTTTTGCAGAGAGAGAGAGAGAAGTTTGGGTACAAGCGAATTGTGCGAATAAATGGCATAGATAACTTTATGGCCACCAGTGCACTTTGTCTAACCCGTCAAGCCGGGCACACACACACATACATACAAAGAGAGAGGGAACAGAGGGAAGGGGGGCAAATGTAGTTAGCCTTCGGCTTTGGCATGCATTTAACATCAGCTGCAGAGGGCAGCGGGATAGGGGCAGAGTTGAGTTGGGTGTGTCAGAGGGCAAACTCGTGATGCCATTGCAGCTCGTTTTTTAGACAGCATATGTGTGTGTGTGTGTGTGTGTCGTGGTGTGGGTGCCGCTTTGAGCAGCATTCGCAGCTACGTGACACGCATAGCTCATTGGTCTTGCTGCCCAAGCTTGGCCAGAAAATATTGCAGTTGTGATATGTTTAAGCTGCAGCCGGCATATCCGAGTATCCTGGCTATATCCTGACACGGTATTCCCCTCTCCCTCTCCCACTCTATCTCTCACTCTGTCGCTTTAGCTGAAAACTTTTGAGGTGCTAATGAAAATTGCGCAACTTTCGCACAAATCACGCAGCCCCACGGAAATGGCAAAGCTTCCGCAGCGACAGCTAATTGCCTTACGCGAAGTCTGTCAGGGGGCGTGTAGCATAGACAGGGGAAAGGGGAGGGGCTGTTCTAACAAAAGCCGGTAATTAGTTAGCCAAAATTGAGTGTGTGTGTGTGTGTTTGTGTGTGTGTGTGAGTGTTGTGCGCTTTAAGGCAATTAAAGCCTGCGACTCGAAATTGAAGCGGGCAAATGTGTTTTTTATGTAGGTGTGTATTAATTTTGCACCCGCTAGAGGGGAGGAGGGGCTAAGGAGGTTGTGCACAACAAGCAAAACCAATTTGCAACAGCCGTGGCAGTGTGGCAGAGTGGCACTGGCAATGTGGCAACAACGTTGGCAGTGACTGTGGCAGTTAATTTTAATTACGCACACGGCAGTTAATGTTGCGACACGGCGTCTCAATTTAGACACCTTTTTGCGAGAAAACCAGGCATGCCCCACACTCCCCTTTATACCCTACCCCTGCCTCTTAAACCCTAACCCCATACAGACACACACAGACACACACACACTGGCACACAAATTGCCATTAAATGCGAAAGTGGGCGGCAGTGCCAAAATGAATAAACGACAATGGCTTTTGTGGCCATGTGTGTGTGCCTGTGTGTCTGCGAGTGTATGTGTGCCAGTGTATGTGTGTGCTTAGTCTGCCTGTAACGAGGCTGACTGTAGCGTCAATCGTTTCATTTGAGGCACCACGCTTCGGGCTGCCAAAGGTAAAAGAACAAAACAAATTAATTTTGGCCATGTGTGGCCAGCTCTAAACACGTGTGTGTGTGTGTGTGTGTTAGAGGGGGGTGTGCGTGTGTTTATGACTGTGTGCAGCCAAGCCTGAAGCGCAACTGTTACGCCCACACACACATACACTCACACACCCCGCCCTTACACTTTGCTTAGCAGATGCTTTATGGAATCCCCTGCAGGGCTTATTCCTGTTTTTGCTTGCCAAGATTGCACTGCATATGACAAAACTGTAGATGCTACATATAATACATATAAAGGGACATATATATGTATATATATAGTAAAGAGCGTACAAAGGCAGTACAGTACAGTACAGTTATGCACATGAACTTTTCAATTATTTAAATTATTTTCAACATGAAAGATTTTCCTTTTTAATAAAGTTCCTCATTTCTGTCAGACTGCAAAGTGAAGTGCTGTCTAATGTGGTTTCCAGGGTATGTGAAGAACTTTTGTGCATGTGCAGATATTTATATTTAGTATATGCTATACATACTTTGCAGGTGTGTGTTAGACTTTTATGCATTCTTATCTAACTTTATTTGCAACTGAAATATTTTAGGACTTTTCCATATCTAGCAGACCTAAACTTGTGAAATGCTTTGGAAAATGCAGCTTGTAGAGAATTTACAGAATATATTTGAAGTATGTATTATACAATGAATACTAAATATTTAAATGAAATATATTTATTATATATTAATCATACGCCTTATTTAAGTTTGATAATCTAGCAGACACACGAATATTCCAGGAAGTGCAGTTTACAGGGTAGAGATCTTCGCGGTATTCATCTGCAAGTACATACTATATAGTATATATAAGTTCTTTCTATAAATTGAATGCATTCATGCTGTATTTTAATACCAATCTAACTCCTTCTTCAAATTGAAATCCATATTCTAGGGTTTTTAATAGGGCAACATAGGAAATAAACACTTGAAAAGCGTTGGATAAACCGAATTCTTGCGTATTTATAGAATAATTACGAACTTTGCTATAAAATATTTATAAAACATACAAAACTCCTCACTTATTCAATATGAAATGCGTATTCCAGGTTATTTTTATAATATATCTGAGTTACTCCATACTAAAAGTAAGACATACAAATCTCATTACTTACTCAAATAGAAATACTCTCATATTCCAACCTTACCTCTCTAAATGCCGCAATTCCTCACCCAAACACTCCCCTCACACCCTTTAAAGGGTATTTGGGCTACTCTCACCCCCCGTAGCTCGCACTTCGCACTTATTTCAACAGCTTTACGCCATTCTACGCGCATTAGCGTCATGTTTAGGCCCCAACATGGCGTTGGCTTTGTCAGATGAAATATGTATTTGCTGCGCGTTGCCGAAATTGCTTTTCTGCTCAGGCGGGTTAGCTGTAGCCCCCCCTCACCCCTTCTTTCCCTCCCTCCCCTTCTGTCAAATGAAACACTCATAAGCGCATTGGCATTTCAAATTGCAATTTACACATATATTTATATATATGCTATGGTATATATAGGTATGTATATAGGTATTGTATATATAATTTATCGTGGTTTCATTTAAAAGTTAGTTCCTCACTTGCAGTTGCTTACAGACTCGTGCGTACACCTGCTCAGCTTATACATATATACACGCATATGTATTGCTCTTACTTATGTCTTGCTTAACTCACATACTATATAGTATATCGTATATATCAGGGGGAGATATGACGTTGCGGAACTGCGTTTCTGCCTCTGCTGCTGCATCCAACTAACCTTCTGCAACTTCTTCTATAACTTCACCAACAATTTAATGGAAGCTTCACCTATATATCATTTGAGCTTTACATGGAAGTACAGCTTTGTGTGTATATATACCATAAGTATGTTTATAAGAGAGGATTAGCTACATATATGTATATTCGACTGGTTTACAAACGTTCTTGAATACCTGTAATTAACTGTTGATTATAGTAAATAGTTTGTATCTTTCTTTACGGTTTAAAAATGCAAGCGAAAAATTCGAATATTAATTTGTAAAGTTTTCGAAGCAAAAAACAGAGAAATGAATAAAGTTTTTATTTACTTTGGGGTTATCAACATTTAACACGTTTATATGTATTGTATTTTCTTGTATCTTACATCGTTTTCAGGTTTGTCGTAATATCATTTCGTTTTTAGCACTTAAGAACCTCTCCCTCGCATGGAAATATACTGGAAGTTTCAAGTGGGCCTAGGTTAGAGTTTGAGTTTGAGTTTTATCTTAGATGAGTTATAGTTGAGAGACGGATAAGTCGGATTGATAGATAGACAGATTAGATATAGGGATAACTGTTGCTCGGCGAGTGATTTCAAGTTGAGATCGATTTGGGGGCCAATTAAAATATACACATATAATAATATTATGTTAATTTAATAATTTTGATACCTCTCACTAAGTTAATCTAAATATCACTCGGGTTGTGTTTCTCTCTGTGTGTATGTGTTTCTTTTCTTTTCTTTCTTTCTACTACTTTCTTGTTGTTCTTGAATTTGGAATCTGTTGTTCTTCTACCACAAAATTGTATACAAGTTTTGGGTTTCGTAATACTAAGTTTGAGTCTGAAGAAACTTCAAATGTGTGTGTGTGTGTGTGTGTCTGGGTGTGTAGACTGGAATTGGGCTGCTCCTGGCCAGGCCTTGAGGATCATCCTTCATCCTGCCTTTGTCGATTGGTTGTGGGTTGTGCTGGACAAGCTACACCTCCTCGTAGCTGCGACATTTGGGCAACGGCCCCGACCATTTGCCATCGGGTTGACATTTTGGCCGCTCAGGCGGCCCCGTAGTGTGATCTCCGTTCGTCTGGATCTGTATGAAGCCCGGCCGGCACTGCACGCTCAGGTAATCGCCCGCATCGTAGTTGAACTTGAGGGGCGCAATGAGGCCGTTGGGCGGGTCGCCCGGATAGGGACATTGCGATTTGCCTGAGCATAGGAGCATGGAGCATGGATGGCGTGTGGATGGAATATTACATGGTACATGGTTGAATGAATCGTGATGAGCGTGGTATCGTGGTATCGTGGTTTCGGTATCGGAATCGGTATCGATAGTTCGATAGTACAGCGGAAATAGTACAACACAAGTTTCATTAATTGATTGGGTTTGTGAGTGGGCCCACTTTGGAGAGAGATTACGCAAGGAATCGCAGCGTATATGTGCATTATGTGTGTCATTATGCATTTTATCAGTTGTCTACTTACAAAATGGTGGCGAGTGCGACCAGAACCCGTTCTCCGTGCATATGATGCTCGACTCGCCGACCAGAGTGTGCCCATCGTTGCAGCTGAATGTGACCAGAGCGCCAACGGTCAAGCGACGCTGGCTGAGGCTGGTGCCTCCAATGCGTCCATTAAGCGGCGCAACTGGCATCACGCACTGAAGGACTGTGTGGCGGTAGAGAAGGAAGAGAGAATCGAAGAAAAGAGGGAGTAGAAGGGAGAGAGAAAGGTAGATAGTAAGAGCAAGAGGCATGTGAGACACTTATTAATAATTAATTATGGCTAATAACCTCATCATTTATATTAAATTTCATGTTTGCAGCCATCGTGCTTTCAAGTAAAGCTTTAATTGGCATTCAAATTTAAATATACTGCAAAATTACTAAATTAATTGAATTAGTGTGGCTTATTGGGCAAATTGAGTAGGGATTTTTATACATAAATACTGAAATTCCTTTGAAATTTATCGATGACTTTCAGAAGCAAACAATTAACGTCGATTAACCTAAGCTTAGCCTAAACCTACGTGCCTACGTGTTTCAAGTGAATGTCATTTACCCAAAAATAGCTTGCCTGCCAAATATACTAAGCTAATTTAATTAAGTTTCGCTTCTAACACAAGGTATTATAGGTATTTTTTTATCAATAAATACTGAAATTTGCTTAAAGCTTATCGATGTCTAGCAAAAAGAAACAATTAACATCGATTAACGTTAATTATCCTGCTTTGCTTTACTTCCAAGTGAATGCCTAATTGCCATTCACCCAAAAAGAGCATGCCTGCCAAAAATACTAAGCTAATTCAATTAAGTTTTGGTTATTATTAATATTGAGCAGGGATTTTTATCAGTAAATATACCGAAATTGCTATGAAATTCGATATTTATCGAAGATTATCAAACGCAAACAATTAACGTCGTTTAACACAGTCTAATTGGTAACCTGCTGGTTTGAGGTTAGGTCAGGGTTGGGTCATTCGCACTCACCTTTGCAGCGTGGCACTGGGCCACTCCAGACGCCCGTCGGCTCACAGTCCAGCAGCGCCGGTCCGGTCAGCTTGAATCCCCATTGGCATTTGAACACCGCCCGCCCCCATGCCGATGTATTCAACTCAATGAGACTGAGATGCGGATCGTCGAGTACGAGTCGGGGACATTGTATGGGATGGCATGTTGGCGATGGCGATGACCAATTGCCCGAGGCCAGGCAGGTGGCATTCCAGGCGCCATCCAGCCTAAACCCTTCGGGGCACTCGTAATGTGCTCGCTGGCCCAACTTGTTGCCCTCGAGTCGCAGCCTGAGCGGCGCCATCGGTTCCATTAGCTGCGGGCATGTCGAAGTGGCCACCACCACGGCAATGCTGTTTGTCAGACCGCGCGGTGAGGTGCAAGTGAAGGTTCCTGAATCGTTATTCTCGATATTCTTGATGGTCAGCCGATAGCGCACTGCCTTCTCCTCGCCAGCGGGCGACCAGCCTGCAATGAAAAGAGATCGGGATACTTCACTTGTCCCACTACCTTGCCCCACTCCGCACCCACCTGTGGTGTACTGCATATACCAGCTGGTCCAGCTCCATTCGGGTGTGCCGCGCACGCGTGGGTACATGCAATCCATGAGCACAGTGCTGTGTGGGGGCACAGCCATCACCCCAGATGGCTCAAAGGAGTGCGATCCATTGAAGACCTTGACGCGTATAGAGGGTGCACTGTCCTCGGAGTAGTTGGTCAGGATGGTAGTGGGCACACAGCTGGGCATGCGAGGTGCCCAGAGGCCGTTGGAGCAGAGCACACGCGACTCCCCCAGCAGCTTGTAGATGCCCAGCTCCTGGCAACGTGCCTGCAGCGAGTGACCATGCGGAAGATCCCAGCCAACGTTCTGCAGGATGCGGGACAAGGTGTTCAAAACACGCAGAGTGGGACAAGAGATGAGCGAGAGAGACGACAGCAGGCAGAGAAATTAAGCGAAAGATTATACGTGCAGTGCAAGCAAAAGAGAGAGAGAGAGAGAGAGATACAAAGAGAGAGAGAGAAGCACAAGATATTTTAGACTTATTTACAAGCTGTAAGTGCAGTTTAAGGAGGCGCACTCGCTTGGGCGTGGGCGTGGCATTTGGACGTGCATTTTGACGTGCAGTATTCCCTTTACTTGTGTGCGTGTGGTAGTGCTCCCTTGTCTCTCTGTGAGTGTGTGTATTAGTCAGACTGTGTGGGTGTACATCCTCTTTGTGCTCTTCACGCTGCCCGGTACTGTTCAGTTCTTAAGCCGTGCATAGAAAATTTCATATTGAAAAGCCATAACAGCACCCACTACTTGGGCAGAGACTAGACTAAACTCGTGTAGGTGTGTGTATGTGTGTGTGTACACTGGGAAAAATAAGAGAGGACTTGGAGTTGACATTAGAACAATCTTGGATCAATTAAACTCTTCGTCTGACGGAATTATAAAAGTCAGAGGAGAATCAAAAACCTATTGAAACTGTGGAGAAAAGTTACACCAGTCTACAAAATATCATGGAGTTTCTAAGTAAGACTGGAATAAGTAAAGAATTCTAACCTCAACAGGGTTAATATAAATCTAATGGGTTCCTGTATAGTTATAGTTATAATTATAATCATAATAAAAACTTAAAGTTCATGTTTATTCTCTAAAATATTTTTTATCTGAGATCTTAATTTGAGTTTTATATGCATATTTTTCAGTACTTAAAAGTATTTTTTATGTTTATTTTGAAGGGATATGAAATTTCAGTTCCAAAAGATTTCTGAAGTGATGCTCAAACTTAGTATAAGGAAAACTAAGAATTAATGTTTCACTTCTATAAGATTAATCAACAGAAATCGTAATTTGAGTTTTAATTGCAAATTCTTTAGTACTACAAAGTATTCCTTAGACTTATTCTGCTGGGTTATGAGACTGTACCTAATAAGGATTTCTTTTTTAAGTTTGAAACTGCATTTAAGTTAAAGGTCCCTTTAAGAGATGATGTTTTTGTTATTCAACCTTAAGATCTTGAGCTATGAGAGCTCAGTTTCAGTTTAAGATTCTTTTGAAAGTCTTAAGGGATGAAGTTTAAGTTCTTAAAGGTTTCTTCTACTCTATATAAAACTGAAAAAGTTGATGCATTCACAACGTTCTACGAAACAGTTTTGTTTCAAGAAATAGTTTCCCCATTTCTACTCTCACATCTTTGTCTATCTCCATCACACTCCAACTTTTTCTCAGTGTACTTTCGCTGTGTTTGTGTGCACTTGTTGTGTGAGCTCTTTGAGCGGGTTTTTTTCGTGGATGTTTTCGTTGGCTTTGTTGTTCTTGTTGTTTCTGTTGTTGTTGCTTGTGTGAGTTCTACAGATGTCAGCTATATGCATAGATACGGATACGGATACGAATACGGCAACGAGGTGCGAGTACACGACGACGCCGATGACGACGATAGGGGGTTAAAGCGTCGACGTAACGGGGATGAGGAGGCCACTCACAATTTCTGTGTTTGAGACAAGTGTCGATTTGGATAAGCGCGTTTTACGCCAGCCGCGATTTGGTGGAATCGGTGTCTGCAAGAGAGAGAGATCAAAGAGTACCAAAAATACAGAAGTCTGTTGTGCTGCCAAGAGCAGATGCGGATGCAGGATGCAGTTATATATATTTTTTTTGTAAGATTGCAAGAGATTTTCTTATTATTTATTTTTCTAAGATGACGCTGGACAAATTGTTGTTATTGTTGTTGTTGATGATGGAGAAGTTGAGCGAGAGACAGAGAGAGAGATACTCAAATAGAGAGAGAGAGTGAGAGAGGTACAGTAGAAGAGCGAGTTACAGAGAGAGAGAGAGCGAGAGCGAAACATAGTTACAGAGAGAGAGAGAGAGACAGAGACAGGCCAGTTTAGACGCAGTCGAAATTGAGTTGGACTCACATAAAGCCTTCACTAGCTGAGTGTGTCTGTGTGTGTGTAACGTTTATGTGTGTGTGTGTGTATCAAGTGGGTGCCTGTATATATGTGTGTGTGTATGTGCTGCTGGTGCTGGGTGCTGGTGGGTGGCGTGTGTGCTCTGGTGTGTGTGTGTGCTGCGCTTGGTGCCTGGTGCCTGGTGCTGTTGGTGCTGGAGGGCAACTCCCTCTGCACGGCACTGCACGGCTGAGGGCATCGCTGCCATCATGTCATCACTTACCACGGAGATGTTGCGATAGCTGAGCAGCAGATGAGACGGAATTCGATTGACGTGACAGCTCTTGTACAGCGGCTGAAACTTCACGTTGCCGTTGTCATCTACAGATAAAGATGTCAGATATAGATCAGCAGATACACAAACAGGTTCAGAAAAATAAAACAGTGAGTTACAGTAACAGAGTTACAGATACAGTTAGTTGCCACAGCTGTTGTGCTACGATTTCACCTCGTTTTAATAGTTGAAAATGCTATTCGAAATGAAATAAGCATATATATTAAACTAGTTCATCGTATTTAACTGAATTGAAGTTGTTCTTTCGTTCGTTTAGCACAGAGTTCAGTGACTTCAATCTAGATCCTTAGCATTAATAACTTTGTATAAAATCTACTGTTTGAAATACAAGTTTATTGATGAGTTTACCTCTAGATAAATATTTTAACAACATCTTATGGTATTGAAAAGTTCTATATCTTTTGTTTTTCAGTATACAGACTCCTATTGAAAGCTCCATTGTCCATATCCTTCAATTCTAATATCAACAAAGTTATATTGTCAATCATAGGTTTCCCTCTTAATTGATATAGCACAAAATCCTATACTTGGAATATGAAGTTCGCGATTATTCGACCTATTTCTGCTACCCTCTATCGAAAATTGGCAAACCGCACTTTAAATAGTCATAAGTTTATCAAAAACCATCTGATTTTAGTGTTTTATATCATTTTCGTCAACATTTTTCTTCTAGATTATGTTTAGATCATAATTTAATTGATTTTCAAGAATTAAATTTATTGTTTCTTTTGCCATGCTACCCCTTACGCTAATTTGAATGTTTTTTAATATTGTAAATCTTTATTTTATGCCTCAAATCGATTTAGGAACTCAAACTTAACATAGCAATCTATTCCACTAAATTTTCTGTGGTTAATTATTAAAAATAACAAAAAAGTAACCTATTTTTAACCTATTTTCAAGTAATTTCAGTGAAAGAGAGCAAGAGTAAGTAAACAGTGTCATCAAGAACTAACTAATGCATATGGTAGCTATTTTATATCTATATATATAAATGTAATTATATATATATCTAAAAATAACCATATAAAACTTGCATTGACTCTAGCTTCCATGTAACTATCTTATCTAGAGTTCACACTTAAAAAACTTATGTGAATGCCAAATCGTAGCACAGCTGCTTGGGTCATTATATCGTATAGTAATCGTATTTATTGGATGTTTATAAATGAAACAACTCGATTGTTGCTGGTGCTGCTATGCTGTGTTTGCTGATTGTGTTGTCTTTATTGTACGAGTCTCTACTGTAATGACATGTTTAGCTCTATTGCTATTGCTATTGTTAGAGTATAATTAACATTCAATTGCGTATATCAGAGAGTAGCGTATATATTGGTGTAGATGTTTGTGGGTGTGGGTGCTGTGTGGTGTGTGAGTGTTGCTGCGGTTGCCTGCCTCACTTACCCTCCTCATTGGTGGCACACAGCGGCCCAACCCACTTGCCCTTGACACAGCGTATCTTGCAGAGCCTGCGATCGCCCATGGGTCCAATTTCGCCAGGGAAACGTATCTCGGATACTTCGGTGAACTGTTGCAATATATCGATCTCCTCCTCCTCCTCTTCCTCCTCATCGAATTCAGGATCCTCAGTGTGCACGGGCGAGTAGCCTGTCTCCTCGTCATAGATGCCTAAAGATGGGAAGAAATCGGAACAGAATAGGTGAGGGCGTTATGAAATGGGCAATGTTCAATGCTAAGAAACGGGGGGTAGACAGAGATAGAGAGAGAGTGAGAGAGATAGAGAGAGAGTGAGAGAGATAGAGAGTGAGAGAGAGAGAGAGAGCGGGAATAGAGCAAGTAGAGCAAGCAGCTAATGAGATGTTGGTGTCGGCGAATGAATGAATGCGAAATGAGTGACCGAAATGAATGAATGAATGATCTTTGAATGGCGCAAGGCGACGCCAAGTCAACGAGTTGTTCCCTTTTACACCCTTTATACCCCCTCATCCTTATCCTCATTCTCATTCTTATTCCCATTCGAGGATGCGACTCTTATCCGATGCGAAGGGCTTTCAATGCTGAAGTGGCACCATAGAAAAAGCAGTGTGAAAAGCTGGCTAAGAAGCTAAAGATGCTGCTAGGAGGAAGAGGAGAGGAGAGGGAAGAGGGGGATGCGGATTGGGAGCAAGAGGAAGACACAACTCTTGAGCACACACATTAAGCCGCACGAAACGTGCGAAAAGGCGCTGCGAAGTGAACTTCAATGGGGCAACTTAAGGTTGTTAGATATGCATTAAAAGTGCCACGACGGAAATGGCCAGGGATGGCAATAGCTCGCGAGCAGCAGCACAAGTGGAGGGAGTGCCCAAGAGTTGTAGGAGGGGGGGGAGGAGTGGCCACTTAACAGGATACAACTTCATTGCTGAAACGAGGCGTCAAAAAAGCAGGCGAAGTAAAAAGGCAAAAGATAACATGAAAGATAATATTATGAGGCAGACCCTGAGTCCGTTACACTCCTCCCCCCCCTCTTATGCCCCTCACCCACTTGTGCTAATAGGAAAACGCAACGAACAAAAGCAGCTCGAATCAAAGTAAACAAAAGCCCGCACAAAGGCGAGCGAAGCAGCCCCCGAAAAAGGAACAAAAAGTAAGCAAAAAGAAACGAAAGGAAACAGATGACGAACCTAACCACGACAAAGCTGGCCAGGGTGAGCTCTAGCTGAGGTGAGTGTGGCGATGGTGAAAGCGAGGGGAGAATGTGGAGTTGGGTACAGTGGATAGAGCATGAGGCATGGTAATGAGGTCGAATTGCGAGGCGACTCTGGAGCCGGAGCCATGAGGCGACTTGTGGCGATTAGCTTCAATGTGTGATCATGTGCTCCACTCTCAACTCCAGGTGTGCGTCTGTGTGTGTGTGTGTGTGTGTGTGTGTGTGTGTAAAGCATAACACAGACGGACAGACAGACAACGAGACAGCGACAGCGGCTTTTCAATTCAATTCA
The DNA here is from genome assembly GCA_018904165.1 of Zaprionus camerounensis. NCBI lineage: Eukaryota > Metazoa > Arthropoda > Insecta > Diptera > Drosophilidae > Zaprionus > Zaprionus camerounensis. The sequence continues at coordinate 2,483,280 of JAEIFS010000037.1, forward strand.
TTGTTTTTGTCATGGGGCACTGCCTGCATTGCCAGTGTCTGGCCGCTATGCAAATGCTTGAGAGATCCTCTTTGCGGATCCTTACCCTTGTCCTTGCGACTGGTGGTCTTTGAGCCGGAATCGCTGCCACCTTTCGGACGGCTCAGTGCACCCGTGGTCTTGCCCGACTTGCGCTTTACACGTTGCAGGGCCACTGCTGCACTGCTCGACTGATTTCCAATCTCTTCTAATCGCGGCTGCATCTCCAGCTGCATATCCAGCTGGCCGGCGTCGCCTTTGGCCTTGGCAGCCATGCGACGGCGACGCCAGCGACGCGGTTCCATGTCACGCTGGTCGAGCTCTGCAGCGTGACTGTCACCGCGTCGACGATGATGCGGCTGCGACTGTTCCACCTTCTGCTGTTTATCCTCCTTCTGCTGCAGTTCCTGCTCCGCCTTCTCCTTCTCCTGCTCCTGCTGCTGCTGCTGCTTGAGCTTCTGCATCAGCTTCTTGCACTTCTCTGTCACGCTGCCCGCCAGACACTTGTTCATCTTGGCCTTCTGCTTAAGCTTGTGCAGCTTAGTGCGCAGTTGCTTGTTCGGCTCCCGGGACTTCAGTATATCCGCAACATGGACGTAGTACACATCCCCCTCGGCTGCCAGCTTGCTGCCAGCCCAACGATCCGTGTCCGACGAAGCCTCCGTATCGTGCAAGATGGCATGGCGCTTATAACGACTGCCACGCCCACGTCCTGTCTGCCCGTTCTCATTCTCCAGTCGCCTGCGACGTCCGGAGCCAGAGCGACGTTTCTTGCCCTGCTTGCGATTCGTATTCATTCGTTTGTAGGCACCCTCCTCCTGTGCATCCTCCTCATCATCCGCTGCCGGATCAGAGTCATCCACCAGACTGGCAGCCGCATCCCCAGCATGCAAATCATGATGATGTGCATCGTCGCCAAAGTCCATTGCATAGGGGTTCACAATCGCCGCATGATTCTCACTGGGCGCATGATGCAGCTTATCCACAAACTCCACATCGGCTGTGGTGAAATCCTCGGGCAGATACACTTGCGTCGTCTCGAACTTCGCATAAGGCTGCTCCGTCGTCACTTCCGGTGCGACAATGGTGAAGCGCATATCCGGTGCACGGCAGCCGGGCGAGGCATCTGCAAGAAAGACGGAAGAAAGAGAGAGGGCATGAGAGTGTGTGTGAGAGAGATGCAGCAAGGAATGCAGTAGAGTGCAGGGCCGTAGTAACGGTCTTGGGGGGCCTTGTGGGCCCCTATTGGAATTGACTTTTTACATTCAAATAAAGTATGTATCTTTAGGTTAGTTTTTAAAACCTTAATTCTAAATAAATCGACTCTTTTCTCGACTTTATACTGACAATCATCAATATTGCTTAAGAAATCTCTTTTTCGGGTCCTCTTTGTTTAACAATTATATTACTAAACTATTCAATCATACTTGCTGTAATGTGCTTGTTACGCCCTTTCAGAGGGTATATTAATTTTGGCCTGGAGTTCTTACCTAAGCAGACATCTCCGACCCCATAAAGTATATATATTCTGAATCAACAGAGGAATCGAACAAGCACTGTCCGTCTGTCCGTCTGTCCGTGTCCGTCTGTTGCAACGCAAATTGCTCTCTCAGTTTTAAAGCTATCTTGATGAAACTTGGCACACATGCTTCGTATTCCTGCATACTGTATATAAATCGGAACGAGCCGGATCGGACCGATATATCGTATAGCTGTCATACAAACTATCGGCCGATTTTTGTTATTTGTCAAGATATTGCAAGCAAACTTACTACATCGTATTTTTTATCGTATATTAAATTACATCAAAATCGCACTACTATATCATATAGCTGTCATAGGAATAATCGGCTGAAATTATTGTATTTGTAGGAAGACCAATTTTCATTTTAAAAATAACTTAGCTTATCGTAAGACATTATATGGAATATTCACAATCCCTTTCAATCCCGCACCAAGATATATAACAATTATTTAATCGATCGGAAGTTATATGAACCAGCGAGGGTATAAAACCTTGGGCATGGTGAAGTTAGCTTTCGTGCTCGTCAATTTTTATATATTGTACCCATTAACCATAGGGCAGTAGGCTATTTTAACTTGCTCGAAATTGTATATAACAGCCATTAGAAGGCGTGGCAGATCTGCCTACAGTTATACATATATACTTGATCAGTATTAATAGCGTTTAATTTAGCCATTATCATATTATAAAACAAGACACTAAATTTGACATGAATCTTTCTGTATACAATAGGTTTGTCTACTTTGCCTACTTATCCCTTCCTGTATGCCTGTATGCACCGCCCACCCTGCATAACCCTTGCTGCGGGCCTGGTAGAATGGTTGGTTGGTTGAACTTTTGCCATAAATATTTCATATATGATCTAATTTAATAACTTGCCAACTTTGACTGACTTTGAAGTGCAATCGAAATTGCAAATTTCCAATACTTCTCTACCCCCCTCCCTCCCTCTCTCTACCAGCATTTGCATTTGGCATTCCCGCACACACACACACACACACATACAGACAGTCGTACAGTCGCATAGTAGTTTCAATTTGCAATGAGCAAAGTCATGCAAGCATTTTCCGTACGAGCTGCGTCGTCATTTTCCATTTTCCTTCCCCTTTTCTGGGCAGAACAACTGCCGTCGGTTGCATTAAAGTTTTTTCCTCCCCCCTCTCCACAATTTTTAGGGGAATTGTTCAAGGGAGAAGGGCGCGTAGCAGGGGGAGGGGCCTTGTTACAACAACAGAACTGGGTCAACTGCTCTGCAAAGCAGCTTCAGTTACAACTACAGCTCTGGCTAAATTGCATTCTACGCTTGTAATTTATGTAATTCAATTGCCAATTAGCAAACGCGACGAGGCACACGAAATGTATCTACAAAATGTATCTCAAAGTGCGAACACTCAAATACAGCGCAATTCAATTTGCGCCTCTCCCTCTCCCACTCTCTCTCTCTCTCTCTCTCTCTCTATCTTTGAGTATTAACTTGTATTCAAGCAGTGTAATTAATATACTAAGTTTGCCTATTATGACTGCAATTTGGTAGATAATATGTTGAGATATGATTAGCTGTAACAAGATACTATGAATAGAAAAAGAAACAAAGAGTAAACAAGGCAATGAGCCAAAGTGTTCTTGACTATAATCAAGTTCTATTAATAGATTGCAGTAATTATTATGACAGGTTTATATGAAGTCTGTAACTTGCTATCAAACTAACTGCAGGTTAAAAGATACAAGAAAGTTATTTTAAATATGCAAATCAAATAATAATATGTATTAGATATTCATATCATACAAGAATGAGTAATAAAAACATATAATTATTCTATACAATCTATACAAATAAATAACACAAAAGCAATCCAGTAACAATTTCTTATTAGAATTTTGAAATTTATAGACTCTTTTTATATAGAATAGAAACCACAAATAATCCCAGAATGTGAGAGAAAAACAATAAACAAAAATTCTTCAAACTCTAAAGTTTGTGTAAAATACTTGAAAGACTGTTTCAAAACCAAAACATTAAAATAAATTGAATAATTGTTTAAGAAAACTATTAATAATTTATCTAAGATATATTCTTTAGCCCAATTCCTCACTATTTTGTAGTATTTACTTCTTATTAATTTAAAAACTGAATATAAACAAACCTCTCTGCATATGACTCACATTCTCTCCCTATTTTAAAGAACTTTCATGCTTACTAAGCAAATCTATTGAACTATGAAATGTTCTAACAGTGTCACAGTGATTGCACAGTATTCAATTGCGTATATAGTATATAAAAAGCTTAAATCAAGCTGATTTTTCTGTTATAAACTGTGCTACACGTAGCTAAAATAAAACCAGTATACAATCTAATCGCTAGATACATTTTACTACGTTACGCTTCAGATATGAGAATAATTTGAGTATAAAACATGTTAGCTCAGCTCTATTTAATATATTTCCAATTCAATTTCCAATTCATTCATAATGGCTTTGGGGCTGTTGCTGCTCATAGGGCTGGGCACTTTGATTGTCTGGCTGTATAGAATCAATAAGGATTACTTTGTGCTCTCCTTCTTTGCGCCTCGAGTGCGCACCAAGGATGGACGTCCACTGGAGAAACTTGTGGCCTTGGCCCCGGGAAGCTCCGTCTTTGGCAATAATTTGGATATCTATGGATTAGGCCCGAGTTAGTTTCAGTCTTCTTCTTCTTCGGAATAGAACGAGCTTATATTACTGTTTCTTTCTCTGCAGCCGAGGTTTTCCAGCATATGCGTTCTCTGGCAAAGAATATGGGACGAAGCTACTTGGAATATGGCTTGGGTATTTCCCTCTACAATATCATTGATGCCGATAATGCAGAAATGATACTAAACAATCCCAATCTGATAACAAAGGGTATTATTTATGAGTTCCTGCATCCCATTCTGCGCACTGGATTACTAACCTCGACAGGTAGCTCTCGTTAGCGTGCACTCTGTGAACTTTGAACTTACTTGTGTTACTTGTAGATAAGAAATGGCACGCGAGACGCAAGATGCTCACACCCACATTTCACTTCAATATACTCAGCCAGTTCGCTGAGGTTTTCAAGTAAGTTCTGTGATAAGGTTCTCTCTCTTTATATATCATAAAGTAACATTTCTTTTATATCACAGAACGGAAAGTCTGAAGTTTGTGAAACAGTTTGATGGACAACCGGAAACTGATATCTCGGTCAGTGAACTAATTCCCCGGTTCACTTTGAATAGTATTTGCGGTAGGTTCATGATCATAATAAACTATCCGTGCTTATCTAATCATACCCCACAGAGACTGCTATGGGTGTCAAGCTGGACGACATGGCTGAGAAGGGAGATTTGTATCGCAAAAACTTCAGCAAGCTTGAGGAATGTTTCATCAAGCGTGTGAGTAATCCATTGTATTGGAACAAGTGGATATATAATGTCTTTGGCGCCAAGGCGGATGCCCCAGCACTGAAGGTAGTGCACGATTTCTCTAGCGACATTATTGCAAAACGTCGAGTGCTACTAGAGAAGGATCTACAACAGAGACGCGACACTCAATTGCCCGATGATGATATGTGAGTGCCATTATTACTTATCTTTTAAAACTGATCTTATCTAGTTCTTTATCTTAGCTATATCAATAAGAAACAACGCTTCGCTATGCTAGATACGCTGATCTTTGCGGAGAAGGATGGACTTATTGATCATCAGGGTATTTGTGAGGAGGTGGATACACTCATGTTTGAGGGATATGACACGACTTCAATGGGTCTCATCTTTGGGCTGATGAATATGTCTCTCTATGCGGACAAGCAGGAGCTGTGCTATCAGGAAATAGCCGAGCATATTGCAGGTGGGTTTTAATATAACAGTCATATGTTCATCTTTTATCCTTCTTCCCCCTTTTCACAGATGACTTCAGCAATTTGGATGTAAATCAGCTCTCAAAGCTAAAGTATTTGGAGTACTTTGTGAAGGAAACAATGCGCATGTTTCCTTCGGTTCCGTTCATGGGTCGCCAAGTTTTACGTGAAACAGAATTGTCCAATGGAATCATCCTACCAGCCAATTCACAGATTATGATACATGTCTTTGATATACATCGCAATGAGAAATACTGGGATTCCCCTGATGAGTTCCGTCCGGAACGTTTTCTACCCGAGAACTGTACGGATCGTCATACTTATGCCTACATTCCGTTTAGTGCTGGACAACGTAATTGCATAGGTAAGTGAGGATTGAACAATGAACAGTTTAGCAACCTATTAACTTATCTTTACCTCCTTCTTTGCAGGTCAAAAGTATGCCATGTTGGAAATGAAGACTCTACTTATTGTAGTGCTGAAAAAGTTCAAGGTGCTTCCCCTTACCGATCCCAAGGAGTTTGCCTTCAACGTGGGCTTAACTTTGCGTGCCAAGAACAACATTAAAGTCAAGCTAGTCAGACGTACTTAGAGATAGAAAACTGTTATAGTGTCAGCAAGTACAGGTCAAAGAGCTTAAGACTTTAGACTAGTATTAAAAATACAAGTTTGAAGATAGCCTTAAACTTATAAAGATATTTTCTCTTTTACAAGGTATCCATAATTGAATTAGGTTCTCACATTTTAAAGAACCTTTCTGTATTTAGTTCTATATTACAAGTGTTCTATTCTAAAGTTTTCTTTGATCAAATTAATATTATTTTATAAATCCTAAATTGTGATCGTTATTTTTCTTTTTAAGATGATTGATATAGCTTTTACTATTTACTAGTATAGTTGTTTTGTTAAAGGTTGTAGTAACAAATACCAAATGAAATATGAAGTCTATATACTCATACGAAAACTCCTCTTCAACTTCTTTTCTGTTTTATAAAGTAATAATGCATAACAATGCCTCAAAGAATCATTCTTTAAACTATACAATTTCTATAAATAAACAAAATTCTTAACAATTTTCATATAAGGCCTTTACATAAACATTCAAATGTTATAAAGTAAGCCCTTTACAAATAATTCACATTATTTCCCCAACTTATAAATTAATTATCATGGTCACAAAGCAAATTTGATTGAACTGTGAAGAATACTCACAGTCACAGTGATTGCACAGTATTTGAGCGCATATAATATAATATATAGTATGCCATATATGGAATATCATGCTGAGAGCGTAGAAAACAAGTTCGTGTTTCTGTTATAAACTGTGCTACGCGGTTCGTTGTAGACAATCTTATCGCTAGACGATGTTAGTACTACACTCGTTACGCCTCAGATAATGTCGAGCTGTGTGTGAATAATTTGAGTATAAAACATGTTCAAACATTGCGTTGCAGTCGTCGCTCAACAAGCGTTGTGAATAGTTCACTTATAGTTTAATTCAATTTATATTTCGATTTCCAATTAATTCATAATGGCTTTGGGGCTGTTGCTGCTCATAGGGCTGGGCACTTTAATTGTCTGGCTGTATAGAATCAATAAGGATTACTTTGTGCTCTCCTTCTTTGCGCCTCGGGTGCGCACCAAGGATGGACGTCCACTGGAGGAACTTGTGGCCTTGGCCCCGGGAAGCACCGTCTTCGGCAACAACTTTGATTTATACGGACTGAGTGCGAGTACGTCTCTGTCTTTCCCTCTATATAGTATAGCCCTATTACATTGTTACTCTCTCCTCAGGTGAGGTCTTTGAGCATTCGCGTATTCGGGGAAAGCAAATGGGCCGTAGCTACTTGGAATACGGCCTGGCTATTGCCCTATATAACATTATTGATGCTGAAAACGCGGAAATGGTACTAAACAATCCGAATCTGATAACAAAAGGCATTGTTTATGAGTTCCTACAACCTGCTCTGCGCACTGGATTACTAACCTCGACAGGTAGCTCTCGTTAGCGTGCACTCTGTGAACTTTGAACTTACTTAAGTTACTTGCAGATAAGAAATGGCACGCGAGACGCAAGATGCTCACACCCACATTCCACTTCAATATACTCAGCCAGTTCGCTGAGGTTTTCAAGTGAGTTCTGTGATAAGGTTCTCTCTCTTTATATATCATAAAGTAACATTTCTTTTCTATCACAGAACGGAAAGTCTGAAGTTTGTAAAACAGTTTGACGAACAAAAAGAAACTGATATCTCGCTGAGCGAACTAATTCCCCGGTTCACTTTGAATAGTATTTGCGGTAGGTTCATGACCATAATAAACTATCCGTGCTTATCTTATCGTACCTAACAGAGACTGCTATGGGTGTCAAGCTGGACGACATGGCTGAGAAGGGAGATTTGTATCGCAAAAACTTTGCCAAGATCGAGGAATGTTTCATCAAACGTTTGAGTAATCCATTGTATTGGAACTCAAAGATTTATAACTTATTTGGTGCTAAGGCGGATGCGCCTCCTCTAAAGATTGTGCATGATTTCTCCAGTGAAATTATTGCAAAGCGTCGTGTGCTACTAGAGAAAGAGTTGAAGGAGAGACACGACACTCAATTGCCCGATGATGATATGTGAGTGCAATTGGCATTTATCTTTTAAAACTGATCTTATCTAGTTCTTTATCTTAGCTACATTAACAAGAAGCAGCGCTATGCCATGTTGGACACACTGATCTTTGCGGAGAAGGATGGATTAATTGATCACCAGGGTATTTGTGAGGAGGTGGATACACTCATGTTTGAGGGATATGACACGACTTCAATGGGTCTCATCTTTGGGCTGATGAACATGTCTCTCTATGCGGACAAGCAGGAGCTGTGCTATCAGGAAATAGCCGAGCATATTGCAGGTGGGTTTTAATATAACAGTCATAAGTGCAGCTCTTATCCTTCGCTCCCACTTTCTACAGATGACTTTAGCAATCTGGATGTCAATCAGTTATCGAAGTTGAAGTATTTGGAGTGTTTTGTAAAGGAAACGATGCGCATGTTCCCCTCAGTGCCGATAATGGGTCGTCAAGTGTTACGTGAAACAGAACTGTCCAATGGACTCATCCTGCCAGCCAATTCACAGATCACCATTCATGTCTTTGATATACATCGCAATGAAAAGTACTGGGATTCCCCTGATGAGTTCCGTCCCGAACGTTTTTTCCCAGAAAACTCTACAGATCGTCATACATTTGCCTACATCCCATTCAGTGCTGGACAACGCAATTGCATAGGTAAGAGGGGGTTGAACAAAGAAGACCTAAGCAACTTATTACCTTATCTTAATCTCCTTCTTTGCAGGTCAAAAGTATGCCATGTTGGAAATGAAGACTCTACTTATTGTAGTGCTGAAAAAGTTCAAGGTGCTGCCCCTTACCGATCCCAAGGAGTTTGCTTTCAATGTTGGCATTACGCTGCGTACCAAGAACAATATTAAAGTCAAGCTAGTCAGACGTACTTAGGCAAGAACTGAGTACTTAGGCATACAGCTGAGTACTTAGTAGATTTGCAAGGTGTTCGATAAAGAAGGTTCAATAGGCTTCAAGCACTTGTTAAAAGCTTCGTTACTCTTGTTAATTAGTTGTAAAAGTTCTTACGATTCATTTGTTATAAACATTGAAGTGCAATGTACTTTGAAAGCTAACTTTAAAGTTTCTCATCATGCATTTGCTACTACTACAACTCTATATATTTTGTAGCTTAGTTAAAAGCTTTGCAAGTTAATCTTGATGCAAATATTTAAGTTTAATGTGCTTTGAAAGTTCTTGGATAGTTTTAGTTGTTAAATGTTGTACAAAGTTATAATAATGTTTCAAATTAAATGTAAAGTCCATATACTATGTTTATACTCATTCAAAAGTCCCTCTACCAGTTCAACTTGGAAAGTAAAAGCTTTCATAAAGTAATTAGCCCAGTAAACTACTTGAAAGTCTATTCGCAACTTGCTGATAATCGCTGGCAATGGCCACCAACTGCGGATGGGATTGAGACTGGAGTCGGAGTTGGAGCTAAAGCTGAGAATGAGGATGAAGCTGAAGCTGGAACTGGAACTATAGCTGCTCCATAAATCATTCATGCACAGTCGAGCAAAAGCAGTTTCGCCACAAAGAGGCAAGCCAGGGGATCTCTCTCTCTCTCTCTCTCTCTCTTTCTCTCTTCTACAGTTCCAGCTGCATTTATGCAAAACACGCGTAGTCCAGGGAGGGAGGAAGATGGAAAGGAAACTGTAGACGAAGGCGCAACTGGAGCCAAGTTGAGTCAAGTCGAGGCGAGTCATCTTTATCTTTTAGCGCATACATTGCACATAATGTGCCAGGCATAGGGAAGAGGCAGTAGGGGGAGTGGCAGATGGCAGGCAGGGGGCGTGTCTTGGCATTTTTTTGTGCTCTGCTCGGCTGCTCCTTTTTCCTCTGTGCAGTTGTCGCTTTTGATTTTGACAGTTCGTTACTCGGTTATACCATTTGCATGCATAATGCGGCCAGGCTGTCAGCGAGAGGCAGGACCCAAGCTAAGCTGCAGCAACTATGGCTGCCACATGTGGCACCAGCATGAGCAGCAGCATCAGCATCATCATTATCATCATTGTCTGCTCCACATGATCATTATCTGCAACTCATCTTAGTCAGCTTGGGCAGGCGAAATAGAAAGGGAAACGCTTCGAGATTTATGGCACATGCCCCATGGACAGTTGCAAGCACAATGAGCGCATGGGGCGTGGGGGGGCGTGGCTAAAGCGACATTTTTAGCTGCCATTTGGCTTATTGCAGATTCCAGCCAAGTTGCCCCGTGCACCCCCGCCCCTTGTCAGCCTTGTGGCAAGCATTCCATTTGGCAATGCGATTTGCATCGTGCGTCATTCATGCAAATTAAATTCCGCTGCTCGAATATTTCAGCTAGCGAAATGGAAAGTGCTCGTGTCGCTGCCACATGCAACTGCTGCGCAATTTGCCGCAGCGCGCAGTAAATAAAATCAACTGCGACGCAGCAAAAACTGTTGCAAAATGAAATGAGATCATCAGCGGAAAGCACGCAAAAGGATGCGATAGAAAACAGCAGCAGCAGCAACACTGTGGCAGACACAGCTACAGCTGCCACTGTTGCCACTGCCTACCCTTGCTACAGCAACGGGTACAAAATTAATTACTTTATGCGCATCTGCTTTTGCGTAACAAATTGCGTGCGACAGCAGAGACGCAACTCGTCGCGCCTCGCCTCATCGGGCACTTTTCAGCAAGCACTCGAAAAGCCTTCTTGCCCCCTCGTTTCCTCCCTGCCTCCTTGTAGGCCTCACATGCTATTAATTTCTATTAGGCAGCCCTCTGTCTCGCTTGCCCTCTGCCTCTCCTCTGCCTCTCTTTCTCTCTGCCATACTTCATTAAATGCTTTCATGCAATCTCACTTGCCGCGTCTACCTTTTGCTCGCGCTGCCTCTGTATGTGTGTGTGCGTGTGTATTAGTGTGTACTGGTGTGTATTGGTGTGTACTGGTGTGTGTGTTGGTGTGTTGACTCTGATTGGGATTACGGTTTGGCCAGCAGGCCTCGTTTTGATTGCCTCTGCGTCGTGCCACTGTTGAGATTCACACCAGGGCAGGGGCAGCTGGCAAGGGGCGGCAACGTGGAGCAGGGGCAGCGTCGCACTGTGCGAACGTGAAATATTTCATTTGCTGCGAGTTATTTGCTCTGCGCTTTGCCTTTGCCTTTGCTTTGTTTTCGAATAACTCGATAGAATCAGCCTGCACACACACTCAGGCAGGCAGCAGCAGGATGTGAAGGTACAAGGGGCAGTCCAGCTGGGTTAACACATTTGTAACGATTTCAAATGCGAATCAAATATATACTATATGTGCATTGAACATTTCTGAACATTTCATACATTATTAAATATTTCTGTCTATAGTTTTGAAGTACTCTCTATGCATTTTGCCTTTAGAATGAAGTGAAATGATATGCATAGGGTAGAGAGTATAATAACTTTGTGCCAATAGAAACTGTAGGTAACAGACAGAAGAAGGCGTGGCAAACCCCACAAACTATATATATTCTGAAGCAGCAACAACAGACGAGTCGATATAGCCATGTCTGTCTATCCATCTGTCCGTCTTTCTGTCTGTCCATGTGAAAACCTAGATCACAGAGACTATAAGTCCTAGAGCTACCAAATTTGGTGTCAATATGTATTACTATTGCACGCAGATCAGTATATTTTAGATTTGGGCCACGCCCCCTTTAAAAATATTCGAATTCCAAGCGTAATTTTACTGCAGAACAGTTAATTTTTGTTGAGCACAATAACTATAAACAGCCAAATGATTTCATAAAATTTGTTTGCGATTGGATAATTAAGATAGAAGTTCTTAAAGACATTTTAAATATGTAATGACTTCGAAGACACTACCTGAAAGTATGCAACACAAAGTACGCAAAACTTATAAATTGAAGAAATCGTTTTGATCAGGTTTTGACGAGGTATATCACAGTCGAGCACATTCGACTGTAGCTTTCGTGTTTGTTTAAGTTGTAAATTATTAAATATTATTTAAATATAAATGAGTTATTGACATTAAAAGTAAAGGCCACTTAGAAAAACCCTTTTTTTAACAATTTTTAATGGTCGAAGGATATACAAATGTTGTATATATTTATATGTAATATATATATATATATATATATCAGACAACGGCATTCATACAATATTTATATATATATCTATTTCTTATACAGCTTTCTATTCATCTAGCCATTTACCCATCCACCTTTCTATCTATAAATGCTTCTCTCTTATATTCACCTCTCTCATTTGTACTTATATTTATTATATTTAAATATATATTTATCATCTGCTCAATTCATAATCTTCTTTTCCTCAACTTTAAAGAGATTCCTTGAGCTCTTGAATTCCCATAAACTCAAGTTGCCTCAACCTCACAAAGAGTATTTCCCCTTCGACCTGCCACAAAACATAAATGACTGCAATTTTTTGTCTGATTTTTTGTTTTGCTTTCATTTAAGCAACTGTGCGAGTGTTTGTGTGTTTTTGTTTGTCTGTGTGTGTGTGTGTGTGTGTAAGTGAGTGTGCGTGCGTGATTATCGTTTTCGGGCACGAAAGTCATTTAACAAAGTGGCTTCGCCTCGACTCGCTTCAGCATCAATAACTGAACGTGTACTCTGCCTCGTTCCTCTTCCCTGCCTCGTCCCTCTTCCCTGCCTCTACCTCTGCCTTCCCACTGCCTCTTCCTGCCCTCTCCCTGCTCCCTTGCTCCTTCCTATGCTGCTCTACAGCACGCCTCAGCGTACCATCATTTTTTATGACTACCATCGAGGTTGAAGGTCAAAGCGCTGTCCGAACTGCAACACCAGCCCGTTAACCCAACCCCCACCCGCCACTCACCTGGCTCCGTGGTGGTGGTGGACTCCACTGCTGGCGGCGGAGGCGCCTCCGTGTTGGCGGCACTCTTATCCAGGGCAAGCAGCAGCACGGTCAAGGATATGAGAGCCCAGAGCGGCTTGTGGCGCAAGCGTTGCCAGCTCCACATGTTGTTGCAGCACGTTGCACTGACTTAAGTTGCTGTTATTGTTGTTATTGCTCTTGTTGTCGACTGTTGCACACACGCGCGCGTCAATCAATTTGCTGACATTGAGGCACACACACACAAAACGACAACAACAAGGTCGAAGGACGAGTTGTGGCGCAAACTTTTGTTTCTGTCGTAGGCGTCTTTAAACCGCGTGTTGCAAGCAGCACGTTGCAAGTTGCAAATTACGAAGTTGCACTTTAAAGTTTTGTGCCGTCGCTGCCGTCGCTCAATGCCAACAGCAGCAACAACACTTCACACGAAAATAGAATCCTTTTTCTGGCACGCACACCCACAGAGGAAGGGGAGGAAGGAAGGGGGGCTGCACTAGTGTGTGTCAGTATTTTTTTGGCAATATTCCAAGCCAAACTTTGGCTTTAAGTTTTCACTTTTGTTTTCACTCGGCGACACTGCGTTTTTCCTATTTCCTTTAAGGCTTTTCCTGCTGCGCTGCGCTGACGACGACGCTGACGAAATGCGTTGCCTGCCACAGCCTGTGCGCCTTTTATAGCACTCTAGGACTCGTTAGATTCGGCGCCAGGTCAGCTTTCGTTCAGTTTGAGACTTGACGAAGCCGAAGTCGAGTCGACAGCAGCCGAAGCGGGCGCGTCGAGTGCGTGTCACGTGCATTTTGCCGGTAGCTCGTGTGTTTTTGTTTTGATTTCCTCGCGCTGCTTTCGCTTTTAAGGCGCCAACAGGGAGTGCAATGTGTGTGTGTGTGTGCCTGTATGTGTGTGCCTGTATGTGTGTGCCTGTATGTGTGTGCCTGTATGTGTGTGCCTGTATGTGTGTGTGCTGCCCTTGCAGCTCTAAAAGCCGCGCGCGCTTGTTTCCCTTCAGCTTTAGCTGCAAACGAAGTTTGTTTTACTTGCGGCTGCCGCATTTGATTAGTTTAGGCAACAGACACACACAGCTGCACACACGCACACACACACACATTAGGTACACACACACACACAACAGGCACACACACACACATACTTAAGGCACACACATACTTAAGGCACACACTCACAACACTTACAGCCACGCTGCAGTCTTCCCCACATTAGCTTGTATGTCTTTCTCTTATGCTATCAATTGCGCTGCCTTGGGGGCATGCAACGCAACAACGACGCACTGCACAGAGCTGAGCACCTTGTCAGCAGCTGCTGCATAATAAACAACACGAAACTGCACTTAACAAGCTAATCAATAAATTTCGTGAGCTAAATTATGCAAAAGCTGCAATGACACTGGCTGAAATGTAGCAAAGAAATAAGCCTGACGGGGAAGGGGGGTAGAGTTGAGAAACAGCTTAAGGCTGACAAGCTTCGCAAAGCATGTGCTCCTACTTGCTAGACAGTTGCAACTGCAAAGCTCTCAATTGAGTTTTAATCTGCATGGCAAGTTTAAAGCCAGACATGATGGAGGCTTAGAGTTGGAGGATAGTTAGAGTTTGCATGAAGTTTGTCTGTATTTGTGGCTGAAAGTGAAGAAATTTGTGGTTAATAGCTGTGAAAGCACATGAAATTGCAAGTGAAACTAAGGTTTAACATGAGCTGTAATTGACATAGCAACTTTAAGCTGATAAAAGCGTTTAATCTAGGCTTAAACCTCATTAAATACTCAATGGCTTTCAAATTAACCTAGGACTGTAATATTTAAACAGCTTTGTAATCGACTGAAGTCGAGCAAAGCTTATTATTAATCTTTAAATTTAGAAATACTTATAATTTCATGCACTTAACTAAGAGCCTTCAAATCACACACACTCTTGCAGTTATTGTCCTACAAAGCTCATTAAAGCTTGGAAAACACTTTCAATTAATCAAGAAACTTCTAGTTAATAGAGCTTTTAATGCGGTTCAGGCTTAAGGCTCAATAAATATTATAATAGTATTTTTAACAATGAGCTTTCAATATACAAGAAAGCTCTTTGAACAGCTTTCCTACACAACTTACTTTAAATATCAATTGCAGCTTTGAGCTCTAAATTAGAACTTTATAGCGCTTCGAAGAGGTTTATAAAAACTGTATTTATATAATCAAATCTATCTTTATCAACATACATCATAAAATAAGTACATTAAAGCACTTATTGACAGTCTTATAAACCTTTTCAACTTTATATTCAAAGAAGCAGCTTAAATCTCTGTAAATCCACTCCACAATACTCACATTATACTCACTAAACACACTTTAAGCCAAAAGGTTCAGCTCAGTCTGCATGGCACTGCAATCTAAACCTTTGTTCTCGTTTTAATCCCCCATTTGTTGACATTTTCCAACACTCCCAATGCGCTGGCATCAATCTGTGCTGCGCCCTGTGCTGTGCCTGCCTGGCTACGCACTCCCCCCGAAAAGTAGGCAACGATTTGTGCTGAACAGGATAACGCTGCGTCAAGCCGAGCTGGACCAGGCTGCGGTCAACACAAAACGAATGCCTGCGGCTTACGGTGCGCCCTCAGCATTGACATCCTTGGGCCACTAATTACGTAAATGAATTCTGTGGCCAGTGGACAGTTGCCCCTGCCTCCTCTTGCAACATTTCCGTTGCTGCGACTCGTGCTGTGATAAATGTTGTTTCATCCCGGACACGTTTGCCGGCACAAGCCGAATAGGACAACAATTGAATGCAGCAGCAGACAATGCTGTCTGGGCTTGGAGTCCTTGCCGCATGCCGCATGCCACTTGTCTCCAGTTCGTGCCCCTCGCTGCTCACTCGTCTGTCGCATTGAGAATTTGCTGAAATGCGAAACGCGCAACTCAAACAGAGCAGCTCGAGCTCAAGTCAAGTGGAAAATGAAACCAATGTTCTGTCTGCCTTTCACCCTCTCCCCTGTCTCCCCTCCCTCTCACCCTCTCTCTCTCTCTCCTTCTTCTCTCTGATAGAAAACTGTAAATTCAATTGTGCTGCATTATCTGTATAATTTGCATATGCACTCGGCCTGCATATTTACGAGTGTATTCACGAATACACTCACACATACACACACGCACAGCTAACTACCTTGTTTATCCTTTAGTATACAACAAATAAATTTAATTTGCTGCCAAAGTTGCCTCGTGCCACGTGCAACAAGCCTAAAATGCAAATTGAAATCAAGCTAATAATTGATTTTGCCATCTTATCTAATCTGCCGCTTTATGTTTGTAATCGCCTTCACTCAACGTTGTTGTTATTGTTGTTGCCACATTTTTGCATACTAAATTTCACTCCTTGTTGTTGCTGTTGTTATTGCTGCTGTTGTGGTTATTATTGTTGTTGTTGTTGCTGTGTTAGTCTGACGTTGACGTTGATGCAGCCACAGGCTGAATTATTCATATGACAATCAATGTAATTACTTAGCTTGTTGCATGCCACAAGCTGTGTAAGTGACACGCTTTGAGAGTAGGTATCAAGGTAGAGTGCACTGAAGCTGGCAGCATATACCCTGTAAAGTGTGGCGGATTAGAGCGGGCTAACTTGGGTTTTAGAAGGGACATCTTTAGTTGAGATGAGTTGCATAAGGTTTCCTATTATTATTATATCTGTGTCTATACTTCCAACAACTCTTGCTATATTATCTATGTGATCAATTCTTTTTCTCAACCTATCTATTTATCCTTTTTCCATTGCATTTGAAGTGTATTTGCATTGCAATCAGTCTGTCTTTCTCTCACTTTGTGTATATTTAAGCATCCAAGAGCTTTCTCAACTCTCCACTTTTCTACACCTTTCATGTCTGTCTCTCTTTCCTTCTCTATTTTCCTCATTTCTCCGCTTCCCTTATTTTTCTCCCTTCCTCTCTATCTTTTTCTCAGCATTCGTCTTTCTCGCAGCGTCCATCTCCCATTTAATCTGTCTCCATTTCTTGCTCTCGGGTTCTTAACTTTTTGCTTCGCACTCTGTCTTTCTTTTACTATGTTTCCCTGCCTATCTACAAATTCCTTTTGAGAGACAGTCTTCATGGGTCTTTCACTTTGTTTTTATTATTCGTATATCCCTTTTCCTTAACTCTCTGCTTAAGGTTTTCTTTTTCTTTCAGTCTGCTTTCGTTTAGATCACACTGAATCTTCATTTCTTTGCGTCCCTTTCTCTCTGGCTCATAGTTCTGTTATCTTTTTCATTTCTCTTATTTGTCATTTCTTTTTTACATTAATTCTTTAGCTCTCATCTTTCTTCCTGTGTCTGTTCTTATCCTGAACACAGTCCTACTTTCTCTCTCCATGCTTCTCATTTAATGCCGAGCAGTCTCCTCTCTCTGCCAGTCTCAATCTGTCAATCAATACTTTCTTTTCTCTACTCTCTCTGTTTCACACAGTCTCTCTCTACTTCTCTTTCCCTATCTCTGTCTCTCTCTTCTTCTCATTTCGTCTCTGTCAGTCTCTACCTCTGTCAGTCTCTATCCCCATCAATCTCTATATCTATCACCCTCCATCTCTTTCAATCTCAAACTATCTTTACTTCTCTTTCTTTCTCTGCCCTCCTTACAATCTTTGCTGCTGTTGACTTTTCTGTTATGTCTTATATTTATTACCTTTCTAAACAGATTGTTCTCTCTATATCTTAAGCTTAGCTTCCTGAGTCACCAATTTCAGTATCAAGTTATAATTAATTGCACAATATCATTTATTATACCTTTCTTTATATCTTTCTTTACACATTTCCCATCTTTATACCCTTTCAAATATTAATACTTTAAATGTCGTTTATCATTTAGCAAATGCAAATAAACTCCTCAAATATTATAATATTATTTTCATAACCATATCTCATTTCAAGCTCAGGTCTGTGTCTCTCTCTCTCTCTCACTCTTTCTCTCTCAACTAACTGTGCTTTAGTAATTAATTGTTTTCCACTTCTTGACTTTCAACTGCAGCAAAATGATGCGCATTTTCAATGTAATTAAAATGCCAGCGACTGTCAAGGAGTAGAATAGCGGGAAGAGGAGAAGGGAGGAGTGTCTTCATGGGCAGTCAAGTGTATAGCTTGGGGTCGAATCGAGGAATCGACTCGAATCACTTGCAATGCAAGCAATCGTATAATTAAATCAATTGCAGACTGAGAGCGCAGTCTGGCAAGGCATTGTCTGTGGCCACAGCATGGGGAGCTGGGGAGAGGGAGGGGCAAGGAGAGGGGGCGTGGTACATCCTGACTGAGACCAAAATCTTGTCGTGTCATGCAATTATCGAGTTTTAATGAAATTTCACGCAGCGTCATTGAAATCCATTAAATGCTCGTCCTCAAAAAGAAAAAGATGCGAAAGTATCTCACAGATACTTTCCCTGTGCAGCTCTAATTACGCGGCACCAGTCGCCCTCTCCCTCTCTCCCTCTCTCACTCTAGCTAATTGCACTGCCAATGATGCGGCAACATCATTTTGACAAGGCAGTGGAGCGCAGAGGGAGGCGTGGCACAAGCCGAAGGCCATTAAGTCATTTGGAAGGACACTTGGTGTGGCGCACGCAGCGTGTTTAATAAGTTTGCTCAGCTCAATACAAATCTGTGGCAAATTGAATACAAAACGGTGGGCGGTAGAAGAGGAAGAATGAACTGGCAGGGGGTGTGGCTAAAGTTTTGAGGAGGTACACGGCTTGAAAGTTGCCACAAGTTGCGGCGTAATTAGGCTGAATTTGCATTGAATTGCAAATGACAAGCGAAAGTTTGCAGGGGGAAGGTGAAGACACGAGAGAAGGGGGAGAAGTAGAGAGTGTGGGAAAGAGGCAGAGATAAGGGAGAAGAAGAAGAGAAAGAGAGAGAAGCAGAGAGAGTAAGAGTATGTGTGCAAAGTGCTTAATGAGTTTGCAGTCTGACAGTCTCTCAGTCTCAACTTTGGCAGCTTGCGGTGTAAATTAAATAAAACATTAATTGCTTGCTTACGTCACGTAGTAACTGCCACACAGTCGGCGTCTCGGCAATCCGCAATCCACAGTCGGCAATCCGCAGTCGGGCAATCTGTGCAGCCGAGTCAGACAAACCACACAGAGACAGAGCGCGACACGGGCCTGGCCACGTAGTGCCAATAAATCTCAATTGATCCCCGCGGTGTTGTTGCAAAAGTTCAATTAAAAGTCTGCCCGGGGGGCATGCCCCCAAAGCCTGACTGCGTGTCAGCTTGCAGCGAAGCGAGTTGTACTAGTTGTTGTTGCTGTTGTTGTTGTTGCAAATGTAGCTGCTAAGTGACCAAGTGTGCACACAAATTTCCATGCACTGTCGTGGGAGTTGGCACACGGCACACACTGTTGCCCGCACACTTGCCACATGCCACACGCCTGGCTTACCCGTCTGCCTGCCTTGCCTGCCTGCCTCTCCTGCCTGCCTCTCCTGCCTGCTTGCCTCGCCTGCCTGCCTGCCACACACATTATTGTCAACGGCCCCAGGTGAGTCGTAAGTGAGGCGGCAAAAAAGTGTAGCATACTTTTTAGCGCTCCATTTGAATTTACTCGCCTGACTGCGCGTTCTAATTAGAGACGTAGCTGTACGAACGCTGTAACGTTTTAAGCTGCAATGATACCAGCTGAAAGTAAGAGTAGAGAAAGAGAGGTGTAATTAGGCTAGATGATAGAAGAGGTTAGAATATGGAATGTACATTGAAGGAAGAACAATGAAGAACTCTGAAGAAAGTGAGCAATTGAAAGAAGTAAAGCAGAAGTTGCTTGAGAGATTGTGATTAAAGACCATATTGAAAGAGGAGGAATTGAGGTGAAAGTAAAGCTCTGTTAAGCATGTTGTAATAGCTACTGAATGGTAATGTTGTATTGCACCAACGAAAGCTTTCTATATAGAGTTCAGTATAGCACAGTACTTTAAGTCAAATGGAAGAAGATTTTCAATGCACTTTCTTATCCAAGCAGAGTCTGCTGTCTGTATAAAGTTGTTGAAGGTACATTTCGGCATGTTCTACATAAGTTAAAAGGTTGACTTTATTATGCTGTATTTAACTCACTTAAAATGAAGTATGACATATATGAAATATACCGCAATGTGTGGCAGACTAATAAGAAACTTGCAAAGAGCTTTACAATCAACTTTTAAAGCAAGCCAAAGTTTTCTTAGATTAAAAAACTAGTTTAAGTTGATTTAAGCCAAGTTTTCAGGTGGAGGATCAAGTTTATAATGCTGTATTTTATTTACTGAAAGTTTAAATTATATGGCAGCATAATTAATCTATTTTTAATCTATTTTCAAAGTAGGCTAAGTTGTCTAAAAGAGCAAAGCCTTTGAGAGTTGTTTGAAAGACTCTGCTCGATTCTCAAGTGCAATACTTTCAATTGGCAGCACCTACTTATGGTAAAGCTGCACTACAAGAAGCAGCTTTCAATGTGCTTCGAAAGCTCCATTAAAAGCTTGTCTATTACTGGCAATTGCTTGCGCTCTGCTGAGTTGTTCCGATTTTGTCGTTGTTGCTGGTGTCAACACAACATAATTGAGCTGTCTCACTGCCTGTCCCTCTCCGTGCCTCTTTACCCCTCCCACTCACACACATGTGCAGCAACATTAGAGCAAAAGCCATAAACGCTTTGGCTGTGGACAGTGAACGCTGTGAATGGTTATGACTACACTCACTCGGCAGTGAGAACATTCAACTGACCAGCAGAATATGCTGCCATTTGCTTTGCGACTGTGTGTGTGCGACTGTGTGTGTGTGGTTGGCTGGATAAGCGAGCAGCAAGTGCAAATAATATTATGCTTAACTGCACGCACGCACAGCAGGACGAGGCAGGAGGAGGAAGGTGGCAGCAATCCTGGCGACAACTGCTAGTTGGAGTCCAAGTTGGAGCTGGAGTTGGAACTGCTGCTGCTTGCTCTGTGCATGGCACCGGAAGGAGCAAAGGACAACACGCACAACTCTGCTTGGCCAAACAGCATTAAGTAACCGCACGTACGCCTCCGCACACACACACACACACACAGACGTACAGAGGCAGCATCAACTCTGTGGCAGCATCATCTCTCTCTCTCTGTGTGTGTGTAATTGTAATAACTGTTGTTCCGCATCCAACGTAGTAAGCTGCCTTGTTTGCCACTGTAATTGCCCCAGCCCTGGCGGACTATGCTGCTACTTTCCCTGCCCGTCTCCGCCTGCTCCCCCTCCTGTTCCTCTAGCTTCACTGCTGCCATTGACAAGTTCAATAATGGCCATCGACCACAACATCTGGTTTAGTTAGCCAGCCTGGCGGCCTGTCCTGGCTCTACCCCTGCCTCCCTTTCCCTCTCCCCCGTCTTCAACTCGGTTTTAGTTTCAGTTGCAGGTGCAAGTGGAGCGCCTAATTGAATCGTCGTTCGGCCTGACTGTTACAGTGAGTACCAAACGTTAACTGACAGTCGAGAGCCGCAGCCTAATCTGCATAGAGCAAAAAACTTGCTTATCGTTCGAGCACAAGCCAAGACACACACACACTCTCACTTACATTAATATGCGCACATGTGCGAGTTACAGTGCCTGCCAAACCCTTATCAGATGCCGAGACGCCGCAGCAGCAGCTGAAAACTGCTTTGCATGCATATCCGGGCCCATTCTCTCTCTCTCTTTCCCTTCCGGCTAACTGCATCTGCTTAGCATAATTTGTTGTCTTTTATTCCCTAGTCTCCTCCTCTCCCCACTCTCCCTCTGTCTGCCTTCCGTTTTGGGTGTTTTGTAGCATGCGATGTGGGCGTGCAACTTGGCAGTCAAGTGTCAAGTGCGGCCCAAGGCAAGGCAAGGCAAAGACAACGTCTGCACTTCTTATGTATGCATAATTTGAGTGTACTTTAGTTTTATTGATTATTGCGCATTGGTAATTGAGCAGTAAATGTGCGAAATATTACAGCAATTTAAGGCCAAACACTTTGAATAATGCTTAAATAATTATTATAATAAAACATTAAATTAAAGTGCATACGGAGAAATACGCTCTGTGAGGCGCGCCGGCTAACTAACTATAGTTAGCGTAATCTATTTTGTTTTTATGCAAAGTCTGCTTTTTAAAAACCGTGCCCTCCCCCGGGATTCGAGCCCAGTACCCCTGTATACAGGGTATACCATAAGTCAGACGACTCATCTACAGTGGTCTGCTGATTTTAACAGAATAATTAACAGATAACAAATTGATATTGTATTGCATACCGTGCAGCGCTTATTTTCTGTTAGCGGTCAATTTTTTCGAATAACGGCATTTTTTTTCGTTTTTCAATTCGAAATTGCAACGAAACTGGAGGAGATAGCGGCTTGCGGTTTTTTCCATTGCGTTCTCCTTTTCTTCATTAATCAGTACACACCGCTTCCAAGTTCGTAAAGTGTACAGCTCGCCCAGGAAAAGGCTCCAAAGTTTTAGCCTGATTTTTGAGTTTCCCTCGTTTGTTTTAAATAAAAACCGTTATAAAGCCCGCCATTTTGCGCCAGGGAGCGGCGGGGCGGGAAAATTTAAAAATTTAACATTTCACTGTAAGCAACAGCGCAAGAGTATGCAAAGCTTTTTTCAAACTAACCGCCCAACTTAACGAAGCACGCACCACACGCGTTTTACAGCACTGTCTGTCACAGAACATCGTATTTTACAGCACTCTGTTAAGCTTTACATGCGCTGTTAAAACAGCTGTCGCTTATTTTGCTTGCCGGCGCTGTCAATAAATTGTGAATGAAATAAAAGCATATTAATTAAACAACTAAAATAAATGCATTCAATGAATAAAACAAGTTAATAACAGCACAGTAACTTTAATTATGGTAAGTTTGCGTAGTAGTGCCGGTTAAACTGTTAACTTATTCAGCTAATTGCAGAATATTGAAGCTGTTTATCCCTATGCGCCTACCGTGACGCGCGCATTGGCCAACTTTGTTTACACAGATCTACTAAAGGGCATGTTAATTAATATAACTATTGTAATTAAACTAATATTTAATATATATATATTGCAGATGAGCGCCTTAGCAACATACAGCCCAAGTACGAGGCCAGTCTCAAGCTGTTCTATCTGAGCGCAGAGAAAGAACCTCAGCAACAGCTTGCCTACATACCCTATCCCCACTCCAAGTCCCTAGACTTTCAGCAGCTGCAGGCGCTACAAAGTAAACTACCCGACAGCTGTGTCTTTATAGCCATAGCTGATAATACAGGCAATATACTTTACTACCAACTCACAGAGGGCATCTGCGATAAATTGTAGAGCTTAGTGAATCCGATTCCGTATCGTACCTATTCAATATCGGAATAAACCCAGATTAATGTTCAGTATAAGAATTATCTAAGATTAATGTTCAATATCTCATGTTATTTTAGATTAAAACATGTTCCAACGTTAGCGATAAATACATTTATTCAAAATCATATCATAGATTGCATAAATAACAATTATGTACACGGCCCAAGGCGGCAGATCCTCCTCTATATAGATGACCGATCTCGTATTACCTTCAGGCTGTGCACACAATAAATGACAATAGTTCATAGTTCGTATTTCATAATCGTAAGTGTAATCATAATAATCGTATAATAATTATCTTGACATACGCGTAACTTAAACTAATTTCAATAATCGAATACTACAACTTAGATACGAATTAAATATTACATTATTAAATATATATATATGGTAATTATTAAATATGTGCCCTCAGCAGCGATTTTTTTTAAATTTTTTTTACAGATAGGGCTATATTTATGATGAATTTAGGTGAATGACAGAAGTCTCGGACTCTTCTAGTTTTTTTTTAATTGAATTTTGAAAATAATTAAATTTGCATGTATTTTGTTGTTGCGTTTTTATGTACGGCGCCAGTCTGCCTGCAACATTTTTTGATGGTACAGTGTCCAACAAACCGATTCATTTGAAATGAAAACTGAGCAAGCAAGAAAATTGAAAGTGTTTAGAAAAACAGCGCGCTGCAGGCAAAAAATTTTTGAAAAAATAAAATCGCGCGCGCGATTTTATTTTTTCAAAAATTTTTTGCCTGCGGCGCTCCATTTCCATACATTAAGTACTCTTTGTTTGCCGCACACATATGATATTCTCAACTTATATTGACCTATTAAACAACTTCGTTGGCGCCAGTCTGCCGACCAACGAGTTCTAGTTGCAGGCGCCGTAATTCTCACCCATTATTCAACTCATAAAATAAAACATTATTGTGCCTAAATAACATTTCGTTTGAAATAAATCGCTTGCGGGACACAGTGCGCATCAGTGTGACGTTTTACTGCGAATGGACCAACAACAAAATACATGCAAAATTTAATTATTTTCTAAATTCAATTAAAAAAAAACTAAAAGAGTCCGAGACTTCTGTCATTCACCTAAATTCATCATAAATATAGCCCTACCTGTAAAAAAAATTTAAAAAAAATCGCTGCTGAGGGCACATATTTAATAATTACCATATATATATATAGCATATATGTGTATGTATGTATGGGGTGCCTTAAGTGTACAACAATCCAATTTGCATGCACAATTGAGAGAAAAAGGTTTCGCATACAAAGAAATCGTTTTTCCAATAAGAAATTTAATTTAATTTCAATTTTTAAAAAATTCTCAAAGCGTTACAGTTTTTTTTTGTTTGTTGTTGTTGTTGTTTTAAAGTACAATAATAAATAACAAATGTAGCGTGTATATATATGTATGTATAATTTAAAATATAATTAAAATAATCGCAGGGTTGATTCCACAAGCTGATAAAACGCAAAATATACAGTTTTAAAAGTGCGTGTGTGTGTGTGTTTGCATGCTTATATATGTATGTGTGTGTGTGTGTGTGTATAGAGATGAGCTCTGTTTCCTTTATATCAGTTTAGTTTATATATATATATATTCATTGTTAATTATAGTTCATACAATCTGATGACTTGTTGCTGTTTTTGTTCTCTTTCAACATTTTTTAAATGTGCTTTCTGCTTTCTGTATGATTACTATGAAAATACGTATATGCATGTGTGTGTGTGTGTGTGTGTGTATAGGTATAAATCATGTTTCTATAACTCATCTACTGGCGCTTGTAAAATAGCTGGTGTATATGTTATGCTTTTTATGTATATAATGTTCCCTCGTTCCTCTTCCTTCAACGCTCCATCTCTCTCTATCTATATAAAAATAGTATCTGGCTTTACAAAATCGTTTCAAAAATCTACAAGATTTCGTATAAGGCTTCTTCCAAAGGTTCGTCAGACTATTCAATGCATTTCTCTTGACCCGATTAAATTGGGATTTGAAAACAGAAAGCGATAAACGTGACAAGCTCACAATGTTTGCCTGACTCGATATAGTATGATTATAAGGGGTGTGTATATGTATATATGAATGATCGATCGATCGATTGATTGATTGATTGATGATGCAGGTTTACATTTATGTAGAATTCTAGGCAATTTGGTTAATGCTTCTGAGCAACATGCACAAGGTGTTAACAACAATATAACTGTATACGTATAGGGTTTATATATAGTATATATGTATCTGTATAACTGCATATCGTGTATTATATTTGTATTACTCCTGTGTAAAAGCATTCATCATTCCATGGGCTCCTATTGAACACTTATCTAACTGAGCTGCGCCCAGTTCGGCTACCCGATTACTACTAAAGTCTACATAGAGCTGCCTCCAGGTTGAAGAAGGGGGTATTCCCCCTTCCTGGTATTAACACCACTCGGCCGTGTATGAAAAGTCCTGGAATAGCAGCTGTTCATCGTCGGTAAGGTGCCGCGGCTCCTTGGGCGGCGTCAACTGCGCCTTCTCCGACGTGAATTCCTCATCAAAGTTCGAGACATCCTCCAAATGGTTCTGGAAAGCATAAATTGGTATTAGCAAGAGAGTTATTTACAGGGTATACAACTTGCAGCTTACAATTGTGGGCACAAACGGTGGTTTGACCTTGCGCAGCAGCAAATCATCCCAGACAATGGAACGGAAGAACGCCTGCTTCTTGACATCCTCCGCATCGCGTTCCGATGAGCCCAGACGACGTTCTGGATTCTTGCGCAGCAGCTGTAGATAAAGGAAATAAAACTATTAGACTCAGTCTGAGCTAAGAATTGTACTCCCTTCGCACTTACCCGACGCATGACAGCTATGGCCTCCAGTGAGAGGAAGCGCGGATAGCGCACCTCATCGTTAACAATTGAATCGAAGACTTCCTCCTCATCATCACCAGGGAAGGGTGACTGCAAAGACAATAGCGAATTAGCAAACTATATAGATCTCTTCTGCTCCTCCTTGCTTACCTCGCCCACCAACATCTCAAAGATGAGCACACCCAATCCCCACCAGTCCACGGCGCGTGTGTACGAAGTCTCTGTGAGCACTTCAGGCGCCAAGAACTCTGGTGTGCCACAGAAGGTGCCAGTGCGATCCCCAAAGCCCATGCCCTCCTTGCACAGACCAAAGTCAGCAATCTTGACATAACCATCAGTATCCAATAACAAATTATCCAGCTTCAGATCACGATAGATGATCTTGTTCTCATGCAGATACTGCAGACCAAGCACCACACAAGCAGCATAGAAGACAGCACGTGGTTCCAAGAAGACATCGGTGTGTATGTGCATCATTAGATCTCCACCTGCAGCATATTCCATGACAAAGCAGACGTGTTGCTGGAGGGGGAAGAGAACAACAGATTAGCTGGATATACGATATATTTAAAGGGTATTTACTCACATCTGTCTGGAAGCACGAGTACAAGTTGACTAAGAACGGATGCCGCATGGCATTGGCCACCTCGAAGATGCGTTTCTCGCTGAGCAACGATTCGACCTCGTCGCGGGAAATGATGTCGCCCTTCTTGAGTGCCTTGATGGCATAGTACTGATTGTTGCTGCGCAACTGCGACAATATCACCTTGCCAAAGTGCCCACGACCCAGCACACTCAACAAACGGAAGTTATCCAACGACAACATGCCAGCATTGGGTGCTGCCTGCTGACGCAGTGCCTCATAGCCGGCAGGCTCGCGATACTGAAGGCCACGTGCCACATTGCGACGTCCGCCGCTTGTCGAGGCGCCAGCAGCAGCAGCGCCGGCACCTGTACCTGCACCTGCTGCAGCCTTGGCCACATTCAGCTCATATTGATTGGCATAGATGGGTTGCTGCTGCTTGTCCAGGCGCTGTGTGGGCTGTGGGAACTGGGGAGGCGCAACAATGCCGGCAGCACTGCTATTGCCATATATGGTGGGCGTAGGTGGCTCCTGTACAATGGGCGAGGATTGTCCATAGCCCAATTGTTGCTGCTGCTGTTGTTGCTGCTGCTGCTGTGAGCCCACATAGAGCTTGCCCAGCTGTGGTATAACCTGCAGAGAAGGAATAGGCATGAGTAAGGTGTATATAAGGGGGTATTCCTTTAAGTTATTGTTAGTTCTGTTTGTTTGGAAAAAGCTCTGAATGTTGAATCGAATTTCAACCTGATCGTATACCTCATCCACAGTTTCTATCAATACACTTTCTATGGTTATAGTGCCCTCTCTCACTGACTCCTCCCTGGGCAGCAGCAGGTATGGTGGCGCCGATTGTGGCAACGGTGGTGGCGATGGCGATGGCGATGCCTCAAGTGGTTCAATTGTGATATGTACAAGATTGATCTTTGCCTGCAAGAGTTTTGTATTTTTTTTTGGGGGAATTCATGAACAACAACAGAAGAATAGAAGAAACACACACACACACATACAGGTGGTGCAGAGGAGGCTGGTATCAGCAGCTTGTGCAGTTGGTGCCCGAACAGAGCATGATGAAAGTGCTGGCTTAGTTGTTGTTTGTTGTTGCTGTCTTGTTGCTGTTGTTGCATGTGCAGCGCACACAGTTGCCGCACCAACTGTGCACAGGCCTGAAATGTTGGCAATATCATCGAGACGAGGCGCCTTCGATTCCTAACCCTATTGATCGAACATGTCAACAACAACTGAAGGCAGCCAAGTGCCAAAGTCATGACCAGAGGCCAAGAACAACAACAACAACAACAACAAGAACAAGAACTGCCAAGTCAAATGTGCTTAGCACAAGGTACAGTATATAGTACAGTATATACTATATAGTATGCATATATAGGCATTATATATGTACTTGTACCTTAGCGCAACGTGAAAATGGAAAATGGAAGCAAGTGAAATGAGAAAAACAGGCAAATGCTGACGTGCAGCAAGAGAGAGAGGGGGAGAGGGAGAGACAGTGACACATATACACAGGGTGACAAGGCACAGACAGACACAGGGTGATGGAGGAGCAAATGAACGTGGACGTGTCCCTTGTGTTGGCACGTGAAGTGATGTTGTTGTTGTTCTTCTCCTTCTTCTTTCTTTACTATATGTATCGCCTTAATAGCATTATTTAGTCTATTTCAAGCACTTAAATCGGTTCATTTAACATTTCATTTTGAGCAGGTTATTACGTCGCGGTATCTGCTTTTAAATTGTCATAAGTATTGCAAATGTGGCAAACATAATAAATATATATTTTGGCTCTCGTCTTTCGACTTGTTTATATGTAGGTATGTATACTCTGCACAGTGGGTGTGTCTATTAACTAGATGATTGAGATATTGCATAGTGAGATTCGTTATTTAATTATATGTATATTCAGAGCTTTTTCCTGTTAATTATAGATTAATATTATAATTTAAATACTAACTAAGCAATTAATATACAAATTTCTCACAGTGTATAGTTAAATATAACAGTGTTCTACAGTTTAACTCAGTAACAGTGTTCTAACATGATTAACATTTAACGATAACTAAGTAACAGTGCTCTGCAATCAACAGCTAAATACTGTCTACAGTTAACAGTGAACTAGCATGATTAACAGAGATATATTTTAAATTTAACAGTTTACTAATATGATTAACAGATTTGTACTACGCCTAAAATTAGCTGCAACAGTTTTCTATTAACACTTGCATAACATGCGCTGTTAACTAACACTACACGTGCATACAGATTATGTTGACTGTTAATGTGCTTTGGTTTTTTGCTGTTAGTGTTGCGCGTGGGTGTGAGTGAAACAGAGAATGTGCGTGCTGTATGTACAATCATTAGAGAGAGGTTAGCTGAACGATTAACAGAGAATGTGCAACAGGTTGAAGCTGAAGCCGCTCACAGGCTGCCAACATAAAAACTTAACAGCAGGAATAACATTTACTTTACAGTAAGGATAACTTGGACAGTAACAGAACAGTAATAAAACAAAACGATAAGTTATCGAAACAAAACAGAACATAAACAATAACAGAAATTGTAACCATAACCAAACCAGAGCCAAATTAAAAAACGGCTTCAAATGAAAAAACCTCCTAACCTCCACACAGAAACCGGCACTGGAACTGTTGTTGCTGTGATGGCTGTGACTGGGCTGCAGCCCGCCCCCGCCGCCGCCGCCGCTGTACAAATACTCATCATCATCCTCGGGATACTCGACCAGTGGCGATGCGGGCACCGATTCATCCTCCTCAGCCCTGCGGCCGCCAAGGAGCACCACCGGCGGCAGTGTCAGCACCGGACGATGCAGTTGCTGATCCACAGCCGACGCTGGTGGTGTCTCCTTGACGCCCAGACTTGGACTGCTGGTGACTGGGACTGGCTGGAACTGAAACGGGTTGCGTATTGGTAAGGAGAACGGCTCGCTGCTGCTGCTGCTGCTTTGGCGTTGGCTTTGGCTTGAACTTGAGCTGTGCTTGTTGGGAATGTGGATTAGTTCGGGTTCGGAATACGCTGGCGGGGATTCTTGCAGCGGCATTATAGCATCGCTGAGCTCCAAGCTACGATGCTGCTGTGGACGACGCAGCGTTTTTGGGTAGGACTCCATATCGCAGAGAAAGTCAAATTCTTGCAGCGCATCCTGCAACTGTCGACGATTAACGGTATCATCACGAGGGGAGACACGCACAGACACGCACAGACAAGCACCAACACGCACAAGCACAAAGCACAATCCAGCAATGCAAGCGCAGCAATGAGGAGGGAATGGAGGAGGGAAGAGAACGTGAAGAAAACACGCGCAGAGATGGAGGTGGGGGGAAAGTACATAAAAGAGATAAGAACACAAAGGCGACGATTGATAAGGAGAAAGAAGAAGATGAAGTTGTACGTGCAACAGAAGACGGAGACAGAAGAGAGACACCATGGACAAGTGGGACAAGCCCACAAAAAGATGTGGAAGACAAAAGGAAGATGAAGTTGAAAGACAGTTGAAGAGTAGAAGAGAGTGAGAAGAGACAGAAAGAAAGAAAGCGCTAAGCAGAAGCAATGTGAAGAGATGATGAAACGTTCATGAGACGGTTCATAAAGATATCTAAAAGCGGTTACTAATTTTGGAACTAGTTCAAATGAACTTTGTACAGAATATAAGAACATACATGTTGATATCAAATTAAGCTCTTTACTCTACCTAGTTAAAGAGCTTAGTTGAACTAGTTCCAATAATCTATTTAATTGTTTAATTTCAAATCTAGTTCAAATGAACTGCAAACAGTAGCTGAGAAATAAAGCTGTAGCGCAATCTGCAAGCCTAGTCTTGTATACTTACAGCAAACAGCTGTTGTTCATTCGAACTAGTTATAAAAACAAACTGTGTAATGTTTAATTTTGGAACTAGTTCAAATTAATTGAGATCAAGTTTAAATAACAAACACACTTCAGTTACAGAAAACTGTCTTTGTTTAATTTGTAATGAATTTATAATCAATTGGTTCATGCAATACCAAGCCAATATGAACTAGTTCCAGAACTAGTCTCTCTAATTGTTTATGTAGCTCTAAGAGTCTAATTGTTCCTCTACAAGTAATACAAGTTAACCAACTCTCTGAACTGCCAACTGAACTAGTTAAACTGCAGAGAACTAGTTCATTATAAGTGAACAAGTAAGCGCTACTAACTATGTTTTTATGCTAAGGCATAGAACACCAAACCTAATCTAAAAAGCACTACCAAAGTTTACTTATTTTAAAAACTACTGCAGTTTATTAGAACTAGTTCCGCCTTAAGCAAAATTAATATTCAAATAGCGTGAAATTCAAACAGCTACAGCTTCAATTTAGCTCAACGTTGGGTTGTTTTCTGTATGGAGTTTTTGGTTGGACTATATAGTGAGATATATCTACAGATTGTGGTGTGAATATGTTCATGTATATGTACGATATATATGCATACTGTATGTGTATGTACAATAACAAAACCAACACCAAAGCGAATGTGTGTGTGAATGAATATACAGTATGGAGCGCAGCTGGCAAAAAGGCACAACAAATCGAATCAAATCAGCTACAGATACAGCTATATAGGGTGTATATATAAGGAGTATATATATTGATGTGGTGGGTATTGGAATAATATATGAATATATAGTTTAAGAAAGTAGGTGAATGTGTTTGCTGTACAGTTTCCAGGCAAAGAAGTATCTCAAGACATGAACTTACATCTTGATCCAAAACGGGCGTCACCGGCTTGAGCACTGGCGGTGGTGGTGGTGCTGTGGTGGGTGCGGCAGTTCGTGTAGGTGGTGTCTTGCCAGCACCTGCAGGCATCTGCAAGTTAAGCGTGTTGGGTCTGGCAGCTCCAGCATTGTTGCTACTGCTGCTAACTGGTGCCACAGCTGGCGGAGGCGTCTCTGGTGGCAACACACTGATGCCTTGCAAGTGCATGGAGTGCATGGAAAGTGGCCTCATGCCACTCAGCCCGCTGGCAGCTGGATCAGGATATTCTCCAGGTGTCTCGACATGCTCATGCAAGCCCGCATCCGGATCGAATTCCATGTTGTGTGCCTGTTCGCCAGGTGTATAAGGTTCCGGTTCGACGGCCAGAGCATCAGAGGAGGGTGTACGTGAAATGGGTGACTCAGAGTCACGCGAGGCACCAATGCTAGACAGTGGAGGCGAGGAGCGTCCACCAGTTCCCACAGCAGCTGTGCTACTCGCACCACCCAGATGCACATGATTCGGTGCATTCCGCTTGAGCAGACGACCCCAGGTGGCCACATTGATGTTCATCTGCTTGGCACGCGATATATTCTTGGCCTGCTGGCGATTGAAGATCATGCGCTGACGTCGCAGCTTCGGTTTCTGCGAGATCATCGGATTAAGAAACTTGATCTCCGCAAAGAGCAATCCTTGTGGCTCCAACTGCAGTGCCATGCCATGACGCACATCATCGATGAACTCCTCCAGGCGCAACACCTTGACAGCGCACAATGAACGCCAGTCACGCCAATAGACTCCAATCTCCAGCTCCCTGGAACGATCTAGATCGATGGAGAAACGCTGATCCCAGGCCTGCTGTGAGCAAGGCTTCCACGAGGTCTGTCCCACAGTCATGTTGTCCAGCTTGATGACTGCCATAATCTCAAAGGAGGTTTCATCCTTAACCGAATAGCTCTTGGAGCTGCTGCGCGAGGTTACCCCCTTGACGAAGCTACGCAGATCCCCAGGACTCGAGCTGTTATCCTTGTCGCGTCGCGAACGTCCTGGCACATCCTCCAGCAGATCCTGACAGCCCATCAATCGCACCTCCAACTTGCCTGTGACGCTGGCACAACGTCCCAGTGAAGAGACCGATTGATACGACTTGCCACCCAGCAGACCACCTGCTCCCGTCTGCAGGGATGTGTAGTGGACTGGAGCCGGCGATGTGGATTGCTGCACTATCTGCAGCTCCTGCTTGAGGAGCTGTGCGGTGGGCGAGTCGGCGGGCAGCTCCTGGCGTCGCAGTTCCAGCGAGTAGCGCAAGAGATCAAGTTTACGCGACGATTCCGAGAGGCGTCCATGGGCCTAAGAGATGAAAGAAGGAGGAGAGGGAGTTGAGTATGTGTTGGCTTTGTTTATAAGTTGCAAGAATTAAATGAAAACCAATTGCAAATTGTTCTTTTCTCTCTTTTTTTCTCTTTTGTTTATGCTATTTTATTATTTATTTCATTCATTGTTTATTTAAACTGATTCAGCGCACATTGAGGAACATTGAGAACAATAAGTAAACTTAAGTTTCTAGGTCTGGGCACAGCTGGGCACATGGATCGATCGGGTTGGGGGAAGGGTTTTGGTTAATGGGCGTGGCAACTTATGCAGTAAGAGTGTGTTAAATGCAAATTAAAGCAACAAGATGTGGCTAAATTCGATGTGCACCGAAGTTATTGGAGAAAGCATTGCAGGAGTTGAGGAAAGTAGGGGGATTATAATCTTTTATAGGGTTTATATCATTTAGAAATGTATTAAAATATATAGAAATATATTTAAATAGGTCTAACTGAGCTTATTTGAGACATAAGCATTAATCTTTAACTTTTCTTTTTCTTTAGCTTGAAAGAAGTACAAATAGTTTGATCTTTTAAAGGGTTTATACAATTTAGAAATATATAAAAATATACAGAAATTTTAAAATATGTCTTGCTAGATATAATTGTGTCATATAATCTTTTCTTTACTGTTTTTTTTATAGTTTTCATTAAATAAAAACCTTTTAATCAAGCAATTAGTCTAAACCATCGTCAATTCATTCTTTTGAAGGAGTGTAGACTTATTAAGGTAGAAGTAGCAGGATTATATAATTGTTTAGGGTTTATAAAATGTAGAAATACAGTACAATATTTATTTATTTCTTTTCTTTTGTTTTCTGCATTTTTCCTTGTTTTAATTTATTACAAATTTTTAATCAAGAAATCAATCGTATAAACTTTCAGTACTTTCTTTTCTTGCAATAAAAACATATTATAACAATTTTTTAAGGATTTCTAAAATACCGCAATATGTTAACAGCTAACTAAGCTCATTATGTTTTGTTTTATAACCTCGTAGAACTTTTAACAATAAATTAATATAAATCTCAGTTCAGTTTAATCTCTACCGCAACTTTCATATCAAACTCTCCCTCTCTTTCTCTTCTACCTGCAATGCTTTCTCTTTCATTCATTCATTTTTTTTTGTTGGGAGTTTTCTTAAGTCTTCTAACTATTCTAGAGCTGCGCTCGTCGCAGCAGCGGTCGCTCGCCAAGGGAAAAGGCGCGTCCGCGCAGCTGAAAGCGCTCGGCAAGCCAACGTTGACAGCTCTCGCAGTGGCAGTTGGGGTTCTTGGTGGGTCCCACATGATGACCAGGCTTCCGCATGGCAACCACACTGCCAAAACGTCGTGCCTTCTCCAGATGTTCGTGTGTGTAGCCAGAGACAGTAGTGGATGCCTCACTAGCCAGGCTGGGACTATCCCTCGATATGTCAAAGCGACGCACAGGCACAGGCGATGGTGCCACAGTGGTGCCAAAGGTCGTAGCCGAGGTGGTGCTCGGTGGTGCCTCACTGCCACAGCGCAGCACTGTACTGGCCGCAGAGAGCAGCTGTGGAGAGCTACGCTCCGAAGAGGGTGAACCTGGCGCTGCTTGCACGCTGAGATTATCACGTGCCTCGCTCTTCCAGCGATAGCCCGGATGCAGGCGCTTGAAGGGATCCACACCAGCAGCAGCAGCACCCGCAGCTATTGTCAACACCGGCGCCGTCTGTGGCGGTTCAGGACTGGCGGGTGGACCAAAGAACTGCAGAAATCCAGGACGATGACGTGACATTTGCTGCAGTTGACGACCAGGATATGTATTGAACCCGAGATTGGATTCAGAGAAGGCATCCGACTCGGAGGGCAATGTATCGCTGCGCTGGAACGAGTTGCCACGCACCTCCGATATGGTGGTCATGCGATGTGGCAACGTGGGTGAGCCTGAGCTCATGGGCAGCACGGCTGGAGACGGAGGCTGCTCCATGGAGTGTTGACGTGACCAGAGACGTTCCTTCTGCATAATGCGCACACGATCCAAGGAATTCTCGTACTCAAAACTCTCCGACTTTGTCAGGGAAGCAAACGGAGCCAAGCTGGCCGTGTCCAGTTCATCTGTATCCTTCCACGAGGTGTCCACACAGTCTCCTACCAGCACACTGGACACACTGCTGCAGGTGGCATCACGTGGCATTGTGGAACGTGAAGAGTTCGGATATGCGCTGCTGCTCTGCGTCTCATCGCTGGGTTGCCTCATGTATTTCTGCCGCAGCGTAGCCAACTTGGCTGCACGTTGATCCCCGATATGTTTGCGGAAGAGCAGCTGCTTGGACTCGCTAACCTCCTCCGCGGTGCTGCACTTGGTTATGGCATGTCCCAAATTGAGTTTCTGTTGCTGCTCCCTTTCCCTCTCCCTCTGCTCCCGCTTCTCCTTGGGCTGTGGCGATGTCTTCTGCAGGCGACGTGGCAAGGCGCCCATGGAATTAATGCGCTGATGACGCAGCAACATTTGCTCGTTATCCAACACTGTTTGTGGTGTTGAATTCGAGTCCAATTCGTACATATGTTGCCCATCTCCACTGCTATCTGTATCCGAGTTGGAGGCATCTGCATCTGCCTGTCGTTCATCATCCTCCTGGCGCTGCTCCTCCTCATCCTCCTCGGACCCGGTGCAGTAGACATCAATGTGCACTGTGCGTGGCTTCTTCTCGCCCAGATTGGGTAGACGTGGATTGGACTGCGAGGTCTGTGAGGCAGCATGTGGCAGTGTGGCAGGCAGTGGAGGTATGCGTGGCATCGATGCTGATTTGAAGGTCGACGAGGGCGTTGTGGGCGTGGGCGAGTAAGGTGGCTGCAGTGGAAAACGTTTAATGAAGAGTTCCAATGGTTCCCCCCCTCCCCCTTCCAACTTACCACATAAGTGTTCGCCTCCTCTGCATGCCGCCTGCTTGCGAAATTCATTAGCGCATCCGTTGTGGCACGACGCTGATCGTAGGCGGCGGGACGCTGCCGTTGCTGCCGCTGTCGCTCCTCCGTATCCGAGGTCTGTGAGCAGGCATCGCGCAGCTGCTGTGCACGCACCTTGCTGTGATAGACAAAGGGCTCATTGTGCCCCGTCGTGCCCGTCTCCAGTTGTGGCAAGAAGTCAGCCACAGCCGAGACAAGTATGTTGCAAGTGCTCTGACAGCGTGTGCCGCAGACCTGAGCTGTCACGCCTGCCGTCTCCAAGTGTGCAGGCTGTGCCACACGCGAGGCTTGTGGACTGCCAAAGGCCGAGTCTGCATAGGTTGTGGCCGATGAGTTGGTGCTGCGAAAGCTTGTGGCAGTTGTTGCCTGCCACATGAGGCAAGATTAGCAACGATCTAAGCTCCTTTCCTCCTGCCTTGCTTACCTTCTCCTGCTCCGGTTCATGCTCCTCACAGGGTGTGCACCATTTGTATACCACGCGCACTGGATGCACTGCATCCTGTGTACTGTATTCCCGCTGCACTGGCTCCCCACCCCGCGCGAATGTTAACTGTGCACGCACTGTCCACTCGGCGGTCAGTTCATGAGGCAGCGGTGGCGGAGGAGGAGGAGCCACATCCTCCACACGATTGCCACTGCTCATGCTGCTGCTGCCTTTTGCTCCTTTCTCCCTCTTTCAGTCACAGTCACTCGCGGCACGCACACATGTCGCACACTGACGTCGCTGTGCTCAAGGTGGGCTAACCGATTTTAACTATATAGCACTATATACTATATACACACACGATCTGCACAGATACACGGCATATAGTGTTTATGATATGATGCTTATAGATTAGAGACTAAAAATAACCAGAGAATCTCTTGCAAACAAATGCCAGCAACAACCACAGCGAGGGGCGCTTCAAAAGTTTGCAAAGTTGTGCGAAAGAGTTGCAGAAACTATGCGATAATGTATGAGATTGAGTTTCTATATCAAATTGTGTTTGCTATTGTGTTTTAGATTTAAATGTGCATGATCTCTAGGATATTCTAAAACTTCAAATTATATAGGGCAGTTTTCATTGAATTGTCTGTAGAAATTGCAGTATTCTTTATAAAGAATTGACATAACTGATAAAAATACTAAAGTAACATTTATTGTAACAATTTGCCAGCATTAAATTTGTACTATTTAAAGGATATATTGATGGAGTCTTCGGAATATGGAGTATACTTTATTGAGATTTCACCTTACTGTATAGAAATACTGCAGAAACTGCATAACTTCGCCTTTTTGGGTTTCATTAAACCTTAAACTTGTATTATATAAGAGAAATTGCATTTAAAGTTCTTCAGAGTTTATAGTATACTTTATAAAGTTCGAATACTTCAGTAAAGCAACTTGTACTAGCTTGTTAAGTTCTTCTTTTTGATATTGTACCATTTTAAATAGGAATCAAACTTGGGAATTTTATTAAAAGTACTTAAGAATTGTAGAAAGTTCTGTTAATTCTTAACTTTTCCTTTTCGAATCATATTAGCAACATTTGTTTAAGAAGTTCTTCAGAATATTTAGTACAACATCTTTAACAGAAGAGTTTTCCTTCTAGTTCTCTAGTTAATGTAAAGAAATTCATTTAAAGAACTTCATCTCACTTCATCTCCCTCCATCTCATCTCATCTCATCACCTGCTCTAAACTATCTGCTCTTTCAAAAAAACCTCTCAAAAACTCAATATAATAAATTCAATCAAAATGATCAAATAAAATCCAAAATTAATTAAGATTCTAAAAATAATCTTCAAACATATTCGGCATAAAATATGGCTACATATAATTAGCTACATGTGACAAGCCAACAAGGGGCATATTGAATCATCCTAGACACGAGCTCGTGCATATATAGATATACACAAATACAAATTCTGAATGAATTGAATGGAAATATTCCTAGACTTCTGCACTGCTTTGCACACTTCGCACACACTCTTGAAGCCGCCCTCGGACAGTGGGCGAGTTGATATTGTTATTTGCTTGGTTGCTCTTTATTAATTTCGCTTTTTTATTATTTGATTTTCGTTTCGTTGTCGGTTTCTTTTGTATTTTTAGCCACGCACAGCAAACACTTTCGTTTTCAGTTTTTATATTTTCTTCTTCTTCACTTTGGCATGTAAAATTGTGTGTTTCTAATTTTATGTGTGTATTTATTTATAAATTTTCTCATTTCTCGTTTTACTAAAAATTGCAAGATGACCCCAAAAGCCAAATTCGAGTGAACCACGCACGAAAATAAATTCAATATGCAGCTGAATAACAACAGAAAATGCACGAAGGGGAGAAGAGAAGAGGGAGGCAAGTGTGTGTGTGGGGAGAGGTGGGAAAAACTCATTAAGAATTACGCAATTTTTCTATTTAGCTTGAAACACGCTGCGTATGCGTAATGTTTATGCCTGGAATTGAACTGACCGCAACTGTCTTTATGACTCTGTATGTGTGACTGTGCGTTTGAGTGTGTGTGTGACAGTGTGAGTGTGTCAGTGTGTGCCTGTGTGTGTGGCTTGCAAATCGTTTAATAGTTTCTGTGACAATCTCTTTTTTAATTACGTCTGCATTAAAGTTTCAACAGCAAAACATCGCAGAAAGTCATTAAAAAAACAACAGAAAATAGTTTATAAATCTCGACGACGCGGCAAAAAGAAGAAAGAACGCGAAAACGAAAGAAACGCGCCACGCAGCCCCAAAGGCAACTGAATTCAAACTGAAATGCGTGAAAAATTCGCTAGAGAATAAATTCTACATACAAACTGAATTTTAAACTGCCTCACTGACTACTCGCTCTTCTGCACTCTCTCTCCCGTTCTCTCTCACTCTGTCTCTCTCTCTCTTGCTCTCTATATATGAGAGAATATATATCTATATATCTATCTGTGCAACATAGTTCTATTAATGTTTAGCAAACAGCCGAGCAAAGGGCATTCTTGGCTCGATGCTTTTGTTTATCTCTTTGCGGCTTGTGGAGCAAAACATCTGTCGCCCATTGGGGATGGTGCATCTGTTTATGAGGGAGAAACTGCACTACGTCAGGAATTCTGAACTGAATTGTACAAATAAATATGGCCAGCAAGTAGAACAGAACGTGCTGCCCATATTTGCTTCATCTTTTCCCACTGCTCCCTCTATATGGGCCAGAAATGTGTGTAATCTTCAAAAAAAGAGGCTGACAGACAGGCAGGCAGGCAGAGAGGGAGAAAGGGAGGTAGAAGTGTGTGCCCCCACGCGACAGGAAGCTGGAAATATTATTGAAATATTGTGCAACTCTAAGGGGCAAGAGAGGCAGGCAAAGTCAGCCATAAACCAAACAGAAATAACTCTAGAAACACAAGACAACTTTGCTTTGATTTCATATTATGGCATAAATAAATATTTATAATGAGAGAGAGGCAAAGTAATCAAGCCAAGCATAGTATGGTGCCTTGTGGAGACAATAGAGATATCGCAGCACTTTACAACACTACTCTTAATAACACCAGCATTAACAGTAGCAGCTGTAAGGCAACCCTAAAGATCTACTGTACCTCTGTTGTGTTTAGAGCTCCATTATCAGTTAAGTTTTTC
The DNA here is from genome assembly GCA_018904165.1 of Zaprionus camerounensis. Taxonomy (NCBI): domain Eukaryota; kingdom Metazoa; phylum Arthropoda; class Insecta; order Diptera; family Drosophilidae; genus Zaprionus; species Zaprionus camerounensis. The sequence goes on from JAEIFS010000037.1 coordinate 2,522,524, forward strand.
TTCTTTCTTTAAAAGATTTTCTCTTTAATCTCAAGTAGATATCTTCCTTGTCTAACACTACTATAAATACACAACAATTTCAACACTATACACTACAGTACACACATTTATCACTTGTCACTTGCCCTGTGTTGAGGGCTTCTGCACGTTGCTGGTCAAGGCATTTTTGTCGAAATTCTGTGCATATTTCTCAAGTAAATTAATGAGGCGACAGTTAGCACTATGCGACAGACAGACAGACACACACACACAAGCAAACTGAGACACACACGCACACACAAGTAAGCACACACACACTTGCACACTCTAAAGAGATTGAAATATACTCAACAGCCGCGTAATTAGCCTCATTTTGGCATTCTACCCGGCGTATACGCAACCTGGCATAGGCAGCACACAGCTCACAGCATTTGCATATGAATCATACGCCGTGTGGCACACGCCATGACACGACACAGCAACGCAGCTGTGCTGCCAGTACGCACACCCCCGCACGTGTGCATTCGTACCTGGCCAACGGCCAGTACTTAAACTAGGCTAATCTAATTAACTCTAACTAAGTCAAACATAAAGAAGGAGGAGGAGGAGATATCTCTCTCATTCTCTCTCTCCCTCTATCTGTCTGTCTGTCTGTCACTCACCTCTTGCAGCGCCTTCTTGTCTGGCGCACGATTCGCTGTCTGCAACGTGCGTATAACATTCTTGGCTCCATCCACCACAGCAGCCTCAATGCGCAAACGATGACGCAGCTCCTCAATGCGTTCCTCCAGCGTCGTCTCCAGGCTTTGTGGCTGCAACATGTTGCCTGGTGCCACGCCCACCAATCCACCATGTTCATCTGTAAGCTGTTGTCGTGCCGCCTTCATGCGATCCGCCTGTTCTCGATTCTGTTTGACTTTGATGATGCGCAAGCGCAGAAACTCAATCTTGGCCTTCGAATCCGCAAGCATCTGATGTGCCTCGGCCAGCAGCTTCTTGTCGCAACCAATGCCCAGCGATTGTATCATATTCTCCGCGCCCGTCTTCACCTTCATCTCGATCTGCAGCTGCTTCTCCAGCGAGGCCAGCACCTTGTCATTGGCAGTTGCCGGTGCTGCTGCTGGGGCCAGTGCATTGTTTGCACCACCAACGCCTCCACCGATGCCACCAATGCCTCCACCCGCAACGGCAAACTGTCCCGCACCGCTGCCATCAAAGCTGAAGGCAATCGATTCTGCAAAAGCAAGAACAACAATGAGGGAAATTTTACATTAGAGTTTAATGTGATTTTGTGGCTGTATAGTGAGAATACCCTGTAATTTTGTGTGAGCAGCAAAGGTTGTTAAATGCAGTTGCCTTTGCAATTAGGCAGGCAAGCTTGGCTTAATCTCTGCCCTGTCGTTTAGTTAGGGTGTCAAATCGTTTAACCACATGCTGTCAAAGTTCAAGCGGGTCACACGCTGATTAACAGTGGACACACACACACACACACACACAGGTCGCTTCACTTGACTTCGACGCGACAAGGGAGCCACAGAGTGAGTGGGTGAGTGACGCCCACCCACGTGGTCAGCCTTTGACATGTGGCATGTTTTATTTACAGTCTTTGCCATTTCACAGTTTACAGTTTGATGTGCTTGCACACGCTTTAATTAAACTGTCAGGGGGTGGCAAAAGGAGGTGAGTATAGAAGCGAGTATAGGGGTAACAGGAGGTTTAGAGGCAAGAGTGCAAGGACAGTCTGACAACCTGATCAGCTGTGGCTAATGCAGTCAATGAATAAGTTAAGAGTTGAAAGTTCTTGAACTAGTGCAGACTGTTTAAGAGTATTTGGAACTGTGTTAAAGCAAACAGATTTTGTATAATATATATTCATATTCAGCTAACTAAGTAGAGATTATTGAGATAGATCGATAGAAAATCAGATAAATAGATCAATAAACACATGGATAAATCGATAGAAACACAGAGAGATAGATCAATAGACAGACATATGGATAGATCGATAGATGGACACAAAAATAGTTCGATATACAGGAAGATCGATCGATAGACTGAGAAATAGATCGGTAGACAGACAAATAGAATGATAGACAGATGGATTTATACATTGATAAACAGATAGACAGCTATCGCACTTACTATGCCACAGTTTTCTATTAAAGAGTCATAGAATTAAATCTCTATAGCATAAAATAACGATAAATAGGCAACAAATTCCTTCAATGAATATTAAATAGATAGATCAATTACTTGAAATGCAGAAAAACTATCATAAATTAGTCTTGCAACTACACTTTATATAGTATATCATCTATTTTGCCTACAATATTATTCACTAAACCCTTTTTAAACTGCCCAACCAACTGACAACTGTCACTAAATCGTTCTACTTAACGGATCTACAATTTCCGCCACACACCACATACACACAATGCTAATCCCTGCCGCACATGCCACACACACACTCACACACACATAAAGAGCTCATGAAATGTTTGTTTGCATCTCGCGTTGGCAGCTGCTGCCAAACATATCAATCAATTCGGCACACTGAAGCTTTCAGCGAGAAGATGATGAGGTAAAGATAATGATGATGATGATGCTGATGATATTGATAGAGAATCTACTGAGATGGCAGCTGTTGCTTCTGCTGCTGCTTGAACCAAACACGGAAGCAGATAGAAAGAATAAAGAAAAAGAAACCAAAACGAAACGAAAACCGTCAAGCAGTCACATTCAAAGTAAAGCATCTCATGACACTTGTGTCAATAGTTGAATAAAAGCTAAACTAAACCTGATAGATAGATATGTAGGAGAGACTGGCAGATACTCTGTAAATTAAGGAGATGGGAAAGGATAGATATGCAAAGAATCTTCTGGAATGTTAAGAACCTGAAGTTCATTTCAGATAACATAGTTATCAGTTACAGTATTATCTAGGGTAATTTACTGAGTGTAAATGAGGGAGTAAAAAGAGAAAGGAAACACCAATTGATTCTTCTGCAAGAACTTGAATATAAAGTTAATAATATTATCTTGAGAAACAAGCAGATACTCTATAAATAAGAGAGATCCATTAATTGCCTAGCTTAATGCTTGTTGGAGTCTTTTGCAATCTCTCAATCGGATTTTGTTAGAATCTATAATATTATGAGACCTACAGCACTGCACAATCTTCAGTCTTGTATTCCCTATTCTTCAACTAACCTTACAGCCCTCTTCAACAGCCTTCACAGCTGCCTTTATAGTCTAAAATACCCTTACATTAAATGCCTTCTAAGCCTTATATTTCCCTTTCTTCTACTACTTTCATAGCTGCCTCTACAGCCCCATATACCCTCTACTCTAACTACGTTTACAGCGTATTCCGCGCACATAAAACTCAAGTCAAGTGTTTTGTTACCGATATGCGACGAGGGGCGACGATAAACGCACAAGTATTTCACGCCAGGTAATGTCAGAGCGCACGCCATAGATACAAATGTATCTAGCAGATACTACAACAACTAGACGCTGATAGATAGACAGGTCGTCGTCGTCGCCGAGGTTTGCGTGACAAATGCTCGTAAAAAGCGATTTCCAACTGAGATTCAAAGCGCTCTTTTTGTAAGTGCCGCAACCTGTTGCACGGGGATTGTGCCCAAGTATCCAGCAGATACATAGGTAACCAACAGATATACATATGTATCTTCTTTGCAGACTCACCTTGACCATTGCTATTGACCGCTGTGTTTGCGGAGGTGAGCAATATTTGACTCTCCAGTTCCTGCAGTTCCGATTTCAGCTCAGCCAATTTGGATTTACTCTTCTTGACGAGCACAGCAACGTCACTCAAGGAGCGACGATCCTTGGCCACCTCACGCAGCTTCTCTGCACCCTCCTTGATCTTCAGCTCCTTGCGTATCTCACGTCTTATGGCCTCTTTAATCTCCTCCAGCCGTATGGACATACAGCTCTCGGGCAGGTTCTCTGTGAAGCCATATTTATGACTGAGCTCGTACAGTACCGGATGCTTTATGTATTCGCCCTGCAAAGGTAGAGAGAGAGAGAGAGAGAGAGATAAGATCTACAGTTAGTATAAAGATAAAAGATATATTGTTGCTGCTATTGTTGCCTCTTGTTGTTGTTGCTGTTGTTGGCTTAGTACCGTGGAACCGTTAGTTATATCTGCATAGAATAGACTTCCATTCTGAGGCGTCTCCTCTGTGCGAGAGACAAGACGTTGCCACAACCTCGACGCACTTGCTCGACGTCTGATCGAGCTTGTTGACGCCGCTCCGCCACCATTGCGAGGCAACGTATTGCATTTCCTCTCCCCTCTACCGTGCTCAACATTATCATCATTGTTTGATGATGTTTCACGTTGCTTTGCGGGCGCATTCAACATGCTGCGTATTCGCTTAACCAATGTCGACATTTTTCACAAGAGTTTTTCTTTCAGTTTTATTTTCCGAGGAATTTTACAAAGTCCGCTTGATTTTGGGTTTGTTTCGGGCGAGTTTAGGGTTCGCTTTGGAATCGTTTCTGGGTCGCTTCTCTTTTACATGTTTCAGTTTAGTTTAGCGACCAGTTCAGTTCATGTTAATTAGACAACTTGTGTCGCCTTTTTTCACACGGCTTTAACAGTTATCAAGAAAATGTATCAAAGAGAGGGACAGAGAGAGGGAGAGAAGAAGAGAGAGATAGCTTTGACAAGCTGTCTTTCATTGCGTTGATATCAGGAAAGCTAACAGAGCTGATAAATATTTCTCTACTCATTTCTTTACTCTGTGCTATACTCTGTGCTTTACTCAGTTCTCTGCTCATTTCTCTCCACATATCTCTGCACACTTCTCTATTCATTCCTCTGCACATTCCTCTGCTTCTTTCTCTACATATTCCTCTGCTTATTTCACTGCTCTTTTCTATTCTCTTCTGTTCACACTTCTGTACACATTGCTGTTCACATTTCTCATTTCTATTCCCATTTCCGATGCAATCATATCGAGCGCATTCCTATGAATTGTAATGCAAATTAAACGCACTCATTCTAATCGATTTCAATTGCACGACAACATGAACAACATGGCACAACTTGAACAACTTTCACACTATACAGAAATACCAAAACTTTCCCAAAACTATCGAGAAACGATCGTAAAATTGCGCTACCTGATGTGCATAACGAATCAAGGGAGTGTAAATCTAAACAGTTCTTGCAATTTAATCAATTCTTTGAGGATTTCTCTTGACAAAGCGAAGGTATTACAAATGGCCGTGTAAGTCTTGCGGTTTCTTAAGTTTTGACTTGCGAAAGAGAGATTACAAAGAGGGAATAGCATTGTACAGTAGTACCTGAAGGTATTTCATTTAAGAAACTCAGAGATTATAATAAATCGAATGTTTCTTAAGAGTTTCACTTGCAAAACTCCGAGATTACAATAAGTATAATAGTTCTAGTTATCTTTCTCTTGAAACAGTACGATAATACGAGTATTTTCTAAGGGTTTCACTTGCAAAACTGATAGATTATGAGTGTACTCAGAACAAAGTACGTAGGTCTTGGGGGTTCTCTACATGTAAAACCTACGCAACTTGGAGATTATAATAAATCCAGTAGTTCATGGAGTCTTTGCCTTCAGAAAGTACAATAAGTCGTGTAGTTCCTACGAGTTTCAATTGCAAAAGTAAGAGATTGTGATAAACTGTCTAGTTCTGAAGGGTTTCATAACTTAGAGATTACTATAAATTGAGCAGTTCTCGAGGGTTTCACTTACAAAACCAACACAACCTAGCTATTATAATAAAGTTACTCGTGCTTGGGGTATTTCCCTTGATAAACCAAGTACTTCTTGAAGGTATTTGCCTTGCGACGCTTTGAGCGTACGATAAACTAAATAATTCTTGAGGGTTTTAACTTGCAAAACCTTTATAAAGTCGCACAGGAAACTTTAAAGAATTTTGCTTACATATTTACTGAAATTTATCTTAATTGAAACTATTTTGTTTATGTCGTCGGCACCGACTATAAATACGGCGCGTCCGATAAGGAACACACAGTACAGTAAATACATATCGCATGACTTGGAAGAACAGGCACAAAACATAAACATATAAATAACTATACTCAGATACTCTACGAGGCCTCACACTATTCTGTCTGTCTGTCCTGCCTCTCTGTCCCTGTCTCTGTTTACTGTAAAGCAAAACTTACAAAGTAAGCGACAATGTTTTGATTATCGTCAACGCTTTATCGATAAATATTATTGTTGTTCTGTACTAGTTACGAATTCGTAAAGGGGGAAAGCCACAAAGGCAGGTGGAGAAAGAGTGCACAAAGCAAACAGGGCATTTGCATTAATTAAAGGCAAATGCAAAAAACCAAAACCGAAAACGAAAACGAACTTGACTCATTGCCAATTAGCCCAATATGGCACAGTCCAGCTGGCCGACAGTTGTTGTAGACGGACATGAATATATTTAGTATATATTTCGTATTTATTTATTTAGTATTTATATGCATAAACGAAAGTTCTTTTCTCTCTCTCTCCTCATTAGGTGAACTTTCTTTGGCATCCAACGCGTGTTTGATTGATTGATTGATGAAGGTTCTCGCCAGGGAGAAACTTGGCAAAACAAAACATTGCCTAGAGTTCTCTCTTATACTTTGGAACAACTTTGTGAACTGCCAGGGACGTGGGCGAGTGCGCAACGCTTTTGCTTATCAGCTGGCAGCGCTGGCCATGTAGCGATAAGCTTGCCCCGGCCAAATTTTGTTTATCCACACACACAAAAACAAATATAGTCAATGCCAAATTGGGATTTGGGTTTTATCACATGTTCATTATATAAAACTGTCGAAAATATTTCACTAGACAACTTGCAACTTGTTGCAAATACATCGACGGTCGCGCTCGCTCGCTTTCGTATATACCGCCCGCACCGTCAACCTCAACTATCGAGCCTCGAGTGAGACAGTTGTCTATTGAATGCGCCCAAAGTGCGAGCCCCAATACGAGCCGAACCCGAACCTCATTGTAGACGAACCTGAACCACCTTCGCACACACACACACCTTGCACACCTCGTACACCTCGTGCGCCCACACGATGTGACTCACACAAAGCTGACAACTGCTTTCGACTTTTCAAAGTTGATAACACACTGACTGAGACTTGACCGATTGCCGCATTAACCGTTAACAGTTACAGCGCAATGATGTAAACGTAACGATTTCCTTGAAAATGAATGAGTTGAGGCACTCGAGGGAGATTAGAAATATGTTACAACTACAGCGTGGGGAGGCAACAAAGTCCCCACAGAGTGAAATAACTAAACGAAAGTGTCGATAAGTGTATTAATAACTAATCGAAAGTATCGATTATTATTTATAATAGGCAGAAAATTAACTTACTAATGGATAATGTTGATACATATTCAGAATATGTCTATATATAGTTAATATAACAAATCAAAAGTGTTCGTAAACGGTTTAAATCTTTTAAGAATGAAATAACTGATAGAAAGTATCGATAAATGTTTTAATAACTGATAGAAGGTGTCGATAAATATTTAAAAAAGTTATAGAATGAAATAACTTATCGATAGTGTCGATTAATATTTAAAATATTCATTCATATTTATCGATAAATAATTAAAATAGGCACAGAATGAAAAAACCAATCAAAAGGATCGATAAATGATTATTACAACAAGTTTAAATAGTAATAGAATGTAATAACTAATTGAAAGTATCGATAAAAAACATTTCCAGAATGAAATAACTAATTGATAGCGTCGATAAATGTTTGAAAACCTAATCGAAAGTGAAGATGCATGTTTAAAACTAAACAAAAGTGTCGATAAATGTTTAATAAACTAATCGAAAGTGTCGATTAATGTTTAAATTAGTCAGAGCATGATCAAAAGTCAGGACAAATCAAAAGTGACGATAAATGTTCAAAATAACTTATCGAAAGTATCGATAAACATTTAACATACACATAGAATAAAAAAATTTTTCGAAAATGTCGATAAACGTTTAGAATAACAAATCGAAAGTGTCTATTAATGTTTAAAACATTTCCATAATGAAATAACAAATCGAAAGTGTCGATAAATATTCGATAATATATTCAGTTCTATTCAGAGTTCGTTTCTTTATGGACTCTTAGGTAAACTCTATAAATTATGTCACACTTTGTTCGAGAGATAATCAAACAAAGCCTAAGCCAAACAAAAGACATTATACATTTATTTCAGATGCTGTTTACTGTTAGCTTACACCCATTTCTTCTTATTCAACTCTTTCTAACTATTCAAAACTCTATTTCCATATTGTATTGAGACATTAATCTTCTTCTCTATCCCTCTCCCCCTCTCTCTCGCTATTTGTATTTCCCCCTAGAATGCCATCAATATCATCATTGAGCTTCTGCCATTCAACATTAGCTTCTCTACTTTAATTTGTCTTTTTTTTTACATTTTTCCAACGTGCAAAAAGCTCCTGGGAAATGTTTTACGAGACTCTCGAGTCAAGTCTGAGCACTGTAAGTATGTGAAATTATAGCGGCTTCGACACGGCGCATTCTTTATAAAACATCTTGATGATAATGGCAGAAGGGGCAAGCTGGTGAAGGGGGGAGGGAAGAATTGCATAATGCAATTGCAGAAAGCCAAAACAGAGACAGCAAAAAAAGAAACAGAAACTGACACAACATACTTACGAATACTTGAATAATCAGCATAATATGCGAAGAGACAAAGGTACCCAGAAAGAGAGAGAGATACAAGTACTGCGACGCGACGCGACTCAACTCGCACTCACACTCACACTCTTCCTCTATAACCCAAGAGATCCCATAGGGCGGTCGCAATGATGACAGTCGTTGTCTGAGAAAGTTGCAAAAGTTGCAGCAGAACTGATGCGCATGAAGGTGGGGGGAGGGTGGAGGAATGCTGCTGGAAAACGGAAATGGGAAATGAAGGCAGCAGGCAGGCGACAGGCGGAGAAGACAAGGGCAGCAGCAGCAGCAGGAGGAGGAGGTGGAGCAGGAGAAAGAGTAAGAGGAGGCGACTGGGACGACGTCAGTAAATGGCTAAATTTTGTGGCTTTCTTTTGACGCAGGCTGTGTGTGTGTGGGCAGCGCCACAGAGTGAGACAGCAAGTGAAGGAGAGAGTGAAAGAGAGAGAGAGAGTGAAAGAGAGAGAGAGGGAAAGAGAGAGCAGGAGATGCAGGAGGGTAGCTGCAGAGATATGCTTTGCGAGGAGCGCGGCCAACCCACGTTTAATTAATAATATCAAAAAGTTAAGCTCTAAACAAGTGCAGTATGTGCAGTGAAATACCCTGTAAATGAGGGCAAGGAGGAACTAAAGCTTTATGCGCAGCAAAATGTATAAAAAAAAACCTTTATTCTTTGCCTGCACTCTATGATTTTCAATCTTAGACAAGCATACACATGCCTAGCTACCTCGATGCATCAATTCTAACCTCAAGTTTCCATATTTGCTACATATTCTAAGAATTTTAACTTCATCCCTTTTTACACATATTTTTAAATACAGAATGTTCATACTGCACGAATTTCAATGATTTATTCTTTATATTTGGCTTTGCTTTAACTTTTTTATATCTGCTAAAAATGCTCTCAATTGCAGCTCACATTCATAACAGGTATTCCCACAGGGTTATCTCTTTACTACTTAATTTCTCCCATTCATAATCTATATACTTTTGGTATATACCCCATCAATTCCCACTCATACACCCTCTTCCACACCCCTTTTTAATTAAAGGGTATTCACACACTGTACGCTTCTCTCTCCTTCTTCACTTCTCTCATACATACTCTATATTCTTCTGCTATATACACCCTCAATTCCCACTCATACACCCCTTGCCATACCCCTTTTTAATTACAGGGTATTCACACATTGCACGCGTGCTTGTTTTGCCTTCTCGTTCTCATATTGAAATTCATATTTCAACTCTCGTATTCACATACTCAACTCGAACAAAGCTTATTACAATGCCAATTGGAATGTGCAGCACACACTGACACACACACAGCCCTGCACACACATATACACACGCACACTCCCACAGCATGTGTGCATAACAGATACAGGATACATACGTGCAAATATCCTTTGAGACGTGAGCGCAAATCCTTTAGGAAGACCATGTTCATTGTTAAGGCCATTCCAAGGAATTTCGCTTTGTTCTACTCGTTCTTCTCGTTCTCCTTCTTCTCTTTGTTGTTGTTGTTGTTCCTTCTTGTTATTATTGTTATTATTATTGTTGTTATTCTTGCCACTGTTATTGAATTTACGTACTACAATTGGCTTGTGTGGAAGAACATTGTGTGTGTTGTTCCTCGGGGGTTTTTTCTTATTCTTTTTGCTTTTCTTTTCTTTTCTTTAATTAAAAAACAACGACAATTTTTCACAACACTTTTCTCTTCGCTTTGGCAACTGTCGAAATATATTTTTGCGAATATTTTCCCTCGTTCTTTCTGTATATTCTCATTTTCCAAATCGAATGCGCAACGCAAAACTCACACGACGCCGATGGCGACAAACTGCCAAATGTGCGATATTATATACCGTTATATTTATATACCTATACGTTGATATATATACCTATATATCTATATAGTATATTATATATTATTATGCTTGGAACAGCGACACGCTGCCACAGCGAATTGAAAACGGGAAATGTCAAGGCGAAAAACTGCAATGGAAAAAAGGCGCTGAGGCAGCCAAGCGATTAGAAAGCTTTTCATTAACGGAAAAACAAATCATTTTCCCTCTTGCATGCCCAGTTTTTCTTTTCCTACAGATACAAATGTATCTGCTGCAGATATATCTACAAAATGTATAGCCAGATCTACATATGTATATGAATTTCTCGTGTGTTTGGAACTGGAAACTTTCTGCGGTTTTTGTCGCTTTTCGTTTTTGGAAAATTTCAATTCAAGCTAAATAAACGCAAAAATCTATTTTGGTTTTTCGCTTTTTGCACTTCTTGTCATTTACCTGCAAGAGAAAGGAAGAGAGAGGGAATCATTAATAAAGTGCGTCAAAGTGGGTTGCTTAAAGAGTTACCAGAAGTTGCTTAGCTTTATAGAGAAACTTATTTTATTATACTTAAACTGGAATTGCAACTTGATAAGAAGTTGGCAAAACGTGACTATATGATTATAACTATAATAAATGCATGAATCACGACATGAATATACTCAGTTTGGTGTAGCGTAAATATACTCATAGTTCGTGTAGGAACTACGATAAGTCTCTATAGTTAGTCTAGGTAAGAGCTGAAGATCAGACTGTCGTAATAACAATTTATAATGTAATCTATTTATATGTATTTGCTTAGATGTTTGCTTGCCCTTTTGAGAACTTTTAAAGCTGCCCACGCATTGTTTATACCCGCTTTGCCTAGTGTAGAAGGGTGTTTTAAGTTTGTGCCAGTAGAAAATGTATGCAACATGGCAGAATTAGACAACTACTACACCAGAAAGTATATGCTTATACACTGTCAATAAACAGATTTCTGTCTGTATGAACAGCTATATCTCAGAGTTTATAAGCGCTAAGACTACTAAATTTGGTCACAATATGTCTTACTAATGCACGCAGATAAATGTTGTATTAGAACTCTGCCACGCCCACTTTCACGCATGCAAATCGAAAAAAAAAACGATTAGCAAGCGTAATTTAAAGACTATAACATTGATTTTTGGTGTGTACAATAATATGCAACAGTTAAATGCCTTCTATACATTTTAATAATGTTAGAATAATAAACTAAGAAGTATTTTAAGTAACAATTTAAGTGTGTGAACAGTTGAAGGCTTGCACAGCGGGTATTTGTCGGTCAAGCACCCTCAACTCTACCATTCTAGCTTGTTTCCTTTTGTGATTCGCCAAATTTTAAGTAATATTTTGCTACTCAACTTGTTGTTGTCTATTTTTGCAAGTGCTTTGGCAATTAATAACTGGCAATTTCTAATTGTTGGCGCCTTTGCTTTGATGTTGCCAAAACAGAATGAAATATGAATAGAGAAGCAAGAAAGGAGATAAAAAATGACATGAAACTTATGCGATTTCTAATCGGTCGTTTGCCTGTAAGTGACTACCAACTCTAGGTAAAAGAGAGATAAAGAGTGGCAAGAGAGAGCGAGAATGAGAGATAGTGTAGGGGGAGAGAGGCAAGAGAAAGAGAGGGCTACAGGAACACGCACAAGGTCTTTGCTGCGTGTTGCGTTTGTTTCTATTAAAATCTCTATCAACAACAATCAAGCACAACAAGAGGCGGGGGTGGGTAAACTGAGGTGTGAGGAGATGAGGTGGGGGTTTACCCTTGGCTGACAGTAACAGGCGATCGACACGGCCCACGCTTTACGGGCACACACAAAAATTCAAGTGGGAATTTTGTGTGTGTGTGTGAGGGAAGCGTGAGTCGATTTTCGCACTCTACACACACTAAATCTTTCCGCTCTATGTGTGTGTGATTGCTCAAAATAAGAAAATCAAAATATAAAAACAAAAACTGACCATTTATGAACAACAGCAACAACAACAACAGCCACAACAACAATAAATTGTTGCTCTTTTTGGTCAGACGCGATACACAAAAAACGCCTAAACAATCTTTTTGTTGATTTCTGTGCAATTTGTTAAGATACAAAGTATCTTTTTTATCTATCTCTTTTTTGTATATTTTATATAGTTTTATTGCTGCTGTATTTGCCATGGCCTGTTGATGTTTTTGTGGCATTTGTAACAAAAGACAGGTGAGTTTTTTAAGAGATGATACGATTTCCTAAATAAATGACATCTTGACAGACTTATATGGAACACCATATATGTATTTACTCTATATATTTCTTTATACATATCTCTCTACGTATCTCTCTATATATGTCTCTATATCAATGTTGTTTATCTCTTTATTATCCTTTACTTATCTGTATATATTTCTATATAACTCCCTCTATATATCTCTCAATTTACATCTCTCTATATAAATCTCTATTACTGATTACTTCTCTATATATCTATATATCTCTATATATCTCTATATATCTTTCCATATATCACTCTTTATATCTCTCCATATATCTCTCTATATATCTCCATATCTCTCTATATATCTTTCTATATATCTGTCTATATATGTATCTCTATATATCTCTGTATATATCTTTATAAATAACTCCCTTTATATATCTTTCTTTATAACTGCTTCTATATATCTTTCTATGTAACTTCCTCTATATATATCTCTATATATCTCTTCTATATATCTTCAATATATCTTCTATATATTTCCCTATACATCTCTCAATATTAATGACTCTCTACATATATAACAGTCTCTCTATATATCGCTCAGCCTCTTAACATATCCCGCTCTGTATCTTTCTATATCCCTCTCTATATCTACTTTATTTCATGTAGTGTACATGTAGCGTATTCCCTATTCGTCTTTAGCTTCCCTCCTTTAACTTGTTTTACTTTTCTGGCGTCTTTTGATGTTAGCCAAATGTGAATTTTGCATTACAAAAACTTTTCAACAGACTGGCAGCAGATTCAACCAACTGAGAATGAGTTTATCATGTGTGTGTGTGTGTTTATAATCAATTTACGATATTACGAGTATGGGCAGTACTCCTCTCTCCCCCCCTCCCCACCCCCTCTCTTCTGTTTGTTGTTGTTGTTATTCCTTTTGTTGTTTGTGTGCTTAGTTGATGAATACGTTTAGTTTAGTTAGTGACAAGCGAACTGTCAACGCATTTGTAATTCGAGTGGGGAGACACCCAACCAGCTGACGAAAAGGTGAGTAGGAGGGTGAGGAGGAGGAGCAGGCGTTGCTCTGTGTGTAAGTGGGTCGGGCAACCGCCTTGGGCCTGACCCAGTCCCCCCTTCCTGCTCGTATTGCACTTATGCGCAGCCATAGAAAGGCAGCAGCAGCGAAAATCAGTTTAGTTTTCTTCGATTCTGTGCAAGGTTTTTTCAGTATTATTATTTCTTTTTTGTGTTTTGTTGCTTATTCAGCACATGCAACAAGTGAATTTGGGTTAAGCCTCGTACAAAATACGTTAAGAAACACAAAAATAAAACAAGCCAACGCAGCACAACAACACGGAGAAAATACACAGGGAAGAAAAGAAAAGAGAAGAGAAAAAAAAACATAAATAAAACTGTGTGACAAAATTAGAACAGAAACTCGACGGCGTTGCTTGAAATTGAAAATCGATTTTCGTTATTTTTTTCTACTTTTTTTTTTTTTTTTGGTGCCTGGTCTCGAATTTTAATTGATTGTCACTTGATTTTCACTTTTTATAAACGTTCAAAGATGGCAAAGCGAAGCGAAGCGAAAGAAAGAAAGAGAGGGGTACAAAATTGATGATAGAAATAAAAACAAAACTAAAAAAGAGAAATGGAATTTCACCCAAGCGGTATTTTTTGTTGGTTGTTGTTGTTGTTGTTGCCGTGCGCTTTTGTCTTAATTATTATTAGAAGAAAACGAAGAAGAAGCTGTAAAATAAATGGCCCAAATCGAGTTGGAGTCGCGTTGAAGCATTTAGCAACTTACGTTGAAGAGAAGTTGATGAAATTGTGCAGCTAATCCAATATGCTTATAATATTATTATATATTTGTATAGGTATTGGTAACACACACACAGCCACAGCACACTTGGGCGTTGTTCCTCGAAAAAGGACATTGACACTGCTGCCCCCACCCACACAGACTGCATTTATGCGTCACACATTGGAAAAAGAGGCGCGCGAAATTTATGCATTTCTTGCCAGACTTTCTCGCGAATAACAAAACAATAACAAATGTTCGGCAACGAACAGCAAATGCAAAATCAAAAGCTTAACGCAAGCGCAGCGCAATATTCACGACGACCGGCTTCAAGCGCGACTAAAAGCGAACTGAGCGAACGAGAGCCGAGTGCCAAAATGAGCACACACAGTGGCACGAAGCTCGCAGTAGCGACAGCAACAGCAGCAGCAGCAGAGCGCGCTGAGCATGCGCGAGAGCCAAAGAGGCACACAGTTAGAGAGAGAGTGTAAGCTGAGTGCACACAAGAGAGCGCAGCTTTGCAAACACACTGGAAAGAGAGCTCGACTTGCATGCACACAGGCCATATGAGAGAGAGAGCACAGGTTTGCATACACAAACAAACATATGAGAACACTAGAGAGCGCAACTTGCCTACACCAACAAACACACATATCATGCAAGATAGCTTGACTTTAATACACCAACAAACATACAGTGCACACAAGAGAGCGCGGCTTGCATACACCAACAAACACACAGAGGGAGAGAGCGCGGCTTACACAGCGAAAGTGGAGCGACTGCAGACAAAGCTCTCGGCTCTGCTCGTCTCGGCCTCGGCTCACCTCGTCTTCAGCTGCATGCTTCAATGAATGACTGGACGACGACGGAGACGACAACGTTGATGTTGACGTCGCTGCGTCTTCGCTGCTGTCGACGCTAGCAGCGCAGTGTCCGTGCTTCTTAATTGGCCTGCTGCGCGTGCGCCAGCTTCTCTTCTTTCTCCCTCCCATGCACACACACACACACACACACTGAAGTGTTGGTGTTATTATTATTTTCTTTTCGTTTTTCTTTTGCCGTGCTGCTTCTAAACGAAGCTGAGCCGCTGCCGTTGCGGAGTGGCTTTTATTGTGCTAGTTCTTAGAATTGTACAGCTATGTTTGATTAACATTTCTCTGCGACTGCGACGTTGACTGCGCAGCGGGCTTTAGTTTAGCCTTTTTTTCTTTCTTCTTCGACTACAACTACTTTGTGTGGCTATTATGAAACTGTCACACATTTTTGGCCTCCCTTTTGTTTATTATTACATCCATTTTCGGCTGAGATAAGCCCAGAAGAGTGCCCAAAAGCTCATTTGCATAAGCACAAAAGCTGCAAAGAAGTAGAAGAGGAGGAGGGGCAGAAGAACTGCTGAAAGAGTCACAGCATGGCGCCGCTTCACTTAGAAGTAATCTGACCGTGACTTTCTCCTTCTCCTTCTCTCCCTCTCTCCCCTTTGCCACCTGACACAGCCAAAAAAAGCGTTACAAAACATTAACAAAGAGACGCTTCCCTCCTCCCACAATCATTGCTGACAACCCTCGTTTAACAGGGCTAAAGGGTTGCCAGCCCGAAGCCCCTGAAATGCCAATGACTGACTAATTAGATATAGTATCATATGCCCCGTTCTCTCTCCCTGACCCCAGTCGTACAACTGGGCTAAGACTTTAACCCACAATTCACTTGGCGAGAGGGGGGGGTAGGTGGGAATTTTGCGCATTAAGCACAGTTCTCTCGATGCCCATCTACCTATCTAATCTGCCTGTCCCCGAGCATAATTTACTATGAAAACACAATATAACGGAGCATTATCTCTCCACGTATCACAAAACACACACCTGGCATAATTCCCAATTCGCTTATCGATCTATTCGAGCGAGCGAGAGAGAGAATAACACGACAAAATCTATTGAACATGCAAACATTATCCAGTTTCGTTATAAAATGCATACATAGCGACAACGTACAAGAGCTGTTGGCTATAAAACCATGCAGAGTCAGTAATCAGTATTAAACTGCATATAGTGTTGCCAACTTGGCTTGTTTAGCTCGTTTTTTGGGAGGCTTAGAATTTGCAAGTTGCGTCTAGCGGTAATTCTGCATTTTCTAAACATATGTTTAGCTATTTATTGCTGTATTCATACACGTCTGTCTATATAAAAACCTAAAATAGATAATGCTGTCAATATGTGTTATTAAGGCACGCAGATCAAATTTGTTTTAGAAAAACATAGAAGTTATTTAAGAAATAATTTTAAGAGTTTCTTTTTTCCCAGCAGCTTCCTTAAGTATGCAACATAAAATAAAAATACAAAAATATATAAGTTATATATATTGTATTTAAGAAATCCGTTTTGTTCTTTTTTAGCGGGTATATCACAATCGAGCACACTCGAGTGTAGATTGTTTGGGGTTACAAGTGATTTCTGATATATATATTTAGCTTTTTTCTACAGATATTTTAGCTCATTTTCGCTGTATTTTAACTTTACTTGGACTTTTTTAATTAGCTTCTCAGTTTTTGAATGTTTTTTATAATTATAAAAATATTCCTCTCTTTTTTTAATCAAACTCATAAAAAAGATGTTTTTTAGCTAATGAAAAATTGGCAACACTGACTGCAATGAAGTCTACGTACGGCAAATCAAACTGCAACACGCACACACACACACACAGACAGAGACTGTGACAATTTAACGAGTGTGTTGCGTCTTTTACGAGTCAATAAACGGAAATTGCCAAACAGCAAACCGAGCCAAAAAGAGACGTAGCCAAACCGGATGTCGTATGTGCCACAAGCCACAAGCAATGCCAAGTGCAGCAGCAGCTGATAAGCCCCAAAAGCTTTTCATAACCCCCCTCTTTATTGCTTGGCCAGTTTAACAGTTTTTTCTTGTTGCAGTTGAGAGCCAGATGCGTCATGGCTAAAAACCCACGCACTGCCGCCGTGGCGAGGTTGACAAACCCGAGAGTCTCCATGATGATGATGACAACGATGATATGATGTCGACAGAGCGCACACGCAATGCACCCAAAATGAAAAAAGATATATATAATATTACACGAGAGAAAAACTAGTACTAAAAGCCTTAAGAGTACCAGTTTTAAACGCGTAATTACAGCAAAAGGAAAAGTGCAAAATATCAAAAAACAAAAACCCAGAAAAAAAGCCACAAAAAGTTGCATAAAAAGGGGGAAAAAATGGCTAAATGATCTTTGGGAAAGCCGCCGCCGCATTCGGGCGGAAAATGAGCGCCTGCCAATTATACGTAGTGAATTTATACATATAGTGAGTGAGACTATATAGTATTGCAGATATATCTGTGTATGTAACTAGGTACATCATATATCATGATTATCGCAACGAGCTAAGAACAATGCAGGCGAAACTAAAGTTAAGATCTGCCGCTGTGCCTTGAGGCGATATGCAGATTACTTTGGCTTGTTTTGGCTTGGGTGTCGCTCTGGCAGTAGTAGGAAGGGTCTCCCCATCTCTCTCTCTCTCTCTCCCTTTCTCACTGTCTTCTCTCTGTCACTTCATGCAACGTGTGATTGTTTTCATACTCACTAGTTACTGGATAGAGGGTATTAAAACTTTAGAGTAGACATCTCCCAGCAATAAACGACGTAATCTAGTTATTTCTGTCTGTTTGAACAGCTATAACTCAGAGACTACAAGAGCTGGCGCTACCAAACTTGCTGGCAAGCTGTCTCAACATAGCATAAAGCTGTGCCTAGCATTTAGCCACGCCCCCTTACGCCTTTGTTAATTGAGAAAAAACTCTATAGCAAGCTGAATGTTAGAGCTAGAGTGCTTAAATTTGTTGTTCACAATATTTATTAATATCTAAATGATTTCTATAAATTTAATTCTGATTGAATAATAAACAAAGAAGTTATTTAAGAAACAACTTCACTAGACAAGCAGTTATAGCTTTTTTTAGCGGGTATTTCACAGTCAAGCACACTCAACTCTACCTTTTTGACTTGTCTCACTTTTTTCGTATGTTGGGCGCGCTGTCACGTAACGAAAGGGAAAACTTTGTGAATCTGTGGGAAGTCATCGTCTTGCAACAATGACAAGGCGGCACAGCCAAAGGCAAAAGGCAGAGGCAGAGGCAGCAGTTGAGGCTGAGGTGCAACAATGGCTGCCAGGCAGCAGAATATCATAGAAGGTGCCACACAGCTGCCAGTTCCAAGTGGCTGCCTCTGCCTCTGCAGCAAGCAAAGGGTTAGCTAGAAGGGGAGCAGAGAGAGAGAGAGGGAGAGAGAGCTGCAGCACGCCCTGTTAACATGGCAAAAGCGTTGATTAATTAATTTATAAAAGCTAACGGTACTTGCTACATGCTGTGTGTGTGTGTGTGTGTACAGTTAAATAGGTTCTGCTATGGGAAAGCAGCAGCAGCAGAGCAGACGCTGCTAATGCAATCGCAATCAGGCTTCCTCAGCTGGGAATTGTGGCTTGAAAAAAGCTAAAAAACAAAACTAATTGCATTAGAGGAGCTAAGCAGATCAGACAAACGACGAACGGCAGTCAAAACAAAAGCGCAATAAAGCATAAATCAGAGCAATTCCCACAGAATCTGCAAGGCACAGACACGCACAAACATGCATAGATTGTATAGAAGGCACATTGTTGTTGTTGTTGTTATTCTTGCTGCTACTGCATTCAATCAATGTGCAACGGCGTTTTGAAAACAGCGACAGAGGCGAAGGCAGCGATAGAGGCAAAGGCAGCGACATAGACGAATGCAGCGGCAGTGGCAGCGACAGCGGTCAACAACACGAGAAAGCAGCGCACAAAAGAGAGTAAGAGAGCGCGGCAAAGAGAGAGAGCGCGCGCGGGAGAGCGGAAGCTGCAGGTGGCGTTTGGCAAACACAATTGCATGCAATGCACTGGCACGCTTCACTCTGCTTCTCTTGTGCGCACAGTGGGGCAGAAGCGCGATTTAGTGGAATTTAATTATTTTTATCCTAATGTGCTCTAAATTTCCGTCAATAGGTCGAAAACTGTGCTTGCCTTTTAAAAGATCTGTTATCTGAAATCCCTATATCTCTCAGGGATGTTTAAACTAGGATATCTATAGTTTGTCAGTGAAGTTGTTTCTATCAATCAAACGCATTTTCCATTGTTAATTTAACTGCCGCTAGATCGTTCTGCTGGTCCACTGTGCTGCTCTCTCTCTCTCCCTCCCACCATCATTAACACTCTCTGGCAATGCTATTAACATTCTGTTAGTTTGATTGAAAAATGTTTTATGGCGCTGCTGCTGCTGCTGCTGCAGTGCTTTGTCATTTGGCCGCTTTGAACTCGCGCACGAGTGAAAGTGAAAATTGCTAAATTATACAGAAATCAATGTTACAGCAGCAGCAGGCAGAGGCAGTGGCAGTGGCAGAGGCAGCAACAGCAGGCAGCGACAGCTAACGGAAAGGTGGACAGTGTAAATGCGAGTTAATTAACCAACTGTGCAACAGCAACAAACAACAAACAGAAAAACAAAACCAAAACAAACAAACAAACAAGCGACAGGCAAATAAACAAACACAGGCAACAGCAGCTGTTGCAAGCAGCAGGCAACACGTGTTGCAAGTTCATGACATGCCACAATTCCTGCTCTCTTTCTCTCTGCCTGCGCGCACTTGACTTTGGGCTGCCACGGACTCCACACTTTTGCCGCATTCCATTTCGAGTCGCAACTAGACAAGTTCTACTTTCGCAACTCGTTTCTGTGGCAACTGTGTGTGGCAGGCAAGTCAGCTCAGCTCTGTTCAGCTCCCATATTCAATTTGCAACTCGAGCCAGTCCCACAAAGCTAACGTTGTCCCAATTTCAGAGTTGCCAGCATAATTGGGGACACCTGCATGTGCCAAATTCACAGAAAAAACAAGTTGCAACAGCAACAAGAACAACAACAACAACAGCAGCAGCGAAAAATTGGGAATGGCAATAGAAATGGAACGCAATTTTCCAGGCACGCGCAATTAGAAGGTGAACAAATGTGAATGATAAGCTGGCAATGTGAATGTGAGACTGACACTGACTGTGAATGCTTTTTTATGGGCCAAGACGATGCGCGGATAACAGTTTAATGCGATAGAGAGCACGATAGGCAAGTCGCAAGTAACAGCAATTGGGTTAACATGACGATAACAGGCGATAAAAGTTAATTACTAATCATAACAGACAGATAACAGTTGCAATGCAGTGGCTTAACAGCGTTGCTTGTACGCAACAGGCAACTGTTCTACTTGCGGTTTAACATGACTTTGAAAGACGATAACAATTGATTGCAGACGATAACAGGCAAAGCTGAACAGCAACAAATCGAAACACAGGCTATCTTTACGATAGTTATCAATAACAATTGATTGCACACGATAACAGGCAAGAAAATACTGCGACCTACTCTTAACATGCACAGTTAACAGTTTCCTTACATAGTCGAAATAACTGCAACTGTTCTACATGCGGCTTAACATGACATGATAACAGATCAATTCTACACCAACGTTTAACATTCACATCTAACAGTTGCCTAACATAGTGTAAGTAATAGCAACTGTTCTACTTGCTGCTTAACATAACATTTAACATGCACACTTAGCAGTTGTTTAACATAGTCTAACAGCATTCTGTTTTCGACTTTACATAACCTGATAACAGATTAATGCTACACCTACGCTGAACATGCACAGTTAACAGTTGCCTAACATATGAAGGGCAGCTTAACATATTCGCATTTTAAACAGCAAGCTGTTGGTGTATTTCATTCATTTCTGTTACAATTTGAAAGCCAAATCGAATTGGCAAACACTTGACAAGCACCTGAACACCCACCAGCAAACAGCAGCAGCAATCGGCAGCTTAGCCTTTTTCCCGCTGTCCAGCAGAGGCAAAAGTCAGCGAAGCAATTTGCGCAATTGAACTCATCAATTGCAGCAATTAAATGTGCCCAAGGCGGGCCAAGCGCGGGCACAGAAAGCAGCCACACGGCAGCTTGAGAGATGAATGTGATATAACACCGACACGACTACAACAACAACAGCAACAACTACAACAACAACTACAACAACAGTAACAACGAGCTGGCAAAGTTAATTAAATGATTTTCAATGTCTGACGACCCCGCTTTACTTTCTTTGGCCCCCAGCCAAACAGTGGAAACAAAGGCGCACAGTGGCGTCACTAGAGAGAGGGGGGCGGAGACTGCAGTTAACCCAATCAAATCTCCGTCATTGGAAATGCATTTCCGTTAGGCAGGAGGCGGCATGGCGCAAGGGGTGAGGTGCCTTCTACAGGATGTCAGGCGCTGCTCTCATCTCAACTTAATCAGCTTTGCTTGAGTTTTTGATTGCTTGGGGAAAATGCCACAGGGTCGAATTGATAATGACTATATATATTATATATACATAGTATGCAAGATAGATTACACGCTTTAGTATATATATTATATACTTGTAGACTCGTGGCAGACGAGGCAGACTAGCCACAATGTTGGAATATACGCAGCTAGGAAAGTCTCTTGCATAATTCGTTTTATTTTATTGTTTTCTTTTTCGGATTTCTTTTTTGCGCAACTAAAATTTCCATATACAAATCGTGAGGCATTATTATTGTTATTATTATAGTTGTTGTTGTTGTTGTTGTTGTGATATGTTATCAGCAGTGGGAAAACAAACAAATAGATACAATTGAATTTGATTAAAGGCATCTGCGGAAATAAACCAAATAAGTGAAGGCAGCAAAGTTAAATAGAAATTTGCAGCTGCATCTTATAGATACATAGATACATATGTATCTGCCAGTCACTCACTGAGAGTGCGCTGAAAATGAAACTTCTAATTGATATACTTCAGCCCGCAGCTTGCCACAGCCCACAGTACGGGCTGAAACCTTTGTTGCTGTTGTTGGCCACCAAAGACAACACATTAAGCCACTTGCTGGATGCATTCTCGAACAAAGTAAACACACCGCAACGACAACACTGACGACAACAACAACTACAACAACGAAGATGTTGTTGCCTGCCTCTCTCTCTCTCTCTCTCGCACACTGACAGGCAGTGCCCTTTGTTCAAGCTGACAGCCTGTCAGTGGCCAAGACGTAGGCACACAGACAGACTGAGAGACAGACAGACAAGGCAGTTGGACAACAAGCAGGCAGGACACGCGACACTTGACGTGCGCGTGCATGTGTGTGTGCGTGTGTGTCTGTGTGCGTGTCTTTCTGTTTCCACACACTGCAAATGTGGCCAAGTATTTGCCCAGGCATTTCCCATTTGCAAATTTGCTGAACAAATTAACATTGCCAAGTACACTCTGAGAGTAGAGTCACAGTCAGAGCTTGGGCTATCGAGCCTGGTAGCTAAAAGAGTGCAAACAAAAGACGCCCTGTTACTCAAGGGCTGTAAACAGGAGCTTTAACAGTGCTGTATTGTAAATGAAATGTTAATTGCAGTTCTAACAGTGCTGTGCTGTTAGTAAAATGCTGTTAACTGCAAGTTAAAAAGAGATTTGCTGTTACTTAAAGTCGATACACTGCAGTTTTAACAGATATGCAGCTCTAACAGAGATGTGCTGTTACTAAAATGCTGTTAGCTGCAAGATGTACTGTTCCTTTAAGTCTGTACCCAAAGGCTGTTAACTGTATTTGTAACATAATTGCAGCTCCAACAAAACTATACTGTAATAAAAGGCTGTTAACAAGAGCTTTAATACAGATGTGCTGTTACTAAAAGTATGTGAACTGTTTATTTAAACGACATGCAGCTCTAACAGTGATCTGCTTGTTACTTACACGCTGTTAACTGCAGGTAGAACAATGTTGAGCTGTCACTTAAACGCTGTTAAACGTAATTGTAACAGAATTACAACTTGAACTGTGCAGTATTCTTACTAAAATGCTTTTAACTTAACTAGAATCGCAACTGCTTAGTCATGCTAAGTATTTATAACAGTATCTTATGTTAAGTAACTTCTGCTATCGATTTCATGCTAAATTCCGAGCTCTTCATATCACTTTACTCACTTTACAAGGCCTATAACAACTCATTTTGTTCGCTTGTTGATAAAAAGATATTAAACGCTCTCACGGCAAAGGGCATTAAAATGGCATTCGCTGTTAAGTAGCTCTCCCCCTCCTCCCTCACTTACCCAAACGCATTTGCAGAGTCTTGAAATGGAAATGGATATGGCAAAGCATTCAAAACTGGCCTGACCCTGTTCTGGTGCACCACAAAAAAACAGTGCGAGACAACTAAACCGGTTGGTCCAAGCAAGAAGAACCCGCAGGCTAACTTAACAAACAGCTCCCGACGATGCAGCATCAACAGCAACAACAACAACAACAGCTTAAGTTGCAGTTGCAGTTGAAACTCAGGTGCACAAAGCAAGGTAGAAAAGCTGAAGCTGAAGCTGTAGCTGTAGCTGTAGCTGAAGTTGCAGTTGCATGCTGAAGATGGAAATGGAACTTCCAACAGCAACAACAACTGCAATCTGGTTTCTTTTGATTTCTTTTGTGGATTCTTTTACTTCCGATTTGCATTCCAACAAAGCCCGAAAAAAACGAGGTCATTGGCAATGTGACTTATGATTTTCACCTTCGAATTCATGACCAAAATGACATCAGGCTGGGTCGGTAACCCTCGCCCCCTTCCGCTCCCCCATCTCACTCTAATGTTGCGGCTGGATAACTCTGAATGAACGAAGCTTGATTCAGTTGCGGTTTGTGCGCCGCTTTGTGCAATTATCTCGAGCTGAGAGTACGTGCTCAAGAGGCAAACAGTTGCAGTCGCCGCAAACTGATAAGCTCAATTTGCTAGCTGATAAGTCCCGTCTCTCCCTCTTCCTCTCTCCCGCTCTCTTTTTAATTGGCGCCAGTCAACCCACGGACACACATACTTAGACTGTTGTAAATACTGTTAGTACTATTAATAAACAAGTCGTTTTTAACGCTACACTTTGTTTATTCAGTGCGACACACGCACTTAATCCAATTGACATTTTGTGAGCACACGCACATACACACACACACACACACACTCGGAGAAAGGCAAGCAGCTCGCAACCGCCGATCAAATGAACAGGTATCTCCTGGACAGTCCGCGAACACCTGTTCAAGGACTGACAAATGCGAGAAGGCGACATCAGTCTTCTGCGGGCAGACTATAACAACCGCATGTGTGATTACATTATAAATCAAAATGGTTGGTCCTATAAGGAACAGTTTTACGGTGCAGGGAGTCGGAACCCCAGTGCCGGCGACAGGGAGGGGTGAGCAAGCGGGCCCCCCGTCGTCGATATCCAGCGACCGCAATGCCTCGGTGGTGGGCAACTTGGCTACCGTTGCAGATAATATCGCAAGAAGCAATAAGAATAACAACATGAACAGGGAAAGAAACGTGGAGGAACTCCCCTCCACTGTAAATAAGAATGGAGAAGATGAAAGTGCCTTCTTCAGGAAGAGCACGAAAATGGCTAGATCCCCTGTGGGACCAATAGCTCAGCCGGCAGTCCCCAAAAGGCCAACCCCAATGGTCGAAAAGGAGGCAGAAGCGCCGGTAAGGTCCCCGCCTGTGGATAACAGGCAGGAGGAAGACGTCACCGAGCTCAGTCAGCTCTCAATCTTAATTGAGCAAGTGCTTGAGATGGTGAACGCCAAAGGTGTTCGACATATCAACCAGGGTATGAAGGATACCTTTGGTAAGATGAAAGCACTGTGTAGCAGTGCTAAAGAGAAAATGAAAGTACTAGCTGAAGGACATACGGTCTCTCAGGTAGTGTCTACGGCTGCAGACACCCCGAAAAGACCTAGGGAGAGCCTGACTGGCACACGGCCCACCCCCCCAAAGAAGAGTCGTCACCTGGAGCCCTCTGGGGCAAACAGGACGACAAATAGGGTCAGTCCGATTGCAGCTAAAACACAAAAAAAGCTGAACAGACCAAACCAGTGAGAGGGAACAGTCGGGAAAAGCCAGCAGAACAGGAGAGCAGGCCCAAGGTTGCCAAGGTTGCCAAGGAAGCTAAAGAAGGGAGCCCAAAGAGGCAAGCGAAGAAAGAAGGGTGGACCAAGGTGACCCATAAGGTGCCGAAGCCCAAGAAGGTCGCCGGTAGGCCCGATGCTATCATCGTGTCTACAAAAGGCGACATGTCCTATGCAGACATTCTCCGCACCATAAAGGGGAATGATGCACTCAAGGACCTAGGAGAGAATGTTACACGCATTCGAAGGACGCAAGGTGGTGACTTGCTCCTCCAGTTGAGAAAAAAGCCCAGTGCGGTGCCGCAGACCTACGAGGTAGCTGTGCAGCAAGTCCTAGGCGATAAGGCAACAGCAAGAACACTCACAAAAGAAGTGTTCTTGGAGGTTAGGGACATAGATGAGGTCACCACTAGGGATGACATCATAGAGGCTGCCCAGCAGCAGATAGGAGAAGGTAGGAAGCTAGGTGGGATAGTGAAGAGTCTGCGTAAGTCTTTTGGAGAGACGCAAACAGCTCTTCTCAAGGTGCCGGTGGAAGTCGCCAATAGGGCCATAGAAAGGGGGCATCTTAGAATAGGATGGGTTAGGTGCAGAGTCAGGTTGAAACAAACCAACACTCTACAGTGTTTTAAGTGCTGGCACTACGGGCATATGTCTCGCACATGTACCAGCACTGAAAACAGAGTGGACTGCTGCATAAAATGCGGGCAAAAGGGGCACAAAATTAAAATGTGCAGAGCTGCGGCTTGCTGTGCGGTTTGCAAAGACCAAAAGCGGCGAGACGTGGATCATATTGTGGGCAGCAAAAACTGTCTAGCTTTCCAGGACGCAGTCAAAAAGACTCATAATTAAGGTCCTGCAGGTAAACCTAAATCATTGTGAGGCAGCTCAAGATCTCTTGACGCAAACCTGCTTTGAAGAAGGCATAGACGTTGTTCTAATCAGTGAACAATACAAAAACCTAGCTACATCAAACTGGGTTAGTGACAAAACTGGCAAAGCGGCGATCTGGGCTTGTGGAAGCAAGCCCATTGACGATAAGCCGCTGACCACCGAAGTGCATTTTGCTAGGGCAAAAATAGCCGGGGTACATTTCTATAGCTGCTACCTACCACCGAGCTTAGAAATGCACGACTACGATAGGGCCTTAGATAACATAGGGAACCATGTTAGGAGTAGTCATCCAAACATCGTAGGCGGGGACTTTAATGCCTGGGCTGCCGAATGGGGCAGTCGCTTCACAAATGTAAGAGGCCAGGCAGTCATTACAGCCTTCTCCTTATTAGGCGCGGTGCTGCTTAACACAGGCAATAAAAGCACCTTTGAGCGAAATGGCAGGACGTCAATCGTTGACATATCCTTTGCCAGCTCCAATATAAGTAGAACTATCTCTTGGCAAGTAAGTGATATTTACACTCATAGTGACCATAGAGCCATATTAATGAAGGTAGATAGACACCGCAGCAGAAGCACCCAGGAAAGAGTAATCAATGGTTGGAAAGAGGACACTCTGGATGAGGGCGTCCTTAGATACCTCATCACAGAGCAGCAAAACGTTGCCCTGCATGGTAATACCTCTGACGCGAAGGCAACATCACTTTCCAACCTATTGACTTCTGCCTGTGACGCCTCCATGGCGAGGAAATGCAATGGTGGCCCAAGATGGAAGCCAGCCTTTTGGTGGAGCCACGAGATCGCGGACTCTAGACGTAAATGCATACGGGCTAGACGAACCCTATGCCGATGTAGAAATGAGGAGGAACGGGAAATCCTCAGATCGCACTTCAAGGACGCCAAAAGGGAACTAAAGAAAGCGATAAAGCTAAGTAAAGCCTCGCACTTTAACACCCTGCGTGATGGTATGAACACCAACCCTTGGGGTGGGGCATATAAGGCAGTAATGAGCAAGATAAGAGGACATCGAGCAAACGCTCCGGCCTGTCCTCAACTCTTGCGCACTATAGTCGAGACCCTCTTCCCAATACAGGGGGACCACTATAATGAACCTGCTGAAGCAGATGTTTGGACTGACGGGGTAGGTAGATTCCAACAAGAAGTAGAGGTAGGAGAGGTATTAGAGATTGCTAGTACCTTCGCAAACAACAAGGCGCCGGGACTAGATGCAGTACCCAACAAGGTGCTGAAGATAGCGGTAGACGCGAACCCCACGTTATTCGCAAAAGTGTACACAGACTGTATGCAGACAGGGACTTTTCCGGAAATCTGGAAAAGACAGAGACTGGTACTAATACCAAAAGGTAACAAACTACCAGGCGAGGCTAGTTCATACAGACCGCTCTGTATGATTGACACAATGGGGAAAATACTAGAAAAAATAGTAGCTAGCAGGCTTAGCACCTTCGTAGAAGAAGTAGGTGGTCTATCGGATGACCAATACGGTTTTAGGAGGAATAGGTCAACTGTAGACGCGATCAGTAGGGTCAAACAGATTGCGGGAGAAGCAATAGCAGGAGATAGGTGGCGAGGGGGCCAGAAGAAGTACTGCGCTATAATTACCCTTGATATAAAAAATGCCTTTAACTCGGTGAGTTGGCATCATATCATGCAGGCGCTGCGTAACCTCAACACGCCTCAGTACTTGCTCAGTATTGTCGGTAGCTACCTGAGTGACCGTACACTTGCGTACGACACTGAGGAAGGCCGAAAACAATACCAAGTTACAGGCGGCGTTCCACAAGGATCGGTTCTTGGACCGCTCCTGTGGAACATAGTATATGATGGGGTATTACGCCTACCACTGAGGAATGAGGTTAAGATCATCGGATATGCTGATGATATTGCCGTCATTATAGTTGGAAAGCATCTGACGGAGGTGAAAGACTACAGCACCGATGCTACGCAAAGGGTAAAGCAATGGCTTACTGAGCACGACTTAAGGTTAGCTAGGAAAAAACTGAGGCGGTTCTCATCTCAAGCAGAAAGAAACTTGAGGATGTGACGCTTAGTATAGACGGATTGAGTATCCGTACGGGCACATCAATTAAGTACTTAGGCGTACTTATAGATGCAAGGCTGAGCTTTAAAGCGAATATTATCGCAATGAGCGAAAAGGCAGCCAGAGTGCAAATGGCGCTCGCAAGAGTTATGCCAAACATCGGGGGCCCAAGGCAGGTAATACGATCCCTCGTATCACGTGTCACCCTATCGGTGTTAATGTATGCAGCCCCTATATGGGCATCAGCGCTTAAAAAGGCAACCTACGCCCGACACTACAACGCTGTAGTGAGACGTAGCAGCCAGAGAGTCTGCAGCGCTTTCCGGACTGTATCCGGTGATGCCATCCAAGTCCTAGCTGGTATAATGCCGGCTGACTTGACTGCGCAGGACTACCAAGCGCAATATAATAAGAGGCACAGCCAAATCCCTATTACCTACGATGAAGGTGAGCCAATTAGGGATTGGCAGCAAAGGTGGGATGCAACAAGCAGGGGGAGGTGGACGCACCGACTGGTGCCGAATATAGAAACCTGGATCAGAAGAAGCCACGGACAAGTGGACTACTATATGACCCAGTTTCTTACAGGACATGGCTGTTTCAGGCGCTACCTGAACAAGTATGGTCATGATCCTGAAGTTGTATGCTACCTTTGTAATGAAGATGATGAGACTGTGGAACATATTTTCTTCCACTGCCCTTATTATGCAGGCCAACGGGAAATCGTCAACAGACGCTTAGGAGTAGATATAAGTCCAGAGAATGTTGTAGGGCTTATGATAGAGACCCCAGAAAACTGGGAATGTATTAGGAGTATGTGTGTGTGCATTATGGTAGAGCAGCGTAGGCTAGAAAGACTGCGTAACTCTTCCTCGCAGCACCCAACAACCAGGTAGAGCCACCACAGGGCTATGCTCGGCCCCTTGCGAAGATTTATACTTCAGGAGTGGTTCCGCAAGGGGTATCACAAACGAGCCGTAGGGGGAGTGTTCTTTAGAGGTTTTTTAGTGGGTGCGGGTCCCACACTACCGTCACTAGGACGGTGTCTGTCAAGATTTTTTATCCTATGAACACTCTAATTAAAAAAAAAAAAAAAACACACACACACACACACACACACACACACACACACACACACAGATACATACTGAGAGAGAATTTGAATGTTATTTTTGTTTAGTGAACTGAACACATTCCTATGATGTCATTTAACAGTTGTTAGTGCTATAAATAACACTAACTTATTGTACAATTATGGGAGGAATACTAAAAGGTGCTCGTACTTGCCCGTAATTGCTAATGCAAGGCAATATTATTGTAGGTTATGTTTGTGTTGGGCAAACAACACACACCACACACACAGCTGGGTTAGCTAACATTAGTCAGCTGCTGCTGCTGCTGCTGCTGCTGCGTGGGCGTCATAGCCACTTTGGCAATATTATTATTGGCAGTTGTCCAAGCAATTTAAGTGAGCAAATATATTAGATGAGTCCACAAAACGGGCAATATCACATAAGGATTCATTTAACACACTAATCGATCAATCTGTTAATAACAGACTACACATATCGATAAGTTTTCTCTCTCTGTTTATTGAACTCTCTGTTAAATGTAGCATAAGTGCATTCATCATATGCGCAATGTTAATTAACAGCTAAACAACTGTAATCAAGCAAAGCTCAGCTTTCGTTAAGTCCATTGCCCCAGGGGCTGTTAAGCTGCAGGCGCTGTTACTGCACTGTTATTGCTGTATTAACGTGTTTGTGTGTATGTGTGTGGGAAAGGAATGCGGCGCATTACAGTTGTTGCCTTAAGCTAGTGCACACTCTCTCTCTCTCTCTCTCTCTATCTCTCTTAGTCATAGTGCAAATATGTAGTTTAACAGGAAATTCAGGGGGAAGGAAGAGGGGGACATAAAGTTAATTCAAGTGGCATATAAAGGATGTGCGACGGCGTCAGCTGAGCCGGAAATTCCTGGCTTCCGTGCTTACGCAGACACACACACACAAATATTTATGCCTGTGCAACAGGTGTGCCCCTGATAAAAAGTAGTAAAAAAAACTCAACACGACAAGCCCAAACTGGCCATGTAAAAAAGACCCTATCAGCCCCGTCGACTCACCTGATAATATGAATCCGACATGTTTTAAATGTTTTTGTTGCTGCTGCTGCTTGCTGTCTCCGTTGAATCACTCGCGCTGCCTTAGTTGCTTTTTAGCTGCTGTTGACTTTATTGTTACTGTTTTTCTCTTCTTCTTCTCTTGTTCTGCACTCGCAGCACACATACATACGCACGCTTGCTTACGCACACGCACGCACACTGAGACACTTGTCGACCAACACACGTCGCCGCGTTACTTTTCTTTCGTTCACTTTTTTTATATTGTTTCGTTAGGTTGGACTCGATGTTTGTTTACTTTTGGCCTGTATGTGTGTATTTATGTGTGTGTGGGGGGAATTATGCTCTATGCTGTTCACACCCTAACACCTGATGCCAAAATATAACTGTGCTCTCCTTTTGCTGATATTCGCTGTTGATGATATTGAACAAAGCTTTCGTTGTAGTTGTTATTGTTGTTGTTGCGCCGTTGACAGCGCAGCGCAGCAGGTGGCAGAGCGAAAGGGCGTGTAAGAGCGAGACAAAGAATGGCAGATCTGCTATTGTTTATAAATATTATTATAACTTGCAAATATTATGCATTTTCCTGGGAAATTCACACACACACGCAGACACACACACATAAACAAGCTGCCAACAACAATGACAGCGGGCGATAAACAAAAACAATTGTTGAATGAGTGGTCAAAATGGCAGGAGGAAGAGGGAGCAGGGAAAGAAGAGGAATGAGGTGAAGGGAGAGACAGGGGGTGATGTTGGTCTTCCATAGAAATTAGCTTCAATTGAGCATTTTGCGGATTTAATTGGAAATTGTGTTTTCTGCTGCTGTTGCTTTTGATTGAAGCTGCTGCCTCTGCCTCCCCTCTGCTGCTGCACTGTTATAGGCAGCGCAGCAGCAGCAGCGGCAATCACTTTATAAATAAGCAACAGTCCACGAAGGCAGAGGGGAAAAACTGGGGAGGCAGAAGGCGCTGTAATCAGCGCAAAGAAGAAGAGACAAGCAAAGGAAGAACTGCAACAGAAAACAGACGAACAAGAAAAAAAACGCAAGTAGCGGCAAAAAGCTGTTCGCGCAACTAAATGGAAATATGCTGCTGCTCTGCCGTCGTCGCCCTACTCATCCGCTCTTGCGCTCTCACTCACTCTCCCTTGCGCGCACACACCACAAACACTGTTGCTCACTCAGTCACACACATACACACAGAGATAGGCAGGCACGCAGGTCCAATACCGGTTGCATTGTAATGGCGTCTAAATGAGCCACCTTGAAATAATAACACGGCCAAGATTGTTTAAACAAAATTCGCAACACAAATCACTCACACACACAGACACTCGCACACACACGCATGTAGGCGCTGCCAAAGATACACACAAATTTACATATAGATGATGTGTGTGCGTACATATGTATGTATGTTTAGTATCTTTCTCATCTTCTTTATCTTTCACTCGATTCGTACAATTTTAATTGTAATCTCTCGCTCACTCTCGCACACACACACGCACACATGCATACAAAATTGCGCTGCTCAGATCAAATTCTTTGCCGTCTGCGTTGCTGCTGCTGCTGCTGCTGCGTTGTCGACATTTCGCTTCGTTTTCCTTTCTTGTTGTGTATGTTCAGCAATACAAAAGGAAACGGAGGAAATAATTATCACGTACACTTTTTTGTATTCAAATCATAACGCCTGTGTTGAGAGTTTTGTTATTATTGGAATTGTTGCATGCAATATAAAAGACACTTTTTGTTGTATTTTTAAAACGAAAAAATGTGAAATAGTTAAAAACAGAAAACGGCGACGACACGACGTTCGATCATATAACCAGTGTGACCGCACACAAACGACTTAAAAATGTTCAACAAGTTCTTGGGCAAGAATACCACAAAAAAATACCACGACAAAAATGCCAAAGCTCGATAATTTAAATAGGACTTTAGAATGCAAGAATAAAGAGATTAAAGGTTCTTATTAAAAGTAAAAATACAATTAATAATAATAATGAACTCATATACCTGAATTGCAAAGCATTTATTGCTACACACTGCCAGTTCCAATTTGCAGTAAATAAATGTTATCGATAAGCAGAGTTGACTTTTTAGCATTAATTGTAAATGGAATGCAAACGTTTTGAATAATTTTATTATTGACTTATATTGTTTTTACAATTAAACTGCAGGTTTCTTGGGCAGCGATCCAAATGCTGATATGACAGTGCCCTTGGTGCCCGTGACGGTTGTGGTCAGTGCAGGTAGAGTTGACTTCGTGGCCGGTTGATCCCACTTCGATTTTCTGCAAGAGAACGAACTTGATTCTGTTTTCATGATTTTGATATTTTGTTTATATCCCACCGTTTCTTGGCCTCTTCCTCCACTTTGCGTGCCAATGCTGTCGCCTGCTCCACCTTGTCAATTTCCTTGCGATCCTTTTGCCGCTTCACCATCTCAGTTTTCTGCACAGCGGACAAAGATTCGTAGTAACTCTCCTCGCCCCACTGCAACGGATCATAGATCTCGGGAGGGTAATTGGTGCCGAACTCATTGATGTCACAGAAACTGATTAGTTTCTCATAAATGCTGGGATTGCGGAACTCCTTGCGGTCTTGGATCACTCGATTCATGTCCATGTTCGTCTGTCTCATTTTCGTATACATTTTTGTGATTTTCGCCACAAGTTCTGGCGGCGGATTGCCCTTGGGCTCGGGTGGCAATTGGAATTTGTACTTGGCATACTTGGGATCTTTCTCGTAGCTCTCCGCTGATCGTTCATCAGCATTATATGTATTGGAATCATCGTCGTCCACCTCCATTGGCGTCTCGGCAGCTGCCTCAGACTTAGCTGCACCTTTCTCCTTACCATTCTCCACTTGTTGATGTTCCTCCTCTGAGTTGCTGCTGTCACTCGAAGACTCCTCTTCGCTGGACTCGTGTGCGCGGCGATCTTCCTCCTCATCCGATATCAACGTATCATCCTGATAGCTCACCAGACGTCGTACTTTTTTGGCGCGTTTCTTTTTCTTCGATTTAGTTGCCGGCTCCGGGTCCTGTTTGACTGGTGTCACCGGTGGCGGAGTGGGTTGTTTGGGTATAATCACCTGGAAATCGTAATATATATTTTATATACATATGTAGAAAAAAGTGGAACATTTCTCATCCTTTTACCTGTGACGCTGTGGACTCCTGTGAGTCGGGACTGGCATCGCCTTCGCCCTCTGAATCTGTGTATTGTGCAGTCAAGCTCGCCAATGCAGAGTGACTCATTGTGAGTGGGATTTTTATTTCAATGTAATTAAAAAATAAAATTATTGCCAGAAATTGCAATTTTACAATGTTTTGCACTTCTCTACTTCTTTGATTTTGTCATTCACAGTGGCACGTCAACACATACATTCAATAGGTAGTTTTGGTATTTTTTGTCAAGTTGGCAGCGCTACAATCAAACAGCTGTTGCTTGCTACGTTTACACGAATGAATATTTTTAAAAATCAAAAATCAA
Source organism: Zaprionus camerounensis (assembly GCA_018904165.1). Taxonomy (NCBI): domain Eukaryota; kingdom Metazoa; phylum Arthropoda; class Insecta; order Diptera; family Drosophilidae; genus Zaprionus; species Zaprionus camerounensis. Next base: position 2,556,661 of record JAEIFS010000037.1, read on the forward strand.
CTTTAAAAATTTAATATAGATAGGAGTGACACAACAACAATATAATATATTTATTACAATAGTTATATTTGAGTTTATACTACAATTTGCATACGGAGTGAATTACCAAAGACTTCACTGTGTAAACCCTTGCAGTTCTTTTCTTGTTGATGTTGACGTCGTCATTTGGAAAAGATGAGCTTGGCACAAGAGGAACAGGATCGCATACAAAAGCGTGTGAATAAGATATTGGAGACACGTCTGGAGACAGATAAGGATACGCTTGATGCTCTCAATGGCCTCTCCAGCTTCTTTACGGAGAATACGCTGCAAAATCGCCGCAACTTGCGCAGCCAAATCGAACAACGTTCCGTAGCAATCAATGAGAACTTCTTGAAGGCCTTTCGTCAGGTGAAAATCGCATTGGATGAGGTCTGCGAGGATCTGGACACCATGGCTAGCTCGGTGGACACCATGCGCAGCGATCTGGAGTCGTCCAAGGCGCTGACCAAAGATCTCATTGAGCAGACAAACAAAATGCAGCAACAGCGAGAGCAGCTCGAGGTGCATCAACAGATAGCACAGGCCTTCCTGGCACGCTTCCAGCTCAATGTGCCCGAGCATCAGTTGCTCTATGGCACCGCCAAGGATGCACCCATTGTGCCGGAGTTCTTTAAGGTTCTGGACCGTGTGCAGTCAATACATTCCGATTGCCGCCTGCTGATGCAGTGTGGCTACCAGACCGCAGCACTGGACATCATGGAGGAGATGACTCTGCATCAGGAAGGTGCACTGGAGCGACTCTATCGCTGGACACAGAATCATTGTCGCAATCTGGAGAACAATGAGATTGGGCCACTAATTGTGGAGGCCATGAGTCGCCTGCAGGACAGGCCAGTGCTCTTTAAGTATGTTATAGACGAGTATGCGATTGCTCGCCGTGCTGTGCTGGTGCGTCAGTTCATAGAGGCTCTAACTGAGGGTGGTCCAGGGGGCAATTCGAAGCCCATCGAGCTGCATGCACACGATCCCAAGCGCTACATTGGGGACATGTTCGCCTGGCTGCATCAGAGCATTCCCAATGAGAAGGAGAACCTGACGATGCTCTTCAAGAAGTGCGACAAGCATGGTGAGTGTGGGAGGAGAAGGAGAAAGAGGAGTGTACTCTCTATACATGCCCTCTTTCCTTTAAACCCCTCGAGGAAAAGTAGAAGGCTTCTGTCTTTAGTTTCCGTTGCTTATTCCCCTTTTAATCCTTCCCAGACATCTCGGAGCAAATGCAGAAGGCGCTGAGCTACATTGCCGATGGCGTCTGTCATCCGCTGAAGGTGCGCGTTGAGACCATACTCAGCTCGGAGCAGGACACCATCATTCTGTTCACCATCTCCAACTTGCTGCGCTTCTATCAGCAGATTATGCGCCAAGTGGTGCAGGGAGGCAGTCTGGAGCAGTGTCTCATTGATCTACAGCAGAGCAGCGAGCAGATCTATCTGAATGCCTTGGCTGCTCAAGTACGCAGCGTGTTGCAACGTCCAGCGGGCACCAGCCTGGCACTGGAGCCACCACAACGTGATCTCGTGCCGCCGCCGAGTGTAGCGCGTCTGCTGAACATACTCAAGGAGATACTCTCAGTGGCCACCATGGTGGATGGACGTCAGGCGGACATCACCAAGATAGTGACCTGCGTCATTGATCCCCTGCTGCAATCGGTGCAGGAGAGTGCCGCCCACTTGCCCACAGTGGACATGGCTGTGTATCTCCTGAACTGCCTCTACCACATGCAGAGCACGCTGGCAGTCTTTGAGTACATGGATGAGCGCGTAGAGCGTCTGCAGGCACAGTCAGATGCACAGCTCGACACGCTCACCTCGGAGCAGGCCTCCTCACTGGTGGCCAATCTCAATTTAGGACCCATCTATACAATTCTGCAGAGTAATCAAAGCAAAATAGAGACAAATCTGCTAAAGATCTTCATGTCCAAAATGGATGCATTCCTGCAGTTGCCCGACGTGCTGCTGCTGCCCCAGGTGCAGCTAATCATGTCCAGCTCGCATCGCAGTGCAGTGCAGCGTCGCGCCTTCAATGTCATTGTGGCCATCTACAAACAGATCTACGATCGTGTGCATGATCCCGCGAATGGATTCGAGCAACCTGAGGCACTGCTGCACAAGACACCCGATCAAGTGGCACATATACTTGCCGCCAGCTAAGCTGAGAGCTGTTGATGTTGTTGAGGCTGCTCCCTCTAATCTTGATGTGCTTTGTTGTGTGTTTAAGTAGTCTTATTATTCACATATATATATATACATATTTATATATAATATATATCCCTCTTCTGTATTATGTATTATGTGTACTGTACCTAATTGTTGTGCTTCATCGAGCTCGAGTTGTTGTTATTGCGACAATTCACTCGTTGCAGATACCCTGCAAGTGGGGCTTATCAGCTGGCATATGCATTTTGTTATGGGCTTAGTTCTTTAGAGATTCCTTTTATGGTAAAGTGGAGGCTGTGATTATCTTCTCTCCCTCTTCCTTATATCTTCAAGTATATCCCTCTTCTATTGCAGCGCATTCGTACTTCGTTGTGGCCTACATTGCACTCTGTAATGTGGGCATTTTAGCTGTAGTAAACAGGCTGCAACTGACTTAGCTCTCTAAACTTTAAAGAAACCTTTCTTTTAAAGTATAAACCAGGCTTCTCCCTTTTCAAGCTCTTCTACTCTTCCCTTCCTTTCTGCAGCGCATTTCCTACTTCGACGTTGTCTACTTTGCACCCTGTAGTGGAGGTATATTAGCTGCAGTAATCACTCTACGACTTGCTTAGCTATTTAAAGATCCCTTTCCTACTAAAGTGGAGGCCACTCTGATTTTTCCTTCTTAATCCCTTCCAGCAATTCTTCCACTCCCTTCAATGTGTTCTCCCTTCATTATAGCCCACATTGCAACCTCTAATGAGGGCATATTAGCTGTCGTCATCACTATGCAACTGATTTTCCCACTTTGATATGGATTCCTTCATCTTAAAATGGAGACTGCTCTGTTTCTTTCTCTCCAATCCCTTGCAGTCTATCTCTAGTTCTTTTTCTGCACTGCATTCATAGTTCGTTGTAGTCCACAGGCTCTTCCTCTTGCTGATACCCTGCAAGTGGGGCATACCATATTAGCTGCACATAACTGACTACAAATGACATAGCTCTAAACATACTTCCTTTATTGTCAAAAGGAGGCTAAAGATGAAGCAATTCTGCCTGCCTAATCCCTTTCAGTCTCCTCATCTCCCTCTGTAGTGCATTTTTACTTGTTCGTTGCAGATCTGAATTCTTCCTCTTGCCTATACACTGTAAATAGAGGCATATAAGCTGGCCTAATCAATCTATAACAGGCTCAGCTCTTTAGGCTCTGTAGAGCCTTCTTGACTTCCCTCTTCTCAATATCTTTCTTCATTTCCTCCTTCCCTATTCCTTTCTGTCTTCCCCATTGCTACAGCGCATTCCCACTTCGTTGTAGCTCACCCACTCTCTTCCTCTTCACTGATTCGCGCCTATTTAAAATGCACAATAGCGCGCCAAGCCGTCGCTCTCTCTCGTTCTCTCGACACAAACACTCGACGCGGATGCGCCGCCTGCTTTGCCTCGTCTCGCGTTACTCCCGCGACAATTGTGCAAATGGCGAGGCGTCGCTTATCACACGCCGCTAAAGAAAGTAAGAAAGAAACCCGAAAACAAAACAGAGAGCCAGCTAAAAATAGGCAAAGACAAGAGAAATATCAGTAGCAAAAGGAGGCACAGCTAAAAAATTCCTCGGCCTCTTTCAAGTGCTGTTTGTTGTTGGTGCTCGTTCGCCGCATTGATATCTCGCCCACGATATCGTGTTAAATCTCTTGAGCACACGCGTCATTAGCACGAGAATCGATCGATCGCTCGCCGTTGATCGGAGTGTAATCACACACGGTGTCGCTCGTGTTGGTCTGAAGACGCGCGTTAGTCGAGCAAGTGACCGCGAACTGCTTCGGCCAACTCTCCTAATCGAACTGACCTTGATTCTACTTCATCTGCGCTTGATCCTACCCGATCTACGGCCAGAAGAAGACGAACGATAGTCGCGTCCGGGCTTCGGCAACGTCTACTACTCAATCAAAGCCTGATCCTCTTCAGTCTACGGTTTCTGCTTCTCTATCTACGCGTAATCCTCGTTCTGCGACTGATCCTCGATTTGCAACTGATCTTTCTCGGTCTCAGCCTCAGTCTCCTACTCGGTCTACACTCGGGCACACCTGCGCCTGAGCATTCTCGGCTTCCGTCTGCTCCTACACGGTCCGCGTCTGATCTTCCTCCATCAAGTCCTATTCATCCTCGGTTTACGGCTGCTTGTCTTCGATCTGCGACTGATCCTTCTCGATCTGTGCCTGTTTCTTGAACCACGCGAGATCCTACTTGATCTGCGACTGAAGCTACTCGGTCTACAGCTGTTCCTCATCGATCTGCGCATGATTCTCCTCGATCTGCGCATGATCCTCCTTGGTTTACGGCTGCTTCTGCTCTCTATTCTCGTTGTACGCGTCGTACGTCTCCGACTCGTTCTCTGTGGTGCTCTGCTGCTTCCTTTCCGCGTTGATCTCCGCCTCGAGCTGCTGCCTATACTTGTGCTCGGCATCCGCCTTCTTCTCCGTGTCAATCGCCCTCTCGTTCTCCACCTCAGCCTGCAGCTTCATCGCCATCTCGAACGCAGTCGTGCTCTGCTGCTTCTCTCCCGCTTCGGTCTCGTTCTCCACCTCAGCGCTGCCTACACTTATTCTCCAGCTCGTTCACCGCCTACTCCCGGTCTCTTTCTACACATCTTATCAGCTACTCGAGCGGAAGCTAAGCTCGCTGCGTAAGTTTTACAAATATTTGCCTTAGATAACAACATAAAATCTCTGCTTAAAATGCTCTTTAAAATGTATTTTTTAAAACTAACTGAACTTATACGAAATATGCGAGTGCGAGTGTGCGACATGTGAATGAGTGTGTGTGTGTGTATGCTCCTTCTCTGCCTTCTTCCACCTCATCTATGTCATCGTCACCGTGGCACGTTGAAATAGCTCCAAAGTGAGGGCGGCAAAGAAGGCGGGAAATGAGTTATTGGCTGCCAATTGTTGATCGATCGCTGGCTTGAGGGTCTGCGAGTAGGGTGACTCAAGCAGGGCCAGACAGTTTGACTCATTGACGCTAATGGACAGATAATCATCGGGACTCTCCGCATACATGCTGGAAATGCTGGAGGAACCAAAAGAAATGCGCAGTTAATAAATGAAAAGGGGAAATTGCATAAAGAAAGCCTTAACCCACCGATAGTGACTGTTGGCTCCGACGCGATCGATGCGATAGCCCAGCAACATGTAGCACACGTCGCGGAACTCCTTGCTGGCCGCCTTAAAGCATTCTTTCATCTTCTTCATTTTGCCATTTGCCGACTCGAGTTCCCCGCGCAGCTGATTGAGCTCCTTGAAGTTCATGGTGAGGCCACCACCGGCTCCACCTGCAGTTCCCCCTGTCGTCTCATTTAGACGCGCCAGTGTCTGTTCTCCTTCCTCCTCCAGCTTCTTGTTGCGCCTCTTCAGACGCTCAATCTCTGCCTGCAGTTTCTCCACCACATTCTTGGACGTTTCATATGCCTCCGCGGCGGGATTCTCTGATAGATGAAGCACCTTGTACTCGCCCATATTGAAGTCCCCACGCAGGCAACGATGCTCCAGCTCCAATTCTAGTTCATCCTTGCGTCGACGCAGTCTCTCGTTCTCCATGCGCAGTGTATCCAATTCCTTCTTGACACTATCGTAGCCATTCTCACTTGGAGGTGGATCACTCAACGACTCCTGCTGTCGCATATTCTGCATCTCACGCTCCAGTGTCGAGCACATCTCCTTGTAGCCCGTCACGGTTCTCTCCAGCACCTCCACACGGTAGCGCATCTGCATGTCGTTGGTCATTTCGGCTGTGCTGGCATTGGTCATGGTCAGATCCTTGTCAAAGTTCTCCAGCAGTTGCTTGTAGAAGTCGCGCTCCTTACACACAATGAGCAACTTCCGCTGCAGTCGCTCCCTGAAGCTCTTGTGGCGCTTGAGAATGGCATTCATGTCCTCAATGTTCTTCAGATACACCGCGCACTTCTGCTCTAGTTCACGCACAGAGGATTGGAGGTGTTTGCTGTCCGAAACGGCAGTTCCCTTCTCAGCCACACGCACAATGTCGTCCTGCAGCAACTGTTCGATGCGCGTGCGCAGCGCCATGGGACTGACCAGCGTGTTGGCCAAGCAATGATCCTGTGCCACCTTCACCCACTCCTTCAACTCCTGCTCCATGTGGGTGAGCTTCACCTGCAGTGCGGCGGCCTCAGCGCGTGCGCCTTCCTCCCTGTCCAAACGTGTCTTGTAGTCATGCACCTGCTCCTCCAGCAGCAGCTTGTCCCCTATGAGGGAGTTCAGCTGCTTGTTGTTGGCCCTCAGTCGAACCAACTCCGCTTGCAGCTCAGGCACGCTCAGCAGACGTGCCTGTGATGTTTTCGTGACCTCCTTCCAGTCACTGTACGACTGTATTTCGAACTCCAGCTCCTTGATGCGTGCATTCGCCGTCTCCAGGCTCTGCTGCTGCATCTCGTAGTCGATCTTCAGCTGATCGTAGCTGGTTGCAGTCTCTTTATACTCATCGTGTCGGCGTCGTATGCTTTCGAGCTCGGTTTGTGTAGCCTCCAGCTCCAGTTCGGCACGTTCACTGATCCGCTTGTATTCACTCAGCTCGTTGTTAATCGAATATTGCACTTCGCGGGCATCCTCCTCCAGTTGCGTCTTCTCCTGCTCGGCCAGAGTCAATGCCGCTTCGTATTTGAGCTTCTGTTGGTCGAACTCGGACTGCAGGCGATTTGCCTCTTGGCGGGCAGTGTGTTCCCGCTTCCGCACCACCTGTAGATGCTTCTCCATCTCGGCTAGCTTTTCACTTGTGTAATCACATTGCTGCTTCAGCGCAGACACTTTACTCTCCGCCAGCGCCACTGCGCCACGCTGCTCCTTGGCCTGTTGTACGAGTTTATCCTGCAGTTGCGCCACAATTGCCTTTGTCTCAATCAGTTCGGCGCGCAACTTGCGCGTCTGCCATGGCCCGAGGGGATCGTTGAATGAATTGTTTAAAGATGTCGTGCTGGCATTGAGGCTGCCATTGAGTGAGTCATTGTTCTCCAGCCGACGTTTCTTTGGCACTAAACAATGCACAACACAATATAAATATTATTAAATATATATCTCATTCATGCCTTTCTCTTCTTCTTACCTATCACGGACTCCTCTTCGGTAAACGACATTGAAAGCCGGTCGAAACTGAGCTTCTTGGGCGCTGAATGCGTGATGCTGTCATTGAAACGTGACATTAAGTTGTCCAGACTATTTCGTACTTCATCCATATTAGAAAAATTGGGTTTATTTTATAAGTTTTGGTTTTTTGTTTGGCGTTGCTAAAATATGAAGACCGACAATGTATGCTAGTGGTGGGAGAACTGTGATTTTCTGCCTAAAATGTGGCGGTTTGTCGATATCAATTTCAATTCGTAATGTGGCGGTAAGTCGATGCGTTATCGATACCTAAAATATATATCGAAACGTATGTTGGGCAAACAAGTTGGCAGCCCAGCTTGGCAAAATGGCGCGTTATATACAAATGTTTTACGGCTTGCCATATTTTAAATATAAGTATAATACGATAAATTACTCTGTGAAGCTGCCAACAACACTTTATGGTTACAACATCATTAATTTCAAGCAAATCCCTTAGCATAACGTAACATTTCAATCATTTTAAAATAGGCGTGCAAAAATAAAGTGATAAAATTTGTGCTTATGATTTATTTGGCTTGTGTGTGTTGGAGAGGGGGGTGTGCAAGGGTGTCCTGTATGTGTGGAGGTAAGGGAGTTTACTTGTGTGTGTGCGTGCCGTGCCGCTGCCTATGGCTCTGTTTAGGCCCATGAAAAATGAGCGCATTAAATTTTATGATATTGTTTGGGCCTGTCATCAACTTTGGACCAAAGCACACACAAGCTGCCCGCCTTTCTCTCGCACACACACTCACCGCCCACCCCTTTCTCTCTCTTTCTCTCGCATGATGCGCCTCTTACGCACGGACGACAAACAAGTGCCAAAGTTCAAAGTCAAACAAAAAACCCAAAGCACATACACAGGCGCAAATACACACACACATGCATACATATGAATTGGCAGAAATCGGCGAGCGGCTTTTCTTTTACACTTACCTGGCACCTCCCCCCCTGCGCTGCCAGCACAGCCTGACCAAAAATTTTCCATATTGAGGAAAACTTGGGAAATTGACCTGGGACAAGACGTAGGCGCAGTTGGCAATGTAAACAAAGGAAAACTCCAAAGAAATCCTCGTGTCTGTGTGTGTTTTGTTCTGGCAATTTTGTGCGCAGCTTATGTGTGGGAGGGGATGGGGGAAGTGTGTGTGTGTGCGGTGCGTGGGCTTAACTTTTTGCCCGTTGTGCACTTTATCAAAGCTTAGCACCTGACAATTTGCCATGAAACATGCGGCCATTTTTTCCTCTCTCTTTTCTCTGTTTCCCGCACTCTCTTAACATACGTTCATGTATGTGTGTAATGAAAATGCCATCAAGTGCTTTTCATTCTCCGCATTTGCTTTTGTTGTGTTCCTCTTCGCACACACACACAGGTGGCGAATACTGTCAGCTGTTGTTGTTGCTGTTGTCTCCCTCTCTCCGTAGCTCGCTCCTTGTGTATGAGTGAAGAGTACTTTGGTGTCATAGCTGCAGCTTAATGGGCAGCGCTGCCTCTGCTGCTGCCTTTGAGATGGGCAACTAATTAAATTAAATCCGATTACCTGTCAGTTCTTCGTGGCTGAAACTTGCTGCGCATCCATATCGCGCGGGATAAGCGCGAGCGCATTTCTGCTGACTCGCTTTACCTGAACATATTTGAGCTAATTAGCATAATAAGCTGCTCATAATTGGTTAATCAGGTGCTCAAGAAATACCAAATAAAAATACCAGCTATTTACACTCACATTCATGCGTATTTCCCCAGAATCGACTTGAATTGCACCACACACACACATGCAGACTGTGTGTCACGCATAGGGCATGCAACAGGCGGAATTTACGTTCTATTTGGGATTTTTTAGGGGGTTGTTTGTTTGGAGCGCGCGCGTTTCTTTTCGCAGAATTTCCGCTGACTCACAAATCTGCATAAAATTTCGCCAGGGACTTGCTGGAATTTTCATGAGGCATGCCACAAGTTCTGGCCACAAGCCGCAAGCTCGCTGTCGCCAAGTTGTTCATTTAGTTCTCAGTGCAGTTTGCTGATAGTCGTTACCACAGTCGCAGTTGTTCCTAGAAAGTAATCTTACTGTGCGATAATTGATTTCGATAAGTGTTGAAATCTGCTCTGCCCGTCTCAAGAGAGTGATCTTTCGGTGCAATAATTACTTTCGATAAAAGTTCGCAGCTACTCTGCAAAAAGAGTTACCTTACATTGTGATAATTAATATTGATAACAGTTGCTGCCGCTGCACATAACAGATTGTGCTCTCTTTTAGCACCGAGTGGGTAAGTGCATCTCTAACATCAATAATTGATTTCAGTTCGAAGTTGCTATTGCTATCCCTGTCACACTTGCAGTCTGAACATAGCGCATCTCTAACACGTAGTGCGATAGCAGCAGCAGTTGCGCTGCCCACTTAAATTCGCATCTTGCGATTTAATGGTTGGAAATGCCATTCACACATACGCGCAACACACACACACACGCAGACAGTGTCGAGGGGAAAGCATTTCAAATGCACCTGTTAACCGTTTGGAAAATTTATGACTTCCTTGCTGCAGTCACGGAACTGTGTGTTGGTCTTCTCTTTCCTCCCCTCTCGTCTTCTTATTCTATTGTCTGCCGTTCACTTGCATTTTGCTTTTGTTTTTGCTCACACTGGATAACGATAGCAGTTCCTGCTGCCACGTCCCCAAGTGTGCTAAGCTGCCAAGTGCAAGGACATGCACATGCATGCTCAGCACGTGTGTGTTTTCCTGTGTCTGCATGTGTGTGTGTGTGTTTGTGTGGGTGTCGGTGTCCTGAGCAAGCAATAAATAAAATCAACAATGGCTAATTGCAAGCACAGCCATTTGTACAAACAAACAAGCAAGCAACACACAGACACACACATTAACAGAAGCACACACAAGTACACTTACTCACACACACAGGCACATAAAGCGCATTATGCAAGCGTCTAAGCGCCTAGTTAACCTATTGCACCTTACAACCTGCATGAGCCGGCCACAACACAAAGAGTAGTCGACTTGCAAATACCCTGTACACTTTACCATTTCCACTTGTTACTCTAGACAGCCGCCTGGTGCTGTCACTTACTCAACTCCCCAGTTAAATTCACCATTAGTTCACACTGGTAACCGATATACCGCAGCTTGTCTGAGGCATTCACTTTCACACTAGCACTGCCTGCAGGCAGCTAAACTAAAGAGAGTGTGTTCTAGCGTGGTGGGTTTGAGGCTGTGAGAGCCTGAGAGAGCGGCGCACGTTTTGCTCTCTTTGCCAGTTAACACAGCCGGTCCCGGCAGCAGCAGCTACATTGCATGCCAACAGGCGCCCACTGACAATTCACCACTTTAAGAGAATATGCCATGTACCTATCGATATGTTGTAAGTGAGGCAGCACTAAATCGATAAATGACAGCGAGGTTGTGGCGCTAGGCTGCCAACTATTTACATAAATTTAATGTGGTATATTTATTAGCAATTAAATATTATAGTTAACATATAACATAATCATGTGATGTTATTAATATTTTTATGTTAATTACACAAGAATAGTGTGTACTTATAATACATAAATTTAATTGTGCTTTTCAAAAACGATACCTATCGTATGTGCTTTTCGATAACTTACAACTGTCTATCGATGTTGTGTGTTGTGATTTTACTACGAGTTCACTGCGCGCTCTTCCATGAATTTGTAATTGAAATGGCCGCGACGCGACGAAGTGCTTGCAGTGCGTAGGCGGTTGTCGTAGACTGACGTCGTGGCCCAAGCACGTGCTACGAGTGCGGCGCGTGCAACGCTACTACCACCAACACCAACACCAACAACAACAACAGTAGTAACAACAACACACAGGCAAACGACCACAGCAGCATCCAAAGTAGCAGCAGCAACAACAAGCAGAGCCAAGGAACGAAAGACACAAAGAAGACGGAGGGGGGGCACTTAAATAAGAAGAGTATGCGGAATATGTATAAAGTTGCTTTGCTATTTATATTAAAGTAAAGAGAGATTGGAAAACGTGAAAATTCCTCAGCATTTTTATCAAATGAAATTCAAAGACAGCAAATTACTTAAGACAATTATGTGAAAGTGAATAAGTGAACGCGAGTGATTGAGTGAGAGTGACAATAATTAAATATTTAAGTAACACAAACTTTGCACCTTGTTATTTGCACCTGGAAGACGATGACAATAATGAAACAAACCAATTGAGAAGAAGCCAATCAAATTTAATTTACTTACGTATTTAGAGGGTGGCAAAAAAGTAATTATATATACATACAGACACACTCACACACACACACAAACACATAAAGACATTTGAATTGAGAGAAGGCGAGCAAAGCCAACAACGTGTCGAACGTTTACGCAAATAATACTAAACAAAGAATAAAATCAGCGCAGCGCCAAAAAGTAGGCAACGATTGCGAGGCTGCTGCGACGAAGCCCGCAAAACGCAAACAGGATACTTAAAATATCAAGGCAAATACGCACACACACACAGACACGCACGCACAAGGAGCAGAAGCAAAACAAAAACGCACAAGTGTGTGTGCGAGGGAGTGTGTGTGTGTGTGAAGGAGTGTGCCACAGGGGCCCGTCAACTAAAAATATATTGTGCGCTTCATATTTTTGGACCCGCTGCACGCTTGGCTGCTCGACACGGCGCACGGGAATATACACACGAATACGTATATAAAAAAGCCACAAGAAGTACAAGAAGAAGAGCTGGAAGAGGAGGAGAAAGAGAAGAAGTAAGCAGTGGAAAGCGTACGCTGCTGAGGTGTATTTTGGGAGAGCCTGCGGCAGGCGATGCTGAAACAGACGTCGCCTGTGTAAGGATGCCAAATGCCCAGGCTCAAACAGAAGAGATTGATGCTGCCAGTCAACGCACAAGCAACAACAATAACAACAATAACAGTAGCAACAACAATAACAACAACAACAACAGCGACAAGCGACAACAACAAACGACAACCGCCGAGCGCCATTCAAACAGCGATTGAGATATGTAAGTAAAGAAGGGGGAAAGGGAGGGAGGAGGAGGAAGGGAAGGGGTAGGATACAAAGGAGGAAGAAGGTGAAGAGCAGAAGGAGGAGAAAGTGAGGCACAGAGAGGGAGCTGGAAAGAAGTAAAGGGGAGTGAAGTAAAGGAGCCGAGTAGGGCAGGGTGTCTGGGAAGAAGACATGGCTAAAGACAGCCTAGACATATATAGTAACAACATGTGCTTGTATCGAGCAAATCAACTGACATATCCTTTAAGCAAGGGCTAAAGCAGCAGCCAGGGGAAGGTGGAGAGGGGGGCTGCTCTACCCTGACGGAACAGGGGAATTTGAAATGCGATTTCCATATGCAAATGTTGCGAGAGGAAAGCTTTATGCATATTTTTACAGCATTTAAGTGTGAAATGATGTGTTAGCGCATTATTTGACTTAGCCAGAAAAAATGCTAAGCCTCACAAGCGCACTCACCCGCACACACACACACAAATACACACACACACACCACGAGACACGGGGCAGGCGTAAGACAACATGAAATCTGTAAACTCTGACAGAGTTGAAGTGGCAACAAACAGGGCAGATACACACAGAATTAAACACACACACACATACACAGGCAAAAGAAATACATGCACGTGGCTGTGTGTGTGCGTGTGACTTACAAGAAAAAACACTTATACGCCACGTTGAACGTGAAACGGTCGCAAGTTTTATCAACTTGTGCGGGCTGCGCTGCTTGGCTCGGACGCTGCAAACTCAATTTGGCATTTAGGCAGGCAAAAGCACAACAAATACACAATAAACACGGGCACACACACAGACACACACTGTTACATACACAGTAAGAGATACACAGCGAGCCCAAGTCGAAAATCGATTGTGATGCTGAGGCAAAAACAAAATAACTGCTCCATAAAGACCCCAACACAACAATATACAGCGCTACTTTTCTGTGTTTGTCTCTGTGTGCGTATGTGTGTGTGTTGGTGTGTGTGTGTGTGTGTGTGTGTTTGGGGGCCAACTCAATGCTCAATCAGGCAACAGCTACACGAGTTTGTAAGCCGCTTTCTGCATTTACTGCACAGGGCAGCCCCCCAACAACAACAATTGATCGGGCACAAAACCTCGTTGAGACCCCCTTTCAAGACCCCCCTCCCTCGTTGCCTCTCTCCTGCATTCTCCACTGTCTGGACCCGGGCAAAATTTGCATAGCATTTACCCAATCACGGCGCATTTCAAAGTGGTCGCGTGGTCGCATTTAATGCAAAATCAATTAACCAATGTCTACTGTGGCCCAGACAGACGCTGCAGGCGATAGACAAACATTGCCAGCTCCGTTAACTTTTCAAGCAAAATCTATCTATAGATAGATCCGCAATAAATTGACAGGAATTAGTCGTAAATTGCAAGAGTAATGGGTAGAATACGTGCTAGATTGATGGGCTTATCGGTATACAACTTTAACTTGCTTATTTCACTGTTAAATAACAGTTCAAATGTTGAAAGAAAGAAAAATATACTGGCAGTTAACCTCTTTCTTTACAGGGTATTTAGCAACAGCGCTCACTTACAGATCATTTGTATTAACTGCATATAGATCACAGCACCAAGTTTGCTACCGTTCTACCTTGTGGAATACCTTTTTAACATAGTTCTGTTAATGAATAGAAAATATTGGAATAGCTTTAACATTCTGTTGGTCACCATCAGTTCAACTGTTAGGTGTAGTCTGTTAATGGCTATGTTGATCAACAGACAAATGTTAGCTTAAGTCTGTCTCAGGCTGTAAATGTTACGGGCTATGTAAAACAACAGTGAACTGTTAGTACAAGCTAGTTAGTTTCGATTAACTGTTAGTTAAACTTGTTCTTAGCTATGTAAATTAACAGACAAATGTTAGAACAAGCTGGTTGGATTAGCCCAACTTTTAGTGAAGGTCTTTCAGAGGCTGCAAATGTTAATGGCTGTAATATTAATTATTTAACAGCACACTGTTAGTTAAATTCTGTCTAAGGCACGAATGTTAATGTCTCATGTTTGTCTGAGGCTGCAAATGTAAATGACTAAGTTAATTAACAGTCCACTGTAAATTAAAGCAAGTCTTTGGCTGTAAATGTTAGTTCCCATGTTAATTAACAGTCAGCTGCTAATTCAACTCTCACCCAAGCTGTTAAACTCAATATCCTTGTGCATTAACAGTCAACTGTTAGTCTGAGGCTGTTAACTGAGTTACTTTCAACGCTAAGCTGCCCGCTAACACTCTCCACCCCTTAACAGGGTAGCTGCAATGCAAACTCAACTCTTGCTGTCTGCAAATCGTAAAACAAACTTTTCTCTGAGTTTCAAACTCGAGCAATTATTTTTTGCAGCATAAAAAGGGCGAAACTTGCCGCCGTCTGCAATGCTTTATATTGAGCTATTGTGTCGACTTTAAGCAGCTTAAAAGCTCATTGCAGTGTAAGAGTGTGTGTGGGTGTGTATGTGTGTCTGTAAGCGTGCGTGGGCTTTGAGGTAAGCAAGGAGTCAACTACAGTTAGAAGAATGAATGAGAATACGAATGAAATAATTAGACAAGGTTCATTAGTGGCGACAAAGAGGTATTTGAGGTAGAGTAGAGTAGAGTATAGTTGGGAAGGTACAAGAGTGAGTAGGAGAGAGATGTATAGAGTGTAGCGTAGAGCTGAGTAGGTAGTGCAGAGCTGAGGCAACTTCTGATAGTGCCTCACTGGCGCAGCCTGACAACCGCGCCCGATTAGAAGTTTCTAATTGTTTTCGGCATTTAATTAAGTTGCAAATTCGTTTGATATGATTTTAATGAAACGATAAGTCAGGCAGACCCAGCAATGCAGACTATACACACGGAGAAAGGGGAGAAGAAGGAAGAGAGAGAGAGGGAGGGAGGGGTACTCGTAACTAGACAATTTAATGCCAGTAAATTGCGCACTCGACCGCAGCAGTGAAGAGGAATTTTCCGTCTGCTGCAACTTGCGGGAGGGATCTCTGTGTGCGTCCTTCGGTGCACAGTCCAGCCCAGCAATCTGTTCTGCTGCTATCGCACTAGCCACAGACTGTGCCGAGAGCCATAGAGAGAGAGAGAGAGAGAAGTGAGGGGGCGTGGCTGTGTTCAGGCAAGCCCATAAGTCGTCCTCAATGCCAAACCGTGCTGTGGGTTAAATGCGTTTTGTGCTGCCCAGCAACGAATTGAAATCTAATTAAAATCTGAGGTGCGCATAATAAATGCAATTGAAATGCGCGTCAGAATTTATGCTCCAACTTGCCAAACACACACACACACACACACACACTACACACAGACAGAGGCAGTTGCATATGTCTGCAAATTGTACTTTGCCGATTCATACGCCCCGTGGTACAGGGCAGAGTAAACTGGCAAAAGCGTTCGAGTACAAAAATCAATTTCCGTTCAAACAGTTGGCCGGGCATAGTCTGAACAAACACACACACACACACACATACACAGATTGTGGCTAAAACAGAGAGCGAAATTGAAATGTGGCAAATGAAACACAAGCGCTTAATGGTTAGCTCCATGTCTGTGCCAGCAAAGCTGATAAATGTAACTGGCTAACGGACCCACAACATACACAATAGACTCAGTGACTCCCCCACTGACTGACTGACTGACTGAGCGAAGGAAGGAAGCAAGAAGCCAGGCACTGTCTCTGCTTCAGTGCACACGCGCTGCGCTGAGCTGAGCTGAGCTGGCCGCATGTGGCATCCTGGTTGACGAGCACGCGACTTGCCCAGAGCGACATCTATCAACACATTTCGACATCCTGCCTTGTCCTAGTCGCTATCTTGCCACACACACACACGAGCACACACACACACACACACTCCCTTCTCTCTCTTCTCTCCCTTCTCTCTCTTCTCTCCACTGCCAACTGGATTCATTGCTCGCTCAGGCATCATAAACCTTCGCCACGTGCCACATCTGAAACAAAGCACTAGTTCAGCCAGTTCTGGCAGCAGTTCCTGCGTCCTAGCGTCAGGCTATGCTGCCGTCCGTTCGTCACTGGCATCAGTCCATCAGTTAGTCAACGTTGGCGCCTTGACTAATGAAAGTAAAGCTGCCAAGCGCGCTGTCGTTGTCATCATCAACGCGGCCAGCAACTGCTGATCAAAATGTAAACTGAAAAAGACTAGAAATGTGGTCAATGATGTTGCTCACCATGATGATGATGATGATAATGATGATGAGCATAGTGTGTTGCCTCATAATGAGCTTGACTGTTGACAGTAACTACGCATAACTTGTGCCTGCCTGCCTGTGTTTAAGTAAATTGCCTCTCTAAAACAAGGCGTACTTATTAAAAATTTAAAAGCGCACAAAGCAAATTGGTAAACACATCACAAACTTATTAAGCACGAAGGAGCAGAGCTTGGACGAATGGCAGATACGCTAACTATGGGAGGTAGAGCATTCTAGCTGATGTAGAACTTGCCAGATGGTGTAGTATACAGAAAACTGGAAGGAAATGCAGAGAGAAGACAGTTAAAGCAGGTTAGCAAACTTCAACTGTATGCGAAGCGTATATATGAAGATATATGATATAGTTTTCCTAGGTAGTGGTCTAACTATGAGATACAGAATTTCTAGATTTTTCTAACTGTTTCAAATATATAAAGTATATAAAGTACTTGATGTGGATGAAGAGGAGAGATAGTTGAAGAGGCTTTGCAAACTTTAACTTTAAACGAAGCTTACAAAGATATAGAAGAATATATGATATGGTATTCAAAACTATATGTCTATATTATACAAAACTTCCCAGTTGATCAAGCTTGCTCTAAGTATATAGTAAACTTGAAGGAAAGGATGAGGAGAAAGAGTAGCAGAAGCTTTCCAAAGTTTAACTTCAAGGGAAGCTTAGCAAGGAAAATTTGAGTTGAAGACTGCCGAATTGGCCGTCTAGCTATGATATATAGAACTTCATAGATGATCAACTAATTTTTTACATAGAAAACTTAAAGGAAATCAAGAGTTGAATAAGCATTCCAAACGCTAACTTTAAGCAAACATTTCCAAGGTATGATTTAGTATTCCTGATTGGCAGCTTATGACTTGCAGCACTTTCTAGATAAACAAACCTATTTTAAACAACTTTTACATATAGACAGCACTTTCCAGATGAACAAACTTACTCTAAGTTAAACTATTCTAAAACGTCGAGGAAATTAAGAGTTCAAGAATCTTTCTTAACTTAAAAATCAAGCTAATTTTAAGAAAATATATGATATAATAATCTAGCTATGTCTAGCTATGAAATATGTATGTATAGAACATCCCAGATGATCAAATTGTCCCTAAAAATCTTTCACCTATAGAGATCTTAAAGAAAACTAACAGTGGAAGTGGCTTATCAAACATAGGCTTCAATCAAAGCTGATTAAAAGAGACACATATGCATATGATATACCATTCTGAACTAAGCAACTGATATGCTCAACATTCAATACACAACATCCGCACTAAAATCAAGAATATTCGATGCAAATTTCCAATAAACACAAGAGCAAAGCTCAATTTCTGCTAATTGAACTTTAATCTCTGGCATAAAGGAAGTCAATTAAATGTTGTTTAGCTTATTTACAATCAATTAGTTTGCTGTATTTCCCCATGAGAAATTGTAAATTCTAAGGAAAAGCTTTATTGGCAGTTTAATTACTAACATAGAGAGCTCAGATTTCTCATGAATTTCAACTAAGTGCAGTTTTCTTAGGTGTGAACTAACAGAAATGAGACTCAAACCACTCTCAAGAGATACGCACACACACACACATGCAGACAGTGCCTTTGCTGGGCTTAAGGGGAATATCCGGAAAATTTCGTTTCGTTAGAATTCAAATTAATCGCATTTCCGTGAATTTCTCTAGCTAAAGGCTGATGCTGAATAAAGCTCGTTAATCTCGAGTGCACTCACTTGACGCCTGGTGCGATTGCTTCCCGGAATTGTGGCAAACACACACACACATATGTACAGTATCTGTGTGTGTGTGTGTGTGTGTGTCTGGAGCAGACTCAGGTTACACGTGCTTATCAAGTTGAGTTGAAGTAAATCAATTGATGGCCTAATCCGCAATTGTGTGCCGCAAACTTGCTCTAAACATACACACAGACACACAAGTCCATCAACACACACATACACACACGCACACAGACGCGCGCGACATCACTCAGACATGTAAAGCGAACATGACAATGCGAAATCTTTGCGGATTTCCACAACGACCACTATTTGCTCCCATGTGGTAGAGTAATAGAGAACAAGAGTGAGCAGGGAGTGGGAGGGCAGAGAGTGAGAGGGCGGGGCTTGTGTGCATAGCCATTCGGTAACGCCCTATTGCCGCCCATTTGTGAGCACAATTTTCTGCATTTCACTCATGTGCAAATCAAACATGACAGCTGAGTGGCAGGCAAACACATTCATAGACCTTCCAGACGACTCAGAATCCTGAACTAAGTCCCGAGTCCAGAAAAGACCAGGAGAGACCAGGCCAAACGGCATTTAACGGCATTCAATTTCATTTGCTCACACACGCACATCTTTCTAGCCGATCGCAGCCAACGGAAATGAGACGAAATGAAAGTGGGGTCCAAATCGTAGCTTGCTGCTCCCCTTGGCATATAATAATGTTGATGTTGATGATGATGATGACTGTCACTCGTTGACACGCCTATTGAATGTAAACTCAAAATGAAAACAAGTTGAATTGCTTTAGCTGTGGCAAAGCTGCGTAGACGAACTGGAAATACCTCGTGAAATGAATTAACTTAATATTATAATAATATAAATGCTTATTATTGCGTTATTATTCAATTTAATTAATTTAATATATTATTTAAATTAAACTACGCTGTCTATGGCTAGCCAATCGATCCTTAACAGCGCTGTATTAAGCCTCAAGTTCATGGTCAATTTCTAATTTTAAATGCCGTCCTGTAAAATGCCAGCATTAAACAGAGTTACTCATTATGGCTTCTATTTAACTCAACAGCTATCGATATTTCATTGTTGTTTAACAGCGCTATGTAAAGTTAACATTACGTGTTGATTGGCAACTACTAAGCGGCAACTTCTGTTAATTTACAGCAGAGCTTACAGCTTGATTTAAATTTAACAGTCTAAGCTATCGATGTTAGTCACTAACAGCGCTCTGTTAAGTCTGCAGTATCTCCCAGAACTGTACGCTGCTAAGCGCCATCTAGTGAAACTTCAGCTTAAAGCAGACTTACAAACATTTTTCATATGCAAGCAATCGATATGCAAACGATCTTTAACAGCGCTTTATTGAGTTAAAATTTTGTGCTGAGTGGCGACTGTTAAGCATCAGCTTTAAACAGACTTACTAAAGATGGCTACGATTAATGCACAATGGTGAGTGTGGTGGAGTTGTTCAACTGATCTTTAACAGTGCTATGTAAACTTAACAGTTCTAGACTCATGCTTACTGTTAAAACCCCATCTTCTGTTAAAAACACGAACAATCGTTTGCTATCGATATTAAACAAGGCTCAGTTAAGTTACAGCTTCACTGTAAATAAAAGTTCTGCAATTCAATACGCAATAAGTGAAATGTAAAATATTTAACCAATTAATATACCCCTCTTGCATTGCGCCTTGTTGCGTGGTATAATCAAATCAGGCAGCGGATGTAGGCTACATTGAGTTTCACCTTATACAATACTCGTAATAGTGGCCAGCTGCATGATGGGGTCACCTCCACACGCACACCTAAAACAGCAGCAGCCAAACGTAATACAATCAGAGAAAGAGAAAGAGGCAGAGAGGAAGAAAGTAAAGAAGAAGAAGAGAGAGAGAGAGAGGGGAAGGGGTGAGTTTTGAAATTTTTAACAATTTGCCTTTGACTTGAAAGACGCACAGTCATGAGCATCTAGTTGGATTTTCATTGGCGCCATTTGTAGCACGCGCACAACAACAAAGCAGCGACAGACAAACACAAAGCACACACACAACACACACACTCACACAGTAGCACACACACATGCAGGTTGACACAATCGCACAATCACATTATGCCGCACAGCAGCGCATTTCTGATTGCACAATTACTTACAATGGTTCATTTTGCGTGTGTACGTGTGTGTGCCTGTGTGTGTGCATGTGTGTGTGTGAGTCTAATATCTCGCTTGCTAATTGTATGGGCGTGCCAGCGTCTGTGTGTGTCTGTCTGTGTATATAGTATATGGCAAGGAATTTCTGCTTGTCATTCCGTTACGTAAAGCTGCCGTAGACATTTATGTAATGCCATTTGTAGTCAGTGTGTGTGCGCGCACTTCTTGCCATAACTGTAGCCGGTTAGTCAGCGTAATATTCACCTTTGAAGTGCAACCGGTTCTCGGTTCATGTGTGTGCTTGTCTGTGTGTGTGTGTTCTATTTGTTATTTTATGCTCTCTTTGTCTTTCTGCTGCCATTGTGCGCACAAAAGGCTGCTACGAACTGATGTAACTGCTCGTATCACCTGCAAAGTGTGCATAGGGATAAAGTAGATTTATCATAAGGTAGAGGCGAGCTCATAACTTGAGTGATATTATAAATTTTGTACGAAATTTGGCCTACAATTGAAGCAAATATGTAGAAATAAACTTGGAAAACCTTTTAATTGACTGTGTTAATAAAAGTCTTATGAATATGTCATTTATTAAAGACAGGATAAGGCGAATTTATGCATCTATCAACTCTCTGGTTCCCACGATCACTTGCATAATATCTATTGCCGCAAGAAAGTTTCTAGAATAAATAAAAATTGTAGGAAATATGCGAAAAAGACTTGGGTATAGATTTTAATTGACTGTAAATTGAATATATAATGTTTCATTTGCCTTATACAAGATCGACCAAGTTGACCGTATTTGGCTTCTTTGTCTTAGGTATAGCCATGTTGGTACTTTTGCTATGTGGAGGCTTTATTGAAGAAGACTGCTCTGGAAGGTTTATTCTGCTAGACCCTGGGTCTTCTTCTGCTCCCTCTGAGTTGCAATTCTCTTGAACAATTCGTCATTGGTATTTTCTTCTGCAGCTCAATCGCTCTGTTATAGAGCCAGCTCTAATTCTGCGTGCCGAATGCGGAAAGCAGCAAAGATTAGAATTCATAGAAATTAAGGCTTGCTTTATTCTTTGCAAGCAATATTAAGTATACCTATAGGTGTACAGTATTGACTCTTTGTCTCCCTTTACATTAGAGCTGTGCTTTCTGGTAATTCTTAGTTTAAACATGGGAAAACATTTTATATGACTGTACAAATGTAAGGCTTATGAATACATAAAGACAAATTAAGGATATTTGCTTACTAATATGCCTTATAGCACCATAGTTAACCTGTTTCATTTATGCTCCATGCAATATATTCAATTTTAAAAGGAAAATGAAACAACTTTGCCTTTATCCCAGCAAGCTGAACTATATTCTACTGCAACTACTGGCAGGTTAATACAATATTGTATATACCTAAGTTATGCTGGTCTTAGCCACAGCAGGAAGCTTTGCCTGCCCCCCTTGGGGCCTGCCTGCAAGTTACCTGTGCGCTGTGCGGTGGACTGTTGCACAAACTAATTAAATGCGCACACATAATTTATGAGCGTCGCGAATGAAAGGAAAATAACTTGCAGCTTGCTCATAAATTTAAATTATGCCCGCTGCCTGCCTTAGCAAAGCAAACAAACAAAAAGCGGACGCAGAAAAAAAAGAGAGAAGAGAGCTAAAAATTTTACGCATAGCTGCACTCACACTTAGACACTCGGACTAGGACTGCGACTGGCACTTAAAAGCACACACACACACACACACATACACACTGTCGCACACACACATAGACTGGCTCACACGTTGTTGAAATTTTTCATGATGCTTTTTTTTGCTGCTCCTCTTTGCCTAGTCGGCTGACAGGGCACAGTAATGAAATTCCAAGAAGCTTGGACCACAAGCGGATGAGGAAATATGCCAGAGGGAGGAAGAAAGAGACAGAAAGAGAGAAGAGTCAAGAGAGAGAAGAACGAGTAGGCACAGTGTGAGGTAACTTCCTCTCTAGAATTTGCAAACTGATACCGTAAAAGGAGTAAGAGATTATAGGACAGGAGGAGGTGGTTGAAGATTGAGTGAAGGCTTCATAGGGGCGGGCAGGATTATTAGGACACACGTCCAAGCTGAAGCCGCACCCATGTCACTCATGATTGCTGATGCCTTGTCCTTGTTGCTACAGCTGGTCAGAGAGGAGAGTGTCCTCATCTATCAGTCCAAATAAAAAGGAAGGTCCAGTCCAGCAGGATGCTGCCAAGACAAATTAAGCAATGGCCCCCAAGGCAATTTGACGGGCATTTTGGGTAATTGGCCCAGGCTCGCTTGCATAACTCACACACAGCACAAGCATCGAGCCTGCCCCAAGCGATGCTCATGTGTTGGCATTTCATATACGTTGGGGAAGATTATGGTTTAGAAAGGATTCAGTTTAGAGTGGAATCAGAGTAGTATTAAGCAAATACGTAGCATACTTTTTAGGGTAAACTTTAAATAGGGGAACTATGAGGGAAGTAAGCTTAGTTCGTAGCATACTTTCAAGCGCGCATAAAGTTGGTCAGTGCATATAGCCTTGTTTAAAGTGGAATCAGCAGTATTAAGCAATTATGTAGCATACTTATTGAGGCAAGCGTGAATATGAGCGAAATACCAGTTTCGTAGCATACATTTCAGCATCTCCAAAATACTTTGTTAAAAGAGGAATCAAAACACTTTAAACAATTATGTAGCATACTATTCAGGTTAGGAGTATATAAATATGGGATATATGTACGGAAAAAGCTTGCTACCAATTTCCTAGTATACTTTACAGCGCCCACAATACTTCTGCTTACGATTGCCATCTCATAATTTACTTGCGACTAATTCAATTTAACTCCTGGAGTGCTCACGCAAATAAATATTAAAAATGCATAGAAATTCCATATGAATGTGTATGCACGTTCCACACACACACACACACACACACACACACGCTGGCGCACACTGAAATTATATTTGCTTGGCATTTGTATGCCTAATGCCAATTCCAAACTCATATGAAGCATAAACTGTTTGCTTTTGTTGGGCGAGTTCTTTTGCGACGCAGAAGCAGAAGTAGGCAGAAGGGGGAGGAGGAAGAGAGGGGAGAGGGATAGGGGAAGGAGTACCCACTCAAGTGGTGGCAATGGGGCAACTTGTGTAGTCGTGGCAACATTATTTTCGGGTCCAGCTGCTCATCAGTCTAAGATAAACAGACATCAAGTACTTTAGCGTAGATCTAAGATGTAAAACTCTACTCGGATTGGGGGTCAGAGGTCGGAGGAGGGTCAAGACTTTGTCTAGAATGTGCCAAGTGTGAATTTCCCCAAGAAATTCTGAAATCCCAAACACAAATCGCAAATCACAAATCACTGAATACACACAGCAGTAAAAATTTTCCATTTGCGCTGCTGCGAGATTCAAAAGGTTTAAATTCCATACAAATGGAGGCTGCTTTCTTCTTGATTGCTTTGCCAAGCAATATTAAGTATACCTCTAGTTGTACAGCAGCCGACGCTTTGTCTTCTTCTGCGAAAATATTTGCACAAAGTTAACGCAGTAAATTACATTCGTTATATGGAAATGGCAAACGGAATTTCAAGTTAATCAGCAAGTTATTTGAGTCGGAGAGAGGCAACAGCAACAGCAACAACAACAAGGAATACAAGGACAACAGCAGCAGCATCATCGCAATGCGGGTCTGCTGCTGCCTTAGTTGAGTTGGCAAATATTTTCACTGGCATATTCAGTTCATGTTGCCAACAATGCAAATTGCAAAAGTAAATTTCGAATCTCGTTTTGTGGCTGGTTTTGTTTTTTTTCTCCTTTTCCAGGTTCATTAAGTAGTTAACAGAGTCAGGATTAGTGTGAGAAGTTGGTTAATGTGGTATAGTTGTTGTGAACTAGTTGTTATTAAATGTGGCATAAATATGCATGAATATGTTAACTTTTATCAGACTTGCAGCATTCATTACTTCGTCAAAGAACAAGCAAGTTTGCTTTGCTTTCTTGCCTAGTCTGATTGGGCATTGAATTATTGTGTTTATGTTACAAATATGTAAAATAATCGCTAGATTCTGGTATTAAATACCTTATACCTGTCTCAGGATATGTTGACGTTCTTTTTATTTATTCATTTATTAGCTTAGATCTGCAAATGATTTTTGTTTTTAAATCCTAGCCAAACTCTTGTGGTTAAAGTTTTGTTATTCATGTCAAACAAGTCTTTCTATCTCCCCTATAGTTAAGTAGTATAAAAATACACAATGAAACAACAATTAAGCAACAGTTGAGCGGCACGCGACAGTGGGATAACCTTCGACCTATGTTCCGGTGTAGTTTGTATGTTGAATTCATACACATATCCTTTCAAATTAATCTCGACAGATGGGAAAGAATATATATACTTTAAAGGGCCTTCTTCTGCCCGTTGCATAGATTTATGCACAGTTAGTAAACCCTTGTTTGACAATTTACAATGTTCGAAGGGTTTAATGACTGAATACATGTCAGAAATGTAAATATTAAATAAGATATGACTGTAAACAATGCTTAATGAGCTTAAGCTGCAACTGCCCTGAAAGACCTTAAGCCAATGTCTATCGTAAACCTATAGTACCGGCCACTAGTTATGAATACTTACTAAGGAACTACCCCCCTTACTTTACAAACCCCAAGCAATGTGTTTTATCATTTACTTTTTGTATAAGAAGTACGCAAATAGCATCAATCAGAGACCATGTAGATCAAGTAGAGACCATTGATAAGCATGATTGAAGTACTTCTGTAGCAACTCGAAGTAGTTTGGCTTATAGACAGCTCTAGAAGGACAAGAAACTTGCTGATTATTGGCTCAACATGACGAGTCAGCTACTTTAGTTCGACTGCGCTTGACAGTTTTCGATAAAGTGCATAACTTTCAACAAAATACCACGAAATGCGATTTATAAATGCTAATTTTTTCATAAATTTTCCGTGGAAAAATGAACTTGCAATGCATGTGAAAATTCCGGTAAAAAGTCACGAATACACACACAGACACAGTGCAGGCGACAGTCTGTCGCTACTGCTGCCTCTGTTATTGTTGTTGTTGTTGTTGTTGCTGTGTGCACTTGTCAAAGTTTGAATGAATCCTATTAGTGTCAATTTTCGTCCTTGACACATTATCAGGCAGAGCAGTTTGCTCCTCTGCACGCAGCGCGCTGTTGAGAGCACAAAAAGCGTGGGTAGACTGGCAGAGAGAGAGAGAGGAAAGGAGAGAGAGAGAGAGAGAGAGACAGTGAGACTGTGAGGCTGTTGCATTGGAGGCTTGGCTTGCCTGCTGTGTGTATGCATTGTCCTGATTTTTTCTCTCTCCACCTCTGCCTGCTCCTCTTGCATTTCACTTTCACCTGTTGCAGGCATCTCGCACTCTCTCTCTCTCTCCCCCTCCCTCCCCCTCCCTCCTTTGGCGCCTACTTAACATTGGAAATGAAAATTGCGAACTGGAAAATGCCGTCAATTTAGGTCGCATATGGAGAAACAGCTGCTGCTTCCTCACCTGCCACAGCCTTGCACACCTGTGTGCGTGCGCGGCAGGTAAACAGCTTAAAAGTTAATTATCTGGTTTATTGACTTGACTTTTTATTGATGGCAGCGACTCAATCTCAATCTCAATTGGGCACAGCCAGACAGGCAGCCCGGCTCGGTATCATAAATCGCTTCATTATGGACAAACAAGAGCAATAACAACAAGAACAACAACAACAATAAGAGGGGGAATGGAGATGACGACAGCTTAAAGCCGATGTCAACCACAAAGAAGACATCTGATTCTTGTGTATTATACGCTGACAGCTTTAAGACCCAACGGCTAACACAGTTTTCGACGGGGTGTGGGGGGAGGGAGGAGTGTTCGGGGTCTGGCAGTGTCAACAAATGAATATTGGGCAATATGAAAGTGGCTGACAATAAAGCACAGACAAACAGATTTGTGTGTGTGTGTGCCATACAAATATGACAATATTGCGATAATGAACTATAACTATTATGAGGCAAGTAGCGAGTGCAAGTGATGCGCGCGTGAACAGAAAGAAATATGGGAAATGGTTATTGGGAACTACTATAAAAAATCGATATACATAATTGAGAAACAAAAGTAAACTTTAAGTTTTCGCTGAAAAAAAGAGTTGATCGTATTGGAATTATTTGAAGTAAATTTAATTTAAATTTATTTAAGTAAACTAAATTGTTTAAACCTGAAAATTAGCTTGTTGATGTACTTTACATAGTCTACTTTTCAGCGCAACGGCAACTAAGCCAAATGACCAAAATGCACTGCCTACTTTTCAGCGCAGCATTTAATTACGCCAAATATCCCTTCGCCTGCACTTCCGTTTCAGTGAGCAGCAAAAACTGTAGCATACTTTCTAGTGCAATCACAATTTCCTGTGAATTGCCCAGCTTCCGCTTTCGCTGTGCATCATAAAGTGTAGCATGGTTTTCAGCGCAAGCAAAACTTTGCCTTTGAGGAACTTTTAATTCCCATGCAATTGACAGCTTAAATCTTAGCATACTTTTGAGCGCACCAAAAACTCTAATTACAGCTTAGTTTGCACTTACAGTGCTTTAAAAGAGGTTTTTAAAGGGTAAACTTGAACTTATTATACCCTTGACAATTGAGTATGGTCAGTACACACTAACATTGTTCCTAATTGACCCTACTAAATATGTGTTCCCATTGCTTGTAACTTCTTTATTCCCTCACAAGCACGAGCCGTGCACATCTCTAGCACCGTCTCTGTTTGACTCCACACCAACGCCAATGTCAATATCAAAATATTGCTCACTCTGCTCTCTCTTACACCCCCCTACCCACTTATCAATGCCCCCATGCAGAGCAGAGGCCAATGCCATTGTCCGTGGCGACGTTTTGTGTTATGTGCCCGGCTAATGGCATATCCATTAGACACAAAAGGCCAAATTGCGTGGCATGGCAACGTTTCCGTTGGCATCTCCCTGTTCCTAGTTGTGTGTGTGTGTTATTGCTGCATTGTCACATGAGGGAAGTGGAGAGAGGGCCGGAGTTGTGCCACAAAGTGTGGCACATTGAGGCATTGCATAATTGATTTTTATTCATGTGCCCCCGGCGATCTACACGTAGTTCAAATTTGTTATGCACAGCATGCACAGTGGGTGCTCCTCCTCGTGTGTGCCCCTCTATGTATATGTGTGTGTGTGTGTGTGCCAAAAGTTTAGCCAACTGCTGCCCACTGATTAATTCACAACTTTTCTCTCTTCTATTTTTGCAGTTTGATTTCGCTTAATGACGCCGATTAAAACATGAACGCACTCGACATGAATAAACAATTTCTCAGCGTTACGCAGGATCCGCACTCGGCCGAGGCGCAACGCAGCCGCACACGGTAAGCACGGATTGAGTGCACTTCGAGTGTCATTCATACACTCACAGTCTCTACTCTCCACTCTCTCTTTGCAGTTCGGAACGCGCCTCCAGTCTGGCATTGCCACTCAACTCGTTGCTGGACTTCTACGACAAGCAGCAGGAGCAGTGCAAGTCGGTCACCCTGCTGCCCCTGCCCAGCAATGGATGCAACAACGGTGGAGCAGGTGGGGCCAACTATGGCGGCAGCAACAGCAGCAGCAGCAGCATTGTGCGGCGTCACTCCTCCCATTACTATCCCATGCTCGAGGACAAGCAGAAGCCAACGACAGCCAACGATTTGCTGGTAAGTAAAGCACGTGGAAAACCTTATGGCGGCAACTAAATTCCACTTGACAAGTTTTGCATGAGTAAGAAATCATTTCAGAGATGAGTTTTATAGCTGAAATTATAGCGAGCAAGCAAAGTAGCTGAAAAAGAAGAGTATGAAAAGGAAGAATATGCTAAAAAGGAAGTTCAAATAGGGGATAGTTAGATATGAAAATATGCTCTGAAACACTTACGAAGTTCTTGCTCTTTAGCCACATACGTTATTCCAGCTCTTAAACATGTATTTGGCTGTAAAACATTGTAAATCTGGCTATTAAACGTGCCTCTGCTTGAAACTAAACTTATTGTGCAAAGAATCCGTTAATGATTAAATATCTAGCCATAAAATGTGAAAATACTATAGATATAATATAAAAAAGCAAGCTAATTAATGCGCTGTATACTTTTTAACTTATTCCAACTCTAAAAAAACAGCTGAAAATCTGACTGTAAAATGTTCTCATACTGGCTAAAAAACGTACCACTGATTGAAAGTACTTCCTGTGCAAATAACCTTTTAACAGTCACATATCTAGCTATAAATATGCGTAGGATAAAAAAAAGCTAGCAAGGTAATACTCTGTATACAGATGCCTTATTTCAAATGTTAACCATGTGTATATTTGGCTATAAAACAGCGCAAATCTGGCTATAAAACGTACCTCTGACTCAAGCCCATATTTTGGTGCAAAGAAAAATAAACCAGTCAAATATCTAGCCTTTAAATGTGAATACACTTTACGTATTCCATAAAAAAATAGCTAGTTATTGGTCTAGCAAAATACCTTATTCTATGTGTTAGTCAGCTCTTAACCTGGCTATAAAATGCCCTAAATCTAGCTACGAAATGTAGCTCTGATTGATTCTCAACTTTCAGTACAAAGAATATTTCATTGATCAAATATCTAGCTATAGAAGATGCATATACTAACCATTTAATGTCAAAATGATAGCTAGTAAATGCTAAATATATGCACATATTTTTAGTCAGCTCTAAATCTAGCTACAACATTTTATAAATCTGGCTTTAAAGAGTTTCTCTGACTTAACTTAGAATTTATCTGCAGTAACACTTTAACTAATCGCACATCTAGCCACAAACAAGCTAACAGCTGTTTTGTCATGCATATAAAACTCATTTGCAGCTTTAAGTCTAGCTCTAAATAATGTCAGTTTGTAAAACTGGCTATAAATCTGGCTATAAAACGTTGCACCAACTCAATTTCAAGTTGTTGTGTAAACAATCTCTAACTACTTGCTTATCTAGCCTTAAAAGAACCAAAAAAATACACTGTCTTCTATTTGAGGCTCACTTTCATATGCCCAACTAGCTCTAAAAGGGCTAAATGCTCGCACTCAGTTCCGCTGTCGCTGCATTATTTGCAATATCGATGCATACAGTTTGCCAGCCTTCTTTCTGCCCTGCCCCGCCCTCCACTAGAGCTCTGCACACATTGCACAATGTCAGCCGCCAATCTCAGCTCAAGCTGCACCTCCCTCGCCCCGCCCCCTTCAAAGTTGCTGCTCATCATCAACGTCAGGCGATAGCGTCAAAAATGTTTTGTGTGCCACGCGCGCGCGCTTAAATCTGCGGGCAAACAAAGTTGCCACGCTCCCCTCCGCCCCTAGGACTACCTGCCTGCTACATGCCACTGGCCTGCCTCCCTCTGCAAGCTGCCTGCGCACTTCCTCTGTTCCTTGGCAATATATGCCACAGTCCTGCCTCCTCTCTTGCCTCTCTCTACCTTTCCCTCTCCCTGCCCTGTCAGGCTTTATTTTCCATACTGCTGCAGCTAAGCCGTCAGCTTAGACAGCCTCATTGCCCCGACCAGAATTTCCATTTGACTTTTCGCTTTCCACTTTTCGTTTCGTTTCGTTCTTCCGCTTTTATTTGATTCTCTCTCTCCCTCTCTCTCTCTCTGTTGCCTCGACAGGTAAACATGTCGGATCAGAAATACTGCAAGTCAGCACAGCAAGTCAGCAAGCAGCAGCAGCAGCAGCAGCTCCTCCAGCAGCAGCAGCAGCTTCATCATCAGCATCTGGTGCGCGTGGACACGCCTGTGACGCCCCCGCCGCCCATACCGCGTCGCCAGCTGCTGCGCGCCAAGTGCGCCTGGCAGCCCAGCAGCAGCATGGCCAGCACAGACATGCCCTGCACTGATGTGCTGCCCCCTGCCAGCTCCAGCACAGTGGGCAGTGTGTTTGTCTATCCGCAGACCAGCACAGAGCTGGGCGTGGGCGTGGGCGTGGGGGGCGTGGCTGGGCAATCAGCTTTGCTTGTTGATATTGCCGCACGTCCGTCTGCATACGCGGACGCCGATGGCATATCCGATGATGACCGCATGAGTTTGGAGAATTCAGTTTTTGATGAGTCACTCACCTCGACACCCGTCAAGGTCGCCGCCATTGCCAGTCGCTATCAGGTGGCAGCCAAGCGTGCCCAGCGCTCCTCCAGCAGCACCGTGGACTCTGCCTACGGGGGCAGCTCGACGGGCGGGCACAGCGAACGCTTCGCCTCGAGCTCCACCAGCGTGGACTTTCGCAGTCGCTTCAGTTCGGTGGACACGCAGTCCTCGCTGGATGAGAAGGCCATTGAATCGCCGCTGGGCAAAGACACGAGTCGTCTGGAGCGTGCCGCCCTCAACGACGTCATGCACAAGCTCAACAATAATCTCTATGCCAACAGCAGCAACAACTCTATAATGAATCACAACAACAACAACCAGTTGGGCAACAACAAGCTGCCCACAGTGCCGGCACGTAAGTTGCCACAGCTGCCACAGCTGCCACAGAAGCTGCCAGCAGCAGCACCGGCTGCAAGAATGTCCTCCCACTCCGTGCACAACTCGTCGAGTGACTGCAGCAAGGAGTCCACCAGCAGCGTGTCTGCCTCCGCCTCCACCTCATCCGCTGGCAGTGGCTCCAGCACCATCTCTAGCGCCACCATGTCATCCACATCCGTGTCGGGCGCCGTCCAGAAACGTCCAGGTCCACCAGAGCCGCCACAGCGCAGTAATCTCAACTCATTCGAGCTGAGCATGGAGGCAGCCTCCAGCTTGCCCAAGGTGCATGCACCGCCGCCGCTGACAGTGCGCAACAAGCTGAGCCGCAACAAGCCGCCGCCCATTGTCTATCCCAAGATGCAGCAGCGCCAGGACTCGACGTTGTCCAGCGATAGTTACTC
The DNA here is from genome assembly GCA_018904165.1 of Zaprionus camerounensis. Taxonomy (NCBI): domain Eukaryota; kingdom Metazoa; phylum Arthropoda; class Insecta; order Diptera; family Drosophilidae; genus Zaprionus; species Zaprionus camerounensis. Next base: position 2,587,990 of record JAEIFS010000037.1, read on the forward strand.
CATCAGTTCCAGTCCGGGTTACAACTCCAAGATGATGGAGACGCCGCTGCTGGCGGCGGCACAGACCTCGAGAAAGAGTGCTGCGCCTGGTAGGCAACCACTGATGGACTTGCCCAGCAGCCGGTTGGGCCAGTCCACAGCTGGACGTGGCAAGCTCAACTTCAGACAGGATTCAACCATCTCCAGTGACAGTTTCAGTCAGACCTCCAGTCCGGGCTACAATCCCAAGCTGATGGAGGCGCCTCTGCTGCCCTCCTTGTCCGCCAAGCGCTTGTGCAGTGGTAAGTGCAGGCAAAGGGGGTAATCCCAGCCAGAATTACTATAATATTTATCTACTGCCAGCTCCCGCGCCCATTGTCTGCCGTCAGGGTGTGCAGCACGAGCCCATTGAGGAGCTGGAGCCGCCCCAGACGCTGTCACCGCTGAACAAGTGCGCCAATGCCAATCCCAGCAGTCTGCAGACCATTGTGCGCTTCCAGAATGGCGCACCACATACCATGTCCTTGCAGCATCAGGTGGGAAACCTCCTTAATACAACCTCTCTCTCTCCAGCTCAACTAACTCTGCTCCCCCCCTAGATCATCAATCGTCGGAAGAGCTCCAATCCGTACATCACCAATGGGCGCTTGAAGTTCCGCCTCTTTCAGATCCTGATCAATGCATTCGCTCTGCTGGCCATTGCTGGCGGCTTGGCTGCCTACTTCAATGCGTATCCCACAATTAAGTTTGTGAACAAGACCATTATCAATACCATCCATGTGGAGGAGACTTCCAACTATGGCAAGAACCCGGCGCCAGGCACCTGCCTGCCCATCATTGTCAAGTTCTGCCAGGGACCGCAGATACCCTACAATTACACCGTGTTCCCCAACTACATTGGGCACTTTGGACAGCTGGAGACACAAGTGGTAATTATAGAGCATCCAGTCAATCAGAGCATTGAATCTCATCATCTCATTCGCAGGACTTGGACTCGTATGAAGCGTTGGTCGATGTGCGTTGCTACGAACTCGTCTCGCTCTTTCTCTGCACGCTCTTTGTGCCCAAGTGCGGGCAAAATGGGTGAGTAGTGGAGTATGTGAGGGGTACCCTAGTGGCATCTAGCTGATCCCATCCTCTACAGCGCCACTGTGCCGCCCTGCAAGACACTCTGCACCGAGACGATGCGTCGCTGTGGCTTCTTCTTTGATGTCTTCGGTCTCAGTCTGCCGGAGTATTTGAATTGCAAACTCTTCAAGGATTTCTCCAGCGCCGATGACTGCGTGGGCCTGGATGAGGTGCGCGAGGTCATGACCTCCTCGGCGAATCCAAAATGCGAGGGTTTCCTCTGCGATCAGAATCGCTGTCTGCCCAATGAATATGTCTGCGATGGGCATCTGGACTGCATGGATCACAAGGACGAGACGAACTGCACGCGCTGCCAGGACGATGAGATCTACTGTGGAGATGATCGCTGCATTAACAATGATCACATCTGCGATGGCATTATCGATTGTCCCTATGCGCAGGATGAGAGGAATTGCTGTAAGTTGAGGGAGGATCCCGAGGAGAAGGTTCTCTAATTGTTCCCCTTTTCTCTGCAGTGCGTCTCAGTGAAAGGAATGGAGATGTGGGTTCAGGTGTGCTGGAGGTATTCCGCATGCGCAAGCGCAGCTGGGTGCCTGCCTGTGTCAAGAACTGGGATCGTGCTGTCTCCCCCAGCGCCGTGTGCTCCTTGCTGGGTTACTCCGCCGTCAATGCCACCAGTGTGGTCACACAACGCACTCATCGTCCGCTGCTGGCCTCGGTGAATGTCTCCACAGACATCTGGAAACTGTATGCCAAGCGACGTTCCACACTGATGCAGGAGTTTGCCAATTGTCGCCCCACAGAGGATTATCCCATAGCCGAGCTGACCTGCTCCAATTTCGGTGGGTTTTACTGTACTTAAGAGCATAGACTGCAGTCTAATCTTCTCCTAATCTCCTCTTTAGAATGTGGCAAGGTGCGTCGTGGCCGGCACAAGCCCTCGCGTCGCATCATTGGCGGCTCGCAGTCCAATCCTGGCAACTGGCCTTTCTTGGCCGCCATTCTGGGTGGTCCTGAGAAGATATTCTACTGTGCTGGCGTGCTGATATCCGATCAGTGGGTGCTGACCGCCTCCCACTGTGTGGGCAAGTGAGTAGAGTGTGGGTTTCCTGCTTGACGGAGCTGCCTTTGTTAAACTTGCTGTCTTCTTCATGTAGTCACACTGTCATTGATCTGGAGGATTGGACCATACAACTGGGTGTCACACGTCGCGATTCCTTTACCTACACATCGCAGAAGATCAAGGTCAGAGCGGTCATACCACATCCGCAGTATAACATGGCCATTGCACATGACAACGACATTGCGCTCTTTCAGGTGAGTTACAGATTAAGATGATCTTGTGGAGCTCTCTCTCTCTCTCTGCTATCCTCTTATTCTCTCTCCTCTGCACTTCTTCTACTCCCCAGCTTGCCCATCGTGTCGCCTTCCATGAGCATCTGCTGCCCGTCTGCCTGCCGCCGCCCAACATCAAGAACCTGCGTCCCGAGCAGCTCTGCACTGTCATAGGTTGGGGCAAGCGGGAGGATAAGGATCGTAAGTAGAGTTTTTGAGGAGAAGCCTGCACAAACTCTGATTCCTACCTCTCTTCTACTTCACTCCCTAGCCAAGTCCACCTACGAGTTCGTCATCAATGAGGTGCAGGTGCCCATAATTACACGCAATCAGTGCGACGAGTGGCTTGACAACTTGACTGTCTCCGAGGGCATGGTCTGCGCGGGCTACGATGATGGCGGCAAGGATGCCTGTCAGGTAAGCCAACACTGTAAAGTACTATATAGTACATACCTTAACCCCCCTTCCCCCTCTAGGGCGACTCTGGCGGCCCTTTGCTCTGTCCCTATCCGGGTGAAAAGGATCGCTGGTTTGTGGGCGGCATTGTCTCCTGGGGCATCATGTGCGCGCATCCCAAACTGCCTGGCGTCTATGCCAATGTGGCCAAGTATGTGCCCTGGATCAATGAGCAAATACAGAAGCACACGCGTGCAGCAAACGAGGAGCCTGTACAGAAATACGATGTGCATCCAGGTGGACCCGATATACTCTCCAAACTCTCCACGGGGCCGGTGAGAAAGCGCAAACCCTTCAACTATCACAATGGCAAACCGAAGGGCATCGATTTCTACGACAGCGAGGAACGTAAGTAAGAAGGAGAACCATCTAGAGAAGGGTCTAGAGCAGCATCAAAGTACTATACGTATGTATACCTAGCCTAGTGAACGATACCATGCATGAAGAAGAAGATATATTTGAATACAGCATATCCTGAATACGTTTGCACAAAGTACAAAGCGAAGAGAAGTTGTTGTACTCAACACACACACACACACAGACACACACACCTGCACACACTCACACATATGATGAATACACACATATGATATATATATTTTGCTACTGAACTTGAGGCATTTGGCTTTGGCCCTATGCAATATATAGTAAATCAAATCTGGGCAACAAAATCGTGTGTCAATTTGCCGAATTTATTTGTCAATTTTTTTACAAAGAGATTTCTATGAACCGAGTAACCAACCCCATGTCAATGAGCATACTATATAATCAATATACATAAAGAATATATATACGACATACATATATATATATATATATATATATATATATATATATATATATATAGCCGTACATAATCACTATGTATCGATGTGTCTAACAAAAAATATCGTGAATCGTGGACAATAAAAAAGTATCTATCAGTATCTGATCAAAGTTGTAGCGAAATTATTGTGTTGATAGTGAGATATATATACATAGATATATTAAGTACCTCCCCACACATAGCGCCTAAGTTGAAGAATCCGTAATATATATACCGAAGAAGAACAAACAAAAATGTATGATTGCCGCCAAAAAAAAAAAGAAAAAAACAGAAGAAATATTCCTAAATAAAGAAAGATCAGTTATAAAACAATAAAATATATCTCTAGCTATTAAAGTTATATTGTGTGTGTTTTAGAGACTTATCAAAACAATTCTAGACAATACAGAAAAAGGAAAATCTTGCTGATCTTGAGCATTTGATGGCAAATCAAAAGAATATTATACACACAATACAATATGATTTATCTATGAAAACTCAAACTGATTTTCAATAAAAAACTCCAGTGAAATGTGAAGTTGACAATAAAAATAAAATGAAACTACAAAAGATTTTTTAGAAAACACAAGTGAAATCGTAGATATGTGTGTTGTGTCTTAAGGCCTAATATCTAGTTTATATAGCAAGTCAAAAAAAGAAAAAGAAAATGAAAAAAATGAAAATACTAACTACAATGCGTGGGTTTCAGCTTTAAATAAATTGAACGTGAAAGAGTACAGTATATCTAACTTACAGATATCTATACACAGACATACATATATACATATTATATACCATATATATATCCTATATGTGCATTATACATGCATATATATCTTATATCGAGGCTATAAATTGATGTACTATTTACAAACGACAAAACGACGGATTAAAACCAAAAACGATAATTGTATACACGCTTTTTAAATGTAACGATTACGATAACGATAACGATAACTAATATTTATAGCTATTTACATTAGACTGGACGCCATAATCAAAGTGAAAGTGCAAGCAAATCTTCAGTTCAGTCTCAGATCAGCCATAATCAGATCTTAGGCAACATTCTTCAGTTCGTCCAGTACGTTCCGCATTAACCTAAAGCCTCTATATGCCTAGCCATTCACTAGATTCTAGGGTATCTAGCGGGCTGTATCTCTCGATTTTTACAACTCTTTTGCTAACTAACGATTAAAAAAACAAGTGTATGTAAGAAAACGCGTAACTAAAGACTCAAAATTGGTTGTTTCTGCAAGAAATGAACACACCCACACACACACCTTTACACACACACACATGCATGCTACGCACACTGGCTTCAATATCATTTGAATATTCCGCTATAATTTCTAGCTAAAAATAAAAACGAGAATATATATAAAGTAAGGCTTATATAGGTATAACTAAGGTCTGTGTACGTCTATTGCAAAAGTATAATCCGAAGATATAGCATTAGTTCTTGTAAACCAAACTATATGCATGTTTTGTACAATCAGTTTACAAAAACAAAAGAAAGAGTATTAGCAGTAAACACACACATTATATATATAAAGATATATATACTATACTTGTACTGTATTGTAATGAACTATACCATATTATTTGTAAGCGGCAAATGAAGCGCATATTACACAAGGCACACGAAACTTTTTTAGCGAAACCCCCGGTCCCTACAGAAAAAGAAGAATACCAAAGTACGTGAAATATACAAATAATAGCTATATACATATATCGGAATAACTATGATAATAAGTATATGCGGCATATATATCATGTAGCTGTAGCTTTAAGCAGATGTGATGGTGTCTAAATTTATACATGCATATTATAAAGTGACAAATACACATAATATTATATATACAGACATATTATTATATATACTACATATGTAAAACAGTGGGCTGTTGTAAAACGAGCATCCTTTATATACACACGCACATACTATATACATATATGGTATCTAGATCAATAAGAAAGCGCTTAGATGTTAGACTGGGCAGGACAATACAAATTTAAAAAAAAAAACAAATTATGCTTATTTGAGTGGATAAACAAATGTTCGATATCGTGCGATACATACACATATAATATTATATACAACATATACATATATATAATTCTACATATATCATATATACCTACATATATATTATATAACTCGTAGTTATTGCCGTACTCAGTAAATTTTCTCACTTCATTTCCTGATGCCTTTTTACTCGAGTTTCCATTGCACTTTCATCTACAATTTTCGCTATGTTTCGACACACTGTATCGATTTTCATTCCTGCATTTATCAGAGATCATGTCGGGAAAGGCTACGCTCCCCCCGGACTACTATCAAAACCAACGCTTAGCTTTATGTATATTTAGTCTAAATCGAGTATATATATATAGATGTAATAATGCTTAGCATTGGCAAGTGAAATAAGTTATATATACATACTATATACACACACACACATACATGTGAAAGTACGCATCAGTTTGACACGTATTCAATCCAAGACACTGCAAATACGCACACACTATTATATAGACGCTGCATGATGAATCATACTAGTTAAATTGCTATGCTTAAAACTCGACGAAATGGACCTATGCGTGTGTTTTGTTACGTTTAGCGAGGTGCGCTCGAACTGTTCAATATCAATGTGCTTGAGAAAGTAAAACTAAACTACAAAATACAAGACAATAAGAAACGTAAAAACGAAAACTAAAATACAAAAAAAAAACACGATTAACAAATGTAGCAAAAATGTTAAATGTAAATGTAGCAAAATTGCAAAAGATAACACACAAAAAACGAAGCACAAGCTGATCGAAAAATCTAGTTGAATTTACGTGGAAAACAAATACATACATACCGAGATAAGAGATACATACACATGGAGATAGTTTTGAAGGGAAATCGCTTTTGGTGAAACGCACTTGTTAAACTATGCACAGAAAGATAATGGAATGAATTTACATATATTACGCGGAACCTTTGACAATAATAAATAGAAACTGAAACTGATTTTCTGTTTACGCGAAGTTGGTAATGAGAATTTTACGCAAGAGAGAGAGAGAGAGAATTTTACACAGCGATCAATTTGATGATTGAATTTCTTATTTTGCAGAAACGGAATAGGGTAAACCACAAGATAAGGTGCCCTAGAGTACAGTTACTAAGCGAGTGCGAGTAAATCTAAGTGTAACACACACACACAAACACACACCTACACAACTATCTATAACCAACTAAATGCTATAAGCAAGATGTCACACACATATATATACATACTATATACTTATATATATATGAATGTTGAAAAATAAATGTATAAAACTATAAAATGCAACATTTTACTTTGTCTTTCTTTGTTAACAATTTGTAATATGGAATTTTGCTTATTGTACTTTGAACTTAGGATACGATAAAATCATTACTCATTTCAGATAATTCTGAACCACCCCTCGCATATCGTTGATAACCTGTCGCTGATCTGCAGCACCCACGACAGCAGTGCCTGAAACGATCCAATTGGCACCGGACTTGGCACAACAATCGATTGTCTTGGGCCCGACGCCTCCATCGACTTCAATATTAAGGTTGGGATAATTCTGGCGCAGCCACTCGACCTTGGGCATCATGTCGGCCATAAACGATTGCCCACCAAAGCCTGGCTCCACAGTCATGACCAGCACCAGATCGGCTATATCGATATATTTCTCCAGATCCTGCACCTGTTTGTATGAGCAACATGTGGTTTAGTAGTTCGTTCTCTTGCACATAACCTCAACTTACTTTGGTGCCCGGCTTAATGGCCAGGCCCACCTTCATGCCCGCCTCCTGTATTTGCCGGCTAACCTGCGCCACATCCTTCACGGGTTCTATGTGAAACGTGTACAGATTGACACCCGCATCCGCCATTGGTGCAATCCATTGCTCAGGCCGGCTCACCATCATGTGCGTCTCAAAGAACGCATTCTAGAAGGGGAACAAGGTCACCTACTGGTTCCACAGAGCGTAACTTGAGCTCACCTTGATGTTGTTGCGCAAGCACTTCACCATGGGATGGCCGAATGTCAGATTGGGCACAAAGTCACCGTCCATAACATCGAGATGCAAATAGTCCGCACCATTGTCCAAGAGTTTCTGTGACTCGGCAGCCAAATTGGCCAGATCCGCATTGAGTATGGAAGGTCCGATTTGTGCTTTAAGTGACATTTTCTTTGATTTTGGGCAGCTGCAGCAAGAATTTGGCCGTACTGCGTGAGGTTTCTGCGATGGCGAAGCCGTTGTATCTCTTGAGGTCAAATTGAGGGGAGCTGGTACTCGAAATTTTGACGTCTTCGAACATAAACAAGCCAAACGAGGGCTACACAAATTAAGTGACGTTGACATGCGAATGGTTAAACACACACCGGGTACTTATTTCATTTCATTTCTATACAACTTCATTTTGTTCATTTTCGCTTTTGCTTAAATATAATTTACATGAGAATGTAGAGTTTGGTGTGCTTAGATATTAATAATACAACTACAGTTCGTCCTTGATATTTGTGCCTGGATATTCCTTGTTCTCGATGGTAACTCCCTTGCAGCGCTCCTGCGCCACAAGAAAGTCTTTTGCCTCCCACGCCTGAGCACCGTCTTTGAAGAGGAATATGGCACGATTATCGTCGACCATATAGCGCTCGGCTTGTATGTGATTATTCCACAGACTAGTCTGCCATAGTTTCGTAATATCGTCGGCCTCCTCACGAGTCGGATTACCCGTAACCGAAACGAATGTCATCAAAGTCCGCCCCTTTTTTGTCACCTTCAGCAGATCTTCGGGATTTTTGGTATCCAAATTCGATAAATCTATTTTTGGCTGTGGTCTCAAGTGCTCCGGCAGCTCATCTGGTTCTAGTGGCTCCTCATCTTCCTGTAATTTTAATTCGTTATATATTTATTTATTCATTTGTTTTCTATTTTCCTACCTCCCATTGATCCAGCAGCCTCTCCAAATCGGCTTCGCTATAATCGCGTATATCCTTCTTCGCCCAGTCGGGTTTTTCCTCATCATTGTACTTCTTAGCTAGCACAAGAGGTGTGAGGACTAATAGTAGTAAAATAAATCTTGTTTTCATTTTTAATTCTTAATTTAAATGCGTTTTACTGCAGTTCAACACGTCAGCTTGTCAGTCACTACGAATATCAACAAGTTCGTTTATGCACAGCTGATTTGTTGCTGTGGCATTCACAGGCTGCTCGGTACGCATTTGCAGCAAAGTCAAATCTGATAAAAATAAAAAAATGTGTGTATAGTTAATAATGTACGGTATGGTATATGTAAAGTATATCAAATGTAAAAAAAATATAGTAAATATTGTATGAATATAGTATATTTACATACATATGCCCTCAAGTTAAGACTTTAATATATATGTAGCAATATATTGTGTTAAGAATTTATATCAAATAAATAAATAGAATATTTTCACGTCAATTATAATTGTCCTGCATTCATTTCTAATTCAACGAATACGTAACACAAAGCCACTGTATTTCACTCATACACACAGCAATCTCACTCAGCAAGCATTGAGCTACCCTCGCAAATGACATTCTCTTGAGAGCGTCAACACATACTCAACTCACAGCTGTTCAGCCCCAAAGAGAATTAATTCATCAGTGTTCGACGAGAGTTGTTCAGCGTCGTGCGTGTTTTTATTTTGCGCATTGATAATGTCAAAATTAGCAGGGTAAATTACTGCGTTGTTGTTGTTGTTCTTGGTGCTGCCGCGTTGTTGTTATTATTATTATGGTTACTTTGGTTGTGTGTACCATTTGGCAATCAAGCACAGCAAATAAATAAACAGAGACGCTGTAAAATGAACTAATTATTTCAAAGGTGTTTCCCAGATATTGCTACTTACACGACCACATATGGAATCGGTTTCAATTAGCGCTATAATATTTTTGAGAACAATGTCAAATATTACGCCTTGTTTTCTATATTCTGTAAAACATTTAAATACAGTGTTTCTCTCTTTGTTGTTGTTGTTGTTGCTGTTTGCCGATGGTCGTTGTTGGATGATGATGACATCATCACTGTATTATATTCTGCTGTCTCTCAATTCCATTTCCATTCTGTTTTATTCAAATGTTTAGAAATAAGCTAAATTCATACAAGGAGAAGCGTGTACAATAGAATACGCACACACACACACACAAACACACACAACACTTGCCGATACTGAAACAGTTAACAATAACAAATACAACGAAAAATCAATAAGCAGCCGCTTTTTCGGCTGCAAACAGCTGCGTTTGCTCCGTTTTGGATTAATCGAAGTTTGGAAGACACCACAACGACGTCGACCACTAAGACAACAGCGACGCCGACGTCAACGTCGACTGCGGCCACAGCATGGTGTTCGAATCTATAGTGACCGATGTTCTCAACAAGGTGCTGGGCGACTACGTTGAGAATTTGGATCACAAACAATTGAAAATCGGCATCTGGGGAGGTGAGTGTTATATCCCAGTCTCCCGTGCTCCCTAGCTGGAATTATATGACCCCCCGACACGCAACTCTGACTCATTTGCTCTAATTAAGTTCCCACCTAACGTTATTACTTGGTAGTTATTCTTATCTTTGCCTTTGCCACGCACCATTTATTTTGATACCCTCCGTACCCCCAATACAATGACCTTATCCTTCATGCTTCGCATAGTGACCCAATTTGCAAATAGAGAGAGGGAGAGGGAGAGAGGGATTAGATGCTCTCGTATGCGCTCTCCCATGTCCAAACTGTTGCATGTTTTGATGATGAGACGAGAAACCTGCCGCGCCCCAACGCGCTCAACGCTACGCAGTGGCATCATCTGTGTATTTTTTTTTTTAATCACTCTTTTTTGCCTTGCGGTTTCTGCTATGTATTTTTCTTCTTATCTTAAAAATTCAACAGAAGTGTAGCGTATATGTTTGTATGTTTATATGTACGCTGCATTTACGACATATAATATTACTTGACGAGTACAAAACATATGCACAAACAGTGTGATCTATAGAGCTGGCACAACAACTAGCTGATTATGGCCGAAAAAAGGCTAGATTTGGGTTGAACTGACCCAGAAGTTTATCAACCAGTTGCTTCGGCATTGACTTTTTTTTATTGTAGCCTCTTGAGCTGCCTCTAGATGTTTTGTAACCAAAACTTTTGTATTCAGTAACAAAATATACACCAAACTGGTTTATTTCCACCCTCTCCCTCTCTCTAACTGTCAAAGAAACACGCCTATTTTGAACTTGAACTTGATGACATAATACAACGACGGGCGTCATGAATAAATAGCATTGTTCAAATAAAAGTTTTCATAGCCGACAAATGCTATATTCAAATGTGTAAAACTATTAAATATATATATAGAATGTTGCAAATTATGAGCAACAATTGAAATATGTATTGTATATTATTTGCAATATTTCGCAATTTGCTTTATCAATCACTTGACAAGAACTTGAAGTACTAGACTCTCTTTATGCACGTGTCCAGCATTATTCAGTACTCTTTGTGTCAGCCTAACCCAATGTAGAAATGGGGCATCAACTGATAAGCGTGGGTGCTTGAAAGATAAGGTAACGAACAACGTATAATAAAAACAATTTACCAATTCAATTTAAATATATGACTACTGACTAGCATTCTGGCAAGAAGGGTTAAACGAATTGACCCATAATATGTATATATGTACATATAATAAATTCCAGTCTTAGGTGCGTGGTGTTTCCTCGGCTTACCTCCGTTCATTTGGCATTCCTCGCCTGACTCAAAGTGGCGCATACCCAAAATATTTCGCATGCCAGACACGCTTAATTGGAATCGATATATAGACATGTGTGTATATCGTTGATTATATAGGTATAGCTGTTATGAGATAGTATTTATACCACCATTTCCCTTTAGATTTCGTTTACTTAAGCAATCAATCAATTTGTTGATTGCATTATTTAATAATAATTACTCGAATGTTTATTTGTTTGCTTCTAGGCGATGTGGTGCTTACAAACTTAAGGATCCGCAGCAATGCCCTCGATGAATTGGATCTGCCAGTTCAGCTTGTCTATGGTTACATAGGTAAGTGACGACAGAGACTTCTGAAGAAGTGCATTAATTATATTTCATATTTACAGGCAAGCTGGTAATGAAAATACCCTGGAAGAACTTGTACAGCCAGCCGGTTATTGCTGACATTGAGCATATCTATGCGCTTGTCACGCCCAACAATAATGTCCAATTCAATGCCGAAAAGGAGGAGAAACTTGAGTTCGCTATCAAGAAGGCAGCACTGGATGCTCTCGAAGCAGCACGCAAAAAGGAGGCAGAAGCTGGAACTGATAGTAATAACTTGAAAGCCTGTACATCTCATTAGTTCTGTTCTAAACTGTTCTCCCTTGTTTTTGCAGGTTCACCAGCAGCACCTGGTTTCACTGAGAAACTGACAGCACAAATTATCAATAATCTGCAGGTGAAGATAGCAAATTTGCATGTGCGCTATGAGGACAGCAGCACAACAGGCAGACCATTCGCATTTGGTGTAACACTGAGTGAACTGGAGCTGTTTACCACAGACGACAAGTGGGAGAAGGCCTACATGACGGAACGAGCGACGACGGTATTCAAAATTGCGAATCTCTCATGCCTGGCGTGCTACTTTAATTGTCATGGCAATCTCTTTTATGGCGGTGAAGATACGACCAAATTATTAGAACCATTTAAAACAAATATAGCATGCAGAGACTTTAGGCCACAGGACTTCTATTATGGTAAATGCTGTATATCTTAGAGACCTGCATGCGGTGGTTCCTAGCACCGCAAACACCGCATGCATAATTTAATGAATCTAGGTAGTCTCGTCCCTAACGAAGCTCTTTCTTGTTATACAATACTTCCATATACAATACTAAATAAGAGCCCGTTTTTTCCGACTAGACTACTTTATGCATTGCATTGTAAATGTGTTGTTTGTGGTGTAACAAAACCACCGCATGCAGGTCTCTGATAATAACTATATTGTAGTGTATATAGTTACTCATTATATTTCTTATCTTTTTTTTGTGTAGTTGTGGGCCCCATTTCTTGTAATGCCAAACTAAAACTGCATATGAATCCAGAGAACGATAGTCCGGCCTATGTTGATCCAAAGATTGATTTAGATTTGGAAATGGAAACACTCAACGTGGGCATGACCAACACACAGTTCAACACGTTACTGCAGCTGGTGGATGCAATGAATCGCATGCAGTTGGGCAGGCCTTATCGCCAGTATCGACCATTCGGCATACGTAAGTGTGGCTATGTTTATTGTACGATTAATTCAAGTTATTAACCACTTCACATATGTTTATCTACTACTTAGCTCACAAGGGCCATGCCAAGGAATGGTGGCAATTTGCAATTAACTCTGTGTTGGCAGATGTAAAGCGAATCAGCAGAGAATGGAGTTGGGCATACATAAAAGAGCATCGCCAGCGTTGCCTCAAGTACACTGAAGTAAGCTCAGTTTGATAATTTGATTTAGAAAACATATATGTATATAAGAGATTCCTTTCTATTCTAGTGCTACAGAGAACGTGAACTAAGCAATAAGCCCACGGCATCGCTTGTGGAGACATGTGATTTGTTAGAGCATCAGTTAGATGCCTTCAGTCTGTTGCTCATTCGTCAGTGTGTCAATATTGAAATCGCTAAGCTGCGTGCAGCTGCACCGCAAGAGAAGAAAGCTGGCTGGTTCAGTGGCTGGTGGGGAGGTGCTAAAAAGCAGGAAGAAAATAAGGGAACTATTGGTAAATATATATATAAATGTGCATATATTGGCATTGTGGTAATAATTTTTGGCTTGGAACAAGCCACGTTAAATAAGCACAGAGAGATCTGCTTCAGCAGTTAGTTATATATATTTGAGTATCTCATTCTCTCTTCATCATCTTACAGCTGGTCAATTTGAGGCCGCCATGTCGTCGGATGAGAAGGCGAAAATGTTCAAGGCAATCGGATATGAGGAGAATTCAAATCCACAAAATGAGCCCATCGAATATGTGGCAATGAATATGAAATTCAAGTTAATATCCATGGACTTGGGTCTTTATCAGGATACAAAAGGAGATGAAATTGTCAGCGACTTTCACAGTCTACCACCGATACTGCATCTTTGTTTCTCAATGACCACAGCATTGGTTACACAACGTCCGTCTGCTGCGGCAATCTGTCTTACAGCTGGCATGAAGGAACTCAAGTGTACGGGTATCAGTCATGATAACTCTACCCCCATATTGATCAAATCAATTGTTCCCGATGATCGCAATTTGCTGGATATATTCTTTGAGACAAATCCATTGGATAAAACATGTGATCAGCGTGTCAAGGTCGTTGCGCGTCCATTGCAAATCGTCTATGATGCTCAGACAGTAATCAGTCTGCTCGATATCTTCAAAGCTCCCAGTGATGTTAATCTATCGAATTTGGAACAGTCGGCAAATGCAAAATTGGTCGATTTTAAGGAACGTTCAGCGACTGGCATGCAATATATGATTGATCAGAAACCTATACTCGAAATCGATATATTCCTAATGCCGAATATACTTGTTGTACCACGTGGCGGATTCTATGAAAACGGAGAGAAATCAATGATTGTTATCAGTCTGGGTCAGGTGCGACTGACCACAATACCCCGTCTGAGCGATACGGAGAGACTAAGAAATCTACAAGAAGATCCAAAGACTATCTTGCAGGGTGTTATGCAAAAGTCGTACGATAGATATATTGTGGAACTGGACGATATACAGGCACTGGTTGCCCTGCCCAATGAGAATTGGCAGGAAGTACTAAAATTGGCTAAGCCAACCGAATTGCATGTACTGCGACCCACCTCCTTCAAAGTGACAGCCGCGATGTGCTTCTTTGACAACGATCCACGTATGCCCAAAACGAAAGTTGATATACATATACCGACGATACAGTTCAGTATCACAGAAGATCGTGTGTTTGAGGCACTTAACATTGCCACAAGCATACCGTTGCCCAATAACGAAGAGCCAGCACAGCCGCCAATGTTGCAACGTTCGAGTAGTTCGATATCGAATTTCCTTAATCGTGAGATCAAGAAACGCAACGAAAAGGCGAAAACCAAGTTGGAACTACAAGACGACGAGGTCGTACAGTATACAAATATTGAAGTTAATTTCACTTTAAATGAGATTTACTTTGTGCTCAATAAATCATCAAAGAAAATCGAACCTGATGCCATCGACATTGAGTCGCCATTCCTGACACCGGAGGATCATCCTGTACCCCAAATTACAGGATCACCAGTGTTGGCCCAGTCGGACTATGTAGGAATTTCGGAGCATATACTATCGTTCCAGGTGCTCAAATTAGAGGCACAAATGGCACAGCGAACCTTTGAAACCGTGGCTGTACTTAAGTAAGTAATACATTATATTATATACAATATATATTCTTTACACAACTTTATTCTTGACTTATAGATTGGGCTCCATCAATTTTAAGCAGTTCGATACGGAGAATAAGCCGAACACGGAAACCAAAATAGTGAATATCCTAGATACGCCTAGAGTTAAAGAGAATGAACAGGAGAATTATCTGCTGACAATTCTATATAAGCTGGCTGATAAACATGCACCTGATTTTATAACGAAACACCACTCCACCGAACAATCGATAAATGTTAATTTCGAGGTTCTCGATATTGTGCTGCATCAGGAGTTTCTGCTGGATCTGTTGGCGCTATTGAATGCTTTCCAGACTCGTCTGGATAATCAAGTACCTGCGATGAGTCAACGCGATCGCTACGGCGAAGCCGATGCTGATCCAATGAGGACCAAACTCACCACGATTATGGAGGAAACAACATCGACCGCCGCTCCGGCACCCGAGGCTCCCGCTGTACAAAGACAAGGCAGGCGTGTGGAGAGCATTAAGATTCGACTTTTGGCCAATCTCAAGCAACTGAGTCTTAAGCTAACCGCAGAGAAACGTCCGTTAGCATTGATGAATGTACAGAAATTCGTAACAGATGCGACATTAAAAGACTCCTACACAGAGGTGAACATCGGTCTCAAAAATATACTGATTGAGGATCTGAATCCTGACACAGTGCATTCTAATGTAAGCATAAGAGAAATATGAGTGAGCAGTCTGTATATATGTTAATCCTATCACAGATCCTCAGCATGGTGGGTAAAGATGTCTTCAACTGTCAGGTGGTAATGTTCAACAAGGAATTCACACAGAATTACAACTCGGATGACATGAAAGTCACCGTTGATATTGGCTGCATGAAAGTCATCTTTGTCAATTGGTTTGTCGCTGGTGTTATGGTAGGTCTGCTTTCTTTATCTGTCTGGTCACCTTATTTAATAATCATTTCTTCGATATTTGCAGAGTTTCCTGAACAACTTCCAAGCGGCACAAAAGGCTGTCTCGGAGGCGAGTGCGGCGGCAGCAGAGACCGCTCGATTGAGTGCAATTGAAGCCTATGAAAAGGCGACTCGAATGAAATTAAATGTGCGCATTAAGGCACCTATTATTCTAGTACCAGTGGATTCTAATAGCATGGATGCTCTATCGCTCGATTTGGGTCTGTTGGAATTGACGAATCAAATAAGCGCCATTCCCGTTACGGGACATACGACGGACAAAGCAATCATTGATGAGATCAAGTTGCATCTCAATGATATGAAGATAACCAAGGTGGTCATTTTGGGTGAAGGTAACGCGGAGTTATCATCAGATAATTTGCATTATATGGATGGTATGTACCACTTAGAGCATATCCTCTTTACATTTCTCATTCTGATTCTCTCATTCTCTTGCGCAGTTGTGGACGCTGAAGTTGGCATTAGGTATTCAACCAACATAATGAAACCCATGAGCTTTTCAATGACTGTGGTGCGCAATTTGTCAAGCGTTTGGTATAAGGCGATGCCAGAAGTGAATCTTTCAGGTCGTCTAAAGTCTATTGAGGTGAGATTATAGATCCAAATTCAAATGGAATATAATAAATGATACAATTCGAATTGCAGCTCACACTAGGTATGGCAGACTATGCGCTAGTTATGTCCATACTAAACAAGAATCTAGCCGAAGGTGCCGATGAATTTCCACCCATTGAAGTTGAAGAACCCGTACACACACAAGCACCAGTAGCAGCTACGCGCACCAATGAACTCAACTTTCCAGTGGACTCAACTCGTTGGACAACAGAACATTTGGCGACGACCGTTACGTCAGGTCAAATCTATGATACGCTCAAGTTCAACTTTCAATTTGATGGTGTTGTAATCAATCTGCTTGAAAGTAAATATTCAAATTAATACAAATGATAATGTTATGATTAATATACCGATTATTTGCAGCCGAGGATGAAGGACTGGCACGCTTTGGTATCTATTATCTGTCTGTGAAGGGTGCGCAGCTAAACAATGGAACAATGAATACATCCATTGTGCTGTGCAACATTCAATTAGATGACACTCGTCCGAATCTCAAGAGCAAAATTCGACAATATCTAAGCTGCAAGGATTGGCAAAAGAATGTCGATGTATGTTTTACGGAACATAAATATATGGTGGATCTAACGGCCATTACGAATGCGAACGAAACCTTTGGTAGCTATAAATATATATATATATATCCCAATGATAAATGTGTGATCTATATTAAATGTCGATTCGAATTGCAGTTGAAATGCGTATACGAAGCTTCGATCTGATTGTATGCCTTGACTTTCTGCTTAAGCTGACCATGTTCGTCACCCTGCCTCCGGAGGAACAATCTCCTAAGGTGCAGAGAAAGTCAAATCCAGATATAAATTTATCGCGCGCCACTACTACTACTACTACTGCTGTAAGTCGTGCCAATCAGCCAATTGAACAAACCAAAAAGAAAATGAATATTGTACTGCATCTGGAGGAGCCAGATATTATATTGGTGGAGACTCTAAACGATCCCAATTCAAATTGCATTATCTTCAATGTGAGTAATACTCTGTTTGATTGGTTATTTCAATAATCCTATTGTCATTCATTTACCAGACACAAGCGAATTTGAACTATCGTGCGATCAACGATAAACAGATCATCAATGGAGAAATCAATGCACTTAAGATGTATATGTGCGCCTTTGCGCCTGAGCGTCGTCAGGCAACGCGTCACTATATTCTGCATCCGGCTACAATCAGTTTGCAGGGTTCGACACCTGAGGAGGAGGGTTTGCACGTCAGTCTGAAGTTAAGCGACATCATAATCAATATTTCGCCAGCCACAATTGAACTGTTGAACAAGGCAATGAACAGCATTTCAACGGGTAGCGCTGAGAAGGCCGCATTGGATAGAGATGAAACCGATTATTCAGACATCTGGTATTCCAGGCCCTTCAAGCCAAGAAACTTTTGGTTTACCAGAGCCGAGAAGGCTGTTGATGCACTGAAATTAGAACACGAAGGAATTTCAATGTCGCATAAAACAGAGAAGTGTGTCATTGAGGTACCCAACATCACTGTTGTCCTTGAATCCGGTGTGGGATATTATACAAAACCTCTCATCTCGCTGGATACACGCATGACAGCGGTCTTCAATGACTGGAGTCGAAATCTATCTGCCAACGGCTCGCTGACCCTCAATATGGTAAAGTACAGTACAAGAAAGTCATTATAGTATCAAGTATAAATTGTATTTGATTATTACAGAACTATTTCAATGATGTGCTGGCCGAATGGGAGCCCATTATTGAACTGAACGAGGTGCGAGCACGCAACTGCAGTGAATACACGCCCTGGGAGTTGAAGTTTGATATCTCACTCGAAGATGTTCCAACTGAGTATGATGATTCGTTGGTCTCGAAGAAAACCAACATACGTATACATTCGAAGCACACACTCGAGATAACCGTCAGTAAAACATGTTTGGGACTTCTCACTGAACTTGGCGCTGCCTTCTCGGAGGCCATTGATAAGAGGGGCCTGTTGAAGCCAGAAATTTGTGCACCATATTTTGTGCTGAACGACACGGGCGTTGATATTACACTTAACTTACGTAAAGGCATATTTACCCTAGACGATATACATCGCCTAAATCGCCATTCATCAATTAACAAGTCGATAATATTTCAATCCACCGGAAACGCAGAGATTGACGAAATAGAAGATACCGCTGACATTATAACCTGCACAATTTCGGCCGGTGGACGGGCCTATTTGAAATTAAAAAATGTAGAAAATCTTGACGACGATGAAATGCTTGATTACAACCTTTATGTGAAGGTAGGCAAGGGAACAAGAAATGTTATGTTATGATCTATAATGTATCTTCTGCAGGTTGGCGACATTTCAGTTGAAGTTGTACTGCCTGTCACTAAATCCGATATACGTTATTTCCCACTGGGTGCGAGTAACAATACCGATGGCTGGGCAATTGTGTCTCAGGTTTCACTGGAATATGGTGCCACAAAAGTCCACATTCGCGGAATGGTTGCAGTACGTAATATGTAGATCTTAATTGCAAACAGAAGTTGTCACTAATTTTCTATACTTTTTCATAGATTCATAATCATTTTACCACGAGAATTTCTGTGTATCGTCGCGATGAGAGGAACACTAAAATATTTGTTGGTCATGCGGAGGCTGGTAAATTATTTTACTTGCCATTGCATTGCATTTATGCAGAAGACAAAGAGATATACTTTTCGCTAAGCGGATATAGGACCTCTGTGCAGGGTGTGTCGTGGAATATAAACCCTTCGGATTTGCAATTAACACAACAGGTTCAACTGGATCCAATTGATACCTTCGAAGCGTTAAATATTGATGCGAAGCGTCATAAGGCGGAGATTTACTTTGAGAACACCAATAAAATTAGGCTGAGTAGTTGCATGTACACGCTCCATTTGCGTCCCCCGCTCTATCTACGCAATAATCTACCCATTGATATAAGGGTCTCTGTAGCTGGTTGCTCGGTGCGCAAACAATCCTCAATAACGGAGATATCTACACCGGAACCAAAGGCCAAGCTAACCGATACAATAATCTATGAGAGAGAGGAATTTCTTGATTATGGTGAAATGGAATTGAATCCTGGTCATGTGCTACACTTGCCCACTGTGCGGATGTTCCAAAAGGGCACCGAATCGAAGAGCGTCATCGTTGTTCGTGTAAGTCAATTAAGATCTAACTATAAAATTGAAATTGAAATATAATTTACATTAATTTTTTCTCTAGTTGTTAAATTATGTGGAAAAAGATTGGTCTTATGCCACAGAAATTTCAAAAGATCGAGCTGATTTAGTCGTTTGGACATTTTCCTCTTATGATTCAGAGGTTAAAATGGAAATGGATATATATGTACAGTAAGTGATTATAGTTTCATTACATGTGTTATATACAGATGGATATATTTTGTTAACTCTTTCAATTGCAGGACATCGAGTCGATATGGTAGCGTTATGTTGACCTTATACAGTCCCTTTTGGATGATCAATAAGACCGGGCATATGCTCACGTACAAAACAGAATCTTCATCCATGGATGTGCTTTATCATCCGCCCGAATATAGTGGCCCCATTTTGTATACCGTCCGTGACAAGTTCTTTGAGAAAAAGAAGACATCAATTCGAGTTGATAGCGGAGCATGGAGTGATAAGATTCCCTTGGATGTTGCCGGTTCATTGGGTTCCGTTACATGTTCTGCCAATGGGATGAAATATCAAATTGGCGTTCACAATCATTTCACACACAATTCATTGACCAAAATGATCACATTCATACCGTTCTATATATTGTGCAACAAATGCCAATACACCATTGAGCTGCAGGAGCAAGAGCGACCCGCTGATCCCTGGACTGTGCTCGAATCACAGCAAATCAAATCACTGTGGCCGAAAAATGATTCCACACATAAATTGATAGTACGAGTAGATGGTAAAATCACGCCTGCCTTTGATTTCACCGAAGTCACGTGCAATCTGCTAAAGCTTGAAGACAGTCCCTACGGTGGAGTTACTGTAGACGTGCAGACCACTGAGGGTGGCGTCTATATAACATTCACCGAATACATACCGAATGAAGCACCTGGGTTGATAATAAATCACACAAGGTATCCAATCAAGTACTACGAGAAGAACTCCAAAAAAGAGAATACACTGCTGTCCCGACATACCAGCCTATATGCCTGGGATGATCCAGCGGGTCCGAAGATACTTATGTTCGGTCTGGATGAACAGAAAACCGACTTGAAACGTGATGAAATCGGCACTGTTATGTGAGTATTGTGCTTGACTTCATTAAGTATATATATTCTATATTATAATAAATAACCGAGTCGATTAAGCCCTTCTTTGTCTGTATGAACACACAGATCTCAGCTATTATAAAAGCTAAAGACAACAAACTTGGCATGAAGACTCTTGTGTAACATATCCAGATACAATTTATTTCAAATATTAGCTGCCCCCGCAAATCAATAATTACTTTTTACAACTCGCTTTATAAGTGATGTATAGAAGATATAACTTTCAAATTGTAATCCGATTGGATAATAAAGACAGAAGTTATTGCAGTCACCTTAGTCACTGGCACTGCATTTTTGCCTGCGCTTGCTGGTATGCTTTAGTTTTTGCGGCCATGGGTGTGGAAGTGAGAAAGCAATAGACGGCAGAAGACTTTCTCGTTGGGTTTTGTTAGTCTTCTGTGAGGGTTTTTCAAAACTGAACTATCGAGAACTTTCATTACTTGTTAATAACCTGTTTCTGTTTCCACCTACAGGATAGAAGAGGATAGAAAGGCGTATTGGGTGTCCTTCCTGGACGGTATGCAGCGCGTGTTGCTCTTCACAGAGGTCGAAGCACTGGCAAAGCGTACAGAGACCTCTGCAGCCTTGCAGGTAATCACACAATCCATTGAATTGCATATTCATGGCATCGGACTCTCTGTGGTGAACAACGAGACGGGACTGGATCTACTCTACTTGGGCATTAAAAGTTCGGGCATTGTTTGGGAATCGAAGAAAGCATCGAAAAAACGTTTCAAGGAGATGACCATACACGATTCACAGCTACTGGAGGCTGAATATCAACGCTACCTGGTCGACAAGGCAGTGAACGATATAAAGGAATACAAATTAGAAAACAAATATGTGGTAAGTTACACACCCCTTAATACTCCGTCGAACTCTATACACAACATTTGTTTTGTCTTTCAGGTTAACTTTCAAACAATGAAGTTAATGAAGTTTGTCGATCGAAAGATCAAACGTACCTTCTATCCGGCAATTTGGGTGAAAAAGGAATCGTCACCGTTCCAAAATCAATTGCATGTGAAAATCAATCGGATACAGGTGGACAATCAGTATATGGATCCTATATTCCCAGTGGTATTAGCTCCTGTGCCACCGCCCAAAAGTATTGCCAGCTCGTCAACAATGAAGCCCTTCATCGAATGCAGTATGGTGCAGCGTGTTATCCCCAATTCGCTAGTCACACAGTTCAAATATGCATCGATACTGATACAGGAGTTCTTCTTTAAGGTGGACATTATGTTCCTAACCGGCGTGTCCGCCTTATTCTCCCAATATGTGAGCGACGAAGAAGCTGCCAAATTATTCCGTACAGATGTGGAAAGTATTGAATATACATTGGGCGCACACTTCGAGCAACATTCGAAGCAGGAGCAGAAGAACTATTACGATAATCTGCATTTGGGTCCATTGAAAATCCATGTTAGCTTCTCCATGGCTGGCGCTGATACGACAGCGTTGCCTGGATTCCTTGATACATTGGTTCAAGGCGTGGGCGTTACACTGACCGATGTCAACGATGTTGTCTTCCGTTTGGCCTTCTTCCAACGTGAATATCAGTTCTTAACGCAACCGCAGCTTGTCTCTGAGATCACCTCACATTACACTGGCCAGGCACTGAAGCAGCTCTATGTGCTCGCACTGGGTTTGGATGTGCTGGGTAATCCCTACGGACTGGTCGTGGGCATCAAGAAGGGTGTCGAGGATTTGTTCTATGAACCATTGAGCGTAAGTTGAGAGAGAGAGAGAGAAAGTACTGTAAATACTGCAGCGAGTTCTGTAATACCTTCTTTGCTTTCAGGGCGCCGTTCAAGGTCCTGGTGAATTCGCTGAGGGCCTTGTGCTGGGCGTCAAGTCTCTCTTTGGCCACACAGTGGGCGGTGCAGCAGGCGCTGTGTCCAAGTAAGTTGCAGCTAGTTTAAACAAATTGAAAGACCTTGACAACGCTTTATTTCTTACAGAATCACTGGCGCCATGGGCAAGGGCCTAGCTGCCTTGACCTTTGACGAGGAATATCAGAAGAAACGACGTCGTGGTATGAACAACAAGCCAGCGAACTTCCATGAGGGTCTGGCACGCAGTGGCAAGGGTCTAGTCATGGTGAGAGTTAACCCAGTAACAAGAATCCAATCGAATCTTAATCCGTATTCCATTCCTCTTGCAGGGCTTTGTGGACGGTGTCACGGGCGTGGTAACCAAACCTGTGGCTGGAGCACGCGAAGAGGGTGTTGAGGGCTTCTTCAAGGGTCTGGGCAAGGGTGCCATCGGTCTGGTGGCACGACCCACAGCTGGTGTTGTCGACTTTGCCAGTGGCAGCTTTGAGGCAGTTAAACGTGCCACCGAAAGCGGCGAAGATGCCAAACGTCTGCGACCACCGCGTTTCCAGCATTACGACAATGTACTGCGTCCCTATTGCTACACCGAGGCCTTGGGCAACAAGATACTAAAGTGAGTGAGACTGGACACTAATCAGTTTGCAGCTGCATTGCCTAGAAAATTATTTTGTTATGTTCCTTTGCTTGTAATTGGCTATTCACACATCACGTAACTGCTCATTTCACTAACACCAACACCACCAACTAATCCCTTTTTGGTTCCGCAGATTCCGCAACACTCCAAATTCAAAACAAAACTAATGTCAACTAATCTACTGTAAATAGTATTTATCCTTAACACACACACACACACACACACACACACAGACACAAACAGACACAAACACAAACATATGTATAACACACTTAACCAATTTGTTAACACAGTAGAAAGTTCAGTTAACTTACTTGAATTAGCCTGGCTTTAAGATATATATAATCTATAATCGCCCCTCGCTGATTCCACACACACAGGGAGCTGGACAAGGGCAAATACGCAACCACCGACAGTTTTATACACGTCGAGGAGATTATACCGAAGGTGGAGTTCCTGTTGGTTAGCAATCATCGACTGATCTACGCACAGCGCAATGAAATGTTTGGCGTTTGGACGGTAAGTAATGGCGGAAAACGAGTAAGAAAGCTACAGTCAAGTGTGCTTGACTGTTATGTATGTTTAACGTACTTTTAAATTTTCCATTGCATACTTGCGGGCAGTGCCTTTCACTGAAGTTAGTTCTTTAATAACTTCTATGTTAATTATCCAATCGCAAGCAAATTCGCAGGAATCATTAACACATTGTGTTGTGCACAGCAAAAATGAATAAATTAAAAATGAAATTACGCTGGCAAATCGATTTTTATCGAGCTACAGAGGCAGGAGGAAAGATAAACTATCTGCCTGCTATAAAAATATATATTGTCCCAATATTTGTTAGCTCTAGCTTTAATAGTCTCTAAGATCTCATTGTTCATACGAACAGACATGTTTATATTGACTAGACTTGCTACTGATCATGAATATATAACTTTATAGCTTGAAAGCGCCTTCTTTTTGCCTGTTGCACACATTTTAATCCTTTCTTTTCCCTCTTTAAACTCTTTTACAGTCAATATGGGCGTATCAGTGGAGTGAGATAGCAACCATTAATGCCGTGCCACGTGGCATACAGTTCACATTGAAACGCGAGCCCACCAAACGAATGCTCGGTCTATTCTCCTCGGGTGACGCACCCAATAAGCTGGTGCTGGTACCGGATGAGCGCAAGCGGGAAACGTTGATTGAAACGATCAAATTGCAATCTCAAGATAGTCGGTTTATCATGCGTCTGCCCTCATCACGCTATTCGAACTTGAATGCCACTCATTAAATTCTAACACATACATACACACACACATAAATGTATGTATTGTAGCTAAAAGGCTTTTTCTCATTGGCAGAGCAGACGAACTACCTCGTTCCTGTTTAACCCTTTTTTATCCCCTGTTTTTCGCACACACACACACACACACAGACATACACCCTAACATACAGATTCTCACGCACACACAGTCTCACACACACAAATATAAGTAGTACATACATATTTCTATGTATATTAACAAATTATGTTTTTTTTGATATTAAAAATTTTATGTCAATGTTGAGGATAAACATGAGAAAAAATGTGTTTTGTCACTAGCCTAAGATATTGTTACGATGATGGATCGATGCTTCCTTGGATTGGATTGGGTTTATGGAAGGCAGCTACACCTTCTTGAGGAAGCTGCTCGGTGGCGGCGAGAGCGGCACAATGGGTTCATAGTTGTTGCAATTATCCGTCTCCCGTTCGCAGAAGGAGGTGAGCGAGGCGAGCGCATTGGCCGCCAGTGTCTCCACACTGAACATGGTCGAGAGATGTCCACTGCTCTCGAACTGATTGATGATCATATTCACTTTGCTCTTGGCCTCCGCCTTGAGGCAGGGCGAGCTGGGATTGCTGCTGAACTGCTGCTGTTGCTGCTGCTGCTGTTGGTGTTGCTGCTGCTGTTGCTGCTGTTGGTCGTTGCCATCGCAGAGATCGTTGCCATTGAGCAGATTCTCCTTCTCGCTCTGCTTGCACTTGGCATTGGCTGGCGTGGCTGTTGCATTGCTGATCACACTGTTGGTGGAGCGAGTGCTGCTGGTGGATTTGTTGAGGCGACTGAGGAACCAATTGCGCGCCAGCTTATCACAATCCTTGCTGGGCGTTGTCTGTGGCGACGATTGCTGCGTGGCTGATTTGCGCTGTTTCTTCTGCTGATCCTTGACTATGGCTATGGGCGTGGCAGCTGGACTTGGCGACAGCATTTCTGTCTCCCCTCCTCCACCATTGCTGGACGAGGAATAGCTCTTCTTCACGGCCTTCTTGAGGCGCTCCGGACTGGTCAGCTGACTAGACAGCTCGCTGTGCACCGTCTTCACCTTGGCCTGAAAGTCCAGTCCAGCCAGGCTGCCATGCAAGCTCGATGGCTGCGGCTTGAGCTCACCTAGTGCCGTGTTGCCATTGAGTAGCTCCACTGTTTCCACTTCAACTCCTCCTACTCCACCTCCTCCTCCTCCGTTCATTCTCTCCTCCACCTCTGCTATCAGTGGCTGGTACTTTGGTATATCATAATCGAATCGTTTGGCCAATGCGCTGGGACTGTTGCTCTTGTCCGGCAGACGCGGTGGCGTCTCAAAGTTGTAAATGGGCGATGGCTCCTCGTAGATGCTATCGGATTGTGGAGCTGCCGCATAGCTGTTGTTGTTGATCAGCTTACGGGAAATTGGCGGCGTGGGCAATTTGCGCAGCATCTTCAGCGACAATGCACCCGCACTGGCATCGCCACGTATGGCTGCCTCAATGGCATGAATCCACTCTTTGGCATCGACCTCATTGTTGGCCTGATAGACGAACTTCTTGCCAGGATCAGCGGTGGTTATTTGAAAGCATATGTCACGTCGTTTGCCCTCGCCAAAGTGTTCGATCTCAATGGCCGAGGATTTCAGATAGAGACTGCTGCTGGGACGACATGCAGTGGGTCCATCCGCATAGCAGAGCATCCAATCATTCAGTATGCCACAATAGTATTTCTTGGTCTGATCGAAGAACAGACGCTTCTCGATGCGATGCAGTTGACCATATTTGATGGAACGTTGCAGCGTCAGATGTCCCGCTGGAAGATCAGCATAGGGACAATTGATGAACAGTTCATGGGCAAACACCTGCTGGGTCTCATCCTCGCCCTGCTGCTGCTGCTGCTGCTGATGCTGGCAGATGTCGTAGAGCTGTTGATCATCCTGCTGCTGCTGAGGTGGCTCAAGGGGCTGCTGTTGCTGCTGGGAGCAACGAAAGGTCTTGTCACTGTTCAGGGATAGATTGCTGCTCAGATCGACGTACTCCCGCGAGGCGGATACTGCAATTAGAGACAATTAAAGGCAATGAGAAAGGGGGGAGCAGGAGTAGCAAGAGGAGGAGGTGCTACAACTCTACTCACGTGAGTTCCTTGAAGAAGACTTTGATGTAGTTGCTGCTGCTGCTGCTGCTGCAGTTGTGCTACTGGTGGGCAACATCTCCTGATAGCAACCGGTCTCGTCTCCATTTGACTTAATGACTGTGATCGGCACTTGAACAATATTCGATGTTGTCGTTGAAGCTGATGTTGTTGCTGCTGCTGCTGTTGTAGTTGCTGCTGCTGCTGCCGTCGCCTGCTCGTCTGCATAGCTGGCCAGCAATTGATTGCAACGCTGCAGCAACTCCTGCGTCTGTTCGGCGGCAGTGACATGGAACAAATTCGAAGTATTCTCGTATTCCGACGTCTCCAGCGAGGCACAAAAGTGAGCACGCACATCTGTGAAGAAGAAAGAAAGAAGAGCAAGAAGTGGAAGTAGTAGAACCTGAAGACGCGGCTACAATTCTAATGTTCAATTAAAGCTAAATATGGAGGCCAGACGAGGCTGCGTCGACTATTAATTTCGAAACGCCTCATTGGAGCTAATGGCACAGCTTGTGCTGCTCAAGCTTCAGCAATTTCCATAACTACCAAAACTAATGTTGTTGTTTTTGTAAGTGTTGCTGTTGTTGCTGCTGCCGGCAATTAGTTGCTGGCGTTGTCTTCTCTTTGCTTTGGCTACTGCATGAGTCACAAGTCTCGCAAGTGCTTAGTAAGTGCATATTAAGTCTATCCCCTCCTCCTCAACGCCCCTTTCTTCCTACATCCTACTGCTTATGACCTCATAAAGAGCCCGAGAGTCAACTGCGAATTGACCGCGGCAATTAAAAGCAATTTCACTGAGCAGCAACAACAACAAGAACGACAACAGCAACAACAATGAGAGTAAGTCTCAGTCCAGTTTCCACTGGTTAACCCCTTCCACCATCATCATCATCCGCTTTCAAGTGGGTTTAACGGTAAACACAAAGCAAGAGAAGAAGCAGAAGTTGAAGAAACAAAAGAAGTAACAAAGAAATTTGCAAGAAATCTTGTTAAACTTTAAACACGCAACAAGCTGACCAGACCAAAGACCAGACAATCTTCGTATATCCCAGACGTAATTACTATAAGAAACTGAATCTTGAGAAAGTTGCAGCTATAAAGAATGCGGTATACTCTCTTAATTAGAGTTTCTTCTACTGTGTAGCCTTGTGTTATATATTTACGTTTATTCCAAAACTTTTTAATATGTAACATTTTGATTTTGATAAAATACTGAAAGTTAAGTCTCAGATGTCTAGGAAGTATGGTTTATAGTGTTAGGAAACGCACAAAGATGTTAAATATGCGAGAGGTTGTTGAGTGGAATTCCATAATTTACTCGAAAGTTTTAGAATAGAGATCAAATAATGTACCTTGAAGTATTAAGTTTTGTTTGTACAATATCTAAGCTATTTTCAATTTAACCTAAAGTTAACTTAAGATAACATGTTATATATTTCAACTCTTTCTCCCATATCATCAGAGTGTAGTTGAATCCCATAAATTACTGAGAAAGTTTTGGTATATGAATAGATATCAAACAATGTTGTTTAAAGTAGCAAGTTTTATTTAAATTTATCCTATTTTCAATAAGTTATACGCTTTAGAAGGGTGTTATATCCTATTTCTAACTTTCAACTCATAAAAATGGGCGTTGAATTCCATAATTTACTGGTGAAATTTTTGTATAAGAGCAGATATTAAAATTTACTGATGAAATCAAATATATTAGCTTAAATTTAACCTATTTTCAATAAATTATGCGCTTTAAATGACTGTCATATTCTTTTTCTAAACTCCCACTTATAAAATTGTATGTAAAATGTCAATATTTACTGGGAAGGATTGGTATTCGGCTAGATATTATGAAACATTGCTAACAGAAACCCAATTAACTTTAAATTAACCTATTTTCAGCTTGTTATGCGCTTTTAAATAAAGTAATATTCCATAAAACACCAGAAAAATATTGTAAATAGGTTAAAATTCAAAAATCTTGCTAAAAACAACCTTTATTAGCTTCAATTAAACCTATTTTCACTTAGTAATGAACAGTAGTATTCCATTCACAACTCCTAACCCACAACTAGTGCCCAACTCCTTCACTAAGTCAAGCGACCCGCCTAGTTGCAGTCACTTAATAGCTCATGTGGCGGCGCTTTGTTGAGAGAAGGGCCTTAAAACAAGCGCTCCGAGCATAGTTTCGCGCGTTGTGTACAAATCTTTTACTTTACAAACCGCCAGGCGAAAGACAAACCCCGAAATGGATTCAATAAAATGTACACAATATATATACAAGAATACAAGAACGAAAAGAGAACAAAGCGCGTTAAAAGTGGCTTTCAGTTATAGCTTGATGGGGGGAAGGAGAGAGGAGGAAGGCCAGACATGAGTCAATATATTGTCGGGGGTTATTATTAATGTTTGTGCTCTGTGTGTGCCATACACAAGAAAATTATATGCCCCCGCGGCGGTCAACTGAGGCTGAGTCTGACTCTGCTGACTCTGAAGTCTTTGCTAAGTCCGAGTCTTCTGGCTCGTTGATTATTTTTCCACAAACATCTTTGCGATCTTCTAAGCTGAATTAACAACGCCTTATAAATTATCTAGATACATACGAGATGCGTGCTCTCTACACTAAATACGGAGTTAACTTTACTTAATGTGTCGGCTTTTATGTCTTTATATACTCTAAGTAAACGTTTATAATCGCAAGTTAATACCCTTTTATAGGCGCAAGTTTAACGCACCTCAAGTATTATTATGCATGAAATTCAAGGCAAGTATTTCGTAAGTTTGTGTTATTAAGTTGAGGAAGAGCGCTCTTAAGTTGCGAGAGCTCTTGAATTCATTAAGATATGTTATTTAAAGAAGAGTGGCTCCAAATTTTGTATCATTTTGGTTGCTCTTAAGTTGAGAAAGTTCTTGGGATCATTAAGAAACATTTAAGTAGTTCTCTAAGAAGAGTTGCTCCAAGTTTTGTATAATTTTAGTAGTTCTTAAGCTGCGAGAGTTCTTGAGATCATTAAGAAAGGTTTAACTAGTTCCCTAACAAGAGTTGCTCTAAGTTTTCTATGATTTTAGTAGTTCTAGTAGTCAAGAGAGTTCATGAGGTTATCAAGAAACATTTCTCAAAGTTTTCTAACTCAAGTAGATACATTTCTTGAGATCTTCAGGAAACATTGCTCAAAGTTTTGTATTGTAAGTTGATAAAGTGCTTTAGATCATCAAGAAATATTTAAGTAATTCCCTAAGAAGAGTTGCTCCTAATTTTATTTAATTTTAGAACCTCTTAAGTTGAGAGAGTTCTTCAAATCATCAAGATTCATTTAAGTAGTTTAGTGTTGTATAATCTTAGTAGCTCTTAAGTTTAGAGAGTGCCTGAGATCATCAAGAAACATTGCTCAAAGTTTTCTAACTCAAGTTGATACAGTTCTTGAGATCATCAGGAAACAAATAGCTAATTCCCCAAGAAAACTTATCCAACATATTGTATAATTTAAGCACATTATCATATCAAAACTTTCCCATCATACTATAGTTAGAGCATTCTAGGTGCCTCATTTCCCAATTAGTATAAACTACGTTTATAATTTCTCGTTTTTTCAACTTACCCAACAAAAACTGTTCAATTTCGGCGCGTTTAGTTTGCTTTATGTCCATGATATCCATGATATTATAGCGTTAATTTGAAGTGTTCAGTGTTAATGTTGATTTTTTATGGCGTTCGCTTGATTGTTTGATTTAGGATTCGCTCTTGTTATAATTGTTGTTGTTGAATAGCTGACATATTCAGCGACTAAACACACGCAGTGTTTTGTTAGTGTTTTTGTTAACAATTAACAGTTTACTGTCAAAAGTAAGTAGCACATTCTATAAAATCACATGCACCCGATCATCGACGACGACGATGACGATCCACAGCAAACTGGCGGAACTGTTGTCAATATAAATGCATTAGTTATTAACAATTTGGCGAAAATTTCACAGTCTCTTGAGATGAACACAACACGACGAGGCACACGAACAACTTTCAACTGGCTACGATGGCCCAAAAATAAGAGAAAGATCAGGAGAACATCTCCCCCACAGCGCGTACCCAAAACATAAATGTATATAAACGATATTCCAATCCGCGCTATGGTCGCGCTATGCGATTATTAATAGAAAAGTCTTCAGTTTGTGTCGACTCTAACAACAGCTACGAATGTGCTTCAATCTCTGTGTAGAGCCAACAATAGAGCGATATTCGTATTGTGCCTCAATACTCGCTTTAAATTGTACCCTGTACTCGCGAGAGTGTACACAAAGGGGCTGCCTGTTACTCTATGTAGCCGGTGTGCGCTTATGTAATCCCACTTCATTTGCACAACAATGACCAGAGACTGACGTAGCGCCTATATTTGGTGTCTGCTGTACCTAAGTGTCTTTCAAAGGAAACTCATCGGGGTTCAATGTCCCTCAGGCTGGTAACGGTTCCTAGAAGAGAGTTTCTTATTTAACACGTGGCAAATAATTGAATTCTTCAAAATATCATTTTATTTGTTAATGTTTTTAAATGATTTTACTATATTAACTTTGTATTTGAAGCAATTTTTCACTTGTTTATAAGAATACTTTGAAATTTAATGTTTCCTAGTATAATAATTGAATTCTTATAAATATCATTTTATTTGTTACTGCTTTTTAAAGATTTTACTATATTAACTTTGTTTTTGAAGCTTTTCTTCACTTGTTTTACAGAATTATGAGAATACTTTGAAATTTACTGTTCTTTTTAAGAAACTTCTCAGTTTTTTTCCCAAGATCTAACTGAAATCTCTTGGTAAATTGTGTACATTTTCGCTCATTCCTTAGAAATCTGTTAATACTTTGAAATTGTATAGTTCCTTTAGAGAATTTTACAGTTTTTCCCAAGTTTTGACAATAATTTTCTTGTTTATCATATAATATTTCACTTGTTATCCAGTAATATTATAATTTTTAAATATTTTATACTACCTTTAGGACCCATTCCAGTTTTCTCTGAGATTTAACATTAATCTACTTATAATATTATGATATCTCACTTTTTTTTATCAGAATTTCTCTATAATTCTTCAAAATTAATGTGCTTTTTATGAAATTTATCAGTTTAACCTTATAATATTTTCCTCTTTTCAGCAATTCTTTATTATTCTTTCAAATTTAATATTCCTTTTATGAATTTGAACAGTTTAGCCGAGTTCTAGTCATTAATTATTTGTATATATCATTTCTGTTGCTTTAACTCTCTTTAAATTGAACGAAACAGGATATCTGCTAGCTGCGCATGCCCATTGACAGTCTGTTTAATTTGTATTTTAGTTTATTGTCTGTTTTGGTAGTATTTTTTCATTTTCATGAAGTTTTTCTACTGTTTTTTTTTTAGTTGCACGCTTCGTTTGGCGCTCATGGAAAATCAACGACGGCCGGCGCAGCTGATGACGTTATGTTTCCTTTGTACATCATTCACTTTGCACAATATACAACCTATGTTTATGTATGTGTATCTGATTGCAGTTTCTCTACAGCTGTGTGTGTGTGCGTCTGTTTGTCTGTCTATGTGTTGTTTGGATGTGTCATTAAATGTTATTACGAAATGGCTTTGGGGCCGATTTTCATAATGCGATACTTAGTTTATGCACTTGTCCGCGTCCGCGAGGGAGAGGGTCTGTCTGTCAGTGTGTGCGTGTGTGTGTGGCAGCCTCTGTCTGGCTGTCTATGCTAAGGCTTTGCGGTTTATTTGTTTGTTTGCGTCGCTTTTGTGGCTACAATAAGTGTATATACGATATGTGAAGAAAGAGAACCCACTAGGCGGAGCGGGGGGTAAGGGGCAGGGACTAGCAAGACCTACCAGTGTCTCCAAGCCCAGCCTTTTTTAATTGGTGACTCATCTCAGTCAAGACGACGACGACGACGCGTGTCGTTGGCCATAAAAACAAATTTCTTTCGCATTTTTTTTGGGAGACGTTCATGACGTACCGCATGCAAATGAGGCACAAGAAGAGTGAGAGAGGGTAGAGGGGAGAGTACACTTGACATTTCACCCATAGAACTTTTACTTTTTATGGGCACTACTAGAGAATTGTTAGGCAATTTGTGACGGAGTGTGTTTTCAGGTTTCCATAAAACTGAGTGCCATAAACAATATCGTATCAAATGTTTACAATTATTAACACTTGCTGCTTCCACAACCATATATCGAGTTTCTTTTTCTGATTACACACTCGATCGTCTCTCTGACTAAGGTAGAATGTAGATGTGTAGATATATATAAGTTATTTGCCTTTCCGGCCTTCTTTTCTCCAAACTCTTCTGCGCAGGCGTGTCTGTCTCTCTGTATGTTGTCTCTTTCTATGTTGGCTTGTGTGCATTTCCGGTCATTTTCAAATCAAGCAACGATTTCCTGTCTTAAGATTTAGCATACGATATTTTGTATTCATTTTCTTTTTTGATTTGCCTTTAATTTAGCATCCGGTTTTTCACACACACACACATTCTTTTATTCTTTCACTCTTTCATTCTTCATTCTGCAGTCTTTGTTTTTAGTTGTTTGCGTTGACGTTGACACCTTTTCTGCTTAAGCTTAACAACAGCTTTTCTACGCTCTCCGAAGAACCAATGCGCACGCAGCAGACGACGCTTTTCATTGCGAATTCGCAAGTGAGAGCGAGAGGCAGCAACTGATGCTGAACTGCGCGCAGCCAGCAAGATGAGAGAGCTTTAAAGCGCGACTTATTTTGTGTGTGCGCGACCGTGAAACACACGAACGCAACTGAATGGCAGCAGCAGAGACTAGAACTGCTCAAGCGGCGCTGCCGGTCTGCAGTCAGTGCTGCGCTGCTCTCGTGTGCCTTCGTGTTCGTGGGAGAGCCGCAACCGCAGACGAAGTTGCGAGCACACACGCACGAGAGAGACAAATCGCTGCTAGAACTGCCCAGCGCTGCCTTTACTGCGTGTCTGCAGTGCAGTTCGTGGGAGAGCCGCAGCCGGGAGTGCATGCAGCAGAGGCGAAACGAAGTTAGGAGTGCACGCAGCAGAGCCAAACCGAAACCGAGAGAGTACGCAGTAGACACAAACCGAAGCCGGGAGAGTACGCAAGAAAGGCGAACCGCAGAGAGTGAGACATTGCGCGCTCTCTCTCTCAGTCGGTCAGTGATTTTGCTGCTGCTCTTGTTGTTGTTCTTATTGGAAGTAAGTGTTGCTGTTGTTGTTTGATTGCATTGCATAAAGCCGAAAATGCGAATTTGTTATTGTAATTTAAATGCAAACGTTGCGGTCGCCGTCGCTCTCACTAACTTTGCTGCCTCTGCTGCTGCCTTCACTGTCTCTGCTGCTGTTGCTTTATATTAAACTTGACCAAAAACTGCAAACAGGCTACGCCAACCCAAAAAGCCAAAAGAAGCAGATGAAACCAGAAATCTTCTAATGTGCGCAGTCACGGGGAAAGACAAGAACAACAACAGCAACTGAGGCAGAGGCAGCAACTGTGGCAGATGTTCCCGCAGTCAGCGCAAGTTAGAAATCCGAGCCAATCTGCAGACTGTCTCCTTCCTTCCCTCCCTCTCTTCCTCCTTTTTTGGCGGCAGATAAGTGAAACGCACAGCCTCTTGCCCTTTTTTGGGAGAAGGACAACAACAACAAGAGCAACAACTCAATTTTAATTAAATGTTGAAATATATTAAGTGTGTGCTGGCCTTGAGATTATTGGCAGTACGTAGGGTGCCCTCGACTTGGTCAGTTGCAGTGATAACTGCGACGTTGCGTGACTACGTGTGCGTGCCTCAGCTGCGATGGGATAACAGGTTCCCCACAGCAGACTACAACGACAACAACAACAACAACAACTTCACTATGTTTATCACTCTGATTTGCCACAATGCTGCTGATTCATGCAACCAGTTGCTGTTGTTGTTGTTGCTGTCGCTGCACCTCGTCGCTAATGCTTAATTATGTGCAATAACAAGTCTCTCTCTCTGTCTCTATCTTTAAAACAACAATAATCGTTCATATATTTGCAAACGGCATTGTTTTATTTACTTGAGAAACGCTTGTAAGCGATTCTGCTGCGTTTTGCTGGCGTTTTTTGTCGCGTGCGATTTGCTGAGCTGCGCTGCCAACTGCAGCAGCGCATTTTGTTTTTGTGTTTTTGATTGCACTTTGACAGCAGCAGCGTGCTTTGACGTTGACGTTGACTTCGACTGCGACTGAGCTGCTTTCGATTTCTTCTTTTGTTTGTTGCTTTTTGCTGCGGTTGTTGGTTTTGCTGCAGTTGTTGTTGTTGGCGTTTTTGTGGGTGCTGTCGGCGTTGTTTGTTGCTGTTGTTTTTGTGGCTTTGCTAGTTTTAGGCCGACATTGACGTCTTTATTAGTTTTGTTGTTGTTGTTGCTGTTCTGCGGCTGTTGCTTCTTTTTCTGCTTTTTCTTTTTGGCTGGCTCTGGAGTTGTTGTTACTGTTGTTATTGCTGATGTTGTTTCTGTTGTTGTTGCTGCAGATTTGGTCCGTTTTTTGGGCTTTTCTAGCGGCAGCGTTGTCTTGTGTTTGCAGACTGCGCAGTCGACGGCCTGAAAAAAAAAAAAATGGGTCAGAAAGAGACAGACAGAGAAGGGAATAGAGAAGTGGTTAGAAAAGAGGAGTGAGAAAAGGGGAAAGAGAAGAGGAAAGTAAAGGGAATAGAGAAAGATAGCGAGAACGCAGAAGAGATGGGTAGAGCGGGAAGAGGGGCGAGGAGTAGTGGAAGAGGTACACGAGAAGAGGGGAAAGTGGGACCTGGAGAGGGGGAAAGAGGGACGAGGAGAGAAGCTATGCTGCACTTGCACTTACCACACTGCTGAGCATTCGCTTCTTTAGCCACTTGGCGCGTTTTCGGCCTCCAGTGCTCATACGTCCGATGCCCTTCGGCTGCTGCTTGGCCTTGATTGCGTCCAGCTGCGCGATCAGCCTACGCCGTTTGGCATTGTTCGCAAGGCGTTGAGGTTGCAACTGCAGTTGATAGTTGCCATCGGACCACTGGTTGCCACATCGGACACACATGCGACCAGGGCCCACGCAATCCTCGGGCAGTTGCACATTGTGTTTGGCCAGCTTGCGGCTAGTGTTGCTGAGAGAGTGGGGGGATTTTATAAACAATACTCTTATTGACAAGGTGTATATATATAAGGTATACCCACATATAGTACGACTTTAGCAGCCGCTCGGCGTGTGTTTGTGTGGTAAGCTCTTGGGCGCAGCTCCATAGCAGGCTCACTCTGTTTTCCTCAGACATAGCTAAAATACACAGAAAATAGCCAGTTTTAGCGGGTTTCTCAACACATGGCAGCCAGGGCGGGCAGCACTGATCAGCACAGCTTATGAGTTGCACAAGCAACAAACTAAACACACTGTTTATATATAATCCCTGACTTGAGTTATATATATATATTAATTTGTATTCACCTGATTTGTATTTATTTTACTATTATATGCATTTATTTATCTAGTGTTTACAGTTTGTTTTAAATTCTCTATTTACTGCATGTTTACTTCGACAAGAGTTTGTTTTGGTGCTGCCATCTGCGCATTGTTATCAAACTGTTAACATTTATCGATAAATGTAAAGAGCTGTTGCGCCACTGTTAAATTTAAATTTATTTCATCACATACAAAAACGTTTTTAAAGTTTTGAAAAGAACCTATCATCCTTCATGAAAATAGACGGCTGCAGTAGATGCAAGTTTTCCGGGTGACAGGAATATTTAGTAAAGTCCTTAACACCCACATCTAGCAAAATTTCTTCATCGATAAAGAAATGTCCTGTGTAGTTTTGTGCATCGCGGCAAATGATCGTATATGCTGCATCTGCCATTATCTCTGGCTTACGGGCATACAGTGCAGCATCTGGACCATATAACATATCAATGGCGGCTGTATGCACCTTTTTCTGAGGCCACAATGCATTCACAGCCACGCCCTGATCCCGAAACTCCTCGGACATGCCCAACACACACATAGACATGCCATACTTGGCAATGGTATAGGCGGTATGATTGGAGAACAACTTCGGATCCATGTTCAGCGGCGGAGAAATATTCAGTATATGTGGATTATCACTCTTGAGCAGATGCGGCAAACAGGCTTTTGATCTACATATATCATCATTATATATTTATTGTTGACAATAAATTTATTTCTACTCACACCAAAAACGTTCCCCTTGTATTGATGCTCTGCATGAGATCATAACGTTTCATATCTGTTTCCAGTGTTGATGATTTTGAAATGGCGCTTGCATTGTTGATCAGTATATCGATACCACCAAATTTATCGACTGCAGCTGCAACTGCCTGCTGCACTTGGCTCTCATCGCGAACGTCCACAATACAGGCCAAGGCTCTGCCGCCAGCCCTCTCAACTTGAAGAATCAGTTAAAAGATCAGTTTATAATGACATATATTTTACATACTTTCTTCTGCCGCTGTGTAGATAGTGCCTGAGAGTTTTGGATGTGGCTCAGCAGTTTTGGCAGCTATTACAATATTGGCACCATCTCGAGCAGCTTTTAAAGCAATTGCCTTTCCAATGCCACGCGAAGCTCCAGTGATGAATATTGTTTTTCCTTTTAATTTTCTAGAAAGTCGTTATAAGCTTTGTCAGGGTTCTACTTTTAAAAACTTACCCAGTGTTCCTCATTTTTTGGGGGCCAAGTCCATCTAAGTAAACAACTTAACATACACCCAGCTTTACATAGCGCAATAAAAGCTGTTATTAAAACTAGAGATGTCACCATGTTAATTTAACAGCAGCATAACAGCTGATCGTGCAGAGAGATTGAGAGAGAGAGAGAGACCAACCAGAGTATATGAGGTACATTTATAATATTTGTAGTTTTACAATATATATTAAGTAAACAGACTTGGATACAATATTTGTCTGTCTTAAGTGCACATTTAATTCATAACCATCGATTAACTAATAACTGTCGAAAACTTAATAATATTAAGTAATCGATACTATTTATATTAGTCACTTATCGATATATCGACACGACATTAACATCGTCAACAGCCGCCGCCAATTTCTCTCTGGCAGATGTTCACGTTCACGCACGCAACACAGCATAGAATTTAGAAAAACATATTATTTCAATCAATTAAACTATAATTCGCGTGTTTAGTTTATAAATGGAGTAAACAACAATAACAAAGGACCTTAACAAACATAACGCAAACTGTAAAATTATTAAAAAGACTGTATAAAGTGCACCCAATGCGCGCGTTTTCTGTACTTGGTGGCGCCGCATCGCATAGTTTTTTGTGAAAAGTGCCACATTTCAGAAGGTAAATGCACTTCTAATCTTGATCGATTGACTTGAGATAAAGTTGCTTAAACAATTTGATTAAACAATAACTGAATATATGTATTTGTACATTTGCATAGTAGCGCCCCTTTCATTTTACGCGCGCCCGCCTGTACCTGAAAATATTGCGCGGAATGTCGCAGCAATAAATTTCACTAAAATAAAACGTAATTATTGATCATAATTGCAGTTGAACTGTTGAATAATGGCAGCAACTAATTCGAATACGGCACAAAAGATCAACAACAGCTACGATTCGGAGCCTTCAACTGGCAGCGGGGTATGAAAAAGTTCAAAAGAATTTGCGTGGTTAGTTGTTTAATTAAATAATCGCATTCTGTTTTGCAGTCTTCGCTCAGTGAACACAATGAGGGCCAAATATCTGACGAGGAGAATATGAATCTACCATATCTGCTGAAGCCCAAATCACTGAACACAAGCAAATCGGACGGACTTGGCAGCCAGGAGACGAAATTTCATGGCTTTGGCGACAGTCCTTACGGCCAGGTGAACAAGCAGCTTTATGGCTCACAATTGCAGTACCTAAGGTTGCCACAGCCGGAGATGGAACGAGCAACGGCAACAATTACATCTGAGAAACGTCCATCGCCGGGCATGAAAGTCTTTCCTCGATTCTATGGCAGCATTCTCGAAGAGAATAGCTGCAATGCTGTGGATATGTCTGACTCTGAAACTATTCCATCTGCTGCTGCTGCAGTGCCACCTGTGGAGGGACTGTCTTTCAATGGCAAAATCAAGAGTCTGACTGAGACACCGACTGCACCATCCGAGCCGCAGGCCGACCAACTCTCGGAATCGTTTATACTTAAGAAAATCAACAACGAACGATCGCCCGATCTGTTTGCCGAGGACAGCGAGGAGGACGACGAGGACAATGATGAGACGGACAAGGGACTGGGCACAACACTCGATGATTTACCAGAAGGACTTGAAGAGAGTCAAAGCGTAAGCGAGGCGCCCTCGACGAGCTTCAATGCCAGCGCACGCTACTCCCTCAATGCTCCAACTGAGTCCAGTTTTGTGGATGAGCAGACGCAAGATACTCAGCTGACAAGCAACGATCCTCGTGCGCTTTTCATGGAGAACTGTCGCCGTGAACGTGAGCTGCATCGTCGCATACGTCGATGCCTGCAGGGCGTGCGTCCACCGCCCACAGTGACCATGCCCGACATGGACATCATCAACACTGTGGTGGACATGAAGACAAAAGTGCTCAACTGGCTGGATGACCATCATCCAGCGTGCACCTACCAAGACAGCGGCATCTCAGCCACGCCCTCATTGTTCAAGCCCACTCACAGTCTGGCCGAAGCGCAGAGCATGAGCTGGCGTGAAATACTTGGAGTGCGTCATCATGGATTGAGGTACAAGTGCCTAGAGTTACTCGCAACTATTGTATTAACTTCTAAGCTCCTCTTCCTGCAGCTTCAACTTAAACAAGGCAGCGGAACAAAACGAATATCTCAGTCTGTCTGTGGTGGAGCGTTATGTGGGCGCCGAGACTGCCACATCCTATGTGCGTTCACCGTCCAGTGCCAAGAAGCGCAACATGCGCATGAAGTGCGTACTTTAAAGGGAAACCCTTATTTATTGATACTTATACAATACTCTCTCTTTCTTCCCTTAGAATGCTCACACAGTCGCCAGGGAATCGTCTGAGTCATCTGGCAAAGCGTCGCGCCATTTTCTCATCCGCTAATCTGGCTACGAATTCCATCAGGCTGAACAACTCAATGGGCCCGCAGATCTTGCTGGATAAGAAGTATGTACATAGCCATCGATCAATTGACTTCAACTCATTATATTCTTTATGAACATTTAGAAAAGAGCGGAACAAACGCAAAGCGACACCAAAGCGCAAAACTCCCGGCAGCAAAAAGAAGAGTAAGTGTTCTACAAATAACATTATATCCAATTGACTCACCTTCCTCTTGCAGTTCGCAAAACTCCGTCCTCTTCGGCACGCAAACGCCTCTTTCGCACCGATCTCATCAAGCCGGGACCCACACGTGAAACTTCAAAACGTGCGCTATTCCAAAGCCCCGCAAAGTCCACACAAGAGCAGTTGCTGCAGCCACCAAAGCCCTTGTTCAAGCCAGAGATTGCCAATCGCGTGGAGAGATCCAAACGTGCACTCTTCTCGCCCGACAATGGACAAGGCAGCAGCAGCAGCATTAGCAGTCAGCTGGAGACGCTGCTCAAGCGAAAGCGGAATGCCTGCGATGACGACGATGTTGCTGATCTTGCGAGTCAGAGCAGCAAACTATTTCGTGCTGCTGGCAATGGTCTGACGCCGCGTGCACTGAAGATTAAAAGTCAGAGCTTTTGCATTGGAGCTGGTTCCTCCACAGCCATGCAGTCTGGCAGCATCGTTAGCAGCCTACAGCAGCAGGCGAGCCTGGGGCGATTTAGCAGCGGCCTAAGTGGCAGCAGCAGCTGCTTGACTGGCAACAGCAGCACAACAACGCCAGCGAGCAATAAACTGCTGCATCGTGCACACTCCGAGATGAGTGCAACGCCGCAGAGTGCCATGACGGATAACCAGCGCAAGGTGAGTAGGCAGGCGCCTGTTTATAACTCGGACTCGACTAACTCTCTTCTCCTTCTGTAGAAACTGCTCTGGGCCGTATCGCAGGCGCTGCAGGAGAAGAAAATCTCGGCAAAGCATGAGAATTTCCGACAACACGCGGCGGATCTGGCGAGGATTGTGAAGCGCATCTTTCAGGAGTTCTATCTGGGCCACTCGACAAGCAACAGCGAAACGTTGCTCAGGTAAGGTTTGAGCAACCTTTGCCAATCTCTTTGCTCAAATATGTCTCCTCCCTTTACCCAGGCTGGCCAAGAAGTACGCCTTCAGTGTCATTGCTGGCAAGCAGCCTGATGATATCTACCTGCATGCACGCAGTCACGAGAGCGAGGCCAAGCGACAGTCGAGCACGCGTCTCTCCGGCTACATCGGACCCGAAGAGTTTGCGCAACGTAAGCTGCTCATGTCGCAGAGCAGCTCGCAGTCTCTATCGCAGATGTCACTCCCGCGTAGCTTGGCCGAAGGTTCTATGCAGAATCTCTTCGGCAGTCAGAACTCCATTGATTCATTTGGACTTAGTCAAATGGGTCAAAGCCAAGTGGGCACACCTACCTCAACAATAACAACAGCGACACACTCACAGTCCAGCCTCATGGAGCGCCTGACGGAGGATCTGTTCAGCAGCAAGCAGCAGGAACGTCTGCCCATTCAACCCAATCCGACGCTGCAGAACAGCTCCTCAAAGAGCAATCTTGGTGGTCTTGCGCTGCGCGAGAATGTGCACTGCGAGCAGCGGCGATCGGCACAGAAGAACTTCACCGGCAAGGATCAGCGTAACATAAGTCCCTACTATGGCAATAGCAACAGCAATGGATCCGCACGCAAGCTGCAATCCAGCTCACTGGCCCCCATTGGTGACTCTGGTGCGAAGGCAAAGCGACAAATTACCTTCGATAGTTAAATTTCACTGCTGATCACTCACTGATCCTCACTGCCTACAGCAAACAACGCCCGGATTGTTATATAATCTATTTATTTTTACGTTTTTTTGTTCCACACTTTTTTGGGTTGTAACTTAGCCTAATTTATTTAATTCGCAGTACATCAGAGCTTAAATCTATCGACAACAACAACTGCACTTACATACTATATAGTACTTACACACGTACACAATCGTAACTAAATGGAATGCAATATATTTCGCTGAAGTAAAATGTAAAACGAGAATAAAGAATGCAAAAAAGTTTGTGCTTAAAATTGAAAATTTTAACTAACTAAGCTACGTAAGAAATTGTATAAATCTTGTATTCCCCACTCGACAATGACGATGATAATGATATGTGGGCGAATGATATACAAATGTAGATCTGTAAGTGATTTAAACTTGGAATAAATTGTACTCAATAATAACCACTGCGATTGATATATCTGCGCAAGAGCTGGAACGAGACAATGTGGAAGACCAGCGCCACAATCAGCAGACTCACACAGTCCAGCCAGTAGGTGTATTCAGCGGTGCGATACGAGGCCTGTTGCAGCACCTCCATGCCGGTCTTTACGCATGGATGCTCTTCGTTGACTGGACAATCTGAGGACGGAGTAAGAAGAGTGAGAGCATGAGAATTGACTCAATTAGATGCACTTATAAATCATTTCTCTTTCTTTCAGATCTTTTCTTGGCACCAGTTTCTAGCTTATCAACTTTTTATAGGTATTTATAAAATTTGGTAGATGATAAGCGCGGCAATTCATAATGGATTAGTTGCTTTATGGGAGCAGATGTTTGACAAGGTCGCTCAAGGCAGTTGGAGACAATTTAAAGGGAGAGGCACGTGCTTAAAGATCTCTCCTACTCTGTAAAGAAGAAGACGAAACTAGCAAGCACATTCTCTGCGAATATTCAGCCTTGATATGGATTAAGAAGAAACATCTGCACAGCGAGAAGTTCCTCGACGAAAGATCTGCTAGCTGGCATCGTTTATGGTTAGAACTCTGATCGCCTTCGAACCTCTAACTTTCGTTCTTGATTAATGAAAACATTTTTGGCAAATGCTATCGCTTAAGTTAGTCTAACGACGGTCCACAAAAGACGTAACTCTGCTCGCTGTGCTACAACTGATCTTCACCAGCAGACTCCATTGAAAATAATAATAATTATAATCTCCTCCTTCTCCACTCACCAATGTTATCGATGTCGATCCAGAAGTTATACATCAGCGCCTCGTTGGAGTAGAAGAAGAGCGAGAAGTACTTGAGCACCGGTATGGAATCCACATTCATGTAGGTGCCGCCAAAGATCAGGAATATCAGATCAAATGGCGCCGCACACTCCGAGGCCATTTTGTCAGTTTCAAAGAGGCTGGAGAGGAAGACACCATAGCCAACGGCCGCAATGGCAGAGAGACTCATGAGGAAGCCCATTGTAATGTAGAGTAGAAATCCGCGTGTATAATAGATCGATGCATAGATCACCGATAGAAAGGCATAGCCCTTAAAGAAGGCCACTGGCACAAAGGACAACACCAGGGCTACATAATACGCAGACAGGCTGTACGTGCCCTCGCCCACTTCACGTCGTATGATGGGCAATGCACTGGGAAAGACATAGGTGACTCCATAACTGAACGTGAAGATCATCTCGTTGCTGAGCATAAATATCGATCCACCCACATCCTGCACTGTGCGCTGTGTCAATCCTCCCACACCCGAATACATCAGAGAGAGCGTCACTGCCGTGACCATGAAGAAGCCAAAACCGATCAGTCCAGTGCGTAT
Organism: Zaprionus camerounensis; assembly: GCA_018904165.1. Taxonomy (NCBI): domain Eukaryota; kingdom Metazoa; phylum Arthropoda; class Insecta; order Diptera; family Drosophilidae; genus Zaprionus; species Zaprionus camerounensis. The sequence goes on from JAEIFS010000037.1 coordinate 2,631,527, forward strand.
ATTACGCAAATCCTCTGTCATGAAGCGTATGATCAGCAGATAAACCTGATAGATCCAGCGTATGCGCTTGAAGTTCTGCACCTGCTTCAGATAGTCCCCGCTATAATTCCTCGCCAGCAACCAACTGCCGCTGTACAGTCCATCAGTCTGATGCTCATACTTCACGCGCAGCACCTCGCCGGCGTTCTTGGTGCCCTGGCTATCGACCAGGGTCTTCAGATAGAAGTCAGCGGGATTGCAGTTCAGTGGCAGCATGAAGCCAAGGCTGCAAAGAAGGAGCAAGTAATGGAGGTAGAAATATGAAGAGCTTCTTCTGTGGCTCACTCTGTAAAGAACTTGGCTGCCTGCTCTGTGCGTCCCTGGTAGACAATGCGCCCTGCGTCCATGAGAATGATGTGTGTAAAGAGCTCGAAGATGTCCGATGTGGGCTGATGGATGGAGCAAATGGCCGCCTTCCTGTGCCTGCCGTTGGGACTGTTGTTGAGCACACTCAGTGTGGGCAGCTCCTTCATGGCCTGCAGCAGACTGTCATGCGAATCCTGAATGGGTTCCATTTGTATGGAGTTGCTGGCGCTGCTGTGATCGCTGGGCGTCGAGAATGAATCCTCGCCATAGACCTGGGTCAGCGAGTGCTTCGTAATGCGTCGCCTTGTGCACAGATGCCGCAATGTCTTGATCACCGAATATGCACTGAAGCTATCCAGGCCTGTAGTGGGTTCATCGCAGAACAGGAAAATGGGATCTGTGATGAGTTCTTCGGCCAGACTAAGACGCTTTCGCTCTCCCCCCGACAACTGTTGGATGCGTGTATGCGCTGCATCCCGCAGACCAACGGCAAGCAGCAGATCCGCAACGCGTTGACGCTTCTCCGCTTGGGTTGTGCGGCGGTGCATCTTGAAGTGAGACTGGGAACAAGGAAACTAATTGGGATGCAGGAGTAAAGGATGCAGTCACACCCACCATAAAGTAGAGATGCTCGTAGGCCGTAAAGGTTTTAACATTGATCTCAAACTGTGGCAGAAAACTGGAGATTCGCGTCATCTGATGCCTGTCCATGGCCAGGCCGTTTAAAACCACATCTCCGGTCAGGTTACCGCGCAGTCGTTGCGAAATCGCAGCCAGCAATGTGGTCTTGCCCGCCCCCGAGCCGCCCAAGATGGCGATGAGGTCGCCAGTTTTCAGATGGCCGCTGACTGCAATGAATGATGGAAACCACAAGCGGATTGAACGGATTGAGCAAGCACCACATGGTTTCCCACATTCCACATTGAGAGAGAGAGAGAGAAGTAAAACTTACCATCGTGCAGGATGCGCTGCTCGCTCTGCTTGCGGCACTCGTTCCAGAAGCTGTAGTTGCTCTGCTCCTGCGCCGGCACTGAGTAGTTGAGCTGCTTCCACTCCAGGCACAGACTGGACTGCGTGTCCCCCTCCTCCGACAATGGCATCGTGCAGAGTTCAACGCACGATGAAGTCCAAAAAATGTGACAAATCTCTCTTTCTTTCTTTGGTTATCAAGTGAAGCATCCACCTCATTCACAGATCCACACACTAATCCCTTTTTATCACACTCAATCTGACAATTTTATCTTATCTCGATTCGGCTCTATTCGTGTTTTTGTATTTGCATCATCTGGGAAACCTTAGGAAAACCGCCTCGTGGTGCTGGTGGAACGACGCCAACGACTACCTTTCGCGCCCAGCTTCGCCCGTCAACTGTGGCCCGCCAGCGGCAGCCATGTCGTTTTCTACCCCCACACGGGTAATCCTAAACTCTTGACCGCGTTTCGCCGCCACGTCGCTGCCGCGTTTAATGGTCGCGCTTATCAATCCACAGTTCGCGCCATTGACTGTGACTACCTTAGTTCACTGCGGCTTGGGGTAAGACACCAGTTGAGTAATAGTTATAGTACATATGTATGTATATGTCTCTAACCCAGTCGATTGTCTGTTGCAGACAAGATAGTTCTTTCTTTTCAATACAATTGCATTTTGAAGGTTAGTCGGCCGACAAAGCAGAGTAGATCAACTTTATGTTGGAAAGAGATGGTCTATTAATTTAATTAATAAATAAATTATTAATTAATAAATATTACATATATTAAACAGTTTTCCTTCCTTCTTGATATGTGGTTGATTTAGAGAGGGAATTTTAAGTTTAACTATGGAATCATTTAATCACATTCTTCATTCACTTATTATACTCTGTTAAGCAATAATTTCCTGATTGTTTTCTAGCATAACCTAGTGGAAATTGCATCTGAATTCATATTATATTCTTAATCTTAAATCTTGACTTGTTAACAAAACCTAGTTAAAATTTTATCTGTATTTATTTTATATTAACCTTTCAGTTTAATCTTTGAATTGAATCGTTAAATTTTTACTGTTTCTTTGCCCTGCACATATTTTATATATAATAAACAAGCAATGAGTATTATCAATCAACCGTAGCATTGTTAAAGTCAGGAAGTCTATTGCAAATATGATGAAATACTCATACTCTTCTTTTCAATTTGAATTTGAGTCAACTGTAGGTTTTTCAAGCAAACATACAAAATATTCTTCGCTAGGCAAGAAGGGCTTGCGGTTAACAGGATAGTTAGACCAGTCCAGGTTAAATTATGGGCCTAATAAATGGTCTAGATAAGGAGCTTTAAGCTCAGCAGGAGGTACAGGGTGGCAGTACATCTACCTGACCAAATAATACAGCATATCTTAGAAATAAATGCAATTATAATACAATAAATAGAAGCATATCATTATACAATACTTCCCGAGAAGTAAACAACATTTATTCATTCAAGAGATTCAGAGTTCAGTAGTAAATGCTCATCACTTTGTGGAATGGAATGTACTCCAATTCGGCAGCATGTGCGCGTCTATAATCCCATAGATATTGATCGATAAGTATGGAATTGACATTGCGCCTGTCCACGTCGGGATGTTTCTGTTTCAGTGTCTCTACAACGGCATCCTTGACCTGCTCGATGATGTAGATGGAGGCACCACGGATCTCCACCTCCATGGCATCACCGTTCTGCATGATTGTGTCCTTCTTGAGCAGCTCCAGCAACTCGGGCGTGTACTCCAAGCTGCCAAAGTGAACCAGCACCTGAGGAACGCGATAATCTGCAAACATGGTGATTTTCTCAATGTCCTCGAAGTAACCAAGACCTTCGCCGCGATAACAGGACCACACATCACCCACAAGGATCTGAGCACGCTTCAGTATGGAAACATCTTTGCCAGCAAACTGTGCCACATCCCGAAAGCAGGGAAACTCATCGACAATCAGCTGCAGCAGAGCTACCGCTGATTTGTTGGCCGCCTTGATGACATTCTCGAACTGTCCCTGCCATTTGGTATTGAGACGCTCTCCCACCTGATGGAGACACTCCAGACGCTTCTCTAGCAACGGAATGCTGGTGGTGGCATCATCAGGTCGAAATATCTTCGACAACGTGTCCAAGTCAATCGTTGCATAGAACTCTGGATTCGTGATATCCAAACCATCGTCGAGGGCACGATTAATCGCCGCACACAGTGCAAAGTATCCCGTGTAGCCGTTTACCTTATACTTTGTATAGTTATCTGCGACAGATGCCGAGTGCTTTATTGGTTTATTGCTCGAGGTAAACAACTTGCACAACTCACCCGGCGTCCAAAAGCAAAAGTTCAACGTATCCACAATGAATACCCAGTTGGCGGCATGCGCATCCGTTGGCTTTGGGTGCAGCTCGTGCTGGGAGAAGTTTGCGACATCGATGCGCTTCGCTGTTTGTTTATATAATATGTATGGTTCAGATTAGTATATGAGCACATGGAATGTCTTTAATTATAGTTGATACTCGCCTACTACACCGCTGACAATCTCCTCGGTCAGACGATTAATGCCTTCGGGTAGAACTTTTAAATATTTCGCATGGCGCACAATGTGCTCGCCAGATTCCCGAGGTGTTAGCGAAGTGCTCATCTTGTTGATCTTCTCAAGCGCAGAATAGTTCTGGTCATATCGATAATTTAATCATTTCTCTTAACAGCAAACCATCGATGGCAAACTATCGAAAATGGTGAAATTCAAGAACAATTAAAGGAGACAATGGCAGAAAATACATATGCTGCTTTTGCAAAAATGTATATAATCAGCAGTCAGAATACATATAAAGAATACAAATAAAAGGATACTTATAAAGATAATTCATATGCATTTAAATCACCTCTTAGAGGTTAACGGCTAACCTAATCGTACATTAATTATCTTGAAATACATTTTTTATTCGTTTATATTACCCTATTTTAATATCGTTCATTAACCTAAGCCCTAAACAATATCTCAATCTCTACTTGTGCTAAACCTAAATGTAGATAATACAAATTGCAATTTAAAATCGTGCGCGCATCAATGCGCAAAACAAAATGTTAACTCGCACTGTTAAAAACGCAAAAAAGCTTTGCGCAACGCAAAATGAGCACAGCCTGCTGTTAATAATAAATATCGATAAATCAGCAGCTGTCGTAATCAGTGTGTGCACACCTCAGAATTACGTACAATGGCGGACTGAGTGTTTGTTTTGTAAAATGTCCGTTAATCTTTTAACTCACTTCCATCGCTGCGTATTTACCGCATTATATATGGAATATCTAAGGTATGCAATGCATACATAGCGCTGTCAGCAGTCTCAGCTCATTACCCCACTCCACCGGTAAGTTAATTCTGAACTTTACCCTCACCCGGAGTAAGCCTCATATCCTTGCTTTATGACTCGCGTAATGCGAGTCAAAATATGCAATTAAACAAAAACTTCTTGACTGTAAAAATATTTGCATAACTTGAGCAAACAAATGTCAGGGTGTCTCACGTCCGTCCTTCGTCGAAGACAATGCTAAGTTGTTGTTGAACTTGTCATTATAAGCATGCACACGTACACACGCACACATAGAGGCACACACTCACACATCCCTCTATCCAGCCAACTAACGGAACTGAGGGTTGTGCTAAAGTGTAGATTAATAGCCTGGGCGAGACTGACAGAGATGGGTGATGCAAAGCAAGGGGTGGGAGAGAGAGGGGTGTGGCTGATGTCGGTGTTGCTCTGACAGAAATCAGCGCTCGTAAAATTTACGTAAAATTCATTAAGCGCAACAAAAGACGGCAACGAAAAACAGGTTGCAGCAGCCAGCATAGGGCGTGCTCTGCTGGTGGCAACACACACACACACACACACAGAGACACACACACACACACACACACCCGCACACGCAATCATTTAGACAAAGCCTTGCATAGTTGATAAGGCGCGTCCTCATCTCTCTCTCTCCCTCGGCGTCTAAGGAAAAGCTGTCAAGTGGAGCAAGCGCGTCAAGCGCCACTGAAAGCAACAAATTTTTGTCATTTCAAAGGATATGAAGCTTTTGTGGCGCGTTATTGTTGCACCAGAGCAGCGGATGAGGTTCCCTGCCCCTTTGCCTAATAGTCATGCTTGTCTTCGTCTTCGTCATCATCATCATTCTCGTCTTCGTCATTATTATCGTTATTATCCTCTTACCACATTCAACTGTTGCGCGGCGAGGCGCAACTTCGTCGCCGGGGTTCCTTAAGTGGCTCGCCTCATATCCTTGTCGCAATGACTGACAGATTAGCGTGCTGACATCAACTTTGTCCTCTTGCAGTGTTGATTGTTTAAAGCATTGACCCTCACCTCCATCCTCCTCCCCAGCTGGCCTGCTGAAATTCTAGTCCAGAATAAAATACGGGCTCCACTTACAGGCAAATGTTGATAGCGCAATGTAGCAGGCAAGTGGTGCAAGGGGGGGGGGCGAACGTTGCGACGCATTACAACATGTTGCGGTCACCAGTTGTGCGTGGGCGCGTATGCCTGCGTGCCTGACTGCGTGTGTGTGTGTGTGGTCGGGCAGGGGCGATGTTATGTGGTATGTAATGAGTTTTACGCGGTATTGCCACAGGTTACGTACGCCTCCCCAGCTTGGGCATACTTTCCATGACAATTTTGGTCGGCTCTCAATTTATAGAGCCGATAAGCTTGGCCTGCCTGCGCTTCAGGCCTTGCCTGCGCTAATGCCGGTAATTAACGTCTTTTGTCAACTGATTTCAGTGTGGCACCCATTGTTCTACGTTCCAAGTGGTGTACACACTGTGCCCACACCGAATTTATGTAAATATCGTATGTAAATATGTGTTTCGTACGGTACATACATATGTGTGTGCGAATCTTACAGTCAAATTTAACAGATTAACAGCAGTCCTACAAGGGCTAGAATTGTGCTAAAAAATACTAGTATCGATATGTAAGTAAACGATAGTCAATGCTGTTAAGTAGCAGTATTCTGTTAAGACTACAGTTTGAGATGCGTAAGAAAGATGTTGGCCATTTAAATGCAGCAAATATAAAGTTGCATAAGTAACCGAAGTACTTTTGATTTATTACTTAACATATATTGTACAAATGCTGTCTTTAATAATTGATTTATTGTACCACAGATCCATGTGCACGAAGCTCAGCTTAGCTCCAACTGAGCCAACTGTAATTGCCAAATAAATAAAAAGCAAACTGACCGCAAATGAATCTCCCTCGTCGTCTCTTTTACTATTCAAATGTCAGGGAAAGTAATGCACTCGAACTAGAAAAGCACACAGAAGAACAGAACAGAACTATACAAATCCACCTAACACACAGATGGGGGAGAAATGACTCGGGGCAAACATAAAATGTTACGGGCGAAGCGCTTTCATGTCAACCATAAAAATAGCAGACGCATAAAAAATTAATAAGCAGCCATCGCAGCCAGTAGCCAGTGGGCACTGGGCAGTGTCCTGTGTCCACTGTGTCCTGTGTCCACTGTGTCTCTTATACTGTATTCAGTGTGGTCCCCGTGTCCAGTGTGGACGACGTATTGCTATTGTCTTGTGTTGTCCTTTTACTTTTGCCACGCTCAAACCCTTCACCTGCCACGCCAGCGACCGCTTAACGGAGCGAGACACATCATTAATGCATAATTCAAGCGTTTGGCAGTTTTGTGCTTTCAATATTCAATTTGAATGCCGCCCGAAGCGAAACGGTTTGTGTCCAGCATATTCCTTTTGTCTTTTTGTGACCATACCCTGCATAGTTATAAAGTGTGTGAGGAGAGGATGATATCGAATTTGCAAATAGAAGATTTATCGAGTTTCAAAACCAGTATTTGAATTTTAAGGGGTTGCAATCGATATTTCAGTATTTAAATGTGCAGAGTTTTCAATCGATATTCAGGTATTTAAATGTGCAGCGATTCCAATCGATATTTTGCGCATTTAAAAATTAATATCGAAATGGAGAACATACACACTATCGATAACAGTTCTATTTATGGCTTTCAGCTCTAGCAAGCGTCTTAGAAATTAAAAGGTAAGTTCAATTTTATAGGGCAACCACTCGTCTATTACTCCCTCTAAGAGCTTATCCAGTTTCTCTTGCTTTTCGTTTTCGTGCTTCGTTTTCATGCTTGCTTATTTATTTTCTTTGTACGCTGATCGCTTTGCCACCCCCAGAACACTGAGAGCTGCTGCTGCTGCTGCTGCCACTTCTGCTCTTGCTCTGCCTTTGCTCTGCTCTGCTGCGTGTACCTGCTGCATTATTCAGGCGATTCGATTTACAACAACACAAAATGCATGATAAACCGTTTCTATCGCATTGAGACGATGTCGACGCTGCCCATTGTCTTGGACATGTCCCCGGGCTGCAACGAAAACCGTAGCAAGACAGCAATCAAAGGGGCGTAACAGCTACTTCAGCACCTCCCCCTCCCCCAGCTCCTTCTCCTGTACCCTCGCTCTGTGTCGTGTTGCTGCATGCGTTAGTTGTTTATTAAATATAAATGATTGTCACTTGCGGCATGTCGTCAACGGGGTCGCAATTGTTGACGGCGATGATTGCTCGAATTTCATTGAGCAAGTGCCGCAGCACCACTGCTGCTGTCCCATGCCCCGTGCCCCGTGCACCTACCCCCTCTACGATTGCTTGTACATGTGTAGTGAGTGCTTTTATGCTGCAATCGCCTGCAATTTGGCCAAGTGAGCCAAGTGAGTAACTTGGCTGACACTCGGGCGCCGCACTTTGACAAGTCATGTCATTCGAATTCGATTTGGACCCTGTGCAATTGATATTGCTACCCCCTGTCTCCCCCTTGCTGAGCACACTGCTGCTCCTTCACCTTCTCTTGCTTGTGCTGCTTCGTAATTTGACATTCGCTCGTCATGCTCGTAATGCGAGTGCTTGCAACGTGTACTTACTGCCGATCCCCATAAAACTAGTCGCGTAATTGTCGACGGGCAGACATTCGCTCTCATTCCTCCCTCCCCCTTCAGGTCCACTTTGATGTCCGTGTCCGTGTCATCATCATCGTCGTCATCGACAGCGCAGCAGCAAGCTAAAGGATTTCTGAAATGATTCGCCGGATATTGACCACAAAATGCCATTAAAAAATAATTACGCATTTTAATTGGCATTTAGTTGAGGCAAAAAATTAAGTGCCGTTCAGCATAAAAACGGCTTTTATTATTGATTACTTTAACGCTTTTATTTATGGTGTACTCTCTGTGTGTGTGTGTGTGCGTATGCTTAACTATCTGTGTGCTAGTGTGTGTGAGTGTGCATACATATACATACATATGTAATTGTGTGTGTAAATTAATGTGTATGTATACCTATTTGCTTGTACAGCGCTGTTGTACAGTGAAACTTAAACAAGTGTCACTTTAGAGGAGTAAACAAAGGGGAATATGCATTGCGTACCTCTATTTGGAATGAAGTTGGCTGCACTTCGTACTTTTGTCTTTAATCGATTGTTATCGATAATATATATCATACATTTACGATCTTACGTTTTACATCTCGTATAGCGCTTTCTAGCTTATATTATTTACATATAATTTACAATGCTTATATATTATTAATAAATTAAACTGTACACTATATAGAGTTCTCTCTATGCAGTTGCTTTGGATACCTTAAACAAAGTATAACCTGATACACCCTGTAGTTGATTATCGTGAGTGCGTGCGTGCGTTCATTCGTGTCGCGGCGTCGAACACTTAAAAATCAATTAACGACTGTGCCGGGGTGCTCATAAAAATTGATTTAGGCTGCATTAAATAATGAGTTAATAATTTATTTCGTTGCCAAAGGAAAAGGCCCTGCAACTGGAATCTGTTTAACAGGCAAATTGGAGTCGATCTTAATGGATACAATCAGTGATAACTTGGCCGGCATAATTATGCGTATAATTGATCAATCGATGGGGGGGGGTATGCATATTTGGGGTGTAAAGGCAGGGGGTATAGAGGCATTAATCAATGGAAATTGGGCAGCAATGAAAGTAATGAGGAAGTGAGTTGAGTTGCAAACAATACTATAGCATGCTTTTGTGGGCAGCGCGTAAATAAATTATTACAAAAACTATAGCATGCTTTTATGGGCTGTATAGGAATAAATTAAATTGTTGAGTTAAATTGAAGTTTTTTAGCAGAAATTGAAGGAATTATAAAGAAAAAAAGTTAATTTTGCCCGCTATAATAATTGCCAAATAATATTAAGTAAGTTTAAGTAAGTTAATACTGAGTTCCCTTGACTTTTTAGTATACAAATGAAATCAAATGTCTCAATTAGTTTTAGGAAACAACACTAATTAAGCAACTGCAACTCTTTGCAGATCGTGCTGCACCATCGTTGAATATATAGAAAGCATAATAACGCTTACATGACTTTTATGGGCTGTTGCGGGGCTTGTTAATACGCGAAATTAATCCAAATGGTTGCCATTTAATGACATGAGAACTGCGACAACTGCAATTGCAGCTTTCGGTGTGCCTCAAATTGTGTGTGTGTGTGTGTGGCAGCAGAGCGCGCGTGCCACATAGCATGTGTCACTGTGTGTGTGTGTGTGTGTGTCTGTTGGTTCGCGTGCACAATGTACACTAATTGTGGCATGTATTAAATAAACTACAATTGCAAATGGCGCATTTCATTTCACAAACTGTTGAAGGGGGCAAGGCAAAGGGGGAAGAGGGGGAGTACGCTGCCACATGGTTTGTTATTATTTGCAGCTGTTGTTGTTGCTGCAACTGAACCTGCACTTTGCATTGTGGCCATTTCCGCTGCGGGCGCATTTTTCTATGTAATTGCAAATGGCCGACATTGCTGGCGGCGCAGGTAGAGGGGACAGGGAGGGAAGGAGGACACTCAGTTGCACCTTGTTGCATGCATGCCACTGTGGTATGTGCGACAATTAAAGCGAAAACAGTTCGAGAGTCTTTTGCAGATAACGCAGCAACATCTTGCAACATGCAGCAAATCATGTGGCAAGTTGCAGCTGCAGCTGTCAGCGCCCCTTTTCACTGTGCCTGTGTGTGCCATAATCATATTTAAGAGTTTCTCGGAATATTCGTGCAACACACACACACACACACACACACGGAGTGGCAACCTCAATTGCACTTGCCACGCGCTGTTTGCTTGGAAAACCACAAATTAAGCAGAGAAATCCTGGCGGTGCATGCAACCAATGGCGCCACAAAAAGTGAAAAAAAACAACCGTGAAGAAGAGAAAAAAAAAGAAGAATGAGAATGGAATTCAAGCAAGACGAACGAGACGAAGCGCGCCACCGCTTGTGGCACATGCAACATGCCGCCCGACGACCGCAATGTTTTGGCTGCAGCGTGCGGCCGTGAGGCGTGGCAGATAAATGCCCGTTGCATGCAAACAAGTTGCAAGAGCGGCAGGGGGAGAGGAAGGGAAGGGAGGGGAAGAAAGAGGGGGAGAGGGAGGGGAAAAGAGAGAGGGAGAGGTAGAGGAAGAGAGAGAGAGAGAGGGATATATATTGAGATAGAGAGAGAGGCAGAGAGAGAAGGAGAGAGAGAGAGAGAGAGAGAGAGAGCGCGCATACTCACGTCAGCGCTCGTGCGTTTATTTGCCGTTTCCGCTTCCGTTTGTCGTCGTCAGCAACGTCAACGCGTCATGTTGTTGTTGTTGCCGCCATTGTTGTTGTTGCTGTTGTAGTTGCTGCTGCTCTTGTTGTTATTGCCCTATTGTTGTTGTTGCTTTCCTCCATTGTTGTTGCTGCGGTCAATTTCAATGCTGCCATTGCACGTTAATAAGTCGTCTTTGCTGCTGCTGCTGTTGTTGCTGTTGTTGTTGCTGGCGCTGTAAATGACACACAAAAATGCGCAGCATTTTGCACATGGAAATGAACTCGACGCTCGACGCCACCAACGGCCACGCCCCCCGTGCGCCCAGCCGTCGCCTGACCATAAAACTGCATTTAAATCACAGAGAAATGCACTGCAATTTGTTGCTGCGCCAGTTGCCTTGCTTCTCTCTCTTTCTCCCCCTCTCTTGCACTCCCTCTCTCTCTTTCACTCTCTCCCTCTCTGTTGCTTGCTTCTTTTCTTTTAACAGTTATTTTGGCGCCATTTTGCCAGACATGGCAGCACGGACAGTGGGACAAAGGCAGAAGCAGAACAGTTCAACAATTTCTTTTGAAGCACAAAACAAACGTCAATTACGAGGGTCGTTTGATAAGTCCGTGACTTTTTGAATAAAATATATTTTTTTCGTCAAAGAAGCGTTTTATTTCTCAACATAATCTCCTTTTAGCTCTATACATTTAGTCCAGCGTTTTTCCAATTTTTTTATTCCTTCCAAATAATAGGTTTTCTCAAGGCCCTCAAAATAGTCGTTTGTTTCTGTGATGACCTCTTCATTTGACCCGAATCTCTTACCGCCGAGCCATTTCTTCATGTTTGGAAACAAAAAATAGTCACAGGGGGCTAAATCTGGAGAATATGCTGGATGGGGTAGCAGTTCGTAGCCCAATTTATGAAATTTTGCCATGCTGACTACACACGTGTGCACCCGTGCATTGTCCTGATGGAACAGCACTTTTTTTTCGCCAAATGCGGTCGTTTCTGCTTCAAATCAATATCGAATCTGTCCAAAAGCTCTGAATAATATTCGCCGGTGATCGTTTTACCCTTTTCAAGGTAATCGATGTGAATGATACCTTGTGCATCCCAAAAAACTGTGGCCATGACCTTGTTGGCCGACAGACCCACCTTGGCCTTCTTTGGTGCACGTTCACCCGGAGAAACCCACTGTCTTGATTGTTCTTTGGTCTCTGGTGTGGTGTGGTGGATCCATGTTTCGTCTACGGTAACGAAACGGCGCAAAAATTCGTTTGGATTGCGGTTGAACATCGCCAAACACTCCTTTGAAATGGTCACACGGTTGCGCTTATGGTCGTGTGTGAGCAATCGCGGCACCCATCGCGCGGAAAGCTTTTTCATGTCCAAATATTCATGTAAAATGTGATGTACCCGTTCAGTTGAGATGCCTACAGCCTCAGCTACCTCACGCACTTTCATTCTCCGATCATCCAATATCATTCCATGGATTTTGTCGACGATTTCTGGCATGACGACCTCTTTTGGGCGACCTGAACGTTCGGCATCACTTGTACTGGTACGACCACAACGGAACTCAGTAAACCATTTCTTAACCATTGAAATTGATGGTGCAGAGTCCCCATAATATTTATCAAGTCTTTCCTTGGTTTCGGTGATGGATTTTTTACGCAAAAAATAATGCTTAATTAGCACACGAAATTCACTTTTTTCCATTTTCGTTAAAATTCACGAGATCGTCTGCTTTCAATGCCTATAAAACGCAAACTAAGAAACGCAGCTTTCTCAAAATTTTACAGTCAGCTGTTAATCGATAACTGCTGACAGGAGCAGTGTTGTATTTAGAGCAGGTGCGCGGCAAATACAAAAAGTCACGGACTTATCAAACGACCCTCGTAGTTTGTTGTTCGCATGTTTATAATGGCGGGGGAGAGGGAGAGGAGAAAAGGGGAGTTGGCAGAGTTGATAATACTGCGCTGGATTGTTCATTAAATCGATCAAGCTTGAATAATGTGCTATGTATAATTTGTATATTATGAATAAGACAAAAGAATGTGAGGAATATAGTTAAAATAAATGAGGAGGAACTCTTTGGACTATTGCAAATATAATTGATGTTAATTGATAGTATTTTTGTTTAAATATAATTGCAAACAGAAGAGATTCAATTAAAATTCAAGTATTAATACAGAAAATGCGAAAGGAAATAAAGAAGCAATGTAGAAGAAGCCAGAACTGTGATAAGAGGAGCAGAAAGAGATTATTCAAAGGAGTTCTAAGTGGACAATTGATAAGTTCCCGTCCTACCAGAGTAAAACACATCAAAACTCTTTTTGTTTATGCAACATAGTTTCCTTAAAAGTTAATACACTGCAGATTATAGCAACCCTCCAACTTTTCAATACCAATTTTTGTAGTACGATTTGTTATTTTCCTCACAATAGGCCTCAGTTTCGGCAATGATCTGTTAAATAAATAATTAGCAGAAGCTTATACTTTGTTTATCTTTAAACTTAATATATTTATTTTTTCATTAGGGAGCAGAACACATATATTCCTATAACCTGATTGATTACTATATCTATGGTTGTTACTTCTCCAAGACTACTTATGAGTAGTTTCTGTGTATTAATAATAACTTAAGTGTATGTTTCTAGTGTATTTCAATTTTTAATTGCGAGATACTATTGATTGTTTATAAGACTATGGACATGTCTCCTTTAAGTCGTCTTACTGGAATTGTTCGCCTTAAACGTGGGGCAAGTCGGTTACAATGCAAGGCCAGTCTGTCGTTGTATCTGAGAAGCTAATACCATGTAACATATTTACTATAAACCTAAGATAATATTGTAATCAGCCGGCAAGCTTGTCAGAGTCACTCTCTAGTAGTAATCGATTGCACGCATGTTATCGACTTTTTGAGTCTAGGAATGAGCACTAGGCCTGCGCCAATCGAAGTACTTTTTAGGCTGCTACAACCTCTAGAGATTAATGCATTAAATAAAGCGGAATAAGCATACAGTAAACATCCTTACAGGGCTACTAACAAAATACTGTGGCAGCTCAATTAATTCACACACGACGTTGCAGGACTTCTTCTTTATTCGACACGCCAACATAGAAGAATGGCTCTCTCAGTCGTAATGTTAGTTTACATAGGTTTAACATAGTCATCGTGTTATATAAGTATCGATATATCAGTGGGACCCTCTACCAGCCTACTACAATACTATAGACTAAGACTTGTGCACTGGGAATATAGAGTAATGCGCTCTGCAGACTCTGTGAGTTGTAGCCAGAGACAACGAAGCTCATATTGACAGTATATCCAGCTTAGGCACTTCAAAGAAGGTAAGCAACTTCTTGGACAAGGTCGATTAGGTAACATTATAGATATCCTTAGAATAACTGCACTGAACAGGCAGCTATAAACCCAGCAGGATGTACAAGCTCAAGCTTCTTCACTGTATTCTTTCTTCTTTCTGCTTTCTTTCGCTTTCTTCTTCTGTCATTCTGCCTCCCTCAATTCCCTATCAAACTAATCAACCCTGCCGAGAACACGTACATCTCTGCACTACTCAATTGATTATTACAATTGTTATTATTATTATTTGCATTCGCAGTTGACCACGCCCCCCTGGCTGTCGACACGCCCTTCCGCCTGGCAGAGTTGCCAGCTCGTTGCCATGCGATTATTGCCCCGAGTTGAGTTTGTCGAGTAAGTTTTACAACTGCAGATTGACATAAAAGTTGCTCGGGTACTTGCAATCACTACAAAGCACCCGCATCCGGCAGCAGCGACAGTCAGTGCCAGACAGGAAGAGGGGGTGAGAGGGAGGGGGGGTGCAGAAGCAAGACAGAGTTGGGTACCCTCAACTACAAGCTCAACCTCAAACCTGGAGAGAGCAAGGACAGAGCAGAGTTTGGGCTGTCCTCGTGTCAAAGTTGAGAAGCATCCATGACACTTGGACCTTCATTTAGTTAAGCTGACGTTATTGTTGCTGCTTCCTCCTCCCCCCCTGCCTCTATTCCCTCTTCCTTCCCTCCCGTCTTCTGTTGGCAACTCACAACAATGGCAACATAGTCAAACGACAGCATTATCATCAACAACATGTTGCTGCAACAGTTGCAACAACAATGCGCACTGATAGCATCGCCAGAGGAAGCTCTTCCTTTCCCTCTCTCTTCTGCTCTCTCTACCTTTCTCTATCTCTTGCCCTTCCCCTCTTTCTCTGGCTTGTTATGCAACACTGTTGGCAACGACACTCGGCGCACTCGTTCAAGTTTTTATGTGAATGCAACCTGAAACTAATAACAATAATGCGCCACGCTCATTGAAAAGTGTCCTACGGATTTCTCCAGCTGCAACTGCCACGTGCCACGCCCATTTCTAAGGGGGTAGCAAGCTCATAAATAGCATTTGGCCAAGGCAAGTTGTGCTGACCAAGAAGAAGAAGAAGTCGAAGCAGAAGACGAAGTGCGGCTGGAAAGCACTTGCTGCTTAATGAAGCGAGCAGCCACTCCCCCCGCCTCTTCTCTCTCTCTCTCTCTGTATCTGTTCCTTCCTACTTCTCCCCTCCTTCTGGCCGGACTTCCCTTGACCATTTGGCTGGCCAACAAGTTGTATCCTTTGAGCTTTTATCTGCTGACTGCAAATCAGAAATTGCTTATACGCATTTGCGGTGTGAAAGTTTACAGTGTTGGCTTTCCCACTTTCCCTTTCGCTTTCACTGTCCGCCCGGAAAATTAAATGCTTTAAGTGGCGAAGTGAGAAAGTTGAAGAGAGAAAGATTGATAACTTCAGCCTGATCAATGCAATTGCAGGTGCAGTTGAAAAAGATAAATAAGAAGAGTAGAAGCAGTAAAGATATACAATGTTATAAATGAATAAAAATAATAAAAATAAATAAAAATAAAAATAATAAAAATAATAATAATAATTTTTTGAACGAAGTTCAAAGTGTTTAATGAATACATCATATGAAATATAGTATATTCCTTTTACCAGGAAATCATATCTTATATTTCAGCATATATTTCACTATTTATTTCATTATAAAAAGAAATCAAAACCATTATTTGCCATAGAGACGCGGCCGATAATAGAAAAGTAACCCAAGGCTTAGTGGAAGCCTCACTCCACAGCAATACAGTGGCAAACAGGAGCAGGGAGAGGGAAGGGATAGGAGGGGGGCATTGGGGAAATAGACTGCCATATATTATGCATGGGTGTCTGGCGTATCATTTTCGGCTTTGGTGGCAAGAAAAATGGCAAACAAATGATTGACATGTGCGGCATTTGCCACAACATTTGAACTGTTGCCAGCTTCGCAGTTCGCAGTTCGCTGTTGGCAGTTGGCAAGTTAATGCCACACCCCACCCCTCGCCCCCCCGCAGAGTGTACGGAAGTTGTGCGAGGGTGTGTGTGTGTGTGTGGTAAGAAAAACTTTGGCAAAGTGAAAAACTTGCTGTCAGCATTAGATAAGCGCTTCAAGTTAATAGACTTGTAAAACACACGCTCCACGCGCACCCCCACACGCTGACCCTTGACTCCGCCCCCTCCACCCTCCTTCCCCTTGCCCCTGCCCCTGCAGATGCGCTGCTCGTGACTCGTTGTGACTTGAGTTAAGTTTTCTTTTTTTTGCTGCAGCCCAAACTGAGTTTTTATTTATTTGTTTGTCGTGTGGCATGTGGCGCGTGTCCCGCCTGGCATCGCAACGCGTCGCATATAAAAAATAGTGAAATAAATAAAAATGTTATAGACGCCCCCCTTGCGCCTGGCTTGCCAGGCTATTTAAGCTGTCAACTCGATAGGAGAGAAACATTTTCCGATTGTTGCGATGTTTATCGCCAGAGCAAACTTTGCTGTTTAACTAGTTCTGGTTAATTTGAACGTGCCCCCCCTCTGCCACCCTCCCTGCCTACTGCCACGCCCCCTGCCCTGCTTGAGCTATTGTTTGATGAGTCTCTGAGTGCTAGACATGTCTCTTCTTCTTGCTCGAACTTTGGCTCATCAACCACGCGACATGGCGACGTGGCATGGCGTGTGTGCGGTTACAGCTGATTGACAGCCCACTTCCGGCCCCCCTCCCTCTTCACCCTACTGGTTGCTACTGGACGTTGTCCAGTCCGCTTATCAGGCAACTTTCCAAAGTCAATTTCAATTAATCAATTGTCAAGTATTTTGACAGCGGAATTTATAGCTCAGCCTCAGCCTGAGCAAGCGCAATTAGGGTGAAACTTTTGGGCGATTAGCTGCGTTGGGTCAGTAGTGAGACTTGTTAAACAAGGGGTCTGTCTATCAGGAGCATTCGATACGTCTTCAATGTATGTGTGCCTAATCACTAAAGCGATATAGTGTGTCAGCTGGAACTAGCTTTAGTTTGATTTGCCTAAAAAGAAGCTAGAAATGAAAGGCTAACTTTAATGAACTGTGGAGGGATGAAGGAAGGCTTTCTGGGCAGAGAAAGAATGCAAGAGACATATCTAGACTGTGCAGACAAATTGGATATATAGAAATGAATCACATATTTTATTATGACAATAATGTCGTTCTTTTTAAGAATTTTCATTATGAAGTCGAAAGAAACGCCTTCTTTATTAGAAAACGGGCGCGTTCGAACAAAACAATGCATAATATCGTTAATTACTTTAAAACCATCGTTTTAATCGATACTTAGCTTTTTAAAACCTTTACACTATCGATATAATCGTTAATTACCTTTTAAACTATCGTTATAATCGATAGTAACCTATTTAAACAATTTAAACTATCCCTATAATCGATAATTAGCTTTTCAAACCCATAAAACTATCGATAGTATCGTTAATTACTTTTTAAACTATCGATATTATTGACAGTAACCTTTTAAAACCATTTTAACTATCGTTATAATCGATAGTTGCCTGTACAACCCATTTTATCGTTAAATTTATTTACAACTATTGATAGTATTGATAATTACCTTCTAAACTATCGATATATAAATTATAGAAGCATTGACATCACTACTGTAAACTATGGAAGGATAAATGAGGAATCCCCTAATGAAAATATGTGAAGCTACTAAAAAGAGATCTCTTCAATGTGAAGGGATCAATGAACCCCTTTAAAAAGTAATATTCTCTTCCCTTAATAACTGAAACTATAAGATACTATTCACGTTTATCAGGCAGTTGAAATCTGTCTCTTTTACTACTCCAAACAAACACAATTTCCGCTGTAACGCTGCAACAACAGGCTGCATAAACTAGACAGGTGTATCAGCTGACACAACTCTACACAAGTGGAGACAACACTTGCCTCACTGCATGCCTTATTTCGGCAACTGTTTTATATTCCGTGCTACGGCATGGATATCCTTATCATTGCCTACTTTTGTGCGACTGCGATGCGACTTTGTATGCCAGAATGAAAGAATGAGAATGCAGAAGTGAGGCAGAGGTGGCAAGTGGAAGAGGGGGCATCAGAGGTGGGCTTAAGAGTGGCGCGCCTGGCTACACTCAGCTGCAAAAGTGCGCAGGCAAACAAGGCAAACAGGGGCGGCGGCTGCCAGTGAATGCCAAGTGCAAACTTAACACTTGAAATGTAATGTATTTGTTAACAACAACAAACAACTGCAAAAACTGCACAGTGCACTGGGCGGAATAACTGTAAAAAACGAAGAGGCGTGGCAGCAGCACAGTGTGCACTTTTACAGCACACAAGTAGTGCGTGTTTGTGTGTGTGTGTGTCGGTGTCGATTGTTAGTGCTGACTGTTGACAATGCGCTGTCATCAGTCTCCTCTCTTACTCTGCCGCTGCCGCTGCCCTCGGCACTGTAGCCAACTCTGCCTCTGCTCCCGTCTCTGCCTCTGCTTCTGCCTCTGTTACTTCTGCTCTGCCGCTGCCCTTACCTCTACCTCTGTCCCTGCCCCTCTCTTACTCTTTCGCTGCCGTTGTCTCTGCTTCCCCCTCTGCCTACGTCTCTGCCCACTCTGCCTTGAGCTCTGCCTCTGTTACTCCCTCTGCTATTGCCTCTGTTACTGCCTCTGCCTGCCGCTCTTTGCCTCTGCTACTGCTATGTCTGTCAAGCAGTCCGTCAAGCAGTGCGTCAGTCACTCAGTCATTCAAGCGAGTCTCAGTCAGTGCGTGTTTATGTGCCGTTATTTACAATAGCGCATTTTTACACATATTTTTTTCAAAGTCAACAACATGATTTTCACAGTCAGCGCTGCGTCGCTGCCTCCATCCCTGCTGCGACGTGTGCATAACACTCACCACCCCCCAGTCACCACACAGCAACAACAACAACAGCAACAGCGAAACAACATTTACATTTTAAGTAGTTTTTAAATCGCTGCAGACAAACGTCAGCGCGTTGACAATTTATCATGCGCCGTGGCAGCGCTGCGATACGTGATTCAGTTTCAGTTGTTGTTCTTGCTGTTGTTGTTGTTGTTGCTGCTCCTTCTGCTGCCCTAAGGAAAGTGCAATTTTTGATTGATTGCCATCAGTTGCTACGATATCCACCTTGAGATGCCGTTCCACCTTTATGTTTTAATTAATTTATGCCAACTTATTGATTTATGCATGTGCCTGCGTGTCTCTGTGTATGTGTGTGTCTTGACCGCAGGCCGCAACGCGGGCGCACAGCATGCAAACGATGCTGAACTGTGTTAACAGCCGACTGCGACGGCGACGGCGACTGTGACTGTGACTGCATTGGCAACTGGCAGTGACGTGGCAGCGGCGCCACTTAAAAGAAGAATACTCAATTAGCTCTGCCTCTTTTGCTGTTGCCGCTCTCGCACTCTGTCTCTCTCTTCTTCGTCTGCTGCTGCTGCTGCTGTTGTGCGGCTCGTTAAGTTGATCAATGCGTTGCCCTGCGCGCCAAGTGTCAACAGCGCTGTCCACACAGACCGACTGCACTGAGAGAACGCAGCGCCGCTCTCTTTATGCAAATGCTCTCTTTAACTATGTTATGTTAACTTGCAAGCAGTGCGTGAGAGAGCGCTCTTGCTGTGCTTTTACTGCGGGACAGAAGGAGACAGCTCTACAAGTTAATATCAGTGATCAAGGCAGGAAAAAGGAGACAACTGCTGTAGCTAAGGCGTATGCCAGGATTGACAGTAATAAACACCGCAAATAATTTTGCTAGTCATAAATAAGTATTGAAATTTAAGAAAAATTTAAAAATAACTGTTAAAGTAAATTTATTATTCAATTGCAATAAAAGTTGACTTTCTATTGAACTGTTGCTATTATTTGTCTCGGTTTCTATAAACTACTTTACTACTTGCTGTATATATGTTACACAAACTATATCCACTTTTCTCACCGTGTAGCTGCACGTAAATGTGCCGCCTGCATTGCTCACTTCTGAAGCCGGCACATTAATTATTCATTGCGTTTTATTGGCATCGGGCAAATGGCAGTTTCACGCAGATCCTTTGAGCCTTATCGCACGCACCGCACACGCCACAGTTAAAGTCGCTGTGAAATTTAATAAGACACATACCTATGCAGATGTACATATGTATGTGTATATGTATATGTATGTATATATACTATAGAAAGATTTGCTTGAATTTGTTTTTCTTAGAAACTTTGCAGACGTCTCAAAGCCGAACTAATTTTGATGTTTTTCCATTCGCTTGCCAAGCGAAAGTTTTTCATTTTTCAGATTTTATTTTTTTTTTGTTTTTGCTCTTTTCATAAACTGCATTATTGTAAAATTTATGAAGTGGCGCGACAATGATGATTTCAATTGTGCCGTTTCATGTCGAAAGAAATTGACTTTTCCTTCGCCTCGAATTTTCTGCGCCATTTCGATTCCTTATTCCGTTCCCAGGAATTCGCGCTGCCTTTTTGCGTTGTTTGATAAATTGTCTGGAAATTACAAATGGACAAGAGGCCAATGGCTGTTGGGCAAACGTCTTGAGCGAGGGTGGTCCGAAAACATTTATGGTAATTTGAAGCACAGCTCGGTAGGGGGGGAGAGGGGGAGCACATTTGTGTGTGGCAGATTTTAAGGCGCTTCCTGTCTATTTGCGCTGATTTATGGCGGCAGCATTGTTGACTCCTAATGGCAAATGTCGACAAATTTGTTTTAATGGTCAATATAATGGATGTTACGCCGTCCCTTTGATTTATGCAGCCATATACAAATATATATTCCATAGTATTTATATTTATATATATCAGAACTCATATTTATATATATCAATTAAATGATACTCCATATAATATACATCAGAAGGTAGCTCCGACTCCAGCGAGTGTATATATTCATGTTTAGTGTAAACAGCTGAGACAATAAAGTCATTTTAGTTCGTATGAACAGCTATATCTCAAAGAATATGCTAACTAGGACTATCAAATTTGCTGACAATATATATTTTTATTGCACGCAGAGAAACTCTATACTAAAATGTAGCCACGCCTCTTTCTGCGTCTTAAATCGAATAAAAATCGTATGGCAAGCGTAAATTTACACTCACAGCATTCATTTTCGCTGAGCAAAATCATTTTTACCAACCAAATGACTTCTTAAAATTTGCTTGAGAACGCATAATAAACATAGAAGTTATGCACGAAATAATTTTAGTGAGGCACAATTCATTAACGCCTGTAAGTATGCAATACAAATTTTAAAAGTTGCATATTGATATAATAATAAGAATTTAAGCCTTACTTATTTATTTATAAAGTCATACAGGGAAATCCTTTAAGAATTATGTGTACAAAAAAGTCAAGCACACTCCATTGTAGCTTTGTTATGTGCTTAGTAAGCCGTTTGGGTCAACCAGTTGCCTTTTGCCTAGTTGTCTTCTGCTCGTTGTCAGTTGCTGCTCGTTCAGTTTACTGTTTAGCTTTGCAGGCTCCACAATTACATACACAGACAGAGTTTATTTTTTTAGATAAAAATGTCTGGTCGCAAATGCGCTGAATGTGGCGAAGTTCACCTGGCTGGTGAGAACGGGTAAGTGTCTAAGTTGGATTAAGGTTCCTCAACTCCTTCTCGATCGATGTGTCCCGTTTCTTCCCTGCCCCTTAGCGCGATCTATTGCTGTGGCTCCCTGCTGCAAGCTGTGCAAATGTCGGGTATGTTCAGTGACTCGAAATACTTTGTGGACATGGTCAGCAAGTTTTCGCTGCAGCGCATAATCGCCGATTGGCAGTTGTTCTGCTCGACCAAACGCAACGAGAGTTCGCTGAAGCATTTGACGAATTTCGTTGAGTTTCATTTCGATAAGCCAAACAGCGAAATAATCTGCTACTGTCCGTCCGATTGGCAAGAGAATCCTAATTTCGTGTCCATGGTAAAGAATCAGGACTTGAAGCAATTTGCCGTCTTACTGAACACGCTGTGGAAGTCTTTGGGGCGTCAAGTGAAGGACTCGGTGCGTACGAATCCGTCGAACTACTCCCTGGTGTATGTGCCCAATCTTAGCATTGTGCCTGGAGGTCGCTTCCAGGAGTTCTACTATTGGGATACGTATTTCATAGTGCGTGGCCTGCTGCAGAGTGGCATGGTGCAGACAGCTCGCGGCATGCTCGATAATCTGTTGTATCTGGTGCACGAGTATAACTTCGTGCCGAATGGAGGTCGGGTATATTACTGGGGTCGCTCACAGCCACCGCTGCTGGTGGCCATGGTTAAGGCGTATGTGGAGGCGACCAATGACAGGAAATATGCAATGGATGTGGTAACCCTACTGGACACCGAGATGGAATACTTTATGCGTACGCATGCGGTGGAGGTTAAGGGTCGCACCATGTATCAGTATCGTGATAAATCCTCTGGTCCACGACCCGAAGCGTATCGTGAGGATGTCAACACTGCCGAACCACTTGACACGGAAGACGAGAAGGAGTTTCTCTACTCCAATCTCAAGGCTGCCTGCGAATCGGGACAGAACTTCAGTTCACGCTGGTTCATCGCAGATGATGGCAGCAATAGGGGCACACTGATCGACACGAAGACCTCTTGGATTGTGCCCGTCGATCTGAATTGCATCATTTTCCGTAATTGCAAGACCATCGCTGAGTTCTACACCAGTGTTGGCAATACTGCACGGGCCGAATACTATCGCGAGGTTGCTGCCAATCTGATCAAGGCAATCACAGCTGTGCTGTGGAATGAGGCACGTGGCATCTGGCTGGACTATGACCTGAAGAACAATGCGCCGCGTGACTTCTTTGCAGTGACTAACTTTACACCACTCTGGGCGCATGCCTATCCCATCCACAGTACGGACAAGATCTCAGATTCGATGATGGCCTACATTGCGGAGCATCAGCTGGAAAGCTTTCCCGGCGGTGTGCCGCAGACCTTATACAATTCGGGCGAACAGTGGGACTACCCGAATGTCTGGCCTTCCATGATGTACATGCTCACCGAGGGCCTCAACAATCTGGGCACCTTGGACGCTCAGGCGATGTCCCAGCGCTTGCGTACGAAATTTGTGTATGCTGCATATAGGGGATACAAAGCTAATGGCAACCTGTTCGACAAGGTAAGCAGCCCAGCTAATGGCAATACTCCTAGCTCTAACCCACAAAGTATGTGCGTATGAACAGCTTTAACTTGTAGACTTTAAGAGCTAAGGCTACTGAAGTTGCTGACAGTATGTTCTGTTGTAGCACGCAGCTAGAGTTCCTTTTTGAATTTGGCCACGCCCACTTTTAGGTCTGTTAGTTGATAACAAGCGCATGGCAAGCTTAGTTTTGATTGAACCTGTAAAAGTATTTGAATTGTGAATGTTTGTTTGAACAAACAACGAAGTTGTTTTAATTTTAGTAGATAAGCAGATATGGCAGCTTGCGCCTGTACTTATGCAATACTAAATATGAAAATTGCATATTGTGGAAGGCAAATTGGTTCATACACGACGTTGCAGAACTTCCTCTTTATTCGAAGCGTTAACACAGATTGCTTTTCCTCGACTTAAAGTTAGTTTACATAGGTTTAACATAGGCTTAACATAGTCATCGTGTTATATAAGTATCAGCGTGACCCTCTACCAGTCTACTACAATATTGAAGCAACAAACTTGATGTGCAATAATCACTCTCCTCCTGCTTTCTCTCCCTGTCGCTTCATTTCTTGCAGTACAACTGCGAGGATACGGGCAGCCCTGGTACTGGCGGAGAATACGCTACGCAGACAGGCTACGGTTTGACAAACGGCGTGCTGATCGAACTGCTAGCACGCTATGGTCAACAGAGCAGCGATGCTTACAAAGATGAGGAGGTTCCCATCACCAGCTTGGCATACCTGGAGCGAGCGGCAGCTGATCAACAGCAAAACTATTGCTCTACCGTTGGCAGTCAAGACATGAGCGAACAGGATTGCATGCGACAGTTGCCACAAATTCAAGTGTTACCCATGTGCAGCCAACCAGCTGACGACTGTGACGATCCATTCAGCGATCCCACATCTTTGTGTTCCATTTGCAATCCAAAAACCGATGCGTGTCCATGCAATGCAGACGCACAGACAGTCCAATCCGATGATGATGATTGTGACTGCGGCCCAGCACCACCTGCCGTACAAGCACCAACACTACCTACTCCAAAGATCAAATCAGGAGGTTGTCCCCAACCATGCTGTCCACCACCATGCTGTCCACCACCTGCGAAAAAACCTTCTGGTCCACCTTGTCCGCCAGCCAAAGCACCTTGTCCCCCCAAACCAAAACCGCCCACATGTGGTCCCCCACAACCTAAGCCACCATCGTGTTGTCCTCCTCCTAAAACGCCTTGTCCACCACAACCTTGTCCACCAGCTTGTCCTCCACCAGCTAAAGCACCTTGCCCACCTAAGGCAGAGGTTAAGGAATTCTGTTCAATCTGCAATTGTGCGATCCCACCACAAGTTGAACAGATTTGCTCGGCTTGCAATCAGTCACAAGATGAGGAACAACAACCCTGTCCACCAAAACCCTGTCCACCAAAACCCTGTCCACCACCAGCACCTTTAAAGGATTGCGATGAGGAGGATGACGATGATGATCCTTGTAAAAAGGAAAAAAAACAAGACGATTGCCCACCCAAGCCTGCAAAGGCCCAGGATGATTGTGCTTGCCCTCCTCCAAAGCCGTTGCCATGTCCAAAAGTTATGCCAAAGGGACCCTCGCCGGTACCATGGAAGCCAACGAAGTCGAATTCTGAAACAGTTGGTCGCGAGGACTCCGATTCTGAATCAGAATCAAGTTCAGAGGAAGATGACTATGTGCCGAAGAAGCTTGAAGAAGAGCCACCTTGCTGTTGCGATCAGGGGGATGATGATATATGCGATAGCGATAACAACAGCGATGACAAAAAGAATGGGAATGATGGAGAAGAGGGCTGCCAGATGGATGCCATTTGCACTGCTGAATCTCAGAGGGTGCCGCAGAACAAGGTCTTTCCGCTGGATGATGATATCGACAAGGGGTGCCCATGCACACCCCGGAGCTCGAAACGTTCCAGCAAAGGCAGTAAATGAATGAATAATTAGCCTGCCCTTGCACTCATTGGCGACATGACAACACTCACTGTGAGATGCGTTGTCGGAGCCCAAACAGTTTCAAACTGCAATCAAAATCACAGTCTTTAAAAATTTTAAGTGCAGAATTCATATTAAATTTGGTATATTTCTTCTTGGCCATCAAACAGACTTTG
Organism: Zaprionus camerounensis; assembly: GCA_018904165.1. NCBI lineage: Eukaryota > Metazoa > Arthropoda > Insecta > Diptera > Drosophilidae > Zaprionus > Zaprionus camerounensis. The sequence goes on from JAEIFS010000037.1 coordinate 2,657,132, forward strand.
TTTTTCTAGCTTCCCCCCACAGTATTTTCATCTTTCTGTAATCCTTTTCTATATGTGCCTAGATTGAATATGGTTAAAGTAGGGTAACTAACTGTGTGGAAGGTCTTATCAAAGGCAAAAGAGTATAAAACCGAGTCGACTTAAGATTTTCCGTCTCTATGAACGTCTATATCTCAGCAATTTATAAAGCTAGTAACATCAAATTTGGCATACAAGTTCTTGTATAGTTGTTTCAAATTTTAGTGGCCACGCCTACATAAATTTGTCTATGACTTTAAGGCTTTGTCATACACTTAGAAGAATACTAGATGAACTTATTCTTCTACTTCAATAGGAGAAGGATTATTAGAAACTTATTGAAGTCAACTGCTCTCACAGTTCCTTCTCGCTCTGTCTCGCGTCGTCTCTCTTGCTGTATTTTATCATCTATCTATAGATCTCTCTCACTGTGTCTATCTCTTTCAGTGCCTTTCTCTCACATATTATATGAATATAATATATTATGCATCATATTTTTGCTCTATATATGTCTCACTGTGTCTAACTCTTGCTGTGCCTGACTGAGCATCTCTCTTTTCCCGTTTCTATGTCGTATTACTTAGTCTCACATGTTACTTTGCTCCTCTTCTATATGCTGTATATCGTTCGATCTATGTCTCTATCTTAGTCTTCGTCCTTACCTTCCTCTCCCTCTCTCTCTCTCTCTCTATCTTGCCATCTTCATGTGACTGTCAATGTCGCCAGAGACATTTGTTGAAAAGCGAAAGTCTCCTTTGACGACCCAGCAAGGCATTGTCTGTCAATCTCCAACTGTATGTGTGTCTGCCCTGTGTGTGTGTGTCCTGTGTTTGTGTGTGCCATCTGTGTATGTGAGGGAGTGAGCTCTGGCTCGTAATATTTGCGAACAAATCGTTTATGTTCCACCCTCGCTATCCCCCCAAGAACCAAAAACACGCGTGCCACATAACATTTGTTGGCTGTCTCCAACTCCCTCGCCATCTCCCTTCCTCTCTCTCGTGCTCTCAGCGATTGTAGCATTCAGATATTATTGAAATGCCGTTTTGATTGGCTTTGATGTCTGGCGCGAGTAACAGTAACAGTTACTAAATGTTTTATGGCCCGAACCCTGATGTGATTAAGCGATAAGCACTCGACCATGCAACATTTGCCAATGAAAGTGGTTCGGGTTCGGGTTCGGGTTCTGCTTTGGGTTTCTGCATGTGCATGTACATATGTATATTGTATGTGGAAGGGGGACAGGCTATATTGTCGCTAATTTGATTGCATTTTGCAGCCACATGGAAACTGGGAAATGTTGCGAGCCGCTTTTAATGCAGTTCTTAACCAATTAAACAATTACGCGCTTTTGGCCATTTGTCAAACAGTGCGCGACATCGTCGTAACCGAAGCTGTAATCAAAGCCGTAACCAAAAACCCGTAACCGTAACCGAACCCGTAACCGAGCTGCAGTTACAGAGGCAAAAGCTGAAGCAGAAGCAGAAGCAGAAACAGCAAAAGTAACCACAAAGTGTGGAGAGTGATAAACGTGATGAGCTGAGCAAGAAGAATGCGCAGCACATCATTTCATGCTCGGCCTGGCTGCATATGGCAGCAAAGGAGACCACACACACACACACACAAACCCAGGCACGCACTGTCACACACACACGCACAGACAACGCACAAATAGTCGCGGATAATCATGTGCGTAGTCTGATGTTTGTTGCGGGGGTAATATGAGATGTTCTCTACAGTTTTTGACAGTTGAAAATCAGTGTTGGTTACTGCTTAACTCGCACATATGGTCATCTCGCTTGCACTCAGTCCAAGTTAGTTTAGAGCCGCGTACACTGTACGGCTGTTTGTTCACTGTTAACTTAACAGCAAAGAGCGAAGCGCTTGCATTGTGAATCGTGCCTAACAGAAAAGAACTAACAGCGAAATCTGTTAACATTCATAATATAAAAAGCGCTTAGATTGTTAACAGTGTGAAATTAAAAGTGGTCTGTTAACATGCATAACATAAGCAGCGTTAACATTGCGGATCTTGTTTAACATTGGAAAACTATTTGTAAAGTCTGCTAACATGCATAACATAAAAGCTGCTTAAGTTGTGCGTCGTACTTTACAGAATGGAACTAACAGTGAATTCTGCAAACATGCTAAATATATGTTAAGATATACATGTCTTACGATTTCACATTATAAATGACTTTTTACTTAACTGTAGCTGAACTGACATTAAATTCACTCTTCCCCCCTTCACTGACTCCGCACATGCTCATCATCATCTGCGTCTGCATCTGCATTCACAATTCCCGCGAGGTATGCGAGGCCAAAGCAGCGAAATGCACAAACAGTGTCGCTCATCAGTCTTCGGTCCGCTTGAGCTGACGTCGTCGTCGTCGTTGTCGTTGTTGGTGCTGTCAGCGGATTTTCCCTGTCGGATTCATTCGCATAGTTTTAAAGTGCGACAGCTTTCAATATTGAAAACAAGACAAACAGTCGAGGCGAGGCGAGGCAAGGCGAGTTGAGTTTACAGTTCAGTTTGAGTTGGGATGCTGTTGAGGTTGGGGTAGGGTTGCCCTGCTATGCGGGTTGCGTTTTCTAATTAGAACGGCGTCTCGGGATCATTTGCATCTTATTGACTAAATTAAGTGCCAGCGCGGCAGAAAGTTTTGCTGAAACTGAAAGCAAATGAATCGCAGTGAGCGAAAATTGAAAATTTGCATGTCTCGCTGAGGCAAGTTGCAGCTTCAAATATTTCAATTGCACACACACACACACAATGGTAAATAAACAAAATCAAGACAATGCCAACAACAACAACAACAACATGAAATCTGTCATATGTCAAACTTTGCCATATTTAATTTCCTCTTGGCGAAATTAGTTTCGAGTAAATTTTTGCACATTTTTCGTGTTGCTTGGCAAGCAGCACAGACACAGCACACACACACATACATACATATACACTTGCAGAGGGTATATTCATTTTTGCCAGAAGTTTGCAAGGCACCTTAAGAGACATCTCCGACTTTATGAATATAGAGAAAAGGATATTCAGAGGATATTCAAAATATTGCAAACAAGGCTTTTGCCTGCAAGGGTATTCCGCCTTCGGCATACCCAAGGCAGCCCTTCCTTCTGTTTTTTTTTTGTTTATCATATTTCTCTCTTCTGCGCAGCTGCAATAATTCATGTTCAAAAACTACAAATTGAGTCATAAACAACTTTTGATTTCGCATATGCGGCAACGGAACCGAAATCCATTTGTAGTTTTTCTGTTGCATACTTTTTGGGGGTGTTTCATTGCCCCAGCTGAGTCAGCTGTGTGTTTGCCGGAAGTATTTCGAGTATTTCTCATTTTCGTTGACCTTTTTTGGCATCAGACTCGACATTAAAATCAAAAAAAAGCGCTTATTACATAATTTACTAACCGTACATTTAGTTGCGGTTAACAAGTGAAAAATGGAAAAACGACAAAAACGCAACAGAACGATAAGTTTGAAAAGCGTTTAAAAAGGTATGCAAACAATGTGAAATGCCTGTTGGCTGTCCAGCTCTCTCTCTCTCTCTGTCTCCTTCCCTTTCTCTCCCTCTCTCTCTTTGGTCTGTCTGGTCTGGCAGGGCTGGGCTTACTTATGCATTTTACTCTTTATGATTTATTTGCGAATACTCTTTTTGGACAGACAGACAGACAGAGGGAGAGAGAGAGTGTGTGGAGAGCGAGAAGGAGAGATACAGTGGGCACATACAACGTTTCGGGGCAGCTCACCCAAAAAGCTTGCCGCTTAATTTCATTAAACATTTATGAAATAAAGGCACAAGCTGCTGGCGTATTAAAATTTGATAGTCTGCTGTGGTCGCCGGCTGCGTGCGTACGTGTGTGTGTGCATGGTTATGTTGTGTGTGTGTTTGTGTCTGCTACGTATGCGTCATTGTTAATATTGTGCTGCGGTTTAACGCCAAAAGTCACCAATGGCTACGCTTTTTATGCGCAGCAAAAGGGTATTTGCACTATGAGAAACAGTTTGCTGGGAGTTAACAGCAGTAATGGCTGCTACTGCTAACTGTTTAACAGAGACTGAACATGCAAAGCGCTGTCTCTCGCTTGCTCCCAGACTGCAGCTGTGGATCACTGTTAACTTAGCAGTATTGTTTCATCTGCTGTGTGCAGCAGCAACTGCTGCTTTTAATAACAGAATACTGCACAGAACTTCCTTGCAGAGTTAACTGAAGAGAATAGTGGATCATTTTTCGCTGCAGCAGGAGTTCCTTCTACTTTTAACAGCATAGCTAACAGAGCTCTCTCTCACTGGTGTTCAGACTGTAAACGGTGAAGCCACTTTACAGAATTGTGTGCTAACAGAAAACTGCGCTAACACAGAGCTCCCTTTCGATTGCTCTCAATGTTAACTTTACAGAAATGTAGATCATTTGCACTGTGCAGTTAACATTTCGATAGAAATTAGTTTAACAGGTGAATATCAAACAGCTTATCGATTTACAGGGCATGTAAAGTGCTGCGTACTGTAATATTTACACTGCACATTTACTTGAACATATTTTTTGTACACGTTTTATTGTCTTCTGCTGCACTTTAGTTGATGGACTTGTTTATGAGCAATTGCCATTTTCATTTGCCGGCTGCACCTTGTTGTGAATGGCAATTTTTGTGTGATTTTTATTAATGTTTATTGCGGCGCTGCAGCGCGTTTAATTTGATGCGCTGTGTGGCAAGTCAAGGAGAGGACACTGGGCAGCCAGATGGAAATGCAATTTGCAAATGCGTATTGCCAAGTGCGTAACGCTTGAGTGGCAGAAGAAGTGGAGAATGAGAAGAGGAGAGGAGAAGAAGGAAGTGAAGTAGCAGAAAGAGTTGCAATACCGTTGCTTAAGCCGAGGGATCTGGGCAAAAGGCGTGCACATTTTTGGCCAAATTGCATTTTTAATATCATTTTGTGGCAGTCGAAGCGGCGGCAGAAGTCGGCAGCAGCGTCGCCAGGGTTGCCAGGGCTGCCGTTGCGCGTAGTGAATGTGCGCCTGCAAACAATTATTTTTATATGAATTGCAACGTTAACCGTAACCGTAACTGCGCTTGGACAGCTTGCCAGGCCTGACAGAGGGAAAGAGATAGAGAGAGGGAGAGAGAGAGAGAGAGGGGGATGATGAGGCTGTCACTAATGGTAACGGCTGCAGGTACCGTTAACGGTAACTGTAACTGCCAAATGAAAAGTGCGCGCATATTACATACTCGAGCGAACTTACAAGACATTTTGGCGTTCTGTAATATTCATAACTGCCAAGCAGTGAATAAGTGAGTGCCCTGCCACGCACCCCCTCCTCCCTCTCTGGCACGCACTCTGGTCTTTCTTTCACTCGGCAACACCCTCTTCCGTTTCACATTCTTTATTTTCCAGTGCTGCAAGTTTAAGTAGCTGCGAGTATTAAGAGTCCACGATACATATACTTATATACTTACTTTTATTTGCAACATCAAGTTCATTTTGCCTTTTCCTCTTTTACTCATTCACAATGATAATTTCGTTTTGCTTTTTACGATAAATGTTGCATGCGAAACTTGAATGAAATAAGCTGATTTTATACATTTTCTCTAAAGGGTCTTAAGGGTGAAAGTAAAGGTATACAGTTGCAGAAGGAAACAAGCAGTAATTTGTGTAATTATCGATAACTACTGCAGTGCAGCTGTGCTATAAATAATATTGTGCTATATCATAGAAAGATGACAGTACATATTACTGTTTGTTTTATTTGTAGTTTAATTGATATATCGATAAATAGACAAGCAGGCAATCTCTAAAATCCTCATACTCTTTCTTTATTTAATTTTCATGTTATTTAAAGGGTCTTAAGGATCCAAACATATCCTGTCTTTGTAGGGGATTCAAATACAGCAAATAACTTTCATTAATTATCAAACTCAACTGCCCTCTGTGCGATAACTTGTGGTAATTAATCAATAAATACTATCATGCAGCTCTGCTATCGATGCTGTGCGATAGCAGAGGTGGTTAACAGTTCATAATTCTGTTAGTTTTGCATGTAAAAAGATTGATCTAGCGATAAATAATAAAGCGGTCAGCGTCTGACAAACTTCTCCTCCTGCTCTTTGTTAATTTCAGACTTTCTGATTTGAAATATGTTCAAGTAATCAACCTTAGATCACTTTTACTTTCTCTGCAGCCTTATCAAGTACATCAGCCGCAACAAATATCACAACATGCGGCAGGGTCATTAGATTACAGCTTGGATTGATTGCTCGCTGCCGCCTACACCTTCAACCCCTGCCCCCATTGAGCCAGAGGGCACAGCAAATGTTGACATCTGTGCGGAAGAAAGAGAGAGAGGAAGAGGGGGGAAATGGCCGCCTTGATTGTTTTTGCCACTGTAATTTGAAACTTTAAAATATTTATGATTTATGTAAGGTTGCGCGTTAGTTAGCTGAGGGAGGAGTAGCACCCCCTTTTCCTTACTGCCCCCCAGCGAACATATCAAATCAGAGTCAACCCCTGTGTGTCAAGCAGGGGCGTAGTGTAGAGGAACTACGTCTAATGGACTCTAGAAGTCCAGGGCAGGAGAAGGAGGAGTTTGCATGCACTGTTAAGGGGAAGGAGGAGGAGGAGGGAGGTCAGGCCAAGGCAGAGCGACAAAAATATTTGGCACGTGCTGTGGGGAGCAGTGGGAAGAGGGCAGTGGTGGAGGAGGGGGCAGTGGAGCTGCCGAATTGAGTTGTCAGTTGTGCGAAAAGTTGCGTTTTATGAGGGTTGCCAGAGGTGTAGAGGGGTGGGGCATGCTGGCAAGTTACTGCCAAAAGTTGCAAAACTCACATTAAATATTAATAAAAATGTTGCCAAAGGGAGTTACAGGTGAGCTGCCCAGAGGGTGGGGGGCTGGCAGAGGAACTGCCGACACTCTGATCTCTGTTTTGCGAACGTGCTTAAGCAGACTCGCGAAAAAATCAAATAACAAGTGAAAGCATTCCCTTTCTCTCTCACAAAAGGGATTGCTAAGGGGTAGCACTACCCCGCTCCCCACCCACACACTTCGGGGCATGCAACAACCCTGGCCATTGTGTAGTTGAAATGACAATTTATTATCAACCACTTAGGATCAAAATAAGCGATAGTCCATTGAGGCTTATTACATTCGAAACAGCATAAAGTATCGAGTAACACTCGAATTTGTAACCCCCCCCCCGCTCTGCACTCCCCCTCCCCTCTCCACCACCCTTTCTATATGCTCGACAGATTTATGACAAGTGCAACAGCGCTGACAGTAAAGAAAATCAACCCTTGGCGTGGAAATTTTTATAGACCGTCAGAATGATATATGCATGCCAATATTATGACAACAACAACAACAGCTTGGCAACTGTTGAAATATGCCGGCGGGCGCAGAAAGACCGCAACAAGCCAAGCAAGCAGAGAGAGAGAGAGAGAGAGAGAGAGAGAGAGAGAGAAAAGCGAAAAGGAAAATTGTGAAAAGCAAATCAAACAGCAACAGCAACAACGACAGGGCGCAAAGTTAGGCGCGCATATGTAAGTGTCTGACTTCCGTTTCCGCTTGATATGCGACGCGGGGCGTTGCTTACATACGTATCACTGGCAGGGGAGAGAGGGGATAGAAAGGGAGGGAGGGGGTAGCGACTGGGGCTATTACATTTTACTTTTCATATTTGCCAGGAATAACCGTGAAATTGTTTTTCTAGTCGGAATGTTGCTACCCCTTTTGACAATTCCAATTGTCTGCAAGTGATGTGTGTGTGTGTCGAAGTGTGGGAGTGTGTGTGTGGAAGTATGGGAGTGTGTGTGTGGGGTGCACTTGAAACTTTCATCTGTGCCGCCCGAGGCGACGCTGTGATAGACTACAATGGAGGATTGCCCAGCCCCGGCTCAACTTCGCCTGGCGGTAAATGCTATTTAAATATATAAATTTTAACAAGCTCTCTCGACCTTTGCATAGTGTGGTTTTTGTTCTTCCCCCACACACACACACACATGTTCTATACACACACACACATACATTTGCATGTGCCACAGTGAGCACGCATCAAGCTGAACTCAGTTCAAAGCAATTTACCTATTGAAATGAAACTTTTAATTTGTGCTCAACTAGTTGAACTATGTATTTAAATTTTTAATTTTCGTAGAAAAACAATTCGAATTTAAGGTTATAATTGAGATGCACTTTTAACTTTACAAGTTGAGACATTTTTGTCAACATTTTAAATGAGCAGAGTTTTGGAAAAAACAATCATCAAATATTTACAATGACAGTAGTTCTGGGAAGTTATGATGGTTATAATGATTTGACAAGCAAAGGTACAGTGAGTGCAGTAAGTAATGCAACTTTTTCATTTCAAAGAGAAACAGTGATGTCTATATATATCCTTATTTTTAGAATCAAGTAATCTGCTGATCTTCTTTCGTTTCATTTCTTTCATCATATTGCGTTATTGCTGTTTTATAAATTTTCTCATTTTACGGTTGTTTGATTTACAGTTTGCTAAGATTGAAATTATTGACGTTGAAACAATTTAATCAGTATGTCAAATATAAGTTCGAATATTTCTTCTGCTTATTTCAAAAAAGTATTTTTCTTTTGTTTACTCTTACTCAACTCATTCAAGCAAGGGGGCCTTAGCAATTTGTATTTTTAGGGTGAACATTCTCCCCCAAGAAAAATGTTTCCTCAAAGATGTAATAAGCTTAACTATTCAACCTGAATTATCAACTTAATAAGCACGTTTTTGCCAATGTGTTTCAATGTTTATGTTTGGGGTGATCATTTTCATTGTTAAAAACAGTTCCTTTAAAGATTTTTATCTTTTTTTCTACCATAACGTAGTAAGCTACTCTCTTCTACTTTATTCATACACTTAACCTTAGTCTTAGCCATGTTTATGGTGTAGGGTGACCATTTTATTTGATGAAAATATTGTATTACAGATATGTAATATTTTTTCTTGTATAATATAATAAATTATGCTATTCTAAATACTTATTTCATTAATCAATTTGGACTTAGCAATTTTTCTGGTAAGTTTAGGATGACCATTTCCTATGATGAAAATATTTTATTACAGATTCTTATTGCTTATTCTACCATAAAATAATTCACAAGGCTATTCTACTTGTTGAACCTTATGAATTTATGTGCGCTAAGCTATGTTCCTGGTGTGTTTAGGGTGACCATTTCCATTGATGAAAAATATTACATTGCAGATTTGTAATATTAATAATCAAAGTGGATTTAACATGGTTAATGGTATATTTAGGGTGACCATTTTCTATAATGAGAAATCTTTTCTTACAGATTCATGTTCCCTTTTCCCACCAAAATACAATATACTATGCTGTTCTACTTTTTCATCAACATAAAAACAAATTCTTAGTCTGCGTGTTGGATTCTTGGAATCTCTCTGGCAAATCCCCATTATACTCGTATACAGGGTGTTATTTGCAAGGCAGCAAGGTGGAAAAAATGCGAATGGGAATCTTTCGTTTCATATACAATTAAACTCAATTAAATCGGCATATTTAAGCGGCAAATTGCAGCTGAAGTCGCAAACAGCTCGGGAGCAACACCAGACGCGGGGATAAGCTGGACTCCCTGGGGAAAAGTGCAGTCACAGAGAAGGCAGTGAAGGAGCAAAGGAGGGAGAGGTAGAGTGGAGGGTGTGCTCAACGAACTTGAACCGCAATTTCGGGCTTTCGAGTTGTCTATTTTTTTTGGCTCGCCATACGAAGACATTTCTTTTATTTTTTGGGGCACTTTGGCCGCCGCAACCCTCATGAATATGTAAGCAGGCGCAGGGGTTGACGGCACGGGGAGGAACTAGTGAAAGCCACAAAGCGACAGGTAACACGGCAAAGCGAAAACTGCAGACGCGAAAAGAGAGATGGAAATAGAGAGAGACAGATAGACGGACAGACAGACAGACAGACATCAATAAACAAGAAGCGTCGCGTAAATAATGCAACAACGAGGGGAGACGAGCGAGTTGTCTCACGATTTGACTTGCCCACGGGGCACGCACGGCGCAACATCAAAAGGGAAGGACTGGGAAAGAGAGAGAGAGAGACAGAGACAAGCAGAGACAGAGATACAGAGAGAGAGAGAGATGGTTATAGCCAGTGCTACGTGCTGCCAGACGACGATCGGGCGCACATCGAAAATGTTGCACAGACAGACAGTCAGACAGACGGGCAGACGGGCAGACTAGTCCCTTGTGCATTCGCTAGTTAGGCAGGGAGTAAGAGAGAAAGAGAGAGAGTGAAAGGGGGAGGAGTAAGGGCAGCTAGATATATGGCAAACATATAGTTCCGACTGCAATTGTGTTTGCGGCTCATGCATTTTACATTTTTAATAGATTGGCTGGAATTAATAACACGCACGCCGAGGGTTGCTACTGCGGCATACCCTGTGGTCATTAGGGAGCAACGGGGTGTGTTGAACTTATAAATAAGAACAGGTATTTAAATATATATATATATATATGTTGGTAGAAGAGGAATTTTGGCAGGAAAGAAAGATTAAAAGGAAAGCAAGGTAAGAAGTATTTAATGGTAAGAATAAAACTTTGAATTTATTATGTTATTTACAAGAGACAATCTGCTTTATAATGCTTAGTATTAGCTCCAGCATACTGATTTTTGGCATATAAAAGAAATAAGCTGTTTTCTACATATCTCTTGAATTTCATAAGGTTTGCACAAGAAATAGCCAATTTAAGCATACAAGTTCAAAAGGAATACTTATTTCAGTAGCTAAAGAAGAAGACCTTGAATCTGTTAATATATTAAGGTTTCATGAAGCGCAGACTTACATCGGGAAATGTTTTACTGTCTACAGGGTATCATTAAGTCGAGTATAAACTGCTTCTTGCTGCGCTTTTCTCATTGATATTAGTTTTCGATGTGGGCTACGGTTTTTGGGTTTGTTTTGATGCCCGGTCCTGCATGGACAGCAGGGAGATGGAGACTCTGGGGAGGCATAACGCACCGTGGTTTACGGAACAACGCGTGCCGTAGCCTGATCCCTGGCAACAAGGGGAAAACTGCAGAGGAGGGGGGAGGGCAAATCACAAAATCAAATCTCTGGACAGTGCGTGTGCGTGCAATTAGCTAAAATGTGATGTGCCCCAAAATGGATGAGAGTATTTCAATTTGCGGGTCAGAAAACTTTGGCAACTTACTGTACGGTTAGTGCCGCAAAACTTTGCAACAACAAGCAAGTGCGGATAGCCAAAAAAACACACCACACCACACCATGCCACAAAAAAATAATAAGAAAAAGTTGAGGAAAAAAAGGAGGAAAGCAGCGACAGGCGAAATATGCTTCAAGTGGCAAAGTTTGTGCTGAAGACATTAATTTGAGCCCTGATGATATTCAATTTAGGCGCTCCACAGAGACTTGTGGCACTACTAAGCTCAGGCAGAGAGCGACAAGGAGAAGGGGAGAAAGCAGGAGACAGAGAGAGAGCGAGATAGACTAGCTGAGACAACTTGCAACAAAGGCAACAACTGTAAAATATGAGCTCAACGGTCAAACTTGGCTCTCTACACGTATTCAAAATACACACACACGTGCAGATACTTATGCACATAAAGCTATGTGTGTGTGTGTGTATAAGGAACTCAGTGACAGTGTGACCGTAAAAAATTGCCTTGCCAAAAAAGGGAAATGTATTTTTTGGCACAACTTTTTGGCCTGCACTTGCTGGCGAGGCTTGTTTGTGTTCGTGTTCCTCGTTCCCCATTGTTGTGGTTGTTGCTGTTGCTATTGTTGTCGTTGGTGCTGCTGCTGGTGCTGCTGGTCAACTTTCCATGTTTGAGCCTCGTTTTATTAAGTTGGCAACACTTGCGCAACAAAGCAGCTGGGCCAGTACGAGGCTGCTCCTACAATTGGGGTCAGGTCAGCGCCAGGCAGGAAAAACATTTTATATAACTTTTTCTTTGACACTCTTCTGCCTCTCTCTCTCCCCTCTCCCTCTGTTCCTCTTTCTCCCTTTCTCTGTGTTCGCCTTTAATATAGTTATTTTAAAGTTTCTCGTTTAATTTTCAATTTGCTGTGGGCGACATTTTAAAATTCCACTTTTTCGTAGGCCGCAGCTGGCCGAAAAACTCTGAACTTGGTCCCAGCTGCGGCCTCCTTTTAATGTGCCGAAAGTTCTACACTTTGCATACCCTATAGAGGGGATTTTAAGTGGGGAAGAGCAGCTTGTAACGAGCTTATGGAATAATTGGCAGCTTACTGAAGAGCTTAGCAGGGAAAAACAAGTAGATCTTGTAGTTCTAGAAGTTCTGAGGTATGGAAGATAACTGTTGATAGATTTGTTTAGATTAGTTATATAGACAAGTATTAGTATAGTGTATTACATATATTAAATTATTATATAGACGAGTTATTATATATATATAATATATATATATATATATATATATTATATTAGTTGCTAATTTAGTACACATTCTCTGCACTCTTTCAAATCTACCCGAACTGCCAGAGTACATGAGCTGCTACCTACCAAAGCAGCTGCACTTCATCTTGTCATGTTTCTTCCGCTTTTATAAGTCCAAACACTTGCCTCACTATTTATCATTTATATAGTATACAACCTGCATACTTTTGCTATATATTTTCATTTGCACTTGTATTTTGTTAACATGGCAATTTATGCATTTTCAATTTCGGCCTGTTTGCACTGTCAACATGCCTCGATTTATGGCGGAATGAGAAAACTTTCCCCAAACAACAAGAAAAACAATAATCATTTGTGCTTGTACACATGTGATTATTGTTGTTATTATTATTAGTTTTATTATTGCTCTCTTATTGTTGTTGTTGTTGTTGTTGCTACTACTTTTGTTGAGGTGTTTTTGTGTGTGTTTTTTTTGATGGCGCTGCTCCTTGTGGCACAAGTCAATATTATTTTTATGGCCTCAACATCGTGTCCAACATTATTTGCTTGTCCGTGCTGGACAGTGTGTTTACACTGTGCTGTTGCGCGTTGTTTTTGTTTAATACACAACATTTTGGCAGCCAATGAAACCAAGAAAAACACAATCAACTGGTGTTGTGCCACACAGTACACTGCCAGAAATTTGGGAATATAGAGTGTGAGGTAGAACTTATTGATGACTTACTTGAAGTGTTTGTAGAATTGGAAGAGGGTTATACAGTTTTAATATATTAGAAAAACTTCTCCAGTCGCACATTATTGATTAGAGTCAACAGCCAAGTCGATAAAGTCATGTGTGTCTGTATAAACATCTATATCTCAGCTACCATAAGATCTAGGACTATTAAATTTGGAGACAATATGTTTTAATATTACCTTTAGACAAAGTCTATTTTAGAATTTAACCACGCCCACTTCTGCCTCCAAAAATCGACAAAAACCTCATATAAAGTGTAGTTTTAATGCTAAACAATTCATTAACGGTAAACACTATAATTATAACTGTCTAAATAATTCGTGAAAATTTGATTGGAAACGGATAAGTCCCAAAGAAGTTGCTGAAGTAATCGTTTTAAAAGGTTACTGATTTCCAAATTGCCGCCTGCAAGTATGCAATACAAAACAACGCTATACACAGCAGATATTTAAGAAATCGTTTGGGTCATTTATCTTGTTTTCATTTATAGTTTCTCTCAGTGCAGGTCAACATTAATTAATCAACAATTTCTAGCCGAGGCATTTCACATGCAAATGTGAAACTTTTCGGCACACAAATAAATAAAACATATGTGCCAAACATGGTTAAAAAACGCAATAAACAAGCCGCAGCTTTGATTTATTTATGAGGCTGCAAACTAAATAACTAAAGTATAGTTATATGAGGTATATATGGTATATGATATATATAGTTATTATACCCAGAGGGAGATATGCAAGCTCACTTCTATTATTTTGAGCTGAACTGTTTGTTTTCCACTTTAGAAGCTTGCCTTCATTTGCGGTAGCTGTCTCTGATTAAAAGAATCTTCTACGTTAAGCAGCCGCAACTCAGACGCACATACTGCCGCACAAATTTTAAGGGGTACCTGGCCATGTGGCGGCCAAAAAGGGTTGCCACCCTGTACCCTGTTTAAGCAGACAACACACACGACTAAAGCAATAAATTGTCAGCTTTTGTGTACACAAAAATACTTAAGAGAGAAGGAGAGGCATGTGTAGAAGAGAAAGAGAAAGAGAGGTAGAGAGACAGGCACTGAAGAAGGAGAGAGGGAGAGAGATAGAGACAGCAATAGTGATTCATATATAGTTAGTATGGCTCTGGTTATAGGCTAGGCAAGGCAAGTCTGAGTTCCAGACACGGTCCCAGCTGCGATACGAACTTATGGCATCGATAAAGTAATGAATTACCAGTTTTCTCTCTCTTTTTTGTTGTTGTTGTTGTTGTTTTGCTTCTTGTATACGCAGGAGTAACCGTAAAAATAGTCATGGCATCGCATAACTATAAATTGTATTTGTATTTTATTATTGCCAGAGCATCGAGAGCATTGTCAAACATTGCCTCTGATTACGCTGTCAATAAGCTGAGAAAATATGATTTCCTCCCAGGGCAGTCAGCCTGCTTGCCCCACTTCCTTCTCTTTCCCCTCTTCTTCCCCTCTTACTTCTCTTCCTCCTCCTTTCGCTCTCTGCCTTCTCTTGTCTGCCTCATCCTGTTGCTTCTGCTGTTGGCCACGTTAGAATTATGCTCGTCATGGCGGCACTTCCGAGCCCGCTGGCGTGCCCCATTGTTGTTGTGCTGCTAGTGGGCGGCGGGGCGTGCCAAGGTGCTTGTGCTGGCATTTATTGGCGCTGTGCCGCAGCAGCGTTGGGCCTCTCGTGCCTGCTGCTGCTGCTGCTGCTGTCGAGCCTGTCTTCGTGTTTTTTAACTTATTGCATGGGGAATCGGACGTAAACTAAACAAACGTGGCCAGGACGTGCCCCCTCCTTTCCCCCTCCTCCTGCTGCTACTGCTGCATGCCAAGCATAATAACAAATGGAGTTTGGCCCCAGCTAAGCAATGGCTGCCATTGTTGTTGCTGCGACAATCTTCGTGCTATCGAAAAGTCCCTGGATCCCTTATGTAATTTTTAGATTTCCTGCTTCTCATTCATTGCCTTCCTTTGCCTAGGAATTTGTGTGCAATCATTTTCGTTGGCTCCTTTATATCTTTATAAATGGTTTGCTTGATGCAGCCATAAAAAATGAATTAAACCTGTTGCCAGACTCCGATTTCCCCCCAATCCTCTACAGCAGCTCTAACTGCTGCTCTCTTCTCATTGCATTCATTTGCCATAAACAAATTGAAGCCGCAGCTCGCACTGTACCTGAAACTGAAAGGGGTAAGTAGTGAAGAGAGGGGTGGAGAGGGGAGAGGGGGTTGTGTGGCAAGTCAAGATGCCAGTCAGTCGTTGCTGGCCTGGTGGCCAAGTTGCGGTTGCAGGGCCCGAGATATGCGCTACCTAGATCAGTTTGCTGGGCAAATTGCAAGTTAAACAAAGCTAACGAATTGCAGTCAGTTAGGGGAGGAGAAGGGGGAAGTCGAGAGAAGGCGGAAGAAGAGAGAAGGGGATAGAAGAGAGGAGGGCGAAGAAGAGTGAAGGGGGAGGTGGGGATTTCCGTCAAAAGTGCCGCAAAAAAGCAACCAAAATTGCTTAGAAGTGGCGAGATAGACAGTGCGATGGTGGGGGGTGGCTTAAAAACTGCAAATCTCTCAACTGCAGGCAGGCAGGGAGGGGTAGAGAGAGGGCAGAGCAGAGGGGAGGGACAGCGCACAGCAGTCAGCAGTCAGTTGAAAACCGGCTGCCGTCGACGGGCAAACTTATGGCTAAGACCACAAACAAATTTCATGCTGCAATGCTGCAAAGGAAGACAGGAAGGGCAGACTGCAGAAGAGAGACAAAGGGGGGAGCAAAGGGACAGCCAAAGAAGGGAGGTAAAGGGAAGGAAAGTCGGGCAACCGAATTAGATGTGCAAGAAAATTGTCTTCCTGTATGAATTTCATAATTTCCCCAAGTTTTAGTTATGAAAAGCAAAGCAATTTCCTCTCTAGCAAAGGCTTTGGCTCAAGGTGTGTGTGTGTGTTGCACGTGTGTGTGTGTGTGTTGGCAATTTGGCAAGTTTAAACTTTTAATGCGAATCACTTGCGTAAGTTAAGCCTGCTCGCTTGGCTGCATGTTCTCCATGGCGTATGCGTCATATGCCCCAGATTAGTTTTTCAATTTCGACAACTTTTGTTTGCTGATGTCATCGACACACACACTTCACACACACGCACATACACATGCCACACACACACACTCTTTACACCCACTCGTACTCACTTCAGTTGTTTATTTATTTCGGACTTCGCTTGGGGTTGCAACCCTTTTGTCACAGTCCGCAATTTATGTTATTGTGTCTCGTGATTTCCATCAACAACTTTCGCTTTTAAGCAAATCTTGGCCCACCCCTTGGCCCCCCGCCTCCTTCTGCTTCTTGGCAAAGCAATAAAAATTGTTTACAGACATTATTTGCGCATCCTTTGCGGAAGCACCTTGTACATATATACAATATATATCGCATTGCCTCGGACAACCCAAAGAAGTTCGCAAGATTTTCCATTTAAATATTTTTCTGCAAGCCAAAACAATTTCTCGCTGTTTACTCTGTGCCTATTAAAGCTGTCTGAGTGTGTGTGAGTGTGTGTGGACACTGCTCGCACGCACTGTAATATTCTAATAAACTAATGCTTCGCTTTTTGGGGTCTCAACGTCTGCAGGACCTTGGTCTTAAATCTATTACGAGCCAGTTGGAGCGTAGTTTGTTTTGTTCCTTTCTTCTCCTGCTGCCTCTGCGTGGGCTTATTTGCCCAGCATTTTGTGCTCTTCTTCCTCCTCTCCACTCTCCTCTTCTTCCTGCTCTGCTTTGGGATTACGTCCGTTCCGGGCAAACTGCCCTTGTGTGTGTGCGGGAATGTGGAACCTTTTTTGTGCCCAGCTGCAGGTAAAACATTCTTCGCAAGGCACGGCAAGTAGGCTGAGCAGAGAGCACAGTGAGGGCAGGGCGCGTGGCTGGAAGGATTCACTATAGGCATTTTGGCTTAAAGTTCTTGGCTCTCCTTCAAGGTTCCGCCCCAATAATAATGCTTAATTGACATTTTATATTGAAATCGAACACGAGCTTCGTATTAAAAATTAATTGGGGACAGTTAGGGCTGAAACTGGCACAAGGTGGGAAATACTACGTTATAAATAGAGAAATTAAACTAATTAGAAAAGAAAGCTTTGGGAATTTCAACTGAGTTCATTAGTTTAACACTGAAATTTACTTTACTTGATATGCGATAGTAAGGGATTGTTTGAGTAGGTTTTACATAATTATTTGAATGCAGTAGTATAAGATTGTTAACGTATTACTTTATGCTTATTAAATCGATAGTATGCCATAGTATTATGTCTTTTAAGTATTCGATTATTATTCATATAGTATCGCATAGTTATTGCATACTATCGCATGGGCTTTTACACTGTCGTATAAGCGCAATACTTAATCAATCATTTGGAACTAAGGTTTCATTTATAACCAGAAGTAGTTTCTCAATCTTAAATATTCTAAATGGTTCAAAGAATTCGATTAAATTACGGTACTATCGTAAGAAGATATCTCTGAATATCGTAAAGATTAATAGATCAACTGAAGTTTAGTTTTCTTCCTGTACAAAACTGTTCAAGTATTTCACATATGCAATCGTTTTCTAATATAAAATTACAATACTCAGACAGTCAAAATGGACTAGATTTTAAATATAAAGAGAAATAAATAAACCTTCATACTTTAATATTCCAGGAAATATCGATAATAACACATATTATGGTAAGCTATGTATATACAAATATCGTGTATATTAAGAGGTCTAATACAATTCATTTTTCTTGCTTTGGATTATGCGATACTTAAAAGATAGCTATCGCATAAATATGTAAAACAATCTAATGTGGCTAAGGTAACACATATTCATAATCAGAATTACTTTTTCCATCTTCATTCTTATATAAATTCTAAGCAAATACAAATACTCAATAGATTAAGAGATCAATTCCCTCTCTCTCCCAGCAGCCTCGCCTTATTTGCCATGCCCCCTTGGGCCAGAGTCAACACAGACATCAACTCACCCACTCTCCATTTCTCCCAGTGTATGCACACAGTGCGCCCTGCGATCGCAGCCTGTTTGCGGCGTGTGTCTCTGTGTATGGCACTTAGCAGAGACCCCTTCGACCCACGGCCACGACGACTTCATTTAACACGCATAAAGCAGGGGCAACATGTGTGTGTGGCGTCAGCTGGAAATTCCTCAAGGGGGCAGCAGGGAGGTGAAGAAGGGAAGAGAAGGGAGGGAGCAGCCGAGGAAGACGAAGGCGAAGGCAAAGTGAAACTGTCACTGCGAAGCTTTTTTCTCGCTTCCTTCTTACTTTTTTGTCGGCCAGAAATGTAAAGTAAGTGTGGAGGCACGGGGAGGGGGGTATGTATGGTAGGGGGAGTGTGTGTAGGGTGTACGCCGGGCTGCATATTTAAATTTATGATTATGTCGTTATGCTGTCTGCCCACATTGCTTAGGCGAAAGGAAAAACTTGACAGCGGCAAAACTTAATACAAATTTATGTGCAACATATTTTTGCACTTTTTTTTCCAGCTTTCTTTGCTAGCTTCTTCTAGCTGCTTTTCGGCCAACATATGTTCGGCAGGCCGGACAAAGTTTCCGCCTTCAAGGATTAAAGAGAAACATTAAAATGCCTTCGCGAGGGAAATTGCATTTTCATCTAGTCGAGTCATGCTTGAAAATGACAAATTCCCGCGTAACAAGCAAGAGAAATTGCCCGCCATTTTGCCAGGTGAGACGCCGTGAAATTGACTAGCCAGAGGCGTAGCAAGGGGGGCAAGGCAGAGTAGAAAGAAGGGGGGAGGGGGCAAGCTGCGTAGCTAACTCATTTTTAAATACAAATTTATGTTGTTAAATTTGGTTGTAAAAAATTTGATTAATTTGCAGCGCCTAATGGCGGCACATAAATTTCGAGTTAATAAAACCAGCAACAGCGAGAGGGGTAGCTTGAGCTGGTGGGGGAGGGGGAGGGCAAGTGTGCAGCCTTGCTGTCATTCGTTCTCGTCGCCAGCGCTAATAACAAATTTGTCACAAGTCGCTTTGACAGTTGTGTGTCACAACGCGCAGCGACACTTGTGGCCACAAAGCCGCAGCAAGGAAGGAGCAAGGAAGGTGCTGGGAGTGAAGGGGATTGCGAAGAGAGGTTGTGGTGGCAGAAAGAAGGCCCACAGCCACACTGTCAGCTGCCAACTGGCGCTGACAGCGACGGCCACAGTGCGCACAGTGGTGCAACTGCAAGGAAAGGCACAAATAATAAAGGAAAAGAGTTATGAAAACAGAAGAGAAAGGATGCCTACATGCCCAAGGTTCTTCCATACCCTAGCAAGTGCTTATCTCTGCCGATGATTCCTATACTACTTGTATCTATAATGATGCCGGATTGAATGTAGTGAATGTGTCTATTTAATATTATATCTCACTTTGATTGGCACACATAAACTGAGTTATTTATAAAATCAAACCTGTTCTTCATACAAAAACCTTCATTTCAGCCGATTGTTCCTATGACAGCTATATGTTATATTGGTCTGATTTTGATGAAATTTTAAATGTATATTTTATATGTAGAAAGAGGTGGATGCAGTAAATTTGGTTGAGAAAACTTGACAAATAGCAAAAATCAGCCGCTAGTTTGTATGGCAGCTATACGATATATCAGTCCTATGCGGCTCGTTTCGACTTATATACAGTGTGCAGCTATAAGAAGCATGTGTGCCAAGTTTCAGCAAGCTGGCTCTTAAGCAAAGGCACTAGTTTGCGTTGCAACAGACAGACAGACGGACAAACAGACAGACAGACAAACAGAAGGACAGACAGATGGACAGTCATATAGAAAGACAGATAGACAGACAGACAGACAGACAGACAGACAGACAGACAGATAGACAGACAGACAGACAGACAGATAGACAGATAGACAGACAGATAGACAGACAAACAGACACATAGACAAACAGACAGACAGACAGATAGACAGACAGACAGACATGGGTACTTTGAACTTCTCTGTTGCTGCTGATTCCAAATAAACTTGGTCGAAGATGTTATCTTTGCTGTGTGGCAAACTTCTGGCCATAATAAGTACAAGGGTATATATAAGTTATGTATTTATTACAAGTCTCCCTATATAGCGCACCACTGTGCAGTGTAAAATGTAATGCCAAGGCAGCCACGACTTAAACTTGCTTGACTTAACTAGCACAATTGCCGCCTTAGAGTGCACTAAGTTGTTGCTGTTGCTGTTGTTATTGTTGCTGTTGTTATTGCTGTTGCTATTGTTGCTACCTGATATATGTATTAATAGCTAAAACATTGCTAATCGATTGCAGCGCCACCGCACACGAAGCACAGCAAGGCAGGCAATTCGATTAGCCGACGAGGAGCGACGATGCTGTCAAAATGTCAGCGGCAATTTCCACAGAACGTCAGTTGTAATTACCACAGTGGGAGGGGGGCGGGGAGGGTAAACGGGAGTTGCAGGAGGGAGGGGTAGGAGGTAAGGGCGCACTTTAGTGGCTGCTGGGAGAATGCATTCAAATTGGCTTAAACTAAAACGGTTAAGCGTGCAGCTGTCTAATTGTATTTGGCCCCCTTAGACCCTTAGACCCTTAGCCCCTTTGCCCTTTTCCCTTTGGCCCGTTTACCCTTTTACCCGCAACGAAAGTAATGCGAAAGTGGCAGCAACTTCAAGATTTATTAGCATCAAGATTAAAGCATTAAAAATTTGCAGACTCCATGACAGCAGCAACAACAACAACAACAACAGCAACAACAATCGAAGTGAAGCCTCTAAGGAGAGAGACAGAGAGAGAGAGAGCATACCCTGGAGACGGTTGAAAGTGAGTGCAATTTTCGTTGAGGCAACATCATCAATTTGGACTCGTTGCTGTGTTGTTGTTGTTGTTCCTGTTGCGGTTACTGCTGCTGCTGTTG
Source organism: Zaprionus camerounensis (assembly GCA_018904165.1). Lineage (NCBI taxonomy): Eukaryota > Metazoa > Arthropoda > Insecta > Diptera > Drosophilidae > Zaprionus > Zaprionus camerounensis. The sequence goes on from JAEIFS010000037.1 coordinate 2,678,227, forward strand.
ACTGTTTCCGCCGGAAGCAACAGCAGCAACAGCGGCAACATTGCATTGCGCACTTTGGCGGTCAAAACTTTCAACATTAGCACTTAATTTACTGGCGCTACTTAATGAAGTCTACACTCGGCTAATTTACGCGCTTGTCTGTGGGTGTGTGTGGGTGTGTATATGTGCGTGCTAGTGTGTTTGTGTATTCCAGCTAAGCAACCTCGTCTATCAGCAAACTTCTCACATATTCCTTCATTCAGCGGGTTCGCTTCAATCACTTTGCGGTTCAAGCGGAACTCCCCAAACCACTTTCGGCTCCTTTGTTGCGCTTCAAAGTATTCCCAAAGCGAGCGAAGGGTAACTTAAGAGGTATCCAAAGAGGTATGCCGCCTAATTGCCACTGTGCAGGGCAAGCTTTGTAGAGGATTGAAGGCAAAGCTTAGTTGTAAGTAAAGCCATCTCATTTGTCTATACAATATCAAGTTTCTTGTTGTATATTGTTCTATATAACATCAAGTTTCTTCAAGTCTTCTCTCAGGTTAAGGCACTAATCGCAAGTGAAGCTGGTATAGTTTGTTTATAAATATGCACCCGCTTCTAAGTTTATTATCATAAGAAATTCCCGGCACTTGATAACAAAACATTCAATCGCGTCTCGTTGCTGACGTGCGATTTGAATTCGAATTACTCATAATAATACAAAATACACCTATAATTTTGATCCTATATTATAGGCGTATTTTGTATTATTATGAGTAATTCGAATTCAAATCGGATTTTTTTTTATTTTGTATTATAATATTGTTGGCCATCTAAAACAGCTCTGTCCTTGAACTGAGTTCGATGCCTAAGGTTCTAATATATCGATCAATATGGTTTTCAGATGGGAAACCAATGGAGTTCACATGGTCATCGCAACGTTCTCCATGTTCGTGTCAGCTTTTTGCATCTTTATCTATGAGAGCTATCCACAAGAAGAAAAAACAAAGTCTTAACAATTCAATAACATTGTATATATTTTATATAAGTATAATATCATTGTCAATTCCACAGATATACTTGTTGTATGTTTAGCAAAATTAAGAAACCTCATATTTATTAAATACCTATACTTTTTCTAGGTCGCAAATTGGCGGGTTCGCTTGAATCACTCTACGGTTCAAGAAGACTGAAGGGCAAGCTAAGCTCTAAAGTGAACCAATCTGATTCTTGAATATAACTTCGAGATTCTTCAAGTTTCATCTCAGATTTTGGTACTTATCGCAAGGGCAGCTGGGTTATGTTAAATTGCTTATCACGAGAGCTAGAAATTCCCGGCTGATAACGTAACATTCCTTCGTTTCACATTGCTCCAGTTCGATATAAATAAGCAAATCATAATTATGCCCATATAATTTGGCCTCCAAGATCTACAACAGCTCAGTTGTTGAAGTGAGTTCGAGGTCTAAGCTTCTAATATATTGATCGATATGGGTTTCAGGTTGGAAAGCAATGGAGTTCACATGCTGATCGCTACGTACTCCATGTTCGTGCCAGCTCTATGTATTATCATCTATGACAGATTGCCATATAAAGAACAGAAATCGGGTGAGTCTTGGCAGTTCAATTACATAATGTATATTATATATTATTATATATATTTTGTTCTTATGTATTTTATATAATAATATGAATATAGATCAATGGATTGTGAATCACGTCTGCCTGTTTCATATATTCGGCAGTGTATTCCTTTTCGTGTGCGCCTTCAAGGTAAGAGAAACATGAATAACGTATTTCTTTATAAACTATTAACAATTATTCTCAACTTACAGCCCAATAAGTGGTTCCTTATGCCTTATCTGATTAGTGCTTTCATTTTCGCTTATACTTTGGCCTACAAGACTTTGGAATTGTGGCTCTCAATGGACTTGCATACGTATAAGGCTTACTCTCTGATAAATCTAACACTTTACACATTCGAAGGTTTGTATTGCTTTAAGTATCTATCTATACATATATTTTTAAATTCTTTTTCTATATATTTCAGGATGTTGGATTTATTTTATCACGGAGGTGTGCTTAGCTTTTCAAAGATAGTGAATTGGAATCATTAAATACAAAGATTTAATAAACAATAATTGATTGGCATGCAGCAGCCATGTTTGATTAAAACTATTTCCATCTCTTTTAGATATCTTTCTCTCTTAGATCACTGCTAGCCTTCTATGCCGAGACAGACTCTCTCAACTTCTGTTAAACTTAACAGATCACTGTTAATGTGCTGTTCCCCTCTCAACACTCACTCACGTAGCGCAGCTTACTCTCAACCACTGTTGACAACAGCGCATTTGCATTGCACTTAACAGATCACTGTTATTGATCTGTCTCGCTCTTCCTACCACGCATTCTAATTATGACTGCAACTCGCACTCTCAGCTGCTGTAACTGAGAGGGAGAGAGTGTCATCTCAAGAGAGCAACAGCAAGTCAGCTCAATTTGGATTTCGTACATACAAATACACTTAAAGCAAATTGCGAATTCTGCTTGCAGGCAGAGAGTGTGAAGAGAGTCCTGTGAGCATTAAAAAGTAATGCAGTAATCAATGTCGACCGCATAATGTTGACTGCAGGTGCACGGGAGTCGGGAAGGGCGAGGGGGGTAGCTACTCAACTCACTCACTCACGCTTGACAGTCAAGCCAAAGGGAATTGCTGCAAACAGCAAAGTGTGAAATGCAATTGAGCTGGAAAAGAACACGCAAACGACGCTGACGTCGCCGTCGCTGTTCCCGTCGACGCGTTGACGCCGCTTGTGCAAATTAGTGTGAACATTGCGGTTCTGCCTGTGTGAGGGTGTATGTGTGTGTGTTTGAGTGTGTTTTTGAGTGTGAGTGTGTAACCCAAACCGTAGCCGAAACTAAAATAAGCGTTAAAATGACTGCTAAAGAAGTGGAGCCATATGCTGCAGCAGCGCTGCGGCTGCGACTGCGGCAAGGCACGCGTCGGCAGAGGGGATGCATGCGTATTGCATTACCAGTGGGTGCCCACACACACATGCAGACACACGCACAGCCAAGTGGCATATGAATAGATACATGCTTTGTTGTTTGTTTGACTGTCTACCAGTCCCACTGTACCCCTGTCCCACTGTACCTCTGTCCCACTGTCTCTGCATGTTTGTGGGCGGGTTGTCGTAATCCAACGAGCAGACAGGTTAAATACACCGCAAGGACAGGCCGCACACACAGACACTCTCACACATACACAGACACACTCACACACTCACACACACACACACGTACAGCGAGGCAGCTTGCAAAAAAGCGGGAAAAACGAGTTAGTTTAAAGTGGCAAACGCGGCCCAACGAAGGCGAAGGCAAACAAACATGTGCTGCAGCCTGCCCTCCCCCCTCTCCAACGTCTGCCTCACCCCTCTCCCCCCTCTCTTCTTTTCTAGGTATCTCGCATCCACGGCCAGACGCAACCAGCAAACAATAATAATGCAACAATAGTGTGCGCCACAAACAAATTGCTTTTGTATGTCTATCTCCCTCTCACCCCCTCACTCGCATTGCTCTCTTTGCCTGCCTTCCACTCCACGCTCTCTTCACTCTCTTCACATTGCCCGCTCTCTTCTCGTTCCTCTGTTTGCGTTGTGTTCAGCGGGTTCACTTGCAGATTAGTTTCGTTGTGAATTTTTATTTGCGTTTTTAGAAGCAGCAGCAGCCGCGACGGCAGAAGCAGCGCAGCAGCGCCAATTTAATGGAGGGAACACTCAAGGGTGCAGTGCACAATGGGCTGCATGCAATTAATTTGGGTTTACACAAAATAAATATATTTAATGAGTTTAATAAATATGAAGCTGATTTACATTGAGTTATGTTCATTGAAAATAAAAAATACATAATAAAAGAGTTAAAAATTAATGTATTTGAATTTTTTAAGCATCTAATATTTTTTGAGTTTGTAAGTAATATCGATAATTATAAAATATATTGAAAGTAAACTTAAAGTTCAATTGAGTTTTATAAACATATAACTTATTTAAATAGAAAATAAAAAATATGAAAAATTAAATTAGCCATATTCTTTTTACATTTAACATTTGTTTAAATACCTAAAAAGTGATGTTATTAAATTCTTAAATGTATAAAAATACTAAAATGAATATTTAAATATATATAAAATACTAGTAAATATTTAACTGAATATTTTATTGAGTTGTATTAATATAAAACTGATACAAATTACGTTATGTATTTTGTTGTGATATAAGGAAATACTATATATTTGTAATTTATATGTAAATGCCATAAAATTAGCTTATAAATTTATTATAAATATATAAAAAATAAATAACAATATACAGTTTATTATTTAAATATATGAAACTGATAAATTAAATTTGTATATACATATATAAAAAAACATATCTAGCAAACATTAAACATAAAGATTTGCATAATTTTCTTTTCAGGAATTCTTCTCTTTCTGCCACTGTACACCCTGCGCCTGCACCCTGCCTATGTGACGCTGTCTGCGATGAGCTTTTGTTGTCTGCAAACTTTGCCTTTGACACAACGTTGCCACCTGAGTAGGTGTGTGTGCGAGTGGGTGTGTGTGTGTGTGTTAGGGAGTGTGTGACAGGGCTGAAAACAAAATCCATTCATTGAAACGTGTAAGCTTGTTCAGCTGAATTGAAAATTAACTATAAATTTGATGGCAAAACATGCAAAACTGTCCCCAAAAACTGTTGGCAACCCTGGCAAAAGTTGACTAAGCCTGAAAGTTAGTTTGTCCACTCTCGACAGCTCTCGAGAAAAACTCGACGAGGTGTCAACAACTGGCAGCAGGCGACACCTCTCACCCCCACTCACCCCTCTGACCCCAGCCACGCCCCCTTCTGCGAAATTTAATGCGAGAAATTCGCAATACGAAAAATTCATTAAAAAAGCAAAGTCAAAAGTGGTTTGAGTGAAATGGAAAACCAAATTGAATTGCCCAAAAAAGAGAAGCCCCACAAAGGTGCGAACTGGGGGCGTGGCTGTTAACCCTTTTTGGACAAAGTAGAGCAGGCGTAGCAGGGCAAGGCGAGGGGGAGGGAGAGGGTACGAAGTGTGAGTTCCCCGTAATAAGTAATACATGTTTTGTTTCGCAAAGGGTCGCGACAAATGCGACACGACGCTGGCGGGAATTAACACGGCCGTAAAGTGAATGAAAATAAAAAAAGAGTGTTGAACTTAAGAGCCTTTCAAAGAGGGAGAGAGAGAAGGAAAAGAGAGAGAAGGTAGGGGAAGGGGCGGAGGAAGTAGAAGAGAAAGTAGCTGAGGCAAGTGGGAAAACGAAATTCAATAAGCTCGTTGCAATTATGCGATGCGAAGGCAGCACAAAAGTCTGAGCTGAAACTAATAAATTTTGTCAAATTCAACAAATCACACATACTTACAACCCACACTCACACACATACACATACGCACATGCACACGAATACAAACGGAAATCATTTAAGCTGCCAAATCAGCCAACCAGCTGCGGCAAAGCCCCAAGTCGTAGCTGGCGTCAAGCTGCTGGCATTAGGGAGGAAGAGGGAGAAGGAGAAGGGAGAGAAAAGGGGAGAGAGGAGAGGAAGGTGCAGAAAGACTTGGCAAAAAAGGCGATTAATATTCATTCAGTGTCGCGCGTATATCACTTTTTATTTGCACAGCCAACGAGCGCCCCAAAGTATGCAATGGAATTCGCCGCACGCAGCAGCAGGTGAGTCTCTCTGCCTTTCTCTCTCTCTGTCTGTGTGTGTGTGTGTGTGTGTGTGTGTGTGCGACGTGTTGATGTGTATGAGCAACGCACAATTACATACAACAATTTGTGCTTTGTTTCTATGCACGTCCGTGTGCCTTGGCCAGCCTGAGCTGCCCGTGCTGCCTCGTCCCAAATCACCAAAGAGCAATCGTGCAGCACCAAGGCAGCTTCAGCTACAGCCCCTGCTCCTTCCCCTTCCCCTTCTCTCTCTATTCTCTTTCTTACACTGCTTCTCCCTTCTCTGCTCTTCAAATCGGACGCACAAACATCAAGCTGCAGCACTTGCAGATGCAATTTCGCCCTGACTGGCCTGGGCTGGTTTTAGTTTTCATGTGAAAATTGAGAAAAATTGCCAAACGAGTTGGTAAGCGATATTCTGTTTTGACAAGCTCTCTCCCACACACACACATCCACACAGTCAGACTGCTGCACACTGTGCACTGAAGTGCTTTGCGCGCTTTGCGTTGAACAGCTCAGTTGGTCGCCTGCCAAGGGAGGAGGCTGCTGCAGCTTGACTCGACTCGACTCGACTCGACTCACAGGTAGCCACTGACTCTCGAGTTTAGCCACTCATCCCTGTTATCATGCTGTTCGCTTTGTTTTGACAACTTGAGACACTGCTCAACGCAGGCTGCCAACTCACAAGACAGACAACAGAAGTCACCAAGGCAGAGGCAGGCCATAGTTCGTCAAATAAAACAAGTTAGCAAGGAAGAGTCGTTGTAATCGACTGTTATATAGCCTATACTCAACTGATTGTGCCTAATTATTGCTTAGATATGTTAATACTACATTTAGCATACTTTATATTGCATACTTACTAGCGAAATATAAAAAACTGTACACCCACTGAACTTATTCCCTAAACAACTTCTATGTTTACTAACCGTTTGCAACTAAACTTGCAGTAATCATTTAAAACATGTTCATTATTGTGTTCCCCAAAACGAAACATTGTAGCATTAAAGTTACGCCTATGATTCGATTATTATAGATTTACAGAGACAAAAGGAGGCGTGGTCGTAGTCTAAAATAAGTTATATCTGCATGTAATTATAAGATATATAGTCAACAAATTTGGTAGTCCTAGTTCTTATGGTCTCTTATTTATAGGTGTTCATACGAACTAAGAAGGCTATATCGTCTAGCCGCTTGACCCGAAACAAGATTGCGGCCTTGAAAAAAACTCCTACTGTCTGTTATAAACATAGAATACCCTGCTACCCTATGTGTACAGAGTATAACGCGGCGAATTGAAACGAAATTCAACAGGAGTTGCGTTACAGAAGGCAGAGACAGAGAAGCGGCCCACAAAATTACCGCTGGGATCGGAAGCAAATGATGCGAAACAGTCGCACGCTGCGCACCCAAGAGAAGAGAGAGATAGAAGAAGGGGGGAGGGGGGTTAGTGTGCTACAACAACAACACGTGCGCAACATAAAAATCGTGCAGGCCATGCTAAACGTTTATCCCTTTTAGCCCCAAGCAGCAGCTCCACAATGAACGTCTTCAGTTTCAATGGACCGTTTAGCTATGGCTACGGCCAGGACTATGGCTAAGCTACGGCTGAGCCAGTGACTCCGTCTGCGACTCCGTCTCCAACTATAGCTTCGGCTACAGCTTTGACTTCAGCCTGTAAGCTGAGACTGATTGTTGGGCAGAGCCACAGAGATAAATGCCGCCTCATTGGTTATTTATATGCCAAGCTGCTCTGCCTCTCTCCTTCTCTACCTCCCTCTCTCTCAGGCTCACCTGGCGATATTTATTTGATTTCATTGATGTATGTTGTATCTGCCCCATCTGGCCGTCACTGTCAGTGGCATATGTGCTGTCATTAACTTGGCCTGCTTTCCCGCACTTCCCTATCTTCCTCGAATAGTTTCGCTCAAACCTTTCGAAATTAATTAAATGGCATTCAAATGATTGGCTACGTGCCATTATTAATTTGCGCATAAATTATGCACATGTCTTAATGCCTAATGATTTCCTTTTTATGGCCAATCACTCGATGCGGCCACAAATTAATCAAGGCGGCCAACCAAAGCTGGCTGGGCAACCATTGCCCAAGCCCAGGCACAGCGCACATTGCCCATTGCCCTTCAATATGTTTGCTATTCAGACAGCTTAACACACACAGACATAAGTACACACACTCCCACATGCACACACATATATATATGTAGACATTTCCCTATATATCTTGACTTATTTGACTGCTGCACGTTTTCGAATTTCTTCATTTGTTGCTCATTAGAACGGGTTGTCTTTGATTTATCCTCTCTCTGCATCTCTTTCTATCCCTCTTACGATTAGTTAATATTTTAGTCGACTGGCATAAGTAATTAAGAAAGCAATTAAGCTTCTATAGCATTTAGTTTTGCTATTATTTTTAGCTACATTTAATATTAATGCAGCTGTTTGTGCAGTGTCAGCTTGTGGGATGCCAAAACGTAGCATACTTTTGAGCGCCGCAAGGATCATTCTGATTTCATTGCATGTGATGACTTTCTAGCAATAAAAACATATTGTTGAGAGCTCAATCGATAGATAATCTATACTATTTTAGCTTAAGTCTGATTCGAGGAATATATATATCGGGCAAGGATTGTTTTCTTAAACTTAATATGCTGCAGTTTGATTAGACTTCCATTTTTTTTCTTTGTTTTGCAGCTGCAACTGAAGGAGGAGCTCATCAGTTTGCTTTTTTGTTTTCCAATTTTCTCTTGACCGCGCTGTCCGCTGCCTGTTGCCATAGACAACACAGTGCAGAGTTCTGCCAGCATTCAGATTTATGTGCTCTGTGGCAGATTTATGCGCCTTTTGGTTGTGAAACCGAGAGTGCTCACATTGCGACGCTGCTAATTGGAGCAAAGGCAAGTGTGGGTGCCTCAAGAAGGGAGCGTTTAAACTTGAGTTTATGTAATACAAAATGGTTCTCATGAAGTAAAATGGGAATTGTGTTAGGCAGATATAAATGTAGAATATTATATATACTTTACATTGTTTTACTTTATTCAAAGTGCATTGGAAAGGAAATAGTTCTTTATTTGCTGAAACTAAATATAGAATTAAAAGAAATTTCTTTATAATTTTTAAGTGAGGTTCAAGTGAAAAAACTCAGTTTCAGCACTGATTTTATGAATATATCTGCCTCTCTCTGCACTTCTATCAGTTTCTCCAATCTATCTCTGCTTGTAGTGCATAATTTATGCCCCAAAGAGCCTTCAACTTTCACAGTCTGCTAATAATTCTTGCAGTATTTCTTTAATCCCTCTCCTCGTCTCCCTTTCCAGCTGCTTTGAGCTCATTTTTTATCTGTTGCCTGCCTGTAAATTCAAGGTTAGCCGAGGCAAACAGATTTGATTGGCCAACATGGAAATGCGACGCCAACGTCAGCGCCAACGGCGACAGCGTCGTCAGCAGCAGCTGCAGCAGCAGTGCAGCACCTGCTAACAGCGCCCGCTTGCACTTAACAGCTGCTTGCTGTTAACGCCTGCGCGGTGGAACGTAAACAAATGTTAAGTCACTGCTAACTGGAAGCCGGCAACTGCAGGCGCTAACAGAGAGTCCACAGCCTGACGGCGTTGCCAGCTGCGAGTGGAACAAGAAAACTGGTTTTTGTGAGAGGCTGCGAGCGCCTGCTTTCGTGTGTGCGTGTGTGTGTGTAGGTGCCGACGACAGAGCCGACAAAGTGCCGAAGTCCACGAAGAGAACGAAGCTGACGAAGCAAAGCGACGCTGCTTCTGCTGCCGCAGCTGCGATGCCAAGCGACGCTGACGAAACAAGAAACAGTTTCAGTTTGTGCTACAAACGCGTTTCGAACGGTTGCAAAGTTGCATGTGTCGCGCAGTGGGAGACAGAAACCAGAATTCAAACTCGTATTGAGATAGAAAGAAAATATATAAACAAAGTGCGAAACTTGGCAAATTCTTGTTACAGTGTGCACAGTGGTGTGAGGTGAATAAACATATAAACAAATAAAATAAACGAAAAGAAATCTTGTGAATAAACGGCGCAGCACAAAGGTGAATATAGTGAATGTATAGTGATTAATCGAGTGAATGCATGGTGAATACCTGTGTGAATAACAAGCTGACATTCCGTGGGTCGCTACTTGCCTCGTTGCCCCTCTTGTTGTTGTTGTTGCTGCATTTGCAACTTGCAGCGTCAGTTCTCAGCTACGTTTCGATTCTCTTGCCCTGTTACCTGTTTGCATTTGCAACTCGTTTTGGCCATTTGCATTGAGTTTGACCAGCTTGGACGGGCTAAGCTGCCTCTTGCACTGTCACTGCCTGCCCCCCTACTGCCCCTTGTCTGGCACTTTATGTGCACCATCAGTCGTGGCTATTCTCATGCTAATTGCACATAAATGCCAATTGCCATTAGAGCATCAAATTAGCTGTGTATACTTCATGCATAAAGCCAAATTGTTATTGCCACTCAGCCACACAGCCACTCGGCCAAAACAAAGCTATAGCCAAAGCAGCAAGCGCAAGTAGAAGCAGAGAATGAAGCAGAAAATGAAGGCAAGACAAGCAAGAGAAGCAAAAAAATAAAAAAAAAAAAGCAGAAACTGCAGAATCTGCAAGCTGCACCTGGTCTGTTGCTGAGGCAGACATAAAAAACGCGCATCGCATGCCGAGGCCAATGCACAGCGCCCTTGGCAAGCTTCCCTCCCCCCCTCTGCCTGCCCCTTCTCCCTTTCACCTGCTCTGTGCCGGCGACAAAGAACTTCAAAAGCATTTCTGCTACTGCCTTTGGTCATTATGAAAAGAAAATATGCCGAAAAACATTGAACGAAAGAAACGAAGAAGCAACTGCAGAAAACAAGCTAAAAACAGCAGAGAAATGAAAAAAAAAACTGACGTGCTCAAAGCGTTTAAGCGCCTTTGACACCACACAGTAGGGGGGAGGCATAGCAGGGGGCGTGGCAGTTCTTTTTAGGGGGGAGGGGGAGAAAGCAAACTCAGGTGCGGGCAATTTGCCGCATTTCACATATGCGACAGCTGCCAATCAACGGCTTTTGGCCATTGCATGTCATTTCAAGCCAACAACAACAAGCACAGTAGCCACAAAAAAGCCAAAATACAGACAAAACTTTATACGAATGTTACCAGAATTGTTTCAGCTTGTTTCGGCTGTAATTGTGCGATAATAGGACAAAGTTATTTGCATAAATAATCAGCTTGTTTCGGTAGTAGAAACAGAAAAAAGGTCAGCCAGCAGGTGCGAGGGGGGACTGAGCAGAAGTTGGGAAATGTATTGAAGTGTGTTTTGATTGTCAAGTTGAGGTCGGTGAAGTTTTAGAAGTTTGTTGGTAAATGCTGAATGTTATAAGAATAGTACGATATAAACACAAAAGAAACTGCAGATCTAGATTTTAAATGAAGTTTAAAACTGTTTTACAATTTGTATAGGATTTATTTGATTAATTTAAGTTTTACCTTAGGAGAACATCTATTTTAAACTACTTCCTGGTGTTGATATGAAATTAAATAAATAAATATTGAAACTTGAGCTCAGTGAAATTTAAGAAGGTTGCTCCTTTAGGATCTATAGTATTTATTAGATTAGTTGAAACTTATACGGATGGAAGATCCATATTTTAAAATTATTTTCCTATATTTATTATAAATTCAAACATATTTCGTATATGACACAGTTAAGAGCAATGAAGTTTAAGAATGCTGTTCTTTTTAGCTGATTTTGATTGGAATTGTTTCAATCAGAGGTTAAGCTGGAATACATATTGAATATTTCTTAGAATAAGGTTGTTTGTTTCTTGAGATATTTATTAGAATAGGTTGTTGAAATAGGTTGCTGAAATAGGTTAAATATGTTGTTAGAACAAGTTAAACTAATACAAATAAACAAAATCTCCATTTTTAAACTATTTCCTCATAAAGATTAGTGCATTTGATTTCTTTTACTTTATTCAAAGAGTTCTTACTATTCATTTGCCCTGTCAGTATGAAGTTTATTACAGATCGAACTTTAAATTGAATAAAATTACTAAATTAGTATTTAACTTTAAGAAAATATTTAGTTAGCTATATGTTCTTGTTAAAAGGTCACGCTCACATTAAGTAAGTAAAATATATTCGCTCTCTACCTTATCAAACAAAATAATCAAAAGATTATTATTCAATTCTGCATTCATTTTAAAGTTGAATTATTTTACATTTAAGAAAGAGGTTAAGCTGGAATTCTCTATTCCTTTATTTTTAAAATCAAAAGAGCAATTCTTTTAAAGATTTATTTCTATCTCAAGTCTGTTCAAAGTTGACTTCTCCTCGAATTCACAAGTTGATCAATAAGCTTATAAATTTAATTCAATAAAGCGCATAGTTTTTCATGCTTGACTACTGCTGGAACCACCCTCGCTGTCACACACAACACACACACCAGTGATATAGGCAGTAAATTGGTCTGGCAACGGCACTTAGAATAATAACTTCACATTCAATTATTGGCCGACGGGGCAAGGCTGATTTGCTGATCATTAAACGAATGAAGCAATTACTTCGTAGTTGTTGTTATTCCTTTTGTTGTCCCTCTTGTTGTACTTGCTATTGTTGTTGTTACTCTTAATGTTCTTATTGTTGTTGCATACATGCTCAAGAAATCGTGTTCCATATTCCCCCTTTTAATATGTTTACTTTCTCTCAAATGCAACATGGCAGAACATTAAAGTGGCTCAGCGCAACTAATCAGTGCCTGGATCTGAACCAGTTAGGACGAATTATAACTGCACCGAGTACCCGCTGCGTGGCACTACCCCGCAGTACCTCCCACTCTTTCTCTCCTGCTGTGCCTATCAGGCAGTTGCCTGGCCATGTTAATGTTTTCATTGCGTTCGAGCCGGAAAAGCCGTGCAATGTTTTCCCTTTTTCCTTTTTCTATTTTGGTTTTTGGTTTGTGTGATTCGCAGCGAAATTACGCCTAATGGTTTTTTAATTGTAACAATAATTGTTGTCGCCCCAGCAAGAGGCAAACGCAACAACAACAGCAACAACAACAGCTTGGCCATTAATGAAGGCTCTTGACCAGTTACAGAAGGAAGGAGAAGTCCAAAAAAGTCGAAAAACCTCGCACATAATCGCTTATTTGGGGCTGTGTGAGACTACGTATGTGTGCCTGCCTGTAGTGTGTGTATGTGTGTGTGTGTCTGTGTGTATGTGTGCCTGGTGCGTGTCTATAATTAAGGCCAAAAGTGCTGGCCTATGCTTTTTATGTGTCTAACTGTCCCACAGCGTGCAACTTGCCTTGAACTTGCTGACTTTCCATGCTCGCATCTCTCTTTCTCAGTGATTTTATTATGTTTTCCTTTGCTTTTTTTGCGCCTATCAAAGGGCACACACACACACATAGACACACGCACACACACACACACATAGACACACGCACAGAGTAGATTATGAGCCTGCTGCTTGTTGCTTTTGGCCCCGTTTGGCTTTTGTGCGTTCTGCGGTCTCTAATGTGCGCCATTTTGGTTTTAAGCCTGCCACTCTACTTGTGTCTGTGTGAGTGTGTCTCTGCTGAGCTGCCGCATTTGCCCAGAGGTCATTATAGACGCCTCGCCACGTTGCTCATACGCGCCGTTGTACCGACGCTTCCGCTTAGAGCCTTTCGCTTTGCCTCCAAAGTGGCAATTTGTCTAGTTCTGTAAGCGCCTCTTTTAACGATAATGATGATTGCGCTTTGTTGCGTTTTTATTTCACTGCACACGGCAGAGGGAGAGGGATATAGCGTGCGAGTGAGAGAGCGACACATGCACTTTTGCTGCGGTCAAGCGTTCAAATAGCCTGTGCACGCTTGAATTGTGCTTTAGTCTCCCTCTCTCTCTAGCTGCCTCTCTCCCTCTCTCTAGCTGTCTATCTGCCTCTCTATATGTCTGTCACCCTCTCTAGTCTATCTGCCTGCCTCCCTGTCTCCTTTTGCCCGTGTTATTTGCTTAGAATTTTGCGATTTTCATTCATACAAAAGTCACTTCATTCAGTTCAGTTCTGTTTTGCTGCCTGCCTCGTCTCCTGCTCCTGCTCCTGCTCCTCCTTTGTTTCTATTTTCGTTTCAGTTGCCATTTTCATGTCTCCCTCTTGTTGTCTGCTATCCGCTTATGCTTTTTTTCGCACTCTTTTGCTGCCGTGTCGTCGCCGTTGTTAATTTTTATGTACGGTTATTTTCGCATTTGCTTTATTGGCCATGCACAGTGCGAGAGACTGTCTAGACGTCGCTGCCTGCGCTGCCTGCGCCTGTGCATGTTCTCAATCTCCCCTCGCAGCTGCCACCTGGCATGCCAGCAAATTGCTGTCTCTGCCTATTGTAATGTTTTGTTTATTTGTTTGTTTGCATTGCGCCTGCACAACTATTTGGTTTATGTTGCTTCCTCTCCTTCTCTTCCCTTCTTCCTCTCTCTGCCTGTCTTTCTCTCTTTGCTTTTGATTTATTTGCAGGTAAATAAAGCACACAAAATTCACAAATTTTACATCAGTATTTTGTAAATATTTTGCCACAAATAAAATCGAATTGCAATTGTTGTGCGAGGCGAGCCAAGGCCGGCGCACGTTGCGTATGCTTAATGCATATAAAATCAATGAACGTTTTTGCGGTTTTTGGCCTCAAGGACTAACGGGACAGGCAGACAGACAGACAGACCTGGCACAGGCAGATGAGCAGAGACAGGCAGGCTGGCAGGTGTAGGGGCGGGTGGGCGTGGCAGCATTTGCGGCTGGTCAGTGACAAGTCTCGCAACTGGCAGGCAATCTATCGATTTATCTTTGCCCATTGTCAAATAACATCAACTGATTACTTTATCACAAAAGCATAAAATGAGCAGCACACATACACGTACGCACACACACACACAGCAGTATGGTATCTCCCTCTACCTCTCTACTCTGCTCTATCTCGCTCACGTGCGTCTGCTGCCTGCTGCCTGCGCATTGAATGACTTTATCGGCTGCTAAACGTCGCTTGGTCATTTGAAGCGCACACGTTTAACCCGCTTTTACACACACATACACACACACACTGGGGAATATGTGTGTGTGTGTGTGTGTGTGTGCGTGCGTGTGTGCTCCACTATTGCCCATGGAGCTTGGCGCTCTAAAAGTTTATTTCTTCATTCTGCTGTGCAATTTAATCGATGTGCACGTCAATGTGCATGTCCCTCTGCCCCTGTGTCTGCCTCTCTCCCCCTTTCTCCCTCTGCCTGTCTGTCCTTACTCTGCCTGTCCTTGTCTGTGCCCTCTGTCCTTCCCTTGTCTGGCATTGGCGATTTTAAAGCGTAGCTAATGTAAATCGCCATAATATTCCCATTTAGCGCTTAATGAGCGTGCACAATTTAAGAGGCTTGTTTCGCAGACAGTGCGATAGAGAGAGAGGGTGAAGAGAGGGAGGGAGAGAGAACATACTGACTGCAGTTACAGTTATGTTTCGTTGCGTATTTTTGGCTTCATTTCAATTTCTATAACTGCACAGTTCGTTTCACTGAGGCGAGTTCGCTGCAATGGAAAAGCAATTTCGATTTTAGAGAAATGCACAAAAATGATGCGAATGAAAGGGGAAAACTATTTAGAAAAGTATCTAAATTGATATTTTGTTTACACTTGAGATACATATTGCTTGTGCTTTGACTAGAAACAAAACTCTCTGCTGAATAACAAGAAAAAAGCGAGTTATATTAGATACACTCACAGTCAGGCGGGACTTATTAGAACTCTACAGAATGTATTTCAATTTTATGTTGATCATAGATAAAAAGAACACAAGACAAGCAGAAAAATAGATAGAGAGATAGAAAGGAAGGCAGACAGACAGACATTTAGTTGACCTATTGCAAATACTGATATTTTCGGTATATTTATAATTCATTTCAGCTAGATGATAAGCTTCAATGCGAATTCAAATCTGAAGCTAACAACACTCATATCACACTTATAGATCGTTCAGCCATTTACATAAATTCTGAAACTTTTGTCATCTCGATTTCTATTTATTATCTTTAAATTAACCACCAACCAGACGAGCTTTATGGTCGGGTAGTCTAGGAAAATATTCTTAGCCCAGTATTGAAAAACCATGACAAATACACTAACAATTTTAAATTCAAAGCCTTCTAGCGACTATTGCCTTATCGCACTTACACACATAATACAATACAATATATGTATGTAGATAGTACCCTGCTTGGTGACTTGTATAACTTCTCTGTTCATTGTCCGATCGAAATGTAATTTATAGGAGACCTACATTATATAGTCAGATAAGTATATATCTAAGTAATTAAATTGCATTTCTAATTTGACGCTTGCAAAACGAATAGAAAACTTATATTATTCATTCATGGACGTAGCTTCCAACATTTGAAATAAAATTGATCTGTGTAAAGGGTACAGAAAACTTCATGTCAAAGTTTGTGTCTCTAGCTTTTATAATAGCAGAGATCTAGACGTTTTAATAGACACACAGAGACGCAGACAGCGAGACCTTATCTATTATAGAATATGTATACTTGGTGGTGTCTGCCAGAGTTCCTGCTGCCTATTACATAAATGGTTGGCATCTATTTCTAACCCATTCCAATAGTCAAAGGGTATCATGATTTCGCAAAAGAAAATCTGATGATATGAGTCAAGAATTTTAGTACTGAGATTGGACTTTTTCTTTATCTATGTATGTATACTTGGCCATCTAAATATGGAAATTTAATTAAATCTATTCATCTACAATATTTATATATTCTTCCTATTTATAGGGGCTGTCAATTAGAGAAAAAGCCTTCAGCTCAATCAAAGTTACACCAACTGAGTTACATTTATTTGCAGAGTCTACCGACTTCACCCACTGACACCCGCCCATTCCCCTTTTAAGCTAGTCTGCTTTATTAGCCATCGTTTTCAAGGGGATTTAAATATTTATGCTTTTCATTAAGTTTGTTTGGCAGCGTGTCAATCATCAAACGCCTCGCAAAGTGTTTGGCCACAAGGTCTTCTTCTTGTTCTACTTCTGCTTGTTGTGCCAGTTGTTGTTGTTGATGTTGCTGTTGTAGTTGCTGTTGTTCTTGTTGTTATTGCTGCTGTCGTTGTATGGTTGCTTTAAGCAATTATCTCATAACAGAACACGCAATGCGTGGGGTCAATCTGTGCCGATTGGGCCTCATTTTGCGCTACAATGCGCTTTCAAAGTATTTAAGTACCTCAAGCCGTTTATGCCGGGTCGCAGCAACAACACAATGCCAACAGCAACAACAATAGCAGTGAATAATAACAACAACAGCAACAGCAGCAACAACACTTTCATCTCGCCTGACAAAAAGCTTGAACCCCTTTCGCCTTTATTGTTCGCCCTTGGATTATGTATTTTGTTTATCTTCAAGCTGAAAGCAACGGGATCCCCAAAAGTCGCCGTCTGCTGTCGCGCCCAAGCACACACCCACTGCCGCACACCCTCACACATACACACACACACTCACACACATTTAGAAAGGACTCACAACATAGTTGTAGCCTGAGCTCGTCTGCGTAATGAAATGCAAAATCGCTTAAGTTCGCTCGCTCTCCCTGTGTGTTTGTGTGTGTGCCACGCCCCCCACAAAAAAACCTTCAACAGTCCTGCTGTGCTGCCGCCGCTGCTCAACCCCTTGCTCCCTTCCCCTGCCCCTCTTTCCCGTGTCTCTGTTAACAGCGTGTTAGTGCAAACTAAATGAATTTCTCCACGGACTCTGCGGGTTTTTGTTTCGGTTAGTGCGTTTTTATTCGGGGGATTACGTCCGCCTGGGCTGCTGCTGCTGCTCCTGCACTCATTTAACTGTGCTAATGCGAGACACACACACACAATTAAGGGGTGTGTATGAGTGTGTATATGTGTGTGTGGTACAACATTATCATCATTATGCTGAAGAACTTCTCATTCACATTCCATACAATCATCGCCTTGGCGTACATGAAGGTGCCCATTGTTTGCTTGTTACTGCCGTGTATGCCCTGTAAAAGGTTAGACAAGGGGTTAACTGAGATGCTTAGTTGCTGGTTGGGCTATCTTATGTAGATATTATATGGATTAGAAGAGCTTAGGTAGTGGAAACTGGAACTTCTTGCTGCTTGAGTTGTTTACAGTTTTAGTGATTCAAACTAAGGAATTTAATGATAGAAATTACATGAAATTCTAGTGCATAAAAATCTGTGTAAATTATGATAATTATCTATGGTATTCAAGAGTTTATAAAGTGGCAGATTAGTAGGATAACTTAATTTTATATATGGTATATGTAATCTTAAAGGAAACTTCAACTTTTGAGTTTAGATAAATAGTTTTGCTTTAAATAATTTAAATTCACATTTATAACACATTAAAAATTCTAATCAAAATTTAAATGCACTCATAATAGTTTAAATATTACTCTCCATTTATTACAGAGTAACTGTCAGTCGAGTAGTTCATTACAAAACTCTTTAAACTTGTTTTGTTGTGCCTCTCGGCTGAGCATAATTGAAAACGCAGACACTTTGAAATTGTGCTCCATGTGATGAGTGTGTATGAGGGAGTGTTAGTGTGTGTATAGGTGTGTTTGTGCTATGTATGTATAGGTGTGTGTATGCTGTGCGTGTGCGTGTGTGCCGTGTGTGGTGAGTTTAGCACGGGCCTCTTCAATGACTTCCGCATAAGTGTTTAATTTCCTGTGTATTAACATGCTTTGGCAAACACAGAGAAAGAGAGAGAGAGAGAGAGAGAGAAAAACTCAATGCACACCTCTCTGCCGAGGGCGGTTCGACAAGTAACCAGGTGTGGGTGTATACTACGACTGTGTGCGTGTGTGTGTGTGCCCCCCTTGGGCGGCATAACGATTTGTGCCAACAAATTTATTTAAAAAGGATTATCAGCAGCTAAGCGCCACGCTGGCACACTTCAAAGGCAAAGCGACAAACACAAAAGCCACGCCCCCCAAACAGACCTGCAGACCCCACTCCCTTTCGGTCTACAACCTTCCCCCATTTTGTGAGTACGTGTGGAACATTTTTGCACACACGCGCAGCCGGCAAAGGGCAAAGGAAAACAAAAACAAAAACAAAATGTTCGCATTGATGGCACATGCAAATTTCAATGTCAAATTCATGACAAACATGCACACAAATACATGTGTATATGTGTGTGTGTGTGTGTATAAAATTTAACATTCAATTTTGTATGACACACACAGACAGACACACAGACACAGCAAGCCCTGTCACAGTGGGCTAAGTGGCTTTATTTGGCGGTGCGTCGACTTAACCTGCGTCTGTCTTTGATGTTGTCCCACGTAGTAAACAGGGGCAGGGGGAGGGGTAAGGGGGAGTGGGAGGTACACACAATGCCAAAAGTAGTTGTTAATTAATACTCAAGCGTGATTATTATTGAAATAATATGATGCCACAATAACTAAAGAGCTGTGCTAAGTTGCCTGTCTTTGCCTCTGCCTTGTGGCATTTGCCTCACTCTTTCGCTTTACAGTTAAATAATCAGCGTATTATTGATAAGGCATTGACTGACACTCACTGTAGAGTGGTCTAGCATTAGACTTGTCTTGCCACATTACCCTTGAGCTGCCACAACATACTCCTCTCTGACCTTCCCCACTCCCATCAATATTTGATGCCCATTTTTCGATTCCATTTTAAATACCAACGCGATACGAGTAAATTAACCTAAAATAAAAACGAATATTTATAGATGTCATTGAATATTTAGCTGACAAAATCCGATAGTATTTATTATTTATATGCCTTTCTGTTCAATAAATGGAGAAACGCTGATGGTTTGCCTTTCTGGAATAGGTTGACTATTGAATACTCTGGTAGACTAGCTGGAAATGGGGTTTGTGATGGAGTTATAGATGTAATATAAAGGTGTTGCTAGCTGATTCTGTATGTCTTTTCTCCGTCTCTCTTTTCTCCGTCTGTCTGTCTGTATGAACACGAAGATCTCTACTATTAGAAAAGCTAAAGCCACCATATTTGGCATGATGATTTCACTATATTATACACAGATAATGTTAAGTTCAAATGTTGTTTGCCACGCCCACCCCTCTCACAAATCAATAATTTCAAATTTTAGTTCAATTTGTAAGCGATGTATAAAAGATACGACTTTTCTGCTCATATCGATACCTTGCTGACTATAATATCTACCTCTATTACAAATTTTATTATAATCGGATCATAAACATAGAAATTATTCAAGTCAACTTAGTGCTTTAAAGGTTAACTGCCCCTGCTGTTATGCTATAGCTTTTGCAGGCGTGCCTGCTAATGTGTTTGCGAGTAAGACAGCAGTAGGTGGCAGAGGAATCTCACTTTGATAATTGTTAATGTATTCGTAATGGTTTTACAAAACTGGATAAAGGGTTTCTTACATTCGGGCTTGAACTACCTAGTTTGAAGACTTTTTAACACAGTTATCATAGATGGGATATCATTGAATATGTACCATAAATTTAGGGAGGAACTTTTTAAGTTGTAGGAAACTACATAAAGTTCTTCTTTCTTCTACTCTCTTCTTCTTTCTTTTGAATTTCCAATGAGAGTCTTCAGTCCTGATCTGTTAAATATAATGTCGATATAAGGTCTATAACAAAATATATATAGAAATATATATAAAGAATCATTAAAAAGATATCATAGAACATATACTATTGTATAAATTATATTATATACATTATATTATTATACATTATATTTATATCAGTTCATTACATCTACAAATCCATTATAATCCCATTTAAGCAAGTTCAATTCAACTAACCCCCATGAAATGTCACTGCCTTCATCACCTTTCCCCTCACCCCCACCACCCAAAAGGGTATTCAAATAACAAACAAAAGTAAGCTCCAAAATTAGAACTGAATGAAATTTGATTCATTTGCTGGTGAGTATATTCACAAGCTAAATGAGTAACTTGAAGCGGGTTTCTCTCTAGAAAAAAAGGCAGACGACATTTTTGACATTTTTCTAGAGCGAATCATTGGACTATTCGCTATGCCGACTGGCCAAATGAAGTTCCACAAGGCAAGTGAAAATTACAAATTTTCCAGCAGAGAAGGTAGAGAAGGGGAGTGGGGTCGGGGGACTGCCTCGCTAAGTTGATCTATTTTGAGGCGTGAGAAATTCAATTTGCCTGGTTGTCCATCAGGACGGGGTTGAGTTTCAATGTTATTGAATACTTTAAAAGGTTTTACCCCCTCCTCCCCAGCAGAGCTGGCAAAGTGTCGGCTTGATGTCTATGAATGTCAGAGAGTTGGAGGCCAGCTACCCTTTCCCCAATGCCCCCTCCCCAGCTCCCTCCTCCTCTCTCTCTTGCTACTCTTACGCAGCCCTTGGCAATTGAAGTTGAAATTTATTTACTAATTGCTTGGATTTTGCTTGATTTGTGCCTTGAGTCGTGAGCTTTGAGTCCTGAGAGTTGCCAGAGAGTTGCTGCATGTGCGGAAGTTCACACACGCCTGAACACGCGCTGCACAGCCCAAGCAGGCAAGGACATGCGTGCTGTCAAACGCAGCATCAGGCAGCAGCAACTCGAGCGGCAACATTGCCAGCGACTTGCACGAAATTTCAAATTTCCGGGTGAGTTTTTGCAGCCCGAGCTTAAGGAAATTGTCTACGCATGTTTTTGGCATATGTGTGTGTGTGTGTGCATGTGTGTGTTTAAAACTATTTAGTGCCTTGGCATTATTAATGCATGATTTCAAGGCGAACACAGATTTTCAATTTGCCTCAGCCCCCAGCAGGCAACATGGTTACCCATTGCACTCTCCTCTGGCTATTAGCCACAATTGTCGAGTACACGATAAGCCTTATCGAGCGCCCAACACAGCAACCCCTGCCCCAGCACCTTGCCGCCCCTTCTGCCTTCTGCCTCCTTGACATATGCGTTTCCTGTGTCGGCCTCGTGCCGTATCTCGTTTTCGGCCTTGTCTGACGTGATAATCCGCAGGAATTAATAAATAAACCATTAACAAATAAACTAGAGCGAAGCCCAATGCAGCATTGCAGCAGGCAGGGCGACCCTTATCGCTGCCACACGCCCGAGCAGGCGTCGCAGCAGGCAACTCAAGAGGGGGGAAGAGGGGTTGGAGGAGGGTTGCGCTGACTTCGCGTTGACTTTCGGCAAACAGCGACCAAAACAAATGGCAGGCGCCCTTTGAGTACAGTGGAACGTCTGTTAACGAGGATTTGCAGAGGGAAGAAGATTCAGAGAGAGAGAGAGAGAGAGAGAGGGAGGGAGAGAGAGGGATAGGGAGAGTGGGTGCAGTGCGTATGTGCTTGCCTTATCACAGATCGCACAGCAGCAATAAATTCTCTTTCTGACAGAAGAAGTTGAACTTATGCAACACACATACATATGTATATGTATCTGTGTGTGTGTCTGATATGTATATAGATATATGCTACATATGTTTGCGCACTTATCAGCGATGTTGCTCCATAGCATTTATGCCTTAAATGAGCAATAAAGGAAAGGGTTAGGAAACTGTTGGGGAAAGATTTAAAATTCAATATTTTATCAACGAATTTGCACATTTCATTAATGAAAACAACATTGAGCAAGTGTTTGTTGAATTCTTTATATTGCTAAGTATTCGACAAAGCAATTTCTGCGCAAAAGTTGACAACTCTGTCATATCCAAGCGGACAATAAAAGTCTAAGCAGTTGGCAAGCTAAATGGAAAGAGACTTTGATAGAAGGAAGCTTGGAATTGCTGAAATAGATTTAAGAAATATTTGAAAAATTATAAGCAAATGTGTAAACAATATACAAAATATACATGGTATAGATTTACTAAGGAAGTAATGGCAACCCTGCGTAGGTTAGGGTGTCAGCTTGAAACGATATCCACGCAAGCAAGCAGAGTTATTTGTAATGAGAAGGCGCTGATAAATTGAATTTGTTGAAATAAATATAAACAAATAAAAATTTAAAAGTTAACAAAAATTATATTTATACATTTATGAAATTTAGAATTACATTTCTGTTAACTCAGTTAAATTTAATTCAAGTTACCTCTGTCCAATTAAACTTCGTCAAATAATTCGAATTAAACTTTTAAGCCGCAACTCTTTAGCAATATGGTTTATAGCTACAGTCACACACACATACACATATCAATTGATTGCTATTGACTGCAAATGACATTTGTGCGTGACATTTGTGGTGGGTAGCAGTTGTGTGGGGGAAGGGAGGGGGAGGGAGGAGACGTGTCTTCGACATTGAACGAAATTGCTGCTTGATTAAATGGCGGCTGATAAATAATTGATAGTTTGTGTAGCATACTTTTAGGGGCTGTCAGAATGTCGCATTAATTAAAGGGTGACTACCAGGACTTGCTACCTCTGTCTGTGTGGGTGTGTGTGTGTAAAAATGTCATTTAAATATTTAAAATATATAGAAGCAGCACAGAGAGAGAGACAGACAGAGAGACATAGCTAAGCTTGCCAACTGACACTGACACTGAACAGGCAACGAGGAACGTGGCACGGCACAGCGCAGAGGAGAACAGGCCAGGCCTCTCTTTCTCTCTCCCTCTCTAGCGACAACAATGACGTTAATGACAGTGATGAGCGGCTGTGCTGCACGCACACGCACATGCAGCGCATACAAACAAACAAACAGTCGAAGCGGGCAAACAAACAAACAAATGAATGCACGCTGAGCTAGGCAGGCTAAGGCAATAGACGTGGCAGGAGCAGGAGAGAGGGAGGGTAGCAGAACACATTTGCAGGCTGTGCGTGAGGCTTGCACTTGCTCACACACACACACACACTGGCACGCAGACAAACGTCAACAAATGGCGCCTGATTGCACGGAAAGGCAACATTGGCAGCATAAAAAGCGGCGCAACCAGTTTGCCTGCCTAGTGGGCTCTGTATCTTACTCCCTTTCTCTTCTACACTCTCTTCTGCTTCTTCTCTCCTTCCCTCTTTGTTCTACTCCCCTTCACCCACTGCCTCTGTCTATTTGCGTAGTCTCACCCCGGCAGCAACATTTTGCCGCCATTAAAATCAAATTGCGCTTTCGTGCTCGATGCCGGCCAAACGTTTCTGGCAATTTTGGCAATTTCAGCATTTTTTATGATTAATAAAAGCAAATGCAAATAGCAAAAAGTAGCCAGCAAATAAAAAAAAGCCAAACGCAAGCGAATGTCAGCCAGGACGAACGGCTGCTGCTGCAGTGCGGTCACACCGGTCGAGGCAGAGGGTTGCAGGGTGACTGGTGCCACAGGGGCAGGGGCAGGGGCAGGAGAAGGGGCAGGCACAGGGGTAGAGGTACAGGGTGCTGCAGAGGGGTTGCCAGGTTTGTTCTGCACTTTCGTTTAATTTCTATTAGCGCTGCCGCGTCGCACCGCGTTGCTGTGTTCGTCATTGCTGTGGCACGCGGCGCAGGTTGCTGAGGTTACCAGAGTGCTCAGGGTGCACAGGGTGCACAGGGGTGTGTGGCAAGCAGGCAGCCAGTGAGGAGAGGGGAACAGGCGAAGGGGGATGGCTAGTGCGCTGCCTTGATGATTGTTTGTATTTCTCATGGCACTCGATGTCACTCAAATTCATTTCCATTTGCCCGCAGTTGTGCGCTGTCAAATTTACCACCCTCCCCCCCATCCCCTGCTCATCACGACATCACGACACAACGGTACAGAGCTTGACACTTAACAAATCCCATCACTAAATTAGAGATGTGTCGCTGATCGTGAATGCTTTTTGAAGGATTCAATTGTGGTAGATCTAATTGGATTTGTTGAATGAGAAACTAAGCTGAGGGAGTATATTAGAGAGAGAGGGAGAGAGTTGTGATATAATATTATACTAAAATAATAATACTAAAATATATTAATTTTATATACTATACTATTAATTTATAATTAAGATAAGTCAAGTTATTGCTTAACTTTGATTAGACCTGATAAGTTAAGTTATTTCTAAAAATTATACTGGTAAATCATTTCGGTCGATTGTTTCTATGGCAGCTATATGTTATAGTGCACCGATTTTGTTTAAATTTTATATATGTATATATTATGTATATAGCAAAAGTGCGATGTAATTAATTTGGTTGCCATATATTGACAATTAACCAAAATCGGCCGATAGTTTGTTTGGCAGCTATACGATATATCGGTGCGATCCAGCTCGTTCCGGCACATATACAGTGTACAGCTATGAAAAGCATGTATGCCAAGTTTTAGCAAGCTAGCTCTAAAACTGAGAGACTAGTTTGCATTGCAACAGTTGAACAGACAGACAGACGGACAAACAGACAGAAAGAGAGACAGAAAGACAGACAGACAGACAGACCAACATATCTAGTTCGTATCCCGTTTGATGGCGACACAGAATTTATACTTTATAGTGTAGAAGATGTCTCCTAAAGTGCGTCGCAACTCATCTGTTCAAAATAATTAAACCCTCTATAAGGCTATAAAAACATTATTATACATTTAAAAACAGTGGAATAAAAGAACAAAATGTTTACATACATCACAATTTGTACTACATTATTATCTGACATTTGTACAAATAAATAGTTAGCTGCTTATTTATTTCTTATTTTATTTCTGAGCCATCCAAAATCTGAATTTATTTCTTACACCCTAATTCTATTACAATTGTTCAATCTTCTGCAATTTGTATACCTTCTTCACTATCATTTCTTTTCGAATTTCCCTCAGTTTAATCACTTTTACTACACTTGAACCGAACTTGAAGTATTTGTTCGCCCTTCAGACTATTTCCATTTCCTGATTAACCCGTTCGCGACTCGTGCCTTGCAGCTTGCCTCGTCTCCGTTCGTGCCTCGTCTGCTTTCGTGCTGCTGTTGTTGGCTGTTTGTTTTACAACGTTTTTAACTTGTTTGCAGGGATTAGGTAAGCAACACAAACACAGCAGGCAGCAGGCAGCAGGAGGAGGAGGAAGGCAGGACGTGGATGAATAGCAGCCAAATGCAAACTCATAAAAAAGGCACAAACTCAACCTTAGTGCTGCGGGTGGCCAGCAACCTGCAACGTTTGGCGTTGCCAACATTAAATGCATCGAATTACATTTTCTATTAACCAGCAGGGGAGTGAGGGGGAAGGTGGTGGCAGGGTTAAGGGGCAAAGTGGAGGCAGCAGCAAATGCGGGCGGGTCGCTAAAGTCGCTCTGCGAATTTCAGAAGTTGCCGCTTGCGGAGGCGACGCTGCGGGTTGCTCCCGCTGCCTGTGCTGCATGCATGTGTGTGTGTGATGTCTATATATATATGCATGTATGTGTGTGCTTGTGTTTGTGTGTCTGCCCTGGGCAAATGTTGCTCGTTTGTTGCGCTGTTTGTTTTACAATTCATTTTTTACCGCTTGCCCGCGCTGTGATTTCTGTCGTCGACGTCGTCGTTGTCGCTGACATTGTTGTGCGGCGCCTTTGCTGAGACGCGCCTTGGCTGCCTCAATATCCAACTGCTCCATATCCACCTTCACCATGTCCATGTCCGTGTCCTCTGACCCTGGCCGTGGCTCTGCTCCGCCTCTTGTGATTGCATAAGTTTTTGTTGCGCTTTGGCTGCACGCGGTCTGCTGTGATTCCTCCAACTTTCCCAGCTCCCCCTCTGTCCCTTCTCTTACCACTTCTGCTGCTTCTTCTGTGTTTGCCTGTGTTGAAGTTATGAAAAGTTCTGCCCCTGCTGCCGCCCGCAACTGTTTGCAACGTGTTGTTTGCCGGCTCTTTAAGCTCGCATTAATCAAAGTTTTTCCACGAAACGAGAAGAGTTTCGTTTTAGCGGCAACTTGCAGGGCATTTATAAGCCAATTGTTGTGCTGCCCTCTTTGCGAACGCCTCAGTGCGCACGCCAGCTGCGGGCTCACCTGCAGGATTCGTCGCCAAGATATGCCGCATGGCATGCCGTGTTGGCTGCGCTGCGCCTCCTTCTCTTTCATTGCCTCCCTCTTTGTTGGCCAGGCAAATTGCAGACTACGTCTTATGCTGCTGCTTCCTATTCTTGTCATCTCACAAAGTAGCCGCAAATTGTCTTGGCTATTTAAAACAAACATACGCACATTCACCGACACACACAGACAGAGACAGAGCAGGCAAATTCCAATGCCCAAAACTTGAGCCCAAGTGCAGCCGAACATTTCGCTGCCAAATGCCAAAAACTTTGCGAACTTGCGGTCAGTCGAGGCAGACAGTTTGTTGCCGATCAGAGAAGCTCTCTCTCTCTCTCTCTCTCTTACACTCCTGCCCTTACCGTCTCCTGCTCAGTCTCTGTCTGTCTTTGTGCTTCCCTTCTTTCCTGTCGCGCTTTGCTGCTCTGCTCAAGTCAAGTCCAAGCGCGCCATAAATACCAAAAGTATGCTTCAACTAGCTGGCATGTCTGAAGGTTAATACACTGCGCGAACGGGTTGAGTGAGTTAAGCAAATTTTGCGTGTTAGCTGAAGGATTTTGAATAGCAAACTGTTGAAATGAATAACAACATGATAGGCAGTAATATTTATTATTTCAATGCAAGGCATAATAATAATAAAAGTAATTTAAAATTAATATAATTTAAATGAAACTAATAAATATTATGATAATATTACAATAATAAATAATACTGAATTCGTTTATCAGTAATGGTGTAAGTTAATAATTTCATTATAATAAGTTATTCCGGAGTTTCTTATATTTTAGAGTACTTTCAAATAATAATACAAATAATACCCATAAAAATTTGAGTCTATTAGAAAGTCATGGCGATAGTTGCTGGGCAGAACACGGCAAATATCGGCAATACTATCGGTAAGATTATGGGTGTAATTTATCTATACTTTATTAACTCTCGCACCGCTGTCTAAGTTATAGATTCAGGAAGAACAAACCAATTTCTACAACTATTGGTAACACTATCGTATAAATCAATTGATTTAAGAGCTTAACTTGTCAATTGTTATTTTGTTGTACAATTGAATTCCATGCCATGATTTTAAATACTAAAAAGGCAGTAAAATCTATGCGATAGTGCAATTAGCAATTAGAATTAAAATGGAAAACTTACAATATAAATAATATTAATAGTATAAAAAGTTATAATTTAAACATATATATTTATAATAATGCACACATTATATAATAATGAATATTCTAACAAATATTAATATTTAATTTTAATATATTTAATGATAATAATATAATAATAATAATAATGATAATGAAGATATAAATAAAAAACAAATTAATTTCCTTCATATTCTAAAGCAATGAATAATAGTTAATTAATAACAACTAAATTTATCATAATAAGTAACCTAATTTTTCTTTTTATATCCTCCTCATTAAGCTCTGCTCTCATCCGCAACACACCCCTTCTTTTCTCGCAGTGCAATTCCCACAGAACTCTTTGATTGTCTTTCTGCTTTAGTCTCTGCCCTGCAGCCTATGCAGTCTGTCAAGAACCTCCCCCTGCCCTCCTTCCCTGCTCTGCCGACTGCCTTCTTTCGTCTGCTGTCTGTCTAGCAGTCCGTCTGTCCGTCAGTCTTTCCGTCTTTTTGTCCCTCCGTCCGGCTGCGACTGTCTGAGTGACTTATGTCTGGCCTTAAGAGAGAACTTTTTGCAGCCTACACAATTGCAGCATTGAAATTGTGCTGAAAATGTGTTGCACGCGACGCAGAAGAAAAGCGGCAGACGACGGAAAAAAAGGAAAACATTTAGCCAGACTCGACACACACACACACACAGACACACACACACAGACAGGCACACTCGCTGCAATTACAGGCATATGCATAAATAATAATGCACGAAAATGCTTTAAGTGCAAGTCGCATTTTGAGGCTGCTGAGGTTGCTGAGGTCGGCGGAGTCTGTTGCATAGGCCAGTGGCGCTGTGCCTCTGTCTGTTCTGCTGCAACTGGCAACAGTCTCGTCTGACTAGAGGGGGAGGAGGAAGAGCTGCAGCAGCAGCGGGCGGAGTTGGGGCAACTCCTGGCGCGTCAATTGCACTTCAGTCTCAATGTGTCTGCAGTTACCCTTGAAAATGTTTGTTGTTGTTGTTATTGTTGCCGGTTGCATTGCGTTGCACACGTTGCACGCGTTGCACGTTGCAAGCTGCAAATGAGTTCAATACTCTCTCTCTCTCTCTCTCTCTCTCGCCGCGTAAACATAAACAAAACTGGGAAATTTACTAAAAGGGAATTTCCCTCTACACGCGCATGCGCCGCTCTCTTTCACACACTCTCTCACGCTCTCGCTCTCTCTCTCTTTCTCTTTCACAGGTGCCCGAAGCCCGTACAGTAGCAGCACTATCCTCGGCAGTGGCAGCAGCTTCGGCTTCGTATGCTGCTTGTCTTCGTGTGCAAACTCGTCCTCGTCTCGTGTCTCGTGCCTGTTTATTTAACACACTTCCTCGTGCCGCGGCCGCTTCAGTTCGTAATCGCAGCTCGTGCCGTGCGCTCGTCTTTGCTGCGTCATTTCGTCCGTGTTCGCTTTGCTTCGTTAAGCTTCGCAATTGGCGTGTGTCTGACTGCCGATCATTTGTGGCAACTGCAACTGGCTCAATGATAAAGCAAGTTCAGCAGACGTGCTACCAAAAACAGAGCCAGCATTTTTGTTGTTGACAGTGAGAAGAAAGAAAGAAGAAGTAGAAGAAGAAGAAGAAGTAGAAGAAAAAGTAGAAGAGAAGAAGAAGAAGAAGAGAAGAGCAGAGAAGTAGCAGTAGAGGTGCAAAAGAAACAGTAGAAGAGGCGCTGTAGAGCAACGACAGCACACTTTGCCCCTTTGTGTATGCTACAAAACGTTTAATCAAGAGCCGCGCGTGTGTCTATCTGTGTCTGTGTTACCAATTTCACTGTAGAACCATGGCCAAGTCGTGGCTGAGCCTGCTGGCTAGTAGCTGCTCAGCCTTGTGGCAGCTGCAGCTGCTGCTGCTGCTCTTCATAATTTACAATGTGGATTACGCTCGTGCGGATTATGAGAACACTTGGAATTTATATTACGAGCCACCTTGTTGCACCGGCGCCGCGGCAGCTGTTGGCCATCATCTGCGGCATCACAAAGGTAAGTCGATTCTCCCTTCTCCCTTATACTGTGCATATTTCATGTTGTAATTTCAGTTTAAGCAAGTGCAGCAGTGGCTTCTCTTTGACTTCCTTCCCTGCCTCCTGCTCTGCTCCCTTTACTGCTTCCTTATCTGCGACTATTTCACGCAATCTGGCTAAACTAAATGCGTGTTGGCAATTGTCGAGCAGCTTAGGCTACACACAACAATGCACAGCGGCAGAGAGGGAGAGTGAGGAGGGGGAGAAAGGCAGAGAGGCAAAGCCAAATCGAAGCCGGGTAAATAAGTCAACAGCTTAGGGCTTACACAGCCGCGAATGGCCAAAAAAATAGCAGCAAAACTTGCCCATTTTTGTGCACATGAATCGCAGGCGATTTACCCTAGTTCCCTCCTCCCCACCCCCCCTACTGCCACGCCTTGGCTTTTGGCTAAGGAATAATTTTCACTCTAAGCGGATTTGCTTTTCTTTTCTTGTCACTGTTCTCGCTGTTGTTGTTGTTGTTTTTGTTGTTGTTCCTTCCATTGATTTGCCATTTCGCTTGGCTTCCGGCATAGCGTAGCTTCTGTTTATCCTTTCGCCTTGGCCATTTGGCACTCGATACGTGGCAGAGACATCGCAGCCAGTCTTTTGTGTTGCCTTGGCCTTTGTTTTATATGCTCAACCAAGACAATTCTCTTCCCCTCTCTTTCGCACTTATGCGCACTCATTCGCGCCCGTTCGAGCGAAATTAAAAACTTTTCGCCTTAGTTTTTTTTTTTGCCTTCTTTTACTCCCACTACAGACTGCTCTGTCTCTGTCTACACCTCCCTTCTTCTCTGTCTCTCACTGTCTCTCGCTGTCTCTCCTTTCTCTTCCTCTTTCTCTCCTTCTTTCTCTCTCTTTCTGTCTCCCCCTTCGACCACTTGAGCTGCCTTTGCTCAGCTTTTTGTTGTGCGCTATTAGTGTTTAATTAGTTTTCAAGTGCTGTTTTTATGGACTTAAAGCGAGCTTATGCCTGCTCAGATTTGACCCGTTCAATCTGACCTGCAGTCTCTCACACAAACTGCCCCTTCACCCTGCTATCTCCCCCTTTGCCACTAGCTGCGTCTTGCTTTGCGTTTTGGCTAACTGCATCAAAAATGCAGCGCACATTAAGTAATCCGCTCTAAGCTGCAACTCTCTCCCTCTGCCTGTCACACTCCCCTTCCCCGCCCACTCTCTCTCACCCTCCCCCACTCTCGCTGCCTCTCACACACGACTGCACATCCGCTTACAGTGCTCGACAGAAGTTTGCTGCCGGCGTCGCTTAGTTCATTTGCAGCAGTAAATAAAAAAGTTGCGCTGAAAAAGTTTTTAATTTTTATGTTAACACTCATGTGAAATTATGACAAACCCCCCTTCCCCAACCCCGCCCTGCACTGCCTGCTCTATCTGTCTCTCTTTCTCTACTCTTCCCTCTCTCTCTTCCTCCCTCTCTATCTTCATCTTCCTCCTCTGCCGCTGACCAAATCGCGCCGTTTCGCTTGCTGCAATTATTTTCGCTTGCAGCGCAGTTAGCGCTCCTCGGGGGCATGTTGCAAGTACAATACAGCAGTAACTGTAAATCTGCATGCAACACATATGGTCTCTCTTTGTGTGTGTCTCTACTATGCTAACTTTTTTGTTTGCCACCACATTCATATTTGAATTCATGAATACCATTTGTACTCATTGTTTTAGCGGCTTTGTAATAGAATGAAATATGTTGCTGATTATGATTATGATTATGATTGGGATTGTGTCTTTATTACTGTATAGTTAAGCTTAAACAACTGGCATACATAACGCATTTCCTGATCAAATTGAGATTTGATAGATAGAAATATGTAACGAATGATAAAATGTAAAAGAATCATTTAGGAGATTAGATAGATTGATGTATAGAAGGATAGATTTATATAGTATACTGTTTAAATAAGGGAATAGATATGTATGAATATTTGATAGGTATGAATATTAGCTAGATAGATAGATAGGTAGTTAGATAGAGAGACAGATAGATACAGAGCATAGTATACAAAACTATATATGTATACTATGCACCGATTGATGAAGAAATGTATTGAGAGACAGCTGAATTACTAAGGGAATAGGTACTATAGATGAAGAGCAAGCTAGGTAATAAGATATGTATGAATAAACATATATATTAGAATATCTATATAGGGAACTAAGGGCCCCCTTCATTAGGACCTCCTTGGGAATTTTGAACCTTTCATCGAGCCCTGTTTTGCATCTTCTCCAGCTTGTCTTTGGTCTGCCTACTCGTCTATAAGCCATCCTGACTAAGCTACTAGGGCTCCTATTGTTAGCGTGTCCTATCCACGTTCATCTTCTCTTCTTTATTTGCAGTGGATAGTCATATCTATATATGTGGTGTTCTTATTTTAAAATAAAGTTAATGTTGAAACAATAAAAATGAAACGGAAAATTTGCCTGATTGAATTCGCTTACTGTTATTGTTGATCTGATTGCCTAGGGCTGATGGTGAATTGAAGATAGAGAGAAGTGAGAATAAATAAAACTACTCACATATATATAATATGATACGTATAACAGATATATACACAGAGTTCTCTAAGCACAGCTTATTCTAAAATCTAACAGAGCTCCCTCTCTCTCTCTCTCTCTCTCTCCGTACACTTCTTTAAAACACCATTTCAATTTCATGCACCACAGACTAACCTGCAAATCTGTACCCTCTCCAGTTTACCCAATTAATTTGTCTTGTTTATTCAAGATCTATGTGAAACGTACTCCATATACCGCACACACTTCACTCCTTTACTCCAGCAAATCCCTGCAACGAGCATCAAATTACTCCCCAGAGTGCGCATTGGGTACTCAGTCAGCAGTTGGCAGTCAGCAATCAGTTGCTGGGGCATTACTCAGGCCATTGGCCTCTTAAAGCCAAATATTTTGATAGGCGTAAGCAGTTTTAGCGGGAAAGAAAGCTAGGCAGGCAGCTCAGGCAGGCAAAGAGACCGCAGACATTTAAACAATTAATGCAATCAAAGCAAAGACAAAGCGCGATTGCCGTCAAGGCGGTTATGTGGTTGGACAAACAAACTAAGAGTCAAGGGGGGAACAGGGCAAATAGGAAAATAACGCAGGATATCAAGGATATTGCCTGCATAGCGCGGCTGACCCTTTTTGCCAGTCAAAACTTGCCTGAAGATGAAGCCAGAAAGAGAAATAGGGAGAGAGGGAGAGCGCAGAAACTTAATAAAGGTATGCGCGATGGCCAAAGTAAGCAACAAAACGAACGTGGAGAAGCCAAAATACATAATAAAAACAACAACAAGCAGCAGCAGCAGAAAGAGAAGTAGCAGAAGAAGAAGAAGAGGGAAACAGCAGGAGAGCAAAGCAAAAGCAAAAAGTAGCATATCAGATGTTTGCGTTGTTAATTAAAGAAAAACAAGCAAAAGTTTAATGGCGAATATTAGCGAGGAAACCCCTGCCCCTCTACACACCAGCTCTCCCCCCTCCTGCCGCTGGCAGTCCAAATTTGCGGCCGTTGCGTAAATAGAAAACAGCAAACAGAAGCCCCAAAAAAGGGTGTAAAAATACACAAAAAACCGAGAAGAAATAAAAAAAAAACCAACAAGGAACTTTTTGGGCAACCTGCGGCCCTCATTTCGTGTACGCACGCGAGCCCAAAGAAATAAAAAAACATCCCCTCAATGGAGGAGCAAAGGAGGCAGCAGGGGGAAGGGGGAAGGGGAAACTGCGCACAAATGTTTTGCTTGTAAAAACTTAAAGAATTTGGGGCATTTAGCGCTGCCCACTTTACTTTACACAGGCAACCCGAAACTTTTTGCTGTACTGCTTCAACTTTGGCGCCAGCTAGACGCAGGTGTGTGCATGTGGGGGGGAGGAGGAGGCTAAATTAGCCCGAGAGCCTCGAACGTGCTACCCGTCGGCAATTAAGCAACAATTTTCAAGCAGTAATCGTCAAATAGCTGAGCGAGACCTCTCGAGGCTGTGAGGCACAAAGAAAATGAAAAACTTTTGCGTCGAGTGCATTTCATAAATCCATTGGCAATCGACGTGGGCCACAGACTGTGGGCGCTGCGGCTGCGGGGGCAGGGAGAAAGAACATGCCAGAAAGAGAGAGAGAGAGAGAGAGCAGACAAAGAGAAAGAGAGGGGGAGAGAGAAGGGGAGTGAGAGGCAGCAAGCGCATCAATTATGCAGACATAATAAAGTTGATGTGCGGAAAAACAATTTGAGGCGAAGGAGAAAGAGAGAGATAGAGAGGGGAGAGAGAGCGTGCGTGCGAGAGAGGGAGCAGAGTCTATAGAGGAAAGAAGCCAGAGCCAGATAGAGAGAGAAGGAAAGGGAGAGAGGGGAAGACAGACACACTGGCAAAGCCGCAGCCACAAATAATCTTGAGTCAGGTATTTGTGGAGGCGTACACACACACACACACACACACATAGACATGCAAAGTCTCACTGACAAACACACACTCACTCACACTCCCACACACACTCCCACACACACCCACACATATACAAACATTCAACCACAGCCGCACAACAACAGCCACCCCCGACGTATGCGCATTTTACGTGCTGCGCCTTAAAGTAGGCAACATAAATTTCAAACAAAAGCTGACAAATTGCCACAACAGACGGCACAGCGGCTAAATCAATACACACGCAACAGGCGCGTATTTTATGAGATTTGTGCTAAAAATAAAGTGGGCAGCCCTTGCTGCCTGCCCCTCCCCCTCTCTCATAGCCCTGCCTGCCCCTCTAGGCTGCCTTTACTTAGCTTGTTAGCGCCATTCAAAGCCAGCGTTGACCCAATTCTTTTTTGTTGCTAACAACTTCATTAGGCGCAGCTGGCTTGGGCTGCAGTTGCAGTTACTGCTGTTGCAGTGGCAGTGGCAGCTGCTGTCGTGTGGCAAGTGCCATAATTCAAGCAATGTGTGCAACATTTGGCACAAGCAGTCGCAAGCCGCAAGTACAAATGCTTGTCGGATGTTCACACGCACACACACTTACAGCTGGCCACAAACTGTAATATATCTGCATACACAGACGCACACACTTGCCACACACACACACACACACACACACACACACATGTGGCATAGATAGTGGTGCACCGCAGCGAGAGAGGCAGCTTGAGCTTGAGTGCCAACGTTGCCCAAACAAAAGCCTTCAGTCGAGAGTGTCGACAAGAGTGTGTGTGCTCTGTGTGTGTCTACTGTGCGTGTGTGTGTGTATGGGTGTGCTGTGTGTATTGACACCTACTAACAAAACGACACTCGCAGCGGGTGGGCGGCTGCTGGGCGTGGCACGGCCTCAGTTAATGACGGCGAATTAATTAAACCAAAAACAGCCTCGACGTGACGCGCTGTGTTGTGTTTTGTGGCAAAGGAAATGAAGTATGGTATATACATATATAAAATACTATATAAAATACCATATAAAATACTATAAAAATACTGTAAAAATACTGCTGTAATGGTATTTATTTAATTTATATTTTTAAAACACATGTCGCTTGATTTAATTAACTCGACACGCTGCGACCGCCAGCAGCGACATGACACGACACGATGCGACACGCACGACGCACAGCGATGCGGCGGATGTTGTACATGTTGTTGTTGTTGCAGCTGTTGTTGCTGTGTACTTGTTGTTGTTACAGCAACAAGCGAATTGTGCGTTTTTAATTAAAGCCTTAAAGCGGCAATCAAATTTATCTTAAATAACGCTAGATAAACTGATGTATAAAGTGAAGTATATAACAGTTGTATATCAGCTGTATATGCCCTGTCTATCAGTTATATATGTAGCTATATATCAGCCATTAGCTGCGCCTATCTGACACATTAGTTCACACACCTTCTCGCACTTATTCACAGCACATTCTCAATTATCTGTTAATATTCCACTCATGCCATGGCAAGCGGCAATTGCCAAGTACACTTGGCCGTATTACGGCTGCAACTAGCATAAAACACGCCAGGCCAGGCCAAGCCAGACCAGCTGACCTCCTTCCCCTTGACCCTTCGAGGGGTAGTTGCTGGCTGGTCAAAAGTTCAGACGCATAAATAAATACTTAGAGGGGGAAGCCCTAAGGCATTTCATCTATTGTCAAACTATTTTGAGGGTGGAAGTTTTATGAGCGTAGCTGAGGCAGTGGGGAGGGGCTGCGGAGTAGTGGACGGGGGTAAGGGGTAGTGTAATGGAGGCAGGGTTACTCTGCAAGCTGACGTTTTGTTAATGCCAAGCATATTGCGAAAGTTAAATTGGTTTATTGTCAGTCGTGGAATTTTGGGGCACAAGACATAATTGCATTAAGTGCAGAAGCAGGGCTGGCAACCCTGGTCAGTTTATGCCACCGGAAGTCCATGCTATGCATGGGAATGAGCAGAGTCAAGCCAAACTGAGCTGAGCTGAACATATGCACACTATCAGCTTCAACTGACAGAGCAAACACAGAATTAACACATCATTTAACGCACAATGGCAACCCTAAACAAAGCAATCAAATGGGCAACAGTCAAAGTAACTAGAGAGAGAGAGAGAGGGGGAGAGAGGGAGAGATATAGAGAGCGATAGGCAGACATATTTATCGGACGTAGAAACGAACAAGCAATTTCTAATTAATGCCTGCGCCTATTCAAGAAGTTGCGTGTGTGAAATGCCTCCGCACATGCAGGCAAAATCGATTGACCCGCTTCCGAGGCAGATAGCAGCAGCCCCTGCCACGCCTACTAGCCACTATCCCTCGCTCTCACTGCTCTAAAAACAATGCGCATGAAGAAGACAAAGGCCGGCAGGCTCAATAATATTATTAAATAATGAATGATAGTGGGCAAGGCAGAGGAAAGAGAGAAGGGAGAAGGGTGGCAGTGCCAGGGTTAGGGGTAGGTGCAGAGACAGGGACAGTGGCAGGGGTAGGGGCTGTGTTAGTGTATGCTGACTATGCTTGGTATGTGACTGCAGTCATTTATTATAAATAATAAACGCAAAACAAAGCATCTGCCAAGCGAGCAAGCGTTGCCTGGCTGCCTCTCATTCTCTCTCTCTCTCTCTGTCTCTGTACCTTCTTCCCGCCATACCCCTCTATCTTAACCCCTTCCTCTCTCTGTCCTCCTCTGTCTGCCAATTCCCTTCTTGTTGCATGTGTCGCACTCAGCACGCACATGCAAATGTATTGTATATGAAATCAATGCTCAAATTATGCACTCTATTTACACTTTAATTTATTTGACTACGTAACGCGCTGCAAAACTTTATGATAAACAAGCGATGAGCTCAAGGACAATAACAACAGCAACAACAACAGCAATAACAGTAGAGCAAAAAGCATGTCATGAATGAAGACACAATGCAAATGCCAAAGAACAACAACAGCAATCACACATATCAAACATGTCGAATGCGCAAACTTGCTCCCTCCCTCTCTCTTTCTCTCCCTTTCCCACTCCCTAGTTGCCTTAGCGTGTCGAAAGTCAGCTATATATAAATATACAAATATATATAGATATTATGGCTATATAAATCTCAGCTGGCTTGTCTCAAATTGTGCGTGGAGCGTGAAAACCGCTTGGGTATCCCGTGTGGGCGCATTAAATTGCAATTGCGCACAAAAGTATGCAATAAAAATTTGCTAATGCGCATAACCATGAAGAGGAGGGCCAGGCAGAGGCTGCTGTAGGGGTGTGTGGGTGTATGGGGGTGCATTGGTGTGCCTGGCTATGTGTGCGTATGTGTGTGTGTGTGCCTGGGTGTGTGTTAGTCATGCACTGGCACATAAAAACCGCCAATTTAAAAATGAAAACTGCCCCAGCCATGTGCTGCGGTGGTTGCAACTGCTCCCCCCACCGCCTGCCGCATATTTCTGCTTCTTACTGCTTAAATGCTGGCTGTGCAAAACACACACACATGCTGCTGTTGCCCCTGCCACATGCTGAAACAAAAGTGAAATTTAGCGGCTGCAATTACCGCGCAATTTCGGCCAAATTTCCTTTGGCAGTGTGTTACACGGCGTCCGCCTCGCCTTGCAATTTGCCACACTTTTGCGGCACGCAGGGGTGGCACCTTGCCAAAATACAGAGTCTAAATTCTAAAGTATGGTGTAGCATAGCAGTAGAACAACCCACCCCGCTCTCTCCCCCTGCCACTCTGCAAGCAAATGCTGACTTGCAATTTAAATTGCTTCCCCCACAAGTTGAGGTGTTGCACAAGTGTGCGGCAAGTCTTTAAATTCTGCCGCCGGCGGCGACATTGCCCCAGCGCTCCAAGCTACTTGTCTAGCTGCCTTTCTCTCTCTCAGTCTGTCTGCCTGTCTCTCTGTCTTTCTCTCCCTGTCTGCCTGTCTATCTGCCTCTCTCTGTCTGCCGTCTGTCTGACGGTCAACTGCAGCTCCTTGGCTGTGGCTGCGGCGGCTTAATTTATGCACCCTTCGCTTTGCTGTGTGGCACGATGAACCTGCTGCGTCTAGTTGTGGCATTGCATGTGGGCAACCTTTGTATTGCTTTTCCCCCTCTCCTCTTGCTCTCATTTTCCCCATTTTCCTGTTGTTGTTTTCTTTTTTTGTTATATTTATTTTTGCTCGGTTTTGCTTCCCCTCTCTCTCTCTCTCTATTTCCCTCTTGTTTTTCCTGCGTTTTAGCCAATTGAGGTGAAACGGAAATGAGCTGCCGGAAATACCTGACGGCGTCTACATATGTAGCCCCTTGTACGACTGTGTACCACTGTGCCTGTGTGTATGTGACTGTGTGTGTGTCTATGTATGTGTGTATATGTGCTACTGTGGGCAGGATTAACGGGCTAGCTTTAATGCTCGCCTTGTAATTTAAAACAATTTAGGCCACGCGTCGCTGCAGCCAAATTGGTCGAACATGTGCGACGGCTGCGTCTTCAGCTTCATCATCTACTGTCTCTACTTCTTCTTCAACTGCCTCTACTGTTTCTTCTTCTTCTACTGCTGCTGCTTAAAGCTGCCCTGCAACCGCATTAAAGTCGCCCCTAAGCTGCGCCTCGCATAACTTGTGTCACACGAAGACGCAGACGAGCACGACGACAGCACGCACACGTTGCCTTAAGTTGCCCCAAAGTTGCCTTCCAACTTAGTTCGCAATGCCAAAAAATATGTATGTTACATATATAACTGTGTGTAACGCATGTCCAGGCTCAAATGGGTCAATAGAGATGATAGATATGCGTGCATGCGGCACACGCACAGTGGAGCAAAGCGAAAGTGCTTGAGCTCATTAAAAATTTAATTAAAAACGGGCATAAAATGAACCTGCGACAGCTGTAAATTATGTTTAACAGTTGAAAAGGTTTAGATTGCATTCTTAACGGAGTAAGGTTGGGTATGAGAAGGAAAGGAAGAGAAAGGGAGAGAGGGAAAGAGAGAGAAGAAGAAAGAGCTGCTGTTATTGAAAACGGAAATGAAAAGCAACGCGGTGTGCTACATAAAAATACAGCTAAACTTTAAGATCAACTTATAATTAAAGCTGCTTAATATTTAAATAATATAAATATAATAAATTTAAACATTTTTAACCAACTCTAGCTCAATATTCGATTTTGTATTAAAGCTTAAGATCTAGCCAAATATTCTGCCAAAACAACAACAAATTTGTCAAAAGACAAGGAACAGACTTTGATCAGCAGTATTCATCGCTAAATCTCACTTGGTGATCCAAGACAGCTTCATTTACTGGCTAGTCATTCAGTAAATTACCTAAAGAAATGTTTAAATATATATATAAATTATTATTTATATAATGTAGACATTATATATAATATATATTCTAAGCCAACATGAATGTATAACATAATTTTCTATAATTTTCAAAAGTTATTTCGCTCACTTCAACTCTGCAAACAACTCGAGCAGCTTTCCTGTTGCCTTTGCTCAGTGATACCTTAACCAAAAGTTGCCCTTACCAATATATCAACTTGCTTCAACAGTAACTAACACACAAAACTATCGCATATCGCATATCGCTTGTGCTACATGCTCACGTGACTATTAACAGTTACATAAATAAATATTGCTCATCCCCAGTGGGCAGTCGCCTTCTTCTTCGTTCTCTGATCGAGGTGCAAAGTTATGCGCATACGAGCGATGGAAACCTGAGCAACCTGAGGTGTTGCGTGGGCGAGGAGGGGGGGGAGGCAGGTGAGTAGGGAAAGGCAGGGGCAAGGTGCGAGGCGTAATGTGCGTGCTGCAAGACGTTAGCATACTTTCAGGTGTAAATACATGTAGGCAGCTCGCAAAGTAGGCAACAAAGTCGCAGCCCAGTCACACACACACGCAGACCTCCATACACACACCTGCACACACACTGGCACACACACCTACACACACAGCTGGGCTGAGTAAAGTTGCCTTTTGTCACGAAATAGATACGCCTTTGTGTGGCAATTCGTTTGGTAAAGAGAGAGAGAGAGAGAGAGAGGAACAGAGACAGTCAGGCAAAGGATAATCAAGTCGAAAAGAAGCAAACGTGTTGAAAATTAAGAAAATAACAGGCCGACAGGCAGCAGCAGAGGCAGTGGCAGTGGCAGCGTGGCAGTGGCAGCACTGGCAGCACTTGCCCCAACCACAAAGCGGCGACCCGCTGCCAATCAACGCCAACGTCGACAGCGGCCCCTGGCAGTGTTTTTGCCACAGAATTTGCTGACAATGCAGAGAGAAAGAGTGAGAGGGAGAGAGGGAGATGGAGTGAGAGAGAGAGAGAGAGAAACACTCACTCTCTGTGGCTGACACAAAAGGTGTATCCCGAAATAAGCATATTATTATGTGCTTCGCTTTGTTGTTGCTCCTTATAAAAGGCGACAAAACGACACGGCAAAGAAAGAAGGACAGACAAGGCAGCACAGTAGAAGTAGCAGAAGAAGTAGGAGAGCAGAGGAAGAAGAAGCAGAGACACAGCAAGGCAAGCGAACAAATCTAATGAGTAAACGAAGAGCAAAGAAAAAGCAGCGTCGAAGCTTTTCTTGCTCAAGTTTTACGCTTACCGAGCAAACAAGCCACATGATTTATGTGCCACACAGAGGGGAGGGAGCAGTGAGAGGGGGGCAAGGGACCACGCTCAGGTCAGACGGGCGAGCAGACAGCGACATAGTTGCTATAAAAAGTCCTAATATTATTATAAATAAAGGCACCTCAAGAAAATCATTTTCATGCCACACCTTTCCCCTCCCCGCTCTCTTACTCACTCTGCTCCTTTTATGATGATTATTTGCTTTGCGTTTTTATGATTTGTGTGATATAAATCAGACGACATGCAAGCCAGGGCAGCGTATACAGAATGCAATTACCAGCTAGAAAAGATTGAAAAGCGTGAAAAGCTGCCAAGGCGTGGTAAAGTCGAGAGTGATGCCAACTAAGCCGGTGAAAAGCGACAACGCGTAGAAGTTGTAAGCGCTAATTAGAGTGTGTAGAAGAGGAGAGGAAGAGGGAAAGGGAAGGAGAGAGCGAGGGAGTGTGGAAGGTGAGGCAGAGGCAGACAGCGAGGGGCAACTTGTAACCCTATTTACATGACCGACGCGCTACAATGTGGGTAATTAAAATTGCCGGTGAGTTTGTGTTGCTGCTTTCTGTTTGTGTTGCCAGCACACACACACACACACACACACACACACACACACACACACACACACACACTGGCACACTCTTCCCCATAGACAATATCTTAAGCCCTGTCTGCAAGGGGGGACCTCTCTCTCTTTCTCAGCCTCTTCCTCATTATGCAGCTGCCTTTTTTGAGGCACAGTTTCAGTTTCACTTGGCGAACTTTAATAATGTGCCTTATTTATGATGATTTTACTCAACTGCAAAAGCAACACGAAGAAAAGCTACAGTCAAAGTACTCGACTGTGATATACCCACTATATAGCTGTACAAAACACAAAATTTAACTAGTGTTGCATACTTTGCCGTGGCTTGGCAAACAGTAAGCCTTTAAATTTGTTTCTTAAATAACTGCTATGTTAGTTATCCGTTCGCAACCAAATTTACAGAAATCATTTGGACTTTGAAAGTTATTGTGCTTGCCAAAAATAAACTGTCTAGCATAAAAGCTACGCTTGGTATTAGGATTTTATAGATTTGTGGGAGCGAAAGGGGGCGTGGTCATATACTAAAATAGCCTTTATTTGAGCGCTATATTGAAAAATATTGTCAGCAAGTTTGATGGTCCTAGCTCTTATAGTCTCTGAGATCTAGCTGCTCATACGGACAGACATACAGACATAGCTCTATCGACTCGACTGTTGATGTTTGTGAGGTCTGCCATAGCATATTTCTGCATATAACATACATTTCCAGCTGGCAATAAGTTATAATACCCTTCTTCCCTTTATATAGCGGGTATAAAAAACAAAACGTTGGCAAAATGAGGAAAGAGCGCTTAGCATAACATCATTTGTGGCGCATAATTGCAACATTACCAGGTTAATGGCACGAACTGTCTTGGCATGCGGCACAGCAATGTGGGTTATTATGATGCGCAAATGTGTTATAAACAAATAACCTGAAGCGCCTGCAGAAAGGAGTTCAAGGGAAAGAGAGAGGGAAAGGAAGAGAGAAGAGGTAAATGTTAAAGGAAACTGAAGTTGGGAGCTGCATGGTGTGGCCAATGGCCTGGAAAATGAATGGGAAACAGCTTAATTATGCCGCAGAGCAGGTAAAACATGTGCAAGAGGAGCTGAGGAAGGAGGCAACATTCACGTGAGCGGAAATGTTCTGCGCGAAAGCGGATATCATATATGAAAACAGACATAATAAAAATGTTGAAGAGCATGTACTGAGGAAAGCGATAATGAAGCATATAAAGGAAATATAAAGTCAATATATTGATGGGTGCCAATATCAGTCAAGCATGTTATCTTGAGAAGTTCTTAACAGAAGTGAAACATTATAGATAGTGCAGTTATTGGAGATATTAGATCTTGGCATATTCCAATATATTTTATTACCAACCTCTTCTTCAACTTTCCCCTTTTATACTCTCTCTCTATCTATGTCTCTCTGCATCTCTCCCCAATCTTTATATCTTATAATTAAGTTCAGCTCATATTTCATCCAACTCTTCATCAGCTTTCATCTGCCATTCTACCCACAGAGCTCTTTATAGCACACATTATCACATTAAAAAAAAGCAAACGCAGCCCATAAAAAGTGTTTAAAAGAATTTCAAAACAATTTCAAAAGCAAATTGCTGCGCTGGCTGTGAACAATTTCGAGAGTTTTCAATTTCTCTTTCTTCTTATAATAAAGATCTGCTAGGCCTTTTGTAGACAGCTGCAATTATTAATTATTGTTTCATAAAACTTTGAGTTCTCGCATGATTCAATTATTTATGATTTTTGATTATGGCGCAACGAAATGAAATGTTGAAATGGGTGTAACTGTTGGAACAACCCTCACACAGAGTTGCCACCCTCAAAAAAGCAAGAGGAAATCGATAGCACAGACATTTTTCCACTTAATTAACATGCAGGGGATAACACACCTTGTACACTTCCCCTCGCTCCCCTTAAACACATTGTTGCAGTTATTAAACCATGTTGCAAGACACAAGGCACAAGTTGTGGCACAGCAACTGTTGGATAAACTTATAATGCATAGTTATGAATGCGTGCTGGGTAGATTGGTTCATTGACTTGGCTCCAATGCAACCTTAGCACGCTGCATTAACATTTAAATGAGTTTATCTTGGACAGTGCTAGGTAGAGTAGGGTAGAAGGGGCAGACAGACCTTCCCGCTCATGGGGTGCATAAATATTTATAGTCCTCCCAGAAGGGCACTTAAAAAAGAGAACCAAGTTCAGTCGACACTCTCCACTCGGTCCCGAATGACGCCGAGACTGATTTATGTGTTTTTGAACATTTTTGCGTAATTTAATTAATGACGGAAATAAGCTGCCACAATACGTCGAGCTGCGCGTAGGAGGCGTGGCATAGGCGTGTATGTGCACTTCATATCACCTGGCGGCAGCAGTAGCAGGCAGCCTGACGGCGAAGATTAATTAGCGTTTG
This sequence comes from Zaprionus camerounensis, assembly GCA_018904165.1. Lineage (NCBI taxonomy): Eukaryota > Metazoa > Arthropoda > Insecta > Diptera > Drosophilidae > Zaprionus > Zaprionus camerounensis. Next base: position 2,722,058 of record JAEIFS010000037.1, read on the forward strand.
TAACGCAGGCGCCCAACGTGGGACGAACGAAGGGGGCAACTTGTTTAGTGCCACAAAACAAATTGCCAGCAATTGCGGCACTCTATACACCTGAGTGTGTGTTCAAAGGTGTGTGTGTGCGCTGGGGAAATCAGCGCAAAGTGCGAGGGTCGCTGCAACAATTAAAAAGCCATTTGGCTTTGTAGGCGCTGGAAAGTATGCTACGAAATGCGAACGGGTGTCAAGGGGCACACTCTGCCGGCTGCCTGGCCGGACTGCCTGCTGTCAATGTCAGCCAGAGAGAAGAGGGAGAGAGGGGGTGGGGGAGAGAGAAAGGGAGAGAGAGAGAGGGGAGATTGAAAATGCGCTCTCTACAATTTGAGAGCCATTTGGCAGCCAAGTGAGCGCAATCAGAGGCGACTTGCAGCAGCTGCAAGCTGGGGCAGTTAAAGAGGGAAAGAGACAGTGATAGGGCAGGGAAGGGGGAGTATTAGGGACAGCCAAGATAGTGAGCTAGCACGCTGCAACACTGCAGTGACACACAGCTCGAGGGAATATTCCAAAAAAATTTACAGCGCTCTTAAAAATTCAAATCACCTAAAAATATGCAACGTGGTGATTGTTGTTGTTGTTTGTGTTGTTGTTGCGCTTGTGGCACGTGCTGTTGTTGTTACTGTGGCTGGTGTAGGTGCTGCTGCTGCTGTTGTCAGCGTGTTACTTTGGATTTGCTTTTTGGGGCTAAGCTGAAAACACAGCTAAATCTAGCCACATGAACTGCCTGCATTCAAATGTGCACCGAGAGAAATGGGTGGTAGACAAAGAGAAGGTGGCAGTATGGGATAAAGAAATCAAGAAGCTAAAGGAATTATATATATAAGATCGATGTGTTATATAAATTATAAGTGTTGTTGTTTCCTATATTAGGCAAATTCCAATGGGAAATTTTAATAACCAAACTTCACTTAGTACAAATACAAACAAAGCATCGATTACAGATTTTCATTTGGGATACTCTGCTATATGAGAGAGAGGATAAAAATAGAGATATATATTATAATAATTAGTATTTTTTGAATTTAAATAAATCATTATATATTTTAAATTAAAAATTTTAAAAGAATAAAGCCAAAGTCGCAATAAATTTCAGAACTGCATCAGCTAAAGCTTCAACAGTTTCTTGCAGTGCATGTTATGCAAATGTGCAGGCTCATATGTGTGAGCTTTCCTACTCCTTCTCCTTCTCTCTCTCTCTTCCTGCCTGACTGAACTGGAGCAGGAGTAGTAACAGTTGGAGTATAGGAGTGCATCGCGTATCTTGGCGCACGTTTAGTTTTCATACATTTTCAGGCATAAATATTTATGCGCGCGCTTTGAAATATGGAAAATTGGTAATTGGAAAATTTTTATCATGCTACCGTGCATTTTCATGCATTTTCAATGTCTGATATTGAATTCCAATTAGGCAAAGCAATTAAAATGAAGGAAAATGCGGGAAAATGGTTAGTTAGAGGAAGAGAAGAGAGAAGATACAGAGAGATAAAGAGGAAAAGGTATATACAGAAAGATATAGAGAAGTAAAGAGAAGGGTATAGAAGATAGCAAGATAGATAGAGATAGATAGCTAAGCGAAGCAGAAAGAGACAAATAAGAAATTGTAAGGTTACAACCTTTAAACCTCTAAAGTGATTCAGAAAGATTTAATTAAAAGAAAGAAGGATATGTATCGATATCTAGAGAGGATGAAGAAGCCAGAGGCGATCACTAGAGAATCTATAGAATCTTTAGAGAATCTATAGAAAGAGAGAGGGGAAGAAAGATATATGGGTATCTATAGAGAAAGAGAGAGATAGAGTGGGAAAGAAACAGTTCTCTATTCCCTGACTAAAGATCGTTGGAGAATTGGCTGCCTATTAAACCCAATGTGGGAATCAGTATGCACCAAGGCAGTGCCTGCAACGTGTGTGCAGGTCATGTGTGCCAGTGTGTGTGTGTGTGTGTGTATGGGATGACAACTTATGCTCTTGTGCTTGTGCATGTGTCAGAGCCGACATTTTACTTACATGTGTCCAAGTGCAGCAGCCCAGAACCAACCAAAGTTGCAGCCGCAGTCAGCGAAGCCGGAGACGGAGATGGAGACGTAGATGGAGACGGAGACGGAGACGTTGCTGAAGCCATAGCCGGAGCCATTGACTTGCCGTGCACAAGGAAATGGGGCACAAAAAGTGCAGCATGAGACTTCAGGAAGTCGGGACGCGTATTTTTCAGCATATTAAACAAGCCAAAGGTTCAAACGGCAACTGAAGAAGGCAGGAGGGAGTTAAGCAGCAGCAGAGGCACAGCAGGGAAAGCAAAGGAAGAAGCAAAACAAGATGTGAAGCAGGAACAGAGGGTGAAGACGATTGCAACTCCTGCATTTCCTTGGTTCCGGCTGCGAATTGGGCGCAATGCATTTGCCATTTGACTGTGCTGAAGCCTGAAGCTGACGCTGCCGCTACCTCTGCCTCTGCCTCTGCTGCTGCTGCTGCCTCTGCTGCTTCTTAGCGTGGCCATGGCCTCCGGCTGTTGCGGCACGGAGTGCTCTCCGTCTCGTCGTTTGTACGGACACGTTCGCCCGTCTGCTTGACGTCTCAATTTTTGGCTTTCTTTTACATCAGCGCGCTTCCTGCTCACGTTCTCGGGCTGCCATGACGCATGACGTAGGTGTCTAGACTTGCTAATGTTTCCTCTCTAGCAGTTGCACACGAAGTTGCAACACTCACACACACTGACACACACAGTCGACAAGATGAAGCTATAAAATTTTCTGCTGAATTATGTAGTTTGCATTTTGTTTGGCCCTACTTGCAATTGGCCTTAAAGCGCGCTGCGCTTTTATAGCCAAACGATTTTCGGCCATAGCCAAGTGCGCATTCCTAATTGCAATGCCAAGTTGCAAGTGGAGGCGCCTGTTTAAATATTTAGCACGCTTTAAGACGCGGCGCTGCCATTGAGTCTGCCACACACACACACACACACAGAGCAGGCCGCAGGCACAGCGCGGGCCACATTTCTAGAGACCGCAGGACACTGACATACTTCTGCTAATGGCGGCAGCCAACTTGTAATATATTCCCACGCCGTTTCGTGTCGAGAGCAAAGCACACACACACTTTGAGGGAGGGAGAGGGGAAGAAGGAGAGAAAAAGAGGGGGGGAGTGAGAGCGAGCTAGACAATTGCACGTTTGTGTTTATACCCTGCGGCCAGTGTAAATGGTCAAAACAGAGTATACTTTATGCGAATGTATAAAACAGGTATAGGGAGGCATGACAAAGCCCACAAAGTATATATATTCTTGAGCAGGAACATTAGATGAGTCGATTAAGCCACGTCTGTCTCAGCTATTATAGAGACTAGACACACCAAATTTGGCATGCAGCTTTCTATATACCAAACGCAGCTCAAGTGTATTGCAAATGTTGAATGCCACGCCCACCGCCTACGCTAAACAATAATAACATTGTTAAATTCAATTTTTAAGCAACCTATAAAAGATACATCTTTCTAAATTTAACACGTACTTAGCTGACTTTATTATCTAACTTTCCATCAAATTTCAATCTGATCGCACAATAAACACTGCAGTTATGCAAGTCAAGAAGAAGGAGTCATTCTCTTTGCAATTGTTAGTGTAGGGTATCTAACAGTCAGGCTCTTGCGACGGTAGCTGTCGTCTGGTTTTAGATTACAGCATTGTCTGCTGGCGTTGTCTTTGGCTCGTCGACGCCGCAGCTTGTTGTGCACTATATGAACTATATCTTAATGTAAGGCTCTGTGTCTGTGGCTGTGTCTGCGCAGTGTGTGTGTGTGTATTTGGTTCAAGTACTTCCAGGCGGACTGCTTGTCTATGGCTTTATTTCGCTTCCCTTCGTCTTCATCTTCGCCTCTCTCTCTCCTCTTTGTCGCTGCTTTTTACGGCACGGTTTTGCGGCCATCATAAAACGGCATAAAGAAGGAGAGCAACAAAATGAAACCAAAAGCGCAGCGCAGCATGGCAGTAAAATGAAGTCTAAAACTAAATCCCACATAAGGTACGAACGTGCTCAACACAAATGCCAGGTGCTTACTTCTTGTTCGCTATCCCTACTCTCTCTCTCCCTCTCTCCTTCTTCGTCTCTTCGTGCCTCTCTGTTCGTCACACTGTTTACCTGACTGGATTTTTACACTGCGCCAGCTATTTGTACCAGGCGCTTGTTGTTTTTACAGCGACAGGGCGAGAGAGAGAAAAGCAGGGAGAGTGGCAGCCACACAAAGTAAACACACACACACACACACACACACACACATACATACACTGAGCACAACATCTACTCACAGTTGTACTCCCACATTTATATATATTGCGGCAAAGTTGATGTACTCGAACAAAGCGCTGAGCAAACTTGCCAATGGCAAAGCTAAATTTAAGCCAACATGCCCAGCCAGGCCCACAGCCGGCACACTTTGCATATGGCAACACACACACACACACACACAGCTGCGCAGTGCGCTCAACTGGAAGCTGTTAAATATCGAACACACACACACTCACAGATATATTCTACATTTACCATTTGTCTGCCTCGGTCGGCCTCCTGCGGCGATAACAGAACGTAGCCCCAAACAGCTGACTTTACTAAATGGTCCGAGATTTGTGCGACATTTTCTGTTCGCTGCCGGACCAGATAAGCCTGATGCATGGGAGCTGCCGACGCGTCGACGTCGCCGCAAGCAAACTTAAAGCTAATGCAACTGCACACACGCACACAAACTCTATAAAACAGCACTTGGTTAAATCAGCATATTTATTGCGAATGCACTGTAAGCTTAACAGTGAGCACAACTATTGCTGTTAACAGCGAGCGTTAATGCTTAAACGTTGCCTATCGATAAGAGAAAATACTGCAGTTACGCCTGCAATGTAAATGTGTGTTAAATTTAACAGTGACTGCAATTATCGCTGTTAACCGCGTGCACTGCGTGATCGTTGCCTACCGATAACAGAAAAGACTGCGCTTTGTTAGTATTTTTGGCATTTTCAAACACTAAATGCAGTCATTTAATTGAGCTTTAAAAGGCTAATTGAAATTAATAACCAAAATAACGCAAGGTACGCGCGTTTATGACTTTAATTCATTGATTATTTATTTAAGCTAATGAAAATGTGCCTTCGCAAAGTTTGCCTAATTTACGTAAATGAAAACAAACACATTTTTCTCAATTTTATTTTGACTTCGTTAACGCATAATTGACAACGAAGAAAAAGCCTTGAAACGAATTTCGAAATCAATTTTTATTAGCCCAACGAGAGGCTGTCAGAGCTGACAAGTTGCATGCACAGGGAAATCAAATCTGAGAAACAGCAACAGCTGCACAGACAGACAGAGAGAGAGAGAGAGAGAGAGAGGGGAGAGAGGGAGACAGCAGGAGTGAAGGACACTAATGAAAACAGGAGACACGCACTCGACAGACTCGACTCCAGCGAGGATGACTGCTGTCCGGGCAAGTCAAGCTGAAATGTGTCAACACCTGCTGTCGCCTGCGGACGAAATATGAACTGATTTTCTGGCCTTCTCTTCTTCTTCGTCTCCCTTGGCCATTTTCATAGAGTAATTGTAATTGGTTTTTGTTGTCTCGACATTTGTCTTAATAAACTCGACTCTCGACTTGGCTATGAAACATTCTAAGCCATTAACTTGCCAGGTCTCTCCTTGAGCTCTCTTTCTGTCTGCCCAATCATTGTTAAATTAACGCCGTAAAAAATAACGCACTCCAGAGAGAAAACAGAAGAGAGAGGGAGGGGAGAGAAGGAGAGTGAAAACTTCAGCGAAATCAAATAAAAATCAAGTGCTGACTCAGTTTGGCTGGAAAAAAGCAGAGCAGCGCGTCGCCGAGGCTTGTGTGCCGGCATGCAAAGCGCAGATAAGAATATTTTACACAACAACAAAGAGAGGGAGGGGAAGTGCAGGCAGGGGGATTTGTGGCAGAGGTGGGTGGAGTAAGGGGGAGTAATTTACATGGCCACAAAACGCTACAACAATGAGGGAAGCAGCAAAACAGAAATTGTTGGCCAGGAAATGCGGAACGCATGAGTGCGTCTGCTGCTCGGCCAACTGCTAGCACAAGTGTCTGTGCTACACACACACACATAGGAGGCACACTCCCCCACAGAGAGTGAGAGAGAGAGAGAGAGAGGGGAAGAAGGGCGCAAATGCATTGGGGCAAGGTGTGAGCGCGCTTCGCAGGCTAAAACAAATGATGCAAATACGTTTTCGTTGCCCAAGCACCAAGGAAGGCAGAGAAAGAAAAGCGAAAAGAAAAATAAGCAAGAATTTTTCTTGGCACACTGGCAATTTTTACCTGCCTGCTGCCACGTTTGCCACGCCAGCAGGCAGGAGCAGGAGGAAGAGGAGTAGGAGGCTGTTGCCGTTGGAAGTTAAGTATACGTAACGTAAACGCAAATTTAATGCTTGAGAAATTCGCTTAAATGGATTTAAGTGCGGCATTATTTTTTGTACTTTTCCCTTGCCAACTCCCTTTCCTTCTCTCCCTCTTTCTCTCTCTCTCTCTCTGTGTGTGTGTGCTGTGCTTTATCTTTGTGGCCGCCAGATAAATGAAAATCTTCAAAAAGATGAAGTAGCAATCTCAGAGGCCAGAGGCCACGAGCCGCTTAGGCTTTTGTGTTTATTGAGGCTACTTATCGGACTTGGCACAGTCAAGTTCAGAGAGCTGCCTTCTCCTGCTACACAGTTGACCCAGTTCCCAGGCAGCCACTGCTGAAAGGCTTCTGCAAATGTTGCGTATACGCAGTGTAGTGCGCATTAATTGCACATTTCTTTCCATAGAAATGCAATGTGAAATTGTCGACCCAGTTGCCACTCAGCTCGACCCACTTTGCGCCACTTGTCTTGATGTTTTATCTGCCCCGCGGAATTGAAATGTCGACACGCCGCATCGTGCTCAACCTTTGACACTGGTATTTAGATGCCAACGCGCTCTTATCGATAAAGGCAGCCCTGTGGGGCAGCATGTGGCATGCGGGGGTGTTATTTACGAGCCACACAGCTTCCGTTTTATAGGCAATTAAATTCTATAAGCCGTGGCAACTGAAGCGAGCGGAACGTAACCACTTGTAGCACAGATGAGATTTGCATTTTTCACTGGGCAGCGATCGACTACGCTTACCAGGGAGGTGGGGAGGGGGTAGGTTGCCTGCCTCACAGCCCAGATAAAAAAAAGGTCGAATGAAAAATGGAAAAAAGGCAAAAGGAATACGAGGACGGCTCCGGTCAATGATAACCTTCGGCATTATAGTGTGAAGTAATGAATATTAAAACGAAATTTGCAAGGACACTACGCACACAAACACACACACACACACAGGGGCACACACAGTTATAAAGCTATACACAGTTGGAGGCAAAATCGAAGACGCAACCGTGGCACGTTGACAGAGAGCAAATATTTTGACAGCTGTCAGTTGAAGAAAATGATTTTACATTTTCTGCTTTGGCTTCCTTTTTCCTTGCTTGCCTCTTTGTATATATTAACGGGTATTGTGCGTGGGTGTGTGTGTGTGAGTGTGTGTGACTGAGTGTGTCCTTTCACACCAGTTGGTGTGGCAGCAGACCAAGGGGGCAAGAGAAGGGGACGCGGTGCCGCATGCCAAGCTGATAGACAGGCAGACAACGTGACTGCTCCTTTAACACCAATTGCTTTTTAATGCATGCATGTCCCGATACACACACACACACACACACACAAACATGCAGGAGAAAGAGTGAGAGAGAAGTGAAGAGCGAGAGGGAGAGAGAGAGCGGGAGCTGAGCATATATATATACATGTTTGCAGGACGTTTAAAAAATTGATTGACATTTTTGGTGAGCGCACATTTTGTCTTATTTTATATGCAAAACAGCAACGCACAGTCACACACACATACTCGTACTGTGTATCTGTGCGCATACATACATATGTCAATGTCGCGCCGACAGACAATAATGACGTTAAAATGCTCAACATTTTCCTGTGCCGCTTTTTCTCTTGCCGAATTCCGTTTGGCAAAAAAAGGAAAATGATAATAAACACTGGGAGAAGACACAAGATTTGCGCACAGAATCCGCTTAGTATTGCAAGCTGTTTAACTGTAAAGATAATCAAGAAAGTTAAACAATATTATATTATAATATCTGCTAAGGTATATGTATTGTGAACCATTCATTAACTTTGTTTATAAATGATTTATTTATTATTAAAGTAATAAATTACAACTGATTTGTTTCAATTGTAAATTCGTGTCTCACTTTTGTTTATATTCGATATTTGAAACTTACTCAACACTAATCGTTCGATTCGGTCAATGAGTTATCGAAAGTGTGGCGGTAAGCCGATAAATAACATTGAATCAATCGAAGCTAAAACGCCAAGGTGCAAGCACGAACGTAGTTGAAAGTAAACATTGAAATGCAAATATAAATTAAACGCCTTACAACACAATTTGTTTAAGTCTGTATGTATTTATTATAATTTACTTAGCATTTCAATTTTATTTTACAAATGCGACTCCTAGGCTTATGCTTCAAATACGTAAAATTTATAAAATACTAAATATACAATATAAAATATGGAGAACATTTTGTAAGGTTACGTTTAAGCTTATTTGACCGATTCAGGATATTCCCAGACATTGGACATTGCAGGATAATAGTAATATTTGTAGACAAACCGTCGCAATAACTCGTCCATTTTATCGGATGTTAGGGGTATATGCGAAAGATCTGCAAAGTGAAGAATGTCAAAGTAAATACGTATGACGAGAAAAGAAACGATAGATCGATCGCTGCACTCTGCTGACCGTGTTTGATAAGATAACAACCAATGGCCTTGGCAACAGCAGTGGACACTTTGTTAACAGTGGACATGGGCGGATAAAGAATGCCATCCTTAATTTGTTCCTCGGTTGTGAATTGGGCCAGAGTGTGTGCAACATCCAAATATATTTCCGAAGGAAGGGTTTTGGCAAAGAAGCAGATGGCGCCCAACGCGATGCCAGGAAAGACAAGAGCATTGTTCGCCTGCCCCGTAATGTGACGTTTCCCATTGTAGACGACCGGCGGAAAGGGAGAACCCGAGCAGAACAGTACACGGCCCTGATGCAGATAGAAATCAATCCAATAATAGTAGATATCGATTAGTTATCGAATGTTTAACCCTACCTCAGTGTGTTGGAAAGCCTCCTCGGCTGAGCACTCGGCATTTGAGGTGGGATTGGAGAGCGCAAAGATAACGGGTCGCTCATTGTGCTTCCCCATCAGTTTGAGCACCTTCTCGCTGATAATTCCCCGAGTCCCTGTGGCGGCAAGCAGAACATTCGGTTTGATTTGATCAACAATATCAGCCAGATCGGCAATAGCCTCTCGATCCTTAGCATATTTGAGCACATCGGGTGCAAGGTTCGTCATTTTCTTTGTGACAAGTCCGTCCTTTTCGGCAATGTAAACATTCTTGAGACTCTCCTCCTCACTTAGACCTCGCGCCTTCAGTTCCAGCAGAAGAAGTTCAGATATTCCCACAGCAGCACTACCGCCGCCAACAAACAGAAATGTCATATCCTCTAGTTTCTTTTTCAGTGCACGTTCCGCAGCCATAAAACCGGCTAGCCCCACACATGCTGTACCCTGTACATCATCATTGAAGTAATTGTATTTCGACTGGTACTTCTTAAGGAACTTGAAGGCATTCGGTGTCTGGAAGTCCTCAAAGTGAATGAACGTATCGCTGCCAAAATACTCGCTCACTGCACACATAAACTCATCGACAAATTCTTCATATTCTGGGCCCGTGACACGCTTTATCTTAGCACCCACATAGTGTGGATCGTTGAGCAACTGCTCGTTGTCCGTGCCCACATCGAGACACATCGGGACAAGCATATGCGGCGGCACTCCCCCCAGGGCCGTGTACAGGAACAGCTTGCCCATTGAAATGCCCATGCCGTTGGCACCCATGTCGCCAAGTCCAAGAATACGTCCTCCGTCGGTCACACAGATGGCTCGCACATCCGGCTGTCGCCAGTTCTTGAGTACATCGATAATGTGTCCCTTATCGAAGATGGTAACATACATGCCCATGCCGCTGCGATAAACAGTTGAGAACAGGGTGACAGCACTGCCCACGGTGGGCGTGTACATGATGGGCATGGCCAGCTCAACATTCTCGTTGATGAATCGATAGAAGACACGCTCGTGCTGTGAGTTCAGCGACAACAAATATGTGTACTGCGACAATGCATCGCGGCGATTCTCAAAGTTCATCTTGGCTATCGCCACCTGATCTTCGAGGCTCCGATAGCTACAAGGCATCAGACCATGTACACAGAGCACCTGACGCTCTAGCATGCTAAATGCAAGACCCTAAGACCCTTTATGAAAGACAAACGCACAATCAATCGAACATTGCTTGTACCAACCTTGTTTAGTCTTGCATCCAAGAACTTTGTCAGTTCGGGCTTCATTATCTCGCTGAACTTTTTCAAGCCTTTGTGGTAACGTCGGAACAAGTAAGAGACGGGCCAGCTGGAGGCAGGTAGACCGGTAGTACCGCATACTTAGAACAATTCATTTGCCGTAGTTCATCCACTTACCGTACCACCAACAAACCTTTGCCCATTAGATGACTAAATGAATAAAACTCAAAAAAGAATATTAATTATGAATTTCATCCAAACTTTAATTTTGTATGCTAGTAACAATAATTTCAAGGCACCAGCACAGACTTTATTTTGAAGTTTGTAGGGTCGCACCTTAGCTACTTGCAACTTTTTGGCATCGGGTAACACCAGGTACCAGGCAACGCGTCTGTGTATGCGGGCTGGTACTGATGCTTGCGCAGGAACTTACAAATGTCATCGGGATCGGGGCAGATGTTTGCCAAATTATTCTTGAACATATACTCGGCTACCTTGATGGCTATACTGAAGGCCACTTCGGATGCCTGTTTGACGCTCGGATAGAGCTGATCCTCGTCTGGTTTGTCGGCTGCCGCGAACCGGCTTATCTCACGTGCTGCTATGAGGAAGAAGTCGTCGGGTATTCTGTAGGGTCGACAACAGAAGACCGCCAGCACGATGCCGGGAAAGGCGAAGGCGTTGTTTGCCTGGCCGGGTGTAATGCGCTTTCCATTCAGTACAACCGGCGGAAAGGGCGAACCCGAGCAGAACAGAGCGCGACCCTGTCATGAAGAAAGAGAGAGAGAGATAGAGAAATAGAAGTAGAGCAGATAGTAGGGTAGCTTGCCGTACCTCTGAGAAATTGATGGCCTGCTCGGCAGTGCACTCGGATTTACTGGTAGGGTTCGAGCAGGCAAAGATAGCGGGTCTCTTGTGATTCTTTGCCATCGAGCGTATGACGTTCTCGGTGAAGATGCCGGGCTGCCCGGTGGCGCCCATTATAATTGATGGCTTAAGCTTTTCAACTAGTTCCTCCAGATTTGCGGGTGGTATGTCCTTTAGAAAGGGTTTCATGTCAGGCAGCTGGTTCTTGCTGTCCTTGCTGAGCACGCCATCTACATCCAAGATGTAGATATTATTCGTTGCCTTGTCCTTACTGACTTTGCGTTGCAGCAGCTCCTGGACAAGCAGCTTAGCTGTGCCCAGACAAGCGCTGCCAGCGCCAACAAACATGATAACCTGCTCCTCCAACGGCACCTTGGTAATGCGCTCAATGCCAAGAAATCCCGCTAAGCCAGTGGCTGCAGTACCCTGTACATCGTCGTTGAATGTGCAGTATGTATTCTGATATTTGTTAATGAACTTGAAGGCATTGGGTGTGGCAAAGTCCTCGAAATGAATTATGCACTCAGCACCCCAGCACGTGACAATGGCATCGACAAACTCTTGCACAAGTTCTTCGTACTCGGCATCCCTCAATCGTTCCTCACGCACACCAACGTAGAAAGGGTCCTCCAGCAGTATTTTGTTATTGGTGCCTACATCGAGTACCGCAGGCACAAGGTACTCAGGCGGTATCTTGCTCAGCGCTGAATACAAATCCAACTTGCCCAACGATATACCCATGCCATTGGCCCCCTGATCGCCCAGGCCGAGGATACGTTCACCGTCCGTAACGCATATGGCACGTATATTCTGGTTAGGCCAATTCTTCAATACCTCCACCATGTGACACTTATCATATCTGCTCACATACAGCCCCATAGCATTGTGATAGAACCGACTGAAGTTGACACACGCTGCACCCACCGTGGGTGTGTAGATCACCGGAAACACGTCCAACAGCTTGGTACCCACGAAACTATAAAACAAACGTTCGTCCCGATAACGCAACTCCCGCAAGAATTCATATTGGTCCAGTTTCTTTTCGCAAGCAAAGAACTGTGAGCAGACATTCATCAATTGAAGTTTCATGCTCTGATAGGCGGGGGGCATCAGACCCAGGATGCTCAGCCTCTGACGTTCCTCGTGCGTAAAGCTCAACCCCTGATGATGGATGAGCAACAAAGATTTGATTGAGAATATGTTAGCTCTCTTACCTTATTGTACTTGGGATTCATCACCTTGCTATAGTCTGCCTTGACGGTCTTTGAGTAGCATTGCTGGCGAGGTGTCTTCAAATGATCATTGCCACGTCTACTGACTTGTTGGCCCCAAATACAAAAACTGCAACACCAGAGTATAAGTTATAAGAGTATAACTTGCAAACTCCAAGCAATTCTCACCCCAATTTGCCGGCCATAGCATTAGAAATTTGTATACAAGCCATGTTAACACTTTGTTTTCCATTAATTCAAATATAATTGAGAATTTGAGTAAGGCTTAAATGCAATGTATGCTAAAAGAATTACAAAAATAACAACCAATTGTGGATTAAGGACTTTGCAAATTCAGTCCAACTACAACTAAATTTGCTATCTGAAAAATAGAAATGATTAAAAATTATTTTCATAGACATTGTAGAAAACAAAAAGCCTAATTCGATTCGAATAACATTCCGGCAAATACGCATGCAAGTTACACTAATCCAGGCAATACAAAGTAACCGAACTACCTTAGGACTCTACACAACTTGAAGACTTAGTTCGAAAACAATTAGAGCGAGGTTCAGTCAAGGCAGAGACTCGACTTTATAGACTATACTTGCAATAGTAAAGCACAAACATAAAGATTAATCTCCTAAGCCAATGGACAATGGAGAGACATTTGCATAGGCAGCGCAATGTGGATTGTGGACTCTCTCAATTTGGATGGCAACTCACTTATTATTCATTACGTATTATTATGCAAATGTCGCAGGCTTTGCTCATTTTAATGAGCTTGTTTTTTCTTGCTGTCCAAGTCCAAGTTGATGTTGCTGTCGTGCTGTTGCATAGGCTTAAGCAACTGGACGAGAAAAAGGCCCATTGTTGTTGGGGGGTTGGGCTCATTAGTTGTTGCTTTTTATCGAGGCACACAAGTGAGAGAGAGACAGAGAGAGAGAGAGAGAGAGACAACACAAATTGACTCTTAGCGCAGCCATCAAAGGATTTGTCTGGGTTGCAAATAAAAAACGACAGGCAGGAACTACAAAGTTGTGGAAGGAGGCGGGTGAAGTTTGCCTACTAATTGCGGCAAATGAGTTGACAACTTAATGTCGTAAAAATTTTAGCTAAATGCCTCAATCTTTCGTTAATGACATTGACAATGCTTGGCAACTCTGCGGGCATTGGCAATGTCTTCTTTCCTTTTTTGGGAAGAACGCGCCTCTGTCGCACGTGATGTTGGCAAGTACGTGACACGGTGCAGCACAAGGCATTCTTGTTTTGTTTACTTTGTGCGAGTACGTGTGTGTGTGCGAGTGTTGTCTGTGTGTGTGTGTGTGTGTGTGTGTATTGTCCTTGCCCGCCCCATAAATTAACTTTCTTACAGCTAAATTATAATAGTTTAATTAGTTTTTTGTGCCTCGCGCGCTGTTGCTGACAGTTTCATTAATCGATGCACGAGCTTTAATTAACGTAGATGTCGTGTAGCCACACGGCGTATGTTTAATGTACTCATATGTGTATGCTCTACTAATACTTGCCATCTCTCTCTCTCTCTAATTGCAGAACATGTCAAGGACTTCAGCTGCGGCCCGCTGCACTACAAAACCTTCTACATGGATGAGCGCAACAATGCGCTCTATGTGGGCGCCATGTAAGTAGGGCGGGTCACAATAGATAAGGCATAGTTTGTAAGGGAGTGCAGTAGAGGGGGAAAGGGGGGTAGGGGGATAGCTGGCTGGATAAGTGCGAGATTTATAACGGCATAAGCTGGCGGCCAACTTTTGCGGAGCAAGTTCAACTTGAAGTTCACTTGACGCTGCTCCCACAGCGCGATAATTACAAACTTCCGGTTGGACTGTGTGAACTTCCGGTTGCCCTAGGGCTGCCAGGAGGGGGAAAGCCTCGACGCACTTGCTACTGCTGCATATTTCATTTTCGGACAAGAGTGCCGAGAGTTGTTGGCAACACTGTCGGCATACATAATTATGAATTAATGCTTGACGTGCGGTTCGAAAGGGGGGGTGGAGGGAGCAGAGGGTGTGGTCAGGGGTTCGGCTTTGGTTTCGTGGCTCGCAGGTTGCCATCTAGGTCTTCTCGGTAGTTCCAGTCCCTCTCTCAATTTGACAATGCGCCTCGTTTGCTCATTTGTCTGCCGCAAGTTGAACATGGCCGCATTTTGAACAGTTGCGGTCGCTCCGCCACGCCCACTCAGCGCCCGCTCAGTCTGCCCCAGCAGCCAAACAAAGTAACCAAAATTACCACTTGACTCGAGCGTCATTTTTCCAACGCAGCCACAGCCAACATTCCTCCCCCCTTGTGCCTGCTCGTCGTCATCGTCAGCCTCGTCTACTCTTGGCCCCAGACTGGAAATGAAGATTAATGGTTTCGAGTTGTTGAGGGCCATCGCCGGCGCCTAAAACTCTGCCGGCAACTACATAAAACACACTTTAGCACCGACGCTTTTCCCCTTTTCCTCCCATTTCTCTTTGATGCCCCCCTCCCAAAAAAAAAGAAACAACAACACAAAGTTTTGGAGTGGCCGCCGGAAAGTGGCACTGAAAATGTGGCAAGCGCTTAAAGTTGCGCTGTGTGGTGCAAGGGGCAAGGGGCAGTCGAGGGCAAAGAGCACACGGGCAATATTGCGACATCGATATATCAATCAATCAATCAGTCAGTCACTGCGTCAGTCAGTCAATCACAAGACAAGGCGTCTGCAAGATGAGTTCGCTGCAAAACAAATAGAGAATTTCAATTGCTTGACAGCGGGAAAAAACGTCTGCAGATTGTGTGGAAGACAGACAGACAGAGAAACAGAGAGACTGACAGACAGACAGAGACAGGAAGACTGACAGACGGAAAGACAGACAAAGAGACAGAGAGACTGCCACACAGAGCTGGCAGCTACCCCGTCGCGGTGACGCGCATTAACTTATCCTGTGTCACAGCAAGGGATTAGCTCGTTGGCTGCGAGTGTCACCGCGATTTATATGTATATATATCACTATCAAGATGTATACCTGAAGCAGGCGTAATATATTTCTCATTATCTTCTCTCTATCTCCTTCTTGCAGGGATCGCATATTCCGACTCAATCTGCGCAACATCAGTCAATCCATATGCGAGGTAAGTGACAAGCAACCAAGACGAATGAAAGCGAAAGCGAAGTGGAAGGAAATAGAGGAAGGAGTGTATGTGTGTGTGTGTATGCCTGAGTGTGTTTGTGTGTGGCAAAAAGTAACAGAAAGAGCGCATGTAAATGCACAAAATACACACAGAGGGCGACACTTTTAGCCACTTGAGTGTTGCTTGCCAGACAGACAGCAGTTGTTGACACACTCAGACACACTCACACACACATATATATACCCAAACACACACCTGCACACACACACATACATACTCTCGTTAAACTCACTTGCAGGCTTTTCACCTGGCCAGACAGCCAAGTGGTTTGTCGACTTTCCTTTTGCTTTGCCTGCGCTTATGCACTTTCTGAGATTTTCTTTATCCTCTCACACACACACACACACACACCTGCACAGCATGTGTGGTGCTTTGTCAAGCAAAAAATCTATTTCAAGCAACGTAAATAATTTAAAATCCATTGAGAAATATAAAATCAAATAACAAATTTAATTAATCAAAGTAAGCAAAAGATTAGGCAGCATCAATAATGCATAGATATGCCTCAGCTCCTTTCTCTCCTCTCTCTGATTTATAGCATATTTGTCTAGTAAACAAGACAAATTGATTCCTAAGCTCAACTTGTGCATATTTGAACAGCAAGATTAATATTAAATTATCAATTCTATGCAGCGAAATCAAGTCAAGAAATCATCATCAAAATGTGATTAGCTTCTAGCTGTCCTGTAATTCTTATTCAATTCAGCCTAAAAGTAGGCAATGATGCTTTAATCATGTCGAGTGTAAATCTATTTGTGTTTTAATGGCATCAATCTGAAATAGTAATAATAAAATAATAAATAATAAAATCTGGAATAGTATTTATTTTATTCAATTGAATATTATTGCTGGTAAAGAAGGCAGGGATACAGAGAGAGGGAGAGGAAGGTTAAATCTGCAAATTGAATCAAATTTAAATCAATTTAATATCATAAAAGCAGACAATTTATTTTATTAGCCTTGCATAAATAAATATGAAATATCTTTTAGGCTAATTCAGTAGTATCTATAACATTTTCCAAAAGTTTTATTAGGTCTTCTTTAGTACCAAAATCCCAGTGAAATTTACGATTTTCGGAACTGGAAAAACTTTGCTTTACTGCTGCTGTTGCTGCTGACTGTGCCCTGCGTACTTCCGCTGCGAGGGTGTCCATCAAGCGCACTTCGCTTCTCTCTACTCCTCTCCACTCCTCTCTCTCTCCCTTGCTCCCTTTCTAAGTCCCTGAGCCTGAGCACAATTGCACTTTAATGATTTCGTCTTGAACTATCAATATCCGTTTCCGTTTCAAGTTCATTGCATTGGCATTCGCATCGTATTCGGATTCGTATTCGTATTCGCATTCGTAGACGCATTCGCATTTGCCACTTGCAAAACTGGACGGAGCTCAGTGCTTGCCACATCTTTTGAGTCATCCTTGCGCCACTTTGCCACAGCAACAACAAGAACAACAACAACAACAACGACAACAGCAAATGCTTTCAACAGCAATTATTTGTGCAGCCCTCGCCACGCCCCCTAGGCAACCAGTTGGACTTGGGCCGGGCACAAATTGCGTTTGAAGTTGAATCGCAGCACTTAGGCGACTCCGAGTGGCGCCTCAGAGTGCAGCGAGGCAGGCAAACTGTCAGCCCAACAGGATATTGTCCCGCCTGTCCAAGCCAAAGTGTGTCAGTTCCAGCCCCCTCCCTTCCCCTCCTACTCCTCCCAGTCTCTCTCTTTCTCAGCCTCAGGTTTTTGGCTGGAGGAGAGAGCGTATAAAATGGCATTTATCGAAAGAAGTGAGCAAAGTGGGAAACGTGGAAAACGTGGGAAACGTGAAAACGTGCGACAATGCCGAAAAAGTTATCAAAGTTTTCATTTTACAGCTATAATTCGCGTTCGACGTTCAGAATTCAAGTGCAGGCGAAAATCGAATTAAATAAACAAATGCGCAACGTGAGTGAAATAACAACAAAAGGAGCAGCGGGCAAAAATAACAATGGAAGTGCGATGAGAGAAAAATGCGAGAGAACAGAAGAAGAAGAAGACGAAGAGGAAGTCAGGGGAAGCCAGGCAGAGAATGAGGCAGGGAAACCAGGCAGAGCATGAGACAGGGAAGCCAGGCACCAGGGGCGTAGCGACAGTGCCGGGGGCATTTCTGTTACACTTCTCGTTGGCCCCTAGTGTAATTGCCTTGCATAACATACATATAAATATAGTAATATATGTATGTATTTAGTTCATTAAACATTTCACAAAATTAAGTATTCTTTTACTGACATATTACTTATTTCTCGATTTTATATTGTCAAATTCATCAATAGTTTTTGAGAAATCTATATATTTAGGACCCTCTTCTTCTCGATTGATAATATATCCAATAAATTCTTTTCCCTCCAAAACACGCATATTTAATGTTCGTTATAATTTGGAATTTATTACCTTATATTATATGTATACATATAATATGTATTAAGTATAAACAATGTAGAGATTACGAACATACTCGTAGGACGAACAGTTAAAGCGTACAGTGTTCACTAGGTTTATCAGATTCCTACACATTTAATCATTCTAGTTCCATTGTACTTCGCAATTAGTTGATCCATTAAACATGAGGCGAATGTAAATTCCTATATATGTACATTCCCGTTACCTTTATTTGTCTGGCAGCTGGGGCCCCTAGCACACCCTGCACTGGTTTAGCTGCGGGCCTGGCAGGCACCGCATAAGGCAGGGAAGGCACAATACACACGAGATGTGCGCCACTGATTGTACGTGTACACACACACACAAACATATACAAAGAGAGGCACACACACGTAGCTACACCCACACCTATATTAACAAACAATCTTCAATTGTTGCGCAGCTCCTTTTGTTGTGGTTGTTCTTTCCAGTCGCGTCGCCTTGTCGCTTGATAAGCATGAAATTTTATCACGCTTTCAATAAAGTTTTTCCGAAAAAAGCGCGTCGAATTTTAGAATTTTATAAAAATAAATCTTTTTTTCTCTTCTCTCTCCCAACTTGCAGCGCGATGTACTGATACTGGAGCCCACCGGGTCTGATATACTCAACTGTGTGTCCAAGGGGAAGCGGGAGGTACGTTATAAATATATCTTGTAGATACATTTCTCATTTCTCCATTGCATATCAAAATTATTGTATGATAAAAAGAACGTTTTGGCCACCATCTTATGCATTGCCTTGGCAAATTTCATCTGTTCCATTCCCCCCACACACAATACACCATACACAACTTTCTTGCTTTTGTTTTAACAATTGTTTAACTATTTTGGAACCCACGTTGGGCGCCCTAACAAGAAGGTGGAGTGCCGCAACCACATACGCGTCATACAGCCAATGAATTTCAACGGACATCGACTGTACGTGTGCGGCACCAATGCACACAATCCCAAGGATTATGTTATAAATGTGAGTACAAGTAACAACGCAGGCCTCAAAGGGTTAAGCGCGGGCACCCGCGTCTAATTGAGGGTGTCTGTCAAGCTGTAGAATGCCAAAATTAAAGTCAACTAATGCGATTCCCTTTCTCTCTCTCTCTCTCTTTCTTTGCTTTCTTTTTGTGTCTGCAGGCAAACTTAACACATTTACCCAGATCCCAGTACGTGCCCGGCATTGGGCTGGGCATTGGCAAGTGTCCCTACGATCCTGCTGACAACTCAACCGCCGTCTATGTGGAGAACGGAAATCCCTTCGGTCTGCCCGCGCTGGTAAGTAAGGCAGGCAAAGAACAAGTCGTCGGCAAAGGAGCAGAGCAAAGAGAAACGAAGAAAATGTCAATTGTAATAAAATTACAAAAGTAAAGCGCAGCCCAAAAGGAAAGAAGGAAGTGGGCAGCACGGGGGGAGCAGAGAGTAAAGTGGGAAAGTAGGAAGTGGCGCGCATGAGGCGAATGGGGAATGGGGAATGGGCACTGGGGAGTAGGGTAAGTGGGGCAAGTAGGACAAAGTTGGGAAGGGGGTAGCAGGGTAGCGGGAAGGCAAGCAAAGTTCTGTGCGGCGGCTATGACAGGCCAAATGGCAAGAAATTTAAAAGAGTCGCAATAAAGCAGCTGAAATTAAATTAGAGTGAAGCACACACACACTCACACTCGCACACACATTCTCAGACTCTCAAGCGCGCAGTGCGTAAAGCGAATCGAGTTTAGGGCACGTGCTTACACTTTGCGCGTAATTGTGTGCGTGCCTGCCTCTGTGTGTGTGTGTATGTGCGTCCGTACGTTTTTCCTTTGCCTGGGAAAATCAAATTTCCCGAATATTTGGCGCTAATTTGCCTGCATTGCCTGCGATCCGGCGTCGACTACGTTTTAATCCATTTGACTTAAAGCTCTCACTCCATCGGTCTCTCACTCACACTCTTTATCTCCGTCTCCCTCTCTTTAAAGTATGCCGGCACCAATGCAGAGTTTACCAAGGCTGACTCTGTCATCTTTCGCTCGGATCTTTACAACTTGACAAACGGTCGCAAGGAAGCCAATTTCAAGCGAACTGTTAAATACGACTCCAAATTGCTGGACAGTAAGTACAAAAAACTATAGAAGAATACAATTAAATAGAGTAAAATATCTATAAAAGAATTATTAACATTACATTAGGAGTATTTCGTAATTTAAACTTAAATTTTATATGTATTTGCAGTTAATTGCAGTTTTAATGACTGTTTCGATTACGCTATTATCGACTTTCTAATTATTGTCCTACCGCCACTTTCAATAGATCATTGATCAAGTGTTCGATAGCTTACATTAGGTGTTGATTAAGTTCAAATGTTAAGTTAATTAAATAAATGCGTTTTTAAATTAAATACACTTAAATTCTATTATATGATTTACTTATTTATGATATTTATATTGTATTAGGCGTTTATTATAGTTCACAGTTATAGTTTACATTGCATTTCAATCATTTTTTTATTCAAAACACTTCTTCGATTACTATTATATCGACTTATAATTATTGGCCTACCGCCACTTTCGCTTATTAGCATATCGGTTATTGACCTGCCGCCACTTTCGTCGTGTTCAAGTGTTCTATAACTTACAATAAGTGTTGATTAAGTTTAAATGATAAGCAAATTAGATAAATCAGTTACAAACAAAATAAATACATTAATTAAATTTCCCTACGCTTCTCTTCTCCCTATATTTTTCTTTCCCCCCTGCCAGAACCCAACTTTGTGGGCTCCTTCGACATCGGCGACTTTGTGTACTTCTTCTTCCGCGAACATGCCGTGGAGTACATCAACTGCGGCAAGGCAGTCTATTCGCGTGTGGCACGCGTGTGCAAGAACGATCGCGGTGGCAAATACATGATCAGCCAGAATTGGGCCACGTACCTGAAGGCGCGCATGAACTGCAGCATCTCCAGCGAGTTTCCGTTCTACTTTAATGAGATACAGTCCGTCTACAAGATGCCCAACGATGATACCAAGTTCTATGCAACATTCACCACGAACACCAACGGGCTGATTGGCTCTGCCGTCTGCAGCTACGATATACGCGATATCAATGCGGCCTTTGACGGTAAGGGGGTGTGCGAGAGTATATCTGTGCATGTATGTGTGTGTGTGCAAGTGTGTTTTCTCGGTGTCTCTGTGTGCGTGAGATTTATTGCATTGGCAATAATTCTCTGTGGCGCCATTTTTACGAACGTGCATGTGGCTACGTTTGACTTCTTCCAGCATTTCCTTCATTTCCCCCTCCCTCCCCTTGGCCATCACTCTCAGCTATTCCCCATTACGCTGTGCTGCAGCTGCCGGAAGAAATTACGCTCGCAGGTGCTGCACACACACACACACATGTCTCTATGTGCGCCTGTGTTTGAGTGTGTGTGTGTGTGTGTCGTGCCGAGCAGCTTTGGCATTTTAGCGTTAAATGGCGCGAGTTGAATTGATGTGCTTGCCACGGCGTGGCAGTTGCTAGAGGCAGTGGGGCACGCTCGCTTGGCGCCTTTAAACGCTTTAACATTTGCCACAAAATGGCGTGCAAGCTGCCTCCGACACTGCCTGCTGCTTGGCCAGCGGTAACAAGATATGCGTGACAGGTGCTAACAACGCTCCCCCGCCCCGCAGCAGAGCTTGCCACATGCAGCACGCAATGCACTGCACACGCATGCAATTTGTAAGGCACTCAAAAATCGCTGGCGTGCAACCCGCGAACGCATGTCACAGAGAATACACACGGCAGATTGATGCACCAGCGAACTGCGCTTGCATGCCACTTATTGTGGCAAACAACATGTATTTTACTGCAGCAGCAAGTTTGCCATTTGCATTTGCAAGGAGGTAAATCATTTCAAGACGCATTCAATTTGCTGCAGCTTAATGTGTTGTGGCATGTGGCATGACATGTTGCTGCAAAAAGTGATTTCGCATGTGCATTAAAGTTGCAAGCAAGAAGGAAGAGGAGGAGGAAGAGAAGGAGGTTGCGCCTGGAGTCTGCAAAGGTTCATTAACACCATAAAAATGCTGTGTGTGGAGTTGTGCCAAAGACAGACTGAGAGAGAGAGAGAGAGAGAGGGAGATACACAGAAAGAGGCAGTCAGAGACGAGGCGACGAGGCAGACACAGCGCCAGCGGCTGCAGATGGCAGTAAAAAATCTGGCAAACACTTAAAATTCATTATGAAATGTTTGCGGGCAAGTTGCATGCTGAAACACATATACATATATGCATATGTATGTGTTTATGCGTGTGTGTGTGTGTGTTGAAAAAATATATATGCTGTGCCAGCGCAATTAATTACGAAAAACAAATGATTATGCAGCAAACACTTAAAGCTGATCTGTGGCTCCAGCTATCTCCCTCCCTATCTCTCTCTCTCTCTGTGTATGTGTGTGTGTAATTAGTAGTTCGACTGCTGCCTTTTTTGCTGCACTCTCTCTGTCTGTCTGTGCCACAAATCAGCGCGGCGAGCCCAGAGCGATTTATCATTTGGCCAGAGCGCCGCTGACACACATAAATTTTCGCAGCATACTTTTCAGCGCCGCACTAAATAAAGCAACCGCTCACACGCGCTCTTTCTCTTATTTGCACTCTCTCTATCGCATTCTCACTGTGTGTCTCTTCTTTGCAGGCAAGTTCAAGGAGCAGGCCAGCTCGAACAGCGCCTGGCTGCCGGTGCTGAACTCAAAAGTGCCGGAACCACGTCCGGGCACATGCCACAACGACACGGCCACATTGCCGGACTCCGTGTTGAATTTCATACGCAAACATCCGCTAATGGACAAGGCGGTCGATCATGAATTTGGCAATCCGGTATTCTACAAACGGGACGTAATACTCACCCGCCTCGTTGTCGACAAGTAAGTGCGAGTGTGGCATGTGGCATGTGCAATGTAAAATGTGTAAATGTATTCATTAGCGAGCGATGCTGCTGCCTGCCTGGCTTCTGGCAACAGGCCACACACAGAAGTACACTGTGTGTGTGGCTTGCCTCGCTTCGCTTGTTGACATTTGCCAAGTTTATACAGTGCAGTGCAGTGCGAAGTTGGCGGCCAGCTTCAGCTGCCATTTGGGAGCACTCGCTCACTGACAGCACAAAATGTTTTTGCCACGTTCCTTCTTTGCTGGCGCTGCTGCTGCCACTGCTCCTTATGAGCAATGCGCTGCAGGATATGCTTTTAGTTAAACGTTTTGTTTTTACTGCCAAAGCCAGCGAAGAAGGAGAAGAAAAGGCAAAAATGCAGCACAACTTCTTTGCCGCCGATTTATCAACTCTTTCTCTCTCTCGCTCTCTCTCTTCTCCCTGCCAGAATCCGCATCGACAAGCTGAACCAGGAGTTTCTGGTGTACTTTGTGGCCACAAGCCTGGGGCAGATCTACAAGATAGTGCAGTTCATGCACTACGGCCAGCGCCATTCGAATCTGGTGGACATCTTTGAGGCATCGCCACGCAACGAACCCATACGCGAGCTGACACTGAGCCAGAAGACCGCCTCGCTCTACCTGGCCACAGATCATCAGGTGAAGCAAATCGATCTGGCCATGTGTGCACGACGCTACGACAGCTGCTTCCGCTGTGTGGCCGATCCCTATTGTGGCTGGGACAAGGAGGTGAATGCGTGCCGTCCCTATCAGTTGGGTCTGCTGCAGGATGTGGCCAACGAGACCTCGGGCATCTGCGACACCAGTGTGCTGCGAAAGCGTGTCACCTCCTCCTATGGCCAGACACTGCATCTTAGTTGCTTTGTCAAGATGCCCGATGTGCTGAGGAAGAAACAGACGCGTTGGTATCATCATTCCACGGAGAAGGGACGGTAAGTGTGGCTGATGGCGCAGGTGTTTAGAGGGTTGGAGGGGAGTGTAATTTAATCCACAAATAAGTATGCCATAAAAGTGTCTTGGCTTGCTCCTTGGAGACCGTTGGCAGCTGCCTTAAAGATGCCGTGCAATGAAAATTGAAAGCAAATAATGAAATCGGAAGTGTAAGCGAAACTTTGGGCGGGAATGGGGGAGCGGAAGATGGAGCTGGCGTTGGCGTTGCCAATGCTGCGGTAAATTGACACTTTAAAATGCTGTTGAAGTCTGCTTTTTGGCGTTTACGCCAGTCCCAGTGCCAGTCCCAGTTCCGTTGCTCTGTGGCAGGAGTAATAGTCTCTCTGTAATGGAAAAAGTTTTCGCCGCGCTCGGGCGAAAGTTTCCCCGCATTTTATATTGATTTTTATTGTGCGTTTCCAATGAGACACTTTTCCACGCATTTCCCACCCAAAATGAAAATAGAAAATCTGCTTAACTTGCCGTCTTTCTCTCTCTCTCCCTCTCTGGCAGCTACGAGGTGCGCTACACGCCCACCAAATACATCGAGACAAACGAGGGCGGCCTCGTCCTGCTGGCCGTGAACGAGGGCGATGGCGGCCGATATGATAGCTACCTGGATGGCACACTGCTCTGCAGCTATGGCGTTACTGTCGATGCGCACAGGTGAGTCACGCTGCCTACCCTTTTTCCCTTCCCTCCCCCCCTTGGCTGGCAATTAAATTTACCGCCTTGGGGCGTCAAAATATCCGTTGTGCAATTAGAAAGTTGCGCGCATTTTGCTCAAAACTTTCGACTTTTGCATGTTCGCCTGCAAGTTCAATTTCCGATAACTTATTGTGCCCCCTTTCCCCACACTCTTCTCTCTCTCCCTCCCCCTTTTGGTATCTTCTTTCAGATGTTCGCCGCCATCGCAGAAACAGGACTACCAGAAGATCTACTCGCACTGGTGCAACGAGTTTGAGAAGTACAAATCGGCCATGAAGCAGTGGCAGGCCAAGCAGGAGGTAAGCGAGGACAGGGGGAAGAGCTTCAATTAAATTTGAATTCAACAACAGTTGGCGCAGCAGTGCTAGGGGCAGGGGAAGGGGGGTGTGGCAACTGTGGCAGCAGCTGCCGTTAATTGTTTTAATGAATTTCCCATGCAAATCGCCTAATTTCCATGTTATTTTTCCGTGGCATTCGTAATTAGAGAAATTATTCTTTGGTTTTTGAAATTTGTAGAGCGTGTGACCAATGCGAAAGGCAGGTGGAAGGCGGTAGCGTGACAGGGTAGCCAAGTGGGTTGGGTATGCCAGACTACAGTCTAGCAGAAATATCAAATGTGCTGTTCTGTGCATACTTAAAATTACTTTGAGTAATAATTACAG
The DNA here is from genome assembly GCA_018904165.1 of Zaprionus camerounensis. Classification (NCBI taxonomy): domain Eukaryota; kingdom Metazoa; phylum Arthropoda; class Insecta; order Diptera; family Drosophilidae; genus Zaprionus; species Zaprionus camerounensis. The sequence continues at coordinate 2,747,397 of JAEIFS010000037.1, forward strand.
GGTATTTTGTAGCGGTGCATACCACAAAGTATAATTTGGCATGCCAGATTGTCTGGCAGTGGCCCAAAAACATGTTTAAGATGTTTTAAGATACATAAATTAATGATTACAGGGTATTTTCTAGTCGTGAGTGATAATCACAGAGTATACACTTGTGGGGCATACCCAAGAAAATGTCAGATTGAACAACAAGTTCTCAGTAATGTTTTAACGATCACTTTAGAGACAGTTTACTATAAATTACAGGGTATTTTTTAGTCGAACAATCCCCACAGAGTGCTTTGATATGTCAGATTGTTGAACAGACACTCAAACAAACATTATATATACTCCATGTTATGTTAAGTAATAAATACAGGGTATTTTTACACAGGAGTAAAAGTTACAGGGTATTTTCATGCCGCGCATACCCCAGAATATGTCAGTTTGAAGAACAAGTTGTCGGCAGCATGTAAACTATACTCTAGAGCACGTTAAGTATAAATTACAGGGTATTTTTAGTCATGCTCACCTCAAAGTGTGCTTTAACGTGTTTCTTACTCTACTTTACCTCAACACAAACTCAATTCAAGCAAAGTTAGCACGCTACAGGGTATTCTTAAGGCTGTCAATAACGTTTGCAACTCTCACTCACCTCTGCCCTCTCATTAAACTCTACAGCAATGCGGCCTCAAGGACAAGACGTCGCCCAGCAGCAGCAGCAGCAGCGCCAGCGGCGGCAGCCACCAGGGCAAACATGTCAACGATGTCTTCAGCAACGACGCCCTCGTCTGACCCAGAAGTGAGTATACGACCCGTTGGCCAGGCCAGGCCAGGCCAGTGTGACTGGGCCAGGCCAGTGTGACTGTGCCCGTGCCTGTGCCTGTGTTTAGTGAGTACATTTCAAGCCCAGTGAATCCACATGAAATTCCGTATAATTCAAATGCAAAATACAAATAAAAATCAACCAATGTTGTTGCCTCCCCCTCTTCTCCACACTCTCTCTCTCTCTTACCCCCACCCACCTACCATGCTGCCCACTCACTCAGAGTACTTGTTCGGCACTGAGTTCCTGACGGCGGGCGTGCGCCCCAATTTCGGCCATCAATTGTACGTTATATTCACCTTCGTGTTTGTCCTGGCCGTGTGTACGACTAGCTTCTAGAACCCTCGCTAGTTGAAGTAAGTGTTGCGTTAGTTAGTGAGTTCCTACCCGTAGAGTAGACTCTACCCTACCAACCCCCCTGCCACTCCCTAGCAAACTGTGTACTAATGTAACTCTCACTTTGCTCTTCCATCTTCCACTTTCCTTCTCTCTTCTTGCAGACGGCAAGGCAACTGAAAATGGAAATGAGAAAATAGTTGATAACTACTAAAAGAAATGCAGCACCCAGAGGAGAGAGCAGTGACAAGAGCAGGAGGAGCCGAGCAACCAACTACAAAGACTGAAATTTTTAAGCTTTTGAAAGACAATATTTCGATATGTTTTCAATATGTTTTGCTTCATTTACAAACACACAAACTCACACACACACACACACACACTTGAAAAGAACAAATTGTAATTGTTTAGTGCTCTTCAATCCGAATATAAAACGAACAGAACAACAAGAGCAAGTGAGGAGTAAACGTTAAAAGTTACTAGCAAAAGGATCCTGCCATAATGAGAAATGGAAATTACGGTTTTACATAGCACAGAGTCTCTATTTCTATTTGTAATTCTATTCTATTTCTATTACGATCGAAGGGGAATCAGAAGAAATTATTATGCTAAGACTAACTTACTCAAGTACTCAAGTAAATCTAATGGCGCAAACAAAAATCAACCACCTACAACACGAGACAGAACGAGAGTTGAGCTCAACGAATTTTTCACCTTGGTTTGTGTATATGTTTTCTCGATTTATCAGTTCGATTTGGCAAATACATAACTAACTACTTACTATATACAACTGCAGAAGAAGAAAGAAGAGAGAGAAAGAGAAGAGGCGCGTCGCTTGGCCAAGGGGGGCGAAAGAACAGATCTTAAACGAATTTGTATATTAACTAGCAATATTTGTTCGATAATTCTAGTATTAGTTTTATGCCTAGCTATAGATCATAGTTAATCAATACACGATAATCGATAACAAATATCTGACAAATAGTTTAACGATAAACTGAAACATTCTGGCGTACATTGTATTTTATAGAAACAAAATTTCCAATATATTGCCAATACAATCTGGGGACTTGCATCTCTAGTTTCAGGTCAGTTTTGTATATAATACCAATACATATATATATAGCGATGCTTCAGTTCTGTACTCTATATAAAGAAAGTGCTCCAAATAGCAGTTAAAATTGTGGAATTTTGATTTGAACAAGTTTTTACGGCTAAAAAGGACACGCTGACGGCATTCTGGCCGTGCTTGTATAGATAGCGCGTTAGCCAGATGTTTACTATAAGCAATATATATGCATACACATAGTTACTGCATTGAGACCAACATGCTCACATACACACACACAAACACAAACACATATAGCATTTAGTATGTATACGTATATTTAACCTTAGCCTAAGTAAGTTGGTGTGGCAAATACATTTTAGCAATGTTTCAAGTACTCAGACATAAGTGAGAATTCATTACATCTAGAAACAGCCCTAGACCCCGCCCCATTCCATTGAGAATTCCACACCCACAACCACAAGAACAACATGAACACGATGCACAAATGTATCTAACCTAGAAACTGCCATCAAATATTGAAATGTTTTGCAACAAACATGGAAAACAAAACGCTTCTCTGAACAGTTACGGCCACGGCAAATGGTCTCTCAATCGTCGATGAAGAAGAAAAGAAAGGAGGATAAGCCCAAGTACATACGTATGTAGATGCCCCATATATAGCCGTATATATAGCATATACTATATATACATATGTACTTATCTTAGTCTTATACAGTATGCGTAAATTAATGAAATATTTTTCTAACGGTTTTCTCAAGTAAACAAACAAAAAAAAGCAACAAAATTTTAATGTTTCCATTTAGAGAAAAATAACAAAAGATGAAAAACTTTTAGCTTACGATTGTATGCATTGTAAATGAACTACTTATAAATCTATACATACTATATATACATATATATATATTCATATACCGTATTTTGTCAGCTAACTAACGCTCTGAGCTTCTAACTTGATCCACAAGTTTCTTTTGCTTTTCGTAGTTGTTTTTCGTTATGGATTTATTGTAAATAATTCAAGGATTATGTGAAATGTTTTGTATGACAATCACATGATGTTGAGCGAATAAAACTAATCTATGTATGACGATGAGGGCGATCCATAAACGAAGCCTAAATTGCGGCAATTGGTCGAAGGTATAAGAAACCCAAAACCGATAAACCTAATTACAAATCTAACATAAACACAACATATAGTACATATATATACACACACACACGCATATAAGTACGTACTCAATATAGTTAAAATAGTGTAATAACAAAAGATCCTTGTAAAAATGAACTAAAACGATAAACGATAAAGTTAATCTCAGCAACCGTTTTACAAAGTATTCAAACAATAAAAACAAAAAACATAATTCGCGCTTGAAATACATTCGCATAGAGTATGTACGTGTACGAGATACAGTTTTCTGTCTATGATAAACTTATATAAAATAACAAGAAGAACACTTGGAGAATCAGTGAGAGCCAGCAAGAGCTGCCCCAAGGAGAGAAACGCATCATGAGCTATCTTAATATTTCATAACAAGTAACATATAATATTAACAAATTATGAAAACTTACAATTAAACAAAAGAACTTAGCTGTAAACATAAATGAAAAGAAAAATGCAGTAAATAAATGTGATAAGATTCTTTAATAGAAAAAAAAAACACCTTTATCTTTCTTTTCTTTTCTTTATCTTTATGGGCAGGCAGAATTGTGTGTAGTAGAGTTTATTGAGCGCAACGAACTGGCACTACACTAATTTACTCACTATCGCAAGCTGCTTAAAGATACTTCAAGATACTTTGCCACAAACTTTACCTATGCCTTAACCGTTACTGTTACCTCTGCCGGTACCTGCAGCATCAGTTGCGCATTGTCTCGGGGGCTCAAGTCGAAGAAATATTGAGCTATCACAGCTGGTGCCGCTCGCCATGGCGAACTTGGCTATGCAAGGGGTTGGAAAAAGGTCCTAAGTACACTTCTGTGTGCTGCGTATTTGTTTATACTCGTATATGCAGTTAATAGAGGTGAATATATTTCAGGCTCTTGGCAACATCTTTATTGTGGCAGTTTGCTTTAAGAGTAGCAAAATAGAACTTAAGGAAGTAAGTACAAATACAATTGTCATAAAGGCAAGGCAGAAGTAACTTGCAGAGGTATTATTATGAGTAAGTATGTATAATTATTATATAAAAAGGAACTTGAATATAAAGTGTATTCACTATTTTTTGGTAAGTTCCCTTGGGAAACTATATTTAAATTGATTTTAATACTTATTTCGACATACCTAGTCAGTGAAAAACAAAAAGAAGAGTTTAAACTAATAGCCTAGTCGATGGAACTATGTCTGCTTGTCTGTTCTTCTTTCCGAATGTCTGTATGAACACACAGATCTCAGCTATTACAAATTATAGAAACATAAAATTTGGCATGAAGTTTCCTGTACACCATACGCAGATAATGTTTAGTTCAAATGTTGTTTGCCACGCCCACCGCCCTCGCAAATCAATAATTTCATATTTCAATGCAATTTCTAAGCAAAGCATAAAAGATACAACTTTCTGACTTTGATATATACTTAGTTGATTATAATATCTACCTCTGCTCCAAATTTCATTTAAATCGGACAGTAAAAACGTGCCCCAAGTTTCTACACCATAAACCGAATGCCAAAGCAAAGATCGCTTACCTTTCTGAACAAATTACAAGTGTTTAAGGTTCACTAAGTTCAACTCATCACTTCTATAGTATATCTGCTAGCTTCGATATACATATGAATGAATGTATTTTCAATTAAGAAAGCCGCAACCTTTTGACCCCCGATTAATTAACGTAGGCAAAGGAATCGAATCGCAACGAATCGAGGAATCGCAATCGAGCTGTGATGCATTGGTGAATGGATGAATGAATGAAAAACCGTCGAAGGTGCATGGAGAATACGTTGGAGCTGTCAATGACAGGCATGAGCATACATGCACGCGCACGCACAGTCATGCATGCAATTTAATTCGTTTGGTTTTCCCATTGCGGCTTTGTTTTATACAATTTTCCGGTGGTTGTTTCAATTTATTACACAATCCAACTGCAATTGGGATTGTTGTTTTTAATAGTTCTGCAAGTCGACAACACAAATACACACACGCAGCCGCAGGTCAATAACACACACACACACACACATACAGGGCACGCTTCTGGGTTGACATGTGAAAATTGCATGCAGCTAATTGGCCACAGGCAGTATGACTAGACTACAATTGGGACTCCGTAAGGACTCGCTCGATGCGTGGCATGCCCCCATGCAATTCGTTTAATAATTGAACCGATAAATACAGGGTATAAACAGGGTATATACTGGTGGTTATTTGCAGCTCAGGTTAGTTCTTTTTCTTGTAGTAAGATGCCGACTCGGCGGTAGCAATGATTGGCCACGTGTCCAGGCAGTGGAATTCCGGCACCGCAGGTGCATACTGTGGCTTATACATCTTACTGGTAATATAGTCGAGATAGTTCTTTGGCTCGGGCCAGAGGGTGGCCTGGCCACGTCGAAAGGCGAGCGAGAAGACAGCATCGGCAATCTGCAGATTGACACAGGCAAGCTTTGTCAATTGCGGGAAGGTGTTTCGCATCAGCAGATCTGTGGGCCACACCATGGCGGCCAATCGATCGGCAGTTACCAGGAATACCTCGTCCGGCACTGTGGTCATGCCCGACAACATAATACCCTTCAGGAGGCCAGAGAGCAAGTAGATAGTGGAACAATAGCCTGGCTGATACCACTTATTGCCATACTTGAGCTTCTCCAACATACAACTCGTTGTCAAAATGCAGCGACCCTTGGTGTAGACAAACGCATCATCTGCTGTGCATTCCAAGTATTCGACCGGATGCGACATGGCAAAGATGATCGGATGCTCGGCAATGCGTTGCATGGCACGCAGCACGTCCTTGGTAAACTTACCGGGCTCATAGCCGCGTCCCACCAGCACATTGGGCTTAAGGCATTCGATTGCCTCCAGCAGTGTGGGCACCATGTGGTGATAATGCTGAAACTCTGTCATATGCTCGGCAATGGGCTGGCCACAGCGACCGTGGACAAGCAGGCCATGTTTGTCGCAGAACCAGATGTGCTGCCTGGCCTCGGCCTCGTTGAGGCCCAGGCGCTTCAGATAGGCCAGACAGAGTTTGGCCATGCCAATGTTGAAGGATGTGCAGCCATAGAAGAGGAAGCGATTATCCTTGAACGACAACTGTGTGATCTTGCCCGATGCCAGCACACTGGCCAAGCCGCAGGCGCCCAAGCCCTGCGTATCGATGTCAAAGAAACACTGACGCTGCCGATAGAGTTCCGTCAGCCTCAATGCTTTGCGTATTTCAAAGTCGCGCGTGTGAATGATGGTACGCGGCCCAAAGAGCCGCAATACAGCCAGTGTGAACTCCTCGAAGAATTCGGCAAACTCCTCGTCCGTGCAACGCTTCCGACGCAGCCCCAAATAGCTGGGATCATGGAGTAACTTCTCATTGTTGGTGCCCGCGTCCAAGCAGGCTGGCAGATAGCAATCGGGATTGAGGCCACCGAAAATGACATGAGGATAGCGACGAAATTGCACCCACGCTGTCCCATTAATGCCCTGATCGCCCAATGAGACCACCTCCTCACCATTGGTCACGCAAATGCAGCTTATTAAGTTGGGACACGGAAAATTCGAGAGCACGTCCAGTATGTGGCCACGATCCGTGATTGTTATATAAATGCATTCGTGACCCCTAAAGAATTTGCTAAATTTCCTGATAAAGTAAACCGACCCGGAGATGGCAAAGATTGACAAATATTCGGCTGGATATTTCGATAGCAGAGCATAGAAGAGCGTGCTATTGGAATTGCTCAAGTTCATAAGGAACAGATACTTAGCCAACATCTGGTTAACACTCTGCAAATAACTGTGATTCATCTCCACTTGCTGATCGAGGGTCATTACGCCCACTGGCATCCTGCCATGGATGCCAAGAATCTGTCGCTCACGGATCGAAAATGCGGACATCTTGTTGCTAGTGCGATCGGACAGTACCTGCTGGGCGCATACTGTGCTCGGCGACTCAGATGTGTCTTTGTTCCAGAATGTATCCCGCTCATGCGGCAGTCCCTCCAGCTTCACCATTCTGTCTTTGTCGCTCACGCATAGCATCTTTTCATTCTTTTTCTCCATATCGACTTCAGTTATTTCTGTGTGAGTGTAGAGTGCGAGCAAGAACGTGGGATATGACTGGATAGTTATATAGACTGTCGCTTTTTCTCTCATTTACAGGGAAGACAGGCCTGCTAAGTAGAAAAACTGAGTGAAACTAGGGACCAAGCTAGCTTAGTTCTTGCTTTCGCACTCTTTCTCTACATTTTCTTTTCTTGCAACTCTTTCTCGCAAGCCTTAAGAAAGTCATGAACATATGTGCATATTTATCTTCTTTTCACCTTACTAGTGGAAATAAATATAAGAAGAAAGAATAGTACCTTAATTGTTGTAAAATACTTATCTTTCTTTAGATTGCTTTATTTTTATATAACTATATAAATTATACAAAATTAGGTAAAGAACGTATTTCAATGCTGCGTGCGAAACTTTGCAAATTGTGAAGCCCTTGATTCTAGTGTTGCACAGTAGCTTCTTTTTCGATTAAAAAATACTGACTTTAAATCGATATCATAGGCACCAAATTGAGTAATAGCACGGCAGGGCTTCACATATTTTTATCGAATTCGTTCCATGTCTTTGCCGCCATCTTACGCTCGCTCTGATATTCTCTTTATTTATTTATATTTCACCCACATTTACATAAAACAGTAAGCATATATACAGTAGAACGGGTTCCTTTATTTCTTTCTCTTTTTCTTTCTCTTCTGTTAACATTGTATTCAAAGTCTCGATCCTTGCTGTTTATCTACATACATATATCCTCAACTTGTCTGTCTCCTTCTCTCTTTGTCTTTTTCTTTGTCTGCCTGTCTTGTTTAGTAGAATCAATGACAAAATATGACTGACGTAACCGTTTCCATACCTTTCTTGCCTTACCCTTTTAAACCTCGTACTTTTTGCTTCTCTGTGTTTCTTTTGTCTTTCTCTTTCTATCCATCTCTCTATATTTCAAATTCAACGAGAGCAACATCTGCAGATTGAAACTGGAGTCGCAGCCTGTTCTCTCTAGTTGTCTCCCTTTCTTCTGCCTGTCTCTCTTTACCTCTTTCTCTTTCTTTCACTCTCTCTGTGTCACTCTCTGCCTCAGTTAATGCACTCTGGCCACATTTAATTTGTACTCATTTGCATTTCGGGGCATTATGTAAATGTTGCCGGGCGCACTTTGTGGCGACCTCTCGCCACCGAAAAGTGACACCTCGCTGCGGGCAGCAGCCCCTCCTCCACTTCACTCCATCTCTCTCCCACCTCCCTCTTTGTCTATCACTTGAAATTTGATGCAAAATATCAACATAGCAAGAAGAACTTGCCCAAGACACAAGCGGACACCCGCAGCCGCAGCTCGCACACCTTTTATGCTAAATATCAGACAAGTTTGTCAGTCAGAGGGGGGCACAGAGATGGGGAGTAGGAGAGAGGGCTGGCCTGAGAACAGGCATTTTGCGGCGTGGCACAAGTGCACTTGGGCAGCGAAACTTAAGTGAAATGGCAACATTGTCCATGGAGAGAACAAGTGCGTCGCGTCGAGGCTGCCAGCTAAGCGGCTTAATTCCAGCGGGGGCACTGGCCGTGGGGGTTGCCAGAGGCAGGTGGGGGCGTGGCAATCGGTTAACATTGCGTTTTAAAATGCCATCAACCAAAAAAATAAATTTGCATGCGGCATGAAATGAAAGAAAAGCGACACAACTAATTCGCAGCAGGAAGTGAATGAAAAAAACTCATTCACAAATTCAATTAAGGTGGAGGGGTTGGAAAAAAGGGGCAGGAAGAGGCAGAGGAGCATTGAAGAGGGAGAGGGGCTTGAAGAGGAAGAGAGAGAGTGAGCGGGAGATGGGGAGGGATGGAAAGAGCACTGCGTCAAATGCTCATAATGAAATCAATTTTCAATCAATCGCTGCAACATGAATACATCAAAAGGCGACAAAGTGAACAAAATAAGAGGTAGAGAGAGAAGGGGAGAGAGAGAGAAATGGAGAGAGAGAGAGAAAGGGAGAGAGGAGTAAAGAGTGAGAGAAAGAGAGAGAGAGAAAGGCAGACAGCGCAGGGTAGAGACTACGCAGAGTGTCCCCTTCTGGCTCGCTTTATTTCCGTGCAAGCCAAACGGGCTTAACGGCATTTCCTTTCGGCTCTTTTTGTTGCGCTTTGTTTTGCCTGAAGTATGAGAGTGGTGGGTGGCAGAGAGGGCAGAGGGGGCGTGCCAGCAAGGCCTGCTGCGGCACATTTGCACTTTTCGGACATTAAAGGCAACACCATTTGAGCAGCAGCTTTCATTTCTCTTGTTCCTACGGATGTGCTGCAAATTGAATTTCTGCCACGGGACATATTAAATGATCGAAGCCGAAACCCAGAAACCCTTACCCCCTCCACTCGTACCTGCCCCTGACCCTGCCCCTACTCCTACTGGCCTACGGCTTTGGCGTTTTAACATAAAAATTGATGCCAGGCCAGGTGTAGGCAGAGAGCAAAAGGTAAAGACCATAAGGGGATACCATGCAAACAGTTCGTCTATATACAGTATATACGATATATATATGCGTTTTATACGCTATATATAGTTACCTCTGTGCCAGCACACACTCACACACACACCCATTGAGTTGCATCGACAAAAAATGTTTATGCGACGTTTATACAGCGCAATTTGAATATTTTATGGATGAAATTCGATTTGCCAGCCCCAGCTCCCTCTCCCTCTCTCTCTCTCCCCCTCTCTCTCTCTCTCTCCACTTGTGTCCGGCACGTTCACTAAAAACTTTTGCATATGGAAATTGATTTCCTTTGGTGTCATGCCTTACTTATGCATGCCAGTGTGTGTGTGTGTGAGCATTGGTCATTTTGCTGCCCAACTATTTTGACAGTTGTCAAGCGCATAAAAACAAAAGCAATTCGCACCTCCCCCCACACCCCCCCCTACTTGCCACGCCCCTCCTAAAATGCTTTTCATATATTTTTTGATAAATCCACAAAGAGAGAGGGAGAGAGAGCGGGGGTAAACTAAGCAATTTATATGCAGCGTGCGTGGACAGCCATTGCCATTATCATTACGCATACGACGCGTGGTACAAATTGCACTGAAATTGATATTTTTGCGCAGGTTTTTATGTGGATTATTAATACTATAGACGACGCAAAGGGTAGCTCAAGTGTGTAGGCAAGTCGGCGTGGCAGCGTTGCAACATTGCATGCCTCCGGGGTATGTGTTGCCACCTTCTTTCTATGCCGCCAGTGCCGCGAGCAGCAACGTGAATTATTCAACGATTGTTGCAGCAGAGTCTCTTTTTTGTGCACTGTCTATATAGAGTATATTGAAAGCACTGTTAGAGCTGATCGAATGATAGAAAATAGCGACACAAAAGCCACCGCAAGCGCAGCCTTTGATTAAATTATATTATACGAAAAAGTTCTATAAAGTGAGTGAGAGAGGCAGGAATGTAGGTAGGGGGTGTGGCACAGGTTGACCGCTTTGCAATGCCCCACGGTGCAGTTTGCTGTATTTTTTATTGAAATATTTTCAAATTTATTTGCCACCTCGGGGTCCGTTCTCGTATACGAATTAACAATTCGATAATTTACGATGCAAATTGCGCGAAATGACAAATGCCCCGAGGCCTGTCACAAAACTGGAGCATGATTAACTGACACAAGTGGAGGGGGAGGAAGATGGCAAGATAGATAGAGCTGCTCTCCTATAAATGTCACATGAGTCGCGTAGTTTTTCACTGACCCCCTCCACTTTTCCCCACTCTGCCAAAAACTCGTTCAAAGCGAAAAAAAAGTCTTAAATAAAAAATTTATAAGCTTAATAAAACTGGTGCGCGCTAAAGTCGCACGACTTTTCGATTCCTTTTGCCGTGTTTGGCACCCCACACACACATACACACACACACACACAGCTGCACAAAGGAGAAACTTTGAAATCGGCAGCTACGTGCGTCAAAGCCAAAAAGCGCCAAGTTTATATCGTTGTTGCTTTTACTTTGCAACTTCAAAAGACTTTTAGCTTATTTCTTGTACGTCTTTGCTATTTATTCTTCGTATATGTATTTGTATATACCCTGTACGAGTGGTGAGTAACTGTGCCCAGCATGGGGTGGGAAGTCTGTTTGATTTTAGAAGGGAGAAGAATACTTTTGTACAAACTCACAGATCTCAAGAGCGGCTCGAGGTAGAGTCAGCAAATTTGCCATGTAGATAGCTCTGTATTATATGCAGCTATTGATTAGATTACATTTCATATAAACCTTATATCTATGCCAAATATGCCGTAACAGTTTATATGATTAGTTGTAAGGATATTACTATTTAGACAATAAATATGCATAGAAGATGAAACTTTTAAACTTATCTACAAATTTGATGATCATTATTAGTATGCTGCAGATGCTCCATTTATTATTTCTATATTATTACTATAGATAATATATTTCTCTATCCTATAGGATATACGAGTATTTAAGCTGAACTCTAGACATGCCAAGCTGTAATACTCGCAAGATTTGCGACCATTAAAAATGTTCAGAGGAGGTGTGTATAAACTCAGTGAAAATGTATGTTACAGGCAGAAGTAGGCGTGGCAGACCCTACAAAGCAAATATATTCTTGAGCAGGATCACTAGCCGAGTTGATTGAACCATGAACCAGTCTGTCTAATTGTTTGTCTGTCTGTCTGTCTGTATGAACACACAGATCTCAGTTATTAGAAGAGCTAAACACACCAAATTTAGCATGAAGTTTTCTGTATACGTACCATATGCAGCTAAAGTATATTTCAAATGTTGGTTGCCACGCCTACCTTCTTAGCAAATCAATAATATAAATTTTAAATTAATTTTGTAAGCAATGTATAAGAGTTACACTTTTCTGACTTGAATATATGCCTAGCTGACTATAATATCTACCTATCCTCTAAATTTCAATCCGATCGAAAAATAAACACAGAAGTTATACAAGTCAGCTTAGTGCTCAAAGGGCTGCCTGCTCCTATTGGTATGCTGTAGCTTTTGTGGGCGTGCCTGCACATGTGGAGAGAGTGTAGGAAAGCAGTAAGTGGCAGCAGACTCTGTCTTTGATAATTGTGAGTGTGTTTTCAATGCTTTTTTTCGAAACGGTTTAAAGGGTATCTTTATCTCGTGCTCGCTCTACTATAGCTGGTTTTCTACATTTTACACACTACCTCCTCTTCCTCCTGGCATACCCTCTTCCCCTGCAGTACACATGCTAGTGGCCCATTTAACCGAGTGTTTTCGGAATTTAACAACTAAATATTTAATTTAGCTGGGCGCGCACAATGCGAAAACGAACTGTAGAATGCGCCGTTATGTTTGCTGCAATAATCAAAGCGAAATCACAATAAATATTACGGCGAATTGGCGCTGAATTGGCGTAATTAACTTGTTGCACGCACAGAAAGAGGGGGAAGGAGTTGGAGAGGGAAGCAAGGCCAGTTTGTAGGTGGCAATCTAATCGCATGTATCCGGCAAATAATTCTATGCCACATGAGGCAAGCAGGCGCCTTATTTGTGCGGCAAATTAAAGAGAGCATAAACACGAAATCGTACTCGGAATCGCAATGGGAATGGGAACGGGAAACCGGACACGGATGCGGACGCAATCGCGGGGCATGCAACTTGCAGAAGCCGCACACATAAAAATTGTTAACGGAAGCGAAAATTAATTAAAGCCACGAAACAGGGGGAAAGCACGCGCTGGCACGCAACGCAAGTGCTGCCCAGTTGGCAGGCCAAGCTGGGCGCAAGTGGGCGTGGCTGGGCTTCTGCTGCTGCTTTAAAATCAAAATATGAACAGCTCGCGCGAGAACCGTTACGCGCTTTTAGACGTGCTCAAATATTTGCCAAACGTGTCAAAAGCGTAGCAAACTTTGCGCTCGAAAGCATCGGGTTCGCTTCGCTCTGTTCCCACTTCTAACCCAGTCCTCCTCTGCCCCTGCCCCCCTGCTTCGCTCTATGATTGAACATTGTGCCAGTGCAGGTGTGTGTGGGGCGGGACAAAGAGGGGCAGCCATGTCACTGGGCCAGAGCACGAGCCATGCGGCCTGAAGTCCTGTGTGCGCGGTCAGGCAAATAAATGATAAACAGATCGTCGAACGAACGTCCTCATCGTACTCTCACTGTTGCAATGCCAGAAACATGAAAAAAAACATGAATATTTTCAAAACATTTTACCGCTGACAGGCCAACAACAGCAATAACAACAACAACAACAAAAGTGACAACAGGCACAACCAAAGTTGTCGATTTTGTGGTAGTCAGCGCGGTTTGTTTTTATGACCAAAATCAAAGTTCATCTTATCGCGGCTCTGCCCATCCCTGGGCAGTTGATGAGGGAGTGTCAGTCGGACAGTCAGTTAGCATACTATATAAGCAAAATAGATGGAAGGGAATATTAAAGATACTCTTCTGCAGAGCAACAGTAAGGGGAGGCAAGTAAAACTTTGAGTTGGAACAGAAAAATTAAACATTTAAATAAATGTGTGCTATTTTTTGCACTTATATTATTTGTTCTATATAAATAAATTAATCTGTTATAAGTAACGAACATAAACAATACTTGTCATAGAAAAATATTTGTAATTATTTAACTGAACGTAGTCAACTCAGCGCTGATAGGGAGACAAGTCAAACTTTGAATTGCATTAGAAAATTAAAATATTTAAATAGATTTCTGCTCTTTTCTTTACTTCCATTATTTTTTCTATATTAATTAAGATTTAAATTAGCAATAAAAAATATAAACAACATATTTTCATATAGAAATATTTTTTATTATTTTACTGAACATTGCCAACTCAGTGCTGTAAGTGTCAGACGGCACCATGCAGATGTCGCACTTCAAAGAAATTAAGTTTAATTAGTTTACTTCATTTCTTTAAATTACTTAATTTTCTCAAGTTAATTAAGATGTTTACTGCAAGTAAAAATTAAGTATAGCTTGTCTACATTTCAGAATTATTTTTAATACGTTTTTTCTTTACACAGCCAACAGCAGACGGCGCACTTAAAGATGTTGCTCCGGAGACTTGGCAAACAAACCCATTTGGCAGTGTGCTACAGAGGCTACACATAATTAAAAGTACCCCGAAAACTCAGCTTGGCCAGCAGCAACATCTACAATAGCAACAGCAACAACGACAAGTTGCAGATTAAAAACAAAAATCTGGCAAGTCGCAGCCGAGTCGACAACTAGGAAAATGCGCGCGCAAGCAGTTTTGCTCGGTTGCCAGGACAAGTTAATTTATGGCAGTCAGTGAACCAGGCAGATAGCAAAGCAACAACAACAACTAGAGAGGCAGCAGCAATAACAAGAACTGGTGGCAAGTGAGTGAAGCAGACAACAGACAAGTCAAATGGCGGCTCGTCGCGCTTGTTGTAACTGCGCCTGAAACTGCTTTTTATTTTCCGTATGTTTGTTTTATTTTTTATGTTGTAATTTGCCCGCTTTGGCGCATTGTTGTTGCTGCGCAAAACTTTTGCTAATTTGCGGTAATGTTAATGCTGAACTTTGCAGGAAAATTAGTCAAGTTGTGGCGCGTCGCGGATTAAGGCGCAATGTTACGCCAAAGTGTTAAGTTGGAAATAAATGTTGACACTTGCGGTAAAATGCGAGAGTTGCTTGTGCTTGTGCTGTGCCGCGCACAACATAAACAAAAGCGTACCGAACGGGGCCCCCTTTCCCTCTCTCTGCACTCACTCTCTACCACTTCCTGTTCACATACTTGCGGGCCATGAAATTAAGTTCGCCCCTGAAAGTATGCAACGCCAGCGGAGGCACAGCTGTCGCAGGTGCGCGAAAGTTGCAAACCACCAAGCGCTGCCCTCTGCCCTTGCTCTGCTCTCACTCTCTCTCTCTTTCTCTTCCCGCTGGACTGCAGTTAATTATGAGCAAGTTGGCCATAACCGCAACACTTGCCGCTGCTGCTGCCAGACGTTCCTTAGGCCGGCGCAGCTATGCGTGGCTGCCAAAGTATTTTCGTGCGGCGAAATTAATTTATAAGTTTCCACTCGAACTTTGTCCTGCTCGGGCCGTTGCACGTTGGACCAGGTGTCATATGTTATGGAGGGGAGTTTCCACTTGGCATATTTAGCTAAAAAATCAGCCACGCCTACCCCCAGCTGCCGCCTACCTTGCCCCCACACAGCGATTACAATTATTGGTTTGTTCGCAGACAATTTACAAGCAGCGACAGGCAGAGCGGGGCAGGGGCTGCCTGGCTGGGCTTGTAATAAATCAAACCAAGTGAATAAATCATAACTGTGCGCACAAACACACAGGCACACACACACACACAGGCACACACACACACACTGAGACACACATACAGGGGGAGAGACTGAGGGAAAGTGAGCGCGAACGACGACATGAAATAATGACATGAAAATTGACAATTTTATTCCTACTTAACTTGCTGAATGAATGAATGAATATATCAAGCGAGTGCGGGTGTGTGTGTGAGTGTGTGTGCGGGTGTGCGTGTGTGTTTGTGGGTATTTTATGCAGAGTTTGACATGCCAGCGAATTGAAGCTCGGCTTGACTGACAGCTCCACTGAGTGACTAACTGAGTGAGATACTGTAACAGCTGTCAAAGTGTGAATGACGCACAGATTGACACACACACAGGCAGAAACACAGGCAGAGACACAGGCACACACTCTGCCACAAATACAGGCACACACTCTGCCACACAGTCTCCACCTCCCTCTCTCTCTCCCTCCCTCCTGGCATAATGCATTGGTCAAGCGCCTCGGGCCTCGCATGCTTTATTGCCCAAATCGAATTGTTTTCGCCGCTCGACAAGCGCGATAAGCACAGATAAATTTCGAGCATAATTTATAGAGCGTATATAAATCAATTGGGGCAACCAAAACTGCAACCGCGGCGCCCACGCCACATCTCGTGACACCGACGCACGCTTTGTTCGCAGTCAATTAAATAATCGCCGCCGCAATCAAAGCCCGCGCGAGAAGTCTACAGTTGGTGCGAGAAGTCTCCACTGCTGGGTGGACTACACGGCCGCAGCTTCATGCGACAGTCATAAAATGTATCTGCTGCGTATCGCCTCGCTGTGCCTCGCACTAGTTGCCACCGCTGCCCCACTGCCTGTGCCACATGGCAAAGGGGAAGAGATTGTCTTGGTGGAGGATCTGGTGAGCGAGCAGCAGTCCAATGTGGCACTGATAACCCTGAGCGAGTCTGGCTCCAGTGAGGAGCAGCAGCAGGCCTCCGATGATCTGATCTTTCCCACGCACAAAGCGCTAGCGCCAGCGCCAGCGCCAGCACCAATTACAAAAGACTCCTCGCACTCTGAGGAAGTTGAAGATGAGGAGGATGTGGAGGAGGAGCTGCGTGCTGTGCCTCCCGTCGATATGAGTGCATTCCTGGCACTCATACCTACACAACAGGTGCAGGCAGTGGTGAACAAGTACTACGAGCAGGACAGGGAGGTGCAACGTGCCTATGTCTACTTGCGCAGCGAGCAGTTCATGCAGCAGTGGCAGAAGCAGCTGCAACTACCCGAGCTGCAGGCATTTCTAAGGTATTTCAATGCCAGCGGACTGGATCTGCTCAAGCTGGGCAAGGCAATTAAGCTGGCCATCTTGCCCAGTCGCAATCCTTACGAGGGACAGGATCTGGACAAGGTGTGGGCGGGTGAGTAGGGAGGGGGGAGTAACTTGCCAACAAGTCTTTGCATAACTTTGCCTCGCTTAATTGCATATTTCACAAGTTATTGATGCCAGGCTGCCCCCCTTCTTCTCTGCCCTTCTTTGCAGAACTCACCTCGCTGCCTGCCCCCTCGGCACAGGGAGAGCAACAGCTAAATGGGCTGCAGGGACTGGTGGACAGTGTGCTGGAGGCGCTGCCACAGGATCAGATGCTGGCCACCTTCTTCGATAAGATCGAGGCAGATCAACAGTTCTCCAAACTGATCGATAGCATTGGCACGCCCAAGTTTTCTAGAATATTGCAGAATCTGCAGGTAAGTTGGAGACTCTGCCCCTGCCCCTGCCCCTGAATCTGCCTCTGTCTCTGTCCCTGCCCCTGTTCCTGCCTCTGCCTCTACCTCTGCCCCCGCCATGCCTCAGTTGTGGCACGTCTGCACTTTTCAACAATATTTTAAACAATTACAGAGGTGTAGGCATAGCTGAAGGTATAGGCTAGGCATATAGGTATAGGGTATATGTATGTGTAATGGAAACAACAGTTTGCAATCGTCAGGCCACCGCGGCGGCCTCAGCCAAATAATTTTGCAGCGCGACGTGAGGGAAATTTCTTAGCAGCATTTTACGGCGCCTTCAGATGCTTTATTACCTTGTTGGGTATACAGCTGCGCCCACTATATAAGTGTATATATAGACATATACATACGTTGCCCCGTATACAAATCAACTTCCGGCGGTTGCCCAACAAACTGTACTTTAAAGCTACCCCCTCTCTCTCTCTCTCGCTCTCTCTTCCCCTCTCCCTCTCTTGACTCTCTCCTACTGCTTCTAATTGGCAATTGAGCTGCGCTACGTGCTGTCCATATTTATGAAACGAGCCGAGGAAAGCATCGCCGCGACCGGAGATGGCAAAGAGCAGAACGCGTGTGTTTTTCCAAATGTTTTCCTTATTTCCCGGCGTAGCCAATTTATGTTTATGTGTGAAAATATGCCAATTGATTTGGCCCAAATGACGGCGTCGGCCTCGCACAATAATTGAAAACAACCTGAGACGGCAAAGCACTCAAAGGGAACCGCAATAAAACAAGCTGCAGAGTAGGATAAAGGGAGGGAAGGTAGGTAAGAGAGGGGGATAGGTAGAGTCTGGCTGCCTCAGGGATATTGTATTTAATTCGACAGCATCGAAATGGAATTCCAATTGACTTCTAATAACATTTTAAATCTCGTCTCACTTACTGCAAATGGTTTCGCGGCAAATCTGAAAGAAAATGTAGACTTTCGTAGAGTGGGTAAGAGGTGTTTGTAGAAAAGGAGACTGAATCATGAATATATGCATATATAGTATATATATTTGTAAATATTACAATACATACGATTAACTAAAGAATTTACTACAATTTCTTCTTGGCTTTTATATTATTGTATTATATTTGCTTAATGATTTTATTCCCTTCTAGTTCTGGCTAGAGTTGCTTGCAGAAACAGATGCTGATGCATAGATATATAGACAAATAGTATATATATTTCTATATATATTATATATTTCTAAAGATTACATAAAGTTATCCAAAGAATTCGCTGAAATTTCTTGTTGAGTTTTATTATATGCACTGAACAATCTCATTTCCTTTTTATTCTTTTCAATCATCTCTCTTTCTTTGTTCACAGAACTCCAAATCACTGCGTCTTCAGATTGAGCACATGCAGAGTCTACACTTTAACATCAATCACATTGTAGATTCACTGAAGTCATACTTCTTTCTGTCCGGTTTCTAAGAAACTGATGTGCTTGAAGAAATCTTGTCAAGAAGTCTAAAGAAGTAAAAATGTTCTTTAAGCAACCTTTGAGAACTTGTAAAGAAATCTACGGAATTTAAGAAGTTCTTGAAGAAACCTTCTGCGAACCTGTAAAGAAATCTAAGGAACCTAAGATGTGCTTGACGAAATTGAAATTGTAATGATGTAATAATAATGATGCTTTTCATGTCAGAAACAAGACTTTTCATGAAAAAAGGGGGTGTTACTACGAAGATAAATGACTATTTATTATTGAAACCCTATACATAGAGAGAGTTCATCTACTTAGTACATCGTGTACTATCGTATATCTACAGGAAATCAGTTTTAGTGCGAAAATCAGGTAATCAAAATGGGTTCAGCATATGAAGGGAATCAGTCACTCGACCGCATGGCAGAATTGAGTAAGCTACGCACTTCCTATAGAGACCTGGCAACCTTAAGAACCTGTTTTTCGATTTCGAGCATATGCCAGGCAATTATTCAGTGCAACGTCCCGTGGGAATCGTGCACGGGCCATGGCCAAGTCTCCAAAGGAGAAAACGGCGCATATTAATAACGTTTTTGGGCAAGAGGAAAGTGAAGCTGGGTATGAGGCTGCAAAAAAGAGGGTTAAACGACGCAAAGGTGGTGGCTTTTGGTGCGTCAAAAGTTTATCTACGAAAAAAGTTGCAAAACTGGAGGCCAGTTGTTGTCTCCCTCCCACACTCCCGCTCTCTTTCACTCACTGTGTCTCTGATTTATGCCGCTTCGCTTGGCTGTGCCTGGGCTGGGCGCAACAGTTGCAACGCTCTCTCTCTCTCTCTCCCTCTCTTTATGTCGGCCTTTATTTGAATAAACTGAAACTTGTGATTTCGCAGCGAACAGAAAAAAGAAAGTTGAGAACTTTCTCGGTTAACTGATTTCTACACCGACACCTGCAGCGAGTTCTACGAAAAAATGCGCCTCCCTCCACACCCCAGGAGACTCATAATTTAGGTAGAGTATATCAATAAATTACGCATCCTGCTGCCAGCGCTTTTTAAAGTAGATAAAACGAATGCTGACTAAGAGAGAGAGACAGGGAGAGAGAGAGAGAGAGAGTGAGAGGCGAGTGAGTGTGTAAATGAAATTGTTGCCAGGCTGCTGCGCTACCCTTGACCGTACACGGGGTGAGTTGCGAGTTCCATGTCCAACCATAACTCAATGCGCTCCAATTGATTGCCCTTTGCCCCGTAAACATGCAGCACGACATAAGCTACGCGTCGTGCATCAGCTCCATTAATCAATTACAGACGCACCCTCTGACTACCCTCCAACTCCGCCTTCTTCTCCGCCTCCTCTGGCTGCACTGCTGGCTGTGCGACAATCACAACATGTCACACAAGTCACAAGTGTCTAAATTCAATCTGCAGCAGAGCAAGAAAAACACTACGAAAAGTCACCGCAGCACAGCGCACTGGGTAGCCCAGAATCCCCAACATCCCACAGTACCGAATCCGTCAATCACAATAGCAGGGCGGCACCTGGGGAAAACCACAGCTGGCTATACCCTGCATGTTATGAAGGGGAGACTGGAAGGTCTTTTGAGCATCTTCAAACATTTTTGACTATGGGTTCTTCAATAAAAATAGTTGAATCTCAGATTGTATAAAAGCTCGAGTAAGCAAATTTGGTATACATGTTCTTCCAACTACCAAGCAACTTGATGCATATTTTAAATAAAACAACATCTTAATTTTGGTAAATAATGGCATAAATATTCTTAAACTTTATATATCTCAGATTCTATATGAACTAAGATACTTAAAGTGTGAAAAGCTATACGTCTATAAAGTATCTTTCGATACACCGAATCTCGAGTTACACAAAAAATAGTCGATATCTCAGAGACTAATAGAAATAAACTAAGGAAATTTGGTACCCATATTTTAATACTACCCAGATATCTGAAGACGCTTTGAAAATTCAATCAACCCGTCATTAAGGCTAGTTATGGCTATAAACATACTTTTACTATACATAACTCAGGTTTCGTTTAAGTTAAAATATTATAATTTTGTACAGATATATAAAAACATTGTTTCTATCACTCCACCAAATCTTTTCCAAAGTGCCAAATAATCTCTCGAGTTACACAAAAAATAATCGATATCTCAAAGACTAAGTGGAATAAAGAAAGAAAATTTGATACTCGTATTCTTACGCTATCCAGATATCTGAAGACGCTTTGAAAATTTAACCAGCTAGCCATAAAGACTAGCTATGGCTAGAAACATACTTCTACTATACATAAATCAGGCATCGTTTAATAATAAAATGTTGTATAGATAAATATAAAGAATGTTTTTATCACTACACCAAATCATTTCCAAATCGCAACATAATCCCGTGACTTACACACAAATAAATTACTCGCAAAACGTGTTAGAATATTTCTCAGCCAACTGCGTTGAGTTTCTCAGTTGTAAATGACGTTGACTTCAATTTCTATAAAAACAACCTCAAAAAAATAAACTAAATTTCAGATTTCTTTTATAAACAAAAATTCATCTCTGAAAGACTAAAAAAAAAAGATAAATAGAACGCGTTTTAACCTGTTTTGATACCAGACATAAACTTTTATATCGACAACTAAATTAAGGTAGAGTAGAAGAAGAAAGCAGTCCCATGACGCTGGCAACGTTGCTGGAGAACACACCGACTTCCTTTCTCAACTCGGACGTGAGTGAGGCATCGCAGCAGCGGATGCTGCAAGTATGGTGGAGCCAAATCAAGAAGTGTCTACACTCGGATCTCTTGGCCTGCGATGCGCGTGTCTCGCTCTTTGTGGTCGCCGCAAAAAGTTATCATTACGCTGCGCTGCTGCGCCTGTTGCCCGACGAGCTGCAGAATATCGACATTATACTGGATGCGATTGTGAGTCTAGATCGCCTCGAAAGACTAAAGTGGCACACCTTCGACTGCAGCAAGCGCAACGTGCTGCTGTACTTGCTGCATACCGTGCTCGTGCGGCATGGCGAATGTGTCGCATTGGCCACATTGCAGCGCAGCGAGTACGGGGCGCTCTATGCGCGTCTCCAGATCCCGCCGCCAAAGCAGACACCCACGCAGATCTTCGTGGTGACGTCCAGCGCGGAGTGTCCGCATACGAGGACGTATGCGCAACTGCGCGAGAGGTCACCCGTTCGCTTGGGGTTCTATGGGGCGAGAGGATGGCTGGACGAGCTGTATGCCATGCTGACAGTGGGTCGCTTGCCCCTTGATGAGCCAATCGAATTGTTGCCCACTGTAGATGCCGTACTGCAGCAGTGCCCGCATGCCGCCTCATGGGGCGCCTCACGCTGTGGCGCCATGCTCAGCTGCGTTGCAGTCGTCGAGTACGTTGTGCCGCCAGAGGAGGAGTCTGCTCTATGCCCAGATCAGGGCAAGGTGACTGTGCGTGATGCCAACTGCATGCAGATCTCGCACCTGATGTTCTTCGGCACAAGTGTCGATAAGTACGAGAAGATGACTCTTGCCACTAAGGTGAGCAAAACCTTGAGCAAGCTCCAGCTGTATTGGAGAAGCATCTCAGGCTGGTTCGATGAAAACGGCAATCTGCTCTCAATGTGCGTATACGCAATGTGCTTCTTCTTCACCTCGCCAATTGGAAGCCAGGTGGTACAAAAGGTAGGGACGACGGGACTCTCTGCATTCAAGAAAGGATTTCTTCATATTTAATTCAAGGATTTCTTTAAATTTATTGTAGCCCCCTCTGCCTGCCGAGCGATTTGAACTATCGAATGATGTTATCGTACCATCGCTTATCGATTGCTCAGATCGCTCAGGCAGCGCGACGAGGCTTGTTGACAATGTTAGTGAATAAAGGCAAATCTATTTAAGATTTCAGTAAGTAAAAGGAAAAGGGGAAGAGGGAGACATAGAGGGGAAAAGATAGGGGTTGAAAGAGGATGTTAGGGCTCTGAACTATCGATAAATAGTGTCAGACTATTGCTTGTTGAAAATTCTAGTGAATAAAGACAGAGCTAGTTAAGAAGGTAGTAAATAAAAAGAGGAGGGGAAAGGGAGGATGAGAGGACAGTGCGTATGTGTTGCTAGAGGGTGTTACGGATCAGAACTATCGATAAATTGTATCAGACTATCGCTTGTTAAACAAGCTAGTAAATAAAGGCAGCTTGTTTCAAATGGAGTAAATGAGAGAGGGAATGAGAGAGAGAGATGAGAGTGCTAGAAGAGGGTGTTATAAAACTGAAACTATCGATAAATGGTATCAGACTATTGTTTTTTGAAAAATTCCAGTGAATAAAAACAAAGCTCGTGAAAAAGGCAGTAAATAAGACAGGGAGGGGAGGAACCGAGGGAAGTACGTAAGGTTTAGAAGAGGGTGTTATGTAACTGAACTATCGATAAATAGCGTCAACTATCGACTGTTAAAGATTTTATTGAACTGAGATAAAGCTAGTGAAAAAGTCAGTAAAGTATAAAAAAGGAAGAAAGGGAAGAGAGAGGGAAGTTAGTAAAAGTTGGAAGTATGTGTCATAGATGAGAACTATCGATAAATACTATCAAACTATCGCTCATCGATTGCTCAGATCTTTCAGAGTGTACAAAAGAGGCTTGTTCTAAACTCTAGAGAATAAAGACAAAAGCTAGCAGAAAGAAGGAGTAAATAAGAGAAAAAAGAGAAAAGAAGGGAGAGAGGGGGTGCGCAAGGGTTGCCAGAGTGTCTCTAGGGTGCGGGGTGTGCCCATAAATAACAACAATTTAGCATTACAAGTGACGCAGTAAAAATTTATATGCTCTCGCACATTTTCAATTTTCTGCAATTTTTCTCGCAATTGTTGTGAAAATTCCTTGCGGCCATTCGGTCAGATTTGACTGTATGTGTGTGCGAGTGTGCGTGTGTGTGCGAGACACATAAACTGACTGCAGGGCAGTCGACAGTCTGTGCCTGTAACTGAACTGGAACTGGAACTTGGGCATTATGTGTCGCCGGACACTTTTAGGGTCGCACAATTTAGCAGCTTTTCCTTTTGGCATTTTTTCTCAGTTCACTTTTTATGGCTGCCACAAGTATGTGCGAGCCAGTGAGTGCCACTGTGTGTGCCTCTGTGTGTGTGTGTGTGAGTGTGTGGCTTGGCATTTTTTACATATGCTTGTCTAGTTTGCTGCTGCTGGCTCAAGTTATGCAGAACATGCGGGTCACAACGCAGACTGACAAAGGCATTCGCGGCATACTCTGCTCTAAGCCATATTTCATTGCATTTACCAGTTGCAATTACCCCCCCCCCCACAGGCCAAAAAGCTATCAATTATCGAGCGCCTGAAGACACTGGGAACTATCATTATCTACTCCCCAGGGGGGGGGGGAGAGGAGTGAGAAGAATCGTCTTCACCCAGCCATTAATAAAGGCACACATCAAACTTGGCAGTGTCGCATAAAATTCAATTTCGTTGGCTTTTGTGCTGTGCTACAACTCTACAAAAAAAGGGCCACCCTGGCAACCCTCGTCGAGAGGTTTTTCACGCAGCTAAGCTGAATGCACATTAGCATGAGCCGCGCTACAGGTTGAAGTTGTAGAAAACAGAGAGAGAGGACAGCTGCAGGGAAGGTAGAGGAAAGTAAAGGGAAGAGAGGGAAGAGAGGAGAGAGCAGTGAAGAGAAGGAAGAGGGGCAGAGGGTAGAGGCAGTGACAGTGTCTGGGACTAGGTAGATGGTGGAGGAGTGGCACGCACTTAGTTGCCCCCGCATTGCACTCGAGCTGAAATCAAAATAAATGTCAACGCGGCTGTCACACAAAGCAAGCCAAACCGCCCCACAGTGTCACGCTGCCCTGCCCCTGCCCCCCTGCCCGGCACTGCCTTGCCCTTCTTCCCTGACTTACCCGCGTTTTTGGGGTCTAAGTTTTTGACTTCCTTAATGACAGTGCGGCAAAGCACAAGATGATGATGACAACAAACAGGGGAACACACAGCGACAACGACGTCATCAATGCCATCAGCATCAGTTGCCCCTTGCCACTCCCCCCA
This sequence comes from Zaprionus camerounensis, assembly GCA_018904165.1. Taxonomy (NCBI): domain Eukaryota; kingdom Metazoa; phylum Arthropoda; class Insecta; order Diptera; family Drosophilidae; genus Zaprionus; species Zaprionus camerounensis. Next base: position 2,772,268 of record JAEIFS010000037.1, read on the forward strand.
CCCCCTCCCCCACTCCCTCTTGATGATGCAATTTAAGAGCTTTTTCGCTTCCCCTTCGTCAGCGTGCCAGGGCCATTCTTCGTTTTGATAATCTAACAAAATTGATAAGGTGTGAAATTCTTGATTTTATTTTCTGCCTGCCTGGCTGCGCCCACAAAAAGCAAATGCTTTTTCTTGCCAATTTCTTTTGCACCCTTCTCTCTCTCTCATTCTCTCTCTCTTGCTTCCCTTTGATGTCTTTGATGAGGTGTTTGTTTAGTTTTTTTGATGTTGCGCATAAGAAGACGCCATTTTTGATATGATTCACGTTGATTCGCCGCGTCTATCACCTTTTGTCGGCGGCGTTTTTTTTCCCATTTACATTTTAAACGAAATTTAATCCAGTTTATGGCCGAGCAGCGATTTCTGCTCACTTTCTTCATCTCTTCCTCTCTCTGTCTCTTTTTCTTTCTTCTTTTTCTTCTGCTTTGAAATTTAAATAAACAAGGAAATTGACTTTGTAGCATAGATTCGCCTTAGTGCACGCTGAGAAAGTGTGCTTGATTTGTGTGTCAGCTCTGCAGATACCCTGTAATAAAAGAGTGAAGATGCAGGGAGTGCTGAAGTTGTGACAGGGTCTTATAACTGAATAGATTGTGGAGCATCTCTTTATCCATCGAAGTAAACCAATCCTTAGAACTGTAGTTCTCTTTGTCGTCTTAAATTCACAAAATAATAACAAGGTATATACAAATTTTAAGATTAAACTATAATAATGTAAATTTTTAATGTAATAAAATAATAATATAATGATGTATTTAAAATGTAATTTATATTTTCTTAATTTATTTAATAGAACTTAATAAGATTATAATGTTTACGATAATGATGATATAATATATCACATAATTTCATATAAATTTAAGGAACCATTATAAAGAGCCTGATTACCATTCCCTTTTCTTATCTTAACCAACTCTTGAGCTGAACATTATATAGATTAATTATAGAGAATACCCCAAACATTAACGTACTTTACTACATATAACATCGCATAATACCATAATCAAAAACCTCAATTCGAGGGTAACTACAAGTCACTATCATTAGCACAGTTTCGTTATGTGGGATTGCCATTTTTGCTGGACTATTTCTTTATACTTTTTTTGTACTTTATACAGGTTTTGTAGTGTTTCTTTTTTTGGGTGGAGTAAGGGAGGGTAGCCAACGCAGTGGAACATGCTTTCAGGCGTAATTATCGGCACGTCAATTGCACAAAGCGATGCAAAAATTGTTTAAACGTTGGTCAGCCATAAATTGATTTGTATGGCAAACGGACGATCCGCAGTCATCAGAGAGACTGTCGGCACAACAGGAGGGAGCTGCAAATGCTACTGCTCGTTGCCATTCGCAGTCGCATTTCGCAATTCGTTTGGCCCACAAAAAAGTAACGCACAAAGTTGGACAAAAAGAAAGAAAGGCACCAAAAAAAAAAAAAACTGGCAGAAGAACGAAAAATAGAGAAGCTGCTGGCGGCGATTGCTTTGAAATTGGCAGCAGATGCCGTTTGCAACGTGTGGCACAGTCATAGCCACAGCCAGGACAGGACAAGCCAGGCCAGCATGGGATTTCGTACGGTTGTTGCAGGAATTAACAACACTTTTTTCTAGTGTTTTTTCTCCTTGGCCAAAAGCCGCAAAAAGCGCTTTGCGAGTTGCCTCTGATGAGCTTAACTTGTGACAAAACTTTGTGCCGGTTCTTAAATCAATACCAGACGCAGCAGCTTGAACTTGTATTAGCCAACATAACGGTAAACTAGCGAGAGGTCTGGCAACCTCGAACATAATTTGCAATTTGGCAATCGAGTGACACGACGACGAGAAGGAGAGACACTCGCCTCATGCCCCAATGCTTGGTTGATTGTTTAATTATTGGAAATGCGCTCAAAGCGCTGCTCAATCTGACTGTGTCTGTGTGTGTGTGTGTACGGGGTGTGTGTGTGTGAGCAACCAATCAGTGCATCAGCAGCGAACGGGGATAAAGCGATAATGTGCTGCATGCTTGAAGTACCAAGGCACTGCTTAGTGACCACACAGAGAAAGAGGGAGAGAAAGGGTAAGAGAGAGGGAGAGAGATGGAGAGAGATGTACCCAATTGATGTACAGGGTATTGAGGGTAACCCTTGCACCGTTGCCCTGGCAGTGGACCTGGCACTGGTCATGGCAGCTCGTGTCGAGCAGATCAAAGTGCCCCTTTGAGTTCGGTTAAGTGCGCACCAAGGATAATGCCACAAAGGGCCAACGATGTGCCTCAACTGGCTCATCGATGTGTTCCCTGTGTTCCAATATTCAATTGAATTAGGAGTACTCTGGCCACACACACAAACACACACATCCCCACTCGACCACACTCTCAATTCCCGCTCAATCCTCCACTCTCAGTTTTAAAATACAAATCTAATGATTAAATATTCATTGCTTTGCCGCAAGCGTTGCGCATACGCCGCATTGGTTGCGCTGCCCAAGCGAAATTGCAATATTTGCACACATATTTAAATAGCAACCCTATCTGGGTCATGCGCCAAAGGGCAATTGCAGCTAACATTTTGATAGCGCAATTGCCCATGAAATTTTAAATCATTTTATTTTTTAATTAAATAATAATTACAAATCGTAATTACAAGTCGTTCTGCAGGTAGAAACTTGGATATTACCGGGAGATATATGTACGTGATAGAATGTTACATTTACATTTTTTATACATATTTGAGTATTTGAAACTATCAACTAGTTTTAATGTTTACTATATAATTTGCTTAACATATTTTAAGGAACATTCATTAACCTAAAATATATAGAGTCGTGTTTACCTTACATATCTTCTTATAATATATTTGAAATAACTAACGCAATATTTTAGATTTATATTAAGTATTTTTAGCTCATTGTAGAACTTCTAAGATTTTGCTTAATACTTAAACAAATTAACATTTAATTTTATTTTCAATCAACTTTGATTAACAAAAATATATTCAGATGTAGTAACCTTAGAAATTCCTTTATAATATGTATTGAATTATTATTATTAAAATTTGTTAGATATTTTAGAATATTTTTAGTTGAACAAATATTTTGTATAGTTTTCTTTAATACATGGAAAAAATATATATTTAATTTAACTAAATTTAAAATGAATTTTGATTGGCACAAATATATTAAACTGAAATAAACTGTGAAATTGCTTCATAACATATATAAATTAATTATTGTAAAATATTGTAATATATTCTACATATATTATAGATATTTTAGGCTAGTTTTAGTGCAACAAATATTTGTGAAAAATATTCCTTAATACATAAAACAAATTGAAACACTTTCCAGTTGTCCTTTAACTTTTAGCATCACTCTGCAGTCGAATGAAAATAAAACAAATATTCATATATATTCTAGTTGATTGAACAATGGTAAATGATATAGTAAATGCGACCATAAACGATGCCCGATAATGCCGTAACAATTTAAGCCCCGCTTCGCAGAGCATTTCGCATTGTTATTATCGGCGCAGTGGCGCGTGTTCTCCGGCTTTGGCCAAGAGGAAAACCGCGTGGCGTGGCCCGCATTTGGTGGCAGCTGCTGCTGACTTGTTGATTTTATATGCACATGCACAAGTATGTGTGTGTGTGTGTGTGTACTGGTGTATGTGTGCGTATCTGCATAGCATTTGCAACTGTTGATTTTGGGGCACGCAGAAATGCATAAAATCAAATTCAATTCAATTGAATCGAATTGAAGCGTGAATTATGCAACGCGTTGATAGGCGCGCTTATGTTATGTTCTTGTTGTTGTTGTTGCCACACACACACACACACACACAGATTGTCATTATGTTTGTTGTCCCACTGTGCAGTAAGTGGAAATGGGTTTGACAATTTTATTATATAAAAACATCACAAAAATTGCAATCGAATTAAATCTAATTGCAGAGCCTAAAATGTTGTCATAAATTTTACAAAAATTAACGCAAATTGCTAACAAAATCTAGTTAAGTTGCACGCAAAATGCAGAGAGATAAAGGAAGAGGGATGGGAAGTGAGAGGAGGAGCATGAGGTAGGAAAGGGAAAGAGACTGATGAGGCTGAACGTGCCAAAAGTTGAGGCAAAAACCGCGCAAAAGTTTCGCTGTATGCGCGATAATGTTGGCAGTTAACTTAATTTTGTCACATTTGACAACACGTTAAAACAACAGCCAAGCCACACAGGCAATGCGAGGGAGACAGGCAAAGAGAGGGAGGGAGGTAGAGAGAGAGGGAGAGAGAGTAGAGCAGACAGACAGAGTGTCAGGCAGGCAGAGAGTGGAAGGCAGAGCTTCGAAAAGTAGTAGAAGTTAGTGAAGTTCAGGCAGAAGATAAACAACAGCGCAGCGCGCAGACAAATGACTGACGCTGACGCACATGAAATGCACATTGCGACGACAGGTTAAAAACGCCAGCAACGCTGCAAAGTATGCAATACAAATTCAAGTCTGCCTCAGCCTCGACGTCGTCAGCTGCAGCAGCTGCAATGTAATTTGTGGCATAGTGCGTATTACGCGCATTACATACACACACATATACACACACACATGCACATGCAAGCACACACACACAGAGACTGGCGCTTGCTAAGTGGGTGAGTGATTCGCCAGACAACGCGACTTGAAGGCAAAAATGTTAAATGACGTTGCCAGCGACAGGCTGCGTGTGTGTGTGTGTGTGGTGTACGAGTGTGCCTGTGTGTTTGCCTGTGTGTATTATGCGCTGCGCTCAAATTGTTGCCAGGCTGCGGTTGCGTATATATTGCGTATACGATATGTGGCCACGGCGCAGTTCTTGCCACGCCTTCAACCACGCCGCCCCTACGCGTTATTTGCTTAAAGCGCGATTTTACCATTTTGGCTTGCGAGGCATTGTTGTTGCTCTTGTTGTTGTTGTGTTGTTGTTGTTGTTGCTGGCCTTGTTTACATATAAATATTCTATATGCGTGCATTTTATTTATGATTGCACAACGGACAACGGGCTACAACTCACTCATTGCACTCAGCCAAAGCCGGGTGAGCTTTTCCTTTCCCATCTGCCTTTCCCCTCTGCCTCTCCCTTTCCCTTCTGCCCCACCCCTCCCTACCTCCGCCATACTCCAACTGCTCTCCCCACACAGTGCCAAGCATTCACATTTTGATGGCATCATCTGCTCCTGGCGGCAATATTTATGTGAAAACAGTGCAGTCAGCTCTGCTGGCTCACCTCCTTCTCTACACCCCACTCCCCGTCCCCTATCAGACAGCAGCACCCCTTTCCCCCGGCACGCGTTGTTATTGCTTTTGCTGCACTTAAAAGCGATTAAATATAAATCAATATAAAAATTTGCATATGAAGCGGGTTTGTGTGGCATTGTGTGTGTGCCCCAGTGTGTATGTGTGGTGTGTGTGTGTGTGTGTGCGAGGGTATTGTGTATGTGTGCTTGTTACTGAATGCCAGTCACTTCTTTGCCAAGTAAATATGTGCAACATGCGATTGTTTATTACGTGCAAAAAGTGAGAATATTATTTATAATAAGGAAGGGAGAAGAGGGGAAAAGAGGGCAGCAGGGGTTAAATTAATCACACTGCAGTTTTATGCCGCAAATCACAGCTATTTGCTGCTGTTGTTTTCCAATAAAGGAACTTTACATATAAAGAGTGAACTAAGTTTGAGGTTATGTGCACTTTTAAGGAAACTAAGGTTACTTTTGTATGCTAGACAGATGCATTTTGAGAGAGAGAAACAATATAGTTTTAAATTGGATGATAAGAGAGAAACTATAAAGGAGTTGCACCCATAGGATACAGATCTATATGCATAAACCTATACAAATCTATAAATAGATGTATAGTATTAATATATATCTACATATATTTGTGTATATAAACACTATATGTATGATCATCTCTGAACATCATAAAATAATTAATGATTCCTATAGACAGAAAAGTCTTGAAAGAACAAATATAGTAAGTTTTAAAGCGACTGACCAGCAAAGGAATGCCAAGAAATTAAATGTCTTTATATAATATCATAGAACACAGATTCATAAGTAACATTGTTCCTTTATTAATAATAATTATAACTATATACATATTACACTTAACATATTATATAAGTATATTATTATATAAAATGTAATAATTTTAATTCTTAATTTTAATGTAAATTCGTTTCTCAGTCGACTGCCATTAAATAAATATCATATCAGTTCCAGTGATTTCTCTGTGATCAATCTTAATTTTATTGTATTAAGATGTGAGAATGAATATAAAGAATTAAATTTCTATATACCATAGATGACAGATTCACAAGTATCATCGTTCTTACATCCATAATCTATAAACATTAGCATATTATTGTTTTCTACGCATATATTTTCATATCATATCAAGTGATTTCTCTACAAATCAGATTCCTTTCATATTTCAAACCTTTTTATCTCCAAAACGATCCCTTATATCTACTTCTACTCAAAAATGCCCTTAACCTATGCAAATTTAGGCTTTCATCTCAAGCAAAATCTAATCAAATTTGGTTGTAATCATGAAATGGGCCTGAGCCTGAGCTTAACCCGACAATCGGCCAGAGACGTCTCTCTTTTTTATGGAATACTTAAGGCGCAGAACTTGCCAAATTTAATAAGTGGCATGCAGTTCCCCCCCTCCTTCCTCCTTCCCCCCTCTCTCTGTTAACTGCGCCTTTATCGCTCGTTCGCTTTTGTTCCTATATTACCGTTATGCGACTATAATCGTTGGGTTGGAGAAGGTTTTATTGGAAGGACACGCACATATGCAAATGTGCCATAAAAAGCGAAACATGTTGCGGCAATTGAAATATGGTGAGATTAGCTGGAGACGATGCCGCGACACGAGATGTGGCAAGCAACAGGGATGCAGAGGGATAAAGTAGGGCAAGGGGAGAAGAGAGAGAAGGCATGCAGATAGAAAGGGAAGGCAGACCCAAGGCGAAGGCAAAGTAAAGGTTGTTCTCTCTCTTGAGTTGACAGTGTCATCGAGCATGTCAAAACAAACAGCATTATATGCAAAATTCCACACACACAACACTCTACCTTCTACATGCCCCTCTCTCTCTTTCTCTCTTCTATACATCCCCCTCTCTCTCTCTCTTCCCCTTTCTCCATTCCCTCACTTCTTGCACGCCCTTGTCAGACAGGCATATTTTTAATGCGTTTATGCTAATCTCGTGGGTTTTAATGCGGCCAGCGTGTTAAATGTGCCAACCCAGCTGGACGAGGGGCGTTCGTTATGCTGGGAGACGGGGGCGTGGCATGCCTGTCAACACATTTCGCTGATTGCCATGTGTCTCCGTCGCTAGACAAGGCATACAAAGCGACAAGAGAATTTGCATAAATTGCGTTCAAGGCGAAGGCGCTGCCACTGCTCCCCCTCTACCCTCTTCCACTGCCCCTCTCCCTATTCACCACACTCAACTTGCAGCATCATTGTTGTACACCTACTGCCCCTGCTCAACTTTTTGCAATTACAGTGCTTCAGGTAATTATGTGGCCCATGGCACTGGCAGCTTCAAGTGCCCCCCGCCCACTTTGACTTGGCTGGGAATGTTGTGTAAAATTATGCATCGATGAAATTGAATGACGCAGCTGAATTTGACATGAAGTTTAAATTACTACACACACACAGGCACACACATACATAGAGGCACACACACACTGGCACACATGCCTTGCCATGCCTCGCTGCAGTCTGCAGACAAGAGCGTAGCGCATAATCAAGTGGCAACACGGACAGCGCAGCAAGGGTCAATGGGCAACGTGGCACAGGCAACAGCCAACAAAATTTGCAATCACCAAACGACACAACACTTGAGGCCACTAGGGAGCAGGGGGCAGGGTGCAGAGGGGGCGTGGCTCAGTGCCTAGCGACAAGGCACAGTGCGGTGAGGCGGCTAAATTTCAATTTCTGCCAAATTCATTTGCTGTCGCACATTTTCCTTTTGTGAGTATTAACAAGGCAAGGAGGGGGCAGGCAGAGGGGTAGAAGAGAGAGAATAGCAGAGAGAGTAAGTGAGTGGGAGAGAGTGAGGGAGAGAGAGAGAGAGAGAGGGCGAGCGTGGTTGCTGCCGCCAGCAAAGCGCACATTAGGCACGAAATTCTCAATTGAATTGGCCCTGATAATGACAACTTCATGCATTATGCGTGCCCCCACTGCCACAAAGCAAGGCAATAGTGCAGGGCAGGGGCAGGGGCAGGAGCAGAGGGGAGGGGCGAGGGTGCACTGAAAAACTTGACAATCTCGTTTGCCGGCCACAAATATGCGATTGCCTTGTTCCACTGCCAAAATGAATGAGCTCAGAGGCACGACAAGCTGACGAGCTGACAGAGCGCGCCATTTTGTGCACTTTTTCAGGCTGACAGCAGTGGCAGGTGAAGGGGCAGCAGAGGCAAGCCCGGCTGGCTGGCTGCCTGCCTGCCTGCCTGCCTGCCACGGGGCCAGTTGTCGCCGTGTAGTGAAAATTTTGCAAAAATCTACCAAACATTTCGTTAAACATGAATCGAGCAAGCGAGCCGTGTCTGCGCGCTTGCAGCATGTGGCATGCGGCACATGTGGCATGAACAGGCATGTGGCCAAGCTGTCTACTCTGCCTGCCCGCCTCGACTGACTTATGCATTCATCCATCCAACTAGGCAGGAGAGACTGAAGCCGAGGCTGCCCCGTGTGGTTCGCTTTTAATAAATTCATAAATATTTATATATGCAAAATTTTGGGGCAACTCTGGCAGCGTGCAACCGGGTCCAGGCCAGACCAAACTATTCAATTTCGGTTGGGGCAGCAGGCTAGCAAGGGTGAGCAGGGGGGGTGGGAGAGAGGGGGGGGAGAGTTTGGTAGTGAGAAAATGCTGATAGATTGATGCGGCATGTCACAGCGGCAGTTGCAGGCGGTTTTGCGGCAAGTGGCAAGTGGCAAGCGGCAAGCGGCACCATGGCAAGCCAAGGCGAGGCGAGAGGTGGAAGGCGCAGGCGGCAGGGGGGCGTGGCGTGTGCAATTTCCATATTTTGTGCCAGTGAATTATAAGTAAAGTTCCACAGCAACTTGCAGTGAAAGTAGTCGCAGCAGCAGTTGCTCTCGCAGTTGTTGTTGCTGTTGCTCCCTCTTGTTGTTGCTGTTGCTCCCTCTTGTTGTTGTTGCTGTACATGCAAATATGCGACTGGGAGTCGAAAGTCGAACTGCGACTGAGACGCCGTCGCCATTTTGTGTGGAGTTTTCAATCAACGCCTCGTCGTGCAAGGCACAAATCAAATTCGCATCGAAAGCAAAGCGAGGCGTATCAAAGATTTCAAAATTCGTTAGCTTGGGGGGGGTAGAAGGAAATTGAGGAAATGGTTGAAGGAGGAAGGAAGTAAAAGGGAGAAAGAGAAAAGAAAAAGAGAAAAGGGAAGACAGGTAAAAGAGGAGGGAAGGCAATGAAATAGATGGAAGAAGATTAACTGAAGGTACGTAGAGTAAAAGAAAGTTGAAGACAGGAGAAAGGTAGGGGAATGGAAGGAGAAAAGAAAGGGGAAACAAGAGAGAGGGAAGGCAGAAGAATGGTAGGATAAAGATAAGATGAAACGAGGAGGTAAGACAGGGGAAGAAAAGGGAGACGAGAAGTTAATGAGAAGACAGGGAAAACACAGAAGGAAGGAAGAGGAAAGGAAGAGGTAAGGACATGAAAAGGAAGAGGTAGGGATGGGGGAAAAAGGGAAAGCAGAAGAGAAGACAGTGGAAAAGAAGAAAGAAAGAGGGGAAGAAGCTTGAAGACAGGATAAATGGGAAAAGAAAGGAAATGGGAGTGAAGGATTGAAGGTGCAAAAAATCTTATCAGGGAAAAGGAAGGAGTGAGGTAGGGGGAAGAATGAGGAAAGGCAGAAGAAAGGAAATAAGTGGGAAACAAGAGAAAAGAAGGAGGAAAGAATGGTGAAGAAGTAGGAAGAGAAGTGCAAGTGCCAGAGGGGAATATAATACATAGAAGTAGAGGTAGAGGAGACTGCTAACTAAGAATGAAGAAAGGAGGCTAAAAAGCTGAAGATAGAGCAAAGACGGGAGCAAGAAAAGAGCAAGGAAGATTGAAGGAAGATGTAAATAAGGTGGAAGGAGTAAGAGGGAAAGAAGAGAAAGTGCAAGTGTCAAAGTGGTAAAGAACCCCTTCTTGAGTCTGAGTCTGCTAGCAAATGAGGAAAAAGAGGAGAAAGAAGATTAAATGAAAGAGGTAAGACTGGGAAAAGAAAGCAGCAAGGAAGTGGGAAAGAAGTCAGAAAAAAGAAGGAAGGAAAAAGGCGAGTGCGAGTGCATTGCAAGTAAGAGGAAAGGGGTAAGGAGAAGGGGTAGCTGTGTCAGCCATCTGGGGGTTGGCCAAATCAGAAACATGCGGTGCAAAGGCGTGTGACAGTCCAACAGTGTGTGTGACAGTCTGCGTGGGTGTCTATGTATGTGTGTGTGCATGCGTATGGCTGAGTGTGTGCCTGTGTATGTGTCTGAGTATGTCTGTGTGGGCGAGTGTGTGTGTGAGGCAACATTCCTATTTTAATCTTGTTTTTGAATACTCGTTAACTTGGCTTTTGTTATTCTTATTTTCATGCTTATTTGCATACGCTTTGCAGCAATCCCCCTCTAAGTACCCCTCCCCCCTCTCCACCATACCAAACTCCTATGTCAACATCAGTAACGCCCCCGCTGCCCCCCTCCTCTCACTGCTACGCCAGCGAAAATGATTTAAAATCAATTTATTCTTTTCTGTCCTTCTTATGTAAATCATTTTGCGACGCGGCACAGCAAAAAGTTTAATCTAAATAAATCAACTTGAGAGTGTAAAGCAGAGTGAGAGGGGGGGTGGGGGAGAGAGTGAGTGGTAGCGCTAGCTGAAGTGAGTGCTCGAATGAGTGGGCGAATGATTTGGGGATTTATTCACAAATTCGCAAACAAATTTTCACATCGACAACAAGTGCGAATTGCCCGCACTTTCTCAGCCTTCTCTTCCGTTCCTTCTCCTTCTCCTCGTCTTCTTTTACTTCCCGTTTTCTACTTGAAATATTGAGATTTATCAGCTTGATTCGCCTTGGACACTTGTCCCGCAATTTGTGCCAATTTCGCTGCGTTTGCGTTCGTTTTTAATTATGCAAACATTTCGCAATGACCGCGACATGAACTATTTATGCGCCCCAACAAAAGCCACTTTTAATATGCATAACTGCATTTAATAGCCTCTGAATATTTATGTGCAACACGGAAGAGCAGTACTCGACTCACTGATACCCAGCAGGTGCATTATAATGATCTACAATATGCTCATTTTGCAGGCATGGTTGGGTTGCTTACTGTTCCTATGCGCCTAGTGGCTTCAGTTCTAATTGTGAACATAGTTTAGTACTCGACGGGCAGATACCCATGAAGGTTTCTAATGAAGCGTATTTTATCTAGCTTATTTTTCAATTTCTCTAAAGGTTTCTCACTCGTTCCACTTGTGCCTCAATTAGTTTACACCGAATCTTCTATTCTGTTTCCAATCCTAGTTTTGGTCATAGTTCTAGTTCATTCTCTAGTTGAAGCCAAAGATATATACATATTATATTACTATTAAGCTTCGATTTTTCAACTATATTACTTTCAAAACTACAGTTCCATTTACAGTTAAAGTTGTACTACTAGTTTCCCTACAAACTTAACTTCTAGTTCCAGCTCATATATAACTTTGCAGTAGTTAAACTCAAGTTTCTGCTTAATTTAAGTTCCAGTTTTAAATCTTCAGTTTTAAAATACTAGGTACAAGGTTTAGTTTCAGTTTCACTTAAAATTTCCCTACAAATATTACTACTAGTACCTGCTCATATATAAGTTTCCACTTTACATTGTTAAGCTCAATCAAAGTTTCAGTTTAAGCTAAAGTTGAAATTCCTTTGCTCTAAACATCTAGATCTACTTCTATTACTTGTGACTATCCTTCTCACTCTTATTAAGTATTAGTCTCTCAGCAGTAGATACAACCCTATCAAACTGTAAAACTACAGGGCATATAAATAAACGAGTAAAAATAGCGAAACAAAGCTCGAACTGAATCTAACAAAATAACAACTCGACTGCATAACAAATCGTCATGAAATTTACATGCCATTTGCACAAATAAAAACAAATAAGATTTTCTTTTCACGTGGATTGTGATGAGGAAAGGGTTGAAAAATATCAAATTGCATAAATAACAAATTAAATTTAAATTTGCATTTGCATTTGCAATTTAATGAGCGTAATTTATGAACGTGTGAAAATCGCAAATTGTTCGAGGGACACCCGAGAGATGAAACTTTCTCGTTCTCTCTCTCTCTCACTCTGGGAAAACAATATAACTAATTAGAATGTAAAGTGCATTAAAAAAACCTTACCACAACTATAACAACAACAATTGGGATAGTAAACTAATTGTCTTCTTTAAGCACAGCGTAGTTCAAACAGTTTCTTTTTTCGAATTCTTTTGCCCATCAAGCGGATTTTTCTTTCAATAAGTTCGACCCGAAGTTTTGCCCCCGACAAGTTTCTAAGACAAAACATTTTGTTTAAAGCAAACTTTAGAATGACATTAATTAAAAATTACATGCTTTCAAAGATACATATTTTTTTCCTAGTTATTATAACAAGCTAATTAAAAGTTTCGCTCAAAGAAACTGAACCCGAAAAAAAAAAACTGAAAAAACCTGAAAAAAATAAAGAAAACTTAAGAACGAAACGAAGCAAGTGCGGTATTTAAAACTTATTAGTCAGTCGTCTGTTCTATGGCTTAAAAATCCATACTGAACTTTGGCTCAGAAAAAGTTTTGGCTCTACCAAAAAATATACTAACCAAATATGAGAAGGGACAAGCTACGTTGGGAGAGAGAGAGGGGAAATTGAAAATGTCGTGAAGTAGCTTTAAGTACACAACAAAAATAAATACTTGGAAATTGTGTACGGTAAATATCTTGTGGAGTCTGCCCAAGATGAGAGTGCAGGGATTCATCTGGCGGCACAGGGCTGCATAATGTGCGAGACAGAAATGATATAAAAATAGCTGGAAGCCACAGAACGACCGAGAGACAGACCGAAAGACCGCTCGACCGACTGCCTCAACGAGTGCGAGATTATATATGTGTGTATGGGGAGGCGGAGGAGGAGGAGGTGGGAGTGAGATTGGAGGGATGAGATGATGCGGCTGCCACACTGGGAAATCGCGTCGTTCGCGTCTCGTTTGTCGCTATCAAGTTGCGCCCCAAGTGGTCGACTCACTCAGTCGGCGATGGCAACAAACTGCATCATTTTCAAATGAAATAAATCAAAGCATACAAACAAACAAACAGACTGACAGACAGAGAGGCAGATAGACAGACAGTCAAACAGACAGACAGACAACGCGCGATTGACAAGACGCATTGGGGTAAAGCCAGAGCCAAATTGAACTGAAAGTAAACACGTATAGATTCACACACTGAGCGAAATAGTTGAGGGAGATATGTGAAAAGGAGTGTCTACTTTTGTTTATGTATCATTAACAAAGACGAGTTGCTTGTATTGCAAATTAGATTAGTTAAAAATAAGCACAAAATCTGCTTAGGATTTCAATTTTTGAATGTGGAAAATTCTTTCTTCTTTGAATGCTTTAAAAATATACAAATAAATATAAAAACTCAGAACTTTTCTTCTTCTTAGGTATTTAAATACAATATTACTAAACATCTTCTTCTTTTAAATCTACATCATCTACTATCTTTATTATATCTAACTACTTATCTCCATAAATTACAGCCCACATTCTGCTAGTGCAGCTCAACTTTTTCAGGGTCACTTGCCAAAGAAAGTCTCAATAAATTGCCTAGTTCTGCTTCCAAGAGGGATTCTGCCTGTGAACTACGACAGTTGTCTGTATATTTACTTGTATTGGATATATCTTCTGTGTGTGTGTGTGTGTGTGTGCAGTAAACATCCCCCAGGCATTACCTCCGCCTCCAGGCCGTCCATTAACATTGGCCACAGTTATTATAAGCCGCATTTACAGACGACATTTCATGGCGCGCTTAATGAAGACAAAAGCATCAGCCCATTGGGGTGGGGGGCATACTGAACCCCCCACGTTGAGCGCCCATCGACACTTAAATTGTTCACATGTCGCATTATGCAGAGTACCTGAAAAGGCAGCAGTAATTTTGACCCTTTTTGCGGGCAGTTGTTCCCCTCCCCTCCCGCCGTCGATCCCCTTTGGTAATAATAATGTTAATAATATTAATAACGCCTTTATTCCACAACAAAGGGCAGCGTGGGAGAGAGAAAGAGACGTGGCGCCAACGCCGTGGGTTTAATTTAATTAAACAACATAAAATCCGTTGTATGTGGCCACCTTTGGCCCCAACTCTACTCTACGTCGTAATAAGCCAAGCCACGTCAAGTGTAGAGGGGGGGCGGGGGAAATGTTGGGGATTTACAACTTTTTATAATAATTTTCAATTAAAAAACGCACTTCAGGTTGCTTCTCATGTTGTTGTTGTTGAATGTTTTGTTTTTGGACTGACTGCTGTGTGATGTGGCACTTGGCAAACAAGATTTGCATGTCACACACACACACACACACTGGCACACACACTCGCTTGCTACGCACGCTTGAGCTTGGTGTTTCTGTCATATTAACGGTACTCTGCACACACGTGTCTAAAAGGATTTAAGTCCTTTCTCTGCTCTCCGCACGAATGCCTTTGCTACGTTGCTACGCCCCCAACCCCCCATACTCCACTCCCATGTATGCTGTGTGTATCCCGACTCCGGCTGCAAATATTTGATTAGCCTGGCAAAAGTTGAGCAACTTTTTAATTTTAGCACAAAAAACGTTGACATTTTCCCAAGCCGAGTTTCATTTACGTCTATTAAGAATTAATATAATTGTTTTTATGCCCTCCACAAAGCACACACACACACACACGTACACATGCTAGGTATATAAATCTATATATAGCACATATAGTCTACGGATCTGGCACCTTGGCGAGCTGCTCATACGCTGCACAAAGCTTGCAGCTCGTGAAAGTTTTTGAACCGCAGTTGAAGTCGCAGTTGACAGCGACGCCGGCGCTGGCGCCGAACTTGTGGCAACTGCAGTCAACCGAGATTCGAGATGCAAAAAAGCGTTTGGCCCGTGCCAAACCGAGATATGCTAGCCAGGGATGTGCAGGAGGACAAGTGTTCTGCCAGCTTGGGCTACACACGCCGCAACATTTCATATTTCTATGAATACCCTTCACAGGAGGCATGTGTATGTGAGTGAGGGTATGTTCTCAAATGGTGGAACTATAAGAATAACTAACTTTAACAAGTAAAGTACAAAACAATACCCTGCTACCCTATAGGTAGTGGGTATTAATATAAGGAAACCATTAAGGTTTCTTACAATTTCTTTTACTTTCTATTTAAAATATATATGTATATATTGCATATGAATCTTATCACATATAAAACTTATATCATATAAAACTTATATTTGATCTAGACTTAATTTAAAACAGGTTGCACAGGTTTCATATTTATATCTTTACAAAATCAAAGAATAAACAGAAACTCTAGAAAAGAAAGTCACATATATTCATTCTTATATTAGGACTTATGTTAAGGCAACAGTAGTTCATGCAAACCTCTGTTTATAAACATAACCTTATTCTAACAACTCTTAAAAAGAAACGTTATTGAGAATGTGCTCCGTAAGTACTCTCAGCATCCGATAGACTTCAGCCGTAACAATCTCAGTAGTTTATCAAGTTGGGAAATGAAAATAAGAAGTAGAAAATAGTTGAGCATTCCTGGCACAGGGCATCCGCTAGTCTCTCACAGCTCTGCACTTTTTAACTGCTTTTTTACAGCCTTTTTTTTAGCAAGTGCTACAAAGTTGTCGACGCCGTCGTCATCGTCGTTGCGTCGCTGCAGCAAATGCGTGTAACTTTTTAATCAAATTATGTGCAAATTTTCTTTAGCAGTAATTTTTAGTGAAAATTTCGCACGAAATTACAGCGAGCAGTCACGACACTCCCTCACTCTCTCTCCCTCGCTCTGTCTTTCTCTGTTCTTCTTCAGGCTCGTCTTCAGCTTCGTTTTCGTATTCAATTTCGTTTTCGTTTTGGGTTTTTCAGATATCTTCGTCTTCTTCTTGGCGCTCATCAAGTTTTGGTGTCTACTTTGCTGCTGCTGCTGCTTATATATTTCATTTTCATGGCTTGGGCTTTTCCAAGCTCCGCTCTCTATTGCTGTCTCGTTCTCTGCTGTCGCTGCATAATTTTTAATTGAATTTTAAAGTTTCCTCAAGCCAAAGAAGAGAGAACATTTTTGTTTTCATTCGCTTGCCAAAACTTTGTCTCGAATTTAATTAGAAAATGATTTTGACTGCGGCTTTGCCACTTGCAGTGCAGCCTACCCACTCTCCCGCTATCTCTGTCTCTCTCTCGCTTACTGTCTCTGTCTCTATCTCTTTCTTCTGCTCTGCTTTAACCGCGTCCAGAGTTTTCGCGGTCTGGCACTGCAAATTAATAAAGTAAATTGCAAATTCGTTGCCAATATAAATAAGCCGAGAAAGCAGGAACCAAGTTGAGAACTGGAGTTGGTTGTGGAGCTGAGCCTGTAGTCACAGCTACTCTCATTCCCTTGTGCAGGGTATACATTACATTGCATTACATTAGTAGCCATGTTTATTTCATTTCAACGCGCACAGCGGGCGGCGGCAGCAGGCAGACAGGCCGAGACTCATCGTGTGACCCTCGTGGCTCGATGCGTGTGTCCATTTTGGGTTATTGTCTGCGCTTTGTAATTTCCAGCAGACACATTAATCAAAAAACTGTTACTGCCCATGGTGCATGGACTCCACTTCCCCCCTCACTCTCTCCCATGCAGTCTGTCTCCCTCTCCCTCTCGCTCACTTGTTAGTCAGCAGCTGCCAGTCGCATTGTTGGTGGAGGTAATTGAAATGTCACCGGAAGTGTTGCTGGCCGTGCACTGTCTCCTGTCTGCGTGCATGTGTGTGGCAACTTAACCACCAACCATGACCACTGTGCACGGCCATTGGCTCCGGTTGCCCTGCGGCATCAACTCCGACTCCAGCTGCAGCGCCGACTCCAGCTGCGTTGCTCTGACTCCGCTGCGTGTCCAGTTGATGCACTCGATCTCGCTGACAGCCATGTTGGTATTGTCTTGATGTTGTTGTTGCTGCTGCTGGGGCAGCTAATGTGACTCTAACGGTCAATTACGAGTATTTGCGCAATTTTCTAATTAAAATCGCAAACGTGCCCCGTTAAGTTGCGCGTGTGCCACGAAATTTAATCCGCCCCTCGCTGCTCAACGGCGCATCTCGCATCGACTTCGATTCGACTTGGATTCGACTCTGATCCCGGCAACTTGTCTGGCTAATTAGCCCGCAATTATAGCAGTGCCGAGCTTAAAGCGTGAACAACTACTAAAATAAGCTTAAAGTTAGTTTTTTAGTCACTTGCGAGGGGTGCTGATAAAGTTAGCGAAGTTAGCTGGAAGTAATTTAAAATTTGAAAGAATTATAAGTCTATATATATAGTCTAAACAGACATAGGCTATACTATGATATGCTAGAGTGTATACATGCATGCAAGTTAGAAGTAGTAGTAGTAGTAGTCTCCTGGAGTAGTTCCAGTAGTATTAGAAGAAGTAGAAGTAGTCGTAGTAGGAGTAGGAGGAGATGAATTAATAGTAGCAGTAGCTCTGTAGTAGAAGTAGTGATAGTAGAATTAGTAGTATCGTCTGTGTGTCTAAGCAGACATAGTCTACACTATAATATGCTAGAGTGTATACATACATGCGAGATAGCAGTAGTTGTAGTTGTAGTAGAAGTAGTAGTAGTAGTAGTAGTAGTAGTAGGAGGAAGAGGATGTATTAGGAGGAGATGTATTAGTAGTAGGTAAGAATAGAAGCAGTCTATAGTAGAAGTAGTAGTAGCAGTAGGAGAAGTAGTAGTAAGAATTGTAACAGTATCGTCTGTAGTAGAAGTAGTAGTAGTGGGTATAGTAGAAGTTAAAGGAGTCGTAGTAGTCGGAGTAGTAATTGTAGGAGTAGTAGTAGTAAGAGTAGTGAAAGTAGCAGTAGTAAAAGCAGATGTATAAGCAGTATGAAGAATAGTAGGAGGAGATGTATAAGTAGAAGGAGTACTAGTAGGAGATATATTAGTAGAAGGAGTAGTAGTAGTAAGAGTAGAAGCAGTATCGTAGTAGTACTGGCTATAGTAGAAGTAGTAGAAAGAATAGTAGCAGTATCATCTGTAGAAGTAGTAGAACTGACTATAGTATTAGCAGTAGTAAGAGTAGCAGTAGTAGGAGTAGGAGTAGTAGTAGGTGTAGTAGTAGTAGGAGTAAGAATAGTAGTAGTAGCGTCTGTAGTAGTAGAAGTAGTAATTCTGACTATAGTAGTATGAGTAGTAGTAGTAGTACTGGCTATAGAAGTAGGAATATAAGTAGTAAGAGTAGTTGTATTAGTAGTAGAATTAGAGTAGTAGCAGTATACTCTGTTATAGTAGTAATAATAGTACTGGCTGTAGTATTAAGAATAGTTATAGTTTTAATAGGTTATCAATCTCTACTTTCTCTACGACCTTAGTTGCTAAACCTACCCAAGACCATCGGCGAAAGTTCCTTAACTTGTCTACACATGATGTACACATCTATATGTTATTCTATTTTTGGCAACTCCTTTGACCACCCTCGCATTTGTCGTCAGATAAGTTCGGCTCAGACTGTGTGCCACATTGCACTGACAGCGGCGTCAGCTTTGGCTACGTTTTTACCTTCAATTTTATGAACTTTTTCGCAGTCGTAACTTTTTCATTACATTTCGACTTGTACAATTTTCCAGATACTCTCCTTGTTGTTGTCCCCCTCCTGTTGTTGTTATTGTTGTAGCTGGTTCGGCTGCAATTGCCGTGCTGTTTACTTGTTGTTGCTACTGTTGTTGTTGTTGTTGTTTATGAGCTAATTACATAAGCTCGTTATTAGGCGAATTACTTGTTTCTTCATTTGCAGCTGGAAGCTGCCTCCCTCCACCTACCCCTCCCTCTCCCCCACCCAGCAAATAAGAAAACTTTTTTAATTATAACCTCATTTAGATTTGACGTTAGCTGCGTCGCGTGTCTGCTGTTGCTACTGCCACCCCCCCGCCGGCGCCCCCTCTCTTTCTCTCTCTCTATACTTGTCCTTGGCTTATGGCAGTTGTGCGCTCTGCTCTTCTTCTACTCCTTATCTTCTCGCAATCTAATCAGTGCATATTTAATTTGATTTTCAGCACTGTGACAAACAATTGAAGCACGCCTCGAGGACACGCCTTGACGCCTCCTCATCCAGTCTGCCTGCCTGACGCAACTGCCAAGCTGATGCCAATTTCCTCTGACACCAAAGCAACAATAATGTTTGTTAATAACAAATCGCGAAAACTTACAAAGGTGTTTTCAAGCGGGATGAGTTTTCATTTTCATAGCGTAATTAAGAGTTTTACCTTCATAATGATCATTGTAATCACGAAATGAACCTATTTCAAGTAGGAAGAGGGAAATTTAATGGACATGGAATTGAAGGAAGCTCTTTAAATGTCTTTTGAGTACATAACAACCTTATAATTCCCAACAGCAAACTCTTCAAATGAGTTTTGCATATACATTTCAAGTATTAAGTTAAATTTCGGTCAATTCTCGAAAAACCTTATAATTCCCAACAGCAAATGCTGCAATGCCAAGCAAGGCTAGAAAAACTCAATGAAAGTTTATGCATATATAAATAAATAAAGAATATATTGTTAATAACTCTCATTTTCCTAATTTAACCTAAACAATAAAATAGCTATGCTAATACTATATTACATTTCCCTTTCATATTTTCCTTCAGCAACTCAAAGAAATCAAAACAAGTTCCCACACCTTCATTTACACTCCTCTATTTACCAACTGAACAAATCTGTAGCCATTATTTATACGCAAAGTAAATGAAAGAGAGAGAAAGAGACGGAGACAGACAGCTTGCTTTGTTTACACTTCTCTCGGCGCTCGGAACTATCAGTAGTCTAATCAAATCAAATCGCCCAACATATCTGCAATTTTCATATTGATTGACTAATAACGAGAGCGAGACAGGAAGGTAAAGAAAGAGATAGAGAGAGAGAGAGAGAGAGACAGTGCATGCAGCTGCGTGTGTATGCCGATCCTAACGACGGAACAGAAAGGACACTTCCGTTTGCAGTTGAAGCAAGCTGAATTTATTTCCATTTGCTGCGCTGCAAGGCAAGGCACTGTAGTGCCCACTGTACTCAGGTGCCTTTCATTTCCTTCGTTGCATTTTATAGGGTATAGATGTAAAGCACTAAGGGAAGAGTTGCAGTAAAAAGGCAGTAAACATAGACAGAAGGAAGAGTCTGTTTAAAGTTAGCTAGCAGTATAGATAAATAGTATATGCATTATATAGTTATAAGAATACATAGCATACCTTATGCCAGCAACACATTACAGGGTATATTCTAGTCGACTCATTAGTTACAGCTTTGCGACCATTTTCCATTGCAATGAAGCGTAAAAATACGTGTTTTTTCAACCTTTTTTTGCTACACAACAGGAATGTACACACACACACACATGTATATACTATGTGTGTGTGTGTATAGAGTAAATTTAGTTTATGCTGCATTCGCATTTGCATATTGTAAGTAAGTATCTTTGTACGCAGCTTCCATGCAGACGCAAGGCAAATACGTTGCCTTGTTAGTTGTTGACTGCAATTTCCTTGGCATGCAATCGCTTTTTCTTTCTCCCTGTCTTCGAGTGTGTGACTGTGCGAGTGTGTGTGTGTGTGTGTGAGTGTGTACCTCGGTGTGTGTGCTGAACAAATATTTGGTTTACGTCAAATTGACACGCATGAGTTAATCAAAAGATGATTTGTTATTTCTTGCAAATGCATCCGCCTCCACATCCACATCCGCAACCAGATCCGCACACTCAGCCAAGCAGAAAGTGAAGAGCCGCAAATTTAGTATATTGCGCCAGCAGCGCAGTCGGCAGCGCAACTCTCAACGTATTTTACGCGCACTCATTAATAAACACAAGTATTTCACATAAATTCAATGGGAGTGCGAGTGGGACAGCTAGAGTAGTCCAGTAGTTGCACAGATCTTGGGCCCGAGCTAAACAAGATAAATGAGAAATGTGAAAATGAAACATCACCTTTGCCTTGCAGACGACGACGACGACGCACAGGCTGGAAGTGTGAGAGGGACAGACGTAGTGTGAGGAGGTACTGGCACATACTGTGGCTGTTGCCAGGCACGGACTAGACTATTTTTTATACCTTCCCAGCTCCTCCTTCTTCTCTCCCTCTCTCTTCCTCTTCTCACTTCCGCCTGGGGCTCAACTCGCCTGAGCAGAAGATAACATTTTAATATGGTAGGAAAAGCACTTGTTAGTCAGCCGCAAGTTGTTGGCCAAAGACTTGGAACCAACTAAGCATCCGGAGTGGCCAACAAGGAAGCCCTTCATACCCCCCACCCCACCCGTCTGTGCCCATCTCCGGCCCTGGCCATTAGGTTAATGTGCACTTCAAACGAAATTAAGATGAATTGATTAAAATTACAAAAGTGTTTGGGTTAGTCTCGGGGTGTTGCAAAGTTCAGGCCAAGATTAAGTGCTTTCATTTGCCTGCGTTTGAGAAATGATGCAGCCCAGCACGGAGAACTCACCTCCTGGCCGGAAACTTTGACTGTTACAGGTGAGAGATGAATTGCGCCTGCATTTATTAATGCTTCAAACTTGCCAAATTAATTGGCATTTAATTTATTGTGCGGCTTATATAATTTCTGCAACTGCAACTTAATTGCCACTAATTGCAATTAAGGAAAGGTTCCTTATTTAAAACATAAAATGTATAATAATAAAATAAATAAGACTAAGAGCTGATCAACTAATCTGATTTACTCAGAAAATTAAATACTTTGTTTTACGTCCCTTACCTATATTTAGCAGTAGCAAAATAGTTGATGAAAATCAGATCATATGTACATATATACATATAATATATATATACATTTAAATCTAGCCGATTTACGGCTAAATAAACCTTCACTTAATTGCCAGAAATTGCAATTAAGATAATTATCTCCAAAGAGAAATCCGCTTTTCGGCTCGGATTATGTGTTACCAGTGTTATTTTTTGCACTGCTTTGCATAAGTTCCCTGTGAATGCCAATGCCAAAAGCGCAGCAGCAAAACAATTGCGCGCTGATGAAGCACTAAGGCCCCCCACCCACCTACACTCCCCACGACTAGCAGGTGCCCAATCAAAGGGAAAGAGGAGGAGGGGCGCCCAAGCCGGACCTGAAGTCCGTGCAAGGCGAAGCGACTTGTAAACGTAAGCGCAAAATTTTGTGTTATTCTTTCGGATTTTCTACTTTGTTGGCAAAGCAAGCAGCGACTCGACTCGACTGGTTTACTCAGCAGCCACCCCACTCTCTTCTCTCCCATTCCTTCTCTTACCATTCTCCTGCTTTCTGCTTACTCACTCGACCCATTGGGTCGTGCTTTCATTTGCTCAGTGCAAAGTTGTCGCCTTTGTTGAATTCGTGTCGCCTGCGTATCCCTGGTCGTGGCAGCGCAACTTTCTTTCAGTTACTCTCGCAGTCTGCACTTTGCTTCAATTATGCTAAAATGTCAAATGAAATTTAATGCAATGCTCAAGTGTCTGAAGATTGTTTTTGGTTTCCCTTTTGCACGCGCATTCTGCAAAGCAGTGTAGGAAAACATACCGAATGCAAAATACACAGAGCGAACGTGAGCTTATTCTCGAGCACAGCGTACTTGGCTGCGTATTTAATAAATGCTATAGAAAAAAATACTCGCTTTGATCGTGCTTATTAAGTTGGCTGCACGACGGTAATTGATACTTTGTCTATCGCACGGGCAAACAGCTGTGTATGCAAAATCTAAACAAAGCCCAAGACAAGGCTGTGCATGTGAGTGCAAGCGAGATGCAGCGTTGATTCAAACAGGACTTGCGGCCCTGATCAGCGCACCAGGGCAGCAGGCCTGTTATTTATTTATGTGTGCCTTTACTTTGCGCAGGCAATCGTAGTAAAGAGTCGTGTAATATAGAGGTGGAAATAAATCGATGTTCACTGAATCGATTTATTTTGCAAAATTCAAGGAAAAAATCGATTCAAATCGATTTAAATCGAAAATTTGAAATATAAGACAAAACCCGTTTTTGGAATGAAATTAAGAAAAAAACAACCTGTTTTTTGGCTTAAAATTACAGAAATATAATTTAGACAATATAATATAGACCTCATAATGCTTTTAAGCAATTAGCCAACTGCAGTTTTTTAAAATCAAATACTTATTCGTCTCACGATCTCTAAACAACTAAAATTTTGTACCACCACTAGACATGTTTACTAATTTAGTAGCAGTAATTTAGTACTTGTTCCAAATTTTCGATTAAATCGATTCTCAAAAATTAAATCGATGGATCGGAGAAAATTGAAAACATCGATTAATCGATTCCAGAATCGATTTAACTTCCAGCTCTAGTGTAATAGGCCAACCACTGAATCATTCAGAGCCAACTGTGGCTACTTGCAATTTACTAGATTTACTGCTGCCACTACGCTGCTGCTGCTCTGCTAGTTGTTGCTGCTGCCGCTGCTGCTGCTGTCGTCATCGTCGTGCAGAACTTTTGCAATTTGGTTTTACATTTTTGCTAATTTCAAATGCATTCGGCCTTCGCTGACCGTGCTGGCACCGACGCCTTGCGTAGGTGCAAGAGCAGGACAACACGAGTGCGCCAAGGGGCCGTCGTCGCCGTCTTCGTCGGGGCATAAGCAGAAGGCAAATGAAGCTACAATTACGAGAATGAAACGGACACAAACACAAAAGGAAGTAATTTGCAATTAAATTACGACGAAATGGGCAATAGAAAAGAAATTAATTGTCCACGAAATGCAATTATGCTCCGGTTGCACAGAACTTGGAACCGACACGACGCAGTAGGAGCCACCAGCAAGGCGTAGCAAGTGGAAGCGAGATGGCACTACTCTCCCTGCCAGTTGTTGACAACGCCAAGTTGGCGTAATGAAATCGCAGTGAAAGAAGTTGTCAAAATTATTAGTTTTCGCACAGGGTAAGTTTTGAGACTTAAAGCAGCAACTTAAAGGGAGAGAGAGAAGGACTGAGATAACCTCAATAAATTACAAATACTCTTTTATTGAACTTAATTTCCTTTTGTAGACCACAAGCAGATATATGGCCCCAGTCAAAGATTACAGTCAGTGGCACCCACACAAACAGCAGACACACGGGGAGCACTGTGCTTTGCTGGCAGTGATTTTTGCTGTCTAGTACGCTGCACAGGCTTGGCCTCAAAATGCAATGCCTTTCATGTTGAACTAATGCCCCGCCCTGACCTCTAACTCCCCTCTACCTCATGGCGAATGATCAGCAACAGCACTTTCGGGTTAGAGAGAGAGGGTGAGGGACAACGAGAACAACTGGGTTTGCATTACGGTCAGATGTTTGCGGCTGCCCTGGCTCACACACACACACACACATACACAGACTGTGAAGCAGCTTGTTGTTTGCGCCTTTATGGCAGCCAAACTTTGACCACATTTTACTAACAAAAATATTACAACAATGTCGTCGTCGTTCGCCACAATTTCTGGCCTGGCCAAAAAGGATGCAATTAATTTTAGCAAAGGGACAACTTCATCTGACAGCGATAATGTATTGCAAATACGGTTTCGCTTGAGGTTTTCGGCTACGCTCCCGACTACTCATGCCTCAAGGCTGCGGCGCAAAGTAAGTGAAACGGAAATTGGTAAAGGATTACAGAACAGAGAAAGAGAGATTAAAATGTGGTAATGCCGATAGACGCCTCAACGGCGCGTATACTTAACAACAAAACAACAACAACAACCACATCAAGGACAGCAACGCCAACTAAAGCCGTTCAATGTCGTCCGGCAAACTTTTTACTTTGCATCCACATAAAATACATACCAAATAAAATACCAAAACAACAAGAACAACAACAACAACAACAAAAAGGCTGCCGACTGCGTGAGTAGCACAAAAAAACACACAAAAAATGAGAAAAGTTTTTAATTTATATTTAAACTTTTTCAAAGTGCTGAAATGGGGGCGTTATCTGCCCTCTGCGTCATACTCCCCCTCAGACTCCTCTGCCTGCGTCTCTGCTGCTGCCCTCAGCCTGCGTGGCGGCTGCTTCGAATGCAAAATAGTTCGACAACAACGAAGGCTGCTCCAGGGTGTCTGCATGTGGCCAGCTGCTAATGGCATACAAAAAGGCTAACAAGCACTTACGCAACAACAACAGCAACAAGAACAACAACTGCAAGAACAAGAACATGCAGAAGATCAACACGAGAGAGAGTACGAAACAGTTCATTAAGGCAATTGAACAAAAACTGCTTACGTTGTTGCAGTCAAACAGATTCCTAGAACTGAAAGCGAGAGATAAAATTAAAATGTGGCAAAGTTGCATAGATAAAAGCACAGTTGAAATGATAAAGCCTGTCTGAAAATGTCTGTGTTCAAGGTAAAGGTTTACGAGTGCAAAATCAGTCTAAAGAAATAGTGGAAAATAGGTAGAAGTCGAGACTATTCACTGGAGTATTTGGGTAAGTTCATTTACAGCATAGAAACATTTCAATTCAAAAGGTGAGTTTTATTTAAGGTTTTGCTTATTTATCAGCTTTCAGCTTATATAACTTGCAACAAAACTATCAATTCTGAATCCAAAATATCCCATTATGACTATTAAAACTACTACGAATTAAGAAGGTTGCGTATTCTATTACCAAAACAAGTTTAAAATTGCAAGTGCTTTACTTTCTTTATACAATTCACGGTCATTGTTACTTTATGAATTGTTATATTTATTACAAAACGAATTACAAAATATATTTACTGCGCCCTTTTAAACTTGTTAATCTTATAGAATACTAAATTCATATAAATATTGAATTTACTTTTCTAAATTAATTGCCTAAATTAATTGAATCAACTGCTCTTAGTTGCGCTAAAATACATAAATTAACATTTCTCATAACTCCATTTCCCTTTAATCATTGCCATCTATAGACACTTACGATTTATACATTATATTTTAATTATAAAACTATCAGCAGTCGTAAACGGAACCGCATCACTTTAGACAATTGCGACAATTTGAGCTCGAAAATTGAATTGGTTTGTCAATATTTATGGCAATTCCATTTGCCTTTTTGCATTTTCTTAATAAAATTACTGCGAATAAATCAACACACACACAATTTTGCAGTGGAAAAGCGCAACCACTTTCGGACCAGTTTCAGCACTACCAAGCGCGGTATATCAATATCGCTGGGCCGTGTAATTTACGCTTAATTTGTTGCCATTACCACAAAAATGCATTAATTGCGGACTGTGTATGCGGGTGTGTGTGTGTGTGCGTAAGTGTATGTGCCTGAACGCCTTTAAATGTGCTGCAATTATTTGCAATGCAATTTTAATTGAGTGCTGAAATACCATGCAATAAAATATATAACGAGCCATCAATTATATATTTATTGGTAGGCAATCTCAGCGAAGCGAACGCAAAACTATTTGCAACAAACATGTAATTCATAATTCGATTGGTTTACGCTAATAAGTATGACATGATAGCGATTCAAGTTAGAGAATCTAAAGGGTACATTGTGGAAATAGTGATAAAAGTGACGATAGGCAATAATATAAAGGAATTTAGGAATGAAAATGGTAAGCCACTTGAATAATTAAATACTTATTTTATATATTTTTATAACTGGCCCGACAACTGAAGTTATCGAGCGCACTAAAAATTAATTTTAGACTCATTAGAGTGCTTCTCCCCACGGAATTCTTTAGTAAAAGGCGAAAGATTTATTCGACAACTGAAGCGAAGACAAAGTAAAGGTACAGCACAAGACACTGAAGCCTTAGCTAAGTTGGAGCGTTAACTGACTGGGAATTATTAGGAGAAGAAGAACCAACCCACAAGATGCACATACACACTTGCCTGAGATTGTTTTTAGAATTGTATAATAAGAAATTATTTATTTTTATCTTTTCAATTTAAAGAAGAGGAATAGAAAAATGAATGCAATGATTTGTTGTAAATTGTATTCTCTAGTAGAGTTTAAGATTTCAAAGCAAATCAGATAAACATAAATATGTAATGCAATCTATAAATAATTTATATGATAATTAAATTAATTTATTTACCAGATATATTTATGAACAACTATAAAAACCCTAATAAATCTCAGTAAAAAACTCTAATAAATTTGCAAATCAAACAAAACATACTAATGACAAGTTAAAAGCCTAATAAATAATAAAGGAGCGCATTAATTAATAAACAATTAATTGATTATGCAGCAACACTGTCCACGTAGCTGATATGCCCCACACTTTGCACTGCGTTGCATTATAACGTGCAACACACAGTCAGAGGCATATTCAGCTGCAGCTGCAGCCGATGTGAAAGATACAAGCGTTTGCATTCCATCATATTGCATCGTATAGCTGCCACACCCCCTACTCACTTCCCCCCCTCTCTTCATGTAGAGTAACGCCACTTAAACCCAAAATGTGCAACGATCGAATGGGGCAGCAACAGCATGTTGCAACTGCCAAAGTTGTTGCCCAAATGCATTTGTAATAATTTAGTTGGGTCTACCCCTCTGCCTTCCCAGACTCCCCTGGGGCACGCCTATTCATGTGTGTGTGTGTGTGTCCGTTAATAAATTGAGTTGGCCTTCTCTGGCCAAATAGTGCAACATGGCGAGGCGCATTAGAAGCGCATCGAATATTTTGGGGCAGATGCAGTTGCAGTTGCCTGTCGATTTCATTTCGAATGCGCCTTTGGGCCATAAAATTTGACACAAACACGAGGCAAACACAGCACAGCAAACACAGACACACACACACACCGCACGCTGCATGTTGCAAGCTGCTGCATGTTGCATGCTGCAAGCTGCATTTGCTCATTTGCAGTCGTTATTAAATTGCGTTTTTCGTAGTTTGCAAGGTGCAACTGTGGCAGGCTCAACATAACGAGCAGGGCAAGCAGGAAGAGAAGGTGGGGCTCAATGACAGGGCCACAGGGGCATGTGGGCGTGGCAATGGCAAGTACTACTACTACTACTTGGGGGGCTGGGGCATTTTAATGAACTGGCGCAAGGGCAAAGGGAAAATGCAACTCGCTGCCCTTTGTGCATTTATTTGTTTGCATTGCCACTGATTGTATTTGCATTTAGCCGTGTGCGAGTGGGAGTGTGTGTGCCAGAGTGTGAGTGTGTGTGTGCCTGTGTGTGTGTGCCTGTTTGTGTGTGTGCCTGTGTGTGTGTACAATTGGCAAGCGTTCGATTTCGTGTAATGAAATTTTCTAATCAAAGCGTTTTGTTTATTTGCCTCTGCTCTGCAAGCTTTCGATTGGCTTGTTGACCGCCAACCGTACTCACACACACACACACGCATACATACACACATACGCACAGGAATGCACAACAAACACACAAACACACGCACTCACACAGACTTGCCTGCCTGCATTGCCATGTTGACATTGGGTCAAAGGTTTGTCAGTTGTGCAAATAGTAATTAGTTGTAATTAGATTTTAGCCACACGAAACAATAACGAGCGATAACGTTGCCGATAACGATAACGATTACGTTAATTTTGGCAACATTCTCTAGTGTCAAATTCAATAAGTCACAAAACTTGACAAAACCAATTTGCATTTAGCCTTAACAATGTGCCATCATTTATAGCCATCTCCCTCCCTCTCTCTCTCTCTCTTTCACTCTGGCTACATACATATATAATTAACTCGATTCCCACAAGCATCGTCGGCGGCAAAGTCTTTGAAAACTCATTTGAATATGAAATTTTCAAAATTCATATTCAAATTTAAATTTTCGCTAGACAAGCTTTTGCCCTGCTCAGCTCGCCTCGCACGCTGCCTGAGTTCAATGAGGTGTTAAACCATAATTTGCACAAACCAAACCCCCCTCAAAGCCTGTAGCCAGCAACATATACTCTTCCCCTTCTCCTCCCTCCCCCCTTGGCTAGGCAACCCTTAACAAAGGAGCGCACATTTGCATTTTACGCGTTTTGGCGCTTTAATTTTTGCCAGAATTCTAGCAGTTTTTCTTTTTTAGCTGTTTATACCCTGTAGATATTGAGGATAATGGGGGATTGAATCTTAGAAGGGAATTATAGTTAGATATATAATGATTGAGGTTGCAAATTGCAATGAAAGTATAAAGTTTCTTGTAGTTCTGCTTCCTTACAGTCTAAGTTCAATTCTTTACTAGTTCCAGTGTAATTCTTTAGTGGTTCCGATCGTATTTCCTTTTCATGATCAATTACAAAGCAGTTTGTTATTCGTTTTATAACCTTTTTCAGCTCTGGTTTGAAATAAGTAGAATTACTACATTGGTCCCGTTTTTAATTCCAGTTCGGCAACTAGTTCATGTTCTTTTTTTGGCAGTGTAAGCCAGACGAAAGCAATTACCTTAGCTTAATCATTCTTATTTATACTTTTACGTATATTCTAGTTATGAAACTGCATATGTTTCGGTTCCGCAACCAGTTCCGACACTAGCTCACAGTTTTTCCGAGACAGTTTCCTTTACCTTCAAATACTTTTTGCTGAATTTTTATTAGCAGCAGGTAAACTGCAAGTACAAGCTCCATTTTGGTTCCAGTTTCGTTACTAGTTCACAGTTTAGTTACTTCTTCTTCTTTTAAATCATATTACAGGTTGTTCCCAGCGGTAGTGCTGTTTGCAGTTCCACTTCTAGTTCAATTTCCGCTATGGTTCACTCTTTATTCAGTTCAACATAAAGTTATTCTATGTTTTCAGTTTCTGATCAAGTTCCGTTTACAGTTCCGACAGTAGTTCACATTTCAGACACTCTTTTACACACTATAGACTCATGACTTGGGCTTGAGCCAAGTTGTACTTATAAGTTTTAGTTTGGTTCTCGTTCCATTGCTGGTTCCAGATTCAGTGCTAGTCCAGGATCTACTTCGTTTCAAGTGCTTGATCCTGTTCCGCTTGCAGTTCAGCTACCACATCTCAGTCCTCTTGTGCTTTGCACCCTCTTGCCATTATGCCTCTCCTATGCAACACATTACAGGGTATCTCTCTGTGCCACACTCACTCAGCTGTCGCTTTCTTTGCTCACTTTTAGCTACTTTCAGTTCGCGTTTTTTTCCTGCGTGTTCTTGCTACATTTTGGCAGAGCATTAAAGGCGCCTTCATTGTTTGCGCAGCAGCGGCGCCTCAAAGTGTTTGGCCACAATTACGCAAGTCTACATTGCGAGTGGAGGAGGGGGAGTAGAAGGGAAGGGGGAAGAAGGTACAGTAGATGCGCCCGCGCCCGCGCTGGAACTGAAGCTGTTGCTTGGGCGTGAGATGCATGCGCTGCCATCAAATTTAATCGCCATGAAATTTGTGGGCCATAAAATAGGGCGTGGCAGCAACAGAAGAAAGTGGGGGACCAAGGAATAGGCAACAGCAGAGGAGGAGGAGGGGGGTGGGGAGAAGGGGCAGCAATGCGTAGCGTAACACTAAATTTGATTAGCTTCAATTTAACAATTTGTGGCTTGGAAAGCTTCTCTTCCCCCCAGTGCGACTTTATTATTAATATTTAAACGGTCCAGCGGCAACATTAGAATTATGCCAGAGGCGTGGCAAGGAAGGGGTGGGGGGGCGCGCCTTGAGTTCATTTCACCTGCTGCAGTTAATAAGCGCGCCGCAGCTCGCCCCCAAAAAAGCGGAATCCATTTTAATTTTTCACTCGGATGAGTGCGAAATGAAGACATTAAACGAGAAGCTGGACCAAATTGCCAGAGCAGAAAGAGAGAGAGGAAGAAGGAGGAGAGGGAGACTGGCTGGGCACAGCTGTCGCCTGAGCTGGAGCCGGGGACAGAGCATTCATTGTCTGGGCTGCTGGCTGGGATGCGCTGACGAACAACAACTGATTTTAATAACAGTCATCTGTGCCGCTGTGCATAACGATGCGTAACGCGCAACGACGAACGAGGAACAGTTCCACGGCCACGTTATGACTTTGATTCATCAGCCAGGGCAGGGCAAGAGGAGCTGTAGCTGAAGCAGCTCAACGGGCGATTTGCATACAAATGGGCGTTGGCAGCAGCTCGTGCAAATTGTGAGTGAGAGAGAGGGAGAGGAAGCATAAAACTTGCGCATATTCTAATTGCCACGGCGACAAAAGAGCAAAGTTTATGGCGGCTAATACGCAGGTGGGCAGCAGGCAGAAAGAGGGGAAGGTGTAGAGAGGGGGTTTAAAGTGGGGCAGGGGGGGGGCAGAGCAGTTTTAGTCCGCTTAAACTGTCCCGCCAGTGGGAAGCGGTTAAAACAAAAAGCGCTGCGCAATTTTCTGGCAATTCCCCAAAGCAGGCTACAATTGTCAGCGCCCTGTCATTGCCCCTGCACTCTACCCCTGACTTTACCCCTGCCTCTACACGCTCTCCACACCTCTTGCCCGCTGCGTCGCCCTTTCAGGCAGCTCCTCTTCTGCAACTCGTTCCCTCAGCGGCTCAGCGCGTGTAATAAAACTTTATTGAATTGTATTGATTTTAAAATTATTACCGCTGAGGCGGAAGTAATGCGAACGTGTGTGTGTGTGTGTGTGTGTGTCTGTGAGGGTGTGTGCCAGTGTGTGTGTGCGCTCAAGTGTGCGCAGCAGCAACTGCTCTACGGGAATTTTCACAAACAACAACATTTTCATTATTGTGTGCAACTGTGCAAAAAAAGAACAAAAGCCATGGCGTCTTATTGTCGGTGTGTGTGTGCAAGTGTGCGTGTGTGTGTAAAGGGGTGGCAAGCAGGCACTAAGGGGGTGGGGTAGCAGGGGCTGCTTGCTTACCATCTGCACTTTAAGGCGCTGCGAGCTGCTCAGAACTTTCCATTTCGCCGGCGCTGCAAAGTAGGCAATGCTTTTTGTAAATACCTTAGACACGCGCAAGCACACAAGCAGAGCAGGGCACACACACACAAGAGCAGGCAAAGCACACTTAAGAGGCACACATACACACACAGGCACACACATACAGGCACACACACACTCCGTCCCTCACAGCCGCTTAATGAAACTCCAATGGCAACGCGCATTGTAAGCGAGTTTGTGGCACGTGCAACATGCGGCGATTATCCGACTAAACAAAAGAGCGCGCCGGCTCAAGTGGCAGCAAGTGTGTGTGTGTGCAACATGAGCTAATCGAGCGTAAAAACGCTAAACAAATTGATAAATTTGCAACGATTGCAGGCAGTCGATTAACAAGTAATCGAAATGAAGCTACGACCATCGCTAGCGATGGTCAAGCTGCAGAAGATGTGCAGGGCATATGCAAATGCACTCAGTGTGTGCACTGGCCATGTTAACTTTTTGCGGTCAAAGTGGACAGGGGGAGGTAGAGCTGTTCGAGGTTGAGGGGAAACTGAAGTTGGTTTAGGTTGAAGGGGAAGTGAAGCTGGGCGAACTCTAGGAATTGCTCTAGGTAAGC
Organism: Zaprionus camerounensis; assembly: GCA_018904165.1. NCBI lineage: Eukaryota > Metazoa > Arthropoda > Insecta > Diptera > Drosophilidae > Zaprionus > Zaprionus camerounensis. The sequence continues at coordinate 2,804,925 of JAEIFS010000037.1, forward strand.
CGCAGGATATGTTTGCCAGCTGCCCCGGAGATGCCAGCCAGCAGGCTTGGTTAAACCTCTAGTCCTCCTCTGCTTGCCTCTTCCTCTGCCAGCTACACCTGCCCTGCTGCCTCTTCCTGCGCCTCTTTCCCTGCTCTGCTGTCTGTCGATTCATTTCTATTCATGTTATGCAATTCAATTGTGCTGCGCTTAAACATGCCTCAGCTTGGGGCATATGCAAAGTCAGTATGGGCTTTTTTGGAGCTGCCACTTGCCTCCTCTTCTCCCTCCCTTTCCCCTCTGTGCTGCGTGTAAAGACAGCACTTGCGGTCGAGTTGAGCTGACCGCTTGTCCGGCCAGCCATAATTATGCAATTTCTTGTCAACATGCTGGGCTGGAGAAGTTGCCGGAAATGCACAAAGTGGACAAAGATCTCTCTCTCACTCGATGGTTTGACAATTTCTAGGGCCAATTATGCAGAGCTTGCTCCCTCTTCCCCCATTCCCTTCTCTCTCGCTCCTCTCTTTATCTTTGCCTGACTTCCGTTCAAGTGCATTTTGCATATAAATAATTCATGCCTGCAATTTTGGGCCTAATTTCAGCAAGCTTCGTTGGTCACCGGCTACTTGCAACATTGTGTGGCAAGTACAGTATAAGGAGAGTGGGGGAGGGAGGGCCATAAAAAGTCGATACGCTCTTTTATGCTCATGAGTTCTAAGCTTCTCCGTGGCAAGTACATTAGGCGGCATGTTAAGCCAGTGTCTGTGGCAAGTTGCTTATCTACTTCCGTCGCACACACACACACACACGCACACAATCACGCACAGTGATTATCCTGCTGCACAATAAGATTGGGCGTGGCACCTAACGAGAAATTATTGCAACGTGCGGGGGCAAGGCAGCTACCGTAGCGACAGCCTGGCAAGTTGTCATAACAACACGCGGCTTGCTTCAGCTTCAGCTTCAACACAGGCAACTCCTGCTGTCCCCCTGCACCTCCCCTTCCTCTGCCTGACAACAGATTATGATTGAGTTTGGAGCCAGCCTTGCTCTCGTCGCGTGGCGTCATTTGTTTGCTCCAACTGCAGCAGGCAGCAGGCCCCTCGCTTGCCCCTTTGCTTGCCTCATGCAGAGTTATGGCAACCGAAACGCGTGAAGCCATAACGCGCATCATTATTAGGCGAAAATTATTATCGCACACCCGCGCTTTACAACCAACAGTAGCAGCAGCTCCTTTCATGCCCCCCTACCCCCCCTACCCGCTCTTCCCCTCTCCTCTTCTACTGCTGCTTAAGTTTGACACGATAACGACATTTTCCAGGGCGAATCTCATCAGCCCGATTTATGGCACGCATAATTTTTATTGTGTTTGAACTGCAGCAGGCGAAATGGGCAACAAGGCAGCCCCAGCGAGGTGCCAAGACCCCAATAATGTAGAGCTACACTGTGAGAAATTGGCAAGTGGAAAGAGTGTAGGGAAAACTAGTTTGACTTGCAGGCAAACTGAAGCGCTGTATACGAGTAATAATAAAGTAGGAGAACTATATATTCAGCTCAAACTGGATTATCTACACTAAGATTTTGAACTGGGAAGAAAGTAGGAGAATTAAACAAGATTTGTGTAACCTTAGATTATGAAATATATTATAGTTTAAGGGTTGAGTTGTATATTAAAATATATCTGTTTATAAAGGAAGAAAGAGAGCTACTCAAAGTCATTCATAGCTAAGTTTACTGAAAAAGTATTAAAGGATAAACAACATGTACAAAAGATCTGATAGAAAAGAATGATAGTTAGAGTTTACAATGATATATATGATACAATATTTAAAAAATATGAAAATTTATAAGAAATAATAAGATTCTTGAGGGTAATGAACTTGTTGAAGAAACTATTCCAGTTGCTGAAGTTGTTTCTATGACAACTGCATGGAATATTGATTTAATCTATACGGAAATGATATAATGCTTAGCTCTTTCTTTTTCTTTTCTGTATTTTTCTGTATCTGTTAGTCTCCCGTCACTACTTTCCACATTAAACATGATACATATTCTAAGTTAGAATACAATTTGGCAAAAGAACTCAAATAACAGACGTACTATATTTCTTAGTTGTTTGAATTATATTTTTTATTTGGATCATGTGTAGACTACATAGATTATATAATCCTTGCATGCATATACAGTTTATTAAGAATCATATACAATTTGTAAAAGATCAGATAAGTATCAAAGATAAGCAGGAACTTAACTTGCAAGCATTCATAGTTTCTATGTCAGATCTATGTAGTATTTTAGTTTGATTTACATAGAGTTTCCTAGTTACTTATAGGTATAGTTATAGTTGCATCTAAGTTAATGGATTGACAGAATAGAAGACCTTGTTCTATACAATGTAATCTTAGAAAACAAGGCCTAGTTCTACATAGAGTAATCTTAGAATAGACATCCTACTTCTATATAAAACAATTTCAGTATAGAAGTTCTATGCAGCGAATTTCTTTAACTTTCTCCACACAACTCTTTCACTTCCCTCTCAACTATTTCTCTCAGTGTATTCCGCTTGCATGGCACATGCCAGCGCATTGCACAGAAGTTAATTTCTTGCGATTTCTTGGCCTCTCTTCATGTGTGTGTGTGTGTGTGAGCCCAAGCACTTTTATTAACCATAAAATTCTTGTAATTTTATGTGGCAAAAAACGTTGCAAATTTGCATGTGCTTCAAGGAAAGTGGCAAGTGAAGAGTGCCAGAAAGAGAGTGGGGGAGGGGAGAGGGGGAGAGAGAGGGGCATGCGTGTTGTGGCAGTAACAGTGGCTTTTTACGAGATCATAAATATGTATGCTCTGAATGGATTAAAGTCGGCAATGGCGCATTAAATTTTTGGACAGGCCTGCACTGAAAGCATTTTTAGTGCCAGCGGGCGCTGTGCGTAGAAAAGTAATTAACACAGAGAGAGAGAGGTAGATATAGAGTGAGAGAGAGAGAGAGGGGGAGGGGGAGAGAGGAGTTATAGCATATGCAAATGAGTATGTGTTTATGGCATTTGCCTGTGGGGCAGCAACAGCAGCTGCATTTGTAATTAAACAGCTTATTATGGCCAACATGCTGCGTGAGAGCGACACCTTGTATGGCCGGGGGTGCAGTAGCTGCAGCTGCCCCAACTGCCTACTATAGCTGCCACGCCTGCCTCATACAACTGCCACACTTCCTCTCCTGCTCCCTCACACTGCCAATCGCACTTGAGGCATTCAACTGAGCTAATTATATATATTAAAATTGGACACTTCCGTGGCAAGTTGTGAGCAGGATGCAACCACTCAAAATGTGACAGCCAATTCAAGGATGACGCAGCACGGATAAGCAAGAAGCATACCAAAATTAAGCATAAACTTCGAAGGCGTTAAACAGCATTTTCCATGCACAACTAATAAGTTAACAACGGCAAAATGCTCTGTTTCCTGCATGAATCGTCCATTATGGGATGTGTATACAGAGGGGCACCCCCTGCCTCCTGTTGTGGCACGCCTTCGAGCATGCGGCAGCAAATTGCAATGTCACGGCTGCCGATACAACAGCAGCAGCAACAACAACAATGTTCAATGTCCGCCTCCACGAGGTTTGCGTGCCGCGTCGTGATTGATGATGTGTCTGATTGGAATCATCAAACAAAACAAGTGCCAATTGCTGTATCAGTGCGCGGTACCCGACAGCCACAGCGACAGCGTGTGGCCAATGAAGTTCCTCGGTATTATGCCTGAATTACAATCATATTGAATTGCCAGACAGAGAGATGGACAGACGGACTGACGGACAGAGAGTTGCCCCCATAAAAGCTATATTTGATCAAGGAATTGAGTGCTTAAGCGGGAAATCAATGCGAAATCAACTTGTCGAACTGCTTAGTTATTCATTTGCTAGGCCATTGAAACTAGCTTAGCTTGTTCGAGAGTTAAATTGAACTATTTGCAAAAGTATTGTAGTCCTTGACGTTATACAACACTGGGCAATAACCTAGATTCAATCAATAGCAATTATAATAATTCTCGTTTATTTCTTTAAGGTTCAATGAAGGGAATGTTGAAATAGACAGAGTTTTTCTAGAGATAGTAAGCATAAACTTCTAGAATAGATTGACATTAAATAATTATTACTATATTAACTCTACTTGGTCGATGTTTAGTAAAATAAACGCTGGCAGATATCTATAGTTAATTTATAACTTCTTTGTGAATAATTCTACAGCCAATAGAAGCTACTGTCGTTTTTCATTGTAACCTCAATTTACCTACAGTTCTGAAGACCATCTCTAAATACAGCTAAAAATATATATATAGATCATCTGAAGCATCACATAAATGTACTTGCTGTCCAACTACTTGAGAACAGCAATCAACTGAGAAGAATTAAAAGGTTCCACTTACTTGATTTATTAACATTTTACTTAGGCATTGTATTGCATTAAGTAACCTAATCTATTGTAACCTAACTCCATTGTATGACCCTTAAAATCTAAATATTCTGCTCCTTTGTACAGAGTCTTGATAAAGATTGACTGATACGAATAAGAAAACTATACTATATATCTTTAAAGTTTCCACAATATGAAAATTTTTTAGTTCATTGATTTGTTAATGAGGGTTTAACTTTGGAATGCTTTGAAATCTGTTTTCCTTCTTTCTCTCTCTCTCTCTCTCTAATAAACTTGATTTACCTCTCTTTTCTATAGTCCCTTGTGCAGTTGAAAAAACATCGAGTTTGCTGAGCTTTTTCATATGAAACATCGATATTTATCGAGGTAGCATCAATGATCTACTTCCTTGTTCTTCAACTAAACTTAACTTAGTGTATATCTCTCCTTTACTTCCTTGTTCTCTCTCTCTCTCCCTCTACTAAACTTAACTTAGCTTACATCTCTTCTCTACTTCCTTGTTTTCATTCTCCCTCTCTTTTCTCCACACCTCTCTCTTAATTCCCTTTAAAATTCCCCCTTCTCACTCACTCCCTAATCGCATTCGTTCGCCGAGTTCAAATCAATTTGTTACTTACATCGACTTAGCCCCGCTTTAAAGGGGGTGTTCGCTTTGGTTTAGAGGAATTTGCTGCTGGCGTTGTTAATATTTTAAGCGCTGTAATTAATTTAAAGCCTTGTAATTAATAAGCAACGCCAGCGAGCAAGCAGCAAGCAGCGAACAGCCGCCAGCTTGTTGCGGCTGCTCAGCTAAAACAACAACAACAAGTTGTAGGGGGGCGAGGGAGTGGGGCAAGTGTGGCAAGAGATAAGCGCCATCATTAACACTGCGGCCAGTTTGGGCAGTTTAATGGATTTGTCCGGGGTGTTGTTGGCCAACGCGGATGGCTGCCTAATTGCCAACGAAAATTGCTTTTATGTTTAGTTTAGTTTTTGCTGAATTTAGAATTGTATTGGTAGCACTTGAATATCAGTACTACACATAGGGTAGCAGTGTATTATACCCTTTACCCTTTTACATATTCCATTGGGGAGCTTAGGGAATCTACTAGAGCCTACCATCGCACTCTGTTTCAAGCTGTTTGTTTAGCAAGGTCCTACAATGTGTTCGCTTGGTAGAGTTCTTGCAGGGTAGATTTTCTCTAGGTTGCATTTCTTCTTCCAAGCCGTCTACCCTTTTGGAGATTCTACTCCATTGCCATACTGACATTATCCTTACGTCATGCAAGTTTCTTTTGCTTTAACTTACTTTCTCTTAAGTTGTTCTCGACTGTTTTTATACTTCTACCTTCCTCACATAAAACATCAATTAAAAGTTATAAATATAACATTCAAATTTCAACTTTTATTAGCTACTTTCCTTTCATTCTCTCACATCATCTTTCACACTTCATTCTCTCTCTCTCATTCCCACTGTCCTTACCCACTACAGCTGCCAAATAGTTTCACAATTTACCATTGTTCTTAACCCTTATTCCACTTTAGATTTATTTGAGCAAATTTACACAATAAAACCCAAGTCGTATCTAAATCATACTGCATATTTATTCGGTCTGCGTTCTCGTACTCCTCATCACGCGGCCATTAGGGGGTCCCGCGTTGCCATGCCCCACTCTCCACTCTACTCTCCCCTCTGTCCACAGACCGACTAAGTCACCAAAAGCAACTTTTCACAGACTGTGCTTGGTTAGTTTGTGTGTGTGTGCGAGAGAAAGAGGGGGAGTATGCATGTGTGTTTGCATGTGTATAGTGTAAGTGTGTGTATAGTGTTTGTCTGTGTGTGTGTCTCTCTGTATGTGTGTGTGGCCATTAATCAACAGAGCACACACAAAAATACACACAGAGAACCCTCAACCCGCTTGGCACTCAAATGGTGCTAAGCACACGCTGTCCCACACACACAAATACACTCGTACACACACATACACACTCGTACACACTCGTACACACACTCACACACATCTACACACACTTACACACACCCCTACACACACAATGTAACGTTTAAAATTGGCAAATTGCTGTGTGATTTAGCTGCAAATAATAAACATGTTTAGCGAATAAATTCATCAAAAGTTGCTTTTCATATAGACGAAAACTCTAACGAGTCCCGACCAGCATTCGATGGGTCGTCAAGCAACCCTCCCCGCCTCTACCACCCCCCTTTCCCCTGCCCTTCTATAGTATTGCTGTGTCCACACACAGAGCCAACCCACATGCCTGTCAGCCTTGCGTGCTTGCAGTGAAAGCAAACAAAAATGTCAGCGCGCACAACTGACACAGGTGAGCAGAGACATGGGCAAGGCAGGGGGAGAGGCGTAGAGGATAGACGGAAACGTCAGCGGCTCTAGGTAATGCGAATAGATGGGCAACAACTACTACAACAACAACAAGAACGGGGAATGCATGCAGCAACAGCAACTACAACAAACAATACTAATGACAAGCATGCAATGCGACGACTTTTCAATGGCCCTGCACATATGAAAGTTGGCAAACATTGCGCACAGCATATACCCTGTAATGTTATGAGAAAGAGGTATGCTAAATGCCAGCATGCTAGCATGTATTGTTTGTGGTATTTGCTGCTCATTGAGAGAGAGTAGAAAGTATTAAATAACGTTTATAATACCGTTTTCATGCATAACCGTTTCATAACCGATACATAACCGGTTCATAGCCGGTTCATAACCGTTTCGAACTTGCGTGGAAAGAGTTGAAATGAAAGAGTTGAAATGGAATGAAGAGTTGAAAAAAGCAAGAAAATGCAGCTAACATATTAATTCCAGGCCTTACTATTTAATAACTGTTTAACAATCGTTTCAAAATTGCGCAAAAACTGTAAATATGGGATTTCCATATATAACCATTTTATAACCCATTCATAACTGGTTCATAACCGATTCACAGCTATTTCGTGCTGACTCAAATGAAAGAAAATAAAGTAAACTGACAGTATCCAACTGTAATCGCTGTTAATAGTCCTTTTCTAACCGTTTCATAACCGTTTGAACTATGAAATTTGTTAACAAATGTATGAACAGCATGTTACATGACATTATTTTAGTTTTATATATTTTAATACTCACTTACAGGGTATCTGGCAGTGTAAGCCACTTCTCCGTCTCTCTCTTATCCCCCACTTACTACAACCATTTCTTAAAAGCCGAATTCAAGAATTTTGTTTCATTGCAATTGGCCTCTGCACATGGAACTCAACTACGGCTTAGCCTGCTAATCATTTGGTCAGGTTTTTCTTTAGCAGTTGCTGTTGCTCTTCTCCTTCACCTTCTTATTGTTGTTGCTACTGTTGTTGTTGTTGCTGTTGCTTTTTGCAGGTAACTCTGCCGATTGAGCGCTTAATTTGTTAAGCTGCAAAAGTAGAAACTCAAACAAATCAGAATATCTGACCAGAAGTCAAGGTGTGTTTGCTTTTGCTCCCTGTGCCTCTGCCTCTCTCTCTCTTTAGTCTCCTCTCTCTCTATACCACTCACGCTGTGCATGTGGGAGGGAGAGGGATGGGGAAAGGGGCAGGGGGGCCTGAGTGGATACAGGTTAGCTCTGCTTGTGGATTTTGTGGCTGCTCAACGGCTGCCGCTGTCTATCACAGGAGCCACAGATTTTATCAAACACACACACACACTCCCCTCACACAAACACACTGCCCTGTCACACACACACTCCCCTACACACACACTCCCGCATAGAGACATATTCGAAATTTTGTGTGTGTCCGTTTTGTGTTGTTTGTTTGTTCGTTACGTTTTACTCATTTCGAACCTTTCCTTTTGCTCTTTCTCTTTTAATACCCATTACCCCATAGGGTAGAAGGGTATTATAACTTTTGTGTCAACTGACAACAGGCAGAAGTAAGCGTGACAGACTCAATGAAATATATATTCTTGAACTGTATGAAGAGATGAGGCGATAAGACCATGTCCGTATGTCTGTCTGTCTGTCCGTCCGTATAAACTTCTACATCTCAGAGATTATTAGAGCTAGGACTACCAAATTTGGTGACAATGCTAACTAATATTACGCGCAGAAAACATTTATGTTAGAATTCAGCCACGCCTCCTTCTGCTCCCGTATATTTATAAAATTGCAAGCTTATTTTCAATGTCAGACAGTTCATTTTTGTTAAATACAATAACTAACCGCGTCCAAATGATATCTACGAATTTGCTTGCGAACGAATAATTGACAAAGAAATTGTTTAAGAAATACTTTAAGGGGTAACTGAATTCAAATGCGCGCTCTGTAAAGTATGTAACAAAAAAAAAAACGCTAAACAGAGAAGTTAAATATATAATATAATTTTTTTTTGTTGTTACTTTTTTTATTATTATATTTATTAAGTGAAGAATCCGTATATCATAATATTGTATCTTAAAATAATATAATATAATAAATACATTATCAATTATTTTGTTCAGCTGTGTAGCGGGCATATTATAGTCGAGTACACCCTACTATAGCCTTTCTGCTTGTTCAATTTCTGTTCCTTTTTTTCTGGTATTTTTTGGTGCCTTTTTCGGTTTGGTTTGGTCTATTTTTGGCTTTTGATGTGCAGGAAGCTCATCATCAAAGGCGAATACGCTGTGATAATTGTGTGTGTGTGTGTGTGGAAGGGAGACGGCAACAGTGCCCCATGTCAGTTGCTGTACCTGTCTCTCATTCTTTTATTTTTGACTGTTTGCCTTTTTTACTGTAGTTGTTGTTGTTGTTGTTTTCCTTTCGCCTTTTAGCCGTGTGATTTTCTGCCTTTTTTCCCTTTTATTCCCTTCCTTCCTTGCACTGTGCACTGTGTGCTGTATGTGTTTGCCCCCAACAAATATTGACCCGCATTGATTGTCGTTTTTCCGCTTGTAAATTGTGTGGGTGCAGTCAAGGGGGGAGAGGGGAGGTGGAGGGGGAAGAGGGGTAGAGAGACCTTTGCCTGCTGTCTTTAGTTCACGCTTCTGTTTTATGCGCAAAGTTTTCACTTTCGTGTAGTCGTAATTGGCTAAACGGAAGGTAGTGGGACTGGGGAAAGGTCTCTACACATTAGGAACTAATCCTAGCCTTCGTACACCCCCCTCTTTCACTGCCCGTATTGGTCAATTTCATGTACATTTCGTACTTTTCCAACACTGGCATCATCGTTAAAATGTTTTTTATTATTTCCGCTCGCGGCGTTATTAATGTTGTTGTTCTGCTTTTGACTTAACTTTCGCATGAAGTGCACCCCCTCTCCTCTTTCCCTCTTCTCCTGTTTCCCTCTTCTCCTCTCCTCCTCTTCCCCACCCTCCTTCTTCTGCTTCTTATGTGCATGTGAGGCACACGCACACATTGCCACAATTTATATTTTTCAATTAAGCAGCAAAAGTTGTACGCTTTGTTTCGTGCAACTGTAATAAATTTCAACTACCCGTAGCTACTACCACCCTCCCCTCAGCACCTCTTAAGCACCCTCCTTCAGCCAGCTTTCCCCCCTGTGGCAACTCCTCTCAATACCTTTCCATAACCTCCTCAGCAATGCCAGCAATGTTTTACTTCATTTGGCCGCGATACTCCTTCCCACTCTCTTTACCCCCTTCATCTCTCTCTTTACCTCCCTTCCTCTCTCTCTTTACCTCCTTCCCACACTTCTCTCTTCCTTCTTTTCCCTCCTCTCTCCGCCTCTCTCCCTCTCTCTGCCTCTCCCTCCCTGTTATTGTATACTTCGCGTTATGGTTTAATTTTGGAGCCACGCGTGTAATTGATAGCCTCCCATGGCTTAATTGATAATTTCGTAGTTTTCGCAAACATCACAACCACACATACATCCACACCCACACACACACATACACCCACACACACACTGGCAAACCGAGGCAACCTTTTGCTCTTAATTGTTCGTCTGGCAATATTTGTGTTTTTAAAATAAATATCAAATTTAACTGTTTTCCGCGCACTCGAATCGCATCATTTATACTAACGAATGTGCGGCATATACCCTGTAGTTGGCGCTGACATAGGCAGGCATATACTAAAGATATTTATAGTTTGTTAGACGACAAACTGCGCTTAGTTCTACAACATATTTCTCATTTATAAAAGAGTTCATCAACTACTTTCAGTTCAACTGCAGCTTTTACAGGGTATCTACCATAGAGTGCCTTATTCTCTACTTCTTGCTTGTTCTGTTTTCATTTTCATTTGATTTTCAAATACTTTTGATGAGCATCGGCGCCAAACTATCGCCAATTAGGGCGCTACATCGATAACTCAATTTCGATATGTGTGTTGAATCCTTTGTTTGATTTTAAGGATTGTAATAAACGATATATCAATTTCATTTCAACTTTCAGCCGAAATTTAATTCCGTCTGCAAACGAAAGTACTCTCGAGTCAAGTATGCGATAATTTGCATTAATTTCTTGCCTTTCATTAATCATACGCCCCGTAAGCAAATCGATTTAAATACACAGCAACGTCTCGCCTTCTGCTTCTCTTTCTCTCTCTGTCTCTCCCTCCTCACTTCACACTTTACAATTGACGAATGCTTGCGTCATTGTGTACACACACAGAAAAAGACGCACAGCACATTCCTCCGTCTGGCAACCCTTGGAGCCTGCCACCCTGTCAACATGCGATTGCCCCTGCGTGCATTACCCAACGTTGATTCGGGCTAAAGAGCAAGTTCGTGTTGTTGCTGTCGTTGCTGTTGTTGTTGTTGTGCAATCATCAAACGGTTTAGCTGCAAAACTAATTGCATTACATCAATTTTTCTGTTAAAAGTCAATAACCAATCAAACAGGGCAGCCAGAGGGATGGCAATAGAGACGCAGACGGAGAAGGAGAAGCTGATGCGAAGCCAGACGCAGAGCAAGCTGCAAACTTTGATAACGTGCAGTTAAATGCACACACAGACACACACACACACACACATGCACAGTTAGTCAGCGGTCAATTTAATGGCAGAGAGAGGGAAAGAGAGGCAGGGAGGGAGAAAGAGTTGAAGAGTGGGCAGAGAGAGCGGCAGAGCTGTAGCAATAATGACAGGAGTAATCACATTAGCCCCGCTCTCTCTCTCTCTCTTTCTCTGCTGATCTCTCTCAGGGTTGTCAAGTGGCCTTAATTGAATCGAATTCAATAAAAAGTTACACTAACTTTGCGTATGAAGTCCATCGACAAGCAGCCTAAAAATGATGCCAAGTAGGTCATGAAGTTGCAATACAAATTTGTTCAAGGCCGTAGCGAAGATTGAGGGGGGGCCTTGTAAAAAACTTATCTGGGGCAACTATTGTAATTGCTTTATCTTTAGTCTCAAAGTATATATATATTTAAAATATATTTTATATAGGTTTTTATGGTATAGTTTAGTATAAATTATATAAGAATTATATTATACATTTAGTTCATAAAAGATTTTATAAAATAAAGAAATAGTAAAGAAGTTTATTCTGGATTAAAAAAAGTAATCTATGTATGAGATTACTTTATTCTATGTTATCATTAATTACATCTGACATTTCTTTATATTTTATACTGTCAAAATCATTAATAGTTTTTGAGAAATCTATATTTATTCTTGTTTGATAATATTGCCCATCTATTCAAGCATGCTTGCCCCATTGTGCTTTATATTTAATATACTCATAGAAAAGAAGGATAACCTCTTTATCTATACATATAAAGTATATATATTATTGCCTAGTATGAATAGCGGACGATAAAGTCATGTTTGTCCGTATGAACATCAAAATCTCAACTTTTATAAAAACTAAACACACCAAATTTAAAATGAACCCTAGTAGCAGTGCGCCCCTGCCAAACGGGGGCCCTAGCACACTGCACACCCTGCAAACTCCCTGCTATGGTCCTGAATATGTTTTAATTGAGTTTCAATCAGACTGCGCCAGAGTTGCCAGGCCATAACGAAATGAAGTAAATATTAGAAAAGGGATTTGCAAAGTTTGTAATTGAAATCAGCTTAAAAGTGTTATAAAACTGGCATAACAAATAATAAATTGCATAATCAACAGAAAAGGAACAACAAATAATTGAATAATCTCATTGGAATAGTTTCTAGTTTATTGTTGCCATAAATATTTATTAAGCTCTTTACTTTTCATTCACTTTAACATCATTCATTCCTTTTCAAAATGCACATCTCATGTTCATCGTCAGCAGTCAGTTGCCCCCCCCCTGCCACGCCCCCTGCCTCCCCCTTTTGGTCGATTGGGCTTAGCCAAAAATATTCAGTTTTGCCAGTAGACATATCCGCTTTGCCGTGTCCGCCAAATCATGTTTATTCCAGCGACCGCAGCGCAGACGACAACCCTGCGCGCATGAAATGCACTTGCCACATGCCACATGCCACCGCATGCCTGCCTCTGGACTAAGTCGTTGCGATGACGTGTTCATGCAGCCGCTGTCAACGTTGCTGCGTTTCAATTTTTCACTCCAACATCGCTCAAACTCCCACAGGGGGAGAGGAGTAGAGAGGGAGGGGGAGAGTAAGAGAGGAGCTGGCGCCGGCTGCAGCAGCGAACGAACGTTAAATCGTTAATTGATTACAGCCAACATTGATTGTTGTTGTTGTTGATTTTTTGTTTGCCAACTGAGAGGGGGGCAGCAGGCGGGGGACTGGTCATTGTTTGACTGGATTACACATGCAAAGGGGAGGAAGGAGAGAGAGAGCGAAGGGGGGGGGGCTCTTTTATGGATGCGTAGGACGTCGAACGGCGACGGCAAAGCATAAAAATCCATTTGGGTTTTTACAGCGGGCAGCTCTAATGAGTCCGAAGTTGCAACTGGAGTCGGGATGGAGCTGAAGCTGAAGCTGTAAGGGAAGTGGGAGTGAGGAGGGGAAAGGGGGAGCAACCTACGTCGTTTTAAAACTAATTGCTAAGCAAAAGGGCATGCGAGCCACAACGGCATATCCAGATCACGTACGCATCAACAACAAACGCAGCAGCTCAGCCCCGCAAACACAGACAAGCTCGGGCAAAATAAGTAAAATACGATCCAAGCAGAAGCGCAGACCAAAAGGCCGTGGGCAAAGTAAAAGGAAAATAAAGCCAAGAACAGAGAGAGAGAGAGAGAGAGAGAGGAGACCCTTTGCGGGCTGTGTAACTGATATTACGGTTAAGGCGGTAACGAGTAACGGTACGTGGTCTGTGCCACAGCAGCAGCAAGCGGCAGCCACCCACCCAAAGACGCATCATGCGCGGCCACTCAAAAATGTTGTGCACAGCAGCAGCAACAATAACAACAACAACAACATGCACAACAACAACAAAAGCTAAAAAGGGCTGCGGGCTGAATTGGCCAAAAGCCGAAAGTAAAATATACTGGCTGAAATAAAGCAGAAAGCAGAAGTTCATGCTCACTCAGCAAGTCGCAACGTGTATGGCCTACATGGACATGGAGTTGCCATATCAAGCTGCTGCTCATTTGCTATGTTAGCGTGGCAAAAGCTGAGTGCTCTATGTGCTGTGGAGAGAGGCTTTGGGTACTTGTGCCGTGCGTTAGAGTGGGACAACTAGCTGTTGCAGATCGTGCTGTGAGCAGCTAAGCTCAGCTGAGAGCGGAGCCTTGGCTTTGAACAGAATTAAAAATGCCGGAGATGCCACTCAGGCAGAGCACAAGAGCAGCAGGCGAATTGCTAGAGGAAGGTATTTATTAAAATGCAATAAATTAATATAATTTAAGCTAAAAGTAGTAGTAGAAATATAAGTCGTGCTACAGAAGTCTTTACAGTAGTAGAAAAACAGTTAATAACAGTAGTAACAGTAATAATAGTAGTAGAAAAGTAGTAGCAGAGTAGTAGAAACTTTAGTAGAAGTAACAGCTGGTAGTAGTAGTAGTAAAAATACTTAGTAATAGCAGTACTTAAAGTATTAGCAGTAATAGGAGTAGAAGTAGTAATAGTTAGACTTTTAGTTGAAGCTTTAGTAAACTTTTGTAGCACTACCATTATTGATAGTTGTAAAAAAAGAAGTAGTAGAAATAGTATATTAAATAGTAAAGGAGTAGAAGTAGTAGTAGTAGCCTTGCCAGCTGTAGTAGTAGAAGTAGCAATAGTAGCAGTAGAAGTCGTAGTAGCAAGAATAGTAACAGTACCATTATTAGTAATAGTAGTAGTAGTAGTAGTATTTGTAGTAGGAGTAAATGTACATAGTAGGAGCAATTTTATTAGTAGTAGCATAAGTAACAGCAGTAGATGTACAGGAGGTACAGGAGGTAGTAGTAGCAGTGCCATTTGTAGTAGACGTAGGAGTAGTAGTAGTAGTAGAAGTAGTAGTAGTAGTAAAACTACTAGTAGTAGTAGAAGTAGTAGTAATATTAGAAGTAGTAGTTATAGTAGTATTAGTAGAAGTACTACTATTAGCAATACCATCTTTAGAAGCAGTTTATTACTTCCTTTTCCTTTTGCAGTCTGCTGCCAACTGCTTCTGCAGTCGCATGGACTCCACGGCAAGTGTATTGGCTAGGTATGGCCAATGCCTGACAAGCATTTAAAGCAGCAATTATTTACTTGATGCCAAATGACAACAACAGCAACAGCAGCTGCGAGAGAGTGAGAGAGAGAAAGAGATAAAGAGAGAGATAGAGAGAGAAGGAGACTGAGCTCAACAGCTGGCGCATGAGTTAGAATAACAAAAAGCCGACAAACTCGTCTAACTGTATACCCTCTACCCCAGTCAAGGAGGGAGGGGGGGTGCGGTGTTGTGCCGTGTCGTGGTTTGTGCAAATGCCAACAGCAAAGATTCAATTTGATTATTTTACAAAGGCCAGTGGAAACTTATGAGTGCAGTGCATGGGCAGGGCAGGAACAGGGGAGGGGCAGGGCAAGGCAGGGCAGGGGGGCATGGCAAGGTAGCAGGCAAGGCAAGAAGCAGCAGCCACAAATCGGGCGCTCCAACGGAGGCTGCCACTTTGACTTAATTAATGCACACAGCAGGCGTGCCAGCAGAAGGAGGAGCAAGCACATTCTAAATCCTGGCTAAATAGTTGCTGCTGCTGTTGCTGTTGGTGTTGCTGCTGCTGCTGTTGCTGCTGCTGTTGTTGCTGCGAGTAAGTACGAAACACAACTCAAGGCCGTGTAGCCGTAGGCAACATTGTGTGGCACACTAATTGAAGAACCTGCGGCATGCTGCCAACGTGCAGATATACATGCTTATGCATGTGTGTGTGTGTGTGTGTGTCGCTGTGGAACACGTGTAGAGCAAGTTTCTGACAAATCACATGGCTGCCTAGCTGGCTGGCACCTCTCTCTATTTCCCTCTCTCTCTCTGGCTTGGCTGCTTAAACTGCTACAGTTGCTGCTCTCTCTCCATCTCCCTCCCTCCCTCTCCCTCCGCCCCTCTCTAGCTGTGTGCCCATTCCTCTAGCACGCTGTGCTGGTTATTTTAATTTCCGCCTAAAAGTATGCAACAAATTGAAAGGATTACACAAAGTTTATGCAATGCTGCATACAGTCAGGCGCGCAACGTGGCATAGCGCAGGCAACTTAAAACAACAAGACAAATGCGACAATTTAAGCGCGTTTTGGCCCGTTGCCGCTGCGCTGCGCGAACTAAGCGAACTAAAGCGGGAACTGCGTCTCCTCCTTCTCCATCTGCATCTGCATCTCTCCGACTGCCTGGCACGCAACAACAAACTCGCACAAATTGTTAGTGTTGCAACAACGAGAGAGGGAGAGTGTGTGGCACATACTGCATAGCATAAAATTAATGTCAAACAAAATGGAGAAACAGCAGCGGCAGCAGCAGGCAGTCGCCATCAATGCCTGCCACGCCT
Source organism: Zaprionus camerounensis (assembly GCA_018904165.1). Lineage (NCBI taxonomy): Eukaryota > Metazoa > Arthropoda > Insecta > Diptera > Drosophilidae > Zaprionus > Zaprionus camerounensis. The sequence goes on from JAEIFS010000037.1 coordinate 2,821,145, forward strand.
GCCCTGGGCACGCCCCCCCCGGGCCATGGCACGGCAACAGCGTCAGCCAAAAACTGTTACAAAATGATGTGGGTCGTCGTCGCAGCATGTTGTGGGCGTCGCTGTTGCAGCTGCAACTTTTGTTGCATATTCAGCAGCAGCGCCGCCAGCAATTTGCTGCTTAAAAATAAACTTGGCAACGTCTTATATGATCGCATTTTGTGGCAAGTCAGCAACAAGAAAGAGCTGTAAAAATGCTGCCGCACAATGCTGCCACACAATGCTGCTGCACGCCTTGTAGGCGCCACGCAGCGTTGCAGCAACAACTTAATTGACATGTCGTAGGTCAAATCAATGTGGTTGCAGCACGAATACGAATATACAACTTGGAAGCGCAGTTGGAGTACTCATTTGTGTGTGGCAAGTGTTGCAAGCAGTGGCTTGTTGCATCCCCTGTGGCATGCAGCGCACTAATGAGTGCATATTGTGCCAGCTGTCTGCATATTGCAAATGAGGCTTTGTTGCACAGACGCCGCCAGGTGGCAAGTGCTGGCAAGGTGGCAAGAGGTGGCAAATTAGTGAGAAATCGATGCAGCAGCAGCTGCCCTCCCCTGCTCCCCCCATGCCGCTGCCGTCACGTGGCAGTCAAAACTTTAAGCCAACACAAAATGTTGACCCTTTTTTCCCAGAGAGGCAAAGGGGAAAGTGGCAGGCTGGGGCAGGCACACAGAGCGGAAGCGGCAAGCCGAAGCTGGGAGCTGCAAAAGCACTTAAGCTGTACTTTTCCTGTTTTACCTACCCCCTACCCTGCTACACCCCCGCCTGCCACCCCTCGTTGGGGCATAAGCATCTTAACGAGTTTCCCGAATTTCTGTCGTTCTCGGACTTTGTCTTTAATGAGTCATGTGGCACAGTGGCAGCAACAGCAGCGTAATTCATAAATACTTAATTATAACTTGCAGCCCGGTGGCAACCCTGGCATTGAACAGGCCCAGGCATTCAAGCGGTCACGCTCCTACACCCAGGGATGCCCTTTGAAGCGTGCAAACGAAGAACCTTTCCTTGCAACCTTTCCTTCTCAGGCTGCCTTCTCAGGCTGCCTTGCCCAGCTGCGGTCCCCAGCTTATCAACTCGAACAAGATTTGTATGATTTCGTCCACGGAGATGTGCTTTCTGCTCAGTTGATTCCACGACGGCTGCAGATCCTGTGCACGCTGTAAAGAAAGTTCATCAAGCTGAAGTCAAGAGCAGTAAGAAAGGTTACCTACGGCATGCCGAAGGTTTTATACACTTGCAGGGTGTCATTTCCTCTGATCGTTCCTATGCTAGTTATATACATATAATGGCAGAGAATGGAATACCTTTCTTTTTGTATGCATTGACAGCTATAATAACTGCAATCGCTGGGCAAAAACAGCTTTTCTTTAAGTATAGGTTAGTGGCTGAACAACCTATTTATATGATATGAGTATTTAGCTAACTTGAGGTCAAATATTCGGTTTAATTTCACACAATAGCTTAAAAACTAGCCGAATCATTCTTATGAATATATTTATTTCTTACAGATTGTTACTATTGACAGCTAGAGGATATAGTTGTGTACTTTAAAGACTTTACAGTGTCTAACTTTGACTGCCACTGATTATTGAATGTAATTCTCATACAAGTACTGGTCTTTATGTAAAAACCCTCATATAGGTCGATTATTACTATGGCAGCTATATGTTATACTGCTCCGTTTTAATGAAGTTATATATGCATGTTATTTATAAAGAAAAAAGCCGATGTAGTGCATTTGGTTGCAGTATCTTCAAAAATAACAGAAATAGGCCGATAGGTTGTATGGCAGCTAAACGATATATAGGTCCGATGCGGCTCGTTTCGACTTATTTACAGCATGCTGTAATAAGAAGCTTATGTGCCAATTTTCAGCAAGACAGCTATAAAACTGAGAGACTTATATGCATACCAACAGAAGGACAGACGAACAGACAGACAGACGGACAGATCGAAGGACAGACAGTCAGACAGACGGACGAACAGACAGACAGACATGACAAGTTCAACTTCAATGTAAATGCTGATTCAAAATATATACACATATGAATTTTATAGAGTATGTCTGCGTTGCATACTCCTGCCCACAATGAATATACCCTCTTTCATTAATCTTTAGTGAAGTGGGGACCTCAACTTACCCTAGCGCCATTGACCAGTTCGCGAAACTCCTTGTCCCGCAGCGCCTTGTAGAACTTGGCAAAGTCGCCGCCCTCGCGCACCTTGCGTGCCATCAGGCTGGAGATTTGTGCACGTGGCAAGTTCTGCAGTGCCTCGCGTAGAAAGGTGGTAAGATCACGACGCAGCATCATCTCCACAGGCACCACGCGAGACAGTTGAAAGCTGCGCAGACGATTGGGCAGCTTGTCCACCACGCTGGTGACATCATAGCCCGAACCATACTCAGTCACATAGTCAATGAGATCAGCAAAGTCCGGTGCCTTGCGCATCTGTTGCCACGTCTTGGCGAACTCATCGCTGCGCACAAACTCCACAGCCTGTCGGAAGCGCGGATCGAAGATATAGTAACGTGCAGCAATATGTGAGATGCGACGACGCGGCACCAGCGCCAGAAACTCCCGCAAATCAGCGCGTAAATCAGCCGTAATCAAGCTAAAGCAGCAGCTGAAAATCAGAGCTGTAATGAGGCTAAACTTAACCATATTGAGAAGGTAGCACAGACTGTGACGAATGAGTTCCAATGAGGCAGCTTTATAGCAGCGCAGCGATGCGTGCGCTGCGACAATATTTACCTTGGTCCACAGGTGCTAATTGATAGTTTCGCCCCAAAAAAAGAGCCCGACTGATTGAGCCGTAAACAGACGATAATCGGGCAGACTTTTACTTTCACTTGGTGGTCTATTTACGGCAGAGCTTGTCAAGTACAGTGGGTACTCGAAAGACAGCACAGATATCTGATATTTCATATTATAAGAAAGAAAGATAAATTTCCATTTATATAAATAGCTAGATCTTCAGATTTTTAAGAGCTAGAGTTATGAAATTTGGTATTGACATAGTGCATATAGTGTGCATACGAGACTTACTTGAATGATTGCAGTCACGGCTCTATATATCTGCATATAAGCAAAACATACTTAAACCAAGCCTATCTGAGTTAAATTAAAGTTAACCCCAGTTAAATTTTGCATACATAAAGCTACATATATTACCTTTACGCATTCCCAATTTCATCTAAATCGCTTTATAAGGTATGTCACAAGTCGTGTATTACCATCTCTCTTTCAATCATTCAGTTTATTTGCATACCCAAAACTTTCAACTCAAGCCCAGTTTACTTAACCAATACAAAAGACTTCAATTGCATTTCGACTCTGACAAACAAACACACAAAGTAACCCATACACACACATACACACACAGACACATAGAGAGGCACGTAATAAACATAAACAATCAGTAAACGGGCTAAACAACAATAAATCAAGTGCAAAATTCTTTTGTCTGCGCGCTTGACTGTAATTGCTCCCATTTGTGCATTAAAAATCATGATTGATTTCCACTCAGCCAGCCGCACAATAAGCACTCGTCTGCCATCTCTATCTCTCTCTAACTCTCCCTCTCTCTCTCTCTCCCACTCAAGCCAAAATTAGAATTCAATTGCGTGATTTATGCAGCTGGCAAATTTACGAGCCACAAGAGAATCTTCCCCTTTCTCCCCCCTGCCCCTTTGTAGCTTAGATTGTGCACTTTTCTGCAAGCAAAAACCAAATTCATCTGTTTGTTTTATCTGCGTGTATTTTCCGAAGCTTTTCCGTCGCACATTAAAGTCGCCGCATTGGGAAAACTTTGCTTATTTCAGACAGTGTCGAAGTGGGAGAGAGAGAGAGAGAGGGGGGGACTGTGTCGGGGTCCAGCCACATTTGCGCCTAAGGATAGCATCAACACTAATGCTTATCTAAATTTCTGTTAATGAAATCTACTGATAGGTCAAAGCTTTTTCGCCCCGGTTCTGTCTGACTTCCGGCATTGGGGTCAAAAAGCGGCAAAACATTGCGAAAACTAACCAACAAAAATTATCAGGGACGGTTTGGTGTGAGTGAAGTGCGCCTTAAGTGGGGCGGGGACTTAAAGAGAACGAAAACATAGAACATTTGTAGAGAACTTAGTCAGGTGTTTATATAAATATTATAACAAAATTAAGGAACTAACTATAAATTTGACATTGCTAAAAATTATTTTATATGTATAGAGTAGTTTAAATATTTGCGATAAAAGTTCGACAACAATTACCCCAAATTTGTATTAAGATTTGCAAGAAAGAGTTTTCTATTAATAAATATGTGTAAATCAATTTTTATAACTAGTTCGCTATAAATAAGTTGTTATAAATACTTTTTCCAAATAAGTTGTTATAATTAATGTGCCATAAATAAGTTGTTATGGTTAGTTTGTCATAAATAAGTTGCTATAAAAAGTTTGCCATTAATAAGTTTCTATAAATTAATTTTAATAGGTTGCAATAGTTAGTTTGCCATAAGTAAGTTGCTATAAATATGAATAGTTTGGCACAAATAAGTTTTAATAATAAGTTTTAATAATAAGTTGCCCAAAACAAGTTGCCATAAATAAGTTGCCATAAATAAGTTGCCATAAATAAGTTGCCATAAATAAGTTGCTATAAAAAATTTATAATTAATGGTTATTCACATAGCACCTCAAGTATCATTCATATTTTTCAGCTTTTATGTTTCAAACAGTTTTTATTAGTTTTAAATCGATTTGCAGCTACTAGAACTAGAAATACTTTCTTTATACTTTTCAGCTTAGCCCCAGTTGGGCCCCACAGCAGTCCTGGCCTCGTTTAGGCTGCGCTCCTGTTGCGTCGCATTAGGGCAGTTGAAAAGGGTTGACGTGCAGTAAGCGGCTTCTCCACACACCCACACCCACATTCATACAGACACACACAATGCGCCGCACTCAAGAAATACGCACACACATTGTACATGCGTGTGTGTGTGTGTGTGTGCTGGCCACAATACCAAAGGCAAAACAAATAAGCCATAAATTTGCATGCCAACAACAATTGGCAATTTTCCGTAGGTTAAAGCATAAACCGGCAAACAAACCGACTAACAAACGAACCAACAAGCAAACAAACAAGCAAACGAATGAGCGAATGAACGAACGAATGAACGGGCAAACGAGCAAGAGAACGAAAGGTGAATCAGCAGCACCCCCTCCCCTCTTCCTCCCTCTTCCCAATCTGCTCCTGCTTGGCAGTCGTAAGTTTAAAGTGGGCTTTGTGCGGCGTTCGGTGAAAGCGGAAATAGAAATGAAAGCGTTGCGTGGTGCGGCCAAGTAGGCCCGTTATCGCCCGTGCAGCATGGCGTATACGTAACGCAGCGACGATGTCGATGTCGATGTGTGAGTGAAGCAGTTGCTGTGGCAGCACAAATGAAGCTGAATTGTTGCGGTTGCCTAGGTGTGAGTGCAGGCGAGTGTGTGTGCGGATGTGTGTGTGTCTGTGTGCCTGTGTGTATTTTCTCTCGTATCTCTGCGTAATAAGCTTGCGTTTTTTCACCTCTCTCCCACTCTCTCTTTCTCTCTGTACACGACAGTTGTCGCCTGTCCGCCGTAAATGTCCTTTGAAGTTTGTTTATGATTTTCGGATGTTGTTGCTCTTGTTGCTAGACACACACACACACATACACACGCACACACAAAAAAGGCGACAGCAATCGCATAAGCCGCGCTTAGATTTTGTTGTGCGTATTAGTGAGATTTATGCATTTAGGAAATTAAACATCCTGCCTGGCGACTGTATGCCATCGAAGGAGGCAAGGGGCAGACTGCAGAGGCAGGGCAGCAAGGTGTGTCTGTATGCGTATGTGTGTGCTGCAGTGCGAGGCTGTCATTAATTTTAAATCATGCGTAAAATCGCGTAATGTCGCCAACGCAGCCGCCAGCATCCTTTGGGGCCTCGCATACCATTTTTTATACATACATATATGTATAAAAAATTGCTGCTCTCTCTCTGTGTATGTGTGTGTGTGTGTGTGTGTGTGTGTGCATTACACGCTGCCCCTACTCAACTGTTGTTGTTTTTTTTGCCCGCTGCCAACCGACACGACGCGGCTGCTTGGCGGAAATGCGTTCGACCACATCAATCACGCGACATTGACAAATGTGCATATTTTTGTTGAAATTATATGGGCACAAGCAGCCAGTGCCAGAGTATGAAAGAGTGTGTGTGCGTGTGCTCTGGGCAACTGGCAACTGGCCGGGAAAGCGGCCAAGTGGCTCTGCAAATTATTGGCTACAATAGTGCTTCAAATTGGGCAATTTATTGCTTTATTGCTTTTACGTGTTTCGTCTGCGGCTGCGTTGCATTTTTTTGCAGTCTCCATTGGTTTGGTATTTTCAACCCCAGCCCCCGCTCTCTATCTCTCTCTCTCTCTCTTGCCCTCCTTCTGCTGCTGCTCTAGCCCCCACTCATTATGTCGCCTGGCTGTGCACATGTTCTCCTTGTTGTTGTTGATTTTTATAATTGCAAATTTAATCATTCGCATGACATCAACGTTGCCAGTGCGAAGCAAGTAAATGCCATAATTGTCTGTCGCACTGTCGTCGACTTGTCAAGCGGTTGTCAGCACTGCCTTTCTACGCGATTCTCAACGAGTTAACTTCGAGTGATGCAAGCGAAAGATTCTTCTGAGGTTTTTAATTCATTTTTATACCGCTAACCAAAGGTAGAAAGGTATTACGACTTTGTAGTAACTGTAACAGACAGCAGGAGGCGTGCCAGACCACACAAAATATATACATTCTTAATCAACATCAACAGCTGAATCGATATAACCATGTCCGACTGTCGCTCTCTCAATCTGTCCGTCTATCTGTCCGTATGTATACCTATATCTCAGACATTATGATATCTAGCACTACAAAACTTGTTGACAATATGTCTTAATATTACGTGCAGCTCAAGAGAATTTTAGAATTTTAGAATTGTACATTGTACAAATGATATCTGAAAATTTGGTTGTGATCTGATAATTAACACAGAAGCAATTTAAGAAATTAATTTCAAGGCGTGTTTTCCAGCCACCCTCTGCAAAGTATGCAACACTAAATACGCTAAACATAGAAGTTAAATATGGAAGCAAACATTTGTGGTCAGTTGGGTTGGGGGTATATCACAGTAAAGTACACTGTACTGTAGCTTTTGTACCTCTTAAGATTCAGCAGAATGATTTGCATGTTGTCAAGATTCTTCACATCGAATTCAGCTAGCTCGACCTATGCCATCACACTTCATGTAGCAGTTATATTATTACACCTGCTAAACAATTTCGGTTTAAGCTAAAAATAAAGCTGAAAATTGCATGTTTTTTTAGCAGCTAACATTTCCATTGTGCAGTTTTATCGTGTAGTGCTCAAGTGATTACCACTTAAGTATTTCTTTTAGTGCCTCATTTGTGGCAAGTTGTTGTTTGTTGGCATTATTCGCATAATTCGGCCAGTTGCCAGTTGCGTGCCGTGTAACTGTGCCCCGTGTTTTTGCCAGCCAAGCCGAGGTGCCGTTAGGCTGCCTGATTAACGCTTTTATGACTGCGCAAATATTTGAGCCAGTTTTTAATGGGCTACTTTGGCGTCGTAAGTTATGCGCAGCCAAGGCTAATTAGCAGCGTTTAACTAAGCCTAGCGGGTTTGGTGTGTGCCTATTGCGCGCGCTCTCTCTCTCTCTCTTTCTCTCTCTCTGTGTGTGTGTGTGTCTTTGTGTGCTTTTAATGCGACGTGATCGTGGTTATTAAAACAACAAAGGCGCCTGAACATCAGCACTACCTCTCTCCTAGCACTACCTCTCTCCACCTTCCTCTAATGCTGCCACCTCCTGCTCTATCTGCCTCTCTCCCTCCCTCTCTTGCGGACCATGGGCAAAATGTAAATTTGGGCTGAGCAGCTCGACAGGCGCCACGTTGCTTACACGTTGTCCGCGCCACATGGTGCCGGTGTCGGCTTGATTAGACCAGGCTGCTCCTGTTGCCTGATTGTCCCTGTACGCTCGCTCGCTCGGTACCGGAGGCAGGCACAACCGCAACACACTTAACGACGTAGTTAGCGTTAGTTAACGTATGTACGTGATATCGTTAAACTGGTATAACGTTACCAGTTACCCCCACAGCATAATAAGTGTCTTATTAGTTATGCCAGCGCCCGAGCGACAGAGACCTAGACCGAGAGACCAGCATCACGACTCAGTTACTACGATTATTTCTGGTGCACCTACAGCACCTAGAGGGGAATAGGAAAGGAAGGTGGGGCAAGCATCACGTGCCACAACTGGAATCAGTGACGCAGCCACTTGACAATTGTCCATGTGACCAGGAGACAGAGAGAGCAGGCAAATTTGAATAGAACATTCTGTTTACACAACTTGCCACGACTCGTACTTGACTGGCATGAGAAATGTCTGTGATATCAAATTATTGAACTGTGCGAAGCCACTTCAATTAGCCTAGGTTATATAGTAGAGCGTGAATTGGTTTTAATTAAATCCAGGTAAATATTGTGCTGCAACAATTGAAAGTTTTTCGCCAAGTTCAAAATCAACAGGGCAACACGGCAACCAAACAACAGCAAACTGTAATCTATTTGCACAGTTAAGAGGCATAAGAACTGAAAATGAATGAAAAAGAAACCCAAAGACGAAGATGAAATTAACACGGGGAGATGGCAGCAGATGGTGGCAGATGAAGAAGATGGCAGGAGAAGGAGGAAACGAAATGGAAAATTAAATTCCAAACAGGCCCGAGGGTTGTATCTGTTGGAGTGGAGTCCTCGAGCCCGGGTCCAGTTCCAGGTAATCGCCATCGTGTAGTATTTACTTTTAGCTTTGCTTGTTTATTTTTTAATTTCCTTCCAATTAAGCAACAAACAAGCCACCCCAACTTGCCCCGACCCGCTCCGACCCCTGCAGGTTGGCAATAAAAACGCGCTGGCATCGGGCGAAATGAAACGAAATGAAAATCTATTCACAGTTACGTAATGAAAACACGTTGGCACAATTCATTTAAAACTCTCTGTATCTCTGGATCATACGACCGGATCGGCCAGCGCAATTTGGCATTCCGAGTAGAAGGCAGAGGGGAGTGCAGGACACAGCATTTGTGGTTAATTTCCATTCGCACGACTTGACAAAGAGGTCCCAGCTCCATCTCCTTGCTCGCTATGAGCTCATTACTTATGCACAAGTTGTACGCATAAATAAAACATGTCAAACGAGTGCGAGCCAAAGTGACTTGCGGCTGTCGTTGAGCGTTAACCCACCGTATGGGCGATATCCCCCTCTCTCTCTCTCCCTATGCACCTCTCTGTCCATGCGGATCCATAACCAAGGCCCGCAGGCACACGCGATTTTGGTAGGCAACACGCATAGCTATCGCTCGACAAAGGTCCCGAGTGCAGGACAAACAATTAGCTAGCTAGTAGAGAGGGAGAAGGGTGCTGGAGTCTGGAGAGGGGAAGAATTGGAGAAGGGTCTGGCTACGGGTTCACTTTGTTGACCATTTTAGGCATTTGAATATTGAGGGAATTCAAATAGTGATGCAGATAAGCGAAGCGATTAAGCGCCGATGGACTAAGAAAACGATAACGACTTAACGTATCGATAAATTAAAGCATTGATAGAGGGAATCATTAAATGTACTGCAGGTTAATTTTTGATGGGTAGTGGGATTGCTGGTTAAGGAGACTAGACTGATCACAAGAGAAGGATCAATAATTAGAAGGATCAATGGTTAAACGTATCAATAGTCAAAGGTATCAATGCTTAGAAGAACCAATGGTTAAAGGTATCGTTGGTTAAAGATATCAATGCTTAAAAGGATCAATGATTAAAAGTATCGTTGGTTAAAGGTATCTATGGTTAAAGCTATCAATGGTTAAAGCTGTCAATGGTTAAAGGCAATGGTTAAAAGAATCAATTTTTAAATGTTTCAATTGTTAAAGGTATCGTTGGTTAAAGGTATCAATGGTTAAAGGTATCGTTAGTTAAAGTTATCAATGGTTAAAGCTATCAATGGTTAGAAGAATCAATGGCTAAAGGCTTTAATGGTTAAAGGTATCAATGATTAGAAGAACCGATATATATATATATATATATATATATATATATATATTATTTATATTAATATTATATTTAATTGTAAAAAGGTTTTATAATTTCTTAATTCAATTCAGTAAAATCCCAAGTGTTGGAAAATACTATACACGACAGTATAAATACAATTTGGTCAATATTGCTATAAAAATCGGACTCTATCCGCGTTCGTCTGGGTTCTGGTTAGTCAACATCGCTTCAAAGACTTTAAAATGTGCAAATCTACAAACATGCTTTAAAAGGTAGTATGAGCAAAGATTATTTGCAAGCCATTTGATAGAGAAACTGTATAACGGTTCGGGTAGGTCGGCCGCTCATTTGCGACTTTAGCAGATAGGGAGGTACATTATGTTCGCACAACATGCCCGTGCCCCGACTGTCGAGGTGCACCCAATCCAGACAGGGCACACACTGGTGGAGTATGGCAGCTGCAATGCAGGAGGTGGCAGGTCCTTGTCCCCGATTACAGATATCAGCCGTTATGGTTGGTTGGATCAGGGACTTGAAGTACTTCCAGAGCGGCATGCGCCACACGCGATCGCCAGTGACCATGCCAGCCTTTTCGAACTGTTGCCACAGTTCCTTGTTATTACTCCATAGTCCCGTCGATGACGCACCCAGTCCGCACTCCACGCCCGTGGCAAAGGTTCCCACATCGACAATGAACTTCGGGTGATAACTATTCTGTGCATAGATAAGTGGATCAGCCAATGACACTACGCCAGCCAGTGAGGGATTCTTAATGCACATGGTCTGTCCGTTAAGCAGGGTTACCAAGTCGCCAGGCTTGACGGCCATGCCCGAAGGCATGCTCTCACACAGAGGCAGCATGGCGGTTACGTTGATGGGCAACGAGAGGGCAGCGGCAGCTCGAATTGCCGATACACAGACGGCAGCACCACTAACCGATGCACGGAAAAGATCCATGCGCTTCTTGGGCTTCAAGCACAGGCCGCCGCTGTTATAGGTTATACCCTTGCCCATCAGCAGAATAGGTTTGTCCTCTGGCGATGAGCCCACGTAGGATATCTCTAGTATAATGGGCGGCTCACACGAACCCTTTGCGATGGCAATAAACGAATTGAGCTTCATCTCTTCGATCCAGTCCATGGAGCGCACTTGCACACTAACGCCGCACGGACACAATGCATCGATGGTGGCCTGGGCAAATATCGATGGGCTCATTTGATTCGCTGGTGTATCCGTCAGACGGCGGGCCAAATTCTGTGATTCGGCCTTGAACAATCCTCTCGTCCATGCATCCATGTCCGTGGAACCGAAAAGCTCTAACTTCGGTATCAGCATACGATTCTGTTTCGAGAGATTCGCATTGTAACGCCAAACGCCTAAGGCAGCCCCCTCAGCGGCCTCCTCGGTGTGATCCATGCCGTCGACATGAACGACCGCCACCCCTTGTCTCTGCAGCGCCCGGCAACCGACTGCCGAGGCAATACGCGTATTCTCCAAACCCTCATCAATAGTCTCCTCCTCATCGATGCCCGCCCCCATGGTGCCAAGTCCAACAACAGCTATGCAGGAGAACTCCTTGTCGACATTACTGAACATTCGGCCAATACCTAGTTCACCATTCATTCCTGTCTCTCGCACCAGATCAGATATCTTGCCACTGACGCGATCATCAAATTTCTCGCCATTATCCGTCAGTTGTGGATCCTTGTCTCCCTCCGCCTTATACAGACCGATCACAACTCCTTTAGCATTCTCACATTTGTTGCGTACCTGCATAAAATGCACACAGGGCCGACAGTTAACCAGGCGGTTCAGACGGGACAAACGGACCATTGATTTGCCGCACATTATTGAAACCTTGTTCATGATGATTTCGAATTTGAATACACTGCTTTAATATTATTTTGGCTTGCGTGAAAATTACAAAATATAAATTCACAGTAATTTAATTTGGCTCTTCGAAAGAATTCTGAAAATACTACGAACTGGTTTTTTATAAAAAAAAAAATAAATAGAATACTGTGCGTGGCGTGTAGCTGAAAACGAGATACTGAATTTGCCGAAAAATGCTGAGGAGAATTCAAAAAAATTTGAAATTTAAATCGAGGGAACTTGGATGAAGATCTATGGAAAACTTGAGTTTGAGATTGAAGTTATTAGAGCTGGAAGCCCCCTTCATTTCATATGAAATACTGCACTGATAATGCAATCTTAAGCTCAGTCGTGGTGCAATAGGTCTTATAGGTCGCAGTACAGCTAATAATAATAGAACTCTAGCCTATACTCTCTTGTTTCCTTTTGTCTATCTCTTATAAATCAATCGAAGGAACTTGGATGAAGATCTGTGGAATACTTGAGTTTGAGATTGAAGTTGTTAATGCTGGCAGCGTCGAAGAATTCAATAGGTCTTATACATAGGTCGCAGTGCAGCTAAAAATACTAAAGTTCAAGCCTCTACTTTCTAGTTTCCTTTTCTTTAGCTCTAATAAAGCAATCCGCAAAGATGAACCTTCCTCAACAAGTAAACCTTGAACTTGTTCCTTCAACTTGGCCAGCATCTTTAGCTCAATTTAAGCTCCTAATTCTTGTGCTTTCTGCTTTAGGTGTAGAAAAATATGAGCTCTTTTAATTATGTCTGGCCCAGTGCCAGACCAGAGAAGAGAAAGAAGACAAAGAGGAAGCCAAAGCAGAAGCAGATGAAAAATTGCCACAACAATTCAAAAACATTTGCCAAAAAATCTATTTCAATTGAGAATTGCCGGCGACGTCAGACAAGCGATAGTTGCAATACAACTTGCAACATGCAGCATGCCACTTCTATCTGTGTGTGTGCGGCGAAAACAATAAACATAATGGCCATATTTTATATTTCCGACAATGCGCGCCGAGAGCGAGAGCAACAAGAAACAGCGGGCAATTGTCAACAAGGATGCGGCATAAAGCATAAAACTATAAGCCAACAACTCGTTGCAAACATTTTTGGCATTGAATGTGAACTCTGCAGGAAGGGGGGAACAGAGAGAGAAAGAGAGGAGTAGGGACTATCTGTATTGGCTGCCAAATGCTGCTGGGTTGCTGCCACTCGAATATTGGCCCCGACACGATAACGATGCGCTTTAAAAAGCTGACAACAATTCAAGCACTTTTCCAGCTGCCTCATGAATAATCCCTTTCAAGCTAATCACAAAACGTAGAGAAGAGCCTTTCTACCCCCCTCCCCCTCCTCCTTGCTACCTTCCTGAATATGCAAATGTCTCGCTGTGGGAATCATCGCCCAAAAGGTGAATTAACCGAGCGCCCTTTGTCACCTATGAAATCGATTAGGCCCAAATGGAAAGTGCAAAATGGGCAAATGGAAATGAAAATGGAGCAACCTGCTACCTTATCTTCAACCCCCTGCAGCCTCCCATCTCTCTGCCTCTTCTGGTGAAACTTCTGAAATTGAATTTATATGGCTTGTTAAAAGCCGACAAACTTTTGTTCGCATAAAAATAGCCAAACAAATAAAACAAAGCCGGATTTTCGCCCCAGCGATATTTACATTGTTGAAAGCGATTCCCATTGTTCTACTGCCCTCGTATCGAGCGGGTGGGCGCCCAACGTGGGGTTCCGGCTTAAAGCTTATAACAAACTATCAAACTTGAATTAAATGCAAACAGAAGTGGGTACACCTCACACACACACACACACACAGACATACACACGCATTGGTGGAGGAAGTGTGCTTTGTATAATTATGCAAATGCGTTTTGATTGTGAAAATTGTGCAGCGTTCGCTGCGGCGCCAACAAGTAGGCAACACTTTCAAATGCCGAAAAACAACACATTTGCATAATTATGCAATCTACTAGGCCAACTGCCACGCCCACACCCGGCACACACACACACACACACCCACGCACACACACAGATTGTACGCCATCCATGGCATGCAAAGTGAAATGTTTCGGCTAATTCACCGCAAAGTTTTGGCCACTCTCAGCAAAAGTTTCGATATTTTTTGCGTTTAGCTTTTTCGCATCGAAATTTATTGCGCAGTGCTTGAGCTTTTGCGGGCGTGAAATTTGCATATGTAGCATGGCGAGGAGCGTGAAGCCGCAGGCATTCCCATTTTCAGTTTCAACGATCGATTTTGCAACAGCAAACAGACACCAAAGGTACAGGCGAAGGCACTCGACAGTAAGATACCCCTTGCCTAATGTTGGAGGACGTTATTGGGAACTTGGAATCGGATTGAAATATTTGGGGGATAAGTGGATATAGTATTAATATGTATACTGCATATAGATATCGAAGTACAGAGCAGAAATTTTTTGAAGAAGTTTGCTTAATAATCACCGATTCGGAAGGGGGATAGGCGTGGCATCTAAAATTTGAAATAAACATAATCTGCGCATGTTATGTAAAAACCTTCATGCCAAATTTTGAGTATTTAGTTCTTATAATAGCTGAGATCTTGACTTTCAAATAAACAGACAGACAAACAGACAGACAGACAAACAGACAAGCAGACAGACAAACAGACAGACAAACAGACAGACAAACAGACAGACAAACAGACAGACAAACAGACAGACAAACAGACAGACAAACAGACAGACAAACAGACAGACAAACAGACAGACAGACAGACAGACAAACAAACAGACAGACAAACAGACAGACAAACAGACAGACAAACAGACAGACAAACAGACAGACAAACAGACAGACAAACAGACAGACAAACAGACAGACAAAGAGACAGACAAACAGACAAACAAACAGACAGACAAACAGACAGACAAACAGACAGACAAACAGACAGACAAACAGACACAAACAGACAGACAAACAGACAGAAGGAAACTTGGACAGACAAGCAAACAAACAGACGAACATGTTTCAATCAATACTGATCCAAATCAAGAATATATGTATACACTCTGTAAGGTCTGCCACGCCTTCTTCTGTCTATTTCACACAATTGCACCAAGTTAGTACACCCTTTTTTGACCACTTTCAATGATTGATAGGTATAAAAAGTGCTGCATGCTCTTAGGCACTATAAAAAATAGATTTACAAAATTTAAATGCGCTTCCAAACCCATTAAAACTCAACAAAAATTCAAAAACAGTCGAAACCCCTTTAAATCCCCATAAAATACCTTTGCTAGCTTTAACTTTAACCGCAAATTTAATGAAAAACTCAAGTGAAAATATGTAAAACAAGTAAGAAGAGAATCACAATAACTATCTAAGGTTTGACCTTCTTAGCTTCGTCTAGAAACTTGACAATTGCCTTCTGCATGATAACCGCTCGAGAGGCTAACATCTTGGCCAGCACCTTATGCTTTTCGATCATCTCCAGCACTTTGGGATCTTGTTGGGCATCGCTGCTCTTCTCAGTCTTCAACTTTCTGGCCGTGTCGAGGGCCTCATACGATTTGGCCAGTGCGCTCTTCACCTTCTCATGAGCACTCTCGTAGGAACTGGTCAAAGCTTTAAAATCGCCGGCATGGTCTCGCTGTGCCTTTTCGATAATACGTTTGGCCTCCGACAGTAAGTTGGCCGCACCAATGGCCCTTTCGAACATGCCCTTGGCCACGTCAGAGAGTGCCGACTGTTCAGCGGAGGTGCCTACTATCACCTTTGATCTGACATCACCTTTCTTCGGCTCTGTCACTACAGGTTTGGAACGAACTCCGCTTGGAGGTTTCTCCTTAACAAGATCCTCGACCTTGACCTTCGCATCTGGAAGTAATTCGTTTTCCTTTGCCTCATGTACCCCCATAACGAAGCTTTCAGGCTTTGTTTCCAACGGTTTAGCAGCAACAGTCATCATGGTGGGTGGCTGCTGCTGTGTGCCTGGAGGTTTTGGAGTACTTGGAGTGCCCGGCGCGAGCTCTATGGAACTGGCTTTCGGATCACATTTGTCTGGTTTCGGTTTGTCGCAACGTGGAGGTTTCTCGCATATTGGTTTCGGCTCGGGGCATTTGGGTTCCGGTTCGGGGCATTTTGGTTCTGGTTTGGGGCATTTTGGTTCTGGTTTGGGGCATTTTGGTTCTGGTTTGGGGCATGGCTCGCAGCATTCTCCTTCAGATTTATGACTCAAATCTGTATGATGATCCTTGACATCGGCCTCAGCAGTATCCTGACCGCGTATATAAGTCTTGTTGCAAATATCCTCCGATTTATCAAGGTTAGCGAACTTATCGGTCGGCTTGGCAATTGGTAGTTCCTTTGGCTTCTTTGACTTTAGGTTGACTATTAGTCCCTTGACAAACATGAGAATCTTAGATACCAGCGCAGTGGTTAGTCCGATGCCCTTGCCGAACAATGCACTGGCCTTTTCAACCCATTCAGAAGGCTTGGGATCCGCCTTTATTACCGGTGGCTCTGGCTCTGGCTTGACTGCAACGGGGGGAGGTGGCGGTGGTGGTGGTTTGAGTGGCTCTTCCTCCTCCTCATGGTGATGCTCCTCAATGGGTCCAGGCTTTTGTTCATCCTCAGTGTGCGGCCAGAAGGTGGGCTTGTTTCTGAAGTCAGGTGCCTCATCGGGATGGGCACAGCAGAACTCTTCCATGGTCATTCCATTGTAATCGTCCATCTCATTCAGATACTTCATCTTATATTCCAAGCACTTGATGCGCTCCTCTGACTCCTGTTTATACTTGGCCACATCCAGCTTCACCTGCTCTGTTTCTTTGGTCAATTCACCAAAATATTTGGAAATATCTAGCAAGGCATAACGATCGATATACATACTATCGACAGCATCGTATTTCTTTTGGAAATCCGCGACCCATTTAACTTGTTCCTTGCGCACATTTTCCTTGTAATACTTCCAATCGATGGTGGGCATTTGTTCGGGATATTTATTGACACGTCTGTATAAAAGGGAATATATAGTACTTCTATATATATATATATAGATATATGCGGACTTACGCTTGATATTGATCATGTTTCATTTTAAATATCTTAAACTGTTCCAGCTGATTTGGCGGCACACGGTCGACGAGTTCTTTGATCTTCGAGCAAGTGTTTTTACCCATCCCGTTGCCGCCGCCCTTGCTGCCCAGCTTGAAACACTTGATGATGTCCTCCAACATGTTGAGAAAATATAAAATATATATGTATATACAGCTCTATATTGTATATAGTAATATTAGTAATAGTTATATTGTATTTGTAAACGTGTCAATGTTTGAGTGTAAGTGACATGAATATAGTGTGTATAGAAAGAGAGAGAGAGAGAGAAGTCAGCTAACACTTGGCTAAGTTGACTCCAAGGCGATAAAACGTAGAATTTAAAGCACTTTCCCCTCCCCCATTGTCTTCTCTTTTCCCCTAGGAAGTACCATAAAAACGGTACCAAAATTGCATATTCATGCATTTTCAATTAAATCAAAGTCAGGCGCAATAGCAACGACTAAGCAGTTGACAAACTGACAATAAAATCGAAAATTAATTCCATGTCACAGGCAGTACACCCTCCCCACGCCCAGACTCCCCCTTCTCATGGTGTAGATCAAGCAAAGTTAAATGTAATTGCATAAGGAGTAGAGCAGGCAGAGAGAGTCGATTGGTAATCGAACGAAATGAAAGTCACAGCAGAGCAAACAGAGAGGGGTAAGGTAGTGTAGTGGGTAGGGTAGGGGTGGAAGGGGTCTCAGTTTCAGTAGTCCTTGACTGCGCTGCAGCAGCAGAGTCCTCTCAAAATGCTGCAAAGTGACAATCGCAATTTATAACGCAACGAAAATGGGCTAATGCCAATTCTCCAGGTAATTGTCGGTATCGGAGCGGAGCTACGTAGGGGTGCGTTGCTGTTGTTGTTGTTGTTGCTCAACAACCCTTGACAGCAGGCAGCTGTGTAAGTGGAACGTGTGGAACATGTGGAACGCGTGGCAAATGAAACAGTCTAGCAGTGAGCGAATCGACGCCTGCGCTCTACCTCAGCTGTCAGTTTGACAGTTGCCGCCGCCTTGCTGCACTCTCTGCCTCTCTCCATGTAGTCTCTCTCTCGCTCCACACTCTCTCCCCCCTCTCTCCCACTCCTTTTCTCTCTGCTGCTCTCTCTCTGTGCCGAACTGCTGTGAAACGCTGTGAAATGAAACGCGACTGCTCTGGCTCCGTCAGCGAATTTTGTGCGGTTGTGAATTTTTTGTGTAAATTTGTTTTACCTTCAATTGGTTAATGAAACTTAGTAAATTTGCAAAATTTACTTATATTGTTTAATGTGCTAAGTGTGAACTATGAAGTTGTAGTTTCAGTAGTGTGTTTAGTGCCATCATTTAGCATTATTTATCCCGTGTTATCCTTGTGACTCTGCAGAGAGACGCTCTCTCGCATGCTGAACCATTTGTGTATTACAGCAAATTGTGTTTACATTTTTTTGCTGCACAAAACAAACGTGAAATATGTTTAAATTTCAACAATTCGAGTGAAAATTAGTTAAACAATTGTGCAGAAGTAAAAACGAGTAAGTTTTCTAAGTAAAACTGTTCCTTATTGTCCTTAAATGCGCTCAATTTCAGCATAAATATTGCCTGTTTGTGTGAGTCCCTCTCTCTATATACGAGTATACATGTACATATATGTGTGTGTGTGTGTTTGTGTATATGTGGTGTTTGTTGTGTTTGTGTGTATGCCACTGGCAGCCAGTGCAAACATGGCCTAGATGAAATCTTGTGTCGTTCTGCAGAAATCATATTTACCTCAAGCTGTTGTAAGATACTTTCCTATGTACATACAGATACACATACATGACACATGTACACGTGTATGAGTGTGTGTTTGTGTATAAGTATGTGGCATAAATACAGCTGCTATTTGTGCTTTATCAAAGTAAATATTTTGAATAATTTAGCAGCAGTAGAAGCGAGTAGAGTGCGCTATGTGAATATTGGGAGAAAGAATCCTGCAATTTGGCCTAAGCCGATTTTGTTCGTTTTCCAATCCACCATGACAATCAGATAGAAAAGAGACAAATTAGAGCATAAAAGAGAATTATTATAGAAAAGCGAACGATGTGGAAAATTATTCTTTGAAAGGTTGTAAACGATTTTTAGCTTTAACAAGAACGAGAATTACAGAGACACTGCTCGAATGTGATATACCCGATAACAAACTGTTTTGTTCAGTTCAGATTTTTTAAGTATTTAATTTTGTTTTCTATGTTTAGCGTATATTGTGTTGCATACCTTGCCGGAGGCGTAAAAATCTGTACAGCTCTAAATTCACTTCTTAAATAACTTCTATATTAATTATCCATTGGCAAGCAAATTTTCAGAAATCATTTTGATAGTTATAGTTATTGAGTTTACTAAAATGAACTGCCTAGAATTTATACTATGCTTGGAAATAGGTTTTTGTCGATTTACAGGGGCGGCAGGGGACAAGGCCAAATTTGAAAATAAACTTGATATGCGCTCAAGAGTAAGATGATTTGTTACCAACGTTGATAGTCCTAGCGCTTGTAGTTTTTGAGATCTGTATATTAAAACGTACAGACAGACGGACATACAGACAAACAGGCAGACAGACAGACAGATGGATAGTCGGATAAACAGACAGATAGAAAGATAGAAACATAGACAGATAGAAAGATAAACATATGAATTGACAGATGGACAGATAGATATCTATACAGATGAACAGACAGACATACTGACAGACAGACTGACATAGCTATATCGAATCTTCATCTTATAAAGATTTACAACATTTATTCTTAAACATTTTACAGAATTTCAGTCTTATTTTGTTGAATACAAAGTTTATAGTTAATTGTATAAATTAAGTTCCTCAGTTGCTACACTTTATTACAATCATTAACTAGAGAAACTTGTAGTTACATAGAACAACTTGTGTATACCCTAAATATACCAGACATAATTCGCTAAGATTTTCCAGATTTCAATTATATTGTTAGTTCTAATCTTGCCTTATTTTATTGCCAACTGCTATAGATTTATAGGTATCGATATATCAGCTGGCTATAAACGATATACCCCATACTGTAAAGTGTAAAACGTAGAAAACTTAATGAAACGCATTAAAATTCCGATGAGGAGCCTAAGCGAAATGAAATGAAATTGTACAAATAAACTAATTGCCTTGAAGGATACTTTACAACTTTTGGTCAGCTACGAAGGGGAAGAAGACGGGCACAACAACAGCAACATGGGCAACAACTGAGGCAGCAACTGCGGCAACAATTGAGGCAGGCAACAACTGAGGCAGTAACAAAAACTTGAGCTGTGAGCGGAGTGTAAAAGTGCCACTAAAACGTCAGCAGATGTTGTTGTTGCAGAGTGTTGTTGTTGTAGTTGATGCTGCCGCTGTTATTTTTGTTGTTATTATTGTTGTTGTTGTCTTGTTGCTGGCCGGAAGCAGCAACGTCGACGGCGGAATAAATACAATTTGCGGCAAGCGGATAATGTGCAAAAATAAATTTCCACAGCGCGCTGATGGCTTAGAATTTTAATGTAATTTATTTTGTGGAAACAAACAGCGTACCAAGCCGAGCAGCGAAGTAGGCAGGGCAGTTTGCAGCGCAGCAGCAGTGGGCGCAGCAGCAAATAAAGCAAGGCGAAACAAAAATTTATGCGCCCAAATTGAAAAGACGCCAAAGTCAGCTGAAAGGCAGAGCCAGAGATACCAAAACAATTCAAGAGATACAGATACAATTGAAGAGTTACAGATACACTCTAAGAGATACAGCTACAATCTATCTACATGCACCAGTATATATATTATATATACGCGGCTGCTTTGTTAAGCCTTTCACGCGCGTGCCCCAAAAACTTTAAAGTGTGCAATTTAAACGAACATTCTACTCGATCCCCTCGAGCGTGTCCTGCCACGTCGACAGACTAAGCAAGTAGCAAGGCGCACACACACACACACTCACACGCATACTAAGATAACTATTTATGAGGTGGAAGGAGGATGGTAGGTTACCCAAGTGATTTTATGCTAATATTATGGGTCATTGGGATTTGCGCCGAGCAAAGTGCTTGTTAAACATTTCATTAGACTTAGTGTAAATACCCGCGGTTAACAGCCGCTCGTAAAACTTACCATACACACACACACACACTGCACATCCCCTTGAATAGCCCTTGCACACCCACACGTGGTTTTACACTCGATATTAGCGAAAGTTTCTAGTGAAAATGAAAATGAAAGTGGCTTTTATGGGTCTACATCATGGTCTACATGGGGCTTTGTGTTAGCATAAGGTTTGCCACACATTATTAAGCTCGAATCCAATCAATATGCGCCAGCTGTGCACCAGTGTGTGTCTGTGTGTATGTGTGTGTGTGTGTGTGGGTGTAATTACTCAGCATATGCTGTTACATTGACTAAAAAATCTAAAATAAATTTATCAAAATCCCTGCGACCTGACCCGCCCCAAAAATGAAATGAAAGTGCAAAGTCCCCTCAAAGATATGAGGCTGGCCCCAATACTTTCTACTTTCGCTGCTGTCAAATGGCTCTTTATATACAACATATATACACCATATATATATGCTGGCTGTACTGGCGATAATGCCAAATCATGTCAGTCGCACATGTGGCCACATTACGTTTATTAAAATCGTGCCCGCTGACGCTGACAGAGGCGAAATGCGTTTTTGATCAACTGCCACGTCACTGAGAACGGATAGCCGAGTAAGTTTGCGAGATTAGATTGGTGTATAGAAGCAGCAGATACCCTGTGAAGTGCAAAGAAATAAGCTCAGCTCTTATTAGACTAAGGCAGAGTAAGAAGTAGAGTAAAAACTCACAGAGTACTGAAGAGAAGTGGCTAGAAGATGATGATGATAATAAATCTGCCCTATAATAAGAGTTTTACGTTACCAACTTAAGATATTTCCTTTATTTTATTTCTTGCTTAAGTTGAGTTTAATAGAATCCTAACTGTTGCTTTGTTTTTACATAGGAATCCTTACTTGCTTGGCAATATAATGAAAGCAGGGGAATATTTTATTGGAACCAATTATTCACTTCAATTCATAAGATTTTTAATTAAGATTTTGATGCGCTGTTTAATAAAATACAAAGGGAATGTTTCATTCAAACCTAAATGGTTTCATTCGATTTTTTTAAAAGTTACTTTTATTTGTTGGTTTTTCAATTTTAGTTTTCTGTTTGTTCTTCACAGAAATCATTCTTTTTTTTATTTATTTTTTACCTGTCATACTTCTTACTTTATTCCTTTAATCCTTTCTTCCTTTTTTCTTACTTCTTTTTTCTTTAACCTTTCTTTCTTTTTCTTTCTAAGAACAACTCTTTTACTCTATTATCTTTTACATTCATCAACTTCTTGCTTTATATTCTTGCATACCCCCTTCTGCCCCGCCTACAGGGTATCACAGCTGGCAGCTAGAAATTTGTTATCAACCGCTGGCTCTGACATCCGCCAAAATGGCGGGCAGCAAGTCAAATGGCTACGCTTTAAAGTGCAGCAGCGCGAAGGCAGGTGGAAGCCGAAATACAGTGAGATAGATGAATAGATAGACGGCTAGATGGCCAGATATATGTATAGTTAGATATGTATAGGGTATATTAGGGCGTTGACAAATGATTTGCGTTCACATCTAAAATGCGTCATTTCGACAGGCTGCATGAAAAATGGAGACACGCGACGAGGCAGAGGGCGGTTGCGAGGGCAGTTTAAAGCGTTAAATTTACGTTGCGGCCGAGTGCGGGCGGTGTCTGCAATAATTGGAAAATTTTCATTTGTCCTTTTGCCCTTGCGAATGACATAAGGCCAAGGCAGACGGCTGGCTAAGGCAGGGCAAGAGGTGTAAGGGGGGTGGCTGGGTGAGGAGGAGGAGATCGGGCTACAAACGAGCTGTAGGCGCATTTGCCATCTGTCACTCTGGCACTCGTGATGAATGTGTTTGACGTGTAGCCCCAGCGCACAGTGAGCACAGCGAGGCCAGCGAGCCCACGAGCAATGCTAACGGTGAATGTTGTTCGTCTCTGCCCGTCCGTGCGACTATCCGTCCGTGCGTCTGTCGCTCCATTTTGCCGCTTGTCCGTCTGGTTCCCCCTGGCTGCTGGCTGCCATTACCAGTCGCAGTGGCAGTTCCCGCTTCAGATCCCTCTCTAGACCCTGCTGCAGTGCCCACTCGCCCATACCTCTCCCCTGCCCGTCTACAGTTCCAATTGCCTTCTACTGGTTCCAGTTCAGTTGCTACGCTGAAACGCACCGCATGACGTTGCATACTTTGCGGCGCGACTGTCAATAGTCAACGCGGAAAATATTAATGATGCCAGGCAAATTGCCCGTGTGGGAGAGGAAGAGGAAGAAGGGGAAAGAGAGAGAGGGAGGCAGGGAGAGAGAAAGAGAGAGAGAGAAAGAGAGAAAGGAAGTAGAGGCATAGGAAGAATCCTTTCTTCCCTCCTTCCTTCCTTCTTCCTAAACTAATATCCCCAGCATGATTGCTTCACTAACAACACAATCTTCTCTCTTGCAGTTGCACTATATAGCTGCCGATAACTGTGTATATATGCTATAGTACATCGACTTGGACCAGAAAATCGAACTTAGAGAGAGAGCAACAGAGAGAGACAGAACAAACAAACACTCGACGCAGCAATGCAAACAACTCGAGAACGGCAGCTGCAACACCTGCTGCAACAACAGCAGCGCAACAATAACAACAGCCCGCATGTGTGGCAGCAACGGCAGTGGCTGCTGCTTGCCAGCGTCCTCATGTTGACACTATTTACGCGCACCATTCAGGGGATTACGGAGGAGCTGTCGCCAGGTAAGTGTGGCCGCCTCTGATTACAAAAACAAGTGCATCACCGACTGGCCCCACTGGGGTCAGTGCGTCGTCGTTGTCGTCATGCTCAAGAATCGTGCTCGAACACGTTGTGCATTCATTGTGGTCTTAAAAGATGACCCCACCACATCCCCTCAACTTGCCTCTTGCCTCTTGCTCGTAGCAGAGGCGTTCAGGCGTTGCCTGTTTCACGCCCGATTGGCCAACAGCTGCTCGAACGAGAATCCCATAAAGAATACACTTTTAAGTGCGTACAATGTGCCGTTAAATGGGTCACTGCACGGCAACTCTTAAGGCATTTCAAGGCACTGTTCCTAAGCTAGTACTATGTAGTATCGGCTTGTATATTATCTCTGCTCAAATTGTGCTTACAAAGTTACCTATTTGCATGCAGAGCAGACCACCTGAGTTCCTTTATTGTACAGAGTTTAAATCGGAACAGGTTTATGCCTAAATTACAATACATTTCTTCTGCATCTTTATTTATTTTAAAGATTGTTAAAAGCACCTTCTTATTCTGATATAAAGCTACCTCTCATTGCATTTATTCTTTTGAAAAACTTTATCTGCCATAAGTATTCCTAAATTTGAATACATTTCTCTTCTTCATCTTTGACTACTTGAAAGTTTCTACTAAAGTATTCCTTAATATGAATACATTTGTCTTCTTCATCTTAAACTACTTCAAAATTTCTTCTAAAAGACTGTGAAATCTTCTTGAGAGATAGCTATCTTATAGTAAGGAAACAGTTAGAGAAGTACCCTACATTACTTTAATTCTCTTGGAACCATAATCTTGCATATTCCTTAATTGTTATACATTCCTTCATTTCTTCTACAATTTCTATAAAGTTTCTCATAAAACAACTATAAAATCCTCTTATAAGATTTAGAAATATCTAAATAATGTTTAGGAACCCGTATAAAAAGTTTGCTATAAGATTTGCTAATTGTTCTTCATTGAAATCTCTTAACAACAACTCAATTTCATAGCAAACTTCCATTAATCTTAAGTATTAATCAAGAATCAAAGTAATTTCAATTGATTTAGCTCAAGCATCCCCACCTTCTCCTTCTAAAGCAAACAGTAAATTTAGCAATTTCGAGTTTCTATTCGAACTGTAGCTATTTCTCTCGATTAGCTTAATAATTTGTAGCTATTATATTATATTTCCCGCACGTAGTCCTTGCTAGCCGAAATTGCCTATGCAAATCTGTTGAATGCTTCGAGGACCCTCGACAAATTACCCTACACTCGGCATACACAAGTCGAAACGTGCTCAAGGAAATTAATTATATCCCTCAGACTGTTTCGGTATTTCGGTGATGTGGTTGATAATTGATAGCAACAAGCTTCGCATTGAAACAGACTGGCGTCTTATATAAGGATGGGTGCAAATGGAAAATGGAATAAGGAAAACAGGAATCGAGTTCAGTGCAAATTGGCTCAAGCAATGAAACTGTTCACCTCGAGTCAAGTCGAGTCGAGTCGATTCGTCTTTCATTATTCATAAACTGCAGCTGCAGTTGCAATTGCATTTGCAGACGGAACTAAGCCAACAACCTATACTATATGTATGTATGTAGATATGTTGTGTATGTATCTATATATCTATATCTATAGTAGTGTAAGACGAGAGAGTGGCCCGACAGACTTCAATCGGGGAGAATGTAGCTCATTTGGCCGTCGCACACTGAATAAACAATGACAACAAAACAAGGAACAAGTCGACACAGAGCTAAGTACATCAATATTAATTATGCAAATTAGAGAGAGACAGATAGAGAGAGAGAGCTGGAACTGAAAATGGAACTGGAACTAGAGCGGGAGCTGAAAGTGGAGCTGGAATTAGTGTGAGCATTTGGCATTTGTGTGGCTTTAAGTACATCAATATTAATTATGCAAATCTCGGCGGGAACTAGCACAGCGAGTTGAACTAGAACAGCAGACGGAACTGGAACTGGTAATGGAACCAGAGCTGAAGTGGGTGCTGCTAGTCTTATTTGCTGAGGATTGAAGTACAAACATTGCGAATTATGCAAGGGCAGAGAAGGAACTGGAACGAGAACTGGAACTGCAGATGGAATCAGTGTTGAAACTAGTAGAGGAATCAGTGGGGATTGGCAGTAAAGCAGTAAAGTTCTTAGTAGAGGAACCAGTAGAAGAACTATTAGAGAAAACAGTGGAGTAACCAGTAGAGGAAACAGTAGAGGAACCAGTAGAGGAAGCAGTTGAGGAACGAGTGCTGAACCAGTTATGGAACCAGTGGTAGAACCATTAAAGGAACCGGTTGAAAACCCAGTAAAGGAACCAGTTAAAGAACCAGTAGAGGAACCAGTAGAGTAACCAGTAGAGGAAACAGTAGAGGAACCAGTACTGGAAGCAGTAGAGTTTCTTGTAGAGGAACCAATTGAGGAGCTAGTAGAGGAACAGTAGAGTAACTAGTAGAGCATCCAGTAGACGATGCAGTAGAGGAATCAGTGCTCAACCAGTACTGGAACCAGTTCTGAACCAGTGCCAAACTAATGCTGGAACAAGTGTGAGAACCTTAACGGATGTCTCCACAGGCACTTTACTTTAAAAACATAAATCTTACTTATGTAAATGAGCACTGAAGATGGAACTGAAGTTGGAACTGGAACCGGAACCACAACCGAAATCACTGCGACGCAGTTGGCTTAAGCTCATTAAAAGTGCATTAGCCAAAAGTGTCAGGCCTTGTCCGAGTTGCGAGCTGGCATCACGAGGCCTAAGTCCGTGCCGAGTCCATTAAAAATGCCGCCCAAGTAAAGGAAAATTTTCAATTTTCTTGGCCAGCTGGCGCAGCAGAGGCGCAACAGCGGAGGGCGGGGCGGCAAATTATGATGAATGCGGCACGCTTTGACCCAAATAAATTTGTCAATTTATCATTTGCCTACAGCGAAGAGATGAGGGGATGAGAAGATGCGAAGATGCCACCCGGATTTGTGTGCTACACTTGAGCAACAATTGGTCGGGCACAGGAAAGGGGAGGGAGCGAGGCAGGGGAAGTGCTTGGGTTGTTGCTCGAGTGCCTGAGACACTCAAAAACGCTGGCATCTTATGATAATTTAAGCTTACCCAGTGTGGAGAAGTGTATTTATAAATACAGATACAGATACAGATAGATGTGTGTATCTGTAGTGGATTCCTTTGTTGCATGAGGACCTTCTTGCCACAAACAGCAACAAAATTGTTATGAAGTCTGTCGCTTTGTCTCTCAGATTGCTCTCTCCCTTCCTCCCTTCCTTTGGGGTCGGATAAGTGTCGGCTTATGCACTTATTTAACAATAATAATTGCAAATCATTTTACTTTGCTGCGGCTGATGCCACTTGGGATTGGGCGTCAAGGCCCTTGAGACATCAAGACTCTCCCTCTCTCTCTCTCTCTCTCTGTTGCCCTTTGTCGAGAGTGTGTGTGGTGTGTGGTTTACAGATCTTCTACTTGATTTTGATTTGAATTAGCCAAGTTTGGAATCTTTTTCAATTGTTTGCAACGAGCTCAACGAGCTGCCAACTGCATGAAGCACAACTTGTCTCAACTTTTCTAATTGCACAATGAAAATTCGTTAAAGTTTTCTTCCCTCACATACATACACACAGCTTATATTGTTGGCAAAGTTATGAGACGAAACTTAAAGCGCTTGTCTAACAATTAATGCCGTGGAAAAGTGCTGGGGAAAAGTGCTGGGAAAGTGCTTGGAAAAGCGTGCGTCACACAAAGCACTCAACTTGCCCATTAATATTACTCGTGGCATCATTTGCGGAATTCTGGAATTCATATTAATGATCTGCAAGATGATTAACTTTAAAATGCGAAAGGGAAGCGCAAATCAAGCGGGACACTGGACACAGATAAGGTCGCGGAGGGTGCATGCAACAACCCCCAATTGAAACCATACTCTTCCCCCCTCGAGCTGCTTATTATTATTAATGAGCGAGAGCGCCAAAAAAGGTGTGCGTACGCGGCACCTTTACGAGCTGGAAATTATAAATGTCGAATAATGAGGGGAGATATATAGATATAGATGTTCATACAGACAGACAGACAGATCTGGTATATATTGCTGGGCATATCGTGCGCTGGTAATGGTGCAAATAATAAAAGGGAATTATTAATATGACAAAAGACAAATGACTGAATGGCACAGACACAGACGCAGACGCAGGCTGAATGGCCAAAGGATGCTCGAATGCCAAGTGCCGCATCCTGGCACTCTACTCTCCCCTCTGCTCCACCCTCTCCACTTCACTCTCTCTGCCCCGTCCTCACTTAGAACGGGGGACAAACCACAGACAACGTTGACTACAAAGACAAACGGCCTGGCCTTGCCCCCGTGACAGGGTTGAGGGTGAGTCTGTCTCCCTCTCTCTCTCTCTCTCTCTGTGTGTGTGTCCTGCTCAGACTCCTTTAACTTGACTTGGCTGTCCTGTGGTTTAGTCCCTTTTCCCTTTTCCCTCTCCGGGTCAAAGTTACGCCACGCACATTATGTGCTAATGCAAAGTCCATGTTAATAAATGTTGATTGAAATAATGATGATTAATATTTTGCATTTTGACATTTCGACCTTAAGTAGTAGTGCGCTATAGTCTCTTTTTATTTGCCACCTCCCCTGCCCTCCACCTCCACTTGCTAGCCTCATCCCCCCCCCCCTTTTTCTATCACGCTTTTGTTTGCAATTTACGCAACTCAAGTTGATTTATTGTGCAACGTATTGTGTTTTAGCGCCGTCTCCTTTTTTCTCTGCACTTACATTGTGACAACAATTTATAGCTGAAATTCTTGTCACACACACCAGCACACACACACACTCGCACACACACACACCTGCCACGTGCCTGGCTTTGCTTACATGCTACAATTTTCAGCTATTTCATGTTTTATTTAGTGCATTTTCTTGCCAAGCGAACTGCAATTGCCTTCCCTCTGTGCCACGCCTTCTCCGCCTTCTCCGTCCCCTCCCGCAGCTGGCCAATAATTCCTAAGTTGTGCATTGGCATTTTTTTCGATTATTGGTTTTCTTTCATTTGATTGCACATTTACACACTTTTTGCACCTTTTTTGCACCTTCATCGGCTTCAGCTTTGCTTGCACCACAAATTTTTACACGTTCTACATCCTGTTTCTAAGTGTGTGTGTGTGCCATGGGGTGAATGTGTGTGTGTTCATGGGTGTACTCATTCCATGTCTCTTTTCTTTTTACGATACCCTGTAATTGTGAAGAGTGTGGAAGGTGCTGTTGGAAGAGCTTATAGAATTTTATATATATTCGTGTTCAGTAGGATGGTTTAGGAGAGATTTGTAGTGCTCTTTTAAAGACTACTAGCATTAACTGCAGTTGTATGAGGTGTGACAGGCATTGTTTTGTCAAAAACTATATATATATTATATATATTCTTGATCAGTAAAGGAAATTTATCGGATTTTGAACGCATTAAGTCACTTTGAGTAATCTGCAACTGTTATGTGTGTGACAAGTTTTTATTGTAATGCCCTTCAACAATTATATATATTTGTCATCTCTAGGTAGAGCATATAGAATTATATTTATATATTCTTGATCAGCAAGAAGAATTTGAGCGATTTTTAATGCTCATTTACAGTTACTATGCATTACTTGCCGTACCAGCAGCTGTAATGGGTTTGACATTAATTGATTAGAATGTTCTTTAATATTTATATATATTCTTAATGATGAGGTTGAGTTGGACCGATTTTGAAAACAGGCACTACCTTTAATGTGATATCAACTAATATTTTTGGCATACTGTCCAAGATTTCTTCCCTTTTCCCTCATTCTTCACTACACTCTCAGTGCAAAAGGCAACACAGAGTATTCTTTAGTCATATCAACTCCCTCTTTCAGCTACTTACTTGTTGTTGCTGCAAACAAGCTGTGATTTGGCTTTATTTTTGTGCTCCACCTCACTTTATCGCTCCTCATCCCCCTTTCCACTCTTCCCCTTCCACACTGTATGACATTTTTTGGCTCGATTTTTCCGGCGCATTTTCCTTGGGCTGCTGACGCTGTGTCAAGTGTTTTGTCGCTTGTCAACGATTTTTCACAACTTCCGCAGAGCCGAAAATGCTTGCCAAATAGTTGGCAACCATGGCTCGCGTGTGTGTTGCCAATTGCAATTTCGGATATTTATTGCAAAATGCAGCGACTGTGAAAAAATCCCAGAGAGGGGGAGCTAGAGGAAGAGAAAGGCAGAGAGAGAGAGAGAGACTTTCACAGAAGGGTGCAAGCAATTGAGCTGGGTGTGTGAGTGCCTCGCCAGGTGGCACGTTCCCAGCGCAACAAAAAAGCGAGCATTAAAATCATTTAATTGGACACTTTGTAAAACTGGTCGACGCTTTTCAACACTGCCCCCCCCCTCACTTCCACACCCTTGACGAGTGTGTCTGACGGGGCCAAAATGCTGCATATTATTAAATTAGCGGCAGACACAAAGTGCTTTGCATATGAAAAGTGACAGTAAGTGCACATCCCCCTCCCCCCTCGGCGAAAAAACAGAAAAAGATGAGGCAACATCTCTCGCATGTGCACTCTATTGCAAGGCATAGAGGGGAGCGAGGGATAAAGGGAGGGTTGGTCTGCGGTGGCTTTTGTAGTTAAATGTCCTTGGCTCTCTGTCTCGCATGAGCCAAATGAGACTTGGCTGGCGCAATAAACTTAAAAGCCTTGTCATGTTTGCTTAACATTCGTTTTTCACACAGCGCCTCGCCTAATTGCGTTAGTGTGAACGCTGCCATACCCTGTAGATTAAGTGACAGAGTGTGGGGAGTTTTGGTAAGCTAAGTTGAACGTGTTACGATTTACAGTGTGTGGCTTTTATTTATTTATTTAATTACAATTATTTATTTATTTAATATCGACTAATGGCAGTCGACTGGGAAAGGAATCTACAATTAAAATTAAGAATTAAAATGATTTAATAATAATTTTTATTAATAATAATTTTCAAAATGTTGTAAAATAGGTTTAGTTATTGGAATAAGAGCAAGTTTATATGATATACACGTTGAGCTTATTTTGTGTTGCATACTTTGCAGGAGACGGTTTGATGGTTCTGTACTCCTCAATAGCTTCTTTGTTAGTTATTCGAACGTAATCATATTTTCATCATAATAGTCATTGTCTTTACCAAAAATGAATTTACTAGCAATAAAATTACGCTTGGTATTTGCTTTTTGTTAATTTACGGAGGCGGAAAAGGGCGTGGCTATATTCTTAAACAAACTTTATCTGCGTGCAATAATAAGACATATTGTCACCAATTTTGGTTATCCTAGCTTTAATAGTCTGTGAGATATAGATGTTCATACAGACGAACTTGGCTATATCGACTCGATTGATGATGCTGATTAGCAATATACTAACTTTATATGATCTGCCACGCCTTTTCCTGCCTGTTACACATATTCTCAGTTGTCACAAAGTTACAATACCCTTCTACCCTATGTGAATATACCCTACAAGTGCCTTCATCCTGCCCAAACAATATTCAATTATGTTAATTCCCATAAAATGAAACATATTTCGCGCAGCATGCAAATTCATAACGAACTAGATTACAATTATTGCCCCAAAATTACACCGAAAATCTTTCTAGAATAATTAAAATATCCCACCACAAAAAAAGCTAAATAATTGCGAGCGTTAGCGGGAATCATAATTAAAGCACCTCGATATGATGTTAATTTATTTTTAGCCCAATTTGCTGGGCTCACAGCACAGTTATTTCTCTTATTTTCTGTAATAATTACAAGAGTAAAAATAGACGTATTTTTGTAATGCGGCAAAGGCGGAAAATGCTGTGGAAAAGCGGGAGTTTTTGCCGCGCAGCCCTGAGGCGCGCTTTGAGTTCAGGTGGAAAATGCAAAGGCAACTTTTGAATTGCCTCCAGCTGTGCGGGTCAGGCTCGTGTCTGTTCCCCCTTCCCCACTTCAGCTTTCTCTCTGTTCGCACTTCAAAGGACCTCAGGTTTTTCGATTTAAAGTTTTTCCTGATTTTCCTGCTGTTGTTGTTGTTGTTGCAGCTTTTCCATGATGAGCCAAATAATTAATTTCTTAGCTGTCATTTTTGGCCAGGCCGCGTGACGTAATTAGGCCAGATTTAGCTGCCCGGCTCTAATGAATGTGTTTGAATGTGAATAATGAATGTGAGTGTTGTTTTAAAGCACGAAATACCCTCTCCCCCTTCACCTCCTGTTGCCCTGCAAATCTTCTCGAACAGAAGTTGGCGCCCCAAAGTTTCGACAAGCTCATCGTGTGTTGAACATGCATTTTGCATAAGAGACTTCGTTGCCCAAAAGTTGCATCCGTGTACGGGTAACAAATACGCCAAATAAACAAAGGCATAGCTGGCAAGGGGCAAGAGGGAAAGGGGGGGAAAGGAGAGGGAGACAGACTGGGTAGACAGCTCGACACACTCGAGTTTGATGTAAAATGCTGGGGCAAGAGCAATAACAATAGACAAACACGCTGGGGAATCAACACCAAACAAACAGGCAGCCAAGGACGGACATATGCAGAGGTCTGCAAGGGGGAGGGGAAGAGAGAGAGCAAGAATGGGAAAAGAGGGGAAAGAGGGGAGTGGCAGTGTAAAGGGAAAATTAGAGTAGCAATCGTTGCACACTCGTTGCATACTCAAAAGGCAAGGCAAATGAGAAGCAGATGCAGATCAGTTGTAGCTATGGCACCATAGAGATACTAACACACACACAGTTGCACACACACACACACACTCGCACACACTCACACTGACAGCTGCCAATTGCATATGGAGTCCCAAGTGGCAGCTGCATGACGGCCGAGAACCAAACGAATCGAAAGCAAGCCGCACTCAATGGGGCAGCCCACAAAAAGGCTTATTTCACACACACACACACACAGAGATAACCAGTGTGTGTGTGAGTACGAATTTTAAGCAGAAAAACTTGTGTTAAGCACAATTATTTGCTTTGTGTGAGTAGGCGAAGGGGGGCAGCAGGGGCAGGCAGGACAACTAAAACAAGCGCACACTCTAGTTGCCTTTGGCCAAACAAGCTGAAAGGAAGCTGCACTAAAAGAGGGGCATGAGCAGTGTTGGGTGGGGGGGGTAGGAAGGGGGTGCAGTTTGGCCCGGGGTATTTGCAGCTGTAGTTAAGAGGCTTTCTTTTCTTTTTTTTCTCTCTTTTTCTCAGTGCAACTTCACCTTGTTTTGTTGACCAAATTGAAAATGGCAAATGATTTGCGCACTTCCCTCGCCTTATTGGCGATTTGCACTTGAGGCGCCAAAGGAGTCGAGGTGACAGTGTTCCTGGGTGAGTGTGTGTGTGTGTGTGTGTTGGGGGAGTGTGTCTATTTCTATAGAGTGCCTGCCTTTCTGCCTTTCCTGCTCTACCCGCAACCCTTTGGCTCTTGAGTACATGTGGCTTTATCATGACAAAATACAAATGTCAGAAACAAGCGAACAAGTTAAAGGCAGAAGAGAAGAGTGGCTAACTAAGTGAAGAAGCTGAGCAGAGGTTTAACGAACAGCTAAATACCCTGTTAGTTGAAGAGGAATGAAAGAAAAGAATGGAATGATTTATATTTATCTTCATATTATTAGAATTCAACTATGCAACTCTTCTCTCATGTTTTACAAGGCACAAATATATATTGTACTTGTTAGTACAGTGTAAAAATGAAGAGAGCACATTGAACTGTTTCTATTCATGCAGAATATAGTATAGATTATATATATTATAATATATACTATATAAAATATATTTCTTCACTATATGCAATACATATAATACCTGCAGCATTTCTTAAGTTTTTCTTTCCAATTCTTCTGTAGTTTATTTAAATAAATATAACTTAATTGAAGGTTGTATTTTGTATGTAGCAAACTAACAGTTCTTTATAGACTAGACTAGGACTGTATGATTTTTTTTACTATCTAGATATTATTATTATTGAAAAAGATGCTCTGTAGAGCGACCTATAAATAAGTTCAATACTTTCCAATTCCATACTTCTCTTTTCAGTTATCAAGACAGTCTTTTAAAATCTATTCAGAATTCAGACTCAAAGCACATTTTCTTCTCCAATTCTTCTTGTGCTGTATTAAATGTACAGTAAAGCTTATGTCTACCTGTTCAGGGCAGACAAATCCAAACAGATTTATTGCATTCCCATTCACGATTTGTGATTTATTGAATACTTTTATTGCTACCTACAAAATATATATTATATAAAGTAAACAATAAATGGGAATAACACAAGTAGACACAGCAAGGCGCGCTGTCTATCTCCCTCTCTCCTCCTCTCTCTCTCTCCCTGTCATTGGCAATTGTAATGCGCTTAAAATTGAACAATGAATTGTTGTTTTTGTTGCTGTTGCAGCTGCAACTGCGACTGCGGCAAGTTAGTAAGCCTACTTACTACTAATGGCAACAAAGGCGCAATCCATTGTTTGTGCTGCGCAATCAGACGGAAAGAGAGACAGAGAGAAAGAGAGGGACAGAGGAACAATAACGGTAGTAATAACGGGCAAGTCTCGCTTCCAGTCCTGACTGGCTTGGAGTTGGGAGTAGGAGTCTGTGCAATTAATAATGCCAAGGAGACGAAGAAAAGATCTCTAAGTCATTTCATAATTTCAGTCCTTTTTTGCTAATGATGCAGACAGAGAGACAGAGAGTCTCCCATTACCCTCGCATCCCCCCGGCTGTGCCTGTCTGTGCAAACAAAAGAAAACTCTCTTGCCGTCAAAGGAATTTGGTAAACTTCTTTTGGTTGCAAGCAAATTGAATAGCAGGCAGCAACAACAACAAGTACTGTAAGTATTGTACAACAACAACAACAATTAGAAGTCTATGTACAACAACAACAACAAATACAATGAAAACTCATTGAGCATTTCAAAAATATGCAAGCCCAGAAAACAGAAAAGTTAAAAAGACAAAATCCAAAATTCAAGTTAAAATTCGAAATGCGCAAAGTGAAAATCGAAATTTAAATATTTTCACAATTTGACATAATGAAAATGAAGTGGAAAATCGAACAGCAGTGTTAGACAGAGAGAGAGGGGGAGAGGGGGGGAGAGAGAGAGGCAGGCAGTGCTCCATCAATTATGGGCAAATGTAATAAACTTATGTCTCGCATACACAGTCTGCCTCTTCTCCCCGTCTCTCTCTCTCTCTTCCTCCTCTCTCTCCCACTCTCCCTCTGATTTGCATAACTGCAAGACAAGTCAACTCGGCATCAAGTTGGCAACAGGAAACGGAAATGCAAATGCCTTGGCTAGGGCGGAAATCTATTTCAATAAACCTTGCGACAATGATAAATTAATAATCTGACATTTTGTGGCAACTTTTCGCAGTTGTTGTTGCCTCTCTTGTTTCTCTGTTTTGTG
The DNA here is from genome assembly GCA_018904165.1 of Zaprionus camerounensis. Classification (NCBI taxonomy): domain Eukaryota; kingdom Metazoa; phylum Arthropoda; class Insecta; order Diptera; family Drosophilidae; genus Zaprionus; species Zaprionus camerounensis. Next base: position 2,856,470 of record JAEIFS010000037.1, read on the forward strand.
CATGAGTCTAACAGTGTGTATGTGTAATTGTGTGTGTTTGTGTGTGTCTGTGTGCGTGTGTGTGCTGTGACTTTTTGCTGTCACTGTCAGCGTTGCCTTTGAAATGCAATTATTATGCTGACTGGCAACTCTGCCATCTATCTCTATCTATCTTTCAGTCTCTAAATATCTCTATCTCTTTCTCACTCTTTTATCTCTTCATCTACCTTTTCTCCTTGTGTCTTTCTTCCTCTTTCTTCATACTGCTCTTCTGCTGTGCACTTCTTTCTGCATCTCTATTTATGTCTCTCTTTCCTTAACTCCAATCATTTTTGTATCTCTCTCTGTCTCTCACTCTACCACCCTCTCTCTCGCTCTCTCCCTCTCTGTATATCTCTCTCTCTCTTCTTCTCCTGCTCTTTCTGTCTGTCTCCTTTTTCTGCCTCACTCTCCCCTCTCTAACTTATCTTCTTACTCTCCGTCTCTCTATATCTGTGTCTCTTCCCCTTCGCCTTAGTTTCCTGATTCCCCTCTCTCTTTCTCTGTTTATCTGCCTCTGCCACACTCTCTCCCACCTTCTCTCTCTAGCTCTCTCTTTACCTCTCTTTCTGCCTCTCTCTTAATGTATTTCTTCCTCTCTCCCCCTCTCTCTCTCCCCCTTTCTTTGCACCTCACAACGATCAAATTTGCCTATTTCCTCAATCCAAGTCGTAGCTCCCCCTGCACTCACTTGCAACCTCCCACTGCCTCCTCATTCTTATGCACATCCGCATTCACACAAAGCGTTGCCACTCGTTGCGTTTGCCTTGTCCTCCCTCACCTCACCTCACCTCCGCTCACCTCACCTCAACCTCGGCTTTGTTATGTCAGTTTGACATTCGGAATTAAAATTCTGCCAGATGATTTATGCATGAGATGTCGGTTCAGTTAGCAGGCCGCTTCTCTTGCCTATTGAATTGCCCCCCCCCACCTTGCCTATAGCCTGGTCTGCCTCCCTGCACTGTCCTCCTGCTCTGCAGCCTGCCTTGCCTCCTTTCTCGCAACCTGTTCTGCACCTTCCCTGCTCCGCCTCTGCCTGTGCCTCTGACAGTGCAACATTTGAAAATCTGTTAATTGTTTTGTCGTTGTGCAGGAAGGGAGATGAGAGAGGGGAAAGAGAGAGACTGAGTGGGTGTTGGAAGAAGGAGAGGCAAATGTGTGGGAGGGAGGGAGAGAGATAGAGGTAGTGTAAGACAGAGAAAGAGTGCGTATGTTTGTGCGTGTGCCTTGGCCACATTTCCACAAGGCCAACATTAAAAGCTGCCTTGGTTGGTGCCCCCCAACTTGCTGCCAGTGCCAGTAGCTGCTGCCTGCCCTGCTGCTCCCACTGCCCTGCCCCTTCTCCTGCCTCTGCCCTACCCCTGCTCTGCCCCTACCCCTCACTTAACCCGCTTGCCAACTAATTTTCCAGCGCAAGCTGAGGCTGCAGCTGAGGCAGAGACTGAGGCTGAGGCTGCTGTTGCCACCGTCAAGCGCACTTTTAGCTCTTGCTGCCAGCTTGTTAGCGTGCGGTTTGGCTTTGGCTTTGCCTCAGACCAAGAGGCAGCTCCTCCTCTCTCTGCTGCTCGAGCTGCTGCTTCTGGCTGCGCTGGACGTTGCCTTTGTAGAGCGACGCGTCGGTTTTGCCTGCGGCTGCTGCGCTTAAGTGACGAACTGCGCCGCAACAGGCAACGCTGCAACAACAACAACAACAACAACAGCAGCAACAGCAACCACGCCTTGCTGTGGCAACTGCTGTCATCCTTGCTCTAGCTGCAACTTCTGACCCTCTTCCTCTCTCCCTACCCCTCTCACCTTCAGTTTCAGCTTTTCACTTTCAGCTGCTTTGGCATTTTTTGATATTTTTCATAATTTTTCGTAACCACATGAAATGAAAATTTATGAACAACTGAGTAGAGCAGAAGGGAGAAAGGATGCACAAGAGAGAGAGAGAGAGGAAGAGAGACAGAGGGAGAAGGGGCATATCTACTTGTCTTGTCGATGACAGCAAAGTGCAAAGTTTGCAGTACAAGCTGATTACAAAGGAAAACTAAAGATAAAAACTGAATAGACATATTTTAAATTTTAAATTGTAATAAAAAGGGAAAGAGAAAGGTTGACGCAGAGAGGGAAATAACAAAGAAGAGAGTGCGAAAAAAGTAAGAAAGGTAAATAATGAAAGAAATAGAAAAGAAAAAGTATGAAAACGGAGGAAATAAGGGCTCGACTGTAGCATTCGTCTGGTTCATACTCTCTTTTTCTTCCCCTTTCCAATCCTATGTATCTTTCATATTTATTTTCATAAAATTAGAAAGAGAAAGAATAAGTGAAAATGAAGCAGATGAACGCGAGTCCGACTGTAACATAAGACAACCTTCGCCCAATTCTGAAGAACCTCTAGAAGTACATTCTTAACAATCAAGGACAGAGTCTCTCCTGCTGCCTAATGCTTTTTTTTACTCTCACACACATATGAAGATACTCCCTCAAAAACTATAGCATAACAGCAGGGGCAGGCAGCCTTATGGGCACTACATTCACTTACAGACAGAGAGACAGACAGATAGACAGACACACACATAGACAGACTGAGAGAAGGATTAAGAAAGAGATTAAACAATGAGAAAGAAGTTTCTTCTAAGTGTTCTGTTGGAGAGAGCAACATAATTGAGTATAGATAAAGTCACTGTAAGCTTTAATCTGCACATTGTCTTCTACTATCTTGCACTCTCTCTCTCTCTCTCTATATGCAGTATTCTATTCATCACATACAAATAAAATGATCTTTCTGGCGCAATATCAAAGATTGACATAAAAAGATTTGTCAACTTGCATTGCCAATTTATTTGGCAGAAGAAAACCCCTCAAACATCATAGAAACTTTTCACTTTTCACACTTTCCAGCATTATATACCATCATCCCCCCTGCCTCCTCGCCCCACTCATCTGCACTCTCCACTTGCTGACGGCAATAAAGTGTCACTGTCCACAGCCAATAAAACGGATATCAAAACTTAACTCAGGCAGCAGCTCAGACAGATTGAAATCGGCAGATAGCGATGTGCGACAAGAGTCTGGAAACTAACGGTATTCTCTGTATACTCTGCACTCTTTTTTAAAGTGATTTCGCGATGAGTTTTCTAACATTTATCTGCGAGAGAGAGAGAGAGAGAGAGAGAGAGCTGAGGCTGCAAAGTTTTGCTGTAGCACTTCTTCTAGTCTGTTGATTCCTTTGAATCCGCATACGAAGCTGGCTCTGAATGCGACGCCTTTCTTTTTGTTTTGCTAGTGCTGCCTCTGCTGCTGCCTCTGCTGCTGGCTCAGCCTCTGCTGCTGCTGTGGTGAGCTGTAGAAATGGCGACGCATTTGAAATGCAACGAATTTTACACCGTCTGCTGCATTTGCATTGAGTGACACAATATAAATCCGAAAGTAGTTGAACCACGTCGCCCAAATGGTTTTTTAATTATGCGCCACACACACAGACAGAGAGAGAGATAAAGAGTGTAGCTATCTCTCTCTAACACATGCGCTATCTCTTTCTTTTTCATTTTGCAAGCAAACTTTTGTTTCACACAAACCTGACGCGGCTCAGCCTCTTTTTTTACCTCTCTCTCCCACTTCTTCTCTCTTTCTCCTTAACCTCTATCTTTCCCCTTCTCTTTTACCATCTTTCTTCCTCTCTCTCTTCCGCTCTCTCTCTCTCTTCTTGCCTTGGCCTCTGTTTGCTTTACACTCTCCAGACAGCAGCTAGACAAGATTTGCCTTTGCCTTTTGACTTTTTGTTGTTATGATACGCTGCTTTGTTGTTGTTCTTGCTGCTCCCTCTTCCTCCTCTTCTTTCTCCTCTTGTTGCTGCCACACTGCGACTGCAACTTGACATTGCGGCAAGCAGGCATAGGCCGCCGTCAGTCTGCTGCGCGAGAGAGAGTCCTTCAGCGCTAAGCGTCATGTTTTCTGACATTAATCCCTGTCGCGTGCATCAACTGTCTGCCTGCCCTGCCTCCTTCTCCTTCTCACTCCTCACTCCCCCCTCTCTCTCTCTCTCTCTCCCAACTACACTACAACTTTAAGGCGCATTAAAAAAAAAGCAAACCAATTAAATCAATGTTTATGCAACAATTCCTGTTTGACATCATTTTGCAACTCAAAAAACAGCAAGAAAAAAATCGAAAATACCATAAAAATAAAAGAAAAATACAATCAAATGTTAAAAAAAGAGTAGAGACAACATAAACAACTGCAATGCAATTTGCACAAAATATTCGGACAAAAGCTTATGGAAATAAACAGACGCTTAATGAATTTTTAACGCTTCCCAAATACAATACAAATAAGAGAAAAACGAGAGAAAATTAAATAAAAAGAGAAGAACAAATTTGTTATGCGACATTCGAAATGGTTTTTTAAATAAATTGTTATAGAGTTGATTGTATTTTTGTGTATTTTATAAAATACCTGAAGCTATCGAGCATGTCATTTGTTATTAGTTCGGAGAACTCTGCAGGAATGATACTTTAACAAGACTTTAAAAATAAGTTAAAGGTGGTAAAAGATGCCTTTGAAATGCGAGTGAGAACTGTTTGTGAAGGCAGTTGAAAATTGAGAGAAACTTGTGAGTAGGGTGGGAATATGTTGATGAAACTATATTAAGATTGAGTAGAAAGTAGAAGAGAAAGAAGAAGGTAGTTCCTTTGTTGAAATTGACTGCATTATTGTTAGAGCATATGCAAACTGGCTTAAGCTTTTCAAATCATAATAATCAAAATAGTATCGATATTCAAACTTAATTAAAATCACAAATTGTTTTTGGTTTTCTTTCTTTTACTTTCTATATATTATATATAAACATCTTAAACTTTACTTATACAAGTTTAAACATCTCTTTTATCTTTCCCCTGCTTCTTTCATATAAATATTTATAAAATACTCTGTCTTTCATCTTCTACTAATTGTAGAACTCTTTCACGTTCTACTCCTTCTTACTTTAAATTATTCTTTCTTATTAATTTTTGCTAAATAAAACTATTCTTTCTGCCAACTATACCTATGTAGATCATACTTTACACATTCAGTTTTCTTTGGTGAACTATCGTGACAGCAATTTAAATATGTTGTTGACTTCTTTAAACAAAGGTTAACAGCGTTATTAACTGTAATAAGCGCTCACTCCTCTCCCTCTCCCACCTTCCTTCCATAAAGTTTATACTTAAATAAACATTGATTGTCTTGTTTACAGTCGCGTTCAGCTCCCTTAACCCCCCACCACCCCCTTTCGCCTGTTCAGCCCCTTTTACGTCAAATTCACTTGAATTGCCTGCTTCAGTCGTGTGTATTTTTAGTGTGCGCTGCAAAGTAGGCAACGCTTTTTGTACGACTGCGTGTGGTCACTTCGAGTTGGAGCACACACACGCATACAATTTGCGCAGCATACAATTAGGCGCACTTGCGGTTGCATCAGCACAAACAGTTGTTGTTGCTGCTGCTCGTGTTGCTGTTGTTGTTGTTTGTGCTGCTGCTGCTGTGCTGCCGAAACTTGTCATTATGCAAAATATGTTGCATTATTTATAGCATAAACACAGGCGCTGACATTGCATGTCTGCGCCAAGTTGAGGTAAAAACACAAGTAAACAAACAAGGCAGCAGCAAGAAGCCGCAGCAGCAACAACAAGCACAACAACAGCCGCAGCAACAGCAGCAGCAGCAACAACAGCAACAACAACAACAACAACATTGCAGGCAGTTGCAACACACAATGGCGGCCGCACTTAAAATTAATTGAACTTGAAATAAGTGCGGCCGCTTCACAGTTTGTTGTTGCTGTTGTTGTGAATTGTTGTTGTTGTTGCTATTGCTCATGAGAAATTCTGTGGTCGAGCCAAAAGGCAAAAACTTTGCACACACCCCCCACACACACACACATAGCAGGCACACACACACACACTAAGCTGGCACAAAAGCTTTCATTAGTTTTTGGCCTCAACCAAAGTTGTGCCCTCTCTGCTTATGCCCTCCCTTGTCTTCGACCTGCTCTTCCCTCTGCCCCTTCTTCTGCTCTTGCTTCTCCCTCTCCTCCCTCCTCCCTCTTCTCCTCCATCTGCTTCTTGAACAGTTTACGTTTCCTCTCTTGTTTCTGGTCAAGTTGCGCCAGGGCAAACTTAATATTTAGTGCCATTTGCTTGCTCTGACAGTTTGCAGAAGTCACCAGCAGCAGCACGGGCAGGGGCAGGCAGCAGGAGCAGCACTAGTTTTTGTTGCTGTACCTCCAATTGTTGTTGGTATTGCTGGTCGGCGGTCAGTTCTTTTTCTGCGCGAACAAGTTGCAGAGAGAGTAAAGTGCATTGAAATCTTTGCAAGTAACTTGAGTAAGCCAACTTGCCATAGCCAGCAACAACAACAGCAATAAGAAAGAGAACAACAACTGAAAGCAGTACAACAACAATAGCAACTACAGCAACAACAACAGTGGCTGACAAACAACAAGGACAGCGCGAACAAACAAGCACAACATCAGCAGCAACAACAACAACAACAACAGCAGCAGCAGCAGCAGCAGCAGCTACAAATGGTTTTTATCGCTCTTTTGATGTAGTTGCCTCTTGGTTTGACTTTGACTGCCCCTTGCCCCTTCTGCTGCAGCCTGCTTGTAGTCTTTACTGCCTCCTGATGTCTCCTCTTGCCTGTTTCTGCCTGCTCTTGCCTGCTCTTCGCACTGCTTGCCCCTGCTGCCTTCTCCTGCTGCCCCCTCTTGCTCTGCCTTCAGCTGCTTTTGGTGTCTCGTCTTGTCCCTGCCGCTTTCAATCTACTGCTGCCTCCTTTTGCTTCTCCTTCTCCTCTTAGCGCCTCCTCTTGGTGGACTCCTCTTGCCTCTCCACCTGTCTCTACTCCTGCCTCTGCTGTCTTCTCTTGCCCCAGCTCCATTTCTTGTGCCTCCTACTACAGCCTCGTGTTGCCTCCTCCCATTGCTGTCTCCTCACTTCTGCTGCCTTCTCTTGCTGCCTCCCCTTGCTGACTTCTCTGGCTCCTTCTCCCGTCTTTTATCTCTCAATCTTCTGCCTTCTTTTTGCCTCCTCTTGCCCTCTTTCTTCCCTCTCCTTCCCTCCACATAGTTTTACTTATTTTCGCCAACTTTTTCTATAATGCACGAAAAGTTCGCCGCTCTTCGTCGCCGCTGACAGCTTGACTGACCGCAACCAAACAATAATAGCAGCAGCAGCAGTGCACAACAACAACAACAACAAGCTGAGAACAACAAATAGCAACAACAACAAACAGTGAAAAGAACAACATTGTTGGTCAAGCAGCAAACTTGGCAGAGAGTTCAGTGTGTTTTTATTTGATATCATCAAAATGCTATTTCAGCAGCTTAAGGTATTAAACGCTCATGTAAATTATGCAGAGAGATAGAGAGAGAGAGAGGGAGGGAGAGGGGAAGAATGACACACACAGATAGAGCTAGTCATAGAGGAAGTCTCATGTCTCTCTCTCTCATACGAAAGTGCGCTAAATTAAGCTGTCATTAAGGACTTAATTAAAGTCCTTTGTTGAAAGTTGACATTGTGTAAAGAAACATTTTGCTGCCACTGTTGCTGCTGCTGTGTGCGAAAACAAATGACAATGACAACAACGAGAGAGCAACAACAACAACAACAGTTGGAGAAGCAGCAGTAACAACGCCAGCTGCACTTGAAAAGCTGCCCCAAAAAAATTAAAAAGAAAATGGGGCAAGAAGAGAAAGCAGGAAAGGGGGAAGGGGAGGGGGCAGGGCAGCAAGGGTAGACGACATCAAAGCAGCTACAAAAATGACAGACTTGCCTGCATGTGTGTGAGTGTGTGTTGTGTGCGTGTGTTTGTGTGTCGAGCATGTGTCAAAATTTTCAACAGTATCATGGCAAGAGGAAACAAACACGCGCTGCATGCGGCATAATGAGGCAAGGCGACGCTGTGAAAACTCATTAGCAGGCAAACAGACAAAGAGAGAGAGACAGACAGAGAGTGAGGAAGAGGGAGAGAGTAAGACAGAGAGAGAGAGAGAGGGAAACAGACAGTCGTCAAGCTAGTTCGCATTGACAATTGCAGATATTAAATAACACACACAAAAATAAAAACATCAACGACTTGGCTTTTAATTAAATATATACGTATGTGTGTGTATGCTGTGTGTGCTCGTGTGCGCCTGTAATACCCTTTAGTTTGGCGCATTTAACAAGCACTGCTGCATACTTTGTGTGGCGCCACAAGAAGAGACAGAAGAAATTCAATTGCAGAGTGCCTGCGACGCTGCCAAACTGTTTTTAATTGCCGCCCAAAGGTATGCAACAAAAAATACAGCAGCACAGACACGCAGCAGGCAGCTGCTGAGAGACAGCAGCACAGCAAGCCAGTGCTGCCAGACAACTGCCAGTGAGCGCCACAGCCTCCTGTCTCTCTACCTCCCATTCTATCTTCCTCTCTCTCTCTCCCACCCTCTCACTTCTTGTGTGTCCGGTGCAGGTGAAGCGACGCTTCGTTTTGAGTGCGTTTTGTCTGTTTAACAAAATGACTTTTATTTCGAGCTGCATTCAAAATTGTTATGTCGCCGGCGTCGACGTCGGCAGCAGCATTTAAAATAATCACATTTTGAGCACTGTGCACATTAAACACAGGCAGACAGAGGAAGGCACTTTAAAGTGGGTTCACAGACACACACACAGATACAAATACAAAGAGCCTGCACGACTTTTGCATTCCAAAACAGAAAACTGCAACGCAATGAGAAGAATCAACCAGACAACGGCGCGTGCTGCAATTTTTGCATACTTTTCCGTTTTGAAACAATTTTGTCTAGCAAACGTGTTAGAACGTGTTGTCGCCATGCCCGGACGCAAACTTGCAGAATGTCCCCCCATCTCCCTTTCTCTCCTTCTCACTATTTGAGATTCACAGTTAGGTGTCCACGTTAAATTCCAACTGGCCACCCCGTCTGGGAATTATGCGCTGTGTGGCCGTATTTTGTGTGTTTTTGTTGCTTTCCTCCTCTCTGTCTCTCACTCTCGTTTGTGGCCAAATGCCGCAAATCGAGCAAAGGCAAACCAGCAAATTCCGAAAACACAATGTGTTGACGGGGTGTGCGGCTTGCAAGTTGTGTGTGGACTGTGTGTGGAAAGTGGGCGGAGACGGAAGCAACGGCAGTAGAATGCCGTGAATCAATACGCCTATGAATTGCATGATAAATTAGAGTTGAAATTATTTATGTATGCGCAGAGGAAAATTGAAAATTGTTTACCTTTGAGTTGGATTGTTATTAAATCAGCCGAGAATTCTGTATGAAAAGAGTTCAAATCGATTGTACGTGTGTGTGTGTGTGTGTGTGTGTGTGTGTGTGTGTTTAACTCGGCATTGTTGTTTTGCCTTTGTTCAAGAGATTTGAAATTAGCAAAGTGTTAATCCAATTACAGGTTTCTTGCCAGGAGGTTGAATGAGAATAGACACAAATTTAAATTTAAAAGCCTTATAAACTCCTTAAATTTTGTAACAAAACCGATTATTAACGGTCAGTTAAGCAATCGATAATGAATACTTAATAACTTTTTAATACATAACTATTTAAGTAGTAAGTGTTAAATAATAAATTCCCTGCAACAGTCTCTGTATACTGCCATACACATAAATAAACACATATATAACTTAATTTAAATGTGCAACAATTGACTGCAGGCAAACGATGTCGATAGCTGATTTGTCATATCAGTCAGCTTTACTACGCTTGCTGTGGTATTCTTTTAGTATTTTCAATCGCGTGGATTTCAGCACTCAGTATGTTAGGTCACACTACGCCAAGAAGCAACCAGTGATCGTGTTGTTGTCTTTTCGTTTAGTTTGCGCGTTGTTCGTCTTTTGTTCGGTTCATGTGTATTGTGAATTTTATGTTATAAAAACCAGTCGGCAATTGTTGAATTGTATGAATGAACAAAGAATTATAAATGTGCCTACCACACATATAAATACATTACACAGCATTTTTAGACATTGCGTGCCATTTTTCTCTCCCTCTCTTCTTCAGTGTGTATGCATCTTGAGCTGAGTGTGTGTATGTGTGCGTGTGTGTAATAAGTACCCACGCACATATACACATGCATGTACAATTGTCACTGTATGTAATGCAATCTGGTGCTGCCAGAGAATAAATCGAATGCGACATACGTGCAACAGATGTGTATAAATGAAACTGATAGGGATGAATATAGCTTAATGTTTAATAAAGAGGCGCAGATATTCTTATTGAGTGTGCCTTTCTTATCGGCAACCATAAATGAGCAACAAAGACGATGAAAAAGCCGTATGCCGACGCTCTGGCAACCTTGCTAAGCAGGCTTGTTTACATGTTACACCGCTCGCACGCAGCATGCGCTCTCGCTTCCACTTGTCCGGAAATGTTAAAGAATTTCTGTGTTTTTTGGCCTGCTCTTTGTTGATGCTGTTGTTGTAGTTGTTGTTGTTGCGTGGGTACCGCAGCTGAAACCAGTTTGTCGCCTGGTTTTGTGTACCTTTTATTGTATTTTTTTTTATCAAAATGCCTCGGAAATTGAATGCAGTTGAACGCGCCAAACTGTAAAATGCAAAACTTTAAATGCGAATGTATTTGTATGTGTGTGTGAGTGTGCGTGTGTGCATTTATAATTAATCAAACCGAAATTGCTCGCAGGCAGAGCGAAAAGAAATTTATTTAAAATCCATTTGCAGTTGCCGCTGCACTGCAAAATCAATTTCATCGAAAATTTCACTACAAGTGTAAAAATATTGTGTGACCATTAAAAATAATACAACTTAAATGTGTTAACAGTTATTTAAAACGAGCATTTTTTATTGCACGGCGGCAAGTAAATTGCCAGCGGTTGCCAGTTGGATCAACAAACCGAGAGAGAGAGAGTCGAAAACATTTCCCAACTCTACAGGAAAATATAAAATAATAAAAAAGAAACGCACTACACGCAATAATCCAATTGAGGTTTGGGCAACACCGGCACGGTCAGTGTGCCCACACCCCCACTCGCGAAAAAAAACGGGACGGAACCTGCAGAATGCAATTGCTGTGGATGCTGTTGCCGTTGTTGTTGTTGCTGACATGCGGAGCACAACAAATTGCTGGGGACTATGAAAACACGTGGAACTTCTACTATGAGCAGCCTTGCTGCTCTGGCAACGACATGTCCAGTCATGCTCGCCACAAACGAGGTAACACTAATGCAACGGGATCTGCAATTAACACGCAACCCGATAATGCGAAACTATAAAAACTATTGTGGGAATGGTGGGAATAAGTGCATTTAAAACATGAGTAGTCGACTGGGAACTACCCTGTATAGGAGAAGAACATATATACTATTTAATTTATTGTGTACCGTACATGAAAAGTTGACTGGCAAATACCCTGCATAGGTAGAAAACATATTACACATTATATGAACAGAGAAAGGAGGATTGAGAATATACATATAACCCATTATATCAACATAGTTAGGTTATGCGTCACATCAGGTTTCAGCGAGGAATTCCAATAACTTTTGAAGTAGCGCTTAAAAAATGTTTACAACAAATTCTTAAAAAGTTCAGTTTATTGAAGAACTATGTTCACAACTTCAGTTAAGAGAGAATGTTGCTAATTTTATTATTACAAGAGTTATGCGAAAAGGCATTTTAAAATGGCATAAATAATATTTAATCTGTTCCCTCAGCGCTGCCTGCGCTATTATTTTTCAATTTACAATAAAAAAGAAAGGGAAAAATATAAACAAATTGTAATTTATTTGCCACAATATTGTTTTTATTATTTATCTTATTTGAGGCGATATTAATTCAGCACGTTTTTGTCATTATTGTTGCAGGTGTTCGCAAAAAAGAGATACAAAATATGTTGCTGTACCTTTTTTTTTTTAATATTTCATAGTCCTTTCTCCTTTTGTTGTTGTAATTTATATGATTTTTACAACACACAACACACAAAGCGCATAATTTGCATATTAATTGTTATTCATCTGACGCGTTTTTGCAGCTTTGCACAAATAATACCCAAGTAATCATAATTTAACTAGGGGTAATTATTAAAGGGATATATTGTGGATATATCCGCCCGTGATACTTTGTTCAAGCCACAAGGATCAGCAAAGTTCATAGACCCATTCAGGGGGCACTTGCCACGCGCAGTTCAAAGAAGTTTTCTGTATCTGTAGTTGTTATATCAATGTATATATCTTTATTCCATGGCTTGCACCATAATTTCTTTCGGCATTTGATTGAAAAACCGGTTAAAAAAATATATGTTGCGCTGCCAGGCGTTTTATTGAGTCATTTACATTAACCAAAACCAAATGGAGAAGTCGGTTTTGTCTGTTGTCTGCCTTTTCTATTGCTTCTCTTGTTGTGGTCAGTCCAAAAATCAATTCATTAATCATTTTGTCGGCAAAATTTAATGAGTATACCTATAAATTTAACAACATATCCCCGAAAAAAACCTAAAATGAAACTAGTTATTTATTGTTGGGGTACTAACAGCTTGGCAATTCTGTTATAAGGCGCTGTTAAGTCTTAATACAAAATATGTTAAGTAGTCTGTAGAGAAATTTTAGGCTACATATGTTAAGTAGTCTTGTATATAGAGTTATTTGCATAATTAGATATAGAACTGGAAATAATAATCTCATTTTATTGATCATTCTATACGCCTACTGATCTTGTGCCTGTGATAACTAGATCAGATTAAAATAACTTGCTTTGTAAACCTGTATTTTATATGCTCTTCTAATTCTATTCTTACTTTGCTTACTTTTGTTTTCTTTTTGTATCTCTTTATTGTTTAATTATAAGAAGATTTGCCGACAGTTTTCTTTTGGTTTGTTTCCTCTTCTTCTCTTTCGTTGACTCTTCACACTTTGGTTGCCAAAAGTGGCAAGTGGCATAGACTAGCTGAGTTTGTGGCTTCTTACCTGCTTTGTCTACACCTTGGGCCTGCTGCCGACAGCCTAATGAAGTCGTTCCATCGATAATTATCCACTCTATGCTACACAGCGGGGCGTGGCAGTGCCGAAATAAGAAGAAACAAAAGGCAAGTCGAACAGGCTGCTCTGTCTTCACTCTCCCTCTCTCTCTCTCTCCCATTCAGAGAGACATTCTTAAAATAGAGACACGGCACATCTGCCACTGCGCTGAGTCAACAAATGAACTGACAAAAATCAACAGGGCAGGGGGGAAGAGAAGAGAGAGGCAAAGACTGCACATGCAACAGCGCAGAACGAGGGAGGGAGGAGTAGTAAAAACAGTATCGGAAAAAGGTGGAAAACTCTGCTGCACTTTAGTGCTTTTGGGAGTAGTTCTGTAGAGGCATAAATTGTGTGCAGTGAAACGGAGTTTGTCGCGCAATTAATTAAACTAAATCAATAAAAATAACAATTTTTCATTCTACACACGAAACTCGAACTCGGGAGTTAAACTTTATTCGGCCATGAGAATTTATAGTTGACATTTTATGTTGTATAGTTTTTAGCTTAACGTTTAGATTTATGGCTCAAAACAAACCACCAGAGTCACCACACAAACAAGGAGGGGAAGGGCAGGGGCAGGGGCAGTGACAGAGGAAGAGAGGCAGGGGCAGACTTGTAGAGGGAGTTTAGCTAAAGCAGCTGCTGCATTTTTTAAGCAAACTCCTTCTGCACAACGTGCATATGGCGAGTCAATAGACTTTGAGTCCTGGACACCAACAGCAACAAGACCAGGCACAGGACACACTCTCTCTCTCTCTCTCTCTCTGGACACCTACGTATGCTGTGCTAAAAGTATGCGCAAACAACTTGAGCATTTTCTTTAATCGCCTCACGTTCTCTGTGCTACAAGTGCTTAGCCGGCGAGTTTACTACAATATGCGTCAACAACAACAACAACAACAAGAACTACAGCTTGAAGTTGTTGCTGGCACGTGAAGTTTTATGCTGTTGCGGTTATAGCTGCCAGCCGTGTGTTGCATGCCACACACACACACACACACACACACACACCTCCCTCTGCCGCCCACACCATCCCCAATGGGCAGCAGCTTCACGCTGCAGAACGTGAACTATTAGAAAATGTTTACTGGACATGTGCATGCAACATGAAGCTGCCTCTCTCTCTGTGGCAAGCAGTATCTATACATATAGAAACATATATGCTGCATATTCTACATATCCTCAGAGCTGCCAGGGAGCAGCGCTGCCAATCAACTGTTTAGACAAAATATTTACTAGGGATTTGAATATCTTCTACTAGAGAAAACTGTGGGAAAATTCTTTGGAAAAAATCACTGACTGACAATGTCAAAGTTGAGTAGCAACTTAAAAATGTACAGATCAAGGGGGAATTGAGAGAGAGAATGGGAAAGGAACTTGGGAAATGGATTGAAATTTTTAAAGTACAGAAAGAAGAGAAGTTTGAAATTAAACAATGCGAACATAGTGTGAGAAACAAGGGAACTAACTAGAAATAAAGGGAATAAGTTTGTAAAATTGCAAGGAAATAAAGTCAAGAATATGCTGTACAAAGTAAACAATGGAAATATTGAAAATGTATTCAAACCTACGGGAAAATAAGTTAAAACTACCATAGATTGAGCTCTGCAAATTACAATAAAATAAAGAAGGGAATTCGCATTAGTCATTAGTAGTTTAAACAGAGAGAGAGAGAGTATTACTAGAAATAAACTTGTAAATGAAAAAAGTTGTTTAAATTACAATCAAATAAAGTAGAGAATGCTCTGTAGTCAGTACATACTAGAACTTACTAGAAAAGTGCATGGAAATTAAAAGAAACTGTTTTAATTACAATAAAGTAAAGTAGAGCACTTAAACAGGCTTACATGGAGTATTACTTAAAAGATTCAACTAGAAAATATCTTGAAAATGTTAAAAGTTGTTAAAGTACAATAAAATAAAGTCAAGAATTCACTTAAGTCAATTATGTATGGTATAAGCAAAGCTGGGCAATAATCATAGTGTATTTCCCCAGTTCGTACGCAGTTGCACAAGCACTGTGCTTGTGCCTGTGTCCCTCACAGTGCCTGTCAAACTGTAGCACAGCCGCTTGACCCATAAAAGGCGACTGTGTGATAAGCTCGAACTGCGTAGGCGTTATCCGAACACTGACCACGCGCAAAACTCAACATTCATTGTTGTTGCTGCTCTCTTGTTGTTGTTCCCTTGTTGTTGCTGCTTTCTTGTTGTTGTTGTTGCTGCTCTCTTGTTGTTGTTATTGTTGCTGTTGCTTGCATGTAGAAGTCGGCGCAATTAAAACTCAGTGACACGTTTTCAGTTTGAGTACTACTCAGGCTTTTGTGCGGCATTGGGGGCTTGACTTTTATGAGAGTCACATGTTACACACAGGACGGGGGAATAGGGTGGAGTAGAGAGAGGTGTAGGGGGAGAGGGGTGCAGGGGGCAGTGAGGTGGAGGTTCACATAATGAAAGTTCCTTGCCGCAAATTGAGTAACGAAGTGTGCAGGCGTTGCTCCAGAGCGTGTATTCTCTTACTGCCCTCTCTCTCTCTCTCTCACTTTCCCTCTCTCTTCATCTCACCCTCTGCCTGGCTGCCTCTTTGCCTTTGTTGTTGTTGCGGCTGACAAGCTGCGACGCGTCGCCAGTTGGCGTTAATGCAATGTCAAAAGCTGTTAGCTCAAAAGCTGAGCGAGCAGAGAACGCACAGCAGAAAAGCTGCTCAGTGCTGTGGGTAACACTAACTGTGCCTCCCCCCCCCTATCAGAGTTTGTATAGGTGTGTGTGTGTGAGGCAGTCAGCTCACTCCCTACGCACCCCCTCCTCGGGGCATGTTCCAGTTTTCTCTTTGATCGGCCTCTTTGCTGTACGCGAGTTCGGCCCAAAGTGTGTTAACGCCGTGTGGCTGCAAAGTTTTGCAACAACAACAATACGAACAACAACAACAACACGAACAACAACAACAGCAACACGTACAACAACAACTCTCAACACGCTCATAAAATTGAGTTTCAATCCGTACACCTGACGGCAAAAATTAATATAATGTTAGCTGCTGTCACTCGTGCCCCATGCCCCCATGCCCCACCAGCAGCGACACTTGCCACACGCTGCAGGAAGAGTACAAAAGGCATCATTAAAAGTATGTTTTAAAGTCCTGCAAAGTCCAAGTTTGAAGCGACAGCAAAATCACGTTCTCGCGCGCTTCTGTCACGCCCCCTCGGATAACTTTGACATACAATTTATGAGCGAAATAAGTAGTTGCAACTACTTTACTTCCTGCAAGTACTTGCCACTTGCCACACGCCCTGCATTCCTAACTTGCGACACAGTTCTTTATCATCATCGCTGCAACTAAAGTGAGTCTTCAATGGGTCAGCGTTGCTATAGTTTGATAGACTTGGGGCATAGTTTAAGTGTTGCAAGAGATAGAGCGTGAAATCTTAGAAAGGAAAGGAGCTGAAGGAGGGGGAAAGAGGGGAGGGCAGGTGGAATGAAATTTCACTTCCCATAGCTATACTCTATAGAGTATCTTCGCATTTGCTTTGTCAGTTTCCACAGTTATTTCTTCCCCTTCATTTTCCCCTTAGTTTTTTCTTCATATTTACAAATCATTAAGCTGAAAAACTTTTCACAACGAATGCTTGCCAAAGTTTTATAACATTTGATTGATAAACTCGAGTGCAAGCTGTCTTCCTCTCTCTTTCTGCCTCTGTCTTTCTGTCTCTTTCTCTCTCTCCCTCTGCCCCGCGGGGTCTTTTAGCTTGTGGCTGATTAAAGCAACTGCAAAGGAAGTTGACTTTATCGGGGCACAGCAACTGCGCCCATAGAGCATAACGATTCGATTACGAAACACGAGGAGAGTTCTCAAACTGGCAAAATTAATTATGTAATGCAAAGTGCAATCAGTGTCGCATTAATTGCAACAACAACAACAAATGTGAATGAAAGTCGAACTAGTTAAAGACAAGTTTGTCATGTCTCTCTCTCGTCGCCGTTAACAAAACTCAATTATTAAAAGCAAATGCCAAATGAAATTTGTGCAAGTAATTACAAGGGGAAGTGGTAGAGAGAGGGGGAGGCTGTGCACATCAGGGAACACTGTACGAAATTACAAACAACTCACTTAATGCTAATTTGCATTTGTAATTCTGACAGAGAGAGAGAGAGAGAGAGAGAGAAGCCCAAAAGAGAGTTAAATGTGCATTAGTTTTGGGGGTCACTTGAATGGAATTTCATTACCGAACTAATTGATTTGGCAAATGTGCAGAAATCTCTTGACAGTTGCCGAGCCACACCCTCCGCTGCCCCTTCTCTCTTGCTACCTCTCTCCCTCTTAATGCTGCTCCCTCTGCTGCTGCCTTGATCTCTGCAGTAGCTTCTTTGAGTCCTTCTATATTTAATTATGCAACAATTGCATTTAGCATATCCCTCTGGTCTCTCTCCCTCACTCCCTCTGTCTCTCTATTGAAGGCGTCTTCTCTATTTCATGCTTAAGTGCTCATTTTGCTGCCACAAAATGTTGCATGTTGCCATAGGTAAACGCAACCAACAACACACAAAAAAGAAGCCTTGGCTCGCTTCGTTTATGGCTCTCGAAATGGACACACTAGCCACAAAAACCCAGGCACACACACTGGCACAGACTTGCCACACACACACACTCCTGCCACACACACTCTCTGCTTCACACACACAGTCTCTGCCTGGCACACACAGTCTCTGCTTCACACACACACTCTTTTTGCCTCGCACACATGTGCCTCACTTGAGCTCGGGTTTCTCTGCTCGCTTCGGGCTCATCAAATGAAGTTGCCGCTTTGCAACAAGGCAGGCAACAAGGGGGTAGGGTAGGGGAAGAGGGAAAATCACCCAAAAATGAAACGTTTGCCGCATTTGTTGCGTTTTTGTGTCCTGGCAACAGCAGCAGCAGCAGCAAAGCGCATAAATGCCAGCTCCTTTCTATCTCTATTCCCCTCTCCCCCTCTCTCTCTTTCTCTGCACCTCTCTCCCTATCTCACTCTGCACCTTGTCGGTGTCCTTTACTTGCTGCTGATGCTGCTTTTTATGAGCTTCTGTTTTTGCATTTGCTATTTGGCAACAAAATGAACTCAACTGCGGCCCCGTCGACAGCCATAAAATGAACTAAATAGAGCTGAAAATGTTTCGCATACTTCTCTTCATGCTGCATGCTGCATGTTGGCTGCACCATTGGTGGCAACTTTAATGCAGCAGCAACAGCATGCATTTGCAATATTCATGACGAATTTTTATACTGTTTGCTCAGCATCAACGTATGCTATATAGCTCTGTGACACATACTCAATAGATATATGAGGTGGAGGAGGGAGGTGTGGAGTGCTCATGCAGTGGCTATCAGCTGTCTTGAGCGTGCTACAGTGAGTGCTTGATAAGTTAAACTGAGACAGAGAACCTCTGCAGGCCAAATTTCATTGAATTGGGCTTGATATATTTCTAGAAATATAAAGATTCTTTTGTTGCTTTCAACGCATTGCTTCATTCTGTTAGTATCAATATAAGGTCAGTTTCATATATAATATTATACATTATTCTCTTTCAACGCATACATCTCTGTATCTCTGCTTTACTAGTTAAATCCATCAAATTTGCCATATATAATAGTTTCCAGTTTCTACAGTCTATATTTTCAAGTTCATGCAGTGCAAGATAAGGCAAGCTTGGCATACTATACCATTCTATTCCGTTCCGTTCTGTTCCTTGCTTATTCGAATTGGGATATGGTATTCTGCTGTTTCAATGTTTAGTTTACACTTCAGTAACCATCAATATTAGGCAAGTTTGGTATACTCTACATTCTTCTTTAGCTTACAACCTGTAGATATCTGTTGTCTTACTACTTAACCCTCTTAAATTTGGTATAGAGTGTTCTGCTGCTACTGTGCATAGTTTAAACTTCAGTTAGCATCAAGCTAAGTCTTAATTTGTCTACTCCACACTATTCTCTACCTTATTATGTATAGATCTCTGCTATCTTAGTACTAATTAAGCTTAAACTTCAGTTAAAGTATCCTGCATATGCCACAATTATCTTTCACTTTCTAGCGCACCTCAAAACACTCTCTACATGCCTTCACTGTAGCTTGAACTTCACAACACACAATCACCCACACATCCAGGCATACACACACTCCAACACATACATTTACAGTTATTAAACACTTGCATCTCATGTTGGTCGCTGCAGCGTTTTAATTATTTTTACATGCAATTTCTCAGCAAATGAAATGGCAACCACTTGAAAGCGGTTCGCCCCTGTCCGTGGTACGCGCAGACCGCCGCAGTCTGCCAACTTGCAACTGGCAACCAACAGAGAGAGAGAGAGAGAGGGAAACTTGCAACTGTTTGCCTGCCTCCCTGTGGGTGCCGCAGGCCACGAATCAGCGCACAAGTGTGGATAACAACACGCCTAGACGCATCAGACGTCTAGACAGTTTTCGAGTGCTTTATGCTGACGTATTGCACAGAGAGAGAGAGAGAGAGAGAGAGAGAGAGAGAGTGCGTTGCAGGAAAAGGAAGTCATTGCTCATAATTAGCCAGCAAAATAATGGGAAATTTACATACACACACATGCAGACATGCAACGGAGATTAGAAGATAAACTTGAGTAAAATCTGAAGTCTGCTTTTCATTTGCAGAAATGTCAAGAGTTTCTAAATAGATGGCAGAACTCAAAGATAAATAAACCACATATCTTTAAGTTGAAGTGGAAAACTTGCTGCTTGATGCTGTAGATATATTATATATATTTATATACATTATATAAAGAGAAGAAAGAATATTATGAAAGGTTTCTCAAGTTTTAGTGTCAAATAATTGTCATAAATTCTAATTAGTTTAGTTTGTAATTGATTTGCAGAGATATTACAATGTTTGCTGTTGAAATTTGTAGCTTAAACATGCTCCAAAAAAGGCTAAAACAGCCGAAAACATTTGTATGCCACATATCAAAGGGATTTTACTACAAAGGGACACAACAAAGCGACACTACAAGGCTAGACTACAGCTACCTGCTCTATGCCAGCTTACTTTACCCCTTTGCTTAAATAATTTCCATTCCATAACAGTGAATACGCACTCAAAGAGCAGTGCAAGAAGGGGCAATCCATGAACGTTAAACAATCTCAACTGCAGCCCTTTTTATTGTCCCCAATTGCTTGTGGTCTAATTCTTCACACACACGCACAAAGGAAAGAAGAAAGAGAAGCTTATGCAAAGCTTGTTTTACATACCGTCATCAAATGTGGCAACAAGACAGCAAGGGGTGAACGGGTAGGGGGGGCGGGGTAGCTGCACAGGTACAGGTGCCACGTTGCTGTTTGTGGCAGCTATGGGACTTTGCCTTTCAGCCTCGAAGGGGTCCAAGCTCTGAGACATATCAAAGGCAACTCGAAACTGTCAGTGTCACCAAAGGCAGCCCCAGGGTTACCTACGATGTCTTACTGTGTGCGAGTATGTGGTGTGTGTGTGGGTGTGTGTGTGGGTGGTGTGTTGTGTGCCCTCTGACATGTCAGCAAGCGCGCTTGCAATATGTTTCACTGCATTTGACTCTCGTTATTCTTTTTGTATTTGATTCGATAATAACGCTTTTCAAAATGGCCTTCCAACCCCTCTCTCCTAAGGGAGGTGACTCCCTCCCCACTCCCACACACACACATACAGAGAGAAGAAATTGATTTGACTGCCGAGACAGTCGCACAGTGGGGCAAGGCGGTCGTAAAAGACGCACGCATATTTATGAAGCGCATAAAAATTATTGACATATACGAAGTCATAAATACTTACGCATACAGTACAGTACATATACATACACATGCATACATAAGATACCCATAATAAAAGACGAAAATCCCCCATCGAAAAATGAGTCTAAAGTAAGCAGCAAAGTCAAAGCCAAAATCGCTTTGGATGCCATCAAATTGCGCGCTTTTGAAAGGCAAAGAGCTCGTAAATGCAATTTGATTTTGATTGGACTTGGATTAAAAGCAAATAAAGCCGAAAAGTCTTTAAGGAAAGGAGAAGAGAGTTTCTAGAGAAGTCTCCACAGAGAAACAGATAGAGAGAAGGAGGAACAGTTTGGGAAGCTCTTGCTTTACGACAGCTTTTTTGGCTTTGGTAACAGTTTAATGATGTTCACCTGCTTGCAATGTGCAACAGTAAGCTTGCAACATATGTAGATAGCTTAACTCCATATGTTGCAAGCAACTATGCATACAACTTTCTGCGATTAGCTGCTGTACCATTAGTAATTTATTAATGACACTGAAGGAGGAGTTGAAAGAGACAGAAGTAGAAGGAACAGACGGCAGACTTTCCCTGCCATAACTGTTCCCCAATTGGGAGAAGCAGGCACAACAAAGCCAACTAGACATACCCTGCCTCTGTCTTATCCTGCCATAAACTGTGCCGCCTTTAGCCTATCGTTCGTGCACATATTTATGACCATCTTTCCATATATATATATAATATTTTTATAGACTTCTTCGGCACGACAATTGTAGACGCGGCAAACGATTGAAACGAGGCAAAACTAGTGGCAGCATTTTGTCCTCGTTGTCGTGGCAATTGGCCTCGTAAATATGCCACAGATCGTTTGCCACATCGAAGCTGTTTGCGCCTTAATAAGCTCAATAAAAACATTTACAGTGCTACTTGCAAGGGGGGTACATAAATTTAACTATGTACCATGCAGACTGGTAGCATATTGATAAAGGCCCAATTAATAGTCATGTCTGTTAAGCCAATATGGCATATGTATCTGTGCCGAGCGATTTAAGGGGACTTTATGAGCTTGTTTTGGTGGCATTACGAGCGTGAGGCGCCAAGGAGAAGAAGGAAGGAGTGTAGAAGGCCTTGTTATTATATGTTAACTTATGGTTTAAAGCAAATAAGGGGCATCAAGTTATAGACGGAGTTTCTATATAACTTGCTTAAAAGCGCATTAAAGCTTAGTGCATGTTTTAAAACTTCATTCAAAGTCTTTATGGAGTTTTTTACTGTCAAAAGTTTTCTTAATCCAAACAGCTTGACAACTATATTGGAAAGCTTAGTTTAAAGCACATCTTATCAAGCTAGAAGCTGCTCTAACTTTATCTCAAGCTCAAACCTTCTCTAAATTCACTCAAAACCTTCGCGTTATGCTCCCTGCACAAATTACAACTCTATTCAAGCCGACAGCTTATCGAATTTTAAGCAATTTTTTGCTAAAGACAAACAACTAAGCTAAAAGCTCGATTTGTTTAGTTCGTTTGTCATTATATTATACTTCTTCTAAGTTCTTCTCAATTTGTTTAGCTCGTTTTATCAGTATCTTGTACTTATTCTAAGTTCTTCTTCCACTTGTTTATACTGCCAAATTAATCTCAAGCTTGAGTCATTGACATTTGAGACCATGAGGAAAAATGCGCAGGAAATCGGAAATATATTTTAAAGTCATTGACTTTAAGGCAAGCAGCGGAAAAGTGGCCAACAACGAGCTAAAGAAAAAAGCTAAGAAAGAGGGAAACAAATGCGGAAAAAGTTCGACAGAAAGCAGCAAACAAATGCGAGTACACACACGCACACACACACACTAGAACATACACACACACACTCTGACATTGCTGGGTACAATAACAATTCAAGCGTATCCAAGTCGACTTCCGGTTTGGCAAGGACATTTACCCGAATTGTGCGCAATATATGCAAAAACACACACACACGCACACATACACACGCACATGCATATGTATTGTACTCCTTGCTAGTGTTGTTGTTCTTGTTGTTGTTGCTTTAGTTGTAGTTGCTTTCCGTTGGCAAACAAAAGACGCAGATTCAGTTCGTTTTTTCTTTATTGATGCCGCTACTTTTAGTCAGGCTGAAAGAGGGTGAGCGAGAGGAGGGAGGGGTTGGGGTAAGCATGTACCGTGTTTGCTTTTGTCCAAAATGTTCTTTAAATCGGAAATCAAAAATAGCTGGGAAAAAGCGTAGACAAAGGCAGTGAAGAGGCATTTGCATTTTCCATTGTTGTGTGCGAGTTTAGTCATACGATATATGATACATCTGTCTCTCTTTCTCTCTCTGTCTCTCTTTATATAGTACATATCTGAGTTGCCTTTTGTTGCAAGCAAAGCTGCTTTTATTTTGATTTGACAACTCTTGTTTGGGGTCAACTCTCAATTCATTAGAAACAGAGGGGAGAAAGAGTCAGAGACTGAGACAGAGAGATTATAAAGTATTTTGGAATTTCAATTTGATTTGCGACTGCAATTACAGCTGCAAATGTGGAAATGTCTGTTAAACCAGTTAGATAAACTCAGGCGACAGCTGACAATTTTCTTCACACACACAAACAGAGAGAGTGAGAGAGAGAGGAAGAGAGAGACAGCTCATAACTGTAAGAAATGTCAGAAAATTAATTGCTCGTCGTATCCATATCGATAACTAGAGTTTGCCTGCCTTGACAGCGGCATTAAATGACAATACGCTGAGCAGGCTTGTATATATATGCGTATATGTGCGTGTGTGCATGTGTGTGTGTGAGTGGTCAGGCACTCTAAGCAAATATTAATTAGTTTAATTAAGTAACTGCCTGCTCAGCGGTTTTGCCGCCTTGTGTGACAACAGAGACCCAGTTCCCACACTCACAAATCATCCGTAAAGCAAACAATGCGCAGACAGCGCGACGTCAATGAAATTAACATAATAAGGCACCCGCACACACACACACAAACACATGCGCAATTATCGCATGTAAATAAACTTGGTTATAATTAATAAGGCCCATTTCATGTATGCTGCTTAAAATTAAGCGAGCATGATTGATTGATTGATGGTTTTGCTTGCAATAGGTATGGTAAATACAATATTAACTATTTCGTTGCCTACATTGCTGCGCCTCAGACTATTTCGCTGGCTGACTTTTTGTAGCATACTTTTGCGTGCTGTAGTTGGTGGCAACTTTGCAGCGAAGTTTCTAAATTGAAATAGGATATAAAGTTACCACACACACACACACACACACTCAGCAGTGCATTCTGCTGTCTATCTTTCTCTCTCTGTCCCTCTTTCTGTCTCTGTCCCTCTCTCTCTTTCTCTGTGTGTGTGTACGTATTTGTGTTAGCCAAAGTTAAAAGTAAATAAACAACATTTAAAGCTTGCACTTTGGCTACATTTGTTGACGCCGACACTGGCTGGCGATAGTGTCCGGCAAAGCAAGAGACAGCAGGCAGGCGGGGGAGTGGCAGGGGGGCAGAGAAATGTCAAAATGTCATTTGATTGAAATGGGATATCTCACTCACATGCGCTGCAAGCACCCATTGCTGACCCTTCTGCCTCCTCGCAATTCCCTGTTAGTCTTTGTGTGTGGCCAGCCTGTGGCTGTCCTTTGTAGACCCACCCTCCGTCGCCCTATCCAGTGCCCCTCCCTGCCTGTCGACTGAACTGTGTTTGCGTTTTGTCAACGTCTCTGCATAAACTTTGTTGACAGCCGCTCATTTGTGCCGGACGCGTACAAGGGACTGTGACCTCTCGACTTCCCCTCCTCCACTGACTTGGACTACGACTTCAACTCCAACTGCGACTTCTGTCTGCGTCTCACTTAAGAAAATTTGTTGTCTAAATATTGGACGAGCAAAAAACTATGCTAACTATTTGCTCACTCACTCATTTCCCTCTTTCTTTGCAGATCATGTGCGCGAATTCACATGCGGCAAACTTTACTATCGCACTTTCCACATGAATGAGGAGCGCGATTCGCTCTATGTGGGCGCCATGTAAGTAACTATGCTATATACTAAGCTACAGATTAAGTAATGTATATATTAACAGATATTACAAACATATTACAAACTAAATAGGCTCAACTAATGTGAATTTTATCTACTTACAGGGATCGCGTATTCCGTTTGAACTTGCAGAATATATCCGCTTCATATTGTGATGTAAGTATGGTAGTTATATAGATAGATATAGATTCCCCCACCCTTAACTAATAGAGGCTATAACAATAGGTATTTACTGCGATATATAAGTATAATCCGAGCATTTGCTTTTAGGCTAAGCCTCCCACGAGTCGAGTTTCGTTTCATTTGTTACATTTGTGAGTGGTCCGAGCAGCAGTTGTTGCTATTGTTGTTGTTGTTGCTGTGTTGCGCACAATTCCCCTGGCCACAAATCGTAACAACAAGCTGGGAGGCCATAAAACGTGTAGCACGCTTTTAGGCAAACAAGCTTTGCCACAACGCTACTGCGGCATATTTTTAAAAATTCATTACGCGCCCCCTCCCTTTGTTTTGTATGTGTGTGTGTGCTAGTGTGTAGTTGCCGCAGTTGGGCTTAAGCCTGCTCTGCCTCCTGTGTACTCCTCTTTTTTTATTTGCTGTCCAACATTGTCAACACGAGGCTGAAAACAATAGCCAAGCTTAGCCACCTTTTAGGCGCACATCAAATGCGAGCCACAAATCTTCGATTCCCCGGAGGTAAACGAGTGAAAAATACATATATACACATTTTAGTTACCCCAACCACATCCGCTCCGCCCCGCTCCACTCCGCCTCTGTCCAGCAGAACAAAAAGGGTCCAGAAAACATATTTAATATGCGCTCTGGGGGCTGCATTATGGGCATTCCGCTTTTTCTGGCCGTGCACACACACATACACATACACACCAGAGATTCCACATTTCCACGTCGTAATGGCCGAGAGTAGCGCATAATTTATGTGCACTGAGAGAAATAAAAGGGGCTGCCAAATGGTAAATGGCATGTGGAAGTGTCTCTCTTTCTCTCTCTCTCTCTCTCTCTCTTGTTGCTGGATGCAATTAAACATTTATTTTAAACTTGTGACAATATTTAAAAGAGGAGAAGCAAAAGGAAAGTGAGGGAAAAGTAGCAAGTTAAGTGGGAAATTAGAGCTCCTTATTAAAATTATAATAAGAATATTCTGGCAAGAAGTTACACAGTAAGGAGCCCAAGAAATGTCTATACTTTCCTCAATAACTGCAGGGATACCCCTGCTGAAATCAAACATCTAAAGCAAATTGAAAGAAATGTAAATATAAGGAGGAAATTCTGTAAGAAATGAAAAGAATTATCATAGAAAAATGCTGGCAAGCTTATAAGTAGTAAAATACCTTCAAAATGTCTGTATGAACACACTATTTGCGGAATATCCCTACTAAAACACATTAAAAACAATTGAAAAAGTAAGCGTATATATTGCACAAGGCAATACACCTCTATTTAAATATTGTAATAATATTTGAGGATCATGAAAAAAAAATGTGAGAAAATAAAGAATAGTAATAGGTTAAACAATTAAAATAATAATAAGACATTTCTTACAAGAACATTAGCAGTAAATCTCTAAGAAATGACTGCATTTACTTACTTATAACTGGAATACCCTTACTAAAACACATCAAATACAAATAATCTACAGTAAAACTACTAAAATTATGCAAAGCAAGTTCAGGCAAGTAAATAAGTTGTAAACTACCTTCAAAATGTCTGTATGAACTCACTATTTTGCGGAATACCCCTACTAAATCATAGCAAAAACTATTGAAAAAGTAAGCGAATAAATTGCAAAATGCAATCAGCTTTATTAGCTGCTCATATATTGCGCAAGAAGCTGTCAGTGTAGAGGTGTGTGTGTGTGTGTGTGTAATTTCACATAAACGTCAAAGTTGCGAATTATCGATAACACGAACATGCTGTACAAATCTCTAGGTACAATTGAGGCAAGGTAATACATAAGTGTGTGTGTGTGTGTGTGTGTGCCTGGGTGTGAGGCTGTTTATGAATTTATGTCATACAAAAGCGTGTTTTATGAGTGAAACGTTGTGTGGCTTTGGCCTCAGCAACAGCTTCAACTACAGCATTAGCTACGTGGAATAAAAGTGGAAGGAGGGGAATGGCAAATGGGAGAACTGTGCACCTGCAACAGCAGCAGCAGCAGCCTGTGGCGGGGCTCTCGACTTGCCGCAAACGTATCGTAAAACCGAAAGACGCTGCTGCCACGTTTCGAGGCATCCTGGCGCAAGCACACACACACCTGGCCAGGCCCATTTGGCCTTTTCGCCGTGTGTAGTTGGTGTGCCCCGGCATACGTCAATATATTTTATGTGTTATTTCACACACTGCCAGTAACTGCGCCGCACTGCCGTCTTCGCTGCCACTACCCCCCGCGCCACCCCCTGGGGCATCATTTGGGCAGCCAAGGTGCCATGTTGAGACGCGTTGCGGCTGCTTTATGCGGCAAATGCAAATTTTACTAAATAATACATGATTTCGGTTTTATGTGGACGCGCTGTGGTGCTGCCTATGTTGTGTGTGTGAGGGTGGCCTATGTGTGTGTGTCTGTGTGTGTGTAGTGGTTGTGCGTGCGCGCATTTCGCTTGAAAATATTTCGTATGAGCTCGTTACATTACGTGATTTATAAATCAATTTGCTTGAAAGCATGCTACATGCTACATGCCACAGTCAACCAACTTGGCCCCAAGCAGGCCTCGCACGGGGTGTACTTCTCCTCCTCCAGCTAGTTGTAGTTTATGCGTAGTCAAAAAGAGAGCAGGAGGAGGCGCAGAGGGAGAGAGAAGGTGAAAGGTAGAAGGTTCTATGCCAACTTGCCTTTGCCTTGCTGCGTTTCCTTTCCACAATTGCGGCAGGTTTTGTGGCAATTGCCAGTGTTAATAAGCAGCAGCAACAACATCTCTTTGGTTTATGCAATTCGCACTTGCCATTCAATTGTATTCAATTGCTATTAATTTTGTTATTTCATTAGTCATCTATTCATCAAGAGAACTTTGTTCAATTGATTTTATAGCTGATTGTCTGAAAAGTAGGCACATTGTTATTCGAGTTTTAATTTGTTTATGTTTTCATGAAAGTGAAATAAATAAATTAATGAAATTGTAGGATTATTTTACATATAGTTTATAATGTTTCCAGAACACATTTGCTTAAATACTCCAGATAAGAATCAATTTAAAATAGATTTAAGTACAAACAATCTAAAGAAAATAATAAACAAGAACATTAGCTAATGTTCATTGGGCTTGACTGTAATATACCCGCTAGTCAACTGAGCAAAACGATTTCATAATTATTTAGCTACTGCATTAAGCTTTTTTTGTGTTGCATACTTTGCAAGGCGCGGAATCAGTAGTTCTTTAAAATTATTTCCTAAATAATTTCTTTGTTAATAATAGGATTGCAAGGAAATTTTCAGATATTGTTTGGTCAGTTTTAGTTACTGTTTACCAAAAAAGAACTATCTAGCATAAGAGTTATGCTTGGAATAAAGTTATTATAGATACAAGAAAGTGTCGTGGCCAAATTCTAAAATGAACTGATCTCCATGCAATAATAAAACATATTGTCACCAAATTTAGTGGTCCTAGCTCTTATAGTTTCTAAGATGTAGGCTATCATACGGTAGAACAGACACACAGACAGAGGGACAGACAGTTAGGCAGACATGGCTGTATCGACTTAACTATTGATAATGATTAAGAATATATACTTTGTGGGATCCTTCTGACTGTTACGTATACATATTCCAGTTGGTGCACATTATAATGCCCTTCTACCGGGTATAACAATATGTCTATAATTCCAATCAATCCCTAGTTAATAAGTATATATTAGATACCTGCATAATAAACTATATCAAATTAAATTCTCAACATATTTTCCTCTATCTATTTTCAATTGCAGCGCGATGTAATCAACCTGGAGCCAACGCGTGACGATGTGGTTAGCTGCGTGTCGAAGGGCAAAAGTCAGGTGAGTCAATAACTGTAAAACGCGGTTAACCTTATAAATAAACAAAGCAATGTAGAGGAGGGGATGCATTGGTGGTTAGTCGCTTTTTTTATAGCATGACTTGCCCCATAAATGGCAAGTGCAACGCGGCGGGGTGGCAGCAACGTGTGACTTGCTCGGCATTTGATTGATTTTTATATCATATGCTGAGCATTCAGGCGGCACCTACTGATTACACACACACACACACTACAGGAAGGGAAAGAAAGAGATAGTGGGGTAGATAGACAGACAGACAGTGGAAGGGATAGACTTACAGTGGGGCAAACAGACAGACAGACAGACAGTCAGCTCCTTGAAGCTCGTGTGTGCTGAATCAATTTTCTTTTCGAGAGCATCGCGTGTGCTGCGCGCTTCGTTGCTGCAATTGGAAAACCGAATCCGATTTCGATTCCGATTCTGAAGCCGAATCTCGCTACGATTCAAAGTGAGAGGGCTTCACTTGCCGCCGCTGACGAGGCTGCCACAGTCGCTGCTGTTATTGTAACTCGTTTATAATGTGACAGCAAATCCTTTCATTTGAAATCTTTTTCAATTTATTTGTGGCTTTTCAATTTGTGGCAAGCTTCAGCTTCAGTTTCAGTTTTGTGCTGCATGCCACATGTGGCGCGCGTAGCTAGAGATGTCAATTGAACTGTTTTTGGTGCAGGCAGCGACTGTGTGTGAATGGGGAAAGGGGCGTGTGTGTGTGAGGGGGCGTGTGTGCGTCTTGCTTAAGTCATCATAATGCTGTGCGTCTGCCTGTGTCAGGGCAGGGATTTTCCAGCATTGTTGCCAATTGATTTAGCTGCAGCAGCGACGCGTGCAATTGCAACAAATTGTGGCACAAGCAGCAGCGCGTCGATTCGAGGTTTCTTGCTGATTTACAGCGCAATTTTCGTAGCATACTTTGTGGCATCTTTAGTTTTCAAAAAGTTGTGCTAATGCCAGCTCACTCTACCTCTACCTCTCTCACTCTCTCTCTCTCTCTCTCTTACTTATACTAATGCTCTCTCTCTCTCTCTCTTTATGCTCTGTCTCTTTTCAGGTGTTTGATTGCAAGAATCATGTGCGCGTCATACAATCGATGCAGCAGGGCGACAGGCTCTACGTGTGTGGCACCAACGCACACAATCCCAAGGATTATGTTATCTATGTGAGTACACAAAGACACCCTCAACTTCCTCCCCCTCCTTCTGCCTCCCCCTCCCTCTACTGCCGCCTCTCTCATTTGTTTGTTTAGCCTCGTCAAGGACAAGTTTTTGTGGCTATGACAACGCAAGTTTTTGAAAAGATTTTCAGCAAAAAGTATCAAACGAGGCCTTGAGCAAAGGTGTATGTATGTGGTGTGCAGGTGTGTGTGTGCAGGTATATGCATGTGTGTGTTTGTGTTGACTTTAGATCACAATCCTTGATGATGCACACACAAAGCAACGCATATGGTCTTTGCACATCTATGAACTGTATAGAGCAAGGCAGCACTCTCTGCATTTCTTTCTCCCTTCTCCTACTTCTCCCTCGTGCTAGTTATATAACTGTTGTTGTTGTTGTCTCGTTGTGAAAATAGTCATTAGTGTGTGCAGCAGCTGCAACCCGAAAGCTGCTTGCAACGCATACAAATCAAACACACCTCAGGTCCACAATCCTCTTCCCCCACACACACACACCCACTAGATAGTTAGACTTGTTTAACAATAAAGCATGCATTTTGATTTTATGTACTCGCAAGAAGTACAAGAACTCAAAAAAGGAAGAAGAAAAATAAAGGCAGCTGAAGAAGGAAAAGGAAAACAAAGTAAACAAGCTAAAACTAACAACAATATTTGAGTTTGAGGATTGGCAAGTTGTTGTTCTTTGTTTTTGCACGTTGCCCAAATAAACCATATATACCATATATCATATATTGTATAGTGAACATTTGTATTTCGACAGCGCCAATCAGCTTGGACAATTAGCAGAAAACTTTGTAAGGGCGTGCAGAGCAGAGATAGTAAGAAAAAGAGAAGCAGAGAGGGATAGAAATGTAAAAAGAGGTAAAGGAGATGCCACACACAGGGAAATAAAACATTGATAAATATCAATTATTTGCGGCAAAGTCGGTGAAACGTTTGTAAATATGTGGCAGGAATATTTATTGAAGATTTGTAAGAAAGGAAAGTCAATTAAAATAGTTGAACAGCTGCATATCTTCATATTTAATATACCAGTAAGAAAAGCAACAGTCGCGCGGCACGCGACAGTGGGATACCCTTCGACCTATGTTCCTATATATGTAGACATATGCACATACTTTGAAATTATTCTCGACAGATGGCGCTCGCGCTTCGCGCTCGCCCGCCTCCCTTGTTAGCTGACACAAGCACTTGGTTTTATGCACATACTTTCTTAAATAACTTCTGTGTTTATTGACCGATCGGATTACAATTTCGAGAATACGTAGATATTTTAATGAGCTTTGTATATGTTAAAGTCAGAAAGTTGTATCTTTAATACAGCGCTTATAAATTGAGTTTAAAAATTAAATTATTAATTTGCGGGGGCGGTGGGCGTGGCACCCAACATTTGAAATAAACTTCATCTGCGCCGGCTACACAGAAATGTTCATGCCAAATTTGGTAACTCTAGCTCTTATAATAGCTGAGATCTGTGTGTTCATCTGGTCATCCATACATCCGGACATCCGGACAGACAGACAGACATGGCTCAATCGACTCGGCTAGTGATCCTGAGCAAGAATATATATACTTTATGGGGTCTGCCACGCCTCCTTCTGCCTGTTACATACATTTGCACAAAGTTAGTATACCCTTTTTTGACCATTTTCAATGGTCGAAGGGTATAATAAAATTCCCTTTTTCAAGTATAAATCAAAAATATAGCATACTTTTTAGGGCAAACAATTAAGTTGCATTTGCTGACCTTATTTATGCAATTAAGGCAGTTCTTCAAAGGTTCTACAAGTGCTTTTTAATACCTTTGGCTCTACCCTTTCCCGACCCCCCTCTAGTTTGAATTTCTCACAACTAATTCCCCTTCTTCCCCTCCCTTATTTCTTTCACAGTCCAATTTGACGCACTTGCCTCGCTCTGAGTACGTGATCGGTGTTGGACAGGGCATTGCCAAGTGCCCCTACGATCCCATGGACAACTCTACAGCCATTTATGTGGAGGAGGGCAACCCTGGTGGACTACCCGGATTGGTAAGCAATTATGTTCTCAATGTCAGCTGCACTGCGAGAGAATGAAAGGAAGCAACGCACACACAAAGCGATTGCTTTCAATAAACTCAACAAAATCTCACAACATCCTACGCAAACACTTGATTCCCCTTTGTATCTTTCTCTCTCACACACACACAGTACTCGGGCACAAATGCGGAATTCACGAAGGCGGATACTGTGATCTTTCGCACGGATTTGTATAATACGTCGGCAAAGCGCCTGGAATACAAATTCAAGCGCACGCTCAAATATGATTCCAAGTGGTTGGACAGTAAGTAAACTCCCTCCTTCTCTTCCCTCTCTATCACACTCTCCCACTCTACCTTTCTCTGCCTCCTAAGTCGGAGCTGAAGAGCTGCGGCTCTAGATAAAATTGAAAAAAGGATTCTGTGGTGCGTTACAAATGATTTCGCGCATGAATCCCTTTTGTTT
This sequence comes from Zaprionus camerounensis, assembly GCA_018904165.1. Lineage (NCBI taxonomy): Eukaryota > Metazoa > Arthropoda > Insecta > Diptera > Drosophilidae > Zaprionus > Zaprionus camerounensis. The sequence goes on from JAEIFS010000037.1 coordinate 2,888,938, forward strand.
GCACTGCGAATACCCACACACACACACATACACATATAAACGGATTTATGTGTATGTGTGTGTGTGTGCGTGTGTGTGTTTGTTGATACGAGTCATGAGTAGCCTTCAGCTAAGCCGCTTAGGCTATCCAATTATGTAGATCGTTTTGCACAGCGAAACTTATCAATCTGCCTCCCTGTCTCTCTTTCTTTCTCTCTCCCGCGTAGAACCCAACTTTGTGGGCTCATTTGACATCGGGGACTATGTGTATTTCTTCTTCCGGGAAACTGCCGTGGAGTACATCAACTGCGGCAAAGCGGTCTATTCGCGCATTGCACGTGTCTGCAAGAAGGATGTCGGGGGCAAGAATCTTTTGGCCCACAACTGGGCCACCTATCTGAAGGCCCGGCTCAACTGTAGCATTTCGGGCGAGTTTCCGTTCTACTTCAATGAGATACAATCGGTTTATCAGCTGCCCACGGACAAGACTCGATTCTATGCCACGTTCACAACCAGCACCAATGGCCTGATTGGATCAGCCGTCTGCAGTTTCCACATTAACGAGGTGCAGGCCGCATTCAATGGTGAGTACGATATGATGCGAGGGTAGTTTAAAGCGTATATAAAATGCAAAGTCTAGTTTAAGTGTTGTATAAGGACGGGAAATGACAATTTTATGAGAATACGTATAATAACTAAGACTATAAGAGTCGATATGAACACAGGGAAGTATATAAAGTCTATATTGTAGTGTTGCTGAGTGTAAAAGGGTTGTATAAATGCAGTTTAAGTGTTGTATAACATAGATAAATGGGAAATAAAAGAGTATATGGAAGACAAAAAAGAAGATACATTTAGAAAATACACAAAAGTGACTGAATTACACATAAAGTCTCTATTTGACACTTATGTATAGTAAAGTCTTCGTAATAAAGTATGAAATGCTTTATACATGAGTTTAAGTGTTGTATAACAACGAGCTAATGGTTATAGTGACAATAACACTGAAACACTAACACTAAAATGAGCTTAAACTCAATATGCATATGAAATAAAAATCAAAGTACTGTATAAATTCAGTTTCAGTGTTGCATAACAGAGAAAAATGACAATGATTGGAAATAACACTGAATACGAGGGAATATAAATAACCATACATATAAAAGACTCAATAAGAATATAAAATAAAGCATACAAAATATAATTTTGTATAAATACGGTGTTTAAGTGTTGTGTAACAGTACAAATGGGGAAAGAAGGTAATTAGATCGAATAGAATAAAAGTTATGCACACAAAACATAAAACAGTAAAGAGTCAGTCAATCTCAGATACAAAATAACAATATAAACTAAAAACTAAGTAGTACACTTACTTCCACAACTTCTTTTGCAACCCTCGCAGCTCAAAACTCATATATGCATGTGCTGAGCGCAGTTGTGTGAATGTTAAGTGTTGTATGCAAAATGGATGCCCAGCTAGCCAGGCAGACTGCCAGCCAGCCAGGAGGTAGCCCGTTGTGATGTGATGAACGTTATCGCAGCCACAATGTTGCCAACTGTCAACCGAAGCAAACCAAACCCAAAACCCCAAACTCCCCTAACCAAAACCAGAGCCAACCCCCAACCCCAACCTAACCCAAACCAAACTGAACTGACGTGCAATTTTCTCCTTTGTTTTGGACCAACTAAATTGCGCTCAATCCCTCAAGTGCTTTGAGTGGAAATTGTAATGGAAAATAGAAAAAGAATACAGAAAGATAGAAGATAAGCGAGGTATGGGGGGGATGATAGTGAAATAGAAACAGATAAAGCAATGGCAAATGGCAAATGCAACTTATCGGCAAATTTTATTTGCAAACTGCTGCTGCACATTCTTTTCACTTGCTGCTGCCCCGCCGTGTGCTCATGTGTGCCGCACCCAAACCCAACTTGACAGTCCCAGGGACAGTTTGCGATTGCAGTTGGGGGAGTTGGCGATAAATCCAATAGAGGTAGCCGAGCTAGCGCAGCTCTCGCACGTTGAGTGTTTTGTAATTTTGCCTCACTCTCTTTTCCAGCATAAATCGTATTAGAAAATCCATTTGAATGGATTATTGCCACACACACACACACACATAGAGAGAGAACAGCTGACACTTTGGGGTTGCGGATTTAAAAGTTTAGTTGCACCTGAAAAGCGAATTGAAAGCATATTGAAACCATATATACATATACATATATATATGAATCTACAACTTATAGAGTCTCATATCTTTCTCTCTCTCTTTTTGCAGGCAAATTCAAGGAACAATCCTCATCGAACTCTGCATGGCTGCCTGTATTGAATTCCCGTGTGCCAGAACCGCGACCCGGCACATGTGTCAACGATACCTCAAATCTACCGGATACTGTTCTCAATTTCATACGCTCTCATCCACTTATGGACAAAGCCGTAAATCACGAGCACAACAATCCGGTCTATTATAAAAGGGATTTGGTGTTCACAAAGCTCGTTGTTGACAAGTAAGTTTTATTTCCATTTGTTATCTGCCACGCCCCCAACTTCTACATACATTCTCTTTCTCTCATATTGTACTTCTTCTATGTTTGCTTGTGCACATATCTCATGTGGCACTCGTAGCACACTTTTTGCTCAATTTTTAATTTATTTGCATAGCATATATGCACGATTTGTTTCCTTTTGAGGTTTGCCTGTTAAAGTGCAAACCCATGTAGATGTATGCTGTATCTGTGTGTACTCACACACGCACCCTCTTACACATAGTTATCAATTGCAACTGGTAAATTCATTTGATTATTTGAGTGCTTTAATTAAAGCAAGTCAAAAGTGCTTGTTCTCATTGCAAATATCGAGAGAGAACACAATATCAATTTGATTCTCTCTGTGCTCTGCACGCAAAATTAGAATAAATATGAATAAAAGCAAATTTTCAAAATATAAAAATGAATACAATCGAGCGCACTCGAATGTTAAATTTGCCCAGTGCACTTTTTCTCAACTCTTGATGTTGCAATGTTGATTAAATTTACTGCAATGATATATAAAAACAGCAACTACATGTGTGCAGATGGAAAACAATGTAGCTGATTGGAATTACCAGATATACTAGATATAGTACAAGATTTAAGGCATGCTATTGTTATTCAATATACTGCAATAATAGATACTAATAGAAACTTGAAATGTGCAGAGTGAAAACAATATAAGGTATACAAATTGTGGGATATATCTTAACTGATACCTGACTTAAAGCACATTTAGGCATAGGAACTTTCTGAAACTTACTGCAATGATAGATAATAGCAACAAGTACATGTGTGCAGAGGAAAAACAATATAGCCTTTAGGAGTTACCAGATATACATATATTATAACAAATTAAAGATATATGTCACATTAAGGCATCTTTATTTGACTAAATTTACTGTAATCATGCATAATACCCGACTCTCTTTATGTGCAGACTGAAAACATTATAAGATATAGAAAATGCGAGTTATAGCATAATTGATACCTAATTTAAAGCATATTTAGCCATTAAATTGTCACTAAATTAAGGGCAATAATAGACAACAGCAACAACCTGATATATGCAGTGTAAAAAAGATATATATAATTGTAATCGCTAGATATATCACATGATATAGCGTAATTCCTGCATAATGAACACATTTAAAATAGTTAAAGAAAAACTAAACGATTAAAAATAAATCGTTTTCTCATTACATCGACACATCATCGGTTCGGTTAAGTCTTAATGAATAGTGTAATTAATAATATAACTTTACAAAACATTCCGATGAAGTTTTATTGCCCTTTTTTTGTTGCAACATTGCATTGTTATTATTTATATTTTTTATGCTTTGCATTACTTGCAAATTTATGGCGAACACATATTAAAAATAGATAAATAATAATGGGGGTAAAAAAACACTTGAATAAAAAGTAATTTTATTCACATTGGGTTTCTATATGTATGCATTAATTGCCAGGAAAATGAGGAAATCATGTGACGAATTTTAATACCTTCATTTGCGGCAGTTGCAGTGACAGAGAGTTGCAACAACACCCGCTCAGGTGCACGTTATTAATATGCAAAAAGGCGCAAAGAATGCGCACAGATGTGGCCGCATTTAATACGTTAATATGACTGTCCATTTATCATATTAAATACGCACGCACAGACCTCACACATCCATACACACGCACACACACATCTGCACATGTACCTCCCACTTTAAAGTCTTCTCTTTTCTGCTTGCAGAATTAAAATCGACATACTGAACCAGGAATACACTGTTTACTATGTGGGCACCAATCTGGGCCGCATCTACAAAATCGTGCAGTATTATCGCAATGGGGAATCACTGTCCAAGCTACTGGACATCTTTGAGGTGGCACCCAACGAGGCCATTCAGGTAATGGAAATCAGCCAGACACGTAAATCCCTCTATGTGGGCACCGATCATCGCATCAAGCAAATCGATTTGGCAATGTGCAATCGCCGTTACGACAATTGCTTCCGTTGTGTCCGTGATCCCTACTGCGGCTGGGACAAGGAGGCCAACACGTGCCGTCCCTACGAATTGGATCTGTTGCAGGTAAGGAGGAGTGCAGACAAAGAGAGAGAGAGAGTGGGAGAGAGAGAAATATTAACTTACTTTGTCTCTAACAGGATGTGGCCAACGAGACCAGCGACATATGTGACTCGAGTGTGCTAAAGAAGAAAATCGTGGTCACCTACGGCCAGAGTGTGCATCTGGGCTGCTTTGTTAAGATTCCTGAGGTGCTGAAGAACGAGCAGGTGACCTGGTATCATCACTCCAAGGACAGGGGACGGTAAGTGGCACAGTCTGTGAAATATAATTAGTATAATAATCCATTCACTTTCTTCTCTCTCTCTGTATTCAGTTATGAGATCAAGTACAGCCCCACCAAATATATTGAGACCACAGAGCGTGGACTGGTTGTGGTATCGGTGAATGAGGCCGATGGAGGACGCTATGATTGCCATTTGGGCGGTTCGCTATTGTGCAGCTACAACATTACTGTGGATGCACACAGGTGAGTCACAGTCATGAAATGAATTAGCAGTTGCAGCAGATATAACTCTCCTCTCTCCTCTGTAGATGCACGCCACCGAACAAGAGCAATGATTATCAGAAAATCTATTCGGATTGGTGTCACGAATTCGAGAAATACAAAACCGCCATGAAGTCCTGGGAAAAGAAGCAAGCGGTAAGTTGCGATATTGGAAATTGGAACGAGACAGAGACACTAATGAGCGCAGTAGGAGGAGTAGGGGCGCAACAGACAAGGGGCAGCCACATACCATAATAAAGGGGAGGCAATTATTTTAATAGCCAAGCACAAGCACAGGCCTAGGCTGGGTCTGGCCAACTGACACCACAACGTCAAATCACAAATGTGAAACGGTGTAAAGTGGTTAAGCTATCATTATCTAAGCACAGGCAGGCGACCCCAATGCGCCGATAATTGCCTACGTGTGTGTGTGTGTTGTGGTAATGTATGCGCTGTATACACTACCCCCTCCTACCCTACCCCCTACAGGCTTGGCAATTAAAATGCAATCATTTGACTCGGCTGTCATGTACTCGACTGACGACTCGACTCGACTCTACTCTGATAATGTACGCATAAAATACTCATCAAATGCAACTCTCTCTTTCTCTCCCTCCCTCTCTCTCTCTCTCTCTCTCTAGCAATGCTCCACGCGCCAGAACTTCAGCAGCAACCAGCACCCGAACGATATCTTCCGCAAGAACAATGTTTGATACCAGGACTCTCATCTTGCACTCCACACCACGTCCGTCATCAAGCGTTTCTACTAAGTTCCCAGCATTTAAATCAAATCAAATCGAATCGAATATAGCTTCGACTTCAAGCTAAAACAATATACCTACCTATCTATCAGATAAACACTGCCGCATTTATACGGTTACGGATATATATCAGCAAACATATGTAACATGTATAGAGTTGAAACACTTCCAGAACAGTGCATTTAATCTATATACATATATATCCATTTGTATCGAGCACACACATCCATAGTTAGCTAACGAACTAAAAGATCACTTCATATCGCATTTAAATTTAATAATTAATTCATAAAACTAATTACTTAAGCAGAAACCTAATGCAACAACTCAAAGTAAAACAACGTTTTCAACATGTTAACAAGACAAACAAGTATTACACACACACACACACACACATACACACAGACAGATAAAAAACAATTTCATGCATCTAAAAATATCATAAATAATACCAATTATATATACTATATAGATATTATAGCGTTTAGCATATTGAAACTCTCGAATTGCATCAAATCAAGCAATGTGATGTTAAGTTTTGATAAATTTATTAATTGCCTAATTAAATCGATAATTAAAACTGCCGCAGAACGCACAGAAATACAGATACACACTCATACACACACATACATTGATAAACAGACTTATTAAAGGAACTTACATCGGAACTAACCTAAACTAGACGAACTTCTCATAAGCAATACGCTCGTTTTAAAGCTGAATATTACAGATCTTAAATACAATACACAAATCTATATAAATATAAATATATATATATGCATATAGCATCAAATCGGTCCATAGTTTAAAGAGAAACAAAGCATAATAACGAAGCTGAAGTGAAAGATGAAGATGAAGAGAAGAAGAGAACATACATATTACTCCCATTGAATTTATTCGATTTTTAATTTGATAAAGTTTCCTCCCCATCCTAATGAATTTTTAGCATACTGTTCTATCTGTACTTAAGTTAAATCGACAACAATTTTAGTTACTAAGCGTTTAGTTGTAAAATAAAGATTAAATTTTAATAAAAAACGGAATATCTATAAAGTAAAATGAACTCGTCATTTTCAATTAAGGGGGAAAGTGAAAAGGGGCAGTACAAGTTTTATTTCACTTTGAAATTGACTACAAATTTCTTATGGCACAACGTATTAAACTACCCTCTCTGAAGGGAAGTAGAGAATGGATGAGAAAGAAGTGGAATAAAGTAAGTGAAGTAAAAAAGTTCCGGGGCACAAATAACAATCACAAAAGAATTAGAAAAGTTGGCGGCCCAAATGAAATCAGTCTCTAAAAAAAGCAATGAAAAGCGAAATGAAAACGCAAATGAAAATGAAATGAAAACACAGTGGTGAAAATTACACGCATTGTTGCAAGTGCCGCGTATAATTTGCCACAGTTAATTGCACAACCAAGCCAGGGCTGTATTTTTATAGCCTTCAACCATTGAAAATGTGAAAGAAAGGGTATACTAACGGACAGAAGAAAGCGTGACAGACTCCGTGAAGTATATATTCTTGAACAAGATTAATAGTCGAGTCGATGTTGGCCATGCTTCTCTGTCTGTCCGTTCGTCTGTCTGTTTGCCTGTACAACTGCTGGTCTGTCTGTCTGTATGAACACACAGATCTTAGCTATTATAAAAGCTAGAGATACCAACTTTGGCATGCTGGTTTCTGTATACCATACGTAGATAAAGTTTATTTCAAATGTTACTTACCACGCCCAACACTTCTATAATTCAATAATTTCATTTTCCAATTCAATTTCTAAGCAAAGCATAAAAAATACAAATTTCTGACTTTGACATATACTTAGCTGACTATAATATCTACCTCTGCTCTAAATTTCAGTCAGATCGAACCATAAATACATTAGTTATTCAAGTAAGTGGCCAAGGTCTAAGCAGTGCTGCCTGCTCCTGCTGGTATGCTATGTTTTTTGCAAGCGTATATGTGTAAGAGTGAGACAGCGAAACGCGTCAGACTCTGCCGTTTGTTTTCCTCAAGTGTGCAAAGGGTATCTTTCTATCAGCCTCGCCCAACTGTAGCCATTCGCCTGTTCTTTTCGCTAAGGTCACGCGGAATGATTTGTGGCGGAAGCAACGTAGCTTAACCCAGTTTGGAGGACACACTATTTAGAGGAGACTTTAATTAAAGTTGCAAATTCCGAATTTATGTGGCAAACAGCGATTATACGCGAATGCAGTTGGTATTAATAAAGCGCTTAGCCTTATCCAGGGCGCATATCCGGGGCTAATTAAAGCCCCAGCCCCAGCTACAGCTACAGCTTCTTTCCTTTCCTTTCGCAATGCTGCCTTTCTTTGTTCTTTAAAATTATCGCAGAGCAAATAAATTTAGCTGGAATCTGCGCCTGTCATTGTCCTTGTTGCTGTTGTTGTTGTTGTGCTCGGCAGTCGTTGTAATTGTTTTAGCATCCTTTTCTCGTTCTCGGCAGGATGCCTGGCCAGGCCCGGACCCAGACCCGGACCCGGGCAAGTGCTGTCTGCTTGAGCATATTACCAAAATGGTTGTCAACACTTTGGCGCAAAAGCTTTTAGAATTCATTTTAGCTTGCCCTGCCCCCCCCCCCGTTTCCCTGCCCCCTTCTTTCGACTGCTCACTCTTCGACCGGTTAATGGGTGCCCACGGCCATTTTTCCACGCTTTGTGTAATTTGGTGCTCATTATTTTATTGTGTCCAGCATTTTCGTGCGCCTTTTCCAAATTGCCAAATATCCAAAAATTTCAAGAGCCCCCGAGAGCAGTTAATCTTTTTTGTGTGTGTGTGTGTGTGTGTGTGTGTGTGTGCGTCGTCTTTCTTCTTTCTCATTTCGATTATACGGCAAATGCCATTAAAAAACAATTTCCAAGTTTATCACACGCCATTTTGCTGCCCCGTTTTGTGGCACGGCACGACGGCACTTAAAAGCGAAGCGAGTGCCAACTGCTCTCTCGTCAAGCTGTTCTGTTGACCAGGTGCAAAGGGTATTAAAGCTGTCGTATTGGCAGCTTAGACAACTTTGTTGATCTTGAGCGGAAGGAGTGGGAAAATTTGCTGGGAAAATTGGGGGGTAGTTAAGACAAAGCGAGGCTACTTTGAGCTGCAACTGCCACGTACAGCTGGCAAGGAAAACGGGAAGAAAACTTCAACCAATATGTGCAGATTAACCTATATACTATATATATGCAGTGCAGGGTATAATCAACAGTCTAGTAGCAAAGGCAGATGGAGTCTACTTTGAAATGGAAGTGTCACGCCTAGTTGACAAGGAAAGGGATGTTGTGGCACTTCAGCATTCAGTGCAGGGTATATTCAACAGTCGAGTAGAAAAGGCAGATAGAAGTGGAAGTGACACGCCTTTCTCCCATAGAAATTGATAACTAAAGATTAACCTAGATGTTTATTCACTTTAATTTAAGGCATTCAGTGCAAAGTATTAAAAAGTTCAGTAGCAAAGACAGAGCGAGTCTACTTTGAGCTGGAAGTGCCACGCCTAGCTGGCAAGGAAAGTGAATACAGAAGGTTGTGGCACTTCAGCGTGTGGTGAGTCTGGCTGAAATAGAGAGTGCCAGATCTAAATGGTCAAGAAAATGTTAACTAAGCTATACCTTTAGTAATCCATACCTTGCTGTTGTGTAGGAAAGCTAGATGAAGTCTACTTCTAAATGCCACGCAAGGAAAGCAAGAAGCACAGATTAACCTACACATACATATATGTATATACATATGTATGTAAGCATTCAGTGCAGGGTATTCAACAGATGAGTAGCAAATGTAGGTGAAGTCTACTTAGAAAAGCAAGGTGCCACGCCCATCTGGTGAAAAAAAAAAACGATAAACAGAAATTAACCAATACCTTTTTTCATTACTTAAGGAATCTCTGCATTTAATGCAGGGTATTCAGCAGTGTATTCAGCAGCAGAGTAGTAAAGGAAGAACGAGTCTAGCTCAAATTAAAAGTGCCACGCACATGTGGCAAAAAAATCATTAATTAAAGATTAATCTACACCTTGTTAAACTTCTTTTAGGCACTTCATTATTTAGTGCAGGATATTGTGCAGTCTCCACTGCTTCACACTACCCTTTTTCCTACTATTCCTCGCTTCAGCATCGCATTTTTGATAGATTGACATAAACTACGAAATGTTTTTAGTGCGCAGCGACTGCAGACTGCGTCTTCGGCACTTTGTTCTTCGAATAGAGAGAACAGAGCAAAGGCAGTGCGGAGCAGACAGCGGCAGGCAGGTACAATTAATTCGACTGCCGCAGGATTGTTGGTTGGCTGCTAAACCATGACAAGCAAGCGAAGCGCAACAGACCGAAAGTGTTTGCCTGCCCCATGTAGTACACTGAAATTTACTTAAGAGCTTCGGCACACACACACACACACTCTCCCGCAGTGCTGCCAAATAAGCCCAGAGGCAGAACATAGTCTATGTCACATTGCGCATACGCAGCGTAGCCTCGTCTTGTTGCTCTCCCTCTCTGTCCTTCTCTTTCTCTCTCTCGCAGGCAATTAAAATCTGGCAGCATTTTACTTGTAAGCCGCTTAATAGCACTGCCAACGGCTTCCCGGCTGCAGTAGCGACCCCAAAATGTGTTCATGCGTGCCCCTGCATGTGTGTGTGAGTGTGTTAACTCAAGCCAGACAAAGTGCATGGGCTAAAAGTTGGGTTAAGGAGAATTATGAGCAGGCAAGGTAACACTAACTACCTTACTATGTACTATGCAGCTTGGCTTAAAGCCGCATTTAAACCAAACCAAAATGCATATTAATTTGGCAAGCAAAAAGCAAAGATTGCTCGCGGGCAGTGCAGCAGGGGGAGAGGGAGGGGCGGTCGCGCTTATCGCCCAGCACATTGCACACAATTCCAAGTGAATGGGCAGAGACAAATGTTAATTTCAAATGAAATACTTTGAACTATTCAACTTGTGCAAATATTTTATCATTCAACAAGGCGACACATTTATGATTGTCGCACGGGGCGCCACAAGGCTAAGCCACAAGTTTCGGCTCCTTCCTCCCTTTCCCCTTGCTCTATCTCCCTTTCTTTCACATACTTTGTGTGTGTGGTTAGCCCGCAGGACATTCATTTTGCTTCTGTCTTGGGCTCCTTCTGTCTGTGTTATCAAGCGAACAGGTCAAGCGCAAAGGTGAGAAATAACAAAATTTCGAAATTTGCTTTCGGCCACTTCAGCTGCTGCTGCTGCTGCTGCCGCTGCACAAGGATTATTGGGTTAATGTGCACACCCTATCTAGCTGTCCCTTTTCCTCTGCCTCACCTACACCTGCTCTTCTTCTGCTGTCCAATGCAAGAGAAATACTGGGCGAACTACAGTTACAAATTCGTGTTTCCATTTGCACACTTTTATGCTTGTGGCATGTGGCATGCGGCAGTTGCCAGCCTCGTTCTCCCTCCCTCTCCCCCTCTCTCCAACTCTCTCTATCTCTATCTTACTCACATTTGAATTCGAATTCAAGCACAACACACAAATCCACACTTTGTTGAACTTAAATTGAATTCCAGTGCTTGACAAACACAAACACACACACTCACACACATACAAGAAGAACTCTTTCTCTCTCTGTCTTCCTCTCTCTTTTGCAAGTATTTGTGCCTGCTGGACGGGCAGATAAGCATAATTAAAACTGCAGATTTATGCATACGAATGCCAATGTTGTTAAGTTTTAATTGAAAATCTTAGACAATTTATTCATTGTATTGTATGTTTGCTGCAGACTGAAGAAGTATTATTAGTTGAGTACAATTATTGCAAGCTGAGTACTGCATGGCGTTTGATCGCACAGCGCAGACTTATCGTGTATCGATAATTGGTATTTTTCTTACAGCGCAGCTTAACGACTGGCATGTGGTGTGTACACACTGACAAGGCAATTATGGTGATTGGGAAATTTATTAGGTAAATGCAAATTTAAATTGCGCGAAAATAAATATAAAATAAATAGCTAAATAAATCTAAAATAAGTAAATAAATTAATAAGTGATATGATATAAATTAATAAATATAATTATTTAAATATATTATACATATATTAAAAGTATGCTTCACAATTTATACTCTCTTGAACTTTTTACATGAAAATGTGAGAAGAATTTAATTTAAAGTGTATATACAAATTTTTAAATTATTATTTAATTACCTATATTAAATTTATAATCCCTTAAGCTTTATATATTAACTGTTAAGACAAACTGACAGTGAATAAATAAGCCTGATTAACATAAAGTAGCGTGCAGAGCAAATAAACTTTGTATTTAAATGCACATTTATAATTAGCATCTTGACTTCCTGGTGTGATTCTCATCTGCTTGTCTCCCAGTGCTGAACAATTGCCAGATATAATGATAATGATGATGATTTCTACTCCTGCCATTTTTCATGGAACTTGCGACTTTGTTGCCTCCTGTTTGCCGTTATGAGTTTCTCTCATTTACGCTTAAAGCGCATTTTTTCGCACCAAAAAATTAAGTCCAATTATACCTGATTCACTGGCTTGGAAAATTAATTATGTGCACCTATTACTGTTATTGTTGTTGCTGTCGCTGTCGCTGTTGTTGTGCATTTGGCCAACAGCTTCCGGCACAAGCCGGGGACAAATTAAAATTCATATGATATTAAATTACTTTTTTGTGCTTTATAAACTGGTCGAGGGTATTAAAAACTTGACAAGCACTGTGATATGCTGGACATGCAAGTGCGTTAGATATGCATATATAGAGTATTATTGAGGATTAAGGAATATATTATATACTTATACAATATATATTATAGAATATATTCTTTAGTAATCTATTATATTTTGCTATTATTGCTGTTATATTGTGAAGGGTATCAACTTGTCGTAATCCTAAGTAAAAAACGTTTTACTAAGCGGCTTAAGTTGAAAAAGAATTGGATAAAGTAGTAGAGGGAAAATTACAGGCCCGTAGTGAGGCATGTGTAGGTAGTGTAGTGTACAAGGGCCTCCTGATATCGGAAAATATACAACTATTTGATGTTTTAGCTAATCTATCAACGAAAAATTAGTTTTAAGTTTCTTTATTTTGAAAAATGTTTTATGAACTTACCTAGAAACTGTATTATAAAGCAAGTTAATTACATGTAATAGGGGGCCCCAATAAATTTGCACAAGGGCCCCTGACTGCGGCGCTACAGCCCTGGGAAAGTAGTTGGAAACAGACAAACGCTATAGTAGGACGAATCCGACAGCAAGGTACTCTTCGCCCAGTTCTACAGACAGATAGACAGACAGATATACTTTACTCGACTCAGATAGTGAGCTTGAACAAGAAAATATACAAGTACACTATATGGGGTCTGCCAGGGCTCCTTCTACCTGTTACTTACATATGCACAAAGTTGCTATACTCACTTTCATTTGTCAGAATTCAGTTTTTATTTTCATTCAGGCGAACTAAGCAGGCCTTGACCCATCTGAGAGAGAGAGTGAGCTGGTTGTTTCCTCATGTCGTTAGTTTCATTTCGGTCTAATTCATCTAGCTGAAAACAGATGTAATACAATATTAAAACTTCAATATTTGAAAATAATACAGAAAAAATTTTCGTGTGTAAAAAAAATTTGTCGAGTGATTAAATAAATAAATAAGGAAATAATTTAGTTTTCCTTGATTTCGAAGTAGAATATATTAAATTGATATACTGTGTTTAAACATGAAGATGCCGACGGCAAGGAATCTGCGCATGGCAGGCTTTATGCGCCGTCTTCTCAATCCGGAGAAGAGGATAAGCGTGTCCGGAACGTGCCGGGACTATGCAAGCAAATGCGAAAAGGTCAAGGGCGTCGTTGTAGGTGTCTATGAGAAGGAAGGCGACAAGCCAATGCAGCTGTCCGAGAGCGCCGTCACGCTGGACGATTCGACGGGAGGCAAACTGACGGGTCTGGTGCGGGATCGGGGCATGGACGGCCGTGCTGGCAAGGGTCTGATGTTCAATGGACTCGAGGGTGAATTCAGTACAGTCGCTGTGGTCGGCATGGGACCAATGAATGCCGGCTTTGATGAGATGGAGGAGCTCGACCAGGGCATGGAGAACATACGCATTGCAGCGGGCACTGGAGCGAGAGCTCTGCAACTGCAGCGCATGGATGAGGTATATGTCGATGGCATGGACTTGCCCGAACAGGCTGCCGAGGGTGCTGCGCTGGCCGTGTGGCGCTACAATGCCAACAAGAAGAAGAAGAACCGTACACCCACACCCAAACTGCATCTGTATGGCAAGGGCGATCACGATGCCTGGGTGCGTGGTCTCTTCAAGGCTGAGTCGCAGAATCTCGCCCGACGTCTCACAGATACGCCTGCCAACCAGATGACACCCTCCATCTTTGCCCAAGCAGCTGTGGATGCGCTCTGTCCATGTGGTGTCAGTGTGGAGGTGCGTTCCATGGACTGGATCGAGGATATGAATCTCAACTCGTTCCTCATGATTGCCAAGGGCTCGTGCGAGCCTCCACTTCTGCTCGAGTGCACCTACTGCGGCACCTCGCCCGAGGAGAAGGCCATACTGATGCTTGGCCAGGGATTGACCTTCAACAGCGGCGGCTTATGCCTGAAGAAGAAAATGGACTTGGAACAGAACCGTGGCGCCATGGCAGGCGCTGCTGTCTGTGTAGGTGTGCTGCGTGCCGCGGCTGCCCTCTCGCTGCCCATGAACATCACGGCAGTGATGCCGCTCTGCGAGCACATGCCCTCTGGCATGGCTGTCAAGTGCGGTGATCTGGTGACCCTGCTCAATGGCGTCACCATGGGCATCAGGAAGGTCGACAAGGCCGGCGTTGTATCGATGGCCGATCCATTGATTTATGCCCAGGCCAATTACAAACCAAAGATGGTCATTACCGTTGGCACTGTGGCTCGTGGCGTCAACTTTGGCCTGGGCGGCAGTTCCACTGGACTCTGGAGCAATTCCACATTCGTTGCCAAGGAATTCCGCAAGGCAGGAGGCCTCACCGGCGATCGCGTCTGGAAGATGCCACTGTTCAAGTATTTCAAACAGATCATTTTGAAAAATCCCACATACGATATGAGCAACTGCGGACGCGGTCCAGCCTCTTCCTGCTTGGCGGCTGCTGTCCTTCACTCGCTGGTGCCGTGCTTAGATTGGGCCCATTTGGATATACGCGGCACTGGCATGTTAACCAAAATTAATGTGCTGCCCTATTTGCTCAAGGATTGCATGACAGGAAGACCCACACGTACAGTCATTCAGTTCATGTACCAGATGGCCTGTTCACAGTCGTAGTTAAACCCAGAGGTTAAGGCAAGCGTCCTTCACCCCTCGTATGTTTTGAGGGGCGTGTTTTCGAAATTTTCAATTCAATCTAAATTAGATGTAAGATAAGCTGTGAATTGTACCGAGTTAACTGTGATTAGTTATAAGATTTTGTTAAACAGAATACTTTAATTAATTTCCGACTATTCATTAATATGCAAGTGTTATTACAGAAATCATTTTAGTGTCCGCCGGTAAGTAGGCAATACAAAGCATGCTGCACATGGACATTAAAATAGTCCAAGCTCATTTTGTCTTTAGCTTTCTAACTTATTTGGTTAGAAGATCAAGAAAAGAAATGATGTGTATATCCACTATCCATAGGGTATAAGGGTATTAAATTTGTGCCAACGAAAAATGTATGTAACGGGCAGAGAGGCATAGCAGACTACACAATGTATATACATTCTTATGCAGTCAAGTCGATATAGCCATGTGCATCTGTCAGTCTTTATGGGACTACCAAAAACACATGAAAAATGTCTCATATAATTTTGCAGTGTGTCCACGCCCCCTACCGCCCTTCTAAATCAATAAAAACTTAATTCCAAGTTTAATTTTTATGTCAGTTTCTTTTTGGTAAACAAAAATAAATAATGCCGTTCAAATGATTTCTAAAAGTCTGTTTTCCATCGAGTAATTGACATAGAATTTATGTAAGAATAACTAAGCCATTATCTGCAAAGTATGCAACACAAAATACACTTAACATACAAGTTAAATGTTTAAGAAAAAGTTCTGTTCAGTTGGTTAGCAGGTATATCACAGTCGAGCACACTCAACTGTAGCTTGCCTGCTTGTTCCACATAAGTTCATTGCTGTTGCTGGCTTATATTATTTTTCAATGGAAAAATTGTTTTTCCAAACGCTTGTCAAGCTCATATTGCACCTTTTCCGCTGTCAATCGCTGTCTGTCTGTCTGTCTGTTCTTCTGGCTGTCTGACTGCTACGTCTGGCCTGTCATTTTCAATTACGCCACAGACAATTTGCGGGGCCAAAGATTGACTGAAGAGTCGATGATGCTGACGAAGATGAAGACGAAGCTGATACATGTCTGTGTGCATGTATGTGCGTGTGTGTGTGTGCGTGTGCAGCTGTTGATTGAAGCGCAAATCGAATTTACGACCATAAACGCTGAGCTTTTCTTAGACAGCGAGCTGTCAACGACGCGCATAAGTATGCTATGCAAAGCAGAAGAGTGCGTGGCAAGTGTATGTGTGCATGTGTGTTTGTGCGTGTGTGTGGGCGCACGATTTGATAGCTCTATTTCTATTTATGCCAATATACCCAGTAAATAAGTGGCATGGGTATAATGAGGTATAACTTCATTACTTAACAGCAGAGGGCATACAAATATAGACAGGCAAGCGATAAATGAATGAAACTGTTAGGTTATTTAAATTGAATTGTTTACAGGGTATTTCCGCGTTGAGTTCATGCATTGCTGTTGCTATCGCAGTCGCACTCGTATAAATGTTGCCCGATTAGAGCGTGTGGCAGCAATTGATTTTCGCGTTCGATTGAGTGTCTTAAGCTGCCGCACACACCTGTGCGCGCACACCTGCCAGCTTAGGCTGCCAGTGCCTGTCAGTCAGTCAGTTCATCAATCAGTCAATCTGTCTGTCTGTCTGTCTGACTGCTCTTTGATGTACTTTGGCGTTATTATTGGCCATAAATTGCGACAAAGAAATTACCTTAAAGCCAATGCAATCAATGTATGCACACAGGTGTACACTCACCTGCCTGCCTGCCTATGTGTGTGTGTGTGTGTGTGTGTAGGTGTATTTGCCAGCTGCGCAGCCAGGCACACGACATTAGCTCTAATCACAGTCGAAGGCTGCAAGCTGCAAATGCCACATGCCCCTCTAAATATTTAATTTGCCCAAGCTGCATGCACACACACGACTGTGTTTATGCATGTGTGTGTAGTGGTGTGTGTGCCTTACTTGTATTTGCACATGCAGATGCGGCTGCAGCCTTATTTGACTGCAAGCAGAGCCAAACCAAGTCAAGCCGAAGCGAGGCGAGCCCAACGATGAGTCCTTGCCACCAAAATTTCCATATGTCTGTGTGTATAAGTGCCTGTGTGTGTCAGTGTGTGTGCCTGTGGCCTGCAGCATTTGTGCACAATCAAATTTAATCTCGCTTTCAAATGTCAAATCGCAAACTGGTTGATTAAACATCGAAAGGACCCGCTGCTGCTGTTGTGTAGAAGCCAAGTGGAAGCCAAGTGTGGATGCCATGTGTGCATGGCCGGCATTGCCAGCACAGAGTAAACAACAAACTGGTTTTATTTATTTAATGACTTTGGCTGCTGCTGCTCACCTAGGACAAATCTGGCTTACGAATTCATTTGCTACATTGATTAATTAATGCTAATTTACGAAAATTCCATTTGGCCATTAGCCGCAGCCAGGCAGGCACACAAAACAACACTCAAAGGACCCCAAGGATCTGTGGCTCATCTCTGTTTGTCTGCATCTGTTTTCTGGTTTAGTGTGTGTTTAATTTAGTGCTTTAGTCACACCACAGACCAACACACATGCACACACACTCGCACACACGCACACACATGTGTGC
Organism: Zaprionus camerounensis; assembly: GCA_018904165.1. Taxonomy (NCBI): domain Eukaryota; kingdom Metazoa; phylum Arthropoda; class Insecta; order Diptera; family Drosophilidae; genus Zaprionus; species Zaprionus camerounensis. The sequence continues at coordinate 2,906,660 of JAEIFS010000037.1, forward strand.
AATGTACTATTCCACAAATTTATGGCGAATTCCCACAAGTCCTTTGTGTCGAATAACTGTATTTGGTGAAGCGATTGACCGCCAAACTAATCAACATGCTAAGAAGTAAACAAAAGATTTGAATTACAAAGGCAAACGAGTTGAAATGCCAATTACACAATTACAATTGGAATAACAACAAAACATTTAAAGTGTATTTCACTTTTGCCATAGACAATAACTTAGATTCCACATCAGTATGCAAGAGTGCAGTAACTAATCCATAATGTGCTTTCCCTCTCCCACTCTCGTGTGCTCTCTTTTGTGTCATTGTGATCCCCTCGATCCCCTCGTGCTGCACACGTCTGCATGTCGCTTGAAGTTTAAATCCACGCGTTCCATATTTTGCGTACTTGGCCTGTTTTGCATCCACCCAGCTGCAACCTTGTGCATGCCAACAAAAAAGTGGATCAAAGGCGTCAGCTCCATGTGCACATTGTTGCTTTTTATCCCACTAAAGCTTAATTCCTCTCTCCCGCACTTTCTTGTCATGCATCTGGCAACACCTGCTGCTCGCAAAAGTCTTCTCTCTCAACTTCGCTCTCACGATCCATGCTGTTAACGTTGCCCCATCGAGCAGTCCTTTAGTATTTTGAAATGTCCCCTTTATTTCCCCTATGAGCTTCATTTTAGTATTTTAAAATGTCCTTATTAATTCCCCGTTGAGTATCACTTTGGTATTCTAAAATGTCCTTATTAATACCCAAGAATAACAGGCCGGTTGGAGTTAGCACACACGTTCCACGTATTTTTTCCGCAGTGTGCACACACTTTTAATATCGTTTTATATAGACACACTTATTTCTTTAGCTGTTCGCATTTTATTGCCCATTTGCTGTGCTCAAGCACATTGATGGCAACGAATATGCGAATATGGGGGCAAATTAAAAAACAAGCTCGCAAGCGTCTCAACAATTGGCTAAAATCGTAACGGCAATTGGCTTAAGGCGCATAAACGGTTGCCGGTTGCAACGTGGACAAAGAGAGAGGGAGAGTCAGGAAGGGAGTGAGAGAGAGAGAACTGTACGGATTTTATTGCTTATTTGTTAAATGACTTGAAAAAGTTAATCAAGCGTGATTTTGATACGCCCCAGAGATAACGAATTATAGGTACGTTTGTATGGCTGTGTGTGTGTCTCTCTCTGTGTGTGTGTGTGGTATGTTTGTTGGTTTGTCTGTTTGTCTTTGTGCTTTGTTTTTGCTTTGCAAAAAAAATTTCAATTTTCTTTGGTTTTCTCAACAAGCTGTTGTTGTGCAGCGAATGCTCGCATGTGCCATAAAAGGTAACAACAACAAAAACAACAAGAAAGCAAAGCACAGCACAAATATATTGCAAATCGTCGGCGACACCTGTCGACAGCGTTTTATGAATTAATAAAGACGCTTGAAAAACCCAAATCTTCTAGATGAATCTGTGTGTGAGTGTGCCCAGCCCAGTCAAATGTCCTCCTCACACACATGGAACAGCTTGTGTTGGGGGTGGTGAATTTGTACTGTGGTGTGCTGTGTGTGGTGGGAAAGGGCAGCCAGGGGGACGTTCTGATTGTGTGTTGAGCTTATTAAACGGATTTTTACAGCGCGCTTAACAAGAATTTTCACTTTATATGCAAACATGTGAAACACTATAAACAAAGGACGCCAATTTGCAGGCACACACACACGTACACACACGTGCACCCACACAAGCAAGTCACATGCGCCAGTTGTGCGAAAAATTTCCTTTCTATTAAATTTTACAGTAAACTGAATTTACACCCAAGCAAGAATAACACAAACAACAACAACAAGAAAAAGAAGAACAGCAGCAACAGCAACAACAACAACCAAAACTGCGCGTTATTAAACAGCATGAAAATTGCCAGAGAGCATTGAAATTGAGGGGGTTGTGGAAGGAGAAAAGCAGGAGAAGAGGAGGGGGGCCAGCAGGCCTGCCCTTAGCACTGCTTGCTTCAGCTACTTTGCCATCGTCTTCTTCTTCTTCTGCTGTGTGCCTCCTTCCACTTCTCTTTCACTTCCTCTTTGCGCTCTTTTCATATTGCCAATGCCAGCGCGACCGTGTTATAAACAAAATGGCACAAAATGGCGACACCTGCTGTTGCAAATTAGAAAAATAAGATGTTTCATAAAAAATGAAATGTCAGAGGCAAATGCGAAAGGCGCAAACACACACACACACACACACCCGCACGCACAACAGGTGAAGCTGGCAACTGGAGGCCAAAGCCAGCGGGAGGTTCTGGCACATTAGCAAACAAATTCGAAGCCAAAATATCCCCGCTATATAAAGCGAACAACAGCAGGGCAATGGATTTGGCTTTAATGTGTTCTTCGCCCCACAATGTGGGCCCAAAATGACGACGTATTATTCAATAAACAGCAACAATATCAAAGCAAAGGCGAATGACAACAGCTGAACGCAAAGCTGCGACTGTGGATTAAGTATGGAACAAAATACAATGGAACCTCCCTTGACCGGACACTGTAGTTTGATCATAAGGCGCAGAAATTGTTTAGGAATACACGAAATACTTAGAATCAGTGTACAGTAAGCTCAGCAAAGGGTTTATATAGAAGTTATGCAGTTACTAACAGTCGGAATACATTAAAACTCTCTTAGCCGGACAGTTAAGTTCAGTCAAGAGAAGTGTGCGGTGTAAGCGAAGGTAAACCATTGAAGAATACAAGAATAATGTAGAAACAGTGCCTACTATAAGGTAAATGCGTTTAAAAAGAAAGTGTCCTTTCGAGAGAGGCGTCCGTTAAGGGATTTTTCACTATATTTCCACAGTTGGTAAGTTCAGAAAGAAGCCCTTAAATTACGAACAGTCTTAATATAGTAAAAACTTTCTTGGCCGGACACTTAAGTCCATTTTTATCCATCCAAAGGAGTATTCACACAATATAAGCAATATCGTTCGAAACAAATAAATGTAAAACGTAAAAAAAGTGTCCGCTTAAAATAGGTAGCGCTAAAAAAGGAATTTTGCTTAAGAACGCCGTCCATTAAGAGAGTTTTCACTGTATTCCCACAGTAGATAACTCAAGAGAGCGCTCCCGAAATCGGATACCAGCTTAGCCTCTAGTTGCCACCGCGAATAATACAATTTCTTACTATCACTTTCAGCTGGTGTCATAGTTCGTTCGATTTTAATATAAATTATGCTGTGCTTGACCCTTAAACTGCGGGGTTAAAGGGCTTCCACCTTCACCTTCCCCTCCCCCTTTGCCATCCCCTACACTGTCTTATCGAGCATTCGCTCACAGCAATTGGGCACAAAAGTCATTTAAAGTTAGCTGCCAGAGTTAGCCAGGTTAGCTGGCATGCCCCAAGCAGCACACCCCACCTCTGCTGCAGCCACAGACAGTCGCAGTCGCCGTCGCTGTCGTCGGGCATCTTCAGTTGCAGCAGCAGCGGCAGCAAACAAACAGAGCAAAGGAAACAAATCTAATAAAATCAGCAGATGATGGTCATTAGACCGAAAAGTAATTTCATTTATTCGCAAACTCGATTTGTTGCTTTGTAGCTCCGCCGAAGAGAGCGCACGAGTGCGCTGAGTTCCGATTTCGAGTAGCACCCCCCCCCCTCTGCACCTCCTGCTAAGGGCAACAGGAACTGTTCTTGGGGTCGCAAGACACTGGGCAAAGGGCAAATCAAAGCATCGAAGCGTTCAACCAACGCTCGCGCATAAAAACAAACAACGCGTTGCCCTCTGCCTTGCAACAAAGGAAGAAGGAACCAGACAAAGTGAAGAATCGCAGGGGGATAGCAAAGAGTAGCACATACTATAGAGAGAGAGAGAAGGAGAGAGAGAGAGAGAGAGAGAAAAATTCGCTTATAGATTCCTTAAACAAATTCCAAAGACGCGTCGTTAAAATTTTCGGCAGGGCACTAAAAACACAGACGGATTAGCGCAGGAGAGCGAGCGCAGGAAGCGGATCAGAAGTTGAGCACGCTCCGTTGGGGTCATAAAAATCGACACACACACACACACACACACAGAGCTCACCTGGAATAATGGCAAAACAATAAAATGGGCCCCTTCTTCCCGCTGCCTGCCGCTGCAAAATTTCCAATGGCAGCAACATAAATGGGCAAAATGTAAATGAAATGCTTTTAAAACGAGAGAATTTACTGCTGCCCAGCTGCCCCAGCGACTCCAACTGCTCCATTGTTGTGCCTGTCCCCCTCCATCCTGCCTCAACATAAAGATGACCGGCCATTTGTAACGGCACTTAAACGGAAATCAAATTAAGCGCAAAATGTGCCAGTTGCCACTGCCAGTTGCCACATCTGAGTTGCCATTTGTGAGTTTGCCACAGCTGCCGCGTAATTGAAATATGCGCTTGGGCGCTTCGTCAAATGCCAAAAGAGTGGCAGTGATATCTGCAACACACACACACACACACATATGTACTTGTACTTGCCACACACACTTGCCACACACACTTGCCACACTTGTGGCTATGTAACAACTTTTACTTGGAGCTTATTCAAAATGCAACATGCACTCAGCGAGTTGAGCAACTTCGTCTACTTCTCTTCAACTTCTTCTCTGTCTCTGCCACAAAGTCAAGCACAACAAAATCACTCACAAAAATCACACACACACTGCCTCACACACACTCCCTCACACACACTGCCTTACTTTTATTATTTATGGCTGTTGCAAGTTAACTGAATTTGTCAAATATGCCTGAATAACTCTTGGCAAAAGTTTCTCAGGTGAGTTCTCCCTGCGTATGTGTCTCTCTCTCTCTCTCTTGCAACTTGTGGCACTCACTTTTGCTTTGGCAAGTTGATTTGATTAGCAAGTTCGTATTTGATTTAGGTAACTCAGTCCCCTCTTCACTTGTAGCTGCATGAATTTATGATCTCTCTTCTCTGTGGCATCAATAAAAATGCATAAATAATTGCGCGCAAATGGGAAAAAGTAATTGCATTAAGCACACGAAGGGCTGCCGTTAATGGTGGACACTCCAGAGGAGACAGGAGAGTGAGGGGTAGGGGCAGGGGCAGGGGGAGGCGTGTCCCTCGTTCTTCTTGAATATCACACTCTATGAACAATTAACGATTCACGCGCAGCTCGAGCAAAGGAAAAGTTTAGCGCAGCACGCGGCAAAGCAAGTGGACAGTGAAAGGCACAAGTGGCAAGGGGCAAGGGGGCAAGGAGCTGCAAAGAAGTAGGAGAAGTAGAAGAGGCAGGAGGAAGCAGGGGACACGCAAAAAATGAAACTGCATAAAGTTGCGCGGGCGAAAAAACTAACAATATCTTTTCTTCGACGAACAGTTGCTGGTGCAGCCCGCATAGTTTTTTACTGGTCATGGCCGTTTTGCAGCTACAAATACCCTGTAATCGACGAGGAGCTTAGCAGGGCGGATTGTTTGTTTAATGAGATTGTTGAAATTGTTGTTGAGACTGTTGAAAGAGACTTCTCTAATGCGACAGATAAAAGATACTTCAACATGGCGACCTTTACTGCCTGAACTTAAGACTTCCATCTCAATATCTCAGACTACCTTTCTTCTCACAGTATATGTTGGATACAAGAGGTTAGATCGACTTACTGGACATCAGAATTCTTTCACAATACATCTGGCTATACTTCCTCTTAACTCTCTTTATCTCTCACTCTATTTATTATTTTCTGTTTGTTCTCATTCTTGTACACTCTTTATCTGAATATATGTATATATGTAATGTACTGTCTGTTTTATTTTCTTTTTCTCTCTTTGCCTCTCTATCTCTGTCTCTCTCTTACTCTCAGCTGATAACTCAGTCTTTCCAGTAATAACTCCAGTTCTTTCCCATACTATCTTTATCTACATATCTCTCTCTTTCCCCAAATATCTCAATATATTACTTATACTCCCTGTTCTTTTTCCTCTGTCTTACTTTGCGCTTCTCTCCCTCTTTCTTTCTTTGTCCCTCTATCTCTCTCTTTCTTTTACTCCTTTCTTCTCTCTCTCACTCTCACTCTTTCTCTCTCTCTCTTTCTCAGTGTACTGTTCTTTCTTTCTGTTTCTCCCTTCTTTGATCCTCCTTCTCAGATCACCACAGGGTGTCTCTAGTTCCACCTAATCGAACTAAGACAACTTATTCTTCTGCTTTTTGTTTCATTTTGCCTTGTTCTCCGATTCTCCCATTCTACACTCGATGTTACTGCTCCTTTTGCTGCTGCTGTTGCTGTTTTTTGCGTGCCCCCTTCCCCTTCCCCACTTGCCCTCTTGCCGTGCCTCACCCGCACCTCCTATTAGCGGCATCCTTTCTGGTTTTGCCTCCGTTTTCTGCCTTTCTGCGGCCGCTCATTCATTCATTCGTTATGGCCGCGCAGCAACAAAGCGTGAATTACCGCCATTTTGTGCACTTTGAACGCCATGTTGCCGTTTTTATCGTCCTCTCTTGGTCGCTTGCAGGGCTTTTCAGCAAAGTAATTGCCCGGTGCCAAAGCTGGCGCCACCAGCCTCTGTTGCCTTGTGTTGCCTTGTGTATTCTGCCTCCTCTTCCCTCTCCTGCTTTCCACAGCGTCTTATTGAAACTGATAATTGATTTATGTACTTATTTATGCTCATTTTTAATTAATTAATACGCTTAGCGCTGCAGAGAGCGAAGCGAACGTCGCATAATGCAATTTAGTGCAGTGCAACTTGTCCAATTTGCATTGAATTTGATTTCCCTCGTTCAAGTAGCGCTTTAAAAATTGTCTATATAAATCCAGTTATACATATATATTTACCCAGTATATTGACCAACCCACACTCACCCGCAACATGCAAATGCAAATGCATTTTAAATATTAACTAAATATGCGGTCGGGAGAGGCCTCTGTCTGTAGTCCGTAAGGAGAGTGACAGTGCGAGGGGGACAACAACATTGCCACAAGAGCTGCAGCAAAAATGTACTCATCAAATTTTCATTATTCATAATTAACAAACCGCAGTCGCAGCCAGCCCAAAAGTGCCCGGCAAAAGCGAGAGCACAACACAAAAGCAAACACAAAAACAAAACGGGATTGAGAACGAAAAACGAATAAGAGAGAGAAACGAATGTGAAAACAAAACCGCCGAAATGCAATTAGAGCTATGCGGATGTGATTAAAATGCAGCCAGTGTGACCAGCAGGCAGGCAGATAATTTGGGCAATTTACACTTCACAAGGGAACTTTAGTGGGAAATTAATTGGGGAATTATTTGAATTAGGAATGGGCTAAGTTTATTTGATTTGGTATTTAAAATTTCAATAATCCCAATCGAACAAAGTTTGAATTTTCTCTGCACTGCTGTGCTCTTATCTGTCGTGCTCTTCTAACTCACCAGGAGCACCAGCACATTATTAATCTATGAATCGAAATGCATTGACAGAGCCGTGTTCGGCCTCGTTTTGTTCATGCGGTTGGTTGGTTTGGCTTGACTTCATCGTCACACGATGAAGATACAAAAGTAAAATCAGTTGCAAAAATATTTGCCCCGTACACGTTGCAGCATTATGCGGTCAGCTGCAACGGACATGCTGGACAGATGGGACAGATGGTCAGGCAGACAGACAGAGACAGAGAAAGAGAGGTAGACAGATTGGCATCGCAGCACACACAGCACGCAGAACACATACATACATACACACAAACATACAGGACACGCCGTGGTCCGTTATGGCCGCATTGTTCGATGTGGTCCAAACAGGAGCTCATAAACTTCCATTACGAACGGGCCCGCACGGGCCCATTTCTACTTTTATATGTAGATATGTGAGCGCGGGGGAGAAGGAGGCAGGGAAGAGGGAGCAGCATTGCCAGTATTGTCATAACGCGCATGTTATCCTTGTTTTTGTTGTTGTTGTTGCTGCCATGGCGTGTGTATATGAAAATTAAAATTGTTGACAATTGCCGTTTTTTTCTGCCTCACTATTGTTGTTGTTGTGTTCGTGCTGTTGTCATTGTGTTGTCAGTGTTGTTACCGCGGTTGCTCTTGTTGTAGTTGCTCTTGTTCTTTTTGTTGTTGTTGGCAATGCCACACGCAACTAACCGCATTTTGATTGCCATGCATTCGCCGGAATCGTGCTCCACGCCAAATTGAATGCATTTTCCGTGCGGTGCAACCCAAAAAAACTTGTCGTTGCCATCATTGCGTGTGCGGCAACGTCGACGGCTGCACCGAAACCCGCAGCTGCTCCACACATTGCCTGTGCCAGCTGTGCAGATCTCCTCCTGCTTTTACTCTACATGCAGCTACTCCCACGCAGCGTCTGATTGCGTCTTTGCTCTCCATTTGACTGTTCTCTACTGCACCCGCAACTAGTGCGCCAAACACTCTCTTTTCCTCTCTCTTGATACTTCTTCTCCTCCTACTCCTCCTCCTCCTGCTTCCAGCTGCAGCTCACTGCATTTGCCGCCTTTTTGTGATTTGTCTCTCAAACATGTTCCACATTTCACTCAGTTTATCAAAATATTAATTCGCTTTGTGAGGTTAGGTTGTGGTAAAGGGGAAGGGGGTTGTCGGTTAGGCAGGTATGCAGCTCTGCGGGCAATCGTTGCCAGGCACAAATTATATGAAATTTGCCAGTGAAAGCCACATTGAATTATCAAAAACATTTCTAATTCCACACGAAGCTCATGTACCTCCATGTGAATGACTATCAGATGCCCTGTACATGCTAATGTAACATACATATCTGTGCAATAAGTTATACTTGCCCTCAAAATCGATATCGATATTTCCGTTAATTTTGCAGAGCTCCATTTATGCTATCGATAGATCCATTGTTATCATTCTCTACTTAAATTTTAACCTCACACAGCTTCACATACTCCATGTCTAAAGGGCATACTGCAGCACGACTCTCAGATACCCTATACGCATGAATGTTTTTGTTGTAAGGGAAGTTCTACATTACCTCGTTCTACAATACAATCCCTCCCCTTATATTTCATGGCAATAGTATATAGACAGTGCCTAATTGTATAAGAATAAGTGCAATATGATAACTGCAAGATACCCTATACTTATACATACAATAACTTCCACATTCCCTTGCACTCCTCTTGCATATTCCATGTCTACAGGGTATACGGACTACCCCACATGGCACATATTGATACACATTTATTTACATTAGGGAGGTTACGTGATTTATGTCGTCTGGTCAACCAGCTATCTACCCCTCTCCTCTCCCCTCTCCCAATCCAGTGCTTCTCTCCCTCCCCCCGCTCATTACACATTTTTAGGCAATGAATTGTGCATTTGCATAGCTCGCACGCTCTACCCAAATATTTTGATAGCGCCAGGGCGTGCCAAAGGGGAAGGGGGTTGGGGGCTTGGCCCGCTTTGCGGTTGCACAATCAAAATATGGAGAATATGTGCAATGTGCCTCATTCACATTCAAATTCACATTCGGTTTGCGGTGCGCCTCGTGTTGGCGGGCCCACAGCACATCGGCAATCGTTTATCGTTTATCGTTTTATAACATTTGCGAGTGAACGAATTGCAAAATTATTTAGTGCCTAAGCGGGACTTAAACCGGAGCCAATCACGGCCGATTTGTGCCCGTACAAGTGCATTTCATTATGCGCGACATAACTCAATTGATTTTTAGCCAACGTAAACTGAATCACACGTAATTGCATTCCCTCTCGTATGTTACGCCAAGCGTGCTATATGTATTTACTATATCCACATTCTACTTATATCGGATGAGTCGCGCTCGTGCTGGGAAAGTTAAGAACAGCGCGCCTCAGGCTGTTTACGTGTGTGTTCAATACCCTGTAGGAAACTAAGAGTTGAATATGTGATTGAATATGGAAAGATTAATACATATTTATATTTATAAATACATACATTTATATATACATATTTATATTTATATATTCGTATATGTTATATATATTCTTGAACAGTTGATATCAAACTAAACTTTCAAGAAATATTATACTGGATACTGAAATATTCTTGCCTTTAGATTTCTTTAAGATCCCTTACAGTTTCATTTATTTATATTATATATATTATTTGAATATATTCTATATCAGTGTGTTCTAATTTTCTTTATTTTACGTTCTATTTCAATATTTTATTATTTTTATTTTAAATATTTTCCATACATTTTTTATGTTTCTTAATCTATTTTTTTGCTTTTTCAATTGTCTTTCTTTTCGTTATAACATATAAAATATATAACACTAACATTTTTTTTTCTATATATTTCGTTGCAGTCTTTGCTATTGGAACTTTTATTAATAGCTATATGTTTTCTAAATCGTTTATATATTTTTCCCTCATCTTAAGCTTTTTCTTTAGCTGTTCTTCTTGTATTTCTTATGCATATACATACATATAATATACATCTCTAACATATTTTTTCTATATATTTCTCTTTTTCTTTTGCACTTGGAAGTTTCTTATTATAATTATTATAATCTTTACACATCTCCCACATAACTTTTCTACAATTTCTTAAATATTTCATTTATATTTTCTTCTCTTTACAGAACTAAGAATTCTAATTTAATTTATATATATTAAACATCTCCCACATATATTTTCTATATCATTTCCTATATATTTAACAAGCACTTCCTTTGCTTTTCGACACTCAACTAATTGCTTTGCCACCTGCAGCTGCCCAGAGAGACTATAGCCAGCACTTGTCGAGTTCCCGCTGGGCATTTTGTTTTCGGGTCATGGATGAGCAAAGAGCAACAGCAGAAGAGGATTGTAAGCAGAACAAGATACGTCTAGGCTGGCAGCTAACACACTCTACTCTGCCTCTCCCTCTTCCTCTCCTCTTCCTCTTCTCTCGCCCTGCTAAGTTGATTAAGCCACAGAATATAACATAATTATTCACTTACAATTTGCACCATCGCGCCTTCTGGCCTTGCCTCCTCTCGCCTTGCCATGGCTTGTTTATATGTGGCGTATACTTAATTTTATTTAGATGCTGCTCGAGGTTACCTTTGACAAGATTGACATGGCTAGTAGGGGCAGTGTGGAGAGGGAGGGGAGAGAGAGAGAGAAGGAGGGAGGGAGGGAAGGCAGCCTGGCTGAGAGTGAGCATGCATTTTTGGCTTTAAGGACGCAGCATTTACAAAGTCAATAACGTTTTCGAACAAAGTCAACAGACTCTGTTGCTGCTAATGCCATTAGGAGAGCTCAAGTTGCCTGGAAAAAAGGGAGATAGCAAGAAGGGCAGGCAGAGTGAGGCAGAGAGAGAGAGAGAGAGGAGAAGAGAGATAGAGAGGGGCAGATAGAGAGGGGCAAGAGACTGCAACAGCCTGAGAGAAAGCGTGCTAAGACAATGAGAAAACAGGCGGCTGGTTAAACCGCAGCAGACTAAAACCAACATTGACTGAGCCCCTATCCGCCCCACGCCTACGCCCCCTTGCCACGCCTATTGCGATAACGTTGGGGCTCATAAATTCCGACATTTGCCAATAAGTTGAAAGGCCAAAGTTTTACATTGGTAACCGAAAAATATGCAAAGCAGTCATAATTTTACACTCCCTCTCGCTCCCGCACGCACACTGCTGCCCCTTCCTCTCTCTCTTTCTCTTAACTCCCCCCCTCTCTGCCTCTCGCACTTGCAACGAAATATTTTTGTATAAAATTGTTGGCAAACAAACTTTTTTATGCTTCAACTAATTTCAATCAGCTAACAAAAATGTGCTGCGCCTCTATCCCCCTGCCCTGCCTTCCCTGCCTCCTTTCGTTCTCTTACACTGCTCTCTACACTTCTCTCTACTTCCTGCCTCACTCTCCTCATCTTTTCCAGACGCTTCCTTGGCAATTCCAAACCCGAAAAACACACGCAAAACTTTTGTCAATAATGCCGACGCCGTCGTCGTCGTCGACGACGCCTTAAACCTTAAGCCCCAATGCCAGCGCCCAGACCCGAACCCAATTCCAATCCAAATCCCAATCCTCATACCTATACACATACCCCACCCCGCTTTCACCTTCCCCTGCCTCCACTATGCCAGCGATTGCCAGTGTCAAGACAAAGGCGCAAACACAAAGGGCGCCAGCTAGAAATGATCCATGCACCTGGCGAGTTGTCGAGCTGCCTTCTCCCCCTCCCCCTCTTGCACCTTACCCCCTCCCTTCCCACTTGGGCAGAGTTTATTAAGTTGGGTGTCACCTTTGTTGTTGCCAACTTGCCTGGCACATTGCAGCCCTCGGCCATTTTGAGTTGTATGTTTGCAACTTTGTCTGCTGCCTGCCTCCGTTGCTGCCTCTGCCTCCTGCCTCCTGCCTCCTACCTCCGCCTCTGCCTGTTTTTGTTGTCACTTCATCAGCACGTAGAGCTGTGCCCTCTACCCCGCCCCCCTCTGCAGCTAATACCTGCGAATCATTTCGAGTTTTCGCGCATTATTTTTTTTGTTATCCTTCTGAGCGATTTGCATAATTGTCAATTGCCATCAATAAAATGTTTATTAAAAAGTTTATCCGCGCTTGATTTGGGGCCACATCAACGTCATGTGTGTGCAAAGTAACTTAACTATATAGTATGTATGCATATTATATATACAAATATCTCTTCTTATACTTCTTCTACTTCTACTTGGCTTTGCTCATTAATTAACTTTGCCATTGTTTGGAGCCGAGTGCTATTTATTCTTGGCTTATCACCGCTGCCCAAAAGTGCCCACTGCGCACAACACAATTTCCCCTAACAATGCCACCAAGGAAGGGGCAGGGACAGGGGTAGGGGCAGGGGGGTGTATTACGGTGTGTAACGAGTCGAAATCGCAAAGTTTTAATGAGCCGACGCAGGTAAATCGCAGCGTCTAATTAACATTTAACGAAAATTCATTTAACTTTGCCGTCTCTCGTCTTTCTCTCTTCTCTTGTTGTTCTTTTTGTTGTTGTGTGGGATTTAGTTAGTGTATTATTTCCATTAGTCAATGGTCATCGAAAGTAATCCAGGCCTCTAAATCCCACACATGCCAACAGTAGATGAAAGATTAGGGGCATTGTTAGCAGCGGTATTCCCACACGTATTGTGCCTTCTTTAAGGGGGGTTCTTTTGTAATTTAGCAGTAAATCAGCTAGATTTCAAAACAAAACAATTTCGAGCGCATTCGATTAATTTAATTAATAAATTAATTATTAATAATCGATTAATTTAATTAATAAATAAATTTAAATAAATAAATGACAAATAAAATAAATAAACAAAAAAATACTAAAAGCAAGCAGTGCCGAATCAACTTACTGCTTGCCCAATGCTGTCCATCCAGGACACAAATGGGATCGTGTCTTGGGAAACGAGCGCTGTTAGCCACAAAACAAGCAGTTTTTCATATGGAATAACGGCAGTTTTTTTCCATTTTCAAATTGAAATTGCGGCTAAACCGGAAAAGATAGCGACATGCGGTTTTTCTGCAATCTGTTCGTTTTTTTCTTTTTATCGCAGTGCCAAATTTCCAAGTTTCCAAAGTGCACAGCACGTCCTGCAAAGGACACCAAAGTTTGGCTCATTTTATTCAGTTGCTCTCACTTTTTTAAGACGCCCCCTTTTGAAAAACGCCCTCAATGGTCGAAAGGATGGGCGTGGCAGCGAAAAAATCTGTTTAACAGTTCACTGTAAACACAGTTTCATACGAAAGCGCCCTCTGTGTATTAATTGACAGACAAAAACGGATCCAGGCTGTTCGTTAAGTCACAAAGGCCGCAGAAGAAAAAAGATAAAATTTAAAATTAATATTAAAAATGTACAGCAATAAAATTAAATTGCTGCTGTATTTTGCATTACTTAATATTTTGTAACTAAATAAATAAATACAAACTGTCAGTGCTTAGTGCTTATTACTAATTTGTCGTTTATGGGCATTATTTGTGCTTTAAAGCTATATCAAATCATAGTGCTCCTGTAGCTTTTTAAGCGCACAACAATAATATTTATAGCCTCAAAAGAAACTAATCAATAAACACTGTTGCTGATTTACCTACATTTTGTATTTGTATTTATTCTATTAGTTATTTAATTACGTATTTCAATTATTATCAAACGTTATCGCTTGCAGCTCCTACATTATAAATAAACAATACGCAAAGCTCAGCGCTTAAATCTGCCAACCAGGTGGCAACGCCAACAAACAACAAAGCACATGCTCTGCACACATACACACAGGCTGCCAAGCTGTCATGTGTTTGTGTCTCTGTCAGTGTTATTGCACAGATGCAAGTGCGTGTGAGTGTGCGTCGGAGTGGGAGAGAGAGCGCGCGCGAGAGAGACCCTCTCTGTGTGAATTGCTCTCTTGGCACGCATTTGACTTCAGTTAGAATTTAATTTCAGTGCGTTCTCGAACAGCCTATGCGAACGTTGTGTGAGCTGCGAGCGGAAGCGGACAACAATTGAACAAATCCCCCAACAGGGCGAAGAAGTGAGGCGAAAGAAAGAAAGCAGCAACAAAAAGAGAGAGCAGAGCAAAATGAAAGGAAAACAGTGACAAACCAAAAAATGTTAGCATACTTCTACGCGTTTTTTATTGCTCCCCTCACTCGTTGAAGTTAATGGAAAATTGTGAATTTGCAAACAACTAACGGGATTGCAATGCATTCCACAGACCAATAACAATATACAAAAATGTGACCCACTTTCAAGCGTGATTGCTGGGCGGAAAAAAACAACACAACAACAAAAAGGACGTGGAGCGTGTTTAACTGTAAATGCATTTGCATGCAGGGAAGAAGAAGCAGAGGAAATACATTTGCCACATGCAATAGAAGGAAAGGAACAAAGGAATCAAAGGAGTTTTATCAAGTGCGCGATTTATTGAAACATAACATACATATATATCACGTATACGTATATTATATATGTAATACTTCAGTCGAGCAGCAGCAGCAGCAGCCCCAAAAGTTTCCTTTGCTGCTCTTTTTAACCAGCAGCAGCAGCACAGCTGATTGTCAACTACGCTCCGAGCGGGAGAGAGCAGCGCCCTCAGCTCAGCTCAGCTCAGCTTTCAGCGAGCATGTTGGATTGTTTGCTTTGACTCAGAGAGTGGCCCACCCCCGCCCCCGCGCTTACTCCCTGCTTGACGGGCCTGCTGGCTAACGTAACGAGTTTCGAGACACGCACGCCAGAACAAAAACAAGAAGAACCACGACAGAGTTCACGTAATATAGCCATAATCAAAGGTAGCCGTAGCCACCGTCAACGTAGCCCAGGTCAACAGCTCGGGGCTGCACGCACGTGTGTGTGTGTGTGAGTGTGTGTGTGTCTGAGGTAAGTGCATAAATTGTATCATCTCGATGGTACTTGGACAGCTTTTACAGGCCAGACCAGGCCCAGGCACAGGCCCAGGCCAGGCCGAATGAGCTAATAATGAAATATTTATGTGTTCCGGCACTGGTAGGCCCCTGACCCCTGAGCTCTGACTCGTGACTGCCTAACATACCCCCCCCTCCCTTTTACTACTACTCACCTCATCATCAGGCTTGGTCATCAGGCCGCAGAGCTTAGAAACTGCGAAAAGGATGAACCTGTCAGGCTTCACGTTGACAAGGAGAAGACACACAGCGTTAAGAATAGAATAAAATGCCATTAACTGAACCACAGCGCGCCGACATGCAGCAATTATGGCTAACACGAACCTATGTTTCCGGGGGAAAATAATATAAGTATAATCTGTAAACAACGCAGTGAAGGGGTAGCTAATTCAGAGAGAGATAGAGAGAGAGAGTGGAAGGATGGAAGAGTGTAGAGAGTCGCAAGTATTGTGGGCAAAGAAGTAGGCAAATGTTGTGGGAAACCAATGTTAGTATACCCTGTAAAAAAGGCAGAGAAGGGTTAGCTGGTTCAGAGAGAGAGAGATAGGGAGAGTGAAGGTAATGTGGGAAAGAAAGAGTCTGCTGAGAGAATGCAACCAATGTGCGCAAATCTGTAGAGAAATGTTGAGGGGTTTATAGCGTGAATATAGTCTAAATATAGTCTGAATAAATGCAGATCTCTGCCAGCCTCAGAAGCAGAGTTGCACTGGCTACACCTTTATAGCATAGAATCCATATCTAAAATACAAATAACAATAAATAAAATGAATAATTATAAATAAATGCATGTCAAGCACATAAATATAAAGAATACATATATAGTAGAACATCTTAGCTGCTGTGCTAGTCTCTACTTCCTCTACAGGGTATCTCCCTAGGCCATACAGACTGCAACTTGCCCACACTCTCGTTATTTGTTTAAATTAAAAACGAGCTACATTATTTCTTATGGCAAACGTATGGAATAACACCTGTTTTTCCAAGAAATACATTTATGTGCAGGCACTCAGATAAATTGGAGAGATCTGTGCCTCATGCTCATGTTCTCCTGCGACGGCAGTGAAAGTGTGCCTCCCCCTCCCCGCCTGGCAGTACGAGTCGCATATATCAACACCTCACTGCAAGTGTGTGTGTGTGTAGATGTGCATATGTATTTATGTAAGTGTGTCGGGTCTTGTTGTTGTTCTTGTATTATTCATTACTTCGACAGCTGCAGCCACACTTGAAACATCCGCACTAAGTGGGGGAGGGTGGCAAGAACGGAGAGGGAAGGGAAGGGGAGAGGGAGCACACTTCAAAACAATATTATAACATTTTGGGTTTGCATATTTATTTTCGGTTTTAATTGAAAACATATGCACCTACATTGGGCTACCCATAAGTGTGTCTGTCAATAGCTTTCTAAATATAATTCCAAATATATCCTACAATTCGAATTCGTCGCAACAAAGTATTCAATTTGTCGAGCTAGAGAAATTGATACTTTGCTTTGTGAACGGACTGTGATTGCATATGAGAAAGAAATGAGAATGAATATCAAATTAGTTATTCAATATTTGTGACATACAAATCAGTTAAGCATAACAAATTCAATTATGTGGCAATTCGTAGTCAAACAGTAATTAACAATTAAAAATCAGACACCAAAGCTAAAGTTGGGCAAGCCTGACAGTAAAATACCCTTCGCTCAGTTTTTAAATATTGTTACAAATACATTAACATTTATTAAAGACAGAGTCTTCTGCCACTTTGTGATTTCTTACCCTCACACATATAAGCAGACATGCCTGCACAAATTATAGCATACCAGCAGGTGCAGGCAATCCTTTAGGCACTAAGTTGACTTGAATTACTTAAGTTTTTATTGTCCGATCGGATTGAATATTGGGGGAGATGTGGATATTATAGTCAGCTAAGTTTATGTTATAGTTATAAGGTTGTATCTTTTATACATCGCTTACAAATCCATATTGAAATTTTAATGTATTGATTATCGGTGGCGGTGGGCGTGGCAACTAATACTTGAATTATACTTTATCTGCGTATGGTTTACAGAAACCTTCATGCCAAATTTAGTGTCTCTAGCTTTTATAATAACTGAGATCTGTGTGTTCATACAGACATATAGATTGACAGACGGACAGTCAGAAAGACAGACAGACAAAGAGACAGACAGACAGATAAACAGACAGACAGGCAGACAAACTGACAGATTGGCAGACAGACAAACAGACTGACAGACTGACATACTGACAGACGAACAGACAGACAGACAGGCAATCAGATAGACAGATATACATACATACAGACAAACAAACAGACAGACAGACAAATAGACAGGCAGACAGTTTGACAGACAAGGCTTAATCCTTATCAAGAACATATATATGATACCTTGTCTGGTCTGTCACGCGTTAAATACACTTCCGCAAAGTTAGCATACCCCCTTTTGTCCATTTCCAATGGTCAAAATGAATAATTAACAACAAATTGAATATGCCAGGCAAATAAACTTATAAATCTGCATATAAATTTTCCCAATCAAACTGAAATTCACTGCAAAAATCAAATGACATGAAATACGCTTCGACTCGGGAGAAATTCTACACACACAGACAGGCACTAACAAGCACATACACATGCACGAGCATGCACACACATGTCTGTCTGTGGCCTGATAACAGAGCCGAGTAAAGCCATAAATAATTGCAGCTAATTAAAATGTAAATCGATGCAAAATCAATCGAAGGATACAAATAGACAGAGTGCGGTTCGCTTCGCTTCAGTTCGACTTTGCTTGGTTTCCTTTGCCAACGTTGCCTGGGGGTGCTTTACTCGTTGCCAGGAGCAACGCATAAAGGAATGGAAAATACGCAATAAATTCCTTGTGCAGAAAACCGTAGAAACTTTCACATGTCAAGCAAGTGAACTTTAATCAAATAAAGCACATAAACTTTAATTAAATAACTAATCAAATAGAAAGTTAATTAAGTTAAATAAATAACTCAATTTCTGATAATTGTGTTTGTCTTAAAGATTCCATTTAATGCTGTTTGTATAAAGGGTGTATGCTGTTCTCTTTTATAGAAAATATGAAGCTCTCGGATACGATGGCCACACCGATTGAGGAGAAACTCGATCAGAACTTGAAGGTAAGCGAAAGCAAAGAGCAGAAAGTTGTCTCTCTCATTTTTGTCTGTGTTTTGTTTTTTATCATGCATTAATCAACACCTTCAACAGGTGCGCTCCGGCATGGTACACGTCAGCGATGGCAAGTGCCGGCCTGAGCCACTCAGACTTAACCTAACAATGGAATTGTTGACCTTGCAAAAGTTGGAAATTGTTACGCCCACCAGTTCGCAGCACAGTGGACCGCCTATGGAATCCAAGGTATGCTAATGGACTGCTTGTTCTGTGAAGGGGGGAGGGGGGAAAGGGGGGAACTACCTCTTGAAAGTATTCTTACACTCTTTGTGGTCTCCATCTCATGTTAGGAGCGCATGGTGCAGATAACGAGACAGAAACAGGGCGGCCTAGGGCTGAGCATTAAGGGCGGTGCCGAGCACAAATTGCCCATATTAATATCGCGCATCTACAAGGATCAAGCGGCGGATATAACGGGTCAACTATTTGTGGGCGATGCCATTATAAAGGTTAATGGCGAATATATAACCGCCTGTCCGCACGACGATGCGGTCAACATACTGCGCAATGCCGGCGACATTGTTGTGCTCACTGTAAAACATTATCGCGCCGCCACGCCGTTCCTGCAGAAGCAACGTAAGTTCGCCCTTGACACGATACAAAGATACCCTTCATCATCATGTTCCACCCAACTCCTCATCATCGTATTCTTGCAGTGACAAAGGACACACCCGATTCGGACAACGATGTCACGTGCGCCGAGCTGAAGGCAGACGAGGGCTACAAGTCGTCGGTAAACAGCGGCACCATCAGTCGCAGTTGCAGTCGCCCCATGTCGATATGCTCGGAGCCCGAACGACGCTGGACAGATGCGGTGGCAGGTGGGTGTGGCAGGGGGGCAGGGCCAGTGCCTAAAACAGACCCTTTTCAAGTCTCGCTCTCATTTTCAACAGTCCCGCTAATGATGGCCTACGTCACACGCTATATCTACGGCACGGATAAGCTGCGTCCCAATGCGTTCGAGGTGCGCGGCCTCAACGGGGTCACCTCTGGGGTCATACACTGTGATGAGCTGGCGATACTCAGCCAGTGGCTCAAGCTGATAACGGACAATGTGGTGGGACTGACGCATCTTCAGGTAAGTTGGATCAGTAGGAAGCCGGATACAGAGAAAGGTTTTCTATTTCTCTCATTATCCTTTGCCACAGATGAAGCTCTACAATAGAAACTTTGCCGTGGGCGAACGCATTGAGTACATGGGCTGGGTGAATGAGGGTGTGATCAACAACAATATATCATGGCAGAGCTATAAGCCACGATTTCTGCTGCTCAAGGGAACCGAAGTGATGCTCTTTGAAACGCCTCCAGTGAGTAGCAAAGTTTAATCAAGAAATAAAGCTGCAATTTACAAGTTTGTCGAGTATGAAACATTATAAAGTAAACATGATGAGCCATAGCACCTTTATACCCCCTACACTTAACACTAACAACCTACATGCATGTCTTTAGGGTACTTCGAGCAACTTAAATCTGTTCTTTACCTCAACTGTTGGTCTACTTTATCGAATAATCAACAACAAACACAAGAGCTGCAGGCAGTACTCAACTGATCAAAATGATTTCTTAAATGTTTCAGTTCTATGTGCAGTCTATTTTTCGTTGCATACTTTGCAGTGCATTGAAAGTCAGTATCCCTTTAAAATTACTACTTAAGTAACTTCTATATTAATTGTCCAATTGCAATCGAATTTTCAGCAAACGTTTAGTCTGCGAATGTTTTTAGTTTTACCAAGAATGAGTTGTCTAACATTAAAATTACGCTTGGAATTAATTTTTTTATCGATTTTAGAAGGCAGAATAGGGCGTGGCTAAAATATAAAGTTAACTTAAATCTGCGCGCAATGTTAAGACATTTTTTTTTATATTTTTCCTAACAGTTTTAGTCATTGAGATCTAAATTTTCATACGGATACACGCAATAGCAGAGTTGATATAGTCATGCCACAGATAGACGAATATATCGACTCTGCTATTGATGCTGATAAAGAATATATACACTTTGTGGGTTCTACCACGCCTTCTTCTGCCTGAAACATACATTTAAGGTTGTCACAAAGTTATAATGGGTAGCAGCTCTACTTATATGTACAAGCAATCTCTAAAGCTTCATCAAAATATCTTCATCAAAATCTCCTGACAAGCTGTCAAACTAAGCGCACAACTCAAAGTTATTCACAGCACAAACGAATGCTCAACAGCGTAGCATCCTTTCTATACTTCCAAGCCTCAAACCAATTCTTCTTCCCAATTCTCACTAATCTATGCCTTGCCAAACCTCACCCTAATCCCCGTAATCCAGCAGCTACCAAAGAGCTGCCTAATTATTTCGAGTTGAAGTTACGCTCTCACAATTATTCAGCTTATATTGCCTGGACTCAACTCGACTTGACTTGACTATGAATATGAATACAGCCATTCAAAATTCACATATTCACATTCACATCTAATTGGATCTGACAGCATTTGCCGTCGCTGGCTTTGTTGCTGCATGCTGTGTTCATTTGCCTGAACTCGCTCAAAGCAGACTGCATGTGCCGTGCTAATTTTATGTGTCAAGTTAGAACCCTTCACTCACACACACACACACACACACACACACAGGTGCAGAGCAGCCCCTACACTCGCTGAGCTGCACAAAAATTGTACTTTTGCTCTAATGAGCAACCTTTTGCATAGTGTATGGCAAACGCAACTCGCATGAAATGTTGCCTCGCGGCTTTACACGTTAATGCTGCACAGTTGACAGAGCTTTCCTCACCCCTCCCCCCTCTCCCTCTCTCTTTCCCACTGCTGGCAATGTACCACCTGATGAGCACTTAATGCGCTTTAAAACTACATGCGATTTAATCAGATTTCGGGGCAAAATTTGTTGATTGAATTTTGTTCTCTTCTTTCTCTTCCTCTTCCTCTCTCTCTCCCTCTCTCTGTCTCTTTGCAGCTCAATGTGGCAGGCATTAGCAAAGCGCTGGTGGTATACAAGGTATATCAGACCATGTTCCGCATTGTCAAGGAGTCCGAGACGGTGGACAGTCGACAGCATTGCTTTCTGCTGCAGAGTTCCGGCCACGAGCCGCGCTACCTCAGCGTGGAGACACGGCAGGAGTTGCTGCGCATCGAGAACAGTTGGAATGCGGCAATTGTCACCAGTGTGATCAAGTTGGGCGTAAGTACAAAGTACATATATAGATTACACTACACATAAGCTCCATGGCGTATACTCGAGTTAGTGAGCACCACGTTGCGTATACGTTGTTTACAGTTGCGCGTGTTTAGCTGTAATTAGCTGCCTCGTCTGCAGCGATTATCGTGATTGGCAACTGGTTTGTTAATTTATAAACACAATCAGGTGAGCCAGCTCTACCTGCCTCCCTCCCCACCAGTCTGTCTTGCAGCAAAGGTCATGGCTGCGCTGACCTCAAGGGAAATCAATAAGCAGCAGTAAGTGCCGGGCAGAGAGTAGCATATTCCTGCTGCTCTACATAATGGTTGCGGCAATCATTTGTCCAGCGCAACAGGCTGTTCTCGAAAGAAAATTTAAATTTTCATTTGATTGGAAAATGCCCGGGAAACTGTGTGGAAAACTGTGCAAAACTTGCATGGCAAATGGCAAAGACGACAAAACAGGCGCATCAAGATAAGTTTCACAGGAACTTCAAAGACAAAGTTTTGGCATGAAAAGCGAGCGAATGTTGTGGTAATTTATTTAATGTTGCAAGTGTTCACAGCACACACAATAACACGCAAACAAACACACTCGCACAACAAAACAAACACACACAAAAGGGCCGGCAAAGTGTTTGAAAAGTCACAGGCAAAGCCAATGACCGACGCAACAAAGTGAAAGAAGGAAGAATGAATTTTTTTTGGCCAGGCCAGAATCGATACCAAATTCGTGTGCAATTTTCGACAGACGAGGGGGAGAGGGAGAGAGCGAGAGGGGGCAGATTGTTGAACCTTTGTGGCATTAGTTGCCATTTTAAGCGCTCGACAGATATTGATATTGAAAGTATGCCATGGCATTCCCTTTGTTAGCGGCGTATACGCGGCGTATGCGTAATGCGAGTGTGTGGCGACATAAATAAAAGTATATATGCTGCCAATAACTGTATATGTTTATCGTCTAGTAATAGATATATATGTGAATATGTATGTGGCTTAACCTCTAACCTATTTTGTGTCTATGCAGCGCAAGACCTTTGCCGTCTCGCATCATGGCAAAAGCGGCGGCCTGACACTTGACTGGCAGGCGGGATTCTCGCTGACGGAAGGGGCCGATTCGACCGTCGTCTGGCAATATAAATTCTCACAATTGCGCGGCTCCAGCGACGATGGCAAATCAAAGTTGAAGCTACATTTTCAGGACAACGAGACGCGGGCAATCGAGACAAAGGCAAGTGCCCCCGAGGCCTCTCTTTCCCACAAAATACTCATTTGTTTGCCCAACTAATCCCAGTTTATGGTTTATGTAAATGCGGGAGAAGTATTATTTATATATATATAATAAATAGAGAGTAGAAACATTAGGCTAGACATGGTATACACTCCATTCTCATGCTAGTTCTTCCCCTTTGCTTCACAGGAACTGGAGTGCCAGGTACTGCAGAGTCTGCTCTTCTGCATGCACGCGTTTCTCACCGCCAAGGTTGCCTCGGTGGATCCAGCATTCTTGAGCTCTATACAACAGACCTAAGACGAGAGGCATCAAAATCAAAATCAATGCATATAGGCTAAGGAACTAAAGAACTAAAAGTTGTATTTCTAAAATACGAAACAATTATCTAAGCTTAAGCAAGTTATAGACGTAACAATTTGATCGATCGATTGGAATTAGTTGAAATTTACTATAGCTTAAATATATTGAGTTACATTTGATACGATTAACGATAAACGATAAACCTATATAGTACATTTATATTGGCAAATTCGTATGATACGTAGAACAAAAAGATAAACTTAAAGTGAAATCTCTTGGTGCAACACACGGTAAATTTAAGCGTGCTCTAGGCTTCTTTCCTATAACAGATATTTAGTTAAAAGTTGCATATGAATATATATAAACAATTAGCGTTTATACATCTATATAGGAATGTATTTATATTGACATTATATATTGTGTATTATCATTATGATTATCAATCGGGCTTTACGCAGTCTTTATGCAAATCACAATCGAATCAACTGAATTATTATCGAAGCGAGGCGTTACTTTTGGTCAACTACAACATTATAAATGAACGGCAACCATGTGCATTATATAGTGAAAATATAATTTTCAATTTTTAATGAAAATGGAAATGGAAATGAAAACAAACGGATATTGTTATCAACTAGTTA
Source organism: Zaprionus camerounensis (assembly GCA_018904165.1). Classification (NCBI taxonomy): domain Eukaryota; kingdom Metazoa; phylum Arthropoda; class Insecta; order Diptera; family Drosophilidae; genus Zaprionus; species Zaprionus camerounensis. The sequence goes on from JAEIFS010000037.1 coordinate 2,930,499, forward strand.
CGAAATTGTCAACTTGTTTTTTATTGCGCTTTTTAAATTTAAAAAAAAAACAACATTTTGTTAATCATTTAGCGAGCGCATCAAATCGAAGTTCAAAGTTCATTATTTGATTTAATTCTAGTTACATTTTAAAGCAAGTTTTATCATTCAATACTCTACATTCAATGTTATATATACAAATCCACCGAAATTCGCATAGCACATTCGTATTCAACCTCAAAACTCAGACTCAACTCAAAGTCAACTCGAACTACTCAAAGTCAGCCTATAATTTTAGTGATTCCATTGTAAATAAATCGATTCATACTCGAAATACTCATTGCAAATGACTCATAAGCCATGTCATGCGTCAATTCAAATGTGTCTTGTGAACACTCACACTCACACTCACACACACACACACTCAAACACTCACACACACAGCAAACACAAGAACAATTTGTTGCTTAATTAGAACAAATGCCTGTTCGCACTTACCCAAGAAATCCGTTGAATGGCACAAATTAATGCTTACTAATTATAGACATACTTAGTCATACAGACGAGTACCCGAAGTGAATACCCGTAACGTACTCACACTCAAAATCGCCCGCTAAACTGTCAATGGAACGCAATGCAACGCAACTCATCAACGCAATCATATCAATGATATCAATTATAAAACACACCCACACACACACACACACATACACGCACACACAATCAAGTGTGCATGTATGTGAGCCAGAACAAAGCTAAATGTGACAGCATATTAATGGATTAAACACAAGCTAATCGTATACACAGAGACATTCAAGCAGAAGTAAAGGTCTTTGGCTTGCCAGGGGAGATGGAGAAAGAGGGGAATATCTTTGTAGTATCTTTGAAATATTTAAAAAAACAGTATCTGCCTTCATCTAACTGATGTATCAGACTGCAAGTTGATATACATATGCCTGCAAAGATGTTCCCCCATACATAACTACAAATGGTGCCAGAGAAACTCAACTTACAAACTTTAACTTCAGTTTGATCTTCATTTTGAGTTCTTCTGGTGCCAACATATACATACAAATATATACACACACACAAGCATACACTCATAAGTACAGGCAATATTCAATATTTATGTAGACTGCAAATTTACAAAAGAAAAGTAAAGAAGAAGAAAGACAAAACAAAAGCAGCGAAAAGATCCGAGAAAAGATCTGTATATATGCTAAGCTAAGGCATATTGAATATATACATACACGCGATATTAAACAGCATATTTACAAGATAATTCAACAAATTGTACTACTGTATACCAAACCAAATGATATATATGTATATGTACTATAAGTCTAAATATCCAATAGAAGGCAAAGCTGACAAGTTCTGTGAAGGACAAGTTCACATACTAAACGTATATACTCGTATATGTATAACTGCGAGTACCCACAGACTTGTCTATTTAATCTCCCCCATTCAAGGCACCTAAACAGACCAAAATACGTAAAAAATGCACAACAAATAAACTATATATACATACATATAATATACCTTATAGCAATTGTCCCAATGCAGAATATAAGCTAACTATTTTTGAGAGGCTCCGCTTCCATGCCCTACCCGAATTAAACGAATACCAAAGTTGAACCGTGTCCCTAGTAACTAATATTGTACTACTCCTCAGTGTGTGTCTATCCGCTTTATATGGACCTAAGTATGCTTAGCAGTATATTGTTATTATCGATACCACATATATATACATACATATATAGCACAACAGATAACAGATACATTGTGCAGAACATACACATCTACAAACGATAAGCTTTAAATATCTACACTCATGCGAGCATTTACTTTTCCTTTTTTTTAAGAGAGAGATCAAGAAATCATGCCACCCATAACCTTTACTTTATACATACATATATATGTGTACTTTTAATACTAAGTTGCGATTTTTATAATATTCGATATATCATATATATTTATCAATGTATTCGTTTCAGATCAAGTTAAGCATAAGCGAAATAACAAATTATACTAATAATAAAATAATGCCCCTAAATATGCAACAGAAAGAGAGAGCGAGAGAGAGCGTTTTTAATGGGATACTGTGAAATATACACATAGATATAGTTTCTCTCGCTACATCTTTAAATATATCTACATTATCTTTACCTTTCTTCCAAATTTTATAACTCCCGCTCTTCCAGATTCAGAGATCTGCGACTTTAAAGATGCCTATAAAGATTTAACCAATTCCAGTTCCCCTTTTCAGTTTCCCCAGCAAAACACGATTTTCTTGTAATACCAACTTAAAATATAATTAATTTAATCAAAGCTAAAACATATAAAATATTGAGGGATATAGATAACATATATATTCTTGATCCTTGTTCATAACATTGCACCTTCACATGGCTGCGTGAAAATGCATTGAAAATGTACTTGCTCAAAACGAGGGTAGTTCAATCAATCAATCAACATAGAAGCCAAGTCGATGGCTGTCGACTTCGCTTCCTCTTGTCCACAACTCTTAACTTAGAATACATTGCAAAGTGATGTTAAATAATGCGATAACTTTCGATAACATTTGATTATTAAACATATTATTTGGACACATGTCAAAATCCTCTTATGGCTGTGTAAAGACGACTTTGTGCACACGCCTCGATGGCAGGGTAATAGTAGTAATAGGCTATTGATTGATCTATCCTATATGCATACGCACTATATAATAAAGCTATGCGACGTAGCATTAATTCCCTGTTGCATATGCACGCAAATTTCCATTGGACTCTCTCCCCCCGAGCAAGGGAATTCCAATAACAAATTGTCACTTAAATATTTCTGTATTATCTACACAGCGTTATAAACATATACCATATATATGTATATATATTCATATTCCGATAAATATACTCAATATGTGTTTACGTATTGTATATGTATGTGTGTGTGTAACGGTAAATGCTACTGGCTAGTCTTAACTGTATTGAGCTACAACTTGTTATGTTTCTTTAGTTTTTCTTTTCCTTATTTTCCGGTGTCGAAACCTAAGTAAGTACGTTGTATGCGAAATTTGCATTAGTTTCCCCTTGCGGAGACATTATTTGGCCTAAGCTATAACAAAATGTTTATCTAACACATTCAAAACAAAAAGACAAACCACAATTCATCGTCGTCGAAGTTGTTGGCGAATTCTTCCGCCCACACACCATCTACACGTAGTAGATCTGAAAGCGTGCCATGGGTCGAGCTCAGACATCGGCTGCCTCAGTTGCCTCGCCATCGGCCAGACGCACCAGGGTTACTGTAACCTCAGTGGTTACCCCATTCACTGCCAGCTGTTGATCCCGCCAGGGGGTTGTCAGTGTCCTCAGGCGTTGCCTCAACCCTCCGGGTGTGACAATCAACTTATAAATCGCCACAGCAGGTATCATAGTGACCGACGAACCCGCTATGCACCAGCCCAAGGTATTGGCCCAACTGGGATAGACATAATCACCATAGGTTAAGGGTTCGTAACCCAACAACCCATAGACCGTGATGAAGAGCAGGAAAATGGGCGCCACAAAGCGCCAGCAGACCTGCCAATATCTGCCTGGTGGAAAGCCAATCATATCGCGTATATCATCGCTGAAGCGCTCCGTTCCATAGATCCAGGAGACGGCAATGGCCTCGAAGAACACCGCCACCAATATGGAATAGCCAGCAGCATAGCGATCGAGCAGATGAAAGAAATAGAAACCACCTTGGGTGCAACTGGCCAGGCCAACCACAAAGTACAGCGAGAACAGGCAGGCCACAAAGAGCTCGCGATTCTTGCGAATCTTGGGAAACTCGTCACTCAACGCGGTGATGATGGCCTCCGAGCCGCCAAACTGGAGGAAGAGAGAAAAAAAGAAGTCAAGGGAGTGTAAGGTCTGTAAGGAATAAGGTCTTTCTATATTTAGTTGCCTTACCGAACTATCCAGTCCCAGTGTGAGCAACATCATGAAGAATATGAGTGCCCAGAAAATACTGCCCGGCATGGTGGCAATGGCAGCGGGGTAGACCACGAACACAAGACCAGGACCCTCAGTGGCCACATCCTCGATACGCACACCCGATGTATGCGCCATGTAGCCCAGCACAGAGAATATCACGAAGCCAGCAACGAAACTGGTGGCAGAATTGATGAAGCTGGTGAGCAAGGCATCCCTGAAAGGTACACGAAAGATTAAGAATCATAATAGAGTAGAAGATATATCCACTATATCCAACTTACTTGTACACATTGTTGTGATACTTGTTGTACGAGGCGTAGGCCAGCAGTACCCCAAAGCCAGGGCCCAGCGAGAAGAAGACCTGTGTGGCCGCATCGACCCAAACCTCTGCCTTGTAGATGGCATCGAAGTTGGGACTCAGATAGTACTGTATACCCATGGCAGAGCCCGGCAAGGTGATGCCACGTATCAGTAGAATGAGGAGCACAGCATAGGGAAAGAGTGCCGTGAACCAGACAACCTTGCCCGACGTGCTGATACCCTTCCATAGCGAAAAGTAACAGATCAAATAGACCATTAGCAGGCAGAGCGCCATGTCCCAGCGTATCTGACCTAGATCGTGAATACCCTCGCTGTGGTTCAGCTCAAGTATGTAGCGACTGTAATGGGGAGAGAGTAATGAAGAAGTAGTCTAGGTATAAAGGTGTTTCTAAGGTGTTTATTAAGGAGTTTCCCACTCACTTAAAGTACTCCGAAGCCGCTGACTGGAAACGCTCAACAGGCACAACCGGAGCCAGGCTGGCAAATGTGACATTTGCATAGGATTCATTGGCCAGAAAGAGACTCTGATTACTGAACGCATAGAAATCGCTAATATTTCCCACCATGGGACGCGTGTTCTGACCCTCAAACTGGGGTGTAAGAGGAAGTCATGAGAATACTATAAAAGATAGAACTCTTCTTTACAGCTCACTTACCGGCTTGCAGTTGGGCGTATTCCAGGGATTGTTACACGATGTCCAGGGCAGCACGTTGGTGAAGGAGGCGAAGAAGAAACGCAGCGACCACGCAATGATCACATTGTAGTAGAAGTCCACATAGAAGGCAATCAGCACCACGGCATAACCTATGCCTAATGCAATACACACATATAAATATGATTTACAGGGTATTTGCCGTCTTACTTACCCTTGAACAACGGCACTAGGCGACCCCAACAAGTGATGGCACCCTTACGATTGTGCTGACCCAGCGCCAGTTCCATGTAGAACAGCGGAATGCCGCCCACAATCAACATAATGCAATAGGGTACAAGAAAGGCGCCTGAAAGATGAACATTTCTTTTTGTATAACTTCTGCATTTGTTCTTTGATTGTATTCAAACTCTTAGAATAGTTTTCTTTATCAATAAACTACACACATACCAAACTTCATAATGATTTATGATTTATTGTAGTTTCTAATAAGGTTTTTGTGTTTTATGTAAAAGTTAGGAAAACTACTCCATGTTTGAAAAGGTCTTTGGCTGTATTTAATATTCAGTATGCCACACACCAAATTTAATATCTCTAACTTTTATAATACCAGAGATTGACACGTTTATATAACAAATTTCATGTTAACTTTCATGAAACTTCTTCGTCAGTCACTTTCGTATAGAATAGTTGGCTGGCAAAGGGTTAAGGGAGTTTGGCATTACCCTCTCTAAAGCAATTTTGTCTGCGCTGGCTGGACAGTGTAATTACGATTAAAGCGCAATCAACTTTTCTAATATTTTGCAACGCCCGAGGCAGCATAAATATTATGAATAACAATCTGTGGGTGTGTAGTGTGGGCATGTGTTTGTATGAAGGTCTGTGTGTGTGTTTGTTTGACCCGTGTCAGCGTCTGTTTTTGTCTTTCGCTCGCACACACACACAGGGACACACACAAAATCAAATTGTTTCACAAGTGCCACTCTAAGGACATTTTAAAAACATTAACAGCATCCCGGCTGGCAATGGAAGCTAGTATATATAGATAGAGTGAGAGAGACATAGAGAGAGAGGGAGAAGAATAGAAAGAGAGAGACAACAGCAGAGCGGAAAAAGGAGACAAGTGTGGACCGTACGCCTCTGCATGAACTCGATGCTGTCTCCGGCAGTCGAGGTCCCTCAACGTGGTCGGTTAGCTTGCCTTGCTCACACTTCCTCTCCTCTGTCTCTTCCTCCTTCTCTTCCCCTGCTCTTGCATCTCTTTCGCTTTCATCGCCCAGCCGGGGCAATTGCTAAAGTGCCATCGATACTTTGTTGAGTGACAGCGGGGCGTTTTATGATTTGATTATGTCTATTAGCAGGCAAAGTGGGCGACAAAGTCGACGACAGCAACGACGACCATTATGCTCACACTCACCCCAACACACACACACACATACACACCCTGGCACACACAGTGTGCTGTCAATTATGCTGAAAATGTAAAACAAAACGTAAAATAATGCCCTGCGCTAGATAAGGATCTGGGGAATCAAATGCAGCTCTGCCTTGTTGTTGAAGCCTTAATATCCGCCGCTTTGCAGCCTGTTTCCGGTTGTCACATTTTATTTACAGTGCAGCCAAAGTATAACATAACTCAAGGCGCTAGAAACTACCACATAAAGTTGCTTAATAAGCAAAGTTGCTGACAGCAAAGATGGTATATTTCTTTATATCTCTTAGTTATGCAAAATAGTTAAGACTTGCAGTGAATACGAGTGATGTATTAAGAATAAGTTCAACTGAACATAACCATAACCTCAAATGAAAATGAATTTCTTAGAGAAAACTTCCATTTTGTAGTAGTGCAACTCAACATAACCTCAATTTTCTTTATAAACCATATAATTTGTAATAATATGATCATTATACTTACAAACTTGACATTCAATTAAACCTTTCGTTCTTTTATTCTTATTTTTAAGAACTTCAAGTCAACATAACCTCAACCACTTCTATAACAAATCAAATTTGTAATAATGAAATGAAAATCTATGCGAAATAGTTAAGCCCTGACATTGAAAACGAGGGAAAGATTAAAAGTTCTTTCATTTTCCAGAACTTCAACTCAACATAACCTCAACTTTCATTATTTATTTCTTAATGAATAATAATAAAATCTTTAAACATTCGTTTTTGTAATTCTAAGCTTAACATTGAATTGAATCTTGAAAAGGAAAGGAATCTAATAAATGAAAACTCTTCAAGTTTCATAAGCTTCAACTCAACATAACCTCAACAACTTTTATGAAACCTCAAATTTGTATTAATAAAATGGGCAATATACTAGTTAGACCTGCTCAACACTTGAAAACTGTAACTAAATAAAAGAATTCAACAAGTTTACAACTTTAGTTTCATTTCCAATTCATAATAATCAAATAAATTAACTTATTATTATTATTAGTGTTTAAAAAATGAAGTCTCCTACAGGAAATAAAGGTGTGGTACTGCGCCCAGAGACGGCCTTTTGTACGGAAAGCTCCCTTCCTACCCTGACAAAAGTTGTGCTCCTTCTCTAATGAAACAGAGAAGATCTTTCCTCAAGGAGCAGCTCTTTTAATGTGATAAAAAGCATTTGAATCGTTTATATAAGTTTAAATTTGGTATTACTTTTATACCCATTATCTTCATAGTTTCAATTAAAACCTTTCAAACATAAACTTAATATTATATATATAATTCTCATTGCTTCTCATCAAACATTTTTCTGTCTTTTAACTTAAGCTGCAACTTGCCAACTCTCCAGCAATTAATTGGAACTCATGCAATGTAAGTAATAACTTTAATCAAAGTTTCACCATCAACTTTTAGTCCGATTTCCACCTGTGGCGCAACAAATGTTGCGGTATTTGAAGGCAAAAGAGAGAGAAAGGAAGGGGGAGAAGGACAGATAATGTGAGCAAAAGAGAGAGCAAATTAAATGCTCGCTAAGCCGAGGGCATTAAAAGCTAATAATCGCAGCCCATCGACGGTGCGCTCCACTTGAGCCTGGCAACGCCAAGCCAGGTCAGCAAGATGAATAAAAAATGGCTGGCGGGGAGGGGGGAGAGTGGAAATAAAATGAACGAATAAAATGAATAAAATGAATACTAAGCTGTCACTGATTGAGTGCAATGGAGCGCATGAAATAACAATTTATTTTTTAAGCGCCGGCCAGAAGGCAAAGAGGAGCAACAGGCTGGGGGCGGGCAACAGAAAGGAGGAATGGAGAATGGAGGCAGGAGGAGGATAAGTATATATGTTATGTTATGGCTGTGTACGCCACTGAAGTATGAAATAGTCATAAAACTATAAAGGAAAAAGGCAACCACACACACTCACACACACACACACACACGCTCTTGCACTCGAATGAAAATTCATTTGAAAGCCTAAGTGCCGCCGTCAAAAACGTGAACCGCACATGAATTTGCCACAATGCGTATGTGAGCAGAAGCATGTTCTGATTTAACCCAGCATATATGGCTATGTATGTGTGTGTGTGTGTGTGTGCCACATACATATGTCTGTATGCCAGCACAACAATAAAAGCCTAGCGGGCGTGTCCTCCAGTACGCTGCTTAGTCACTCGCTGTCAGATATTGAGGGAAGGGTGGAAGCAAGGAGGGCAGGACGGGGCAGGACAGGACTAGGGTAAGGCAGCGCCAAATGCGATTATGACTGCCAGATTTAGTTGTCATACAAAAGCACTTAAGTTTGAAATTGTTGTGAATGATGGCGCCGGCAAAGACCAAGACCAAGACGAAGACGAAGACGAAGATCACAAGTCCTGCTAGCATATGTATCGACTTATCAACTTATGCTCCCCCTTCAAACCCCTGCCTCTTCTGGACTACTGGGTAATTTCGTATAGGAAGTACGCACTTAAGACCCCAGTTACCAACTCAGGCACTTTTCTTCCCCCTCTCTCTCTGGCTGCCCAGTTAATGGCAGCACTTCGCACACGCATTTTCGCAGCACTTGTCAAAGTGTTAACAAGGCCAACAACACTCGCAGCTCGAGTCGAGTCGAGTTGAGTTCCTGGCGACCCAATGATGTGTAAAGCCTTATAAATGATTTCTCTCCAGGCATTGTTCGTATGACGGTTGTCCCTAATTGGCCAACGGGAATGAGCGACAGTGTAATGAGTGCACTGAGAGAAAGGCAGCTGAGTTTGTGAAGATAAATTGGAATGAATTAACAACTTGATAGAGGGAACCTAGAGACATCAATGGTAATAATATAGTATACAATATACTTTCCAACTTTCTTATAAGTTAAATATGTATTTTAATAATATTATACATAAACATACATAAATTCAAGTCAATCTGCAAGTTCGGTAAGTTTCAATTTGTGAAAAAAACTCTGAAGAAACACTTAATTTGAAACTTATATTCTTTTTCGTTGTTTTATTTTATTGTGTATTTTATTATTTATTATATTCTTTATGTTATTTATTATTTACTGTAACTTACCACCGCCATTTTTGTAGCACAAATAGGGAAATCTCCAGACGTTTGCTAAATCGACGGCGAATCCAATAACCGATAATAAAAAATCCACCTTGCCGCTCCATGTTTCACGCTGATCGTTGATGCTGTTGTTATCGTTATCGTGTGGCGTGGACGTCTTCGCTATTTGTCCGGTCGGTGACATCGCCGTTGCGACGATGTCCGTGTCTGGCCTGGCCAAAACGTCGTCGTGTTAGTGTTGCCAACGCCAACGTCGCCGTCACCGTTGCCGCTGCCGTTGCCGTCGCACGACAATCCACACACGCTATTAAAGTCAATTGAGTTATAAAATCAGTTATTAGATGAATAAAGGTATTGCCAAGGTAGACTGTAGGTTACTCAACAAGTGGAGAATCAAATCAAGTAACTTTGTGATGGGGAACAAGAAGATATATTCACATATTCACATTTATATTCATATATCTTCCTGTGTCTACATAGTTTGTTGTAAGAGCCATATAAGAGCAGCAAAGAAATATTTAGACAATTTTTATAACTAAATCGGATCAGTTAACCTACTGAACATGAAAGTATATATATTACATACGTAAGTTTACATAGTTTGTATGTTACGTGTATGTACATTGTTGTGGAGCCATAAGAAGAACAGTGAAAGAATCTCTAGACTTTCTATAACGTAATCGGAGAGATTTAGTTACTGAACAGGAAATTATATATATAAATGTATATTATTCTACACACAGTAAATTTATTCTCTTACATATATAGATTGTTGTGAGTGCAAAAGGAGATCAAAAGAAGAGTCCCTAGACTGTTTTTAAACCTAAATCACGTGGGCTTTAGCTACTGAACAAGAAAGAATATGTTATATAGCTGCATAGCTTGTATTTTATTTTATTATATTAAGTACTCTGCTTCAGCTTGTGGTTCAATTAATCTACTAGAGCTTTAGCTAAGCAAGCATATTCTCATACCAACTCAAATTTGAATGACAGTAGGATAGTAGGGACCCTTTTCAGCTTGAACAACACCTTCTCTTGCAATGCCAGAGTAGGGCTATGCTGATTCCCTGTTATTACCGCAATTGCTGCATAAATCGTTGGCTCAGAGACTTTTGTGGCACATTTAATTCGTGCATGTTTGTGGCACACGACAATTTCGATGCGCTGCTTGAGTGTTTAAGCCGACACTTGATGCTCAATTGAGCTGGGTGTGTGCGTGTGTGTGTGTATGGGGTGTGTGTGTGTGTGTGTGTGAACTGTCCATAACACTTGAAATCTGTTTGGCCACGACATGTGCTCTGGCCCTTCGAGTGCTTGTTCGTGTGTATTACGCATACGACGTGTGGCCGCCGCACACACAAACACTTGACCCACCGAATCGAAGACCCAAAACCGAAACAGAGCGAATCAAAAATAAAAAATAATAATATATCAGATTATTCTCTTTCTCATTGTCGTAAACAAAAGCAGGAAAAGAGTCAACAAGTGCAGCGCGTATTTATAGCACGATAGATACGATTTTAATTTGCCACAAACGATTCGTATAATTAATTGTCCCACTTAAATATCCGTTGTGTCTGAAATTAAGCCGAGAGTTGTGCTCAATTAAACGCAAGCAGGCCTGAAGATTCAATTAAACAATTAAAGAGGATAAAGCTCAGTGAATCTCGCAGCTGATCTCGGAATGATGCTGGGTTATTCTTTTCATATAGCCAGTAGATGATACTTATACTCTGAGCTGCCCTTCTCTTGCATCAGATATCATTAGACAACTGGTAAAACAGAGACAAAGTGCGGTCCGGCTTCCCATTCCTTAAAACTTACGATATTGTTTAAAAGAAATAGTCAAGAATTTTGAAAGATTTTGGCTTTGAAAATTCACTATTCTTTGTTTTAAAATGAATTTGTAGAGTTTACAAAAAATTTCTAAAGAGTGTAGCGATTTAAACTGCTTTAAACCTTTCTATAAATATTTGATATTTCTTATTTTATATCACAGCAGAAATCTTTTAAAATTTTTGATACTTCTTATTTTGTATCTTTGTAAAACTTGTTGAATTGGACTTGAAAAGATTTTATGCAAGTATAGAGCAGAAATCTTTAGAATTGACTAAATAAAATCTACAAAAAATATGAATTAAAATGGAAAAATAATAAAATAATATATAATGATTAAAAATCAATACTGAGTTGAAAAATGATAATCCTCAGTTGAATTTTAATTTACGTGAAAAGTTTAACAATCATAAAAAATTCATCAATAATTTGTTCTTTATAACATATCTGTGAAAATTCTAAAGAAGTGACGACGACAAACATCGTATTAATCTTAAAGAATAACTCAAATTACTTTAAAACAAACTAAACATTAATAATTTGTAGTTTCCTTTGTACAAATTCAAATAAATTTGCAGTTTTCAATATTTTAAACGTTTAAATTACTCTCCAGTTTCTTCTCACAACTTACCTGCTATAGTCCAAGCTTAAATCGCGCACTTTAACCAATCCATTCTAGAGATATACGAAAAACGCGTTGAACAAAAATAAATCTATGCAAAAATGTTGATTGAAGGCTCGACGAGGGACAAAACTGGCAAGAACACTTGAATTAGGCAGCAACAACACACATGGTTTCACACTGTTCGCAGAGCATCCAAATACAGCAAACTAACAAGTAGCACCTGCTCTACATATGCCTGCTATATAACGAATTCTGAACAATCAGTTGTTGCGCTAACGGTAACATTCAAACGTATGCAGGCGCTGTCGCTTCGCTGCGGCTTTTTATAGCCCGCGACAAGTGGTTGGCTGCACCTGCACCCTCCCCACACACATACACACACACGGAGAACTCTTAACTCTGCACGGGTGTGTGTGCGTGTGTCAAACGCAGCAAGCGCTGAAGTTGAACGTCGCATGCGCCAAGGAAACGTCGGCCAAACGGAAGTGACCAATTAGAGTTGCCTTTGTGCGTATGTACGCATATATGTATGCGGCACATACCACACACACACAACACGACCGACGAAAGCGTACATACCACCACGCGAGCTTTGCTTGTGTCGTTGAGCTTCTGTCCGCCTACTGTACAGCTTTTTAACCGTGCACTGCTAAACTCGCTGTCAAATGCTCCAGCAATGTTAAACTAAACAGTGCTGCCATCTTTTCTGAAGTGTGTACAGTGCAATGTTAAAAACGGTTTTTTCGCTAACTGCACGCGTTTTCCAAGACACGATCCTATTTGTGTCCCGGATGAGCGTCATACACTCAGCAGTGCACTGCTTGCAACAAATTTAAAATTGTAAAATTTAAAAAGTTAAAAAAAATCGATTTTCCTTGAAAACTTTGTCAAAAAACTAACTAAACTAAAAAAATTTGTACACCGAAAAAGGCTAAATTTTATTTCTGTATAATCAGAAAAACCGCTAGTTGGACAAATTTGGCGGAAAAAAAGCAGAAGCGGCAACATTAAGAGTAAGAGAGAGACAAATTTAAATAATTTATATTAATACTTACAAGTAAAATAAAAGAACATCGTAAATTGTTGTAAAATGCGCTGTAAAGTGAATGAAAAACGCTTATTACATGCAACATTTCTACATTTCTTCGCTGTCTTTTCTTCATTCATCCAAATATTGACACGCTACAAACATAAATAAATAAATAATTAAATATATACATTCATGTTCGCTACGTGTAACACTTTCGATATACGTATATACGTCCCGTTTATATCAAAGTTTTGCAAGATCATCGAGCGCCTGGTCTGGGCGCCAAAAGAGAGAGAGAGTGCGCAACTATCCGTGCTCTCTCTTTTTCTCTCTCTCTGTCCCTCTCTCGCGCTATAGGAAACTTACGAAAATATTTCGAAAATCCTCTCGCGTAAACAAAATGTCTTTTTTTAAACATTTTCAATAGATTTTTCCTGGCCAGCGAGAGTCGCGAGCAGTTGGCAACGGTTTTTCATCGAATGCGGCCACGGAAAATGCAAAACTAAAGCGAAACGCATCACGGGAACGGTGCAACGCACTTCAAAGAAAACAACTACAAAAAGAGAGTGTCATAAAGAAAGAGAGAGGCAGACAGTGCAAGTGCGAGAGAGAAGGCTGCCTTAAATGGGCCCTCGAGCAGTGCCAGACTGTGCCAAATCGAAGAAGTCAATGAAGTTATTCGTAACGGGTGATCCGCGTTGCTTCATTTAAATTCGAATTTCGCGAATTCGCATGCAACAATTGAAACTGAAATATTTGATGTTTTTATATAAGAGGCGAGCAGGCAGCATTATTTTTAATTTCGCTGTTGATAATAAGTATGCAAACGTGTGTTGTAGGCAAAAGGAAAGGAACGGCAAAGAAACGAACCGCGGCGAATATTCTCACGAAATTCGAAAAACCAAAAACCTCCTAGGCAAAACATTGGATCAACTAAACAAAATACTATTCGCATTACGTAGCTGTGTCTGTGAGAGTGTATATCAGTGTATGTGTGTGTGTATGCTAGACAGTTCAATTAAATGTTTGTTTGACAACAACAACAAGTAGAACAATAGCTAAACTAAATTTATACCGACAAGTGCAAAGCAACATTGAACTTAAGCCGATTGGCACTTAATCCGAATGCAATTCTTCTTTTCTTTGCTATTTTTTCGGAATTGTGTCGGCTTAGCACCGGTATATATGAATTGCAAATGTTATCTTTCAGTATATAAAGTGTATAAAGTCAGTACGTTTGGTTTAATAGCGGTTAAGGTTCAGTAAACGATTTTGCGATCTTTAGTAGATTTCTGGTAGGTTTTCGGTATTTTTCGTAAAATTACCGGTAAATCATGGAATAAAATTGTTTTAAGTATGAGTTAATAGTATATCATCACTTTACGTTTTTCTGTTACTTTCTCAACATATTTTCTGTATTTTTCGCAATGTGTACGGTATGTTTTCGGTATATTTCGATATAAAACCGGTAGATCTTCAGTATGAAAACGTTTTAACTATGATTTAATATAAACCTATCTTCTCTATATGTTTTTGCGTTATATTCTCAGTACATTTCGCCATGTGTACGGTATATTTTCGTTATTTCGGTTTCTGAGTTATGATAATTGCCGCCCATTCTTCAGGAAGTGAATATCAACAATGGGGGAGCAATGTAGACAATGTGATAAAGATGCGCAAGTCTTTGGTCTGTCGCGATACTCTCGTATTTATCTTATAATTTTTTTAACCTGCACACCGAACACATGTAAAACGGGCCCACAAAGATATATGTATCTATAGATCGTTGCCTTTGTGCAGACGCTATAAATATTTACAACGCGTATGCGGAAAATCGCAATACGATTAATGGCTTTTCCTCTCTGCATCTATTTCCCTTCCCGTGCAGAACTCTGATGTGACTTTTTGTGCATTGAAAACATTAACTTAAATTAGAGAAGAAAAGAAAGAAAGAATCAAACAAACATTCTGAATACGTGAAATAGCATCATGTCGAAGAAACCGCGAGGGCATATACACAAAATCCGAGAATTCGAATTGGAGAAGGTAAATATTGTTTACTAACAGACATTGTGCATTCATCGAACTGCACTGTAAGTCAATTAAAACATCCAAAGAGAACGCAAAACAACATCAAATCAAAAAAAATCTTGGAAATTCAGTCAGTTTGCACCAAAAAAAAAACATCTGGCAAAGTTGTCGGCAAATTTTTGCAGAATTTCATTTTACAAATTACAATTTCCCGAATTTCTTTATAGACCTGGAACAGAAATTTCCAGACATCGATCGGTCTATAAACTTTTCGCATGAGGTCAAAAGTAAATACAATATTGGCACATTTTGAAATTGCCTTAATGATTTTCACAATTTATGCATTTGTACTTCGGCTAATTTGTATGAAACACAGTTTGTTTTATTTCACAATGGAATCAAAAGAGAGAGAAAGAGAGAGAGAGGCAGAATGGGATTTTCAAGAGAACTATTTGAAACTGACGCGTGCAGACAATGATAGAGCATGATACATAGATTTTGGGATATTCAACTTTGATCTTAAACATAAACACATGTTGTTGTATTTAAGATTATTATATCAATCTAAGCTAATTAATTATACCATTTTAATCTTTTTTTATAGTACATATAGAGCTGAAAGAGCTAACTACAAGTAGGTGACCCCAACACAAAATAATATTTAAAAGGAAACTCTTAAGGAAAAGGTTTTAAAAGGAGTTGAGGTACTTTACATACTTGGTACCTCTATACAAACCTAAGTAAATTTCAAATATTTTGTAGAGAAACCCACCATAAACTATTCAATTCCATTGCCTTGAGCTAAATTCTAGGGTATTCAAAGTTCGGTCACCCGTTTAATTAGAAGATCATCTCAGTTGGCAGCCGGCCAGCATTCTCTTCTTTAAGCTAATAGTTAGCGCTACCCCACATAGAAAAAATAATAAAAAAAATACAGAAAAAAAACTCATTTTATTGGACTGCAAACACGGTCTGAGCATTATATCAAAAATAGAGTAACATTTAATATGTCTGGCCGGGCGGGCGTTTATGTTTTCGAACACATATTGTATGTGCATATATTGGGCAATTATTAAACAGTTTGCCATCACTCGAAACAGCTTCGGGGAAAATGAATATATTATCAATGTTTTGATTGAGATCTCCCTCTCGCATTCCAGATACAACTTGTGGATGAGTTCGATATCATACAGATTGTGGGCGAAGGATGGTTCGGCAAGATATTGTTGGTCGAGCATCGCGGATCTCAAACTGAAATGGTGCTCAAGGCGGTGCCCAAACCCTATGTGACGTTGCGTGACTTCTATCGTGAGTTTCACTATGGACTACACTTGGGTGTGCATCGGCATATTGTGACCACATACGATGTGGCCTTCGAGACGGCGGGATTCTATGTTTTCACACAGGAATATGCACCGCTGGGTAGGTAGAATCCTAGCTTAACTCTATATATATATTAAATATTCACTTTCCTAGGTGATCTAACTTCAAATGTAACTGAGACGGGCGTAGGTGAGGTGTACAGCAAACGTATTGCCAAGCAGTTGGCCTCGGCTATAGATTACATGCATTCAAAGTAAGAGATACCGTTAGTAACCGGTAAATACCTTACTTAACCTCACTTTTTGCCCGCGCAGAGACATTGTGCATCGCGACATCAAGCTGGATAATGTGCTCATATATCGCTCGGACTTTCAACGTGTCAAACTTTGTGATTTCGGAGAATCCTTTCAAACTGGTTCCACAGTGGAGCGGCGCAACGAATGGTTGCCCTACAGTCCACCCGAAGTATTAGAGGTTAAGCCCGAAGGCACCTACAAGTAAGTGTTGGAAAGTGACACAATATAAGATACTAAACTAGCTCTCTCTCCTTCTCCCTCTCTTAAGAGCCGATCCCAGCCACGATGTCTGGCAATTTGGCATCGTCTTATTCGTCTGTCTCACCGGCTGCCTGCCCTGGCAGAAGGCCTGCTCGGAAGATCCGCGCTATATGCGCTATCTAGTCTGGCAGGGCAGCATAATGATGATGCCGCTGCGACGCACACCCAAGCTCTTTAAGGTAGAAGTAGAACTATATACAATACTGTAGATATCTCCTTAACCTTCCCTTCCATCTGCAGCTGCTTACGTCACGTGCCCAGCGTATGTTCAAGCGTTTCTTGGAGCCTCGCAGCGGCAGCCGTCCCAAGAGTTTGGGCGATCTAACAAAGTTCCTTGACGATCGTTGGCTGGCCAAGACCGCGGAGAAGGAGATGGCCGAGTACGAGACCGACGAATTGTGCCCTTCCATGTATTCCTTTCACAGCAGCCCCGACGAGAAGAATCGCCTGCTCTACACACTGGCCGACTGCGGAATCGAGACGAATGTCGATCGTCAGCTCAAGAAGAATCGCATAAAAGACTGGATAGAGTCGTCCATAATAACAGAGGAGGATGAGGTGAGACCAGAAGCATATCATAGCTACATATGTATATCAATCTACCTTGCAGGAGGAGAACGAGGAGACCAACTCGGCGTCGCCCACATCGTCTGTATCACGCGAACCCATGCCTGGCCACATCTCCTCCATCAGGCAGCCACAGCAGCCGGATAAGCTCAAGGAGATCAAGAGCACACTGAAGGATGCGACACAGAAGCACTTTGACCCACGGACGGGTGCACTGCAGCAGGGACCCAGCGAGATGGGCATGGCCATGCACTCGGTCAACTCATATAATTTGGCTTCAACCTCCACGCTGAACAATGCCGACAGTCTGCTCACTTTGGGCTCCAGGCAGGATATGCTGGATAGCAATTTGACCCTTTATAACTCCATGGAAATGGAACTGAATCGTCTAGGTAAGGGTCAGCAAGTCGACGACTATCTCTGGCAGTCACAGAGCAGCAACAACCTACTAACCTCTCTTGATGTATCTGCACCGCCAGCGCCGCCGCCACCGACAACGCACGATGTCCAATCCTCCCTCTACAGTCCCGCTAAGAACTCCATTGGCGTTGGCACGCGCGGCTCCACCAAGAGTATACTCCAACGCTCCAAATCCGATTCACTGCAGGCGGCCATGTACACCAGCATGCCCGCAATTGACAATGCCAACTCCTTTGTCGCTTTTAATAACAATAACCAGCAGCAGCAGCAGCCTCTGCAGGGCAGTGCCATCTTCTCGACTGGTAATCGCACTAATCCCAGCAAAACAGTGACCTTTACGGGTCTAGCTAATGCCTTCCAATCGCTTGCCCAACTTCCTGTCTTGTCTAATCCGTCGGTTGCACCGGCGCCGGTGAATCCTCTTTCTTCTGCTCTGCCGTCGAACTATTTTAATCGCTCCCACAATGATTCTCAAGTCAAAGACAGCGCATACGGATCGGCAGATGTGATGACCAACACACACCATCATCATCAACAACAACTTGCACAGTCACAGCAACAGCAGCAGCAGCAGAACACACAGCGCCAAATGGTTTATAATGGAGTGCGAGAGTCCAATATGAAGGATACGGCATATGATCGCGTGGTGATGACCAACAACAACAGTGCGCGAAAGCGCAGATAGAGATGCCATATAATATCACATACTATTTGCAAGTTCCAATAAATATTAAACGTAAATTTGTTAAACAAACTCTTCTTTCTTTTGGAGGGGAGAATTGAAAGGCGTCATTACGTTCTTAAAAAATTACGTTTCCTTTTTTATTTAGCGTAAAAATCCAAAAACAAGCCAAGGCCCAGAGGCAGTGACTGTGCTGCAGACATCGGCGCTTACTTGAGGGGAATAAAACGCGAGCTGTGGGTGGCACCAATACCGGGCCTACCGTGCTTGACGGGCTTGTAGGTCAGAGCGAATTCACCCAAGTAGTGTCCAATCATTTCAGGCTTAACTTCGACCTATGGCGGGAACAGTGTTTAAGTAAGGGAATTGCAACTGGATGTTTGCTGTATTTCTCTCTCTCTTACCTGGCCGAAATCCTTGCCATTGTAAACGCCAATGATGGAGCCGGTCATCTCGGGTACGATGATCATGTTCCTCAGATGAGTCTTCACAATCTCGGGCTTCTCATTTGGTGGAGCCTCCTTCTTGGCCTTGCGGAGTTTCTTGATCAGAGCCATTGGCTTGCGCTTCAGGCCGCGGGAGAAACGCCTGCGGGCACGGCTGTGCATCAGCTCAACCAGCTGGTTGCTGCATTGATGGGGGTTGGGGTTGAGGTTAGTTGTGGGACGCCGCTTGGTACTGCTTGCGAATATACTCACTTGGGCATATCCAACAGCTGATCCAAGTCCACACCACGGTAGGTGAACTTCTTGAAGGTACGCTTCTTCTTAAGAGTTTCATCAACTTGCTGTTTGTATTCAATAAGAACAAAAAAATTAGAGGGTATTTATTAGCACAATCTGTGGACACTGTGTTATCGGCGAATAATGCACATAAAACTCTAAAATAACATTTGCATGCGTGCGCAGTATATTGGCAATTGAATATTTAATACACTTTAGCACTTTCTGCGCACGGATGTTAAATATTTTTCTAGATTTTTATATAAAATTTACATCGGCCATCTCGACGTTTGCAGTCTACGGAACGGAAAGAAACAAGCACAAAAGAGTTGCCACACAGATCGAAAAAATGGCGTTGCCACCTGTTTGGTTGGTAATTATAGTGTGGACACACTGGTTGCAGTTAGTGATGGAACAGCTGTTTAGGTATCAGAGCTGATCAGCGACGCACACGTCAGTGAAACATATACATATATTTAACATGATAAGGTGCTCGGCAAAAAGTAGAAATGAACACGTTTTTACCTTAAGTAACATTGATGTATAAATACAATGTTTATTTGAACGTGAATTATTAGCACTATGCATTCCATCGTGACTCGTGCTTGCAACTGCTTGCTCACGCACTTATATCTAACAAAACAGCTGTTCAGCCCAAAATCTAAACAATGCTGACGTTACCAAAATTATGTTTCAAAATATTGCCGAAACCGCACTGTGTAAAATGTGAGCACTGCCAAACAGTTAACAAAAGTTCCACCTAAAATAGTATTCAATGTTTTATTGAAATAAAGTATTTACTTACCAAATGTGAGGCGGCAACAACGTCGACCTCCCTGCCTCTTGACTGCCTTCAGTTTCCTTTATTATTTGTTTTTGCTTGCACAAGTGTATCTGCGCTGTCTGCCAATTCCATCGTGACGCGCGATAAGAGGTAAGTGATCGTTAATGCCGTTGTCACTTGCCAGTTTACTAATGGCTTTGTTCTATTACTTTTTTGGTTTTTACCCTGTGTACAGTTGCAAACTGCGCTAGGTAATTCATATTTTTTCGAGGTGAAAACGGATTGCATCATGTTCTCGCATTCGGCTCATGTTATGACGCTGGCCAACAGCATCATCGGTGTCGGCATCTTGGCCATGCCATTCTGCTTCCAGAAATGTGGCATCATTCTCTCCATTGTGCTGCTCATCCTCAGCAATTGGATAACACGCATATGTTGTCATTATCTGATAAAAACTTCATTGCTGACACGTCGCAAGAGTTTCGAATTGCTCGGTCTGCACGCATTCGGCACTTCCGGTAAACTCTTGGCAGAACTCTGTATAATTGGTTACCTTATCGGTACATGTATAACATACTTCGTGGTTGTCGGCGACCTGGGACCGCAGATAGTTGCCAAGCTCTTTGCGCTAGATATGACGGAACACAATCATCTGCGCTCAATGATCATGTTGGTTGTCACCCTGTGTTGCATTGTGCCACTGGGTATGCTACGCAACGTGGACAGTTTGTCGGCAGTGTGCACAGCTTCCATAGGGTTTTATATCTGCCTTATGCTGAAGATTGTGCTGGAGTCAGAGACGCATATTGTGGCCAACGATTGGACAGAGAAGGTCATCTACTGGGAGCCAGCGGGAGTGCTACAGTGCCTGCCCATCTTCAGCATGGCCTTATCCTGTCAAATGTGAGCTGGATATATGCCAATTATAAATACATATTACTAATTTCCTTATGTAATTACAGGCAACTCTTTGAGGTCTTCGACAGCATCAACAACCAGAGTCTGGAGAAGCTCAACGGCATTGTGCGCAACGCCACATGGATCTGCACCTTTGTTTACATAGCTGTTGGCTTCTTCGGTTATGTCGCCTACTGCACACACAGCTTTTCCGGTAACAGAATAATAACTCGTTGATCTTCTAAGTTAACTAAACACAATTCATTATTAGGCAACATCTTGATGAACTTGTCAACCTCGTTTGGCAGCGACATTATCAAAATTGGATTTGTGCTATCGATTGCATTTAGTTTTCCATTGGTCATATTCCCCTGCAGAGCCAGCATCTACTCCTTGCTGTACAGAAAGGTTAGTGACAGTAATAATAGAAGGTTTAAGGAAATATACAATCATCAATTCTTTTCCTATTCCAGCAAGGACACACGGAGGCCACCAGCTACATCCCCGAGCGACGTTTCCGTCTAATAACACTCTTCATTGTCATCTTCTCACTCTGCGTGGCACTTGTAATACCTTCTGTTGAACTGGTCATTGGCCTGGTTGGATCTACCATTGGCGTGGCTATTTGCATTATGTTTCCTGCCATAAGTTTTCGGAAAATCATTAAGAAAGAGTCCACGGAACGCACTCTGGCACAATTTGTATTCGTCAGCGGTTTCTGCCTGATGATACTGGGCACATACGCAAATCTCAATGCAATCGATGCACAGAGCTCTGGGCCGCAATTCGATGCAGTTCAGATGGTTACACCCCTTTTACCCAACGATAATCCACCACCAGCTGCAAAGCTGGAGTTAAAAGACTCGGAAATATTGAAAAATTTGATAAAGGAACCCAACGGCGAAGCAGCCAAGGAAGTATTAATAGATCTACAAAAGGATATACTGCCTGCACCAAAGGTAGATGTTAAACCTGCCGATAAGCCAGTTATTGTGAGTGCTGTCTCAGAAAACCCACCTATGCCTCCCCTACCCGTTGATGAATCGCACTCCGCGGACGAAAAAGAGGAACCAAAAAAGGCAGAGAATGTGCCAAAAGCAGAAGTAAAAGAGTCCCCACCAATAATCGAGAAGAAAGAAGACTTAAAAGAGACTGTGGTTAAAGTAGAAGAACTGCCTGTGCCAACTGCAATGCCAGCCAAGCCAAAAACCCTTCCAGCAATGAAGGCAGTCGCACAACAAACCATTGATCACGCTGCCATCAAAAAGGAAGAGGAAATAACAGCAGAAGAACAGAAGGACAACAAAGCCAATGCAGATGAACTGCGTGAGACACAGAAAGAGCTAAAAGAGAAGATGCAAATTCTAGAAAGAACTGTCGATGAGCTGAACGAAGAGCTTGCTAAACAGAAGCCACAGGATGAGAATACAATGAAACTATTGGAACGTAGCGTGGATAAGTTATCTGTTCAATTGGCCAGTCAAAACCCAGATAATCCCAAACCTCTGGTGGTAGATGGACTTGCTGAGGCACTCAATAAGATCAAGGAGACTAATCGTCAAGATGAACAGCTGAAGAATGTAGAGGAACCGCCACAAAAGAAGGATCCACTGACGCAACCATTGCCACAGCCACAACCACAACCGAAAGAAGCTAATAAAGTTCTGATGCCTGAACGTAAACCTGTTTCCCTCATGGAAATGTTAACGGAAAATGCGCACGTACGAGAGGAGCAGGAGGCGCATGCCGGAGTCTATGAACCACTCTCCTACAAGACGGGAGAGAAACAAGCAAATGGTACAGCGAATGTGCAATCTCTGGCTCAACGATTGCCATTGCCGTTGGCGCTGCGGGGCAACGTTTCCCGGACAAAAATCAATAGTACCTTAAATGTTGTCGACTTGGCTGCCAACAAGTCCAGCAACTCGGACAATGTTGAGGCTATACGGCGTGAGTTGTTGCAGGTGAAGGAGGCGCAGGGGACGACTGCACAGCCCGTGGTGCGTATTAAACGAGAAGCCGACGAATACGATGACTGTCTTCCAGAGCCCAAATTAAATATAGTGCCGGGTGCTGCAGCCCTGGGCATGCAGTTGGGCAATATGGGTCGGGAATTGAAGTCCGTAACGGATGAAGATGAACAGAACTCAACGACAACGACGGCGAAGCCGACTACGGCGACAGCGGTAACCCCAAAAACACCACGCGATGAAAGCTGAAGCTGCTTTGGACTGAACTACTTCACAAGGACTATATAGTATACCAAAATACCTATATAAAGATATAGTATACACCATACAAAGACAGTTATGAATGCGTGTGATGTTCACGGGGAAAACATGCTTTATGTACATAGAGTTCTAACTTATACCGATAGTAATAACGATAGTAATGTATTAATTGAGTTATGAAAGCAGTCTACTTGAAGTTAACACTTGCGATACTGTAAATAAATCGACTGGAAGATACTCTGTACTAATTTAAATATATATAATTTAACATTTAACCTGTAACCTGTAACCTAACCTGTATGCTCTGAATTCCCTAAGGATTAGGATTTAAGATATTTAGTTATTAACTTTAAGTTCATGTCTCATTGCTTTTTGAAAAAAAACTACCATAGATTAGCTGCATAATCTGTTTAAATGAAAGAAACTCTTTTGAGTGAAGTGCCTCTTTGATTTTGACAAAACAAATAAATAAAATAACAAAAAAACTAAATGAAAATTTGGCCAGCTTTGCATTTGCTGTACGTCCTCAATTATTATTATTTTCTGTCCAAATTGATTATGTACATTTTTAGTGAACGTCTTTAAATGTTACTGTTGCCCAATTACCAAACTGTTGATTGTTAAAGATCGCAACTTGAAGCAATCTATCAACATGTCAATAGTCATCGATGTCGTACAAAAAATTGTTATTCAAAGCGCGTTGGAGATGACCTGTGCAGCGATGGTGAAAGTCTTCAAGAGATGTCGAGTCGTAAGTATTCAAACTTAAATAAATATAATATGAATTGAGTTATAATCAACGCAAGGTCGACACAAAAAGGATTGAATACATCGAAATTTCGGATGTGAATGGTAAGAGTGAAGTTCAATCCCCCCCCTGTGGTGTGTCTGATGACGAAGAGAGATCATCCGAGTCAAATAAAGAGTTGGCAAATGAAGACGACTATCAAAGCGATCATCATCAATCAATAGCCACGTTCGATCTAAATCGCGATGTTAATGAAACGGAAACGGAACTGCAGCATCCGATGTCTACGATAGATATTGCACTTATGAATTGTGGACCCATATTCCCGCCACATACCTCCAGCATGCGACTGGCTAGAAACAGTTACTTCTCATAGAGTTTAAGAGATTAAATAACTTTAATAGAGCAATAGAGCAGATCGAACAAGTTTGGTAACAAATTGAACAATTAACTTAATGGTTAATAAACCAAATTCTTTGTAGCAGCTACCAATGATGCGTGTGTGTAGTTAATAACTTGGATAATTTAGCATAGATTCGTTTAATTGTTGTTTGATAGAGTCGCCTCGACTTATATGTCTGCGCCCAGCGCATGCAGATCAGAGAGCACCTCCAGCACGGCGCCAATGCTCCAGGCCTGTGTGCGGCACGAGTCGTTGCAGTAGCTGCCCTTGTCGTTGGTCAGCTCGGGCAGGCCGCGCCAATGGGATGTCTGCAGCTCGCGCAGATGTGCCTGCAAGATGGCCCACGTCTCGGCAATGGTCTCGTCCAGGTAGCCACACTTTCTGGCGAAAATGAGACGAGCACGCAGATAGAAACCAATGGGCCACACCCATTCAGGTCCCTGATGATAGTTAGCGCCATGGGCGACAGTGCAATCTGTTGAATCATTGGAGTTGTCATAATTGGCTCTGTAGTTCCAGTCATCGGGATCGAGGGTCTTCATGCCCAGTGGACCTAGCAGATATTTCTTTGCCTGCTCCAGTGCACGCCATGCATTCTGTGGATCGCACAGCTCGGAGGCAACTGTCAGTGTGATGGGGAAGTTGCAACGCAGCTGGAAGTCCGTCCAGTCATGTGTGGCGCCATAGCAATCCTTGTAGATGCACTTCTTGTTGGCCACCGAGGTGGTGTCCGTCTCCTTGACGAAGAAATACTTCTCGAAGTTGCTCTGTATGCGATCGGCCCAATCCTTGTAGCTCCACTTGGTCTGCTCGCCCGACGGTCCCTTGCGCTCCACGCCCGAGTATGGAATCACCTGTCGCTCGCTGAGACCTTGCACAAAGCGCAGTACGGCGTACTGCAGGCCAATTAGCTCCACGGCGGAACCATCTCGGGGTGTGCTGGGACGTCCACGATTGCCAGCCTTCTCGGAGGAGCCCATCTTGTCCATCCAGGTGCCGCAATTGGCGCTGTTGCCGCCAAACACGAAGCCCGTATCCGGATGCACGCCAATGTGATTGTTGAAGCCCTGATCCACCATATGCGCATCAATCTCGTGTCCAGCATTACGCTCCCGATACTGCAGGCCCTGGAAATGCACCTGCAGTGCCTCCTGCATGACGTCCAACAGCAGCTGATCAAATGCACCCGCTGCATGGGGCTCTGAGTCATCGTAGGGGAATATACGCGACACCTTGTCCTTAAGTATCTCTGCCCCCTTGGGTGCCTCCTCCACATACTGCTTGATGCTGTACAACCACCACCAGACAGCGTCGCGGCAATTGAAACGTGACTTGGCTCCGTTATCCAATAGATTTGGTATCAATCCGTGACGCAGGCACGCAGCAAAGCCAAGAATGATGAAACGTGTCTCTTGGTAGCGCCCCGTCAACAACATGGTGCCACGCAGTGCGATGAACGTGTCGCGACCCCAGCAGCGCATATACCCTACAACATAAGCGATTAATGAAAGAATGCAGAGCATGTATACGAAGCTGATTACCCGTAGAGAAGTGCGGCAAGCCGGCGGACAACGTGACACATTGCTTGGGCGGCTTGGGTGGTGCCAGAGCCAGACTGAAGCCAGGCAGATTGGCCGATTTGCAGACAGCAAGGAATTGCAGTGTTGACAGCGCCAGCGCTTGGGTAAAGTGATGACCATCACGTATGAAGCTAGAGGAGATTGGTAGTCAATTACTTGAGCTGCAAGTCTAACATGAACTGCTCAACTCCTCACCTGGGCATCAATTGAGTCACCTGTTGGACGAGCACATTGTACACACCACTGACAATGGCATCAAAGTAACAGGGCACGAGGTAGCGTGGTACATTCTTCAGAGGATCAAAGGCAGCCCTAAACCAAGTGGCAAGTGGCTTCAAGTCATCAAAGTTGTGCAGGCGATCGGCAATGTAATCTAAACAGAGAGAGAGAGAGAGAGGGGATTAGGATTTATAATACACCAAAGAGAGAGAGTTCTACTCACCCATCATCCAATTGCCATCACGCAGATTGTTGCACAGTGGATGCCCCAAATCGTCGCGTGGTGATATTTCCGTCAGCAGCGAAACGAATCCTTGCAGACCGCAGTAGACAATGGGTCCAAAGTTGGGTATATCATAGGCAGAGCCACCCAAACCCATATCCCGTTCCTCCTGATCGCAACTGAACAGAGCGCGACTCAATGCAGTCAAATCCAACTTGGACACAATCGCATTCAGCTCTGCAATCTGTTTGCCCTCCGTCTGCAGACGCAGTGAGTTCGTCAGCTCCTGCAGACGAGCGAAACTCTTGCGAGCAGCTGGATGCATGGAGACACGGATGGCAACCACTGTGCCAGGTCGTAGGTTGGTAAAGTTCAGCTGCGTATTGTTGCCATCGACAAAGGAGTTCGTCTCGAACACCTTCGACTTGCTGAGCGGAATGTGCTCCTGCAGAGACAACTCGAACTGGGAGAAACCCTTGAGGACATGTTCATCCTTGGTAAATGGAGCTGGACGATCGTACGGTTTGTCGCTCTTCATTGTCAGATTGGCCTCCAGTATGATCTCATCCAGCACACCCTCGAATCGCAATGGTTTCACATTGGTGGCGCCAGCATTGGGATTGGGATAACTGAAGACGGTGTGTGCCACCAGAATCACAGTCTGATGTGTGCTCGGAGAATGACGTGTGACAGCGACTACATTGGGATCCATTTGATCCACATACACCTGATTGAAACCCTCCTCTGCCAGCTGACCATGCAGTATATTCAAGGCACGCTTTGCTGCCACAATGCCAGTATTGAAATCGACACCCTTGCCCCATTCCTGATACAGACGCTCCTCATCCACCACATGAATCTGCAGAAGAAGTCAAAGTTAGCTTAGGTATTATAATGATACTGCAATGCAACTTACATGATGTGGCACGAGCTCATCGTAGCCACGATTGCTGCCCGTGGCACAGCAGGCCATGGCAACCAGTGCCGCGGAGGGCAGCAGATCGTAGACAGTGCGTTTCTCCACTGGCGATGGATTGTCGTGCGTTAGATCCATGAAGAGCGCATGCGATACAATTGATGCCACATCACGTTGGGGATTGGCATAGAAACCGCCAACAGGCGTGCCACCATAACGATACACTAGACGTCCCTGCTCGTGGGAATCCCAGGCAGAGAGAGCCTCACGGATGAGGGAAGTGATGCCCAAGCGATTGACGAACACATTGTCGGTGCCATCCGAATTGGTGAACAGCTCAGCCACAACATACAACTCCGGATTGATCTTACGCGCGGCATCAAGTAGATACTCTGCAACATGCAATGGCGTGGAGTGACAATTGTCCAGTCGGACACCGTCGAAGATGCGCGCTGTGATCTCCACATATTCCGTCATGTGTTTCCACAAGTAGGGACTGTCCTCGGGCCGTTTGCCAAAGCGCAGCTTGACGCTGTCGCCCCACGAGATGAGCTCACGCTTCAGATAGACATTGCCACGACCAGGTTGCTGCTCGGCAAAGTCCAACAAGGGATCACTGGAGCCCATGACCCAACCATTGTGGGCCATAAAGAACTCTCCACCCTTGCCATACATATCCGCCTCGATCTCCTGCAGTGTCTTGCCCTCGGTGCCGGTGTGGGTGAAGTAACACATGAACACGGAATGCTTCTCGGATATCTCCTTGACATGTGGCCCATCTCCCTGCACTCTCTCATAGCGCACTCCAGCCAAGACATTGTCTATGGCGTAGTTAAGCATGCCCTGCACCTCAGCACGCACACGTTCATTGAGTGCGTCGAGATGTTGACGCAATGTCTCGGCACATTTACGGAAACGCGCCTCCTCATCGAAGCAGTCGCCATGGAAAGCATTAAAGATCTCCAATGCCAGTTCGAAATCAATGGTGCTAGCCAAGCGTCGATATGCCGGGTCCTGTATCAGTTGAATCTCCTCGAAGCGTGCCGTCTTTGTCACATTCTTCGGGGGCTCACGGGTGCGCACCTGCACCATGAACTCGTTCACATACCTCATGGCATCGCACTGATACAGTTCGTGTATATTGACCTTGGATAGATAAGTCGTGTGCAATTGGTACTTTAAAGCTTCCAAATGGCATTCCTGCTCGATGACCTGTGGCACTCCCACATGCTCCAAGCTGCCCGAGGCAATATCAGCACCACATTGCGCCAGAGTTGCATCCCACAGGAAGGCGGGACGCAGGTAGGGGCAAGTGGCGCATGAATATGTTGCATCCGGATGCTTTAGCAGCCACTCCGACTCGTTGGCAGTGTGATTCAGCACAATATCGCAAATGGAGGCTACCTAAAGAGGAAGAAGAGATCAGAGATTAACAGTAGAACGAATCATATACTTCAATTCTACTTACCCCCCACTCCTGACGGCATTTCTTGATCACCTTCTCCACATCGTCGAACGTAATCTTGTCGCCCTTCTTGGCAGCGAAATGAGAATTAACCCTGAGTTGATCCCGCAACGAGTAACCCGATCGGGAGCCTCCCAGCTCCTGTATGGGTGTAAAATGTATGACATTGTAGCCCGACTCCTTGGCCACGCGCAGCTTGGCTTCCCACGTATTCAACGGTCCGAGCAGCTTGCTCATCACTGTCTGACAGCGCACAGAGTTCAATGGAATGATCTTCTGTGCCCCAGGTGGACCCACATGCAGCGTAGGCTCCACTTGCACATACAGTGCACCATCTGGTGGCGCATTCACATTGGCCTCACTGCCAGAAGAGATTAGAGAGACAAATTAGACTGAGAATTCTCTACTATAAATTCATGTACACTCACCGATCGGCATAGCTGAAGTAGAAGCGATATGTGCCGGACAATTTCAACTGCAGCACACTATAGATATCTGTATCGACCACATGCACCTCCGGATGCTCTGGATTAGTCAAGGCTTTGCCATCCTTCAGCTGCCAGCCCAGCACACGATATTCAGTGCGCACAAACTTCTTTCCCTCCGCGGGATAATTGGTCAGCAAGAGTATCTTGCGACCCAACAGCGACACATCCGGATGTATGCAGAGCTTGGAGTTCCGCTTCAGACGGTACAGCACATGCTCAGCATTTTGGCCCTCAGCAATGGGTATGCTGTGCGAGTCCGTATCCTTGCTCATGGTCAAAATCTATAAAGAATAAAGAACACATTCCCTCTAGGCTATAAAACACAGTTAGCTACATACAAATATACATATAGAGAGAGACAATACATATGTATACATAGATGATCACACAGATATGCAATGCAAGTAAATATATATATATATATATAAAGCTTTGCCTCGCGGCAATCAATTCGTTTCGATTCGTTTCAATTCAATTCGTTCTCAATGTCACCCCAATAAAAAATAAAACAAACTATTTCTCAGCTACATAGCGAATGATCTGTTCTTCAATTAATTGTTATGTTATATGAAATTAATGAAGAACATTTTTAAAACACTTTGAAAGTTTAAAGAGCAACTGTAACTATACTAAATCTTTAATGCAGTTCTTTGTTAAGTTTTAGTAGTGTTTAAAGCACCATATTTTGCAATAGAAACATTTAACTTATAAGTTTCAAACTTTCCCTTAGTTAATTAACAAGTTTTAAACTGTTTTAGCTAGTGCAGTTTGTTTAAAGTCATTTAATTTGTAGTTTTTTTTAAAGTGTGTGAACTGTACTAATTAAAAATGGGGAATTACTTTTGAAAATTTATGATGTTGAAACAAATGTTCCTGTTTAAGAATAAATAATCTATTTTTGTTGCTGTTTTTTGAGGCCTTAAGGGAAATTAACTGCTAATTTAAATAAGTTATATATTAAGACGAGTTCTTTAGGGTTTTTATACGTTCTTTATGTTATAATATGTATATTTACTGTCTCCTCTATCATATAATGACATATTTTAGAGCTCTGTTTAGTCCTTATTGTGAGGTATATATTAAAAAAAACTATATCTACTTTATCAAGCACTTTAGTTCAAGTTTTAACTGTCTTATAGGCATAATAGCTGCAATTTAAGGACACTTTTTCCTTGCTTGCATAAGTAGCTAAGGGCGCCAGTCTAATTATAACTCAAGATTGGGTTGAGCGATTACACGCAGAGTCGACATAACATAGTAGGGTACACACACACACACAAACACACAGACACACAGACACTATAGGCAGAGACTTACACACACACGCAAGTAATCAGTTACAACACCACAGTAGAAGTAGAGAATAGAGCTTAATCGATTTCCGAATATATATATAGAGTATAGAGTATATATATATATATATATATATTGGAATATAGTTAATTAGAACACGAGGAGCACACGGCACAGACTGAAGCTGTCGCTAGACATAGCGAGCACCTTTTTATTAGGTCGGTGGGTTCAGTCTGTGCTATGCTTTTCCCACACAATCACAATCACATTGCACACACACACACACACAGACACAGATCTATATGCAGTACATGTGTGTGTGTGTGTGTGTGCATATTTACTACATAATTTTGTTCAATATATTTTTTTTCTTTCCATATTACAATCAGTGATTGTGATCATACCTCACTGTGGCGTTTTTGTACTGATTTGTTGCGGGTGCTGTTGCTGCGACTGCGACTGTTGCTGCTTCTGCTGTTGCTGCTGCTTTTGCTGCTGCCTGCATTTCCCATAACTGCTGTGGCATTTATAATATTCCTATTATCACAACTAATCTGCAAACACTCTTTGTCTGTTTCTTCTTCTCTGCCGGCTGCTTCTTCTTCTCCTTCACGAGCATTCGCACCCAAACCCCGTTGCACTTGTTGTTGTTGTGGCTCATCAGTATTAGTTACATTTTCATGGTACTGGAGTAGCCAGCGCACTACCTGATAGCCCATCAGGATATGGATCAGCGTTTGCCAGGCGGCCCTTATGCTCCCGCACAGGAAGTTGATACCCTCGGCTAACATTCTTGAATGACGCTTTATCCGAAACTCGAGCTGCAATTTCAAGTGTTATTTTATACTCTTCTTTCCCTTTCTTTCTCTTTCTCTCTTTGCTGTGCCGGCACAGCTGCTGCGGGTTAATAAGCCCCGGCGCCAGTTAAGCAACTGCCGAGCATTAATTTAGAATATGTATATAATAACAACAATATGTGATGGAATTGAAATTAAACTAAGAAAACAAGTGTGAAATACTAAGTGAGCTTAGTAAATAACCTAAGCCAAGTACGGTGTCTGTGTATGTGTGTGTTTGTGTGTATTAACATGCTTAAGCTTTGGCGCCCATTGAATTTCGCTTCGGTTCAATTCGCTGAAGCTTTTCGGTGCACTGATTGCATGCAAAGCTTACGTGCTGCAGTATTAAAGGTCGTTAGATAATACCGATTCGAAATCGCCGTTGCATTGATAACCGATCTATGAATTACACATGGGATTAACCAATTCTAGCGATAAATGTTGCAATTATCGCTTTTTTATCGATTATCATTATACTTCCTTCATCCATTTCACTCCCTTTCCAACGATAATCATTTTAATCCCTTCACTCGCGCACAATTTCCCTTCAAAAAAGTCTTTTATGATTGGCAATAATTACATGCAAAGCCTACGTGCTGCAGTAATAAAGGTCGTTAGACCGTTGCAGTGCTAACTGATCTATGAATTACACATTGGATTAACCAAACCTAATAACAAATGTTAAAATTTTCACTTAATTGATAACCATTCATTTACCCTCGCACAATTTCCCTTTCATAAAAGTCCTTTATGGTATTTCGTGTCGGTTGGCAATGTTTGCAAATTTGCCGTTTGATTATGACTTGCAATAAAAATGTGCCGAAAATGCGGTTGGCTTTTTTTGTTTAAACATTTCAAGACCAATTCGAGGTAAACAGTTTAAATAGTTTAAAATTAGACACTCGTTCATGGCGCGTCCATTGACCTACATACTTATCTACAGACACATACATACATAATTATGTACATATGTTCATAACTGCGAAATAATAAACATAATTTCACGGCTTTCTCGCTCTATTTATGCGTAAATCTTAAGATAAAACCACATATTCGTATTTTTACATTTATTTATGCTTTGATTTTATAAAACACTTAGATAATCTGGCGCTCTGCTGGCACTCGCATGCTATTTGGATCAAAATGTGCGCACAATTTCATAAACTATTAAATATTTTCTATATCTTTTGCAATATTTTTATTGCATAATGCTTTTGTGGGACACTAACTATTTTATACAATTTTTTTCTCTTATTATTCACCAATAACTGCGATTTGCAGCTGAATTAAACTTTACCATCGAATAAATTCGTCAATTCTTCTTTTTTATTGAGCTCAAGGTGACCTTTCAAGTTTTCGTGCGCGCCTGATCAGCTGTTGCCGCACGAGAATGTGTCGCACCCTCGGCTGGTTGTAAACAAAAATCAGCTGGTTCAATTCGTGTGTTTTCTTTCTAGTGTGTACACACACAAGGTGGTTGTAAGTGTGCGTATGTTATATTGGATATACATATATGTATGGGAGTAAATTGTTGATTTACATATGGCACGACAGGGCGTAGTAATTGCATATGAATGTTGACACGTCACATACATATTTTTGTACATACTTCTTTTATTTATTTATTGTACACACTTTAACGTATTTTACGTTATTTACTTACATTGCTTTTACTCATGTTTATTTTGGCAACTACCAATAAGGTATATCTTGGCACTTAGTAATCAAATATCTCTTTCACACATTTTTAAGAACGGCGTTTTATCAATTAACATATTGTTTACGGTTATTGCTGCGCTGAAGCGACAAATAGTTAGTGAAAACATTTTGCAGAAGCAGCACAACACAAACAATACAAGCAGCAGCACAAGAACAAAATGCCTTTTCGATATCGATAACTATCTACTTAATGAGCTAGTTCCACACCATTACGCAACGTAACCAATTGGCATCACGTAGACCAGTTTCGCTAACGTAAGGCAGTTTGCAGTTACAAATTTGGTTTATTTAAATGAAAAACATGAGTTTTGTGAAAAATATATATTTAATTTAAAGTTTATTGAATTCTTTATAAATATATATATATATATGTGGTATATAGTTTGTGAGCTTTTGTTTGTAAAGCAATTTATTAAATATAATTGTCTTAGTTGTCATGTGCATACTCCTTTATACGCACAGTATGCACATTAAATTCACATTAATAGTATAGTAAATGTACATGTGTTTCAACAATTAATTCGCTAACAACAATATCAACTTATTACACGAACACACGAACTAAGTACAGCCTAATTTGTAACTTAATTTGTAACTGGCACTAAGTAAAAAGCACATATTGAATTTGTTTTCCTCTCTCTTCTCTCTCTCTCTTTTTTTTCTCTTATCATTTGCGCACAGTAAATACCAGAGGCGCCGACTCATCCTCCTGCTGCTCGAGCAGGGTGGTACGTAGGGCGCGTACTATGGTGGCATGTTGCTGCTGTGCCTCAATGTCCTCGTACTCAATGGATGAGGAGCGCAGCAGCTGAAATTGCGAGGTTGAATCGTTTTTGGTGATGATCAGCGAAGCG
This sequence comes from Zaprionus camerounensis, assembly GCA_018904165.1. Taxonomy (NCBI): domain Eukaryota; kingdom Metazoa; phylum Arthropoda; class Insecta; order Diptera; family Drosophilidae; genus Zaprionus; species Zaprionus camerounensis. The sequence goes on from JAEIFS010000037.1 coordinate 2,964,382, forward strand.
GGACGGGGACCTGGAAGGGAGAGAGAGAGAGGGAGAGTATAAGTAAAGCGACTTTCATTCAGGTTCAAAGTTCACACTCACCTGCTGGTGGTTTGGTTGTCAGCCGCGCCCCTTTGCTGCTGCTGGCAGCCTCTGAGATGTATTCCACATTTGGTTGCATTTTGGCATTGTTGTTGTTGTTGTTATTATTATTGATGTTAAGGCTGGCCAGATTGGACCCACTTGGAGTCGGTTTGATCGATACACGTTTCTCCGACTTGACGCTACCCTGTTGCTTCAGTATAGAATCGCGACGCTGCTGCATTGGCGAACCAGAAGTAAGTAGATTCGGTGTAAACAAGGCGCCCGCGCTGGACAGATCGAGTTCTAGAAGATCAGATAAAGCACAGTCAATACACAATATAATATACAAAGCCAGGCTCAAGCACACATAAAAGAAAAACACAGAGATATATAGTAAATCGTTTGCGCAGAGATTCATTCCTTCGTTGATGGCCGAGTTCCATTGCGAGTTTGTTTCAGGTTGAGGTTTTTTGTTGAACTTACATTAAAATTATTTACAATTACCCAACACAATAGATTGTTTATAATTATTTACAGTCTAAACTTAAAGTGCACTGGGGGAAAACATGCAAATTTAAGTGTGTGTATGTGTGTGTGTTAAACATAAAATGTCTTATATAGTAAGAAAGCCATAACCAGTTTGCCCAAAGAGTTCCAGCACAAAAAGCAGTTAAAACAAACGAAATTTGTTATTCAATAGAAACTACAATAAAATGCAATATTCAAGAGTTTATGCTCGCATTGGATTATTTATTTTATTCACCATCCTTATAAAGTGTATGATTAGCTTCCTTTTTTTGAAAGCAGCATTAGAATTGGTTTAGTTTGGCTTGGGTTAGCTTCGTTAGTTGCCGTTACCAACTTAAGAACTAATTTAAATGAACGTGCAGTCGTCGTTTTCTATGTTTAAATACATAAATAATACATTAAAAATGAGCCAGCGCACATGTCTATTTTCATATAGATTTAGCAACTAAATCATAAATCCAATCAAAATCTGTTTAAACAGCATTTAAACAAGTTTCTATGGCACAAAGCGTTTGTTAAAATGGCACAGATATAGTCGATTATGCAGCTAAACTTACAATATATTAACTAAATCTAAACCTGAAGTTTAAGTTTAAGTACTAACGTTATGAATACAGTTTAATATACTTAATATATATTAGCATGCATTATTATATCATAATATCTTCGATATCTTCTTCTTGTTTCGTTGGAAGCTCGTTATTCTTTTAATACAGATATGTGTTAGTTGGGTATACAGTTAGTTATTTGATATAGTTAGCTAGTATTGGTTCTATAGCTTGGTGTCGTCGTAGACGCTATCACTGTTGGGCACCACCACCACCGTGGGCACTGTGGACGGTGTCATGGGCTCGATCAGCAGCTCATCGGCTATGGAATTGGGACGTGTGAGCCGTGCACCATAATATGTGTTACTACCACCACCAGCATAACTACCCCCATAGCCCCCGCCCCCAGCACCAACACTTATCAAATCAACAGTTGAGCCGTTGTTACCCATCATGCCCCCAACGGCGCCGGCGTTCAGACTCTGCAGCGAATGCGAGCTGGCGCTGCGATTGTAAACTTTATTTAAATATTTATGTTGTTGCTCCTGCTGCTGTTGCTGTTGCTGCTGTTGTTGTTGTTGTTGTTGCTGTGCTTCACTGTTGTTGTTGTTATTATTGTTGCTGTTGCCATTGTTGTTATTGTTGTTGTACTGCAACAAATGCTGCATTCGCTGCTCATCAGCAGGCGAACCAAACTCGGATGTCTCGCATATAGGTGCTAATTGCAGCTGCGATGCTGCAGCTAACATCTCACCTGTGGGCAAACCGGACGGACTGGGCCGTTCACTGCTGGCCACATCCTCGAAGGCCTCCTCGTTCAGTGTCTGCAAGGCGCCGCATATCATCTGCTCCTCCAGCGTGACCTGCACACAAGCAACAAGAATGCATAGATATAATAAAAGATACAGATAGTGCTTTAATAAATACTTGAAATTAATAAATAAATTCAGCTCGTGCTAGATACAAACTCTGATAACAGAGTAAGGTCGACTGTATATATAATTAAAAGATATGCAAGTGCACAAGGCAGCAAAGTCTATGGAAGTTTTACCTGTAGATACTCATAGTCATGGATTTTTGACTATTTACGAAAGCATTGTACAAAGATAAGTTAACATATTGAGTTAGATTAAAGATCTAGCTTCTATTGACCCTAATACGCTTACCTGTTTCTCCATATGACTGACAGAGTTGCGACGTGACAGCGATGGTGCTGGCAATGCATCTGGCACATCCCGCAGCGCAGTTGCACTCGTTGGCGTCTCTGTTATGGCAGGCTGTGGGCGATTCTTGCGTGGCAAACGATCCACATCACGCAGCGTATTGATCAGCAAACGGAACAGCTCCCAGTGACCAAAACTGAGACCAAGTACCTGTTGAGAGAGGGAGAGAATGTGTTAAATTTAACTTTGCATATGCTAAACATCTCCAGCTAACCGTTTTGAGATCCGACAACTCGCAGTGCTTGAGCACACGTCCATTGATGGCATTATCACGCAGCACAGGCGCCAATTTGGCTAGTGTTGGCTTGAGATCCTCAATGCGTTCCAGCAGACTAATGACGCCTTCGACTGTGAGATCTGTGAGTCTGGTTTGTAGTATGTCATCCTGTGGAAGGAGTTAAGAATGAAAGGAAATTGAATAAGGTATAAAGTAATGTGTATACAGTATATATAGCACATAAAGTAGGGTATATATAAAGTATATATTGTATCTATGACTACTCACGCCAAATGAATCACTCGGCGAAGGTAGCAACGGCGCTGTGGGCTCCAGTGCGCCCACATTGCGCACACGCAGCTCGTTGGCCACAAACTCGTTCTGCAGCATTTGATAAGGCGGATAGATCTGTGGCGAAGGCACATACGTTGTGGGCGCTGGCTGTGCACGCATGCTGTGCGATACGCTGGGGCGTGTTTGCAGCACCAGAGAACCTTCATCCTCAATGACTTGTTGATCCTCTGTGCAAAGAAAGAAAGGCAATATAAATAAACTACACAAACTCAAAGTAATTGCCTTGCTTACCCTTGAGCACCTTGCGCAGATACGGATCGAGGTTGATGGTAAAGGGCAAAAAGATGCGCAAGTCTGCGACAAGTAAATCAGATTTATGCAGCTGCAAGAAGGCCTCCAGTTTGCGCTCATCGCGATCCAGTTCCAGCAGCGGTGCAGCCTCGCGCAGGCAGGCGAGCTTGGGGCGCACTCTGAGAAAGAAGGGGAACATGATTCAGTTAAAGAGTTCAGGCAAAGTTGCAATCCCTTCTCACTTCTCGTAGACACTCTGCAGCGAGATGTTCTCATCCGCATTGGTGTCCATGTACTGATCATGATGCAGCACAATCATGCTGGCACGCAGCGGCCACTGCTCAGTGAGATTGATCCATGAACTTAGACGATACCAGCTGAAGTCGATTTGGAATGCTTTCAGCAGGCGCACAGTAATGTAGATGACATTCATGAGACGCCGCATGCTGCGAGGATTCACATCGCTGAAGTAATCGTCGGTGAGCACAATGCGCGACAGATCAATCACGCCCTGTTGATTCTGTCCCAATCGATGCAGATTAGAGCCAATGGAACTGGCCACAGACTCCGAGAGACGCAACTTCTTGCCACCACCGCCGCCACGTGGCGGTGCTCGCAACTTCTCCTGGCTGGACATAATCTCAGAGGCATTAGAGAGACGTCGCGCCGACACTGAATGCCCCAACGTGGGTCCATCATCCAGTTGATAGTCGGTGCCGCTGCGCTTGAACAGCAACGCTGTCATCTGCGCCCGCTGCACCTTGCGCAGTCCAGAGTTCTGCAAGTACACAGGCAAGTGCACCAAGTTGCGCAGGAAGTCGTGACCTCCAATGCCGCCCTCGGTGAACAGGCGACGACTGTTCGCCTCCGCTGCCTTGGCAATCACATGCGGATCCACTGAGATGAGCAGCACAAAGGGACGATTGGGTGCAGAGAGCAATGTTTGCACAGCATTCAGCAAGGTCAATATACGTTCCGTATCACAGGAGTCCAGTGCATCAATGACTCCCACAAGACGACTCTGTTGATTGGTAAACGCATCCAGACACTTAACCATATCCGTGAGCACAGCAACCTCAGCACCGAGCATTGTCAGCGGAGCATTCTCATTGGAGCGCACAGCGCGCTTCAGTTGTCGCTTGTGTGAGATGAAGAGTGAACCAAAGACCTTGGCCAGCACATGCAGATGGGTGCAGATGAGTGTCACCAGCACGCCAGCAATTACATAGATGGCCACCAGTATTTGCTCCCTCTCCGAGGCATTGGCATGCGTGAAGTAGGCCACAATCAGAGATATACCCGCCAACAGCGTGATCAGACCGAACTCGAAGAGCAGCACCAAAGGCAGACAGCACATGCGACGCCAGCGCCAGCCCACATCCAGTTTCAGGCACTTGGGACGAAAGGCACGATACAGTCTTGTGGCCAGCCAGCCATAGTGTGACTCTGTGGAGCAAGGGAAAAGAGATTAGATAGGGATTGACAGGGGATTTCTTTAATTCAGCTTACCTATGGCATCCAGCAGCGCCGCCAGCATATGCGCCACAGCACCATCTCCTGTAGGTGATGCGCTGCTGGCCTCAGCAAAGTGAAACCTTACGGGCTTGGGATGTGAGTCTGCTTGTGGTCCAGGTGGATGACAGAATGTCACTTGCAGTATGAGACGCAGACGGGTAATACGCTTCTCCAGGCCATGCAGCACAGAGTAGGCCCACATCATGTCCATTTGATAATTGAAGTACTTCGTGGCTGCCAGCAGCAAATAGGCAAGCAGCAGGAACAGCGTTGCAGCCAGTGAGCCCCAGAGAGCTGACCAGCTGGCCAGGCCCACGATGGTGCCAATGAGCAGCGATATATGCAGGCAGACGATAAAGAGTAATCCACTGGTCTTCGTAGGTGGCTCAGCCCATTGGCGGGCAAAGTTATTCATCTCCTCGCGCAGTTTGTTGAGCAGGAAACTCTTGCCACTGCCCCACTTGGCATACAGACCCACAGTAATGGGCGTGGTCAGTGTGGGCTCACTGAGCACATCTGCCAGTGCCGAGGAATACAACTCATAGCCCAGCATGCCCTCCGAGTCTTCGTTCGTATTCAGTCGTCGTGCACCAAACACCTGACCGAGTATTGTCTTCTGATGCAGTGAGTCGATGTTGTAGGGCGTCTCGCCCGCCTTGTTGGCACGATACAGCAGCTGACTGTGCTTCGGATTGCGCAGCAGTGCCTCGACAATTGCCTTGGAACGGGCACGCATGGCAATGTGCAGGCAGGTGTCGCCACGCTTATCGCTGGCCGTCACCTTGGCCTTGCGGTCGAGCAGCATGTGGACAATCTCCAGATTGCGGTTGCGCACAGCACGCAGCAGCGGTGTATCGCCGTCCTTGGTGGATGATTCCAGGTCGGGATTGGTTGAGAGCAACAGCTTAACAATTTGCATGTGACCCTTCTCGACAGCAGTATAGATTGCCGTCTTGCGATCCTTGCCTTGTATATCCACATCCGCATGCTTCTTCAGCAGCGCCTCAACCACAGTGCGATGTCCTCCCTTCACGGCATGAATCAGTGGCGTATCCCCACCACGATCTTGTATATTGATATAGGCACCAGCAGCAATGAGGGCAGCAGCAATATCCTGGAATCCCTCACGACTGGCTATGCACAGCGCCGTCATGCCATCCTTGTCCAGCGCATTCACATTCGGTTTCTTTTCCAACAGCGAACTAACGCAATCTGTGTGTCCACCGGCAGCTGCCACCAGTAGAGGTGTCCACGAGTACATGCCGGCAGTGTCCACATTGGCCCCAGCTTTGAGCAGTGTATCCACAATCTCAACATTGCCACGTCGACAGGCCCAGACCAGGGCAGTCGTGCCGTATTTATCGCCCACATTCACCTTGGCACCACGTTGCACCAGCAGCTCCACAATGTCCTTGAAGCCACGTCCGGCAGCCCAGAGTAGAGCACCCAAATGGTAATTGCCATGTGCATTGCCATCTGCGCCCTTGTCGAGCAGCAGACGCACCAGATCTGTGTGACCACGATACGATGCCCACATCAATGAAGTCCAACCGCCCTGTGTGGATGAGGAGCATTTATGAATCCCTTGAAGAATCGATCAGTCTCTCATTGCCTTACCATGTCACGATGTTCTACGTCTGCACCATGATCCAGCAGCAGTTGCACTACATCCAAGTGGCCATTGCGTGTCGCACAGAGCAACGCTGTCCAGTTGTCCAGATCCTCAGCCTGAACATCGGCACCACGAGACAGGAACTCACGTACAAATGCAGTCAGACCGCGTCCGGCAACGACCATAAGAACCGTTGTAGCATTCTAGAGAGAGAGGGTAGGCATGAGATAATGAATATATCGATATCATTATCGATAACATTATCGATAACAATGACAATATAATATGCCGATAACATTATCAATAGCATTGGCGATAACATTATCGATAACATTGTCAATAACATTATCGATATAATTATTGATAACATTATCGATATCATTGCTGAAAATATTATCGATATCATTACCGATAACATTGTCGATAATAATGTCAATTGCATTGTCTTTAATATTATCGATATAATTATCGATATAATCAGCCGCATAATAACATTATCGATATCGATTACATTATTGATAAATACATCGATAACATTGTCGATAACATTATCGATAATAGCATTGTCGAATGCATTGTCGATAATATTATAGATATATTTGTCCATATAAAACATTGTTAATTAAATTATCAATATATGTAGATAATATTACCGATATTCTGTTAATCTTAAGTTTCACTTACCTCATCGCGATCATCGATGGTTAGATGACGACTATCAAGTATAGCGCGTAGACCGGAAATATCATTGTTATCGATATACTGCAGCAATGCGCGATGTCCGAGCGAACCCATCGATTCTCCGTATCGATTTATGTTCTAAATTGAAAAAGAGAGGCAGAGAGAAGATATTGATCAAGCAACAATTTCCAATATGTATCGATTAATTGAATACATCATGCAATTCAAGTAACAGAGTCAAAGGGAGGGTTGGGGGTACTTTTTATTGGTTTAAGTAACATTGCAACACATTTTAATTAAAAAGTATATCGAGAACAACAAGTTATTTGAATTTATATCAAATGTTACATGCATAGGAACTTTCTTGTTCGATAAATGAAATCAATAACGAATCAAGAGACCAGGGAAATATCACGGGGAATTCTGTTAATAAAAGTATAGGAGATAATTTGGTTGTTGGTGCTGGGGGAGGGTAGATTATTATATTAAATATAACAGTATAACATCAAATTAGACAGCTTCAGCGCACTTTCACTGTCTGCATTATGTTAAAAGGCTAAGCTTTAACTACTCAGCAATGTTAAGTCAATGTTAACAGTGTTGTGTAATAATGTTAACATTTGTATAGTAAACAATATCGAGCTCACTTTCTCGTAACCTTAACCTTAACTCGTATGTACACTGTAGGAAAGGAAAGTATGATATTACGATGACGACATAACATTATAATACGATAAATATAAACTCTGATACATATCGGGTACGATATGCGTTTCACACAATTCGATAGCCCTTTCGTCAGAATTAATTGGGATTTTACAACCTCCCACTAGGCAAGAGAGCATATAAAACCCAATTCTGATTATATGAAATGAATGCACGACACAAATTGATAAGACACTTCTCGTGTATAAGTCCAGTAAAATGTGATATCGGGTTCACTCGGTATGGCTAACTTTGCCTGTCAAAAGAGGTATATGTCATGTCGAATATTTATAAGTCGGACGTAGACAGCTAGCTGTCAGAATCTAATGCCATCCGCAGAAATACCAATGTGATAGTGGCGCCTAATAAATCGCAAAAGAAGCAAATGAACAAGGGGAAAAGTACTATACAGATTCGTCAGATAGTCCCAGTTCCAAAGACTTCTATGATAAGGCCATAAAGATTAGTATATTTGCCCTTTTAAAATTAGCTTCCTCTCACGTTTTGCAGTGGCTTAGGTGGCACATACGTATGCAAAAAGAAAATATATACAATATTGTCTGTCAAGTGTCAAGAGGAATTCTCCAAGAAGCAGTGAATCAACACAGGAACCTAACTGAGATTCCACACTTGAAGAGAGTTCAATTTTGTACTCTTAACTAAAGCGAAACTGATTTCACTATATACATTTGAAGGCGTGAAATTGTTGTTTATAAATAATAATTTGTTTGTAAATAGTCTACAGTTAAGTGGAGGTGCGAGTGATAACCTATAGATCTGTATCTGTATCGGTTTGTAAGTGCTAAAACGCATTTGGGCTTTAATTCAAGGCGGTACTTCAAGTGGTAAACAACTTTTAAGTAGAGCTGACGCATTGCCGACGATTCTTCTTCCTTAAACTTGAGCTACTTATGCTGAGTTTTCTTTCCCCCACTTAGAAACACTGACGTCTTTAAACTGGTTCGATATTGAAATGTTAACCAAGTTTGCGGTATCCTAACCAAATTTGGTCAGCAGAAAATTTTTAAAAATATCTTTCCGGTAGTTGTTGAACAACCAAAATAAGTCTCTGTCAATTATTTTAATTTATTTTCAGCACTTTACACTTTTGGCAAGACTTAATTAGCAGATCTGATATATATTATGCTATAAAACAGCATAAACTGCAATACTAAACCTTTTTTATCACAGATTATCAATAGATTTACTAACACTTTTTGATTTCTTCTTGGAGGGAGATCGCAAATTCTGTAGATTTAAGCGCGAAGCGCTCAGTATGAGCTCGTCTAGACTTTTGGATAGTTTCATTTTGTCGGCTGCTGCACTGCACCACAAAGTTGTAGTTAAACAATTGTAAATTAAGTGTTGAATTAAAAAGTCGCCCACATGATTTACAAGACTTGGACGAGAGTAAATAAGACTCAACTAGATAGAGTCGCGAAACGAGAGCAAAGCGGCGCGCGCGTGCCTTCTTAATTAAATTAAGTAAATTGCATTTCGATTTGTCCACATTGCTTGGGGTTTAATTTAGTTATTTATTTCTGTGTAGCTTTCTTATTAAAGGTGTCTTTCTTGTTAAAGGTGTCTTTATTTTTTTTGTTAAACCGCGTTAAAGAATGCTACTGCGCGCCACGACGGATTGTCCGTGAATGAAAACAGCAGCCGCATTTGGATGTACGCTTTAGTTAGACTGAGTCTGAATGACTCGCTGACGGGTTGCTCGGTTGGTTAGTTGCCTGGTATCGGCGGGTATCGCATGACGCGTTGTCAACGTTATCACAACACACAGAGAGAGACAGTCGGACGGGTGCGAATTATTAAAGCTCACGCAAAAACGGAAAACGTAAAACAAAAAAAGAAACAACTTGAAACTCGACACTGATTACCAACTGCGAAGCATAAATATAACTACAGATGTAATGTGGATAAGTCGCAGATACGCAGCTAGAGATACACCAAACTGCACTGCACTGCACACATGCAGCAGATACATCCGCGGGCGCGACTTTAAAATGCTGTAATTTGCTTTCGGAACTCGAAACGTGTTTTCGGCCAATTTACTGACACACAACGCAGCGGGGGAACGGTAAGGTACGGTGGGGGGAGGTTTGCCTGAGAGCTGGCCTAAGTTTTTCTTAGCACAAATGCATTTTCCGCGCACGCTCTCGCCGTGAACACGCACCGCCAGCGACTGATTCGAGCAGCCGAACTAAACCAAACTGACCAAAGTGACCAATGACCAACACCAATGGCCAATAAACAATTCTGTCTGTCTCTCTGTCTGTCTGTCTGCCTCTCTGTATGTCTGTCTGTCTGTCTATCTGTCTGCCTCTCAGTCTGTCCGCGCTTTTTGCTGGTATTCTACAGCTCTACACTGTCGTGCAGAATAAGTTTCACTGGCATAAGGCCAGCTGCAGCAGTTAGTAACCTTAACTAAGTGTAATTGTTAATTGTTAATTGATTAACAATACAATACACTCTCCCCCCAACTGTCTGTCCATTAGCTAATTAAAAAGGGAGAAACACTTGAGGTAAACTAGATAACTTGTGTACAGTGTAACGCGAGCTGTAGAATAACTTAAAGTAAGTAAGCTTCTTTGTAAATTTACATAATTGCTGCAACTCTGACTAAGTAAAGTTCCTGTTAGTGCCGAAGTTAAAAAGGGGATTCTTATATCGAAACGTATTGAGGTTAAGCCTTCAAAATATTACAAAATTTCTGCAAATAAACATTTGCTTATATCGATTAAAACATCATCATTTGAGCAGCTGTTTGCACTAACTAACTTTGCATATATACAAAGTATACATAGATTCCATTATAAGGTATTGGTATTTCAAAGAATAATAACTCTTATAGCCTTGTCAACTTGCGGTAATACATTATTGTCTTTTGACTTGCGGCAATCCTTAAACTTGTATTACTTCTGCCTCCCTCTCTCCCTAACCGACACTGACAGACAGTTATCGATAACATTTGGACATTCCCCATAAGCGATTGCCCAATACCAAGCAAGTTGATTCTGTGTTGTGCGGGTGTTCGTTCAAGTGCTTGAACTGCGTGCTATAGACATTAAGTACTTACACCCCATGGAGGGTAGCTTAAAGTAAAGTTATCTTTATCGGTTACGTGACACTGAACTTGTTTTAGTCTTATTCTGTTTTCTTTTCGCATCTCGTTCTCATTTTGCGTGCACGCGGCACTCAAGATATTCACTCGAGTGAAATTTTACAAGCATTAAGTGCGCTTAATAGTCCTGAGTGGGGGGAGAAAACAAATACCATACATATATATGTATATAGTACATAACTTTAAAGGTCATCTGCAAGGTGGACAATTGGTAAAGAAGAGAGAAATGTAAGCCGAACCATAATTAATTATAATAGGTTCATGCTTAATTATAATCCATATACCATATATCTTATTTAAAGTGTGATTTTTTAGCTATTATCTTTTTGGCAACATTGGTTTCAACAGCTGACGCACGTTTCGTGTTTTATTTCACTCTCAAACATGTTCAGTCTGGTCTATAATTTAACCATGAATCGTCTTATAATGCCTTAATACCATTTCAATTCATAATATGTTAAATATTTTATAATTCCTGTATTATGCTACCATTTATGTATTATGCTATCATGCCTGTATTATCTCTACCAATTTCCACAACTTTTCGCATAACCCTCTTGTATTATTTCATGTCTATAGATGATGTATTATTATGCCTTGCTTGATAGCTTAAAATTAGCCATATTAGTCGAGTAGCCAAGTCAAAAATAGAATCAACAACATGAACAAGAAACTCAGGCAGGAAAAACACATCAAACTTGTTGTATGATCGTACAACAAGAACAACAACAACAACAACAACAGTAACAAAAGAAGTAGTAGAAGAAGAAGAATTAAAAGTTATTTTTAGATGAAAGACAGGACAGGTTACAGTCTGGGGAACCTAGCTAGGACAAGGGTTAGAAGCAAAGCCAAGCACGCAAAACAATCAGGTTAGACAGAGAGACAGATAGACATAAAGAGAGAGAGAGAGGGGGGGGAGCGGGAAAATAGAGAAAGAGTAGTACATGTACGTGAATGTGGGAGAAACGACGTAACGCCAGATTAAAATGACTGAAGCGTCGCGTCGTGTTCGGCGTGGTGCTCTGATCAAGATGATTATCTCCATTGACGCTGCCGCTGCACGCCTCTCCATTCAGTCCATGCTGGCCATAGCTCTCAGGGGTAAGGGAACGCGTCGGTGTCGGCGAAGGCGAGAGGGCATTCACAGCGCGACTTGTACTGACGGAGGTACTGCCATCTAGTGTAGTCAGTGCCTCAGACGATGACTCTATGTTGATCACCAGTCGCGGCAGGGCAGCATGTGGTGCAAGCTCAGTGGCTATACCACGTCGTGCTGCCAACTTGGTGTTGGCACTGTTGCGCTGCTCCTCTTCTCTGCCCAACAAGGGACGATGCAGATCGCGTGTGCCAGTGTCGTGTATACCCCGCACCAGAGCACCAATTGTGCGTTGCTTTGTGGACTCTGTTGAACTGGTTGCAGTGGTTGTTGTTGTTGTTGTTGTCTGTTTCTCTGGGTCATACTGTGCTGTTGCTGTTGTTGTTGTCTTTGTTGTTGGTTTCCACTTTAGCTTATACGCTTTATCATCCGACTGCATGGTAACTCTCTGCTGTCAGCTGTCCACTGTCCCTCTTGGCTTTCTTTGTATTCTCTTGCTCCTCCTCCTGTTCCGTTCTGACACTTTAAGTTTATCTTAATGACCCGAGAGGGAGAGCGAGTGCCGTCGTCGTCGTTGTCTGTCGTCTGAGATAACTGATTAGTAATTATGCATGAGTTTCTTGTGATTTTTTTGCATTCCCTTTCTCGTTTTGTGTGCTTTCTTTTGGCATATGCAACAAGATAATAAAACGAATTCTTAAGGCCTTTTTCATTGGCGCCAAGTGAAATGACATTCATTCAGAGAGAGAAAGAAAGAGAGAGAGGATGAAATCACTGGGAACTGATCGCTTCCCATACATATGAATTGAGTATAAACTGTTGATGATGCACATAAGTCAATTGATATACTACATATGATTGTGATTGGTGATTGTGTTCCAAAGAACATCAACAAATTGTGGAGGCAACTGCCATTTGCCTTTGTTGCAAAGGCGTAGCCACAGTTATCACCAAAGGGGTAAAGATTAAGTTGCCAGTTGAGTAAGTTTCGAGACACTTTTTGTGTATCTTGATAAGTTGAATAGATAATAATCATAGATGACTGCTGAGTACTGAGATGAGCACTGAGTGTAAGCCAATTAAACCCAATCCCCGTCTACCTACGTCACTGATAAACAAACAGTTAAATCCGGCACAGTGAAGCTTGTCTTAAACAATACAAGTTCATAAAATATATATTTTTTATAGTTCCCACACGAGTATGTTAATCCAACTTGACTTATTTTATTAGTTATAAAATATATTTATACTTTATTGCATCTATTAACAAGAACGAATGCTACAGTCTAGCGTGCTTGACTGTGCTATACCCGCTACCCACTTCTACTACTATACTTAACGTATTTAGTGTTGCATACTTAGCAGGAGCGGGAAATCAGTGCCCTTTTACATTTATTATTTTTATAGCTTTTATGTCGATTATGTGATCGCAATCAAATTCGCAGTAAGCAATTGGAAGGTGATATTGCCTTTGTTTACTAAAAATGAACAGTCTAGCTTTTAAATTGGAATAAGGTTTTATCGATTTACCGGGGCGTATAGGGGCGTGGCCAAATTCTAAAATAAACTTAAGCTGCGCGCGATATTAAGACACACTGTCACTAAATTTGGTAGTACTAGATATTATAGTCACTGAGTTATAGGTGGTCATACGGATAGACAGACAGATAGAGAGACAGACAGCCCTATATCGATTCGACAGTTGATGCTTGTTAAGAATATATATACAGTGAGTCAAGTAACTCACATATGTACATGTTAATGTTATGACATACTATACTTTGTAGAGTCCACCACACCTCCTTCTATCTGTTACATACTTTTTTAGTGAGAAATAAGTTTTAATACCCTTCTACACTATAAGTAGCGGGTATAAAAACTACCTAACTACCTTACATTTAATAGGAAGTTCGACTGTATATCAATATTTACACATATCGTATATCTCTGTCAATAAAGTAATATCTGCATAAGCTTGTAATGAGCTTATCAGAAACTTATCTTGCTTGCCAGCAATCAACTTAATGAGTAACATAAATCTAAGAGCTTAATTGTCTATAATTTTTATTATCTATCTTTACACACACACACACAGACACACACCTCAGATTCGCCCGGATGCGTTTTCAAGCGGGCCTTAAACATTTTGGTTAAACTCGCGCCGTTAAGTTCCGTTTTGAAAGTATTTCAATCGCTTCAATTGGCAAAGAAAATATGCGAAAAATGAAAACTGACTGGAAAAACTTATTGCTCGACCGTTTGCCGAAGGCGTTCCAACTGAACTGTATGAACTGAGCCGCGAGCAGCATTCATATATAAGTAATTGTATCTGTATCTGTGTCTGGAACAATGAGGCGCAGTTTGTCTTTGACTTTTAATTAATTGAACAAACACAGCTCGAAGCTCTGGAAAGATTTCGACACACTGATAAGCACTTAGATAACTGGCGGATATTACCGAGAAGAGGATTACAAATAAAATTGGAACTTCGGTTCACTTCCTATTTGAAATTTCCTCTTTTATTAAATATTTTTCACACTTGCAACGCCGATGCGTGTGGCAAGACGACGCGCTCCTCGCTGCGTTGCGAGTTAAACTGAATCACAGACATATTGCGGCTTGAAGTGAAGCGGCCCGTGGAGGGCGCTATTGTTGTTGTTGTTGTTGCTGTAGAATGCCGCCTTCAATTATGACAGTTCCATAATAAAGTTTATTAACGCCGAGACAGTGTCTGTCAATAGTAATTTACAGCTGACACCAACACCAACACAAACTGAAGTTTAATAGGCATGACAAACTATATAAACTCTGTATTTAGATGATGCTGATTTTGACTTAGAATATACATATGTGTGTGGGTAGACTCTATTATAGTATTATATTTCACACTGAGGCAAGGAAAGAGGGAGGGAGTAGCAGAAAGAGAGAGAGATGGGGAGAGGAGGAGAGAGACAGAGGGATATGAAAAGGAAGAGAGATTAAACTTATCTGCCTCATTTATGTACGTTGTACAGTTGTGCAGTCACCCAGCGATGCCTTTCTCAAACTATAGATTCTATTCTTTGCAACAGAACTCAATTTTAATAATTGTATGACATGATATGCTATACAGGAAGTCTTTAAATGGTAGCTAAATGACAATAAGATGCATACAAGCAAGCCAAGTTCTTCAGCTAAACACCTGCTACCACTAAGCACTAAAAGATACACGTATAATAACCCCTTCTAAATATAAGTTTAGCAGATTTTAGGACTATTGAAAGGAACTGTTTTTGAGTGGCTTTATTTCTACTATCCGTCTTATACCAAGCTAAACCTACACACACACGCACATGCTCAGTAAATCAGCACAAAATAGATAGCATACTTTGGGGCTGCACTGAAAATTTATATACAAACAGGGTCGATAACCAGCTGAGCAGTTTACTTTTAATTTTAAAATGATAATTGAAATGCCGAGAAATAAATTAAACAAATACTAATAAAGTAGTTATGACAAACTGTACAGCACACATAAATAAAGGTATATACAAATAATGTATATAGACAGAGCTTAGTCAGAGAGGGAGAGGTCTGGCGCTATCGATCTACCAACTGGTAGTCGAAGTACATTTGTAATCAGCATACAAATAAACTATATACAGCTGGGTTGGGTCTGTGTTTTTTTTTCGGCGTCATAAATATATATGTATGGCATATGGTATGGTATATCTATATCTCTTATCAGATAAACCTAGGCGAACACACAGAGACAGAGACAACAGTTAAACATCGAAACATATGGCGAATACTATGGAAAAAGACTCTCTGCTTACCCACCTGAATTGAGTTACCGCTACGACCGAAGGAGTTGCGAAAAAAACCAAACGGAAATATGCTTCCATATCCACCGGAATCGCGTCGCTCGTGCCCCCCGGCCACCGAACTGGTTGTTGCAGTCGAGTGAGCCGACAGGGGAGGATTCAATGGCGACATCTCCGAATATGCGCGACCCAATTGATCTAACTTGGGTGTGCGCACCATATTGGATTCGTTTTGTCCAGGCAACGAGTACGAGTTTAAAGACACACACACACACTTATATAAACATTTATTGGTACACAAACAACACAACGGAACACACTGATTCTATTTGTTTGTATTTGTATTTGTTTTGTATTCGGAGTTTCCGTTTAACACACTTAATTTATTTGCCTGCGCACGGCATCGGCAAATCCCGTATCAAATATTTACTTCAACTTTTATAATCTGATAACCCCGTCTCAGTTTCTATTCCAATTAACCTGTTGCCATAGATTTAACGGTATTATATTTGAAATATATATTATATATGTATACAGTTTTATTTCGCATCTCCTCAACTGAGCAAACTCACGCCACGCGCTACGTTGGAAAACTAATCGCAGGGAACGGAACTCACGCCGTGCTCTGGCACAGGCTGTGACAGCACATTATGCAGCTCACAACAAACAACACACAACTGTCAAACACTCACTTTGCAATACCCTGTACACGTTTAAGTTTAGAGTAAAGCTGTTTGATATCTTACAAAATATATAGACACGTTAATATGCATATTTATGCGAATGGTCGTATATCAAAGCGACCTAAACGGGGTTTTCGAACGGGGATTTTTTCAGTGAAGTAGACAAGGTAGACATAAAAGGAATGAAATAAGTTATTGAAAGTAATTTATGCGTTTGCTTACACTTCTATTTTACACAGTTACGGAGTAACAATTAACTGAAGCATATACATATGTTTATAGAGAGATATTTGTTATTGTTAAATATACTTACAAGGCTCGAAATAATCTATTAAATACATATCAAATATACTTATAAGGCTCAAGTTCTACAAGAATAATACTTCTACTACTAATATTACAATAAATGCAATTCATAAATGTATGCAGGGGTATGCGCTCGTTGAGCAAGCTCATTTAAATTACTTCTACGTGGTTTTTTTGTCTGATAAAATACAACAATTTAGCAAAACATTAACGGCGCTTATATACAAGTCTCAACTAAACGCAGACTACACACGCAGATAGAGAACTTTGACTAGCGCCAAAAATGAACAATGACATGAACGGGGCTTCTAAATATATATATTTGTATTTGGTTATCGTAAAAGGAATGTGTTGTCTGACGGAAGGAATTACTCACTAGAATCCAAGCGAAAAGGCAACTCTTAGTTTACTCTCACACTCTCTCTCTCTTTCCCTCTCTCTTCCACTCTCTCTCTCTCTATGCACACACTCTGATTTACAGTAGTCTTTGTGTGGAGGAGAGTCATCCCGTTTTGACTGATAAGAACGCCGGTTGGGTTAGTTGTCTGTCATTGCCAGGCAGACAATACAAAATAAGACAACATTGTTTGTTTGCAGAGTGAAGTTGTATGTTTTACACAGACTAGATCTACATTATGTATGAAAGTGCATTTGCTTATTGTGCTGGATTTAACTATAAAGAAGTACAAAGAACTGCAATTTAACTATACTATACACGTTATGCAATTATTTATTAACTTAATTATTACTTTCGATTTTTTTCCGCAATTGGACTTTGAGAAAATGCCAGACTTGACGGGAAAATGGCTAAATTAAAAGAGACGTAGCTAATTTGCAATTTAGCGCAAAATCAAAGCATACTTTTAGGCTGGCATGGTAAATAGCAACTGAACTTTGGAAAATAAACGAAGAATGAACTTAATTTATACGTTAAACAGACATTTATAGATCGTCAATGCCTATTAACATTATCATAGCTTTATAGTTAAATTGTTTAAGAAAAATTGGGTCATATAAATGATTTACTTTGTGTAGTGCACTTAGAATCTGTCGTGAAACTAATTTATATGACTTGACTTGTTTAATTAATCATATACAACAAAAAACTATATTGTAATTATATTATATTAACATATATTATTATTATCACTCATAATGATATACAGAATACGAAGTGCTGCCATATTTTGTGTATGTAAGTCGTGGGAAAGTTTTTAGCAGCTACAGAATTTCAACTCATTCGTAGATGTACAGAAAATATACTATATACGAATTTGTACACACATTTCTGAGTAATTACCATAAGAATGTGTGGCCAGCAGGCTTTCAACAATTCCAAGAATAGACGTAGTGCACTTATTAACCAAATAATGAATGGAAATTATCGATGCATTAAATTTGGCAAAATTTCTTATCTACTTGAACTTAACAATGACTGTGAAACTATATATAAGAACAACTTATGCACAAAGTATCAAGCTCGCAATGGGTGACTCATTCGAGAGTAACTTGATACGTCAATCAAAAATATGTATCACTCACTTGCGTTGAGGAGGTCTCGGTTTGCAGAATAGATTCCACAAAGTGTGTTATCGAATAGACTGGTATATTTTCAACCATAATTTATATGTCACTTTTGATAGATCTGTATTAGAGAAACTCTTTTTTGATAGACGCGTCTTGTAGTCAAGCGGACATTAAACTTATCTGTGATACTTTGAGGCTTTCGCAATGAGACTGACAACACTCTGTTCGGTCAATGGTTATCTCTGGTCTATGTCAGTTATATATTTCGGCATTTGTGATCTGATAAATTAACACTAATTTGTGGTACAGCTCTGCCAGACTATAAAAAGTGGCATCCCTGTCGTACATATCTGGATTATATGTATGTATATATACAGACAACTTGATTAAGCGTACTTTATATTAATTTACTAAGCCAATAATAAAATTAGCACTTCAAGTAAATAACAACATCTTTATTGTAAATCAGACAGACTCACTGATTATTCAAAAGATACGTAAAGCTCTGGCATAACTCTATCTATGATAGCCAGAGAGCTTTCGATAACATGCCAGTACTAATTCATATTCAATTGAAGAACACAATTCAACTTATGGTAAATATTAAGTTATCATCGGTAAAGAAGATTGACAAGGTCATCGATCAACAAGTTCTGCAATACCCACTGACAAGACGAGCCTCAGTCTTCAGATTGCAATACCTCAACGAATATATGTATATAGTCGAAAAGAATGAGAACAGACGACGTTCTTATCGCTCATTTTTGTTGATGATAAGCGCCGTGCAAACAGTTGGTAAATACAAAAAGTCACAGCGAGAGAATGGGTATGAAAACAGTAACAATGTAGATAAAGTGCGCTTACTTTGAAGCACACTGGCATTATGACATTATTCGCTTTATAATTATGATGGATTACAAAGAATCCAGTTGTGTGGCGCTTTGCCACGCAACTGATTGATAGTTAGTTCCGGGGTTTATAAATAGATTAGCGTAGTATATTGTGCAACTAATTAGCAAAAGATAAATCTTCGGATAAACCTCAGAGAAAGTTGAAATGTACTTAGAATCACGAAATAAATGGAGATGTTTGTACACATTTCAGTATGCTAACTATGCGAAATTGTAGTCATGATATTTCAGTTTCCACTTTTGTTGGGCAACAAATTGTTTTCTCAAACAAACGACAATATTGTTTTAGTAATTAACACCCCCTTCGTACACCATATAGTTATTGCAAATTGATGACAAGGCACAAATCTATATTCCAATTGCGGTTTATGGAGAGAAACGTGCCTAAACAATTTATGTTACGAGTGGGTTCGTGTCTATTCAACCCAGAAAAGCAAACAGAACGGAAAACTTTTAAAATACACAAAGATAGTTCGATAGTTTTGGTCGATTTACTGTGAAAACAAAAGTTCAATTAAAACAAAGTTAAATAATTTGTTGCACAAATTTCCATTGTGCCATGGAGACACTCACCTCACCGGTTAAATGATTGAACTGTTGTTGTTCTTGTTGTTGTAGATAGGAGATGAATCTGCTTTTTGCCAACTTGCCGCGCAAAAACAAAACACTTGGGCAGGATCAAACACATTGACAATAACAATGACAGCTGTGCACAGCTGAGCGCTGCTCTGTATATATGTGTGTGTGTGTGTGTCTGTGCACGTGTGTCTCTAGTGTTGTGTGTGGGTGTAAGTGTGTTTGTGTGTGTGTGTGTGTTTGTCTGCGTGACAATGAAACGTCGATATAACCGATTATTTTCGTTCACTTTTTGCACGGTTTCCCTTAGCGGTTTCTTTTTAATTGTTAATTTTAATTGTTTTAGAACTAGTTACGTTTGGTATTTAAGTAAAATAAACTGTCACGAACACGAAATAAAAGATATATATGCGGGTGCATGCATTCGTATGTACATATTCACGTACATATAGGCCCCGAGCACCACTAAGCATCCACACAGAGCACACACTGCGCGAAAACTAATTCTTTTCACTGTACAATTCGGAATTTAAGTAGCACACTTTCTTCGTTTACATAATTAGCGAATAGCATATTTCATAAAACATATGACAGACACTGTCTCTTCACACTCTCTATTATGAATTGTACTATTATTAAAATAAATTACATATATGTATATTGGCGACCGAACGACGACTGTTCTACGTTCGCAGCGGTTTGCTACCCAACAAACAATAGGCCAAGTAACAACGAACTACCCATACAATTGGATAGCCATCGAATTGTTTGCTTGGCAGCGTCGGGTACTGCACAAAGGTTGCCAGATAGCCACAGTGTGAAATGGCCAAAATATTGCCAAATGGGAAAAGTAAAGGGCTGTTCTAGTTGTTATCGATAAGTTCAATTAAGTGCGCCAGCTTTATCGAATTGTTTTTGTAAACAATATACTAAATATAAATGAAGTTTCCTATATAAATACTTTCCCCTAGCATTTTATTGAGCCAATCAGCGCCAACAAGTCCTACTATTGAATAGCCAGCCAGGAAATACTTTACTCTGTTGACCAGATTACTTTATGACCCCGGTTACAAGATTTTTCTTTGTGGCACATGACACAAGCTGCGAGCCCGGTTTATATTTCGAACCGAGGACACAATTTTACAATTTACTTTAGGTGTCACTCAACAAGTTGCAGTTATAAGCCACAAACTGCTGTCTTCCCACATATTTCACTTGATAGATGCTTTTGTTAAATTGTTTTTTCCTTTATTCTAAAAGACGATTTCACTCAAAAGATAGAACGATGTCGGTCAGGAATTTACAATTGAACAGGCTTTGGCTTGCCCTGCTGGGAAGCGACGCGCTCGTTGTAGCGCTTGACTGACTCCTCGCGGGACAGGTTGCCCTTGCGTGCATATCGCTGGTTGATCAAGAACTTGACATCCATCTATACCAGAGAAAGATTCCTTATTAGATTTTTGTAACATAAATATTATAACTTTGTTAACTTACGCCCAGGGTGCTCTCGTGGCGCTTACGCATTGGACGCTTGATACCATTACGGTGAGCCTTCTTGTTCTGGTTGTGATTTGTGTGATTCTTTGACTTGGCCATTGCGAATTATCAACTGTTTTTTTCCGAAGGGAGACGTCGGTGTTCAATCAATGGTGCGGGATATGAAAACATAAAATATTTGTTTTAGTACACAATTCCTATTATGTATTATACATTCGTAATGTAAGCAAAAGTCGATTAATCTGTATAATCAACATATTTACAGATTAATAATTACTATTTTTCCAATTGGCGACCTACGTTTTTGACAGTTCAGCGGAAAAGAAGAGGAAGAAGGGATGGAGATGGTAAAATATGCGATACTTCATAACGATACACAACAAAGTGCTAATATCGATATAAACATACAGTATTTATTTTTTGAACAGCTGATACACGACTTTGTAATGAAGTGGCAACGCTGTGAGCGCCTCATTGTGAATAGTAAAGTCTACGCAATAATACGCAGTTCCCCTGCAACTAGCGTATTTAAAAATATAAGGGTTTTATAAAAAGAATAAGTACATTCGGTGCGTTATCAAAGCAAAGCTAAAGACACGATTAAATTTGAATCGGATTGGTGAGTCTATATTTAAAGTTTATTTACATCTGACAAATTGTGCACACACATGACATACTTACGTGGATGTGTGCGTGCGTGTGCATGCATGCATGTGTGTGCGTGAGTGTGTGTGAGGGTGAATTTGTGTGCGGGCAGTCGTCGATGAGTCATCGGCTAAAACAAGTTATCACGACACAACAGCAAACCCATTTAGCATTGCTTTTTTCTTCGTTTCTTCTTGTTCGTAATCAGTCTGACGTCATATTCGAGGGAAAACATGAAAACAATCGTGTCCGCTGCCACTGCTGCTGCTCTCTCGGGCAACAGTACAAATTCAAACGCTACAGCGATAATACCTAAAACAGAACCGGAAGCTCTTGGCACCGAAGAATCATCGATGGAATTTCAATCACCCAACAACAACAGTACAACCTCAACAGCCAACAACAACGTTAACGTTAACAAACGTCCAGCCTTTTTGGACCTAAATAAGACGGCAAAAAATAAGCGGGTCATTGCCCCCTTATTAATTGATTCCCCAGACCTGCAAGGCAAAACCCTCAATACACCTGACCTTGAGAAAATCCTACTATCGAGCACTCTAATGCAGACCCCACAGCCTGGCTCAGTGTTCCCCACCAAAGTGGGCATGGCACCCACTTCAGAACAGGAGGCCTTTGGCAAGGGATTCGAGGAGGCACTACAAAATCTACATACCAGCAAGAATGGTTTGAGTAACAATGTAAACGCGTTTCTGGCCAACAACTCCAACGTTAGTAGTGTCCAGAATAGTCCTGCTGGAGCGGCAGCTGTTATTGCCGCCGCTGCTGCTGCTGCTGCAAATCCCATGGCAGCCGTAAATAATGGTGTAAGTGGGGGCACCATTATCTACAATACAGTGGGTAAGTTTGAATGAATGCCATTTAAAAGTGCGACTTATTTATTTGGCAATCCAATAGATCGCTTTCCTGTCATCAAGGATGAGCCACAGACATCGGTTGGATCACCAACTGTTAGTCCCATCGATATGGCAGATCAGGAGAAGATTAAACTGGAACGTAAGCGGCAACGGAATCGTGTAGCTGCCTCCAAGTGCCGCAAACGTAAGCTGGAACGCATCTCGAAGCTGGAAGATCGTGTTAAGCTTCTCAAGGGCGAGAATACAGACTTGGCTGGCATTGTTAAGTCACTCAAGGATCACGTGGCCCAGCTAAAGCAACAGGTGATGGAGCACATGGAAGCTGGCTGCACTGTACAGACACTTCCCGCTGCCGCATTGCATGCGGGCAAATAACATAGGGACCATCTCCATGAGGAGACTGTGCAGCAGTATATCTCAAGTTTATTACCAGATCACAATGATAATGATAATGATACAGAAGCGGATCAGGAGCAGCAGCAGCAGCAGGAAGAACCAGAAATCGAAGACACTATTGAGGCAGCTGTCGATGAGGAGAGCGGTGAAGTACTGCTCTCTGCCGTGGCCTTGGAGCAGGAAATCTCTTTGGAACTATTATTGAATGCATCATCTAGTACCTTCGATTTGGACAATTTGCCCGTGGGCACAAATCACGTAGTGATTGATTCAATTGATCAACTCACAGACTGCAGTGAGTCCACGGGATGAATAATGAATCAATCCAGCTGTGCGTGCCTTTCGTGGGGCTTTAGAACCCCTCGAATTCAGCTTTAAACTCTGATTATACCTGCAATCTGCAACCTGCAATAGTTGATGCCTTATTTGCTACACAGTCTTTAATTTAATTGCTTTCGAAAAGTGCTTTTTATTTAGTTCTAGCTGTACAGAGAAGCATATAAAAGTGTACTTATTATATGTCTATATTTATAATATCCAAGTATTAACTATACGTGTTTCGATTATAAGAGAATATAACTATAATATATTATGATAATTTTCTAAAATTCCAGAGATGAGTTTTGTTTGTTTTGTCTTTCACTTTCAGCTGTAAAACTCTATATATCAAATATGATTATAATGTAATTATAATTTAAACGGGCAGTACTCTTCAAGTCTCATGAAATTCTTCTTTATTTATATCAACAATTATGTTATGTGGGTCTTCTGGGGAATTGAATGAGTCGTCTATGAGGTAACAGGGCATAATATATTATATGTATTTTGCTTTCGAGTAAATCCATTCCAACTTTGGAAGATATATATAGTATATGTGTATACATAATATATATGTATGTTGTATATACAATATATATATATATTATATATATATATATATATATATAACAAAAGCTTACCCACAATCCTAAGTCGAAATAAATCTTCTTGGCTAACTACATTTTTCTATATTTCTACTTAACTTGAAGTTCTTCTTATCTTTAATGCTATTTATCTACATAAAATTCGAACTACTTATGTATATATATATATCTCTATTCGAGAGTTTATTGTCAGCATTATTGTCCAGTTATTCTGGTCAAGCACAAACATGCTCGAAACACGTACGTTCTTGTAAGGCACGTAGAGGAGCAGCTTGTCGAGCTGCCTCCATCTCAAATTGAAGTCAAGAGTCATGCTAAATATACCATATTTTTAGAAGTATATATATTATATATAAAAGTCGACACACAACTAATTACTTACGTTAAGTATGGAAATTTTTCTGCTCTCTACTCAGGGGGGCAAACAAATTAGAATAACAAGCAAAAAACAAACTGAAAGTTAACAAAACAAAAATGTTTATTGCCAACAATAATAAATAATGAATACACAACGGGAGTGTAGGGGTGTGGGGGAGGGGTTAAGAGTCAAGGGTTAAAAGATAATGTGAATGTTTTGTGTATATTTTAAGGAAAAATAAATTACGCTGCCGCTTCCGTGAAAACCCTTTCTGCTTATAATGTAAAAATTAACTTTCTTATCTTAAGTGTTCATTGTGCCCGATGGAAATACTTGCTAGTGTGAGGGGAGGAAGACTATTTTGACAGGGGGAAGCCATCGATGAGGAGACTCTTCTCATCGCTCAACTGCCGAGGACCCTCTCCGATTTTCGTATGTATAATGTACTTGAGCATGTTCTTGGGATTGATGTGACTAAGTTTCCCATTAGTTTCTCCATTCTTCAACTCAAGTGGCGGCACTGGGATTCCCTTGAGATATTCAACACTCTGCTGGGCATCGTTGGGGAATGCCAGCTGAACTGCAGCCAATAGGCGTGGCACATGCTCGGCCAGCACATAGAGACAACCATTGGGCCCTGCATCGAAGGTGTAGGCCACCTGGAGGGATCCCACAGCATCATTATAGTCATGCACAAAGTTAACAATGGCATGGGAAACATCGTTCATGTAGACACACGGTGGATATGTGTCCAGGGCGATGGCGTGCAGTTGATTCGACTCCTTCATGGTGATCTCAGCGTAGGTGGCAAAGTCGCGTGACTTAATGGCCGCCGTCAGTTGCTTAATACGCTGTGGCACCACCTCATTGGCACGATGCTGAATGAGGGATGAGGTCTGCACAGCCAGCTGCATTCCCTTGGTGGACCCAGTTTTCTTCCTCGCATCGTTCACCACCAGGATGAGCATATGCATATTGGGCCAATGTTCTGCAGTCTGTAGTTGCACAGCAATTGAATCAGTTCCATCTTCTGTTGCCCCACGACGCCAGTGTACAAATCCCCCGTATAAACTGCGACAGGCTGAGCCGCTTCCTTGCCTGGCAATTGTGGTCAGCTCCTCGTTCATAGGCAACTCATAGAGCCGTGCTAGGGTATACACCAAACAGGCATAACCCGCTGCACTCGAGGCGAGTCCTGCCGCAGTGGGGAAGTTGTTGTATGATGCAATGTGCAATTTCCAGGAGAGCGGAAATTTCAGTTCCCCATTGGCCAGCGCCAGTCGCTGCACACCCTCCACGCAACGCATCACACGTGGATTATCCTCGAATGCTACCTCGTCCCCATTCAGCCACATTCGATTCTGTTTGAAACTCTCCGAGGCAGATACTGTCGTCTTTGCGGACATCTCATTGGCGTCCAGCGTCATGCTGATGGAATCGTTTATCGGAAGTATCAGTTCCTCGTTTCGTTTGCCCCAGTATTTTACCAGGGCCATATTAACAGGCGCCACACACGTAGCCGAAAACATTCTTCGTCGAGTGTAATATAAACAATGAACACATCAAGTTTGAAAAAAACACTTTCCCCAGCTTTCACCATAAATTCCGGTGGTCGGTCGATAACATGCTCGATAAATAAATGTCTGCATTCCATGGTATTTTGCTAGAGATGGTCACTCTGATTACGTAAATGAGTGCTGGAATGACACTTGCTGTTAATTTTTATGTGTTTTTGTATTATATAAATACCTTAATAAGGTATAATAACCGTACTGAAAATATAACAATGATTATTTACAAAGCAAAAAAAAGCAGTTAAGCCTAGATAATCGAAATTTTATCCACAAATGTATTGATTGGTATTTATGGAAGACTCTGGGTTTTATTAAGACTCTGAGAGTTGGTCACACTATCGCAAAATATCTGAATTAAACATAAACAAAAGCCTAAAATAAAGTTTTAACAAGATGCCTTTAACAGCAGAAAGTGCTGCACAACAAATTCAGGTTGGTATAAACCAAGCCCACTATATAGAGTATATAATATTTTGTACATGTTTCGGACAGGATCGCCTGAAGGACATACAACAACACATACACAAGGTGGACGCCGAAAGACGTCGTGCAGAGAACTCCATCACGAGTCTTGTACGGGCCCAGCAGGGTCAAGTGGCGACTCCAAAAATGAAGACAATGTTGCAATCCAAAATTCTGGAGGCAACACAGGAGGAGGCCACAATAAGAGCAGCGCTGGCCAAAATACATGAAATACGGAATATAAGAAATGAACGCCGCATACAGGTTAGTTTGGAAATAATTTACAACTTTAACAGATGTAACCAAAGTGCATCCCATACACAGGCGCGCAGTGCTGGCAACAAAGAAGCAATTCGTCGTGGTGCACTGATGAAGATGGTACAGTTATCGGCGCAAACTTTGCCCCTATTCGTGGGTAAACCAGGAGAGCGTGCCCCACCACTTTGTGGCGCCATTCCCGCTGAGAGCAACTATGTGGCTAAAGTGGGTGACAATGTGGCCGCCTTGGCGAAGGGCATTGAGGATGAGGAGAACTGGATATTGGCCGAGGTGGTACAATTCTTGCATAGACAAAATAAATACGATGTCATTGACATCGATGAGGAGCAAAAGGATCGACATGTGCTGAGCAAGCGTAAGGTTATTCCACTTCCACTCATGCGCGCCAATCCAGAGACAGATGGACATGCGCTCTTCCCAAAGGATACAATTGGTGAGCTCGCAGTATTGCATAAATATACTCATAATAAATAGATTAACCTCCTCTCCTCATCTATAGTCATGGCACTTTATCCACAAACCACTTGCTTCTACAAGGCAATCATCAACAGACTACCGACAACTGCTACTGAGGATTACGATGTTCTTTTCGAGGATTCATCTTATTTGAATGGCTACGCGGAACCATTGCCCGTGGCCCAGCGCTATGTGATTGCCTACAAACCCACCAAGAAGGGTGGAGGCAGTGGCAGCGGCAATCTCTCATCGGCCTGAACTACATATTAAAAACAATGCTTTCTAAGATCTATATATATAATTATATACATATTCATAAACTTAATTTCTATTTGAAATATAGCTAATCATTCCTCCTCCTCGTCATCATCATCGTTGTCCTCGTCCATGGCAGTCTCTGTATCTTTGCCTTCCGCCTCCTCCTCCTCTTCTACGTTATCTTCAACGTACAGATGGAAGCCCTCTGCCTTGGTCCACGAGCATTTAATAGTCAGTCGGAATTTGGCCATCGGTTTGCCCAGGAGTTTCAGTATGCGCGCCTGTTCAGGTGTCAGTACTTTGCCCTCCTCACACACCGTATAGTCACTGTAGATGGTCACCACACCTTTCTCCAGTTTGGTGGGCAACCCCAGTGAACGTAAGTGGGGCTCCATGGAGTGCGCAAACTCCTCGAGGGGACCTGCCGGTAGAGTCACAGTTTCCGTGGCTGTGAAGCCACTGCGCGCATATTCCACAGCCCAATAGTTTTCTGCCCATGCCAACACTTCCTCCTTGGACTTCTCAGTGAACAACAGACCCACTTGACCATTAAGGCGTTTCGATAGCTACAGAGTGTAGTAGTATTATATAGTATACGAATATATATAAGTATATATGACTTCTTTTACACATACCTTATGAATATCTGTCTCTACTTCCTCAGCTTTTGTGCGGCCCAAGCCGATTTGCATGATGCGATTTTTACCGAAAATAAAACGAGAGTTCTTTTTCCATTCCTGTCGCAAGTCCTTGAGCAGATTGTTGCGCATATTCTGCACCTGGAACACGAATATATTGGGGTACTTCTCCACACAGAATCGTATATCATCAATGATGCGCTGTTTCCATGCCAGGCCTTTGCGGTCGGTTTTGGTCAAAGAAACTGCAAGTGGAAAACATAACTCATATAGACCGACCACTCTTAATAAATGTATATTCTTTTATTCACCTTTCTTATCTCTCTTAGAGCGTGGCATTTTGGCTTATGTATAATCCTAAATTAAACTTTCCACAGGTTTAAACGCACAAGTAAACACGTGCGACCGCTACGATGATTCGAAAAGAAACATATCGTTGTAAATCATATCGATATGCATCACATTATATCGATTATCTGAGAGCTGCCAACTCATTTCAAAATAAACACGCGGCCACTCTTACAGAAAAGGCTGCTAACTCAAATAAAAAATAAGGTATTCTGCCACATTTTCAATCTGGTCACATTGCTGCAGTAGCCGACTAAAGGTGTGTGTTTACGTAGTAATTTTATATATCTTAGGTTACAAAAATAATTTAATTATCACGGTGTGTCAACAGAAAAGTGTGGTATTTTAAGCTTTATCACGTAGTATTGTTGCAAAAGGCGCAGTGAGTAATATAACATATATGTCAACACTTCCGTCATTCCGACAATTGCGTGTGTTACTTGGAGGAGCGCCATGTTGTCGGCAATGCTGGAGACCGCATTTTTTCACTTGTATTAATACAATACAATTTGCAAGCACATATTGCAACGTACATAAATTGTGACGTGCGATATGTGCAAGTTGTGTAACAATATGGCAGTAACAATAAGACGTAAATCCATGGCAACGAAATTTACTATTTCAAGTAGGACGCTGATGACGTAATTTTGAGATTTGCCGAGTGAAACTACTCAGCACGCAGCATTGCCAACAAAAAGAAATTTTTTGTAATCAGTTAGAATTTAAAAAGCGACTTTTCGGCGTCGTCTCCCTTGGCTCGGGAGTCGGATATGCTTTGTTTGCGTTTTGCTCTCTGGACAAATTCAATGAAATCAACATTAGAATTAAAGCAATAATTTTTCTGGTGGTTATCAAAGGCACACACACGCACACAGACAATTACTGATAACGTGTTGTGCGACGAACTAAAGTTAAAAAAATAAATTTAATCAGCATTCAAGATAAGAGAGGAAGGTTTCAACAGGTATAAAATGCTTTGTGCGTGAGTTGTGGCGATTCAAGAGCTTAATTTGAGGCCAATTAAGTCAAATATATTGGACTGTTTCAATCCTTTTGACAGAGCACTTATACAAGTCGCCTTTGTACGAGAGTACTGCATGAATGCATTCAAAAGGGCAAATGAGTACTATTTTTGAGTACAGTTTCAAATGAATGCGAATGAATGTTGTAGTTTTTCCTCTTTTGACAGCCAGTGTACTCAAGTTATTTGTACAGTAGAGAATGAGTACAGTATTTTTGGGGACAGTAAACACTTGTATAGTAGTACCAACTATAAAATGAATGTATTCATGCAGGTCGTAATTGTAAATCTCTCATCATTTCGGAACTTCCACACTGACACGTACAAGGCCACAACAACAACAACAAAAATTTGTGTAACACTCAAATTCAAAAGTTTTACGTATTATCGTACGTACATACGTATTACGGACGTTGTCTGTGCCATTCAAATTACTCAATTAAACGACAATTGCGCACAATTGATGACAGCGGGCTAGTTGCCAAGCTCCTCCCCAGAGCATTTCAGTTGCATGCGTCATATATGAGAGAAGTGCAGCTTGTACCTGCCTCTGCTGCTTAGCTCATTCACAGTCACTTAATGCAAACAGCTGCTGCATGTGCATGCTGCAAGCAATTACTCACTAATTGCATTGTTGTAATAACCTAATGAACTTTGTTTTAGTTAATTTGCATAAGATTTTATGCATTATAAGCATAAGTGACAACAGCAACAACAACGACAACAGGTCTATGCGCAGTTTAAAACTTAACGAATCCACTTCACTTGTATCACACCTGGCAACACAATTTATTCCAGCCAGGTTGGCAACACTGGCTGCTATTTACTCATTCTTACCTACACCTACTCTTCTTTCTCTCTCTCTCGCTCGCTCTTTCTCTCATTTCTGTAGCGGCATGCGCTGCCGCCGCCTGTTCGTAAATGTGTGTGTGTGTGTATGTACATATATATAAATATTTGTGTGCGCTACCCACACATGCATATGAACGAAGAGGCGTATACACAGATACAGACCGCTCTTACTGTGTGCATCATTTGCCGTCACTTTTAGTCGTTCGCCGTTCGTTGGTAGTCGTCGTTGTCGTTTCGAGTGAATCGAATGTAAGGTAACCAACAATATGCATTAGTAATATGGGGCGAAAAAAATAAGTGTGTGTGTGTGTACATACAGACATATTGAGAAATAATTATAAAACTTAGTGAATTTATAAAAGACAATGCAATATGCAAACACGTGTGCATCGGCAGCATTTCTATTTTATGCAATGCAATATACAATTTTTAAAAAATAATCAATTATCGGATGTACATATCTATGTATGTATGCAGCGCAGTACAACGAAACATGTGCAAAAGCCGCATGCATGAAAATTTTCTATCGATCGATAAAAATACTACGCAAAAAGACGAAAAACGTTGAGAACTGTGAATTTGTGCAAAAATACATATACACCCTGCTCTGTATTGGTTTGGTACAAATTTTTATCTGTGTGCGTGTGTGTGCATGTACATGTATATACTGTATGTGTGTGTATGTAGTGGTGAGATTCGTTGCCGTCGTCGTCGTCGTCGTTGTAGCTTCGTATTTTCAGTGCTTTCGGATGATTGTTGGCGGCCGTGGCAACAACTGACTGACTTGGCTAATGCGAAGGCGAATTGTGGTCCCTGCTGTTCTGTTCTGGTCGTCAATAGGTGAAACACACACAGGCATTCACACACTTACATATACATACGTTTGTTCGCTCGTTTGTATGTATGTGTAAATGTATTACGCACATGAACAAAATTCACACTCTTAGAACGAAGATGTAAATTGTAATTTGTAACAACTGTTTGGAAAATTTTGTAAAAATACATTTTACATAAATACTTACAGTACATATCTGTGTATGTTCGTGAGCACGTACATATCATCACGTAAATGGATTTATTGGATTTGCTGTGTCACAATTCACCATACATATAAGTACATATATTGATGTATACATTATGTATGTAATAAAATATACATACATGTATGTATATCCAAATTGATATGTATATACGGCGACAGCATAGCATACGCACAAATTTATGTATGTACATATGTATGTATGTATGTAACTGAAGAACGAACGACACACGCGGTTACGTGTTCTTTTATGCCGCACTGCTCTCGCAATCACTACTCTACTTGCTACTCTGCGTGTATGTGTGCTCTTTATGATGCTCTCTCTCTCTCTTTGGGATTATTTTTATACTTTTAGTTGCGCGCTCGCTCTCTCTCAATAGCAGTAGTCACACTTGTTTCGCGCTAGGTAATGTATGTATGAACGCATTCATACGTGACTATATGTGCGTAATTTGATTTAAGCATTTCTCTTTACAAAGTTACATTAATACTACAAATACCAAATGTATGTTTGTATATGTGTATTTGCCTGTGTGGTATGCAACAGAAATGTTGAAATCATCCACCCCCTCCTGTCGAGTCTGTCTGTTTGTCGAATCATTATGTATTGGAATTTCGTTCTTATCTGCATTTCTCTATAGTCGTATATTTTTCCTCTTTACTGCGCATGTACCCGCAGCCGACGTCGCGACGACCTCATGGGGCCGGTGTGGTGAGTTAGCACTTTGCCGCCCGGTGTGGTGTGTTTCTTAACGGCGCACATATACACACACACACAGAGGCTTACATATGCGCACACTCACACACATACATACATAGACTAGCGCCTGCACAGTCAAAGTTGCCGTCATCGCAGAATTCTACAAACGGTTTCGAATTTTTATTTGCCCCGTTATCTTCTCTCCATCTGTACCACTGACCGTCGCCACTGACATTTTCGCTAACTATTAGCGCGTTTTCTCTGTTTCACACTTGCTCAAATAAGTGGCTACATGCGTGTGAGTGTGTGTGACTATGTATGTTTGTCTGTGTGTGTGTACGTATGTCGTTTACATCACACAAATAGTTTCGTCTCTTGCATTCGTACGGCACTACTTCCACTTCCTCATTGTGCGGGCATGTCCAAAAAAAAACTAAAATGACGCAGTCCCCATGACGCATAGATTTCGATACATTTGCTGGGCACCTCCACAAAGCGGAGGAGGGAGTGGTCCCCATTCAATATAGAGTTTTTTATATTTTCATTCTGAATTTCAAGCTATTTAAGCGCGCCCATGCATATGGAAATCTCTGCAGAATGTGTATGTTGTTGTTGTTTTTAGAAATTATATTCATACAATACATACACAACATACATTCCATTCCATTCCGTTGCGGTCTATTTAGTTTAGTTTGTTTTCCATTTGATTTTTGTTAGAATAACTGTACGAAAAACATGTCAATTGACCTAAAAACGAGCAACGCCAAAAAGTTGCCATTGTGTACAAAATATATATACTAGATATATAGACAGATATAGCTACACTTGAATGCAGCCAAAGGGTCAATGTTTTTAGACTTTGACGCTAGTTTTTTGTTTTATAGATAACAATTGTATGGGTGTGTGTGTGTGGGTGGAATGAGAATATATATATGACTTAATGGCACAATTCAATTTGGGTGCAATCGAAAAAGGTTAAGATATACAGTTGGTTATAACCGGGTTATATTACTTGTTTGGCCTAACATGTTAACATGTGTGTGCACTCATTGGGGTCATTGTGCATTTATGTTCATGACACATGCATACACACAAATACACATATAGAGCAAAGAAAAAGAAACCCACACACTCAATGCGACTGAAAGCCAAAGATTTCTCTCTATTTCATTTGAACATTTTTATTCATAGTTTATTTTTAACTTTTTCTCTCTCCCTCTGTATGTACTGTTGTTGTTGTTCGTTGTTGGTTGTTGCTTGTTTTATTTTTCATTCCATTCCGCTCGTTTTGCCCCCCTGCACATTCAATTGATATCACTGTGCATCATCAGTTAGCTGCCACCATCAGATTTGATGTGCTATAAAGCCCTGGCACGTGTAATGGAATTGGCCAACAGTTTAAATCCTACAAAAGTACATTAGTATATCCATACACAACAATGCAAACACACACACGTATACACACACTCTTACACTGTACCTTGTCAAAAGCACATTATACTAAAAGCTATTTCCTTGTGTAGGGGTTGTGGGGGAAAGCTTCTTCACCAGCGGCTGCTACTTCATAATTTTGTCGTTATTATGTAGCAAGCCCCAAGGATAATGGATATGTATCAATCAGCCTCGTTTATTTATAAATAATAATCAATCAATATTTATGTAGTAAGCACACAGCACACACCTGTATACCTACCTGTATCTATCAGCTACAATACATAAACATGCAAATGTGTGTGTGTGTGTGGCGCAAAGGCAACAGGTTACCCTTTCGCATCATCATACACACTCACAATTGCCAATGACTCAACTGTTGCGCTGCTTAAACATAAAACGCAATTGTTTATTGACAAATATAAATAAATTAAGACTCTGACTCGAACTCTTCTCTTCTCTCTCAACTTAATTTGATGTACATATATTGTAATATTTAATTTGAGATACACGCATAGTACGTGTATATAGAGAGTTCATACTCAGTGGGGGGATGATTCACTCTTCCTTTTCCCTGAAATGAATGTTAATTGTTAGAGAGAGATGAACTTGAAAAAAAAAACAAAAGATACAGACTGTTAATTGTGTGAGTTTTATATAGTAAATATATTTAATACGAGTGGAGGGTTGTTGTCTTTATATATGTATATTTAATATGATAGCAGCGCAGAGCAAGTTTTAATTAGTTTCCTTTTTTTTATTGGAAATGTGTAGCGCCTTTCATCGCGCGCGCACACATGTTGCAGAGCACAAGTTATTCCTTTTTTTTATTGGTTTCTGACCGCGCCACAGTTGCCACAGCAGCCGCAACATATCAGAAATAAATATCAGCACAAGCCTGCAACGCGCAGCTGCTGTCCTCCACAGCCCCAGCCCCTATAGACTGTGTATATTCACATCCCCAACGTCGTCGTCGTCATCCCCATTTACTCTGACTCCGTCTACTGACTTCCTGCCTGGGCTGAACAGGCAGTCAGGCAGGCGGCATTGGCAACGGCAGCTTGGGCGCTTTTTAGCCAAGTTCTCTTTTAGTCGAGTTTTGGGCCTGGTCGAATGCGCAACGCAGCAACACAAGCGGTAAATCATTTAACGTTTTCTTTTTTTTCGAGCAACCGCAGCTGTTTGTCTTGTGTTTGCTGTGTATTTGTGTACGTGTGTGTGTGTATTTGTTAGTGTGCCATAAAAGGGTAAAATGTGCGAGAGAGCATGTGCATGAATTAATCTTAAGCCTAATTGAGTGTGGAGTGTGGAGCCAAGTATGTTAGGTAGATATACGCCTCTTGTATGAGACGAAGATGTTTCGAGAAAGAACTGTAGAATCAACGAAATAAGGCGAAGAAGTTTCTAGAAAACTGAAGTTAAATATTGAGAAGAACTATAAATAGTATTTAAACTGTATAAAAAAAAGATAGCAAGAATATACACTTAGTCAAGTAACTCTTTACACATATGGACATGTTAATGTTATATTCATCTGTGTAAAGAGTTACTTGACTCACTCTATATACCTTATGGGGTCTTCCACGCCACATTCTGTCTGTTATATACATTTGCACAAAGTTAGTATACCCTATTTTTGACCATTTTCAATGGTCGAAGGGTATAATCAATGGCAAATACTGCTAGCAATATTTCTGCCTTGTGCCTTAACAATTGATTATAATGTCTTTATGCTTTCCCT
Source organism: Zaprionus camerounensis (assembly GCA_018904165.1). NCBI lineage: Eukaryota > Metazoa > Arthropoda > Insecta > Diptera > Drosophilidae > Zaprionus > Zaprionus camerounensis. The sequence goes on from JAEIFS010000037.1 coordinate 2,999,587, forward strand.
CCTTTTCTCTTTATAGATAACCAGTCACATTCTGTGAGCGACGCTTTTTGAGCTGTGGAGATTCCTCTTACTTTAATTAATTTTTCTGCTGTCTATCTGCAACTGCAACTGCGTGATCGTGCGTGTACATCGAACACACAGATACACACACACACACATATATACAAATTATACATATATTAGTTTTTCAACTGTAACAACAACAACAAAAACAGCAACATGTCGACAGTCGATAAGGAAGAATTGGTCCAGAAGGCAAAATTGGCCGAGCAATCAGAACGGTAAGTTGAATATATATAAATAAATGTTTATATAGGTAATTTATAATGTATATTTCGTGCTATAGCTACGATGACATGGCTCAGGCCATGAAATCAGTCACAGAGACGGGCGTCGAGCTGTCAAATGAGGAAAGAAATCTGCTCTCCGTTGCCTACAAAAATGTGGTTGGAGCGCGCAGGTAAGCAGACACACAAAACAATTCTATTGAGTAGTAGAAATTAATTAACTTAAATGTGTACACCAACAACAACAACAACAGATCATCGTGGCGTGTCATTTCCTCCATTGAGCAGAAAACCGAAGCATCCGCCAGAAAACAACAGCTCGCCCGCGAGTACAGAGAGCGTGTGGAGAAGGAGCTTAGAGAAATTTGCTATGAAGTTCTGGTAAGTACGAACACCAACCAACAAATGATATTGTACAGGCCCGTAGCGAAGGCCTCCAACAAGGAGCCACACCAACCAAGCTAGATCTTGGCCTGCCACGCCTTGATATACCTCTAACCTATGCGTATTGTGTAGCACAATGGGGCAAGAAAGATTGAATACATTGGCAGTATTAACTATAAGACAATAAGAGGGCACGCAATATAGATTTATTAAGATAAAATCAAGAAGATAGTGACATGTAATTAGTAAGGAAAGGCTAGATGTTTCTCTTGTTATATCAGTAGCATATAATGCAATGTCATAATAAGTATTAGGCAGCTAAAGCCTCAAAGTAAATGATAAAAGGTGCCCCTAAAAAGTTGTGCACAAGACCCTGCGAGCTACACCGTTGCTGCGGCCCTGTCATTGCTGCTATCTAACGTATCATATCTCACTCGGTTTCCTGCCCATGACCATGAACATGGTTAACGAGAAAGCCACCCCCTGCTGCCAAAGCCACCTCCCAACTCCCACACACACACACAAATACACACACACCTCCTGACTACCCAATAAGCAAATTATGGTAGCGCATTGTGACAGGCCAACTGTGGCTGCGTCGGTTTGTCTACTGCGCAAGTCCTGTGTGTGTGCGTGTGGCACGAGGCATCCTGTTTATGTACAAATATAGCTGAGTTTAAACCTATTGCGCCCTGTGCTAGGGCTAGTTTCAGCTCAGTGTGTGCGTGTGTATCTGTGTGTTCTATTACAATCAATAAATCTATTTTTAAGTATAAATTTTCCAGACATGCTGCACGCACACACACACGTACACATACATAGGCAGGTATATAGATTATATATATATATATATATATACTTGTATCTACTGCTTGCCAACTTTGATTGATTAATGTCTATTTAATTAGAGTACGCGTTTTTAGCCATATTTCAAAGCTGTAGACTTGGGGGAGTGTGTTGTTGACCTATAAAGTGAAATACGCGTTAGATAAAAGAGACTCGCAGAGAGTTTAAAAATAAATCAAAGTACCACACACACACACACAAATACAAAGTATGTATGCTGTATGGGGGGGAGAGCAGAACAGGGCGCGGCAGGCTGACGTTAGCTTTCGTTTTCTTTGGTGAATGAAAATCGATAAGACTTTGAAGTGCTGCAGTCGAGTGTAAAATTGGCATACATACGTACATGTACGGACCACAGACCCATTTCATTTTATAGCCATATCGACTTGAGTTGAGTACACGATGGCATCAACTGGGATTAATGGCAGCTTATTGTACCTGGCAGCAATTAGGAATAGGTTTATTTATAAGTACAACAAGAGATAATGTATGTAAAGCTATAACAATGTTTCCTCCCTGTTTATAATTTATAAGTACAAGAGTTTATGTATTTTAAGCTAAAACAATGTTAACCCCCCTCTCTTTCTTGTGTTTTCTACAGGGACTTCTGGACAAATATCTTATTCCAAAAGCCAGCAATCCAGAGAGCAAGGTTTTCTATCTGAAGATGAAGGGAGATTATTACAGGTATTTAGCTGAGGTCGCCACAGGAGATGCACGCAACAGTAAGTATTATTATGAGAAGAATCCCTCTAATTTATATATAAATGATGACATTGATTGACAAACAATCTACATAAATGTATAATATAATCTCTAATTAATTATCTCAAACAAAAAAACAATAATTTAGCCGTTGTTGACGATTCGCAAACCGCTTACCAGGATGCATTTGACATTAGCAAGGGTAAAATGCAGCCAACACATCCAATCCGCTTGGGTCTTGCACTTAACTTCTCAGTCTTCTATTATGAGATTTTGAATTCTCCAGACAAGGCTTGCCAATTGGCTAAACAGGTTAATAAAACAACAAACAAACAAAACAAAGCAAAGCGAAGCAGGGCAAATGCAAAGTGCAATATAAGAGATAAAACATTTCAATTGAATAATTTTAAGTGAAACTAAGTTATCTATATACTCTATACTATATATTACGATATTCGAACTAATTGTAAACAATGATTGTATTCTTTTATTTTTCTTTTTTGTTTCATTCGTTCATTCAACAACAACATTTAACAACAATTGTAATCAGATGTGGTTGAGGACTCGAAAAAAGCTTATCAAGAGGCATTCGATATTGCTAAAACTAAAATGCAGCCAACACATCCAATCAGATTAGGTCTTGCACTCAACTTTTCCGTCTTCTATTACGAAATAATCAATTCACCAGCGAGGGCTTGTCATTTAGCTAAACAGGTTCAGTTTCTTTCTTCACTCTCTCTCTCTTTCTTTATAAAACACAACACTCACTATTTCTACATGTTATAATTGTTATGTTATTTAACTTATTACTATTGTTGTTGTTAATATTTTTATTGTTATTGTTATGTGACTAACATCCGTAACTTGTGGCTTTTAAACGAAACGAAACACACTCTCTTCCTCCTTTACAAACACTCACAGAGAAGACTCTCTACCTTCAACATGGTATGTTGATGAGTCTGAATTGCATGCGAAACACACACACACACAACTTCAACTTTATAATACCGTATATACCTTGCTGGTGAAGTTTAATGATTGTAAGAGAAAGTGCCTTAACAGTTAGGTCGTATTAGTTTTGATTTTCTTAGTCTATTTTCTTTTTATTTGAATATTATTGTTGATATTCGCTTCGCAATGAATGGAAACTCTAACGCGAATTGAATTGCTTTCGTTATAATGCACTCAAAACAGAACAGAACACAGAACTTTGTGAACTTGAACTTGCATTTGCATTTACCTTGCCGGCGTTTTGCATTGTTTAAATATCGATATATATATTAATGAACTCTCTCTCTATTACAAATACTAATGTGTGTTTTGTTTTATGCCTAGGCGTTCGATGACGCGATAGCCGAACTGGACACACTCAATGAGGACTCATACAAAGACTCAACACTCATCATGCAATTGTTGAGAGATAACCTGACTCTGTGGACCTCCGATACCCAGGGTGATGGCGATGAGCCACAGGAGGGCGGCGACAACTAACCAAACAACTAAAATGTTTCCTTTTTGACTATGCAAATATTATTCAGTAATACAAAACAAAAAACAACAACAAAACAAACAACAAAACAAAAGCAAAACAAACAACAAACAAAACAAACAAAAGCAAAAGAATTATATAAAACCAACAAGAAATCTTTGAAGTCGAAGGTAAATAAAATACAAGGCAGCAGAGCAGCAGTAATAATATAATAATAAAAGCAACATCAAAATCAACAACATCTCAAAGCATCGACCGACACAAATATACTACAAGAAGTAAAGAAAGTAAAAAGAAAATGCAGAAGAAAAGATAAGAATGCAGATTCAATTCAATTTGTAGTCGTGTTAGAAGATGATAGTGAAGAGAGGAAATTGGAATAGACTTTTGTAATGAATTCAATCGTATTGTATGCGGCACGGCACTAATATTGTAAAAATGAACAACTTATTGAGAGAAAAGCCAATTAAAGTGTAAAACGATGAAGAAGAACAAGTAACAGGAACAAGTCTTAATTTGCTTCACATGCCGTTCAAGTTGTTTCTCTTGCTAAAACATAATTGAATGAATTGAGAAATGAATAGAAACCAAACCGTAAATCGTTGTGAAGCTATCATCTGATGATCCCAGGAAGAAGAGCGAAGAGCAACTGTGGAGAGAGATGGCAAAGGATGTCTGTGTGTATTTTGTTTTGTTTTAGTTATTTACTATTCCGCTGTTTTAGGCCAACTGCGTACACTATATACACCTATGCCTAAAAGTAATATTATTTATTATAATTATGTTTTAATAAATAATTACATTTTGTTTTATATTAACATACAACAACAAACAGAAACACACAGAAGACACAGTCAACACACACAGAAAAGAATTAATAATATGAATGTCTTTTTATTTTTTTGTTTAATGCGCTGCGTCGCTTTCCTTAAACCACAAAAACAAAAGGCTAATTGGTTTATACAAAACTTGTAATTACAAATAATGCCTATATATAGCTTACATATATATATATATATATCTATATATATATATAATTAATTTTTGTCGTCAAAGAAGAACAACCAACAAGCGAACCAAAAGAAACAAATTATGTATTATTTGTAATTCTTTCTTTCTTTCTAAAATACAACAAATAAAAAAACAACAACAGAAATCGTTACTTTCATTTTCATTTACATGTTTTGTTTGCTTTTCTTTTAGCATATATAATTATTTAAATATATTATGTCCTTTTATGTTCATGTGTGTATTAGAACGAACATTATTGATGAACTCAGCAGACAGAGAATAATGATGACAAGAAATATATATACTTATGAATCTATAAAAAGATCGAAACAGTCAATCTCATTTATCAAAGTCATGTGAAAAGTGTTTCAATCGCAGAAGACAGGCATAAGTTCTATTGTGCCCGTATTGAAATGTTGTTCTCTCTCGCGGAATAATGCCGGATCAAGTAATACCTATAATCAAGAAGATCAAGATAATTGATGCGTCAACTATTTCTAAAGTATATATATATATATATACATAATATTACTACTATATATATGCAATTATGCAGAAGCAAATGCAACAGCAATAACATTATCAATGTGCAATTGTTATAAATGTCTCGGTGTTTGTTTGATTACCATTGTGTGTATTCCCATTCTTTTTTGCTCTAGAATCAAGAATCATCTATATGTTCTTTTCGATGTCGAATTCAAAAGCCAAAAGCGAAGGCGGTGTGTGAAGCAAGTCGATAGATAGATCGATAGATGAGTCGTTTCGATTAATTTATCTTTCGTTTTACGATTGTGGTTACAAAAAAACATATTGAGTATATGCTACTGCTATATATGTATATGTATTTATCCGTTTGCAGACTTCAAACAGAACAGGAAATGATAACTAATCAAAATAATAATAACAGATAATTGTATTGAAATCTAAGTATATTCAATTTTAATTCGAGACGAGAGCTAAACAAAAACATAAAGAACACAGCTAAAATTTATATATATACATACATATACACATATGCCTATACGTATATATATATATATGTATATGTATACACACTATTATTGTCCAGGAAATGAAAGTAATATATAGATGATATATACATATGTATATATACATGTGTGTGTATAAGAAAAGTAACTGTATATTTTCGCAATTGAATTTACGCTTACAAAATACATAAATAACAAAAGATAATAATGCAAGATCGCATAATCGAATAATGAAACTGCAATGCATAATACTAAATACATGATTACTATAATACACGATCCAAATTGAATTGAAAATATAATATGATGATGATGATGAAACAGTAAACAAACATTAATTGTATGCATAATGGAGGCAAAGATTGATGTGAAAATTTAAGTTTATTGAAATTACAGTTTCTTAATTACCAAAAAAAAAAACAAAAACAAAATAAAAATAAAAAACAAGATTTGTGTAGTTTTCATTTAAGGTGTAAAATTTATATAATATACTCATAATCTTGTTTTCCTTTCATTCACATCCATTCGTCTGCTTCGTCGCTTTCTCGAGACTGATCGCACTTCCTTGATCGTGCACGGTCGATGACAATATATCGAGTGCCCGTTTCTTATCGATACTCGTAGTTACAGTGTTACCTTAATTTTAGCTTTTATTATATTTAAACTATTTACAAAGGTTTGAAAAAGTCTAAAGCAAGGTATGCCAAGTTAAAGGCATCTAAAAACTAAATTACTCCGGTTTCAAAAGCAAACCAACAATTAGTCACAATATACACTTTTTAAATTGCTATGGCTTCATCAAAAATTTCGGTTTTTTCAAGATTTTCAGGCCGGTAAGTAGAGCGCTGGCCAACGATCAATAATGGGGTGGATGGGGGTGTTTACGTCGAAACTCACCGCCGAGAAGTAGGCAACATTTCGGCGTAAACAGTGCGAGAGTCACCAGAGGCTCTCGCGCTCTTTTATTCGGATTATGTATTATAAATCTCTTTCCACAGTTTCGTTTATATGGTGCACAAGGAAAACTTTTCTCGTTTTTATCCCAAATGGACGAAAGTCTCAAAATTCTATGGCGGCTTTAGACCCTCGATTCACGTTAGTTTATCCACCTTAGCAATGTTTGGTATTTGTTATTGTTAATCTAATAACTCTGCCAGCAGAGTACGAAGGACATCGTACCATACGAACCTAAACGAAACGTAAGAACCGATTCGAATTTAAACAAGAGTCTTAACTCCTTTAAGGAAAGATTGGCAAGATGCGTCGATCCTGTGATGCAATATGACCTTCTAATGGATTTGCAAAGATCCAATCCCAACATGTACTATCAGTTTATTCAGGCTAATACCAGCATGGCGCTGGCCATACTATGCAAGGCCGAGTGCATTACGAATCCCTTTGAAGACCATTTGAGTGCACGTGTGCACGATAAGTAAGCCACACAATACATATGAAAATATACTTGCTAGATTTACTTTATTATATATTTAAGCTTTTTGCATAAAATGCGAGAATTGCAACGCATGGAATTTGGCAATGCTATAGCTCATTTGCAGAAACGAATTGATGACCATCGTCAACAGAAAAAAGAAACTCCGAAAACCGATATTGGATTTCAACTATCGGATTCAGCTACTCGTACCCCTGTCGAAAAAAAATATGCTGCCCCTTTAAAGAAAGGACTGTTGACAACACCGAAGATATCGTTTATGATATATTTGAAACCCAACAAAAATGAATAATTCAATAATGCATATAAATTGTACACCAACTAAGATTTGACACACTATTTAGGCATATAAAATGATCGTAATATATCCTCTTGTCAAGTGTGGGTGAAAATGAAGAAAAGGTCCAAAATGTCGCGAAATTGTTAAAACAAGTTAAGATCTGTTAACATGTATTTGAATTCTAAATAAAGTTTTGGTGGATAACTTTGAACTAAAACAAAATAATTAATATTCCATTGTAATAGTAAAATATTCTATGCAGGCGTTGTTTTTTCAATCGTAATTCAACTTTTTAGAATTTGAAACAGGACGTTGTCGAGTAAAAATGGAAAGGTTTTAAGTTTTGGAATGTATCTGAATAAATTTTACGTGTTTATAAAGAGCAGGTAAATGTAATAGTTACCGTAAAAATCAAACAATTTATAAATAATTAAGCATGTAGACCTTATAAATCCCATAAAGTCGTTCTGGATAACATAAGTTGTAGACGGAATCATTGTTTAATAACCGTTTGCAATCTTTCTGAAGACAGCCACATATTGGAGGTATGCATTCCTATAATAATCGAGTACTTAATGGAACATTCTACTTACAAATAGCAACAAATAAAAGCCCAAAAACTTAGGATATATACCAGACCTATAGCTCAGTCAGCAAGTTTGGACAGAAGAAAATGTACGAGCAAAGTTAATAATAATTGTTTTTTGCATCTTCATAATGTAAAGCCCAAGTTCGACTTAATCAGCCATTTTTTTAACTTTTCTAATTAGTAAGCAGCACAGTTATAATAATTCTAAAAACAAATTTAACATTTCTCTTTATTGTAGTCTAAAGACCAGTGCCACGAGCTCTCATGCTTTGGAAAATGATGATTTGACTAACTTTAATATCGACTATGTGACGAAAAATGTGTATAAAAGGATACAAAGGAAAGTAAGTAATTTATGTACAATATGGTACTTGGAAAACATCTACATACCTATTAAACTCTTCCAAACGGTGCTCTATCAATCAAAAGTATAAAACGGATTCGGATGAGGTAGAATTTAAGGAATTGAGGGACTATCTGCAAGGGTCCCGAGATTTGAAAGCAGATAGTATTGGATGTCGTTATCACTACGTAAGTTTAGTTTATCGATTATGTGTTCAGTTTATCGGTTACGTGTCTGCGTTTCAAATGGTCAACGGTTGTCGGCGCACGTAGCGCTGGCACACTAAAGCTCTGGTTGCGCATGCAGAAAAGCTGTGACGAGTGCTGAGCGCGCGCGAGAGAGAAAGAGAGAGAGTGCGAACGTGAGCTTTTATCCGCGCACACAGCTGTTGCACAGCTGTCAGCTTGACACTCACTTGTATGTGCGGTGGGGTAAACAAAATAGTGAAAAAAAGCGAAAAGAGTCCAATAGGGTAATTTCATCGGACCCAACATTAGCCAATTATTGATAGTACAAATTGGTGGCAAGTGCAAGTAAAGTGTGTTTAGGGATTAATGAAACATATTGCCAATAATTGTGACGAATGAATTGTGCGTAATCCGGTGGCGAAGGGACGCACCAGTCAACCAGTTTATTGCATCAGTACACACGGGGTACCCCAACGGACGGTAACAAAACGACGTTTGCTGCGCTCCCGTTTAGAGGTCACCTTGAAACGTCAAAAACGAAACGAACGCTCTCTCTCGCAGCCAGTTACTGAAAATCGTCTCGCAGGCACAGTCTCTATATATCAGGCGCGGCGGCAGCATAAGCATTTGTCGCGTAATTCATTCTCGGTTGCGTCTCCTCCTTTGGGTTCTTCATTCTTCTTCACGGAGAAGAGCTGCTCCTCCAGTCCAGTCCAGTTCAGTGTGTTCAGTGCTCGCTCTCAGCTGTATGCTGCTCCAGTGAATTAGTGAATCAGTCGCTGCAACAGTGATTACAGTGCAAAGTGATATTACCTGCTACCTGCTCCATTGGGAACACTCTATTAACAATAAATTCGTGAAAACTGAAAGTTACTAAGCAACATGAATAACGATATTAATCAACGTTTTCTGGCACGCGGCTCGCAGCGTGATAAGGGTCTGGCTGTCTTTACCAGCGGTGGTGACTCTCAAGGCATGAATGCCGCTGTACGCGCCTGTGTGCGTATGGCCATCTACTTGGGATGCAAGGTAAGTGTGTGTGACCTCTGCCAAGTGCTTACACCTACGCGCATACGAATATGTGCACATCAAACATAAATATTGCCAGAGAGACACGCAATTATGTATGTATATGTATTGTATGTATATATGTATACATCTCTTATCGGTCAGTTTAACATTTTAGCAGGTGCAGGCATTGAACTTTACGGCTGAAAGTGCTCTATATACACATAATATATATATGTAGTATATATTGCCAGACATACAGTCAGTAGGTTGATAATTTAATTATTTAGCAATTGAACAGTTTTATTAAATACCTGAAAGTAATTAAACAAATTGGCCTAGTCAAGAGTGGCGTTAGATAACCCATGTCAGCCTCAACGAAATATTCAAATAAAATAAAAGCGCCTCACACCTACAACACTCACACACGCGCATAGACGACACCCGGTGTATGTGTGTGTGTGTGTATATATTTGACATTGAGTTTATTTCGGGCAACTTACAGACGGCGATCACGCAGAAATATCTGAGAAAATGCTGTTATTGTTTAAAAAGTTAATTATTTACTAATTGTTTTCATTGATTGCTAGAGCCATAGAAAGTGTCTCTCTCTTTTGGCAGTCTCTTAACAGTTTCCGAATTCAAATAATTGAAATAAATTACACTAAATTTTTATGATTTTTTTTTTGCAATAAATAAATTGTTCGGCTAGGCTGCAGCCTTTCTGAAATTCGCTTTTATTTTATATTCTTTCAATTACTTTCGTTTTTCGTTTGACAAGGGGGTTGATTTTTTCGGGGACGAACTGGAATTTTCAAAGTCCATGAAATCAATTAAGTAAATAATTTAGTTTAGTATAAGTTTTGGCTGTCCCGATGGTCTCTAGAAATAAATAGAATAAATAATAGATATAAAAGTAATTGATATTTAAATTTTAATTTTCAATCAGCAATTCTATTGTTTTCTTGTGAAATCGAGGTGTGAACTAAACCTGAATCCGTCCTAGATACATTTTCGCAATTGCTGGCAAAAACTAATCAGAAAGATTTTTTATCCAAAACTGTCAAATTGATAAAGTTTAAAAGATTTCATCATCACTTCAAGCTGATGAAAAAGTTCTCTGTTTTCTTTCTTTTCAATTTGGATTATTAAAGTTTTATCAAGGTTTATTACATACATATCTAAAAATATAATTCATTTAATGTGTATAGGCACGTGTTTATCTATTAAATACAAACAACATTTCAAAAAGTGCTTACATAAAGTTATCAATTTAGTTTACAAAGTAAAGAAGACAGTTTATTGACTCTACAAGTCTCTATAGTAGATATATTGTGTTGTCAAGGGATGATATTGAATTTCATATAAAAACGACTCGCATTCCATAAAAAGCCAGACATGCCGTCATATTACTTATAAGGAATTCTATGAGGGAAGAGAAATTGAAACAGGAACTTATGTAGACACGCATTATTCTTATGGCTAACTAGCTTTCAGCTTAATCACTAAACCAGAGAACTAACTATATTTGTTTATTCCAAATTTACTATATAATAATATACATATGTACCTACATATACCTCTATAATATATACTACGTATGCACCTACTTATAATCGCCAGCAGGTCTAATTAAAGCCGATAAGTGTTGATGCCTTTAAATACATAATATACATACATAATAAGCTGTTTAGCTAGGGCTAAGTGGGTTGAATTTTAAAGAGAGATATGCAAAACATTTGTACACTAAAAAGAACCACTTGAAATCTCATTAACTTATTGAAATGTTCTTAAATTTATTGCTGCAAACAGGTCTACTTTATTCGTGAAGGCTACCAGGGTATGGTCGATGGTGGCGATTGCATTCAGGAGGCTAGTTGGGCATCGGTATCGTCGATTATACACCGTGGAGGTACCATCATTGGATCCGCTCGTTGCCAGGACTTCCGTGAGCGTGCTGGTCGGCTCAAGGCCGCCAATAATCTGGTACAGCACGGCATTACCAATCTGGTGGTTATTGGTGGAGACGGTTCGCTGACTGGTGCCAATCTGTTCCGTCAGGAATGGTCCAGTCTCTTGGAAGAGCTGCTTAAGAGCAATACCATTACCAGCGAGCAGAAGGAGAAGTACAATGTGTTGCACATTGTCGGCTTGGTAAGTTACGAATGGAATAACTGGGTAAATACTATATAATATAATTAAATGAATATATGATCTTAGGTGGGCTCCATCGATAACGATTTCTGTGGCACGGACATGACCATTGGTACGGATACGGCTTTGCATCGTATTATCGAGGCTATCGATGCCATCTCCAGCACTGCGTACTCGCATCAGCGCACCTTCATTATGGAGGTCATGGGTCGTCATTGTGGGTAAGTCGATTGTTGTCAAACACTGTGCCCTGTTGCTGTAACTCTTTGAAGATGAAGATATATAGATATATTGTAATTGATTGTCAGTTATGCCCATGTTAAACGCCTTCAATACCTACAGCTATTTACCCGTTGTAGCTGGCATTATATCTGAGGCAGACTATGTATTTCTGCCAGAGTTCCCACCGCCACAAGATTGGCCCGATAGACTGGTCCTCAAGCTGGAACAGGCAAGCCGACTAGATCGTTGAGTGTCCCATTCGAACATTAAATATGTCTGTGCTGACAGCACGAGTTGCTAATTGTTCTTTCTAATGTCATTTATGTGTCAAGAGAAGAATTTAAATTGTGAAATTTAAGTATTTATAGCTGTAACCTTAGGAAAAAGTGTGGTTAGTCAGCTGAAGCTGATGAAGAATTTTTTCAAATATTGCAAATCTAGGCATATTTTCTCTTTCGTTATTGAATTGTCTTTGAGTTATAAACATTTTGTATCATTTTCTTTTATATTTCCTTTCGAATATGATCCCAGTGTTGATCTAACAATTGTATAACCAATGTATAACCTAACTACTATTTTTACAGTTATTTAGCGCTTGTTGGTGGCCTGGCTAGCGAGGCCGATTTCATATTTATACCAGAAATGCCACCGAAAACCGATTGGCCCGATAGGCTTTGCACTCAATTAGCTCAGGCAAGAAGTGAACAATTCTTGAAAAGTATTATATATATATATCTCACACACAAACACGCACACACAGTCAGACATTTGCACACACATAATCGTCAGATATAGCACAAATCAGACAGCATTAATAGTATGATTCGAATTCGCTTCTACTTCCTTCAATTTGAGTTCCTGCTGCGCCTGCTTGCTTTTGGTATTATTGGTCAACAGTTTACAGATTGGTTCTGTATTTAAACTACTCTATATATATTATATACTATTCAAAATTTTAAGCAGCTTTTTATGAGTTTTTCTTTATCAGAAATCATCTATCAAAATGTCCCTTCAGCTCGATTCCCAACTCCCCAAATCCTCTCTCCTCTCCTACCCTCTCATATTGTGAATAACTTATAAATAACAAAGAATTCATCACATATGCCTGTTTTCTGTGTTTTATTATTTTCGTTTTTAGCTATTTAGCCATTTCTACAGCTATTGCCACAGAGGCTGATTTTATGTTCATTCCCGAAGAGCCTGTTCCTGTAGACTGGCAGGAGCATCTATGCAAAAAACTACTTCAGGTCAGCGACATGTTCAGGTTTCAACTATCTACGGTGTTGTTGTTGTTGGTATCTTTAGTTTGATTGAATATAAGGATATATTCAAAACATAATCAAAATTCTGTTCAAAATCTAACAACATTGAACTAATCACAGCTCTTTTATTGATATATGTATATACTTTATACGAATATATATAGTACATACATATATAGTACACTACTAATTAATTGGCTTTTAAATTGGCTTTATTGGGTTAAAGTGTAGCCTATACCTTTTGGCAAGGGCAACTCAATTGCCCTGGGTTCTAGCGTATGTATCTTTGTAGCTTGACAAGTTAATTTAAGTTTTCGCTTTCTTCTTTGCTCTTTGTTCTGTTTGTTTATTGGTTTCAATTCCCTCAAAAATCATACTAACCATTCTTCATTTTAATAAGTATTCCCCAATTGTTTTGTATATCATCACGAACTCCTTCAATCATGTATTGTCTTACAGTATTTGTTATTACCATTCTATGTACACTAATCCATTAAAGAATCATATGTAATATACGAGTATATTCAAAACATAATCTAACAAGTTCTTTAATTAATTCAATAGGAGCGTTCGGCTGGACAGCGTCTGAACATTGTCATTGTCGCTGAGGGTGCCATGGATCGTGAGGGTCATCCCATTACCGCTGAGGATGTAAGGAAGGTGATTGATGAGCGTCTTAAGCACGATGCTCGTATCACTGTCTTGGGTCATGTGCAGCGCGGTGGCAACCCTAGTGCTTTCGATCGTGTGCTGGTAAGTCTGCAATGTATCCATGCAGTAGAAAGTTCAATTTCTAACGTTTCTATTCTTGTGTTGCACAGGCCTGTCGCATGGGTGCTGAGGCCACGCTGGCTCTGATGGAGGCCACAAAGGATTCGGTGCCAGTTGTCATCTCTCTGGATGGCAACCAGACTGTGCGTGTGCCCCTCATGGAGTGCGTTGAACGCACACAGGCTGTGGCCAAGGCCATGAAGGAGCGTCGCTGGGCTGATGCTGTCAAGCTGCGTGGTCGCTCGTTTGAGCGCAATCTGGAAACCTACAAGATGTTGACACGCTTGAAGCCGCCCAAGGAGTGCTTCGATGCCCAGGGCAAGCCCGTTGAGGGCTACAGACTTGCTGTGATGCACATCGGTGCCCCTGCCTGTGGCATGAATGCAGCTGTGCGCAGCTTTGTCCGCAATGCCATATATCGCGGCGATGTTGTCTTTGGTATCAACGATGGTGTCGAGGGTCTCATTGCTGGCAATGTGCGCGAGCTGGGCTGGTGAGCAGCAGATAAACCTCTCCATCACTAAGATTCCATAAAAATATGTTTATTTCTACCTATAGGTCGGATGTTTCTGGCTGGGTTGGACAAGGTGGTGCTTACCTGGGCACCAAGCGTACCCTGCCCGAGGGCAAGTTCAAGGAGATTGCCGCTCGCCTCAAGGAGTTCAAAATTCAGGGTCTGCTGATCATTGGTGGATTCGAGAGTTACCATGCTGCCGGACAGATTTCGGATCAACGCGATAATTATCCAGAGTTCTGCATACCGATTGTTGTTGTGCCATCGACCATTTCGAACAACGTGCCCGGCACTGAATTCTCGCTGGGTTGCGATACCGGTCTCAATGAGATCACCGAAATCTGCGATCGTATTCGTCAGTCGGCGCAGGGTACCAAGCGTCGTGTGTTTGTCATTGAGACAATGGGTGGATATTGTGGTTATCTGGCCACACTTGCTGGCCTGGCTGGTGGCGCTGATGCTGCCTACATTTATGAGGAGAAATTCTCAATTAAGGATCTGCAGCAGGATGTCTACCACATGGCATCCAAAATGGCCGAGGGCGTCTCGCGTGGTCTTATTCTGCGCAATGAGAAGGCCAGTGACAATTACACAACTGACTTCATCTACCGCCTGTATTCGGAGGAGGGCAAGGGTCTGTTCACCTGCCGCATGAACATCTTGGGTCACATGCAACAGGGTGGTTCGCCCACACCCTTCGACCGCAACATGGGCACCAAGATGGCGGCCAAGTGTGTCGACTGGTTGGCAACGCAGATCAAGAACAACATCGATGCCAACGGTGTGGTCAACTGCAAGTCCAACGATACGGCAACCCTACTAGGTATTGTTTCGCGTCAGTACCGTTTCACCCCGTTGGTTGATCTCATTGGCGAGACAAACTTTGAGTGAGTACTAAAGCAATTTATGTATATAATATAAATAATACTCTCTCTTCCCCTTTTATCCACTAGTCAACGCATCCCCAAGAAGCAATGGTGGCTGCGTCTTCGTCCACTGTTGAGAATCCTGGCTAAGCACGACTCCGCATACGAGGAGGAGGGCATGTACATCACCGTCGAGGAGGAGTGTGGTACCGATGCTGTTGCCTAGTTGACAACTGGGTTTAACAGTTTAAAATCATACTGAATGTTTATCATGCCCAGTGCACAAATATCGCCTAATCAATCTCAGTTTCTTTATTTTCTATGTCCATGCATTGATCTTCATTTCAGATTTCAAATATTTGATTTACATTTCAATTCTTTCACATCGACATTCAATTTTACAATAGATTTCAGAGCTCAGGACAGTTAAGCAGCACTAATTTGCAGATTAGCCAGATAAATCATACCCCACAGTGGAAACTCAAGAAATCCATGTCAAATAGATGTCTCCCATACATATGTATTTATGTATAAAAAAACAAAAGCACACCCAAACAAATATTTATATATATTTCTTTACATATACACAATTTTATTTTATTTATTTTAGTTTATATATTTTATTTTTGAGTATTTCCCCCGAACATACATACATATATAATATACATGTGTAATTGTTAATTATTGTTTACTTCAATGCACCGTGTACCACACGACTAAATACAATACATACATAAATACAAAACTCAACAAGTGTTTTGAAGTGAATTTCTACCTGAACTGTGCAATGATTGCACTCCCAATGTTATTCGTAATTGTTGAAACCAATCCATGTGTATATAAAGTGTTACCAATATCGATATATACATATACATATATAACTATATTTACATAAAAACTTTCATAGCTGAAGAGAGTAATATATCAATCTGTTAATGACATTAATAAACTAAATGCGGTGTTATACAAATTTAAAGCGTAGTTCACAAAGGGTTTTCAATAAAAATACATTAAATACACACAAAATATAAGTTGTTTATATAATGTTGTATTAAAGTCTATTAGTTTTAAATGAATGTGAATTCCTTGCACGTTATTTTCGTTATTTGTTGAAATTGTTAACATCTATCACTTCAATCTGTGACTTTATCACTGATTTCAACTATCTGGCAACCCTATTGACACACAACACTAGGTATCGATGTTCGATGCATCATGCGATGGCAACTGCGTACTTTTTTCCAACTACATGGCAGCCTTATTGGGGAAATTATTAATTGAAATATTGTGAATTGACTTAGGGAAATTTACGTTTTATTCTCTAAGCGCGACTACATGTACACTATTATAAATTTAAATAAATTTTTTTGACAATATACTGCTTCAAGCTGCTCATCAAGCCTAATTTTAAGAATGGAATTTGGGCGATACACATCTGCCACCGTGTTTAAAAATGATGTATAGTGTATACCCATACTAAATGTAATTTAAAAAAAAATCGTCAAAAATACTTATAATCCACCACCTGAACGCTCCACTGGAACAACGCGCCTCTCAAGACTACTAAGCAGGTGTACATTGTGGTCAAAGCGCATCTTAGCATATCTCAGGTACGCCGTGTCCCCATGCACAATGGCGGACATCACTAACAGAAACTCGTAGAGATTTACCTTGCCTTGCGAATGACAGTCAATGTCACGCAGCACATTGTGCATCAGATCCACGGGTACCTCCTTGACGCCAAATGTTTTAATGGCCCCGCAGCATTTGTGAATCGACACAAATCCCGTATTTGCCGAGTCCAGTTCCTTGAAACATGCCACATATTTTTGTATTAACTCTACGGGTAATTTGATAGGAATGTTATAGTGTGCCTGTGTATAGACCGGCGTCTCTCCCATTTGATCTTTAAGGAACTTGCGCGCCTTCTTGATCTCCTCTTCTTTCTCTTTGCTGGACCATTTCAAATGTTTCGCCATATGATCGGCGACACATGGCAACATCTCCTGGGCCACCTGCACATTAAGGAAGGCAACACGCAACCGTCGAGCCACCATATCCACCAATGTGCAAGCGTAATCCTTGATGCCCTGAGTCACCTCTGCCTCAATGTAGGGAAACTGCGAATGCAATCGCCGGCCAGCAATGGGCCATGATTTGCCAGTAGCATGAGCAGCAACGGCCATTTTACACGCATTGGAACCGTAGGTGTCGGTCAAGTGCTTGGCCACTTCGAGTTCCAGTCCGAAGTCCTGCACCAGGCGTATGTACATGTTCGGCGACCAACCTGCGGCTCCGTCTAGCTTACACGCCGTCGCAGTTATTGATTTTCTACGCAATGGATTCAAATTGCCCGTATCTATGGCCACATCTATCGCCTGCTCTGCAATGCTTCTGAAGTATGTCCAGCTGCCGCCAACAATGGAGATCATATTACACGGCCCACGCCGAACCACATGATTCTTTAGCCTTGTGCCTCGTAATTCTGGTGAATCTGCGGGCAGCGGTTTGTAACCTCCCCAAACGGCAAGTACATCACAACGTCGTACATCATAATTGGGATTGATATATCTGCGCATTCCTTGCAGCAAATATTGTACCTCTACTTCCGTTGACTGTGGCCCTCCAGACGACTCCTCCAGGGTGCTCATCAATGTGTGCCCCAGCCAGGGCAGGAAAAATATTGTCGAGCTGTTCTGTGCATTCGGATCGAAGACGCCCACATTAGCGGGACAATAGAAGGATGGCAGAACAATATGCGACGACCAGGTGGGCGTACACTGTGTAGCCGCATGACAATCCTCGAGATGACAAAGCTCATCGCTACACGGTCCCGTCGCATTGATGACCACCTTAGCGGCGATCTCGTAGGTCTTGCCGGTCAATTGATCGACTGTTCTGGCACCCACAACCTTTGCGTCGCTGTCGCGCAGCAGTTCCACCACCTTCATGTGATTACAGACATCGGCACCATAACGCGATGCAGTCAATATAATGGCAAGGCACATCCGGGCGTCGTCGTGCTGTCCCTCGTAGAAGATGAACGCACCATAGAGGCCGCGTCGCAACATGGGAAAGATATCCAACGCCTCGATGTTTGAGATGTAGTGAAAACCCTTTGTTGAACCAGGTGCCATGAAGTGATAGAGATGCAGCTTCAACCAATAGACGGGCACCTGCCACCAATGATGCAGTGGCATCATAATGGGCACCGGTTGATTTAGATGTGGTGCCAGTCGAACAATATTACTGCGCTCCGAAAGCGATGCCTTAACCCGTCGAAAGGCAGTCAAGTCAAGATGCGAGATTGCTTGATCCAGATCGCGCAGGCCGCCATGCAGCAATTTGCTCGACTTCGACGAGGTGCCACTACCAAAGTCATCGGCTTCTACCAGAGCTGTCTTTAGGCCACGTGTTGCTGCATCCAGAGCACATCCCGCACCCATAGCGCCACCGCCAATAATCAGTACATCGTAGACGGTGCTCTCCAAGGCTTCAAGATTCATGGCACGCGTTGGCAGCTCCCGCTTCATCTGAGGCACTTTCTTGTAATCCCAATACTTACCCGAATTGTTGGCGGTTATGCCAAACATTGAGGTGCCGGCCAACAGGACTATATTAAAAAATTTTGACATATTGAAATTATTCTCTGGTAGAAGTCACGACCTGACATAACACGTTTACTGTTTGTATATTTAAATATATATATTTTTTCTTGCATGTTGGAAAAGTTAAATTAAGAAGAACATTATCTATGTATGTATATAAGAAAACTGAAGCCCACTTTACTAAATAGCAATTAGTACAAAAACAATATGCCAAAAACATACATTTCACAATTTTTAAACTTTTTTGTAAAAAAACTTAGCACGAAAAATTCTCTCTACAAAAACATCACGTCACGCTCGATCGTAACGTCAAGCTCCGCTTTGGGGGGGGGACCTCCTGCAAAAGCGTAGAGCACACAACAAACTTTTCTAAAAGGCAATGGCATTGAAATGCAACCGTATCTGGTGTGTGGTGTGTTGTAGTGTGGTATGTTGTGGGTGTGTCTCTGTATGTGTATGTTTAGGTGTGTGTATGTATGTAGAAGGAGAGCAAGAAGACTCCCCGCCCCTCCAGCGATGCTGCAACGTTACAGTCGGCGCTACGCGATCTGAAAATATCTTTGAATTCTACTCTTGCTTGACTGCAGAGCTGCCAAAGAAGTATTTGTAGAAGAGCGTTGCAAACAGGCAGAGTACAAGGGGAAGAAGCCACGATTTCACAGAGCTCTCCTCTCCTTGCGTATCCGTGCTCCATGTGGGCTCCGATTTCTGTGCCACACTCGTGCGCTCACTTTCGACAAGTTCGCCGATTTTGTACTTCTTCATCATGTCGCGGGCATCATTGCTGTGGCCCACATCCTCAAAGTTCTCGGTGGCATCTTTGCCGGCCTGCTCGATGAGCACCTCCTCACCGCCGGGATGCTGCAAAAAAGGTGGCGAGATACCAAGAAAAAGGAATATTTAATGCGCTGTATTCTATATGTATTTATGCAAAGCGAAAGGCGACAGTCTTGACCGTGAAATATAATCAAGAGAAATCAAAGCAGGCACAACAAATCTATCTTATGTATAAAACATCAATCAATCGACGCCTTTTCTACACACGTCACTGTAAAGGGGGGGATGCTATTCTACCAGTGTTGGTAGACCCCTTGGATCAATCACCTTTGCACGGTGAACGTGCTTCTTTCATCATACTCAACAACTTTAAAAAATTTCGAGCAGCCAAAGTGCAGCGTAATCATTAGATTACAGGTTTAATAGTCGACCGACCGGTGCGTCTTATCAGAGCCACAGTCAACACTCAGCGTGACAATAAATATACAATGTATAAATTCTCTAAATATCTATATATAGATGTATATGTTTCTTATGTATATAGATCGATTAACAAAGTTTTATCAGTTAAAGACGGGAATAATAATTAAAAGTCAAATTGCCGATCGTTTGTTTAAGGTTACTTGTAGTGTATATGTATAAAAGTTGTAGTATTCCAAGTGTAGATTGAGTGAGAATGTATATAGAAAGCACGCTATCTCTCTCCCACTTTAGTTGAGCTTGCGATTTCTCTAGTCCCCCTATTTTTCGTGTTTTTGTAGCAACACATTACTTGATTAGAATTTTTTATATACATATGTCATTGTACTGTTTAAGTTACATAAGATAAGTGTATGAAGGCTATTTACTGAACAAATGCTATGTAAATTTAAACTTTTGACCTGTTTCTAGCCGCGTGTTGGTACTTTTCGTGAGTGTGCGGCGAAAGCGAATATGACCGAATAATATAAAAATATGAGCACAAAAATACAATACAATTGTCTTTGTTTAACATCTATATGGAAGCGAATTGCGAACAACTCAAATTGGTAGGTCAACCAGTGATCATAGGTCAAAGTACAGGGCGAACTACTTCCCTCTTGTTGTTGCACAGGTTGAGCTAACATGGCACGCAAAGGCCCCAAAATACACACACACTGATGATATCAAAGGCGAACAAGTTGCATGGTTAAGACTAGTTATAAACACCTAAGTCGCGATGATAAGACAATTTTTTCGCTTCCCACTATTCGCGGCCTGATTTCGACGTGTCTCACCGTACGGTATGGCACGGCACTGCTTTCCTATTGCTGCTCTTGTTGTTGTTTTCATCTTTCTTTTTTGCTCACCTCGTTCAGAAATGATGTGACATCGTACACACTGTTGTGAATAAGCAGCCATGTGTCCTTATTGGTGTTGTGTTTGGCAACTTCAGCACGCGTATAAGTTTTTTCTCCTTCGCTCGACATGTTGATGACTTGTTGAATTGCGTTTCTATTTCTATGACCAACTTTTCTAAAGCACTCAACTATTTATGAGAGCGCTGTGAACAAGGGCTGCAAGATAAGCATCGAACTATCGATATATAGTTATATCGAGTACTTTTTATTACTTAAGTATCGATACGCTACAAGTATCGTTTTAATGCGCATTAAATTTATTCAGAAATTTATTTTTTTTAGATTTATATTTTGTATTATGGTGTTTATAAACAAACCTAACAATTTGTTGTTAGCTTGGAAATAAAAAAAAATAACATTTTGAAATACATTCAACAGGTGGCAGCTGTTCTTTTGAATTGATAACAGAGCCGTAACAGCAACCTAACAGCGAACTATAAAAAAATTGATTTAACGGAAAAAATATGTTTATTCAATGTTAGAGATAAGAACAAGTTTTGATTGCACAAAAATGATATCAATCCTTTATTAGTATTTGCTTGCTAACAACTTACCTATTTATTGCAGGTAAATAAAAAATAATAATGGGACAGTATCTACAACAAGCACTCTTAAAATAAAATTAGAGTAAACATTAATTGTTGTGCCAGTATTTATTTAAAAATTAGAATTTATAAAATAAAACATAAATTAAAATTTTAATAATGTTATGTTATTGATTCTACAATCCGAGACGTACTGAAGGGTTCGATTTGCCTCTCGGTTTGCAAGTTAAAGTGCACACGTCCTTATGAAGCACGCTTATCGGTTACTGTTTACTGACCTTGCTATCACACCTATTGAGTACCTTTGCAAACTTCCTATTGGCTGTTAAACGTTTGTACTATCAATTACACTTATAATGCCATTCTGTCGTAATCTAATTTGTTCTATCGTCTGCCGTCCACGCTCCATTCATTGATAAGAATAAATAATAAATATTCGAATATACGTGCTCGCGTGTGATAAATGAACAGACGGAGCTATCGCCATCCCACAAACAAGTTACCTATAAATATAGCCCAATAAAATTGCCAGTCAGAAATATAAGCGCCCATGACTATCGCAAATTCCATGAGTCTCTTTCAAACTGTGATGCCAATCATATCGTGCATTCAAAGCAAGGATAATTGAAATTCGTGTACAACGTTTGAATCCTTCTATTTCTACTTAAAATGACCGGTTCCTTCGGTAACGTCGTCAAGGACGACGACAAGCGACTCTCGCAGTATAAATCGAATATTGTTTTAAGTGATTCCTTGACGGAAAACGAAAAAGATCGCAAGATATTGTGAGTTACGTTATTTAATAGAAAAAGGATATCATATTGAACCTTTTAAATACATGAACTGTTTTTTATTGAATTGCATCCATGAGAAAATTAAGTGTACTGTGAAAAAATGATGAAATAATTAGAAATCGTACGAAATTTATAGACTGATTAGATTTCACCCTATTTACTGCATGACTTTCAGTTCCAACACGTGATTGTAGGTTATGGAATTGTGAAAAATAAGCAAATTGTAAAAATAAAAAAAGTTATATTTAACAAACAAGGATAATTAATTTTTCTAAAATAATTACAAAAACAATTTATTTGTTTTGACTACAGTGAACCAAATAAGGCAACAAAGAAATCGAAGAAGGATAAATCATCCGATGACGATGGCAAGGAGAAACCAAAAGAAGATATTGAGCCCGTGGGCTTTTTTACAATGTTCCGTTATTCTACAACCAAGGATCGTATTCTATATTTCATCGGATTCCTTGCTGCCATTGTGACGGGCCTGACAACGCCTTTAAACATTTTAATCTTTGGTGATCTCACAAATGTGAGTATTTGCAAGCTCTAATAAACATATATATAAGTAACTGAATATTCAAAATGCTTTTAGGACATGATCAACTTGAGTGGAATGGGTGAGAACTCTAGGTACGTGCGCAACGAATTCAATTCCGAGTCCCTTCTGGACGCCGTGCAGGACTTCTCGCTAAAGAACACCTACATTGGTATCGCGATGCTTGTCGGCAGTTACGTCTCCATCGCGTGCTTCAACTATGCGGCCCACTCACAGATCCTGGCCATACGTTCAAAGTTCTTTAAGTCTGTTCTGCACCAGGACATGGGCTGGTATGACTTCAATCAGAGCGGAGAGGTGGCTAGTCGCATGAATGAGTAAGTCATTTAAATTCTAAAGTGAATATCTTTAATTAGCAAATAATATTTCCTGCAGAGATCTTTCCAAAATGGAGGACGGATTGGGAGAGAAGATTGTGATATTTGTACATTTGATGGTTGCTTTCGTTGGTTCCCTCATACTCGCCTTCATCAAGGGCTGGGAGCTAGCGCTGATCTGCCTGACCAGTTTGCCTTTAACCTTTGTTGCCATGGGACTCGTGGGTTTTGCCACATCAAAGTTGGCTAAGCAGGAGGTAAACATGTATGCCAGAGCTGCTGTGGTTGCAGAAGAGGCACTCTCCGGCATTCGCACCGTAAAGGCCTTCGAGGGCGAGCAGAAAGAAGTGAATGAATACAAGCTGAGCGTGGTTGCCGCCAAACTACTAAACATCAAGAGGAACTTGTACTCCGGTATCGGTTTCGGACTGTTGTGGTTCTTCATCTACGCCTCGTATGCTCTTGCCTTCTGGTATGGTGTCGGACTGGTCATCAAGGGACGTCACGAGGAGTACTACGCAAGCTACGATCCCGGAACTATGATTGTCGTCTTTTTTTCGGTCTTGATGGGCTCCATGAATATCGGAATGGCGGCGCCATATATCGAGGCTTTTGGCATTGCTAAGGGTGCCTGCGCCAAGGTGTTCCAAATTATTGAACAGGTGCCAACCATTAATCCCTTGGAACCACGCGGCAAGAAGCTTAAGGAACCATTGACAACCATCGAGTTCCGCGACGTTGAGTTCCAGTACCCAACGCGAAAGGAGATTCCAATTCTAAACAAATTGAATCTGAAAATTGAACGAGGCCAGACTGTGGCTCTGGTCGGACCCTCCGGATGCGGCAAGTCCACGTGCATTCAGCTTATACAGCGCTTCTACGATCCTAAGGCGGGCAACGTCTTCTTCAATGGCGAAGACATCAAGGACATCAACATCAATTGGCTGCGCGAGCGCATTGGAGTTGTCGGACAGGAACCAGTCCTCTTTGGCCAGTCGATTTACGAGAACATACGTTACGGCCGTGAGGATGCCACGAGGGCGGACATCGAGGAGGCAGCTGCAGCGGCCAATGCTGCCATCTTCATAAAGAAACTACCCAAGGGCTATGACACTCTGGTGGGTGAGCGTGGTGCACAGTTGTCTGGTGGCCAGAAGCAACGTATTGCCATTGCGCGTGCCCTAATCCGCAATCCGGAGATCCTGCTGCTTGATGAGGCGACATCTGCTCTAGACACAGCCAGTGAAGCGAAGGTACAAGCTGCGCTGGAGAAGGTCAGCAAGGGACGCACCACCATCATTGTGGCACATCGTCTGTCGACGGTGCGACGTGCTGACAAGATCGTTGTGATCAATAGCGGGGAGGTAGTCGAAATGGGAACACATCAGGAACTAATGGTGTTGAAGAACCACTACTTCAACTTGGTAACCACTCAGATGGGCGATGACGAAGGAACTGTACTTAGTCCGACAGACGACATTTACAAAGGCTTCGACATCAAGGATGAGGATGAACAGGAAATCAAGATACTGCACGATGATCATGACGATGATAATGATGTGGCAAGCGACAAGAAGAGCAAGAAGAAAAAGAAGAAGGACAAGGAACCCTCGCCCATGAAGGGAATGATGAAGATGAATTCACCTGAATGGGTAGAGATATCTGTTGGTTGCACCAGCTCTGTTTTTATGGCTGCTGCAATGCCTGCTTTCGCAATACTCTTCGGCAGCATTCTCGAGGTGATGCAGTCGAAAGACGACGATTACGTACGAGAGAACACGAACGAGTACAGTGTGTACTTTCTGATCGCTGGAGTTGTTGTTGGTATTGCAGCGTTCTTGCAGATCTTCATGTTCGGCATTGCAGGGGAAAAACTTACAGAACGTCTGCGTGGTCTCATGTTCCAGAGAATGCTTTCTCAGGAGATTGCGTATTTTGATGATCGTGCCAATGGAACAGGAAGTCTCTGTGCTCGCTTATCCGCAGATGCTGCTGCCGTGCAGGGTGTAAGTTTTTTTTTAATTGATTTAATGCCTTTATATCATTTTATTACTTCTATTACAAAACAGGCCACAGGACAACGTATCGGTACCGTTATTCAGGCGATAGCTACACTCATACTGAGCATTATCTTGGCCATGTACTACGAGTGGAGCTTAGGTCTAGTAGCTTTGGCCTTTGTCCCCTTCCTGCTGGTAGGCTTTTATATGGAGCAGACCATATCGGCACAGGAGAACATGGGCAATGCCAAGATAATGCAGAGCACCACAAAGCTGGCGGTTGAGGTCGTCTCTAACATTCGCACGGTGGTTTCACTGGGACGTGAGGACATGTTCCACTTGAACTACATTGAAATGTTGACACCTGCTGTTGAGGTAAGTCATCGAGAGATGACATGGTATCCCTCTTATAATACAAACACACTTTACAATCCTCACAGAAATCAAAGAAGAACACTCACTATCGTGGCATTGTTTTTGGTCTGGCCAGATCCATGATGTTCTTCGCCTTCGCAGCCTGCATGTACTACGGTGCTTGGTGCGTGGTCAATCGAGGCCTGTCTTTCGGAGATGTTTTCAAGTTAGTATAGCTAATTTTCGCACAAATTTTATTGTTCATCTGACCATTTGTATATACTATAGAGTATCGGAGGCATTGATAATGGGTACCGCATCCATTGCTAACGCTTTGGCCTTTGCCCCCAACATGCAGAAGGGCATGACTGCAGCCAAGTCGATTCTGAAGTTCCTAGAGCGAAAGCCGATCATTGCCGACCTGCCTGGTGTGTCCAAGGAGCCTTGGCACTCGAATGGAAACGTCCAGTTCGACAATGTGGAGTTCAGTTATCCGACACGTCAGGAGATGCAGGTGCTGCGCGGTCTCTTTTTGGCTGTGCAAAGTGGTCAGAAAGTGGCGCTCGTTGGTCCCTCGGGTTGTGGCAAATCCACTTGCATTCAGTTGCTGCAACGTTTCTACGATGTGGATGCTGGCTCGGTGAAGATCGACAACGAGGATCTACGACAGCTGGCCCTCTCTAATCTCCGCATGCAGCTGGGCATTGTGTCACAGGAGCCGATTCTATTCGATCGTACGATACGCGAAAACATCGCATATGGTGACAACTCCAGGAAGGTGACAGATCAGGAGATTATAGCTGCCGCACAGAAGTCAAACATACATCAGTTCATCGCAGCCTTGCCACTGGTGAGTGTCATCTAGCATCTAGCTGAATTCCCTCGACTGACCAATATATTGTATTTACTTCAGGGCTACGACACAAGAATGGGAGAGAAGGGCACACAGATGTCTGGCGGACAGAAACAACGTGTTGCTATTGCACGTGCCTTGATCCGAAACCCGAAAATACTCTTGCTTGATGAGGCCACCTCTGCCTTGGACGCAGAAAGTGAAAAGGTACATTTCATGTTCATATGCAATCCCTAAAGCAGTTCAGTAACAATTCATTATATCATTCGTTCCTTCAGATCGTTCAAGACGCCTTAGATGCTGCCTCCGAGGGTCGCACCACCCTTAGCATTGCCCACAGACTGTCAACCATTGTTGACTCTGATATTATCTACGTCTTCGAGAACGGAGTTGTCTGTGAGAGCGGCACCCACAAAGAGCTTGTCCAGAATCGTGGACTCTACTATACGCTGTATAAACTGCAGACGGGTGCCATGTAAATCTTACTCCTCTTATAAGTATTTCGAACAACATTATACGAAACTAGTATTATATATCGTATTACAGGAACCTTCTGTTTATATTTAAAATAATAGTTCAATAACTTGTAAATAAAGAACAATGTTAAAGTTAAATCAAGGTTTAGTTACTTACGTGCCCGGCTTGCCGCCTTGTTTACATCAACGGATAAGAGAAACAGATGTATCGATATCATTTAATCGATATGTCATATGTAATTAGATATGATAACAGAAAAGCAACAGCATCGTAACAGCGTTCAGACAGTTTTCAATAATATGTATGTATATTGCTTGAATTCGTTTATTTGCTTTCAAAGGTCTCTGATAAATAATATTTGTGAGCAACTGTGACGAGTCATCTATTAATGTAAGACATGTCTAATAAAATACATGTATCGATAAGAACCACTAGCAACAATGGCAACGCTTGAATTACTGCTATTTAGCATTACTGCGCGGGTTTGTTTTTGAAATTCCGTTGTATTATATTTATAATACAATAGAAGATTTACGTATTAGATATACAAGGGAAATCATAATCTATTAGTGAAATCGTTTCATAATTGCGCCCTATCTCACGTGCTAAAATTCTAATGGGGTATTACGTTTCCCTCAGACACTCAATCAATATATAAAAGTTCAAGTGGATAGTTATTCATGTTAATAAATGTTAAGTTATCAGTCTGCATATAACCGTTGTCAGATAATGCGTTCCTATATATAGTAGTCTTATCAAATGTATACTATACAGTGTTAATACGTGTTACGTATTAGAAATACCATATACCTATAGAGTACCTTGTAAATTTGCTATTTGCTTAAGTAGTGTAGTACTATCAATTTCACTATATAATTCCATTCTGTCGTAATCCTGTTTGTCTTGGCACTGTGCCGACCACGCTCCATTGATTGATAAGAATAACTAATATATGTTTGTTTTCTAATCAGTTGTGATAAATAAAAACAAGAGAGGGTAATTCTCACGTTCCATTCTCTTTGCAAATTTGAAAGTTAACGATGACAGCCGTAATCCAATTGCTTAAATTCTCCCCATTTGTGGTATCTCTAATTGCTTAGCTAATCACAGAGTGGGGTTTGCGAAGCACGCGGTGTTATTGATTAGTCCATAGACCGAATAATGAAGCACGGAATAGCTCTTAAGGAAAGCAATCGCATGAAAATGACTTGTGAGAATTGGCGCTCTTTATTGGTCGAACGTATGTTCTCACTCTCTTGCGCACACTCTTTCCATATTAATAGCATAATAAAATTGATAAACACTATCAGCATGAACCAATATCAACGAGAATATTTCGTTGGCCAGACCATTCAAATATAAGCCCATATGGTTTTGCAAATTCTATAAGTCTCTTTTAAACAGTGCTCACATTCAGATCGTGCGATCCATCACAATCAATAAGGATAAATCAAACGCTGCATAGGAAATTTGTGTTTCTCTTAAAATGACCGCGTCTAACGGCAACGTCGGCAAGGACGACGACAATCGACTTTCGCAGTACCGAACAAATATTATTTTGGGCGATTCCTTGGCCTCCAACGAAAAAGATCACAAGAGCTTGTGAGTTAAATAAATTAATTAATAATGCGTGTAGTTAAGCCAATAATATAGTCATGCACTTAAAATAGTCAATAAAAAGTTGTGTTATCTCGTTTTGATAGTTCGTAAAAGAATTATCTATTCAAAAATGCACCATGTAAGAAACTTTGGCGAAATAGTAATGGATGAGTAAATTGATAAGCTTCTCGGATTTGTACTAATTTAGTGCAGAGTTAAAATTAATTACACATCACTAATAGAACTGATGAAAACACCAAACAAGAATGTTAAAAAGAAATTACAAAAAATCATGTGCTAAGCAATAATTGAACTGATTTATTGCAGTACTATAAATTCACGTGCCGAATGAAATGATGAAAAAAAGAAAGAAAAATAAAAAAGACATTAAAAAGAAAACACGTGCTAAGCAATATTTGTTGATTTAACAGTTATGATAAATGAAAGTAATATAAAAGTTGGAATTGATATCCTTTTAATCTAAATTAGTATTACTAAGCTGCGATCCTTTAGTTAAATTCCACGTCACAAGTACAGTTGAAGAATAAAAAAGGGGAAAAAAGTCAAAAGTAAAGAAAATATAAATCATGTGCTAAGCAATATTCCTTGTGGAAAATAATGTAAAAGTTGTTTGATAACCTTTAAATGTAAATTATTTTTCTGCATTAGCAATATGATTCATCACGAGTTTTGGTAAAGGTTAAATAGCTGCGTGCTCTTGCTTGCTCAGCTTTCATTTGAAATAAATCGGCTTGCGGGACACTGTGCCGTCACAAAATTTTGCAGGCAGACTGGCGCCTGGCACAAAAATGCAACAACAAAATAAAACAAAATAAATAAATTTAATTATTTTCTAAATTCAATTAGAAGCGCCCGCCAAATAATTCTTTCACCTAAAATCATGATAAATAAAGCCCTATCAGTAAAAAAATTTAAACAAAATGGGTGACGCAGACAGCTATTTAACCTTAACGAGATGTTTTTCCTCAAAGAAAACAGTCGAAAAATTGGTATTTAATACACAATATATTACAGTACATACCAATGAAAAGTGATTAAAACATTATTTTGTTAAAATGTCAACATTTGAATGAATTAAGAGCGTTATTTGCGAGTTCCCTACCGAAAATTACAGTAACCATGAGCGTGCAATTTTAATATACAAACCATACACCAGTACTTATAACGTATACAATAGACTTACGTGTACGTTGTTATCAACCGCCAATCATAACGTTGCGCAGAAGTTTGCCATATAATTTATTGCAGCGATGAAATTGATAACAACAAAGAACACATATCTTTTGCACCTCTTGAATTTTATATGAAACATAGACCAACTGTTTAGTTAAGTGATAGCTAAAGATGTCTTTCAAAGAACTTTAAGCACTAAGCAATACATATTGTTAGTGCTTCATTC
This sequence comes from Zaprionus camerounensis, assembly GCA_018904165.1. NCBI lineage: Eukaryota > Metazoa > Arthropoda > Insecta > Diptera > Drosophilidae > Zaprionus > Zaprionus camerounensis. Next base: position 3,029,627 of record JAEIFS010000037.1, read on the forward strand.
ATTTTCATTGCTCAGTGCTTCAACCAATGACGAAGTCGCTTATCGATAGCACGATAGAGTATTGCATGAATTGACTAAAAAACCAATACCGTATAGACCATTTTACTGATAGTATGTGTAATCTAAGGGGAGCCTTGAATTATGCATGCGATAAAACATGTGCAGAATTTATTGGCAATTGTATACTATATAATAATAATCAGAATATAGTATAAACATAATCTAACGAGTTTCGATTGTCACTATAATGATTACAGTGAACCGAATAAGAAAAAAAAGAAGTCCAAGAATGACAAAGCCAGTGATGACGAAGATCCCAACAAGCCGAAAGATGACATCAAGCCCGTTAGTTTCTTCAGCATGTTCCGCTATGCCACAAACAAAGATCGTCTACTATATTTCATTGGGTTTGTTGGGGCTATTGCTACGGGTCTGACAACACCAGCCAACAGTTTGATCTTTGGTAATCTTGCCAACGTAAGTTTTTAGAGATGCTAAAGTAATCATAACTTTCTTAACTTAACTTGACTTATGCAGGATATGATATCGATGGGTGGACTGGTGGAAGGTGCAAAGTATACGCGAGCCGATGACCTATCCGAGAGCCTTCTAGACGCCGTGCAGGGCTTTTCGTTGAACAACACATACATCGGCATCGTGATGTTGCTGTGCAGTTACATCTCAGTCACGTGCTTCAACTATGCGGCCCATTCACAGATCATGTCCATACGCTCCAGGTTCTTTAAGTCTGTGCTGCATCAGGACATGAGCTGGTACGACTTCAACCAGAGTGGAGAGGTGGCTAGTCGCATGAATGAGTAAGTCCCATTTTGGATCCATTCGAGTACCTTTAACCTCTATTAACGAACTATGTTTTCTGCAGAGATCTTTCGAAAATGGAGGACGGATTGGGAGAGAAGGTTGTGATATTCGTGCACTTCATTGTTGCATTTATTGGATCCATTGTACTCGCCTTTGTCAAGGGCTGGGAACTATCGCTGATCTGTCTGACCAGTTTGCCCGTTACCTTTATTGCCATGGGATTTGTGGGTATTGCCACTTCCAAATTGGCTAAGCAGGAGGTGAACCAGTATGCCAAAGCAGCCGTCGTTGCAGAGGAGGCACTCTCCGGCATTCGCACTGTGAAGGCCTTCGAGGGTGAGGACAAAGAGGTTAATGCATACAAGATAAGCGTGATTGCCGCCAAGAAACTAAACATCAAGAGGAACATGTTCTCTGGCATCGGCTTCGGACTGTTGTGGTTCTTCATCTACGCCTCGTATGCACTTGCCTTCTGGTATGGTGTCGGACTGGTTCTCAAGGGACGTCACGACGAGTACTACGCAAACTACGATCCCGGCACCATGATTACGGTCTTCTTCTCGATCATGATGGGTTCCATGAACATCGGTATGGCGTCGCCATATATTGAGGCCTTCGGCATTGCTAAAGGTGCTGCATCTAAGGTCTTTCATATTATTGAACAAATCCCGACCATCAATCCCTTGGAACCACGAGGCAAGAAGCTTAAGGAACCATTGACAACCATCGAGTTCCGCGACGTTGAGTTCCAGTACCCAACGCGAAAGGAGATTCCAATTCTAAACAAATTGAATCTGAAAATTGAACGAGGCCAGACTGTGGCTCTGGTCGGACCCTCCGGATGCGGCAAGTCCACGTGCATTCAGCTTATACAGCGCTTCTACGATCCTAAGGCGGGCAACGTCTTCTTCAATGGCGAAGACATCAAGGACATCAACATCAATTGGCTGCGCGAGCGCATTGGAGTTGTCGGACAGGAACCAGTCCTCTTTGGCCAGTCGATTTACGAGAACATACGTTACGGCCGTGAGGATGCCACGAGGGCGGACATCGAGGAGGCAGCTGCAGCGGCCAATGCTGCCATCTTTATCAAGAAACTACCCAAGGGCTATGACACTCTGGTGGGTGAGCGTGGTGCACAGTTGTCTGGTGGCCAGAAGCAACGTATTGCCATTGCGCGCGCCCTGATCCGCAATCCGGAGATCCTGCTGCTTGATGAGGCGACATCTGCTCTAGACACAGCCAGTGAAGCGAAGGTACAAGCTGCGCTGGAGAAGGTCAGCAAGGGACGCACCACCATCATTGTGGCACATCGTCTGTCGACGGTGCGACGTGCTGACAAGATCGTTGTGATCAATAGCGGCGAGGTAGTCGAAATGGGAACACATCAGGAACTAATGGTGTTGAAGAACCACTACTTCAACTTGGTAACCACTCAGATGGGCGATGACGAAGGAACTGTACTTAGTCCGACAGACGACATTTACAAAGGCTTCGACATCAAGGATGAGGATGAACAGGAAATCAAGATACTGGAAGAAGAGCACGAGGCGGATGCAGCAGCCGACAAGAAGAGCAAGAAAAAGAAGAAGGACAAAAACGAACCGTCGCCCATGATGGGTGTCATGAAGATGAACCAACCTGAATGGCTGCAGATCACAATCGGCTGCATCAGTTCCGTCATTATGGGCTGTGCTATGCCTGTGTTCGCTGTACTCTTCGGCAGCATTCTGGAAGTGATGCAATCGGATGAAGATGACTATGTGCGCGAGAACACGAACGAATACAGTCTTTACTTCCTGATCGCCGGAATTGTCGTCGGCATTGCAACATTTTCGCAGATCTTCTGCTTTGGTATTGCCGGAGAACGTCTCACCGAACGCTTGCGAGGTCTTATGTTCCAGGCAATGCTTCGGCAGGAGATCGCATGGTTCGACGATCGTGCCAACGGTACGGGAAGCTTGTGTGCTCGTCTATCTGGAGATGCCGCTGCTGTTCAGGGTGTAAGTATTGTATATAAAAACCAGTAAGAAAAGTGCACCTATACATATGCACATGCTTTGAAATTATTCTCGACAGATGGCGCTCTCTCTCTTCGCGCTCGCCCGCCTCCCTTGTTAGCTGACACAAGCACTTGGTCAAACTTTCTTAAATTACTTCTGTGTTTATTGTCCGATCGGATTGCAATTTTGAGAATAAGTAGATATAACTATCAGCTTAGTATATGTTGAAGTCAGAAAGTTGTATCTTTTATACAGCGCTTACAAATTGAGTTCAAAAATTACATTTTTGATTTTCAGGGGCGGTGGGCGTGGCACCTAACAAACTTGATCTGCGCCTGGTACACAGAAACATTAATGCCAAATTTTGTGTCTCTAGCTCTTATAACAGCTGAGATCTGTGTGTTCATCTGGTCATCCATACATCCGGACATCCGGACAGACAGACAGACATGGCTCAATCGACACGGCTAGTGATCCTGAGCAAGAATATATATACTTTGTGGGGTCTCCCACGCCTCCTTCTGCCTGTTACAAAGTTAGTATACCCTTTTTTGACCATTTTCAATGGTCGAAGGGTATAAAAACAAAAGGTTCTTATATCCCTAATACCCCGTCAGTCTTTTGTATCAGAAGAGCTGTCCAAATCAAAATCTTGCTGAAGTGATAAGACCGTAATACTTCCGTGTATAGTTTCTTGGTTCTTTGAGGACATTTATAGTTCCTTTTTAACGTATGCTATTCAATCTATTCAAGTGAGGAGGCTCACTCAAGGTTCTTTCTAATGACTCAACTCAATTTGCAGACATATTATACCATAATGTTTATTAGAATGTTCGCTTTTGAATTTTACTATCTTCCTGTCAAGTTTTACTATCAACATACTATAGGAAAATGTCTATAAAATGTACGCAAACAATCTGTTTCTTATCAGGCTTCAAGCTGAAATGACCGATAACAGGTTGGCACTTGAAGACCACTTGTATATACTATACCCAATATGATTACAATATTCATGTACTTGGGCACTGAACTTACTTCCTATTTCGTTCTATTCTTTTCAATAGGCAACAGGACAACGTATTGGCAGCATTATTCAGTCGGTAGCAACTATTGTGCTGGGCATCGCACTGGCCATGTACTACGAGTGGAGCTTGGGTCTGGTGGCCATCGCCTTTATGCCCTTCATTCTGGTCTCCTTCTACATGCAACGCATTGTAATGGCACAGGAGAACATGGGCAATGCCAAGATTATGGAGAACACCACCAAGTTAGCTGTCGAGGTTGTCTCTAACATTCGCACGGTGGTTTCACTGGGACGCGAGGACATGTTCCACACCAACTACATTGATATGTTGGCACCTGCTGTTGAGGTAAATGATCTAGCATTTAAATCTTATGCCTGAACTTGGACATTGATTATCTTTTAATTCCTTACAGAAATCGAAGAAGAACACTCACTATCGTGGCATTGTTTATGGTCTGGCCAGATCCATTATGTTCTTTGCCTACGCAGCCTGCATATACTATGGAGGTTGGTTGGTTGTCAATCGCGGTTTGCCTTTCGGCGATGTCTTCAAGTGAGTACAGAGCGTACAGGTTAATGGCTGAAAAACCAAAGACTAAACATTTGTTTCTTCTTCCTTTTACAGAGTTTCTCAGGCTTTAATTATGGGTACTGCATCCATTGCCAGTGCTTTGGCCTTTGCCCCTAACATGCAGAAGGGCGTGACTGCAGCCAAATCGATTCTGAAGTTCCTAGAGCGAAAGCCGATCGTTGCCGACCTGCCTGGTGTGTCCAAGGAGCCTTGGCACTCGAATGGAAACGTCCAGTTCGACAATGTGGAGTTCAGTTATCCGACACGTCAGGAGATGCAGGTGCTGCGCGGTCTCTTTTTGGCTGTGCAAAGTGGTCAGAAAGTGGCGCTCGTTGGTCCCTCGGGTTGTGGCAAATCCACTTGCATTCAGTTGCTGCAACGTTTCTACGATGTGGATGCTGGCTCGGTGAAGATCGATGACCATGATCTACGACAGCTGGCCCTCTCTAATCTCCGCATGCAGCTGGGCATTGTGTCACAGGAACCGATTCTATTCGATCGTACGATACGCGAAAACATCGCATATGGTGACAACTCCAGGAAGGTGACAGATCAGGAGATTATAGCTGCCGCACAGAAGTCAAACATACATCAGTTCATCGCAGCCTTGCCACTGGTGAGTGTCATCTAGCATCTAGCTGAATTCCCTCGACTGACCAATATATTGTATTTACTTCAGGGCTACGACACAAGAATGGGAGAGAAGGGCACACAGATGTCTGGCGGACAGAAACAACGTGTTGCTATTGCACGTGCCTTGATCCGAAACCCGAAAATACTCTTGCTTGATGAGGCCACCTCTGCCTTGGACGCAGAAAGTGAAAAGGTACATTTCATGTTCATATGCAATCCCTAAAGCAGTTCAGTAACAATTCATTATATCATTCGTTCCTTCAGATCGTTCAAGACGCCTTAGATGCTGCCTCCGAGGGTCGCACCACCCTTAGCATTGCCCACAGACTGTCAACCATTGTTGACTCTGATATTATCTACGTCTTCGAGAACGGAGTTGTCTGTGAGAGCGGCACCCACAAAGAGCTTGTCCAGAATCGTGGACTCTACTATACGCTGTATAAACTGCAGACAGGCGCAATGTAAATAGAGACACTCTGCATCTAGTCAATTCATTAGCATTAGGATTATAGCGATCAACGATAAACTAGTATTATAACGTAATATAGAAAGATTCTGTAAATATTAAGCTGACAGAAATAATTATATTATATAAGGTTAAGATTCCCTGATGTGCACTTGTAAAGAACAAAATAAATAATTATAAAATGAAAGTAAATAAACCAATAAAAAACACAATTTTGTATTATTAAATTAAATTACATTTTAATGTCATCTCAATATGAAATCGTATTTTGCAATCCAATCAAATTATAGAAACAATTTAGCTTTCAAAACAGAAATCGTTTGTTAGCCAGCCACATAAAAAAAGGTGTTTCTTAGTTTTGTAAATAATATTTTTTTGTTCACGTATATTTTAAGTTTACATATGTATATCGCCTTTGTGTAATTGCATTTTACCCAGTCAATTTGTTGGTTACCCACTGGAAACCAAAGTACATTTTTGCTTATTAATTAAGACATTCGCATCTGCACTCTGATCTGTGTCCAAATGTGACGACTGCGGCTTGTATCGCTGCTGTTGCTGCTGCTACAACTAGTATAAAAATAGGCGTAAGGTAAAAAATAAGGAAAATCTTACAGTAAGCACAACAACTGGCGACACAATACGTTAGCCATCATCAGCAATCCCAATCGCGTTCGATGCATTATAAACAATAAAAACTTAATGCAACTAACGCAATTTAAGTTAGGAATCTTTGGAGAGTTGTTTTTAGTACATCGAATGTCATTATCGTCCTCGCATATTACTACACAATTTGGGTAAATGCTTCTGTTTTGTTTTTGTTTTTCCTTATGTGTGATTGTGGATTGTGGGGGGGTGGCGGGGTTGGTGGATATTATTTATGATTTTGAAGAATCAGGAATATGATGTGATTTATGTTTAAGATAAACTTAATCGAAATCCAAATGTGGTTATTATGAAATAAGGGGGGAACAACAACTACGTCTATGGTTGCCTAATTTAGTTCTTCTCTTCCTTCTTGGCCTCGCCAGAAGTATCGCTTGAACTGCTGCCGCTGCTGCTGCTGCTGCTGCCACCGCTGCTCTCGCGCTCAGCAGACATCTGTAAAGGAATTAACATATGCAATTAGTCTATATCTATATAAAGTGTGGTATATAGCGCAGCTTACCTTCTTGTATGCCATCTCGAAGAGCTTCAGCGATGATTGCTGCAGCTGAGTGGTGGCTTTCCTGACCTCCTCTGGATCGGCTGTCTCCTTGTTGGCCAACAGAGTACGCAGATCGGCGATTTCCTTTTTCAGCTTCTCGCACTGAAAGATAAAAAAATAAATTATAAAGAGTCAAGATAGTTAAATCATATTCCGTATTGTCGTACCTCTTCAGCAGGCAGCTGGCTCTTGAATTCCTCCATTTTAGTCTCTGTGTCGTGTACAATACTTTCACCCTGGTTAACAATTTCGATAAGCTCACGCTTCTTCTTGTCAGCACTGGCATATTCTTCGGCCTTCTTGATCATGTTCTCAATTTCATCCTTGCTCAGGCCACCACTCGACTGGATGACAATCTGTTGCTCCTTACCGGTACCCTTATCCTTGGCCGAAACGTGAACGATGCCGTTGGCATCGATATCGAAGACAACCTCGATCTGTGGCACACCACGGGGTGCTGGCGGAATGCCAACCAGTGTGAAGGAACCCAGCAATTTGTTGTCGTTAGCCATCTCACGCTCACCCTGGTGCACCTTAATTTCCACCTGAGTCTGACCATCGCTGGCCGTTGAGAAGACCTGCGACTTTTTGGTGGGAATTGTGGTGTTACGCGAAATCAAGCGGGTGAAGACACCGCCCAATGTCTCAATACCCAGGGACAGGGGTGTAACATCGAGCAGGAGGACATCAGTGACATCACCGGCCAAGACACCGCCCTGTACAGCGGCACCAACGGCCACAGCCTCGTCGGGATTAACCGAACGCGATGGCTGACGTCCGAACAGATCCTGCACTGTAGACTGCACCTTAGGCATACGTGTCATGCCACCGACCAGCAGAACCTCTCCGATCTCAGACTTGGATACCTCAGCATCGGACAAAGCCTTCTGGCAGGGTTGAATTGTGCGCTTAATAAGATCACCGACCAGGCTTTCCAGCTTGGCGCGAGTCATCTTCAGATTCATGTGCTGTGGTCCAGCAGCATCCATGGTCAAATAGGGCAGATTGATATCGGTCTGCTGTGACGACGACAGCTCACACTTGGCCTTCTCGGCGGCCTCCTTCAGACGCTGCATGGCAATGTTGTCCTTGCGGATATCAATGCCGCTGTCCTTCTTGAATTCGGCAACCAAAAAGTTAACAATTGCATTATCGAAATCCTCACCGCCCAACAGAGTGTCACCGTTGGTTGACTTGACCTCGAAAACACCCTTTTGGATTTCCAAAATTGAGATATCGAAGGTACCGCCACCCAAATCGTACACAGCAATACTGCAACAGAAAATCGATAAGCAATTATAGATAAACTGATATAAGAGGGAACAGAAATTTATACTTACATTTTATCCTCAGTTTTGTCCATACCATAAGCCAGAGCAGCTGCAGTTGGCTCGTTGATGACACGCAGCACATTCAGTCCAGCAATTTGACCAGCATCCTTGGTAGCCTGACGCTGTGAGTCGTTGAAGTAGGCGGGCACAGTGACCACAGCATTCTTGACTGGTGTATTGAGATAAGCCTCTGCGGTCTCCTTCATTTTGATCAGAATGAAGGCACCGATCTGCGATGGCGAATACACTTTGCCATCTGTGGACGATACCCAGGCATCACCGTTGGATGCCTTGACAACTTTGTATGACAGATTTGTGATATCCTTCTTCACCTCAGGATCATCGAAACGGCGACCAATCAAACGTTTTGTAGCATAGAAGGTGTTCGCCGAGTTGGTGACAGCCTGACGCTTGGCCGGCATACCGACCAATCGCTCGCCATCCTTGGTGAACGCCACGTGCGAGGGGGTTGTGCGTGCACCCTCAGCATTCTCGATAACCTTTGCCTGCTTGCCTTCCATCACGGCCAGGCAGGAGTTGGTGGTACCCAGATCGATACCTATAACAGCGCCTTTAACCTCGCCAGATCTAACAGAAGCAATACATACATTAATAACAGATACTCGTGCATTTGATAAGGCTAACGTTGCCGGGCAACAGCACAAGAGATAAGAAAGTTGTGAGAGTTGTGCAGTTCAGTTCCGAACTGGCGAAATGAGCTAGATGTGATGAGCAATTCAATTTAATTTATTGTAAACTAGACTACTTTCGGCTTTCTGAAGGTTTTATACCCCTGCAGGTTCTTATCTTTTCTGATCGTTCCTATACTAATAATTGAATATTATTTTAAGTATTCAAAGTGATAAAAAAAAGAGAAAATTTGGCTGCAGTTAGTTGTTATATAAGAGCAGTGCGGACAGAAGATCCACAAGATCTTGAATTGTATTAAAAAACCGGAACCGAATGATCATGTTCCATGAGTTGAGAATTACAATTGAACAAGAGAGATAGAGGGTTAAACTAACACTTGTAAATAGTAAGAAGTATAGTACAATGTACATTTCATATGAAATACAAATAAGATACTCGAAATATATTACATAAGATAGCAGATGTTTGATCTTAAGACTGGATGTATCTCGAAGCGGTATATGAACTTAAGCTATTATAAAAACATTATTATTATTATTATGAATGCAAGCTTACTTGTAACGACGTTGAGCCGACAACCCATTGCAGGCTACAGGCAGGTTCTGTAATACACAAGAAGATTTGAGTTTTACATTATATATTTATACAACATCGGCAAGAACATGAATTGACATGCCGCGCGGCCAACCCGAGTATTATGTAAAGCTGATTTGTACTTACGCGGAATATGCTAGAAGCTGCCGAGACATTTGTGGGCGCCGCAAAGGTGGCCTGGCGCGCAATGCGTGGCAGAAATTTCGGAACGCGAAGCATATTTGAGTTGATTTCAATTGAATTTCACACTGTGCACTAATTATTTAATTAAAACAGCTGAAAAACTGCACCGCTTTTAAAGCGAAAATTTCGTCAGATCGAACCACGAGCACGTTTCCCTTACGAGGGCTGGATAAAGACAGAGAAGTCGAGAGCGATGTGACCAGCGATGCCGATGAAATTTATCGATATCTATCGTGTTATTGAAAATAAAACGAAACGAAACAACGAAACCAGCAACGTTGCATTGAAACTTTCAATGTCCAAAACAGAGTTGCCAAACGTTCTCAGATGGCAAATGATGGGTGATTTCTTCAATTTATTTACTAAGTTCTGCAGAATTGATTTGAAATTTGTGTATTTAATAGTTCAGCAATTCAAATTGTAATAAAAGTGTTTGAAACCGATTGACATTTGACGTTACTGGCTCGCCTTCTCAACAAGTTCCGACCGCAGCACCCTGTGTTTATCAAAGATTTTCCCAACGTTTCGTGTTCCATCACACGTGTTGTTATTATTGCGTAAAGTAGTATAAGAAAAAAACATATTTCAAAATTTTCACCAAAATTTACTCATACAACATCGGTTCGATCGATGCTGCCGCTGCCGTTGTTGTATAGACGATACTACAGACTCTCTCAGCACATTCTGGCGATTGTGTAGACTCCAAAATACGCCATAATGGCATCAGACAATGAGTCTGACGCCGAACTCGATGAGAACTATTACACATTTCTCAATTTGCCGCAAGATGTAAGGGCAACAATACCAAATTCCCTATATGTAGATACATTTCTAATAATTAATCGTATATTTTAGGCGACGACCGAGCAGATTAACACCGCCTACCGAAAGCAGAGCCGCATTTATCATCCGGACAAACATTTGGAGCCGGATAGCAAAAAGAAGGCCGAAATCATGTTCAATCGTATAAAGCGCGCATACGAGGTGCTATCCGATCCGCATCAACGTGCCATTTACGATTCGGTAGGGGAGAAGGGTCTAAAGACAGAGGGCTGGGAGATAGTTCATAGGACAAAGACGCCGGCAGAGATTAGGGAAGAGTACGAGCGGCTGGCACAGGCGGCCGCCGAACGTCGTTTGCAACAGCGAACTAATCCCCGCGGCAACATCACCATCAATGTGAATGCAACAGAAATATTTACGCCTTACGATGAATCGGAAATGCCGCGAGTGGAGATCGGATCCATGAGTATTGCGCAGTCCATTGAGGCGCCCATAACGCGCAAGGATATGATCATAATGAGTGGCAATCTTTACTCATCGAACGGCACTGGTAATGGCGGCTTCATGGTCGCCGGCCGGCGACTTCTCAACAAAGGTTGGCTAGAGGCTTGTCTCGGTGCGGGCAATGGATTCCTTTTGGGCCTCAAGGGTAAGCATCATTTACACTGCAAAAGATTATTTAGTTGTTCATTTATTTTGTATGCGTAACAGGTGGACGCACGCTTACCACGAAGGTAACCGTCAACGGTGGAACCAATTTAAATTTTCAGGAGAACGGCGTCATTCCTGCCGTCTTCTCCACCCTGGCTGTCCAGCTCGATAAGCATACGATCGGTAGCCTGACCCTCAATGCCGGTTCACAGTCGTCGATGTCAACGCAGATCGATCACTCCAATGATCAGCACTCCATTAGCACATCGTTTGTGATTGGAACTCCGCACATCTACTTTGGCATCTCATATACACGCAAGATGCTCGACAATGAACTGAAGCTAAAGTTGGCCACCAAGTAAGCTGTGATTAAACTAGTCTGTAGATTCCCCGTTAATCCAATGCCTTCCCTTTGCAGAGTGGGCACATTTGGCTTCTTTGGCGAGTACGGTGTGGAGAAGAAGGTATCCAAATATAGCTCAGTAATCGCAACTGTATCGATCGGTGTGCCTTCCGGAGTAATCCTTAAGCTGAAGTGAGTTTCGAATTTGTAGATTTAAGATTAAGAAGTATTGTTAGTTTATCATATTTCTTTTCAGAATAATGCGCTCAAATCAGTCGTATATATTCCCTATACATCTGAGTGATGAGATAGTGCCTGCAGCAGTCTTTTATGCCTCTGTGACGCCTATTATTGCGTGGTTCTTGGTCAAGAAGGTGATAATGGATCCCATGGAAGCCGATCGCAAGAGCATCGAGGTGGAACGTACAAAGCGGCAACATGAGCAGCGTCTTGTTGCCAAAAAAAATGAAGCGATGGCAGCCATTCACTTAATGAGGAGCACCTACAATCGTATCGTCCATGAGGAACAAGACCGCAGGGGGCTGATCATTCAGAGAGCGATATACGGATGCATTAGTAATGACACCTCGCAATTTAAGCCAGAAGCGTCACACGATGTGACAGTACCTATTCAGTGTCTAGTCAGGGACAGTACATTACAGCTGTATGAAGCTTCCAAAGTGAGTACTGCCTGCCTTAAAACATTATCCATATGCATTTCCAATCAATTTCAAATGCGATTTTGCAGAGCGATTTGCCTGGCTTTTTTGATCCAAGCCTAGGAGATGACAAGATCTTACGCATTGAATATACATTAAATGATGTATCGAAAACAGTTAATGTAAAGGACAATGAGCCACTACGACTGCCAGTATAGTCCCAGAATATTTTGTATAAATCTAAAGTCTTGTGTTTAAAATTGTTTTTATAATCCAAAGTAGTCTTTAGAAAACACACAAAAAAATTAATACATACAAAATGATTCAATTAAGGCAATTTATTTCCAAAAGCTTTAGGTTCGCCCCTACTGGATATTAGCTATTTGTTAAATAATATTAATCTTATTAAATATCGACGAAACGGGTTTTTAGTAAATAAACAAGGAACGCGCCCAATTTGTAAGAATTCATAAACGATTTGTTTTATTTTGAATCATTTAAAAAATGGCGCCCATGCGACGTCTGTTGCTTGAGTCACCCTGTGTGCAATCAGCTGCTGCAAGGTAGGCGGACATGGAATCGAACAACAAACATTTGTGATTTGTGAGTTGAACACGATTGAAGACGATGCAAATAGCGTAAGAATGCTATTGCAAATCGCTAGGGACTGCTCCGAATCCGAAGGGAAATGATGCAATCGACGGACCATGATCATATTTACAAAGGCGAATCTCATGCGCTTCCTGGCCGGCGCAATATGTCTTCTGCTGGTTTTTAGCCTTCTTTGGACATCCGAATCGGATGGGGCCAGCAATACATCGGTCAGCAAACTTAGGTAAGTGCGACAAATAGCAATTAATTTACACCTGGCCACATGATCTGACGTTAACGACACTCTGTTTACAGCTTTCGGCGTGTGCACAAATATGCGCACATCCATAAAAGAAACGACAGTGGGAGTGGGAGTGGGGGCAACAAGGGGAGGCTGCCCGCAGCTCCGCTGGCGCTGTCGAAAGAGCGCGAGTTACGCGAATCTGGGCGCAACTCGAGCTCAACAACTGTGATTGCGATTGCAAACTTTACTTCCATTCCACAAGACTTATCGCACGCGCATCTGCACACAGCGGATTATGCAAACAGCAGCAGCAGCACATTAACCCCACATGAACCACACATGCCCATGTTTGCACCCAATTGCACCGATCCGGATCCCAGAAATGGTAATATGGAAGGCCCATATGAATTGTGCTTATTATAACCTTGCAGAGGGTATATATTAATTGTGGGCAGGTGTTTGCCCGAATCTGCAAGAGTATAAAACCTTCGGCATGCCGAAAGTAGCCTTTCATTCTAGCTAAAACCATTTTATATACATATATTATATTATATTACATATATGTCTCATTCCAGGTGGTCCCATTACTCCCAATACAACACTCGAATCCCTTGATATTATTGAAGCAGAGCTGGGGCCGCTGTTGCGGCCAGGTGGCGCTTATCAGCCTAACGATTGCCTTGCACAACATCATGTTGCCATCATAGTGCCGTTTCGCGACCGTTACGCACATCTATCGGTCTTCCTGCGCAACATACATCCGTTCCTAATGAAACAGCACATTGCCTATCGCATATTCATTATTGAGCAAACAAATGGGAAGCCATTCAATCGCGCTGCCATGATGAATATCGGTTACTTGGAGGCCTTAAAGCTTTATCAGTGGGACTGTTTTATATTCCACGATGTCGACCTTATACCTTTGGATGATCGCAATCTCTACAACTGTCCACGACAGCCGCGGCACATGTCCGTTGCCATAGACAAGCTGAATTTCAAGTGGGTTGATAATTATAACAAATATATATATATAATATATATTCTGCTTCATTATACAGGTTGCCTTACCGCACAATATTTGGCGGAGTTTCAGCTATGACTCGACAACATTTCCAGGCCGTTAATGGCTTTTCCAATTCGTTTTTTGGCTGGGGTGGCGAGGACGATGACATGTCCAATAGGCAAGGCTATCTTTAATTACAATTAAGGTAAAAATGCACTAAACTCTTTCGTTGATTACAGATTGAAGCATGCCAACCTATTCATATCACGTTATCCGGTCAATATAGCGCGCTATATAATGTTAAAGCATCAAAAAGAGAAAGCGAATCCAAAACGGTAAAACCTTAAGTTATTTAGCTACTCTTTAAAGTATTTATATATCTTTATATATCCTTTTTCGATATTCTAGATACGAGAACCTGCAGAACGGCATCAGTAAGATTGAAATGGATGGCATTAACTCGATCAAGTATGAAATTTATAGCATCAAAGAGTTTCCAACCTTTACTTGGTATTTAGCCGAACTTAAGAACTCTGAGCGTAAAAGTTAGCGGCAAAATCACCATAGGCAGCTAGAAAACAGTTTATTTTCAAACTGTTTTCGACACAAGAATCTCAATTCTGTGCAATTTTCGAATATTACTTATATAATGTACAAATGACAAGATTACTTTTTCAAGGTAGCCTATAATTATCAAGAATAATAGACACACATATTGTGTATGTAGCATGTCCAGTCAATATATACATATATTGATAGTCTTAGAAATATTATGTACTAGCCCCATTTAAATATTATACTATATGCTCTAAAGAGTAGTATGGTTGTTGGTTATTTGTTTTTTAGTTTTTTTCCTAATAATTATTAGTTTTTATTGACAAAACTCTCTTTAAACTCTAACTAGACAAAAAATTCTACACCAATTCCTACAAGGTGAAATGTAGATATTACTTTTGTGATATACAAATTGTTATTCGATCAAAATAATGATAAAAATTAAACAAAGTTGGCTTCGGTACGCCGAACCTTTCGCATACCCTTGCAGAAGATCAAATGTTGAATTTCCGACTTTTAAACATGACCTTGGCTTATCAAAAGAGAACACAATATCTTTAAGTAAACGTAATATCATTAAAGAAATCTTTCTTGACTGATTCTATCATACTCTCGATGACTTAGTGATCCGATTAACCTACACAAAAGGTTACAACTTCTGTGCCAAGGCAACAACAACAAAAACATTCCATGAAACTCTGCAAGGGTGTTTATTACCTACCATACTTTATACTATACAATACCAAATGTAAAACTTATAAAACTTACATTTTACTATACCAGAATAAAACTTTTACTATATGTACCAAGACAAAGAGTATATTTCTCTATATGTTCCCAGTTGTTGTGGGTAGTGTAAACGATAAATTGACCCATGAAACCAATTAAAAACATCGAATATATCATTTCGTTGGTTAGATTTCGTTTTTATTATGGTTACTCTTGGTGTATTAGAGAATATTTATGGCGACGTAACGACTATGTTACCTTTTACGATATGTTTGGGGTACATTAAGCCCGTTTGGGCCGCTGATTAGTGGGTATTGTAGTGTAGTAGTAGTGGTGTAAGTGTTTGAGGGCAGCAAGGGGAAACACACACACACAATTTGTATTCATATACATGTATAATTATGGCGAGTTTGGGAATTCGATTCCGCGGCTCTTTTTATTAGTTTGGTATGCGAAATACAGTTAAAAAA
This sequence comes from Zaprionus camerounensis, assembly GCA_018904165.1. Lineage (NCBI taxonomy): Eukaryota > Metazoa > Arthropoda > Insecta > Diptera > Drosophilidae > Zaprionus > Zaprionus camerounensis. The sequence goes on from JAEIFS010000037.1 coordinate 3,045,140, forward strand.
ACACAATTGGCATTCGAATAAAAACTTAGTTATTAATTTTATATGCTGGCCATAGGTTTCGTCACTGGTCACGTTGTATTATAAATGCTTTTCTTTTGGGGAGAGGGGAGCAATCAATTTACGTAGAATTTTGGAGCAAAATAGGTTAGGAAAAATAACTACAACCAAATACAAAACAAGTTAGGCCCGTTCAAGCATAATATATATAAGTATGATAGTATTTACATACGATACGATATACTGTGCATATACAACATACATATATCGTATATCAATTTGGTCAACAAATTACAACAATTAGAGCATCCATATGAGCAGAGCAAACCGAAAATTGTTTAGGCTAACAGAAATATCAATCTTCATCAATATCAACGACAAGCAGGGGGGGAAATATGTGTGGGGACGGGGCAGGAATTAGCGTTAGACCTATTAACGGCAATATTAGAATGCTATATACAGTAAGTGTAGTCGACGGCACGCCTACATGATGGAGCAGGGCATGGCACAGCAGAGTGGCAGGCACACGGGCACCACAGCGCCGCCAGACTTGGTTTTCGTCTTGGATTTCGAGCCGGACTCGTACTCATACATGCCCGATCCCTTGGCCCAGCGACCCTGCAAAGTGTAGAACAAATTGTAGTATTAACTCAGACTTGAAGTTCATTGCATGAGAAACTTACGCCTCCTGCCGAACCAGCGTGCATTTCCTCGCGTCTGTTGATGATGGTTTCGTGTCCAGGTGGATAGTAAACCTCCTTGCCAGCCCTGTTGACAGAGGGCACATGCTGCTGCTGTGGTGATGCCACCGAGGTGTCAACCTCACGCTTGCGCACTGGTGTCTCAATGTCCAAGCGATCCACATGATCCGTCTGCAAAGCATAAGAGAAATACTTAGAGTAAGTTTAAACAACTAAAGATCTTGTACTCACCGTGCCAAAGGATTGCATTAGATCATCCACACGCTGTGGCGGATTGGCATTGGCCACCGGATACTCTACACCCTCGACGGGAAAGGGAGATGGTGAACCATAGTCTGGACCGGCACCGGGACCACGACGATTGTTGGTTGTGTTCGTTGTGGATGAGTATTTGTAGGTGTAACTAGAGTTTGGCGGATACCCATTGCCAGGTGGTGACTGTGGCGGGTAGCCAGTGTTGGGCAACAGCTTCAGTGGTGCCGCATGTGCTGGCTCTAGTGGCACATAGGGAGCACCACCCACAGGGCCATTGGGCGGACCATTGATGGTGTTGACCGTGTTCGATGTTTCCGTCTCCTTGTAATAATAACGATTGATGCCACCGGGTGGCAACTGTTGCTGCGGCTGGGCCGGACTATGTGGTGCGCCGTAGTTGGGACTGTGTGGTGCATTCTGTGGATAACGTGGCTCGCTTATAATATTATTCACATTGTCCGTCTTGTGGATGTTGTAGACAACAGTGCGGCTGCTGTTGGGCGGATTGGGCGGACTGCCAGCAACGGGACCCAGCGGCAGCTGACGTGGCTGTGGACTGACGCCCCTTGTGGTGGTCTCCTTGTGCTCACGTATCTCGTACGATTGATTCGACACTATGGGACGATCGTGTGGTGGATTAAGAGTCGAGTAGCTCTCGGTATTGTACACCACAGTCTGGGGTACGTGTGGTACAATCAATTGTGGCGGCAACTGCGTGTAGTTCTGGCTGCTGCTGCTCGTGTTGTGCGTCTCGTGATGCTTGCTGTAGCTGCTGCTCAGCGTATTGTTGTTGTTGTTGCTGTTGCTGCTAATGCGATTGATGGTGTTGGTGTTGCTGCCTGGTCCATTCGAGGGTATCTCATAGGTATAAGTGCGCACTGTGGTGGTCACCTTGGTGCCTGGTGCAGGCAGTATGCCATCACTCAAAGCAATATCCTGCAACTCCTTATCAATGTCCACATTGCTGGTCACTGTCTTGCTGCTGCTCACAGCTGGCAGCAGATCCACATTGTTATTCAGCGTGCGATTGCTCTCGTAGATCTTGGTACGACTCGAATAATGGCCAGCATCCCCCACAGGTGAAGAGGCTGCAAAGGGAAGAGAAGGAGCTTAATGAAGATTATAGTTATATGTTTTATCTCCCAACTTACCCAGCGTATAAGGCTTAGTCTCCTTGTTCTGATACTCATCGCGCTTCAGGCTGTCCTGATAGCTGGAGTACTTCGACGTGGACTGCAGTGTGCCATAGTCCGTGGGATTAAAGGTCTCCACATCATCGCTAAATGGATGCGGTGCACCCGAGTGCTTGCTGGTCTTAATAACACGCGTGGTCTTCGTCACACTGCCCGAGGGATCAGTGCGTTCACTAAAGAAATCGAATATAGAATTAAAAGTGTGAACAAGAAACTATATGCCATTATCTTTTATTCTTCAACTTACAGTGTTCTATAGCTGGTGCCCGTGGGCAGACTATCGCGCTCTCTGTTTGTTATCTGTCGCTCGTGTTTCAGATCCTCCAGCAAGGCATCCAACTGATCAATGTTCTGATCGGGCGACTTGCTCTGATACGACAGATTGTTATCGCCCGCACTGGAGTATTGGTACGAAGACTTCTTGTACGCATAGCTCTTGTCGTTCTGCACAGTAGGAGGAAGGTGAAAGCTTTATATAGATTTGCAAATATTTGGAACTTCCTTTTGCACACTTACACGTCCGTTCCATTTTGAGGGCTGATCTCTCAACGAGGATGAGTAATTTTCCGAGCTGCTCGAGTACTGCATTTCCAAAGAATGTTTTCTGCTGCAATGACATCAAGCGAGAGAGATGTTAGTGAGTATACTATATATATAGATATATGGTATATGTATTTGTTTACTAAATTAAATATGCATATGTATGAGTAAGTGCTACGTATTTGTACTTAAAACGAAACGAGACTCGAGTTGTGGGCGTCGCAGTGTGAATGGATCGACTGACAGGTTGATTCTGACGATGCCAACGAGTTCATAAGAATCTCAAACACATTTTTACACACATTTCACACCCACGAAACTGTTTTCAATATGTACAAAAATGGTGACTCGTTTTCCACTTCCAGATCTATGCGCGTTCGCATTCTTGGGCGATATTTTTGGCGCTTTAATTGTGGCTTAAGTCACCTCAAGTGGGCATCACTTGGCGCGATTATCTGTCAAGCAGGTTGTGCCAAAGAGAAGACTAGCGATTGTGGCAAGAAGATACTCTGTATTTGCGCTACATTATATGATTTGTTCTGCAGATTTGTTTGACTTGTGTAAGAGAGAAAATTGGCAGATTTCGGCATAAGATAGAGCTTGCTTTACTAGTTGATACTCTGAATATGGAAATAATTTGGCATTAATACTTAGAAATCGTATGCCAGACATGCTCAATAATTGTAGAGTGCGCAGCATAAAGAGAGAGCGACTACAAGATTCCAACAAGATAGATGAGTAACTAAGAATACTCAGCATACCCCTAAATATCTAAGAATACCCTGAGGATTCGTTTTAATATATAGTCGAAGACTGTATTCAAAAACGAAAACCTAATTAACTATTGTAGTAACTACACTGCACATGATAGAAAATAAGCTTATACTATTAAATATTGGGCTATAGAAATTCCTCTCTCAGATCTGCACTTGAAATAGGTTAAGTTTAAAGATACCCTTTATACATATTTGTAGATGAATTTCCTCAATAAGGCACCTGAAAGGAAAGCTTAAGCTTCCTTCCTTCTTTCCTTTTAGATAAAAAATGGAACAAATTGAGCTTATAATCCAGATTCCTTTCTAAATATAAATTCCCGATAATTAATGTATACCCTATTTAAAGATACCCTTTAAATATGTAAGTATGTACAACAATTTCCTCAAAAAGGCACCTAAAAGCAAAGGTTAAACTTCCTTATCTTTTAGACACATAGATGGAAGAAATTGAGCTTATAAACATGCAGATTCCATTCTATAAGTTTCCGATATTTACCCCGTGTATGGCCTATTTAAATAGATACCCTATAACTTAAACCCTTGTATGCAGGTGGGTTTCCTTCTTGAGGCACTTAAAAGTAAAGTTTGCTTATCTTTAAGTAAAAATTGATCTCATAAACATGCAGATACCCTTCTATTAGTTCCCTATAATTAGTGTATACCCTATTTAAAGACACCCCTTAACTATGCAGCTGTATTTCCTCAATGAGTAATTAATCATTGTAATTTATTATGCATCATAATATACCATTCATAATAGCTAAACGCCAGAAGGAATAATCATTGCGCTGATCTTTATATTTATTAGATATATGCAAATTTTGTAATTACAAACTTGGCACACGCGAACTTTGTGCCAATGAATAAAAAGTATTCAATTTGCTCCCTCGCAAATACAATACGCAGTATTCACATGCATTCAAACTATAGACGACGTCATCTTTTGGCCGCATATCATAAAAAACAGATCTCGAAACTTGCAAAACAGGGTATACGATATATATAAATACGTATAATGGAAATGACATTGATGCTCGAGAACTGATGATGAAACTCTTGCCGGTTCAATGTCAAACTGGTTTTCACTTTCACGACGTCCTTAAGCTCCTTTTGTGGCCGACAAACCTGTATTATAATGCCGGGGACTGTGTTTCTGATGATCTGTGGCTGAGTATTTTTTTTTCGTGTGTAGATTTAGCGATAACCTTGAGTGAGAGAGATTTCAATGAATGAGAGAGAGAGAGAGAGAATATAACAGATGCCAGAGACAAGGATAGACGGACGGACGGAGAGTCTGATGATGTCATGCACAGACAGACATAAACAAAATATCAACTGACTTTGAGTTAAATAAATCACGGCGACTAAAGCGAAGTAGAAGACGACGGCGACGGCGACGGCGAATTAAGTCGCATCAAATCGAATGTGTGTGCCCCGGGACACCCTCGCCAGATGGTCAAGCGTAGAGCTCACGTAAGCACAATATTCAAATACAAATACAAGTATGAATACACATACGAATAACAAAACGAATAAGAAAATGTATACGACTGCAAATATGAGCATAACTATGAATACTGCTGCAAATATGACTACAAATACGAATACAAAACGAATACGACTGCAAATATGAGTATAACTATGAATACAGCTGCGAATGTGAGTACAAACATGAAGAGGACTGCGAAAATGAGTACGAATATGAATACAAAAATGAATAGAAATACAAATATGAATAGGAAGAAGAAAACGAAGATGAATACAGCTGAAAATATGAAAACGAATATAAATGCAACTGCAAAAATGAAATTGAATATAACTGCGATTATGAATACGAATACAACTGTGAATATGAGTACAAATATAAATATAAATACGAATATGACTGCGAATATGAATATAAAGATGATAAAGCTTAAAATATGAATACGAATACAATGCAAATACGAAAATGAATATGAATACGACGAATATGACTGACGAATATGAATATGAAGATGAATAAAGCTGCAAATACGAATATAAATATGAGCGCAACTACAAAAATGAAGTCGAATACGAATTTGACTAAGATTATGAATACAAATACGAATACAACTGTAAATATGAATACATAAACGAATATGAATATTAATATAACTGTCAATATGAGTGAATATACAAGTACGAATGCGAATATGAATACAAATATTAATATAAATACGAATATGACTGTGAATATGAATACGAAGATGATAAAACTTAAATTATGAATACAAATACGAATGCAATAGAAAAAATGAATACGAATGTGACTACAAATATGAATATGACTGCGAATATGAGTGCAAATACAACTACGAATGCGATTATGAATACGATTATGAATACATATACAAATATGAACCCGAATATTAATACGAATACGAGTACAACTGCAAATACGGATACAAATACGAATATAAACAGAACTGCGAATACTCATATGAATATAATTGCAATTATGAGTGCAAATACCAGTACGAATGAGCATATGAATACATATACGAATATAAAAGCGAATGCTCATACGAATACACATGTGAATATGAATAATTTGTATAGCTAACTGTATATTTTACGTTATTCACAAAAAGCCCAGGCTAATTGACGCCCGATCACGTTTTTTTTGTTCGCCGCACTGAGGTAAATTTATTTTTGACTAAAATGAAACATTATTAAATTAACAACAACAACAACAGCAGCAAGGGAAGCAGCAGCAACAACAAGCGAAGCAGAGAGAACAATAACAACAACAAACAGGTCGCACAAAGAGAGCGCACAAGTTGCGTGTGTTTTGTTGTTTTTGCATACATTTTTAATGTGTTTCGTTTATTGTTGTTGTTGTTGCTGCTGCTCAAAATGATCTCATATAATCGGAACGAGAGACAACAACACAGCATGTGCATGTTGTTGTTGTAGCTGGTGTTGCTGCTGCTGCTTCTGTCTGGCGTTGGAGTAGGCGTGTCGCGGGGGCGGCAGAGGCGGCGCATGAGCAAAAGGCTCGCAAAATGCCAGCAGCGAAGCGAGCAGAGGCAGCAGCTGTGTATGTGTGTGTGCCTGTGAATGCCTGTGTGTGTGTGTGTCTACGTAGGCAAACATAAAATAAACAAAATATGTAGCAAAGCAAGCGAACAAGTTTGAAATAGCCGAAAACAGGCAAAGCGAAGGTGTTGTTGTTGTTGAAATTTACGAAAATCAAATTGAAAACGTAGGCGCAAAAAGGCGTAGTATGAATGCATGTGTGTGTGTATGTGTGTGTGTTCTAGCGCCTGTGTTGGGTTGCCAATTTGTGGCGCTGCTGTTGACGTCGCTGCCTGCGTCGCTGCTGCCGCCTACACAGTTCAATCGAGTCAACAATACAATCAAACACACACACACATACTATAAACACCGTTTGAACTTGTCTGTTATAAATTTGAAAATCTTTCCGAATACGAAACAGAAAACAGAGCAAAGGCAACAACAATAACAGCAGCAACAAAAGCTAATTATGAATTTTTATTGCTGCTGACGATTTCGAGCGAATTTACAAGCAAAAATCAGGCGAAAATGTTGTCGCCGTCGCCGTTGCCGTTGCCTTTTGCTGTCGACACTCTTTCGTTGAGTTGCCCATGTGTGTGTGTGTGTGTGCATGTGTTATTGTATTTTATGTATGCAAACAAATAATTCTATAAATAGTTCACTGCCACCGATTTTTTTGGCTTTCAATTTGAAAAACTTTTGTTGTATTTGATTTTTTTTTGCGCTCTTGAAGAAGAAACTGAAACGAGTGCGCTGCGTACAAATGATTCATCCCAATAGCAATGCATATAAAAATACACTAACAAGGCTAGCAGAAAGAGTGGAAGGGGCAGTGGGAGAGAGAGAGGGTGAAGAAGATGCGGATATTGTGTGTGTGCAGTGCGTACGATATTTCTATCGTATATCGAACATCAATTGAATTTCTCTTTGCGCACGACAATAGAAGACAAGCAGAGATAGAGAGAGTGAGTGAGAGAGAGAGAGACACACTGAAACTCGTTTCTAATACTAAGTAGTATAAGTAGTAAGGTTGTATTAGTGCTCAGTACTCAGTACTAAGTTTATGCGTGTGTTTGTTTTCTAAGCTTGTCTGTCAGTTCAATAGATAGGCCAGAGATGTCATAGATACACACACACATGCACTCACACATATACAAGTGGACGCACTTACGCACACGCAGAAAGCTTTTACATTCACTAACACTCACTGTGCACTTTTCCAAAATTCCAATTGTTTTGCTGCAGACTTTTCACTCGTTGTTGTTGTTGCTCGATTATAGTTATAGCTGTACTTGTTGTTGTTGTTATTGTTGTCAGCCAAAATTCAAAAGTAAAAATCGCTTCGCGTTAGAAATTCGTTTACGTATTGAGAGTATGTGTGTGTAGTTGTTAGTGTGTGCGTGCGCGTGTTCGTGTGACTACAAACAAAACGTAACGGTAACGTAAGCAGCTTTGCCTTTGCTTTCAATGCGCGTTCGCGTCTCTCGCTGGTTTATGCAGTACTGACTGATGGCTTCCAATTTGCACTTGCCACGAGCAGCAGAGCGCCCAATCCACCACACGATCTACAGGTCGTGTGCTCTCTCTCTCTCTGTGTGCGCTCTCTCTAAATCTCTCTCTCGGCTCTCTTATGTCGCATCACGTCACAGCTTTCAGTTGTTGTGAATGATTTCCCATCTACAACGTGTGCTAATAAAATACAAGTGAATCTTTCTTCAATTTTAATACGTTTATGTATTTATAGAATAAAATGTTTACTGCTAAATGGAAAATAATAATTAGGAAGTTCAATAAATTTATTTCAGTTCATCAAGCGCCTCAACAAAGTTTCCAATTGACTTTTTACAATAGGAAATAGCTGAACTTCGCACAACTCCAATTGCGCACTTGCTGTACTTTAGTTCCCCATTCAGTTCTAAGCTAACTTGGTATTATGACGTCACGCCGAACTCCTTAAATTGTATTTACTGCAAATAAAATATTTAAGCAAATTAATAAATCAATTTGCTTTGTCAATTAAAGAATTCTTATAGGAAAGTTAAACTTCGCACACGTTGTTCTTTGCTTCCCCATTCAAAAACCGTGACGTCAACCCAACTCCACGTTAAACCTGTTGTTGTTATCTCGCATCCATTGGCAAAAGCTCTTTACTCAAAGTGTTGTGAGGTCAGCTTTTTTCCCGTCAAATCTGACAAAGTTCAATTGCGGGTCATAATCAAACAAACACTGCTCTTTATAGCTATTTTTTATACCCACCAACCACCATCTTCTTTTTTATTGTACCCACCATACCACCATCTGTACAATTTAGCTTTTTTAAATATAATTTGACTATTTTTCACTCCAAAATTTTGGCAGCACTGCTAGAGATTTCTTCCAATTGTCGGCAAAGTTCTAATACGAATTGAAATGAAATGAGGCTGATTTTCATTTGCTTGAGACAAAAGTCAAGTGTTTTTCATTTATTCGTTTCATTCTTAGCACTGTCCATTAAAGATCAGAGAGTTGTGTTGTATATTCAGTTAGTGTTAGTGTGTGTGTGTGTACATAATGAAGCATTTAGCTTGTAAAAAAACGGTAACTTAGTTTTTCACTCATCATAATCGCATCCAAGCATAACTGAGAGAAGCCTTTATGTATGCGTCATATTTTCCAATAAGAATTACTGTACTTAAGGTAAGTTGTGGATCAATCTTAATCCTTCGCAGGCACCTCAATGACACGCGGCTTATCGATAATGCGCGCAGTCTTGTTGCCCTTCTCGACAATGCCAATGATCCAGGCCTGGTAGCCCTCCTGCTTCTCAATATCCTTGCAATAGGCTGCAGCCTGTTCTCGTGGCAGACAGATGAGCAGTCCACCCGAAGTCTCAGCCGAGTGTCCCTGCAGCAATTGGAACATGTTGCCACAGGCCTTGGCCACCGCTGCCATTTTGGCAATAACTGGAAGATTGTGTATGACAAAGGAGACATCCTTCTTTTGGTGCGCTGCCAGAGTCTGCGCATGGCCGAGGAGTCCAAAGCCCGTGATATCCGTAGCCCCATGGGCATTGTACTTGTGCATAAGACGTGCAGCAACCCGATTAAGGCGCGACATTGAGTTCATGGCACGATGATACGCCTTGCGTACATCTTCCTCGGAGACGACAAGCTTAATGCGATTCCATCGTTCCGGCTGATCGATCCATTGATGCGCATTGACAGCCACCTGGGTGCCGAGGGGTTTCGTCAGTACCAGCACATCCCCGACGACGGCATTATCGGGCACAATGTACTCGTTGGGCTGGCAGATGGTGGAGGCAACGCCTCCAATGGTACACCAGGGATTCACAACACTCTGTCCACCGGTGACGGTGGTGCCCGCCTCCAGGGCCGAGTCCTTGAAGCCGCGCATTATCAGGGGAATGACCACGTCACGCTCCTTCTCCGTCATCTTGGTGGACACGGCGAGGAGCATCAGCATATTGTCGCAATCGGTGACGCCCATGGCGTACAAGTCGCTCAGGACATTGGCACATGCAATCTTGCCCATCATGTAGGGATCATCGACAATGGGATAGAAGAAATCGGTGGTCTGCACCAGGCATAGACCGCCATGACGCAGTGGGATGACGGCACAGTCAAGACCGATGCCAATGCGTGGAATGGCCACATTGAGAAATTGTGCCTCCTGATCTTGGGCGGAGTAGTCCTGCTGCAGTGCGGACACCAGCTTGGAGAGCACCTCTTGCGGCACCTTGCAGCCACGTCCCTTCAGATCGGCGAAACGTGTCAGCCGAAATGATGCATCCAAATCATGTGCGGTCGGGTCAAAGGGGCGACGTAACTCGGCATCGCCACCACCATGCAGCTCGAGGTGTGCAGCATTTAGGACATCTGCAGCGTAACTCATGGTTATATCCTCCTGTGAGTACCTATTCGAAATTGGATATTGAATTGTCTAGGTTAGTCAAGTGAATCCCAACTAGAATTACGCACTTTTTGCCGCCAATAAAACGGGCGGTAGCGAATAACTCGCGTTCTCCCTAGACACAAATACCAGTGCAAACAGACGTGTATGTACACGGATTTTTAGAGCAAAACTGCGTGTGTGTGAGTAGCGCGCACTGTGATTGGCTATTCGCACGATGGCGGCTGAATCGGGCGAAGTCAGTATTTCTCCCTGTCAGCGAAGAACAAAACGTGAACAATGTCCACTTTCTTCAATTTACAAACACCTAATTTTTGCTTGTATTTTAATTCGATGATTTCTTCCACCATATACGGGTTAATTAATACTTACGTTTGTGCTTTAATTTGTACAACAGATTGCTTAAAAGATTGGGCAATATATTTTTATTTAGCGCGTTGATTTTGCTTTTGCACCGCTGTCGCTGTAGGAATAAGGTTGCATCTGCATTATATCGATAGGTTGTGTATCGTTGTGGCAACTTCAGCACTGCCAACTCGATTCAAATAATATAGCGGTTTCAATAGTAAATATTATTAAAATGTTTATCAATTATGAATACGAATTAATTAATGTTAAACAATTTTAAATTTAATATTATTATCATATGTTCATGATTCGATTGTTGCGCGCAATCGTTTTGTGCCAATGGCCACGCATAATAAAAACAAAGACAGCTGAAACCAAAGAGCAGTTGCGAAGCAGAGAGAAAGACAAACGGAACCTGTTGCGCGAGCGCAGTTTAAAAGTAAAAGTGACAAAAGAAAAAGTTGCTCAATCCGTTGTGTTATAACTATAGATAGATATTGTTCTATCTGAGCCTTTGTTTAGCCTATTGCATTGTTTGCACAATAAAAAGAAAAATATTGTTTAACAACGGAAGACTCAAGAAACAAACTTGCTTATGCCATGGGCAAACGGAATCAATGACAACACACACACGCACACACACATACAGGCAATTTGTTAATAACAAGTTAACGAGCGAATCATGATTGAGTTACGCCTGCGCACTGTCATTCTTTTACTGCTGCAGTTAGTCAGCTTGGCTAAATCGGAATACGTTTATGGCGAACCAGAATATAAATGCCCCAAAAAGTAAGTTCGGAAATTAAGAAAGATATAAAAACATTCTCTTCAAGTATAATACCCCCTTCTTAACAGGCCACAGGTGCTGTATCCCTGTCTGTGTGTAAAGGGCAGCGACGATGGACTCTTTGTGCGCTGCGAGAACACAAACTTGGCCACGCTGGCGGTGGCGCTGCAGAATCTGGCCTCACTGCAGATGCCTGTGGAGGAACTGACCATCTATAAGGGACATTTTGGTGGGTGATCTTTACTTTACTCTTGTGGATCTCTAATGTATTCATATATCTCTTTAGTGCGCCTATTTGGACCCCTGTTTGCGCACATTAAAGCGCGCGTGTTGATCATCCAGGACACGCCCTTGGCGACCATTGAGGATTATGTATTCTATGGCATGAACAATACACTGGAGCAGCTCTATCTGCTGCATACGAATCTCAGTAAAGTGGGTCAGCTGGGCTTTGGCGTAAGTGACTGTCTGATACCCTGTAAAATGGGAAATTACATTCAATTTCTTTTCTTTTCTTTGCAGATCTTGGGCAAGACTAGTCAGCTGGTAATAGATGGACACGCGTTCGAGCAACTGCCCAAAGATCTCTTTGTGGGTCAAGATATCAGCAACAAGTTGGAGATTATACGACTAACAAATGGTCTTCTAAGTGATCTACCCGTTGAGACCTTTCAACCGCTGCGCAAGCTAAAAACTCTCGATCTGCACGGAAATCAGTTGGAGAATCTGAAACGTAATCAATTCAAGAATCTACGTGAACTGGAACTGCTCGATATAAGTCACAATAAGATCAAGAAACTGGAGGCGCAGCACATCTCCGACCTGACCAAGCTGGGCTGGTGCAATGTCTCACACAATGCGCTGAATGAGCTGAGTCGCGGCACCTTTGCCAGGAATTCAGTGCTCAAAGTGTTGAATCTTTCTCATAATAATATTGGCAAACTAGATGCCAACAGCTTTCGGGGTATGCGTTTCCTGCGACGCCTTTTCCTCAGTGACAATGCCATCACGGATGTGGGACGCGGCACCTTCGGATCGGTGGCACGCATCGGCACCATCGATCTGGCGCGCAACAAGCTGAAGAAGATTGAGTATCAAATGTTTACGCAAATGAATTATGTGGAGGTGGGTATTTAAATTATAATCTACATAATGATATATTCCAAATTCCTTCTTCTTTTCAGTTACTCGACTTGGCGGAGAACAACATAACCAAAATTGAAAAGAATTCTTTCAAGGACATTTATCAATCGATCATTAATGTTTCCCACAATGCGCTAGAGCTTATAGAGACGAGTGCCTTTGAGAACTGCGTTAATATAACCATTCTCGATCTATCCCACAATCGTTTGACCAACTTCTCGCGACGTAGCTTTGATGAAACAACCTTTGCCACCGAGTTCCAACTGAGTTACAATGGCTTGACCAATCTGGCACATGTAAGAATGGCTTCTCTTATATAAACCTCTGTTTATTAATAGATATTCCTCTTCCCTCGCTTAGGTGCCCATTCAAAACATGTCCGGGCTGCGTGTGCTGAATGCATCGCACAACAGCATCACGCAGATACCCAAGAACTGTTTCCCCAAGCTCTACGAGCTGCACACCATCGATGTCTCCCACAACAACATCTCAACCATATTCAATGGTGTCTTCCAGACCCTTTTCTCACTGCGTACCATCAACTTGGCTTATAATAGCATGGAGGAAATCAAATCATCGACATTTGGCACATTACCCACACTCCTCGAGATGGATCTGAGTCATAATCAGCTGGTTAACATTGTACGTGGCTCGCTGGCCAAGTTGACGAGCATGAGGGCCTTGTATCTGCACCACAATCGTCTCGAGAAGCTCTTCCAATTGCCCATATCGCTGAATGAACTCTACTTGAGCCACAATAATATCTCCTCCATACCTGCGGGCACTTGGCCAGTTATGAATGCGCTCATCTATTTGGATCTTAGTCACAATCAAATTGCTGATTCACTGGATGGGCAAAGCTTTACGGGATTGCTAGTGGTGCAGCGTCTGCTGCTGCAGCACAACGGAATCACCAAGCCTCCAATAGAGGCAGTTGCTGTAATGTCTACATTGCAGTATCTATATCTGCAGGTGGGTTGTGCATATTCTAGATATTAAGCAGCCCTTAAGGCATCTAAGTGTCAGGCTTGCCCTACTATATGCTTCATTTGGTTTGTTTCATTTTATACGTCTTTTATAGCACAACAATATCAGCGTGCTGGAGCGTAGCGCATTTGGCAAGCTGCCAGTGTTATTCGAGCTCAATTTGCACGACAATCAAGTAGCAGACATCAGGTACTATATACTATATAATACTATATACACTATATATATATACTATATATGCTTTGCCTTCTAGCAAACGCGCCTTTGAGGGCCTGCTGCAACTGCTGACACTGAATCTCTCTGCCAATGGGCTGCAACAGCTGCCCAATGATATATTCATTGGATTGCCTTCGCTGAGGACACTGGATCTATCGCACAATGCTCTCGCCAAGCTGGACAACAAGACGCACGGCGTACTCGATGATTTGCTTAGTTTGGAGCGACTCGATTTGAGTCACAATCGCATTAGTTTTGTCACCAAGAAGACCTTCCCCTCGCATCAGTATATACCCTACAATCTGAAGTATCTGGACTTGAGCTACAATCAGATGCCCGTGTTGACCTATGACATAACCTTTGGCACCAAGAAACTGATCAGTTTGAATGTCTCGCACAATCAAATCAATGAGTTGCGTCGTGGAGTTCTTTCCAACTTTACCTCTCTGCAATCATTTGATATATCCCACAATGAACTGTCCAATCTATTGTCCGAGGAGCACATCTTCGATCTGCCCAAGAATCTAAGCACTTTGATAGTGTCCAACAATCAGATATATCATCTGCCCTTTGCCAATCTCGTGAAGGCGCAGGCACTGAAGTATGTCGATCTGCGAGGGAATAGTCTGGAGGATATTCCTGCCTCGTTGGTATACAGCATGCGCAATGGCAGCCAGGTGCTGCTCTCTGGGAATCCTCTCTACTGTGGCTGCAATGCGAGACCCTTAAAGCATTTTATGCAGCAGCAGACAAAGCCTAGCGAGGATTTGTCCAGTGTGCTGTGTCAGACTCCAGAACAGGTGAAGGAGCAAGCACTTCTGCACTTGGATGATGAGTATCTAAACTGCAGGGAAGATGAGAAGGAGATATATGCGGGGCAGGAGTATGAGCAGCTGACAGATGTGCGCTTCCGTGAGGTGAAAACGTGAGTAGAACAGCTAATCCTCCCGTAAGAATTCGACTCATGTCCCTCTCCCTCTTTACAGCACCAAGGCTGGTAATCTGACGCTCAGCTGGTTCGTCTCGGCCATAGCGGATGTGGCAGACTTCAATGTGTACATACGCAGCAGCATCAATGAGGTGCTCCACCAGGCGGACTATGCCTACAATCAGCGCACAGCGCAGCTACCTGTGGCAGATCTTCTCGTGCATGGCGAGGAGAAGCTACGCAATGCAGAGATTTGCATTGTGTCCCGTGATAGCGATGGCAACACACGACGTTGGTTTGCCGGACAGTGCCAAGCGCTGCCCTCGCTCAAGCTGCCACGCACTTTCTTCTTTGGCAACTTCAATGTGAGAAGTGCAGCAGGAGCAGGAGCAGGAGGAGGAGGTGCCTGCCATATCGCTTGCCTTGTGTACTTAGCTTTAGCTTTGTTTGTTATAGTGCAAAAAGTTCTTCGTTGAAATTAGAAAAAAAACAAGCTACGAATACATATGTATGTATATGTAATTGTAGAATATGTGTATACTGATGTATATGTTTACATATGTATGTATATGTATTTGTAGAATATATGTATGTGCAATAAGATACTTCCATCTGATGCCAACAGAAAGATGCTTTGCCTATTCATTATCTTACAACATACATTTAAAATCTAGCGGTTTTACGGCTAAACCCAAAAGAACCTTTACATAAATGCGTGTGTTTCATACGTGTATGAATTCAGCTGACACGCACTGTAAGGACACGTCCTGCGCTGACCTTACAGCTACAGTTGAACATGTGCGCGCCGCCCTGTGCACATGTATTTGTTTACTTGGCAGCCGCCGTCGTCGTGGACAGGCAGGGTTGAAGGGAGGGGGCGTCGGCATGGGGTTGCACAATTGAGAAAATGTTAAAGCCCAACCAGCTGATGCTTTCGAACTTTCATTCACAGCGAAGCACACAAAGGCTAAAGGAGGCGCCGCTCGGCATTTTTGGTTCGGCTTTATGTTGTTGTTGTTGCACGACGGCCAACGTCACATACAGTGACGATGACAGTTGGTGGCAAAGAGCGCAAAGACTTTGAGCACAAGCAGAGCTTGGCAAACAATATGCGCACTCTCTCTCTCTCTCTCGCTCTCTCACGTTCTTGTCTTTGGACTTATAAATGACGCTTATAAGTGTGGTCTACACTGGTGGCCAAGCAAGAGTTCTAGCCGATACTTAGCTAGCAATTTGTAGTTAAATTATATTTATACATACAGTGCCCGTCAAAATAATGTTCAGCATAAGTATGCATGCTTTAATTATGGCAGGTAAATTGTATTTACATTATAAGTTAGTGCAAGTTGATCATACTCTTTTTTATCGAGTACAAACTAGATTTTATTTAGTATTTATGCATGTTTAGCATACAGTTATCTATCGATCACAGGTATTTATTTAAGCTTATCAGTGTTTTTGTTTATCGATCACAAACTAGATTTAAATATTTATCTAAGTTTATAACACTCCCACACACTTTGCACATTTTTCTGGCCACCACTGTGTCTCAGGACATGTGCACTTTCACTGTCCGCTGCGCTCTCGTTTTCATTGTGTGTTGTGCTTTTTACATTTGTCGGCTCCTGCTCTTCTCTGACTTTGCGCTGCTTTTGCATTTGCGCTGCCACTTCCTTCGCCTCTTTCTACGTGTGTGTGTGTCTGTGTATGTGTCCTTATCGATTTTCGCAGCGAAATTTCACAGGCTCACGGCGCACGTCAGTGGCAGGCGAAAGCGAAGATTCACTTGTCGCGCTGAGTTCGTTCGTGTCGTGTTTCGCAGCACACAGCACAGGCAGCAGCGAGTTACAGTGCCAGAATACCGTTATGTAAAGAGATTGCTATATAAAAAAAAATTAAATAAATCAAATCTAGTATAAGAATAAAGCGCTGCTGTGGGTGAACAATATTATAGGCGCCAGGAACAACAATTAATATATCCGATTATCCGATAACCGATATATGTAATAATATTTGTAATTATTTCATAACGCGAAAAACCATCGGGATTAAGAAAGTGAAAAAGGCGAAAACACGCTGTGCCGTAACACGGATGGGGGAAGAGAGCGCAAGGCGAAAAACTTAGTCAGGTAGCAGAAGGAGAAGGCGAAGACAGGGGAAGACAAGGAGACGTGAACGAAAATGTAATAGAGGTCAAAAGAAGCATTGATTTAACGTGCACTTTGTGCTCCGTTCTCCCTTGTTCCCCCTGTTTCACCATTCCCTTTTCGCGAACGTCTTCCTTGCTCGCCTGCCCGTCTCCCTCTTTGTGTGTGTGTGCGTGTCAGTTCCTTGTGTGTACTTGTGCCTTGTGTAACTGTGTGTGTGTCCAATTGTGTTGCGTAAAGAATTTGTTAACCAATTGTCAAATCTCTTTGATGTTTCATTCAATAAATTAACACACACACGCGCACACACATGCACGCACTCACACGCACACATGCAAGCAGTGAGAGTGGGAGAAGAGAGGGAGTGTGAGTGTGGCGCCTATAATTTGTGTATGTACACACACACACACACACGCGTGTGTGCTATGTGCTAAATATTGATGACGAACTACTTACGTATGCACGTCCTTTCCTCGCACAACTCACGCAGCAGCAGCAGCAAATAGAAAGCAGCTGAAAGGAACAAAAGAAAGCAAGAAAACAAGAAAAATTGTGGCATGTAACGTTCAGTTCAATATATCCAATAAGAGACCAAGCATAATTACATAATCAAATAGAACGACTTGCAAAAATAAAACAACAACAAAAAATGTAACGAAACGAAAGGAAATAAAAAAGAAAGAGAGCGAAACACAGCGAAACAGGCAGAAAACAAAAACAACAAACGCAACTAAAGGAACCGTAGAAGAAGAAGAAAAAGAATCAACGTCAAGTGCAGCATATTACTTAATCGACGGCCCCGGAAACGCCTAAAAGCGATCAAACCAAAACTCCCCGACAAAACAAAAGAGGAAAATCCCGGAAAACCAAGAAAATAAACTAAATAAATAACCAATGTACCTGCAACAAAGAAATTGAGCAAATTATATATAGAACTCACTCACACTCCGAAACACACACCCACATACACACTCACACACAGACACACACGTGAACAAAATTTAGCAAGAACAAATTACTTTTAAAAATATACAACAAAAGGAGGAGAAGAACCTCACTTATATATAGACCCAAAAAACGTATATACAACCAACAAAAAGTGCTAGAAAAATCGCAAGAAATCAAATCGAAAACTAAACTAAAAAAAAAACTATATACAATATATATAGCTATATAGCGAAGTTATATACCGACCTACCATATATATGCGCATACAAATATATAATCGTCAGTTATATAAAACCGTTGTATCGTTGTAGTTGCCGTTGCGCGAATGTTAAAACTGATAACTAGAGCTAGAGCTAATGGAAACCTCGTAGTTTGTAGGACAAGCGTCTTCTGCATGTAGCCGAACAAAACATAAAATACATCTCACATACACATACAATATATGATATATACATATATAGTGCATATAGTGCAGTTAATAAATAAACCAAACACTCGTAACGCACTTAACGACTAACAGAACTACCAAGTAGTTGCCTCTCTTTCTATATACAGAACAAATACATATATATTGATATATATATACAAATTGCTTAGAATACAACTAATTATATATATAGCTCTCTATACAACTAGTATATACATATATTTAAATGGATTTATTTTTATAAAGCCGCAACGAACTCTAACTCCAACTCGAACTGCGCCCCAAACATTAATTAAATAAACATTAACGCGAAATAAACGCACTAATTAAAGCTAAAGTTAAATCGTCGGGGCCTCTAAAACGCTGCCTTCGCCTTCACCTCAGCCTCAGCGCCTCAGCCTCTCTGCCTCAGCCCCAGCGGAAGCCGCCGGCAAAGAAAGTGAGAGAGAGATAGAGAGAGATAGAGCTCACGCCTCCGTTTTGCTCGCGTGTTGCTTGTGCTACTTATAGGATACGTTTAGAGATATATATACTATATACGAGTTATATATACACAAACATACAAATATATATAGAAATAAATTTACCTGCGTTGGGTTTCTTGCGTTGCTAAGCCGCATTGCGCCGCGCCACGCCCCAGCCCAGCCTGGCCAGGCCTTTCCCCGGACCACAACAACAACAACAGCTACATAGTATAAGTGTAACTGTATAAGTAACGGTAACACCATAACGCCTTAACTTGAGCCACAACTTTCCGCAAGCCACAGCACAGCAAAAGTGAAGAAGCACCGCAAAATTCGTTGCGTTCATTAAACTTGCATGAACACGAGACCAAACGTTTAAGCACAAGGAATAAGAGAGACTAGCAGAAATCATAGCATAGCATACTTTATCGCTAGCCTGCTAAGTCAAACATTGATGCAACGAAAGCAAACGAAAGGAGGCTCCCTAATACTACTACTATAATAGCTGTTCTTTGTGATATTCGAAACATACATACATATATATAAATATATATATATATATATTAGTTAATATATAGTACGATCGTAACCTACTCTGTGTGCTCTCCCCACCACCATTCCCGCGTTCAGTTCGCCTGCCCCGCCGCCTTTCATCGCCCGCCTGCAAAAGCAAATAACGGCCCCCTCGAGGATAAACCGACAACGTCGTCTATAATCCAAAGTACAAAAGGACTAACAACAACAACACACACAAAATCTACAAACTATATGAGCCGCAAAAAACAACAACAAAACTAGCAACATATGGTATTAATATACATTTACTCAGTAGTCAAACATAACCTGCGTTCAACATAACCTCAATCAAAAATAAACACCCAAAAAAAAACGAAAACTTAACGAAACGAAACGAAAAGGATAACCAAGCCCAACCAACCCATAAGCAATACAACTAGTGCTGTTAACTATTTTACATTTTTTTACATTTTAGACAGTCGACCTACGTTACCCAACACCTCTAACTATAAACCCACCAACGACACACGCACACACACTAACAAACACACACAATCAAACACACACTATCAAGCAGTGCAAAGCAGTGTTAAACAAGTGAAACTGTAAAACAATAAAAACCAACAAAAGCAGAAGGAGTAAAAGAGGAGACAAGCAGTAAACCCGCCCTCCGCCCCCACGCCCCCCTAATCCCTACATCATGCTCAGCATGCGGCCAATGATGTGAGAGTGAGACAGCAATAAACAACGAAAAGCAATTATTTATTTGTTGATGTGTGTACGTGTATGTAGTTTATGCCAAAAATTGCAATCGAAATCGTAATCGTAATCGAAGCGCAGCTCATTGCCCACTCAACTCACTCAACGACTGACACAGAGAGTGAGAGACAAACAGAGAGAGAGAGAGAGAGCAAGTACGTATGCAAGGGCAAAGCAGACGATGATAAGCGGCTGGCGCAAAGGGATCCGCTCTATGGCAATAACAAAAACAACAGCAGCAGGATTAGTGTAAAAATTCAATTCACCAATACAAGTGTAACTCTATCGTGTGTGTGTGTGTGGAACGACAACAACAACAACGAGCCAAGCCATCAAATGTGGAGCAGCTGCTGCTGGTGGTGGTGGTAAAACGTGTGTTCCTGTGAGTGTGCGTGTGTGCTGTGTGCATGTATGTGTATGTGTATAAAAAATGCACGTTAAACACACACAGCGCCGAGTCAGCGGGCCTGGAGCATTTGGAACATTCACCAACGACCAACGGTATGCAATTATTTTGAATAGTCCTAAAAAAAACAACTTGAATTTCAATTTCAATTTGAATTTGGATATTTGTTGTTTAACGTTACGTTATGTTTAAGTTAACGTTACGTATTCACGTACACGTGCATGTGTCTGTAGCCTTGTGTATGCAAGTGTGCGTGTGTGCGTGCGTGTGCTTGGCTGTGCAGGCATAAACGACAAGAGAAATCCCAACATCGCATTAAATATTTAGCAAAAAGTGTGACCCCATCAATAATGCAGTAGAGCCTGAAACGACCTGAAGCACCTTGTGACTAAGCACAACCAAAGCGCGCACACACACACCAATACTCACACACACACACACACACACAGACACGTGTACATTTTAAAATATTTACATTGAATGTATTACGGTTTCTGTTTTGTGTTTCATTTTCAGCATTCCCCATACCCTTTGTGTCTTGTGTTGTTGTTGTTGTTGTGTTGTGTTCCTTTTTCGTTACGTTTGTTTGCTGTGTTCGTTTGTTTGTTTGTTTGTTTGTTCGTTCGTTCATTTCGTCCTTTCATCATTTGCTTTTCTGTTCAATTGTTGGTTTAGCTATTGTTGTTGTTATTGTTGTTCATGTTCTCGTTGTTGTTGTTCTCGTTGTTGTTGTCAATGTTGCTGTTGTTGTTTAATTGTATTACAAGCTGAACATGCATAAGTGCTTCTGCTTGTATGTATGTGTGTCTGAGCTCAAGTTTTACTTGTTCAATATGCTTATTTGCTCCATTATGCTTATTTCCTTTGCAACTGATTTCCGTCTATTCAATGCCCACGCAGAGGCAGCACAGAGTGTGCACAGGGTGCACGGGGTTGCTGCCAGAGGCCAGGGCTGGGCACTGTCATCTGTCAGTCAGTCAATGCAATTACGAAACTAGATTAAAAGCCAAGCGGACAACAATGGCGGCGTCGATAGTTGACAATAGCAGAACATAGCACAAGCACAGCAACAAAAACAACAACAGCTACATACAACAACATACAGCAACTACTACAACTACAATGGCGGCCAGCAACAATGGGCAACTGTTTGAAAAATAGTGTCAAAGCACTTTGAGTGCACACGTACGCAGCGTGCAAAAAGCGTTGCATACACACAGGCGCCATTCAATTACTTGTTTGCCCGTCTGTCTATCTGTGTGTGTGTGTTATCTATGCACTTGTATTTGTCTGTGTGTGTATGTCAATGCAGCAGCGGAAGCTTTCGCTTTTACTTCAATGATTAAACCACTGACCGAATTTCGGCTTGCCATGTACATCAACTCTTGCATTGGTATATGTGCTTGTGTGTGTGTGTTTGTGCTGTTATTATTGTTGTTGCTTGCACATAGACTACACCAACAAACACACACACACACACATAGAGCCCGCCGCCCACACTTGAACAAGCAGCTAGAGCGATAAACCATTTTGTTGGCCTTTTTTCATATAGGAATCTCGATATTTCCAATTGAACTAGTTACAATCTTTTTCGTATGCTGTCGACAGCAGCAGCAGCATACATACACACACACACGCACACATACATGCATACATAGTTACTTTAGTTGTGTGCGTGAAATCACACTGAATTTCGCCAAGCGATTTAACTAGTTTATACTTTTTATTTTGTTCTATTCCCATTCGTTTCATTATTATAGATGGTTTTTGGTTAAGTCTTTTGTTCAACTTCAAGTAAATATTGTACATTTCGATTTATGTTTGTCATTGTTGTTGTTGTTTTTACAGAAAACTTGCTTAAAAGTACAAAAGTTGAAATGAACAAAACTTAAAAAGTAAAGAACAAAAAACAAAACAAAAAACAAAAAAAAAACAAAAAAACCAAAAAAGATTAAGAGCAAAAAAAAAGAGAAGCGCAAGCAAAACAAGTTTTTGCGTCCAAATCAAAACTGAAAAAAGAACGAAACGAAAGTGAAATCGAAATCTGAAATCCCCCAAGAATCAACGCGAAACAATCGTTAAGAACGATTCAGTTTCGCAATATACGTAATTCGCTGTGGAAGTTCATTTTGCGTGTACTACTGACATCATCAGTGAAGGTACTGACTATTTCAATTAGCCACTCTCTCTGCCTCTACCTTTCAACTACCTACTACAACTACAACTGAAACTACTGCTATACTACTACTAAAACTATTTTTAACTACTACTTTAAACTACTACTAAATCTAACACTAAATCTATTACTAAACTTGTACAACTTTCTAAAGAACTTTCCTTTTTCTGACTTCAACTTCTACTTAAACTAAATTATACTACTTTAACTTCTGTCACTACTTACTACTATTACTTGCTATCAAATGTGCTACAACACTCTTCCTTCTACTACTAAAACTATTGTTTTCTAATGTTAACATACGTTTCTTATTCCCTTAAACTACCAAAACTAGACTAAATTTACTGTAAGTTTTACATTTTAGTAAGAAAAGTTGTAAGCAAAGGTGCCGTAACACTTTCTTTCTCTACTACCTAACTTCTACTACTTCTACTAGTGTTACCAATTATTTATAACAGTTTTACAACACTGTTTTATCTTCCTATAACCTCGTCGTTTTGATATATCTAAAGTACGTTAAACTACTGCTCAGACTTACTACAAAACTAAAACTTAAACCATTTTTAAAACTACTACAATTCAACCTACAGAACTACCTACTACAGTTACTACTTTTGTACGTTCCACAACACTGTTACTGCTATTTTCATGCTATTTCTACCTCTTCCCCCTTGCAAGCTACTTTTTGAATAAAGCAAAACTTTCTTATTAAACTCAAATCAATTACCTCAATAAATAGATGTTTGACGCACCCTGCTATCTCTATAATAACTCTTACCTGCTCTGCCCTACTATATAAACATACATAACTTATGATTTACCTTGCCTATGAACCTCGTAATGTTCCCCAAATGCTGCTTTAATAAAGCTTGTTTTCTTCCACTCCTCGCTCTTAATCAAATCGAATGCCAGCTGTCTAGCATATATATCAATTAGATTTCTATAACTCATTGTGTAATTTATATTTAAGATCTCATAATTGGCATGACATTGATTCATTTTGCTTTCAGCACAATTACAGATAGAATGAGAGAGAGAGAAGGAGTGAGAGAGTGAGTGGGCGAGCTTAATTAATGTAGATTTCTGCCCAAAAATAACTGATGTATCTTTTTATAGAATTCTCTCTTTTATTATTCACAGCTAGCAATAGCGTGTCTAGTAGTTGTTGACCTTGGGCTCAATTAGTGCCGAAAAATGCCAGCGTATACAAATTCCTATGTCCATTAATTATACAAATTATACAGCATGACAATGGTTCTAATTCAGCGCCAGATTGGTCCTTTGTCTGCGAACCGGTATCATCTGAACTTCACTTGAGTGACACTACTTAAGGTGTTCCATTTCAGTTACCCTCCTCTCCCTCATCTGAGAGATATGTAGAGCTCTTTCAATTAAATCGATGGGCCTATGTAAACATTTGTACAACATTGAAAATTGTGTGGCATGTTTAGCTATCGCTTTGATTTCCATTCCGCATTTTGCATTCCTCTTCTGCTTCTGCTAGTTTTGCATTTTATTTGTTTATTGCACAATCGCATCTTTGTAGGTCGTGTGAATATAGTTTGTTTGCATTGTAACTTGCAAATCGATTTGCGTAATTGTTTTAAAAATAGCTGCGATATGTTTGTGCAGAGATAGATCGGAGTCGAGGGGAGCGAGAAAAAATTCAAGAACTTCATGCATAATTGATGTGCGATGAATATGTTAGCTATAATTAGAGCGGGGTACAATTGGTTTTGAGCTTGTTTTCGTAGAGCACATGACAGGCAGATGTACATAAAAAACTGGGCTATGCTGTAAGCGAGGGTCGCCTAAAGATAACGTGACTTGTAGTGGGTATTGTTATGGAAGATATAAGTTAATTAATTGCTAATTGTTGTGCTATAAAGAAAACTTAGTTGATTGAGTATTTAAGAGAGTTTTATGCGAAAGCGGAAACACGGAAGAATATGTGGGTTTGAAATTTGTTGAGCTGCTTAAGGTAGGAGGGTATTCAATAATTTAGTTAGTTGAATAAGTAAAGAATGAATAAGTAAAAGCTGATTGAACAAGTTCATTGAAAGAGCAAGAATTCTCTATTTCATACTCAATGGAAAATGTGCAAATAGGTTCATTCGACCTATTGTTCAATATGCAGTGGGTTTTTTAATTGAAACTTCACTCTACAGCATTCTAGTTAGAATGGTACTTAATATGTTAGTTAGTCATGTATGTTCTTCACATTTTATAGTATTTTTTCTTGAATCTTTCCATCTATTCTCAGATAAAGAGTTTCTTAATTGAAACTTTACTACAGCATTCTGGTTAGAATGATATTTAATATAATATTTAAGTTAGTCATATATCTTCTTCAGTTTGTACAGTGTTTTTTCTTGAGTCTTTCAATCTATTCTCAGTTATAGTTTCCTAATTGAAACTTCACTCTTCAGCTAAGTTACTGTCTATTTTGTTTATGCGCTAAACTGTTGTAGCCACCCTCGTTCACAAAACTCGTGCACATGGCACATATCTTCGCCTCGTGGGTTGCTGTGTAAAATTGATATAATTTCGATAAACGAAATGGAATGCAGTCGCCTCTACAGTCGCAGTCACAGTCGCAGTTGCCGTCGCCGTCGCAGTTGACGCAGTCGTCAGCGCAGCTGTAGCAGCATCGCAATTACGCTTTTCGAATTTACGCTTAATGCCTTCAATTGGCTTTTGAATTAATAATTGAGTCGTATTGTATTTAAAAGATGGCACTGCAGGGGTTTGAAGAAGGGAGGGAGGGAGAATGGCTGGAGAGGTCGCAGTCAGTGACGCAAGAGCAGGGCCAACATTGCTTGCCCCGTTTGGTGGCATCCTGTCTCCCGCCTGCTGTTGACCACAACTTGCAACCGCACAAGCCGCCGCTACAATGACAACCGCAAAAGAAAAGCCAAATCGGATTGCCCCGAGGATGGAAGCACGTGCTGCTGCGGCTGCTGCTCCACCTTGGAGAAGGGCCACTTGAGCGGTGTCTCCAATGCGACAAAGTTGACATTGGAACCGCAGCACTTGATACAATTATCGACGCAAGGTAGCCACGCCCAGTCCCTCAGCCGGATGCGGCTCGAGGGCAAAGACTAACAACATTTTTTTTTGACTCTCTGTCCGCAGCACTTGAGCAAGGTACTCAGAGACCGAATGAAAAATACATAAAATTGACAATAAAAAGACCCAAAAAAAAGCCACAAAAAATAAAAGAAATCAAACAAGCAAAGAAAGCCAGTGAAGGGTGTAGGCAAATGTGAAATACCCTAGGGAATTTGGCAGATAGAGTTTGAAATTACTTTGATTAAATTAGCATATTTAGAGTTGACTTGTAGTTGATGAAATTGAATGGACAGACTGATGGTTATACATATGGACAGTTGGATAGACCTATGCATAAATAAATGAATAGACCTATTTAGTGTTGGGTAAACAAACCTATAAAGAAAGATGTATTTATGAATTAGCCAATGAAAGAACAAGAATATATATATTGCATATGTTTAATGACAGATATTAATCATATCTATATATTTAGTAGAACTAGAAATCGTTTAGATCATCAACAAACGGAACAAGAATATATACTCTGCATATATTCAATCACAGATACTTATCATATACAGATACTTATATATACACATATATCATATCTATATATGTATTAGCACTAAATATTAATTAGATATCTACAGAACATCAACAAACAAAACAAGAATATATTCCCCGCGTATGCTCAATCACAGCTACTTCAGCAGCTGCCCCTATATACCCTACTTTAGCCCTTTATCAAGGGGTATTGAAGGTATAAATCCTGCAGATTTTGAGTACTGCGGGGCAATGCTTTCGCTTTGATTTCGTTTGTCAAGCTTGTCGAGCTCAAGTTCGCATTGAAAGCGGATTAGTGCAGCATATCTATACGCTCGTATCTGCCTGCCACTGTGGCAGTATCTGCGAAACTGTATCTGTATCTGCGAACTGTATCTGTGCCTGACAAATGCGCCCGTCATTGCGCTAATGCACATTCCGTGCGCAAACATTTGCCATTTCGTATTGGCACAAACTTCCAAACGGAACTCAAATACACAGTCAAATTTGGAACGTTATTCAAATATAGATAATAGTGAATACGGTGTGAATAGTGTGTAGTGAGTGTTGAGTGTTGCACAGCGCGTGTTGCATGACGTGCGAAATCTAATTGAGTGCAATTGATTTTTAGTTTGCTCAAGCGCTTCGATTTTTGCACTCAAATTGCACACACACACACACACCCGCGCACACACACACAGTCACACACATAAAGGCTAATAAAATATTTGCATTTGTTGCCTAAATAAACAAAATATCTGTCCGTCTAGTTTGCGTGCTCCAAACGAGTTGAGATTGCGACTGAAGCGAGTACCGAACCCAGCACATTGTGCCGCAAATTGTAACAAAACACACACTCACACACACACACAAACACACACACACAGCAACACACACTGTGGCACACTCACACCCCTCTTGTCTACAAATGTGAATTGTTTTCCTTTTGTTCGAATTTAGAAATATGCACAATATGAGCCTATGATAGTTCGCACTGAACAATCGTCAGAGCGTCTGTGCTGCACAGTGTGCTCTGCTCTATTTTCTGGCGCCACAATTTGCCCTTGAAACTCTAACAGTGCATAACGAAAAAACATATATGCAAATCGAGTGAGAAGAGAAAAGAGAATTTACCTTTCAGTCGACCTTTCATTCGGGCCCCCATTTGCATAGTAAAATATGGAAAATTAGAGAGAAAATGCACAGAACATTTTCGGCAGCAAGGAAGTAATAATAAACAAATTTGCTCAGCTTTTACAGCACAAATTGTAGAGAATTTTAAGTAGAAGTTGTTAAAGAAATTACAGCCACAAAGTGAGAATAGTTAAGAGTTTTTTCAGAGAGTTTTTCTAGATAATTTATGGGGAAGTAAACAACATCAATTTGGACAAGTTAGAGTTGAGGAAGTCTAGGTATTTTACATATCAAATCTTTTAGTATATATGTATATATGAGGTATATTTAGATATGTAACATACATCATATATGATTTCAAGGTACAAACTTTCAGCTTAAGTGTTTAAGATATACTACAGATAGTTGAGAGGAAATAAGAACAAAAATTTAGTTTGTTATAGTTCAAGAACTTTGTAGTTTACTTGCTTTAATTCATGGCATATCTTTTACTGTACAACTAGAAGCCTTATTCATTTATATATTATATATATTATATACATTATATATTATGTTATTATATTATATTATATAAACTGGAATATCTAAGTACTAAGTACTCAAAAACTTTCTATACTACAGTCATATTTCTATAATGAACTTCGCAGCTCTTTAAGAATAAGCCGATAAAATCTACTTGATAATCAACAAACCGGACAAGAATATATATATTGCATATGTTTAATGACAGATATATATCATATCTATATATTGATAATAATAATTAATATATTTTAATAGAACTAGAACTATAACGAGCTTCACAAGTCTTTAGAACTCCTCACTTTATACAGTTCTCTGCTCATTATAGTGTCTGTTTACCTTTTATATAATATTCAAATCGAAGACGCGAGCATGTTTAACAAATGAATGTGCCGTGCAGTCTGTTCGATGCTTATCTTATCGTTTGCTTTTAGCAGCATTTGATTTAGAGCACTTCCGTTGGGGGTACGTAGTGGGAAAGAGGTTTATTCGCAGAGTGGGAAACAAATAGAGTTGTGCCCCACCATATATATCACTGATATTTACTATGACTGTATCGGAAGCTATAGCTATAAATATAACAGTAACTGCAGCTGTATTTGTAACTCTAGTTGTATCTTTAGCTATATTTGTATCTCGTATCTCTAACTTGTATCTCTGGCTGTATCTCTAACAGTATCTAAACTTATTCGCGTGGCATGCGTGTTGTTGTACATTAATTTAGTTCAATTTTTCGCGCGATCAAAAGCAGATGAGCATGTCGCCTGTTCGAGGCCCATTGTCTATATCTATATGTATACAGTTCAATTTATATATATATATATATATAGATGTATATTGTTATAAATACTCGTGCTTCAATTATATCATACTATGATGAACTCACAAGTCTCAGTTGGACTCGCAAGCTCAACTCTCTCTCACTCTCTCTCACTCTCTCTCTCTCTGCCTGCCTTTTGCTCTTACTTCTCCTCTCAGTCTGTCTCTCTCTCTCTCTCTCTGTATGTCTCTTATGCTTTGTCTCACTGTATACAATTGCACAATCAATATTTATAATTAACAAGTTCTTTTGTTTATTTCCACACACCGTTTCCTGCTCACTTTAGCGTAGCCTTTTCTCCTCTCCTCCTGCTCCCCGCCCACTGTAATATCCATTCAGTTACCGTTATGCTGCACATACATATGTATACATATACTATATACATATGTATATACATACATACATATATATATATTTGCCAATGTTTTCTCATAGATAAATTCGTGTGTTTGCCGGCATCTCTTGCCATTGCTCGCGCCTCCTCATCAACAGCCACAGTAGCGTTTCTCATTCTTATCTCTTGTGCCTCTTGTAGCGCTAGCCGAGACAACTTGTGCCCCGACGATCTACAGCATCAGCAGCAGCAGCAGCAGCACGGGCAGCAGCAGCAGCAGCATCACGGGCAGCGACACTCGCACTCGCATCGAGACTTGGTGCGGCAGTCTCTGATCAGCCTCAGCTACGCACAGGCGACGGGCAGCAACAACTCCGCGTCGGCTTCGTCGGCTGGGACAGGGACAGCCTCTGGTCCCATACCCATACACTCTCACTCGCACTCACATTCGAATAGCCCCAGTCCGAGTCCTGGTAGCGGCAGCGTTGGCGTTGCACTCGGTGTACCGCGCAGTCGGCCCGATCGAGATCGAGATCGAGACAGGGACAGGGACAGGGACAGGGAAAGGGAAAGGGAAAGGGAACGAGAAAGAGACGAAGGCTACGCTTACGCCTTTGGCTACGGTGTCAGTGACAGCGACAGTGTATCGCTGCTGAGAGGTGCCGCCGGCTTGGGCCAACTGGGACTGGATGAGCTACAGCAGTCGCGCAGCACAGCAGCCACGCAGCGTCAACAGCAGCAGCAGCAGCAGCAGCAGCGCAGCAGTCGCCTGTCGACGGCGGGCATCTCCAAGCAGAACTCACTGGATCCCAGTCACAGTCAGAGTCAGAGTCACAGTCACAGTCCCGTCAGCTGCGGCACACAGAGCGTGAGCAGCGCTGGCGGCCAATCGGCGCTATACGATGCATGCCATGAATACACGCGCAGCTTGAGTGCAGCAGCAGCAGATGCAACAGCAGTAACAGCAGCAGCAGCAGCAGCAACAGGTTCAGCATCAGCAACAGGTGCAGCCACAGGAGATCTACTGCAGCTAAAGAGTCACTACAGTGAACAGCAGCTAGCTGAACCGCATTTTACCAATCTCAATTTGAATCTGAATCTGAACAGTGACTACGATACGGGCAGCGACAAGCAGCAGTTGGTCAATCAAACGTACATCTTCAAGTGCATTGCGAACAGTCCGTCGTTTCTGCGCACCAACAAGATCAAGGAGCAGTCCAAGAAGCTACGCAATCTGTCACTGAAAACCCGCACCGCCAAGAAGAAGGGCCAGATTATCTCCAAATCGAACGCGGTGTCGGATAACTCACTCCATCCAGGGGATAAGTATTTGAACTTGTATCTGGTGGAGAAGAAGCATTCATTGCAATCGCATACGCTGGTGCCCAGCTCCACATCCACATCGGCCAGTTGCTCCACATCGGCAGCAGCAGCAGCAACTGCACAACAGCAACAGTTGCCAGCGCTATCAGCGGTTGCTGCACGACAGCAGCAACTGTTGCTCAACGGTTCGTTGAAGAGCAAAACGCGCACATTTCCCGCTTACCGTGCATCGGTGCGCAGCGAAAGTGACGACAAGGAGTATCGTGCCGCAAGTGGGGGCAGCAGCAACACCATACCGACAACGGGCAAAAGTCCGCCGGTGCCGCACTCGCTGGCGGCTAAGATCAGCGGCAAGAATTGCAACAATTTGCTGCACAACGCCGGCAACGGCAACAAGTTAAGTGTGAGCAGCAATTCTTGCCACAAACTACATGCCCACACTGGCACAGGACACGCCTCCTCGGCGTACACGCAACAACATCATCTGGCATCATCTCCCAAGAGTTCTGTCTCAAGCAACGGCCATCTGAACAAGCAATACTGCCTCACCGATCTGACGCGTCGCAAGGCCGAATTCAATCGCCAGTTGAGCGCCCCCACAGACTACACACACCACTCGTCCAGCAACGGTTCGCAGCAGGGTTCCGTGGAGGCGGCCAATGAGGCAGTTGGCGAGTCAACGATCACAGTAGCCAGTGCAGGAGTTGTCGGGCATCATAGTCACGCTCACAGTCACGGCGGGCACGGACATCACGCCGGTAGACACTTGGTTGCCGCACCGGGGCAAGCATCAACAGCCCCAGCGACGCTCAAGTCGTTGCAGCTACACAACTTCGGTGTACATCATCCACAGACGGCGCGGCCAACGTCCACGTCGTGCACGAATAGCTTCAATCGACGGCACATACGACGACACAAGAGCAAGCTCAGCGAGCGGTGAGTAGCAATTATATTATATTATATAATATATTATTATATATTATATTATATTAAAGCAGTACTCTCAGATCTCAGTTATAGTATATACTCTCAGATCTCAGCAGGAAACAGGGTTTGAGTAAGAAAACTAGGCCTGAAGGTGCAGATAGATGCCATGCAGATAGGGTAGATATTAAATATATAGTATAAGGACTCCCTTTTACAAAAGTCAAGAACAAGAAATTATAGACAAAGATATAATAGTAAAATAGTTAATATAGTTCTTTCTAAAACTCCCTAAAGAGTATTCTATAGTCACATATACTCTACTGTAGTCATATTTCTAGTTTTGCAGAGCTCAGTGTTTGTTTTTGTAATGTTTACATATGGATCTCGGGTATTTTAAGAGCTTAAGATAAGGTAGATTTCAAATATGGAGTATAAGGCCTGCCTTTTATAAAAATCAAACAAAAAGAATTCTAGCCAAAGATATAATAGTAAAATAGTTAATAAAACTCTTTCTTAAACTCCCTGTAGTCATATTTATAGTTTTGCAGAGCTCAGTGTTTGTTTTTGTAATGTTTACCTGTAGATCTCGGCTATTATAAGAGCTTAAGATACCAAATTTGGCATTTGGCAAATTTGCCTGCACACCCTATGCACATGAAGTATATTTAAAATTGAGAGTGTCATGCTCTGCTTTCATATAAATTCGAAAAATACATATTTTAGCCATAAAACTATAGATAAAATTATAAACTACAGCTAGCTTATATAAATATTAAACTATGCTACAAATTCCAAAAAGTTTGCATTAAAAACAAAGAAGTTATTGCAAAAACTATTTCTCAGTATTCTCAGCTGAGTTTGCAGCACTTGAAGAGTATCTTACAGTCGCTAATGCCCAATGGCAGCCATTTTTTACTAGCTACACCTGGTCTTTTGGCTTGTTTTACAATTCTTATCACTCTCGAAGTTATCATTAACTCGCCGACCGTCGCTGGCGAAAGAAGTCCGCGAATTACGCATGCAAAGCGTCTGCCGCGTCTGTGTCTGTCGCTCGAATCGCGCGTCTGTGCTTTATTTTTTGACCGGTTTTCATTAGCCGCTTATCGAACTGTCTGCCGCATTTGCATAATGCCAACAGCATCGTCCAAGTCGCAGTCGGAGTCGGTGTCAAAGTCTCAATCGGAATCTCAGTCGGAGTGTCGAATCAAGTCGGGCAACTGAAACCTCAGAACAGTGAACTTTACATGGCATCTACAAGCCGATTATACTTTGAATATATAAATATAATTGCGGAAATTTTTAACAAATTAAGTGCTTCAACATTCAAGAACATATATACAACTATCAATCAGCTATGTTAATTTTTGGAAATCATATAAAAAGTGCCAACAGTTTGTTTTGTGTATAAACAAAGACTAGAAAGAACTAGTCAGTGTGTTGACTGATCAGTCAATAGATTGATCAAGTTAAGAGCTGCGAAGACTAGTAAAAACTATGACAGTCAGTGTGTTGACTAATCTATCAATAGATTGATCGAGTTAAGAGCTTAAAATTCAATAAGAAGTATCGATAGTTCGCTTTATCGACTACTTCAGCTCTTCAATTTACACGACGCGATCTATCAATCAATTAATCAAACTTGTGTAAGCTGCAAATCCAATTAGATGTGACGATCGGGCTTTCTTTATTTTTTATAGATCGTTTTAATAGTTGATTGGCTTGTAAAACCTGCCAAGATCAATCAGTTGAACTGCGACTTATAAGCTCTGACAGTGCTGACAGTACATTTCACACCCGAATTGCCAAAACAATAGATCGAAACAGATCAGTAAGCAGATCGACAAAGCTTTCCATTCACCCAACTGTCTAATCTGTTCAGATCTGATTCTGTATTCAGATATTCAGTCTATTTAACAGCAAAGTCAAAGTCGATATGCTAATGCAGGATCGGCACGATTGCACATTCATTTCCCATCCGTGTGATATTGACCGTGAAAATGTATTGGGAAACTCTCGTTGATTGTGTTTTGTTGACGCGGAAAACTCCCGGCATTATCAATATAATGATGCCGAGACGCGTCGTTCGACTGCATATATATAAAAAATCTATAATTTATTGCACTAAATTGTTGTTTAAGTTCAAGCGCGTCAGTCTTGCTACCTCTCAGTCTCTTGCTACCTCTCTCTCTCTGTTTCTCTGTCTCCATCCGAGTCTAGGGGGGAACCCGTTAGGCCAATTCATTTACATAAAATGTAGAGGTAATTTTCGCTAGATTTGCAAATATTTGTTGTTTGTTTTTATACCCTTCAACCTTCGGAATGGTCTAAAGGGTATACAAACTTTGTGCAAATGTATGTAACAGACAGTAGGAGGCGTGGCAGACCCCATAAAGTATCTATATACTTGCTCAGGATTACTAGCCGAGTCGATAGAGTAATGTATGTCTGTCTGTCTGTCTGTGTGAACACACAGATCTCAGCTAATATAAAAGCTAGAGTTACCAAATTTGGCAAAAAGACTACTGTATACTATACGCTGATCAATTTGATTTCAAATATTAGGTGCCACACCCACCGCCCCCGCAAATTAGTAGTTTAATTTTTAAAGTGGATTTGTTAGCGGCGTTAAAAAGATACAACTTTCCTACTTCAACATATACTAAGCTGAATGAAATCTCTAAGTATTCTATAAATAGCAGTCCGATTGGACAATAAACAGAGAAGTTACACAAGAAAGTCTGCGATAGCATCAGCTAACAAGGAAGGCAGGCAAGCGCCATCTGTCGAGAATAATATGTAAATGTGTACATACTTAGGAACAAAAGTCGCAGGGTATTCCACAGTCGCATGCCGCGCGACTGTTGCTTTTCTTACTGGTTTTGTTTTGTGTTGTTGTTGTTGCTTTTGTGTTTGTTTTTTATTTTTATTGGCGTCAATTTTTGAAGAATAGCAACAAATTATAGTCTGTCTATAATTTACTGAGGCTGTGCCTGACGATGTTTTGCTCTGCTCGTCGTCTCAGCGCAGCAAAATCAATTAAAACGCAACGCAACACAACAAATATTGTTTTTATTTATTTTTCTTTATTTATATTGTGCAACGGCATCGCGGGCATCTCAGAACAGGTTATCAAGTCGCCCCAGCAACAGCAGCAGCAGTAGCAGCATCAACTGCGAAACATATACAGACGAGAGCGCAAAAACAATGTAAAACAGAAAAAAGAAAAGAAAAAGAAGAAAAAGAATATAAGGCAAAGAAGGAACAACAATTAGGCAGAACTACACTGCGGCGTGTCGCGCTCGATCAATTATTTAATTACGCGCCAAATTCCCTTTTCGGCATCGATTGCCGCAAATTGAAAGTCGAGGTAAAAACTAATACAACAGCAACAGCAACAACAACAACACTAAGAGCAAAAGCAATAATAATAATAATAACAACAATAGTGATAAACAAACGAAACAACTATAAACAAACCAAGTGTGGAGGACGACGACGAGGCGACAAACTTTCGGATATCGCGATACGATTCCCGCCACGATTCGCATTCCGAAAACACGATTCGGCATTCGTTTTCGGAGTGTCGTCGTCGTCGTGGTCGTGGTCGTTGCCGTGCCGGCCGTGCACGTTCGTTAGATGCCGCCTGCTTAGTTGCGCTCGGTTAGCGCGCTTGTAATAACTTGATAAAGATAAATTACGGTCTACACTCTCTCTCTCTATAGAGTGAGCGCCAGTCAAGCCAGTACGTATGTACCATATAGTCGCATAATATACTATACTTTATATATATCGCTCACGTCTGGCGATAACATTAAGTTTCGCTTGTCAAATCTGTCAGCTGCTTGAGCACGTTTCGAGTTTCGAGCTATTTAGTTTCGAGTAAACCACAACAATTAAAAACGCAATCAAGAGAACGCTCGAAACCCCAAACTGAACCGTATATACATACCCTGTATATGTATGTAATACAAGCAGTGATAAGCATTGCAAGTGTACGTGTGTATGTGTGTGTGTGAGTGTGCACTATATAGGGCATATACAGCATATCGAATGTCACAGATCGTGCCTGCTGATCGCGTTGTGGTTATTTCAAGGAAATTAATACTGAAATGCTGAATGTGCTGTTCCTTTCCTCTGTTCCTCTCACTCTCTCTCTCTGTCTCTGTCTCGCTTGTAATTCGTTATAAATTCATTAGGCAATGATTAAATTAAATCAGCTTCATCAGCTTTAATTAAAACGAAGCTTTCCCATTTTAAAACTACATTCAATTGAGTGTGAACACACACAAAAAAATAAAAAAGAAAAAAGAAAGAAACCTAAACGTAAATATAAATAATAATGCCAAAGAAAGAGAGCAAAAAATAACGGTGCACGCGTCTGTACTTTAACAAACAATAGACATCCATCCCAGCCCAGCACAATCACCACGCGATTCCGTGTGCCACACAGGGCAATATTGCCGCAACGATCGACCCGTACCAGCTCAGACCGGAGACGTTGATAGCACCGACCAGGCCAGGCCAAGCCGGGTCGGGTCGCAGATAGGGAGAGAGAGAGAGACAGACCTTGACAATCAGCGCATGCAAGGTGAGATCGGGATCTCAGATCAAGTGCGTGCGGCAACAATTATGGAGAAAAAATACCCGACATAAAGCATAAAAAAATATACTTTCACTTCGCGTGCGATAAAATAATTCCCCGCAGTAAGAAGGTTGAAGAAGCAACGCAAGGTTGAACTTGAAAATAACATAACATATATACAATATAATATATACAATATAATATATACAATATAATATATACAATATAATATATACAATATAATATCGCTATTGGCAAATGATGGAGTAAAAACTCGAGGCGATTTAGTGTCAGATTAATAATTGATTATTAAACATAAGCGCGACGGCGTTGTGTGTCGTTAGGAAATAAATGTAAGAAGAAGGAAAGTACAAGAAAAGAAGAAAGAGCCGATTCAGATCCGTGTGGCCAAATTACAGAATATGATTGTTGCAAAATTAACATATTACTTTTAGTATTTCAATAGAGAGAGCAACAGTCGTAATACCCTGCGACCTATGTTCCGGTGTAGTTTAATTTGTTAACTCCAAATTTGATAACTCTAGCTCTTATAATAGCTGAGATCTATGTGTTCACACAGACAGACAGACAGACAGATAGACAGATAGACAGACAGACAGACAGACAGACAGACAGACAGACAGACAGACAGACAGACATACAGACAGACTGACAGCCATACAGACAGACAGACAGACATGACTCTATCGACTCGGCTAGTGATCCTGAGCAAGCATATATATAATTTATAGGGTCTGCCACGCATCCTACTGTCTGTTACATACATTTGCACAAAGTTAGTATACCCACTTTCAAAGGTCGAAGAGTATCAGTCAGTCTGTCTGCTTGGTATAGATTATAGGAAACTGCAATTAGCCTAAGAATGCAGGTACGCTTGAAGTTATATCGTTTAAGTGTAGATAAATTAGGTAACATGCAGGTTGCACATGAAGTAAAGGTACTAAAGGCAACTAATTAAGAATTATCGCTCAAGAAATAGCTGAGATTTGAGAGTATTTGCTGTAAAACTGACCCACACAACTGTACAATTGCTTATATATAAATATGGTGTATAAATTGTATGGAATTTGTTCATTATTATTTTAGTTTGCTGAACGGCGATAGCGAGGAATCAGTACGCTGCTCGTATTGCTCCGTATTGAATGTGAACGAGAACGATTTGCGGATATCGTTTGAAAACACCTGCACGGACTCGCTGGTAACCGCTTTCGATGATGAGGCACTGCTAATATGCGACCAAGGAACCGAAATGGCAAGAGCAAAGGTTTTATTTGTACTTGTAGTGCCCAACCATAGTTACATCTACATAAACACTGAGTGGGAACTTTCGTTACTCATGCACTCACTCACAGAAAATGCACTCATCTCAACTGAGTGTGTCGTTCAGTGATATACATTACTACTCATATATCATTATCAAGAGTCATTATTTGCATTATTTGGTTAAACAGTAACAGTTTAACTTGTCGTGAATAATTAAGGCAGCTGTGACAGCTGTGAATCATTGGAAAAAAAAAACACTAATCGATTTACTCCGAATCTTCCCCTGCACTACATTAGGTACACTTTGATGATGTGTCGCTGTACGGCACTCCGAAAGAGGAGCCAATGCCTAACATACCGATAGTGTCGGAAAAAGTCTCGGCGAATTTCCTAAAGAGTCAATTGCAATCATGGTTCCAGCCGACCGACAACCGTCTGGCCATGAAATTATTCGGCAGCCGCAAGGCCTTGGTCAAGGAGCGCATACGTCAGAAAACTTCCGGTCATTGGGTCATACACCCGTGCAGTTCATTCAGGTATGTTATGAATTCCAATACCAGTTCCACCTCATCAACTTAATCTTTATAATCATCAATTATAATATTGTTTTTTTTGTTTGTTTTGTTCGATAACAGGTTTTACTGGGACCTTTGCATGCTTTTATTATTAGTAGCAAATCTTATTATCCTGCCAGTCGCAATATCATTCTTCAACGATGATCTGAGCACACGATGGATTGCCTTCAACTGCCTAAGTGATACTATTTTTTTAATAGATATTGTAGTCAATTTTAGAACAGGTAATGTACTCTACAACACTTAATTCTCCTCTGCCTTCAAATGTGTTTAATTTCTGTGCGATTGAATTTTTAAAGGGTGATTTTATAAGAGCTATAGGAAAGTTTTTCAAAAAGAAGCACATACAATTTAAAGAAATGCATTAAATCTTTATTTTAATCGATAGTACGTTGCATATAATTTAATGTTTCAAAATTATTTCATGCAAATGTTGAGCGTGACTGTGCCTTGTCATTAGATAACGGTATTTGCGGTATTGTGTGATATTTTCTTTAGTTCGCACTCTACGTAAACGTGTTGTTGGTTTAATGTCTAACAATTTTAAATGGAAGAAGCGCGCGATGAACTTTCTTAACAGAGGGTACGCATTTTGATAGTAAAATTCAATAATTTGCGTTGTTCGTTTGTAATACGATTCATGATTAAATTATAGACCAAACTGGAGATGTTTGACAGTGCAACAAAACACGAAACGTGGGTGAGCTGTTTAAAACAGTGTTGCCAAAAAGATAATAGCTAAAAAATCACCCTTTTGTTTCGTAATTGATTGCTAACAAAGATCTTTTTCATACACTTTCAGGAATTATGCAACAAGACAACGCTGAACAAGTAATATTGGATCCAAAGCTTATAGCTAAACACTATTTAAGAACCTGGTTTTTTCTCGATTTGATTTCGTCGATACCATTAGATTATATATTTTTAATTTTCAATCAAGTAAGTTAATGTATCTGAAGAAACAGTACGCAACATTTTGATTAAGATTATGAAATTGCAGGATTTCTCTGATTCTTTTCAAATCTTGCATGCCGGACGCGCTTTGCGCATCCTTCGTCTAGCTAAATTACTATCCTTAGTTCGCCTGCTGCGTCTGTCCCGCCTCGTGCGCTACGTCTCGCAATGGGAGGAGGTCTATGTAAGTACATGCGGTTCGATTTTCTCAAACCATTCATATTTCTTTCTTTTGCCTCTAACCCGTATGAGTATATTAATAACGATTTTCGATAAGTATCTATATATATATTATATATTAAATATATATATAATTTCGTTCAGATTTGTAATTGTATTTCGATTTCGTCCATTATATTATTCAGTTGAAGTCTTTTTTTTTGATTTTACAATCAGTTTTGAGTTCGCGACGTATCGTTATCATTGCTGCAATACATTCCCACACACACAAGAGTCAAGAATTATATAGAAGATTTAGGTCGGGGTTTAGGCTTAGTACAGTTGTCGCCTCGTTCAGCTCAGCTCAGGACAGTTCAGCCAGTGTTGTTAAATTGCTCACACACATTCCGATGTAATTATAGTACTATACATATATACATACATATAATGTGTTATATATATATATTCTTGTGAAAGTGGTGCAAATAGTTGCGATTTTAGTTGTGTTCTCTAAGTATTACTCTGTGTCTTTGATTTCACTTTATGTTTTTGATTTTATTTTTATTCTAATCTGTTTAAAACTTTTCGTAGTACGATTTTTGTGTGTACTCAATGTACCAAATTTTGCGTCCAATTTCCTGCTGTACAATAAAGCCCGGTCTGAGTTTTTTGTACATTTTTCCGCAAATCTTTTTGTTCAACTTCTGTTGCGTTGCTCGCTCCAATAGCCCCCATGCCCGTGTCCAACATCCTGACGCCTCTCTGTCTCGCTCTCTCTCTCTGTCTAACTCTCTTCAAAAGCTGACCTACAACAACTCCACACACATACAGACACACACACATACACAGACACAGGCACATCGAATTTGTTCACCATGTCGCGCCCACTATGCTTCAGTCTTCCGGAGAATTGATTTCCTTGTGTTGCCTTGTGTTGTTTACACATTCTTTAATTTTGTGACGATTTCTGATTTCCAGATTTTCTATATATATATTTTCTGTTTCATGATATCTTCCGTTTGATCTCTTGCTGTCTTTTGATGCACTTCAAAAATTAAAAAAAAAAACAATTCTTCATTGCACCAGTATGTACAGAAATCTTTGGAGACTTTTCTCGCCCCCAAGTTAAGCAGAACAACAACAAAACAATAACTTATTTTCAAGTGTTGAAAAATGCTTTTTTCACCACCAAAATATATAACACTTACTTGCGCAAAGTACAACAGAAACTTTTCAACAACTTTTACTCTATATTGCCTAACTTGGACTCTGTTTATGATTTTTTTTTGATTATATATACCTATATATATATATTTATATATACAAACTTTTGTATTTATATGTATATATATATATATATATATTTATATATACAAACATACATCTGTACTTGTATTTATTTTGAAAAGCAAAGCAAAAAAGGTTGGAAAAGAAACCCCTAAGTATGGTTAAAATTTGCTTATCGAAATCAGACTAAGAAACAACAAACAAACAACAATAAAATTACCACAAACAAAAATACTATTATAAAATTAACTAAACAATACAAAAAAAAAAACTTAGCAACTCATGAGGGCCTAAAATACCTGTATATATATATATGGTTTTTAGATTCTGCAGAATCTACAGAAAAAAAGTGCTGATCGCAGAGGGAGAATGCATAGAAAAGACAAAGATGGCTTGACAAAAAGCAACCTAATTCTCAAGGTAACAACCCAAAAAATCAAATCAACAACAACAAAAAAAAACCAAAAAACAAACCAAAAACAAAAACAAAAAAACATCTTTAAAATTATTAAGAATTATAAGCAAATTAACACTTTCAAAACAAAAACAAAAAGCCTTGATTGATTATGACATTAGAATTATGTATTATTGGTGCAACATAGCTCACATTTGAGTTATGATTGAACCGATTCAATTGAGTTTTAGTGCATATTTCGTTCGTTCATTCGATTGTTCGTTCGATTGTTCAATTGTTCGATTGTTCGTTGATCATGTTTGCTTGATTTTAATGTTCGTTCGTGCATTCTGTACATTTTCTAAGACTGCCTTTTTAATATACATATTGATTGATATACATATTACATATGTTCTTCATTTGACGCATATCTAAATTTATGATGAAAAAAATATAATAAAAATATGAAAACAAAGAGAAATTCGAGCTTATATTTCTGATATGTATGCAATCTTCGGTCACATCGAAGATTTGTTTTAATGCACTTCACCATGTGTTCAATATAGTGATAGCTGATGTATATAGAAATATTGTAAGAAATCAGTCCGATTCAAATAACTAAACACACAACATTCAAAATTTTTCTTTATGTATTTCAAGTTTTATAATTTTGTATCACTAATGTAAATAATGAATGCTAAAAGTCTTTATTTTATAACAAGTTTATGAGTATTTTTTGGATATAGGTTTAAATCTGTAAAGTCTAGGTTGGATTCTCTGAAATTGTAGAATATTGCAGAACTTAGCAATAGAATTTCATGCATGAGCATGTCTAGACTCAAAGCTTTAGTGCTAGTACTAGTTCTATATAGTTTCTACATAACCTATTTCATTTATAATTTGTACTCAATGTGAATTGCATCAAGACTACTTGCTTAGGTAGCGGTATCAATGTCAAATCAACGCGAAAACAGAAATAAAAAGAAAAAAGAAAACAACAACAACATTAACAAGAAACACATGTAAAATAATGTATCGAAAAACCAAATAAACAAACAAAAACAAACAGTACAGTTTAATATAGTTTGTTCAATGCTTTTTGCTTCAACACACACTCGACATCGATAAACACATGCTATTCAAAAACTATCGATTAATGGTCTGTCAAACGTTATCTAGCCATATTTGTAGTCAGTTAATGAATTGTATATATCAACGGGAACTTCAACAACTGCCACGCCCCCCCGCCGAATATTCACCCGCCTCTCGCCTCTTCACTATCATGTGTAAATGCCCTCAAAATGTTGGCAACGCAAGCGTTCGCTTTGTTGCATTAGTTTCTTCACTTGTACCACCAAACACTCAAAACTGCAGCAGCAGCAACAACAACAACAGCAACAACAATAATAATAATGCTAATTGAAAAGCGAATTACAACAGCAGCAACAACAACAACAATAACAACGAACACGAACACTGTAGTACAAATACACACATTTTGTATAGCATACTTTTATGGGCAACTGCAAACTGTTCCCAAAACACACACAAAAAACACTTGCTATTGTCTGCTACAACAATAATAAGAACTATAGCTATATAATTTCAACAACAACTACAGAAATACACACGATCGATTGTTATCGTAATCAATGCTTTTGCTTTTGTTTTTGCCGCCGCGTTGCGCTGCGCGCCTTACGCTCTTCTATTCTACGCTATGCTACTCTACTCTACGCTCTCAACTGTATACTACTTATCTACTACTACTACAACTACTACTACTGCTACTGCTACAACTTCTACTACTATCTGCTACAACTTCTACTACTATCTTCTACTTATCTACTACTACTACTACAATAACTAATACGAGTATACTAGAGATTCTGCTACTGTTGCCAATTTTGTTCTAGATTTGTGTTTCTTTTTGTTTCTGTTCCTTTCGGTTATGGGTTTTATTACTCTTTATTGTTTTTTACTTCTGTTTCGTTCCTTTCTCTCTGCTCTTCTTCTGTTGTACAAAAGATTTCAGCTAAGAAACGCGCGTAAGTTGTCTGTGTGCAGGCCACACGCTGTGTTGAAGTTTGCAGCTGTGGTAACCTTGAAACACACACACACAAAATCTCTCACAACACACAC
Organism: Zaprionus camerounensis; assembly: GCA_018904165.1. Classification (NCBI taxonomy): domain Eukaryota; kingdom Metazoa; phylum Arthropoda; class Insecta; order Diptera; family Drosophilidae; genus Zaprionus; species Zaprionus camerounensis. Next base: position 3,087,836 of record JAEIFS010000037.1, read on the forward strand.
TTACAAACACACGCATACAGAGAAACTCTCCACATTCTTTTGCGCTCTCTCTCTCTCTGTTACTCTCTGTTAATGTCTCTATCTCTCTCTCCTTTATGGGTTCTCTTTACCTTTTAAGTTTTGTTCGTTGGTTTGATCTTAATTCTGTACAGTTAATGTAGCACTAACAACTGAGAATTTGATAAAAAAAACAAAACCAAAAATGCTTTTGTTGTAAAATACTTTTGGAATACTTTGAATTTGAATTTGAACGTTTGAACGGCTTAGTGAGCATAATTAATTATGTATATTTCTCATACTTGCATAAAACATACATAAGTATTGCCTCTCTCTCTCTATATATTTTGAAATCGAGCAACAGTTAAGATGAGCACTTGTACAAATCAAAATAGCAGCTGAATTGCACAATTACAACAACAAAAAACAACAAACAACAAAATCAAAACAAAACAAAATGTAGAAATCGTTTGAATTGATTGCTCTATGCAGAGGTTGTACCACACTGTTGTATTGCCTAACACTAGACTCACACGATTATGTTATATAATTTTGATTTATCGTATTGTATATGAATTGATAGCGATTGATTTTCTGTCTTTGCATTAAATAGAACCAGCTTCAAATTGCTGCTGCGACTGGGCAAATTCAACTGACAGTCAAGCCCGCGTAAACATAGCATACTTATTGGCATAACTGCAAAAAGGGGCCTTGACTGAGGATTGCTTTGCCCAGTTCACCAAATTCTGCTCTTTTTATTAGTTTTGGTTTCGATTTTCTTTATCTTTTTGGTATATTTTGGCTGTGGTTTGGTTTATATATATTTTCATTCATTCTTTGGTTGCTTCTAATGGAAAATTTGGCGCAATTATATTTGTACGTATTGTGATAAAAACAAAAAAAGGTTAAACTGGAAGCCAAAATCATGAAAAAAGAATGTTTGAAATTACAATTCGATTTTGGTTTCTGTTCTTACTTGGAATACATTTTGGTTTGTCGTACTTTAAATGTGTAACTCACAAATGTAACAAACACACACACACAAGAACACACAAAAAGATACTTACAACATAACTACACACACTGAAACACACACACAAGCATATAGACAGTGCGGTGCTGGTCTTATGTTGATGTGCACTCTCATCTGATAACTCTGGTTGCAGTTCCTCAACATGGCCTCGGTGTTCATGAGGATCTTCAATCTAATTTGCATGATGCTTCTAATCGGACACTGGAGTGGTTGTCTGCAGTTCTTAGTGCCAATGTTACAGGGTTTTCCATCTAATTCCTGGGTATCCATCAACGAATTACAGGTAATGCAAGCAAGCTTACTTCCCTCTAAATATCTAAAACATGTTTTGTTTTTCATGCAGGAATCATATTGGCTGGAGCAGTATTCATGGGCATTGTTCAAGGCCATGTCGCATATGCTGTGCATAGGTTATGGCAGGTAAGTGCACATAACCTCAATTAGTAAACGATTTTATAATGTTTATAATTGCTTTGCAGATTTCCACCACAATCACTGACGGACATGTGGCTAACGATGCTGTCGATGATATCGGGCGCCACATGTTATGCATTGTTCCTTGGTCATGCGACCAATCTAATACAGAGCTTGGACTCCAGCAGGCGGCAATATCGCGAGAAGGTCAAACAGGTGGAGGAGTATATGGCGTATCGCAAGTTGCCGCGTGATATGCGTCAACGCATTACGGAATATTTCGAACATCGGTACCAGGGTAAATTCTTCGATGAAGAGTTGATACTTGGCGAGTTGAGCGAGAAATTGCGCGAGGATGTCATCAACTACAATTGCAGGTGGGCGATTTTTGAGCAAGCATTTCATCTTCAGCAGCAGCCCCCCTCATCAGTGCATCAGCAGCAAAGCCATACGTAGTCTTATCATCGGGCTGACTTACTTCGAAACTAACAATATATATATTGAAAATCTCTAGAAATGAATAGAACTATACTCTAAGTTTGCTCTCTTTCTATATCTTCATTGATATATCGTATGTAACTCTCTGTTCACAGATCCCTCGTGGCGTCAGTGCCTTTTTTTGCTAATGCCGATTCGAATTTTGTTTCTGACGTAGTTACCAAACTGAAATACGAAGTTTTCCAACCAGGTGAGCGTTATCTGTTCATTTAAGTTGAATTTTTAGCTGATCTTTGGATATCTGCAGGTGATATTATCATAAAGGAGGGCACGATCGGTACAAAAATGTACTTCATACAGGAGGGCGTTGTGGACATTGTCATGGCCAACGGCGAGGTGAGTTCGAGTACTTCTAGTTATACATATATAGACGGAATTATACCTTCTTATTTCTCATTTAGGTTGCCACCTCATTATCGGATGGATCTTACTTTGGTGAGATTTGTTTGCTGACCAATGCGCGTCGTGTGGCCAGCGTGCGAGCCGAAACCTATTGCAATCTATTCTCGTTGAGCGTGGATCATTTCAATTGCGTTCTGGATCAGTATCCGTTAATGCGCAAGACTATGGAAACTGTGGCGGCTGAGCGATTGAATAAAATCGGCAAGAATCCAAATATAATGCAACAAAAGGATGAACAGCTAAGCAATCCAGAATCGAATACAATTACGGCGGTGGTCAATGCATTGGCCGCCGAGGCCGATGACTGCAAAGATGAGTAAGTCATGCAAGATAACCTTAAAATAATTTATATATGTATGTACATGTGGTGAACAAGAGTTTTTGTAGACGTTTTATGTTTTAAATGGTGCTTAAGATTTATTTTGATTAAAATTTATATGGTTTAAAAAGTGACGGAGCAACCCGTGTTGTGTGCTTGACAGTTAGCGATCGAAAGAGAAGGATTTAACGATGATTAAAAGGATATCGATAAATTAAACAAATTGATATCTATTGAAAGTGAATATTTAAAAAATTGTGATTCGCAAGTTGACAGGGCTGCCAGATCTCCATATACTAGATTACTGTATGAATGCATGTAAAAGAGAAAATCAATCACTTACTGTTAAAAGGGGTACAATTTGTTGAGTGCAGTTTGAAATGTTGTACCTCTGCCTGTTTTAATAGTTATTGTACTCATTCACTAATATATATCTATCTACATTATATTTCCTTCTGACTTCACAGTGACATGGATCTCAAGGAGAATTTACTGCATGGGTCAGAGTCGAGCATTGCTGAGCCGGTGCAAACGATACGTGAGGGTCTGCCGCGGCCGCGCAGTGGTGAGTTTCGTGCTCTCTTCGAGGGCAACACTCCATGACACTGAGGCATCGTTAGCAGCCCTGTCGGCGTGCACAGGGCTACCATCTGAGCGGAGGTAAATGCAGCTCTGAAAGCTAATGGCGAAGGCGAAAGCAAAACAAACGCAAGAACAGCAGCAACAGCAGCAGAATGAAGGAGATAAGCAGTAACGAAAATAGTAATACACACTCATGCAACAAACATTACAAAAGCAACGCAGCAAACTCACACACAAAACAGAATCAACAACACGGAACACTCTCTCAACATACACACCAACACACATACACACACCTGCGTATATAATAATTAGTAAAATGAAGAAACCCCTAAGAAAATGAATCAATTTACGGTAGTCTACATACATATACATACATATATGCAATTGCGATTTAGTAGAAGAAAAACGAAAAACAAATGACAACAACAACAACAACAAAACAAGAACAACATGAGAAAACGAAAAAAATGAGATAGAGAAAACGTATTACACAACAATGTCCTCAATAATTATTCATAATTTCAGCTCCGCTAACTGTGATGAACTTTAATATAAGAATCGAAAAACAAAAAAAAACACAAAAAAATTAAAAACCAAAAGCAAAAAAAAAATGAGTACATGAATAACTTAACGATAAAGAAAATTCAACAACAGCCAGTTAAAGCCAGTCACACAGAAACCATAGAGGAAACTGAAACAAACACACACACACGCATACACACTACTAAGCCAGACACACACATGCAGTTACACTCATTCACACACACATACATATATAAGTAGTAAATCTACATATAAGTTTTATGCCCACGATATTGTAACGATAACAAAGTGTGAATAGACTTTTGAAATTGCTACATAGGTGTTAGTCCTATGGACCTACTACATACATACAACTAAACTCAATACACCCACTCACACACCCAGACGGAAACAGAGACACACACACACACACCTGTAGTTAAACATTGCATAAACTTATGATATAATGAAAACCGTTACGTTATGCATTCCCAAAAACAAAACAAATTAAAAGAAAAAAACAAAAAAAAAACGAAAAGAAATTTAATGCGCGTAGCTATTATGTACTCGAGAGCAACAACAAACAATTATTGTATTATTGCGAATTATATAGCATATTTAAATACGCATTGCAAGATGATAAAAACAAACAACAACAATGAACAAGAAGAACAACAAACTAAACTAAAACCAATATTATATTCATAAATGAAAAAGCAATTTAACGAAATGCATTAGTAGTTGAACTATTAGTTTTTCACTCACTAAAGAAAAATACATATACACACACACAAGAAGACACGAACACTAACGTAGTAGAGCAGCCTCAAAAAGATAAAAACCTCAGGGTGCCGTCATTTCCAACGGTTACCAACAGCAGCAACAACAAAAAAGAAATTAAAAAGAAAACTTTATAGAAAAAAAGTACACCTACATAAGCATTGACTATATACACAACATACATACAAACAAGATATATATACAAGAGGAAACACATTAATAGATAATGTTGTCTTTTATAGGGAATTGTTAAAACGATTCAGTTAAACTACATATATATATTTCTATTTATTGCGAATTATAATTTCAATAAAATATTGTGTAATAAGTTACGCACACATACACACACACACACACATAAATACGTAGTTTATGTGTCTTTTGTTTCTTCTTATTTCCCCCTGCCCTAAACATGCATAAATCAAGAGAAAGACAACAATTTGTTTGAAGATTTATGTAACTTAGTATTTTATTATACGTAAACTAATAAAAGAATGCAGAAGGACAGCGTTTGCCTTAACATAACACAAACTGATTCGTTTCATTTGGTAATAATATATACTATATTATTATAACTATAATAATAATATCGCTCTTCTATGGATTAAAGCTGCGACGCACCCAACCGGAGTCGATGAGCGCTATGTTAATGTTCTTTATGGCAGCATCAGCATCGGTGTCCACCAGCACCATATAAGAAACCTTATCCTAGCAAGTAAATATAATAGAGTAAACTGTATTCTGTACTATGTTTACTACCTTCTCTAGACTTACCATATCTCCGATTTTCTCAACTTTTGCAAACAGTCTGCGATAGGAGACGAGCTCGTAGAAACAGTTGCTGACATTGAAAGAAAACTGTGTACCCTTTAGGGGTGTAACACAGGCCAAACGGCCAGGCCAGCATTGCGGTGGTAAGGTCGCAAAATCTATACACAGATACTTCAAACTGCTGTGGCAGACCCAGTCGCGATCGCCCGTATCAATAAGCTCCACCTAAGAGGCAGATACTCATATATCGTATTTATAATTCATGCATTTCAAATATACTAATACGTACCTCAATGTTCCTTCGATTGCCGGCTCTAATATTCAGCACCTTGACACGCTCCCAAATGGTATCATTCGAATAAATGACGCCCAAGTGACCAGGCATTATTAGAAACAATGGTATGGTATATCTTTTATCATCGATATTGTTGTAGAAGCGTCTGTAGAGGAGATTTATATAAGATATATGTACATTCTATTTATATTTTCTAAAACTTACTGCATGTTGGTCGACATAGCTTTATAATCATCATACTGTTCGTCATGTATCCAAAAGTAAAAGCTGTGTGGACTAGAGACCTACGTATACCAATTATATATAATATTTTACATAGGTTAGTAATGAAATTATAGCGCTAGTTACCGAAACAATCTGCACTTCGATGCAATCGTGTAACTTGACTTTCTGGTGAATATCCCGAGTGGGCAAGTGCTGATCGTAGTGAACCGCGTTCTGGGGATACTCTATGTTGATCACGCGTTCGTCCTAGTACATAAAAAGTAATATAGAATTATTATAGAATGAACAATCTTTATAGTATTGCTTTCCTACCACAGCATAAGCTGGAATGGCCTCGCCATCAGAGCCCTCACCCGAGGAGACATATTCGATCTCATTTCGATTATAATAAGGCGACTTCTCAGCGACATTCACTTGAGTCGTCTTCACATTAATCAGAGTCTGGCGTTCTATATTCTTGGTACACTTCACATTCAGCACTTGAGCGTCCTATAAGAGTTGCAAGATATTATAATACAAGAAACTATAATGAAATAAAAATTAACACTTGCCACGGCATACTCCGGAATGGCATCTCCGTCAAGGCCCTCATCTGAGGATATATATAGATCAGCTGTTGGTTGCTCATTAAGCTCATTGGATATAGGAACTTCATCTTTTCCAGCCGTAAATGGATTATTTTTGACTCTTTGTAAGTTATCAGGCTTTGGTAAATATATTTCGAAACTGTCCACAGACGATTCATCATCGACGGGTTTTATTTTAAGCTTATTAAGTGAATTTACTATTAAGTTTTCCGCATTCCTTACAGGCGCTCTGTGCACCTGCCTCGAGTGTTGTGCATTATAATTAGAACTGGAATTTGAAAGATATCGATTCTTTGTATAATCAAAATTGTTGTTACTGTTATGTCGATGGTTTTCATTTATGAATACAAGATCCGATCTTTCGGAGGGATATATAAACTTTGGCTTCGGGCCCCCCCTTCGGTTTCTATTTTTATTGCTTGGTCGCTTTTGAGACTGCACCAAATTCTGAATGTGTGCAGTCTTGGCATGCGTCTGGGCTATCACCTCCGCCATGGGTCCATATCCACAAACCTGATAAAGAGATCTTTGTAGTAGCATAAGTATAAATCTTTAAAACCTTACCATTATAGTATCTGGTATGGAACGTAAAAATGAATCGATGTCTCTGAAGCCCAGCTTCATGAAGGGCACAACGGAACCCTCCTCGTTGGCATAGTCCCGCTTTAACTGCTCAACAGTCATGCGATTGGGGGTCGATACAACCAAAGAGTGTATGACTTTCTTAACGTAACTCAACAAGCCTTGGTTCTCCATTACCCAATTAAGTCCAGTTTCGTGCACAATCAAATTTAATGTCGATTAAAAGTTTAGCGCGTGCATGAAGTTGGCTGCGCTTGCGTTTGCTGATCGTGCGGTTGTGTTTGCTGTTTGTGCGAATAGCAATAATGAAAATGTGCCAAGAAGAAATATAAACAATTAAATTGGGATATTAATCAAATACAATTAAAGTACTCTTTAGATATGTAATTTGCATTAATATATACATATAATTAAACACGAAACCGTTTATAATATCACATAATATATCAAATAATAATACACATAATAATAATTGTAAACATGTTTGCAATATTGATTTTGTTGTGAATTTTATTTACATAACAATATAGAAATATTGTCAAATTAAATTATGAAAATCTATTTGTGAAGTAACTTATTTAATTACAATCGTGTTATCGATAAAGGCAGTTTGTTATCGACAACTGGTTCCGTTGTGGCAGCACTGCAAATGAACCAAAATAAGTTCTTTTCCTATAAAAGGTGGCAACGCCGCTGGTTCCAACGCGAACTGGAATTAAGTTGGCTGCGGTTCGGTAGCCGAACCAGCTCTTTCTTTTTACTTCCTTTCGGTTCCGAATAAGCAGCAAAATGTCGAAGAGAGGTATTTTTCAATAAATAAAATCCGAATTAATCGCGTTAAATACTATAAATCTATGAAAAATAACAACGCAATAGTGAAGTGCACGATACAAATGATCAGTTTAATTAATTATTTGTGTTTTTCGTTATTTAGGACGTGGTGGTACCGCGGGAGGCAAATTCCGCATCTCGCTGGGTTTGCCCGTAGGCGCTGTGATGAACTGCGCTGACAACACAGGTAATGCGCAAACACAAATGCAAACAATGAGAGAATAGTGCTAAATAAGTGTAATACGCATATTTTCAGGTGCCAAGAACCTGTACGTTATTGCTGTGCATGGCATTCGTGGTCGTCTGAACCGTCTGCCTGCTGCTGGCGTCGGTGACATGTTTGTTGCCACCGTCAAGAAGGGCAAGCCTGAGCTGAGAAAGAAGGTATGTAAAGAAGAAAGCAAAAAAAAAGCAACGTGAAGAGTGCAAAATTTGCTGTGCAACATTTGCTATGCAAAATGTCAAAGCAGATGGAACAATTAGCAACTACAACAACAACCACTACTAGCATGTGCCAATAATATACTAATTTTGCCCACTGTTCCCTTTTGCTTGATTGCGGTTCAGAGTATTGCAATAAGTACTAAGTTTTCCAGGAAACAATTCTTGATTGTTGAATTCTGGTAAAACTGCAAATAATTGTCAATCTCTGCCGCGCTGTCTAGTGTTTATCAGATTTGTTATTTACACACGTTTTCTCTCTTTGTAGGTTATGCCGGCCGTGGTGATTCGGCAGCGTAAACCATTCAGAAGGAGGGACGGGGTGTTTATATATTTCGAGGATAATGCAGGGGTCATTGTGAATAACAAGGGCGAAATGAAGGGCTCGGCCATTACCGGGCCCGTTGCCAAGGAATGCGCTGATCTGTGGCCCCGTATCGCATCGAATGCAAGCTCTATAGCCTAAGCAATTCCTCCTTTTCAAGAGAAAATAAACCCAATAACGGAACAACAGATGTTATTAAAGTAAAACTGACTCTAAGAGGAGATTGTTTTATTTCATGTCATGTCATGTGAGTCAACAAGTGGTGGATGGATGCATCTCGTCTGGCCTCCTCGCCTTGCCTGCCTTATGCCTTGGGTGCTTCGGTGCGTAGCGTTGGCTTTGGTCGTGTCACCTCCATCGATATCTTGCCATTGGCGCCCTTGAACAGTGCATAGCACACCTGGAACGTGCAACCCTCCAGTGCGTCGCCGTTGAATTTGGTTATGATGTCGCCGCGTTGCAGCTTGTTATCGATTTCCGGATACTGTCCTTGTATCTGTGCAACGAAACATATTGAAGGGTCACTTATATATAGTAAGCTGTATCTTTGTACGTACCATATCAGAGATGGTGCAGCCACGTTCGTTGGGCGCCAGCGATAGACCCAGTTCCTTGCCAGCTTTCTTCAGGAACTCCACGTTGAATTTCTCCAGTTCGGGCGGATCGGCGCGATAGACGGTAAAGTTCACAGATTTCTCGTAGGTCACGTGGAACAGCTGATGCACCTTCAGTGTGGTCAGACTCTCGCAGTGCACGGGTGCGCCGTTAATGTCGCAAATGTGGTCGAAGATCTTCAGGCGATTATCCTTGGCCAGGGCGCCCTCGGGATAGATGTGTGTGATGACACAACCAGTCTGATGGGATGAACCAGGGAGATAACATGAGGAGTAACCCAATGTACGGTATATGCACTATATCGTATAAGGTACTTTACCTTGACATGGTTATTCTTGCCGCCAGTCACAATGACACCCAATGGTTTCTTCTCAATCTTCACCTCGATGAGAATCTTTTTGTTTGGCTTTATGTCGGCTGTGGCGGGTTCCTGTGGCTTCTCCTCTTCCTTCTTAGCCTCTGCAAGACCGGAAAACAGAGGGTGAACGGAGCATGGTATAGATAACCCCTTGGCTGACTTACCCTCTTTCTTTTTCTCTACCTCTTCGCGCTCAGCTTTTATGGACTCTTCACTCTTGAGTGTGAGCAGTATCATGGTCACCACGCCCTCAGCACGTTTCAGCAAGCCCGTTGCCTGTGAGGAAGAGGGTTAACAATGCATCTATGCAGCATTTGACTTACGCACTTCATCGTAGTTGGACTCCAGGGTGACATCCTGGTTGATAGCCAGCAGCATGTCGCCAACTTTGACGCCCGCCTAAAGGGGAAAAGAAGATGAACATTGGAAATGATACGCCCATTGCCCATTTACCGCTTCTGCATTGGAGCCCTCACGCAGATCGGAGATAAAGATGCCGTTGCCCACCTCCACGTGCTTGCCATAGATGACCATTATGCCCAGGAAGCCCTCCTTGCGCACCTGCACAGTGCGTGCCTTGGGGAACTGGTCAAAGATGAACTTGGTCTGCAGGCAGAGAAGGGATTACAATAGAGTAGGGATAGAACTGACGATCACTTGCCTCATCGGTGGACGCTGGAAACTTCTTGATAGGCTTCACGCACATGCCCTCATCGTTGGGTTTGCGGCGCGAGGTGATTAGCACCAACTTCTCGCCGTCAACGTTCTTGAACACAGCGGAGGCATTCAAGTGGCAGCGATTCTTGAGCACATTACCATTGACCTCGACAATCTCGTCACCAGGCTTGACATCGACGCTGGCCAAGATGCCATTGGGATCGACACCAGCCACAAAGCAGGCCATCTTCTGTCGATCCTTGTGCCCGGCCAGCGCAATGCCCAGTGGCATGCTGCCTTGTTTCTGCACCTCGATGCGACGCAGATCCTTCATCATGTTATAGCGCTTATTGATCTTGGCCATTGTGTAGCCGAACTCATCCTCCTGCTCCTTGTCGCGATCCTTTTCCTGCTTGTTCAGCTTGCAGTTGCCCGCCGAGGCGCGATCGATCTGCAGGGGAAGCGAGAAGTTAAGGTAATTAGCTGGAGAAGGGGAAAGGGACTCCTTTTGTTATGTTTACCTCCTTGCCCGCCTCCGTGCGTATGCGTCCGGTCATGTCACGCGTATCCTCGTCATCCTCCTCCATGTAGTTGGATGGCGCATGCTTAGTGCGCGTGGAGGCCGAGAAGGTTGTATTCCGCTTGGGTTCGTTGCGCACTGTTGGCTGTCGCGTCATGTTGTTGTTGGGGGTTTGCTCTGTAGGGGAATCTGATGATGTACATGCTCCAAGAATGTACCCTCACTTACCTTGATTAAACTTATTCTTGGCCTGCATGTAACCATTGCTGCGCGGATCGTTCTTGTTAGTCTCCTCGCTCTTGTCAAACGTTTGAATCTCCAGTTCGATCTTGAAGTCCGCCTCCTTGATGAGATCAATGACCGCCTGCTCTGTGGAATGCCGCACATCTTTGCCGTTCAGTGAGAGTATGCGATCACCAACCTGAGAGCAAGAGAAGATGCTCAGTTGAATTCCTTGAAGACACTTTGCGACTCAGCTCACCTTGAGTTTGCCACACAGATGCGCGGGACTATCCGGCACAATGCCCTTTATAAAGATGCCTGTGGTCTTCGTATTGGGCGAGTCCTTCACTTCACCACGCACAATGCAAATGCCAAAAGATTTCTTGCCCGTTTTATCCAAAGTCACCATGTGAATGTGCTCTGGGGAAGAATGACGAAAAGTGAAATAAAGTAAAGGTTGTGCAGGAGAGAGATTGAAAATGTGAGGGTGATATGTGATTAAATAATAAAATATGTGAGTAAAATGAAATTGTTATATAGTATTTAATGTGTTTCGTAAGTTTTAAAATTTTTTTTTTATGCTTTCATAATTTAAAGTGAGGTTATGACTACGTTGTATTATTTCTTTGACAATATTTTGCGTTCAATATTGTTAATTTATATTTAATATTGTTTAATTATTTATTAAAATTATATTTGACTTAATTAAAGTCGCATAAACTAAAGGAAGTTATATGTTCCTTGCATTTTGAGGTTATATACGATTTATTGCCATACACAATACAGTAAATCCCTTGGAATTGTACTATATTTTATTAATAATCTATTTTTTTTATTGCGTTCTACAGGTTTACCCTTTTTATGCTTATTATTTTAATTTTCTTTGCACTTTTATAGTATTCTTTGAGGTTATGTAAGACAATAAGAAATATTTTATTTATAATTAGATTTCCTATGTAAGTTTATGAATTATTAAAGTATATAACAAATACATTTCAACAAAAATTCACATAACATATTTTATTATTCCATTGCTGTTGGTAGTTTTAATTTGCCACAAGAATTCTTCACGGAACTTTTATTTAATTAGCCGAGAAGTGAACATAACATGATTTTCAATGTCACGCTTCAGGTTTTGTTCGTTTCCATAATGATTTCAAACTGCTTTCATTTAAAAATTGTATGTTTTACTAACCAGCTCCGCCACCGGCAACGGAATTCCCTTGGAATTGAACCATATTTAATTAATAATTAATTCCTTTTTTTACTATTATAGATTAACAGATTTTTTGCTAAACATTAAGCTCAGTTTTTACTTAAAATTTTACGTTTAAGTTTTTATTTTTAGTTGAGAACTTCTCGCCGTGAGCCGAGCCCAGTGAAAATCGCGCCTAAACTGATTTTACAATTAGCTGTCTGGCATTCTTGCTAACTGACTTAGTGGTCATTCTATTTTGAGTCTGATTTTCGTATCGATTACACTGTGCAACAAGGTGCTTAGGGGAAGGAAAAAGCAAACCTAAAAGAATAATATAAATTGTTGCAGCTTATCCTATATGAAAATCAAAATTACTTCACAGTAAAGTCGCAGTTTTATATTGTGACTTGTATTGGGAATAAAACCTGCTGTTTTGGCTGATTTTTGAATTTAGGGTGACCATAGTACACAGTCAAGACCAAGTCACAGTTATGCCTGCCAATATTGGTAAAAATGTCTAGACTTTATGTCTGAGTTCTTGCCAAATGAGGATGACTATACTCGACATATTTAAACAAAATATGGGTGACCATCTATGACATTTATACATAATTTTTAGCAAACAAGTTTACAGTTCGTCTAAAGACTTTCTTTCCTTAAGAGTATGCTGTTTGTTTCTTGTTTCTTTCCTTGTAGCACAGTGTTATCGATTTGCCAGTGCGAATTCACATTGGCTTCAATTGCATTGAGTAACTTTCGCTGTTTTGCAACGGCAACTTGCCATTTATGACGTAACACTCACGACCACAGATCGACACACACACGCACACACACATACATGTACACGCACAGCTACACACAACAGTCAGTCAGTCATAACATGCAGACCACACACTCGCCGGCATCTTTATTGGCCACATTACAATATTAATTTGTTTGTGCGATTTACACTCAAGAAAACTCAACACTCTTCCGACGGGGAAGCCCCTCAAGTGCCCCTGGCCAAATGCCCATCGATTTTAGCTGCCGCCGCTGCTGCTGCTGAGCAGGTGCGAGTTTCATTGGAGAAAACATATGCGCTCAACTGGCAAAGTTCAGTTTGGAACATTAAATGAATTTAATTTGTCTGCGCAACTTAAATGCGTAATCAAGATTTGCATTTTAATATGCCAAGCAAGGAGTTCGGGGTGCGGGGGGTAACTGGGCTACAAAGCTATGCAAACATATCCATTAAATACTCCAGAAATATGAAAATTGTGCGAGTAAACAGCGCAAGAAGACGACGATGTTCAAAAAGCGGGAATTACACACGAGAGGGGGGGAAAGGGGAGAGAGAGAGAAAGGCGCAGACGATGTTGGGAAATTAATTTCATAATAAAAAAGCGTAAGGAAACCCATTTGATAAAACAATTTCCTTTTTGCCAGCCAACAGTCATGTTTTGTTAGTAAAGTAAATTCAAAAGAGAACGGCAAAAAGCGAAAAGCGAAAATATGGCAATGAGCTTAACTTTCAGCGCAGCACGCAGCGCAGCAGCAGCAGAGCAAAGCAAAGTATCTGTAGCTGCGACGCAGGCAGCGGCAAATGGCGCCTGCATGCTGCGCTGTCGACGTCGCTCTGCTGTGCGCTGATTGGCTCATTGCGCAGGCTGCCTGGCACGCCTTTTGCAATGGCCGCTGTCACAGTGTGTGTGTGCGTGACAGAGAGAGAGAGAGTGACTGCCTGGCTCTCTGCATCCTTTGCTGCTGCTGCTGCGTCGCAGTCGCAGTCGGCGCATGGTTGTTGCGACGATTTAGTTAACTGAAGTGATTTTTGTGCTGTTTGCTGTCACACACACACACACGCGTGTACATACATACACGTGTAGCCACTTACATAAGAGTGATGTGTAGGAGAGCGTGCGAGTGTATGCGTGTGTGTGTGTGCGGATCCGTTGTTGACTTGTTCTCGTGTTGTACTTACATGCAGTTATATCAAATTGCTAATAATCGTTTAGCAGCCACTTCTGAGTGCGTCCTGGAAATGAATAAAAATTACAGTTTTTGTGCAAAAACACTTCAGCCCTCGGCAAAAACGTCGCTTCAGCTGCGAATTCGGTTTGATGAATATTGCTGCGACCTCGAATACCCTTCAATGGAATGTACAGTATGACATGGGAGAAGCTTACTTGTGAACATGCTAGGAGCTACTATTTTAATTGAAACCTTATGTAATTTGACTAACTAAGTTGTTATTACTAAGCAATGATTTACCTCTACATCTCCCCCTTCTAATTATTTACTGTGTCTCTTCTTTCTGTTTCCTTTTCTTTCAATATCTTAGGTTATATTTATATGTAGATTATACAGTACTATTATTTTTGCCTTGTTATTGAAATATTCGAGAATTTTTTTAGACAGTTTCCTTTCATTATAGTAGTAGTTTTTGACTTAGATCAGTTTATATAGATAATATTATATTTTTATACACTTTAACCAATCAAAATATTCAAAGAAGCGTACACTAACCTTGTGCAAATGTATATAACAGCCGGAAGAAGGTTTGTCAGATCCCCCAATGATTCTTGTTCAGGAGTCATTAAACAATGAGTCGATTTAACTATGCTCATCTGTTTGAACACTGTTAAAGACACTAAATTTGGCATGAAGGTTTCTGTAGTCTGTACGTAGCTCAAGTTTACTTCATATAATATTTTGACACCAGAGCCCACAAAATCGGTAGTATGCGATTATTACAAAATAAACTATTTAAGATATAACTTTTCCTGCGACATACTTGGATTAATATTGCATTAAATTATTCTCCAAATTTCAATCCAATCAGGTAACAAGTTAGAAGTTATTTAAGTTAACATTTTGTATAGATATATGTTATATATTTCGATATTTTCCATATTTCCCATATTTTCTATATTTCTTATAGTTCTATGTTGTCAATAAATGTGTTGGAACTTGGATTTAGTTCCTACATTTCTTTACATTCGCATGGTAATCAGCAGTACCTAAATCAATCAATAAATAATGTAACTATGGAATTGCTATCAATCATAGTAAATGGAAAATCATATTAAAAATTGACCCACAATCGCTTAAAAAGATGAAAAAACTTTCGAGAGTCTCTTAAAAGTCTGCTGTCTTCAAAGTATTTTCACAGTTTCGATATGCAAAACACTTTGCACCTAAGTCGAGTGAAGATCCTGAAAGTAATTCAAAGAGAAGGAACTCTATACGCAACAGGCGCACGGACAAGACACACACAAAAAACAAGAAGAAAAACAAAACAAAACGGAAGGAATGGAATCAGTAGGGTAGGGTAGGGGAGGAGTGGCAGGGGCAGGGGCAGGGAGAGGGGCATACTCATAGCAGGCGAATATTCTCACGACAGTTGAGGACATTGGCAAACAATTACGCGTACATGTGTTCGAGTGCACAGGACCTCGGACGAGGAGATAAAGGACATGGCCCTTGGTATGGATTATGGATATTTGTGTTTACTACGGATATAATGGGCTCATAACTTTCGACTGCGTACGTGATAGAGCAAATAATGGTGCCCACATAAACAGGCAGGAAGTCTCTCTCTCTCTCTCTCTGTGTGTGCGCGTACTTTTAGCTGCAACTGTTTGTAATCACAAGTGCATACAGGGCATAGTTTTTGGGCCAACGGGATTATTGTCGACATTAGAACTCAATTTAAATGACAGCGTATAAACAAATAATTGTCCTTTTATAGGGTTGAGGATGAGGCTGCACGAAGAGCGAGAGGGGGGGGTGTAAGCAGCAGGGAAAGAAGAGCAGCCACAGTTGAGTCCGCACTCGAAGTTCGCTTGCACGGTAGTAAGTTATTCAAATATTGAGTTTTTCAACTCGCAGACAGCAACCACCAAGGACGCATTCTCCCCCTAATCCCCTGCCCCCCTCTTACCACACGCACCACCCGCAGCAGCAGCAGGCAGCATGTGCGCAGGGTCGCAGCTGCAGAGCTGTGGTGCCAGCCTGAGCCTCATCCTGGCCAGCACTGGCTCTGTCAAGTGCGCTGCCGAAAAGCAAATTTCATTTCATCTCGTATGGAAGCGTATGTCGCATCCCTTTGTTTGAGTTGTCTGTTCCCTTGCCTGATCCCAGTTTCCAGTTCGCAGTTCGAAGCTTCAGTCGGTACTCCTAAATACATTTGATTTGTTTGCCCTGCGCCCAAGGCGAGGCTGAAGACTTAAGCCGCATGTAAATGCGTTAAATTAAATTTCGAACGCTTGTACCTTTTGCAGGACAATTGAAACGTTTGGTAAACAAGTGAGGACAGTACGACTAAAGGATACCCTGCATAACTTTTGTATATAACTTTTATTATCAGTGCACTATGGGAAAAAGTAGTAATAGAAGATTTTTAAACACTAATTAAAAGCAAATAACTAGATCAATTTAGTCAACTTTAATCGATAATTGAACTGTTGCTGAAGGCGGTAAAAATCAACAAAAATATTTTTTAAGTAGTTTGAAATGTGGTTAAATAAAATTATATATTTTTCTAAATTTGAAACAATTTATAAATTGTAAAAATGCCAAAAAAATTGACTTTTTTTCCATAATGTAGTGTGGGTCAATAATAAGTTTATCTATTCATAACTCAAACTCAAGCTATGTAGATATAAAATAGCTTTTTTTGATTTTCTTGAAAGAGAAAAGTTTCGCTAAAGGTTAGTAATAACCGAAGCCTACATCTGATATTATAGCATCTATATGCCAAATTTAATGACTCTAGGTTCTATAATAGCAGATATACATGTGTTTGAACAGTTTATCTATGAGTTCAAATACTATATGTTTTGCAAAGCTCTCCTTGCCAGTTGCAACCCTTCCTTCCAACCGTATATACCCCATTTTATTAATTTTTAAGCATCCAAAACAATTCTTTTTGTTGTGGATGAGTCTAAAGACCTAATGCGATTACGACAATGAGTCTCTTGATGTATTCCAACTCTCAGTCGCGCACTTGATTGAATCAGTCTGTCAAGCTGTCTGTCTGTCAATCAGACAGCCCAAAAGGGTCTATCCATCTAGCCTGGGTCTGTACTATAGATAGTCGCAAAGCTATATCTATAATATCTACTGATATTACGCGCAATATATTGTTGATTTTGGACACTGATACGGGGGTCATAACGAGGCAAGGGGGGGCACGTGTTCACACTTCACGTCTCGCGGTTCGTGGCACGTGCCCCCGTTTTGTAATTTCGTCAGCGTGCCTGACAAATATTTGCCCTGTTTGCATTTTATTTGCTGTGCCCCGTTGCTGAATTGGTAATATCATGGAACATTATCATCGACGGACGGCGGTCGCTAGATTGATATGTGTGTATTTTCTTTTCATTTGTCGCCATGTCGCCCACTTTGATCTAACAAATTGATTTACACTAACGATTATTTAATGAAATTCCAGTGACGTGTTGCATCGCCTACTTCACCCTGCCCCCTTTCCGTTGTCTTGGCAGGAAGTGTGAATTACCTAACACCCGTTAAACGACGCCCGCTCGACACGTGCCACAGCATCAGTTATTAGGTCGTGTCGTGTCGTGTCTCTATATCTCTTGTGTTACGGCTTTATATTATGTTTTTACACTTTTCAAGTGGTCGAGGTTTTATGTGGGGGGGAAGCAGTGTAAATAATGTAAAAAAATGTAAAATTCCTATTTATATCTGTATCTACAATATTATATATAGGAAGGAAAGAACGTGTAACTTGTAAAACTTTTTTAGAAATACGTTTTTGTTTATTTTTTATATATGATAAACTTCCCAGGAATTAAGCTGTTATGAAGAGTAAAGTAAACTACAACGTATGGACCTGACCGCACTTGGTGCAACCAATTGGAGGAGGCGCGCAAAGAGCAGAGAATGCTGGCGCGAGACGTTGAGGTCTGCCGTAACCCGATGACGGGTTTTAATGGCCAGCCAAGAAGAAAATTTATTATATTTTCGGTGCTATTCCGGACTAACATAGTATTTTCGTTTCATTTAAAGCATTAAAAATAAGTAGAATTTATTTCGAAAAGTTATATCTAAATCTATTAACACATACCTAAGCTGAAATTTATAGAAAGTTCAATGAATACTTCAAATATTCCTTAATTTTTATTACATTAATATTTCTTTATTATAAATAGAGTATAATTGATATAATTAATTATATATAGCATATGCATAATATTCTTTAGATCTAGTTAAAAAGCCCTGAAAAGCGCACTATGAAATTTTAAGATTTTGCAGATTCTTGCATGATAAGAAAGTAAAGTTTATTATAATAGATTTCTCTATGTATATCATTATCTTTATACTATAGACCTTTGCAAAGAAAACTTTAATATTGTAGAATCTCTTGAATGCAGATTAGTTATAGAATAGTTTATTTTGGAATAAAACAAACCAATCTTGCCAGCTTCTTTGTATTGTATTCCGCACTAACATTATGACAAAGGTTTTACCACTGATAAACCTCCCTTCTCTCCCTCCCTTTTCCCCTCTCCACTTTCACGGTTATTTGCTGCTGTCAAAACATAATTTGTGCTCAGACAGATAAATGCCTTTCCGTTTGACTTTTAACGCCTTCGGCTCATCCTTTTCCACACTCCCCCCCGTGCCTTAGTCAGTCAAAACAAATGCCGACTCGACGGCGATTATGGCGTAGTCTGCTCGGCACTGTTGTCTGTGCGTGCCGTATTTACAGCAGCGAAGCCCCAAGATCAGGGCCAACTATTAACAACTGTCGGAATAATCACGCCCCGCAAATTAAGCGCACGTCGACGTTGGCGGCAGAAGGCAAAAGCCAAGCGAAATCCAGGCGAAAGAGTGCAATAAAAACCGAATGAAGATGAAGAGCAGCCATGGAGGAGAAGGAGGAGTGTATCGTGGCATACGGACAAGTGACAATCATCCTACTTAATTGAATTCTTCAGCGCATAATAAATCAACTTAATGCGATCCAAGTGCGCTGCGCTCTGCGCATGCAAAGCAATTCACAAGCAGTTTAAGGGGGGAGGAGGACAAGGAGAGAGGGGGAGGCACAGAGAGACGCGCAAATCCTTTGGCTTATTTGGCGGTTCGCAATGTGCGGTTTAGGTTCAGCACACACACACACACAGGCATAACAAAAACAAGCACGAAAGCGACAGTGGAGGGTGCTCGACTGCGATATACCCGCTAACCAGCACCAGAATGTTTTCATTTATTTTTATTAACTTTTGTTTTGTGTTGCATACTTTGCAGGGTTGTCTTGGCAAACAAACAATAGCCCTTTAAAATTATATCTTGAATAACTTCTATGTTAATTTTATTTGTAATTTTTAGAAATTATTTGAATGGTTTTGGTTTGTGCTTAGCAAAATTAAACATTTTAGCATTAATATTAAACTTAAAGTTATGTTTTTACTGATTTACAGTAGGCGTAGTCAAATTTTAAATAAACCTTTATGTGCGCGCAATATTAAAGCATATGGCCACCACATTTGGTAGTATCCTCACACAAACAGACAGACAGTTGGATAAAAAGACATAACTATAATTTAATGCTTTAATGTTTAACGTAAATTTAAACTTTAATTTTATATACATACATATATATTATTTCGGGTTTCTTTCATAACTTTTAGTTTAAATTTAATTTATATATAAAATAATGTAATATTAATTTGCATATCTAATTTTTAAATATATAATAATTTTTTCCCCAACAGTCGACTGTTCTTAGTTGATTTTAAATAAATAAATATCGACTCGCCTATTGATGCTAAACAAGAATGTGTATACTTCTTAATATATACAAATTAAATTCAATTCAATTAATGTCTTCTTTTTCACAGTTAAGATCTTACTTTTAACTTAAAATTATTCTTAGTTTAATTGTTCAATTTAAAACTTAAATTATAATTATTAATTGTTTTTTTATTTTTAAACAGTCGACTGACCATAGTTCGACTATAAAAAATAAATACATAAATAAAAAAAAATAAATAAATAAATATGTTTGCATATTCTGTATGTTTGGTTGGCACAAACTCAACATACACTTCTACACTATGTGCAGCGGGTATCACTAGCAAGGCGTGCGCCCACTGTAAACCAACCCCCGCCCGCGCTGCCTGCACTCCGCTCCTGCCCTCGTCTGCTTCTGCTGTTGCTGCTGCTTGCGCTCTTATAATTTCCACACTTGTGCTGACACATTCGCAGGGCTTTGGGCTTTATTTATGAATTGAGAAATTGAGCCGGGGGTGGCTTGTGGTGTAAGGGGTGTGCTGCCTCTCGATGATTTTTATTGCCGCCCAAACAAGCGGCTTAAGCGCACCGGCATCATCGTCATCAAATGAACAAATGAATGAAATGAGCCTCGAACTGCCACTTGCTGCCCCTTCCCCCTCTCTCTCTCTCTCTCTCTGTGTCCCCCTTACCCTGCTAAATCGAGCGTAAAATATGCCTGCTTTGTTGTGTTGCCTGCCTTGCCACTTGTTTTGCCCCGCCGCGCTGTGGCAGGTTGAAGCGATTTGTTGCACAGCTCAGCTACGCTTCTGTGGTTGCAATTCGCCTGCTGTGATTTTTCCCATTGTACACAAGCAGGTGAGGGGCAGCAGCAGGGGCAGGGGCAGGGGGAGGTGGTTGATTCTCGATTGTGGCATCCTGTTGTGCTCGTCCATCAAATTGAGCATCACTCGAGCCTCTTGAGCCGCACAAGGATTGCAGCACTCGAGTGTGTGTTGCTCTTCTTAGGCTTGCGATGCTGCTGCAACACACTTCAAGGATTCAATAATGACATAAGCAGGCCAGCCATTAAACCTGCCCAGCAACAACAACAGCAACAAAAGGATGTGCTCGAAGAAAGAGAGAGAGAGAGAGAGAGTGTTTGCCTTTGCAGGTGCGACGGCAGTATCAATAGCTGCCGCCCTCGACTGATGTTGGAGCTCAAAGCCATTTGGCATTGTCTCAGTTCCTCAGTTCCCCTGCCTCAGTCCGTGTGCCTTTCATTCCTTTCAATT
Organism: Zaprionus camerounensis; assembly: GCA_018904165.1. NCBI lineage: Eukaryota > Metazoa > Arthropoda > Insecta > Diptera > Drosophilidae > Zaprionus > Zaprionus camerounensis. The sequence goes on from JAEIFS010000037.1 coordinate 3,109,030, forward strand.
TGTCTCCTTGTTGCGGGCAATTCGAGTGTCAAATCTTTTATTTGCCTTTTGCAGATTTCGCAATAAAAATCCACAGTCGACTCGACTCTAAAGTCGCCTTCGTTCTTTTCTCCTCATCCTCATCCTCGTCCTCATCCTCGTCCAGTTCCTTGTCTTGTTACTCCCCCATTTGCTTGTCCGGTTTTGGCAGCGCTTGTTTTTTTGTTTGTGTGCAATAAATTTGCTGACAAAAGAAGGATTATTGCTGGATCATGCCGCTATCCCTGCACCATCTTCCACTCCCTCCTCTCCTCCCTGACTGAGCAGGATGCGATGCTTTGCTGTCAGCATGCATTCTTCGGCGTTATTGTTTGCGCATAAGTTAATTGTTCGCCTCTCGAAAGCTTCACTGCATCCTCATCGCATCTCACATCACGCTCAACTGGCGCAGTCCCCCCCTCCCTGCCATGTCCTGCTCATGCTCCTGCCCCTGCTGTGCTCGAGCAATGATTAACCGTAGATTGACAGGGGCTGGCGCAGTGCATTGAGCTGTTTGAAGGCTCGTTAAACGTAGCCCTAAGCAGCGGTAAAGAGAGAGAGAGAGAGAGAGAAAGAGAGAGAGAGGAAGGGAGCAGGATAGGCAGCTAGGTGTACCTATGGCAACTGTAATTATACTTGTGGCTGTCACTGTGCCCACGCCATAAGTGAATTAAAACAACTCGTCAATTAGTCTCAAATTATTATATGCCATATTTTATAATGCGCCTTTTGGTTAGACAGAGAAGACATATAGCAATGATATGATATATGTGTAGACTGTTTATGGAATGTATGCATATATTATTATATATATAAGGTGTATAATATAAAATGTTAAAAACTATCTCTAGTTAATATCTTAGGAGAGTCTTGACAACTTCAAACTTAAGGCACTTAATAAATCAGATCAAACAATTCTTCTTAGCGTAAATGGTTATAGAGGGATGACCTATACGAATAGCTATACAAGTAAATTATACTACTGGTATTCATGCCATTAGGTACTATAATTTAGGCACTATAATACAGTTAACTAGTTAATGTTGTCATAATTGTTAATACTAAAAATAGTGCAATTATCTGCAGTTAATACTTTCGGAATGTCTTGACATTTCTCAGAAATCAATCCATACTCATCTGGAATATCTTTACCAAATACTGACAACCTTATAAGAAAACTTGTCTTTAAACTTTACTACTAATTAATTGTACAAAAATACAAATTAGTACAAGACACTATTAATTTCGTTTATTTTATAGTGCATATTTAATTTAACATCAACTCAAAATATCGTTTTGTTAATCGATAGAGGACTTACATATTTTAAGCAATCACAATGTAAATTTCTTCAGAAATTGACAAGAATTCCATATGAAAACTATCTATGGCATCATACCATATTTGCAAAATTACATAATTATTATATATGTTTTTTAAAATCAACTAATTCTTATGGGTAATAACTTGTTGCCTTTCTCCTAATACTAAATACTGCAATCAATTCTACACTAAATTAATAACAGTTTTAATCATATATATAAAGCTTTATTTGATTATATATTTACAATTATATATTTTATATTTTTATTATTATATCATATATTTAGTTGATTATATTAAATTATATTTTGCCTTAGTGCACGCCCCTTTAAATTCTCTATCTTTTATCTGTAAACTGCATTCTTCTCATGTCAAATTCATAAGCAAGTTTTATCTATTTTCTGCCTGTGCAAATCAGAGAATTGATTAAGGACAACTGTCGCTGCATATGTTTGCCAATAAAGATGAAAGCAATATCAATATGTAGCTACAGATTGAGCTTCAGCTTCAGTTTCAGCTTGCGTCTGTAGTTTATTACATTTTTGTGTTTTGGGGAGTTCGCTTGGATTTGTTCATCTAAAACCGTAAAAAGACAAAGGAAATCCGCAATAAATTTACCACAAACTAAATTGCACAACGGCAATTCAAACCCCAATAAGGCTTACACACACACACACACACACACACACATATAGAGAATGGGGCAGACAAAGGCGTTACCACGCCCATAAAGTTGGCTAAAAATCAGTGATTTGTAAGTGTGGCCAAGTAAGTTTTCGGTAAGGGCGAATGGCAGAAAGGAAGAAGGCCGAGAGAGAGAGGGAAGGGCAGCAGTAAAAGGAAGAGGGAGAGTAAAGAGGAGGGGGAGGGGGGCGCGTGTAAGGAGAGGCAAGCAGAAGAAAATAGAATAATGAAAATCAGACAAGGAGAATGAAACGATATCAATATTGTCCTGGCGCAGCATGTGAAGTGGGGGCAGAGGCAAAGGCAAGGGGGAGGGGCCACAAGAAGCTGCTGCTGCCAGCCATTATTGTTTAGCTGCCTCAATATATGTATGTGTGTGTGTGTGTGTGTCTGTGATTGTGTGCCAGCAACTTCCGCAAAACTGAAAACTAATTTGAACAAAGTACAACAAATAAAACTGACTACTGAATGTTTAATTTGAAAAGGGAAGACAGCGAACAACAACAGCAGCAACAACAAGAGTAACAGCAACAAGAGTAACAACAACAACAGCAGCAACAACAAGAGTAACAACAACAGCAACAATAATGTCTAACAACTGAAGAACAAAAACAGCGAAAATGAAAAAGAGAAATAAAGCGCGCACACAAACACGCACAGCAGCTTACACTACAAGCGCAGACACACACACACACACACACACACACACACATATATATATATATACAAATACAAAACATACGTTCTGCCTGTGCCCCTCACTCTCCCTCTCTTGGGTAGGCGCCTTCCAACTGAATTGAGACGAGAGAACGAGAACGCCCGACATACGGTTAGAAAAACATTCGCACATAAAAATGCTAACATTTAAACGAGAGCGCATACTAGCACAGACACACACACACACACACACACAGAGACAGGCATAGGCACAGACTCCCTCTCTCACAGTCTCTCTCTCTCTCTCGCTCTCTCTCTCTCGCCTGCTGACATAATGAAACATTATTAAGAGCCACGACGTCAACGCAGCAAAAGGTAGCTAAATTTGCGAAAATGTTGCTCGCCAGCCCTGCGGCAAAGGCAGAGGGAAAAGCAGAAAGGAAGAGGAAGAAGCAGAGGGAGAGAGGAGGCAGAGGCAGAAACAGAGGCAGGTACAGAGGGATAGCAGAGGGAAAGGCAAAGGCAGGGGAGGAGAGAGAGAGGGAGCCTGAGTTTTGGCTTCTCTGCTTGCGTCGCCTGCCAATTTGCGTTTGCACGCTTACACAATGGAGCGCAACACAGAGAGCGCAAGAGAGAGTGAGAAAGCAAGAGAAAGAGAGGGAGGAGTGACAGGAGCAGTAGCAGTAGCAGTGACAGGCACAGGAGCAGGAGCAGCGACGAAAACACAAATATCACATTTACAGCAAGCAGCACTCCACCATTTTATGTTATTACGTCGTACGTTGTATGTATTGGTGCACGCCCCTGCCCCCCCTGCCAACCCCTCCCTTTGCCGCTGCCCCTCCCCCTACTCACTGTAGCTGTTGTCGCTTGATTGGGGGTGCAGTTGGTCGCGTAGATTGGTTTACAATCTCAGTCATCCCCTGCTAAGCACTCTCTCTCTCTCTCAGAGTCTCCCTCTCTCTCTCGCTTGCACACACAACAGTTGACTGGGGATGCTGCTGACAACGTTGACTGCGCTGCTCTGCTCTGCTCTGCTGCTGCTGCGGCTGCTGCTGCTGCTGCTGTCAACGCCACGACGTCGGCAGTAGAATCACAGTTATTCGAGATACGAAAACATAGCCGAGCCGACAAAAGCTCATGGAAGCGACAGCGGCAGCGGTTTCGATAAATAAATGTTTGAGTTATGTAGAAAAACATTTCGGGCGAGAAGATTTTCGTTTTCGTTGCGATTCAGTTAACATTTGGCAAAAGGATTCCGCCTAAAACAGACAGACACGACGGATGCGAAGCGACAAATGCCGTCGTGATCCCAGACTCACTCTCACTCTCACGCTCTCTCTCTCGCTCACTCTGTGAAAGTCAAACGCGCAGCACGGAAATTGTAAACCGGAAACAAACATAAACGAGAAACGGAATAAATAAGAATTGTGTTGAAAATTCGAATATTGTGACAAAGAATTAGTTCCTGAGCAATAGTCAAACAAGTGTTACGTCCTCTACTATAAAAATTAAGTCAAATCATAATACAAAACGCACATTACGTTTTGCGCGCAGTGTACAACAGTTAGCGCCTGCAGTATGCACACCAGTTCGGATCCCATGCATGCTGTTCTGCATGACAGTGCCTCCCAATCGCCGCCGCCACTGCACAAGAGCCAACGTGGCAGTGGAGGCAGTGCAGGCAGCGCATCTTCACGTGCCGCCGCCATTGCGGATGAAATGTCCATGATCTGCGATGACAGCGACTTCGAGCCGTCGGTTGGTGGTTCTGGGGATAACAACAATAGCAATGGCGGCAGCTCCGCCAACGGCAACAGCTCTGCCGGCGGCCCGCTGGTTAAGCCACCATATTCCTACATAGCCCTCATTACCATGGCCATTCTACAGTCGCCGCACAAGAAACTAACACTCAGTGGAATATGTGATTTCATTATGTCCCGGTAAGTAGGGGTATTCCTTGTTTAAAGTTATTACTTGTGAAATTTATAAGGGAAACTTTTGATATATTTATATATCGTATATGTATATATATATATATATATATATATGTATGTAGTGCGATATAATCGCGATTACAATTAGTGTTGCGAAATAGTTAAATTTGATGTTAATCTCAATTAACATATAATATAATATTATGTGAATGTGCTATATAACATAGTATTTATACTACTATCGTTACTACAATATTACAATACTTGAATATAGATCATCAAAAGAGTTTCTTGAAACCATTTTCAGAAAGAAGGGGTTTTCATTTCAAGCTGTATTTGATATTGTGCATTAGGAAGTCTAGAAATGATTAATATATATTTTTAAATTTGTTCAATGCAATTTGATCTCTGTATTTTGTATAATTTATTTGATAAATTATTTTAGAAAATAATTTAATAAGTCATCGGCAAACTGTTCTACTAATCTTTATGATTCTTGAAGCATTATTTACTATATTTATAGTATTTTATTATTGTATTGTATTATACTAAGGATAATTATTATTATGTAATTATTATTTATTATGCACAAAACATTGTAAGAATATGAAAGGTTTAATAGATACATTTATAGGTCAATTTATTTAAGATTTAAGATTTTACAGATTTTAAAAAATTTTTATAATTAAAATCAAATATAATAAATAAAGCTTAAAGAAGAGTAAAGGAATACCTCTGTTATATACTTAAGCACGCACATAGAGATAAACAACTCTTTTGAATATACAGTTTACTTTTAATTCCTTATACTTATATATATTCAATTTATAAAATAAACTTAAGGGAATACCACTGTTAATTCTAATATAAGAAACTCCTTCGCCTCTTCTCAGGTTCCCCTACTACAAGGACAAGTTTCCCGCTTGGCAAAACTCCATCCGGCACAATCTCAGCTTGAACGACTGCTTCATCAAGGTGCCCCGCGAGCCGGGCAACCCTGGCAAGGGCAACTTCTGGACCCTGGATCCGCTGGCCGAGGACATGTTCGACAATGGCAGCTTCCTGCGACGACGGAAGCGCTACAAGCGCGCTCCGGCCATGCAGCGTTTCTCGTTTCCCGCCGTCTTCGGCACACTGTCGCCGTTCTGGATACGCAAGCCGGTGCCGTTGGTGCCGGTGCACTTCAATGTGCCCAACTTCAATGGCAATCGGGACTTTGATGTGATGCACACGCCCAACGATGTGTTCGACACGGCGCTGCGTGTCGACAAGAAGTTCAATTTCTTTGCCAATGCGGAAGCCTCCTTCTACCAGGGCACAGCAGGAGGCGGCGGCGGCGGCGACAAGTTCGATCGTCTCTCATTCATCAATCGACGTGCAGCAGAGGCAGCAGCTGCAGCGGCGGGAGCGACGGCGGGGGCGGGGGATGCACTGCCTCATGGCGGCGCTGGTGGCGACGATGCAAGCAGAGCCAGCAAGTACAAAAATCCTTATGCATTCGATGTGTCCGCGGCAGCAGTCGGCGTGGCAGATTATGGGGAGAGAGAGAGCAGCTACGCGGATCTCAATGCCTACCACGATGAGGCGGATGCCGACGACGATGCGTCGTGCGACAAGATCGATGTGGAGAGTGGCAACGATGACAACGAACAGGACTCACACATATCGGATTCCGTGGACTCGGTGTGCACGAATCCCACCAATCGCCTGGATACAGTTCCCGAGACGAGCGTACGCGATGCGGAACCGGAACGCACCTCGCCCTATGCTGTGCTGCTCTTCGATCAAGCGGAGGCATCGTCCATTACGTCCAGTCCCAAGCTACCAATGCAGGCTCACTGCCACACGCCGCACACCGCTCTCCGCCCGCTGACCAGGACGAACCTGCTGCACATGGAACATGCACAGCCCGCGACTTCGTTGCGCTGTGGCCGGCAAACGAACGCCAAGGACTTTCGCATCGAGACCCTCATCGGTCACGGGAATGGGAATGGGAACGGGAACGGGCACAGTGATGGAGCGGCCAGTGATTAGGTTAGCTTGAGTTGTATAACCCTCAGATCTGATCATATTTTAACTGTTACTTGCGTATGTTGTAAACCTAGTTGTAGTTGGTGTAATCTCCTGCATCTTCAGTGCCGGCTTGGCTAGTTCAAGCTCCAGTTCCGGCATTGTCTGCCATTCCAGCATATAGTGATTATCCATTGGATCTGCAAACTTTGCTCCTTTTACATTGGGTTCTATTTAACACAAGGTTCTAAGTCTAGTTCCGGTTTGTGTCTACATGTTCCAATACCTGCATTTTATTCTAATCCATTGGATCTGCAAAAATTTCCACATACGGATTGCATTCTAGTTAAGCACTAGGTTTCGGAACTAGTTCCGGTTCCGTCAGCATAAAATTATGATTAAAATCTAGCTTCAGTTCCGCATAGGTTGTTTAAATATATTCAGATCCAATGGATCCCTCCGAAACAGTTTTGGAATCTGTTCAAGGTTTAAGTTCCACATCAGCTCACGGATCTACTTCCCTTAACCGATTCAGTTTCATCTGCAAATATATATAACACTATTTCCCCATCGAAACCAGTTCCAGTTTCACAACAACATGTAGTGATTTTCTGCTGGATGCATCTGCGAGTCACGTGAATTTTAATGCGACCAAATAAAACGCTCTAGTTGCGCGTCCATTTGAATTGTATATTATATAAAGACATATACAGATATATATAGTATATACTATATACCTAATATATGTATCTCATAGGCATACTTATAAACCTGAGTGTAAGATTCAAAAAAAACAAAAACAAGAAACTCAACATATAACGAAAAGAAATTACATATTTTAACGCCAAAATTGCATATTTAGATAAACATAAATGTAACTGTATATCGCCTCCATGAACGTGTCTGTCTCTGCATGTGTATGTGTAATTATAATTATGATTGTATGTGTATGTAATTATAATTATGATTGTATGTGTATGTAATTATAATTGACAGCACATAAAAAAAACACTATTAACTATAGATTTAGAACTTAAGAGATTCGCTGATGTTATTGAAAATTTAATAAACATTATAATTAGAAAGAAATTAACTTTATTCGTATTTTGGGGCTTATAGCATCGCAGATTAATTTATTTTGATATTGGAAGATGGAAAATTAAACGATAAAACTATTGAAATTGAAATCAAACTTTAAATATTTTTTAAAAGGTTATTTTGTTCTTCAAAACTAATTATGTATTTTTTTAATGTATATTATATAATTCTTTATTTGCTTATTATTAATACCCATCAATTAATTTATCGGATTTCATTAACAATTTATAATCTCCAACATTTTTCTTCATTTTATTTAATGAAACTTACCTTTCTTTAGCTGATAAGTAGGCAACACTTATTTCAAAACTCCTTTCCCACTGAATTTCCCCCAATTTAGCCTCAACTCATTGCACATCCCCTTCGATTATGGGCTAATAACTTCGATTAATTAATGGATTAGTCAACAATCAACTGTGCAACGCTTGCAACAAGTTTTAAAGTGTGTTGCAACCCCGAAAAGTGCCGTTACAACGCGCCGCAGGCCAAAGAACTGTCAAAGCGAGAGCTGTCAACTCTGACAAGGTCAACGCATGCGCAGGCAGAGCTCAGCTGTTCGATAGCTTTTGTATGGACAAGCAGGACAAAGCAGGACAACAGGCTGTGTGAAAAGCTCTCCCTTTCGCTCTCTCTCTCGCTTGTAAGCTTGCCAACAAAAAAGCTCTCTCTGTCGACGCGTTTCCAGTGTTAAAACATCGTCGAAAGCTAGGCTGGAAAAAGGACAACACAGTTAAATAGAAGATACCAACACTATTGGTATCCAGCGGCGGCACAAGCGCTGCAAACTCCATCGTACTCCATTTGGCATAATTCCCCACACACACACACACACACGCACGCAGGCAGGCACACACACACAGACAGAGGCAGAGGCAGGCAGAGCGAGCGAGCAAAAAGTCGATTTTTCACCAACATCGCGCAAAACTTTCAATAAATAGCAAAATGCAATTGCAGCACACGAAATCGGTGTAGATATATTCCCTATAAATCCAAGATGTGTTCGTATGTGATATAGAAAGACGACGCGTATCGGAAAAAACACAATTTTCCCCCATAACTCCACGTGTGTGTGTGTGTGCTGAGCTCATCAACCGAAGAAAAGCAGCAGCAGCAGCAGAAACTTGCAACTTGCCACTTTCAACCACCCGAGACTCCCTCCCCCACCCCGGCCATAGGTCCTGGACTAGACCTATGCCTTCAATTCAATTTGTGATGTTGTGTTTGTGGCAATACTGATGATGTTGCGTCTGTTGCAACGCCTCAAAGGCTGCTGAGCAGCAACAATTGCAACAACAACAGCAACAGTAACAACAACAACGACTACAATATACGTCCAGCAGAGGCAGCAGAGAGACAGTGGCAGAGAGGCAGCACGGCTGCAACACGACAACGACACCGACGACGAGGGAAACGACCACAAACAGGTCGCAGATTAGGACGCGCACATGGCGTGCTGGAGCTGGAGCATCTTGTGCGCAACGCTGCTGGCCGGCCTGACGTTACTCACAGGTAATCCCCGAAGTCCAACCCCCCTCTTTAAACTGTTATACTTACGTACTTACTACCCCCTACTCTCTCTCCCTCTCCCTCTAGTAACGCACACGGTACGCATTACCAATCTCCGTGTGCCGCACACCTACACACTCGAACGTGATAATGAGCCCGATCCGCTGGTGCTGGACTGCGAGTACGAGATTGGGGCGCGGGAGAAGGGCTTTGTCCTCAAGTGGCTGTTCAATAATCACTCCATCTATCAGTGGATACCCTCCGTAAAGGGTTTCGCCATGGTGAGTCATGCCAGCCAGCTGGGATTATCATTGCCATTCCCATTCCCATTCCCACTCCATTCTCACACCATTCGCACCTCATTCTCATGGAGGGCGAAAGTCAAACATAGAAGGCAAAAAATTAATTAACATAAAATTCGCTTTCTTCTTCTGTTCGTTTCGCGCTTGTAGGGCTTCATGAAGGCGAAGATAGACACCAAAATATTCACCATGGAGGGCAGTCCCGGTGTTATATCGATAAAGAATCCCGACTGGAACATGACGGGCGAATACACTTGTGCCGTGCAAACCTTTGAGTCCACGGACAAGCGAAGTGCCCGCTTACAAATAATCGGTATGTGCTCTGTCTTCCTCACTTTCTATCAGTGTGTGTGTGAGTGTGTGATTGGATTCTACAATTCACATGCTATACGCCTATTGCCTTTTATTTTCCCTATACACTATAAAAGTTGGGTGTATTAGATATGGCATGGTAGAAGCGACATAACGGGCGACCCTGTTCAATATAATTAATAACGCACAACAAGTTAGGGTAGCATCAGCATTTTATATAGATCAGACGTAAGTAAAGGTCCTGAAGAAAAAGAAAAGAAAAGAGCAGGAATTTTATAGGCAAAAGTAAAAACTGGTAGAACTTATATGATTTTATACAAAGTCGACTTCCGTAGTCTCATCCAAATATATGTCATTTAGGATCGAAAGGTTAAGGTTAACTATTTCTATATAATAATATAAGAATATTATATACTTATTCATTTATTATTTATTTATATATATTTATTATTTATTTATATATATTTATTGAGATATATTTTATATTAGAATGGTAAGACTGAGTCCTCTTCAAATATAACGCAGCTTCAGCTGTGGAGTTATCTTTAAAAGCTAAACTTTATACCTTTTATTAGCTTTTTATTTAATTCTACTTGGTGCCAGAATACTCTTGAGTTTTATTCATATCCACAATATATTTTAAATATAATTCACTGTAGAAATCATTGACATCTTTCCATCCAAGTCAATAACAGCATGAGTTCTCTTCTAGTTCCAGAACTTATACTATAAATGATTGCATATAACATAACATATATACATATGTTATATCTCTAATTTTCTATAAAAACTCAATAACTGAACGTTTTCTGGTAATTTCACTTAGCTCCGGAAGTATAACCCTTATTCCCCCTGCAGTTTCATTCATATCATTTACGCTTTGAACTAAATAAACAAACAAATCATGTTGTAGAGTAGGATTTGCTTCGGCCAGGGCGCCTTCGGGGTTGCCTTTACCTGTTTATGGCGTGAAGTTGTTTGCATAGGTGTTCGGTGGGTGTGCTGCGGGGAATGGGGAGGTGTGAGGGGTGACTGTAGGTGAGTGTGAGTGTGTTTGTGGCACGTGCGACTCATATTTGCATGCGTGTCATGTGGCACTCGCTGTGGTTAAAGGCGCCTGGCCCGGCCAGTAGCAGCGACAGCAGCCGCCTGTTGTTTTTGTTATTTCAATTTGTTTGTTTTTTTCTCTACACACACACATTGGTATATGCAGTACAGAGCAGGGGTATCTCGAAAGTTTTGTTTTTATTTTGTTGTTTAGTTTGACACTTGATTAATTCTCACGGATTTTTTTGCTTGCTGCTCTGCTTTGTGGCACCAGTTCCTGAGTCGGATTTCATGCTGGAGGCACGCATGGGTGGAGAGGCGACGGACGTGGACATCATGTGCGCCGTGCAGAACGTATTTCCCCAGCCGGTGCTATCCGTCATGTAAGGAACATGTAACTCAATTCTCTATTCAATCCATACTGACCTCTCTCTCTGTCCCCCTCCAGTTTCGATACACACATACTGGACTCGGTGCTGACGCAGCTGGATCAGAATCCCAGTGGCCTGTACAGCATGACAGTGCGAACGCGCATTCCTAGAGATCAGCTGGAGTCACCCACACCGATAACTTGTGCGTTTTTCCTGCTCGGCACTAACTATACCAAACGCAGGGAGACTATTTTCTATGGTAAGTAGAGGTAAGCTGGCAGGTGGGCCCCCTCCTTCTCCCCCCCCTCTCTATATAGATGAGCATTTCTTATTGTTTTCTCTATATCTCTCCCTTTCTAGATAAAGCCACAAATATACAACGCAAATGGACAACTGTCGCCGTAGTTATGTCGATCGCATCTTTAGCTTTAAGCAGTTAGTTTCGTAGTGTTTTTGGGTAGGCTATGTACGTATATATTATATATTTGTTCTTTTCTTTTCGTATAGAATGTTTACAACGGTTTTTTTATTTCTCCATTTTTAAATAGAATTTTTAACGATAAACGTAATTTTTTGCGGTATTTTTAAAAAAGCGCTTATTTTGTAAATGCATGTAAATGTAAGAGAACACACTCACATACACATACACACCTATACACACACATACTCATACAAATACATGAATTGCAAGACGTAAAAACCCCATGGAAAAACATTCATAACGAACACTAAACAAGGAAAGACCGAAAAACAAGAAGAAACAACAAAACTAAAACAAATTATTGTATTCATATATTTACCACATAAATAAATATATATATATATAAATATATATAAATAGTTATGTATGATGTATAGGTCTAATTGAGTACAGAAACGCTAATAAAACAAACGAAAACATTAAAAGTGCATTAAACAAATAGAATTCATTGAATTTCATTTTGAGTGAGGGGAAGTTTGGAGAATAAGAAGAGGAAGGATAAATATACTATAATATATGTAGGTTTTTTAATTATATATTAGTTCTAATTATTATATTATTATTAGCTATTACCTTATATTATTTATCTATTAATAGTAAATTCAATTAATTTTAACTTTATTTTGCCCTAAATTATTACATTTCATATTCATATTCACTATAATTTATTTTAATATTAAATTATTCACATGTTGCTCCTTTTTGCGTTCGAGTCTCATTTCTGCGTTCGTGGGCTGCATGCAACCCTGTGTGCTGAGTGTTTATGTGTTTCTTGCAGCCCTGGCGCGCATGTCGCTGCGAGCATTTCCAGTGCGCCTTCCAGTGCGCCTATGAGTATGCAGTGAAAATGACAGCAGTGGCAGCAGAAGCAGCACAGCAGCAGCAATAGCAGCAGAGGCAGCAGCAGCAGCAGCAGAAACAGAGCGAGCAGAGAAGAGAAGAAATCAACATCGTCGCGAACTTATGTAGACAGGAAAAACGTTGACGCCATTCGGCCAGACGCGGAGACAACAACGACGACGACGACAAGAGCCAAGGTTTCTGCTCCCTTGGCCCATTGATTGGATAATCTAAGCGACAAAACACACACACAATAAAACAGCAAAAAGTTCAACAAGAACGAGTGCAGCAATAATCCGAAGCAGCAGAGGCAGCAGCGGCAGAGGCAGCATGTCCTAGTAGTAAGCACAAAACGTGGACAGCAGCTGAAGCAGAGGCTGAGAGGCAGCAGCAGCAGCAGCAGCAGCAGCAAATGCGTCAGCATGGCGACCGGAGACGGCGATACCATCAATACCATCGACATGGATAGCTCCTCCACATCGCAGGCTAAACTGGCTGAGCCCAGCAATGGTAATGGTTAATTAACTGAAAAGGGATGAGGGGGGCTGAGAGAGAAGGAAACTCTCCCAATTTTAATGATGGCCAGGCATGGGAATTTCCATTGTAAACTGTTCAAAACAGACAAGCAGCAAAGGCGAGAGCAAAAGAAAAAAATCAATGAATGAGGCAAATGGAAGTGGCCGTGGCGCATGTGTCTCGTGCCACCCCCCAAATCGACGCGCTGACTGACTGAAAGATTGACAGACTGGTTGACTGAGCGGATGACTGTTTGATTGATTGAAGCGATACTTGTTATTTATATTTCGAGAGTCCCGTTAAGCAAATGATAACAAAAGAAAACTTTCGAACGGCCAACAACCTGTCAACTATTTATGGCATGTCTTTGCCACAGTGTGCGTATGTGTGTGTGAGTGTGTGTGTGTGTGCTTGTACCTGAAGCAAGTTCAAGCTCAAGTGGAAACGTTTCCCAGTTGGTTCATTCGCTATGCATGTGGTCTAAATTATTTAGCAGCCTCGAACTCACTAAGTAGTTAACTAATAATAATACACCTTGTGAACTTGTAGCCTCCACCACCGACCATGTGGGTAACTCATCACCAGACGTGAGTACTCTCCATCTATATATAGTATAGTGATACTTTTTATAACACACTGAGGTCGCATATGCGTTTTGTTCTTTACTTTAGTTGGGCAATCGTCCTTTGCGCGCGGCCAACAACAAGTCGGACAAGGAGCGCAAGATCGGACATCGCAGGGTTGGCGAAGGTGGCGAGATTACCTACAAGAAGATACAGACATCGCAAATTATGGGCTCCATACAGCTGGGCATACAGCATACCGTTAGTATATCATATATCATATATAATATATCGAAACAGTTGTCAGTGTAATCGTATTTCATTTTTACTTCTGGCGTAGGTTGGCAGCCTCGCCTCCAAACCGAAACGTGATCTACTTATGATGGACTTCTGGGAAATCGAGAGCATTACGTTTCCGCCAGAGGGTTCTAGCCTTACACCTGCCCACCATTATAGCGAATTCAGATATAAGATATATGCGCCCATTGCTTTTCGTTATTTTCGTGATTTGTTTGGCATACAGCCAGATGATTTTATGGTCGGTAATCGATAACTAGACTATCGTGAGACTATCTATATATCTTGCTCTTTCTCTTTCAGATGTCTATGTGCACTTCGCCACTGCGCGAACTATCGAATCCAGGTGCTTCCGGCTCAATATTCTATTTAACGGACGACGATGAGTTCATTATCAAAACGGTGCAACACAAAGAGGGTGAATTTTTACAAAAACTACTGCCTGGGTAAGGTTATGCACGAACTATCAAGCTGAACTATCGATAATACTATCGTTTGGCTAAACTACAACAGTAAGGTTAAGAACGAACGTAACTGTTAAACTATTGAGATTACTATCGTATAATATATGTTACTAAAGTTATCGATAGTTTTCTATAGTTATCGATAGTTGTGCAGTTATAGACTACAACAGTAAGGTTAAGAACGAACGTAACTGTTAAACTATTGAGATTACTATCGTATAATTTATGTGACTAAAGTTATCGATAGTTCTAGTTGCTTGGAAGATTGCTCAAGAACGAACGTAACTGTCAAATTATTGAGATTACTATCGTATAATTTGTGTGACTAAAGCTATCGATAGTTCTAGTTGGTAATGCACGAACTACGCACCTGAACTATCGACAATACTATCGCATGGCTAAGTTTTCTATAGTTATCGATAGTTTTACAGTTATAGACCACATCAGTAAGGTTAAGTACGAACGTAACTGTTAAACTATTGAGATTACTATCGTTTAATTTATGTAACTAAAGTTATCGATAGTTCCAGTTGCTTGGGTTACGAACGTAACTGTTAAACTTTTAAAATTACTATCGTATAATTTCTGTAACTTAGCCATGCGATAATATTGTCGATAGTTAAGCTAACTAATTCTTCTTCTTCTTCCCCCCTTGGCAGTTATTATATGAATCTGAATCAAAATCCGCGCACTTTATTGCCGAAGTTCTTCGGCCTGTACTGCCTGCAGACGAGCAATGCGAAAAACATCCGCCTGGTGGTGATGAATAATCTGCTGCCTTCATCGGTGCGCATGCACTTGAAATACGATCTCAAGGGTTCCACATTCAAGCGGAAGGCATCGAAAGCGGAGCGTGCCAAGAAATCGCCTACGTACAAGGATCTGGACTTTATGGAACAGCATCCGAATGGAATATTCCTGGAGGCGGAAACCTATTCGGCATTGATAAAGACCATACAAAGGGATTGCACAGTGCTGGAGTCGTTCAAGATAATGGACTATTCCCTGCTGCTGGGCGTGCACAATCTCGATGTGGCGCTGAAGGAGAAACAGAGCGAACATAGGAGAGCGCCGCCAATGAAGGCACCACTCGCAGAGGATTCCGATTGCGATGAGCCACTGGAGGCGGTGGATGCAGATGCCAAGCACGGAGATGCCGCAATGGGCATCAGTCGAAACAAGTGAGTATGCTGCAGAGTGCGCGGAACTGTTGAAACTACTTTCGCTAATCTAGTGCGGCATACAGATCGGTGAATCGACAGCGACTGGTGGCACATTCCACGGCCATGGAGAGCATTCAGGCAGAGAGTGAACCCATCGACGACGAGGAGGATGTGCCGTGAGTAGAGAATATATCTTGAAGTGGGAACTGTTCTAGTTCTCTGTATTCCTTTCCTAGACCTGGTGGCATTCCCGCTCGCAGTGAGAAGGGCGAACGCCTGTTGCTCTACATCGGCATTATTGATATTCTGCAATCCTATCGGCTGAAGAAGAAACTGGAGCACACATTCAAAAGCATTATACACGATGGGGTAAGTCATCCACCAGGGAAGAGACTCTTGAAGAAGCTGCAGGGAACTGCGTACTATGCCATAAACCATGGCATATCTACCCTCTTGCCCTTCTGCAAGAGCATAGCAGCTTTCTCTGGCTGTAACTAAACATATCTCTATCTATATAGTATATTGGGTTGAACGAAAAGAAACCGCTGATTTTGCATACAATTTTTTGACAATTATTTTGAACGGCTTATGATTCTGTTATTGCATTATATCTTTTGTGTATTATCAGCTGGCACTTTTTGCTTGCTTTAATTAATTTAATTTAATTTTGTTTATATTAATTTATTTGTGCGGCAATTTGAATATGGAGCCCACAAAGGGGCATTTTCGTCATATTTTACTTTATTATTTCCTTAAAAGAAACACACTGTCAAAGTTGGTTTGTCCAATTCCGTTTGGGAGATTTTTCACTCGAAGACAAGCCACGTTCAGGTCGGCCAACTGCAGTTGATGATGACGTTATCAAGGCTTTAATCGAATCGGATCGTCATGTAACTGAGCGTGAGATTGGAGAGATCAGCCATACATGATCATATGATCAATGGTTTCTTATCGATCAACCCAATACAATATCTATCTATATATTTTTATATACAGTATGTCAAGAAACAGTTTACACATATATAGATAACATTGACATGTACAAAGTTATGTGTAAAGAGTTACTTGACTGACTGTACATATCTTTCCCTTATTATTAAACATCTTCTGTCTTTGTCTCTGTCTCATCTAGGAAACCGTTTCGGTTTGTCGGCCCTCGTTCTATGCTCAAAGATTTCAAAACTTTATGGCTAAGACCGTGTTCCGCAAGATACCATCGCGTAAGTCAGCGCTGTCGGCTATCGCAGCTGTCAGAGTGAACAGTTGGGCTAAGTACATGTACTATAAGGCATTTTTGTGCAATGATTTGGCAACTAACCAAGTAAAAGCCTCGAATCGAAGCTGGCAAATCCTTAAACGTGCCCTACTATCGACATTGGCGTCGGTTTTTTTGCGTAGCTACCACACACACACACACACACCCACACACACAAGTAGTCTGAGAATTGTTCACCTAACACAAATCATACACACCAACACCAACACACACACATACACACAGCATAGCTACAGTGGTCACTAGGCTAATGAAACTTGTTGAAAATAGAATTTGAAAATATTTGAAGTAAATGAAATTCCTTTATCCTTCATAACTTGTGAGCACTGTAACTGAGTATCAATTTCAATATATCTATATAATATTTAACACACATCGTAAGCTAATTTACTTTGATTCCGTTTGTTATGCAGCAAAAATGCAATATAGTACAACACTCTGGCCCATAATCTGGCTAAAAAGAAAGAAAGAAACGTTGTATATCTTTTGAAATATGTGTAATCCGTATAATCCGAGTATTTGTTTTCTTTTAATGGAACTCTCCACACCAACAAAAACTGCCTCTCTCTCTCTCTCTCTCTCTGCTTTCTCTATTTTGTTTGATCTTTGTACGCATAGTGGATCTGCCAGAGATCAAAGGAAATCACAGAAAATTTCGTACCTTGGTAACCAGCTATATAGGTAAAGCATTAACAACAACAACAACAACAAAACTATAGCAATAATATTTTCAATAATTATTCGATTTTTCTCTTATCATTTACAACGATATTTATCGATATTTATCGACATTTTGATTATTATTATTGATTTCTGTTTCTTTTTTACTTTCTTCGGTTTGTGCTCTCGGTTGGATCGGTTGCCAAGCATGTCTATCAATCTCACGTTAGTGTTCACCCCCCCCCCCAAACACCCCCTCTGTAACTCCCCCCACGAGCCCATCACAACCCGCCCCGCCTATGTCACCTTTGCTTGCGCTTTGTTTTTGGCTTATTCCATGTGAGATTTGTGATTTACTCAATGTCAACTCATGCTCGATCTTTGCTCGACTCTTGCAGCGCTGAAGCATTCGCCGTCGAAGAGAAAAAGCCTCTCCAAGGCCATACAGCGATCCATAGACAGCGAGAGCGAGACAGCAAGACGTAAGACGCAACTACGATCCTCACTGATCGCAAGTAATGCTCTCCCTCTCCCTCTCCCTCTCTCTCTCTAGCCGTGCACACCTCGCACTCGCACAGCAGCGGCAAGATACACCAGCCAACAAAGCCGCCAAGCACTGAGCCCACGCCAGCTGCAGCCAGCTCGGAGCGGGAGCGGGAGCGTGATCGGGAAAGTGGGCGTGGCCAGAGCAATGTGCCGCCGCCAGTGCGTCAACGTGCATCCACCTCGGGCTCAGCGGCGGGCGCACTCAAGGCACGTGTGCCGCCGCCTGTGCCGCCACGTGGTTCGCCACGGCGCAAGGACACACAGGACAGCAGTCGGGCGCACTCAACGACACCAGGTACAGCAGCAGCAACAGCGTATGATCTTTATTCAAACAGGGCAGCCTCCATCTCAGTCAGCTCAAGCTCGAACTTGCTGCAGTTACCCAGCGAGGCAATGCCCAGATTTGGTGAACGACGCTCCCCCAGCAACGTGCAGGATTGGCTGGAGCTGCACGATCTGTTCGATGTGTGCGACAGTGCCAGTCCGAGTC
Organism: Zaprionus camerounensis; assembly: GCA_018904165.1. Classification (NCBI taxonomy): domain Eukaryota; kingdom Metazoa; phylum Arthropoda; class Insecta; order Diptera; family Drosophilidae; genus Zaprionus; species Zaprionus camerounensis. Next base: position 3,127,589 of record JAEIFS010000037.1, read on the forward strand.
CAGTCTCTCCTGCGCGTCGGCGCGAGTCCGTGCAGTCGGTGCGCTCGGAGAGCAGCCATCGCCAGCCACAGCCAGCAAGGCTGCTCAACCACGTGGACATCTTTCAGCGACAGAACAGCTTCATGGCACGCAGCGATCGCTCCTCTGTGGGCTCCATAGTGCGCAGCTTTCCTCCCATACGCGCCGAGAGTTATCGCACAGCCCGCACCACAGTCAGCGCCCTCAGCTCACATCGCTCGCCACGACGCCAGCAGCAGCAGCAGCAGCAGCAGCTGAAGCGGCACGAGAAGTGCAATCGGTATCTGCACTGTGCGGATCTGGCGCTGGGCGACGATAGCTGCGATTCGGGGCAGGAGGATAATCTGCTGCAGTCGGTGAGCGCGTTTCTGGAAGTGAAGCGCGAGCTGGAAGGTGTCTACCATAGAAGGCGTCCGCTGCCCACGCTGCAAGTGGAGCAGGAAGAGCTGACAGAGCTGCAGCAGCAGCAGGAGGAAGAGGCGCAGTTGCCACAACGACGTCCACGACGTGGCAAACGGCGTGCACCAAAGGCGGCGCCATCAACGATACCCGAGAGCACGGACAGTGTATCCAATGCGGCTACACAGCATGATTCCATTGAGCTGCGACGCAACAGTTGCGCTTAGACTGCACTCAGAGGCCCTCTCCCCCTTTCTTCAACTCTCTTTCCCTCCTCGATCCTCCCAGACCCCTTCCTAATCTCTGTACTCATGTTCTCTCTCTGCTTCTCTCATGTATTGCTAGGCACAACTCCATCATGCAGTTCAACACCTCCCCCCGCCTTTGACGACATCTCCGAGGACAGTTCGAACAAGAACAACACCTTATCGATGAGTCGCAGGTCGCATCATCATCATCATCACCACCAGCAGCAGCAGCAGCAGACGCAGTCGCAGTCGCAGTCGCAGCAATCGTATTACCAGCAGCAGCCGCAGTATTTGGATCGCAAAATGAACATTGGTCCCGCCTATAGAGGCTCCTACAAGGAGGATATCGTTAGGTAAACCTTCTAATCCCCTCAAGCAATCTACAATATTTTTAACTCTTATCCTTCTCCTTGGTAGCGTCTCTGAGGTTCATCTGGACACGTTTCTGGCCGTGGACACATCCTCGAGCAGCCACTATGGGTCGCGTGGTGGCCTGGCCTGGACGCCGCCAGCATCAGGTGAGGGCTCGACACCCACTTGGACAGAGGGCACACCCAGTTTTACGGACTCCAGTTCGAGTGGTGATCTCGGTAATTGGCACCTTATGATTCTTTTGCATATCTCGCCTCGTTATCTGTTTCTCTTTTATTTCATTATAATCTCGTATTGTTTCTTTCTTTATTTTCTGTATCTGTATCTGTATTTGTGTCTGTATCTGTATCTGCATATTCACGCTCGCTTCAATCGACTATATATAGACAACTTCTCGCCCATCAACTCATCTAAAATCGATCGACACAAGCCGACGGTGGAAGATGCCATCAACTCTCTGTCCTCGGGAATGGTAAATATCATGAAGAGTCGTGTGGGCAAGCTCTAGAACGATCCAACGATCTCGATCTCGTAGTCTTGTAGTTCCCCCCGATGCACCGACACACACACTGACACACGTACTACACACACACACACACGCTATGTTAGATTCCCAATTCCCAAAGACAGATCTCACACTAGAGCTGGAAGTAAAATCGATTCTCGAATCGATTAATCAATGTTTTCAATTTTTTCCGATGCATCGATTTAATTTTTGATAATAATTTTAATCGAAAATTTGAAAATAGTACTAAATGACTACAACTAAATAAGTAAACATAAAATTTAAGTTTTTTAGATATAATTCAACGGATAAGCATTTGTTTGTAAAGAATTTTGAGTTGGGTAAATGTTAAATAACAATATGAGGTCTTTATTATATTGGCAATTTTGTTTCCTTTATTTCAAATTTTCGATTTAAATCGATTTTTTACTTGAATTTTTGAAAATAAATCGATTCAGTGAACATCGATTTATTTCCACCTCTATCTCACAGACACATCGTTTATGTCATGAAGCCGACAATGCTTTAAATTTATCGATTACTTATCGACTCATTTATGCCACATTTATCAACAGTTACAAACTGCACAACACACAGTTCCTACTTGATTTGATTTATCCCAACATTCTTAAGGATATAGACAAATATAAATATATAAATTGCATTCTTATAGATCAACTAACATAGCATGCGATGATGGCACACAGAACACAACTACAACAACAACAACAAAATGAACAACAACAACAACTACTTCTCGTATACATGGTGCGAATAGGACTCGATTTTGAGTAGGAATACCATACATATAATGATGTTATATTGACAATGCTTGCGCTCTCTCTCTATATATACTATATACATATGTATATATGCCAGTATATTTGTGTGTGAGTGCGCACTTGTATAGCTAGGAAATAATCAAAAGGAGTAAGAAACGCAATCCCCAGACCCCCCCAGGCAGTATCTGCAGGATATATAGGATGCCAGAAGCAGACACACACACACACACAAATATGATATACGGTTACAATAAATTTATCTACATATTGTATTTGCATGCCAGGCAACACAATAATTATAAATGATATTACAACATACATATTCATATACAAGAAGAATCGACATTGGATCGATAGATCGATAAATTAAGATGCAAACGTTAACAACATGCAATACCAGAGTTCCCGTTCCTTGCTCCGCGTTCCATATACCATATAGTCAGATATATAATGAATATATACTATATATATATATATATACAAAGTGTAAAGGTTCGTTCGATATTACACACACACACACACACAGACACCACATACATTTATACAGTTTATGCAGATATGAAAGGAAATTGAATGAATAATATCGAATTATACAATAATATTTAAATAACAAACAAGTTTTTGCGATACTTTCTCGATCTCCGATATATCCACATACGTATTATGTACTTACAGTATGTCAAGAAACACATTACACATATGTATGTACATAACATTTACATGTGTCAAATGCACATGTATATGTAATGTACATATATATGTGTAAACGTTGCTTGACAGACTGTATGTAAAATCAGCAATCGCGATATTACAATATTGTTGTAAAATATTTACATTTATAGGACAGAAAACCAAAGAAAACAAACAGCAATGAGCAAATTCTATGCATATTATTCATCATTTGTATTTATTAACGGTAATTGTAAACATTTTCTTTAGGTTTAATCGACACTCAAGACATGACAACGGACAGAGACAGACAGACGGATCGAGGACTATTAGCAGGACTAGGACAAGGACTTTGACTCCAGAACAAATACGAATGAATTGATTATTTATTAATTAGTTGAATGTTATTTAACTTATATGCATTATTCTAAATGATTACTGAAATCCAATTGTAATTAAATACAATAAATTAAATTACAAGGTTGAATTCATCGGCTCTCTTCTGGCTCTCTTTCTCTCCTTCTCTCTGCACCATTTTGATAACATTCCATATTCCAATTCAATTTATATCGTTTCAAATGCATAATTTGCTATCATTAAAAAAAACACACTAGCTAGTATAACTTTTGCAGATCTTTCAGTGACTGATTCAGAAACTGATTGGTCCAATCGTTCTCGGGATTATCCAAATGGTTATCGAAATCGATGACATCCCGCATTGCGCCACGCTTCAAGAGAAGCGAGACTCCCTCCAGGGTTTGGGCCGTATGGAGCAACGTGTGCTTGGCCTTTGACCAACGACCCGAGTCCGTCGAGTGACTGTACACCTGGAGTGCGGAACGATTGTGCTCCAGGGTGACTAGCTTATTGTCCACTATCGCAAAGCATGCGTTCTTATAGTTCTCCTGTATCTTGTCAGCGATTTTGGCAGCAGGCGCCTTGTCGATCTGATTGTCGTAGAAATTCTCTGGCGCCGCATAGTATCCGGCGATTATCAATCCCTCGCTTTCGGCATACGCATCAATCTGCAAGCAATTGAAATGAAACTCTTCCCATTATCAGTTTAATTGGGTAACTAACCTGCATGAGGGCAACCTCTGCCATAGGGGTAACGTGAAGGCACTGATGGAACAGGGGAATTGCATCTGTTATTTGGACTATGGAGCCCTTTGGCTTCTTTTCGGCTAGCAAAAGGCCATTGACAGCCTGGTGTGGATATTTGGCCGCATGGAATATTATTTTGGTGTACGCAGTCTCGGAAAATTCATATTCACTCATGTTTCAACTGTTTATTTTGTTAATATTACTTGCCGAAAAAGCTGACCTGTAACTTTGTACAATCAATTAACGCCGAGTGTGACCAAAGCGAACAAATTGAATAATACGATGAGAGCGCTCAATAAAATACCAAAACTGTTAAAACAAGTTATGTTGTTAAACGGATTAACATAGGTGATTTGCATTAACAGAGTACGCCTCTGATTTATATTGACCGAAAAGAAACCGGTGATTTTGCATACAAACAGCGTTCATTCTAAAACTCAAAAATATGTTTTTACTTTCTTTCTCGGTTTTTTTTCTTACTTTCTTTTCTTTTATCGAAACAGAATAATTGTGCAACAAAACTAGCTGTCATTTCTTATGTTTCTACGTTCCAAAATGACCATTCTTTTATTTCAAAATCACTGTTTAGGCTATTAGGGAAACGTAACAAAAAATATGTATAACATTTTATTTCTCAACTGTCCGTCTGCGTCCCGATCATGTTATGCTATTCAGTAGCAGTTTTGTTTGTTTTTTAATATTGTAACTAAAATATACTTATTTCTATATATACTTATTGTATATGCAGCATATGCCCACCTAATGATGCCAATCCCTCGAACAAATACTACTGGTTGTCATTCAGAATTGCCTTGATATCGTCAGCATCCAGTGTCTCGTATTTTAATAGTGCCTCAGCCAGCGCCTTGTGCTCCTTTGTATGTTTCTTCAGAATAGCCTTCGCCCGCTCGTAGCTGTCGCTCAAGATTTTTTTGATTTCCGCATCGACGGCCTCGATTGTGTTGGGCCCCAGGGATTCGCCCGACCCCAGACCCTTGGGAGACTCAATGGTACGCAGTCCCACCTTTTCCGACATACCCCAATCCTTGACCATGTGTGTGGCGATAGCTGTAGCCTGTTTCAGATCGCTACTGGCGCCCGATGTGATCTTTTCAGTGCCAAAGATGATCTCTTCCGCTGCCCGTCCACCCATCATGGTGTCCATCATGGCCAGCAGCTGCGCCTTTGTGACGTGGTAACGCTCCTTCTCCGGTATGTAGGCGGTGTGTCCCAGAGAGGGTCCACGCGGCATTATTGTCACCTTATGCAGCGGGTGCGACTCCTTGGTGTAGAAGGCAACAATAGCATGGCCTCCCTCGTGGTAGGCTGTAATCGTGTTCGCCTCCTCGTCGGGCAGGCGTGCCTTACGCTCTGGACCCATAAGTACTTTGTCTCGTGCCGTTTCCAAGTGCTTCATGCTTACGGTTTCAGCTCCGTCAATGGCAGCTCTGCAAGGAGAGGTGGCCAGTAAATCAAGTTCGAACAGATCAGGTAACAGGAACTCACCTTAGCGCTGCCTGATTAATCATGTTCTCCAGGTCGGCACCAGTAAACCCAGAAGTACCACGTGCTAGCATATCCAGGTCCACATCATCGTGTAGAATTTTCTCCAAGTACAAGGACAGGATCTCCTTTCGTCCAGTGAAATCGGGAGTTGATACCATAACCTCCACATCGAAGCGGCCGGGACGAAGCAGGGCCTGATCGAGATCATCGCGTCGATTCGTGGCGCCTAGCACAATAACGCCGGCGTTCTGATGGAACCCGTCCATCTCGGAAAGCAGTTGATTAATGGTTTGATTTGCATATGGGTGTAGAACCGAGTTCGTACGCTTTGCTCCAACCGAATCGATTTCATCAATGAATATCACGCAGGGAGCACGCGCCTTAGCAGCCTCTGTGAATTATTATATGATGCACAACAGATGATATTGAAGTAACTATAGAGAAAGTTCTATCTACTTACTAAACAGATCTCTAACTCGTCTGGCACCCTGGCCGACAAGGACCTCATCAAACTCTGGACCGGCAGCATGGAAGAATGGAACATTTGCTTCGCCAGCCACAGCTCGTGCCAACAGAGTTTTACCAGTGCCAGGAGGACCCACTAGGAGCACACCCTTTGGAAGTTTTCCACCTAAGTTGGAGAATTTATCGGGATTCTTGAGAAACTCAACAACCTCTTTCAGTTCTTGCTTAGCCTCATCGCAGCCCTTAACATCATCGAATGTAACGTGAATTTCCTCTGGATCGACCTCAACCTGATTCCCCAGTTGAATGCTGCTAAATTATCAAAAGGTTAGCAATGCTATTGCTTCCGTCTGGAGGGAGGGATACCTAACAAACTTACCGGAAAACCGATCCATTCGATGAGGTGAAGAAGCTCAGGAATATGCCAACGAAGACCACAACAACGATTAGAGTCTGGAAAATCTGTGTGACAATTACTGAGCATTATTCAAATACGTAGATCAGAATAGACGTTGCTATATCACAATATATAAAGTTGATTGTGCTAGCTACGTCTATTATTCCATTACATTACATGATCCACGTGTACTTTCAACAAGCGTTTACCTTTAAATATTTCATTGATTTCCCTGATTTTTGTGTCTCTTCGGCATTCGAGGCAGCCAAATATCCCTCGGCGAATGCGATTTTCAAATTATCCTGTAATTTGATAGAGAATAGGACTAGAGATCGTTGCTGATATAATATTGTATGTTCTGTATACCGCATTTTGTGTGTTGCCACCTTCGCCTGACAGCATCTTCTTTAGTTTGCCAGCCTGGAGATGAAGCTCTTCCGGCTTCGTTGGCGCACCTTGAAACGCAGACTTCAGTCGACTGGACATTGTGGGATTACGCTTCTGATCAGCCTCTACGGATCGATCCGTTTTAAAGTCACGAAACTGTTTCCTATACATACACACAAGGTTAGCATATGGCCACGTTATCAATGAGAACAGACACACTTACCACTGTTGGGTCGGCATGATGGGGGTCAATAGTCCCCTCATAACAGTCGGATATAGATTGCTGCAATGGAAGAGTTGATTAATATGTTACATAAATTCATTGTTGGGACTTACGTTGGGGTGGATTGCGTAGCACCTAGAGATAATTCTAACTTGTAGTTTTGTGACTTGCTGCGTCCAATCTGTACTACGGGCTCTTCGAGCGTTACATGAACATCTCGCATTCCTGATAACATGCCAGTTACTTTCACCAGGGCCTCGTTAACGAGCTCCTTGTCGAAAATTCCATTCAGCCTGGCGGTCTTCTCCACCATGCTCTGTAGACTGGCGCCGGACTTGATGAGCAAATTCTTGAAGTCCACAACGAAATCATATTGCCTGTCAGAGGATGAGGAACTTGACGATGCGCTGAAGCTACTGCTGGCTGACTTCGATTTGTTGGCAAAGAAGCGCGGTACATTAGTATTACCCTGGAGTTTGGTTCGTTTGACGGTGTAATAGTGCGGTTTTCGACTAAAATTACCCAGATAAAGGTAGGGCTGACATTGATTTAGAACCAGAAAGTCATTGGTTGTGAGAGAGTGGAAAGTAAATGGATTATCGGGATCGTAGTTGGCCTGCACTTACCACTGAGTGTGTGTTGGCAGAAAACATCCTGGTATATACAAAAATTTGATAATTTACAATAACAGGCTTAGATCGGAGCGAGCGGACGACAAAAACTTTTGACAGGCAAAAATGTCATAACTTCGTCGCGTCCGAGTTGCATCCCTGTTTGTTTGCCGCAGCCCTCGTTCAGTGTAGACCGCGCAGGTCTAATTCGAAATTACTATACATTTGGATTGTTTAGCTCTGATGCAAGTCGTCCTTTGATTTTAAAAACGCTTTAATTTTTTTTTATTTACGTCTTAATTGCTCTTCCAGTGATAGGTTTTTTAATTATTTTCATTAAATATTTCTTTGCGAGAATGCTTATCGATATAAATATTGTTATCGGAAATATGCAACGAAATATGCATAGCCCAATATGGAAGGTTGTTAAGAATTTAGTTATTTTTGTGATTGGTGTAAAAGTCAAATAAAAAATTATGGTCCCGAATTAAAATTGTGTCAAGGTCTAAAACTTGTTTACTATATGATATATGATTGTAACATGCATATATAAATAAAGATTTGACGATTGATCCATATAGAACTGGAGGAGATAAAACTAAAATATACTAGTACAACTTTTTAATTTTCAGCTTAGTTTAGGTGATAAAGCCCCCGATAATCCATACAATTTGTCAGCCGAAATGACCAGTTGTGACCAGGTTTCGACACAATGGGATCGTGTCTTCGGACTGCACTGAAAGGCAAGCAGGTTAAGCAGTTTACTGCTTACCTAATGCTGTCAACTGGGACACAAATGGGGTCATGTCTAGTAAATGTAATAAAACAAGCAGCTTTTTATTTGTTTTTCACGGCAAAGCTTCCATTCAAATTCACAAGAGGACGCCACAATATAAGCCGAAACAAACTTCAGATGGCGCAAGCACCAATTGCATGCCTATCGATACTTAAAAAAATGTAAGACGATATTTTTAACATTTATTTAACAGTCGATGGCGATTACAGCGATATTTCGTATCTGTAAAATTTGACTTCAACGGTTCGACGATCAGTCGAGTTTGAACTCCAACAGGTGTTAAAACGCAATCGTTCCGAGAGAAGCGGTACATTTATTTACTGCACACGAGATATCGGTAAAAAAGATCAACAGCTTCGTTTGAACAAATTTCAACCCAGCTTAAATTTACCTACTAAACAAAACGTGAAATTAATTTAAATTGTATACAATAATTGAAAGGAAATTTCTGTATAGTACCAGCGTACATGTGTATATGCAGTGCAAGAGATAAAACCTTCAATCTAAGTTTGTGTTTGTTTTCGTTTGGATAACACATTTGTGTATTTATTTTAGCGATCATATCGAATTTTGGATTACTTCGCTTCCATCGAGAGCAACGCCATTGACGCTGCCTGCCAACGCAAACGGTAATTATTCCAGAAATTATATATTTATGATCTGTCCGAGTTATGAGTGTCATATGCAGATAGATCTGCTGGCTAATGCAGTTTAAGCCAGACATTGAATTTGAATGGAAATGAGGGATGAGATTTCGTCATTTGCAAAACGTGCGAGTGCGATAGCAATAACAAACCGCGGTCAGAGATCATGCAACACTAGTGTGTGTTCGCTCTTCCGCACATGCTCTCCGTGCCAGAGTCGCATTACTCTTCTATGTGAGTGTATGCTAGTGTATGTGTGTGTACATGTAGTTGTTTGTCGTCTACCTACTTGTGGCTTCATTACCTGCCCGCACACACACACACACAATCGCTAGCACACCGACAGCAGCTGCAATGTATGTGTGTGTGTGAATTGGTGACATATAAATTTTCAACTTAAGTCGGCATTATCTAAACATTCGCGGTTTCAGTATTGAACCAGCACTGGCCCAGTTCTCTGCAATTTCATATCGAACAGACTCAACTCCACAAGCACACTTACACACACACACACACACACACACACACACACACACACACACACAGTTAGACTCATAATTTATACATGTATATGGGCATAATCACACACAACTGCATAGACAGTCAAGGTGCATACAATGATGCAGCACTTTGGGCTTGTCTCTGCGAATTGATCGGCATATAAATGAAAAGTGTGCGAGGACATTGGTAGAAAATAGAGAAAACGTAAACAAATGTGTAGAGAGAGAGAGAGACAAGAAAAGCTCACACGAAGTTGCCAAACTCTTATATAACGAATTGGAATGTTCCGAAATCGGATTCTAGTTAAATGGGACCACTGTTAAACGAATGCTGTTAACAGTCTGTTAGCAGAACTCAACTAACAGCATGTCCTTCAATTCTACCGAATAAAAAAATACCAAATTTTATACTTTTTTTTTGAGACAGCTTTTTAAGTCGAGGCAATTTTGTTGAAGATCATTTGTGTGCTGCATGTCAAAGCTGTTTTGCTTGTTGCAAGGGTATGAAAGGCAGATAAGATTACACCTGCCTGCACTTGTGTGTGTGTGCCTCGTTACTGTAAGTGAATGCACACACACATTGCTCTTTCCTTTTGAAATACGCAGCAGAGACTCTCACTGCACCGCTGTTGTGGAGAAAGGGTGAGGGTGAGGGTGAGAGAGAGAGAGAGACAGGGAAAAACCGGTAATGCATTCGAAAAGAAGTCACCTTCATATAAAACGCAACTTAACAGCGCACTCAGGCGACGGCAAACATTGTCGAGGCCCCACAAACTGAACGCGATTTCATTTTAACTTTAGTAAACTTTGGCACTATAACTGCAGAAGTTGGGGAATCAATACGAAAAACTTAAACTCGTTATAGGGAATGCCAAATAATGTCTATATCAATCGAAAATGAAATAAAAATCACAAGCCAAATACTCATGAAAATATAAATACATTAAATTTATGTACATATTTAATTAGAGAACAAGTTTTATACATTTTTTAATGCCCCGTTCGTGGAATTTAACATTCGCGTCTAGAATTTGTTATCAATTTCACGTTGGAATGAAGAGAGATACAGAAAATAATATAACTACATCGTAAAGTAATGCCCCATCTAGAGATATGAATTTATGAACCCAGTTGCGTGTCTGTGTATGTGTCAGTGTGTGTGTGTGGACAGTTTCGAGGTGCGACATGATTACGTTAGGCAGAGAAACGTTGACACAAAATGGGTGTGCTGCAATTCCATGAAAACTACAAGTTTTTCTCACTCTTTGCATATGCAAATCGATTCGCGTATAAGTCAATTATCTCTCTCTCTCTCTCTACCTCTCTCTTTGAAACTGCAAAATATGTACATATCTTTATCTCTGAGCAGACTTAAAGCCGTCTTAAGTAGTGTAGAGTTTACTCGACTTCAACAAGGTGGCAAGACCTTTCCATCACGGCACTGTCGCCCGTCGTTGATGGAGATATGTTGGCATTATCTAATCTGAAATTTGTAAGCCGGCAGGCAACAGATAAAGAAGTCGGCGCACTATGAAACCCCCAGAGCAAAAGCAACTCCAACTATAGCGACATTATCTCCGATTCATCCAGTGCCGAGTGCGTTTCGTTTGCCGAGCTAATGAGGTCACAGCGAGCTCGGGTCTGCGACTCCGACACTGCCAGAGATTAGAGGCGGCAATTGAGTGGGGCTGTCCATGTCGAATCCATGTGGCAGCCTCAGCAGGAGTGGGGGCAGGGGGAGTTGCAGTGGGAGTTGCAGAGTCGCTGATGAATTATGAACATTATGCTTTAACTTTATGAGCTGCTTAACGAATTCGTCAAAATGTCAGGCAAACATTTGGCAAAAAAAATACTTAATGTTGTTTAACAAGCTGCCAGAAAGAACAACAAAAACAACAAGAACAACAACAACTTAACAAACAATTACAGCAACTACACAAAAGCAACTGGCGCACTTTGCGTGTGTAGGCAAACTCGGTTAGTTGTTTTTGCATTCACAAAACAGAAACTGAAACAGGCAAAACTTAAGTGTCGGCACATGCGAGCATGCGTAATGCGCCAACAGCCACACGCAATTCAATTGTGTGTGTGTGTAGAGAGAGTTAAAGCTATTTAAGAGTCCAGTGAAAACATCTTTGTAGTCGTTAAATAAATAGTTGCCTATTTTGCTTTGTATTCAACAATTGCAAAGTATTCTTAGGGCTGCTTTATAAACCGAGCACGACTAGCTCGAACATAAAAATATATCACCCAAAGCTAGCTTGGGAAGTATCGAAAAGTAATTTGTGTAGAAATTTGGGCTAAATTTTAAAAAAGCTTTGAAGTCACTTGCTTTTTGTTGATATTGCAGAATTTGTTAATTAAAAATGTTCCTTGAAACTATGTAATATTACGAATCGAACTTAAAATTTGTTGTTTTCTCTAATTAAACGTTAGCATGATAACGTAACGTAAACTACGTGAGAACTTAACCTAAACCATGAATCTAAACTATGAAGCAAGCTTTAAAATTATACAGTTTTTATTGATATTACAAGAAATGTTAGTTATGCATACATTCTTCATCAAACTGACACAAATAATTCAAATGTAATAATGTAGTTTCTTCTAAATAAACCCCACTATGACAAACAAACCAAACTTTTAGCAGGCTTCGTAATAATAATGTTATTATTGATATAACAAGATCAAACCAATATAACTGCAAACCAATATAACTAATATTCAATTGTATAATCAAACTTCGAGTATGCCAATAGTTGAGCAGAGCCTAATTACCTAACATATTTCGACTCGTTCTATAGAGTATGCCAATAGTTGAGCAGAGCCAGTTTATTGCCTGCTAATTTGCTTACAGCTGCTGTGCTGCCATAGCTAGAGAATCGGCGCATGACTGTCATGCCAAAATAGCGAATCCGTATCCAAAAATAAGTGTGTGTTTTTTGAGCGATTTTTGATTGTTTGACGGGGTATGAATGATGTCATGATGTGGTGGATAAGCTCGAAAAACTTATTGCAAACTACGTCAGGAGCCTCTTGCGCACAAAGTGGCAAATGCATTTTTGCCATATCGACAATGTTGCAGTTGTTGCTTGTTGTTTGTGAATTGTTTGTTGCTTTGTTTTTCCATCTGGTTTAATTGTGCGGAAAATGGCTGAGACGAGTGTGTGCGAGCGTGTGTTAGTGGCTGGCGCTGTGACATTTACCTTAACCCTGAGTGGAATCAATCAAGCCTGACTGTGCTCAGAGATCGTTGCGTAGATCTTTGATCACTTTGAGCAGGAACAGTTGCTCCTCCAACTGCTCTACACTTGAACGTGTGACACCCTTTTATATTAGCACAGATCTGTTTGCGGGGGCAATACGACAGGGGCAGCTTAAGTGACATTAGCCCACGCCCCCCTTCTACTCTGTCGTGACATCGTGTCAAGGTATGCGGCGGCCTAATTGATTTTCCATTGCAACATTGTAAGAGTGCAACGGGAACTTAACTTTCACTGAATGCGTCGTCGTCTATTTACAGAGGGCAGCAAAGCGGCCATTTCTCGCTAAGCCAAGCTAAGTCAAGCCGAAGTTGGCGTAGGCAGCAAATTCCGGAAACTACAAACACGGTGGCTACAGAATGCACAGTGCGGGACAGTTTACTAGATACACTGTGGCATTGTATTTAAATTAGAGAATAATATTAGAAAGAGTTCTCATACTAATGGTATGCAGATGTAATTTTTCTATTCCTGTGGGTAACTTTTGAAATGATATGTATATTTATTATATCTGACTGTATTTATAGATTTATTGCGTATAAATTAAACGTTTATTTATCTGTTTATCGACCCATTTATCGACCTATCTGTCTGTAGAGCTTTTTCCACCTATTTATTGAGTTATCTTGATAGATATATGGTGTCTGTAACTGTACAGCACACAATCGACCTATCTAAGAGTACTTACGGCATCTTTAGACCTGTCTGTCGACCTATATGTATCTTAACCCAACTACATACATACATATTTGTGATCCATTTATCGACCTAACTGTCTACCGACCTATCTATAATATTTGTAGACATTTCTGTAGAGCATACTAAACTCCTATCTATGGACCTATCTCTCTTTATACCTAAAAACCCATACAACTAGATTTATGGTATCTCTAAACCTTTCCAGTGATCACACTAGCGACCTATATGCAGACTACACTAGCCAACTATCTGTAGACCATATTATCGACCTATCTGTAGACCTATTATTCCCTCTATCTATCAACCTATCTCTTCATCGTGTGAGTCTATCTATTTGTCTGCATCTGCTACTTATAATGTTACTTTCGCGACGCAGATAATGACAAATGCCTGAACTAAATCATTTGATAGCGTGTGTGTCTGTTCGCATTAAAGTTGCAATCATAAATTTTGCTTTAAGCCTTACAGCTCTTGGCTCAAAATGCTCTTATGACCATAACAGAGGCGGCACTGCTGTTATTATTGTTGGAAGGCTAATGAAATGCAACGTAGAGTGTGATTTGCGTCAGAGCCCAAACTGGGACTGTGACTTGGAGGGGGAAACACAGAGAGAGAGAGAGACTTGAAATGAGTCAGAGGGTGGAGAGTGGTGTAGAGAAGGGGGGGTGCAGTTACGTGGAGCCGGCAGCAGCAGCTACGTGCGGCGTGGTTGGTACCAGCTTGCGAGGAATGTGGACGTGGCCAGCGGCTGTGTTGGCTTTGGCTCTGACTGCAGCTCCGACTGTGTTTGTGGCTGTGTCTCTGGCTTTGGGCCTGGTTCTGTATCTGTCTGCGTTTGCAATTGCGACTGCGGCGCACGCCTGCGCTTCAGGGGCTACACACGGAGTGACATTTAAGATTCCATTTTCTGCACTTAATTAATTCAGAGATCGAGACGAATTTCTGTTCGGCATTCAACTTCGCAGCATGCCAATGCTAATGCCAGTCTATATGGGCAGGGTCTCTTTTACTGTCTCTCTCTCTCTCTGTCTCTCTATCTCCCTCTCAGTCTGCCTCTCAGTCTCTCCTTCTTGCGTCACGCCTTTAAGAAAATCGCAACATTGAAATTCACAGTTAATGACTGCAATTTGACAGCGCAAAAGTTAATGCCACTCAATCGGAATAATATTATAAATATGCACACGGCGGGCACACTATATATACTTATGAATATATATGTATATACATATATGTATATATAACTGAAAGGTATTCGCTTTCGGCATGTCTGCCATAAATACCCGAGTGCAATGCGCCAGCATTAGCACGTTGACAGTTTCATGAACTCCGGCAAAGCCCGCACACAATCTCTCGTGGCAACTACGTGCTGACAGGCCAATCGATAGTCCCACAGGCAACTGTCAACAGACACCTGCCTGACTGCCTGCCTGCCTGCCACTCCCCCCTGGCATAGACAAAGGCAAAGGCATGAGGTGCAAAGTTGAACAATGGAACAAAAGTCACACTTCACTGTGGAAATGTTTAGTTGCCTCCGACAATAACCCAACTTGAACTACGCCTAGTTCGACATAGTGCGACACATGTTCAGTCTCTTGCTCGGGGGCAAAGTTCTGCGCGAATGCCAAGTTGTGTCTTCAAGTTCGCGCTAATGAACCGATCGAGCTGAGAACCGGAGCCGGTTTACTGAGAGTACCTTAATTTATGCGCTGCGCTTCCTGCCGATAACAACTATATATACGATATATACGATATACATATGCATATGGCTATAATTAAAACAAAAGCACCATCTTGCGTGTGCTTTATATGGATCAAGCATTATCTCGGGCGGACACAAGGAAGTCGTAAGGAAGAGCACAGAACATAACATTAAAAACACCTGAGGTAGAGAGGAGAGAGAACCCGTTTCAGCTTCGATAACAGCACAGATAATGCACTCTATCTGCAGAAAGTGCTGCACAATCGAAATTATAAGCCCGATTGATCACAGCTCACTCAACTTGATTCGACTTGACTTGACTTGAGTCTACTCAAGTGAAGCGAACCAAAGCGAACCGAACCATCTATCGTTCACCATCGAGCGATGGTCTGCCAGTTGGGGATCATTCAACGATAAGCAAAGCCCGCTCTGTTGACAGCTGCCAGTTGAGGGACTTACAGACATGCTATATATACCTATATACACATACATACTCATATATATATCTTCTCTGTATATCAATGTACTCGTATTCGTCTGTGCGAACAATGATTTGTCAGCAAAAACAATGATACCACAAGGAATACGCAATCCCCAGGGCTTACGTACCCAAACAAAGGCTGTGCAGGTTTTATATATACAAGACATATACAATACATATACATATATATATATATATGTATATATGTTATATTTGCTTGTCTATATTTGTATACGTATTGCATTAGCACAATAAATCGTATGTGCATTTGCAATTCTTTGTTCTAGTTCAAGAACTGTTTCATTTCAAATGGAATTTGATATTTATAAAAACGAAAAGGGAATTGAGGTTTACTTTCCTAATGTTCTTATATAATATGTTCTTTCTTATTGATATTTATAAATACGAAAAGAGGATTGAGGTTTACTTTTCTTTTGTTCTTATATGTACTTTCTTATGGTATTTGTAAAGTAACCACACAATCTATTCTAGTTAGATTTATAACAAGCTCTGAACTTCAGCTTGAACTCAAACTCTGTATTAAAATTTTGGCAATAAATTATAAATTGTCTATATAAAAGCAAGTTAATGACATGCGTTATCAGTGCCGTAAACAAGCACGTGTTAGTATTATTATTATTATTATTATTATTATAATTATTATCAAGTCATCTTCTTCATTAGCTTTGCTTAGCACTTTTCGAGCCGTTTCAAAGAAATACGATTTCGAAGTGACACTTTATGACGCTCGAATTTGAATTTGGCACATGACTGCTAACCAAGGGGAACTTCATTATTGGCAGCTTCATTATCATTTTCATTATATGATGTACATAAATGTCTTCATCATAGTTCAACCTGAAAATGCCTTCATATTATTTGGACACTCTGAACTGCTGCAAAGTAAACTGAAATTGTTTTTACCAAGAATCTTGAAACTCGAAACAAATGTTCTGTCTCTCTCTCGCTTGCTTCCTCGCTCATTCTCCCTCTCTCTCTCTCTCTCTGTCTCTCTTCCTCTCATTCACCCTCTCTCTGTGCAAGTCGAGGTCCGAGTTCGACTTCTGGGGTCTGTGACGTTTTCGTTTCGACAGCAGCTGCTCCAAAGTCGCAATTTGCGGCCAAAAACCAGTCTGGTCATCTCTCTCTTCAAGCCGCTTCCCCCTCCACAAGTGTGTGTGTCCGTGTGTGTGCGCTCATGTGTGTGGTCAAATGTCGGCATGTTTTTTATGTGCACGCCTTGAGCAATTTTTCCATTGTACACATCGTTTTACGCTCCTGCAACTCGGGTAGAAAAAACAAAAGCATCTTTCAGCTTGAAACTTAACGTTGCAGAAATTATGAGCAGCAGTCGCCTGATGGCAGCAGTGTACACATGTGTGTGTACATATATATACATATAGCATGTCTGTATATAGTAAACGTATTGCAATTATCACGCTAGGAAACCAGATTCAGCGAGCAAAGCTAATAAAGATTGCGGAGATCCCAAGCTCAAGTTTGAACTAGACTCCGACAACGAGAGTCGTGCTTGATATCAGATTATATAGTAATATACAATATATATACACATACACATACACATCTACATATGTTGCCTCTACTGCTAATGAACTGTCAATAAAACGAGATTAAGCCGTGATCAAGGTGCGCCAAAAGTAAAAAAAAAACCAGAAATCTAAACGCGTAGAAAACAAAGCCATGACTGAGAACTCTCGTGCCGTCTCCCGTCTCTCGCTCTCTCTCTCTCCCTCTGTGTATCCCTGAGATACATTTATGCGGGCGTATCTTACAGCACGGAAACACTTCCGTTGCAGTTTTTTTTTTCTTTGCAAGTTATTAAAGGAACAGGCGCATTTTGAGCTGCTACCTGCTGTAAGGTGACTCCATTCACATTTCACTTCCTGCTTGAGAAATCGATGTTGTCTCGGCTATTTTTACAGAGACAACTCAATTGACAGCTCACCCACGCTACCAGCTGTGTATGCGTGAGTGTGTGTGTGTGCGTGAGTGTATTTCAGTTGAATTTACGGGTTCATTTGCCAAAAACGAACGATATGTGAAATCTTAAGCCAAAGTCAAGGCGAAACTACCTGAGCCATCCCCGAGGCGACCTTGCAAACACGATCGATCGTAGCCAAGAATGTCGGCCTGGCTGACAGTGTGTGTATATTAGAAAACTGTTAGCAAGTCTGCTTTAAAACGATACAACAGATAGCAAAGAGAGTGAAGAACACACCCAGTTTTTCCCAGTGTTGTCAACCGACTGCGCCTTCAAATTATTTTGATAACTTTCATGGGGGGCAGCACAGACCCAGCTGCCACAGCTCCACATGCAGTCGTCGATGTTGTTGTTGTTGTTGTTCTTGTGTGTAACATGAAACTCTTTCACTGCTGACAGGAGAGGGGAAAAGGGGAAGATGGGGGACGCCCTCGACTGCGGGTAACCACATGGGAAAAGTATATTTTTTTTGTGAGCTGAGAATCTGCGTCTGATAAAATAACTTTGTAAATAATAATAATAAATAACGAAATTCGAAATTCGATTTGCCTAGCATGCAACAAAACGTGATTTTGTCTTCACTTTCGAGACACTCGATACCTTTCACGATCTCTTCCGGGGCAAAGCTATATCAGATGAACTTCTAACCTGTATCGAACTGTCTGTACAGCTTTGTCGCTCTGTCAATTCCCTAATTTATGAGGCTGCTCAGTCACACCTTAAATGTGCCACGAAGTTATTACAAATATACCATAAAATTAATATTAATGCCTGCATCAAAATGTCGATAAACTTAAATAAATGTCGATATACTATAAATAAATGTCATCAATACGAACTCTCTTTCGAACTCACTGTGAATAGGTCGAAATAGGTCGAAATAGATAATCTAACTAAGGTATTTTCTGTGTAGTTTATTGGCCGCCTAGATCCTAGCCTTTTGACTATTTTTTGTGGGGCTATGTTAAATCTAGTATCTATATAGACAAGCCCGCTTCAATTGACGCATTGAACAACAATATTTCGGCATTTATTCGTGAGAGATACCGCCCGTAATGTTGGAAAGAGTATTCCAAAATTTGACTAAGACCATTTGAGGTGCAATCACTGTCATCATTTGCATAAAAGAATCTTGAAACATTCAAATAATATGCAGCGTACTATAGATTCAAATAAAGAATCTTTGAATTTCATGTGATTTTTTATGAAAAACTTTCCTATAGCTCTTAAAAAATCACCCTTTATAAGCAACTTTAATAGGCAATAGGGAAATGTAAAGTCTGTTTGAATAGGTCGCTTGTCTAGACAAGAAAAGTAAGGTCGTCCTGTAGTAGACAATAGCTTTTGTATAATAATGATTATAAACAATATACAAACTAGATAAAAGTATATGGCAAAGGTTGTAGTGCTTGTATATAGAACTTGTTCAGATCAATAATGATTATAAGCAATAAACAAGCACGAGAAAGTATATGGCAAAGGTTGTTAGATCGGAAATACTTGAAGCTGAAATGTGGAAATACTTGATCTATATTTAATGTAAATCACAGAACGAATATCAAGAGATTTACATATACTTATATACCTATCTGTAGGTATTCCAGTTGCTCTAGTCGAGTTTGTTTGTTTGGCTGTGGGGGAATTTCAACTCGTATCGTTATTGGCTAATTAAATGCGCAACACAGAAAAGCACTCGGATCTATTTGATCGTATAATCTAACTATATTAGCTCGAGACTGGAAAGTAAACAAAAATACAATGCGAGTAAACAGAGAAGTGCGAAAGCAAGGCAGAGAGGGGCGTAGTAAGAGGGGAGAGGGGCACTTTAGGACAGGTGACTGTCTCGGATGCTGCGCAGCTTATGCGAAGTTGTAGCTATGATGAATTGTTTGACTCATGATTTCCGACTGTGCAAAGTGATTTGCATACAGGTACAAGTATGGCCAGTGCCAGGCCCGGTCAGACTGAGACTCAGGCCAGGCCAGGCCAGGCTAGGCCCGTATACCGGTTTTATTTTCTAAACTTGAACGCGTCGTTGTCCATTGCAATGGCAAATGGAATTAATTATGGTATCGTGTCGACGTGTTTGGCTCCTCTGTGATCGCCAGCAGCGCCTCCTCATGCTCCAACTCATTCTCCTCCTCCTTCTCCTCCTTCTCCTTGGCGACAATGTGAGGCGGCACAGTGGGAGGTGTCGCAGCGCCAGCTCTGAATGCAGCTTCGTGACGACGACGTAGACCTAAAAACCTAAACACGTTTTGTAGCGCAGGGGAAATCTCCTCTGTCAGCAGCTTTGTATCTGTAACTGCAGCCTTAACTGTTGTCTGTGTGTGTGTGAGTGCGCTGTCAGCCATTCAAGTCGACACCCACGCGAATTGCGGCAAACAAACCGGGCTAAAAGCTGCAGCAATCTCATGGATACACGATACGTATCTAAAGAAAGAGAGAGAGAGACAGAGAGAGAGAGAGAGAGAGATACAACTGCAAGTCGTCTGTATGTGTGTGTGTGTATGTCTAATTAAACGACTCGCATAGACCCGTTTTGTGCATTATCACTCGATATGGTCATACATTATAGATAAATGTCATTTCCAGAGTCCCCCCTTGCAGTGCCCCCTTTAGATTCCCCTACCTGTCTACACTCCCACAATTGTTCGATTTGTTTACTGCGCATTTGCATTTGTCGCTTGCCCCACTGTGCACACTGCCACACTGGCAAATCAACTGGGATTACATATATATACAATATATATTTCTATATATATATTTGTTTATTTTTCATTTAATTATTTTGCGTTGTCGAAATTAAAGCAAAGCAAAGCAGAGGCAAGTTCCTCAGGGAATTGCGATCGAATTGCATTGAAAACACGATTTGACTATACGTTTGAATACACTCACATGGCTACTCATGAATAGTACGTCATTTCGTTGAATATTTATGCATATTTATTCATTTGTTTATGGTTATCGCCACGACTGCGTGCCAGGCGCCCTGCTGCCAAACGAAAGACACCCGTTGAACGAGTCGACAATCTTCGTTCGACCTATACGGACGATCGCCGGCCTTAGCCTTATAACTTATCAATTAGAAACTGTCGAGTGCGGCAGGGTAAACAGGAAATTGACAAACAAAGCGATCCATCTAGTTGCTTATATAAAACCTGTTCAAATAAAAAGTATAAAATAAATAATAATACTAAATACTTAATGTACAAAGTATAAAATAAATAATAATACTAAATACTTAATGTAATAAATGCACTTTGAGGGCTAATAGTTTTAAGTATTTGTTGAATTAATTATAGAAAGGGGGGGAAGAAGAACTGTAGAACTTCTGTTTTAAGTGCACTTACTATACAATATATCATACAGAGTCGATAAAAGCGCTTATCTATCTCTGGTTTGTTGTGGTTTTTCACATTCGAATGAAATTTCGTCACATTTGTTAAAGGAAAGTAACTGTTTGCCAATCTAACTAAATGTTAATGCAAACTGTGACTAATCATTGCCAAAATACACGAGGACTCATGCGTGTTGTTTCATGACTGATAAGCAAACAGGAAACCTGAAACAAAAACAATCGTAGGTAACACAAAAATCCCCTGTCTATTTGGCAGCCCTAACAGGATTTTGTTGTACTCGTCGTCGTCAGGTTTGTATTCATGCCATGATGTCAACTCGTTTGCAACGTGGGGCGCTAATTGGGCGCATCAACAGAGAGAGAGAGGCAGAGAGAGGGTGAAAATAAATCACATATTTATACTAGACAATACCTTACCATATATTGGCTTGTCTTGAGTATCTACTACGCTAGAGTGGAATACACGTCGTCGAGTGTGGACCGTAGGCTGTGATCTTCATATAAAAGTATTTTCAATACGCTCTGGAAACGAGCATGAAAAAGTATTCAGTATTCAGGTATTCAGACTGGTTCGTTCAGCTTGATTAAATAAACGTTTTCCCGCTTATCGCAACCAACGCAGCGCGCATATGTAGATAAGATAAGCGTGAACTGATACTCTTCTTGGTATCGAATTGAATAGTTTCATAAGTATTCCCAAACGGGAATGGGAACAGTTACCATTCGTTGATTCACAAAGTGAAAGAAGGCTACACTCCTTTGTAGATCTCATTCTAATGATTCTCCTATTCAATTCGAACATTTCAGTATACAAAGCATAAGCATGGGACGCCAGCGAAGTCTGGTCTTGTTGCTGTTGATCTGCCTGAGTGCGCTGCAGCTGATCCACTCCAGCCAAGCCAAGACATACGATGTATTGAACAAGGAAGAGTTGAGCAATGAGCTCTTCTCTGAGGAGGAGCTGGATGTGAAGAAGGCGGGTCTGAAGATCTCCACGCCTAAGGTAAAGGTGCCACTGGATACAACCACAAACAGTGCGGTAAAGAAGCCAGAATCCTCAAGTCAAGCTGTGAGCGATGAGACAATTATGGATCTGTACGAGGCTTCCAAGCACAATATTAAACTAGCCGATGATCCACGCTTCAACAAGATGCTGCCCGATCGTCTCAAGACGGAGAATAAGACAATCATCAGCAACGGCAGCAGCAGCAGCAAGAACAGTACCGAGGAGAACTTTGAATATGACGAAGATGATTATGATTACGATCCAGAGAACTACGATAGCTCCGACATTGAGAAGGATGATGAGGATGATGATGATGTCAAGGAGACGACCACTGTGCGATCCAAGAAGGCTAAGTCCGTCAAGAAGACAAACCCCAAGCTGAAGCCCATCGAAGAGAGCACTAGTGCCAAGCCTGCGGTAAGTGGAGAAACCTTTTAAAGTATTCCATTTGTGAGCTAATCTTCTATTTGACTAACAGCCCAAGATCAACAAGGACAACATCGAAGCGGATGTCAAGGAGAATAACATTGATAGCGACTCAACTTACGAGGAGTACGACGATGAAGACGACGATGAAGATGAAGATGCTGACGATGAAGATGAAGAGTAAGTTGAGAGTCTCTTTCTTTAGTCAGCACTGATGAGCAAGGTCTTCCGTCTTTTATGAAGTATGCAAACAAACTAAGGTCTACTGATAAAACTTGACACTGCATGTTTGTACTTGATAAGTGAGACTAACAACAGTGGGGATACACTATAACGAAGCTACAGCTCTACTTAGCTACTTCAAGCACCCTCCTATTCTTCATTTCTGTCAAAGGTTTCTCAGCATCAGTGGGAGATTCATTTACTTAAACATGAAAAATACCTTAAGTCTCATCCAGTTTTGTCGAATTACTTTGTGGTTTCAGTGAGGATGATGATGGTGAAGCGCCCGCAGTGACAGATGATGAGCAGGTTGTGTTCAGTGAGAATGTGCCCTGTCCCAGATACTGTATCTGCTCGCGAAACATCAACAGTTACCTGGTGGCCACGTGCAGCAGACTGGACCCTGGCACACAGAAGTTTGGCTCTGACATAACGGATCTGGTGGTGACCAATGTCGGTCCCAAGTACCCCATACTGCTGGGCCCCAAGTTCTTTGAGCAGCTGGGCCTGAAGTATGTGTCCTCGATTAAGATTGCCAACTGCACCATTGAGTACATACACGCGGAGGCCTTCCTCGGCCTGGAAGAGCTCTATGCCGTGAACATGACCGATGTGGGTCTGGCCCTCCTCAACCCCGACACCTTTGTCAGCAACAAGAAGCTTCGCATGCTCACCATCTCCGGCAACGATCTGAGTGTCATGTCCACATTGCACTATCTGCTCAAGGTTGGTTATTGAATAGGGGAAACTGCTACATGGCATTCATACTCATCCTTGTTCTCTTCGCTCTTTTGCAGTCCTCTACCATTGAGGAGTTGGACTTTTCGCGCAACAATCTGATGGAACTGAATCCCACCGCCTTCTCGCAGCTGAAGAACATTATTTACATCAATCTGTCGAAGAACAATCTGCAGAAATTGCCCGAGAAGGTGTTCTCAAGTGTCGGCACCATCGAGGAGTTGGATCTGTCCTACAACTCGCTGTCGGAGCTGCCAGCGATGATCTTCAACGGCACCGCGCTGTCGATCCTTCATCTGAAGTACAACACCTTCACCGGCGACCTGCACTTTGGCATCAAGGATCTGCAGCAGCTGGACCTGAGCTACAACTCCATTACCCATGTGCATCACAGCATGTTCGACAGGATGCCCGGTCTGACGAATCTGAACCTCAAGGGCAATGGCATCACCAAGATTCAAGCTGATTCTATGCTCATGCTCAAGAGTCTGCGTCACATTGATCTGTCCTTCAACGAACTGGATCAGGTGTCGAGCATGCTGTTCTTTAAGAACTCCGACCTGGATGTCATTCGTCTGAATGACAATCCTCGCTTGAGCCAGTTGCCCACAGATGGTTTCCTCAACTCCAATGGCATCTTCACAGTCTACTACTTGGATATCTCGAACTGTGCTGTTGGTGCTCTGGGCCACAAGACCTTCTCCACGATGCCGCACCTGACAACCCTCAAGCTGGCCTGGAACAATATTAACAACTTGCCACGCGAGACTTTCGCCAATCTGACCAAGCTGATCGATTTGGATCTGAGCAACAATCTGATTGTCAAACTGGATGATCTCATTTTCGAGAAGAACGATGAGCTGACCAAGCTTAACTTGGCTGGCAACCCAATCACACGTCTCTCGGTGCGTCTCTTTGCCCCACTCCATCAGCTGCGATCCTTGGACGTCAATGACTGCGAACTGACTTCGTTGTTGGTGGACAAACAGCTCGGCAAGGACACCAAGTTCTTTGATACTCTGCGTAGCTTCAATGCCTCGGGTAATCGCATCAAGCGCATCTCCACGGACGATGTCAAGCGTTTCAAGAACCTGCGCTCTCTGGACATCACAAACAATCCGCTGAAGTGCGACGACGCCTTCCAGCAGTTCATTGCCTACGTGTCGGTGGAGACGCATACAATGCCCAAGAAGATGCCTGTGTTGGCCAATCTGGAGGATGATGCATCGATTATTGAGATCATGAGCCAAGCGGGCTGGACTCAGCTGGCCGAGGAGGTGTGCAAGCACAATACCACCAGCAGCGAGGAGGATGCCGAGCTGGAGAAGCGCCTTGAGGAGGGCGAGCAGAAGCTGGACGAGGATGAGAAGGTACTGAGCATGCTGAACAAGAGTGTGCTGGACAAGAACAAGTTGAGCAACATGCAGAAGATCCTCAAGGGATCGCCAGATGCTGACAAGGATGTCAGTGCCGAGGAGAACATCAACAATGGTGGCGAGGACAAGGAGGAGGAGGACGAGGAGGATAGCGACGAGGATGACGACAGTGATGACTACGAGTACGCAAGCGACAGCGATGAGGATGAAGATGAGAAGACAGCAAGTGAAAAGAAGAAGCAGCAGGATAAATCAATCAAGAAATTCATTGAGGGCGAACTGGAGAAGATCAAGAACGAAGGCATCAAGGCTGAGGAAGTCGAACTGTCCAAGGAGACCAAGGATAAGTTCTTGTTAGGTGAGTCCAACTTAAGAATACTTCAATTCTGTCACAGTTGTTCTAATTCTCTTCTGTGCTTGCAGACAAACTCGGCTCAAATAGCGAAGAGTTGAACAGCAACGAGGAGGAGGAGGAGGAGATTATCATTCAACGCGGTCGCATCTACTACGAGAACTACAACTACATCATTCCCGGCGTGATTGTCGTCTGCTGCCTGGTGGTCATTCTGCTGGGACTTGCCCAGATGATTGCCATGATTCTGCGCAAGCGCGGCGAACGCTATCGCATGGCAATTCTGGCCTCGAAGAACTCCTTTGTGTACCAGAAGCTCAGCGAGGACATTGTCAAGCCAGCTGCCAGCAAGGAACCAAAACAACCAAAGGTGCACCGATACGCGCCGATCAATCAGGTCTAAGTCCATAACGCCCCCCCGCCCTGCGCTGTTTTTTTAATTTATAAGTTAACTCTTAATGGAAATGAAACAAAATTGAGAAAAAAAACCATTAAATAATCAAGAGAGAGAGAGAGAGAGAGAGAGAGGGAGAGAGCTGGAGAATGTCCTGCAATACCCAACTCAAGTCAGATTTAAACGCGTGTCACAGCAGAGAGTCCATTGGCGAAGGAGGAAAGCGTGAAAAAGTATTAGTGAAAACGGAATCAAAACACTGAGAAACATACTTAACATACATAATACTATATTATACACTTACATACATACAAAAAAATAGCAAATAGTTGTTGTTGTACTTAATACGGTTGCAGCCGGCATCAAGCAAGAGTAGAGGCAGAGGCAGACATCGAGATCGATATCGATCGATAACAATTAGCAACCGTTTAGCGAGCAAAACGGATCTAGCACTGATTGCATCGCCATCAAATTTCTCTATCGTTAAATAAATATATCATAAAGACAGGACTTTAATGATTTAGTGCCATTCTGCGGAAATTCAAATCAAATTATAAAGACATAAAGAATATTCTTTACAAAAACAAAAGCTACAACAAAAACGATTGAGAAATGGTTGGACAGACACGCATCTGCAGCTGTAAATCTGAAATCCTGTCAGAATCCTTAAATAATACAAGTTTCGATTTAAAATCTGGGGCAAATGGAGAGTCGCAGGCAAGAAGACGCATTTTGATAACTACGTTAAGTCTTTTTTAATACCCTTTTATCGTCTATTTTTGCAAATTTCATCGAGTAAAAAATGTTGAAACATATAAACAAAAATTCTGAATTCAATAAATTATTTTAACCAAAATCGAGTACATAATCTTTATGTAAACTAAGTAATACACTACATATACATATTTACACATTTGCATATGTCTTAAATACAATAAAATATACTTATTTATGAATTGGCCTTCGGTAAATTGGGTAATTTGATATAGTACTTACGATTCGTTGCTAATAAATTCACTTTTTTCGAAACACAAAAATCAAGTCTCTAAATTTTCAAGAGCACAAGAAAGAGAAATAGAATTAAAGTAAAAGAGAGCAGACAAGAGGTGATGCAGAGCTGTTATTGCTGATCGTTAACAGAGCTATGTTAAGTACCATATGCAGAAAACTGCTTGAACTGCAAGAGCAATAATAAGAGAAAGAGAATTAAAGTAGAGAGAGAGCAGGAAAGAAGTGCTGCCCAGCTTCTTCCGCTGTTATTGCTCGATGGTTAACAGAGCTATGTTAAGTACCATATGCAGTTAACTGCTTGAACTGCAGTGCAATCCCATGCAGTGCTGCCAATTTAGCTTTTTTTTCACCAGATCTATAGCGTTGTAATTGATAAATGCGGCTAGCGGGAATTGTAGCTATTTTTAAAGAAAAATTGACGTATTTTAGCATTTTAAAACTATCAGCTAACTTTAAGTATTTCCATTTAAATGAGTATAGTTTTGCTGTTTTAAAAGAGTTGTTTATTTTGTAAATGGTATGTGATCCTCGGATCTGTTTGATTGCATGCGAAACTGGCGAAATATATAGTAGTTGTATATAATTATTAAGAACTAGAGATGTTGCATTATCAGATAAGTACATGCTGAGATTCGTTCATACGCTCTATAGAGAGAGAGAGAGAGGAAGAGATAGAGGGGGGAGCGTATGAATTACATTTGAAGATAGAAACATTTTGAGCAGTGATTGAGTTGGGGGCTTCGAGACAAAGATCATTCTATCCACTAGAATATATAAATGTAATATCTGAAGGGAACTTTATAAATGCTTAGAATACAGTTACGTAAACGTAAAAGAAGATAAGGCCAAACGGTTTGTTTGAAACAGGCACATGGTTTGAGTGTCTATGTATCTTTTTGATCATATGGATGATGAGCATCCCCTCATAGTTTGATTCCCTTGAGTTTAACGGCTGTTGTGTGCAGATCCCATTCCTGTTGCTGCAATGCCTCGAATGCAGCTGACAGGCTGAGATCCTCCTCGGCCAGCAGATTCTGCAGTTTAATCAGCTTGATGGACTTGTGCACGTCCCAGTTAATGAACTCCAGGGCTCCCAGGCAACGTGTGGGAGTACTCTGTGAACGGAGAGAGGAGTGTAGATTAGTGAGAAGTCAATTTTCATATTCCTATCTCGACTTACATCCTTGCCCAGCACTTTGACCATGATGCGCACTTCATCCGAGTCGACGCCTCGCTCGCAGCCACGCGGCTTCTTGTCGGAGAACTCCAGCAGATCCTCACAGCTTACCGAATTCGAATCGGCCAGTCGTGCCGCAGTTGCTGCAAAGTATTCGGCTTCAGTTTGCGGTTTGGGTTGAGGCGATGTTGCTGGTGCGGCGCCTGCATTCGTTTCGTTGCCATTAACCGAGCTGCGATTCATGGCCAGATTGACAGAGGCGCGCACCTTCTTGAAGAGCGCATTGCCTGCCAATTCATTGTCCGCACTGCCAATGCGTCGCGCACTTGTTGCCTCCGATGTTTCAGGCGCATCTGTTGCTGGTGTTGCTGCTGTTGTTGTTTCTGCTGCCGTCGCTGCTGCTGCTGCTGCCATTGCTGAAGCAGCTGTCGGTGCCATCTCCTGAGGCACTGCAATGGAGTCCAGTGTAGTTGAGCTGCTGCTGGAAGCCAATGGCTTGTCCAAATTGCGTAGTTCATCATCGTTGACATAGAGACCAGAGATCTGTGTGGCTTCAAATCCCACATCCTTGGCCTTGTTGTAGTGCTCCTTCTGTATGGAGAAGTTGTAGAAGCCGTCGGTCACATCGGGTGACTGCAGTACACCATCCTTGCTCATGTCCGCCTCCAAGATGGACTCAAATTGCAGCGAGGCGCTGTCCGTCAGTCCAGCTGCATCGGCTGGGGCAAGTTTCTCCAGATTCTGGTAAGTATGCGATGCCTTCTCACCCACCACAGCTGGCATATTCTCATATTCCCTGGCCTCATGCCGTCGGCACACGCTGTTGGAGCGCACGGCAGCCACCACCTCAATGGAACGCGTGGCCTGCTGTCGCTGCTGTGATTGTTGCTGCTGCTGCTCCGGATTCCTGCTGTGTTCATCTCCGCAATCTGTCAACTTGCTGAGTGTGCGCTGCAGACCGTTGGCTGGTATAATGAGAGGATACTTGCGCACATGCCGAACCGTGCTGGTCTTCACCTGCTTCTTGCCCTCGCGCGACGGCAGCGGCAAAGGATTCGCATCCTGCTGTTGTGGCTCTGGAAACTTGTAGCTGCCGTGGATCATGTAGCTGGGACTCTCACAGGATTCATTATTGGGGCCCATAGAGTTGCGATTCTCGTCACTTAGCTGCTGCTGCTGCTGCTGTTGTTCTACGCTGGCCTTTTCAGCTCGTCGCTGTACACGCTGTGCAGCTCCACGTGTGGGCAGGGTCATAGGTCGCGCAGGCTGTTGCTGTGCTGCTGCTGATGGTGCCATGGCGGCTGCTGGCTGTGGCTCTGCGGCAGCTGCAGCTGTTGTCGGTATACTTCCTGGATGACTCAACTGGCTGCCCAAGCGACGTGGCAGAGTCTTGGCATTCATCATGTCGAACTCATCTGTGTCCATGTAGCGCAGCAGAGTTGCCGCTGGACTGGGACCACCAATGTCCAGCATGGCCTTCCTCTCAATCAGACTGTTGTATGCCTCGCGTCCCTCTTCGCCAATGAGCGACTGCAGGCAAAGAAAGAAGGGAAACAAACATAAGGAAATAATGCAAATAAAACAAAGTAAATGAAGGGAGTAAAGGGCAGATAACTCTGTAGAGATATATACAGGATATATGCATATATAACTGAAGTATCTCATGTTGTTTTCATGTTTTGTTTTCTTTATTGAATCCCTTTAAATATACACAACGTTTTTGATTACCAATTGGTTTTTGTTTGGTTCTTAGAATGCAAACTTTGTATAATACTTGGAAAAAATGTCTTTAGTTCTTTAGTTTTTTAGATTTAGTTTTAGTTTAGGTTTAATTGTAAGTTTTAGTTAAGTTTAGTTTGGTTTTGTTTTGGTTTGTGAAACGCTTCGAACGCATATTTTAGAATATCAATTTGTAGTGAAATTTTTTCAAAGAGTTCTTCTTTTGTTTTCATCTTCATTAATATAGATATGAGAGTTATATATGAACTTTTAATTATAATATTACGAGTATTCGCATGTATATAAACTTTGTATATAATTCTTTCTTTTGCTTATAGTTTGGTTATCATTATTAATAAATGCATAGAATGCGACAAATCTTTTGAATAAGAGTATTCATTAATATCCCATTGTGGAGCTCTCTATCAAAATGAAGAATGAATGCGTTGCTTAAAGATTTCTCATGCAATTCATTAACTTGTATATATCATTTATATATAACTAACTGCATTCTCCAACTCTTTACTTTCTCTCTGTGTTATTCAATATGTGTATATATAGATCATTTATATATAGTAAAAATGCAAGCGTAAAGGATATGGCACATAATACACACATTTGCATATGCACGAGAGTTTTCTTTATCAATCGATGCGGACATTTCTTCTTCTTATCTTTCTTTTCTTTTCTTCTGCAATGTTCTTGGCGATGAAGGATTGTCAACTTGTGTGTGTGTGTGTTTTATTGGTGTGTGTACTGCGATGACTGTCTGCTGTAGTTGTGTGTGTGTCTGTTTGTTTTTATATACCCTGTTATACCCTGTCCCGATGTACGATGAATTGTGATAATACTGTGATACTTTATTCCTAATCCGATCGACGGCGCCGTGACAACCAAGCTCTGTACTCTGTTCTTAAATGGATGATCATCTATATAGGAAATTTGAATTGGATTTATATTTGTGTTGCCAGCGACGCCGTTCTGCTTGTTGTTGTTGTTGTTGTTGGAAGCCTGTACGCATAGTTTGAGTTACTTTTCGAGTCTTTTCTTTTGTTTTCTTCATTTTTCTTTTGCTACTATTTATTAAATATTGCTTTAATGTTATTGAGCGGCTTTAGTTGATCTTCTGTATTGCATTATTGCTTATTGTAATTCATCAAATTCATCGCATAACTATCGTAACTACTATCGTGGAAGTGCAAATGTAGGAAGTACCTTGCAAAAGGAAGAATATCGTTATAGGAATATCAAATATATATAAGATTTGAAAGATCTATCAATGTTAGCCGATAGTACTGCCGATAGTTCTACTGTATATTAACCTGTATCCGTATCTGTAACTGTATCTGCTGCTGTAACCGTAACATGAGTACGTTTATTATTATCATCCGTTCTGAGAGGTCTTCCGTGTTTTCAAATAAGGCACGCTCTCAAAAATGCAAATCGAAAATATATATATATACCATATAGTTATATATCTATACGGAATACGGGGCTGAGAATACTTCTACAATTTACTCTTCGACACACCAGACACACCTCCACACCTGCACACACACACACACACTCCTCTGCAGTTGCTGGAAGGGGAATCCCTGCCTAATCCGAGAGCACATGTCCGAATAGTAAATTGAGAACATATTTCAGCATTTTCCTTAGTTATGGAGCCGGGCTGGGCGGAATACGCGGCGCAGTGAATTCACGCCGGAACTGAAACTCATCTCCGCTCTCCGTGCTCGAGGATGAGCTGCTGTCACTCGAGTCCCTGCGCACAGCACTTGCCACCAATGGCAGCTGTGGCTGTGCTGCCTGTGGCTGTGGCTGCTGTTGCTGCTGCTGTTGTTGCAACTGCCGCCAATGCATCTCGTGCTGCTTCACCGTCGACACATGTATCTTCTCGGGCCAATGAAATTCCGTTGGTCGCTGTGGCTTCTTCAGCTCATCCGGCGAGCTGCCCACAAAGTTAGTCGACGTGGGACTCTTGCCAGTCAATCGCCTTATATCAAACTCATGCAACGTGGCTCCGCTTACGGGCCGCGCCACTGGAGCCGAGGCAGTTCGATAGGTGGCCACTGCTGAGGAGGCAGCCGAAGAGGATCCCGAGCCGGAGCTAAGCTTGAGGGATTGTGTGGGCGCCAGCAGCGCATGCTGAGCCAGATGTGCCGTATTGTAATTGTTGCCTGGTCCACGACCGCCAAAGTCGTAAATGCGTTCATCGTAGTTGAACTGCTCGTAGCCAGAGCCAGCACCGGCGCCTGCTCGATGGTAGCTGCGTCTGTTGCCGCCACCTAGATTGTAGTGTGGAGCCGACTTGATGCTGGAATTGGAGCCATACAGCTGACGCTGAGAGATGATTGCCTCGCGCTCATCATGGCAGGCCGACTGTACCTGACGACTCAGTCCGGCGCGACGACGACGGCACAAGGAGTTGCTCGAGCTGGCTGCCACTCGAGCTCGTATATCGCACTCGGAACGCGCCAGACTCGGCTTGTTGTTGCTCTCCTCACCCCCACTGGAGGAGCTGCTCGAGTCCAGCGTCATGGGATTATAGCTAAGCCGGCGCAGTGTACGAGCGCGTATGGAACGAGGTTTATACGATGCACTGCGTCTTGGCAATGGCAACTGATGATGCTGCTGCTGCTGCTGTTGCTGTTGCAGCTGGTGGTGGTGCTGCAGCTGCTGCTGCTGTTGTTGTTGTTGTTGTTGGTGATGGTGCAACTCTGCTCGAAAGTGACGCTGCTCTGGAGAAATGGGCTGGAAGCTCTCATTGAACGAGGTGGAACGCTGGCGATAACTCTTGCTGGAGACAGCATAAACAGCGCTGCTGCTGCCCGCATTAAGGCAAGCAGACTTCACGGGCGAAGCGCTGGCAAGCATCTGCTTGGTGTGTCCATTGCCAAACCTCTCGTATCCAGCACTGCTCATGACCACGGGCGGTGCACTGTAGAGTGGCTCGCTCTTCATGGGAAAGTAGCTCTCCTGCGGGCTGTAGCTGCTCTTCTGGCTGCTGCGACGCGACAACGAGATGTTCGTGTCCCGCGAGGCGAAGCCCGTGTCCGGCGTGCTGCTGCGCTTGTCGTCGAGCAGCTTCTGCTCCGCCAGAGACTGAGACTGGCTGTGCAGCTGCGCCTGATTGTGCATATACTGCAGATGCTTGTCCAGGTGACTGGTGGCAGCATTGAAGTCGAACATGGTCTGCACTCCATTGCTGTAGCTATAGACGGCACTCTTGAGGCTGCCCGTGGCACTGCTGATCCCATCGTCGAGGGAGCCGCCCAGCAGCTGCGGCAGCTGATCGTTCAAGATGGTGTCATTGGAGTCACTCTTGTCCAGCTCCGTGTACGTGTGCATGAAGTCAAGATTCAATGCCTTCAAGGTGTTCTCAATATCCATGATATTATCATTGATGCTCTTTGGCTCCGCGTCCGCACTGCGCTCTCGGTTCAAGGGTCGACTGAGTATCTCGCGCGACTTCTCGAAGAGAAAGTCGGAGCTCTCCTTGTCGAAGATCGGTATGCGCAGCTCGGAGCTGTTCTTGATCTCGCTCAGTGAACGAAATCGCTGCTTGTTCATGTGTGGGAGGATAAACCAATAAACGAAAAACCAAAACGAAACGCAATGCAACGAAAAACGAATGAAAAGCAAAGGGAATGAAGAAGGGAAGCACAACGAGCGAGTGAAGAGTGAAGAGAGAAGAGAGAGAGAGAGAGAGCAAGATCTCGAGATTAGATTGATTGACGCCACTTGGAGTAACGTAACTAGCGATACATCAATAGATCCCTCGCTCTCTGACTATATACAGCTCATATATACATATATATATATGCCTATGCTCACCTGTATATCGGGTATGCTCTGCAGTTCCTCGGTGAAGTTCTTCTTCTTCGAAAAGGGCGAGGCATTCCCATGCGTGGGCGTTAGTCCTGAGCTGCCTGAGGCTCCTCCCGCAAGGCTGCTTGACTTATCCCCACCACCTCCGCTGCTCAGATGTGGAAACAGAAAGCTGAACTTGCGCTTGGGACTGTGCGTGGCTGGTGTATGGTCAGAGACCAAGTCAATCATGGACCTAGAGAGAGAGAGAGCAAGGGAAGAAGACTTTAATAGCAAATCTTCACTAGAAATATGCCACACTCACCTGGCGCTTATCTCATTGGCAATCTCAATAGCGTGTTCCAGTATTTTGCCATCCTTCACCGAGATGTTCTTCACTGTGCCCGTGTTCGACTTCTTCTTGGACAGCGTGGGCAGCAAGCCGTGTCCATGCCCGTGCTTGTTGCCATTGCTGTCGCCACTCTTGTGGCCGTATTTAGCTGACAACTCTGCGAACTCATTCTTGCTGTTCACACGATCAAAGTCTGGCGACTTGGGTTGGCTGCCAGAGGCGCCGCTGATGGAGCCAAACATTGAGTTAATTTCATCCAGAAGTGAAGGACCAAAGTCCAGTTTATCGCCGGTGATCTCATCGTCGGATATCTCATGATATTCGTGTGGATCATCGGTGGTATTGCGCGAACTGGCACGCCAATTGGGCTCTGAGTGCACACTCTTGCCGTCTGCCCCATAGTTATTGTTCTGCAGTGCATACGCCAACTGTGCCTCGTCCAGTTTGTGTGTGGCAAAGGGATTGGTGGAGCCGGCAAAGTCAAACGAGCTCTGCCCATTGCTGGCTATCAGTTTGGGCGTGTGCTCCGTGGAGGGAATAAACGTGGGATTCATTGAGGTGCCAGCACCCTCGGGAAAGTACCCGCTGGCTGTTTGCAGCGAGTCGGGGCTGGTGGGAGTCGGTGGCTGTAGCAGCGGCGTCTGTTCAATGTCCTCTGACGGCTTGTACGGCGTCACAATCTGCTTCGGCACGTGATTGTACTGCACAAGAGAAGGGAGGAGAAGTAATGAGAATATTGTGAAGTATATATTGATTTGATTTGCTTACATTCTGCGAGCTGCCCAGGAAGGCAATGTCCCCAAAGGTGGCACCATCAATGCCAACATGTCCGGTGTGCTTAAAGTCGTTCTGTGGCTTCGAAATCATTTCCGTGCGCAACTTGCGTTTACTGATGCGATGATCGCCCACACGACTGAATGAATCTCGATTGGAGCTGGGCAAACCCTCCAGGAATGCAACAGTGTTCGAGGGATTGAAGTATCCTGTCTTTCCAGTGATGAGGACACCCTTCCAGAAGGGTGTGCCCGTATTGCGATCGAGCACACTGATAATGTCGCCCTGGCGATACATCAAATGATCCTTTTTGGGCTCCACACAGTTCACGACGGCCTTCAGTTGCTCTGGCTTCATATCCGGCAATTGTTCGTAGATTTCACTGAACTTCGGCCTCTTGGCCACATCATCCTGCCAGCACTTCATCATCAGCGTGTAGTACTCCCTGGGACAGCACTCTGGCTGCTCCAGTCGTTGATAGTTGGGAGCATCGATGGCTTCCAGTATCTGCAGGCCAGTCAATGCGGCCCAGGGTTGAAATCCATACGAGAACATCTCCCAGAGGCAAACACCATAGGCCCACACATCGGAGGCGTTGGTGAAGCGCAAGTAGTTGATGCACTCGGGTGCACACCACGCAATGGGAAGCTTTAGATTCACATTGAAGTTCGTCTTGTAGTAATCCTTGCCCACGCCCAGCGCACGTGACAGTCCAAAGTCAGAGATTTTCACCTTATCCTTGCTAAATACAAGTATATTCCTTGCTGCCAAATCCCTGTGGATGAGTCGCTTCTGCTCCAGATACCGCATGCCATTGCATATCTGCAGAGCGAATTCACAGAGCGTGGGAATCGTTAGGAAACTGACGCGCAGCCCCGAATCCTTAAGGCATTCGAGCAGAGAGCGCAGATGGGCCAGCTCGGTGACCAGCATCAATGAATCGGTGGCCAGCACCACGCCATACAGACGCACAATGTTCTCGTGCTCAATTGAATGCATTATGGCGGCCTCCTTGAGGAATTCCATTGGATTCGATTGCATGCGCTCGCGGCAAAGGCACTTGATGGCCACTTGAATCTGTGTAGAGCAGGGGGGCCAAAAATTAATTACTCAACTCAACCGGAAACACTTTAAATGCCGCAGACAGACTCACCCGCTCACTGCCATTTGTCCAAACACCCTGCTGCACAATGCCGAACTCGCCAATGCCCAACTGCTTGTTGACACTAATGGCATCGGCCGGAATAATGTGCTTATTGTTGGGCACCTTGCCGCTGCCCGGTGAACTGGCGCCGTTTCTCGATAGGGTTGGTGTGCCCGCAGCTGATGCGCTGCCTCCACCACCCTCGCTTGTGGCCTGCCCCCCACCAGTGCCAGTGCCATCCTCACGCTTCACAATCGTTGCGGGCGCTTGCAGCAGACGCTTAATTTTGCTGAGGTAACTGTGGGGGAAATGCTTTTCATAGAATTTTCGCAGTCTTCGGATTTCCGGTCGCGAGAGACCAATGAAACGCAAATCCTCATCAGCAGCATATTTAAATTGAGCTGCGTTTGTTATTTTCAATTCGTTTCTGTGCGCAAAGAGAGAAAGATTTGAAGAATACGAGAGAGGGTTATGAAATGAGATCATTAAGATGATAATGTAATGTACAGTATGTCAAGAAACACTTTACACATACACGTATGTACATAACATTAACATGTTCATGTGTGTAAGGAGTTACTTGACTCACTGTATGTATTTTATAATGAATTCTGCTATTGATTTAACTGTTGAGGATTATTTCTATGAGTTTATAATAGATAATAAATCAAAGGTTGATATTTAATTAGTTACTGGATTTATTATTTTATAAACAAGAAGATAAACTCTCTGCTTATATTAACTTGTCAACAGTGCCTTATAGATATTGTTTCTCAGGGGAATGCCCTAGTAAACATATAGACTAATTGGGTCACTCACTTGATGGCATTGTAGTATTGCTGCAGTTCGGACTCGGTGAGGAATTCATATAAATCAATCTGTGGGCACTCTGGAGGAGATACAGAAAATATATAAAAATAAATACGAGTATATAAATGCATATTTAACTTAAGTATGCATGCGGCGTAGCGAAACAACAACAGCTGCACTCCATAATATACAATCTGTGTGTGGAGTTGTTGTTGGAGAGTGTATGTTTGTATATGTGTATGTGTGTTGGTGTGCTAGTGTGGGTGGTATAGATTTCTACAACAACAAGAAGAAACGCCAACACATTTGAGGGACTTGATTTCCACTCATGGTCTGCACAGTGCGGCGCCCTCATGTGGCAGCCTTAAAATATTTTCATTTCTTTCGTTTTAATATCTTTATCTCCCGTTACCTCTTCACACACACACACACACACACAAAGTTCTGATTGTCGCTGCTGCTTCTTCTTGCTGCTGTCCCAACCCGTAGCATTTGTCATTGTCGTGTGTTTTTGTTTGCCTTTGTAAAGGAAAGGAAACAACGCAACACACGCAAACAGTCAGACACACACACACATATGTGCATATGTTTGCAATTTGTGTGTACACAGATTGCCTGATAATGTCTGTTAAACCCCTGGATTTGCAATTTGAGTCATCAGCAAGGCATTCGACATTCATTGAGATAATAAATTCCATGGAAACCGTCCACATCCGCTTGTTTATTTGTTATTGCAGTGGCACACTATCTGTTACATATGTGTGTGTGTATGTATGCGTACTATTTGCAGTTGAGGTCAAACAACCGATAAGTTGCAGTTTAATCGGTAATCGGCTATCCCGCAGGATTTGCAGTTGTCCTTGAATTTGCAAAAGAAAATCGATCGGCTAATACACACACGCACACAAGCGCACACCGCCCTCACATACAGACACACCGAAGCTTCTACTACGTAGCAGACACCACTATTTTTCCAGCAATGAAAACACTTGCAATTCCCTCAACTTAAGTAACTTTTCATTCTTTTGGTAATCACTTGGGCTTTTCTCACAATTGGAACACACTTTTCACCAATAGTTTGCAGTTTTTATCTCAATCTTACCCATTTTATTTTTGCGTGTGCATTGTTTGGGAGTACTGCATCTTCACCAGTGTGGATGCAATCGACAAACTCGAAAAGAACAATGCGATTTGAGAAAAATACCAACCCAAATGTGAGGCTCACTATGGTCACACTCTATGTAAGTGTCAGCAGTTAACATGAGAACAGTTAACAGAGAATTTACATTGACGAGCAGCTGTTCTGTAAACAATCAGCTGACTGGAAATCAAAATAAACAAAATCAAAACAAAAACAAAGCCAAGCCGGCAAATTGTTGATATGTTAAATGAAAAGTCGATAGGAAAATTAAATCGGAAGTGTTTTGAATTCATATACATCATTTATAATTGATTACTTCAGGGCTTGCAATACAAATAAACAGTGATAAGATTAAAATGTGCAATTTTATATATGTATCTTCGCCAGTTGCATAAAAAAAGGCGATAAATATTTTTAGAACAAACGGAAGCTGCTTGGAAAAGCGGTAACAGTCATGCGATCAATGACAGCCTTGGTATGCGAATATCCCAATGCACTATTGATGGCTGCCAGTTCCTCGAAGTGTTCGCGTGTGCGTTTATCTTCAATCATCTTCGTCACATATTTGTACATGCGTCCGTAATGATTGTGTGCAAATGCATGCCAAATTGAGAACTGAATCGCCTTCGAATCGTTTGCATCGACGAACTTAATTGTCTCCGTATAAAGTTCGTTGAGCTCCGGCAAGTTCTCCTTGAGCTTGTCTTCAAGCACAGATAGCTTGGCGAGAGCAATGCCCTTCTTGCTCAAGGCCTCAATGAGATTATTCTTCTGCTTGTCCATGTTTCTGTAATGGAATTGTGATGTGAAAGCAAACTCTGAGAATGGTTCTAGTATTCTCTCAACTTACGTCTTTATCTTGGCTGCATCTGAACGAATGTCATTCTTGATTCCATAGTAGGAGAGCAGTGCATCGGCATCGGTTTCCTTTATAACAATATCTGCCAGCTTGATGATGCGCTCCAAGGCGTTCTGTTGCCTTTGGCGATCTTCCCGTTGCTTATCAACATTCGAGTCATCTCCATCGCAGCAGACTCTCTTCTGTTGGGCAGCACTGAAAGTCAGCGGGAGCTGAGTCTTCAACTCGCTTGTTTCGATATTTTGAATGAGCTGCAAGTGTGCCGGCATATGCTTGGGATGTGCGGCAATGACATCATTGTATATCTTCTCAGCCTTTTCCAGCTCTATAAAATAATAAACAAACTGATGTAAGAACCCATTAAGAGTGGAATATATGCTACTCTTACCGCACTTGGCAATGTGAGAGCACTGGAAGTCGCGCAAGCTCTCGGCGTAGTCATCTGCTGTGGTCTTGCCCTTTTGGGGCGAAGAGGGGGAACCCCCGGCAGCAGGAGCAACAGATTCAGTCTGCACTGCGACTCCATCGCCACCAGCTGAGTTGGCAGCAGTTGTGATTCCCTGTGGGGTTCCTTGTGTCTTCGGCTTGGGTCCATTGCCATTGACAGCTGCTGCCGCTGCAGGGCTGGCATTACTGGAGTTGCCTCCGTTGGCTGCACCATTTGTGGTTGCTTTCTTCTCGGCCGGGTTGAGTATATACGTGAAGGGATGCAGGGCAATACGACGGCCACCCTCGTCCTTGGGGAACACCACATTTCCGCTCAGCCAGGCGCATTGGGCCGGCAGATTAGCCTTAGTCAAGCGCTCCTGGGCAATGGGTGCCACATAAAGCACTTTGGTGGCATCTCGCACCTTAGCAGAGGTGAACTTGCGGCCACCCACAATGCACTGATTGTAGCTATCATAGAAGTCCAGTGGCAACATGCTGGCCAGCTTGTAGGAAGCAATTAGATTCGCTTCTGAAATCTTCTCAAGAATCTCACGCTTCTCATGTCGAATCTGCAGCCGTACCGTATACTCTCCCTTCTCCAATTTGGTGT
The DNA here is from genome assembly GCA_018904165.1 of Zaprionus camerounensis. Classification (NCBI taxonomy): domain Eukaryota; kingdom Metazoa; phylum Arthropoda; class Insecta; order Diptera; family Drosophilidae; genus Zaprionus; species Zaprionus camerounensis. The sequence goes on from JAEIFS010000037.1 coordinate 3,167,070, forward strand.
AGAAGGTGTGCGAATGGGCATCGCCGGTGGCCACCAGCGACTTGTTCACATCGAACAACATCCACATTTGTGACTCAAACTCTGCCTCGTACAGCAGATCATTGAAGAGTGGCGCATACAAGGCCACCTCAGCTGCCTTGGCAATGTTCAGATTATAGACAAGCAGATTCTGATAGATCTGCCTGCCCTCGGGGATGACATCACGCGTGGCACTCAGTGGCGAGATCTTTGCCTCGGTTGGCTTAAGCACCACCGCGGCAAGCTTAAACTGCAGCAGTGGCTGAATTTCCTCAGACACCAAAGCACCAAGCTCCAGACTATGTATGCCGCGACCCGCATGCATAACATCTAAAATGGCAGAAGGTTAGAAATGGAAGATATTCCAATCCATTATCATATTTACAGGCATTGGGATTTTGTGCCGCCACGCCATGGAACTCCAAGCTGTACTTTAAGTGGCTCTGGCCATGATTGGACCAATACTTTGCTATGCACAGCTCAAGGATCTTGTTGGCCTGCACAGCAAATGTAGTTGTAGTTTCAAACTCTGGGTTCACGGCAATTATCTTCATGGTCTCCAGTTTGCGACAAGATTGCTTGGGCAGTAACTGATTTGTGTGCAAGAAGAACTTGCCAATATCATTGCCCCGATTGGGATCTGTTATGCGCATGCGCAACACTGAAACACAGGGAGAAACAATATATTATCATTCCTTAACTTAATTCTAGTATATTCCACTACACACCTGCCCAGGTGGCCTTATCCGGCACCAGAATGAAGTCTCTCTGAATTGTGTTGGGCTGAAATTCGACGCTCTTGTCAGCCCTATTGGAAGCAGGCTCAAAGATGGGAGTGTTCTGGTCATTCTCCAGCACATGTGGCTGTACCACTGTAACCGGAATCTCAAATAGCGGTCCCTTTTGCACACAATTCGTGTCGTAGGCCTTGACACTGTCATAATAATAATGTGATAAGAACAATTGATAATGTGATAAAAGCAAGCTACTTACACGGCACTATGCACACCCGGTGGCAGACTGGTGGGATCAATTCGTACCACAATGGAGCGTACCCCATAGCTGAGGTCGAGGAAGGCACCACATTGCACCCATTGCTGAGAGGGTATTAGGTTAAGACGCACATTGAAATTGAACTTATCCTTGGGATCTACGCAATACAATTTGATTCGATAAGACTGATAAGATTTGTGTTTCTATCTCTATCACTTACCCGCTTCCTTATCATTGAAGAACACCGGCTCAATGTTCACATTGTAGTCAACAAACTTGCGTTGCACGCCCTCACGCAGATGAATGCCCTTCTCATGGTTGGCACCGACGCGCACAGAGAAGCTGGATAAGGAAAGTAGTGTGATTAGTTTGCTACATTGTATACTCTGTCTCTCTCTGTCTTCAACTTACCGCAACATGTTGTCCGGGGACTCACGATGCTCAACCAAATGCTCGAACGCCTTCTCCACATTGAGCAGACCATGACCCTGGGCATAGGGATCCACATAGCCCAGTTTGGTGGCAGTGACACTAATTGCTCGTTTAATACTATAAGGCGAATACTTAATGTTCTTCTGCTTCAATCCAGAGATGAGCAGAGCCACAGCACCTGCCACGTGGGGAGCGGCCATGCTAGTGCCGTTCATCAGTTGGGATTTACTCATTGTAAACTGCGGCACAGATGTTATGGCGCCTCCGGGTGCACACACTGTCACACCCTGACCACCATCGATGCAGGGATCCCGTGATGTCCAGGTATATACATTGCCCGGCAGCTTCTCACGCATTGCATATTCTGCTTCCATCATTTGCGGTGATACATACGCACCCACACCAATCAAACTAGGTTGACTGATGTCAGGTGGAGTTCCCACAGTACTCAGGGCCGGTCCATGATTGCCAGCGGAGGCAACCCAGACCACACCATACTTGTTCACAATCTCGTTCATCAGTTCTCCAATGCGACTGCAACAATAAAGTGTTTTATAAATTATTCCATCTTTCATTTGAACTACAAACTAAACACGAAGAAAAGGAGGATACATACAAAACAATGATAAATAAAGAATAGGACGCAATTGAGAATACATACATAATATGTATGAATGCAGACAGAAGTTGTGGGTATCTCTGTTCGATTTACCTCGGAGTACTTGTCTTGAATAGTCTGCGCTTTTTTTTGACATCGAAAGGGCTAAAATTGTCTCACAATTGTCACACTCTCTTCTGATCAGAAAGGTTTAAGACTGATGCTTACCTTGAATTGGACCAATTGGAGTGCTCGCCATAGCTCATGTTGATCACATCGATGCAACGACCTTCTCGGCACAGTTCCATAATCTTCATCATGCCACGCACTAGTGCCGTGCCCGTCTCCATGGAGCCCAATCGTCCATCTCCAATGGTTATGGACACAATCTTGGCACTTGGAGCCACACCATCGGTATCTCGCGAACTATGATTGCCACTGGCAATGGAGGCCACGTGCGTTCCATGTGGAGCTGTTGAGGGAAATAGCATTTCAAGTTCGGCATACACAGGTCATCAATCTGTCCACTTACAGCACATGCCCACCACTTCTAGCACATTGCCCTCGTCGTGGACATTCACAGATATCGAAAGGAAATCATCGACATTCTTGGTCTCGTACGTCTTTGTGTATTCGCCAATTTGCAATGCCTGATCCAATTGGCCCTGCTCTGTGGTATCTATAATTGTGAGCCAGCCGTTCTCAGTGGGAAAGAGGACGCAGTCATAAGAAGTCTTGATATCGTTATAGAGCTTCTCATAACTGTTTAGCATTTCCAGCTCATAGTCAAGGTTTTCCTTAACGATTTTCTTATCCCAGGGCAACTTTGGCGTCTCCCCCGGATTCTGAGATTCAAATTCGGCAATTTTACGACTGGCATTCGCCGTGGCAGTTTTGTGTGGCTTGTCCCAGTTCTTGAGCTTTGCCTGAGCGACAATATTGTCGCGCACCTTGGATGGAACCAAGTCGTTAAAACTCTTAAGTCCCACACGCACTGCCTTATCCTTGTCTGTGTTGAGGGCCAGCAACTCGGGACTGAGCTTCAAAGTACGACCGGAGAGGCCCTTGAAGGTGCCTTTGTCATCCGGAGTAATCTTTTTAGTCATGTCGACATCACCACAGCCAGAGCAATCGAATCGCTCGATGACTTTAACGGTTTTACCATTGCAAAGAGTCTAAATGAAATAAACAATTCTTGAAAACTAAATGTCAGTTTGGACAAGAGGAACTCACCTCAAGTCCCGTTGCCCGCGGATCTACACCGGAATCAAAAATAGCAATGGTGACATCCCGACCATCGTATTCCGGATATTTTTGCAAGAAGTTAAGCACACCCGTCTCCGCCTTGGGTACCTAGGGTAACATATATTATATTTTTTATGAGTTGTGCGACATTTGCATAGCCTATTTGATATTTATGAGTTTATGTGTATGTACCAGTGCACCCGTGGGAAACGATGACTCGACAATACCGCTCAAATCGGTAGCCATAATTTCGTCGGATATATTGCCGTTACTGTTCGTGTCCTCAATTGGATTAATTTTTGTTGTTCTTTCTGGAAGTTGTACGATGCGCGTTCCTAGAATAATTTGTTTCTTTTCTTCTGTTCGATATGAGGATTGCGCTCTGCGTACTTCTCTTGATGCACCTTTAATAAGTAGAATGATTTTGCGGTAATTGCCTACTCTGCATACGTATGTATATTTGTGAGGCTGTAGCGTTGCCACACTTTATACTTTACAGCTTTTTCAGCTGCTCAGAACAACGCTGTGGCAACGCTTGCCTGGTTACTGACTGAAACGATAGCGTTTTGTCCCGGACTTCAAGTTAATATATTTCACAGGAATACATAAATAAATAGTGATATATTTTTATTTTTTTATTTTAATAAATTATACGCTATCGCTGACTCAATCAGTCAACCGCAATTAAAGTTTACAGCTATCGATATATCGATAATTTTTGGGCCACAAACAGCTGTCTGTTCGCTTCGGTCATTAGGCCGTGTTTTCATTTAGGAAAAATAACAAGAATTTCCGTGATAAAAACAAAATGTGGTTCGAAATCCTACCTGGAGCTGTTATCATCAGCGTAGCATTGTCCGTGCCCATATACGCAATGTACGGCCTGCATAAGCTGACGTTGGGCAACGTAAGTGATTGATTCAACAATACTAAGTTCTTATATAATCTGCGTCGGTTGTGCACTAAACACAATTTTGACAACATGATTTGAACACCAAAAAAAATTTAAATGCTTCGAACTTCTTCTACTCGTCAAAGCAACACACTCTCCAGTCATTTACACCAAGTACAATCTAATTTACTTCTGTCTTCTAGGGCTATCGTCGGAACATGGACGAACGTTTCGATCGTGTTATGTATCAACGCGATTTCCGACTGACCAACAATCCATACATCATGAACGTAAGTTACATAGCAGATTATGTTTATTATGCATGCTACGTATCTTAAACTTGTCTATTTATTTGTTAATTTCATATTCACACTGTTTTTCATTAATTGTACCTTTTTCATCAATTTCCTTACGATAACAACATTTATTCAATATTTAGATATGTCAAAAACATACAAATTTTCATCATTATTAGTATTAAAAATTTAACCATTTGAAAAATCTTCAAAACATTAATCCGTCTTCTACGAATTATTAACACCCTACATTGTTTTCTTTTGGTGCTTGGGATTATTTGTTATACATTATTATCGATTTCATTTAATCATTAATATTCAGCCAGTTCTTAATGTCTTCATTTGTTAATTTATACTTCATTTAAATTAGTAAAGCATTGCTTATTGTTCCGTGATTAACCCTTGTGTGTTCCATAATTTTGCTTCAAAGATTAAAATTTGAGAATACCTCTCATTCTCTTGCAGGGTCTCAACTCTATACCCGATGAAAAGAAATAAATGTTACATAGTTAAAATTCTTTTAAGCTTAAGTGCAAAAGTGAATAAAACAGTACGAAATTGAAAATACGATATATCAGCTGATTGTCCTTTCTATAGTCAGGGCTTATTCACAGAGATTTCAAATGTGGTTAGTTTTGTTGTATATAATGCCACATTAATTCTAGGGTCTCAATGAAGTGCCAGATAAAGACCCGGAACCTCCTGCTGATGACGACGAAAGCTTTTAAGGGCAGTTTGATATGAAGACGAATAAGAAATAACTTATAATTTGTATGTTTTGAGAAATTGTAAACAACTCGAATAAACTCAGAAAGGAAAGTTCCTTACGGTTTGCCGCGCAACAAACAACCCTGTTCTTGTGTTTGTGTGTGGAAAACCACCCCTATGGGGACGCTTCCCCCAATTGGGTTGTCAACTTTTGTGGTATTCTGAAAAAGGCGTCGACAGAGGCAAGAGTGCAAAGTGCAGAAAGCAGAACACAGAGTAGAGAACTCGTTGCTTAAATGTTTTTATTTGCTATCGCTTAAATAGTGCTAAAAACAGTTAAAAAAGAAAACAATTGAGAAATGTGTGAAGATCAGTGGAAAGGCGCCTAAAACGAATCCAGCTGGAACAAGGCACAAACCAAAAGCCTCCTGCATAAGTATTTACGTATACAGACTCGTATACTCACAACAAAAGAGTGGCAGCTATGGCAGCCGGGTGGGGGGCTGGAGGAAGTTGGGGCCGGGTAGGTTGTGGTTGGGGTAGAAACGTTGTTGTTGCTCTTACCTTTGGGCTTTGCGTGTTTCTGTTTGCGTGTCGCGATGTGGAGGGAAATTCTGTGAACACTATCGACGCAGAGGAGCCGGCACGACGACACCATCAGCGACATCATGGAGAGAGCGATCGGGAGGAAAAGGGCTACTGCGCACCCTACAATGGCAAGATATGCAAGCAGTTCATCAGTGGCCCTGTTTGGTATAGCCTTGAGGATCCAACTGGCGGCTGGCGCAACGAACAAGTCACGACCGCACTATGGGATGAGCTGATTGTGGACCTGACTGGTCTATGCCGTGAGGCAGCAGAGGTAAATTAGCATATCATATACGTTAATCTACTGAGTGCTAAACTCTCTACTCCCTTTTTATAGAAAATGTTGTGCGCCTATGCATTTCCCCGCTGCCACGTTGAGAATGGAAGGTCCATAAAGGCGCCGCTCTGTTTTGAGGACTGCCAGGCAACGCACCTGCAGTTCTGCTACAACGACTGGGTGTTAATTGAGGAGAAGCGAGAGCGTAATATGTATCTGAAGAATCGCGGGCACTTCAGGCTGCCCAATTGCTCGGCACTGCCACACTACGATGCGAATATGCAACGTCCCAGTTGTTCCTACATAGGTCTGACCGAAATCAATGAATCGGAAGTTAGCTGTGAGTAAACTGAACTGCCAGGAGAAGGGCTGTGAACTGTCATCTAATCTGTAATTTAATCTCTCTTGCAGATGATTGTCGCAATGGCAATGGACGCTTCTATCTGGGCACCATGAATGTCACCAAGTCGGGTATACCCTGCCAGCGCTGGGACACACAGCTTCCGCACAGACACATACAACCGCCGCTAGTCTTCCCGCAACTGATTGAGGGCGAGAACTATTGTCGCAATGCAGGTGGAGAGGAGCCACAGCCCTGGTGCTACACCCTGGACGAATCATTGCGCTGGCAACACTGTGAAATTCCAATTTGCCGTAAGTAATGCAGTCTGCAGGCGCTGAAGACAGTAAATAACTTGACTCCTGCATCATATAGCCGACTATGTGGATCCCAATGCAAAGGATTTGAATACGCCCATCAAAATGGAGGAGTTCTTCACACCCTCAATGATATTCCTGCTGGCGGGAATAGGATTTATTGGCATTGTCTCATTGCATCTGATCATATTGCTTGCCTACAAACTGTCCAAGCACAAGGACTACACACAGCCCTCGCAGGCACCCCCTCATGGAGACTGTAACACAGCTACACGGGGCGACTGCAATCTCTCTGCGAGTCGTGAGACAGTCGGCTCGACGGGATTCAACACAACGAATGCCAAGTGCGGCACAATTCGAAGCACTGCCACGATACACAGCAACTGCATCATGCTGACCACCACGGCAGCTGTGCAGGAGCCAAAACCAAAGCTGAATGCACGCCTCGAGAAGCTGGAGTATCCACGTGGTGAGATTGTCTATGTGCGTTCACTGGGCCAAGGCGCCTTTGGACGTGTCTTCCAGGCAAGAGCACCCGGCCTGGTGTCTGGCAAACCGGATCTGCTTGTGGCCGTTAAAATGCTTAAGGACGATGCCAGTGATCAAATGCAAACGGATTTTGAACGCGAGGCCTGCCTGCTGGCCGAATTCGATCATCCCAATATTGTGAAACTCCTTGGGGTCTGTGCATTGGGTCGACCCATGTGTCTGCTCTTTGAGTACATGTCCCCGGGAGATCTAAGTGAATTCTTACGCTCCTGCTCGCCATATGCAACACATCAGATTCAGCCGCGAAACCGCCAACATCTGGACGAGCTACAGCTGCTGCACATGGCCTCCAATGTGGCTGCAGGCATGTTGTTCTTGTCGGAGCGCAAGTTTGTGCATCGCGACTTGGCCACACGCAACTGTTTGATCAACGAACAGATGGTTGTGAAGATTGCCGACTTTGGACTCTCGCACAAGATCTATCTGGAGAACTATTACAAGGGGGATGAGAACGATGTCATACCCATACGCTGGATGCCCATCGAGAGCATACTGTATAACAAATTCTCATTGGAGTCGGATGTCTGGGCCTTTGGCATTTGCCTCTGGGAGATCTTCTCCTTTGCCCTGCAGCCGTACTACGGCCTCACACACGAGGAGGTCATCAAGTACATAAAGGAGGGCAACGTGCTCGGCTGTCCGGACAATACGCCGCTCTCGGTCTACGCGTTGATGCGTCGCTGCTGGAACAGCAAGCCCAGCGAGCGTCCTGGCTTTGCGGAGATCAATCATTGCATACAGCACAGCATTGCCGAGTCCGAGTGCAAGGCGATGCTTTAGAATGCATAGGCCCAAGCCATGTTGAACTAATTCCGTCACGTTTTTCAGACATTTCGAAATGAATCCGTATCCGATTGAACCGAATTCTCTCCAGTCTCGTCTTCCGGAGAAACAAACAAACAAAAACATACTCAAGAAATATGAATCTAAAATCGAAAACAAATATTGAACTTGTTTATGTTCGATTTATTTTATTCATAAGCAGCTTTTAACTCTGTTCCGGGGGATTTCGTGTTAGTTTCCACTTTCCTTTTTTTGGGGCGTTTGTTTATCTTTAGCAAGCAATCTACAGTTAATCAACATATACACGAATATGATTATTATAATATGCGATATTACTTTCCACAACGAACACACATTATGTCAGCCATTTTATTGGTATTCGTACTCATATCTAAAGCGTAGTAGAAGTAAGTTTAATTAACTACTGATCAAACTCTTATACATATACAAATATACTAGATCCTGATACTTATACATAGAACATTCATATATATATCGACAATTTGGATTGACTTCGAATAGGTTTTTAATAGGTTTAAGCTAAATAGAGAGAGAATCTTCTTGATATCACTAGAGATTGTACACAGATCGGCTACGAATCACACACACACACACACTCTTGGAAACGAATCACAAACACCGAAGACCATCAAAACAATAAGGAATATGAAATATTTAGAGAACTGTCTACAGCCTCAATTTCTTAGGACATTTACATAATAATCTTGTAACAAAAATGTTGATGTAATTTGTAAAATATACTTTACATAATCGAAAACGCAATTCGACTTTATGCTTTCACTTCTCACTTCTCCAATTAGCAGTAGTATCTATCGTAGTAGTCATAGTCGTAACCGTATCCATATGGATAGGGGCGTCTGCAGTGGTAAGGGACGGGCACGGGCACGGGCAGAGGCAGGACGCCCAGTCCCACACCACCGTATCCAAAGGATCTGTATCTGCCATATCCACCGCCATAGCCGCCGCCTATGAAAACGCCGCCTCTAGGTGGTCCACCAAATCCTCCAGGTCGTCCGCCACCAAAGCCACCAGGGCGACCGCCTCCAAATCCACCACGACCGCCTCCAAATCCCCCTCGACCACCACCAAATCCGCCACGACCACCGCCATGTCCACCGCCGCCGTGACCACCTCCACCACCATGTCCTCCTCCGCCGCCTCCGCCACGAGCTTGCGAGAGCTCCAGGCAACTAAGAGCTAAAGCGATGAACAGCAATATCCACAAGTTCGACATTGTGTTCCTTGCCGATCAGTTGGAGTATTGTAACTAAAATCGGCGTAGTAAATTTTCTCAATAGAGAGTTCTACGTACTTTCAGATGTGCCAAATTAATTAGAGTATCCATTATAATTGGCTAAAGAGTGCGAGTAAGAACGTAGATAAAATTCCCCAGATCGGTTCGTGTACAAATATTACTTTTCGCATGTATTTATATATAGTATATACTAATATATGTATATGGGGTTTGGCGATATCACAGCAACCTACAACCTAAACAATAGTTTCAATATTATACTTAAACAATAGGCTATAAATATTGGCGGCAAATCAGTTCAATTTGGGGCAGTTGGTGTTTTTGCTGAGCACCAGTCTCTGCGGATCCAGCGAGAGTCGCTTGAGCACGTCGTAGATCTTCTCTCGTATGTCCACATTGAAGTCTGTTTCGCGTCCCAGAATCCAGATTTGATCTGCATAGCCAAGGGAGCCAATGCTGCCGCATGACCACAATATGGCAAAGTTGTCATAGTCTGTGTAGAGCACCTGATACTTGCCCGATCCGGGCAACAGGCGGGCAATCACCTCGGGGAAACGTGTATTGAACTAGAAATCGAATAACAATCAGTAGAGACTTTGAGATAATAGTGGTAAACATACCTTAAAGTCCATAATGGAGGACTTGCTGTTCTCTGGCGTAGCAAACCCAAGATTTACATTGGGATTTCCAGTACTAAAGATTACAAAGTGTATATTAATGTTTATTATTATTATATTACATTACTATAGCATTACTTACATGCGATTGACGGTTTTTATGGATACCTCCAGCTTGAAATTGTTGAACTTGGACAGATCTGCTTTGTTGTAGGGCTGAAACTCGAAAGTGGTGCAGCCAGATGCGATTTCTGGCAAATAGAACGAGCGCTCCACCTCATACCAATGACCGAGTACCTGAAATACCAAAATGAAATCATGTATAAATGCATACACTAGATGAGCAGGGTCTTCGAAGATCTTGTCACCGTGCCGGACACAACGTCTGCGTTTCTCTCTGCAGTGCGATGAGTAAGCATTTAAATGGGTTACTATTATACAAAGGCCCAACAACAACAACTTCAACGAAAACAATCCGTAAGACATAAACATTTCAAGCTTCTTGTTTTTGTTTTTGGTAAACTGGTTTCGTTCAAGTATGATCATCATCATCATCATCACCATGGCCATCATCATCGTGCAGTGGCAGACGAGACTGTCAACCCATAAAAGCTTCACTTGATAATCATTCTTGGGGTCTTCTGTGCCGGGTCTTTGCCCTCCAGAGCGAACCATTTAGATAGTGTGTTTTATGTGCTTGTCAACGACGCAATTGAACCGACGATTTATCAATTAGTGGCAGCCCGCACAGCTGGAGGCAGCTCCGATTCCGATGCAAATGCAGCTGTTTCCACTTTAAGGCTAGAGCCGGACGCGTGATACGACCGGACACGATGTTTATGGAACATTATAAAACAACTGACAACTGCAGAATCTTTATTGTTATATGATACTTTTCATTTCATTCATTCGTAGTAAATATCATCAGTTAATTGAACTTCCCCCAGCTATAATATCTTATCTGCATCTACAGGTTTTTCTGGTATATATAAACATCATCAGTTATCATTTGCAGAGTCTATCTATAATATCTTATCTGCATCTGTTAGTATTCCACAGACATTTTTCAATTGTGAAGAGAACTTTCTAACGTCCAGACCTTTCACTTCTCTGTTTAACACTTTCATTTTATTTCTATGCACAATGCATATATGAATTTATAAATTATTAGTTTTAATGTTGTTTTAATGTTGCTTTAATGTTTCTTAGCCTGTTCTTAATTCACGCTTGGACACGCTACCATCTCTAGCAGTTGCCCAGCCTCTTGTCCACTTTACGAGCTTTTCGTTTTCATTCTCCAAATGATTTTTCCAAGGCGGTCGGCTCTGTGCGTCGATTAGCATATATTATGGTATACATTATTAATGCAATTGAGTGCATAAATTGATTGAAGTAATTTTCTAATTTGAGCTAACGTGTGTGGTACGTGAACAACTGTCCTTGGTCGAGTTGGACGAGGTTCGCCATGGGTTGGCGATGTCTTCTTGAGTATTGAAAAGAAGTGGATTGTTTGTGCCATTGGAGTCGAGACGAGATCAGACAAGAGTTGGCATTTGTTGTTGTAGCTGTTGTTGTTGTTTTGGCATGTCGCTGTAAACTGGTTTGCACTTTTACATTGTTGGAGACCTCAAATTAGTTCAAGTTCATCTTTATGCACAATCTATAAAAAATGTTTTAGCCGACGCCTTGTACTAATTAATGAAAACGTTTGACAGATGTCTTTGTTGCTGTTGCTGCTCTTGTTGTTGTTTTACGATCCACTTTACGATGGCAAATTATATGCATAAAGTCTTAAGTGCCTTGCCTTGAGGTCTGGAATCCCTCGAATGGAACTTACCCGACTCATATTGAACTTTGGCATCGATGGATACTTCGGGCAACGTCCAAATCCATAAGCATTCGACTGGCAGACGAATGCCAATAGCAAGAGTGTTGAAAATAGCGAAATTCGCGAAATGATGCAAAACTTAAGTTCACTCATATTGTATATAAACAATTCAGCAGGGGATTGGCACAGTTACGATGACCCCAAATGGGTGTAGGTTAGTTACGAATGTGTTCTGTCAAGAATTTAAAACTGTTTTTTGACTTTATTCACTTAAATTCACTTAGTTATGCGCAATGGAACTTCCGTTTTGGATGTCAATTGGCCAATGAACGATGCGGGTGTCGATGGGTTTCCATTTCCTCAACAGGCGATGCGTTGGGGAGTTTTGTTGTTGGTTGTGCTTTGCTTTAGTTACTCGCAGTTGTTGTTGTTGTTGGGCTACCTTTTAATATTCCGCATAAGAAATGTGCGATAATAAAAACGTGCTGTGCTTTGATGTGGATTTGAGTTATAATACGTTGGTTTGGATAGTTGACTGGCAAGTGCAGCCAGAGAGTGAAAAGAAAAGACGCTCAGGCGCGGCCAGTCTTCAAACCATATTTATACCCTTCGAACCATTGAACATGGTCAACAAAGGGTATACTAAGATAGTGCAAGTGTATGCAACTGGCAGAAGGAGGCGTGGCAGACCTCACAAAAGCCAGAGACACCAAAAGTTAGCATGAAGATTTCTGATTTGCAAACACACAGAAGTCAATTCAGTCAGCAGGGCGCTGTGGCAAGGGTATCTTACTGTCGGGCTCGTTTGACTGTGGCTTTCTTCTGGTTTTAACTAGGTTGGCTCGTGCCTGGCCTGGCTTGGCTAGGCGTTACGTAAAAGAAAATCCAACCAGACCACAGAGGCAAACGATGCGAGGGGAAGCGAAGCGAGTCGAGGCGAGGCGTAGCGAACCGGCTGCCGCATAGATTCCCCCACAAACCCCACGATCCCCAGTCCCAAATCTGTGCGGAATGCAATTGCAACTGGTTGGGTGGGGTGGGGTGGGGTGGGGTGTGGTGAATTTATGAAAATGTTGCGCATTCATTGGCAAACAAAAGTAAAAGGTCTCATAAAGGAAGTTGCAGGCAACGTTGAATGTGTCATGAAGCTAATGGTGCACGCTCGAATTTCGCTGGTGAGTAACAAAGTCAATAAAAATAGCTCAAGTTCAAGTGAGCTGCAACAATTTCCCCGATAATTACTCAGCTGGAAAACAACTGCACATTAAGGAAAACAACGATTTCAACATGAAACATGAGGCATGAGGCAGGTGAAGGAAGTCGGCTGGGTACATTTGTTTTTATTCGGCATTTGGTTACAAAAACGAGTAGTTCATTTATTTAGCCATGGTAAAACGACAATTGGCCAATCAAAATGCATAGAAAAAAGTGTTAATTTTGCAGACGAACGGACGAAACGGAAAAATAAACAAAAACCAAAAATGATTTAGTCAATTACAAACAGTAATAGCAGTCGTTAAGGCAATTGCAAAACTATGATGTATAAGTAATATTTGCACTTGTAACAGTCTGTGTGGTGCCGTGCTTTATTTTTTGTTGTTTCTTTGTTTACATATTTTTTGATGTACGCGCACCGGGTTCTTAACGTTACTTTGTATTATCTTGCTTTAAAAATCTTACAATATTACGCGAGGTGCAACTACACCGCACGACCGTTGGAATTGTACTGATGCTTATCGTATCGATATACGAGATATTTGAAATGAAATCGGTGTGACCGTAAAGCGCACACATCAAGAGTATCGTTTATTGATATTTTATGTACACACTGGCTGGAACACAAAATATTGTGTTTGTTATCGACCGACCGCCACAATTCAGTCGACTGAAAACAAATAGAAAACAATTTTTTAAACAAATTGGTTTTTTTATATGAACAAATGGAAGCTACATAAGTTTTGCAACGGAAATATATTGTTTAAATAGGCAATGGCTGCCTGTGTGCTTTGTTTTGGCTGCTGCAAGCCCGCAGAGTCCTATAAGATATTTTCCGAGGCAGGGATGCGGCTAAACATTTGCAAAACAATAAACAAACATTTTTGGCTTGAGGTAAAGCGCGCCTATTGTTAATTTACTTATTGAAAATACATGAATTTCATAATTTTACAGTTGAGCAGTGCTGGTGGAGAGCGCGAGGAGATTTGTTTTCAGTGCTGGGAATGTGTAAGCAGCTTTAATCTCTTCTATCAGCGCGTCTACAATGCGCACCAGGAGAGGCGCACGGAGGTTAAGGATGTGCCCATCGAATTCTGTGGCGAAACAGAGACAGACAATCCTCTTGCGTTTGGAACTGAAATGGATGCATTGGCTGAGGGCTTCTTTGCCCCTGGGGACGTTAAGGTGGAGGTGAATGAATTGGAACCATTGCCTAAACTGGAAATTCTGGAGGATCCTGTACTGCCAGAGACGAAACCCAATAAACGCTCCGCCACCGACCACACTACAACTAGTGCAAAGCGACGTATTAAGAACGAGCATTTAACGGTCAATAGTGATTCCGATGGTGATATACCGCTAGCTGAGTTTTTACATGAGAAATCCGTGGCCCCGTTGAGTGGAACAGCGGCAACTAACACTCGTGCTGGTCTGAGACCACGTCGTGGTCGTGGTCGCCCACCGAAAAACCCGCGACCCGTAACGCCGCCAGAAAGTTTAAAAAAGGAATTGGACTCCGATCATGATAATGACACGGACTTCGTCGCAGCCGAGGCTGTGCTCGGCACAGAGGACAGTGAAAGTTCCAGTGAGACTAGCGACAGTGACTCCGGCAACAGTTTACCCGATGTGGAGCCCGAAGAGCGTTACGCAGAGATACCCAAAAGAGTTGTAGTCAAACCCAAGAAATATCGTAAACGTCCCAAACCACTTGTGCCGCCCGTGCGTATGAGTCGCGAGGAGATTGTGAAGCGGAAAGCACGGCAAGATGAATATGATGAAATAATATTTGACTTCTTCAAGAAGCTGCCATGTCACATTTGCAATCTGCTGGTGCCCAACTTCGGTGACATGCGACGTCATCTGCGCATGTCCCACAACATTGACAGTGGCTTCATTAGTTGTTGTGGCCGCAAGTTTCACATACGTAAAGGTCTGGCCGAGCACGTGCTGGTCCACAAGAATCCAGAGCACTTCAAGTGCAACCAATGCGATCGCGCATTTCCGGACTCCAAAACACTGGAGACACACGAACAGACGCACACGAATCCTCAGGGAGACACTAAGGAGAAGCCAACGTATCAGTGCGACAAATGTCCCAAGCACTTCACAACAAAGGCTGCCTTCGAGTATCACAACGTGTCGAAGCATGTGCCCAAGTCAGACTTCAAGTATACCTGCCCGGAGTGCAACAAGAAGTGAGTAGAGCCATCAAGTGTGTGCCATGAGAAGGTTCTTTATCTCTTTCCTTATAGGGTGCCCACGGCACGCAAGCTTAAGGAGCATATGAAGTATATGCATGATCCGGAGAATGCCATCATCTGCGATAAGTGTGGCAAGACGTTGCGCACACAAGCCAATCTCAAGAAGCACCACGAACTGGAGCATTCCGATATACCTCGCCCCAAGCCCGATCCCGTGCAGTGCGAGATATGTGGCACATGGCTGCGTCATTTGTCTGGTCTCAAGCAACACATGAGCACGGTGCACGAGCCACCCGGCGAGGAACATCGCTGCCCCATCTGTGACAAGAAATCCACCAATGCGCGAGCCCTGAAGAGACACATCTATCACAATCATCAGTGCGAAAGAAAGTTCCGCTGCACCATGTGCGAGAAGGCATTTAAGAGACCACAGGACTTGAGGGTAAGTGAGATCAATGATGGAAATGATAGCAAGCTCTCTAATCCACTTGCCATCTACAGGAACACACTTCCACACACACGGGTGAGGTGCTCTATACCTGCCCCAATTGCCCGCAGACTTTCTTTTCCAATGCCAACATGTACAAGCATCGCCAGCGACTGCATCGAGCCGCATGGGAGGCGGACCGCAAGAAACCTCTTCCGCCGAATATAATGCAACAAGCGGTTGGCGCCAGTTCCGCAATGAAGAAACGTCAGACCGGGCAGAGTGAGTCGGGACTGTTCACGCAACCCGCCAATCCCGTTGCGGATACTCAGAAACAGGAGCGCCAACTGTAGTATTTAATATTTATTACACAGTAGAATAGATCACGAACTATATAGGTACTACATCCATAGAGTATAGATTAAAGACAAATTTACGAGAACTACTATATTGACTTAACTACTCCTGATCCTGATCCTGTGGTATTCGAATGGCTTCAGTGACGCCTTCCTCGCGATGCACGCTGGCCCAGTGCAGCGACAACTGCTGGCTGATGGCCCGACGGAAGACCATGCAGGTGATGTGCGGCAACTTCTCGAATCGCACTCGCAGCAGTCCCAGCTTGGCCAGGGCAAAGCGCCAGTTCTTCATGAGGCTGGCATTCTTGCCCACATGCTGCGAATCGGGTGTAATAATGACTAGGATTCCTTCGGGGCGCAGCAGTTGATAGGCCTTCTGGCAGCACAGCAAGCGCTGTTCCGCACTGGGCATGTATTCCAGCAGGAGACTGAAGATGACGCAATGATAGTAGTTAGAGGGCAGCTTTTTTAGGCTCTGTTCACAGATTTCGGGTTGAGTTAGTGTAGAATCGACAGCGACAGTTAGAAAGTCGGCCTGCAGCACAGTGGCACCTTTGGCCGGGCAGAGATCGATGGCCGTCACCTCGAGGTGCGGTGTATTGCCAAAAGGATTGAAACAGCTGCCCACATCCAGCACGTTCAGCCTGTCCGGCGGTGGATCATCCATGTAGGAGCATTCCACACCAGCCAATTCATTGTACGAGGCCAGCAGACGCTGCTCCCGCTGTCGCTTCTGCAGATAGATACCCTCGGTGTAGAAGTACTTGGTAATGTAGTCGATGGCCCACTTGATGCGACTGCGAGCCTGCAGCTCCGTCTTATTGGTATTGTTCTCCCATATGCCCGCAAGTTGCTGCATTGCATCCGCATATTCCGCCAGCTTTTCAGCATTGTGTGGCCCAGTGTGCTCCTGCCAGGCACGCTCTGCGCCATAGACCTTGGTCAGCTGCCGTAGACTGTCGTGGCAGCTTTTCACAATGTTGGCCAAACGTTGATGTTCCTCTGTGGCCATTCTTCTGTTTGGAATCCACCTCCGACCTCCGACGCGCAACAAATGTGTGTGTATATGTTAATACATACAGATAATTGAGATGGCCGATATGCGCGCACCTGTTACTTATCGCAGGGCTATCTCAGTACTGCCATGCACATTATATTCGCCACCACTGTCTCGTTGCCATTTATTTTTGCCACTAAATCACCAAAGCGCATGTAAACAACAGTGTGACCAGTTGTGTGAAGTGAGTGGGTTATTTATCTACCACCATTTGGTCACACTGCACTGCACACATTGCCAGCCCTGGCATAAAGCTTGTGATAAACGCTCTTTCAAAACTAAAAATAAAGTTCTGTAGATACATGACAACAGTTTTAATTGATTTATCTATTTAAAGCACAACAAACAACAGAAAGAAAACTAATAACTGAAGGTATGATAGAAAACCTGGCATTGAATCAATAAATAATTGTTTATTATCTGGAAATAACAAAGCAGATATAACGAATATTTACTCAAAATGTTTCATTTAGTGTAGTTAAATAATTAACTTAGGCTATAATTGAAACAAGCTAATGCATAAGGTTGTTAATTGTTTGCAACCGGCTACTCGTAATATTCAATTGTGTAAGGCGCAACTGTTGGAGGCGTTAGTCAGGTGCAATAGATTTGTATCAAGTACAGCCAGTTTTTACACTGGGCAACAAAAGATTAAGTACTAAAAAAAAAATGATGTCTGTGAAGGGGCTTTATTGCTTTGCCTTATTATAACAGACGTTCGTTTAATGAATTTAAGAATTAAAAAAAAGTTTATTACTACATGTAGTGCAGTGCACTGGAACTGGCTGAACAGGTCAACAATCACGTATTGACACACTACGTAAATACGAACATTACTTATGTTGTGTACTTGTGATAAAGCGTGTAACGAACGCCTCACTGGATGAGTAAGCAAATTACCGCTAAACAGACCAGAACCGAGTACATTGACTAAGTACTTTATGTGTAGTAGACATCGGTTGTGTGATAAGAATGATTGCTCCACAAGCTGCTGTGGAAACTATTCGCTTATCACACATAGCACATTGACCACACGCAATCGTGTCGCGTCTGGAAGAATTCGACAACTGTTGCGAACTACACTACAAAAAGGAAAGAGTTCTAAAAGCGTATCGGGCCAAAGGTCGAGGCGAACTCAGCTGGAAACATGCATAAAATAGATGACGAATATGAACATAGTTTCGTACACTCGACACACACTTTGCACTCCATGCTCGATTTAATGATATACAGTAGTAAAGCACACACAGACTAATTGAATGAACAGTTGATTGCTAAACTGACTCGGTAGTTTCCAAAAAAACGACTAGTCAGACAGTGATAAGGTGAACATAATCTACGCCATAAATGTTAAACTATAGAGTATTACAAGCGTAATATGCCTTCACCTCCTCACGATAGATATAAAGAAATGTATTTTGTTTGCCTTTTCTTATCGTACCTTAACTTATCGACTGGGTAATCACTGAGTTTAGTTCTTTGACTGTTAACAGCGATTTCGTATGGTTCCGTCGACTCAAGCGATAAGGATAAGAACGCATTGGAATTTCGTTGCGTTGTTCAGTCGTTGAGGAATCGTCTTCGCAGACCTTTCGTCATTACCCGCTGATAACTCAAGCAGAGAACATGAAAATCGAGTGGGCTCCGGTTACAGTGCCTCCCAAGCGACGCTTGGAGACCCTGGTTACAGGCATCTTTACGTTATTCTTCTTTACGCTGCCGCTAACCTCTTTCCTACTCGTGGCTTTATTCCTGGTAAGACTATAACTAACTTATCTAAACATATTTATTGTTATTAACCCTTTATTCCTTTGCAGTATTATGGTGGCCTTGTGATACGCACATTGTTAGTGGTCTATACGGTCTATATATACGTCGAACACAAGCGAACCTATTCCGCCATGGATGGCAACGGGTGAGTTTACCAGCTTTCCCCATTAATTTATTTCTTGATTGGCAATTTAAATCGATTTTTTTAGCTGGATGTTAAATCGTACCAACCCATTGTATCGCGTATATCGTAATTACTTTCCCGTCAAATTGGTTAAGACCGCCGACCTGCCTGCCAATAGGAACTATATACTCGCTAGTTTCCCTCATGGTATTCTCGGGTAAGTGAGGTGTGAGTATCTTATCGATGCCATGCATTAAATATGAATTTTTTATTGATTAAACAGGACGGGAATTTGCATTAACATGGGCCTTGAAATCAGCGAATGGCTCAAGCTGTTCCCCCAGGTGCGTCCCAAGGTGGCAACACTTGATCAGCACTTTGTAATACCCTTTCTGCGGGATTTGCTACGCTGGTGGGGTTTAGTTTCGGTTTCCAAGGAGTCATTGGTCTACTATCTGACAAAGTCCAATGATCCCAAGGATGCTAACAATCGCGATGGTTTCACATCGAATGCAGTGGCCATTTTGGTAGGCGGTGCTCAGGAGGCGCTCGATTCGCATCCCGGCAAATACATTCTGACTCTGAAGAACCGCAAGGGCTTTGTGAAAATGGCCATACGCACGGGGTGAGCTCACTTTGATATAATAAATTACCTTCTATATAAATATAACACACATACATTGCAGTTCGCCAATTGTACCAACAATTTCATTCGGTGAGGTCGACATCTTCGATCAGGTTGACAATCCACCAGATTCGCTGTTGCGTCGCCTACAAACACTGGTGAAGAAGCTAACCGGAATCTCCCCCCTCATACCCGTTGGTCGTGGGTTCTTCAACTATACTTTCGGCTTCGTGCCCTACCGCCGATCCATCGTACAAGTTGGTGAGTTCTGAGCATGAGGATTATAAGTTCATTGTCTATATGCACTGATTCTTCTTCCTCCCATCTAGTTGGTGCGCCAATTGACGTTATCCAAAGTGCCCAACCGAATGCAGAGTATGTGGATGAGCTGCATGGTAAAGTGATGGAGGCATTGGAGCAAATGTTCGATAAATACAAGGAAGAATATATGACAAATTCAGCGAATACCAAACTGATAATACACTAAATCAAACACCAACTGTGCTGGACTGCCAACTCGTTTCACGTTGGATTTTAGTAGCAACCGAATATGGTCACACTTACGACCAGAAAACGTTGCTTTTGAAAAACGTTAGCTGTGAAAATGAAAAATAGCAAATGATTTAGCGCAATTTAGATACGATATTCTATACGATATTGCAACGTGATGTTTAAATGCATAAATTAGATGTTTCATAAGCTTTATAGTTGTTAGTATACAATAAAGAAAGTAAGGTTGTTAATTTTAACGAAAGCGTATGTTTTTTTTATTATTATTATTATTAGAGTTTACCAATTAAATTTGTTACTTCGTACATAAATATTATATACAAAAGGAAAAGTAGGAGAGTTGAATTTTTATATTGGAAAACTTAACTAAATTTTGCTTCTGTGTTTGTGCCATGACGCCTAATCGTTTTTCATTTTCCTTTTTTATGTTTTTCAATTTTCAATTTGTAACTTGTCGTTTTGTATATACTATATAGAATTTTGGTTTAACAACTATGTATATATAAGGAATTTTAAAAATACAATATTATGCTACACTAAATTCAATCGCAGAATTTTTCGAGTAAGGTACAATTAATTTTTCTCGGTTTTTCTCTATTCTCATTAGCAACAAATCACCTTTCATTCTGTACTTTCTATAGCAAATATGTCAAATAGTCGAACAGAAATAGGAAATTATAAGAACATTAGAAAATTGCCTAATTAATTGTAGTTGGCGCTTCATTATTAAATGATATATGTATATTATCTACAAATATCGAAACAATACACGCGAATGGGTTTAGGAAATACATACGATTTGAGAAAGGAACACTTGGCATAACTGGGTTGGGTTTAGTCACCTACAGCTGGTTATAGAAAATGCAATTAATGGATCTTTCTCTCTCTCTGTTTCATTGCACTCGAACAAGAATATTTCGATTTGGTTTTCTTTCGTCTAGTATATGATTATCTTTGTAATTGTTGTTGTAAAAATAATATTCTGTGGGCTCTGCTTAGACTGTCGTAGTATTAGTAGTATGCGCTTGTATATTGCAGCTAGTTGAATATATATATTCTATATAATCTTGTATATTTTCAGGGCCTAGTGGGATACTCTAGTTATGCGTGTGTGTGTGTGTGTGGGTGACAAAAATATGTATGCCTAGATTTATATATCTATATAATGTAATGTATCTGAGGCAATTGAATTGCCGTACATATATCAACTATATAAATATAATTTGATTAATTTGTTTAGCAATATAAAAGGTTTAAGTTACTTTTGGCATAATTCATATTGATGACAATGAGTTTTTTCGATTTGCAATTTCAATTTCAAAGTTATCGTATTTGATTCTATCAATTAATAAAGAGCCTAAAAACATTTTGCTAATTTCATCATATCATAATTAAATGCTAGCTCTCCTTCTCCTTTTTCATCATCATCATCTTCATCTTGTTTCTTAATCATCATTTAGGTTTATTACGTTTATTATCTCTAGGTCTATGTTTAGTTTTAGGTACTAGCCAGGCAGCCAATTTGCGGATGGGCGCAACAATGCAAAGGCTTGCGGTATTTGCTGTGGTTCCAAAAAGCGTATGTCTTTTATCTAAACTTGGTTTGGTTTTTGTTCTTGGTTTTCTTGGTTTTTTCTTTTGGTTTTGGTTGCTTTAAATCAATCCCTGAGTGCATTTATATTCTTTTTTTGTTTTAGTTTTGCTTTAATTTAACCGCATAAGTGATCTGCTTGTTGTTTTTTTTTTTTTTTGGTGTTTGCTTCTGTAATTTATTATTATTGCTGCTGTTGTTTCTGTTTGAATTTAAAATTTTTAGTTTCAGCGTTTTAGAATTAATTCGTTTTCTTGGGGGTTTTTGCTTAGCGCGCGTGTTTGTGCCTTAAGTAATTGAAAAAGTTAATTGTTAACTACATTTAGAGACGAATTCTTTACAATCGAATTGTACCAATCGAAAATGTGGCGTGTGTCTGAGTGTGAGTGTGTGTGTGTGTCTAAGTGTGTGTGTGTGTGTGTGTCTGTATGTGCTATAGTTAAGTCGAGAAAAAACTTTAAGTAATTTGGTATAACTTGATGGTATTTTTTGTTTGAGCTTAAAAGGTGCATGGAAGATTAACAAGGACTTAGTGTGTGTGTACGAGTGTGTCTCTGTGTGTGTGTGTTTGGGTCTTTTGGATTAATTCTTTAACATATGTTGTATTTAGCTGTCCTTTTTATTGGAACATTGAACAATGAGTACTCGTTAGGTTGTTCTCGTTTTATTGGTGTTTCAATTGCGGGCCTTACGGTGAGCTCTAATTAGGTTTTATATATATATATATCTTTATATATCTACAAAAGGTTTTCTCTCTTCTTTTTTAACAAGTTCAAAATATATATGCTCGGGTTTTGTTGTTGTTGTTCTTGGATTTTATTTGTATTTATCGCAACATACATATATCCCAATATATGTATGCATTCATATATGTATAACGTTAGTTTATTTGGTTTTTAGTGTGTATATTTAGTATATATATATATAATTATTTTTGTTTAGTTTCTTGTATAATTACAATTGAATTTATAGTATGTACGTATTTGTTTTTTAGGGGACTTCGTTGGAGGATGTAGGATCTGAGGGAATTTAGGAATTGGGAACATTTCAACTTTCGCTTTCCAGCTGCATACGTTGCCTATACGATAATACAATTTTGGGGGGAGAGGAAGGGGTACTATAAGTACACTGTCCGTAATACAATTGGTTTGTAATTGCGGGAATTAGCTACAACAAGGTCCAAGTTCAAGTTAACATATAATATCGTCTCTAATCGAAATTTCAATTTGTTCAGCTTGCTAATCGTTTGTTTAGCTCCTCTCGAATTGCCAAAAAACTGTACTAATTTTAACCGTTACTATCGCTATCATTACTTGTAGTTTTCTTCTTCTTCTTCTTCTTGTTTTTTAATTGTAGCAAATTAACAATCGGTAGCTTTCTAATTTCATGCACTTCATAAGAATGTTTTACATAATTTGGATTACATTCAATTTAGCTATCAGGTTTCTTTTTAAAATGTTTTCTATTCCTGCGTCCGTTTTTCGATCTACTCCTCCTTCATTCTCCTTTGCTTCTGCCTTTTCAGCTCGCGTTCCAATACTTTTAAGATCTACTTGCAAGATCAACAATTAAACAAAAATCACTTATGAACTAACAATGAAAACAAGAGTACAATTCTATAAAATTTATAAAAATTCCATTCCTCAATGTCGTTGCTGGCTGTCTAAACAGCCACAATGGCCGCCATCTACGAGGCAGTCGGTACAGGGTTAAAATAATGCAGGCCATTGGTCTGAAACAAAGCGAGAGAGTTATCAATTAAGTAAGGTCTTCTATTCAATTGTTTTAGATCATCAACTTACTGCCATATCATATTCCGTAATATAGGCGGGAATTTCCAACTGATCCTTTGTGATGGCCGAGTACAGATGCTCGACACCGGGCAGCGAATGCACTTTGGCCTTGATGGCGGGCGCCATGAATGTGGTGAACCACCAGGTCATCATTTTCGTCCAGAATGTGGGGTGCACAATGTAGAAGGCCTTCAGATTCTTCTTGTATCTGTAGCGAAAGAAAGCGTACGACAAGTTAGACAACAGTTGCAAATGGGATTATAGTATGCATTTCATGGGGGATAGTTTCCACTCACTTGTATGGCAAGACACTGTAGACCTCACGCAGCCAATGCAGCGACGGATAGTTGTTGGTGGATGTGAGTGTATGGAAGTATGCGATGACGTAGTCGCCCTTGACAATCGGATCTAGCAGCTTTATCAGATACAGCAGTGTCTAACAATAGAGAATAAGTTATTAATGCATATTCTATATGTATATATATATATATTGTCAACGTTACCTTCTCCAAATCAATATTCTGTGCTGGGAACCATTTGCCGCAGAACACAATCACAGGTCGACCCAAACGATCCACGCCACTCTGATAAAGGCAACCAATGCCGGAGACCTCATTCAGATCCTCAACTTGTGCACGCTGCAGCAGGCGTTCGTATCTAAGAAAGGGAAATACAGAAAGAGAGAGGGGAAAATGCCATTAGCAAATATTATTGATAAGATTAACAGCTGTAATAGCACATTAACGCCTACACTAGTTTTCCATTGCGTCTATTGATCTTGCTGAGATGCGCTAATTATCATGCTAAACAGATCATGAGTCTGACAAGGCATCATGTTTTGACTTGTCGCAGTTGCTGTTGTTGTTGTGTTGTTGTTGTTACAGCTGACAGTAGGCAGGTAGACGTGTTTACCTCGCTACCATCACCATCATCAGCAGCAACTGTTTTAAATTCCCGGCATATTTCTATTTGTCCGCCTCATTATACATACAGACGTGTGGATTTTGAAAGCTGCAACCGGCTAACTTTGGCAAGGTTTCACGAGGGAGCTGACTTTATTTTTGCTTTATGGTCTGTATTTGTGCTAAAACATGAGCGCAAATGTTTGTCAGATAAGCCAAATGTGAGCCAGTGCTTATTAAAATATATATATATATATTGTATAATTATAAGTACACGTTCTTCTATATAGTACATTCGTGTATTCCTGTTTTTGTATCGTTACAGATCTTTGATCGTTAATAATTTGTTAACTTTTTTGCACAAAATAATGTAGTGCCATTAACTGCTCTAGCTGAACTACATGTAGGGAATTTAATAAATTGTCAAAACTATTATTTATCTACGGTAGAGAATAATGACTGTCGTTGCTGTTCATTAAGTACACAGCTCTGTTTAGTTTAGACCTAAGAAATCTGTGTATATTTGATGCCTTGTCTAAAATAGATCATACAATTTAACTTCTATGCAGATCTTATTTTCTGCGTTTCAAGTTGGAAGCACCTTAGTTAATAGATGATTTAATTGCAGTTGTCATTCATCTTGTGCCAATTATAGTTTCTACTTGAAAAGGGAACAGAGTAAGAGTGAAATCTGAGTCAGTGATGGAGCTAAGGAGAAGGCGTTAATCAGCTCAGCTCGTCTGACACACGCCACGCTAATTGTGAATGCTGTTGTTCTTATTCATGCTTCTTTTGTTTTTTATTGCATGCGAAAAAAAAACAAAGTGACGCAGTTAACGTAACTCCAGTAGCACAAAGATAACCCAACGACAGCATCTGCATCCCAGCCAGTACTTGGATAGAGATAAAGATGCAGATAAGAGAGAAGAAGACTTCCCACAGAACATAGTTATAAGATAAGGTTGAGTTAAATGCGACGCATTGTGACGCAGTGTATAAATAGTAGCTGTATCTTCATAATATTTACTCAACTTTATGACCTCTCCCAGATATGCCCTTAAAGATACTTCCTATATACTATATGTGTATAGAGAAAACAAACGTGTGAACTTCGTTTGTAGTTCTCTTGATTTACATGATTATTTGTATTATAATCAATGCAGTTCTAGAGCTGGCAGTACAGTACAAGCTGACTATGCTCACTTCTGGAGAGGCAAGTTGTTAAAGGTTGTTTAAAGGAATCTTGTTTCATGCCAAGTGAATTTCCACTGTTATTTAATATGCCTTGGCTGTGTAAATTGCCTGCCATTGTTCAAACTGATTGACAGCTAGACAGCTGAGTGGGCGTGACAGGGTACAAGGTGCTGGCTTAGCTGATAAGTTTGGCCTTTTCGGCAGTGTGGCAAAAACCCTTCAATAAACCATGAGCTGAGTCCTAAAAAGGGACTTGCCACTATAAATAGATGAGAACTACAACGACAACTAGTTGGAAGTTATGCGCAATTATTGCGTTGAATCAAGTAGAACGAAAGTACTGTGGGCAGGCACAGTGGGTCACAGTGGGGCGCAATGACGTCACGTTGAATTTAAATGGAAAACGAAATAACAAACGTCATCATTGCGTGGGTGTCGAGTGGGTTGTGGTGAGAGGGGATACAGGGGGATAGATGGGGGCCGAGACGAGTGACATCCTTTCAATTGATTTCTTCTTCTACTGCTTCTTCTTCTTCTGCTGCTGCTGCTGCTGCTGCTACTCAGTCTGTGTTTACCTCTCTTCCGGCGTCTCCATGAGCTCATCGGCGCCCATCATGTCGCCCGTGGTCTCCTGCATGGGGCTGGAGCCCAAGTCTATGGACGTCATGCCCTCGAGCATTGTCATTGTGTTGTTCTTGTTCTTGTTGTGGGTGGGTTGAGTTTGTTTGTTGTTGTTGTGCTGTTTTTTTTTACTGTTCAATTAGATTTGTTGTTGTTGATGTGTGGTTGCAAGTATCGATCGATCGAAACGAATCACGAAACAGCAAACGTTACGGAACTTTGCCCCTTTTCTTTATATTTTCTGCGACTTTCTTCTGCAATTGACGTAAATGGCGACGCGACTCTTGTGTGTTTGTGGTATTTAAAAATAGATTACACAATATTTCGAAGACTTTTTGCGTTGTTTTTGTACGGAAGAAGCCGCGTGAAACGATGATTATTAAAACGTGAATCTGTCAAAATATATACATAACACATATACAGATGTATGTATGTATGCACGGGTATATTGAGTTTATATAAATCAGTTCAACCAACAATTTCTATTCTAACCGACAGACAGACTAACCGAACAGACACACGACCGTTCGCAACGAGCTGCGTTTCTCGACTGAAGCGGCGACTCCCGATGAGGCGATGCGATGCTCGTAGCGTGTGTACACCAAGAGACCATGCGAGAGAGCAGGAAGTGCACACCACAGCGCTCTCCCTCTCTCTCTTACTGTGTGCCTGTCCCTCGTGTGCGCGCTCTCTTTCTCTCTCTTTGTAGCACGAGTCTGCGCTTCTTTTGCCTCTCGTACAATGACATCAACACGCGCCACAATGACAGTGGCTGGCACGGGGGCAGGCAGGCAGGCAGGGGGGCACAGGAAATTGTCCAAGGACATGCCAGGCTCTACCTGACAGCCGCCAATCGGGTAATGCAAATGTCATGTCTGCCCAAAAACACACACACACACACACACAATCAACTTAGTCAGCTTCGGCCAACGTGACGTATGCGCAACGCATGCACATAACTGCAGCCAAGCGTACGCGCTGTGAACCCGCCTCGCAATGCATTGAACTGCGCGCTGCCCTGTCCGTCCCACTGTCCTGCCTGCCTGCGCTGTTTACACTTAACTGAATTGATTAAGGCCCTAAGTAACTCGACTCAAATCTCTGACGATGACACACGATACGTGGCAAAGTAAGCCGCCGCAAACGGTACAAATTGCATGCGGTTGCATACAGTTCATTAACTGCGAACTTTTATAATTACGAGTATACATATGAATAAATCTCTGAATAACTCGAAGACAGAGAGAGAGAGAGAGAGAGAGAGAGAGTGTTCATTGGCCCATTGTAATTGAGGTTGACAGTTGAAAGTGCCATCAAATTGAATGATGACATTGCACGTGCTGAAAATTTGATACCGAATTCGCCATCATTTTCAGCTATTCGCCCTGCATACTTATTTAGGACTCTGAATTGTGAGGGGGGGGGGAATGCAAATGAAGTCGCCCGCCCCGTCATAAAGATAAAGGCTAACTGTTAATAAGCGAAGCGTAGCGCGGGGGCTGCTCAAACAGTTGTCATAGCGTTGTAAATACATTTCTGATCTAGTAAACGTATACTTTATATCTATATCTATATCTATATCTATATCTGGTAAACATGTACTATATATAAAAACATATATATACTGCTATTTCTTTTGGCAATCAATTTCCCGTGTATTAACTGTAAATCTTTCAGTTTCTTTGTTTTTTATCAATGACAGGATAAATAGATTACAAAGATCGTTACATATGCAGAAAATGACTCAAATCGAAACTGTAAATATACTTTATATTATATATGTATGTATGTGTAAATATCGCTTATTTCTTTTACAAATCGAATACCTATATTGACAAATTCAAACGAATTACTTACTAAACATGCATCAAATTTATTCATGTATTTTGCCTAACAACGGTCTAATACTTTGCCGTGAGCTTTAAAATAAGAGTATACACTATGTCAAGTTGCCCACTCATTATCACAACTACTTTATAGTATCCTACGGGCAACATATCTGGAAATCCATTAGTATTCCCACGGCACTGACGAAGCCAATATTTTTTCCGAGGAAATGGTGGTACAAACTTTCCACTAATATTTTCCAAATTCGAGCAATTATGGAAGTTTTTATATAGTACTTCATCATATATCATATTGATAGCTCTGGTAAATTTCGTGTTTTTTACGCCGTAAGGTGTTTCACGGTAATCATCCTTTCTACCACTTTGGGAACGGTAGATAATAAGATCGCCTTTGGTTTCATCATCTGTGTCAAAATTCCAGTCTATATCCGCAGTCAGGACTGACCCTCCTCGTGCTACACGTTCTACTCTCATAGAAGCGTTAAATTTCGACTCATCGGAGGACGTAAATGAAGCAGAGAGAAATTCATAGTTCCATGTGCGCTATAACAATCCAAATTTCCTTTTATCCTTCCATAACTTCACTTCTCTTAACTCACCAATGCCACAGAGAATGCAATAAATTGCAGCAGAATACCAAACAACACTCGTAAGAACATTTCCACGTATCAATTTAAGTAAACTTTGGATAGCCTCTGTGAAAAACAGTGTTTATATAGCATGAAATCAAATAACTAACAGTTCTAATCACACGCAATAATCAAACTGAATTTGAAATTGTACTGTCGTCCATGTACGATCTCTGATTGAAGTCACTAACATGATGGCGTAATCAGTTATATCTCTTCAGTTGTATCTCTTCAGTTATATCTCTTTAGGTGTATCTCTTCAGTTATATTTCTTCCGTTATATCTCTTCTTTTGTTTAATTATTTAATTATTTATTTTAATTATTTTCAAAATTCAATTAAAAAAAAAACTAGAAGCGACCGCCAAATAATTCTTTCACCTAAAATCATGATAAAAAAATCGGTGACGCATGCAGCTATTTAACCTTTACCAAATAATAATATAGAAGTTATTTAAAAAAAATAAATTAAAAAATTAAAATTATAAATTATAAATTAAATTATTTATTTGAGAAATCGTTTTGGTCAGGCGAGTAGCGGGTATATCGCAGTCGAGCACAGTCTGTAGCTTTTGTGTTTGTTATATTGAAGTGTTACTGGCTCCTATGCAAGTGTCAAGTTTCATGTCTATGTCATCCTTCTATACAAAGTTACAATTGTGTTTTCTAAACGAGTAAATGTGATTTTTCCATCTATTCAATGTTTGATTTTATTCAACAAAGTATATACGATATATATGTATGTATACAACTTTCTTTTTTGTTGGGCAATCAACGAAAAATGCGTATCAGCTTGAAATCTTTCAGATTCTAGTTCTTATCAATGACAATATGAACTAGATTATAAAGATATTACATAAGCTGAAAATTACTCGAACTAACACTGCAAACATTCCATACAGTATATCCTACATTCTTCCTGTAAATCAAATGATCTCTCAACATATTTAAATTAATTACTCATTAAACATGCAACAAATTTATTCACATATTTTTCATACATTTATTCACATATTTAATACATTGCCGTGAGCTTTACAATGAAAGTAAACACTATGTCAACTTGCCCTGAAATACTCACAACTATTTTATAGTACCCCACGGGCAATACATCTGGAAATCCATGAGTATTACCAGTGCACCCACGAGCCCAATATTTTTTCCGAGGAAATGGTGGTACAAACTTTCCACTAATATTTTCTAAATTCGTGCAATTATGGAAGTTTTTATATAGTACTTCATCATAAACCGTATTTATGCCATCGGTGAACTTCGTCTTTTTTACTCCGTAAGGTGTTTCACGGTAATCATCATTTCTACCACTTTGGGAATGGTAGGTAATAAGATCGGCCTTGGTTTCATCATCTGTGTCAAAATTCCAGTCAATATCCGCAGCCACCACTGATCGTCCTCGTGCTACACGTTCTACTCTCATAGAACCGTTAACTTTCGAGTCATCGGAGGACGTAAATGAAGCAGAGAGAAATTCAAAGTTCCATGTACGCTATAACAATCCGAATTTCCTATAATCCTTCCATAACTTTACTTCTCTTAACTCACCAATGCCACAGAGAATGCAATAAATTGCAGCAGGATACCAAACAACACTCGTAAGAACATTTCCTCGTATCTATTTAAGTTAACTTTGGATAGCCTCTGTTAAAAACAGTGTTTATATAGCATGAAATCAAATAACTAACACTTCTAATCACACGCAATAATCAAACTGAATTTGAAATTATACTGTCGTCCATGTACGATCTCTGATTGGAGTCACTAACATGATGGCGTAATCAGTTATATCTCTTTAGTTGCATCTCTTCAGTTATATGTATCTCTTTAGATGTATCTCTTCAGTTGTATCTCTTCCGTTATATCTCTTCATTTGTATACCCTTGCAAGGGATCAAAGATCATTGTAACAAGCACGAAAACTACAGTCGAGCGCGCCCGGCTGTGATACACCCGCTTTCCACCTGACCAACTCGATTTTTTAAGTTAAATAAATAACTTTAATGTTTAGCGTATTTTGATATGCAAATGTGCTAGATGCGAAACATCGAAATGCATCCGAAAGCGAACAACAATTTATACACTTTATAAAATGTTGATATGCTATCCTTATATACAATTTGTAAACATATTGCATGTGTAACCCTCTAACCTACTTCATATTATTTCTCAAATAACTTCTCCGATTGCAACCAAATTATCAGAAATTATTTGGGAGTTAATAATTATTGTGTTTATCCACAGGGTAGAAAGCTATAATAGCTTTGTGCGAACTACATATGATAACAATAATGAAAATAGTGTAAATATAATACAAGCTGAAGATAAGGTAACACTGTAACTATCGATAATAAACGGGCACTCATCGACCGTGACCGATGGAGGAAGTGCGATCACTCTCTCCAGATAGAGCCAGACAGATAGACGTGTAAGAATGAAAATAAAGAAAATATAAGTTTTACAATATATATTCTTATTCAGCATCAACAGCCGAGTCGATATATGTATGAATACCTAGATCTCGAATATTTTAAGAACTAGAACTAGAGCTTGTGTTAGTATTTCACGCTGATCAAGTTTATTAAAGATTTTGGCCATGACCCCGAAAGTCGAAAAAAACCGAATCCCAAGTGTAATTTAAATGCAGAACAGTTCGGTTTTAGTAAACATAATAACTATCAACGCAAAAATAATAATATAGAAGTTATTTAAGAAATAAATTAAAGAGTAAGCAACACAAATACGCCAAAAATGTAAATTATTTATTTGAGAAATAGTTTTAGTCAAGCGAGTAGGGGGTGTATCGCAGTCGACTGTAGCTTTTGTGTTTGTTATATTGAGAGTGTTACTGGCTCCTATGCAAGTTTCAAGTTTCATGCCTATGTCATCCTTCTATACAAAGTTACAATTGTGTAAAGGTGATTTTTCCATCTATTCAATGTTTGATTTTATTCAACAAAGTATATACGATATATATGTATGTATACTATGTACTTTCTTTTTTGTTGGACAATCAACGAAAAATGCGTATCAGCTTGAAATCTTTCAGATTCTAGTTCTTATCAATGACAAGATGAACTAGATTATAAAGATATTACATAAGCAGAAAATTACGCAAACTATAACTGCAAACATTCCATACTGTATATCCTACATTCTTCCTGTAAATCAAATGATCTCTCAACATATTAAAATTAATTACTTATTAAATATGCAACAAATTTATTCATTTATTTTTCATAACGGTCTAATACTTTGCCGTGAGCTTTAAAATAAGACTCCACACTATGTCAACTTGCCCTCTGATAATCACAACTACTTTATAGTATCCTACGGGCAACATATCTGGAAATCCATTAGTATTCCCACGGCACTGACGAAGCCAATATTTTTTCCGAGGAAATGGTGGTACAAACTCTCCACTAATATTTTCCAAATTCGAGCAATTATGGAAGTTTTTATATAGTACTTCATCATATATCATATTGATAGCTCTGGTAAATTTCGTGTTTTTTACGCCGTAAGGTGTTTCACGGTAATCATCCTTTCTACCACTTTGGGAATGGTAGAGCCTTAGAAATAACTCAGTTTCATCGTCTGTGTCAAAATTCCAGTCTATATCCGCAGTCAGGACTGACCCTCCTCGTGCTACACGTTCTACTCTCATAGAAGCGTTAAATTTCGACTCATCGGAGGACGTAAATGAAGCAGAGAGAAATTCATAGTTCCATGTGCGCTATAACAATCCGAATTTCCTATAATCCTTCCATAACTTTACTTCTCTTAACTCACCAATGCCACAGAGAATGCAATAAATTGCAGCAGGATACCAAACAACACTCGTAAGAACATTTCCACGTATCAATTTAAGTAAACTTTGGATAGCCTCTGTGAAAAACAGTGTTTATATAGCATGAAATCAAATAACTAACAGTTCTAATCACACGCAATAATCAAACTGAATTTGAAATTATACTGTCGTCCATGTACGATCTCTGATTGGAGTCACTAACATGATGGCGTAATCAGTTATATCTCTTTAGTTGCATCTCTTCAGTTATATGTATCTCTTTAGATGTATCTCTTCAGTTGTATCTCTTCCGTTATATCTCTTCATTTGTATACCCTTGCAAGGGATCAAAGATCATTGTAACAAGCACGAAAACTACAGTCGAGCGCGCCCGGCTGTGATACACCCGCTTTCCACCTGACCAACTCGATTTTTTAAGTTAAATAAATAACTTTAATGTTTAGCGTATTTTGATCTGCAAATGTGCTAGATGCGAAACATCGAAATGCATCCGAAAGCGAACAACAATTTATACACTTTATAAAATGTTGATATGCTATCCTTATATACAATTTGTAAACATATTGCATGTGTAACCCTCTAACCTACTTCATATTATTTCTCAAATAACTTCTCCGATTGCAACCAAATTATCAGAAATTATTTGGGAGTTAATAATTATTGTGTTTATCCACAGGGTAGAAAGCTATAATAGCTTTGTGCGAACTACATATGATAACAATAATGAAAATAGTGTAAATATAATACAAGCTGAAGATAAGGTAACACTGTAACTATCGATAATAAACGGGCACTCGATATATTGTCATCGATGGAGGAAGTGCGATCACTCTCTCGAGATAGCGCCAGACGAATAGACGTGTAAGAATGAAAATATAAGTTTTACAATATATATTCTTATTCAGCATCAACAGCCAAGTCGATATATGTATGAATACCTAGATCTCGAAGATTATAAGAGCTAGAGCTTGTGTTATTATTTCATGCTGATCAAGTTAATTCAAGATTTTGGCCACGCTCCCTACTGCCCCCGTAAGTGGAACAAAAACCGAATCCCAAGTGTAATTTTAATGCAAAACAGTTCGGGTTTGGTAAACATAATAACTATCAACGCAAAAATAAGAATATAGAAGTTATTTAAGAAATAAATTAAAGAGTGCGCAACACAAAATACGCCAAAAATGTAAATTATTTATTTGAGAAATCGTTTTGGTCAAGCGAGTAGGGGGTGTATCGCAGTCGACTGTAGCTTTTGTGTTTGTTATATTGAAGTGTTACTGGCTCCTATGCAAGTGTCAAGTTTCATGTCTATGTCATCCTTCTATACAAAGTTACAATTGTGTTTTCTAAACGAGTAAAGGTGATTTTTCCATCTATTCAATGTTTGAATTTATTCAACAAAGTATATACGATATATTTGTATGTATACTACTTTCTTTTTTGTTGGGCAATCAACGAAAAATGGATATCAGCTTGAAATCTTTCAGATTTTAGTTCTTATCAATGACAAGATGAACTAGATTATAAAGATATTACATAAGCAGCAAATTGCTCAAACAATAACTGCAAACATTCCGTACTGTATATCCTACATTCTTCCTGTAAATCAAATAATCTCTCAACATATTTAAATTAATTACTTATTAAACATGCAACAAATTTATTCATTTATTTTTCATAACGGTCTAATACTTTGCCGTGAGCTTTACAATAAGAGTATACACTATGTCAACTTGCCCACTGATAGTCAAAACTATTTTATAGTATCCTACGGGCAACATATCTGGAAATCCATTAGTATTCCCACGGCACTGACGAGCCCAATATATTTTCCGAGGAAATGGTGGTACAAACTTTCCACTAATCTTTTCCAAATTCGAGCAATTATGGATGTTTTTATATATTGCTTCATCATATATCATATTGATAGCTCTGGTAAATTTCGTGTTTTTTACTCCGTAAGGTGTTTCACGGTAATCATCCTTTCTACCACTTTGGGAACGGTAGATAATAAGATCGGCCTGGGTTTCATCATCTGTGTCAAAATTCCAGTCTATATCCGCAGTCAGCACTGATCCTCCTCGTGCTACACGTTCTACTCTTACAGAACCGTTAACTTTCGAGTCATCGGAGGACGTAAGTGAGGCAGAGAGAAATTCAAAGTTCCATGTGCGCTATAACAATCCGAATTTCCTATAATCCTTCCATAACTTCACTTTTCTTAACTCACCAATGCCACAGAGAATGCCATAAATTGCATCAGGATACCAAACAACACTCGTAAGAACATTTCCACGTATCAATTTAAGTTAACTTTGGATAGCCTCTGTTAAAAACAGTTTATATAGCATGAAATCAAATAACTAACACTTCTTATCACATGAAATAATTAAGCTAAATTTGAAAATCTACTGTCGGTTATTAATTGTAATTATAATTTTTATAAAGATCTCTGATCCCTTGCAAGGGTATATAAATAAAGAGATAAAACTGAATAGATATAACTGATGACGCCATCATGTTAGTGACTTCAATCAGAGATCGTACATGGACGACAGTATAATTTCAAATTCAGCTTGATTATTGCATGTGATTAGATGTGTTACTTATTTGATTTCATGCTATATAAACACTGTTTTTAACAGAGGCTATCCAAAGTTATACGTGGAAATGTTCTTACGAGTGTTGTTTGGTATCCTGCTGCAATTTATTGCATTCTCTGTGGCATTGGTGAGTTAAGAGAAGTGAAGTTATGGAAGGATTATAGGAAATTCGGATTGTTATAGCGCACATGGAACTTTGAATTTCTCTCTGCCTCACTTACGTCCTCCGATGACTCGAAAGTTAACGGTTCTGTAAGAGTAGAACGTGTAGCACGAGGAGGATCAGTGCTGACTGCGGATATAGACTGGAATTTTGACACAGATGATGAAACCAAGGCCGATCTTATTATCTACCATTCCCAAAGTGGTAGAAAGGATGATTACCGTGAAACGCCTTACGGAGCACAAAACACGAAATTTACCAGAGCTATCAATATGATGTATGATGAAGTACTATATAAAAACTTCCATAATTGCTCGAATTTGGAAAAGATTGATGGAAAGTTTGTACCACCATTTCCTCGGAAAAAATATTGGGCTCGTGGGTGCACTGGGAATAGTCATGGATTTCCAGATGTATTGCCCGTGGGGTACTATAAAATAGTTATCAGTGTCTCAGGGCAAGTTGACGTAGTGATAACTTTCATTCTAAAGCTCACGGCAAAGTATTAGGCCATTGTTAGGCAAAATACATGAATAAATTTGATGCTTGTTTAATAAGTAATTCATTTTAATATATCACTTTATTTGTTTTGTATATAGAAGATTGTAGAGATAAGGGATATTTATATACATATACTATAAAGTATTTGTACAGTTCCGATTTCAGTAATTATCCTAAAATATCTTCTCTAAAATGTGTTATACACAAAAGAGATACAGTGACATATTGAAATGAATAACTTATTACTTAAGGCTTAATTAAACCGGCTTGACAAGCTTTTACTGACAACCAAAAACAATATACTTGTTTCAACGTGTACCAGCACCGGAACTGGTACTGCCAAATCAAGGGAAATCAGGATAATGAACTCAGCGCAATACAATCTCAGTCGGGAACTAAATGAACTTCACTCGAGAGCACAATTAATAAACTTAACTCAATACAATCTCAGCTGATAAGTTGAGAGTGCATTCTCGGTACTACTTGAACTGCCCTCGAGAACATAATTTATGATGTTATAAATTTGACTATCTTTGGGCTTGGCACGCTTAGACAACGATTTTCAAATGGTTCTTTTATATTTTTAGCTGAATTCTTTAAGTATTTGTAGCAGAGAGTCAAAGGAAGCAAAGAAAAAAGCAATTTGAATGCGAACATGCCATCGATGACGTCGACAAGTGAAGAACAATGACGTCGTAGCTAGTAGA
The DNA here is from genome assembly GCA_018904165.1 of Zaprionus camerounensis. Classification (NCBI taxonomy): domain Eukaryota; kingdom Metazoa; phylum Arthropoda; class Insecta; order Diptera; family Drosophilidae; genus Zaprionus; species Zaprionus camerounensis. The sequence continues at coordinate 3,203,489 of JAEIFS010000037.1, forward strand.
AAACAAGGGGAACTGTGGGGAAAAGTGGGAAACTTGCAAGCATCGCGTGACAATGTCCTGTAAAATTTGCATAGGCAAACGAATGCCTGAAGAGGCATCGAAGGGAGGCTATGAAGGGTAAGGAAAGAGGTAGCTGGCCAAAGAAGTCATTTGTTAGTCGCTTAAGATATTTCCGGCACGCGCCCGTGCAACTATACGTATACCGTTATTTATCTACATACAAGTATTACAATTGTGTTTATGCGTACAAAAGGTATGTGGTAGGTAAAGGGGCGAAGGGGAGGTGGAATTAATGGAACTGAGGACAGTTTTACGAACTGCAGATGATGATGACAGCTCCGAGTTGGTAATGTAAATGTAATGACGCAAGCCTGTGCACACCTGATACGACTGCGACTGTTCAAGTGCGTGTCTATGTGTGTGTTAACAGATTGCGTAAGAAAAGCAGAAGCACAGATAAATATATATATATATAAATATATATATATCTTTATGTTTGTACTGATAATCGTTATACTTGCTCAAGGGGTTTGCTAGAGAAGTTTGTGACATTCAGTTCCCTCGCAATTTGATGAATAACATTTATATATTCTGTTACTTGTTGCGATACTGATAAGAGCCACGTACTGTTGCCATATATCTGTATATCTGTTCGATCTGTTCACTGTTACATATATATGTCGTGTTGGAATAGATTGTGCATGTTTTATTTGAAGTTATACCCTGCGAGTCGCAATGCATTGACTTTCAGAGATTTATCAGATACACCCGCTCTCTTTATACAGCAGGCTGTCTGTTCTTCTCTTTCGGTTCTCTCTTAAACCTCTCATTTAATGCGCCACACACAGCAGACTTCACTTACCTCTCTTGATGCTCCATGCCCTCAATTCCCTCGGCCACAACGCTCTCATAGACTCCCGTGCGTGGTCGATCGCTCAGCAAATGCTGTCTGTCCAGATCGCGCTGCACATTAGATTGAAGAGAGAGAGAGAGAGAGAGAGAGAGAGAAAGAGAGAGAAAGAGAGAGAGAGTTTAGTTAGAAGGGAGGCTCAAAGAGAGTGTGTAGCGTTGCGTCTCTTACCTGCAGCTGCGCCTGCAGTCCGCTGCTGTAGGAATTCAAACTCAGGCCATTCATATCCCTGGCGCCATACTCCAGATCTGAGCTATTGCCCTCCATATCGTGTGGACTAACGTCTGAATCGTCGTCAGCTGAGTGAGTATGAAAGAGAGAGAGAGAGAGAGAGAGAGAGATTAGTTATAAATAAAACAATCTACACAATGTAATTGCAATTTACAGGAAAACTCAAACGAGTTGTTTATCATATTTGTTTATGTTTTGATTTCTTGCTGTTGTTGTTGTTGTTGTCGGTCTGTTATCAAACAAAGCTCAGCCTCGATCAGTCTCTGCTCTTATCCGCAACTTCAGTGCTGCGAAATTTGATATGAACTGAAAGCGACGCCGACGCCAACAGCTTACGGACGCTGCTTTTGTCAACTGCAGCAGCAGCAGCGACGTTGCGTCGGCGCCGCTTAGCCAGCAGAGTGGGAGAGCGAGCGAGAAGATGACAAAACGCCCCTCGCTTGCCAGGAGGGGAAGCTGGACAAGCGAAAAGATGATGAAGTAGATAAGCGAGTTGCGTTTGTTTTCAAACGTTGACATGATTTAAGCGAACCAACCAAGAACTTTGCCAAGAAGACGACGACGACGACGACAACAGCAACAACAGCAATCAGGGCAGCAGCAACAGCAACAACAATTGAAAAACATCGCTGACAGTCATCTTAACTAACTGTCATGATAAGCCCAAGCACAGTTAATTTAAATGTTTGCCAATGACTTTGTTTTTGTGCCTTGTATAATGCCACAAACAGCGACTCCTGCCACAGAATAAACTGTGAAGTCAAATTACATTCCCAGTAGAGTGAACTCTTTCTAAAAGTGGAGGGAATAACCTGCTTGAAGAACTTTATTACGAGTTTACAGAATACATAAATGAACTCTTTCTTTAAGTGGAAGGAATTGTCAATAGAAAGAAGATTCCTACTAGAGTCCTGCATTCATTATTTACTTGACTGTACTTTACTTAGGTTTAGTAAATGATTGATTTCCCTTTTCGAATGTATTCACGCAGTACTCTTATATCCTACCAAGTCGCACTCAAGAGTTTCATAATCTGTAAGTTTTCCCTACGAATCTATTTATTTATTTAATATAAGTAACTGTTGGTTCCTAATGCACTTGAATAATTAATAAAATAAGTTGCTTTAATTACCACAAAATTGCTGACAAGTAATGCAAACTCAACGTGGCTTGTCTGCATTTCTTACATGTGATTTTCTCAAGAGAATGAATAAATTTGAAAATAACTGCGCTTGTGATCGCACTCACTTATAGCTACCGCCTCAAAGTATGCAACACTTTTAGCTAACCAATATCGACTGCGATGCTGACGTCATGAGTCAGCGTCAGCTACAACTGCGTTATTCACACTCTTATCTTGTATCTACAGCAACATTTAGAAAACAATTGAGGGTGTGAAGAGACATCCAACATTTATACCTAACAGTTTAAGCACTATATACTATATATTCATATATATTCTAATACATTAAACGATTGTCAACTTTTCACTTACAAAAAATGTGCGTTAATCGTATGTGGAAAATCACGTTCACGTTCCGCTTTTGTGCGTAAATTGAAACGCAATTTGTTAAGTCACTTGTGAAAAATGGAAAACGATGGAAAATCGCTGGCAATTAACGCAATTGCGGTTTGTTACCACACGATGGCGTCTTTGGAAACGAACTGAAGCCATAAGAACCCAAAGTGGGGGCAATTTGACGTTCGGATACCACATAAGCTACTCGGCAAAGCACATACTCTGTACATGTGTAAGTCTGTGTGTATGTATGAGAGTGTATGGGTGTGTGTGTGTGGTGTGTGTACACGCGCTAATCTTATCAACATCGACATTATCGGCAGATGTTGACGAGCTCAAACAAAGAAAGCAAGTCAAGGCAAGCGATGTGATCCAAACAATATCAGAATCACTGCCAACACACACACACACACACACACACACACACTAGCACACATGCATGTGAAGTGATAACAATGATAACAGTGATAATCATACAGACGTCATCAATACGTCAATAGAACCCGCAACTTGACTCACCATGACGATTACGCATGTGCACACTGTGACTGTGCTGCGGATTACGTATAATGCGTATCTGACGATCCGGATCCGGATGCTGTGGCTCACCCAGCTCACCGCCCGTATCCTTGGGCAGCTGCCACAGTGCGCTGCGCTCCTCCAGCTGATCGCGTGGAAAGTATAATGGCGCCAGCACCTCGTAGGTGCCGCGCTCGTTGCTGTTGACGCACAGTATCACAACCTGCAGTGTAAACTTGTCCAGAAAGCGGCGAATGGTGCCTGAAAGAGCAGAATAGAACTCGTTAGCGAAGAGAAGAAAGATAGAAAGAATAAAGGCACTTGGAATTGATGGAACTGATCTGATCGATTTAGTATAAAGAAAAGCTTAAGAGGCTGATCAACAGAAGTAATGGTGTCTAACATAAGAACTATAAAGTGATCGATCTATTGCTTATCTTTATAAATTCATATCTGTCCATCTACCTATTTATGTATCTATTGATTAATCTATCATTCAAATACAACATATCTGCCGATCTATCGGGCTATCTATCAAGCTATCTACTTATTAAGATATTTAACTTTATATCTGTCGATCTACCTATTTATCTATCGATCTACCTTTTAGACTATCTTGCGATCAATGCTTTTATCAGTCAATTGATCTATGTATATCATTATCTGTATATCCGTATATAGACCTATGCTTGCCTAGTCATCTTTCTATTCAAAGATCCATTTATCGATCGTTCTCTTTTTATACATGTCTATGTTTATCTCTGTCTATTCATTTATCTATGCACATCTTTATATATTCGTCTATCGACCAATTCAATCTATGTCTATTCATCCATCTACCTTACTATCCATTCATCGATCTATCTCATTTTAACTTTCTTTCGATCCATCGTTCTCTCTTTTTATCAATTTGCATATCTAACGATCTTTCCAGCTTAAATACTTCCTTCTAATCGCATCATGCTGCATACTATATCAATCAGATGCGATATACTTTAGGTTGGTTACTCACGCAGGGCAATATGCGCAGCCACATCGGCTGGAAAGCTCTTCTGATTGCCACTCACATTGCACACGGCAATTGTGCGCAGATTCAGCTCCTTGGCCTTGCACAGCACGTTTCTATGGCAAAGGAATTATAGATTAATATACAGCAGGGTATACGCTAGTTAGTCATGCTCTCACCTGTAGCAACAGTGCAGGGCATTCTCGGCAGCTGTCTTGAGCTTCTCCTTGTAGGCGGGTGCAACAGTGTGCAGAACATACTTGGCTGGCAGATTGTATCCACGCGTGACACGCACATCCCCAATGCGGCACTCTGCAAAAGGGAATTGCAACACGAGTCAAGTCTTTCTCCTTCTCTCTCTCTCTCTCTATCTCTCTCCTTGCTTACCCTTCACAGTTGTGCTGAGTTCCTCTTTGAGCTGATTGCCCGCAACGGCAATAATGCGCTCCGATATGCTATTGCTTTCAGTCAGGGTCTCATCGCTGCTGTTCGTGATGGCGTCCACCTCCAGTGTGGTCATATCACCATCCCTACATATAGAAAGGAAAGTGATTAAGCAACTCTAACTAGCTGGCAATTAGTGGTAATTAGTCTTACCAAATCACAAGGCGATTGTTGACATCTTTGGACAACGGAAAGGGGCTGCAATTGTGCCGGGGACCACCCAGTGTGGAGTAGTCGGTGATGGGCAGCCGTGTGTCCGTCTTCTGTGAGCCACCCCAGGTGGCAAGGTTCTCTAATTTGACAAGCTGCAGGGCAGAACATATACCAGATATGATTATAATTGAATAGATCTAGTTATATATAGCAGATATGATTATAATTGAATAGATCTAGTTATTATTATGCCATTAGAACTTACGCATGAGTTGGAACTGGAACTGGAGCTGGAGTCGAACGCTTTAAAGTCCACATTTGAATTCGTGTCGAGACGCATCGCGCTGCAAGTGAACAGAGAGTTGTGGAAATGAGTCAAGGAAGTGGTGAAAGTTTGCGTAAAGAGACAGGTTTTGCTGCCAGAACTGGTTGCAGTTAGATTGTAATATATCTAGCAGCAGCGTTAATAAAAATGATAATTATCGATAACATATGTCGATCTGTCCTCACTTCTGTAATTTGCCAATGGATGCAGCACACTTTTACTGCGTTTATTTAAAAACAAAAAGTATTATTTAAAGCTCAATAAATGTATAAAATATTGCAGCTAAAACTTCAGTCTCATGTTCGAGTTGAAAAAAACGCGCAAAATGCTCAAGCTAAACAGTAGACAAAAGGTTAGAAAAGCGTCTTAGGTCATAAAGTCGTTAAACTTAGTTCACATGAAAAGTTCACATTGTTTCGCGATATACAAAAGATTTCTTTGCATTGTTGCCAAGAATTGAACATCTTCTTTTTTTTTTGTGGGCCAAACCAGGCCAAGTCAACAGCCTTTCATTGGCGTCAGCTGCAGTTGCCGGCGAAGCGCGACCACCAGTTAAAACTGGTTCAAACTGAGCCGACTAAGAGCAGATATGCCAGAAATGTTATCTTAATCCAAAGCAGACCAAATGACTCACACACACAGACAGAGAGAGAGAGAGAGAGAGACAACAATCTACACTCTAATCAGTAAGTTATTATTCATGTTGTTGTTACTGAGATCGACCAGACACGCCATCGAAATGCAAAAATCAAATATTTACATAGTTCTAATTTCCATGTGGCTTCTGCTGAGCTCGAACGTCAGAGGAGGAGGCTGCCTAATTTACAGGTAAACAACAAAAATAAAAATAAGTAAATGTTGATAACCATTGCCCGTTCGAATATGAAGTGCCCTATGCTTAACTTGATTAATATATTGTATTTTAGATGTTATGACAGAGAATATAAAGTTTAACGTGCTCTTTTTGTTAGAGTATCTGCGAGTTATTTAAGCTTTTGCTGTCAAAACAGACAAAGGCATGTCTCAGTTCCTATTCATAACTCAAGTGGCAGCACACCTTCAACTGCCTCCCTTCTTCTCCTCCGCCTCACACACCTGGCAGCCTCCCACTCAATGTGCGTCATGGCAGAATGAAAAACAAAGAAGATGCCTAAAGGGTTTTTCGAGTTGCTGCTGCTGCTGCTGTTGCAGTTGTAGTTGGCTGCTTAATTGCTCCATTGCAGTGCAACACTTGAACTTTGACCTTAACAAGCTGAAAGCGAATCTGCTACTATATAGCACACATACTATATAGTATATGATAGCTCTACATATGTACGAAACCAGCTCTGGCCCAATTTGTTTGGCATAATCTGGCTCAAGGTGTTATATTCGACGGACGATGATGATGATAACAAAAGCGCAGCCCAACAACCAAAACTTTCCACACATCCGAACAGTATTAAACAGTTATTTGTATACCCTACGATAATTATATAACAGCATATACCATATGTATGTAATTCATCAAATATTTGCAATCAAAATATGCAACAAATTTGAAAAGAGCGAACAAGTTGAACGACTAGCAGATGCGCTGTACTGCAAAGCTAAAGTTGACATCATATATGGTAATAAAATAAGATTATTATGGCTATTTACAATGACAAAGTGCAGATATATTGTTCTTCCTTATCGCTTGTTCGTGCACAGAGTTAAGAGAACTTCATTATTGCTTTGCCATGGAAAATACATCAAAATTAACTAAGGGAATGCGACTCATTAAAATTAAACACTAATTATATAATTATACCTAGCAAAATGCAGCAAAACTTATAATTAAATTAATGTAGAACAAATTTCATTTAAGTTTTTTATTGTGAAAACTTTCTCACTTCAATTATTCTACAAAATCTTTTAACTACAATAATTCAACTGTGTTTATACAATCAATATTTGCATATAAATCTATTTATATATCTATATATATTAATATATATATATATATATATATATATATATATATGTATATATATATTTATATTTATATATACATATTTATATATATATTATATATATATATATTAATATATAGAAATCATCAGATTTCATAGCAATTATTTATGCAAATTGATGGGATTTTTTTTCATTTGCAGTTATCTTATTTTAGTGAATATATATTCATTTATTTAGCTTGTATTTTGTTGAGTAATCAAGCAAACATCTGCTAAAGTCTTCCCATGCATATTTACTGCTCTCTCTGTAGTTCCCCCAGACTTGGGATCTCGAATTCTCGAGACTCGAGAATATTTACATGTGCTGACAGAGAAGATTTCACGTCACTGTCGGCGGACGTGAATACACATGGAGTTTGACAGTTAGTCAGTTCGCTTGACATCTATTTAGATTTGTTCAGCTTAGTTTTTGCACGTTTAAGAAAGGAAATACTCACGAACTACATGCTATATAAGAAGATTAACCTTTTAGTTTACTTTTAGTCTACGCAAATGGAGTTGTTTATCAAAGGGAAAGAGTCATTAACTTGGTATTTGATTTGCATAAAACCTAACTCTTCTCACATTTATAAGTGCTGATAGATCTCTCTCTCTCTCTCTTAACTCTCTACCCTACTCTACTCAACACAGCAATGCATAGTGCAGCTTGGTTATCTCACTTGCACAGATGCAGCATTCATTCATTCAAAGAGTGTCGCATTGCAGGCAAGAGTGACTGTTTTGAGCTAAACAAAGTTGTTAGTCAACCCGTTCCAGTTGTTAGTATAGAGTATATACTCAGTACTGGCAAATGAGTATTAATGAATATGAATGAATAGAGTACACACTACTCGTGGTGGTGTACGTAAGAAGTTGCACGTTACGTGATTTGTTTGACTACACAACAGGCACACCCTGTATACAAGTCAAGCGGGTCTGTATAGCAATAAAAATTGACAAATTTCTGCCAGAAGAAGAGGGAGACAGAGATTGAATTAGAATAGCAAAGAGACACAGAGAGAGAGTGAGAGAGAGCATAGAGCAGGTGTTGTGTGCCCATAGTTGAAGTCGTTAATGAGGCCCATTGTAAACGCTCGTTTTGAGCTTGTAGCTAAGTAACTAGTTTCTAGTCGGCATGTGTGCAAGTGTTTGTATGTTTGCATACGTGTGTATGTCTGTGTGTGTGTGTTGACTTTTGAATGAATTACGTCGTGAGTTGGCAGGAGGAGACTATTAATTGCCTGGCACGGGTCTTAGCTGCATGCCTTGATAAGTTCCAAAAACAAAAATGGCAAATAAATGCTGTAAACAATAACTTGGACTTGGACAAAGGTATGTGGGTGTAGGTGTAGTGTGTGTGTGTATGCGAGTGGGTGTGCGTCAGACGATCACATCATCAGCGCGAGCCAACTAAATAGTTGGCTAAATGTGCTGGCCTGAGATTTGACTGGACAATTGCCCAACTACTGCAACTACTGCAGCCAGTTGGCAGGCAGAAAGAAAGACAGATAGACCGAGAGACGGACAGAGAGAGAGAGAGAGAGAGAGATAGGCAAGCAGGCAGAGAGACGGACAGAGAGAGAGAGAGATAGGCAAGCAGGCAGAGAGACAGACAGCGAGGTAGAGCAGACAGACAGCGAGGTAGGCAGCAAGCAAGGCTTCACAGATATTGATATTCATTTGCATTACGTATACGTAGCGTGGACTGCGACCCACTTATTGGAGTCAAATGCATTAATTATGAGTAATCGCACAATGCCAGCACCTACGCGTCTGCAAACTGCCACGCCTACACACTTCCCCCCAGAACTCAGTCAACTTGAGCTTTAGTCTCAGTTACAAGCTTAACAACAGCAACAACAAGAACTTTGACTAACAATGCAAGAGCTCAAGTTGTTGTAGTTGTAGTTGTACTTGTTGTTGTAGTTCTACTTGTTGTTGTTATTTCTGTTGCTGTAAATGTTTCTTGGCTTGTTGACGTTGACGTGCTACAGTCAATTATATTTTTTCAAGCAAACTGCATGCCATGTTGTTAGTTTTTGTTTTGTTACCTGTTATTCTTTATATTCTTCTTTTTCTACTCTTTCTTGTTGTAGTTTGCCGTCTAACTGTTTCCCATATGCAGTACAAAATGTTAATTGGGAAAGAGAGGGGAAAAGAGGGTTAGATTTAAGTAGCGAAAGGTGAACTTTGTGACAGAATTGCGACGTAGAAAACAGACAGACAGTAATTGCTAATTGTTCAAAGATTAAAGACAAATACTGTATATGATATACTGACATATTGAAGATATTGACATGCATACCAAGAGACAGTTATAGACGCTTTCCACTATGTACGTATACTTAATTTTTCTTGCACTTTCATCTATGATATTTTTGTTCTTTATAAATCTTTCTCTTCTAAATAGATCCATCTCATCTTTACAAATCTATCTCTTCTTTATCGATCTATCTCTTCTATATACAATAGATCTGTCTCTTCTATATAAATCTATTTCTTCTTTAAAGATCTATCGTTTCTATATCGATCAATCTATCAGGATATTCCCTCTCTCCCAGGGTATCTGCAGCGTCGATCATACTCTTTGACAGTTTTCGGGACTCCGGAGAGTGCTTGGGCCCGTGCCGTGGCTGCCTTGTGCTGTGTCTTGTTTACGCTACACGCTCAATCCGCCAAACTGTTGCATAATCAATGCGATTTTCTTTCGTATGCCACATGCCAGCACGGCAGGGCCAAGGACCAAAGGCAGCGCCAGCCAGCTCCTGGCTCCCAGGGCCTATATAATAACCATACAATGCCCAAGACACAGGTATGACAATATAACATACACTCACACAGATTAAGATACATCGCATATATAGGCGCATGTGTGTCTGTGTGTGTGTGTGTGTAGTAACTGCGCTTGGCACGAAACAGACATAAGCATTACGTATACGTTGTTTGCCTTAGCATTGTCCTTAGCTTTTTGATCTCTTCCTCTCTCTCTCTCGCTGTGGAGGCCAAAACCAAAATAAAGCAATAAGGAAAGATAAGTAGGGAGCCAAAAAGGTAGCCAAGAAGGTAGCGAGCAAGGCGAATGCCAATGACAATGCCAACTTTCTTTGTACCACACTCCGTTGTTCGATTTGTATATCTTTCGAATCCGAATCCGTATCCGAATTCGGCGCTTAACGTCAGCCTAAGTATTTTATTTATTTTCTTTCGCTTTTTTCGTTCTTTGTTATTGTTATTGTGTTTTTTGTCGTCGTTTTTGTTGTTGTTCCTTCATTGTTTATATTTATTTTAAATGCGTCATTCGTCGCGCTTTGTGGGCTCGGTCTCTCCGGCTTGCCGCCCGCGGCTCTTTTCAATCATTAGCCAGCAAGTCGAAAAAACAATCTGGAGAATTACGTGTATTCCAAAGTTGTGCCCCAAAGGCCCCTATACTCTCCCCCACCTCCTCTGCAATGCCCTCATGCTTCTGCTACATTCTGATGTCACTCATCGCACGAGTGAACGAATGATTCCAAGATTGCAGTAAACGCATTTCAAATTTGGCGGGACTGGTGCCTTAAACTATACACTACACTATACTACACACTATACTACACACTATAATACACACTATACTATACACAATACTATACACTATAGTAAACACTATACTATAATATACAGCGTAGTTCTGGCTATCCTGTGGTCCCATTAGCAATTCTCGTTAATTAATTGCAAATGCCTCGTTCCACATACTATGCTGAGCTGTTTACTATTAATCGTTATACCAATAATTTCTATTAAGCGGCTACAGTGGGTCAGGCATAACAAATTTGTGTACACATATTTGCTTAACCTGCTTCCAGCTTATATAGTAATTATTTCATGTTTTCCTAGTCTCTATTCTAGTTTCTACTTCCTCTTGTGGTCGGCAAAGTACGTTTCATGTCCATTGTATCTAAAACTAATAAAAAACAAATTGCTAATGGTGTTATTGACAGGTATTTCTCCTTGTTAATGACTGCATGACCAAGCAAATATCCTGTAAATAATTACTCCGGCAAATGAGTTGCCTATATACTCGTAGCTAAACTAAGGCGCCTTTTAAGGTGTTATTATTATTAATATCGAGTCATATGTGACCTACTTTAATCCACAATTCTTAGAACATTAAAGTGTATTAGAACTTATAAAGAAATTCAAATTCAAGGCAGAATCACTTAGTATTTAATTAAAGAGTTATTCATCTATAGCATCTTTCTACATACATATCTTTATCTATATCTACAATATAAATCATATTATACAAGTAAACCGCAAGTGCCTGTCTATCTATGGTATCTATCAATCTACAGTATCTTTCTATCTATATATGTATGTCTCTACAAATCTATACTTAATATATCATATACGACTAAGTAAGCTGCAAGTTCCGGCATTTTGCCTAGATCAATTGCCGCTAATACAAGCCATTATTGTTGCGAGAGGGGGAGGGGGGGGAGGGCAGTCTTAAAAGCATTTGATAATTGAGTTTGAAAAGCGCATTCGACCGGGGAATACTAGCAAAAGCGCCACCACTCTATGGCTGCCTGTGTGGGTGTTGGGGCATACAAAGGTTAATAGTGGAGCTAAACAAAAGGGTATAAAAAGCGACAGAGTGTGTACATTGTCTACTGTTCGTTTTGTTGGCATTGGGAAATGCAAACGTTGCTCAGGGCTGGAGACAAGGGGGGGTTCTATAGAAGCTGACGCTGACAATTAATCAGTCCCACTAGGGGGAGTTTTACCCCTGACTAATATGTGTGTGGGTGTGTTTGATGTGTGTGCGTGTATGCTTGAGTGTGCAGGTGTGTGTGTGTGTGTGCGGTCTGCCCTGCTTTTTGCACTTTGCAGTTTGCCCTGAACGATTGCAGCTGGGGCGCTTTATGCTTTAGGCCTTGGATGCAAAAAACTGTTTGAAATTCTACCCACAATTCTCACCTGCTCACCTGCTTTACCTGTCTGCCTGCATGCTCAACTGTCCATCTTACTCAACCCCGGCCCCCTCTGGCTGTCAGCTGCCAAAAGTTGGTTTTAATGTGAATTCTATAGCAACCAGACTTGTACTGTTATTTTAACTTGTTCCTTCACGCTTTGCTTATTTATGTATTTTCCGTATAAATTTCCAATGCATTTCGTTGCAGCTGAAAGCTTGTGGTATGCCAGCAACTCCCCCCCTTGTCATACCATCCTGCTCACAAACACACTTACTAATTAGTACATATCTTTACTGACTTACAGTTAGTTTGTTGTTATCGCTCTTGCTCTCTCTCTCTCTTTCTCTCGCACAGCTGCTGCTGCTGCTGATGCTGCTCTGCTGCTGCTGCGCTGCTGTTGCGGCTGCTGCTGCAGAATTTAACAGTAAAAACGTTGCACAAGTTTTGAAGGTTACGTTTGATACGTTACCGACACAGATATGTATGCGTGTGTGTGCGTCTCTTAAAACTGCGTGTCTTTCTGTTGATGTGTGTGTGATCTTGGCTATTTGCCTATTGTAGGCCCAACACAATTTCTTATTGTATAATAACTGGAATTAAAGCACAGTTGGCCGCCTTAGTTAGTATATACTAGAAACATACATACATATACATATATACATATATACATACTGTATGTAAGTCAGTAGTCTAGAGTACCGGGCTTAAATTGGTTTCGCATTTATTTATAAACTTGCTCAACTTTTTTGGCGAGCCTTTTCTTTGTGACTTTTTTCATGAAATGAAAACACCAAAGAAAACCCAGCGACATCAAAAATGTACACACACATACACATACACACGGGCTTACATGTGTGTATTGTGGGGGGTGGGGAAAAAAGAAAATGCGGTAGTCAGTGATAGACGCGTTGTGTGTCAGGTAACTCTACTAGCGTGTGTATGTATGCGTGCGTGTGCGTGCTTGTGTCTGTGTGTGTGTGTGCTTAAAATGAAAACTTGACTGGCTTAGCTTTTTGGCTTGTTTTACGCACTTTTCTCAATGAATCAAACTCGATTTATAATTAGCACACACTTCCTTTTTCTGCTGCTTCTTCTTGATCTCACTTTTTGTTGTTTTTTGTTATTACTTCTTTCTTTAACTTCACTTTGTGCACTTTGCTGAACTGTGTTTATTTGTGTGTGATTTGTGTATTTTTTATGTGTGTGTGTGTGTGTTTGTTGCAACTGTTTTTTACTGGCAACACTGGTCAAGCTCGTCGCTCATCTGCCCACCGCTCGTCATGAATCCACGTTCGACACTAAAAAAAGCTCATTTGTTCTTGCTGGAGCTTAGAGCGTCGCCAGGTTTTTAACACTAAATATGCCCAGCTGAAAGTGTGACTGCAGCAAATGTAAGGCGGCTTAGGGGGCTGCTTCGTTTAGTGCTAAAAAATACCAAACCCTGTGCAGTGCAAAATACTGTCAAAAGCTGCGTGACAGCAGCTGCTTGCTACAGCAGGCAATGAGCAACTGTCAGTGTTAAAGCTTTTTACAATTGCGTGACAATTAGCGGCAAATTTGAATGGAGTTTGAAAAGAGGCCTCAATTTATGCAAATATTTGCACAGCTGACCCAAGTGACCTATGCTCTTTTATTGCAAAATATTTACTGTCGAAAATTGTTGCCATATTTGGCACGGGAAAACAAGTATTTTTTCAGGCGCAATAACTTAATCAAAATGCATAATTCATGCCCGTGGCGACAGCGAGAAGATTTGTAATATTTTATACATATAATATATACAGCACAAAGTTATCAACAGCAAAGCCGGCACACACAGCCGGGTTCAAGCGTAGATCGTAGACCGCAGAAGTTGGAGTGAGGAGTGAAGAGTGAGGAGTGCAGAGGAGCCAGGAGATGGCGTTATTATTATATATGTACATACACGGACATTAGACGCAGACGCTTTGCCCAAAAAAAGCGTTATACAATGAAGGAAATATCTGCGAATTAAAGTGAAACCATCAGACATGGAGCAGGCGAAAGTAAGTTCCAGTTTCAGTCAGTCTGCACAGTCTGCAGATGAAGATGAAGATGCAGCTGCTGCAGCTGATCATAGAGTTGTCCAGCTTGTTGCACCGTCTCTCTCTCTCTCTCTCTCTCTCTCTCTCTGTCATAATCGGCGGCAGATGTTTGCCCAAAAACAAAGAAGAAGGAAGAAAAACAGCAGCAGACACAACAATTTGGAAAGGAGGAAACCACAGACAGTCCAATGGCCACTTACGCTGTCGCTGTCGCTGCTGCCACAGAGATTGTCTCTGTGACCCCATCGATAAGCCACAATATAACATCAGCATTATCTTAATTAATAAATGCTTGAATGAATGAGAATGCATTGAGATTTTTTGTTTTTTATATTTGTTGTTTTTTTGTATTTTTCGTTGGTTTTATACTTTTTAGGTATTTTTTGTTTGTTTTTATTGAAATTTCTTAGATCGCAAGAAGCGCACACAAGTAATATGTATATGGTAAATTGTTGTTGTTGTTGTTGTAGATACACACATAATATATATTATAATTAAGATTATTGTTTATATATAGTATATATATAATATGTAATATGTAAGTATATGTGGTGTGTGTGTGTGTGTGTAGTTTACTTGTGTTTGGGGGTGTATATAGTGTACCTTTGTGTGTGTTTGTGTGTGTGTAGTTGTATATTAATTGGATATACATACATATATAGTATAGTAAAGTATAGTATAGTATAGTATAATTAGGCATAATTATAAATTTATATACAAATCTCAATAGATTGTGTTGATTGATTTGATTTGATTTTTCTTTTTCTTTTTTTGATTTCAATTTATAACTGTTGTTATCTTTTTCTTTTGTTTTAACGGTATCTCTTCTTTCTTTTTACTTTGTATAAAGTTTCAACTACATGCTAGATGTTACAAAAAACTTCCACTTTTTTTTCTACACACTTCACTTACAGACTATGTTCATCATCATCAACATTATCAATCATCATCATCATTCTCGATCTCTGCTGTCGCTTGTGTCCTATAACTAGTGTAATATACATAGATGTATATAAAAGTTCATATAATATTTATATATATATATATATATATATGCGTAGATGTGTGTATATGTATGTATATATACATTTCTAAATGGGTTTATAATAAAAAATATCCATGCAGCCGGTTGTGAGCAAAAGTTACAAAAATTCATCAAGTTACACGAACAAAAACATTCACAATGAATAATTTTTTTGAATTTCAATTTGTTTTTGTTTTTGGTTTGGAATAGGATGTAGTAGTAGTAGTAGTGTAGTACTAGTATATATAGATGTACTATGTATGTATATACACACACATACACGCGCTCTGTAAACATTATGTCACAATTTAAACTAAAGAGTTAATACAATACAAAAATTCAAAAACACAATTCACAAATCATCTCTTCTCTTGCTATCGAGCTATGCGACAAAGTTATCGATTAAATTAGAATTACAGTTAGAATTAAAAGTAACGAGTTACGCATAAAATTCAAAGTACACAAAGTAAACGCCAAAAAGCAACGCAATTAAGTAGAGTTAACGCTAAACGGTTAACCGGTTAACAGTGTGTGTGTGTGTGCCTCTGTTAACCGCTTAGCCAAGTTAACAGGAAACATACGTAGTTAATTATAATTATGATTTTGTGTTGGACTCTTTTTGTCTGCTTGTCTTTCATAGAATCTGAATTGAAATTACACACATACACATAGAATATATATATACATTGAATATTATTATTGTTAATATTATGTTCTGTTCTGGAACTTACATAGAATTCTCTTGTAGCATTATAAATTTATATGTACTATATGCATATATATGTTGTGTATATATATCGATATTGTATATTGTATATGTGTGTGTGTATGCTTTTATATATATATATATCAGTTGAATCATTCATAAATTATCACCCAGCAGATGTTTGACAAACAAACAAACAATCAAACAATAGAAACAATCACTCACTCATTCAATCAAACAGTCAATCAATCATCAATCAAATCACGTGTACATGTTGCTGCTGTTATTTAACTTCACTAGTTACAATATTATATTTAGATATCGTAAAATATCAACTACAGATTACAGTTTTATATTAATTACACACAGAATTCTATTATGAAAAAAAGAAATACACTGCAAATTTTTACTACCATACTTTTGCCAGCTATTTTCATACAGTTTTGTTTGAAGTAAAAAAGTTATAGTAATTTTTTATGTTTCTTTTTTTTTGCATTTTACGAGATTTTCAGTTGACTTCCGTTCGATTTTGTGTACTGCGTGAGTTGTAGCTGTGTGTGTTTTATATAGTTATTTTCATATAATTTTCATATTCTTCTCAGTTTTTTCGTTTACTGTATCAGTTTTCAGTTTCAGTTTATCAGTTTTTTTCAGTTTTTCTATTCATTGAGCAATGTCTTACGCTGAGATACAGATTTCGCTTTCTGCATTCCGAATTCGTAATGATTGTACAGTTCTTAGAGTTAAGAGTTAAGAGTTAACAGTTAGTTCATAATCATATCTCATATATATATATATATATATATATATATATATATATATATATAAATACATTTACACTTTCAATTTCGACAGCTAAAATTTGACTAATATTTACGTTTATTTACATGTCATCATTTCTGCCTGTTTTCTCTCTCTCTCGATCTCTTTTTAACTTCTTTTATCGTTTTTCTACCTGTTTTTAGTATTTTTTTGATAAGTATTTTTTGTGTTTTTTGCTCGTTAAATATATATTCATGTCTATCATATATATTTACTGTTTATATTGTATATATTGTGTATAGATGTATATATATTATATATTGTATTTTTTGTTTTGTTTTTTGCATATACGTAGATAATTTGCTTGGAATTTCTATGTGGCGCTGAGCCCTTATATCATATCATATTATATATTGAATACGACAAACAGAATTCAGAAACTATGGAGGGCGACAAGTGTGCTATAGTGTGAGAAGGGGCGGGGCGGAACTTGAACTGGAGATTTTAGATAGCAAAGTGTGTGTCCTGAAGGTGTGGAAGAGCGGGACGGGAACGGGAAATGGGAATCTTGAAACGGAGCTGCAACCGCGTACATATTTAATAAAGAAATTCAACCTTTTTGTTTTTTTTTTTAGTGCGTTGCGCCGCAATTTTTTACGTTTTTTTTCTTTTATTATAAAATTAGTTAGTTTTGTTTGTTTTGTTTTCAACGTTTATAAGAGAGGAAAAGTTGTAGGGGATTTTCAAAAATAAAGTAAAAATTATTATAATCATAAGAATCTGAATCATAATATTTTCATAGGCATACAATACAATTTTTTTAAGCGGCGCAAAAATAATGAAAATTATTAAAAAATTTTGTTCATATTTGAGTTATTTTGACGGTTGTTGTTGTTATTATTATTTTGGTTGTTGTTGTTTCGTTCCTATCGTTATCTGTCCTGGTTGTTGTTGTTGATTGTTTTTGGATTGGTATATAGATATATACATAGATATATATATATATATATATATGGGGATACACATATATGTATACATCTATAGTTAAAAACTGAAGATCGGTTTCGAGTTCTAGATCGTTGAACTTTGCTAGTTTTCATTTATACTTCACTTGATGTTGTTGTTCTTCTTTTCTCCATTTTCCATTCCATACTTTTTTTCCTTGTTTTTTGTTTTGCTATTTTGTACGTTTTGTTTTCTGTCCCCATTCCGGATTACTCGATTACTCGATAACTCGATTCTATCTGTTATGCGTTCTCCTTTCATTCTTTCAATAACACAATCTTCTCTTCTAACAGCGGCTTCAGTCAAATTATTTAAATACGGTCTGTGCTATAACCCCAATGCCGGACAAGAGTCTTCAATTTCATAGCGCGTTTTTAGAAAAAGGAACAACAGGATATACAAGAATGTTTGTGTGTGTGTGTGTGTGTCTGTCTGTCAGTGTGTGTGTCTGTTTCTCTTTCTCATTCTATCTTCTATTTAGATTCCATCGATATTCAATGCAACTCGAGAAATTGTTGCGTCACATTCAAATAGGAATCCTCGCCAAGCAGCAGCACACTGGGCGGTGATCCATTGTTCGGATAGAAATATGCAAACTGGCCGCTGTAGGTGTTGCCGCCCAGCTCCTGCTGCTGCTGCTGCTGTCCCAATTCCTGTTGCTGTTCCCAATCCTGCACTAACTCCTGCTGTTCGTTCTGCTTAACATCTAATTGCTGCTGTTGATGGCGCCGCTTCCGTTGCGCCTCCACCTTCTGTTGCTGCTGCTGGTATTGATTCTGCATCTGGTTGAGGCAGTAGTTAACCTGCTGTTGCACCAGCACCAAGCTGCCGGTTGCCTCCTCTGCTCTACTGCTGCTGCTGCTGCTGCTATTGTTGCTAATGTGCTTAATGTTGCTGTTGATGTGAATGCTGTTGCTGTTGCTGTTGTTGAAGTTACTGCTGTCGCTGCTGTTACTGCTGCTATTGTGATATTGTGGCTGCTGCTGCTGTTGTGGTGGATCGAATTGCTGCTGTTGCTGCTGCTCGTACTGCTGCTGCTGCTGGTCTAATCACGTGCTCAGCCAGGTAGAGTTGCACGTGCAAATGGTGCTGGGAATCACAGGTGCATAGTAGACGCCATTGGCATAGATGAGACCAGGTGGACCCGCTTGTATTTGTATTGTCTGTGGCTGCTGCGACTGCTGCTGTTGCTGTTGTTGCTGTGCATCGACAACGCTTGCTGTGGTGGCCACAGCAGTGCCAGCAGCGCCAGCAACTGTTGTTGTTGCTGGTGCAGTGCTGCTGCAACAAATTGTGGCTGCTGGTGCAGTTGCCTGTTGCACATAGATCGTTTGCGTTTGCGGCGTTTGTGGCGGCGTCGAGACAAGTGTCAGCACCGATGTCTGCTGCGCCTGTTGCGCATCCAATGGAGACTGTTGTTGCTGCTGCTGTAGGAATTGATGTTGCTGCTGCTGGTGTGAATGATGTTGCTGCTGATGCTGCTGCTGCTGTTGATGTTGTTGTTGTTGGTGATGCTGTTGCTGTTGCTGGTGATGCTGCTGCTGATGATGTTGCTGCTGCTGCTGCTGCTGATACTGATGTTCCTGCGCCTGCTTCACCTGATTGGCCAGCGAATGGATGAGGAGCAGCGTCTGGCGACGCTCGTGGCCCATCAAACAGACTGTGGACATTTCAACGACATTGTATAAATGCATCAGGTACTCGTACTGCAGCGGCTCCTCGTCGATGCCCCAGAAATGATTGCGCAAATATGCCTCAAGCTTGGTCGTCTGCGTATTTATGTCCGGGAAATCAATAAAGAAACGCGAGCACATATACCTCTCCAGTGTCTTGATCAGCTGCGAATCGACAGCGGTATAATTGCGTACAAGTAGATTGCAATATTTAAGCAAACCACCGCCGCGTATCTCCTCCGGTTGTCGTGTTGAGATCAATTTCTTTTGCAAATGATATAGTGCCTCCTGGAAATCACCATAGACTGATTCACCAACCACAGTCGGATAGAAATTCTCCGATATTGGGAGTGCGGCACAATCGTAGAACAATAGCAACGAATCGAGCACAATTTGGAATGAATCGACAGAGAATTCAAATTGACGTCGCATTGTATCGACAAACTTAAGTTCAACATTCTTGTGACCTGGTGAATTGCCCAATGATATCAAGGACCAACGATCACCATCATTGTTATTATTCACCTTAACCATTTTACCCACATAGGCCTCCTTCAGTGAGCACGTGTAGATGCGACGCTTGCACACACCCTCGGGCATTAGATCGAGCAACGTGTTCAGCACAGCGGTCTTCACACGATCAAAGACACGCGGTGAGCTTAGCTCAATGGCAAATATAAGATCAAGATCATTATACTGTTGATCCTCGTTGGCAAGCACATGACTAGCTGCACCCCCATTGAGGCGTATATCCTTAACCAGCACGCCAGCACCTCCACTATTCACATCGGCCTCCAGTTTGCGTCGCACCAAATTCACCAGATCCTTTAGTGTCACTTCCAGTGTTGGGAAGTTGCCGCGTCCGTGTATGGCCACCACTTCATCCATGACATCGTGCAGCTTACGCACCTGTTCGAATGACAACACTGCCAGCCTCTGTGTGCCTCCGGTGTCTACACTCTCCAGCGAGCCATGATCCGAGGTCGATGCAATCGACGATCCTGAACTGGGAGACGGTGGCGGTGTCTCAGTGCCACCGTCCGAGTGGAAACCATCGTCGATCTGGTAAACGTCCATTCTGTTGTTGCGCTGCTGATGGAATAACGGTTCGGCGGCTCCGTCTAGTGTCCCGCACTGCAAGCAGAAAGAGAGAGAGAGATGGAACATAAGTAAACTATAATTCGCAACTTGTTTAAGTCAAAGAAATCAAATTTTATGCGTACATAAGGTATAGTACAGTGAAAGATGGAGAATAGGAGAGAGAGAGAAAGAATTATATAAATAGACAAAGAAAAATGTTGAAAGAAAGAGCTTAAAGATCTATATCTAGCATTATACTGAACTATAAAGCTATACTTTAACTTTCTTGCCAGATTTACTCTTTAGTTTCTTTACAAACACAAGTAAACTATAATTTGCAACTTGTTCAAGTCAAAGAAATCTAATTTATGGATACATAAGGTAAAGTACAGTGGAAGATTAACTGTATTAGAGAGAGAGAAAGAATTATATAAATAAACAGAGAGAAATGTTGAAAGAAAGAGCTAAATGAACTATATCTAGCTTTATACTAAACTATAAAACTTTAAAATTTAGTTTTATATGCACATTTATTCCTTAGTTTCTTAAAAACATAAGTAAACTATAATTCGCAACTTGTTTAAGTCAAAGAAATCAAATTTATGTGTACATAAGGTAAAGTAAATGTGGAAGATGGAGACAAATGGGGAAATAGAAATATATATGAAATATATAAATTGACAGAGAGAAATGTTGCGAGAAAGAGCTTAAAGATCTATATCTGGCATTATACTGAACTATTAAGCTTTATACTTTAACTTTCTTGGCAGATTTATTCTTTCGTTTCTTTTAAACATCATTTTTAAATGTTTTGCAGGCTATTTGTTCAAGTTCTAACATTATTATTAATTTAACATAACTTCAAACAGTAATAATGAGCTTTACTAAGCAGATTTAAGTTGAAGGGAACTTTAAAGAACATACACAGTACTTTTCTTTCTATAGATTCATTTAAAAGTTAAAGTTCACTGTGTCTAATCATTTTCACGCTATTTATTCAAGTTATAACATTTTTATTAATTTCCCATCATTATATTAATATTATTATTGCATTATTAGTTTATAACATTAACCAGCAAATTGCAAAAATAGTTCCCACTGAGGTTTCTAGTTGCTCGGCGCAGTCATTAAATAAATGAGAACAGATAAATAATCACTTAGTTAACCGACAATAACAATCATTTCAAGAGAAGTTTCTCATCTTTTGCGGCTTATCTTAATAGTTTATTCTCAAGATACACACTCAGTTAGGGAACATTGTTTTCGTTGTTGTTGCTGTTGTTCTGTTGTTGTTCTGGGGGCGCACTCATTTATTTAGTTTTTGGCATTTTATTGCGCCAATGCCAAACAAAATTGCCGCCCGGGGTCTGTTCGTTTAATTAATTAATTTGCCTTCAAAATTTGCTCAATTTTTGCGCAGTGTCGCTCTGCCGTCTCTGCTTTTTTCCCGCTGTTTCTAGCTCTTTCTCTCTGCCCACACATTAAATAATATTCTATGTGTGTGTTTATAATTCCCACATTTAATTCAATTTTTTGTTTAATTTGTTGTTGTTTTCATTCATTGCTTAATTTATTTGTTTATTTTATTTATCGTTTCGAACGTTTTAACGTTTATTTGTTTGCCTTTTCCGCTTTTTTCCTTTTTGTTTTCAGCTTCAAAGTATTTTGACGAAACTAGAAAATATTTGCTTCTCTTTTATACACTTTGATCATTGTAAATGATTACAATAAAGGCATACTAACTTTGTCCTTCTGTCTGTCTGTCCGTATGTCTGTCTGTCCGCATGTCTGTCTGTCCGTTCTGCCTACGAAATATACTTAGCTGAGCTTCAAATGTCAATCGGATCGAAGCATAAACAGAAGTTATTCAAGTTACAACGTTCTTTTGTGCCTTTGATAATTGTCAGTGTATTTGTAGGGTATCTTGCGTTCCGGCTCGCCCAACTTGTGGTATTTTCTACTTTTTGGGTGCTCGTTTATGTTAAAATTTCCGCATTGTTATCGACGTCAACGCCGGCAGAGACGCCGCCTACGCAGCCTCCTCTTTCTCCTCTTTTACTATACCCCGCACTTTTTTCTTTTTTGACTGTGCGTTTTTCCATATCGTCATATCGGCATATGGGTCTGGGTCTGGGCTATGCCTATATTGTGTTTGTTTTTCTTGTTTTTCTGTATATCTATCGCGCTGCTCTATCTTTTATTTTCTACTTTACTTTTGTTCTACTTTGTATTTGCATTTGTTGCGGGCCTGTTTCTATGTTCTGTATTTATTTTGTGTGTGTGTCGCTTTTTTATCATTTTGTTTGTGCGTTTAACACAGAAGAAGAAAAAGAACAAATTTAATTTTCTGGCATAACAGGCCCGAACGAACATATGAAAGCATATGTAAGTAGTATGTGTGTGTGTACAGTCAGCGTGCAAAATATTCGGACCACGCTAAAAGCCAATACGAATTCAAATAGATTCTTACATGCCACAGCAACTGAATGATTCACACACAGGGGCCTAGCCTAGGATGGGAAGGTGTTCGTGGCTGGCTACACACTGAGAAAAAAGGGTGCGTCGTCAGAATCAATATTGCTTATATTGAATTAAAATTAAAATCTTAATTTGCCAGAGAGAATTTGAACTCACAATTGATTTATTATGCTTACTCCTGCTCAATTCAAACTCAAAGTTTGATGTATAATATTTATTACAGATAAATTAGATGAAGATTTATATTATTTTCCTGTTGAAATCGTCTACAAAATTGATAAATTGATATGTTTTCCTGTTTAATTCCTGTTTTTGATAAATTATATGTATTTCTGCTCAATTCGATTAGGATTTATATATTTTTTAGATATTCCTTTTGAATTCGTATACAAAATCGATAAATAATGTGGATTTCTATTTAATTCGATTAAGATATATATTTATATATTCCTGTTGAATTCGTATAGAAAATTGATATGTATTCCTGTTCAATTTGATTTGGATTTATATATTTTTAATATACTTCCTCCCCTTTCTAGAATTTCTTGTTAAAAATACCTCTATAATCTCTCTTATATCCCTGTTTGTTCCGGTTTGACTAGTTCCGTTTACCAAGAACACAATCTACATATCCCCTCACAGTAATCCCCTAGAGTCTTATCATGATGTAGTACCCACGTAATACACTGTCCTATAAACAGAGTGAACAGAGTGCATTTAGTATAGCTGAAGATAAATAATCGTATGCAGTAAAAAAAAGCGAAAGGGCAAACAGTAACGTAAAAATGAAATGACGCATTCGTTCCGTACCCCATCACCTCCCTCACTCTCCTCTCTAGCACATGGTTTCATGTTTAATTCACAAGTTTTGGCGTAGATCCATTGTGAATCTAGCGTAAATTCGCGAATGTTCCCTCAAAATAATAGAGATAAAAGAGACACTCCAGCAACGGGTGGCAAAGAATGCAGAATAAAATGCAAATACAGTTAGTTAAGTGTTTCCCCTGATAACAACAGATAAACTACCAGGTAAAGTGTAATAAACACTTTAAACACTTCTCACTCAGAGAGAGAGGAACGGTAGCTAAGGGAGAGGGGGGGAGGTTAGGTGTTTGTCAAATGATTTATAGCGCTGGCAATTAGACATTTTATTAATTGCCCAATTGTTGCTGCTGTCGGGGCGAGCAAATTGTGTATTGTAATTATAATTGTAGTTTGTTTTTTTTTTCTTTTTCATCTGAAATTGTTATTGCAATTGCAATTGTTATTGCATTTTCATGTTTCGCAGTTATTTTTCTCTCTGTGTGTTTACTCAATTCTTGCGCATTTTTTTTCTACTTCTCTTTATTTTATATTTTTGCTTTTTTCACAATAATTATAATTTCATCGATTTGTTGCCTTAGTTTCAGTTTCTTTCGTAACTCTACACTCTCGGATCATAATTGTATATAGTATAAGTATACCTCTGGTATTTATATGGATATTTGTGTCAGCTGTGGCACACACACATACGCACACACACGCACTTACAATTTGGGCGTCTCGGAATTTTAGACTTTCTCTCGCGATCTTCAGACACAAATCAGAAATCACAAATCGCATACATAATTCAATTTAGCTCGAAAAAATTAACACAATAATTTCAACAGAATTAACACAATTGTTCAATTTGCTTTTTTTTTCTTTTATGCTTTTTTTTGCATTTCCTTGCTACACATTTGCTTAATCAAAATCAGCACTTGAAACAGCACATTTATTAAAGTTTTTTTACGTTCATTTTAATGCTTTTCGTTGACACCGTTTTTATGCGTTTTAGTAATGGTTTTTTTTTTTAATAAGAGATCTTTTTCTTGCGCAAAATTTGATTATAGATAAGGCAAGTGTTGCCGTGTGCTGTTTCTTTTTAATACTCTTTTCATTAATTGGCAAAGATATTAGTTTTTTGTTTTTTTTTTTTGAATTTCACAATGCACGAGGAGTGCTCGATGAATTCGTTGAACCTGCGCTCGTATGTGTGTGTGTTTGTACGCGTGTCTAAGTGTGCGTGTGTGTGTGTATTTGTATTTATTCGTGTGTACTTTTTGCACAAAAAATAAATTAACGCTGCAATTTTCACCAATTTCTTCAGCTCATTATGAGGCCACAATGAATGCTTAAACTTCATTATGTATTATCATGATGATTGTTGCAGTTGTTGCATAGCAACTCACACACACACACACACACACAGCAGGCAGGCAGGCACACGCAAACAGGTGTATCGGTCTATGGCGTGCCTGCCTGCTGGCCTAGACAGACAGCAGAGGAGCATAGCAACGTTGACGTCGACTGCGACTGCGACTGCGACTGGTCTCAAATAAAAGTGAAAATCGTCGTGGTTTTTTCTTTCTACCGCAAGCGAATAATAATAATAATAAAAAAAGAAAGAAAGAAAGAGAAAAACGCAGCTGAAAGTAAAGCTCAAACAAGTGTAACTTAGCAGCTGTGCGTGTGTGTGTGTGTGCGTGTGATGTCCAAAACGCAAAAACAAATATGGATTCCGTGTAGAAGAAGCAGCAGCAGAAGAGGAGGTAAAGGAGGCAGGAGTACAAAGTAAAGGAGTGGGGAGGCGGGGGAAATGTCGAAAGAGCAAAGAGTGTGTGGGTTCAGATTCCGTTTTGGGTTGGGTTGGGTTTCTATTACTCTAGAGGGTGGAGTAGGGGAAAAGGCATTACCGTTAAATAGACGAAGACGACGCACCCGCAGCGGCTGTTGCTTTTTTATTTATTAACTTGTTGTTGTTGTTGCTCTCTATTGTTGCTTTTTGTTGTAGTTTTATATTTCAACAAACTTGGCACTAATTTCTCGGTTTGCCTTTAAGTTAAATTTCCTTTTCTTTTTAGATTTCCTTTTTGCACTTCACTTCACTTGACTTTGCAATTGCAATTAAATATTACTTTACTTTATTTAATATTACTATTTCGTACACACCACACAACACTCAAGATGCTTAACTAATAATATTTTTTATTTGAAGCTAATGCGCCGCGCCGTTGTCCGTTCGTGTTCAGCGTGTGTTGCGTTGCGTTGCGCGCTTGAAAACCAAATGAATTGAAAATGCTTATTAGAATATTCGCGGCGAACGACAACGACAACGACGGCGACGACGACGTCAACGTAGGCAGAGCACACGAACGAGTGCACGAACGAGCACACGAGTTAGTCTATTGAGTGTAGTGAGCGCACGAGTGAGGTGCGTCGCACAAGTGAGAGAGAGCGCCCGCACAGTGGAGCACACGGCCCGAACAGTGTGCAGCTCATGAGTGAGAGGGCGTGAGCCAAATAAAAGCTTTTTTAGTTGACGTCACAACAAGTGAGTGAGTGAGTGAGTGGAATGTGTGTGTGCTGCGCCCGCAGTAGCAGCAGCAGCGCCATATGTGCATTGAGTGAGTCGTTGCTGCCTCCGTCTGCACTTGTGTGTGTGTGTGCATGGTGAATTTTAGAAGGGCAAGCATCAGCAGCATAGTTGCAGGTAATTCTGACGGTCGCTCGTTGCTCGGTTAGTCGGTCGCGCGTTCGTTCGTTCATTCGTTCTGTCTCTGTCGCACTGTTGCTCTGTCGGTCAGTCAATCGTTCAGTCGTTCAATCGGGCGTCGTTCGGCTGCAATGCGGGCGCGCTCAGCTGATAAAGCGATCAGTGCAGTGCAGTGAGGCAGCGGCGAAGTATGTGTTTGATTGACTGCTCTCTTTCTCTCTCTCTGTGTGTGTGTGTGCTTGCTCTCTGCATATGTGTGCCTGCCTGCTCTTTGCGTGTGTGCCTCGTCCTCTCTCTGAATGTGTGTGCCTGCCCCTCTCTCTTCATGTATGTCCGCATGCACTCTCTATATGTGTGCCTCCCTCTCTCCTACTCTTTCTATGTTTGAGCCTGCTCTCTCGTCCTCTCTCTCTATATATGTATGTGTGTGTGTGTGTGTGTGCTGCTACTGCCTTTCTACCATATTCGTAATGCATTTTTGCTGCTTGCCCAGTTTTCGATTTCATTATTTGTTCATTTATTAAAATTTTCTTGCACTTATTTGTTGTGCAAAAAAAACAAAAAAAAAATAAGAAAAAAAAACATTAAAAAAAGCTCTGTGTTTGTGCAAACAAGTTTTTTTTTGCTTTTGTTTCTTGAGTTTTTTGTCTTTCTTCTTTATGCTATTCGTTTTTGCAACGCAAATTGCTTAAATACTTCTTCAGCTTGTGCTACGTTTGCCGTTTGCTTTGCTTTGCTTGTCCAATCTATTTTTAGACCGTTATTTTCTGCTTCTTTTACTAATTATCCGAGACTGCCCACACTTACCTCCCCTCCCGCTCTCCTTTGCCTTCCTACGTTCTCTTCTATGTGCCCGCAAGCTGATAAGACAATCAAGCAAGGGAGGAAAGAGAGGTAGAGAGGGAGGGAGATAGAAAGTATTTAGTAGTAGCAGTAGCAGCTGTTGCTGCTGTTGCTGCTGCTGCTGCAGTTGCAGCTTATCTCTGCAACAGCTGCTGCTGCAACAATGAAAGCTGCTGCTGCTACTGTTGCTGCTGCTGCTGCTGCTGCGTGTTCTACAAGCAGCTGCAGCTGATCCCAGATTAGCGTGAAATTATGTAATCACAAAGTGCACGAAGAAAGCGCTCAAGCTGTTTTCTGCTTCATTTACATACACATAAGTACAAAAATAGATTGAGCACACACAGATACACATACTACACACACACACACACAGGCACACAACCTACATAATTATAAATTTAATAATTAGCATATTATTCATTGATATTTCATGTTTCGCTGCGGCCTTTCAAATTGTGCCATAAACAAGTGTGCTTTATCTGTGTGCCTGCCACACACAGATACAGATACATTTGCAGATACAGATACATGCACAAGTACCGTTACTTTTTGGGCACAAACTGATGATCCGTCTGCCTGTCTGTCTGTCTGTTTGGCCCGTGGTTCAATGTTAATCAGCAGCTTAAAGCAGCAACAAAGTCATAAACACAGATACATACACACAGATACAGATACATAAACACAGATACAGATATACACACACACACACACACATATACACTCGCAGATAGGCGCAATTCGAGTGTGGCCAGAAAAGATTAATGTTTTGCCTGCGTGATGGATGCGCAATGCCACCTGCCAGCAGCAGCAGCGAAGCAACTTCAATTTTAACCTCAAATCGCTAATGTATCTTGCAGATACACACACACATACACATTGGCTCACATATTGCACTGCATTGTTGCCTACACTGCCCCTCCTCTTTAAGGGGGCCCTGCCTTTGTTATTAATGCCATTTATTGTTGCCGCGCGCGTAACCAATGTGTCTGTTACTCTCTGCATGTATCTGTATCTGTATCTGTATCTGTATCTGTATCTGCAGCGCCATAGCCACTTGTATGTTAGCTTATGCTGATGATGATGATGAAGACGATGACGATGATGATGGCGTTGCCTCTTTGGCAACGCGCTGCGAGTGAGTCGCGCTCGACTTCAGTCGATTTGACCCTGACCTAATAAGTATGCGCAAGCGCGCAAATCGTCCGTTTGCCGTTGGAGCAGTGCAGAGTGTATCTTGTAGAGTGTATACTGTATCTTGTGCATTGTTTATTGTTTCTTCAATATTGTATATTGTGCATGAGCACACTACCAAAGTTGAATATGTTCTTGCAAATGTCAATTTCAATTCGTAATAAATTGAAATGATCATTATGCAAAACTATCGTCAATACTATCGATTAATTGTTCAAGTTAAAAGTTTGAATACTATGAAATATTATACTCTCACCTAATTAAATCGTCTTTTTTGCACAAAACCATCGATAGTACTATCGACTTTATCGATTAAATGGTTTGAAGTTTGCTGTTTTGAATAGTATTTGCTTCTAATATACCTCCTTTATCTTTAATATTCTCTCTTAAACTTGAAACTCTTTTATTTTCGATAAAATATAAAACTATCGGTAGTACTATCGACTTTATCAATTAAATGTGTTAAAATTTTTTTGTCTTCTTATTTATTAATCTCTATTAAGCTGTTAACTCTTTTCATTTTCGATAATATACAAATCTATCGTCAATACTATCGATTAATTTGCGCTGTTCTGTTTAATAGTTCGAATACTATTTAATATTATACTCTCTTCTGATTAAATAGTCTCCTTCAAGCGAACATTCCTTTTATTTTCGATAAAATACTAAACTATCGATAGTACTATCGACTTTACCGATTAAATGGATTAAAGTTTGATGTTTTAAACAGTGTTTGTTTTAATATATCTCCTTCCTCTTTTATATTGTCTCTTAAGCTTAATAAAAGATTTATACTATCGATAAAATACGGTGCTACTATCGACTTTATCGATTAAATGTGTTAAAACTTAATAGTTTTAATAGGTAATGGCGTCTAATACACACCCTGTTTATTTATTATTATCTCTTAAGCTTGTAACTCTTTTATTTTCGTTACAATGCACAACTATCGACAATACTATCGATTAAATGCATGAGTTCGAATGGCTTTTGGTTCTATTATACTCATTCAAGCTTGTAAACCTTTTATTTTCGATTTATAATGGAAAACCCGGCAACAAGGTTACCGCGCGACCCTATAAATTGTACCTAGACATCGGTCGAGGTTAGGTTTCTTCGATTTCTTAGACGACGAAAGTGCGACACAACGTTCCCATTCCACAATCAATACAATACGCATTTCAATTTCGATTTCAATTTCAATTCCAAAATCGAATATGAATACGTAAATATAAGAAATCAAATCGAAAATCCAAGTCAAGTCGAATTCTAGCGCGCCTTCGATATTGCCCGCGATGCAAATGAGGCTTAATTATTATGCCGGGCCGAGCACAGCGCACAGAGCACGGAGGAACGCGCGGTTCCAAGTGGCAAGTGCCAAATTGAAACCGGTTCGACCGACATTTCAAATACGGTATATACACATAGCGGCGACTACAATTCAATTATACAACAACTACACGCAGCGATAGACAGACAGACGTACAGACAGAAAGACGGATAGACAGAGAGACAGACAGAGAGACGAACAGACAGTGGAACCTTGCTTAGCCAGGCCAACACAGCGTCAGACAGACACAAACAGATTCACTTGCGTATGTTTTTGGCATAGTTTCGCATACCGCAGAGGCCAACTCAAGGGGGCGTGGCTGGAGAGGGGCAGCAGTGAGAGGGAAAGTGCAGCAAGAATTTCGGCTATGGCATTGCATGACATTGCTGACGGAAATGCTTTTCTTTGATAACAGCTCTGCCTTCCTCCTCTTACACCCGGCTTTATACATTTCCTTTCTTCTCCGCGCTTTCCCTTGTGCGTATCTCTCTCTCTCTCTCCCCCGTCTCTGTGTCTTTGTATTTCTATATCGATTCGGCTTTCGTTTGACGTCGTTTTGCATTTGTTTTCGGTTTCATTTTTGTTGGTTTCGGTTTCGATTTTCAATTTCTGTTAATCTTGACCCGACGCAGTACAAAACGTGACCACCAGGCCAGGTGCGCCCCAACGTTATTTGTTTGTCGCTTGTGCCTGTCCCCCCCCCTTCCACCACTATCTTTCACAACTGTACCGAGAGTGGCAATAAATCGAACCAGATGGAGAGACACGAGTCGCGCGACGAGACGAGATTTTGAATAATTAAATTACTTTTCATTAGTTTTGTATTGTTGCTGGTTTTCTTTTATGCCTATTTTTAGATAAGTGAAACAGTTATGTAACGCCTGAAAATACTCTCTAATTGCTCAGCGGTCTACACGAGCGCAACACACAGATACACATGCTGATAACGCCATAGAGAATAAATTATTACTGATTTTTTAGCACTGTGCTAAAATTTAATTTGGCCAATTTAATTGCAGCTCATTAAAGCGTCGCCATCAAATTAGAAAGTTTGCCTTCCTTTGGAATCAATGAATGAACTATCAGTAGTTACGTATTATTATATAGTGGCCATAACCCTGCCCGATCTGTTGATATCTGTGCGTCCATATATGCACGCTGTTTGCTCCCATAATTTGGTAATTAAAAACTAAAGTATCTGACAGATACGCCTCATGATTCGCTAAACAAGCATTCCTGCCTGCTGGCCCATTCTTTGAAGCATTTGTGCAAATATTATTAGAAAATATTATCATGTTTTTGCGCGACTTGTGCATACATTACCAACTTAAACAGCTGCCCAATTAGTGTTGGCTCTGTGGAGCATATGTTTTATTTACCTGAAAGTAAAAACAAATTGAAGAAATAAGTAAATATGTGAAAGAAATAACAAAATATGTGCAGAATAAACAATATTCAGTTGTTATCGATAGTACTGATAGTAAATAACAACTAACGAAAGTAAAACCACATCAAATCAAATGTTTTCCATTGCAATTGTAGCCTAGATCTTCTTAAAAAATACCTTAATTAACAAATTTACTTGTTATCGATTGTACCGATATTTTATTTTCACTTTAAAAGGTACTTCCACATCAAGTTAAACCATTCCTATTTAAACTATAGCTTACTATATCCCAAAAAACGGTTGAAATAACAAATTTACTTGTTATCGATAGTAGTTTAAACAAATTTACTTGTTATCGATAGTATCGATATTTTTTTTACTTACGAAGCTACTACCACATCAAGCTTATCCATACTTATTTAAACTATAGCTTACTCTGCCCAAAAAAACTGTTAAAATAACTAATTTACTGGTAATCGATAATTAAGATATCGATATTTTATTAACGATATATACTATACCAAGTTAAACCATACTTATTTAAACTATAGCTTACTCTGCCCTAAACACTGTTAAAATAACTAATTTACTGGTAATCGATAATTAAGATATCGATATTTTATTAACGATATATACTATACCAAGTTAAACCATACTTATTTAAACTATAGCTTACTCTGCCCTAAACACTGTTAAAATAACAAATTTACTTGTTATCGATAGTAGTTTTAACTATCGAAAGTATAACAACTTCAAAATAAACTCGACCTAACCTAGACCTGCTTGTGAAAATAGTTCAACTCAAAGTTCTGTTGTTTATTCTACATATTTAACCATTTCGCGTGCAATTCCCAACTAGTTTTGGCCTTGAAATCTAAATTTGTTTATTTATTTGTTTGCCACCACCAATACAGTAGTCTCCCTTTGAAAAAGAAACTGTCCACATGTTCTCCAATTCCATGCGAATCTTCTAAATGTTGAAACAGCTGTTGTTATTGATTGCTCTGCTAGTTTTCTTCTTATTTTTTTGCACATGCCACACAATTAACATTTAAATGGGAAATAAAGCTTCACTAAGCCCCAGCCCCAGTTCCATACTGTAGAGGGTAGCCAGCAGCTGTTGCCTAATGCAACTTGATGCAGGGTCACATGCTGTGCGCGCAGTGAGGAGGAGTTTCGGGTTCAATCTGCTTCAGGGCAGACACAACAAACAATTTGCTAATGGCAAAATAAAGTTGTACAAAAAAAGAAACATAGAAAAGAAAGAGACAGAGAGAAAAAGCGCAGTTATCATCATCATGATCGCTTATCACGATCATCATGTTTTATTAGCCTTTTTGCGCGAGCAGCCTGGGAACAAACGCGCGTCTTCGAGGCAGCCCCAAAACAAAGCGCACAACGCATTAGCTTTGAATGCAATCCCAAACTGCAGGGAAGACTAGATAGTTAGACAAATGTCAGATCGAGATAGAGTTAGTTAGGCTTGCACACACAGACACATAGACATACAGACACACACAGATACAGACACAGACACCCACAGAATTATTCTATCACGTCGCAGTTGGTGAATGGCGTGTGGCGCAGATGTTTCTCAGGAAGTAATTGATAGCGTCACAGAACATTTGTGGCACGAAATCATTTATCAATTTTAATTACAATTCGCAAGCAACAACAACAACAGCGATAAACATTCTTAAGTAGTAAAAAACTAACCGAAAAAAATGTAAATACTAAAAATAGCAAGAACTATCCAATTTCTTAATATGTAAACGACACAAAGTTACCCAGAGTAATAAAAACTGAATAAATAAAAGATTATTATCGCATATCTTTGGGTTGACTGTGCTTTACATGCTTAAACTGCTGAAAACATCTTATTTATTTACTCTACACTACATGTTTCTTACGTAGTATTAAAAAAGATTATATACCAAAAATAACAGCACAAGCGAACGACAGTTTTGCCTCAAGGTCTGTCGCGAGCCTCGATAATAAACATTAATTGATTTCAATAGCAGTATTATTATTAAGCCATATATAGACAACGTTCTGCAGAGATTTGAATACATACAATACATATGTATGTCATATATTCTCATCTGATCGATGTTACATACACACAGATACAGATCTAACTCATGTAATTACAAATTGCATGATATTTCGTAAAGTCACGCTAAAAAACAATGAGAATCAAATGTGAATAGACACATTCAAATAATATCTAAACCAAAGAATATACAATTAAAGTTCAGAGACAAAAAACAAATGAATAATGAAGTGTTTTCGCAATATAAACACTTAAATGGAATTTAGTTGATACGCAAATGGATTAACCTGAAGTTTGCAATAAAAATAGCAAAGGCTCAGCACGTGTCAGAGTTTTTATTGATACTTTCTGGTTTTAGTGATATATATAGTATAAATAGACGAGATAGATAGACAGATATTATATACCGAACTATTATGAGGCTTTTCAAAAACAGCAAAGAATCTTGTATGTGTAGTCAGGCATTTGTTTAGTGACTTTGCTTAAACAACTTGAGAATTTTAAACCAATTCAATGAAATAATTGCTTTGTCATAACATTAAACACTTCTGTGATCATTAATTATTCAGAGAAGTCTCAATAGATCTACATTTTAACAACTTGTTGAGTTAAGAATAAGAGGAAAGTGAGGAAACTATTAACAGATACTCTACGAAAGTCTTATACTTCTTTATTCACTGTAACTTCCTATACATTTCTTTCATTGCCAGCTCTCTTTTTGTGTGTATTCTGATAAAACTGGAACGCCAGTTCAGCTCAAATTTAGTGCAATTATTAAGCGAATACAAAAGAAATTATAAAATTAATTTTATATATATATTTATAGCTCTGTGATGATGAAAAAAAAGACTGTCAGCTGTATTCGTAATTGTCGAAAGCAACAAAATACGAAAAGCAGTTGTATCAACAAATTGTCTCTGTATGTATTCCATGTGCTAGATACAGTTGCGGATTATAATCGCAATATAGTATACAATATATAATACATATACATACAATAAATACATGTGAGTTATAGAAATGCTGCACTCTGTATTTAGTCGTCCATATTGTCAGGTGTTTTGGTTGCTTTGTTTTTATATAGATTTCGCTGTGCTTTGCAAACGTTGGCCAGTCTATGTATAGCTATAAATTGTATTGAGATTGAATCGAAAGACCTTTATAGAGACATGCCATATAGACAGTGTTTTCTATAACATGCAATTTCTCTCCTATATTTCCTACACACGTTGATAATTAGATTGCACACACACGCGCCGCCCACGTTCTTCAGGTATGTGGCACAACCTACGGCAGATGCTATAAATAGTATTAATTCAATTCAATCGAGATATATATCTATCTGCAACTAGAATAAGAGAGAGACATAACTTGGCTGACTAATGCCACAGCAACTGGGGATTGCCTACTGTCGTCAAGCCAACACACACGTGTCTGTCTGTCTGTCTTACCTCCTTCACCTGTCTGTGATTTATAATACTCTCTAAAGTGCCTTGGAAATTGTGTTAAGTGGTTTGTTAGAGAGCTTCTCTACATCTCCCTGTCTCTGTCTCAGCCTCTCTCTCTCTCTCTGTCTCTCTCTCTCTGTCTCTTGCTAATAATTGTGCCATCTTTTGCTTACATTCGCTTATTGTTAAGCGTTGCGCGATTTTAATAAATTGTTTAAATTTCATTTTTATTTTTATTTCCATTTTATGTCAGCGTAAATGTCAAAACGCGAGTGAGACGAAACGAGAGTTTAATGCACTCTGGCCGCAGTCGAAAGAGAAGGCACAAGTGCGACAGAGAAGCCAATAGACGGCAACAGCTTTTGCAAAAAATAAGCGGCAAAGTGCTTGCACAAACACATTTCTTAATATAGAGAAGATATAGTATAGTTTATGAGGTTCTGTGCGGGAACTGACGTGCACTTTTTGGCGCCTTATCGTCGTTCATCAATCGGCAGCAATCAGGCGAGTGGCAGAGAGACAGGCAGGGAGACAAAGAGAGAGAGAGAGAAGGTCTGCCTCATCCGAGTTAGGTTCAGTCTTGTTTGCACGTGCAGCCACCCTCCACTTGCCCGCCACAGCTGTCCATGCTAGTACAATGGCCCCGTGCACGTACAGACGGCTTACTATACTCAGCTACATAGTAGCATGGTGTAATGTAGTGTAATGTAGTGTAGTGTAGTGCTTGCTTTCATTCAGCAAACTGTTTTCTAATCAGCGGGTCAAGTGGAGGCCAGACACTGTGCAATTGACGTGCTTCAATTTCGATTGTACAACTCTTGACTGACTGAACTGCATTACAAATTCATTTATTATCATAATTTCGACAATGTAACTGGGCACTCCTCCTTCTCCCCTCTACTTCTTCGACAGCCATTTCCTACTCTCCAAAATACTATAACTATGCCAAAGCGAAATGAGTTTTGTCGTAATTTCACTTTCTTCGACGTGCCGTCGCTGGCTACGTGCCATTAAAAATTGGCTATGGCCCTCAACTTATAACGCCGCCATAGTATATTGCGCAATATCTCTGTGAACCACGACAGTGCATCTAATTATGTGCGGCGACCCGACTGGAATTTCATTTAAAAGTGTTATATGTAATACAACAGTACATATTGAAAATTATTTACATTTCGTAACCATAAAGAAAACTCCAGTGTAATCAATAACTGCATGCAGGTGAAAGATTCCTATAGTTACTTATATGAAGGAAAATTAATATAAAGTAAGTATCTTCAAGATACAAGAATCCTCTACAATTGAACTATAGCCTTATTTAAAAAGGTTTATTATCTTAAGAAAGTATCTAAATAATTTTAAGCTGCAGCTGCAACAATTCATTTTGTGTTTTTCATCTTCTGTTCCAGCTACAACAGTTCATTTTGTGTTGTTGATCTTCTGTTCCGGCTACAACACTTCAACAACATATTCTACTACTGAATAAAATCAACAACTCTTAGCATACATTCACTTATGCATTGCATATTCATCTTCTTCTTCTGCTAGGCTATCAATTGTATCTTCTAAGGTCAGCTCTATTTATAGCACAAACCGTGTATATAAATCACAATTAAAAATACTCTATTTGTGAAGAGGCTGCTTCCGTTTGTCTCGCAGCAACTCTTGAAACCAAGTCAAGCTTTATTATTAGAAAAGAACACACAACAAAGACAAGAACATAAAGCAAAACGAAAACGAAAACAAGAACGAAATCGAAATCAAATCGAGCAGCAGATGAAGCAGAAGAAGAGCAGCAAACTAAATCAAATCAAAGCAAAATTTGAATAACACTCGAGAGTGGAACAACAAGAGTTTGTCGATTACGTAATGCTGTCAATATATATCGTATATATAGAAAAATAAGAGAAAACAGCAAACAAATTTGCGCATTCTATTGTTGATGTGTCGTTGAAGTGTAACAAAATTTGTGGAGAGGAGGCAATCCACGTACGGATGTATCTACATACATATGTGGCTGAGTTGGTGTTGAGCTTGAGTTGAGCTGAGAGTTGAAAGATTTGCCAATTGTTTTTGTGGGCTGCTGCTGTTGCTGTCTAATCAGCTTAGCTGTAGCACATGCTGTAGCCACTCAAGCGCATCTCGCACACTCACTCTCACACACACGCACGCAGAGAGCATTAAAAATAGAAATTCAATTTCAATTATAGTTCTGCTCTGAGCTCACAGCTTGAGCAGCCTCAGCGCCCACTTAACAGCAATGCGAAGTACTCGAGTGCATCCATAAGATACACACTCATACACACACACTGGCACTCGCACTTTCGCACACTCACGCTGCCTGCTTAGTGTGTTCCGGTTCAATTTACCACAAACGCCGCATCGGTTTACATGGCGCATGCTTGATTTATGCTGCCTGCGCACACACATTACGCATACGCCGCTTGGGCGCCTGTCGTATAGTACATAAATATTTTTTCTTCTTTTCTTTTTAACAATTGCACAATTCTAAGCAGCACAACAAAAGACACCGCCACTCCCCCTCTTTGCCCCATCAGCGTTGTACGAAAAGTTCATTCAACGTGCAGCTTCGACTTCGGGGCTGCTGCGACTTCGGCTACATTCGTTGTCGTCGTCGTTATCGTTGCGCTTTAGTTGGTCTCTGTGTCAGTGGAACTTTTGCAAAAATGCCAGCTGACTCTGGCTGTGTGTGTGTGTGTGTGTGTGTGTCTGTGGCAATGTGGCAAACATTCTACACACACAAATGCAGCAGCAGCTGCAACTGAAACTAAAACTACGCTTCGCTTTTCGACAAAGTGAAAGGAGTTTTTTCTGCTTCTTCTTCATCTTCATTTACTGCTGCTGCTGCTGCTTCTACTTTATACTGCATTTATACATTTATTATTTATTATTCGTATTATTTTTATTATTATTAATTTTAGCGACGCTTCCTTAAGATGAAAACGTGCTGCTTTGCCCCGAATAATTCGCTTTGAATCGATCAATTAGATTAGGCAACTTGTGGGCGTTGCCTGTGCACAAAAAAACGAGTGAAAGGCAATAAGGTTGAAAAGGCCGTAACGAGCCTCAAGGCAAATTTACAGACAGAGAGACAGAGAGAGAGAGAGAGAGAGAGCGTAAGAGGGCAGCAAATTCGGCTAAAACTGTTTGTGAATTACAAACGAAACTGAAAACTTTTGTCATAGCCCCTTTACATTGATTACTATATACATTTTAATTATATATTATAACTATATCAAATGACATATAGAGACAAGTTAACTGTTTTAACTATACTTCATGTATTTCACACTAGAACTGATTAAGAATTATAAACAAAATTGAAAACTATTGCCAAATCACCATTACATTCATTTCTATATCAATTTATATTATATAATAACTATATCAAATGACATCTGCAGACAAAATAGCTATTTTTACGTTACTTCATGTATTTCACACCAGAACTAATTGAGAATTATAAACGAAATTTATAAATTTTGCCCTAGCTTCTCAACTATAATGACAATCCTCTGTTTAACCCTCTATTTCCATGCCACAAAGTGCAGAGAAGTCATTAAAACGCTGTAGGAAAATCGCTTAGTGTTGTTTTTCAATCACCTTTCCCTCTCCCAGCCCTGCTATGTATATGGACTAATGCTGATGCACATGCAAAAAGCATGTTGAACCTTTGCGATAACTGCAACAACAACATTAACTACAACAACAACAAGGCAGCGCCATAACTGCTGGTGAAAATGACTGGCGAGTGTCCACACACACACACATACACACAGCGCACACAAAACAATAACAATAACAAAAAAACAACGCTTTTCACTTAGCAAACAAATAAATAAACAAACAGTTGCAAAGAGAGAGAAAGAGATAGAGATTGGGAGAGAGAAAAAAACGCAAGCAATGCCCAACCCAAAAGCAACTTCACTCCAAAAACCAAAATCAAAAACTCAACCACAAAAGTCGCTGTTGCAGTCGTTGTTGTTGTGGCAATTGAATGCCTCTCGACAAGCAAAAAAACTATGAGCATGCACACACAAAACATACAGAAGTGTGTGTGTGTGTCGGTGTG
Source organism: Zaprionus camerounensis (assembly GCA_018904165.1). Taxonomy (NCBI): domain Eukaryota; kingdom Metazoa; phylum Arthropoda; class Insecta; order Diptera; family Drosophilidae; genus Zaprionus; species Zaprionus camerounensis. The sequence continues at coordinate 3,242,171 of JAEIFS010000037.1, forward strand.
TGTTACAATGCCCCCAAGTCATGCACATGCACATGCCAAACCATTGCGCCACAGTCAACAACAACAACAACCGCAGCAGCACCAACCACCTGACCGTAGCTAAAGCTGCAATTGCAACTGCAACCAGCAACCAGCAACTAGCAACTGCAACCAGCAACTGCAACAGCTCGTGAGATTCCTGAGAGTTTGTGGCATTTTATATTATTGTTGTTGCTGTTGTTGTTGTTGCTTTTGTTGTTGTTGTAGGCCAGCACAGCTATTACAGAGTGCACCAGATCCGTCTAGTTAAGCACACCGTGCACTAGGCGCCGCACAAAACGGTTTCACTTTTCTTTCTACATAACTGAGGGAGTTTACCTTGGATTCTTAGCTTGATAGACTAATGAACTGACTAAAACTGGTTGCGAATTACAAACGAAATGGACAACTGTTGCCATAACTGATAAATATTGATTTCTATAAGAACATTATTGATACAATTACCACATCAAATTATAGGTTTAAAAAAACCAAACGATATTTAACATATTTGATAATTTTTGTACTAAAACTAGTTGAGAATTATAAACAAAATTGAAAACTATTGCCATAGCTACCTAATATTAATTTCTACTTGGAAATTATTGATACAATTTTTAATGTTTTGACTGAACACACGTAAAAACGAATCAAAAGTCGATATTAAGTAGTTGTTGTTGTTAAAAACCTATCGATAACTAGTTGAAAATGCTACTATCCACGACTTTGCGGATAACAGTACTGTGATGGGGATGATCTTTAGTCGGCATTTGCATTTGCGACTCTTTGTAGTTAACGGCGTGAAAGTGAAATCTATGAAAAACGCGCTTTTCCTTGCTCGTTGCCGTCGTCGTGGTCGTAGTCGTCGCGTCTCGTCGTTATCTTTTCGTCTGCCAGTTGTGGCCAAAAAAATTTTACAGCAGCCACAAAAAAAAAACAAATGAAAAAAGAAACGCAATGCTGGGAAAATAACAACAACAACAATAACAACTGTTTGCGGTCATTAAAGCCAGTTTATTTTTTTTTTTTTCGAAACGTCTCTTCTGCTATCATTGTTGTTGGTCCGTTTCTTTGCGCATTTCGTATGTTTACAAATCTGTTAAAATGTATGCGAAAAGTTGTTGACTCTCGGCTGTTTACTTACAATTGCAATTGAATAACATTCAAAGTGTTTCAAAGTGAATTTTGCTTACCTGCAAATAGAAGACAAATTGCAAAAAAGAAGAAGACGAATTAGTAAAAGAATGCAACAAAATACAATTCAAATTGCGTTCTAAATCATTATCAGAGCAAAATAGACTGCGCATAGAATATTGTATATATTATATATATATATATTATAGTATAAGCTTTAAAGGCAAGCATATTGAGGGACAATTTATAAATAAATTCAAGCAAAGAGATGCAGAGCAAATAAAGAATTACGAGATTCAGAATTCATAAATCATTTAAATTAACAAATTATTTTCAGATACATGAATAAAATACTTCCTCATGTTGTTTTAGATATGCATGTAGATGCTTTCCTCCCCTTCGCTAAATTTCTCTAGGGTATTTGTAATGTCGTCACAAACAACATGCCACATATCGTGAGTCTTGTAAAAACCAAATTAACAAAAAAACAAAAAAAAAGAAAGAAAAAACACAAGATTGAAAATTTCGAATAAAATTATCTCTCTCTCTCTCTTTCTCTGTCGGCGTCTAAATGTGAAATGTGTGTTTAAAAATAGGCACAGAAACAACAACACACACACACAATAAAATAACAAGCCACAATAAAACAACAACAATTTTGGTATCTTTTGGGCCGCTTGACAACCGCATTCGAATTGAAATCAAATTCTGAATAGCTGCCTCACGCAGCTGCAAGATACAAATACGAGCATAGAGAGAGAGAGAGGGGGAGAAAGAGAGGGAGATGTGTAAAACAAAAAATTTAATACAAATTCGCAAATTTTTTGCAATCATTTGTTGTTGCTTTTGTTTATGTGCTCAAGGCAAACGAGCACAAATAAAAAAGTTGCCTTTAAATTAATTTTGATTTTGTTTTCATTTTATTAAGTATACGCGATGCACAAAAAAAACAATAAAATAAAATAAAAAAAAAAAAAAATTGTCACATTTTTTTAGATTCTTGTTTTGGGCATCAATTCAATTCAATTCAATTCACTCCAGTTTAGTTTAGTTTCGGCAACTTGTGCTCTACTCTACTTAAGCTTAACAATTGTGCATACATGTGTGTTTGTATGTGCCTCACTTTTTTTTATAGGTTCTATTTACACAGCTGCAACAACAGCTGTTTCCGCGCCCCGCATTCATCGAGTTCATTGTGCGTTTTCATTATTATAAATTGGATCACACAGTAATGTAGTTATGGACTAGAAACTATAATAAAGTCGTAGCTTTTGTGGATCATCGAGTGAAAACAAGGCATAGGCAAGAACTTGAAAAGAGAAACTTTACGCAATATTAACTTTAGTATACACAACTTCATCATATTTTCAGCATATCCTTTATCTTCCCACACAGCCTTTCTATAAAACTCTGCAGCTGCTGAAGCTGCTTAAGCCCCGCTGCAATTTTCCAATATTATTTTTCAGTTTCCCCCCAACTCAATCTCGCAAACAAACAAACAAACACACAAAATAATTAAAAGCCAACAACGCAAAAGGGACAATCTCTTGCAGCTATCTTTAGTGCTTTTATTTAGCTTCTTAGTGACTTTCTTTTTATACGATACTATTGTATTTTTAGCAATTGCTGTTTATATTTTTAATGGCATTTTTATTTGCTCAATGCTCTCACACGCAAATAGCCGAAAGCCCAAAAATAATAAAACAGCAACGGTATAAATTAAGAAACCCTTTTTGCCTTGGCCAACGGGCAAAGTAGAGAGAGAGAGAGATACAAATGTATTTACAAGTTAATTTCGCCTTTTTGCCTTTTCTGCATCTTTGCTCTGGGTCAGTGCGCTGCCTTGTCCGCTCTCTGTGTTTCCCATTTCCTCTCTCTCTTTTGTTTGCTTCTTTTGTGCCACAATCTTTTCTATCTAAAACTTAGCCTTGGTCTCTCTCTCTCTCTTGTATTTTCTGACCACATTTCGCTAGTCTTAATTTAATTAGCATTTGCTTCTTCATTCTTCTTCATTGTGCTCTTGTCCTTAACTGCCGCATTGGCTGCTAAACACACACGTACGCACCAAACTGCGCCCATTTTTAATTAGAACGCAACAATGCAAATTTGCTGACTTGCGCCGCTATAATGCAAATCAAAGTCAAATCGCGCTACATATGTTAATGCCACAACCCAATGCATTCAACAGATACGCATGTGTGTGTGTGTGTGTGTATCTTTGTGTGTATCTAGACGAGTAGAGCTCACAGCTATTTAGTTATTTAGCTATTTGGTTTGTGCATGAAATACCCGACGGACAACGCACTTGGTGACCTTCGCCGTGTACGCCGTAGCCCAAGGTTAACAATCAATAACAACAGCAACAGTAGCAACAACAAACAAATACCAGATAATAGTGCATTAACTAGAGCAACTTTGGCTTGCAGTATGTCAAAAAAAAAAAAAAAAAAAAAACTTTACTTCATAGGGAAAACTCAGAAAAAGCAAGGCTCATTAGTGCTTCAGGGACCCAAACAATTTAAGAAGCTCTATTTATTTAGTTATCACTTAAAAAAAAAAAAATCTATTTCTACTAGGTGGGGAAATACTGAAATACGGCAGCCAGGGGCATTAACTTCCAGGGACTCAGAATCTACAACTAAATTTCAATATTCGTTCAAGCGGAACTCTCTGGCAAAGCTCTAAAACCTCCCGAACCATAAACCAATTTCCATAATTTGTTCTGTAAATAGAATTTTATGATAATCGTTTATTATTTTCTTTTCGTATTCTTTTTTTTTTTTTGGGAAAATACCGCAATATCAATTAACATGCGATTAATTTCCTTACTTGCTTCTGCTCCATCAGTTTTATTGCCATTTGAATGGTTAATTAACACGAATCTCTTATTGCTGGCAAGGAAAGGTTGCCTTGCCTCCCTTCTCCTCCTACTTTGGTCTCTTTCAGTATATATTCTCCCCTACACCCCTCTCTCATTTATCACATGCTGTGTTGTTGCCCAACCCAAAAGCCAACTTGCAACTTCAACGGCATTGTTTAATGTTGTTGTTGTTGCTGTTGTTAGGCCAAAACTTAATTGCATTTGCCCCAACACTTTTGCGTGCGATTTTCTATTCGTAATTTTCGGTCTTTGGCTTCGTGACTTGTAAGAAACGTAAAAAACTCCTCGAAAAGTAACAAAAAATTGCCACTTTAATGATACACACACACACACACACATACACAACTATACATTTATATCTGTATATACTGTATATACTGCCTGCGTGCTAATAGTTCTTTGCTGGCGATCTCGATTGAGCCCCAGCTTTACACCCAGTTTATCTCTTATGCAAGATCCATTATCTCTGTGCAGAGTCTCTCTCTCATATTATTATTTCGAATTTCCCAAATTGTTTTCAATAACGGAGTACACGACTCTAGCTGCTGTCTCTCTCTATCTATTTTTGTAATTTGCATACAAATTTCGAGTATTATCAGCACGTCCCACAACAAGTCAACCCACAAACACACTTTGCATTCATTTACATTCATTTACAGACAGGGGGTGGTGAGCTTGGCCCATTTGTCTCTCTAGCTGCCAGTTTAGAATTATCAGCTAATTTGGCACAATTACTTATCGTTCCTTTAAGTGCAAAATGCAAATTTCATTTAAATATAATTTGTTTTGAACTCAATTTACAGTTCTCTGTGTGTGTGTGGGGGGTTTCTCCAAAGATACGCGATCATTACACATTCAATTTATGAAGACAGTTAAATAATACTACTATGTATAGGTATTTCTATATTTCCTTAACATATTTCTACCTTTATTTATAGACCTTTCTACCTGCACACAACTTAATCCTTTCCGGCTAGAAACTGCTGCCATTTCACGCTGTTTGATAAAAAAAAACAATGTGTATAGGCCATTTACCTATAGAACTCGCGCATCCAGTTGTAAGTCCCATTAGCCTCGGGCTCCAAACAGAGTTAAGATTATTAAGATTATTCGTTTGCCATGTGCCGAGAAAAAGAGAGAGAGAGGGAGAGAAAGAGACACACAACGTAAAGCTTGGGCAACGACGACTTTTAATGGGGTCAGAAGCCAACAAACATCGTAACGGAGCGTGTGGCTGAGACAGACAGACAGACAGATAGACAGATCAACGCACACACAGAGACATTCATCACAGTTTTCAGGTAGATTGGCTAATTCTGAGCGCAGGTTATTAACCCCAACGCGGCAAGGCATAAAGCCAATAAATAAAACCAAAAAGGTAAATATCAGAGGTAGATCGAGCAAGCGATCGATCGATTCTACACAAATTTGCATTGCAGGCTAGATCTCTCTTACATCAGTTGCTTCAGGCAGGCACGGAGGAAGGCGGGGGAGAGTTAAGTTTCATCAGCTACCCCAACCCACAGAGCATTCACTGTCTGCGGTTGCAATGACAAAAGTTTGCTCCAAATAAAGCGAAAGACAATTGTTTGCTACGCTTTGTTTGTTACTTGTGGCAACAAAAATAAACAAACTCGAGGGGTAAATGGAAGAGGGGGAGTGGGAGTGGGAGTAGTCGAGAACGTGGCAAACCATGCCACAACAACACTCTGAGAAACAATCGATATTATCAATTGCAGTTAAAGTGAAACACATAATAAACAAGGCAATAAACAACATTCGAATGCAAACAATCAATTGTTTACTTAATTTGCTCGGCTCTGTGTGACAAACAAGAAGAAGATGCAAACACACTGAGAGAAATGTATGCCTACTAGCTTTGTTTATTTGTTTTGAAATTTGTTGTGCGAGCACAGCAGGGCATATTGAATGTGGAAATGCATAGAAGTTGCAGAATTCTAAAGTATATTTCATGTTATATACGAAACACGATCATAATGAGATCAAACAACTCAAGAAAGTAGTTGAAATCTATTTTAAAACATATTCTTTCACTTACAACTAACATAAACTGCTTCAAATTGTGGCAGTATAAGATATATTTGTATGTTGAGTTAAAAATTGAGTAGAAGTTGCAGAATTCTAAAGTATCTTTTATGTTATATTCGTACCAGGTTCATAATGATATGAAACAACTCAATAAAGCAGTTGAAATCTATTTTAAGACATGTTCTTTTATTTATAACTTACATAAACTGCGGCAAAATAAGTTGTATTTGATGCTACGTAATATTCTTTAGACTGCTCCTAGAGCAGAATCTTTCTTATATTCTTTATGAACTTATATTATATTATATATTAAATGTATCTAATTGATGTGGACATACTTTATAAAGATCTTATTTACATCTGCAGAGTTTCTTGAGGTTTTCCCACATTGATTAATTGTAATTTTAGTAACTCTGCACTCAAGTTACCTGCTGTGGTTTCTATATATTTACTATGTCCACGGCCCCCCTTTGATAGTCGAATTGTAAGACGTGCGTTGCCTGTGAAAGTGAAAAAACTGGGTGCAACTATAGTGCCAAGTGTTATATAGAAAGAGATACAACTGACATACATATGTATGTATGTGTTGTGTGCTACACTTGTATCTACTTATAGTAGCTCGTACGTAGGTTGTGTCGTCGTGGCGCAGTATAAAAAGCAATGTAATGTAATGTAATGTAATTAGTGAGGGGTTTGCAGCAGCGTCAAAATGTAATTTGCGCTTGTGAAATGTGTCGGGGAAGGGCCGTAGACGGGGCTGTGTGACAGTGCGAGCCCCTGCTCTTCACACGTGACCCACCAAATGCTCAATGGCAGCTCAAACACCTCCCACCACCCACCTGCCACCTTCTCCCTCCTCTTCGAACCAAACTAAAGCTAGAGCGAATGCAAAAACAAAACTGACCAAGTCATTAGGTTTCACTACACGCTACGCTAATGAACCCGGATATATATGGCTATATATAGCGATAAGTATATATATATATATGTATATATTATGGTACATATATATCCGTCTAGGTGTTTATATAAATTAAGCATGTACATATATTTGTGACACGCATTGTGTAGCTTGCTGGAATTTTAATTTCTTGCATCGCATCGCATTGAAATTGAAATTGAAATTGAAATTCAATTTCAATTGCAATTGAAGCGTCGCTGCTGACGTCGCTGTTTGTAACTAAGTATGTTGTTGTTGTTGTTATTATTGTTGTTGCTGCAGTAGCAAAATTCTTGGCACTTAATGAGCCACAACAGAAAAGAAAAAAATACCATAAACGCACTTCAAGGTACATAAAACGAAGCACAAGGAGAAGAACTAGAAGAAGAGAGGGGGAGAGGGAGGAGAGAGGGAGACAAGGAGAGAGGTAGGAGGCAGGCAGAGGGGGATGGAACTGCAAAAACCAACGGCAAAAACATTTTTAACGAGCTTTGGCGACGCATTGGAAACTTTTCAGCGCCATATGCTAGAATTGCTTAGAATGTGTTAAGAGAAGGGGGGGGAGTGGGGTGGGGTATGTGTAGTTGTGTGTGGGTGTGGCAGGCAGCACACACTCTACAGTTGGGTGGCACAGTTCATAGGGGTAGCTACTGCTGGGGGTCATCATAACGAGGGCGTGACATTTACCTTAGCATTGTACGTTGCTGTTTTTGCTGCTGCTGCTGCTGCCGCTGCTGCTGCTGCTGCCGATGTTGATGCTATTGGCGATGTTTCGAGCCAATTTTCAGGTTTCATATGAATGCTGTTGTGGGCGGCTAAATCCGCACAATGTTGCACACAGCTGAAGAGGATTTTTCAAGTGCGAGAGAGAGAGAGCGAGCGTGCTCTGCACTTCAGTTAGAATGCACTGCGACGTTGACGTTGACGTTGACGTCGGCAGCAGCTGTTGTGACAACTTTTTCAATTGCACTTTTGCACCACACACTTCTTTTACGTTGTGCGTTGTTATCGTTGTTGTTGTTGCTTACTTCTTCTTCGCTTACTTTTCTCTTTCTTCAATTGTTTGCACACACACGACAATAAAATCAAACACACACACACACACGCGAATGTTAAACTCAAACTAAAACTTTCAATATGCGCGATTTGTGGTGTATTTTCTTTCTCTTTGGCTTTACTTTTCGTTTTTTTCTTTTACTTTACTTTACACACACGACGCACACAGCTGCACTGAGTAGCAAAAGCGGCCTCTGGCGGCCCAACATATGTTAGGTTTCGGCTGCAGTTGTTGTTGCTGAAGCAAACATATGTTTGACTAGCGACAGGCACGTACGCAACTCTTGTTGTTGTTATTGTTGTAAAGGGTTCGCCGCCAACAGGAGGTGAGAGAGAGAGAGAGTGGGAGAGCGAGCCGTAGCGTAAGAGAGCGTGGGGTGGTGTGATGTTCTTGGTGGGAGAGTGAGAGTGGTGAGAGCACACACACACACTTAGTTTCAACGGTAAAAATGGTAAGGCGGCTGCTGTTGCTGTTTTTGCTCTTCTTCTTCACTTTGTTGCTTCTTCTGTTGCTGTTGCTGCTGCTGTTCTAGAATGTTCTCGACTCTCGATTTCCACCTACTCAAATTGCAGTTTTTGCATAGATATCGTTATCGATATCGATAACAACAAATATGTTTATGTTTATTCAATTATTTCTCACACTGTTGCGATGTCTCTTCTGCTGCTGCTTCTCTGCTGCTGCTGCTGCTGCCTTTGTATGTTTGTCTCTTTGTTTTTGTTTATTTGTCTGTTCGTTGACTTTACTATTGCTTATTGTTGTTGCTCTTATTGTTGTTGCTGCTTTGAATGATTTGTTTATTTCTTTCTTTCTACAACTGTTTTTGTGCGACTCCGCTGTGGACTTGCTGGGGCTTTCGTGCGCGGTCACTCTCGTTGAACGACTGATTCCAACGGCAATCGTTGGTGGCATGAAACTTGACTACGCGGCCCCAAAGCCGCCAGCGGCGGCGAATTGAGTGAAAATGCCGACGTCGCTGTCGGCGACGCAGCAACAGCAAAGCTCTCAAAAAGCACCACGAATTGAGTGAAAAGCAGCAACACTACGAAAATTAAAATGAAACAAAAACAAAAAACACAAGATGAAAAAAAACTTGTCAAGCATTACAGTGGCCGCCGCTGACGTTGACGTTGACGTCGACGTCGCTGCTGCTGCTGCTGATCCCATTCGAAAGTTTAATTATATTTGCGCCACCGACACTAGTTGCTATGCTGGTGTTGTTGTTGTTTGAGTAGTTGTTGCTGCTTTAGGATTTTCGAAACCGGCAAGACGCAAACAGAGCGAACGCAGCGCAGCGCAGCGACGTCAGCGTCAGCAACGTCAGCGTCAGCGTCGTCGTCGATCAGCAAAGAAGCAACAAATTGTACATGCTCATTGTTATGCTGCTGCTCTCAGTGGCGCTGCGCTGCGCTGCATGTGTGCCTGTGTGTATTGATGCTTGCCAGCACAATTACGTCAGAAATGTTCACACTCGCACACACACACAGGGGGCGACAGGCTGCAAAGCTTTTGCACTAAAAGTTTTCTTAGACGAATTTCGTGCGCCGTTCTTTTTTTTCAATTCATGCACATACACAGCAGCCCCTTCTCTATCTCTTACACACATAAAGCTGCACCGGCAACGGGGCGACATAAAAACAAATAAAGAAATACGAGTGAAAACAAAAATTAAATTAATTAGAAATAAATATTGTGTACACACACGCACACTAAGGGTCTACATGTGTGTATGTGTGTGTGCGTAATTAATACAATTCACTTTGAAGCGTATTAAAATGACAGACAACAACAACAACAAACTGTATATAAAAAGCTCTGCAATTGTTAAAACTGTAAATGAAACATTTTGTTGATTTTTATACCCTACATTTAGTGAAAATTAACAAATAAGGATATATTAATTGTGTGCAAATGTATTACACAGACAGAAGTAGGCGTGGCAGCTCCCATAGCATAGGCCAAGCAATGTCTGTCTGTGTGTCTGTCTGTATGAACACGCATATCTCAGTTATTATAAAAGCTAGAGTCACCAAACTTGGCATGCAGATTCTTGTATACCACACGCAGCTAAAGTATATTTAAAATATTAGCTACCACCTCCAGTGCCTCAGCAAATCAATAATTCATACCGATGTTTAAATTATATAACTATCTTTATTAAATATATATTTAGCTGACTAAAATATCTACCTCTCCTCAAAATTTCAATAAGATCGCACTATAAACACAAAAGTTATTCAAGTCACCTTAGTTAGGGTATCTTACAATTCGGCTTACCCGTGCTCGTCTGGTTTCACCTGCACCAACACTCACACACATATACAGTGGTATTTTTGGCATTGTTTATGTGCAATCAGTTGAACTATTTTTATTTTTATTCACACATTTTCAACGATCCGAAAATTGGTTTTTATTTATATTTTGCTCTCGAAAAAATGCTCTCGAATTAGATTGCGCATTAAGCGCCAAGTGCACACACATACACAAACATCCCCCCCCACACACACACACACATACATACAGTGGCGCACACTCAAGTTCACACCTTTCAAAATATTTTGGCTGCACTTCAACTTCGAATTACGCGGTCTACGATTCAGGAATTTTTAATAGGGGGAATCTCTTCCGACAGTAGCCAAAAAAACAAGCAACAAAACAAAACAAAATACACTAATATATACTACTATATATACATATATATATATATATATATGTATATACTATTCCATACTGCCATTTAAGAGCGTTGGCTAACTGAAATTTCAAGTTGAACTTTGGTTTATTTCCTCATTTCCAAAATAAATATGGTGACATCTTTTCAGCACACACCGTATTCCAAAATCCAAGTCTGACTAATCGGCTAATTTATCATGTGCGTTTGCTACCTGTTCATTATAGCCAGCTAACCATATAATTATAATTATATCCAAATACGTTTCTTAAATCAAATAAAGACTCAAAGTCAATGGCAAACTGTCGTTGTCTCCCCCCCCCTCATTTCTTGTCTGCATTCCAGCAGCTAATTTTGATTTGGTATTTTCTTTACTAAAATGTAATGATTGTTAGATTTTGGGATAAGCCAAAAGAAGAAGTAGAAGAAGCAGAAGAAGAGAAGAAGATATGGCAAACGTGCAAGAAGTTTTGGCCTTGTTTCAGGTTATGTTTGCTTTTGAACCTTCTTCTTTCATGGATATCTCAAGGTCGCCTTATCAGCTTGCACATATCAAAATTCCAAGCGTTGCTAACGTTGACAACTCTGGCTCTGATGAGGTACTACATTATCAACGCGTGTGTGTGTGTCTGTTGATTGTAAGGTGTAAATGACAATTATCAATAATTTTCTTTACTTTTTTTTTTATCTTGGTTTCTACAGAATTCTGAACATAAATAAAGTGTATGTACACAAGATGAGGTGAATTTACACTGGAAGAAGGGCTCTTAAAGTATATAAAGGTGTAAGTGTTTGCAGTTCAATGCACAACATGCTCATTGGGGTACAGTGGGTGGAATCAATTAAAAGTAACACAGATGTAATGATATAAAAATACTTTATATTTATAATAAAGTAAGAACTATCAATATAACTCACTTTATACTCAATATTATGTATCGTAAATTAAAAATTAAGTGTTTATCTTTAATAAAGGGTGATTTTTAAGACCTTTAGCAAAATTGTTAAAAAAAAAAACACATAAATTCAAAAAAATGCATGAATGCATTTCATTTCAAGCTCTTTTAAAGCTCTTTAGATTAAAGTTTCCTTGTTAAAAGTTCATATATCGCATGTTAAATCAGTCTTTATACAAACTATAACTATACACAATATGTTAAGCCATAAATAAGCCAAATATATCAAATAATATATCCGAAAATATCATATTTATATCAAATATAATAATGCTTAATATTAATAATAAAATTAGAACTATCAAATCAACTCAACTAATAATCAATATTATGAATGGTAAATTAAAAATTAAGCTCCTTAAAAGCTATTTGGATTAAAGTTTTATTGTTTAAAGTTCATATATTGCAAATTTAATTAGTCTTTGTACAAACTTTAACTATACCTAATATGTTAAGTGCTGTATAAGCCAAGTAAATCAGATAATATATCAGAAAATATAATATTAATATCAAATATTCACTACATTCTTATGAATAGCATAACTAATATCTTCAGAAATCGTATAGTTTAAAGATTTGATAACATAATTTAAGTATATGTTGTTGAATTATAGATAGTGATATAATTAAAGCATTAAATTACTAAATTCAACCACTGTATGCAGAGGGAACTAAGTGAAAAGTCAAGCTTGCAATAAAACTCAAATCAAATGCAACTTGCTGGATCAATGCAAGACTCTATTGATGTACTGTTCTCTCTCTCTCTATTTATGACTCTATTTCTCTATGCCTCCATCTTTCTCTTTCCTGCTGTCTTTCTCTCCCTTTCTATCTCTCTTCCTATCAGAACAAAGCAAAAATAGAGAAGGTAGCAAAGTAAATCAAAAGCAAACAGGATGCATTTACATTGTGTAGAAGGTGTTGGGGGAAGGCAAGTGGGGCAGGGAAGAAGAGTGTGATACAGGGAGTGGTAGTGAGTGGGGCCTAGGAATGTGGTAAGGGGCGGGAAGGTCGTCGTGCTACCTGTTAGACGCTTATCGCAGAGAGTTTGTTGCCCGTCGCCCTTGAGTAGTGGGTCGTGTTCTTTGTATGTTCTTGTCTTGCCAATGTTTGTTGCTTTATTCTTAATGTGCTTATGCACATTGTTCTTACAGTGGTTCTTGTTGTTACAGTTCTTATTGTTGTTGTTGCTATTGTTTGTCTTATTGTTGTTGCTGTTGCTTTTGCTGTCCGGGCTGCATTGCTAATTGCAATTAGGCACCAGCAAACACGTGTCCACGTGCCCACGATAAAGCGAAGCAAATGAAGGTATGGCAATAGAAATGAAAATGGAAAACAAAACTCAAGACAAGCAGCTAGATAAATTTAGATAGGTAGAGGGGGTAGGTATGTTATAAGGAGGGGGAGGGGTAGAGAGAGAGGTAGGTATAGTGCAAGTTATTTGTATAAATAGTTTTGGCCTTTCAAGCCAAACAAACGCTGAGATTCTTGTACTGCGTGTGCTTATGGCATGTGACTGGGGCGTTAACTAAATATATACATACACATACAATATATATAATATATATATATTCTATATAGTGTAGAATGTGTGTAAAAGGTATATTAATAAATTACGTTCTAAACTAAAAGTGGAGCTTAAAGAACAACAACAACAACTGAGGCGAAACTGGCCAAAGAATTTGTCTGTCTGTGCTGCCTTGTCTCAAGTTGTTGTTGGTGTTGTTGCTGTTGCTGTTGTTGTCTGCGTGTTTTGCGCAGAAAAAAGACCTTGCTTTCGATTTTCAAAAACGCACACACACACACTGGCACACACACTGGCACACACACACTGGCACACACACTGGCAAGTCACTGGCAAGTCACAGTCAGTCGCACACACAACAAGCAACGTTTAAATTGCTATTTTATGCACTCAACGCGATCTGACGCTGTGGAATACCAAAACAACCAAAATTGATATTAAAAAATAATCAAAAAATAAGAAAAAATGAGAAATATAAAAAACAGCAGCAGCGCAGAGGGGCAGCAGCAGCAGCAACGGCAACGAGATGGTTTTTTTTTTGATAGATACAAAAGCAAAAGTCATTTATAAATTGTATCAATATACCTTGGCGACCCAGTAACGCCCCGCGCAACGCCATGCCACGCCCCGTCAGTCCGCCCTCCCACTGACTTGTTGCTGCCACGCCCAGTGCCTGTCGCTGCCCCTCTCTCTGCTTCTATGCCTCCCCCAACTCTTGCCCTACCACAGAGAGAGACGCGCGGCCCAAGTCCAAGCGCGCATGAAGCCAAAAAGGCAGCAAGTAGTCGCAGCAGCATCTCTGTCAACGTTAACGTCGACGTCAACAGCGACGTCTTGATAGCAGGCACGCTTGAATGCGTTAACGCTGACGTCAACGTCAGCAGCGACTGCGGCAGCAGCAGCAGCAGCAGTGGCAGCAGCAACGACAAGCAACTGCGTTGTCGATCGTTGTTTGTAGAACTTGTTGGGCCAAAATGTTTTAGTTTTTTTCAAATACCCTGTAAAACAGTTGAGTGCAGCTTGGAAAGGGCAGACTAGAGTAGAAAGTATTACTTTTTATAACGATATAATATTTATATATATTAAGTATATATAAATAATGATTATATTACTTTAAATAATAATGATATTATCATAATATATTTTACAATTCGATGACGATGAACAAATATGCCAATATATGTATTCGCTATAATATCTATGCTTGCTGAAAATAGTGTTGTATAGTATCGATAGAATATCGGTAACTATTTACATTCTCTACTGATTATGAAATTATAAGTCGATATATCACCTTAAACATCGTTACTTTGAATTCAATGACATTATCATTGAATAAAGTTCGATACCGATATGATTTTTAAGCAGAGGTTGAGTAAATATGTCAATATATCGCAGAAAATATCGATGAATCTATAATATACTGTTGAATTGCACTACAATCGATATAAGATCGATACATAGAGCTGATATTTTGTAAGTATTCCCATAAATCGCACAAAATATCGATTAATATAAAAAATTAGGTGATTCTCATTAAAATTTAAAGAATATCGATATCGATACTCATCCCTAGCTTAAATTGAGTAAATAGTTTGTCAATATAAATAACAAAATGTGATTGTTTTAATAATGTAATGTTTAATAGCATTATAATCGATATTAAACCGATATAGACACTTCATTTCGAGATATAGTTGAGAAAATATCTCTATATATTGCTGCTTCCGTATTTATATATATTATATTATATATAAATATTTTTTTATACTCAACCATAAATAAAGGTTTCAAATAATTTAAGTATTAAAAAAACTTTTTATAGTGTCAGTTTAAGTAAGATATCTGAGGTATCTGCTAGTTGAGCATGTTAAACTTTTGTCTCTGCCGCTGTATTTGTTTATTTTAACTTGTTGACTTGTTGGCTTGCTTGCAAGTTGCTCTTGGTTTGCGCCCTGTTCAGCCTAAACAAAAACAACAACAACAACAAAAAAGAATAAAAGACACCTTTCAAGACTTGTTTAGTTATTGACTGCACACACACAGACACAGACACACACATAGACACACAGACATGGACAGCGCCTGTTGGCTTCTTGTTGCGACTTCTAGAGGCTTTTTGCTGCCACTAAACACAACAACTAAGTCACAAATGCACCACTTATGTATGTCTGTGTGTGTGTGTGTATACAGTTGGGTGTTGGCTGCTAGCTGTTGTTGTTGTTGTTGCTGTTGTTGCTGTTGTTGCTGTTATAGTTTGTAATTGCCAACAACTTAGAAGAATGTCGTTTGCTTTTAGACTCGAATGCAAAGTGAATTGTTAAAATGCCTCAGAGCAAAGCAGCAGCAGTGGCAGGCAAGCAGGCAGCCAGCACACTCCATGGGGGAGGCATCTGCAATTATCCCCCCTTACTTGCCACAGCACCAACTTGCCACAGCTGTTGCCAAAAAGTCGCCTTTGCCTGCTGCTGCTGCGCATTCGCAAAGATTATGCAACATATATGTTAATTACATTGGCTTTATGCAAGAATTTCAATTGCAAAAAGTGAAAGTCAAACGCCAACAACACCAGCACACACACACACATATATGTACAAAGCAACACAACGCTCACACGTTAAGTATACGCCACGTTGCATGCTCGTGAAACAGTCGCTCTGGCTGCGTTTTGTTTCGTCTGCGCGCAAGATAAGCAACGAACGACGCATCCTGAATTCCAGACACGTTGCCACAAATTTACGAGCCAAGAACGAGAAAGGCCACAAAACGTGAAGCAGCAGCGACCTTAATTCTGCAACAACAACAACAACAGCGACAACGACAGGCAGAAGCAACAGTGCAACACCATCGTCATGAAACAACGCCAAGGGCAGCGACAATGTGGCATGCCACCACACTCGACTTGTGTGTATGTGTATCTGTAACTACCTTTATGTAAATGCACCACATGTAACTGGTCTACACTGCAAGAATTCTGCTTGGCAAAGCCTCAAGTCTATCTTTGCTACATGTATAAAGTGCGCAATTTATTGGAATTCCCTTACAGCTTAGCGAGACTTGTGCTTTGTTCGCTACTTATAGGGTAGCGGCAGATGGAAAGAGAAGTGTTATTCCTTCTTTATTAAATCTTTATAAATGCTACCTTAATGTCCAGGCTTTAAAAAGGTTTCAGGTTTGTTGACTTAGCTTCCATTTCTTTACCTTTAATTTTAGAATAGCTGGTATGGTATGTTAGAGTAAGGAAAGGTATATTTGTTGTAATAAACACCCTCTGTATTGTATATTTTCATCATTCTCAACAGTTTTAGGTCTGAAATAAGATCTAAATGTATTTTTATGCTTACTTTAACTTGCATAAATAATTTAAAACAAATTATGTAAATTTTTATACTGCCTGTCCGTATGAACATCTATATCTCCGAAACTAAAAGAGCTAATACTACCAAAAGCAACGACAATATGGCTTATTATGATGCGCAGCTAACGTAAATATTAAAATTTAGCCACGCCCACTTTCGCCTCAGTAAAATCATATAAATCGTATTGCCAGCGTAATTGTAAAACTAGATCATGCGTTTTTACCGAGCATAATAACTATCTCTCTCTTAATGATGACTGAAAATTTCCTTGCGATCGAGTAATAAACATAAAAGTTATGCATGAAATTATTTTACAGACTATGTATTTTTTGCCCCTGCCAAGTATGCAACACAAAATGAACTAAAACTAGAAGTATAAGAAAGTTAGAAGGATTGCAAATCCTAGGTTCCTTTACTTTAGAATAACTGTTCTGGTATGTTAAGGTAAGAAAGGGTATGGTATAGTAAATATCCAGTATAGCATAGTAAATAAAAACAACAGTAAAGTTTTCTTCAGCTTTTAGTACATTACACTGTTATTTCTGCCAGTGTAGTTCTTGGTTTTGCAGAAGTTAAAAACGCTCACTTTACAGGCAGCAGGCAAGGCAGGCGCATTAGAATGGAACTGGTTGCAGCTTCAGTTTCGACTGAGGCTGTGCAAGTTGCCGCTTGAATTGTGTCCTAACACTTGGCGCAACGCCTCCGTGCAGCATGCAGCAAGCAGCAGCCTCCGTCGTTAGGCGGCGTTGCTGTTAACGAGCTCGTGCCATGGCGCTGCTTGCCACCACAACGACGCACAAGAATTGCCATGAACCAATTTGATAATACACACACACACACACACACAGACAGCACGACTCGCACACACGCACAACAATTATTTGTGCTGCTGCACAAAATTGAAAGTTGTTGTCAACATTTTGTGGCACATTTGAAAATCTTGGCAAGCGACCGCAAGGCAACAACAATTGCTGACGATGATGGTGGTGATGGTGTTTGGCCAAATAGCCCAAATATGCCACGCCTTCATGACCATCAACAGCGCCGTCGTTGCCTGCTGTTTCTCCTTCTCGTCAATGTGACAAATGACCGTGAAATTGATGTCCTGTCGTGTGGCTGGCGTCAACTGGCTGCCACACATGTTGAAAGCAGCATAAGGTGTTGGACTTGTAGATGCCCTATTAAGCAGGTGACACTTTATGTGGGTATAGTTTATAGTTTACATAATATTTGAGACCTATTAAGGGTTCCTGGTGGAGGAGATGCTAGATATAATGTAATATATATTTAGAGTTGTTTTATACTATAAATAGATAGAAAGATCTAGCTTACAATCGATATTATAAGTATTTAGATTGGAAAATAAATATTGAAGACTGTTTTTAGTTGAAAATATACAGAATATTATATATTATCATAGAATCTTAGACAGAAAGTCAGCGAGAAAATAATTACTATAGCTTTCCATACAGATTGTTAATATAATATAAGTATTTATATTGGAAATTAAATATTGAAGACTGTTTTTAAATGAAAATATTAAGAATATTATATATTTTCAAAGAATCTTAGACAGATAATCAGCTAGAGAATAGTTACGACATCTTTCTATACAAATAGATTATATAATATGCTTAAGTATGATCAGTTTAATAAAATACTGAGAGTAAATTAAGGAATAAAGATAAAAGCATAGGGAATAGCACGATCTTTCCGATACTAGTATATATAGGAAGGTAAAGTATGTCACCACACAAGAAGCAGAGGCTCCTGGTGCGAGATGTTGAGTCCGGCCGTAACCCGATGACGAGTTTTAATGGCTACCTAAGAAGAAGAAAGTTTGAAGAGTTTATACCATAATAGCTGGACTAATTCACTCTTACTTTCAATACTATTATAAACTGAAGTATGCTCAATACATATTCCACTTCTACAGAACTACCTCTTCGTAAGTTTGCATCAAAATCTCTTCACAATTCCCTACCATATGACAACTTCAGTCTTGTAATCTCATAATTCCCAAGCTGTTTGTTGCCATCAATTGTTTACAGGGTATACACACACACACACACACACACACACACACACTTACTCGTATACATTATAGAAAACAGCAAAACAACGCGTCAGCTGAAAATCACGGCAACACAATTTCCTGTCTGCATTTCATGTGGGCGCCAAGTGCAAAAGAAGAGAAGGAGAGAGAAAAGCGCTAGCAAATTGTTGATAAGCATTTAATGCTTATCAGCATGAAGCACACACAACACACCACTGCACACGCACTCACTCATACACACATAAACACACACACACACTTGACTTCACTTGATTGAGGGTCCTCTGCTTATAACCAGAGTCTATTTACAAATTGGCAAGCTAAAAATAGAAACCGCCTGCGTATTCACAGCTCGCCTGCATTCTCGTCTTATTCTCGTTGTTGTTGCTGTTGTTTCGCGTGGGTAGAGCGAAATTGGTCAGAAGAGAAATGCGCCAAAACGAGAGCGAACTACCAAAAAGAAAACTAAAGGAAAGTCGAACAGTAAAAGAAAAAAGAATTTGGTATACGCTTTCCTTACTTGAGAGAGGAACAGGTGGACAGTGAAATAGATAGAGATAGAGAGAATGAAATTTGAACTTACAAAGCAGAAATACTTCACTTAGTTGAGCTATTTATACCTTATTTACTTCTCACTTGATTAAAAAGTTTAAGAATGATCGAATTCTCTTTTTAAACTTTACTCTCCTATCTTGATTAAGAAAGATAAAAGAATGATCTTATATATTTCTTACTCATTCCGTTCAGAATGATCTTATAATTATCAACATTCCCAGTTATAAGAAAAAGATTTCACTCAGTTCAAGTCTAACCTCAATGCTTAGCTTGTTCAATCCTAACCAACAATTTTTGAATCCTAACCTCCACATTTATCTCTTCATTGTGTAATTACTGTAAAATTCGTATGCAATATATTTCAGTCGCACCGAAATCTTTCTTCTTCGCTTTTCCAGAGCTAATGGCAGTTTATGCAAATCGAAATCGAATCGCAATTTGCATATTTTCATTTGAATTTTTTTGTTTTTTGCTTTTTTCAACATCGGGTTCATAAAATTCCCCCAGAAAAAAACAAAAAAAAACTCAAAAAAAAAATCTCTAGTCTAATTTTATGCACAAGTAGTTAAATCCAAATAAACCTGATTTCCAGTCTATATTAGTGACTACATGTCTGTTTCTCTCTCTCTGTTTGTGTGTGTGAGTTGCATGTGAGTTTCCAACAAACAAAAAGCTTGCACATCAAGTTAAGCACATTTTTCCTACTTCTTTTTGTTGGTCAACTTTTTTTTGGCCAATAAAAACGACACGAAATGTCGTAAAAACGTCTCTTAAATTTTTCTACAGTTAAAGTGTCTGCAACGATGTTATTTACTATCGGTACTATCGCTTAAGATTGAGCATAAATAAAAGGAGACTCAGTGAAATGCAAAAGGAGAAATACTTCAAAGAAAACATCTATTGTTCGATAATAGATGAGAATTACTGGATAGCTTGGCGATTCTGCCTCAGGGATCAGTTCGATTAACTATCGATTGAAGGGGATAGAAGGAAAAAGAGAGAGGAAGAGTAAAACAAATATTTATTAAACAATCTAACGATATTAGCTGAATAATCTTTCACTTCATTATCGATAACTTTTCGATAAGCTATCGATAACTTTGCAGAATTTATTGATAATTGTTCGTTCTTGCGTGATAGTTATCAATAGAGTGTTATCGAAACTATTGATATGGTATCGGTATATTTTGATATCGATATATCGGTAAGTTATCGATATCTGTTCAAGAAAATGTCAAAGATGTGTATGGCATCAACTCAACCTCAACAGAAAGTTTTAATAAGTTATCGATATATTTTGACATTGATATACCAATAAGTTATCGATATTTTTCTAATAAAATATCAAAGTTGTATATAGCATCAACTCAACAGAAAGTTTTTGATAAGTTATCGATATCTTTTTAAGAAAGTATCAAACATTCATAGCAAACCAAAGTCGCTTATGGCATCAACTTAAACTCAACGGGAACTTTCGATAAGTTATCAATATCCGCTTAAGAAAGTATCAATAATTCATAGCAGCCAAAGTCGTTTAGGGCATCAACTGAACCTCTATAGAAAGTGTATCATGCCCAGCGACACGTCGCCACAAAGTAAATTGGCCGCAACTGCCACAGCTGCTGTTGCTGCTGCTGCCTTTGCTGGTTAAGCCGCCACACACACACAACTTATTCGCACACGCAGATAGATCCTTGTTGATGCTGATGACGCCAGCCGGCAAGTGAGCCACGAAGAAGATGAGAAGATGAGGCCAAACACATTGACAGCGACACAGCTTTGGCTGCCTGTCTCCAATGATGCGCGCTGTAATGAAAAATCGATGAGCTGGCAACATCTTCTTTGTGCCCCTGGCAGCACAGGATAGCAAGCAGCTGCTGCCAGCTTCCGATACCCGTACCCATCCCGAGTACCTCATCCAACTTACTCAAGCACCAGTTCCGTCCTTCCTCCTTTGTCAGCTTCAGCTGCGGCTGCGGCTCAGTGGTTCGAGGCGCGATTAACTGTCACAGCAACCAACTGGCAACAACTGGAGGCAACAACTGAGGGCAAGTGGTGGCAACCGTTGGACAATCAACGGGGCAGCCGACAGGCGCCCACGCGCCACGCCACACCAACCCAATCCGACCAGGACACAGTTCTTTGCGGTTTGTGGCATATGAGTTGGTTGGCATGTTGCATGAATGGGCAGCATGATGGCAACATGTAGTAGCAGACGCCCCCAGCGCAATGTGTGTGTGCCTTACTGGCGCCTGTCGACCCCAAGGGCGTGGCACCTAGGTGCCGGCACTGGCAGGAAACATGGGCATATTCAATTAAGCGCAATTTAAGTTAAACTTTAGCAAGAGTGTGTGTGTGTATGTTATATAAGCCCACACACAGAGGCGTCACCAACGGGGGGTCATGGTATGGAAGCGCGACAATTTGGCGGTACGTGCAACATGAGCAAAGTCAGTTGCCAAGGGCGTTTAGAGTTGCCTATCGTAATACATCATATGTTATCTTATCAACGGATATAACTGCCACATGCACAGTAAAACATACCTTACATACACACACATACCTTTCACACATACAGATACCTGACACACACCTACAAATACACACACAATTGCAACACCTACGCACTGGCCCTACTACACCTACGCATAGCACAATACAAACGTTTCTTTGCATAATTTACTCTCAAAGGATTAGAAATCAGACACAATTACACACACACCTACACACAGTACACTCCCACACATACACACAGACACACTGACACACACTTTTGCACGCCCTTTTTATTGCCATCGCCCACTGCAAAAAAAAGTTACGCATGCTGACGTCATTGTGAATGACTCGCGAGAAACTTCTACGAAAGCCGCAAACTGCGTCATTCATTCAAAAGCAACAGCAGATGGCAGGAGCAGGCCCAGAGAGAGAGAGAGAGAGAGGGCAAGAGAAAGTGTGGGAGAGAAGAGAGAAAGAGGGAGAGAGAGAGGTAGGGAGAGAGTAGGCAGAGAGGCAGTGCGAGAGAGGCACGCGTGCCCGCCTGCATTTCATTCATAAAAATGTCAAAGAGAGTGCAAGAGAGAGTGGCAAAAAGATAGTGCGTGGCGCATGAGAGAGAGGGAGAGAGCGACGAAAGCTTGCAAGGGCCAAAGCTCAGTTCTGTGCTGAGTCCTTTTATTGACCTTTGCCAATGCGCATGGCGTGCGCTTCTATTTGAGTGAAAGCTCAGCGCACAAGAAATTGCGCAGTTAATGCAGAGAGCAAGGGGCAGGCAGGGAGTAAAGGTTAAACTGGAGAGAGTGAGAGAGAGAGAGAGGGAGAGGTAAGCAGCGCTGCTGTTGCTGCTGCTGCTGCTACTGTAGGCTGCGTGGGCGTTTTAGGAAACATTGCAATGTCAAAGCCAAAATGACCTTTAAGGCCACAAACAATTTTCGAATGCCGGCTATACAGCAGGCACACTCCTCACTCTCTTACTCTCTCTCCTTCTCTCTTTTGCCCCTCTCTCCTTCTCTTACCTACCCCTTTTCTCCTACTCTTCTCCACTCCCTACTTCATTACTGTTGCATGCTAATCGACACCATCAACTGTTCGATTTATTAACTGGCCTACAGAGTCGCATCATCCGCTCTGCTCAGCTCAGCTCTGGCAGCATTTGATTTCAAGGTTGACTGAAATGTCAAAATTGCAGATGCGACGCAGCAGCAGCAGAAGCAACAGCAGAGCAGCAGCGACAGAAGCAGCCCCAAATGCGAATCAAGTTTGCACCTTGGTGCGAGACAACGACAACGCAATGAAACCAAATGAAACGAGTTCCCAAAGAGCATTAGAACCAGCATACGAATATATATAGTACAAATACATATATGTATATAAATATACATATAAAGATATTTACTTATATATATAATACCTGCACACGCTTGATAAAGACGAAGATGCTGCGCTGCTGCTGCTGCTGCGGACATTCCAAAACCTTTAGCGATACATGGGAGACTGACAACGAACGAAACCCGTATTATAATTTATTGTGTAATGATTGCAATGACTTTAACAGAATCCAAAATGAAGCACGACTTGCAGATACTTGCATATACATATATATTAAGTCAAAAACAAAGAAAGAAACAAGTTTATGGCACAGTTGAACTTTCATTAAGTTACATCGTTCATCACAGTTCATCACAGTTCATCATGTAAGGTCCTTCTGCAACACACAGGGAATCAAGCCCAACTGGGGTAGCGTATGAATTATTATATGTCGAGTGTCAGTCATCAAATTTAGCTCATTTTTTATAGGGATAACCTTATGAAGGCAGCTTTAAGTTGAGTGAAGTTGATTCTGGGACTGTCTCTATACTTTATAAAGGGGTATTCATCTATTTTCTATAATAACCAAATGTTGGTTAAGGTTTTTTGACGAACTTAAAGGAAATCTTTTAAGAATCTTGAGATTTCAAGCCGAAATTCCTCGCTTAAGTTACTTAAAAGTTGTTTTAATTAATAATCGATAACTCATAGTGATTAATCGCTTATACAAATCCAAACGTTTTATTATTGTTAGCCCTCATTTTGCTGTTTTTATTTAAATTTGTACATACTTGCTATCGATAGATACATACAAGTGTTATCAATTGTTGCCATCGATTACAACAATCGATAACACATGTATGCACCTATCGATAGCAACAATCGATAACATATGTACATATGTATGTATCGAAAATACATTTACGTTTATCAGATATATATATCTGTTATCAATAACACGCCTATCGATAACATTTGTGTGTATTATCGATAACAATAATCGACAAACTATGTATTTATTGATAATATGTCTATCAATGCCAAGTCCATTGATAAAATATGTGTATATTTATCGATAACAAAAATCGATAACATATGCATGTATGTACATATGTATGTATTGATAACATGTTTATCAAGTTAAAACCAACCCACTTCCCGCACTTAATTACAGGGTATAACCAGACACAATGCAATAAGCAAAGCATGTAAAAGAAAATCAACAAAAAATTACAATAACAACAACAACAATAACGCTATGCATAAATGCAAATAAAATGTACCGTTGCTTTTGCGTTGAGCAAAGAACACTAAAAACAACCGCAACAAAGACAAAAAAAACAACAATCACAACAAACGAATATTTACTTTCAAATAAAACAAAGATTTGAAGACTCTGCGAGAGCTTAAAGAGATTGCAAGCTTAAGCAACTGCAGCAGCAACACTTTCCCAACTAATGCAGATATATATATATATATACATATATAGAGACTATATAAACATGGTGATATTAACATGTGTGTGTGTGTGTGTGTCTCTATGTAGGGTATATGATTTTGGGCCCAGGGCTGGTCCAGTTTTGCTTATGCAAATTCTGCGTTGGCTGCACACACACACAACCTGTTACAAGGAGGTGACGTGCAGGGGGGGTGGGGCGGGGCTGCACTGAGCTGAGCTTGTGGTCCACAAAACATTCGAACGTCGTCGGCGTCGGCATTAAATGCGGCTCAGTATGCCAGTCAGTCAGTCAGTCAGTCAACGAGCAAACTGAGCTCAGCTTAGTCTTGACTGCGCTGCCAACGTCAACGTCAACGTCGCAAAGTTGCTGGTTCTATAGACTAAACCACGACGACGCTGCACAGTGCACGTACAATCTGCGCTGCGCTGCGCGCTGGTTCAGCTGTCTCAGAAAAGTGAATGTCCACCGAAAGTCCTTGAAACCTGAAACCGATCTTTCCAGTTTGTCAGAGCCAACTGCAGTTTTACAGACGTCGACGACGACGTCAACGTCAGCGTCGGCTGTTGCAGCCGAACGACGAACTCAAAACTTGGACTTGCTGCCTGCTGCCAAGATGCTGTTGCAGTTTTTTTTGCTTTTCCAATCCAATCTTGCAAAGCAAAGCAACTCGAAAGAAACCAAACCAAACTGAATACAATCCAATTGGAATCCAATTCGAATTGAATGCAATTTAAGAATACGATAATCCTTCTTTTGTTGAATTGCAAGTGCCAGTACACTGAGAGAATAATTAGGGGTAGAATAAAGAGGAGAAAGAGAAAGAAACTTTGCCTTATTTAACTCATAATTATTCTCTTAAAGTTAATACAGATAATGAAAGAAACTTATGAACATATGTATTGTATATAATTATTGAATCTTTTTTAACATAATATACGTTTGAGGAAAGAGAAAAAATAATGTTATATGTTATACCACAATATGATATTGGAGAAATAATATAGTTTATAATTATAATTAAGAACTTACAAAGAAACTGCTGAAAAGTTTTTCCCAGCAAAAGAATTGTTATATTGAAAATTATATTACGTTTTCAGTATAGGAAGAGAAGTATATTTAATAAAGACATTAAAAAGACTAAGAAAAGAAAAACAATATAATATAGGAGAAATAAAATAATGTATAACTCAAAATCTATAGAGAAATTACTGTAAATTGTTTCCCAGCAAAAGAAGTGATAACTATAAAGTAAAGCTATATTTTGAACATAAGAAAAAAACTATATTTGAAATATATAAAAATCAACTAAAAGATTGATAATTGTTTTTTACAAAGAGAAACATTTTAAAGTTAATATATAAAAACATTTTCGATTCCCTATAATAAATTATTTCTCATCATTCTTTCTGATTATTTTATATTGAATCAATCAATTAATATCTTTAATATCTCTAGAACTAAATGCACTTACAATCATATTTAACATATTATTCCAGTATATCTAGTAGATATTTTTTATTAAACTAATCACAACAGCTCACATTCTAATAAAGCTTTCAAATTGGTTTCTTTTTGTCTTTATTTTTTGTTTGGTTTTTTGCAGTGCACTCAACAACTTGTCAAGAATTTGGGTTGCGCTTGCGCTTGGTTGGGTGCGGTTCGTGAGTGAGTACGAGAATGGGTGGAATGAATTATAGAAGTCAAACAATAAACAGATTACAATGTTGACATGGGGGGGGGGGGCTACAGACAGCACACAGTACAACATCCTTGCTGCGAGAAACCGGATCTAAAATAACTTAACAACCCAGCAGACTAGGGTGCCACAATAATAATTATAGAGAGATCGCTTTACGCATTAGCATCGTATCGAATTGTGTTTTGTATTGTATCTCGTGTCAAAGCAACTACATGTAGAACCTGACCATAAACGAGAGACAAAGAGACAGACTAACAGACAGAGACAGTTATAGATACAGATGATAGAGAGAGCGAGAGATGGAGACACCATACAACACAATCAAGCATCGTAATGCGATTACAAAACAGCCAAAAACTCAAAGCGAAACAATTAACCGAACGAGTCGAGTCTGCAGACTTTATTTTCAATATATATACAATCCACAAATTTGTACCTGTATCTATAGCTTTATCTGTGTGTGTGTATGTTCGTTTAACGAGCGTTACAGATAAATCAAAGCGCCAACATTTTGGTTTTTTTTTTAGCCTTTTTTTGACCAAAAACCGAAAGCTGGCTGGGGCGCAGTCCGCACCTGCATTGAATTGACATTGAAGCGGTTCAGTTATTGGATTGTATTGTTGTTGTTGTTGTTTGTCGGTTGCTGCTTGTTGTTTTTTTCTATATATTTCTATTTTATAGATATAGGTAGGTAATCGAACTGAACCAAACCTACCTCTACCTACTTGTCTTGCTTGCCTGCCTTTCATTTCTTGCAATTGGCGTTTTAATTTGCCAACGTCGTCAACTGCATATAGAATTATATATAGAAAAGAAATACCTGAATATGCACAGTCGATCAATCTAATCAACATTATGCAATATAAGTAAATGCCTTGGCTTGAGCCCTGGCTAATCAAATAAAATACCGTATGTCATCCATTAAAAACCTATTCAACACTAAAACTCAAACTGGCATTATGCATTTCTAGTTCAAGGGAAGGCGTATCGAAATATTTTACAATTATGTAAATTTGCTTAATTAAGTAATTACAAATGCAAGTGCATTTAGTTAAACTAAAATGTAGTCTGGAAGCTTGTTTGGACAGTTTATGAAGCTGCTGAAAATAAATCCCGCATAATTAAGAGCTTATCGCGGGGCTAAGCTCACTCCTAATTAAACACTTGAACTGAGCTTTCACTTTAGATAACTGTGATTTGACTTAACAGAGAGAAGTAAAAGCTTTATATTAAGATTAAGCATTATTTAATAGCGAGCAAAAGCTTTAAGCAGCTTTATATTTTACAAGGTCGAGAGACCTACGTCAAAAAGAAGAGTTTTAATAAGTAATAAGCTTATACAAGTGTAAGTTACTTGTTTGAGCTTAAAGCTTCTTCAGTCATCCCCTGTAACATTCAACAAAAAGAGCTTACTAGGTCAAGGCACAAACTAGTTCAATCAGAGCTTAGTCTTATCATACCAACACACTCTAAAACTAAAGCAACACTTTCACTTTCTGATGCCATACAAACGATAAGAACAGAGTGTGCTTTAATGCGCTTTCAAGATCTAATTAAGCATATAGAACATAAAACTAATGAAATTAGCGCGATTGTATCTTTATCTGCAACTGGTTTCGAGCTACTTAAGAAGTGCTTTCACTTTCAGTAAAAACAGCATACTTGATTCGGAATTGTAGATAAGAAAAGAGAGAGAGATAAAAGCTGCAAGTGCCGACAAAGTTCATTGCTAATTAGTTAATGCTTTCAATTAAAGAATATTCACAGTAGAGTTGAGGTATAAATTTGCTGCCCTTTAGCGCTACTTTAATTTGGAGCTAAACATTTGGTTCTCAGGGTTTTATTTATTTAGGTATGCGCCTTTCGAAAAGAAATAACGTTATAAAAACCAATTAGAAGCGCCACAACCTCTCCCCCGTTCCCTCATCAACACATACTGAAAATGCCAGGCACTTTACACGTAAATACTCGACCATAAAGTGAACCTTAATTGCGTGTGTCCAAACAAAATAAAACATCAAACTCTCTCACTCGCACTCGCTCTGACTACGGGGGCTCTGTGGCGCATACCAAGCAAGGTGCTTGAGTGGAGTTTTGAAACCCTTCGTTGCGATTATTGTGGCGTGTTTGGCTTTTTGCGCATTATTATGAAAATGCCGCCAGGCGAAAATATAAATAATAAATTCATAATAAGCACACACACTCAGACAACATAGTACTAAATAAATAAATGAAATTGTACACACTCTGAAACTGTTGTTAAAGTCAAGATTTGTGTTTATTGTCGTAATCGAAGACAAGTTCCGAGAAATGTCCAACAGATCACAAGCAACAACAGCAACCGCTGCATAAACCTACTGACAGTTATTGCAATATAAGTGTAAATGATTGGTGTGTGTTGGTGTGTGTAGAACGACCTTGCCGAAGGCAGTCTGCCGAACTCTTCCAACACACTCTTCCAAGTCTTTCATGGCAAGGCAGTCGTCGCAATAAAAGAATTAGCGGCGCTTAATGCGCAAGCGTAACAGCTAAAAAAAAATCGCTAAATAAAAGAAGCGAACAAAAAAAAATGGCTAAAAAATAACCAAAAAAAAAAAAAAATGTGTTTTGTTCGTTTCTTCTTTTTTATTTCTCACATACTTTGCAGCTCTGCTCTGTGTCGACACAACAATAGCGGAACAAGCTAAATGATTTTTGGAGTAAATGCGCCATTCATGAGTGGATGCCACACACAGCTGTGAGTGTGTTTGTGTGTACAGGTGTGTGTGTGTGTACTACCTTTAGATACGCTGGCATTCATATGTATTTCGATACAAGCATCGCACAAAATGCGATGTGCTCAAACTCAACATCCGCATTCTACGTGGCGCTCCAAATAGCTAAATAACAAAAAACAGCAAACTAATAAAAAACAACAACAAAGGGAGTTAAAACAACAACTACAACTACAACAACAACAATGAGAATACAACAATAATTTTTGATTAATCGTCGTCAAGTTGAAGTTTGATTTCAATGTTAATTGCAGCTTCGATCGCAGCACGTGATGATGTGAAAGATGACTCAGTTAGCTTAGAATAACCCAGAACCGTTTACTTTACTTACGTATTATCTACAGTATATATATACATACTATATATACATACGTATTCATACCCACAGTCAGCATTGGCAACAGAACAATTAAAAGCAGCGTCGTGTAATTATTATAAAAGTCGATGAAACTGAATTTTAATTGATAATTGCACGAAACTGACAACTGACGTGTGTTTATCTGTCAGATACGATATGAAATCTTGTTAGGCGAGGGCACAATAAGGCGCTTTAGGGCTGTCTCCATAGAGAGTCATTAAAATGATTCGGAAAAACAAAACTTAACTCGAGTGGTTTATTTATAATACATATTTTAAGGTCTGTATACTCTCCAAGATCTTTAAAAAATCGTAAAAAGTTTTGAAGTCTTTTATTTAAAGTGCTATCAATATTCTTAAGTGCTGCAATCTAAGCTCTTCAGAAGTGTCTGAAGAACAGTAAAGAAAACTATAGATAAGTCTGAGGTACTATTTTAAACTATAGATAAGTTTAAAGTATGCTTTAAAACTATAGATAAATAAGGAATAATCTTTCTATACATAAGTTCAATGTTCTCTTGCTAATTGAAGACTTTTCTAAAGAATTAATAGCAGATTTTTTTAATTTAATTATGTATGTTATTCTTTGTAGACAAAACTTTCGAATAAAATTGTCTTCTAAAACTCTTATCTGCGGCGCAAACTTTCCATAGAAATGTGCGCTAAATGTCAAGATATCATTGCAATGATAACGATCTCAACGTAGCCAGACCTGTTTAAATTAATAAAATATTTATATACATATATTGAATGCTAATCAGCTTCACAGAGTTTTATATACATATCTGTGTGGATTATATACCAATGTTTAAAACAATTCCCATGTTTAAAACAGTGTACAACTGTACCCGGCATAGTTACGATCGCCCAGTTACGATGATCGTGTAAATAATGAAATAATTCAGTCACATTTGCCTTGTCATAATTGCACTCAAATTGGCTTAAAAACGATTTTAAATATAGTGTTTACTACACATTTTTTGTACCTCTGCCTTCATTTTTTTTTGCAAGTCAGGGTAGCCTAGGCTAAAAAAATATAATAACAACCTATATGCATTGCGTTATACATGGTTTATTATTAAAGTATTTGTTATACTTCGATTTAACCTTTAATTTTTTGTTATTTGTTGTGACAAGAAGACTAGAAAAAAACAGAAATAGAAAGAGAAACGGAATGCCAAACTAGAATTTGAAATTGAAACTGAAAATTCCATAATTAGCGGAAGTAACTTGTTTCAAACAGAGAGAGAGAGAGAGAGAGAGAGAGAGAGAGAGAGCGAACATATTCGGCATGAAATTAGAGATAACAGAAACTTTATCGCGCCCTGTTGTCGACTATTTGAAGCAATTTGGCAACACTTTGTTTCCTTAGGCATCTATTTTCGAAAGACAAAAATTGTTTTCACTGTTTTCTTGGAAATTGTATACAGACAATATGGTATTGTGGTAATTATGATATCGCTAGAATGCGGCACAACGAATACTTTAATTTATGTAGTTTTCTTGGGACAGCAACAAAGTAGTCGACAAAACTTTCGACACTTTTAGCTCGAGGCGATAATAACATTCGTGGGCACTGATAAGCCAAGCCACAAAGCCACCAACGACAATTCCCTGGTTGCCTCAGTTGCCTGCCAATGAACTCCCCGCCCCCCCCTTACAAAACCTAATCGAAACTGAAGTGCAGGCTACTAAAAGAAAGAAAGGAAGAGCCCTTGAAATGTGACAATGATTAAGTTGCACAATTCTCTACGCGATGCGTCGACTCATCGTCGAAACACGACCCGGACTTAGTTGAAGGTGGACCGGCTTTATAAGAGTGCCGTTTGTTTCACCGCTCTGCAATATTAATGAGACGAGCTTAAAGCGGCACTTGTGAAGCGATAATCAAGAGCTTTTATCGCTAAGTATCGCTAAGTAGCTTTAAGTGGGTTCTTGCTGGCATTAATCGTTCAAAGAACTTTAGTAAAGCTTTTAGGTGCTTTTGAGGAACTTTGAGATAATTTTAAACTATTTTTACCCAGACTAACTGTAGAATATGGTATACTTTATTTAATTAAGCAAGGAACTATTAGCAAACAAACCTTTCGTAGAGCTTTTATAAACTTTCGAGGTATTTTAAGACCTTTTTAAACTATTTGTGTACAGAATAACTAAAGAATATGTTATGCTTACTTTAATTAAGCAAGTTTTAAGTGGAAACTAAGAACTATTTATTAACAAACCTATCGTAGAGCTTTAAGGTGCTCTTGAGGTATTTTGAGATAATTTAAAACTATTTGAATAGCAGAATAACTGCAGAATATGTTTTAATTTCTTTTTTAAAGTAAGTTATAATTGAATGCTAGTTGGTATTAAAGTGTTCATGTTCTTTAAGCAACTTTAACAGCTATTAAAGCTATGTTTATATATTATAAACGTGCATAAAGCATTTAAATATCATATAAAATAATTTTCCAGCAATTAAAAACACCCAAAGCTCAGCTTAAAACTTTAAAGACATGTTGTAAACCATTTAACCACAACCAAAGCCATAAACTAAGGTCAACTAGTTTGACATTCGCAATAAGCGCTTTAACTCTTTTTTAAAGTTACTCAACTTAAGTCTGAGAGTGCAAGTATTATTGAAACTTTACAGGGATTTAAAATATCGGCTTAAAACAACTCTCAAGCATTTGCTACAGATACTTTCAAGTCTGCACGAGTTAAGCCCCCTCGAAGCTCAGTCAAATTGTTATAATTATTTGTATTGTGTGAAAAGCTCAAGCTCAAGCGTGCGTTTAATCCGCTTTAAGTGCCACTTAGCACAGCTAGTGTCATTGAGCCACAAGTTGCTGCTGACCGCGCAGGGCTGAGGCTGAGGCTGAGATGCTGTTGCTGAGTCTGAGTTTGAGGCAGAGCTGCCTCTCGCTTTGGCTTAAATGTCAGCCAATATGCGGGGCATAAATGTTAAATGTCTTTTAAATACCAAGTGCGATGCGATGCGACTTTAATTTTATTTTGAGAGTGTGTGTTTTTTATATACATATAAATATTTCGGCGCCCGTGCCCGTGTACGTGTCCGTGGCGGGGGCAAGAAGCCATGCCACCACTCTGGTTCAAAAGGTGATGCATAATAATTACAAATCGTTTTATTGCCGTTAAGTGCAGAGTGCGAGTAAGTGAGCACAGCACACAACAGACATAACTTTAAACAATTTACCGATTTGCTATTAACAACAGCAGAAAAAATAATAAAATAAATGCGGCCTTCTCGCCTTCTCTGCTTCTTTGTGGCAAACTTGCAACAGCCACGGCAGCAGCAGCAGCGACTACGACGACGACGACGACGACGATTGCAATTCGAACTCAGATTAGGCGAAAAAATTTGAAAGGTGCACACACGAATGCATTGCAAGCATTTCAAACAAAGAACTACAGCAGCAACAACAACAACAACAACTAACTGCGACGTCGACTGCGACCGCCTCTGTCTGTCAGTCTCTCTCTCTGTCTGACCGTCTCTCTCGACTGCAGACACAAACATAGACAAACAACTTTGGCAACAACATCGCCAGGCAACATTGTCTATGGCATGCCTTGCATACATATCGCCAGCTATGCGATTAAATTGATTGTCTATGTTCGTATTTTACATCCTTAAGATGACTTTCCGATAGTTCAAATTATTGTATGTGTGTTTTCTAGCCACTGTCTCTGTGTTAGAGTCTGTCATAAACTTGCGCCCATATCTTTAATTTAGTTGTAAAATATTAAGCATGGCCTTTACGATAGCTTTAAGTGCTGTCAATCGATAGTAGCGATAGTTGCAAGAATGCTGTGTTTCCACTGCCATATGTTATGCGTTTTATGTCCATATTTATTACTCCTACTCTAGTTGGTTGCCTTTTAACAATTGTATAATCGATAGTCTCGGTAGAGGTGAGCACATTGTGTTTTGAAAGGGTTTTATATTTATATATTGCTACACATATTGCATATTTCATAGACTTATTATACACTTTGTTTTAACTATTGTCATTTAATGTTTACTATGACATATGTCGGTATATATGACACTCATCTGTCATACTGTGTCAACTTATGTGCAGCAATAATATCATCATAACGTATGCATGTGTAGCTGTCATACACTGCCAACATATTTGTCGTATTTTGTTGACATATGTATGCACACAAAGCGACGACCATCCATGTCATCTGGGCGAGAATAGAAATTCATGTTCATATGCAATTTACGTCATATCGGCTTTGCTGAACTGTCACATCTTTTTTTCTGTCTATGACTTATGACATATGGCACAATATGGCACAATATTTGAAGAATAGAGAACAGTTTAAAGACAGTTTAAATGCTGCTAAGAGATCAATATCTTTTCCTTTAATGTGTCATATAAAAACACTTGTAATAAACTCGTTCAAGTTAACAATCTTGCCAAAGAATGATACATGTGTATAATTAAGTTATAATCTTGGTACATATAATTAAATTATAATACTTAATAAGTAAACGTATTTACATATTTACATAATGCTCTGACACACCACACACACCACATGAAAACCTGTTTCAAAAGTGAATATCTAATATTATTTATAATCTGTACACATTCCTAAAGTCCACATAAATTTGAGTATATATCTGGAAAGCACAGTTAGATGAACACACAAACACAGCTATCATACTATATGTATATATGTATGTATGTATGGTACATGATGCAATTTGCCAGTCTGTCTGTCTGTCAGACTGTCTGATACTTAATAATCAATGAACTCAGTTTGAATAAATATTGATTGAATCGAGTGCTTGCTTGGGTCTTTCAAGTGCAATAATTTTCGATTAAGAATTGAAATACTTAATTCATAACTTCGCTGTGAATCTTATCAATTTGACATACAGTATATTATTTTTTCTATTCCATATAGATTCTTTCTTTCTTATCTTGCGTGGAACCTCAAACATTGCCAGCTGTCTTATCAGCCCAACTTTCGTTTCGTTTTGTATTTATTTCTTTATTTTATACCCCTCTACTTATTATTATTTCATTATGCCATTATTTAGCTAATATATATACGATTTTTATGGCTGTATGTACATTTATTATACATATTTAATGCTTGTGTATCTTATCAGACAGCAAGTGACTTAATTCGTAGCAAATACATTCTTGCAGCCCATGTCAAAAGCGGTTCAAACTCACGCAGACTTTGTCATTGTCTTCGCTTCTTTCCCGTCTCTACTTTCCATTCTATTTCCCCTTTCTCCTTTCACGTCTTTGTCTATGTCTTCGTCTTCGTTGCCTTTCTTTGTCGCGCTAATGGCGCTAATTGTGCTCTCATTGTTGGGCCGCACACAATGCGTTACGCTCAAATTACCAAAAAGCTTCTAATTAGTCGAGTTTGGTCAAAGGTCAAATTATGCCGACGACGCCTTTGCTGACGCAAACGTCGTCTCTTTTCACTTTGACATGTTCTGTTTGAAAAGTTTGTATTTGTTTCTCCTACTTTTCCACAATGTTATTTTTAAGATGAGCTTCCAATTAAAGTTTAGATTCATTTTCCAATTGAGCCAAAATTGAGAATTTAATTGTTCTGTGTTTTGTCCTATAACAGAATACTACTTTCCAAATTCGTAAAGCTTACAGCTCGGCCGGGAAAATGCGATAATATTAAGCAAAAAACAATTCGAAAAAGCCCACTGGGGGTCTGTCAGGACGTTGGCGTTCATAAAGTTAGTTTAACATGACTCTGTAAACTTTAATTTTTATTTAATTTTTGCACAAGCTCTGTTAACATACCACCTCGAAGTATGTTAAAATATTTGCTTTACTATGTTTAATTCTGGCGCTTAAAAGTATGTGATGCTAAATATCACAAACACAGCTTGAAAAAAACAAAACAAAACTGCCGTTATTCCAAAGGAAATACGTTGAATTTTCGCTAACAGAGCTCTGTTTAGCCATGACACAATCACATAGCACATGCACGATCCTATAGGGGACACCCTTCTTACAACAACCAGCTTCCATTTTTTAATTAAATTGGGTCTGCGAGCCCCATGATGCGATCCCTGTGACCCCTGCCTATCTACTGTGAGACTTCTCCTCCTCTAGTTCCCCTAGCCCACTCTCTCCTGGCGTGTCCTTGCTCGTAAATATATTAAATCCAACTAGACTCCTTTTCCTACACAAGAATATATGCGCATTTTCTATGGCTGACAAGCCCTTTTTAATGTTTATTGCGCGACGAATCTAACTATCTTGACCAGACTATAAATATATTTACAACATATACTATATGTTTATACAACTAACTCATCAAGTGGACTATCTTGAGGCTTGTGTTGTCAAGCGACAAACTTATTGAGATTAGAAGTTTATCGTTTTTCAATAAGAGGCACACACACACGCATACAACACGCATTTATAGGGTATTTTTTAAGACGCATAACTGCCAACATGTCTGGTTTCTTGTTTAATTAAAGCGCTGTTCGTTGTTGTTTTTCTACTTTATTTTTGCACCTCTTTAAGACAATACGCAGTGCTACCTGCTACTTTTGAATAACAACAAGTGATTGTACACTTTTCTATTTGTGCGAAACAACAAAGACTTCTAAACAGCTGCCACACAAGCGTGTGGCAAGCCTATGTATGTGTGTCTGTGTGTGTGTTTGTTTGAGCTTTAAGTCTGTGCGCTATGGCACTTTCCCCTGCAAGTCATTTTTTGTTGCCAATTTGAAGTGGGCAAATATTTTGTTCAAATTCTGATTAAAAATATTTATTATATTTTGCACGGTTTCTATTTTTGATAACAACAAAAAGCACCTTGCACACGTGATAACAAATTATCATAATCATCATCATCGTTAGTTATCAACGTCATCAACGTAGACTCTTCATTTTGACTATCAAAATAAACCATACACGACTGCATTGTTGGTCTATTTTCGACCATGCCAGCTTATTACGCAGCAAATAAAATATAAGCAGAAATAGCACCTGCACGACTTACAATGCTCTGTATAGAACAAAAAGTGCCTTACTAGTTTGGTATTTGATACATTTCCATTTAGTAAATACTTCTACAAAACATATTTTTGCTTTCCCTAAAAATAACTACGCATATAAGGCCCATAGCCCCCTCTTTACTTCACTCACCGCAGGGTGTGCAAATAAACGCAAGCTGTTCAATTTAGCCCAAAAGCAATTACTGCTCTCTGGCAGAAGGAGGGGAAAGAGTTAAGGTTTTGTTGCTTGCAAATCACAGTCAACTGTGATCGGTGCAAAATAATGGGCAACAATTAATGCTTGAGTATTAAACGCAACTATCGGTATACACAGTCTATATAAATATTTATTTATCTACACAATTAGATATGCAGAAATAATGAGATTAAATTAAAAGTTACGTATACCACACTACCTTATCGACAAGGTGCTAATACTCAAATATATCTTAAGTAAACAAAAGCCAAATTTGCCAAACTTGCGATAGTTTAAATAAACAAATGAAGGGGAACTATCGCTTAATAAAACTACTAGTTCGATATTTAGTTTTGATAATGTTTTGATGTACTTTCGATAAGGTTCTTCGACGGTTTTACATTGCTAACGAAATGAAAGCACAAACCTTTTGTAATTTACAATCTTAAAAGTCCACACATGACTTGCAACTATTGATAGTGCCCGCTAGCAGTAGATATACCCTGTATAATACAAAAAAAATAACAACAAGTAATCGCAAACAATTCGCAATTTGTTAGTCAAATATTTAATAAGCAAAGAAAGACGAAAGAGAAGGTCTGTTATGTATGTATGTATATCAACTTGTGTACATGTATTTGTATATTGTCAAGTTCGGGGACGTCATAAATTCAATGGTAATATTATTTATGGTACATCTGTACCATATTTTCAAAAGCCGTCATAGGTAATTTATAAATATGGCGAAATCAAAAGGAAATACCAGCGAAATAATTTCACGGCCGACTGGCGGCTGTCAACGATGTGAAAAATTAGCAAAGTTTTTTATTTTCCTAATTTAAGTAACTGTAATTAGCCAAGCAAATTGTACACAAATACATATGTATGTAACTATTGTACAGTATTGAGTACTCTTTAGTATCGATTGGAGTCGCTCTTCTCTCGCTTCGTTTGACGTAAGTGACAAGTTTCAATATTTACACTGTGCCTGCCCGTTTTGCGCTTTAGTGTATTTCATATTTTGTTTAATAATAATTTGTTTGTTTTTTTATATTATTTGTACATTCTTCTTTGTTCACTATTTGATGATGTGCCTGATAAGGCAACAACAACAACAACAGCTACACAGGTACATAAAGCAAACGATGCGTGATTCTTTCGACACTTTCAAATGATTTCACATCTCTAAATCACAAAAATCCCCCGCTATACACAAAATTCTGTATAGCATATAATTCCAAATCTTTGTATACCCTACTCTGTATATATTTGTATATATATATCTGTATCTGTATCTATAGGTATTTTTTTTTTATGATGACAAGGTGTCGCTGCTATCTTATCTGTACGTCAGCAGTTTCCGCTGTACGCTGTTTTTGCCACGTGTTTTAGATGCTCAACAAGCGTCGCATTTACAAAGCCACTCGACCCACTGTGCAGCCAAAAGCGTGCTGACAGACAGAGAGAAGGAGAGAGAGAGCGAGAGAGCGAGGAAATGAATGAGCGTGAGCGTAATAAGCTTGAGAGTCTGATTCACTTAATAGGGGAATAATAATAAGAAAAATAGCAATGTATAAGAGAGAGAGAGCGAAAGAGACTGTGGTAAATAAGTCAACAACGAAAATGTGTGTTAAGATTGTTTGAAAAACGCTTTTGAAGGTCGTGAAAATACACAGAAATAATGTAAAATAATGTTATATGTCTTTGCTTGTTTATCTCGTCATTCATAATACGTACGTAATCAACGTATTGTCTTTGCTTTTCATTGGTCTAGCACTTGTTCAAATTACGTTCTTAGGAACCAACCTTATATATTGTATATAATATCAAACGTCTGTCGAAGAGCTGTATGTGTTTATCAAGCACATTATGTGTGTGTGTGTGTGTGTGTGTGTGTGTGTAAGTGTGTATCAAGTTGTTTTCAATTTCGCTTTCTAAGTCGTCTAACTTATTGGGGAACTCATGAAATCGTATCGATAATTTGCATTTGTCGCTTCAATTCTCCTCTACTTCTTATGTTTTATATCTTCTTTTCTTTGTTTTTGTCATCTGCGTTTCTATGCGCTGCTTTTAATCAATTGTGGCCAAGTTAGTCTCGCAAAACAAGTTTCCCTTTTTTCGGATACATTTTAGAACTAGTTTCATCATCTGATGTCTTGAGGTAACCAACCTATTGATAAACCGACGCACATGCTAATCCAAAGCACTTTTATTTATTTTTTTCTTCTTTTGCGAGACTTGCGTGATTTGCATAAATAGAATTCATTGGCTTTTCTATTAGCTTGTGTATATAATATATATTTTTTTTATATAGTTTCTTATTTCAAACTGTATGTCGTATAATGACAAGTTTTCAATATTCCAAGGCGATTTCCGCATTCGAAAAAAAAGAGAAAAAAACACAGATCGTCAATCAAAATCAAAAGATTTCAAATTGAAATCGAAAACAAGAAACCTAGAAAATACCACGCTGCGTATACGTAACGACAAGTGCAAATATTGTATGAAGAATGCAAAGTGCACTGATAACAAAAGGTTCTCACCCAACAAATCAAACAAACAAGCCAGCAGCAAGCAACGCGTAATACAATGTCATCTTTCATAACTAATTACACAAAATGCAAAGGGGTATACAAAGGGGGATTTCCATTTGATAACTTGTAACTTTCTCAATATGAAGGTCTTTCAGGGCGGTACAGCAATAAGTTCTTTCATTTCATTCAGTGATGCAATCTACAAGCCCAAAAGCATCTCTACTTGCGCATAATGATGACGCATTCTGTTGACAACAACTTCTATCTATTGCTTTCTCTTTCTATCTAACTATCTCTATCTTTCTCTAACCCATATGGACTCTATTTTGGCCTTATCACATTACTGTTTTTGCGCCATTAATTAGAACCGCTTCCTTCGGTAGCTGATTAGAAAGAACTACTCGATTCCATTCGAACGGTTTTTGTGAGTATACAGGTCTCTGTATGGGAGTGTGCATGTGTGTGTGTGTGTATGCCTGTGTATGCCTGTGTGTGTGTAAGTGGAAAGAAACTACTCACAGTTAAAGATAAATGGAAAGTTACGAAAGATTACGAAGAATATTGCAAGAAATTGTTATGTGGAAATCGAAACAAAGAAATCATCTTTGTCTATTGGGAAAGTTATTCAAGAAGAAGAATTCATTGAAATGAAACGTTTGAACAACGCAAAAGGGGGGAAATGTGTTCATTTCGAAAATCCCCAGAGTATTATTCCTCGCGGGAATTTCAAGTGAACTTCAAGTTCAGATTAATTCCTAAAAGTTCCCAGAAACGTTTTCGTTAATTTTGCAAAATTTAAGAAAACTTTACAATTCATCAAATTGTGAGTTAAGTTTGGCTCTTAATCAACTAATTGAACTCTACTGATCCTCACTTGCTTAAGAATTAAATTTAAAGTAATCCCCAGAGAAGAAAACTTTACAATTAATCAAATTGTGTGTTAAGTTTTGCTCTTAATCATCTACTTAAAGTAATCCCCAGAGAAGAAAGGTCTGTCTGTACGCAATTAAAGAAAACTTTACAATTAATCAAATTATGAGTAAAGTTTACTTCATAATCAACTAATTGACATCTACTGAAACCTCATTTGATTAAGAATTAAACTTAAAGTAATTCCCACAAAATAAAGGTCTGTCTTACATAAAGAAAACTTTTCAATTAATCATTTTATGTAGTGTGTTCAGTTGTGGAATAAATCGTACATCTTTTTTCTATATTAACTTGAAGTGATCACCACTTGTTTAATATTTCAACTCGAATTCAACCTCAGAGAAGGTTTTTTAGGTTATCTTGCAAACTTAAAGAATACAATTAGATTGTCAACTCAAATTAATCCTCAGACAAGAAAGGTTCTAAGGTTATCATTGAAATTAATAAAGAATAAAACAAAAATCGAATTTTCATAATCAAATTTGAAGAACTGTTATCTCAAGCAGCTTAACCACTTGAGAGCTGTACCTATAAATAGTAAAGTTGATAGAAGGAAACTCACCTGCATTATGGGATAGGCGACACGTCCCTTGCCGAATCGCTCGATGATGGTCAATTTGCTGGCACTGGCAATGACGCCGGCGATGTTTGATGAGGAGAGAACGGGACGCAAAGGTTGTACAATGGGTACAAAATCACGATTACGTTCAGCGAATGAGCGATCAAAGGAATTGCGACGATCGCTCTGCGATCTGCGATAAGGCACATGATTGCTATTGCTGTTGTTGTTGCTGCTGTTGTTGCTGTTGCTGTTGTTGCTGCTGTTGTTGCTGCTGTGAGTTGATGTCGATTTGTTTGCATACTGTGGTACACCCATATAGGATTTCGATTTACGATATTGCTTGCTTGTATATACAATTGGCGATTGCGGCACTGCCGATGAGGACGCACTGTCCAGCGACTGCGTCTGATCGCTGCCAATGCTGCTGTAGCTGCTGCTACTCATGTCCGACCTGGCACTGCTCGAGGATGAGGACGACGTGGATGATAATGATGATGATGCTGATGATGTCTGTAGCAGCGATGATGGCAACATCGCTGGCTTTGAGCATTTCGCACAGGGTACAGCAGCGAGGGCAGCGGTCAAAAGGTCACCAGGATTAACTTTACTTATGCTGACATGCCC
Source organism: Zaprionus camerounensis (assembly GCA_018904165.1). Classification (NCBI taxonomy): domain Eukaryota; kingdom Metazoa; phylum Arthropoda; class Insecta; order Diptera; family Drosophilidae; genus Zaprionus; species Zaprionus camerounensis. The sequence goes on from JAEIFS010000037.1 coordinate 3,283,321, forward strand.
TGCATCATTTACTGTTGCTGTTGTAGTTGTTGTTAGAATATTGGTATTAGAGACCTTGTTGCTGGCGCCGGCGCTGCTGTGAATGGAGCTTTTGCTGCTGCTGCTGCTGTTGGCTGCATCCTGTGGCAACAGCAGCTGATTGCTGTTGCTGTTGCGGCTCAAAGGTTGAAAGAAAAGTTTCTGCCTTTGTGGTCTTGCCTTCTTGCTGCTGCGCTGTTGTTGTTGTTGTTGCTGCTGCTGTTGCTGATGTGATTTATTGTTGCCTCCATTCTTTCCGCGTGACGAGTTGTTGTTGTTGCTGTTGCATTTGTTGCTTGCATTTTTGGCCTTGTTATCGCTGTTAATCATCTGATTGTTGCTGTTGCTGTTATTATTTTTGTTGCTGCTCTGTAACACCTGTTGCTGCTGCTGCTGTTGTGACTGTTGCTGCTGCGACTGTTGCTGCTGCTGCTGCTGCGTCGCCGGTTTGTCCTTGTCCGCCTTCGCCTGTTTGCCATTGGGTTTGTTTACCATTTTCACAACGGTAAAACTATGCTGCTTGCCGTTTTTTTCTTTGTGCTTTATTCTTCTTCACCTCCTACTGCTGCTACGATTTCACGTTATCGATTGATTTGTCTCTGGATTAATATTTCGTTTGTTTTGTTTTGTTTTTTTTTTCTATTTCGTCTGGTTTGCGCTTTGGGGCGAAAAAACTGTTTTGCTTCTGTTTCTGTGCTTGTTCTATGCGCAATTGGCTTTGCTTTTGCCGCTTCGCTTAACTACGCGCTGTCGCTGTCGCTGCCTCTGCTGCTGCTCTGCCTCAGCCGCTGCTTTTGCCTATCGGTGTGCGCGCTCTCACTTGATTGCTCTCTCTCACTTGGAAACGACACTTGCACTCACTCACCGCTGTGTGGCGCTTTAATTTTCTTCTCTCGCTTCTGTTGTTGTTATTATTATAGTTTTTGTTGCTTTCTGTTTTAGTTATTGCCACGTTTGTTGTTGTGCGCGCTTTTGACAGAATATTTTTTTGTTTTTATTTTGGTATTTCGGTTTTTTTTGGTTTATTGTCTTTGTTTTTCTTTTTTTCGAGTTCTTTTTTTGGTTTATTCCTGCTGCTGTTGTTGTTGTTGTTGGATTTCTTTTTGTCGGCTTCTGATCGACGCTGTGATTTTTTGTTGTACCTTCAAAATATTTTTATCCACAAAATTCATTAATTTATTTTTGCTGTTTTTTTCGATTTTATGGTTTTTTTGTTGTTGCTGTTGCCGCTGTGGTGATTGCTGGTCCTGTTCTTGTTGTTGCTGTTGCTGTTCTTATTATTGTTGGCAGATTCTTCTTACTAAGCAGGCTCACGCTGACGTTTTACTTGTGCATCCGCTCTCTTTATCTACGTCTTCTCTTTGAAGTGTCTTGTTGTTGTTGCTGCAGCAAAAAGTGAGTGGGAAGAAAGAGAAAACATCATTTAAGCAAACTAATAAATCTATTTGTTTTTTTTTTAATGTTTGTTTATGAAGCAAACAATAAATACAACTAATAAACAAATAAATAAACAAACTAAAGTGCTAAAATCTGTTGGGGAAACGCCATTTAAAATGCGCTCTCTCCACTCGCTCTCTTACACATTTTCGCTCTCTCGCCGTTGCCGGCGGCGGCGAATTGGGGGGCGAGAATCAGTTGCCCAACTAACCGACTAAGCCCTTTGGCCCTGAGCCGCGTAACCTTGTAATGTCGCATTTTATCAATTTTGTATTGTGTGCGAGAAAAGGAGGCAAATTCTTGTGTTGTTGTTCTTGCTCTTTTCCAATTCCGAAGCGCAATTTCTATTACTTTCGCGCGCCTTCGAGAATAACAACAAGTTAAGCAAAAACAAAACGAAAACACACACACACACGTACACTCTGCTTGTATGCCTGCCATATTTGGCGTTCACTCTCTCCCTCTCTCTCGTTTGATATTTTTACTCTCTGGGCCACAGTGGGATGATGTAAGTTTTTGAAATGCAAACTGTATGTACATACAGCAAACACACATGTGTATGTACGGAATTATTCTGCATATGTGATGTGCGTGTGTGTGCCAGTGTGTGTATGTTCACAATTGATTTTGTTATGGGTCTGTGGCAAATCGCTTAATTAGTGGGCCATTAAGAATTGAAATTTGTACGGCATTAAGTGCAATATTGTTTCAAAATTTGCATTTGTCCATAAAAATGGATGCATAAGCACCCTGTGTAAATACCCTAGTATAAGTAAATATATATACAGATAATTATCACACTTATCGTTTCCCAGAAGCATTTTCTTTACAGCAAATTGAAAAACAATTAACAATTGTTGATCAATCAAATTGACGCCGCTGACAAACGATACCAAAAGGAGGAATACTGCACCTTCCAGCCGTAGAGTACTCAGACGAGACTTACAATTAGTCACGATTATATACACAGTATGTTAATGAATCATGCGTAACCAGAAAATTTGTCGGGGGGATATAATATAATGCTATAATAAACTGAATGCAGACGTAAACAAAACTATAAAAAAGACCAAAATCCAAAAATAATACAATAAGTTTCTAAAAGAATTAAAACTAATTGAGGAAACCGAAAACATTACAAGCATTACGCATAGTTCCACTGTAAATATGTAGTGTATATAAGGTGTTTGGAGTAACTCAGTCTTACCTCAGTAATGACTGTTGAATATCGAATTGAATTTCCTAATCTCCTTGGTTGGATAAGTGGAACTTAAAATAGCTCCTCATGCTGTCTGTGGTGAATTGCATGTAGTTCTCATTTGATGATGATTATTAACATATGTATATGTATGACTTGTGGCCGTTAGAGCTTTGCAAGCCTCTCAGTTGTCCACAATATATCCAATTAGTTCGGAATTCGAAAGTTTGTTTGATTACATGCTGTTTGAACTGACTGAAACTATTTTTTTTATTTTTTTGTTATCGTATTATCGTATTTTAAACATACATCACGTGTGCATGTGTTATATATTTCATATAAGCCTGCTTTGTGCTCTGCTAACGATAGTATCAACCCCCACAATGTATAAATATCCCCTCAATGATATGGGGCGCCAACTATTGAAAGCTACAAAACAAATAGTAGAACATCGACTTTAATGCCATAAAAATAAAAAGAATATCGTGCGGACCAGGAAAACGTTCAAAGTTCTTATCATGGCCGCGCGATCCCAAACTGTCTGAAGGTGAATTTGAAAACAAGCCGGAAATTGCGGTTTCCCCACGTGTGAGAATTCGGTAAATCTCATGTTTGGACCCACACACAGACAACTCGAGAGAAATTGAGAGGGAGACAGAAGAAAGAATGTGAGATAGAGAGGGAGAGTGCCAGAGAGAGTGTGTTGGTAGCGGTAGCGAAGATTGCTGTGCGGTCACGTAGTCACATATAGTACATAAAATATGATCAATATGTTGATAAAGAATTTTCTTCAATATTTACCTGACGAATCGAGCGAGATAACTCGTGCTTAAACTGCCATAATCCGTATTTGCAATGTACAAAGAGACACGCGATATTGGGGATCTTCAACGTCTTGAAAGCACTGCTTTCTTTTCTTTTCAACACGTACACGCGATCGACGCGAGACGAAAACGAAACGAAAAGAGAAAGAGGAGGAAGAACTAACTCGAGCACTTGCACCAAACTACGGAGCCACGACAACGCGAGGACAATGACGACGATCAGATGTTATTGCCTCTGCAGGTGCAAGTGAAATGGACACGTAACGACAATCGATGAAACCCTTTTCTTGTTAACCGTTTGCTGCGTGTGAAGAGATCTGCAACTGCGGCGCGACGAGATGCGTTATCCCCGTTACAAATTTCTCTCTCTCTCTGACGTTATAGGTTACGGTTACACGATTACAAAGTTTCGGCACACGGTGCTGCTCTCATATGCGTGTGGGGTGTATGTGTATTACAAACACACATACACAAAGACAGACAAACGCACGAACAACAGACACACAACACTGAATTTAAATAAATATCAGCAAAAATAAGCAACCAAGAGTGGCGAAGGTGGTGAAGAGCGAGCTGAAATAAATTGCAAGTCGATTGCTCTCTCTCTGTCTCTCAGAGTGCGTTGTCTGGGCAGGCGTAGGCGTCGACGTTGACGTTGACGTTGCAGTTCTCAAAAAACAGTTGATATTTCTTTAGTTGCTGTTGTTGTTTCGTGATGCGCAGCAGGACCACAAACAAAGCACACAAGATGGTTAATTGTGGTGGTGAATTTGTATTGTTTGTTGAATATTACGTGAACGTGAACCAACAACCAGGCCGACTGCAGGCGTTTGCTATTATTTTTATAATTTTTACACTATACTACTGAATGACATTAAAAGCCCTAATTGCTATGCCTGCTTTCAATTTTTCGGCACACTCACGCACGCACGCTGCTTCACGATATTCAGGGTAGAGACCACACACACAAACACACACACACATACACACGCGTGAACACGTTGCTCGGATGTCCGAAAGTTTCGAGAATATTGTGTGGGCGAGAGAGTCACAGACAACAACAAGTCGTTAATACTTCGCACACGTACTTCGTTCTTTACCGTTGCGAAATTTCGAACTTCAATTGATCTGTGTGTGTATTGGTTGCTTCGTTTCGTTGTGTGGGGGTGGGTGGACGATCGGTTGCTTTGCACTATATATTTTCGAATTGAAATTGTCGAAATTTTCTTGGCGTGTCTCTTATACTTGAGTGTCGAACATGTGACGAGCAACTGATGGCCGTTGCTTAAGCACAGGCGAATGTTTGTATAAATCGCGGCAGCTAAACGTCGTGGACGTCGGTAACGTACAGTGGGACCAGCTGCCGTTGTAAACGGTTGAAAATTTTTACGTATTTTGAAATCTGTGTAACCAAATATATGAATATAAATATATAGAATCGATGCTCCGTATATTTAAATATATGAATAAAACACAAAAAATTATATTAAACTTCTACTAAAAACAAAATGCAAAAAATAAATACCATTTTTTTTATTTATTTTATGCTATTGTCAAACATTGACATTGAAGACAAGTTATCGATAAGCAAATCTTATATATGTATGTATTCGATTAGATGTGTTACATGGAGAGTAGCGCGTACCACTGTGCGGTGGCGACAACCATTCTAGAGAGCATTATTGAAAAAAAAGGCGAAATAAAAAGTGAGCAGCGAAAAGTTCACAAATAACCGGCGGCATTATACATAGCAACAAAAAGCTTATACATATGTATGTCTGTTTGTATGTATGTATCTATACATTTACATAAGCACAGTTGGATGTGTGTATGTATGTCTGTATATACCTAATCGCTGCAAAATGTACAACAACAATTAGTAGATGATTCGAGCGAGAATGATCGCTCGCGATTGTCGCTCAGCAGCGCTGCCGCGTACTCTCTCTTTTTATCACTCTCTCTCACTTGCACACTCTTTCTATCTATCGTAGTGGGTCAAGCGTCTGCTTATTGTTTTGGCAGCAACGTTTTCACTTTTAAGCCCAGTTTTTTCTACTTCACCACTGTTGCTGTGGAGAAGGGGAAACAAAGAGTGAGAGAGTGAGAGAGATAGAGCAGAGTGCCAGAGCTTTTGCCAATTTTCAAATGGAAGATTAGTAAACGCATTTAGTGTAATGTTGAATTGTTGTTGTTGTTGTTGTAGTTGTTGCTGCAAAGCATAATGAAATACCGGCCGGCATCGCAATAAAGAGAGCGCAAAAGCAAGTGCGCTCTCTCTCTCCCAGCAAGAGAAAGCCATTAAGCATGGCGACTCGGCCTTGCCAGACATACATACAAACTTGTACATCAGTGTGACCAGTGGATTTCACGGCCAGTGTTGCCCCCTTTAGGCGCACCGCGTGGGGGGATAATCAACATCATAACAAAATACATACATACTTACGTTGCTTTGCGATCGCACACGTGATGAACTACATGCATACCCCTTTGGTGTGTGTATCTGTGTGTGTGTGTGTGTAATTGGATGCAATGTTTTCATTGTGCAATTAGTGCAGCATATTTCGGGCTGCGTCGCTTTAAAACGCCGCAAACAAACAGAAATAAATTAAATTACATATGTCTTTGTCTATGTGGCACATACATACACACATGTTCGTATCATTTAGATTGCCAAAATGCGATGCGTAGTATTTACGCTGAAAACGCCAAAGAGTTATTTGAAATATGTATGTACGTATACTTAACGTACATACATAAACACGGCGTACATGAGACGCTTATTGCGTGTTATGCATAGCACCTATAGCATATGTCTGTATGCGCATATAGACATGTATGTTTGTACAGATAGCTATGTATACAATCTATGTAAAAACATATATATATATATATATACATATATATATGTATATATACATATATATCTAGATATGATCAAATAAAGTAAGCTACGATGTAGTAGAAAATATGATACATTACGTTATATATGGCATAAAACTTTTAGTAAGTTACTGAATAAAAATATATAAATACATTTTATTTGCATTTTATTTTGATTTCTTTATGAAGTTATAGTTATATAAGTTTCTTTTTAGTTCTTCTAAATATGCAAAATAATAAAGAAAGCAACATAGTATGAATAAAGGAAAGTAAATGCGGGTATAAAGATGTATTGGGTTATGGAAATTAAGGTGAGGACTCGCAGTAGTCTTCTATAAACTATATAAATGCGCTGCATCTCTCTCTCTATCTCTCTCTGTCCCTCTCTCTCCCCCTCATCGTAGACGTCGCGCATAGTAGATGCCGCCAGTAACTGCAGCAAGAATGCCCGTGAGGAGTGTACCGCTGAGCACATTGCCCAGCAATCTGTCCTGCCACTGTCTATTCGCAATGCACTGACTGTAGGGCATGCTGGTGAAGGAGACGCTGTTGTAGAGCGGCACCCAAGCGCTGGGGAAGAACCGAAAGAGCGTTGTGTCCAGCCACTTGCGGCAGCGGAAGGTCCAACGTTTGGTCAGGTCGCGCATCTGAAAGGGAAACATAGTACTGGAATTACAGGGTATACAACTATCTCTACTCCCTACCTCCACATAGTTATACATGGCCAGATCACAGATGGCATAGGCATCCTGCCAGCGTGTATCAGTGAACTTGGCCAGCGCCTCCTGCAGTGGCAGCTGCTGCTCCAGTATGGATGTGAGCAACGTTAGATCCTCCATGCCGGCATTGAGCCCTTGGCCATAGTAGGGCACCATGGCATGCGCTGCATCGCCCAGTATGAGCGCCTTATCGGCAAAATGATAAGGTTTGCACTTGACCGACAGCAAGTGCTGTGGACGTGTCTTGAAGAAGTCCTTGATGAGTTGCTCCTCACCAATCAATGGCAAGGCATCCACATAGTGTTCCCGAAAGAATTCGATGAGCTGCTGATGCGTCTGTATGCTGGCGAAGACAGTAAAGGGCATCGATAGGGTAACCGTAAAGGATTTATCCTGATTTGGCAAGGCAATCATCATGAAGTCATTGCGTGGCCAAATGTGCAGATAATTCGCAGGCATTTGGAATTCTCCATGCTTGCCGGGGGGTATGCACAACTCCAGATACCCCGTACTAATGTATTCCTGCGAGTAATTGAATCCCGGCGTGCGTACAAGCTGCTGACGAAGCGTGCTAAATGCGCCATCGCAGCCCACTATGAGATCCGCTGAGGCTTCAATCAGCGGCTGCTCCTGCTTCCGCTTGAACTCCATGTGACCCTCGTTGATGTTGGCTGTGGTCAATTTATGCTCAAAGTGGCAACGTATGTTGGGAAAGCCATCGCAGGCATTCAACAGCATCTCATTGAGCTGCTTGCGACCCACCGAGTAGAGACATTGCTGCGTGCAAGGATCATACAGCATAATGCTTGTCCTGCCACGCACACTGTGCAACATGCGACCTCGCATGGGTATCGCTGTTGCCAGCACCTGCTGCTCCAGCCCAACGGCAGCGAGTGCTCGCCTGCCACGTGCCGACAGTGCCAAGTTGATGCTGCGTCCCTGCACCAGCTCCGCTTTGCGTATGTCCTCACGGTACTCGTACACGTCCACCTGGTGGCCCATGCGGGCAAAGTTCAGCGCGGCCAGGGAACCAACCTGCAAAGGGAAAGTGCAGCAGGGTTGAAGATCTGACACTTGAAACACTTTTTACAGCTTCAAAAGCAGCTTGACGGTTTAAGCAGGGCACCTTTTTTAGCGCTAAAGTGTTAGCAACAACTTTCTCAGGGCTTTAACAGAAGTTTAACAGCTTTAAAAGTGTTTCGAGGATTTAACAGACAATGTTATTTCCAGTCAAAGCGATGTTAACAGCTTTAGAAAAGATTCTTTAACAACATTCAGCTTAAGTTGTTGTAAAGTTGATACATAAGCTTTAAGCGTAGGGTAAAAAGGGGAAAATGATTTCAACTTAAGGCTTTTTTAGCGTTAAAATAAACAAACCACTTTAAAAGCACATTTTTGTGGGTTAACGATGAATAACTTTGCTGAAAGCGCTGGCAACAGCTCCAAAAGTTTATTGAGGATTAAACAGAAAATAAACAGGAAAAATTTTCAAAACAAAAAGGTATTAATAGCTTTTTTAAGACAGGATTCAGCTTAAGTTGTTGTAAAGCCTTTACAGCAGCTTTAATTGCAACTTTAAGCAACAGAAGCAAGAATTTAATACGAAATATATTAAGGTTTAAGGTTTTTGGTTTAAAGTGCTAGCAACAACTTTAGAAGCACATTTCTCTGGGTTGAAGATGAATAACTTTGCTGAAATATAAGTCTGAAAACCGGTAAAAGAGATGAACGCTATGTATTGTAGAAACAGCTTCAAAAGTTGAATGAGTATAAAACAGCTAATTTTATTCAAAATCACAGCGCTTTCAACAACTTTTAAAGCTTCTTTAAGCACAACATGCAGCAAAAGTTATAGTAAAGCTCTTCTAGCAACTTTAAGCTTAACTTTAAGAGGTAGAAGCAAGAATTCAATACAATATATACAGTATATAACTTGATTTTGGTTTAAACAACTTGAAAAGCATGTTTTTCAGGAATTTTTGTTTATCGCATTTCTTATTTGTCTTCTCCAGTACTCTTTTTTTTATATTTTTACGATATTATGCAGCAAGTCACTCATTTTAATTTTCAAATTTATTTATGTAATTGCTTTATGCTTATGGTATATCTGCTCTAAATATTTGGGGCTGCACTAATCCGTATGGCTTAGCAGGGGCAAGATAAGATGCCCGTCTATCTCATTTTTGTCGTTGAAGATAAAAGCACACACTTACCGGTCCCGCACCGATGATGGCCACCTTGCGTCGCAGTATCCCGGCACCATTGACATCCGAATAGACGTAACTCTTTTGGGGATTCTGGGACATTTCTTTACGTTTTTCAGACCGTTCGCTTGGCACGTTGTCGGCGTAATGAGATTCAGATGCAGCCGCAAAGTTACCTTTGCTGCTCGTCTCATTATCATTGCGAAGGCAGTAAATACTATCTGTCGAGCAGACCAAGCACCAGCAGCAGCACCAGCAGCATAGACTTCCGTTCATAGACACCAACGCCGTGCAGCGCCGTGTGGTGAAGCCGTAGAGCTGCAGCTGCAGCCGCAATTTGCAGTGGGCCACAGCCGCCAAATGCGTTTTCACTTTCAATTGCCGTCGGTGCATGTGCCCTGCACCCCTCCAAGTTATCAGGGGGCAATCCAATTTAAGGCAGCCTGATCTTCATAATGCCTTAGACATAAGTCCGACAAAGTCCACGTTTGCTAATAGTTTCCACTGCGCACAAGCATATTAATTGATTATAACACACTTGGAAGGTTAAGAAACGTAAACTGGGTTAACAGGAAGCAATAGCAGCCTCAAGATGTAACCTAAATTTGGAAACATTCACTTTAATAGGTCAGGCACAGCAGAATTGAATAACATAAATATTTAAGAGCATTTCTCTTTGTGTGCATTGCAAATACTTTAAACTACATACATAAATTTGTTGTTTGTAAATTTTACATCAATTGGGAATTGGTGTCAACAAATTTTTGAATTTAACAGTCAAATCGACGGCAATTAACAGTTCAATAACAGCGGCACAAGCGCTTAACAGCTGCAGGGCGTACGTTCCGGGCTTTAACAGAGGCGGTCGCTGTAATTGACAACAGTCGTTTGATATTAACACTAAGCAGTGAACACATGGAGACTCTATGTGTTCATTGCTTAGTGATATTAATTATATTTACTTATTTTAAATATTAGCAGAAAATCATACGCTGCAGCAGATATCGGAGATACGCTACTATTTATAACTATTGATTTAGGTAACATTTGTTCTAGATAAGCATAAATTGTTTACTATACTCTTATCAATAAGATTTTATATAAACCTTAACAAATATCTAACTGTTAAGAAAAGAAATAAATCACAACGAAAGAAAGCTTTCTACATTTCAAACTAACCGCCTTAGAAACGTGCCTGGCAAAATGAATTGTGTACACACTGGCCACACTGTTTTGGCGAACAGCTGTTTGCCTGTATGCGCAGCCTGTGAATGTTCAGACGCCATTGTGTACAAAAAGTGTGTCGCTGTCGCCAAATAAAAAAAAGTTTTTATAAATTGCCAAAAAAAGGTCGTTGTCGTTTAGTGTTTTATACAATTTTAGCATCCAAAAAAATCGACCACAAAAGGCAAAAAACACACACGCAAAATGGTAATGAAAAACTGCGTGCGCGTTAACAAAAAGAATGAATTCATTTTTGGAGGAGCAAAGAAGTGGTGCTCCGCGAAAAATACGCAACTTTTATAGCTTTTTGGCCCCACACACTGAGCCTGCAACGGTCGATGATATTTTGACACACACATTTGTATTATTATTAGCAACAATTCTTTTGCCTTCTTTTTGCAGGGAAATGAAACGTCGCTGCCTATGGAAATGTGCTCGAATTGTAAGTAAAGATTTACATATACACACACACGCGCATAGAACACAATCAATGTCATTTGAATGGAATTCAGCCAGCTGTTTATGAATATACATATATAGTATATTATATATATGCAAGAACACGTATCTACATATTTAATTAGGTGTACATATGTAAAAGACTTTGCCTATCTTTTTACACTTGTTTGTCCAGAGAAGCTTCGCGGGCCATTTATTTGCAAATGTAATGGGAATCATGCGGGAATGATACTTGCTAGCTGAGCTGCTCTGTCTATGGGGCGGAAGGGGGTGCCTTGACATCTGTTAGAGCGAGACAACAGCGCAGGCAGTGCGTTGGGGGTTCGCTGCAATTGAAAGTGAAATTGAAATACGATAAATTTAAATACGATAAACAATCTACGTTTAATGTTTTATAAATAGAATTGCAGGGTTAGTGACTTATAGTACGAAATTTCAATCAATTTCAAATACGATATACGCTAAGTGTTATATAGATATAGAGTTGAAGCACAGTCTACGACTTACCATAAGCCATCTGATGAGCCTCATGTGTAAAATATCCGGTAGTCAAAACGATATACCCCACCAACAAGTGTCACTCTCTCATGGGTAGCGCAAATTAGCTTCAATTTGGCATACGATCTACTTATGCACCGTGTGAATATCAATATCGTCTCTTTGTCATCTCGTTCCGTCTAAAAATAAAACGATTACATGCGGGTGTTGTTAAGATGGCAAGGGGAGGGGGAAACACTCTCATGTGAAAACAGAATCTTTTGGCCAAAGTGCAAGGCGCCAATACTAAACATATATTTCTATTGTTCTCTCTTCCTCTCTCTCTCTCTCTCTTCTGCCTGCAGTCGACGCGGATGAGATACGTCGATTGGGCAAACGCTTCCGTAAACTGGATCTGGATAACTCAGGTGCGCTGAGCGTGGATGAGTTTATGTCGCTGCCGGAACTGCAGCAGAATCCTCTAGTGCAGCGAGTTATCGATATATTCGATGCGGATGGCAACGGCGAGGTGGACTTCAAGGAGTTCATCCAAGGCGTCTCACAGTTCAGTGTGAAGGGCGACAAGTTGTCGAAGCTGCGCTTCGCATTTCGCATATACGATATGGATAACGATGGTTACATCTCCAATGGGGAACTGTTTCAGGTGCGTCTACACAGCATATACTTGAGATATACCATAGATATATATAATAAATTCCCTTGCAGGTGTTAAAAATGATGGTGGGCAACAATTTGAAAGACACGCAACTGCAACAAATTGTGGACAAGACAATCGGTTTCGCGGACAAGGATGAGGATGGCAAGATCTCGTTCGATGAGTTCTGTTCGGTTGTTGGCAATACGGATATACACAAGAAGATGGTTGTTGATGTTTAGAAGATGTGGAGATGGAGAGCTCGATTCGCAAAACAAAACAAAACTATCTGCATAGGTTTACGAGTAACGTGTACTTTTTTATATGCATATGCAAATATTTTTCACTAGTTACTATTTATTATTTTCGATTTAACTGATCTTTTCTTTACCTATATACACATATATATATCATATATTGTATATTGTTTGTTCTATCTATCTCTCTCTCTACATATATATACCATATTGTTTTCGTTTCTATTGTTATCGAGCTGTGAGCGCTAGGAAGAACAGAATATTTACACAGCCGTCACTCGCTTTAATGCTCCTACAAATAATATCACATTTTCTAAAAGAAAAAAAAAACAAAACACGATTTTTTAAAAAGTTGTATTTCTAAGTCGTAAAGTAAAAGTTATAGATAAAAGAAATGGAAAGAGAGTTGGCAATTCGATGCATACACCATATATACAATATGTATTTACAAATATTATTATATATACACATCTATATGAGAGAAAGAAAGGAAAATTGTGCGCCTACTACTTACATACTTCTTAAATATATAGTCATAATTTATTACAATTATACAAAGATCAAGAAATGAATGAATTGAAGGCAAACCACAAGAGCATAAAGAAACTACGTGAAATTGAAGTCAAGAATGAAGCAAATAAAGCAACAAGTTGAGCGTTTTTCAACAACAACAACAAGAATACCCTTTTCCGATTCTAACAATCTTATACTATATACAAATAATGAAATGAAATATTAATCAAAACGAATCAAAGTGAAGCACAAAAAAGCAAAACTATTAAACGTGTTCATAACTCTAACTTTCAAATTAAATCGTACGTATGTGTGTGCGTGTGCCTGTGCGATATATACATGCGCATATATTTATCTATATATATATATTTTGTACTCGTCTCGAACATTGTAAAACTTGTCTTATACTTAGATTTTGTTATTTACTTCTAATTCTCCTGTGATTTGGCCAAAAACGAAATCGATTTCGAGTGTGCATGAAAGAACTCCATTAAGCTATTTATATATTTACTATACACACATATATATATATATATATATATAACATATATATCTCGAAGAACTCTACTTTATAGAGCTTTTAATCAAACACTCTCTTACACACACACACACACACACATACAATGAGAAACAATGTGCTATGTTCTTAACTCTTTTTTACTAATATTGATATTCAATGCCAACTCAGCAATTGTTGATGGGAAAACAAATATGATATGATATGGATAACATTTTTCAATTGAATATACATACAAAGATATATATATACGATATGTATTACATACATATACCTTAACAACTAATTCTAATCAAGTTAACTTAGTCAAATCGAGACAAAAACACACAGACACACAACAAACAGATCGAATAATTTTACATATTACGGTTGAGAATAATAACAAGCGATAAATTTTATACTTAACTTATATAACCTATACCTACCAATATACATACATTTATGATACATATATATAATACCAACAATAATATTTATAATAACTATAGTTAAATGAATTAACGAGCAACAAAAAATGCATGTTACAAATTTTTACAATTAGCAAATTTTTTGCACAATCGCCATCGCAATTTGTTAGCTAATCCTAATCAATTTTTTTCATAATGTTTATACGATATATATATATATATAACGAATGCAAATTTTTGTCAAGTCAGCCAAAGATACGAAATGCTCTTTCCCCTCCCTCCCCCCAAAAACAAGCTGTAGATAACGATGTGGAAGAAGAATGAAGACGAAGAACAGCACAAGAAACAAACAAGTGAAAGGGAACTCAGTTAGGCGGCTCGTTGAAGCAATAAATAAAATATATATATATATAAATATATTATCTCATGGATCTGTGTACCTTTGTATTTGTTTACGATATTCGAATTTATTTACGGCAAACGCAGACAGCTTTACTGCTGCAATATCCGCCCTTGTATTTACGTTGAATGCAATGAATCGCGCATACTGTGTGCTGTACATTGAGTATACTCAATAGATCGCAGGTGGCACGCTTGTGACGTATGTGAGAATCGCTGGCAGTCGAGGCTGCCGCTGCCTCCAGCCCCGCTAGGGTATTGGGCTGCTCATCAGATGGCGCTGCTTCTTGAACTTGTTCCTGCACAGGCTGCGAGTTGGTTAAGCATAGAAGGAATAGAAAGCCAAAGATTGAGCGGAACTTCATGTTGCTTGAGACTTGTCTGAACTGTTAATGGATGTGTGATTCTGACCTAGTTTTATAGCACATTGCGAGAAGAGTCGTCTTGGAGGGGAATTTATTATAGTATTGGGATGCCAAATATCACAACAATGGCATGTTGGCACCATCTGTTTTAGTTACGATATATGCACAGAAAATGAAATCAATTGATTAAACATTGACTTGATCAACAAAAGGCCATAGCAATGTGTGCATTATTTGGATTTTGTTTAACTGATGAGATAATAAACTCAAGAATTCTTTCCTACTTTCTCAAGAAATAACTGCAAATTAAAGTTTATTAAGTACGGCCATATTTGAAATTCGCGCCCATCAACAAGTAGTCGTAACGAGTCAAACAAACAATGCAGTGCGTTACGCCAGCCCTGGTATGTAACAGTCTGCAAAGGTAAACAATGCATAGGGAATGAGTTACAGGTTAGAAAGAATGAGAATTAATATGAATATTTTAATGCATTTTAATCTTTGCAGTGCGCTTGAGTGCTTGGTTTATATAAATTAACGTAAGGGGAACAATGTGCCTGTAGTTTTAAAAGATCGCGCCTTTCGTCAAGTTGCTCGCATATGTTAATAATGCAGCTTATACCATGGATTTCAAAGTTAAGCAAGAGATCTTAAAGACTCTGCAACAACTATAGCTTTAATGAAGAGTAGAATTTTCAATTTGTGGATGATCGTGCTAGTTAGGAAGCTGCTTCCTCATACAGACACAGCAGCCATTGTTCTATAAGGTTTACAACCCGTTTCAGTTTAAATAAGAAAGGAGTTGAAACTCCTAGTTGACTAGTTGTAATGCGTAGTTCCCGCATTTTTTGTAATGATTTATGAACCAAGAGCATGGTCAATTTTAAAGCCAACCAATTACAATAGGTTATCCCGAGAAGTTTTGCAAAAGGGCCCCCGAGACTGTCACTGCTTAAAGTTGAGTCCGCTTTTCGAAGTTGAGAGTAAGAACTATTCTTGGATGAGGTGGAGAGAGCTGGCCACCTTTTTGTATCTAGAATCGCGCAAGGCAGACTCCATGCAAGTTGCTATACAGAAAAGACAGATACATATATGCAGAAATATAGACAAGAAACCTTAGTTGTACCATGTGCACATTGAGACTGACTAAATAACAAATTAGAATATTAATAAATATTAAAATAGGCCTATTTCAGTGATTAAATCACGTGAGAATCAATAAATAGCTAAATGTGGTTTGCTTATCTGTGCGTTAAACAAAACTAAACACATACATATAGTATAAATGATAAACTAACGAAATATAGCATAAGTACTTCCTATCATACAAATACGTTTATCTGCCTTCAATCTCTTTGGGCTTTTCCCGTTTCTTTTCGAGTGCCTGCTCCGGCACACTTTACACCTTTCCGATAGACGGAATTGAAAGCTTTTTTGATTAGCTCACGGCTCGAAGGAGATAGACGGCGATAGTTCGACTCGGTTTACTATATAAGCTAACGACATTGCCATTGGGAACACATTGTATTTTGCAATATGTTCAAGTTCGTGATCTTGTTGTCGGTTGTTGCCTGCGCCTTTGGTGCCGCTATCCCTGAGGGTCTCCTGCCCCAGTTGGATGGACGCATCGTTGGCGGCACTGCCACCACCATCAGCAGCTTCCCCTGGCAAATCTCCCTGCAGCGCAGTGGCAGCCACTCGTGCGGTGGTTCCATCTACTCTGCCAACATCATTGTGACTGCTGCTCACTGTCTGCAATCGGTCTCGACCTCCGTGCTGCAAGTGCGCGCCGGCTCCAGCTACTGGAACTCTGGTGGTGTTACTAGCGCCGTTGCTGCCTTCCGTAACCATGAGGGATACAACGCCAACACCATGGTCAACGATATTGCTGTCATCCGTCTGAGCTCATCCCTGTCCTTCAGCTCCACCATCAAGGCTGTCGGTCTGGCCAGCTCTGCTCCCGCGAACGGCGCTTCTGCCTCTGTCTCTGGCTGGGGTACTCAGTCCTCTGGCTCCAGCTCCATCCCCAGCCAATTGCAGTTCGTCAATGTGAACATTGTCAGCCAGTCTGTGTGCGGTTCAACTGCCTACAGCTATGGTAGCCAGATCCGCAGCACCATGATCTGCGCTGCTGCCAGCGGCAAGGATGCCTGCCAGGGTGACTCTGGTGGCCCATTGGTCTCCGGTGGTGTGCTCGTCGGTGTTGTCTCCTGGGGTATTGGCTGTGCCTACTCCAACTACCCCGGTGTCTATGCCGATGTTGCTGTCCTCCGCAGCTGGGTTGTGAGCACCGCCAACTCGATCTAAGAACATTTTGTAATAAAACAAAGATTATAACAGCGATAAATCTGTTACTTTATTGACTAAACATACAGGCTGGAGTTAGCAGCAGCTCTTGGGAGGAAGCTGAGTCCGTCTCTCCATTCTAGTTGGAGTTCTCTGGCGCAGCTGAGTTCCATAGACGATTCCTGGTCTTGGCATTTGCCTTGTCCTGCTTGGTAATGGGACACAGATGAGCGGCATCAACAATGTCTCTGCAAGAAGAGATGAGGTACATTATAAAGCACATTATATCATTTTATAAAGCATAACATATCGCATCATATTATATTTACAATATATCATACTATATCCTATCATATCATATCGCATCCCATCCCTCTACACACTTACTTAAACTCCTCATAACTCTGGGTGTAGGTCACTGCGCGCAGCTTGGCATCATTGCGCAGATAATAGATCTTATCATCCCGCAAGGTCTGAAGACACTCCTCACGCAGCTGCAGCAACTCCTCCGCTGTAATCTTGTTATCAGACATCTGGAGAAAAGACTGTGAATCAACTTGCAGCTCAATTCGATTGTTGCCTCGATATCTCGAGTTTGTTTTCAATGGTTGCCTGGGTAACCCACTCAAACCCGGTATCAATTACGTAGCGATTAACATTTACAGCCCTTAAGCAAGCCCGATAAGCAATCATAGTAAGGTATGCCGAGCAAGGTGCAATCAGTTACCTCTTGGATTTCAAACTTATTTGTACGGCATGGCACGCGGATCTCTAGTTATATCAAGCATATTTGTGCTCCTTCTGTGCGCCTTAGTGCCAGTGCAGGCCACGCCCCTGAGTGGTCGCATTGTGGGCGGCAACGACGTGGCCATACACAATGCACCCTGGCAGGTGTCCATACAGGTCAGTGCGAGGCATGTCTGTGGCGGCGCCATATACAGCAAGGATATCATCATTACGGCGGCGCATTGTGTGGCAAACACTTCGGTTACCTTGATACGCGTGCGCGTCGGAGCAAATCAACACAATTCCGGCGGCACCTTGTTACCTGTTGCTGCCTACACCATACACGAGCAATATGATTCCAAGTTGAAGCCATACGACATTGCCCTGGTGCGTCTATCGACCCAGTTAACCTATAGTTTGTCCGTCAAGGCAATTGGTTTGGCCACCAGCAGTCCTGTAGATGGAGCCACTGTTACGGTCACAGGATGGGGCTACACGGATGAGAAGGGCTCAGCTGGTTATGCCTCTGCACTGCAATCGGTGCAGCTGCAAATAATCGAACGTGGCCAGTGTGCATCGGCCAAATATGGATATGGCTGGGATTTCGTTGGCACGGAAATGATTTGTGCAGCGTCTGACAGTAAAGATGCCTGCACTGGTGACTCTGGCGGTCCGATGGTCTCTGAACGCCTGTTGGCGGGCATTGTGGCCTGGGGTTACGGTTGCGCACAGTCCAATTATCCAGGTGTATATGTTGATGTGGCTGTGCTGCGTCCATGGATTACAAAATCAGCGAATACAGTATGAGAGAATATTTAAATAAAACGCATTTTACTTCATTTTGTAAATTAAAATGGCGCTTTCATTAAGTACTCAATATGCGAGAGTGGGACAACTGTAGTATCAGTAGTAGAATTTGGTATTATTTAGTGCGAAAATTCACTGAGTTTTGGTGCATTGATCTTGCCCTTTACAATTTTTGATGCGATTTGAAACTAATTAATTAATTGCGTATTTTTTATATGAAAATAAGGGTATTTATTTTGCTTCCTTTGAGCTGAAAAAAGAATGTAAGTGAGAGAGGGAGAGGACTGACTACGGGTAAGGGATCCAAAAATATGCACTTCTTTTTTCTGCACCGCCGCCCCCCAGGTAGAATCGAACCACTTCGACTATTAATCGACTACGGATTTGAAGTCCGCACCTCGGACCACCGAAGCTCAAGGGGGCAGTCATCCGACTTTCAATAGACTCCTTTTAAACAAGCATATTGCCAAATTGCCACTTGGGAATTCCAACGACAACAAATCCCAATCCGCTCTTACCTGCACCGTCTAGAAACAAACTAATTAAAATTATCTACAAAAACTCATAAACTTTTTATTTAAATTAAGAACTTTACGTAAAAATGCTCTTGGAATGAAGTATTAAAACAATAATTATATAGAGTAGCAAAAATACAAGGCGCATATATAAATTAATTTCACTTCAAGGAAATCAATCGAATACAGTTAGAGTCAGCTCGACAACAGATTCCAATGATGGCGGAATGATACGCTACAGTTCACTTGCGAGGCTGTTGAATGTGTGGCTGAGGCTTCTGCTGCACGGCAGCTGGAGGCTTGTGTGAATGAGCCACCTGCGCAGACGCAGGCGTGAAATCTGTGTTGCCCTTAACGGGGGCACCGCTGACTGAAGCTGCATTCACATTGACTGGTTGCTGTTGTTGTAAATTTGTTAAGTAATTTCATAAACTATTGTTTACTATATACACAATGCTATACCGTAAGTCCAGTGCAATCTTCAGCATCCTTAGCCGGACGCTCTGAGGCTGGTGCCTTGTGCTGCACAATGCGCATTCCACCGGCCTTTACTGTAAAAGAAATTAGATGACGTCAACAAAAGTCCAAAATTTTCTGTTGGTTAAAATTCACAGGCAACGCAATACAAAGTGTGCGTGCGTAAGTGTGTGCTAGTCGAGGAGGTCTTTATCAGCAATCGCCTTTGCAAGAGGTGAAAACACTGATAAGCTCATCGATATTATGGTTCTATTGATATGAATTGCCTAATTATATGCTGTCAACGTACTATTTTTGATAATTATTCAAATGGGCTTATTTTCGTTTTGTTGACAATTGGAAACTTACTAATACACACACACATGCATACAGACAAAAATACAAACACAAACAAAACGAATGCCGCAAGTGCACTTACAAGCAGGTGGGTGTCCAGCGACAAGATTTGGTTGTTCATCAGCCATATTTGCAAGATTTTAAACTGAAATAAATTTGTGATTTATTGAAAATTGCTATAGCAGACGCTTTACAAAAAACAACCTTTATTTAGAGAATAGAGAAGTGGTTTCTTGGCTTTTGCGTTCTAATTTGTGACACGAATGCAGTTTAGTTAGTGATGAGCAAAACAATTCGGTTCGATGCGATTATATTGACGATCTGGCAAGGCCATAGCACAAAATAAACGTAAACAAACTGCCGGCACGATACTTGAATGTGCTATTCATCGCGTTATCGATTAATTTAACCTGCTATTTCCATCGCTAATACATAGTTTCGCCGAGTTCCGACAACATAACATTAAAATTAGCTGTATTTCAAAGCAGATTGTCATTCTCATAAAAAATAATACATAACTAAATTTCGATTTTTACAATGAAAGACACAAAGGTAGGTAGTGGTGATTTTTAGGCCACCATTGTACTATTACATCACAAGCAAGACCAGCGTTGCCCCAATTAAATCAATGAAGACACTTGGACTTCGATTGTCATTGTAGTTGTTGCTGCTACTGCTCTTATTGGGAAAGTCAATTGGTTACAACAACAACAACACCCTCTACCTTTCACAGACTTTCCCGCCTCTTAAAAATGATAATTTATTGCGTGCTGCACGCGGCGATGTTGTCGACCGTATTCCCGTTTGGGTGATGCGTCAAGCTGGACGTTATCTGCCGGAATTTCAAGAACTGCGCAAGCAGCATGACTTTTTCACTGTCTGCCGCACGCCGGAGCTGGCCTGCGAGGTGACCATGCAGCCGTTGCGTCGATTTGATCTGGATGCCTCTATTATCTTCTCAGACATATTGGTTATACCACAAGCCTTGGGCCTTACCGTGGAGATGCACGCGGGCGTTGGACCTGTGCTGCCACAGCCCATCAAGACACCGGAGGATCTAAAGCGCTTAACACTCGATGGGGCATTGTCGCGTCTCACTTATGTGGGAGATGCCATAACAATGATGCGGCACAAGCTAGAAGGGCGTGTGCCACTGATTGGATTCACTGGTGCCCCTTGGACCCTAATGGGCTACATGATCGAGGGTGGCGGCAGTAAGACGATGTCCAAGGCAAAGGCCTGGCTTGCCGAATATCCCGAGGATACCAAACTGCTGTTGAATCTACTCACTGATGTCATTGTGGACTATTTGGAGATGCAGGTCAAGGCAGGCGCACAAATGCTGCAGATATTCGAGTCCTCGGCAGAACATCTTACCAAAGAAGAGTTCTTGAAATGGGCAGTACCTTACTTGCGTCGCATACGCAATGATCTGGTAAATCGCCTCAACCAGAGTGCGATTCCAGTGGTACCATTGGTGAGTCTTATTGACTATTTTATTATATATGCGCCTTTAATTCCAATATTCTTATTCCACTTTAGACTCTGTTTGCCAAGGGCGCTGGTCATTCGCTCAAGGAACAAAGCGAGCTGGGCTATGATGTGCTTGGTCTAGACTGGACCGTGGATCCTGTTGCGGCACGTGGTGTGGTGGGACCTAATATAACATTGCAGGGTAATCTTGACCCTCAAGATATGTACCGTACGCCTGAAGAATTGCGTTCTCTTACAACTGAAATGGTGCACAAGTTTGGCAAGTCACGCTACATTGCTAATTTGGGGCATGGCATCACGCCACAAACTCCTATCACCAGTATGGAGGTGCTAGTTGAGGCCGTGCATAAGGCATTGTAAGCGACTTCTTTTTTAGTTGTTGGGTGGAATGTTTACAATCTTATATT
This sequence comes from Zaprionus camerounensis, assembly GCA_018904165.1. NCBI lineage: Eukaryota > Metazoa > Arthropoda > Insecta > Diptera > Drosophilidae > Zaprionus > Zaprionus camerounensis. The sequence goes on from JAEIFS010000037.1 coordinate 3,304,922, forward strand.
TATATAATAAAGACAATTTGTTTGGCCTTGGGTAGAATACAATTCAAAAAATTAAAGATGTTTTATAATTCTTCATGAAAGGCAATGTTTTGTGTTTGTTGTGCCTCCTGCTGCAACTTGTCGCATATCATGAGTGTAGTGCCGCAGCAAATGAGCAGCGTGCCGATAATAACTTCTGCAAGAAATTACACAGTTTAGCATACATTGTATATATATGTATATGTAAAGAATCTTACTCTTCCCCGGCAGCTGCTCACCCAGCAGACAACCGGTTATGGCAGTAAAGGCAAAACTTAGGGAGTTGGCCACAGGTACAGCTATGGTGATATTGGTGCTCTGCAGTGTCCAAACATAGAGCAGACTACCGCATTGATTAAGTGCAAAGGGTATCCAATAATTAAGTCGAGAGCCGATTAAACGTAGCTCAGCTAGAAAATTCTTAAACCTTGAGCCGGTGTCTTTGACAGACTCGATGCCTTGGCTGCCCAGGCGTATGAAGGGGTTTGTAACGCCCCATAGCAGTCCCACTGCCAGCAGTTGCACTACAATTAAAAGTGATTTATCAATATTAATACTAATTTAATTTTAATATAAATATTATTGTATTTTACATGCAGTTTTAAGCATTGTTTATTTACATGTCTTCGCCAGCTGAGCTGGACAATCAGCTGTTCGTTGCGCAGAGTTGCATGTGCATGGTGTTTTTCAACACTGAATCGCACGCACCGAGGTGGCAACTCTGCGCAGCTGTCAAATTCTTTTACGTCAAGCTTTCATTTCCCATAGGTGGGTTTTTGCGTATTACCCAAAATATAATCATAAAACATCACAATTTACGCCAATTTAAATGCCATGAAATGTATGAAATTGAATGCTACATACAAAATGCTAAATGTCGATACCGTAATGTTATTGAGAACATGACTCGAGCTCAGTTAAATGGCGTTTCAAAATTGCTGTTGTCTTCCGATTGTATTTTGTGATGTTTCTGTCTATGATGTTGCCGATTTTAAACTAATTCCGTGCTGTGTTCTATTCCGAACAGGATCTTGAATAGCAATTGCAATGGCAAAGACCAAGGGTGAGAAACGCAACAAGTCGGCGATCAACGAAGTTGTCACCCGCGAATGCACCATTCACTTGGCCAAGCGTGTGCACAACATCGGCTTCAAGAAGCGTGCCCCACGCGCCATCAAGGAGATCCGCAAGTTTGCCGAGCGTGAGATGGGAACCAATGATGTCCGCATCGACACCCGCCTGAACAAGCACATCTGGTCCAAGGGTATCAGGTGAGTGTCTCTAGCAAACAACAACAACGACATCAATGTGAATATAGTGTGTGCTAATATCGTATTGTTTATCGTAGATCAACGCCATTCCGCATTCGCGTGCGCCTGGCGCGTCGCCGCAATGACGATGAGGACTCTCCCAACAAACTGTTCACTCTGGTTACCTACGTGCCGGTGCCCACATTCAAGAACCTGCAGACGGAGAACGTTGAGGCCACCGAAGATTAAACAACAAAAACAGTTTACGCCGCTAACGATAAACACGTTAATAAAGAGTAAATTTAATTAGAAATAACAACAAAGTTTTAACAATTGTTCTGTGTGTGAGTGCGTGTGTTAGAGCACTGTGAATTGTGGCGCCACCAGGAAGACGCCATCCTGCTCACTGGCCAAGACCAGCAGTTGTCGCTGTGCCACAGGCAGTTGTAACACTTGTAGATTCTTTGCCACAGGCAACGTGCTCTCCCCAATGATCTGCTGGAATCCTGTAATGCCTCGGTGTTGATATATACGCAATGATTGCGTAGGTGTCGCATTAGACACGCTCAGCAGCAGATCCTTTGATTTGTGCAGCTGCAGGAACTGCACTTGACGAGGGCTTCCCGCAGCAGGCTCAGCCAAGTCGAAGGTTTGTAGCAGCTGGAAGTTTAGTTCTAACTGGTCAGCACTGAAAGAAGAATGAAAGATATATATAACATATTCCATACTTCACGCGATAAGAACTCACCTGTAAATGTGTATGCCAACTGCAGGTGGCATGGTCAACACAGCCAAGTAAACATGTCCATCATGCACTGCCAGCGCCATTTGTTGCATCTGCATTAGTGGCAGGCTCTGTTGCAACTTGATATTGTTGTTGTCGTTGGCATTCCATTGCCAAATCTCCACTAGATTGTGACCAAGCAGCGCCAGCAGTACTGAATCATCGTCGTTATCAGCCAAGGACGCAAGCTGTTTAAGCTCCCCAATCTTAGTTGATATTGTGGCCCGTTGCATGTTGTTGCCACCATTGCTGCAGTGTATAAAGAGATCTTTGCCTGCTTTCTGCACAGCCAGGCAGTCAAGGGGGGCAGGTAACTGCAGCGGGCAAAGGAATGTTGTGTTTGCGATAAGTGCTGCTCCAAAACGTTCCTCCACATTCTTCTCAGAAAAAATCAACATTTGCGATAGGGCTGCAAAAAAAGCACAAGGGTGGAGTAAGATGAGTGCAAAATAAACCAAGTAAGAGAGCTGCACTAGACTGTAAAATACCCTTCTGTCAATGCTGAAAAAACCTTACAGCGCTGTTCGGAACTTTTACTTGAATAACTTCAGTGTTTATTGTTCAATTGTCAATGAAATTTGAAGGATGGGTGCATGTAGTAAACATCTATTTGAATGCCGAAGCATAAAGAGTTTAATATCTTGTTTTATAAACCAAAATGATTAATTTGCAGACATGGTAAACATTTAAAAACCTAATGTTTTATTTCGTCTCACTAGCTTTTGTTTTAGTTGAGATCACTGCGTTTAAACTAACAGACAGACGGACATAGATTAAAAGACTCCTATACTGATACACCTTGTAAATACGCCTCCTTTTGCTTGTTGCACACATTTGCACAAAGTTAGTATACCCTGCTCAAGCCATTCGCCATGTTCGACGAGTGTAAGTTCGCTCAAACTGCACTTTCAGATAGACTATGCGGACTTATGACTAATGCCAACTATGTTTCTTATCTAGAACCATTGTAAATTCCAAGTAAAACGTTATCAATATATATTTTCCATACATCTGTTTTATTCTGTATGCAAAACTGAGGCTACTCTGCACTCTGTCTCTACTGCTGGGTATAACGTCAACAAAACCGATAACGTATTGCTTATTGAGCAGAGAACGATAATTTGAGGTTAGGCCGCGAATGCGTTTCATTTAAAAGCGGCTGCAAAGAGAGCGAGTTGCATTCAACGCGTAACTGTCTCCCCAATCGGATCAGGAATAGAGAAATAAAGAAAATATTTGTTGGAAAATGCAAAAAATTATAATCGTGTTGCTTTGTTTGGCAACGGCGCCACTGGCCCTGCAATGGGGCGTCTTAGCCAGCAAACCGGAACCAATTGTGGGCACGTTCGATAAAAAACTGGTGCCAGCTGATAAAGGATGGAGCAGCAAGCCAAGTTACCAGACCACTGTAGCAGCAGTCGTGGCAAAGAAGCGTCCGGTAGGAGGCCCAGCAAGTGGCACTGGCGCCCTGCTGCCAATGGTCATCAATACATGGAACTTCACCGAGGCCAATTCCCTGGCCTGGCGCATACTCAAGCAATCGGAGGGTGGAGTGCGTCAGACCCGCAATGCGGTGGTCGAGGGGTGTACCAAGTGTGAGCAACGGCAATGCGATGGCTCAGTGGGTTATGGCGGCTCCCCTAACGAGCTGGGGGATACCACACTGGATGCTATGGTCATGGATGGCGCCACCATGAATGTGGGCGCTGTGGCTGGACTGAAGAACATTAAGGACGCGATTCGTGTGGCTCGTTTTGTGTTGGAGCGCACATCGCACACCCTCTTGGTGGGCAGTTCAGCCACAGAGTTTGCCAAGGCCATGGGATTCCGTGTGGAGTCCCTGATCACACCCGAATCGCGGTATATGTGGGAACAATGGAAGGCCACAAATTGTCAGCCTAATTTCTGGCATGATGTGCATCCGGATCCAAAGTTGACATGTGGACCATATGAACCCAAGGCGACGCCAATGTCACGCTGGAAGGAAGATCGTGCTCGCACCGAATATCGGATTGGACAAAATAATCATGACACCATCGGCATGATAGCCATCGGTGTGGATCACCAAATACATGTGGGCACGTCCACAAATGGGGCACGCTACAAGATTCCCGGCCGTGTGGGCGATTCTCCCATTGCCGGTGCTGGCGGTTATGCAGACAATGAAGCTGGTGCCGCTGTGGCAACTGGAGATGGCGATATTATGATGCGTTTCCTACCCACTGGGTTGGCTGTGGAGGCCATGCGGGAGGGAAAGACACCAGAACAAGCCGCCGAAATGAGTATACGCCGTATTCTGAAGCATCATAAGGACTTTTCGGGTGCAGTAATTGCGGTCAATCGCCTGGGAGCGTATGCAGCTGCTTGCTACGGCTGGGCAGAGTTTCCCTACGTAGTGAGCACTCCCAAACAGAAGACTCTTGTCGAGACTGTTAAGTGCCTGTCATCTCAGGCGGCCGGTAATAATTACCCTAAGGCAAAAGTCCCGATAAATGAATAAATATTTTAATTATAAATATTGTACAACATACATATTTGTTTTCATTTTCTTTGCTGCATTGTAAATTTTTCAGTGTTGTAAAATGTTGTGTGGTTTTTGCAGTTGCTTTGCATGCGATTCATAGCAACATACACGTTACCTCTGCATGATGTTAATTGCATGACGATTCAATCAACTTTTATTTAGATGTATTTAAATAATTAGCATATATAGATAATGAAAACATGCAATATATATCAATTTTTATAATTTACCTAAAATATAAGACATTTGTGTTTTATTATTATTTTTGTTTTGATAAATTGTTGGCTGGTTAGCCATTTTGTTATGCATGTTCGCACGTGTCGAGGCCTCCTTATACCTTTTTCCGCCAAATCAGCGTCGCAGACGCCGCATACGTGAAAAAGCGAAGTTGCAAAACGAAGCAGAAACAGCGCAAACGCCAGAAAAAAAGCGGCAGGCACAAACGGCACAAATTAAAGTGAAAAATTGGTAAAACAAAAAAGCCTTCAAAATTCATAAAAACGCGCAAAACACGGGCCGAAAGTCGTTGACTAAAATGGCTATACAGCTGGACAAGATTCTGGCGGACATTGCCAAGGAGAAGGCTTTGCATCCGAATAATGCTGGCGCTACCAAGCAGGAACAGGACGAGGCCTGGGCACGGATTGGGCGACTCAATAAACTAACAGTTCACGAATCGCGTTCTATTTTTATTGTGTTGCAAAAGAAATACGAACAGGAAAAATTAAAAGGAAACTCAGGCTGGAAGCTGTTTGGTCTGATGCAGAAGATTCATCAGGAGCCCAAGGCGGTGCCCAAAACGGAAGAGTAAGTGTGCAAAGAAATTCTGTTTACTTGGTGTATACTAAGTATTTTACTTCTAGGGAACCATTACCCATGGAGGATGTCGAGGAATATGAAATGTTGGAAGTACAGGAGCCAGAGGACGATGATGATGGTTCGGCCACAGAAACTCCACCGCTCTATGGCGGCCAGCAGTCACATTCAACTGGCTCTGCCAGTTCAGATGGTGACAACAGTCCCACAAAATCAAATAGCACTGGTGGCGCCACTCCAGAAAAGGAGGATAAACCAACAGCATATTCCAAGCCAATTGCGGATACGCCGCGTCCGGTGTTCGAGGAGAAGAAGCTGCTTAATACCATGGCCAGCAACACTCCGCAACGTTCAAACAGCAGCAGTGCACAGCAGTCTTCTGTCTCTGCAGTCTCAGCGGCGCTTCAAAAGAAAGGTATCACCTTGAAGAAGACGCCTGCCGGACACAAACCCACTACAGGAACGGCTTCACAACAACAGCAACATCAGCAGCAGAGCAACAAGGGCACATCCTCTTTACGCACCACAATTCAACTGCCAGAGTCAATGAAACGCAAATTGTCTGATGAATGCACCAGTTCGCCAGTGCAGAAGAAGATGCTCAAGAATCAGACAAGTCCCAGGCAACAGCAGGCGGCCGCTGCAGCTGCTGCAGAGCCTGCAACTCCACCTCAAGCTGTGGCAAGCAGTGGTGGTGGTGGTGGTAGTGCCAGCCAGACTGTGGTGCATACAACTACAGCGCAATTGCTGCAGGTGAAGAAAGAACGCGAGGATAACCAATCTCCTCCGCCGGGAATTAATATTATAACCATACCTGCATCACAGCAGCTCAATGGCAATTTGGTTGGTGGAGGTGTAAGTGGAGGAGGCGGTGCCAACTCCTCGACAGCTGCCACAGTGGCATCCACATCGGTTGCCAGCACCAATGGCTTCTCGCCGCACATTGATGACTTGGACTTCAAGAATGATATCATATTCGATTCATCGGCTAAGGTCAATGCCAGTGGCTCTCATGCCACGCCAGAGATTATTAACTTGGGCAACTATGACAATTCGCTGCCTCCGACATTCTTTAAAAATCTGTGCAACTCTACACGCCATGAGGCACTCGGTCTGTATGTGGCTAATGTGATGAATCGAATCTCACGTCGCGGTGCTGCCAAACTGGAGCTGGGCATACTGCGTGCCATTGTCGACGTACAGAGCGATGAGCTGGAGCAGTAGCTATCTTCCAGGAGATCCATTAGAGAGAGCCTCCTTAGCCGTAGACAACCGTAGCCCCTAGTAAAAAGCAGCTGAATACAGCTGAGTTTTAATTTATGACATCACTAGAAATTCGGCGTTTACACGAGCTTACGATCACAAGTATATTATATGACCTTTTATTCAGTTTATTCATATGCATAGATATTGCATATATCATTTAAGCTTCTTATACTTTATTTACTGAAAGTTTACAGTATCTTTTGGCATACAAAAAGATACTTTGTGACAGTATTGACAGTATTCAATTTCATGATTAATATCAGTAAGACTCGTGTAAACGCTGCTTTTTAATGGAAAACTATTCATATAGACCATACAATTGTATCATAAAGTGCTATGTTTATGCAGTCACAAGATTTGAGCAAAGATAATAGATCATTATCATCATGCACACATTTTATACTCTAAATTATATAAAAACAAAAACAAATAATAATTATTAAGTGATTTGTGTAAACGTAGAACATGTTCCCAGCTTCCTCCGTCTCCCCCACTCCCCTCAACGTTGTCATGTCATTTTAGTTTGTAAGTTTGGCAAAAATCATTTCATTAAAATATCGGATAAATAAAGACACAGCATTATAGCGCAACTTACTTTGATCCTGTTTAAAGCGTTGCTCTTGAGGTTGCCAAACAAATACATCTTTTTGTAGGGATCCCTCCTTGTTGGTATGCCAGATACTTAGCAGATCCTGCTGCGAAACTAGTCCAGGTAAACTTAGGATCTCTAGTTGGCTGGCATTGAGAGGCAGATGCTGCAATATCTGAAAATTTTCTAGCACATGTTGGGTGTCTATAAAAAAAAGGATTCATTAATTAAAGTTAATTAATAATTCCTTTCCCTTACCTGTTAGACGTTGCTGCACTGCAGCCACATGTTGACTCAGCTGTTGCCAATCCTCGACAGCATTTGTTTCTGTGCCACGTTTCCATTTCTGTGGCGACACATCGCCCAACTGATAGTTAGCCACGCTGAGGGGTTGGGTGAACACCAATTGGCTGGCCACATGAAGATTGGGACGATTGTGCGCCTTATTCGTGAGCAGCTCGTTCACAGTTAACCCATTGATCTGATCCACCCAGAGCTCTTCTATGTTGTGGCTTAACAAGCGACGCTGTGCTTCGATGGTGTTATTAACCAACAGTGAACCGTCTATATGCTGATCCTGATCTCGCAATAGTAACTGATCCCTCTGCCAGTGGACACCATTAACCGTTCCGATTACACACAGATCGTTGTAGAGATTCAACGTTTCCAGTATTGTGGTGCCGGCAATGGTGTGGTTGCCATAGATATACACCGTATCGTTGATCCACTGTACCACGGGTACATTTCCAACCAGGCTGGAGGGCGTGGCAAATAGGCGTTCAATAGTAGCACTCTGCGCTACTTTGGGTGCATTTACTATTTGTATTACTTTGCTGTCGTTGCGCAAAATGTCATCGACTAAATTTAATTGATTTATTAACACATTATTCAAATCGCCCGCCACATATGCAACGGGTATGTGCCACTGCCCTGTGATTGTGTGTGAACCGGATGTTTTTAGTGTATTCGCAACAAACTCATTAAAATCTAGCGAGACATTGCTGTAAAATAAAGCATGAAATTTACATTTGAATAAAACCATTTAATTTAAACGTACACAAGCCCTTTGCAACGCTTTGGTCACACTTTTGTTTTGGCTTTTTATCGAAAATTACTGTTCGATAACAGCTTGTGGTGGTGCCATCAATTGCGCGGCAGCCCTGGGCACTGTCACTTTATTGTTTTTCTTGTCGTGAAGTGTTGAAACCTTTCGAAAACTGCTGCCTGCCCGTAGAAAGTGCATTTACCATTAACTTATAATCCCCATAAAGCACAAGGTAAAATACAAATAATACAATGTTAGTGTGACTAATTGAACCCAGGCGCCATTTGCAACGTGTACAGAAATTTCACCTGCGAACACACAGTAGAAGCGCGCACAGCTGATTTTACCTTGTGTGAGTGCGTTCGTGTGTATGTATGTGTTGGTGTGTAGTGCTTGTCCCAGTGCTTGTCAAACCGCTTTTAGCGCGTAAACAAATGCGAGTGAAATTTGATACGATTTACAGCGAAATGCTTTTACAGCCAACCCAACCAACCAAACAAACTTACCCTTTGCCCTCAACAAGTGCGCCATCTTTGACACGTAGCTGTACTTGCTCTGCTTGTGGTGGTTGTGTGAAAGTGACGTCATGCTCAAAGTTTAGCGGCACATTGACACGCTGACTGCGCGTTCGACTGAAATAATTTTGCTCGACATGCTGCACATTCAGATCATTGAGTGTACCCTATATTGATTGAAGGGGGAGTGGGGGAAATCAATTAAAATATGCAATCACTTTCCTTTCCCTTCCCCTGCCCACTGCCTGCTCACCTCATACTCCAGCAGACCCTGAAAGCTAGCAGAGGCAATGTGTACTCCCCTCAATTCCACGTGCTCATTGTCCAACCAAAGTCTATCGAGCAGCTGCTCCAAGTGGTGACTATTAAGTGTTTCATAAACAGGCTCCTCATCGAATTGTGCCTGCTCCACATGCAGAGTATCTTGACTGGCTCCATTAGTGCTCAGGTAATGCGAGAGTTCGTCCAATGGATAACCATTAAGCTGACTTACATTGCACTGCTGCGCGGAGGAGACCTGCAGCTGTCCATTGATCGTGAGCGGAGCCTGCAACATGCCATCAAACTGCGCATAGAGCATATCCTCCGGCACACGCAGTCCATTCACATGGCCCACACTGATTGGACGCTGCAGCACAATGGGATTCACTGAAGGGTTTGTTAGCATGATCGTGTGATCATTTGTTATCCACTTTCAATTCTCTTTCTTATTAACTTACCAAATTTCACTGTTTGCAGTTGCTCCGTTCCGTTGAGCCTATAGCTCTCGCTGATCAGCTGCTGCAGTGTGTAATTGTTGAGGCGACCCTGCAGCTGCACATCCTGATCGCTTGCCAGCGCTGCCAGCGTCTGTGGTGCCGTAAAGTGTTGCTCCCCGCTCTTCTCCAGCCAACAGCGTCCGAAGCGTTGAGCCTGGATGCCATTGAAGGATTCCTCAAAGCTCAGGCGGCTTATATTGACTGCATGGCGGAAGCTAAAGTCACCCACGTATTTGATATTGCCTGCCAGTTGCTGCAGCTGTTGCTCGAGCTGTGCCACACTGACGTTGTTAAGCTGCCCCTTCAACCAAATGTTGCGTGCCTGAATGGTGCCATTGAAATGCTCAGGCAGTTTCCAGCTCTGCTGTCGCTGTGCTCCCCGCTCGTAGAGCTTCTCTAGCGACTGATTGTAGAGTGTGCCATGCATATGCAACTGTTGCACCTCCAGCTGTTGCACAGTCAGATGATCTACGTAGAGATTGCCCTTGCAGTGCTGCTCTCCCTCACGTTGCATATAATGCTGCAAGTCGAGTTGATTCAGCAGTAACTCTGTGGCATTTACGTGTGGCACCTCCAGACCGCCAAGTTGCATGGGAAATCGAAGAGTTTGGTTGCCACTTTTCAGCAGTAGCTGCTGGGAGAGCTGATCCACTTGTATGCCATTCAGTATGTTCACCTCGCCAAAGCCATTGGCAATGGTCACACTCTGTGGCAACCACTTGGTGCCCTCCACCACCTGCACCTCATCCACATTGAGCTGCACCAACTTCTGCATGTCCTGTGCATTGATGAAGCTCAATTCGGTATCATTAGCCTCGAGAGGCTGCTCGAAGCGCAAATTCACATCCTGCAGTGGTTGATCTAGACGCAGTGCCTGCTTTAAGCTTGCAGCTGCTGAGCTGCTTGGGTTGCCTACATACTGCAGATCCTGCACCTGCAGCAGCTGATCAATAGTCACATCACCATTGATGACATAGTCGCCCTGCAGTTCTAGTGATTGGTGGGTGACCTTCATGGGGGACATGGCAAGCAGCTCAGCGCCCAAAGGTTGACCCTGTAAGGAAGGATTAAGATAAGTTATACAAACTGAGTTGCTCAGCTATGTATCTCCAGTCTCAGGCACACTCACCGCAATGCTAACCGGTTCCAGCACACGCACATTCTCAAATCTCTTGGCTCCCACAATCACCTGCGTGTGATTCGCCTGGTGGAGCAGCACATCGAATCGTTGACGATCCACGTGTATGTGATTCAGTCGCTCATTGATCAGCAATTGATTCACTTCAACGGGCTGAGCAAACTGTACTTCCTGCTGTACTATGTAATCCCCACCATCTATAGGGATCAATTGGCCGAGGGATCTGTCATTGATCTCCTTGCTGTTGACCAGCACTGCCTCCGCCTTGAGATTGCTTATGTCTACGGGTGCCTTGATGAACTGTACCTCCTGATCGCGACGCTTCAACGTTTGCTTCAGCAACTGCGTCCAGTTGTGTCCATTAAGTTTGCCCCCCAATTGTAGTTCTTGCACTGATAGTTGCTCCATCATGGGATCATTTCCTGGCGCCTCTTTGAACTCTTCGCTTACAAGCACTTGACTTGCATTGATCGATTCGTATACGGGTTGCAAACTGTCAATGCCATTGATACGTGCTGCCTTGAGCTTGTCGTGCACCACCAGCGTGCCCACTGTAACCACATCGAAATCGTGTTGCTTCTTTGCCGGCTCTTCAGCTGTTCTTCTAACCACATGATGATGTTCCTGTGCCCGTGCTGCATCATGCTCGATTACATCCAATGCACGTTTTGCATATTGCAAAGCTTCCCAGTTGTTTTTGCTCAGCTTGCTGGGCGCATGCACGAACTGTAGGGTAGGAATTTAATTATAGATATATACGTATATACTGTATATAACTCTACAATTATAATATGCTCTTGGGAATTACTCACCACCTTTGTATTCACTTGTTTCACATGCAACTGCTGCAATTTCTCTTCATGTTGTTTAAGTTTTTGCTATAATGCGTAGAATAGAAGAGTATTTGGAGTTAAGACTGACTGAAAATGTATTAAACTGTCAGAGGAAGGCATCTCTGTACACACAAATAATCATTATTATCTACACTAGTCTATATTGTCAATTTCTGTCTGTATGAACACCTATATCTTGTATACTATCACAGCTAGTACTATAAAATTTACTGTATAGATGTCTTATTAATGCCTGCAGACAGAGTTTGTTTTAGAATTTAGCCACGCCTCCCTGCCTCCCCTTAAATCGAATTTTACACATAATCTTCAAGCTTAAACATACATTTTTGGGGTGTGCAACAATTATAACAAACAATTACAACAAATAACGTATAATAAAAAAGATATTCAATATAAATATGCAGTTGGTTGTAGGGTATACAACAGTCGAGCACATGCCTCAAGGTTTTCTACTTGTTTTCTAGCCCCTTGCTCACCTGCAAAGCCTGCAACAGGTGCTGCACATTCAGCTGTTCCAATCTTTTGGTCTGTTCCCTTGCCCAGTCGATGATTTGCTGGCGTAGTACATTAGCATGTTCGTCTTGTTTGTAGAGTGCTTGGAATATATTTGTCTCATTGGCAGCCATATTCTCATTGGCAATAACTATAAATGCAACTTGATACTATTTGAGTTTCTTCAACAGGTTAACAATGCCTTACCCAAGTAACTTTCTCCATTCTCCTCGTAGCTGCGCATGCGTGCCACGCCTCGACTGAAGGCGCCCTCAGTAAACTGCACAGTTGACTCCTCGAATTTCCAATCATTGAGATTGTAGATCTTAACATCCTGTTTATTGCAGGCCACAAAGAGTAGAAACTTTTCCGATATGACGTGCTGGAAAAGAAGAAGCAACAGATTCGATTTCACATGTCTACAGTTTGAGAGTCACTACTCACCGTGACGGGCAGAAAGCGTTCAAGCGCATAGAAGCTTAGTCGCTGATAAGGCACAAACTGTCCATTCTCAAAGACATATATCACCGTGTCCGCCTCACCCGTGGCACTAGTGGTGCCTCCTTTTGTGTTGCCCAAAATGAGAAAGTGTCGTCGACTCACTTCGTTCACGGGAAGACTGAAATACTTAACATCCACAGCGCCATTGGAGCGTAAGCGTTGAAAGAGCTGAAAGCGACGTGTGGCGGCATCATATCTATAGATCTCCGAGTGCGTTGCAGTGCGTCCATCGGCGCTGGCATAGTTAGCCACTGCCACATAGTCAGTGTAGTCAATGCCAAAGGGTTCCAGGCGTCGTGCATTACTGCAGGGAATGGCGCCGAGTCGCTGAAAGGTGCCGCCAGTCCACTTGAAGTAGGGACAACGTTGTGGCTTCTGCTTCTTGATTGCAACACCTTCGTATGCCTGCAACAAGGTCAGTTCCTGACTGCTAATCCTCAAGTACATGGCACGCAGTCGCAGCTCACCAAAGTACTGCACTGTGCGTATAGTTTGATCTGTGGATAGTTCATAGATTGGAGAACCTTCACGTGCCTCTTCCACATGCTCAGTGTGATTGTAGGCGAGTGCAACATATCCCAGTCCAGCATATGCCAGGCAGTCCAGTGAGACAGCTTTGGGTGCAGCATGTTGCAGTAACAGTGCATAGTCCTGCTGCACTGCACGCCACACATAGACGGCAAAGTGACGCACACCTGCCGCATCCTTGTGCAGCGCTGTAGCATACTTCACGTTTGGTAGTTGCAACATGCAAATGTCCAGTGGAAAGGGCACGGGAACGGATGCAACACGTGACAAGCCATCAAAGTTGTAGGTAGCTGTGAAGGGAGAAAGACATTGAGTGAGGTTTAAGGAGGGTAATTGCTGGGGATATATTCTTGTATCTCTAGCTTGAATAGAAAACTGTTTGATAGATAGACAGACAGGCAGCCAAGCAGGCAGAGGGGCAGTCAAGCAGACAAACAGGCAGGCAAGCAGACTGTCAGACAGAAAGCACAACAGACAGACAGACCAATAGACAGCCAAACAGACAGGCAGTGAAGCAGACAGACAGGCAGCCAAGCAGACTGACAGACAGAAAGCACAACAGGTAGACAGACTAACAGACAGCCAAGCAGACAGGTAGACAGACAGACAGAGAGACAGACATATAGACAGAGGAATATAAAGGCATAGAAGCTAGCTAAAAGACAGACAGCCCCACAGATGGACAGTCAAACAGACAGGCATACAGACAGCAGGCAAGTAGACTGACAGACAGACAGACAGTCTATCAGATAGAGAGACATTTCCGTAATGTCTCTCTGTATATTCTTCGCTCTTTATGCAGTTTACTTTACGCATCTCTAGTTTAAGTCAAGGAGAACAGCAAGAGAAATTGTTTCCCTTACCTACTCCACTCTCTCAAAGTTCGTATCACTCTATAACACTTCTCTCTCTCTATATTATTTACTCTTTTTGCAGTCTTTGTTATTTTATTAAGCATTATTTATAAAATTTTAGGCAAATTTCAGCATGATTCTTTACGTATCTCTAGCTCTAATTAAAAAGAAGAGCGACTGAATGATTTGTCTATAACTCTCCCGTTTTCTCACATTTGATACAATTCTTTACACTGAATTCTTCGCTCTTTTAACAGTTTTATGCATATTAAACATTACTTTGAATTGTTAAGTGACTTTACGCATCTCTAGCTTAAGCCAAAGAGAACAGCTAGAGGCACCTTTCTCTCCCTCATCTCTCCATCTGTCTCTCTTCCTCAACGTTCGTATCTCTGTCTGTCACTTCACTCTCTCTCTCTCTGTCTCTGCTTTCTTCGCTCTTTTAGCAGTCTTATTCGCTCTTCTCTAAAGCAAACAACTCTTTCTTTGAATTCTCGCCAGCCTTTGGCCATGGATCTGCAGACATATCGATGTTGTATTGGCCAGCAACTGGAGGAGCTGGAGTTGCTGAGTTCCATTTACTGTGCTCCGGGTGAGCTGCAGTTGCTCGATGCCGGCGTTGTGGCTGATTTTAATGAGTTCCTCGGGGAATCTCAGTCTGAGAATGCTGCAGCTCCACTCCGTTCCAATTTGGAGTACATAATAAAACTCAACTTGCCTGCCAAACGAATTGTGGATGTGCGCATTGAGTTGCCGCATCTATATCCCCAGCTGGAGCTGGCCAGGATAAGTGTGAACTCTGCGCTGCTGGGCAAGGTGAAGGAGCAGCATTTGAAGGGAGAAATCAAAAACTATTTGGAGCAGGAATACAAGGAGGCAGAAGAGCCATATATATATCAATTGCTCAGTTGGCTGCAGGAGAAGATCGAGGTGCTGTTGCTGCGTGCGGTCAGTGAACTGGAGCAACCTGCTGTGGCTGAAGAGCAGCCTAAGGGATTGTTGGAACGCATATGGATCTATTCGCACCACATCAAATCGAGTTCCAAGCGACAGGAGCTCATACAGCAGGCACGACAGCTGCAGCTCAGTGGCTTCAGCAGACCCGGCAAGCCGGGCATCATCTGTGTCGAGGGTCGCCCAGAGCAGGTGCAGGAATATTGGCGCACCATTAAGGCATTGCGTTGGCAGAAGATCACGTTGGTCAAAACGGAGCAGCGACAGCGGAAACGTATCTTCGAGAACTTTACTGAGCAAGTCTTCAATGCCAGAGAAGCCGGCGCCGATGGCGATGAGGGTGTCATGAACATGGGACAGTTTATTAAGTTTCTAGAGGCACATGGTGCGGGCTACATGAAATCCGAGTTGTTTGGCTTAGACTGAGATGCGCAGATTCAATTTGCAATCAAATCTGTTGTTAATAAAATTTTTATTGTTCATTTTACAAAAAAAACCCAAGAAAAAAAAATGGAAACCTTTGTCGAAAAATTGCTGCATCTCGCGCTTGTGTAGACGCGATGATTGTGCATCCAGATCGGAGCCGAGGCGATAATTGGGATAGCTGTCATAGAAGCGCACCTCGAAGGCGTCGCCACGCCCACAAAAGAATATTAATATGTATATGAAAGGAAACATTTAAGATCACGAAACACGAAACACTTAATACACGTGCGAATTGTTTGACTAAACCAGGAAAGTTTAGCTCAGAAATTTCAAACGGGACTTAAAGCGCTTTGAAAGCATTTAAGAAACTGTCAAAGAAGAATGAGAGAAGAAGAGAGAGCAGCAAGTTCATTGCTCTCTGTTAAACCTTGAGAGAGAGGGTGAAAAGGAGGAGGAAGAGTAAGAGTGCAAAGGAAGAAGAACAGAGAGCGCGAACTTCATCGATCATTGCTAAAGCTTGAGAAAGAGCTTTAGTGATCATTGCTAAAAGGGAGAAAGAGTGACATTGATCATTGTTAAAGCTTGAGAGAGAGCTTTATCGATCATTGCTAAAAGGCAGAGAGTGACAGAGAGAGAGAGAGAGAGGGGCGCTTTCAACTGCATTGATCTCTGCTAAAACTGGAGAGAGAGTGTACAGAAAAAAGGGATAGCGAGTCGATATAGAGCGCCAACTTCATTCGATCCCTTGAGAAAGACTGAGATAGGAAGTGCTAACTTTTGTGATTATTGTTCATACATTAAAAAGCTTTATAAAGTTCCTCTTCCCCTACTTCATGCTTTTGTAAATCAGCTGTAAATAATTGGCAATATCGGAAACTTTATTACTACATTCCTCTTTCTTTATATAAATCCCTCTCCATCAATCTGAGATAGCTGTAAATCATTGACATTATGTACAGTCGCTGATAATTGTGTTGTTTCCTCCAGTCTTTTGGTTTCCTTTGCTGTAGAAATCGTGTCTTTGTTTTGCGCTTCCTTTCCATTTGCGCCCCTCCGTCGCTTTATGAACTCACAATACCAACAATGATGCACTCTGGAATGATTTCTGGCCTCCTGCCATCTGCGTTTGATGCACGATATCTGAGCGTAGGCACGTCGAAAGCTCTCGTTGTTGAAGCCATAGATCAGAGGATTCACTGCAGCATTGGCGAACATCAGATACTGTGAGAAATACCAGAATAACTGCATGCCACTGTCCACACTGGCATCGGTGGTAGAGTACTTGGCACGCAGCACTACCAGAATGGTGAAGGGCAGACGCAGTACCACAAACACAATGACCACAATGAAGAGAGTGCGGGCCACGCTGCGCTTGTAGCTGACGGCGAGTGGATGTTCGCGACTCAGGACACGTCGCTCATAGCGATCCAGCTGGGAAGGATAAAGATAATGGATCAATATGAAGCAGTATTCCTCATGGTACCCACCTTAATGAAGATCGCCGTGTAGCAGATGAGCATAATGCCCAGGGGCAACCAGACCAGCACCGTGATCAGCACGTACCAGTAATTGGGCAGAATTTGTGTGTTCTCCTTACAATAACATTCCGTGAAGTTGCGCCAAATGCGCACCCTGTACACGCGATACAGAGCAAGAGGCAGTGCCAGCAAGATACCCGCAATCCATGTGCAACAGATCACAATGCGTGCACCACGCAGTGTCAGACGCGTCTCTTGGGGCAACACAATGGCTGTGAGGCGATCGTAACTGACCACAGAGAGATTGAGGACACCTGTAATGAGGAATACCACCACCAGGAAACCCTCCAGCTTACAGCCCACTTCACCCAGCTGATAGTTCTGATAGAAATCGTTGATCAGAAACAAAGTCGGACAGACGAGCAGAGTCAGAAAGTCAGCTATAGCCATGTTGGATATGATGAGATTTGTCGGAGATCGCAGAGATCGATGGGTGGCAATCAGATAGACAAGAATGAAATTGCCATACAGCCCCAAGAGAATCAACGGCACGAAGGTGCAGATCTTCCAGGCAATGTTCGAGTACGACTTGTGCCACCAAATTCGCTCGATTGGAAAATCCCATTGACTGAAATCGAATTGCTGCAAAGTTGAACAGAGAATGTAGAGATTTAAGAATGTATTACCAGTTCAGCTAGGTGCAACTTATTCCCTTTTACACACACCTGGTAGCTGGTGAAGTTATCTGCAGTCATTTTGTTGGATGCTAGTTATTGACTGGCAGACGACGGTAACATGCAAATTAACATTACCATTTATTGATCCTGTCTAATTCATTTAACTGATAGATAAGGCAATTAACACCTGTCACTGATAATGGTACTTGCTAAAAGCTCTCTTGATGTGACACCTTGTCGAGTCACTTTGTTTACCTGTTAGAAATGGCATATTATACTCTACTTGTGGCATTTCACAGCTGCTTTGATAATGTAGCGCCTCTCTAGGCGCTTCTCAATCAACAGTCAGCTGTTACACCTTCCTATGTGATTCTCCTTCACTGTAATCAGCTGATACGACGTCTCTATGCGATTCTCATGCACTGTCAGCAGCTGTTAAGACTTCCCTATGCGATTCACATTCATTGCTAAGTTTGCTTTAGTTAATGCTTTCTCTCGCGTTCTCATAAGCTTTTGCTTCAACTTCTTTAAAGCTTGTACCCAACTGGCTTATGGTTTTATCTTTATCTCTCCCCCTCCATCGCTTAGTTACGCTTGTTCGCTTTAGTAATATATTCACCTTCAGCATGCACGCTGTTCTGACTTGCTACTTTATTCCTTTGATACAGAGGCGCTTAGAGCTAAGCCACAAAATTGTTGTGTAGATTCTATTCCTTTTCAATTGCAGTTCAATGTGAGCTAAATCTAATCGATGTCCAACTTGCGGAAGGATCCTTCAATGCCGAACAGAGTGTCGGCATTAAGCCGCTTGCCAGGACGCAGCTGCTCATCGACGCCAAACTGATTATCTTCCTTCAAGTATTCATTATAGTCGAGCATCTCCTGCTCCATCTGGGCGATAATATCAGCAACACGACCATTTTGGCCGCCGCACTCCTCAGGCAAATACTCCCGCGGTATTACATCGTAAAGTTGCTCCCAGTTTTTGTATACATAGAACTGAAAGGGGAAACAAGAGAGATTTACTATATAGTGGATATATGTATTATGTATATTATGATATTTATAGAGCGCAAATATGATAAAGTATTAGTCAGAGTAAGATTATATCACACTGTAGACGGACCCTCTATTCCCAGTGTAATTCCCATTGCACAGAGATATGAAACTATGAGTTAATATTGATTTTATGTCTGGATTGAAATCTTTTTAAGTGCACTCCAGCTGTAGCAAATGATATGCAGTGTTGATAAGCCAATTGCGATAGCGCTAAATACCCTAACAATGAAACGGGATAATCGAATATTGCAAAGTCTAATTATAGATGAACTTTAAACGAATGTCGCGCAACTTTTTCAAGGAAATTTTCATTATTTAACCAGAATTCACACCCTAACAAGTGTTTATTG
The DNA here is from genome assembly GCA_018904165.1 of Zaprionus camerounensis. Lineage (NCBI taxonomy): Eukaryota > Metazoa > Arthropoda > Insecta > Diptera > Drosophilidae > Zaprionus > Zaprionus camerounensis. The sequence continues at coordinate 3,323,798 of JAEIFS010000037.1, forward strand.
TACTCACCCGGTGCTGCAACTTGGCGGGCATTAAACTCTTGGCCAGATTAAGCACTGTGGCCGCCTCTTTGGGGCAGTTAACAAAATAAACACCCTTAAGACGCGTAGGTGCCGCCTTCTCGGCGAATACGCCCATTTTCTTGAAGAGTGGAAAATCCATTTGTGCCAAGAAACTCAGACTCATCTTGGACAGATCAATTATCTCTATATATCCACTGACAATGCTGTTGTCATCCTCCCGTATCTGACGCTCCAGGAGGAGTGTCTGGAAGCGAAACAGATCGATCAATTTGAAGACGTTGGGATCGAACTTGGAGTAATCCGTGAGTTGTATGCGTGGTCCATCTGCCCCAAATGGTTTGGGTAGTCGCACATATGTGCTGCGCGAAGAGGAATATAATTGTTGAGCTGGTCAGCAATGTGTGTGTGTAGGTTACTCACCCCGTGCGACACAGCGCAATGTTGCGTTCATCCATCTGGCGATTGGCAAACAACTCCGGCATCATCGTTTTGATGGTATAGAAATGATCAAGCTTGGACTTTGCCTTCTCCAGACTGAATTTGCAGCCACGCAGAAATGCCACAAGGAACTGATCATCCTGTCGAGCTCGCAGATGCGGTTGCTTGGCCAACCAATCGCGCAGTGCCTGCAAATCCTCTGGCAATCGATCCGACACCTCGTTCAGCTCCGTTTCGGCAATGTGGCGCAATTCGGCGCTGAGTGGACGTATCTTGGCCATAATCAGAAGGGATCTGTGCTTGAAATGTACTCCGTGGCAATTGTGCGACTACTGAAATGGTCTCGAATTCGTCGCTAATCAATTGGCCTAATCTATTTACTATTTGGCCAATCATTCAGTTTGATAATTTCTGGTCTGCTTTGGTCCGACTGTGCTGCTGGTGCTGATGCACTCCATACTCTCTACTTACTCTCTTCTCATTTCGACACTTTCACATCGCTTAAATTTAATAAGTACGAAATTCATGCTTAATAATCGTTAAAGAGTCGAAAATGTTGCAGCTGTGCGATAAGATGTAAGGTACGCGCCCAGTCGGGCTAGGTCGGGAATGTGGTAAGGGGAAGGGTGAGGGGAAGGGCGAGGGGAAGGCGTTACGAATCGTGCTGGAACAATGCAGCTGTAAAATCGGCTGGAATTTGTTGATATCGTCTGTTAATCGAACCGCGTAACAGTTATATATGTATGTTTATATGAGTCTTATCTAATCGCAAAACTAGCACAGTGGTACAAAAGTTTTTAACAAATAGGGAATGTTAAAAATATTGTAAAACTTATACCTTCTTTATTCTTTCACGTCTATTCGTCTGGCGTAGAGCTGGAAGTTTTCAATTTTCTCCGATGCATCGATTTATTTTTTGATAATCGATTTAGTCGAAAATTTGAAAATAGTACTAAATTACGACAACTAAATTAGTAAACATGTCCATTGGTGGTATACATTTTAGTATTTTAGGTATAGTGCGACGAATAAGCATTTTTTTGTAGAATTTTACAATATGAGGTCTTCATTATATTTTATAATTTTTTATTTAATTTCAAGCCAAATATACGTTTTTTTTGAGTATAATTTCAAGCCAAAAAACTGTTTTCAAATTTTCGACTTTGTTCGTTTTTAATCGATTTTTAAATTAAATTAAATTTTTGAGAATAAATCGATTCAGTGAATATCGGATTATTTCCACCTCTAGTCTGGTGCTTTCTTGCGAGAGTCCTCACACTTCCTCGATCGTGCACGGTCGATTACAATATATCGAGTGTCCTTTTCTTATCGATAGTTACAGTGTTACCTTATCTTTAGCTTATATTACACTATTACACTATTTACAATATAAATACAATTTAGAGCTTATGCTCTAATCAAGGCTTTAGCTAGAAAATTAGTTTAATCATTTATTTTTATAGGGGAACATTACGTAAAATTAATTGCGATTGCGCCAGTGTGCTGTGATTAGAATTCAACAGCATCGAGTCACCGCTTCCATGCTACCACTCGGTAGTAGTATTAGTTCACTGTAGTACTAGTTCACAGTACACTTGTTTTCCCAGTCCCAGTGTCAGTTCAGGGGCCCCTAGAAAGAAGCAGGCGGCGAGTTAGCTTTTAGTCGTGCATCAACCCAGACACTGCACGCACAAGTCTCTCTCTGCCTTTTCCTTTTTGTACACCAAAACCTCGGCAGTTCTCAACTTTTTTGGCTGAAATTTTAAATTTGCAGTTGCAGTCTCAACTATGGCCAATCTGAGAGAACTTGCGCCAGAGCTGGAGGAAGTGGCGTGCACCACACTTAATGAGGATCCTCAAACAAGGGATTCGATTATTGCAAAATTCCGTGATTGGATCAATGAACAACCCTACCTGGAGGCACGTACAGATGATCAGTTCTTAGCCGCATTTCTCCGCTTCTGTCACTGGAATCTGGAGGAGGCACAAACGCGCATTGTCTTCTTCTACGACTACAAGACGAAGGAGCGTGGACTGCTCAAGAGTCGCCTGGTGGACGATAAGTTACTGGAGTTAGCAAGATCAGGGTGAGTAATAGATGATGCAATTATTTGAACATTACTAAGGAAAAGTTCTTTGCATTTTCTAGAATATTTGCCACGCTACCTCTACCAATTGGACCTGGTGGTCCACGAATTCACTACACACGCATGGGAAACATTGACACACACAAGCACCCCGTTACCGACATCTTTCGCTTCCACGCCTTCCGTGCTGAGATGGAAATCAACACGGATGACAATTGGAACATAGCCGGTGTGGTGGAGATAATTGATTTCACCAAAATACCCTATTCGCTGCTGCTACAGTTCGATGCGGGTCTATTCCGGCGCATGAACGCCTACCTCGAGAATGGCTTACCCACGAATCTGGTGGCCACGCACATTGTGAATGCCTCGCGTGAAACGCAATTCGTGCTCAACCTTATCCGGAATGTGATGAAACAGAAGGAATTGGTATGTAATTCTCTTCTGGCCTGTTTATTGAATGCCTATATAGTAATCTTATCAATTTCCTCTTTCTCTCTCTCTCTCTGCTGCACAGTTGCATATCCATTCAAACGTTGAGTCACTGCAGCGCGCCATTGGCAAGGAGTATCTGCCTACAGAACTGGGTGGCAATAATGGCTCATTGAAAGAAGGCATCACACGGTATGAGACACAGCTTAGTGAATTTGCGGACTATTTTGTAGAAGATGAACGTTATGGCGTCAATGCTGCGATTCGTGAAACTTGGGAGAAGGAGCAACAACAACGACAATCGGTGGCCGTGACAGTTCCTGCTGCTATTAATTCCGCTGCTCCTGCTTCTGCCGCTGCTTCTTCAGACGCTCCTCCTGCCCGTGAAGAGGCGGGGGGGTTTTTTCGCAAATTAAACGTAGATTGAAGATTGGGTACCTGCTAGTTAGTTGGATACTTGCATATGCACCTCACAGCAACCCCGTGTCTCTCTCTATGAACATTGAAACATTTACAGATTGTATGGTGTATGTACTACATTGCTATAGCGAAAGTTGGTCATAGATGAACCTGATATTTTATAACAATTCATATAGAAAGCAACATCGAAACTGAAAGCAAATTGAACAATGTTATAAAAGATACAAAACAAACACTATACTAAAAACTAACAAAAATGAAAACAGATTGCACACCAACAGAAAGAAAAAACGCCATCAAATGGCAAAAACCACATGAATGTCGATTATAGTTTATTCTTGTCGGTTCTCTTATCAGCAACGCACATGCCCCCAGTACATTTGTACGAATATTATTCCCCCAATGAATTCTTAGATATTCAGTAGCTTCAGGTTCTTCTCTCTTGCCCCACTCCCCCCCTTTCGCTAACTATGGACGTCTTCTACTTATATTATTATACTGTACTTTCTAAGTTGTTGGCTTTTATTTTAAACACACATATACATCCAAACATGAACGTATGCATGAACATACATACTATATAATTTTTTGATGATTTTTGCATTAGTTAAGTGTCGATTCTACTAATTTTTGATACTAGTTTACACATAGTACATATATACAGGCATATGAATATATATATTTATATACATATAGTATATATGTATGTATTTAGTATATACATACATACGGATATAATTGACAGAGTATTGTAGCGACCCATGTTGAGTACGTTAATAAATTAAAACGAATTTGTTTAAATGTCAAAACAAAAACACCTGAACCATAAGCATAAACCAAAAAAAAAAACTGATATTCTCTTTGATTTTTTGCCATGATTTATGTGCCTATCTATCGGCTTGTCAAGTGATAAGAAATAAGATAGCGCCAGACCGGGCACGGAAAATGACGTACCGAACCTTGGACCGATGTTACGATATTAATCTATCTGTGCTTACAGCAAGGTTGCTGATAATACACAGAAAATTAAACAAAATCTACTTAATCATTCAGGAAACGTAATTCTTTATTTATAATGCGCACTGTCTAATATGAAATAGTTTTTATATTCCACTTGCTTTGCTGATAATTTAAACCTATGAGCAACGCGCGCTTTATCTAAGGGCAACATTAGTGTGAGCGGGACAACTACTGTCTCGCATGGCTGGGAGTGTTGCAAAGCAATTAAATTTAAATTGTGTCGCGCGCCAACATTGCCAATTAGTTCACATGAACGAACTTGTTTCACACGAACGAAAACGTCCGGAGCAAAGTAAGCGAAGAACTGTAGTTCAAATTGAAAACGAATCAAAGTATTTTACAACACAGTTCAAGCAGCTGTTAAAAGCGATAGGTTTTGTGTGTGTGCGTGTGTACTGTGGGTGTTGTGCGTGTGATCTGTTTGGCTTTAATATTTGAATAGTAAATAAATATAAAGATGGCAAGTATTAAGTTCTATTATGATCTATTGTCACAGCCATCGCGTGCTCTTTGGCTGGCGTTGAAAATATCAAAAACGCCAATCGAATTTTGCCCCGTGGCTCTACGCAAGCGTAAGTTCCACCTGCATCAGCAACAATTGTTGCACCTTTGCTCCGAGACCGGCAAATTCAAAGTCCAATCTTGTTCCAGGCGAGCAATTGACCGACGAGTACAAGCAGATTAATCGTTTTCAGAAGGTTCCCGCTATAGTGGACGGAAAATTCCATTTGGCAGAGAGTGTGGCCATTGTACGGTATGTATGAGGAAGGCTTCCTTTTTGCTGAACATCTTCTTAATAGTTTCCCCACTTCAGTTATTTGGCGGATAAGAACAAACTGTCTGAGCAGCTGTACCCCAAGTCTTTGGAGGCACGTGCACGTGTCGATGAGTTCCTAGAGTGGCAGCATCTCACATTACGCTTGGCCTGTGGCAAGTACTTCTTGGACTCGTGGCTGCTACCCATAAATGGCATTGCACCCAAACCAAAGCCAGAGAAAGTTGAGCAGATGGTCAAACAGGTTGAAAGCAATTTGGATCTGGTGGAACGGCTGTGGCTGGAAAAGGACTTCCTGATTGGACAGAACCTGACAATAGCCGATCTATATGGTTCCTCTGAAATTGAGCAGCTGAGTGAGTGACTGCTATAGTCAATCGAGTGGCAGTTATACTAAATACCCTGTAATTTTTAGAACTCTGCCAGTATAGCGTGAGTGAGAAGAAGTTCCCCAAGGTGGTTAAATGGTTGGATCGTGTGCGTGAAGCCTCCAAAGATCATTACGAAGAGGCGTACGAGTTCATCAACAAGAAGTCCAAGCAGGCAGCCGTGCAGGGCAAGCAGGCAGTCGAGCCAGCCAAGCCAGTACCCGCAAAGGCCAAGCTCTAATCCCAATCTAGTCCGAATTTCTCTTATCAAAATCCAGTTTTAATTTGCATTTATTTTTGCTTTCTTGTTCAGTCAGCTTATTTAAAAATATTCTATTTATTTCTGTTCTTTAAAGATGTTTTGTTCATTTTCTACAACATTAAACAATTATTATTGTATATAGTAATTATGTGCTAATATTACGAAGAATAGAACCTAATCGATGTCCAGTTTTCGAAACGATCCCTCAATGCCGAACAGCGTTTCAGAGTTCACAGGCTGACCGCGTCGCAGTTTCTCGTTGGTGCCATATGCCACATCCTGCTCGAAGAAGTCGCTGTAGTCCTGCAGCTTCTGTGTCCATGTATCTACAACGTCCTGTATGCATCCGTTGGTGCCGCCATACTCGCTGGGCAGACACTCCTTGGGCACAAACTTGTACAGCGAGTCCAGCTTGGAGTGTATGTGGAACTGCAGGATGTAGAAAGTTAAGATTATTATTAATTTAGTTAGTTATTAACGATCTCCGCACTCACCCTCTTGCGTATCTTATCACTCATCAGACTCTTGGCAATGGACATGGCCTTCTCGGCCGTGGAAGGTGCGTTGATAAAATGGAATCCCTTGGGTCTATACGGCAGTGCCTTGTCTCCCAGCACGGCCAGTTTCTTGATCAACACCACATCGAATTGGAACATGTGACCAGCCGTGACACCCTTCATGTCGATAATCTCAACGAATCCCGATACCATGGCATTATCATCCTCACGTATCTGTATCTCACCCAGCATGGTGTTCACCTGCATCACCTCCGCAATGGAATACTTGTTGGAATCATACTGCGCATAGCGAGAGATGTGGATGCGTGGTCCGTCCACCTGCAGTGGTTGTGGCAGTCGCAGCAGGCAGCTGTAAGCAGGGGAGTAGTGTAAATGAAGACAGCTTCATGCATCAGTTGCTGCTCCACTTACGCCGTCTTCAGTATGTTGAGCTGTTTCTCGCCCACAAAGCGATTCTTGTAGAGCTCTGGCACAGCACCTCGCATGGCATAGAAGTTGTCCAGCTTCAGTTTGGTCTTCTCCAGACTGTACTTGCAGCCACGTAGAAAGGCGACCAGGAATTGTGCGTCCTGTCTGGCCTTGAGATGCGGCTGCTTTGAGATCCATGTGCGCAGTGCTTCAATGTCCTCGGTCACTCGATCCGGCACCTCGCCCAGCTCCTGCTGCGCCTTCAGCGCCAACTCAGCGCTCAGGGGCCGTATGGCATTCTCATCGATGTTGTGATTGGACGACATGCTTGTCAGTTATCTGCCAGGGCGATATGAGGGAGAGAGATATGATGTATATTTTCTACAAAGAACTTTGATTTATTAAAATTATTATTTCGGTCTTTCGATAGTCAACTTCCGGGGCCATTGGCAGTTGTCATGCTTCAGAATGCCCCGCGATTAGATATTGACTAAGGCTACCAGGTGCTCGAACTATGCCGAGCTGTCCGATTTGTCATAGATTCGGCAAACCCTTGAGTAAGCAGCAAACAGTGATTAGTTTTGATTAGATTAGAATTGCCTCGCAAAAAGATACTTTCACAGGCTGCCTTGTATTACCATAAGTGTCCTCAGACGGGGGGGCTTACTCGGGCTCAGCTCAGCTCAGTTCAGTTGGGGCTACTATCTCAGCCTTATCAGCGCTGCACAAGGCTGAGCCTTGACTTGAGTTCACTTGCATTGTCTGGCCGTGCCTTGCCTTGCCTTGCCTTGCCTTGTCTTGTCTTGTCTTGTGTTCTCTGTCAGCTCGACCTCTACTCACAATTGTCTTTAATTTAATATGAGCGCTCACAATATATATGTATGTATGAATGTTGATTTATATATATATAGATCCAGTCCCAGTGCCGGCTGCCGTAGTAGGTGTGTATGCGCAAATATAGAGCGACAAGTCGTGCCTGGGCTTATTCAAATGTACTGCAACTCGTAACTCTACTGCCCTCGGCTGTGGTCTTCGCGCGACTGTCAGCGTTGAGAAATCGTCGTTACCGTTTTTGGATCTCTGTTCTGGGTACTCGTGTTCGCACTCGCACTCGCACTCACATTCATTCGAACTGACACTCGGAGCACATCGACGGTGTCGTCACGGAGAGTGACGCATGGACTAATGACAGTGTGTGGCTCGCATGAAGAGCGCGAGAATTGAACCTGTTGGGGTCTGTTACAATAATTTAGCACCTTCTATCAAGCGGCACTTAACCGACACGATAAGATAACAATGCAAAGAATACGACATACGAAAGCGAATAACTAACTATAAATGAACCTATACTATATGGGGATAGTCATTATAATGTGCTCAACTATTCGGGGCAGCCTCTCGTCTGTCGAGAACCACTTACCTCTGTACACTTAACGTAGCATGTTCTCTATACAGTATATAGTATATGCTACCCACACCATTTTTTTTTTCTCTGCCAGTAATCGGTTACTATACCATACACAGTATCTAAAGCGTTTCCATTTACCTGTCTATAGCATTAGATAAGGGCATTATCATTAAACATGATACATCTGTTTCGTTTTTAGTGTTTTAACCGATATTTCGGGACTCGCCCTACACACAGACAAATAAATTATCATTTGTTATCGCTGGATATACAAAAAATATACGTGCAAATGTGTAATAATGCTAGAACTCGTCTGAACTTGCTTTGCACTCGCTCAATAATAGGTTTGTTGGTGTGGCCACAAAAAAAAAAAGTACCGTATTATGCATTTTATAACTGTAGCAGCAATTGAGTAGGCTATATAACCCGTTATCTCTTAGGTAATTCAAAACAAATTTGATTTGTTAAAACTGACGAATCATTCCAACGAACGAACAGATATAATATATTCGTCGACCTCTTTCTGTTATTTTTGTTTATAAGCATGAGGAGGTCTAAAAAATTTCACAACAGTCTTCTAAATTTCGTAGACCCGAACGCACTGACTGGGTTCGTGGAAAGTGCGATCAAACCATATCAAATCGATCTGTTTTAGAGCTTACTAATAAACGTTAATTATTTCAACTTCCCAAGTTAATAAACTTTTTCACAGTGTATGAAGCAAATTTTTGATTTTTATTTGAATTTATTATACATAAAAATATATATATAAAAAGATATTCTCAACCTAAATGTGTGTGTGTGGGTGTGTTTGTTTTGGAAGAAATATACAAATGTATAGAACTAATACTAAGAAATATTATTTAAAATAATTATAACTGATATATTTTTTTTTAATTGCTTTCTAAATGTAAATGGTATTTCTGGTTCTTGAGTTCTCGCTCTCGTTCTCGCTCTCGCTCTCGTTCCAGTTCTCATTCTCGCTCTCGTTCTCTTTCCCTTTCTCTTTCTTGTGTTTTAATTAGAAATCGCGCACACATTAAATTTATGATAATATCACATTATTTTAATATAAATAATTAGAAATGTTTACAAATCAATTCAAAACCGTGAACAACAAACACAAAATGCAAATGGGGGTAGCTCAAAGCTATATTAGACTCGGGCCAATCGGTTCGTCGTAGCGAATCAATACTGTACTTAACTATAAGGCAGTTGTGGCTGAGAAATGCTCAATGGATTCAGTGCGTAGTCTGCTATATGAACTTAATGCTAATAGTTAAATCGTAAAAATGTTCCATATATTTATATATATATTATATAGTTTATATTATATATATCTATCTACAATAGATAAGTATAAGATGCGATTAAACAATTCTATGTTCTGTCTGTGTGCATAATTTGGCAAGGTTTTTCTGGAAATCGGAATCTGCGAACAGGTTATAAGGCCACTTTGTGTGGATCAAATGGATCGCATACTGTCTGACAGTAGCGTCGCTTTACTACATTCTAATGTATATCTTTTCGTTTACAAATGTGTGTGTGTGTGTGTGTCTGGGAAGATGATGCTTATGACTAAGCTTATAGCTAACTTGTAACTCTGATAGATCATGCGCTCTTAACTACGCCAGGCCAACCATGTGAGCACCAGAGCCATGACCCCAGTCAGGCTCTGCCGTCGACTTGAAGTATTCCTTGAGCCACTGTTCGTTGTCTCGTTGGTGCCCGAGATCAGTGGCGCCGTCCAACGCTGCTCCTCATCCACATCGTTGACACTTCGCGCACACTGCATCCACTTGTGTGAGGAGAGCTTCGGTTGCGGATGTGCCACCTTCATGCGATCATCGTCGAACTCCCAGTAGCGATAGTTCTTGAAGAAGTACGTCTTGCCATTCGTATACTGGAAGGCAGCATCGATGTCGTAGCCTACGCCTGCCCAGATAGACATGTCGCGAGGATAGTCTAGTTCCACCTTGCCGGTAGCATCATCGATGCGCCAATAGAGGGTGCCACTGGTTAGGTAGGTGCGATTATTGTGTCCCCACACAAAGGCAGCATCGATATGCGTTAGCGTCGTCGGTAAGCCCAAGCTGGTCAAGGGCTGTGGGTAACCAGGCGCCAGGGTAACCGAATCGAATACATAGTACTGACGACCTGATGCAGAGAGTAGAATGAGTTAGAAAGGTATCAAAATTGGTGTTATTCCATTTTGTGCCTTACCTATGAAGAAGACTATTTGCAGATTTTTATTCTCGTAAACTGCGTCCACACGATGGAAGTCCTCGGGTAGTGCAGACCAATGGCGACGCGTTTCCGTTGGATAACCATTGTAGAGACCTCTTGTACCGATGCGCCAGAGGAACTGCAAGGGAGAACAAGAAAATAGGCGTAAATTTTAATGGAAAGTCGGACAGATTTTGATTGAGTGATTTGTAAATGCTCTCTTTAAGAGGGTCTCTCATCAAGAGGGTCTCCCAACAAGAGGGTCTCCCAATAAGAGGGTCCTCTTTTATAAATGAATCCTTTCGTGAAGGTTTCTATATATAAAGTACTAACTATATAAAGTTCTCTCTATATACAAAATTTCCTTTAGAAAGGTCTCCCATCAAGAGGGTCTCCCATCAAAAGAGTCTTCCATCAAGAGGGTCTCCAATCAAAAGGGTTTCCTTTTATGAATGTATTTCTTCGTGAAGGTATCTCTATATGAAGAACTACCTATATAAAGGTCTCTCCATTTACAGAGTTTCCTTTATAAAAGTCTTCCATCAAAAGAGTCTCGTTTTATAAAGGTCTTTCTATATGAAGGTCTCCCGTTATAAAGGTGTCTCTCTTGGTAGGTCTCCCTTTGTAAATATCTCTCCTTATGAAGGTCTCCCTTTATGAAGGTCACCCTTTATAAAGGTTTCCTTCTATGAAGCTCCCTTCTTATAAAGTTCTTCCCTTATAAAGGTCTCCCAAATGATACCCTCGACTCACCTGTCCTCTGAAGATGAACAGTTCGCTGCGTATCATTGAGATGGCATCGTAGGTGGTCATGCAGCTGTCCGGCTTGGGTTTACGTGGCTTGTGCGGCTTCTGCGGCTTGTTCGTTCTCTGCGTGGGATAGTTATAGGTGCGGTAGGTGGGCTGTGTGGGCGGTATTCGCCGTGTAGGCGGTGCTCGGGTTGTGGTTGTGAGGCGTTCACGATTTCTCTCTCTCGCTGCAGCACGTTCGCGCTCTTGCTCTCGTTCTCGTTCTATTTCTCGCTCACGTTCTTCGCGTGCTCGTTCAATCTTTCGTTCTCTCTCACGCTCTCGTTCTCGCTCACGTTCCTCTCGCTGTCGTTGTCGCTGGCGTTCTCTCTCGTATTGTTCGCGCTGACGTTTTTGTTCTCTCTCTCTTTCGGCTTCTTCTCGTGCCCGATCTCGTGGATAATATCGGGGATCATAGTTCGGATTACGATTGGGATAGCCGGGTCTGGCTAGGGGATAATACGTTAGTGGACGCATTGTGGTCGTTGTTGTGGTTGTGCTCGTTGTGGTTGGTGGCTTATATGGTCCCCATATCTTGTCCTTGGAGCCGTATAGCTCTTGGATGCCATTGCGATCATCGTCGGGCAATTTGCCGTCAACCTCGTTGTTCTGATACCATGGAAACATGACCGCATTCGAGTCCGAGGAGTGTCCCAGGCCCAGCGAGTGACCCAGTTCGTGTAGCGCCACATTCAGAAAACTGGTGCCTGTAAAGGAAAATGTGACTGGTTAATGGGGGAAACACAAGCGGAAAATACGCAAGAAGAAGAAGAAGAAGGCGATGAAGCAAAAACAGGCAGCTGGAGCAGCGCAACTGACATAAAGGGAAAGACGCGTTGTTCTCGTCGTCGTCGTCGTCGCCTTGACGACTTTGTAAGTGGCATAAAAATGGCAACGCTGCAACATTTTGTAAAAAGTAAAAGAACATTGTGGGTTACGGTATGCATACGCTATGATACCCTGTAGGGACGTTAGTAAGAAGAAATGTTTAATCGATAACAGGGGAAGCTTTGCCTAGATCTATAATTATATATAATTGTATAAAGAAAAACTTCTTAACATAAAGCTTACTCTTATCTTTATACATTGTTATAAATACTTTTTTCTTTGTTTCGCTTTTTTAATGTCTATATATCTACTATATATTATTGTACATTTATGTCATATTGCATTTTAATTATGTCAATAGTAAGTATCATATCTATATATATTTTATTCGTTTTTTCTCATTCCGAATATTTTTCTCATTATGTTTATTGCAATTCGCCTATATCTGGCTCTCCCGATATATTTTATTATCTCTCTACCTCTAAATATTTTCTCGTTTCTGACTATAACTATGTTTTGCTTTGACTTCTATTGGTTTCTTTTTGCACTTACATTACATTTATAACTTACATTTATAACTACATTTTACATTTATAACTATTCTTCAATATATCCTTTGATAAGAAGGAGGCATTGATTACCTTGCCAAGCATATATATTCTTGTTCAGGAACACTAGCCAAGGCGATTAAGCAATCTCTGTCTGTCTGTCTGGATGTATAGAGGTCTGTGTGAACACACAGATCTCAGCTAATACAAAATTAACATCTCTCTATATATTTTTAGCCTCCAGCTGTATATAGTATGTGAGGTTTCTATATCTCATACTCTATCTATTTGTAATTTATGGTATATCTAACTAACTTTACTCCTTAAACAACCTTTTTCTCACTTTTACTTGCTTGCAATTCTTTTCATTTCATTTAAGTCAAGAGCTGCCCTCTGCTATCACTACCCCACATACAAAAAGGTATACAGGGTATTAGAAAAGCTCATTGCTGCGTTTGCCAACGTCACGCGTCATGCTGACAATTTTTTATTGGCATTAAAAACCATTAAAAATGTCAGAGGTTTGAGGTTGAAGTTTTTGGGGTCGCAATTGTGTGTTGGGTTGAGTTGTTGTGTTCGTTCGTTGGGTCATTGCAGCCGCAGGGCTTGGCACTGTGGTAAGTGTGGCCAGAGGGGAAGGGGCAGGGAGAGAGGGTGTGGTGTATGGGCTCTGCAGTGTTGCTATGCGCGCGATTTATGGCAATAAAATTACAAAACGCATACAGTCGCCTGTCGGCAGTCAGCCGGCGCCAGTTGCCCTCTACCCTTCCCTTTCCTTACTTCTGCTGCTCCTTCTACTCCTGTTGTTGCTAGTTTTAGGTTTGTTGCGTTGCGCTTGCAACGCGCTTATTGATTTTAGTCCCGCTGCCCGGCTGCGGTTTTGGCGCCTGCAGTTTGCCGCGTTGCCGCGAGACGTGACCGCAGCAACAGCAGCCACGGCAGCAGCTGCTCGTGACTATTATTGTTGTTATTATGATTATCTATTGCAATTATTATCTAATGTAATTAAATTATGCATTCATTTAGTGAGTGAATTATGCACAGCCCCCCCTCCCCACTCCCCCTCTCACTTACCTTCCTCACTGTTGCCATCGAAATCCCACAACTCATCGGCATCGAAATGTGCATCGCCGCCACGTCCCACGGCGGGGTAGAAGGCGTGTGCCAGCACCTGACCAGGTCCATCGAATTTATAGCCATCTCCATGATCGCGACTAGAAGGAGGAAGAAGAAGGAGAAGCAGTTAAGTGAAGTGTTTCATAATCAGTTCAATGGCAGCGAAATAACGAGCTATGTACGCTGCATATACCCGATATACGCTTTCGCATGTGAACAGGCTTATCTAGGGGGTAAATAAAGCCAAACATGCTGCCAGCATAAACTCTTTGATTTAAAAATGCCACACCCACACCTACACCCCCATCCAACAGCTTCGTCGTCATCATCATCATCCACATTGGTTTCATGGTTTAATACTTGGCTTATTTATCGTTGCCTGCTTTTAAGTGCAATTTTATGTGTTTGCCCATGGTGCACAAGGTTTATGGCACTACACAACGATTTTTCTTTTATGACTTAGCACCCCTCCCCCCTCCATCCTATCCTCCTCCCTCTTTGCTGTCGCACTCCCTGTATACGCACCGTGCAAAGAGAACCTGTATATCCGCCTGATCGCTGTACACCTCGCGAAATGTCAACTTGGAATTGTTCTCCCACACGCGCAGTGCACGGGCCACCAACGTTCGCACCTTGCCCGCATCCGTCATGGATTGATTGACCAAGCTGAAAGTAGAGCACAAGAAGGAAAATTGGCATTAGTATGAGAATGCAGAAGGTAGTTGGGTTTGACTAAGTTAAGGAAGTATAATTATATATAATGGTTATACATTCCACTGTTTTTATTTTAGATTATCTTATAATTAGAGTGTATGGTTTTGAATAAGTCTTTGGCAACATAAATATTATACGTTTTACTATTGTTATTTGAGGTTATATTAGGTTATGTTGCATTGAGTACGACCTATAGTAAAAAAACGTTTTATTGATTTTTCAGGTTATATTATAATTAAAGTATATTATTTTGAGTTCTATTCTAATTATTTTACATTATCTTCAATTATTTTACAGTATATTTTCTGGTATACTTTAGATAAAGTATATTTATTTATTTATTTATTTTTATATATCATAGTACATAGGATACCATATACATATAGTATTTTATAAATTTCAGGCAGAGAAGAGACACTCTAATCATGTATGCTTTATAACGAGATTCTCTTTTCAAATTATATCTTAACTTAAATACATTGAGTTTTATCTAAGAATAATATTATTTTTAATATATAAATCATCATTTATCCCTTATCTCTTTTCTATAGTAACATATTCTTCTCTGTATCTGTATTATATTATGGTTTATCTCTATTTAAATTCTATAAAGCAAAAGACCTAAACCATTTGTTCTAAATTTTCAATCCACAGCTCACAGCTTGCATTTCTTCAAATAAATCTTTCTTATAGTATTTCTTGGAATTAATTTCTTATATCATTTGCCAATACCTGGCAAACCTAGTTAATCATGCAATATCAATAGTAATATACGTTATTTAATTTTCCATACATCATAATAAATTCTTTTCCAAGAAAAAGTTTGCACATATTTTCTAAAAAATGTGCCATACGGGTTTTCTTTAAATAGAATTCAAGTGGAAGTTTCTACTTCAAAGCGCATACCTAGCCAAGAATCTTTTCTTAGAGCAACAGCCACACACACACACTATACACTCCTACACACACACACAGATAGACGTACACATAGACAACTAAATACAGTAAATAGTGGGCAGACTTTGCACATTGTTCGCTGACATTTTGGCCTACAACTTTGTCTCGACGTGGTCATGTTGCAAAAGATACAAACCGCTAATATGAGGGTACTCACACACACACACACACACACATTTAACTTTCACTTTGTGATGCAAAAATATCTTTTGTTTGCCGCATAAACAAGTTGCAAGAGACAGAGTGAGTGATGGAGAGGGGGCTGTGAGAGAGGGAGGAAGGTAGAGCGCACTGTCACTTAGTTTACTATTTTTGGAAATTTTGTGCCAAAGTTGACTACAATTTTACCGTAGCAAAGCAAGCGGCACCAGTATCAGAGTGTGCCCAGCTTCAGCAGCAACCCCCGCTTCACCCCCCATACCCAGTACCTTCTACAGTATGCCCCTGCTTCTACAGTACCTTGCCTAGCCCAGCGCAACTCTTCACTTACGACTTTTACTCGATTTCCGCTTGGACAGAAGTTTTTGAATCCCCGCCCAGCTCCGACCGTTTGCCATTACCTGTTGGCAAGGGCAGAGAAGGTCAGGGAGGAGGGGCAGTGCAGAGACAGTGTGCCCAGGTAGGGTCAGCTTTGCTCTACGGCTTGTGCCCGTTTCTGGCCGTGGCTCTGTTTCAACATTTTATGCAAATTAGTTATGTTTCTTTTATGCCATTGTAGCTGGGACCACGTCTGTTGCCTTTTAACTAAAGCAAAAAGTTTTGTCCGCCTCTCTAGCTGTGCAAACAATCCCCCCCCCCCCCCTCCTGCTCCCTCTGCACCCTGCCTTGCCTGCCTCGCTGTGTGTGGCTTGTCTAAAATCCCCAGGCCTTTGCAGCTGCTGCTGCTGTCCTCTTTCTTAATTTCACATTTATTTTTTCTACTCTCTCTCCTCTCTCACCTCTTTTCTCCACTCTCCTCTGCCAGCTCACCATTTTTTTCTATTTTCTTTCTCCTGCTGTAGCCTGTAGTTTCTGGCTTGTAGTTTCTCATTTGCGGCCGGCTTACATTGCGTATGCGTGTTTTGTCAATACGCACTGAACCATTTAAGCACTTGCGGCGCCACCCACATCTGATCTTTCTTTCATTCATTCGAGCCTTTGTTATTCCAGTTTAGTTTTCCAATCAAATGGAACATTGACTGCTGACACGTCGCCAAGTCAAAGAGTCTACTGGCTGAGCCGGCAATCTCTCTCTCTCTATATCCTCATCTCTATCCACATCTCCCTCTGTTCTGCATCTGACTGCAACATCATTAGCCACACGTACGAATGATGGTGACTTGACCCCAAGTCGGACTTGGTAGTGTCTGTCTGTCTGCCTGCCGTGCTGTCTCTGTCTGCTGCGCCTCTGCCTGTACCTCTGCCTGTGCCTCTTCCTGTGCCTCTGCCTTGTGCCTCTGCCTGTCCATGTCCATGTTCGTGCTCGTGTCCTGTCTACAGTTCATTTCCATCTACAACGACTTACGGCTGTGATTCCGTCGCTTTGGCCCCAAAACGTGCTCAATTGCAACGCCATTTGTTTGCTCAGTTGTTGATCCGTTTGTCCCGGCCGTAGGAATGGCTCAAGCTCTTTCTCCTGCTCCCCCCTACCCCCTACTTCTCCTAGTTTTAGCTGCTGTTGCTGCGGCGGCTCGTTTGCTATTTACTCAGCGCTTGTTGTTGCCCCCCTTGCAATGGCAAATTAACTGCACCACTACCTCAGCGACGTACTCCATGGCTGACCCTGCCCCTGCTCCTGCTCCTTACTGTCTCTGCCCCTGCTCCTGCTTCTACTGCACCTCACCTTGCTGACGAGTCCCTTTTGTCGTGCTAATTTTGTTGCCACTGCGCCAGGATTTAAATGCAAACCATTGCACTGTGTCCTGTCACGTAGCCATTTGCAGCTGCAGCAGCAGCTGCCGCTGCACCAACTGTGGCCACTGTGCTGTGAGCTGCAGCTGTCTCGCTCTCTCTATGGTTTGACCTCTGTTTGTCTTTGCCATGTCACTTTGTGTGCCGAGCATTTAAATTATTATGAACCCGCCTCGCTAACTGCCTGAGCACAGTTCCTACTGCTTCTTCTTCTCCCTCTACCTTCTCCATCTTCTCCTCCCTCTACCTTCTCTGCTGTTGGCAAACGTGTATTTTGGCCAATTTGTTGCCTTACACGTAAAACAAACTGAACAATTAGCCAAATGGCAACGCGAAGCACGTGAACTAAAGAACAAACTCGACATGAAGTGCTGACTAAGGTTTTGTTAAAGCAACGCAGCTTTAAACTTGTGCAATTTCTTATCAAATCGATCAAGAGATTCCCAGAACTACCCCTCATAATCCATATGTGTGTCCACATACAATCCCAGCAACAGTTCCAGTTCAATTCGATGGGATTCAGGCTGCATTAAGGACTTTGCCAACTCATTGAATGTCTGATAAGTTTCGATTCTTCTTGGAAGCGACTTTTAAGAAGTGGTCATGCGATATATTCGAAAACTCTTAATAAAAATTATATAATTTACACACACACACACCCAGTGGCACACACACACATGTGTATTTATAGTGCCGTCAGAAAGTTTTTCGCTAGCAAAGACGAAAAATTGCTGTTTTCCAAGGCAACATTAAGTTTTTTTCTATTTATACCCTTCGACTATTGTGAGGGGTATATTAACTGTCTTCAAATGTATGTAACAGACAGAAGAAGGCGTGGCAGACACAACAAAGTGTGTATGTTATTGTTAAGCATCATTATACGAGTCGATAAGGCCAGGTTTGTCTATTTGTGCATCTGCCTGTCTGTATGAACGTTGAGATCTCAGCTATTATAAAAGCTAGTTACACCAAATTTGGCATGAAGATATCTGTATACCATATGCAAATAAACTCTAGTTCAAATATTAGATGCCACGCCCACTGCCCACGCAAATCTATAATTTAATTTTTCAACTCGATTTGTAAGCGAAGCATAAAAGATATAACTTTTTGACCTTGACATATACTTAGCCTATTAAAATATTTAGCTCTTATCTAAATTTGTATTCAATCTGCGCATAAACACAGAAGTTATGCAAGTCAGCTTAGTGCCATTAGTTCTGAATAGCGCGCTGGGCGTAGGGTATCTTACTGTCGTTCTCATTTTCCACTTGATTTTATTCCTGTTTTTTTACACACCTCCTCCGCTCTCCCCCTTCCTCCTTTCTTCGACTTGCTGCAGGGATTTATCCGCAGCCGTTGTTACCGAGCCGGATTCGACGTTTTTAATTTGTGCGAAATTAAGCAAAAAATAAACTCATTTTGTTAGTTCGCTACGCTCATGGGCAAACATTGCCCAAACTTTTTCGATAGCTGTCTCTACAACAACAACAACAATAACAATAGAAGCAGCAGCAAAACCGAAACCCAAAAAACCCAAGACTGAACGAGAATAAAGTGCAGCAGCGGCATGAGAAAAAAAGAAGTAGCGCCTGGCGAAACTTTCTACAGGAAGTTTATAGGAAAAATCCAAGCGAAAATTGTGCACGAAATTGTCTCCGCTTCGCGACGCAACGTGGAAGGGAGAGAGAGGAGGGGGAGGAGGGTAAGAGAGTGAGAGAAATCTATGCGAGAATCGAGAAAAATTGCAAAATGCGCCACCGCCAACGCAGCGTTGTCTTGCCGCTTTGCAGTCGACAGCGCGTCGGCGGCCAGCGGCATTTCTATTACGCCATCTTGTCAGCTGCCTGCATACCCTCTAAGGTTTGACTGCAGCAAGGGTAATTATGTGTCTCACTTAGTTTGACTTTGGTAGTGGGTTAAGGTTGATCTGTATTGCTTACTCTCTTTCTCTGCATCTGTCTTTATATTTCCTTCTACTGATATTTCTTTCTCTAACTCGATCATCTCTATTTTACTACTTGTATCTTTTCTGCCTTCGGTATTAGTTTGTTTTCATTCTTTTGCTCTCTCTCTCTGTCTTTCTTGCTCTCAGTCTCTATTAGAGTCGAGTTTGCACAAAAAAATCTTGAATATCGCACTTCAAAAGCAGTTTAACTTTCTTTGACGAATTCATTAAGGATCTCTCTCTCGCTCTGTCTCTTTTTTCCTATTAAATTGTTGATAGAGATAGATACATAACAATATATACCTATTATATATTACTAAAAATTATATTACTATATATATACACATATAAACAATATATATGGTAAATCTCTGCCTACTAAAAGACAACTTTTCCCTTTCGCTCTCATTCCATGCCTGTCTAAGCAGTATCTGTTAGTCGTAGCCATTACCCAGACCCCTTTGCCGTTTTCTTTGGCTTTTTTTTGGCTAGCTAGCCGACTGGTTGGGTGGCTGCTTGGCTTCTTCCTGTCTGAAGACGGGAAAACATGCAAAAGCTGCCAACGGTGATTTAGTTGTTAGCCTTCGGGCAAACATTTCATGGCTCGATGTGCTCAATTCAATCAATTGCCAACGAGGGGCGAACAAATCGTTGCCAGACAGTCGACAGCAGACACACACACCTTTCAGCTTGAACTACCTGCAATTTTAATCAAAATACTCTGCTAGTGTGTGCCAGTGTGTGTGTATGTGTGTGTGTGAGGATACTTTGTGACATGAATGAGATAGGCTGTCAGAGATTGGCGTAATGTTGACATCTTGGCAACCGAAGAGTGCCAGTGCACGCCTTTTGATTTTTCAGCTATGCCCCAAAAGGGTCAAAGTTCAGTTGATGGAAAGAGATAGGCGTGGAGTGAAAGATAGAGAGAGAGAGAGGGAGATGCAGGACGAGATTGCTGAATGATATTGCAGGTTTAACATGCTCGTTAAAGAGATTGAAATGTGCTGCGTACATTTGGAGTAATTAAGTTGGAGGGAAAAGGTTAAAGGTTACTCTGCATATATCACCGACGAAGCTTACTCATCTTTATAATAGAATGCAATTTTTTAAGCCCCCTACACAAATTAATTCGTATAAATTGCTTGACATTTTCTCACAACAAATAAAAAACTATATAATTCCCGGCAATTAATGCCTTAGTCCCCCCCTAAGTCCCGGTTACCGTAGCCCCTTTAACTACAATTTATCGCCCAGCCCAAGGCCAGCTGGGTTGGCCTTTATAGAACTCCTGCTGTCCCGCTGTCCGGCTCTACTGCTATAAGGATAATTACGCTTGAGCTGCCAGGTGGGCACATTAAATATTAAGCAGGAGGTGAGGCAGGCAGGGGCAGGAGGTGAAAGAACAACAGCAGGAAAAAGGGTAAGGCTAAAGTCAATAAAATGGTATAAAAAAATATACCAGCACACACACACACACAGAGAGAGAGAGACACACACACACAGTGGCGCTGTAAGCCACGGACTAAGTCTACAAATAATAGGCCAGGGCTTTTGTTGTGTGTGTTTCCCCGAAAGCCCAAAGCCGAAAACCGCAAAAACCCCAACGCAAACGCAAACACACACACGCGCGCACACACACACAGGCACACACACAAGTGAATTGTGCTGCTGTCTCATGGTAAATTTAATTAATAAATAATCACAATGTTGCCACAAGAGTAATAACCAAAACCAGCAGCAGCAACAACGACAAAAAATAATGTATAGAAATGAAAATTGTCATTAGTGCGAGACAGCCGAAAATTGACAGACACGCACACACACACACACGTATACACAGATATATGTAGGTACATGTGTGTGTATTGATGGTGCTGAAAAATTACCAAGCAGCTGGCGACGCGTCTCAAGTGTTTAAAATTGCAAATGTTATTTTCACATGCCTCGCATAGCTACCCCGAAAAGGTAAACATTGCCGCAAGACTCCCTCTTCCTCTCTCTGTCCCTCTCTCTCTTTCTCGCTCCGCCTAGAAGTATGCCACAGTCACAGCCAGAGCAACTTGAGTGCTTGCCCCAAGGGCCACACACACACACACGCAACATGAGGGCGTAGCAAATTCAACTTGGGCCCGATATTGCCCGGGATGTGCTTATAAATTTATTACCAAAAATGATTTTTGCCATTAAGCATTATTAAATTGGCATTTCAAAATTTTATTATGCACACGCAGCTTGACTCTTGTCCCCAGGCCTTTCCACGACTTCGTCTCCGTCTTCCCCTTCCCCACCAGGCCACAGGTTGAGATTGGGCTCGATATGCATGCGAGATGAAGCTGGCGAAGCAACGCTACTTAGGATAGAGTATCTGCTGGCGTATAAATCATGCATTTCTATGAGGGTAGACTACGATTAGAGAGGCCGGCATTTGATTGACTTGAATTGATATTTTGTATTTACTCATGACTAAATTATGATCGAAGATAGAATTTGGCTTACATTACCAAACATAAGAAATATATAAATAATAAATATTATTGTTTAGCGTTTATTTATATCACTCGCAGTGGGATTTCTTATATAATCTAATTCAATTTGATCTCTTTTAGTTATTAACAGCCTTGTTTACTCAATATCGATTTAATTGTTATCGGCTTACCGCCACTTTTGATCAAGTGTTGCCTAAGCTCAAATAATAAATTGAAATATTAGCAAAGGGTGGCCATACCCTACAAAGTATAATAGTTAAAATTGTTATATATAGTATTTTATTTTATTAATTATAAATACACTGCATTAACACACATTGTATTACAATTTTATTTATTATATATTTAAATACATTTGTTTCCTATCACTTGTGTATGCACTTATTAAGCATCTTCACTGCACAACACACTAAAACTTTTCACAATTTAGTTGCCAAAGTTCACTGGGCAAAAGTTTGCTGTGAAAATTCACTTTAATTTCGGACTAATTCGCTTTGCTTCAGCAAACTTAATCCAATTAACCATGATGCACATTCTGTGGATATTCTATCCTGCTATCGCTCACTCAAGGAGGTTGTGATGGATACCGAATCGAAATAACATCACACCCAGGTTGAGTGAGTCAAAGCAAGACAAAATTTTCTTCGGTTTCTCCTCTCTTCGTGTCTTCTACTCTTCTTTTCTTTTTTGTCGACACTTTGCAGCACTTTTTGGTAACTTTAAAAACACTTCATTTGCATAGAGTTGCTGCAAGTTCTTCCAGTTGCTTCTCCCTCTCGCACTTGCACTGACTTTGCCTAATCCCGTCTGCATCTTCAACTTTCTCTCGATTCTCATTCTTAGTCTGTTTGCCGTTAGCTCTGTCCCCCGGCGGAGTTCGGGTCACAAGTTACGCGTGACTTTTTGGCAAACAAATTGCATGTTTTATACATTTTGATTTGTAACTCTTGGCACTTGGCAGTGCCACGCCCCCTTGCACACGCCCTTGCCCATGTCCCTTGACTTCACTGGGCGTCTTAATTGAGTGGCAGGTGCATGTTTTATTTATGAGCAGAGAGAGTAATAAAAAAAGGGGACGCTTAAATTAAAAATCCTCACTAATTTGACACTTGATTGAATTTAAATTTTTAAATGCTTCTGTAGTAGTTGGGCACGTTCTACTCGGGGAATATCTCGATTCTGACAGGGATTGAGTGAGCCATAAAAGTGAATTCAGTTTGTAAATTATGGAGATTGAGTTAAGTTTGGACATAGGTTTAAAGGTAATAAATATACTCTTCAAATATGCTATATCTTATAAAAAGCAGACTGTATACTATAGAAAAGGTAAACCTAGGAACTTTTCTTCTCTCTCTAAAGGGACACTCTAAAGGAGGTTAGACACTCTTAAGTAGTTTCTATAGCACATTAAAAGTTGTAACAATATATAGACACTCTTGAATTGTAACTATGGCATATTGTATGCTTTATTCCAAGATCTGGCTGCACTTCTTTAGCTTTAATGGTTGTTCCCCTCTTGGATTCAGGTTTGATTTATTATTGAAATGCATTTCCGCACGGATATCGCAATAGTCAAGTCGATTTGCAAGTGTTAACAATGCGACAAATGTGAGTGTACATACAAATACAAATACATACACAAACACATACATACACGCATACATACACACATATACACGTGATTATATAGCTCTATAGTAAATCCATGGCAGCGAATACAATGAGTATAAGCAATAAATCATAAAATAAATCGCTTACATTCATCGTTGTCAGTTTGCTGCACAATGCTGCCACTTCCCCTGCCCCGTCTCCAGGCCCCTTGCGACACTGCTCCTTTGCCATTGCTGCTTACCTTCCCCTGCCACGTTACCTCTCTGTCCCCACCCCCCTTCGCTACTAACTAGAATACATGCCACGTCTAACAAGCTGTCACAAAAACTCACAAAGGCCGGGCATGGTTAGTTTGCCGGAATAGAGAAGGGGATGCAAAGAGAGATGGTAGATGGTGGGGGGAAGTGGGGGACAGGGTAACTAGAAATCTATACAAAACCATTTGACAAGCAAAGACGCAACGCTGCCCCCGCACCATGCCGCACCGCACCGCACCGCAACGTGTGGCAAAGTAAGCAGTCAAGCCTGGGCGCCAAATGATGCGCACCGTTCAACGTTATCTAAACTGCAGACGACATTGCCGGGAAACCGGAGAAAGAGAGGCGCAGGAACCCAGAGGCAGAACGCAGGACGCAGAACGGGAGACGTTCGTCGTCGATGTCGTCAGGGCTAAGGAGCATCAAAAGGAAGCGAAGGCAGGTGAAAAGAAGACGAGCTGAAGCGCTGAGGATGGCGGAGTGCGGGCAGTGCTGGCGGTTTCTGCCGCTGTGTCACATGCTTTTCAATCAAATTCAAATTTACTCAGCACACACACACACGCGCACACATATGCACCCACACACACACACACACACACACAACAACACACACAAAAAGAGCGAGGCATAACAAATTCAACTGTAAAAATTTAACACATTGCGGCGCCACGTGGCCAACTGACTGAGGTTGAGCGAGAGACAGAGACAGGGAGAAGGGCAGAGAGGTGGGAGAGAGTAGGAAAAAAGAGGGTAGAGAGAGGGCAAAGATAAGGGGAGGGAGGGGAGAGAGATGTGCAGATTGTTGGGGCAGAGCATTAAAAAATCTAAAAAAAAATAACTGTAGCATACAAATGTGCGCACAGTGAACACATTTCATGGAGTGAGCGTGCACGTGTGTGTGCGGGTGAGCCAAGTGAACCAGGCTAATGCATATTTAATATTTATACGATCCAGCATAGGCAGACAATTGCTTAATTCGCATCGCATGCATACGGAATGCCCCAATGATTATAAAGTCAACAATAATTGTTATGCCATTTACACAAATGTTTGAAATTCATGCATAAATTCTTGATCCCAATCACGTGGCTGTATCTTTGTCTCTGTGTGTGTGTGTGTGGCTGGGGGCGCAAATGCGCAATCTATAGTTGGCAATGAGGGAGAGGGGATGAGAGAAAGAGAGAGGGAGACAAAGTTGGCACACTTTGAAAATTAATAAAATTTCCAAAGTTATTTCTAAAGTTTTGCCAGCATGGGAATGTAGACAACAAATTAATAGGGGTATGTTGCAGCCAGATAAGCACACACATGAGCACACACATGAGAATGCTGAGGATGCTCTGTTAAGAACTATCGCAAATAGTTTTTTGAATAACTGCCTTGTTTATTAAGCAATCGTACTTAAATTTGCTGCATAGTTGCATATTATCAACAGCTAGTCGTGTATCAGATCTTAGCTCTAAAACTGCTTTTGGACAGCGGCAAAAACAGATTAATGCAAGTAGTAGGCGTGGCAACTACAATTTGAAAGGAACTTCAATTGAGTATTCTACAAAGCAATCTACTTGTCAAATTTCATGTCTGCAGCTGCTGTCATAGCAGAGATCTCTGCGAAACAAACAAGCCGAGCTATATAAATTTGTTTTTAAATGCAGTTCAGGCATATTTATGACCTTGGCTAGTTGTTCTATTACTTTCTAAACATCCACATTATATCAAATAAAAGGTCTCTCAAAATTAGATTATACATTTTGCTTATGACACAGAGACAACATAAATATTAGTACAACTTTTGTTTACACAGTTATTTATCTTGCACTCTAGCTGAATTTTTGTCAACTTTTTTCAGTTTTCATTTCGGAACTTTTCTCTGGTTTCATTTTGAACGAGCATCAGCTTAACTAAGCTCCAAGCTTAGATTGTGTTTTCAAAAATCATTTAAACATTTGCGTTGCAACACACAAAAGTTAGTTGTGCATCAGATTGTTGCATGAGCTGAGTTTCGTGGTCAGTGTACTGAGCTTAGCTATAGTTGGACACACACACACACAGACAGACACACAGACACATACATGACACACACACACAGTGACAGAACTGTGCCCCGAAAAGCGTTTTGTTGCCTCGTTTGTTTTGACATTTTTAAGCGCACTTTGTCGGCTTTGACGGATCAAAAAAAAACGTTGAAGTGGGATAGAAAGAGGGGAGTGGGGGAGGGAGGTAGGAGGTTACTAAGGCAATCTGTAGTTTGTGTGCTGGCATTTTGCATGTGACTCGACTCATTGAGCGCCTGTTTTGCGGTGTTTAATCTACTTTTCTCATGTGCTAACTTCCTGTCTCTCATGTCTGTCTCCCTGCCTCTCGCTTCCTTTCACTCTCTCTCTCTCTGCCTGTGCACCGGTGTGTGTGTGTATGTGTATGTGTGTGTGGGAGTGTGTGTTGTACATGTGTGTTTATCCCGATTTTGTGTTAGCTCACTGCTTTCCCTCTTCCCACCTCTTCCTCCCCACGAGTGTAAAAAAAGCTTAAGTTGCGTTTCACTGACTTTGAATTTTTTATGCGCCATGTCGACCCTTTTGGCTCCCTACTCTCTGCTATTTGTTGTTGTTGTTGCCTCTGTTGTTGCCCCTTTTGCTGCTCTTGTTGTTGTTCTTGTACGCAGGGTTTACCCCATGCAGTTGGCCCCGGTAGCTAAGCTGCTTTTTGCGCTGCTTTTCTGGTTAACTGCATCCCGAAACTCAGCAGTAGCTACTGTTGTCAGCTCCCTCACTCCCCCCTCGGCTCTGTCGTGTGTTTGTTTGCTTAAATTGAATTGCACATTTGAGCGCATTCAACCTAAACCTAAATGCAAATCGGATAATGGAGGTTACCTTTGTCAGGCGACACCAGCAGCAGCAGAAGCAAAAGCTCTTGCACTAAATTGTTTGGCATTACACAGAGAAAAAGAATAAGATAGACAAGGAGAGGGAGGGAACGTGCCCCCTGGCTTGCAGCGTCCTGCTGCCATTTGAATATTTTGCTATCATAACAACTGCAGCTGCCGCTGCTACTGTGCTGCTGGCCGGGGCCATAACGCTGGGTATTATCAAATCGTTTTGCATAGCTGAAAGAAGAGAGAGAGAGCGAGAGACAACTCAAGCGTTTGGCCTCAAGGTAAAGTCAAAGGCAAATGTATATGCGGGCAGCAGAGAGAGGGAAGTGGGGACAGTGTGGGGCAAAGCGGAAAAGAAAATGTGAAAGAGAGAAAAAGAAATAAAGACATATTGTAAACATTAAACAGCTATCAGCAGGATACGTTCGACTTTATTGATTTCATCTCTCTCTCTCGCTCTCTCTCTCTCTATCTCACTGTCTAATGGCGCCATTGTTGACACTGTGTGTGTGTTGCTGTTTGTGTGTGGCCCCAGGATGTGAACTGGTGTCAAAAAGAAGTACGTACTTTGATTTTATAACCAAACGAGCGTCTTAGCTTACTGCGACTTACCTGCAAAGATAGAGATAGAGAGAGAGAGAGAGAGAGAAATGGCATGAGAAAATAAAGAAATTGAAATTTTAGTCAATCTATATAGTCCCCCTGCCCTGCTCCTATATTTACATTTGCTATATATACCACATCTCTATATATCGTATATATATTTGTATTTATTTAGCTGGGAAGCTCAGCTCGGTTGCTGTGACAACTACTTTGCTTAGTTAGTTCTGTGTGGGTGTGGCCCGTTATTGGTTTACCATTTTACCGTTACGCTCTTGCTGTTTATACTGCCCGCACCCACATGCATATATATCGTATATACCCCAAACTTCTTCTATGTGTATCGATTGCTGACGTCCGACGGGGCAAACAAAACAATTTGTCAAGCAAATGTGCCAAAAACTTGACGCAAAGATGGAAAGTTATAGCAGGAGAGAGAGAGGGAAAGAGGGAGAGAGGGGGAAGAGAGATAGAGAGAGAGTAAGCGAGGTAGCTAGCTAACGGTACAGTTGTGCACACAATGACGTAAGCACTTACGTTAAGTTGTCAACCCCTTTCACGGGAGGTGGAACTGGGGATTCTGTCACAAAGTGTTGCATTTCTTTTTTTGAAATTTACGCGTTTGCTTACGTTGCGCAAGCGATTGACGTAGTTTGGACAGCCTAAATTTATCTAGTAGGAGTTATCGATTAGTTATGAAACTCGATAAACGTACTAACGACATGACGTATGAACTAAACATATGTGCGTACGTCACTGCAGACTTTTGCTATACATGTGACGTTAGTAGAATAGTCAAAAACTATATCGAGCATATGTTATCGATTACTTAAGGCAACTCGATAAACGTGCAATGATCATGAGGATAGAAGTAAACGTTTCCTACGTTTTGGAAGCATTTGTCGTAGGTAGAGTAGTCGAAATATATCGAGATTAAGTTATCGATAACTTAGAAAACTCGATTATAGTGCTAAGATTATGATAATAGAGGTATACGTAGCCTACGTTATGCATGAATTTGATATACATAGGTCAGGTAGTTAAAATTAATCGAACAAAAGTTATCGATTACTGCTGAAAGTCAATAAACTTGCTTACTTGCTTGCGTCACTGAATATGCATATAACACTGCGTAATTGTTTGACGTAGGTAGTTTAGTTTAAATTTATCAATCAGAAGTTATCGATAACATATAAAACTCTTGCTTACGTCATGACGTTGGAAGTAAACGTAGCAACTGCGTCACTTCGCACAATTGTAATGTATTTCAACACCTTTCTATACATCTTTAATTGCAAATACATTCGAAATACAATTAGCTGTAATTATTACTAAATCAATCCTTGCGTTACGTAAGCAAAACTATTTTTATATCGCCAGAGCTTAATGAGTTTTCGCATCATGTTCTATGTCAGTGTTGCCAACGCAACGCATCGTTAGTTAATTACTAATAATTTAGTTGCGGGGGTGGATATAAAATAACGTTTGCTGTATTCTGTTACGTCATTTGCAGCGCGTAACTGCCCAGGAGGGAGGCAGGGGGGGGGGCGGTTAGAGGGAGCTGAAGGCAGGCAATAACTAACTGTGGAATTATTAGCTTTGCTATAAGTTGTACATTAAACTAAGTTCTTTCTCTCCCTACCTCTTCTTCACTCTATTTTTCCCTCCTCTCTTCTTCCCTCTCCTTCTCTTTCCTTCTTTCTTTTTGTGACATTTGTAATCGAACTTGGGGCGACAAAAATATTGTTCGATGAGTAATTTGCGTTTAATAGCGCGCACAGACGGCGCTCAAGAGATGTGACAATATGTCCACAACGTAGCCATAAAACCCAAGTGTGTGTGTGTGTGTGCGAGTCTCCATTTGCGCTCTTGCCCCATCAACTTAATGATGCATAATGATATGAGCCACAAGACGCGGCCCATTACCCACACAAAAATAAACACACACAGCAAATAGAGAAAAGTTTCTAAGGGGCAGGAACAGAGGGAGAAGGGGAAGGAGTAGGGGGTAGGGGCAGTACAACTGCTTAGCCTGCACAGACTGCAAAGGAACTTATGCTTTTATTGCCTTCATAACATTGACATTTTCTATTTGCAACAATTCATTCCATCTCCTTCTTTGGTATATACGGCAAATACTGCATACTTTCCAGCATAGGTACCTGTACCTATGCCCCCTATGCGCTGTCTCATAATTAAATTGCATATGGTATGTGGAGAGCACCCCCTTGGCTGTCTTGCTGTCCTGCTGTTCTGTGTTGATTTGTTGAGTGGCTTTTCAAGTGCAGCCAATCTATGCTGTGCGTGTGTGTGCGTGTGTGTGTGTGTGTATTTGTCATGTACACACTTAATGCTGAAAGAGTGTCACCAACAATATCATCGCCCCCTGTTTGTCTGTCCACCCTGCCTGCCTCTGTCTCTGTGTGCGATCCTTTGCTCAGGTATTTGTTTAGTGCAGGTGACATTTAAATTAAGCTGCCATCGTTGCCAACGCTAAAAGTGCTTTCATGTTGAACCACCCTACCCCTACCCCTTCCCCCTACACCCATGCCTGTCCTGCACTTTGCCATATGCCATAGATAGAGAGGCAGAGGCAGAAGGAGAGAGAGGGGCAGAGAGCAAGCGAGCTCGTTAAATCCAATAAACGTTTGCACTTTTTATTTATATCTGCTCACATATGCAGCTGTCTATGTGTGTCTCTGTGTGTGTGTGTGATTGTTAGCGCAATTGTTCTTTGCTTGATTAAATTTCTTTGTTGTTGGTTTTTTTTGTCTCTCTCTCTCATTCTTTTTCATTTTCATTTGCCAACAATTAAACTAGCCAATTAAACTTTAGCCCGGACGCAAAACAACAGTTCGCCCATTGCTGCTGTTCCCTCTTTGCTCTTCCCTTCTCCCCTTTCTCCCTCACCTCCGCTGCCTGTGCTGCCTTTAGCGGTTCCTCCAACTGCCAAAGTGTTAATACACAAATACCCAAATGTGTAGTTAACACGAGTTCGTTTTGTTTGCCCAGACGCGCTATCAAGCACTTCTTCTCCTCCTCCTTCAACTTCTCCATTGCCCCTTCCGCACTCCTGCTCGCAGAGCCCGCAGCGACATGGCCCATTTTATATGATGGTGTGTTTGTTTGTTTTTTTTTTTCGACTTTTGGCAATTTATGCGCACGGGGAATTTTCTTGCCGTGCATTTCGACTTCGTTGCCCATTTCATTCTCTCTCACTTTCCCTCTCTCCCTCTCCCTAACTTCCTCTGTCTATGGCAACCATTGGAGTTGCAAGGCAATCGACAAAATCAAAACTAATTTTCCTTCTAGTCACGACATTAGGCAGAGCCAATGGGCAATGGCAATAAGGGAAGCAAAAAAGCAATAAATAAATAAATAATGAATAAATAAATAACTGACTGCACTGGCAGAGGGGACAAGCAAAATAAATCAATGTGCAATTGACGTAATTTGTCGAGGTGAGAAAGGCAACGATTCAAATGGAATAGATAGATAGAGTATACGGCTCGTATTACGGCTGTACCGCGAAAAGGCTAATGCAGGCTTAAAGTCAATAAATAAATTAAAATTGTAGCATACTTTTGCGCTGCACGAAAGTATGCTTTAAAATTATTTGAATTTGAGCTGTGCCTAGAGGCAACTAACAATAGTCAGTGTTGCCAGCATTATTTTTTTTTTATATTTTATTCTTTTTATTAAGTTATACGGGGAAAATCCAGTATCCCCTTTGTGTCCTTTTTATCTATTAGTTCAGCCCATTTGGGCGCGCCGGCTAACTATAGATAGCGTTATCAACATATTTAAAACTAATTATAAAATAATAATAATACATATAACCTATTAACCTACAAACCTAATAACAATAAAAGATAACAAAACAATTAACAATTAAATTAAAACAATGAGTACATCAGCGTCTGAGAATAAGATCCCTCGGTTTGCGTCTTTTAAGCCTCCTTGCTGGACGTGTTCTGTAGAGTACGTTTGCCAACCGATTTGTATGATGCCTCAGCCTATCATGGTAACGACTCGAATGCTGATTGATTTCAGCAAGGACCGTTGTGAGTTTCAGATCCCTGTGACAGCATTATTGAGCAAACAAAAGCCAAATGATATAAAAAAGGCTAAAAAAATAGCTACAAAATGATTAACGTATGTTCTGTATACAGTGTAGACAGCATTTACTGCTAGATTTGATGGGAAAGATTGGCCTTCTTTGGCTGGCAACACTAACTAATAATGCAAATTGAATAATCATTGGAAAATTCCAAATTTCAATATGTGAAACAAATAAATCGCATTGCAATTGCCAATTCAATTTATCAATTAAATATTTATTGAAGCTGAGTTTCGATTGCATAAGCCTGCAATATGTACAGCGCCTGGCAATCAAATGTGAAAAGACAGCTCACCTGATTTTACAGAATTCTTTGCTGCCTCGGTATTTCCTTTTTCTTAGAAAACTATGTCAATTGCTGCGCTGCTTCTACACCCAAGCAGCCCTCCCTCTTTCCCTCTCCTTTTCTCTTTATATTTCATTGATTTCTTCGTTTCCTTTCCCCCTGTCTAATATCTAATGCCTTTGCCTGTCACTTCCATAGATGTATTTCAGCTGTCCGGCTGCCAAAGTCTCTCTTATAAATCACAACGAAATCAAATTACTCTTTCATCTGCGGTGTTGGCAAATAAATCGTTTTGCCATATTACGTATACGCTGCAAAGGTATAAATTCATTGATTATTTATTTATGGCACGTAAAAAAAGGTGCTCGACTATTGTTTGCCATATCTGTGTGTGTGTGACAGATATTCTCGCTTTATATTGAGTCGAAAATGTCAAATGCATAACGAGTACAATTCACAATTTTGATGTAATTGACAGGCCAAAAAAGGGTGCTGTGACGGTGGCTGTAGGGGGCAGCTGCCTGCCAGGAGCTTGCTCTGGGGCTACAGGGAGTAAGATGGGGGCCACATCATAAAATGTCAAACTCTGTTTGGGGCTGCTCTTGTGTGTCGTAACTCGGGTAACATTTGGACAAAATGCTTTCTTATTTGACAGGCCATTTGGCCATGACACGCCACGTCCGACAGCTGCAACCGCACAGCGACAGCGAAGTCTAATTTAATATGCAAAAGCGCTTTAATTAGACTGTGTCTCTGTGTGCCTGTCTGTGTGTGCGTGGACTTACATAATAATTAAACAATGTGCGGGAGAAACAATTAGCCAGAAGTCAGACCGCAGCTGCTTCGATTGATTGGCTCGCGTGGGGAGGAGGAACAGAGATGAAGCCTTTTTGCCAGGCACCTTTAAGTACTGCAGACTGTCTGCCTGTGTGTGTGTGTGTGTGGAATATGTGGCATGTGTGGCATGTGTATGGCAGATGGCATATGCAAAATGAAGTTGACATCTGCTTAAGTGGCTGGGGTTTTGGGCAATCCACATGGCTTTTACGAGGCATCGCTGCAGTTTCATTTGCAGCTGCTGCAGTTGCTGCCGTTGCCGGTGCCAGTGCTGCTGCTGCTGCTGCCTGGTTGCCTGCTTGATTGGACATGAAATTGATAGCTCACACACACACGCACTGCAGCAGTCCTGCATATGCATGCTTGTGTGTGTGTGTGTGCTTAAGCAAGTTAATTGAATTTTGCACTCAAGTCGTTGACGCTGTCGTTTGGCCCGTCGCTGGGCATCGGCACCACCACCAGCACCAGCACCAACAGCGCTGGGGGTGTCGCTGGGCGGTGTGGGGCGGGGCGGGGCTTCGCTCTGGCGCCGGCTGGGCGTGGTCGCAGTCGAAACATTTAAACATTGACAAGACATTTGTGAAGTTTTAAGTGCATTAGCTGTCAGCCAAGCTAAGCGATAATTTCGCATTCCACATCACACACACAGCTGCAAATTGCAAGTCATGGAAATTGTTTGCCCCCAACTATAGGCAACACTTTTGCTGGCATGCGTATTCCATATGAGAAATGAAGAATTTTCCATTCATTGGAGAATTTTTCTATGCATTTTTAATCTATCAATGAAAATGGCAATTTTCATTTGAGTGTTTCCAAACTAGCAAGGAATAAGTATACCCTGTAGAGCGGGTATATGAAGGCGGTAAGAGGCGTGACCACAATTAAAAATATGTATTTGTTTTTCTACTCATGATGAAAGTCAATTATGCAGTCTAAATTAGTCGTGTAGTTTGTCAACTGTGCGACTCTGGTCTGATTTCTTTTAAGTGTTGGAAAATGAAAGGCTTTGCAAGTTAAGTAGGGGGTATTTTAAAGTGGAATACGCAAGTTTCAGGTTTCAAAAGCTTTATAGAACATAAACACTCATTCTATAGCAGTATCCGTTCTAATGCGAGTCCTCACTTCGTTGTTTGTGCAGTATTCAGTGTTGGTAAACGTAAAAGTATGCGTTTATTATTGCAACTGAATCGGGTGAGGGAGATAAGAGGAGGGAGAGGATGCTAGCAAGTGAGCAGCATATCTTTTGGTCAAGCTTGCGTGAATGCAACCTACTTAAACTCCTTAACGACGTTGTTTAGTATTGTATAACTAAGTTCAGTATTGTATAACCGTTTCTAGTGTTGTTTAACATTTTGTACTGTTGTTTAACAGTGTGGAGACCTGTTTAACAGTGTGTAGAGTTGTTTGAAAGTGTACACTCTTGTATAAAAGTGTTTAGTGTTGTATAGCGAACTTTCATCTGTTTTTTTTAATGCAGAATTATAGCTTAAGCCTAAACAATTTTGAATGATTTTTGTCACGCAAAAACCGCCATCAGCTTGAAAATAAAACTTCACGTTATTCTAGCTTAATAAACGCGTTGATTACACTTTAATTAATTCATTTACATACACACACTATATAGATAAATATTGTACATAACTGTTGCATAAATTTAAATATGAATCTATGAAATCGATACTCGAAACCGGGTGATTAATATTAATTCAATTTGTTTTTAGCATATTTTCGATGGCAGTTAATAATTCATAACTTTAAATGAATTCCATTTTATTTCGACTTTATGCAATATGCAAAAACAGCAAGAAGAACAGCTCGATTTGCAATTATTTGATTGCTGGGCCATAAAAAGCAATCTAAAGATTACTCAAAAGTTGTTGGAAAAGAAAAAGAAAGACAGTGTAAGAGGGAGGGAAGGGGAAAGGGAGGAAGAGATGGCAGCGAAATAGAGAAATGTCAACGCCATTTGTCAACGCTTTGTAGTTTTGGCCATTAATGGATTAAGTCAAAAAATGTGGCGCACAATGAATAAATTGTCAGATTGTGTTGCACACACAGACACAGATACACACACATAGACACAGTCGACACACAGACATACTCGAACACACACAGACACACAGACTGTGACAGAAAGCCGCAGAGCTTCATGGGGTTAACCAGACTGGGCAGCAGCAAAAGCCTGACCAGAGGCAAAACCAGAGTGACATACGGAGCAGCAGAGAGTGAGAGAGAGAGAGAGAGAGAGAGAGGGGAGGGGCAGCTAGCAAGTGAGTGCCACATTGCTTACATTTCAATATGTTTGTGCGTCTGACATTTTGTTTAACTGTTAAACTGTTGCAAATGCCAACTGTCAACTTTCTGCCAAGGGAAGAGGACAGTAAGGGGAGAGGGGATAGTGGAGTGGGTTGTCTAACATTGTGTTTGACTGTGCGTTAGAGGGTTCAGCGGGTTTTGGGCTAAAAGTTCAGCGAGCAGCCGCAAGAAAAACCGACAAAAGTAAAAACATTTTACGGCCACTTTCCGTAGGCTTTAAGCTCAGGCACAAAAAACAACTTTGCGCTTGAAGCAGTGCTAATAGTCATGTGAGAGTAGGACAGGGGCAGGGAGAGAGGGGGAGAGAATGAGGGATTGTGTATTAGTGTGTGTCTGTGTGTGTGTTGGCCATTTTGTAAATCAGCGTGCAATTACCCGAACCGTAGTTTGCAAGTGTATTAAGTTCATTTTTCATTTGCTCTCATGCATTAAGCAGCCCCAAAGTAAGTTTCGGGGCGAACTGAAGAAGGCGAAGAAAGAAAAGCATAACGCAGAATCACTTTTTCACTTAGCCGCATGTGTGTGTGTATACAAGTGTGTGTGTGTGTGTGCTGAGCTGCCTTTTGGCATGCAAATAAAACGCCAAAAATGGCCAAAAACTGCCTGCTGCTGTTGCTGCCTTCCACAAACTGCTGCCAAGAAGACAAGCAGGGCAGCAGAGGCAGAGAGAGAGAGAAAGAAGGAAAGAAAAAGAGAGAGAGAGGGGCAAAGAAAGGCAGCAAGGCAGAGAGAGGTGTGTAGCGGGAAAACCCCAACCGAGACCAGAAACCAAGCCAACTTAAGCCAAACACGTTAGAGAACAGAGAGCGCGCGCAATTTGGTAGCACCGAAATTCCAGCAGCAGTCTCACCATTCCTTTTGCCACCCCCTCTCTACCTCTCCACCTCTAACTACCCATGCTGTCCCCCCACTCACACTGCTTGGCCACGCCACTAGCTCAGACTGGCTTTCCTTTTTGGCGGCAGAGCGCACAATAAGAAAAATGTTCAAGTGGCAGAATGTGTGCAAAGAACTCAACTTTGGCACACACTTCGCGATGCCATTGTTGTTGTTGTTGTTGTTGCTCTGATTGTTGTTGTTATTGTTGCTGCTATCGTTGCTGTTATTGTTGTTGTTATTGCTGCTGCTTGCTACTGGCTTTTCCCTTTATTTTTGCCTTGCAGATAATTTGAATTTTTTCCATTTGTTTGGTTTGACTGGGCTGCCGTTCCTTACCCAACTACTTCTTACCCCTCCTACTTCTGCCTCCTTCTTGCTTCTTCCCACCTCCCACTCCTTCTTTCCTTCCCCTCCTTGTCAGGTCAGTTGCAAGCGCCTTCGTCTGCCTGTTTTAGGAACTGTAAATTGCTTTAGTTGGCTCGCAGTTTTCACAGCGCAACAATAAGATGCTCTGGCAGTAATGTAGAGGGGAATGCACAGCGGAGGGTGTGTGAGGCAGGGGAAATATTTATGAATGCGCGAATCGTAATGCACTGAAAGTTCACAGCGTTCTTATCTGAAGAAATGCAATTGCAGCAGCAGCTGAATTCAAGTTTTCTTAGATATTTCTGCGAAAAAATTTCGTCGAAACTTGTGGAAAGTGTGAGGATTATTTTGGGTTATATTAAAAACGTGGCAAATTATGTATGAATAGCACAATTTTCAATGTTCACTCTAGATAAGAGTGGGAAATTTGAAACTCAAATGTTATTTTACATATATGATTGGATATAAAAACATTTAGATAAAGTTTAGATGAGAGAAATTGAATTGGAAATAGTTTTGCATTAGTTGGTAGTATAGAATAAGTAGAAATTGAACTTAAATAGTCATTATATATATATATAGAGCTGATATAAGATAGTGTGAGCTAATAATTTGTTTCATTATATCACTGGAAAAAGGGAAAGGAAACTGACAAGAACAACACTATCTTGCATTCTCATAGCATACCAAGAATTTGATATTAAGTTAGTTGAATCTTTGAAAGGGAGACAAGGAAATGCAGCTAAAGATGTTAGCTACCTATATACCTATAATACATCTAACAATATTGAAGTAAAGTAGTGCCTCTACACTCTTTATTATGCATATCTTACATTATTATGCATATCATATATCATTCCAACACAATCATTATCTTAAGTCTTTCAACTATAAAGAAGTTCTCAATTTTCATTCATTTCAACTGTGTCGCTCAACTTTCT
Source organism: Zaprionus camerounensis (assembly GCA_018904165.1). Taxonomy (NCBI): domain Eukaryota; kingdom Metazoa; phylum Arthropoda; class Insecta; order Diptera; family Drosophilidae; genus Zaprionus; species Zaprionus camerounensis. The sequence goes on from JAEIFS010000037.1 coordinate 3,360,542, forward strand.
CTAAATTTCCTCAACGGAACTGTTAAATTTGCCGGTCTTAGCTGACGTTCAAGTAAATGTGATAAAAATATATACGCAGAGTATATGCAGGGATAGTAGGGAGATATAGTGTATACGCAGTGTATGCTGATACTTGCTACAGTTGCTGCACTGAATTTGAATAGATTTTTTTTTCAATTATGGCAAAAGTGGCAAAACAGTTGTCAACATTTCGAGACAAAACAGCAAAAACAGCAGCAGCAACAGTTCCGGACATGCAAGAAGAAGAAGAAGAAGAGGAAGAAGAAGCAGCAGCAAAAAGTAGAAGCAGCGACAGAAATAGAAATTGTTGAAAGCAGGAACAGAGAAACAGCAGCAGCAGCAGCAGCAGGAGAGCAGAGTGGCAAGGAGTGGAAAAGGGTTAGGGAAGAGAGGGGCAGCCATGACGCTCTGTCAGTTGCAGAAAGAAAGATGTCAGTTGTCAACAACAATGCCCCAAGTTGCAACAATAAAATTCTGACACATTGAAAAATGTCATTGTGTAACTTAAGTAGCCAACATCAGGCACACATACATATGCATGTCTGTGCGTGTCTCTCTCTCTGTGTGTGTGTGTGTCTGTGTGCAGGGTTGATTATGTAAAACAAGGCACAGCAGACACATGCACACACACAGAGGTATACCCTGTACGATATGCTACCCTATGCCAACCTCACTTTCCCCTCTCTCCCTGTAGCCTCATTCTGGGCAGCTTTGTGCCGCCTTCATGTGCCGTGCCTGTTAATTTACTTGCAGTTCCGTTCCATTTTTATGGACTGCCGCCATGACGCCACACCATATGTGTGTGTGTGTGTACCACTGTATGAGTGTGTGTGTGTGTGTCGGCCATTTGTTATGCAGTGATATAGCGGCGTCTGTTAGCCTAGCCAGCGTTTTATGTTTTACATGTTTATTAGAGATGCGTGCGTGCAAGTTGAAATGCATCTCAGCTATGCGATAGTTAATTAATTTACCGATTACTGTAAAGTATTAATAGGTCTGTTACCTTAATGATAATTGCATCTTTTGATTGGCTTTAAGCTACACTCAAGTGAATTAGGCAGTTTATATCTCATGATCTTAGTGCCTTCGCAAAGGCATTTCAGCTGTGCGATAGTTAATTAGTTTATCGATTACTCTGAAGCATCGATAGCGCTATGAAGTTGTTGATAATTGCATCTTAAGATGGGTTTTTCTTCGTAAAATCTCGAAAGCTACTCAGCAAAGCGATAGTTAATGAGTTTATCGATTGTTAAGCAGTAGACACACTATTGATAGGGCTGTAGGTTATAGATTATGTTATTTATCAGTGTGGTTCAAGTTACACTTTAGTAAATACTCTTTATGGATATTTGCAAATGCAAATCTAGTATGCGATAGTTAATTAGTTTATCGATTCTTAACAACAATATCGAAAGCTGTGTTAGCTCACTGATAATCTGTTTTAAACTGCACTTGACCGTAACCTCCACTAAACAGGCTACTATATATCGTTTACGGTTTCCCTAGCAAACATTAAATGTAAATTGTAATTTTCTGTAAATTGCGCTTTAGATTTACTTTTGCGATTGCCAATTGCAATTAAGCCTAAGCAAATATTGTCTCAAATTTCACGCTCACGCGCACATCTCTATTAGCTCACACACACACACGTACACACGGGAAGGCTGTGCCGTCCATATTTGTTGAGTGTGTGTTGCTTATGCAAGCGAGAAATTTGTTATAATGTGCAGGCCATAGAAATAGGGACAGCGCAGTCGAAGAGACAAATGGAGAGGGAGATGGAGAGAGAGATAGAAAGAGAGACAGTGTGACAGAGAGGGGCAAGAGGGAGTATATGGCATGTGAAGCTTGGAGAGCGAAGAAGAATATCACAGATATTATGTATGCTTCTGTTAGACGCATAGAAAACCAGCGAGGCGTACACTTGGCCCAGGCCTAGAGTGGGCTACGTTACCCTCCTTCCCCCCACCCGCCTCTCTCTCTCTCTCACACTCTTCAACTCTATTGCTGCTGCTGCTAAGTGGGTGTGGCAACCCTAGCCAAAGTCATTTGTGGCGTCGATCAAGTGTACTGAGCCGTTTTATGGCTGCGCTTAACAAACCTCGACGAACGTTGTCGTACAGTACACTTTGTTGTTGTGCCTCTTGTTGTGCCTCTTGTTGTGCCTCTTGTTGTTCCTGTTGTTGTTGTTCTCTGTTGTTGCTGTTGTTGTCCTTGTCGCGTTGTCAGCAGCGTGCTGTTGTTTTTTTTGGTGCTGCCGCCGCCTGTCACAAGTTGTTCGAGGTGACAAAGTTAGCCCCTAGCAACGATGAACGAAAGGCAGAGAGAGAGAGAGAGAGGGAGAGAAGTGGGAGCGGGAAGGAGGCTGCTCTGCGCCTGTGGCGTCCGAGTAAAAACAAAACGGCGCATAATTTAATTTCCACAATTCCACAGCGGAGAAATGCCGCCGCCAGTTGCGGCTGTTATCGGTCTCCAGGCATCATTATTACGTTTAATGGAAAATAATTACTTTTGGATAAGGCAAAGTGAAAGAAATAACAAGATGAAGGCACAATCGTTCCCCGAGGGGGGCAAAGTGTATTTTGCTTGACAGTTTTTGCTGTGGATTTATTCCCAGAGACAAGTTATGCAGATCTGTGTTGAGTTTATTAGCCTGAAGGAGTGCAGCAGCAGCAGAAGCAGAAGTAGAAGTAGAAGTCACAAGTTGCGTCGATAAGCCTCTCATTGTATTGGAATAATCCCACTAAATTGTCTACTGCCAATCTGCATACGGTAATTGGCCCAAATAATTTAATACCCTTGACAAACTTTACTCCAAATATGAATTTAATCAAATCGACTGCAAATTTAATTCTCACATTATGTGTGCGACATTTGTCTGTCTGTCTCTGTCCTTGTGCAGATCCCTCCAGGGAGAGTTCCAAAAACTAAATTGTAATTTCGAGCGAATTTTCATTTCTAATTTCCATAAATTAATGCTAGGTAGTTTGCAAGACACGACAAGTAAAGACACGTTGCGACAAGGCAGTACAAGTCTTTCGGCAAGCATTGGAATTGTGTTTTCAGCGCATATTATATGATTCGTTTCTTGAGGCACATCTGCCCTGGGGATATTTGATGTACAACAAGCAGGCGACTAATTAGGTAAAGCTGTCAGCTCTGAAATGAAGTGTGTACACGGCAATCACCCGAAGTAAACGAAATAACCGAAATAAAACAGTGAATATTGAGTGATGCTTAAGTGCGAGGCCGACTTCCTCTCGTCTATACCCTGTAAGTGGGTAATAACCGGTGGGAAGGGGTATGCCAGACTATTGAAGGTGAGAAGGAGATTGAGAAAAGGTTCTTATTGAATTTTATAATATGCAACTCATTTTAATGCATTTATTAATTGAAAATTTATTTTAATAAGATTCAAAGGTGGAAAATTGAACATACATTAAAACTATCGATAGTTTTGAGGCCTCAGAACAACAGACATGCTACCACGAAGGTATTTATTCTCATTTAATAATTTAAAAACTGTTATCGATATCAATAAGTTTTCACTGATAATCAAAATATGTTCTAAGTAGAACAGACTGAGAGACTGTGCTTGTGAATAAGATACAGTGACTTTTCATAGTTTCTAATAAGCTAATTAAGCCATGTTTAATAAATTAATTATATTTTAATTACTTCGATGTGTTGCTCAAACTGTCATCACTAACAAAATGAAACCTGCTTAAGTACAATATGGTTACTGCTTTTTTGCTATTAATTGCTGTATAGCTTTACAGGTAATCGACTAGTCGAGCCAGAGCTGCATCTCTCTTACACACATACACATACTGCCACAATCTTATTACGCTGCTTATGCTGCAAGGCAGGGGCAGAGAGAGAAAAAATTATGGAAAATACGCAATCTTTATGCTGTAATTCATTGAGCCGCAATTTCTTTTCAACGGCTGCGCAATGTATTGCCCGAAGTTAAGGCGCTTAAAATACCCAGAGCAGTAATGGCCAAATATATATATAAATATATATAAGACCTCTTGCTATACATATGCATGTGTGTATGGGTGTGTGTGTGTGTGATGTAAGCATATGCATAAGTTGCATTAACTGGCGACTTACGAGGCAACTTTTTGTGCTCGTTTTTAATGAGCGCAAAGCGTATGTGCTGGCTCTGAATGGCTGTGTATGTGTCTGTGTGTGTGTGTCTCTGTTTGCGTCTGTGTGTGTCTGTGTCTCTGTGTTACGTAACCCACTTAAATATGTCATATGCATGCGAGTGCGGGACTAATCAGACGACTAACGGGCTCAGCATTTGAATTTCCAATGGCAGCCACCCTCGCTGTGAATTATGTTGCGCATGAATGTCAGCAACAGCAGCAGCAGCAGTGGCAGTGGCGGTGGCAACACGAGCTTAAATGTCAGGCTCAGTCGCAGTCGCAGTTCCCGACGAGCCTCGTTGCGTGGCGTGTCGCGCTGGGTGTCGCTGTCAAAGCACTTTATGTCACAATAATTTGCAGCGCGCTTTTGTATGCGTGTGACTGTGTGTGTGAGTGTGTGTGCGTGAGTGTGTGTGCGTATTATATATGCATTCATTTCACGTGCCAGCAGCTAACATCTTCACATTTGTAGGCAGCTTACAGCTGGAGTCGTGCTGGAGTTATGTCGCGCAGGCAAAAGGGGGCAGGCAAAGAGACAGAAAGGGGAAAGAGGGGGGCAGAGGCAGGGGAACGAGTTGGCCAATATGCATATGTAAAATATTTATGAGCGCGTGCAAATTCATTTCATTGCTTCAACGCTTTTGCCTTTTGCATTGCTTGGCATAAAATACCCTAGACAGGCTGCGCAAATTGAGTAAGCTGATTTGCGAGTTTGTTATGCCAATTTAATTAAAGTTAGCGAATTCTTAAAGGATTTACATGCATAGGAATCATGTTGTATATATTAGTTTGTAGTTGATTAAGGGGTTATTATATATATGAATGTAATAAAATGGTATTGTAATATAATCATGTTAGATAACATAGCTTGCTCTCTCTATTAGAGATGTATAGATTTAACTATTGTAGAAACAGTTGTGGTAAGGGTAACTACACACATATTACTTTAAGATATTGTACTTAGCTGACAACCTTCTTTGATTAAGAGCAAACATAACGATGTGGCAACACTAATTTTAATCGCTATTGATCATAGGAATAAAAAACATTCGTAATTACAGCGCACTACACTATGTATAAGAAAATCTATTAACTGCAGACTGTATAGCAATAGATTACTAACTTTTCTGCATTTAAAGGGTATTAAACTGCAGTACCTTTCGTTTGAAGGCACAGCTAAGATCTATTTAATTATTTATACGCCTTTTCTTTCGTTTCTAGCATTCACATTTGCTAGTCAAATGCGATCGTTCTTGAATGAATAAAATAAAATATAAATACTATATGAAATATTATATATGGTATATATATTTATATTCTTGACTATCTTCGTTACATTACTTAAGTCTAATACTTTATAGGGTATTATTATAGTATTAACCTTTTCTAAACTAGCTGTAAATGCTTCGCCTCATTCTCTTATTTTATTCTTGCTAAGCTCGTCCCTTCTTCATTCATACAGGGTATTTAAAGTTCACCCACTCTTTGTGCACACTCCAACTAAGATCTATTTTATTGTTACACCCACACACACATACATATATATACATATAAACTATGCAGATTCGTGACATTTGTTCTGTTGGGGTGTTGCACATGAATTTAATGCAGCGCATCGCAAATTTTCACAGCACATTTTCATGGTCTGCTCTCTCGCAGGAGCTGTTGCTGTTGCTGGCCTAACTGGCTAAATGGAAGGCTGACAAATTGTCAACCCCTTGTGTGTGTGTTGTTGTATGCTTATTGTTGTTGTTGTTCTTGTTGTTGTTATTGGTGTAAATAAATACGCGCAGAGAGAATGTGCAATATGCGCGACACGCGTTTATTTGTATTGTATTTATATTTCATGCTGTGCCGGTTTGCCAACTGTGTGCACAGCCCCGTTCGAGGCGTGGCATTGCCCAGCAGGGTGTGGCGGAAATCGCAAAAATATTTTGTGCACGCCACGGAAATGAGAAAAATACATTTTGGCCATTGGCAATGGGTGCCAGCTGCCTCCGTTGCTGGCGTAGCTCCCCCCCGCCTGTGTCCTCTCTGCGGCCTCCCTCTATGCCCCCCTCCTCTCCACTGCCTCAACTGTTGCAATTTTTATGCTTGAATATTATTTGTGTACAACAGATTCGCTTAACTGCGGCTGTGTCTGTTTGCCGTAGCTGTTGGTCTGCTGTTCTGCTGGAATTTTAACTAATTTGCAAGCGGGGCAGAGGGACAGTGAGGAGGGGGTAGGGGTGAGGTCAACTGACTCGCAGTTAACATTCGTATTACGCAATTCGCAATTGGTAATTCGTTTATGCAATATTCACGCGCATTTACGCATTACATTTTATGTGCCTTTGTTGCGCTGTATTTACGAGCCTGAGACCACGCGGCGTATGCGTAATCTACACGCATAAGTTGTACGCGGGCGCGTGTGTTTTGTGAGCTGCAATTGTTATTGATATTGTCAGTGTCCCTGGTATTGGTATTAGTACGGCTCTTGCTTCCTGTCTCCCTCTCTCTCCCTCTCCGTCTCTCTCACTGTTTGTTTGTGGCAATTTCAAAGGATTAGGCGCCTGAGTGCGCAAGGACATGACAGTGTAACGCCTGCATGCCAGCTCTCCCCTCTGCTTCCTTCTCTCCTACTCTTCCTCCCCCTTCTGCCACTACTCCTCCCCCTCCCCCTTCCCCTGCTCCTTTCCTCCCCCCTACTGTGCATCGACTTTGCATACAAATTAAAGTTTGCCCGCGTCGCATGGTTTGCTTTATGTAATTGAATTAAGCCAACGCTCGAGCTGGGCCAAAGTTTAACTGCATTTCTAAAAGTGGGCGTGGCAGTTTAAGGGTAGCAAACTCCCCTTTATATTGCATATGCAATAACGACAGCAGCCAAACAAATATTGGCTTTGATCTATTGCGCTGCAGTCATGGAGACTTTAAGATTGAATATTTCTAAATATTTTCAAACTTCATTCTAAATATTTTTTAAGTTTCTTTAGGTAAAATTAATAGTAATTGAAATACAAGAGTTCTGTCAATTTTATACACTTGTGTAGTATTTACTTTGACCCCTGTACAACACTGTGCAACATACTGCAAACACAGTTTCAACAGTTTTTTATGCGCGTCCCCCAGCCCGCCCCCAAAAATCTATTACTTTGCTTGGGTTTTGACCTATGCGAGGGGAACGTGCATTGAACTGGTCGCGTGTCAGGTTGCGTTCAATCGCCTCTGTGCAGCGTGTTGCCCCTTTACAGCTCCCCTCCCTCTCTGTCACCCTCTCTCCATCTCTCTCTCTCTCTCTCTCTCTCTGCTGTCCCCTTGAGCTACTCTCTGGGGTGCCATAGCGATTGATTGGCTCTGGGGCGGCGCGATGCGTCGCATTTGTCCTTTTGTTTATTGGCCATATGGCAAGTGAGTGTGTGAACAAGTATGTGTATGTGTGTGTGGCATGTGTGAGCTAGTGAGTGTGTATGTGTGTGTGTGAGTGTCGAAGCGATTCATTGTATTTAGTGAAGAGCAACGGCAGCAGCAGCTTCGCTTGCATTGCATCTTGTTAGCAAAGGGGCAGAGCAAGTAGAACAGAGAGAGGGGAACTGTGGTAGAGCTTGAGAGAGAGAGGAAGAGAAAGAGAGAGGGGGGCAGCGTAAAGCAGCTGCATTAATCGGATTTTGGGGTCCATTGTTGCTGAGCTGCTGCTCGTTCTCATTCTCGTTCGGGTCGTTGTGCACTTTAAGTTACAGTTGCATAATGCCATTGTTTGTTGCATATTTACTTTCTGACGGCTTGCTATCTACCCTTCTCCATTTGTCTCCTCTCTCTCTCTCTATCTCACTCTTCTCTGCTGGGTAAAACTTTTGCCTTTTGTGGCACATTCTGCCAATCTTGCAATCTGCCAATCTGCCAGCGAGCACGTATGTCGTTTATGTCGTTAGCTCTGCGCCGTTTCGATTCTATTCTATTCAGGTCGATCCACATGCGATACATGTGCCAGTACGTGTGTGTGTGTGTGTGAGAGTGTGTGTGCCCGTGTGTGCTAAGTTGCCTGATGTAACTAAGTAATATTGGCAGTTGCATTTGGGTTATTGTCTTGCCTGTGTGGGGACTGTCTAACCTAACTCTCCAAGCTGCTAACTCTCTTCTTCTCTTCTCTTCTCCCTCTCTCCTCTCCCCCTCTCAACTAGGCAATCTGGCAGCCATTGAGCAGTAACTACTCGTGAGAGCATGTTAGTTTTCTGCCTCCGCCGCCATTGCTGTCCTGACTAAGCCCACGTCCGTCCACACTTCCTTCCACATCCTTCTCTGGTTAGAGAGTCAATTGGCCAGCAATTGAGTAGAACAAAATGGTTAAGTAGACGAGCAGAAATCGCATTAGCCTTAGCCACATTTACATTGGCGGCGAGTTGTGCAACATCTGTTCACTGACTGTGGCAAATCTAGGTCTTTTTTAAGCTGACTAGCTTGTTTTAACTAGTTGAGAATTATTCATGAAGTGCAGAAGAAACTAATTTGAGGTTTTAACTTGATTGTTGGAAATTCAGTAAAAGTGGAACAGGAACTATATTGGTAGCTCAAGTAGAAGATAACTTGCTGGCTAAAACTAGTTGCGAATCATAAGCTAAGTGTAGTAAAAACTATGTTTTGTTTGTGTGCTTTATTTGTCAGCTAAGCCAAGTAAGTTTCCTATACCAGTTGCGAATTATAAGCAAAAGGTAGCAGGAACTGCATACTTATGTACTAATAACTCATGTTTAAAGAAACCCGTTGTAAATTTTAAGGGAAGTGGAGTAGGTAGATATTTTTAGATGATTCCTAAGGATACATGCTGGCCATAACTAGTTGCGAATTATAATTATAAACGAAATACGTTGAATTTGCAACTGTTGTCAAAGGCAACTCGCTTGCCTGCAGCAGTTGCGAATTATAAGCGCATAAGTTCCCAATATCAATTGCAATTTATGTTCAAAGCAAATCCCTTGCTAGAACAAGTTGCGAATTATAAGTGAAATGCATTATTAATTCGCCTTCGGCTCTCATCTCATTTGCAGCTTTCGTTTGCTGTTGAAAAGTGCAATAAAATCACATACGTTAACACTTGGAAATTTAACAGCACACGGACAACTGTTATCCTCTCTCTCTCTCTCTCTCTTCCTCCCACCTTTTCTCTGCCCGCCTGCAGCATTTGCTGGTGCGTTCAATGTTTCCATTCAACCTCAACAAATTTCAACTTGATTTTCCTACTATTTGTTCGCATTTTGTTGCCCACTTTTTTCTCTCTCTTTCTCTTGCACGTTTTTTTCCACGTTTGGCAACATTTATGGCCAAAAAGTTCCTTTCGCTCGGTTAGTTGCATGTTGGTCATGTTACTGGTGCTGGTGTCTGCTGTTTTTCCCATTTTCCTCAATTTTTCGATGCTGCATTTTCATTGTGCGTTCCGTCGAGTGTTTCCCGTGTTCGTCAGCGTGTCCAGCTGCTGTCCGTGTCCGTGCGGTCCATTGGCGGGCACGTGCGTGCCGGGACAGCCGTTGGCCATTATTACACCTCTACCAGGGAGGCAGGCGTGGCAGAGGCAGCTGCAGCGTGGGTGGTTTGGCAGCCTGGGGGCAGGCACGTAAAGTTGTAGCTGTATAAAGTGCATTTTGTTGCCACTTTTGCCAGCGTTGGCTTATTTCGTTTGATTTTATGCGGTTACGTGAATTCATTGGCCAACTCTGAGCACCAAACTGGACTGGGACAGGGCTGGCACAGGGCTGAAGCTGGGCTGTGCCCGGACTGCTCTGTGCAGCGTCCCTTGCCTGAGCTGCAGCAGCTTTTAAGCGTAAGCGATTTTTTATGTACGCTTGCGGTTTTAATTTCAATCATTTTGCTGGTTAGCCTGCATGGTTGGCGAGCAGCAGAGGCAGCAAAAGGGTCTGCGGGGGAGGGGTATACAGAGTTCAAGGGACGCGCTACTGAAATCAAGCGTTAATAAATATGCAAATGTGTTCGGCGTTGTGCGTTGTTGGGCACAAAATGCGATTAGCCTTGCATAGTTTTGCCTGCGCTTCATATTCAGCATATGCTCTGCTGCTGCATACACACAGAGGCACACACACAGGCACACTCATAGGCACACACCCACACAGAGCCAGCCTGGACTAATTGCTATATCATTAGACAGCGTGTTTGTGCTTTGGCTTTAATGCTTTAATGGCCACTTGAGCCGCAAAAGTTGCGACTTGTTTGGCACTTTTTCTACACTACCTGCGCTGCATGCCCCGCCCTTTCTCTCCTCCCCCCCCCTTTCTGTCCTTCTTTCTGTTACTTAACTTTCCTCCCATATGCCACAAATTAGTTATAATTAAGTTGAGCACACGTTGCCAGGCAGGCGGCTGCTGCTAGTGCTGCATAACACTTAAGCAGCTACAGTTACAGTCACAGCTGTACACACTCGTGTTGTACGTGTCGATACCCTGTAAGCAGTGGAGACATGGGGTATATTGTAAGACAGTACACTAGAGAGTTGCTGACATGCAGAGTCACTTCTCTAGCCTTCTGTCTGTCTTTGTTTCTTTCTGTATCTGTGCTTGCCTCAGTCTGTTTGTATGTCTGTCTGGATGTTAGTATTTCTATATATCTGTCTGTCTGTCTATGTTTGTCTATGTCTGTTTATGTCTGTCTATGTCTGTCTATGTCTGTCTATGTCTGTCTATGTCTGTCTATGTCTGTCTATGTCTGTCTATGTCTGTCTATGTCTGTCTTTGTCTGTCTATGTCTGTCTATGTCTGTCTATGTCTGTCTATATCTGTCTATGTCTGTCTATGTCTGTCTATGTCTGTCTATATCTGTCTATATCTGTCTATATCTGTCTATTTCTGTCTCTCTGTCTGTCTCTCTGTCTGCTTCTCTATCTGTTTCTCTGTCTGTCTCTCTGTCTTAATCTCAGTCTCCGTCTTCATATCTACTACAGGGTATCCCTTAAGTCGTTCACCTTCCTCCTACTGTCACTTGTTTAATAAGCGTTTGCCATCTATCCACACTTTGGAGTTGCTTAGTCGACACATTAAATGTAATTAGCTGCGCTAAGGTTAGCACAGAACTATGACTCTCTCTCTTTCTCTCTCTCTCTCTTTCACTCTCTTTCTCTTGAGTCGAAGGCGACTCTCGCCTTTCGTCTAATTAGTTATCTAAAGTTTGTTGGCGACATTAATGGCGTCTGTGGGGGCAACTGGGGCCAAATGTTGTGGGCGTTGGTGGTGTCGGGCAGGGGGCAGCGGCCGGCAGCAACAAATTGTATAGCATACTTTTCTGCATTAGCATCAGCTCGTCGCGCTGTCTGTGCAAAGTTTGCAACACAAATCATTCTCGCCAAGCAACACAACAACAACAGCAACAACAAAAACAATATTATACTCAGTTTCTCGCTTCCGTTCGTTCTTTTTTTTGTTCTGCACTTTTTTTTCTTTCTTTTCCTACTATTTTCTTATTGTTTTTACTGCCACTGGTACTGCTGCTACTGCTTTTCTTTCCCTTGTGCCGTAAATCACTCAAAACGTAATGCGCTGTGTTTAAAATATGCGCACAAATGTTGTAGAAACTGAGCGAGCGATGCCTCCTTGTGGCTTCTTTCCTTCGCTGTTTTTTTTCTTGCTGCTGCTGCTCTTCTGTTTTTTGCTTTTATTTATTTTATTGAGCTGCTTGTTCTGTCGAGGACACACGCAACTAGATCTATGATATATGTGCGTGTGCGTGTGGTAGGCACAAATGGCTTTAGACCAACAGAGAGAGAGAGAGAGAGAGAGAGCAGACTGTGCTGTGCTGGTCTGTGCGACTCGGCGACAGCGTGTAATAATCATAAGAAAACATGAAGTACTTTTTACTCTAGCTGTACCACCAGCTACCAGTCTCCACTTGGTACTGCGTATGCCCATTATTAAACACAATATTTGCGCTTGTACTTGTCATAATAGGAAAATAGTGCAAATAGTGCGGGCGCTTTTTACACAGAAAAGGCAGAATTGGAGAAGGCACAAAGTTTGTTTTGAAGTGGAAATTCAAGAAGAATTTCATGAGAGATAAAGTTAATTAGAAGGGGGGACAACACAGAAATGTGCTGGTGAAAGTGCCAGAGAGGGCTTTCTTGCGAATTTTCTTTCCTCTAAAAAGTGTGCTACACGTTTTGTAAATACTTGATTTATCTTCTCTTTTATTTATTTCAATATTTATTATTTTAATAATAGTTTGCTAATCTTTAAACAAGCCTCGGAATGTATTCTGTTTACGCTCAAAAGCATGCTATGGTTTGCTGAAAATATGATTTGTCAAACGCAACAAATACTTGAATTGCCTTTTAATCTTTGTTATTTATTTTTGTATATTTTGCAATAAATTCCGAGCAGATAATTTGTATAAAATAAACTGGAAAAATGTCGAAGTGGCAGACATACAAACATATGCATAAGCTACATGAAAGCCCTTTATTTAGTTGCCCAAAAAAGTATGCTATAATTTTTCATCTTATCAGCATGCTGACTAGACTTATTCTCTCTCTGTCTCTTTACCGCACTCTCTCTCTATTTTTCTCTGCCAATCTCAATCTAGTTGCATATGCATTTGCATATGCTTTCCGCATGAGACAATCTCTTTCCCTCTCCCTCATCGCCTCTTACTATATATCGTATGATATCAGAAAGCGTTTTCTCTATCGGCTTCCTTTGTCGCCTCGCCCGCGGCCAGTGCAAATACTTGTGTTTTTTAATGCGAATATATTAACAGATACCAGTTTAGGTGTGTGTGCGTGTGTGTTGTTTTCCGGCTGCGCCTGACGTTTTTGTTTGTGTTCCTAAACCAAAAAAATATGCAAATAAAAGCAAAGAGAAGAGAAGAGAAGTGAAAAGAAAAGACAACAGAACACGTGGCCCGTGGGCCAATTTCGTAGGAGGCAAAGTCAACGCATTTTAAATTGCAGAATTTGCAAAAATGGTAAATCATAATAAATAAATACAAATTTATATTGCACATTGTAGATGAAGCGTCGCTGCCAGTGCTCTTGTTCTTGTTGTTTGTGTTTTCCTTTCTTTTTTTTTGTAGAACACACTCCCACTGTTGTTGTTGTTGTTGGTGATGATGGTGGTGCGTTGTCAACAAGCTTTTATGAGGGGAGCCAACATTTTTCAATTTATTTTCAATGTTTTTCGCAAAGAAAGAAGTGAGAGAGAGATGGAGAAATAAAGAAAAAATGAAAGCAAACGTAAATTGAACATTTTAGCGCGCTTTTAAGCAATGTCGTTGGTAGCAGCGTCGCACGAACACACACACACACCCCGCACACACACCTGTCCAACAGCAACAACGGCAAAAACATTGCACTTAGAACTTCCGCACGATAAAATTAAATGACGGCTGCTTTAAGGGCAGGAAGGCAGGCAGGGGGAGAAACGATGGAGGCTGACAGGTAAGAGCAGGAAAACTGTGCACAACAATATATATCAAAGTGGAGGGTAGTAGCAGCAACAACAACAACAACAAGTATAACAGCAACAACAACAACAACAATAACAACAACAACGGCAGCAAATCACTTATGCTGCCATTTGACGTTGGGCCGCTGTTTGTTTGAAGTGGCGCCTTGAAATTATGTTAACGGTAACAAGGTGAAAGCGCAAAATGAAAAATCACTTAAGCAATTTGATTTTTGATTTGTCTGCCAGCCCTCACCCTCACCTCCCTAACTTCCTAACTTCCCCTGCCTCTTCCATAGTCATCACTTAGCTGAGGACTCTTTAAAGATTTATAGAGTTGGCAACGTTGTCAGCTCATAAACATAAAACCACTTGCACAAATCTTGTGCCAGTTACCACAGTCAACATCACGTAGCATGTGGCAACACACACACACACACACATGCACACACGTACAGCAATACATACTTTATACCCAAGGCAAACTTTTATTGATAAGGGCATAATTTATTTGAACAATCGACAAAACGCTATTGTCAATAAAGCCAGATAAATATCGCGTATTGTAGCTGGTTTTATGTATTTTTATATAAGCCTCCCCCTTTCCCTCTCTCTCCCCTTCTGACTCTGAGTGGCTCTGCGTGACAATGAAGCGCATGAGGAATAAGCAAAGAGGCATCTGTGGATACTTTATGAGCCCCGTTGGCCACGTTGTGTGCTGCCTAAAAGCGCATTTGATTAGCCAGAAAGGGATTTATAGACTCTGTTCTGTGATTTTATATATATATATAAAGGGAGAGAGAGAGAGAGCTCATTATATACTACCATATGTTTTATATATATTATTGCAGTGAGCTTATTTAATCAATTCTGCTCTGCCGTGCCAGGCTTCACTGTACTTTATTGAATCCAACGATCTATTGGGCCATAACAGCGCATACTGTGCGGGTCGCGCATAATAAAGTCAATATTTAATTGAAACGTTGCGCGATTTATGCGTGCCTGCTACGCGTGTGTGCTGTCTGCGTGTGTGCGTGTGTGAAGCGTGTGTGCTGTGCACATAAAGGTCAGGTTTAATGAACAAATTGGTTAATTACGTTGGAAGGCGCATGAAAAATATGTGTTGCATACGCACGCGGCGGGTGCGCGTCAATAAATTATTAATAAATATTGAAAAGCCGCTCAAAGCGTTAGCAAGCAGCGCGAAAAGGCTAGAATTGCAAGAGCACTGCGCGAAGAGATGCTGTGTAATTAGCAGGGGAAGCTTTACAGCAACTACAATGACAGCTATCTCTTTGCTGCAGTAAACAGTGTGTACACACTTACTGTATACATAAACAGTGTATACATATATTTTTTATATATATTTGATATACAATATATCAATATACGCTGCAGTTTACTGGTTAATAACCGAATAACCCTTCTGTCTTTCAATGCTCTTTCTCTTTTCCACAAGCAACAGTGTGTACACATTGATATTATATGTAAGTTTAACTTATTAATACCCTATAATAATTACATATATCTCTTCTCTCTTTCTCTTCCTACACTCTCACTGTACTACCTCCTTCTTTCTTCTCACACTGCACGTGGTATAAACAATGTGTACACACTCATATAATATACATATTTACTGCATATGAGGGTGTGTGCGTGTGTGTGGGGCATGAGCCGACAGAAGCTTAGGCTGTGGCACATGTGCCACGTCTCACTATTTTGCACTTTTTAAGGACTGGCAGATGCTGCCACACACACACACCCACACCCCCGTAGCCAGCTACTGCTACTCCTACTCGTCTTTCTTCCTTTCTTTTCTCACTTCACGCCTTTAGCCCCCTTCTCCGCCACTCACTTGGCAGGCAAACATTATCGCCTACGTGCGCAGTAAGCATAAGTGGCAGCAGAAAGCAGCCAAGAAATTTGTAGACGCCTTTTGACGCCTTCAAGTGCCTGCAATGCCCAGTCAGGCTGTGCCTGTGTGTGTGCCTGCCTTTGTGTGTGTCGATGTGATGTGTTGCGTGCGGCAAATGTCAATTTGTTGGGCATTTACACGTGACACTGATCATTTTATTTGATTTTCATTTAATGCTACAAATTAGTTGCTGATTGGACGCACTGCCCGAGCCCCCATTGGGTAGCTCCTTTCAAAAAAAGAACCACCCCTTATTATAATTCCATTTTGTTGGCCTGATCATTCAAACATTTTCGAGGCAGCAGTAGCACTTTAATTACATTTGAAAGCAACACTTGAAACTTTGTCCGCAAAACTTACCGCAAGAGCACAAAAATAAATGTCAAAGAAATTAGCGGGCGGTGCGAGGTGGAGGAGGAAGGGGAATGGAATGAAATGGAAGTAAAAACAAAATGCCGGAAATGGCAAAGTGGCAGGCGACGGACGCTGCTGGCAATCACAAAGTGTCGCCTGGCCATAATGACAGCATGTTATAAACTTTTGCAGCATACTTTGAGGAGGATGAAAAGTTAAAAAACGGCTGCATTAAAGCGGAAGTTGCCGTCGTTCGTGTGCCACTCCCTTTCCTCACCACCACACGCCCCTTTTCGAGCAGCCATCAATAGATACATACCTGCAAAGAGAGAAAGAGAGAGAGAGGGAGAAATTAATAAGGGCTTGGCTTAAATCAGTCAAATGTCATCGTCGAATGACGACGGAGTCGTAAAAAAGAGCGCTAAAAAATATGTCACAATTTACTTTGTTAATTGGCAGAGCACTGCAGACTTTACTTAATGTGTGTGTGTCTATATGTGTGTGTGTCCAAGGGTATTTATATAGCCGAGCAGAAGAGCACAAAATACAAACATACAAAATGCAATTTGGTAAGTTCAACTACCCTGTAAATTGATAGAGTGTAGGCGAGTGCTTTATTATACCGCTCACACATTAACTGGGTATCTGCCTAGTCGCGCTTACCTCAGCGGTGCCAGGCAGACATTATTACTTGTGTTTTTGCCTTTGGGCCATCGGTCAAAGTGTGCGTGTTATACAACTAGCGTCAACATTGCGGCAACACGGCCAAACATGCAGAGAAAGGGGGCGACAGAGAGACAGAGGTAGACTGAGAGAGAGAGAGGTAGAGTAAAGGAGAGAGAGGGGGAGAGAGAAAAAAACAATAAGCTGCGACACAGCGACAGCAAACAAACATTAAAAATGCACAACACCCCAAAAAAACCTCAACCCAAAGCACAGAGTTGCCCCTGGAGGCCACACAGTGGGAACAGTACTGTTCTCACTGGGAACAGTTGTAGTTGGCACTGCCCAGCACAGTTTGCGTGTCTAACATTTGCTGGAACATTGCTGCCTCTAGGCCATATCGACCCAGACGACGACGACGACGTTCTCGCCAATCATGATAAGCACACATTGAGAGTCGAGATGTTTTACTTGCCAGACTGTAGAGAAGTTAAGTCACATTCTCTTCCTCTTCCCACACCTCCTCAAAGTTTGTCATTGAGCACGCAAATTGAAAGTGCAAGATAAAAGATATATGCATTGTCTAGTTATATTGCAGCTAAATAGCATTTCTTTATAAGCTAATTATAACTTTCTCTTGTGCATAAGTGTAATACATTAAATGCAACGCATAGATACATAGATACATTTGTATCTGTTGCCTGCTACTCCTGGCAATTCAATTATCTGCGCATCTTTTGCTGCACTTGCCTTTTGTCTCCCACACACACACAGATACACTCTAAGATATACATATACAGATAGAGTTACAGCTACAGTTATAGCTGGCATAAGGCATAGATAAGGAAGGGAAGAAGGAGGAAAAGGGGTTGCCTGGAATATTGTTATTTTAATTGCCGGCCTCGGACCCTCAACTCCAATGCAGAGTTCAACAATGGGAGGGACATTTTGTGCTAGCTGGCGAAAATAAAATTAATTTAAAAGTTTCGAAACAAGTTTTCCATTATATATAAGGAAAATACAACGAGAGCAGCAGTAGCAGCAGCAGCAACAAACTGACAACTTGCCGCTGCAGTAGTTAGAAACATTAAAAGTTCCTTCTGTGTCGCGCATATTTCTGGTTTTTCGAGCATTTCCGCATTGTACCCTATGCCCTTTGGCCTTTGCTCTCTGTTGCTTTTGGCTATTTAATTACGATTATTGAATTTTAAATGTCGCCAAAGTGCGCGACTTGATTTGTTTGTCTTGTAACAGGAAAGCACGGAAAGGAGTGGGGCAGTGGTAGTGGCCGGGGTAGGCGTGGCAACATCAGAGAGACTTTTTCACCTGTGCAGCATCTCATAATTGTTTAAAAGCTTCGCTGCGCTACTTCCGCTCTTTACGGGGCGGGGGGGGGGGCAGGCATAATAAATAAATAAATAAATAAGCTGCGCGCTGGAATTTTATTTTCGCGTAATGAAATTGCAGCTGACGCTCAAATTAATGGCCGCGACCACGTTGATTGTGCCTGCTCATTGTTGTTGTTGTTGTTGCTCTGCTCTTGTTGTTGCTATTCTTTTTGTTGCTTTTCTTGTTGTTGTTCTTTTTGCCAAAAAGCCAAAAGCGTAAAAATGTTTACGCCATAAACAAAATTATTTGGACTATGAGAGTGGCGGCTCCTGCTCACTCTCTCTTTGCCTGCCTTCCCTCTCTCACTCCCTCTTGCCTTACCTCCTTCTCTGTTCCTCCTTCCCTCTCCCTGCTTCCCTCATTTCATTCTTCCCTCTTCCTCCTTCCCTCCTACTCTCCCTCTCTTTCCCTCCTCCATCTCTGTATTTTTTAGCGCGCACAGCCAAACTGCAGCTTTCTCACTTTCCCACTGCCGCGTGCCACATGCTGCAGGCTGCAGATTGCGCCACTAAAAGCAGCAGCTGCATAAATCTCAAATATATAAATTCACATAAAACACACAGTAAAGTGGAAAAGTTCTTTATTTCTCTCGCTTTCGAATACGTTGTAATTAAAATATTATCCAAATGGAATCAGTTTGTGATATGCTCAAAAGAATGAACTGGTTTTTATATTACTGCGCCTTGTTTAATGCAGATTAGCAAAGAAAGTCCATAAAATGTATGAAGTATTTATAAACCAAAGCAAATTATTATATTAACATTTTGAATATGTTTTTATGTTTCTCAAATAAGTTTTATAATGTTTGCAATTTATAAGAGTTTATATTCAAAAAGGGGGAGAGAGTCTGAAATACTTTATGAGGTGTTAAATATTTGGATATACATAAAACTAGATTGAGTGAGAAGTTCTTGCATTATTTAAAACTAGAGAAAAGCTACAGTTGGACAAGCCTGACAATAAGATATCCTACGTCTAGTTTTGCCTTGAGACTTAAGAAGACTTGCATAAGTTCTGTGTTTATTGTACGATAGAATTGAAATTTGAAGTAGAGATAGATACTAGAGTCAGCTGAATTTAGGTCAAAGTCAGAAAGTTCTATGTTTTATTATTCGCTTACAAATACAGTTGAAAAATTAAACTATTGCATTGCATGGGCAGTGGGCGTGGCAGCCAACATTTGAAATACATTTTAGCTGCGTATGGTATACAGAAATCTGCATGCCAAATTTGGTGTCTCGAGCTTTTAGAATAGCTGAGATCTGCGCGTTCATACAGACAGGCAGATAGACAAAGAGACAGACAGACATGGCTCCATTGACGTGCCTAGTGATTGAGCAAGAATATATACACTTTGTGGAGTCTGACACGTCTTCTCCTGCCTGTTACATATGTACACTTGCATAAAGTTAAACCTTTTTTGACCAATCTCAAAGCTTAAAGAGTATAAAATGTTCTACAGTTTCTATTGCATATAATCCACTTAATCTACATTTAAATACAATTTATAAACAATCAGCTTACAGCAAAACCTGCATACCTTGCTTAAAGCTTGCATAATAATTGTAAATGTAACTTAAATACAATTTGAGCATTGCTCTTGACTTGCTCTGCTGCAATTAACGCCAACTGCGGCCTGTCTGCAGGCGCTCAGGCTGCAAATCTCGGCTAAGACCTTTATGAGTACTCAGACACGAGCAGGGCGCACAGTCACCTCCAGGTCAGGCTCAACTCCTCAACTTTATTGTTTATTTATGTTGTATTTTTTCACATTTTTTTCAGCTTCTTTTTTTTTTTTGGTTTCTCCCTCTGACAGCATAAATTGTTAAGCCGCTCTGACGCCCGTCACTTAACTTCATTACGGCTTCGAACGACTGAAAGATGCCTGCAAGCAAGACAGGCTGGCAGGCAGGAAAGGGAAAAGGGGGAGGGGGCAGCTGGATCTGCTGCTTTGGCTAAGCTTTATGGCGTGCGTAATGCCAAAGACATTGGGCCAAAGTTGTCGATGTATTTGGGGGTAAGCAAAATGAGCGCACGTTAGCGCGGAACGTGCTAAAATTTAATGTTACGGGTTCAGTTGAAAGGCTACGAGAGGAAGTGGTGGGGGGAGGTTAATGTAAGCGAGCGCAAAATGAATGATAAACGAGCACACGTCAAATTCTAGCCAGCACAAGCCTATGCCATGAGGGGGGGGAGGTAGGTAGCTGGAGCCGGAACAGCTGGCAGAGCAGACGCTCCTGTCCCGTTGTGGGTCTGTTCTGGTTTGGTTTGGTTTGGTTATATAAATGGTGCATGAAAAAGCCAAAACAACAAAACGAAAAGTGAGTTGCACGTTTGCCACAAATGGGCAGAGAGGGAGGGAAAAGCGTGGAGGGGGTGGGGCAACAAGCTGAGTGTGCTAGGGGGTGTGTGTGTGTGTGTGTGAGAGCTCGCTTTATACTCTGCCAGCTTTGCTTGTGTCTGTTCCCTTTGTTTACATTTGGCAAACATGCAACGCGCCACTAGGCAGGGGCTGTAGCATGGTGGGCGTGGCACCACGCTTTGTGTTGCCGCCTCATCAGCCGGCAAAGTTTTCTTTTTGTTGCTGTTGAAATTAGAATTATTGAAAATTTACTTAAGGCGCGCACAGAGTCAGCTGTTTTTCTGGCGCTTTTGTGCATGAATAATAAATCTGGCGGATTAGCCAAGGTGTGACAGAGCAGGTAGAGGGAGAGAGAGAGAGGGAGAGAAAGAGGGAGAGAGAGACAGAGATGAAGAGAGAGAGGAAAACACAGAGGGGGAAGTGCAAGAGAGGCAGAGCATAGGGACAAGGCTGCGTATACTTAATGCACCAGTGCCTAGATGGCTTCATCGCTTGAGACCCAGCGGAACTGTCATGCAGCTAAACAACATCATCATCGCCAGCTGCATCAGCTGCCTCAGCTGCCTTGCCTGCCCCACATGCCACAGATTACTGCATTGCCAGTGCCTGTTGCAGATTTGACTGCGCTGACAGCTTGACTGGCTCGGCTTGACGCGTTTGGGGTTTGAGCTTAGCCGGCTAACTTTTTCGACTCGCTTTTTTTGCAGTGTCTTCTGCCTCTTTTTGTTGTATTGTTTGTGCCTCCTCTGCATGCGGCATATGTTGCATAAATGCAGCAACAGCAGAGCCAGCAGCGACGGCGGCATCAAATGAAAGATAAATTTCGCCAACACGCATAAAACAGACATGCGGATAGACAGAGAGAGACAGAGACGGACAGAGAGTCAGGGACAGCAGAGGGAGCTGGTACAGCGCGAACAGCGAACCAATCTGCCCCATGCCACATGCTACACCATGCAGCAGTGTCTAAAAAAAGTGCAGCACAGCATATGATTTTTGTTACATGTTGTGACTTTAGCCAGATTGATGACAGTTTTCGGAGTTAACATTTTCTGCTTCGGCAGAAATTGCAAAACGTTATTCACGAATGGAAAAACTCTTTCAATGCTGCAACATGTCGCAGTGAACTTTTCCCCCAAAACATTTCCTGCAGCTCTTATTTGCGCTATTTCTATAACAAACTAAACTTTCTGTGGTTTCAAGCTTTTATATTGTAAATAAATGAAAATGTTTGAGAAATTAAAATAACTCTAAATTGTTTAGATCTGTTCTCACTGTTTATCATGGGGTTGAAAGGTGTTTTAAGTTTGTGTGAGCCAAAAATATATTTTAAACTGATAGAAGCAGGCATCTGCTAAGCCACAAAGTGAATATATTCTCGATAAGTGTCTGTATGAACGTCTATAACTCGGAGATTATAAGCCTTGAAGAGACCAAACTTGTTGACAATATGTGTTAGTATTGTCCATAAGTAAACATTTTTAAATGATACAGCCACGCCCCTTTCTACACTCTTAAATCTAAAAAAAAACCAATACCAAGCTCAATTTAAAAGCTAAAACTGTTTCGACTATATCTATCTTACTTGTCATTCATATTAATCCCATTTTAATCAGTTTTTAATCAATAATTATATTCACAAATGATGCGGCAATCCTTTAAGTGGCCCATTAACCGTTTATGGCTTTAACAACTTTTGTTCGACATCATCAATTATGTATAGAAATTAAACAAAATGCGACTGGCCAATTAATGGACGAACTGCATTAATTTGCCATTTCTGATCGAATGACATAAATCAATGGACAGATATTATTAATTAACTGTAAAAAATCATGTTACCAACAATATATTTCATATTTGCATACATCACAATTAAAATATAACAAAAAAGCCGACGCAGAGTGTCAGTAAAAACATTTTCCATAATTATCCGAAAACCTGCTGCATTGTTCTATAGCTTCATCAGTCAGTGTATCCCCTTTCTCTCTTCCCCCTTCTGTCTCTCTCTCTCTCTCCCTTGTGACTGTTAACAATTGGCTAGACAACAACAGGCCCCCGAAAAGAAATGAAGACAAAAAGCAGCGCTATCAATGCTCGACCAGCCGCCGTTTGGCAATCAGTGAGAGACGAGCCTCCACTTCCTCTTCCTCCTCCTGCTGCTCTGGCTGCGCCTGCAGCAGGTCCTGCTGGGTAATTTTTCATTTGCACCCAACACCTTTTTCAATTTCAGCAATACAAATGTTTGAATTTGTGCCGCCTGAGTGCAGGTACCGATCCTGCTGCCAGAAGGACATTGCCAGCCAAATGCAATAAAATTTCAATATGCAGTGGGGAGCAGTAACAGCAGAGAAGTAGGAGGCGGTGTGGGGGGGGCAACCAGGTAAATGCTTTGGCTTTTTTTTAGCAAACGTGTGACAGCTAAATGAAAACACGGCCAATTTTTGAGGACGCTTTTTTAGGCAATCAATGAGAGGGTAGAGAGAGAGAGAGAGAGAGAGAGAGAGAGAGCTGTGAGGAAGCCAGACACTTGTTTGGCTTGCCACACCGGGAGCCAAACTTGCCACCAACAGTTGCAGCTTATTTGCGCTGCTGCAGCGGAAGTGGGAGAAGAAGCAGGAGAAGTAGGAGGTGGAGTAGCAGCTGCAGCTTCCCAGTTGAAGTTGAAGTTGGAGACGCAGAGCTGAAGTTGGGGTTGAAGTTGAAGATGCTGTTGAGTAGCTGGTTTGACTGCACTTACACATGCTCAAGTACGCTACGGTGTGCCTTTCTGTCTGTATATGGATGTGTGTGTGTGTGTGCGCACTTGTATTTAGACTTGTCTGCCTTTTTGGCACTCAGCATAAGGCAAGCATTATTACAGTTTTTTGCTCAAGTTGTGCCCAGTCCGCTTCTTGTTATTTATAACTTTTTCTTGAGCCAAAGCGGCGCGTGCAGAAATATCAATTGAACACGTTTCACAGATACACACAGACACACACGCATACTCACACGGACACTCACTTGTATTTATGCTGAGAACTTTTGTGCTGCAATATGAATTCTTGTTCTACACACAAAGTGCACTCAAGTGTTGATGAGAACGACGACAACGGAAGTTCCTTGTGGCAGCCGCACACTCCCCACTCTACAGCCACCTCTCATTCTCCCCCTCTCTCCCTGCTCCCTTTTTCTTTCCTCTGCTGTGCGTTTTTTCGCTCTTTTCATATATTTCGTTAGAGTTAGAAGACTGTCTTTGGAACTGTCTCTTCCTGTGCCTGGACAGAGCCATTGTTACAGTTTGCTTAATTGCAACGTTTTGTAACATAATTGCGATGGCTGTAGCTGTAGCTATGGCCGTGTAGTTGCAGCACAGCGTATCCGTCAGATACACGGCTCGCCTTTTGTCTGGCTCAAGTGGCGCACTAAACGCTGTCACGCCTCGATTGTAGATTGCGCACAAAGTTTTCGAGTGCGTTTCGACTTTGCTTTTGCTTTGCCCACCTATACAATAGACCTATTGATTGCCTGCCTGCCTGCCCTCCTACCTGCCTGCCTGTCTCTCTATCTCAGCGTTTTTTAACGTGCCCGCCTGAAAGTAGGCAATGCTTTTTGCACTTCCTGCGCAGTAACGCAACAAATCATAATTAGGCGGGCACACTGTGCATAATTAACGCTATCGGGCCCACATAATTATGTCGCTAAGTGTGTGTGTGTGCGTGTAGGTAGGTGTGTGTGCAGTTGTGCGTGCGTGTGTGTGTGCGTATTTATTATTATTATTATCAGCGCAAGGCATAAAAAGTCGCTTAGTATTCGAGTCAGCAGCGCGCGTTTTTTTCGCACGCTTCTTCTTCTTCTTTTGGCATCAATAAAAAGTGCACAGCCGTTAAATTTCAACCCTCAGTTCACGTTGTGACTGTGTGTGACTGTGTGTCTATGTGTGTGTGGGGGTCGCATATGCAAATGACTTTGGCGTCTGCTGCTTCCTCTGTCCCCCTGCCCCACCCCAAATGAAGCTAATGGTGTCAAATTCAAATCGCGTCTCATATGTTTTACTTTTGTGCGCTAATTTTATGATCATTTTGCCAGGGGACCATAGAGTGTCAGCTTCATCATCATGCTCAACATTATCAGCATCATCAGCAGCAGCAACATCCTCAGCAACCTCAGCTATACCAGCAACCTCCTCATCATGCCGTCACGTGTAATTTGCAGCAACCTTTTTTTTTGGTAGGGAGTTGTGTGCAAAGTCTTCCTCCACTCCACGCCCCCTTCTCGCAATGTGCTAACGACCAATTTGGGTTTTCGTTTCGTTTCGCAGTTAATTTGTTTTCGTTGCTTAGAAATGCGAATATTAAATTAGATTGAAGTATTTAAGAATGCGCGATTTTGCTTTACTCAAAGTGGCTAAAGATTTTCGACTTGAAATTGAATGAATGAAATGAATAAAGACCTAGAAATCATGAATAAATAACCGCATGTTGTTCTATTTTGCATTGTTTAATTATTTCATAAATAAATTATTATATTTTGCATTAGGTTTTGACTTATTCTTGTTGTTTAAATACTAAACAAATAAATAATTATTTTCTTGCATAGAAATTTGTCTCTTTCTCTTTAGTTTCAATTTAAAATATATAACAAATTATATTCTCCAACAACTTCTCTTCTTTTCCCCTTTTCTCAAATAATAAACAACAAAATTTAATTATTTTTCCATTAGATTTCTGCGCTCTTAATTTAAAGTTGAGGAAATATCTTGAGCTAATTATGCAGCAGAAATTTTTGTTTTATTTTCATTCTACTCTCGCTGAACTCTTCGCCGTGTGGCATGAAAAGTTTTGCTCTCAAACTCGAAGTATGAGATTAATAAAACTTGCAACTTCAATCTTTGGGGCTAT
Organism: Zaprionus camerounensis; assembly: GCA_018904165.1. NCBI lineage: Eukaryota > Metazoa > Arthropoda > Insecta > Diptera > Drosophilidae > Zaprionus > Zaprionus camerounensis. The sequence continues at coordinate 3,385,696 of JAEIFS010000037.1, forward strand.
AGAAAATGTGAAGATATATGCACATATATGTATTGTGTGCCACTCCTGCCCCTTCTGCCACTTCTATCACACTCCGAGAGGGCCAAACTCAGCGAGCCGAGGACAAAGAGGACTGCACTTCAATCATCCTGGATTATGTGTGTGCATAGACGTATATCATTTTCACTGCACCCCTGCCCCCCCCCTGCCTTGCACTTGCCATTCATGCACTGCCACGCCCTGCTCCGCCCCAGCACTTCCGCCCGCATTGCGTGCAGCACAATAACAAAGTTTTCGCAGCACGTTTTTGCTGCAGGTTTATTTTTTTGTCTACTTTATGCAACAAAATGCCGAGGCAAGAGGTATGCCAAAATCTAGCTTGGAGCATAATCAATAGTTATCGTTATCGATAACTTACGAACAGGGTGCCTGGCGAAGTGCCCGAAAATCAAATGAGCTGCTTATTGCCAGCATTTTGTGGCCCTTGCATAAATCAGCTGCGTATCGTTAGTTATGCAAAGGAGGCGAGTGTGGCAGGCTATGTGGGAGTGAGAGAGTGTGTGTGTAAGTGTGTGCGTGCAAATGAATGTGTGTGTGTGGGTAGGCATAAATTAATAATTGAGCGTTGAGCGTAAAAGACAAAAAGGATGTGAAAGGCAGAAAGGGTATGCAGCAAGAGGCATAGCAAGAGAAGAAGACAGAGAGAGGGCAGAAGACAGAGAGGACAGATAAAGAGGAAAGACAGAGGAGCAAGAGGGAGCAAGTAGAGAGGCAGTGGAGAGGGGGCAGTGGGGTGCAGCGCTGGAGAGAGCAAGCAGCGGCGGCACGATGCGGTTACAAAAGTGCGCGACAGTTTTAAACAATGCTGAAAGCACACATGCCCCTGCCACGCCCACAGCAGGCGAACACTTGAGTACTTAGACAGGCAGGTACTTAAGCAAACAGTGCAAGAGGGAGGTAGGGGCAGTGGGAGGTGGGCAAAAAAACTGGTGAAAAACCGTTACAATTGCTGACTAAAAGATGAAAATTCTACATTTTTAATGCGGCTCACCTGACGAGCCGCACGTCGAGCACTTCACACAGGACACACACACACACACAAGAAGTTATAACAATGGCGTCAGGCAAAAGGGTTGAGTGTAGCCGGTGAAGGGGAAGCAGAGCAGGTGAGGGGGCTGTGCTGGTGCTGGGCTTGTTAATTTCAAGTGGCATGTTAACTTTCTGACATTAAGTTGGCATTTCATGTCAACTATGCAGCGCACACACTCAAGTGTCCTTTGTCTCTGTGTGTGCTGTGAGAGTGGGAGAGTCTCATACGTGTGTGTACTGCATGTGTGTGTGTACAGTATGTGTGTGTGTGTGTTTTTGTTACATGTGTAACAGCGTCGTGCGGAAAACGCTGTTTAGCAAAATGCCATCATTATGTTAATTATAAATGCGCCTTGCGCTCAGAAAGAGTTGCCACACATACATGCAGAGCAAGCGGAGACAGACAAACATTTAACACACACACACACACACACACACACACACACACACACACACACAAACATGTGCAGAGTACCCTTGCATATTTGTGCTGTGTGTTTTGCGTTGCGGCATTTACACTTCCGTTTCCGTTCGAGTTGGATATGCTAAACGCAGTCGGTTTTGCACGCTCGCTCGCCCGCCTGATGACAGCAATTATCCTGCAGTGATATTGCCCTCCCCTGCCACACAGCTCCCTGCCCTGCCCTGCCCTTCCTCTCTCTCTCTCTCTCTAACTAATCGAAAGCTGCAGCAGTGTTGCCACAAAAACAAGCTAATTACGCCTTCTACTCTCCTCTTCCCCGCATCAATAAATCAAAGTATGCAAATTAGGTTTCAAATTTGTGCATAAAATTGTTTATTAAATAGCAAAATTAATCAATTAGTCACAGCTAAAAACTAGACAGAAATTATACAGAAATTAGCTGTAATTATCATGCTAGTTTTAGCTGCAAAAAAGCTAGGCAGACTGTCAACACTTTCTGCAAATTTAACTGCCTGCCAAATCAGCTGCCTGTCGAAACACAAATGTAACTCTATTTCCAGCACGCACTTGCTCCATTCCCCTCTCTTCTCTCTCTGTCTACTCTCTCTCTGCTACTCTCTCCTTCTCTCTGTCTATCTCTCCTTCTCTTGCCTGCCTCATTTGCGTATCGCATATTGAAGCTGTGTGTCACATGAGTTGACACTTTCAGTTGAACTCAATTAAGTTCATGCATAAACAACATTCGATGACAAATCTATGTACGGCCTCGTCTAGCTATCCCTCTTCCTCTATCTCTCCCCTCTCTCCCTCTCTCTTTCTTCACCCTTTCTTGCAGATTGCGTAGCATATTGGAATTTAGTTCTTAATGAAAATTGTGCTCGATTGTTGCCATGCTGCGTCAAATGTTGCGCTCAATTTGCCAGCGCAAAGTGGCGCAAGGCGGCAATGAAGCGATTTATTTGGATTCGACATCAAATTCGAAATCAAATTCAAACTAGATTCGCTGTGAAGGCAAACAGTGTGTTCTTAAATGAGTTAAGTAATCAGCAGGGTTTGTAGTGCACTGAGAAGGCAGTTGAAACAGAGTCTGTTGCCTGTAACTGGTAGAAGTATTGTATCTACACAATCTGGCTTGAAACAGCTATAAGTCTTGTATATATTAGTTTATTATTGTTCTCCCTTGTTCGCACTGTAAGCAACTATAAGATATAGTTATTCTGCTGCCTTTCTTTTGTATATTTTCTTTAGTTGCTGCATATTATTCTATTCTCTAGAGTAGCAGCAATTGTTTTGGACTTCAGCATGCAAACTGTACTTGATAAACGAGCCAATTATGTTTGGTGTCCTCAGAGATAAACATGGTAAAGCAAGGGCAAGGGAGATAGGAAGCAGTAGAGAGAGAGAGCAGCAGATAGAAAGGTGCAGAGAGAGCGAGGGAGCAGCCAGAGGCAAAGGCAAATCAAATATGCTTGCCATATTTTGTTTGGCTCAACCAAATTCACTTCAAGCAGCTAAAAACTCAACCAAGTGCAAAACCCGCTCACTCTGCCTTCCCCACTCCCTCTACCCAAAACTCTCTTCTCTCTTTTCCCTACTCCCTCCCCCCCCTTGATTTGCCCCTCTACACTCATTTCATTTCCCCATTTCGCCCCATTTCCACTTTCATTTCCATTTTATTTTCCAGCAGCTGCTTAACCACAGTGACTTTTTGGCATGGCTCATAATCTGTGTCTGTCATCGCTAGCAAAGGCGAAGCATCTCAAGCAGAAGCAGTTCCTCTGCTTTCTCAGTTTCCTCTGTTTCCCTCCTTCTCTCTCTCTTCTCCCCCTCTCTCTCCACTCTTGCCACTTGCTCTACGAAATCTCATTAAAAGTGTCCTTGCGGCTGCAGCGAGCATAAATCTGAAAATTAAAGCTTACAAATAAAAAAGTAAATACCCCAAGATGTAGGCTACTCCGTCCACTCTCGGGGTTTATGCCTCGTAGGCGTGGCAAGTGCTCAGCGACGCCCGCAACGCATATCGCATAAAACCCATTTAAAAAGCAATTATTTTCCGTTGATTCAATATGGCCGCGTTTGATGGATGTCCAGTGAGGGAGAGGGGGAAGAGAGGGAGCAGAGAGTGGAAGAAAGGGGGTAGATAGAGGGTGGCAAGCAGCACAAGTAGCTGTGGCAGGTACAGCCTGCTGCTGCCGCTTTTGCTGTTGTTATGGCGGTCAACATGTTTCGCATCGCCTTTTGCTGCAGTTTTATGGCCAGTGCTGCCTCAGCAGCAATCTCTGTGTGCAGCAGGCAGGCAGAGAGGGGGTGCACAGTGTGTGCTGCCTATCAACACTTTGCGCCTTAATGCATGCAATGCATAAAACAGTGTCCTAGCCCCAACGCCTTCAGCTGCTGCTGCTGCTGCGTGTCCTTTTGCGCTATCTTTGCGCAGTTTTGCTGACAGGCAGACGCCAGCAAGGCAGACTGCAGATAGATGAGGGAATGGTGGGGAGGGGAGGCGTGGCAGGCACTGTGGCAGTCAACAGGCAAGTTGCTGGCCAAACGCCAACTCGGTCAACAGTTCGATGACGTATGCAGACGACTTCAACACAACTGCGGCCATGTTCTCTGCCTCTGCCGAAGCCTGAGCCACGTTCTCGTTCTGTGCTGCCTGCACCTCCCCCTCTCTTCTTCTTCCCCCTACCTCCCCCTCTGCTACTGTGTCTGCAGTTTCACCAGAGCCATTTGAAATAAATATTAAAAAATTTTGTCGTGCGGACATGCAAGAATTTTTGAACGCACATTAAAATTCAAATTAAATGGCAACCAGAGCCAGTACTAACTTCCCTGCCTCCCCTCTTCTCTACTCTGCCTGCCTGCCCTAGAGCAGCAGCCGCTTTTTATGACTTTAAACGAGCAGCCCCAACTGTCATTTAATGTCAAAGAAATTTGGAACAATCAAAATACTGAATGCATAACCAGAGCAGCTCATCACATCATTTATGTGGGCGACTTTGCACCGTTTTGTGCAGTTTTAAATGCTTAGAAACATTTAAAAATGTTTAAAATTGTAGAGTGAAATATAATATATGTTATTTAATGTTTAGCAACATTCTAAAATGTTTTGAATTGTGAAGAGTTGAATACTTTAGAGTTTTGGATGGTAAGCAACGTTTAGAAATGTTTAACATTTTAGAAAGTGAAGTATTTTGGAGTTTTCAATAATCACAAACATTTGGAAATGTATAAAATTGTGGGCAGTTAAATATTTTGCTATTTTAAATATTTAGAAATAAGATGAAATGTCTATAATTTACATAATATAATATTAAATTGTTTTAAATATTTAAAAACACTGAGCAATATTGAAAAAAAGTGAATAGTTTAATATTCTACAGTTTTAAATATTTTAAAAAATTCAAAAGTATTTTATGCTTCAAGTAAAAAAGTATTTAACAGTTATGAAAGCAGAAAAGAATGCTTAAAAATAGTTAATGGTAACTATAAAATTTGTAAAATTTTTAGCCAATAAAATGGCAAACAATTTCCACGTTTTGTTATATATGTATTTTCAGTTAAATGGGGAAAAGATTAGGAAAAAGTATTAAGTATATAAAATGACTTGTATTCTGCTTTATAAAGGGGAAGAATAATCAGAATATTGTACAAATTTACAATGAAATAGTCAGAAACTGGGTAACAGTACTTAAAAACTACAGTCACTTCTTTTCTGCTTTATAAGTAGTTGAAGAATATCTAAAATTTACTAAATATTGGCAGTATTTTACTGAAAAAATCAAGAAAACAAATATTTGAGAAATTGAACGCTCTTTTTATCTTTTCGACCTCTCTTTTCCTTTTTTCTCTCTCTCTCTCTCTCTCTGTCTCCAACTCTGCCCATCCCAGTCTCTTCATTCCTCTCTCTTCTTGTATTCAAACAGTGTAAGCTTGGGCAGCACCCACTCCCACCACCATTCCCTCCTCCCCCACTTTATATCATATCTACATGCAGTCATTGTATAATCCCAGCTCATTAATTTCATCACATTTCATCACGTTTCAATTCCCCTCCCTTCCCCCCACGCTGCTCTCATTAATCTATTGTAATTCTCGCACAGATTGAAAAACATTTCTCTCTTCTCGCATTTCTTTCGTTTTTCCCCCATTTCAACTTATCAATTTATCAAATAATGCCGTTTGCCAACTTCTTTTCCAATTTTCCCCAGTCACAACTACCCCACCCACCTCTTTCCTTCCGTGTTCCTTTGGGATCATCATCTCAACTTCTGCTGCTAATAATCTTTCCTTCTCGTTTGCCTTCTCTCTTTGCATTCGCCTTCTTTCATTCGCAATCTTTCATTAGCGCATTTGACTTTACGCTCCAGTAAACTGCAGAAGTCACCGCATTCTAACCCATTTATAGTCGCACATATTTCAATTTTCTTGCCAAGGAATACCCCCTTTTCCTACCACCTTTCCCCCTTACCTTTCCTTTGGGGTTTCTTTCCTTTCAGTTCGGGGACAATCCGAAAAAACGACTAGAAATATTTAGGCCGCATTTGATTTCATTAGGTTTTTATCTTTTGGCTACTAATTTCATTTCGTGCATATTTCAAACATATTTCAGACAGAGAAGGGGTGCAGAGGAAGGGGGCGTGGGGTTACACAGCCTGCCTTGGCCGTGCAGAGGCTTAATTAATTCCCAAAAATATTTATAACTTTTAGGCGCTCACAACATTTTGGGGCTACACAAATTTTGGCACAATATTGTTCATGTTCTTGTTGTTGTTGCTATTTCCTGCCTTTGCCTGTGTGTGTGTGTATTGTGTATTGTGTATTTTGGTTTGGTTTTTGGTCTGTTTTCCTGCCTGTCAATGGGCAAATCTAACAAATTTATGCATGACTGCAACAGGGTCAAGTTGCTGCAAAATCCTTTAATGCGCCGCAGCTGGCCACGGCACAGACCAGAGAAATCTCTACCGATACCGAACAAATAGAAAAACCAGGCAGAAACTTGAGAGCAACAACTAAAAGTTGGGTATAAGGGACTAGGTAGTGGAATATTGAATGGAGGGTTTTATAAGGAGGGTTTTATAATCTATAATCCAATAAGAAATGTTAACTATGCATTAATGTATATTTTCTTTAGTTGCCTGTTCAATTTTAATAACATTATATTTGTGGATTTTCTACAGATAAACAAAGATCTTTATATAATCTATATATATATTATCTATTAATATATTCTATATTGAATCTACAGTCGATTTTAGAAGAGATTCATATACTATATAATGCTTTTCAATTAATATAAGTTTACTTTGTATAGAAGAAGGTTATGAGAGACTATTGATTGAAGTTCTATATAAGTAAGACTCTATAGTATATAGTAATATATGCATATATGATTATGCATATAAATTGTTGAAGAATGTATCTTACATTAAGGTAACTGTAGATTGCTCACAATGTTCCATTCGATTTTTTGATTCACAAAGGTTTTCTCAATCTTATATTCAATTTGTTGTCGAGTAAATTTATATGATATTAACTTCTTTTACACTTCTTTAATATAATACAATATATATAATATACATTTTCATTTTCATATACATATAATTTACATTTTCTTTAACAACTTTAATTAATTTTTCATGATATATGAACCTTATAGCTTCATAATACGTCAATACTTAATACCTTTATTATTTTATATATATTTTATGATCTTAATTACGTCATAATACCTTCAAATTTCAAACATATGCAAAGGTAAGTTGTCTCATATAATTATTATCTATACTATTATCCTTTCTTTCAAATTTAACCGTATTTCTTAAGAATATTTTTTCTATTTTTTCTTCTTCCTTTCATACATGTCCAATTCACAAGAAAACTCTAAACATGTTCAGGCCTCTTCCCCCATGCTCAATTGCGCTGCTCCTTCGATTACAGGGTATTTAGTTTGCCAAACAAAAACTTTGCAAGCCGATGGCAAGAAGAAGTTTGAGCCTTTTAGGCGGTGCGCAACCAATGCGACGACTCGCCAGATAAGCAGATTTATGAGCTAAACAACAAACTGGAATAGCTGGAGACGATTTCGGGCATTGGCCGAGAGCTGAAAGGCTCTCATGGTATGCTATGGGGTGACAAGGACATTGTAGCAGGAGCTGCAATCAAAGGGGGCAGAGGGGGAACTGTTGCGAGGGCAGAAGCAGCAGTTCGGAAGCGTAAAAGCAAGATAAAACATAAAGTCGCCACACGCACACACAAATCGAAATAACGCCACACTGGAGTGCGAAGAGTGAGAGGAATGGGGTAAAGTGGAAGGAGGGAAACACCGCCGCACTATGAGAAGATTTATGAGCATTTCTCTGGCATGTGTGTATGCTGGTGTGTGTGTGTGTGCTGGTGTGTATTGCTGATGATGGTGTACAGAATGTCAACGACGGCACAGGCACAGGAAGTGCCAGGCAACAGAATGGCACAAGGACCGGAACAGCAACGCAACGCAACGCAACATAACGTAACGGAACGGGGTTGCCAACAGCTGCCCACACCCCCCACACACTCCCCTTTCCCATACTTGGTGCGCCAACTATTGACACGCACTGTACTCATCATCGACATGCGACGTAACTTCAGACGTGCGTATAATTTTACTCTGGCCCCGCCACACTGCGGTCAGCGAAAAAAGGCACAGCAAAACAACAGCGAAAGGGCAAGAGAGAAGGAGACAGTAGAGTAGAGGAAGAAGGAAAGACAGCGGAGTAAAGAGGGAAAGAGAGGGCAGACTGTGAGTGTGATGGAGAGACAAGAGGGACTTATGAGCAGAGGCAAAAGCGTAGGTAGGTGTCAATTTCGCTTTCATTAAGTTGATTCTGCTTGAGTGGACAAAGGGGCAGGGAAACTGCTGCTTGCTCCTCTCCCTCCCCCTTACCCCGCTTCAACTGATTGCTCCCTTAACGGTTCTTGCTGTATGTGTTTCTTTTTTTCGGTATCTTAATTTGCGTCACGCTCTCAAATTTCAAAAACTGCAAAGCGTCTGCTCATTTGTAAAACAAGAAGCAAGAGCCGAGAGCCGAAGCCCTACTTAAGTTCGAGTTCTTCATTTTTGCATTAATTAATACTTACTTATTATGGCGGGAGGAATGTACAGTACAACAACAATAAGTAGAACAACAACAGAAACAAGGGAAAATAAAAGGAAGGCAAAACTGGCAAAAGGCGCAAACTAAGAGGGCAAAAGGTAGTGCCCAAATTGAGTGTTGAGGGGTAAGTGGGCAAGGTGAGCAGTAGGAGAGGGGTAGAGGGTGAAGTTGGTAAGCAGGGGGTAAGTGAGGAAGAAGGTAAGCAGCAAGGTGAGGGGTACGTGGCTGGTAACTTCAGTCGCCTAGCTAGGTAAAATTTTAATCACTTCCTTGCGCTACAATTTCTGCATTTTTTCGCCTCTTTTTTTTCTGCCTCGTCTTCTTCTTCTGCTGCTTCTTCTTCAGCTTGTTGTGTTTTTCTGTTTCTGTTTCGACTTTGGTAATTTGAGACTGTTAACATTTTTGGTCGTCGGACGTTGGTCACAGGACGAGCGAAAGAGAGAGGGAGAGGCACAGGTACAGAGCCCTGCCCGGTACTGCAGCCCTTTGTGGTTGCTCTTGGACTTTGGACTTAATTAAAAGTAATTCCATTTAAATATTATTAAAAAAGATTCTTGCCTAGCCTCAGGGCATTTTCTCTTCTTTTCCTCCTTCTGCTTCCCTTCTTTATTTTGTTACATTTTTTGGTTTTTCTGTTAATTGAATTTGGCATTAAAGGCGAAAGTGTTTGAAGCAAATATTTGCATACTCGAGTCGAGGCGAGTCGAGCCACAAAGGCTGCCAATTTAATTGACTGCGAATTAGCTAAATGCGTTGCGGTTGCATGAAGTTCTTCTTGTTTTACTACGTGTTCTTGTTGTTGTTGTTGTTGTTGTAGTAAAACAGAAATCTTAATTAACTAGTCTATTAAAGGTAAATCGTTTGGGGGTTTAAAGCAATGTGAGTTTAACTCGATTTTGGTTTGGGCTGCGGGCAAACGAGTTGAAGATTTTGAATTAAGGAATATTATTTATTATAGAGTTATTAATAATGAGATATTACATTAAATGTGTAGCCAAATTCACTTCCGTTTCTCAGAATTAAAGATTCTTAAGTGAAGAATGAGGTTATGTTCTTTTAGATTATATAAAACCAATTGTCAATTCCTGCTGGTTTCTTTCGTATTGTATTATCACTTTCTTTGATAGTTTAACTTTCAATTTTACTTGCAGCATAATTGAAAATAAAGTAGAAATCTCTAAAAAAGGTTTCACAAGATATCAGAATAATTAAAAATTGATTATTTGTAGATATTAGAAAACATCAGGATTATTTCAAATAAACAAGAAGATTTCATTCTCTATTAAAAACATTTTGTTCAAACTTATTACAAGTTTATTTAAACTGGAAAATATAAAAATAAATACAGAAAACTTTGAAATAAATTATTTAAATTCATTAATTCATTGCTTCGTTTTGTAATTTTTTTTAACATTTATTACAAATAAATTAAGACGAATAAATGAAGTAATAAATTTAGAAAAATTCGGAATAATTAAAAACAGTTTTGGAAGATATTTTTCTATAATTGGTACGTGTTGTTAAACTCTTATAAGTTCCCCAAGGTAATTAAAATTGAGAAACTATTTTATAAACCTTCAAATTAAAGAATTTTGTATGAAGATTTTTAATATATATATAAATTATTATTATTGAATATATTGTAAAATTGTAAAATATTGTTAAGGTCTCCCCATATATCATTCACCAGTTTTCTGCAATTTCGCAAGCCAAAACTCCCTGTCAATAACTTCTTGTTTGCAAGTCAAACCCAAGATTCAATAAATTGAATACATAAATTACAAACCAATAATAATAATTAATGGTCTAATGTAGAGAAATCAAACTGATTAATTTGCAACTTGAAACCACAATCGAGAAACCTGCAATGCATATTTGATTTACCATTATACGATTCTCAGTAGATCGCACAGATGTTTGTGTGTGTGTATTGTAAATGTATCTGCAGGCAAATAACTGTTTGTTTGCGTATTAAACACATTTGTTAACCGATTTTCAACATTGCAATTAACTCGAGTTTTTTGCGTTTAATTAAAATAAAGAACCGCCGCAGCATAAAAAACAAAATGTAATAAAATTGCGCGTAATTATATGAAACAGAAAAAGAGACAGACACAGAAAGATGGAAAGAGATAAAGAGAGAGAAAGGCAATTGAAAAAGGGCCACCGCAGTACATCTGAGGGAAAATCAGGGCAATAAAATAGAGCTCTTCAAATATACCCAACAAACAGTTCCCTCCCCTCTCTCTCCCTCTGTCTCTCTCTCTCTCTCTGTCATTATAAAGTGCAATATGTTAAACAATTGATGGCTGATTGCCAGGCAACACAGGCCATAAAAAGAAGAGAGACAACAACAGCAACAACAGCAACAATAAGGCAAACAAACAAGCAGCAAAATTTGCAATTGCTTTTTGTGTCTATCTAATTTGCAAATTGACGGCGGCAACGATTTGTCGATTTGTCGATTTGTCGTTTAATTTGTGCCATATGCTTGCCTGGAGTTATGTAATTTAGTGTCGCCAGGCACTCAGAGGAGAGTGGGAGCTGCGCCTGTTGGCTATGCAACACTAAATTACGTGCCAGGCTAATTTGCCATAAAATATTGGCGAACAATCGACAGTGCAAGAGAGGCAGGTAGAGGGGAAGTAGAGAGAGGTATTAAGAGGCAGTAGAGGAGGGCAAAGAGTGGAAGAGAGATAGAGGGCAATAGCTATAGGTAGAGATAGCGAGCAGTTGCAATATTAATGCGAGCATTTCGTGCATTTATTGGCATATAAATCACTTTGACCTCGCCAGCAAATCACAGACAAACACACACAGTCAAACACCACACACACACACTCTGGCATACCCAGGCATACACTCTCAGGCACACATATAGTAAGTAGTCTTAGGCTTAAGCCGGCACTTACCTAGAGCCAAAGCTGCAACTTGACGTTAGCGCGCTCATTAGAAGAAGAAGCCGCAGTCAGTTTCAGTTCTCCTTCTTCATTCCAGTCTGCTCCCAGTGTTTTTTCTGGCTTTCTTGCTTGCATTCTTTTCTTTCTTTCTTTTTGTCAATTAATGCGGCGCACTCTTCAAATATTAGCGAACATTATGTGGGGTTGCTGCCACTGCCTCTGCCTCTGCTGCCTGCACTAAGTCGCACTTCAGCCGCAGCCCAGATACTTCACAATGAACGGGGCACAAATGACTTGGCCAACACACTTGAGTTTTGCGGGGGCGCCTCTTGTGTTTTTTAATCGGCGCTCCCCATTGTGCCACAGCAGGACGAGGCACTGTGTGGAGGCACACAGGTCTAAGTCAGCTCAGCGCTGTCGTTTCCGTTTCTCCATTGCTCTCTCAAGTGGCGGGGATTACGTTGACGTTGAATGCTTCGCTTGATTCGAGTGTGTGTTGCCAGCGCTGCTGCTGCTGTTGCTGCTGTGGTTGATCAGCGCAGCTTGCATTGTTGTTGCTGCTGTTGTTGTTGCAGCTGCAGCAACACATATCAATTTAACAGCAATTTAACTTTGATTGCCACAAACACTAAAAAACTGACTGACTTTACTGCTGCCTCTACTGCTGCTGTTGCTGCTGCTTGTGTTGCTGCGGCTGCTGCTGCTTGTCCACTCACACCGACAACTTGCCAGCGACTGAGCGCTCGAGCAGCTGTGCCGCGCTATTTGAATGAATCGCAGCCGCGTATAAGACTTTTATTTTCACTGTGCATCAAGCTTTGCCTCCGATCCCAAAGCTCGCAGGCAAACTCGAGTAGAGCTTTTTTCGAAGAGTGCAAGTCTCTCTCTCCCTCTCTCTCCCTCTCTCGCACTTTGTGCGCAGGCGCATCCTCTAATTAGCGTAGCTCGGCTGCCACTTCGGCTATGCCAGGTTCGGCTTGTTTTATGGCACTCGGGACAGTTCGTTTTTGCGGCTTTCGGCTGCGGCTTCGGCTTCGTTTGCTGTCGCTGCCTGCGCTGTGTCACTTTGGCATTTAACCTGCTGTCGCCTGTCTTGCTGTTGTTGTTGTTGTTGTTGCTGTTGTTGCTGTGCGGCAACATATGAAAATTAAAACGCTTAACAACAATTAACAATTGGTCAAGCAGAGCAACACGAGAGCAACACGAGAGCAGCAGCAGCAACAGTAGTAGAGCCAACAACAACAACATTAATCAAGTTGAAGCTGACACCCAAAAGCTGCAGCAATTAATCAACACACTCAAAGACACACACACACACACACAGACAAACACACTCAACGACACACACGCAAAGACACACTCTCAAACACACGCACAAGGCGCCTCTTTAGCTGAAAAAAAGCTAGTTTTGCAGACGCCGCCATTGCATTAACTGATTGTCCAGCTGCTTGAGAAAATGGTGGCTAAGGTAAGTAGAGAGGGTTGCCTAAGAAATGTGGAGAGGTGGGGGGGGGGGCAACTTCATGTCAATTCGCATAAAAGTTGCACGAAAATATCAAATCAAATCAAAGTTTGATTTGACAGCCAGACAAGGCAGCACGAGTTGGCCAAGGCAGGAATTGATGTTTTTCTTTTGGCTTGCGACTTTTAAACAACTTCAACTGGCAAACTATAGCTACATATATATGTAGGTATACTATATACTATGCATATTTGACTGTGTGTGTATTAGTGTTAATATTAGTGTGTGTTGGTGTGTGTGTTTTTGCAGACCGCAGTGCACACACAAGAGCCGCAAAGTCGACTTTAGCGGGCTGCGGTACTGGCCCACGGCAGCCGCTTTGCACAGTGCCTACTCTTTACCCACCCCTTACCATCCCTTACCCCCTTAGCCAGACCTACTCCCTTCTCTCTCTGCTGCCCTCTGGCATTGTACGGCCAATATCAATTTATCAATTAATGCGCCTAATGAGCAGACCAACTGATTTGCTGTGTCATTTAATGCAAGACACAACAACACACACACATACCTCTGCACACACACACACTGAGACACTCACGTATACAGACACACACCAATAGACACACAACCACACGCACTGTACAAAATTAATTAGAATTGGCTCATCATCAACTGCGCGCTGCCACATAGCATCATATTAACACACTCTCTCTCACACACACCCACACACACAGACAGAGTGATAGCCAAGTATATGTCACATTTCTCTCTATATATAGTATACAGTATACACCCCCTTCTCTGTCCCCGCAGTTGAGTTTCCTGTGCCTTGCAAATTTGTTGTTGTGCTTTAATTGACAATCAAAGCGACTAATCAAATTTGCAGCTTGACATTTTTCATTAGAATTATTATGTAGTTATAGCTCAGTTTCAGTTACACTCTTTCTACCCTAGTCAACATTAGCAGCCTCAGCCTCAGCAGGCAGCAGCATCATCATCTGCATCATCATCAACATCATCATCGTCTTCTACAGCGTCAACAGTCGCGCCCACATCAAAGGCAGCAAAGCGCGTGAACTGCGAACTCCTTTGCTAATCAGCGTGTCACGTTTATGCGTATTGCAAAACGCGATTAGCAAAGGTAGGATAAGCAGTAGAGATGAAATGATGAAGTAGAGAGGCAGCAAGATAAGTGGAGTTAAAGAAATGAATGAAAATTAAGTCTGATGTTGGTAATAATTAAGAAACTGCAACTTAAACTCAACTGTTCTTAGTTAAATTTGCAGACGCCATTTGAAAGATTAAAAGTATTTTACAAATGCTAGCTTTGATATAACGCTGGCAATTCATGTGTTTTAAATTTGCGAGGTATTAAGAGGGCGTGAAGAAGTTCTTAAGTCAACATTAGCTGCGTGTAGAAATAAGACATGTACTGCTCAAATTTAATAGCCCTCGCTCTTATAATCTCTGAGATAAAGCTGTTCATACGGACAAAAAGATGAATATTTATAGATAAAAGGAAGTTATATACGGAAAATAAACAAATAATCAAAAGTTTTGAGTAGATATTAAAGATATTATGCAGTGTCCTAAGAAAAGAGAAAGAAGAATGCACACATACGTAAGAAGAGTACCTGCTTCTTTAAAACGAGAGCCGAGAAGACGAGAAGATGAATATTTATAGATAAAAGAATGTTACATACGGCAAGCAAACAAATAATCAAAAGATTTCATTAGGTATTAAAGATATCATGCAGTTTCTTACAAAAAGAGAAAGAAGAATGCACATATACCCAAGAAGAGCACCTTGTTCCTTTAAACAGCACCCACACGCATTTAAACGCAACTTATTTGACCAAATGAACTTCCTTTCTCCCTTCCTCAGGCCAATGCGAAACTAATGACAATTTAAAGACCACATAAATCTGCAGTTAAAATCGCCACGAATAGCGTTGGGTACGTCAAATTGCAGTTTTGTTTTGACTTTGATTAACTTTGTTTGTGCAGGGAAACAGCCAACAAATTGCCACAGTACGTGTGTGTGTGTGCGTGTGTGTGCAATTCAATGAAAAAGAAAACAAGGCAAACATATATTCGAAAGACTCTACGAAACGATCGATCGATAAAGCGAGAAACGAGTCGAAATTAGATAGACCAAAATGAAGCCACAAAATGGCAGCAAGGTGGCAAGAGGAAGAAGGAGAGAGAGAGGGAGAGAGATAGGGAGACGGGGTTAGTGTTTGGGGGCATGGCCCATTCGCTTGTCATTTAATATCCGCAATTAAAGTGGTCATCAATCAAAATGTACAACAAGAAAACCTAAATGAATTAAAAGTAAACGAAAGAACAAAGCAAAGGATGAATGCACAAGCCAAAATGAAAGCTGTAATAAATAGAATAAAGCGCAGTGTAAAGCAAAGAATGGTAAGTCCCGAATGAAAGGAAAGAAAAAAAACCCTGGCTGTATGGACGGACACAGGGAACAGGACGCCGTAGTCCTTACTACGGAGTCGTTGTAGTCGAAGTCGGCTCTGTCTGGTCTAGGGCTAGGGCGATAAACAAGTGCTATACAAACAAAACGGCGCAGTACGCTGAACCTATTGATGATTGAGCAGGACATTAATCTAACAGAATGCAGACAGGCAGGCCAATGAGGGGGAGGGTGTGTCAGGGGGCAGAGGTTGTGGCGGGCAAGCGAGCAAATCAACTGACCAACTGTGAAAGTGTCAAATTTCAGGGCACATTGTTGTTGTTCCGCCTGGCCACGTTAGCAAACATAATTACGCCAATGCCAACCTACATAATACGCACACAGACACACCCACACACACACATACACACATAGATAGACAACTGTATATGGCTGATATATGCTGTTATTGCTGTCAGTCCCCTGTGCGTCATTTTGTCCTGAATTTAAAGTGCCCGACTCCCACTCCTCTTCCTCCTGCTACGTATCCCTGATAAATGCCACGTATATAAACGCATAATTATGCCAAGCACAGGCTCAGACAATTGCTAAACGAGCGCCATTAACTTAACAGCTGTTAGTTGACAGTGCACTAACATGACGTCAGTGAAAGCGCGACTAAGAGAGCGGGTAGGCAAGCTTAGGTGTTTGTTTTAGTGCATGTTACTTGCATTACAGTATGTTAGGAGTCTGTTAGTTAACAGTGTCATATTAATAGTGCTGTAATTTGTAATTTAAAATATGCTCACACATAAAGTCTTTTGGTTAATCAAATCAATCAATCAATTAATTAGTTTTCAACTCCAACTCTAACTGTAAGTTTTGACAACTAATATTGAAATACATACATAAACTCTGTTATAATATAGTATAGGTATGTTGAGCAGTCTATTTCACAGTATTTCAACTGGAGAATAAGAATCTGGAAGTATTAATAGTCCCCACTAAGTATTCCTAGCAACTTAACATCTTTAAATCTTCAATAAATCGAAACCCTTTCATGGCTTTAAGATATTAAAAGCTTTGAACAGGTTTTTGAACTGCATACTTTCCTCATCTGTTAGATAACATAGACTGATTCTAGCCGCTGCCTTTCCTGGTGTTTCTATCTACTCTTCTTACACCTAGAGACCTCAAATTAGCCTTAGTATATGTGCAACTAGACTGTTACTGTAGTTAAAAATAAGGCTCTTGTAATACATTTCCACCTTAATTTCTGCCCCATTTCGATTCCTGCCTTTCGATTCCTCAAATTTCTGCAAAATCGATTGCCAATTGCTGCTGCCCTCTCTTCATTAACCCACTCAGCTATAGCACCTGCTCAATCATGGCCCAATTCAAAGCTAACTCAATAACAGTGCACTCTCCTGTTAGTTAACAGCAAACACACTGAGAGACTGTACATTAGTCAGACGCATGCAGCATATGCGCATTAATGAGGTTTGTGGGGCTAAATAAAAACTGCAGAAGAGCGGGGCAGTAAGGGATACAGAGAGGAAGGACAGGGGAAGTAGCAGAAGGCAGGGGCACGAGGCAGGAGGCAATTGCGGGGTCAAATTGTCGCCTCTGTTGCTGGCGTCAACTCGTTTTGATGGTTTGACAGTTGCGAATTGCAAATGCGACTAGAACAGAAAAGCAAATTCAGCAGCAACAGCAACAGCGGCAACAGTTGCCAGTTGTGAGTTGCAAGTTGCTAGTTGCAAGTTGCTCATTTGCTGTCCAGGCTGCAAATTAGATGCCAAATTAGCAAAGAGAAAGCGGCAAAAGCAACCGGAAAACCCGATGCAACTGGGCGCAGCTCAAAGAGGGAGGAGAGGGAGAGGAAAGGGTAAGGGGAAGGGAGAGGGAACTGCAAGTGGGCAGTAGAGAGGGTGTGGCAATAGGGCAGTGAGTGTTAGGTTGCCAGCGTGCAGCAGCAACTGTTAGGATGCGTCAGTTGAGCAGAGTGTGAGAGTCTCTCTCTGTGTGTGTGTGTGTGTGTGCGGATGTGCGTGCAAGTGTGTGTACTGGTGTGTCCACTGTCTCTGTGTGTGTGCCTGAGTGAGTGTGTGTGTATGTGTGCAACTGCTGGCACTGCGGTGCTTTGACTGATGTGGCACAAAAACCGAAAGGCAGCAGCAGACAGAAAACTTTGCTTACTGCATTGACACGTACAGCAGCCGGTGTAGTGGTTCCCCCTTCTCTCCCCACCTCTCCCCATCCCTTTACCACTCCCCCTACGTGTACTGCCCACAATCCTGCTGCGTAGGCTTCTGCTATGGGCAATACTAAATGGTTTTTCAATGGGTTTCCTCGGCATCAGGTTGCAAAGTTTTTTTGGCAATCAAGACACGAACCCGCAGCTTGCCACAAAGCGTAGCAAGCACAAGCAGCAGCAGCAGCTTATGAAATCTTGTCATGTTGTTGTTGTTGCTGCTGCTGTTTGTGGTGGGTTATTAAATTTGATATGCTACACCTTGGGCAGTATCAGATTGCCGTAAGAGCGTTAAGACAAAAGGATTCTCTGCCCCATAGGAATTCATGTAAAATGCAAAGACCAGAACGCTGCCCCTGCCCCTCCTCCCACCCCCTCTCTACCCATACTGTTGCTAGGCATAGCGAAAGCTGCCATGTCATAAATTTTCTACGAATATGAATATGAATACGAGTGTGAGCATGAGTGTCCGTGTGAGTGCCACTACAGCTCAGCCTCAGCCTCAGCTTCAGCCTCAGCGCAGACAGTCAGCTCAGCCGTAAGAAGAATAAACAATCCTTTACACACACACACACACTGGCACACACACTGACACACACACCATTATATGTTGACACACTTTTGGTCTGTTTTGTTACCTTTTCCCAACCCCACCCCGTTCTTCATTCACCTTTGCCCAAAGTCAGCAGAAAATGTTTTTGCTTTCTACTATTTCCTATTTTCCATTTCCCATTTTCCATTTCGTATTTTAATATGAGCCTAAATTGAGCTTGTTATTTATGTAAACCCAGCGATACCTTATGGCCGCAGTCTCGACAGTTTTCAGAGCTCTCTCCTGCCCTCTCTCCCATCCCTCTGCTCCTGCACAGCGTGTGACTATGTTGAAAAAACAGAGCAGAGCAGAGCAGCGAGGCCAAGCGTAACTGAGCGGATCAGCAGCAGACAGCAGATAGAGCAGAGCAGGAATAAAGCATGAGAGACAGGAGGAGTGGAGTGAAGGGAGAGGGTTACCCCGCACAAGTACAGACATGCGGGATGGGGAGGGGGGTGTCAAGAACAAAGAGAGCAAAGTAGATATAACAACAAGAACTGTCGTAATAAAAATGCCCTACAGTTAAAATAATTGTCACTGTAATAAAGTGATGCACAAAATTATATATTTGCGAGGGCAGCTTAAGTAGTTTTAAATAAATTAAAAGGCGGGAAGGGAAGGGAGAGGTTTTAGATGAAGAAGTATTTTTGATGTTTGTTAAGCATTTAAAGTTGCATGTGTAATTTTGTTTTGTGGATATCTTTTCTCTATGTAGCGTGATATTTTCGATAGTAATAAAACAATCTATAGTTTTGGCAGCTCAGACGGATATTATTGCTGATAGTTAGATTTATAGATTGTTAAACAGCTTTCAGGGCTTTATCGATGTTATCGATACTATCAGAGATTGTTTAGATTTAATATAATATATACATACATAACTTTACATAACAGCTTATACGAAACTGATCATTGATTCAATATTTATCATTACTGTAGTGGATTAATAATAATAACTACTCATCACTAAGTTCCATTCTTATATAAAGTTATTATTATTAATTCTGTTTACATTATATTTAATTGAATTATTAAATAGTGCAAATGCTTTAGCCTCATTCAATAGAAAACCAATTGAACTCTTACAAAATTTAGTTTGCAAACCGTACCTACATATTAGAATTGCTTTCCAGTTAATCTTTTTTTGAGAAGAAGTTTCTCATTATAACGTAACAACTTAATATCCTAATAACTAGCTCTAATTATTGTAAGTAGGCTTGGAGCAGTAACAACTGTAGAAACTCATTAGGTTATACATATATACTGAACTTCTGATCACTAGTTAGAGATTATGAAGCTCATTTAAACAGAAAAGGCTTGCCCAATAATAAATATGTTATAATACAATTTATTTTATATTCAAGCTGTTGCAGTTAATTTACCAAGACACCTAAGCGAATTATACTTTATTACAATTATATTATATTCTATTAACAGTCTATAGATTTTCACAATTTCCCAAACTAATCGAAATCGCGCAGGGAATCCCGCACCGATTGTTCATTTATCAGCAAGCTTTGACTTGCTGCCGTCTCTGAAGCTTTCAGCCAAGCTGCCCTCGAGAAGGGCAAGAAGAGCTGCCTCTTCTCCTCTCCCTCTCTCTCACTCTCCCTCTCTCTCTCTCTCTCTTTCCCTGGGCTGCAGCGCACTCGGTTTGGTAGCGTTTTATAGCAGCAGCCAAAACATTATAGCCATGATTAATGGCAGATAATAATTTCGAGTGCGAGCACTTGACAGCATACAAAAAGTCAGAGAACTATGGCCAATGACGTCCATTAGACTGGCCAAAAGAGCAGTAGCACAGCACAGTCAGTAGCAAGCAGAGAAAGAGAGGATGGCAGTGGGGGAGGGTAGGCAGCAGTGGAAGGCGTGGGAGGTGTTAAAGGCAGGCAACAAAGTGCAGCGGCAACTGCAAATGACTGTTGAAAAATAAGCTACAATTCGCTGTGAAAACTATTGCCATATTCTGTTTGCGGCATTTAACGAGCGCACAATACCCTTCCCCCTCTCTCTCTCCCCTTCCTCTCTCTCCCCCTCTCTCTCTCTCTCTCCCTTGCTCGTTTCGTGACTGTGCTCTGGTCAGTTGTGCGTGTGATTTACTTCATTTTGTGCATAAATTATTATAAACGCGTTGATCAAAAATGGAACAAGCGAAAAAAGAAAACAGAGAGAGAGAAAACGGCTGAATAAAAACGAAATTAAAAACAATGCTGGGCAAACGGGAAACGGAAACGGAAATAACGCACACACGACTGCCATTTTGTCGGGCAGCGCGGCCGCTGTGGCATGTTGCAGCTGCCGTTGCTGCTGCCTCTTGCCATTGCAGTTGCAGTGACACTTGCCACATGTTGGTTGCTGCTGCAAACCCAAAATTGATTTAACCGTTTGCCTTAACCCTTGTCCGCCCGCTTTTTTGGTTTTTGTGGCCATGATTCCTCTCCCGTTGCTGCAACAGCTGCAGCAAATGACATTAAAATCCAGTCAGCGCCTGCTTCCAAATGGTTTTAGAATTTTTCGGCGATTTTTCCTTTGCGCGAATTTACGAGCTGTCTTTAAACTTGAAGTGCGCGCTCCTGGGAAGGAGGGGGAGGAAGAGGTAGAGAGAGGGGCGTTCCAGCAGTTTCGTGTTACGCTGCGACGTCCTACGTCATGATATTGCTGCTGCTGCTGTGGAGCGTGTATAGAGTGCGCTTTTAAAAGCTGCGCCTTTTATGTTGCCTGAATCATTACAAAGGGACACACACACACAGACAAACACACCGACACACACACGCACACAGACAGAGACAGAGATAGACAGGATGTGTGCGTCTGCCAAAGACAATGAAGGCTGTCGAACCAATAAGTGCAACGGGGTTTTGTCCTGGCTGCCATATACATCTACCATCCCTACCCTACCCCACCTCTTGCTCGCTCTACCCGCTCTCCGTCTCCCTGCCCGCTTCCTTCTTGCTATCTGGCTGTGTGAGTGCGTCATAAAATTACTTTTTATCATTGTAACATGACAGAAGACGAGCTTGGGTCCTTGGGATGATATACGCAGTGGTTTTTATGTGCCAGCCAATGCCAAAGACATTCATACACGTTTTCTTTATGTTGCAGCTAAAAGGATGCTCGGGCACCCCTGCTGCTGCCACTGCCTGGCTCGAGGTTGCTTCTTGCGCAGCTTCTGCATTGTATTAATGGCTCGCATGCACGACAGACTTCAGCGCTAATAAGCATAAACGCAAACTTTGCCATGTGACTCGATTGCCAGAGTTCCTTCCTGTGTGACGCAGGACACGAGATCTGCTCTGCTCTGTGCCCTATGCCGTGTCCTGTGCGTGCCTAGTGTGTGCCTTGCCACATGCCACGCCAACTCCAACTGGACATGGCGTGCGCGCAGCACTTTGACTTCTTTGTGCACTTTATTAATGTTATTAAAAATCTAACAAATGCGACGCGAGGCAACTTGGCGCTGCAACGTTGCGCTTTATTAATGCCCCACACAAACACACACAGACACAGACATACACACCAACACATTGGCAATTAATGTGGTCAGTGTGCGCGCAACTTAGTTGCCTCATTGCCAATTGACAGGATTACACAGCCAGTCTCGCAGTCTGTGTAGTCTGCGCGTCGCCATTTAATGGCTCAACAGGTCGTATGAGTTACAAAAAGCAATTATAAACTGCTGTGGCAAGTACTTGTTGCAGGCAGCAGCAAACAACGTGGCTTTGCAACTGCAACTTTCAACTTCAATTCAAACTTCAATTCAAATTTTGATGCAGCCTAAAAACAGGCAACATAATCTGTCTGCAGTTTGCTAGACTTTTATTGCGCCATGCAAAATGTACCTTAGCTTTGCTTTTTTAGCTGTAATTTAATAGTAAATGTATAGGGAAAATTTTCAAAAATAGCTAGAGCTTATTTCTGGCTGCAATTTATAGTTCAAAGTAGCTGGGAAATGCTAAGAAATGCTCAACTTTTGCTGCAGTTTGTTGCCAGCCAATTCTTAGACAGCGTGAAAGTATGCAAAAGAATATTTGCAAGAATTTGCCGTGCAAAACCTTAAATTTTCTATCAATTCTCTCTTTAGTTCTCCATTAAATGTTAAATAAAGGCAATGTTCGAGTGCATTTCCTCAATGCAACAGTTTTAAACGCTTCCACATTGGCGCATTGTAAGCCAATTTCTCTGCTGAGCAATTGTTTGCCAATGCATTAAACTGGCAGCTCCATTTGATAACAATTTCGAACAATGGCCAATTCTATCTCACTTTATTTTCACTCAATTGAAAGGAGAGTGAAGTAGGAAAGAGAGAAAAAACAACTCTAACTAAAGCCAAAAGAAACGACGACAGGCAGCAGTGCGGCAGCAGCAGCAATTGTTGACTTTTTGCGTAGTTAAACAAGTTTAATTAAGACTCATTCAAGCAGTTTTTGCAGATAAAAACGAGGAGAGAGGCGGTGTAGGGGGTGGGGGGAAACTTTCGCGTTGACACCTTACAAAGTGGCAACAACGATAGACGACGATAAACAAATGCCCGACGCCAAATACCCTTTAGCAGACTTCATTTGCCGTCATCGTCGTTTGTTGGCAAAATAGTTAGTTAGTTTGTTCGCCTGTTTGTCGCTTCCTCTGTTCCCCTCCTACTCCCCTCCCCCCACTTCTCCCATTTAAGCTAAACAATTGGCAATTTGGCTTAAAGTTTTTGGCCACTTCCGTTTGCTGCGGTTGCCATTGCTGCTGCCGATGCTGCTGCTGCTGCTGTCACTTGATTTGTGTCCTTGTGTCTCTGCTGTCTGCGTGCAGCAATTTCAGTTCAGTTTTCAGTTAATACTCGTATCTCAAGGCATTCGCAATGGCACGCGGCAACTTTGTCCATGGCCAGGATGTTGTCTCTTCCATTTCTCTCTCTCTCTCACTCTGTGTGTGTGTGTGTGTACGCGCGAAAACAAAATGAGTACAAAATGCTAAAAACGACTTCCGTTTGGCAATTTGCATGCTGTGCACCCCGCCGGAAATGGAAAAACACTTGCTGCGCTCCTGTGCGACCCTTGTCAGCCATGCTCTCCCCTCCCCCTGCCTCACTGCCACTTCCCCCTATAACAGCTGCCTTTGTTTGCAATTAAGCGAGAACTCATGCAGCTAGGAAAAGCGCTGAAAGAAAGCAGGTCACTCAATATACTATATACATATGTATATGTGGAGCAGCTCACTCTTGCTCAGTGTGTTTTTATATGTATATTTCATGTAAAGTCAATTTGATGTGCGTTGACCAACCGCTGCTAGCTCTGCTCTGCTCTGCTAGCCAAGTAATGTTCTCCCGCCGCACTGCCTTGGCCTTAATGGCCAATTAAGCGTAGACGACACAAGAAATAATTAAATCGCTGCATGTGGGTTTTCTCTCAGCTGTTTATAGCCGTGACGACTGCTGCTGCTTCTGCTGCTGCTGCTTACGCGTCGTATGCGTAATCTCTTGCAAGTTAAAACATGCAGCAATTTTCTTATTTTCGCTAATGAATTGCAGATGAATGCAATTTAATTTGCAATTCAAATTAAATCCGCATATAGCAGACAATTATTTAAAGCTTCAGCACAAAAGTAGGCAACACTTGTTTGAAAAACCAAAGCTGCTGTTGTAAATTAAACGATTTACCTGTTAGCATAGCTTAAATTATTATACTAATTTAATTATAAAAATATTTGATGAATATACATATATATATATATATATATATTATTATACTAATTTAATATTATAAATATTTTGCGCTATTACAAATTGCAGTTATATAAAAAACTGTTGCATGTTAATTGCTGCAACTTTTCACGCGCTGGCCGAAAGTATGCAACGCTCTGCTAATTAAAAGAGCTGCTGTTGCTGTTGCTATAGTTGCTGCTGCTGCTGCTGCCGTTGCAGTTGCTGCTTCTACTTCTACTTCTCCACCTGCTGCTGCTTCTTTTCTCCTGCTGCTTCTGCACTTTTCAGATTCATTGTCTGTTAAATATTTCAAGCGCAATTATGCAGCTGCGCATTAAAAATCAAATACAACATTAAAAGTGACAGCTGCAATCAGGGCCTTTCTCCGTTACGTTCTGGCCATCATAAAATTCAATTTGGCGCAAAGTGTTTAATGAAAGCGCCAAGTTGGCGACCTCCCGACCTGCCAACTCCCCCAAGGAACTCTGGCGATCCAGCACAGCGGGCCAACTTAGCCATTAACAATTCACGCAGTCGCTAACGCTACGCATGGCTAAGAACAAAACAACAACAGCAACAACAACAGGAGAACAACAGCAACAACAACAGAAGGAGAACAACAACAACAACAATTGAGCAACAACAACGAAAAAAATTGCGACTTGTTTTACATAAAAACACACTTTAGACATCAAATTATGCAATGCAGGGAGTACAACCCACCTACCCCACTCCCCTCTCCACACAGTGGGTGGTAGCGGGTGGAAGGAGGGAAAGAGGGGGAAGCGATTTTGTTGCTGCGTTTCAGTTTTTTGCGCACTGACAAAATGCAATGACTGTAATAAAAATTAACAAGCTACGCTACGTTTGAGTTTTGAATTAATTGAACGCCCCCGTATGCGCAGGACATACCCTGCAGGGATAGAGAGGGGGTGGGGGAGAGAGAGAGATAGAGAGAGAGAGGGGGGGCAGTGAGATGTTAAGGGATTGCAGTCGCTTGCCTTACAAAATTATAAATTCGCGTCTAAATGAGCGTTGCAAAATTAATGAACTGCATGCAGTTTAATTGAAATGCGCATCCACAGAGCAGCAGAGGCAACAAGAGGGGAAAGGAGAGAGAGGAGGAGTGGCAAGCAGGGGGCCGTGTAGCAAAGGAACTGTGTGGGAAAATACATAATGAAAACCAATTTGATCTAAGCAGCAAACTGCAGCGAATAGTCTGAATAGTAAAGCAGTTGCTAAATGCAACTAGATTTTGAAGAGAAATTGAGTAACGCAGTTTAAAGGCGTGTGCACGACTGTGATATACCCTAGACGAGCACACTTGCCTGTATTATACCCTCTATTCACTAGTAATATATGGCAGGTAACATAAATTATTTGGCTGCTAATAAATGATGTACACAACAAGAATGAAAGTTCTAGCTTTAATATAACAATTGCAATTCAATTATGAGCGATTTATGGAGGCGTAGGGAGGCGTGGCCGAATTTCTATCCATCTATTTTTCTATGTGCTATATTAAGACACAATGTCATTAAATTTGACAGACAAAATACAGACAAAAATAAGGTTTAAATGTGTTGAACGCTATTCTTCATTCACTTTATGCATTTTTTAGGCTTGAATATGCTATATACTATCTGGTCCACAAATTTTGGATGTGCAGAAGGTTATATTATCTGTTCTATTGTTTATAAAAATTAAATCGAACTTGTTTACTCTTTGAAACTTAAAACAAAGTTTAATTTAGAAAGATATCAAGTTAAAATGTGCATTGCAAACTCACCTCCATGTTAGAGCCAGCTTATCCCATTTGGCACCCTGTAGTACATAGCGACGCACACGTGAGTTGAAGCCCTGGCCATGATCGAGATTATCCGGTGAGAAATTATACGCATGCTTATTGTCGCCCACACCACAGCGTGGCTTCTGTATTAGCTTTGCCGTGGCCTGGTCGATTTTGCCCGTTACTGGAATGTTGCCAAATTCCTGGCAGGCAAATGGCAAAATGTTAGTTGTGAAATTGTGCATAATACATGTGGCAGTAGCTGTATGGCAGCAGCAGCATCTGCTTGGCAGGCAGACCTACCTGGAGATTACGGATTGCATCTATCAGCTGCTCCTCGGTGCGCAGGGCGCCAGTTTCCAGATCTGACTTGGGCAGATAATCATACTGCATGAGGAAATTGTACTGCAAGTGAAAGAGAGCAAAGATGCAGATATGGGTAAGTAAATGTAGTTTGCAAGGGGGGGTGTAGGGGGTGCTGCATGTGCATTAGGGAAGTGTGCCAAGCTGAAATGGTAGCCAGTTTGTGAGCCAAATCATTTTTGTTGGCTTAATGTAGGCAGCGCGGCGGGCATTCGTAGGCAAATGATGCCAGCTGAAAAAGTTGCTGCATAAAGTTAATGATAAAAGCAACAGTCGGAGTAGCAACAACAACAACAACAGCAACAGCAAACAACAACAGTTGCAAAGAATAACAACAACCAAAGCGACAACAACAGCAGCAGCAGCAGCAACAACTACAAGCAAAGTTTAACGTTGCATTAATAAGCCGCGCCGAAAAAGTGTGCCAGAAAAATAGACGGAAAAACGTTTTGGGGAAAATGAACGGAAAAATAGACGAGTGAGAGAGGGAGAGGGGGGAGAGTGGAACAGGCAGATAGCACAGATAAAACGTTCAAGTTTGAAATAGACCAGACTTGCTGCTGTTGCTGGGCCAGGCTGCCCCTTTTTGGCAGTTAGGCCTAATGAAAAAGCAAATATTGAGAGTGTAGGCTAGTGTTAAACGTGTAGATAGGGCAGACAGACTAGAGAGAGAGGATAGGAATAGTTAAAGAGAGAGGGCGTGCATAGTACAAGCTAATTATTCAATATAGATAGCCTACTTTTGTGCGCTTCAAATCCTTTTAGCATAACAAACAAGCAAGTCACAATATACTCTGTTTAGCAACTTTATCTGCTACAGGGTAGCTTGGCAGCATAGCACAACGCTTGTAACAGCAGCTTTTTGTAGTTCCTACACTGCCTCCCTCCACCTTCCTGCTTCCTACCACTCCTGCCTGCCCCTTCCCTATCGTGTCTGGTCACAATCGATGGGCATATTTCGTATTTTTTCGGGGCTCTTCTTATTTTTTTTTTCGTCAGTTTGTTTTTTTCTGGGCCACGACCCGCAACCAAATAAAGAGTCATAACTGTAAAGTGTGCGACATCGACGACAAAACAGAGCTCTGGCCATATGTGTAGACTGGATTTGCATATTTTTCCATGTAACCAACACCAGCACAAACAACAGCACGCACAGCAGCGACAATGGGGCAAATTTATTTACTAACACACACACAGAGAGACTCACATGCGTGTTGTGTAGGCGTGCCACACACGCGCTGCACACACACACACACACCCAGAGAGACAGACACAGACACTCATACAAGCGCAAATTACGTGACCTGTAAATTAAATTTTCTCTTTCATTTCAGATATATGAGAAAATTGTCACACACTCTGCCACAACCTCTCACCCACCCCTTGATAACATATGAAAAACAACAGACAACTGAAAAAATTTTCGATTTTCAGCTTACGTTGTTTTCCAAAAACAACAACATTTTATGCAAACTAAAAACAGTAGAAAAAAAAACATATTTGCTTTTTCTACACACATTGAATCGTCGCCAAAGAAACGTTAACAAGTTAAGATTTCGATTCTATATGGCAAGAACGTGATATGTGGCGATTAGCTGAATTTATTGAAGAATCGATTGATGAATGGCGCTGCTAAGCTAACGTATACATAGGATCGTGTACAGAATATAGATAAAGTAACGTCTGGGTCAAAGAAACTACAGAAAGATAGAGAGAGAGAGAAAGAGAGGTGTGAAGTATAGAAGAATGGCAATAAATAAAGCAAGATGAAGAAAAGAAGAAGAAGAAAGATGTAGCTACTGGTAAATGCTAATTGTTAATGAAGAAATTGAACAAGCTAAAGAACTTGTTGGGCACCAACGAGCAAGCAATTTAACTGTCAATTAGCTAAAGCACATTGTTTGAATATCTGATCAGGGGGAATTTATTTTGCATACGTTTTTGCCAAGTTTTACGATAGTAATAGAAATATACTGTTATTTTTGGTAGACGTGATTATATGAGTTTTATTGCCCAGCCAAAGGGGCAAGTTCTATAAAAGGCTAATGGTTTTATGGTAATGCTAATTAATGGTAATAACTATATATAATTCTGAGTATTAATGTCTTAATTACGAAGAATAAATAATAAATTCTAGTTATTGTGTGAGTTCTTGCAATGAAACTGTGCGGAGAATAAGCTAACCTTTGATTTCATATAATTATTTTATTATTTGTATATAAATCATAACAGGAATTAATATATTCAATTGATAGTTATACCTGATACTCATAGGGTAGAAGGGTATAATAGCTTCTGTTCGTTTGAATCTCTGCGACTTGAGCTTGAACTACCAATTTGATTGTAAACAGATAATTAACATAGAAGTAATATAAGTAACAACTTTAGGGGGATACTCATTTCCAAGCCGTTCCCTGCACAGTATGCAACACAAAACACTCTGAACATAGAAGTTTAATATATAAGAAATCGTTTGCACTAAGTGTATAGTGGGTATTTAACAGTCCAGCAGACTCAACTGCAGTTTTTGTTCTTGTTATATTATAAACCAAACAAATCACAACAGATTTCGATAGTTTTGTTTACCAGCACTTTATTTATAGAACTTGTGAATCAAAGTGAAATTAGTCATAACAAAAATAGAAATATATTCATTTATCTATTCACAAAAATTTCCCAGCGGGTGAGAGTTGACAAGACAAGGCTGCTTGCCAATTTGTAGATGCACGTGGATTATCCAAATGCGAAAGCTTTCCAGGGGGTATTCGTGGAATTCAAATTGTATTCAAATATTTTCTGCAACAATAATGTATATATATATATATATATATATATATATATATATACATATATATACATTTGTACATATTGTATACCAATTCACATTGTACCCCAACAAAACTGTGCTTAGAGGTTTCTTAAGATCGCTTTGCCAGAACTTGCAGAACTTCCTTGAATTTTCTTTGGCATCCTTTTGGGTCAGTTGCAACGTGCCACATTCATTCTCTCTCTGCACTGCAGGCAGATTTCGATTTCGTTGCAGGGCTTTGAAGGACATTCTCCTCTCCTCTTTCTCTCCCTCTCTGTCTCTCCCTTTGGCCTGCAACAACAGCAACTGCGAAATATCAATGCCGCTAGCTGGTCACAAAGTGCGTCAAAGTCACAAAAGTTGTCACGTTGTTGCAACACGTTGAAAGCTGCTGGCAGCTACAGCCTGCACTGCCTGCTGCCTCCTGCCACCTACTGCCTCCTGCTTGTTGCCTCCTACCTTCGTCGTTACGTTTACATTACGCTTCGCTCTTCTGTTACGCACACTGCGGACTCGCCGCCGTTGTCGTCGCAGTCGTCCAAGAAAGCCCGCATAATGCCCCATTGAAATTCACATAACGCATCGAGGCAGGCAAACTACGACAAGAACTACAACAACAAAAGCAAGAACTGCGCAACATACATGAAAACAATATCAATTAAAATATGTGCAAGTTTCTTAACTGGCAAATCGGATAAGGCAGTGGAGAAGGCAGAGGAGTTGGACAACGACGAACGGAAACAGTTCGTCTGCCCAAGCGACGCTTGATTAATTTTTTATAAGCACAAACAGCTTTTTCTTCTTTGCATAAATTTGACATGGCATGTGAGATGAAAGAGAGAAGGGCAAAGAAAGGGAGAGAGAAGGAGAGATGGGGAGATAAAGAGAGAGAGGAATAGAGAGTGAAAAAGAGAGAGTGGAAACAGTGAAGTATTAATCGCAATATGCCTGCACATTATTATAATTGGACATGCTGTCTGGGAACAAAGTGATTTCTTTATATAGAAAATACACTTATAACTCAGATATTTTTTTAGAATTCACAAGTAGTTGAAGCTAAGAGTTATTGTTAACAATTAATGCAACAACCAAAGGAAAGTTACAGTTGGTAGCCATCTACTTGATACTTGAATAACTTCTGTGTGCATTTTCGTGGGCGATGGGCGTGGCATCCAACATTTGAAATGAACTTTATCTCCGTATGGTTTGCAGAAATCTTCATACCCAATTTGTTGTCTATAGCTTTTATAATAGCTGAGATCTATGTGCTCATACGGACATTCAGACAGACAGGTTAATAGACAGACACGGCTAGTGATCTTGAGCACGAATATATATACTTTTTGGGCTTTGCCACGCCTTCTTTGCCCGTAACTAACATTTGCACAGAGTTATACCTCTCATTGACCATTTTCAATAGTCAAAGGTTTTAATAACATACTTAGTTAACATATGATAACCATATGATGAACATATGATTCTACTTTTTAATGGCAATCAATTGAATCAATTCTTCACTTTATAAAACTATAATCAGGAATAATACAACCACAAGTAATAAAAGAATTTCACTTGTTAAAAAAAAACTTTACTGCCAAAACTTTGGCAACTCTATAAGAAATATGAATAAAGTAATATGCCATAAAAATTTGATAATCTTGAATTGTAAAAGTTCCTGCGTTTCTCAATAATGTAAAAGTGCTGGCAGAAGAACGAAACGGTGTTGGAGATTGGGATGAAAGCTTACTCAATTTGGTTAATCGAAGCCATCGACCATAAATACGACTTGAATAAGGTGTGGCACGGATGCGGCATGACCCGAACCAGAACCCGATTCCAAGCCCCGTCAGCACCAGAGGCAGAGGTAGAGTCGGCGTCAGAGTCGGAGTCGGAGTCAGAGACAGAGTCAAAGAGGCAGACAGTAAGACAGATACAGATAGCGATAAAGATAGTGGAGACCTGGGCCTGATGACAAGCGTTGTTTTTATGACCGCACGCTGTGACGCTGACGTCGATGCCGACGCCGAAGCTGACGCCGTCGATAATAAACTACAATAGCTGTTGATAGTGGCATGAATGAATGTATGAATGAGTGTGTGCGGGTGAGTGAATGAGTGAGTAAGTAAATGAATTGCACAAGCCCCCCCTAAGATCGCACTGTCTCGCTTGCACTCACACACAGCACGAAGCTCAACGGAAGCGCGATGTTTCTTTATTTGGAACAGGGGCAGAGGCGGTGACAGCAACTGCAAGAGGGGGGGGTGGTTCGTTCAGGGGTTGGGGTAAGGTAGGATCAATCATTTATGCATTGGCCTTTTGCGCTTTTAATGGGAAATGGGAAATTTGCTGGCGCTCTACGTGTTTCAAAATCGAAAAGGAGCTGGCAACACAGTTGCCCACGGTGCATGTCGTACGTGGTCAAGCGACGTTTCAGGCTGATAGAAAACCGTAGCGCAACGAGAACAGCAATAACAACAACAAGACTAAGAAAACAGGTGAAAAAAAACTGTGTACAAATAATAATAGTAAAAAGTGCGACGCGCTCTACGTGCGCTTTTGTCGTGTAAACAAAATCACGATACTGTGAAAAAAAACGAATATTATTATAATAATAATAATACGCAGAGAAAGCCCGAGCGCATGAAATAGAAAAACTTCGATAGCGCCACAAGAACGAGCATGTGGTTGACTGTGAAAATGCCCTTTATTATTTTATATATTACTTAATGATTAAACACATATGTATTTATGTATTTACAGTTATGTTTACAGTTATGATGAAAACTGCATGATCTTTTCATATTTTAAAGGATAAATTTAACTAGACGAAAGCGGGAGAACCCTACAATAGGATATTCTTTCGGCACTGCATAACTTTTGTGTTGATTATCTGATTGAAGTGAAATTTGAGGAAGACATAGGGAATACAGTCTACTAAGTATATATCAAAGTCAGAGAGTTGTAGCTTTTATTCGTCGCTTACGTATCGAATTGAACAATTTAATTATTGATTTTCGTAGGTGGTGGGCGTGGCATTCAACATTTGAAATTAACTTTATCTTGGTATGATATACAAGAATCTTCAACCCAAGTTTGGTGTCTCTAGCTTTTATAACAGCTGAGATCTGTGCGCTCATACAGACATCCGCACAGAAAGACTCGGCTAGTGATCCTTATCAAGAATATACATACTTTGTGGGGTCTGTAACGCCTTTTTCTGGCTACATAAATTTGCAGAAAACCTTTTATTTGGGAAAATGTTTTATTTCTTTAGCTTTTTACCCAACATACCCAATTGTTTTCTGGCCTAAAGTGTTGATATATTAAGGTTATACTTATGAGGTATTATTTTCAATATTGATTTGTCTCATATTTCTACAATATCATGTAATTATATTTGCTATTTCTTTGACAAACATATGCCCCATTCGCGTACATATACCCTTCCTTCAGCCCATCACACTGAGTATATCACAAGCAATTGCCGACGGTGCACAGTGTGAGTGTTGGCCATAAATGTTTTGGCTTAATTTAGTATAGTTGGCGTGACAAAAAAGTTGTGCGACTTGCGTGGAAAGTGTGTGTGAAAGTAAATTGAACGATGCGATATGTTTATTATTTTATTGGATTATAATTACGAATGGACAGCGGCAAGTGGAACAATAATAATAGCAATAATAAATGAAAGGGCGCAGTGCGTCACTTAACTCAATTACTTGAGTAAATAGTGGGCGGGGCAAGCAGCCTTAATCAACTAACAGAGGCGCGGAGGGAGTGGCTGAGGGAGCTAACAACAGACTGGGAGACAAACAAATCAAATTGGCTTAGGCAGCGGAGCAGGAGGAGGAGTGACTGCAGCGGGAGGAGGCCAACTCATTGGCCATTGACAGCCATAATTCTTGGCAACCAGCAGCGGCGACGACAGGCAGCAACTAATAAAGGAAGACCAGAGAGCAATAACCAATAAAAAGGGATGCACCACACGATGAGGCACTGTTTCCCCACTTCCCCACTTAACCCCCTTAGCAGCTTGTGAGCCGCAAACAAACCTATAAAAATGACAGGCAACTGCAACAAACGAGCGCATCTATCTCGTAATGCTCAGCAGCTGGCAGGGCAGGGCAGGGCAGGCCAGGCTTAGCTCCAGGACACAGGCACAGGCGCAGGCACAGGCACAGGCAAATCCGTAAGGCGACACATTGTCCTTGGCCAGAGCAGAGCAGAGCAGGGCAGAGCAGAGCAGGCTGCAAGCTGCCAAGTCGAGTCAAGTCAAATGCCAAACCGAAACCAGGCGCAACAAATTGTGAGAAATGCGCAAAAAAAGAAGCAAGAGAAGCAGCAGGAGAAGCAGCAGTAGAAGAAAGTGCAGCATGGCCCACACACACACTGGCAGTTAGTCGGAAGTAGCAAGTCAGAGGGGGAGGGGGGTAGCAAATTGACAGGATATGGCCATGATATGCTTGCCTGGCGCACAACAACAGGTTTTTCTCACAAAATTTATGACTTCCAACCGAGCTGAAGAAGGAACTGAAGCAATTCCGGGGGTATACGTTGGAATTTTACGTGTTAGCATTGCCACAGGGACAACAAAACATAACTCAATCATATAATGGTCGCATTGCTTCCTCACTGCACTTTCTCCCCCCCACTCTCCCTCCCTCTCTCTCTGTGTGTGAGCACATAAAAAATGTTCGATGCTGCAGCGAATGAGATGTTTCAAAACTCGATTGAGAAGAACTCGAATATGCACTCTGCCGTCCAGCTGTTATATGCGATTCTCAAGCATGACAAATGATAATGGCTGCCATCTGCCAAGTGTGCGAGTGTGTGTGTGTGCGGTGTGTGTGTCTGCTTGCCGTTCACCATGCCTGCAACTTGAGGCATCTTCAAACAGCTTAAAGTAAAATTCTTTCTTGAAATTATTCAATTTTCTGGCAGGAAAACCTGTGAAAACTATTTAGGCAGTTTCCCCAAGTGCTATGCAGATTTTTATGGCTTCCATGCACTTCCGTTTGCGCTGGCCACATGTGAACACATGTTCTCCTCCCTTATCGTATATGCCCTGGACTATGCCAACAAAACACCTCTTGGAAATTTATAGACTGCAAATTTTAATAAAAGACGCAGGCGATGAATGTAGGAGGTTCTTCTTCTTCTTCTCTCGCTTTACACTTCTATTCTGCTGCAGTAAGCTTTATTCTTTTTCTCTATGTCTTCTGGCTGCACTGTTGTTATTGGTTTAATAAAAAGGCACTGGCAGGATGCCGGCCACAATGACTGGCAAGTGAAGAGATGGTTAAATTAATTGAAATCAACATTGATTAATGTGGGATGCGAGAAAAATGAAGCCGGGCAAAAGACAACAAGAGATTGCAAGTGCGAAGGCAGGCGAAGAACAACAGAGAATGGGATAAATGAGGAGAAGAAGAGGAGGAGAGTGTCAGTGTGATAGACGCCCACGTATATTTATTGAAACAGTGTTTAGTTTGTGGGCCCCGCACATTGGAATTGACCGCAGCACAACGAGAACAGGCCATGTACGAACGAAGAGCCCTAACCCTTTTCACACACACAGTAACCTAACCCCTACTCGCCTTACCCTCTCTCTAGCTAGACAACCTGCAGCAGCAGCAGCCCGTTTAGTTGTTGTACTTGCACTTTAATTAGACCACAGAACGTAAATTGCAATATCGCCAAGTTGGAACACAGCTCGAGAGAGAGAGCCAAGAACGAAGGTTCGAATGTTTATGGGAAAGTGATGAGATACTCGCTACAAATTTTCCATAGATAGATAGCTAAAGAGTAGCCAAGGGGATAAAGGGGTTAAGAGAGTGAAAGATATATGGGTGGCAGCAGAGGAATAAGCTCAAACAGAGATGAGCGCGTGATATGAAAGGATTGAGTAGCGGAATGAAATTTGAGTTGAGGGTTTGTTGAGAGAGAAAAGGAGTAAGAGAATAAGAAAGGAGAAGCAGATAGAGGTAGAGGTAGATTCTATTCTTTATGAAGAGAGAGAGAAAAAAAGAAATTGCTTTAAAGAAAGAGATGGAAAGCTTAACTACAGATGAGAATCTATATACGCTTTTTATGCGGGTTAAGGAAGGAAAACTGCTGGAGATTGAGTAGAATAAAGAGAGATACACAGGCATAGAGTGACAGAGAAAACAGGTTGGTATATATAGGTAAAGGGAATGAGAAAGGATCAGAAGAAAGATTACAAATAATAAAGCATAAGAGAGAAAGAAGATATACATAAGACATGTCTCTCAGAGAGTATAAGGCAAAGAGTAACCCTAAGGCGCACATGTCAAAATATCAAAAAAGAAGCACAAAGAAGAGTTGCCAGATAGAGAGAAAGAGAAAAATACAATCCACTTAAGATCACAGAAGAAAGAATGAGTCAATAAACGATCAACCAAGTAAACATAATCCACAATAAGCCCCTGAGGAGGGTGCACATCAATAATGTAGGCGTCTGATTATGCCACATGATAATAGGCATTTGCCACAGCCCTTGCCACATCGTGTTGCGTGCTGCGTGTCACGCTGCCAACTGCCGACAAAGCAACAAGTTATCATGGCCCACAGCTGGCGGACTTGCGCTGCCGTTCCCAGGCTACACAAGGTCCCCGAGCAACTAGCGAGCAAATAGAAATTGTGAGCTGGCAGCAGGAGCAGGAGCAGGAGAGTTAAGAGGGTGTGGAAGGGGGGTCGACAAGGGAGTCGGCAGTAAAACGAGAGAAAATGGTAGAGAAAATGGAAAATGGTGCGCATTAAAACGAAGCGAAGGGGTTGCACTCGTCGTCGTCGCCATCGTCGCCATCGTGGCCATCTTCGTCATTCCGTCCAAGGTTTTTCCTGGCGTCGCCATCGTCGGTCACTTAAAGCCAAGCAAAATTGATTAACTACGCTTTGTGCGCAATTTTGCAATAAACAAATAAATCATTATTTATGTACTATACGTAGCATATATGTATATGAACAATCTCCGGTCTGAATGTTCTGCTGACTTTCTGATTTACTTGATATTTATGTTGTTCTTGTTTTTCTTTGCATTCTTGTACGCAAGTGAAACAAAGCCGCCACGTTTGCGTTCGATGACTTGCACGACGGTTAAATAAACATGGAAATCACTGACAGTAGCTGGGTATCCGTTAGCCCCGCCCCCTCCTCCTTCCTCCTCCCCCTTCTCACTGCCTGCACAGATCAGAGAGGTTGCTGGTGGCGCTTGTGAAATGCACCATATGGTTGCATGGGGCACATCAAGTTGAGTTGCCTGCCATCTCCGGCATTCGGTCCAATTATATGCAAATTCAACAACTGCAGAAATCCGAGAGTCGAGCGACAAACGACAACGTTGACAACAGCAACAACAACAACTCGAAGAACAACAACAACAACAACGAGTAGCAACAGCGGGTAAAAGGTTTCGTCTTAACTTATGACATTAAGACCATTTGCAGGCACACATTAAGCCGCAGCTACCCGATATGGTCATTGATATATTGTGCGTTGTGTTTATGGCCATCGAGAACACGGAGAACTCGAAGACTCTGGCACCAAGAGCGACCACTGCGACCAGGGCAACTGATGCCGCGCCTCTCTCGGGGGACTTGAGACTGGGAGACTGGGAGACTTAGAGACTGCGACTGCCTTGACTTGCATATTCTACGCAATTTATTTAATAATTCAATTCGATTCGATTTTGCACATATATTCAGCTAGTTTATCTTTGCTTTGAAATGCTAAACACAACCAAATGGGGGGCGCTGCAGGGCGTGGCAGATGATATGGGTAAGTGGCAGAGTGTGGATAAGTTGAAATAGGTTGCCTTGGAATGTGAAAAGGTTCTTCAGCTTAAGTGTGAATGAGTGTTGAGTGTGTATTAGATATGTAAAGGTATTTCAAGATGTCAAATAAATTTTATATTCTTAAGCACAAGCAGATGTACACGTTTAGGGATAGTCTAAGCTTTCTGTTTCTTTTAGTATTTGAAAGAGTTAGGTTGTTAAGATTTATTGAATTTTTGGTTTTGTTTTAAGTTTCTAGAAGAAAACTTATCTTATTCTCAATTTGTATTATAAATCGATGTTTTGCTTTTATAATATTAAATGTAACCTATTGCTTAATATTGGTCATATATCTATATATTATAGTTCTATTAATAATATAAAATTTGCAATTTTATTGTAATTTTCTTATATATTATACAATGTGAGATTAATCCTTTCCTTTTCTAAACTCTCTTCTCGAGCACAAAAAGTCTTTATTATTTGCAATCTATTTTTGACCTATTTATTTAACCTATTTTTAAAGCTATTTTTTAATTTAACCTTTTTTATGTAAGATAGATCTCACTCTGTCTCTCTATCTCTCGACTCTCTTCTCAATCATAGGATCATGTAAATTCCTAAATAATCTGTGTAATTCTTCAAGTTACGATCTCCAAGATTCTTTAAAGTTTTCTCTTTAATCTCAATTAAAATATTTTCAATTTCAGCAAAGATTTTCCCCCTCTACAAGACAATTTTCCCAGCTTACGTAAAAAAAAAGAAAGAGAAAAACCAGTAAACCTGCTGTGCTATTTGGACAAGCGGCTAATAGAGTTAGATTACATTAAAGCGCCAGCCCCAGAGTCGCAACAAGCCGCAACTGATCGAGCGATAAGCGCTGCGGGCCAATAAACCCGTTTACAGAGAGAGAGAGAGAGAGACTCACTCCCCGACTACCGTTATCTTTTCTTTTTTTATTGGCAAAAATGTAAAAAACTAAATCTGATGCAGCCGACAACGAATCAATGAGTGTGTCAGAGTCGATGTGTTATTTTTTTTCCTTTCTTCAGAGTAAAGCAAAAAAACCCAAGCCCCGCAGTTATGAGTGGACAAATATTTGTGCACTTTGAACCCCCGTGGACAGGTGAGACAAAGACCTGATACGTGAGACGTGAGAGTGGAAAGAGGAGAGAGGATAGAGGTGAAACGAGGTGATTCACACACAAGCTGCGACGAAGCGCAGATGATTAAAGCAAAACGGGCAAACCGCTAATTAGTCGAGCTGGCCACACTGACTAAGAGATGCGCTGTAGTCAGTGTTGAAGAATTTAATTGAATTATTCATGATAAATGTAATTAATTATTAATATGAAATTATATATATATTGTTTGAATGTGTAAATATTATATACATATGATGTTAAATATATAAATATTATATCTATACATATAAATACATGCAGCTGTGTTCATAAAAATAGCAGTGCTCATGAGCTGCAACTATAAACTTAATTTTATATATCAAAAAGTAAATGAATGTCCACAAATTTAATTTTGTTTTAACTTTGTGATTATTTTAAACAAAAACAAATCAATTTATTATACAAAATGTTGTTAATTTTTTTTACATTTTATATAAATATTTGTGTACTATTATATTTTGAGTTTATGTCAACTTTATTCAAGATTTGCAGATGCCAAAGACTTTAAATGTATATTAAAAACAACTAGACAAGTAGCTTGTCTTCCTTCCAGCCTTTACGTCGCATATACCCCACAGCTGCCACTCACTGCAGGGTATGCGCAACAACATTGACGTTTGCAAACTGACTGCACACCTACGTGCGGTGCTGCCTGGTGCCTCTCAGCTTGGCGTGTGCGCCTTCTTTGGCAGGCAGCTGCCACTTGCAACACGCGGGCAGAGATTGAACGCCAAAGCAACGGAGACGCGGCCGATGACTGCGAGACTGCGCAACTGAGGATGAGGCTGCGACGGGCACGGACCTGGGCTTGGGCCTGGCCTGGCCAAGGCAACATGCCGCATAATTGATGGCAAAGCCAGCGACAGCGAGCGACACTTAAAAGGAAACTTGCTCGATGCACAGCCATCCCAAAAAGGCGTTGTCGATGCTGTTGATGTTGTTGCACTTATTGTTGTTGTTGTGGCAACATATTGCAAGAATGCTGCGGCATTTCAACGGAAAGGCCAGTGGAAGCATGTTGCATGTGCATCATTAAAAAGAATCAAGTCGGACTTTTTAAGTTCTGCCTTTTGGCAAACGTCAAACATTTACGTTGACCAGTTGGGAGGGAGGGGTGCCACATCTCCTCCTACCCTGCCCCTCCCCCCTGCCCCCTGGCCTGCCAGCTAACTGCCGTTATAGTTGGCGTGCCGTCGCCCAAAAATAAATCGAACAAGATTTGTGCTTGATTTTGTTTTGTTTTCTGTTCACTCTGCTGGAATCAGTGGCACCAAATGTGTGATAATTAATACGAAAATAAAAACAAAGCAGAGTAAACAGAGAGAGAGAAAAAAGGCAACCAAAAGAGGCAGAGAAGGGGCAGCCACAGAGGCAGCAGCGGTGGCAGCAGCTGACGAGATGGAGACGCGCTATGTAGGTCACCAGATTCAGATGCAATTGCCTTACATTTTGTTTATAAATCTTTATGCAGCACAAAGAACACACAAACAACAACGACAATTACAACAACAATAACAACAACAACAACAAGCATAATAAGAGAGCATCGCACGTTTTTTACATTTACATCGAATTGTTTTACAACAAGCTCGTCTTGTGTTTTCGCTTTTTTGTGCCACTGTATACATATATATTTATTTATGCTCCTCCTGAATTTATTGCACTTTTATACACACTCACACTCACACACACACACATACACACTGTTGCTGGCATTATATTCTTGTTGGCAAGTAAAAAGTGCCAACTGAAAATTTGCATAGCACAAAAAACCTTTTTATGCATCTTTTGGCTAATGGAGAGTCCGGTACGAGTGTCTTGGCGGCGCCCGCCCACTTTGCCACGCCTGCCTCATTCAGCATCCCTCTCTCTCTCTCTACTTATCCCCCTCTCTCTTCCCCTTCCTCTCTGTGTTTATCTGCAGCTAAACCTAAAACTTTTATCCACAATAACAATAACGATTGTGCAATTTCGATAATGCATTTTCTTTTCTAGCTTTTTATACCCTTTGAACATCGAAAATGGCCATACCCCTCTTATGCTAAGTATGTGTAAATGTATGTAACAGGCAGAAGTAGGCGTTGCAGTGTCCACAAGGTGTATATACTCTTGCTCAGTACTGTCTGTCTTTTCGGATGTCTGTATAAACGCACAAATCTCAGCTTTTATGAATGCTAGAGACAACAAATTTGGCATGAAGGTTAAGGTATATAATACGCAGCTAAAGTGCTTTTCAAATATTAGTTACCACGCCCACCGCCATGCAAATCAATATTTAAATTTTCGTATTCGATTTGTAATGTGAAGAATAAAAGTAAGAACTTTCTGACTTTCCTTCAAATTTCAATCCAATTGAACAAAAAACGCAAAAGTTATTCAAGTCATCTTAAAGTGCCCCAAAGGGTATCTTACTGTGGAGCTCGCCCTACTGTAATATTCTTCAGTTTTTTCTGTCTTTGTGGCCAAAGAGATTTTCACAGCTTGCAAGGCGTTTAAAAAGGGATAGAGCGAGAGGAAGGAAGACTCTATTTGTATGTGTGCTTATGAGTTGAAAACTGTTTTATGCTTTGCTAAAAGAGTTTAAATTTTTTTTTAGATTTTATGGCAATTTTTAAATTAGCTTTTTTATTTGCAATTGATTTGCATATTTAAAGAGCATACTCCTTGAGTTTTAAAGGGTTTTTTATGATAAAAGTTAATTAATAATATACTCTAATAGAATAGCTGTTCAAAAATAATCATCATGCAATTCTGAAGATCTTTTAAGTTTGTTTTTAGTGCTAAATGCATCTGTTCACACTTTATTGAGCTGTGCTAAATGTTATTGAAACAAGACGTGTAAATTTTAACAGGTCTTAACGCTATGTGTGCGTTGCAAGTAAAGAGCGATTTCCTTTTACTCTTTCTCTCAGTTTCTCACATTAAATTCGTCACTTAAATTTCCAACAATTCACAATATCGACAACTTCCTTCGCTTTAGCCTGCAATCGATGCAACCACATTGCATTGGGGCATAGGAAAACCAAGTAGCATACCTCAGTTAGGCACAACCACACATACGAGCAAACCGAAGCCCTTGCGGAGAGCCACCTTCTCACATTCTCCCCACTACTACTTCCTCTGTCATTGCTGCCCTTCTCCTATGCTTCCCACTCAACGACCAATCGCATTTGTCTGCATGAATCATTGTCATCGCTAACCGAAATTGTGCACATGACCGATGGCTGTGCTGCAGGAAGAGAAGGTGAAGCAGAAACTGAGAAGGCGATTGCAGCTGAAACTGAGACTGTGTGACTGCGAGACAGTGGGACAGAGAGACAGAGAGACATCGAGCTGGGCTAATGTGCATGCACATTGACTGTCAAAATTTGTGTGCACAACAAATTTCTCATATTTAAGTACGCAGCCATAATGATGCGATGCGGCTACGCAAAATGCATAAATGCAACACCAGCAGCAACAACAGCAGCAGCAGTAGTAGTAGTAGCAGCAACAACAGCAAAAACTTCTCCTTGTTGCTGCAGCTTTTGGCTGATGCATCAATCATACGCCACGTGGACCACGCCAGACACAATGATGATGCTGATGATGGCGTCGCTGATAATGCTACCGTATGCGTTGTTCTCTATCTCTCTCTTCTCCCTCCCCTCACTGATTATCTCTGCTGCTCTTTGCGGCCACCCTAATGCTATTAAAAATCAATCAATGGCGCATAAAACTAATGAAAAATGCAACAAAATTCGCTTCGAGCTTATCGCCGGACTCGGCGTCTCTCGTTTGTACTTTTTCTTTTTTTATTTATTGCTGCTATCAGTTATTAATTAGGTCTGCCTGTTCGCGTTGTTGTTTATATATAGCTAGTATATATAATGCTGGCGCATCTGGCATATTTTTTTAGCATTTACTTCCTATTTACTCGTTTACATTAGCTGTGCACAGCACGTTTTCCCCGTTGTTCTTTGTAAAGGAATCGCCGCGTCGTCGTCGTTTTCATTTTGTCTTATTTGATTTCCTTTTTTTTATTTTATGTTTTTCTTTTTCATTTTCTTGCATATTTTTATTTTAAATATTTTTTAGTGCATAAATTTCATGTGCGCGTTCAAAAAAATACTCACTGAATGCCATTTCCATTCCCATTCCCAATGCAAATTGGGCATTATTTGTACCTGTGTGCGACTGCGTTGAGCATTTTTCCGCTACCTGCATTTCAATGTGCCCCTTTGGCTGCACCTACAACAGCAGCGGCAACGCGTGCCACACAACCAATGCAAACAGAGTCGTGGCGAGATTTAGCGCCAAAGCTAAAAAGGCGCCAGGATTTTCAATGGTCTCTCTCTGGTTTCTCTCTAGTTTGTGTGTGTGTGTGTTGTAGTTTTTCTACGTGAGACAATTAAAAAACTAAATAGAAAACTCGCGTCGCATTTCGTATTGAAAGGGAAATTTAATATAAAAGGGCTGCACTGCACGCATGGTCGACAGGGGGCAACACACACCCACACATACACACTCGGGGAGGCAAGTCTAGAGTGCAACGAGTGCCGTGCAAAGTGCTTTCAAACAGTTAACAGAAATTACGGCAAACAACTTCAGCAATTAGTATGCGAATTACAGCAAAAGTTTGCCTAAAATGTGTGTTCCAAAAGCAAAGAACCGGCAATTTACTGAAATAATATAAAATATATTTAATATATTCCAGGTGTGTGTTTTCAGTTCGTTTTAAGTGCATGAGAAAACTAGTTTATTTAGAATGGTTTGAAAGGATATTATAGTTCGAGAATCTCATAGAATGTACTTAAAAGTTACTCTTAAGGTCTTTCTTTATTTAGGTCAAATATAACGCAGTGTTTATACTACAATAGTAAACAATACAATAGTACTATCGATACTATCGATTATAATCACAGCAGCTCAAATAACATGCTTGTTATGCATATTCAAGCAATGCTGTTGATTGTAAGCATTTATATGATGTTGATCGATAACATTAATAACTTAAACCATCAAATCGATGTTAATTATCGACACTATCGATAACTACAGCCAACAATTGACAATCGATACCTTTTACAATGACAATCGATAACTTTAAACACCTTTTTCCACCCTTTAACACTCATTTGCAGCTGTTTACATATTTAGTATTCGGCACACGCAAGCTGTAATGAATCATCTCGATGTATGAGTTTTCTACAGGGTTTCTTACAATTGATCGTGGGTAGCTTTCACCACGTACATTCACAATAGTATCTTATGTGTAACTTCCTGCGTTTCTTTATCTCACCACGATCTGGCAACGTACTTGAGCTGCCTGCAGTGCGACTCATTAACACCTTGTTGGGGATTTGTCATTTAACAAATTATATCAAATGAATAATGCAAATTTATTCGAAAAGCACGAGAAATCTTTCCCAGTCTCTCTCTCTCTCTGTCTTTCTCTCGCAACGGAAATATTTGATTGCAGTTTATAATTACATTTAACAGCTTCTTCGATTTATTAAACAAACAAAAGGCAAACAGCCCGTGAATCAGCTCAACTGAAGCTCGACTTAATTCGACTCGAATCGACTTAATTAATAGCTGCACATTTAATCTGCCTCAAACTGTGGCAGGCGGGTAATTGACATGCTCCCTCCCCTTATCTCTTCTCATTCTCATTCTCATATTCACTCTCTCTCTCTCTCTCTCTCTCTCTCTCTTTATTCATTTCTCTGCCCCGTCTGTCATTTGTCTGTTTCGTTTTCCTTCATTCCGATCAACGTATATGGAGTTGGCGCGGCCTTATAAAAATTATACGATCACTTGGGGTCTTAGGGGCATTCAACTGGTGGCGCTCAAGAATTGTCATAAGCCTATTAAGCGAGGCTTTATAATTGTTATTTTCGTTTTCATTTTTATTATTTCCTCCCCCTTGTGCCTTCTTTTATTCTTTCTCTCTCATTCAAGTGAAATGCTGGCAATGCTTTAAGTGTGCCATAAATGTAAACAGTGGCCGAGGATTGGTCCCCAGAGGGACCAGGCAGCAGCACCAGGAAGCCATAAAACGATCGACTAATTAAAGATGCAATGCATCAGCTGTCGCTATATTCGAAACAATGACAAACCAGATGAATGATCTGTTCGGATTAATCAGTTGCAAGTTGAAGTTGAAGTTCAACTGATGCAGATTTAGTAATAAATGGTTTCATTTTTTTTATAAGGAAACATCAGAACGGAGGATTACTGTATTCTGCCTAATATCGTATTATAAATATTATATTTAATCTTTCTGTTTATTTTTTTGGTCACATTATAATAGGAATAATGTCAGAAATTAATTCACAGAAAGTAATTACAACTTCAACACTTTGCGGTATTTTGTTTATCGGTTCTTTATTCGTCATTACGCCTTATGCAATTCTGGTTTTCTATAAACTGTTTGGTATAAAAATAATAATAACGTGACGAAGGCTATAATCTGGCAAGCCTGACATAAAGATATCCACTAAACTGACTTGCAAAACTTCTGTTTTTATTGTCCGATCATTATGAAATTTGAAGGATGTGTAGATACTAGAATAAGCTAGATATCTATCAAAGTCTAAGAGTGGCATCTTTCATCCATCGCTGATAAATCTCATAGAAAGCATAAATTATTGATTTGTGTGGGTTGTCGCCGTGGCATCCAACATTTGTAAGGAACTTTATCTACGTTTGATATACCTTAAGCATCCTTCCAAATTTGGTGTCTCTAGTTTTTGAAATAGCTGAGATCTGCATGCTCACACAGACACCTGAACTGATAGACCAACGGAA
This sequence comes from Zaprionus camerounensis, assembly GCA_018904165.1. Lineage (NCBI taxonomy): Eukaryota > Metazoa > Arthropoda > Insecta > Diptera > Drosophilidae > Zaprionus > Zaprionus camerounensis. The sequence continues at coordinate 3,430,355 of JAEIFS010000037.1, forward strand.
AAGGCTTGATCTACCTGTCTAATGATCGTGAGTAAGACTACATACACTTTGTAGGGTTTACCACGCCTCCTTCTGCCTCTTAAATACATTTCTAGGTAATTTATAAGTTATTTACTGTATTCGAGTTAGTTCTAAATTCTGAAATTCTCTTGTTTTCTATTTAGACTCAATATAATTAAATGCAACAGCCTTATTAGTTATGGTATTGCTTAACTGATGATCCGCCAATGAGGGAACAGTTCGAATTGTTTACATTTTTACTCAAAATAAATTACAACTGCAACAGTTTGTCCGCATGCATTATTAACAATTATGAATGTGCAATGAAAATAGTCGGATAGCAAACAAATAAGAATTCCCAACACACAAATAGCAGAACATGGAAATGCGTGCGCCGGAGGTCACCAGCAACAACAACAACTGCAACAACAGCAGCAACTGCAACGACAGCAGCAACAGAAGCAGCAGTGGCAACTGCAACTGCAACAACTGAAAATAAAATCAACACATAGAAATGCACATGCACAATGCCAGCAGCGCATTTGCATACACCATGTGTGTGTTTGTTTGTTTGTGTGTGTGTGTGCGTGTGTAAATGGGGGCCACGCACTGACATTTGTGTGTGCATTTTCCAAGCGGGGCAACACATCAAGATAGTGGACCCTGCCGAGTGTCGCGTGCCTTGCTATGTGCCCCAAAATCCCAAAACGAACCGCACGCACACACACCCAGATACCCTTTACAGCATATACAATATGCATACATATAAATACCCATATATAATATATACACTCACACACACAAACACTCACTCATATGAATACGTATTCGTATTCGTCGTTTGGGAGCTGTTGCCGGCACAATGCACGCTTATTGTTCGGGCTGCAGTGCGAGGGTTTAATGCATTTCGTCTGCCCGCTAGGATACTCACGCACACACACAAGCACACTCACACACATACTCACATTCACGCAATCACATTCACATGCACACATTCACATTCACCTCGTTATTCATACTCGCACTACAAATACAAACACTAAGCAAGTAAACTAAACTGCAGTTGAATGCACTCGATTATAAGATACCCTACGTGTTAACCAACACTGGTTCAACATAGCTTAGCTTATAGCTATCTCACTCTCAGGCATAGCCAGGCAAGAGTAAACATAAACGAAGTAATGCAAAAGTATTTATTGAAATATTTCTATGTTTATATGTTATTGTGATTGTAATGAAACTTGGAAGATAAGTTCACTTTTTATTTAATTTACTATAGACAAAGTAGAAATTATAAGACTGTGTGTGGCAAAAGTAGCAATGGAACCAAGCGTGATCTACATTTGATCTATAGTAACTTCATTCCAAGAGCCAGATAAATGAAAGAAGATATCTAATTTGAGTTAGCTATTGATGATGATCAAGAATACATACAGAATATACTTTAGCGGTCTGTCACGCCGCCGTTATCCTCTAACAAACATTACCACAAAGTAGGAATACCCTGCCATGGCCCCAAATCGACTTAGCCATTAAAGCTGATCAAGAATATATATAGCATATACTTTGTGAGGTCTGTCAAGCCTCCCAAAGCCACTTACAAACATTACTAGATAGTAGAACTATCCTTTCCTAACCCTAAATCGACCTTAGCCATTGATGCTGACCACGAATATATATTATATATTTTAAGCTTACCGTCCAGCCTCATTTTAAACGTTACAAACATGAGCACAAAGTAGGAACACCCTGTTTAACCCTTTTCAATGTTCGCAGGGTATAAAAAGAAACACACTCAGCAACAACAACTGCAACTACAATTCAGCAACACCACAACAACAACAGCAACAGCTACAACTACAGCATAGCCATAGCCATAGCCGGCTAACGGGCTCGCTCGCTCATTAAGCGCGGGCGTCTTGGCGTGTTCTAAAAACGAACGAACGAAATTTTCCTTCCTTTCTTTCTTTTTTTTTTCTTTCCCTTTTAATCAAAAATATGCGCAATTTATTCGTGCCCAAGGAGCCAAGGCGAGTGCAAAGTATTCCTAAGGACATTGAACCCCCCGCAGCAACAGCAGAAACCACAACAACAACAGCAACAACAAGAGCGACCACAGCGAACCGAGTCAGCTCGATGAGTCAGAGACGAGAACGTCTGACACGCGACTTTGAAAGTGGCACTACTTGCACTCCTACTAAGTTCCTTCCCCCCTCTTCCCTTTTCTCCATCCACCAAACTAACATGTCCATTGGATTGGCATGCCGAGGCGAAAGACTGCAAAGATGATAAAAATACGAGACAAATTTTCACATTTATTAAAGGACCAGACCAGACCAGCCCCGACACGACCCGACCACGAGTGAGAAAATTATAATTGAGCGACATCGAGGGTCGTCGAGCGTCGTCTGAAATAAAAACTACTCGCAAACACACGACGCGGAGAGGCCCTCGAATTGAGCCCGCATATTGTTTATTCAGCAAGGATATCGAGGCCCGGAGGCACAGGCACAGCCAGCGTACATAACGGAGCTCGTTGTGTGTGTGTATGTGTGTGTGTGTGTCAAAGAGGGCAGTTACTTTAATTAACTTGATTCGCAAGGATTTGTCCTGTTATTAACAGAAAGCTAAGTATCTAGTCGTTATAGTGCAAACTACAAATTGAAAAGTATTGGGATAAAGTCTTCAATTTGCAATCAAAGTGAATAAGTACAAGAGATAAGGATCGTAATGATATATTGTGCAAAGCTCACGGATAATAAAAGTGGTTGATAGTGAAGCAACTTCTTGCTTTTTATATTAAGCGCTGTAACAATCGATAGTATCTAAAATATGAAAGGAAGTCTATCAAATTGGAAAAGTCTAAGATATGAGGATTGTAATGAAATATTGTTAAAAGCTTAAGGATAAACAGAGTTGATAGTTATGCCTTATTGATAGCTGTAACAATCGATAGTATCGATAGTATGGAATGAAGTGTTCAGTATGTTAAGAAATTTGATAATTATAAGTGATGGGAATACTCCTCATGTAAATATTATTACAGACTTAAAGCATAAATAGTTAATAAAGCTGACACTCTTTGGTTGCCATATTTATAGTCTAAAATATCGATAGTATCGATAAAAATAATAATAACAATAATAACAACAAGCAGAATGATGCAAAATGCTGTAGTATATATTAAAAATATTATTGAAAATCGATTTAAAGCAGATATTTACATAAAGAACTTTTTATTTTGAAGGTTATTTTTGTAGAATACTTCTATAATTATTCAACCAAGTTCCCATGGAATTAATCGATGTATTTTGTCTAAAAAGTGAACTATTATTAAAATATATAGTATAATAAAATTCATATTTATTCCAACTCATCTTTAACTGTTTTCTACTCAAATAAATACTAAGAATCTTAAATTTATTAATTAACAAACTGTAGACAAAGTCATTAGCTTGTCTCAGCTTTAAAGTTTAAGTTTCACAACTTCCCTGAACTCTTAAGTTGAGGTTTGATTGCTTAATTTTAGAATTCAGTAGAATTCTCCTGCAATTTCCTTTCGCAGCGATACTTTCTCAGGAACAATTATAATTAATATTTGAATACCAATAAATTTACATATTCTGACATTCGCTAGAATTATGGAACTGCCCTCGTTTACATGATTGTGTGCTATGCATATACATAATACAGTTGATATGTGCATGAGTGTGTTTGTGCGAGTGTATGTGTGTGTATATGCCACATATAGCGGCAGTGGCAGCGACGTCGTCGTCTGGCTATGTCGCCAGCTAGGCGCTGCCAGCTCTTAGTTCAACAGACGCACTCACACACACACCCTCACACAAACTCACACAGATACGCACTCCAGCACTCACTCTCGCATGGCAGTGAATATATTCACATACATTCACGCTTATGAGTGGCGCGTAATCAAATAAAGTCGAAGACCAAGACAAGATGATAGGGGTGGAGGAGTTGAAGAGGGAGAGAGAGACAGAGAGAGAGGGGCAGAGCTCAAGATGCAGCTGAAGGAATTGTGAGTGCGAGTGGGAGGGTGCGTACGGCTGAGTGTGGGAGAAGGAAGACGACGACGACGACGGATGGGGGCAAAGGCGAATGCGGTTGCATGCCCAAACGGAAGTTGTCCGGAAAATGCACATAGAAAGTGAAGTTAAGTTAAGTTATCTACGCACGCACACACACGCACAGCAAGAGAGGCAGGGAGAGGGGGGAGGAAGAGAGAGAGGGAGAGCGGGACAGGCAAACAAACAGACAGACAGACACGCATACTCATACAGAATTCATGAGTTGCCACTGCAGTTGCTGCTGCTGTCGCTGTTGATGTTGCTGCTGCCTCTGCCTCTGCTGTTGCTGCTGCAGTTGCAATTGCTGTTCTTGAGTTGTTTATAAAGTTGCCACTGTGTGACACTGTCGCGCAACTGTTACAATTTGCTTCGCAACTTTTCCTAAATTCTAATTGGCAAAAGTGCGCCAAAGAAAATGTCATTCACAGACCCCCAAAGTCAGTTTGCAGTGCATGTTGTTGCCGTTGTCTCTTCTCTATTGTTGTTGCTGTTGTCTCTTCTCAATAGTTGTTGCTGTTGTCTCTTCTCAATAGTTGTTGTTGTTGTCCCTTGTCTGTTGTCTTTGTTGCCTTTGTGCTTGTGGTTCTTCGCCGAGTTGTTTAGTTTCATTGTCGGTGGTAGTTTTCTAATGAATTCGAATTCGAAACGGGCAGCGCACATGATTGGATTCATGAATCCCCTTTGCCAAAGGCAGGTGTCGGATTTCTGTATTAAATACCCCCCCTGCCACGCCCCTACCTCCCTCTTAATGACTCAGCAAGACAGGAGCATAAGTAGAAGCATTTAAATTCTAGTTAAACTTAAATGTAGTTAAACTTGAAAGTTTATTCAACTGAAGAACCTCTTCTTTATTTATAGGAAAATTACTCAACTGATATGAAATCTCTCCTCTCTCTCTCTCTCTCTCTCTCTCCCTCTGCTTAAACCTTTAGCTGCCCCCTTGGTGATAACTGCAGTAGCTGCTGCTGCAGCACATTATGATAAGAATTAACATAATTTACCAACAGTACAATTTAATGTTATCAGGCAGTGCAATACCCTGTAATTTATAGGGTAGGGTTGGGTAGTGTAGTGTAGTGTAGGATAGGGTACAGTGAGGTATAGTAAGCTTTAGTAAGGTACAGTAAATTAGAGAAGCAGTTAGAGTATGGTAGGGTAGGGTAGGTAAGTGTAGTTACGATGGACTATGTTAATGTATAGGAAGGTAGAGAAAGGTATAGTAGATGGAATAGGGTAGATTCATAAAGTACGTTAGAGTAAAGTAGGAAAATAGTAGAATTTAGTAAGGTAGAGTATGGTAGCCATAGTAAGGAAGCGTATATGTGCAGCAAGACAGAGAATGGTAGATTAGTATAGGTTAGGGTAGAGTAGGATGGAGTAGAGAAGAGTAGGAGAGTTGTAGGATGTAGTAAGGTTATACTCTACCTTACTATGTCCTACTATTAATACTACTAGGCAGAGTAAAGTAGGGTATATGCGTAACTAAAGTAATTTTATTACACAGCCAACTTACCATAACATCCTCAGAGACGGCGCTCTTCTCTTTGCCCGTGGCCTGTGGCTGTGGCTGTGTCAGCTCCACGGATTCGGCATGATGATTAACATGATGATGATTGTTGTTGTGACTGTGGCCATGTTGATGCAACAGCAGCTGATGTTGCTTATTGGACGCTGCTGCCGTTGCCGTTGCATCTGCAGTTGCAGCAGCTGCATCCTCTGCTAGCAACGACACCGCTGCCGGCAATGACGACAAACAGAGTGCGGCCAGGAGGGGCAGGGCGACAGCGAATCCATATGGATAACACATTTTCCTCTCTTCTTGCACGTTAAAAAAAACAGAAGAAGAAGAAGCGAGACTGCACTCAGTCTGTGCTGCTGTGTGTGTATGTGTGGAAACTTGCAACTTGCAACAACACTTGCAACACTTGCACTTTTTTGAGGCAGCTTGGCAAAGCTTTACCAACGCCCAAGTTCAGCTTGGACTATTTCACTTTTGTTTTGAGCTCTTCACGCTGCTTTTTGAACTCTACACTTTGGTGTTGTTGTTGTTGTTGCCACACTAAACATGCGCAATAACAACAGCCGGCAGCAGCAGCAACAGTAGCAGCAGCAGCAGAGGCAGCAGCGCTGGCAGCGACTCTGCGTCGACAGCGGAAGCAGCGTTAGTTCTTCAGCGTCGCGGGGGTGTTTCGTTTCTTTCTCTTCTCCTTCTCTTCCTCTTCCACTGCTTCGCGTTCTTGTTTTGTTTGTTGTGGCTTGGCCCTTTTTATTTTCCAATCTCACATATGACGCATACACGCAGAGCTGGCTGGTAGGGTGTGGGCGTGGCAGGAGGGAGTTGTACAGGCGTATAATAAATTAAATTTATATTTCGACACTAAGAGAGACACCACACACAGACACAGATACAAACACTATTAAGCACACATTAGCCTGGTCGTTGTTGTTGTTGCTGCTGTTGTACAATTGTTTGTTTGGCCGCTTTTGTTTGCTTTTGTAAATGCAACGACACAATTAATTAGCACGCGACGCGTTGCACACGGGGCAGACAAAGGAGCTGGTGCTGCATTTACCCACGTATTTGTTGCTGTAATCCCACACACTCGCACTCACGCACGCACGCACGCACGAACGCATCCAACACGGACGAAGTCTGCACTGCTTTGTTGTCGTTGTTGTTGTTGTTGTTATATCCAAAGAAGTAGGCGGCGGCGCAGTTACAACAATTCCAACGCGCCAATCTCGTGCTCTCTCGCTTGCACTTTCTTGCAGTGTCTTCCTCTTCTACTTTATGTTGTTTCCTTTGGACTTGCTTTGCCTTTTACAACAACAACAATATTTAAATAATACTTTTATACACATATATAAATTTAATTTCGCTTGTAACACACACACACGCGCGCACACACACACACACGATGTGCTGGCTTTGACTGCCCGGCCAGTACTGAGTGAGACAGAAAGACGAACGCGAACAAAACCGCTGCTTGTGGTGTCTCTCTTGACTTTTGACTTGCTGGAGAGTGAGCGCGAGAGAGTGATTGAGTGCATGGAGCGCAGAGAGCAAAGATCAGTGTGAAAGGAGTGAGAGAGCAGCAGCGTCGGCAGCAGCAGCAGCAGCAGTAAGTAGCGCCAGCAACAACATCAAATGCATGCAGCCTGCCATGCAGCCAGCCGATCATTCACCATACGAGATTGATAGGACTTCGTGTTGACTTCGCTAAATTACTAAGAGCGCACGCATTTAAAGAGAGAGAGAGAGAGAGAGCAGTCGATGCAGTTCGTTTACGAGATGTGGGCAGCAAATGCGTGAAGCCTGCAGCAGCGCGTAAGTCATTGTGCTCTTAATTAAGCTTAGGCCTAGGTTAGGGCGAATAATCAGGTTGCTTATTAGATGTGCACTACATTAAAGAAGAATTGCAGTGTAATCGATTGTCAACAACATCGATACCTATAAGAATTTCAGAATTATATAGATAAATATCGACAGTACCTTTTTGATTTTTTTTTATTGATTAGTTTTTTCAACAAAAGTAAAGTTGTATATTATTGAAAAGTTTTTCAAATGGTTATCGATAATATATAGTACCATTAATAACTTATTTAATATATGTACATTATTAATTTAGTATTGAATATTAAATAAATCAATATCATCGGAATATTTAACATATTTTGAGGATCGTTAAGGGATCATTGTTAAGAGAATCAATTAATCTTTAAGATTATATAAAGATCTTTCCATGTACAACCAAATTCGCCTTACAATTAACCCACAATAGGTGCAGCTAACGCCCAATCATCGATAATTTCCCACCTCTACAGTAAGTTCTAACTTCCGTTCTACAATCAATGTCAACATAGACTCATTCATAGATAACACTACCAAGATGCTGACGTGTTTTCGATAATTATGATCTATATTCATTTAAATTGAATTTATGCCCAATACTCATAGACCTAGACCTCCAACAGCGTACAGCGCATACGCCCAACTGTGCTCAACCAAACGACTCAGCTTGCTTTAAAGTCGTAAGGTCTTCTGAGTTCAATTATCAATTGAGCACGAAATGAAATGTGTACGGATTTCGATACTCGGGGCTGACCTAAAAAAAAATGTGACAAGTACCTATGACTATATATGATTCCAAAAAAAAACTTAAACTTTTGATAGCTTATCTGACAGGAGATATGTTATGAGTGGGTAAGTACGTCATTGTGTAACTTCCTATAGATAAGGTGGCAGACCTGGACATATAACATAGGTATAAGCAAGTTTACCATGGTCAAGATCAGAGACGCGCCTTGACTTATAGTGTTGTACAGTGTGTAAGTGGCTGTACCCGATATCATCATAACATCCGCCTTAGTTACATATGTATATGATTTATGTTCGTCTCTGTTTTCGCATTGATAGCGCTGCGCATAAGAAGTGAAATGCTTTTAGTCGGGACTAAGGTTAATATCGGCAAATGTCAATGACTCAGTGCGGGGCATTATCTGCTTGTTGTTGTTGTCCCTGTTTATACATATGTATATCTCTCTCTGTATATAATGCAATATTGCGTTGCAGTTGATTAATACGTTGTATCTTTAAAATTGTGCAGGCCTCGTGGCGGGGGCAATTCGTGACATAAATCAATTATGGTCTTGGAGAGTCAACAACAACTACAGTGGGATACTATCTCCTATCTCCTCCCCAGGCAGCACCTCCTACTCCTAGCCTGCCTTGCTGTGTGGGCGCCGCACGGACGACCGACGACCCGCGCAGCCGATATGGATGTCTGTCTAAACTGTTCCTGTCGCCACTTCCTATTGTGCAATGTTTTTATGACTCAATTTAAATATTTACACTCGATTCGCTTCACAAATGGACACTGACCGCGTGTCGTTGTCTGCGCCGAACATGTGATTTACATGTTTCTATTTTCATCTATATTTTCTATTTTCACAATTCTTTTTTTTCTCTCTTTCGCACACGTTTCATTGCCACAGAGAGTACATGGTGTCTAAAGCGTGGCAGGAAGTCAGAGGCTATTTAAAAGTGTGTTAACAATCGTTACTTTTCCAAAAAATTATTAGAGGTGTTGAAGAATTTATACAGCTCATATTATATTACGGATATTGCACATTTAATGCCAGTAAAAACTTGTGGGACACTAAAAAACTGTTTTATAGAAGTAAGAAAATAACAGTCAGTTGTGCCTGACTATTATATACCCACTACCTAAATGTTTATTATTCAATTGCAAACTTTTACTCTACACAAAAGCTTGCAATTCGTTTATTTCGATTTATAGGGGCGGTAGGGGGCGTGAACAAATTCAAAAACACTCTTAAGCTGTTAGAAATAATGAGAAGTATAGTCAAGAAATTTAATAGCTCTAGCTTTTATAGTCTCTGAGATATAAGTGTTCATACAGACATATATGGCTATATTGACTCTGCAAATGACGCTAATCATGAATATATACAATATATACAATTCCTTATACCTAGTATATGTATTACTGTTATATTACTCTTCAATTCTTATTCCTTAATCATTTTAAACCAACTAAACACCCTCATCTCATACCCTACCTCACCACTTTCGTCATTCAATTGCGCTAGAGCAAGACACAAACTTTTAGATTAATTGATTTGATACCCATTTAGTTGGCAACGCCAACACTTATGAATATGGACATGAATTTGGCAACGGATGACGCACATTAATGGCCAAATGTCTCATCCAAACAACAAGCGTGAGCAAGTAAAAGTTTTTGTACAGGAAATGCCAGCCCCATTGCAAGTAACCTCCTCCTCTATGACCCGTTTACATTTGAGTACATTAATTAATTTAATTGTTGTCATAACAATTGCAGTTGCAATTTTCCCTTGTTCATCGCTGACCTCCTGCTTGAACCCTCCTTGGAGCTTGCAGCTGTCCGTGTCCGATTCATCTCAGCTGCATTTCAAGCCCGCCTTGAAGAATTCAATTGGAAAATTTTCATCAATCGGATTCGATACCTCTCTCTCTGCCCCCTCTCCTTTATTCCTGCGCCAGTCTCATTATCACGAAAAGTGTCACAGCAAGTGAAAATTTATTGAATTAATTAATTAATGCAAAACAATGTGCGAAAAAATCTCAATGACAATATAAAAAAATATTTGAAATTCCATCATAAACCTACTATATTTCAAGAGCTCTCTCTCTCTCTCTTTCTCTGTGGCCGATAACATTTGTATTCCCACAAACAGGTTTACAAACCGGACATACGCAAAAAAAAACAAAAAAAAGATGAGATATATATAATATACATATAATAAAAATTGAAACGACAACAAAGAGTCGGAAGACAAAAGAGATAAATCTCTGCGCGAAACGGAGAATTCTCAATGCTCTATAAAAATGTTTTCAAATATTTTGTCATGAATTAATTGTGACAGATTTGTTGTTGCCTCGTATTTACGATAGCTGAATGAATACACTCACAGCTGAATGAGTATACTCGGAACATTTTATCATTCATAAATGAAGGGAAAAACCCCATCGTATTTAGGGGGTATTCTTATCGAATTCCAGCTAATTTGAAGAGTTTTTCGGCTTAAACTGTGTGTTCTTGCTCACCTTTTTTCGAATCCTCGATTAATTCGAACTTGGAAACCAGGTAACGGCATGCCTCGCTGGTTTTTGGTAGGTTCAGTGACAATGATTCCCCATGACTCAACTAATTTTTGCCAAGCTGACGCAGCAGCGGGATGTGCATGAGTAGATCGTATGTGTATAAGTGTTATATCTATCGCATTGTATATATTTCTGGGTTTTAGTACAGCTGGTGGTTCATAATATTACGCAGAAAGCGAATAAACAGACGCATGCCCAGATGAGTTGCCCTCATATCAAAAAGATTTAATTATTATCTGGTGAAATAACAAAGGGAATTTCTTGCGAATCAATCAGGGAAAGTAGTAGCGTCACTCAGATTATATACTGAATAATTATTGTAGATACATTTAACCATCCTATACCTCACAGGGCCGGTCCCGGGAACCTAGCGCGAAACTATGCCTAATTGTCCCTAGTATAATTGCCTTGCTATAAAATATATTATGTATTTACAGAAGTTCATAATGCATTTTGCATAATGAAGAAATCAATACTGATCACACCTTACTTATTTCTCGATTTGGTGTAGGCAAAAGCATCAATAGTTTTTGCGAAATCTATTTTCGGGAACTTCTATTTCTCGATTGATAATATTTCCAATACATTCAATTATTGTTGTTCCAGTTTACTTCACATTAATAATCCAGTTACTAGGAGGTACATATATACACATATCTCCATATATATATATCCTTCTTCCCTTTTTTTGCGAAGCTGGCGCCCCCTAGCAGGCGAAGGCGCTTAGGCACACCCTGCACCCGCCTAGCTATGGGCCTGAGCAGCACTCATATTATATACCCAATAATTAGGTACGTTCCCCTATAATTAGCTACATTTACCCACAAATACTTATATAGCTGAGCACATAAGTCAGCTCTGATAATCTAGCAACTCTCTACATAATAACATAATCTTGTTAGCTCCTTCCAATGCTTTACCCACCTGAAATTCTCTCGTGCAACTCTTGCAAGTTGCAAAATACTCTTATCAAATTACAAACAAGTGAAGTTTCAGGTGCATCGCATACCATACTATATACACCTCATATACAGCATATCAGTTACCAGGGCTCCTTAGCCAGGATGTATTTCACTTAGCGTTTCTTTCATTAACTGCATAATTTGAGGGCAAACTTTTGCCAGGCCGCAGAGTAGGAGCGCGTAGAAAGAAGCTGCATAAGTTTGGTATACTTCAGTTGCATTGCGTGTAATATTTAATTATAAGACGCCCCCAAACGTCGACCAACTTTACGTAGAGGGGTAGCAGGGGGGAAAGGAAGGGGGCTGCACTTGCCAATTGCACTTTAGTGGCAGCAACAGCCAGTGGCGCCGGCATAAACGTCTTGGGGGCATCAAATATTTAATTGTGTCACGTTTCTTCACTAACTGACTGCGAGTGCAAGTGCAACAAACAGCAGCAAAGGGAGGGGAAGGGGCATGGGGCATGGATAGATGGATGGTCGCATAGATGGATGGCTAAATGCGAGAGAGAGAGGGTGTTGAGGGGGGGCAATTTCACTTAAGCTCTTGGGAAAGCTTGGCGCGTGGCGGTTTTATGCAAAGACGAGAGAGAAACCAAAGAAATGAGATTACAAAATGCAGCGCGATAAATTGCAAAAACTAAATTAGACCCAGCTGAAGGTGGGCACACACAGAGAGAGATAGAGATAAGTCGATAGTGTCTCTGATTACCATATGAAATATACAGCTTTATTCAGTTGCTTCGCCTTTTGTAATACATCTTGAATTTAATTATACGTTTATATCAAATGAATAAAAAAAAAGATACCGAGATGAAACAGATCTTCAAAATGCGCTCGATTCATGCTTCTTGTTTCTTATTTCTCTCCTTCCTCTCCTCACTCACTTTCTTCTCGTTCTTCTCCTTCTTTAACCTATGCTGAGCAGACAGATTTTTCGCTTCTTATTGTTTTTTCTTATGTTTTTTTCTTTCTCTTTTAAGTTTTTAAGTCGAGTCTTTGTTTCGTCGTGTAACGCGAATTCATTTTTTGCTTTTCCTTATAGGATTTTACACATACATATATAATATATAGTTTCTATATCGATTAGTTGTGTGTGTGTGCTATGTGTGTGTGTGCGGGTGAGTTAATGTTGTAATCCTTTTTGTGGCTGTTAATTAAAATGCAAACCTGCTACACACAGTAAAATTTTCAGGCGCACACCTTCAAAACGTGACGACAAAATGATTTTGTTTTGCATTAAATAATAATTTAACTGTTACAATTAAGATTAGAGCGTGTTGGCTTAAATGACGATGATGAGCTTCGACGGGTTGATCCGGCATCGGCATCCCTCTTAGGGCAACGTGTAACGCACATAGGGCACCTCAACATCCTCGCCATCAACATCGTTGCAGCAGATCTCAAAGACAAGCGAACGTTCGTAGGGTTCAATGCGTCGCTTGGACACACGTCGCACCACCTCAGACATGGGCAGCGGCAGACGCTCAGAACACTTTGCCTTGGGCATAAAGAAGGAGTAGAGCATGGAGACACCCTGTGACAGCATGGTTATCTTTAATTTCTCCTTATCATCGAAATAGCCAAGGAACTCCTGCAGTGACATCTCGCCGTTGACCTCGAAGCGATCCCACAGTGTCCATTCCTTGTCGTAGTACTTGTTCTTTGCAGCCGGCATTGGCTCCGAGAAGGCCATGAAGGGCAGTGCCAAATTGGCGAATGCATTCTTAAATTTGGTCAGCTCCCGATGTCCAGCGATGAGCTTCATTACCTCCAGCACAGCCAGGCCAGAGAGTACAGATGTTGTGGTGGCAATAGCTGGTATAATCTTGCCAGCAATCAGCTTGGACTTGTGACGATCGGCCGGTGGGATTTTGTAGTTGGTGGCACGCAAATTCGAACAGGCCACAATGAAATCCATGTGCAGATTGCTATCATCATCCTTCTCGAACTCCAGCGGCGTTATCTTTGAGCTCTTATCGGCATTCTTCAGCAGCTCTGTAATGATCTTGTCCACACGATCCTGATCGACTTCACCGTCATCGAAATGGTTGGCAGACGCAGCAGCGGCGGCTTCGTTTGTCTCGATTTTAACACCAGAACGTGGCTTGAACTCGGGCACCTGCAAGGAACATAAAGATTAATTCCCTGTTATGTATTATAACTGGTTAGTTCCCTTCCCCGTCCTTACCTTAACCTGTTGCACCAGTTCGACAATCTGCTGACGATCACGAATTTGTGGTATGCCATAGACAGCGGCACGCAAGTTAGCTCCAGCATAAATGTAGTCCAAGTGCATAGGATTGTTAACATCGAAAACCAGAGACTCTGGGCAACGTTTGGGGCCCGACCAGAAGGGCTGGCCACTGGAGGTGACCTGATCGGGTGGGAAATTGAAGAGCAGCTGTTTGATCTGATTTGCATACTGATCCTCCCAGTGCAGACGCGCCCATTCCACGCAGTCAGCAAAGCCCTTCGGTTTATCGTCCAGCAAGGCTTTCTGCAAATAAACAAAAGGAGATTAGTAAGAGGGGGATTTCTCTACAGGATTACCATGTGCATAAGTTTACCTTAATGGATTCCAGTATCTCCAGTGGCTGTATGCCAGGCAGCTTGAGAATGCGCTCAGTGAACTGAGGATCAGCAATATACTGTGCGGCATTCTCCGCGGCCTGCTTGAAGACACCCTCGAAGGAGTCACGTGCCCACTGCAGCGTGTGCTCAATGGCATTGGGGAAGTTCTTCAGCGTACAGATGGGAATACTCTTCTCTGGGGGATCCTGTGAAGAGCTGTACGATTCGGTGGCAAAAGGCACAATCACCTGCACATTGCCCATGGTACCCAGCGTTCCAGTCTCCACCAGAGGGATGCGATTGAAGATGCACTTGCGATCCATGTAGATACGAGCATCAACATTATCCAAAGCATTGGCCACACCATCCAGTTTGCCAAAGAAATCCTCGGAGAAGACCTTCTCCGTCTCGGCTCCCACACGCAGTTCATATGCCGTGACCTTAATATCCGGATTCATACGCTTAATGGCCTCGGCAGCAGTCAGAGCCTTCGGCTTCTGCACATCATGCGGGCGGAACAGGAATTGACGATTCAAATTGGACTTCTCAATCAGATCCATATCGGTTACATATATCTGACCAGAGCCCACACCCAAACCGAGCATGCCAAAGTTCTTCAGCAGCTCACAGCCAATGGCGCCAGCGCCGACAATAAACCATTTGGCACTGGCCAACTGCTCCTGGTACTTGCTTCCGAATATCGCAATCTGTGCATCGTAACGCGTGCCCTTTGGCTGTGCATCCTCCTCGCTGACACCTTCCGCGGGCAGACACTCGAGTGCATCGTAATAGAACCATTGAATGATGGGTGTGAATTTGCCACTGCACGCCTTGAGCACCTCCTGGGCAACAATGCCACCGATGGCTGCGTCCAGGGGACACGTGTTGCCGGCACAAATCTTGGCAAACTGCAGCACAAGCGCCTCGTCCACATCACCTTTCACGTTCTTGCAAATGTCCAGGAACTTGACAGCATCATCAGCATTCCAGGGACGTGGCAGTGCTCCGTTCTGACACTTGAAAGCGCCAAGAGCGCCAAATGCCACATGGAGTGTGGCAGGCGCATCCAGCTTGGCAAAATCAGATATCAAAAACTCCGGCTCCTCTGTTGCCTTCTCCAGCGATTTAAAACTGATGGTCTTGGGCATTTTCACTTGTGTGGCGACACCTCCGGACTTGTATTCACCAAACTTGCTGGTATCTCCAATGCTGAAGGTATACGGACCCAGTACAGTGATCTTAATGGGCTGGCAACCGTTCAGCTCCTGCATGCCCTGCACCTCCGAGAAGGTCACATAGTCGCCATCGTTGAATCCATGACGTGTCTCATCCAGACAGGTGACCACACCCTGTGCATCGTGTGTAACGCTGGCAATCATTGTGGACACAGGCTGGGCACCATCCTGGTCGTAGATGGTAAAGTTCTCACCAAAGTCACAGAATACCTTGGCGAACAAACCGCGCGTCTCGGCAATGATCAGCGCAATATCATTCTCATGGGCAAACTTTCCAATGCGCTCCTGTTCGGCAGCATCCGAATTGGTCAGCACAATCACACGGAACTTGCTCAGGAACTCCTCGGTCAGGGGACCCGTGTATGATATAGTACGGACATAACTGTTGAGTTCCGCCAATTGAGCGCATGATGTCTCCGCTCGGTTCTTGCCAATGTCCGTCTCGGTTAGGTAGAACTGCGATGCCAGATCGTTGAGCTGGCGAGAGAGATGCAAACAAAAGATTAGCCAAAGGTTCAGTGTACGAAGCAGCAGCAGAAAAAGAAATAAAAAACAATAACATTGTGAAATTCAGGCCGAAGTCGCTGACTCCACAACGACGATGACTAATCGATGGCGCGGGGACAGGTGCCGGATGGGAGAGGGAGGAGATGAGCGGCGTCATAACAATTTTACAGCGGCGAAATTTGAACGAAAAATGTTCTTGCAATGCCAATTTCTAGGCCAGGTGGCAACTCTGTTTACAGTTTGCCAAATAGCTGTTAATATTATTAAACAATAAATGGTGGCAATGCTTATTTTGCGTAATTGCTAAAAATAATTACAAATATTTATTGCATTTAATTAACTTGCTGCAATTTCTCTTTGTGCAGCAATAAAAAGAAATTTCTCGTCTGCCGGAACAAAGTAAAACAAAACCGAATATGCACACAAAGCGCAATGCGAAAACAATTACACACCACCGCACCGCGCACACACAGCAGTTATCTCGCTCGCACATTTAGTGGCGAGAACAAAAAGCAGGCGCAGATAGCCAGCCCATAAGAAATGAAAAAAATCGCATGAAAAAAATTAGTTAATTCTTTTCCTTTTCTTTTTTTTTGCTTCTGCTTTTCTCAGGCGCTCTTTTTCGCTGCTAAAACTAGGCAGAGCAGAGAGATAACATAACCTACAAAAAGCAGAACGCATCATTCGAATTTGCCAATTCTTTTCGCTGTTGTTTCTGCAATATCATGAATCATGTGGAAGATTTTTTTTCTATTTCTAAATGCTGCGCTATCTCTCCTCTGCTGCTGCTGCGAGAGTTGCGTGATTTTTCGCGCGCTCGGAAATTAAATGGCATCCACAAATGTTAATTATTGATTTTTAACCAACCCCTCTGCCGACTGCGCTGCCCCGCACGATAGCAGCGCAGCAGTTCATTTTGCTTAGTCTTTCAAACTTACCGTACAATTTGCTGTGTCATGCAGGGTGATCGATTTAACACCGCCCAATATAACATTTTTGGCTATCTCCAGACCCAGACCGCCTAATCCTGAGAGCAGGATGTCCGAGTTGGCCATACGACGCATTGCATCGTGTCCAAGCACATAGAGTTGGCGCGAATAGAGCGACTCATCGATGTCTCCGCCAGTGTTGTTGCTGTTGCTGCTGGCAGCCATAACTGCACTGCTGTTATTGCTGTTGTTGTTACTATTGCTTGTGCAGTTATTATTGTTGTTGTTGTTGCTGCTGGTGTTGGTGGAACTGACGTTGGAGTTTGTTGAGCTGACAGTGCGCGTTTTGATTGTTTCCGTATCCAGTGATTTAGTTTTCGTTGTTGTTGTTGTAGACGACAACGGCAACGACGACGACGAAGATGACGACGAGGATGAGGACGAGGACGACGCACAATTGTTAATGCCACTACTTTCCTTATTCACTGCTGACGATGTACTAACGTCCCCGCCACCGGCAGCTGCTGCTGCTGCTTGCTTTGACGTTGTATTGGCTGCGCACGTGTCAGAAGTAGACGACGATACGACTGAAGCAGCCGAAGCAACACTAGCTGTCTCTGTCAACATGTCAACGTCGTCTGCTTTGTCGTGATTTTCGCAGTTGTTGTTGCCGCTCGCTGCAGCAGCAGCAGAGGCGAGCTTGCGCCGATTGCCGCTGCCGCTGCTGATGCTCGATGATGCTGCTTCTGGCGGCACGGAAGCAGCTCCGGTTCCGGCTCCAGCTCCACCGGCATCCCCATCGGCACCGGTACCGGCTTCGTTGTTGCCGGCTTCATCCAATTTGAGGCGTTTGCATAGCGGCGCATCGGAGCTGCTAGGTGCTCTGGTGCTGGTGCAGGAGGAGCCAGTCTCAGAGAGGGACATGCCGTTGTCGTCTCACAATTATATTGTTTATTCCTATATTCCTAAAATAGCGTGTCGTGGTCACACCGACGACAACGAAATATGCACGAGTATGGGTCCGGCGACGGTGTGTGTGGTGTGTAGTAAGGCAACTCTCGACGACGTCGACGACAACGACGTCTGTTTCTTTGAATGCTTTTGATTATTTGCAATGTTTGTGGCACACGCGTTGCTTATGCGGAACACAAACGGCAATTAACTAATTTACACACACTTTACACTTGTACGTACAACACTTTGCAGGTATATATTAAAGCAGCAACTGAACTATTGCTATTGCCAAATTAATTCGCAATCTTTTGGTGTGTTGCTTGTGCTCGGCTGTTCACAATAGTATTCTGTGTGTGATGTTGCCAGACTGTGCTCGGCATTTAACAGCGCTTTAACATTTCGTTCGGTGAGTAGATTCGTTCAGTTTTGTTTTGCAACACAGGGTGTTTATACGTTGAGGTTGTGGTGCTGCGATGTCAGAGCGTTGCCACGTATGTGTTAAAAGATAGTGGCCAGATTGCTGCAAATAGATTGCTGTGTTGATCATGAAGTGCAATTTGGCGCGCTTTATTTCTTGTTTGAAATTCAGAATTTAATGTAGTTGTATAAAGCAGTTTGCTGAGTTGTTAAGCAAAATATGATAATTTTGTAAGGAAATAAAATAAATGTTGATGTATTGTATTTAAAGTAAGAATTGTTGATTTTATGTGAATATGAACATGCATATAAAAGAATATCTTGGAATATTTCATTAAAATAGTTGTTAGAATTAAAATAATAATGTAGTTTATATGAAGAGTTTATTTATATATGTATATATTTCTTACATACTGTTGTAAGTCCTGCTGTAATTTATTGTAATACCTAAAATCTGTTTAAATCCCTGATTTATTGTGGTTGCTATGTCTTTTTTTAATCCTCTTGGCACGCGCCTCTCCACACTCGCCGCAGGCCACACTACTCTTGACCCGTTGTTGTCCCTTTCCCTTTCCCTCTTCCTTTTCCCTCTCCTTTTCCATAGAGTTCAACATCCTTTGAGTGTGTGTGCGGCTAATCTATTTTCATTTTCGGTCCTCGCGCACAAACGGTAGTCGAGCATGAAAATGCGTGAATTTCCTAGGAAAACAACAAGAGCTCAGATCCTTGTGCAGCGCAGCGCAGGGCAGGGCAGCGCAGCGCAGGGAGTGAGTGATCTGGCGGGGGTGTCCTTTCTGGCCGAGGACGTGCTAAGTGCGTGCCATTATAAAGGAGAGAGGGAGGAGAGAGAGAGAGGGCAGCGCAGCTGTCGCGCCAGCAGTTGCGTAAAATGCATTTTAATTTACAGTTACACAGCTGGCGCAGAGTCTAAATTTAGTTGCGATACTCAACGGATCCTGCACAGAGATATACACAGAGATATATGTATGTTAAATTTATCGCGTGCGGTTTGTTGTGGCGCGTGGGCTGATTAAATTAGCATAGCAAATGTGGTTGATAAGCAGAACAGGGGGGTGGAAAGGGAACAGGGTAAAGGGAGGTAGAAGGAGGAGCAGGAGAAAGAGTAGCAAGAGGAGTAAAATTAGAGGGAGATATAAACAGCAGTAGGAACGGCAACAGAGTGAAGGCAATAGAAGCAGGAGTAGAAGTAGAGGGAGTAGGAAGAGTAGAGAGAGTAGGAAGAGCAAAGGGAGTAGGAGGAGTAAAGGGAGTAGGAGGAGTAGACTAGCAGAGTCCTGCAGGGAGGATATTATTAGCCTGTTCTGCCCCTCCTGCCTGCCTTGCAGCTGTGCCTCAAACACACGATCGCGTGCCCCTCTCTCTCCCTCTCCCTCCCTCTCTGCAGTCTCGAGGCTTAATTAAGGCTCATCACATATGGCCAGGCCCGCTTCATATTCCCATATTGCATTCCTCCGTGTGCCATATGCAAATTTCTCTATGATCATTTGGAACTCATTAATCTACGCGCGGAATGACAGCAAAAGAGGAGAGAGAGAGAAATTGGAGAGAGAAATTTGAATAACGCATTTATCAACGCGCTATGAAAAATGACTCTAGCAGAATCGAAATTCATTCTTCTTCTCTTCTTCTTCTCTGCTGCTTCTGCTGCTTCTTCTTCTTCTCTTTCTTTTTCAATATTCAAATTTGGCCCCTTTTACGTACGCAATATTTACAAAACAAATGTGTCGCTTTGTCGCGTAGAAGGGACGCTGCCCCTACCCCTGCCCCTGCCTCTGTTGCTACCCCCTGCCCTGCCCACTGACAGCTGTCAACCCCTTCTGGGCAAAAATTACAAAGATTACAACTTAATTTCAAGTCTCTCCCTCTCTCCCTCTCTCTCTGTCACTGCAAAAGACACTCGAAATATCTTGCATAATATTTTGTCGTGTCCCGCGAGGACAATGGCGAGAGTCGACACCCCTTTTCCCTTCATCTCAAGTGCAGCCGCCGCCAGCAGCATTTGCATTCAACTCTCATCTTGCCTCTAAGAACTGATCTACCCCCCCCCTTCCTCCTTCAGCCTAGTGCTGTCTGTGTGTGACTTTTGTGCGGGCCGATTGTCCTTTCACACCTTTAGCGCACACTCGACTGCCTTCTGCGCAGTTCCTTTCTTGTCTCCTGCCTTCTGCCTGTAAATATTTTGATTGCCGCCTGCAAAATGAGAAAATGGGAAACTGGGAAAATGAAAACTGAGCAACGTCTCTACTCTCTCACGGGGAACTCTAAACTAAACGGGCCGCGTAGTGTCGCGTAGTTCCCAATGTTGTTCCCTCAACTGATGAGACACTCTGTGACTCTGGCAGTGCCAATTAGCGCAGCCCTCGCACTGCCACGCCCTAACTTCCGCCCGGCAGACGCACTCACCTGTGGCCGCTGCTCAGTGGAAGCCCTGCGGGCCCAAATCAAAATTGCATCCAGGCAGAGAGAGACACTTCCTCCTCCTTCTTTCACACGTTACTCACTGAGCAGAAAGCAAGCGAGAATAACAAGCGACGGGAAAAGGGGCAGGGCAACAACGATATTTAAATACTCTACTACTACAACTAACTTACTATATAATACTAATATATATACTTTATAAGTCTAGCAAACATTTATAAGTCTTGCAAACATTTGTTTGCCTAAAGTGTTTGCAATTATCGGAGGGAGAATTCATTATGAAATTTTTATATTAGTTTATTTACCTAATCTTCTATATTTATCTGTTGTTAAAGTCTTCGAAATTACATATAAAATAAGAAGATACACCTCTTTATATATAGTATATATAAGAAACTAATAACTGAATGAGTTACCAACAATTTTCTTTGGCATGAACTCCCTTCTCTCAGTCTCTCAACGTTTTAGATCTCTTGAAACCTTTTCCTATAGGTCAAGACACTTTTATGGAGCTCAACATGAGCATACTACGGATTTCTCATGATATCTATATATTTACATGTATATCTATATATTTATCTATGCATATCACATCATATTTAAATTAGTTTCTTATAAATATCTCCTATATTACACTCAATCAATTTGAATGCAACTCACCTAAGCCAACTAAATCATAATTATACCCCAGCAAACTAAATTTCATTGGCTTATCTTCAATAACACCTCAGTTAGCTACAAAAAAACCCAATTCCATAGCTTATACCAAACCGATCTTTAACTTATAAACCTCATATAGAAGCAACTACTATCAACAACAACTGTACCAAATTTAACGACTCTAACATCAAAAGGAACTCAGTTCTCATAGTTGAGGATTACATAAAACGACTATAAATGCCCTGAGAGTGTACCGTAGTTACCCCCACTCCACACTGCGTGACACAGTGCACTGTGAATGCACAGCACCCTCGCACTCGCAGGGCATTTACAAAGTGGTGCGAAAATAGGGCGACATCACAAAAAAGTCTCAGCGACTTCACGCAGCACTTGACCAACTCCCGAACTACGCCGTCAGCGAAGCGTTCTATTTGTAACGTATTTTCCTGTCTTTTCTTCTCATTTCTTCTTCTACTTCTTCTTTTTTATACTTTATACTTCTCTACTTGATATCTTTTCCTTAAATTTCAGATCTCGCTGTGCCGATAAAACGTCTTTTCCCAGACAATTAAAAGATGGTAAGCTGGCAAGAAGGTCTTCAAGTCATAAAACCTTTTCGACCAAGGTCCGTTCCTTGTGCAATGTGTGATATTGGGTTAGCCTTTGCTACTTTGATGAGCATTTTGATGAGGATTTTGATGGATGGAAATGGAAGAACTTGATGTTAATGATTTGACCTAAGGAATGAAAAGAGTTTTAGCGCAGAGTTCAGAGTTACTTAGGTTTATTGTATGTGTTAACAGGGTGTTTACTAACTGTGGGGATACCAAAGAAAGTAAAGCTTAAATGGGCAGCTAGCTAGATTCTTATATTTTTTATTAATAGTTCATACATTTCTCATTCTCCTTCTCTTTAACTAATCATATTGTAAACAACAGCTTAGCCCTACCTTATGCCAATGTTGTTTTCACACCTTTCTTCACCCTGCCTTGCCAATTATGCAAACTTAACAAAGACATCAAGATACTCTTCTTCTTCCTGTTTTCCCAGAGCAAATGCTGCCATAAATCACTTATAGCATTTTTTTCGCAAATGCAA
This sequence comes from Zaprionus camerounensis, assembly GCA_018904165.1. Lineage (NCBI taxonomy): Eukaryota > Metazoa > Arthropoda > Insecta > Diptera > Drosophilidae > Zaprionus > Zaprionus camerounensis. The sequence goes on from JAEIFS010000037.1 coordinate 3,452,887, forward strand.
AATCATTTGCGAAAATTTGTAAACATTTTATTACAACAGGCAGACAGAGAAGGAGAGAGAGAGAGAGAGAGAGAGTACCTTGCTGTAACCCTTTGCAATCACATTCTCCGCGCAGAGCTACTTAACATTCACAACAGGCTCGACAAAGGGTATTCGCGAATATTTCCCTTCTTTCTTGCGCCTGTCAATTCGCAACTGACAAGAGTCTATCGCAAAACCCTTAGGTAACTTTGTTAACCCTTTACAGCAAAACAGAAACTACCCCTGACGGACTATCCCAACTGAAGATGGGAAAGATCTTGCTTTGCATAGCATACAATGTCTGTAGGATGTCGATCTCTGACTCTGACCATTTATTGGCCGTGCATAATCCCGTTAATGTGCTTACTGTGGCTGCCATTTGAATAATCTGCAGTTATCGCTTTAATGTGCTTTAACTTTGTACGTATAGAGCACTTCCTGTGCGCCCTCCCTCTCTCTCCCTCTCTCTCCCTCTCTCTCCTTCTCTTTCTCTCTATGGGGACACCTTTTTACGTTCAATGTCTGTAATGTGATTTTGATTTTCCGGCGCTGTTCCCTTAGCTATACAGGCATATCGCTTACTCGTCTCCTCTCGTCTCTCTTTATGCCCCGCGCCGAAGCGAATCCATCAATTTTATTGCCAAGTATTTTTATATTTTTATACTTTTGTTTTTTTCGTTTCTCGTATCGTTTTATTATTTCTGTCAGTTGGCATTTTCCCGATTCCGTTAACGTTTCGCACTGCATGCAATTATTACGACACTCTTCGCACTCCTCGCACTGTTGCGGCTTCCGCGTGGAAACAAAAGACGCACATCCTCATGCGCATGTTCCCATTCTGGTCATGGTTACAACAGTTGCCTCCTCGTAAACTTTTGCTTTAAGCCTCTTATATGGCCATATATACGAGCAGAGAGAGAGAGAGAGGGAGACGACGTTTTACTTATAAAATGTATTATATTATGGCGATTGCATACAAAGTATTCTGTGGTTTATCCTTTCAGCAATAAAAGTATCCGATTACTAACTGCACTTTTTCACATGACGTGGATAAAGGGGGTAACCCCTTGTACTGTCTCTCAGTGTCCTGTACGTACCTTGTCAGCGCGTAGATCAAATGCTAACGAGCACAGCCTGCACACAGCTGGTCTTTTGTCTGCACTCCCTCTCCCTCTCTTTCTCTGCCTCTTTCTTTGTTCCCGCACACCTTTTAATTAAAGCTTAAGCCTTCTAAATGTCCCAGACTGGGTTAGCCCAAGTTAAATGCGTTGACATGATATGTTGCGCGCTGTGTAAGCCGAAACCCTCTTGAAGAAGTGTTGAGTCTAGCGTCAGCTGTGGTTCCGTTTTTTCGGGTAGATGTCTTACGAGGATTTGGCTTAAAGTTGACAGAGTGTTAGCTGACATAGTGAAGTGCATGGAAACTCAAGGACAGTCTGAAGGAAGCCTGATTAAAGCTGGAAACATGTTTTGAAGTTGAGCTAAAATTGGGAATTTGCTTAAATTTGACATGTTTATTGTAGGGATAAGGAACTGTTAGTTAACTAAAGATAAGCGTGAACAAAGGCTAAGTAGAAATGGGAATCTATTTTGCAGATGAACTTAGTTTAAAAAGTTTGCTAGAGTTGGCATAGTTCTTGTAAGAATAACTATCCCTTGATTATAATCAACTGTTAGGAAAATGAAGAATAGTCTGATAGAAGGCTTGATGGAGTTAAAAAGGTGTTTTTAAACAAAAATATGTTACGGAATTTGCTTAAAGTTGGTTGACATAGTAATTGTTAAGAAAACTGAAGGATAGTCTGAAAGAAGGTTGAATTCAGCTAGAAACATGTTTTTAAACTGTACTATAACTGGGAATTTGCCTAAAGTTGGCATAATTAATGTTAATATGTATAATAAAATGTTGGAAACAGAAGTTCAACCTTAGAAAACCCTTAATACAGCTAGGAATATGTTTGGAAAATGAAAAATATATAGAAATTTGACTAAACTTAGAATAGTTATGTAGTTTTTTTTCCCTAAACTCAGTCTTAATAAAGCCAAGAACTCTAAAAAGTAAAGGAGTTCAGTTAAGAAGGGTTTGCAATAAAGTAAAAATAATATATGCAAGTTAAAGAATGAAAATGTTCTACAAGAAAATGAAACCGTTGAACTCCGTGAACCATGTCATATGTAAAGTAACTTCCTTTATACAGTCCAGTCGCTTTCCGCTGCGTCATTTGGAATATTAAATAATAATAATAAAATGTTCAGACTAAACCCAGTTTCGAAATGCAACCCACGACCTTATGCACTCAGGGCTTCAAGTAGGTAAGGAGTAAGGGGAGGGGGGAAACGACTCGAAGAAATGTTGAAAAACTGGGGCTTTTCGACAAAAACTATTGACCCGTGCTGGGCATTGAAGTGTAGCAGTTCGGAAAATCCTCAAGTCAGACAGCAGAGACTCGTATGGCTGTGACAGATACGGAGGCTCACTCGGAAGACACCGACATTGGAGTGAGGAGTGAGGAGAGAGAGCGAGTGAGAGTGAAGTGAAGTGGGGTGTAGAGGGAAGGTAGAAAACTCGCTCAAGTGGTTGCTGCAACCCTTTCGACTATCAGCGCTTTCTCTCGGCTTCAAACTGTCAGGGATTACATGAGGATTGCGTTTTGTCTAGGAGGCTGCTGTCGGCTGCAGTGCTCAAGTTACATGACGACCAGTTTGGTAGGAGAGAGAGGAGAGAGGAGAGGAAGGTAGAGAGGACCAGTGGGCAAGTAGGCGACTGTCAACTGGGCAGCTGTCGAGCTACGTGCGAAGCTTCTTCTTCTGCTTCTTTCTACTCTGACTTATTGAAATTAATTTTGAAGGATGCCAACTGCCTTACCCCTTTTGTTTTAAGGGCGCATCCGTTTGTTGTTCCACAAGTCTTGCTGGCTGCAATCACTCATAATGATTATGTTGCATTGTTGTTGGGTTTTTCTCTGGTAATGATTCAATTAACGGCACAGCTGACCAACAGCGCTGGGAAAACAACTAAAGCAAAGGGGTGTAGAGTCGCCCTTACATGCATATCTTAAGTTCTCTCTCATCTCCTCTCCTCCGATTACAAGTCCTTGTACCTGGTTGCTGCCTCTTTGTTTGCTTCACAGAGTTGTCATAACTTTTGGCTGTGAAATTTATGTGCCTTCTTATCTCCTGTCTGTCCGTCTCTGTCTCTTTCTCTTTCCCTTTCTCTTTTATCTGTTGGTCATTCGAGCTGCGCAGCTTTTAACAGCAGCTGAACTTAGCAGACAAGAGATCATTAGAGCAGAAGAAGTAGTTTAATTAAATTCTGTAGAGCAACTTACATATCATATAACTTGTGCTATAACTATAAATATTAAACTGCAGTTGAACCTGAAGACAAAAGATCATTAGAGCACAAGCAAAATGTAATTAAATTTAAAGAAAACAGCAGCTTATACATATGTATGTTTATAATATACAATGTAGCTATAAATAACCTTTCATTATTCCTCTCTAATTTACTTTATTCATAGGGAAAACTTCTTGAAATACTTCTCTAACAACTGTGACTCTACTTCTAGGATATCTTTAATGTATTTCATGTTTTTCCTCTTCAGTTTTCTCTCAAGCATGCAAAATGCACTTTTCTTAGCTCATCTTTCAAATACATATACTCAAAAATGCATTCAAGTCGCATTAGTTTGTGATTAACAAATTGCAAAATTTGGAAAATGGAAAATGGAAAACGACGCGTCGCGTTTTGTTTGTGCAAATCAATTAGTCACAACGGCACAGTCGGGAACAGTTTGAAGACTGGACACACTCAAATGCCATTGTTGTTGTTGCTGTTGTATCCTTGCTTCGCTTCCTTTTTGCGGTACCTTTTTGTACTGGACTAGAGAGGACCTTGCTCATGCATAAGGGCGTTAATTATCGGGCAGACGACGTTTAATGAATGCGCCCGGAGCGACGCGCACGTTTATTTAAATTTGCTTAGTTAGATTGCGTGCAGGCGAGGTGTGTGTGTGTGTGTTGGTGTGTGTGTGTGTGTGTGTGTGTTGGTGTTGCTGTTGTGACATTGCCCCCAGGGCCTGTGGCTTAGTTTGAGGCGCAGCTGAGCGGCCACTTTAGTTTCCGCTTCCTGTTGTTTAGCCTTGTTATCCTGTGCGCCTAATTAGCTCTCTGTCTCTCACTCTCTGTGTGCGCGTAGACAGGAAGCGATTGCAGCTCTTCTTCTTCTCCTCTTCTGCCCCTCCTTTGCCCCTCTTCCTCTCATGTTCTTCCTCTGCTGTCTGACAAACGCAATGCCAAGTTATGTGACATGTGCAGACAGCTGAATAGCCTCAACTGATGTACCCAACACATTCCCCGATTTAGACATGGTAATAAAACAATCTTTGGCTTGAAAAATCATAAGTTTGCCTTGCCTTTTGGCTATTTTATGGCTGTGCTACTTGCAGCTGTTCGGGCCACTTTAATGTGCCCATTATAAAATCATTATAACACATTTGGGGGATTGACAATTGATTTATATACGATAGCGATATCGAGTGCGAAACTATCGCAAAAATTCGCTCAAATTAAGGGCTGGAATGACTTCATTAAGCGAGAGCACACCTTATGCTAAATTTGCCAAGCAGCTGCGAAGTAGAAGTAGAAGATGGAAGAGGAAGCAAACCACAAATAAAGTATCGTATAACAAATTTTAATTAAACTATGCTAAACACATTTCTTCAGCTTTGTGCCCCATAAAGTGCATGATTGATGTGCGTGACTGAACTAAATACACGTTTTTTAATTACAGCAAAAATAATAGAATATTTTTTGATATAAAAAACAGCAAGATGTTACGTGAAATTTGTCTAAAAACGTATCGTCTTACATGAAAACATAAAATCTTTGATTGATGTGCTGACGTCAGACAGAAAAAACTGTAAACTTTTAAATGGTTTCCCTCACTAGGTTTTTCCAACCACCTTCGGGGGGCAGCTGCCGCTGGAAAAGTCGACTGTGGCTTGTTCTATGCAAATCAGCTGAACCGTCTCAGCCAAAGAGTATTCCATCATTATTGCATCGTGCATTCAAGTCGTGCAATTTGAGTAAGCGCCTGACATAATTCCCGACAGCATGACGAACTTTGATTGATATGTGCGCGCTCGCAAGGATCGCACGATCAGCGAAAGCGACAGGCGTAGCGAATTCACTGACACTTTCACTCACTGTCTCAGTATGCCCCTCTCTCTCTCTCCTTCTCTCTCTTTCTGTCTCACTTGAAAGTGTCAAAAATCTGCGCTGGGATTGATCACTTGAGCCAGTTTTTTGAGTTTTTACATAATTTAGATGGAGGTTTACACGAGTTTTACAAGGGATCAACGAGAGGTACAGAAAGGTGCTGGGAAAGTCGAAGAATCCAGCTTAGTTACGGCATAGGTAACGGTAAATGTTTGATATGTTAGCGAAGAGACGTTACAAATCTTGGCAGATCTTTGAAGATATCAAATAAGATGTAGCTCAAAGGATAGTGCTAATAAGAGAGGATTAAGTTGAGGCTAAGCTGAAGTTGGGCAATATATACGTCGAAGCAGAAAGTTATGACTTAAGTACTTTGTTTAATAACAAAAAAATATTGATTAATGTGTGCAATAGAAGTGGTAATCATTATCTGAAATAAACTAAGCTATCTATGGTATATAGAAACCTTCATGCCAAATTTTATGTCTATACCCTTTATAATAACTGAGATTAACGTGTTCATACAGACTTTAAAACTTTCAACTTTGTTTGTGTATGATATATAACAACATTTCTTCCAAATTTTGTGTCTATACCTTTTATAATAACTGAGATCTACGTGTTCATACAGACATTAAAACATTTATCTTTGTCTGTGAATGGTTTATAAGAATCTCGATGTCAGATTTAGTGTCTTTACGTTGTTTAATAACTGAGAACTACGTGTTGACACAGATATTCCAACAGATAGTTAGAGTTTTTTGATTTTTCAAAGGGTATAAAATTGTACTTTTATATTGGGTTGATCGAAAAGAAACCGGTAATTTTGCATACAATTTTTTGACAATTTTTTTTAACGGCTTTTGACTCTGTTATTGCATTCTATCTTTTGTCATTATCAAGTTCTACTTTCTTACTATTCAATGTGAATTTTTCACAATCTTCTCTATTCTAAAACCTTTTCTTTTGAATATTTATACCCTTCGACCATTGAAAATGGTCAAAAAAGGGTATACTAACTTTGTGCAAATGTATGTAACAGGCAGAAGGAGGCGTGGCAGACCCCATAAAGTATATATATTCTTGCTCAGGATCACTAGCCGAGTCGATTGAGCCATGTCTGTCTGTCTGTCCGGATGTCCGGATGTCCGGATGTCCGGATGTATGGATGACCAGATGAACACACAGATCTCAGCTATTATAAGAGCTAGAGTTACCAAATTTGGCATGAACATTTCTGTGTAGCCGGCGCAGATGAAGTTTATTTCAAATGTTGGGTGCCACGCCCACCGCCCCCGCAAATTAATAATTTAATTTTTGAACTCAATTTATAAGCGCTATATTAAAGATACAGCTTTCTGACTTTAACATATACAAAGCTCATTAAAATATCTACGTATTCTCGAAATTGTAATCCGATCGGTCAATAAACACAAAAGTTATTTAAGAAAGTATGTGCATAAAACCAAGTGCTTGTGTCAGCTAACAAGGGAGGCGGGCGAGCGCGAAGCGCGAGCGCCATCTGTCGAGAATAATTTCAAAGTATGTGCATATGTATATGTCTACATATATAGGAACATAGGTCGAAGGGTATCCCACTGTCGCGTGCCGCGCGACTGTTGCTTTTCTTACTGGTTTAATATTATATATTATGTTATTATATTTGATATATTAGAAATATCATTAGTTTCATCATCTTCCTTCTCTTCTGCTTAGAGACCCCTTTGCTTATAGAGACTAACTCGAAGATCTCAGCACCCTTTCCTTACATTACATGCACAATCTGACCCACTCTAGTGCTAACCTCCCCTGTTTGCCAAGTTCCTAGGCGGGCTACATCAACAGTTTATGAAAACATTAATAATAATTAGTAGAGCAATGGAAGAGAACTCAAGAGATGAACGGACATGGAAACGCAAGTCATGCTGCTATTAATAATAGTTATGTTGTATATTTGCTTCACTTTTATCGAAATTGAAAGTCGGTTTCGAAATTTGGGGCGTGCACCAAACGGAGATTGACGGGACTCTCGAAGCGGAAGTGTTTGTTGAGCTTGTTGCGGAAAGAAACATCGCAATGACGTTGCCGATGACGGCGGCGGCGATGATGATGACGAAGATGATATACGGGTCGAAGTGGGAACTGAAAAATTGGCCATCGTCAGCGGAAACTGTAGGAATTTGAACGCGTCGCGCCATCAAAATATTTACTGGGCTCGTAAAGTCGTGCACTTTATGACTGACAGCAGATGAAAATATAAATGAAAGTACCGTCAGATAGAAGACGAGACAAGACAAGAGAAATCTGCGCTTTGGCTACGTATGTAATTGCATATAATTTTTATAGAACAACAGCAAATCAGCAAGGGGTAAAAACGCGGCCACACCCAGCGATAAGAAGGGGCGCAGTCCGGAAACGAGGACTGCATACAATCAATCTGTGGGGTTCCTCCCAGTCCCAGTCCCAGTCGCAGTCTTTTTTTTTTTCTTCTTACCTTTTCCTTTCGTTTGGAAAATTTTTGCTATGCGAATGTGTCAAGACAAATCAATAAACTTCTAATTTTATTACGGTGCGAGCAGCTCCCGAAATAGAAGTAGAATTCTGAATAGCCCGAGATAGATACCGATCTGTCAATTTCCATTGTCAATTTGACAATTGATATCTCACACATCATTTGATTCGAGTGCGCACAATGAGATTGTTTATGTCGAGCAAGGCCGACTTGCAAAACGTTCCTATTCCCTATAAGGGTACCTTCCCCCTTAGCACTACCAAGGGTTCGTTTTTCCGTCCAGGTATCGACTTTCTTTACAGCGAATTTCTTTTGCTTTCCTTTCGTCTTTACCGTGGCATGATGTGTGTGCACTTCTTGCGGTTTTTTTGACCGAAGAAAATAGTAGAAATTGCCATCATTTTCACTGGCATTTTGTCCACTTAGCGCTGACTCTGGTCAGAGTTCAAATATGGGTCCATTGATCCCTATACCATTTGTGCGCATTTGTTTGCATAATCCTCTCAACTTATTGATAGATCTTGTGGGTCATTGCGCATTGTAATGCTCGAGTGTGGCAAGTCGAGATGGGGCAAGAAGAGAAATGCTGGTAAGGTCTGTCTATGCACAGATAGAGGTCTATTTAGAAGTGACAATTGAGGTCGGAGTTGTGTAGTGCGTAACAGACTGATTAGAGTTGAATTGTTATAGAATGTTTATGGAGTTCTACGTTTAAGGAGTTTATCTTTCTTTTGTAGAATTAAACTTGCATAGTATATGGTAAAGTGTATTAATATCAACAGAAGGATAAAAAAAGGTTGTAATAATTCTAAAAGAATAAAGAGAATTTAGGAGTCTATCTTTCTTTTATAGAATTTGACTTGCTTAATATATGGTATAGTATATTCCTAACTGCAATACAATCAAGCATTAAAAAGGTAATAATTCTAAAAGAATTATGAATCTATATAATATACTATTTCATCAACTTTATCATCATCCAAACTAAGCAATAAAAAGGTTGCGATCATTGTGAAAGGATTCTCTCAAGAATCTCTTTATTTTATTATCATCTAATCTAAGCATTAAAAAGATTGTACTCATTGTGAATTCTTTGTTCTCTGCAGCATCTTTATATTTCTACAATTTTATTATTATTTAATCTACAGTTTTATTATGTTTTCTATTTTAACCTTTTTCTATCTACCTTTCAAGCTGTTCTAATCTTTATTTCTTTTGTATGTGTGTGTTCCTACTTTTTCACTGGTTTAGTTATACTTTTCCCACATATAATAAAAGGGATACAGTACCTATTATTTAATTTTATTGGAAATGCGCAATTATTGCTTAGGTGTCGAAGGAGATCTTAGACTCCTTCTCTCGCTCTTTCTTCCTACTAAATATATTGCATCTCTGTCTTTAATTTTATCTCTTTTATTCATAGCACAGTAACCTATAGTAGGTCTATCCTATAATAAGTATAATCTCATTTACTTTCTCAGTTTATTTTTAGCGCTACCATTTTTGGCATATGTCACTTTTGAAAAGAGCTCTGCCTCTCTCTGCCTCTCTCTACCTCTCTGCCTGCCTCTGCCACTATCTCCTCCCTCTCTCTCTCTCTCTCTCTACTGCCTGTCTCTTTCTGTGTCTGTCTCTTCTTTCACTGCTTCCTTATCCAGTCAGATAATCTGTTTGCCATCAGGCAACTGTCAAGTCGCAACTCTCAGCTAAACGGCATCGATAAGGCGTCAGTTGCCTCGCGCATCCTTTCATGCCGCACAGACAACTTGGCAGGCTCCACTGCCTCATGCCATGCCTGCTTTCCTGCTGCCTCTCAGGCTTTTAATTTAATAAAAAGCACACAAGGCATCCCCTTCTATCAGAGTCAGCTCTGGTTAATCCGAGTTAAACGTTTCGGCGGATATTATGCGCGCCGCAGACTTTTCATTTTTATCTGCGCCTTCTCTGGCCAAACTACTGCCAACTTGACTTGCCAGGATATTAGCAGAGGGAGAGTGGAGAGAGGGCGCACAAAGGAGGCGCACAAAGACGTAATGTATATTAAATGCACTCGAGAAGATTCAATTCATATTTCAGAACGTTTTGCTTTCATTAGCAGGCCAACAAAGCGGATGAAGCCCCCCGAGGCGGCAACATGTGAGGAATTTTAGGGAAGCGCGTGCGCTGCCTTCAAGTGGTTTTTACACCCAGCCTTGGTTGCTCAAGGATGATGACACCTGAACACACACACACACACACACATACCAAGACAGACAGCAGGACAGACAATGCCTGGAGTGGAGTGCTGTCAACGAGCTCAGCTTGTGCGGCAGCCAGGTAGCTCAGCAGAAAACCGCAAGACACGCCCACAATTGACTCACGGCACGAGCAGCTGCTTTTGTGGAAATTGAGCGGATTTCCGAGATGCCTCAGCAAGTGCAGCATGCCACAAAGAGACCAGAAGGAGAGTGGGAGAGAGAGGGAGACTCATGCTTTATGCTAATTAGCTTGTCTTTTGCACCGAAGTTAATTGAAAACTTAAGTCAAAGCTAAGCTTGCCATGCGATTTGTACAACTTCTCTGCCTCCCCCCTACTCCCTCAGATCGAGTTTCAGACAACCAACAACAACAACAACTTCAAATTGATTTAGAAACTTTCTTACTGTTGGAGTCAGCGAAATGTCACGGCGACAGTTGCCCGTGGACTGTGTGGGCCACCATGGAGACGTGCTGCAATTGGCGTACAGCAAGATCTGCAGCTCGGGCTACTATCTGGCCTCGGCCTGCACTGATGGCCAGGCCATGCTGCGGCATGGAGACACGGGCGACTGGGTGGGCACCTTCGAGCGGAATACTGAGGACATGCTCTGCGTGGACATCAATGGGGATGCCACGCGTCTGGTCACGGGCGGCGAGGACTATGCGGCGCGTATTTGGAATGCCGTGAATGGGGAACATATACGCAAGATTGTTGTCTCCTCCCCAGTGCGCTGTGTGGCACTGGGTGCACAGTCAGATCTGTTGGCTGTGGGCTGCTTGGATCGTCGGCACGCACATCGATCGGACAAGATATTGTATGTGTACACGATGGAGAAGCCCGACTGGCCCGTCCACTTGGAGGGCACCACACGTGGCATACGTGATGTGATCTTTTGTCGCGAGGATCGTGCACTGCTCTCCTCCTCGCACGATCGCTGCCTCTGGCTCTGGGATCGTGTGAGTGGACAGCAGGAGCACTCGATCACATTGCCACACCATGCCAAGTCGCTGGAACTGTGCGCAGATGGCAGAACTGTGACAATCGCCTATGGACAGAGTGTTGCCTTTGTGGATGTGGAACGTTTCGAGGTGCTGCAACATCGTCGCCTGCCCGTGCGTCTTGTGGGTGCCTCGCTGCATCCGCAGAAGCAGAGCTATGTCTGTGCTGGCATCAATCGTCATGTCTACAAGTGCGACTATCAAACGGGCGAGATACTCGAGGACTTTACGGCCGACGACTGCGAGCTGAACTGCATCAAGTACAGTCCCGACGGCGAGGTCTATGCCACGGCCGCCAACAACGGCTCGCTGCGGCTCTGGCAGCAGAATGTGGGCAAGAAGTACGCACTGTGGGATACGCTCAGCGATGAATCTCAGTCTGAGACAGCGAGCGACGATCGACAGGAGTCAGACAGTGAGTAGAGAGAGAGAGACAGAGACAGGGAGAGAGAGAGAGAGAGAGATAAGCCTACTCCTCCCCTTGCAGTCTTTGTACACGTGTTCTGAGTTCTTTCTTTTTTTACTGAGTTTCTTCTTCATTTCGTGTTCCAATAATAAAAAATACAAACCAGAACCGAAGGCACTGGCACTGGCAAAAGGAAAAGGGTCACGCTCGGGTCCCTCTAATAAATTCGTTGGCGGTGCGACGCTGTTGTGATTGACGGCCCCAAAAAACCAATCTATCTACCTGACGCTAACCGCGTGACTCCTACCTAACTAACCTAACCCTCAATTGGCTTTGCTTTCCTTCTGTTTTCTCGCTCTCCTCCTTCTCCTTCTACTTCTCATTCTCCGGCTCCGTTCGTCAACCTGTTTTCACTGCGCATTTGAAAGGTTCCTGAAAGGATTTTGGGAAAGCCACGAGGTTTTTTATTTCTTGATGCTCCAATAGCTGTATATACCCTGTAGTTGAGGCAGTGTGGCTAGGGCAGACTAGGCACTTTTGATTTTGAGTTTGTTTTGAGACAATTTGTCAAAGCTTCTCTGTTTTGTTTTAAATATCACAACAGGGCATACCCAAGTCTACATCCACTTTCTACAGGCATATTTTATGCTATCTTTATAAAACTTAGCTGACATTTGACATAAATCTTTGTCAATCATGTCTTATAACTTCATAAAGATAACTGCATAAATATAAGAGTTATTCCAGTATTCTTCAGTTTCTTTCAGGACAGTCTACATCTATATATGCCAGTCTTGCACACCCTGTTAAATCATAGTGGAAGCTATCTTTATGAAACTTGGCAAAGACATAAATAATGTCTTTGTCTATAATGTCTTAAAACCTCACAAAGATCTCTCCATAAATAGAAAAGTAATTCTAGTATTCTTTAGGTACTCTCAGAACAGTCTACTGCATGTCTGTTAGTCTTGCACACCCTATTCAGTCATAGTTGCAGCATTCTTTATGAAACTCAGCATACATATAGTATATATCTTTCTTTATCTTGTGCTATAACTTCACAAAGATCCCAGCACAAATACAAAAGTATTTCAAGTATTACTATCATATCTCCTACCAGAGTCTCCGTCTACAGCATATCTGCTAGTCTTGCATACCCCATTAAATCCTCCTCATCGTCTTTTTAATGCCTTTTCTCACCAATCGGAGTCATAAATGCATTTTTATTATTATTTATACAGTCGGGAGAGAGAAGAACGTTCGAAATCGTTTTATTATGCACCTCGTATCCAAGACGTTCTGTTTTGGGGTAGGTGCAGCCACACGATGACTCTGAGCTGTGTTCCCTACCCCTGCCCCTGCCCCTCCTGGAGCTAATGCCACTGATAGACAGCGCAAACAGCTAAAGCAAAGACAGAAAGATACACAGCAAAGATACAAAGATACACAGATACACAGATACACAGATACATTTACAGACTCGCCTGACTGCAGCAAATAGTGTAAGGTGTCCAAGGACGGTCCCGACCTGAGCTAACTTCAGTTTGTTTGTTGTCTTTGCTGTTGTCTTTTTCTTTTTTGTACCATTTGGAAACATTTCCATAAATATTTATAATTTCTTCTTAGATAAAACGAGTTTGGCTTTTTCCTGCTGCATCATGCTGTGTCTTTTCCACGCGTTTACCAGGAAAACGCGCCTTTTCACACACAGCTCAAATCGTTTTCCACCAGGTTCCTTGTACCTTACCTTACACGGGGTCTCTTGCTGTGACTCTTGTCCTTATTTATCTAGTTGTTGTTCCAATAAAATGAGTTGTCATTTCACTTATCTAAGTGTGTGCGTACGTGCGTGCGTCTCTCTCTCTCTCTCTCTGTGTGTGTCCTTTGATTGATGATGATTGTTATTGCAGTGCAGTCGTAGCACAGTAGCCAAAGGATTTAGAAGTTGAGATTTCGCCTTGAATGCAGACACACACACACAGTAGCCACAGCATAAATATTTGCATAAATAAATAAACTGTCCGCCTCTTGCTTCCTGTCTGGCCTTCCTCTCTCTCTCTTCATTTCTATTTGCATTGCACTTTGAAATCCATCAATAAGGCTTATTTATTTTAAAATTTGCTCAGACTGTGCCTCAGTTGACCGCAACAACAATTTGTCCAAAGTCATTTGTAAATGTCCTGCGCAGAGATTGGGATAGAAATATTAATGATTGGTCATTTACCAAAGCAACTGCGATCACGATCAGTAGATGCTGTCCTTAGATAGGGATCACACTCTCGAGAAACACGTTCCCAACTCGCTTCAAATGATAAATTGTGCTCTATTTGCTTAGCTGCACTTCTCTGTATCTCTGGCAGTTGATATTTTAAATATTTCATATAGATCAACAACATGATCGAGCTGCGACTGTACTTTTGTTGGTCTTGGGCATACGTTATGGTTTCCAAAGGCAACCCACGCTTGCTTTGTTTCACAATCAACAAGAAATTACTTTCCCATAGTTCCCATAGTTCGAAATAAATTACACCCTATCGATGGCACTTCCGCTGCCTTCAAGGCGAGCCCACAATAATAATAAGTATTGTATAGGGAAGTATCCTTAACCATAGCGCACCTGCCTGGCCCAAGTAGCCGGAGTAGCTGAGCTTGCGGTCACAGTTCGTGAGCTAAACAATTTTATGGCAATTTCCTTGTCGAGTCGAGATAATATGAAAAGAAATGCATAAACATATATTTCTCTTTTCGGTACGTTACGCTAGCTGAACTCCCCCCTTACCGAATCCCGATCCTACACACTGGAACACGTGGCATACTGAGCTGGCTACTAAGTCTGGCTACGGTTTTAGTATCATGCTATGAATGTTCCCTCTCTCTCTCTCTCTCTCTCTCTCTCTCTCGGGGGGTGTCTGTTGATTTCGTGTTCCGCTCGACGCGATAAGGCGCGTTGCATTCGAAATGAGTGTAACGTATATTTTATGCAGAGACCCAAAGTGTCCGTTGAGGTTTCTTCATAGATATAGTATATATGGAGAATGCTTTACAATGGCGACCTTCAGTGTGACTTTCTTCTTATCGAGTCAGCATTAGGAACTTATCATCAAATGCGCTGTGGGGGGAAATTAGAATACACTGCAAGTCTATAAATAGATTATACTATGCCCGATACTTACGACTATCAAACTGCAATTTATGTCTGCGTGCACTTAGTTTATTTTTCCAAGTGTTATCGTAGTTTTTTAGGGTACTCCTGTAGAATACCAGTATTAAATGATATTATTTGCTTGGCTAAATAAATAGGCATCTAATGCCCGCACGTTCCAAATGTTACGCAATCCTTTTATGGGCTGCCCTTATAAAGGATTAAGAGCACCACTTGAAGTACACCCCATTGTGTAAGGGCTGCACACTGATCTTCCCCTCTTTCCTTCGTTTCTTCCCCCTCAATTCGACGCCTTTTTCCCTGTGTTTACACAGCAAAATGCAACCCATATTGAAGTACATGTACGAAAGGTTCTTCCTATTTTCACGACATCCTGCAGATATATATCGTCAACTTGAGGAAATTACTTAAAGGGATCACGATCTTCGGCGCTGACTTGTTTATGTTTCAGGCATGACTGCAACGCGACGCCAGCAGAATTTTCAAATTTGTTAAAAACTGTGTAAATTTACGTTCATTTTTTGAGCCCATGATCGTGAGTTTTTTCGGGGTGTGTCCCATAAATAGAAAACTCTGCGGTATGTCTGCCAGGCACTTGAAAGGGGAATATCAATAGTAGGGGAAGGGAGCGGCAGAGGGAGAGTCTGGCTGCCTAATCGATCGATAGATCGTTGCCTCTTTGGGGTGATTGCACTCGAGCTGGGCTTGCTTTTAATTACATTAAATTTTCTTTCATTTTTTTATGGAAAACAAAAAAAAAACGAGCCGTACACAAAGCAAATGATGTCGTTACTACTGAACCGAGAGCTGACTTTGATTCTTCTCTCTGTCTCTCTCTCTTCTCCAGTCTTTTCTCGCTTTTTTTGTGCACTTTAATTGCATCTGTGCAAACAATATAAATCGTATTTTATTGCCTTGGCAATGCAATTTAATTTTTTACGATTTTGCACATAAATAGAGGTTATCCAAGCTTGGGAAACTTGTGATATTTACAATGTAACGGCTCTCAGCGCAAGCGCAACGGTACTTCTGCGTTATCTTCACACTCTGTTTCGTTAGTGTTCCAATGTCCTACTGCACTTTTCCAAAGTTTCACTCTGTGGCCCCCCCGGGCAACGATAGAAAAGTGAAACTGGGTATGGCCCCAGTGCCCCAAATCCAATTCGTCTCACTGGCATCAAAAAGTGAACAAAATCCAGTTTCAGGTTAAGCAAACCGAGCGAGGCGAGCCCAAACAATTTTTATCTGCCCATCCATCGCGTGCAGTACAAAAGTACAGCCCCAACAAGCGTGGATGTGCACTCAAGTCGAATTGTGAATGTTCTTATTGGTAAGTTGTGTTTACAAAGTCTTTATTTGTTTGCGAGCTGGCAATATTGTTTGTTTTCTTTTATTGATTTTAAATATTTCATTAATTTGCATGTTTGTACTAGTTACGCCTGATAACATTCGTAATCTTGCCATTATTGTAGCATGACAAACCACATACGGCGCACAAAGTACTTGATTCGATAAAAGAGTATTCAAAACACAGAACACGCAGCTCTGCTGCTGCGCTGACGCTGCCGCGGTCTTCGATCGCGTTGTATGCGAGGGTTGCTAGGGCTTGACAACGCTGTGGCAACGCTGCGGTGGTTGTTTGACATTTCGTTTTGTCCATGTTCTTCACTCTCTTCTGTCTCTCTCTCTCTCACTCTCACTCACGTGTACTGCGAGCGATAAACTTGATTTGACAATAGTTCTGACAATTTAGCAGTTTCTTTAACACACGCTTTTGCATGAAAAAGGCTAAAAATATATCAAATTCTTCAAACATAGTTATATTTGAGGTTTCTATTGACTGTAAATAAGCCTACAGTCATGCATAAAATACAAAAACACTATTGTAGAGAGAAAAACATCAAAATCCCCTCTCGCTATCATACTGCTCTCAAGCAAGCAAGCCGCTCTAGCCGTTTTCTAGCTGCCCCTCTCCCAAACAGCTCAGCCGATTTCTTGCTGCACGCCATCACTGACGCACACCACTAGTCGAAGAGCACAGGGAAGAGAGTAATACAGCGCTCTCTCTCTCTCTGAGCACAAGGCGATATCCGCGTATAAATATCAATATAACCGTTTGCGTGCATTCAGTCTTGTTATTCTGCTCGTTGCGCTCAGTACGTGAGTGCGTTTGTAGAGCGCAGTTCAAGGCAATCAGAAGAAGATTATTCACACAAAACGCGAAATATATAAAGTAAAAATACTTCAAAATAATAAAACATACCTTACAATATTGAAAATTGTAAAATAAACAAAAGTTTAATATATTTAATACAAAGTGCATAACGCAAATCGAACGCGAGTAAATTGCTCTGCTCAACTCGTCACTTTTTTGGTTTGAGTGAGTTTGCTTTTTTCCGTGTCGTTTAAAGCTGAACAAATTAAAATACAGTGAAGAGAACTACTCAAACAGTACGCAGCGCATTTGTTTATATCATATTTCTAAACAAATCGACTCTGTGCAAGAACAACAATACAGTAATTTCACTTTTAAAACGAATGCTTAAAACGCAGAAGCAAAAGAGACTGCAACAACACTTCGCCCCACACACCAATACAAGCAAACAATTACACTCAGTCAACGACGAAGTACTCAGCAACAGCAACGTGACGACAACGAGTTTTGGAGAGTAGAGCTTCTGTCTCTGTGTGTGTGTTCGTGCTTGTGTATTCGTTGTGTTTATCGCTGTATTAGTGTGCTTTGCCCCTCTTTGACGTACAGGCGAGCACAGAAAAACAAAAGTTTTGGCGCCAAAATTTTGACATTTCACTTGGTCGTGTATTTCGCAAACAAGTGGCCAAAGCGTAGGCAGCAAAACTGCGTCGCATCGCAGCCGAAACACACACTAAAAACACAGAAAACGCACAAAACAAACAAAAATCAAGATGGTTAGTGCACGCGTGCTCAACCCAGTGCTGAGTGAGTTCTGCAAGATGAGTGCAAGTCCCGCACGGAATTTACCCTACGGACGACAATTGGAGCGCATCAAGCGGAATCTCTTTGGCCCAACGCCGTCGAATCTAATGGAAAACAAATCGTAAGTTTGAATGCAAAAACAACAATCAAATGCAGCAATTGCCTTATTCATGAATGTATTCATATTTCCAAACAGCAGCAATCCCTTCACTGCGGAGTTGGAACGTCATCAGGAAATGGCCACACAAAAATGGGGCTTTGATTTCCGTGCCGATCGTCCATTGAATGGCAATGGCAGCTTCATCTGGGAGAGGGTTAGCTCGCAGGAATCGAACTTTGCCCCCCAGATGTACACTCTGACCCGTGCTGCCCATGTTCGCAACGATGTCAATGGTGAACCCACCGACATGGATACATTGCTAATGGAGCGTGCGGATCGTGAGAACTTGGTGAATTCATCGATGGATTCGAATAACTCTGACAACGATGAGTACGACTCACAGAACGAGTCGCTGGCACTTGGTCCCTCCACATCAGTTGCAGCATTCGCCGCGGCGTCAGCCGCCTCCTCCTCCACCTCATCCTCCTGCAACTACGCGACGCAGCAACGCAAGCGACAGCTCAAAATCACAGGTGAGTTGAGGGTACATATGAGTCCCGTTTGATCGGAGGGCAGTGCGCTCAGGCGTAGCCTTTCCCAGCGTTGTGCTTCATTGCACATGACGCACGTAGCGGAAGCTTGTTTGCGCTTCTCGGGCAAGCTATGGTTGCCCATGTCACGCAATCCTCATAGAGAGAAACTGGCGCTGTTTGAACTAAGCAAACTATGCCATAGTTCACCAGAGGGAAAAGAACTACCACCGCTGATAGAGCACAATAGAAAAAGTACATTTCCATTCTCCAATTTCCCTTTCCACACTCCATTTCCATTATCATCAACAAGCGCACATTTCCTGGCTTACAATCCCTACAAATTACTTAGGATTTCTCCTTTGGTTCTTTCCCAGTGCGCACCCTTTGCGTGGGCGTTGCTGGCTTTGAAAACCAAACCAAAATTACAGGCTGCCGCACTATAATTAGCTTTGTTTTATGTGATTTAGTTGATGGGGTTAGCAGCAGCAGCAGCAGTAGAGGCAGAGGCAGTGGCAGTTCGATCTGCGTGTGCAGCTGGGTTTGCTCTGCCTGCTCCCTCCTTCCCTTCCTTGCTCCCCCAAGTGAGATAGAGTCAATGCACGCAACATCCCTGCGCCTGCGCCTGCGTGGCGGGGGTTGATTTCCCAAACGAGATCGTTGCATGCGGGTTTCAGTTTCGAGCTGTAAACCTTAACAGATGTGCGTTGGCTGTGGCTCTGACTGACCTCATTAAGGCAGAGCATGGAGAGAGCAGAGAGTGGAGTGCAGCACACACAATGTGCCGCCATTCAAAGCGCTGCACGACTTTATCAACCGTTGATTGTTCCATTTTTTATGCCACTTTGCATGGCACTTTGTTATTAACATATCGTAATAAAAAGGAAGCGAAGTATCTGTTCTGGTCAGGAGCCCGCATGGGTCAGCTTTGCCGGCCTTGACTATAGCTGTAGCTGTACTTTCGGCTTGGCAGGGCGTGTAATTTATGCAGCTATGCAGCAACCTCCACTGCGCCTGCTGCTGCTGCCACTCCTGCCCGGCCCTGCCCTGCCTCAATTGGCATGCGCTGATCGCAGCGGTCTACCTGAGCCTCCTCTGCGTGTCAGCCTGCTGTCTGCCTTGTGTCTGGCTATCCATCTGTCCGTCTGTCCGTTTGCTACCCTTGCTGCAGCAGCCGCAGTCGTTGCAGCAACCCCTGATCCTGATCCTGCTGCCACGTGCCACAATTCAAAATCAAAATGTGCAAAAACAGGCGGCGCCTGCTGTTTGCTCATTCATTCATTCATTCATCATGTGTACAGTAAAATATCAATGACCCTATAGGGGTAGCTACTACCTGATGGCAACTGCCAGCTGACTTTGCTTCCACAGATACCCATTATTATTCTACGTATGCATTCTGTACTTGTGACTAACTCAATTTTCACCTTTCTATATTGCAGAGTTCATGAAAGAACGCAAGCGTCTGGCGCAGGCACCCAAGAAAATCTCACCCGCCAAGAGGATGCGCACCAACTCCGGCAGCAGCAGCAGCAGCTCCACGGCGACCAACAGTGGCAGCCTTGGAGCGCAATTTGGTTGCCTGCTGAAGCGTACGCGCAGCAGCAACAATCGCAACTAGAAAAGAGACGGTTGCAACTGGCACAGTGGAAAGAGAATACTTCAGTTCCAACTTCAATTTCAACTCCAACTCCAATTGCAATTTGTAATTTTATTTGAATTTTTTATGCCACTGCAGAAATGATGTTTATTATTTTTACATTTATTCGAACTATAGTATTTTAAGTACTCTCCACCCACATACACACACACATTGTCCACACCTCATCATCCTCCGCGTTTAACACACATTATTATTGTGCAGTGCAAGGGCGAAAGTTGCGAATATTAACTAATAGTCTTACTAGTGTAACACGCTAGCTACTCCAAACCAGTACTAGTGTATTAGAACAAAGTACCGTTTAGTGTACACATTATAAGTACCCGAGCTAAATGAAACTTTTTAGATTTCTCTAGTGAGAAATGCCATAAACTAAGTGATTAGTTCTTAAAACTCCAAAACGAAAACACACAAAACACAACTATATCTAATTTCTTATTTCTAATTCCTAATTGATAGAGAGACACTATTTTGAAAGCACTTCTTTAACCATGAAACACCAACTATAATTATGATTCATATTGTAAATTTTCCCAACAACAACGAAACACATTTTTGTTTGTGGTTGTTAGCAAAAATTTGTAAGCCATGTAAACTTAATGTTGCTTTGCTCAATTGTTCAATTATTTAAGTATTGTTTATGCTTAACATATTTTGAGAGCAGAGTTCCATTGAGTTCCATTGTTGTGCAGTTCCTAAAACAAGCTACAATAAACTCGTACTGATCTACAGTTTAGAGTTTATTGCTTCTTTGTTTTTGTGACTGTCACGAAGAGAAAGAAAGTAAGAAAAACGAATGTCCTTAATCCGACCAGTGGAAGAAACTATCATAAACTAAGTCTTTATACCAGTTGCCAATTTGTGCCGCCTTGCGAATATATATATACTAGATTATTTCATATATTCGCAATGTATCGTGAATTGCCATTGATCTTAACTCTCAACTGTAATTGGAATTGCTTACTTTGTGTTTGCCAAACAATTTGGCAATGCAATCGCAAGCAATTTCGCGCTTAACTATCATGTACAAATTCTATAAATACTAATTATAAACTATACTTTAGATTATATGCGTAGGCAGAGCCTATATTATTGAATAACCTTTACACATGATCATCCTAGTTGCGTATGTCCTAGAGCTAAGAACAAATCCAAAGTATTCACTTAATATTTATATCTAATTCATATTGTGTGTACATTCAACTCATACTTCAATAAACAATAAAAAGAAAAACAATACGAAAAACACAGAAAAAACAAATTCATGCAAATCATCTCTTATAATCTTTGTACTATCCCAAAATTCTATAGTATTTGCCTAAGGATTTTGGCGAAACCCACGAACCCAACGAGTTAATCAAATACAAATATGTATACTTATGTTGTTTTTGTTGCTCTTATTAATTAACTTCTTTTGTTCTCATTAAAATTTGTTTATCATTTTTTGAATTAGCTTTAAATTAATTTGTTTGATTGCAGTGGGAACTACATACTTATATAGAGTGTGCATTATATAATATTATATTTATCAATAAATAAAAAAGTTGTTTCCTTATCCAAAATATGCTTGTCCAGTACATAACGTCACTACTATATTTCTTATCTGGGAATTCTTTGCCCGGTCGCCACAGTTTATACTTGGGTTTTCTACACAGTATTTGATAAGAGACTGAACGCAAATATGCACAGCTCTCCGATTTAGTAATATAAAGAGCTCAGCTTGGAGAGGTTCATAAAGTTAAGGTTGAAAATTACCCAATAATGTGCAAATTCATAGGAATCTTCGTTGTATTTTGTATGTTTCTTCTAGCTGTGAGAGCACAATTGGTATGTCTGGCAATTATATATCTTTAATACATATAACTTTAATTTACTGCATTCTTCTAGAGCTCAGTAAATGCTACGCAAAGAATAAAAGAACTTGAAACAGAGCTCAAATCTTGCAGAGAAAATAAAGCCAGGGAATTTCCTAGTCCTCCTAATAATAAAAATAATAATCGTCAATACCGTAATAGAAACAACCCAAATCGTGAGAGTATTACAACCTTAGTCCCGCAACAGAGTAGAATGCACGGCAATGGTAATAAGGATCGACGTATAAGGTTATTGCAGGCAACTTTAGAAGCGGAAAAGAATAAGAACGCAGAACTATGGCAGTATGTCGCTAGTTTGGAAAGCCACATAGCACAGACAAAGAGTTATACAGAAGAGACGCTCAAAAACTGTACAAATGTAAGCAATTCTTCCGATCACTCGGCTAAACAGGGCTGGACTATTATACAGCGACGTTTTGATGGCAACGTTGACTTTTATCGCAGTTGGAATGAGTATCGTGCCGGTTTCGGTGATATCAATGGAGAGTTCTTTATAGGTCTTGAGATGTTGCATAATCTAACAGCGTCGAAGCGACATGAGCTGCACATACAGCTGGAGGACTTTGAGAACGAGACACGCTATGCGGGTTACTCTTACTTTCTAGTTGGCAACGCAGATGAACTGTACAAGCTAAAGTCTCTGGGGAACTACACGGGTACTGCTGGCAATGCGCTGATCTACAATCTCAATCAGAACTTCAGCACCTTCGACATGGACAACGATTTCGATGATGAGAATTGTGCTGAGGATATGCACGGTGCCTGGTGGTACAAGGCGTGTGGTGCCAGGTAGCTCGTTGTGTTTCTCTTAAATCCTTCCTATACTCAGTGTTCGTTTGTCACTTTCAGCAACCTCAACGGACTCTACATTAAAGATAACACACAAGCGGATGCATACTTGCTGTCGAGGGGCGTCGGTTGGGATAGTGAAAGCTGGCACGAGTTCGACTACTCCTACAAGTCGGTAACGATGAAGATTAGACCAAGCAAAGCTAATTGAAGAGACCTTCTGGTGATACTATTGATTCTCTTTTAATTGGGACCCTGTGAAGAGACCTCTTTGCAACACTATCGATTCTCTCTTAAGTAAAACTAACTGCAAAGACCTTCTGGAAGTACTATTCGTTCTCTTCTATGCAAAACTCACTGTAGAGATCTTCATACAATAACATCGGTTCTCTAAAACACTATGAAGAGACCCCTTCGCAATACTATCTATTCTATCTATTCTAAAACCCTTTGCAATACTTTCGATTATCTTTTTAGCACAACTAACTGTAGAGACCTTCTTGCAATACTATTGATTTTCAATGAAGCAAATCTAACTGTAGAGACCTCATTGCAATACCATGAATTATTCCTTAAGGAAAACTAACAATAGAGACTTTTTTGCCATACAAGTGATTCTTTTTAAAGTCAAACCATATAGAGAGACCTCTTTAAAGTACTATCGATCCTCTTTAAGGCAAAGCTAACTATTTGCTATACTCTCAATAGAGCTTTTAACTAAATGAAGAGACCTTTTTGCAATACTTTCGACTTTCTTGCAATACTATTAAATTTCTTTAAAACAAAACTAACTGTAGGGACCTCCTTGCAATACTATCAATCTCCCTTTAGCAAAACTATCAATAGAGACCTTCTTGCCATACAATTGATTCTTTTTAAAGTCAAATCTTACAGTCATCTTTAAAGTACTTTCGATTCTCTTTTAAACAAAACTAAATGTTTGCTATACTCTCAATTCAGCTTTTAACTAAATGAAGAGACCTCCATGCCGTACTATCTATGTATTTTCTTTTCAGTAAAACCCCTTTTAATATTATTGATTCTCTCTTTTATTGCAATAATTTAATCTCATTAATTACTTACGACAAGTAAAGTACATAAACAATTGATTCAGTTTGTGAACATAGAAATTAACTAACGTAGTTGATTTGAGTTTGCTTTGGTTTCCTTTGGTTTTCTCTATATATACAGACGAGGAAGAGAACGGGGGGCTGAGTTACTTCCCCGTTGCCTTCTCCTCCAGCTGCGCCTGAATGTGCCTGACGTTCTGTCCGGCACTGCTGGTATTCCCATGACGCTGGAAGAAGGCATTGATGGATGACATGGAGCGATATTCGAGATTGTCGCTAACATGCCAGTCACAGACACTGATGCTCTGGTGTCTACCAACAGGATTGCGATTCTTCGTCTCGTTGTACTTCTCCAGCAGATGCAGCAGACAGTCCTTGGTAGTGTTGGCAGCCTCCTCCAGGTTCACTGTCTGGTGTGTGTCGGGCAGGCCGATGGGCACATCACGGCTCATCTGATTGATGCGGAACTTGGCACGGCGACTGCTCGCCGACTCGGATAGCACGTGGTTGTGGCTGGACGAACTGCTGGAAGTGATCTTCGAGCTGGAACTCTGCACCACATGCGTGCTGCTCTGTGTATTGGACGTGCTCATTGTGTTCACTGTGGACTTGACGCTGCGGTTCACTTGACTCTGCTGCTGTGACTTGAGCCAGTTCTCGGCGCTGCCATTGCTCAGCTTGGGTGTCTCCTCGATGGATTGTTGCAGGCGCACGGACAGGGATGAGCTTACCTTCTGCTGCTGCTGCTGTCCTGCCTTGTTGCTGCTCTGACTTTGACTGCTTGAGCTGGTGGTGGTGCTGCTGCTGTTTAGCAGTCCACGTGGAGTAACCCGGCTTGTGGAGCTGCTACTGCGTGTGGTGCTCGTCCATTTGGGACCCTCCTGCGTCTGCGTGACGGAGCTGCTGCTGCTGCTCTCCGTTTTTGTGGCTTTGCTTTCCTTGGCAGCTTCTTCCTTGCTGCTACTACTGTTGTTATTGCCATCGCCCAGTTTAGTATTGATCTCGGCAAGCATTAGCAGATGATCGGACAGTTTGCGTATCTCGTCGGCAAGATTCACTCTCTCTCCCGAGCTGCGTCTGCCCAGCAGGTAAGTCGTGTCCGAGTTGCGGCGATCGAACGTGTGCAGGTAGCTCTTCATGCTGCGCTGCTGCTGTGCCGTGGACTGACTGCCCGAGAACTCATCGAAGTTCTCGTTGAACAGATGCTGCGGCGTGGGCGTGGCACAGCCCGATGTGCCCGCCATGGGGAAGAGCTTCTCGCGGGATTCATTAATGGGCGTTGTGGCCACCGATTGCGGACTCTCGATGCTGTGCCGATCCTCATCCTCCTGGCCAGCACCAGCTGCTGCCGCCTGCAATTCGTCGCCCTGTTCGTCATCTGTGAGCGTTGCAATCGATTCGCAGGGCGAGGGCGAGCACACTGCAAAAGTGAATCCAGATCGAGTTTAGAATGGGGCAAAGAACAGTCGCGTTGCTACATACAGATTAGGTGTGAATCAGTTAAGATTATAACATAACATACATCGAACTGTTTTCCAAAAATACATATAGTTATAGATAGTTAAAAAGACAAAGATATAGATCATGCTTATGAGAATGCAGACAGGGAGGGGTTAGACCCCTAGAAGGAGTGGGAGAGATAGACTGGGTTGGGAAGGGTTTAGTAACATAAATGTTTGGTTTAGCGGGCCCCAAAGACAGACAACACACTGTACCTGAGATGATGAGCTTCCTTATGCAAATATCTTTTCTATATACTATAAAGTACTATACTAATCTCCGATTTGTTATCACATAAGCAAGCTCAGTACTTGATGAAGAAGACTCTGAATATGCATGAAGAACTTCGAGTAACTTTTGAATTTGAGGGTTTTCGTTTTGGTTTTGTTTGATTTGTTTTGGTATCAATGATGGGGCTTACCTTATCCGATTGTTCAGTTACTGTGGCGCTAAACTTTTGTTGGGGGGACTGTGTGTGTGTTTCGGAATATATTGGATAGAGTTCTGTCTAATGTTTGCGTAGTATTTGAAAGAAGGTTGTTTGTATTTCAAAGTATATTATATATACACACATATATATTTTTGTATTGTTACTGGTTTCCACTCTTGTCATTGGCTGTCTTTATCACAGTGTCGACGCGCTAAGCAACTTATATGACTAGGCAACTCTGGGGTTAGTATAGGTGGCATCCGATCGCAACCGGATGCGCTTACGACTAGGATAATGCTTAAACATTTAACAAGTTCTTGTTACATAGTACAATAGCTTTGTTTTTTTTTTTTTTGTTGGTTAACACAAGACATTAATTCAGAGAGAGAGCGCGAGAGATAGAGTAAGAAGAGATAGAGCGAGCGTGCCTCTCTCTGCGCTTCTCATTCGGCCAACTTGGCGTACACATTCAATAGAGAGTTAAGAGTTAACAACAATTGGTTATCGTTATCGGTTAATCGTGTAATTTACAAATTGATTGTACTCCGACGCATTCCCTTGCCCCGCCCCGTTAACCCGCTCATTTGCCATGGATGAGGGCATGTCGGTCGCGCTGCCGCTGGGAGCCGTACTCACCTCGCGATGAGGAGATGCTGTCCGGCCCGTGGCCACGTCGCGGATGCGGATAGCTTGTCTCGTTCAGCGGCGCTATCACATTACCCTCGACGTCGAAGACATATGGACTATTCGGATGCGTCTCCCAGCGCACTATGAAATTCTTTAAATTATCCTTGGTGGCATCCAGCTCTTTGTTCTGAGAACGAGGAGGAGGAGGGGGAATGTATATCATGTGCATATATAATGAATGCCCGGGCATAGACTTACCTCCAGCTCGTGTGTGCTGCACAACTGTGCCAGCTCCTCGCTGTCCTCGTTGTCATCCTGTTCCGTTGTCTCCCCATCGCCGTTCTCATTCTGATTCTCATCATCGTCCTCAGCATCCTCGATTGTTTCCGTCGAATCCTCTGAGGACTCGGAGGCCAATGGAGTCGGCGACTCCGACTTCAGGCGCGACTTGGCGCTCGCTGAGGCAGTCTTGGCTATTGTTGCCGCTGGCGTGGGGGCCGTGGCAGCGGGACGTTGCTGCAGCCATTTGTGCTTGACACAATCGGCGGCTGTCATGCGGGTGCTGTGCCAGGGAGAAGAGAGAGAGAAAGGAGAAGGTGTAGAGTACATTCGCTTGATTAAAAGCTTCCTCTGCTGCTGCCTGGCTGCCTGGCCTGGTTATGGGCTAGAGACTAATTAGGAAAACGCACCTCAACTCCTTCACCAGTAGCTTTGCTATGAAATCCAGGCACTCCGGCGAGATCCCATTGAAGCACTCATCCTCGAAGTCGTACTTGGCGATGGTTACATTTGACATTGTTTCAATGTCGTTTTCACCCATGAATGGCGACAGACCCGAGATGCTGTTGTTGTAGTTGTTGTTGTTGTTGTTCCATGTGTGTGGGTGTGGCAAAGTCAATAAACATGAAATGTAAAAGCAGCGCACACAAAATAAATAAACACATAAAAAAAATACACAGCAAGGTTTAATTAACTAAATTAAATTGACGCTCTACAGCAGACGGGAGATTTCTGCTGGTTGTGTTGGGGCAGAGTGGGGCACAGGGGGGCGTGGCAAACACCTTCTTGTGGCATTTATAAGACTTTGATTATTTAATTCTTGGCACTGGCAATTTTCACAGATTTTTAATTAGTTTGCGCGGCTGAACTGGGGTGGAAAGCAAACCCCTGCCCCCCCTGACTCGCCTTCTAACGCAAGCTTTGATTAAATTTTGAAAGCGAAAGAATATTATAAAACATATTTATGATAGTTGCGCAAAGTGCGAAGCATAAAAAAAGGTTCATTCTTTTTTGATTAACTCGGAAATATAGAAAAATATGAAAAGTAAAAGGTTTCCCTGTGAACTCTTCATAAAGAAAGTTTTCTCATGTATTCTTTAAGTAATTCTACAGTTTTAAATATAAAGAAACGTTTCTTAAATATAGTTTAAGGTTTGTTCAGATACTATACTCACAGCACATAACAAATGACACCCACACTCCACATATCTGTGCCATAGGAGATGCAGTCAAAGTTAACAACTTCAGGCGCTACAAACTCGGGTGTGCCGAAGAGAACCTGTTTAAAATTGAATGTATTATAAAACCCATATTATATATATATATATTAAGAACTGTCTGGCAACTCTGCAACTCACTCTCAAACGCTTATCGGGATCGAATTTGCGTGCCAGGCCAAAGTCAATGATCTTGATGCGATTGCCCTTCTGTGTGAGCACCAGAATGTTCTCCGGCTTCAGATCCAGATGAATAATACCATTGCCGTGTATAAAGGCCATGGCCTCGCACACTTGACGTATGAACACACGACACACGCGCTCCGTGAGCACGAATTCATCGTCAACTACACGATCGAACAGTTCGCCGCCCTCGATGCTTGGGAAGAGAATAGTTTAAAGAGAGTATAGATATGAATTGTAAGATAAAATACATAGAAATTGGAACAGCAAACGGCAAACAAAACAACATTTAAGGCGCCTGTTTAGTAACTGTCACTAAGTATTAATTTTAGTCGGCTTACCTCGACTTATAGACTAATAATGTTATTTACAAGAATAGCAAATTGATTGCCATAACACGAAAATCAGATAATACATGAACATCAACCCAATTGGAAAGAGTAATGCGCATTAACTGAACTAACTGCGTTGGCAAAGCATTATTTTATAATTGCACAAATATTGCTTTGCATTTTGCGTATAATATTAATATATATGTCAGTCAATGCGCCTTACTCGTTTTAACTACAAAAAGTAACAATTAAAGTTTAAATATATCGTTTGCAGATATTTTAAAACAGCTTTACAACAATAAACAACATTAAGTTTGACGTTTGATAACACTACTTGTTTTGTACCTATTTGCAAATGGCTGTAAGGGAGCTGCTGTACTGAAGCTGTTTGCTACGCATAGAACTCAAGATCTGTGTGCGACTTGGCTTAACAGCCGCTCAGCGCTGTTAAGCAGCTGTTGAGCTTATGTTATGTTACGTGTTCTAATAAGCGTGCGACTTAGCAGCAGCGCTGTCAAACTTCTCTTAAGCCGCTGTACAATTAACAGATTTGCAACTCAGCGCTGTTAAACTGTAGTCAAGCCTCTGTAATGTTAAGAGATCTGCCATAGAGCGCTGTTAAATCAGCTAAGTTGGCAACACTGTTTTAAACAGCTGTCGGAACTGTTTCTCTCTCTGTCCCTCTGCTTTTGTGCATACAACACTTTTGTTTACTTTTGTATTAAACTATCATCTCAATTTGGGATTAGAGGGGTGTTTAAACTCTATTATTTGGCGCTTTTATCAGCATCACTTGCAATCTGGTAATCGATTTGGCTTATGCGCTCTAAAATATTTGTCGACTGACATAAAATATTTATTTAAAAGCCAAAACAATGTGCAAATTCCATTTGCAAATATTATTATGACTAATATTATTATTGTTGTTGGGGACTAACTGAAACATTTTTCATCACACAAAGTGGACAAATGTTATTCATTTTCTCTTTTCAAATATGTTTGCTGCATTCTATGAATATGCAAACAAAACAAGTTTGTGCAAGTCAACAATTAAGTTGACTGCCAGCAACAACAATGGAGACAACAACAACAATAATAGAGCCAACAATAACAGCAAAAACTGCTGCAACACACTTGAGAAATGAGAAAATTAATTTAACAGAAAAAGTCCAGAGAGTCGACAGTGCAAGACGGACAAAAGCTGAGTAAGTTTATTGTTGTCATACAGTGTCCCCTTTCTCTCTCTGTCTCCTTCTCTATGATGTGGGTCAAGGCCATTGCTTAATCAGTGCCTGCGTTACCTGTTCGTGTTTTTACGGCCCATTGGGCAGAGAGGAAAGAAACCCTTGTCAGCTTTCATTAGAATAGGCAGATAAAAATAAATATTTATATAGTATCGGGAATAATCGGGAGAGAGAACCTGTTGCTTAAGGTTATTCCCAAAAGAAAAGGACAGAAACTTTTATAGTTGTGCGAGTTGGTAGTGTGTGTGTGTGTGTGCAAGGGGGGAAAAGAAGTTTACTAGTTTACGATAATGTGCGTACGTGTAAATCGTATTTTATGCACATTGCCACTGATTGCGAGATATTGTGTGTGTGTGCCGCAACAATGTAACAACAACAATAGAAAAGTAAAGAAAAAGAACAAACGAAGTTATGAAGAACTAGCAAACACACACACACACACATACACACAGAAACAGAGAGACACACAAATAGATAGACAACACATATAGCATACGCATGTCTGCTTGACAATCCTTACAGTTCCAGGACGACGCACATCATTTTCTGATATTCGTACGCAGCATACAATTGTATAATGAGATGATGCTGCAATGAATTCATTATCTCCACTTCCCGCTCCACATTCCTCTTGTCCTCCCTCTTTGGTATGGGCACAAACTTGGCGGCCAGCTGGATGCCTGTTGTCTTCTCCCTGCACTTGTAGACAGTGCCGAATTTGCCACTGTACATAGAGCAGAGTATGATTAGCATGATGTGCCTGGATTGGCAGTGCCACTGGTCGCCATCTTGTGGCTCTACTTACCGTCCCACCTCGCCGAGCACGTCGTACAATTTATGCGCATCCACATTGCGGTTTATGGTCACATCGCGCATTGGAAAAGCAGCTTCCAGCACTGAGGAATAGACAGAGAGAGAGAGGGAGAAAGGGGAGGAATGAGTAAGAAAAGTGTTGCGTAAGTAGCTGTAATTGTGGCTTATGTGACAAAGAAAGAGAGGTATAAGAAAGAGTGCAGAAAGAGAGAAGAAAGAGAGCATAAAGAGAAAGTGAGTATAAGGGAATCCAATAATTATTACTGCAGAGAAGGTGGGAGGAATTTCAACAGGCAACCTGTGCTTTTCTCCTGTTGCCTCAACTTTCTCTTTTCCTTACTCTTTCCCTTACTCTATCCCTCACTCTTCCCCTTTATCTGCTTTCCCCTGTGACTTCACTTGCAGTTCACCGCAGTTCGAGTGCTCAGCACTTTCTTTCTTTTCCTCTTGAACTTGTTTTAAATCAATTTCCTTTTGACAAAATCCACTTGAAGTTCAACAAGCCCAGCGCACATGTGTGTTTGTCTTCTCTCCCCTCCCCTCCCTCGCCCCCCTTTGCACATAAAACTGTCGTGTGCAGCTACACAAATATGAACAACTTGCAGCACACTCCCCCCTCTATCCTGCCCCTCTTCCGTTCCCTGACAAATCGTGTAACCGCTCTTGAAAAATATTGCATTCAATCATTTCCATTGTGCGCCCATAGCAAATGCATTTAATATCGGTTATTATGGCCCACATGTTTGGCCATATCTCGATGCCAGATCTTGGGCAACAGCACACTCTCAGCCACGCCCAGTCGCCCACTCTTGTCACATATTTCTCGAGCATATTGCAGACAATTTGTTGTGATTTTCTTTTTTCAACGTCCTCCTCTCCCACTCCCATGTTATTGTTATTTTTTCCTACACAAAAGGAAACCCTTTTCAGAATTCATTTTGTTGATGTTGTTGTTGCTGCTGTTGTTGTTGTTCTACAAGTTGCCAAACAAATAAAAATGACTTCATTGAATTGAATTCTACAACCAAGGGACACGAAGCAGAACGAAGAGTTGTAGAGGGAGAGGAGACGACAACGATGACTAACAGTAAATATTATATGGTATGTGTGTACATAATATATGTATGCATGTATGTGTGTATGCATAAATGTGTGTGTGAGCTAGTAAATATACCCTGTAAAGCTAGAGTTGAGTAAACGAAATCAACTTTTAGTTTCTAAAAAATTTCTTTTCATTTTACAGCGCAACTGCTAGTCAGGCAGTCTTTACAAGCTACTCTCTCTCTCTCTCTACCTCTTTCATATTTATACACATTTCTTTTTCATACTTTTCCATTAAGTGTAAGCAGTTCAAATTGTCATTTGACCGCAAAGCACCTCGAGAGATTTCAGAAATCGTTGCGAATTTGCAATCTAAATTATTGATAAACGTGCTAACGGCTTTTTTCACAGTTCAACTGACTCCACTTGACTTGGCGCGTATGTCTAGTTTGTTTTAGGCAGCTGTAGAGAAGTGTGTGAGCGAGGGAATGGGAGAGGAGGCAGCGCTGAAGTGCGTCTGCTCTATTAATATGCAAATGGCGCATATAAGTATGCTACGATAAATCTTTAAAATCAAAGGCGACTGAGTGATGATGATAGGGAGTGGAAAAGAGGGGAGAGTGGAGACTAGAGAGAGTGGGAAGAGAGAGATAGGCAGAAGGAGAGAGAGAGAGGTGGGGATATAGAGAGAGAAGTGAGCACGGTCTGTTCATCTTGTTGAAAAACTTGGCAAATTCAAAGTGAAAGTTGAATAGGTTCATGCTGTTTATGTGTTTGTGTGTGTGTGTTTTGTCTGTGTGTGTGTATATGTGTCTGTCCATGTGTGTTTGTGCTCTGCTATTTGTGTGCAGTCAGGCACTTGTGCGTGTGCAGCGATTGCTTCAACTTGACGCCATCTCACGAGGCTGCCGCTCTGCCCTGCCCTGGCCTGCGCTGCTCTCTCACCTCTCTAGCTCTCCCTCCTCCCCCTGCTCACACGGCTCTCGCATCACTCACCTCTCTGGCCTTCTCCTCCCTTTCTCTTTCCTCTCTCACTCCACAACTCTCTTATCCTTCTCTCCCTCTCTCTCGTCGTCTTCTAAACGGATTTTGGTGCAAAATTTATGCATGTCTGCTGCAGTTTTTGAGCAAGTCTATGCATGTCTGCATGTGCCAGTGTGTGCGTATGTGTATGTGTGTGTGTGTGCTCGTGTGTGTGCTCCTTTGAGTGCACTCTGCCAATAATGCGCACAATTTAAGTTTGAGCAAACACGCCCATTCGAATTAGTGAACGATTCGGCGACAGATTCAATTGAACTGGGCGGAAAAGTCGTCATAAGTTTTCTTCGATTTCCTTTGCTCTCCATTGCTTCGCCTTGCTTGCCGTGCTGGTGCAGGTGCAACAAACTTTTGCAATCATAATTTATGGCGCAGACAAAGCCAAATCAAATATTATCATGCGTGCAGACGGACACACTCATATTTTATGCACAAAAACAGACTTGAAAGTGCACAAACAGACACACACACACACCTGTGCATACACCTGTACACCTGTATACATACATGTGCATATATGTGCTTACACCTACGTACACACCTATTCGTCGCGCATTTATTTCCGGTTTTGAGCTCATGAATAAATGAATTTATATCGACTCTGCTTGGCAGTTGAACTGTTCACTGCATTGCAGACTGTGCTGGCAATAGCTATCTCTCTTTTACACTGACGTCTCTCTCTCTCTCTCTCTGTCTCTATGTCCTATCTCTAGCTCTATATATATCCCTATCTCTGTCTCTGCTCTGTTGCTGTAACTTGTTTGCCGCACAGTCTCAACAGTTCGAATCAATTGGATTGAAGGATTGCGAATTGATACGCGGGAGAGGCATAGAGAAAAGGTGAGAGAGGGAGCAGAAAGAGAGGAAGAAAGAGAGAGAGAGAAGAAAGGGAAAAATGAGAGTAGATAGAGACTGCTTGCTGTCTGCTTGTGCTTATAAACGCAGCCAAATGTAGCTGGGAATGAACTTATTAAGCGAATGCGCCTAGGATTAACTGGCTCCATTAGTTTAGTTAGATTAAAGGGAAATATATTTATTTTTTTATTTATTTTTATTTAAAGTCGACTATAGCGGTCGACTGTTTAACAATTACAATTAAGAATTAAAATTTTAATAACTAAAAATTGAAAATTAAATTAAGGCAAAATACTAAACAACAACAGCAATTTGTAAATACAGCAAAGAAATCTTAAAAATAAATAGAAATTTGTAAGCAAAATATAAAATTTAAAAATGCTTTCAAAAAACAAACAAAAACTATAAGATTCCATTTGCTGCACACACTAAGAGCGCAGCTTAGCATAAGTTAAGCTTTTAAGCTCAACATTTAAGCTATAAATTTTGAATTTTCATCAATATATTTTGCCCCCTTTTCTACAACAACAAGAAAAGCAGCTCAGCAATCGAGTAACTAATTCGATTGAACTCGAGTTCAAGTGGCAAGCGGCAGCGGAACGAGGCAGACAACGTAAGTGCTGCTTTATAACTGTTTAATACTATACTTGCCACACCTCAGACATGCCTGGGAGAGGGGGAGGGGAAGGGCAGGCATGGCGCACTTGCTGGCCATTGATAAAGTGCCACTCGCTGCACTTTTCAATCCACAAAAAGTTTGCAAAGTTAATTTATGCTGCGCATCAAAAGCGCATAGAAAAATGGCCAGAACAAGAATGTATATATACCATACTCTATATATATATATATGTGTGTGTTTGTTTGTATGCAAATCTGTATGTATTTGCATGCAGTCCCATTGAATTGAGTGCCGTCTGTAGATAGCGAAACGACGACGATGATGATTTTTTTGTGCCAACGCCGGCATTTTTGTCTGATATGAAAATCAGCAGTTTTCCTTTGATTTGGCCAGCGAGCGAGCAGTAGCAGTTTTCTCAATCACTTCAAGTCACTCCCGCCTTCTTCTACCACACACACACTCAAGCGTTTTAGCTTTCTCTCATTTCGGCAACTGTTGACAACTTGGCGCAAGTTGGCACAGCGCATTGACTTTTCCGCTGCTTGATTTTCTTGGCATAAAAAATGTTTTCGATGAGTTTGATAGGTTGCTTTGCATATTTAATACCCTATACCCTATACCATATTGGTTATAAATTGAGTGGTAGAGCGTATTTATAGCTTTCCCTCTTTCACTTTGTTGTTGTTAAATTAATGCCGACTTTTAATGCGACGCGTTACAAATTTTACAACAAATTATACAGTAATTGTACACTGTTGCACAGCAACATTGATAACGCTGCACACACATACAGACACACACTCCCACACATACTCCGACGCAGCAAAGAACAATATTTATGTGTCGCATTACGCATACGCCGCGTGTACAGACGCTTTGGCATTTTAATATGAGCTTTAAAAAGTTGCCCTGGGCAGACAGCAGAGTCGGGGCAGTGGGGGGGCATGTATTGCATGTTTTATATGTGGTTTATAGGTTTTTAATAACACTTTTGATACGCAGCCAGCCAAGTGATTGCCCAGCCCAAAGTATGTCAAACATTTAATGACGAAAGCAGGCCACATAAATCCCAAATATGGCAATGTTTGCACGACAGATTAAGTAAGTTTGGTGTTGTGCTTTTTTTATATTAGGGGCACCATTGAAGATTAATATTATATGAGGCACAGGCGAGGGCAGTTTGAGTTAGTTCCATCCAACAATTTCAACAGGAATTTCGTTTGATTTGGGCAGTAAAGAATGTTGGTAAGGGGGCAAATTGTTTAAGTATACCCCGCATTATTATCATAACTACTTAAGCCATAACCTTATGAAGGCCAGTTTCGGTTGCAGCTTCAAATTATAAGGGTGACTTATGGCGAGCGCAGCATGACAGACGAGCCTCGAATAAAAAGAGACTGAGAATATAATTTCTGCTCTTGTTCCTGCTCTTGTAGTTGCTGCTATTGTTGTTGTTATTTTTGTAGCTGTGCACTTGTGCACTTTAATCAGCCTAAGTGCTGGCAGAGCCAGAGCCAGTATACGTTATTCGTATACGTTTTTCGCATTCGCTTTTCGTAACTGTTGGTGAAATTAAAAATGGTAAAACTTTGCTCGTTTGCTGCTCTGCTGCCTCTCTCAGTCTCTTTCTGTCTCTCTGTCTGCGGTGCCATTTCAAATTGGTTATTACACGGAACTTGCCGCAGCACCCCCTGCCATACAAACACACACACACACTTGCTGCTCTTCTGTGTGTGTGTGTGTGTTATCATATGTCTGCGCTCGCATTTTCGCTTATTGTTTGCCTCGACATAATGCGAAAATGAGAGTTACATCATTTTTAAAGCCCAACATAAACAGTGGGATTTGCACATGTGTATGTCCCACTGTATGTGCCCACTGTGTGTGCCTCATTGTGCATGTGTGTCTGTGTCTGTTATATGCCTGTTTATTTGCAACACTAACATTTATTCATGCTAACCCAGAACTTTTACTTTTATTTGCATAATTTTATGTTAAATGAATAACGTGAACTTTTGCGGTCGAAATTGCATGAATTGGACTGCTCCCCTTATCCCCTTGCCATGCTCTCCCCTCCTCGGGGAATTCGAGTTGAATGAAGCGTGATAATGCTACTAAATCTAATTAAATAATTATGTTATTTCAGCTTATGCAAATGTGAAACCAGAGATCATAATTTAATTAAATATTTATGAGAATTATGAAATTAAATACAATATTATTCAGTTTATTTGCTGGCATATTTCCCTGTATTCCCGCTGCCTTTACACAATTAATTATTAAAATGCGCACCACAATTTATTTCTTACAATCGAATGCATTCCGCATCCCACTTGACGTTAATCAATTGTAGAAATGAATGAATGAATGAATGAATCTGTGATAAATGACAAGGCCACGACAAGATATGATTATTTCCGCTTTTCTTTCTGTTCTACTTCTTTCTGTTGCCGCTTTTTTAAACAAATGTGTGCGGCTGAACGAGCAGACAACAAATCAATAGCGAACAATGTCACCTAAAATAGATTAATTCGTCGCACAGAGACATGCATGAACATGCTCAACACAGTTACACAGATCTCTCTCTCTCTCTGTTTCGCAATTCATCTTCATCATTTTTGCATGCCATGCGTAAATCCGTTGCCACGCCCACACGCGCCCCGCTCTAGAAAAAATGAAAATCGTTATGGCAAAATGAAAAGTAATAATCAAAATGACGAGAGAGAGAGTGAAAGAAAGGAAAAAGAAAAGTCCCCATGCTCCAAGTGGAGGCTGCTCTGCTGCCTGCCTGCCTGCCTTACTATATATACTATATGTGTGCCTGTGTGTATTGCTGTGTGCTGGTGTGTGTGTGTCGCATGCTAAGGCTGTTCTAATGCACTGTCAAGTGTCCAAAGTGTTTCAGTCGCGCAGTTTCAAGTTTATGTTGCATACTTTTGTGCGCCACTTTAATTGCCCATTGACATTTAAATTTATGCCAAGTACAAGCCGCACACAGGCACAAAAGGGGGAGGGGGTGGGTGGTAGAGGCCTGCAAAAAATACCAACTATATGTAATGTGTGTTGGGCGGCGACACGTGGGCGTGGCCTCATAGGATTTTATGATTCTAATGTCGCCTGCCAATTTGAAGCTTGCGCAAGTTGATTATAAGGAGGCGGGCATAGAAAGGCAGCGAAGGCAGAGTGTGTTGACTTTGTCAGCGAGTTTGGTAGGTGGAGCACTTGTGAAGTTATATATTTAACTATAAATACTCTATATATACTGCATACACAACTGCATTTATTGTTTAATGGACAATTTAATCAAATACAAATGTATTTATATTAAACTACTTCTCTGCCTCTTGCAGTGTATGCTGCAGTCGACTATATCACTTCTCTGCCTCTGTTTTTTTGCCAGCAGCAAATAAAATTAGCATTAGTAATTTGTATGCGTGTGTGTGCGTGTGTGTGCACACACCAATTGACTGTCAGAATTTGCTGCCATTTCCATTTGCTTTTTCATTTTCATTTTGGCTTTATTTCTTTTTTATTTCCTTCCATTTTTTCTTCACATTTTCACTTTTCATTAGGTGCGAGATATTCATGCAGTTCTCAAGCAAGTGATTCCCATGTATTTCAATAATTTTATCATCCACCAACTGTATGTGGAATGTTCCGCGGAATGTTGCTAGTCGCGCAGTTCATTAAGCTGTTTAATTTGGAGCACGCATACGCCATGTGTGCCGTGCTCGTCTAAAAGCATTTGCTGGTGCGCGCATACATTTCTTAAATTGTTTTTCACCAAACACTTTGTGGTTCTCCTCCCTGCTTTGCCTGGCAGCCTTGGCCAAGCCTTTGGCATCTTGTTTCATGCGAGCTGTCGCACTCTCTCCTTCTTCTTCTCCTTCTCCTTCTCTTCCTCTCTCTCTCTAAGCCAACCCTTTACACATTCATTACACGGGCTTTTATGACTGTGCTTGTGTGCGTGTGTGTGTGTATTTGGTGCTTATGTGTGTATAATCAGCGCAGCTATTCGCGCTGCCTCCGCTTCTACTTCCTGCTCTCCTTCTTTCCTTCTACCTTTGCCTTTGCTCGGCTTCCATTTCATGTCTCATTTTCATGTTTTACTTTTCTTCTCTTTCGTTTTCCAAAGTTGGCAACGCTTTAAGCCAAGTGCCATGAAATTTAAATCAGCTGAAAAGTGCTGTCTACATGACAACAAGCGGGCAGCAAGGGGGGCAGAGGGAGGCAATGCTAATTGATTGATGTGAGCACAGCAATTTCAAGGCAATTTCAAAGTTCAACAATGGCTCAACAATGGCACAGCATAGCACAAAAGACACTCAACGAGGCGGAGATGGAGATGCAGATGGAACTGCGACTGAGACTGACGGACTGACGCAGACACACGCTGGCCACACAAGATGCAGCATGCAAAGGGGGCTCAGCTGACAGCTGCAAAAGATAAACACAAGAGATTTCCACTGCCCTCCTTCCTCTCTCTTTCTCTCCGAAGTGAACTCCAGCTACGGCTTTACTCTTCTGCCCACTGCAATCACAGCAATTTTTTCTTATTTCTGCCACGTCAGCAGCAGCAGCAGAAGCGGCAAAGCTGCTGAAGGCTGCCTCTACTTCGCTGCTGTCGCCAACTAAACGTGGCACTCGCATTCGAAATGCACAACAAATTTCAGGCGATGTGCACGATATACAGACAAGCAGGAACATGGAAGGGAGAAAGAGGGGGGCAGTGGGTTCTACTGGTCTGCAGTGAACTCATTAAAAGTTTCACCAAGCCAAGTTGCAACAATGCGGCAAGCTGCGTTGCAAATAAATGTGCCTAAATAATATAAAGCGAGGCGTGTCAGCGTTTCGTAGACGTTTAATTAATTTAATGAGCTGCCGTGTATGACACGCTCTACCTGCCCGTCTACCTCTGTTTGCCTCTCTCCCTCCCTGCCTCTGCCTGCCTTGGCTGCTCCTGCTCCTGGCATGCGCCTGCTAATGACTTATGCGGCTGCCACAGTGCGCTGCACCGCAACTGCAGCTCGTTAGCATAACCGTTAACCCGGCCATATTTTGTCATCGAATTTGCCCCCTTAACCTCCCCCCTCGTTGAGAGCTTAGTTAATTATTGGCACTTGCGGTGTGCAGCGTGAAAATCTATTAATTTATAGCACGCATACGCCGTGTTGCACGCCGAACTGAGCCGCAGCACGCACATAACCGTTATGATGCCGTCAGTGGCAGCAACAGCAACGGGTACAGCAACCAGCATTGATGCTGAGGTCACTTTGTCTGCTCGGTTTGTGCCGATGTGAAAATGGCACAGGTACGCCGAATTGTTTCGATTAAAACAAGTACGACGGGCTGTTATTGAGGGAGGTAGAGCTGGAGGAACATCGATGTTTGCTGAGGTTTTTCATATAGAGGGAACTTTTAAATCTTTTCATTATTGATATATATTATATATACGCTTTAGAATTGGTGTGTTGTAACGTCTTTAAATTGGTTATAGAACTGCACAACATCTGCATACATAAGAGAGGGAGTATAACGTTTGGCAAAAGGAAGCTCATTGAGGAAAAGCGCAGAGAGAGGCGGAGCTTAATGACAGTCCTGAGTAACACTAGATCTGGCAGGAATACATCATCGTATGCTGAGATTTATATTTTAGTTTATTAAGGAAAGCTCTAACTTTCGTGAGGAATAAATCCAACAATAGTTGGGAATAAATTGCAAAATGTTCTACGTGTTCATTGAGCTAATTCAGCTGATGAATATATCAATTTTAAGTTAGAAAATATATCTTTAAAGAATACTCCTTAACTAACTCTAACTCACAAGGCAACTAGCAGATTAAAGACAGAAATAATAGGAACAGAGAGGGGAGAAGAAGGTTTAACTTATGTGCAAGAAGGGAACGATTAACTGATCTAAATGTTTAACTAAAATCAGTATGAATAACATTAGTTTAAAGATTTCTGAAAGCCCAATACAAACAAGTATGTCATCTCAAGCAAATCCATGTTAAAAAGGAGATAAAAAATATTTACAAAAGTGTTGCAATTAAATAGTAAAGGGAATCTGCAGATCCAGAGTGCAGAGTCTTGAAAGAACACGACAAAACTACCAAGCACATTCTCTGTCATATATAATAATAATAAAGAGTAGGAAGCATCTGCAAACGAATAACGTAGTGCCTGCACAGTTTGCTAACTCCTCGACAGACTTCAGATCTTTGTGCTCTGTATCATTAGGGAAACAGAACAGCTTTTGTCAGGCTAGGAAGTGACTTTCACTTACAAAAGACCATTTTCAATGATCATAGGTTATTAAAAGGAGTCGAAATTGAATCAAACTGGCAGAATTCAGCTAAAGCTTTAAAGCCTTAGGTCAGTTCTTGCCAATTTACATTGCTGCTTTAAGCCAATCTTTGCTCTTAGCTCATTGGCTCACAAATTTGTCGCTTCTAATTAGACACGTGGCACGGGCAACACATTCCTTTGCTTATCTGGCCCGCCTGCTGCCCCGCCTGCTGTCCAGCCTGCTTGCCCTGCCTTGCCTGCTGCTCCTAAAGCAAAGCGGAAAACCAACTTAAAAGAAGGCAGCGCGCAAGCGAGGCCACCACAGCGAGGCCGCCGCCAACAAGCCGAGGAGCAGCCACAACAAACGGACACGAATCAAAGGCGAGGCCAGACGAAGCCACAGGCCTGTGGCCAGCAAGAGAGGGGAGCAGGAGGAGGAGGAGGAGGAGCACGAGGAAGGCAGGCGCGTAATGTGTTGCCTGTTCAGGCAGAGGGCAAAGGGGCAGAGCTGTGTGTGGTCACTCCAGCAGCGAGTCGTGGCGTGGCATTAGCGAACACATATTTGCACTCAAATTGAATTGAATTTCGTGCATAATCTAATAACAACTGCCAATGGCGAACTGGGAAAATGGCGGCAACCGGAAGTGCACGGCCTTCTTTTTGGCATAAACAATTAGCGCACTTTGGACGCGCATTTGTTGAATAAATCAATTAACGCAGCGTGCACAAACAAAAAAATTAATCAAGATGAGAGTTTTGAAATGGGGTAATTGAAAAGCCAGTGAATGACACGGCGAGGGGGAAGAGGGGCTGAGTCTCTGAAGTGGTAACAACAGTGGCAGCAGCTGCTGCATGTTCACACGCGCCAACTGACAACAATTTGTTAAAATTTAACGCTTTATTTACTGCTGACTGGCCACAGTTCGTGGCACCTCCCCCAGTGGGGAAGGGGCAGCATGTGTGAGGGGGGGGCAGAGTTGTGCCACCCCTTGAGTGTGTCCAGTACTGTGCTGTAACGTGTCCACGTTGAACGACAGTTTGACATCTCTAAATAAAGTTTGCAGTCTAGCTACGTGTGCAAGGCACGCACACACACATACTACACTCACACTCATACACACATACTACACAAACTTCTCTACAGACAGGCAGCTTGACAATTTAATGGTG
Source organism: Zaprionus camerounensis (assembly GCA_018904165.1). Classification (NCBI taxonomy): domain Eukaryota; kingdom Metazoa; phylum Arthropoda; class Insecta; order Diptera; family Drosophilidae; genus Zaprionus; species Zaprionus camerounensis. The sequence continues at coordinate 3,494,060 of JAEIFS010000037.1, forward strand.
TTGAGGTTATTTATACAATACGCTTGCTGCATTCGTTGAAATATTCAGTGGATTGCAGCCAATGACATCGCCAGCACCAGCAGCAGCACCAGCAGGGCTTAAAGCGCAGGTCTCTGCACTGATAGTGCAATTTAAATGACAAGCCAAGGTACCAGAAGAAGAAGACTAGGGACTGTGCCTGTTGGGGTTAGAGGTCTGAGAGCGACAAAGCCATCACATGCTAGAAGGCTTTGTAACTCAGCAGTGGCCTAAGGAAGGAACTCTTGATGGAGACTTAAATCAACTGTCTTGGGGAAGGGAAAAAGAAGTGTCTTAAAAAGAGAATGAAGTAGAAAGAGCGATAGATAGAGAGAGAGATAGAGAGAAAGAGAGAGCTATAGAGAGCGATAGAGAGTGATAGAGAGTGGTAGAGAGACTTGTATAGCCCAATCTGCCACTATTTGTACTAAGCAGAAACCATTAATTGGATCGATTTATTTCTTCAAAGATAAACTGCATTTAAGCAAGAAATAAAAACTGAACCTTACAAGTTTCTGAAATAGAAATTATTTGTATTATTATTTGATAAGAGGATATATAGTAGAGATCTGCTTGGAACAAAAACAACTACAAGGTTCTACAATAGAAAATATTATTATTCTTCCTGCTGTTCCCGATTTAGGGCTTTGGTCTTGTTCAATAAGTTTGAGGAGGATTTGGTGTTGATTGTGCTATGAATATTAACTCAATTTGTTACTATGTATTGTAGTTCTGCTAAGTTTACAGCTCCATTATGAGTTATATGTTATATCTTTTAATATTTCATATACGTTCGTCTGCATATTATACTTCAGTTCAGTTCTAGTTTAAACGTTTACAATTCAACATTGCACATTTGTTGTTCTTATTAACAGAAAAACCATTTGAATCAATATTACAAATTATTTTTAATCTCCAAAAAAAAAAACGTATTAACTAGATTGACCGCAATAAATCTACAGTTTAATTTATAACTCTTATGAAATAAGTTATTCAAGTTTTATATGTTTAATATTTAATCAAAATTATTGTAAAATTGCCATGTACATATTCTTAAACATTAATTAGACCAATTAACTTAGCATTGATAAATCCCTTCATTTCTTTTTCATTCTACATTTCGAGCAACAATATTTTTTAAAATGGTTTTACAGTTAGATTGTGCATTGCATATAAGTGTAAATAAGTGGAAACTATTTCTATTTAATCAATCAATTTGCCATTCACTTCTCAAACATTGCTCAAGTCTACTTAGCGAACTTAGCTCCTTCGTTCTCCTACTCTGCTTCTTCCACTCTCCCTCTATGTCTCCCTCTATGTCTTCCTCTATGTCTATCTCACTGTTCCCTCTCTACCTCCTCTTCAAGCCCTCATCATTAACCCACGTCACCGCCAACTCCTGCTGGCAAAGGGTCATAACTCAGTCGCCTTCCGAGCAGGGCCAGAGCAGTGCGAATTCCACTTTATGTTCAGCCCCTGCTGCCTTGGCAGATGCATTTAATTTCCACCGCACTCGAAATTAATGCGAAGCAGTAACAAATGCGAAATTAACAGCAGCAACAACAGCAGCAACAACAACAGCAACAACAACAATTGCAATTACAACAGGCAAACAAAACATTTACAGTAACAACAATTAAATAACGCACAGCATTTGCAATAAATATGTGTGTATGTGTGCGCTGTAATAATTAAGCTCGCACAAAAGCGAAATTTGATTGCCGCGTTGTGTTGCGCACTTGAGTCGTCACATGCTGCGTATACGCAATATGCGAGAGGAACTGCAACAAGAGTGCAATATCGTTAGCATTGATGCATTCTAGTTACCTGAGGGCCATCAATTGTGGTGGCACAATGGGAAAATAGGGAAATGGAAAATGCAATGCTGTCGCTGCAAATCAAAAAGGGCGCAGCTAATAAATAAAACAAATGAGCGAAGTCCCTCGCTGACATTTACATAATTTCGATTATTTTGGCAACAGCGACAGTGACGAAGGCACAGACTGAGCAACAATAACAAGAGACAACAGCAGCAACGCCAACAACAGCAACAACAACAACTGGCAACAACAAATATGGAAATTACAGTTTGTCATTTTGGCGCCAAATGTCTATATGAAAATTGAGTTGCAACATTGCATTGCAACATGTGTGTGTGTGTGTGTGTGTATGGCTGCTGCTGTGTATTTGTATTTGTGTTTGTGGCGGCTTTGTTTAGTTTGCAATCCCAACAAGACGCTCTGCGCTGCGCTGCGCTGCTCTGTCCGACGCTGTCTGCAATATACATTAAATTGCAATTTTAATTTGTTTAGAATGAATTGCACAAGCTCTACCCCTTCTCCCTTTCCCTCTCTCTCTTTATCTCTCTCCCTCCCTCTATCCTTTACACACTCTCTTTGCCTTTTGCGCTTTTTTGTTGCACCACATGGCGTATGCGTTATATTCTTAGAGTCACATACAGCAACAGAGACAGACAGACAGAGCCACGTGCCCTCACACTTTGCTCTGCAATTTTAATGCTGCCATTGCCATTGCTATTGCCATTGCTGTGGCTGTTGTTGTTGCTGCCTTTGTTATTGTTGCTGTTAATGCTGCTTTGGCAGTTATTCCACCTGCAGCTGCGGCTCAGACGACCGCCAGATACTTGTGCATTAAAAATTTAAATAAAATTGCAGAGAAACACAAGCGTGAATGTGGAGATTGGGCAAGCCATAAGGGCAGCCGCACATGGCAATGTGTGTGGTATGGCATTGTATCTGTATACGTGTCTGCCTGCTCTATATCTACCTCTCTCTCTCCTTGCCCTTCCCCTCTAACAACAGTTCAATTGGCAGCAATTCAACTGCGCTTTGCTTCACACAGTAAAAGCTTCAGTTTTATTCTTCATAATTCGCATACAAAATATGGCTTTAATTAACACATTTATTTTGATTTATTTATGCAATTATAAAGCTATTTATAAAGCATATAATATATGTATGTATATGTATATATTATAAATATATAAAACAGATTTCTTTAATATTCCCTACCAATTTCAGTGACGAAATTCGTGAATTCGTTTACCTTCTTTTTGCAGATTCATTAAGAGTTGGTTTCTTGCCAATATTGCCACAACATAATCGTGTATTCATTCAGTTTTCTTTGGCTATATACAAGCATATATATACTTTATATAATATATAGCTAGCCAGGCGATTGAGAGCCACGAGGGAAGGCAAAGCAGGAAGCAATATTTACATAATTACAATGACAATTAGAGAAATTAAGCAAAAGCTGTGCACACGCAGAGATGGAAGCAGAGAACGAAAGAGAGGGAGGAAGGGAAAGAGAGGGAGACAGAGCATACTTTAACGATTTGTCGATCGTTAGCAGTGCCTGCAATAATGGCCAAAAGGAAAATGCATTGCACGATGAGGCAGACACGCGGAATGCGCAACGTCAAATGAAGTGAATATCAACGAACGACCTTCAACATGAAATGCGACGTAAAATAAAATTTATCTCAATTATATACGTATATAATACACACATATATGCACACACATACACCTACTACACATGCGTGTAAGTGTGTGTGTGTGTGTATGCGCTCGCTGCTTTTCATTTTCGCTCATTTGCGCTGCTTGAGCGATGCCATCGACGCGTTGGGGGAGGTTGAAGCTGAGACAAGTTGTGAAAAATTGTTGTATGCTGCCTTGTGTGTGTTAGTATCTATGTGTGTGCCTGTGTATGTGTGCCTGTGCCTGTGTGTGTTTGTTTGTTTTACATTCACCTTGGCAGCGTACAAAAATTAAAAGCAAAATAAAAATTATTTTGATATTTGTGCGGCAAACGCGTAAAAAAGAATGAAATATCTGTGCGGAATACAGTGAAGACTGGCGAAGTAAGAACACAATGAAGAGACAAATGAGCCAGGTTGGTGTACATATCTGACTATCTGTACTGACAACAAAGTTAGAGACAACAAATTTGGCACAAAGATTTGTGTATGTTCTGATCAGATCAAGTTAATTTCAAATTTTTGATGCCACGCCCACCGCCCTCACAAAGTAACAAATTAGTGTGTTAATTCGATTTGTAAGCGACGTATAAAAGATAACAACTTCTGACTTTAACATATATTTAGCTGATTAAGTTGTCTATCTCCCTTTTAAATTTCAATACGATCGGACCATAAAAACGGAAGTTATTTAAGTTATATATCTTAGCTATGCAGCGCTACTTGCCCCTGCTGATATGCTTTAGTTTTTTTTTTTTTATAAAAGTAAACTCTAGAGTCTTTACTTCCCCTTTAGCCTGTCCCCAGTGTACCTCGACAGTTCCTTAGCTAAATATATACGAAATATTTGCGCATTTCATGACGCCAACATGCGGAGTGTTGGCCAGCGCCTTTATGCATTTGTTGTAGCGTCTGCATGTTTTGAAATGTTTAAACAAAATCAAAAATATATATAGTATATATCGTATATACATATATAGTGTGTATGATATATGGCCAGACAGACTGCTGATAAAGTAATTGCACGAGTTATGGCGCCTTTTTAAAAGATGTTTAATTTTTTGTGCATAAACAAAATAAAAGTTTATAATTTTATTAACGAGTGTTTTTAATTTCTCTGCGGTTTGGCAATTTCCGTGCTGTGTTGCTGTTGAAAATGCTCATTTCCTGCGCCCAGACAAACACACAGACACTGACACACAAATACATATACAGACAAGAGAGGTAAGTTCAAATTGAGATCATTTGCCAATCGGACAACGGAGGCGAAGCGGAAATTGAGAAATCAGCTTTCGCACCATTAGCACATCATTCAGCTGTGACAAGAACCTAAACTCACACACACATGTAAAAAGTGACAAATAAAGTGTGCACACACACACTTGAGCCCTCACACCTGTGGACAAGTATTTCCGTTTGTTGTTATTTGCCAATTTGAGAAAACAGCCTGGGAAATCGAGACAACCCTTTTTTGCCTTTCTTCTTTGGCTTATGGGCGTGACACTAGGACGTTGGGAGGTTGCCCAACACTAAATCACAACGCCCGTGTGTGGTCACAGGCCAAAAAAAAAAAAACAAGCAGCAGCCACAAACGCAATTCAACTATACCCTGTAGACGGGATGGAAGGGAGATTCCTGAGACTCTAGCGCATATAAACGGAAGTTTACTGAGGCATTGGAAAATTGTTGCTATCGTTTTTTAATTATGTTTCAAACTCTAAACAATTTCAGCAGTTGTTAATAATTGAAATGAATAATGTTATATAAATTGTTATATAAAATTATTAATTTAATTATTATAAATTAATTTGCTTTCCTTATTTCCAACCACAGGAGTATCCCTAAAACATTTATAATAATGTTAAAATGTTTTGGCGGCCTTTTTTATTATTCATCTTGGTAGCTGGCTCTAGGTCAAAATAAAATAAAATAAAAACAATTTGTCTATATTTCTTTTTCTTTTCCGATATATTTCGGTTACTCTTCGGTGACCGTCTAAGTTCCTAATAGGAACTCCGCGCCCGCAAGAGCAGACGTGCAAAATTAATCCCTTCAAAACTATACAAAAATTCGCAATTCATTTCCAACCTTTTCCTTTATATTTCTTTAATATTTTCTCTACTTTCTATTTCTCTTTAAACACTTGGTATCTCACCGCACATCATTGCCTGCCTTGCCGCATTTACTTGTGTGCATTGTACAGCGTTTTTTTTTTGCACATTCTTTTCCCTGTGCGCCTTCACCCCTTTTCATTTTTCAAATTGCTTCGCGCTTTGCCATTTTTCATGCTACATGATTTTTTGCCTTTTATTTTCGCCCGTTCGCTTTGCTCTCTCTCTCCCCTTTCCTCTTGCCTTTTCTTTTCTCATCTTTCGCCTGCCGCTCTTCCAACTACTTGACACTTCCGTTTCCGTTCGTTCGGCTTGCCCTGACACTGTCTTGGGTTTCTAAGCCACTGTGACGGCGGCCAAAAAGCCACTGTAGTTGCAGTTACGCATACGCCCCGTCGACGCTATACAAATTTACGTTCATCTTGTGTGACGCTTATCCTTCAGCGCCTTTTTGTATCCTGCTGCCAAAACTTTAATATGAGTAGAAAGGGGAGAGGGAGAGACAGGGAGAGAGACAGAGTGCGACGGCACATTTGCTTTCAGTGTTTTTATGCGTGAAATTTATTGTTTCTGACAATGAAAATGGCGGCGCAAACGTTTCCTGATCACAGCCCGTCTTATCTATAGACCCTTTTGTTTCAGCTGCCCTCTCCCTCCCCACTCCCTTGTCTATCTGTCTACGGTATTTTATTGAAATTCATGTATTTTTAAAAGCCCAGGCCATTTGGTAGCCGAGCAGAGCCAGAGCTCTAAATCGTTTAAGCATTTCTGTGCCTCTTTATTCTCCCTCCCTCATCTCCTTCTCTTTCTCTTGGTTTTTCTTTATTTCCCGTTTGATTTTTACAGATATTTCGTTTGGTTTTGGGTTTTTATCTGTGCATAAAACTTAATGTTTTTGCCTCGTTTGCCCAACAAATGTTTATGTGACTTCGGTCTCCCTCGGCTCGACTCGACTCCTCTTGGCTGTTTGGCCCTTTATTAAAGCGTAGTTAGATGCGATAACTAAATGGCCAAAAGGACCCGACAAACAGCTGCTAATCTAGAGATTTGCCATGATTTGATTTGTCTATTTGCAGTTGCCTTTTTGCAATTTCTAATTTTCTTTTTGGGTGCGCACCATGAACAATTTGGATGGATACACGACTGGCAGTTGCCCTGTGGAGACAGCACAGAGGCAAGTCTACTTTGTATTTCTATTAGCACAGCATACCCAACTTGCCTATAGGGTATAAGGACACTCATTTGATGGTAAATTATTGCCCGTTATATCGTTACTTTTGCTTAGGCAGCGCAACAATCAGCAGGCAATAGTAAAGTTGGGTTTTCTCCTTATCATGAGTTGCATTCAAAATACTACACTAATAAGGGGTTGTTCATAAAGAAACATGTAGAACATTTCCACAAACTGAGAGCGATTAATTTATAACACTTTTATCAATCTATTCCCATCGATTGCAAACTTAGTTTATGATTTCCAACTGTTATAAACAACGCAAAACTCGTTGTAAGAGTCTTTTAATACCCTATTTACAGCTGATATTGATATCGTTTGCTTATCAGCAGAGTCACACACACAAACAGCTACTGTTATCTGCCTTTCTCTCTGCTATCACATTTGGCACTTTGAGACTGTTATCGCCGTACATCACGTATACGTTGAGTACAAGCTTTGTGCATTGAACTTACCACCTTCCGGCTCTGAATCATCAATGTAGATCATTTTCTGTCTATTACTGCGTCCCTTGGCGCTGGCGGAGCGTAAGCGGGTACCCGTTTTGACTGTTAAATGTTCCGCACAGACCAAGTACTGTTTTTAATAAGCACGAGTCGAGTATATAAGGCACGTTTCTCACTGTTGTTGCTGTATTTCTTTTGCTCCGTTCGCTTTTGCGATATATATTTTTATGTGAATATTTCTGTGGGTTATTTATGTGCCGTCTGCTGCTATAAGATTTCACACAGAATTCTTTTTCGAACACAAAACATTATTTCTCTTTTGCGTTGTGGCAAAATTATGATGATATTTTGTTAAACTTCACTTCACAGCGGATGCGAATTGCGGACGCGAGGATTTCTTTTTTTTTGCGACTACGACACGAGCAATTGTTTCGCGTTCGACTCTTTTTGTATTTATAGACACGAATTGTGGCACGCTGCGTATGCGTAATATTAGCAAAATTTCAACTGATTGCTCGATGCTGGAACTGGAAACTGAAATTCACTTTACGTCTGCTTGATTGCGTGCTATTGTACTCGTATCTCTAGCTCGTCATCGCGAGCGAGCGCTGTGCATCAAACTGTTTTTGGCCTGCGCCACATTATTCGATTTGGGCCGCCTTTGCCGAACGAGCGTTGCCAATATTTCTTTCTTTCTTTCTATCTGTGCCTTACGCTCTTTGCTGCTCAATTATAAATGTGTGCTTTGCCTGATAGCATAGGCAGAGGCAGAGGCAGGCAGTAGACAGGCAGCAGGCAGCGCGGAGCCGGCACGACTTGTCGCCGATCGACTGACTCTCTCTCTCCCTCTCTCTTTGTCCCTGCACTCTCTCTCACTCCCTCTCTCACACGCTCTCTGGCAGCAGCGTTTCTATTCTAGCTATAAATAAACAAAACAAAAAGTAGAAAAAGATACAAATACAAATACAAATACAAGCACATTGGGCCGCAATTTGTATCTATAGCCAGCGCTAACTCTCTGCCCACTGTTCTTGCCTTTGTCTCTGCCCCTGCCCCTCGCGTCGGCCCCTTTCTCTACCCCCCTGTCTGTCTGTCTCTGTTTCTGTTGCTGTTTTAGTTATAAAAATAAATTGCAAAACAATTTGTATGTTGCGCTCTCTCGCGCTAAATGAAAATCATTTTCCCTGTTGTCGTTTAGCACATTTTGATTTCTATTTCGACTTTTTCTTTTGGCAACATTTTCCGCCTACAACAACACACAACTTTAGCATGCCCAGATTGATGTTGTGTATGCCTCTCAATGTGTGTGTGTGTACTATGTTTCCTATTTGTTTCTTATCTGCCTCTCGTTCGCAACTTGTTGCCACTGTCATCTGCATTCCACTTGCGCCTGGCTGAGGCATGTGTCACGTTTTTGGCTAAAAGTTCTAAAAGTTTTCTATACGCGCATTGCTTATATCATCGCATCGTTGACCTTCGCTAAGATTTGGCTTATCACGTGCAGTACTAGGCATCGATAGAGTGTTAGAGGTAAAGACACAGCGATGTTTTCTAGGGTTTCTCATATGAAACATGGATGTTACTGCTGCTCTACAGAGTGCACTGTATTTTAATGAAAACAAAAGACAAAACCTTGCTTGCCTCTCTAGAGTTATCATTGATTTTGCTATCTATAAAAAGCAAGTACATACAAATATATACATATATATTATATATATAAAAGCCTGACTATTCTTGACACAAATTCTAATTCAAACTGTGCAGACTCGCCTTGAAAAAGAGTTTCCTTGGCTTAGTGTTGAAATCAAAGGAAATATTTACAGAAATAACAAAGCACATGGCAGAAATATTTGCAGCTCTATCTTGGGACATTATTAAATTACGCTTTTCTATTTTTATGTGGGTTAACATCACGCCCGATAAAGGTAGCACAAGCTCCTCACCTCCTACTACCCCTACAGGTGCTACATGCCTGCTCTTATCTTATCGGACGGAAGAATGTCTAATTGCCGGACAAGCGGGGGGAAACAGTGCCTATAAATGCGTCATGCAGAGTAGATAAAGCCACTGGGAAGTACTGTGTGAGGGAGATGGGCAGAGAAAGAGGGAGAGAGAGGGAGGAAGAGAGAGAAAGGGAGATATATAGACAGCGCTGAGCCAACTGCGTGGTCTGCTCTGTTTGTCTGTGGCTTGTCTAATTGGTCAGGTATTCTTCTTAAATTGCTTTAAATGCAGCACAAAAGTAAACAGAAAGCGCACAGAGAGACAGAGAGTGAAAGAGAGAGACAGAAAAAGAGCAAGACCGGACCAAGCCTTGGCAATAAAAATTACGTATACGCAGCGTTGGAACGTCGGTACACTGACCAAGGCAAAGCAAATAAACAAAGCGCAGTGCTTGGCGTGCTCAGACGCGTTGTGGTCATGCCGGGGCTTAGAGTGCCCGCGCAGTACCAACTCCAGGCCCTTTTAGTGGCTTTAAAGTTCTGCGGCCGAAGCTGGCACTAAGCCATGTTTTGATTTACAAAAACCCAAGAAAAAAATAGACAAAAAAACACACACACGCAGCACGGCAAATGCACTTGCTCGGCTTTTGACTGCACTCCGGCTACGGTTTTAAATAATGCAAATCCCTTAAATGCGCTAAACGCAGCGGGTGCACTGGGAGTACATTCTCTTTTTTCTCCAGGCTCTACTCGAAAATCGAAAATCGCGCACACGGCACGTTTTTGTTTTCACAATTTTGCACACTCTTTTTTCCTCTCTCTCTCACTCTCTCTCCTCCTCTCTTTCTCTCTCCACAGCCTTTGCTTCCGGCTGTGCACCTTGCCTAAAATATTTTCGCACTACTCTCGCGCGCGTCGGACAAAAACTTCTGTTTGTTATTTAGTGTGCACGAAATCATTTAGCGACCGGCTACGGCTGCATTTTCAATTGTTTTCCACGCCATTTTCCGTCCCTTCCCTTCCCCCTTGGCCCTACTCGATTTTTATGCTTGTTTTTCGTACATTTTTTTGCTGTTGCGCTGCTGTTTGCATAAATGTTTACATATCAATGTGCAGTCTGCTCTTTTTTGCACATATTTTGACAAGTTTCGTCGTCGTCCGAGCAGCGGCAACAGGAACAACAAGAGGAACAAGAACACTCCGCACGGTCGCCCATCGCCAGTTGAACTGTTTGCGGCAAGCTCGAGGCGAAATGTTCAATTTCAATCAAGTTTTCGAACATTTGTTCGGCCTGGCAGCGCCTCGTGGCGCTATTTTCGTATTGTTCGTGCACAATTTTCGAAACAATTTTCCTGCCTCTCAGCATTTGAGATGCCCAGTAGTGAGGAGGGTGTAATAAATGGGGTATGTAGTGCAGAGGGTAGTGTAGGGAATAAGATTCCAAATGTAGTGTAGTGTAGTGCAGCAGAGTAGAAGTGTACTGTAGAATAGAGTAGTGTACAGAAGTGTGGAGTAGTGTAAAGTAGCGTAGAGTAGTGTAGAGAAGTGTAGTGTACTGCAGAGTAGTGTAGAGTAGTGTAGTCGAGAAGTTTAGAGTAGTCTAGAGTAGTGTAGAGTAGTATAGAGTAGTAAAGAGTAGTGTAGAGTTGTGTAAAGTAGTGTAGAGTAGTGTAGAGTACAGTAGAGTAGTGTAGAGTAGTGTAGAGTAGTGTAGAGTAGTATAGAGTAGTGTAGAGTAGTGTAGAGTAGTGTAAAGAAGTATAGAGTAGTGTAGAGTAGTGTAGAGAAGTGTAGTGTAAGTTTAATAGAGAAGTTTAGAGTCGTGTAGGGTAGTCTAGAGTAGTGTAGAGTGGTGTAGAGTAGTGTAGAGTAGTGTAGAGTAGTGTAGAGTAGTGTTGAGTAGTGTAGAGTAGTGAATAGTAATGTAGAGTAGTGTAGATTAGAGAAGTTTAAAGTTGTGTAGAGTAGTTAGACTAGTCTAGTAGTGTAAAGAAGTGTAGAGAAGTGTAGATATGTTTTGAGTAGTGTAGTGTAGAACAGTGTAAGAAGAGTAAAAGCGTAGAGTAGTGTGGAGTAGTGTAGAGTAGTGTTGTGTACTGTATCAGACTTGAAGTGTAGTGTAGCAGGTTGTAAACCTAAGCTAGTTTGCTTAGTTATTTATAAAATACTTCATTTATTCTTAATTTAAATCTCTCACCCACATTTATCCTCCATTCCAGGGCATCTATTAGCCAGGCACACCCCAATTTCGGCAGCTTTCAGTTGATTGTAATGCTCATGCTGCACTGCGCCGGCAGCCTCATGTTGTTGGCGCAACATAAAGCAAATGTGTTTACCTCGCTAAACTTCTTTGGAGTTAATTATAAACCCGAATCTCTCGACACAGCGTCGGTTGCAGGCAACATTGCGATGGTCCATTAGCCCCAATTCTGTGTGGCACAGAGAGAGTGGCTTTATTTGTCTGTGTGTGTGTGTGACTACAAAGAGGAAACAGAACGCTAATAGACAGCTAGAGGAGAGCAGAGGGAGTGGGAGGAGTTGATGGAAAGTTTCTCTGCCACAGGTAGTTGAAATACCTTTTTGAAAACGAGACCTTTGTTTTCATTGTGATTGGTATCTTCTAAGGGAAACTTAAAAAAAAAAGCCTTACATATTTATTAGAAAATAGGTTCAATTTTGTGTTTTAACTTTTCTTTATTCGCGCATCTCTTTATAACGGTCCTGTGGCGCAATGGATAACGCGTCTGACTACGGATCAGGAGATTCCAGGTTCGACTCCTGGCAGCAGGATCGCACCGAAAGATATATTTTTGCAGATTTTAAATATGACAGAATATAATATTTACAAAACGATTTTAGACGCTGTTTTTGGAAGATTAAAAGAACATTAAATGTAATTCTTCTTGCTTTAGTTTCATGACCTTAATAATTTAGTTTTTTTCTTTTTTTTTCTTTCATAGAAAAATTTGTCAAAAAATGTACGTTGCGCCCAACGTGGGGCTCGAACCCACGACCCTGAGATTAAGAGTCTCATGCTCTACCGACTGAGCTAGCCGGGCTGATTGCGTGTCGTCTGCCAATTGATAAGAATATGTTAACACATGAGAAACTGGTTGAAGACAAGGTAAATATGCTTGGTTACATATGCAGTAGACCTCTTTGCATGCTAATTAAAGTTTTTAAGTCTTAACGTGACTTCATTATAAATTCTTTTACTTCTCAGTTCATTCTAAACACAGAAGACGACCTTGCTCAGTTCCACACACCCAGGCACACACACATTCTCTTCACTATATAGCCCCAGGCCCAAACCGCATGGCGTCTTCTATTTAGTCATCTATCCAAGTCAATTTGCGCGCCTTTCATCTCTGCGTGCGCTTTTCTAGCTTTTCTCGCTGTGTGTGTTTTCACTGCGAGAGTTTTCCTCGCAGTTGCTTAGCCGCAATTATTTTTCTGGGTCATTAATGGGAAATATGCAAAGTATGCAGACAAATGGCAATATAAATTATTTAATTTCCACAAGCATATTTCGCTTTAATTTTATGTTATATGGAAAATATTTTCACTAAGGTCATCAGCAAGTCGTTGACTGCATTTGCGCTCGCTTTTTTCCCCCTCCCAGGCCTCTTTCCCTGACTGATCCATACATTTTCCGTTCTCTAGCTGGCGCCACATTTTATGAGTGCTCGCATACATAAGTGGCTGCGTCTGTATATAGTTGTTATACGGATTATATATAGAGATATATGTATATATTTATGTATATCTGTCTGTTTTATTATTAAACTCATTGGCATTTGGCCTTTTGTAGCGCGTTGACAGCCAGAAATCAATGTTAACGTGGCCCGAAGTGCCCGAAATGAATGCCTGGTGGACCTTGTCGCTTGAACTTGTGTCAAAGTGGCACAATGACAGCCAGCTGTGGCATGTGGCATGTGGCAAAGTGACCAAAGGCCTCTAAAAACTCTTTCTGTTATGAATACTCAAGATTGATGTGTATCGAAAGAGATTTTTGATAAATTCCCCAAGTGTTTGAATAATACTTTATTTATAATCGCTGTAAATGAACTACGTGATGAATCTATTTGTCTCTCGCACGCCTTCTTTCCCTTTTTCTTCCTCTGTTGTGGTTCTTGTTTATGTGGCCTACTTCCGGCGGCTCTTGTTTACGTCTAATTGGGGCTGGGCACGTAAACAAATGCACCATGCGAGTGTGTATTTATAGGTATCTTTCTGAGGTGTTCAATTGGATCAGCGCTGAAGAAGAATTTCGCTTGATTTGCGCTGCATATAAATAAATTTAATTGACAATTTTGTCATGCAGCTGAGCGATCATTTATCATAAAAAATAGAAATGTGTACAAATTATGGCATCCCTCTCACGTTGAACATGTTGCGATGTTGAGGAACTTTTGCGGCGTACCGCAGAAACAATTTAATTTGATTGCCTTTTAAATCCTTTGAGCATTTTTCGAAGACGCTTTGCAGGGGATGAGTGAGAGGAGTGTGAGTCATCGGACCTCTTCGACTTTCTAATCCTTTCGGCAAAGTTTCCTCTGCCAGCACGTACTGTGCCCACACCCATGGCTACCTTAACTCAACTGCTGTTATGAATTGCTGGAAATTTATTTTACCACAAGGACTTTCTTTGCTGCTGTTTGATGATGCGCGGTGGCCTGTGGAGGATGAGGCCACCACGGATTTATGCCAAGCCAAACGGGTTTCTGTTTGTTTATTCGAATTGAACTTAAAGTCGGGTACAGGCACAGATACAGACACAGGCATGGAGAAGAATTCATTGATAAATTGGAGCATTCTTAAAGGTCAGACGTGGCATGGCATGCCAGGCCAGCGGATTGGCATGCCAATGCACTGCACAGACTCTTGAAAATCGTATACAAAGGCGGCAAAATAAATATTTAAGAATTGCGCACATGCTAACGGAAAATGGCCAGTTCCAGTTGATGACGTTACTTCTAGCACACTACTACACCCACATAGCAACTCATGCAAAGCAGCGAACTTGACGTGGCAAGAGAGAGAGACAGAGAGCCTGGGGAAGTGTGCGTGTTGCCAATTTAGCTTTTATTGCGTCAAATCTAGCCTTTTTTAATGTTCCTTAGTTGGGGAACCACAAAAGGAGCAGGCAGCGGGAAATCTAAATGTTTAAAGTTTTAATTTAGTTCTATTTTCGACTACACTGAAATTCAAGCAGTGCCAAGTAGTTTACTGCTTGCTTAACATAATTATGTTAGCGATAAAACAACTCGAAATTCTGGCAAAGCTAGAGCAGGTGGCCACCTGCAACTTTTTTTAAATCGTTCTTATTTTCTTCTTTAATTAGCGGCATAAGTTTTGAATTTTCCAGAGTATACAGCTTGTCCTGGAGAAGGCTACAAAGTGTTTAGCAAAATGCATTCAAGGCCACCAGGGGCGTGGCGGCCAAAATTCGCATTTTGACATTTCTCTGTAAATAATAAAGTAACTGCGCGCAAAAGTATGTAATGAAAAAATGAGTTGCTGCAAATGAGCCAACCCAAACAAAACTCGTTGCATACCCTTAGCTGCAAATTTAAGTGCTTATATGGCTGCTTTTAAATGCAGCACTTAAAAGTATGCATTGTAAAATGTAGAAAACGCAGTAACAATTTTACGATTTCTTTGGCTTTTTGGCGCATTCTGAAAACATTGTCTAGCATATTAAGCTGTGCTAAATCGATGTGCATAATTATGCACGTGCACTGACAAAATGATGCTGCAGCAGACAACAAGCAAGGCACGAAATTTATGGCAAATGCAACACAGCAGCCATAAATTGAATGCAAGACAAAGCGGTGGGAAGGCAGTAGGGCGAGTCGGAAGCTGCTGCTGCTGCTGCTGCAGTTGGAAATCTCATCAGAATCTGAAAACCAAGAAAAATATTGAATGCAATTTTATTTACCACACAGCACACAAGGCTCCTGCAACGACTACAGCAGCTGTAACCGCAAAACGTTTTACGCTGAGGTTATAGAAATATATCATATTGCTTGCAAGTGTATGTGTGTGTACATGTGTGCTTGTGTGTGTGTTGGTAACTATGCTACTTAGTGTCTGTTTCTGTTTGCATAAGAAAGAGATAGAGCGAGCGAAGAGCAGCTTATAAGTTGGCTGTCACACACACACACACATACCCAGGTTTACCTCTTGCCATAGAGGCGAAATCTTATTTCCTGCTGCGCACAATGAGGCATAGCGTCAGGCGCAGCTTCTCCAAGTTGTTGCTTCTGCTGGCGCCGCAGACGTGCTGCTGCTTGTCAATTCATAGTCCGCTGAAAGTCGCTAGCCAAGCAGGAAAGACACACACACACACGTGCAGCTATGGTAACCCACCTGCCACCTGACACATGCTACATGCCACATGCCGCATACCAACTGCCACCTGCCCTTGCCAGGCTGCCGCCCTGTGCGCGTGTGTGCGTTTAAATGAGTTTACGTGCTGCTATGTGTGTGTGTGTGTGTGGCCGTGTATATGTGTGTTTATGTGTGTCTGTGTGTGTGTTGCCATGCTCCCTTGCCGGCAGCAACAGCTCCTTGCACAGTTCTGTTTGTTTGCCAGCCTCGATTGTTGTCTGCTTGGCTACTTTCTCCACCTTTCCCTCCCCCTCTCTCCCTCCCTCTCTCTCGCTCCCTCATCAAAATCCAGTTTAAGATTTTTGATTTAATTTTGTTTGCTCGTCGGTTTCCCAACGCACGTTCCCCAAGAGCTTCAGATTCGCTCTGCCATTTGTCCTGCTTGAACTCTGCTCTGGCCACAGTCAAGTGGGTTTATCTGTATGAGTATAAGTACATATATATGTATGTATGTATGCAAGTTTATGCACGTCTGTGCATGTCAAAAAGACACACTCACTCACTCAGTCGGCACTTGGGCAAGAAATGTTTGCCGACTGGCAAATATGCAATGTTAATCCAAAATTGTTTTGAGCTATGCTGGAAATGTCAAATATTCCATTGTTTCTGAATATGAGTTTAGAAAATTGTAACAAACTCCTTCAGCATATTCATTTCGGAGCAGGTGAAGAGGGAGAAGTGGAAATAAATATAAAAGTAAAATAAATAAAAAAGGGAATAAAGTAAAAACGAAGTAAATAACAAAGCAAAATAAAGTAGACTTCTGTATTTCAATATCAATTGTGAAATATATCTGCTTGAGAGTTGTATTTGCTTAGACTGTTATATGGAATAAGCTTGATATAAATTAACTATGCTCAGTTTGTATATGATATAGAAAACTGTAAATAATACGCATAAAATAATTGCAGGGCTCTTTAAAATGCAATTCAAATAGTTTAAACTGTTTAAATGTCAACTTAGTTAGACGAAGATGCTCATGGAAATACTGCGTAAAAAATATAAAATATAATACAAATTTACATATTTCAAATATTATACATACATAATATTAAATATTATATTAAATCTATACATACTCGTACATACAAATATATTATACTTAATAGTTCAAACCTTTTAAACTTTTATTTAAATTATTTTACACTCCTATATTATCAAACTAAATCTCTAATTGTTCAGCCAAAAAAATTTCACAAGTAATCAATTAATTCAAGAAGACAATAAGCGCTCTTCAATGTCTTTGCCGCGGTTACTGGCTAAACAAATTAAACACGCCGCACTGCACAGTCAAAGAAATGTGAAAATAAAATAGCAACAACAGCAACAACAATAGTAAAATACTAAGAAAAAGAGGCGAAGGCATGAAATCACAGCAAATTAGTTGTAATTGAATTGTGCTGCCCACTCGACAATGCCTTCGCTGTAATCGCCTTAAAGCGGTCAAAAGGCAACAGAACTTGTTGATAGTTGAGGTGCGAACCCAGCGAGGAGAGGAAGAGGAGTGGATAGAGCGGGGGGGAGGGAGGTATGGACTGCCGCGACAGGCGATCAACTTGTCGTCGAGTTCAAGGCACATGAACTGGTCTGGTCTGGTGCTATCGCAATATAACGCATTGTATCGCTTATTAACGCATCGCCTTGTATTGAGTATACGCCCCGTTCCGCACCCCCGCCACGCACCTTGCCAGGGGCAACAAACAAACAAATATTTGACGTTTTAGTCTAATTAAATTAGCCAGAATGCCGCTCGACCCTCGGGAAATGGTATAAATGTCTGTGCGGCAGCGACGCCGCAACCGCAAACCGTGTAAAAATTCGCAAGTTACGCGCGCGTAGCTCGCAGCGAAACATTGTGTGCAGGTGCGGACAGCGGAACAGCACGTCGGGGGTCCTGCTGCCCGTTCTCTACATATATATATACTATATTTATTATATTCCGGGTTCATAGAATATGTATAAACAGCAATTGAAACTCACGTGAAATAAATTGTAAATTTACTGAATGCGCCGCAAAGTATGCAAAAAAAGTGAACAACAAACAGAGTGCGCTATACATATACCATATATATATTCCCGAACTCTAAGCCACATGGAAATCGCAGTGTCCATTGTGCGGCCAAGCTGAACTGAATTGCACACGTTTTTGTGGAAGTAAAAGTGGCTTAAGTGTCTCTGCAGTCAAGTGAATTATGTGCTTGGAGAGGGAGTGAAAGAGGGGCAGACAAAGAGGGAGAAGAATAGAGAGAAAGAGACAGAGAAAGGGACAGGCTAATAAAGCCGCTCATTGTGTCTTGTCTCTTGCCCCCCTCGCTGTGCTTGTTATGCGTATTTCCATTGAGCATTAACTAAGCCTTGCTCTTACTTGACGTGAAAAGTGAAAAACTGTGTGTGGAAAATGTTCATGAAATCTCTAACTCAGGTGCAGCAGACAGTTTAAACTATATACTCTTACTTAGTTCTTGAGCTCAACTTGATAATCGTATTAATAATTTATTAGCTCGAGTGTAGTTGGGCATCCCTTGGCCATACATCATTTAGTTACTGATTAGTGTGTACTTAATAACAATTACTTAGTGCAGTAAAAGCTTAACCCTTAACTGCCCGCCTGATGACACCTTTAGACCACAATCGACCCCATTGCCAAGCATATAGACAAACATATTACACACACATATAACGGCTTTTATCAGTTGCCATTGCGGATAAAAACAAATTTATTATGGCATTTTTATGCGTATGCAATGGGAAAAGAGTTTCAGTTTGTTGTGCTGTGAAATACCCTGTAAATTGAGGCAATATACAATAATGCAGTGCTCTGTCTGCATAGGGAACAAAACACCTGCCTTCCCCTGCGAATTACAGGGTATGGCGCATAAAAAAAGGTCGCAAGTCGCACTTATAATTCTATTAACTTGATTAAACAATGCAGTTGCTGCCTTTTGTCTGCCACAAACAATGCGTTCTCTCTCGCTGTGCTGCTGCTCGGATCTGGCGGATGTGCAGTTTTTATAAGCCCGAAATGTGCAGGGACAGCGCGTTTTTTACGAGTGCGCAAACACTTTAAAAGACCGCAGACAGCAACAGCCACAAAAAAGGTCTTCAAACAGAAATTTATTATGATTTTCCGCAAAAATTGCAAATATTTGCGCATTGATTGGGCTGCAATTGGCAAACTCAACAAGTTGTTAAAGTGATTGCAGCAGAGAGAGCCAGAGAGAGAGAGAGTGAGAGAGAGTGAGAAAGAGTGAGAGAGAGTAAGAGAGAGTAGAGCGAGAGTAGAGAGTGCAAACATTCAAGTTATGTAATATATCTGCAAGTAATTGAAAGAAAACACTCGGTCGTGCATAAACAAAGGTCAATTTGTTAAATTCTATTAATAAACAATTGCAGCAAAGTGCAAAGAGAAAGAGAAATGCATAAATCAAAAGTGCAAAATGTGAAATTGAAAAACGTGAAACAAATTTTTGATTTTTTTTCAAATATCCTGTCAGTTTCTCTTCGCTGCTTGTCGTGTGTGGAATAACAAAGTAAAAAGAGCTTTAATAAATTTCAATAAATCTTTAAGATAAACTAACTTTAAAATGAATGCATGAAGAGCTTAATAAAAAGCGAAGTAAACAAAATAAAAATGTATTAAAATTATAAACAGCTTAAGCGACAACTTTGGAAGCTGGAAAAAACGCGTGAAATCCCAAAACCACAAAAACCATAAACCAAGACAAAAAACCCATTCTGCACACACTGGAGAGTGTTGAAACTATCAAAAACAACAACAGCAGGAAGGAGAACAACAGAGAGTGATGGAGAAAGAGTGAGAGAGAGAGGGAGAGAGTAGGAGTAGCGCAATAGAGAGACTATAGCAAGAGAGAGAGACTGTTGCAAAAAGTGGCGAATAACTTCAAAGTTGCATTCATAGGGGCTTAGTGTTGCCGAGTTTTTGGTTTAGCTTTCCACGCCGTGTATCTGTGTGCATGTGCGTGTGTGAGTGTGTTTGTGTGGCTTAAGCTGCCACGTTGACAAGCAGCAACAAAAAGGCGTTGCATTAAATGAACTGTAGTGTTAAGCGAGCTTTAAAACTTTGCCGACGCAGACACATGAAATTACAAGTCACTTTTTGTTAAGTAAATTACATATAACAAATACACAGACAGACACACACAGACAGACAGACAGACAGACAGCGACACTATTAAACATGGGTCGCAAGAGGAGGGAACCGATGGGCGTAAGTACCGAGCACAAGTTGATCAACTACTTGTAGATACAGATACAAATACAACACAAGCAACAAGATACAAGTTACAAAATGTGCTGCCATTTCGCTTTTGCACCCCGCAAACAATTGCGTTGCGCATACGCCGCATTGTACGCGTATTAGCTACTAACGGCACATTTCATTTCCATGCCATTTAAGTGCGAGTGCAGATAAAGCAAACCGCTGAGGAAACAAACCATCAAAGCATCCCAACACTTTGCACTTCATGCTCCTATATATGTTTATGTTTATTTTCTTATTTTGTTGTTGACGCTGCGGCAGCTTATACCCTGTAAGTGATGACTGTTATAGAGTATGATATAAAGTAAAGGCAGGTTTTTGGTATATATAAAACAAATAATACAAGAGAAAGAATTGTATTGTATATTATATTGCATATTTGGCATATATACACCCTCCTTTCCTATCTCATATGTACTCTATACTGTATATTCTTCTATATATTCTTCTTTAAATATCTTCATTTTATACATATTTAATTTCAAGTATTCCTCAAATATCATCATTACAGGCTAACATCAATACATTTCTTATGTTTTATAAATGAAAATGAGACTTCACAGCACCTGCAATACAGTGTACAGGGTATACTGCAGTCTCGCACCATCCACTGTTGCTTACGTTACTTTGTTTTTTTCTTATTTATTTGTTAACCACCTGCGTTTATTTTTACAAACTGACACTCTTTTTGCCGTTGCTGCTGCTGCTCTGCTGCTCAGCTGCCGCCTGCGGGCAGCCACGCCTCTGGCAGCGCCCCTAAAACTGTGGGGGGCTGTTGTGTGCCGCTGGGATTACCTCAACCTTTGCTGCTCGAGGAGAAGAAATTCCTGCTGGCTGTCGAGCGTGGTGATATACCCAATGTGCGCAGGTGAGTGAGTGAATGACGTTGCGTGTTTTCCTGCTTCCTGTTGTTGTTGTTCTTCTTCTTCTTCTTGTTGTTGGGTTTCCTTTTTTGTTGGCTTCATTCGACTGCCAAATTTGCGCCTTTTTTATATTTTAAATGGTGCGTCAAGGGACACGCAGGTGTCGATGAGCCGCCGTATCCGTTGCCAGGCTCGAGTTGCTCCCGCTGCTTGGGGAGACGCATAAATCCTATCAAAACGCGACCTGCTCATGTTCCCTTGCGGGTGTATTTGTGTGTGTGTGGGATGTGTTTGTGTTGGGTGGTTTCAATTATTTGCACAGCCTTCTGTTTGCTTGGGGGGGGGAGTGGCAGAGAGTGGGGAAGCGCCACTCGTATCTTATATGCCACTTAATAAGCAATATGCGGCACGAGTTTCGTACGCCATTTCCGCGCCATTTAAGGCCCATTTTAATAAATTCACAATTAATTTCGTATGAATTTTTAAGTGAATTTCCACTTGGGTGGCAAATTGAGGAGGACTCATTTGTTTTTAAATGCAAATGTTTACATTTTCAATGAGAATTAAAGGTTAAACAACCTGACGAGGGAATTAAAAATTTGCAAGAGAAATTGCAGAGTTTATTAAAGACCTTTAAGCTGGATTATTAAATTATTGTCGGGGTATGTTGTGCTAATATACTGTTATACTCTGTAAAATTATACAGTTTCTATATTCCTTACCTTTTCCTTGTTCTCAGTTGACAGCTCAAGTGGAGTAAAATAACATGCACTTTCTTGTGCTTTCTTTCTGATTGAGAGTAGTCAGCATGCGTGGGCGAGAAAGGGATAGCAACAGAGCTTGCTTTTGCTTTGTGCATTGTTGATGTTTGGGCGACGGCAGAATACATCAGCAAGAAAGGGATGGCATGTGTGAATATGCTTCATTTGTGCGTTAACGCAAAAAGGAGCAAGTCTGTTTACTATCTGGTAACGATCTGCCAAACCTCTCTCACAAAACCTTCTCTACTGGCTGTCAATCAAAGCGCTCTCACCTAGCACTGCCATCAGACGCTCTCACTAAATGCCCTCTTTTGGCGCTCTCACCAAGCGCGCTAACCATGCGCTCTCACCAAGTGCTCTTACAGTTCGCTCTCCCCATGCGCTCTCACTAAGAGGACTCACCAAGCTCCGACCCCGAGTACAATTTACTCACAATGCAGATGGCATACAACAACACACACAACATACTCACGTATTAAAAGCATAAATAGACAAGAAATGCACTCAAGAGAGTCACTCAATCCTAGCACAATGGCTCCCAAGTGTTTAAAGAATTAAAATCGTTGATTTAATGGAGAATAAAATACCATTTATGAACAATCATCATCGATTTAAACATGAAATCATAGAAGCAATTGTTATGTGTGGGTTTCTGGGGGTACCAACTCTGTACTCTGTTAAACATAAAACTACTAAATTGTAAAAATCTTCGAGTCTTTAGGGGGAAACAAACTCTGTTTGTTTGCTGTGTTGCTGGTGTTGCTGTTTACTGTTTGCTATTTGTTGTAACTGTAGCTGTTGTTGTTTTTCTTCTTCTTGTTGTAGTTGTTCACTTGTTCTTGTTCTCTTGAGTTGTTTTCGCTTACGTATATTCGATAGTTAGTTTTCTTTTCCCCTTGATTGTATTCAACAGTTATCTCTTGCTAGTTCTGTATCGATTTGATTGCCGTGTTGTTGTTCTTGCTGTTGCCTAATAAGTCGTTGGGTATATTATTGAGTCGTTGTATATATATATTACATTTTTAAGTTGATGAAACGATAGGGATTGTAGCTCTTCATCTCGTCCAGCGTATAACGATAGTGTGCCTTATTCGGCTCCTCCTCGGAGCCAATTGAATCGTCCTCCTCCTCTCGCTGCACCCGTATTCCCTTCAGTTGGCAGGCGTGACGATAGAGCTCCTCTTCGCGATCCTTGTAAAATTGCCAAGAGATGCGACTTAGGATTGGCACACGATTGTTACCAGGCACCCCACAATGCGGGGTCGGGGCAAACCAGTTCTCATTGTACCCCAGCTTGACGGTTTGGGTTTCTAAAGAGTAGACAGAAAGAGAGGAAAGAAGAGGGGGGTTGCACAGTTGCACAGGTGTTAGTTGTTCTCTTCTCTTTACCTACCTTTGTTCTTCTGTGCCATCTTAATGACCAATCCTTGATCCTTAGTCGCTTCCATATTTGATTGATTTGAATAAGTTGAACAAATAATTTGATTGCCAGATGAGAAGTTTTATTTGGCGTTTTTTTTCAGTATGTATTTCGTTTTTCTTAGAATTTATCACAACAATTTATGTTGGCGAACAATTGTAAAATGATTTCCCAATGAATTGCTGCCAGTCAGACGTACTACAAATTTGACAGCGTCACTCTCAAAGGTCACTTGGTTCGGTTCCGTGTGCGAACCATCAGTGTTGTGCAGCGTCTGCAACGCTTTGACCAACACTGTGCCGCTCATACGTACATACGTACTTTAAAGAGAAATTCAAACAAATATGATTAAGAGATAGAGGGGGAGGCGGAGAGAAACAGAAATCAATTCAAATTTCTCGAGTGTCCGTCAAATTTTTGAGTGCCTTTTTGGCACTCGATTGATTGGCAAACTTTCCAATTGGTTTTCGCTCCTTTTCGCTCTCCCTTCTCACTCCCTTCTTCAACTTCATTTGCCTTCCCCCACCCTTCCCCTTACGCATCTAATTAAAAACTTCGCCCTCAACTTTTTTGGGGCAAAAGCCAAAGTTTCTTTTTCCATAATTTTCAGTTCCTTTGCTTTAATTACTTTGTGTGTACGCGCGCGCGTGTGTGTGTGTGTGTACTTACAGAATACTGCAAAAGGCACTGCGACAGCAGCATATCAATATCAACTGCATGGATCCCTTGGGTCGACGCGCCTTAACGCTGGCGATTGACAACGAGAACCTGGAGATGGTTGAGCTGTTGGTTATCATGGGCGTGGAGACAAAGGACGCACTGCTGCACGCCATCAATGCGGAGTTTGTGGAGGCCGTTGAGCTGCTGCTCGAGCATGAGGAGCTCATCTTCAAGGAGGGTGCGCCCTATGTAAGTATCCTCGGCTAATTTGTGGCACACATCGAGTGGCTCTGAATTCAGTTTCAGTTTCGACTACGAAGCTAACACGATTTTAATCAGTTTTGTGTGGCCTCGTTAGGCACGTACATGACAGACGCTCAAGTGATTGGGAGTGTGCGATAAGCGGACAACGCCCCCAGTTACCCAGTCACTCAGTCAGTCACCCAGCAGGGCACTGAGTTTGCCTGATTCTCTACATCATTTGGCGAGGATGGGTAGCTTGGCTAACAGAGGGTTGACGGAGTGGAAAGGTAGAGGAATACAGAGAGAAATAAGTAGAGAGATGAACTGAGTAAGAAGGGCAGGTAGAGACAGACAGAAAGACAGACAAACAGATAAACAGAAACAGATAGACAGGGAGACAGACAGAGACAGACATAGACAGACATAGACAGGCATAGACAGACATAGACAGACAGAGACAGACATAGACAGACATAGACAGACATAGACAGACATAGACAGACATAGACAGACATAGACAGGCATAGACAGACATAGACAGACATAGACAGACATAGACAGACATAGACAGACATAGACAGACATAGACAGGCATAGACAGACATAGACAGGCATAGACAGACATAGACAGACATAGACAGGCATAGACAGACATAGACAGCTATAGACAGGCATAGACAGGCATAGACAGACATAGACAGACATAGACAGAGAGAGAGATGAGACAATAGATTGTTAATTCCTCCAGTTACTCGTCAGGGTATTCAAAGTTCCCCATGCCATACACAAAACAGGCGCTTCTTCAAGTAAATAAAGTTGTACGCGCTCGTTGGGGCGCCTCCTTTGCTTGCCACATATTTATGCACGCACGAGCACGCTTCATTAAGCAGTCATCGGAGGCAATTGAGGCGTGAAAATTACAATTGTAACGCATATGCAATAAAGCGCTTAACGCCACAAGGAATATCATCTAGTGATAATGGACACAGACAATCGATAGAGCCAATCTCATGTTGATCCTTCTTCCGCAGAGCTGGCAAACAGTGGACATAAATACGGCCATGTTTGCACCGGATATCACGCCACTGATGCTGGCGGCGCACAAGAACAACTTTGAGATACTACGCATATTGCTGGATAGAGGTGCGGCAGTGCCAGTGCCACATGATATACGGTGAGTGGAAGTTTAATAAGTTTCACTTGCAGATTGAAGAAAACCTTATTCTCCTCCTCCTCCTTCTTCTTCTCCTCTTTCTCTCTTCAGTTGTGGCTGCGAGGAGTGTGTGCGCCTCATGACCGAGGACTCACTGCGTCACTCGCTGTCACGTGTGAACATCTATCGCGCCCTCTGCAGTCCCTCACTCATCTGTCTGACCTCAAGTGATCCCATCTTGACTGCCTTTCAATTGTCCTGGGATCTGCGTAATCTCGCCTTGACGGAGCAGGAGTGCAAGGCGGAATATGTCGAGCTGCGACGGCAGTGCCAGCAGTTTGCCTGCAGTCTGCTGGATCAGACACGCACCTCCAACGAACTGGCCATAATACTCAACTATGATCCCAGTACCTCCAGCTATGAGCCGGGAGATCGCATGATACTGACACGCCTGGTACAGGCCATTTCCTATAAGCAGAAACAGGTGAGCAAGCTACAGAACTTATCAGTTGGCAATCCTTGATTGTTTAAGATACTTTAATGTTTGTCTTGGAAATAGAAAGAGAGAGAAAAGAAGTTCAACTCTTGGTTTCGATTATCTGTAAAACGAGATTATTTTCTTCATTTTGAGTTTTCACTAAAACAAAAGAAACAATTAAACTGCTGATTAGAAGAGAAGAGGAAAGATAAAGAGAGAATAAGCAAAGTAAAGAAATGTTTAACGAATCAAATGTATAAATCGCACTTATTGCATTTGCATACCCTGTTTCATTTTGAAAGAACAGAAGAGGAGTGTACTAGCAGAGTATAAGAGATTCATTTATGTAGTGAGAACTCTCTTAAGCGGACCCCTCTCTTAGGCGTACCTCGTTCTTGAGCGGTCACCCTCTTTGAGCAGACCCTTGCTCTTGAGCCGGACCCTTTCCTTGAGCGCACAATCCGTTAGAAGGATAGTGACTGTGCGGACAAAGGCGTTTCGGCTATATATACGTGACCATAATCATAAGATGTTCAGTAATTATTACCTCTCTTGAGTGGACACTCCTCTTGAAGTATAGTAAGTGAGCGGGCAAAAGATTTTCAACTGTATTCGACTACTGTCTATTGCTGTTTACCTCTCTTGAGCGGACACTCTTTTTGGGAAAGTTAATGTGACAACAACAAAAAAGGTATGACTGCATATACCTGACCATAATCATAAGCTATCCAGCCTACCTCTCTTAAACGGACAAGCTTATCCTTGGGGTACGATGAGAGTCCGGTTAACAGACTTTTTGTCTGTGTAGTCGTAATCTTGAAAAGTCACTGTTCGTCTGTCTCCTGCCAGCGGAAAAAAAATTTCAAATTTCAGGGTATCCTGTAGTCAACCGTGCTGCCCCCTTGCTGTTTACTTCACTTATGCAATATTTGTTTTTGCAGTTTGTGGCCCATTCGAATATTCAACAATTGCTCTCGTCAATCTGGTACGAGGGTCTGCCCGGATTCCGTCGCAAGGGCATTGTCGATAGATTCATCTGCATTGCCCAGGTGGCTGTGCTGTTCCCCCTCTACTGCCTCATCTACATGTTTGCGCCCAGCTGCCGGACGGGCCAATTGATGCGAAAGCCGTTTATGAAATTCCTCGTGCATGCCTCCTCCTATGTGTTCTTTCTGTGTGAGTAACGTTGGCTCACAAAGCAAACACTTTAAGTTCGATTAACCCGACCGGAAGATGCCTTGCTGAGTTCTCATCTCTCTCTCTCTCTCTCTATGTGTGTGTCTGTGTCTGTGTGTGTGTGTGTTTGGTTGATGTACTTCTTGCAGTTATCCTGATATTGGTCTCCCAACGTGCGGATGATGATTTTGTGCGCTTATTTGGCACAGCCACAATGAAGGCCAACCTGGCGGATCAATCGCAGCGCCAACGTGGCCAGGCACCCAGCAAACTGGAACTGCTGGTGGTGCTCTATGTCATGGGGTTCATGTGGGAGGAGGTGCAGGAGATATTTGCCGTGGGCATGAGAAGCTATTTGCGTAACATGTGGAACTTTATTGATTTCCTGCGTAACAGCCTCTACGTGTGCGTCATGTGTCTGCGGTGAGTTCAGAGTTCACGCTCCACAGGCTCAGACTTCACTGCTCACTTCCCCTGCTTCTCCTTCTGCTCAACAGTCTCTTTGCCTACATACAGCAGGCCACGGAAATCGCGCAGGATCCGCAGCGTGCGTTCATTCCGCGCGAGAAGTGGAACGACTTCGATCCGCAGCTAATTGCCGAGGGACTCTTTGCGGCTGCCAATGTCTTCTCGGCACTGAAACTGGTGCATCTGTTCAGCATCAATCCTCATCTGGGGCCACTGCAAATCTCACTGGGTCGCATGGTCATCGACATTGTCAAGTTCTTCTTCATCTACACGCTGGTGCTGTTCGCCTTTGCCTGTGGCCTCAATCAGTTGCTCTGGTACTTTGCGGCACTGGAGAAGAGCAAGTGCTATGTGCTGCCCGGGGGCGAGGCAGACTGGGGCTCCAACGGTGAGTCCTGCATGAAATGGCGACGCTTTGGCAAGTAAGTCCAGTCAGCAAGCAAATTATCCTTATCATCGGTGTGGATTCTCTCTCTCTTCTACACAGTCTGTTCGAGTCATCGCAGTCGCTGTTCTGGGCCAGCTTCGGCATGATCGACCTGGAGGACTTTGAGCTGACCGGCATCAAGTCGTACACGCGCTTCTGGGGGCTGCTCATGTTCGGCTCTTACAGCGTCATCAATGTGATTGTTTTACTCAATCTGCTGATTGCCATGATGTCCAACTCCTACGCCATGATTGATGTGAGTGCCAAAGCACACAAGGCAGTCAACAATGACTCTTGACTTTGCTTCTGCTTGCAGCAACACTCGGACACCGAGTGGAAGTTCGCGCGCACCAAGCTCTGGATGAGTTACTTCGAGGACAGCTCGACACTGCCGCCGCCCTTCAATGTGCTGCCCTCGGTCAAGTGGCTGATACGAGTGTTTCGCAAGTCCAGCAAGGCCATCGATCGACAGCGCTCCAAGGTGAGCAGGCAGAGGAGTAGGAGAATAGTATATATTGTGTACCCTCCTCCTTTAGAAACGGCAGGAGCAGGAGCAGTACAACAAGTACGACCAAATCATGCGCTCCCTGGTCTGGCGCTATGTGGCTGCCATGCAGCGCAAGTTCGAGCACAATCCGGTGACCGAGGATGACATCAATGAGGTCAAGAGCGACATTAGCACCATGCGCTATGAAATGCTGGACATATTCGAGAACAGCGGACTGGATGTCTCCTCGGCCAACAAGAAGGAGAAGCGTAGGCGAACAGTTCCCCTTCCCACTCTTCTCTTACTCACTTCCTTCTATTCCCCCCCCTAGATCATCGACCGCGTCGCATGAAGGTCTGGGAAAGACGACTGATGAAGGGCTTCCAGGTGGCGCCTGTGGTCACCAGCAGCGAGCAGGATCTGCTGAGCAATGTGAATGGGGAGTGCGAGATGCGTGAAGTGAAGGTGGAGAAGGTGCCCTCGAAGCCAGAGCGAGAGACGGCACGCGAACGCTTTCAGCGTGTGGCACGCACTGTGCTGCTGCAGTCGAGCACACACAAGTGGAATCTGGTGCTGCAGGGCACCATGCCCGACTCGCAGATTGGACGCAGCACCAAAATGCAGCGCAAGAGTCTGCAGAATCTGGGCAAGGCCATCGAGGAGGCCAAGAAGTGAGTAGCAGCAAGGACGAATACTCAGATACTACTCTATCTATCTCCCTCCCTTACACCCTTTCTCTCCCTCTCCCCCTTCTCGCACAGACTCATTTTGCTCAATCCCGGCGGCCCCTCGGGTCGTGAGTCCCCCATACGCATTGAGTTCGAGGACGAGAAAAGCAGCACATTGCTGCAGCTGCTCAATCAGATCAGCGAGGAGATCAATGTCTGCGAGCGGCCACGGGTCAAACCGCACTGGCGACCCCCGTTGAAGTCTGTGCCTGGTCGTGCCATGGCAGCGAACAATGAATGGTGCCGTTCGAACACTGCGCCCGAGTTGCAACTGCCAAGGAAGTCCAGTCCGCCACCAAGACCTGTTTATGGACGTGCACGCGAGCTGGCACTGTGCCCCAGCAAACTGGTCACGTCTGCTGCAGCTGCAACTGCCACAGCCTGCAAAAAGATGGCGCCAGTTGCGCCTGCGGCACCAACTACAGCAGTAACAACAACAACAACAAAAAAGCCAGAGGCAGGCAGAGCTAATGTTAATCGCACGACGCCCTTCTCTGTGGAACTGGCGCTGGCCGGACGTCGTGCTGGCGTGCCGTTGGGCAGTTCCAAAGCTTTTGATATACATATCGTTGATTTGGATGAGAGTGGACAGCGTGGACAGACGGATAAGGATAACGTATCCGATGTTAGCTCCATACTCAGCATGAGTCCCAAGGGGTCATCCCATTAAGCGAGCGATGCGTGCGCAGCTGCGTGGACTCTTGTGATAAGCCCTAACAGGTTTTGCCCCCCTCTTCCCCACTACCAATGTGTAATCTCCTTATGCCTACATATAAAGTATATATATACGTCTATAGAAATATACAAAATTATACATCAACAAATTGGAAGTCGAATGTTTTTTTGCATTCATTTGGCATTCATTACGAATTTTGTTTATTTATTTACACGCAATTCACATGCACAAATGGCAGCATGAAAATTAAATTGACAATTGAATTGAGCATGTGAATTGAGTCGATAGTCGACGAAGGAATACTCTGCACAAGAGAAGAAAACAATATGCAAATCCGATTGTAGCGTTGAAAAGTATGCTTGAAATTTAATAAGCTTAGCTAGTCCATGTGTTGAGCAGCTCTGCTGGAAACAAGCCATAATTGTAGCATGCTTTCGAGCGCAGCTTAAAATATAAATCTAGTTGATTTACAAAACCTGAATTATATTACTTATTGTGCTAAATTTAGAAGGAATTCAATGCATAATACAATTTATATACGATTTAGCATTCTTGGAAATTGTGACAAAAATATCTGCGTGCTCTTCTCTCTCTTCTGCTCTGCTCAGCAAACTACACAACTTTCTTAATAGACTCACTGCGTAGTCAACGTACGCTGCTTAATAGGCCCTGCAATACAGCCATTTACATAGAGACGCCACACACACAGAGCACTGGGCGACACGCAAACGCATGTCGAGCATGTCGACCCTTCCGGCTGGTTGCTTTTATGCCCCCGCCCCCCTCCTGCTCTCTCCCCCTGTCTATCTGTCTGTCCGCCTGAACTGAAGAAGCAAACGTGCGTAAATTCTTAAGCTGACAGCATTAAAAGCAATAAAGACACAAAAACATAAACAAGTCGCCATTGCCATTGCCATTGATGTTGCGTTAGCTAAACGCGCCTCTTAGCGCGACAAGCGCTGCCTTTGTCCGCAGGCTATTGAAAAATATATAAACAAGATGAGCGGAGAAAAAAAAAGAAGAAAAACTGAAGAAAATTACAAATTCAATTTGATGTCATATCAATTGATTTTACGATACGCGTCTCTGTTGCCGCTGACAAGTTTTTTGATATTTTGGCTTCGGTTGGATTTGGGTTTTCCTTTGGGTTTTCCTTCCCACACTTTTCCTTTACTGCGTCTGGCATTTGATTTTGATGACGCGTGGCACTTTTGAAATTTATGCGCTACTCTAAACATACTTTGTATGCGCCGCCAAAGCCACCCAAGAGATGATGTACGGCCGTAGTATTTGCTACGTGTGTGTGCCAGTGTGTATGTATGTGTGTGTGTTGGAGTAGGGTGTGTGTATGCTATGCATGAAATTTGAGGCTTTTAGCTGATTCGGACTTGGGAATAAGCGCAGGTATTTCAAGCACGCGCCCCAAGCAAAGGGAAAAAGGAAACTGCTTAGCCAAAATTAGGACAAATATGAGAAGGGCAAATAAGTATGTTAATATGATTAGATTAAAGTCGGTAATGGCTAGCCCAGGAATAAAGGTATAATGAGGACATAGATATAACAAATAGCAGAGTTCAAACAGGTCTTCAAATGGATGCTGTTGCACAAGCCAATTAAATAATGAACATGGCCATAAGTACCTCAGGTCATGGCTTAAAGGCCGACTAATGTCTGGCTGTCTGTCTGACTGTCAACGGTGACAAATCTAGCTGTCAGCAGGCAGTAAACACTCGAGCAGAGTCTATTTGTGCGGGGGTTGGGAGAGCGATGACAGACCAAAACGCTCATAAATATGCTACACAAGGCATCGTAAACTATTAGCAGCAATGTCTCTCATATGGCAGCACAAACAGTGTCCTCAACAGTTGCCACATGCGGCAGCAGCATGACATTCATTGCCAAGTGACTCAGAGGGGAAGCAGAGAGAAAGAGAGAGGGAGAGAGAGCAATGACAGTGCCAACTCGGCATGCCGTGCACGTCCTGCAAACATCTATCAAATTTCCCCCAAAAATAATAATGTTGTTAGTGCTTGCTTGCTTGCTTGCCAATCGCATCGCATCATCGCATTCTGTGCATATCGAAACATTGTTGAAATTTGCAAAAATTCGATTTATTTACATTTCACATTTACGAGTAGCGACAACACAAGACTACGCGATGAATGTACATGATGTGTCGTCCATTAAATACAAGTTAATTATAATATTGAGTCGAGCAGCAGCAACGATGATGAGCACCGATAGAAATTTAAAGTATATGCGATAGAAATTTAAAACTATCGATGAAACTATCGATATGACAATCGATAATAGTATAGATTACTACTATGGCTGCTTCAAGACCATCGATAACACTATCGATAGGTAATATATAATAATATTGATAACAATTATCGTCATGCTATCGATATTATTGCTGTTTTAAGGCTATCGATAAAACTTTCCGTATGGCAAAAGATAATACATCGTACTTCTATCGGTATAATTTAAGATAAGACTATCGATAACAATATCGATATGGCAATTGATAATACTATCGATTGCCAAAATCATCGTACAAATATCGATAGTATTTCTGATTTAAGTCAATTCGATAACACTATCGAATGGCAGTAGATAATTATATCGATTGCAACTTTCATCGTACTTCTTCGTATTGCTGCTTCAATACTATCGAGAATGCTATTGATAGGCAATAAATAATACAATCGATAACTGTTATCGTCATATTACTATCGATGTCATTGCTGCTGCTGCTCGTTGTTTTGAAGTACATTTGCTGTTGATTTATCATACACTTGATTAAGCATGCGCCGTTTATTACACATTGATTAGGTTAAGTACTATCGCACTATCGAACTATCGGCTAATAGGAGTATACTTGTCACACATACGAGTACATATACACATCAAGAGACGAGCAGAGAAGACAGCAGGCATATCAATCGTTGGCCAACTTCAGTCGCACCGCAATCCGTTTGCATTTCCACATCAGTTGCGTCTCGAGAATGCTAAATGACATTGCAACCAGCACCAGACCGAGCAGCAGATACGCACAGCACGCATACAGCTGCACTTCGGGCCCATTGAAGCTGCGTGCGGGCACAAAGTCACCGTAGCCAATGGTGGAGAGTGTGACAAAGCAAAAGTATGCGCCATCCACAAGTGACCAGTTCTCCCAGAGGGCAAAGATGACAGTGCCCACGCAAATGTAGCACATCAGTATGAGCAATACCAGGCTGATCGGCACCTGTCGTCGCAACTCCTCGTCCTCCTCATCATCCTCGTCCTCGTCCAGTTCCAGATCCAGACACTCCTGCGAGCAGATGTTGCTGCCTCTGCTGTTGCTGGCCACATTCTTCTTCAGCTTCTTCAGCACAAACTGTTCGCTGCCATGCTGCATGTACTCCTCGTCATCGGAGGTTTCCGTATTGGCTGTGGCATCATACAGCGCCGTGGCATGTTTTTGACAGCGACGCGTCAGCAGCAATGTCTTGCGGTTCAGCGGCTGCAGTGTGTGTCGATGAAACGAGGCTGCCGTCGCATTGAGCAGACCACGAGCCTGATTACCCGAACTCGACTTCTCGCCCAGCGGCAGCTCGTGTGGCAGATTCAGTGAGCCACAGCCGGAGCTGGCTATCAGTGGCACACGTGAGGGCGTGCCATGTGGGCAGTTGCTGCAGAAGAAGAAGAGAAAGAGAAGAAGACAAGTTGAGAAAACGTTTAGGAAATATTTACACGCAGCTCGCTCGTAAAACTGAATCAATTATAGACGAGTGTGATATATATATACGAAATAAGACATAAGGCAAACCCCAAAACAGCCACAAGACATAAAACATAAGCGAAATGCCCAAGCACGTCGGCCGGCGGCACTGGCCAATCAATAAGACATAAAGGCAAAGAGTCTGCGTGTGTTGCGCATACGCCAGGTGGCCCCGACTGGCTCGACTTGTACTTTACTTTACTCCAAGTCAAATTCAAGTATTTAAAGCAAGTTACGAATTCAACATCAACATCACTTTTAAAATGCTTTCTGCATCCAAATTACAACAAGTAAATTACTCAAATAAAGCCTGAGCAACTGCAAAGCTGCTGCCAACATGTCTAGCTTTCCCTTGACCTCCATGCCCGATCAGAGCTTCCTGTGGGAGGTCTTTCAACGCGTCGATAAGGACAAGAGTGGTTATATCACAGCCAATGAACTGCAGCAGGCACTGTCCAATGGCACCTGGTCTGCCTTTAATTCGGAAACTGTTCGTCTGGTCATTGGCATGTTTGATCGCGAGAATCATGGCACAGTTTCATTTCAGGACTTTGGAGCCTTGTGGAAATACATCACAGACTGGGAGAATTGCTTTTGTACCTTCGACACAGATCGATCGGGCAACATTGATAGGCATGAACTGAAGGCGGCCCTCATATCATTTGGCTATCGTCTGTCGGACCCATTAATTGATATTCTATTGCAGAAATTCGATCGTTTTGGCCAGCAACACATACTCTTCGATGACTTCATACAGTGCTGTGTAGTGCTGCAGACCCTGACGAATGCATTTAGGCAGCATGATACGGATATGAAGGGCATTATAACCATAGACTATGAACAGTTTCTGCGCATGGTTTTTGCCCTCAAGTTTTAGTTTCAAAAAGAATATAATACAATAATATACAAGATCAAATTTCGTATAGAAAACCTACAGTTCTTTAAGTTATTTTAATAAAAAGTAGGCGTGGCTATGTGTATTTGAATACAGCTTCAGTTGCTTAGGGTATTTGTAAGCCTGCATGCCAAATTTCATGTCTCTAGCGCATGTAATAGCAGAGATCTGCGGGTAACAGCCATAGAACTTTATTGACTGGGATTTTTTGAATGATAATAATGATTCATATGTTTTCCAGACCTATCCAGCCTTTCTACAGCTCTACCAAGCTTTCTTTACTCTACCACGCCTCTCTAAAACACTCTTCCATTCTATACAGCCTATTAATAGGTTATTTCTTAAGTATTTTCCATTCTACTTCCATTCTAATTGAACAGCAAGCAACTCTCGACTGTAGCTGTCAATTGAGTCGAGGCTCTTGAGGCAGGGCTTAGGCTAATGCATGTTCATGTTGCCGGCTGCAGCGACCACTCGGAGAGACGCCACTCGAGTCGACAGTGAGTCTCAAGTGTGCTCGGTCGAATCAATTTGCGCTGCGTTTATTGAACTTGTCTGCAGTGCCTGCAGGCCTGGATACGGTTCAGATCTATTTGGAGCCCCTTTTCGACTTGCACTTCAAATGGGATTGAGTCCCTTGAGGGGCCTACTCTCTACACAGGACTCTGGTCAACAGTTTATTTAAAGCAGCTCAGACTAGTTGCAATTTAAGGCAGCAAGCAGAGGTAGAGGAAGGGGAATAGAAAGGGGAAGCAGGGGAAGATGAGTCTTCACACAATTCGCATGAAATTAATTGACCTGATTCAGTTCGCAGCTCGGCTTACAATTAATTACACGCCAGGGGGATGAAGGGGGATGCAGGGGTGTTGAAATTGAAGAAGCTACGTTGTCGTCGGAATCAGCGCGCCAACGCCAGAGGGCGCCAGGCAGCGCGTGCACAGGTTCACTGTCAAAATTAATTACCAGCAGCTGAATTTTATTAAATGAAATGTGCTACGTAAACTGGTCAGAGAAAGGGAGACAGAGAGGAAGAGAGAAAGGGAGAGTCGGAAAAAAACACAGCACAGAAATCAGCGACGTTGCCTCGAGCAGCGCGAGTGCCACTTGCCGCAGACGTGGCCACAAATATTCGCAAGTGAGCGGAAGGAAGTGTGCGCAAGGGGAGTGAGGAGATACAGGGAGCAGGGGAGGGAGTGCAATCTGCAGGCAAATGCTCAAGTGTTGACTTAAAGTGTGCCCAGCGTGCAGAAAGTTTGTTTCTGAAATGAAATTAACAATTTGCTCTGCTTTTCGGCTAAAAATGGCACTGAGTGGGCGAACGGGGGAAAATGGGGGAGAAAGTAAGTGGATTAAAATTACTGGCATGTTGATTCTGAAGCAACAATAAGAGAGAAGAAAAGAACATGAGGGAACTGTTAAGTCTGCAGCATAGAATTGACTAGAAGATACCCTGTTAATAATTCTGAGAGAGAATGAAACTATCTTAAGTATCAGGTAATTTTGATGTACAACGAAATATAAAGCTAAGTTGGTTCCACTGTAGATAGTACAAATAAATATGTATAAAATATAGTCGAAGGTTCTAAGATCTAAGTTATTGTAAACCAGACTTGACTAGAATATACTTTATTTTAAACAGAATCAAACTTTAAACACATAATATATACCAGTTATATTTTCTTTATAATGAAGCATAAAACAAAGTTGGTTCTACAGTAGATAGTATAATGAAATATATCTAGTTGAAGGTCTAAGGTCTGATTAGCCAGGTGTGACTAGAATATAATCTTTATGAAACACATCACACACTTTCGCACAACTTACAGCATTTACAGAGTATTAAAACATATTAAAACATCAAACAGCCAAAAAACATATACGAAAACTTTTTTAATGCCCACAACTCTGAGTGTTATAAGGAAAATTCTTAAATTTTAAGTCGTTTTACAAGCAATTGAGTTTACATTAAAGCCGCAGCTTATGTTGCCAGCAACTGAATGAGATAAATGATGAATTTTCATTTGCAAGACATTTATTAAATTGCCAAAAATATGTGAAATTAATAAAACATGTTATATTAATATTTAAAGTAAGTTTCAGGTTGCCCCCGCTTGCCATTGCTTGCCTTTGAGCGTGACCAACGCAGTGCATAAACCATTTGGGTTTGTCTCAGTTAAAGAGCAGTTCCCTCTCCCTTGCTATCTAATGCATGTGAAAGGCAACTTGCCACTTAACACACACACAAAGAGACACACATAGACACAGAAACATAGACACACACTCCCACCCACACACATACATACTTAAACGTCTACATACCTTGAACGTTCGCGCTCCTGTTCATCCTCATCCTCCATAATGTCCACATTGCCACTCGAGCTCAGCAACGCCGACAATGTTGCTGCTGCTGTTGTTGTTGTTGCTGCTGTTGCTGTTGCTGCTGCTGTGCCTGTTGTTGCACTGACGGCGACGCCAACGCCACAGACACCTGCGGCTATAAAACTGTTATCGGGCATTGTTGCCGCAGTTGTTGCTGTTGTTTTAATGCCCGTTGACAGTTGCGGGCTGGCCGAGCCTGTTGCTGCTGTTGCTACTGCAGATGTTGTTGTTGCTGCTGTAGATAATGCATACGGCAATAAATCATGCCTGCAGGATAAATCACTCGATCCTGGTGTTGTTGTT
This sequence comes from Zaprionus camerounensis, assembly GCA_018904165.1. Classification (NCBI taxonomy): domain Eukaryota; kingdom Metazoa; phylum Arthropoda; class Insecta; order Diptera; family Drosophilidae; genus Zaprionus; species Zaprionus camerounensis. Next base: position 3,530,866 of record JAEIFS010000037.1, read on the forward strand.
GCGCCCCCCGTTGGCAACGTATTGATTTCGTGCGCCAGCGGCTGCGTCACGAATTTGGCGCGTCGAACAGCTGCCAGGGGGGAAAAAAGAGAAGGAGAAAGAGAAGAAAGAGGAACAGGAAGAGAAAAGAAAGAGAAAAGAAAGCGTAAAAGTTTCAGTAATTGTTGATTAAAATATATAAGTTGTGCTTAAGTAAAGAAAAGCAGAGAAAGATTAATTGGAACAACTGTTGGGAACTTTGAAGAGTAAGGTGACATGAATATAACATATTTTTTATTTATTTTCTTTCGGAGGTTGAAGGAGATGTAAATAATATAGCTATAGATAGCAGCTTAGTATATGTCAAAGTCAGAAAGTTGTCTATGGTATACGTAACTTGCAAACCGAATTGAAAAAATAAATTAATGTTTTGCGTGGGCAGTGGGCGTGGCACCTAAAATTTTAAATAATATTAATCTGCGTATGCTATACAGGTATCTTCGTGACAAATTTGGTGTCTCTAGCTTTTATAACAGCTGAGACTCATGTGTTCATACAAACAGATAGAGAGACAAACAGACAGACAGAAGAACAAATGACAGAGGGACAGACAGACAGTTAGACGGACATGGCTAAATTGACTCGGTTAGTGATCCTGCGCAAGAATATATATACTGTGTGCCGACTCCCAAGTCTCCTTCTGCCTGTTACAAACATTTGCACAAATTTAGTATATCCTTTTTAGACTAATTTCAATGTTTGTAGGGTATAAATAGAAACAAAGCATAAGTGAAAATAGAAACCAAGGAACCAAAGACAAAAGCCAAACTCATTCAGTTTATCTCTCTGTTCTATATCTTTATAATCCACTTATCTTCACATCTTTATCTTTATTAAATCAACCTTACTTCATGCATAATACCCTCTGGTCATAGAGCATTTCGCATACACAACATACAGAAGAACTGCCACAGCAATAAAGTTCCGTGCCACCGCAACTAACCGTGTGCATTCTGTGGCTCTCTATCCCAGCTACGATCAGGGCTATACACAAACCATATACATATACATATATATGTAGAAAGTATAGTATTGTAGCATAGTATGTCTGTTTGTATATGTTTTTCTACTACACTGAGTAAGTGAAATTGTTTGTTTTTGAATTTGCAGAAAGTTGAGCGTGGCGTGTTGCAAAAATGTTGTTTGCAAATTTGCCAACAAAAGTTTTTGGCGACGTCTGTCGCAGGGCAAATGTAACAGCTGTAGCAGCCTGCACAGTGGAGCGAATAGCTAACATTTTGAATAAACTATAGCGGGTGCTGAGTTTGGAGTTTAAATGGCTAAAACTTGCTAAATATGCAAAAAATATTAAAGTAGATGATGACACTAGATAAACTCGTTGTCTGTTATCACATTCCGATTGCTTGACTATCGATTTTCGATTAGATTCTTGATGCAGTGTTGGCAACTCTCTCAAAAACAGCTACATAAATTGTACATTTAAGTTCAGTCAAAATTTAACACAACTTTGGCAATTTGTAGTGACCACCAAAAAGAGAAGAGAAAGAGGAGAGAGAGAGAGAAGGAGGAAGCGGAAGAGGAAGTAAGGAAAACCCCGGAAGGAAGCAACTGTAATGGCATCTTTCACTTAGAGCTGCAGCTGCTGACAAGCGAGGCAAGCGCGTTGGGCTGCGGTCAGGACAGGACATGGCCAATTTGAAAATATTTACTTAAACTTGGACGGCAGCACTCCCCACACACACACACCAAGACACACCCCGACTGATTCATAAGTGTGGGGACTGCGTATACGTTCTGTGTACTGTGTGCATGTCTATGGGGGCTGCACACTGCGGTTGCCAGTTTGTTGCAACTTTTTGCAGCACGCTAATGGCATGGTCTACCACTGGGACAGCAGGAGCTACTGCTGCTGCTGCCAGGCAGGATAATGGCGCGTCCTTTGTCGCTGGCACAAAGGAGCAGCAGCTGAAATAATTAACGTGCATATTGAAATTCGAATCGATGCAACTTTATTGACTGCAATTTGTGAAGGGACTAAAGAGGAAGGGAGGGGGATAGGTTACTCGCCATTTTTACGCAAATCAGTCACGTGCTCGGCAACAACAAATAAGTTTAATGAGTTTTGCATGCAGCTGACACACGACACACGGCGGGGTAAGGGCTAAGGGATGCCCCCAGTCGTCCGTCTTAACGTGCTGACGCTGCCTGCCAAGTGGAAAGTAGAAAGTGGCACGCGGCAAGTGGCAACTGCCAAGTCATCATTATCGTCAATAAAACTGTCGCACATGTCTCGCCTCGCATCAAGTGCATGTTGTCCTTGTCATGTCCTTGCCTCGTCGACGACAACGACGACGACGTCATGCGGCACAGCAGTTGAAAACTTTTAATGTTGCCACCCTCACCCTTCCCCTCCTCTTGCCCTGCTCGGCCACTAAGTATGCCTGCTCAACTTGTGACATTTTAACATGCTGAGCTGCTGCTACTGCTGCTGCAGATAATGATGCTGATTATAATGTGGATAATGCTGCTGCCAACAAATTATCACATAATGAGCAACAGAGCCGACAGAGGACAGGCACAACGGTGCGTATGATTGATGAATATCACTTGCCCCTCTCTCTTTCTCTCTCTCTCACTGAGGTTGCAGCTTGCTCTGGCTGTGGCCTGTCAACTGCCCGTGCTGATGTGTAAATAATTTCACCATAATTTAATTCAATATAAATTGGATGGCGGCTGCAAGTGGGTCAAGCCAAATAAGCTGTAATAAATGAGTAAATAAATAAGTAAATAAATAAATAACAAATATGTATATAAAAAAGTTAATAAATAAAATAAAGAATGAATAAATAAATAAGTTAATAAATAGAAAAGTAAATTTATAAATACATGAATACAAATATGAAAAGCGAAATAAGTGAAGATTTAAATGATTAAGTACGAAGATATAAATAAATATAATATAAATATATAATATAATATATATATGTTCATTGCTTAGTGGTTTCATTGTTGCACTTGGCATCTTGGCATCAGCTGATTTCTTTACCTAACATATCGGCTTACCGCCACCCTTTCGATAAATCGATTAGCACATCTAACGATTAGTGTTGAGTAAGTTACAAATATCCCATGTAAACAAATTGTGCCAATTAATGACTTAAGTATAATATAAATCAGTTTTAAACTTATTTAGGTAAAGAAATAATTAAAATATTAAACAAATAAATTGTAAAGTATAATATTTCAGCTTATGCTAAATCTAATAGTAGATTTCTCTTTGCCTGCACTCACCATGCATATTGGCCGTTTGATAAGCCGGCGGCGGTGGCAATGTGATGCCATCCAGTGCAGCATTAGTTGTTGTTGCTGCCGTTGCCAAGTCGCTGGTTGCCGTTGCAGTTGGCGCTGTTGCTGCATCGATTGTGGCCAGCAGACGATGCTGATGCTTGGCAGCTGGTTGCAAGTGTATCGTATGATACTTAACAAGCGGCTGATGATGATGTCCAACCGTATTGGCCGTGGCGGGCGCAAATGGAAAGTATATCGTAGCCGTTGCTGGCGCGTAGCAATTTGGTGGGCCGCCCGTTGCAGACAATGGCAACGTGGGTGCAGCGCTGAAACGAAGTAGGCTGCTTGGCACAGCGACGAAATTCTGCGGATGCTGCTGTTGTTGTTGTCGCGGTAAAGTTGCTGTCGATAATTGCTGCTGCTGCTGTGATGCGTGCGTTGCTGCTGCGTTCATGTAATGCATTGACTGCTGTTGTTGCTGCTGCTGCTGCTGTTGTTGTTGTTGTGGCAACGGTGCATATTTCAGCAATGCGTTGCCAGTCGTTGTTGTTGTCATTAGCATGACATCCGGCTGCTGCTGCTGGTAAAACTGCTGCTGTTGCTGCTGCAGTTGCAACTGCTGCTGCTGTTGCTGATGTTGTTGCAGTTGCTGCTGCTGTTGTTGCTGATGTTGCTGCTGCTGCTGATTCAACTTGCTTGGCATTGCATTGCGCAACAATTGACAGGCATCTGCTGACCGCAGGACAATGCAAAGAACAGCAAAATGGACATGCAAAAGTTGATTAACGACTTGCCAATTGTTGTGCTGACTATTCAATTTATAGCCAGCCCTCGCCACGCCCCCTTCCCTACCCTTTGCCCACTTGAAAAACAGATTTTCCTTTGTTACCCACCTTCGCTTTGGTCCAGCGACAACTTGCGCTGTTTCACGCCCGTCGCAGTTGCCGTCGTCATAGCCATCGCTGCCGTCGCTGTCGTCGTCGCCGTTGCCTTCTGCCCGTATTTATAGCATTCATTCAGGCTGGTCTCACTGTTCGCCACATCGTACTTGCAGCCCCGACAATTGGCCTGCAAATGAGTAAGTGAAAGACAGTCTCTTGTTCAGTCTGTGTGCACGGTGATAATAACTTTATGACATTTTATTGTTTTAAGGCTGCATTATTTTACTATAATTAATTCAATAAAAGTATACTTTGGTCAGTTTCAAGTGGAATGAACACAATTCATGCGGGCATACTCTAGTGAAGATTTGACTTAAGTTTGATTAATATATTGCGCATTGTTTAATATGTTCTGCATGGAATAAGGTATAAAGACTGTTTCGCTTTATTGTGCTTCTGCTTTATATTACAATTATCTGCATGGAGTCTAGAGGTATCTGTATACCAAGTTTGATATACGTATCTGTTGTAATAGCTCAGATCTGCGCTTTTATACAGACAAAGGAGTTCCTTTTCGGAATAGAATGATAAGAAAATCTCCATTATCTGCATAGAATATAGAGGCATCTATCTACCTAGTTTGATATTCGAATCTCTTGTTATAGCTGAGATCTACGCTTTCCTACAGACAAAAGAGCACACGTTCGGAATCGAATCAGAATAAGATAATCATTATCTGCATAGAGTCTAGAGGCATATTTATCTTAAGTTTGAGGCTCCCATCTCCTGTTATAGCTGAGATCTTCGCTTTCATACGAACAAACAGTACCTGCACGACACTACCTATTCGGAATGGAATAATAATATGGATGCTGCACAATATAACTATGCCAATCTCTCTACCTACATACATTTGCACTTATCTAATAATCTAATCTAATATTATCCTACGTTATTATTACCAGTTCAAGGTTTCAAGGTAATAAGTTTCCCAGTCAACATTCATTGACACCTTTATTTAAATTTCCAACACCTTTCTGGCTTACAACATGCAGCAACGCTACTTCATTTGCTTGCAAATGCCAAAAGAAATCTTTTTATATTATTTTCTACTTGGCCAGTTTCTAATTAAGCAAAAATACCCCCATGAAGACCACAATTAACTCAGGAATTGCAGCTGCCTGTGGGGTTACCTGCAGAGTTCGCCACAAGCGTGAGCTATAAAATGTCAATATAATTGTAATTTACACATACAAAGTGTGCCAAAGGGACAGACAATCAGATAGAGAGGGAGACAGAGAGAGACATCCTAAGTTGATGTTCTTGTTCCTGTTCGTGTTCGGGTTCATGTCCTTGTCGTGGTGTGCCAAGCGATGCGATGAGAAACGTTGTCATGTTGCCATCATGTTAGTTGCGGTTCTGTGGCAGCATGATGAGATGCCGAGGCAATCACACACTGGCACACACACACACACAGTACAGACACACTCTTAAGTCACACAAATGATATGGCACTGTGACTCTGCGGTTGCCCTCGAAAACCATTTCACAGCGTGTCCCATGATAATTGCAAAAGGCAACGGCATTAGGCGAAATGTCAACGGTCAGCTCCGGTTTGGTTGCCATCCTTCGTTCAACATGCTGATAATAATTCAAGCGATGAACACATGTCCTGGACGTAAACCGCAGGACTTATCAAATGTCCAGAGAGTGAGAGAATCCTGCGAACGAGCCGCATGTGGTTGTCAACGCAGGCCGTGACGGCTTCTCGCAGCCGTTTGCGATTTGTCTGGATTGAATTAAGCCCTAATGACTCGTTAAATGCATGCAAATGTTCTGCCACAATGCCAAGCATACTGCGTTCCTTATCAGCCAACAAAACGAGGAAGCAAAACAGTCTTGTTGCTTTCCTTCTACTGTTCTTCTCCCTTAGCAAATGCAAAAAACTTGTTGAACAAGCGCGCAACAAAAGCTGCTTTTGGCTGCTGCAAAGTGCATATTGAGTGGACGCTGTTGCCACGTGATGGATGCAGTTGCAGAGGGGGCAAGCACTACACAAAGTTGCACTAAGATATTACTTAAAATAATAAAGGGCATTATAATAAGACCAAAGTCGTTGGGAAGTAGCTGAAATTGTGCAAAGAACTTGGAACTTTATTGTGAATCATTGGATGAGTGTGAGAGACAGTAAAGGAGGCAAGACTGTCTCTCTCTCTCTCTCTCTCTGAGTGAGCAGAAGACGTAACAGAGACACACACAGAGCACAGTAAGAGACCAACAGAGACAGCAAGTCATAGCAAACTGTGGCACAGTAGGAACTTCCGCTCTTATCAGCATCGTTAGCTTCCGTCATTTGGTCCAACTGAAATTGGCTTTTTCGATAATTTGCTCACTTCATTCAAAAGTGCGAATGCTGCATACTTGCCACATGGCACAAAGTTGCCGCACTTGCCACACTGTGGCTCGTAAAAAAATCAATTACATTTCTTGCTGTGCAACTAAGCAGCGGAAATGAAAAGTTATTGCACGCTTTTAGCCATGGCCAGTGTAATTGGCACCACCAACACTTCACTGGCGACCAACTAGAAGGCATACCTATACACACACACACACGCACACTCCTACACAGACACACCTACACACACCCGCACTTACAAAATATTTGAAAAGTATGGCACTCGCTTAATTCACTTAACTTGGCGCACTCTCAACTTTTGAGGCAAGTCGAGACTTGCAACTGGCTTTGAAGAGGCTGCTGGGTGCCGCTTAAAGTGTCGACCTTTAAGGCCGCTTCAACTTTAACTACTCACTCGCTGACAGCCAAAGTTTTCTGCTCATTAAAATCAGCGCACTGTCGCTCAGCGCTCTGCGCCGTGGCCAAGCGAGGCAAGTGCAGTTCGCGGGTCCATTAAGCAAATTTGCCTTTGCAAAATGAAGCAAAGTAAATTTTAATGAATTGCAAGAAAAAAGCGAAATTAAACAAGGTTTTTTGTGTGTTTGCCAGCAGCCCAGAGAGTGCTGCCCCAAATGAAGCTACACAACATAGAATTCTGCTGTTCTTCCACTCACAACTTCGTGTTTTATGGCACTAGGAAAATTGATTTTTAACTGCAAAGTTTTGTGAATAAAATAAAGAAGTTTTTGTTAAATGGAGAACAAAGGAAAACATTTAAATTAAACTTTAACAAATACTAGATTAAGTTCTAACTACGATATGGGGATACTCTTGGAAATAGTGACTTTTTACTGAACAAGAATAGGTTTGTCTAATTGAGCCTAGGTAATAACACTTTGCAGAGTCTAGTATGTCTATGCCCTAAACAATGTCCCTAAACAGACACTAAACTGAATATTCATAAACTTATATACAATGTTGATTTTCTACAGATTAATTTACTCACTTTATATTTATTTTATACTTATAACCCAACATGTATAGATTGAATTGTCTAATTGATGCTGATCATTAACACCTTGCTTAGTTCAAAATGGTGCCTATGCCCTATAGAAAGGTACCAATACCCTGTACAGTCCTTAAAGCAAATGTACTCCAACTTCAGTTAATATTCCCCTCATTATCAGCTATTTAATACCTTAAATTCAAGCTAAAATGAAGTAGCAAAGCCAAAAACTCGTGGAAAACCCCGTCATAATTCTCCCACAAAATTGATTAGCTTCCTCTTTAGGCAGTGCTGCTTGAACTGTGACCTCTGGCGTGTCTGGGAAGCCAGTAGCACTGGCGTTGGCGCTCTACACTGTCAACCCACCGGAATTCATAGCTCAGAGTCTAATAAAAACGTCAGTGGGACTCGCAGATGGTAAACAAATGAGTTACAAAACTTATGCACGAATGCACAAAACATGCAAACTGGCAAAGGGCTAATGCCGTCACACCCTCTCCCCCCTTCTCTTCCTCCCTTTTCCCCTACGAGTTCACAAATTATATATGTACATGGCGTGTGGCAACTTTTTGTTATCTCAGCAAATACAGTAAAAAATCGTAGCCTGATTTGAAAAAGTACGACAAGAGAAAAAAAGGAAAAGGAAAGGAAATCCAAACAATCTGGCAGGCCCGCAATCTGTAGCACGATCCCTAAAAAGAAAGAGAGGGAGAGCGTTTTTTGCTCGAATCAATTACAAAGTTTCAGTTGCTGTTCAAAAACCAAACAATTTCATCGTCCAATAACCCAAAGTCCCTTACAGCGAACTTGAAAGGTTTCTGTTGTCTTAATTAAAACTCATTTGGCCCCGCATCGAAATACAAAACCAGAGCAAAATATATTTCTAAGGTTGCAAATCGTAAACTAAAGTGCTTCCAAATTGTGCTAGCCAGAAGAAGAAGAAGAGTATCGGATTCGCTAGAGAGTCACCATGAGAACACAAAGTTATTCGCTGTGGGTCGCTCATTATTGAGCAATAATCCAATATTGAATAGGAATGTGAAATGGGGGAAATGGGAAAATAATTCTGGTTTCTCTGTGCTAGTTAATTATGTAGTTAGAAGCATTCCAAGCAGCAACCTTTAAGCATGTGTACAATGCACAATGTAGAGCTTAAATTTGCTATAAAAGTAACTCCCACTCTTGCTGCCTCCCTTCTGCTTCCTCCCTTGCTGCCTCTCTATGTTTCTTCGTTCCCCTTTTGCTCTTCAAGAAATTGACTGCAAAAATCTCTTAGTGAAAAACATGAAAAACTACTGACAGCCAAAAAAAAAAAAAACTGCGTTGAAGCGAGAAGAAATGCGAGCAGCAAGTGAAAGTTGCTGTTCTTGCGCCCCTGCTGTCCCCTCCTCTTCACGCCTTCTTCCCGGTCAAGTTTCTGGTCAGCACTGTGGCCATGAACAAGGAAACGCAACAATGCTGAAACTTTTATCCCGGGTGGAAAATGTACAGCAAATAGTTTGGCCAAGATTTCAAGAACAGTTAACAGTTATTTGAGCTGTTTGAACAGTATGACGGAGCAAGTTTACTGCCACGCCCCCCCTTTCCCCCTCTGCAGTACGCCCACTTCCACAACAATCGAATTAAAATCCATAAAAAAGTCAACACGATAAAGTTTCTGCAAGACTGATAGAGAGAGAGAGAGCGAGTTCAAGTTGGCGACAGCTGTTGCAGCAGCAGCATAAATAATATCAATCATACGCACTGTTTGACTTACCCCATTGCCGGCCGCATGACGTCGCTTTGTCATTGTACGCTTCTCCTCCTCCCCGCTGCCAGCACTGCGCTGCTGCTGCTGCTGCAATTGGCAGCAGATTCGCATGTAGGTGCACTGCAGTGCCTCGGCCAGCAACGCGCCCAGACTGGAGAGGCACATGAGCATCAGGGGAACGCCGATGAGGGCATAGAAAATGGTGGCCAACTTGCCAGCGGCTGTGCGTGGCGTCAGGCTGCCATGGCCTGCAATTTGAGAATGGTTGATGATGATTTAGAAGACGATGACAGAGTACAGCGCTATTAGATTACATAAACAGCTGGGGGATTCGAGGAACTGCCGTTCAAGGAACTTCAATTCAGTTCTTGGAACTTAAATTTCGTACTTTACTTCGTCGGGTATTCTTCGAACTTAAGTTCCATTCCTTCCTCGTTACGTATACTTGATTCCTTGAGCCTCATTGAACTGCCGCTAGGCATATGTAAATATTTGGGCAGCGCCAACTGTGCGTATACCGCAAGCCAAAGTAAATATTGACAGTTATTAAAGCCTCTTGCCACAAGCCAAGCTAAGCAGCTCAGCTGGATAAAGAGGTATCTGTGAGTCGGGGCAAGCCACTTACCAATGGTCGTTATCACAGTCACGGAGTACAGCAGCGCCTCACTAAATGTCCAGCTATGCGAGTCGGCTGCATCGTAGCCAAAATGTCCCAGCGCACTGGCTGAGCCACCGCCGCCGCCTCCAGCAGCCGCTCCAGCATTTGCAACTGCCACACCTGGACGCGTTGCAGCCACAATGGAGCCCTCGAAGCGACGCAGCTGCTCGTGCACCAGCATTGTCCAATTGCGCTCGTACAGCACGTTGAGTTTCTCTGCAAGCACAATTAGATGAACATAATTGGATAAGGTTAATCGTTCTGTGGCGCCAGAAAGAAGCATCCGAGGGTAATTATGCAATTTTGCTTAGAGTGCAGCGCAGGCATTAGGGTGTCCTTTGTCCAATGCGAGTCTAATGCAAGTGGTTTCCTCTGCTAGTCTGCCTTCCCCTTTTCCTCTTTCTCTGCCTTTCCGCTATTAATGCCACTCTTGCTGCGCCCCCTTTCGCATTTGATTTTGCTCGACAAATTGCAGAGGTAGTACTTAGTTGCCGCAGCTTGTTAACAACATGAGCAACAACAGCAACATTGCCAACAACAACAGCAACAGCAGCAACAACGACGGCAATCGTTGCTTGGCATTGCCAACGCCCACTTGACGCCATTTGGCCTCGTTGAGTTGTGTGTCTCAGCCTTAACCTCAGCCCCAGGGGCACAATTTTCTTCTACTTCTCTGCCTCCTTCCCCTCTTGTAGCTTGTTGTTCTAGTTGTTGTTGTTGCTGTATTGGTATCCTTGCAAGATGTAAATACCAAGGCAAATGTGTTGCTGCTGTTGCTGCCTTTGCCTCTGCTGCCTTTGCTGCGTGCTCAAGTCGTCCTCGTGCTCGTCTCGCACTCACTCTGCACTCATTTTAATAGCAAATGAATGCGAAAGTGCTCGTCGCTTTTGGTTTCGCAGTCGAAGCACTTTACTCAACTATTTGTGTAATTCGAAACTTGTCGAAAGTGTTTTATGTTCAGCTTATCGCATTCAAGTGCGTTCAAATTGTTTTGCGCATCAAATCAAATATTTATTGTAGAGAATCTCATTTTAAATACTTTCTGTTTCTTTTTATAACAAGAAAACAGTCTGAGGAGTTTTTAAAAATTATTAAAGAGTTGTTTAAGCATAGAATACATTTTATAAAAAACTTTACTTTGAGTTTGATTTCGAATTATTTATAGAAGAACTTTGGTTGCCTGCTGCCTTGTCTACCTTTGCCCACGTTTCTCTACCTTTATCTCCCTGTATGCATATGTAATTAAGCTCTAGTTAATCCTCTTCCTTTATCACTGCTAACATATGTCAGCCGCCATTTGAGCAGATCAGCATGAGAATTAAGTAATTAATTTCACATTCAGCGCATTAAGTCTGCCTCTCATTATAAATTAGAGATTATGAATGCGACGAGGTGAGTGTCACGAATTTGTCAAATGAATTAACTGGCTAATTGCGAACTGCTTTACGCTGTGCTTCTTCATTAAACGCATATTCTGCTATATTAATCATACGCCAGGTGCGCCACGTGCAGTTTAACAAAATAGAACAAAAACGGAGAGAAAATTAATTAGTTTATTTACGGTGTGAAATTTTCATTAAATCAACACTGGCTTAAACACACACAAACACACACAACCATGCGTGAAATTCAATGCGCTTGAATAGAAACTAAATAAGTGGGGAAGATACCCAGTAATTTAATATTAGTTCCCTTTCCCCTGCTCCTACACTCGTATACGTAATATTTTATAATATATGCCTGCTTTATTCTCTCTTTCTCCCTCTCCCGCACTCGTATGCGTAATATTCTATAATTGGTGCCCTCTTTTGTGTCTCCCATTCACTGTTTACAGGGTATAAACTGCAGCAAACATACTGCCACTGGCAGCAGATGGCAAAGGTGACAAAGTAATTAATACAAAATAAATCAGAACAGCTAACTAACTGCAGTACGTCGAGCGCATTAAATTGCGTATAATCTACGCGTAAATTTCTGAAATTACTTGCCACACACACCCTACTCCAGCTCCTCCACCTCCCCCTGCTCATTTCCTACTTCTCTGATAGTCAAATATTTGGCTATGCAAATATTTTGTTGTTATTCAATTTGTATATTGCAAATTACATTCCAACACGCTGTAGGTGTGTGTAGGAGATGTATGTGTGTGTATTTGAGGTGTGGTTTGCTGGTGTGAGTTAATTCCAATTATAATATGGATATTTGTTTAGCATTAATTGCCATTAAAAGACTTTTAAGAGAATTTGTTCGGCAAATCATGCGTAAAGTAAACAAAATCGGGTATAATGCATACTAGGCATAAATTAAGGGCGGAAAGGGGGGGGGGTGCATAATTGATGGGCAATGCAGATAAATACTGTAATTTATTTCTCCCTTGCAGACTCACCCGTTATAATCCACAGCTCGCGCAGACAATCCTCCCGGCTCTTGGCAATTGCTGCTGATTTACTCAGGTCCTGCGGCGCCTCGAGTAGTGGAAATATTAATGCACCCAGCACGGAGTATCCCGTGACCAGCAGCACCAGTCCCGGCGAGGAGAGCAACAGCTTGAGCAGCTGCCCAAAGCAGCGACTGGAGCCAGTGGATCTCACGTCAGTGACAACGCTGAGCTGCCGCTGCTGTCGCTCCTGCTGCTCCTGCTCGGCCAGCACGTGCTGCTGTTGCTGCTGCTGTTGCTGCTCGTCCAGCTCGTCGTGATCGTCATCGCTCTGATTGCACTTAATCGCCTTCTCAACGTCGCACATGATCGCAGACTGTTTGGCATTTGTTGCACTTGTTGCAGTTGCTGCACTTGCTGCACGACACTCACAAACATTTAGTCGATGCTCTTCTGCTGCTGCTGCTTCTTTTTCTTCTGTTGCTCGTTTGTTCTGCTTGCCATTCCACTTCCACTTCCGCTTGCGCCCAGCTTAACATTTGATGCAGCCATCCGCTCTCACTAATTACAACAAAGATTTCTCATCATTCTGCTGTCGCTTTGTTCGCATTCCCCTCTTCTTTCCTCTTCTTCACAGTCTGTGTGGCAGGGATTGCAAGTTGTTCGTATTATGTTTTAAGCTCTTGTTGACTTGCTTTCCTACACTGTCCTCATCACACTGTCGTCGTCATCGCATCTCGCATTGTTCTGCCGTGCTCGGCTTGCACTTTTAAAGTTGTTGTGCCAGTTTCTGCTCACCTCCTTCTCCCGTGCCCCTTTGCCTGCAATGGAAAACAAACGTTGCATTGTTATGCTTAGTTGTAGTTGCTGCTGTTGCTGCTGCACTTGTTGTTGTTGCAGTTGCAGCTGCAGTTACTGCCCAGTTTGCTTGTGTCTAAGTGCACTTGAGGGCAACTTGGCTGGCAGAGTGAAAACACACACTAAATTTGACACTCAACTTAATCTAATTAGCAACTCTTAAAGCCCACATTATTATGGGCCAGTTTCTGTTGCAGATTGAACTTAAATAGACCAGAAAAGGCATTCACCTTATGCGGCAAGTTGAGAAGTGTTTAAGCTTTAGTTTGATATTACTGTTGCTTGAATTGAGATTTAATAATTGTTTAATATATAGTTTACAGTTGCGTTTAATATTTTCATATTTCAATTTCTAAGTTTTCTTGGCTTCGATTAATTTCCCTTGTCTATCGGCTTGCCGCCACACTTTTGATAGATCATGGATCAAATTAACGATTAGTGTTGAGTAAGTTCCAAATATGGGATGTAAACAAAGTGAGACGGAAACTTTTAAATTTAACCAAACAGTTGCAATTAATGACTTAAATAATAAATAAATCAGTTGTAAACAAACAAAATAAGTGGAGTACATAACATTTAATTCTCCTGTTCATATTCATCAACATTTAAATTCCTCTCCCAGTTGTTTAAATTCCCCTTTGAGTGTATCAAGTGCCACTTTGTTCGATCAATTTCGCACGTAACTCGCATCTTCAGGCGTATTAAACACATGTTTCAATATTCCCTATTACTATCTTGCATGGCTCATTGAGCTGAGCTCGTTAAGATTAGCAGCCGTTTACAATAGGGTGGCCCATTATCGATTAACAATGACGCATTCGTGTAATACAAATCGAAAATGTTATACAAAACGATGAAGATGGAAGGGGAAAGACATTACAAATGAAATTGTGTCGGCGCTCACACATCAACGCACTTTAATCATTATAGAAGCTGACGCTGCGGCTTGTCTGATAATGCGCTTAGAGTGTTTCGTTGGAATCAATTAAAACCAGACATAAGTACGGAGCAAGAAGAAGCAGAAGGAGAGCAGAAGGGCAGCAAAAGGGGGAGATTCCCAATTAAATACTTTGATAGAAGCCACACACACAGACAAAGCAGCGATTAGTTGTACTCGAGGGAACTGCGCCCATGGGCTTGTTTACTTTATTGATGTGTGACGGCTTCATCATCGATGAAGGAAAAGCATTTCCCTCGGCTAACCCGACGTGATTTATACTATATATACATATATATATATATTGTAGTAGGCCCAGACTAGCCCAGCTGGCTTAAGCAATTTACTTAATTGGAAAATAAAATAAACTGCAAGTAGACTGGGCACTTGGCTTGGTGTTTAACAAAAGCCACTTGTTATTTGCTATTCCCCTTTGCATTGCTTGTTTCTTTCTTTCGTTTTCTTTATAGCCAAGCGCGCATAATTAAATTTGCGGCTAACGTGGCGTATGCGCTATGTAATAGTACAGAGCGGAACGGGGAACGGGGCAAAGCTAATGCAAAATTAATGTCAATCGCTTCGCTTCGACGTCATCAGCAAATGGCAATGCCCTCTTAATTGTGCTTGCCAGGGCGTGGCAGAAAGGCGCCAAGGAAGTCAAGCAGGCGGAGACTGGCTGCCTGACACGCACGACCCACGCTGCGAGCTGTTGTGACCCTTGAGGCGACAGCAGAAGCAGCAGCTGAAGCAGCAAAAGGCAAAAGCGTCTGCCGGAAGTTATCCCTTTTAGTCAGATTGAAATCAGCTTAGTGCGGGGCTTAATTGAAATGTTTGCATTTCACTTTAATTAAAGTGTTTTGCACAAGCCAAAAACCTTTCAGCACGCACCAAGAAGGGCCTTCTCTTCTTTATTTTTAAGTGAAAGGGGGGCAGGGGGAAGGAAAGAGTCAGAGGCAGCTTCTGTTCAGCGCTAATTTCAATAGCATTTTTCTTTCATTTCATTGCACGCTGCTTTTCGCACGTCATTTTATGAAGTTGCCTGGCAAAAGTTTTCAATAGTTAAACGAAACAACTTTGTTTGCCAGGCTCTCGCAGCTCTCCACTCTGACTGCTCCGTCTACTCCCCCTCCTCCTTTCCTTTTCCTGCCCCGCCTTGTCTCTTTCATTTCCATTCATTTCCTTTGAACGTCGTCTGGCGTCGTCTGCCTTATTATGCTGCATTTATTATATTTATTATTATTATTTATAAATGCAATGACAACAAACGCAGTTTAATTGCAATTTTTAAACTCATCAAATGCAGCAGAGCAGCTACAGGACACGCTGTAAACGACGTCCAACGACGCCTCGCTAATGGGTGCTCCCATTTCTTCTCCTTTTAAATCCAATTTTTGCTTCATAATTTTATAACGCGCCAAGCCACCAACACCCGCCTGCAGTCTTCGCGCAGCTTTTGCTCTCATTCTTTCTTTTCTGCACTGTCTCTTCTTCTCTCTTTTCTTTCCGCTGGCTTGCCCTGCAGTCGTTGTCATCGTTGTCGCCTATTTCCAATTTAATTGCATCGCTGACATTTAGCACCACCATACAAAACAGACAAAACAAACTGTGCAAGAGGCGGCAGACAAGAGAGGGAGATAGAAAGAGACAGAGACAGGGAGAGAGAAGGCGACGAGGCTTAAATAGGATTTTTGGATTGGTGTCTGTGGCTGTCGCACGCGGCTCTATACAAGGTTAGGCTAAGCACTCGTGGCACTGTTAGTGACTTTTCTAATTGAACCTGCCTTGTGTGTCCCGCTCGATTTCCTGGCCATTTACAACACTGTACTGCAAATAAACTACGCTATGCAGTTGGAGTTAGTTGCCTGCCTGGCATCAAGTGCCAAATGCCAAACTGCAGGCCAAATAACATTCAAGTGAAAGGATTAAACCAAGCTTAGCTGTCACTCGATGCGGTCTCGCGAATGCTGTGCGGTAATTGCATTAACACACAATACAAAAGAGATGGACAGATAGAGAGAGGGAGAGTAGAACAGAGAGAAAGAAGGACAGGGAAAACACAGAGAAAGTTTAATTCTTGTGGAACAATTGAAAGTTCAATTACTTGTCAAAGTGTTGCATACTTTCGCGCTGACGCCCAATGAATTGCGAAATGCAGTGTAGCATACTATCGAGAGCACGCGGAAAATGTGTGCAAAAGTTGCCAAGGTAATAACTGGATTTTATTTGTTGGCCTTCCCCTCTTCTCACTCCCCTCCACCTAAATAAACGCCATAATTCTGTGCAGTCAAGTGGCTATAATGAAAATTAAATGCGACAAGCTGTAGAACGATGCCAGGGCAGGAAAGCACTGAAGCGTGGCACAGAACTTTCAGCCCGGCTAATGCATGCAGAGGTGTGAAGAAGCACACAATAACAACAGCAACAACAACAAAACAGATACATATAGCAAGAGAAACAGGCACTCAACAATAGCTAATAATAACTATGCAATTGAGCGCAGCGGAAGGAAAACACTTGAGAGTGCCACAGCGCAACGCCCCAATCCGCTACCTCCCACCGTCCACCGGGCACATAAATTATAATAAAAAGCAGCCCGGATAGTGTGCTGGCAACATTAGAGGCAAAGGCGAAAGGATAACACCGGATAATGACCATGTTAATGCAATACAAAAGTGCACTGAAAGGAAATGAGCGAGATAAGTAACGAGGCCCAAGTTGCAGCAGTTGTCCAGTTGCCGCCGCCCAAAAATTCTGCAACTGGCTCCCTAAAAAAAGAAGAAATTTGCAGGAAAACAAACGATCTTCTGGCCAAGCCAGGCCAGGCTCATTAAAAACGCCCAACTTGCTCGTGCCTGCAACAGTCTTAATTATGTTCTAAAGACTTTGGGAACAAGGCTGAAAAGAAAGGCGCATGAGGAACAAGGAACAAGGACTATGCAGAGGTATAAATACCCTTTAGAGAACGGTTTTTTCAGTTAAAAATAAGGAAGAGTATATCTTGGAAGAGTTCTTCATTGTGAATAGATGAGCGTGCATAGCTTTCGCTTTCTTCTATGTACTATGCACAGATGACAAGGTATTTGTAGAGAAATGTTTTCTATTGAATATAAAGCAACAGAGAATATAAACATTTAGGAAAGGTTTCTCAGTTGAATATAAAGAAGACTTTATCTAGAAACAGTTGCTTTATAGATAGATAACACGCCGTGCATACCTCTCTTCTCTTCCATACCCTGTAAAAAACTAGAGACAACACAATCAGCGCAAAACTTGCAACGCACTTGGCGCACTTTTACCGACGCTGATTAGTTTTTCGAGTGCCTCAAGTGCGAGTCAAGCAGTCAAGCGGGCAGTCAAGCATTTAGTCAGTCACTCCGTCCATCGGTCCGTCAGTCTGTCTGTCAGTAGCCGTTGGTCGAGCGTGTAAACTTTGCCAAACAGCCCGTGGGCAACAACAGCAACAAGAGTCGACAACAAAACGCCATTTTGTGTGCAACAAAAACTCATTAAAAAGCAACGCAAATGCAGCTGCCACGTAAATATGAAGCACAACTAAAGCAGCAGAGAAAGAGAGTGAGGAAGAAGAAGAGAGAAGCAAAAGCAAAACCCAACTAATTGTAAAATGCACAATAATTAGACGCAAAACTTAAAAGACGCTTACGCAGGCATCCTTTGTGCCACATCAAGTGGCAACACAACAAGCCAAAAAGCCAAAGCTAAAGTCCAAGTCAAATTAGCCAAGGTCTGCGTTGAGCTAAGCATATTTTATATTTGATGAGAAATTGAGCAATAATATTGCCTTAAATTATTTAAATTCTCATCTAAAATTAAACAAAAATTGAACAGAATTTCACAAATGAAATAAATTCTATTCCTTACATATCTTAAATGGTTCTCACTCTGTGTTGGCAATCTTTCATCTATCAATTTGCTTTCAATTGCATATTCCATTGAATTTAACTTCAATTCACTAAAACCTACATATGTACAGTGGGGAGCAAAAGTGATTCCACGATCAACGTTTTCATGTTTGAGCTCACATAAATATTAAACGAATAATGTAAATGACAAAAACTTTTTTTTTATTGAAAACCTTGTTTATTATCTACAATTAGGCGTATAGAGCAAAATTGAAAAAGAAGAAATGGAATTTTAATAATTCAAAAACAAACACAAGCGGCATGTACTCAGTTTTGCACCATTTAAGAAAAAATACAAAAGAAATTCATTATTAATATTTCGTCCAGAGACTCTTATTTTTTATGACTTTTTCATACGTTTTGGCATACTTTCAACTAATTTTTCGAATATTGCTTTCGGGATATTATTCCATTCTTGTTCAACACGCCCCCAAAGATCGTGCAAGTTGGATGGGGCTTACTGATACTGTCTGAGCCGTCGCTTGACGATTGACCATATTTTTTCAATCGGATTGAGGTCTGGACTTTGCGCTGGCCACTCCATCATCTTAAAATTTTGGTTTCCCAGACATTCTTTAACAATTTTCGCAGTGTGCTTGGGATCCCCATCTTGCTGAAAAGTGATTTCATGCTCTGGATAGGCACACTGGTCAAGAAAATTGTGAAGATGGGCTTGCAAAATACTCAAATAGTGTTCCTTTCGCATAATCCCGTCAATTTTGTGCAACGGTCCAACGTGCGAATACGTGAAACACCCCCATGCCATTATGTTGCCGCCTCCATGTTTCACGGTTTGCTTCACATGATGCCTTTGAAGCGTGTCACCAGGTCTCCGTCAACAGTATTGCTCTCCATCCGATTGAAAACGATTAAACTTAGATTCGTCCGACTAAATAACACGTTTCCAGTCTTCTATTGTCCAGTTCTTGTGTTCCTTTGCGAATTTTAGCCGAACCTTATCATTTTTCTCGGATAAAGCTGGTTTGTTTTTTTTCACTGCTGCGACGTAGCCAATCCTACGAAGCGCTCTTCTAGCTGTCCATCGACTCACGCCTTTATTTATTTCTGTAGATACTTCTTTTGGCGTTAAAAGTCTATTTTTTCTCATTTTAGACAACATAAATCGAGCGTCAGAGTCGGTTAGAAGGCGACGGCGACCATTCAACTTCTTTTCAGCACAAATATTTTGTCTTTTCTGCACCTTGACAACCACTGATTGACTAATTTGCAGCTTCTCAGTAATAGTGCGTGTCGAACACCCACTTTTATTCAGGGAGATAATACTATTTTCTTTATCAGAAGACAGCTTCAGTGAATAGTTAGAGACTAAGTTACAAATTCAACAAATCAACTATAAACTTGTGGAACAGAGTGATTTTCTGCATTCTGACAACGAATAATAAATGCAAAAATCACTTAACGGTAAATCTGCAGGTCTATTGCTGATAAGAAATAAAGAAAAGCATAAGTATGACCGAATAACGAATGGTGCAAAACTGAGTACATGCCGCTTGTTTTTGTTTTTGAATTATTAAAATTCCATTTCTTCTTTTTCAATTTTGCTCTATACGCCTAATTGTAGATAATAAACAAGGTTTTCAATAAAAAAAAAGTTTTTGTCATTTACATTATTCGTTTAATATTTATGTGAGCTCAAACATGAAAACGTTGATCGTGGAATCACTTTTGCTCCCCACTTTATGTATTATATATTAATTTATTTTTGGCAAATAAAACCAGTTGCAACATTCTATACTCTTACAACATGCAAGAGATGAAGGAATAAGGGATTTAAATTTCTGTTTTATATTAAATTTCACGCACAGTAATTTATATTTTTATAAAATAATTTCTTTAAACGTACAAAAACTGACAATGCAATTGAAAATTGAATAACCAAAGCTGCTCTGCTTTTTGTTTATATTTGATTTAAATTTACATTTAACTTTTTATCATAGTTTTTTGCCAGCACAACTGTCAGTTCAAAGTTGACAGGCAACATCTGTTCTGGAGCGAGCAGAACGACATGGAATACCCTTACTGACTAACTGACAGCCTTTGCTTAGCCAGTTACAGTTTGTTCTCTCTGTTTTTTTCTGCACTGCCTTTGGCATATTTTGTTGAACACTTTCCGTTTGGGGCCAATTGAATTGTCCGAGCGCACATGGCTGACGGCAGTTTGCAGTTGGCAGTTCAACTTAAACTTGTTAACTTTCGTAATTAAATTGTTAAACATCAGTTGGAGTTTAATTGACTGCCGAGGGAGAGCGAGAAGGGGATACTGAAGGACTGACTGGCAGACTGGCAGGTAGTAGGGCAGACAAGGAACGTGTCCGAGCAGGGCGCAAACGAGGACATTCTGTTAGCCAGCTCAGCAGAAATTCTTAAGTGCCAATTTAGTGGCAATTTGCTTTTGTCTTAACACTTTGCTAACACACACACACAGACACACAAATATAATGTTAATTAAGCCAGCGCACATTTTATACATACAAACAAGTCTGTCTGCCAGACTGGCCTAATTGCCATCTAGCCAGAAAAAAGCTAACCTACCTTGGCCAAGTTATAAAAGAGACAACAAAAATTTAATCAAATAAAATCGAATTGTTTGGTCCAATCGAACGGCAGCAGGGGGTTAAAGCGCATAAAATGCACAAGCAGCAGGTAGAACATTTGCATAAATGACACGCCAACCATTGTGTGTGTGTGTGTGTGTGTGTGCGGGTGTGGAGGTGTGTGTCTGCGTGTGAGAGTGTGTGTTCATCTCTGATAATGCCATTTTAAATGCACTTTATGCGCGCTTTGTCTCAGTCCCAAAATATGCAGATTTCTCACGGCTAATCCTCTGATATATAAACTGCGGCATTTCGCATTGCTATGCACACACTCTCTCACACACACACGTCCGGCATTCCACTAAGTATTATTTGCTATGATCTGCCGGCTTAAAGTCACGTAACGTATACGTTGCTCGCAAATTGAACGGACGCGGTTAGGGCAAATGTCATAAATATAGCATAATTGTTAGCTAGTAATTACACTAGTCAGCATGGTTAACGTACATTTAATAAGAAGTTAAATAATTGATTGTTATTATGTTAAGTCATCTGTTATTAAGTAAGACCTTCCTAGAGACACTATCGTAAGTAGTTAGCGATAACTCAATCGATAGCACTATCGATAGAAGAGTGTTGCATAACGCTGAAGCAGCGTGACAGCGTCACTATCGTTTGAGAGAGCAAGCGAACAGATTAAACATTAAATACAAGATAAATATTTATGTAATATAATAAATAAATAATAAATGAATATATAATAAATAAATAATAAATGAATAAATAATAAATAAATTAATACATAATTTGTACCAATATTTCAAAGTTTTCCACATTTCTTTCTCACTCTCTCTGCAACTTGCCTGCTTTGCTTTCTACTGTTGACTAGTGTAACACTGCCTGAAATTGTTGTTGTTTCCTTGCCTCGCTAATTGTTTGTCGCTAGGATGCCAAGGCGAAATTAATTGGTCACGTTGCCTCAAGACGTGTCGCGACGCCACGCCCTGCCGTGCCTTGCCTGCCTGGTGGGCATCGATGGTCGCGTTTGGTTTGTTATTGATGATATTTACGTTTGGTTTTAATTTGATGCACGAGTACCCCTGATAGCTGTGGCTAATGATTGAGTGTTAATGGAGCAAACGTGGCCAGTAACAAGGAATCAAAGCAGAGAAAACGTGGCTGATAAATTCAGCATGTGTAATAACATGGGAAATCAAGTGACCTCAATGGAGGTGGAAAGCAGGCAAAGGTGAAGCTATGCCAGCACTAGGGTATGCTGTATGAGGTGCAGGGTGTTTGGTATAGGGTGCAGGGTATGCAGGGTGTCCAGTCAGTGCAAACAAAACGCGTGTCAATGCGTTGCCTGTCGTTGAAGCTAAAGCAAAAACGGCAGCACCAGCAGCAGCAGCAGCAACTACAACGAGAACTGTTTGCAGAACGGGCTATGGCTTGGGCCACAGATGCAAACATTGAGATATGCAACGAAAAGCACACACACACACACATGCATATTGGCAAGTGTGTCATGGACATTGCACAGTTGTATGTGTATGTGTGTGTGTGTGTGTGTGTGAACAGCACAGATACACGTGTTCCCACTGTGTTGCCAGTTGATGCTGTTGCTATAAAAAGGCGCATACTAAACTGGCGATTCGAAGGACAAACAAACACACTAAGTACACACGCCCACATACAGTCACACACTCCCACACACACACACACTTGGCTGCGCTGTAATTGTGCTTGAAAACTCTCTCGCACACGCATTTATGCAAGATTGCAATTATGATATAAAATACTTGCAAAGCTTGATCAGAGAAAAAAAAGTCAGCAAAACAAATGTAAATTACACAAAAGGGAGAGTAAGAGAAAGAGACAGAGAAGGAGGCAGACTGACTGTGTGCCATATGTGCCGTTACATTGTATGACACACTGGCCACATTAAAGTCGAGCGAGCTTGCTTGAATATTTATGTTAATGTGCCAAGAGCTAAGCACGAAGGTCGTAAACGATTGCGGCCAGTGAAAGACAACTTGGAGTGACTGTAGAAGCAGTCAAATAAGATGAAGAATAAGAAGAGCAAGAGGAAGAAGAAGCAGAAAAGAAGTTATAGCTATCTGCATATAAGAAGTATTCATTCGCATTATGCCAAGTTGCATAAGCTTTAAGCGCGTCTGCAATAACTGAAATTCTCTAATGATTTATGGCTAACACACTGCAAATGCCAATTAACGAATTGAGCGCTGTTTGACCGCCCGCAGGGCATATTGCGGAGGGGGAGGGGTAGAGGCAGCAAGAGTGCTGTTCGTGGTGCGGCGCATGCAAAACTGTCACAGCGTTAATTGAGTTTGACACTAATGAGCGTGCAATCGTTGCATAATTGATTTATAAATGTCCCAGCCAGGCTGCATGTTCCTTCCCAAACCACTCTTTAACTACCTCTCCCTCTCTCTCTCTCTCTCTCGCTGTTCATCTCTATCTCTTTCATTTCCCCCCTCTCTCTCCCTTCTGCTGTCCTGCCCAATTGAGTTGTGCACTTCAGTTTATGACGCTGTCGCAAATTCCCTCTAATTGGGTCAGGCAAACAATGTTGGCCAGCAGAGTTGGCGCCAAGTTTAAATACACCAAACCATTTACAGTTGCCAGCAAAGAATATAAATACACACAAATACACACCAATACATAGAAATAAAAGCCACAAGAACAGTGAGAGAAGAGAGTGGGGAACAAGGGAAGGAAGGCTTGGCTAATGAACATGCCTAAACATAAGCCCATAAAAATCTCTTGAAATATCTCTGGGTATGTAAGCGCGGCATACAACATGATTATGATAATGATCATTGTTTGTAGGCGGCTTGCCACAAGCGCTAATTCCACACAAATTGTAATTAATTTGAATTAATTATGTTCTACTTGCCACATGCCAAAAGCAAGCAGGCAAAATGGCAAACAAACCCAGCATCGCATACAAGTGGGCGTGGTAACTGAGACATATTTTTTGTTTTAAGCACACTAAAGCATAGCCAAGCATACACACACACAGGCACAGACAGAGTGTATGTGCCACACACACGTAGACGCATTGCTCACCGCAAATCTACCGCAAAACGGAAGGATAAAACGATGCGAAGCGCTTGGCTCGACTCTGCGAGCATTTGGCAAAGTTTCCATTGTTTTCATACTCTCTATATCTTCAACTCTCTTAATCTCTCCCTCTCCCTCTTTCTCTGTTGTACTCTGTTTATATCTTTCTCTCCCTTTCTGTGCTGTTGCTGTTGCCTACATCTCAGCGCCATAAGAAATAAAGTGTAGAAAAAACCTAGAAAAAGCCAACTCGACGCTCTTTAATATAAGTTAAAATTTACGTTTTGTGATCGATAGAGAAGAACTTACCGATGATTTAAACGATATCGATAAATTAAACCGATTAATGTGAGTATTTAAATAAATCTGATTGGCAAATTGCAAGGGTTGCCAGATCTCCATACTAAAACAAAGCACATGCTGAGTATATTCATAATATGTTCAAAAGTATATTCAAGGTAATTTCTTAGTGCATTCAAAGTATATTCATTGAATAAATATTTATAGTATTCTCAGTTCATTCCATATTATATGTTATAGATAGTAGATTCATACTATATCCACTGTATATTCAGATTTCTATTTAAATTTCAAAAATATAATTTAACAACTTGAAACTCAGTTCACAATTCTTTCTTTGCCAGCATGCTTCAACTTATAGTGAAACAGGTAAATAAAATATTTGCCCTTTCGATCACAGTGGAATCAAAAACATATAAAATTGGCAATTATTTGAAAATATTCATTTTGGCTCTGTATGATCAAATTACGCTCTCGGCTTGCATTACATTTAAACTGAAGCAAAACTCATCCATAAAATATGCATATACTGGTAATAACCCCAGCTGGCAAGACTGTTAAGGTCGATGTCAACGATGAGGCTGAAACAAACAACGGGCAGAAAGAAAAGGATGAAATAGAAACACACAACGTACCGATCCCGACTCAGACTCAAGAAGAACAGAATCGGGTCGAAGAGCAGGAGACACAGCAAGTGAGCCAGCTTTGATCGCACAAGTTTGAATTATGTTATGCTGTCGCTGTTTACAAGACTATCTCCATATTGCCTGTATTTCCATTGGCCTCATCGAAATGGCATTGTGCATGCTGCGCTTCGGCATACTCTCGACCCGCATCGAGTGCTATTGTCAGCCAGTACTTTATCAAAATCTTTGCACGCCAATAATGCGCCTTAGTCGGGAAATCATATTTCTCTCTGAAATCGCCAGCTCTGTAGCTCTCATAGTGGGCACAGATAAGGTGAGTAGAAGTCTCCATTACATTACGATAAGTTTCTATCTGTTGTCTGCAATTCTACAGAGAAATCCCCGCTATTTGCTGTTCTTCATTGGCTTCTGTCTAACTATTCGACTGGTATACGTGCCCACTCTTATCAGACTGTTTCAACTGCAAGCTTTTGTTGTATTATTCATATTAGTCGTGGCATTGGGTAAGTGAACATTAAGGATATAAACTCTTACCCTCTGAAATGATTCTCCTCTCTGCTCATCTCTTTTCTTTCTTACTACACAGTTCCAGCGTTCTTCTTTTGCCTGATTGTCGCCTCTCACAGACGTTTTTTACTTGAGACCGTTGTGGGTGAAGCATCAACCGTTTAAAATTCCACAGCGTCAGTTAAAGATACAAGTTTAATTCTATATAGTATTCAATTTAAATCATTCCGTAATAAAAACTTTTTAGCTCCAAGACTAAAGAGAGGAGTAAGAGAGGAGAGGAAGGGAAGGGAAAGATAAGTCGCACGTTTGCCATAATCTCTTCATGCCTTGGGTATTTAAGCACACACGTGCTCAAGCCGCCTTAGGGCCAAAGTGTGCGAAGCAAGCTAAACTAGTTGAAATGTTGACAGCAAAATTTAACGCTTAAAATGCCAAACACAAATATTTTGGCATTCAAACGAAGTGAGAGAGGGAGATGAAGAGGAGTAGAGGGAAACGCAAGAAGGATACAGAGAAAGGGCACCCAAACACACAGAAATGTTTTGCCAACAATCAACAAACACACGCACACCCCTTCAAAACATGTGCGCCTGTTGTTTTGGCTGCTTTTCTTTTTAGCGTGAAGCAAATTTTCCATGAAAATTGCATGAATTGCAGATTTTTATACGCACGAAGTGCGCTCTGCTGCGCTTAGCGTGCGATTCGACTCAGAGTCAAGTTGAGTTGTGCTTTTGGTGCGAGTTGTTGTTGTTCTCTTGTTGTTGTTGCGTGTGCTGTAGTCATTTTTATGGCAGCCAAACAACAGCTAGAAATATGTACTGCAAAGTAATGGAATTTGGCTTTAACAAGCATCAAACTTTGGCTTAATAAACTGCGTTCACTGTATGTCTGCGTGTGTGTGTGTGTGCAACATGGCGTATGCGTGATGTGCAACGACTGCTGCAATAGAATGTGCAAAACCGCAGCAACAGCTCAATTAGTTGCCTGTGCACGGGGCGTATGATGTATGTGTTTTATATTCAAATGCCGCAGCCAAAAAGTATGCAACAAAACAAACTGACACTTGTGGTAAATGCCTTGCATACCACATGCCACCACCTCAACTTGCCTCAGAGCCTCCTCCTTCTCCTCCTCATCCTCCTCCTTATCCTTCTCCCCCTCCTCCTCCTCTCTCCACTTTCTCTTGGTGCGGCTGGCCACAAGTAAATGAAATTGCAATTGCATATGTAATGCAAAGTTCTCAGCTCTCTCTCGGCTCAGGTAAAAGTAATTGCAAATGCCAACAAGTAAATCTCACTCTCTCCCTTTCCTTCACTCTCTCCTTCACTCTCTCTCTTCTTCTATCGCTGTCTTGAGTTGGCAAAGATTTCATTTATTTTGATAACAAAAACAGAATTCAATTAACATGAGAGCTGATTGCAAGCAGCAGTTATACATAGCCGGAGTTATACTACAGACATAAAGTATGTCTCTTTCTTGCTGTGCTATCTCTCTTCCCCTTCTCTCTCCTCCCTCCCTCTCTCTACAAACAGCCCCCCAAGGACTCATTAATTATGCACCGGCGCCATAAAGAAAACTAACCAAAATCAGCGAAGCTCTAAATTTGAATCATCAATTCTTAACGAGCTTCAAGTGCATAAATCAAGCTAAATCAGGCTGCCACCCGGGCGTATACGCAATCTGCCAGCGAGTGACCAAACAACCTTTTGCCGTTTGCCGTTTGCCGTTTGCCTTTAGCCGCCATCTGTTTGCCTTGTCTTTTGTTTTTCAATGTCTAACAGGTAAATGCTATAAAATTTAATGTCCTGCCAGGAAAAAACACAAACACAAAGCAACAAACAATTGCGTGACGAAGGACAAGGATAACAAGAACAACAACGACAACGACTTTTGCGGTAGCTTTTGCCACTTTTCGCCTGGCTCAGGCTCAGATCCTGTCGCCTGGCATTCGCTGGCAGTTAAACAGTTGTCATTGCGATTTGTTTGGCCAAGATTTATGTGCTGCTGCTGCTTGATAAATGACTGAGAGAATGCTCAGTGAACGCTTTCGTTGGTCATAAATTTGCAGTTGGCTGAATGCCCAAATTAGAATAGAGTTAATTGTTGATACTTGGCCATAGTTCAGCCTCAAAATGTGGACAACAATTGCGGACGGCAGACGTAATTAGGCAGTTAACTAACTTAATTAGACAGGCAAGGTAAAAAGAGAGGGAGAGAGAAAGAAATTATAATGATTTTGTAATTATACTTTAACAGTTTAACAACTTCCCTAGTAAATTGCATTAATTAACAATTATTTGGGCACTTTTTTATAATACTTCTGCATTAGTAAGGGAATTCAACGAGGCATAAAATTAAATTAAAACTAAGTATAAAGACGAAAAGCCTCTAGTTATTTAAACAGATTTTATTTTGTGTTTTCAATTGTGTATAAAAACAAAAGATTTATTCATGTGCCTTGCTAATTAACTTATCAATTTACCGCGCTGTATATGCCTAGGAAAAAACTGTGATAAAATAATTAAATATGCTGCACGATACCCTATAGATATTTATGTGGTAAGTGCAGAACGTATTAAAATATTTCCCTTTAGTAAAGTAAAATAATAAAAATTTATATTATATAATGGATCAATTTCTTAATTTATTTTAAAAATAATAAGAGTAAAATAATTGAAAAAAAAGAATTTAGCTTGCAATATTTAAATGCATAAAAATGACAAGCAAAAATACAAAATATTTCTTTTATTTTGAGCTCAAAATAATTATAAAAATTAAATTGAAAAATTGTTTTAAAGATTATTATTTATACTTTATGTAATTCCTAACAATTTCGCGCACATAATTTATTCAAATCATATACGTATAAAAAGAAGAGGCATTCCTGCACAGTACAAAGTTGGACTCTTTATACCCCACATACCCTGTAATTGCTTACCACACACATGTGGTATAAGCCAGAAACAGAGATTAACCTTTTCATTGGCAACAACAAGCGTATTATTAAAAATTAATTGCACATTAAATGAGATAAAACAATTTGCTGAAGATGACAAAACATGAAGCAGAAACATTTGTATTTATTCTATCAGTGCAATTAATTAACAACAACAAGCGGACAGGAGGGAGAGATAAGTGGGGGCGGAAAAAAATAAGAAATAATTGCCATTTGCAATAATTTATTTATGCGGGCGCGATAAATGCGATTGTGTTGCTCTTAAAGCATCGTTGACATTTGCTTTAATTGAATTGTTTTAATCAATGCGTATACGCTCCGTTGGCCACATGAAATGTTTCATTTTATTGCGGTCCATTCTACGCTAATGCCCCGAAAAAAAACAAACAAATTGTGATAACAACCAGAGTTTTTGCTAGTCTGCTAGACCGCAGCCGGCAGTGAGTACTCATATTCACTCGTACTCATATTCGTAGGTGTTGCCAATTTGCATCCAATTAAAATTGCTTACCACACACACATACAGACTCACACACACACTCTCGCACATGAGTACTTTTACTTTTGCTCACTGTGGTTACTGTGTGTGTGCCTGTGTGTGTGTGTGGTGTGTGTGTATTACCACATTTCGCAATGACGCAGTTGCAGTTGTACAGTTGGATGAATTTTCTACACTTTATTGAAATGATAAGAAACTTATCATTGCAATCATCATGACAATTAACATTACAACTCATCTGGCGCACAACTTGACCTTGTCAACCTTATCTTTACGCTTCGACGCTTGTAAAACCAGTTTCTCTCCCCCCCCCACAGTGACAATATTAATCAACTATTTTTAATGTGTCTGCGAAGTTGCGGGAATTCCTGTTTGGGGCCAAAAAATAAAAACAAAATTGAGTATCAAAAATGTTAATCAGATGACTAAGAAGAGAACAAAGAGCACAAAGTTCCCAGAAATGAATATAACATAAGTTAGTGAGCCAAATTGAATATTAAGCAGACAAGGAAATTTTCAGCTACAGCTTGCTACAGGTTTCGGGTTTTTCCTTTGGTTTCTGTAAACATTTATAAAGACACTTTAAACTATGTAATATATATTCTACGTAGTAGATGTGCAATACTTTGTTAAGAATGAGTAAGAGTTTATGGGAATTCTATTTGGTCAGTTGGGATACTGTATCTAAGGCAAGGCATTTGCATAGACAGATTACCAAGTTATAGCAGACAAACAGAAATAATGATAATGAATATATATTATGCCTATACTTAAAATTATACTACCTATTTAACACCTATGTAGAGAATGAAAGTCTACCTTATGAATGCGGACTGTTCTATACCCTTGCAGGTTTTTATATCCTCCGGTCATTCCTATACTGTATATATATATTGGTGCAGAATACTATGTCTCATTTTGATTGACACTGAAAAAAAAAAATTAAATCCTTTATTTCGGCCGTTTGTTCCTATGGCAGCTATATGTTATAGTGATCCGATTTTGTGATTTTATGTATATCAGAAAAGTCCATTGTAGTAAATTTGGTTAAAATATCTTGACAAATAACGAAAATCCGCCGATAGTTTGTATGGCAGCCATACGATATATCGGTCCGATGTGGCTCGTTCCGAGTTATTTATAGCGTTAGCGATGACGGTTACGGATAGACGAACGAACAGACAGACAGGCAGATAGACAGTCAGACAGACAGACTGATAGATAGATAGATGGACAGCTAGACAGATAGACAGACAGACAGACAGACAAACAGACATACAAAGAGACGGACGGACTGACAGACAGGCTAGATCGACTCCCCGAGTGATCAACGCTCCCTGATTCAGAATATTTGTATATACTTTATACGGTCGAAGATATTTTCTAAGGTGCCAAAACTAATATACTCGCTGGCCAAAACCAATATACTCTCTGCAAGTGTATAAAATATATAATAAAATATACCCTCAGTATTAATTTCCAACTTATACATGATTAAATATAACTATCAATTATAATAAAACATGAATCAAATAACCTAGAAACTCATGATTCTAACCTGTTATACTTAATAACAATAACACTGAAATAATAACAAAAATATGTAAGTTGTAATCTTCCCCTCCCCCTCCCCTGCCCGTGCCACTGCCCCCACCCACCGTGCGAAGGTTATGCGAATTAACATTGATCCAAACACGTCCTCAAGCACATTACCCAACAGCAACAACAAGCAATACCAAGTTGGACAGGTCTATGGCAAAGTATGCGACCCAATACAGGTATTTATGCGAGTCTCACTTACCTTAGGTCAAGCCGCGAGCAACACCTTTTACCGTTACGGGCCGATCGCAGCAACGTCGAGTGAAGCAGCGCGGAACTCAGTTCAGTTGACGTTTGGCAATCGTCGCGTACAGTTCGGAAGCAACTCGAAAGGTTTAGTTGGTGTTTCTTTAAAGTATTTCGTATCTCCAGCTGCAAAGAGAGAATAAGAAGCAAATGGCAAAGTTATCATCGTCATCATCATCATCTATATTTCATTCGTAAATGGAAAGGCGGAACAAAATGATGATAGATTGCCAGGCATTACCAAAATTGACGTGACACAGCAAGACAACAGAAACCTAAAGCCAAAAAAATAAGCCGAACACATATAAATTTACATAACAAATAATTTACAAGTGAGTGGGAAACAGAAAATAGAAAACAGAATAGTAAAGAGTTGTTGTTTTTTTTGCTATGTTGCTAAAGTAAAACACAAACAAATAAAAGAAATCATAATTATGGAGTCGCGTGCAAAAGTTAATTATGCATAAACAAATGCCAACTTCAAGCTGAAATCTGTTAGCGGGTTTCGGGCTCTGCGTTTATGGACAGCTGTGGCAACAAAGCTTATCTCTCCCCATGATGAGAACATACTTGGCTGCATAATAAAAACATAATTAAAAATTTCTTTTAATAGGTCAAGTTCCCTTAACTGCTCCCCCAGACAGGCGAGAGATGAGAGATAAGTGACGGCACTCTGTGTCGTATAACAATAATTGAAAGAGTTGTTGTTGTTCTTCTTGTTGTTGTCCTTGTTTGAGGTTAGACAGTTTATGTTTATCTCTTATCTAGCTTGGGGATTTATCTGCCATCTAAAATACATATTTATTGCAGTGCAGATTCTAAAATGTTTTCGTCTGTTTAATATTAACATTGTCACACGCTTGCCACGACAATTGTTTAAACATTTGTCATAGTTGTTGCTTTTTTTTCTTGTTTGCAATAATAATAAAAAGCGCAGTTGTTATAAACATTTCATTCCTATCATATATAGAGTATTTTATGACTGTGCGCAGTGCAATGCAAACGTGCTGAAAGTTATCAATTTTAGACTCGCCTCTTTCCGCGTTCCAAGTTCCTTGTTTTGGAGTTGCAACTGCACTACCCCCTCTCCACACCCCCTACCCTCTCTGTCTCACTTCTCTGACATTACGCGACGAGGGCAACGGCTTGGCAGTGTGCACCTTCACTTTCCATTGATTGCGAGAACAATCGCAGAACTACGACGCAGCTGCAACGTCGCGTCGCCTCGCGCCGCGTCGCGCTTGGCGCATGCGCAAATGCAATGTTGTAGCATAAACAACAACAACAACAACAGCAGCGCTGTTACAACAATACAATGTCACAATAGTAAACAACTGCAACAGTTGCTGCTGAACTCAACGAAGTGTGCTTGCTCTTTCCAAATTATTTTTAATTATTTTACTTGATTTTAAAAGTCTTTTAACAATTGCAATTGCAATTTTTATTGCGTATATAAAATATTTTAATTGATTATAAATTATGATAGAAGTTTTGAATTAAACTGTAACTACCTTAAAATTATTTTAAATGTGTGAAAAGTTGTAAAAGAGTTTCTAAATTAATTACAAATTTTTGTTATCATTGCAATTAATTTCTAGTTAAATTTATGAAAATATGTAGGTTAGTAAGTTAATGTAGGTGCCTTTTTCAAATAATTTTAAATTATTTACAAATTATTTAAATAATGGCAATTGATTTCTAGTCTAAACACGCAGTTTTCACGATGAGTACAAACGAATTTAAACAATTCAGAGCGTTCCAGACAGTTTGTTATTATGTATTATTATACACTATTGATAATATTTTAACAAGTTAAGTTGGAAAAGTGAATTTATTCTCAAACAATATATTTACAAACCATTCAAGAGAGAGAGACACTCAATTAAAAAAGTGTTTGAATTCACTTAATATTTTACTTCCCTTTTAAACGCATTCATTTTTAACATTTGTGAAAGGTTTAAATACAAATGTTGTATTAATATTTTAGTTCGAAACTTAAGTTTTAATATATAATTAATATTTTGAATATTTTATACAATTTCATAACTAGTCAAGCAATCTCTTTATACCGGATATCGCTCCGCTGCACGCACTTGACATGAGCAACAGCTTCGTATGTTATAATGGTCTCGCAGCTTCTCGATTACAATTCGTTTCGATATTCACATAATACTCTAACTTGGGCAAAGGGAAAAGTAAACAAAAAAGTAAACAAAATCGAAACGCAAAAAGCGAGAAAAATGCAAATGCCGCGTCGCTAGAGACGTCGAGGCAAAATGTCGAGAAACTTGTTTCGCTGCCACAAAAGGTGAGCCCTAAAGCTGTTGCTGCTGCTGCTGCCTCGGGGCTGCCTCAACACTTCAGCTTACACTACCTCTATCCCCTCCCCCTCCCCAACTACCTCTACCCCTTCCCTTGTTATTCACTGCAGTTTACTGAATGAATGCCATGCACAATTGTTATATAATGAGCTCCTCAGTCAGTGGGTCACTGACTCTGACTCTCTTATAGTTGTTGTTTTAGTTGTTGCTGTAATTGTTGTTGTAGTTGTTGCCATAGTTATTGCTGCTGCTGCTGTTGTATGTGAAAACCAGTTTAGAGTGTGGTTTGGTTTGATTATTACAGCCTTAATTAGTATTGAACCATCAAACTTGACCATTAACTAATTGTAACCTTCAATTTGGCAGCTGCCACCGCATTACAATGGAGGAGAGTGCCACCAGCCAACAACAGAACAGCACCACCAACAACAACAACAACAATGGCTACCTCAATCCAGCCTATGTTGGCTCACCACATGCCTCAACGATCTCCATAGCAGGCGCCTACAAATCCCAAGCCGAAGGTGTTGCAACATCACGTGGCAAAGCCAATGGCAGCAAGAGCAATGAAGCCTTCTCCGCGGAGCCTCCTTCTCCTACACCCGATGCAGAGCAAGGGGGCGTCAAGCGCGAAGGTTGGAACAATGACATCGAGTTCCTCATGTCCTGCATTGCACTGAGTGTGGGTCTGGGCAATGTCTGGCGATTTCCATTCATTGCACTAGAGAATGGCGGCGGTGCCTTTCTCATACCCTATCTTATTGTGCTGATACTGGTGGGTAAGCCCGTCTACTATCTGGAAATGCTGCTGGGACAGTTCTCCAGCAGAGGCAGTGTAAAGGTCTATGACTTTGTGCCCATTATGCGAGGTAAGTCCGGGTACATTGCATACCCTATAAATCCATTTCATTCCTCATCCATTGTCTGCTGCAGGCATTGGCTACGGGCAGGTGCTGGCCACGGGCATTGTGACCACCTATTATGCCACACTAATGGCCGTCACGCTGCGCTATTTCGTGGAATCGTTTTATCCCACACTGCCCTGGAGCTATTGCCGTGCCGAGTGGGGACCCAGTTGCTTGGACTCCGCATCGCAGGGTGTGGTGGCAAGCAGCAGCCCCAGCAATCTAAGCACAATGCGCACCACCTCAGCGGAGTTCTACTTTAAGTGAGTTTGCCTTGAAAAGGGAATGAGTTTAGAGTATAATCTCCCCTTTCCTCCTCCTCCACACAGCAACATCATCTTGCAGGAGAAGGCCAGCATAGACGACGGCATTGGCTGGCCCAGCTGGAGCCTGGCGCTGGCCTTGGCTGGCGCCTGGCTCATCATAGCTGTGATTATGTTCCGCGGCGTCAAGAGTTCCGGCAAGGCATCCTACTTTCTGGCCATCTTTCCGTACGTGGTCATGCTCATACTGCTGGTGCGTGCTCTCTCCCTGCCCGGCGCCATAGATGGTGTGCTGTACTTCCTCAAGCCACAGTGGCACAAGCTGCTGGAGCCGCAGGTCTGGTATGCTGCAGTCACGCAGGTCTTCTTCTCGCTGGCCATCTGCTTTGGCAACATTGTCATGTACGCCTCCTACAATCGCTTTGGCCAGAATATCTACAGGTGAGTGGGCAAGGGAAGTTTACTTCCCTCTACCTCCACTCATGCCCCGTTCTTTCCTCCCTCTCCTCTACACAGAGATGCCAACATTATCACCACCCTGGACACCTTTACTTCCCTGCTCTCTGGCGTTGTCATCTTTGGCATTTTGGGCAACCTGGCGTATGAGAACAATACAACGGATATTTCCAGTGTGGTCAATGGTGGACCTGGCTTGGCTTTCATCTCATACCCCGATGCCATAGCCAAGTTCAAGGTGGTGCCTCAGCTCTTCTCGGTGCTCTTCTTTCTCATGCTCTTCGTGCTGGGCATAGGCAGCAATGTGGGCATGGTCTCCTGCCTGACCACAGTGCTCAAGGATCAATTCACCACAATCAAGCAGTGGCACATTGTGCTCTTCATATCGATTATAGGGTATTTGCTTGGCTTGCTGTACATCACACCTGGTGGACAGTATGTGCTCAATTTGTTGGACTTCTTTGGCGCCACCTTTGTGGCACTTGTCTTGGCCATCTTCGAGCTGGTTACCATTGGTTGGGTGTATGGTGTGAAGCGCCTTTGCCGCGATGTGGAATTTATGCTGGGCATAAAAACCTCCAAGTATTATCGCCTCTGCTGGGGCCTCATTACTCCACTGCTGATGATCAGCATATTGGTCTACATGCTGGTGCTCTACGAACCCCTCAAGTACAAGGACTACACCTATCTGCCGGGTGTTTATGGTGAGTCCCAGTGCCTGTTAAACCTTTCCCAGCTCAGCTAATTGAATCTGCTCTCCCTTGCAGTCTTCGGTTGGTGCCTCAGTGCCTTTGGTGTGGGTCAGGTGCTCTTCTGGGCCATTCCGGCAGTGCGAAGTCAACCCAAGGAGCTTAGTCTGGGCGCGCGCATTTGCAAAGCCTTTGAGCCACTGCCCAGCTGGGGTCCTGCCGACCCGCGCACCCTCAAGCGTTACCAGCTCCACATGCAGCATGCCGAGGCGAACGCAATGTTCCAGCGCAGCGGTATCTGGCATAAAATCTATGACAATATCTTTGGTTAGCAATAAAAATCTGTAGCCTCTAATGCCGAGGGGTGAAGTAATTCGTTTTATGAACTACAACAACAACAACTACCACTACAACAACAACTAGAGCGCAACCCTTTTATAATAAAAAGGGCGAGGCTTAAGTGCCAAATGTAGTTCCCCCTAAAGCGACCTTAATACCGATGCAATCAGCTAGCGATGAGCGCGTGAGTAAGTCTGTAATAAGAGAAGGGAAGGACTCTAAACCCCTAGCAGAGACAATATATGATATAAACCTAGCTTTAGTTTAATGAAATATTTAATAAAATTAGTCGTAAACATTGTTTGACTTTTTCTTGCCTCAGATCGTGCCTTTCGTGCCTGCTCACGTGCTCCGCTCTAGCTGAAAATAACGCTGGCAAAACCAAAGCAACTGGCACAACTATAAAAGACAAGACAATTGCAGCCAGCGGCACTGTACGCACACACATGCTCATAAGCACACATACACAGGCATACACACATATATACACATGCCCACATACTCACACACACTCACATACTTACACACACTGCCTTACACTTCCACTGATTATGCCGTAAAGGGTAAAAAGTTCTGATTTTATGATGGAAGAAGAAAGTTGCCGCCGGAGCGCGAGTGTGTGCCTATGCAGGAGTATGTGTGTGTGTGTGCGAGGGGTGTGTGTGAGTGGTGTGTGGTGTGGGTGTGGCTGTAAGTATGCGCTGTAAAACACTTCCACTTCCGTTTCCGTGTAACAGCAGGCGCAAAGTATTCAAGTAATTTGTAAGTAAAAAGACACTGCCGTCTTCCACTCTCTCTCTCATTCTCCCTCTCTCTCCACTTCTCTCTCCCAGTCTCTCCCCTCTCCCCCTCTCTCACTCACTCTCTCGCCTGCCACCTCTGCCTGCCTGCTGTGCAGATAAGCGCAAATGGCGGCTTGACGGCATTGTTTGTTTTCTGTTGTTGTTTTTCCTGCAGAGAAATGACAAACGAGACGAGGCCCACAATAAGCACGCTCTATACACACATACATACATATACATAAACCTATATAAAAATATCCCTTAGTAAAAGAATAATACAAATAGAAGTCTAATAAATCACGCAGCAACATCGCAGGCATCCGCTTTCATTAGTTCAGCATATATCGCCAGCTTGACAAGAAGAAAGACAAACAGAGCAGGTGAAAGTGACGAGGAGAATCACAGTGACAAATGACAAGTGACAAGTGTTTTGTGTAACAAATACCCTGTAAATACTCTACTGAGTATGTGCTAGTACAGGCAATCCACTATCTACCTTGGTGCGCCACAGGAGACCACAGTCCCGGAATTCCTTTGCCTTTCAACTTTTCGGCTGTCAAATTAATGCGTTTGGCTGTCTGCGATTGGTCGAGAGGCTGTCTGTGAATTGTTTCCAGTGTATTTTTGCCGTCCAGCTTGCGAGTGTGTGTAATTGCACTGATAAAATGCATTTAAAAGAGCATAAAACTCGCACTTGTGTACGCTGTCATGATCATCCGTTGCGTATACGCAACGTCTGTTTGTTCCACCGAGCGGAAGTGAATGCATTTCGAGTTATTTGTCAAGCCATTGTGCCTTGTTAATGAGTTTTTAATGGGCAAATGTTGAAAACACTGCCACAGAACTCTCTCTTTGTGCAGTCGATTCGAGTGGCATCCTCACACTTCTTCCCCGTCAGCAGTGCTCTTAATTGCGTTGTATTTCAGCGTAAATCAAACATAATGCGATACTATGAGCACGTCAACGCTGCGTATACTTAATTAAAATATATATTAAATAACCAATAGGCGCGAGCCCAGCAGAAAAAAAGCATTATTGAATCAAGTTGAATACAATTATCACTCATGTGAATGAGTTTATCAAGTTGAAGAGACATTTTGTGGCCCGCACATATTGCCAATAAACCGGATTCCGCATGTTTGCAGATAAATTGAAAAGCCAAATGGGAATATTGTTTAAGAGTTTGCAAATTGAATGTTTTATATGAAATAATGCAACTTAATGCTTAACCTAGATTTAATAGTTCATCCATTTAGTGTGGAGTTGGATTAATTTGATAATGATTATGGTGAACTCAAGGCATTGGTGTGGCTTAGCATGCTCTGAATGTACAAGGAAAAAACAACAAATAAAATAGTTTCTAGGTGTTTATTTTAATTGATAATTTTTATTTAAAAGTTTTCTTTCAATAACTTATGCGGCTTGGCGACCTTCCAACGATTGGTTCTCACTTATCTATCGATTTGCCGCCACACTTTCGATAAGTCATTGAACAAATGTAACGATTAGTGTTGCGTAAGTTACAAATATCGGTTTCAATGAATGTTTAATTTGAAATGATGCAACTAAAACCTAAATTTAATAGTTTATCTATTACATGCAGACTCTGATTCACTTGATTATGATTTAGGAGAAGTCAAGGCATTATTGAATGCATGATTTATGGCCACGTAATGGCAGCTTAAAATCATAGCTAACGGGGAAGGTTGCCCACGCCAGGAGGCAGCACACGCATAAATCAGTCGAGCAGCCCGAAACAGCAAACGGAAAATGACAGGACAGGTACGCGCCGTTACCTTTCACGCACATTTCCCCAAAGTAATCAACGCAGTCGCCGCAAACAAAAGACACAAACCTGGCCAGGAGGAGGCCAGCGGGAGTCAAGAGAGAGACCACGGAAGCTGCCCCGAAAAGCAGTTGGCCAACAAAGTGGAGGAGCAGCATTAATGGGAGCGAGTGTGTGTGGTTGTTTGTGTGTGTGTGGCTGTGTGTGTGTTGGGGGTCGACATGGCTGCTACTTAGGGGCACATTAACTTTTGGCCTTTTGTTGAGCAAACGCTTTGTTTGAGCTGCCTCTCCTCCTATCTTAAGACAACACAAACTTGACTAGACACAGCTGCTATTAGTCCCCCCTCTCCCTTCTTTGTTTGTTTGTTTCTTTTTTGGCGAAACATTTTTAAATTATTTAAATAAATTAGCGCGCATTTTTCCTCTGCTTGTGTCAGTGTGTGTGTGTGTGTGTGTGTGTGTGTGTGTGGGAGCTGTCCGAATAGATTGCCGGTGATTTAATTTGAATGGCATTTAGACGAGTTTTCTTTTTTGTTTTTTTTTCCCAGCCTCCCCTGCTCGCAATGGTTGCCACGGGATGCATTCCAGGAGAAAGGTGAACCAAACGCATTGTTGTAAAAATTTACTGTCAAAGTTTATAGGCCACAACTGTGTACACTGTACCGGGTCGACAATAACCGTATGCGGGCCTACACTCGCAGAAACAATTGCCTCGAAAGTGCCATAAATGAGTTCTGTAGACACTTTGCAATTTAATGCTAATAACAAATGGACAAATTTGCATTTCATTTGCACCCAAAGCAATTGCCGAAAAGTCTAGCAAAGCCACTCCGGGACTAGGCAGCCAGGAAGGACTAAAAGATATAAAAGATATTTAGAGTTAAATTGGACTGTTTTGAAATGAATTACCAGCATTGTATGGCATGGAAGTGTTATTTGAAGTGTGGCAACATAGCACGGTGAAGTTTGGCAACAATATTTTAAGTACATTTAACGCCAGCAACAAAAAGAACTAAATTTAGTAGGCTTTTTTGTAAGTATTCTTTATAAAGACAGAGAGGCCTCTTTCTTTGAATAATTATGAATATAAATATAGAATTATATTCCTCATGGAGTCATAGAGGCCTTATTCAATGAGTTTGTATGCATTCTAAAGCAAATAAGAAGTGTTTTCTATACCATTTCCAAAGAATATTATGCGAATAATTCTTGTACATTTCTGTTTCCTTCTCTTTCTCCTCCCACAACTCTTTAAAATTGCACATTAATGCGCTCATTAACTAAATGAATTCAAGACGAAAGCGCCTCCCCACTCTCGTTTAGCCACACTTGAATGAACTGTCCAAGTGAAGTGCCAAGAAATGGCGACCAGGAGGACACTGCGACTAGGAGAGCACAGCGAGGACAAACCGGAATTGTCGACATTTCAGGCATTCCATCAAACGTTGCCCTGGCAAAGTACAAGCACAAAAACAGATCCCACAGTTTGTTATGTCGATGGAAGATGGACGACATTGGGTGAAGGAGGAGAAGGGCAATGGGTGGTGGGCGTAGTTGTCGTCATTGGCATATGTAGTACATAGTTTTTGCCTGACTGTTTTTCTTTATGTCCCTCATATTTATGACTGTCTGTCAATGGCAGACGGAGACAGAGACAGTCAGAGAGAGTGAGAAAGAGAGAGACAAACCAGAACACAATGTGCCTGTGGAGTGTTGTCTGTAGATTGCCACACTCGAGCGATTATTATTGCCGGCTCGCACTTCAGTTATCGATTGGACTGTTTTATCTATAGAGACTTCTTTTATAGCTCCCCTTCACCGCCCCACCCTCTCCCTGTGGTGCCAATTTAAGCATAAAAAATTATACAATTTAAGTTGTTGTATGAAATGAGAAATCAGATTTGCGTGTTTTGCTTTGCTGCGCGTGGACAATTTGTTTATTCGAGGACCTTGCACCCTCCACACATTTTTGGTTGGTTTTAAGTTATAAATAATTATTTCTGCCGGGCGCTGCAAATGACGAACCAAACAAAACGGGACAAAAAACCTTGACAACTTTGCAAAAGTTTTTTGATAAGTTTTTCACAAGGCATGTCGTGCCAAGAAACAGACATTAGGCAAATACTTGAGCAGGGCAAGGGGAAGGGGAACGGCTTGGCATGAAAAGGCAAACAGGGGTATAAAAAAAGTGGAAGAACAATGCTTGACTATCAGTCAGGTGCACAGTGGTGTGATTTAGGGAATATAGTTGACTGGCAAATTAATTTCAAGAATTTATATAAAATGTATCAAATACCAAGCTTGGTGAGGTGTAGAATTGTGTAAGGAAAAACAACCCAATTAATATTTATTTTCATAGTTTACAACTGAGTTTAATAATTTAATTTTATTGTTTTCTTTTAATGTTTGCGTGTTTGCGCCTTGACGTCTTAGTTTCGATTAGTTCTCCTATCGGCTTACCGCCACACTTTCGATAGATCATTGATCAAACTTAACGATAATTCTTGCAATTAAAATCCTTGTTTGAACCACTAAGCAATGAACATATAGAGTACTCAAACAGCGAAAAGTACTTGCCCAGTGGTCTTCGGATTATTATGACCCCCCGGCCGAAGCGTTTCACAAGAGAGCGATCGGCTCTCTTTGGTGAGCAATCCAGAAACAGCGAACAGCGGCATCAACTCAGTCGTAGAGGTGGAAATAAATCGATGTTCACTGAATCGATTTATTTTGCAAAATTCAAGGAAAAAATCGATTCAAATCGATTTAAATCGAAAATTTGAAATATAAGACAAAAACCGTTTTTGGAATGAAATTAAGAAAAAAACAACCTGTTTTTTAGCTTAAAATTACAGAAATATAATTTAGACAATATAATAAAGACCTCATTATGCTTTCAAGCAATTAGCCAACTCCAGTTTTTTAAAATCAAATACTTATTCGTCTCACGATCTCTAAGCAACTAAAATTTTGTACCACCACTAGACATGTTTACTAATTTAGTAGCAGCAATTTAGTACTTGTTCCAAATTTTCGATTAAATCGATTCTCAAAAATTAAATCGATGGATCGGAGAAAATTGAAAACATCGATTAATCGATTCCAGAATCGATTTAACTTCCAGCTCTACTCAGTCGCACAACGACAGCGAAACGATGAGCATGGGCATATTTCTTTGCGCTAGCCATCGTTTCGATGTATGTATGTGTGCTATGTATGCACAAGCTCGCATATGAATGTATGCGTTGCTTGTGAAGTTTGTCAACAGCGAAATGCTTCAGCCAGCTCACTGGCAGCCTGAAGTCAATTTTGTGTTTCGGCGTCGAGACTGAGGCACAGGGCCGTAGTGAGGGTTTTACGGGCCCCTGTGCAATACTTATCAGGAACTCCTACTTAAATTACATTAATTAATAAATATGTATGTGTTTACCAAAGGAATTAAATTGTACAAATATATCCCCATTAATAACATTTTTATGTTTGGTAACCGTGAGCCCCTGACTGTTGAGAGCCCTTCTGTACCGCACACCCTGCGCACTTTTAGCTACGGGCCTGGCCAGCGTGAAATCAACTGTGTGTTTGTTTTTGTCTTTGCCATCGAGAGCTAAGAGACCGAATTACAGTGAGCCAAAATGGCTATTTGGCGGCAATAACTTTTAACATCTGAAAATATCTTAATTTATAATTTATTGAGTAGATAGATTAAATATTCATATTTATATTATAATTTGTATACCAAATTTATAATATCAGAAAAAAAGTTATGCAACAACTATAATTTTTTTTGTTTATGTTTGTACTAATTTTGACAAAATTTATGAGCCAAAACTAAAAAATTCGGAATACATCAATATGTATATACTAAATAAAATTATGCCATAAGTCAAGCCATATGTTTTCGAAGCTATAAAAGTTTCGCCGCAAGATAACCATTTTCGCCCACTGTGCGTCAATCTCTTGGCTCTCGACGCCGAAACAGAAAATTAACTTCAGGCTGCCAGCGCGCTGGCCGAAGCATTTGCCTGTTGTCAAACTTCACAAGCAACGCATACATTCATATGCGAGCTTGTGCATACATAGCACACATACATCGAAACGATGGCTAGCGCAAAGAAATATGCCCATGCTCATCGTTTCGCTGTCGTTGTGCGACTGAGTTGATGCCGCTGTTCGCTGTTTCTGGATTGCTCACCAAAGAGAGCCTATCGCTCTCTTGTGAAACGCTTCGGCCGGGGGTCATAATAATCCGAAGACCACTGGGCAAGTACTTTTCGCTGTTTGAGTACTCTATATGTTCATTGCTTAGTGTTTGAACCATGGTCTAAGCTTGTCTATCGGCTTACCGCCACTCTTTCGATAAATCATTGATAAAATCTAACGATTAGTGTTGAATAAGTTACAAATATTGAATGTAAACAAAGTGAGACGTGAACCTACA
Organism: Zaprionus camerounensis; assembly: GCA_018904165.1. Taxonomy (NCBI): domain Eukaryota; kingdom Metazoa; phylum Arthropoda; class Insecta; order Diptera; family Drosophilidae; genus Zaprionus; species Zaprionus camerounensis. Next base: position 3,573,313 of record JAEIFS010000037.1, read on the forward strand.
AATTAAACCAATCAGTTACAATAAATGGTTTAAATATTTAACAAATAAGTCATAAAGAAAGTTAATTTCAATTGAAATATATTTGTTTACATTTTGTACATAGCATAAATATTTTAACAAGGTAAAATAATCTTTTTATAGAAATTAAGTGCAAGTTTCAACTTAGTGTACATTTTTGGCATTCTTTAAATACTTAAGAAAATGAAAATAATTAACAAGCAGTATTTCTTTGCTATTTAAGCTTGTCAACTCTTTAACGCTATACAACCCGTCCACCCTTTTCAAGCATGTCTGGGCCTGTCCGCTGAGCCGGCTTATAACTTCCGAGCCTGACCCAGTTCTTGATTCGAGACAAAATACCTGCTAGAAAAATATAAGCAGCTTAAATGGCATTTCACAATTATAACAACATACACTCACTTACGTCAGTCTACGTACATAGAGCATATCATAAGCATATCAAAATCATAGCCAAATAAATAGCGAGAATAAATTCGCTTTTTTAACCACGTCGCGTCGCCCATCAGCAGCCACTCAAGCTATTTGCTTTTAATAAGCTCGCAGCTCGGCCACAGTGCCGCGTGATGAGGCAGCTGACACGCACACAGCCACAGAGTGTGGCAGCCACAGCCGCAGACAGACAGACAGACAAACAAGCAGTGAAGAAATGTGTCGCTTGGGGTTGTGGCTGGAAAAGCGCAGTGTGGCAGCTGCATAACCGAGTTAAATGTATACTACGAATTAGTTGAGAGTTCACGGACTTGTGGCAACGACACGTGTACAAGAGTTTGCAAAACTTTAAATGCGTCTGGTTAATTAGAAACGAAATCAAATTAGACGATGCCCGCTTTCAAGTCTCTTTCGCCAGCGGGCCACTCTCTAGTTCGAATGGTTTTCCTAATGCTCGAGCTTGCCTCGAGGACGTTGCTACCCTTTTCTAGTTTCAACTTTGAGATCTTTCAATCTAAACGGGCCCCAACTTGAAGTCAAGTTGTGTTAAATTTATCGTCAGTGCATCTTGCCAGAGCTGCCAGCGCACATAAAGTTTGCCAGAATTGTTGCCACTGTCGCTAACTATAAAAGCCGCACAGACACACACCCCTTAACTATGCCTAGTTATGAACATAAGCAACAAGCTCCGGCAGATTTGTCTGTTTTCTGTTTTTATGGATGTTCTGCCATGGTTGGTTTTGTCTACGACATTACAGCGGAGGCGGCGGGATATAAAGAAAATGGGGGGGAGGGTCTTAAAAACTGCCAAGCTCAAGTCAAAAAGTTACAACAATCAACATTAACATTCATGCGTGCATAAAACCGGAAATGTTTATTAGATTTAACCTCAATGTGCTCAACATGGCGTATACGTAATGTGGCGCAAAGTTTTTCGCTAGTTTCTTTCTTGCCCTCTCACACTTGCTACAAGTTATTTTCAGCTACTTTTCATACTTTCTTAGCTCTTCTTAGCTTTTTTTTATAATTTAAGTTAAAACTCTTTTGCCCCGACTTTAATGCGCTGCTCCATCTTAATTATGGCACTTTTATAGCACAAGCACAGTTACATTTTTGTTGTTGCCTGGAACACGAGCAACCTTTGACCCCCACAAAACTGTCAGTGGCACACGCAGCATATACCTTTTACCACGGAATTATAGCAAACGTCTTAGTACATTATCTGAGCAGGAATTGATTGATGGCTTCGGTTGCCTTCGGTTCCCGCAGGACGTATACAAATGAAAATGAAAATATCGATGAGGAGTTGTGGCTGAGGTTAGCAAAGAAAAGCTGCTTTCCTCTGCCTGTGCCCTGCTCTGCGTAGGCGTCAGGCAGACGAGCATCGCATTTGTGCCAGGGAAAATCAACAGAAATCATTTGCTTAGGCGTAAGGTACATCAACATGACAGGACACGAAGGCACGTCGACAGTTGCTCTACAGATTTGTCAAGGCATTAAGGAATCGACACGAATACTGAGCACAGATAAGAGTTTCGTTAATAAAAACGTTAGTAAAAACAAATAGAATTGATGAGGAAACTTTTCAAGTGCTAAAACTAATCAAATTAAAGGAAAGAGTATACAAGCTAAAGAATTGTATCTATTTTCTTAACAATTTCTTAACAATTTCAAATATAAATGAAATGAAAACAAAAATGTTTTGCGCCTACCAAAAGCTGGACAAACAATGTAGGGTTATGATGTCGAAACCGAACCTAAGACAAAAGGCAAACAGCAAGAACCGCAACAAACAATTTATTATTTTGCCATTTGCAAGTTCTCCCAGTTCTCTCTCCATCTCTCATTTCTCAGTTTCCGAACTCAATATGCAAGTTTGGCTCTACGAACTTAAATAAATAATGAAATCGGCAAGGCAGGGCAAGACAGAAAACAAACGTCTTGACTGAAGGTTTGTCTGACTGCTGTGCTGCGGTCTGGCTTACACTTGCCCACATAAGTATCTGTACGGAAATAGGTTAGGCAATATTGTCTACGCTGTGGACAGCAAACAAATCTAACTGTGAATTTGTGCTCAGAGTGCCCAAGATAAGCCAAAAGATAAGGCGGCAACCATTCGTCATTTGGACGATGGGAGGGAGGGAGTGCAAGAGAGAGAGAGGAGGGGGTAGGAAGGGGCAGTGGTCACTGCGCCAAAGGGTCAACAGATACCAAGCAGTTAAGTTGCAAATCTAAAGCTCAACTTGTAAATTTCTCAATCATATTTATGAGGAGAGGGACGACAGGCCACGCTGCCCCCAGTTCCATTAAAACTAAGGCCGCTTAGGCTACTGCGTCTCTCCCTAGTTGACCTTTTTATGGCGTGAACTTAATAAAATATGAAAAACCTTGCACGGGAAAAAAAGAGGAAGAGAGAGAGAGGAAGGAGGGAGCGTGAGAGGTGCGGAAAAAATCATATAGCACCGCCAGGCACTTGGGGAAGTTTATGGAAGAGCTTAGCAAACAAAATTATATTCAATTTCCTTTAATGGCTACCATAAAATAGCAGTCAGCAAAAGTAAAGCCAGAAAAATCCCGCCCCGGCCAGACCAAAACCGAAGGCGTTGCGGTGCGAACTGCGCGAGAAATGCCAGACATGCCCCTCAGTTGCCACTTACCCTGCCTTCCCTACCTCCCCCTCTCTCTCTCTCTTTTTTTTTTGGGTAGGTAAGCAAATTGTTTGAAGTATTGTTAGTACTTCACATTGGGCTTATGTTGAGATATACTTATGTGCAATGTTTATAGAGCTGCCCTAAGCCCAATTAGCCACAAGTCAACGGAGCTGATTGAACACGAACACGGAGCACAGGAACAGGCACAGGCACAGGAACAGGAACTAATTTGATATCGAACGTGTTGAAGTATGTGCCACAGATTTGCATACATATGCCTCAACTGAGTAGCAGCCAAGTGGCATTTCCTGCTAGTTGTAATATTAGAAATTAATATGCCATTTGCCTGCCACTTTGCTGCTCTAGTTGTGTGTGTGTGTGTGTGGGCACACAAATTGCAACAGATTATTATTAATTAAAGCCCATTGATCAAAAGTGTAGACCCGGACGGATTCGGTGAGTTAGTCGGAACTGTTAATGCTGCTGCTGCTGCCTGCCAGCCAAATTGGGCAATTGAAACATGAACCTGAGCTAACTGAAATGCCAATTATTCTGATTATAGTGGACTAATGTATAAGTCTGTTTCGGCAGCTACTGAGCTCACATTTCCACATAATTAGAAAGCCGACAGGGGGCAACTAACACATTTAGAAGCCAAAATGTTGTACTGTTTTTGGCTTGGCAAACAACAGCAACTGTTCTATCGAATTGCCTTTCAATATGTTAGTTGTGGTTTCATTTGACTTGATATTGAAAAGAGTTCTATAATGTTAGTTTATAACCTTTGTATACCAAACTAAAGGAGTTTAATCAAACTCAAATACATGTTCTATTTGTTCAATGAGGGTTTTCTTATCTACCAGTGAAATACTTAAAAAGAGAGCTGCAGTAACTATAGTTATAGAAGCCAATTAATAATTTTGTTAATTATATTCAATACACATATTCTGTGGTAAATCTATCAAATCATTTTGATGAGGGTCTTGTAGGCTGTCAGTTTGAAATACTATAAGGAAAACCTGTAAAGTATAACTGTAAAAACATCATTGTTACAGCGATAAACAAAAATATTTCATATAGAAAAACCTTTTCAATATATCTCCAGCTCTACTGTTTAGCTAAATCTTATGCAATTGAAACCACTCAAGAAGGTTTTTAAGTTTTTAAGAAAATCGTAGTTCTTCCCTTTATAATATCTCAACACAGAAATAATAAAGATTAAGTCCATTCTGTCTTTTTTTCATATCATAAACATATTTAGAGTAACGTCCATTCTGTTTATGAACTAATATTATTCAAATTATACAGAATACATTTCATACTTATCCGCCTATTCCCTACAGGGGTAGCTACCCTATTCACCCTACGTTAATATATATGTATGTACAAGATTAGTTAAAATTAACTAGGTAACTATCTGTTTAGCAGTTTAGCACTTCAGCGCGGTATCTATCAGTTTAGCATTCTAAAATTCCCAGTTTTCTTGCACATCTCATACATTTTGCCTACTGTGTAGTCAATTTTAGCTAGACATGCCATGTAAATCTACTTTGCAGGCAACGCGTTGGCAAAATCTTTTAACGTATTTATCATGTGCTATCTTTTGCGCGTAAGCTCTTAAGCACCCATGATAAAGTCATCCTATAAAAACATTGACTATCTCCTCGCTGTCGTTGTCGTCGATCTGCACTTAACCTGCCACATTCTGCACAAGTATCTAATTTAGCGGCAGCAATTTATGCGTCTACACACACACACACACACATACGCATGTCCAAGAAAGGAAGTCCTTTTAGAGAGAAGTCCTTGCGTATGCTAAGCAGCTGTAGCACAATGCGAGCCGAGGGCAAACAGTTAATACATCAAATTCAAACATCTTGACAGGCGTCGCTTTTGGTTTTTCAGATTTTCTAAGGCAGAGGAAGGCAGAGAAGGAGGTAAGGGAGGTAAGGAAGGCAGAGCAGACAGGGGAGACAGAGCAGACAGAGTAGGCGTAGGAAAGACAGAGCCTTATAGAGATTGCGATAGCGACACCGAACAAGCTGAGGCATTGACGCCGTTTGACATGAAATGAATTGTGAAATTAAACAGACGTCACAATGACAGTGCTAACTCACAGAGAGAAGGAGTAGAAGAAGTAGCAGGAGTAGGAGAAGAAGGAGGAGTAAGAACAGCAGCAAGAGTAGAGACAGCAGTAGGAGCAGGAAGTGGAAGACAGAGCGACAGTTGTTGAAAGGCTGCCGACAGAGCGAGTGTGGTCGACACAAATTGCTAAGTGATTTCAGGGCAATAAACATGTGTCTACAGTGGCACTTAAAAGTCAACTGCCAGTGGCAACAAATCGCATAAAAAAAGAGACAGTCTAGCTACTTCTGCTGCTGCTGCTCGTCGGGTTTGTTTGTGCTTCTGATTGATGTGCCCACTCAGGCAACAACAACAACAACAACGGATTGCACAATTGATGTGTGCTTATAAATTCACATATGTGTGAGTCCCTCTTTGTGCACGTGTCTGTGTGTGGGTGCGTTTATTTTTTGGCTTTTAAATTGTGCCAATTTTGACTTACCCCAGTGCGGCAATTAGTTGCAGACGCCTTTGTGCCACAGAGACAGAGAGAGAGAGAGAGAGAAAGTTGGCTGTCAAATTCGCTGATTGCACATCCAAAAACAGTATTCACAAAACTATACACGCGCGCGCTTTAATCAAAAAACGCACACACAGAGATACACCAACACACACACACACAAGCATTGGCGCCTGCAAGCATGCAACAATTTCTTTTATCTTGCGATTTTTCGATTTCTATTTCAATTTTTGTTTTGTGTCTGGCTTTTTTTTTAGGGTTTTTGGCTTGAAAAGTCAGTTTTATTTCACACGCGCTTTTTCAATTACTTATTCAAAATTCCGTTAGATTTGATACACCACACACACACACTCAGCGATAGCTGAGAGAGCAGCGCCAGAACGAAGCGTCTGTTTTGCCAGCCGACGTCGTACTGAAGTCTGTTTCCCATTGCTCCTCGCTTAAGAATCAACTACGAGTACGTCTGTGTGTTTTGTGTGGATTGCATTCCACATTGTAAACGGCAGCGCGCCGGCGCCGTATGCGCCTTAGTGTGGATGCCGTTTGAAAAACGTTTGCGTTTAGTTTTTCAATAGCCCAAGCGCTAAAAACAACTTTGTTGCCAAACAACATTTGATTTCATCCTTTCTCTGGACTTCAATTATGCACACAGCTGTGCCAAGTGATTCCACTCTAGCTACCTGCCGCCCCCATCCCTCCCTCTCAGCACCTGCAGGGATCGAAAGGTTGTCATTGTTGTGGAATTGCATACGTCTTAAGCTCTAGCTGGAGCTGGAACCCGTGCTGTGCACTCGCCTGCCAGGGATTTAGTTGCCGGCAAATAAAGTAAGCAAAGTGCCATTAGATGCAGCCTGCAGCTGCGACTGCTACACGTAGAACACAATATATACAGGTGTGGCAGGTGTGAGGTGTGAGAGGGGAGGTGTAGGTGAGGTGTGTTTAGCATAACAATCAACCAGATAATAGACTAGTTTTACTTTACTCTTAGTCGTCTAGTTAAGCGTCAAGTTATTCTTTTTATTATTATTCAATTCGGTTAAGAAATTTACAGGGTATAGCGTAGGTGATTAGGCTTAAATATAGTGAGAGTGCTTTGTTTTACATTTAACATATATTTTAAGTTCAGTAGTTTAGTTTTATGAGGAGTTCAAAAAGAATACTTTATTAAATTTAATTATATTGTATTTAACCTACTATATATTAATTTAACATTTAACCTAAATTTGTAGTTTTGTTGTTTTTATTCAAATTAAAGTAAAGTTTAGTTTATGTTATGTACATTTAATATTATAATAAATGTTGTATTATTATCTTATTATTATTAAGATCATTTACAAGGTAATATGTTGATAAATAATGATCTAAATACTAAGAAATAGTGTTTGATAACTTAAGATTTCTTAGTATTTATATCATTTATAAAGTATTTGATTACTAAATTTTTAAAAAATTGTATGTGAGTATTGGAAAACTTTCGATTTCTTAGTATTAAGATCATTTATAAGGTATTTGATTTGGAAATTCAAGAAAATATTATGTTAGTGTTGGTGTTAGTGTTGGAAAACTTAAGATTACTTAGTAGTTATAAGCCAAATACCATATGAAAGCACCTTTTCGGGATAAACAAGATAATGTCGAGCAGTCCAGGTAGAATTATGGATTTCCTTAGAATAACTAGACTGAATATGGCGCTATAAATGCAGCAGGGGCTACAGTAGGTCATAGTACATCTTTCCTCAACAATAAATAATAAGCTGAATACCTTCTAAGTCATTAAATACCAAGTAAACTTATTACTATTGGAAAACTGAAGGTGTATATGGAATAACACATTGATTTTCTTCAAAATGTATGTATATAAACTTTATAACATACTTTTACTGTCACCAACTTTTTTACAGGATATAGACAGCGTGACTATTGAAAACATTCAAATACTTCGTTACCTATCGTATATCTTTAGATTTCAAAAGTAGATTAGATTGATTTAGAGTCGCCAGATCGGAAAATCAGCTAGACTCGTATATATATAACGTATATTTGCAGTCACAACTAACTAACACCCACTTAAGGCAGCATGGCAGCCCTGTTGCTACGTCCCTCCTCTGCCCTCTCTTCCCCACCTGCCCCTCTCTTCTCTCCTTCACATCTTGCAGCTTGCCAACGCTGCATAAAATGCGTGCACAGTTGGTGCACAGGCTGCCTAAATGCAATTTTGCCCGTGGGTCCTTTCGACTCTGCACAGTATTCTACATAAATATGCGTATATATATATAAAGGTATATATAGCGATATATATATATTGGCAGAGGAGTGCTGCGCGGCAGTAATAGCCAACGGGAGTAATTGAATTTTGTGCAAACGAGTTAAAGGACGATTGCTGGCAATCGCAAAGGCAGCGCTCGATTTATTTTACAACATTATTTTACTGGGATCGAGAAACGTTACTCGTTGTGCTTTAAATAGGCAACTTCTTGGAGCGTCAATGCCGCAGGAGACGACAGAGAGAAGGGGGTTAGAGAGGTAGAGAGGCAAGTTATCAAACTCTCGTCAACCATAAATCGTCAGCTGCCCAATTGTCATGCCTCGTCAGAAGCTGCTCAGGCGCTGCTAATTGTTCGAACAGGACACAGTGAAAGAGAGACACACACACAGACAGAGAAAGAGAGAGAGAGGGGAACACTTGTAGATAGGCTTACCGTTACACTTAACATGACATTTACCGTTAGTTACCGTTACCATTACCAGTAAGCCATCCATCGCATTGATGACACTATGCCTATCTTGGGCACATTGAACATTGTCCATTTTGATTCTTGCTTCTTCCTTCTTGCCTCATAAGCCGCTTTCACCTGACCCCGAACAGGTGATTACTGTTACTGCCATTGCTGACCCCATCTGCCTTCGGCAGGTCAATTTATTAATGAGCTCAGGCAAGTCGAGGCAGCCTCATGAATCAAAGGTGAGCAGATCTAGAACAGATTTGCCTTCAGCCTCGTTGCCAATGCGTATGATAATTGCCTGCAAATTGAGCTGACGAGAGGCCTCAATTGAGGGGGGCAAACCTGATTGGCAGTCGAGGTGAAACGGAGTTATCGAATAAGTATTAGCAGTAAATTAAGGAATTTGCTTATAAACATAAAAAAAGGTTTCACTTCTAAATATATTTTGCCTTTAAGTAAACTTATTCAAATAAAATAATTAAACTCTTACAGAAAAAGTTAGCACGGTTTCAAATTATAAGCGCCCAAGGCGCTGTTTACAACTTGGGGCCTTAAGGTGACTTGAATAACTTCTGTATTTATTGTCCGATTGGATTTAAATTTGGAAAATAGATTGGTACGAGAGTCAGCTAAGTATATACATATTTAAGATACGAAGGTAGATCGTTAGCTCATTGCGAAAAAATCGAATTCAAAAACTAATTTATCGATTTGCGAAGGCGGTGGGCGTGGCATCTAAGATTTGAAATATATTGTATCTGCGTATGGTATACATCAACCTTCATGCCAAATTTGCTGTCTCTAGCTTTGATAATAACTGAGATCTACGTGCTCACACAGACATTCAGACAGACGAAAATGGCTCAATTGACTCGGCTAGGGATCCTGTGCAATTATATGTATGTATAGCTACTTTGTCAAGTCTCTCACGCCTCCTATTACCTCTAATATAACTTTCTATACAGTTAGTATAGCCTTTTCTGAAGATTTTCAATAGTCGAAGGGCATAAAAAATAATAAGAAATAAATTTAAAGAATTTAAAGACCTAAATAAATAATAAATTCTCTGAAAATATACAAATAGCAGTAATAATTTATATTTGCTATACTCTACTATACCATATATACTATTAATATGCACTTAAAATTGATTTCTAACCTAAATTTCTCAATTCTAAAGACAATTTAACGCATATGGATTAAAGAAAGTTTCGTAATTCAAGCAAAACTAAGCATTAAATTGGCAGAACTTCTACATTTCCCCCCACAGCACTCCTTGAGTATTTTACGAGTAGTTGAAAAACGAAATCGTTACGCAACAACAATTGCAGCAAGATTTAAATACTGTGACACGTTTCAAATAAATTGCAGAGCAATCGGTCAGCAAGGGGGACTTTTGTCAGCTTCACTGTGACGTCTTTCGTTCGACACGCGCCACCAGCTCAAATTGCAGCATGCAACGCTGTGTGGCATCTCTCTTTCCGGTACGTACCTCTCACACTCTCCTCTCCCCTTCCTTCCCTTCCCTTTTCCTACCAAGCTCATGTGTATGTCCATTCAGCTGACAATTACAGGGCATTTTGTGTCGTTGCTGTTGAGGTTCTTTATGCAGCGCGTTTAGAAAGAGGGTGCGGGGAAAGGAACTAAAAGGAGAAGAAGTAGAGGAAGAGGTGGAGATTGACACTCCTGTTTACAGCCCGGCGGCAATGTGCGCCAATCGCAGCTCGACAAATATAAACTCACTTAATGCCCCTAATTGCCCATTAAAGTTAGCGCAGATGATAAACCTCAAGGCCCTCAAGGCCATTGTGGAAAACTACCGCGAGATTTCTCTGTATAAAATTTGAACATTCTAAAATTAACTCGATTAAAAGCGGCTTATCTGGAAGCCCTTAAAGTTAATATCATGTATACTAATTTCTGCACTGCATGCGTGTCATAACCTAAGTCACGTGTGTGTGTGTGTGTGCTTTGGGGTGGTGGGGGGACGGTCATTGCGGGTGTGCGAGCCCAAAAACATGACCCGAAAGGCATTTGCACGCCATTTTTTGGTCGCACGAGCCACTGGGCGCATGTTTAAACATGATTAATTCGTGTTGATAAACAGTTATTTTAATTAATCGCCAGGTGTCGCTGTCGCTCCTACTGCCTGCCGGCAAAGTCAACGTCAAGTATTTAAAAATTTAAATTGCGAGTCCTTGCAACACTCGCATTTACAGCACTTTGCAACACTTACTAATTGCAGTGTGCACAATCGAAAAGTGAAGCGCAATGATGGCAAATGCATTTATCATGCCACAAAACGTGGGGCAGACAGGTAATCAAAAGGAAGAAGCAACTTTATCTGAAATTAAAAATCGCTTTTACATAAATTTTGTCAACGCTTTGGCAGTACGAACAGACACACACACAAAGAGAGAGAGAGAGAGAAACACACACAATTGCGTGTAACAACTTTTGTAGTTTGATGCTTTGTGCCCAATCAAAAGCTCAAACTAGTTCAAAATGTTGTCTGCACTTAATTAAAACTAATATGGCAAATAAAAATCCGTATAATATATAAACTTTTCAGTTTGTATGTGAACTGCCAGTAGTCCTAACTGACCAACAACTTTGTGCGCCTTTTGTTTCCACAACTTTTATCAAAGCTCCTGTCTGTGTTTGAATAAATAAAGTTTTATTATTTTGATTTGTACTTACATTGAAAGTTCATAGTGAAGCTCAGTACGCAGCAGCTACAAAAAACAATCTTCTAGAGATTTGAATTTTTGGGTGGGCAGCAGCTGTTAAAAAGTGTAGAGTTGCCATATCAATTGAACTTAAACTGAACTGTGTGCTCTGTTTCCCAAGACACGATCCCATTTGTGTCTCGGATGAGTCTGCTCAAAGAGGATGCACGCGTGCACTGCACTATCGACAACGTTGTGACCAGAGATGCCTGCCAATTTACAACTCTTTTTTCGAATGTCAAGTTGCTCTATCTAGTTTTTTTTTAATAGCGGAAAATCCACTTAATTTAGCTTGTTTTTTGTTTATTAATTGACTATTCATCACTTAAAAATATATGTTTAGAAAATGGTCAGCTTTTTTCCCATCAAAAACAGCGTATTTTCCCACTAAAAGTTGTCAGCCGGATTCTTTTTTAGATAGTAAAAAATTCGAATTGATTAAAAATAGCTTGATTTCGACTTGCCAGTTATCTTTCAAACACTAATATTATACAATAGTAACAGCTAATCATTGTCCATTTTCAGCTGTTTTTCTCGGCATTTCCCATCTTCAATCAAAACCAACTTCCGTCTACATAATAAAAACACATTTGTAGTTTATTGTGCAAAAGTTAAAAGTACTTAAACATACATTTCTACATAAAACAGAATATACTTATTAAAAGCATAGCGCGGTATTAATTTCTTTTCATTATTATCTCGTTTAAATACAAAAAGAAAACGATATATCAAAAATGCTTCAAAGTAACAAAGTTTGTATATAGAAAAAGAAAGACAATGAAAAAAAAACATATTCAATTCAAACTGTGCACATACATTTGCATATCAAAAGCTGTGCTGCACGTGGGGGGAAATAGAAGGAGGACGTAAACAAAGGGGAATCCAAAAATACATTTATCATTTACGATCTTTAGCAATCACATTACTGGCACTTGTTACATTGAAGCAGATTTTCTCTCTTGTTTTTCTTTTCATTTCTTTCTTCTTTTTTTTTTGTTGTTGTGGATTTTCTTAAAGCGTTTTTCATTACACACAGATGAAATTATTTACTTGAGGATAAGGGGGAAACGGATAGGAGGGCATTTACTTGGCTCCCAGATTCAGTTTACCCAGCAACTGTGTGGCCTGCTGTCCTGCACTGTCCTGGGCATGGCTGGCCGCCTCCTGGATGTTCTTCTCGAGTCCCTCACGCTTCTGGTCCACATACTGATTGGCCTCGTGCAGCTTCTGGTCCACAGTCTGGCTGGTCTGCTTCAGTGCACCATCGATGGCACCCTCAGCCTCCTTCAGCTTCTGATCGGCCACAGACTCGGCTGCCTTGACGCTCTTGTTGATCGCCTCGTTGGCAGCCTTCTTGGTCTGATCCACGGCAGTGGCTGCCGCACGCTGCGACTGCTCGGCAATGTTGGCTGCCACCTGCTTGGTGTTCTGTGCCACAGCAGCTGCCTGCTGCACCGTATTGTCCACAGCCTGTTTGCCCTGGTTGACGGCACCAGCAGCACGATTGACGCCCTGATCGATCACCTGACCGGCCTTCTGTGCCTCGGCAGCAGCCAGTGCAGCGGCATCCTTAGCTAATTGGGGGCAGAGCAGGCAGTGAAGATCATTAGAAAGAGTAGAGATTAAGGGGGCAGATCAACTCCTACCTGTGCTGGTCGCCAGCTGCTCGGCCTCGCTCTTGGTCTGCTGCACCGACTGACCCACCTTCTTGGCCTGCTCCTCGGCCAGCTTCTGTGCCTCGACAGCCTTGTCGTTGGCCAACTTCTCGGCCTCGTCCTTCTTCTTGCTGAACAGGTTGGCCGTCTTGTCGCCGAAGCTCTTCAGGGATGCTGCGGGGAAGAAGAGAGAGAGATTGCCATTAGTTTCTTTGTAGATTCTCTTCATTTGCTGTTCGTTCTTCACATTTTAATCCTTCTTTTTGTTGTTCTCTCTGTTGCTGCTCCTTTTGTTGCGCCTTTTTCTGCTCTAGCTCTTTCTGTTGCTTTTCTAACTGTTCCCTTTCTTTCTGTTCTCGCTCCTTTCTTTCTTTTTCTTTCAATTCTTTTTCTTTCAATTCTTTTTCTTTCAATTCTTTTTCTTTTAATTCTTTTGCTTTCAATTCTTTTTCTTTCAATTCTTTTTCTTTCAATTCTTTTTCTTTTAATTCTTTTTCTTTTAATTCTTTTTCTTTCAATTCTTTTTCTTTTAATTCTTTTTCTTTCAATTCTTTTGCTTTCAATTCTTTTTCTTTCAATTCTTTTTCTTTCGATTCTCTTGCTTTTAATTCTTTTTCTTTCAATTCTTTTTCTTTTAATTCTTTTTCTTGCAATTCTTTTTCTTTCAACTCTTTTTCTTTCAATTCTTTTTCTTTCAACTCTTTTTCTTTCAATTCTTTTGCTTTTAATTCTGTTTCTTTTAATTCCTTTTCTTTCAATTCTTTTTCTTTTTGTTGCCTTTCCTTCAGCTCTCGCTCTTTCTCTTCCTGCTCTTTCTGTTCCCTAGCCTTTCGTTCCTTTTCCTTCTGTTCTTTTTCATTCTGTTCTTTTTCTTTCTGTTCCCTTTCTTTCTGTTCCTTTTCTTTCAATTCCTTCTCTTTCAGTGCCTTTTCTTTCAGTTCTCTCTCTTTCAGTTCCCTCTCTTTCAGTTCCCTCTCTTTAAGTTCCCTCTCCATTTGTTCCTGCGCTTTCTGTTCCCGCACCTCCCGTTCCCTAAGCTCTTCCCGCTGTTCTTGCCACAACGTCTGCTTCTGCAGCAGCGACTGTTCTTCCTGCAATTCCTCTTGTTGCAACAGCTTCAGCTCTTGCAACAGCAGCTGCCTCTCAGGCTGCGGCTCCCACAATTCCTGCCACAGTTGCTGCTTCTCTGGCTGTTGCTGCTTTGGCGGCAAATCTTCCTGATGCAACAATGACTGCGGATCTTCCCACAGCTGAGTCTGCTGCTTGGGAACTTGCTGCTTCTCTGGCTGCTGCTGTTGCAACAGTGGATATTGTTGCCACAAGGGAGGAGCCTTCTGCGACTGCACAGGCACAGGCACAGGCTGCTGTTGCCAGCATGTTGTTTGCTCTGCCTCTGGCAACAGTTGCTGCTGTTGCTGCCTCTCAGGCTTTGGCGGCTGCTTCTCCTGCTCTAACTGTTCTGGCTGTTTTGGCCTTTTTGGCTGCTCTGGCTGCTGCTGCTTCTGCTTCTCCTGCTTCTCCTGTTTGCCCTGCTTTTCTAGCTTTTCCTGCTTCTCCGGCTTGTCCTGCTTCTCCTGCTCTTGCTGCTTTGCCGCCTGTTGCTGCCGACTCGACTGCATTTTGCTGCGATACTAAAACTGAACTAATCCCTCGCTGCACTGCAGCTCAACATTTATAGGACTAAACTGCATTGCAATCGCATTATCTCAATGTCGCATTATCGACCAGACGGCGCTAATTGCCAGAACATAAACAAACTGGAGCATGATCGCAATCGTGATCACAGTTCCAGCCTGCCTGATCTATCTGCGATCATCTATCTGCGCCATCTATAATTTCCCCCCCATTTTCCCACTGATTCCGCTCTTTGATTATGTTAAAGTTAGTCACCCCTTTCTTTGAACAACTGCGCAATATTTCGCGTGTCGTGGCTGGCGCCTAATTTGGGAGAGATCATTAGATACTGTATAGAAACAGAGAGAGAGGGAGAGAGAGAGAGGGGGAGAGAGGGAGAATAGTTTCTAATGCGCTGTAGACGATTGCTATCAAATTTAGACTAGCTAAGCAGTTTGTTTCGTGTATTTCACGACTTAGGTGAGGTATATTAATAAAATACTATACTATAAAATATAATATATACTATAATATACTATACTATACCATATACTATACTATACTATACACTATAGCACTATATAGTCACTAGCTAGCTGCATAGCAAATTTCATCCTGCTAGCTGCACTACTTCCAGACATCGAGGCATAACAGCATGCACAATCTAATAGATTACAGTTCTATTTTTACATGACTTGTAAGTTATATATGAACTATAATAGAATTAACTATACGTTCTATAAATACATGAAGAGATCAGTCTGAATTGATAGTAAAAAATGTGAAACGACATAAGAATCTTCAGCCTTCACAATTAGTTCATCTACAATAATAATACTTGAGACAGAGACAGAGGGAGAAAGATCATCAATTTATCCCCTTGGAATACAATTAATAAATTACAATTAAATAGAAATTACGTATGTCGGAAGTGGGGTGACTTTGAGGGAGGTGTGGGGGAGGTTACCCGCTGCATTGCCATAAAATGACGTGTGCGTTCACTCAAATAGAAACATTTCGCCATTAAAGACACAGCAAATCCGAACGAACTATTCTAAATGGCAAACCTAAAGAATGCCATGAGTGTGTTCCCAACTGTGTATTGGTATATGAATGTGTATATGTGTCTGTGTGTGTGTAAGAGAGCGTATTGCTTTATGCATATCAAGTAAACAATGCGCAAAAATATTTGAATAATTTACAGTATGTGATGTCATAAAGGCAGCCCGTGCTTATAACTTTTGTGTTTTGTTCACTTTGCTATTTTAATAGTTTCAGCTTCGCTTGGCGCTTTCTCGATTCAAAAAAAAAACATAAACCAAATGCTAATGGCAATAATGAAGATTCTTTGCAATGTATAACGCTTTCTACACAAGGTATTTTCAATAATAAACACTTGAACCACGCGCCCACGCGCCAAAAATTCCCTACTGAACATGATGTTAGGCATGTGTGATAAACATCATTTCATATTTCCAGCATGTTTTGGAAAGTGTTCTGTGCAGAATTGGTCAAATTCAAGGAATCTAACTGTTGCTTCATCAATTTTTATTTTATATAGCCAAAGTAGAGAACGCGCAGAAGAATTTAGCAATGAAAACTGATGAAATATTTATAGAGTTGGCTCATTAAAATGCCGCAACGCATGTGGCCAAGAATCGACAAAGCTTTTCTTGCCATTTGCGTAATAGAACGACGCAGATTGTGGTCAATATAGCAGGCATTGGGAATCAGAGAAAACCGGCTAGAATGCCATAACATGGCCAATAAGGTAACACAATATAAGCCGCAGTTGAAGACTGAAAACAGAGCGATACGCAGACTCACAGCTGTTGGCATTGTTGTTGTGGCTATTGTTGCTGTTGTTGCTGCTGTGGCAGATAATGCGCAGAAGCTAAAAACAATAACAACAACCGACAAACTAAACCTGTAGCCAAGAGCAACTGAACTCAAGCGCAACAACAAACGAGTTAGCATCGCATACAGTCAAAGATACAGATACAAACACAGGCACAGCGACAGCTACAGCCATAGCCACAGCTACAGCTCTATACATTTGTAGCAGATACATTTGTATCTACAGCGCAGCAGAACGCGGCGTTCTATGAGTAATACACACAGACATCGCACGAACTTACGAACTTACGTTCCACACCAGTTTGTGAGACCCTCAAAAAAAAAAATGCCGGCAACTCTGCTCCCCCCTCCCCATCGTCTATCGCTGGCTGATGCTGCTGCGGCTGATGATGTCATGGCGGGAGAGCGGCGCAGCGTTTATAGTACGTGCAAGTAGCAAGCAGGGACCCAAGGCACCCTAGGCACAAGTCAACCCATTGGCCAAGGTCAGACAACTGGGCAACTGGGCTCCTGCTGATGTCATCGGCTGTCGGTAGGTAAATCAATAAGCAAGTAACGTCTCTGGCAAGGGCAGCTCCCTCTACCTACCTATATATACCAGACTATATGTATATACACTATATATGCCGTATATGGTCTCTAGCTGCTGACACACACAAGTCGGAGTCGCTTAGTCAATTAAACATATAACCCCAAGGTTGACCTAGACGAATATTGCCACGGCATGGCATGCCAAATCGAATTAGTTGCCCCATGTGGCAGCTGTGTGGCAACTGTGGCAACTGTTGATAGCCAGGGGAATCGATTGCTTGCACCTCTTATCGATTGCACGCTAGGAGAGGGTATAAGTACAGGAGTGGAGCCAGCGAGCCACGCACACTTGCACTGGCAGAGATGAAGCATTTCCTAGTCGCACTACTTGCGGTGCTCAGTTTCCTGCCCGGGGAGCATCGCTTCGTCAGGGCGGTGGGCTGTCCGCGTCGTTATCTGCGACGCATCAATGGCAAATGTTATTACTTTTCCGTGAAGAAGGTAGGTCAATCCAAGCAAGGGGTAACCTTTAAGTTTTGCTATAGCTTTATGAGTCTGTTCCACACACACACACAGATGAACTGGTTCGGAGCGCTCAACAATTGCCTGCGCAAGGGTCTAACGCTGGCCGATCTGTCCAATCCCCGGGACTTTAATGGCGCCGTTGAGTTCCTTAGCTCAAAGGGCAACACCGAGGACTTCTGGTTCGGTGGCAATGATCTGCAGACTGAGGGACGCTTCCAGTATGCCAGCAATGGGCGTCTGGTGCGCTACTACAGCAATTACAGCATCGTGGAGCCGGCAATGCACTCGGAGTGCGATGATTGCCTGGAGGTGCGCATCAGGCCCAACATAACTGTCGTGGCCGATGACAACTGCATGGAGAGACAGTACTTTATCTGCTCGGAGAACTATTGCTTCGATGGACCATCACAGAAGCCGCGTCATCACAGTCACGAGCATCTGCATCATTTCCATCACGACATCGGCGAGCCGAGTAATGAGCTCTGGGATCTGGGCACACCATCACCATTTGACGAGAATGTCGACGAGGAGGACGGCAATCCAGACTCCGAGGAGGCAACTTTGCTTAACCATGGCGACGATTCTAAGGAGGGTGACAATACTGATGCTAAGCCTGGAAGTGGAGAAAAGACCACAGCTGAGCCTGGGGAGATAGAGACCACAAATGAACCTGAAGGTGGTGAAACCACAGCTGATGGAGGAGGTGGAGATGGAGAAGAAACCACAGCTGAGCCTGTTGACGGAGGAGATGGAGGTGGAGAAGAAACCACAGCTGAGCCTGTTGAAGGAGGAGGAGATGGAGTCGGAGACGAAACCACAGCTGAGCCTGTAGAGGGAGGAGGGGACGGAGAAGAAACCACCGCTGAGCCTGTTGAAGGAGGAGGAGATGGAGTCGGAGACGGAGAAGAAACCACAGCTGAGCCTGTAGAGGGAGGAGGAGATGGAGAAGAAACCACAGCTGCGCCTGTGGAGGGAGGAGGAGATGGAGAAGAAACCACAGCTGCGCCTGAGGGAGGTGGAGTAGATGGAGCAGAAGTGCCAGAGGCATGAGCAGGCGAGAGATAAAATGCAGCATGACTTGTAGATGCATTGGAATTAAAACGATTTTACAAATAAATAAAAGAAACAAACAAAACAAAAACTATATGAAATTCAAATCTATTTAAATACTTTTTGAAGAAATGGAACACTTGTGAGTTATTATAATACATAATTATAATACGTGAGTGATTATAATACATAAAGTATTAAGAGTACAGTCCTTTTTCAACCTTTTCTACTTAGAAATATGTTTTATACAGAAAATAAATTTTCATTAATCATTGATTTTAATGAGGGGAAAAATTAAATACTTTCATAAGCTTACTTTCCAAGCTTTTATTTTACTCTGCACTTCAAGTGGCATATCCCGACGATGTGCTATGCGCTCGCAATAAAAAGGCAAATGGCCAGCAACTTTGACATGTGCGAATCTATAAAGAATGAAACAATATGTTTCAGCTTTAACCTCAATATCAAGCAACAAGGTTCTAAGTCGCTACCTCAATATCAATCAACAAGGTCCTAAGTCTCTAGGTTCATCTCAGTTGCTTAGTCTTCAGCAAAGTCTTGAAGTTCTCTTGTTTTCTATATACATATATAAATATATAATGCATACGTATGCACTATATGTATATATATGCAGTGACTAACGACCCAGAGCAGGCATCTAATATTACCCCCACGTTGACCACAATAAATCACATTCGATCGATCGCAATTGATTCGTTCGACGTGCAGCAATAAAATCATTGAGAGTGCCAATGCTTATAGTGCATATATATATAATGTCCGATATCAATTGTAATTATAGCCATGGCAAATGCACTTGTCACGCCACCCCCTCGGAAAGTGTATATATAGAGGAGGATACTCGCGTAGTGTCTGCAGTTTTTGCTTTGCAGGGCGACACCAATCGACATGAGGGTACTGCAAATGTGGATATTGGCCCTTATAGCGGCATATCCCGACGATGTGCTATGCGCTCGCAAGAGCATGAGGGAGGCCAAGAAAGCCAATTTGGGGCCTTGCGGCCAGAAGTATCTGCGCATGATTAACAACAAATGTTACTACGTTGGCGTCAAGAAGGTAAGCACAATTATAATATTGCTCTGCTTCATTCTCAAGCACCTTCTTGCCGGCTTGCAGATGAGTTGGTTTGGTGCCCAGAACAATTGCTTGCGCAAGAACCTTAATCTTGCCGATCTGGCAACAAAAGAAGATTTTGAGGCAATATTTAAGTTTCTGAAATCACGAGGAAGTCTCAACGATTACTGGTGGGGTGGCAACGATCTACAGACAGAGGGTCGCTTCACGTACATCAGCACGGGTCGCCCGGTAAAGTATCTGGGTGGACAGGGTAAAGTTGAGCCAACGGCACGTTCCAATGAAGATGATTGCCTGGAGGTGCGACTGCGTGAGAATTCCACGTTGGTCATCGATGACAATTGCCAGGAGAAGCAGTATTTTGTCTGCCAGCGACCGGACACCAAGTGTGCCCATCCCATTGAGGATGCTAAGGCTGACGATCGCCACAGTCACGAGCATTTGCATCACTTCCATCACAATCCGGCAGCTAATGAAGCAACTGGGGGTGGGGCGGGAAGCCAAGAAGGGAGTGCGGAAAGTGATTCACGACCGGCTGATAATTCGAATTCAACGGAAATCGGCGAATCACCGGAAGCGGTTGAAAATGGAGAGGATGAGAAACCGACTGAAGGGGGGGGATCAGCTGAAAACACTAAAGAAACCGGTGGAGAGGGTGGTGGTGAAGGCGAAGATGGAGGAGGGGAAGGTGGCGAGGGTGGTGGAGAGGATGCAGGGGAGGGAGGACACGATGGCAGAGATGTTAAAAGCACTACACCCGGAGATGCTAAAAAAAAGACAACAAAGGCTAAAGCTAAAGGAGAGACAACAACTCCAGCAGATGGAGCTGCGACAACAGTGGCACCACCCGAAGGAGAGGCAACAACGGCAGCACCCGAAGGAGAAGCAACAACCGTGGCAGCAGTTGAAGGCGAGATAACAACACCAGGTGCCGAAGGAGAGGCAACCACACCAGGAGCTGAAGGTGAGAATACAGCAGCTCCACCTGAGGGTGAAACCACACCAGCAGCAGCACCCGCAGAAGAAACCCCAGCTGTCCTCTAGGTGAAGACAGAAGTAAGAAAGGAAGAAAGGAAGGAAGGAAGGGAGAAGGTTCAGTTCCAGCATTCCAGCTGAAGAACTAACTGTAAAACTTCCCCAATCCGATACTGAAACAAAAACCGAAACTGATTTTGTATAATGAATAAAAAATAGCTAAAAAAAACTGGAATAATCCATTTTGGCAGCTCTATAAATAAGTGTTCAGTTACTTATATTTTCTAAATGTTTGTGTATCATAGGAAAGAGAAATGTGGAACGTGGGTTCTATGTTTTGTCTAAAGAACTACTGATTAATTGAATGCATGCTATTATATATATGTATATACTATATATTTATAAATATGTATGTACTATATAGAGTGCGAAACTTTTTGATAGGTGTGAAATGTCTACAGAAGAATTGAATTGTTTGCATTTGTTACTTACATTTCGAAGCATCTGTTTGCATTAAGTGGAAACAGAGAACATTATAATATAGCATTATAACAGAGAGAGAGAGAGAGAGAGTGTTATAATCGAGAGTGTTATAATTAAAGTACATGTATCTATGAGTATTGATACCATGGGGTCTACCGAAAAAGAACAAACATATCTTCTGCGTGGGAGAAATGCGTTTTTCTTCAGAAACGGAAATAGAGTCCATTAATTTAGTTTTTTTTTTCTTTATTTTCAGGGTTGTAGATCAAAGCGAAAATAGATAAATTATGATAGAAAATCGCAAGTGGAATTGATGGAAAAATATAACTGAAAACACTTAACAATATGTCAGAAAAAGTCCAAATAGAAGAATCAAACAAATGTATAAATATATAACCGATATATATAAGACTTATTTATATGTATGCAGCTATAATTATATACTACAAACACACACATACACATAGCAAACACGCGTGTGCCGCCTCGCATCACTTTTGGGTGTGGGTTGTGCTGCGAGAAGAACAACTTACACACACACGCACACACATCTAGCTATTTGTATGTGTGTGTGTGTGTGTCTGTGGAAGACGTACTGCGCCATAATTGGCTGACGCTGACGCTATCGTATCATACTCTATACTCTATAAGTAACAGACAATTAATTCCGTATGGGGGCAACACTGCGTACTCCTTTTGTCCCTGACGTTGATGATGTAATGCAAAGGTATCGTAATAATCCTGCAATGCGGTCATAGAGCACACAACTTTACACACTTCCTTTCGAGTTTTCTCTCTTTCTATTTTATTGTTTGCAATGTTTTTGGGACACACACACACACACACTTTACATGCATACCAAATCGTACAATGTCTTTTAGATTTTCTAATTCAAAAACTTTCACATTCTTGTTTACCTGTAAACGAGCTGAACATGTTGATGGTTTTGTTTTAAATTTGAATTTCTTCTAGTAAGACGATCAGTTGAGGTTACTGCTGGCTGGGATGGAACCGATTGCGTTCAATTGGAATTTCAATATTATGAGTCTCAAGAGCTTTAGCTATATACAATTTATATTTGTAGTCGGCTAATTTTGTACGTTGCGCGTTTATTTTTAAAACGTTCCGACTGCGATGAGAGCACAAAAACGAATAAAGTCCAAACGAAAGTGTCTTGTTGGAAATGTTGTCGTCGTCGGTGTCGTTTTTGTTGTTGTTGTTGTTGTTCCATTCTGTTTTTCGTGTGGATTGTATGTATTAACTGCACTCAGTGATTTTTGATTCGCTCGCATGTGTATAGTGTTGCCGGATGGTTGAAAATAGAAGGTTAACAGCGTTTACTTTACAGTGCGCTGTTAACTATTCAAATTCCACAGCGGCGGCTTCTGTTAACTTTGCAGAGATGCGTAACGAATCATCATGTTGCGTTCAAATTAATTGAATGAGTTTTTAATTAAATTAGATTGAATTGGAATTATTATAAGCAGTTATACTTTGATTGATTATATGTATCTACAACATATCTAATAAATTCCGCTGTTAAGTTTCTTCGCTGTGGACTGTAACTAAAGTAATTCGATTTATGCCCATCGAATTCATTTGTTCGGCTATTTATTGGATTTATCGGCATTTATATATAAAATTCAATAATAAATTGTTGCAGTATATACTACACAGTCGAGTCGCAATGTGGCTAAAGCTTTGTCTATTCATTTTCTGTTTTATTATTTCCATACGCCAGGGAGATAACAGAGGAGCCTGCCATCAGTTTAGTGAAATAAAGGTAAAACTTTATCAGAACATTACACTGCCATTATACAGATATATATACAACTATATACCCTTGTGGAACAGTTGGATTGGTTTGATGCACTTGTCACTTGCCAAAAAATGAAAATGTGCCTGGCAGACATGAGAACGAAACGTGCCTTCGCTGAGCTTGCCAAGAAATTTCCAAAACATGACGAAGAAGAATTTTGGATCGGTCTGAACGCGTACGAGAAGGATAAGTTTAAATATATATCAAATGGTGACATTATGGACCATGTACCGGAACAATCCTATATCAATTACAAGAAGCCTTGTTCCTTCATAAGATCGATTGGCAACGCTGAATTCATTATCGAGACGGGCAAATGTGGACACACGAAAAGATTTGTGTGCTCCGAGGCGGTCACCTGTAACGGTCGACCGACCAACAGCAGTTTTATACCTGGCTACGATGATCAGTTGAAATGCTCTATCGATGATAGGATCAAGGAAATTCTCGGAATAAAGAAAAAATAACAAGTATATCGTCGATATACTCTGAGGAACGCTTGCCAGAAAGAATTCAATTAAGGCCGAACTTATCAATTTGATCAAGTTCCCAACGTTAACTGTTTCCTTTTTTCTGTGTTTAAAATGAATCCATTTATATTTCAGTCATGCAATGAACGTTTATACAAACACAAATATATATATTTGAGTACTGATCAGAGTTCCTAACTATTTTTAAAAATAGTGTTAGAATTGTTTTGTTATTTGTTTTATATTTGCTTGAGATATCCTAACTATATTCTGGCATAGTCTAGGTAGCTTTAGCATTAGATTTATGTATGTTATATGTAACATATGTTATATGCATGTTATATGCATGTTATATGTATGTATGTTATATTTATGTTATATGATAGCAAACTACTTGACACAATAGTCCTTGCGTTGCTGTCGTATGACCGCATTCAATTTGAGGCACTGTTGCCGCAGGTTATCGTTGTCCCCCTTGAGCACCTCGATGGTCTCTTCCTGACGCTGTATGGTCTGATGAACACTGCATTGAAAAGAGCAAGAGGAGGGGACAGAATGAAGAGTTTCAGATGAAGCATGTTCCTTTGAACTACGTACCGCTTTTGCAACTGATCCATTTCCTGCTTGTGGCGTTCATTGAGCAGAGCTACCTCGTTCTGTATGTCCGTGTGGAGGTTATCGCGCAGCTTGTCGCGCTCGTTGATGAAGTCGCCGCACATCTTCTTGCTGTGACTCAGCTCCAGCTGTAGCTGCTGCACCTCGGCCTGGCAATTGCGTACCTGAGCATCTGACTCGGCCAGCTTGGTGCGCGTCTCCGCGTACTTCTCACGCAGCGACTTCTCCACATTCTCCGCAAGCAACAAGTCCTTTTCGTACTTCTCCTTGACGCGACTGTGGGGAAGAACCTTTAATGTGAAGAACCTCTAATAAATGCACCTCCTCCTTACTTACATCATCTTCTGTTCGTGCTCCTCGCTGCTCTGCAAGGCATCTGCCTCCATGCGCACCACCAGCTCGTCCAGCTGGCGATCTCGCTCGGCCCGGTAGTGCTGTCGTATGGCGTTCTCCTTTTCCGCCTGCCCCACCTTGCACTTGTTCTCATACTCCGACTTCCACAGCTCAAAGTCAGCCAGATATTGCTGCTCGACCGTGTTGATGCGATTCTGATACTTCTCCTCCTGCTTGGCCATCTTCTCCTGCATCTCGAACTTGGCCTGCTCCAATTCGTTGTCCAGTTCTCGTTGTGCCTCCTGCCGTTTGCTCTGATAATCGCTCTCCTTTTGCCTCAGCTCTGCCTGCAGCCGTTCCCGTTCCACAGCGAAATCATCTGCCAGTTTCTGTCGCAGCTCCGCTTGGGTCTTCTGCTCCTCCTCCAGCTGACGCTCGAGACGCTCACGTATCGCATTGCGCTCCTTCTCGATAATTGTTTCCCGATCCTGTGCACAACTCTCACGTATTCCGTTCTCGATCTGTTCATGCTTGAGCCGGGCCTCCTCCAGTGCGTCCAACAGCTGCATCTGGTGCTGGCGCTTCAGATCGGTCACCTCACGTTGATGATTGCAGTTCATCTTATTGATCTCCGCCTCCAGACCCTTTACAGTGAGTTCCTATGGCAAGAGAAAGTAATTTTAATGAAGTCTTCCCTCCTCCTCCTCCTGCTGACTGTGCTCACCTTAATCTTCTTGGTGTTCTCACGCACCCAACGCTCTCGGCGTATTTTCTCCCCCGCCAACGTTGTCTCCTTGACACGAGTGACCTCCGTCTCCAGACGATGCTCCCACGCCTGGTTCTGGCTTTCAAGGCGCCGTGTCAACGCAGCAACCTTCTCGCACAACGAACCCTTGTCCTTTAGCAACTGTTCGATGAATCCTTGATGCCTGGTCACCACCTCCTCGTAGTGCTTCTTCTGATCCCGCAGTTTATTCGCATTGCTCGTTTTCTCAGCACGCAGCAGCTTCTGGCGCTCCACGCGCAGTTGCTGCACATGCTCCTTGGACAAATGTATGGCATTGGCCAGCTCATTGGCACGCAAACTCAGCGCAATCACACGACGGGCCAGATGATGATTGGGCAGCATCAGCAACTCCGAGAGTCTGGAGGGGGGAAAGGAAGACATAGTCAGTTATACGGGGTACTAGGTTTAATTAGTTACTCCACTCACTTAGGCACCTCATCCGTCACATCGGGCTCTACCACAAACTCCACTTCAGAACGATTGCTGTCTGGAAGCGAACGTCGCGTCTCCATTAGCGTCTTGTCGCAGCTGCTCTCCACATTGTTCAAATAGGCCAGAATATCTCTGTACAGTAAGGGAAAGAAGAAAGAAGGAAGAACAACAGGTAAAGACTTGTTCCTACTAATGTATGGTAAGGTAAGGATAGGTTAGTGTAGGTATAGCTTAAGGGTAAGGGTGTAGGTTAAGTCAGGGTAGGTTAGGGTTAAGTCATGTTAGGTTTTGCTTAAGTCAGGTTATGTTAGGTACAATGAGGTAAGGTTTAGGTAAAATTAAGGTTTAGGTTAAGTCAGGTTAAGTTAAGCTAAAGTGAGGTTAGGTTAAGATAAATGAGGTAAGGTTTAAGTAAAGTTAGGTTAGGTTAAGCTTAAGTGAGGCTAGGTTAGAGTACAATCAGGTAAGGTTCAGGTTAAGTAAGGTTACGTTTAGGTTAAGTCATGTTAGATTATGCTTAAGGGATGTTAGGTTAAGGTACAGTAAGGTAAGGTTAAGGTAAAGTGAGGTAAGGCTTAGCTTGAGTGGAATTAGGTTAAATTTGGCGAGTATAATTAATTTAAGTGAGATTAGGCTAAGGTTAAGTTAAGTTCTATTACGATAAACATGCTTGTATTAGTTTAAATTATGTGCTGTTTGGTAAGTAACTTTTTGAGACTCTCGCAGCTTACTTGTACTTATCGCCACTTTCCTGTACACGATCCTCATTTTGGCTAACCGTTTCCGCAGTCTCGGAGCGTGAGTCCAGCTTAAGGTTTAGCTCGCTGGGCAAACGTTCCGCAAAGTTGTCTGCAAACAGAATAGTTAGTTTTGAAATGCCTAATACCTTGAATCCTAAGTATAACTCCCGATGCACCCCGTTGATACGCACCTCTCTTCTTATCCTCCTCGATCTCCTTGATGACCGACACAATCTCATCGTATGTGGAACCACGCGAATCCTCCTCCTCCTCCTCGTTGGACTTTAGTGACAACTGCGAAACACTGTCGTTAAACTCGTCCATGCCCTGTTTATGCAGTTCCTCGAACTGTGCCAATGCCTGCTTCTGCTCCTGCATGCTCATCCAGCTGTCCACCTTATCCAGATTGTACTC
Source organism: Zaprionus camerounensis (assembly GCA_018904165.1). Taxonomy (NCBI): domain Eukaryota; kingdom Metazoa; phylum Arthropoda; class Insecta; order Diptera; family Drosophilidae; genus Zaprionus; species Zaprionus camerounensis. The sequence goes on from JAEIFS010000037.1 coordinate 3,599,845, forward strand.
ACTAAGCTTGCGCTCCTCTCGCAAACTGCCCACGCTGACAGCCTTCTTGAGTTTGCCCGCCGTGGAGCCTGCCGATGTTTTCGATTGGAATCTGAGAGGTTTCTGCTGTCGCGTTGCATTTGCTTCCGCACTTGCTGGCTTCACATTCTCCTTCTTCTTGCCCACAAATGGAGGCGTGGTCGTGGCTACTTTTAAATAATTATTTATGACAGCGTCGGAACTGTTCGTACTGTACTGTCGCCTGTCGTCCTGCATCAACGGCAAGAAATTGTTCTCTGCGCCAAAGTTGCGTTGTGCACTGCCTCTGTTACTGTTAACGAGACTGTTACTGTTAACATGACTGTTACTGGTAACGTGAGTGTAAGTGTTGAGTTGACTGTTACTGTTAACGTGACTGTTAGTGCTGCCTTGACTGTTACTGTTAACAGCAGTGTTGTTGCTACTGCTGTTAATGCTGCTGTTACTGAGGTTCTTCTCGGACAGATTGTTCTGCTTGTCCTTGGCCTGCGCGGCGTACTTGTCCAGATAGTTGGGCAGCTCCATGTTGTGCATGGGCTCCAGTGGCTTAGCCTTGGCCACCAGCTGCTCCAGCGGCACAGCCACTGCCTGTTTATACTCCCTGATGACATTCAGCTCGGGTGTAGCTGCCTTCTGAGGCACGGGCAGTGGCAACTGCAGCGCGGAAGTTTGCTCCGCGTAGCGACAACTGGGCGCATCACAGGCACACTTGGTATCCGCTGTAGCCTCGTTGGTGCTGGCCGTGGAGGAGGAGCGCGTACTGCAGGTACAGTTCTCAGACGGACACTTGGGATACTCATAGGTCTCGGCCAGTACCTCAGCACTGCCACTGCCTGCAACTGGAGCGCCAAAGTGCACGGACTTCTTCTGTGCAGCAGCTGCCGCAGCAGCATCTGTGGAGGACTCCGATTTGTTGGCAGTTGCATTGTTGCTGTAGCTAAAGCTGGGCAGCGTGAGGGGACCGGGAGCAGAGATGCTCGATCGTATTTCCTGCTTATCATTATCGCAATCACTGGAGTCCACATCGTTGTGCATGTTGGGTTTGCTGAACGAGACTCTGCCCGGCAGATCCGGCTTGGCGGTCTTCTGCATTAGCGCCGCATTGCTTAGACCCGCCTGACCGGAGGCTGACCAGTTGGAAGCATAGGGCTTGAGCTTGTCATTGCCAGAGCCGGGCATGCTGACCAGAAAGCGTTCCAGCTGCTCACCCTCGCTGCTGTGCGGCGACTTCTGTGAGTTGTTGTCCGACTGGTCGTCGGTGGAAGAGTTGCATGCACTGCGGCACAGCCAGCTGCGTTTGATGGGCTCCTCCAGCAGTGACTTGAGCAGATCTGTCGACGACAACTGTCGCTGCAAGGGAACACAATAAGGAACTAACCCTGCTACTCCCCAACCCCCCCGTTACTCACGTGTTTGCTGTGCCTCAGCTCCTTCTCGCCAAAGTAAACACTCAATCTGCGTCCGAACTTCGGATCCGCCGACTGTGGTCGCCCCAGAAAAGGCGACGAGCGACTGCGTTGCTGCAGGAAATTGGCCGAACGTGGACGCAAGTGCGGCACGGAACTGTGCAGCGTCGTCAGCGAGCGACTGTTGTATTTGGGCTTCGTTTTCTGTCGTGTGGCAAGGTTAATCTGTGAGAGAGAGACCAAGAGAGAGAGCGAGCTAAGGATGAGCAGGACCTAAGCTGGACAGCAGATATGGACCCACCTGGGAGCCCTGTAGACATAAATCCATATTTCAAGCTGCGCAGCTCAAACTTGCACTTGTCAAATGCATTTAGACAGTGTGCTCTCCAGTTTCTCGTTCACTCTGCTTCTCTGACGGCTGCGGCACAGCCAACTGATTGCGTCAAACACTTGGCCCATGGTCGAGCTGGTCGTGGTCGTGTTTGTTTTGGCCAAAACAGCCCTTGCTTGGAAATATATTTATCGATTAAACGGAGCAGGACACGTGCCCGCCAGATGTGTTGTGTATGTTGGTCAGTGGCAATGCAACAACCCCCGTGCCACGGCACAGACAAGGGACAACCTGGACATGCGTTGACATGGTTACAGGCCACGATGACAAAACACCCTGACCCCCCCCCACTTCTGATCAAAAGAGAAACCAACCGAAACAGGTGTAATTGTTGGCCAAAATAATTGGAAATTAGTTTCAAATTGGAATTGGAATTCTCGAATTTGAATGGGCAGCGCAATTGAACTTGGAGCTTATAGACGACGCACCTTCTGATCGATTAATCAATCGGTTGCGTATCAATGAGCATTCATCAATCACATCACACATCTATTGCATAAGAATTGTATGATAATAAAAATACTATAGTCTATATCATGCTCAAGGCCAGATGTCAAAGTTCAATTGGCAAATATCTACTACCGTGCCTTGCCTTACCTTGGCCTTGTCGGGCAGCTAAAGAAAACATGCTCAACTGATCTGTTGCGGAAAGAGTTGCTAAATAGACTATAAACTTGTTTATGTGCTGAAGTAAGCTTATACTCTTGCTGTAGAGAGTATTTTGTTTGTATTTTATGCTTATTATACAATCATTTAATGTGGCAGCTTTGAGTAATACTTATTTCTTTTGGTGAGGAAGCGGCATACATGAAACTTCGTTTATGTTTCAAGTATATAAGATAAACAGCAAGCTGTATATGAAATTTCATAACTCTAGATGGTATAGTTGCTGGGATAAACCACTTTTTGCTCAAACAGATACACAAGAACCCTGATTTATTTGCTGCTAGACATGCCAGAAATCTTCAGCAATATACAATAATAATAATAAGCATGTACAAGCTGAATGGAATCGAATTTCCAAGGAAGTAATTAAAAATTTGGTCGAGAGTATGCCATCTCGAATAAATCAAGTTATTAAGGGGCTATTGAAAAAGGGGCGATTAAAAAAATTTTATCTTACTTGCAACGTGCAAAGTTGAGTTTTTTCTAACTATTTGTTGAATACAATTTATTACTATTTATTTCTCCTATTTGTTAATAATAAGAAAGTTAAACAAAAATACAAAAAAACATTGGATTATCTGGTTTTGTTTTGTTTTTAAGAATGATGAAAGTCGACTGTCGTGAACATGCACTCACTTTTACTACAGATACTATACCTATAATATAATATAATATAATATTATATCAATTTATTTCCACACAATCCAAATTTCATTAGTATAAAAAACCTTTCGTTTCGTGTTTATATAATAATAATTTATTTAAATAAAGCAAATTGTTGAAGTAAACATAGTTAAGTGTAGCAGGCCTCTACAGTTGGCTCTCGTAGTGTGGTTTACATTCACAGTACTGGCTACGGATACCCCCTTATGGGAACTGCCTACGGATACTGACTGATGCGCGAAGCATAAAATTAAATTTGGCAACATTTCTCATAATGAACTTAGCAGCTAACACAAAATACAATACACATAGTTGATGTCTCCTGCTTCTCTCCTCCTTGCTTCCTCCATCCTTCCCTCCTTCCTTCCTTCCTTCTCTCTGTCTGTCTGCCTCGCATGATTAATAACAATTGCACTAAAAAGAACTCCAAAGTGGTTAGACCCCTTTCGGACTTCGCTTACTCCGCACGCAGCACAGGCGTCACTTGCACCTCGTTCTGTGCATCGTTTTGAATATCGAACTTCAGCTTGGAGAGTTGCTGCAACTCAGCCTCAGCTGGTGTTTTTGGTTCCGCCTCCTTGGTCACCTTAACCGTGTCGGGATAGTTGTTCTCGCCTCCGCCCAGCTCCTGCGAGAAACTGACCACGGTCTTGGGCTCGTAGTTGACGCCCAGAGCACCACTGGGATCGGGTGTGGGCAAGCTGGGCTCCTCATTGGAGTGGCCATTGGAGTGACCATTGGTTTGCTCATTGGCGTGACCATTGGTATGGGAGATGGTGATGGCATCTTCACTTGAGTGACCATTGGTGTGACCATTCTGCTCGGCAGCAGGCGTTGCCTCTGGTTCAATAATTGCCGCAGTGGCAACAGCAACAACCTCCACCTGAGCCTGCACTGCAACGGGCTCGCTCTCGGTTACCTTCACCTCCTCCTCCTCTGCCTCGGTCTTGCTGTCATCATCCTCTCCAGCCACTGCCTTGTTAACCTCCTCAATGGCCTTGGCTACCTCCTCGGGTGCCACATCCTCCTGCTGGGAGTGGCCATTGCTGAGCACAGGCACCTGCTCCAGCTGCTGCTCCTGCTGCTGCTGCTCGCTGTGTCCATTGCTGTGACCATTGGCAGCTGCCTCGCTGTGTCCATTGGCAGTTGCCTCACTGTGACCATTTGTGGCTAGTGGCTTCGCTGGCTCCTCCTCCTCAATCTTGGCTGGCAAAGGCATCTCCAGTGCCGGCACAATGGCCGGGCTGGCCATGGTCTCCACAAAGGATGTGCGATTGGGTGAATCTGGAGAGATCATGACGTGCGTGAAGTAGCCACTGCGACGATTCTCAAAGTCCAGCACATTCTCCTTGGCCAGACGCTCCTGTATGCGACGCTGGCGGCGTATAAACTCCGGCAGATTGGCATCATCCTCGCCAGCGGGCTGTGGTTCCTCCTGGGTGATTAGCTTGGGGCGACGCAGCACCACCTGGGCAGCCTCATTGCCATTGCTGCTGGCGCCGGAGGTGGCAGCGGCGCCAGCCCAACTGGCTGCAGCGATTGAGGGCTTAAAGACGCCATTGAACTTGGTGCCGACCACAAATTTATTGGTGTTGTTGCTGTGGCCGTTGCTGTTGCTGTGGCCGTTGCTGCTGCTGCTGCTGCTTGTGGTGCTGCCGGCACTCTTGTATGCATTGTAGTTGTTGTTGGCTGTCGGCTGCGGCGACAACGGGTTGTTGGCATTGTCTTTGCTGTTGCTGTTCGAGCGGGCGATGGTGAAGTTGGGCTTGCCGTGGCTGATCAGCAGCTTGGTGGCCGGCGAGGGGCTCTTGTCGGGCAGCGGCGAGGGGAGTCCACTGCGAATTTGTATGCTCGGCTTGTTGATTGTTGTATCGGCCATGTTGAGAGTGCGACTGTGTGGATCTGATAGCGCTTTTACTTTCCTCCGATCTGCGATGATCGTCGTTGTCGTCGTCTAACGGTGCTTTAGCTTGTATGTTAGCTGTAAAAAGTCGAAAATGTTTAAGCATTTAAAATTTAAATCTTTTACTTTTTGCCAATTCATAATCACGATCGATTTGCGTTGAGAAAGCAAAGCCAACAAACGAACATCGATCGCTATAACGCATACGTAAATATAACTATAATTTAAATCGACGACAGGCGACTTTAATTTGCCTGCTCTCAACTTTAATTGTTCGCCAGCTTAATTTCTTAGCATTTCTCATTTTATTGCCCTTTATTAGCACCTTCTGAATGCGCCGAGACTGTGCCGACTGTGCCGACTTTGCCGACTTTCTTCGAACTATTCCAAATTCGCTGCTTGTGGCCGCATTTTAAAGCCAAATTCTCCCCTTCAGGGCGAATTCATGTGTGACTCATACGCAGTTAGAGAAAAGTAAATATATACATATAAATAAAATAAGGTTTTCAACTGCCTTAGAGTTACTCATCAATTGTTTAAGAAACAATTCAAAACTTTCGGGCTAATCAGTGTGACGTGTGGAAGTCCGTTTATCAATACGTATACGTACTAAGTACTCCCTCTCTCCCTCTCTTCCCCTTCTCTCTGCCTCCCTCTATTTGCCTGGTTTATCAGCCTAAAAAAACCTCTACAAGGAGTGGGGCTTTTATTTAGGGTTTGTCACCAATTTATTTGTTTGCTCAACGAACTCATTTAATTAGCAATAAATCATGGCCTGAGCTATAAACCATATATGACTGTAATTATAATATATGCTCTTAATAATATGATAATATAATACGCTATATCTTTTTTGCTGTTTATTTTTCAGTCAAATTTATATTTATCTTTTTATTATCATTGTTATTTCTTAAATATTTTCCAAGCAAAGAACTTCAAGAGCGACAAACAACTTGACTTGCCCCGAAAACTGATTTATAATCGCTCTTGAAAATGTTTTGCAACTTAATTTACAAGCACTGCGGCAAGATAATCTTACAGCAATTCGATAGAAAACAAATCGAGCGACATTCGTACCTAATCGGGCACTATTGTACCCTTTATCAGACGCTATAAGGTACATATGTTTATGCCCCCTTATATAATCGAAATTCTCATAAAACAAACACACGCAGCCTCGTGCTATCACAATCACATGGATTTTCCCGTCTATACAAACTTTGCATTGAGTATTTACTTTAGTTTTCTAATTGAATTGACGTTTCACATGGCGTATGCGTAATCAGCAGCAGCAACAGGGTCAGAGAGCTATGGTCCGCTTAAATATCAATTAATTCGCAGCGAGCGTGCGATGAAAAGCCCATGAAAAGTGAGCCAAACCCCCCGCAGGTAATTAACAAGGCAGAAATCGATCAACATGTGACTGGCCTAAGGGAAGGACAGACAGGCAAGCAGATAGACAGACAGACAGACGGGCAGACAGACAGGCAGACAGTGGGACAGTGGGAGTAGTTACAGTGTGACAAACAAAACACAGACTGACCAACAAACAGGTTGGTATAGACCTTATCAATGCGCCAACACACGTACACGATCAGAGCTGATATGGAAAACCCGCACAGCCCACAATCATTTTCATTACCAACCCCCCCTTTCCACACCTCCCCCCCACAACTTAATTAAGTGCTGCAATTTATGGAGAGCTGCAATGCAGTAGCATCGTAAATTCCAAACGCGTTCAATTACTTAGCCAAAGGTCAGCGACGAGTTTTATTTGATTTCGTTTTCGATTTTTATTGTCCGCTTGTAATTGAGGTTATGTACGCCTTATTCTCACAGTTTCTTGCTGTTGTTGTTGTTGTTTTTTATAGCTTTTATTGCGTCTGCTGCAGTGTCTAGCAATTGCGACGCATCTATAATTAGTTTGCAGCTACTTGCATTATTTACTAGCAACAATAACCAATGACAGACACAAGACATAGCTGAGCAATAGAACCAAGACTTTTATGATTTTTGATGAAATCTAAATAAAAGTTCTTTAGGTTTAAAATATGTTTACATTTACTATATACATTTACTGTTAGTTGTAGTAACTGGAGATAGTTATAATATTGGTACAAAAAAACCTAAAAAAACTTTGCGTATTTTATGTTGCATACTTTGCAGGGAGCTTGAAATTTAGCACCTCTTTAAAGTTATTTCTTAAATAACTTCTATGTTAATTAACCGATTGCAAGCAAATTTAAAATATCATTGGCATGGTGATAGTTATTGTGTTTCATGAATAATGCATTCGTAAGCTTTAAAATTAGAACTGAAATTAGGTTTTTATTGATTTACGGAGGCTTTAGGGGATATGGATAGATTCTATAATTAACTCTTATAACATAGAAAGTTTAAGTATATAGAGTTGGAATTAAGCTCTGAACTTTTTAAAATAATGATAAAAAATTATACTTGTTCTACAGATATAAGCAGACTGTTAATTTCGTTAATCTATTCATGCAATCTACAATGCAACTACACATTGAAATTTAATATTTCTTAAGAATTGTACTTCACTTTTAAGTTGTCCGCACTTTGCTTAGCAAAAGTTCTGCAAGATTTGTGGGCATTAAAAATCGTTTATTGTTATTATTAATTATTATTTCAATTACCAAGCTAAACCATTTTTTAACTGCACGAAATGTTGCCGTTCGATTCTCAGCTTTGGGTTTTTTGTTGCCAATCAGCGGCAACAACAGCAACAGTTGCAGTTGGAAAATTGAGTTGCTGTTGCTCTGCTGCTGTTGTTGTTGTTGCTATTGTTGCCGTTGCTGTGGCCAATGTCACGCGCTGACCAAATGGACACTTGAGAAGTTTGTCGCCTATCGTTCAATGTTCACTGTACTTAACAGCTTAAAGCTACTGTGAGAGGCTCTTTGTGTATGTGTGAGTGTATGCAAGTGTGTGTTTGTGCGTGTGTGAGTGCGTATGTGCGTGTGTGTGAGTGCGTGTGTCTGGGCATATCAGAGTCATGACATTCATTGAATTGACATAGTGACTTAATTATTCATTTCACTTTGCCGTCGAACGTGCCAATAACCAGTTCTTCTTGTTGTTGTTGTTGTCGAGTTGTTCTTGTTGCTGTTGTTGTTGTTTGTTATTGTCGTCGAGTTGTTTTTGACTGCTAAAACCCCCTGACAAACAATCAAATAATGTGAATCCATCGATAAGGCAAGGGTAAATACAATTACAACTGCACAGCAAAAAAAAAACAAAATCTCAATTGTTTTTTCGGCTTTGGCTTAGTTAGCGCATTGTCGTGGGCGGGAATTGTTCAGTAGAGGAACGTCAGGCAGTCGCTAATTAAGTGCAAATACAACGTAGTTGGGCAGCTGCCTCTGCCTCTGGCAAATAACTTAAGCTATTTTGCACCTTATTCTCTCTCTCTCTCTCTCTCTCTTCTCTGTTATTTTTTCCAATTTCGCGTAACTTCAATTGTTAAAATAAAATGATCTGTTTATCGCCTCGGGGAAGCTGCACTTGGCAATGCCAAGCTGACCTTGAAAAGCTATACACAAATATATTGAATATACTTATCTTATATATGTATATATATATATATATATATCGAAATTTGCATAAGGTGAGCGAGAACGGTGAGTAACGATCGTGGCAGTTGGAACAACTCAGACAACTCAACTCTCGCATGATAATGAATGTGTAGCGGCAACTCTAACCAATACGATTGTTTTATCGATAGGAACAGTACAAGTACGATCTCTAATTTTGTAACGGATAATACAGCCATTGAGGAGAATAAAAAACACACGTTTTTGTTAAAGATATAAAGTTTGTCAAATGAAATAAATATAATATCGCATCGCGATAACTGGTGACCCCGACGTTAGATTAGGCTTCGCAAATCACAAAATCAAATCAATTCGACCTAAGAGTCGAAGAGTCACAAATACATTTGCACGAGGCTCTCGCGAATTTCACAACGACGCAAATTATTTCATCATGGCAAGTACTTCGCAAAACGCATCTGACAACAATTCGGCTGACGGTGCGTCCTCGACTGTACCACATGCAGTGGTGCAAACAGAGGTCAACAAGGTGTCAGTAAAAGTTCCCCCATTCTGGCCCGAGCGTCCCGAGATTTGGTTCGCCCAAATTGAGGCGCAATTTTGCGTGTCGGGAATTACCTCGGACTTAACAAAATTCAACACCTTGGTGGCGTCGATGGAGTCGCATATAATTGCACAAGTCACTGACGCAATTTTATCCCCACCCCCGTCGGACTTATATATGAACTTAAAACGCCGGATCATGGAGCAATTTGGAGAAAATGAGCACACAAAAATGCAGAAACTGCTCACGGGCTTGGACTTGGGCGATCGCCGCCCATCACAGCTACTTAATGAGCTCCGCAACTTAGCCAACGGTCGGATGAATGACGATCTCCTGAAGTCCCTATGGATGCAGCGCTTGCCGCAAAACGTACGCGCCATTTTGCAGACATCGAATGAAGACTTGCAAGGTGTGGCAAAACTGGCTGACAGAGTGCTTGAGGTCACGGGACGCGAGCAGCTCTACATGGCCACAACTACACCAACTGATTCTGTGGAAGAAATAGTAGATCGCCTGGCCAAATTGGAGAAGCGCTTCCATTCTCGGTCACGTTCAAAAGAACGATCTAAGTCGCCATCTCTGTGTTGGTATCACACAAAATTTGGCAAGAAAGCAACTAACTGCAAGCCGCCCTGCTCTTTTGTCCCCAATGCAAAAAACTAGAAGCCTCTCCTGCGCCATCGCCCGCCGGAGCAGGAGATTCGTGTCGAGTGGCAAGAATCACAGTATACGACAAGGGCACACAACATAATTTTTTAATCGACACAGGCGCTGACATCTCAGTTTTACCAGCGCACCCAAGGGACAAACTAAACATCGGAAGGACCTTCAGCTTAGTTGCAGCAAATGGCACACCTATCAAAACATTTGGTGAGAAACGCCTAAAGCTATCACTCGGTCTCCGCCGAGACTTTCTGTGGACTTTTGTACTGGCTGACGTAGCCTCGCCAATCATCGGGTCCGACTTTCTTGGTCATTATGACCTACTAGTCGACTCAAAGCGACGTGCTTTGATTGACCCACGAGCACCACAGAAGTTGCAGAAGAAAACTTCAATTATGAAGAAAGATACATCCGTATTTCCCGTCTTAAGCAACGATATCGCCAGCCTGCTTAACGAATTCAAGCAACTTGTTATTCAAAATCACAACACGCAGCCGTCTCCCTCAAATGTAACTCATCTCATCGAGACCAGCGGCACTGCGGTTTTTTCACGGCCACGCAGACTATCAGGCGAGAAGCTCGCCGCAGCCAAAAAAGAATTTGCATACATGGTCAAACAAGGAATTTGTCGGCCATCCTGCAGCAACTGGGCGAGCCCGCTTCACATGGTGCGGAAAACCAACGGCGAATGGAGACCTTGTGGGGACTTCAGAGCATTAAACGCGAAAACTGTACCCGATCGCTATCCGATCCCGTTTGTACATGACGTCACCAACATACTGCACAACAAGCGCGTTTTCTCAGTCATCGACTTGCAGAAAGCTTATCATCATATAGCGATCGAGCCTAAGGACATTCCCAAGACGGCAATAACGACTCCTTTTGGTTTATTCGAATTCTGCTACATGACTTTTGGGCTTCGAAACGCTTCACAAACATTCCAAAGGTTTATGCATAGTATTCTGCGCGATTTGGACTTCGCATTTGTATATATTGACGATATCCTGATCGCATCAGCCAATACGGAGGAGCATGGACGACATTTGCGAACAGTTTTTGAACGCCTGCAAAAAAACAATTTAACCATCAACGTCGGCAAGTGCCAATTCAGCAAATCAGAAGTGCAGTTTTTGGGCCACAAGATTGATGCAAGGGGAATCCTGCCATCCGAATCCAGAGTTTCGGCAATTCGTGAATTTCCACAACCTGGCACAACTAGCGAATTAAAGAAGTTTCTGGGAATGATTAACTACTATCGCCCATTTATCAAAAAGGCCGCTCACGTTCAAGTCAGGCTGCAGGCGCTTATTAAAGGCAACAAGAAAAACGACAAAACTCCAGTCGATTGGACAACGGATTCATTGGAGGCATTCCAACAATGTAAAGCTCAACTTGCAAACGCTACTCTGCTTGCGTTTCCGTCTCCAAAGGCAGTCTTCTCACTCAGCACGGACGCCTCAGATAAAGCCGTCGGCGCGGTAGTACATCAGCTAGTTGAAGGAAGGCTTCAACCCTTGGGATTCTTTTCAAAAAAACTCAATCCGGCCCAATCGAGATATGGCACGTATGATCGAGAATTACTCGCCATTTATTTGTCGATTCAACACTTCCAACACATCCTCGAAGGAAGGCAATTTGTAGTTTATACGGATCACAAGCCGTTGATTTACGCGTTCTCTCAGAAATTGGAGAAAACACCCCCCAGACGAGGGCGACACCTTGACTTCATCAGTCAATTCACCACAGATATTCGCCATGTTTGTGGCAAAGACAACGAGATTGCCGATCTGCTATCACGAATCAATGCAGTCGTCGAGGTAGACCTAGAAGCTATTGCCGAGGAGCAGAAGACTGACTTGGAACTTCAAAAACTGCTAGAGGGAAACATAACATCATTACAGCTCAAGAGTATCACGCCGCTGAACGCAAATTTTTCACTCTACTGCGACATCAGTCCAGATGGTAGAATTCGACCATTTGTTCCGGCTGCGTTACGCAAGCAGGTAATGCAATGCATTCACTCCCTTTCTCACCCCGGCCGGAAGGCGACACAGAGACTCGTTTCAGAGAGGTTTGTGTGGACTTCGATGACAAAGGATGTTGGCAACTTCGTTCGTAGCTGTATACAATGTCAAAGGTGCAAAATTCAACGCCATAACAAATCTGAACTCGGCAGCTATGGACCAATAGACCAACGATTTGATCACATTAACATAGACATCATCGGCCCATTGCCGGTCTCCCGAGGAAATCGCTATTGTCTCACCTGTGTCGACAGGTTTTCCAGATGGCCCACAGCATTTCCAATTCCTGACATCTCGGCGGAAACGATTGCAACAACACTACTGGAGGGTTGGATAGCTAACTTTGGCGTCCCGCTGCACATCACTAGCGATCAGGGTAGGCAGTTTGAATCTGCAATCTTTACAGGCCTGATGCGCTTACTGGGCGTCAAACACTTCCGCACCACAGCTTACCACCCCCAAGCAAATGGTTTGGTAGAGCGTTGGCATCGCACACTCAAAGCAGCTATAAAATGCCATGAGACTAGCGATTGGTGCGGTGTTTTACCTTTAGTACTGCTTGGACTTCGTGCTACGTGGAAGGAAGACTTAGGAGCTTCCCCGGCCGAAATGTTGTTTGGATCGCAACTTCGACTTCCCGGCGAACTTGTTACGAAGGGGAGCAGCCATCCGAATGAATCCGAATTTATCAAACTGTTGCGGAAAAAAATGCAATCATTAAGGCCGTCTCATGCATCGGTTCACGGAAACAAGGAATCGTTTGTGCAGGCAGAACTCAGCAAAGCCTCACACGTTTTCGTGCGCGTGGATCGCGTGCGGGCTCCGCTAGAACCGCCTTATGACGGCCCGTACGCCGTGTTAGAAAGGCAAAGCAAATTCTTTTTAATTCAAATGGGCAACCGTAACGTCAAGGTTTCTATCGACCGACTCAAGGCCGCCTTTCTGGACGCTTCAAATATGACGGCGCCGCCTACAATAACTGACGAAGATGCCTGGAATCGAGAGGAATTCGAGAAAGAAGACCAACAGCAGCAGAAAGAACAAAAAACGAGAACTGGACGCTCAGTAAAATGTCCAGCAAGATTTTTATAGGTTCCCATCTAGCGGGGGAGTCCTGTAGCGGCAACTCTAACCAATACGATTGTTTTATCGATAGGAACAGTACAAGTACGATCTCTAATTTTGTAACGGATAATACAGCCATTGAGGAGAATAAAAAACACACGTTTTTGTTAAAGATATAAAGTTTGTCAAATGAAATAAATATAATATCGCATCGCGATAAATGTTTATAAATAGTCTTTGATTAATTGCCACAAATTAATGCAAAAAAATTAATATTTATATATGATTTTTTCGAACGTTTCCGCTACAATTCGTCGTGAAAGGGAAAGTGTTTCGGGGGCTCTTTGAAATTGTCTTATGTCTTATGCAGATGGCAACTTTCCTGTCCCAACTAAGACCCAATCAACTAAAGCCGTTGCACAAACGGTTTGTCTAAGTGGATACCTCTTTCTACCTATCTTCTTCTTTCTCTGTTTTTCTCTCTCTCTCTTCTTCTCTCCCTCCCCCCTTTCATCTTCATCTTTTCTTACTTCATTCCACCTTTTCTAGTACTTCTGCGTTTTATGAGCAGCGCTTTTATTTAGCAAAACATTCTGGTGCACAACAAATTTGAGGTGTGAATTGGTTGCTGGTGTGACAAATGCGCAGAGACTATATAAAATGCTACACTGAGAAAAATAAGACATTCATGTTAGCTCGACGGGCAGTTGAGCTGTAGTTAAGGTTGTGGAACATTTTAAATTTTTAAACTTGTTAAAATACCAAAAAAAAAAAACAATGGATGAGAAAAATATTTTTATAAAAATACTAAAAATACCAACAAAGAAAATACATGAATTTTAAGTGCTAAACTACCTTAAAAAATCTGTTCTGTTTGCAGTGCAAAATGAAGTTAAAGCTCTATAATATTTATCATATTTTTGGCTAACTGAAATACTAAAGAAAACTACAAGAAATGCAATAAATATTATTACAAAAAATACTAGATATTTATGCAATAAAAATACTTAAATTTTCAATATATTATACATTCGAATTACCTCGCAATGCATTTTTTTTGTAGTGTAAATAAAGCTAAAGTCGTAGAACATTTACAACTTTTCGACTAGCCAAAATACTAAACACAACTACAGGAACTGCTTTAAATACGTTTTAAAAAAATACTAGGAATGCCAATGAAATAAAATACTATATATATATTAAAGTCTCCTCTATACTCCAACTACCCCAAAAGAAGCAGACAAAATACAGGGTATACGAAATCCCCGCAAACAAAGCGCCTACAACAGCCAGAGCAACAGAGACAGACACAGATGGAGTTGAAGATTGGAGATGCCGGGAGAACCCGAACCCGAACCCAAAGCCGAAGTCGAACCCGCAACCCACATTAAGGTATTTCTCGGCATTGCGTGCCTTTGGTGCGTCTATCATTGGTAAATCAAATTGGTAACTTGGCCTCCTTTTCTGTTGGAGGTGCCAACTCGGTCAGCTCAGCGCGAGCTCAGTGTGTGAACTGAGGCTGTTGATGTTGCCTCAGCAGACAATTGCAGAGGGTACTCGCTGAGTGGGTATAAGTAGTACTATATGTAGATATATATCTCTCTCATCTCTTTTGCTGGGAATCATTTCATAAAGTGCGCTACGTGTTCAACGCGCACGGGTCGTAAATACAAGTCTATAAACCTGTTTAATGTATACAAAAATTTTATATGAAATTGTTGCAATTGCTGATGACAGACGTTGACGAGGCAGCGCTAATCTTATCGAGGCGACCATAAAACAAAAGCGACAACAACAACAAACTCTTTTTTTTATTGGCAAAAGAATGAAACAAAAGAACGCGACGCGAGAAATGATATCGAGAAGGCAGCATAAACCGCAGTCGAAGAACTTGTAAAAGTTTATTATCTAATCGGGGCAGATGAATGGCAAAACGGTGGGCAAAGAAAGTGAAAACTCTTTATGCATAAAAGTACAAAGCCAAAACAACAACAACAGCAACAGCAGCAACAGCAACAACAGCAACAACAGTAACAGCAGCAGCAACAACTGTAGACCATGTTGGCGGCAGGAAAAGTGAGTTCAAGGTACGCGGCAGATACCACTTGGGCGCATAGCTGTAAATACTTTTGTTGTTGTTGTTGCGGTTGTAATTGTTGCTGTTGTTATTGCTGTTGTTGCTGCTGTTGTTGCTGCTGTTGTTGGTCGACACTCGTAACACAAAGTTTTGCATGCAATCGAGCTGCAAAAAGTGAAAACCATTTGCCAATTTAACTTCGCCATCAAGACTTGCCAACTGTGCCTGCCAGGGCCGTAGTGACAGTCTCAGGGGGCCCTGTGCTCAACTTCTCAGGGATGCCTATTGCTCCCTATTACTTGCTTTAAGATATAGTATTCATTTAGTTCATAAAACATTGCACACAATGTAGAAACCTAATGCCTATTATTGTACATCATATTTTTATTACTTGATTTTATATTGGAAAAAACATAAATAACTAGTTTTTGAGAAATTTATATTTCGGGCCCTTATATACTCGATTGATAAAATTTGCAATCCATTCAATCTTTACTGCCTTATTGTACTCTACAATTAATATACCCACTATGCGTGGCAGACCCCACAATGCATAAATAGTCTTGTTTTGGCAACTTCCTAGCTACAAAATCATCAATAGTTTTTAAAAATCTATATTTTGGGCCCTTATAATCTAGACTGTTAATATTTTCAATATATTCAATCAATCCTGCCTCATTGTACTTATATTATTATACTCGTGAGGCATGAAAGACCCCATAAAGTGTATATATTCTTGTTTTGGCAACTTTATAGCTGCTTATACTTATTTATATTGACGAAATCATGAATGGTTTTCAACAAATATATATTTCGGGCCCTTAAATTCTTGATTGATAATATTTCCCATACATTCACTCATGCCTGCCTCATCGTACCTATACTCACGGGCATAAAAGACCCCACATATATATATATTCTTGTTTTGCCTAGTTGCTCCCTCTTCATTTTCTTAACAGAGGGCCCCAGTCAGGCAGGCGCCCTGCACACGCCTGGCTACGGGCCTGGTGCCTGGTGCCATATATGGAATGTTGATTTTTATAGAACGTGTAAGTCGTCATTTTAGCTAATTTACGGATACGCGCCGCAATTGGCAACACTTGAGCAGTTTAACGGTAACACGGCAGGCAAAGTCACGAACAAACGTTAAGCGGATTTTGGTAGCGCGACCAATGCGGCGTATGCGCGTTTTTTCCTTTCTTTCGTTCTTTTCAATTCACAGAATGCGCTCAAAATATTATTATTTACACGTTAGCAGAATTCTTGTTGAATGATATCGCACAGACATAATCAGAGACAGATACAACACGCACCTCAATGAGTTACTTTCGCAGAGTTGTTGCTGCTGTTGTTGTTGTAGTTGTTGCCGTGTCTGCGCTCCCGTTGTTGTTGTCGTCGTGCTGCGTTGCCGTAAAACGCCAAAACGTAACTGAAACTGAACCTGAGCCAACTTCAACACTGACGCGCACCTCTGGTGAAGTCTCAAGCAGCAGTCGCAGTCAGCGTCGCTGTTGGCGTCGACAGCGACGTCAGCGACGTCATGTTGTT
Organism: Zaprionus camerounensis; assembly: GCA_018904165.1. Lineage (NCBI taxonomy): Eukaryota > Metazoa > Arthropoda > Insecta > Diptera > Drosophilidae > Zaprionus > Zaprionus camerounensis. Next base: position 3,616,385 of record JAEIFS010000037.1, read on the forward strand.
GTTGCTGTTTTCGGTTATCGCGTAAAGTGCTCGTGCTCGGGCTAAATAAATACGTAGAAACAACAATAACAACAGCAACAATCAGAGAGCAAAGTTGACGCTTAATAACTAAACAAATGCCCTGCAGGCGGCCAGCGTGAAAGGTATATAGTTATGGGGATATGGTATAAGGGGGCACCAAGGTATATGCTGTATATGTGCCGTGCACATTTCCCAAATCTTGTTTAGTTTAATTGTTGCACAAATTATGCATAATTTGCCATGAATGGCGTTTCCGACACCACTCGCTGAAGTTGAGCACAGCAAATGGTTTGGCCAAATATTTACACGGGCTCTGATATAAAGTGCCACACAATGGAGACAGGGGGGGGGGACTAAACTATATATAGCATGCATATGTCAGGCATAGTCTCAACTATGTCGTTTACACGTGCAGCGCAGCACGTGATCACTGAAACTGCGCTGCACTATTTCAATATATATGAACATTATACAACCTTAGAGTTGAGTCAGCTTGCCTACCTGCACTCGATTGTGTAAATATCGGTCAAAGATTACAGTGCTATAATTGTCTCGCTGAAAAAGCCGGCAATTATCGCCCATGTTTATATTGTATTATAATTGTGCTGCAAGAGCAACAATTTCCAAGTGCGCCCCTCGAGAGTTTCGCAAATAAAGGCACAATAGAAAGAAGAATAGAATACCTTTGAAGATTTGAGATTTGCTTGTTTATGGCTTAAATGAATGAACAACAAGGCACTCCCAAGGTGCCCCAAACAGCGTAGGAATTCCACAGAAATTGGCTAATCAAATAAATATAATAAATTCCATTTCACAATATTTGCTAACTCTATAAAGTCTGGGTTCTAGCTTGAATTTTATTTATGGCATTTAGTTCAGCGGAATTGATAAAATGAAAATAATACATTTTATTTTAATTATGCTGATCAAACAGATTCATCTCAAGTTGTCAGCAAACATTTAAAACGTTAAGTTTAGTTCGCTTATCTTTCTAGGTAAATTGATAGAAAGGTTTTCGTTAGAGAACCCTCTTAAGTCACTTTAACGTATATGTATGTATGTATAATAAATAGTCTTTATAATAAAATAAAAACAATATTATTTAAAGTTAAACTAACATACTTCATCAACTTCACCAACAGACTAAAATAAATAATAAAATATTTCAATTCGATTTGTAGGAGACGTATAAAAGATACCATTTTCTGACTTTAATGTATATTAAGCTAAATATATTAACTGCCAGTCCATGAAATTTCAATGCGATCGGAAAAAAAAATACAGAAGTTATTCAAGTCATCTTGTTTCGACCAATTTCTAACTTTATAGAATAATCGTCCACATAATACAGATTAATCCCCTGTACAAGCAATTGAAATTCATGAAATTCCACAATAGTATCTACATTATTTACCCAAATTAATTAGAAAGAAAGCGATTGCTTTGGCACCCGCCCGGCACGGAGCCGACCGGGATCTAGTTCCACGGAAATCGAACATGTTTGTGGGGCTATTACCGAACAGCTGCTGGTCGAGCTGGTTGCAAACATTTCAACTACGCAACGACGGCTCCATCACGTTCAGTTGCCCCGCATAAACATTCCATGACGAGCGCAATCGAGAATGTTGATGGACGCCTCTCTCTCTCTCTCCTTCTCTCTCTGTTATCGATTCGATAATTTTGTGCGATACTTCGGTTTATTGGGCATGCTCTTGTTGTTGTTGTTGTTGCCGGTATTTGCCTTGATTGCTTGAGCGCGATACACGAGCCCCAAAGTATCTTTGGCACTTTCGGTGCCCTAATGCGGCCGCCGGCTTCCGAGCGAGCCAAATAAAAACGGCACAATAATAATTTATAAACAGATTTCAAGTTGGTGGCCCTGAAATGTGTCCAAAGTGCTGGATTGCTGCGCCTCAAAGTCGTTGCTGGACTCTTGACGTGTGTGTGAATGAAACAGAAAAGGAGGAGGAGGGTCATGACAGGGAGGCGGGGAAGAGGGTGTGGCGATAAACGGTACACGTATATCACATGGCAAACTAGTGTGTGTGTGAGTGTGTGTGTAAGCCTTTCGACCCGTTTCGCCTAGATCCCCAACCAGTTATGTTGTTATACCCTTCGAGCATTTAAAATGTTCCATTTAGGGTATACTAACTTTGTGTTTATATATGTAACAGGCAGAAGTAGGTGTGCCACACTCCATAAAGTATATATATTCTTGTTCAGCCGAGTCGATTGGGCCAAGTCCGTTTGTCTGTTTGTGTGAGCACACAGATCTTAGCTATTATAAGAGCTAGAGACACTAAATTTGACATTAATGTTCCTGTATATCATACGCAGATCAAGTTTATATTAAATATTGGGTGCACCGCCCACGCAAATCACTATTTAAACTTTGCTATTCGATTTGTAAGCGAAGAATAAAAATACAACTTTCTGACTTAGATATATACTTAGCTGCCTCTATTATCTATCTCTCCTTTTAATTTCAATCCGATCGGACGAGAAACACATAAATTATTCAAGTCACCTTAGCACCTCAGGTTCAGAGCAGCCTGCTAGGCGAAGGGTATCTTGCTGTCAGGCTCACTCGACTGTTACTTCCGTCTGCTTGATATTATTGTTGTTGTTGCAGTACGTATTGTTGGCGATGCCAATCAATGTGCTCGTAAAAGCGACTGTAGAAATTCTGCTACTAATTCAATATTTGCACCTCATTACGATTACAATTATCGAGTACCCAGCTGAAAGTGGAACGAGCACCTCCAGCCAGAGAGCTATTGTTTTGCACTCCCCTTCCATCTTCCCCCTCTTACTATCTAACTGATCTATTTGTACGCTTGAATAACACTAATTGACATACAACACGAAGACAAAGAGAGGCGCCGCAAGGCTCAACTGAGTATTGGGGTGCGGGAGAGGTCAGGGAATCTACCATACGAACATCGTTTACAACCTTGACAAAGAAATTTTCAATTAACGCTCAAAACTAATTTGCGTACCGAGTGTGCAAAACGGAAAACAAGAACGGGCTTCGGTTGACTAATATATTCCTCATAACTGGAATTTATATTGGTCATCGGCAAAAGAAATTGACACCAATTTGCAAGAGAAGAACGAAAAAAAAGAAAAACAAAACTTCTAGGCACGCAATTCTTCAAGTAGAAAAGAGATGAGAGATGGCAAATGGAAGATGGGAGACAAGAACACATCGAACATTTGATTGCTTTAATTATGCACAACTTAAATAACTAAATACAGTTCCTCCATATTTGTATAATATCTTATTTTGGTTATTTCGTAGCTTTCTTTTCTCATATGGTAAATTACTGGGCGATGGCCAATTAAAATAGAAATTGTTGACCTACCGAATGTTTTATTACAATTATGTGTGTTATATTGCTGCCTCGCTTACTGCATTTGCATAATACATTCAAAATATTTGAACACACACTGAATATATTGCTACTGCAATACGAATATCACACGCGCGTTTTGGGTGGACAAGAAACTTTCGAAACTCTCGGGGCACTTTGTAAGTTGGTAATGCGCAAAAACGCTCTGCACAGGCGCATAACGTGTTTTCAACTGAGCGCCACAGCCAAAGACGATCGACGAGCGGTCAACAACAGCAGCGGCAGCAACGACAGCAGCAGCGGCAGCAACTGCGGCAGCAACAAAAAGCCAAAAACAACAATAGCTCACTTTAATGAATGAAAGTGTAATTTTTGCCTCCTCTGTCTCTCTATTATTGTTACAATGACAATGTGCAGTTTTTGTGCATAGCCCCAGGCCTCACAATGACTGTCCTTTACATTCCCACAAAAGACTTGCAACAACAATGGGGCAGCAGCAGCTTAGCTTACACACTCAACATGTGTGCGCATTTTGCTTTTTCAAATTCAAACGCACAAATATCGATAAGTATCGTATCCAGTTCATTACGACATTTGCAATACTTGTCTATCAAAATTATCGATATTTCTTAAACTAGGTGGCAACTCTCTCAGCTGTTATTGCCGTCTGCCGTCGCGAAGAAGCAGCAGCATTTTGCAACGAAGTTTTCTGCCAAATACAATAAATACGCCGCAGGAACATGGCTGGACGTGAAGCCGTCAAACGTGCCGTACAACAGGTGCGTCCCATTTTGTCCGTGGACAGGGAGGAGGCGCGCAAACGTGCGCTGAATCTGTACAAGGCCTGGTACCGTCAGATTCCCTATGTTGGTAAGTATCGGGCACTGGTTATGTCATCAAATTACCTGCTAACAAATCCTTTGGATCCCCCAAATAGTTATGGACTACGACATACCCATGAGCGTGCAGCAGGTGCGTTGCAAATTACGCGAAGAGTTCAACAAGCATCGCAACGTTACCGATATACGTGTTATTGATATGCTGGTCATCAAGGTAAGACTCCCAATATGAATCCTTGAGAGATTTCATACAATAAGATTCCATACTCAACAGGGTCAAATGGAACTGAAGGAAACAGTTGAGATCTGGAAGCAGAAGGGCCACATTATGCGCTACTGGAAGGAGTCCCAGGATCCCAAACCCACAGATTTCCTCTCGAAGTTCATTCAGGGCATCAACTAGCTTTAAATGCTTAACAAAATCAAATAGTTTAAATATACCGAAGTGTTTGGCATCAAACCCCAAAAGAGAAGAAGTATTCCAAGAGTTTTTGGGGTGCGCTTCCGAAGCGCTTCGGTTTGTTGGTGTTTTTTTATTAAGTTACTTCAAAAAATATCGTGATTTGCATGTGATATACAAAGAAAAACTATGTATATGCGCGCGTGTGTATATGTATGTATATATATACCCAACTGGTATATATTTATGTGGTACAAACAGTTTAAAAACAAGTTAGAATCTTGGTTGATGTTGCTGTTGAATTGGATTGGTTGATTGATTGATTGTGTGATTGGTGCGAACAGTCTTCAAGCTCTCGTTAGCTACTCATGATGTTACTTATATTCTATGCAGGTAAATGGATTGGATTATGTTGCTTCTATGGTACCAATTCGAGCAGATTGTCCAGTGCATTAATGGAATTTGAAAAGAGATCGGTTGTTATATCATCATAGTCCAGGCCCAGGCTCTTCAGTTCGTCGAAACACTCATCGCTGAAACCGGGAATCTCCAGTGCGTTGTTTGTCTTATTGAAGGCATCGTGACGATTGGTATAACCGATGCGTTCCCGAAACATTTCGGCCAGCTGCTCATCCGTCAGCTCCACCGCATGAACCTTTTTGGAATGTTGACGGATTCTGTAAGGAGTTGGAAACAATCTGTACAAAAGGTTCATTCATTTTACCGTGTATATATATCACTCACTTGCCGCGATCGGCAAACTCCTCCGGGCAGTGCTTGCATTTGTATGGATAATCCGTGTGCTCATATTGATGCTGACGCAGACGCGCCCTCGACGTGGTCTCAAAGCTGCAATTGTCACAGCGCCAAACCTTTGGCTTCTGATGATTGCGCTGCTCGTGCTCTCGCAGCAGGGCGAAATTCTGAAACTTACTATCGCAGCTACGACAACTGACCACCTCCTGCTCCTGTACATGGGCGCGCTCGTGGTGCACACGCAGCTCGGCGGCATTGATGTAGTTAAGCGCACACTTGGAGCACTGATAATGCCGCTCCGAGTGACGTTTGCGATGCACCGACAACGATTCGCTGTTCTTAAAACTCTTCAGGCATATCTCGCACTCGTGCAACGTATCCACAGCATGTTGCTGCTGCAGGTGCAACTCATACTTGCGCATGCTGCTGAACTGCAGCTGACAGAAGTTGCAGTGCACAGGCTGCTTCACCTGGCAGAAGCGCTGATGAGCCTGCAGGCTGGATTTCTGATTGAACACCTTATCGCATGCAAGGCAAACATGTTGTTGTTGCTGCTCCACCAACTCTCCCATAGGCTGCAGTTGTTGCTGTTGCTGCTGCAGCTGCTGTTGTTGATGTTGTTGTTGTTGGTGCTGTGGTGTATGCATGCGTGTGTAGTGTGTGCGCGCCGAGCGTTGATCCTTGAAGATGCGTCCACAGGCTGGGCAATTCTGCTGTACATAGCAATACATCTCTGCAAGGAATAGGGGATTTTTATCTAGGAAAGATTCATTCGAGTCAATCTGTTCGTTACTTACCAAAGTCACCATCAATCTTGTGATGCTCTATGAGATGTTGCTGCATGTCCGTGCGACTGTTCGTCTCGTAGCTATTACAGGGCCTGCATTTAAAGCTTTGATCTACGTATATAAACAGAAGCATATACTAACTATAGATAGATACAACTTGTAGATAAGAATCACTAAACAGACAATTACTACAGGAAAACAAATTGGTAAACACAAAAGATTCTTTCTTCTATCTAATATATAACATAATACTTTCGGTATGACATGATTATAACAAATAATCAAGTTATTAAGTTGGTGCACCCACTTTTGGTCAGGCCAATGATATCGTCTTCGGTCACATCACAGCTGTGCACACGCATGTAGTGACTGCGCATCTGTTTGGCCTCCGTTTCCGTGTGCTTGCAGATGCTGCAAGTGAGCACCGGTATATTTGTATTGACCTCTTTGCTGGGCGATGACTTGCTGGACAAACTGGACGCGAAGTTGCCAGTGTTCGGGCTAGTCATGGTTTCCGTAGCTGGAATAAGAATCCGGCATCAGGATCAAGTTTAAAGATCGTTGATCGACCTGCTACTTACACTTGAAGAGCGTCGCCTTAATAGATTCAATGGACTGCAGTTCTTCAGCTGTTTGGCTGGCATTGATATCCTCGTTGAGGGTCATGAAGAGCGCACGTTGGATGAGATCGCACTCAACATCCGGCAGACCGGACATATCCCCGTTTTTGTTATTAAAATTATAATTGTTGTTATTTTCGGCACCTTTGTCAACGCCGTTGCATGTGTTGTCATTCAATATAATACTATTTTCATAGAAGGTTTCACTGTTCTTCGCATCGGAACCATCGTTCTCGTCCTCCTGGTCCTGATCATTGTCCTCATACTTCACATCGAACAATATGACTGTAAATTAAAAGTGATTTATAGCAGGCACTGTAATGTTTCGTTAAATCCATCCTCCTTACCATCGTCCTCTTTTGGCGGTTCGTTTGTAGGCGCCACATCGGAGTCCAGGCGAGGCATCTTGGCGCCACGCATATACAACACATTCTCCTCAATGGGCGCCGACACACCGTCATAGCTTTCCACAAACTGCTCAAACTCCTGACTGAATTGATTCCAATGCAACAGTTCGCTGCTGGCTTTACGTTTCAGCTCGCCCGACGTGGATGTCGACAGCGGTGGTGGCGTCGACTTAATACTCTGCGATTCTGCCAACAATTTGCGATTGGATTCGAGTGCAAGCTCCACAAAATGCATTGTCACCTCGAGTGCACGACAGCAACGCAGGCAAATCTGCATGGGCCATCTATAGCCACCGGGCGAACGAGTGGTCAACTGTAAATTGGTGCACTGCCGTAGACCCTGACCATAGGTGCGTACATTCTTCAGATCCGGTATTTTGGCGTCCAGCTTAACGGTTTGACGACTCACCGACAGGCACGCGCGGCATTTTGTTGTGTTGTTCACTTTGTTCATAGCGGACAACGCGTTCGCTCTGGCAGCATCCGCTGCGGCGGCGGGCATTCGACTTCGTTTCTCAATTGTTTACCTATTTGTACGTTATTATGTTTTATCTGATTGATACCCAATTGTTATTTGTTGTTTATTTGCATTCAAAAGGAAAATTTGCAATGCCGCTGGGGGCTGTCTCTGCTGTTCTTTTTCTTGTTCGCGAATATGTATTGTAGGGATGGCCAATAACAGAGTAACCGTGATATTTTGCAAGTATTTTAGCGTTCCTTCGTTGCAAACGAACTTTCAAAATGGCAGATAAAAGTTTAATTGCAGCATAACGACAATATTTTATGCATATTAATAAATAAAACGTTGTAAATATTTAAACTGCCTTATACGTATTTGAAGTAAGTGCAATTGAACGAATGAGTTTAAGGAACCAGCTGATTCCATTTGTTTCGTTCCGATTCCCACTTTAAATTTATCGATAAATTTAATGCGCGCGCTTGGTTCAAATTGATAAACAAGTCTTAAGCATCACTTTGGAAAACTAGAATTAAAAAACGCTTCATTTTTCTGTTGGTGTCTTGTCACATTTATTGCAAAAAAAATTTAATAATTAGTTTAGTTCTACTGGGGAAGTATGCTGAGTTGATGTCATAAATATTTAATTAATTTATTAGTAAATGATACAAATAAAAACATACGCCCTTGGTTAAAACCACAATAGGTTGCAACTAAAATAGTTGTATTGTTAAGTAATAATGTACATACATTGAGATATGTTCTAACTATACCATAACTTAGTAATATACATCTTGAAGACCTTAAGATACTAAATGTGCTAAAAAAAATATGAACTAAATAATGCGCGAGTGTGTGCTCTTTTCGATAATACAAAAATCCTAGGCCCTTTTGCAAAGAGAGATAACACATTAAAGAACCCAATCGCGTTTCATGTGTGTGTGTGTGTGGCGGTCTGCTTAAATGTATGCGTCATTTTTATAAGTGCTTAGAGTAACATTATAGAAAACTTCATAATATAGCTATATGTCACTTATAATGATTTAAAATGATTACTCTGTGTATGTGTTTTATAAGTATACCTTATTTAAAGAAATCTTTGTACAGAGTGCAATTAATAACATTGCTTCCTATTCATAATATTTATATACTTGTATTATCATCATAAACGACGATGGCTAATCAGATTCCTCATTCTCAACTCCAACCGATCTACGACTGCGCAATTGAATAGAGTTTTGCGTATCGTTTGCACAATAGATTTCTTTCATCTGATCGTCGGTTAGCTCCCACTTGTGTTCACGCAGCGCATGTCTTCGAAAACTGCAAACAATATAAAGAACATTAAATTATGAATTGATAAGCTATCCGCATCTCAGCACTTACGGATTGCGTCGCATATAGGTGCGCACACACTTGGGGCACTTGTATGAGTGAGTGCCCCTGTGCATGCTCATGTGATTGCGTAGATGCAGACTAGTCATCATATCCCTGCCGCATTCCGGACATATGTACTGTACAGGCGTATGGGAGGCTGTCTGATGTCGCTTCAGATGATGTTTATAATTAAAAGTCTTCTTACAGCCATCCACACCACATTTGAGTATCATTTTATCGCGATGCTCCGCGTCCACGTGCTGCTCCAGTTCTTCGGCACTTGTGAACTCCTTCGGGCACTTTTTACACTCCACCTTACGTGTAGTAAAATGTCGCTTTCTATGATAGTTTAGCAACGTCACAGTACGATATGTTGTATGGCATATGTCGCACTGATGTTGATAGCTACTACGCGGTGACAGCGTGCCACTGGAATGTTGATCCAATTCGTGTTGCAACAATTTCCTGAGTTCATCGAACGTCTGATTGCATTGCTTGCACACAAAGATCGGAGTACGCGGCAGATTGCATGAACTGGAATGTTGATCCAATTCGTTTTGCAACAATTTCCTGTGCTCATCGAACGGCAGACCGCATGAACGCACAATCTTTATAAACGATGGGTCTAGTGCAGCTGTGAGCATCTTATCGCTGCCATTCAGTAACTCACTGGGCATAACGTCAAAACTATCATTATTGTTTTTAAGCGACGCGGCCTGTGCTCCATCGCCCATGAAATCCAGATCAAAATTAAATGGCGTGGGCGTGGGAAAAAGCGAAGAGTCAACTGTGGTGGTTGTTTTCTCCACATTTGTAGTTGTCGTGGCCTCCGCTGTTGTTGAAGCAACAGATACATCTGATATTGCTGTTGTTGTAGTTTCAGGCATTGCAGTTTGTGGTGTAATCTCAGTTATTGTTGCCGTCGTATCTTGTATAGTTTTCTTGTCTGTTCCATTATTATCCAAATCCTCGGAATCCAGTTTTAGTTTCTCCTCTACACATGATAACAAACAAGGATCATTGTGGATAATCATCGTTAAACATTAAATGCAGATGTTTATTGTCGACATGATGTTGTTGCATTTGCCGTTGTAGTTGCAGTTGCAGTTGTTGTTGTTGTTGTTGTTGATGATGTCGTTGCAGCGTTGGCATGTGTTGGGCATATTTGGAATTTGAATTTGAGTTCATTCTTGCTACGCTATTGACCCTCTTACCGCATTTATCTACGCCTACGCCTACACCTTCGCCATCACCTTGATTATTGTTATCATTGTTGGCTTCGCTAGCGTTATTGACATCTTCTTCGCCGGTATTCAGCGGCAATGTGGTTGTTGCCGTCGTTGTGGTTGTTGTTAGCGCCGAACTCGTTGTCAATTGAGGCGCCTGCATCTCAATGATTGTGTCCACTAAATGACTTCGTTGTAAATGGCGGGTCAACGTGTGTTTCGCCGCAAATGAGCGTATGCAGCGTGGACACTCGAAAGGCAACTCTACAAACGAATCGAGGGGATTATTAAACATAGTTCAGCATAAATATATTCAGTCACTTACTGCGTATGATAAACACCTCGTTGGCATGCACAGATACTGTTTGAATTAAGGGAAAAGAAAGCGGTAAATGTTACTTTATATTATTATCTATATTTAACTTGTACTTACCACCATCGTTGATGCCATGATGCGCATTAAGATGCTTACGCATATCACTCTCCAGCTCACATTCGAAAGGACACTTTGCGCACATAACCATGGGTGCTGTTCGGAAAATGTGAATATATAGTCAATATATTGATTGAGTGCAGTTCCCTCAACATTACCTCTATCATTATTCACAAAGATCTTTTCAATTGTGGTGCGTGCCACAGACACCCTGTCACCCTTAGCCTGCACCATGTCCCGCGTGGGCATTCGCTTATGCACTGTCTTATAATGCCTTATCAGCAGTCGCTTCATGTTGTACAAATTGGTGCAGAGCTCACAGCGATATGGCGCCAATCCTGCATTGAAAGATTAATTGTAAGATAGGTTAATATAATATATATATATATAATTGGCTCTATTATCCTCACCTCGATGCACAAACATGTGATTCTCGAACTTGTACTGACTGGTAAACTTCTTGTTACAATATATACAATAGGGTTTCTGCAGATGCTTTGATTGCTCGTCATCGAAGTCGTCCACATCGTCATCATCACTGGTTAACAACAGATTCTGATCGGCAGCATCATTATTATTGTCATTCTCATCCTCATTCTCGGCATCCTCGTCGTCCTCGTCATCTTCGTCGCCCACCTCCACATCTTCATCGAACTCTTCAAACAAATTCTCTGCATCAAAGTCCAGACTAATGTTGTTATTATCGATGACAATATCATCTCCATCGACAGCGGGCATATCATCGGCGGGTATTGTGCAAATAGCTGCCACATCTGTGTTATCAATAAAGTCCTGCATATCTCCAAATATGCTGGTATTCGCACCAGCTGCTCCAGCTCCTGTAACTGGTGGTGGCAACAGCGATTGGTTGGGAAACATTGCAGCAAATGCATTGGAGTCTGTTGCTATTGTATCTGTTGCTGCTGTAGTTGTTGCTGTCGCTGCATTTGCACCTGCAGCATAGAACAATGATGTGGCATCCACAACAACATTCACTTCACCAGTTGGCGTCACTAAAGCCGTTGTTGTGGCCTGCGCATGTTGATGTTGCATTGATGCTTCTGCAGCTGTTGTTGCAGTTGTTGTTTCCGCCGCAGCCGTCGTCGTGGGTGGATCTAATGAAAGGTAAAGCAGCTTGTAAGTAAAATAATGTACAAATATAATCTATCTACATATAGCTAGGACTAAAACATACATTTAATACCCAACGGTATGGCTGGCTGTGGTCCCCGGAGAATTCCAACTGTCGAGTTGTTGTACCTGTTGTCCCTCGTGTCATTGACCCAGCTTGGACGCAACTGCACTTCGCTGGGCGTTATCAGATGCTTTTCACTGTAGTGTATCTGTAGCTGTGCGCATCTCGGCGTGTCAAAGAGACACATATCACACGAGTAGATGCGACTTCTGTCCAATGGCATTGGAGTTCTCTCCAAAATACCACCTTTGCTTACCTCCTGAATGGATCCTTTGTGTTCTTCCGTATAGTGCTGTATTAGATCCGCACTACGCAACGTATAGAAGCTACATTGATCGCAATAGAACTTAGGCAAATCTAAAATAATAACCTATTAGCTGAAATTAATAACAATTGGAGCTCATTACTTACGACTATGGGTTAACTGGTGGGATTTAAGGCGAGCTACAGTGGGAAATGCTTTGGGACACAGTTTACACTTGTGTTTAAGTGCGGCAATTGATGCTGGTGCCGGTCTGGGCTTAGAATTGACTGTTTTTAAGAGATAAAGACTATTTAGTAACATGTAAGATTAACTATTCTCTTTTAACACACCTGTTATCTGCGGTGGCGACTCCTGTACAACTAGATCATTCACATCCATCTGTATTGCATCAAAGTTCTCGTTGGGTTTGGAATCACTCAAGAGATTCTGCAGCGTCATATTCGTGGTCGTTGTTGTTTGCGCACTTTTGCTGTCATCAATATACTCAAAAACAACTCCACCATCGTTGACCTGCTGGAGGGAACCATCGGGCATCACCAGAAACTCAGCACCTATGCTCATATTGCCACCTTTGCTGTCGGCTGCTGGTATCGTTGGCACCGTTGCAGTTGCACATGGTTTTGACAGCGAGTTTGTCAGCTGTTGCTCAATATCACGCAATTGTTCAGCATCCAATTGTGGATGCGAGAAATCTTCCGGCGTCAGCACTGTGGGAATTAGCAGTTCCATATCCTCCAGTGTACACACCTTTACCTGGTCATCATCTGCATCTTTTTGTTTTGTTGATGATCTTAATGTAGATGCCTTCGCTTGCATGGATCTCCGCCATTTCAGTTGTTGTTCAATTTGAATCGCCGTCAATCCGTGAATCCTTCGATAATGCTCCGGAAGCTGGTGTAGTTTAAGTGTCACATAGCTGCACAATTTGCACGAATGCCGTGATTGCTCTGTGTACGTGAAAAGTAAATAAATGATGTTGAATCAAAGTTGTCTGCAGTTTCAGCTGGAGTCTGAGTCATCTTCATTACCTGCATGCATGCGTATGTGCTGCTTCAGCTCCAGACGATTATAGATGATAGCGCCGCAGATTTTGCATCCGTGTCGCACACCAGACCTCTGTTGTTTCGCTCTGTGATTTGTGCCAACAGTCGCGTCATCTCCCTCAAATCTCTGCAAACAATAACAAACGCGTTAGTTCAGCAACAATAACAAATACTCACACTACTTACATCGGAAATAGACTGGGTCTGCTGCTGCTGTTGGCCATTGAAACGCGCTGAAGTCTTCGTCTTGCCCGGACAGAGTTTGCGACACAGTATTTCGTGTGCCTTGAGAGAGTTTTGTATGAAGAAGTATGCGATTTTCAGACTTTTACTGCATTCAATGCAAATCACTTGCGGCAGCTCGGGCATATTCTCAGTGCGCATACAGAACAATAGAAACCGTATAAGGGGCACTTTTGTGGATGAGGCATCATTGTCGTCCAGGCTGCTGTCTGTAGGCACGTCCAGCTTTAACAGTTCCGTCTCAGATTTGAGACAACAGCGACACGCAAACTTAAAATTAACATCCATTTCCTCTGTTTTTTGCCGCTTGTACGCCATCGTGGCGTAGTCAAAGCGTTTATAGTTGATAGTAAATACAAATCTATTGTCTTACTGAGGGAAATAAATAAATAGTTCACTTTTAATCGCGCACAAACGCGAAATTTGTAACTCTAGCAATGCTAGAAGCGTAGACATTAAAAAAGCATTAACAATGTGACGCCGTCGCGTTTCGTTAGGGTTGCATATTCATTGTTGTTTTGTGTGAATGCCAACGTTGTGACATAGCGATGAATACCGATATCAATTCTGCGTGCTATCGATATACTTTGAATTTCAAAACCAATTTATTTTAAAACTACTGCTGTTTATATATTTTGTTTATTCATTATTTCTCTCTAGTATTTTTGCATGTTTCTTTCTTATATGACACTTTAATATATAATTCTCTAAGTACTCCTTTGGACAGTAGGGACAACTTAATTTCAATCTTGAATGAGTACGTCGGTGTACAGCTAAGGAAGAAATTGACTTGGTAGACACGCCACACAGTTCACAAGTGTATTTTCGCTCTCCACTGTGGAAAGGCATGTGCACCTGTAGGTCCCATTTGTTTGGAGCACAGTAAGTGCACAGGGTACACTGCCATCGTTTAGGTTTCTTATGTAAGCGAGCTTGATGCATACGCAGCTTACTGGCATTCGAAAAACCCATTTGACATTCGTTGCAGACATAAGGAAGACTTCCGTCATGATCCCGATATTTGTGGCGCCTTAGTTGGTCCTCGTTATAAAAACGTCTCTTGCATTCATCACAATCCACGTTACAGATATCTTTGGTAGGAACAAATTCTAGTAACTTATCATAGTACGCCTGGTGACGACAGATGTATTCTTCATTTCTTAGGTACATAGCATGTTGCCTCTTAAACCATGACAGTAGCGAGCAAGCACTGCGGGAGACCACTTGTGGCATCAGGGAGATATTAAATCGCTCGTTCAGCGCTTGACATATTTGATGGGTACTTTCAGAGCGTTCAGTTTTGAAGTCCATGTTCCTGTACTCTTCACTCCACAGATATTTATGTTGACGCAGCTGATCGATGAAGTAATTCAAAAGATCAGTACTGGTATGCAGGAGACTATAAAAAGGCTGCTTGGGTTTGTAGATCACATTATGCTGAAAAAAATATATTAGTATACTGTAAACATTTTTATTCTTTGTTTATACTTCGTTGGAATCAGGTACATCTTCTTGTTTATCAACTTCTTCTACATGTGTTTTGATTCCATCACTCTCTGCATCCGAATATACTTCATTCTCATCCTCATAATTGCATGCGTTACTCAGATTTTGTAACTCCAGTTCCACTTCAGTCCGAATTTCCTCATCCAGCTCTAAGTTTGATTCTTGTGGGGATATACCAACAATAGAATGCCGGGCAGCCAGATGTCGTATGAAGGATGACCATTCAAATAGACCATTGATGTTGCAGAGAACACATTTAATGACGATTGTAGTGCGTTCGTTTTGTTTTAAATAGACCCGGGCAGCTTCTACATAGGTATTGCTTATGCATTCCATTGCAAAAAAAAAAAATTTCATGTATTAACATTTAGCGCGGATGGTAGACTTTACCGATATCTTATTCGATATCAACATCGATATGCGTGCAATTATTGCCATTCACAATTTATTCCTCATTCACATTGTGGCCGGTACACTGTTTGTGTACACCCCAAGTGAACATTTAACGATTTATTCCGTCTCTTTAAAATTTGCACTAATTGAATGGCCAATAGTTATGATATACCCAGTTGGGCCGGCAAACCGCCCACAGGCCTGCACTTGGATGTGCTCAAGGACGACAAGCTGGTGCAAAAGTTAATGGTGGATGAGAAACGTTGTTATTTATTTGGACGCAACAGCCAAATGAATGACTTCTGCATTGACCACGCATCATGCTCGAGAGTGCATGCGGCGTTTGTTTACCACAAACATCTAAACATCGCGTACCTTGTTGACCTCGGCTCCAGTAAGATCATGTTTCCGGAAGCTCTTTTGTCAGTCTCATTGAGTTTATCCCTCTACAGCACACGGCACATTCATAGGAACACTGAGACTTGAGGCCAATAAGCCCACGCAGTTGCAGATTAATAGCACATTTCACTTTGGTGCCTCTACAAGAAATTACATACTTCGAGAGCGACCCTCAGCGGGGGGTCAGCACAGCAACATAATGGAGGATCTGCCGCTGAGCGAGACCAGCGACGGCGCCTTGTTGGGATTGCCTGAAAGCCAAACCGAATTAGATGTAAGTAGATGCTGCAAATTGTATTGATGATTATCTACAGCATCTCTATTGCAGAACCTGACTGAGTACAACACGGCACACAATCGTCGTATCTCCATGCTTGGCATTGCCGACGACAACAACTTGCGAAAGCAGAATGCATTGAAGCAGGGAAGAAAGCGACGCAATGTCACATTCAACGACGAGGAAATAATTATAAATCCCGAGGATGTTGATCCCAATGTTGGACGTTTTCGCAATCTTGTGCAAACAACTGTTGTGCCACCAAAACGTTCGCGTTACGAACCAAACCACATGGGCCTTCACACGGGAGGCAGTGGCGGAGGTTCCAATGCAGCCAGTGCCCTGCACTCTGCCAGTCATCAGATGTTCCAACAGAGCATAGTTGAGATGAAACAACAACAGCAGCAGCAACAACAACAACCCACAACGCCTCAGTCAACTGCTCATTCTCCTGTTAATTCGTTATATCAAGGACTTCCGGCTAGCAATTACGATGGGCACAAGGGCGGCAGTGAGTTTGAGCCCATTTCACCATTAGGTATAGGCTCCAAGCTAGGTCTTATGTTGCCTAATCCGGCACCCGATGTAACGCCAACCTTTGATGAACCTCTCGTGCCCAGTTCGTCAATTGCACAGAAGTTGGCCATGGCCAATGCAAATGGTGAGTACAGTGTGCTCGAAATATCAATTCTTTTTTAATTCAATTTCCCTTTGTAGTGCGTCGATTTGTGGATGATGTCAGTGATACCAGTGGAGAAGGTGACTCGCTGTGTCCACAGAAAAAGAAATATGCCAAGGAAGCATGGCCAGGTCGCAAGCCAATGCTGGGACAGTTGTAATGAACAGTGGCGCCGCTTGATTATTATTTCAGCACAGACTCAGTTGGGCAAGAATAAGAAGAATCTTGACAAACCCCTCCTCTATGCATGGTTTACAAACTGTAGGAATTGTAGCCAATAGTTTATGAACAATAACAATTTATACAAAATCTTATTGTGTCGTCTTTGTTTTTGATCTTGATTTACATTTTACAACTGTGAGGATAACGCGGGAAGGGTATAACGTCACGTATGTTCTTGACGCCAGTGACCAGCTGCAGATACCGCTCGAATCCCATGCCAAATCCACCAGTTGGCAGGCCTCCAAATTTACGCAGTTCTACGTACCAGGCCAGTTCTTTGGGCAATTGGGGATGAGCACTAAGACGTTCCGCATCATTCTCACGCAAGCTGCCACCACAGAGCTCTCCCACCGTAGGCATTAGCAGATCCAGAGCATGTACACGCTGTGGATGGCTGCGCGAGGTCTTCATGTAGAAAGGTTTCTGTGCCGCGGGCCAGTCAATAACGAAGACGGGTGCACCACAGTGAGCTACTATAAACAATTCCTGTTCTTTGCTGAAACCATCATTCTCACTGACAGGAGTCTTAAAAGTATCCTTATTGGCTACAACTAAGGCCAGTGCCTCGTCGTATGTGAGCAACTTCCAAGGAACGTTTAGCCAGCCTAGATCTGTGCTGGCACCTGCACTCTCCTGGCAGAAGTGCAGATCCGCAGCATTAGCATTCAGCAGACGATTGGTTATATCCTTCAGCATGCGTTCTATAAATGCAGCTAGTTTTTCCAACTCCTCCATAAGGACCAGCTCTGCTTCAAACATATAGAACTCAGACAAATGCAAAGGAGACTTGGAGTTCTCAGCTCGGAAAGCAGGTGCCAAGGTGTACGTATTTCCCAGGCCGTAGCACATGGCTTCCAAATAAAGCTGACCGGATACACTGAGAAATACCTTCTGATCGAAGTAGCTGTGTTCTGCGGGCACATTGGGCCGTGCCATCTGCTTGAGCAGCTCCTGCGAATCGGGTTGCACTCTAAAAACCTGACAAGGAAAGGTTATTAACAACTTTTAAAGGTAAACAAACACACAGCTACCTCGCCAGCGCCTTCGCAGTCGTTCGCTGTCAATATAGGAGTGTCAATCTGCACAAAATTCAACTCATCCATATAATCGTGTAGAGCCTTCTGTGCTCTGTGCCTCACGCGCATTTGAGCGGCAATGTAGTCGATGCGGGAACGTAAATGCAAATGTTCACGTACATATTCGGGTGCATGTTTCTGTTTGGGTGAGAATGGATAACCATCTTTCAAGTGACCATCCGCTGTAGAATTGATTGATTGAGTATGGACCTCATAGATAATAGATTGGATGAAGTTACCTAGTGACTGCACTTCATCCGCGTGCAGTTCGTAGTGTCCATTGGGTGCCACCTGTACACGTCCCACTGCACTGACAACGCTACCCGATGCCAGGTGCTGTGTCTCAGCATTGCGAGGTACGACCAGTTGAAATTTCTTACTTGTAGATCCATCGTTGATGTCTAGGAATATGTTGTTCTTCAGGCGTCTAACATTCTTTATCCAGCCCTGGAACAATATATGAATAGTTTAATTTATAACTAATTATAGGCTATTTAAATTTACCTGCACTTGCAGTGTATCTCCCGGTTTGCTTGCATTGGCAATTTGTGCAATTCGTTTGACTGTGCTCTGATATCTTTTTATAAATATCATTGTGTATATTTCTTGCAGCCGGCAAAACAGCTGTTATGAAGCAGGTATGTTTTGCATAATAGCAAATATCCCAATCAGCAATTAAAGAAATTCCCTTGCGAATGGCTAAAAGTACTAGCAGTTCACAATAGTGAACGTGTCACGATAAAATATAATTATCGAACGCATTGATCGACAGAGTTTGAATATTTAAAATGTAACGGATTTATTTTACATAGTTCTAAGAAATTCAATGTTATGCTGTATCCAATCATTGGCGCTCTTCAAGATTTTCGGATTATCCACAAATTCTTTTTGATCATTGGTCTTGGTCGTCGCATCCTTGCCTCCTCTACGCACAAACCCGGCTTCGCCTTGATTGAGAATACCGACAGCTGCCATTTCATGCATATTAACCGATTTGTTTTCCCGAAAGTTTTTAATACTCAAATGATTGAGTAATTGCTCCAATCCTTCAGCATTAGGCATGCAATCTAGAAACTGTCCAATATTTTGCACAGTACCAGGCAAATCAACCAGCATATCCTCATAATTGAGGAATAGAACGTTTGACAAGTGACTCTGCTGCTTGGCCTCCTTTACATGACTGTAATAGGGCAGCCAAGGATCTGCAAAGGGAAATATGTTTTATACATATAGCATTTAATATTAAATGATCGTGGATCATACTTAATCCTTGCTGGAAATAACGCCAGTAGCGTTCAAAGTCCCCAACATAGCCCTGTGTGCGAAACAGTCGATTCAGATGGTAGTAGGAAACTGCCACATCCTTGGGATTCCGTGCCACATAGATGATCTGCAGTGAACAGGGGCAAACATAAGATTACACTGTGATTTACACTGTCCACTGGTATTATACTTGATCAGTCAAATAGTCACTTGCCTTGCATTTATTTTCCAGCACACTTGGCGGCAGCAACGAGAACGGGAAGTGCGTCTTTATGAAACGTCGCTGACCTCGTGGTAGTTCTCCGAGTGTCTCATAACCCGGACGTGAAATCTGTTCTATAAACTGTACAGCATCATTGTTATCTTTATTCTCCTCCAGCAGCTCAGCTTTTACTTCGTCATGTACGAACAGGGGAAATCTGTGAGAGGTGAAAGGGTAAATAGAAAGGCTAAAGAAAATTGTTTACCCACAACTCACTCAAAGAAGGGAAAACGTTCGGTTAGCTGCCGCTTTTGGGCCTGTTCAAAGTCCAGTTTATTGGCCAGCAGCCAGATGAGCTCCTGTGTCCAGGTGGTGCCCGAGCGCGGCACCGTAGCTATCCAAACATCGTCGGGACGGGCTTCAAAGTTATAGTACAGCTCTGCTTCAGCCTTATACTTGTGGGGAAAGAAATAACCTTCTGGACCGACTTGCACGAAGCCCGTTCTCTCACCTGAATAAAACTCATGTTTAATATAAGGTCCGAAGATTCTTTTAAAGCAGAACGAACCCTTAAAGTACTCTAGGAGCTCAGCATTAATGGCGGGCTCCACATTGCGTATGTCATAAGGAAACTTGAACTTTAGCTTATCCATTGCTCCACGAGACGCACTCGACAAGTCGCTGGCACTAACTAAACTTACTTCGGCTCCAACTGGTTAGCGATTGGAACAAACTGCGAAAGCTTCTCTCTCTCCCTCTCTCTTTAAGATATTCGACTGCAACACGGCTGCGACTTTCGGCTTTCAGTGAAAGTGACGTTGAGGCCGGAATTTGACTGCCAGTTGGCCCATGGTCAATTGCGTCTGCAAGTGCTTGGCTAAGCGGAAAGTACTAGATCACATAAACTTGTGGTCTTTACTTGCAAATGATTAATAACAGTGTGCAAATTGCCGACTGCAAAGACACTCTGTAAATTAGTAAATTATTTCTGTATTAAACGGATTATGAGAGTTGAGTCTTTTTAATAAATTCGATATCGATATGTTGAAGCTGCTAAAATATCCCTTATTAATTCACAATAAAAATAAATTGAACCGAGAGTGATCGAATCAACATTAGTATCGATATATTTGATATTTTTTAAATGAAAACTAATATACCCCGCTTGGTTACACTCTGGGGCATTTAATTATGTCAGGTCTGCAAGTCGTAATACCAAAAACAATAAAACTTTGCCCCCTATTACAAGTTTTAAGCACTTTAAACTTTATTTGGCACTTTCGCAAGCAGCAATAATATGAAAATATATCAGTTAATTATTAAGTTATTTAGCAGGCTGGCATAAGGCAGCGACGTTGCTTGACAAGGCGCTTGGGGCAGGATTGGCCACCGCCTTGGGGTTCGCTGATCACATAGCGATAACTCTCAGCATGTCCGACGCCACAGCTGACGCTGCAGGGTGTCCAGGAGGACCAATCGGAAACAACGCAGTCTTTGGGAAGTGGATTCTCCTGTGTGTTGGATCTGGTGTTGATTCTGTTGCAGGTGCTGAGGCAATCGTTCTCGTTGAGGAAATTGTTGCGATTGCCACGACAGCCGCCATAGGTGAAGGATTCGCAGCGATTGGATTGCGGATTGTACGCATAGCGTTGGTAGCTACCACGACAGGGACCTGTCTCTGGCTGCTGCACACAAATATCCTTGGCCATTTCCATGTTGATGTGACAGTCCAGTGCGTGCTGGCATTCCTTCTGTTGATGCAACTCCAAACGCTTCGTGCAGTTCGCCTTCTCGGCTTCATCCTCCAGCAACAACAGACGCTTACGGATGGAACTGCCACGTCCACAGGTTCCTGAACAGGGACTCCAGTCACTCCATTGCGTGGTGGGACAGTTGGGATCGGGTAGCTCCACCTGCTCATACGTGCAGTCCGGTCGCATGCACTTGTTCTTCTCCACAATTGAGATGTGCGGACAACGCTTGCGACCCAGAGGATTGGTAAAGGTGCGTGTACGCATCGTGATACCAATGCCACAGCTTGCTGAGCACTCCGACCAGACGCTCCAGGGTGTAGTCTTGCACACTCCGGCGCCCTCGCCATTATCGCTGACCAAAGATTGCGAATTGGCCAAATTTTCACCCTCATCTTCGTCACGTTCCCGGCCAGCGGCGCCACCATTGGGGCACTCAGCCAACGCAGCTACGCACATTTCCTTGGACACCAGTTGGCGTGTGCACTTGGCTTGCTGTGCCTGCTCTGCATGCAAGTACTGACGGCTGCGCATGCGGATTCCCTTGCCACATGAGACAGAGCAAGGGCTCCAGGCGCTGAATTCGCTAACGCGGCATTCGGCTGAGATTGGGGAGAGATTGAGATCAATATAGGAGAACAATGATAAGTCAACTGTGTCATACCACGCGTGTCGTGTTCCTCAGCATCATCGGATACTTCCAGCTGCAGTGCCTGAAGGAAATCATCATCGCAATTGCGTGAGATGATCTTCTCGCGGCGCAGGTAAAGCCTGGCCAGTGGCGTCATCTGTTGACTCTTTGGATTGTAGAATGGCGAACGTGGATCCTCTGGGTACATGGTGGTTATCCTGTACATACGCTCACGGGGCTGCGTCTCAGTATTGGGGGACTAAGAATACATTATATTATTATTATAAATTCTCTAGTTGAAACACCTTCTCTAACCATGTATGTGATGCCGCTGTCCGTGCCCGCATCCCAAGGGTATAAATCAAAGTCCAGCGACTCTTTCCAGCTGCAATCCTCTGTGCAAAGATCCACGCCATTGATGCCCACTACCCAGTCAGGGGATGGTCCAAACATGGAAGTCAGCGACACTTTGGGATGTTTGCGATCCACACGAAACTTGGATGAAGTATTCTGATTGACATTCGGATACCAGAGACCGGCAGCTTTAATCAGCGTACGCAGTTTTGGACCATGTGCACGCAACTCCGTCTCCAGCGCTGTGGGCGATCCCCATTCGGCCAGTGAGCGGAAGCCATCGGTGGCAATATGATGCTCGCCCCAGTAAGAGAAGTTCGCCTCGTGGGAGGCACCAATAACATCTGAGAAATGTGTTAGCCAGATGGCAAAGGGATAATCCTTGGGATGTGTCTCATTCGACCAGATGCCCTCGAAAACAAACTGTGAAGGGTAAATTAAGATAATGAATGATCCAGCTGGCAACCTTCTGCCCATACTTACACTATACTTGGCCTCGTCGCAAGCGCAGCATTCCTTTTGTGTGTCCGCCGCACTTGGCTTGTGCTCACAGATCACCTGCGTCAGCTGACCATCGTCGGAGAACCAAGAGCGTGCTCCTTCATACACCATAGCAGATAGCGATACACAGCCAGAGCCAGATTCGGGGGCCACCCACATGACCTGCACCTCAGTCTTGGGCAGATTATCTGCCTCAGACACTGTGTTCACGCAGCGATCATTGAACTTTGTTAGCGAATCGCTAAATAGCTGGAAGCGACCAACACGTCGTGGACTAGCCACCTGAGGACGTCTGCCGCCAGTGTGTGCCTCGGCGGCGATGGTGAAGTGGGTAAAGTGCTGGATCTTTGTATGTGTGCGGGACCCAAGTAACAACACTAAAATAAACATCAAAGTAAACAACTGGCCGTTAGCAATTATGTTCAAAAAGTACTCGATATTTATAAGCAGTTTACAACACTGTCATTCTTGATCAAGTTAGTTTCGATGAATAAATATTTCAACACGTTATCGATTGCTTTTATTGCGGACTCAATTGTTGATCGTCGTCGGATGTCCCGCGTTTTTTGCTTATTCGTTTGTTTTTCAATTGTTATTTAAAAATTAAAATAAGTTCTGTAAAAAATGAGTTCCTTTGTGAATTTATTGTCAGATGATTATGTTGATTTCGAAAAATGCGGAGATGTGGTCCTCTCGACCAAAGATAATATGATTGGATTGTATTGTCGTTTCTGTTGTGACATTTTCACGAATCTCAATGAATTTTTCCATCACTTGCAATTGATACACAACGATGTACTTAATTTTACAAAAGAACACAATGTGTATAGCATTGAGGAGCTCATGTTCTCATCAGACCAAGATAATGATATCGAATCGCAAACGAGCAGCGACTGCAACAGCGACTCGGGAGCCCCAGTTGATGCTGCACTTACTACTGATGGAAAGAAAAACAGAATATTCAATACTCAGGCGTCATATAAATCTAACTTCAGTAGGAAGAGTTCCCTAGAACCGTTGGAGTCCTGCCAAGCAGATTGTAAGTACGGCATTCAAATTATTCGACCTTCCACGTAACACTCTCATTATCCTTACAGCTGATAAAGGCTCAGCAGATCATCAGGAAAGGGATGTGTTGGCAGAGGTTTATGCTATGCTTTTCGAAACAGAGGAAGACACGCAGTCACAGCAAGAACATGAATCTTGTGCATCCAATGAGCAGGAAATTCAGGTGGAACCCCAAAGAACTGAGAAGCCAGTTGAATCACATCTCTCTAAGTTCTCTTCACGTTTGCGAGAGATGGCAAGAAAAAAAACAGAAAAAGCTCAGCCAACTTGTGATCTAAAGAGCTACGCTATAGCTCGCACTGCTCGCAAGCAAGAGCAGCAATTGCGTTTGAGCAATATAAAGAAACGCATATTCCGTTCGCTGGAAAATGAGACGGAATATTCGAAACCGTCAGCCAAGGAAATACTTCATCAGTTGAAATTAAAGGAACTGGAAAAACTGCGACCAGAAATGTCCAAAAATATAGTTTTTAAAATAGTAAATGAAGTGGACACAACCAAAGATAATGAAGTTACAGTTAAGAACTTTCCAAAGATCACATATACCAAACAGAAAGTGTATTCAACCAACCACAAAGAAGAGGAGAGGAAGTTTAAAGAGAATGAATGCACCATAAGTAAATTAAAGGTAGCAGAAGAACAGCCAAAGAGAACTGTACTTAATGCAAATAAGCCTCTTGTAACTAAAGTAGAATATCTAAGTGAAATATTCTCAGAGAATCAAAAAGATACTCTCCAAACTGAAAGCGTTAAGTCGAATACAGTTAAGATAAATCCAACTAAGGAACACATCGTTCCAGACGTGGAGAAGTCAGTCCGTAAATGTTCTCTAACTATTGTTAACAACATAAACCCAGAACGCAGATCTTCATTAAGTGCAGTTGCCAAGAAGAGATCGTCGACTTCTGGAAAAACGGACTCAAAGAGACTTAAAACTGAGGATACGGAACTTCCCGCGGCGCGAAATTCCCTTAATTTTGATTTATCCGACAGCGTTGTTGAGTTTCTGCAGGTAAGTAAACAAAATCCACCTTCGACAGTGTATAATTACAATGTTTGTGCTTACAGAAGGATCTTAAATCATCTCAGTTCGATGCAGATAGTTTACTGCAACTGGCAGAACTTAGAGAGGAAGATACGAAGGAACGCTCAATGAATTTAAGCGACGCAGATAATGAAGAAGACGACACAGAGGAAAGTGCGATGCCAAAAATACGCGATGATCGCACTCTACTTAGATTTGTTGGTGTAAGTAAACGATCTATTAATGTGCTATCCAAATAAATAAACATTATAATCTTTGTTTTAGTTAAGTGTCCTAAAGAATCCAAACTATGAGGATCCTAAACCTGTCGAATTTGTCGATGAGTTGCGCTCAAAAGCAACCAAGTTCTGTAATATTCTAAGAAACTATGCTTCGATATGGAATTCTAAACGATTCGAGGCACAGTTCGGCAGTATGATTTCGAATGATCTTGCCATGTGTACAGAAAAAGTCAATAGGTTTTTTAACATCGATTTAAATGTTAGCGAGCTTAAGAGAATTTTAAATATTATCAACACATGGCACTCACAAGTAATCGACTTGAAATTCTTCAAGAAAGTCACAGTTTCTTCGGTCACTGAACATTATCTACAACTGTTTGGCTTTCTGCCCAAGATCAATCGTTGTGTCTACTACTGTGAGTGGTGTAAGGTGACCAGCAGCTCCAAATCACGCTACGAGAAGCATCGACAAATCCATGACAGCAAGTTCGCCTGTCCGCAGTGCCAGAGAAGATTCAAGAAGCGCGGTTACCTTATCAATCATTTGCGTACCATGCACGGCACAGAGAGCTAAGCTAAGTCAGACTTATTTACAGTTTGTAAAGTGTAAATGAGTTCAGACTGACGACTTTCCCAGATGCCAAAGCACACAGAGACTGCTCCGCTCTTTCATAGACTGAAGAGTGATAAGTTTGTAGTCGATTTGTTGCTTAATTATTTTTCGGTTTACTGCTTAATTAATTTAAATGTTATTTGTTTTACATATTAATTTTGATATTACCAGTAATATTGATATATATATTAATGTTTAACTCAATATTAATGTTTTCTAGTTAGAACAGTTATTAGAACAGAATAATATTTCATTCATTTACTTTAATCATCGTTATCAATAAATAATATAAAATAGAATAGGAGTTCAACTACATTCAGTCTATGTTAAATTTATAAAAATACATACATATATGTAGTATGTATAGAAATATTTAATAAAAATAATCAACACATTATAAAGACACAACAAAAGAGATGCGCCATGTGCTTAATGCTTTGTGCTCTTGCTCTTATCAGCGATCGTTCTTTAGGGGTCACTTGGGCTGCGCGACCCTAGCTATAGAGCTATAGCTGATTATGAAACACATCTATTAAATCTTGTGAGCTATCTTAACTTACAGTTGTACGCCTTGCCGGGCACATAACCATTGGGTCCATCAGCCACAATTAATTTGTATCCATTATCGCCGCGTGTCCGTCGGCCGTGGGGCAAGTGAGTGGGCGCCCGAGGGCAACCCGATGCTGGACTAATTACGACACCAGCCAGCAGGCAGACGACAGCGACGATGCTGGCAAGTGAGTGCCACATCTTAATCTATATAGGGTACGTATACGAATAAAGCAATTGACCGACAGCGACCGTTCCCCACGATGCACACAGGCAAACTGAGTCCGAGATTGTCGAGAGCACATCTTTTGAGCTGATGATAACAGCTGAGCCGCAGCTGATTGTGCAAGTATATAGAAAGTATAAGTATGTATATGTACGAACCTTATATATATTGAAGAGAGCGCCAGTGTACTTTGCTCTCCTTAAGAAAATACTTGACTTCCTTGCTGTCAGATGTTTCATTTTCTTGTAAGTCCAGGAAACTTTGATAACAAGTTATGTACTACGTTTCTTCTAGCTGGAAATAGGTCTGATCAGCTCAATATAGGTCTGATAAGCCCAACTTAAGCACAAAATAGATGACCTGATAATATATTGGCAACAAATCGTGTTGTGTTTATTGTACGCAATTCTTTATTTCGTTTTGTTGTCTTGCTCTTTTCTAATAAATATATATGTATATATATTAGATGTATACATGTGTACTATATAGTATAAATGTGTTGCCAAATATAGTATATAATTCTTTTACAAATAATATCTTTACAATTTGATCTCATTAACAATCTTTATATAATTTCAAAATGCAGCATTATATTTATATAATTATATAGTTTTGTCATATAAATTTGTAGGTTGGCTCAGCTGTATTCAAGCGCTGCATTCGTCATCATACTACATCATACAATAATCATACTAAAAGCGCCCTGATCAGACAGTTTCTATCGTTGCAATTCAGTTGTGTGGGCTAGTGTTGGCATTGGTCGACAAGGCGCGCAGTGAACCAAGTGTATAAAGCGCAAATATCGCGATGATTTCGTTAGTATTGTGATACTATTGTCAAACTATTGTTTATGGAACCTTTACTGCATTGAATCAAATCTAAGTATCAAAAAGAAATAAATAATAGTCAAACATAGTACTAAACAAACTGAACTACACAATACTTAGGAGGTTCTTGCAAACTATCGACAGTACTTGGCATAAATATTTGAAACTTAAAGAGCATATTATCATTTGTGATACATTTATGTATACATAGTTGAGGGGGGTGCTGTCGATAGTCTTGCAGTTCCTTTAGTACCTGAGATACGCGCACAAGATCACAAAAGTCAAACAATCTAAAACAATATAAACGTAATACTATAAAGCAAAGTTATGCTGCGGCACATCTAATACTAAAAGGTCAGTATAGGTGTTTCCCGATGATCCAGCAGATCTGCAAAGATGTAAAGGGTATTTAGAATAGTACTTCAAATGATATATTCATCTGCTCACCCTTGGCAATGCTCCACCAGGGCAGTGTGACATATGTGAGGAATGCATTGAGCGGCGTCGATTGCTGGCGCCGATTCTCCTTCCAGAAATGAAAGGATTGTGTGAAGCCTCGACTAGTCCACAGCGGATTATAGGCGCCATCGTCCAGCTCTGCAAGCAGATAAAAAAATATAATTCAAATGAGAACTTGAAAAGTATTCTAACTAAAGCAGTTGCATGCAGAATAGGGAAAGCCAAAGGGTTTGAGGCAGTTAACATTTGTGGATCAATATAGATTTATAACCTTTGAGCGCCTTCTTTGGCAGATCACACCAATAGTATATGTTGGTGCCGTCCGGTGTGCGACGCTTGGGCACCAGATGCAGCACCTTGTTGTAGTACGACTGCTTGGAGGTGCGTGGCAAGGTGGCACTGCTGCTGTTGGCGGTGGCAGGCTGATTGCCATTCGCCACATCCGCAGCGCCATTGAGCAGTGGCGTCACTGCAGCAGTGGCGCCCAGTTCAACGTTCTCCTCCTCCTCCTCTTCCTCGTGCTGATTATTATCGTTTGTTGCGTTGTCAGCCTGATCGGGCTGATCCAGTTGCAATGGATGGCTCTCTGATTTGACAGGTACTCGTAGACACTTCACGAAGCATTGCATTCCCGCTGTCGATGGCGATGGCGATGATGCGGAAGTAGTAGTTGTGGTTTGCTCCACCACCGGCAGCTCTTCACGTCCACGCACACTGATCATCAGTTTGCTGTCGCTTTCGCTTAGTATGGCCATTTTGGCGGCACCACCACCAGCTCCCAGTTCGCCCAATTCCACTCCTGCCTCGCCATTAAGGGAGGTGGCATCATCCGCAATCTCATACTCCTCTGAAAGTGCTTTGGGTGCTGTGCGAGCTGCTTTGGCATTGTTGTTGTTATTGCTGTTGCCATTGAGAGAGCAGCTCTGCGCAATCTTTGTCTTCACAGGGACTTTAGACTTCTCCTTGGGCTTGTCCTTCTCCTTCTCGCTAGCTTTGGCATTGCGCAGTCGTTTGGGCGACATTCTGGACAGCAAGTTGCCCTTTTGATTCGAAGACTTCTTATCATTCTCCTTGTCCTTCTCTTTATCCTTATCCTTATCCTTTGCCTTATCCTGCTCCTTTTTGATCAAGCGCACACGCACTGGCGCCGCCGCCGCCTTCTTGGGCAGCACTGGAATTGGCACACTCGTCCGCCGATCTGCGGCACTGAGGGAGACACTGCGCGTGATGTTGTTGCCACCTTTGCTGTTGCTACTCCGTTTCTGCTCGCCCAGACGCAAGCTGCCACGTTTGCCACTGACCACCAGTTCGCTCTCCACGCACAATATGCTCGGCGGCTTGGGCTTGAGTCGCGTCTGTCGCTTGTCGGGCATCTTACTGAGGCAGGCTGGCGTCTCGTTTGCTGCATCCTCACAGCTGGGGCAATATACCTCCGACATTTCTGGTGTATCTGTTGAGGAAGTCCAGCGCTTCTTGCCCTTCCCCTTGAGCTTGCTACCAAAGCAATTGCAGCCCGTGCCGGGTGTGCTGGGCACCGTTACCTCGACAGCCACACTCAGTGGTGGCGGAGTCACAGCTGGAGCAGCACTGGCTGTCTCGCTAGCTACACCACCTTCAACTGCAGCTGCACCTGCTGCCTCGGAGGAGTCAGCAGCTGGCGCTGGTTGCTGCTGCTGCTGCTGCTGCTGCTGTTGCTGGTCTAATTTGAGCAGCGTTTCACAATTCGGATTTGGGTGCAGTTTTGCCGCGGAGGCCGAGAAAGCAGGACGTTGCTGATCTACAAGTAGATATAGATCGGTTTTGTTTGTTTTTGTTTGGTTTTGGTTTGGTTTGTTTTGCATTTATAAGCATTTATACAACGACACATACAACAGACCGAGTATCGGTCGCCAAGCAACTTAAATTAAATTTTGAATAAAGCAGCGAAATCATAAAAAGAAAGATCACAAATCAATAAAATCATAACCGGGATATCGCTAGAGGCGGCGGGCACTATTTTGTGTGGTTGCTTAGGTTCAGGATGGTGCTAGGTATATGTGTAGTTCAGGTCTATTAACCGGGTATATAAGCTACAGGTACCAGAAACCAGCTATGAGGTGAATGGGAACTGTTGCTGAACTGATCCTACACTGTTCGTTAGTGTGCCTACAGTGCAACTTCTCCCCCTCTTCCCCTCTCTTCTCTATGTCTACAACTACTCTTGCCCTAACATATTTACACATATTCCCTTTCCCAAGTTATATATAATTGTTACAGTTATGAAAATGATAAAGGCAAATGAAATTTTGTTAATTAATTAAAATATTCTTTTTGGTTTAGTTGTCCTGCTTTCTCGGCAATATGTATTGATTGGTAGATATAGATATATATACATATATATACACACACACAGTTGCACATATACATATATTCACGGTGTTATCCATTTTCCATTTGGGCAAATACATGTATATTACACTGTACATTATGTGTTTTGATTAATTTGAATTTTTTTGTTGAAAAAAACATTTGTTAATTTATAAGGAAAATTCGTAGGAACCACAACATAAATGAGTAACTGAGCAGAGCAGGCAGAAGTAGAAGTGGAAAAAGCGCAAAGTAAATAAAGCTTACAAATCGTTTAACTTTAACTATAGTACAGATTTACAATTTGCATAATCTTTATAATTTTAGTATAATTTATAAATGTGAGCTGAGAGAACATGCAAATAAAATATGAAACCGATGCATAGACAAACACACTCAAACAAAAAGAGAGAGAGAGAGTCGAGGAATCGCTTAGCTTACCATCGCGTAGATCGCCAGCTTCTATTTCGGATACTTCACTGGCCAGTGAATCGAGTCCTTCATTCTCGGAGCGTGCTTTAGTTGCAGCACTAACACTGCTGCCACTGCCAATCATGTCCTGGTTATTGCTGCTCTTGGTGCGCCAACCGTAGCGTGAGAAATTATTGAGATTGGCACTGGGATCGCTGAGACGTCGTTGATGTCGATACGTGCAATAGTCATCGTTCTCCTCCTCCCATTCATCCCACATATCGGTGGCACAGAAGCCTGGCTCGCTGGTTGGTGTCTCCACACCAGAGCCCTTTGGTTTGGTCACCGCCATCTCGGCATGTCCCTTGCCCTGCGGTCCCTTCATGCGCACAAACTCACAGCGTGTCTGCACACCGGCTCCACTGCTGAACAGGCCGAACGACATGCGCTGTGCCACCTTGGAGCTGAGACTAGATTGCTGAAAGTATAATTAGAAATTGAATACAGTCTGCAGTCGATAGAATCTTGACTCATTCCTACCCTGGCATCGTAGACCTTCTTCAGCGCATCGTAGCGTATGGAGCCCAGAAAGATGACACCTTGCACCGCGCCATCCTTGTCATTGGCCACCAGTTCCACACAGACCATTTCACCATCACGCACCAGTATGTCACTGAAGACCTCATCAAAGTTGTCCACCATGAAACAGATGTGTGGATACGTTATCTCCTCGCCTTCGCCCTTGGTGTCCATCTTCCGGCGACTGGGACTGGCATAGACACGCTGCGAGTGCCGACGCAGCACCTGCAGCTCCTTGGGCGATGTACGCGTGCAAATGGCCAATGTCAATGTGTAGTCGAACTGATGTATGACCATATTCAGGTAGACAGTCTCCTCCCAATCCACATCGGGATCCCCAATTGGCAGCTTGCGTGAATCCTTGCGAAATACCTCAACTTCAGTCTGTAAAACATCAATCATTAATCTCTTTTTCTTGCCAGGATGTGCGCATAAGGACAGTCGGCAGGGTTACCTCATATTTTGGCATGTGGCGCGAGGAGCTCTTCACGTGTTTCTTGCGCACAAAAAAGAGCAAATCATCCGAGTCGATGCTGTGCACAGGCTCCGTTTGGAATAGAAAATGCCGTACAAACAGATCCGTCCAATAGGTAGTGCCCTGGAGTACAACGAAACCACCATCTGCAGAAGGAACGCATTGGGAAACAGTTAGAGATAAGCTTAATTTAACCAATATTTGTCAGAGGGAATAATAACTAAATTATATTGCGCAATTAAAAACTAAATACCTTAAAACACAATTTTAATTGTCGCTCATTCAGGTTGATTAAAGATTTCACATTTTCATTCACGAGTCAATTGCAACTCGTAGAAGAAACAAATAACATAATCATCCTGTTTTAAAGTAAGTACTTATAAATGTATGTATGTGTGTATGTATGTTTTAGTGAACACACAAATCCCGAAATATAGTTTTCTTATTAAAAACAAAGCTAAACACAATAGAACATTGCAGCCTAGTCACATTAAAGCGAAAGCTAAATGATATAAGACAAAATATAAGACAAAGTGGGTAACAAGGCAACTAAGAAAGGAAGGGAAATTGCATTGTAAACAAAAGCAAAAAAAACAATTCGCCCTTTTCTAACACACATTCCATGTACACACACACACACACATGCATAAAAATATAAGTACATGCAGACGTAGGACAATGTGGAGCAAATCAGAGGGGACACACACACACACAGACGCGCAGATTAACGGTTGATTGTATGTATGAGTGTACAGACAAGGGTAAAAGGAGTTGCCGCGTTGGGACAAATCGATAATGTGCAAATGTAGACAAATTTTCATTAATCTTGATAACAATATTTTAAAGTTTAAGCACTTGTAAACTAGAGTTCAATATTTCATTTAATCACCATCTTTGAGCAGCTGTCGCATCTCCTTGGTACGCTGAAAATTGATGTCCTCGAGCAGCTGCTGGAGCGGCGTCTGGGGCTTGAGCAGAGCGCCCGCTGCGCTGGCCAAAGCCATAACGATGACGTCGTTGGGGGATTTTCGTTATTTTTTCTGTCTGGCTTTTGGGACAACCACAAAGCACCAACAACAACAGCAGCAACGACAGTGCAATTATTTCACAATTTCGCTATAATTCTGTGGCATTCCAGCTTCGAAAGCTTTAATTACTCCATGTGCTCAATGACAAATTGCATTCTGTTGTTATTGTTATATTTATTTTCTTTTAATTTGTTTCAATGCACACAGAAAATTCGCTGCTGGGAAACTAATTTGGATTGAAGAGCGCACCGCGTCTAAACAGTAACTGAGCAGCAGCAGTAGCGGCGTCGACGTCGATTGCAGCTTTTTGCACAGTTCATCTTTTATTTTCTCATCCCCCTTTTTACTTTGGGGTTGTCTGCTTTACAGCTGCTTTGGCTTCGACTTGCATATTGAGTATGCGCTTCTATTATCAATATCCCTTTCTTTGGCACGGACAGCTGTTTGCTTGACTTATGGCAGATCGCGCTGACTAATCGGTGTCTCTGATGCTTTCTTATCTATATATGTATTCATTTGTATCACAACAATAGAAAGAGATTCTATACCAAGCTTTTGTGTTTGAAACACGTACAAATAAAGAACTAAATTGAACATATGATTTTTATACACCTTCACAACACTAGTTCTTATCGTCGCCGACCGCCACAAAGTTAAAGTTCCGATATCATTGGTTCAGCGCGAAATTATCGATTGCTATGCTTTAACGATAATAAAATTCAAATAACAAATGCTTATCAAAGCGGTAGTTTGTTTATTATTATAAAATAAAAAACCAATTACATTAATGAACAACATCATCGTTTGGCTGCTGTAGCATTTTCATATCATTTTGCAACTCCTTTAATTCCCGCAGCATGCCGCGAGCAAGTTGACCCTCGGGTGTGGAGATCGGTTCAAAGAGCAGCATGCGAAGAGCTTCACGTATCATGATCTCAGTCTGCTGTAGCTCTGCCTGAGAATTGAGTGAGAAAATTAAAGTATATAGTAAATAATATATATATTTATATATCTATTGATACTCCATGCAACCTACCAATAAATCAGCTGCACCATGCTCCTGTTCGCTGTACAGCTTCCTTGCCAGCTCCGCCTGCGTGTTGGCCAACTCATAAAGGGCAATGGCCTTAAGTCGATTGATGCCCGGTGTCACCACCTTGAGCACCAACAATATCTCCTGGCACAAACGTATCTTACGCTCGTACACCTTACGATTGGGACGTTGTGCCATGTTCTGCAGTATTTGCCGCAGTATGGAGGCAATCATCTGCTTGATGTCCAGCATGATATAGTGATTGCCATGCAAGAGACGGCTCAGCTTGGCCAGCAGCAGTTCCAGTCGATAGATGTCGTCGCGTGCATGGAAGACTTCCTCCTTGGCTCGTTCCAGCACATTGGCAACGAACTCCGGCTTCAACGTATGCTCAGCATTGCGCAAACACTGCCAGGCTCCTGTGTCCGGCTGATAGACTATGTAGCCACCACTGCAGTGGCCACAGACAAAGCTGCTCATGTGCGTGCCCAGCTCTGTGGGATCCACACAACGTGCACATTGGCAATCAAAGCATTTGCCAATCTTGAGAATCTGACGACGTTCATCGGTGCCCAGCAGAAGATTCGTGTAACAATTGTAGAGTATCTCGCCGGCGGCTATAAAACGACTCGCGTACACCTTAATACGCTGTTCCTCATCGATGGCCGTCACCAGATTGGGCGTGCAGCTGTGAGCGAAGAGTGCAGCCCGCCTGTAGATGCCCCTCATGCCACTACCCGACTCCGGCGCACGTATCTCATAGGCATTGATGTCCGCCACGCCGAGCAGACGCTGCAGCAGCTCCTCGTCGATCTCTGCACCGTTGCGCAACTGCACCAGCAAACCGCTGGACTGCAGTGGTGCTATCACCTGCTCCCGATATGTGCGCCAGATCTCTGTGTCGCGTCGCAACACCAACTGTGCATCCATTTGCAACAGCTGCTCGTACTGTGTCTGTGTCTCCGTGTGTTCGCGCAGCAGCAAATACCGGAGTGTGCTATGAATTTCCGTATGCGCCTGCAGCTGCTCCAACTGCTCTGGCTGCAGTTGCAACTCCATCAACCGTTTGCAGTCTTGTTCCGCGTGCTCGACACATTCCATGCACAGCGGGAGAAGGTGGCACTTGCTGGGGAACGATGAGGATGTAGAGGATCAGCAGAGATACTTACCCTACCTAGACTCACCTGCAAAACGATGACGTCAACTTCTGACAGTTGCAACACCTGCGATCTCCATTGTTGGGCAAGAGCAGAAAGGGCGACTCCAGCAGCACCGTCTCCCCAGCTCGCAAATTGCACGAAGCAATCAAATATCTATCGACGATTGGCTAATTAGTTGGAATATAATGACTCTGTTCTCTATTCAATTGATCCGACCTGCCCAGCGTCTCGTTCTGCTTCACTTCACATTTCTTGGCAAAATCATCGGTTACTTCAGCCATGCTGCCTAGCCCACTGTATCTCTCTGCATCTGCTTGTGCTTCTGGCGACGTCGACAGTGTGACTAGTCAGTGAGGCGGGCGCCCAACATTGTCACTTGCTTGCTCGCTTGCCCAATTGTTATTTATACTTTAATTCAATTCTTTATTTATTTCTTTCGATTAGCAATTAGCCCTCCACACCCAATCCGCAGCCCCTGCCCCTCACCTCTTCATTTGCAGCTGTTGCTCCTGGGCACGTTCAGGTCCAATACACTAGAAGCGGCAATTAGGCGATACGTTATACGATTTACTTTTAATCAGTTCTTCAGTGTTATGCATTTTTTTAATATTTATTTATTATAAAGGATTTTCTTTTTATCAGTTGTTCAGTTTTATGCATTTTTATTAATATTTATTTGGTAGTGTTGCAAATTTTTGAGCTCAAAAAAAGCTATATAAGATAAAATGAAGCTAAATTCTATGGAGTTGCAATAGATACAGCAATATTTTTGATTGTGTCTTGCTGTTGGACTTTAGAAAAGGCCAGATTTGATGAGAATAAAAGCTGATATGACAACACTGCACTTTGGAGCCGTGGCTACCGGTTGCGCACGAGCAATAGTATAATCGACTACTTTAATATTTAACCGTTTCAAAAGAATGGCTGATTATTAATTGTTATCGTTATTCGTTCAATTAATCGATGGCATCAAAGGGTGGCAGTGAGAGGGAGAAAGATAGACAGGGCTGCTCCATTTGCAATTGATTTTGTATGTGTTAACGTTTTGTTTAAAATATTTCTTCTTTGCTCTTCTTTTTTTCTGTTTCACATTTGCCTTTAATAATTTTCATTTTAATTAGTTTAATTTACACTTATTCAATGGGTCCTTTCTACAATTTCCCGTATTTCATCAGATCGGACTCAATGCGTTCAAGTTCCATGTTCAGGCGCTCGGTGAGAAAACCCTCAGCGGAATTTTCGGGCTCATATTGCAGCAAATCCAATGCCTCCTTGGCCACTGAACGGCCACGCATGAGCAGTGCCTGGAAAAAATGATATGTATAAAGCATAATAGGATGAGAATGATATGTATTTAACATATAAAGATCAGAATGGTGTATAACATAATGAGATCAAAGTTCAATTGACCCTCTATCAATACCCACCGCATATTCCTTCTTGTTGACATCTCCCTCGGCGAACTGCAGCTCTGTGAGCTCCACGAAGGCCAGCAGGTACTCGAAGAGCGCAATGGCGTAGAGCTTGGAGATGCCTGGCACGACAGCACGACAGACGGGCAATAGATCTGCGCAGAGTTCCACGCGACGTGCCAGCAGTTTCTTGCAAGGATCATGCAGGGAATTCATCAGTGCAGCAGCACGCAGAATGCTGGCAATGTTCTGTTTGATATCCAGCAGCAGGAAGTGATTGGGATGCAGCAGCTGCTTGTATTGTGTCAGCAGGGATTCAAACACATCCAGTTCACCCTTTGCCTCCACCAATGCGCCTCCCACCTCGGCGAGCAGCTCGTGTACGTCAGCTCCAGGCAATACAGCTCCACAGTCCACATTCGTGCAACGCCAATCTCCACTCTCACCCAGCTGGCAGACGGCATAGCCATCGCTGCACTCCCTGCACTTCATGCTGCTCATGTGGGTGCCATTCTCCGTGGGATCCAAACAGCGTGAGCAGGCACATTCCATATGTCGGGCCAGGCGCAGCTGATGCTGTCGCTGGCTGGTGCCCATGAGGGGATTCGTATAGGATGCATACACAATGGAGCCACTCTCCAGCGGCACAGCAGCATAGAGTTTCAAGTTGAACTCCTCGTCCAAGGCGACCACCGTGTTGGGCACACAATGATGCGGCAGACTGGCACCGCACACATAGATACCCTTCAGAGTGTCTCCATCGCGGGCAGTCACTTCGTAGGCGTGGCTATCGATGCGTATGCAGTGGGCGTGCAGTGTATCCGCCGTCAACTGTTGACTGGGAAGAACCCCAAGCAACCCACTGGCCATTATGGGGCGCACCACCTGCTCCTCGTGCTCCTGCCACATGCCGTCCTCCTCGCGATAATCCTCCAGCTTGATGGCTCTATCCAGCAGTGGTTGGCAATGTGGCCGCTTCTCTGGATTCTCCAGCAGCAGCAGCAGCTTCAGCAGCGCACATATACTATAGTTCTTGACCAACAGATCCTTGCCGATGCGACTGCCAGGGCCGCTGGCAAAGAACTCACACTCGAAGGCATCGTGTTCGCTGCAGTCCATGCACAGTGGAAACACCTGACACTTGCGGCACATCACATACGATTCCTGCATGCACTGGGCGCACTTCATCTGTCCGCAATCCCAATGTGGCACCACCAGCAGCGGTCGCTCCTCCAGCATCGTCTCTCCCTGCTCGACGTTCAGAGTAACCATGAGATGCCTGCAAGGGGAATGAATATACAGTGGGGACAAACCATTATGGACGACTTTTGTCCACTGTCCACGCACCTGCCCAACTTCTCGCTGAAGACATTTTCCAACTTTTCGCTGTAGTCTTGCATGGCTGGCGATTACGTGTGTTTAGCAACAAATACGGCGATGTTTCTCAGTCTCTTCAGACAGTTTCTAGTTTTCCTTTTGTTTATTTCTTCAATTGCTTTGCTGTCTGTTTGTTTCACACACGGCAATGCGCACCCAGAGTGTGGTTACCTAAAGCGACCGCTTCGATGTACTGCCTCTGCTTGGAGTCAGTCTGCCTTAATTATAGATACAACAAAGAGATCTAGAGATCGCTCTCCCGCTCTCATGGCTGCTGGGCCCAGAAGAATTTCAGCAGTTCGGCTGATCCCGCTCTCGGCTTGTACTAAGTACTTTGACTAATTGCGTGCATAACCCGAAGGCACATTTCGCTTATTTTTAGTCAGTTGCGTGACGCTCACTACGGCAGCACCAACATTCGTATAGCGCACGGATTTCTCTTTGCATTTTCATGCGTTTGCCGACACCATTTCATAACAATGGCTAATCGCCAATTATTATCGTTATTCGTTCAATTAATCGATGGCAGCAAAAGTTTCAAAACAATGGTAAATCGCCAATGTTCATCGTTATATCGATGACATTAAAAGGATCCAGAGAGAGGAAGAATGAAAGAGAGACAGGGTTGTTGCATTTGCATTTGATTTTGTATGCGTTAAAGTTTTATTTAAAATATTTCTTCTTTACTTTACTTCTTTTTCTGTTTCACACCTGCCTTAATTTGTTGTGTCTTGTGTGTGTGTGTGGGTTTGTGGGCGTGTTTGTTTGTCTGTGGCTAATAATAATTAAATTTATGTTTGCTTTTAAATTATTATTATCGCGTTTGCTTTGCCAATACTTCAAAACTACTACATACAACTCAGTGTTTCGTTAAGTTCATCGTGTGTGTGGGTGTATTGACATATTTGTGGTTGCTGCCGTAGAACATACAGATACATTTTGTAAATGGTAATTAATAATAGTAATAATAATAATGATAATGCTTATCAGAACGCCTAATGCATTTGATGTTCATAAAAAGATACACATACACATATCGGTAATCTATATATGTTTGATTTCTCATTCTCTTGTTAACACTACAGCGCACACATACACTTGTGTGTGTGTGTTGTGTATGTGTGCGGCTTTTATATGTAAATATATATATATTTATGTATGCATTTTGTATGTATGTGTATATGTAAGTAGTAAAAAAATTGTTTTTGTATTTGTTTTTTTCTCATTTTTTTCCTTATTTACTGCGTTTGCCATGTGCACTATTCACACATCTATTGGCCTTTTGTACTCTACGTGCCTTCTTCGATTCCACCTGATCCACAATGTCCGATGCGCCCACAGGCAGCACAGCCAACGTTGGCGACTCTTCGACAGCGCCGCCACTTATCGTCAATCGATTACCAATAGCATTGCCATTGCTGCCTATCGACAACTTCATGGACACTGGACTCACAATGACGCCGCTGCGTTGCTGATGATTGTTGTTGCCATAGAAGAGCTTTGTTGAGTAGCCACCACTATTGGCATTGCTGCTGTTACTGATGGCTGTTAATGTTGTTGTCGTTGTTGTGATGTTCACATTAGACGGTGTCACATTGGACGCAATTGCATTGGACGTTGCAGCGCACTCTGCATCACAATTGGCGGCAGCATACTTACGCTTCAGGTTCTTGGCGGCCGAATTGACGGCCAACAGCTTAGCTGTGGTGGTATCATCCGGTGAGGCAAATTGCTTATCAACCATGCTGCTTGTGGCATTGCCTACATCCACGCCGCCATTAACAATCGTCGCATCCACCTCGCTATCCTCCTCATCGGCATCCAGAGCGACATTCGCATCGCCGTCATCGTTAATGATTATGTTCTCCGGATCGACACCCTGATTGAGCAGCGCCTGCAAATCCTCTGGCAGCACGGGGGCAATCTTTTGATTGCATGAACTGCACACTGACGGTATGGCAGGACTCTTGGAGCGCCAGAACTGCAGTTCGGTTTTGCACTTGTTCAGTTCCTGCAACAGGGAAGAGGATACTCTCATTATTATCTGGGAATAATCTGAGTAAATTGCTGGCTCCTTACCTGCAACAATGTTGAGAACTTGCGCGCCATTTCCTCATTCTTCTTGTCATTCTCGTCCAGACGATTGGCATATTCGAGTGTCTGCTTCTGATGCTCGGCCAGCATATTCTGCTGCTCCGCCAGCTGCTTGCTCTGCTCGGCAGCCTTGCGCTTGCAGGAGCGCAGTTCGGTGCGCAGCACCGATAATTGATTATTGTACATCTTCATGCCCTGCTTGATCTTGCGTATGCCCTTACGCAGGACCATATGGTTCTGAGGTGGTGAGTTATTCGAGCTATCCGAGAGATCCGAGCTGGCGGCCAAGGCAGCTGTAGGGAAAGAAGAACCAGAAGGAGAACAAGAGTTAACTTCAAGTTATCTTTGGATAAATCAGAGATCCACTTACGCCTCTTTGTGGTTGTGGGCATTTGAAAGAAGTCCTTATTGAAGTACGCCAGCCCTGGAAGCGTGGGCTCAATGCGATCCTTAAAGTACTCCATGGCCATGGTGGAGAGATCAAAGAGTTCATCGGTGACGCGATATGGACGCTGCAATCGCGGTGTAATACTAATATAATTCAAAATCGAGTGAACCTCATCGAGTATCTAGAAATTGAGAAATGTATTCGATTAACCTGTTGAATGAATCAATTCACATTCATTCCACTTACGGCACCCGGAAAGAAGCAACAATGTCCACGCTCAATGTGCTTCCCCATGGACATTTGGAGCAGCGACAGTCGCATGTAGCATGTCTCAATGATGTCGCACTCGCAGGCCAGAGGATGATTGCGACGTGCCGACTCCCGACGAGGCATGCTTGCCTTGATCGATTGGAATCGATTGAATGTCGTCTTGATCTGCCTGCCAAATGCCCCATTTAGCATGTTCATGCAAATGTCATTCATCCGCTTGGACACCTGAAATCATCAAATCACAATTCTCATTTTATATTTCACATTTCATATGGGTTTAAATTTCTTTAATAAAAAACACAAAAAAGGAATGCAAAGGAAGCGCCACGAGCAGAGAGACAGAGAAGGAAGCCCGCATTGGGATTTTGAGACCATCTAGAAATATATCAGATTACGTTTAGCTACCTACTAAGCCCAGACATCACACACACACTCACACACACACACACACATGTTCGCACACTCAGGCAAACACACACAGTCAGAGACACAAAATCAAATGTATGACAAAAATCAAGAAAGAA
Organism: Zaprionus camerounensis; assembly: GCA_018904165.1. Taxonomy (NCBI): domain Eukaryota; kingdom Metazoa; phylum Arthropoda; class Insecta; order Diptera; family Drosophilidae; genus Zaprionus; species Zaprionus camerounensis. The sequence goes on from JAEIFS010000037.1 coordinate 3,657,167, forward strand.
TGCTAGGGATGGAACCTTAAAATGCGTGACACGAACTACAAAAAAAAAAACATACAACTAATTTAAAAAATATATACACCTATCATTTTCAAATGAATTACATTGTATATAAAATATAACAAGAAATATAAAAAAAATAAAATATAACAAAATATTGTATTTTATATTGTTTATTTGTAAATTCATAATCTACACTACAAAGATATTGAAAAGAAAAGAAAATAAACAAAAGAAACTATATCAGCGCCGAGTTAAGATATGACAAATCATTCCAATTATTTGATAAATTAAGTACAATCAAATAATATAGTAATGCGGGTGTTTAAAGTAGAATCCAATTAGAAAGTTGAGAGATAAAATAAACTGTACATCAACAAATATTCCTGCTTGTCTTATCTGCAGTGCAGCCTCAACTGTTTCATTTATCGTTTCTTTATCTGAGTTTGCCACAAACGCGCACGAACATGCACGAACTCATGCTGAATGTCGTGTATTAATTCGTGTCACGGCACGCACTCAACTCTAGGCAGTGTCGACTTTTGAGTGGTAAAAATAATAAATATACATGTGTATTAAAACAATAACAACAACAAGTGCATGCAGGTAGTTGAATAACCAGCACCGCGACCCGTCCCGTCCCGTTACCCACAACCCTCTTCACCCTCGCGTCCCTGCTGTCATCGGCCAAGCGCTTCGACCCGACCCACGCGCATTCTATATACATTTTTGCAAATTGCTTTTTATTGATTAAATAATGAAGCACTGCCACAGTTGTTTACCCCCGCTACGTCCCTCCCCCTACCCTTGCGGCTTAGAAATTCTTTGACACTTACCAATCTAACATTACTGATTTTTTTAAAATCCAAGTAGGACAACGTCTTCATGATCAGCTCCGGTGGCAAGTCCTGGAAATTCAAAACTGTCGTCGATGATGCACTGTTCGTCGTCGTTGTCATCGTGGACGTTGAACATGAGGCAACCTGCTGCAACTGCTGTTGTTGTTGTTGCTGTTGTTGATATTGTGTTGTACGACGGACCACTGTGGCTCGAGTGGAGGAGGACGAAGACGACAACGACGATGTTGAGATCGTCTCCTCGAAGCCGGCGCCAGCACCTCCACCACACATTTGGCGCGTTGAGACCATTGTTGATGTTGCCGAGCAAACGTTAGAGTAATGCTGCGTCTTTTTCAATTCCAAATACTATATGCAGTATCAGCTTGAATGGACGAATGCTGTGAATTATGAATTATAGGTAAAATTGCAAACGTTATTTGTTAGATTCAATTTCGATTATAGACTAGATAGTAAGATTCGATGACAGGCTTCGTTTCGTTCAAAACATGTACCCTCCACAGAGTGTAACTTGTTCGAACGAATGAATGTGTGTACAGTGGAGAAGAGATGAAATTCGTAGTAATTTGCTACGCACTTCATCATAAAGGGGAAGCGATTTTCTTACCCGTTTTATTCAATGGAATTATTGTGTGGTCATTGTTTGCTGTATGTTAATTAATGTGCCTAAGCGTTTAGTGCACAGCACAACACTTTTTAAATGTATTCGCGACGTTTTCATGGACTTTTTAGGCAATTTTCTACAGCACAATTAAAACTACATACACGCAAAAAAAATGGTCGAATGGACGTAGGAAACTGTGGCTAGTATTATCGATACTTCGGCATATATCGAACTGGTTCATACATATTCATAGTGCTGCCAGACCTTAGTGCGCGCGAACTGCAACATAATTGTATACAGCTGGCAGCGCTGGCCACACTGTTAATGTGAACAGTAGTCTGCTAAGTGGGCAGTAAGTTCTGTTAAGTCAATCTCGCTCAACATGCAGGCTGAAAAAAACAGTAAACGTGCTCAATTTAAATAGTTGAACATATTTTGTACATAATTTATAACAAAATTAAATGGTAATTACGCTATATGTACTTAACGCGCAACACATCCCAAGCAAAAGATACGCAATTCTCGATAACGCAGTGAAAGCACGAGAACAAAAACGCTATAAGCTTGTGTGCGTGTGTGATTGAGTGTCTGTCTATGTATGAGTGAGTGAGTGTTGACAAAAATACAACAAAATTGCAGGCAAATCAAAACAGGAAGTTTTTATGTGTGTGTGTGTACGATAAACTCAAGGAGTCACACTAATTCTGTTGTTAATATTTGTGCATTAGTGTTTTAAATAAAAGCAAATTCCAATTGTTAAAACCAAGCGACGCCAGCATAAAACCAAAAACCGCAGCCGCAACAACAACAGCAGCCGCAGCAGCAACAACAACTCTGTGTGGTGTGGGGGCGTTGCTCAGTTACTTTCTGTGTGTTTGTTGTGTTGTTGTTGTTTTCAATGATGGCTCTCCATGGACGCCTTTAAATATTATTGAATATCACGTCATTTTGGCCACACTAATGTGATGCGCTCTCACTCTCATTTTGTTACTCACTCACTCTCTCTCTCTCTCTCTGTGTTATTGTTGTTGGCATTGCTGCATATTTAATAAGAAAAACACTCACACACATACACACACGTGAACCTAATGCAGTGAAATCGAAGACTTGCAGTTAAACGAATGTACAAAACTTACTGTTGATTGTTCTGTTGTGTGCGTGTGTGTGTGTGTGTGTGTGATACGTGTGTATTTGCTCGTTTTCATATGTTAATGCTTTTGTTGTTGTTGTTTTTTATCTCTTCTTTCAAAGTTTCGCGCTATCGCCGAACAGCAGCCGCTCCCATTCAACATTCTTGCCAAACGACGACGACGACGACGACCACAGACATCAAGCGGAACTGGAGCCGGAGCCATAAAGGAGAACAAACACTATAACAATAATACCAACAACATAAACAGTAACAGACACAACAAGAACAATAGTAGTAACAGTAGCAGTAGCAATTGGATAGCAAAACTGGCGCTGCCAACTGACTATCCACGCCCACAATGACAGCCGCTCCACCCGCCCATGACAATGGCGAACAGCAGCACCAACAACATGCATTAGTAAAGCGCGCCGAAGATGAACGTGAGGATATATTCAAACGCTATGAACTGGGTCTGGATCCCAAGAATGTGGTCGACTCCTGGGAGAACCCCACATTTGAACTTTATCACATAACCGACAAGTAAGTTACCCATTCCCAAATAGTTATCAACATTGATGATGTCAGCTGTTATTTTTGCATGCTGAGTGGCAACTCTTGTTGGCCAAGTGTAGCCAGATTAGTCAGGACATGCGATTGATCGATTTGAAATGCAATTGTTCGTGTTACCAGATAATGAAGAATTTCGCAAACGTTGCCAACTCTCTCACTCCTCTTTTTAACGGAGTTTTTATTTAAATTTGAGTTGAAATTTAGATTTACTGATAAGCATCAGATGCCTGCAATGATATCTTATCAACCACAATGACAATGAGAATCATCAACTAACGGTGTGTGTTTATTGTTGTTGTTTTTTTGATTACACAGATACGGCTTTATGCACGACTCCCGCCTGCCATCGTTCCGAGACTCACAGGAAGTACAACGCACCAAGATAGAAGCGGAACGCGATAAGAAATGGTTAAAAATGCTGAATCACTGGCCACCGCCGCAAGAGAAATTGCACAAGCGAGTCTACAAGGGCATACCGGATCGGATGCGTTGGCCAGCCTGGAAGCAGCTGCTCAATGTAGAGCAATCGATGGACAGCAATGGGGGCGTCTATATACGCATGCTACAGCTGGCCAAAGAGAATGCCACAGAAACGCGCCAAATCGATGCAGACGTGAATCGTCAATTTCGTGATAATCTCGCCTATCGGGAACGATATAGTGTCAAGCAATGTTCCCTGTTCAATGTATTGAATGCCTACAGCATTTACAACTCCGAGTTGGGCTACTGTCAGGGCATGGCGTGTGTGGCGGGTGTGCTGCTACTCTATATGCAGGAGGAGGAGGCATTCTGGGCACTGAATACACTCATTACGGATCGTAAATATGGCATGCATGGTCTGTTTGTTGAGGGATTCCCCAAACTGACACGTTTTATTGAGCATCATGATCGGATATTGTCAAAGATAATGCGCAAGCTACACAAACACTTCATCAAACACAATGTGGATGCCCTGCTCTATGCTATCAAATGGTTTTTTGTTGTCTTTGTAGAGCGCGTAAGTGGAATGTGAAAGAGGAACATGCTTTAATCATTCTTTAATATTTTGCCTTCGATCTTTGCAGGTGCCTTTTAGTCTGAGCTTACGTGTTTGGGATATCTTTCTGCTGGACGGGGATCGTGTCATTTTGGCCATGGCCGTAACAATTCTATATCTACACAAGGATGAGCTGTTGCGTCTTAAGGATATGGATGGCATTATTGAATATCTGCAGGTGAAGCTGCATAAGAATTTTGGTTACAACGACGATGATGCCGTACAGGCGCTGGAACGTGTCATGAAGAAATTAAAAGATCTTAAACTTGATGTACCGCCACCAGCGAAATCCAATGAGTTTCCAACGCGACCATTGGGCGTCTATGTGGAGGCAGATCGCGAAAAGAAAACTGGACGCAGACGTGATTATACTGATACGGAAAAGCAAGTCTTAACCGATGTGATATCAAGGTGGTGGCAACAAATGTGATTAGAATGCTCTGATTACAATTGCTAATGTGCTTTATATTTTCTTTTGATTTATTAGGCAAGAACAAAACGCAATTGAGGTACAATCAACTGTATCGTATGAGACATCCGAGTGTGCTACAGGTGAGTTTGATTGATTTGAATTGTAATATACATTCAATTACTTGGTACATTAAAATCCAACCCCGACACCTTAACTAACGCTTGCTTTCTCAACTAATCTATGTAACTTAAAGCACTTGACATTAACTTATACGATATATACTTAACACAGTGTGTGGTGCAAGCTTGTAATTCATAATCTACATATTAAATTGTAAACACAACATTGTTATTGTACGTTTAGTTATACTTTTGTTTTATCTTATGTACAAAGTCCCCTCGTTTTGTATTGTATTCGTTGTTGTACGTCTTGTATTCCTTATAGTTTATAGGGCTTTCATATATTGTATATATAAGCACTTCCTCAATCATCTTCAGCATCGTCATCAGCGAACTATATAAGTTGTAAATATGCCTTGTTTTTCGATCTAGAACTAACAAACCCCTAGTCAAGTCAATGGAGATTACTTTAAGCGCTGATTAATTGTTGTTTTTAAATTGAATTTTAACCATTCTGGAAATGATATGAGGCTGCGCGGCATAAGGATACTTTGGTGTTTAAATGGAGTCCCCAGGGAGGTGTCAGCTGTTGTGGGCATTGAACTATAATACCTGTACATATGTTTATCTACTCTTTATATATATGCATTAATTGATAACCCCCCTTGGATAGAGATATCAATTAAAACGCTTAAGCGCAAGCATAACCCAAGCTAAGTCATCTACAGAAGTTGCCATATATACTCTATATATGTATGTATATATCCACGCCCTCACAAACACACACGCACACCTAAACACACACGCATTGTCTAACATCGTCCGTCGTTTCATTGTATCTCATGCTTAACTGCTGCCTGCCTGCGCGGGAACTTTGGAGCTCTTTGTCTTTGATCTCTGCCTTTGTCCTCTTTCAGTGAAGTGTGTGTGGTGTGTCTATGTGCTCCTCTGTCCCTCCACTGTCCCCCTTTTGAACCAAGAAAACAGTAAACTAAACATCGCAATTGTATTGTTCGTAGGTGATGCGTACTCAGTGAAAACTTTTCAGAGTATGACTAGTTTAGCCACCTCGCCGGCCATAAGCAGCTACTCCCTGTATAGCAATGGTTTCGTTGTCACCGGCCCTGAAGACAGTCGCAGCCAGAGTGTTAACAATCTCTATAACTACGCTAATGCCTGGCAGATGCAGCAGCTAAATGCTGCGGATTCAATGCCCATGAATGGCCGTGGCAAGAGGCATAGTTACAGCAGCGATAGCGATAGTCGCAATCGTCTTGATCTGGACAAAGCTCTGGAGGCGTTACAAAGCCAACAGCTGCAATTGCGGCATGAGAATCATCATCGAACGGTATCAGCTCCGCCACAGCAACAACAGCAGCAACACCAACAACAGTACATAGTGAAGAATGGCAGAGCTGGAGGAGGAGGAGGATTGGGAGCAAGTGCAGTCGAGGAGCAGCAGCAGAGAAATATGCAGTCGTTGAAGAGAAATGTGCACAAACATACAGATTATCAACTTGTTTACAATGCTCCTATAGCTGCACCAGCTGATGACGATGTTCATGATAATGATAATGATGATGATGATGATGCGTTGAGCGTAGAGAATACGCGTCTTTAGTCTGTTTTCTATATATAAATTAGCTTTATTTGTACTTGATTTGATCTTTCATTTGCCGTTGCTCAAAGTTAAATGTTAAGTAACAAAGAACATTGATGTAATTTAGCTTTAATTTGTGTACAACATTGGCTATCTATATAAATATGTTAGTTAATATATATGTATATTTAGTTAGGGGTGTTCAAACATACCTAGACCCTCTCACTACTACTTACCACAGTCACCAGTTAAACGAACACCCTGTAAGAAATGATTGGAATTATTTCTCACACACACACACACTCTGATATTACATAAATATGTATTCCACACTGATATATAACTGATAATTCCTAAGATATACAAGCATACTACCAACGATTCCAGGAATACGTACAACGATTTTTCACACACACACAATGCAAACTAACTGAACTTAATGTATTTATTTTGTTTAAAAGAAACCCTCTAAGTCCACAAATATTCCTTTATCTACAGAGCTATAGCCTATAATCTATACTATATACTATTGTAACTGCATTATAAACTTATATACATATATTATGTTCTGCCTAAGTTGAATTGTATTGCATTTATATAGTTTTTTCGCTACTTACTCACACTCCTTACCCCCTTCCCCACACAGTTTAGTTTATTTAAAGCCAAATTCCAATCGTAGCTCTAGTACATTATTATGTTAGCTATATACAATATTATAGTAAAATGCCACACAACAATAATAATAATAAATATGATTTTGTACTGAACTCTCTGTTTTTGTTATTAGAGATTTGTTTTGATTTTGACACTTGCATGTTCAGTATCTATGAACTATTTGCAATAATAATAATAAATACTATTACACATTGTTTTTGCACAACACACACACACAACGAAAACAACAACAACAAACAACTACACTAACATTAAATTTAACTAAAATTGCAAAAAACAAAACCTCAACTAAATGCAAATTCTTTTCATTGGCATCGAAATGATTTGGAAACAACGAACTATCTATAAAAATTGGCATATGATATGATATATACTGAAATGATAAATGATGATATAAAATACAACAACAATTACAACAACAAACAACATTAGTTACGCTTACTGTACCCGAGGATTCCCACTCAATACGAAGTTCGCTTGCAGGTACTTCGGTTGCCTCGCACGGCTCATCGGAGACCATGTCGTTGGAGGACAATAAGTGAGTGTAAATCTAGTTAGTACAGTTATTTATATATAATACTATATATATGTCTTTCTTATACTACCTGCAGCGTTCATTTAAAAACCGCCAATATGCTGCAGAATGCACCACAGCGTGAGCTGCTCCTAAGCACCTGACGACAGCTGCCGCCTGCGTCCCAAGCGACGTCAGCAGCGGCACCAATTAGCAACAATATGACTGGAGCAGCAGCAGCAATACCTGCAGCAGCAGCAACTGCCACTGGAGCAACAGCAACAACAACAACAAACACAGCCACAGCCACATTATCCACGCCGCCCCCAGTACCGCCGCGTTCACCTTTGGCGCTTGGATGATCCACGCAGACAACGTTGATGACACCAGTGAGAACTCAGCAGAAACGCAGTTCGAAGCTGTCGTCGTCATCTACGTTGTCTTGTGCTTAGTTCTTAAGCTTTGTCGCCTTGCCATATATATATATATATTCGAAAGGGGAAATATAGTATAGGCTATAATGGGGGGGAAAAAACCAAGAAAACCAAAATTGCATTCTCAAATTTTCAGTTTTATGTTCGTACAGTATTCGGCAAAAGTTTGTTTAACTTCTTTGTACATAAAGAAAAAGATACAAAAACCAAACTCAAAGTGTGCTTGTAAAGGAACTTTGTGCTTATTCCAATTTGGGGCTCAAGTTTCTAGAGGGACTTTAAAGACATGCTACATATGTATGTGTAGAGCCAAATTTGACAAGGGCCAAACTGCCTAAGCCATTAATAATATAATAAAAAACAACATAACAATTATAATTAAAGCAATCGAGAATTATACGCAACATGCTAAAAGAAAGAGAAATGAGAACAATATTTGTAGCAAGACAAGCAACTCGTATTTAATACAAGACAAAACTATTAATTAACAACAATAAATCGCATATTGAATAACAATCGAATATATACATACATAATATATATATATATATACACATATAAATATAGATACTATAGGATATGTTGTACATTGTAATTGTATATACGTACCGAGGAAAATACAAAGCAACGTTTAAAACAAAAATATAAGTAATAATTAATAAAGAGTTACGTCCATGAACATATATATACTATATATATATATATATATATATTATTGAATGCTACCAAAAATTAGCAATTGAAATGATATGATACAATTACGATTATGTCTAGTTATCTAGGTGTATACTGGCATCGGATCTATACAACAAATGCAAGTTTACACTTAACTTTAAGTTATTTATAATAATGTAAAACGAACAGGTGCATGCTATGTTTAGTTTAAACAAATGCGCATTGTGTTTCGTAACAGTTTTGCAACAATTTCAGTTTGTTTTTAGTTTTAAATGCAATGTATAAATTATATTTTTCAACTGAGTTTCATCAATAAAATGTACATTGAAATATGTTTGATTGTTTTCAATTTTATTGAGCCTATTCAACAACTATATAACCATAACATTATTCCTTTTCAACATTAATCTTGCCGCCCTTTTCAATAACATTGCCTAGATCCTTGAGCGACACTTCTCCGGTGCCACGTTCCAGTGGCTGCGGTTGATTGGGACCCGGCTTCCAGCCCACTAAGTAGATTATTTGAAATGTAGCTGGCACGCCCTTAGTGTTGGGTTTCGCATACAGTTCATTATAGATGGCACTGGCAGCCAGTAAAGTTTCACGACTTAGATGAGCAGGCCTGTTAAACGCGGCATTATTCTCAGCCATTCCCTTGAGATCCCACATCAGTTCAAACATGCTGGGGTAACCAATGACCATCTCGTCCGTGTCTATGGTCAGCATGGTGAAGCCAGCACGATTCAGTAGAGAACCAATATCGCGGATCTGTGCGAAGGGGGAGACGTGGGGCGCAATGCCGCCTTTGCGTTCCAATTCCGCCAGCTGCAGCGAGGAACGCAGCTCGTAGAGTGTGTCGCCACCGAAGAGGGAAGCAATGAAGACGCCATCGGGTTTCAAGCTGCGTTTGATGCGCGCAAAGCACCCGGGCAAATCATTTACCCAATGTAAACTCAGGCTGGAGATGACCAAGTCCAGGGAGTTCTCTTCAAACTGTAAATGTGCCAAAGGGTAATTAAATAATATATTATTATTCAACAGTAATTACTTTTACTTTTTACCCACATCCAATTGTTCCTCATCTTGCAATAGTTTGTGCATTTTCAGTCCGGGTGTTCCTTGTGCCTGATCCAACATACTCGCGCTGGTATCCGTCAGCGTCAGATGCTCCACACACTCGGCGAGTATGTGCTTGGAGATATATCCACGATTACAGCCAATATCGGCAGCCGATTTAAACTCACGTTTAATGTCAAAGACACGATCCGCCAGACGGAAACCCACCTCTTCCTTCAGGTAATCATAGAGCGCCACATCGGGACTGCATATAGAATTCATTAATAGAGAAATTCAAAAATTCATTAATCTCAAGGCTCACTTAAGGGCTGCGCGTTCTTTTTGCAAGCGTTTGGCGTTCCTATCGAATATGTTCATGTGTGAGGGTTGTGTGGAAAGGCAGCGCCAAGCGCCACAATTTGCTGGCATGCGCGTTGCACACGTTTTAAACATTATTAATATAATAAACTATTATGCCGTAATGCCGGCAGTCGCTGCAGCAACAATAACAGACAGAACAGCTGTTTAGGCTAGTATGATGCACAGAAGAAAGTTCCATGAACTTTTACATTACGAACCAGTTCGTAGCTCTGTAGAATAGGCAGCAAGTAAAAGCTGTTAAACATATATATTAAGTTGTTTATTAAGTTTGTCAATTAGATAAAAAATAATTTTTTGTATATGTATTTATTATTGAAAAATGCAAAACATTAAAGATATATATCTAAAGCAGAGAACGGCAGTAATTCAACTTATGTTTTTGCCCACACCAAGGCTGCCACACTGTAACAGCAACAATAAACAAACTGAATGAGAAATGCGAGTGTTGCCAGATAACAACAACATACATTGGACATTGACCAGCACTGTTATGTTTTGTTTTGGCGCGAAACGCAGTAAAATAATTGATCGCAGCGCTTTCGAAATAATAATAATTAATAAGTAAAAAATGAGTTTTTCGCGCAGTTCTTTGCGCTATGCGCACACCAATGGCTACACAGGCCTGTTGTATACGCCCAAAGGCGATTATATCATAACTTGCGGCACTGACGGCGACATACGCCATTGGACCTGCATAAGCGATGACGATCCTCGATCCACTTGCCTGGGTGAATTTGTCATGTGCATTGCGCACACGGGCAAGCGACTGTTGGCCTCCACAGATCGCAACACTGTGCACGCTTACACGTTCCCCGACATGGACAGTGATGGCATACTCATGCGATTCACTGCACCAGCTACGTGCATCCATGTGGGAGGAGAGTACACAGCAGCAGGGAGTGAGGATACCAGCATTAAGGTGCTGCGCGGAGACAATGCAGGAGCTGAGAAGACATTGGAGGGTCACAAGGGACCAATATTGGCATTGGATCTACATGTTGAGCGACAACTGTTGGCCTCCATATCCGGTGATGGTCAGCTCAAGGTGTGGAACTTTGAGACAGGCGAAGAGCTGAAGAACTTGGCGGGACTACCACGGGCCAATAGTTTCGAGAGTGCCAGCCTGTTTGGTACTCCCAGCTTTGAGCCGCAGCGAGGCGAACTCTTGGCCTATGCACTGGACAAGGAGATCGTTGTGCTGAACACATCCAACTGGGAAGTCGCCTTTCGGCTGCAGGATGATCGTGTCTCCAGCAACTACAGTTGCTGCCAGTTCTCGCCCACCGGGGAACGTCTGGCAGCGGGTACTACCAGTGGAGAGCTGAGTATATTTGATGTACAGCAGCGCAAGGCTTTGAAGGTGGAGGCACCACCAAGCGATTGCAAGGCCATAACATGTCTGGCATGGAATCCTGCCAATGGAGAGGAGCTTGCCTTTTGCGATGCCACCGGACAATTGGGCACCATCTTTCAAGGCGACGAGGAGCCGCGACAGGGCGGAGATGATGAGATGCTAGAGGAGCAGGATGAGTTCTTGGGTGGCGGAGACTATGAGTTCGAGCAGGCCGAGGAAGATGCTGATGCTGACGATGGCGATGGTGTTAGCCTGGAGCAACTGAAGCGTAAAGTCATGAATGGTGTCGATGCAGTTGATCTCGATGATGAAAACTCCAAGCACTCGACAATGAGCCATCGATCTGCACCAGAGCCAGCAGCTCCACAGCTCAAGCTCTTCAAACAGCAAACGGCATTTCAGCCAGGAGCCACGCCCAGCGACTTGGAGCATCGATATCTGGTGTGGAACGATGTGGGCATTGTCACAGCCCATACAGAGCCCAATGGCGATGGTGCCATCGATGTGGAGTTTCACGATGCCAGTGTGCATCACGCTCTGCACCTGAGCAACAACTACAATCAGCACAATCTGGCCAGCCTCAGTCGCAGCGCCTTGGCCTTGGCCTCCACGGAGACCAACAAGCTGGTGGTCATTGCCTTAGCCGCGGCAGGCAACAAGGAATGGTCACTCAATCTGCCGGACTGCGAGAGTGTGGAGGCTGTGGTGGCGACCAGTCAATTGATTGCCGTGGCCACAAGTAGCCACTTCCTGCGGCTCTTCAGTGTCATGGGCACACAGCGAGAGGTGCTAAGCATACCTGGACCAGTTGTGGCAATTTCTGGACATGATAATAGTCTGCTGTGTGTATATCATGCTGCAGGAAGCAGTCAGACGCAACAGCATCTGGCCGGCATGCTGGTCAACGTAAATGGATTGACTCTACGCGTGGAACAGCTTCCAGTGGCTCTGACACCAGGGCGGCAACTGAACTGGCTTGGCTTCACGGATGTGGGCTCACCCTGCTTCTCGGACAACTTCGGTCTGGTGCAGCTCTATCGACGGGCAAGTAATGCCTGGTTCCCCATCTGTGACACCATGAAACAGAGCTCGAGTGTCTCTAATAATTACTTTATTGTCGCACTATCGGAGCCCAGACAGATCGTTCAGGCGGTGCTGTGCCGCGCCAGCTCGTATCCCATGACCAATCCACGTCCCATGGTACAGGAGTTGCGCATGCAGTTGCCGCTCTGCGACATTGAGGTGGAGAAATCCGAGCTGGAAGATACTCTGCTGCGTGCCAGCCTAATGCAGATGGAGAATGCGGAGAAGGTGCAAAAGGAGATGGCCATCAAGCTGTTTGCTCTGGCCTGCAGCAGTGAGTGTGAGACTCGAGCACGCGAACTGATCGAGTCCATTGCCTGCACTGAGCTCTTGCAGTTGGCTGTCAAGTATGCCTCGAAACGTGGTCGGATTCATCTGTCTGATCGTTTGTGTGAACTGCTGCCACAACTGGAGGCTGTGCAGGAGGCACGCAAGCAACAGCAGTTGCTGAGCTCTAATGGAATTGCTGCTACCATTGTGCTGCCCGTGGCATCATCATCCACAGCAGGCGGTACACCCAAATTGGCGCCCAAAACAATGGAACTAAGTGCCTCCAAACGTGGTGCGCTAAAACGTTTTTCCAATTCTCCTAGTCTCTTCAAAGCACGTCCAGCTACACCAGATACTGGTGCCACCACGCCGCTAGACACACAGGAGAACATGTTTGGTGAATCCGAGACGCAGCCAAGCGAGATTATTTCTAGCAAAACTTCTGTTTCCCATGAAGGAGAGCAGCGCTCGCCATTGAATTCGGTCAATCCGTTTGCCATGAAACGCAAGCTAGTGGATACGGGTGTTATATTTGGTTCCGAAAAGCTAAAGCTGGCTAAGAAGTAATCCTTTAGTTTATTTTAGTGACGTAAGATTAGATGTAGTGTCATTAAATAAATGTTTTACCTAATTCGAAAAGCATTTGAACGTAACTGAATAAAAAACTATCAATGGGTCATAGAGTTGCCAGATGTGCACATTCGATTAAGGCGATAACAGAGGTGCCACCTATCGATTACACCTATGTAAGTCAACAAATTTTACGCGTAGACTGCAAACAACAGTGAGCGTCAAAAAATAGGTAGGTTACAAACTATTTAAAAATATGACTTATCGAGTGCTAATCTCGTAAACTAGGCCAGATATACAAAAAATTGTATTTTATATTTATCAATTTGGCGCCACGGAATTAGAAAATGTATATAAATTACTGTGAATGTCTCAGCAGTTTTGTGATTTGTAACTGCTATTTAAAAATACTTATCACCGGTGCTGGTATTCTTTAAATGTTTTAAAATGTATTGTACATGAATAAAATGTGTATCTGGTCGGAAAAAATATTTGCAATGCAGCTATTTTATGTTGTACATTTTATACTTATTAAAATTAAATAACTTAATTTCCCTGCTAACTTACAGTGCATTTTTAAAATGTTAACGTTATCGGTGCTGTTATGTTAACTAACATTTCCATTATGAATTTCATTCTTTTTTGTCGCTAAGAAGAAGAAAAAGTGTATAATCTGTGTACAACTTATATGAGATGATTAAAAACTAATGTATAAAAAATATAATCGAGTGAAATGTTTAAAAATATGTAAATAGTAAGCTAACAGTGTTGAAACTTCGACGCAAGTCAAAAATTCTTCCAGTCAATGGCAATCGCCACCTGAGATCAGAGTTGCTAATGTCTCCAAAGAGACAAGTCGTGAAAAGTGCAGAGTTTAAGAAATTAGCACAGAGATAACTATTATAATGTGTTTTAAACTAAAAAAACGTGCAAAACGGCATAAAATGCGAAAAGCTGTTATCCAATAGAGAAAAATTCCGATACACCACGTCGCCCTCTCTCCGTCTCGTTGTTTCACACGCACCCGCCGCACCTGCCACCGCCGCCACCTCCTTCACGGCCAAGTCAAAAAAGTCCAACATGTACAAACCCAAAATTCTTAGTGCAAAAAATGAAACAATAGCTAACGCACATGCCGTTGTAAACAATTAGCAACGTCGCGAAGATAATATCAATTAAATATGTAGTTGATGCTAATGAATAAATAAGTGTCTGTGTGTGTGTATTATTATTATTAATACACAATAAAAGCAGCAGTGGCAAATTTGATATGTATTTAAACATATAAGTATGTATATATTCGTATGTATATGTAATATACATATGTGTATACATGGAGAAATCGCCCAAAAAACGTTCTACCTAATTTCGGTGTGTGCGTGTTCTTTGTATGTGCGTGTGTGTGTGTGTTACCTTTTTTTGTGTATGCGCAAGCGAAGTGCGTTGGTTGCGACACGCTCTCGTTACGCGCAAGTGAGAGAGCCGAGCCAAAGAGAGAGCCAATGCTCCATAAAAGTGGAGAGAGTGAGAGCGAATCGCCTGTAGCCTTGATGGAATATATGAATGAATGAATTTTCGTTCATTGTGTAAAGACGTTTTCGCAAATACCCTTGCATCAGTACACTCAAATCAATTTCGGGCATCTTAAAATGAATATTATTATAGTGTTTTGCATTACGTTTTATAATTTATCCACTGGTTTTTGCTTAAAGTAAAAAGTATATTGCTATTGTTGTTGCTATTGTTGTACAGGGACATACATAAATCGCTCTCAATTTGGAATACACAGACACACAGGCTCACAGGCCTTGCGCGCGCTTCTCTCTCTCGGTTTCGAGATGTGCCTGTTACATCTTTGTTGCTTGGAAAAATTCGGATATATTTTTGCTCCATCAAGAAGTTTTTCCACACACACACACACAGTGTTTGTCTACACGCCCACATAGTGTACGTGTGTGGAGCGCGCTGCGAATGTATTGAAAAGTAAAAGTCGCCCTTTCGTCGCCGTCTGCTGCTGCTGCTGCTTTATTGTGCTGTTAAAAAATAAATACACAAAAAGTAACTGACTTAACTAAAAAGTCATCAACAGAATTCACGCATACCTATAACGGTTCTTGTGCTGTTTTTTATAGTTAGAATTGTGCGCGTCTTGTAAACAGTTAAAAAAGTTCATATTGTGCCAAAAGAAAAGATGAAATAAATCTAAGAAAAGAAGAAAAAATATGAGAGAAACAAAATAAAATCCAGAAAAGAGGAAATCATCACCGGAACTACAACAACAAATAATTGCCAGCTATCTACAGATTCTACAGTTCTTCAAGCTACACCACAGTTCAACAACTTTCTGTTATCGTTTTTGTTGCTGTCGTTCCTGTCGTTGGTGTCGTTGTTGTTGTTGTTGATATTATTCATTTTGGGAAGTTCGTGCAGCAGCAGGCTCTGAATGTCTTTATGCTTTAATCATGGTGTATTTAGCCACCAACAAGAACAACACCGACACTATACGCTGCTATATTAGAATCTTTCTGATAACAAATCATGACAGAAGGACATGAAAGGTAAGTCAAAAAAAAAGAAATGTTAAATACATGCACATACATACATTTCTATGTATGTAAGTATTGAGCGTCGTAGAGTGTGTGAGAGAGAGAGCTTTAAGTCCAGCTTGACAGCGTTGCCAGATCGTGTGCCCTTGTGCGTATGTGTGTGTGCATGTGTATTAATTGCTCTTGTGCTCCGTTTAATTTATACAATTATTGCCAATTTAACAAGCGTTCTTTTATTGAACGCGTATTGACTGAATGAAAGCGAAGCATGAATGAAATGTGACTCATTTATCTGCTCAATCTATCTATCCATACATATGTATGTATAAACATACCCATACATATACAGACATATGTATGTAAGTACATATGAATGTTCATCGGCAGTTTTAATGAATGAATTGAAATGTTTTACTAATTGCTTACTTGCACCCCATTGGAAATGATGTCACTGTTTCCGTTGTGAATAGGCGTAAAGTAGTAGAGAAAGCTAGTCGAATAACGGGAAAGATGTTTTGCCAATTAACCAATATTACATGCATATACAAGTTTAAACTTATTAGAGTTATCGCACAGATCTGGCAGCCCTAGCTGCACTCTGCGCAACGGCAATAAAAACAATACACACACACACACACAGGCAGAGAGTCACGCACAAACACACACACACACGTCGAATGCTCTTTTAGTTTCATTCATATTTTTCATTGGTTCGTCGATTCGTTTAATGAAACTAACAGCAATTGTTTTCTGTGTAAACAAGAAATACATTTGATTTGATTTGATTTTTTTATTGAATTGTCTGTCATTCATTACCATACACAAATATGTACACAAGATGTACATATGTTTGTATGTATGTAGTTTTGGTTGACCGTTGCGCAGGTAAAACCAATCTTTTTAATAATTAAAGCTCTTGAGTTACACAAATACATGCAAACGTGCATGAATACTCACACAGCAAGTAAGCGCGTATTCATTCATGTTTTCTGATTGCCCTTGTTGCAGTTTGCACTCCTTACATTCGCATGCACACACAAACATACGCAAACACAGTGTAACCTAAATACACACACACACACACGCATGTATATGTAGTGTTGTAGAATGGCAACAGTGTGTTAGGCTCAAAAAATACTGCAAAATACTACATACACATACCAATGTACATACATTTATGTATGTGTTCAACATGTTTTTATATATGTATGTGTGTGTTTATGAAGAAGAATACTTGTAGACAGACTAATGCAAAGTTATCTTGGCAGATCATAGACAAATGCTATGACATTTGACAGCGCTTTGTTCTGTATGCTCACAAACATACAAACAAATACGTACGCATATACTTACTTACGTACGCAAATAGCAACTGAAGCCCGACTCTCTTTCTCCTTCCCACGCATGCGCTCAGGATAGAGTTTGCTAATTTAGGGCTTTTAATTTTTGCTTGAGGCAGGCTCCAGTGTGTGTATGTGTTTGAGTGAGTAGTGTGTGTGTGTCTAGCGGAGTTGTTGCTGACAACACCTCTTGCGTATGTATAGATGTGTGAGTTGTACAGCTAAGTGGCAACTCCTCCACTAGAGCATTTGACTAAAGTTGCCACTTGGCTGTGAGCTTTTGTAGAATTTGGAATCTATGATGTTTTTTGCGCCCTGGTGGCAACTACAAACAAAACTCAATTCATTCATGGCAATGGCGGCCCGTACATTGATATCCTTGGCCAGACATGCTGACGTGTGCGCCTCACCTTGAGTATGAACTATGAACAAACATGCATGGGTGCGTGTGTGTATGTATATGTAGGTAGTTATGGCAACAGTTCGAATGAAGGCGCCTTGCCGCAATGCAACCTGCTGGTGGCCAGTGCTGCCCATGAGGCACAGTCCTTGACACAGCAATGACGTCGTCGTAGTCGTCTACTTTGTTCATTCTGTAAAATTTGTGCCAAATCTAGGACAAATTTATGTATACAGCATAACGCAAATACCCATGCATGTATGCATGCACTCACACAGACACATACACACAACTCTTAATGGAGTCGCAAATGAGATGGAACTCCCTGCAAAAGCTTTTTTCATTGAGTAACTCCACGAAACGTAACTCCGTTAAAACTTCAGACTTCTGCGCAGGTTCGAAGGGACTGAAGGGCCCCGGATACAAAATAAATGTATGTGTGTGTTTGCTCCCCGCCCATTTTATCATTCCATCATTTTGTCATTCTCTGCAGTAGCTGCGATTTTCAAGAATGAAATTGAAAATGGGAAGGCTCAAAGAAACTTATTTCGAGCTTGGTTGCTACCCCTAATAGTCGCAGAGTACATAAATATGAATGTATGTATGTATGTGTAGAAACCATACATCAATGGGTGAAGTCTCCGTATGTGTGTGACGAGAGGGGGAGAGAGAGAGCAAGGGTATTTTTAAAACGAAGGACTTGTAATTATTTTTAGTTTCCGCAGGCAGTGTGTTATGCATGTGTGCGGATATGTGCCTGTGTGTGTGCATATGTGTGTGCGTGTGAGTCTCTGTTAGTGCGACAGGTGCTACTAGTGGTGTTGAGGGACAGTGTCCCTGGCTCTGCTACGGCTTCGTTGGCCAAAAATTGGATTAACCAAATTAGTGAACACTTTTATGTTATCACACACTCTTCACCGCAGGGATATAGATGACACTTGCGGCACGAGGCGGGCTCAGTAATTATTCAGCAGCCAAGCCAGCCAGCATGTGCAGCGTGTCGTATCAGAAACTAAGCTCGAAGCGCAAATCAAGAAGCTTCTATCCATCGTTAGTGTGATCACTTGACGAAACTTAACGAAATTATCGATAACACGAAGTGTATTTTGTTCTCTTCCCTCATTGAATATCTTCCCTACGATTGTGGAACTTATCGATAACACTACACTGTATTTTGTTTTCTCTCTATCAATATCTGTGCTACAATTGTCGAACTTATCGATTACACTGTTAACTTTATGTTATTTTCTCCACTTTCAATGAACTTCACGTTATTTTCTTCTCTCTTTCAATCTGTTTTGTCTTCTACAGCGACTTCTTAGTTACAGTACGCGCACAGGTAATGACCAGAGACGAGAGCACTGAGGGCTGGTTACCACTGGCTGGGGGTGGTCTTGCAAACGTTTCGATACGAAAACGCGCTAGATTATCCCCATTGTCATCGGGTCATGACTACATCATCTATGGGCAAAGAATCTCAGATCAAAGTGTAAGTAAAAAATAATGAAACAAATACAGAGACAAACTCAATACGCTCTCTCTTTTCTACTCTGTATGTTCTTCTTCTTACAGGTTATATTGAGCTGCGTGATCAATCGGGATTTAAAGTATCACAAGGTTATGCCAACATTTCATCATTGGCGCGCAGGAACACAGCGAAACGGTTTAACATTTCAAACAGCAGCCGATGCACGCGCCTTCGACAAGGGCGTGGTGCGAGCCTATAATGAACTAATAGATGGTATGCACAATGATCTCAATATATATACACACATTCAACTAATCTCTATCCTCTATTTGGTCCGTATCCGGCCCTTAGTTCATCCCATTTAGCTGTGCATGCCGCTTTTACATCCATCCACACTCTCCACGCTTTTTACCCTCTACTTCTTCTATTTCTACTACTTCTGCATACACTCGAAATAGTTTCTCTTTATTTCTTTCTATAAATCCCCGTTTGAATCCGTTCCTGTTTCCGTTTCCCTTAGAACAATCTTTAGAACAATTTGCCTTTCATTAACTAATGCAAAACTAATATTTTATGCTCTTTTTTTTATTTATTTTTGAAACAACTCGCTACAAAAAAAAAACAATAAACAAATCATAAATCATTTAATTGGGATTGTGAAATTTGTTTCAAAATTATCGATAAACAAAATTAAAATCATATAATTTCTAACAAAATTGGTAAGTGTTTTATTACAATGAGGTGTTACTTTGATTTACTTAGTTCTCCTTCTATGTGCGTACTGTTTTTTTGAGAGATACCCTGTAATAGAATGGAATAATTAGTATTCTAAATTTGGTATTATTAAATGCACTCACTCAACAAGGCAGCGCACATGAATTAGTATACGATTAAATATTGTTTTCGACAAATTAGAAAAGTTATTAAAGAAAAATAAACACACTGAAGATTCTTTTCACTTTGACACACACTGTTCAAAATTTTCGCTGTACTTCTACGACGCTCTCTCTCGCTCTCTCTCTGTCTTTCGCTCTCTCTCTCTCTCTCTCGATAAGCTTCATAGTTAATTTTGCCATTTGCTTTTTGCATTGTCAATGTTGTGTTTGATAAGTTGAGAAGGTTTTCTTTGCAGTGTATTTATGACTAATATACACTGTTTTAATCCATACATAGGACTGGCCAAATCAAATCCCACTATTATCTGCCCACCATTGACCAAATATGATTCGGTTGGTGAAGACGATGTGTTTATGGTGAGTTTTGCTTTATCTCCAGCTGATTTATTACAAACATAATAATACTAATTGTATCTTTAACTGGGCGCAGACTCTGGATTTACCTGTGGAAAGCGAAAGTTTACAAAAGATACATTCAAGCCCCGAAGGCAGCGAGAAGAGTCACAGTAAATAGCACGATAATGAATCCTTAATTGAAATTAATTTATGTTTGTTTACTTTTGCAGAAAGCGTTAGCGATCGTCACAAGGATAGTTATAGCAACAATTCTGATTCAGAGAAACTTCCAGCGGCGACCATACACTACATATCGACGGATAAAACAACGGCTAAAATGGCAACGGCAACGGGTAACGTTACCAATAACGTTATAGGAACGTCAGCAACAACAGCAACGGATACAACAACAGGAACAGGATCATCAACATTAGCACCGGCAATACAGGCTCCGCCACCACCCACAACTGCTGGCCAAATAGCGCCCAGCGAGAATTATTCATATGTTACACTGACAGCAGTGCATCATGATTACAATTATCCGGTGGTGGAGCAACCAGTGGGTGCACAAGTGTTAAATGCACGCAGAGAATCGATTAGTGCCGTTAAGAAGCGCAATGCACTCGAGGCGGCACAGGCAATGGCTGCGGCACAGACGACAGCACCGAAGCCAGCAAGCAAACCGATTCAGAAGCAAAGCGTATCGGACATACTCAAAAAGGAGACAAGATTGCGATGTCGCTATTGCCACGAGCTGTATAACGATGATTTCAATGGCCGTGGTGCCTGTGAATATGCACCGGATCCGTTTCGCAGCGGATACGAATGCATATCGGGCATGGGCTGTGCCCGCTGCATGATCTATCATTGTATGAGCGATGCCGAGGGTGAGACAACGCAGCATCCGTGCGATTGTAATGCCTCCGAGTCGGGCTGCACCAAGCGCTGGCTGGGC
Organism: Zaprionus camerounensis; assembly: GCA_018904165.1. Classification (NCBI taxonomy): domain Eukaryota; kingdom Metazoa; phylum Arthropoda; class Insecta; order Diptera; family Drosophilidae; genus Zaprionus; species Zaprionus camerounensis. Next base: position 3,678,447 of record JAEIFS010000037.1, read on the forward strand.
CTGGCGCTGCTGTCACTGTTCGTGCCCTGTCTGTGCTGCTATCCACCGCTGCGTTCATGTCATCTATTGGGCATCTCATGCGGCATTTGCGGTGGCCGGCATAAACCGCATGTCTGACATTTGGAGGCTAGATTGCAAGGACAGTACGATGATGACCCCAGCAGCACCAGGCCCAGAAACGATACCACGCACTATAATCCGCCGCAGCCGCAGTCGCAGCCGCCGCCGCCGCCACCACCGTCGGTACCGGTGCCGGTGCCGCCGTTGCCGCCGCAGTTGCCGGTTACAAAACAGCCGCTGCCGAAGCCGCTAAAGCCAATGGTTGTGGCGCCGCAGCCGCAGCCACCGCCGCCGCCGCCGCCACCACCAAAACTAATCGATGAGCAAAACAATTACAAGCGACAACTGCTGCGTCTCAAGCAGAGACAGTCGCAGTGTCAGCCACAGCCCCAGAGGCATTTCTACAATTGGGAGCTATCGCACAGTATCGGTGCGCCGCAATCTGAGGCGCCGCAGCCGCTGTATCTGATGCAGCCGCGTAAGCCAGCCCAAAATGATTACGGACGTCTAATGTTCTGAGATAACAGGAACAACAACAATGATGGCAAAAACAAGAAGAGCAAGAAGAAGAAGAACAGCAAGAAGAACAAGAATAAGACACCAAAGTCGTCTCATCTTTCGTCTTTGTTGTTCGCCATTTAAGTTTCCGTTAAAGTTCAAGTTAACGTTTCTGTTTTTGTTGCCATTGTTTCTGTATCTCCATTAATGATTTGCCATAATTTATTGTGTATATATATATACAGAGAACGCACTTCCAAGTACACCAAAACACTCACAAACAAACAAACAAACACACACATCCAGCATACTATATATATTATATTGTATATGTATATCATGTATCATTTCTTGTAATTGTAATTTATGTTTTAAGATCTGTCATTCAATTATACTTTTGTAAAAACCGGGCTATTTGTTTGTTTTAAACTCCATACTATATAGATATGTATAGAGAACTACGTCGTACAATTTGTATATGCTTAACGGAGATATTCTTGCGTTTAGTTTATTAAGTTTTTTTGCTACTTTTTTGCGTTAACAATTTTAAATTGGAGAACAGTATTAAAGCCAAGGCAAAGGCACGAAAGTTATACTTACTACTACTATATAAATATGCGAAAAAACAAAACAAAAATATACATTTTGTGTGTGCTTAATTCCAATTTGTTTATAGTTTTAACTGACGCGTTTTCCCCCCTCCTCTATTAATATAAGAAGAACAAATATCGTAGCGCACAATACAAAGACAACTCAAAACGCGCAAATGAAATGAAGAAGAAAAGAAACAGAAATCGACATGAAATTTGTTAATCTAATACAATAAAAAAACGAAAAACAAAATGATATGATGTCGAGAAGTAGGAGGAGAAGGAGCCCGAAGTCCCCTTTCCACACAGTGGAAAACCAATTACAAATTGTTTTCGCCCAAAGCGATCCACGTCAATTTACAATAAACTGTGTTTTAGTAATTGCAAAGTTCATTTCTCGAACAGCTTTTAATTTTGTTGTAATTTATTTAACTTATAATTTATTCCAAAAAGGAACGTTTATACCCGCTATCCATAGGGGTAGAAGCACTATGCTACCCCACAGGGTAGTAGCACTAACTATCGAACATTGATGCTTAGTGGTAGTAGGGTCTTATAACTTTGTTCTGTATCTCTTCGGGCTCAAGGAGGTGCAAAACATTTCTTTTGCCAACAACAAATTAAAAAATACATATTATTTCAATCTTTTTTGTTATTCTTATATTGTTAATTTTGTGTAATAGATAGAATACAAAAAAACAATCCCAAACTAATTGGAAGAAGTTATTATACCCTTTATTCACCTTCACCATTTGCAGTGGTCGATGGGTATAAAAATTGTTAGCAATGAAAGAACTCAAACCTTTGGAATTGCATGTGAGCATCGCTTAAAATACACCCACTATACACACTATCATCATCAATAAACAGTCTGTCACGTAACTTTTTATACATATGTACATTCAAATGTAATGTACCTATGTGTAAAGAGTTAGTTAGTAACTCTTTAAGCATATGTATATGTATATGTAAATGTTAAGTACATATGTGTAAAGAGTTACTTGACAAACTGCTACATAGGAAACATTTGTGATTTGAGTTAAACGATTAAATGGGTGTTTTTGAATAGAATTTGGTTTTTCGAAAACCAAAACTTCAATTCGCTCATTTGTGGACTGCGTGGGGAGGAGGACTTCGAGATAATAAAAACAAAAAACAAAATATTTAAATGTTTTCAAAAACAACTCAATATGCAGCTATATGTATATAATATAACGATATAAATGTGTATAAAACGTATTCATGAATGCAACAAAATGAAAACTTATGTGCAAAGAACCTAAGTAATTTTTGTGTATTCGAAATGAAATTAATAATAATAATAATATGAATATGAATAATAAAATAAAAGCATTAATTTATTTCTTACTATAAATGAATATTTATTCAAAAAATAAGCAAAGGTTGTGCAAAAACACATTAAAAAAGCAACAAAACATTATATTAAAAACAAAACAAAATGGAGAAACCTTTAAGAAAGCGGGCAATTGTTAGTAAAGAAAATAACGCAAATGCATTATCGAAAAAAATCTAAAATAAATGGAAAGAAAGAGAAAGAGTTGTTTAGAAACAAAAGAAGGAAAAGGCAAAAACCACAACAACAAGAATAGAAACAAACAACAAGAAGATGAACAACAAACTTTGAACAAAGAACAAACACTCAACAAAAAGTACAAAATGTTAAATAAACATATATTATTTAAATTACTTTTTATTCTTTAGTTACAAGCTACAATAATTTAAACATATTTTATGATCCACAAGCATGCCAACTACATACAACATAAAGCATTAAAGCATACAAACATATAGTATATACCATATATATATACCACTGATATATTGTAAATTGAATGTATGTATATTTCAAATTTTAACTGTGCATAAATAATGAACATTCAGAAAAGGTAATCAGAGCCTGCATATAAATAGTTAATGAAAGCCATTTCTTCAACAAAACAAAAAGAAACACCAAAAGAACATTATTTTCAATATCAATACCTCTCTCTCTTTTTGTTATATATATGGTAAACAGGATGCATTAAATGAGAATTCACATCAAGAGAAATTATATGCATAAGAGCCGCATATAAAAGATGGCATAACAAAGTAAATTAAAATACAAGATATATTTATTCATATAAATGTATTTGAAAATGTGAACAGAAAAATACAAACAAATAAAACACAATTTAATAAACCAAAAAAAAATGTTTCAAATTTCTGTCTGGCAACGCCGCGTCCGCTGAGTCTGTACAGTTCAATGAAACTTTACCATCACTCTGATATGGGGAGATGAGTAAGCAGTTGACACAAGCATCGGTGGTTCAGTGGTAGAATGCTCGCCTGCCACGCGGGCGGCCCGGGTTCGATTCCCGGCCGATGCAACCGATTTTTTTTTAAATTCCTTATTTATTTATTGTGTATTATTTTATTTGTTTATTTATCCTATTTAACCTAGTACTCAATTTTTAAGCTAATGCCAATAATAATCAGCACAAGGCACAGGGTGCTCTGACTTTAATTTAGTTTGCCTTAGTATCGCCAATCTATAGAGAAACTCGTCAGAATTTAATTTATGTACTTGACAAATCATACTGTAATCATAATATACAAATAAATTAGAATGGATCAGCTGATGAGGAAGGAGACAACAATCCAGGGAAGTGATCGCAAGCTCACCTGCTGCGTACACTTTGTCAAGTAGGTAGCAAGGTAATATAAGGAATATACATATTGTAACTCCAAATTTCGTAAGCCCTCGGCTCAGTTCGCCCTCTACGACCGATGATGAACCGGAATCGGTAACATGCCTTGTCTCAAGGGCAGAAGATTTGGACCCTAATCGGGTGTTCCACCGCGACTCCTTCGATATGGCCACAAATCGATCGTTGTTCGAATACGGACACAACTTTGAAGATGTGCCCGATTGGCTGAAGATCGAGCAGCCCTCAAAGCTTCCGCTTAGGGACGTGCTGCGTTACATGGTGGAGAATCATTTGAAGACCAGTGTGCAGGTCAAGATCGATAGACTATACTTTAATTGTCATGTCATTGTGCTGCAGGTGTACTCCAAGTACTTTATGGATCTGCAGGATATTCCACTTGTGGTTACCCTGCCCGAAGAGAAGGTATCGCAAACGGCCTTTCTGCTCGTCTACCAGTGGATGCTCAGCGATAAGCCCCATCTAGATCGCAAGACTATTGTCGCCGTCTTTATGGCAGCCACATATCTGAGGATCGACGCCCTGCTGCAGCACTGCTGGCAGTATTTCGAGGACATCAATTGCTTCAATGAGGCCACCGCCTGCATTTTGTATGTCGAGGCGAAGGGGAATCCCGCTTTAGACATTGTACGCAATCTGATGCTGACGCGCATCCGTAAGTTTCTGCTCACCTTTGTGGCGACACGAGACTTTCTGGATGTGCCGATCAGTCATCTGGTCTATCTGCTTAGCTCCGACGATATCTACATCAATACGGAAGTTGAGGTTAGGTTGAGATTGTTAAAAACGTTAGATTGTTTTCTTGTATAGTTTTCTTGTCCTAATAGATACTTTTTATTATCGTACGCTGGCTGGGACACGATTGGCAGAAACGTAGACTGCATGTGGAAAGTCTGGTCGGTTGCCTACGCTTCCAGCTGATGCCCTTGTGGTATTTACTGTGCGCACGTCGGGTGGAGACGAATCAGTTGATCAGGGAGGTACTCAGCTTGCCCCAAGTTGATGCCAGTTTCAATGAGGCGATTGCCAAAATAACTGCCAGCATGTATGAGGAAAGAGGTAATACAGATAAAAATACTATATCGGGGAAGCACTCTAATATGGGAACTGGGCCGCAACGTTGTTGGATTCACGACAAAGCGTGTCCGTATTTCCATTTAATCGGCTGTCCACATACGCGGGACATTATCTACACAAAGTTCGAGACTTATTTAAACAATCTGCAGCAGCAGCCGCCCAATCATTGGATGCATATTGAGGAGCTCAAATTAAATAGGATGAATACAAATTGTTGTTTACCAAATACAATTGCAGACTAAGCTGCATTCACTTGTTGCCGCAAACTTTGAATGTCCGTTACGAATTGACTATCATTTGCCATTCACATGGCAATGCAAGCAAACTTCAACAGTCTGGCAACACTCATACTCAGCTGTTTCTGTATCAAAAATAAATTTGTTGGCGTTTTGTCGAACTTTGTTGTTGTGAAAATAAAATTATGGAAAAATTGGAGGCGTTGAAAATCTCTTCCATGCGTCCGCGCAGCAATATACTGGATCGTCCACTGTCCAAGGGGAAATCAGAAGTCTCGCAGAGCATTGTTGCGCTGCTGTTCAGTGAGATTGTACAATACTCCCAGAGTCGCGTTTTTACAGTGCCTGAGCTGCAAACAAGGTGAATATTTCAAATGTAAATCGAACATTTAACTTATGCAAATAATGCCATAGATTGCACGATCTGGGCCAGGATGTGGGTACGCGCATCATTGATTTGTATTTCGTACGCGAGCGCAGCTCCAAGCGAGAGACGAAGCTGACGCAGATGCTGTTGTTCGTGAAGACAACCGTGTGGAAGAATCTGTTCGGCAAGGAGGCAGAGAAATTGGAGCATGCCAACGACGATGAGCGCACGTACTACATCATTGAGAAGGAGCCGCTGGTCAACACCTTTATTAGCGTGCCCAAAGACAAGAGTTCATTGAATTGTGCCAATTTCACTGCTGGCATCGTCGAGGCGGTCTTAACCCATTGTGGATTTGTAAGCTCAGTTTATTGTCTAGTGAATTTGTTTATTAATGTTTCCGACCACAGCCCTGCAAGGTGACGGCACATTGGCACAAGGGTACCACATACATGGTCAAGTTCGAGGACTTTGTCATAGCACGCGATAAGCAAATGGAGGATAAATAGATATGTAGAACATCCAATTTGATTTTAAGTTTAATTAAGAAGAATTCTACGTTAACTTTTCGTTTAATTTCACTGTAACAATTGGGGGGCAGGCGAACTTAAATGAACTTGAACTGGCGATCCGCGTAGGATACCTGTCCGGTACGGTACTTCTTCTCGCGGCCATCACGTTCGCTCTTCAGGGCCCAGCCGTACAGGGCAATGGGCAGCACGACGGCGAAGAGGCCGCGACGGAAGGCGTGTCCAGTGGGTCGGAAATGTTCGAAATTCGAGACACGCATGGCCTGGAAGCGTGCTAGACCGGCATCAAACTGCAGAGAAATGTAAATGTAAATAGAAATTCTTAATACGGTGCCCACTGTGCCCGTTCTGATGACATAACCAGTAAGGTGCCGATACTTACAACAGTGCCACCCTCGCCAGTGGCATGGCGGAAGGGATTCGAGCTTTGTTTCAGGAACTCGGCGCGCAATTTGAGAGTTTGCTCGTGCTTGCGGCGAATGAATGCCTCGTCTTGTATGCTTTCAGCCATTTTTTTACGCTGCAAAACTCACAACCTACGCTTGCAACAATATCAAACACATTAAACAGCTGACAGCCGAACTTGGAATGAAGCAGAATACCTTGCCAGTCACAGTGAAACGTTACGTTCGCGCTGAATGTCAAAACTGCTGTAATCCCGCACTGAACTTTTACTAAACTTCAGCTGGTTATACTGTCAATTCAGCGCCATTCAAATTTCAAGCTCGATGTAAAATTGTAAATAAAGAAAAATAATTGAATAATACATATAGAATAATAATAATAACTTCCAAGTGAATTGCACATATAACTAAGGTAAGTTTCTTGTAATTGTATGTATTTATTTGGTGTAAAGTCTGCTGCTTCGTTGCTCCACCCGGCAACACCGTTATGCGCACACTCTGTTCGCTCTCTCCCAGTATTCGCGCGTTCTCTCTCTCTCTCTCTCCCTTGCTCTCACTCATTGCGCATGTCCTGCAAAGTGTGATGCGCAGATCTCGTGTCAATGTCCTGTCGCAAAGTAAAAACCACTAATATTATATTATTTATATTACATGTTGTTTAAATATGTATATTATGCATATTTTCTATTTAAAGTTGATGTAAATTATAAGTTGGTCATCAATCAATACGTTAAGTCGGTAATAAATGTTGCACTGCGCAAGACAAACTTCATGCGAGAGCGAGAGAGCACGATAGAGAACCAGAGGGGGGAGAAGAACAAACAAGCGATTGCGCATGTTCTGCGTAGTTGGGCGTTGCGTTGTTGTTGTTGTTGTTGGTGGTGCACTTGGCTTAGCTCGGTTCAGGGTTGAGTTTCGGTGGGGTGAGGGGGACGGGTTGGGTGGAACAGGCTTACCTGCTTTAGGGGTTGTTGTTGCCGCGGAGTTGCGCTGTAACAGCGACGCGGCCTCAGTCGCTCGTTTCGTTTTCATTTCACTTGCCCCGTGACAGACGTAGCGTAAAGTACTCAAATTGTTGTTGTTGTTGCACCCAGCAGGATTTGTTGTTGTTCTTGTTGTTATTATTGCAAACGCAACGTGCTCAATTATTGATTATTTTTCAGTTGCCATTTGCACTTTGAGTAAGTTGGACTTGGTTAATGCCTGCACTGCCTTGCGCTGCTGTCACATTTAACCCTTGTTTGCCTCTTTAATTTTTGCAGCAAGATGAGCGTCAAGTCCAGTGCACGCATCAAGAAACGTCGTTCGGCCGAGGCAGCTGCAGCCACAGCCACAGCCAAATCAACGTCGGGCTCAGCAGACGGCAGAGGCGCCTTTGCCGGCGTAGGAAATCAACGCGTTACGCTCACTTGCAACAGTGGAAACAACCACAACAACAACAACAGCAGCAGCAACAGCAACAGCAATGAAAGAGCAGCTGCACCTGGTAGCAGCAACAGCAATGGCAATGCCAGCAATCTTGGCAAGAAACACAATTTCGTCGGTCGCAATCCGAACTTCGATACGGACGAGACTAAGTTACTCATTCAGCTCTGGGGTGACCCCAAGCTGCAGCGCACGTTGATAACGACGCACAAGAAGCATGCAGTCATCTGTCAGCTGGCTGCCAAGATGCAGGAATATGGTTACCATCGTTCGCCGGATGAGATAACGACGCGCATTAAGAACTTAAAGTGTTTCTACAATCGCCTCAAGAAGGACAAGGAGATCGGACTGACGGGGGAATCGGAGCCCAGTTGGAAGCACTTTGCCGAAATGGATGCCATCATGACGCGTCCCATATTCAGTGTGCGTCCCAATGAGGTGCCGGCACCATCGCTTAAATATCAATTGGAACAGGCGCTGGAGGAGCATGCCGAGCGTCGCAAGCGGCGTCTGGAGAATGGCGAGGAGGTATCGGAGAGTGAGAACGAGGAGGATGACATGTTGCTCTCCTCGCTGGTGCCCACGCAGAGTGCCAATGGCAAACCAAAGCAGGATGTGCTCGTCGAGAGTGTCGAGCCTGATGGCGCCTTGGAAATGGATGTGCATGAAGAGAACTTTGTGTCGGCAGCAGGAGATGGCAAGAGGACAACAGCAAAGCGGCTGAAGATCTCTGCCGAGCCGGAGGTGGACATTGATGAGCCACGCATCAAGACGGAGCCGGCTAACACAGCGGAAGCAGTGCCAGAAGCAGCAGCGCCTGCTCCAGCTCCTACCCCCGTCCCTGCAATAGTTGCTGCCCCTGCAGAGGCTGCTGTGGAGGAGGACGACGATTGCATGCTACTGCCGCTGCCCAAGGAGGAACCCATCGATGTGGATGCAGTGGAGGAGCCCGATGCACCTTCGCCCGTGCGTGCTGTGATGCCAACACTGGCGGACATGCTGCAGTTGCCCAAGAGCACCAATCTGCTGCCCTACAGTGGCGCCAATGTCATCATACCAGCGAGTAGCATCAGCACCAGCATTGCCCAGTCAATGAGCAACACAGTCACAGCAGCAGCAGCAGCAGCTGCCAGTAGCAGCAGCACAACTGGTGGCACAGCAGCCAAGCTGACAACGGGAAAGATTTCGTTGGTGCCCACGAATTTCCTGATGCAACCCAAGCAGGCCAACACGGCAGCGACAGTGGCACCAACAGGCAAGACAATGGCGGTCGGTGCCGGCACACAGCTGCAGCTGATACAGAGCGCCATCAATCAGGGTGCACGTTTGATGATCAGCGGCGCTGCGCCGACTCCCGTGCAGGGAGTCCAACAAGGCAACACGGGCCTGGTCACTGGGCCCGGTGGCGTCAAGTTTGTGCTGGTCAATGCGGAGCAGGCGGCAGCTGCCAAGGCGGTTGCAGTTGCTGCTGGCAAATCGAATGGTGCCACCACACTGGCCACGGCAGCAGTGTCACAGCAAAAGTTGTTGCAACCCACGGAATACAATCAACAGCAGCAGCAGCAACAACAACACCAGAAGCAGCAGCAGCAGCAACAGCAACAACAACAGCAACAGCAGCAGCAACAGAATCAGCTAGAGAAGAAGGAGGAGAAGCGTCGCGCACAGGAGAAGGCAAGGGAGGAGCAGCTGTCCAAGCGTCACATGACAAGTGAGTAAAAAGCACGTCCTGAGTTTATTATTATTTATTTGAAGTTAACAGATTATATCAACAGCACATTTACATTAACATTACAGACTATCATCACATGTTTATGATTCTCTCTCTCTTGAGTGAGAGCGGCAAATGGAATTAACATTTTTCATTATCAGTTCATTTACATTAACATTACAGAATGCAATTACATTATCAATGCATTTATCGATACATTTCGGTTTCAGTTATGTTTTGAAATTGTGTATTAATTAAGTATAAAATTAAAACATTTATAACCTTGTCCCCTTCCCTCACTCACTAGCCATGCGCATGATGCTGCGCCAGCTGCTGAACGCACAGAACGAGGCCAATGAGATACAGCACAATCGCCTGTCACTGGAGCGGGAACGTTTGGACTGGGAGAAGTCAATAGGAGAACGTCTGCTCAACATGCTGCCCACATTGGTGCAGCCAGCGCCGGCAGCGACAGCGGTCAGTGCCGTGCAGCAAGCAGCGACCACACATCAGTCACCACAATTCATTGTCTCGGCCGCAGCGGGCGTCTCTGGGGCGCAACGATTGCAACCGCCGAAGCTGCTATTCACCACGGCTCTGCCCATGGCCAATGGCACCGTGTCCATGCCGCATATACTCAATTCCAGCACTGCACTGGCCACTTCACTGCCCAAGGTGATTGCAGCAACATCCGCCCTATCTGGCAACTCAACAGCGGGCAATAACAATGGCATCACTGTTGGAAGTGGAGGGGGAGGTGGAACAGTGGTAAAACCTGTGGAAATTTGCACACAAATCAATGATGTTCAGCTTGTTACGCCCAAGCTGGAGAAGGAGGGCTAAGCATTGCATGCATTCTCAATCGAACACACAGACATTTCTTAGTGATCTCTTTTAAAAATAATACTCGAGTAAACTTGATATTAAAATGTTTATTTCCAACTCTAAATCGTAACTTTTTACTCTCTTTAATGTTAAAAGTTATTGTTGCGATGCTGCCATCTAAGGAGAAAGAGGGGACTGCAGCAACAGTTTTTGCGTCTGTAAGCTTACATTAATGTAAAATTAACAGAATGTTTGTGAGCGGGGGAGGATTGCAGAGTCAAGCGCTGTCAACACTCATAAATGTTCAACTGCAGTGCTGATCGCTCTCTTGAATGTTAAAAGTAAGTAGGTGAGGGAGGACAGTCTGCGCTCTCTTATAGTTAAAAGAATGTATGTATGTGAGCGAGGGAGGACTGCAGTTATATGCACTGCAGGTGCTCTCTTCACTGTTAAAACAGTGTACGCTAACATGCATACAAAACTGCAGAGTTTACAGTGTTGCAAATAGTTAATAAACAAATATAACTTGCTTATAACGTTTCCATATAATATATTTACATAATAATTACTTTGCGCTTAACAATTTAATATATACAAAATCTCCAATCTCTCTTATCTTCCTGCCTAAGTTGATCGCATCTGTATGTACAAACGTGTGGCGATTCTAGTGAGTATTAAGCCGTTCCATATCACGAATTTCTACAATATCCGTCTTTAGGCGTTGTTTCACAATCTCGCGCCATATAGCTTCTCGATCCTGATAGTCGGTGACACCCATTCGCTGAAGTGTGGTGTCTGTGATACGGAGCAGTGCACGTCCCGTTATATCGTGCTATGAGAAAAGAAAATGGTAGAATAAGGAATCCCGTTAGTAGGCTTACATTAGAAAAATTATAAATTATTGTTTGGCATCCGCTGACATTTGATATGAATAAATTCTTATTGTTTGTTGTAATAGAAGCCGAGAACAACAAGAAAAAGTCAATATGAAACAAGTATTGGAAGAATGTAACAGGGACAACCAGAAGCCACAATGGTAAGTGAATAATTAGGTTCTTACCTTGGCGAATAGATTCTCGTATTTAATGTAATCCCCACAATGTCGACGATACCATTTGAGTACATCAGTTACGGTCCATTGATAAACCGCTTTGGGACGCGTTGTCTTAGCTCGCGTTTTAGTCGAATTACCTGTTTCCTCGCCCATTTAATGAAAAATATTTGTACTCCTGTTTCCGTATTTACTTGGCAAACATTCCAGTGCAACTGCTATTGACTACACTTTGTGCAATGTAATATAGTTAGTTCTTCAGTCTTGATTTTTATCCATTTTACAGTTTTTCTTTTAATGTACTATTTTGATTGTTTCTATAATTGCAAATGATAAATTCGATTTGTTATCGATAGTTATATGCAACACTGCGTTGATGGCGATGAATCACGACGATGATTGTTTGCTTATCGATTGCTGTGCATAATGTAAGCATTCCAGAAGCATCGTCACGTGTCTATCGCCGACCTCTCATCTCTAATCGTGACTGGCGCTTAATAACAACGACGACTGAATTTAGCACTATAAAAGTTAGAAAGAAAAAATAGAAATACGCAATATATAAATTGTAGCCCGAGTAAAACTAAACTTGAATCTAGTTAGTGCACAAATAACTTCAAATCTATTTGTACGCATTGCCACATCTAGCGCCCGCATACTTGTTACCAATTTTAATTTGTAATCTTAACGCCGCCGCAGCAGTAGCAAAATGGCCGGAGCCACACTCTTTGAACGTGCCCAGGCACTGTCCAGTGTGAATCGCGAGGAGGGAATATCCCTACTGAATAAAATAGTGCGCGAGCAGGAAGTGGCCGAGAATGATGAGGAACTTATACGTATCAAGGAACAGGGCATTATGCAGCTGGGCGAACTCTATAAACAAGAGGGCAAGGCCAAGGAGCTGGCCGACCTAATCAAAGTGACGCGGCCGTTTTTAAGCCTGATCAGCAAGGCAAAGGCTGCAAAACTCGTCCGTTCGCTGGTTGACATGTTCCTCGATATGGATGCGGGCACAGGCATTGAGGTGAGTGAACCCATTTCAGATGAACTTAGCCCAAATCTTATTTCTTTTCTCTGGTTGTAGGTGCAACTTTGCAAAGACTGTATAGAGTGGGCCAAGCAGGAGAAACGCACATTTTTGCGTCAATCGCTGGAGGCGCGTCTGATTGCTCTCTACTTTGACACGGCCCTGTACACAGAGGCACTTGCCCTGGGCTCACAGCTGCTGCGCGAGCTCAAGAAACTGGATGATAAGAATCTATTGGTCGAGGTGCAGCTGCTGGAGAGCAAAACCTACCATGCATTGAGCAATTTGCCCAAGGCACGCGCTGCCCTGACCTCGGCGCGTACCACGGCAAATGCCATTTACTGTCCGCCCAAGGTGCAGGGTGCTCTCGACTTGCAGTCGGGCATTCTGCATGCGGCCGATGAGCGTGACTTCAAGACCGCTTTCTCCTACTTCTATGAGGCATTCGAGGGTTTCGATAGCGTCGACAGCGTCAAGGCACTCACAGCCCTCAAGTACATGTTGCTCTGCAAGATTATGTTGGGTCAGTCGGATGATGTTAATCAAATAGTTAGCGGCAAGCTGGTAAGTTGTGTGAATACAGCGTATATTGTCTGGGATTGTCTTAATCTCTCTCTCTCTCTTTGTCTGCCAGGCTATCACCTATTCCGGCCGCGATGTTGACGCCATGAAAGCTGTTGCGGAGGCATCACACAAACGCTCGCTGGCAGACTTTCAGCAGGCGTTAAAGGACTACAAGAAGGAGCTGGCCGAGGATGTCATTGTGCAAGCACATTTGGGCACGCTCTATGATACTATGCTGGAGCAGAATCTCTGCCGCATTATCGAGCCATATTCTCGTGTCCAGGTAAGCTTGATATGCCACAACTTTAAATCATATATTTATATGTTTGCTTTGTAGGTTTCCCATGTCGCAGAGAGCATTCAGCTGCCCATGCCGCAGGTGGAGAAGAAACTATCTCAAATGATCTTGGACAAGAAGTTCAGCGGAATTTTGGATCAGGGCGAGGGTGTGCTTATTGTGTTTGAGGAGACGCCTGTGGACAAGACATATGAGCGCGTGCTGGAGACCATACAGAGCATGGGCAAGGTGGTGGATACGTTGTATCAGAAGGCAAAAAAGCTCTCATAAGCAGCTTCCCTCCTCCCTCGTACTCCCAAACAAGAACACATTTATGCATCCACTTTAATTGATATCTACGAAATTAGAAGACAATTCTTGATTTTGGTTTTCCTCTGTAATTCGAAAATTTACCAACATCGGACTCAAAAACCATAAGTAACATTGTTTAAAACCACATTCTGTGTATGTTTCTGCATAAAAGGCCGTACGATTTACTTCTGAATAACAATTATTGATGCTAATAGCAGCTACGATAATCTGTGTAAACCATAAAACAATATTTCTAAGCATAATTATTCGAGAGAAACAGCGCGCGCGATAAGATAAGCAAAATTATTCAATTAACTGATAATAAAAGAAAACGCGAGAACGCAACTCGTTCTACTTTCATCCCGCAGCTCCTCTCCTGCTCCGAATATACTTCTGCTTGCTTCAATCCCTTTGAATCATGACGTGCAACTCTTATTGGGTTTCTTCTTTATTAACAATATAAATAAATAACTCGATTCAATAATAACAACAAGGCGGGATTAACCGAAAATGTGAGTCAATCCCAAGCCACCTCCGAAGTCCTTCTGTCCACTCAGTGGGCCGCTTGTCCACTTGGATGCGCTTCCAGTCAAGTCGAGGCGAGTGTTGCGATCCTGCGAGGACCAGAGATTGGCGCGTGCATCCAGTCCCAACTGCTTGCCGAAGCCAGGAATATTCGAGTGAGTCAAGCTGGCACCATGACCATTGATATGGGAGTAGTCCAAGCCGGCTCCATTGCGCTGGAACTCGAAGCCGTTGGCCAGTTTGTTCTGGGAGGCGAACACCTTGGCGTCCAGGTTGTGTTTGTCGTTGTTGAAGAGGTTGGCGTGTGCCGATTGCTGGAAGCTATCCCTCACTCCCGGGGTGTGCGTCTTGGTCAGATCGAAACCATGTCCGTGACTAGATTAGAGAACGATTCAATAGTTAGTTGACTTTACAGGGTATGTGTGTCGTCTATCAGCTTACTTGTTATAGGCCACAGAGCCACCCGTGGTGACGGGTCCCTGCTGCGTGTTGCCCGCTGCAAAGACCTGTCCAATCAGATTGTGATCGGGAGTTCCGATTCCCTTGCTGAGGGCGAGCTTGGCATCAGATCCGCCAGCTGGATTGGAGGTCAACGAGCCGCCCAACACCTGACGACGCACACGGATTGGACGTGGTGGGCTCGTTGGAGGTGGATAGTAAGGCAACGTCTGGAAGCGCTGTGGCATTGCCTCGACGCAGCCAGTGATGGCAACAAGGGCCACAATGAGGAGGCTGCTGCTATGCATGTTGCTTGGAGAAGTGTCTGTGGTTTACTGATGCCTCTTTGGGACCACAGCTGGCATTTTTATAGGGACCACGCTCAGCTTACTACAGGGGAAGCACCAAACCTTGCAGGCAGATCGATTTCTGTGGCTGCGGTGAATCACCTGCGCTGACATCTCTGCTTGGTTGGGTCAGCCTTATCAGCTGTGCTAGAAGAAAATCCCCTTCTAGAGCAAAAAATGTTCTGTTTACCTCAACTTGTTGCGCTCCTCTCTCGCAGAAGCTTTATTACTGACTTGGACTGATGCTGAAGATAAGGGACATCCCAGCATGGGTAAATGGTGTAAGGGAATTCCGCACAATAAAACAATAAAACCAAGAACCTGATCTTCGGTATTTTAAGTCCCCTTTCAATTAGGTCTTAACTTATGAATGGGATTTTCAGTTGATATGATGCTTTTAAATGTGTACAAACTATATAAACCCATATAAGTGTATTTACTTATCATCATAATTGTAAATATTTAGTTTCTCGTAATATCTGTTACTATTAATCAAAAGTAACGGATTTTATACAACAATTTGAAGTCTATGTAATTAAGTGTTTCTATTAACATAACATATGGAGAAATCAGTTTAAACTTATGTTATTAACTTGCCTTGACGAAGGTAATATTTCTTTTATGTCATAAAAGATATACGAGGGTCGTTTGATAAGTCCGTGACTTTTTGAATAAAATATATTTTTTTCGTCAAAGAAGCGTTTTATTTCTCAACATAATCTCCTTTTAGCTCTATACATTTAGTCCAGCGTTTTTCCAATTTTTTTATTCCTTCCAAATAATAGGTTTTCTCAAGGCCCTCAAAATAGTCGTTTGTTTCTGTGATGACCTCTTCATTTGACCCGAATCTCTTACCGCCGAGCCATTTCTTCATGTTTGGAAACAAAAAATAGTCACAGGGGGCTAAATCTGGAGAATATGCTGGATGGGGTAGCAGTTCGTAGCCCAATTTATGAAATTTTGCCATGCTGACTACACACGTGTGCACCCGTGCATTGTCCTGATGGAACAGCACTTTTTTTTCGCCAAATGCGGTCGTTTCTGCTTCAAATCAATATCGAATCTGTCCAAAAGCTCTGAATAATATTCGCCGGTGATCGTTTTACCCTTTTCAAGGTAATCGATGTGAATGATACCTTGTGCATCCCAAAAAACTGTGGCCATGACCTTGTTGGCCGACAGACCCACCTTGGCCTTCTTTGGTGCACGTTCACCCGGAGAAACCCACTGTCTTGATTGTTCTTTGGTCTCTGGTGTGGTGTGGTGGATCCATGTTTCGTCTACGGTAACGAAACGGCGCAAAAATTCGTTTGGATTGCGGTTGAACATCGCCAAACACTCCTTTGAAATGGTCACACGGTTGCGCTTATGGTCGTGTGTGAGCAATCGCGGCACCCATCGCGCGGAAAGCTTTTTCATGTCCAAATATTCATGTAAAATGTGATGTACCCGTTCAGTTGAGATGCCTACAGCCTCAGCTACCTCACGCACTTTTATTCTCCGATCATCCAATATCATTCCATGGATTTTGTCGACGATTTCTGGCATGACGACCTCTTTTGGGCGACCTGAACGTTCGGCATCACTTGTACTGGTACGACCACAACGGAACTCAGTAAACCATTTCTTAACCATTGAAATTGATGGTGCAGAGTCCCCATAATATTTATCAAGTCTTTCCTTGGTTTCGGTGATGGATTTTTTACGCAAAAAATAATGCTTAATTAGCACACGAAATTCACTTTTTTCCATTTTCGTTAAAATTCACGAGATCGTCTGCTTTCAATGCCTATAAAACGCAAACTAAGAAACGCAGCTTTCTCAAAATTTTACAGTCAGCTGTTAATCGATAACTGCTGACAGGAGCAGTGTTGTATTTAGAGCAGGTGCGCGGCAAATACAAAAAGTCACGGACTTATCAAACGACCCTCGTATCTAGTTTTAATACCCTTTGACCTTCTGTCATACTATATACTAACTTTGTGCAAATGTATATAACAGGCAGAAGGAGGCGTAGGTGACCCCATAGACTATATATATGTTTGTATGAAGTGCTGGAGTCTCCCTCTATACTCTGTGCAGACTAAGTTTATTTCAAATTCTGGATGTCTCGCTCCCTTTTAGGCAAATTCATAAATTATTATTATATTATATATATTTATTAATGGGTCGAGAGTCTCATACAGTAAGATACTTTTTACAGCAACATAGCTCAAAGGGTATCCAACTGTCGCAAGCCGCTCGACTGTTGCTCTCATTGGTTTTGAACGACCCGAACAATCTTTATTTATTGGCTTCAAAAATGTGTTATTTTAAGATTGTAAATTTGAATTAATTTAAATGTAAAAAAAAATTTGCCTTAATTTTATTTTTAATTATTAAAGTTTTAATTTTAGTTGTAATTGATAAACAGTCGACTGCTATAACCGAATTTAAATAAATAAATAAACAAGACAACAAATGTATCCTATTTTATATCACATTTGAATACGGACATATCTTTAATGCTACTTATAAAGTTCCCAAGTTAATTTGTTTGATAAAATTGAAATATTATTTAGAGCGTACTCGCCGCTAATTTATGGGGCAAATATTTAAAAATTCTTAAATTTCAATTCATCTGATTCAAAACTTTGAATCCAAATTTATTTATGGTATACTATGCAATAAATAATTGGAATATAAACAAATAACGAATTCCATATTCGAATTGACGGCTTAACCGAAAATATGAGTCAATCCCAAGCCACCTCCGAAGTCCTTCTGGCCACTCAGTGGGCCGCTTGTCCACTTGGATGCGCTTCCAGTCAAGTCGAGGCGAGTGTTGCGATCCTGCGAGGACCAGAGATTGGCGCGTGCATCCAGTCCCAACTGCTTGCCGAAGCCGGGAATATTCGAGTGGGTCAAGCTGGCACCATGACCATTGATATGGGAGTAGTCCAAGCCGGCTCCATTCCGCTGAAACTCGAAGCCGTTGGCCAGTTTGTTCTGGGAGGCGAACACCTTGGCGTCCAGGTTGTGTTTGTCGTTGTTGAAGAGGTTGGCGTGTGCCGACTGCTGGAAGCTGTCCCGCACTCCCGGGGTGTGCGTCTTGGTCAGATCGAAACCATGTCCGTGACTAGATTAGAGAACGATTCAATAGTTAGTTGACTTTACAGGGTATGTGTGTCGTCTATCAGCTTACTTGTTATAGGCCACAGAGCCACCTGTGGTGACAGGTCCTTGCTGTGTGTTTCCTGCCGCAAAGACCTGTCCAATCACATTGTGATCGGGAGTTCCGATTCCCTTGCTAAGGGCGAGCTTGGCATCAGATCCGCCAGCTGGGTTGGAGGTCAACGAGCCGCCCAACACCTGACGACGTACACGGATTGGACGTGGTGGGCTCGTTGGAGGTGGATAGTAAGGCAACGTCTGGAAGCGCTGTGGCATTGCCTCGACGCACGCAGTGATGGCAACAAGGGCCACAATGAGTAGGCTGCTGCTATGCATGTTGCTTGGAGAAGTGTCTGTGGTTTACTGATGCCTCTTTGGGGCAACAGCTGGCGTTTAAATAGAGCTCAATCGTCAAACACTTTGGGGGGAAGCACCATGTGATGCCGTTGATTAGTCGAGCTCACATTGCTGCTGTCCGTTCGTCTTATCGCTGGCCTCTCACGAAAACCCCCTTGACAGCGAGCAGGGTGTTTGTGCCCACTTGTTGCGCTGCTAAATGCCGCAGAAACTCGCAGAATACTATAAATAAGGAACAGGAAATGGCAAGAAACAAGGGAGTAGGAGAACAGATTTTTTCTTAGGTTTTTCGATTGTCACTCTGCATCAAAGTCAAAGTTTTATCAATAAATCGAAGCATATTTATTGCATCTGGTCCTGCCCACGCCACTTATAATACGTTCAAATCATTTATCAATTTAACTTGATTGTTGTTAGCTAAGTTTATTATAGTTTTTTATAATTTTTATTTAATTTTGATTAATAGTAAATTTGTTATTATTTACAAGTTAAAATACAGTGAGTGAAACCTTAAAGAAGAGAGCGCAAAAGAACTCGACTTGAGTTTAAATTTAATTGAATTTTATGCGCAGGAGCAGTCAAAGGGAGTGAAAGAGAACGACACAGAGAGGGAAAGAGTAAGAGAGGAAGGTAGACAGAGATGGCTACAAAGCTCAAAGCTTGAACTCGCAACTTAAAGCTTACTCTGCGCTACTATTGGGAGCTCGATTGTAATTTCCCAAATTATAATCGACTACAGAGATTGTCTTATAATATATTGAATCTTCAATGTGCTCCCCCAATTCCTCATTCATCAACCATTCTCAGTCTATAGTATATGCAAAATTAATCAACATGACATATGTGAGGGGAATTTCAGGCTTTTTTGAGATAATGAATGACAATAAAATAAAACAATTTGTTGATTTGGTGTTGCCGGCGTTATCAGTAGTTTGCTGCTCGCTCAGCATCAGCATCTGTTGTACGCTTGCGACAGAGATTGTTCAGGTGATTCACAGATTTGGCTGGTGAGGAATAGAACGTTTGTTCCGAGAAATAAACAAATACTACATATCGTATAAGGAACACTTTTTTTAAAAAATCACGTTTTTCTTATCGCTGTGAAAATGTTTATTTACCTGATAAATTTGCTTCTATTCTATGGTTTATCTTAATAATATTATAACATATATTATTGCAAATATTTTCTAAAATTTAGGTGTGAATTTAAGGCTAAATATATACTCAAATATTCTCAAAGAATTTTCCTTATTTTTTCACTTTACTTATGTTATGTCTTTATTATAATAGAAAATACTTTCCTAAACTGAGATATACAATAGTTTAATTCCAACAGAAATCTGTTTTAAGTGCAACAGATTTGGCGCCAAATCTCTTCCTTTCAAATGTGCCCCTTCTCTTTCTCTCTGGTCCCTTACTCTTTCTCTTTGTTGCTCTCTCTGTCGCTTTCATTGCCAGCTCGCTGTGGCTCTCTTAGCCGGCGCCGTTTTGTGTCAAATCTCATTTGATTTAACACACGAAACACGCTAGAGCGAGCTTTTCCATTTTCCGCCTTTCCGCTTTTGCCAGAGACAGTTTCTGTGTGGAAATTGTGTGTGCGCTGCGACGACGACAAGTCGAGCCCGACGACGCGCGTATAGAGGCAAGACGCGAGTTTTGTCTATGGTAAAAAACTTGTGCTTATCGATTACGCACGTAACCCACACACACAGAAGAAACTCGGTATCAGAAACTGCTTTAAAATCGCCGTGAAAATTTCGTGGTAAATTTAATAAAAATATTCCCTTAAAATAAAAAAAGAATCCTTTGTGTTAATTTAAATTTGAAAAAGGGATAAAGTTTTCCCACGGCAACGTGGTGTGAAAATTTTTCTCTTGTGTCTTCTTTGTTGGCCTTCAAAGTGTGCTGCAACTTAGAATATATACACACACACAAATACATATACACACACGTACATTCGTACACTCGACTACATCATTTATATACCATATATTGCACAGATCTCTGCCAAGTGGACTGCAAACGATTGTGTAATTAGTGAAAGGACATTTTATAGCATTGCAAATGATATATATCTATATATACAGTTAAAGCTACTATAGTATACATGTACATATATGTATTCCTATGTGTGTGTGTGTGCCTAGCGTACCTTAACATATGTCTGCGAAATCCTTTGCTATCCTATCTACGCATATCCTGCGCTTTTCTTTTACTTCAACAACAACAAGTCTGCCATTCGCATGTGTATACACACACAGGCAGGTGGCTGTGTGTGTGAGTATGTGTGTGTGTGCGTACACTCGACAGAAACCCACTTACCTACATTCAAAACGTGATAGGGAAAAAGAAATAAAAGCAAGCGAATGAAATTCACTCGCAACGCGCTCAGCTGGACGCGTCACTCAAAGCTCGCGTCTAATGCGATTCTCACTCAAGCATACACCCCCTTCACAGTGTCACCCCCCTCCCTGTAACACTCGCTTTGCGCATTACCCTCCTCTCTGCTCGAGCACTTTTTGCATTGTGTCATTTGTTTTGTTGTTGCCTTCTCTGCGATTTCAATGTTAAGTGCGACATGTCCCACAGGGTTTTACAGATTAAATGCAGGGAATACTTATAAAATACTAGAAGAATTATTTATTTAATATGTTTAATATTGAAATGTTAGTATCGTACGCACTATAAGAAATATCATTATATCCAATTCAATCCTTACTTGTAGCCATATAGCTACTGTTCTGATGTATTTTAACTTGGCATTAGTTTCATATCAAATTTCATTTGTCTAGAACTTTTGATAGCCGAGTTTTTCAAAAATATTCCTTTATTATAAGAAAGGTAGATGGTTTTGAACTTTTTATATATATGCTGTCTGTATAAGCAAGTAAGACACCCTTATGCAAAATTTCATATTGCTAGTTCTTGTGATAGCTGAGATTGAGTAAAATATCCGTTTCTTTCTGTAAATGTTTGACAAAGTATTGATTTTTCAATATATATATATTATATAAAACTAAAAGGACGTAAGACAGCTTTATCTAAAATTTCATAATATTCCCTCTTTTAATAGCTGAGATTGAGGAATATATCTGTTTTATAATGAAGTGAAACGGAACTTTTCAAATATACATTGTGTGATTGGGGTAATAGAGCGCTTGTCTTCAAAATATCACCTATCTTGCTCTTGTAATAGCTAAGATAAAGAATAATATACTTTTTTGTAGAAGAGTGTCCTGATATTGAATTTCTTAAATATATGTGATATACCTAAGGTACTTAGCCAGCTTGATGCAAAATTTCAGACAGCGAGCTCTTGTAATAACTGAGATTGACCACTTTGAACAGAGTTCTCTAGAGAAAAAAAAGATAAAAAGTGTTCGTTACTTTTCTATGCCTAATTCAGCCGTTTTACTGTTCTTTGGCACTTGAAATATATATGTATATATATACAAATACATCTAGACCAATCTATATGCCGATTTAGCAGCAATTCAGTTGAACAAACGTTTTGTTTTGCCTCTCCCCCTGCCCACACGAGGCAAGCATTCAATTTCAGTTGACTGGCAGCACAAAAGAACGGAATAATCTCAGCCACTTTCCGGTTATGCCGACTGTACAGCTTTTATTACTGTACACACACACATATACACCATACACCCTAGTTACACGCACAACCCACACACCCAGCGAGCCGGTACTAATTGCCCCTTTGTCTTGCCCAAGCAGCTGCTAAAGGATAATCACAACGAGATGCTGTAGGCAGACCGGGACAGACGCAAGGCGGAACGGATACAAAGCACAGACCAAAGACATAAGCGAGAGCCGAGAGCGATTGAGAGTGCAGCAAAGGAAGGAAGCAGGTGTAAATTGGTGTAATTGACACGCAGACGAGATGAATCCCTACAATCAGGCTGGTGCAGGAGGTGGCGGAGGAGGAGCCAATCCATTTGGTGCACCCGCCACAAGTGCAGGTTATGGTCAGCAGCCGGGCATGGGCTATGGCTACGAGGAGCAGGCGGTAACTGGCTACGATCAGGGTGGCAATTATGGACAACAGCAACAGGCAGCGGGTTACGGTCCACAGGGAGCCAGACCAAGAGTCGATGTCGAAGCCAGCGGCGAGGTGGATCCCAATCTGTGAGTAGTCTGAGTTTAAGTAGCATCTGTAGTTCAGATTTTCACTCCTCCCTGTTCCCCCTCTAGTTACCCCGAGGCCAAGGATTCAACGCACAAAGTACGCGGTCATTCGGAGATCTTGCAGATGTTCTTCGGTGCCACGGAGCAGGAACTGATTCCGGTGAAAAGTTTCTACTTCTTCTTCTATGCAGCCTTCGGATCGCTGTTCCCCCTGATGGGCGTCTACTTCAAGCAGATGGGCATGAATCCCGGCCAGTGTGGCATACTCGTTGGCATGCGTCCGTTTGTTGAGTTTCTGGCTGCACCCTTCTGGGGCTCCTATGCGGATCGTTGTCGACAGGGCAAGAAGCTGCTGCTCGCCTCGCTGGCCTGCTGGGTGCTCTTCACCATACCGCTGAGCTTCATCCGACCCGAGGCCATCAACTGCATTGAACGTCGCAATGCCACCGACTTTGTACTCACGTATACGCGCACCAAACGAGACCTTTCCGCTATGTACGATTCGGAGTCGTTGCATTTCGACGAGGAGCTAATGGAGCCCGATCTGCCGCCAGAGCAGACGGAGCACAGTCGACGCAAGAGATCGCTGCTGTTGCCGCGCATTGATGCGGGCATTTCCCCCGTGCACATCAACTTTGTGAGCAACTACGATGACAAGACGCATCGAGACTATGTAACGCCCATCTTCAGCTCTATGGTCTATCGTACTCCGGTAAGTATGAGAAGGGTTGCTTATAAAGGTTACCTATAGTAAGTTGGGGCAAATGTACGATACATATGTATGTATGTAACAGTCTGAAAGAGGTGCAAAACTTACTATATATAGATGAGGATACCTGTTTGAACACAATTATCTTAGCTGTTATAGAAAATAGGGATAACAAATTTGACAAGAAGGTTTCTGTATATTATACGATACTCAAGCTTATTTCAACATGCTTGCAAGACATTTCTTTAATTTAATTTGTCAGCAACGTATTGAAGCTACAACTTTACTGCTTCTAAGTCAGGTTATAGTTAGATGATTGCAATAGGTATATATCCTCTAAATTTCTTTATAATCGTACAATAATAAAGAAGTCCTTGAAGTTAATGTTTTAATAGTTCCGTGCAGTGCAGTCTGCGCCTTGAAGATGCTTTAACATTTTGTGTTAGAGACAGTGAAGGCGGCAGAAGAATTTGCTGTTGGGAATTCTAAGAGTGTTTTTCGACTTATTCTATATTTATTGTTGGGAATTGTAAGAGTATTCTTAGAGTTATTCTATATTTATTGTTAGGAATTGTAAGAGAGTTTTTAGACTTTTTCTGTGTACATATAAAGGGTGATTTCTTAAGAGCTATAGGAAAAAAAAACATATAATTCAGAGAAATTTATTTGAATCGATAGAACGGTTGTTTGGAATTGTAAGAGTGTTCTTAGATTTATTCTATATTTATTGTAGGGAATTTTAACAGTATTTTTAGACTTATTCTATATTTTAGGAGAATTTTAGGAAAGTTTTTAGACTTTTTCTTAGGGTGATTTTTTAAGAGCTATAGAAAATAGATAGATATAGAGTTTTCAAAAAAAATCACATAAAATTCAGAGGAATGTATTAAATCTTTATTTTAATTGATAGTACAGTGCATATAATTTAATGTTTAAAGATTATTGCATGCATTAATTTGTTGTTGGAAATTGTACGAGTGTTTTTAGACTTTGTCTATGTACATAAATTTGATGCAGGGTGTCTTGCTGTCGTGTGTGCTTGATTATTGCTTACTTATGCTTCACATCTGTTGTTGGGAATTGTAAGAGTGTTTTTCGACTTATTCTTTATTTGTTGTTAGGAACGAGGGTACGAGGGATTTTAGACTTTTCCTATTAACATATATTTGATGAAGGGTGTCTTGCTGTTGCAATCGTAACATTTGTTGTTGGGAATTGTGAGTGTATTGAACGCAGAATGTCTTGCCGTCGTGTGTGCTCGACTATTGCTTTTGGTACTGCTTATTCATACTTCTCCCTTTCCCTTTGCAGGACATACAGAAGGCATTCTTTTTGCTGCTGCTGGTCATTCTGATTGGCGAATTCTTTAGCGCACCTGCAATTACGCTAGCTGATTCAGCTGTCATCACGTTGCTGGGCGAGGATGCGGATAAGTATGGACATCAACGTATGTTCGGCTCGCTTGGCTGGGGCATCTCCATGTTCCTGGTGGGCATTGCACTGGATCACTCCACCTCGTTCTCGAATCATCCGTGTGGTGCTGGCAACAAGGAGAAGAACTACAACATTTGCTTCTCCATCTTCTCCGTGCTGATGACATGCGCCATCATCTCTGCCGCGAAGATCACCTTTAAGTATGAACCCATTGACGAGAGCTTGGAACAGCAGCAGGCTGCACAGTTTGTCGATCCGCACAAGAAGGCCGAGGAGGAGTCAATGAATCAATTGGCCGCTCAGCTCAATTTACCATCACTGGCTGTGGGTAGCGGCAGCGCCGCTTCGGGTGCCTGTGCCGGCGGTGTGAGCAGTTTCCTTGGCACCGGCCAACATCATCCGCAGCCGCACATTGGAGCCGAGTCGAAGGTGTTTGCCCAGACGGCCAAGGAGTTGCCCGAATGGATGACCGTGTTGACGCACTTCAAGGATCTGAAGACCGCCTCGTTTCTGTTTGTCGCCTGGTTCATGGGCTTCGGCATTGGTTTGATCTTTACCTTTCTGTTCTGGCACTTGCAAGATTATGGCGGCACGCCCACGCTCTTCGGTGTCGCCTCAGTGATCAATCATGTGTCCGAGATCTTTGCCTATTTCTTTAGCTTCCGTCTGATCACCCAAATTGGTCATGTCAAGGTCTTGTGCCTGGGCCTGATTGGAAATGTGCTGCGTTTTCTGTACATCTCGTATCTGACTAATCCCTGGATGGTCTTGCCCTTCGAACTGATGCAGGGCATCACGCATGCTGCCGTCTGGGCCGCCTCGTGCTCATACATTGCTCACAACACACCCAAACATTTGCGCGCCTCATCCCAGGGTGTACTCCAGGGCATCCATCATGGTCTGGGTCGCGGCTGCGGTGCCATTATCGGCGGCATGTTTGTCACCTACTACGGTACTACTACTACCTTCCGTTGGTATGGTATCGCCTGCCTCTTCGTGCTCGGCCTGTTCATCTTCATCAACTTCTATCGCAAGGATCAGGGCTTCATATCGGACATACCCGTCACCGAGGATCCGCATCAGGTGAGGGTTACTCCTGCTCTGTAAGGTTTATTATACTTTCATCTTGTTTCAATTTTAGATTTGATTTCATATTTATTTCCGTCGACTTTGAGTTTCATTAATCTTTGTTGATTGAGAATATATATGTTTTATAGGAAATGCTATGCCTTTATATGCCTTTAGCTCTCTTATTCTTATCGCACCAGTTTTGCTATAATAATCCCTTTCTCAGCACACAATTTCGTAGTACAAAAGGTAACTTTGTATCTTTGTATATCGCACCCTTTAACAGGTCTAATCTCTCCACACTTTCTACACATTATGAACTATATTGAACCTATATTATTTGCCATATTGATCGCCTGTTTCTTCCTGCTATAGGTGGCCGAGGAAACTTCGCACTTGGCTCCGCACGGTGTGCCCAGTAATCCCATTCCGCGTGCGTTGTCCAATTCGCGACTGAACGAGATGAACCCGAATGGCGGACCTTATGGTACCTATCAAACTACTGGAGGCAATCTGGATATACCCGGCGGTGGCGGTGCCCACAATCCGTTTGCACAGTAAACTGAAGGCTTCCCACAGATTACAAAGAGTCCTCGCATAACCAACATAGATACCAAGTGGGAGAGTTACATAGATGCCGGCATATGTGGATAGATAGACAAGTATATATCGATATATATATATATATATATATGGAGAAGGAATAGTTAGATCAATGGATGAACAGTAAAAGGAAGAAATAAATGGGCACACAGATGAATATATATTGATAGAGACATGAATTGAAGTATTTAAGCACAGATTGCTGTATGGATACATGAACATATAACAATATATAGTATCCAAATTTAACGGGGCATGTATCTATGTATACTCTCTCACTCTCTCTCTCTTTCGCTCGCATAGCCACATAGTAAAAAGGACGTCATCAACAGAGATCGAACAATACAGAGTATAACCGAAAACATATCTTGGACATTGGCCTGCAATATTGATTGCCTAAACACAGCTTTATTTCTATATATTTTAAACACACACACACATGAAACAAATTTGCATATATAAATATATTTTATACCTTGTATTGTAGGTTCGTATAGAGAGAGAAAGCAATATAAACTTGCTGTCATAGCGCTAAAATAGAATGCAATTTATTTACAGTTAGCCACAGATAACGGATAATAGATCTGCAAAGCATAGAAAGGGAAGGAAAATAGTTTTTGTTTCATTTACGAAAGCAATTCGAACGAATTTTCAAATAGTTGCTTAGCATATATACAATATACAGTATATACATACATATATGAATGAAAAACAGACAAAATATCGTGGCCCATGTGCACTACGATATTTGTAGGGATTTTACACTTTAGTTGCATCGCAATCATATCATATGAGAGGAGCTCTACGTAGCACACCACAGTCCTAGTCCTAAGGGAACCAAATAACCACAACAACAACAACAGACACACAACAAACACAAAGGACACATAAAGTACCTATAAAAGATAAAAGAGAATAAGTGAGAAATTGAAGCTAAACAAAACTAAAGTATAAATAAATATCATTTTAGTAGCATTAATTAATATCATTAAAAAACTAGAGGAAATTCTTTGCAACAAATTAGAACAATTTCTTTAACTTATAAAAAGATTGTATTTAGTTTCAGAACCTGATTTATACTATATAATTGCAATCATAGTTTCTTTATGCTCGGTTCGAGAAGTCCACTTAAAGTTATTCACAGAATTCTACTTTTGAGTTAGAAATATACGAATCAAGAGCTAACTAATATACTATATTATTGTATAATAACAAAAGTAAAGGAACAAGTAACAAATGCTGTAACGAATGATATTATGGAAATCCGCCTCATTGCAATCAACTGTTGAATATATTAATTTTTACACTCGTACTCGTACATTATACACATACTATATATACTATATACACATAAAGATAGCGTATGTCTATATACATATTGAGTGTATTCTATTATACTGGCTATTTTGAAATATACGTATGAAGAGACGCACCAAGCCGGTCAGAAATTGATAAAAAATTTGGCAAATGTATCTAGTTAACGTACCTTATAGATATATTTTCGTTTTTGGCCAGCTATACAGCTCTATATATGTCATGAAGGTTCGTTTAACTTGATATTATTATACTGTAAACTATTCTAGTCGAAACTCTTACTCTATACACATACCAGCATATATAATACTATATGGAAATATTGTTAACGATAAAACTGTATTAGGTATTGTTGATATACTAACACCTTATTATATATGATATGTTTCAAGATTTTCGAATTAATATTGATTAATTAAATGATAATGATATTATAGTTCTTATGTACAGCACTCTCTGAAAGCGAAAGTACGCTAAGGAAACTGACACGACAGTTATGTTCTGGCGAGCCACCCAATCTAAACCGAAGGCTCTGCTATAAACCTATATATATATAAATACAAACATACATATACAAAGATGTACAAGTATTATACAAAAATCGCATGCCATTAACAATTACCATAAAGAACACATACCGACAAAAGAGAAAACAAGTTAAGAATAAAATCAACCAATAAACTCAAAAAATCATGTAATATGTATGTTCAATAAAGTTCAAACCGAGTGAAGTAATTTCTGTATACATTAATGAAAAGCCCTTGATGGGATCTTTATTAGATACAGGTTTGTTCAGAATCCTCTTAAATTTTCATACGCTCAAGGTTTTTCTTAAAATCAAGACGAAACACTTGAGTTTGTAATAATGTCACATGAAAAACAATAGAAAAATTCATTTTTTAAACTGTTGACTTATAAAAGTTTCCGTTGTCACATGAAAAACATTAGAAAAATTCATTTTTTAAACTGTTGACTTATAAAAGGTTCCGTTGAGACCTTATAAACAGCATTCTGCATCCACTTCCCTTCTGCAAAACAATAGAATAATTATAAAGCTGTAGTTAAGGTCTTGATAACTTTATTAACTAGTATAGGCTTATTTAGAGTTCTACCAATTACGTGGCATCCGCATCGGATTTGGGTTTCTTGGCTGCCGGTGCGACGGCTTCATCGTTGGGCAGCTTCTCGGAGAATATGGCCTTGGGCTGTGTTTGCTTGTAGGCTGGTGCTATCCAATATGGATTCTCGGCAGCATCTTTGGCATATTTGAGAATCGCCTCGCGTGGATCTTGATCATCATCGACACGCTTGCTCAGACCAAGATTACGTATGACATAGGAGGAGAGTGTGCCGCCGGAGCTGGCCACACGTCCACCTTGACCGCTGGTGATGGGTAAGTCAGGACGTTTCGACTTGACCGGATCAAGACGTGCCTTCTCCATACGTTTGCGCGACGAGCGTGTCTTCTCCTGTCGGAACAGAGGCAGTGCATGGGGCGTTATGATCTGGGATGCTCCCACCATTTCCATTTGCTGTCGCTTGCGATGCGTCTTGACCACGCACAGCTTGGCGCCGCGTATGCTGCGTTGCTCATCATACAGGCACTTGATGATGCCATTGCCACAGCTCACAAAGAGTTGGTTCAGCTTGGGATGCCAGAGTGTGCGAATCACATGTGAGTTGGCCACCGGAATGCGCTGCACTTCATCGAAGCTTTGCGTACTATAGAAATACACATTAGCCTCGGTCTGGCCCTGTGGCAGGGATTCGCCAGTGACCAGCATACGGTCATCGGGACTGAAGCAACAGCTGGTGATGTCGTAGCGCGAAAAAAGATTTGACCAAGTGTGCAGCGGCTGCCTGAAGTTGCGCAGATCCCATAGCTTCATGGTCTCGTCATTGCAGCGCGTGGCCAACTGTTGGCCCATGTAGGAGAATACAATGGAGGTTATCTCGGAGCCCTTCTGATGCGCCGCTCGTACACAGTGTGTGGTGTTCACGTACATCTTGCGTGTATCCCAGGTCTGTATGGAGCCGTCTACACAGCCGGCGGCAATGAGTGTTGCATCTCGATTGTAATTGCAGGCTGAGGCATTGGTTCGTAGTCCACCTTGGGCTCGCGTTTTGATCACTTGCAGCTGATCTTTGGCACGCAATCCCTGCCAGATGCGCAGTGTGCCATCCAGTGCAGCAGTCAGAAATTGTTCCCTGTTGAAGGGATGCCAGCAACCCGAGGTAAGCTGTGCCACATGTCCCTTGGTGCGCGTCATGTCGCTTATGTACTGATCTCCCTTGCAGCACTCCAGCTTCTCGAAGCCGTCGCGATCCAGCACCTTAGCCTGTGCATTGCCAGATATAACCAGTATCATGTCGCCAGTCACCGAGTACTGCAAGTCACGTATGGGATGATTCTCACACGGCTGCAACTGGCGAAAACTGCGCATTGCCGAGTCCATGCCGGCAAAGTCCCAGAAGCACATGTCGTAATCTATGGATCCCGACACTATTCTTGCACCCGATGGGTCGCCTGCCAGGGCAAGAACAGCACGAGATCCGTGCTGCATTTGCACTTCGTGTGTGTATGGTATGCGGCGTGCCAAATTGGCCTCATCATCATCCGAATCGTCCTCATCGTCGTCTTCATCATCGCTTTTTTCTTCGTCTTTTTCTGTCGACTTATTGTTGTTATCTCCCTTCTTTTCTGTATCTTCGGATTTTTGCTCTGTAGTAGCTGCTGGAGGCAATGGTCCAATCACGTCTTCGTCAACCTCCTCGGTCTTCTCTTCTTGCACAGGTGGTGCAGCTGTGCGTGCCTTGGCAATCTGTTCATTAATGTCGAACACCTTGGCTGCCTTGCGACCAAAGCCACTGATACCCATGACTTCCTTTAGGTGTTGACTCTCCAAGTCTTCGGCAACGTCTTCGATGTGCCGTATCATTTGTTGCTTGTCCATTTTCTTAAAGCCTCCAGCATCCTGATCGGCTTTATTTGTCTCTGACGGAGTTTTGCTAACATTTAGCTGGATCTTTCCAAATGAAATCTTTCCGCGCTGCATTGCACGGTTTTTTTTAAATTTATTTAACAACTTTTTGTTTATATTCAATCGTTTATTTTATGCCCAGGTGCTTGTTTGGGTTATCGCTACTCTTATCGATATATCGATAGTTGTTTCACTATTGTAGTGATTTATAAAAATAAAAATGACCAGTGAAGCAACAGCTGGCTGCGAAATATTCGGCCGTATATAATTGCGTCTCTTGAATATTAAAACAATTTATATATATATATATATAAAATATATATTTATAAACTAATATATATATATATTAACTAATATTCGTCCAACATGAATTATTATTATTACATCTATTGTGAACTGCTACTTTAAAGTACTCATGTCAAGCGTAGAGCATACAGATAACTCACACCACTAGCGTCTAACCTAAAATTGGGCGCGCAGTGTAGTCTGTCGGCATTTTTCTCGTGCAAAAATTAATTGCAAATCAGCGAGAATTGCGCACCGTGGTGTAATTATCTGTTTAATAGTTAGATTTATTAGTATTTAGGGCAGAGCACATTGAAAATGGTGGATTCCTTGGAGTACAACGACATAAATGCCGAAGTTCGCGGTGTTTTGGTGAGTCTCCGCACTGAGTCGCAATTTGCACCATTGTCAGCTGCTTTTGTCTGATAATAAATATAATAAATTTCTCTTACCTTTTGCAGTCTTCGGGACGCTTGAAGCTGACTGCACAGAACATCGTGTTCAAGAACACCAAAACCGGCAAGGTTGAACAAATATCCGCGGATGACATCGATTTAATAAATTCACAAAAGTTCGTAGGCACTTGGGGACTTCGGATCTTTACCAAGAGCGGCGCATTGCATCGCTTCAGTGGATTCCGTGATAGCGAGCATGAGAAGTTGGGAAAATACATAAAGGAGGCATATGCACAGGAAATGGTCGAGAAGGAGATGTGCGTCAAGGGCTGGAATTGGGGAACGGCACGTTTCATGGGCTCAGTGCTTAGTTTCGATAAGGATACAAAGACCATCTTCGAGGTACCCCTGTCGCATGTCTCACAATGTGTAACGGGAAAGAACGAGGTTACGCTGGAATTCCATCAGAACGATGATGCACCCGTCGGACTGCTTGAGATGCGTTTTCATATACCCGCAGTAGAATCTGCTGATGAGGATCCCGTTGATAAATTCCATCAGAATGTCATGAACAAGGCATCGGTCATTTCGGCCTCTGGCGAGTCCATTGCCATATTCCGCGAGATACACATCCTTACCCCACGTGGTCGCTATGACATCAAGATCTTCTCGACCTTCTTTCAACTGCACGGCAAGACGTTCGACTACAAGATACCCATGGATTCAGTGCTGCGACTCTTCATGTTGCCACACAAGGATAGTCGACAAATGTTCTTCGTACTCTCACTGGATCCGCCCATCAAGCAGGGCCAGACGCGCTATCACTACCTGGTGTTGTTGTTTGCGCCCGATGAGGAGACCACCATTGAGTTGCCCTTCAGCGAGGCTGAGCTGCGCGACAAGTACGAGGGAAAGCTTGAGAAGGAGCTCTCTGGTCCTGTCTACGAGGTCATGGGCAAGGTAATGAAGGTGCTAATTGGACGTAAGATTACCGGACCAGGTAATTTCATTGGACATTCCGGCACAGCTGCCGTGGGCTGCTCGTTTAAGGCTGCTGCCGGCTATCTGTATCCGCTGGAGCGTGGCTTCATCTACATTCACAAACCTCCACTACACATTCGCTTCGAAGAGATTAGCTCAGTGAATTTCGCTCGCAGTGGCGGCTCAACGCGTTCCTTCGACTTCGAGGTGACACTGAAAAACGGCACCGTACACATTTTCTCGTCCATCGAGAAGGAGGAGTATGCCAAGCTGTTCGACTTCATTACACAGAAGAAGCTGCATGTGAGCAACATGGGCAAGGATAAGAGTGGCTACAAGGATGTCGACTTTGGTGATTCGGATAATGAGAACGAACCGGATGCCTATCTGGCACGACTGAAGGCTGAGGCACGCGAGAAGGAGGAGGATGACGATGACGCTGATGATTCCGATGAGGAGTCCACCGATGAGGACTTCAAACCCAACGAAAATGAATCAGATGTGGCCGAGGAATACGACAGCAATGTGCAGAGCGATTCGGATGATGACAGTGATGCTAGCGGTGGCGGTGGCGGCGGCGGAGACGACGATAGTTCGTCCAAGAAGAAGCACAAGGAGAAGAAGCGCGAAAAGAAGGAGAAAAAGGAGAAGCATAAGGAGAAGGAACGCACCGTAAGTAACTCTACGATATATACTATAGTATATAGGTGTATACTTTATACTGATTCTTACTTTACTCTGTAGAAAAAGACCTCAAAGAAGAAGGACTCGAACAGGCCGAAACGTGCTACGACCGCCTTCATGTTGTGGCTGAACGATACGCGCGAGCAGATCAAGGGCGATCATCCTGGCATTAAGGTAACCGAGATAGCCAAGAAGGGTGGCGAGATGTGGAAGGAGTTGAAGGACAAAAGCAAATGGGAGGAGGCAGCCGAAAAGGATAAGAAGCGTTATCAGGACGAGATGCGTAATTACAAACCCGACGCTGGCGCCGGCGCTGATAGTGATGATGAGCAGCAGAACAACAGTAAATCGCCGGTTAAGAAACGCAAGTCGGAAACTTCACCATCGAAAAAGGCAAACACTTCGGGCAGTGGCTTCAAGAGCAAGGAATATATATCCGATGATGATTCCAGTAGCTCCGAAGAGGCCAATAAGTCATCCAGCGAGCCAAACAAAAAGAAGAGCAAATCCTCCGATGAGAAAAAGAAGGCAAAGGAAAGTGAAAGCGAAGCGGAAGCTGCAGCCACAGATGAGGAGACCAATGAAAGTAATGCGGACGATGACGATGATGGAGATGATGATGGCAGCGATTAGACTTAACAATTCCACACACACACACACAGAAAGATACTATAGCTGTAAGATATCTGTTAGCAAAACCCTCTCGCCTGGTTTGGAATTTATCTTATTCATTAAACATCATTGGCGATATATATAATCATGTTTTGTTTTCGAATTTCAATATAATTACCATATAATTATGATAAACTACTCAACTGCCGAACAATTTAATCGACCGAAATATTTTAATTTTGGAAAACTCAGCGTCAGTTCTGCGTCAATACGCGCAACGATTTGTGCTCGCGCGGAAAATTTATATTGTTAAAAGTTTTGCCAACTTTGATGTCGCTGTTCTGGTTCATAGTGCAGTCGGTCATGCTCGGCCAGATTGTGCAGGCAAGGGGAGGGGGAACAATATGCGGAACTGTAGGTATATGGTTTACTAATCTTCAGCCTCTCTACAGATCGACGGCTTGGCCAAATTCACAAATGTCCAGTGCATCAGCCAGGACAGTAACTACACCGTCTTCAGCGAGTGTCGACTGTATGCGGTGAAGCGCGATGTGGCCGAAATGAGTTTGCGTGTACAGATCGTACGATTCCCCAAGCAACCAATTGCGGTGAGTGATATATGGGGTATATGGAATATGCATTAAGTAAGGGTTAGACGGTATTTAGAGGGTATACACTGTATTCAAGGGGTGCCTACTGCTTCAAGAGCGAAATGGGATATGAAAGTTGTGCGTATAGAAAGGCAATTGACGCTATTAGTGAATTTAAAGGGTATTTTCTGCATAAAATTAGTATTCTGGGTATGTACAGGGTAATTTTTGTATACATATATATATATTGAGTTCTTTCTAAGCGCACTATTCGTTTATACGTCAGTTCTACGTGTGATTAGGGATAGACCAGATATATTTGTATACTGTTGGTTTAACGCTTGATAAGTCTTCACTCTAGCGGGTGTGCACTGTTCGATGATGTGCAAATACAGTATAATCTAGTTCCGCTCTTTGATTTCGCTCTTAAATTTGTCAACATTTAAAATATATTTTGATTATTGCGCAATTAAAGTTTATTTTCGTCTACTTTACATAATTGTTTTCCGATTCAGTGATAAGTTTATTCTAAATTCCGAGTAATCGATGTTAAAACAGACTTAAGATCGCGTTTCATATTTTAATTAAGTAAAATTAAAATAATTTGTTGTGGTTATTTATTATTCAACTGCAAAGTGTACCGCATTCTCCATTGGCGCATTTCATTTCATCAATACAAAGCAACCACAACAAAATTCGCCTCACAGGGAATTTGTTTTTCCTATTATCGAAGGCTATTGATTGCGACGCTGGTCCTGGCGAGGGGGGAACGGACAGTGGGTTAGCTCAATCCCTCCGCTATGATGGCCCTTGAAGGCATTCATATCATTGTTCATCATTTGATCGGTTTTCTCATTATATTCATCAAACTGTGGATCATACACGTATTGCTTACGCATTTGGCGACTCAAGGGAGGCGTCGATGTTCCATCGATAATATCAGAGTCCAATGCCTTTCTCGCCAGTTCTGGTAGTGATTGTTTCGAGCCTTTGTGCATACGGTTTGCGAACTTAATATGGGACTGGGATCGACTATGCTTAGAGGGCAGTCTCAACTTATAGAATTTCTCCTCGACGCTGTTAGCGTAAACGTAGTTCGGCTTAGTGTAAGTGTTAGTATGAGCTGCCTGGAGCTCCTGCTGCTGCAGCTGCTCCTCCTCTTCAGCGTTACCTGGAGTAGCATCATCATTATCATCCTCGCCCGTTTCGTAAAAGTCATTCTCTTGTTTCTTGTACCACATGCGCGATACAATGGGTTTCAAATAATTCACAACGCATAGCCAGAGCTCGGCGACATAAGAGAATAAATCGGCGAGCAAGTGCCGCTTGCCATGCTGCAAAAAGTAATCGATGCGCCGCTTGTGTCTGGTGAGCAGTGGCAACAGGATCGTATCGTAGATCCAGACGCTGGCCTGCGGGGCATACACCACCAGCCAGAGCACAATCAGCAGTTTGCTCTCCACGTACAGCGGCAGCCAGGCAAAGAATGTGTCCGTCAACAGCTCAATGCTGAAGAGGAATGCAAAGACAATCCAGTATTTGCCCCACAAGACAAGCTTCTCATCGTCCAGTGCGTTCTGAGTATATCGTGCCGGCAATAGAATACCAAAGAGTACGATAAGAATTCGCGTAACGACACCCAAGAAGCACATTGTAAAAAAAATAATATTGAACCAATTTCTTTAGTTTCTACGAATTAATTTCTTATAGAATTTTCATATGTAATTCTAAATTGTATAGAATTTTATGTTTACTTGTTTTTCGGATATATTCCCGTAATCGAATTCGATTGACTGTGAAGAGCCTACTTAAAGAACTGGCAAGTCAAGTATGAACTGATATTTCAGATTAAAGGGCTACTTTGATGTGTAAGTAAAAGTTATATTGTTTAATAATTTATATAAATTCTTGAACTTTATTACTTATACCTGACACTCTTGTATCTACAATGTATCTGAAATACAAAAGTAAAATAAGAACATGAATAAATCTAATACAAAATTTCTTTACTCTTGATTCCCCTAGATGCGAATACAATTGCTAAAGCGGGCTAGTGGCTATAAACCCTTTCTCTATGACATCAGGCATTCGGATCTGTGCGAATATCTGGATCGTCGCAATCATCCGTTTGTGAATATCATCTTCAACAGCTTTGCCAATCACACAAACGTTAATCGATGTCCCCTACCGGTGAGTTAGGTATTCTATAAATAATACTTACTATATAACTTCTTATACCATCTGCAGTCCGAACTGAGAGTGTCACACTTTCGTTTTCCCATCAAATCGCTAGATAAGTTGCCGCTGCCCTCAGGCGATTATGCAATCTACTCTACATTCAGTTTTAAGGAACAGGACAAGGTGATTCTTCAGGTCTTTTTCACTATCTCGGAGTTTCGTTAGTCACACACGCAGCTTGGTATATATTAAATTGTATTGAGTGCAATAAACTAATTTATAAATATCAATAATACAAATTTTGTGAACTCAGGATTGACCTTAATAAGCAGCACTGAGTCACAATATGCTCTTGTTTTTGGTCTTAATCATCGTCAGCCTCGTCACGTGCCTCGAGAAAATGTAAATTTTGGGTCACGAAATCAGGTCTCAGGGGAGTTCGCAGAATTTGACAACAAGTTTAAATAAATAAAATATGCTGTAAATCAATTGCTGACTTTTATTGTCCCTGATTATTGAATTGTAGATCCTTAAATATGAGTACTAAAAGACGAGTGTGACTGAACTCTCTCTCTCTCTCTTGAGAATGATCCGAGAACTGGTTTATATTTTTTAAAGGATAATTTGCACATGCTGTGCTTAGGTTACTTTTAATTTAGTTTAACATATAATATGAAACTATAATCCATTATTATATTGTATTATTATAATATTATATAAAATACTCTTCTCTCTCTCTCTCTTATATAT
The DNA here is from genome assembly GCA_018904165.1 of Zaprionus camerounensis. Classification (NCBI taxonomy): domain Eukaryota; kingdom Metazoa; phylum Arthropoda; class Insecta; order Diptera; family Drosophilidae; genus Zaprionus; species Zaprionus camerounensis. The sequence goes on from JAEIFS010000037.1 coordinate 3,715,671, forward strand.
AGAACACATAACAAGAACTTTACTTTAGCTTTCCCTATAAACTAAGATCAATGTACATGGAACAATCCTTCAATTCTTGGAAATTTATTGGTATACCGATGCATTTTTTAACAGAGCACGCATTTTGATAATAAAATTCAATAATTTACAAGCGTTGTTCGTTTGTAAGATGATTCATGCTTAAATTATAGACCAAACTGAAGATGTTTAACAGTGATACAAAACACGAAACGTGCGTCAGCTGTTTAAACCAGTGTTGCCAAAAGATAATAGCTAAAAAATCACTCTTTATAATTTCTTCAATACTGCAATTGCCATCCTGTTTTTAAAAATATGTCTAATCTTTTTAATTATGCTATAGCTTCTTATTATTATAATACTTTTGTTAAGATCACCTTTCAATATAAGTAATCATAAAGAACATATGTATTTCAGCACATGATCTATAGCTTACGGCTAAGATATTTTCTACAGGGTCACAACAAAAAGAAATTCGCTTGGTTTATGTTTGTATTGATTGTATTCTAACAAAAGATATAGAGATATATACACTCTAAAGTACCGCTATATAGAAATACAATATATGTGTGTGTGTTTGTGTGTGCGACCCTGTCAATGTGCGCTCATGACATTTGCCAGGGCATTAAAAACACATCAGCCTGGCGGCTTGCAGCGAAAGACACACGAATTCCCATTCGAAATCGAAGACCTTTCAGCAGCACATTATCCGATAGACGATAACCCATTGAAATCGAGACGAAAATTAATTGTAATTGTGTCTAATAAACTGAAATGTTGACGGAAATGAAAAAGGCCCCGACGGCCAAGTACAGTTCGGACAGCTCGGACAGTTTGGACAATCGAACACTTTGAAGGGGGAGTGGGGAGGCGGGGAGGGGGAAGCATAAGACTATGTACGTGTGATCGGGTATGTCAAATGTAAAAGGCGAAATACGAATTCAATTATCAACATTGCATGCATAATGAATTTGTGGGTCAATTGCGAAAACTTGAACTCCTCGGCGAGTCGAGTGAGCTGATCCCCCTCAGTGTGTTATGTGTTATCTGGCATGTTATTGAGAGCCGAGTGACAGGCGATGTATCTTATGCCTAGGAAGTGATCATCCTCAACAACAACAACAGCAGCAACAACAACAGCATTAACCGCAGGCTGTTATTCATTTCAGATGCAAATTAATGAGCCGCAATTAGCGCGCGAAGAAGACAAAAAGCCCATTTGTAATAAGTCGATTAGGTGTGCGAGTGTGTGCCGTCTCTCTCTTTCACTCTCCCTGCTCCTCTCACGACATATGCAAATGTGTTGTAAATAAACAATTTTCGCACACTGTACGCTTTATCGCTCGCATCGCTGATTAAGCCAAATCGAAATGCATCAAAACAAGTCCCGATCACGATCCCGATTGGCTTAAGGCTAAGGAACTTCCACCCTCGAGTTGTTGACTTGACGTGCGCAGTTCATTCATGCAAATCGTTAATGCAATAAACTGGCCGGCTGGAAGTCGATATACTTGTGAAAACGATATGCCAACTCCCAAACATAATATTCCACGCTTAATTGAAATATTCTCAGTTATTATTAAAGGTGATAATTTGCATATATTATTGGTATATGACGTTCTCAAATTGAGCTATTTTAAACTGTGCTAATTGTAGGGCATCTAGAAAGGTTTTCAGTTGAGTAACACTATATATATGTATGTATATATACTTTATATAGATATATAACCTATAACGTAGATGTTATACATATATCCTTAATTCGAGCTTTGTATCTTTATTTTCATAACTATTTATTCGATATGAATATGTCAATTAATTACATGTCTATTTCCATATATAATCTCTATATGATCTTCTCAAATTGAGTTCTTAATACATAGTTATCCTATTGTTTTCCTGAAAGATCAGCAGATAGTACTGAAGAACATTAATCTACTAAATTGTAAAGAATCTTTCCATATCGAATTATACAACTTCTCTCACGAATGTTAACTTGTTTTGTAAAGAATTTCCCTTTGTTTTTCAAAGAACTTTCTTCTGCAGAGAATTGCCTGCATACTAATGACAAACTTATTTTATGCTCATTATTTCCCAAAATAAAGTAATTCACATGCTAACAAAGATCTCAAAAAGATCTTAGGCTTTCTACTCTCTTATGGCATTTTGATCGTGATTAATCGTGTGCTAATTGCATTAAAAATTCGCTTGTTTTTTTGTTTTTTAAACAAAATTCCTGCATTCGACCTGCAATCGCAACATGTGTTCACAGGTTCGCAAGTTCGTTGCTTCAGTCTTTTGTTTTCTTCGCACAATTAATCAACCTTTCGGCATGACAAATCATTTGCTTAGTTTTACCACACAATTTTTGTGTTTGTGTTCTGCTTTCTCGAACAAATTGGTTTTTACCTAAGTGACAGCTGTGCCCCGCTGCCACTCCTCCCCCCTGCAACTCTGCATCCCTGCCTCCCAAAACAGCTGCCTAAATGATTCAGTTTTTTGGTTTTTTTATCGCACGTTTTGTTTTCTGTAGGAAGTTGCTACCGCACATCGTCGGCGCCAGCGTGTTTATCAAGTGTGTATGATATATATATTATCGAAGGGGTTCATCAATTAAATTTAGCCCTGACTTGTGCACTTTTGGGCAACGAACCTACTGCGACCGCGACTAATTGCAATGCGTCAAAGACGTCTTGATTATTGTCTGTCTCTGATAGAACTCTGTTAATTATACACAAGTCCCCAAAAAAAACAATGTTACTGAGACCAACGTCAAACAATCTTGTAAAGGTTAAATGAATTATAAAGTTTATTATATTTTGTCAATGCATTTCAGATATCTGTTGTCTAGATATTTTCTTCTTATATAGTAGATATTTGTAGACCTTTCTTTTTTATATATTTCCTTTTTATATAATCGCCGAAACTATTTGAATTTTCAGCCGCATTCCCTGCGACACTTGTCACTCCATGCCAATCAAAGTTAATATGAAAATTGTGTTAATCGACCGATTGTACCCAGCAGACTTGCCTGGTTTCCTTGCGAAAGACTGAGGCAGGGCAGGCAGCAGAGGCTGGAGGGGATTAGCTCTAGGAGCCGTCTGTGCTGTGTGCGATAACTTATGAATATTTATAGATTTTTGCTTTGAATGAGCGCAACTAGCGAACTAGCGGGCCCAGTTTATGGGTCATCTGGCGGCGCAGAGTGTTTGTTGTAATTGGAGCTGTTGCTGCTGCTATTACTGCTGCTGCTGCCGTTGTTGTTGTTGTTGTTGTTGTAACCAAGAGTTGTGGTTTCTGGTCGTGGACCAATGGGATTTGGGAACTGGTAGCCAGTTGGTCTGACATAATAATGGCAATAATGCTTACAATATAATCGACGTTTCGATTCGACTCTGCAACTGCAACTTCCCATGCTCAATTCAATATTTCTTAAAGTACTGCCTGCAATTTCCGACTTGTTACGATTTTTTTGGGGTTTTTTTTGGAATTTTTCGATCTGTTTTTGGGTCTCGACCTACTCGACCTACTGTGCATGTTAATTTATGCACATTTCCTCAGTGCGAGCGAGCATAATTTCTTGGACCCAATTCGAATTCATATTTACATTCGATTTATATTACAGTTTAAAACCTGATTAGTCGCCGTTTTGTATATGGCATCGATATCTATCTACCTCTATCCTACCTAACAAATATGCATTACATCATTGCAGTGACCCAAGCCCCGATTGCCGCTGACAGTTTCGTAAATATCGTTGCCGATCTGTCGTTGGCGGATTTTTTCTCAACTCTTTTTTCGGCTTTTTATTTTGTTTGTTTAACCATTTCCAATTCCCATTCCTCCTTCGATTCCAATTTCAAACCGAATCGGGTAACGTGAAGTGTTGAAAATTATGCAAATGTTTATTGATTTTCTTTGTTTGTTTTTATAGCAATGCGAATGAGGCATAAATATAGTCGAGATGACGGTCTGGAGCGGCGCTTTATATGCTTAACTGCAGTTTGACGCCTCGTAAAGACGATGCGACGATGAAATATGTTGCGTGGGTCTCTGACTCTCTCTCCCTCTCAATCTCTCGACATTGACCTTACGCCGCAGCAACGGACAGGGATTGATGACCAGCTACAGAATACCTTGTCGTAACGGATATCAATTTGGAGTGGGAGAGAGGCTTGTCATGGTCATAACTTAAGAAGTAACTGTGTCAAAATGCAGCAGAAAGAGGGAGAGGAACAGAGAGAGAGAGAGAGAGTGAGTAAGAAATCAATTTGGTATACAAGAACTGAAGATTCGCTTTGTGGTATCGTGTATAGATTGCAGCTGGGTAGAGCTTACATAATCGTGTAATATATGAGTGTAGATTTGTTGTGGGATTAGACAATATGAGTAATATCTAAAGGGAATAAATCTGTTGAACTTTTCTTAGTTCATTGGGTTATCCCATTACATGGTAATAAGTCAAGAGAACTTCCAAGTTGATTACCATTCTACGGCATATTTCTAATTATATTCTTGGTCTTTGTTTTATTATCAAAATGACAAGTATTTCACGCTCATTTCGGAAGATTTCTAAAGATACCACATTCCTCATTAGTATCATAACTCTTAGATTCCACTAGAGGACGCAAGACTTGCCCATCGTATAGATCAACTGGGGTTCAATCGAACAATAATTAATGCTTATACCAAATTAAATGTCGAACTGCCTCCCCAGTTTGACTCTGGGGACTGTGAGAAAGCTACAAACGGTCGATAAACACCGTGAATTTAAGACAATGTAAACAAATGCAGCACAATTAACACGAAATTCACATAAAAGTAATGAGTTCAGCGACGAAACGAAACCTGTTGCACAGTGGCAGCAGAAAGAGCGGGAGAGAGAGGAGAGTAAATGGAAATGGTGGCTCAGTTGAGGAAAATATCACAGCTCATTATCTATCGCACACACACAAAGCAGGGGAGAGGGGACAGCATGATGTACAGCAGCTGCCAACGACACGTGTAATGACACCGATCCACAGTGAAGATTTGCATCTTGAACGCGGTTATATAACATCCAATTGAGGTCAGGCTGCAGTCTGCAACTGAGTAGAGGCTGCAGTAAAGTCTTCAGCTTGGTAGCACGGGCTACATCAGCGTTGACTCAGCCTGCCTCAGTTCGCGTGTCATATCAATATGCATACCCTTTGCTTTGGTTCATTGCCATTTCACCCAGTCGAGCAGTTGATCACACATCACTGTGGGTTCACTGCGCTTCCAACCATACGCCTCCACCTTTTGAAGCTGTCAAACGCAATGCAGTCTCTGTTTCAGATTCGTTTATGGCATATTACAATGTGTGACAATTACCTTTTAATTGGAACGGCGTTTAATTGCACAGGCTAAATTTATGTGCGTCTTGGGTGTTGTGTGAGGGGGAAGGAAGGGTCACAAAAACTGGGATAAAATCTGTATGATAATGAGGCTACATTGAAAGTGTGCAACAAGGCTGCCAATGAACTTGCCTGCACAGGAGACAAAGTGGCAGCTGATTATACTATGGGTGCATTAAGGTTAGAAATGGGTGAGAGGTGCAGAATTAAGTATATAGTCTGCAGGTTGTAGGATGCTTAGCAGCTGAATTGATGAAATAAAATAGAATATACATGCACTCGCAATACTATATTTATTATTGTTTAATTATTTTATTAATTAATTATATTTAATTAATTTGTAATGTATAAATATTAATGAGTCGATGACTTTTAGTTAACATAATACTAATAAAATAATAAAAGCTACAATCATTTATTAAAATTGAGTTCCAAATAGATTTTATAAAGAAAATGTATCTAAATTAAGTGAGAAAGCGCAAGGTAATTAAAAAACGAGACAATTCTGAATAGAAAATATGGAAATGCTGTCGATAAATTAGAAATTAACCCATCTTTAAGCTCTCTTTTTAACAATTTAATAATCATTAACTAACTTTCCTGATATACTAGGCTTTTGCTGTGTTTTTTGCTATCTCTTGCTATTCTTATTTAATTTGATTGACTTTATATAGTCGACTTTAAATAAATAACAACGTAAAAATGAAAAAAAAAACTATTTCTATTGTTGAATTAACCTGACTTAATTTAAATTTAAATTAAAATTTATTTAAGTCATATACTAAAATATTTATCATTTTCTTTGAGTCGACTGTTTATAGTTGCCTTAAATAAACAAATAAAATAGTCTTCAATAAAAGCTTATACTGTAGAGTATAAACCAATAAACACTATTCCAAATTAATTCGAATTCGATTCTAATTAGCAGCTGCAGCTGCTTGCTCTTCCTGTCTGGATGCTTGCGCTGGCTGCGCTGCATGCGCTGTCAATGCCTTAAATGACGCATAATTTGCAATTAATTTTGTTATCCAAAGGTAACACTCATGTATGTATGTGTGTGTTTGTGTGTAGCGATTGATTGATTAAAACAAAACTTTACAGCATTAATCAAATGGCTTTTCAACAACACAAAAATGCACTCGAAAAGTCATTCAACGCAAAATGGAGACCGATTGCGATTGCGTTTTGAGTGCAAGAGAGCGTGAGAGTGAGCAGAGGCTGAAAGAGAGCACGCAAGTGTGGGAGAGCGCAAGCGCAGCGAACTCACTCAAAGTTTCACTCAAAAGCTAACTATGAAAAATGCAAGTGTTTTGAGCTGCTGTTGTTGTTGGTGTTGCTGCTGTTGTTGTTATTGCTTTTGCTTTTGTTGGCGCTATCGTTTTGCGTTTTCGCTTTCATTGGAAGCTTTCAAGGCAACTTCTGGCAGTGGCTTTGGCTTCGACTAGCAACAACAACAACTACAGTAACTACAGCAGCTGCGTTTGGGCCAAAGCTCTGGCTTTGTGGCCGTCGCGTCTGTCTGTCTGTCTCGCTTGCGCAGCACAGCTAAGCTCAGCTTTTCATTGTTTTTGTTGTTGGCTCGATCAGTGTGCGCTATATTTTTTGGACTGCGCAGCGCTGCCCAAGCGAACGTTAACTTTAGTGTGCGCCGACCAGTTTCCGTAGACGGCCACAAAACGTAGACGGTACGCAGACACGCGCAGACACGTTCGACGTCCGCAAACTACTCGAAAAAATAATTCAAATTGAAATTGAGAGTAGAAAAATAATCAAAAGAGAAAGAAAGAAAAAAACCCCAAACGGAGTGCCTTACGTAAGGTTGCTGCTCTCCCCCCTCCGACCGCACGACGTTAAAGTTCTACCAAGTGTGCAGTGTGGCCAAGTGCAACCAGGCAGCTGCTCCTGCGCTGCTGCTCTCCGCTCTCCCTTCGTTTCCCACTCAATTCGCAATCTCTCAACTCTACGTTTTCGTAATCGCAACAAAGCAAAAGCAAAATACAAAATACAAAAGAAAAAATACTACAAAAAAAAGTGAATCTGCCTTGCGGTAATCTCCATTTTAATTGCCATCTCACTCGCACTCACTCGCATCGAACAGCGTCTGCCATTTTTTTCACTGCTGCTGTTCCGCTGCTGCTGCGCTGCTGCGTCGGCGCGCTTTTTATTGTTTATGTTTTTCGTGTTCTGAGCCCACAGAAGGTTAAGAAATAATAAAAGCAAGCGAGCAATTACAATCTCAAAAGCAGCACAATGAAATGGAATGAGTGAAAAATAAATTTCGTTAACAGCAACAACAACAACAGCAACAACGAGAAGAACGTCGCTAAAGTCGCCTGGCCAGCAAATTTCACGCCGTATTTAATCTTAACGCGCTGCCCGCCTGCAGTTCAATCGCTGCTCGTCTTTCTTTCCGTTCCGTTCGTGTTGTGTGGGTTCTGTTCTGTGTCTGTGTTCGGTCTTCTCCGTTCCCTCGTGTGTTCTGTGCAAACTGTTATCAGTTAACAGTCATACTGATTGCCCCCGCGTTTGCCTATCGTTAATCGTTTATCGCGCTATCGTTGTCGGGCATTGCACAGCACAAGAACGAGAGCCAAAGCAGGCGCGTTGTTGTTTGTTCTACGCCCCCCCCCCCCTCCAAACCACCCAACAAACTAACGGTTAATGCTTGAAGAAGAGAAGAAGAATCAGAGATAATCGGATAATTGCAAGAGAGTCCATTGCCAATGCGCATGCGAGTGCTGCAAGAAAGCTTGTGAAGAAGAGAGTTCGCTCGAGAGAGTTTACGCGTTATCAGTTAAGCATTATATATCGGATTTAGGTGAGTACTGTGAATATTAATGAATGATTTGCGTAGTCTAAGTAAGCAGTAGAAAGGTGAATCGAGTTCTTCTAGAATTTATAGAATGAATTAAATATTTTCTGATTTAAAATTGCGGTTTTATTAGTCAATGCTTTTCTGTGCCACTTGAAGATGTGTTATTCATATTTTCTAGACTTTATATGTTGCATAAATATATATAAATATTTATATATAACTATGTGCTTTCAAGTTATATGAAAAAGCTAAAAATATGCATTAAATTTGCAGTCAAAAGTCTACTTTGTGTAGATCTCTTGGGGATCCTTTCAAGCACTGAGTTTTTCCACTCACTTTCATTAATTTAACCTTCGTTTTTAATGCCAAAAACTATCTATCAGATCAGTTCTTCCACTCCGTGTCTCTTCTTTAAAATTAAAACATCTTTCTCTTCCTTAAGATGTAAAGATAACAAAGAATTCTTCAACATAAATCCTTATTATAATAAAATATCTTAGAATTAGTAATATGATTTGCTTATAAACCCATTAATTGCCTATTGTTTTTTATTGAAAACTCCGAGATATCACATGATCTCTCTTGGAACTGTGCAAGTTTCCGCTTTCGCACTGGTGCCTGGCGGTTCTAGCGACAGTTTGTCTACGTTCGCCAAGTTTTACACTTGCCGCAGAATTATTTAATGATCCACACATGTGTTTTTTATCTTTCACATTTCGTTGTCTTTCACTAATTTGCCAGACAAGTTTGGTCAATTAAAAACTTTACACGTTTTTTTAGAAAATCTGCGATGGGAAGGTGGAGAGAGGGGCGACTATTATTGGTTCCCTTTCGTATCTGGAGTTGCTAATTGAAGATGAAACATTGGCTGGCACTATAATACATAATAATTATGCCTGCCAGAGAGTGAGAGAGAGATAGAGAAGGAGAGAGAGAGATACAGAGAGAGAGAGAGAGAGAGGGCGCTTGTCGAGTCATTTTTAGTGCTCTCTGCAAAAAAGTGGGCTTGTTTCTGGGCTTTATTTCACTCCATTTTATACAGTTTTGTTTTCGTATAGTACTTTGCTTATAAAAGTGTTTTTGCATTGTTTTTGTTGTTGTTTTTGTTGCTTTTTTGTTCAACTCTACTTGTTATTATGGCATTGTTTTTGGGGCCAGTGCTTCGATCGCGGCGATTTTGTAATAATGGTACAGTTATTATTGCCTGCTGCGCTTTGCTCTCCTCGCTGCTTTTGTTGCAATTATTGCAGTGCCGCGCATTGCAACAAAGCGCAGAGAAAGACAAAGAGAGAGAGGCAGGCGCAGAGAAGTAGAGAGAGAGAGAGGGTGAGCTTTTGAGCGAGCTTGCACGATTGTTGTATGCATAATGATCTGTCTGCCGATCGGACCCCCGACCGACAGTAGATTTGCAACTTTCTATGCATGTCTGGCAGGGCGCTGCATCGATCGAACTCGAATTCGAGCTTGAAATTCTATCGACAACACCCTGTTTTGTATCAATGAGTATTATTGTTATTGTTACTACGATACGAAACCTTGTCAGCTGAGGCGGCCGCATCGTTCATAAGTTTTTTTTTGTTAAATTCATCTTTTATTTCACCTTTTTTTTTTATTTATTTCTTTGCCTTTTCATTGACACCGAAGAAGAAACTCGAGTAACCTGTTTGTTTGTCTCTCTCAACGTCTGTCGTCTCCTACTTACCTCCTCTCTCTCTCTCCCTGTCTCTGTTTGTCTGCCGTTCAATTTGTTGTGTGTATTTTTATTTAATTGCATTTTTTCCAACATTTATAAATTGTTTTTCAACTCTATTCACTGTTTGCCATGTGCGTATTCGCTGAAAAATCACAATAATTCCATGCAAATTAGTGGAAATTGTTGTTGCCTGACCTGACGTATTTATTAACAAATGATTTTCATAATTTCAACAAAACTAAAAACTAAACAATAAACTAAAATAAAACCATGTCAGTTTCAACTTCCTGCAACTAAATTAACGTTTAAAGGCAACAACAAACAAATGCAAATGTCATAAATGCATTACGAAAATCACAGACAGACAGACATAATGCATAATACATACGTATGTGTGTGTGTGTTTTACTTATAGATATAGCCGCCATATAGCTCAGGCCGCTTTGACGTCTTCTTCAATTTCATTTTCAATTTCACTTTCATTTTGCGGTCTACAGTTTTTCCGACAGCGCGACCGCAGCGCACACTGCACGCAATCGACGGAGAGTTATGAGCGTGTGTATGTGTGTGTGAGTGTGTGTCTGTCTGGGCTTGTTGCATGTTGTAACAACAGCTGGAAAATTATAACAAGAGCAACAACAACAACAATTGCAGCTGCAATGCGGCGCTTGATTCCAAATTCCGAAATGATTTTCAAACTGTCTGCTCGCCTTTTGTTGTTGTTCTTTAAATATAATTTATTTTTCGAGTGATTTTTGCTTCTTCTTTGCACATTTCTTTCATTGTCTTTTATGCGCATTTCGTTGTCACATTACGTATACGCAGATTTAATGCAGCATTTGCTGTTGTTGTTGGCGTGCAGTTTTCTATATTAAAAATTGAATTTTACTTTTACAATTTTCACACAAATCACTCACGCATTGACGCCATTAGGGGCAGGTAAATGTGTGTGTTTTCTTAAGCTGTCGCACATTACGTATACGCAGTGTGCGCTTGCGTTACTCACGCAACACGTGCGCTAACTATGTTCAATAGTTAAATGACCTTTTATTTAAAATTATTCAAAACATAATTATACAAATATTCTATGCGTAAATTTTCCATTGAATTTTATACGATTTAGAACTGGTTTTGTTTCGTTTGATCTTTTGTTGTTGTCATCAAACTGTCAAAATATTTTGGCGTGTATTTCTCAGGATTTTCAATTGTCATTTTTTGGGCAATTTTCCAGCGCTGGAAAGCATTTGCACAGCTGTTTTATGCTTCGTTAGTGACATTAGAGGATGAGGCAGAGGTAGAGCCTGAGGCTGAGGTTGTGACAGAGGCAGAGGCTGTGGCAGAGACTCAGGCTGAGGCAGAGACTCAGGCTGAGGCAGAGGCTGATGCAGAGACTGAGGCATATGCTGCACACACATTCAAGGTGCAAGTTCCCAGTGCTATTGTTCGTCATACTAACAATGGCAAATGCACACACACACACACACTTAGACAGACGCACTCTTACACCCACCCACCCACACACTGATACATATTGCAACTAATTTCGCATGCAAAGAGTTCAGGTCACAGACACTCTTTTCGTAATCCCTTCCACGCCGAAGAGATCCAAAAATTTATTAGCTTTTGTTCGCCTGATTTTCGCAAAACGTTCGCAGTTGAACTCCGTTATGTCACCTTTGTTGTTGCTGTTGATTTGTGTGGGAGTTGCGTGGGAATTGCCATGCTGCAGATAAGCTCGAAGAAGAAGAAGATGAAGCTGCAAGCGCAAACAAAATATTTTGAAAACATTTGGCAAGAAGTTTTTGAAGGTTTGAAGATGCATTTTGACTGCGAACAGATAAGCAAAAGTCTTGTATGATTCATGAGTCCGAAAGGATGAGAAAAACATTTTTAAATGTGGGCTTCATTTAATTAGTTATAAACACAGAAATTTGGTTCAGTAACTTGACTGCTCCTAAATGTGGGAAAATATTTTTGAACTGAATTTAATGAGGTTTTAAAGCGCATCTTTAGTTTTTTATTTGCGAAATGAGTTGAAATTTTTTGGGGCACAAGGTATGTTCATGAAGTAAATCAAATATGCTTTTAACAGTTTGAAGAAATGTTTATGAATAATTCATTTGAATATATCTGAATTTGCATGTTATTTAAAAACTTTTGGAAGCAGCTTTACAGTTTTTATATGCAATGTTGCCACATGAACTTATCGTTTTTCTGACACGCCAAATGTCTAACTAAATATTAAATATGTCGTATGAAAACATAATAATATTTTCATATCACAAGGGTTTACTTCATGAATATAAATAAATCAAATGCATAAGTTGAAATAGTGTACAAAAATGTATTACAAGATATTTTGTTGATGAATTTTCGTATCGTTATTTAAAGCTTTACTAATGGACTCAATTTTGTAAATGTTAACTTTATATTGAAGATTTCTGTGCCAATGCAGCCGCGTTAACAGAGAACTGTTAATATTAATGATAATATTAAGAACAGAAAATGTATGTGATTTGCTAGAGATGACAAAGATTAAAGTAAATAACAGAGTTGACTCCGTTTCTCAACAATTTTAATGCGACAAAATGTGTGAAAAAAGACGAATTAAAAAAGGAGTTCAAATATATTTTAGCTTTTCTATTTGGCGTTTGATTTATTTTTATAGTTGAGAAACTTGTTAATACAATTTTGAAATAAATAAATATCATTTATATCATATTGGATAGATTATATTTATATTATATTTATATTGTATTTATATTGTTTTTAATGTTTTATCTACTGTCCATTAGCTAGTTCTGCTTTGCTTTGTCTACAAATATCTTGATTACAATATTGAATTGCCTTAACTCCCTCTCTCTTTCTCTCTCTAAATACTTACACTTACTCTCCTTCTTTCTCCCCTATTTCTCTCTCTCTCTCTGCCCCATACTGTATATTATATAACTGACGCTGCAAGAAAATCACCCTGTGTAGCTCATCGCATTTATCGAAACAATGTGTTGAGCTGAGAAACTTGACTTGACCAAACGTTACTCAACCCATAGCCATAGTTTATTAGTCACTTCATCTCAGGGGGAGTTGGGGAGGGGATAGAGGGGAGTATATTGCTGTGAGAAATGCCCCGGGCAATTGGCGCAGCTCAGCGCATTTTATCAAAATAAGTTCATTATCAGCTGCACAGAATGCACAAGACAAGGCAAGGCGAGACCCCCGACCAGGTGTGGATCAATTGGGCGATGATATCAGCACTTCCAAGGTAGTTGCTTAAACATGCTAGGGAAAGAGGCAAGGGGGGAGGGGGTGGGGTGACACAGCTTGGTGGCTTGGTCAACTGTCAATGTCAATTAAAGTAAAACGCTGACGCCTACAGTTTGTGCTGCTACTGCCACTGCTGCTGCTGGTGTTGTGTCAGCGAAGCTGGTGAAGAAAGCGCAAAAGAAGAAGCGAAAAGAGGCAAAAAGCAATAGCAAAAGACAATGACTAAAGAGTGTGTGCCGAAAGCCAAAACCAAACGCCAAAAGAGCCATCAAAAATTCCCATAAGCAGGCAGACAATAAACTAAATGCATTGGCCAACACAGACAGAGGGAGAAAGAAAGAGAGAGGGAGGGGGGAAGAAAGAAGGGGAGAGAGAGGAAAAGAGAGAGAGAGAGAGGGAAAGAGAGAGAGAGAGAGAGAGGGGGAGTGTGGGTGGAGGTGGCACAGCCAGAGGGCAGACAGACGCGCGCGCTGTTTGGTGTCTGTGTGTCGCCATAATTATGCGGAAGCTGACAATGCAACTTGCTTTATAGCTACAGTAGACGCTGCTCACCCCCGCTCAGATCACTCCCCACACCCCCTTTCTACATAAGAGATGCCCCCTCTCTGTGCTGCTTTGTGGACTGACGTTTTCAACGCTTTTTTTTTGGCATAATTCCACACTTACAACGCGCATTTCGACTGTCGACTGTCGCCTGTTGCTGCCGCGTGTCTCTGTGTGCTTGTGTGTGTGTGTGTATTTGCCTGCCTATGTGTGCGTGCTTTTTGGCGACGACTCTTTAAATTGGGGCCCCCAAAGCTTAATTGCTTCGCTGCAAACAGTTGCCATTTGATGTGCATTACATAATTCCAACCATCTGCGGCCGCGCACGCGATGCGAAACCTGTTGAATATATACAATATAAAGCAAGAGATATAGCAAAAGAGATACAGATACAGACATATAATATAATATATAACATCTGTTATACATTTATGCATGCGATATGTGACTTAATGCAACTGTCAGACGCTGTTATAATCATAACCTTGAGCCTCAAGATTCATGTGTGATCATCATCATCATCATCATCATCATCATCAGCATCTATGGATCCCTAATCGACCTTAATTATGCAAACGGCCAAACGAATTTGACAAAACTGAGAAGAAGTAACTTAAGTAAACAAAAAGAAACCGAAAGCAAACGCCGCGTCGATCGTTTTGTTGCGATTCCATTCCATTCGATTTGATTCGTTTCGTTCCGTTTCATTTCGGTTTCTTTATTTCTTATAACGGTGGTTACTAAATGTTTTATGTAAAATACGTGTGTGTGCGACAAGCAAAACAAAAGCCATACAGACGTCACGTTTGGTAAATGCTATAAGTATACCCTATGGATGTTGTAGTTCTCAATGGGGGGCATGACGATGGGAAACTAAGGCAAACTAAAAGAAAAACATATATCATTAGTCAATCGTGTTTGTTAATATAAGTTTCTTTCTACACACACTCTACAGCTCTTTCTTCTCTTCTACAGGGTGTCTGTTAGTCGTGTATTGCATTGTTTTGCATACGATTTCTTTTGCACTTTTCGGTAGCATACGAAAATTTCCTCTTCTCGTTGACATTCGAATTGAAATTCGTCACAATTTGACACCTTGATGAATTAATTCCGTTTTGATGATGCTGTCTTTTTTGTCAGCTTCTTCTTCTTCTTATACACTTTGTTTCGCCTCGCTCGTCTTCTATTGTTTTGCTTTGGTCGGGTGAAAGTCTCGCCCAAGGTTATTCACAAATGCTTTTAGCTGACTTTGAACTTATGTATGTATTTCTATGTATGTATTTTGGGCTAATTAAGATTTAAGGGCGTCGCTGGCTGAACTTGAAGAAGACTTTGAAGACTTGATAAATTCGGGGAAAATTCTTAGAGCAATTACAAGAAATAAGATATATGATATATGATTCAACTTTATAGATTTATACAAGTATTATATTATTATTAGTAGTACCTTGTTCTTTATACCTAGGTATATTGTACTCATCCAGCTCCGGCTGTACAGCTCCTTATGCTGTCCATAGTCAAAAAACCAAACTTCCTTCAAGTTCGTTGCCTAAGTCTTTTGTTTAACCTATATTTTCAGCAGCTTTGCCATTAAATTCTCACTGTTCTCGCAATTCCAGCAGTTCTCGCAGTTCTTTCAGCTTTCTGTTTAGCTCCACAACATTTAAATTCCACCGACCCTTTGGCTATTAACCCTTGTGTGACCCATTAATGTCTTCATCTTTGTAAAGAGTTAAACTGCTGCTGCCAACACGCCTTGTCGAAACGTGCCTCAATCTAATTTGCTTTGCCTTAAGCTAGTTAAAAATCACAGCTAAGTGGCCTACAACAATCTCACAAACAAAGTGGCAATAATTTACCAACAGTTTTCGCCCAATTTCACTAAAAGAGAAAGATATGTATGTGCCACACATATGTTGGCGATGCCATGGCGATTGCACAGCTGCAACACGTTCACTTATATTGTTTAAGGAGGGGGTTTAAGGTCTTGTAAAGAGATATGTAGAAGGGAACTTAAGGTCTTGTTTATATACACAAAGCATATGTGACATATGTATAAAATATATAACATATTCATGCAGGAAGTGATGTATTATAATATATAACAATAATACATATATTAATTAATATAAATTAATATATATATTAATTAATTAATATATTAATTATATATATTATATGTTACATATACATATATATTATAATATATTTACTAAACTAGTAAAGGATCTGTTTTCTTATTTTCTAACTGCAAGTTTTCTTAGCTCAGTCATCTTAAGTAAATTAAACCTCTACTTAAGCTAGTTTCCTTAAAATATTTATAGCTATTTCAGCTTACTTTTTGCTATACAAACGCAACTCTACAGTTGTATATATATACTCGTACATATACAGTCATATAAGTAACACGCTGCCTCATTCATGTTGCATCAGTTGATTCTCGGCTTTCTTTGGCAATTTTTTTGCTGTTTCTTGCAAAATGTTGCATGCAAATTGCCCTAAAAATTGATATACCCGAAAACCTGCAGAGGCCTGTGGCATTCCCCTAACTCTGACTGCACCTCCCTCCTCTCTGACTGCTCCTCCTCCCCCTCTCTGACTGCTCCTTCTCTCCCTCTCTCTGACTGCGTTCATCAGTCTGAAAGACAAATGTCATGCGATTTGTTGTAAGAGTCGAAGTTGCAAAATGCAACAGCAGCTGTTGTTGTTGCTGTTGTTGTTGCTGCTGCTGTTGTTGCCTCAGTTGTTGCTGGTGGATTCGTGTTGATTTTGTTGCTGGGCAGTTTTGTTTGTTTTCAGTTGGTTTACAGTTTGTCAAAGATCCGCGCGCACGTCGTGTTGCATGCTGTCGCTGCTGCTGTCGCTGCTTGTTGTTGCCACGCATCGCTGCATCATTATTGACAATTAGCCGCATTCGATGGCATTTGCGACTGGGCGGATGTGCAGTAACAACAACAGCAACAAGTCCGGCAATTGTTGTTGTTGTTGCCGCTGCCTTATAGCTTCTTGGCCTTACGCAACAATTAATTACAGCCAGCAGGCCAGAAAAGTAGGTTTTGTACAATAAATACGAATTATTAATTGTATAAGCAATAACAACAACAACAACAGCAACTACAGCATAAACAACAACAACAATAGCAGCAGCAGCAGCAGCTCTAAAATTGCAACAGTTTGTCGGCTGGCATAGAGGATGCCACACTGCGTACTCGGTTTACTGGCAAAAAGTCCATTTGAGCGTGACGAAACTCAGCAGAAGGGGAGGAGGGGTAAAGGGGCATCTGGGTGGGCAGTGTGTAGTGGGGTGTGTTCAGTGCACCAAAGGGAACTGGAAGCACAGCGAGCGGAGGCGTGTGCAGCGCATTTCGTATTGAATTTGCATGCTGCAATCGAGAGGCCTTTGAAATGGACAAGCTAAAGCAAAGAAGAGAATACAGACGTATGCAAAATTAGATTGTACTATTATTGCTACATGTCAAGTAATAATACGAGTCAAGTAATAATAAATTCTTTATATTTCAAAGTATTAGTAAGTTTTTTATAAATGTATTTTCTACCCATACGATATTCTTACACTATAATCTTACTAATATTCTCTATTTTTATTTATTCTTTCTTTGCAGTTCTTAGTTCTTTAGCATACACAGACTGTAGACAACACACAAAAAATGTTCTCAATACTTAGCTCGATTGCCGCGCTTCTGCTGGCCAGCACAATATGCCAGGCACTGCCAGATGTAAGTATTATCATCATTATATACATATATTATAAGGTTATCTGTGCCCCATTGATAGTGTATAATCACGTTTTTGATTTCTGATGAATAACTGAGAAATAACTCATCAATCAATTGCAATGCAAATGAAATAAACCTTTTTCGGGGGCACTCGATAACAGACAAAAGCAGTTAACGGTTGTGTTTGACACTTGAATGTGAGCAGAAGACAACAACAATAACAACAACAACAAAAGCAATACAAATGACCGCCAGAAGTTGATTTCAGTGTCGTTTTGTGGCTCGCAATCACATTGTGCGTAATTAGCATTTTTAAAAAACATTTTTTGTATATTAATTAAATTACAAAACTATTTCAAGCGAGCTCAGTCTATGACTCTATCAGCGTCTCAACCTCTCTTCCTCTCTATTTCCCTCTCTCACCCACTCACGCTGTAGCAACAGCTGACATTGTTGCCCCTGTGTGTGTGTGTGTGTAGTCAACTCTCATTGAAAAAACAAACGCACGCTCAGCTTTTGTCTCGCAGAAAACGCTTCGACATCGAATTATGGCCAAGGTCAGACGTAAAAAGTTCTTGTAATTATTTCAAGTAAATTTTTGAGTCGTTGCCTTTTGATTGCTTTTGTTTACTGCTGTTTTTTGCTGTCTCTTTGTTGTCTTTCGTTTTGATTGTATTTTCGTGAGCAGTAACCGATCATTTTTCCTCCAATTGAGCTCGACTGCATTTGAGAAAATGAAATAGTTTCGTGAATAACTTATGTGTTTATAGTGCGATAGTATTGTTATATTTGGTATAGTTTATAATACGATAGTATTGTTATGTTTGCTATAGTTTATTATACGATAAAATTGTTATCTTGGTGTAGATCAGAATTACGATTACGTAGGTGTATGTGTGGGAACAAGTTTAAACTCATTATGATTATGCGTAATACACGTATAATATCGA
The DNA here is from genome assembly GCA_018904165.1 of Zaprionus camerounensis. NCBI lineage: Eukaryota > Metazoa > Arthropoda > Insecta > Diptera > Drosophilidae > Zaprionus > Zaprionus camerounensis. The sequence continues at coordinate 3,734,066 of JAEIFS010000037.1, forward strand.
TTTCTTAAAACAAGTAGGCGGGGTATATAAAATTAAAAGATGCTAGAATTGGGTATTGAATACAAGAATCTGTATACGACATTTGTTGACTGTAGTTTCCGTAGGAGCAGAGATTCAGGTTATAAACGAAATATAAATTTATGTAAAATATAAATGTTGATTATCTTGAAAAGAAGGTATAACACACACGATTTCAAAATACCTAAGCTGTGTCTTTAGTAGAAGAATTAATATACAAAATTTAGTATTTCTAGATACTATAATAGCTGAGAATCACAAAGAAAATTAATTTTCTTGGCAAAGGGGTGTACAACATAAAAATTTCAAAAATTCCCAAACTGCGTATGTCTAACAAGAATCTATAAATCAAAATCAAAGTTGCTATAATAGCACAGATTCACGCATTCAAAGTGATGATCATATTGAAATCGATCTCAGAGAAGCTTCTCTTCTACTTCCACACAGCCTTAAGTGTGTGTGTGTGTGTGTGTTTGCTTGGAATGTGCTTGAACTATGCTCCTGCTTTGCAAGCGTTGCGTTGTTGAGTTGCTTCCTTGACATCTTCATTTTCATATCGTTCTCCTTCGTTTTCGGGCTATTAACGGCTGCCGCTTGCAACAGACACTGACAGACTGCGACGGAGACTGCGACTGAGACACAGTATCCGATTGCGACTTGGGGCTGCAATTAAAGTTGACTTTTTTTTGCATAGAAACGACAGCATCATAAAGTACTATAAACTGAAACCGAAGCAGCAGCAGCAACAACAATGACAACAACAACAACAACTGCAAACTATGACGAGACCCTTCAAATCTCAACCAAGCATAAAAATGATGGCAAAGCAACAAGGCAGCACGAAGCAGCTAGAATCAATTCGTTATATAGCATTATATAGCTATAGCCATGAGTCAGCCGATTGTCAGACAGCTGTTGTTGTTGTTGCTCTAGTTATGCTTTATGTGCTGTCAAAATATGAAAATTCCGTCCGCTGCAGCCGCCTGCTTCCTCTTCCTTCTTGCAGTCTCCGATGTTGATTTTCTTGATTCTGTTGGCGATTTTTCCTAGATTTCGCTGGGGAATATCGCAGAGTTGCTGTCCTTGTTGCTGTTGTTGTTGTTCTTGTTGCTGTTGTTGTTGTTGGTCAAATAAATAAAGCCTTTTAATTGTGAAATCAAGAACTCTGGCGTATTTCAAATTTGTGTGGCACGATTTGTCGTTGTTGTTAGTTTTGTTGTTGTTACTGTTGTTGCTTCTGCAGTTATTGTTGTTGTTTGCTGTGGTTGTTGTTGTTGTTGTTGTTGCTGTTGTTATTGTCGCTGCTGTTGTTTGTCAGACATTGCGACTGTTGCCTGTCACGCTTGACTTTTATCTTTGGGTTACGTTGCAGCTTGGGTCACGTTCCCGTCGATGGCCAAGCAAGTGTGTGTGTGGTGTGTGTGTGTGTGAGTGTGTGTGTTAGTGTGTGTGAGCGGGTGGGTGAGTAAGAGCCTAAAAATATAAAGCATATCAAGCGCGCACAGTGGGAATTCCGCGAGTGTTGCATGTCTTGATATTTCAATTATTTCCGCCTCAATCTTGTGGCTCAGATTATCAAATGTGAAGAATTTTAATAGTTGACTATAGATAACTGGATAAGATAACTAAATAACTTATAGAATATGTAGAAATATATAAAGAAAAGAAATATATTGTGGAGATAATACTTTATTGCTTTAATATAACTTATTCAATGTCTTTTTATTACTATTTAAAAGCGTTCACTTGGCTTTCTTAAACGATACTTCATCAGCGTTATTCAACACTATTCAATCGATATTCTAACGATAGTGTATCGAATATTGTTACACTTAATAACAGAAGAATTAACATAATGACATATAACTTAACAGTAGTGGAGGCTCTGTTAAAGTTTTAAAAATAAATTGAATTTAGAAACAAAGCAGTAAAAGTTACACAATGTTAACGTATAAAGAATACATATATTATTTGTATATCTTTATATAATATATGTATATGATAACTGTCTTTCAAACGGAAAGTGCTTCCCGGAAAGCGACGTGCTTATAAGTAGCGCCAACGAAATGGCTTTCCATTAGACGGCGTCGCGTCTCTGCTCGTTTTGACACCCTGAACTTTTCACACTTTGTTAATTTTCAGCATAAACGCAAAATGTACAGAAACGAACAGACGTAAATAAAAGCAAAAGCAAAATAGTAACAACAACAACTACAACAATAGCAATAGCAACACCAAAGTGAGTACAGCAGAAGCGTTTGCTAATTTCCGGCGCTTGTCAGGTGCGGCAAGGTCAACACACCCGATGAGAGCGAAAGAAAAAAGAGCAGACAAGGAGCAGTCATTATCATCATAACTATTTAGGCAGTTCCACTGTTTGTCCGCCTGCTTCAAGTGAATAATTTCTTTGTGAGGTCGAGTGACACTCTTCGAAGCGTCGATGTCGATTTCGCTGTTGACTTTGACCAGCAAGCGGCAATTGCACAAGGCAAGGCAAGGCAAGACAAGGCACAGTGCGCGAGATAAGTGTGCGGATGCCATAAACAGAGTATTGGCCTCCCCGGCGCAGCCAATTTTGCGCCTTTTACTTTACCAGCCGCTGTCTCTAGTTGCTGCTGCTGCTGCTGTTGTTGTTGTTGCTGTTAAGTAGTCACAGTCGCGTTCGTAGTCGGACTTACCATGCCGGTTATATCGGGCGTATGAGTAATCACACAATTTCAGTAATTGCTCGCAACAGCAGCAGCAACCGGACAACTAGCAACAACAACAACAACAACTGCTACAACAACATTATCTGCATTAGCTTGCCATACAAATTACAAACACAAATTTCACAATATCCGTCATTGCACCCCGTCGAAATTAAAGCGCGCGCCGCTTGGACAAATCGCCAACAGCAGTCGCTGTCGCCGCTGGCGTCGCTGTTGTCGCCGACGATAAACGTGATTAGCTGCGATTTAGTTCACTAGTTCACGGAACTTTTTAGCTGCAAAAAGAAGCAACAAAATTTATTTCTAATTGCGACACTTGTTTTCGTGAGACAAGAACAGTGCGTGAGATAGTGTTGATAGAATTATATATTGATACTTTGAAATTTGCACAGGATCTTTGTCTGTTAAGTTTACAGACTTATGTTAAAGGTATCGATGTTTGGCTGCACTTAAGTACTTGGTTGCCTGGGGAATAACATTACAGCTGCAGTCACTTTACATTTTGCACGTTCCTGCAAAAATGAACTTCTGCAAGTTAACAGAAATGTTAACAGCTTTGCCTGTTTACTAATAATACATATCGATATTAGGATATTTGCAAAGGATCAATATCGATATGTTTAACATTTAAAGCTTGTGCTTGATTTAACATAACAGAAGTTTTAAAAGCTCTGTTTGAGTTAATTAATTAACATTAATTTATCGATACATGTTTGCTGCACTAATGTAAATTACTTGCTTGCATTTTAACATTTAAGCTGCAGTCATTAAAATTCCAATGAACTACTGCAAATGAACCGAAATTAAAATAGAACTAAAATATGGCTTCCATCCCTGATTAGCATTTGTTCGCTAATCACAGTCGCTGATCTTGTTCATCAAATGGCGGATTTTTGCATAATTTCCTGTTGATTCGCATTAATTGCAATTAATTGGCAGCAAGGGCTAGCGGTTACACCTCCTCCCTCCTCCCTGCTCCCCTCAGCAGCATTTAACTTCAGCACAGCAAGTGTTGATTGCTATTCGGTGTTGGGGTGTGGCCGCACTGTGCTGCATTTGCATACAAGTGCACAAGGTGAATTGCTGCAGCTGCAGGTGCAACTGACCAAGCTGTGTACAGCTGAGGCACCGGGAAGCCCTCAGCAAAGTGCACTCATTCGCTCTCACTCACACTCACTCACACACACTCAACGCGTTGCAACAACTCAGCGCCTGCTTTCGGCGCGTCATCAGTTTCACTTTCGTTGGGCAAAAGTTGCTCAATCTGCAGGCGACCCCCAAGAGATGCTCGAAACACGTTTCAAATGAAAGTAAAAACTCTTTGGCATTGTCTGTGTGTCTCTGTTGCGCGCGTTTGTTCACCTGTTGCTGCTGCTGCCGTTGCCGTTGCTTCGTGTGGCTTGCTACGCCGGCTGCCACGGCTGCTTGCATTTCAATTAAAGAAGAATTATCACGTTAACCGTTAACGTTATACAAGTTACCGAAAATGATGTTGTGGCATGTTGTTTACCTTGTCTTCCTCTCTGTCTCCGTCTCTTCTGCTCTTCCCCTCTTCCTTTTGCTCGATCTACGTCTTCTTGTCGTCATTTTGCAAACTCATTGCGTACCATTTTTGGTTCGCTTCGAAAATGCTAAAAATTTGCCTAAATTGTCCAGAGCCAGAGTCTTGGCAAGTTCGTTGCCTAAGTCTTTTGTATGCATCAATTGCCAAAAGGAAATTCTAGTTTCCAGCTCGCTTTGACCCTGTAACAAATTTTGCGAATTGTCGATTTGTTGCGGCTGCTGTTCGGAATGTTTGATGCCAAATACTTTTTGGCCAGCAGCAGCAGTAGCAGCAAAAAACCCCAAAGCAACAACAACGAAAACAAAAACAAACGCGCCAAACGGAAATACGCGCTGAGCAGCAAAAAAAAATGCATTAATTTGCAATTGGGAATTGAATGGAATATATTTTTAGCATGTCTTATAAGGATGATGCAGATACATAGGGAATTGGAGGGGATTGAGAAGAAACTAGACGAAACTAGGCTATGTATCTTGGGATTATAGAAGATTATATACAGCAGAGTGGGAAGAAGAAAAAGGGATTATATTTTTAGAATATATATTAACGGAATTAGAACTCAACTTTGTATGAACAATACGAAAAATGGCAATGTCTCTTAGAAGTATATAATATCCCAGTTAAGTTGTAAAAGAACAAAAGCAAATAGCACATAAATCTAACTGGGAACTGCACAAAACATAAAAAATATAAAAATAATTCTTTATTAATCCGAAAACAATAAAAAGAGCTTAACGCGCAGCAAACAATAACGTGCAAATTAAATTCGCATTAACAAAACAATAAAATATTAATTAAACTACATATAACGTTAAGAGGCATTTCCAATTTGGAGCTACACGCAAACCATTTTAACCGTATTATTTCATTAGGATGTGTGGGAGGGAACGGGGGGTGGGGTGAGCAGGGGAAGGTCTCTGGGGGAATTTGCTGTTTCTTCAGGCCTTCCACAGAAACAGAAACCAAAACCGAAACAGAAACAGAAACCCCAAGCGGCATGCGACGCACTGACCCTGACCCACTTGCTGAAGATACCGACCTGAACCTCGACTCGGAGTTGACTCGAGTTCAGCTCACACGCAGCTGAATCGTTAATCTCTTAGAGCACTCGAGATCGTAAACGAATAGACGAAATAACTGTATATAAACCATATAAGCTCGTGCTCATGCCGTGCCTCAATTGATTATTGATTATTTTTCAATTAATACTTTAACAATTGCCGCAATTTGTTATTGCCCCCAGCGCACACTTAAACACGCTCTCTCTCTCACACACACTCATTCTCTCTCTCTCTCTCTTTCTCTCCCTCCTTTAGCTGCACAAACAAATGTCGCCGGAGCAACTGCAGTCGGTCTTCCATGTGGACACACACGACGCGGTGCCGGAGTACGAGCTCGTTCAGCTTCTGCACCACACGCCACAGCATCGTCGGCGTCGCAGCATCGCTGTTGCTGCCCCCTCAGCAGCTACACCGCCGCATCATGTCAAAAAGGATCTGAGTAAAAATGCCTACTACAGTGAGCTGAAGCAGCAGGCAAACTCTGCCGGTGCCGGCAACAGTCTGCTGGGCAGCGATGTCAGCGCCATCAAGGCACACAATGTCTCGTTCAGCGCCTTCGGGCGCCACATGAATCTCACGCTGCGCGCCACGCAGGGTCTCTTCAAGGGGGCGCCGCACGAGCTGCGCATGTGGTCAGTGGGCAGCGAACCGAATGCTACACATGGCCTGGACATGCAGGAGATCATCGACGAGGAGGTGAGTTGAGCAAATGTTTATCATCATTTGGGGCAACTATGGGGAGTGTTTTGGTTAGTTGAGACTTATGAAGTGCAATAGAAATGACTGCAAAATAGAAATAGATATATTAAACTAGATATATGGATTATACTGTTCATTAAGAGTATAAAAGATTAATGTTTATGAATATGGTAGATAACAAATAGCGCCATATCTCTCTAGTCTTTTCTTACCTGGGAAATTCGAATACAAATGCCTCTAAATTTCTGTATAACTCATTTTAGGTTTATAAATTCAATGAGAAATGTCTTCATATCTCTATAGTCTCTTCCATTCTGAGTAGTTTGAATATGAATACAATTCATTTACATTTCTATTTAGTATCATTGAAACTTCAAAGGGATTAGTTTACCTTATACTGAATCCAGCAAAACACTTTGTGTAGTTGAAATTCCCCCTATTTCTTCTTCTCAATTGCATATAGAGCTAAAGCACACACTTTTAAATAGAGTTGTTGTTCCGACTGCATAGAAAATGGCTTCATACTCTGTAGTTTCTTCTTTTCTGGATAATTCAAATACAATTCATATTTATTCATATTCATATTATTAAAACTTCAATGGAATTATTTCACTTTATACCGAATACTTTAAAACATCTTGTACAGTTTAAATTCCCCGAATTTCTTCTTCACTACTGCATAAAGTATATAGACAAGGCACACTCAATTATATAGTCTTACTCTCTTATTGTTCCGACTGTTATCGGGCACGTTCGATTGGTTTCTCGCCGCGTTTCGTTGCACTTTCATTGTTACGACACAATTTGTAACATTTTTTGTTTTGTTTTCATTTTTTATTATCCATCTGCATTGGTTTTTATTTCTTTATTTGTATTGCTCTTGCATGGGTATTCATATTCGCATTGGTATTCGTATTTGTGCTTTGTCTTCCGCCTCGAACTCGCTCCACGTCGTTTCTTATCAGCATTCGCTTTAGTTGCGCTTCGTTTGCGACTCTCTTGTCGAAGTTTCATTCGATTGGGGTCTCTCTTTCTTGGATGGGATCGCCTCACTCTGTCTGCGGTGCATTGGCTCTGTATCTAATCAAAGTTAATTGGCCATGTGATAAAGAGATTAGACCTCGAATGTGCTGGCTGAGGAATCGTTGCGGGTTTAATTACATCGCTTGTTGTGTAATTAGCCGCCAAAGCAATGCGAATCGAACAAAATCCTAAAGTCAAGGACGTGCGGAAATCGGCTTATATAAAGTCGTCATCGTTGCCGTCGTCGTCGTCAGCGTCGTCGGTAGCCAGATAAGTCGCCAGACAAACAGTTGCTGACACTAAAGCGTAAATTGATCGTTTCTAATAGCAGGTGACGCGAATGATCGCATAATACCCTCGTGTCTAAGACTCCATTTATATGGATTATAATGCGACATTGTACAAGTATTTCTGCATTTGGAAATGGCAAATAAATCAATATAGACAGTAAAATTATGATTCAAAATGTGCATATTAAAGATATCAATAAATTTACATAGTAAATTTATATAAACAATAAATATTTAAGGTTTTCTTGCACAACAACAATAAAGAAAATTGCATTTATTTTTGCATATGAATTCTCTTCTATTTCCCTTTTATTTCAATATGCAATATATATATATATATATATATTGAAACAGTTATGCAAAATATATTAATTCTGCAATTGAAAATTGATTCAAACAAACAAAATTTCGCCTTACGTAGGCAAATTGATTCCACGTAAAACCCACACACACACAGAGCAACCCGCACTTTGCCGTGAACGTGACTTCAGTTCACTTTCTTTCGCCTCGCTAATGCACAATTATGTTTGAATATATATTCATTTACTTGCCCCCCTCTGATGACGACGACGATGACGACCAAGTACCCGTTTATCATGCCCAAAAGTGGGAGGAGCGCATGCAAGTGTATTTCATTGTTGTTGCTGCTGCTGTTGTTGTTTATGTTATTAGGCCACTTTTGTTGCTTGATCGATCGCAGTTTGTTACACGACTTGGGCAATATTCACATATATATATTTATAGTATATGCCGTATATGATTTGAATGCAAGACACACGCTCTGCAAACTTCGGAAATGAAAGTGAAATGTCATGTCAAGCCAAGAGTTGCCTTCCACATCTCACTCTCTACCCCTATTACTCTCTTCTCTTGTCTCCCCTCTCACTCTTTAGCTTGCCGTCTCACTTGCTTTTAGTGATTTATGTGTGTTAATTCAGTTGCAGAGAAGGCATGCGAAATGCGGAAAGATTTTTGAGAGATTTTTTATTAGAGGATTTGGATTTTTAATTAAAATGAAAATTCGCATTGCATTTTACGTGCAATACACACGCACACGCACACACATACACACACGCCACACCATATGCAAGTGTAATGCAGATTTGGCAATTATTAAGCAGAGAAATACATTGACTCATGCCACAACAACGCAGCACGGCACAAACTGCCAAATGGCCTCTGGCTGTGAGCCAAAACATCAGCGACAACAACAACGGTAACAACAACAACAATAACAACAACAGTAGCAACAATAGTAACAACAACAATTGAATCACTTTGTATTCGCCTGGTAATGGCAGCACTTTACCTCGCAGACCTCGCATCAACAGCAACATTTGTTCTAATTTGTGGCATGAGTTGTTAAATATTTGTACACCCTTCCCCCCTTCCCCTCTTCGGTGCCCTTCTATCACATTTTGGCGAATTTTGTGGTCTATAACAATTGCAACCGCAAGCGGAAAATATTCTCGCTGTTGACCTCGCGCCAAACAAAAGACTTAGGCCACAAACTTGGCCAGGAAAATTGCTGCACCAAAATTAATCAAATTTTCGCCGTTTATTTGCAGTTGTTATTTTTTTCTTTGCCACTTTCAAATTAAGCTCGAACTTTAATTGCACTTTGTGTTTGTGTGTGTGTTTTTAGCCACTTTTCCTGCTGTTCGTGCAGTGAAATTGTGCGCTCAAAACGTAGGCGGCCAACAGCTTTTGGTTGGGTCCGGCCCAGCCCGGCAACGCCCTGAACTTTTTTCGCTAAAATTCATTTTGGACTGGCAAGAAACTGTGTCCAAACACGGCACTCCCACTCGACTCCAGAAAGGTGCCAGCTGGGTAGGGGGAAGGCAGAGGGAGCGCGGCGTGTCGGCGGCAAAGGTCAGGCGCAGAAAAATGAAATAAAATACTGCAAAAAATACTGCAATATACACATATATATATACGTAAATAAAGGTGCGGAAGCCACCATGGAAGCTGTCTAAACGAAGCATAGCGAATTGTTGGCAAACAGGAAAAATATCTTTGCCACAGGCTGTTGCCGTGCATTGTACGGGATAACTATGCCGTTTGCCCTTTAGCACATACAATGCAGAGCAGGGGAGTGTAGAGTTGGGATGGTATTTCGAGTGTGTTCCCTATCAACCTTGGCTACTAATGCATTGCATTTAAAATGCAAAAAAAAATTTCATTATTAATGCGTTAAATTGAAGGCAGCACTAGCCACAGACCTGTTGCTGGGTTTGGCTTAAGCTGCCTCAAGATGAGCGCAATCAATTACTCTAAAAAGCGTGTAATAATCAGCCTTATAGACAGTGCCCATGAGTGCGCACTATGCGCTTCCCTTGCAGCCTAATCGAAGCAAGTTAATTAAGTTCCAAAAGTAAAACCAAAACACATTTGAGTGCATAATTAAAACGCTGTTAAAGCGAAATTGCAGCACAATTTCACAAGCTCACACACACAGGCTCAGACACACACTCACTCACACACACTGCAACACATACACACACACACACACACATAGACAGATATATGGACGTCCAACTGGAGTACCTTGTCATTGCGAAAAGCGACTTCCATTCCATTTAGCTCAAGCTTGCGAGCCTGATTAATGAGCTGGCGATTTGGCAGCTGAATGCATTCGAAATTAGCCCACTGTCCCCACTGTGTGTCCCACTATCTCCCACTCGCTTAGAAAGCAGCTCGACGCAGACTGTGACTGCGTTTTGGCTGCATTTCGCTTAGCTTGCATTGGCTTTTTCTCGCCAAACGGATTGCATAATGTCGGTCGAGTTGTTGCCGCTGACAGCCGAGCCGAGCTTGTTATTGTTGTTGTCAGTGCTGTTGTTGTTGTTGTTGTGGTTGCTGTTACTGCTAGCTGTGCTCATGTTGCATTTATTGTTAACGCTGTGCGGCTTGTTGCTTTGTAGACAAACAACAACAACAGCAACAACAGCAACCACAGCAACAAGCTGCACTCGCTGTTCGTTCCCTTTTTTGCAGCAGCCAAGTACGAATAGCAGTACGAGTACCCGTTACCCATTACCCACCATCCGACGAGTGGTCAGTCGACAGGCCAACAGACCGCCTGGCATATATATTCACTATATATATATACATACATAACATATATACCTTTCTTTGCTGCCTTCGCTTTTTTCTGCTCTGGGAAATTTGCCTAGCTCAATGAAAGTTTAGCGGAAGTTACCGAGTTTTTTATTAAGCAGAAAGACAGAAAAAAATCCATAATTAAATTGTAAAAATTGCTGAATTGATTTGCAAGAAATGGAAACTCATGTCCAGAGCTACACACAAGAAACCTTTCCGGTGCTTGATATAATTGAGAAATGTATGTTTAATTGCTGCGGTTTAAATGGTTTTTATAATGGAAATGTAGGTAGAATTGTTTGTGGGATTGTTGTGTGAAATAGATATGGTAGATGTTTTATAATATAAATAAATTAATAATATAAATAATAATAATGTTGTATATGGAAAGAAAGAAATAGGTTATATACATACTATGTGTTATATGTGATGAGAGACCACATTAAAAAGTTTACAAATTTTTAAAACTAAGCAAAACTCTCTATACTCTTATGTATATTTACTGTTCTAAGAATGGAAACAGGTATAGTTAGTTGTCAAGGTATGTGGAAAGGTATGTGTATCGCTAGTATAGGAGCTATTTTAAGAACCTACCTTTCTTTCCGGTTTTATATAGTTTTATTAAAAGAGATTCTCTGTAAAGTTTCATATGAAAACCTTAACAAACATCAATGCTTCTCCAATTCTAATATCCGGAACTTATCATCCTAGTTAAATATTAAAGAAAAGAGACGATGTTATATGAATATATATGAATTAAGATATATGACGCTGTTATACTCGTTAGTTAGCTGTGAAGGTTCTTCCAAACTTTCATAAGTTTTCCCACAAGAAACACTTCAATGCTCAGCAAGAAACTCTGTGCATACATGATATATTGTTTTCTGTTTATATCTGTTCATTCATTCAAATCATAAATCCCTCGACGCTGCTCAACTTGTTTCCTAACTACGCCGATACGTCGATCCGTTGAGCCGTGGCACAACAATTGAAATAATCCGGCATAATCATAACATTGATCATCGCTGACCGAGCGACTGAAATGTGTAATTAGCCAAATAATGGACGAACAATGAGTCGCGTATGCCGCCCCCGAAAAAAAAGACAAGACAAGAAACCTTGGCATTGTGACGGCCAAGCCAAGCCAAGTTGCCTGCAATGAGTGTGTGTGTCTGTGTGTGTGCATGGCATTGTGTGGCATACGCAGTGCATAATGGTGCGTAATCAAGTGCGAGTCAAGTCTGACGCGCTGGGTATAAATGGCAATCGTTATGCGCACTCTCGACTCACGACTGTCGCTCGGGCCAACGCGTCGTATGCGTAACGCAGCTGAACGCCCACACGTTGTCGCTGTCGCTGCTAATGCGCTAATTGTCAGTTAGCGTGGTTAAACGGTGTTTGGATTTATGTCTATGTGGATTTGTGCGCAGACCAAACGTGTGGGCGCCCAACGTGAGCGCGCACACACACACGCACAACATGCCGAATAACTTCGCTTTCGTTGCGATGAAACAATGCAAGCAGATTGAGGGAAACTTCTCACACTAATTTTCACCATCGCCAAGTTCGTTGCCTAAGTCTTTTGGCTAAATTTCGTCGCCATGAAGTTCGTTGCCTAAGTCTTTTGCTTATCAAGTTCGTTGCCTAAGTCTTTCGCTTAAGTAGTGCTCCAATTTCTTTTTGCCCAGGAAGTGGTTAGCAAGTATGTGTGTGTGTGTGTGTGTGTGTCTATGTGCAGCTTTTACTTTCATTTGCCTGGCAGCTCGCATACCCTAGAAAAAAAATGAGGGAGAGACGTTGCTGGCGCTGCCACTCAATGAAGCGACGCCCACGCAGCGCTAGAAAGCTGCTCACAATTTCGGGCAACATTTTCTTAACGTTTAATTGCTGCAAGCGTATATTCCTCGCTTCCCCTCCTCCCCCTCTTTCTCTGCCCCTCTTCCACTCCCTCTCTCTTTACCTCTCTCTCTCCCTCTCTCTCTCAGGCAATTTATAATCAAAATAATAAGCCAAAATCGCGTAGAAAGGCCCGCACAGCCCTTAGGGGCGCCAGTGCCAGCTGAAGTGCTCTGTGATTTACATAAGTTCCCCCTTCCACCTGCCCCCTCTCCACGCTTGCCTAATGTGCTGTCATATCGATGTCGAGATCTCTGGCCAGCGATCTGCATAGAGTTTTGTAGCCATTTGTAATTAAAAAATTTACGACGCCGTTAATAAAAATCGAGACAGCTAAAGTAGTTGCAGCAACAAAAGCAGCAGCAACAGCAGCAACAACAACAATAACTAGAGCAATTTACAGCTAACAATTCTTGCAGCAAAGTTGGCTAATTAAAGCTGCAAAACAGTCACAGCAGAACACAACCGAAATGGGCACAATTGTCAACGAGTTGTTAACAAAGGAAATTGGCATGCAAAGTTGGCCCAAGAGCACTTGTAATACCACAGATATATACTATATATATACAGATATCTATATAGCCAACAGGGTACTAATGGCGGGCAAAAAGTGTGCGACAGTTCATAAATATCTCGAGCCAACTGGCAATGTAGCCAGACAAAACTTTGGTCAACAAGTGCCTTGATTCTTGCCACTTGGCAGCTGAATTAGAAACAGCGACAGCAACAGATACCGAAATAGTATAAAAATACTCAAATACTACTAAATAAAATACTGAAATACGTGTGGGGGTCGCTCTGTTCGCTTTGAACTTATTTCCACAAGGTCGTTGGACACAACATGTCGGTCAGACAGCGAGACAGACCGTCGCACCACTGTCAGTCTGCCTGGCCGACAACAAATTAAGCTATAACCGCTTGTTGCACAGGAAAATCACTATTTACGATATTGGCCTGCGCACTCCGCACACTGCGTTTGCATGTCAGCACGTTTCGCGGTCAGGAACGCCCCATTATGCTACGCCCCTTGGCTTTATACAGAGAGAATAATTGAGGAGCATCAATGAGCAAATGACGCATCTCTGGCTAAATTGGGCAATTGCAGTTAGGTTAGCTTCTTCAAGGTAAGGTAGGGAATGTAGGTAACACAAAAGGTAGACTGAAGAGTATCTGTCTCTCTCTTTCTATCTCTCTCTCTCTCTCTCTCTCTCTGTTTCAACACTCCACATTCCTGAGCATTTTTGTGTCCCTTCTTTACGTTTTCTTCTCCCAATATTCCTTTCTCAATCTCACTCTTGGAAATTTGTGAATTGATATCGAAGTTTATTTAATTGTTCTGTTTCTGTTTGATTCAAAGATCTGGTGAGATTGTTATTCCACTATTTGTATTCTTTATGTATTATGTTACATTATAAGCTCAGCCAAATCAATAGAACTTAGGAAGTTTGAAAACACTTAACTTAACCGAATCAGAAAAGAATAACATAATTGTTCTATTTGGATGATTTAAGTTACTCTCTACTAATTTCATAAGGCTTCTATAAAATGTTTTCAAACATTATTCAACTTCTTCTGATTTGGTTGAGTATATAAACTATATTTGTCATAGTTCTTATCGAATTTAGTTGATCTTCAGTAAACAATTTGAAGACCTTGCTTCAGATCTTAAACGTTGTTTTAGTTGATTGTTTAAACAAAGTTGTTAAAGGTCTTCTTCTCCTACTAAAAGAGATTCTATTGTGCCTCCTTAGACCGCATTATCTGTAGAGTGCCCTGCCTCTTATACATCTTCTATATCTTTTCTCAATTTAAATAATTCAATAATCAATTTCAATAGGAATATTCAATTGAACTGCATTGAAATCGTCTAAAGCGTCTGCTCCATTGTTTGCCTAACCCCCTAGCTGATTTATGGCCAATTGCTGCGGCAGCTCCGACTGCTTTCATCGCATGTGGGGGCCAGTTGGCCAGTGGCCACTTGGTCAGTTTGCTGTGACTTTGATTTTGGCACTTGGCTCAGTTTTATTGGGTATTTTATTACTGTTGCTTTATTTTGTTTTTGGTCTGTTTGGCCAGTTATGAAAATGATTTATGCTTGTAATTTGATCGAGCGCCGTGGACAAGTTTTGCGGCTGGCATCGGATTCGGCTGCGGCTGCTGCGGACGCAGTCAATGCCAAACGTTGATGTCAAGTGTCAGATTACATTTATATCGATATTTATTACAGAACTAATGGGCAGGCGCAGAGGCAATTAATTTAATTAGTTGCACATTTGATTGCTGAGATGCTATGCTAATTCATATGGATTCTATATAGATAGTCCACCTCCCTTCCTCCCTCGCAAGCAAACATATTTTAGGCAGCCTTGAGCTAGCTGAGCAAACAGACGAATGTCGATGTCAAAGGATTGAGGACTGAGAACAACAACAACAACAACAAGCTGGTAAAACCAGCTCAAGAGCTACGGCCAGTTGGCCAAATGTCAAAAGCGCAAGCTTTAGTTTAGTTTTTTTAGCCAACGTTGTTGCTTTTCATGGTCAGCACACGAGGCACACACGGCGTATGAGTGACGTGCATGCTGAGGCGTCAAATTTGCTGACCAAGTGCATAAATCAAAGCGCCGCAAAGCCCACGCCGTTGGCGATTCTTTACTCTGAGAGTGCCTCTCAATCTCTGTCCCCAGCCAATGTCGCTTGGTCTCTGTCTCTGTCTCTGTCTAACTCACTCTCCCCCTCTCTTTCGCTCACATAATTATTGCACTCAGCTGCCTGACCACGCGCTTTGTTTCTGTACTGACCAGAATAGTTCTCCATGCTTTTTTCTATTGGTTTTTCAATGCATTCGGTTTGGCCAGCAACGCCTGCGGCCTGTTTGGCTCTTGGTTCTACGGTATGTTCGGAATGCGAGCACTACAAATTGATTTTGCTGTTAATTGATAGCGGGCTAGTTGTGTGGTTAAGTGAGCTTGGATCCTGCTCCATTTACAGAGTTCAAGAACAGAAGTTAAACTCTAATAAAGAATTCAATAGGGGGCAACAGTTGTTGGAAGTTCTTGTTGTAAGTTCTTGTATTTTTTTATTTATTTATTTATTTTTATATAAATTTCCAGTTGATTTAGGGATTTGTATTATATAGACAAGTTGCAGAATAAAATAAATGTTGAATGGTAAAAAGTGATATAATTTTAAATAGTAAGAAAAGCAGAAAAGCAGATGCTTGAACAAAGTCATGAGTGATGGAAGTAAAGTTAGAACTAACTAAAGACTGTCTACATATAAGTACTCCTATATATATTTATTCTTTTTATTTATGCTATATATTCATTCTATTTATTCATACTTTATATGCAATACTAACCTACTCCCTTTATCTGCCTTACAGCATCACAAGCACGAGATCGGTGAGGTGTTTCAAGATGAGCAAAACATGGCTGCGATACTGATGCGTCGCCACATCGAAACGGGAGATCTGATAATGGTAAGTTAAGGCATACAGTTTGTCAGTTAGACGGTAACCTTATTGCGTGCTCTGCACAGCGCGAAGGTCAGCGAGAATTTCAATTAGCACGCCCGCTTCAAAGCTGCTGTAGATTTCAATTGCTTCGCTTGTTATGACAGGGGCGGCTATTGTTGTGGCTCAGGCCAAGCCTGACCATTCTGACCAAGTTGACCATGCCGGGGCAAGCTAGAGCTGAGCTGAAAACATGTGGCATGTGGCTGCTGCATGTTTGTGGGCTGCACTTGGGGCAGTTACAATTAAACGCCTGCCACTTGCGGATAATTTGCGGATTTAGACAATTTCTGCTGATTAAGCATTAGTTTATATCGATGGATACCAAGCAAACATATTGCTGCAGCTGCAACAAACACACCGAAAAGAAAAATGACAAACAAATAGAGAAAAACGAAAAAGGAGACTGAAAAAAAAACACTCACGAGTTGTCGTCACAACCAAATCGAGCACCTTGACCAATTTGCTAAAGTGAAAACTTTGATCGCGCATGGGCGATAGGCGCGCAAATAACATGATATATGTACAATATTCGCATGCCTGCGGTCGGATAACGTTTAAAAGCCCCCAACTATAAATCAGTATTAGGCAAATGAAACGATCTGTGTAAATTGTACTAGAATCACTCAAGCGATTACAAGAATTATGTTCTAAAATTTGTCAGACATTTAACTGAAACTAATAGGAACTTGTGATAAAGGAATAACTTTAAAGTGGAGCTGAAGAAACGTTGTAACGATGTTTGCTAAGATATCACATTATTGTTCGCTGAGATATTTGTGGATGTAACTTCGATGTGCGCTGGCATTTTTATCGATTGTACATTAAAGTTTCAAGGGGAAAAGTAACTTCTGTTTCGTCACTGCCTTCCCGTTGAAAGATAATGATAACCTTGAAGGCTTATTGAAAAATGAATATATGTATATTATATTCATATGTTTAATATATCATAGAAGAGATAAGAACTATCTCTTAGTACTCTCCAGTACTTAGAAATATTGTTACCTATATTTTGATTATTATATTTGCAGATTCTCAAACTGAACTCAATAGGAGCTTGGAAAATATCCTTTCATTTCATTTTGTTTAGCTTAATAAAACTGCTATAGATTTATGGAAAAACTCTTTAAATAATTATACAATATTTTTCTCTAAATAGTCCTTTAATATTGATATATTTCTCTTCGATTTTAATTCAAATTAAACCCTTCAAAAGAGCAATTCATCATGAGGTACAAGAATATACACAATCTTTGTCTTACTCTCTTCTACTGATATATTTATATGTATTATATATGTATTTTTCCCTCATTAATGTTTTCGATTTGGCAAGAACATGCAACATTAGCTTCCTTACATCACACCTTCATGCCTGCATTTGCCGAAGGTCAAACTGGCCGTCAAATTTAATGGTCAAGCTACTAGAATCTCTGACAGATCTGAAGTATTTGGCAGATTGGCGCGACTTTTAATCACAATAAACAATTGGCAATTAACTTTTAACCTGCGGAAATTGTCGGTAATTCTTCTAAGTGCGAAAAGAATCGCAAACTCAAGCAGCAGCAGCAGGAAGTGAAGGCTTGGGAAATCGAATCTTGGCCGAGACGAAACCGAAACCGAAACCAAGATTGATTCACTTGACTTGGTTGCGCAACCATTTTGTGTGGCGATCAAGCGATCAAGCCAAAATGTCACAATGCCAAAACGCAATAATCAATAACGAAAGAGCGCCGACAAATATGCATAGTAAGAGGGTCAATCAATAACAAGCCAAACAGCTAGCCAAACTAGCCAACAAACAAGGCTTCAAGCCGGGCTCCGACACCGGCTGCGGCTACGTCTTCAAAGTTTATTTTTTGGCAATTAACTGACGTTTGCTTATTTTTAATTTGTTCGACAGAGATCGCAAAATACAAAAAACAATCGAACATTCAACAGCGCAAAAAATAAAGAAACACTTTTATATTTGATAATAATTACACAGACAAGTTGGCCAAGCCATCGGTCAATAAAAGGTCAAACAGCAATGTCTGGCCGCGTCTTGACCGACTTGTTATGGCCAAGTGCGCCGCAGCAGCAGCAACAACAGCTTGGAAAAGCATGGAAAATTCAACAATTCATAAATAATATCGTCGAATATGTGTGTAGAAAAATCTTTTTGCCTCGCTGACATTTTGAAGTGCAAAGCGGCCGCAAAAGCAACAACAAAATACACTGCGAAAATTTCGCAAGTCGCAGCTGCTGGCCGGTTCGCGCTGGATCGTTGTCCGATCGCGCGCTCGCGTCTTCCGGCTTAGCTTTGACCTTAAACGGTTTGAAAATACCAAATCGCCGACTTGTAATTAACAGAAGATCTCTCGCAGCCGGCGACAATTGCGCAATCTCCTTTGCTTTTTGGCTATGAAAAATCTAAGCTCTTGGCTTGCTTATGGCCATTTAATTAGAGCCGACGACAACGACGCACAGGCGGTGCCATTAACAGCATTAAGCTGCTTGGAATTATTTCAAGTATTTTCCTTTCGTTCAGTTGTTGATTAACACCCGCATTCTCACAGGCACAGCGGGCAGCAGTAGACGTGCAACTTGCACTTTATTTACCTAAGTTTAACTCACAAATTTTAAGTGCATTCTTTGTCTTTGTCACCACTGTGCACTTTAAAGACTTAGGACACAAACTTGTGTCTGACTTGTTGCTTAAGTTAACTTGTAGTTTGTCGCTTGTTGGTGTTGTTTTGTTATTGTTGTACTGCTGTTATTGCTGTTGTTGTTGCTGCACTGTAGGCTTATTTAATTATGGCGCCGTCTGCGGCACAGCAAACAAATTGGCACAACTTTTGGCACGCATTATTCGGCTCTCGTAGTTGTTGTTGTTACTGCTGCTGCTGTTATAGTGCCACGATTACATAAAAGTCATAGCCCTGCCCCAAGCCTCTGGCATTTCGTAGCCGTAACCACATCAAGCCAAATGGCCAACATCGACTTGAAGCGTAAAGTTTTGCTCGGGCTGGGCGCGCCAGTCGAAAGGGAAAGGGGGCCAGCGGTAGCGCCCCAATTTAACCTAGGCACTTGGCACTTGCGGACAAGCAAGTTCAGGTGTTGTTTGCTTGGCTGGTGTTGAAACCTTTGAACTTTTACCAGCACATTAATGTTTTGACCAACAGCAAAAGAAGACCAAAGGAAGAGATATTACTAAGATATTTTCCATTAAACTATATTTGTTTTATGCCTTTTTATAATCAATATATATCTGTGTAGATATGCTCTAAATTTCATAGATTCTTAAAGAATCTATGCATATATGCAAGCTCTTCTTGTTTTCTGTATTGCTTAGAACTCAATGTGATATTTTTGACAATTTCTCAAAAACAACTTAACCGATTACACTTCGACAAGATGTGCTTCAATATATTGCCTAACTGTGCGTGAAGAGAATTTAAAGTATTCAAAATGTCTTATGATTCATTCCCCTTGTATTTCAAGTAGTTTATTTTCTATTCCCTTGCGTTGTTACATCAAATCGGTTCTCTGTTTGATTTCTAGCACACGCCCACCCATTGTCATCAGCTGACATTATCCGAATTTGACATTGAATATTTCAACACTCGCGCTGCTGTGTATATCTTGGCAGTTTTTGGCTTTTTTTCGGCTTACAAGTAAAAGACAAAAACAATTTTCATGGCTAATTAAGCGCAGAGTTCGCCCCGGGTCTTTTGGGCGTTGTGTATACGAAGTACATAAATAAATGAGCGGCAATTAGTTGCGCAAATATGCAAATGGATGACAAAAATAATAATAATAATAACAATGTTAATGATATAAATAATAATTATGGAGGAGCCTGGCGCCCGCTAATTGTTTAAAGAAATTACCCAGTGCATTGCTCCGTCTGCGAAGTGCGTTCAAATTTATCAAAGAAGAAACGAGCTCAAGGAAACCCGCAGACAGACAGACGGAGCTACAGAAAGATACAACAAGACGTCAATCAAGATCATCGTAGCACCGGGCGTAATCATAATTTTTCTGCTTCAGTCAGTCAGACAAATGGCCTGTGCCATTTGCCGATAAATAAGGCATTTTGGCTTGATTAATGCTAATTACAGCAAATGTCAGCCGAGCCGACACTTTTTGTTCAAACAAAATTAGCCAAAAGGTCGTGTTGATGCTGGTGCTGAGATGCTGCGATGCTCCAACTTGTTGCTCGCCAATTGAAACAGTCAGCGACATGTTGAATAGTGTAAGAGAGCAGCTAAAAATATTTACACAGTATTTCTCTGATTACATTTCATATAAGATCAGCTGCTGTTAAGTTCAAATCTTCAGCTGCACCCCCTAATCAAACCGATCACTAAAGATGGGCGCAACTCTGTGGCTGTTGCCTACGTGTTGCCCTTTGCCCATTTCGCTTGGCATTTGCCGCAAAGATCAATACTTCGACTTCGACTACAACTTCAATTCTTTATGCCATTTTGATCATATAACAAGCTGAAGAAGAACCCACAGCAGACCTACAATTATTAAGTAGCTGCGGCGACAGCACGTTGCCATTTTGGACACGGGCCTCGACGTTTTCGGGCAGCTCTATTAGAAACGCAACAGCTACAGCATCAGCAGCAACATCATCATTTGCTCGAGGCGAGTCGGGTCTCTCCGGTCTGGCACCTTGTGGAACCAAACTAGTTTTCTAAACTGGCCAGAGAGCTTCTTCTTCATCGTTGCCTTCTTCTTCTTCTTTACAAATTGTTTGCTTGCCATTTCAGCCTTGATATTTACACGGTGACAGCGACGCGTCCGTTCCACAGTCCCACTGTCCACCGGCCGATCGGGCAGTCTGACTGAATTTCTAGGCATACTATATACACAACGTATGTTACGTACTGCTTTGATTTGCATCTGCTTCTTCTTCTTCTCTTCAGCGACGTGTTAAATCGTCAGCTAAATTTATGTTATTTGCTCTTTTGGGTTGCGCGGCAAGTTCGTTGCCTAAGTCATTTCGATTTGACATTATAATGCTGCGATTTGATGCGACGACATTTACAACTTATTCGACTTGTCTTCGTTTATAGTCATTCGTTAGATTCTGATTTTATTATTTTACTTAACGTTGATTTTATTATCATCCATGTGTTCTTTAATTGCATTAGCTAATTGCAGAGTCTGCTTACTATATATGCTATATGGGTTTATCTACATTGTTGATTACGTCTTGAGCAATTAAGCTGAGACTTCTGAGACTTCTTGGTGGCTCTTTTATAGTTATATGATATCATAGACACTATACATAAATTCTTTTAACTTGTCTCATCAAATCTGATAATGCTATATACATCTTCTTATATATACATGAATGTATACTTATATGATATCCCTGTCAATCTAATGCATTATTACATCCTCTATATACATGGATGTATATATCATACAATGCATATATTCCTTTATCTTATTGGATGCATTCAGTTTAGTTGTGCACTACATTATATTATATCATATGATCAGTTATATGCATATATTGCCAAATCTTGACTCTGCAAATCTTATGAATCTTGTGCTATATACATCCTCTATATATAGTACATGCATCTATGCAGTTTACTTGTACATTACAGTCGAAAGTCTCTTTGGCATTCCTTATGATAGACACTTAATTTATTCATATTTCCCGTTCATATTCAGTTTGTAAACTATTTTCATCTCATGCGTTAAGTAATTCGAACCAGACGTGAAACATTTTCCAACACACAACCAGTGCAATTTCACCACACACAACGATTTAGTTCAGTTTCAGTTTTTTTATATTTTCCATGCAAATTCAGTTGCTCAAGTCAGTTTTGAGTCGAGTTTGGTCACTCTCTGCTGTCTGGTGCCGCCGCCTGCTGTGTCTAACTGTAGAAAAATTGATCCGACATAGCGACAACAACAGAAACAGCAACAACTACAAGAGGCGCAACAATTCGCCAGTCACAAGTGTTTAGCACGCGCTATAGAAACCGTATATGGAGCCTATCCCAGTTGAAAGCAAGTGGAGCAGCAGCAGCAGCAGAGGCGATCAGCTGGCGGCGATCTTTACGCATGAATCGTACAAAGGATTAGCCGCCACACGCTGCCAGACTTTTCAATTATGCCCCATATATTGCCCCACATAGACTTTTGTATTATTTAATCAATTTGGAGCAAATTTCCTCATAGAAAAAATGATTTTTAATTGCCACGAAAAGGGGGAGGTGCAGCAAGCTGATAACAAGGCAGGGTGTGTGTGTGTGTGTGTGCAGGGGCGGCCCGGCCCGGTGGCATATTGCATTTTAATAGCCTCGACGTATCGGTTACGTGAATATTCCCGTAGATCGCATAAGGCGATTACCGTTATGTGGCCGTAGTAAGGCTTAAGTTACCAGCTGCAGTTGCAGTGATTAATTTCAATTGGGCAACACTTAACTGACTTTCGATAACACTAAATATGCATGGCGCACAAAAGCTGCTTGCTATGAAATGAAGTGCAGATGCATTTTTAATTAACAGTTATCGATAAATGTTTAATATCGATGTAGACAAATACTAGAACTGTAAAAGAATCGTAGATTGTATCAATTACAACGATGGACTATTAACTTTCATTAACAGTGTATATGTTACATTATAATAACCATTCAAATCATGTATATATCATATTATTCATATTATTAAAAGGTTTTCTTGCCATAAATCGATATTATCGTAGTTCAGTTAGTTTAGAACAAGAACGAAAATGATCGATGGGAACCACCATCAATGTTTTAAGAGCTCTAGCAACTATCACTGCTCTTACACATTTCCCAACACTTAAGAGACTTTTCACACCTGCCACAGCCTTAAGCTGCCAGTTGACAACCTTGACAGACCTACACTCAGTGCAAGGACTTCACTTGACTTGCTGCTAATTCTGATTCCCGCTGACATTGACATGCAACTTCATTAGAGACTGTCGTCTGTCCCACTGTGCCGCAGTTATTGGAGCGGCTACTTGAAAGCGCACTTTGACTCGCCCCATGTTCGCATTGAACTTGTTGCAAGCCACACACACACACATCAGATCTGTGCAGAGTGCGTTAAGCATCCAGCAGATACATTTACAGATTTGAGATACATTTGGACAAAACAGACGAGTGAGCAAATTAATTTTGATTGCTTTCGATTGCCGTGCTCAGCTCGGCTTGGCTCGGCTCCATTCGGTGTGGGCCAGGCCACTCTCAGTGTCGCCTCGCGGCGTGTCTCATTCTTGTTCTCTGGTGACCATGGGCGGTGCCTGCTGCTGTTGCTGCTGTGACTTTATAAATATTCATTGATCGCACACACAAACACACACATATAGCACTTGTTATTGTTGTTCTTGGTTTTCTCTCCATTTGTTCTCTACTTGAGGCTTAACGAGCTGCTTTATGTAAACAAACTGTTAACACTGTTGCGCCTGTTGCAAGTGTGTGTTCCCCATGTTGTTGTTGCTGCTGCTGGCGTAGTTTATGGCCACATTCGATCTTAAGAGCCGATTAGATTTAACCTTGACCAAGATGATAACAACAAAACAGCAACTGCCCCGCCCCTCATTGAATACGTATGGCAAGAATGCTCCAAATGCGAAATTGATCGACGAGCATCGATAACCTGTTCCGACTAGATATGCAGATGCGTGTGTTTCATCAAATAAATACATAAATATATATATGCATAATATACCTTTAAAAACTATCAAATCACTTTTTTCTAATTCATTTAAATTCTGTTATAATTATAGCACTTTGAGGTTAAGTTCGATATCGATTACAAAGTCGAGGCTAAGAGCTCAATAAAATTGAATGCATTTTAAATAGATTATCAGTAACAATTGCAGCAAATAACCATCATCATCATCATTATCTACAGCTGCTGCCAATGTGCTTCACTTCGTGACGATTCAATTCTTTATGACGTCATCTGCGCACAGTTAGAGTTGCCACCTCGAGACGAACACAAACACACTCGTGTCGTGTCATGAATTTGCACAAATTATGCTAATTCCAACAAAATTACAAATCCACAAAATGATTTTCGTTATTCTTTGTTGTTGTTGTTGCTTCGATATTTCGCTATTGTCAGCGCAGCAAAAACAAACAGCAGAAGGTGTTAATTTCGATTGTAAGTTAATTTTGATGGGCTGCTGCCTTTTGTGTCTGTTTCACTGTCAGTTCACTGAACTCTGCGGGAGATCGTACAGGAGGAGGTGGGGGTTACTAATATTATGCAATGCAGCAGCCGAACAATGCCCCGAAAATAGCTTGAAAATGTTGTTGATGATGTGCGCTTGTTATGCGAAATCAAAAAGCAATTAAACGAGCTTAAAAAGCGATCTATGGACAAAAGAAATGCCAACGACGCTGCCAGTTATCATATATCATTATCTTTGCATCGTATCGCAAGTCCATCAAAGAGCTGACAATTGATTTTTAACATGGGGCATGCCGTGTTAGTGCTGCATAATTGCAACAGCGATATATCGATATATTTGCACATTTCACCAGACACATCGATACTTTAAGCTGCTCTATTGGTAATGTTATTTAATTTGACAGGCGGGCAGATGCTGCCTGCTATAAAAAAACGTGCAGTTGCACTTTTTAATTGCCAACTATCGGTGAGGTGCTGATATATCGATTACCGATGCTTTTACTCAGCAGCAGGTGCCACTTTTGGGCCCGTACTCATTGTGTGTGAAAGGCTTAGAGGCTCGATTGCGTTTACGTTTTGTGGAGTCTGGAGTGTAATAAATAATGGCGTCTGTCTGTCAGTGGCCACAACTGGCCAGCAACTGGCCAACTGGCTAGGCTGACTGGCAACTGCATACAACAATCATGTTGTGGGTGATTACATAAACGGGACAACTTTATTTTGGGGCGAGTGAGCGCCAGATTCAAAAGACAATTTGCCGTTTTTTCTTTTTTTCTTTTCGCATTACTTGCATCCCCCTCAGCATAATTAGCACGTGCAGACCACGAATAGTTGACTATATTGATCTGGGAATTAATTACGCACCAATTGGGGGAAAAAATACAAATAAATCGCAGCGTAATTTATTAATTGCACGCTGTGAAATATTTTCTAGCTTGCAACTTGTTGCCAAATTACACAACACTAGTCGCGACGCTGTGCCGCGCAGAACTCCAGCACGACAATCTCGAATGCATAAATAAGCGCTAAATAAATTAACAAAAAATACTGAAAAAAAATCAACTGAAAATGAGTGCAACGAGGCACACGCCCAAAATGTGTTCGCAGCAAAACAAATGTTGCAACTGCTTGTTGTTGTTGTTGTTCCTGCTGTTGTAGTTGAAAAGGCGGAACAGACTGGTAGAAATACATGTGTAGAGTATGTCACTTCGAAGCAGTTGTACCCTGGGTGAGAAGAGTGATATTCGAGCATGCTCAACTCAGGATTGAACAACACTCATCATATAGGAGTAATGCATATTCAATGTACTTGGAAAGTGTGTGCAGTATAACAAATTTGAAGACATGCCAGCCTTATGCCAGTATTGAACAACACTTGTTGTCATATAGGGAAAAGTAATACCCCATTTTCCGGGAAAGTGTGTATAGTATAACAAATTCAAAGATCCCCTAAAGTGCCGCTAATATGCAGGCATCTTCAGTCCAAATTTACTGTCTCTACCCCCAGCAATAGCAGAGACCCCATGACTTAAACAGTCGCACATGTCTGCCAGACACTTTCAATGGCTACACAAAACTAACACCATAAATAAGAAATATGAAAATAATAAAAAGAAATATTGCATGCGCCCCATTGGCGCCTGCATGCACTGAGAAAATTTCCATCGCAATAAATAAAAGTAAAATACCCCAAAAATACACAGCATACTTGTATTCAAATGCCCTTTCTCGAGTGTCTGTGTGTGTGTGTGTTTGTGCATTCACCTGTTTACACTCGAAACACGCTTTCAAGTTGAATGCCAGCACAGCCACGTCTTATCTGCCACATTAATCATACGCAGTGTGCAGCGCAAGGCAATGAGAGAAAAACGCATTTAAATGTCGCAAGCGCCAGTGCGGCTCATAACTCAAATGCCGCCGATGGGCACAGACGAAGCGCAGCGCGTGCAACTATTGCTGTTGTTGCTGCCACAGCAAGTGCAATTCCAATTGAAAATTGCCAATTGGATTCAAATAAGCGCAACGCACTTTATGCGATATTCAATTGAAGGCGAACGTTGAACGTTGACGGTGCAGCGAAGACGGCAATTGTTGGTGCTGTAGAAGTTGCAATTGTTGTTGTTGTAGCTGAAATTGTTGCTGTTATTGTATCTGCAATTGTTGTTGCTTTGCCTGTCGCTGGCATTTAGCAGAAGAAGCAGCAGCAGCAGGCGCAGCTTGCGAACTCTTCACCTGCCTGCACTGACATTTGCCTGCGTCATCGCATCAGTCACTGTTTAATGTATATTGGAAAAATCACTAGTGACTCAACACACACACATCACAGTCACAGTCACATTTCCGTTTTGCTGTTTCGTGTTTGGGGCACATTAATAACAAATAACAACATCATAACTTCCCAATCGATTGTCGTAA
The DNA here is from genome assembly GCA_018904165.1 of Zaprionus camerounensis. Taxonomy (NCBI): domain Eukaryota; kingdom Metazoa; phylum Arthropoda; class Insecta; order Diptera; family Drosophilidae; genus Zaprionus; species Zaprionus camerounensis. The sequence continues at coordinate 3,760,531 of JAEIFS010000037.1, forward strand.
TTTATGTTTAATATTTTAATTATAGACCAGAACCGACGACGGAGTTAGCGTGCCGCAATTTAATTAGCCCGCCTCACAGCGGGTTCTATATGCTGTGAGTGGGTGAGCAATACCTTAGTTGCCCACTTACCCCACTCCCCCCCCTCTCTTTAGATCATACTCTACCTCTTCAACTTTGCTGCCAAGTTTGACGAAAGAGTCAAAACGATTTGCTTTTAATTAGCTAACCTTACTCAAGGTCTGCGAGACCAGCTGCCCCGCTCTCTTCTTATTCCCTCCCTCCGTGCGACCCTCTGGCACTACATGTCTTATTTTGCTAATTATTGCCATTACAGAGGCGATAAAAACAGAACAGAAACCGCTAGCAAGTGCAGCACATTATTATAAAACGCCCAAGAGTGCAAAAATAAAATTCTCTTATCTAGATCAAGACAAAATTTGCATAAATTGTGCAGCTATGCAAATTGCAGCTAATTTTTATGACTGCTTAGCCAGGTTTGCCAACTCATTGCACTCGACTGTCGAACAGATCATACAACCAATATAGGAGGTCGTAAATTATGAATATACCAAACGGAACGCACATTAAATCTCGATTTGTTTGCATTGACAGCGAGACAGCGACTAAATAAACGCAAGTTCTGCACATTGCGAGGTTAGAAATGTAACAGAATATATCAGTTAATACTTAATATATATTTATATGTGAATTTCACATTCAAGACTTGATATATACATATATATGCATGAGCATTGTTTAAGTTGTACAGTTGTTTTTTAAGGCTCGTAAAAGTTGCCGAACAAAGCTTAAAATGGTCTAATTTGGTTGTGAAACATGTTTTATAGCAGCTTAAAGAGTCGTAAAGACGCATTATAAACGAAAAACAAAATGAAACAAGCAATTTCAGGGAGTTTACTTAATATAGAATAACAAATATAATATATGCATAAAATAAAAAACAAAAATAACCTTCTCATAATTAGCTTCGTCAATTCTTGCTCACCTGCTGTATTCCTTTTTCCTCCCAAGTTCTTGCCACTTTACTCACCTCTCTTCTCTCTTTGCAGGAGGGCAGCATTGGACATGATTTGGTCATCAAGCCGCTGCCGCACGAGCTGAGCCAGAACAAGGAGCAGTCGCAGCACGTTGTCTACAAGCGCGAGGCAGCTGCCACAGAAGATCAGCTAAGTGATTTCGGTAAGAAGTCTTGAAGAATTCTTTGGGTCTCCGCACGTGGTCTGACATTGATACTGGTGTGGCACAGCCCCACCTCGTAATGGGCACATTGAACTAGAAACCTCCTCCTCCTCCACCTCCACCTCCTTCTACTAAGCGTGCTCTGCGCATAAATCTGCCTGTCTCCGGAGAGCGGCTGAGAGAGAGAGAGATCGACGTGCGCCCGATTAGCATTTCCTGTTCGGCTTGAGCAAGAGTTCAATGCGATGCTTGAACTCCGGCGTCGTCTCTGTCATCTCTGTCCTTCGCCGGATGCATTTACCTTTTGCGCTTCGCTGGCGCCAAAATACCAAGAGCAACGTAAATTCCCCACACATGCTATAAAGAGCTTTATTTTACGATCGACAACGATGCCGAAATAATTTTGGAAAAAATACAAAAATTATAGTCAACAAAATTATACTAAATACAGTTAAATGGGCGGCTACCTGACTTGGGATGAATAATAAAGCGATTTCGCTGCTGATTCATTTGCCTTATGCCGCTTTAAACTCCTCTTCTTACAACTCTTCTTATACCTCTTCTTAAACCTATTCTTATACCTCTTCTTGCACCGTTTCTTACTTTACTTCTTATACCTCTTCTTATACCACTTGCTATACCTCTTCTTACACCTCTTCGTATACCTCTTCTTATACCTCTTCTTACCTCTCTTTATATATCTCCTCCTACAACTCTTCTTGCATCTCTTCTTATACCTCTTCTTACACCTCTTCTTATACCTCTTCTTGCCCCTCTTCTTACACTTCTTCTTACACCTCTCCTTCCCCTCTTTGCAGCCTTCATGGAGCCGGACGATTTGCTGGCTAGCGAGAAACTTGAACGCCTGCAGCGCCGTCAGCGTCGGCGTCGTCGCAGCAGCGGCAACAGCCCCGACTTTGAGGATCTCAACGATGAGGATGAGGGTGCACTGGATGCCGAGGCCGAGGCCCAGGCCGATGCGCAGACTTCGGAGTCACGCGTGCGCCCCAGACGACAGGCACCATATGTGATCTATCCCGAGGTCTTGGTGATTGTCGACTACGATGGCTATCGCCTGCATGGCGGCGACAACCTGCAGGTGCGTAATTGGGATTGGTTCATCGAGGAGATTGCCAAAAAAAAAAAAACATACTCAGCACAAGATTTGAAGTTGAAAGTTGTTTCGTTTCGGTTTCGGTCTCCAAATAGAAGGGAACTTGTGCGAGACATGCATAATAATTGGCCTCGACGGGGTAGAATAGTTTAGAGATCCGCTTGGGCGAAGTAGAAGGTCTGCTTTATCGCATGTCATCTTGCATCGCATCTGCTGCTTGCTATGCACCTCACTCGTCGCAGATTTATGACACTGTGCGAGCTGGGTGCGATCGGCAGAGATGAAAGTCTGTAAAAGAACTTGAACTTCTTTGCTATTTTATGTCTCCCTTGTATCTAATTGTTTCTTCTTTTGCAGGTCAAACGTTACTTCATCTCCTTCTGGAACGGCGTGGATCTGCGTTATCGTCTGCTCAAGGGACCCAGAATACGCATCAGCATTGCTGGCATTATAATCTCACGAGTAAGTAGCCCCTTTCCTTGCAGTTCTCTGGCTAATTGAGTAATCCAATTCAACTTTAACCCGTGTGCGGGGCAGGGGGGGGGGCTTGCAAATTAGAGCAGCTGCGCGCCGCAAGTCACAATAATATCACGATTCAGTTGCCCATGCAACGCATGCGCTGTGATTCGCATTCGATTCGATTCGTTTGCAGCGCACAACAGCAAAAAATGTGAACAATCAATTTGGCTATTTGCCATTTGGGCCATAAACAAAGCTTGCCTACAAATTTTAACAAGTTTTTTCTTCTCGAGCGAAATACTCGTGCCGAGTTTGGCAAGGGGGGAACACAAAAAAAAGACAAAACAAACATTGCTAAATGCTAAAGGAATTAGCGAAATTTGTGAGCACGCAAACAAAAGACTTAGGCAACGAACTTGCTCAGACTGAAGCCGCCAACGTGATCTGATGATCGAAATTATATGTGCAGTCAGCCACATCCACGTACAATGCGCAGATCCTTCTGAGCACAGTGGAACAAATTGGGGAAATAGGGGAAGAAATGACTTAGACAACGAACTTGTTATGAAGGGGAAAATTAATTATTAATTCTATAAATGATTCAAGCTAACAAACAGCGCACAACAGATTCTGTAAGCACAGTGGGGCAAATAAGCAAAATTCTCATATAGTCAAAAGACTTAGGCAACGAACTTACTTTGTCTTATACGTGCTCTGCAGTTGCAATTTGCTGCACACCAACATCAACAAAAGATCCTTTCTTTGCACTGTGGCAGAAATTAGCGCATTCAAAAGACTTAGGCAACGAACGTGAGCTGAAGATTGAAATTAATGCGGCAAAGTTATGCGAACTGACAAACAGATCCTTCATCGCACAGTGGCGCATTGCATAACGCGACCATAAAACACTCTGACAACAACAGCAACAACAACAACAACGAGGAGTTTATTATTACATTGCTCGCTTGACTTTCTCACACGCGACGCGAGTTCAGGAAGCCATTTGTCGTCAGCAGTGGAAGAGAGGCTGATGAAGAGAGAGTGAGAGGGAGAGTGGCAGAGCCTAAGAGGCGCCTCTGCCTTTGTACGCGCCTGCCAGTGTTCACTGTGCCTGTGCCAGGAAAGTGGTAAATTGGCGCAGTTTTCGTGGCTGTGCCACCTTGCGCTGCGCTGCGCTGGCTGCGGTTGCATCAGGCGACGCGACAGCGGCCCACACGACGTTACCCTAAGTACGTCAATTGGTTTTGCCACACGACGCGACACACACATACATACACACATATACACACACACACACACGACAGTTTTTAGACAGCATAAATAATGCAGCAGAGTCTGCTGCGGCGCAAATCTTGTTGTTGCGGCTGCTGCGTTGGCTGCAGTTACATAATCTAATGGGCTGCCGCAAAACAGCTCAGATTTTTGCCCAATTTTCACACAGCCACTTCCTCTGCCACTGCCTCTGTCTGTCTCCCTCTCTCTCTGTACTTCTCTTTCCCTCTCTTGCTCTGCATCCGTCGCAAACACTTTTTTGCCCGCTAATTAATGTTGAGACAGTTTTGGCTGGACATAAACTACGAATCCGTATGCCAATTTATGGCAGCCTACCCTCCTCTGCCCCCTCACCCTTTGCTCCGCCTGCCACCTGCTAAGAACTCGCTACAAATTATACGATATTGCACATGCGATAAGCCAAAGCTGAAGTCTGTTTGCCAACTAATGGCAACGAAAGAGGAAGAGAACGTTGAGCTGAAGGGGAAGTGGAAGTGCAAGGAGTGGGGGCAATAGACTCAGTGGAGGGTTGCACACTGCTGCTGTCGATTAGGCCGATTAATAGTAAATTATTAGACAGATCAAGTGTCGCAGGCGATTACGATACGTTTCGATTTCATGCGCCGATTGCAATAACAGAACGAGATTCTTTTGAGACTAATAAAACTAGAGAGCTGCTGGGCAGGGGATGTGGATAATTAATTATATATATCATTGGTATATATCATAGGCAATATATAGTGCATATAATATATATCATATTTCCTATATCGTATTATATATATTGTGTTATATTTAACGCATTTAATATGCAGTTCAATTAAGCTTCAATTGCTCAGACAGTCTCATAGCGCAGACATTTGTATAGGCAGCGCTTATGGTTTGAATTATGCAGCATTATGTTATATATATAGCTATATATCTAGCACAGACAGCATAGTATTATATAGACATATACTTGTCCCTATTTAAAGCTCTATTTGCTAGCAGGTCAATCAATCATTGCGCCCATTTGCAGCTCGTCATCTGTGGGCAATCACAACAAGCTGTTGCAGCTGATTTATAAACAGAAAGAGAAGGAGAGAGAGTGAGGTAGAGAGTGTGGGAGAGAGAGTGAGGGAGAGAGAGTGTGTGTGTGATATTGTGCGATAATTAAGCGCACTGTCGTGGGCAGCTGACATGGCGCTGGGGCTACTGTAGCTTGAGTCAAACTCGAATCAAATCACACACATTGAACTTTTATCTGTGACATTTAATTAACATTTTAATTAATTGCGGGCAACTTTCCGTTAGAATTGCGTTACACCCAGCACAGCAGCATGCCACGCCCCCTTGCCCCCTCGTGCCACCTGCCACCCTGCCGTGCTGCAAAGCATATCGACTTACGACAGGCCGCAATCGCGAACGACAGCGACAGCTGAACAAGTGTCGCACGTTGCGCTTGCGCCACAAACATTTTTCAACATTGCGTATACGCAATTTATTATGTGCGTGTGACTGCCAGTATGCATGTGTACGCGTGTGTGTGTGTGCATTTAATATGCCAGTAAATTGTAATTTGAGCGCAGCCAACTAACCGAACCCGCAGTCGATTAGAATTTCAGTTTAGCCATAAATCGAAGTTTGATGCATTATTAAGTTGGCAACGCGAAACTGGGTTGTTGTTGTTGTTCTCTTAGTTGCACTAGCTTGTTGACTGTCTCAGTAATTGTTGCTGCTGCTGTTCATGTTGTTGTTGTTGTTGTTGTTGCTGGCAATTGTTCTGCTTAAGTTGGCTAAGTAATTCAGCTTGCTATTTGTCAGTGGGGCAATTAATGTGCGCATTGACGCCGCAGTCCTTGAGCAAGGAAAGTGCGTGTGAGGCAGACAAGCAGAGAGTGGGACAGAGAGGGGAATATAGAGAGAGAGAGATAGAGAGGGGAGCGTGTCTCAGGCTGCCAATCAACAATCTCCACTCAGCACGGGCGGCGTCGCTTATCGCCTTCAGTTTATCAGCTGCGCCACGGAAATGCCAAAGCTGCCAAATGCAAATGGTTACCACGCCCAAAAAGCACACACACATGCACAGAATATACACACACACACACACATAACATACATACACACATATACATAACACCCAGAGAGGCAGACATGTGTCTTGGCTTTACTTTTGGCTATTCATATTTGCAAAATGTCATAACGAATTGGAATTCCTGTCGAGCAATTCAGGTAGCTGTGCCACAACTTGCAGACACTGGATGCACTCCCACTGGCACTAGCAAAGGGGGTAACAGGGTAGCAGCGTAGTCAGGCCAGAGCTAGGCAAGTGCCAAGTAGAAAAAACATGCATAAATTTGCCAGCAGGCAAAAGGCACAGACGGCGGCAAAAAGGAAAGGTTCCGACTCGACCCGCAGGCTGTGCAGGCTCAGACACAAACTATGTGCGCCGTGGGTGGTGTCCGAAAGTGGTCAACGGTGCAGCAGTGGAACAGCCTGTCGCCCCAATCCACATTGCCAGCTACAAATGCAATTCCAACTGCAATTCCAATCCCCATTCCATGCGCAGGCGTGGGCGCAGCTCGTGTGTCACTGCAACTGCAACTGGAGCAGGCACTAGGTGGGTGGTTGATATGCTCTGGCTACGACTGCTTCGCTATCTGCCTCGACTTCGACTTTGACTTGGACTTGGACTTCGGCTTTAGCTTTGTCGCATGCGGCACAATTGCGCAATGAGTGAGAAATTTAAGCAGCCGCCCCGGCGCTTTTGACAGTCAAACAGCGCCGCATAAAAAGATTTATGCGCCCTGCGAAATTAAATTAATATATTAACTTCGATTTGTGGCGTTGCCAGACATGGCCAGACGTTGCCAGACATTGCAATTTAATTACGCACAAAGCGCAAAGATTGCAAAACAAAGCGCAGACGAAACGGCATCCACATTTGGGAAAGGCAAACCGGTCGCCCAGTGGCGCCGCATGCCACATGCCACATGGTTACACTTTAGGTACAGAGATCGCTCTCGTAATGCGCAGGGAAGTAGGAGTGCGGGCACGCGGGTCGTATGTGTAATATTTCTAAGGTGCGCACTGCCAAATTAGTGTCTTTTTTTGCGAGAGTATCTTGCAGATGCAAAATGTGCACTTCACTTCACTCGCGCCACACCGGGTCAAGTCGAGGTTCCCCGCTCAAGAGAGCGACACACAAGACACACACGAGTGGGCTCCGCTCTCGTCTCTCTCTCCTCTTCTCTCTTTCTCACCCACTCACACTTTGCCAGTCTGTTGGTGGTCTCGAGCTTAGCTTCAGTTTTAGCCCCATTTGAAAATGGTTCAAGTGCTTTATATAATCACTCAAGATTGTCGGATGGAATTGTGTATCATGCATTATGTAATATTCTTATGGCTGTAGAGTGATCCGCAGGTTTATTACAATGTGCGCCATTGAAGTGCCTCTTTTGGGGTTAGAAAGAAGGAAGGCAGCATTGTATGTAATCAAGAAACAGATTTTGAATATATTTAGGCAAGAAAGTATTGAACTAGTAAGAAAGCTACAGTCGAGTGTGCTCGGCTGTAAATATGTAACGTATATGTTTAACGTATTTTGTGTTGCATACTTTGTAGGGAGGACAATCAGTAGCTCTTTCAAATTATTGCTTAAATAACTTCTTTATGAATTATCCGATTGCAACCAAATTTTCAGATATCATTTGGGCGTTGATAGTTATTGTGTTTACCAAAAATAAACTGTTCTGTATTTCAATTAAGCTTGGAATATGGTTTTTATCGATTTACAGGGTCAAAAGGGTCCGAATTCTAAAACAAACTTCATATGCGTTCAATAATAACACTTATTAACTCCAAATTTGGTAGTCCTAGCTAATATAGTCTGTAGGATATAGACTTCATATGGACAGACAGACAGACGGATAGATTAACAGATGTAAAAGGCTAAAAAGACTCCGCTATTGATGGTGACTATAAATATACATATTTTGTGGGGTCTGTCATGCCTCCTTCTGCCTGATATATACATTTTCGGTTAGCATAAAGTTATAATACACTTCTAAAATTCTAAACTTAGGTGTAAAAGACCAGAACGAATGTCACAGATGTCTTTAAACAGAAACCCAACCTCACCAAAGTCGACTCATTGGCACAGCTCTGGCAGTTCGCATTGGTGGCATCAGTTCTAGAAGCGAGTTTTAAGCTCTCAACTCGCCAAACAACACAACTAATCAGATCTTGTGGATATAATTACGAGCTGAGGCTTGATAGCTTTGGTGCCTTTCCCTCCTATCAAACGTGCGAGTGGCCTCAAGGTCGCCGTCATCGAAGCATTTAAAATTCTTTGATAGTTTTTTGTCAGTCGAAAATGAACAGATAATTTCGTATAGTTTGCCAGATGGCAGTTGCCAGTTGCCAGTTGCCAGTTCTCAGTTCCCAGTTGCGAGTTGGAGACGTGCCCGCACTCACAATTGATCAATCTGTCGAATTGTCAATTATTTGCCGAATGAGACGAGAAGAAGTAGAACAAGAATCGAATTGAATGCACAGTGGAGCAAAGTGTGATGTGCTGTGATGGATTTGCCATAATAAGTGTATATAGCAGACCTGATCCCAGATCTACTTAACTGCCACCTCAGGGGGGGGGGGGTTAATCTATCAACAGCTGCAAGCAGAATTGTATCTTACGGATACATTTGTAGCTAACACTTGCTGCAGTTGCTGTTTAGTCGCAATTGACACCTTGCTGGCTTTAAAGGGGCAAGTCGAACGGGTTCTCTGGCAGCTGGTATTAACATATTGATTAGCCTAGGGCTCGACATGATTGACAATTGTGTTACACTGATTTATGTAGCTGTCAGAGCAGGCAGGCAGACAGATAGAGGCAGACAGACGGACGGACAGAGGGACAGACAGAGGGACAGACAGAGGAACAGACAAAGGAACAAAGAGAGAGGCTGAGAGACGTGCAGAGATACAGATGGAGAGGCAGGCAGAGGGGTGGTCTGTATAGCCTCCAAGTCACGACAATTGTGCGAATGATGCAACGCACAGTTGCAACTTGTGGCGACTTTGACTTTGCAGCAGTTTCAACAAGATTTTCATCTACATTTCCAACTGCATTGGGTTTTCCATCGAACATTTCCACTTCAAGTTGCACTCGCTTCCGTTTGCCCCAGAACTGTCTTCATACTCCACTTACTTAAATAGCTTTATCAGCTCAGGCTACTTCTCTACCTCTCTCTATCTCTCTCTCTGTCTTTTCCTACCTCTCTCCTGCGCAACCCACGCCATAGTTGTACTGAGTGGGTAATAAATTTAAGGCGGTTTTCCATTTGTTTGTTTGTTTCGATTGCATAACAGGCACAAGTTTTCATCAAAGGTTAGTTACAGGGGGGAAGAGGGTACTAAATATACAAACTGAACTTTAAAAAGGTTAGCAGATGCAAAGAGACAACTGCAAAGAAGCGCAGCCAAGCCTCGAAACATGTTTGCAAACAGTCGAAACTGCCTCAAGGGATTGGTTGCAAATGTATCTAAATATGAATATACTGCATGTATATTATACGTATATGTATAGTATATACTATATAAATAATATATATAGTATGCGTATAGTAGTCAGCCCTTTCACTAATTTGCCCCTTCTTCTACTTCACAGGGTCGTGATGCTACTCCCTACCTGGAGCGCAATCGTGTTGGCCGTGATGCCATCGATTCGGCAGCTGCACTGACGGACATGGGCAAATATCTGTTCCGGGAGCGAAGATTGCCAGTCTACGACATTGCTGTGGCGATTACCAAGTGAGTGCACCCTGTGCCCAACGGGGGCACCCTGTTATGCGGTGTATTCTTCTGTTCTTGCAGATTCCTTAAGCAGCAACAAACAACAGAAGCAGCAGCAACAAACTGCTAGCAGTTAGCACAACACCCTCTCTTTCTCCACCTCTCTAGACTCTCTCTTTTCTATACTCTATACAAAACATAACTATATATACTCTTTCTGATCTGATCTATAATGTCTACTTACGCGCAGGTATGATATGTGTCGCAGGCGAAAGGGCGGCCGTTGCACCAAGGGCACAGCGGGTAAAAGCAAAAAATATCCAAGAAAATCAAAAAAAAAACAAGAAAACTCTGCTAACTCTTGCCTAGTTGTTGTTGTGGGAATACATAAACAAATCATTTAGCTAGTGGTAGTATCTGGTATATAGTATCTAGTATATAGTATCTGGTAGTATATCTCTGGTGTCCAGTTTGTTACCTCACATTCTCGTAACTCGCACCAGAAAGAAATAAACAAAAAAAAAACAAAAAACAAACACTTAACCAAGTTGCGTGTGGGTCTTGATAACCACATTTACACACACCCCACACAAACACACCCCACACACACACTCCACACACTGAAAGCTACAAAACATTAGTTAAATTCGAGGCGTTATTTCATTCAATTTTAGTAGCTTGGCTTGGTCGCTCACAGTCTTCATAAACCTGTTCGGGTAGCTGACTTAAGACCTAAGCTAATTCTCCGCTGACATTGCCAGTCAAATAACTCAAACATGGTATAAATTTAGATAATATCCCTGCCCTTCCCTAACAATTAACTTTATTATAAGCAAAACAAAAATCCAACAAAACAGAAATATATTTCTTAGAGATAGTTTTAGTTCCGTTAAAGTCGATAATTATATTGAAGTGTTCAGTTTCTTTTTAGGTTTATTATAATTAAAGTTTCATTTTTTAAGTGCCTATTCTAACTGTTTTGCAAATTTCCTTTTAGAATTCGACATATTGAAGTAGTAAAGAAATATTCCCTTAGTATTTTGCTCTGCTGCTCTTCTCTTTCTTCTTTATTTCTCCCTCTCTCTCTCTCTCTCTCTCTCTGTTTCTTTTAATGAACTGTTTAAACAGTTCCATTGCCCCCCACTAAGTTTAAGCATCGATTGCTATCGATATCGTTATCGAACTCGTACTCAATTCAACGTATTTTGCACCATTTTCGCCCGCAGACTTGATATGTGTCGTCGCACCTCCGCATTTGGTGAATGTAATCGCGGTACCGCAGGTAAAAGAAACCAAACCAAGTCGACAATTTGTTGTACAGATTAATGCGAAAATAGCAAGCAACAAAAAATAATGAAAATAATAGAAAACAAAGCATAACATTAAAGGCGTTTACCGCCAAACCGTACCGTACCTCACCGCACCGCACCGAACTGAACTGAACCGTACCTAGAGCGACGCGTCGCTCCATCATCCGTACTCGAGTCAATCTAATTGAATTTCATGCACGTCTTTTTTTGTGTGTCTCCTGTTTTTCTTCTCCTCCTCTGCCTCCTCTCGCTCCTTCTTTTGCTCTACCACATTCACTCTTTGAGTGATCCAAATTTATGTGTTTTTTTTCTGGTCTCGCACGTGTTTTTGTACAGCAACAAGAACTACAACAACAACTCTAACTACAACTGCAACAACAAGAAGTGCGCATGCGTCGCACATAACCTAAAAAAAACAATTGTCAGTCTCCAGCAAACTGTACAGTTACCTCTTGCTACGATATAATCTATATGTGCATCTGTCGATCTGTATGATATGATCTGTATATGTGTCGAATTTCCTTCTCTCTTCTCTATGTGTTCTCATGTGTTTCTCTATATCTCTGTTTGCTGTGTCACGTGCATGTTTAGTGTGAAGTATCGATAGTATTCGATAGTTTTACTTACGATTAATGACAGTAAAAATTAAAGTATGGCATGACTTTTTTTGCTAAGTATTAATGTTCTGCAAATACAATCGATAGCATTATCGTTAACATTATCGATAATATTCGATAGGTTAATTATATATTAATGCCAGTGCAAATTAAAGTAAAGCATTACTTTTTTGCTACTCTGCAAATACTTTCGATAACATTACTGTTAACATTATCGATAGTTTTCGATAGTTTTATTTATAAATTAATTCCAGTGCAAATTGAAGTATAGCATGACTTTTATTTGCCACAAGTATTGCTTTCTTACGAATACTATCGATAACATTATCGATTATCTACATATATCGATTATTCAACAGCCCCTCAGACTACTGCAGCACGAATTTATCTCTTGTGATATATATTTTTATACCCTTCGACCATTGAAAATGGTCAAAAAAGGGTATACTAACTTTGTGCAAATGTATGTAACAGGCAGAAGGAGGCGTCGGAGACCCCATAAAGTATATATATTCTTGCTCAGGATCACAAGCCGAGTCGATTGAGCCCTGTCTGTCTGTCTGTCCGTCTGTCCGTCTGTCCGTCTGTCCGTCTGTCTGTGTGAACGCACAGATCTCAGCTATTATGAAAGCTAGAGTTACCAAATTTGGCAGGAAGACTCCTGTGTACTATAAGCAGATCAAGTTTATTTCAAATGTTAGGTGCCACGCCCACCGCCCCCGCAAATCAATAATTTAATTTTTGAACTTAATTTGTAAGCGCTGTATAAAAGATACAACTTTCTGACTTAAACATATACAAAGCTCATTAAAATATCTACGTATTCTCGAAATTGCAATCCGATCGGACAATAAACACAGAAGTTATTTAAGAAAGTATGTGCATAAAACTAAGTGCTTGTATCAGCTAACAAGGGAGGCGGGCGAGCGCAAAGCGCGAGCGCCATCTGTCGGCAATAATTTAAAAGCATGCGCATTTGTATATGTGTATAAATTTAACAAATTAAACTACACCGGAACATAGGTCGAAGGGTATCCCACTGTCGCGTGCAGCGCGACTGTGGCTTTTTTCTATTTTTCTATCTGTTTTTGTACATATTGCCCGTTGTGTGTTAATCTTTTTTCTAGGGTACTCGCATTGAACTGTGAATGCATTTGAGTATTAAAAGAAACAGTTCAGTAACTTGTAAGATATGCAGCTGGAATAATAATATACAAATAATACTAGGAATATCATATTATAATCCAGTAGAGTAAAATCTGTTTTACTAATTTATAATTAAACCTATAAGACTAAACTAAAGGTGAACTAGGTTGGTTTATCGAACTTAACTATAGTTAAACTTACCTAAAATCAATCTCAATTTTGGTTGGCTTATGGAACTTGTGGTACAGAGAACTAACCATATATATACATATATAACAATATATATTACGTTATATATTCGTAAATTGTCACTAAGTTTCATCCTGATAACCCACACGAATATATCACCTCATCTAACCTATGGCTATGTCACTCTCCTCATGCCAACGTACGACTCTCGGGTAGAATTGGTACAGACAACTTGCTAATCGAACATATAGACACGGCCTAGTCACTCTGATATCTGGTGGCGGTAGCGCACAGACACAGTTATTATGTAAAAGAGATAAACGGCGCGTTTGGGGCTGCACTTCGTAATCGAAATTCGAAAGTAACCACGACAAATTGCAAAAGTCGGAGGCGCAAACCGTCGTTTATTTCTATTATCTCTTAGTTGTTGTTTTTTTGCCATTTAATAACTGCGACTTGACTGGCGAAAATTGTCAACTTCCCGTTGGCCAAAAAAACCAATACGAAACCAAACTAATAGGTTAACATATTTTCTGCTTCTCTTCGTGGCCCACAGGCTTTGCCTATGTCGGCGGCGCGTGCGTGGTGAACAAGCGGCTGGAGAAGGTGAACAGCGTGGCCATCATTGAGGACACCGGCGGCTTCAGTGGCATCATTGTGGCTGCCCACGAGGTGGGACATCTGTAAGTAACAACTGGGCTACCCTAGGTATTTCCCACTGTACACTAGCTATGTATATCGATAGCTCTATCGATAGTTTTGCAAACCTGTTGTATTTTCCGGCGTCGCGTAAACTCGTTTGCATTTCCGTTCGACAATTCGCATTCAATTAATCAATTAACAATTTTATTTTCGCATATTTCTTGCAATCCAATCCAACACCACGCTCCTTCCCCTGCCTCCCTCAACAGCTTGGGTGCTGTGCACGATGGCTCACCACCACCCAGCTATCTGGGAGGACCGGGCGCCCAGCGGTGTCGCTGGGAGGATGGCTACATCATGTCCGACTTGCGTCACACGGAGCGCGGCTTCCGCTGGTCCGCCTGCACCGTGCAGAGTTTCCATCATTTTCTCAAGTGAGTGTGAGCCCCAGTGAGTCCAAGACGACTAATGCACCCCCCTTGTCCCTCATCGGTTTTCAGCGGCGACACTGCCACCTGCCTGCACAATGCACCGCATGAGGATAGCGCCCTGGGGCGCTCCCTGCCCGGCACCCTGCTCTCCCTGGATGCACAATGTCGTCGGGATCGCGGCACATACGCCTGCTTCAAGGACGAACGCGTCTGTGCGCAGCTCTTCTGTTTCGATGCCCAGACTGGATACTGCGTTGCCTACAGGCCGGCAGCAGAGGGATCTGCTTGCGGCAATGGCTATGTAAGTTGAGGGGGAATGAACAGGAAGACAGCTCCAACTTCTGATATGCATCTTAATCTCTTTTCTCTCTCTCCTTCATCTTCCTTCCCCCCTGCAGCACTGTCTGGATGGTCGCTGCACTCCGCTACCCTCGAACATCATACCCGACTATGGCAACAACTATCGCTTGGTCTACAAGTAAGTACAGTCAGAATGCCTTCAAGAGCACCTTATCCGTAGTAGTTGATTGAGTAAGTCTAGAAGTTCTGGCTAACCTAAACAGAAAGCAACAAGAAACAAACACACAAAACACATACAAATAAAATTCTTTTTTTAATATGCAAAACCTTTTGAACCTTTACAAATCTCAACCACAACAACAACAACAAATCACAACAACACACAACAACAACAACAATCAATTCAATAAACACACAAACCAAAACACGCAACCACAAAACAAACAGTAAAATTGGCCAGAAATCAAGTAAGACTGTTGATGCCGCCAGCGCGGAGACGTCAGCAGAAGACGTTGAGAGCAGCAGCGAAGAGACCGAAGAAGAACAAGACGAGCAAGATGAACAGGTCGAAGGCGTCACGAGTAGCGAGGAGCAGGAGGAGGCCAATCAACAGGACAATAACATACAGCAAAGCTCTGCCTCTGCCGCTGCCGCTGCCTCTGCTGCTACAACTACAACAACAACCGAAAGCAGCAGAAGCTTGACAGATGAGCAGCGCAGCAAATCGTTTGAGTATCTGCGGCGCTTGTTCAACACTGCCAATCAGAACGATAACAGCAATGATAACAGCGATAGTCGCGCTGATAACACGGTAACAGAGTGGCAACAGAATGGCAAAGTTGTAGTCAAGACGCACACCAGCAGCAGTGTGAGCAGCAGCAGCGGCGGCAGTGTACACTACACAACAACAACACCTCCAACAATCACCACAACAACAACACAAGCATCGAATATCTTTCAATTTTATACACACGAGCTACGCAAACAACTTGAATACTATTTTCACTTGCTACAAACACAACAACAACAACAACAAAAGCCACAACACAAACAACAGCATGAACAACAACAACATGAACAACACAAATACCAACAACAACAACAACAACAAGAACAGTCCAAAGTAGCGTCCACTGTACAATTTTCAATTCCCTTGGTACAAAAACAAATTACAAATTATAGTGCCACCACCAACAGCAACAACAGCGGCAATGGCGTCAAAGAACACAACAACAACAGCAACAACAGCGGCGAGGGCAACAGCAACAGCAACAAACGACAGCAACAGCAACAAGAACAACAGCAGCAGCAGCAGCAACTAGTTGATGAGGAAAACGAGGCCAATGCCGGCATTGAGATCAATGAAGCAATTGAGCGGCAAAAACGTAAGTTTCTCATACAACAACAAGAACAGCAACAGCAACAACAACAACCACGACACTTGACAACACTGCAACAACAATTGGCAACACCAAGCACAGCCTCAGCAACAACAGCAACAAGAACAAGCGCAGCCAAGCCAACGCCAACAGCAACAACAACATCATCATCAACAACAACAGCAACAACAAAGTCGAAAACAACTTCAATATTCGATGCGTACTTTAAGAAACTGCAAGCACTGCATTTACCAACACTGGATGGTGCTGTCACAGCCACCACTACATCGGTGTCCACCTCCGTGAGCTCATCAACAACTAAATCGGCCAGCACACAACAACAACAACAACAACATCAACAACAGCAACAGAAACAACACCAGCAACAACAAGACAATTTTGATGGCAGCGCATTCCTGAAACGTACGCTAAATCGCAGTAGTATAATAGCAAACAAAAATAGTAGCAATAAAATTAGTAACAATAGTCATAGCCATAGACAACAACAACAACAACAACAGCAGCAGCAGCAACAACAACAGCTGACATCGCCTGCATATGCGACTAATTACATTGGGGACAACAGCAACAATTTGCCAACGGTGTTGGACAATGAACCAAGCACAACAACAACAGCCATACAACAGCTACAACCACAACAACAACAACAAGTACAACAACAGTCAAGAAATGGCAGTGCAACGCCCAAGAAACCCAAAATCAAAACACAAAAACTAATACGCCGCACACGAGTCATGTAAAGAGGCGCGAAAGAGAAACAGAGACAGAAACAGAACCGATACCAGTAACAGAAAACGTTAACAGAGACAGTAGCAGGATATTTAGAGATGGCCACACTTCTACTACTACACACGTACACAGTCAAGAGTTTCGATAACTTTGCAACACTGCCAGCGAACCAGTCACAAGTGAATGTAAACTCTCTATCTCTTTCCCACAACCAATACAAACACCGACAGACAGACTCACGCACACCACGCCAAAAACAAACAGACAACAAGAAAACAGCAAACTATCGATAACGATTATAACCTTCCCCGATTTCGAATCGTTCTCGTTTCTCTTGCTACTTCGTGCGGTAAGCTTACAAGCCACCAATCTCTCTCTCTCAGTTTTTCGTAGTCTAAAGCTTCGCCTTAAACTTACTAGACGAGCAAATGGGGCCTTATTCTAAAAACCTAGTGGTATTTGCCTGCCTGCTACATATACTATTATATACTCTACTATATTAAATACAAATACAATATGCCATATGGGCGTATCTAGTTATAATCGGTTGATTGAGGCTTCACAGGTGGTACCAAGCAACAAATACACCAATTGCATTCGTAATTGGCCATTTAGCTCTTATAATATTGAATATTGAACCTACTTTAAGCATTTGCCGCATGTCCATTATACTCTCTCGACATTAGCATCTGAAAACATAATTTTGCATCCCAGAAAACTATTGTAGTCGGGCTTCACTGTAGCAGTGACCCGAGCGTAGTGCTTTCAACGTAGTTCGTAGCATGAACAATAATACAATATGATCTCTTTTTTATATATCTTATACACGAATTTAATTGGTTCGAAAGAACCCCAAACGATGCCCTTGATTTATCGACATTCATTTAATGCAAACTCAAATCCATGGAATACCTCTCATATGGCTTTCGTTCGTCTCTCTCGCTCTCATGCATTCGACAAACCATTAACGATCGCTCGTCCTGAAGTTCGATATTGCACACACACACACACACATCAAACAAACCAATGCAGAAACGAATTGGTGAAGAAACCCACACATATTTCGCTACAAACACATATACAACCACACACATACATAATACATACATATACTTTTAACACACGTATGGAACTGTAGCGTTAAGATCCAAATCCCTTGAGTAAAGTCTTAAATTGAACATGGCATGGCGTAAATCGTAAATCGAACTAAACCAAATAAAATATAGACGCATTCTTGCATACTAAACAATCAACAATATCGGGCAACTATCGAAAACTTAAGCGCAAACAATTTTGGCTATTGGAAACGCATGGAAAGTGGAACACGATTTTGAGAATGGCACAAACACGCACAATACAAAAAAAAGCCCCACATATACACAAAATGGCGTCTGGCGCCAGCTACAACAACTTATTTTTCAGATCATTAAAAATCTACCCAAAACTGCAAAACATTTCTCATCTATGCACGCCTAACAGTATTTTTTTTTCTAGTCTATTCCTTATTTTAATAATAATCTTTTCGTTCTCTATTTCTGTTTCTCAGTGGTTAACTGGAAGCTGTTTCCGTTCTAGTGCAGTGCAGGCCGCAGAAACGTTTGGAATTGGCACACGTCGTCGGTTTGGTTATTGCCATTGAAATTGGAATGATAAAACACACACACGCATACACACTCCAACACACATATTCGCAGTTAAACAAATTGTGTTTTAGATAGAATTTTTACGTTATGTTTATTATTATATTAAAAATAAAAACTATTGATTTGTTTTTAGTCGTAGATCCAACTAATTTAAATATGATTTCTGTTACAAAAAACGCACCCGACCTACTTAGTGGAACAAATGAAATTGAAACGCGATATTTGTGCACATACATACATATATTATGTAGTGTATAGATTAATTTAAAGAGATCAACACAACATTTTGTACATAATATCCGATTCTGTAAAAAGAAACACAACCACTTTCATATAACACACTCATTTCGGCATTAGCGCAAGTTTTTTATAAATTATTCCTAAAGATTTCCAATTTTCCATTGTGATAAAACATAATTTGTATACTTAACTAAAACACGCAAAACAAAAACAAACAAAAAAAAACAACAACAACAAAAAATGTATTTATCTTTTAGAAAATTTGTATCTTTGCTTGAGAAGATGTAAAAATTGTTCTTTATTTTACCTAGCCGCACTTTGCCTACTAGAAAACTTATAATTCCCCAGAATTCAATATAGAAAAGTTGTGCATTGTTAATATGAATTGAGAACTTGAAAATTGCATTACCTTATCTCCGTAAGAAGTAAATATAGCTTAATGATATTGTTTAAGTTTTAGCCTGTAGACAACTGGAAATCAAAATAAAGTGAAACTGTACATTTATCACATACACCACAAAAACAATAATACTTTAAGGATATACATATAAAAGAAATAAATACATATAATATAAAAGCTGTTTTTTTATCTGGCAACAATATGGGGGCGCTGTTTAAGCATATGTTGTAGAAAACAGACCAGAAAGATAAAGATATCGAGTGGGTTGAACAACAAAGGAATGATTAAAACAATTTGCCATTATCTTATCGATCGAGTAAGAATCTCTCACTTTATTTATAATGTTTTAAGTCCTCGCACCATTCACATTTTATAATTCACATTTTTTTCCACAAAATAATAAGGGGACATTATGGATGATAATGTCAAGTCACCCCCGGCAAGCTGATCAGCAATCCAGACTTTTTTTGTTATCCTCAATCATTTTTCACGGGCACCGGCAAGTAGCGATTGTAGCTGACCAAGTTCTTTACCAAGGCTGCTATGGAAAGTACGCATACAACTCCAGCAGGCATTAGTTTACCCGAACGATTCCAACGGGCTCCCATTAGTCCAGCGAGGAACAGAGATGTGCCCAGCTGAAGCAACGGACGTGGCGGATCCTGTGAGTTCATATAAGCTCCATAGCCCAACAGAGTACCGAAGGCCAATCCCGCACCAAGCGATGGTATGGAACCTGTTTGCAGCATTGAACATCATGGCGAATGGTTAAAAGCCCGTTTAAAGTGCAAGTCGGCATGATTTGGTGTTAACAACGTACCAGCTTTTGCGTACCCCATGATTCCGCCAGCGGCAACTGTGGCGGCGTATGCATATCCGAACCAGTCGATAGCCATTATGTTTCTGAATTTATCCAATGTGTTTCATACAATTTATAGATGTAGTACGCATTAGTTTGTTTTATTTGTTTCAAATTGTTCTTTCTCCTTACCTAATTCACACTCAGCTGTTTGTGTTGCAGACTGTAGAAAACACGAATCAACACAGTGGGAACAAACTTACAGGGAGCAGTTCAAGTTGCATCATTTGGAACTGGTTCCGAAGCATTGCCTTTAGCAATTGTTCATTTGCTCATTTGGATTTACTCATAATTTACAAACCAAAATCACTGGAAACTTTTAATTTTTATTTTTATTTATAAAATGTAATGCATAAAATGAATTTAAATAATAAGTTTATAAGGTATTTGTAAACATCGATACTTACTCAACACTGCCAGTACATATATGTACAGACACATATTCGATGTCGATAAGTCTTAGTCGATTAGTAAATACAACCACATTTGCGTTTGGTGTTGCAAAATAAAGCAAGAAAAGAGTGTTGGAAACGAGGCATCCCTATGTTCGCATTTCTGGGGCGCATAATTTTCACCGAAATAATATTGAAATTACAGTAATTACGAAAATTGTGTGATAAAAACGATTGCAAACGCATTGCGCATGTTTTATACAACTTAATTTGAACATAGAACACGTCGTTTGTACAATACAATTAACATCGCGCCTTTTCCGGCGTACTTAGTTTGGTTATTGAATTTTCCAGTTGCACGTCGCCAATTTGCGTCGGCGTTTGCCACAAAAGTGCGGGGCGTCCAAATATCGTTTCGCATTCTTTAATATAATACAAAAGTAAAAATAAAATCAAAAACCATAGGTGACTAACCTGAGGTGTGAGCAGAACCTTGCAGACCAGATATGAGTGACTTTCAAACGCAGCAGGCGAGTTTAAGTCAGTCCCAGGCTTTGGCAGCTGCCATACAGCGTGCCAAGCAGGTAAGAAGAAGCAGCAGAACAGCCGAGACGGAAAAAAAAGCCGTCAGAAGCGACAGAAAAAATAACTATTGTTATTCGAGCAGATTGCCGCGAAGATTCAACCAAGTCAGCAGCAGCAATCACAAGGAGGCGGCGGAGGCGACAGCGTTGGCTCCTCAGTTGGCGGAGGAGGAAGTAACAATTTCAAGCGACACACCGACGACGGCGACAGCGGGCCCGACTGTAAACGTTCCTTTGGCAGTCCCGACTACGGTCAGAACAACTCGAACATGAGCAGCGGAAGTGGTGGTGGCGGCGGCAGCGGTGGTGGTGGTGGCGGTAGCGGCGGAGGTGCCAATATGACTCAAGCCATTGCGCAGGCAGCTGCAGTTGCAGCGCGTCTGGCCGCTTGGCCGGCATCGACCTGCGAGGAACAGGTTCGCATACCCGAGAGCATTGTGAGTGCGTTCATGGGGCGCAGCGGCAGCGACACGTTGAGCCATGTGGAAGCCGAGTCTGGCGCCAAGCTGGAGCTCATGCAGGATCAAGAGCGAGTTATAACGTTACGTGGCTCACGTGAGAACTGCACCAAAGGTCGAGAAATGCTCCAGCAGATGGTCAATCGAAACGGCGGCAACGGCACTTGCGAGGTGCTGTTAACCATAAACATGCCCCCGCCTGGCCCGGGTGGCTATCCGCCATACCAGGAAATTATGATACCTGGAGCTAAGGTGGGCCTGGTTATTGGCAAGGGTGGCGATACTATTAAACAGCTGCAAGAAAAGACTGGCGCGCGAATGATCATCATACAGGATGGTCCCAATCAGGAGGTTATCAAGCCACTGCGCATCTCCGGTGTACCCCAGAAGGTGGAACATGCCAAGCAAATGGTCTTGGATCTGATTGCTCAAAAGGATGCTCTGGCCCAACAACAGCAGGGCGGACGCAGTGGAGGCAGCGGCGGCGGTGGTGGAGGCCCCGATCAGGGCTTTAATAACTTCAACAATGGAAATGGCGGCGAAAGTGTAGAAGTATTTGTGCCCAAGATTGCCGTGGGCGTTGTTATTGGCAAAGGAGGAGATATGATACGGAAAATCCAATCAGAGTGCGGCTGCAAGCTGCAGTTCATCCAGGGCAAGAATGATGAGATGGGGGATCGCCGCTGTGTCATCCAAGGCACACGGCAACAAGTGGAGGATGCTAAGCGTACAATCGATGGCCTAATCGAGAACGTCATGGTAAGAAACAGTTTCACTTTAAGGGGCGATACTATTGTTACTGGTCTTCAGTTTGTCCTGCCAATTCTAGCTGGCTTTGTTGTGCCTGACACGAGATCTCATAGAAAATCAATAGTTATATCAAAAGTTACACAACACACTTGAAATATACACGATCTTCATCAATAATAACTTAATTTGCAGCAACGCAACGGAATGAATCGCAACGGCAATGGCGGAGGTGGTGGCGGCAGCCAAGGTGGCGGAGATTCCAACAACTCCAACTATGGTTATGGCTACGGCGTCAACCATGCACAAGGTGGTCGTGAGGAGATCACATTCTTAGTGCCCGCCTCCAAATGTGGCGTAAGTTTTCTCTGAGATTGCCTTCCATTCCCTTTGTCATGTGTACCTTCGCATAGATTGTTATTGGACGTGGCGGCGAAACGATCAAACTGATCAATCAACAGTCGGGCGCACACACAGAAATGGATCGTAATGCAAGCAATCCGCCCAATGAGAAGCTCTTTAAGTCAAAGGGCACCACAGATCAGGTGGAGGCAGCACGCCAAATGATTTCCGAAAAGATCAACATGGAACTGACCGTGATTTCACGGAAACCCATTAGTGGTGGTGGCGGAGGAGGCGGTGGTGGCGGCGGCGGTGGAGGTGGTGGCAACAATCAGCATCACAATCAACAGCAAGGCGGCTATGGTGGCAATCAAATGCAAGGTGGTGATCCCAATGCTGCCGCCGCAGCTGCCGCATACCAACAGCAGCAGCAACAACCCTGGGGCGCTTATGGACAACAGGGTGGCTGGGATCCAGCGGCAGCCCAGCAACAGCAAGTGATGGCCATGGGACAGGGACCAACAGCTGCCCCAGGTGGTGCTCCTAGCCAGGATTATTCAGCCCAATGGATAGAGTACTACAAGTAGGTTGCCACATACCACATACCAAAACCAGATACAGATCATGTTAAACTTGTTACTTTGCAGGCAAATTGGCTGCCATCGCGAGGCTGAGATGATTGAGCAACAGATGAAGGCCAAGCTGGCGAACAGTGGGGCTGGTCCCAGTCAGCAGCAGGCACAGCAGCAGCAATCGCAACCCCAGCAGCAGCAGCAGAGCGGCGGCAGTGGTGCCGACTACAGTGCACAGTGGGCCGAATATTATCGCAGTGTGGGCAAAATCGAGGAAGCAGAAGCTATAGAAAAGACGCTCAAAAATAAGGCAAGCACCCACAGATAGTGTGAAACAGTCTGTTTACTTGTATTGCGAGTGCACTTCATTCATATACATATATATATATATAACAAAAATTATGTACGGCATACTTTTTGGCGCGACTCAGAACTATTCAATCCATGAGAGAGGGAGAGAGAGAGGTCGCCCTCACTGTGCTGTGCAATTAAAATACGAAATTTAAATTATATACTAATCTAATTTTTATTTTTTGCTTTTGTTTTTTTTTTGTTTACTTGTTGCGCCTTCTTGATGTGCGACAGGCAAATGGGACCGGCGGCGCTGGCGTGAGCAACAATTCGCCGAATCCAAATCAAGGTGGTGCCAATCCGAACCAGCAGCAACCTAATGCAGCCCAGGCTGCGGCGGCTGCAGCAGCTGCTGCTGCAGCTGCAGGTGGCTATGCCCAAGGTATGACTCCTAGCCAATATGCACAATATTCACAGTATTATGCTGCAGCGGCTGCTGCGGGTCACCCGGGCCAAGGGGCGCCACAGCCACAAGGCGGCGGCGGGTCCGGTGGTAGCGGCGCAGCCGGTGGTCAGGCTGGCGGACCACCAGCTGGATATCCCGGTGGCTATCCGGGCGGCGGTTATGGCGGCTATCCCAGTGGGCCTGGTGGCGGCGGTGGCGGTCCTGGTCAACAGCAGCAACAGAAGTCACACAAGAACGATAAGCATTGAGAGGAGTCGATCTTGATGCGAGTGCCTTGCAGTGGTGAGTAGACGCTACAATATGCTCCATATCCCTATATTAATGGGCAAGCCTGTGTGCCCTTTTGTATTTCCTTCGAGTATTTTTGCTTTTTGCTTTGCTTCCTTCAACTTGTTTCTTTATTTATTTGGAAAATGATATACTTTACTCTTTTATATTGTTATAATATATATACTATATATATACATATATAAAGCCACTATATACTGAATATATACTCTAACCTGCTGTGTATTATGTATGATGATAACCTAACGAAATCTTGTTTACCACGCGTAAAACTCTTTGCAGTGAATCATTTGAATTGTTCCACTATCCTATGTCTTTTATCCCCAAATAAATTAGCAAATTTAATTCAAATCGCGAAGCATTGGGCATAAAGAGAAGCAGATGAAGATGAGAATTACAACAACAACAACTGAGAGCGCCAAACATTCAAGACAGCCATCCGTCAATCGATCAATCAAACAACCAAGCAAAAAGCAAAACAATTAAACAAGTAGAACGAACGAGGCAAGATAAAGAGAGATAAACAGACAGACAGTCAATCAATCAGTCAATCGATCAATCAATTTTCACACACCATTTTCGCAGCTTAAAGCGTTGTGCTTGCATTATTGTAAATTTATTATATATATATATATTAACTATATGCCAATTATATTGGTTCTTTTACTTACATATAATTTCTCTAGTTCTTAAGCAAGTTTTACCTGAATTATTCGATTCAAATTACAAACTCAATATGAATATGAAACATCCATAAAATGCTCTGTTGCTCCGTTGCTGTGTCCAGTTTCAGGCACTCGATATTCTAGGACAATACACAAATTAATAATATACCATATATCTATCTATATATATCAAATTCTATATATACCAATTGTATTTGTATAATATTCTCGATTATGGGCATATATATAATTTCACATGCATACCATTTCTTTCGTCGTCAATTTAGGCATCCAACAGCTGCCAATTAGCCAAGAGTGGAGTGTGGATATCGAAAGACAGATATATAAATATATAGAATACGATCAATATACACATATACAACATACTGTAATATACATACGCATATGCCAATGTGTATGTCTTGTAATGTTTTCCACAAAGTAACCTTTTGATACCGCAAAACGTTTCTCTCATACATTTTAACTTAGGCTAGTTTTAATACATTCATAGACATAATAAACCATATACATGCATATATACCTATATATCTATATAATATTAAAGTACTACGATCAACGTTTCAACTGATCTGGTAAGAATTTCAATCTGTTAAATTCCCTTAAACATGATTACCATATATACATACATATAACTTGATCTTGATTATTGATTATTGAACAATATATAAATGCCTAGGACTATGTATTTGCTTTATTTTAGTTTCCTCTTAGATGAAACTGGTTTGTCGATCTGATAACGACGATTTAAATAATGAGGTCATAATGAGATTAATAAGATTGGATTTTCTTTAACACCTTTTTGTTTTCATCTTTCAGTTGAGGACACGCCCAAGTGGTTGATTGTGAGAAATGACTTTTGATTTCAGTTCAATTGGTAAACTGCATAGGAAACCAAACCCATATATGTACCTATGTATCTATTTAACAGTACAGTACTACAAGGGCGTCCCCCAACTTAGATTGCATGTGCTCTATATTGCTTGTCACGTCTGCAAACTCGGCAATCTGTTGGCGCTGATTTGATACGATTTTTCATTCTTTTCTTTCCTATTTTTTTTATTTTGTGTTGTTTTCCATTTTCCATAAACTTGTACCTATGTTTTTGGTAAGATCTAAAATGATATCTTATGGTATAAATGATCTATTTAGAGTATATTGTAACATTTTTATTCGTATATTGTCTTTATTGTGCACATGCAAACTCTTTATATAAATGTATGTACTTTCAGAGGCCGTTCAGTCAGAATCCAGACAACTTCAAACCAGTTCATAGCAGTTAAACCAATCCCGAAATCCTCATAAAAAACCTAATCGAAGTTAAAAAGAAACAAAAACAAAAGAGAACAACAACTAAAATGAAAACAATTTATAATTCTTACAAATTTTGATAGATATTTAAGAGCGTAAACCGTTGGTAAGATCTTCTGTTATTATTGTGTATGTCTGACAAATCTTACAATGATGAATCACATTTGAATGCCTAAACCATAAACATATAACGTAGGTCTGCAATTATGAAACAATTTGAATATATCTACATATATATACCATACATTTATATGCAATAAATAGCCTAAGTTTTATGTCTCTTAACAAAGAATATTAATGTTGCAACAGCTGAAAATGATATACATACATATATATGCACTCTCTCCAATGAATATAATGATATATAATGATTGATATTTAATATTTGTAAACCGAAACTGGGCGCGCCGCAAGATTTACTAATCTCTTTCGCAGCATCAGCCAACCAGATGATACGATTGAATATAATAAACACATAATATAACTATATAATATAATTATATTTACCAAACCCATTACTAAAAAAAATGCTATATACACGCACATACGTACATGCGTATATGTATGTGTGCTGTGTGCAATTTATGCGTTTCTATTTATTATATTTTATTATTTATCAACAAGTTGCATTTGCCAAGCGTTTCTGAGCGTATATTTCAGAGACGCTAAGTTGGATGGCATCTATTGGGATCTAGGCTGGGCATTTGGGGCTCTGAGCTTTTGCTCTTTTGTTCGATCGTTCGCCGTCGTTACCGTTACCGTTATGTTGGGTATGTAGCAGGACTCTCACATATATATGCCTTGAAACATATTGAATATATATTGAATACTTGTGTCTATATACCATACATCTTACAAAATGCCTTTACATTATATGCACATATATATATTATATGTACTATGTACTTGAAATATTTGCCGATAATTCTCTATACTATATTTTTGTACATACTTTACATACAAAAACATAAGTGACATGTTTATTTCTCTATGTATATTCCAATAGCGAACCACAACGACTTTCTACACTCTGTACTCTGTCCCCAAGTAGCCTCACGATTGAGACTCTGTCTATTTCTACTCATAATAACTATAATAGTCAAATTAAATATTGAATTTCCATGATTAAAACCTATGCTGTTTCAAGGTATCATTTGTTTGCGATCTATACGGTTTATATTACCTATAATATGATAATGTATATACAAATTTTATATATTATATAAATAATGTTTCACTATGGTACAGCTCTCCGAATACCAGTCAACATTCTGTTTTCAATCTTGAATTCTATTGAAGATCGCTTTGAGTTTTGGGTTAGATACGATATGTTTTCGTTGTTGGGGGAAGTTGTTTGTTTCTTTTCAGCAGGCTGCGCCTTCCAACAACATGATCCCCTCATGGGTAAGTATATGGTATGAATATATATAAATGTAATACTGTAAATACCTAAATAACTAATTCAAATCCATTTGAGTTTCATTTTTGGGTCAATATCAAGCCGTTTATTTCGCAATCAAATGATATGTTTGGAAATTAATATGTATTTCTTTATATTTTATTTAAATTATGTGCTTTAATCTATTTCCAGGGCCAATTGATAAATATGAAAATCCTTAAATATGCCATTACATAATTTTCATAAATTTTCAAATATCTATTTATGTTATAATTTACAAACCCCCCTTAACCTTTAACACGTCTTTATGTGCTCATAAATTTTCAAATTGATCTATTTAATATCTGTATGTTACAGCCTTATCAACATGATTCAATTGCCAGTCAGACTGGGCTTAGTTTTAATCCTGCATATTCGCATAAAGTACATAAGTTATATGAATATTATTTTTCAATATTTCCAAATATTTGAATTTTCGATTTCTCAATAAATTTCGCTTAAAAAGCAACACCAAAAAGAGACGGCTATTTTTCTCAAGGTTTCATACATCTTATTGAACAAGCATATATAACATATATACATATAAATATCATTCCATACTTACGTTGAACCCATGCAGGTATTAGGATATTGTAGCCCAGTAAAAAGACGTAAATTGTTTTGATATATATTATTGATAATGTACATACTCCATCCGTCTTTCTCCTTAGTGAAACATTTAAAGATAAAACAAAATATCGCTTTATATCTAGGCATCCGATTGGGATACATACGGATTATGGTTAATTTAAGTTCTGTTCTATAGAGAGAGAGAGCATTCTACGTGACTCTTTTTTTTATCTGGTACGGTCCTCGAAAACTCTTGTTATATTTATATATGTATGTGAATGCAAGGTAACGCACATCGAGCTTTAGTTTTGTAATAACTTTTTCATTTGGTTTTATCTTTTGAATTCATCTTTTTTTACTACAAGAAAACGTACATTGAGATGTTTGTATTTGTATCTATATATGTGTGTGTCTGCGTGTGTTCAAAACATTTATTTGTATCTTGTGTTTTCAATATTTAAAATTTACATACACCTATTTTTTCGTATGAATGTTCAAACAATTTATTTCTTGCACTGTTTCAATTTATTCATTCATTTTTGTTGTGTGTTGTTGTGTCTCGTTATTCGACTCCCAGTTGGGCTTCAATTCCGCTCTACAAGAGAAACCTTCTGTAGTTCTTTTTGTCTTCAATTCAATTCGTTTGCAACGTTGTAGAGATAAACCAAAACAAGAGACCAAACCAATTAAGAAAGAAGCACATAGGACAAAGTAAATATTATAACAGTCTGTTGCCAGTTCAAGAAAACTGGACAAATTACATTCTTCCTCGAACCCTCAAATCACGACGTCCCTTCACAAAAAGGAGAAATAATTCGCAAATATATTCAAGATTTGCAATCATAAATATATTTTACTTTCATATTTCTATATATATATTTCTTCTGCAAGTATTCTTAATGTAAATATATATTGAAACAATACGTTTTAAAAAAGTATTATTCCGCTGCTTTGCGCTAGATTTCCAAAATGTCCAAAATGTTCTGATCGTTCTTTTTTTACATTACCGAAAAATATCAATTCTATTTTAACTTTCGTTAAGGTTTCCATGATTCTCGTTTGTTATTTGCTTTTTGTACTGCTGCCAGTGTGTGAATTTAGTTATTTTCTTTTATTTATCCTTTTTACTTAATTTAAAATACATAATTTCGAACGTCAAATCAATCAGCACTACGCGTTAAATGTATAAATTGTGTGTGTGGGAAATAAGTTTTTACAATTTCTGCATTTGTTTAGTTTAGTTTTTCTTTTCTCCTATTCTTCGCTTTTCTCTTAATCTACACACTTTTTGTAGAGCCGTTTGAGAGCGCGCGCGCAGGTGTATTCATAAAGAAAATGAATAAGTGTTTACAAATTACTTTTACATATATACATATTCACATGCATATATGGATAATCGTCGCTTAGTACACAATAGAAAAAGGACATAATCCGTTTAAGGTAAAGTTTAGTTACGTTTTAAAGAGTACAAATTATACGCTTATAGGAAAACTAGAGGTTTCTTCTTTGTTTTGTTTTTGCTTTTGTTGTTGCTTTTCGTCGCAGCAGCTCTCTCAAAAAGTGGCAGAAAATGTTATTTCGTTCATGCGTGTTCTTCTTGTTTTGTGTTTTTCAGTGTTTGGTTCAAGTTCTGCTGCTTGCTCGTCGGCCCATCCCCCCAGGCTTGAATGCCTTCCGTTTTTTGAAGTTTTATGTGGCAATTAACTACAGTAGAAACAATTGAAATCATTATAAGATATCTTGCAAATAGACGAGCACAGCTAGTTACTCACCGCTTTTACTGTGGCTTTGATGAAATCCTTTTTATCTGTTAGATTGAAGTCCGGGTACTTAGCATAAACTTGTTTACACACTGTTTTCATTGTGATCTCTTCGAGATTGGCTTTGTCCAAAATTTCCTTAACATAACTGCGTATTTGCTCGTCCTGCCAAGACAAAAGAGATAGATAAATAAACCATATACACATTATACTGGGAGGGGCGGTCACAAACCGTTGGGAATGCCTGTTTTCCTTTTTTGGTCAATGGCTCATCCTCATCTGACTCGTCTTTGTCATCGGCATCTTCCTCTTCGGACGTTTCCTTCTTTGATTTTTTTGGTCGACCAGCGGCTGCATATGAAAGTGTATTCCATTGTTAATAATTACAGCTACCTTTACTATGATTTAGAATGCATACCCTTTCCAGCTGGTTTTGACTTGTTATTAGCTTTGCTATTTTTCGCAGGCGTTGTGGGCTTCTTACTATTTTTCGGACGTTCATCCTGCTAGATCAAATTGTTTTTGTTTATATGCAAATTAAAACTTTCATTTTAGAATCACTTACGTCACTTTGATCGCTACCAAACTCGGACAACTCTTCTTCCTCCTCATCCTCTGATACTTCCTCCTCTTCGCTTTCAGAATCTTTGCGTTTTCGCGCGGAAGCAACTCGGCCGCGTCCACGTCTACCAGCGGGAGTGGTCACAGCAGATCGGCCACGTTTACCGGCAGCGCCGCGTTTACGCTTGGGTGCCTAACATGCAACCATAAGGAAGACTACTATAGAATCTATCTATCGAGCAAGTCACTCTAAATTCAACTTACATCACTATCTGCATCGGATATCTCTGATTCCTCTTCATCCTCGGAGTCTGAATTTCTTCGACGACTCTTTCGAGATGGCCGTCCTCGGCTGCCACGGGCGGATAACTTACGGCCAGCTGCTGCTCCAGCATTACCACCGCCACCGCGTCCCGCATCCGAGTCTGAATTGCCTGACGGATTGTACTGCAAATAAATAACGAAAAATGTGAGTTGGGAGTATGATGAAGTGGTGTCCAGTTGGAATACTTACATCGGAGCCCGACTCAGAGTCATCGTTCCGTCTTCGCTTGGCCACTGTCACTTTGTTTTCGCTTTCTTCGGAGCTTGATAGATCTACATATGCGGACATTTCTGAAAGTTGTACACAGAATGTGATTAAAAGCAACACTCGAAATAAGATGAGGAGCGTCCTTACTCTTGCCTGCTGTGGAACGCTTGGGACGTCCAGTGGAATTGCGAGCGGAGCCTCTGCCGGCACTGGGCTTATTACTTTTGCGTTTCTTATCCTCCTCGCTGGCAGCATCCTCCTCGTCCTCATCAATGTCATCTTCGTCAACTTCTTCCTCCTCCTCATCGCCCTGTTCTACACAAAGCGACTCATCCGGCTCCATTAAAAATTTGAGTACACGCGACGTTATCTCATCCTTGCTACCCTTGCGATCCAGTACAAGAATCTCGCAGATGCTTCGCAGTGCTTTGTTGTCCAATTTCTTAATGGACTCGTATTTCTTTTTGAATTCTGAAGAGTCTTTGGCAAACTCAAAGCCAGCAAACGAACGTAGATTCTTTTTGACCACATTGTTTTTGCCCTGTGCACCAAAGCAGAGCTGTGTACGAAATAAAAGTAAGTTAAGATCTTGTTCTTTAGGCAATCCATGCAATAACCCAAGACTTACCGCATGCAGCACCTGCAAACCATCCACACGTGTTTTGTTTATGTTCTCATTGATGCGATCGATCTCGGCCAAAGCAACCACATTCTCGTCATCCTCGGCCACCTCGTTATTCTCATCGAGCCCATCGCCTTCATCATCATCGTCTTCGTCCTTATCGTTATCTTCCGACTTCTCTACTTTGCCATTCTTAGGCTTTGAATCAGTCTTCTTGGCGACTGCTGACTTATCCGCTGCTCCTCCTCCTCCACCTGACGCCGCCTTCGACTTGGCACCATCTGTATCACCCTTCTTCTTGTCTGCTGCTGCTGTTGGCTTCTTTTCCTCATCGCTGGCCGAATCCTTATCATTGTCCACCTGATCATCATCCTCCTCTCCCTCCTCAGCATCGTCATCTTCTTCCTCATCATCCTTTGCTGCTTTCTTGGCGCCATTGTTATTCACTTTCTTTGCTGTCGCCTGCTCTGGAGATGCACTCTTTTTATCCTGATCCTTACCATCTAATTATAAAATACAATAATAATATTAATAATGGAAACCGATAAAAAAAATATTTTTAAATGTCTTCATGCTTGGGAAGTCCAATGCTGTGTAAGTTTTGGGAGCGCAAGGGACCATGAATTATGAAGTGTTTATTATGCCTTGACTTTTACTACACAAAAACCATATTGTTCAGGGTTCAGTATGAACAATAGTCAAGGGTAATTATTGGTATTGGTTTCTTTCGTTTAAAGATAAATGACAGATAGAATAAGAATAAATAAAGGAAAATACTTTCTACAATAAACGCGACGGAAATTTATAAAACCCCACCACAGAGGGCGGGGCGGGCCCGGCCTCGAACCTCGGGTCGGTCGGCGCCGCCCGCCGCCGCGCGCACAGACGAATTGAAACCGTTGTGCGCGGCAATTTAGACAGCAGAGCTAAAGCCAACGCACCAACAACGATGGCAAGAACACAAATGAATGTGGCGAGTTGAATTCGCCGAACTTTGTGAAACGCGCGCAAATTTCATTTCATGATTTTTGTTTTTCTCGCTCTTTCTTCATCCGACTCAACACTTACACACACGCACACTTGTTATGTCTGTACATATGTAGTTGTGTTGCTTTTATTTACCTGCATCCAATGTTGGCGCGGACGCAGCCGCTGCGTCTCCAACAGCTTTTTTATTAGCGACGTCATCAGCAGCAGCGGGTGGCGATGCTGCTGCATCACCCTCCTTCTCCACCGCCTTAGCATCGCTTGCAGTGTGCTCCGCTGCACTTTCTAGCGCCTTCGAATCGCTTACCTTATCGGCGGCATTTTCTTTGGTCGCCGTCTCAGCCTCTGGCGATGTGTTGGCATCCTACCATAAATCAAAACAAATGGAAAACACAATTTAATTACACTTGCAAATTTTTGGCGCTCTTTTTTTCCACTTATTCACTACCAGTACCATCAAACTTTGTGCTTTGCGCGGTTAATATGCGTATCGGTAATTTTTTTCGAATGTTTTAGCAGCACGCAAGTTTTCTTTTGGGCTTTTCGTTTGTGTATGCGTGTCTATGGGGGCAATGGGCATGCACGCGTTGTCTCACTCGCACGCATCGAAAACTAGACACAGCGCAAAATACAAAACGCAACGACGCCATGTTTATACACATAAACGAATAGTCGCAGAGGAGAAGAACACCGATTTGTCAGAGCAATATTTATTGCGCTTTATTTGCACGTGAAATATATTGGCACTCTATTGTTTTTCTATGCGCGTTTGTGGTACGCAATTTGTACTTGCTTTTAAACAAATTTTTAGTTATTTACGTACCATATTTTCAATGGTTTTATCTTTTTTTTCGTCAGCCGACATGCTTTTTTAATGCTTATGTGTGTGGCGTTAGCGATGAGTAAACTTATCGGTAGCGATGCGCTGTAAAATCGATTGTTTCATGTTCAAAATATTTAAATCTTTTCAGGTTATTCCTCCTTGTATTTAGCCGAAAATAAAATAAAACAATTATTTCTTTAAATTGCTTTATATTTTACTTACTCGTTAATAGTTTAAATTTAAATAAAGTTTACTTTTAGGTTATCGATTAGTATTACTTCATCAATCGACAATTTTGGCAGTCACAGCGGAACGCTGACAAAACACACTACAACAAAAAGCGCGCCAGTTTAATGCACTCGCAAAGTTGTGCAGCAAAGTAAAGCAAAAACAATAATAAATAATTAAACCAACGGTTATCATGGGAATTTTAGGGCTCTCAAAGCTCATTGCCGATTTGGCACCTCTCGCCATTCGCGAAAGCGAAATAAAGAATTTCTTCGGTACGTATAAACATTGCCCGTCATGCAGCCAATGCCAATAATTTTTGTCTTTGTGCAGGTCGCAAAGTGGCCATCGATGCCAGCATGTGCCTGTACCAGTTCCTCATTGCTGTCAGATCGGAGGGCGCTCAACTGGCCACGGTCAACGGTGATCCTACCTCACATTTGATGGGGATGTTCTATCGCACCATTCGACTACTCGACAATGGCATAAAGCCGGTCTACGTTTTCGATGGTGCCCCGCCAGATATGAAATCTGGAGAGTTGGCCAAGCGTGCAGAGCGTCGTGAGGAGGCCGAGAAGGCATTGAAAGTAGCAACCGATGCAGGAGATGAAGCAGAGATCGAGAAATTCAATCGTCGCCTGGTGCGCGTAACCAAAGAACACTCGCGAGAGGCAAAGGAGCTGCTCAAACTAATGGGTGTACCATATGTTGACGCACCATGCGAAGCTGAGGCCCAATGTGCAGCTCTAGTGAAGGCGGGTAAAGTGTATGCCACAGCTACAGAGGATATGGATGCGCTAACCTTTGGATCCAGTAAATTACTGCGCTATCTCACATACAGCGAGGCGCGCAAGATGCCCGTCAAGGAGTTTACCTACGACAAAGTGCTCGAGGGAATGGAGCTAACAAGCAGTGAGTTCATCGATCTGTGCATACTCATGGGCTGCGATTACTGCGAGAGCATCAAGGGCGTGGGACCAAAGCGCGCTGTGGAGCTCATCAAAAGCTATCGGGACATCGAGACGATACTGGAGAACCTCGACACCAACAAGTACACAGTGCCAGAGAACTGGAACTACAAGCGTGCACGCGAGCTGTTCATCGAGCCAGAGGTCACAGATGCCAGCACCATTGATCTCAAGTGGGTGGAGCCCGACGAAGAAGGCCTGGTGCAGTTCCTATGCGGCGACAGGCAGTTCAACGAGGAACGAGTGCGCAATGGCGCCAAGAAGTTACTCAAATCCAAACAGGCTCAGACACAAGTTCGTCTCGATAGCTTCTTCAAGACATTGCCCTCATCGCCCAATGCCATCGCGGCTGCCAAACGCAAGGCCGAGGAAGCCAAGAAAAGTGCCAACAGCAAGAAGCCAAAATTGAGCAGTGGCGGCGCTGGACGCGGTCGAAGACCGAAGTAAAGCCACACAGACCCACTGGGGGTTTATCCACATCAACTTACATTAGTTTTCTCTACAAAAATTACAATTTTTCTTTAATTAAACCACAAAACTTATTGCTACATTTAAATCTTAGAAACTAGTTTCATACAGTTGTAAAACTCTTGTTGTTTGTGCTTAATCCTAATTGGTCTTCTTTGCGGGCGTGTGTATGTGTGGACATTGTGTGGGTGTGGGTGGTGGTGGTGTTAGTTGTAGTTGTTGTTGTGGACGACTACAGCAAATACTGCTTGGCCAGAGCGCGTAGAAAGCGCGACTTGCGAACCATGGCGCTCTCCCGCTTGATCTCCTCATTGTTGTTGGCATTCAGCTCCAGGGTGCCCATCATTGAGATCTGTAATAGAATAGAGAATATCAGGAATACATCCACCAAGAGATCTGCCCTCTTTCTACGCACCGCTTCGAGCTTGCGACTGTGCTCGCCTCGCTTGGCGTGCAGATTGACAATAAATTCGAGTAGCGTTGTATCCCATATGCAGCTGTAGTAGGCATCCATGGCATCCGTGAAGTTGGATGACTTCTCACTGAGATTCTTAAAGACAATGCCGTAGTCGATCTCCTCCAGGAACTGGCACAGCACAGTCGCCTGCATGTGGCAGCCCAGATTGGCGGCACAGCGTATCATCTTACGGATCACATAGTCATCGGCAACGTTGCGCTGCAGAGGCAGGGCGCAGTAGTCGGTGCCGGTGACCAGGGCATTGACATAGCAACGCATTGCAGACTCATTGTTGCCAATGGCCAGCTCCAGGTCACCCTTCATCTTCAGCCACGAAATTGTCTGCGGGTAATGACTGAGCGCCTCCGACAACAGCCACTGCAGCGTCTCGCAGACACTCCTCAAGCTGTAGCTATTTGGACTGGAGAAGAAGAGGAAGCACAGTTAGTGAGTCAATCCCGACAGGGGAAGCTGCATTGTCTTACTTGTTAATGCTGGTGGGCCAGAGCTGCATGTACTCGCAGCTCAGATCGTGATTGGGATCATCCTTCAGTATGTTGTGCATCTTGCCGAGCATGGA
Organism: Zaprionus camerounensis; assembly: GCA_018904165.1. Taxonomy (NCBI): domain Eukaryota; kingdom Metazoa; phylum Arthropoda; class Insecta; order Diptera; family Drosophilidae; genus Zaprionus; species Zaprionus camerounensis. The sequence continues at coordinate 3,796,380 of JAEIFS010000037.1, forward strand.
AATGGCCAAACCGAAGACACTTTGATGTCGCACCCGTTGCAGAAATGCGTGCAATGCACTGCTTGCGCCGCCACCTGTGGATGCCGCTCGCTTGGGCACATTGAGAAACATGCTCAGCATCAGTTCCCAGGCATCTCGACACACCTTCTTGGGTCCCTTCATCTTCTCCATTTCTATGAACGTTGCCGCAAAGGCCAATGGCAACTCCAGCTGCTGCGCCCTCTTGTCCAAATACAGCAGGGGCGGGAAATCCGTCAGATTGAGCAACATAATGGCGCAGCTCTCGAGCACTTCCAGTCGTGGCATCATGGAATCACCCCCCTGCAGTGCGCCCAGGCACTGCTTGCAACGCGTGGCCAGCGACTGCAGATCCAGTGGCTTCTGATGCCATTCCTCCAGACACTGCGTGATCTGTATGTGCAGTATCTCCCACGTTATCAGCTTGCACATCAAGGCGGCACTGCCGCCCAGCTCCTGTCGCTGTGTCTCCGACTTGAGCACACTCAGCATGGATACGGCATCAATGTAGTTGCCACGCGCAGCCAGTTCTCGCGCCTTGCCCAGCAGCACGTAGCTAAAGTCCTGCAGAAAGCTCACGGGCATTGCCATGATCAGTGTCTTCAGTGGCTGCGGCACATCCCAACTGGGATTGATGGCCCACAGTGGTTTGCCAGGCGCAGTGCCACACAGCTTGACCAGCAGAATTCTGACACTGTTTGCATTCGTGCAGGAAATCAACTGACGCTCCAGCGCAGCCACATCCACGCGGGTCACTAGAGAAGAAAAGAAGAAGTGTTAATATGGAATCTGTTTCTCTTAGTAGAGGCACTCACTCTTCGAGTGGCATATCCAATCGTTGAGGGTGGCCAGGGAGTTACTGATCACCGGCACAGACGATTGCATGAACTGCTCGTCCAGATCCACAAGTTCCTCTTTGCTAAATACTCCCATTTCTCGTGCCTTCTCCAGCAGCTGTCGACTCTGGTCCTGTTTCTGCTGTTGCTGATGAAAGAGCACACAGTCGATGAGGAAGTGCTTCAGGGCCGTGTGCTCCGCTTCGCTGCAGTAGGGCAGAGCATCTTGCATGGCTTCCAGTATGGGCGGCAGATGATCCATGTCGTGGTACTTCTCAAAGTACTCCACACTCCCAAAGATGTTGCCCCACTCAAATATTGTGCGCACCACATTCAAAGCGGCCACGTGCAGCAGCAGCTGTCGTGTTTCCTTGAGCAGACCCGTCGATATGGTGCCCTCAATATCCAGTTCCACATTCCGTCGACTAACCAAGGGAATCTCGCGTGCCCGATTGTCCAGACGCAGTATGGGCACAATGTCCGCATAACTGTTGAGCAACGATATGTGAAAGCGTTCCAGCAGTGTCTGCGGCTTTGCACTGATGCCACACGCCTGCAGGAGTCCCTCCAGCTCGATGGGTCGAATGAGGCAGAAGTAGAGTGTCGCTCCGGCGGGCAGAGCCTGTAGATTGCTATTGCAGGCGGCGGCTGATTGGCGCGCCAGCACATACTGCTTGGTGTGGAGGTAGTACTGTGCCAGCTCATACTGCAGCTGGGCACGAAGCTCTTGGGGTGTGATCAGGTGCATCATGTCGTAGTTTTGTCCGCTGCTCAGATTGTCGCACTGCAGCGCCACAAAGCTGTCGTAGTGAAACACATGGAAGGGTTTACTGGCCACCGTTGTGCACAGTTGCTCCAAATATTCGATGGAAGGCTGCGTGGGCGTGTCCAGGATCTGTTGCAGCTGATCGACAGCTTGAAACCTGCAAGCAAACAAAGCTTTATAGCAAGTATACAGAGAGGGAGCTGAGCAACCACTTACATGAGCGGGCGTGCCGCCTTCAGTGCGCCGTCCTTGGTCAGCTGCAGGCGCAGCAGCACGCGATGATAGATGGTGAGTGCGAAACGTGCAGCGCGCTCGTTGCCAGTGGAAGCTGCAAGGCACAAAGAGAATTAGAGGAGTCACAGCCACAGCCACAGATTGTGTGGTACTTACAAATCTTCATGTCGAAGTCGCTGGTGAGTGGAATGCTGACGGAACGACCATAGCTAATGGTGAGGAGATCTCGCAACAGACTCAACTGCATCAACACAGGCAGACTCTTCTCCAGCAGATCCAGATCCCATTTCAGCCATGTGGCTACTTTTAGTTCCAGTATCTTAAGTGCCAACTGTTTGCGCGTCAATTGCAATCCAACTTCTGCTTGCCTTTGTTGTTGTTGTTGTTGTGCTAAGGGCGGCACATTGAGTGCTGCGGAGGCTGCAGGCGTGGTGGCATTGGCACCCACACTGGCGCCCGCAATGTTCTGCAAATCGCTGCCAGGTGTCACCACTGTGGATGGTATCGTCGTGTCCGGCGTCATGCTGATGAACTGCATGATTAGTTCCACGGCGCTGGGTTCTGTAAAAGTGGAAAACAGTGGAAAGCGTTAGCCAACGGGGCGGAGGAGAGCGCAGTTTGGTCGTACCGGGACTCTTGCATTGCAAGTGCTGCGTTATTTTGTGCGGATCGAGTAGAAATTCAAACCACAAAACTGTCTCCGCTGCCAGTGGCACTGGCTTGGGTTTTAATGGGTCGTCCATTACTATTATTGTGTGTTAATAAAAAATAACATTGACAGCACGCTAATGGCTCAGACAGCTGCAGTTTTAATTAACAGACCTCTGTTAGCGGCTATGTTAGTTTGATGTTGTTAGTGACCGCAGTTTGAAGCAACAGTATCTTTAAATTACTTGTTAAAGTCACGATTAGCTAGTGACTGGAACAGAGAAATGACTGGTTTTCACTACAATTCAAATGTTCAAACATATATTATTTAAATCTTCTTTCTAATTACAAATACAATTTTTACTATCCATCTATTAATGAATACATTTAATATGGCTTAATATACATAAATCTAAATAAACAATATTGCTCATCTCTAGCTTATGTGAACTAGTTCCTTTTGCAGTCTCTAACAGTTTAAAATTTGAACTTGATGAATCTCATGAGTTAAAACAAACATATAATTGTAAACTCTTGTTATATAATATTTGATTGACTAACTTATTTAAATAATGAGTTAAATTATATAAGCTATTGTAGGCAGCGTAGGTAATAATCCGAGGAGATAGATACGCTGCCACCGATTTATCGATTAAAGATATCGCTTTTAAGCACTGGCCGTTCACCGATGCTCAACAGTTGCTTAGGGCATGCAACAGATAGTTTTAATTTTCAATTTTATATTTATGACTATACATTTCTGAAGAATACGTTTCATCAATAAAATGCATAAACATTTAATGTACGACCACTGCAATTAAATACATAATGGGCTTGTTTTTAACAGGTATCCCCTTATCGTTTGCTATTTCATCCTCAGCAATTTTATATGCTGTCATAAAATTTTTATTTATGTTGTATATTACGCATAAGTCCATTAAAACTTATACAATGCACAGGGGGAGTAGTACATGATTACTTTTACTGTGTATATTTTATATTTTTTGTCGGGTTCATTAAAAATGTAAAATAGTTTGAATGATATTTGGTTGATTTATGCTAATGTGAATGTTGAATTTTATTCGAGGCGCCCATAAGTCAGACTCATAGTTTTCTGTTTCTCTTGATTAAATCTACCTATAGTGTGCACTGAAAGAAATCAATTCGATTTGCGGTTATTTATAACTAAAAACTTATATATGTTGTGTACAAATATTGCAAGATATACACATGAACATAGATGACATCTTGTTTTTTATCTTTTACTACAATATTAAGTGAATTAGAATTTCTGCCAGTGCACTTTGACTCTCAGATTCACCAGCTCTTCTTTCCTTCGCCTGTACGCTTTCGGTCTCGTTTTACATAAAACTCTGAGGCAGCAACTCGGGTCTTGCCGCTTTATCTTGAACTTTATGAGCATTTCATGGCATAAGCTGGAAATATTTAACGTTATTCAGGTGATTTTATGCAAATGATGTGTATGGTTTCGATCGCTTGACGATGTTGCTTTCGCTTCTTGTTGTTGCTTTCGGCTCTTGTTGGTTTTTATGACATTTTTTTCATACAAACTTATAAGATCATGTTTAGAAGAGATACAGACACAGAGAGAGAGAAAGAATGGCAACCAGTAGAGACCCATCCCATCGAATGCCTTATGCAATTTCTAGAAACCAATCCAAGAGACTCGGCTCGGTTTGATGTGCATTAAGATTTATTTTATTAATTTGTGCGGGGTGAAAGATATGTTAATCTGTCTGCTCATTGTTTCTGAAAGTCCCCAAAAAAATAAAACTTATGCTTCGCCATAGCTTGTTGATAATTATGCAATAAATTAACGGACACGCAAGAGATCTTACTTATATATATGTACATATATATTTAATTTGAAAAGTTTTTCGTATCAAAATCGGTGCAAATGTTTATAGCTCGTGTTTTCTTCCTCATCTAAAATCTAAAAATGTCACATGCGTTTTGAGTGTCGCCTATTTATTTATGTTCATAAAAACATCTAATATAGCATATTGTATCTGGTATATCTGGGCATTAGTTAGTAAGTTGCTTCGCAATTCATTCATGATTTTTCCCCACCTCCGAGCCCAGGCCCCGGTGATTTTCCATACCTATTGACAAAGTACGCCGTAATCGAGAGTAATCAGTAACCTTGTGAGTGCTCTCTCTCCATCTTGGCTGGCTAATGGGATCAAAGTAGCTTGCCAGGAATGTGCACACGCAACAGTTTCATTGCTGATAGGGAACGCTTTCGAAATCACATCTAAATAGCATTAATTAAGCGCCGATTCGGGTTCGGATTCGGATTCATAGTCGATTTCGGGTTATCAGGGAGAGAGACCTGTGGAATTTTTTATTTGTGATTTGTGGCGAACGTTTAAGCGCAGTTTTGTGAGCTAAATGTCGAAACATAGCGGGCACACATACATGCATATATAGAATATATACATATATAATATATCATACATATATATTTACTCCGATCTGGTTGCCAGGGGAAGTGACAGAGTCGAGTTTATTTGCATAATATGCTACACATTGTGCTCGAGCTAATGTAAATTCGAGCGATTCTCAAGATCGAGCTGTGAATAGAGAGAGAGAGAGACAGAGACAGAGAGAGAGAAAGAGAGAGAGACAGAGAAGGAGAGAGAGATAGAGAGAAACCCGAAAACCCTGAAAGATGCCATTGATTGAATCGTAAGTCTGTTGCGGCTCTTCTTTTTTTTTTCTTATTGGTTGCTTTGTTCGCATTATTTGCATTTTATGCAGGTTGATCGCTTGATCGGTTAATCGCTTCGATCAGCTCGTGCCATTCACAATTGCTTGAATATTCTGCATATTGATAAAGATACCTATACAATGTATCTAGATACTTCTGACTGACCCACTGAAGTTTGCCTTTTGTTTGCTGCACAGCGGAAATCGCGCATTAGCAGGTTACTTATGTGGGGGGTTTTCAGTTTGCCTGTGGGGAATGGCGGAGTGGGGGGTATTGGATATTATAACGGCACATGTGACCAACTGAAAGAAGCGTAAAATAAAAGATATGTCGCTCTCTATGCCACTGTCAAACTCAAAAATTGTCGTTCCTCGTTTCTCGCTGTTTCCTCAGTTTTTCTGCATTTCTGCTTTTATTTTCTGTTAATATTTCAAAATGTCATTAATAACGCCATAAATTAACTAAATTCATTGCTATTGCTAAATCTTTTTACGTGCGAAGGCAACAAGGCAGCTAGAAACAATTTCGCTTTCTTTCTTTTTTTTCTATTTTTCTTTTCATGCGTTTTCGAAAAAGTTTTTAAAAATGTTTTTCAAGAATTTCGTCTGTGTCGCGTTCGGTGGCAGGCGGCATGGAAACAGCGACACGAAAATCTTTCAACAGCAGTTGACAGCGACACACACACATACACACACATAGGCACCTCTGTACACCCTCACACACGCACACACACCTACGCCCACCTACAAGCAGCCGCACGCACTACAAGGCAGATAGACAGGAAGACAGACGGACTGACAGACGTGCAGGCACTCTTAGCGACACCTACCCCCACCTTCACCACCCACAACCCGCAGAGACTCCGCTCGAGAGCGGGGTGGGGGGTGTAGGCATTAAAACGTAGAACATCTCTTAATTTCCAACTCAGAAATGAAAATTGTGCCGTGGCTGATGGCTTCACAAAATGATGCGCGGACTATTTCCACACTTCCTTGTGGAACTTGCAGTTTGCTCATATTATAACGAACTGCGAATACCCTACAACAGTTTGAGCAGATACCTGTACCTTGTACTCTTAATTACATTAGTGCTCTACTGTATTTCCTACATATTCTATGCCTGCTTCTCTACTGGTACTCTTGTGTATACTTATTTTAAACCTTATGTTCTATTGGTAGTGTACTGGTACCCTACTGTATTTCCAACATGTTCAACACCTTTTTCTCTACTTGTACTCTACTGTACACCCTGTATACTGTACACCTAATATTCTATTTGTACTCTACTGCATACCCTACATATTCTATACCTGCTTCTCTACCCGTACTCTACTGTATGCCCTACTTATTCTACACCTTATAGTCTATAGTTTATATACTGTTCTTCTCTACTGATACCCTACTGTATTCCCTACATGTTCAGAACCTTCTTCTCTACTGCTTATGTACTGTATACCCTACTTATTCTACACCTTATATTCTATTGGTACTCTACTGTATACGCAACATATCCTACTCTATTCTTCTCTACTGGTACTCTACTCTATACCCTACATATTGAACACCTTCTTGTCTACTGATACTCTATTGTATACCCTACTTATTTTACACCTTATATTCTATTGGTACTCTACTGTATACCATACATATTCTACTCTATTCTTCTCTATTGCGACTGCATATCCTTCATATTCTACACCTGCTTCCTCCCCTCCCCAACTTTACTCTATACCCTACAGATTCCACACCTTCTTCTCTACCATACATAACAGTGCATCTACCCTGACTGCCCCTGCCACAAAACCAAAGGGTATCTAAGTAATGAAAATGTCTTTGTCGCCGCCATGGTCTGCGAGGCCGCGTGAGTTTTTGGAAAATTCTTTCAAAATGTTTCGTTTTCGAAAATTGTTCACGGCATTTTTTAGAAATTTTCGAGCTGTCGCCACACCGAACATCACATTGAGTGTGTGTGAGTGTGTGTGTATGTGTGTGCAATGTATATAGTATATATGGCGTATATATAGCACATTTAGTGCGTGAAGCTGTCGCATTCTGTTCTAATTTCGCCTCCAAAACGGCATCTCTCCGGGCCGTTAGCTGTTTTTATTGGTATCATTTTCCAACGTAATACTCGCAATTAAGCGTTTCTATTTTGGAGACCCCGACAATGTGTCGTCTCTGCTCTGGCCTGATCTGTCGCTTGTCAAGCTGCGGCGGAATGTGGAGCATGCCGGGAGAGAGAGAGAGAGAGAGAGGGAAGCTGTCAGTGAAAGAATCCGTACAGGATCGAGGGACTTAGGTCTTTCTTAGGTTTTTAGCTTTAATTTTAGAAATCAAACATAGATCGGCTACTTGTCTACGAGTTGATCATCATATTGAGCGACTTGTATGCTACATTGTATGCACAACTGACAGATCTTCCAAGAACAGTCTACGATCATTGGATAGTTGATCTTAGCTAGGTTCTTCCTTGGGTTTTTAAGCTTTAATTGTACAAATCACATGTATGTTATGTATGTAACACACATCAATCTATACAGTCTACTAGGTCTTCGACTTGATCTTCATCTTGACTATCTTATAGGCATGATCAATACCCTTTCAGAGAGGGAGAGCTGGCAGAGCTATCAATAGGATTATACGTATAGGAACATTGATCTTAGCTAGGTACCTCCTTTTGTTTTTTAGCTTTATTTATAGCAATCACATGTATAACCGACATCACTCTATACACCCTACTTGGTCTTCGGCTTGATCATCATCTTGACTGTCTTATAGGCATAGTCAATACCCTTCCACTGTGCCCAGCAGTCGCCGCGTCCCAGCAGATCTCTGGCGTAGTCTCCACCCAAGTATTGTCCGTTCAGGTTGCTGTCAAAGAGAAAGAGAGAGAAGGAACGGTTAGGTACCTTTTAATTTAACTTGCTGTCTATGCCACCTACCTGTACATGCAGCTGTTGTACCACCAAGCCCCAGAGAACTGTGCGGCACAGTTGAGGGTGCTGTTGTCGTTGTCCCTGTCGTAGGTGCTGAACTTCATGTACTTGCTGTAACTCAGCGCATCTCCGGCCGTGCCATTGTAGTTGCCCAGTGTGTTGAGTGCGAACAGCTGAGTCTCGTTGCCCACAGCAAAGTTATCGTACTTGGCATAGCGACTCTGTCCGCTGAAATCCTCCAGATAGACGTACAGCTCATGTGGCTGTGAGGCAGTCAGATTGTGCAGACGATTCAATCCAATAAAGTAACCCGCTTCAAGATCTCCGAAACCCTCCCGATAGGTTGTCCAGTTGCGGAAGAAGTTAAGGGTGGCATCCACACGGCGCTGGATCACCAGCCAACCCACTCCGGCTGTGCTCACGTCGCAGTACACGTTGAAGGGTTCACTGCCATTCACCTGAATCTTCTGGATGCTGTTCTTCTTGGGCTTGGCCTCCACACAGGAGGCGGGATACTTCTTGTAGGGCATCACCTGCTCGTAGGCAAGTGCACTGGCCACCAGCAGGCACAGCCCGGACAAAATCAAATGCAGTACTTTCATATTTCACACGATCTTCGATTCAAGTATAACTAAACGTGTTCTTATTGTACCTGCACCTTTTATATGGGCATGGGTCATGATTCATTGCTGGAGAAGATTAGATTGCGGTAGACTATTTTAAATTAATTTGGCACTTGAAAAATATATAAATAATAATACTTCCCCCTCGATATAGTATCTAGTTATCGGGACTGGCAATAATTGATTCCCCTTCGATTCCCAGTAATTCCTCTCTCCTGATTAGATAGAAGAATCATTCCAAAAATATCACAGAGAATAGAAACCTTTCACACAGGGCATACTTTCGGGTGTATTCCGTGAAGACGCCTCTACAAACTCGTTTCCCCAACTCATTTAAACTAGTTTCGTTTCCAATTCGTTTGAAACAGGTGAGTGCGTCTTTTGATTCACCTTCTGTGATCGCTGAATAGATCGTCGTGCTTCTCATCACTCGTATCCCCCACATGCCGTTACCTTCTATGCCATTCACCCAACCCCAGTCGCTTTGCCATGTTTAACCACGTTTTGTGTCACCCATCAATAGTCGAAAATCGAAATTCGAAATATAAAAAACACGAAGATGGCAGATGAGAGAGGTAAGATCGACAATCGACAATCGACTGGCTGCTTCGGCTGACTCTTTGATGGCCCCAGCAGTGACACAGATTTGTCAAAACGAGCCCACTTCAAAGGCCACAGCCACAGCCACAGCCAGACAATGTGGCCAAGTGCAGAGCCGCCGCCGAAGAAGCTGAAGTAGCAGCATCAGCGGGAGCTGAGGAGCTAAAGTGTAAAAGCAAAAAGTAGTAAGGCAAGCTAAAGGGTCATGTTCACGACTGTTAGATACCCTGCAGTAGAGCAGAAGAAATATCGAAGTTGCATCGAAAAACCTGAATGTTTCTTGTGAAAAATCTTAGCAAACATAGAAGTTTTTCCAGCTCTACTGCAAAACAACGATGTAAACTTATAAAAATCCTTAGCAAACATCTAAGTATTATTGCAGATTACAAAATAAGTGTTGTACTATGCATTTTAACAATTTCCTTGCGAAATTCATGAGCAAGGCTTCTTGTTTTAAGCAGGCAATCAACATTAGATAAATACTTCAATTGCATAGAGTATACAGCAAGCGGTATGCCAAATTTAATGACTCTAGCTAAAGTAATAGCTGAGATCGACAGGAAACAGCAAAAAGTATAACCAGCGAGAGTACAACAAACATTTGCATAAGCTGCATATACCCTGCTCTAATCAAGCTTAAGCCGTATAGTAAAACAGTTCATAAAAACGTGAACAAACCTGTAGTTTGTACGGGGGGAAGCAGGCAGGGGAGAGCAATGAAGTTGGCTCACAAAAAGCGCAACAAGTGAAAGAAAGAAAGAAAGACAAATGTGCGAGCCATCAATTGTCAAAGTCAAACGGCAACAAGGCTGACGGATCACTCAACTGAAAGTGTGAAATAATTTCACAGATGTTTTCTGTTTTCTCTTCCTCCTCCATTTACCTGCTCCGCAAGTCGGGTATGCCCGTTTGTCACCTGTTACACAGTGCACAACAGCGATGCAATGACAATTGCAAGAGGTTTTTTTGATTTATAGAGCTGTTCTCTCTCTCTTTATCTCTCCCTTATTACATTATGCTCTTAATTGTGATTGACGTTCGTTTTTTGGTTTCATTTTCAATCATCATCCCATTTTTTTTGCCCACTGTCACGCGCAATCAACGGAATATTCGGAATAATGTAAAGAAAACTTGTTTCGCTCTCTTTGCTCTTATTGTTGTTGTGTCAACATGCTGCAGAGCAAATAATACAAGCAAATCCCCTTACCCCAACTGCCAGCACTCCCCTTAGCCTTCGCAACTGCTCTTGAGGTCCAGAAAACAGCTGAACATAAAATAAAAAAGAAACTGAAACAGAAACAGAAACCGAAACAGAAACCTTTCATTTGTTTTGTTTATTGAAACAGTTGGATCTGGTTGGCATCTGGTTGTACTTCTCCAATGCCAACGGCTTTAACGACAATGTTAGTTGCCCTGCAGTTTTTTTGTATTTATTTATTATTTGCTCGGCTTCATGTGTGTGCTTAGCACCTTCTGCTGGTACGGCGAAAGTTCAGCTATCTTGTGAAACGAAGATCTTGTGTTAGGTTTACTTATTGTGATTGAATATTTATAACTTATGATCATCTAAGAGTGCAAACTTTTTCGAAATCCTTAAAGTTATACCCATATTTTCTTAATTTCCCAACAATCTTTTAATTAACCGCAATGAAGTTTTGAAATTTTATGGGCAACCTATAAAACTAGATATATTTATAATTAAACTATGAAAATCTGCTGTCACAAACGGCATAAGCTAAGTATAGTTCCATTAATAAATCCCTTAGGGTATATTGTCAACAGTTTGTTGCGAGTTTCAACCAAACTTGTACAACTGTTTTTAAGCCAAAAAGCTTTCAAAACAAAGCCAAACAAAATCGTTATAGATATTTTAGGGCTTTCCCGTTATGATTCCCAAGTAAATCAACCTCAGTTGGCAACAGAGAGTAACTGCTCTAGGGCTTCTCCTTTATAGGTGCAGTGTAGCAGATAAATAAGTGAAGTACTGCCCCAGGAGTACCTTTTCAAGGTTAAGTATGGCAGATAAATAAGTAGAGTACGCATCTTTCTGGCGCTTTGTATGCGCCTAGTTCCAGCTTAGTCTTTCAGTCAGACTTTTATCAGTCTCTCTGTCTGTCTGTCTGTCTATCTGTGCGTTTGTCTGTCTGTCCATTTGTCTCTCTGTCTATCTCTCTGTTGGTTTGTCCGTCTCTCCATATGTCTCTCTGTCTGCTTGTCTGTATGTTCGTCAGTATGACCGTCTGTCTATCCGTCTGTCTGTCTGTCTGCCCGTCAGGCTGTCCTTCTCTCAGTCTCTCCGTCCTTTGCTCGCTCTGCGCTTAAATAAATCCTCCACAGGCTCGTCACAAAGTGTTTACCATGAGGAGTCTAAGTGGATTTGACAACTGTCAACTGGTCGCAGTTGCAGTTGCAGTTGCAGTCATTGCCTCAGTCGCCGTCGCTGTCGGCAAAGCTGTCGCCTCTTGCATGCTAATCACGTGTGCCCCTCGTTGCACTTGCCGCACTTGACTTGAGGCATCTCCTGTTTCTCGGGTTTCCCAAGTCCCCATCGAGCTGCCCATTAAAACCGAGTGTCTTTCTGTGTGTGTGCCTGTATGTGTGTGTGAAGCGTCTCCAGGGTTCGATATGAGAGACTGAACAGGATATAATGCATACGTGTGCGTTTTATTTATGGTCAGGGGATTGCAAGACTGACGTCATACATACGGGCATTATTTATTACACTGTCAAATCAACAAAGATTGTAAGCTTTTAATTATAGATATTACTATATAATACAGATCATGCGATCAATAAGAGCTCAAGATACTTTAAAGGGAAACATATGCAACGATCTAGGCCATATTTCAGTCAGCTTCAATTAAATCTATACATAAATATGGCAACCTTTTCTAATCTTATCCTCAACCCTTTGGCCTCAACTCGTCTTGGGCACGCCTTCCATTAATAGGAATTTCAACTGGTAGAACAGGTGGAAACGCAACACAGATTGTCGAAAATTTATGAAACTTTTTAATTAAGCCGCGACTAGAAGGCGGCTAATGAATCGAACCGAACCGAACCGAACTGAACCTAACCGAACCAAGCGCATTCACCATAAATTTTAATTATGCCCCCAGCGAGCGATCAAGCGACTTCAAGAAGAGGCAGAACAACAACAACAACAACAACTACTACTACAACAACCTGCCTAGTCCCTTCCTAACTGTGTCACACAGTCAGCGGTCAAATTAAATATTCGAACAAAAAAAAAAGAATTAAACGAAAGACGAAGCGAGTCGAAGTCTCGAACTCAAACGCGCTGTGGCATTTTTATTAGTATTTTCTTAGTTCTCATGAGCTGCGATTAACGTGGCAACAACAACAAAGAAACAAAGGGGCACAATGCATAAATTAGGCATCCCTGCGCACACCCCTTAGCAGATGGAGTACGATCTCCATCTCTACTCTGATTGTATCTCGCTGCCAGGATATGCCAATGACCTCGCTGTGCTCCTAGACGAAGCCACCACCAGCAAGCAGCAAGCTGACATCCTTGGCTGCTCCAACACACATACTAATACATACACATGTGTGTGTGTGTGTTTGTGAGTGTGTTTCTACTTATGCTTTATGCTCTTTCTGGGCTTACCCGCACCGAAACGCTTCATTGGCCAGGGCAATGGCATGGAGAGCAGGAGGAAGAGGGCAGCGGGAGTTCGGGTATCGAAATCGAATGGTTAGCACAAGTGAGTGAGTGAGTGTGCACACACACACACACACACACACACACACAGAGCGAGCAGTACAAGGTGTCAAATAACCAGCTAAGCCCATGTCGCTATGCCGACTGTGTTAATGTGCGTGTATTCATATTTGTAGGCATATAGTATGTACACAATATCTACACTAGCAGAAAAAGTTGACTAGTTATTGATATAGGTAAATATTTTGAAATGATTTCTCTGTATTGTTGTTAAGTGCAGTTATCAAAAAAAAGATCATGAGTTCATTAATCATTTCCATTTAAGTAATCTTCATTATTTGTAATCTTAATCGTTATCTTTTTAAGCATAAGATATTTTTGTATTTACTAATAATAATTCTAATTATTTACCTTGTTTTAATAAAGAAGACAACACCTTTTTATCGAGAACTGACAACTCTTAAGCTCTTTCAATTCAATAAATCTTACAAAAACTTGATAATACAATCTAAAAAAATGTATATTGTGGTGATAATCCTTTAATGCTTTAATTATTTACTACGCTCTTTTCAATTTTAACAATCTGTTCCCTTAGCTCTCTTAAACGTTATTCAACACTATCCTATTGACTTAACATAATAGAGTATAACTTAAAAATATAATATAAATCCATCCCATAAACAGCTCAAAGTATTTTAAATATTTTCAAAGTATTTCCAATTTATTGAGTGTCAACTCTACTATACTTTCAATTCAATAAACCTAACACAAATTTCGGCATATATTCTAAGAAATATATAATATTAATCCATCACATAAGTATTTCCAAACTTCTTTTAAATATTTCCAAAGTATTTCCATTTTATCTAGCAACAACTCTACTAATATTTTGTCAAGTGTATTCAGACATCGAGTCATATCAATGTGCACAAGAAACCCTCGCAGTTATCTGCACTGTGAGAACTACAATACATATCTCAGCTGAAGATCTTTAGTCTGTACTTAAAGTGCACTTGGCAGTTGGAAAACTCGAATAGGTTTTCAAAACATAAATCCACTCGATATAGCTATAGATACCATCTGTACATATACCATATGTAGAGCTACTTTATTTCGACACGCCTGTTCGCCTTCAATCCTCCAAGTATTATCGTTTTCATTATGGAACGTAAATCAAACAATTTGTCCTAAATAAGTCAGGTCTGCATGTTTAAGCGCGGCATCGGCATCGGCATACTCCTTCTCCTCCATCTTCCTCTCCACTCTCCTCCTCTTTATTCACATCTCTGCTCCATTGTTCTGCCTACCTTTTGGGCCCTCTTGCATTGCCATTTGCCATCTTTTATTTATGAACTCGCGACTCTCTCGCGGCCTCAGTTCGGATCCTTTTTTGGTCATGTGGCGCGTTCTTTCTTCTTCTCGTTTCGTCTTCTTCACCTTTTGCTCTTTTTTTGTGTAGTTCTGTTATTGTTGTCGATCCGTTATCGGGCGTGTTGTATCTGGCGTGTAGCTTTTAACCAATTGCCCGGCACTTTGCCGTCTGACTTTTTAACAGGCCATAAATCTGGCCTGCACCGGGTCCAGAGACCTAGTCCGATTTCTTGGCTTGATTTAGTGGCCTCACTGAGCTGCAACTGCCAAAACTGACAGTCGAAGCACTTAAACAATTTGATGTCTCAAGCAGACACACACAAACAAATCACAATGCAAGGCGTCAATGATTGAACACAATGAGTTTGTGTGTTCAGATATGTGATCATATTTGAAGTTATAATGATCTTGATATTTAGCAAACGATTGCTTTATTGTTAGTCTCTACTTTAATTACTGGTATAGTCTTAAAAGATGTATTCTTTACTTAATTTACTATATCACAAAGTAAATCTACAGCAATTAAAGAGCGACTTCAACTTTTAACTAGATAATGCTATATTTATAATGCAAAATAACTGAAAAGTAACTTCTTGTACTCCCCTTCAGACAGTGTATGGTTTCTACACTTAGCGCAAGGGAAATTGCAGCGAGTGTTCATAAATTTTTCACACCTTATGATTATCGTGTGCACTTAAAGGGGGGCAACTAAGTTGGAAGACATTGTAGGACCTCGAAGAGGGCAACGGGCATTTAATAAATACTTAATTTTTATCACGCTCAAAACTCACACACACTCACACACACCCATACTCATGATCATACTCAAACTCATGATCATACTCATATGCAATTATATGCGGAGTGGTTCGGGTAGCGATCCAAGTTGCAAGTTGAACCTGTTCCCGACTCCGACTTCGACTGCGTGAAGCGGAAAATATTTCATGAATAAAATTCCTTGCTCATTCGTCGCGTATTCTTTTCTTTTCTGTTTTTTTTTTTGATAAGCTCTCTCGTTTCCAGTGCCAATGCCGGTTCCTCCAGTCGTACCCTATCTCTGCCCCTGCCCACCAGTCTCAGCTCTGCACAGTCTTCAGTGCCTTGGCCCAATGCAGCGCCGGCTTTATCGACGTTGCGCTTGGAGGCCTTTGGGCATTTATCACCAGCACTTTGCCTCGCACTTGGCCCTCTATCTCTCTCTCTTCCTCTCTCTCTCCAACTGTCTCTCTCCCTCTCGATCTGCCGCCCCAGATCCCAATGGCGATCCCAATGCTGCTGCAGCTGCAGAGCATGCGTGTTTTTTAATGGATTTCTGGCTAATGTTTTGGGCGCTGCTGTGGGTCCCGGTCCCAGCAGGTCCCACGAGCCTCCTCAATTGACTTTCAGCTGCGACGTGGCTTGAGTTATGCCAACACGCTTGGCTTCCCTAATCAAAGTTTCGACTATCGAGAAACCAAAACCACACACTCGATAGCAATATTATTCTAGAGCATGGAACTTTATACAATATATATACTGTTATATATTATATTCGCCAATGGGGCAGCAGATGTCCGAGCGAGGCCCGAAAATAACGGAGCGAGTTCATTAACGTCAACCCATAATGTGCGATAAGACGAAAGCCAGAAACATGCGGGTACCCCAAAAAAAAAAAGTTCCCTGTGATAAGTGTCGATAGTACGTAATGTGGAATGAGCATTTCCAGCGCAACGACAGAGAGTAACTTAATGTGATTTCTGCTCACTGCCAGATTAATATCGCATTCTGCGAAAGAAACAACACGAAGTGGACCATAGTTTTTGAACACAATCAATAATTAATATTTATTCTGTTGTAATATTTGCAATATTTCCAATGAAATTGATTGAACAAGTTTTAACTGGAATCAATGGGGCATTAAACCTTTTATACGATATGAAATTATATGGTAATGTAAACAACGCAACTTGACTTATAAGGTTTTCCCTCTAGAGATCTTTCTAATAAACCTATTCTATGCATATTTTTTTCCAGAGATTTTTGCGTTGACATTTAAGCAACAGGATTTACTATATACAAGTGTTACCAGAGATATTTCTTATGTAATAACAATTACTTACCATCTAGCTTTTTTTTCTTTCTAGAGTTTCTCCCCTTTATCGCACCTCTTCAATTGTTTCCTCCATAGATATTTCTTTTCTCTGATGTTTTTTTATCTCATATCATTTAGCTATTTTATAGCGCATATAGCCGCGATTCTTCCAGAAATCCTTTTAGCAACTTTCTTATACATATATTTTATCTTTACTTAAATTTAAGCAAAACAGTTTTGCGTTAAGAATTTTTTTTAGATCTTTTCTTTAATTTCATATAAAGTATTTAGCTGTTTTATTTGTGGTTTTCTTTTAAAGTTTCTTTTATATTTTCTTATATATTTTATCATAACTTACAATTTAGCAGTTTTGTTTCCATAGTCATTTCAGAGATACATTTTATTATACACATACCTTTTTTATAGCAAACCTTTTTGCTTTCTTGTACCAATTTAGCTTTGTTTTGTAGCACTGTGTAATTTCAGTGCGCTTCCTCTCTTGGCCAGAAGATGCCGCAACGCATCAAGTCAAGTGCGTCGGAAAGCTACAAGCTACTTAATTAAAAACTATGATCAGGATGTGCGGAGGCAAGAGAGCCCAACACGAGCTGCCAGGCATATCCATATGTCATGTGCATTTGCAACTGTGTGTGTGTGTGTGTGCCGATCTTCAGCATGCAGATCAGTCGGTGGCGCAGTCAAAATTGCGGCAGCTGTCGGCGTGCAACATGCACTTGTCACTGATCTGTTTCAGTTGCAGTTCCAGTTCCAGCTCCCCACACATAGCCCTCATTCCCCGATTCATTATCTGTGCCTCTGTCTCTTTCTTTGTCTCTTTCTCAGTCTCAGTCTCTGAGAGCCATTGAAACCCTTTATTTGTTCGCTGCTTTTAAGCAAATTACAGCTTTTACCGGCGTTGTCGAGCTGCTTAATTTGCCCCAACCAACTTGGCTTTACCATCTTTTACCCCCCTCTACCCATCCCTTTATCTTCAGTGTCTTTGGTGCTACCTGCAAGTCGGGACCGCCCCGGGCATTGCCTACGTGGCACGCAACCTGCTGAAGTTGAACTCGCTTTCTACTCACATTTATTCATTCATTGGTTCTGTTTTTATGCCCTTCGGACATTAAAGATGATCATAAAATGGCAAACGAGTTTTAATCTAATGTATGTACCATGTATCGCGTTCGTTCAATTGATATTAATATGAGACACTATAAAGATAATTTTATTATTTTATTTTAATTAATTATAGAAATTTGTATTTGAGAAAGAAAAACTCACACTGGATTCAAGTTGTATTACGCTTTCTTTTATTATCTTTGAGCTCTTATAATGCATAATGTGCAAATAAAATAAATAATAAACAATTCCTAATACACGTTAAATATAAATTTAATATCAATATTAATGGAAAATTATTGGAACTATGATTATGGTCAACTACATTTCAATTGAATACATTTCTAAGATATTTTATTTAGTTTCATTATTTTGCCTTTTACTTTATTGTGTTAAAAAATAAAAATTATATATTTAAGTTCATTAATTGACAGCGTTATTCATATTAATTGAATATTAGTAAATTATTAAAAAAGGAATTGAAAATCTTAAACAATATGCCACAAACCGCAAATTAAATTCAATATAAACTAATCCGATTGCAGTTGATTAGTTTAAATGATTAACTTAAATGCTTAATGTGAAGTTTTTAATTGAAAATCGAATTAGAATCGCGTTGCATTTTTTTTATTTTAATTAAACTCACGTTTGGAAATAAATAAACTGCGGACGGCGCTGAGGAGCAAGTGCAGCAGCAGCAGCAGAGCAATGGCAAACTAAGCAGGCAAAGTCCAACAACGGCTTGGCCAGGCAACTCCCCTGCCGTTCCCCCGCCACTCCCCTCAATTGGCCTGCCTGGCAAGACGAGCGATCGTTTGACTCTGACTCCAACTTCGACTTCGGTCCGTTTCGATCCGATCCGCCGACGTACAGTTAAACGCTTCACCTGTTCGCACAAGGCGTGTGCTTGTCTTGCCATAACTCTGGCACTGTCTACCTGCCACCCTCCCTCCTCGTTCTCTCCTCTCTATGCTGCAACTCCTGGGACGAGGCTTGTCTTCGTTTGCTTAGCGCAGCTTGGCCAGCTTGACTTTTGCCAGCAAGAGGCGTTAGTTATTAAAGCAACAACAACAACAAGAAGAAGAAGCGGAGTCGCGAGGTCTCCACTCTGCAACTTGGCTTGAAGAAGGTAGAGGTAGAGAGGAAGGGGGAGGGGAGGGGAGCTGGTGAATGGTCAGCGGGTTCCGCGCGTGCTTCCTTGCCTGGCTGGCTGCTGCTGCTGGAAACTCGTTTCGATTATGAAAATTCCAAGCATTAATAACTCTGTTGCCGGACGAGGCAGGACGGCAGAGGGAGTGCCAGCGCGGCAAACTTGCTACAACATTTTGTGCTATAAATAAAGCAAAACCAAACAGCAACAACAACAAGAGCAACAGCAAAAACATAAACAAGAAACTCAAAAATCGCGTATCTCTGACCAAGGCAAATGCATAAAATGGCCAACAGTAGCAAAAGTAGCCAAAGATGGCTAAAAAATAAAACTTTATCTTTGTTTTCTTCTTCTTTTGCTTCTTCTTCTTCTTACCTCTTTTTGCTCTTATTTTGTTTACACTTGCTGAACGTAGTTTTTATGTCGTTTGCCAGCTGCGGGTTATAAAAAAAACAAAAACAACCTGCTAATAATTACAACAACTGCAGCACGGCAACACTGTGTGCATGCAGCACGCAACACTGGCCGGCAGGAGTGCGGCCACTTTGGCCTAATGTAATAAAATGAATAATGAATTTATTGAGAAATTATGTATTATTCTTATGTATTCAAATACCCTGTATTGGCGAAATTGTAGGGTATATTTGCAATGTGTTTCTAGCCCGTTTTTGCTGCGCAGTGTTTGTACCTGTAACCTGTTGATGCCTGCGCAGCTAGTTGTAGTTGCTGTTGTTGTTGAACTTGCCTGTTCCTCGTCTCTTCTACTTCTGCTGCTGCTGCTTCTTCCAGTTCGAGTTAAGGTTCATTGCAATTTCTATGCAAATTTATCTAATTTTTTACGTGTTAAATTTATTTATACACATATCTCATATTATTCACAGTACTGCGTACTCACGGTGCTGTTCTCCTTGTTGTTGCTGTTGTTAGTTCGTTTATAAAAGCAATTCATGCATATTCATAATGACAGTTCGCAGATCTCGTGCTTCTTCTTGCTGCTGCTAATTGTTCACTGAACTTGTAAATTACCCGCATCGCAGCAGTCTCGTAGCAGTCAGCCTCTGTGTGGCCTTGCACTAGTATATTTTAAGGGAAATTCTCAGGATATTGTGACTGCTCTAACAGTGTTGTCAAACTTCTGCTGAGACTGCATTTCTCTTCGCCAATTTGTTCGGCCAGGTTTACGTTAGTTTAAAGCTAACAAACAGCGGGAAGAACCGCCAACAATGGTAACAAAATAAAGCTAAAACATCGTCAAGTTTTTAATTAGGAGCATGGCCTAGCTTATTAGCCACACCGTCGTGGCCCAGTCAGGTGCCGCCATTTGCCACCTGCCACCTGTGCCAGCAGCCACCTGCCAGTGTGGCCCCAATTCATAAATATGTCGTGCATGAATATTCGTTTATTTCGCAAATATTCACAGTTTAGCATATTACTATTCATACTTTTGTATGCAGCGCATTGGAGAGATAAAACAAATGCAAATCGCAAAACGGTATTATCTACATATATGTATGTATAGATATATGTGAATAAATGGCATATATCTCACCTATATACACAACTGGTTGGAAAGTAAGTCGGCTTAACCCCTCAATTAAAATTCTTCACCGATCGATTAACATTTTTGCATATGAACAAACAAGTTTCCCAACTTTATTTAGCTTGATATCTCCTGAATGAACAAAGTATACAGATTAGGGCTTCAAAAGTAAACTGAGTGAATAAATTGGAGTAACGGAATTGAAGTAGAAATAATGATGAATACAGATATTTGTTTTATTCCAGCGAGGTACAGTTAGAGCAAAGGTAAGCAGATCGTTTGCTGCACATTCCCCCAACTCTATGCCACAATGCTAATTTGAAGCACCAAGCGGCGCCTGCGATGCCAAGTGGCAATGCTAAAGAGCAGGCGTGCCCCGAGAAAGAGAGAGAGGGAGAGAGAGAGAGACAGAGCCCGACTGGAGTAGAAGCGTGCACAGTAGCAGACCTGGTACGGAGGCAGGGTAGGGGAGGGCGCATTCGGGCATGCCTGCCTTCAAATTGGAAGCTCAATTATCTGTGGCCAAGAGGAGAGTTAGTTGCGCTAGGCCCCAAACCCGTCGAGCGTCGCTTTTGTCTGAGTTGCAACAACTGCGGCGGCAGGTGGCACGAGTCAAGTGGCCACCATCCGCTTGCCACACACTGATAAATGGACGCTAATGTGCAGCTCCCCGACTAGCTGAAGTTGTGCAGCTTTTGACCCATTTCGAACAGGAAATGACTCCATTGCGAGTTGGGCAATTGTACACTTTGTGTGTACAGTGTACAGTGTACCAAATGTACCTAGGTACATTCAACAACAATCACATAGCACCATCGACGACCTGTTGCCAGATCAATTAAGATAAGTCCCCCATTACGGTTTATCGATACTTTGTACACTTAATTAACATTCCAACCTACTGATTCAATCAGTGTTGTAAAGTCCCTCAAGTTCGAGTACCAGACCTGTTCCCAGCTTATATTCAAATTGTTTTACTTCTTTTTTGCTTGTGTCAATATGAAACCAGTTCCAGATGATACACTACATATATCTATATATATTATATACCAGATAATATTCAGTTGGAACTGTATAGTACGCTGATCCAGTCTATGGCTTCCTCTAAGTTCGTTTCAACCATTTTCAGGGGTTCAGTGTATTAATAAAAGAGAAGCTATAAAAAACTAAAGCTGGCAGAAAAGATCATTAATGCACAGTTAAGAGCCCCCGGTTGCAGGTCTCTGATCTGTGTGAGTGTGTGCGTGTGTGTGTATAATTTGTGGCAAGTTAGTTTGTTGTAGGTTGCATATCTTTAAAAGAGAGCCAGGCACGCTGGCTAGTTAGGTTCAATTTGAACCTGTTCTTTTGGTTACAGTTGTCGCTTTGCTCTGCGATGGCATGAGGGGGAGATGGTATAGGAGATGGGATGGAATGGGAATGGAATAGTTGGTCGCCAGCTCGTTGGCTTGCTTCGCGGTCGTCGTCGTCGTGCTCGGTATTATTAACGATCATTATGAAGTTTTAACTTAAGTGGTCAATTAACATTTGCATGACTGAAATCGGAATTGGAAATTAGTGTTTTACTAATTTATGCAGACAGCAAGAAGCAACTCCTAGTCGAGAACAAACAGGCTTGACCAGAGTCCCCTGATTCTGAATCGTATGGCAATTCGTTTGGACCCATTTCAAAACATGCGACAAGACCCGAACGAGTTCATTAGATCCCGACACGATGACAACTCGCCAAGTGCAGTTCGTAATGAAAACTCTCTGTAACACCTAAAGAAGGGGGAACTCTATAAACCTCTGATTGCGACGAAATCAGTTCATCATGACTGCACGAAATCCGAAATCCGTTCATTCGTCACAATTAAATCGGTCTTGATCGCATTGTTAGCCACTAATTGATTTACGCCCATTCATTACCCTCAACCCCAACCATCTCACTTCACTTTCGTTGGTATCGCGCCCCCCGAAGTAATACACCCGTAATTTATGGGTCATGTACGGGGTATTATGTTCAGTGTTTGGTCGATAAACATTTGATAATTGTTGAAATTTATAGCCCCAAACTGAGAAGGAGTGAGAAACTCTTAAGCTGGGCGTAGTTAGAAATGAAATTCAAAGATTTCTCATTATTTTTACTGGAAATATCATGCACAGCTTTTGTCTTAACTGTACCTATCTATACACCTATAGAGCGTGTAGGGAACTTGAGCAACCACCCTATGAAATTAGTTCCTGCTATATGCGTGTTCTACTGACAATGACACAAGGTATCTCAGAGTCGAGTAGCCGTTTGGAATATAGAACCACATGAGTCTAAAATATAGCTTTATCAATAGTTAATGTTACGATTAGATACTTACCAAGCGCTGCTATATACTATGTTCTAACACATACTGTTCTAACCGAGATTAGATACTTCCCCGTAGTGACCAGCACATTTTCCATTATCGAGAATCCAAGCAGGCGTTTCATTTTTTTGGGGCAGCAGATAAGGTGTGTTTGTGGTCGTGTGGTCAACGTGAAAGACCACGTGGATGTGTCAGTGTCAACGGCATCAGCTGTCAAGCCATACTATCTGAAGCATCTGAGGAAATGGAATCTAAAGACGCTTCTATTGTATAAGCATCTCTGAGAGGGGGGAGGTAAGTCACAATCATTTGCTAATTATGTGATATATTTCAGACTCTATACTGTGCTCAAGTGCTCTGCCTATTGATAGGAAATTAATTTGGGTCTTTTAATTGCCTGTACCAGGGGCCATGCTCGGCCTCGGCATTATCATCTGACATGTGGATATCCAGTTGGCTTGATTACAGCACTTAATCGATACAATCGGTCTACCCCCTCTAAATATTCGAATTGAAGTGTTTTCTATTGGCCGAGTTAAGTTCGCGATTGCAATCGCAGTGCGCCTCATTCCAAGGGGATTGTGAAATTGCTGGCTAAGATAGTGCCAGGGTTCTATACGTTTTAATATTAGTCGCACTCTCAAGTGCGCCAGCCTATGACTAATTATATAACTTAAACTAAAGGCGATCGCTTTGTTTCTCAATTGCGAAATTGTCAATCCGATGAGAGACCACAAAACTTGTCATGGGGAGTCATAAATGTTGAATAGGTATTTATTTTATAGCTGCATATGAAATCATGCAAACACAGATAGGTTTGAGTGCTTCACCTTCGGGAAGGTCAAATGCATTCCTAAGTATGTCATCTTATATGGAAATCTATCTATCTTCAGCTTAGCTGAATGCTCTAACTTCTTTTCTTTAGCACTACACACGATCCACACTCGTTTCTACTGCTCTAAAAAAGCAAAAGCTACATAGCCTTGATACTTAATTGCTCAGAGTCAGTCAGTCAGACAGTTAGTTAGTTAGTTATCTCTGTCTAGTCGCATATTCAACCTTCCATCATTAGTTGTAGTCTTAAACTCGTTGCAACCCCCAATTAACTACGGAACCTAAACGACTTACAGATACACACAGAAATGTAGTGCAAAGTTTAAGGTACCTCATATTCCATCGTAGCTGGACTTGTATTGTTTCAACTCCCCTGCAGATGGGTTAATTACACTGCAAGATACCCTTGAATGCTTTGTCTGGACCTTTTGTTGGTGTGTAGAGTGTCGAGTCTTAATTAGTATCGCTTCAATTTGGTTCATTTCCAGGTGTTATATTCGTTCTGCATATGTCCGAAACTAACGCGGCATTACAATGCCCTATTTGATGTATATTTTTCGGTTAGCTCGATTAGATTTCCCTCCGTTTCGTATGAAAAGGAAACCACTGTGCCAAGAACAGTTAAATTTAAAGGCGCTGTAAACAGTTTACAACTCATTCTATTATCTGAACTGTGTATAGACTTCTCTCTCTCTCTCTCTCTCTCTATCTATCTGTCTGTCTCTCTCAGTCGACAGTTAGCTTGGTTGTTCAGTTATTTACCGAGTGCCACTTGTTGGCTTTATAGACACTTTTACCTTGGTGTGAAATGTTTGACGACGACGTCAACGACGCCCTCAATGCGCTCGCGATCTTATCGCGGGATGAGCTGGCCAACTCCCCACCTACAGCTTGGGGGCTACACTAAGCCATCTGCCAAGTGTGCTATCTAATTAGTGCGTGGGTGTACAGTGAAAGCTCTTGCAGATGTACACGCCCATGTTTCACAAATATTTTCATCACATTTCCCATAGATGCTTATCAGTTAACAGGCCATATAATGAGCTTAGCTTAGTATATCTGGCAAACAAAGATGTTTTCTTTTGAGGAAGGGATTCCTATGAATTTCGACGCCTTTTGGAGCACTTGGAAATTCATTAGAACTTCTGACAATTCATATGAAGCACAGAACTTCAGGGAACTTAAGAGTATCTAGTGGTTCCTTTATACAACCTAATATCATAGCATAGCATGCAGTTCATAGAACTAACTGCCTTTTGGTCTGTTACTTGCAACCTGCTGCTGGCAAAACGAGAACTGCATATAGCTGGTAAACGCCTTAAAGGGGCGTGCCATAAAAACAGGCATTTTGTCACTAATGCTACGTGGAAATCAAGAACCCCGTCGGCAGACTTCGACAAGGCAATAAAAATTCAATGCTCAGCTAAGAAGAAAAAATAGAAAGAATGAACAGAAAAAAAATGGGAAAAATAAGGGGAACAAAAAAATGAAGATGGACCATAAAATATATATTTTTATGGGCTTTACTCTCCCTCCCTCTCTCCTTCTCGCTCTCTCTCTCTGTCTCATCTCTTTTCCCTTTTCATAATGTTTACCTGTGCACACACACACAGACAGAGCAGAGACAACATCAATGATCGCTGCGAGAACTGATGTCATAAGAAATGCTGCAAAATTTAATTTTTATGAATATTTCAAGCAATTTTCTGCCGTTTGTCCACGAAGATCATCGCAGATCTCAGTCCGCTGTCGTTGTTGTAGTTGTTTTTCGTCTCCCTTCTGGGATCTTGGCAACTTTTCCTGCACGCACAATTGAAAAACTTGTTTTTTTTTGGGGTTCGTTGGTTTTTTGCTGATTTTTTTTTTGTTTTCCGTGAATTTGTTTGAGTTTCTTTTTCTTGTTACGCGTTTTTTGCGACTTGTTTCTTGTTCTTTTTATGTTGTTTTTGTTTTTTTCTTTTTGTTTGTTGTATAAGGACACGGACGACATCTTTACCTGACAGTATTAGAATTATTTAAATCAAGAATCTAATGCTGCCCGGTAAGATGTAAACAGATGTCCTTGCAAAAAGTTTAGATTGCAAGCATTTTTTTAGAGTTCTTCATTTTGTCACGAGGTTTTACTTTCATTGTATACTGTTGGAATATACGAGTTTGTATGTCTGTATGTATGCAGATATGATGTACAATACACATACACGAAGATATGGTGCGGCCGAAGGTTTCCAAGAGTTCTTGGCACCGCCGGCAACCTTTGCCCTTGGCGATAACACAGTTTCAAGTTTGGAACTGCGACTCTTTGTAGTATTATAGATTAGTGTGCATTGCTTGTTGGATTATCGAAGTATCTAAAGTAATTTATAGTTATATATTTGTTTTTTTTTTTTGCGGAGGGGAGAGTGCTGCCCCAGTTACTCCTGGAGTTGCAGTTACTTTTGCTGTTGCAGATAGAGATACATACGTGTGGGGGGCGACAAGTTTAACTTTGTACCGGGGCGCGTGATCCGCGGCGGCGCAAGAACGAGAGAGAGGGAGAGAAGGGAAGCAAAGCAGCAGCGCAGCAAGCAACGCCTACCAGCAGTGTCTAACGTAACGATGTAACTGCTGTGTGTGTGTGTGTGTGTACATACCAGTACGCATGCACAATCGATGGCGCTTTGTTGTTGCTGATGTATTTATAATTAAATGGAGGCTGGCGCCAGTCGCAGCGCAGCGCAGCGCATTGCACGCCAGTCACACACACACACACACCCACATACACATGCAATGCCACTGGGTGTATGTGTGTGCAAAGTCCGATATTTGTTTGTGGATAAACTTTGAAGCTAATTGAAACTTTTTGCCTTGACACTTTGCTTGATTCTTTGTCTTCCATGTTTTATTTGCCGCTTTGGACACCGGAAATATGCAACGCGCGCAAAAGCAAAGCGCGCGCGCGAACTGTGCACGAGAGGAGGAGGCACCGCGCTGCTGCTGCAGAACCGTCGCGATCGAGCACCGAATAAGAATTGAGAACGGAGCTGAATGTCGAGAAACAGGCGGGCGGAAATTCAAAATGTTTTTGAAATCAACTCGAACAGCGACAGCAAACAGCAGCAACAGCAACAACAGCGTGCACTGTTGCCACACCACGTCAATGTTAAACGGTTGCAACGCGAGCCACAACATCGAACCGCACATGTTCGAACAGCGCGCGACATATGTTTAACAGTGGAGCGAACGAACGTATGTTGTGCTTGAACATTTTTATTAATATTTTAAATAAATAGTGAGTAATATATGTTTTCGGTCAGTTCATGCAAGATTTTGATGACGCTGGCGCCGCAATAAACTTTGTTTTTGGCCACACATGTGGCACTTACATGTGTGTACGTATGTACAATACATATGTAGCATCTGTATGTAGGCAAAATGCTGCGGCATTTGAATAAATATCAGTAGGCGCGCCCAGGCAGAGTCTATGCACTGATTAATCAGATTGAAATGGAGCTGCGAATCGAGGCGAAATTCGATCTTTACATTTAAACATACATATACATACATATGTATGTAGATATGTGCAATTTCAAATAAACATACAAATAATGTAGGTAACCTTATGTGAGTTTTGGCGGGAATACGGCCAGAAAGAGCTTGACAATTGTCAGCATAAAATTAGGAACTTTGCTGAGTTCATAATAATATACAAATCCATACATTTAGTTCCGTTTTTAGACAGAGAGAGATAGAGAGAAGAAACATATTACCTGCTTACTCACCCCACCGTCGGACTCATCATTTTACAATTTTCATTAATTATAAAACCATGACGCGATGTTTATTTCCGATTTCCGTTCGTCAACGTGTTGGCGTCTCTCGACGGGTTGTCTCTTCGTCTACCTTTCCATCCATTGGCGTTGTAACACTTTATGGTGCTATTCGATGTTAATTATAATTTGATAAGTGTGCTTAATTGCATTTCATATTTGGTCACACAAAACTTTGACCCTCCGTTCCGTTTGCGTTCCCTGGAAGTTGAGGTAAACGAAACACGTGTGGAGTGCCAAAGTCCGCGGGCGATTCGAAATTTAAATACTCTTTCGAGTACGGCGCGTCGTACGTTTATTTTTATTTTAATCGGAAATGTGTGAAACACGCGTCGGGGCAGTGTCAAGGTGTTAAAATCCTGAGCACACACACGACACACAACACGAAAGCAGCGCTCAGCAGATGAGACGATGCGGCGGCGGCGACCGCAAAAATGTTTTATTTGGTTTTCAATTTCGGAGTTTTTTTTTTGTAATTTTTTCTCTCATTTTGCAGGGGCACAAATTGCGTACGAAATTGATTGATTATCGAGTTTTTCACACTTTTTTTTTGTTCAAATAATATTCTCGGGAGATTCCCGAAAAACGATTTCAAGTTCTGAAGAAGTCGGCTACGGTAGGTGAAGGGTGAAGGGCCTGTTTGTGGTGTGTTGCCCTGCTGTGTAGCTGCTACCAATTAACAACTTGGTTGCACGTGCTGCTACCGCGAAGTCTCGGCGCCTCGTGTCGTTTCTCTTTCTTAATATTTTGGTCCACCCGGGTGGCAGTCTGGAAGTACTTTAAAAGGTTTTTTCAATTGCAGCAGACGCAGCGAGCAACGAGAGACGTCCAGCGGCGCACGCGGCACACGATCGACTGTAACGGTAAAAAGTGAAACAAGTTTGATATAAAGTATAAAAATAAAGTTTAAATAAATACAACAGACGCGTTGCGTGTTGTACTGCCAACCAGCACTGTTAAACAGTGCGAGCATGTTGTGAGGCGAACATGTTAGGTGGCTTACTGTTAACAGCAGCGACGCTCTCGCAACTTGCTTTGGTAACAGAGAGAGCGAGAGAGAAGTTCCATGCTTTCCCGCTCCCTCTTTCTCTGTTGTGTGCCAGCTGTGCGTTTTATTTGTTGTCGCATTTCTATTAGCTTGACATTTGGGTTGTATTGTTGTTTCTGCATGAAACTGCTGCCATCTCGTTTCTGTACGTTGCACAGCCCGTGGCCGGTGGTTGGCTACGCTGTAGTCGTCTTGCTCACAGCGAACATGTTGCAACCGCATGGTAAATTTGTGTTACGTTCGATCGTTTGTCGTTGAATTCGCTTACGACACCAACATTAACGTTGCTTACGTAGTACATAGGAGGCATGTGCATGTATGTGCGTGTATATTTATATGCATGTGTGTTTGCGAGTAGTTATGTTATTGATGCTATATTTCAAGTGTCATAACATTCAGAATCCAACAGGCAAGTCAAAGTCGGCGAAAATTAATTTCCTTTGCTGTCGACTTGACCAGTGTTGTAATTCGCCGCATTGCACTGAACCCTTCTTCTTTGCTCCTTCTCTCTTGCTGCCATCAATTCATTTTTGGACATGTTCACTCAATTAATAAGAGCAGTGAGAGGGACTTTTTTGTACTTTTGCCCATGCACCCTACAAATTCGGTCGCAAGGAAGTTGCCTTCTGTATATGTATTTGCATGTAAGAGTAAATGTACGTGTGTATGTGTGTGTAAAAGGAACTTTGTCTTGCATAATTAACAAATATGCCGCGACTCGTTTTGAGGCGCGCCGTAGGGCCTCACGCTGTCAGCGTGAACCGCAACTCAGGGGAATTTGGGTCTGTTGTCGCTGTCGCGATGCCTTCACTTCGGAGCTGGGATCATTGTCGAGTCCGGTTCCCAATTTCTCATATGATGCATGCACACACATACATGTGTGTGTATGTCTCGTGTAGTCGGTTAATTTCAATTTTTCGCTTGCCTCATTCTCTGGTAAAAGGACCACAACGACTGCCCCCCACCCCCTTGCCTTGCTCATCTTTCTTGTGCGCATTCGCTCACTCACTCGCGCCCTGCGGCGGCTAATTAAAAACGTGATGGGGCGAGAGAGAGAGTAGGGGCAGGGGATGGCATGGGAGAAATATCATTGCTGATCCTTGCGCACTTCAATTTGCACTCCGTTTCATCATCATCATCATCATCATCCTCATTTTGCAGGGCATTGTGCCTTGTCTTCTGGGTCAGCCGAGAGAGCCTCGCAAGACAAATGGAGTGCGTATTGGGCTCGCATTCATTCTGTCTCGTTTTCATGTTGTCTCTTGCTGTGAAGGTGCCCTAAATACCCTTACTGAGGGTTGTCACGCAGCGTGCAAGATCATTAGGAACTCTATTTACATAAGCAGACTTATCTTTATGGGAGAAACCGAACAATTGGACTACTTAACGCAGAACTAGACGAGAAAGGAAGGAAAGAAGGTTAAATGAGAACAACATAAGAGAGCTGCTGTAATCTAGGTCCTGTTGAGTTATCAAATATTCATAATATTCGCAGTATTTTGCTATATTTATAGCATTAATTATTACAGTACTATATTATATATATAACTTATTACACTTTCTTTATCTTTAACCGTTTCTATACAGTAGTATTTATCATTTCATCGACATCTTTACGAGCAAACTAGATTCGCCGGTACATTGACAGACTTTCACCTTATATGAGGGTCTTTTCTATTGTAAACTCTATCATTTACTACAATAAAACATGAGTGTAGCTTGTACAATCTCATGTCTTTCAACAACTTGCTTTTGATGTCATTACAGAGGTATACCCTGTAGATATTTCAAGATTTTCATCATGATCTGGCGGTTCTGTGCCTGCAATTTGACTTGGTCATTTCCTGCTGTGCGACTAAATGTAGTATACTATCAATTCCCTCTGTCACTCTGTGTGTGTGTGTGTGTGTAAGATAAGAAGTGCAGATCATATTCGGTTGTTGTATGGTCTGCTTGACATACTGATATTGTCAATATATACACAATAGAAGAGGCAAACAGGTTTTTTCTTGGCCCAAGTCGGTTGAGCTATAAACAAACTGAGAAATCGAAAATAAATCATATGCCTATAACTCTATTTATTATTATCGATAACTTGTTTGTTTATCAGTTTATTATTGTTTGTTTATGGAGTATAAATATAGTACAAATGTAATACGAAACTCACCTTAAGTTGGATTCCCCCACTTCAAAAGTTGAGTAACTATGTATGTATCGAATATGGAAATAAATCAAAATGCCTTTAGCTTTTAGAAGATGCTATACAATCTAAAATTCTTTATAAAATGCTAATGAAAAAACTGAAATGATTCTCAAATTGGAAATGCAACCAAATGCGGATCTTTCTAGGGAAAAGAGTTAAGGAAAACTTCGAATGGATCTCTCGATACAGAACAAGTCTTTAAAATCGTCTTTGTGCGAGTCCTCCCCCAGCTCTTATTCCCCCTCCGTCTCTGTCTGTGTGTGCAGCACCTCAACATTCCATTTGCGTCTCATTTGCTGTCTGCTCGCTGTCCGTCTGTCCATCTGTCTGTCTGTCTGTCACACACTCACACACATGCACAGAGTGCATTCTAAAGTGTCTGCAAGTGATGAGCGCGGCATTTAGTTGCAATTTTCAGTTTCACTTTGCCGCGTTGCGTCGTGACAAAGTCAGATCGAAAATAAAAGACCGCATAGAACCAACAATAAAAACAACTGACAGTCTACTTTACCAACGGGTAGAGTACTTCAAAATACTCTGTAGAGGCAGCTATAAATATGTTGAAGTGGCAAAGAAAGTTATAAGGGGTACACTATATTGATCTATCAATATTTATGATGATTCGAATGATTGTTTATTGCCCATAGAAACAGTTCAGTTACCTCATTTATTTATATAGTATATAGTTATTTATAATCATTTATACATTTATTTATAAAGCAACTGTTTAGAGATGCCCCCTTACAGGGTATTTAGAACAAACAACTACGTTGTATAGACATGAATTGCTATAAAAATGTGAGCAATGCTATTTGCTAATGCCAAAACAGAGAGAAAAACCTAAGGCCAGAGCCAGCACAATGGGATGGAAACTTCGAAAGAAAACCAGGAAGGGCAGACGAATACGATTAGAGCAGTAAATTATAAATGGTATTTTTACTATATACTTTACATATAAGTACATTATATATACTCATTACTTAAATTGATTTTGGGTTCTATTTTTTAATTAGGCACAATCTATTGTATTATAATGATGGTCTAATCAGACATTCAGAGCACAGTTTCAAGCATAAGATCAGGGTTCAAGTTGCGATGTGTTTTTCGAAAAGATGTCGATGTAGCGTTTGACAGAGGTTAGGGGCCAGACGAGCGCCCGATAACGCCATGCCCAGAGTGTGGAGTGGGGGTAACCTAACTTAACCTCAAAATCAACGTATATAGTCACAGTTGTTGTTGTCGTTGCATGTCAAACTGTGTCAAACTGGCACATAAAATGTTGAAAATGTTCGGAAAAATGTTATAAACCGAATGCATTAAATAATCAGACAGATAACCCCAGGTCGCTGTCGTGGCTTGCGGTTCTCTGTGCCACATCTAGCTATGTATATATGTATGTAGGTCGGTCTATATGCAACTGATGATGATGCGTCGCGATTCATGATGAAACTCAAGCTGACGCTGCAACCGATAATCTCTCTTGGACGGTGGCATGTGGAATCAGGCGCACAAATATTTATTTTTAATGCCCTATTAAAATAAAATCTCGAAATCCACCCGACAACAAACACCAAATTCAGTTCGCTTATCACCTCCCTAAAACAACAACAACAACAAGTCGAGGCAATGATAAGGCTACTTGAGTGCGTTGCTAAACATGTGTCAGAGTTCAGAGACAGAGATTCGAGATGTTTAAAACTGAAATAAATAAGTGAACAGTTCGACAAGGCATTATCAGTAGCATTTCAGCTCCGGGCTTCGTGATCTCTGGGGTTATTTGTGGTATTATGACAAACGAATCATGAAATGAATTTCATTTTCTAATGACTCCTTATCTTTTTCTGTACTCCAGTCACGACAAGTACCTTGAGATTGCTCTCGTAATATGAAACTAACTAAGCTAATGTGATCTCTGCTTCACTCTATTGAGTTCATCGAAGACTTTCGTGTATTTGATAAGGTTTTAAATTAATTGGAATGGATTATTTGAAGATTTTAAATCTGTTCTTTATGTCTGAACAGCCAGCAAATCGTTTTGTAATCTAAAGTCTTAGTTCTATATTTGGGATACAATTTGTATATAATGTAATTAAAAATAATGTAGTTCTAAGAAGAAGATTGTTTTCCAAAAACCTATAGTTATCTGGGCATAGCAAGGCATAGACACCTTGGCATAGGTACCTAGAACAAACTTTTGTTTTATATCATAATAAATGAATCACTCTAATCCAATCTATGAGGGTAAAAATACTTTATCATGAACTAATTTGTACTCTTAAATTTCCCAATGAATATCTTTAACAATTTGGACTCTTCAGATTTAAACATATTGTATTTATTTTTTAAATTGATAAGCAACAATGTGTATTCCCCGAATCAATTAAATATTTTAATTTATTTTTATTTTAGATTTCATAATTTAATTTCAGCTTTCTAAATAAACCAATCAGAGCATTGTATGCATTATATTAAATTTCTAGAAATGCGATAACAATGTTAAAGAATTCTTGAGGTAAATGCTACATGTGGCAGGGTATTTGCTGGACGTGCCATACACTTGTAGTTGAAATTTAGCCTGATTATCGGGGAGAAAATAATATTGTTTGTTTATGCGAAACTGAATCTCTTTAAAGTCGTATAGTTCATGCGTTGCGGTTGTTGCAGATGTTGCAGCTGTCGTCTCTAGGTGCAACAAGTTGCAGCAAGTTGCGGCACCCGGAAATCCAGTTATAACCAAACAACATCAGAGACAACCAGAAAGAGAGAGAGAGAGAGAAACACTTGACGCCACTGGGGCTATCGATGCAACTGAACTCCGATAAGGTGGAAGACTCAGTAGAGAGAGGGGGGAAGGAGAGATGAAGGAGGAAGGGGGGTGGGGGTATACTAGATATAGTAAATGGAGTTACATGTATGTAGAACAAGTAAGACAACTTGCCAGTTGCTCGGATGCTGGGAGATGGTCGCGCTGGGCTTTTTTAATTGTACGTAATCTTTATAAATAGAATGCATGACGAGGGGAGAGAAAGAGAGAGAGAGAGCAGGATAGAGAGAGGGACAGCACGTTCGATTTATGCATGAATGTGGTGGACAACGCACGCACTAACGACCAATGCATAAATCAATGCAGAGCGGGAGAGAGAGGAAAAGAAGCTGGCTAGTCAGAATGAGAAGAAGAAGAAGAGAGAAGTGGGGGAGAGCAGAGAGAAGTGACAGAGACAAAAACTAAACGCAGAAGCCGATGCGAAAAACGAACCTGCCACTAGCCATAAATGAGTAATTGCCGACGACATTGCCGGACCTTGTGCAGCCAAGAGTAAAGGCAAGGGGAGAGGTGAGCAGAGAAGTTAGTCTCGCGTCTGGTTCCGTTTTTAGCGGAGACAACAACCCATAAATGTGCGCCTAGACGAGCAAACAAACCGAAACCGAACAGAGACAAGGACTGAGACTGAGACTGAGGCAGAGAACTCTGACCATGCTGGGCCTTGTGGCATTCAATTACAACGCAAGGCGGCTATGTGGCAAGGTGGCAAGGCGGAGGCAAACCCCCGCTAGTTCGGTAGAAAAATACTTGGTGCATTTGCTATCTTGGCATAGAGCAGTGTGGACTCTTTGGGCTTGGCTTTTTGGCGTTGTTGTTGCTGTTGTTGTTGTAGCTGCTGCTGCTTCCAGGTAACGTTGCTCTAACGGTTCGCCACGAGACTTGTTTGTATCTCTCAATATCTCCAACTTCGATTGCAGCTACAGCTCCCCCATAACCCCCATCTTCTCCATCTCTCCAACTCCAATTCCAACTCCTTCTCCATGTTCGTCAGCAGGCCGTGTGTTGACAAACTGACTTTACAAATGCAAAAACTGCTCGAACCACCCCGGCTACATTTTTCCAGCAGTCATTTTTCTCGCTTCATTGGCATCGTCTGCCAGTCAGTCCCGTCGGACCCGACTCCACCTTCTCTGCCTCTTCTTGGTCTGCCGGCAAGAAGCCTGTAAAGCGAGCATAAGCATATCGGCGGTTTGTTTAGCCAACTTGCCGCAGTGGCTCAGAGAAAGAGTGAGGAGGAAGAGAGAGGGAGAGAGCAAAGGATGAGAGGAGAGGAAGCGAGCAAAGGAAGAGAGAGGGGAGTAACTTGGCTGCTGGCAGTTAAGTAAATAGAAAATGCAGACAAACGAACGATGGACTCGGCCTCAGCCTCAGCCGCAGTCTGAAGGCCTCGGGGCTTCTACTCGGCATTTTGGTCGCTGCCGCTGTTTGTCTTGCTCTAGAGAAATGCCGCACTAGCTGCATGCAACAGACTCTAAGATTGATAAGACTATTCCCGAATATCATAACAACTATAGTGTTAAGTAGCAAAGGTCAGCGGGCCAACGACTGTGAGATACCCAGTAATATGTTGAGGTCTTAATCCTTTATGGTATTTCAATATTGATGCCATTTTTAATGACAGTGGACTAGAAGAATTCTGTCAAACCACTCTACAGAGTACAGGGTATAGGGGGGCATTAAGTACGACCGAAATCAATACTCTCTAACATGATAACAGATCTCTTGAATTGAATTCAAAAGAAATGAAATATAGTATAGATATGTATATTCTAGTTTATAAATGCAATAAAGCGAAGTAGCAAACTATCGTTGAAGTAAGCTTATGCACCATTTTGTCTTCCCATTTATTATAAAATAATTGAATATGTCATCAAATTTCTCATTATATAACAAACTCACCAATTAATCCTTAAATTGAGTTCCCTGTCTTTACTTTCTATAAAAGAGACAAGTCGAGTCAGCTACCTCATGGGTGTTCCAAGGAATAGAAATAAGATTGGATCCATCCATTCCAATAGCAACACTCTACAACATGATAACGGGTAAACAAGCTTAATAGAAAGAAAATTTGAGATTGGATCTTTTAAGAGATATAACAAGATGGAGTGTGAAAGAAAAGTAAAAGCGTAGGATAGGAATAGATGGAGTCAGCGAGAAAACAAAAAGAAGGATAACGAGAAAGAGAAAAGAGATATAGTATATATAGAGACAGATTTACTGTAGTAGATAGAGACAAAGGAAACAATCTACATACTGGTAAGTATTTTCTTAAGGAGTACAATGAAAGAGACAAAGATACAGAGCTGCCTTTTTTTAGAAAGCGCCAAAAAGAGAGAGAGATAGGCATAGCACCTTCTGACATCCTCGTGGCATCTAAAACCTGCTGCACAGTGTGCTCGCTTGACTGAAAGATAGAAAATTACACGCGATCTGCGCGACACTTTGCGAGACGCGACAATATTATTCTCGATGGCGAAAACTTCACACTTAATGTATTTCGGCAAGGGGGCGGGGGCGGTGGGGTGTGAGACAAGCAAAAAGAAGCAACGAAAATGGCAAATGGAAATGGAAAAGCCTCCAAAGTAGTTGCACATGTTGCCAGAGGCAACGGCCCAAATTACAGCTGGCTGTGGCTGTGGCTGCGAGGCAGAGGCGCAGCAGACGGCGACGACGACGACGACGGTGGCGGCGGCGGCGGCGGCGGCGGCGACTAGGCGATGCTTTAAGGAATATGCCAGCGAATAATTAAAACATATTTAAAAATAGTACGCCATATGGATGACGACTACAGTGCGAAGGAGAACGACAACGACAACGATGCGGCCCGGCTGGGTGATGGGTTATGGTGACGTGGCTGGTCAGCCCCCAAGAACAACAACAACAACAGCAGCAACAAGAACAACAACAACAGCAGCAGCAGCAGCAGCAGCAACAAGAATAACAACAACAACTGAGGCAACAACAAACAAACGCGTAAAACAATTTCGTCTGGCCAAAAATTCGCAGCTGACGCCGCAGCCAATGCTGTGCTTCAGACGCCAACGCCAACGACGACGTCGACAGCGACAGCGACGCGTCTGTGCATTGACCGTACCAAATTTACTTTAAGTACAGACGCAGACACAGACACAGATACATCTGTAGTTGCAGTAGCAGATACAGATACAGATACAGATACAAATGCAATTGCAGATTGCTTCCTCCTTGCAGCCTCCTGCCCTCCGCAAACAATTCATTTTGCGATGTCCTCTCATCTTCTTCTGTCTTTTCTGCCAAGTTCAAAATTATATGCTCTGCACTTTAGTTGCACAAAAAAAGCAATAAATGCAAGTGAGGACAGTACTCGACTGCTTTATACCCTGCGTAAAATAAAGAAACTTCAATTTAACATAAAACTAACCTCTCAAGCTCCTATTTTCACGCAAAAACACATGGAAAAGTGGCATAAACTCAATTTTCATGCAAAGTAGGCATGGAGACTTGTAAATCAAATAAGCATTGTCTGTTGTAGTCTATAATAAACTCCCATACCAAATTAAATATACCTAGCTCTTGGAATAGCAGAGTTTAACGCGTTCATACGAACAGGAAATACCCAAAAAGCACCACTCATTAATATAAGTTATTTTAATGCCTGTAGGGTGCAAAAAACTAAACTAAGAATAATCTTTTTGGTCCTATTTTCACGTAAAAACACATGGATAAGTGGAAAAACGTAATTTTCAGGCAAAGTAGGCGTGGCAACTTACAAATTAATTAAGCATTGTCTACGTCTAATCAAAATAAACTCCCATGCCAAATTTGGTATACCTAGCTCTTCTAATGGCAGAGTTTAACGCGTTCATACAAACAGGAAATGCGCAAAGAGCACCATTCATTGATATTAGCTATGTATACCCTATCCAAATGCCTGCAGAGTGGAAAAAATTCACAAGTTCTTTGAGTCAAAAAACATTTTCAAATATTTCTTGGACTTTTGTTTTTGACTCTTTTCCCGCTAGCTAGCGTAGCCAAAAATAAGCTGTCCGTAGTATTTGCAGAGCTGCGCCAGGCGGGCGCTAATCTTGTTCTTGTTGTTGTTCTTGTTGACTGTGTGTTAGTTGCCTAGTAAAAGTGCCTAAAAAGTATCTGTCAGATGTGCGCGCGTGTGTATCTTCTGCTGCGATGTTTCGCATTTATTTTCGTCATTTTTATTACGCTTACTTTTACAAATGAAAATTGTAATATTTTCGACAGCAAACAAATTCGACTTGTCTCCGAAACGTTTGTTGCATCGTGTATCTTTCTTCTCGCGCCGAATTTCAGCAGACGTTGAAGATGTTGTTGAGCAACTTTGTGTGCGCAGATTGAGAAGCTGCTCAGCCAAGAACAGCGCATGCTTTTATCTTCACTTTGCAGTTTGAACTATTTCTATTCAAATCAGGTCGATTAACTGGCTGCCCTGCATTATGCATGGGCGCTGTCCAGCTGGCAACAGCAGCAGGCTCACCTGAGCTAAACACAGACTCACCTGTTCCAGAGTGTGCCGCGCCCCTTCGCCTGGTTGACATGGCAAATAAATTACGTGGCGCAGAATTACAAATCGTTGCGATTAGCAATTAAAATTGCAAAACGAATCCAAACAGAGACAGAGACAAAGACGATGACGACGACAAGCGACAACAACAACGAGAGCTAGTCTACTCGCTGCAAATCGCTTAATTACTCGTCGCTTGTTGCACTCGGCGCCGGCAACAGGTGCACGCTTATTAACTCATTATAAAAACATTTCAGTGCAGTTCGATTTGCTTTTAGTTGGCTGAGAAGCATTTCAATTGCCACGCTACTCGCACATTTTCAAATGCGTGCCAATGCTGCTGCTGCTGCAGTTGCCCCACTGTGTCCCCTTTTCCCCATCACCTCTCATCATCACTCTTACAGAGCAGCCTCCTCAACACAAAGTAGGGTGGCTCAGGAGAACAGAATTTAAGGTAGGGAATAAGATTGATTGCAGGCAGAGGTCAACTTGTTATTGAATTGAGTGTGCTTGATGTACTTCAAATTATATATTATTTTATACATATTTATCTGTATCTGATAAGCACAGTGTTGCTCTATGATTGTTCAGTATTTGTATTATAGACATATATATAACTGATAAGATCAGTTTGCTTCAATTGATTCACTTCTTAATCATTTAGGTCAAAAAAATAAACTAAATAGTTAGTTAACTGCTCTCAACCTGATTAGACTGATTCAATAAGATTATACATAGCTTCATCTTTTTATATATCTTTTTATATTATATCTACTCAATTTTTTAGCCTCATTTTCACCCTTTTTTCTGTAAAACTCTTGTGTTTTCTATGTGCATTTCATAAATATGTAACTTTACTCACTGGTCATTTACATTTACATATACTATATATTTTTAGTACTTCACTAGATTATTTATTTCATAAATATCGCCTTTGCTCGCACGAGTCACCCTAACGCAAATATTTACACCATGCTCTTTTACCGAGTTTGAAATGCAAATTCAATTTGTTAAATGATTTTGCTGGCAAATCTCGGAACTTGTTTTGCGTGAGTGTGCAATTAACGCTGTCCGTCGCAAATCCATCTATCATAATTTTATTTAGTTAATTATAATTTCAACGTACTCGCAACTTGTAAATACAAGCTGTCCCAGCCAATCTATCTGTCTCCCTCTCTCTTTCTGCCTCTGTGTGTGTGTTGAAATGAATTTACACTCGTGTTGGAGATGCCATTAAGATTACGAGTAGGGAATGTTGAGAGTCATTGGGCCGTGCCACGATTGTAGTTTGCAGCTCGATCTGAAGGTCGGCCAAACTTCCTGTATAATCAGTTAAGATCGTTATCGTTCATTTATCAGATCTCTATAAGGAAAACGCCCTAACATAATAAAACATATTCTATATTAATGTGGAGCAAACTGAGCCGAAACTTCCGCAATATAATTTCGGAAAAGTAACGAAATTCTCGTCATATAATGTCATATGCGACACTTTACTGAGGCAGGCACAAAATACAAAACACAAAACAAATGCGCATTCCTTAGGCGGCAATCAAAATTTTCCCACCACATTCTCAGACGCGCTAAGAAGCGTAATCAAATAAAACGGGAATATCGGGCGGAGGGCACAGACGGACGGGACAGAGTGACCATCAAGTGTCGGCTATGTCGGTTATGCGATCCACTTGGAGTGAAACTGCTGGGATCAGCTGATTTGCCCCGTCAGAATCAGAATTACTGAATGAATGGCCGAGTGTTGTATCCGAGAAACGGACTAGCTGTATTTGTATCTGTATCTGTATCTGGACGGGAACTTGATCTGATTTCGGAATTCACATTTCGCGATTAATTCCTTCACTTGAAAGTTGCCCATTGTGCGCCAATTGAGTCATCATACAGAGGACATACTATCATATATACGATAGTAGGTACCTACATATATAGCCGGCAGTAGCGGAGCCAAGTGACAGTTGCAACAAAAGCTTTGAGGTGCGGTTATTGGATATGGAGCGCAGATTGGCGAACGGATATACAATATAGCCGGACAGGGGCAGTGGTCGCGACAAATGTTTCTCTGTTTCTCATCATAATAAAGCCGCAGCGATATCTTGTGGCGAACCCGAACTTGAACTTGCGAAGCGCCTCGTACCCTCAAAATGTGTTTGTCAGCGGTTTATTTTATCCGCATTAACTCGAATCAAAAATATGACGCGCAAGAACTGATTAATAGAATGATATTTACAGCTGTAACAAAGAACTGATAATGAACTATCATAAAAGGTGAGATAATATACCCTTATCTCTTCGAGTGTTATACCTGGAAGTCATCATAAAGTTGTCCATAAGATAATAGACTTATAAACTAATCAATTAATCCTCGTACTTTCTACTATATAAAGGCCAAGTCTAGTCAGTTCCCTCAAAGGTGCTCCAAGTATCGCATAACAATGAAGAGTCTAGTCCACATTCTGTTGTTAGCTCTTTCGCTGACTGTTGCCTTTGCCGTTGAAGAAGTGTCTCTTTTTAAGAAGTATCCCGACTCTTGTACAAGTGCTAAGCCCAAGAAGAATGGCATAGTGAAGATCCAAGTGAATGGAAAGATCTATTCGGTTTATTGTGACGTTAAGCTAACAGGAGCACCCTGGTTGGTTATACAGCGACGTGAAGATGTTAGTGTCAACTTTTTCAGAAACTACTCGTCGTATCAGCAAGGATTTGGAGACTCAAGCCATGACTTCTTCATTGGACTGGATACCCTGAATGCTCTGACTGTAGCCAAACCTCAGGAACTTTACATACACCTACAAGACTTTGCGGGACAATCGCGGTATGCCAAGTATAGTCAATTCGCTATTGGCAACGTGGCCAATGCGTATGGTCTGAATGTTTTGGGTGCCTACTCCGGTACAGGTGGAGATGGACTGTCCCAACATAAGGGTTACAAGTTCTCAACTTTCGATCGGGATAATGGAAACAGCACCACATCTGTGGATAATGCAGCATATTTCGCAGGTGCCTGGTGGTATATTACTGGTATTCGTAGTCATTACAGGTGAGGAAATTACTATATAATATATACATATATGTATAATAGAGAATGTTAGTTCCCATGGAGTTACTTACCATGACTTTTCGTCACTTTTTCAGTAACTTGAATGGACTTTATCTAGGCGGAGAATACAGTTCAACGCAGTATGGTCGGGGAATTAGTTGGTATCCGTTCCGAGGCGATTACTATAGCCTGAAAAAGGTGCAGATGATGATACGCCCAATATATTAAACTGTTAATAGTTATTGACATTATAAAGATTAATATATATTGAAGGTATTCAAGATCTAATAAAGTATTTCTGAGTATAAGTTTGCTTTATGCAAAGTTTAAGGTATGGTATAGAGGATCGTACAGAAGATACTTCATAATGACTTCCATTTCCTGTCAAGTTCTCCCACCCAATCCAGATATTACTTTCGTTCCGACAATTTGGGTAATCCGTCTTTTGTTCTAAGTGTCGGTTGACGTAAGAAAGAGGGAGAGCTAAGTGTGAATGGGAGAGCGATTGTAAGTGTGCTGACAGTCACCTACAAAGTGCTCCCAGATACTTGAATAGGCGACAAACAAACAAAGAAGCGAACAAGCAAACAAACAAACAAAGTGACAAACAAATGTGATTAAATATTTGCTCTACCGGGAGAAGACCGAACCCAACTGGAAGCGATCAAATGCCTTTTATGATAAATACATAATACCACAAGTACTCACACACAAACACACACACATAGATACATATATTCTTGTGTATGTGTATTGTAAATGGGCCACAGACGTGTTGTCTAGAGTATATGCAGAGTATATAATAGATCGGGTGAGAGAGCTGAGGAGAATGTCGGGTGCGCTGAAGAGTGTCAAAGTGACAGTTCCGAAATTGATTACAGTGACAATTGTGTGTTGGGCAAATACGACAGCGACGGCTCTCGAGCAGTGACAAGCCAGAACAATACTCTATATATACCTATATTGTCACTATATATTCCACGATGATTGACAGCACACACGTGCTAAGTAAGCTTAGGCTCGATCTATTACATGATGACCTACATAAGTTCGTTAAGGTACTTGGAAGTAGTGGTAGCTTAACTAAATATATCTCAGTCTTAATACTACAGGAACTATAGGAACTTTAACACTCTGGAATCTTTGAAGATAGATAGACCATTAACACTCTGGAATCTTTGAAGATAGATAGACCATTAACACTCTGGGATCTTTGAAGACAGATACAGCATTTACACTCTGGGATCTTTGAAGATAGATAGAACAATAAAAGTTCTTAGCAATCTCTAGCTAGACTTCATTTTTGGGTTTTTTAGATCTGTATGTGAAGATGCTGAGGTTAATTACATTGTGATCTACATAAGATCTTTGAGCTCTGTATTAAAGATTCTCTTTTCATTAGTTGGTAGACCTGTTAATATTATTGGAATCATATAACTTCTAGTCAGCCTACGTTTTGGAGTCTTGAGGATCTTTACTGAACTAAGAGTGAAATCAGTTCAATCTGTCCAACTGGAAGTTTGCCTTGCGACTTCTCCACTGATCAATTAGGCACGCACATATAGAAGTAATCGACTGATCGACTGATCGCTGGAGCGCTTCGAATAGCAGCACGGCGCCCCGCTTCGACCTAACCCATTTTCAATTTGTCGTCTACATAGAATTTTAATTGAAGCTCGCAGATATTGGATGAAATTCTTGGCATGCCTACACGACGATACCACAGACCACAACCATACACACACACACGCACATATATGGCATATAGTATATGCTGTATATATACGCTAGGACAGGCTGGTTGGCTGCGCGACGGGGTTATTAAGATACGCGACACTGACTGTCAAATATTGGCAAACAAATTGACGTCAGATCGTGCAAAGGCAACTGCACAAAAGGCTAGATTTATGTGCAGTGCAGCAGGCTGGGCACGCCAGGGAAGGGGGGGGGGGCAGCATAAACAACACAGCACAGCACAGCACAAGGTGACCAGGTGCCAGTCCAGTCCAGTCGAGTCGAGTCGACCACGTGGGTCGCTTACAGCTGGCGTTGGTTTGCTTTTGCAGGCAGGCTAGAAGGGGAGGCAGTGTTAGAAAGGGGGCAGTGTTAGAGGGGAGACAGGCGAAGGGGGGTCTATTCTGCGGCTTGGTGTGCGGGTCTAGGCCGAACCCTGCAAATAAATTGAGTGCCATGTGAAAATATTTCACGCGTGCTAAAGTCCGCACTAAATATGCCGCGTACTCGCAGTAACAGTTGTAGATACTTTTGTTGTTGCTGTTATTGCTGCAGTATCCATGAGATACAAATCGGCGTTGCCGTTGCGGTTCATTAATTCCGCGGCGTTTGACAAATGCAGCACCAGGAAACGGCGACGACGACGACGACGAGGGCGACGGCGACCCGTGGACTGATTTGAATACTATTTGGTCGATGTGGCGGCATTTGCATTTTTAAACGATTTTCCCATTTGGGTCCCATTTGGTTTTTGGGCTTGTTGTTCGAATTATGTATGCAAATGTCTGTGTGTGTGTGCCGTGTGTGTGTGTAAGCAACTCAAGTTGTCATGGGTTATCAACATTTGAACCCGCACTCCACGATAAGAGGAAGCCACACACACATACACTTACACACACATACACCGGCACAGCTGCAAGCCTAACTGCACATGTGATATCGGACCACGCCCCGTACATAACCCCAACATACCACAGGCATTTATAAACTAAGAGCCTCAAAAACAAGAAATTTTTTGACTGCGGTCAAGCTCGACTTGAATTAAAGATAATGTCGGCAGTTGAGGTTGCCTGAGAAACAGGAAAAGATAATGTCGGCAGTTGAGGTTGCCCAAGTTGACTTAGGATTAGTTATCGATAGTTGCTTTGTGACTTTGAAATGATCTTGAACTTGTTAAAATTGCTTATCATATTTAGTTCGAAACTTAGAAAGATGCAAAAAAAAAAAGAAACAAGTTGTAAGTTGTAGGATATACTTATGTATATAAGTATTGTTGTCTAGTATATTTTTGTGTTTACAGGGTATGCTAGTGTATACTAAAATCACCTACAATAGTCTGCAAACCACTGCTGAGAACTCTTTCGCATTATAAAATTAATGTTGGCAATCTGTAAAATTCAAGCAAGACACAGACACACACATACAAGAAATAACGCCTTGGTAACCGGCCTAGCGATGCGCAACTTCGATAGGTAATTAATCAGTTTAAATTAATCGAAAATCTTAATGCAATCACAATTCACTTGCCACTTGCCTGTTTATAATGGCGCAACTGGTTGGGCAAAATCAATTACCAATATATTTTCTATTGGCTCATTGACAATTAGTGCCTCGATCCCGATCTCAATGCAAGCCACACTTGGTCAATTTGTTGACGCGATATCGATAGATTGCAATCGCCGCCAACGACCCGCACATCGCTAGCCAGCTACACAGCAGACTGTAGCACAAGACTCTAAGCTGCAATACCAAATACTCTTACCAGGAACTCCACTCTATGCTGCGATAACTTTCTTGCTTCTGTTAAAACGATCTTTACTATATTGATGGATTGGAATATAGCATACGATACTATACTTTATGTATGTGTACTATCATATATATACTGTAATATACTACACTGTACTTAACTACTAAAATACTGTTAAAAAAACTCTACAAGTTTGAAGTATTAGAATATAATATATATTATATAATAAACTATATAATCTGTGAATACTATACTATAATATAAACGATACGATAATATATATTATACTATACAGTATAATATACTCTATACTATACTATATTCAACTATAATATAATATACCATGATATGCTATTCCTTTTTTATTAATTT
This sequence comes from Zaprionus camerounensis, assembly GCA_018904165.1. Classification (NCBI taxonomy): domain Eukaryota; kingdom Metazoa; phylum Arthropoda; class Insecta; order Diptera; family Drosophilidae; genus Zaprionus; species Zaprionus camerounensis. The sequence continues at coordinate 3,841,188 of JAEIFS010000037.1, forward strand.
CAATCTTATTTTATTTCATTTTCTATTACGTTGTCTTTCTGACATTCCTTACTAACAAATGTATATTAAGTTGTATTCTTTATTATATTATATTTTATTCCAACATATATAATATTTTTTTTTTCCAAATTCAGATCACTTCTGGCAGCGTATTTCAGCTTCGTTATCCCATAACATCGAGCAGATCTTGCTGGTTTTCCCTGATTTTGGTTCGCTTTTATTAATTTTATTCCGCTGTTTTATTTTTACTCTCAGCAATTTATTTCTCTTCTTGCGTCTCCTTTTTTATTTATTTTTTCACATTTTGTTTTGTTTTTATTTTAATTAAAAATGTGGCCAAGGAAATTTGTGCAAGGAAACGCGGCGACGTCGGGCTCAGTGTGTTACCTTGCCGGCTGTGGCGAGTGCTGGAGTTGTTGCTGTTGTCGTAGCATGTTGCTCGTGTTGCAAGTTTACAAGACGACAACGCTTGTTCAACATGCTTTCCTGCAGCAACGTTGCATGCCACCAACACTACCAGACAGGGGGGAGCGAAATGATCGACGACGTTGCAAAGTATTAAAGTCAGCGACACAATCTGCATATTAAACAAGCGAAGGCAGGCGCAGCTCGAATAGCAAATACCCTGGGAAAAGTTGCAGTTACAGGTGCCGGAGATGCGCCCGTTTAGACACGCCCCACGATGCTGCTGCATGCAACAAGGTACAAATCAATACGCTGCAAGTGTCTGTAACTTGTTGCACACATATTTCTCTCTGTGTGTGCCTGAGCAGGGCAATTAATACACGCCTGCCAGACCCGGCTGAACCGGGTTGCACTCTCGCAGGTGTTTGCCCCCAGTTACCCCCAACGGGAACCGGAAGATGCCGCAGATGTTGGCAGGAGACAGGAGGCAGGAGGAGCCACAACAAGCTGCAACAGCTGATTGGATGCGCCTCAGCCTGGCACTGGGTCGCAGCAAATGAAGCATTTCGATTGTGCCAATTCATGTTGCTGCTGTTCATTAAAGCACTCGCACTCACACACACACACTCACACTCAGTGGTCGTAATGAGTGTTTGTGCATTCGCAATCGCGCTCGTAATCACATTCGTATTTCATATGCATTCTCTGAACTTTTGCCACAACTTCCGCTGCGGCAAACCGAATCAAGCTGACAAGCTGACAAATTCAAATTAAATGTTGCATATGGTAAACACAAGCACCAATACATACACACACAGATACATACATATATTTATGCACACATATGTAGATACATCAGTGTACAAACAAACATGTTGCTTGGCTATGTAGACGAAGTTGAAGTTGATTTTGTTACGATTTTAGTAAGAGTATGTGGACTATATAGTGTTGATATATGTAGTTTATATAGTATTTATAGTATATATATTATGGTAAATATATTTTAGTATATATAGTTAGTATATTTATGTAGTCTATAGTGTATATAGTAAGCTGCTTGGCTGTGTACACTAAGTTTGTTTTGATTTTGTTAAGATTGTAGTTACACTTTACGAATGATATATAATACTAGTATATATAGGGTGTATAGTTTACTATATATTTAGTGTATATAGTTAGTTTATGTAGTCTAACGTGTATATAATTAGTTACTTGAAACTGATCTTTGCTATTGCTGCAGAGTCAAGTCTTTAAAATTCATATTTAGGTTGATTCCTTAGAAATATTGACAGGGAATTAATGAATTATTTGGGTTTTTTTTTTTTAAATTTTATTTTAATAATATTTACAAGAAATCAATTGCTTATGTGGGGTTTTCTATTCAATATTATAGCAGTATTTCAGCATTGAAACAATTATTATTATATGTTGTTTCTTAAGCTGAAATTCCAAGTAAACACATAAAAATGTAGTTGAATTTTTTGGAATAGTTTGGCCGCTGGGATTCGATGGGTATTTCGCAGGATGACTCAACAGCTCAACAGCTTTACAGTTAGTTGATTATTAGTCAGGTGGACAGTTTGGACTTGCTGTAAATAGGCATTCGCGAGATACAAGACATGAAATACATGATAGAAACTCAGCCAGTCGAATGACTCAATGTGATTGGTATTTTCAGTTAGCCGATGACGCGCAGATACATTTGCAAATGTATGAGCCACGCTAGAAAGATACAGCTACAGATACAGATACATTTAGAGATGAACAAGCAAACAGATACAGTTGCAGATTCATATACAGGCAAAGCAGCAACTGAAAGTATAGCTAAAGATACAGATACAGGCGAAACTACAGACAGAGATACATTTACAGGCGCAGCTACAGATACAGATACAGTCACAGCCACAGCTACGGATACAGATACACTCATAGTCATAGCTACAGCTACATTAACACTCACAGATACAATGCGAGCGGCGTTCTCGTCGCGTCGTTACAATTCCCAAATACTTTTCAATAGAATGTCAACGGTAAAAATTGCTGAATAGCGCGAGGCGATCGCAAGTCGCGACAAAACGGACAACAGCAACAATAACAACAACAACAAACAACAACAAACACTATAATAAAAGAAATAAAAGAGACAACAACAACGAGAACAGAGGCAGCAACAGTTTTTTTTAGTGATTTGAGGCGTTTGCCACAAATGTATCTGCTGCCTTGTATCTGTATCTGTATCTGTATCTGTGTTTGCCTTTTGTAATGTAATTGAACTAAATGCGGCGGCTGCGTGTGACATTTTTACGCTGTCGATTGCTGCCGGCTGCCGGCTACCGCTGCCGCCGCCCCTGCCTCCCCCTGAGTCCACTCCTTTTGCCATGCTGCCGGCAAGCCATAGAAAAACGTCAAGCAATGCAGCTGATGACTTGAAGCATCGCCTACATATAAGTGTGTGTGTATCTGCATCTGTGACTGTATCTATGCTTGGAGCTGATATCTAACAGAGCGTCCCCGTCACTGTCGTCGTCGCCTTCGTCGTCACCATCGCCGTCGTCGTCGCCTTGTGGCCAATGTAGCGCGACCATTGATGAAAGCTGAAAACGAGCCGAGCCCGTTGGTCATTGAACTGACTCGACAGTGGGACAATGTGACAGTGGGATCGACTGTCGCTGTCGCTGCTTTGATTTTTCTCAAAACTAAAATATATTTAAGTAGTTCGACAACAGCAACAACAATAACAACAACAGCGGCAACAACAGCGACAACAAGTCAAATGACTTTTCCGCTTATCTGCCCCGTTAATTGTTTGGGCCTTTCTCGACTCCGTTCGCCTCGACAAAAAGGCCAAAATTAAATGCTTTGCTTTGCTTTGGTTTGCTTCGCTTTGGTTCAGTTTGTGCATAGTTAGCATTCCCCACTTATACCCCCGCTGCCGTCAGCGCACTTCCAAATGAGTCTGGGGTATCTTAAAAAACTTGGCAGCGTTGCGTTTGAAGTGTCAATTTTGAAATGTGACTCGTTTTCAACGTAATTTCACTGATTTCGGTTCGGTTTCTCTCGCCAAATGCGGTTGGCAAATGCACAAAAATGCTTTTTCTAGTATTTAGTCTTCTTCAGTCTTCAGTCTTCAGTCTTTAGTCTTCTACAGTCTTCAGACTTTAGTCGCGTATATTTTGGGGGCAGCCAAAAGCGAAAGGGAACTGAAACCAAAGCAAATCGTAAGAGACGCAGCACAGCCAAATAACTCTGCGGAATGCGATAGCTGACGATGACAACAACAACAGCAGATAGTAGAAGGAGAAGAGGAAGAACAAAAAGAGACAGAAGAAGAAGCATCTGTTGCTTGCCCCATCCTTGATAGATCTGTGATCCCGTGACACAACTTTGTGCGGCTTCATCGGCGCCAATTGGTGATCTACCTACAAATTTACAGCGTATTCGGGTTAATGCATTAGGCGAAATCTATTTAACATTTCGTTGAACTCTTTTATTTAGTGTGTGTGTGTGTGTTGGATAGTGTGTGTGTGTGTGTGTTTGTATTGGCATATAAATTATTTAGCGTGTATGCCACGGCCCAGTATTTTAAAATTCATTTCAAAACTGAAAACAGAATTCATTGTTAGCTCCCTCCCCACTACCTTCTTCTCTCTGTATACAAATGCAAACATATGTATGTATGTATATTTGTAATATAATCTATTTGACAGTGGGGTGTATTTGTTCATAAGGTATTTACTGAAATTGTAGTGAAATTTAATTCACTGTTAACCAGGAATCACAGAAAAACATTAATAGGCTGTGCTATTAAATATTTATTTTATGTCAAAGATGGTCACTCTAAAATATAAATAATTTTTGAATATTCTTAGCTTGTAACTGATACTTAAAGTATAAAGAGTATTCGCATTATAATAGATTTTGCAGTATTTTACAAAATAGCATTTAAAATATGGTCACCCTAAAATACAAATTAAATGTTCCTAATGCTTATATCAGAAAGATTATAGAAAAATTATGCTTAACAAGTTGTCACTACACTTATTAAGAAAATGTCATCTCAAATATGGTCACCCTAGCACAAAAATTGACTATTAAGTGTGCTTATACATAATATGAAGACTCTAACAAAATGATGTTTAACAGATTGTCGCCGATATGAACAGAAGTCATCCTGAATATGGTAACCCTAAAACTGAAATAAGAGCACCTCATCCTAAAACTGAAGTAAATACACTTTAAGTACACGTTAATTTTGCAGCAAGTTAGAGCAATGCAGAACATAACTTTATCTCTTTAACTATTACAGGGTATTCGTTCAGTGTGTGACGCACACAACTTGCCACCGTCTGCCCTTCCACAAAGAAGTGACAAATAATTTCCATGTGCCTCGCCTCGTGATATAAATTGCGTATGCAGACCCACTTGGTCAGTTTCTGAATACAAATCTACGCGTTTTACATAAAGAAAAGAAGCAAAAGGGCGCGGAGGAGGAGGAGGAGGGGAAGGGGAAAGGGCAGAGCCGTAAGACAGAGGGACATAGGCTATACCTTTCCCTGAGTACAAACATATCGTACGTAGTTGTATGCATGATTGGTGCATTGTATTGTATTTATGGTAAATGAGTTGAATGCGTAATCGATTGGACGATTGGGCGATTGAGCGATTGTCTGTGCCTAGTCCAAGGTGTTCTATATGCGAGTCCAGGTCCCGCTCGCTATATATATACGATTTGAATTAAATTTGATACGGTTTTATTACACCTGGGCCTATTTTAGGTGCCCATTTAAGATTCAATTCGCTGCAATTGGCCATGCAGTGCCATAAAAACGAGAAGCGATGTACGCATTGTGTGCCATAAAATGCAAGTTAAGAGGGGTTATAGGAGAAGGGGAGGGGAAAGGAGTGAGGGGAGCTTAGCCCTACGTATTGTCCGAAATGTGACAGGGCATTTTAACTGAATTCGCTTTGGTTATTTAAAGCAATTTGATGCGCTCTCAATTTGTCGAAAGAAAGTTGCAGCAGTTTATGGGCAGCAAGGGGGAAAGAAGGAAGAACGGAGAGGGGAAAGAGGGGGAAGGAATAAAGTGAGAGATAGTGGTAGATAGGAAAGACAGAGAGAGGGACAGCTGGAGAGATGGGAATAGACAGATAGTAACAGAGGGGGGAGCAGGTAGAGAGACGGACAGTCTAATTGTCAAATTGATTAAGCCCATTATCGGCAATTGTCGGACGATATATGTGATATGTGATGTGTCAATTGGAATATGGCTAATGAAGCAGCATCTTGTGAACTTTCCCAAAAACAAACTGAGCAACACGTGCAGCGTGTGTGTGTGTGTGTGGCTGACACTACTTGGCTAACTCAATTATGAGTAACTCATATTAACTTTGGCCCAGAGGGGCAGCGAAGGGGCAACACTTGTGGGTTTTCACTTTCACAACAGAGCAGATACTTAGATACTTAGATACTCAGCAAAGCAGATACTCAGATACACAGACTGAGATACATGTGGGGTGACGGCAGAGGCGGGGCAGGGGGGCAAGGGGGCTGTCGGCGCTACGCGGCAATTGCGCGCTGTCATAATAAGCAAAGACAACAGCGACAACAATCGACAGTTATGCAGACAAATGTATCTGTAAGTGTAGCTGTATCTGTATCTGCAGCTGTGTTTCTATGCATGTATGTGTGTGTGCAGCTGTCAACCAATCGCTGCCGTCTGCGACGGTTCATTGGCTTCTGGCTGTGCTCGCTTTGGGCCAAACTTGTCGCTTACCTCCCGCCATGCAATAATAACAATAATCATAGCCATCATATGTATCTGCCAGACGTATCTGCAGTCGAGTATCTGCCAGATACTTATGCCAGCAGAGAATATAACGCTCAAGCAGACTATTAATCATGTGCGTGTGTGTGAATGAAGTGAATGATGTGAATGATGTTGTAAACACGGCCCGAGGCGTGAAAGTCATAATAATTTACTTACAGCTTTTGCCTTCGCATTCCGCGCAACGCATTGACAACCCTAGACAACCTTAGCGCGCCGAGAACAACCTGAAGTCGCGAGTTGCCTTTCGTCACAACAATTAATATCGCAGCACGTGCGGCTTCGACTCCGACTTCGGCTCCAAGCCTGACTCCAAGTCTGACTCTGGACCTGCCCAGCTCGCCTTCTCGACAGGGCAATAAATTTGGGAAATATGTTTGAATATGTCCATAAATTATGCTTAACATCGACTCAAAATGAGGCAAGGGGAAGGGGCAGGGGCCCACTTGATTGAATTTGAATTCGCTTTATGTATCTAGCCCAGATGCGGTTCCGTTTTGAACGCAACGGAATGTCAAAGAGATACGATACGATTTGATACGATTCGATTTGAATTTCGCTGGACTAATTGAGTACGCGAAGCATAAATTATTATTGCTGCACATATGGATGGCACGACGCATAGATACCCCTTGATAAATACACCGATTTAAAGTAAGAAAACTTTCCAGCAACGCATTAGCGCAAATTCCACAGAACTTCAAATTAATTAAGAAATTGATGCAAAATTAGCATCTTAATGTGAAGTTTGAAGTGATAGCTAGAGATAGTCATAAATCTATAATCAATAATCGATAAGCCAGGGGAGAGGGAAGAGTAAAGATACATATATAAAGATATACAAGAGGTATATATTTCTTCTAGGTATCGTATCTATTTCTTATAACCTCCACTATCTCTCTTTACTCCTCTCTCTCCTCTCAATACTCATTTCAAACACGCACAAGAAATGTTTGACATATTGAAATATAATAATTATGTAGAGTATAAATTCTTGAACGTTATCTGGCTAGTTGGGTGGGGGTTACTCCTTCTATTTCTGGCTAAGTTACCGCTGCAGCTGCAGGTTGGTTGTCTAATTTGAAATTAGTATCGAGAGAACGCAAAGCAATTAGAATAAATTAGTTAGAGCCGCCTTATCGTGGTATGCCTAATGCAGGTGAAATCAAAGCGAGCAGGAGGGAGGTTGCTGGAAACCAAACTGGCAGATGAAGCAGAGTATCTTAAACTGAACACGCATACAAATAAACGAATACATTCACGAATACCTAAACGAATACGAATACACAATTTGAACCGTTGAATCTAAATTGAGGCTTAATTTTCATTGTCTGCGTGCTGTTAGAAAAAAAAACCAGTTCTCATTTCTAGAGCTCGACCCGATCGAGTGATCTCCCCCCATTACCCCTCGTTGATCCCCTTCCAGCGTTCCCCTCTCTCCTTAGAAGTAGTTGTCTTTATTGCAGGCCGCTCTCGTGGTCACTTTTGTTGACTTAATTTATTGACATTAGTTGCTGTTGTTGTTGCTGTTGTAGTTGTTGTTGTTGTTGCTGTTGTTGGCCTGTTGTTTTTCGGCTTTTATTATATTTTAGCAGTTGATTTGCTTTTTATGTAAAATTATTTTGTTCATGCATTCTTTGCCAAGACACCTGACGCTGTGGCGCGAGATTAACCGGTTGGGGCGAGGATTGAAATCGGAATGGGAATTGGAATTGGATTTGGATTTGGAATTACAACAGCTGTGGCTGCTAGGCAGCTAGGCTGCTTGTCTGGTCACTGTTGATTAGGCCGAGAGGCGAGATGAGACTTAGATAGAGTTAATGAGATTATGCCGAGTGTTGCCGAGTTTCGTTTTGTTTGCGTTGGGAAATTGCCGTTAAAATTCATATAAAACATCAGATATGCCCGTATAACACTATAATGACATATAGTATAGCCCCCCATCTCTCATCTCCAACTCCGTCTCCATCTCCATCTGCATTTAGTATCATCTGTTTGTATATTTAAGTGGTATGCAATGGCCTGGGCAATTAATTTTATATGGTTCATAAAATTGCACAATGCTTTTGATGGCTGCTGACATTAGACATTTCATTTGCCTCAGCCCTCACCTAGCACCCCTCCCCCCTGCGTCCCCTCTCTCCCACTGTCTGCCACCTGATCATGCATAAAACTGAAACTAACCACAAGTAGTTATGTAGTTTGGCTTCTTCTCATTCGCTTTAATTGCCGTCGCTTTTTGTCTGCGAACACACAGCACAAGATTTTATGGACCTGATAATAAATCTCTAAACACTTAAGCAAAAAAGAAAACCAAACAAATTAAAATATGTGTGCTCGCAGTTGGGAAAGTGAAGGGCGTGAAGATACCCTGTGGAGCAGAGAGGGAACTAGGACTGGGCGGGATGGGTTTATTGTATAAAGGTTTCCTTTGTTCTTTGGGAATACTTGTCTAGATATGCTTATGTTAGTATAACAATTATTTGATGAGGTTTACTAAGAAATATCTTATAACTTTTTAAAGACTTGTATAGCAGTTCTACAGTTCAATTATTGATTGAAAAGGTATATAAAAATGTATTGAAACATATAGGTCGTTCAGCCAATAACCATTTAGGTTCATTTAAAATATTCAAATTGAAATTGTAGTATGCAAAAAAAGCTAGTAGATAAAAGAACAACCTGTAAACTGTATAAACAACAGCTAAAGTAACCTATTTGACCTATTCGGCTAGAAGTAAAGAAAATTATCGCTTAGAAGTTCCTTACAATTGTTTTTGAGAAGGAAAAGAAAGTCTATTACTTGAGTATGTAGTACTAACCAAGTACATACTTATACTACGTATTTACCTCTTTCTTTACATCCGATTATACTTATTATAAACTGCATAATACTTCTACTTAATATTAACACAATTCTACCTATTAAACCTTAATCAAAAAGCTCTCTTAGAAGCTCTTTACAATTTCCTAGAATTCCTAAGGGTTTTCAGGAAGTTTCTTCCACATTCACCTAACTTGATCGCGCTTACATCATACCCCATCTGCTTATACAGGGTATTCCCATAGAAAAACCTCAAAACATAACGAATTTCACTCAAAATGCAATAAGAAGAGCGCGAAAAGGCGCACAATGGCCACGCCCACGCCCACGCCTGTCATGTGCATTGAAGACGATCAATAAAACGGGAAAATGTCGCCGCTTTACAAAGTGCTTAATTTATTTATAAAAGATTTCACTCACCTCACGACACGAAAGTATAAATATATTTGCTCGTAAACTGGAAACTGGGCGGGGCACGAGGGGGCGGTGTGGTGTGATGAGCCGGAAAAGCGTAGGCATTGAGATTTTCCGTCAACGTTTTCCTTCAAGATCGCAGACTTAACGAAATCACAAGTAGAAAATTCTTTATTCTCAGTTTTTCACGCGGAGAAAATTCTTTGTATGTTTTTGTTTTCAAATTTATTACCGTAGATTAGTTATGGTATTTTCTCTTTTGAGCACAAATATTCTTGTAGTCGCTGCTGCTGTTGTTGTTGTTGCTTTTATATTTATTTGTTGTTGTTAGTTTTTCTTAGTTTTTTATTTACGTTCGGCGTTTTTCGTGTCTTTTAATTGTTCTCGTCGCAATTTTCGCCTTGGATTTTCACAGTTTTGGATTTGGAAAATCTCGACAAAGATTTTGTGGCATAATTTGGCAGCAATTTGCTTAAAATTTGTCACAATATTTGCGAAATTAAATCGGATTCGAATGGGTTGGGGAATGTGCAGAGATTATGTAGCAGAAAGAAAATTAAATGTTTCTTGTTTGAATTTTGGAATTGTTTGTTGTTATAACGAGTGCTCTCAAAAGTATGCAACACTCTTTTGGTTTTTAGTTACTTTCTTTTCCTTTCCTCTTTTCAATTATCTCTAGCGCTGTGTGTCTCGCTGTCTCTAGCTGTTTGTCTCTCTCTGCCGCTCTCTCTAAATGTATCTCTCTTTCTTTCTCTCCTTCTTTCTTAGTCTTTCTCTCTCTCTGTCTTTTTCTGTAATTGAGCAATTAAAGCAGCCCTTGCCTGCTTCCTAATTTCACAATTAATTGAGTTTAGTTGCCATTGGGGGTTTCCTTTAAATTTACAGTTAGCGTTGGCAATTTCCTTTTGCAGGCTTTTCACGCTTTTCCGACAGCAGACAAAGCCGTCAGTTCCTGTGCCAACTTGACGGCGCCTACGAGCTGCGGCAACTGACTGAGATGCCTTCGCTTGTCCGTGCACGAAGTCTCCTCGAGCGAGGATACGGACAAACACATGCACACAGAGAGTTGCCACACATACACAGAGTTGCCGCACATACACAGAGTTGCCACACACACACTAAGACAGCTTGTACACTCGTTTTTATTCGCAAAAAAAAGTGAAAATAAATACAAACTTTGTAATAACCTCAAGCTAGAAGAGATGTGAGTGTGTACTGGCAATATGAACTGTATACCTGTGTGTATGTCTGTCTGTATGTCTGTGTATGTATGTGTGTGTGTATGTTAGTTCAGCCCAAAAGCAGCAGCTCCTACGCCGGACACGACGCCTGCGCAGAGCGCGTCAAAATGTTTCGCTATTTGCATTTGTTGCTGAGCATTGACAGTCTGTGTGACTGTCTGCCAGTGTGTGTGTGTGTGTGTTTGTGTGTGTGTGCTGCAGTAGTGAAATTTCCGCATATCATGTTAATCGCCAAAATACACGCAATTGTTTTGCTTGGCTTCTGGACGCGGCGCCTGAAAGTATGTCGCATTTATTTCTATTTGCCGTAGCTCGTAACTCAGCGCGTTGATGTCGCCCCTGCGGACGGACGGACATTTCCTTAAATTCAGCTCGAATTGTTTTTTCGGCAACACTGCCCCTCCCCCCTCCTGCCAGGGAACCTTTCCACTATGCCTCCTTCTTCCACGCTGTGTCTCTCCTGCAAAAAGCACAGTCGGACGGGAATGACGTTATTACCTGTAATTAATTTCAGCTGGAATAACTTTACGAGCAGTCAGCGCACACACACACACACACACATATATACACATACAGGGGCACTCACACACACCTGAAACAAAACGCATTTGAATTCATTTCGTTTGTTTTTGCATATTTTGCGGCACTTTAGCGACGTTTTTTGAAGAGGAGAAGGAAGCAGATGATGGACAGAAAGAGGGGAGCAGAGGAGGAGGTATGAATAGGAAGCAGGAGATAGAGTAGGAGAGGGAGCAGAAGAGGTAGAAGGAGTGGGAGCAGGAGAAGAGGCAGTGAAGGCAGCAAGAGAGGAAGCAGGAGAAGGAACAGAGAAGGAGGTATGAGAAGGAAGCAAGAGAAGAGGCAGTCTGGGGGGTAGCAGAGGGCCGATGAGCGGGCCTAGGAGTAGGTGCTGAAGAGAAAAAGAAGGCAAGAGCATAAGGGGAGTTGCTTGGGATCACAGGTGGCAGAGGGGGGCCACCCAGTCATAGCTTCAGCCTTGCCAAAATTGCTTGACCCTGTGCCAAGTTGCGAATTGTGCTGGGGGTGCGACACATTTGATGGATTGCGCCGACTAAGTGGGCCATCGAGTTGGAGTTCTCTGCCCGATTTCCGCCATAACCATCGATGGCAACTGCGCCACGTGACATGAGCAAGAGATGGGAGATGGCAGCGATCTCCTGCCAGCTGCCAGTGGGATCCACGACTCGACGGTGTCTTTAAATGCCGCCAAATTGTCGTAATTAGTTTAATTAGTGCGTGCCCCACAAAGAAGTGTGCGGGAGGGGGGGAAGTGGGCTACAAATTCAAGATATTGTGCCCTTAATGAGCCACAGTCGAGCAGCAAATGACCATAATTAAATGTGGCCCAGTGTTGGCCGTCATATAATTGCGGAGCACAGACGAATTCTAGGCAGGATTAGCATAATTTCGGCTCGTGCGAAAGGTGAATAAAACCTGAGCACAGGCCGACAGGGAGGGAGGGGCTGCTTCCGCTGGGAAATTCAACAGAGTGTCCCGTCCCCATGCCCCTCTTCGACAATGGCCAAGGATGGATCCGTATCCACAATTTGTTTAGTCGATGACAAGTTATGGCTGCCTATAATGACACACTTATTTGCATGCGCCTCTGGCTCTGTGACTCTCTGCGACTCTCGGCGACTCTTTGTGGGTTTCTTGGCTGTGCTGCCTCGCTGTGCTTCTTGTGCGGCTTCCTCTGCTTCCTTTGCATTGCTCTGCGCGCATATCCTGTGACATAATCGACCCCAATGTGATGTGCGGCTTGTTATGCCTCTCTCATTGTTTTGTTGATTTGCTGCCATTGTTGATTGGTTTCTGCTGCGCCTTCCAGGGCTGCCACTGTTGCCAGTGACGACTGCCATGTAGTTCCTTTTCTCCTGCTTTTTCAACTACACCTTCTTCTATTCCTTCTCCTTCTTCTTTGTTCTCATCGTACTCCACCTTCTTCCCACTCTGACTCCAACTCCCAATTGAAGCATTAAGTGCAGCGCAAGCTGAATGGAATGTCATGTCCTAAATTAATTAAGCAAAGCATATGCTATTACACACACATTGCACACACATATACACACTCACACTTACACGCATACACACGCTATCTCTCACAGACAAACACACACACACACACAGACTGAGAGAAAGGGTAGCCAAGTGTTTGTCGACTGCGTACGCATCATTTAATTACGTTAATTGGCAGCGCTCTCCCCTCCTCCCTCTACCTCCCCCTTCCTTACTATCTACTACATGTGTGTGTATGTCTGGGTGTGTGTGTGTGTCAAGTGATGACGTCTGCCTGCAGCAGAGACCTGCTCGTGACCAGGTACTCCTACACCTGTCGGTAACATGCTTCGTCTAATCTAATTGCGCACGGCAACGAGGGGGCGTGAAGGGGGCACCAAGGAGGGTGGGAGAGGGGAACACATGAAGTTTCCATAAACTCGAAACTCGCGTTGTCATAAAACGAGTCGAAGCATTAAGTAGATTGCATGATATGACAAATTTACTACATTTTTTACTAAATTACAAAGCACATGAAGTTTTATAGAGATAAAATACATGTGCGACTTTGATTAAATGCGAGAATGTTTCCATAAAGATTTCAAACATTCTATGGCAGTTAATAAATATTTAAAATTCCCTTGAATTTATTATTAATCTATATTTATATTTATGTAGATTTCAATTGGTTTATTTCGGGTATTTGAATCATCAAGGGAAATCAAAGATTTATAGTAAAACATTGAGCAAGATATGACTCATGGCAATAAAAAGTTCTGCCTAAGTTTATTAATATTTCAAAATACATTCAAAAATGTTGTACAAGTTTTTAGAATTTATTAATAAAACTATTTAATAAGATTTAGTGTTGGTTTGTGCATCATCTAGGAAACTTTCTAAAAGTATTTGGAACACGAAAAAAAGAATAAAAATAATTAGATATTTTATTCAATGAATTAAACTAAATATAAAGAAATACCAGATTTTAAAGTGCCCTGCACAGACAAAATGGCTGCCATGCGTATAAATCTCTTTGCTTTTACCTCCTTAGCTTGGCAAATCTTTACAAAATGGCGGAAATTGGCTGAGAAGGGCTGCTACTGGCATCCCCCTTGCCCTGCACTACCTGAACTGAGATTTGCTCAGGCATGCGCAGCATCCGCAGAAGTTCAACCCCCCTGTGGCAAGGGCTGCTGCACTGCCACGCCCCCTACGTGTAGGCTGATGCTGTTGCTGACGATACTCTCAATGCCATACGGCAGCAGCAGGCAGCCATTAAATGGCTAGAATTATGGCAACAGGCGATCCGATGGAACGCACACAAATTCCGCTGCCACAACACGCAGACAATAAGTTAAGGAGACCTCATCCCCTCACTCCTTGCACCTCCTCCTACTCGAGGCGGGCAACCACCCACCCAAAAACAAAAAAAAAGCTAAACGAACTGAGCTAAACATTTCTAATTTATTGATGTTTCCGTCGTCGTCGTCGTTGTCGTCGTTGTCTTCGTTGGGAAAGTTCTTGTCGTCTTGCTCGGTGGAAAAGTGCCAAATGTCTCTCTGGGTAAAACTAACTCAAATTTATGATGATTAAAAAAAATCACAAAATACTTAGGCAATCTATAGATAGTAATATATGACTGTGCGACGACTGTGTGTGTGTGCGAGTGTGTGACTTTGTGTGTGCTTGTTCTGCTTGTTTCCATTCTCATAATTTGTTTGTTGTTTTAAAAATAGTCAAAGCCAGCGGGACAGACAAACAACAACGTCAGCAACGAAGACAACAACAACAATTAGAGGACCAACAACAACAAGAAAAACAAAAACAAGTAGAGATACAATAACAAGAAGAGGAACAACAACAACAACAATAATAAGCGCCTTGAAGGCCATGATTTGTGTTGTCAATTCTTCAGCACTTTCCCGATCCGCGTTGTCTTAATTTGGGGCGAGGTCCGCGAGTAAATCTTAATTAGCTGCTCAATTTATTAGCCGAATTCCCGCTAAATTATCGGTCTTCCCTCCAAGTCATTCTACTATGTGATGATGTTGTAACATTCCAAAGTTTGGAAAACGTAGCGAAAAACGCGTTGAAATCAAATTGAAAATCGATGGAGCCAAACAAAGCAACAAAGGCAGCAACAATGGCAACAACAACAGCAACGGGCAAACAGTTTATTAACTTGTGTATCCGCAAAGTAGGTTTATGGCTAGCAAAACACAAACACGCCAAATGAGTGTAGATAAACCTTAACTACCCTAGACCCAAATGCAGCACGAGCAAATGAAATAAACGCAAAGCAAAACCCAAACCAAAAGGCGACAATGAAAACAAAAACAACAAGCAAAGCTTACTTCTTGGCATGCCAAAGTATTGAATACCCTGGAAGTTATTGGGCGTAACTTTGCAAGAAACCTATTTCTATTATAATATAAAACTTGTTCCTTTTGTAGTATATAATATAATGGTATTCGGTTATGCTAAAGAAAGGAAGTTAATCTTTTATTACTGAAGAAATAAACGCTTTCAAAGAAGATCTTATTTTTTGACAGATTAAGCCAATTGATACAGTTATCTGAAGGAGAGTAGAATAAAATAGAATATATATCAGTATAACGTATATAACTTATGTGTATAGATAAACTTTTCTCATAAAATATTACAGGTATCAATAAAACAATTCCAATACTACAAGAGACCAACAAACGACTTGCCTCTGCCTGCCAATCATGATTATTAAATTATATTATATTATATTAAATATATAACCTTTAACAGCTGGCCAAAATCAATATACCCTCTTTTTCACGCTGCAAGGGTGTTTAAACTAGCCGCGAAAAGGCCAAACAAAAGCTGCAAATGGAGTTGGCCTTTCAAGATCTCGGCCCAAAACGATTCATAAAACGTCGAAGTTCACTTTTTTTTTTTTTTTCTGTTGGTTTATCTGTATTTTATTTTCCCTTTTAATGCCCGTTTATCTATTTGCCAAAGTCGTTAGAAAACATAACTTTAACTTTAACGTCAACGGTGGCCGAGGAGTGAAGAGCAGCTCTACGTAGAGCTTTGTCAATTAATTTGACAGCTCACATTGTAAACGTGAATGGGTTCCGATATTTGGCGTCAATTAATACAGGTTGTAAATGGTAGACAAATTAATGGAGGAATTCTATTGTATTAGCTTATAATTATTAGAATACACATAAGTAAGGGTTGTAGATTATTGTAGATATATAAATAAAATAAGTACATATAAGTTTATACAAATCCATACATATTTAAAGGTAGAAGTACTAGATTGGAATAATGATTGAGAGTAGCAATATCAACTTATCATATCAAATGTTAATATTTTAAGTAGACCTAGTAATTATCAGAAGTAAGTCACCCTAGTCTGACATATTTGAATTATTTATAATAAATAGGGAGTAATAAATGCCCTGCTATAAATAATAAATGCTAAATGCTGTTTTATATAGATGTATATTAATAATTGATTCTGCAATATATTCAAATTTAATTTATGCCCAAAGTATAATGATAATGTTAATTATGCAATCTTAATAGCTCTCCCAGAACTGAGTCGATTTATGCGGCACAGTAGAAATCTATCAGATGATGGAACATGAACACATAGTACGTCGTTAATAATGCAATAACTGCAGAATGACGTTGCTAAAATATTAAATTGTATAGATCTATTAGACTTCTTAGAGTACTTTCTAGCTCAGTATAAACAAGAACTAGGAAACTTAAAGAAATAAACAAATTAAACAATTTATAGAACCTTGTCAACTTGCTATAATCGATAATGTCTGTGCAAATTATTGGGTTAACACCCCCGTGCTGCCTTAGAGAACTTTATATGCACCATAATTGTATCCCAAATAGATATTCATATTTTATTCATGGCTCAGCTATTCACATTGCATGTCGGCACAAACAGCGCAAATCGCTTTAGAGCAGGAGAAGTGGCTGGCGAGGGAGGGAGGGGAATGGAGTAAGAGCCAGAGCTGGGTCGGGGTCGGAGCCCGAAACTGTCCAATTGAGGTGAATTGCCCAGATAGCACAGGGCGCTGTTGACATAGTTTCTATAGGTCTGGCCCCACCTTTGCCTCGTTTGCATGTCTACTGTGCATTCGCCAGGGCAATGAGAACAACAACTACTGCAGCCGTGTGTGCTGTTGTCAACGCGTCTCCATTTTGGGCTGCATCTAACTGCGACAACCCTCGCTGCCCTTACCCCCACCATCCATTTTCCTCCCCCTTCCCCGTGTTGCTTGTTTGGGGCAACCAAATAGCAACAAACGTCTCCAGCGACAGCTCTGAAGCCTGTAAAGTGGCCGAGTCCCATTTCCGGCTACTGTTGCCGCCCTCCCTTCCTCTACCCCTTCCCTGCTCCCTCTTCATTGTGTTTCTGCTCCTGCTGCTGCTTTCATAGTTTTTGTGTACAACTTTTCAACGTTTTCGCTGCCGTCCATTTTAATGTGAGCCATTTGTTTATTTAGCTGGTGTGTCTCCTGGTCTCTGGTCCTCTGCTCCTGTCCCCAAGGCGCTGCTGGCTCTTTCGTATACTATGCCGGTCAGTTGGCTTCCTTCGGCTCTTATCGGCATTTTGCGGTTTTCACTTTGTTGATTTAGTGGAGCAGCCTGTTGAACTTTTCGCTTCGCTGCGGCGCTAAGGACACACCCAGTCCCCAGTCTGCAGTTCCTGCTCCCTGCTTGCTCCCTACATTGCCAGACCGAGACCACAATGGGGCAATGTTTGCACTTGCCACACTTGTTTGCAGTGGTCGTCGCCGTGTTTGCACAACCAAATTGGAAGAAAATAATATCCCCTGCTTTCTGTATGCCCCAACAACACTCGAAAAGGTATTGGAAAATTCATGCATTCATTAGTTATTAAAAATAAACACGTGTTGTGGGCATTGTATCCTTTAGGTGCGTGTGCTGATACATTTACGCACTTTTGCAACTGTGTACTATTAAAAAAAGAACGTATGAACAAGTAATAGAAAACCATATCGATAGATAACTTATAGTTTTCCCGCAATTCAAAATTGAATTTAATAAAAATTCAAATTTTTCGTTTCTGTTAACAGAGATTTAACAGTATGCTGTTAATTTTAGACCGAATTTGAAGTCAGTTAACCTTTACAGTTGGTTTGTGTCCAGGGGAAAATTACTTGCAAGCGGTGCATGGAAACTGTATTGGGAATATTAAAAGTCAGCTGTCTGTAAAATACGATACAAGTCCATCCAATACATAATCCGTTTCAGCTGATACACAGATATCGGCTTTTGCGCTTAGCTATGGCTACAACCTTTTGTATCGTTACAGCCATAGAACTTTAGAAAAACTGCTTCGCTAACAGGGCTCGTTTCCCAAGACACGATCCTACTTGTGTCCCGGATCACAGCATTCTTTAAGCAGCACTCTGCTTTGCGCTGCTTGCATTTCAGTGCAATCCAAGATACGACCCTTTTTCTGTCAAGACACGATTCCATTTGTGTGTGTCCGGGCTGTGTTTGATATTTTTTTGTTTTATTTTCTTTTATTTAGTTAATTTTTATATTTTAAAAACGTCCTGCCTTGAAGTATATGTAAGCTGTACGCGAGAGAGAGAACGCCTCTGTCTTCAGCCGCATTATTGTTGGCCTTGAAATCGATCAGTGATGACAGCAGTTGCCCCAAAGAGCCAGTTGAAAGAACTTTCCGAAGAGTTTGCTACGCTCTTCGCATAATTAATAAGAAGAATGTGCAAGCTGCTTGCACTGTAATACAATAAAAACATGTGCTATAAATTTGCACTAAATTCGAAACATACAGAGATATTGGCTGCTTGTTGTTGATAAGCCTACGAGGAAAACCAATGTTTCATTACGGAAACGAAAAACCACTAGTCAGAGCTTCCCGCTGATAATTATTAATGACTGACGCTGTATGACTACTTAATCTCCATATATGAGTTCAATATGGTAAGCGCAATTAGCCGGCAGTGCAATCTGAAAACTAGTTATGGAACTAGCACACGACCGCGTACTTGGGGAATTACTAGAATCGAGTAAAATACCCAGATAAATTTTCTTGGTGGGTGCTGGTAAGGGGAGATTGCAGTCTGTGGGCGGCAGGGTGTCCAGTATCCAGTATGTCTTGAAAAACCCATAGTTTGATTGACGGAATCTTGGAACTACGGACTAGATATTTTTATATTTCTTGACTCGATTCTAGAATCTTTTGCAGATTCAGTATATCTTAAAAAACCGATAGTTTAATTGACGGAATCTTGGAACTATGGCCTAGATATTTCTATATTTTTTGACTCGATTCACAGAATCTTTTCCAGGTTCATATGTATTGTAAGTGATTCCACAAATAGTTTCACTGCTGGCGAATAAAGTGTAAACAAAACTAAGAATATCAAATAATGTTGTCAAGTTTCTTTATTCACAATTCCCAGGAAGTAATTCCCTTTATCTATCGCCAAGGGGACCATTAACAGGCAAAGCAATTAAGATTAATTTTATACTTAATTAGCGATAAATTTTTGCAAATAGTTTGTATACTTTATAAATACTTAGGTGATAAACAAATATGCAGCTGCAGATATGTATATAGTACTATATGGTATGTGTAAGGAATGGCACTACTGCATGACCCGTCGGGGGTGTATATAGTGGGAGCCAGGATCGTCGTCATGCTGGTAGATGGCGCCCATCACGATCAGTAGAGTGGCCAATGCGATGCTGCGTAAAAAGAGCTCCAGTACGCGTTGATAATCGAACATTTTGACGATTTATATCTATATTTATTTGATCTGACTGTGGAACTGTGTCCGACTGCGACGTAGAAAACGAACTAAGCTCGCCAAGTGTCGAACAACAGACTTTTATTGCAACTGATCGGGTTGTCGTTCTCGGTCTCAAACGGCTTTGAGTTCTCTCTGTGTTTTACCCGGTACCCAACTTGGAGATTTGTGGAGAAAATTCCCAACGTTCTGAGCTGCAGCAACAGTGTCTCAATTTCGTATCAAACACTTGACAGTCATACAAATTTGTTTTCGTCTCATTTGCTTTTTGGCATCCGAGAGATACGTGAGACGAATCTCAAAGTTCGCGTCGCACAAGACAGTATCGCTGCGCAAAAATTATAATTATTACCGACTCAGTTGGCGGCAGAGAATGTCGTCACAATTGTGCGAATAACACAAATTTTGCCATTAGATTCGATTAGTTCCACTTCCAGTTCGAGTTCGATTTCGATTTCGTTTTCTTAAATGGGGCACAAAGAGCATTCGACAAATCTGTGTGAATCAGAAAGTAATAAATGAAACTGAGAGTTTTAAGGCATTTTGTTTGTACTCACCTAAGATAACGCTGAAATCGTGCTGTTCGACAGAGATTCAAGATTTTTGCTAACAAATGACCAGGCAGCTGCAACAGCTGCAGCAGCTGTTTCAAATGCGGCATTCTCGGGACGAGTGCAACAAACAAACTGAGCTCACAATTCTCTGAGCAATGTCAGGTAGCCTCGACTTGAGGTAGGTAAGTACATCCCTAAGGGTCTTAGATTATTTGCTGTCTCTTTCATAGAATACATAAAAACGGAAATTGTATAGAATCTTCAAGTGATCAATCAGCTTAGAAGGAAAGAACACTTCTTTCAAGTATAAATAACATTTAATTATGTATTAATATTTAAATATTTTAATTTAATTTCAACTAAACCGTAGTTGTCTCCTGCAGTTGGGCCAGTCGCTGTGCCTTCGTTAGCTTCCAAGTGACACAGGATAGGGACGTGATAAAGAGGCCAATGCCTACAAGAGAGCAAAGAGAGTGGACATCTCTTAAGGTTGATCTCAGCACATCACATATTAGTTTAACACTCACCCATAAGGAGTATAGCCTCTGAGGTTTCGTCCTGCCACGCCTTGGATACCGCACAGAGTAGAACGAAGCCGCTGAGTAGGCAGAAGGAGCCGATGAGAACGGCCAATGTGATGAGAATAATTGCCGGATCGGGTTCCTGGAGCATTCGTTGTGGAAACAGTGTGTGACAGAGCGAGGGATCCTTGGATGACTCATTTTCACAGGCACTGTAAGAAGAATATTACCATTTCAACTGCAATTCAATTGTCTTTCATTGTTGACGTACCACGATTGCTCATAGGTTGGGAGAATTGGGGCACCTCTGGTCTCCATGACGTTGCGCACTGCACTGTCGCAGCCAGAGCTCAACTATTGTGCTAGTCTCATCCGAAGTGTTCTAAATTCAGTATGTGTACGCATCAGCCGACGTGTCGCGTGGCAGATTGGGGTGCATTGAAAGTATTTATAGCATCATAGGAAGTACCAGATGCAGGATGAGAAGCAGCCGCAACGGAACTAAGCAGGCAGCACGGGGTGGGATGCAGCAATGCGGTCCTATTAATAGAATCAGCAGCCCATCGACTCGCAATGAGAGTTCAGTGATCTTTTTTCGAGACTAAGTCAAGGCTCTTCTAACTCAACAATGCTAGACAGCTCTGAATGCAATAGAAATGGGGCCTATCTGAGTGTGAGAAGATAAGGGGTATCCCAAATAAGCGCGACCATAAGTCAAACTTTGGAATTGAATACATGGTGAGCATGAGAACTTTATTATTTTTTATTCGTCAAACTATTTGGTCGCTATTTTATCGGCTATCCAAGGCATAAAACTACCAACATTCGTGTAGACACCAGGGTCTCCTTGGGCGCAATATTTAGAGCCAAAACTTACAACGCCAAATTGTACAAAGCGTTGAGTCTCATTATAATAGCCAACATATGACAGTGGACCTCCAGAATCGCCGTTGCACGAATCTTTACCCTGCTCGCCAACGCACAGTTGAGTTGATTTTATATCAATTTGGAAGGCATCATGACATGTACCGGGAACTTGTTGTGTAATCTGTGCTTCCATTAGGACATCAGAAAAGGTTTCGTTCTCGGTTCTTCCCCAGCCAGTTACCTTAAACGAGTTGTTTTCACCAGCTGCTTGTTGAAGTGTTGTATTAACGGGCAAACATATGGGCCTAATGTGTTCTGCGT
Source organism: Zaprionus camerounensis (assembly GCA_018904165.1). NCBI lineage: Eukaryota > Metazoa > Arthropoda > Insecta > Diptera > Drosophilidae > Zaprionus > Zaprionus camerounensis. The sequence continues at coordinate 3,862,982 of JAEIFS010000037.1, forward strand.
GGATTCAAATTAGATGTAGTATTTTGGATGATAATTCAAGGGGACACTCACTTTGAAACTCTACATCTCTTGCCAATTTCACTATTGCAATGTCATTGTATTTTTGAAAGAATTGCTCGTGAATGAAATAGTCTTCAACTTCAATATTTTCAACAGGCGGTGCACAAGTCCACTTTCCTTTAACAGTTCGACAATCAGTTTCCGTGCTTATTTGGTGCTCGCCCAAACGAACTGATATTCTGTTAAAATCGATTTAAATTTTTAGCTATTAAATGAACTCACATGAAATAGCACAAAAGCTACATTCTGTGCTGTCCTCGACTGTGATATACCTGACCAAAACAATTTCTTAAATGTTTATTTTATTAATTAATTTATTTTTTTAATTGGACTATGCGCACTATTACCCTCTTTGGGCAACTAAGTCTATTTAATTTGGGCGTTTAAAGCTATTGTGTTCAGCAAAAATGAAGTGTCCTGCTTTAACATGACGCTTGGAATTCGGTTTACGGGGCGGAAAGCGGCGTGGTCAAATTCTAAAACAAACTTAATTTACAGATTTTTAAACCAAATTTGGTAGTCTTAGTTAGTATTGTCTGTGAGATTTAGCTTTTCATACGAACGGACAAACTGTTTTAATACCCTTCTCCCCTATGGGAAGCGGGTAAAAAATTACTTACAGTTTTTCGTTATTCCTGAAACAATGGGCAGCGGTAAGCACGAATCCTGTTGAAATAATTCCATTTCAATTGGGGATTGAACTAAGAGCTAATTTTTCAAAATTTACTCACTTTTATGTATAAGAGTGCCGCCACATGAGAGTTCTCTGTTACCGAACTTAGTTTCAAATTCGAGCAGTGCCATCCAGGGTCTTGACATTAAGACGGCTTCTTTGCCTCCAAATACTTTAACAGTGCCAAATTTACCACATGCCTGATCTAATAATTGGCGTATTCCTTCTTCTTCTTGGTATGCGCAACAAAGTTTACCCTGTTTAATCGAATGAGATTTTAAACAGGCATGAAAGCTACAGTCGAGTGTGCTTGACTGTAAAATAACCGCTACCTTCTAACTAACTTCTACGTTTAGCCTATTTCGTGTTGCATGCTCTTCAGGAAGTGGCTTGGAAATCTGTACATCTTTTGAATAACTTCTATGTTTATTATCTAAATTTATAGAAATCATTTGGGCGTTGATACTTATTGGGTTTCCCAAAAATAAACTGTCCTGATATAAAAATTTGCTTGGAATTCGGCTCTTATCGATTTACGAAGGTAGAAGGGGCCGTGGCCAAAATTTACAACAAACTTGATCTGCGTGCAATATTTTGACATTTTTTCATTTTTATTTTCAGCCTTTGCTCTTATTGTTTTTGAGATGTAGATTTTCAAACCTACGGACAGACAGACTTACGGAGAGACTGACAGATGGACAGACAAACAATATTATATCGATTTGTCTGTTGATGATCATTGAGAATATATATAGTTTGTGGGGTCTGCCACGTCTTCTACTGCATGTTATAATATATACCCCTATGGATAGCGATCATAATAGTATGCATAGTATTCGAAATTGTTATCACAGAAGGTGTTCACTTACTTTTGGACAGTCGGAACTTCCACAACTTCTAATGTAGCTGATTTGGGTAGTTGTAAATTTTCCCTTCCTTTTTTTTTCATCCATTATTTTTGCAATTTGTACACAATTTCCAGGTAGTTTGCAAAATCCGGGATTACCATCTCGTCTATCGCATGGAATGTCTTTGGTATGAGATACGAATACAGGCACTAAAATATAATATAATTTTGAATTATCCTGCAGTATTTGATTGTCACCTGCGGCTGATGAAAGCTGTACAGCTATGGCAAAGCACAGAAACAAGCTCCATTTAATTATTTCATTCATTTTATGAGAGGTCACAAATTATACTGAGCATAAGTTCGACTCAACAGCACTTTATATACCATTACCATTATACACACGTATGAGTGTTGGTTATCGGGCTTTTATACATACATACATAGTCAAGAACTGAGTTACTCAGTAAGTATTGTTTTGTGTTCTAAAGAAATAAATGTGATAAGAAAGTACCAAAGAGTGTATATACCATACATTATACATATTTACATATTATTCCTTGAATTTCTTTAATTTCGTAATTACGTTCTTGACAAGGCTTAACGTAGTAACCCAGTCATTCTAGCGGTGTCGATAAACCATACATAAACCACTTATTCGACTACTCCCTACATGGGTAGTTACTCTATTCACCCTTTAGTAAACCACTAAATGTCAATCGAATTTTAAAGCCCACTTTTCGTCGCTTTCTCGAATAAGTTTAGCAATATTTAAACAACATACCCCACTACTCCCTACAGGGGTAGTTACCCTAGTCACCCTAAGGTAAGCGAACGCAGAACCACAAAGTATCAACGAAGTTGAACGCCTACTTTTAGTCGCTTTCTTTCGTGTTCAATTTCTCACTATATTTTCGATAATGTTCATTTTTGTCTTAGTTGGCTTTGACAATTACAAAAACAATTGTCATGCTGAAATTGTTTTGCTTTGTTAATGGTAACATATTTTAGACAAATGTTAAGATTTCATCGGTATTGCCAATTGGAATTTATTTTGGCTAATATAATCTGAAGAACTGTGATGAATTTCTTAGCCAATTAATAGGCGAATTGAAAAAAAAACATAAGCTGGAAATGAGACCGACGAAAAGTGTATCAAAATAGAACTTAGAGCCAAAGATTGTGATAACCCAGCCAGAGCCAACAAAACTGAAAGTGGGAAGTTATAAACAGACGATGACTTCAAAAATAGAAAATATGGATAATCCCGCTGTTTCGAACGACAGACGTTGGATGGCGCTGACGATATATCACACACAGCACACAGCTCATCTGGCAGCGCCATCTGACGGCAGTGTATAACTTCTTGCTGAATTTTATAATAAAAAAACAATATTTAATGTATAAATCATTATTTAAATGCATTTTATGCATGGGTTAATAGATAAGTACTCTAGTCATGGGTATCATGGGTACTCTTTTCGCCTACCCATTCAGGGGTAACTTACGTACTCTTTTTGTAGGTACTTCTTTCACTAGCCCATGGGTACATACATAAGTACTCTAAACAGGGGTAGTCAATTCTAGTAGCTACATAAGTACTCCAAGCATGGGTACCCTATTCTCTACTTACTGGTAAACGATGTAGTGGCGATTCACCCTATTTCCGGACATTTCATACAAAAAACGAAATGATAAAATACATTGCTTAGGGTGTGTAAAGTAAGTAGGGGTGTTCCCTTAGTAAGTACTTATTTCACCAGCTACGAACTAGTGGCCAGTACTATAGGGATATTATAAAAGTTAAATAGAGTTGGAGATGCCAAATGCCCGGAATTATTGGTTAGCTATTATTTAGCTTTTATAAGATATTGAAAAACCAAATATTTAGATTGACGGCTCGTGTATCATACGAACATAAAATTTATATCAAATTTCAAATCATTTTTAGATTCTTCTTTTTATTTTTTTGAGTCTTGACAATATAGCTCACATTATTTGGTTGCTATTATGTGGGATATCCAAGGAATAAAGCTGCTTACTCTCGTATAGACAGCTGGGACTCCTTTGTCACAGCCTGGAATGCCAAAACTCACAATACCGTGCTGAACAAAACGCTGACGCTCATTATAATAGCTCACATATGCCAGGGGACCTCCAGAGTCGCCGTTGCAAGAATCTTTGTCCTTTTCACCAACACACAGTTGAGATGATTTTATTTCCCTATTATACAATAAACGACATATACTCGGTTCTCGTCGGGCAATCATTACTTCCATTGGAATATCTGAATAAGATACGTTTTCGGTTTTACCCCACCCAGTAACCGTAAACGAATTAATATTGCTGGCTTCTTGTTGGAGTGTTTCATTTATGGGCAAACATATGGGCCTAATGCTTTCTGCAGAAAGTATTAATTATTAATAATTATTTTGTAGATGACATTGCAAGGGGTCACTTACCGTTAAACTGTACATCTCTTGCTAGTTTCACTAAAGCAATGTCATTATATAATCCAGAGTATCCCTCATATACGAAAACTTGTTCTACATCAACGTCTTCCACTGGCGGCGCACATGTAAGGATCCCTTGTATAGTTCGACAGTCAGGTGCCGTACTTATCTGGTGTTCGCCCAAACGAATTGATATTCTGTTAGGCAAATACGAGTAACATCGATTTAATTTGTTAGCTTTCAAATAAGTTTAATACATACATTGTTTTATTTGTGAACAGACATAGACATAAGTCTAATTTCCTTGCCGCCGAATACTTTATGATTTAAAAATTTACCACAATCCTGATCCAGTAATTGTCTGATACCTTCATCTTCAACTTGGTACTCACAGCATACCTTTAGCGTTGAACATTTGGAAGTACTTTTAAGGATCGCAAATTGTTCACTTGTGTATTTTCCGTTCTTTTCGACTTCGTGTATTATATTTGCAATTGGTCTACAATTGCGTGGTATCTTGCAATGTCCAGCCATTCCATCGCGTGTTCTGCATTGAACATCTATGTTGCATAATACATGAATGTATGTTTAATATCCGTATACAATATATGTGTTCTTCTTTACCGCAGCTAATGAAAGCTGAATAGAAATAGCCAATAACAAAGTAAAACTCCAGATGTTTATTTGCTGCATTCTGGAAGTAGTCTGTAAATTATACTGAACTTGAGTCAGACCCGACAGAGCCTTATATGCCAAAAGCCGATTATTACATACACTGGAAAAAATATTGGGTTTCGAGGGCTTGCTCATAGCTAAGATTTATAGGTTTCCGATTATATACATATACGATTATATATACGTATGTATTCAATTTGTGGGTTTGTTGATTGCAAGTTACTGAGGAAATATCTTGAACTGGCCGATAACCTATGTTTCTATGTTTCAAACTCCCAGAAAATAATATATAATAGTGTTATCTGTTCTTTGAAATGTTCGACCTTATAACTGGAGTGTGGCAATAAAGTAATAAAGAGTATGCACATTGTTGCAACTGGCATTGGCTATTGGCGCATTATTGCCACATGTGGAGGATGCTCAATTCGTAGCCCAATCCTCGGCATAAACCAATGCCCAGATCTCCATCTTCGGTCTTTGGCGGATTCATTTGCAGCAGCGGCATGTCGTCGCCTTAGTTACATTGTAAAGCGTTTTATTGTCGTTGCCAGCTGGCGACAATTTGTTGCGCCCCCAATCCCCAGTTCAGCTACCACTTCCAGCTACACTTCAACCACCATCTCCATCTACATTTCGGTCTCCGGTTGCAGCTGCTGACTTTGATTCAAGCCACTCGGCAAGGTGTATGTGCCGGCGGCACGACGACGACGCTCACTTGACGACAACTGTTATGCTTATCGGATGCTTTGTGAATACGAATTTGGTCAATGATGTTGCCTGTGTGTGTGAGGGGGGGGGGAGGGAATTGGGAACTGAGGCAAATTGCCGTCGATTGTCAGGCCCGAACTGTGGGTGACCCTAGGTGCCAACTGCCTTAAAGCCACTTACAAACTTTGCCCAATAAGATTGACTCGAAAACGGCACAGCGTGTGCAGTGTTTTAAGCCGACTTGTATATACTCTACAGCAGCAGATATTGGGGCAAGTAGGTGTAGTAATATTATCAGGGTATTACGAGCGAGAGGATAAAAGAACAAAAGTGAAATAAAAACGGCCAACGGGCAAATGGACAAACTTCGGTGTGATTAAATCGGATGAGAGGACGCGACAGGGACGTGGCAAGGCATGCCGGACTAAAGGGGGAAGGAGAAGGGACGGTCCGGTCCGGTCCGGTCCGGACGGAGTCTTATCGTCGCCCAAGAACTCGTTTCGTTTTAGTGCCGCAATCAGCGCTGTTCACTTGCGATGGCCGGGCAAATATTTTACTTTTACTCTTTCGCCTGGCTGCGGGTGCGGGTGCGGGGGGAGAGAAAGAGGGGGTTGGCTAATGCGTTGCAAAAAGTGTGCCACAAGCATAAAGCGCCAAAAGACGCTGACAACGGAATCAAACACAGACTAGCTTGAGCGGAAGGGGGCAGGGCATGGCTCAGCTGCCACTAAAGTTAAAATTAAATTAGCGTTTTTTCTTCATTCCCCAGAAAAGGTAGCGATATTCCTATCCCTATCCCTTATCCCTATTCGCATTCGTATCCGCATTGCCTATCCTTACTCTCTCACTCTCTCACTCTCTCTCTCTCTCTCTTTCTCTCTTTCACGCTCTCTGTCAGTGTCACTGGCGCTACTTAGCTAAATTAAAATGGCCAAGAAGTTTTCTTTTTTAGCAACTCGCATTTATGCTTGTTTAAGCAAATGCCGTGTTATCACTCGACTTTGTGTCTCTCTCTGTCTCTCTCTGTCACTTTCTCACACTCTCTGTATGCATCTTCGTCTGAGTTGAAAGGATAATGCGCGTAATTGTTGTCCGTGCCATGGCAATTGGCATAAAAAGTGCGGACATAAAAATGTGAGCCCCAAGCAGGAGGGCACTCTACAAAGAAATCTCCTCTGCCTTCTCGGCTCATTTGCATACCCTGTACCTAGTTGAAGTACTATTTGCATGAGTTTATAGTGCTTCCCATTGTAACTCTAACTCTAACTCTAACTCTAACTCTAACTCTAACTCTAACTCTAACTCTAACTCTAACTCTAACTCTAACTCTAACTCTAACTCTAACTCTAACTCTAACTCTAACTCTAACTCTAACTCTAACTCTAACTCTAACTCTAACTCTAACTCTAACTCTAACTCTAACTCTAACTCTAACTCTAACTCTAACTCTAACTCTAACTCTAACTCTAACTCTAACTCTAACTCTAACTCTAACTCTAACTCTAACTCTAACTCTAACTCTAACTCTAACTCTAACTCTAACTCTAACTCTAACTCTAACTCTAACTCTAACTCTAACTCTAACTCTAACTCTAACTCTAACTCTAACTCTAATTCTAACTCTAACTCTAACTCTAACTCTAACTCTAACTCTAACTCTAACTCTAACTCTAACTCTAACTCTAACTCTAACTCTAACTCTAACTCTAACTCTAACTCTAACTCTAACTCTAACTCTAAATCTAACTCTAACTCTAACTCTAACTCTAACTCTAACTCTAACTCTAACTCTCCTTTCCCCAACCTTCTCAATTTCTGTGGAACAGTTTTTTGATTCCTCTCTCTTTTTCTTCCTTCATTTTTATTCGCGCATCGACACACTTGCGCGTGGCATATGCCACACGCGCCTCTGTACACTGTATCCCAGGCAAACATTAATCAATTGATAAGGCACCGAGAAATATTTAAGGAAGTAATAAAAATACCCACATATTTTGATTTTGTTTTTTGCAGACCAATTATATTTGAAAGTTTAGAAATACAGAGAAAATCCTTATCGAAATAGAAACACCTATCGAAATTTGCAATTAAAAATTTTCGATTTGCACTTTATCAGTACATTGCCCCATAATTGCTAATCATAAATGCCATTATATATATATCTTATTCCTCATAAATAAATCAACAAATATTTAACGATATTTATAAAAGTTTACTGGGAATTTTGCATAATCAAACTTAACATAATAAATAATAAATAAAGTACATAAATAAAGCACTTGCTAATGATTAAACGGATCGTGTTGTATGTATTATGTACTATATATTATACATATTATATAGAGACTTGTGTCGCGCCAATCAAAAGCCTTATCAACGAGAGTATTTTCCCATTTGGAGTATACGATTTGTTTGCTCGAGTATTGCATCGTTTGACATTTGTCTGGCAGTATTGCCATATAAGTGGGCAATTCCGTACAGATAGGAGGGGGGCTGTAGGTTGTGTCTGTGTATTGTGGGGGCAAAAATATTGCCATAAAATATGTCAAGACAAGCTCAAAATATACCACAAAACTATGCGGAGGTACGAGAACAGTTGAATGACATCGATTGACATATGCAGTGTATGACAAGAAGGGGAAGAAGGAGGAGGGGCAAGAGCAAGAACAGGAACCGGAACAGGCCCCGGGGCTGGCCAGGATAATGAAAAATATTTCCATATTGCAAATAAAGTCATTTCGCCAAGGCTGGGTAAGCCAAGGCAAGGCAAGGCAAGACAGGACAGGACAGGACCAGAAGCAGGCACTATGCCAGGCAGTGCTAACCCTTGTCAAAAATCATGAACATTGCCAGGCCTTGCTCCCCTCTTCACCTCTCTATCTCTCTATCTTTCTCTGCCCCTGCTGCTGCGCACACACCTGAGAGCAGCTTGTTTTTGCAGCATCCCGAGCATATTTCAATTTGCGAAGACAGCGAACTGAGGCGGCTACGTATCTTGGCAGTTGCCGAAAAGTGGGCAAGGCTTGTGCGAGGGTTGCTGCAAGAGTTGCCTGACTTCAAAGTTGACCACAGTATTAATATTCTCTTACTTTCAAAACTCTCTGAGCGCACCTCGTTGAAGACAAGCTTAGGCAAAAGTCTCGTGTTTTGTTGCTGCTGCTGCTTTGTTCGTGCTAAAAGTTTATGCAAATTCATTTCAAGTTTGCGTCCGGCCAGCTGCATCATCCAACGTCCAACAAGCTCATCATGCCCGGCATCATCATTATCAGCTTCATCATCAGCATGAGCATCAGCTTGAGAACATTATCTGATGCCTGATGTCTTGCTTAGGTTGAGGTTGAGCGACCTTAAGCCGCACTGGCGTCTCTGCCTTCCATGTTGACGCTTCTGCACTGCATATATTTTGGGGGCATTGACAAGAAGTTGCTGCCCCTGCAGCTCTTGTTGTTGCTGCTGTAGTTGTTTGTTGTCCGCAAGTGTCGGCACTCGCATTATTACAATTATTACGTTGACGTGCACAGCTTCAGCAGCTACTGCTTCTGCCTTGGCTTTGCGGCTCGAGTTGCTGCACGGGCGCCAATTGCTGCAGCCTGTTTGCATATTTGCGGTGCGGCATGCGGTTGCCGGAGTCAGTTCGCCGTGTTTGTTAAGGCTCTCTCTCTCTCTCTCTCTGTGCATAGCTGACTCGCAGAGTGCACTTCAGTGCACTGCCCTGTCTCTGTGTGCATGTTGTGCGTTCATTGTTGTGCAACACGGCGTATACGCAATTTGCCATATTGGTCAATATTATGCCAAGTTACGCGCAATTTCGTGGTCATAGCTTCCATTAGCTTTGACCTGGCCCAACCCGAAACAACTGCACCGATATTAAAGCCAATGCATAGTCGAAATAGAGCTCGGGAGAGTAGGACTCGTCTCTGGTGCACAGTTCACGTGTTTAATTAATGACAACGCGAGGCAACGCGCTCACTGAGCGCCTAACGCCATTCATGCATCAATATGCTTTTAATTACAAGTGGGGCAAGGAGGGGGCTGCTTGCAAAGTTTTGACTGGCACAAACAATGGCCAGGCACTCGAGACTTGTTTTCTTTGTTTCGATGTGCAGCAGCCGCGCTTAGCAACCCTTTGGCCCCATGGGAGAGGCGTGCAGGCACAGGGTGAAAACTTGATTAAATTTCACTCCGTCTCACAATCAGTGGCACTTGAGAAGCTGCAAGCATAAACCACGCTCGTTTAATTCCAACTCAAAGTCTAAGCAGTAACAAGAGCCAATTCAATAAAAATTAAAAGAGAACAGACGAAGCCAAGGATGGAAGCCAGAAACGAAGGCAGCGCTGCTGGAGCGGGCAAATAAACTTGAAGAAAATTAAAAGTGCCAACCGAGCTGGGAGACCCACAGTCCACAGTCGACAGGCCAGATATGGAGACGGAGATGGAGAGGGGAATGGAGGTAGAGATGGAGACGTAGTCAAAGCCGCAACCAGGGAGGCAGCCAGTCAGGGAGCCAGTGACGGAGTCAGGCGCAAACTGAACACAAGCTGGTTGGCAACTGTTTTTTTTCTTTCTTCCTTCTCTGCACTGGTTTCCCCAGCAAGCAGGAGCAGAGGAGCGGGGGAGCTGAGGTCAGGAAACGTATCGACTTAATTGAACAAATCGCAGTAAACGAGCCGTAAATTTTTAATATGTTTCGGTTTGCGTAAATAAAAGCTGACGCAAAGTTCTTGGCAGTTTGTCCGAAATCAAATCCGAATGGAAACGAGAATGAAGGAGGAGAAGGAGAAGGAGGAGGCACTGTAAATTAATAAATGAAATGAAGAAACAAAACGTAATTACAACGAAAGCAAATCCATTTAATTAGCAGCTATCCGACTAATTACTTCTGGCTACATTTCGCCTGATTAAAACCAAAGCCAAAACAGAACCGACCAAACAGTTTTCTCTTCTTCTCAACTTTAAGCTTTGACATTTTGACATGGGTTTGGGCGGGTTATGGAGCAAAGTGAAGGACCAAAATGGGTGGACCACAATATTTTCTTTGCCCAGTCTAGCGCAAGTCGATGTGTCTGGGCCTTGACTGTGTTTCAGTCTCTACTATTTGCTCTCATTTAGCTGGCAACCACGTCGGGGGCTCAAGTGTTAATTCAACCAGATTGCCAGACATCTAGCAGGTGAGTAAAGTTGCCCTCACTATTGTGAACTATTAACCAGTAGATTGATTTATGTAGAAAAAGGATTTTTATTTAATGTTCATAGTTATGCAATTAGGCATTCAATGGCTAACCATGATGAGTACCTATTTTAATGGCAATCCAGTGAAGGAAATCTGTCACCTTGGTAAACACAGCTGGATCTCCTCCTCCGCATGTTAGTTTTCCAAAACTGACAATTCCGTACTGAACAAACCGTTGCAAGTCATTAACAACTCCCACTTCGACGAGCGGTCCACCCGAGTCACCAGGGCATGAATCAATGCCCTCCTCATTACCGGCACACAAATGATGGGACACCAGATTATTATGACGTAACTTACACTGGGAATGATTCACGTGGTTAAGAGTTGTCTCCATGGGAACTAAAGACATATCGGTATCTTCTGTTCTGCCCCAGCCAGTTACTTGGAAAGTTTCCATTGCTTCCCCATATCTTTGAAGCTCTTCAGTAAGGGGTAAACAGATGGGCATAATGCTTTCTGTATGCACAAAATATATATTCTATTAGAATGTTTTCATATGATTTTACAGGTTAACTTACCTGTGTTATTGACGTCTCTTGATAGCTTAATGAGTGCGATGTCATATTGAAAAGAGCTTGGATTATACTTTTCGTGAATGAAAACATGCTCAGGAGCAACATCTGTAACGTTCGGAGCACATGTGTATTTGCCTTTCAGAGTACGACAATCTGGTTGTGTGCTTTTATCATGTTCCCCCAATCGCACTAATATCCTGCGTTAAAAAAATGAAAATTAAATACACACAAAATGACATTCTGAGAACTTACAGATGCAGATTTTTCACACAATGCGCAGCAGTTAATACAAAGCCTGCAGAAAAGATATTTCTTGAATATTATAATATTACACATCAACTTTTAACTCACGTTTGTGAATGAGTGTACCACCACATGTAAAGCTTGTTTCATTTTGCAAACGCTGTCGGGTTTTGAGAAGGGCCATCCAGGGCCGTGACATTAAGGTTATTTCAATGCCTCCAAGAACTTTAAGTGTGCCACACTTGCCACAGCTTTGATTAGTTAATTCGTCCATTCCTCTATTATATTCAACTTCACAGCAAATTTTATTCTGAAAGACGAAGATATTAAAGTAAATAGTTTCAATATATACCAAGATATCTTTCAAATAATCAGATATAACTCACCATTCTTGTACACGTCTGATTTGCAGATTTCCTCAGGTATAATATTTGCGCTGCTGTATAACTTCCTTTAGCTTTTCTCTCGACTATCATTTTGGCAGTGTTTGAACAATTACGAGCGGTCCTACAATATCCATTGTTTCCGTCTTTTCGTATACAACTGATATCTATCAGATGACAATAATGGGTATGGCTACAATAAGATATGTAAATTTTGAATGGAGTTTGTATACTTTACCCTGGGCCGCGACTGATGAAAGTTGAATGGTTACTGCAAGGCAGAGAGTAAATCCTGCTAAGGTTTTCAGCTTGGCCATTGCAATTGAAGGCGTGAACAAATGAACTGAGGCAAGCTTGTAGTACTATTCAGATTATATAGTCGTTTCGTATGCGGTTATCGCATGCTTGCACGAGTGCTTATATTAAACATACATATGTACATATATATTATATGGACAAGCGGAAATTCGCATAAAAAACAAAAAAATTTATAAAGTTTCCGAATTATATGGAATTTTGAATATTTTTTTTTTACTATACGACTTAGTTGAGTCTTAACACTGAATTTCATACAGTTTATGTAGTTGTTTATATACTTTTATTATATTTAGTTTCATTGGAACTGTTTATCGCACACAAGAACTCAGTTCAAAGTCCCTGGTTTTTTATTTATAGAGCAGCTTCTAGAGTTCATTAACATAATTTCAAAGAAACTTATACGAGCGCAATTAATGTTCATTAATTATTTTTTTAATATTAAGATTTCTGTTTGGTATTTCAGGGAGAGAAAATTGATTTCCGTTTTTTTGTGATGTAAACAACTTTATTTCTTTATTTCAATTGAAATGCATACATTTTCCGTACTAACGTAACAACATTAACATAAGCATTGGCGTTAACATAAGTAATTCGAACTAAGCTAAGCACGAATCAGGGTATAAGTTATATACTCTTGTTCCCTTTATTTGTAGAAATAGGAGACCAGTGACAGGCGGCGGCCCTTGTGCAGCGCACACCCTGCACACGCTTAACTAAGGGCCTGGCACGAATATACAATATCATATCAATTTAAGTTACACATACAGCATTTTGTTTTATTATGAACATAAGCCAAATGATAATAAGATAATTAATGGGTAATAATTTCAACATTATGATTTCTGTCGACTTAAACAAGTTAGTTGGTTGATTGCTGGCCAATGTGGACATTATTATAATATGTTATACCTTAAATAGTGCCAACTTTAAAGGCGATCCAGCGAATAAAGCTGCCCACATTAGTTTGCGCAGCAGGCTCGTCTTCTCGCCAAGACAGTTTTCCCACACTGACTATTCCGAATTGTACAAATCGAAGTACATCCTTAACATACTCCACACTGAAAAGAGGCCCACCGGAATGCCCTCGGTAGCAGTCATTTGTATCCCCTTCGTCGGAGCACAGTTGATGTGAGGCTGTTTGTGGTCTCCTCTGCTCACACTGTTTTGGATCAATGTAGGAAACACTTGTCTCCAAGGGAATCATGGATATATTATTTTTATTGTATTTATAGGTCCAGCCCCAGCTAGTTAGTCGGAATTCTTTATGATCTTTCAATGCTTTTTGTGAAACTTCAGTCAGGGGCAAACAGATGGGTGCAATGTTGACTGTAAGTTACAATTTTGTTAGAATTTATGCAAAATTTAGATCGAAATTCCGTTTACCAGAAAAATCCACGTTTCTTGCCAGCTTAATGAGTGCAATGTCATATTGAAAACTTGACTTCGAGTAACTTTCGTGCAAAAAGAGTTGCTCCGGAGCTATATCAACAGCTGCGCCAGCACATATTTGTTTTCCTCTTTTAACACGACAGTCAATCTTACTCTTGATATCGTATTCACCTAATCGAATTGATATACTGAAATATTTTTGAATTTTAGTTTACTCAGCTTAACTTTAATGAATCACAATGAACTTACAGATTTCGATTGCTGAAACATGTCGCAGCGGTCAGCACAAAGCCTGCCAATATGATATACAAGAACAAGTTGGGTATATGCTATATAAATATATTATATATGTAATGCCTTATCTCTACTCACGCTTGTGTATTAAAGTGCCACTGCATGAATAACTTGCTGTGTTCTCCGTAACCAATTGAGTTTTTAGAAGCGCCATCCAAGGTCGATATATTTTCTTCATTAAAATGTCGATACTGCCACAACTTTGTTCCGTCAGTTCCTGTATTCCTTTTGTAACATTATGTTGATCGTCGCAACAAACGGAGCTCTGTAAGTTGAGAGCATTGGCCTTGTTATCCACTAATGTAACTCTCATTAATAAAACAGACAACATCTAAATAGGTTCTATAATATCCCAAGTTTTTATTACATCTTGTAATTTGAACTCACCTTACACACGCGACTACCAGATTTTTTTATATATGAAACCTGTTCATCTGTATATTTTCCTGTAAGCTTTTTGTCATCTATAATATTAGAGATTTCTGGACAATCTCTAGGTTTTCTACAATATCCATTGTTTCCGTCATTTCGTATACAGCTTCTGTCTATCAGATTAATTATTAATCAATTAAGTATATGAGCTCTATTTTTTGTGGAATACTTGCCCTGGGCTTGCCCTAATAAAAAGAATATTGCCAGGCAGAGAGCAAATCTGAAGAATGTTTCCGACTTAGACATTGGATTGTGAATCGAATGCGCAAATGAACTACACTGAGGCAAACTTCAAGTGCTTATAAATCCCAAAATATATATGGGAAACAAAAATGATAAAAAACATTAAATGCTGTGCGGTTAACATAAACAAAAGATAACGAACATTGCGACACAATATCCGACATTTTTCAGAGCACACTGCGCTCTGGTTTATGAAGAAAATAATAGGAACAAGAAATAGGAAAGCTGCCTTCGGACCTTGCAAGTTCCTATCTCCTTCGATTGTTTCTGTACTAGTTATATATAATGATGCGGAATTTAATAAAAATACCCTTTATAGGCACTGATAAGTAAAGTAACTTCGGTAAACCATACGGGTCTTCATACAAAATCGCTAATATTGACCTATTGTTTCTATGGCAGCTATATGCAGATTTTGCTAACATTTTATATACAAATTATATAAATAGAAAAAGTTCGATGTCGTAAATTTGATTGCAATATTTTAACAATTATCTAAAATCGGCCGATAGTTTGTATGACAGCTATATGATATATCGGTCCGATCCAGCTCGTTCAAACTTATTCACAGCGTGCAGCAATAAGAAGCATGTGTGCAAAGTTTGCAAAGTTTCATCAAGATAGCTTTAAAACTGAGAGACTAACAAATGGACGGATATGACTAGTTCGATGTGCCCTGTTGATGCTGAGTCAGAATATATGGTATATACCATACTTTATAGGGCCGGAGATGCCTCTTAAAGTGCGTCGCAAACTTCTTTTAAAAATTAATATACTCTACAAGTTTGTTGATATTGTATTTAAAAAGCTTATGATCATTCACATTAATACAGTTTATAGTATTTGTTTGGTAGCTAATAAATTAATGTGCTGTCTGTTCATAGTCTAAAAAGCTTCAGTTTATATACTGTCAGTTTCATATGGAGCTATCAGTTGCTTGCACAGCGTGTGCGTGTTTAATACTAGATAAGGTGCCGCTTATTTTGAGAATGATAGAGATATTTATACGCACTTCATTACGGAACAATAGAGACTCCTATGGAATGTGTGGCTTGCTCTGACACTTACATTTCTACATAAAGCTCAACTTAAGAATCGATTGAATCAGACTAATTTTTAAGCGCACAGATTGCAGGGCGGTAAATCAGATTCCATTAATCAAGCGATGTGATCCCCAGATTGACTTGCACTTAAATGCCTGACGCAGCTGAGTTGAAACAAGCGCTGCAAAGCGACAAGCGGAAATGGATAAGGGAGAAACTGTAACTGAAACTGAAACGGAAACGGAAATGTAAGCAAAGCATAAAAAATGCTCGTTACGCTGCGCTGTGCACTGTGTGAAAATTGTCATTGTAATAGTAATTTATTGTTGGCAAGAACTTCGCCTGCTGCCTGCCGCTTGCTGTCGAAGGCGTTGCCAATGCGATGGCGATGGTGGAAAAAAAGACGTGGAGGAGCAAATCCGCAAAGCATTTGACATTTGACATTTGACATATGCGCGTCGCTTGACATACAAGCAAATTACACAGAACTATTTGTCTTGTTGGTATAAATCGCATAAGCCCGAGGCGAATTCGACGCGCTGACCGGGCAAAAAGCTGGCCTAGAAAACAGCTCAGGAGGGGGGGGGGAGTAGGATGAGCTGTGGCAAGGGGCGTATGAGTGATGAACAAGCAAATGAATTGTAGTCAAAAGACAGAGAGGCAGCTATTAAATCACAGACAGAGAGCCAGAGTGAGAAAGAGATAGAGATTGGGTATGGAGAAGTGTGAGAAAGAGAGCTGGAGAGAGAAACAGGGGCTGCAAAGGGACTGTAGTGCGAGTTTTACTTTAGTTTCGGCAGTTTTGCTGTTGGCCCAGTAAAACTTTCGCTGTGGCTTTTTTGTTGTTGCTGTTGCTGTTGTTGCTGTTGCTGTTGCTGTTACTGCTACTGCTGGTGCTGTTGTCGTCGTTGTTGTGGTGCAAATGCTGCACATTGTGTATAATTTCGACTGCATTTTGCATTAAGTAAAATGTTTTAATTAAAATCGAAAAACTTTTCCAATTAAAGCGCAACGCCAGCGCAACTACAAGTGCTGGCACCACAAATATTATCAACGTGCTGCCACGCCCCCTCCTGCCACGCCTCGTTAGCATAAAGGCAACAATTGCCAATGCACAATTGTCCCGTTGTTGTAATAATAATAACGATAATAATATTTAGTAATGGTTTATGCAATGCATTAAATTAAATTTGCAGTTAGCAACAGAGAGAGAGAGAGAGAGAGAAAAGCAGATCGAGTGTGGGGGAGTGGGAGAGGGAGATTGCAGGCTGAAAATTGTTGGGAAATTAATTAGCTGCAAGCGGCAACTTTGGCAACAACTTGAAGCGGGCTCTAATTGCGTTTGTGAGCGTGTTTAACTTTCGCAACTGTAACTGTAAACGCAGCTAATTGGCCAAGAAGTACCAAGAGAGCAGACGAAGCCGTTCAGGAGTTTAACAGTCCTGCGCGCAAAAGTAGGCAACACTTTTTCACTGCTGCATCTTTAAGTTCAACGGGCCATAAATAAAGACAGCGCACTGAGCCACCAGCAGCAGTAAATTGCATCAATGATAGTAATAAAAATAATAATAATAATAATCATAATAATCACATATGCAAGCGCCTTTTTTCCAGCCTGCCTGCAATGCATTCAAAAAGGATGCCGAGTCTGCCTGTGCTTCCTTTTGCTCCCCCTTTGCAATCAGTCACCTGGCCCCACACACACACACACACAAAGCTTGCATACATACATATGTGTGATTAAGAGCCCCTGCTACGCGAAGTTCTCTCTCTCTCTCTCTCTTGGCTCTTTGCGGTCATAATGCTGCATATTTCATGGCGACTGCAAATTGCTTGAAGGAAACTGCGCTTTCATTGCAATTAATCCGGCCCTGGCTGGCTTGGATAATGAAAAGCAGGGAGGGACACCAACAACAGCAGCACGCAGCAGGCAGGCAGGCAGCCAGCATATGACACATCAAATTAAGGCACTGCCTGGCCTCTATTCAGTATTCCCCTCTCACATTCATCATATTCGTCATGTTCCGTTTCACATTTCTATTTCTTTTTCTATTTTTAATCTTTCTTTCTGCTCTGCACAAGGACATTTCTATTAGCCGAATTTATATTTTCTGCCAACTAAACCTAACGCAAGTTGAGGTTATCAAAAAGTGTGACTGTTTTGAATTACTTTCACTCACTCTTTAAGTTTTCTTATTTTCCAAGATTTGAAGACGATTTGAACAATAATTACAAGTTATTTTATTGCTTTAAATTCAGAATTCACGATTTACTCATATGAAAAAAGAAGAAAGGAAGGCAAAATATGTTAATTATTCTTAAAACCTTAGAATTTAAATGCTGTTTATTAGACAATACATTAAGAAACACAGCAAGCAAATGAAAATCGGTTTATTTTGGAAAAGATAGAAAGACTGAAAAGCAAGTTTAAAACAAAACAGGTACTAAAAGTTGCCTAGCTAATCTATGACGAGAATGGCTATACTTTTATAGGTATTTTATAGTTATTGTTTAGTTCTTTTATAGCTCCCCAATAATACTGTTCAGTTACAATCTTTGCTTAAACTATAGACGGCATTCTGTTTAAATAAGACTAGTAAGGAATGGGAAACTTAACTAAGCATCTTGTGAAGCATCTCTCACCTCTGCTTTTCCTATTTCTTGTGCAATCCATGGCATGACTGCACTGATACTGGCAAAGTGCATTGGCAGCCCGTCGGGGCAATCCCTTGCACCAGAGGTAAGTACACCGACCTGTATAATACGCTGGTGTTCCTGATAGATATCTACCTGGGTTAGGGGAGAACCCAGATCACCATGACAGCCAGAATTATCGCGCTTGACGGCCCACAGCTCTTTTGTATTAGAACTTTTAACTGCATCCACATACGACTCCAGCAGCACATCTGAATCCCTCGGATTCTCCACAAATCCCCAACCTGTCAGGGAGAAATACTCAGCAGTTTGGTCAATCGCTTGCAGCGTTTCATTTAGGGGCAAACAAACAGGTGTAATGTGAGCTGCAAAAGTATAAAGAGGATATCTTCAATATATCTCTAATATGCTATAACTTTCTTGAAGTTGTCCACTTACGTTTAATGGTCACATCGCTTGATAGCCGCAGCAGGGCAATATCATGACCTTCGTCAGTCATAATTTCTTCGATCCCGAACTCTTCATATGTTGTGCACTGCGTACGTCCCCTGATATAACGACAGTCCTCCTTAGTTGACAATTGATGTTCACCTAAGCGCACTGCAATTCTGCAAAGATGAGAAGGAACTGAGATCAGTTTATTGAATCGAAGGGAGGCTTTCTTTACTTACGGTGTTTTATCCAGACAACTCTCAGTAGTCAACACGTAGCCTATTGAGAGCATTAGTTAGTGATATTATTATTATCAGTTTCAAGCTGAAGTTACTTACGCTCTGTGATGAGTGTGCCAACGCAGCTGAACCTTTCATTTTCTGAATTACTCACATACTTGAGCAGAGCCATCCACGGTCTTGCACCGGGAAATACTTCACGACTACCATAGTAATGGTAGTAAGATGAAAGTTTACCACATTTCTGTTGCAGTAACTTAGCAATTCCCACTTCAACCAGATCTGTAACATAAGCACAATAAACATACATTCGATATTAGGCTATCAATGTAAAACTTACCTTCTGATTGAGCGAAAACTAAGAAGCTAAAGGTGATCAGAGCTCCAGTAAACAGTTGCATGTTTAATAACTGAATGAATTCCGTTTGAACGATTCAAACTCTTTATATATGAATCAGGTGACTCATTCGTGATTCCTTATTGATGATTTTCTTTAGAAATACTTCAATGAATAAAATCAACAAAAGAAGCGACTTTGACGTCAACAATTGACACTATAAAGCAGGTTATAGCAAATACCTTATAGCAAATGTAACTCAAAGCTTCATGCCAAATTTGTTGTAACTAGCTTATATAATAGCTTAGTTTTTGATGTTGAAATAGACGGACAGACAGGCCGACAGACACACAGACAAACATGCGACAAACATGCCTTCTGTTACAAACATAAGCAAAAAGCAAGTATACCCTTTTTTGGCTATTGACAATTATCTAAGGGTATAACAATTGAATAAAAAAGAGCAGTGAGTAATTCGTGTTAACTTGAATACATGTGACTGACGTCTTTCTGAGATGGCCACTGGCAACACGATCAGCAACATACACATATGAGTAGATATTTATTAATATTCCTTTACTGAGAAATTGAAGTGTTTGTTCGCAATTGTTTGCAAATTACTGGCTTAGCACTCGCGAAGGTATTGTTAGAGTAACATATTGTATGTATGCTGAACACTCAGACAGACGGGTAGCCGATCGGCACTGAATGATTAATGCGAACAATGCCAAACTTTATTTTTGGCACACTTTTCGTTTTCTCTCTGTCTCTTTGTATTCCTCTCTCTCTCTCTTTTTCTCTGGCCCTCTCCGTTGTTGGCTCTTTTCTTTTCTTCTTGCGTGTATCTTATTTTTACTATTTGTATACTGTATCCATATTAATATTTGTATGTGTTCTCTTATCTTAGCTTACTTCTCTCTTTCTTCTCCTCTCTCTTCTCTCTATTTCTCTTTTTCTTATATACCGCAATCTTCTTTATTCAACGCAGTCTTCTTTATACAGCGCAGCATGTCTTTCTTTTCTATCCGCAGATTTGCAGACTTTCAATCACTAATTTGCAGGGTATGTATTTGCCACCCAAAGTTTACTTGCTTTATCAAGCGCAATTATGTGTGTGTGTGACTCACCCTGTCCCTACGCCAATGGGTACTGAGCACTATAAGTCAAAAAAACGTTGCTATTGTCGCTATATACAATGTACGATATAACGAATGTATATTTATTTCATATGTTTATCAGCATATTTGGTATATGTGCACTGCAGGCACAGGGTATGTAGATATGGTGCATACACGTATATAAGCATATCATATCAACATTGTATATTAACAACATGTTTAACTTGTGATTCGCTTTCGAGTAGCATTATCTCTGTATCGCAACATCTTCTCTCGCAACATGAGAAGATGCCGATCGCAAGCTGAGGGAGTGGCCAGTCAAATGTTAACGTTGGTGGCATAGAGTGTTATTCAAATAGAAGCATCAACTCTGGGGATATGTATTTAAACGATGATGGTAGTGGCAACGTGATGGTACGGTTGACAACTATCAATTGGAACAGTGTTGCAGTTGACAGAAAGAATCGAGTAGTAAACTCAGTTGTTAAGTTAATTTGGATGTTAGAAATTGAACTTGAGAGTCGCAGATTAAGAGTCGTGGCAGAGTAGTCGCTTAAGGAAGTCTTTAAAGAAGTTGTTGGAAATGTCGATCAGTCAAGTCGGACAGTCGTCGGAAGTTGAAGTTGTGTAGCCCGAATCAATCTGAGTTTGTTAAAGCAAAACTGAACGTTAACAACTTGACTAGTTAAAACTATGTTCGCTAACTATTATCAATAAACAATTACATAAATTATACCCCTACAAACATGTTTCATATATTTATCAGCATATATGCTCAGCATATATGTATATACATGTCTCTGTAGCGACGCATTGCAGGCGCAAGCTAAGTTGAAAATTGGAATGAAATCAGTATTTTGTGCTTGTATGTTTCTGGATTCGCTTGGCCATTTATCAGTCATGAAAGCCTGTTGAAAGTTTTGCGAGAGTGTGCACGCTGAGAGTGCGTGTGTGCGTGTGTTTTTCTAGTAACGGGCTTAACGGATTTGCCCTGGAGTGTGGCCCAAAACGCATTGCACTTTTTGGGCTGCAGCAGCAGCTCTCGCAGCCGGGTTCAGATTTATTGCATTCAACTTTCGTGTGACTTTCACAAGAAACTTTTATGTCTCGAAAACTTTTCAAGTTTACTTAAGCAACAAAACTTTTGCTCGTTCGCTCCTTTCGATTCATCTTTTCGCTGCCCGTTTTTCGCGCATTATTTCCTTTCTTTCTTCCTTTCCCTCTTCTTCTTTGCTCAGTCTTTTCTTGTCGTTTGCCAAGCGAATTTATTGCCAAAAATATTCGCGTGGGGGCCTAAAATGAAGTGTTGGTAATAAGGTATAAGTTATGCGCATTAAATTTTAAGCGTTTACCGCACTAAATCATCGGCAATATATAAACAAAATGGCAGCCTCTTCACATGCGAGGGCAGCTCAAGCAGTTTGGGTGGAATAGAATGAAAGGGGGAGAGTGAGAGAGAATATAAGATAAGCAGCATAATTAATCTGGTCCCAGTCGAGTGTGTGCCTTGCTCAAGTGTGCGAGTGTGTGTGTGTGTGGGATTGGGGTGTGTGTGGGCACCCTTGCAAAGTTGTCTATTTTTCGCGCCATTAGCGACGCCGGGCTAAAGCTCATTATGACGTGCAAGATGATGATAATGTATGCCCTGCTACGATCTCTTTGCGGTTTCATATTCATTTATTTTCGGCGCCGCTATTGCTCGGCGTCTGCTTCCGCCGGAAGTAAGCAAGCGCACACTCGATTGCCGTCAACTATGCCAAATGAAACGTTATTGTTGTTGCTGTTGCTGGTGTTGCCACAGACATTGTTCGCCATAAATCATTCGATTTCGGACGCGTGAAAGTCGACTTCCTTTCGACATTGGCTAATGAAAGCCGCATATCACAGCAGAATCCTGCGGGAAATATCGATTATCGTATCGAATCGAGGCGATGCCTTGCACGTATCTCGTACTCGTACTCGTTGTCGTGGCCACAAAAACCCAAACCAAACCGAAGCGAAGCGAACCCAACATGCATTCATAACTCAAAACTCGCATTAGAATTATTAAAATGCCTGCTGTGGTTTCTTCCGCATGGCATACATATCCCATATCGTAGCTGGTATCGCTGCGCTCGTATCTCTGCTCTGCTCTGCTCCGACATGCTCTGCTCTGCTACTAATACTCTGCTATATGTTATGAGTACGATATGTGGCATTTCAGTTGGCTGAATGCGCCATTTAGCAAATTGAAAATATTGCCACTGGCTGCCACTGGCTGCCGCTGGCTGTGCACAAAAACAAACAGAAAACGAAAGAGGGAAATAGAAAAAAGCATAACGCAAAATAATAAAAACGAAGAAAACAGAATCTCTATGGCAGCAGCAGCAGGAAAAATGAGCAGCACACGTCGCATTTATGCCAAATAAAATCAATAGCAAAAGTGGCACAAAAATGCCGGGCAGCAAAAAATATGAAAGAGGCTTTTACAATTTGAAATATTAGTCAGACCCAAAAGTATTTTTATGGACGCGTGCATATTCATTTCATTTTTCATACGGAAAAACGTATACAAATATACAAAATGAGCGAAAGCGAGCGAGAGTTGGCATACTAAACGTGTTGCATACTTTGCGGTGGCCCATTTAATCAGCCCATGACAAACGACTTTAAAAATCAATGCCGAATTTCGGAGCTCTTCTGAAATTGCTGTGCATTTTAAGTGAGGTTTAATTTGATTATGACGAGAGTTAAACTTATTATTTATTTTTAATTTTAAATACAGTTTAAATAGTTATTTATATTTATTACTAATTTAACTTTATTATTTGTGTGTTAATTTTTCTTTAAAGTCGATTAAAAGCGGATTGAATTTAAATTGGCATTTAAACAATTAACTAATTAATAAAAATAAATTTAAATGAATTAAAAATAAAGTAAGGTAATATTTTTATTAATTAAATTTTAATTTTATGTTGGTATAGTTATATATTATATATAGTTATATATTTAATTTATTTTTATTTTTATTCTTATTTAAAAACTCTTCAGTTTATCCGCCTTGGACTTCAAGTGATTAAACGTGCTGCCCACACAATTTGCTAGAAATTTTGCAGCCGCAAAATAGGCAACAAATATTGACAAAGCAATTTCTGCTCAAGAAATAAATATCACAAGGGAAAATCTAATTAATTTTATTACAATAATTTATGAAATGAGAAAATACCGATTGAATAATCGTTGCCACTTCAAGGGGGGTTGAGGGGTGAGGTAAGGAAATTGATTGCCCATAGTAGAAATTGATTGTCGAGGGGGAGGCGAACTTACAAAACATTTCGTTACGTTGAGAGGCTTCGTCGATACAATAACAAGGCAACAAGCAATGCCAGGCAATTGTGCATGCAACTCTGGGTGCCACAAAATGTTGCAGCAGTTATGAATATTGGCTGCAAAGCCATTTAAATGCAGGAAATTGAATTTCGCAACGAGCCCTTTGAGCGCGTAATAGCAATGCCAATGCCCGCTGAGCGACGTGCGATGTGTGTGCGATGATATCGTCGAATCGTTGGGAATCTGCGCTCTTAACTGATGGGGCACTGTACACTGCAACAAATTCGCCGGCATTTCAATTAGGTGGCAGCACACTCGCAACTCTCGCAGCACTTGCAGCTCAAGTGTGAAATGTGAAGTGTGCGAACTGTGTGTGTGTGTGTGTGCAAAATGGCCATATATCGTAGTAGCACACACTAGCATTGTGGGGCCAGTATTATGTGCGATGTTTGCCAGCCGAGGCTGCAATTTCCTGTTGCCCGTTGCGGAAATTATGGCACGCCCATTTTAATCATTTGCCATTTCCGGCAGTCGCTTGACATAAATACTCAAGCCACGACGGAGTTGAACACTTCAGAACTATTCACAATTGTGAATTATAGGTGAGTAGAGAAGGAGGCGGGACAGAGTAGGAGAGGTAGAGTAGGATGTGGGACAGAGTAGGAGGCAGGGTAGAGAACAAGGCAGGAGAGTGTAGCAGGCAGAACAGAGTAGAAGGCAGGGCAGAGTAGGAAGGCACTGCTTAGCTAACTCACCTGGCCCCGAACTTGTTGGCCCGTTGGTCAAAAGTGCAGGCCTTGCGCGACGCTAATTGCACTCTATTCTACAGCACAAGGCGTGGCAGGCGTAGGTTGGAAAGTGGCGTGGGCGTGCCAGTTAAGTAGGCAACGGCACACGACAAATTCCGAGAGAAAACCACGCGAAAATTTATGGTTTCAATTAAAAGTTTCACCATTTCCGTTCATTTGCGGGGCACAAACAAGCAGCAGCCCCCGCCCCCTCTTGGACTGCCCCACTCAGTTAGCTTCGCAATAAGGTAATGAGCTTTTCTCCAGCAGGACACACTCCACAACTCCAATGGGGGAAACCCCCAAAAAACTTGTTACTTTTGCCAAGCTTAGGAAATGGCAAAAGTTTCTTGCATCCGTTTTGTAATAAAATTATAATTTATTTTATATTTGTGCCGTTTAAATGCCCCAATAACTTGTGGCAACTCATGGCAATCTCTGTCCGATTGCTAGAATTTAACAATGCCAAAACAGACTCACCCTTAATCGTTAATTGAAGAGAGAGAACAACCCCGGAGGCTAATCTATTCTTAATACAGCAACGTTTAGGGGGCGTACATGATGTGGCAAGTGTCTAAGGCAATCAGCTGCTGCTGCTGCTGCTGCGGCCAAGTAAATATTTTGTTAACATAATTGCATAAATCACAGTCAATTTTTTATATCACACGGCAACAAAGGAACAACAGAGACAGAGTTGGGGCGAGGGAGAAAGAGGGACACTGTGTGTGTGCGTGGGGGAATGTGTGACTTCGCCTTGGGCGTTGGTAATGATGGCGCTTGGTGTAAATAAACTGTCAGTTGATATGAATTCAACCATCACTCATACGCAACGTGTAAGGGGGCTGTGGATATGAGCAAATTACCACGCTCGTACGCACTGCCAACCACAACAACAACAACAACAACAACAACAACAACAGCAGCAGCAGTAAGACCTACAACAACTGCCACAGCCACCAGTCAAGCCAAGCAACAAGGAGAGTCGACAAAACGAATTTCGGTGCTGCCTGCAATCATAATGAAGACATTTCCGGCTCATTGAAGCCCTCAGAGAGAGTGTGTGGCAACCCTGCTGCTGCTGCCAAGTGTCGCGTGTATAATTGATGCAACGTTTTTAACACTCGACTGCAGCTGCAGCTGCACAGATTAGCACGAGCAACATATAGACACAGTATCTGTATAATCGAGTGAGCCATGCAGATGCAGAATTGAATTGCCACACACAGTGGCAGCTGCCAAAACACGCACACTCTCTCCGTCTCCTTCTACGGCTTGGAAATTGATTTTCTTGAGCGCACGAAAGTATGCTACACTTTTAACTCACGCCATTTGTTTCTTTCGGCAGGCAAACAAGACACGACAAATTGCTGCGAGCTACGAAACTTATGCGCATTGGGCACAAGTCAAATTGCATTTAAAGTGACAAATGTGGCCTGAACAGGAGATTGAACAAAGCCAACGCAGGGTAGGCAGAGGGGGAATGGGGGAGGGGGGGTTAAGCCCAGCGCAAAGCAGAGTAAAAAAAAAAGAAAGCAAAGCAAACACGTGCTAAAAATATTTCCTCAGCAAACGCAAACCCAAACTGCCAGCGAGCGCTTCCTTTCTTTATTTCTTTGCCATTTGCCATTTTTCATGCTTCGGTCTTTGGTCAGCCAGTTACGGTTGCCGCCCCGTGTAGTAGGCGTGGCTGGCTGCCCGCCTTGGCCCAGCAGCATTAGAATTTATCGCTGTCAGCACATGGAAGCGCGCTGTGTTTTCTCTCTCTCTCTCTCTCCTTCTCCCATTCCTGCTTTCCTTTGCCGCTTGGCGGTTTTTTGTTTTGTGCAAAAACTGTCGCCGCATTGTGAAAAACGGACACCAGTGTGTGATGTGTGTGTGTGTGTGTGTGTGTGTGACATGTGCAGAGTTTGACTTTGCTAGTTTGTGTTATACCCCGCAGTGTCTGCTCTGCTGGAGTTGCATGTGCCTCCAGTTGTGGCTCTGCATGGCATCTTGCCGCACATCATTCGCTCTCTTGTTGATTGTTACTTAAAGAAAGCGCCTTGGGAACAATACGAAGAGTGCACCTTGAGACAGCTTGATTAATGGCATTGTTTGACTGTCAACGAGATCCATTTTGGCTTGACATTGATAAGCAGCAATAGAATCAAGGGGAAGAAGCAGGGGAGGCAGTAGAGGAGGAAGCAGGGCAGGCACTGGAAGAAGAGAACTAGGGCAGGCACTAGGATTACCACCAGGTCCACTAGCGCTGCCACCAGGGGCAGCACAAGGTTCTCCGCCATCAAGCCACACCCTCCCCATCAAAGTGCTTTACATGCGTATACGTAATAAAGAGCTAAATATTCGCAGATTGCTGCCAATTAGTTGCCAGGCAGTTATATCATTTATCAGTCTCGTTACACTGTCGAATATAATTAGGCTTATTATGCCGCACACAGTGCGTGCAATAAGTGCTCGCACAAACATTCACAGCGTGCAAATTGTTATTGTTATTTGTCGACAGAAAAGTTGCTGCTGCTGCTGCCGCCGAAAACTGGGGAAATTAACTCAGAAATCTGTTGTGAGCTCATTGTCAGCATGAAAAGTTTTCTGGCACGCCTTCCTTGAAGCCTCCTTTTCCTCTTCCCCTAGCCCTTCCCCTTCAGCACTGCTTCTTCCCCTGCTTTCCTGCTCTTACTTGCCACCCGCAGCAAAGTTGCCCAAATACGAAACTTTTTGAATGCAAAACTTTTGGGGCGAGAATTACAATCGTGATAAAAATTATGAAAATATTTTTGGAGTGTGCAACTTGCGACGGCGACAGCGACGGCGACAACTTGGCAGCATCAGCAGCAACAAATTTGCAGCTGCAACAAGCGGCAAAGAATATTATAAATAAAGCGAAATGAAAGCGTATTATGCGAAAGCGGCTGTTTTCAATTTTATTGCAATTTATTACGACACGCAGAGAGAGAGAGAGAGAGGGAGACAGAGAGAGGTAGAGATAGCAATACATTTGGTTGTAAATAAATTATGGCAGGCAGCAGCAAGAATGCGCATACGCCGCGTGCAACGTACCTGGGCACGAGCTACACGTAAAAATGCAGAAATGTTCAATTGAAAAACTTTTGTAATCAAACTATTGAAATTGTGCGCACACAAAGCAGCACAGAGAGGGGAGAGAGGGGGA
Source organism: Zaprionus camerounensis (assembly GCA_018904165.1). Taxonomy (NCBI): domain Eukaryota; kingdom Metazoa; phylum Arthropoda; class Insecta; order Diptera; family Drosophilidae; genus Zaprionus; species Zaprionus camerounensis. The sequence continues at coordinate 3,890,539 of JAEIFS010000037.1, forward strand.
GAGGGAGGGGCGTGCAGGTGGAAAACTGCATCAAAACTATTTGCTCATAAATTTGAGGCAGAAACTGTGGCACAGCGATTCCGATTTGGATTTAGAATTGAATTTTATGTCAGTTTCAGCAGCATGAACAATGCCAAAGTTATTCCTTTATTTACTTTTATTTTATTCCATTTGATGTGCTTTATATATTTTGTTTTATTTCATTTTGTTCTATTTGATATTCTTTATTTTATTTTAGTTTTATTTCAACTGCACTGCATTTGCTTCGGCTCAACTTGGCTTAAAGTTCTGCAACTTTTAAGTATTTTATTAAATATTTAGATATTAAAAACTGGCACATCTTCTAAATTTATTATAATTTTCTTCATTTTCTCTGCACTTTTATTAAGTTTTCCGGGCGTATCTGTGCAGCTTCTCAACTTACGCACTTGTCGGGCCAATTAGCGAAGTTTCCGGCAAAAGTTTCTTGGCTACGCTGCTCGGCGTATCCAATGGCAAATCCAATGGCGAAACCTAATGGCATTCAAATACAGCCCTCAGAGGGGAAGGAGAGTGGGAGAGGCAGGATGCAGTTAAGGGCTTGGCTTGGTATCGAGTCTGTCGTAATATTTAAACGTCTGTAAATATTTGATGCCTAATTGAATCATTCATTCAGTTGCTCATTGCTTGGCGCGCACACACACATACACACACACTGACACACACACAGTGCTATGTGCCACGCCCACAGACTTGCTGCTCAACGAGTTGATTTGAATAAATTTGAAATTCTGCTGAGTCTGCTCTCTCTGCAAGCATTTAGCCGCCAGGCAGCCAGTCAGGCAGTCAGGCAGTCCGACAGGCCATCATTCTGTCAGGCTGCCTGGCTGCCAGTCTGCAATTTGTCTGCCAGCTGACGGCAAAGAGGCGTGGCAGGCGTGACACAGGCAGAGGGGCAGACGTTGCAGGGTGCAGGCATCGACTTGACTCTCAATTTAGCTGCAACTGCTGCGGCAGCTGGTGCCTGCTGCCTGCCTGCGCTGCATTTTATGGCATACTTTGCGGCGCATTATGCGGCGCGCGACAAAACGAAACGAAATGAAAATTGTGCAAATTAGCGCTTGGCGCGTTTGCTTAACACTCATCAATATTTGCATTTCAATTAGCGACAATGCGAGCACGGCAAACATGGCTTACATTTCCTCGACAAAGTGCGGCAACAAAAAAGGCCACGACGACGTTGCAAAGTTGCAATAACGTTGCACAAAGCTGTTTACTTCAGTGCGTGCAAGTTATCGATTTAATGGTCGATAACCAATTAAAGTAAGTCAAGTCGAAGCTATGAGCGTAAGCAACTGTTTAACTGCTAATGAAATGTTTACAACAGTAACAGTAAAAATATTAAAATCAATTCAAAGAGAGCTTTGCAATTAAAGCTTGCAATAAGGAGAAGCTTAATAATGATATGAAGTGATTTATATACATATTTATGTATTTTAGTATATAGGGTGTCCCCTATTAAGTTATCTCAACTTAAGTAAGCTTTAAGGAAAGGATATTCGAAATTAATTACTTAAATCGTGACAGATTATTTACTTTTTTGGAATTAAGTGAGTTTTGCGCTCTATTTTCCATCATTATTAGTAATTAAATATAAATAAGCTTTCTCAACTTAAGTGGGCAATGAAAGCGAATTTCTGATCGTAAATTTGTATGCGGTATTGTAAACTGTTTATTGTAAACTTGTCAATCGCATAAGTTTTCTTGACTTAAGCGGGACTTGAACTTTAAATTAGCCTGTGGTAAGCTTTAAGCTGCTTAATCATATACATAAAACAAATAAAAAGCTTATGTATTCTATGTATTGCATAATACCTTAGCTTGAACAGATTCCTTAGCAATAAGATTGATCCTTACATTGCTTTAATGTGCTTTCCAATTCCCCACCTCAGTTGTTTCTAGTCAATATCATTTAAATACTAAATACTCCTTGGCTTATGCACCACAAATCGAGCTTAAAGCTGCCATTCCCACTTGGCCACTTTAATTCTCCTCTAAACCACAATGCATTAGTTAATAATTGATTACTTCATTTGGGAGTGCACAGAAAGAAACCCATCGCTGGCGCACTACTATATTTAAGCCCCCACAATCAATACAAATTTGATGAGCTATAGCGACAACGACATCCGTCGAATATAAGTTTCTTTTCTGCCCCGCAACTTTATCATAATGAAGACCCGAGTCGACTGTATGAGCCGAAAAAAAGCGGGAAAACTTTGTCATGTTTATGACACGCCCACGCGCAGTATCGACGGCACTTCACAAGTCGAATAGAGTGATGGCAATAGGGAAGGGAGAAAGAGAGGCAGAGGGACAGAGGGCGAGGGGCGAAAAGTCACTGCCGAGTGCTTGTCAAAAACAGCCGTTGGCAAGTTTTTGATGTGCTCTCGGGCCGCAGGACAATCTAATAAACGAGCCAGGGAACAAACCGTAGCTGGGCAAAAACTTTCACTGACCTTTGAGCAAAGCGAGAGAGAGAAGGAGAGAGAGGGGAGAGAGAGGGAGAGAGACAGCGGGCGGTTTAGCTGTGATGAAAAATATACCTTTGAAGGATTTACACACACCTACACACACAGAGACTGGCAGAAATTGGAATGAATAATAGAATATCATGAGGAAAAACATCACAAATGAGCTTGGGTTCGTTCTTGTTGTTGTTGCTGCTGTTGTTGTTGTTGTTGTTGCTACCTCAGTTGTTGTTGTTCTTGCGGGTCTTTTGTTAGCAATTTCCTTGCTTTATTGACTCGACATTGACTCTCCGGGGTGTGCGTAGGGCCCGGGCCCGGGTCCGAAACAAATAAACAGACAAACAAACAAAGTGAGAAAAGTTGACACATACACTTACGAGATTAAAAAGAAAATAGCAGCAAGAACAACAACAACAACAACAACAACAGAAGCAGCAGCAACATGCGCTGAGTTTGCCAAATTGAAAAGACGCCACCTGGCGGCAGCAGCAGATGCTGCAGTCCAACTTCTGTGCGGCATATCTAATGAGGCATAGTAAGTTTCTGCCTCAGCAGTTTGACAGCTGTCCGGGGAAATGCTGAGCCGCGAAGTGAGGTACAAGCTACAGGGTATGCAGTGTATTCCCCTATATACTGCCTACAGGGTACAGGGTACAGACAGAACTTTCCCCTAAGACGAATCGCTCTGCTTAGTCGCTCAGTTACTTGAGTTTTGGGCTGTTGCAAGTTTGATGCTTTGATTTATGGCCGCAAAGTAATTTGCCAAATTGCCGGCGCTGCTAAACATATTGCTGCAGCTGTTTTCCTTCCCCTTCTCCCTTCCTATTCTCTCTGTCTCACTTCCTCTCTGGGCAACACTCCATCAATGCCAATTAATTGCCGTTTATTTAGCCATCAATTGTCATTTGATGATCCGCAACGCGGCTCAGCTGTCAAATTGAACGAGGACGAACGAGGCCGAACGCTTTTAAGTTGCCAATTAACAAATTGTTGGCCTGCTCCTACTCCTCTCTCTCCCTCTTCTCTTCTCTCTACTTCAAAATTGCCGCAAAAAAACACTCGCACAACTTTTTGATGTCCTCCTACTCAAATATTATAAGCTGATCTCGAATTGATGAAAGCAATTTCAACTTGAGAATGCGAATCAAAAGGGAAATTGTCTCATTTTCAAGCTGGAAATTTGTTTATTGAAATGATTTGCTTGATTCTAGATTGTGGTAGGTTTATTGCTATAGATTGGTATATATTTATATGTTTCTTGATAAGCTAAAAAAGCAACAAACATTAATCTTTTAATTACAAATTAAATTAAATTTGATTACACTCAAAATGAAATATTCCATTTGTTTTTGTGCTTGTGATCAATATGGCGTATTGTATATTATAAAGTATTAGTTTTCTTTGTTTTTAATTTCGAGTAATTCACAATAGTATGCTTGCCAATCATTCACAATATTAACAAAGTGTTTGTGCGTTACTTATTCACAGATTTTACTTAGCTGCACACTTGGCACCCTCCACTGCCCTCGCTGCCTCGTTCCACTCGTGCTTCCCCCGCCCTCGCGCAGTCATAATTCAACTGCGACTCAAAAGTCACAAGGCTGTGGCGTAGGAGGCAGCGCCAGCAACAACAACTACAGCAGCAGCAGCAACAACAACAGTTACAACAACACTTGATAAAGTTAAACAAAAGACGAACGCATAATTGTGCAACGAACTGTATTAAACAGGGTCATATGCACAATTATAAGAATAACAAGACCGTCGTGGCCAACAAAAACACTCAGAATGGCAGCAGAGGCAGCAGCAACAACAACAACAACAACAACAACAAACGGGGCACGCACCACGAATTGTTGAAGAAAAAAGTTTGTTATTCTTTTTCATTTTTTTTTGTGTTTTTTTTGTAAATTTTCTAAGCCAAACGGAAGTCGGCGTCGCTGGCAGTCAGCAGTCTAAGCACCATGCCCCCTCTCTACCTCCCTCTATACCCCCCTCTCTGCCTTGTCTCTGCTCCCTTCTCCACCCTCTCTCTGACTGCCTCCCCCTCGTCATGCCTGGGCGAAGGCAGCGGCGGCGTCTCTGGAGCCCGCAAGGCAGTCAAACGTAAAGCTGCGTTAGCTTTTTTATTTATTTCTGCGTGTTTTTTATTCAGCTGGGGATGCAGCAGGGGGAAGTAGAGAGGTAAGGGGCAGGGGAAAGGGGAGATGATCTGGGTATTTTCTCACTAATTTTGCTCTTTATTTTGAAGACACTTTAGCGTGTTATGCGAAGCGTTTGATGATTTGTTTAAGCGATTTGCCAAACAAATCGAACACGGGCAACGCTAGCGGCGCTCATCTTTGCCACACCCCCTGCCCACTGCGCTCACTTGCCACCACAAACATATTTAATTGCAAATTAGACACACACAAACATAGACACACACACACACACACACACAGTGGCCACAGGAGGCCAGCGCAGGTCACGTGCAGGAAAAGTCACAGTCAGCCTAGCCTTTTCCCTCCTCTCTCTCTTTTCTTTCCTCTCCCTCCTCTTTCTTCTCTTTCTCCTCTCCTTCTATCCCCTTTCTGTGCAAATGGAAGTGCTGCCCCGTCGTGCGAGCTGTGCAAATCATAAAAACTGCCAATCGCATTGCCATTGAAGGACTAATCCCGTAATTACAAATCCATGGCTGACTTGGCTTGCCTTCTCCAAGACTGTGGGAAAGGGATATAAAGGAGGGGGGGCAGGCATTGCTACTGAACTGGTCTCGAGACTGCAGTTAGTAGAGAATGAGCAGGGAATGTGTTGGCGGGGGGAGGCTGGCAAGCGAACTTGGCAAAAAATCAATACGCGCCTTGCGCTGCGTCGTTTGCTGCCCTTTTGTGCGCTCATAATTTAAATACCCTGTAACTGACAGCTGGGTGGATATGACAGCTGGCAGGCACTGCTAACTCTACACAAACAATGTTAAAAAATAGAAGTTAGTTAGAAGGTAGCGAATATAACAATGTGGAGCACCCTCGACTGTAGCTTTTGTACATGTTTTTCCTAGATTGAGATGAAGTATTCCTTAATTACATAATTTATTTGTCCTTTATTTATTAAAGTCCTTTAATGCGCTATTATAGGCGCTATATAACTGATCAATTCTCTCTCTTTCTTTATCCCTCACTCTCTCTCGCTCTCTGTCTCTTCTACTTTCACTCATTACAGGTCATGGCTTAGTTGTTCAACTATCGTATTGCACTTGCCACTTGTCATAATGTTGCCATTGTTGCCCATTGTTGGCGGAGTCTTTTGGTTGCTTTTAATATGAAATTCTTCGATAAGAAAATTGCCCAATGACGGCCTTTAAATTTATGCGATGCTTACGAAACCTTCCTTTTCTTCTGGTACGACTTTGCTGGCCCTGCGAATATGGAATATATTTATCGGCAATTGATTATACTTTTGGTATACCAAATATGCCATAAATATATTATATAATCGGTGTATAAACCAAACAAATATAGCAAACATTCGACAATCAAAATAGAATTAATCTCAAATCAAAAGTAAATGCCATAAACTTTTACTGTTAATCAAATCTCGGCATATATAAAGTGTATATATATTACAGCAGTCTGCGCTATGTTTGCCCAGCCTGAGTGCAGAGACGAGGCCGATAAAGCCATTTCCTTGCAAGCCTTTCTGCATTAATTTATGCAAATTCCACATTCTCAGATTAAATACTTATGTCATTAACCAGCGGCGATAAGCAAGAGAAGGAAGAAGAAGAGGGAGATGCTAAAGTCGAAGTAGAAAGCTAAGACCAAAGGCAAACACAAAAGTAAAAGCAAATCTCTCTCTCACTCTCCCTCTCTTTGTCTCTCCCTGGGTACCGCAAGTGTAATTTGCAAAATGTACTCAACCACACACAAACCCCGCACTCTATCCCACTAAACCCTTCTCCCCACACTCACCCCCTTCTGCTTTGAGCTAGGGCTATTGGCATGCCAAGTGTCTGGCCAAGATGGAGGAGACCACATCAAAAGCGGCTGCTGCCGGACGACGCGACGGGGCTGCATAAATCGGGCTTAATTAATTTAACCTGTCAACCCGGTTTGATTGCGTTTCAATAGAGTTACAGCAAGGGAAGGGGGGAAGCTAGAGGGATGGAGAGAGGGAGGGGAAGCCAGTACATACCTGGACATGCGATGCCATTTAAGTTATCCTTGTAATGTTTTTCGTTTGAGCTGCCTCTCTTTCCTTTTAGCATTTCACATGATTTTTTATGCACATGACAGTTCAAATTGATTTTTCTTTTTGTGGCACGTAGCCTGGCTCGCCCCTGCTTCTCTCTCTCTTCCTCTCTCTGCCTTGCTGCGATTTCCCTCGCGTGCGAGCGCGATTGTTTTGGAATTGATATTGAAAGCTGTCAATTTGCATTTGACTTCGTTTTCCATTTTTGCCAAAACTGCAGTTTTCTCCCCCAGTTCCTTTCCCCTCTTTCTCTCTCTCTTCCTCTTCACTGCTTTTACTTTTGCACCCCCTTCAATTTTCCCTCGTCGTGCATTTTCATCTACCATTTGCCTGGCATTTTGTTTGCTTGATTTTCCTTTATTTTCATTCAGTTTTTATTTTGGTTTTCCCTTTACTTTTCTTTCTTTTTTTAGCGAGATTTTTTCAGTTGATTTGCCCGCCATTTCCCATTGGATTTGCTGCATGGAAATCTGCTGCTGCTCGACTTTGATGTGTTTGACATTGTTTTCGTTTTTCGCTTTTTCACGCTTTTCCTCTTATCGTTGACGCTGCTCCTGCTTTTCCTCCTGTTCTTGTTGTTACTGTGCCGTAGAGCACGTTTCGCTGCAAAGTGTTCAATGGGATTTTGTGATGCCAGCAACAGCAGCAGTAGCAACAATAACAACATCATCAACAGCAAGAACAACCACAACAACAGCAACAACAACCTTAACAACAGCAACAACAACTTCAACAACAACAGTTGGTGCAACAACAAATGTCACCATTTACTCCGTTCACGTCACCATCAATGACTTTGTCAGCTTTTAATTCTAGTCGCAAATTGAGTAAAAGGCCGCCATATGTCACGTGTAATTAAAGAGAACAAATTGCTATAAAAAAGTTATAGAACATGTATGGTAAAAATCTGTAAGGCTTTATTGAACAATGAAAAATGTAATTTAGTTTTTTCAGAATTGTTTTTTCAATTAGTTTTAAAATGGCATTCGCATAGTTCAAGTGAATAAAGTTAAACCAAATATATTGAATAAGGCTAAAGTTTTAAATTTGTACTCATAATAAAAAATAATAAGATTTGCTTAAGCTTTTCAGCATTTCATCTAGTTGTTTTTAAACAAAGTATTTGATTTTTTAACCAGCTTAAGAGTTATTTATATGGATCCTTTGGCAGCTCATGTCGACGCAAATGCTTCAATTATACAAATTATATTTTATGATGCTTATGTCATATTATTAATATTTTATATAAGTTCTGTTAGATCACCAACTATAAAGCTGGCTGCACAATTTTCGTTTATTTGATTTAATTAAAATTTGAAAATAAATAAATGTGAAATCGCATTACAACAAATTGAAACATCAATTGCAATTTAGTTGCAATTTTATAGCATAATGCACCGGCAAGCTGCAGCTGTTCATCCCCGCATTACGTGCCACATATGTACAACGCGCACACACACATGTGTGGCAGACGCAGCACGGAACATGCAACACACGCAACAGGCCTTTAATAATAATTTGTCGGGGCGTATGATTCGCATTGGGGCGCATAATTTGCCATTAAAAAGAATTAAACCAAATACGCCAGGCAATATGTATAATTAAAAGTGACAATCTGCAGAGACAGAGACTGAGAAAGAGAGAGGCAGAGGGATGGGCGTGGCTCGACCACATATGCTACATGGAGTTGCAGCAGAGTCGGCGATAAGCTCCGCCATGTGGCAGATATCGTGCGTTGCGATTCTGTAACGCAACACGGCGAGATGACCATGAAACCCTGAAAGCTTTTTGAAGAAGAGGGAAGTGAAGGAGGGAGAGGGGAATAAGTGCTCTGTCCTCCAAGTGGGTTGATAATTATGTCATTATAAAAAGATGTTAATTATATTTGTGAATATGTCTTGTATGTTCAATTTGCCCTGATTAAGCTGCAGTCTTAAGCAGTGTATGAAATGATTAAAATATATAATAATAATAAATGTTATAATACGTTATTAATGATATTCTATGAGCTTTTTAAAACGTATTAATAGTAAGAAATTTTATTAGTCATGCAATATATTATAGAGAGTGATTTTGAAGAGTTCTTTTAGTTTTGTATACCCCGAATCAGCGTCAACAGAGGAATAGAATTGCCCGTCCGTCTGTCCTTGTGTCCGTTATTCAGTGTGTCCGTCTGTTACAGCACAAACTAACCTCTCAGTTTTAAAACTATCTTGATAAAACTTGGTACACATGCTGCTTATTGTTGCACGCTGTATATAAGTTTGAATAAATCGGATTAGACCTATATATCGTATAGCTGTCATATCGGCCGATTTTTGTTATTTGTTAAGATATTGCAACCAAATTTACTACATCAGATTTTTTCTTTATATATAATATGCATGTATCACTATAACATATAGCTGCCATAGGAATAATCAGCCGAAATTAAGGTTTTTGTATGAAAACCAGTTTTACTTTAAGAAATAACTTAACTTATCAGTGCCAGTCAAATTGGATATAACATTAAATATAAACAATACAATTCAATTCTGCACCATTCTATATAACTAGTATTGGAACGATCGCTGGATATAAGGACCTGCAATGCTGTAGAACCTTTGATATGCCGAAGGTAGCATTTTGTTCTGGTTTAAAGGTCCAATAGTGTTCTTCTTCTATTTGTAAACATTTGTTCTTGAACTCAGCAATATATTAACCTTTTTCAAGTATTTCATTTGTTTGCCTTGACTTGAATACATTATATTATATTGCATACTCTTCCAATACCTGAATGAATATCTTATTCCAGGTGCAGGGCTACAAATCGCAGCTTTAAACTTGTTACGCAATTACCGTTAAACTCTCTCACTGAATACTATATCTACATAATTAGACTAAACGCTTTAAGCTCTCTTGTGCTGCGTTTTAAATTCCATTTCCGGAAATTGGGTACCCCCTTCCACGAGCCTCTCTTCGCTCGTTTCGACACTGGCTTCAATTTCAAAGTTCAGCTGCCTCATAAATATTTAGAGCTGCGATACAAAAACAAAATACCCCAAAAAAAGTAGAAGAGAAGAAGAGAAAGAGAGGGAGCAGGAGGAGTATGAAGGAAGGGGGGGTGGTAGATAAATTAGGGGCAGAATAAATTGTTAACACGCATGTGCCGCAAAATACGCAAAATGCGAGTGACGAAAATTAACTCAAACTTTATTAAATATGCAGTAGCTCAGTGAAGAGGCTGGCAAGGGGGGAAGGCAGTGGGGTGCACAGTGGGGGAGAGGGGGGCAATAATGAATGCTGAATGTTTAAACAAAGAGGGCAAGAATGAACAAGCTGACGAAGACGTAAGCGAAAGAGCAGACAATGGCAAACAATGACGATGCGTGTGTGGGGTAAAGGGGAGCAGGCAGACGTGGGCTGGCCTCGGCCTAGGCAGAGCAAGGAAGGGGGGCAGTGGGCGGGGTAGGGCATTCAAATCTAGGCTACAACTTGCGCTTAATGCAATAACCGTGTTACGTCGACCCGCCACATGTAAATGAAGGCAACACGAGCCCCGTCGGGGTTACAGCACAACAAAAGCAACAAGAACAATTCCCCAGGAAGTCAAGACACACTCACACACACACACGCTCGCACACTCATGCAGGTAGTCGCAGTGTGTGGCACTTACAATGTCGACCACGTCGGACGTCGACAGAATCAGCTGCATTGGCGGCCTAAGGATATTTTCATGTTGCCAACAATGAAAGTTCGTTGGGAGAGGGTAGGTGAAGGGAGAGGGTGATGAAGAAGGTAGCTGACTTTATTTGAATGCCTGGCAACACACACAGCAGGTGACTTCTAAGTCTGCGACACACACCCACCTAGACAGGCACACGCACAACACAATGAGAGAGAGAGAGCGAGTTCTGTCATTCATTTATTTTTGCAATTCTCGCCCAATTCACTTTTTAGCTGAATGCCCGCTGCTAGCTGCCTGGCACGCCCCTTGAGCGGGTACGCCCCCTGAATGCTACTGCTTGTCATAAATATTATGTGCGTGGCACACATTCTTTTTATGACAACCCCAAGCAGAGTAATCAAAGCGTATGCTGAAAGTTGTTTGAGCTTTTGGTTTAAGTTGTAGTGTAACAATTTAAACCACTTTGAAAGCTTTATTTCGCATAAATTCAATATGATACATTATATATGATTATATGTACAAGTAAGTAAGAGCTTTAATGAGCTTTCAGTAAAAGCATATATTTGTAACGCTTTAATTTGCGTATATGGCAAGCATGCAATAATGAGCTTTTGCAGGGTAACGGTTTAAACTACTTTGAAGGATTAATTCATTAGAGTTTGAGGCTAATATAGTATATGCAATGTAAGTAGCTTAATTGCTTTAGTGAGATTTCAGTAAAGTTTTAATATACTTTGTAAGGCCAAAAAACACAATGGAGCTTTTAGTTGAAGTTAGAAACTAAAGCTTATGTCTACTTTGAAGAGATTACTTCTAAGAGATTAATGCTGTAATCAAAAGTAAGTAAAGTGGTAGCGTTCATGAGCTTTCATCTTAAGTATAAGTTTTAAGCTAAAGTTTGTGATTTGAATAAGGCAATAAAAATAGATAGATTTATAGGGATGCATTACCTAAAAACATATTTTCTTGACTTGAATGTATAGTATTTCTTACAGCACATAATCCACAACTTTCTTCTCCAATTACAGGGTATATTTAGCGCTGGCTACTCAATTTTGCTTGCTAACTTATTGTTGTTTTGCGTTTGTTTATTTTTATTTCCGTGCATGCACAATGCCAGTTTCCCCAGTCAGTTCCCCAGTCAGTTTTTCCACATAACTTCCCCACACTCTGACTCCCTCCCTCTGCATACTCCTCCCCCTCTCCTTCCCTCTTCTCCCCATCTCCAGGCTCTACCCATTCCGTTTCACGCTCAACTGGAACAATGATAAATGTTTATTGGCATTCGCCCGTTGTTATTCGCATTTCTAGGCTGACTTATGAATCCATTCGCGAATGGCATTATGAATTATGCGCTGCCCTCTCTCTCTCTCTCTCTGCAGAGTTCTCTTCGCTTCTTTCTCTGCTTCTTCTTTCTCCATTTCTTTAAAGATTCTACGTGCTTTACGCACCAGTGTTGGTTAATTGCAAAAGTTGCGCTTTTATCTGGTTCGTTGGCTCTGCGCTTTAAGCACAGCCCAAAAATGATAACTGTAAATGGCTTTATGTGCCATAAAATGCCAGGTGTGGTGTGCCTGTCGGTGTGTGTGTGTGTGTAGGGGGTGGGGCGAAAAGGGGGTGCTACGGCTGTAAATATTTAATGTTTAAATTTAAAAATATAATTATATTTCAACGTGGCGCGCTGGCAATCAGCATGATGTCTCCGGTACCGCGTATCCTGTGACCCCGTAGCGTATACCCTGCACCCCCCTTTCCCACCTCCTTCACCTCTCCCCTTCCCTCCATCACCCCCCTCTCTCTCTCCCCTGCTGCTGGCCTCCTGCCAGTCTGCACATCAGCCTGCCAATTTAATTCGTTTGCATAAATTTTTGCTCAGGGTTGCAGCGAAGCAGCGTGAGGGAGGGTAGGGGTAGAGAAAGTTAGTGGGCGTGTGGAGGGGTACCGAAACCGAGACCCTGTGGCTTTTTTACGCGCCGCAGTTCGCCGCCAGGCGGCGCTACAGTTTGTTGTTTGTTTTTTATGTTGTTTTGCTATGCAAAATTCGATTTTAATGTGCTGGCAAATGCCTTAAATAACTGTGTGACGAAGAGGGGAGAGGGGAAAGGCAAGAAGAGAGATAGAGACAGTAAAGCAGAAGGGCAGAGGGAAGATTGTGTGAGAGGGAGGGCCGTGTCTGCTTGTGTTTTGATTGTCTGGCTTCAAAACAATTTGAGTTATGTCGTCAAGCGTCTGGGAATCGATAGGGAAATTTGTAGAGAAGGTAATAGAAGGAAGGAGAGGGAGAGAGAGGAATAGATAGCAGGAAAAGGGCATGAAATGAAGAGAAGGAAGAATGAGAGGGAGAGAAGTGGAAGAAGCAGAGAAAACGCTGAAATTTTCATTCAACTCAACAAACAAATCAAAGAAAATCTTGAGATTCTTTTGCCACAACAAAGCCTGATTGCTAATTGACTCTGCGCCTCGTTTCGATAACTTTGGGGCTGCTTAAATAATTCAACAGACAATTGACTTGCAGTCGCAGCTGCAGCTGCCCCTCTCACTTCCCTCCTTCCACTCCTTCTCGCTGACCATAGCGTGGGGCTGCTCCCTAGGAGAGACATAAATCATCATTTATATTATTAACAGACAACGAAGACTAAGGCCAAGCGAGGGGCTAAACTACTAAGCACGCACACTTTCCCATGCACATGTGTGTGCGAGTGTGTGTGAGTGTGTGTGTAAGAGTGTGTTAACCGGAAACCAGAGCGACCACAAATGACAAGGGAATGAAAGTGTGTCCGGGTTCGCAAAAACATCAAACGTTGCCAGAGTATGGGGAGGAAAGGAAGCAAAGGGAATGAGTTGGAATGAAACGCAGGCCAAGCGGCATTAAAGTGTAGCATATTTATGGGCGCAGCGTGCAGGGCCAAGCAACCCAGACATATGCAGAGAGAGAGAGAGCAACCGAAAGGGGCCAAGCCAATTGAGTGTGCGGCAAACTTATGTCTTGCCGATGAGGATGACGAGGAACAGGAACAGGACGAGCGCAAGCAGAACCGGGACAAGGACTAACATATAGTAAACTCCCCTTTGTTAGATAGAAACTTGGCACAGGGTATGCAGATGCAGTGGCAGCCCCCCATTTTGCAGCAGCTCTTCAACTCTTTGGTTCATACAAATAAAAATTGAGGAATTATTTCCACATATTGAAATTTGTTTTGGCAAAAGAATTTCAGAAGAGTTTGGCAAGGCAGCTTTGAAGTTTGATTCGCAAAAATATGTTATGGAAATATATTGATTTATTGCAGAGAAGTATTTGATGTCAATCTCAATGAATAATCTACGATATATGTAAATGATATATCTCAATTTTGATAAACATATTCAATAAAGATTTTATTTTCTGCTTTTCTTGTTTAATATTATTTGTTTTATTTTCATTCCTCTACTCACGTTTTACTCTTTTCTAGCTTATTTTATTTGTATGTTTATCTTAAGAAATATTTTCAATTGTTTATGTCTTTGATCTCTTTTAATCTCGTTATTTTACGATATATCAATTAAATATCAATATATTTCATTACTAATCCCAAGTTGTTCACTTCTTGTTTAATATTTGTATGTGCTTGTTGATTTCTTTCTTTTCTTAATTTCTTTATATGTATGTATAACTCACGAAGTATTTTAATTTGGTTAACTCTCTTTGAATATATATTTAATTTAATTTAAATATCGATATATTTCGTTATTTATGCACATTTCTCCACTTCTTGTTTGATATTTGTGCTGAGCTCTAAACATCCTGCATTTCTTTCTAGGCTTATTTAATTGATAGACGATATATCTATTTATGTATATATATGATATATCTTTTCATATCTGTCATATCATACTCTATTTCTTACCTACCTTTTCATCATCGTCTCCACTTGCTTCCAGGGTATATTCCCTGTCATATATCAACATCCACTTGTCGTGTTTCCTCTTTCTCTCTCTTCCCCCTCCCCTCTCTCACTCTCTCTCTCTCTATTTTTTCTTTCGTTCAGCTCTTCACGCTGTCGTTGGCTTCGTTTTTTATGGCTCAATTTGAGTGCATACTTTTCGGGGCTACTGTGTGTGCTGTGTCGTATTTTTAGAAGCCCGCATGCAAAACTAATAGAAGTCCGGACCGAACACGGTGCTATACCCGGACAACTACTGACCAGGTTAGCTGCCAAGCTGGTCCAAGTTCAGCCAGGGCAAAGGTCCGTCTCTCTCCCTGTGTATGTGTGTGTGTGTGTGTGTGTCTGTGATGGACTACGAGGCGAAGTCTGCAATCCTCCTGTTCGCTCTAGCTCGACAGTTCTCTAGTGCTTTGCATGTTTTATAGTTTTGACCTTAATACCCCAGCGAGTGTGTGTGTGTGTGTGCAGGTGTGCAGCTGTGTATGTGTGTGTGTTGGTCTGGTGTTTGTTTGTGTGACGTGTGAAGCTGTTTTTGTCTTTGGGGCAAGCTGCAAGCAGTCAGTCAGGCAGGCGCCTTCTGCCACACGGTAATAATAAAATAATTATTATATGTGCACACACTGTGCAACGGGACTATCTATCTTGCTTTATATATATACGATATATACCATCTTTATCACATATATCTGTCTGCCTTTCCATCTGCAACGAATCGAAGCGAGTCACTTAATAAATCTCGACTCACATGACGCCAATTAGGCTCAGGTTGAGCTTTAAAGTAGCCACTTGCGGGCAGCTGCAGAAAGAGAGAAAGAGATAGGAGAGAGCGAGGGGAGGGAATCAATCGATGTGGCAGGCAGAGAGAGAGAGAGTAAATTGTGAAGCTTTTCGGTTAGTTGCAGCCTTGGGGCATTTGTGCTTTGGGGCCAAACATATGTTAGACCAATTTATTGTTATCGAATGGTTTGGCATGGCTTGTGGGCCCAGGAGACGAGTGAGTTGAATGGAAAGCAGGCACAGCACTTGCCACAAGAGCTGCCACAAGGCTGCCACAAGGCTGGCTACAGAGAGAGAGCGAGAGGAGGTGTGTGCAAGAGGGAGATAGCGGGTCCAAGCAGCAGGCAAACATTGCTGAATTATGCATATTTTAATTTCGAGCTTATCGCACTCATTAACACCTAGCCAGGTGCAACTAGTGCGTTGACTTGCCAACAGCACCGCAGGCCAAATGGCTTTAGAAATGTGTAAGAGGGACAGAGAGAGGTGAGAGGCAGAGAGGGAGAGAGAGCAGAGCAAAGGGAAACAGGTAGTAGGGAGGCAGGTAGTAAATGAGTCTTTGCTTTGACGAGCTGCCTTTCAGCTTGAGCTTTTTATCTGGCAGCCGCATAAACTAATAAAGCTTATCTCGCCTGCTTAGCCTCTAGTCAGAAAGGGAAGAGGGGGCCTCACAAGTTGCGCCCCAAACTGGGGCATGCTTTGTGCCTGCGCGCAGTGTGTCAAGGTGAGGCGAGAAGTTTTGCAAACTCTGCTGCCCGTAGGGCCCGACAAATGAGAGACGGAAATCATTGCATGCTGCCCAATTGGCTGGCAGCGCTCTGTCCCCGCCCCTCCCCCGTCCGCTCTCCACTCTGCCACTCCCCCCGCACCTGCTCCGCACAGCCCTTGCAACTGCCACAATATTGGCAATTACCAATTTTCGGCTTAAATTGAAAGCCTTACAATTGCAGCTCAGGCATAAAATGAAATAATGAAACAAAGTGCAAAGGAGACAAAGGAGGAGAGAGAGAGAAGAGTGCAAGAGTGAAAGGGAGTAAGAGAGAGAGAAGAGTGCAAGAGTAAATGAGAGAGGAGGAGAGAGACATTAGTGTGAAAGGGAAAGAGAGACACTTGTGCTGCTTCGACAAAATTTTAATTAAAATCTTTTTGCCCTCTCGCTTTCTGTATGTGTATCTGTGTCTGTGTGTGTGTGTGTGGCAGTGTGTGTGCGTGTGTGTGTGCTTAATTAATTGTACTTTAGCTTTGCGCAGTCGACTGCATTAATTCTTCTGCAAAATCACCTGAGGCGACTGCAAAATGTGATTCCCTTGCCAAATAAGAGAAGCAGTTTCAGTCAGGATTAGCATCAACTGTGAGTTGCACTGGGATTATTTGAGGCTTTGCAATTCAGCCTGATTTCTTATGGTCACTTTTCTATATTAGGTTTTCAAAGCACTTTATGCTTTGACAGACTCTATCTAATCTGTATCTTATGTTTACTAATATATACTACTTTATACTTATACTACTATGCTTCTTCTTAAGCCAGCAGTTTTATCACTTCTTCTATATAATGTATACATACTTCATCTCTGTTTCGAATCGACAGCAGTATTCTTCCGTTATGCTACCAGCTTCATTATCTTTTCTATCAAATCCTACCCCAACATATATGTAGTTATTCATCCATATTCTCCATCATTTAATCTTATCTATATTGTTAGTAAGACCTTAACTTAGCTATACTACCTCTCACAACTTCCCCTATAAGTCTTTCTTTATATTTAAACTTCAACCTATCTTCCATTTCATTCAATTGTATCTACATATATATATATACCTATATTACCCATATGCCATCTGCAACTTTCTTCACTTTGGCTCACTTTTCTTGCAGTCAACTTGAGATAACTAAATGCTGCACTTGCTACACAGATTGCTGCCAGCAAGTGCTCACTTACGCCCTCGCAGGCACGCCCACTTACAAACACACACCCTCCACACACACACCGACACACACTCCGACATGGAGACAGCTTGCAGGCAAAGCATTTCAGCGCAAAACAAGTGTAAATCAAATAAAACCTAATAAAATATAAAAAGAATCGGTCGCAGCTTGGCCCCCGATGCTGCCGACAGCACGCACAGGACCACAAACACACGCACACACACAAATACTCACCCACACACACACATACACACACACACACGCTGCACCCTCACACGCAGAACAGTGGCGAGGCCGAGCTGGAACACGGCAGAAAAGGGAAAATGAAACGAAATGAAACGAAACCCAAATGGCAAACGAATTGAAGTCAGCAATTTTATGTTTTATTGCAATTTCTTGCCTTTCCTTTTCCTTCATTTCCTCCTGCTCCTTTCCCTCTCTCTCTCTCTCACTCTCTCTCCTATTCGTTTTCTATTTTACGGCTGCCGTTGCGATGCGACGCCTCTCGGTTACCTCTGGATTCGCCACGGTTTGTCATAAAAGCAAGCGAAGTCGAGTCGAATCTCTCTCGATATTTGAGTGAGGAAGTGGGAGGGAGGGGAATGTGTGGAGAGGGGGAATGAGTGCACGACTGGGTGCGTAGCTATGGATTCAGATACAGCCATTTGCCATGCAGGCAACCTGGCAATGTGGCAACAATAGCAACGTTCCATCAAAGGCAACAAACTTGCCCGCCGGCTATGGAGAAGGAGCAGGAGCTGGAGTTGGAGCAGGAGTTGGATAAGGAGTTGGAGAAGGAGCTATAGCTGAAGCTGTTGCTGCCAACACGCCCAGTAAAATCGCTTAAAACCAGGATTTTTTCTCAGCTTTTATACTCAGTAAAGAGAAGGGTAAAAGGGTAGTTTGTGTGGCTTAAGAAAAAAAGTGAGGTAAGTAAAAGAAAAGGGCTTAAGATGTCTAAAGTTGAAGAAGGGAGAGAGAATTAGAAAGTGAAATCGATTTAGGGGTATATTAGAATAGCTCGATCTCAGGAACTGAAGAAGTGAGAGTTATGAAATTTGCCATAAGTAAACTAGGAACATATACACAGATGGAGCCTTATGCAGTAGTAAGCTATACCATTAGTTGCCTAAGTTACAGTCTTCGTGAATTATTTGTAGATATATCTCAGGGACTAAAGAAGCTAGAGCTATTAAATTTAGTATAGATAAACTGCTTATATATATACAAACGAAACCATACTGAAACATAAGCATTACCTTCGTTTGTCCAAAATACACAAGGATTGGCATATTACAATCAGATCTCGGGAACTTATGAAGCTAGAGTTATGAAATTTGGCATAGAGAAGCTGGTAACACAAACACAGATAGAGTCTTATTTAAGAGTAACCTATATCGTCAGCTGTCTAAGTTTCAATCTTAGTAAATTATTTATATATATATCTCGGGAACTACAGAAACTAGAATGATGAAATTTAGTATTTGTCTATACCTGCTAATACATATATAGCAAAGTCCATACTGAAAAGCTGGCACTTTCTATGTCCGCCTTAAGTACATAAAGATTGGCATATTCCTGATGATATCTCGGGAGTTAATGCAGCTAAAGATATGAAATTTTGCAGAAATGCTGAACTAATATATATGCAAATATAACTTTTTTCAAAAGTTCGCTAAGCCAGCTTTTCTGTAAGTAACGGACATTTAATAACTTCCAAGAACTATACCTCATCTTCCATATAAATTAGTTTATTCTTATATTGAACCGCAACTTATTCCTATAAATATGAAAGGTGTTTAATAGATACCTCACAGTCGAGCTGCCTTTCTTAGTTGCCTGAGTATGGGCTGGCGCGTGCCAATGGGGTTCAATGGGTACCCAGTCGAGTAACCCTCCTCCCCCATTATACCCCTACCCACAATCGGCAGGCTCAGGCGGGTCGCTTGGCGCACATATGTCATAAATGCTGCAGGTCTTGGTCGCCAGTTTGGGGTCTCGGCCTGTTTCTGTTAGTGTAACCGGAGCAGGGTTGTAGGCCGGTGTAGGGTTGTCGCACTGGTTGGGGTTGGGGTTGGGGTTACGGGTTGCTCTCGTAGGGTTGTAAAAACCAAATGGAAATGGGTTTTTTGCGGCAAGTGCGCTCTGCAATTGTGTGTGGCATACAGAGATAGCGCGAGGTACGATTATGTGTGTGTGCGTGTGTGGGTGTAGGTGTGTGTGCAAGTGTGAGTGTGACGGGGTGAGTGTTTGAATAGGTATTCATGCGTGCGTGTTTGCTCGCCTGTGCCCGCTTAGGTTTTTATATTAAAATTATATGATATCGACAGTACTTCTTCTCCCTTTCCCCCTCCCCGCTTTGCATGCCGCAAATTGTTTTCGAGTGAGCATAAATTATAGAAAATTGCTGTACATACATAATTTATTGTCGGCAATATCGAAGTGTGTAAACACGATTTGAAGAGACGTGAAGAGGGGAAGCAGGGTGGTACAAAAGCCATTAGCTAAAACCTCGATTCCAATCAAGCTAAAGTCAAACAGATTTTTACAACATGAAACTCGCTCGAAAGCGATTTGTTGTTCTACCACTCTCATTATTGGGGGTTGGAAATGTATTCTATGAACTCTATAGCCAGTGCAAGTTTAGCTGGGTCATTATAACGCATTAGAACTAACTACCCAGGCTGGTTGAACCAGCCCTGTCTAATTGCCAGCATTGCCAACTTTTGCACAATGAATTGCGTGTTCGCTTAGGACCTTCCTCTGCTCATACTCTGAGCCACACCCGCCCTGGTCTCAGTATAGTCCCTCCAGTCTCTGCCTAGCTCTATCCAGGTCCCTATTCACTACGAGCCTAAGCCAAGTTCAACCCAGCCTTACTGGGAAGAGAAGGTCCTCGGCAATAAATCATTGCGCTGGCTGCCAAGTTGCAACATCATTGAACATTAAAATAATTGCAATGCCAAAGTTGTTATTGCCACGCCTCCTGCTGTGCCTCCTTCTCTAGCTGTTGGCCTGGTCAGCACATGCCGCCACACTTCATGTTCATTAATGATAATTAAAAAACTTTTGCCAATAAAAATTTGCTGTGCCGACCTCTCCGACTTGGCTTCAATTTGTTTAACAACTGCAATAGAGGCAGGACTAGACTGTGTATGTGTTTAAAAGAGTTTGTGTGTTTCTGTGTGTGTGGATAATGTGTTGCAAGTGTTAGAGGTGAACTGCAATGGAGGCAGCACTTTTCCAGCAAGTTGGCAGTGTAAGAAAAGTTGAAGTGACTTTTAAAGGGGCAAAAAATTAACTGCAAGTTGCTTAATTAATTGAGTGAGTTTAATTAATAGCTTGAAAGTGTTTCTATTCAGTTTTAAGAAGTGTTTGAGATGGATGCAGATAGATATATAAAGGGAGTATGATAATTTATCTACATATACTAAACATTCTTAATAGAAACCTTATAAGGCTTTATATAGTTTATATATGACTACAGCTTTCGTTTCGACAAAGTGCTCTGTACAAACTATAAGTTGTTATTCACACGCTACTCACCTGATCAAAACGTATTTTGTGTTGCATAATTTGCAGGGCTTGCAAATCAGCACATATTAAATTTATTTCTTGAAGAACTTTTATGTTGATTAATCTATTGCAACCAAATTTGCAGATATTATTTGGGTGTTGATAGTTATTATATTATATTAACCAAAAATTAACTTTGCTGCATTAAAATAACGCTTGTAATTCGCTTTTTATCGATTTAGAGGGACGGAAGGGGGTGTGGCCAAATTCGAAAATAAACTTTATCACTAAAAACCTATTTCAATTTGGCTTTCTATTTCGCATGCCAAATTTGTCGCCTCAAATTGCATTTTGCCAAGTTGTAATAAACTTTTGAACCGCTTTGCTGAAACGGTGCTGGAATAACAGCAGGATGCAGGCAGTAGGGAAGGCAGGAAGGAAGGCAGGTGCGAAGGCAGTAGGCAGCAGGTCACAAGGCGGCGTCGAAACAATGAGCCAAGTCAAATTCAATTGGCAGCAAATTAGTGCGAATATTCATGGCAGGAACGGGAACAGAGCGGGAAAACCTACTCGAAGTAGTCTATAAATATGTATGAGGCATAGCCTGCCTGCATCCTCAAGAGCTGCAGTACCTGCTGCTCTGTGTGTGCTCCTGTGTGTGTTTCTGTGTGTTGGTTGTGCTATTTCTGTTTAATATGCTGCACGTATTTTTGACAAGCTTGTTGCTCAATTTTGCAGCTAAACTGCAGACAACCGCATGTGGCACGTGCATATGCGTATGCGCGTGTGTGTGTGTGTGTGTGTGTACAGAGCCAAAGCCAAAGTCGAATTGATGTTGACTCTTGTGTGCTGCGGAGCTGCTCGAGATGCCATCGATTGCCAGTCATATTTCACGAAAGTAGGCAAAACAAAATTGATGCCAATCCCGCTAGAAGTGCCTCTTCTGCCCCCTTCCCCCTCACTACTACAGCCCGCTCCCCCTTACCGCTGCTGTTGTGCCTTGCCAAAATGTAAACAAACACACACAGACAGCGACCGAGACTGGAAGTTGCACGTGCCGCCGCACTGCGCCGACTCACCACAAAACTCAGGCTCGTGCTGCGATTTCCCGCCGCTTTCCACGCAAAGTGGCAAGTGGCAAGTGGCAAGCTCGGCACGTTGAGGTTTTCCCAGCGTTGTCAGTTCGTACGCGTCGCTGTCGCCGTCAACATGTTCAGCCGAGCTGCTACAGCAGCAGCGTAGCGCAGTGCGAAGTGAATCCAAACTGACGTGAAATCAACGAGAGTACGAGATTACGCATACGCCGCGTTGGCCACGGCGGCGCCAATTCGAACCTTGTCTGTGTGTAAAGTGAAACTGCAACAAGCAGCAGCAGCAAGAACAACAAAGTGAACTGTAGCCGGCGCAGCTGGCGAACGTGTGTTTTTGTGCCTCGTGCCACATTTTGCGGCTTTGACATTGACAACAACGCTGCCTCGTCCTTCTTTTCCTCTACTCGTCCTCGTGCTCGTCCTTCTACTCGTGGCGAACTGTGTAAATATTCATTTTTCTAGCTGGCGCACAGTCAGGTGCAAAAGTTGTTGCCTGCCTTTTAGCATAATTAAGCCAGCAACGCCTGCAACAGCAACGTGCAGCGTGCAACACAGTGAAAGTTAAGTGCAGCCAGGGAGACAGTCGAAAGTTATTGCTGCCAGTTCGCACAACTTGAAGCCGCTTTAAGTTCGCTTGTCCACGCTTTCCACCGCCCACCACCCACGGTGACAACCGCACTACTGCATTTTGAGGTAAGTCGTAGCAGCTGCACTTAAGTGACCCCTCTGACCTCACCCCTGCCCCTTTCGTCTTCAGGGCTTTGTCAGTTAGCAGCTTGTTTATCGCCGGCTAATTGAAGTCAAGATTTTGGGGGCCAGAAAGAGAGAGAAAGTTTAATTGAATGTTGCATGCGAAAGTGTCGAGTTTTGTGGCAAGCAAAGTTGCAAGAACTTTTATGCGCTTTGAGTGGAGTTTAATATAAAGATCGAGTGAAATAATGATTTTAATTGAGACAGTTTTAGTTTATTTTAAAGAGATTTAAGACATGAAAAGTATCAACGGTTTTTTATTTTATGCTTATTTTATTTTAGTTTATTTCAAAGTGATTTAAGACATGAAGAACATAAACTGTCAAAGGTTGTTTCTAATTCTATGGAAGTTCCTTCAAACTGTAAAAGAAATCTGTATGGTAATCTTTCACAACAAAGAATCTAGTGTAGATTTATTGTATATATATATTTATATTGAATATGAATTAAGAAAACTCAGCAAAACTTCCTTTTATCTGTGCTAAATACAAATTTTGTTGCTTTATCCATAAAGTTTTATCAATGTTGCAATACCTAAATTAACCTTTTAACAGATTCAAAAAATAGTTTTTATTTATTTATAGAAAAATTAAAGTTATTTGCAGGTCAATTAAGCAGAAACTGTGATAAGCAAGAAATATTAAACCCCAAACACATCCATCATTTAAGCTCAATGACTCCGAAAAGTATGCAATAAAAAATAGTTTTTTCAATATTCCAAGCATTCATCAAATACAATTGATGCTGAAAAACAGTGCTATATCTTGTAGTAATCATTCGCATCCTTCGATTTCAAAGTCAATTCCCAAAGTATTCCACACTCAATTCCAAGCAATTACATTGAAAGTGGCAAATTGGAGTAAAGAAAACTTGAAGTAGAGAACTTTGTAGGGCACTCATAAAGACATTAGTCGCCCATGCAGAGAGTGCCGAAACTTCTTTATTAACTTTGTGCGCTGGCAAAAAAGAAACCTCTCTTGATTATTTAGGATTCATTTACTTTAAAGTCTAAGCGCATCGACAGGGAGGGAGGTGATGCAGAACTTGAGCCACTTAATCGACTCGTCGGAGGCTCCAATCGCATGTAAACAAAGCCTAAATGGCTTAAACGCTTTGGTCGAGTTGCCGTTGCCATTGCCAAGGACGAATGTTGATTTTTCGATTGACTTCTGGCCGAGACACAGTGTGGCATCTGCCTGAGACGACTCCGTCTTAGTTACAGCGTGGAAAGTTGCGAGACGAAGCGACGAAAGCAACGAATTAAATTAAAAAACACGAAAAGGAAAAATGAGACGAAGGCAGCAAATAAAAGAGGGCTTCAAATTCAATTTAAGTGTTGGCGAAACACGAAAATAGGAAAAGGGGGAGGGACAAAGGAGGGAGCACACGTTGCCACATAGGCACCACGCACAATAGTTAAGCGGAAATGAAGGTCCCTGGGGGCCAAACTGCGCCATAGCTTGGAAGTGTGTCAAAGTGGAAGGCAGAAGGGATAGCCGGGGAATAGGGGAGGGTGTCGGTACGGCACGAATCAATCGAAGACGAAACCCAAACAGCCTCGGGGTAGGTGAAGTAGAAGAAGAGGGGGAGGAGGAGGAGTGCGCTCGTCAAACGAAATCGAAATGGAACTCAAGCAAAAACTACTTTGTTTGCGATTAGCACTTGGCCGGCTTTGCGGGGCACTTGCCTGCCTTGAGGGGGATAGCAAAGAAGGGGCAGAGGGGTGTGCAACGAGGGCAAATGAAATGTGTGTCAATATATTGATTGAATAATGGTCTACATATTGACAAACAACTCAAAAGGCACTCGACATGTCGAGGCGAATCGAGGCAAGGCTTTCGAGACCTGCCAAGGTACAAGAGGAGCTTCCTTTCCCAGCTAGTACTGCTGCCATCTCCCTCTGCCTTTCCCCCTCCCTTTCCTTTTCCCCATTCCCTCTTCCATTCCCTTACTGCTACCACTTGAAGACGTTGCCTAGGGGCCCCACACAGTCAGTCAGTCAGAGTCTACGTCTATTGCGAATATGTCGAATTGGCAAATGCAAAGTGATGTGCGGGCAGGAGGGGGAGGGGCGTGGCAGGAAGCGTGCCTCGATGAGGACATCAAAAGGCATTTCGAGTGCGTCATCAATGCAAAGCAGCTCACAAGATGAAAATGTCGTTGTAGATAAACAGCAAAGAACGGTGGAGGGGGAAGGTACTAGAAAGAGGAACCTCTTCAACATATTTTGAGAGGGGGGGACGAGGCGTGTCTGTAACACGTGTTCCTTTAATTAGATAAAGTTTGTTTGCATTACAAACATACTGGCAGCAATTTGCCTGCTCCCTGCCCCCATCTCAAACTGCCACGCCCCCTTCTACTCCTCCACCCATCACTCCACACAAACGCTGTCAATAGCAACGGCAACGGTAGCTTCAACTTTTTCCAGCTGCGAATTCCCTAGCGGAAAAAAAGTTTTCCTGGACACCTCCCACCCCTCCCCCCTCCTCGCATGCCTGACTGCCTTGCCACGCCTCCTCGTGCGCCTCTTTCTTGATTGACAGACGCACGTCTAGGCAAATAAAAATATATATAAAAACACGCTTTGCTTCTATAAAAAATATGATGAAAATAAAATGAAAAACACAAATAAAAGTAAAATAGAATATAAAGTGAAGCATACACCACCGCCTTGCCTATCCCCCTGCCACGCCCCCTGCTGCTGCCACCATTTACGTATATAATTCCATTGAAATTTTTGCTCATTTGCGTGACATTTTCA
The DNA here is from genome assembly GCA_018904165.1 of Zaprionus camerounensis. Lineage (NCBI taxonomy): Eukaryota > Metazoa > Arthropoda > Insecta > Diptera > Drosophilidae > Zaprionus > Zaprionus camerounensis. Next base: position 3,915,691 of record JAEIFS010000037.1, read on the forward strand.
GAGCGTTGTGGAGCGCGTTGAGTTTTCTTTGCCAATTTTCCCCATTTTCAAACAGAACTTTACAAAAATTATTTCTATGTGTTGTTGTTGTTGCTTTTGTTGTTGCTGTTGTTGTTGTTGTACTTGTGTTTGTATTTTGATTTTCCTTTGCTGCACATTCATTTTCTTTTCCACTCATTTCTTATTTGCTCTGCTGATTTGCAGCATTAATTTCACTTTGTGCTCGCGTTAAAGTTTTCAAGCCTCCACTTTGAGGGGGTAGGAAGAGGGGGAGGACTCTATGAGGAGTGAGGAGTGAGGGAGAAATGTCTTTAAAGTCTGTCTGTGAATGTGGTAAACAAAAGTTGATTTGCAAATTGTAAGAAGTAGAAGTGAAATTTTGTTTCAGTTTTATAATAAGCTCAAATGAAAGAAGACTTTGTAGAATCTTTCTTTTGTCCCTAAAATATAATATTTTATATAGAATAATAATGTAGAAACCTTTTATAAGAGACAAGATTGTATATAAATGGAATATGAAATTCGTTTATTGATTTGATGGGAAAATATTAAGCAAATAAAAATTTGGATAATAATCTTATAATCATAATCGATAAAAAAACAGAAAAGTTGAAAGCAAACATTGAATTGAAATTTATTCGAACAGATTACGACAGGAATCCTCAGTTGTATAACACTCAACTTAATTAAATTGTGTATACCGTAAAATAATAACTCATATTAGAACACATTTATAATCCAATATGTATGTAGATATTCACGTACATAAAAGGAAAAAAATTGCCGATGCCGAAGAATTTACACTCTTGTTTACGCTTATGGCTTATAGTTTTATGGTTTGTTTCCATATTTTTATTTATATTGAATAAATATATATTGTTTTTGACCCTTCGGACCTTGAAAATGTTTTTTTTCATTCCTGCAAAAATATATAATATAGGTAGTGAAGATATATAAAACCAGATTTTATGGCACTCAACAAAAAAAAAAAAAATCAGAGCAGTTAAAGTAAAAAAATGTAGAAACAATCTATATTATATATATTATATATAAAAGGCAGGAGGGATCCTTAATGATCTAACTTGCCTTTAAGCTCCGCTTTAGCTTCTTCTCTCGTGCTTCTTCTTCTCTGTTGCTTCTTCTTTATGCTGCAATTATTTATAAAATTGAAACGAAGAAGACTCCGACATGGTGAAGCAGGGATTTGCCCGGGTAAGCTGTCTGTAAGCCGCCAAGCAAAGCCAGTCAAAGTCGGGCATTCTTCTAGGGTGAGGGGGTACTGTGCATTATTTAAAGCTCTTTTTAATAAATGTTCTCGCTATAAATAGCACAAAGCAAAGCAGCAGAGGGGGGTGGGGTTAGTGGAAAAGTGTGTGAAAATTTCAAGGCTTTTCTTTCTTCTTGTTGTTGGTTTTTTTATTCGGCTTTGACGGCATTGTGCGGCGCACACTTGTTGTTAATTAAAAGCTCACAAAAGTAGGTAACATGCATATAACAAGCCAAGGCACACACACACAAACAGCCCGTCACACACACACACACACACTGACACACATCGCACACTCAATTGTTGCACATATTAATTTGTGTGCGGCGCTTTCAATGACGGCGCTCAGGCCGAGCCTTTTGTGTGCGGCTTTTCCCTTGGATTTTCCCTTGGTTTTCCATACCCCCTTTCCCTTCCCCTCTCCACCATCTGCCTGCCTGTGCCTGGCACTTTTCTTCATTGCGACAACAATGCGAATGACAACAATGAACGAAGCCCGGCAATGCACATAAACTTGCTCAGCCAACACACACACACACAAGAGCAACAACAACTAAGGGAGGCAGCAACAACTATAACTAAGGGAAGCAAGAAGAAGAACAACAACAACAGTGGGAGAAGAAGAATAAAACACACTAACACAAATCTTTATTTAAGCATAACAAAAACATTGGCAAACTACGCAAAAAAAAGGAAGAGAAAGAGAATGAAAGGCAGGGAGAGGCTGAAAGAGGCAAAAAATTAGAGCAGCAAAGCGCCTCAAGCTATGCAACTCACACGTACACGTACACACACACATAGACTATTTCTGGCTCAGCCTCAGCTACAGCGAATGCAGCGTCGACTGCGAACCAGACCCCAAAAACCGAAGCAGAGCTAGTTCATGCGGTCGCTTACATATGCTCTGCCTCTCTTCCTCTCCCCCCCTATTTCTCTCTCTCTCTTCCTCGTTTATGCGTGCACTTCACGAAGAATGAGAGAGCTTTAAGTAGAAGTTACTGCTGCAGCTTGCGAAGAGAGCTTTATGAGCAGCTTTGCAGGGCTGTGAGTGTGAATTGAGATTGGATTAGTGAGTGGTGACTGAGGAAAAGAAATTATAATGAGCATGTTTATGAGGTAGTTCGGAACGTGACAAGCATGGCTAACATCTGTAGATTGCTTCGTATAATAGGAATTTGTTATATATGGTAAATTATGGGAGTAACTCAGAGGAGTCTTAAAATTAAATAGAAAAGAAAGTCATATAAAGACATCTTTCTGAAGTACGGAAATACATGAAGTTCTATTGATTGTATTGAGTTCCGCTTGAGAGACAATCGGCTTCACCATTTATGCCTAGCAGAGGCGGGTATAGTAATAAGATCTTGATAATCAAACATTATCATTGATTCTCTGCTGTCAATATAAGTAGAAAGATCTGTTCGTTCGTATGAACACATTGTTCTCAGAGATTATAATAGCTTGGGCTACCAAATTTGGTTTGAATATGTGTTATTACTGCATGCAGATAAAGTTTATTTTAGAATTTAACCACGCCCCCTTGCGCCTTCGTGAATCGATAAAAACCGAACTCCAAGTGCAGGATTAATGCGGGTCGTTTCATTTTTGGTAAACACAATATCTATCAATTCCCAAATGAGTTTTTAAAATTTGGTGGCGATCGGCTCTTCAAAGTTAGTATATTTTATATACTATGCTCTTAAGTGCTATCAATGCTTAGAAGTCATACAATCTCTTAATAAACTGAAAATAATGTTAAAGTTTTAAAGCTGTAGCTTACTAAAGTTTTCTGTATGAACAAAGTAATTGCCTCGAAAAACTTTCCATAATCTCTTTCATTAAAATGGAACCCCAGCAAAACTAGGTTAATCAGCTCCCACTCAACTGCAACTCCTTCTTCACTATAAGCAGCCACGCATGAACCTCGACTGCAGTTAAAGCTGCTGCATAATATGCCAGGCAACAACAACAAGTCGAGTTACAACAACAAGAAAGCCAGCCTGTGCACGTCGAGGCAGGCGACGTCGTTGGCTTCAAGTGACGTCGATGTGCGGCCATTTCCGTTTCAAAAGTTCTTCCCGTTTAGTCCCGATGACTGTTAAGCCATTTTCAGTGCCACGCCTACCTCCCCCGCCTGCCTGTTGAATTGGCAGTCAACTTTAAAGTTGGCTGAGTGAGTCTTTCTAATGCGAATAACGACGCCAGCGGCGCAGTTAGCAGCGCAGTCAGCGTCAACTTGCTCAGCCTATAAGCGAGCTTCTTCTTATATCTGGCAGTGTGTGCTAAAGTTTTTTGGATCAGCCAGCAGTACAAGGGTAGGGGGAGTGGGTTGGGGTGGGCGTGGCATGCTGCCGGGCAAAAGAGGCTGCCAAAAAGTTTTACGTCGTCGCAAACTTTTCTGCATATTTTGCCCACAAAACGGAAGCTGCCTTTCACCTTCCCCCTCTTCTCTGCCTCTTCTTCTTCGTCTGCTACTTCTTCTTCTTGCTCTTCTGCCTACTTCCTTCATGTCTCGCTTCGTTTTGGTTTTCATTTCAGCTTCAGGTTCCTCGTTTCTTTTCTTTTAAATGCTTTAATCGCAATTTATCAAATTGGAAAATAAAAGGGCTCCAGAGGCGCAGGCAAAAGTTTTTGCTAGTTCTGCCCAAAAGGGGGGAGAGGGGCAGCAGGTGGGGAGGGGATTAGCAGATTTGTCGTATTTTCTAAGCGTTTAATTTGTCGACCATTTGCGTAGTGCAAAAGTTTTGACCAGGCGAAACTTGCAATTTACCTTTACAATTCTCAATTATCTCTTGCAGGCGCATCAAAGGGAGCAGGAACAGTTACAAGGAACAGTTACGAGGAACAGTAACAGTAGCAGAATCAGCAAACGTGAAAACGAACTACGAGAAGGAACTGGAACGAGAGCAAGAACGGGAGTTGGAACAGGAACAGAAGTTGGGGTGGAAACAGTAACAAGGAGAAGGAACAAGGAACAGGAACAAGGAGCAGGAGCAGTTAAAAAGTGTAAAGAAGCAGTTAAAAAAACTATAACAGAAGCAGTTAAAAGGAACTATAACAGAAGCAGTTACAAGGAACTATAACAGGAGTGGAAACCAGGAAACAGAACTTTAACAGTGGCGTGAGCTGGAACTGTAACAGAAGAAGAAGCAGAAACAGAGAGAAGGAACAGTATCAAACTCCAGGAACAGTTACAATAGCAGTACCAGCGTGTAAAGGAACAGGTACCGCTGTAAGAACGGGAGCAACAGCCTTAACCAAAGCAGGAACAGGAGTAGATAGCAGTAGGAAAAGGAACTGGAAAGGAACAGTAGCAGAAAGCAGACACATAAAGCAGTTACAGAAGCAGTAACAGTTACAGGAGCAGTACCAGCGTGAAAAGCAGCAGTAACAGCTAAAGGAAAGTAAGCAAGAGCCTTAGTCGGTGCAGGAACAGCAGCAGATAGAAGTAGAAGCAGGAACGAGGAGTAAAGGCAGGAAGAGGAACAGAAAGTAGGAACAAGGAGCAGTTGTAGAAGCAATAACAGTTACAGGAGCAGTACCAGCGTGCAAAGGAGCAGGAACGGTTGCAGAAACGTGAAAAAAAGCCTTAGCCGGTGCAGGAACAGGAACGCATTAAAGTGAAAGAAAGACGGGAAGCAAAACCAGGAACAGAAGGAAGGAGTAACAAATACAGGAGTAACCTCAGCAGTAACAGTTACAGTACCAGTACCAGTTACAGTAGCAGCCTCAGCAGTAACAGGAACAGGAACAGGAACGGAGCAGTAACGGCAGCACCCTCACAATGCTCCCGTCCAACTAAGCCAAGCTGAGCTCGTGCCATGTCCCCGCAGAGACAGACATGTCCCTGTCCGAATGCAATACGGCGCTGGGGGCGGCCACGCCTACGCTCACGCCCACACTGCAGTCGCGCCCACATCACGCCCCCCCATACCATCATCATCTGCGGCCGCCGGACGTCGAGGAGGCGCTCTCCTCGATGCTCTGGACACCGTATGAGCGCACGAGCAACACGCCCCCGGTCAGCTCCACAGAGGATGAGGATGACGAAGATGCCGAACAGAAGCAGGAGGAGAAGGCAGCCGATCCCGATGAGGAGGTGCGCCTCAATCGCAAGTTGCACAAGTCGCAGAGCAGCTACGAGACCACATTGAGTCAACTACTTCCCCCACCAGCTCATCTCGTGTTTCCCGTGCCTTTCTCCAAGTCGAGTGACGAGCGACGACGTCAGCGCAATCGTTACTCCTACCCCGCCTCCTACTCCCCCTCCCCCTCCTCAAATACCGCCTCCGCCTCCGCCTACTATGGCAGTCCGGCGCATACACTCACCCAATGGTGTTCCTCGGCTGCCACGGCCATCAAGGAGCCGCCCTCGTATGAGTCTCTCTACGAGGCGACCGTCTCCGGTGTGGGCGTGGCCAGGGCGAGCTTGGCTCGTGTCCAGCCGATAAATCTACAATGTGATAGATCGCAACGATCCCGAACAGCATCCACAACTACAGCAACTCAGCATGTCGATAGCGTTGAGAACGATAACGATAACGAGGGCGAGCACAATGACGATAACGATAACGATAGCGATAGCGATAATAAAGTGTGTGATGGTGATGGTCAACAGAAACTAACGGCAAATGTTCCCACTGAGCGTCTGATGCGCTCCTTTACAGACGATTACATATCGCAGGTGAGTTCTCTAAGCAATTATTTATCGATATTTTACACAATTTTAATCGGCAACTCATGGGATTTATATGGGATTTTTGTGATTACTGCAAAAGATTTAATGTGGAATTAAAGTCAATTTTGTTGTTAGTGTTGATTTAGGGTCTGCTGAGTATAGTAACTATCGATAAAAACTTTCGAAAATAGGAAATATCATTAATATTATTCATAATTTTACTAAGAAATAATTTAAAAATCTAAAATAAATGTAAAAATGAAATTCTGCAATATTTTCAAGCAATAAAAAGTCGATAATTATAGAATTTAGACTAGAAATAATAAAAAAAATGACAAAGTAAATGAAAATCAAATGCAATTTGAGCGAATTATGGAAGAGGGTAGCTTAGCTTTATGTCAACTTATCATGAAAAGTAAGCGAAAATAGTAAATTTATCTAGGTATCCCTTATGTAAAATCATAAAGAAAGTAGCAAAACCTATTTATAATAATAATAGTTTAATAATAATAATAATAAAATATTAATAATAATTTATTTGTAATAAGATTAAGAAAAGACTTCCCTAATAAAAGTTCCGGGTTGTTTACTTACATAACCTAAAAATACAACATATAACCAAAGTTATACTAAAACTCTTAACCTTTAAATACAACATATAACCCAACTTATACTAAAACCCTTAACACCTCTTGGTGATTTTCAAAATAAAAGAGTTCAAGACTCATTCATTGAAAAGGGCAAACTCGCAGTTACTCCAAGTACTCTCCCTAGCATAGGTTAAGCACCGTCTAAGCTACTACAAAGCGCACTTCCAATATGGTATCCTATCTATATCCATACAAATTTATGGGTATTCAATGAGTGACTGAAGGGGGGGCAGGCAGGGCAGGCGCCTCGTAAAATTGTCACCTTGCACGCACTCAGACTCGCCTAATGTGGCGCCATCAAATTTCATGTCAAGGCTGATGAAGTCTAGAAGGGGGGGGGATGGAACCTCACACTGTGTTCGCGCTTATCGAGCTGCCCCACCTCCCTCCCCTTCCACACATTGACAGCTTCTGGCGATGCGATAAGGGCTAATGTTTCACTTAGGCCCTTGAGTGCCTACGATAAGAGAGCGAGACAGCGATAGAGCTGCGCCAGATGTCGCCCTGGTATCGGCACTGTCAGCGTAATTGGTATCGGCATCAGGGCGGGGAGGGGAGGGCGGTGAAGTGCGCTGTGCTGAGGGTCGTTCCGTTATGTTGTGCCACCAGGGACCAAGTCAGAGTTGATATTGAAATGAAACAAACGCATGCATTGAAATTTATTTCCATAATTTGTTGCCTTTGTTGCTGTTGTTGTTGTTGCGTCAGCGAAATGGAAAATTGACCGCAAAGCAAAGAGAACAAAGAACAAAGGGACAGACAGAGAAACTAAACTGTCAAAGTACATATTTAAATAAATGATAAATACAGTGGGTGCCATATGTACTATGTCGCCATGCCCCATCCCACTGTGCACCATATGCAGCGCAATAGGGGCAGCAAGTGAGGTTAGAGCGCAGCAAGTGAAGGTTGCCAGCTTGCGCAAAAGGGTTGCAAGTTTTGTCACTTTGAATTGAAGCTGAAATACGAAATATACGTCACATAACCTTAAAGTAATGCGTCACATTCATGTTAGAACTTGTTGCCGACTGGCACCGTTAGATTTGGCTATCGCTGATTGCAGCAGTGCACAACAACAACAACAACAATGACAAAGCTAGAACAATAAGTCAGCAGATTGAGAGAGCGAGACTGAGAGAGAGAGACTAACAGTAAATCACATTATATTTCTGTGACATAATTAATGCAAGTAACACAGCGTAACATAATTAGAAGCCCCCCAAACACACACACACACACACACACACACACACACAGAGTCTCCCATTGTCCCACTCTCCCAATCCCCTTCACTCTCTCACACTGCCACTCAGCCGTTGTCCCACTCACACCCACACACACACACCACACATGATGCGGCTAAGGATTTAGTGGAAAGTCAGGAGAGAGAAGAGAGTGCGGAGAGGGGGAAAGCAAGAGCTCATGTTCTTTAACTTAGAGATGCGCGTTGCTAAGCCAAACAAAGCGCAGCGAATTAAAGTATACGAAATTAATTAAAATTTCAAATAACAAAAAAGAGAGAGCGAGAAGAGAAATGCTTGAAAAAGGGAAAAGAAAAACAATTCGAAATTCGCTTTGCTTATTCGCCGCGGTGTTCGATCACGCAGCTTCTGTCACGACGCAAGCACGACACGCGCTCAGCGCCAACAACACAAACGCAGTCGCCTGTGCAAACATTAGCACAGAGAGAGAGAGAGAGCCCGTCGACTGTGGCAGAGCTGCGGCAGAGAGAGAGGAGCAAGTCATGCAGGCCCAACAACAACAGTGACAGAGGCAATAACTTTATCAGCGCGCATGCAGACGTGCCAGACAAGGACAGACACAGGGACAGGATTTTATGTTTATGCGTTGGCTTAATTAATTCAATTAAGCGCACATTTATGCGCCCGTTGTTGTTGTTGCCAGGAGTCGACTTAGCCTGTCACCTTCTTTTCTGGCCACGGGCTAATCCCGTCGCAATTAACATTAATTAGCGCTTGAAACTCAAATCTCTCTCATTAAGTGTTTTTGTCTCACTCCCTCACTTAATCATACTCTCTCTTCCTCTCCCCTTTCTTTGCAGAACTGCGCATTATTCACGCCAGCAAAAAACGACACAGAAACAAGTCGAAAACTAAAGACAACAACAAGAACAACAGCAACGACGAATGCAAGATCACAACAAAGTGCAGAAAATCAAAGCGCAGCGAATTGCATTATCAATGAAAACGTCGACAGAGACGAAAGCAGAGGGGATGACGCAGAAATTGCAACAACTACAACGGCAGCAGGGCACGAGGAAGCCATCTCTGCCGCTGCCTCTGCCGCCGTCGCAGTCGGAGTTGAAGTCGCAGTTGCAGCGCAGGTCAATCAACCTGTTTCCTGTGCTGCAGCGCAGGCAGCAGCAGCAGCAGCAGTTCTCAATCGCAGCCGCAGTCACAGTCGCTATCGCAGTCGCAGTCACTGTGTCAGCGAACAAGAGCAGCAACAGCAAGACGAGAGAGCAGCAGCAGCCGAGAGAACAGCAGCAGCCGAGAGAACAGCGGCAGTCGAGAGAGCAGCAGCAGAAGTAGTAGAGAGAGCAACACTTGCCGAGAGAGCAATTCAAGCCGAGAGCACAGTCGCACTAGCACCAGCAGCCATCGAGAGAGCACCCACAGCCGAGAGAGCACACCCGACGACGAGCAGTGGTTGCTCCATTGAGCGTCGCTCAGCAGCGCTGTCGATCAGTCTTTCGAGTTCGTTCGGCGCGTACACAACGAGCAGCGGAGCCAGCAGAAGTACGAGTACGACCAGAGCTAGCAAAAATTCTCTTTCGTCGTGGCTGACGCGGGGGCGCTACAGCAATAGCAACAACAACAATTCAAGCGCCAACGTTAACGCCAACGCAGGCAGCGACAGCAGCGTTGCGCAGCTGCAGCCCAACAAATGTTTGGCAGAACTCGAACGTTTGTATGCCGAATTTCGCGCGAGTGAAAGTTTAATCGAATCGCATCGCCAGCAGCAGCAGCAGGTGCCAATCGATAGTGATATCGATAGCGACGATAACGATAACGTTAACGATATTGCTGCAATGCGTTTAAATGTCTGCGCCGAGTTGCTGCCGACGCCAGCAGCAACAGCAACGGCAGCGACGCAGACTGCCAACAACAACAACAACAGCAGTGTGTTCCTCTGCAATGACAACAACAACAAGAACAACAACAACAACAACAATACGAAACGCGTGAGCCAAACTGCAATATCGTCCTGTCAGCGTCAGCCGAGTCTGACGATACAAGTGAACAACAACAACAACAACAACAGCAGCAGCAGCAGCAGCAGCGATGCCTGCAATGCTAACGGTATTTGTAATAACGGTAATCAGGTTTGTGTCGCGTCGCCCACAAGCACAACAACAGTGACAACAACAACAACAGCAACAGCAGCAGCAGAGTCGAGTATTGTGAACAACAACAATGGCGTGTGTGTTGTTAATTGCAACTACAGCAGCAACAGCAACAGCAGCAACCCTAACAACAACAACAACAACAACAACAGCAGCATTGTTGCCATCAATAATTGTGTGCCAGCAGCAGCAGCAGCAGCAGCAACCAAAGTGTTTAGTGCGAGTGTCCAAAATCAGCTGAATAATAATAATGCCCAAGTGGATGTGCAACATGTTGCAAGTGGCAATAATAATCGAAATAATCATAATAATAATAATGTGAATCTGAATGTGAATGTGTCCAGTGTTGATAACAGTGTCAAAGTAATCAATGTGACGCCAGCAACTGTTGCTGCTGCAGCAACAGCAACACCCACAACGCCTGTCACGCCTGTCACGTCTGCCACGCCCCCCAAGCGCACTTTCACCTCAACCGAATGCCAAACTGATGATCTAAGCAACAACAACAACAACAACAGCAACTCCGCGCAGCAGCAACAGTTGCGCACACGCGAGCAACGTCGCCGCGAACGTCGCGAACGCCGCCAGCAACAACAACAACAGCAGCAACAGCAGCAGGCGCCGCCTCCGCAGCTGGCGCCGCATCATCCGCGTCGTCGTCACTCGCCACCGCTGCCGCATCCTCCGCCACCGCACTTGCATCATCCGCATCCACATCCGCATTCGCATCCGCATGCACATCCGCATCCGCATCCGGCGGCAATGGGCCTGGCGCGTGCACTCCTGCCGGACATACTGCACAGCCATTACCCGCCGCCCTACAGCGCTCTGCCCGGAGGCGGAGGCGGACCACCCTCAGCAGCGCCACCTCCACCGCCCACAGGCGCACCACACCCACACCCACACGCACACCCGTTGCCACCGCCACCGCCGCCGCCACAGGCAGCGCTGCCTGTGCCGCTGCTAACGCCTGTCATATCGACGGTGCCGCTGCCAGGCGCTGTGCCGCTCATGGGCGATGGACGCTTCTCGCTGCCGCTGCCCAGCATGCGCAGGTGAGTCTACCAACTGAATTTCATTTACCCCCCCCCACACACACCCCCACTCCACTCTCCACATTTCAATTGCTCACTGGCAATACCCATTTCCATTTGGAGTCCACGACCAACATCAATTGCAATCGCAATTCCAGTTTCTGTTTCTGTTTCTCTTGCTGTTTCTCTTTCTCTTTCTGTTTCTCTAGCTCTTTGTAACGTTTCGCTGTCCATCAGCTGCAGTTATCGACTTTGGCTTCAACTCTCACCTCTGGCATCATCGATCACTTCAATCCCCATTTCCATTTCGTCTTTGTCTTGACGCTCTCGTGTTTCATATGCGCATACCCTGTGCAGGTGGTACAAGAGAGGGTGGTTTGACAGTACAGAGAATAAGCAGGGAGAGAGACAGAAAGAGAGCTGGTAATTTGTTTATCGATAAAACACTATCGACTATTGAAAAACATGTTCAACAATCGATTGTTCAATGTTTTTTAATCAACTATCGATCAACTAAAACAAAGCTGTGTGGCTTTATTTTATGTGTATTGCATTTGTTCCTCAGACAATTGTAATTATCGATTGTTGCTATCGAATAAACTTAAATTTCTGATAAACAATGTTATCGCTATTTATCCTAGCAGCTATCGACAGCTGTTATATCAATTACAGCCCTATATAGCTTTGCCTTCTATCAAATGTTTTCAGTGCAGAGTATATTGTAGTAAATATATGCAACTATCGATAAACATATTAAACGATAAGCATTATAAAGACTATTGATCAACACAAGCAAGTATTTATGTATCGACATTAGGACAGTCCTTTTCTTCTGTCCCTACACACTTTGCTATGCGCGATTATCAATTTATCGATATGGTTATAATTATCATAGATAACACAAAGTCTTTCTTTTGTTCGTTGTTTCTTCTCATTCACACTTTGGTAGGTATCTGCCCCGTCGAGCATCTTCACGCTCATCACTTCTCACTTCATCATGTTTCATGTTTGCTTTTCGTTTTTGCCTTCGTCTTGTGCTGCTCTCGTTGTTGTTGTTGTTGTTGTTGCTTTTGCTGTTACTCTTCTTGTTGTTGCTGTTGCTCATGTCTATTTCGACATTTTCTATTACCGCACATCGCTTTTTTTTTGCCTTTTCCTTTTTCTGCTTGCCGTTTGCCGGCCATGTGTCTCTTCCTGTTTCGTGTTAGACGTCGACTGATGGACTGAGCCGGAGACGAAGTCGGCTCGGGGAATTGGAGCCCAGCCCCGGCCCGACTGGGGCAGACATTATAATGATGGTAATTTTGATGTCAGTAACAAATTTCTTGCATGATTTGCTCTCTGCCACCATCCCCTCCTTTCTTCCTTTAGACCCAAAAACGAAGCCAGGCCTAGATACAACCTGAGTTAGGTCTTTTATTTTCTTGGTTTTTGGTGTAAAAATTAATTTCGTAGGTTGACAGCGTTTCCCCGAAACGTAACTCTAATTTAAAGCTGATGTTAAGAGGTCGCAGCAATTATTTCTAGCCCCCCCTACCTTCTCCCTGCCGTTCTTTGCTCTCTTTCTTTGTGTTTTATGCTGAATTTTTGTGCTTTCGGTGGTGTCGCGTTCTATAACTCATTTTGGGTTATAATGAGTTTCGCTTTATCTGTAAATGCAGATCTTAAATCACACAGCTTTTGCTCAGGTACCCTAAGAGGTACCCCAAGAGACAAGGTACTGCTTGATGAAGTAGTAAGTGCTTTGTGCCTTTTGTTCTCTACGCGCTGACTGGCAAAATTCTATAGAGAGACGAAGAGAGAGAGAGAGAGGGATGAAGAGGGAGGTAGGCGAGTATAAAAGTAGACATCATATACAACGTACTATACATATATGGTTTTTAGTGATTTTCCCACGCATTTATTGCTATAAATATTAAATTGTGGAACCAGTTTCCCCCCTCTATCACCAGCTCTGTCTCTCTATGCAGTTGTATCTCCATCTGTATCTCTAGCTGCATCTGTATTTGGCTGCATGTGCCTGAGTCAGTGGCATCTCCTACTACGTAGACTGTATAGGTATATATATAGTATACTATATATATATATATATATATATATAGCACGCCTCGAAGCGTTTGACATTTGTCGTTGTCGTAGTTGAGTCAAGAGCAAATCGTGTTGTCAGAATTTTAATTGTGTTTTATCTATTGTGGAGAATATAATTGCGAAACTATGTCAGACCAAATTGTTGAGCTTATTGTTTGAGGCAAATTAGTCTCAGCTTTTGTTATAATTGTTCAACTTGCAGTTGTTGTAGTCTCTTTAAAGTTTTGAGGCGTTTCTAGCTTTTGATTATTGCAAAATTCAGTCTGAGGCAAAGAGTGCATTAAGCATAGTTGAAATTACTTGGAACACAAGTTGATTGTGCAACGTCTGGAATCCAATTGAGATGATTTTCTGAACTCAATTGCTGATTGAGGAATGTATTCTTCTTCTCTCTTTCTCTCTTTCTCTCTTTTTCTCTCTTTATCCTGCTCTCTTTATTGCACTCTAATCGAGTGTAAGCCAGAGGTTTTCTTTAGACTCTTTAGCTTTTTGTCAAAGTAAAATATATCGCATATCTATGGGAAATATTATTTGTGTGAGCTTCACAGTTGAAAAGGATTTTTGTAGATAAAAGAAACATGTTTTTGTTGAATTCTAAATATTTAACATAACTTTAACTAAAGTTTTCGTATAACACACAATAAGTTTTCTATATTGTGAAGAGAATTCCTACAAATGAATATGACAAAGCAGAATATATGCTCATTAGAGATAGCTTGTTTTGAAATCATAACAAAATAGAAACAATATTTTAAATTTTCACACAATTTCAAGTGGTTTTCTCTACAGACAAAGTTCTTCAAATCTTTCCTCATTTCTCAAACTTCAAATCGCTTTTCCTTATCACATTTTCTTGTTTCTTTTCCCCTCATCAACTTTGGGGCACGCTTCATGGGGTTAAAGCGCCTCTTAATCTGCGAATAAAATATTCATTGCTTATCCATAATTTAGTCTCGGGTTACGCCCCATTTAATCGTTATCTGGGCAGCACAATCCTTCGTTGAAAATCGCATTTGCAGCGCGTCTTTTATCTGCAATTTGAACACCTTCAACCCGAGCTTCAAATTAACAAGCTCTTACACAATTTTATGTTACATTCCCTCTCTCTCTTTCTCGTTGCTTTCTTTGTCTTTCTCTTTCGTTTTACTTACTTTGGCACAAACAAACGAAAAAAGAGTCAGGTGTAAAAAAGCGAAAGTTTCACAGGAGTTGAAGTTGAGTAAATCTCGTAAAAGGGCCAACGGAATCGGATCGGGTTGGGCCCGCTTGGGTCGATTGGCCAGTCTTGCCTGCATAATCTTTAAATCATTAAATAACTGAAACAGCAACAATAGCAACAATAAGCAGAGACGTAGAAGAAGAAGCAGCAGAAGAAATTACAACACAGCTCAAAATGAAAAACGAAAAGAAGAAAAAATAAAAACAGCGAGCTATAAAAAGGAAACGTGATGCTGAACTCACGTTGCCATAGACCAAGACGGGGACGGCGACAGAGTTGGAGACGCGACTACAAATAAATCGTTGTTATAGATGGTTTTCTTGAGTTTTTTTTTTCTTGTTTAGGATTTAATTTTGATTTTGAAGCATGCGAAACAAAAGAGCAAAGAAAACACAGCAGCGTGCTCGGTAATAAAATCACTTGAACGGGCACAGATGCAGATACATATACAGATACAGAGCGAGAGCGGGAGTTGTAGATGCAGATACAGATACTACAGCTACAGAGGCACAGTTACAGCTTAAGATACAAAGATACCTTTACAGCTGACGGGCTGAGTGTGCCACAGTGTGAGTGCGGGTCTGGGCCCGAGTTCGAGCTCGAGTTCGAGTTCGAGTCCGAGACAATGTTTCGACTGAGGTGAGTGCAAGTTTTCGGCTACTTTCACTTTCGCATTTGTATCTTGTATCTCGGGGCCGCGACGCGGATAAAATCTTCAAGTTTTATGTGCTCCAAGGAAGCACACACACACACACACACACTGAGAGTCATTTATACAGAGAGACAATCGTAAATCAAAAACGTAATTCACTCTTGAGATCATTAGACATGTATTTCACATTAATTATGGCACTTTTGCTAATTACGTGCTGTGCCGATTTCGGATCTCGGATCTTTTTGGCAGATCTCGCACTGATCTGAGGCTGAGGCATTGAGGCATTGCCTGACACTGAAAAACTTTTGCACACAACTGGGAAAACCGGTTTCCCTCGACTCGCAGTGTCAAATTGCGAGTCCAAAGCCCCGAAAAAAAGAAGAAGCCGAAAGAGTGAGAGAGAGAGAGAAAGAGAAATACAAAATTTGCATTTGGCTGAAAAACGTATCTGCAAGATACGCGGCCCAAAATCGATGGATGATTCAACGTTCCTCGTTCAAAATGCAAATGGAAAAGAGCAAAACAAAACAAGAAAGAGAGAGATAGATAGAGAGAGAAATAAAAACCAGAAAGCAACAACAACAACATGCTAAAAAGCCAGCCAAAAGGCAGCTAAAAAGCCAGCCAGAAAACCAGATTTCACCCAAAACGGAAAATAAACCGGGTTTCAAGTTGCAGAACGCGGCGGCAGCTCGCGAAGTTGCCACCCGAAGCTGCCTCAACTGGGCTCGATCTCTGCGCTGTCTGTTTGTCTGTCTGCTGTGTCTGTCTGTCTGTCTATCTGTCTGCCTATTTGTCTTCTGTGTCTGTCTGTCTCTTCTTCTGTTTGTCATTCTGTCTCTCTATCTATCAGTCTGCTCTGTCTGTCTGTCTCTCGGTATGTCTGTCTGTCTGCTCTGTCTCTCTCTATGTCTCCCTGTCTGTCTGTCCGACTGTCTGTCTGTCTGTCTATTTTTCTTCTCTGTCTGTGTCTTCTTCAGTTTGTCTTTCGATCTCTAGGTCTGTCTGTCTGTATATCTATCTGTCTCTTCTGTCTGCCTGTCTGTATCTCTGTCTGTTCGGTTGTCTCTCTGTCTGCTCTGCCTCTTTGTCTGTCTGTATCTCCGACTGCCTTTCTCTCTATCTGTCTGTCTGTCTGTCTGCTTTGTTTGTCTCTCCGTCTGTCTGCTCTGCTCTGCTTGTCTATCTGTCTGTCTGAACCTTGGTCTGCCTGTTTCTCGGTCTGTCTGTGTGTCCCTCTGTCTGTTCTGTCTCTTTGTCTGTCTACTCTTTCCCTCTTTCTATCTGTCTGACTGTCTGTCTGTCTATTGAGGTGTTGCTGCAGCCAGCTTTGCTTGTAGCTATCAACATTTGGTGGCAACTTCTAGTGTGCTGCCTGCCGCACGCATCTCCTGACGCCTGACATACTTTTGGTCCAGCTAGATCGCATTTACAGTTGCAGCAATTGAGTGATTCGGAGGGGGCACAGACTATATACCATATAAAGTATATGTATATGCTAGCTAGCTGGATATTATGTGGCATCCACTCACAATCACAGCCAATATTCCTCGGCAAACATACAGTCGCAATGCCGAACTGGCCAAACAACTTTCCAGTTTTTTCAGCCTTCCTGCAGCGAGTCCCGCGCTCTTTCACTGATTTAGCTTGGTGTTGGCTTTATTTATTTTTATAAGAGAACAAACACACACACACACACACACACAGCTAAACCACAACATGCAGCAGCAGCATCGTAGAAAAAGCGGCTAAATAACTTGTCGGCTTTGGCACTAGCGCAGCAACCGCATCCATGAAATACTCCAAGAGAGAAGGAGAGAAGAAAACCAAAATAAAAAATAAAAAAATAGAGACCAAATGCTGCGAGACGAGACGAGAACTTGACAAAAGTCAATAAAGCCAATAAAGTAAAATTGTTGCTGCTGCAGACAACACCAGCAGCAGCAGCAGCAGCAGCAACAGCAACAACTACGTCACTAAAGTCGCTTACACTTGGCACACTGGTCCACATAGCAAACTCTTGAGATTCTCAAAAACAAAACTCTTGAGTTTGTTCTGTTTTTGTTGAAAGTTCCGCAATGTTGCTGTTTCTCTTTCTTTTTTTGGGTGTACTCGAGAAGAAGATTATTCTAATAGCTGTGCTTAACTTTCGGCTAATGTCATTGTAGCATAATTTGGCAGAGGAGAAGAACTTTTTGAATCGATTTTCTAGTTGTGCTAAGCACGGAAACTTCTTCTCAACTGCACAGTTTGTACAGTTTGTCTTTAAAGTATGAAGACATTGAAGTGTCATTATGATAACAATTATATAAAATATATTGTATGTATAAAATTATATATTATTAAATCAAAGAGTATCTTTATAATGGTCTAAGTTCGATATACGTTTATTCTTGTTGTGATATCCTGTGTAGAATAAGAGATATCAATTTTAAAATATGATTCTTACCTTCTCTCTTTTATATAGTTAATAATATACTATAAATTATAGTAATATATAAAGTATTTATCTGTTTCTTAGTAAGAACATCATAAGAGATGGCTTCGATCTGTATTCTCTACTTGCTCGACTCTGTCTCTCTCTCTTCCACTCTCTCTAATCCCACTGCTGTTAGACTCTCTGCAAGCTCATTCCAGTCCCTTATCTACTCACTTTCCTTAAGTTAATTTCTTCAATTGCTGCTACTTTCCTTCTTCTTCTCTGTTCCTCAACTCTTTATCGACTTAATCAATCAAGCTTAGCCGCATTCAGTTTTGCATGCATCTTCGACCACTGTGCACTGTGGACTGCACTAAGCAGAAAACCAAATTGCGGTTGTCTGCTGCGGTGGCTGTAGCAGCAGCAGCAGCAGCAGTTGCTGTTGTTGTTTCAGTTGTTGTTGTTGTTGCTGCTGTTGTTGTCAAGTTTGTTTGTATAGAAAATGCATTCGGGCCAAGTTGCAATGAGCCGGCAAAATGCAGCAGCAAATAGAAAACGGAGACCCAAAAACAAGTTGCCAACAAAGCTGAGGAGCAGCACGAGACAGCAAACTCAGCCAGAGGCAAGACAGAGAGAGGGAGAGTGAGCTGGAGAGGGAGAGAGAGAGGTAGAGGATGAGTGAGTGAAGGGGGCCATGGCTTGCCCCACGGGGGCAATGCCAAAGGGCAGAGACAACTCTCGAATGCTGCAGCAAACTGTTGCTGATGCTGCTGTTGCTGTTGCCAATCTCAGGTTTATTAAATTGTCACCCTCAGTCGGAATTCGATTTACATTCGGATTGCTCACTCTCTCTCTCTATCTCTCTCTCTCTGTCTGTGTGTGTTTTGGCTATTAACGAGGCCCCTCTCTGTCTCTGTCTCCCTGTCTCCGTGTCTCCAAGTGACACACAAACCTAAACCCAAATTTAGCAAAACTGGGAGATGTTGTCATTATCAGTTGTGTGGCTTAGAGAATTGTCTCTCTCTCTCTCTACCCCTCTCACTCAGTTGTCTTTGGGCTTAATTGTGCCAGTGCCAATGTCTGTGCCAGATAGTGCAATTAACGTCTTTGGATTGTGCCCAAAAAGCGGCTTTAATAAGTATCTTAATTACTCGTTTTGGCCTTGAGCGCCTGAGAAAATTATTGCGACGGCGTCTCGAGAATTTTTGTTTTTGGCGAAGGCTTCTTTCTCTTTTTATGCCGCTGACTCTTGGCTCTTGGGCCATTACAGTTCAATGCCATGTTGAGTCTAGAGAGAGAGAGAGATAGAGGGGAGAGAGAAGAGGAGGAGGTAGAACAAAGCCTCGACTGGCTCATTGTGAATTCTCTGGCACAAAAGCGAATTATTATGATTATTTTGTTGTTGTTATTTGTTGCTGCTTTTCAAATGAAATCAAACACAATAGAACAGCAACTCTGACCAGGCCCAGACAGCAGCATCAGCCTCAGCCTCAGCCCAACCCATTCCCATGCCCAGAACTGAGCAGAGTTTGAGGATGAGCAGCGCTTTTTAAATAAGCATATACGATAAATAAATAAATGCATGCAAATAAACAAGAACCAGAGGAATGCCTACATAAACGATATACAATATGCCTTATAACATATATACGACATACGATATATGGTATATGCTATATGGTATATGGATATGGTAAATATATGCATATATTTATTTATGTACGCTCTTGCCACACCTCCCTTTCTTTCGCTTCCGATTTATTTTTATTTTCATTTCGAATTTTATTTTATTTGTTTCTCACTCTGTGACTGTTTCTGTCCCTCTCGGTTTGCGGTTCTTGCGGTTTTCAACAAAAGTCCATAATTTATGTTATGGCTAAGCAGTGTAGAGACCCCTAGACCGAGGAGACTGAGGAGAGACTGTTGTTGTTGCACTGTTTGTTGTGTGCCACATCGAACATCGAACAGTTTGTTGCCATTCTTCGCCTTCTTCTGTTTGCCTCTTTCCACTTTATTCTGGTTATTTTTCATTGCGGTTTTGCATTTGTGCAGTCAACTGCACTTCGTAAAAGTAGGCGTGGTTAGGGAGGAGTTGTTGCAAAAAGAGGAGTCAAGTCGAGTATTGAATTTAATTTATAATCAACTCGCAGTGGGCGAGTTAAATTTTAATTTAATTAAGCTTGTACAAGGCTGCTTTTAACAAGATTGTGTGTGTTTATAAATCGAATAAAGCTGTTAGATATAAGTGACTTCTCTTACTCTGTTCCCTCTCTCTCTCTCTCTTTCTCTATATATGTATGAAAATTCTCCAATTCAAAAGGCAACATAATCGATGCATGCAAGAATATTCAATTAACAATTTATAATATCGTTGCTTATATAATCATAATTTCTTTGTAAATATGCCAGAAACATATGCAAAATATAGACAAACAATGGAGCACCTCATTGACAGTCAAAAGTTGTCAGTTTTTGGCAGCAGTTCCAAGTAAAACTCACAAGATTCCGTTGAACTTGGCGAATTCGTTGCGAAAGTGAAGTGAAAAGCGCAGCTGAGTTCATTAATTTTGTCACGAAATGTGTGAAGTAAAAGTCAAACAAAAGCATTTATATTCTTGATCAGGGTGTAGAGAGAGAGAGAGAAGGAGATAATGAAGACAAAGAAAACTCTGCACAGTTTATAAAGTAGTTTAAATGGATCAAAGCTTTAGCTTTTGCTTTCTATATATTTGTGGATTTGTTGATTGATGATAGGCTAAAGATCCCAAGTTTGGTTCGTATATATCTCCCTATTTAAGTATTATCTTAATTTAAAAGTTGCACATTCAAGTTGTTCTATATTTCTATTTTATCTTCAACAAATTTCATTTGAAACGGAACTCTTCAAGTGCCATAACCACAATATCTCTTCAAGTGACTGAAAACTATTTTCTCTCATTTCTTTGCTGTTTGTATCGCAGCTCTAAATCAAATTTATACTGCAAATATAGCGTGGTTTATCTGCCCACAGTTGTAGTAGTTATTTATTGTGTTTATATCGCGAGAGTATAATAAAAACCACAACAGCGAGAGAGAGAGAGAGAGAGAGAGAGAGAGAGAGAGGGGAATAGAGAGGTAGAGAGGGAAACCACTTGACCCGCATTTCGGGGGCTGTGGCACAATTTTAATCACAATTTCATTTGAATGTGGGCGTCGAGCGGAATTCACGCATTTCACTCCAACCTCACAAATTGAGCTGTTGACCTGGCATAAAAAAAAGATTGAATAGGAGAGCGAGAGAGTGAGTGAGAGAGCGGGGGAGAAAAAAGAAAAACGAGAAGAAAATTTGTTTTATGCCGAACTGAATAAAACAAATTGCCAGCGGCAACTCGAAATAATAATTAAAACTCATTTGCTTTGACTTTGTTGTAGTTGTTGTTGTTGTCGCTGTTGTAGTTGTTGCTGTTGTTGTTACTGTTGTTGTTAAATAATTTTGTTTGTTTACTCGCAGATTGCATTTTTAATGCACATTAATCAGTTTTCATTTGCGAGAGTCTCCTCACAATGCCGCAGCATTGATTACAGTTATAAATGCATTTTGTTGGCTCTATAATAAAGTTTTTATCTCGATTCCCTTCCTCCTCCCTCTCCCCCTCCCTTCTCAACTAGCATGAGGTAATACTAGATATAGGTATATATATTTTGGCGAACCAGTTTCCAGTTTGTGTTCCCTCTTTTGGGGTGAAAGTTTGTGTCTGTCTTCAGGGTTTTATGGTCAGTAGGTGGGCATTATTTGAATTCGATTTGATTACCCGAGAAATGAGTGAAAATCGAAAATCGAAATGATCATAAATTATCGCGTATTGTGTAATTATCGGCTTTCAGATTGAACTTGCTAGAGAGGGAGAGACAATGAGAGAGAAGAAGAGAGAGAGTTTAATAAATAAAGATGGGCAGAATGAGGGCAAGAGTAGTATGTGAGAGAGCTAGATAGAAAGATGATGAGCTTTAAATGTTGTGGGTAAGCTAAGTTCAGGGCCGTAGCAACTTCCTCGGGTGCCTTTGTGCAAAGTTCTCGGGCCCATATAACAAATGACTGCCTTGCTTTATAATGCAGTAAAAATGAAGACACTTAATACAAATTTCTTGATTTTATATTGACAAAATTATCAAATAGTTATTTTTCCAGCATCAGTGGGCCCTTAGCAAGCGGGCGCCCTTGAGCATTGCACATTCTGCTCACGCCTCGCAACAGGTCTGAGTTAATTGCAATTTATTCACTAGTTCTTATTTCCCCTTCAAGTTGATACTACAAATTTTTGATTTCTATACACTATAAACCTCTTAAACTATTGTAAATTTCTTTTAAATTTATAGCTACATTTTCTTTGTGAAAAACTCTATTTAAATTGTTAATTCTGGTGTGACTGTCTCGTTTTTTTGGCCACTTTATGCCAGACTGGTTTAACTTCAATTAACGCTGAACAACAAATGCGAATTGCTTAAATATTTAAATCCAATACCAAATTGCCATATATAAAATGCGCAATTGTAATGAGAGAGTCGCGCAGCTAAAGTGGGTGAGAGAGGGGGAGTGGCAGTGGGCGCTGGCTGTTGGCAGGAAAAGCCGTAACGAAGTGCAGCGAAAAGCGCATTTTAATGGCAACATTTTAGCTTAAACATTGTAACATTTACCCCACAAAAGGGGGATAGGAAGGAAGGGAGAGAGATAGGGATGGAGAGAGAAGAGAGAGAGAGGGATGGAGAGGGAGTGAGAGAGACAAGTGCAGTTGCCAGCGAGTGGGAAAGAGAGAGGGAGGACAGCTCGTCTGCACTGTGTCAACTGTCAACCGCAAAAATGCGCGAAAAAAGAGTCAAAAAATCACTTGTTTACGTGGGGGGAGGGGTGAGGAGTGTGGGGCAGCGGGGGCTATACAGGGTATACAAGCAACGTCTGTAGCAGGATGTGACCTCTCCACAACGTCGTCGTCGTCGTCGTGCTGATTTCAATTTAAAGTGCAGTTGTTTCTGTAAAAGCTTATTTGCTTCTCTGTCTCCTCTCCCTCTCCCTCTCTCTCTCTCTCTCTGCTCCTCTGACTGTATCTGTTGTGTCTGCAAATCTGTTTGGCACACAGATACGAGTCGGTTACAGCCAGTTGCCACGCCCCTCCATCCTGCCGCTCCTCTACGCCCACAGAACTCGTGTTATTGTTTAGCTTTCGAGTTTTTCTCTCTCAGCAAACTTTGCTAATCTGCGGGAGGGACGGGGGCGAGTTAGGCAAGCGCGTTTTATTTTACGAATTAATTAAAACATTAACAACAAATTCCAAAGTATATATGCAGAGAGTATCCTTGTCAGCCCCTACCCCCTCCTCCCTCTGCGGGGTGCGTGTAATAATCCTTTGCGCAAATAAAATGCAAAATTTATTGCGCTACTTTTGGGGGCTTCTTCAACTTGTTCCTTGTTGTTTCTGTTGTTGTTGTTGTTGTTGTGTTCCTCGTTCTGTTTGTGTTTTCATAAAATTTTACGTGTAGATTGCTCATAATTACGACTACACACATGGCGCAGCTGTGCCTGAAGAGGTAAGGGAGGGGAGGGGAGGAAGTGGGACAACTCAAACAGCGACAGTTACAGCAACAGTAACAGTTACATTTGTCTTTGGCGCACGCGGCGTATGCGCAATATTCCCCATGCTTTAAAGCAGCTGGGGCAGAGATGGGAGAGGGGGGAGAGAGGAAGGTATATGCCTTGAGTGGGTAAGAGTAAAGAGTCCTTTGGGAAATTTAAGCAAATGTAGCGAAAGAGAAGAGGAAACAAACTTGAAACTGAGAAACGTTTGCCTTTTCATTTGTGCTACGTGCTATACAGAGTATCTGCTAGTCTGGCAGACAGAAACGACATATTACATGCTTTTTATGACCATAAAGGATTGCGTATGTGCGTTGTGTTCTTTGTGTTTTGAGGGGGCACACAGCGAGGGTTGCTCAAGTGTTTGTTGAACGTGGGCGTGAGTCCCTTTTGTTTCTCTCTCTCTCTTTTTATTTTTCAAAGCTGTTTATGCTGTCATGCTGCCATCATAAACAGCAGCCGCGTGTCAAATAATTGCTGCCAAATTTGTTAGTGGCAATTCCCCGCTCCCCTTTAACTCCCCTCCTCTTGAGAAAGGCTTTAGCTTGGGCAACAATGAGTTATAATTAGAGAGTGCAGTGTCAGGGAAAAGGAGGAGGAGCTGGAGCTCAGCTTGGCAAATCCCAATTCAAATGCCACTTTCATAAGCCGCGGCTAACTAATGGATGCTGACAACAACAACAATAATGGCAACAACTAGAGACAACAACAACAACAACAAGAAGAAAAGTAGAGAGCGCTATGCGTCGCCCTGGCAACCGCACGAAACAAAAGGTTCGTAATTTGAAGCAGCTGGGAAGCAGCGCAGCCAACAACAGCAACAACCAGAGTAACCACAACAACAACAGCAGCAGCAGCAAGAAGAGGGACAACCCTAGCTAGAGTTGACGACGTTGACGGCAAAACTAAAGTCAAAACAAATAATTTGCTATAATAACTAAGAGCAAAACAAAGGAATGGAGAAAGAAACAAAGAGAGAGAGAGAGAGAAGGCAAAAGTAATAGACAAGTGGAAGTGAAACAAAGAAAAAACCTTAAGCAAATACAACAACAACAACAATAACAACAGTAACAGCAGCAACAGCAACAACAGCAACAGTTACAACAGCAGCAACAG
Organism: Zaprionus camerounensis; assembly: GCA_018904165.1. Lineage (NCBI taxonomy): Eukaryota > Metazoa > Arthropoda > Insecta > Diptera > Drosophilidae > Zaprionus > Zaprionus camerounensis. Next base: position 3,939,792 of record JAEIFS010000037.1, read on the forward strand.
CAACACTTAGTCAAGTCTGAGTCTCAGTCTGCATTTCAGTCTCAGCCCCTCGTCTCTAGCCTCTGCTTGTCAAGTCTCTCCTCTACTCTCCTCTCTTGCCTTTACTCTCCTCTCTCTTCTCTTCTCCCTCTTTGTTACCAACCTCTGCTCTGTCAACTTCTCTGGCAACCACATGGCAAAACTTTCTCCTTCTCTGGCTGCAGATCTCTGGCTCAGCTAAACATCGTCGTCATCTTCAGCTGCGCGTCTCAGTTCGCTTTTTGTGTGTGTACTTTACAAGTTAAGCAGCCTGCAGAGTGTATACCCTGCTTGGCTATACCCCACCCCCCTCTCTTTCCCCTACCCCCTCCCTGGGCAACCACAAGACTATTAAACGCACACTTTGCGTAGAGTTTTTCACACCCGCGAGTTGAGGCGCACCGCGCGTTGTAAACACTTTTTAGCCGTTCTTTTTTTCCAGCTAAATCTGGCGCAGCTGTGGTTAGTTTGTGCGAAGATGCCGCCAACTGAACCCCCCATAATATGCCATACTAACTCCCCTTGCTCTCCCCTTCGCCGACTGGCTTTGCCGATCCTTGTGCAATTCATTGCCGGCAGCTGCTCGACGTGGCTGAGGCACTGAGAGAATCACCCGCATGGCTCATAATTTTTCGTTACGCTTATCGACGAACTGCAATCAGCATATAATTTTCAGTTACCCCCTGCTCCCTTATCCCTGCTGCAGATACTGCTGCTGCTTGGACACCCTCATAGCGACGACCCTGACCAAAGCAAAGGCAATACCCTCCTCATTGCAGACTCCTGCCTCCATCCTCTGCTGCTGCTCCCTCTCATTCCTCATTTAGCGCTAAAAACCATGGCAACGCGATAAGGCGCAGCATGAATACACTCACATTCGATAGGGGGAGAGACAGATAGAGAGAGGGGGAGAGAGGGAGTGGGTAGACTCTGTTCCATCTCGCTGCGTGTCATTGTGGATAGCAAAGAAACTGACTGAAATAAGGCACCCAGGAAATTATGCGTAATGAAGTAAGCAATGCGTGTGAGTGACTGTGTGTGTCCTTATCAGTGTGTGTGTGTGTGTGCGTGTGTGTGTGTGCGTGTGCTTGTTGTCAGTAAATTGCTTGTTGCTGTGGCCAAACTGGACCTTGTCGTTGCAAGTTCCTCCTGCCGCTGCCTCAGCCTTCTTCTGTGCCTCAGTTTGTTGTTTGGCTCGGGTAGTTTTTATTCGCTTCGTTTCCGCGTCAATTTCCTTTAATGTGCTGTGGCGTGATGTCCCTTAACACACACGCACACTCACTCACGCACACACACTCTAGCACACACACACTTACTCACCCTTGGCACTTTTGCTATCTCTCTATAGAGAGAAAAGAACTCTCAATCAGTTTTGCGTTTTATGCGCTGCTTTTATGACTTGTGTTTTTCTTGTTCTTGTTTTTGCTGTTGTTGTTGTTGCTGGTGGTTGGAACTGTATTTTATCTGCGTAATTGAGTTCGTTTGCACATTAGCAACATCTACAACAGCAGCAACAACAATGCCAAATTTGAATTGTGCGCCTAGTTCCAAATGGGGCGTACATAATTGCCTCGCCATGTGTTATAAATGTCCCCAGAGAGACACAGAGAGAGAGAGAGAGAGAGACGAAGGGGCAAATATAGTTAAAATCTATAAGCAAAATACATATCTGTATGTGTGTGTGTGTGCACAAGTTATGAGTCTTTGCCGCTGAGGAAATAACTTATATGATTTTATGGCTATTTTTCCGGTTACCCTTTGCAAAACTCATACTTAGGTTATATAAGTAGTACCAGAGTTGAGGTCGTTAAACGCGCACAACCTCAATTACGAAATTTTATGGTATTTTAATTGATATCATGAAGGGTAAAGGGAACAGACTAAAGAGGATTTTAGTATTTTTATGGCAGGTCGAAGAGTTTAAAGTATGAAATTGTTAAAAGAATGTTTCTGTTTAAAGAAAGAATATTTTATTGAAATTGTAACAATATTTTATGAGTATTTTAAATACTTTATAAATATTAAAGACTTTTAAGAAGTATTCTTAATATTTTAATAGTCGTTTCTGTATTTTATAAAAACCTTACAATTGATATTGGCGTTTTTCTGCCCTCTACACATGGAGTAGAAGGTGCTAACTCTTTCTCTGTCCGTATGACCACCTAGATTTCAGAGATTATAATAGCTAGAGCAACCAAATTTGATGATGATCTCCCTCTTCCTCTTTCACTCTCTCGTTCTTTAATTCTCCCTCTTCACTCTCTCTCTCCTTTACTCTACCTCTCTTCCTCTCTCATTTACCTCCTCCCGCTCATATTAATCACATAAGTATTTAATAGCTCTATACATTTATTGTTATAGCGAATCTATTAAAACTGTTCGATTTTGTTCTTCTCCTTTCAGGTATGTCTATAATATGTTCCCATCTGCCCCGCTCTCTCTCTGTGTGCGGGTCTATAATGAGGCATTAACATTAATGCACTGACATTTAATGATCTCTGGCATATGCCAATTTCAGGTATTTACACGCGCACAGTCGCAGACTCGTCGTCTGTGATGAAAGCCATTTGCGTTGCCAAACGCACTTTAATAGCTGCAACAACAACATCGAAATTATAAAAATAATGACGGCAACATAATAATATAACATGGGACTGTACGCCCAAAGGCCCCATACACCTACCCTTCTCTCTGCCTTCCCCTCATCCCCGTACACAGCTGCTCCGCCCCATCAGCTCATTTTGGCTGCCCCAGATTTTTAATGTGTAATTTGTGCGCTGCATTTAGAGATGGACATGGGAGGCTACTACAGCTGTGCCTATATACAGACCATACTGTAGCTTTATATATATGTATATCTATTTATTCATGGTATATACCTGGGTATATATATCATGTCGTATAGCTTTGTATATCATTGCGTTTCGGCAGCATTGCGTACTTTGCCAGGCCAATTCTTTTGGCTCAGCAAACTAATTGCAATTCTCGCACCGATAACTGAACAAGGCATACAAATATATATAGTTACAGCTAAAGAATATACACATCTTTATATAGATATGGAAGCAGGGAGTTGAGGGCTCAGGGAATGACTGTATTGCGTGCTGTAAGCAGTTTGTGCCAGCGCTTGTTGGCCGGGTTAAGTTTTAGTCAGTTTAGCTGACTCACGACTTGGCCACAATTTGACTTCACTCTCCCTCCCTCTCTCCCTGTCTCTCTCTCTCTCTGTCTCTAGCTTGATCTCTCTTTTGGGTTTTTGGCTTTTTTAGAGCTGTCTAGGCCCGCCTCTCTTTGAGGTTTGCTGACTGGAAATGGAACCAAGTCAACCGCAGAGGCATTTCAATCAGCTCTCGAGCTCTGCAAGCAACGTGCCATGACTAAATTGTTGCTTGAGCTGCCCCCCCCCCATCTACCCCTCAAAACTCCTGCTAGATAGTGCTCCCCCTCCCCTTCCTTGAGTAGAGTCACAATCCATTGTGAATTGTGCAAAATTAGCTACATTTATGAGCATGAACGAAAAGCATTTCTAAGCAAGTCGAAACGTGTGAATCGTGAACGGGTAATCGATGAGCCATGGGGAATGGCAATGGGAAATCGAAAAGGGGGTAGAATGGAGGAATGGGCATTCGACATGGACATGGACTAAGCACTATCCAAAGAGACCTCTCGCTCTCTCTCTTTCCTTCTCGTCTCGAACTCGACTTGGTACGTGCACAAGGTCAAGTTGTTTATGGCCAGCTACACTTGATATTCGATATCATCGACAATCCACACGCCACGCCGTGGCCAGAAACCATTTTGGCCACATTTGAACGTTTCTTTTTGTCCCTCTCTTTTCTCTGCTCTTTCTTTTCTTGTTTTTCTGTGTTTTTTTTCTTCAGTTTTTGTGTTTCCTTTGTGACGATTTATGAATATGTATGAATACTGCTGATGAAGTGCTCTGCAAAGTGCACGCGGCTATTGAATTTATTTGATTTGGAATTTATTGTTGTTGCCCCCTTTTGCCCGTTATACAATTTGGAGGTTGCCACCTCGTTGTGCCTCGTTAAATTGAGTTCGTGCAGGTTGAAGTTCAAACAGTGAAGAGTTCTGCAAATTGCAGAGAGATGTTTGATTAGTTTCCTTATAATATGAGTGTTTTTGGAAGTTGAAGAAACTATAGTTTACTGGATATATATCACTCTTAATCTTTTAATGTTATTATGTGATATGAATATGATATATTATATATAATAAATGTATCTTAAGTGTGAGAAACTACAAGAAACCTATTATATCTTACTGTTCCTTCATTATTTTAATGATTCAAGTTCAATTTCCTATAAGGAACTAAAGATTACTACTGTTATTATATTTTTTATATAAATCATATATGCTGTATAGTTAATGTTTCTTGAGTTTAAGAGTTCATAAACAACCTATTTTATCTTAGTGTTCCTTTATAATATCAAAAATTCAATTCAAATTCAATGTTCTTTAAGTTTCTTCTTTATTTTAACGCTCTTTAAACCTTTTTAAAGTGCAGCAAAGTACTTCCCTAACACACTCGATAAAACTAGCTATATTTATACAAAATATTGCCATATCTAACATCCGGTGGTATCGCATAACTATCGTATATTGCGTGTTCAGACATGAGAACAAGTGCTTTTAAATTGAGTTAGCAATTTTCTGCTGATTGATCAGATTACAGCTAAAAGCAATTCCCACAGAGAGTTATATAAAGAGTAAATGCAATGAACATAAATATATATACATATATATGTAGTCTCAGTTCCCTTTACAGTTAACTCCATCAAGTATTCGTCGCTTTCGTTTGCACAAATCGAATTCGAACAAGATCCGTCGCCGTGCTCGTCTCAAGTTAAGTAGGGACTAGATATGTATGTATTCCACACTATATGCTGATGACGACAACGACCACAATCATGATGATGATGATGATGATGATTCTCGAAAGCAAAAGTTATGCAGGGTACCCTCAACACCCCCCTCTCTCCCCTCTCTCTCTTTCTCTCTTACTCTTTCACACTCTTTCGCTTTTGGTTTGACGTTTTCGCCTTCACTTTCCATTTTAGACTTTTGCGAATTTGCATTTTGTGCTGTTGTTAGTGTTATTGTTATTGAATATGTATGACATACAATATAGAAAAAGCACAGACAGACCAACTATGATAACAATAACAACAACAATAACAATGTGTGTGTGTGTGTTGTGTCCCACGTATTTCATTTAATTTGTGTCGTGTATTTCATTTCAATCGGCTTTTGCTGCTTTTCATTTGGCGCAGACTTTCGCGCACACAGAGATTCCAATTTGCATATGGCCAGGGTTGCCATGGTAGCCAGCCAGAGAAGGTGGCAACTATGGCAACAGTGTCTAAGCGTAGTAGTGGGTGGAGGGGGGTAGGGAACTAAGCGTTGCCATCAAATTAATGCGCCCAAAAGTCGAGCAAAAATTGAAAATAAAACGCGCTCAGATTGAAAAAGTGAGCGGCAAATGAAACGTGTCCTGCGCCCCAGAACGACACGAGGACGTGACCTAGCTGCACTATGGGTGTAAGAAGGAGGTGGGGAAGGCAGAGGAGGAGGGGGGAGTGGCAGGTGGATGAACGGACTAAGCTGTGCTGTGGGCAAGGCACCTAGTTCTTCTAGGGAGTGTCCGCTGGAAGATGTTTAATAGAAAAATTATGCACTGATTTGTATTTTGGTCTTAATCTTTTTTTTCGCCTTCGTTCTTTTTTTTTTTGGGGGGGCTGTGTCATTTTCATGCTTGGCTGACTTGGCGCTTATGCAAATTACACAGCGGGCGGGCAGGCAGGCAAGAGGAGGAGGGGGGCGTGGCAGGACAGTTTCTTCGACTGGCAATCGAAATAAATTGCCAAAGTGTCGTCTGCAATGGCTGAAGAACTGAAGGAGAGAAGGTAGAGGAGGAGAATGAGGAGAAGATGTAGGTGAAGGTGAAGGAAGTGAAGTAGGGGAAGAAAGAGAAGAAGTAGTTGGAGGAGCAGGAGTAGTCGAAAAGGAATCAGAAGAGCTAGTAGTAGATGAAGTAGCAGGAGGAAGTCGTGCTCTGCTCGGGGCTGTGGGGGCGTTGTCAGAGACTCGACTGCGGGGTCAACGCCGCTGCTGCTGCTGCTATCGATGCCAGCAATTTCCGGCTGCGAAAAGCGATGCTGGAAAAACCAACGAAAATGTCCCGTTACATGGCAGGACGCCTTCGTCTGCTTTAGCTCTTCCTCTCTCTCTTCATTCCTTCATTCCTTTTGCCCCCCTTGGAGTGTCGTAAAAACAAACGCCAAATCCGCCGCATCAAATTGGCTACAGAAAGTAAAAAAACAGCTGGCAGTAGGAAGAGGAGTAGGAGGAGTAGGGGGAGGGGAGGAGAGGAGCTCTGTTCCGCCGTGCGCCACTCGAGAAAATGTCCAAGTCTCCAGCAAACGATTCGCTCTGCTTCTGCTTCTTCTTCAACGTTTTCCTTTCCTTTCATTCCTGGCTCTGCTTTACGCATAACATTTGCAGTTAGGGGCAGTCATGCTGCCACGCCCCCACCCCGCCCATGCGACAACCGAAAACTACTAAAGCACTTTTAGAACAATGACGGCTGCAAACTTTATGCTACCTCTCCCCCTCCCCCCTTCCCCACTCTCTGTTACCTCTTGAAATGTCGCTGCGTTCGATTTGTCAACCCGATTTGAAATCGGGTTGCATTTTTATTGGCAAAAGCGCGCTGGAATTTCATTTTATTGGCCATTTTGGGTGACCTTCGTGCCGTCAGCGGGCAGCGGCAAGGCAAAAGAAGTCCCAACTCGAGACTTGGACTGCCTTTCGAATACTTTTGAATGCGCTGTAGGGTAGTTAGGCAGGGTATACACGACTGTGTGTTGACAGAGTAGCGCAGAGTAGCAGTTCGAATGGTATTAGAGAGATAAAGCTCATATTAAGTTGCTCATTTAATTATAGAAACTTGTTTACCAATTGTGAGCTTTCAAGAATCTCTTAAGCCATTTTGGAGCTGCAAAAGGCTTTTATCAATCTTGCGAGATTGCTATAAGCTCTTCAAGCTGAGTTTTGATATCCAAATGGGAGCTTTGACAACATTTAGCCACTCAAGAGCTTTGTGCAGATTTCTGTGTCGTTTAGGCAAGGCTTTCCTGCAGTTTTAAGTTCTTTAAACTGAGTCTTTCTTTCAATTTTAAGCTGGATATCATTAAATTAGAGAGTTTTCGTATTTTAGTGATATCCCAATATACACTTTTACAAGAATGTTCACCCACACAAGAGCTTTGAGAAGCTTTTAAAGTATTTTCATAAAATATATAAAGCTTTTTTGCAGCTTTGAGCTCTTCAAGCTGAGTTGTTCAGGCAATTTATAGCTAAATCATATTGAATTTGGGAGACTACTAATTGTTGTGATATCCCAATAGGAGCTTTTACAAGGAGTTTAATCCACCCAGGTGCTTTGAGCAGCTTTCAGCATCGTTTGAGCAACTAATAATTCTTGTTTGCAGCTTTGAGCTCTTAAAGCAGAGTTTTCTGCCAATTTGCAGCTAGAACTTGACTTTAAAGTTAATTCAAAACGTAAATTCCTTTTTCCAAATCATGATTTCAGCAGCTTTAATGGCTAGTAATCGCTAGTTCTTAAGTCTATATTACATACTATATATATATAGTATGTATAGTATATATATATACCATATATAGTTATTAAGCCTGCTTCATAGAATATTCCCTAGTCGCAAGTACCCTCTATACTCGCCAGGGTCGCCTTGTTCTGGCTGCTTGGCGAATTCAGCAGTAAATTGCGCTTGCCAGCCAAGTTTTCCTCTCCCCCTCTATCCCCCTCTATAGTTTTGCATAATTCGAATTGTTCGCCGTTATTGGTTTTGTGTGTGTTGAGTTTTCTCAGTTTTTCACAATTTTTTACAATTTTGCACAGTTTTCATTCCTTTTGCTGCTCTGCGCATCGGCTTATTGCAAATTCAATTTGTACAATCATCGTCGACGCCAAGCGGATTCTGAATTGAATTATTCCCTTTAATTGGCGGCCCAGCAGAAAAAGAGAAGAAGGAAGAGGAGAAGGAGAAGCTAGGAGGCAGCTGGGCTAAGTGGCTGACGAAGGGATAGAGAGATAGACAGACAGAGGAGACAGAGGAGACAAACAGACAGACAGACGGGCGCAAATTGCTGTGGCAGCTCCTCGTCGGATCTGGAGATCTCGAGTCAACATCGCAACTCAACTCAACTCAAGTCGACTCTCCTCGGCTCGATTCGACTCTACAAATGGGGTTAATGGGCCCGACTCGGATCCGAGTTGAAGTTGAAGTTGCAAGCGAAAAGCGAATGCGAATGCGAATGCAGCATTTAGCTGCAATTACGTGGCAGATATCAAAATGAAGTTTTCCAGCAGTAAAGGCAGCTTTTCCTTAGTGCATTTTCTTTTTCTATTTTCTTTCCATTTTCATTTTGCGTGCCTTGCAATTAGTTTTCCCAACGCTCTTAAGCCTCTCAAGACGACGTTGTCCTGCTTTGTGTGTTGTCTTTTCCTGTCATTAACTCTCCAACTGACAAATGTCTGCACTTTCAGACATACACACACACAGATAGACGGACATACGCACTAATTTCCAGTGTTGCACACTGCCAGCAGGTGTCATAAACAAATTAGATAATTACCCCAAGAGAGGGTCAAGTCGGGCGAGTTAGACAAGTTGGTGCATTACGAAATTCCTGCGAACAAATTTCAAGTTAAGCAAGTCCAAATTAACTCAACAACAAAGTTGAGATACCAAGAATTTGACCTAGAGACAGACGCACTAGGAACTATCGAGGTTGATAGTGTTGCGATAATATAAATTTATTTTAATCCTATATATTCTAGAGTACAGCGAATATAACAATTAGGTTTTTACAACTTGACAAGCTATTCTTATTGTATTGTTTTCCTAGAAATCATACTTCTTGTCTATCGATAGATTTATCATTAGTGGTGGCACATTGTTGCTAATACAGTTCTATTAAAAACAACAACTAATGAGTCAGATCAGATTGGATAAAGTAACAACAACAGAAACTGAGACTGTTTCTGCTTTGTCTAATTAACAAGCAGTTACTTTGTAGCACAATGTATGTATCACAGTGTAGCGCAGTGTCATTTCAGTTCAGCTCATTTCAGGGGGGGATTAGTCACAAAGAGATAAATCAAAGCTTTGTTCGGGCGTTGTTCCCTTTCGATAATATCTTGAAATCGACAGAGCTTAAGTTCTTGATTCACTGTTGATTCACAAATGTATTCAGCGCACAAGAGTATTCAATTTATGGAGACGTGAGTTCAGTTTGAGTCAATGTTGAACCCGCTAAGGAGTCGATACGATGCGATGTTCTTATATAGTCATTATAATGACCCCGTTGAATGCTGTTCATATGCGTATTTGTATTTTCACTTTGATTCGTATGTGTATTTGTATTCGTCTTTGTATATATTGTCATATATATATTCATATTCCTGCTTGTTCTGATATTCTCATAGTATATCCTTGATTCACATATTTATTAAGGGGTGTATTCTATTTATGGAGACCCTATTTCAGTAAAACTGAGGTTGAACTCGATAAGGAGTTTATACGAGGCGAGTTCATATAAAGTCATTGTGGGAAACTGAGTTAGATGAGGCCAGATACATATTCGTATTCATAGTCAAATTTATTAATATTTACATTCAAAGTATATTTTATATTTCTATTTATATTTTCTGTGTTAATATATGTATTCCTTTTCCTATTTCTTCTTCTTTTCGCATTCGTATTCTTATTAATATTCATATTTCTGTTCATATTCGTAATTCTCTTTGTTGGGCAACTGCTGCACATAACTCGCTAATACGAAGGCATCTCTTTCGTATTTGTAGCATGCCCCAAAAGCGACACTGCCTCGCAACGAATCCATTTGGTGCTAAATTGAATCACTTGAAGATGCCATCGTCGCGATATTAAAAGCGCATAGAATCCCCCAGTGAAATCACTGTGTAATGCGCGAAAGGGAGCAGCAGAGGCAGAGGCAGGGGCAGGGGACTAAGGGGGGAACTGAGGTGGGAATTGTAGGGGACTGTGATACAGCGATACAGTGAAAAAGAAAAACAAAGGCAGCAACAAATTGAAATGACCTACATAATGGCCAAGAGCGCCAGCAAACGCAGCGCAGTCTACGTTGCTGTTGCTATTGCTGTCGTTGATGTTGCTGTTGTTGTCGTTGCTGTTGTTGCTGTCGTTGCTGCTGCTGTAGTTGGTGGCATGATTATTGTTATTGTTGCCCATCATAGAGCGGGAGAGAGAGAGAAACGTCGACAACGTCGTCAACGACAACTGCATGAATGAATGAACCAACCTCATGATGAGCTAACGAGCAATTTAAGAATTTAATTTATGTCTACACACACACAGAGACACACACACACACATACTCATGCCTGCAGTGGGGCGATCCATGACTGCTGGCAGCCACTGTCGCTTGCAACATGACAGCGGAGCCTTTGCAGCCTAATGACGCAGCCACTTAAGCGCGTTTCGTGTTGTGTGCAAGCGAGCGAGTGTGTGCCTGAGTGTGTGTGTATGTGTCTGACTGTGTGTGTGTGCCTGACGGTGTGTGTGTGCCTGAGTGTGCCTACCTCTGCCTGTGTGTCTGTGTGTGTGTGCGCGCCACATTGGCTGCGGTTCTTTCGAATGCTGACTGCGTCTGCGGTAGCTGCTGCTGCTGCTGCTGCTCCAGTGTTGCTGCTGTTGCCGTTGCTGTTGCTGCTGCTGTCGCATTGGCAACATGTAAAAGTAATTGCCAACCCGGATGCTTGGCAGGCAGCAGGCAGAGGCAGACGCTGGCAGCAGGCAGCGACTGTGCCACATGAAAGCCAGAAATTAGAAACGGATCTGAAATTAGAAATGCCTCAAACCAAATGCAGCCATCGCTCCCCCTCTCCCTCTGCCACTGGCTCTGGCTCTGTCTCTCCCGGACTCCCTACGTTGTTTGGCACTTGTTTCAGCGTGTGGGTGACATTTCTATACACACATATTTTTATATATATACCTCCTCCTTCCCCTTTTCCTAAATCCCCCCCTGCGTTTATACATATTGCATTTTATGTGCGGCAGCTGGCGGCAGCCGCCTTCGAGTCGTGCCACACTTTACACTTGGCATGCTGCCCTATATACGCCAATATGAGTTTAACTTCCGCCCGATCTGGCACCCCTGTGTGACTGTGTATGTGTGTGTGTGGGCGGCATTTTGTTGGCAGTGCAATGATTGCGTTTTATGCATTCAAAAATTGGCAATAAACGCGTTCACCCCCTGTCCTCACCCCCCTACCTCCCTCTATGCCACTGGCAAACTTTGTCTGCAGTCAACGGAATCGGAGCTGCATCGATGGACAGCGCCAACTTTGCCATATAATCTTTTACGCGCACATTAAGCTCACTTACGAGCGAGTTCACGACAATAAGCAGACATGGCAAGGCAGATAAACAGAGAAAGAGAACCAGTTAGAGAAAGAGAGGGAGAGACAGGGAGAACAGCACAGAGACAATGTTGAGCGGAGACTGTGCGGCACCTTCTAAAAGAGACTTGGCAACTGGGCGAACTGTTTAAGCTGCCAATGACAGCAGCTGAAAGTGGGAGCTTAGTGTGCGGATTAAGCTTGTAAGCTGAACCATATAAAATAAAGAGAGAGGGAGGGAGAGAAAAAGAAGGAAGAGCTTTGATTTGAAAGCTTAGATGATAATTAAGTGTACTTTATGCGGAGTTCAAGTGCAGCTGTAGTTAGTTGGGCTTGAAAAGGAAGCTTAGCTTTAAGTTGAAAGCTATATTGAAGTTGTTAAATTGATGAAAGCTTTACAGCAGTTGCAGGGGAGCTTGGGCTGAACAAAGTACTTAGATTTACTATATTTAACTACACTGGGTGTGCCTGTTATAAAGGCCTTTAGAACTTTTCGCTCAAAGCTGTTTTAAATAAGCACTATGACTTTGCATGTTTGAAGTTTAAAGCTTATTTTTACTTATTTTTATTGCACATTAGAAGAAAGCTATAAAATTGCTCCAGAAGAGTTCTTGCTGCATTTTTGACTTTGCTTTACTGCAGCTAAAAACAATTGGAATCTGTATTGTCAATATACTTCGAGCTTTTGGCTTAAAGTTCTTCTAGACTAAAACAGAAACTTTGAAATGGTTAAGCTAAAGTTAAAATAACAATACAGAAGTACGTTCTACTGATTATATTATTAATTTATATTAAATACTATCTATAATCAGTGCAATAATCAGTCAATCACACTCCTATCATATCTTCAATCAATTCAAAGCCTTCCAACACCTTTAGCTAAGTTGCAAACTTGAAGTTCAACATTTTATCTTTAGTTCTTGGCTCATTTGCCAATTCACGCGAATTCGTTAGCCGAAAAGAATTTTGCTTAGTATCATTAGACCATGAGTAACATATTTAGCACAGTAATAAGAACAGAGACAACAACAACAGCAACAGATATAGCTACAACAGCAACAGCAACAACAGCTCGAAAAGTCAACTTTATGTCTGTCTATCTCGCGTTGTCTGTCTGGGGCATATCAAAGTCGTGTTCGCGTTGTATGTTACGCCCACCATGCGGCACTTTAATATATATAAACGGTGAGGCGTGAAGGCACCGAAGGCACCGAAGGCAGCAGCCCCGACTTCAATTTAAAGTGAACCAAACTCGAGGCGACTTGCCTCGACACGAGGCGACTTGTTTGGGCGCTCTGAACTCGCTCGGATTTGGCGTCAGTCAAGCGTCAAAGCGTTTCTTCGTTTAGTTTTGGGAAAATGTTGCCCAAGTCTTCTAGCTGTAACCCCCTTCCCTCTCTGTCTCTCTGTCTTATCCCTCCCCTCTCTCGCACTTGTGTCTTCCTCTCTGAGTAGGTCAGAAGTTTCTGCGGCTATGTGTGAAATTGTTACTTTTACTCGAATATTTTTTAGCTGCTCTTTAAGCACACAAAAGCCAACGTGACTTTGTCTCTTTTGCTTGGATATTTTATGTCCGTCTCTCCCTTTGCTTTCATTTTTATGTATGTGCAACAAAAGTAAGCAGAAGAAGAAGAAGCAGGAGAAGCAGAAGAAGAACAGCAGTAACATCAGCGGGGAGCTGCAATTTTAATGCTGGGTGAATGTCATGTTCTGAGACTCGGAGACACGGAGAGCGCTACTGGTTTTCATTTTATGCTAACCCACACAGCGACACAATCAAGCAGAAAGAGACGGGGGGAGAGTGAGAGGGAGGAGTGACAACGATAGACACATACTTATAAGCAGTTGTAGGTAGAGAGGTCTGGACGGATACTTACTTACATTCAACAGACTTCAACAGACATGTACGGGTATTACTCACTCTCTGTCTCAGTCTCAGGGTGTCTCTCTCTCTCTTTCTCTGTAGGGTTTTTCTTTGAGGTTCTTAAAGCTGTCGCAGTGTCATGAAATTTAATAGAACACCTAAGTCTCTCTCTATCTTGCTTTATGCGTTGCCGACTACCTTGGCCGGGGGATTTACCTCATGCTTAGCGAGTATTTCTGTTTGTATAATGTATTTTCCCTTGTCAGTGTTGGAAAACTAACTGGAAACTAGAAAATTGAATACAATTTGGTAAGGGATTTTCCCCACCTCATGTTTTATTCAATTTACAATGATAATTTTGGGTTGTAATTTAATGGAGACCCTGACTAAGGCTGTACTGATTCAATGTGTCTTAATTTCATACCAAATAACAAAGGCCCATTACAAATTAGAAGTTGTAGAGCGCTCTGTAATTAAGGAGGGGTACCAGAGGAAGGGCCTGCTCTCGTGGTAGCTCTTTGATTGAAAGTTGAAAATGGCTTTTTCGGGGCTAAGCGCCCACTTAGGTGTAGTGAGGCGATCTTATGCTGAGCTCAGCTTCAACAGCGGCTCAGACTGTGCTCCGTTTCTGGGCTCACACAAAAAAACGCGAAACAAAGAGCAAAGAAAACGCTTTGTCAGCCGTAGACTCGTTTCATCTGTTTGGTCAGCTCTCGTGAAAAATCATTATTTAATTTGCTATTTTCCATGCTTCTTATTCTCGCCATTCGTTGAAGAAGAAGCAGAAGAAGAAGAAGAAAATGTGCCAATGTTATTAACTTTAGAGGCGGACTAATTATACGAACCGGAGCATGGCTAAAGGTAGATTCGGCTAGATTGCCTTCAGTTTCCATTCAATTCCAATTGCGCAATCAAAGTGCATTCATAACGAGCAGAAGAAGAAAGGGAGGGAGATACAGAAGGAGAAAGAGAGTGGGAGAGTGTGGCGCATTAATAAAATATTTATGTTAATTTAATTTAATACAAAATTCGCTTTCGTTGCGCTGCACTGCGCGAAGAATTCATTTTTGCTTTATTTAATTAGAGTCTGTTTGCACCTCATTGCTGTGCCACGCCCAACTGCTTTCCCATTCCCCTCTTTCTACTGTACTGTGTGTGTGTGTGTGTACTTTTCCTCATTGCTTCGTTTTTTTCGCCCCATTCTGTTGGCCACTTTTGCTTTTAGACGTGTTAATTATGCGCCAGCTGCCAGCGAAATGCAGTCAAAACAGACGCTTCAGTTGAGCAATTAAGCAAAATTCAGACTCTCTTCGCCTCACAACGTGACTCAGTAGTATTTTAGAGCTGACCAACACTGGAATAGAAAAGATTTAAGATGAGTTGCTGGGTGTTTAGCAAGGAAGGAGTTGACTTGAGATTGATAAAGGGAGAGTGAAGACTTCAGTTAGTCAGATTATGTACTAGAAATATTGCTAAGTTGTCCAACACTGCTTCAAGATAAATTAACTACGTGTGACATATGAATTTAATGAAATTATTAGAGTGACTTCAGTAAAGATATTATAATATATTTCTGGTAATGTTAATAATATAAAAGACTTGAGTAACTGCTTTGACTTATATAGATGCTATTGATTTCTACACTTACCAACACTGTTACAAGACAAAGCAGAATATTAATAAGCATGTGGCTTCGATTTCGATGAGACTCTACTCTAATTTAGATAGAAATATGATTAATCAATTAAATAGGTAAGACTGTTAAACATTTCATTATAATTAGATATTTCCCTCAACATGATTATGTTCTTTTGCTAAGCTTACCAACACTGGTTCAATATGCAGCAACATCGCTGTTCTTGTTGAGTAAATCATTCAATCTTTGCTCTCAAACTCTTTACAATATTTGAACTTGCAAGTTCAGTTTCTGTTTGAAATTGTGTTAATCAAAAACATTTTCAATCAATGAAAGCCATTTTTCTGCCCTTCCTGCTCTGCACATTGCCCCTCTCATTCTCCCTCTTACATTTACCAAATCGCAGTCTGGCGATATTTCAATAACTTTATAGAATTTCGTGTCATTCGCTCTGAAAGTTTCATAAATTACTCTGTGCACATTACTGTTTCCCACAGCGCACTGTCGCTGCTTCTCTCTCTCTTTCTCTCTCTCTCTCTCTCTCTCTCTCTCCCTCTCTCTCCCTCTCTCTCTATGTGTCTGTGCCCCCTGCTAAGCCGCAAGTTCTAAGTACTTGCTGCACTTTTTTGGTGTACTTGCTGTGAATGATTTCTTTGTGTCGAATTCGAGTTGCAAGCAACGCTGCGTGGCGCCCCCCCGCATTGCTGTGGCAACGACCTGCAATCCCGGACACACATACACAACAAAGAAGCCGCTGGCAATATATTGCAGCAACAACAAGAACAGCAACAATAACAACGAGCTAAGCAAGATGATTGATTAGCATCAAATTAGCATCACAGCAGCAGAAATAGCAGCAGAATCGCAGGCATCTTTAAGATACATTTCACAAGATACAACGCAAATGAGGCTGAACTAAATGCAGTCTGAAATGGATGAATCAATTAAAAGTGGGTGGGGCAAGGCGGGTGGACGGGGAGGGAGGTGGTAGGCGGTGCCACGTTAATTGTGGAGGTGAAACTTGCATTGGGTAATCACTGCAAGTTGCCTCGCTCGTCTAATTGCGCATTTGAGTGCAGTGCGAATGCGAATACAAATATAAGTGTGAGTATACTCATGAGTATACTATACTCGCGACTAGAAACTACTCGTCATTCACAGTGCACTCGTAACTAGTCGAAAGTAGTTCAGGGGCAGCTTAAAGCGAACAAGTCGCGTTATGAGGTTGAGCTGAGCTGAGCTGAGAGTCGCTTCGTCACTCAGTCAGTCAGACAAATGATTGACCAGTCAGTCAGTCAGTCAGTCAGTCGATCCGTTCGTCAATCGGCATTAAAATTTACCGACAGCTGCATTATAATTTTAAATTAATTAATTGCAGTTCGTAATTTGCCAACATTGACACACTTTTTACACACTTGCAAAATATATCGTATAAATTTATTAAAAAACTTTCCATTTGGCCCCCGTTTAACGGCGACACTGATTTTTCCGCCTGTCAGCCTGCCTCATGTTGCATTTACGAGCGGCTGCACACACTTTTCAATTGATTAAGCAATTTTATAGTTTACAGCAACAGCAACAACAATGAAAGTTAAGTTCATTTCGATAAGCAAATTTCAAAAAGATTGATTAAAAATTCATTTCACCAACTGGCAAAAGGAAATGAAGTTGAATGCCCAGTGGCGTTGCATGAAAGGGGGATGGTAGGGGTAGGGAAAGGGTATGAATGTGCCAGCTGTGTATAAAGGTGGGTCGTAAAAGTCAAGCATAAACATTGCCGTAATTAACCAAAGTGTTTTCAATCTTTCGAATCTTTTGCCAATTCCTCAATTTACTGTTCAACGAAACTCTCGACGAAACCAGGCTCGTAAACTTGCTGGCAAATTGAATTTTTCATTTGTATTTGGTATATCATAATAATAAACAAATGCCAAATGCGGTAGTTAAATTAAAAAAGTGCAAATGAAATTGCAGGAAAAGCCCCAAACTCTAAAGGAAAAACCCCCGAAATGAAAGTGGTACTTAAATATTATATATTATATTATATGATATATAATAAAGGTGAAGAAGAGAGATTGTATTATATATAGTAAAGGTATATAACATATACTCAAGTGAAAGAGAGAGAAAGAGAGAGATATTGTACACTACATAACAATATATTAAATGATATATAATAGAGGTGAAGGAGAGAAATGATACACATGTGAAACAGATCGAGAGAAAGAGACAGATGTTGCATACTATATTGATATACAATAATGGTATATAACATATACACACGTGAAAGAGAGAGAGAGAGAGAGAGAGAGAGAGGGAGAGTAAGTAGAGACTGTTATGAGCACCCAGCAGAGTCTTTCATAACAAGTTAGCTCAACTTGCCTCCCTATATACCCATATACAGTCTATTGTTTTCCGATTTACCGACGCTCAGTTGGCATCTTTTCTTTGTTCAGCTTGTTCTCTTGTCTTTTTCTTTTACCTACACTTATTTTGCGTACTCATTTCCGTTTCGGCATTTGCTGACTGAGCAATGGATGCGCTAAAAAGACTAAAAAGAATCTTATTTATCACGACATGACGTGACAGCTGATGAAACATTTATGCCGCGGCCCCTGAACTTTTCACACATGTGCCACGCAATGAGATGATAGACTCGGTTCAGAAACAGGGAAAGAGGCAGCGGCAGTGGCAAGGTAGTCCCAGGTGGCTACCCCCATGTACAGCTAATGGCGCATCATAAAAATCCTCAGCAATCCTCGGGCGACAACATCAAATTATTAAACATAAATTTCCGGAACGAAGCCCGTAGTCGATGTTCCGTAGTCGATGCTGAAGTCGTTGCCGGCTTTGGCCTTTTTATGCACGTAATTTTCCAACAATTTATCATTGGGTCGCTTAAATTGCTTCGATGACACAAAAGTGGGCAACGTCCCCGTCGGCCCATAAAGGGGTGTGGCAACCCCTCACACTCCTTACTTTCCTTTCTCCTCCTCAATCTTCTCTTAACCAAACTGTCGTCTGGTTTTTTCATTGGGGGTTGGAGGGGAACGCAGCTGTTCGCCTATAAATTTTTCGGCGTCTAATTGTTTGGCAAGCCTCGAGCTCAGACTCGGCTTCGTTGCGGAGAAATCCCCTTTGCCCCCCTCTACCCCCTTCGCTCCCTGCGGCACTGCGCTTGCCTCTTAAGGGGTTGTCAACACACACAGAGAAGCAGAGGAGTCTGTGGCCATAAAGAAACGGCTGCCAGTGTCCGTATCCTTAAACGAATCAGCTGCCCCCTCCACCTACCTCTCTCTCTTTCTCTCTCTTTCTGCCACTCACCCTGTCTCTAACTACGTCTCCATCTCTTTGTCTGTGTTTGCCTCTGTGTCCTAATGAATTTACGCACACACGTCGTGCTTGTCGTCATCGATGCACAGTGGTCTGCAAGCGATTAGAAGCAGTTGAAATATAAATTGAATATATTTAAATGTATTTTATATAATATATTTGTTTTATTTTTATATTTTATTATTTTAAAACCTTTGTGTAGCATTTCTTAACTCAAGTAGTTCCCCGCAAAGCGAATTAGTAATCCCAAAAGCGTAACCTATTTGCCTATTTAACCTAATTGCTTATGCAATTAGCTAGGGCAGCTAGCATATCATATAAGCAGCAGGCAAAACACCTGACTGTCATTAAATATGCATTATTAATATTCTGGAAGAGCCATACAAGTTTGCAGGGTATAAATCTTTGAATAACAAGCGAGATAATTAACGATTATATAATAGAAAGACTAGTATAAATATATACTGATTTATTAAACACATTTAGTTAATTGTATTTTATGTGTGTTATATTTTATATATTTTAACGGTTTAAAGATCGCAATAAAATAAAAAAAAAAGGATGGAAGACAGTCATGAGTGTGACCAATCTCTTTTTAATATTAAACAATTAATCGATTAATGTAGTGTTGTGTAATGGTATTAGTATTAGTATTATGTAGTAGTATTATAGTATTAGTGCCATTCCGACATAAATACAACTTCTTACGCTCTGCCCAGACATGTTATTACAATACATCATGTTTCTTTTTCTAAAGAACGTTCCATAAGATTGTTATACTCTGTAAATCTTCAAACAATAGAATAAAGTGTAAACAATTATTAGAATCCATATAATTCATTACATTCTCTGTGTTCTTTGCCTTTCCCTATGCCAACATTCCCTTTTCCGTTTCACCACACTGCGTCCCACTGTGCAGCATCTTTGCCTGCTTGGCTCTTAGGCGTCCTGCAGCGTTGTCTCTTTCTGCGTCGCATAAATTGTCCTTTTTTGCGCAAAATATTCTACACACTTTGGCCACATCCGCATCCGTACATCCGCATTCGCATCCGTACATCCGCAGAGCGTCACAGCAGCGTCATCGTCTGCTTGGTTCGTGCGCTTCTCTTTTATTGTGTGTGTCGGTGTGCACAAATTTCGACTCGCTTAGCTCATAAATCAAAAAACATAACAACAATTGTTGCCCGTCCCTCCCCTCCCCATCCCCTCCCACCCGTCTGGCAGTGCACCCCCTGCTAAAAGGATTCGCCTACGTCCTTGTTCGTCTTTTCTTTTTGCCAATTTGCACGCGCCACGAAACAAAACAGCTGCCAGAGACGAGGCGAGTCCTACTGCAGCTGCAGCTCTCTCTCAGTCTGGGCAAGTGTCCTTGGCCAGTTCCGCACCTGCCTGGACCTGCCGCAGAGTTTTCCCCAAAAGAAAAACAAATGATTTTCCAGCAGCTGCCGAAACAGAAACCCAAACTAACAAAAGAATTCTTTTCTCTTCTTCTTCTCGTTCTTTTGCAGATCTCCCTCGGAGCGTTCCGGCAAAGGTTGCTGTGGTCAATGGTTCGCCGGTCCGCCGTTGCGCGCCCTCATTGCTGTTGTTGCATTGGGGGGCGTGGCATGTGCACTGGGCGGCGCAGCATTGGGCGCCACGGGGCTGGCGGGTCCACCCAATTCGCATTTGACGGCGGCACTTTTGATGATTGGTGAGTACAGGGTAGACAACAAACAGTACAGGGTATTGCGTAATGGCTGTGCGTGTCTATGTGTGTGTGTGTGTGCTACATGTGGCGCATTTAGGCGCAAGTCGAACAATTGATGGGGCCACAAAATGGCATTAAAACGTCGCCGTTTTCACAATGTTTACACAAGTCGCACATTTGTTTCCATTACAAGTTGTTCGCGTTGTTGTCTATGTTGTTGTTATTGTTGCTGTCGAGTCTGAGTTATTGTTGTAGTTGTTGCCTCCACAATATCTACAATTATTGGGTTTTTTTTCTCGTCTGCCTGACCCAGTTGGAAGTACAAACAAATTTGGGAAAGACACAAAATGTGTCAATATTGGCAGAGCATTTAGTTCCGGTTACGAGCTCTATCAGCCATATAAGAAAGATATATACCCATTCAATGTAGGGGGCAGGGAGCGGTTAAGTGGGAGTGGCATTAGTTGAACATTATGTAAACGAAAAGTGATGCGAAAAGTGTCGCAGATAAAGAGGGTCGTAAAATGAATTCTCCGAAATTTTTGCACTACTTTTAGTGGGCGGAAGGAACGAGATAGAGATAGAGCAAGAGAAAGAGCGGGAGATAAGCGCGCATCGATGGCGGCCTCATAAATATGAAGCGGGGAGAAAAGAGCGAAAGGAGTGTGAGTTAAGTGTGCTTTAATGTTTTCTATATAGTTTAATCTTCTAGTTTATGAGTCTATGAAAAGCAGTTGAAAAGAGATAAGCATGAAATAGATAAGGATGATTAGTTTCAGCTTTAACGTACTTTATTTTGCTTGATATGGACTGATTGAGAATCTAAAAGAAAGTAAAAATACTTAGTATAGTTTGATTCTTTACTAACTGAGCTTTAATGTGCTTTATGGAATAAAGCTTTAATATGCCTTGTATGTATTATTGCTTGCTTTTGTAGTTTGAGACAACTTCAGAGTCACAGTTATATGAAAAACAATATATTGGTAACAGATTAACACCTGACTGTACTTTAATGTGCTTCAATGTGGTTTTATCTATCTTCTCTTCAAATGAAAGAAACTAATTTCAAAGAGATACGTTCTAAATTGCAACAAATGCTCAGTTCAAACAGCTTTAATGTGCTTTTAGGTGTCAAGAAGCTTTCTGTTTATCTGCTTCTACAATATATGGAAACAAATTTCAAAGAGATAAGCATTAAAGCAAAAACTCATCTGTTTCTTCACCTTCCACAGCTTTAATGTGCTTTCAAGTTTTAAAAACTTTTCTGCGTTAGTTTATACCCACACTTAAATATATTTCTTAAAAGCTTTTGTGCTTAAGTTTATACAGCTTAAATGTGCTTCTAGGTACCTATAAGCTTTCCGCCTTCAGTCATCAATAAAGTAACTTTAAAATGTAGCTTATAAAATGCCAACTCAAGTTTAAAAGTAGCTAATAAAATACTTTACTCAAGTTATTGTTTAACCCAACTAGAGTGAGCTTCAAAAGCACTTTAAACGCGCTATTCAAAGCTTTTTCCCACGCATAAAACAACTTGACTGGCAATTGCACATTCCCATTTTATAGCTCGACTATTTTAGCAGCACAATTTGACTACAGTCTCTTGTCATAAGTTTTGCAATTCGTTCATTCATTCATGAGTCATTCACTCCAATTCTTTTGCGCTTTCTGCACAAAGTTCAGTCGACTCGCGACTCACGTAACTGCAGAGCGGGGCCAAGTGCACACACACAGACACAAACACACACACACGATGACGTGCTCTTTTCCGGGGCTGAGTCGCAAGCCGGGGGTGTCTGGGCATGGGCATTACTTATGTAGACGACGCTCTAATCAATTGCTGGGCCACTCGAAGCGTGACATTGCGCCATTTTCGGGGCGGCAATTACCAAAAATTGTCGAGTTGTAACACAAAAGTTTTACATAATTTAATGGCAATCATCAGCGACAAGCAGAGGGAGGAGAAAGAGGGGCACAGAAGGGGGGAAACTAGTGGAGTCACAACTAGTATGTCGCGTATAAAGAGCAGACAAATTGCGGGTACGCAGCGCAAATTGCTCATGAAAATGAATGACAATAACAACAGGAGAAAGAAGGTATAAAGCAGAGGGGGGAGGGAGAAGAAGCAGCAGCGCAAGTTGTAGGAAAACGACGACAATTTTCGCTAATAAAAGTGAATTGTGCCTACCTGGGGCAGCTGAAACTGCTGTGACCGACGAACTCAGCTCAACTCAACTCGAAGATTGAGCGAGTAAGACCCGAAGAGGGAACTGAGCTGGGACTGAGCTTGAATGATGACACGCTCCACTGGCTTCTCAGCTGCTGCTGCTGCTGCCGCTGCTGCTGTCCGTTGCTTGCTGGCTGCCACTGTCAGCTGTCAAAAGGAAAGCCTCGACTCGAACGCGAACTTGTTGGCGAAAAAGTGAAAGTGGATGCTGAGTGAGGCGCAGCCCAGTTGCCTACCCTCCTCCCAACCCCATCTCCCCCTCCCTCTTCGCCAGCCAGCAATTGCTTTAAGTGGGCTGGTAATTGCTGTGCCACGCCCACACAACGTTTGACGTCTAATTAAATTTTACAGCACAATCACAAAATAGCAAAGCCAAAATTGCGCAGGGCAGGAGGAAGGCAGGAAGTGCAAATGGAAATCTGTCTCTGTCGAGGTCTACTCTGCCTACCTGCTTCTGCTTCCCTCTCTCTCTCTCTCTCTTTCTCTCTTCTCTGCCTGTAATTAACCCTTCTCTCTCTCTCTGTCTCTACTCTGCAGGCGTCGGCGTTGTGCTGGTCACTGTCAGCGGCGCAGCGTGGCGCATGACAGCGCCCGGTGGCCAAAGCTGCCTGGGATTGGGCACCACTGTCGACTTGGCCCGCTGCGGACGTCGTCCATGCACGCGAGGAGGCGGCGCACCCCATGGCCTGCTCTATCCGGAGTTCCAGCATCGTCCACCGCCGCCTTCATATCAGGCCAGCATGCAGGAGTATCGTCTGAGGTGAGTTCACAGTAGTGTGCCTGTGTGTGTCTGCCAGTATATGAGTGTGTGCGTGTGTGTAAGGGATAACTGCGGACATGCTCGGCTAACCACATCCGCTTGCATGTCCTTGCGCAATTAATTGCATTATGTAATTATGCACTGCCTGAAAATGCTATTTTTATACAGAGTTCCCTCACTTCTATGGTGTATATTGGCATTGGGAATGAACTGCAAATGCACTAAGGTGTATATGACATAAAAATATATGCAGAAAATTTAAAATTGACGAGCTCTAAACTGATACAAAGTATATGGAAGGTTTCTATTCTGAGCAACTTAAGATCTTTTGTTTTAAACCTTAATTAATTTATGCCGAAAGTTCTGAAAGGGAAAACCCAATCAATAATATATAGACAATTTTAGATTATATAGTTAATACAAATATAGTACTAAGTTTACTCAATTTCTACTAACTTTTCTCTACTCTATTGCCATTTTTTATTCTTTCGTTAAAAACAGCCAGTATTTTATAATAAATTGCCTACCTTTCTGTTTTTAACCTTCAAGTGCCTTAACACCTTTCGTCCTTCATCCTCCGTAG
This sequence comes from Zaprionus camerounensis, assembly GCA_018904165.1. NCBI lineage: Eukaryota > Metazoa > Arthropoda > Insecta > Diptera > Drosophilidae > Zaprionus > Zaprionus camerounensis. Next base: position 3,963,385 of record JAEIFS010000037.1, read on the forward strand.
AGTATTTCATTTGCAACTATGCTCCAACTCAGCAAACCTTAAATGCTTTACTACTTTTCCCTTTTTGTGCTGTCGTATGGCATTATGCACAACAACTATAGTAGAACAACAACACCCTACCCTGTACAGCAACATTATAATTACAGTTCGTTTCATTGTTTATGTTTTTTATTCACAGACTTTTGCTGTTGGACCGCGATCGTCAGAATGGCGTGGTGCGTGGCAACTCGCCGCCACCCACTTATCGATCTCATGCCGGCAGCCTGCTGAGGTAAGTGTTCACTTCCGTTTCCTGTAGACCACGTCCCCCAACCCCTCAACCTCTTACCCCTCTACCAGGCGTGAGTTATTTGTAAAGTTTGGTGCTGCAACCGCAGAATGTTTACAACGCACAGTTCGAGCTTGAAATGAGAATGAGGCAAAGGAGGAGGAGGGGGATGGAGTTGGTAGAGAGGCTAGGACAGGGTTGCTGCCTCTTTGTAGGGGTTGCCTTGGCGTCGGCGGTATGGTTTGGCTTTGTGCGGTTTGTTGTGCTGTGCGCGTCGAGCAGGGAAGGTGTCAACATTGACACATCGCTTGGGGTTGCCCCACGCAGCAAAAGTTTTGGCGATTTTTTAATGCGGCAACACAACAAAACAAACCGAAAACCGACAGTCGAAAACTTTCAACGCGCACTGTCGATACTTTTATTTTCGTTACGGTTTCGTGTATTTTTGGTATTTCTTTTCTTGTGTATCCCGCGTGATTTCTGCGGCTCGAATTCCCAACTTAATTGAATCGAGCAACAATTTGAATGGATACAAATTGAAACAATTGTGAGGGGGATAAACAGTGGGCCACCCTCCCACAATAAGGGTGTATCCTGGCAGCAGTTTAATTGCCGCTTTGATCGGCATAAAGCTTTGGCTAATTTGAAAAAGTTTTACATTTTCATTGTGCGAATGAAAATATTTAGAGAGAAGAAAGGGAAACATTTCCGCACTGCTAAACACTTGAAGAGCGACTCAAGCACCACTCATGAATGTATTCAGCAAAACAAATGCAAATTTATGGCAAATTAATTTGCTTGTAATGACACACAAGGCCACATTGCACTTAAATATTTATGTCATATAATGGAAATGAAATGAAAAGCCAACAACAGCTCAAACCACAAACAACACAAGAGTCGAGCATGTATGTGAGCTGTTTGTGTGAGCGTGTGTGTGTAAGTTGTGAGTGTGTGAGTTGTGTATGTGTGTGTATAAAAAGCTTAGCTGGCCAGGCAAAAGCGTAGAGAAGTGGAAAACAATTGAAAATGCTGCAGGCAGAAAGTGCTCGACGTGCAAATAAACACAAATTTACACACACTCACTGCCGCACAATACACACAGGCAGTCTCACACATACACACAGGCGCTCTCACTCACACACTCGCACACATTTACACGCCCATTTGCCTGCGAGAATTGTAGCCGAGTTTGGCGTGTTGCTTTAAAAATTATGTGAGAATTTCCTACCGCGTGCGAAAGTATGCAATGAATTTTAGTACAGCCAGCAGACAGAGAGAGGCTGAAACAGAGAACACTATAGGCAGCTATAGACAGAGCTGGCAGAGTTATTGACGCATACAGCTGACTATATTGTTTGCCAGCTATGTTGCAGTCAATATACCTCACGCATTGTGCGCGCCTACAGGGCACACAAAGTGCTGCTGGGCGAAGTATGTCAAAAGAAAACTTATGCAAAGTGTGTGCGAGAGCAAAGAAAATCACAGCATACTTTTAGGCTGGCTGCGTATTGTCGTGCATGTGCGTGTGTGTGTGTCTGTGATGGCATATTCAAATGACGCAGGCAAACTAACAAAGAAATCTGTGAAATTCAGCAAAATATTTACACACACGCGCACACACACACACACACACTCGACAAGCATTTCCGTTGCATAACAAGCAGACGGCGGCGGCAGCGGCGTGTGTGTGTGTGTGTGTGTGTGTGAAAAGGCAATCTGCGACAGGCAGGCCAGGCAAGGATTAGAGACAAACAAATGCTGAGCCTGGGCCTGGGCCTGGGCCGAAGCTGTTAGCCAAGTCAATTAAACAAACAAAGACGAGGCCCAAGTGTGCCTTGGCGACTGACGACGAGTGTTGAGTGCCTGTGAAAATTGCCTGTTATGCCACTGTAGAGCGAGGGGGGTGGGGCGAGAGGGGGACAGGCAAAAGTTTTGCTGTTTCCTTTTGCATTGAATCTTTGTCGGGAACAATTAAATGCAATTTTACATACTTCAAATTGCTTTATACAATTTTGAAATTTGAATTTTTGCCAAGTCGACAAAGCACGGAGACAGCGCTGCATGTGTATGCTGTCTGTGTGTGTGTACTGTCTGAATGTGTGTGCTATCCGTGTGTGTGTTTGTGCTGGCTGTGTTGACTGAAGTGTGAACTCTGCTTGGATTTAGAAAGCAGCCTGCACACTGACTGGCAACAATTGCGCCCAGCGCCTTTTGTTATTTAAATTGACAAGGGGCCAAGGGGAAGTAAAGAGAGGAAGTATCTACAAGATACACAGATACTGTGCAGATATATGCAGCCAGATACATAGATAGTTGACTGCCTATGCAAATTTGTGCATTGACTTTGTCTCATGGATGATACCAGACTAACTTATTTACCTCTCTTTCTTTCTTTCTCTCTCTCTCTCTCTCTCTCTTGCAGGGCTCCATTGACCACACTGCGCTCGGGCATGTCCGGCGGAGGCGGTGGCGGTGGCACCATCAGCAGCAGCATGGGCGGCTCTGAGTACAGTTTGCCACCGAGTTATCGCAGCCGCAATGCGACACCAGCCTCACTCACCTTGAACAGCGAACGTACCATCGAGACAGCGCCCTCGGGTCGCCTGCTGGCCAACGAGGATCTGCCGGAACCATCAGCGACAGTGGAGCAATTGCCCGACTACAGTGCGCTGCAGTCACAGAATACATTGCTCACCTCAGCCATTGTGGAGATCGAGTCACGAACGAGTCGCAACCAGGAGAACAGTCCCGCCAAGTCGAAGGATCTGGTGACCATTGTGACCATCTCACAAGGAAGTGGACCAACCTCTGGCCAGGCACAGACAGCGCAGCCACAGACACAGTCTGCACAGCCTAGTGCACTAGATCAGATCGATATCTTGGCGCATTTGTAGCGGAAAGAGAGGGAGGAAAGATGAGGAGAGAAAGGGAAGGAAATGGAAGGAAAAGGAAAAGAAACAAGAAGCTTTTCTCCATCTCAGTTTTTTTTTGTTTGTTTGTTACTCTAAGACACTCGTTAACCCAAAGCTATTTATTTGTACGACTCTGCTCCCCACACACACACACACACACATACATACATAGTTAGATCCATACTATATATATATAGACATATGTATATCTATCTCGCTCTAGCATTTAGCCAGTAAGCCATGTTTGTTGTACTTGAATGTGTTGAATTTATTTTTGTAAGCCTAAGCAATGCGCTAATTATCGATAACTAATTGAATGATATCGATAACTATATACAGCTATCGATACTTATCGAACGATATCGATAATTATTGCTAACTATCATTAACTGAAGTGCGAAAGTATTAAAATATTCCAAAAACGAAAACGAGAAATGAAAATGAAAAAGTTCACTAAAATTTCAGAAAATTTGTAAATAACAAGCGGGAAATTTCACGTAGAAGCAAGTGTAGCAACCCCACACACACACACACACCCTAACCCACACCCTTACATAGTTATGTACCATATACACACACACACACACAGACACAGACACAACTAGATATTATACTATGTAGAGAAACTTCGATGTAAATTCGCAACGGAACGCTAACGGTGACAAAACAAATTTTGCGCGCATTTTCGAACGAACGGAAACGGAAAACGGAAACTGACATTCAGAATGCGTTATAGATAAAGCAAATATAGCAAGGAACTAATAAAAAAAAAAACAAAAACAAAGCAAAACTCGTAACTGGGAACAGTTTTGCTGTTGAAACTAATTAGAAATGAAGTGAAGAAGGAGGAGGATGAGAAAAAGAAGGAGTTACTGATACGAATACAGATCGTGCATAAGTACAATATGAGTATATTAAAGTAAATAAATATATATATAAAGATATATATGATGTAACTAGAATTACTTGAAACACACACTAACTTAAAGTCCTCTGTGTAATGTGCAAGGCGAAAATAAACTACGAAAAGCAAATGGCGCGCGAAATGCGACGCTTGAAAAATGCCACAAAAACCGCAAATTGTTTTCTTTTCTCTCCCCGGCTGAACAGCAAAAGGGCGTGACGGCAGGCCGGGCACACACATGCACTCACACTCCCACATGCGTGCATGTAGTCGTATGTATATCCGGCTTAATCTAGCGTAAATTTGTATTGGCCGAGAGGCCTTGGCGCTCAAGCTGAGACTGAGTAAGTGGTCCGGCGATTAACACCCTCGATACCGCAAAAATGTGGAGCGAACACAAAAATTGACACCTTACGGCAGCGGGTGGGAAGCAGGGATCAGTGTAGGGGGCATGGCCTGCTGCGAGCAGTTTGTATATTGCCTCGAAAAATGCCAAATGAAAACAACAAAAATTGGTTGAGCATGAAATTGCAAATGGTTGGAGAAAGCAGAGAGGAAGAAGGGGAAGAGAGGGAGAGGACAGAGAGAGGGGGAGTAAGCGTGTGTGCCCTTGTGTGCTCGTGTGTGCGTGTGCGTGCTGCTGCTGGCAGCTGGGTACAAAACTGTTGCATACTTTGCGGCTGTCAACGAAAAATACGTGAGCGCAGCTAAGCGGAAGTTCGGGTCAACACGATTATGACATTATGTGACGTCACTGGCGCATGGGGCTGTACAATGCAAACTCGCTTAAGGCACAACTCTTTTAGAAGGACAACCCATTGTGGCGGACACCTTTTCTTCTCTTGAGCGGACACTGGAATTAAACAAAAGCTTACGTGTTGTCCGGCCAAGACACTGTTAACAATCACAGCGACTGCAGTACGATTGAATACAACTCCCTTAAGCGGGCAGTTCGTTTAAAGAGACACTTTTATTTCACTTTAAGGAACAACTCTCTTCAGCGGACAACCCGTTTAAGTTTTCCTCATTAGCGGCTTACTTACTCTTTACAAAAGTAAACGTGTTATCCGGCCAAGAGAGTGTTAACTGTAACAGAGATGAAAATCGCTTAAGGCACAGCTCTGTTACTGGGATAACTTCTTTAAAATGGACACCTCTCTAAAGTGGATACCTCTTTAAGCAAACCTCTGAGTAAGTATGTTTATTTAACTGTTGTCCGTTCAAAAGAATGTTAATCGCTTAAGGCAGAACCCTCTTAAGGCGACAAATCTCTAAAACGGACACCTCCTTAAGCGAACTTCTGCGTAAGTTCGATTGTTTGGTTTCTACAGAGTAAGTACTTCCTTTGGCTAGACAAAAGTTGTCCGTCAGTGTTCGGTAAAGAGGGTTTGCACTGTATACATGTCTTCTTTCCTTCTACTTTTTTCCCCATCCCACTCCCATTAACAATTCCTCAACGTTTAAACGCGAAAAAGATTTCGAAATTTTATTGATCTGCTCTCTGATCCTGATGCGGTTTACAATCAATTATAATATTTATATAAAGCTCTTGCGCTCTTTCGATTAAAGTTTTACAAACATAAAATTTAACATAGCATTTAAATTAGATTTGTAGCGAATTGAGTTCAATTTTAACTTCCTCTTCTTCTCAATCTACTTCCGCTGTTGACAAACTAATTGTTTTCCTGGTTTGGGGCGATTTGAAATCCTTTCGCGCTGCTTTAGTTTTGGTTCGTCAACAGCATCGATCTTGAACTAAATAACTTGTGTGTGTGTGTTTGCGAAAATACATATAGAGTATATAGTATATATATATAATTGTAGGGGGGCAGATGCGATGAATAAATAATAACATATCAAGGTGTTTGCAGCTGACAGCTTCGCTTCGAATTCGTGTCGTTTTAAAATTAGTTTAACAGTTGCTGGGGGGGTAGAAGAGTTCACTCGAAGAGTTCCCTCTGTGTCTGCTTGATTGTCGAATTATTGTTGTGGTCATTTGTTTCTATGTGTGTGTGCATGTGTTGGGTTAGTGTGCGTGATCCCTGAAGTGCTGCATAGTCGTCGAGTGGGGGCGGAGAGGGTGAGCGAACTTAGCGCGCGTGGTTCTTGCAGAAGGGACGACCGCCCTTGTTGTAGAAGCTCTGACCTTCCAGGTTTTGTTTGCAGAACTAGAGGGGGGAAAGAGAGAGAGAGAGAGAAGGTGAGAAAGGGAGAGAGCAACAGAGCAAGCCTTGTCTTACAGTGCAGTTGAAGCATTGACTGTGATAGTTGTGGTTGAGTGCCTCCACCCATCGATCGCCAGCCTCGACTGGGAAGCCGCAAGCGTAGCACTTGGTGGTGAAGAGCTCATTCCAATCGGCCTCGCAGTAGGCGTTGCCATCCTCTAGGAAGAAGGGCGTGTTGCCAAAGATCTTGCCGCACTGGCCGCACGTGAAGCACTCCGGATGGAAGTGTTTGCCAATGGCGTTCAGGCAGTCGCCCTAAGAAGAAACAGAGAGAGAGAGAATGTTTTAGAAATGTGCTAAGCTTAGTCAGATCTTGCTCTGTTACCTTGATCTTGCCAGCGCACTTGCTGCACGTGGGTGCCAGATACTTCTCGAAGCAGTACTCGCAGTAGAGATCGCCCTTCTCCTCAACGAACCCAATGTCCTGCAGTGGACGGCGGCAGTTGCCGTTGACGCAAATGAAGTGATCGGGGCACCAGATGCGACCCAAGGCGGTGATGAAGGGTCCCCTAGAGAGACAGACAAAGAGAGAGAGAGACTATTAGCAGCAGTTAAGGCAGCAAGGGGAGCTGGATCTTTCTCAGCTGGTGCAGGGTGGGGGCAAGGTCTCGTGCAGCTTGTGGTGTCTACTTACGCAGTGATCTCCTTCTGGCACTGACAGCAAATCGGACGCTTGCCATCCTTGAGCAACTGACTTACGGCCTTCTCGTTCTCCTCCGACATGGGACCCTGTGGGGTTTGGCCCAACGCCTTAACGCTTACACTGAAAACGGGCGTGGCATTTGGTTGTTCATTCATTGATGGTTCATTTGATTGATCCTTGTTGTTGTTGTTGATTTGGGTGCTTGGCGCGCTCTGCTTGGGCTCAATGTAGGAGCGACGATCGGCAGCGTGTGTAGCTCCAGTGCGTCTTAGATTATTGCGAAAGGCAACGGGCTCAGGTGCCTGCTGTGCCCCCTGCACTGCCTGCACCCCCGTGACCTTTCCACTATCACATATATCGAGAATCTTGCTCATGGGATGCGCAGCTGGCAGCTCAGCCTGCAGTGTCTGCTCCACGCGTGACACCTGCGGCTGCGCCTTCTGTGACTCTGCAAGCAACTGTGGCTGCTGTTGATGTTGCTGCTGCTGCTTGGGGGGCAGTGCCACCACTGTTTGCAGTGCCACAGGCTGTGTGGGATCAATGTTCTTAAAGTCATCCAGATCCAAACGCTTGCGCACTATCATGGGCGACTTGGAGAGATTGGAGCTGCTGTTGCTGCGCAGACTGAGCGTGCTGCCAGCGTGTGAGGGCGTGGCACTCATGCCATTGCCATTGCCATTGCCATTGGCAGCAAGACGCGCCTCCAGCATGTTGGAGATGATCTTGCCAGCCTCCTGCATGAAGGCGTTTGTCTGTTCGCCCATGTTGATGCGCCCAATGGAGTTGGTCAGCATCGAGGTGGCATCCGCATCCGAATGAGTCGGTTCCTCATCTGCATCCAGATCAGTGATGGCAATGACGTTCGATTTGCTGTCAGCAGCTGACGGCGTGGACTTGGCGTGTGGGCGTGGCAATGTGGCAGTTTGTGTGGCATGCGTTGTGTTAATTGGCTTGGCAAAGGGAGCTGCAAAAGGCAAAACGAAGCAGGGGCGGGCGGTTAGAACACGTAAGACATGCGGGCAGCAGAGGGTTAAGGTTGGATTAAGAAAGACAATGAGCGAGCTTTGAGTGTAAGTTCTTTAGAAGGAACTTCACTTAAAGCTACAAGCTCATTGTTGGTTAATAAAGACTTAGGCAATGAACAGAACGAGAGAACGTAAGCTTTAATGAGCTTTCAGACTGATTTTACAACTTAAAGCACCAATAAACATTTAATATGCTTAGTATCAAATATTCAAACACAGCTTATGTGAGCTTCAAGTCCAACCAAGTCCTCCAAAACTCTTTGAAGCTTTATACTTATACAACGAATATATTTATGAGCTTTAATGAGCTTTAACTCTGCTTATGAACAAAAAAAGATGTGCATGAACAGACAATCAAATTCGCTGTGTTGCGAGCTTCCAGTCCAAAAAACGGAATTAAAGCTCATTAAAGCTTAAAGCTGCTTTAAGCCAGCTTTGACAACTTTAAGCATCAATAAACATTTGATGTTCTTCTTGTCAGCCATTCAAATACAGCTTAAGCAAGCTTTAAGTTCAACAAATCAAATCAAAGCACAATTAAGCTCATTAAAGCTTTGCGCTGTATTTAAACTATAGTTTGAAATATTTGAACAAAAGCACAACGCTTTCTTGAGGTTAAAATGGAACATTAACTTACTCGTAAATTATATTAAATTAGCTTATGCTAAAGATATATTTAATCCACAAAACTAGAACGAGCTTTAAATTAAGTCGTAAAGCTCAAAGTTCAAAGTTTTCTTGAGGTTATTTGTAGAGAAAAGAGAAACACAACGAGGAAATTAGTTAATTTTCTTTGCATTCACATAAACATTGCATAAAAAGGTCACTGAAAATGTAAAGAAAAACAACAAAGGGAGAACACAACGAAACGATTGGCAACTCTGGCTGCACTGCATGCGATCTGATCTTCACCTGATCTGCACTTGGCAGCTGTTGCACAGTGGGATGCGCACTCCTGGTCCGGCTGCCTTGTTCAAGATGCCGCGTCCACGCTTGGGGGCCGAGGTGGCACCAAAGGCGCCTCCCTTGCCGCCAGCTCCACCGGGTCCTCCAGCACCTGCGGAATCATCAACACTTGAATTAAGTTCACTGAGACTGGGTGGGAAAACTGCTGGCGCTGGCGCAGTTGCAGATGCAGTGGGCGCAGTAGGCGTGGCCTTGGGCCTAGCAGCGACGAAAGCGTTCTTAGCCAGACTATTGCTAATATTGTTGTTGGCCTGAGCCTGCGCTGCTGCTGATGCTGATGCTGTTGATGTTGCAGATGCTGCTGTGCCTCTGTAGGCGGCACAGGCTTGATTATTAGTTGTGGTAGTAATGGCAGAAGCTTTGGTTAGGCCTGATGAACATGACGAGGCGATTGCAGATGAGATGGCTGAGCTCTGCTGCAACTGTTGCTGAGATGAAGAAACCAACGAGGAGGTCGACTTGAAGGCAGACTTCTGCTGCTGCTGCACCTGCTGCTGCTGCAGGAATCCTGGTGGCGGTCCCAGCAACTTGTTGAGCGAGGAAGGCGCTGTGGCCAGACTGCTGCTGGGGCCCAACTCCACTGCCGATGCATTCAATGGGAATTTATCCTCAAACGTGGGTGAGCGCAGCTGTGGGAAGGTGCCTTCCCCGCCCAGGGTGGAAGCTCTGGCGCTGATGGCCTGCGATTGACTGGTCAGGCTGCTGATCTCCTGCTCCAAGCCAGACAAACGACGCGCCTGATTGGCCACGTAGCCAGTGCGGCCATAGGAGGAGCGACGCTCCGTGGACTCCGACTGGGAGTGCGACTGGGATTGAGACTGCGACTGCGACTGGGACTGGGATTGAGACTGTGACTGCAGCTGCGTCTGTGTCTGACTGCCCGTGCGTATCTCGATGGTCTTGGCGCTCTGCGTGTGCTCGTATTCCTCGGTGACTTTGCGCCTGCGTTCGATCTGGGTGTTGCCAATCTGCGTCTTGGTCTGGCTCTGCTGCTGTCGCTGCTGTTGCTGCTGCAGCTGCGAGGATTGCTCGCGTTGCTGCACACTCAGATTGCCAATGCGTCGCTCTGTGAGCTGCTCCGGCTGCTGCGTGTAGCTCTGGCTGGCTGACTGAGTGCTCTGCTCGGAGTGTGCCAGCAATTGGCCCTGATAGCTCTGTCCTGTGGTTATGGAACCCGCCTGCACTCGTGGCCCCACGGAGAGGAGAGACGACTCGGGCTCCTTCATGCGTGGAGCACGTATGGCAGCCAAGGGATTTGGTGGTGGTCCTGGTGCCGGCGATCGTGCACGATCGGGAAAGGGCGATGCCGCACGCTGATCGTAGTCCCGAGCATGCGTGGCTGGACACTCGTCGAAGCAGAGCTTCTCGGTTGTCTGATAGAAGGGGATGATCGGTGCCGGCTTGTTGATCAGCGACGAGTGCGAGAGCGGCGTGTAGGGCCTGGTTGGGGTCTGCGACTGATCCGGACCATCGTATTCATCTAGCGATTGAAAAGCCATCGTTACTGGACCCGAACGATCCTCAATGATGATCGGCACCGACGGCGCAACGGACACGATCGAACCACGTGGAGCTATCGAGCCGGCCGTGGGTGCCGACGATGTGGAAACGGAAACCTTTGCAATGGGTCTATGTACAGTGGGGGGATCGTGGTGATCATGTTCCCCTCCCACAAAGGCCAGTGGCACATTGTCGCGCAACTCTTGTGGCTCCGGTGTGCGAATGGGAGACTGGGTGGGCAGCACGGTCCAATTGCGCTGGTACTTGGGTATGGCATCGGCCTTGTGCAGGCCGGACTGTACGGCTTTGGCGCCCACCTTGAGGTGACTGAGCGGGGATGGTGGCGGGAAGAGGACCTCCGAGTGCTCAAGCTCCTCGGCGCATTCCTCGATCAGTTCGTGGGCATCGATTTTGGAGGTGGTGGTGCTGCTCATGGAAGTGAAAGCGGTGCTAGCGATGTTCAGCGTGTTGTTGGTGGTGGTGTTGCTGGTGGCTTGGACTGTGGAAGAGGAGTTAGAGGAAGCGGTCGCTGCAGTGGATGCGGTGGTAAGAAGCGAGTTGCGTTTCAGATTGCAGCTGAGATTGGACGCGTTGTTGGTAACTGGTGGTGGTGGTGGTGGTGGGTTCGAGTTCGAGTTAGTTGCAGTGTACTGTGGAGGTGTCTGTGTTTGCTGCTGCTGCTGCAGCTCCTCCTCCTTCTTGTGATAGAAGTCCAGACGCTTCTGATTGCGTTGCTGCGCCTTCTGATACTTTTGATACTCCAAGTCCGTCTGGGAAATGATGGAGGCACGCGGCGTGTTGCTCACGGAGGCAGCATTGCTGGCGGAGGTGAGTGGCTCCCTTGAAGGCTGGAACGCCTGCATGGCTGCAAAGGCGGAGGACTTGCGACGCTGCTGGGGATCTGTCTGATAGTACTGCACCGACTCGGGGGGTTGCGGCTTGATGCCTAGTTCCTCCTCATGGTCGAGTACCTGAAATTCACGTTTCTTGAGCTCCGCCTGCTTCTGCTGCTCCTCGGAGCTGCGCATGGCGTTCTCGGGGTTCAACGGGGTGTAGCCACGGTCGGGGGCAGTGACCAGTGCATCGGCCATGGTCAGATGCTCCTTGGGAGTGGGCAGATCGATCAGGTGTATGGGCACATCGCGATCGAAGTGTCCCTCGAAGGGACGCTCCGGGGCGGTGGTCAGGGCACTCACGAACGGGCTCTTGGGGCGGTAATCTTCGCGCAGATAGGGTTTCATGTCCATGGGTGGCGGCATGTAGGGCTCGGTCTCCTCGGGCAGCGGGATATCCTCGCCACAGGCGGGTGCAAAGCGCACGGCGAACTCGGGTGCAGTGGCCATGGCCTGACTGAGGCGAGTGCCGCGTGGCGGAGACTCACGCAGGAAGCTGGGAGCAGGGACGTCTGGGGGAGGTGCAGGGGCAGCTGCAGGGGGAGCAGCAGGGGCAGCTGCAGGTTGAGCAGCGGAACTTCTGCGCCTGTTTGCTGCTGCTGCTGCTGCCTCCTGTGCTGCCGCCGCCCGCGCCTCGAAGTCATCCTCGCAGGGCTTGGGAAATGGACACTCCACCAGATGGAAGGGCACATCCGGCGCTGTGGTGAGCACACGAATCATGGGATTAATCCACTCCTTGGGCGAGGGATTGGGTATCTTGGACGGGGCAGGACGCTGACGCACAGGCGCTATTTCGATCTTGATCTCCGGCGTGGCCTGGAACAAGCGTTGACTCTCCAAGATCTGGCAACGCTGGTCGATAATAAGACCCTCGTCTGCACCCTCGTCCGCATCGGCAGCTGCTGTCTCTGGCCAGCCTGGCTCTGCCTCGGGTATTGTCTCCAGCTCCTTGATCTCGGGCTCATCGTTGAACACCACATGGCGAGAGGGGGCAGGAGGAGCGGGTGCGGGTGCGGGTGCGGGCGCTGGTGGAGCCGGTACGGGGCTGGGTGTCACCTCCCTTACCATATCGATGAGCTTGTACGTGCTCAGCGGCGCCGAGAGCGTGTCCACGCACTCCTGTGCACTGCGCCTGCCTGAGGGATAGTCCACCTGGTAGTCCCCTTGGTAGCCCTGGTACTCCCCCTGCTGGTAGTCCAGCTCCGAGCCAGACTGCTCGTAGGCCGAGCTGGTGGACTGCTGCATCTGATAGGCCTGCAGCTGTGCCGCATACATGCGCTGATACTCCTCCGATGTGGTTGTTGTTGTCGTCGAGGTGGAGGTGTAGCTATCCGAGCTGGACTCCTGCTGCTCCTGTTGCTGTTGCTGCTGTGCCTCGCTCAGCTGTGGCGCCGAGTAGCTCTGCCACTGCGGCGCTGACTGCGGTTGCCTCTGCTGCTGCGTTGCTGTTGGCTGCGGCTGCGGATCGAGCCTTGAGCTGGCGCTGCCCGGCGGCAGTGGCGGCACCTCCTGCACCGGATTGGCCACCACCACATGCTGCGTCTCGGGCGGCGCTATGTACAGCGGCGCTGCAGTGGGCGCTGTGTGGCACTCATCCTGCGGCGGCGGCCACGAGAAGCTTGAGCCGTGCGAGCGACGCGTTGCGGCCAGTGCCACCTCCACGTCCACCTCGTAGCACTCCTCCTCGTACTCGGGCTGCAGCTCAGCAGGCTGACCCTCAGCTGAGGTTGTTGTTGTTGTTGTTAGTTTGTTTCAGGGGCGGGAGATCAAAGAGGGTCAAAGGGCAAGGCAATGCAAGGCGTGGCAAGGCGAGGCGAGGGGAGCAAATATAAGAGCAGAAAGAAATAAAATGCAAACGCTTTTGTTAGTCTGCGATTTGGCACTGTGCGGCGCGGCGTGATGAGGGCGTGGCTAGGGGGGCGTAGGCGGAGCGAAGAGAGCGAGAGAGAGGCGATTAGCAACAACAAGAAGCTGAGTGAACTAAGCAACAACTCCTGATGATGAACTACGGCAGTAACAACAGAACCAGACTACGTTAGTGTGCGGCACGTATGTGTATAAGGTGTGTGTGTGTGAGTGAGTGTGTGTGTGAGTGAGAGAGCACAACAAACTGTCAACTGCAACTGGAGCGAGAGCTTACCAACTTTAAATTATATTAATATCACGTTGTATAACAGTTTATAACGGTGTACAACAGTGTATAACAGTTAACAACAGTTTATAACAGTGTATAACAGTTTATAACAGTGTATAACAGTGTATAACAGTGTATAACAGTGTATAACAGTGTATAAGAGTGAATAAACTGCAACTGTTGCAAGAGATTGCAAGAATTAACCTGCTTTAAATCATAATTACGTATATCACATTGTATAACAATGTATAACAGATTATAACAGTATAGTAAGTAAGTTAACTGCAACTGTAGCGATAGCTCACGCAATTTAAACAGCTTTAAATCATAATTACATATATCACAATGTATAACAGTTTATAACAGTGTATAACAATGTTGTACACTGCAGTTTATTGTATTATACTGCATTTAATATTGTATTATATTCTTTCAATTTTTATTATATATTTTTGCCAATTTATTTAAACGAGACAACGCGGCGTATGCGCAACTTGTACACAATGTTGCACAGCAAATGTATCTGTGGCAATTTGTTGGCGCGTAAAAACATAAACAAAAGCTCACTTGCAATATAGCAAGTGTCGAGGGGGAGGCGGGGGTTAAGGGAGGCGGGGGGGGCGTGTATTAAAAATAAATAGCATAGATGGGACTCAATTGCAGAACGTTTTATGCGGCGAATAAATTTTTCATTTCTTATTTTCATGGCGCAACAATAAACGGAAGAGGGGAAGAAGGAAGGGGGGTGTGCCTGCTAGACAAGCATGTAAGTGTGCGTGTGTGTAGATGTGTGCAAATGTGTGTGTGTGCACGTGTGTGTGTGCGTGCGTGTTCGTATTTACTTCCATTTTTTATGGCTGTCCGCGTCTGCGATGGAGGAGGCCAAAATGGCGACGACAGGTAGTCATTGCTTTTTATTATGCATAATTTCATATTGCCTGTAATTCTGCAGAAATTGAAAATGGCAGCACAACATACCAGCACACACACACACACACGGACAGGCACGAAAGACAAAACAGAAAAGGAAATAACGAAAAAAAAGAAAAACTTGTCGTCACTTTTTTGTCAGTTCAAGAACGAAAAGTTTCCTAGCATAACAAACGAGAAGAGAGAGAGAGAGGGGGAAGGTAGGTAAGTTCATTCCCTCTCGATAAGGCGCAGGGCATGCAAAGATAGAAAGAGATAGCGCTATACATATATGTCTGCATATAGTTGGCTGTATATATCAATTCGATTAGGCTGAAGCGCTTAGCGTGAGCAGACACACAAGACAAAGAGAGGGATATAAAATTATATATGAATATATAGAGAGTTATATATAGAACTATAACTTATATAGAAGAATAAAGATATATTCAAACTGCACTCGAATTGATATGGCACACGATATGGTGCAATTTATTGGGCAATCATCGCAAGATATATATGGATAAGATATATGATATTATACTGTAACTGTTAATGCCAAGAAAAGGGGGTTAGCTTTAGTTTATATACGATATAGTATAGTATGATATATATAATCAAAAATATATTCCAAAAATGTCACCAGCTTTGCACGCTTGCGCTTTATGCATAGAGGGGGTGTGGTGTGTGGTTGGGTAGGGGTACTATTATTGGGCATATTGGTAACCATAACCTAAAAGTAGCCAGAGAAGAAGAAAAAACCGGAAAAATGTTGATCAAATTGGAAAAAGGATAAGGAGAAATGAGTGTGTGTATGGTCTAAGTAAGCTTACTCGACAAATGGACGAGCGCCAGGCACAATAGTTTTAGCTACAAAATGCGTGCAATAAATCACAAAGGGCCCCCAATCCCCTCTGGCCACGCTAACTCCGCTCCTGTTACTGTGTGAAGGAATTCAGAGCATTTGATGCATGGACGCCAAGCACGCGTTCAATCTGACACAGAGAGGGGACAGAGAGGGGCGAGGGGGGGCAGGTACAGCTGAAGAAAGTGCGCGAAAGAGAGGGGGAGACTGTGAGAGAGAGAGAGAGGACGAGAGCGGGCGGGGACAGGCACAGGATGTCAGCCTGTTTGGATAATAATGACTCGTAATTTATCTGCCTTCGTTTACATTGTTGTGCGTCTGCCCCCAGTTTGTGTGTGTGCGATTTGTGTATGTGTGAGGTATGTGTGTGTGTGCGTGAGTGTGGCTTATGCGTGCGTGTCGCTATGTATGTAATACAAACATTTGTTTGCCCGCACATTTTTTGTGCCTGTCTCCGCCTCCGTTTGCCTCAACTTTGCTTCCCACTTGGATTTGTTTTTATGTGTCGTAGCGGCTTTAGCGCGCTTTTGTTAGCAAATTCCCGCCAAAAACCAAAAAAAAAAAAAGCCAGCAGCTAAAATCCTCAAAAACCGACAAGCCCACAAACCCCTGATGGGGCTGTGGTTGTACGTGATTCCGGCTTTGATTAGGAGATTGATTTTGATTCCTGCTTTCAGCCCTGAGCTGAGCTGAGCAGCTGCCACTGATTAATGGGGGGCACTCTGAGGGATTGGATAGGAGGACAGAGTCAAGGGGGCAGTCTTGGCAATAATTGTATTTTCAACTGCAGTTGCAGGACAAAAAATTGCCTCATAAATCGCATTGTTACAGGGTATACGCGTTGTTCTTGCTGCTGCTGCTGCTTCTGTTGCTCTTCTCTTTTATTTTTTTTGGGCGCCATATTTGCTGTTAATTCATTTCCGTTATGACAGCCAACAACAGTGGCAGCGCGCGTAATTGATATACAAATACATACCCACATACGTGTACACTTGTGGCACACATATATTGCCATGTACAAATACGTGTACACTGCACATAAAGGAAAATGCCTGAAAGCGCGAGCAATGCGTGGTGAGACGAGGCGAGACTTGGCGGCACAGTGCCTGCAAAAAGTGCGTGCATTGTCGAGGAAATATATTACAATATTTTATGGTCATATTGAATTTAAGTTGCCGTACAATTCTTATATAGAAGCTGGCCTCTTAGCTGGCTTTTTATAGTGCTGTAAGTAAGTTTGCCAACACTTGCCTCATTTTCAGGCATGAACTGCAATTTGAAATATATTTCTGTTGAATTCAATTTCAAAATATTCTCTCGGAACGCAGACTGCTTGCTAGCTGTACATATATATATACTATATATGTATACATATATATAAAATATCCATTCCATTCGCATAAAAATATTTTAATTAGTAAAGAAAGTTTTCAATTTTAGACAAAGTTGAATTTTGAAATGCCTCTGCGGCACATTAACTGTCTGCCATCAGTGTGGCGCTGCTGCACATATATTTGCCGTGCATTTAAAGTGCTGTGCTGTGCTGTGCAAGCTGAAGGAGGAGGCAAGAGAAACAGGAGCAGTAGTAGGGCAGGTACAGCGACCACAGCGAGAGGCAACGTGGCTGCCTCCGCCTTCGCCAGCGAATACATTTTATATCATTTATTTTACTCGGTAACAGTGTGTGTGTGCAGCCTGGGTGTGAGTGTGTGTGTGTGTGTGTATTTATGTATGAATTGTTTCGTTTCGTTTCGCTGCATTACGTATACGTAACGTAGCACTGCGCCTCGTTTGGTTGAGTTTGCTTGGGTTTGGTTACGTTGGTTTTCGGTTTGGCTTTCAATCTGCCGGAAGCGTGCAGCACTGCCAACTGCAACGGCAACTGCAATCGCCATCGCCCATCGCACATTGCAATCGCAATCACATTGGCATTGAAAATGTTACGCCTTCCCTCGTGCCATGCTCCCCTCTTTCCGTACTTCCCATTATCCATACTCTACCCTCTGCACTGCTAACAAGGACAGCAGCAACAATTGCAGCTTGTTCTGCTGCTGTTGCTGTTGTTGCTGTTGTTGCTGTTTCTACTGTTGCTGTCGGTTTTAATTTCCCGTCTGGCCGCATTAAGGCCTTAACTTATTTAAAATGCTGCCGCTGCGCTGCTACTGCGCTGCTACTTCTCATGCTGCTGCTATTGTTGTTGCTGCTGCTGCTGCCTATCGCCAATTGGGCTTGTCAACGCATGTTGTAATTTTTATAGGCTTGCAGAAGGTAATCATTTTGTTCAGTTGTCAAGCACAGACCACCCCAAGACTCTATAAGGTATGTAGAATATAATAAACATATATATTCCTGATCCGGATCAACAGATGACCATCCCGCGCCCTTAATATTGCTGTCAGTAAGTCAGTTTGTCTACAAGTCTTAGGTTTTCAATTTATAATGCTTACTTATTAGTTCGAAACGATATATCGTATAAACTATCGGTTTATTTATGCTATTATGCAAGCTAGCTCAACCAAACTTGGCACTGAGAATAAGTATATAATTAAATATAATACAATCAACTTTCAGCATAAACGTATAACTAGAAGTTGCTATAAACCATATATATCGCATAAACTATCGGCCTATCTCTGTTAAAAGGCAAGCTAGCTCAACCAAACGTAGCACAAGTTATAATCATATAAAAATATATGATATGATGAACTTTCAACAAAATTGTGTAACTATAAATAGCTATATACGCTATATACGCATAAACTATCGGCTTATCTCTGTTGTCAAGATAGCTAAATCAAACTTGGCATATATTATAAATGAGTTATTTTATACACCCTGCTCAAATTTCATCAAAATCGCACAACTGCAAATAGCTATATATGCAATAGCAACACTCTCACGATGATTGCAGTGTAAGCAACTATCGGCATGAGGAAGCAAAGCACTCTCGATTGTTATTTTTAAAATTTTGCCACAGTTGCTGCTGTTGTTGTTGGTTATTAACTCGATTAAATGACTTGCACAGCATATGGCAACAGTTGCAGTTGTCTCTCTGGCAGTTGTTGTCGTGCTCGCTGTTGTTGTTGTGTTTGTGTGTAATGGTATAGGGGGAGTCTTAAAGCAACAACAAGTGTGTAACTCGAATCGAACTGAGCAGCGCAAATTGGTTAAAGTTTAACTACGCATTGCAAGTTGCTGCTGCTGTTGCTGTGTTGCTGCAGGCTTCGGCAGTAGCAACATGTTCGAACTTCTTCGGTTTACCTCGATTGTAGCTACTGCTATAGTTGTTGTTGTTGTTGTTGTCATAAGAGCTATAGTTGTTGCTGCTGTTGTTGTTGTTGTTGTAGGAGGGGTAAGAGTTTCTATACTGCTGCTTGAGCTGCTGCTGCTGCTGCTGCTGTTGTTGTTGTTTGTGTTGCTGGTACTGTTGCTGCAGCTGCTGGTGTTGTCTGTTGAAGCTATTGTATCTTTGCACATTGCGACCTGGACATACATATACATACATTGACACAGAGATAGATATATACAGCAGATTCAAGGAAGTGAGGTTAGTTCAATTGGGCAAGCGGCAATTTTGAAGGGGGGGGGGGTGAAGGACGGGGGACTGGGGTACTGGGTTTGAAGTTCATGTTAGTTTTCTGTACCCCATTTTGGTTTTGGTTTCTGAATTATTTGCGTATTTATTAGCATCAATAAAAAAATCAGCTTAACAACAGATCAAGTATATGTAAAGATATATATTCGGTTTAATACTAGACTTGCCAGTGTTGGACAACTGCCAAGGGGGGAGGGTGGTAAGAAAGTGTGTGAGAGAGAGAGAGAGAAACAACGAACGGAATATCACGCCACATAAGAAGATTGCAATCTCTAAGTTACTTTGTATCTTTGTATCTTGTATCTGTATCTAAACCCATTCACCTTCTGACAGATACTCATCGTCAGCCGTCTTACCTTGTTGACCAGCATTGGAGCGCGGCAGCGTGGCATAGGCGTTGCCAGCGGGGCGTGGCGACTGCTGCTGCTGCTGCGGGGGGTAAGAGACCGCAGTCGGCACCGGCGACCTGGGCGATGCGGCCGGAGGCTGCGAGGCGCCGTAGGGACGCGCATAACCCTGGTTGACCTAGGTAGAAAGAGAGAGAGAAGGAGAGAGAGGGAGAGAGAGGGAGGCAGTTAGATTAGCACAGGCTCAATAGAATGGGAGAGCAAACAGTTAACATTGCAAACAAATTGAGAACAAGGGGGTTGCGTGGCTGTTGCTGCAACGGCGTGCGGCATGCGGCAGGCAGGCAGGCGACCTACTTACCCGATAGGCACCGGCACCGGCGCCTTTGCCAGGCGGCAATACACTGCGTATCACATTTCCGGTCAGGGTGACATACTCGAACGGCTGATCCGCTGAGGAGGCTGCCTGCGCCGACGGAACTGGATACGCAATGGCGCCGGCATCGCTGAGCACGATGTTGTTGCTGTTGCTGCTGATGTTGCTCATGTTGCTGATGTTGCTGCTGTTGTAGTTGTTGTTAATCTGACCGTAAATGGCCGCTGATTGCTCATCCGCCACGTTGGCTGACATTGTTTCAGTCTGCGCACAGTTAATTGTTGCTGGAGTTGCTGTTGCTATGTCTGTTGCTGCTGTTGCTTGTGCTGCTGCTGTTGCTGCTGCTGTTGGCTGCCTCTGATATGTGTTAAATTTCAATTGATTACAAAGCGTTGCTGTTATCGCGGCCACATTCGGCTGCTGTTGCACTGCAAAGGGCTTCGCCGTGTTGTTGTGGCTGTTGTTTGTTGTGTGCGGGTTTGTGTTGCTGATGGTGTTGTTGGTGTTGCTGTTGTTGTTGTTGGTGTTGCTTGGGTTGCTGTTGTTGGTGTTGCTGTTGTTGGTATTGCTGTTGTGCTGCAGCTTGCTGGAGAACTGCTTCAGCAGTTGATTATACGCATTATGGTTCTTGTTCTGCGTGTTCATGTCGTTCTCCTTCTGTGCTGCTGCTGTCGGCAATGGCGGTGGTGGTGGTGGCGCTGCTGCTGCTGTCGTTGCTGCTGCTGCCGTTGCATAATTATCAAACTGACACGGCGCAACGTTGCCCACATCAAGCGAGTTGCACGAGCCCGAGGCCTGTCGCGAGTGCAGCGGCGACTGTTGGTTGGAGTCGGAGTGATTGTCCAGCGACAAAGTGGAGGCACTCGAGGCCACCAGGCTGGGACTGAGCGCAGCGCTGCCACCCACACCCGACGAGGAGCCACTGGATATGGAGGAGAGGCTGCTGTGGGTGCGCGTGTGTTTGCCAGCAGCAGCAGCTGCCTCAGTGGCTGCCTGTTGCTGTGGCGGCGCAGGGGGCAGCAGCAGCAGCTCCTCCGTTTCGTATTGCAACAGTTGTGTGGGCGATGGCGGTGGTGGCAGGGGCAGCTCGCTGGGGCAGGTCTCAGGCGCAGGCAGCTCTGGCTCTGGCTCTGGCTCGGACTAATGTGTTAATACGCAGGCATGTTAAACAGGGCGGAGGCAGGCAGGGCGAACGTCACGAACAGAGAGAGCAGGAGACAGGAGGCAGGAAGCAGGCAGAGCGCGGATTGGCGTGGCATGTAAATTGATGCACAGTTAATAAAGTCAGTTAATTAAAATGCAGAGCGAACGTGCAGCAAGTGAGTGCAGTGTGAAGTCTGTGCGTGTGTGTGTGTGTGTGTGTGAGGCTTTAAAGTGTCTTCCCTTTGTTGAAGTGCAGTTGCAACTGGCCAACGTGGCGTATGAGCAACGCAACTAAAAATAACTAATAGGTCAAGGTCAATGCGGCAGCTGGCAAGCTGAACCTTTTCCCCCTTCCTTCCCTCTACACATACAAACTATAGAGTAAACTATATATACACTATATATATATATATAGCTAGATTGGGTAATCCAAAACTGGCGAACGAAGCGTTTTTTCACGCGTTATGCAACACTTGACACTGCTTCAATCTTCCCTTCGACACTACAATAAAGATAAAACACTTTTGCAATTGGCATAACCCGTCTCTTCCCTGCGTTTCTATTCGATTTTGGAATTTGAATTCTGAATTTTTGACTGCAAATTTCTCGATTTTCGATTTTATTTCGGTTTCGATTCTTGGGCCCCCGTCGCGCTGTGGCTGCGTGCCGCGACGACGCACAGCGACGACTCGTCTGAAGTCTGAAGCGAACTGAAGCAGTCAGCGAAATATTCTGGCGAAATTGTTTACCCCCTCTACCCCTCCCACACCTCTCTACTTTCCCCCTTGCGCCTCCCTTTGCCTGCTGCAGCTGTGAATGTTTTTTTATAGCCGCGCAACGCAGCACGAGTTAAAAAAACACCTCATCGCATTGGCCCCTTGGTATATTTAGCATTTAGCCATTTAGCCATTTAGCCATTTTGGCTGTTTAGCCATTTAGCTGTTTTGAAGCTGCTGCCACCATTGCACATTGCACAGAAATGCGCTGGCAACTGACTGACTGCAAATCCCACAACAGCAACACAAGAGCAACAACAATAGGTAGAACAACAACAGCAACAGTTGCTGCTGTTGTTGCTGTTGCTGCTGCTAGCAAAATACTTCGAGCTGAACCCCAGCATAGTCGGCATTACTTTAGCCTTTATTTACTTGGCTGGCTTTAAATAGAACTCGTGTCTGGTGGGTGCGATATGCATAGACCCAATTGCAGCTGACAATTGTTGCTGTTGTTGTTGTTGTTGTACTGGCAATTGTTGCTGCTGTTATTCTTATTGCACTGCCAATTGTTGCTGCTACTTCTGTTGTGCTTTTCTCTCATTTAGCTTGACTAATCTTGCCAACTAATTGACTCAGCAAAGCCTAAAAATGCCTAGAGCAAATTTTACACTATGCTACACGCAAATGGAGCTCAATGCAACGACAAAAACAGCTTAAAGCTGTAAAATTTGTAAAATTTTTAAATATTTTTCTAGCTGTAAACACTCTAAAAATGGAGTAGAAGAAGAAGCCATCAAACTTTGCACAGAAACCAACTGTAAACACAAGCTGAATAACGGTAAAATAAATTGCATGCACTGAAAGAAACAAGCGAATTATCCAACACACACACACACACTCTCACACACACACACACCCGCACACAAATGCATAAAGTGTGCATTGCTGTCGCTTTTATCGCTTTTGGCCACAGCAGAAAAGAAGGAAAAGTGAAGCAAAGTAAACGGAAAAGTAAAAGAAAAACAATGTGGAAAAACTCAGCGTCGCTTGCAATGTAAACTTGCATGAACATGTTTAAAGTTCGGTACGTTCCTTTGTTTTTCCATATCATATATTTTTCCCCTTGCTTTACAAGTTTTCATTCCTCCTACTTCTTCTTGTTCTTCTTCTGGCCAAGATGATTTCTTGAATTTTAGCATATGGCGGAGTTTGAAAGGATCTTAGATCTCTTCTTCGCCTGTAGGCGATGCTGCTGCCATCAAATTTATGCAAACATTTTGCTAGCAATATGATAAAATTGATTGTAAAAACAAGAACAGTGTGGAAGGGGGAATAACCCAAGAGAAGCAGCAGAGGAAAAAGTAGAAGCAAAGCGGACAAGGCAGACGAAGCGATTTCAGGTGCAGCTTGTGCTCGTTGCATTTGTGTGAGTGTGTGTGTGTGTGTCTGACAAGATTGTTTTAGCACATGCGGACAGTGTAAGGGGTGTGTGTGGAAGGTGGGCAGGACTTACCGGTGCCGGAGTGGGCGTGGAGGAGTTGCCATTGGCATAGCCATTGCTGCCGTAACCATGCGAGCTCAAGGCCGACGAGATGGTGCTGGCGCTCAGCTTGGTGTTGCTAAAGGGAGAAACAAGAGAGAGAGAGAGAAAGAGAGTGAAATAGTAATATAGAAAGAGAGAGCAACTGCATAATAATACTCATAGATAAAGTGCTGGGCATGTTGATTAAGCGTTGCCCTTTTAATTAAGTGCGATTTGCACAGTTGGCCAAAAACTCAAACAAATCGCAAACCAAATTGACCTGGCATTGCTACCCCTCTACCTCCCCCCTTTGCCACAATTCGTTCTATATATGTACTATATATTCCCTCGGTGTATGCTCTTTTTGCCTGCAATTGCATTTAATAAAAATTTGCCAGCGCTGACACGTCAGCAATCAGTTGTCAGTTTGCCTGTCCGCGGCAGCAATGCAAAAAGTGTCATTCAATCGGGCACAGACCAGGCAAATAATACCTTCCTCCTCCTACCCCTTTCCCTTCCCCTTCCCTACCTCCCTTCCTGCACCCCTTTGTGGCTGCCATTGCGCCCCCAATTTTGGCTGCTGTTGGCTTCGTCGCGCCAAAATGTCAAACGTGTTTTGGCATACGCAAAAATCTGCATCTGCATTTATTTATATTTCATTTTCACATTCAGCTCCGCATTCATATTCATTCATATTCACATTCACATTTATATTCATTTGCCCGCTCTGACCAATTGAGCTTATCAGAGGGAAAAATGCTTAAAGTTTTCAACAGGGTACAGTGTATTCATACCCGCTTCCAATAAGGGAAAAGGGTATTCTCACTTTAAGAGAATTGTATCTCACTCTACCATATGAAGTGCCAATATGTGTTATAAATAGATCCAGTTTATTTAAGAATTTGAGCACACCCCTACCGCCCCAGTAAATCGATAAAATCCGAATTCCAAGCGTAATTTAAATGTAGAACAGTTAATTTTTAGTAAACACAACAACCATCAACGCCCAAATGATTTCTGAAAATTTGGTGGCGATCGGACAAAAAACATAGAAGTTATTCAAGAAATCATTTTATCAGCTATTGATCTAAGTTTCTCCCTAAAGAATATGCTAAAATGTTATATATTTTATATTAAAGAACTCGTTTTGTTCAGATGGGCACTCGACTGTAGCTTTCGTGCTTGTTTTTGGTCTAGTGTAGGACAGTGTAACTTACGGCTTAATGGGCACAGGCACGTATCCCTCGGTGCCAGCTGGGGGGTGACTGAGAGCAGCCTGCTTGGCGTGGATGTCGCAGTAGAGCTTGTTGTTGAAGTTGTAGTAGCCCTGGTTCTTCAGCGAGGTGCCGCAGGTGGCGCACTTGAAGCACTCCACGTGCAAGTTCTTGTCCTTGATGCGCACAAACACACCGCTATATAGTAGAGGGGGAGATAGATCAAGAATAAATATAAATTATAGGAACATTTACTTTTAATTGCATATATTGTTATTACAAAAACTTCATTTATGATTTAAATTCGTTACAGAAGTGATATCGATTTGTGAAAGTGATGACTGACAATCGATAGATGATTGGAAATGGAATTGGCTATCGATACACGGTCTATTAATTGAATCTTTGTTGAGATTAGTCGTCATAATCGATAAACGATTAATCAATTTATGATTATCGATAAATAATTAAGTTATCTAATAATCAATATGTAAGTTTACATAACTAACGCAGTTTTGATGTAAAAGTTAAGCGATAGTTTGTTACGAGTTATCGATTACTCCCAGAATTTTCTATAAAACTGCTAGTAATGGAATATATATTTTCTGATACGTGATAATCGATAAACGATCTAAGAATATCGATAATAAATAAAATTATCTACAAAAAAATATGTAAATTTACTTGGTTATAAAACGTAATAGATAAACGATTGCTCGATACGTGCTATCGATAGCTAATTGAGTTTTATATAATGTTGCTGGCTTGTAAAATGTTATGCAGTTGAAGATATTAAAGTATATCAGCAATGCATATTCAACTGTTATCGATAACTCAATATATAATTAAATTTTCGTTAATTTATCGCATCTGCACCTATGCTTAAAGCACGCACTGTTAGTGAGCTATAAAAATTAAATGAAATAAATTTTAAATTGGGAAAACTTTGTTCCGGGTTGGGGTCGATAATGAATTATCGAATTAAGCTCATGAGTCGTCAATGGCAGCCAATTAAATTGGCATACAAATTAATACAAATGTCCACGATGGCGATGGCGATGGCGATGATGATGATATTCCAACAGGAGCAGGGAATTCCGCTACCCCCGCTGCCCGCTCTCTACCCCTTTTCGGTCCCTGCAGTGCCTGTAGTCGCAGGTGTTGCATGTGTTGCAGGCGGCGGCGGCGGCGTCTGGCTCATAAAGCGCATTGCATAAATTTCAACAATTGACTTCGGCATAAAAGCAAATTAAAATGCGACAGACAAAGGGACAGACAAAGAGAGAGAGAGGGAGAGCGGGGGAGGGGCGCATTGGAATTATCATTGGAACATGGAACACAAATCCTTACACAATGCCCACGCCGCACAATTGACATGCCGGATGTCCGCTGGCGGACAATGGATGCACCCCCGCATCGCCAGCCTGTGCCGACTCTATTTCCGCCTTGTAGCCGGGCCCCTGCAGCGCCGGGCAGATGGGCATCACAATGCAGCGCGGATCGGTTGGAGGCTGCTGCTCCTCCTGCTGCTGTTGCTGCAGTTGCTGCTGCGGCTGGGCCTTTGCAACAGGCAGACTGGGCCTATGCGTGGCCGAGGGCGCCAATGTATTCTGCTGCAAATTGGTGCCGATACGCGCGTCCTGGCGTGGCTGCTCCTGAAACTGGCTGTGGGGCAGCGGCGTGCGTCGCTCGTTGCCGCCGATGGCATGACTCTGCGTCCAGTAGAAATTGGCTGGGCTATGCGGCTCTGTCGGCGACGGCACAGAAAACAGTTCAATCAGTTTATGCGTGGCCTTTGACAGGTTCGCTGATATGTTTGTGTGCCCCTGACTACTCTTTTGACTACACTCGGCAAAACAAAGCAGCAACTTTGGCACTGTGCTCCAACTGTTAAGCTCTGTCTCCTAACTATTGCCAAGTCTCTTCTTTAACTGTTAAACTCTTATTTCACTATAGAATATATCTACTGCTAATTTTCTCTGAGTGTTCAACTCAAAACTTCCTTCAATGAAATTAGTTACAGCGAACTCAATGCAAATGTTACGAATGCAAATGTTAGTGTTAACAGTTAATGTTGTTAATGTTGATGGTTGATGGTGCTGTTAACTGCTAATGTTACTGTTAGTGTTACTGTTATGGTTCGTTCTCTTGCTGTTGTTGCTGTTGTTGCCACTTACGTAATGAGGCGCTCGCACTCGGTGCAAATGTTCTGGCCAGTTGGCAGTCCGCCGGTGCTGGGAGGCTTTGGCGTATTGATGGGCGCGCTGACGTGACGAGTGGCGCTGTTGTTGACTGACTGTTGTTGTTGGTGGTGTTGTTGTTGTTGTTGTGGTTGTGGGTAGTGTTGGTGTTGGTGTTGGTGTTGGTGCTGATGTTGGTGTTGGTGTTGTTGCTGCTGCTGCTGCTGGTAATGCTGCTGCTGCTGCTGTTGTTGGTATTGTTGCTGTTGCTGGGGTGCATCATGCTCGTAGTTGTTGTTGTTGCTGAATGCTGTGTATGGATGAGCGGCCATTTTGTATTGGTATTTATTGTTGTTGTGGATGAAAAAGAGTTCGAAACACAAACATGAATTATACACAAAGAAACAGAGAGAGAGGGGGAGAGATAAGAAGACAGGGAGTGGCAGAAAGATTTGCAGGCAAAAATCCTTGAAGTAAACAAATCAAAATAACATTTGACGAGTGTTTTCCAACACTCCACACAGAAACGCGAGAACATGAAAACTTTTGTATGAATTTTTTGAAATAAATGTAAAATATCTTTTGTTTGATTGTCTTAAAAGTTTGTCTTGAGATAGAGAAACCGAAAGTCGATTTCTTAGTGTTGGTAAACGTAAATGAAAAACGAAAACAAATAGACAAAAAAAATATTAGCGAAATTAAACACAAAAATAAATAGATAACAGTGTGTAAAGGGCACCCCCTTCCTTCGTTTCAAGGTCTCTAGTGAGTGTTTTAAAAAAAAACACACTATAAATAAAAGACAAAGCTAAGAACTTGGCTGGCTGCCCCGGCGTATACGTAACGCATTACAGTCCCTTCTCCCCTAATCAGCTAGAATGTCGCTAAGAAAAGGATTGCAGCCGTCATTGAGTAGCAGGAGCAGGCGGGCCAGCTCGTAATTGGGCTGGGGTTGGTTACCTGGAGTGGACTGTCCGGTCTCCTCCTCGCGCAGGAACTTCAGGACCTCGGAGCGGTCGGCCTGGTATTCCTTTTCGTTCTTCTTGAAGTTGACGCTGCGGGAAGACAAGAGAAGAGTAAGTAAATGAAGGAAAAGTAAGAGAGAGAAGGAAGAAGAGGGTAGTGAGAGAAAGAAGAGGGGGAAGAGTAGAAGCTGCAGCGTGAGTTTATATAAGAGAGTTTTTAAATTTTCGTTGCCTACTTTTAGTTGCTGGAACACAAAGCGTGCGGCGCGCAAAAGTATGCTGCGAAAAATGAGTGCGGCCAAACATTGTTGCGCATACGCCGCGTTCGCACTCGGACAGCAAAAGATGCCCCAAAAGAAATTAAGTGCAAACAGCGTGCAAGTCCCACGCGTGCGTTTGTAAAAGGGCCCCAGCGTGGCACTTGAGAGGGGTTGCCGGAAGAGGGAAGGTTTGGGGGAAGCTGCCTCACAACTTGATACCATTTGTGCGGAATTGCACTCAGCTTTGGACGCGCTTAGACGAGCCACTGTGGTCGTTCGTGCGGTGGCTGCATGGCGCGACTTGCTTTTTGTTTTGTCAAGAAAGAGGAGATGAGGAAGGAAGGGAGAAAGAGAGAAGAGGGGCAAGAACAGAAGGGGAGAGAGACAGCGGGTAGGTAAAAGAAACAGTGGCAAAACAAATTTTAAAGCAAAAGTTTTGTGGCATTCGCTGCCTGTCACGGGCGGCGGCACAGTTGTAGTTACACTGCCAGGCTGGGGTATGATGCACTACTGAGGCAGCTGGACATGCTGACTGTGAAAGAGCAGCAAACAGGGCGACCTAAGTAAGGCGTGACCTCAGAGAACTCAGTCAGAACAGTTGCTATTGCTCTTGATGCTTTTTGATGCCACTTTTTCACTTTGTGCAGGCGCAAGGGCAGGAGAAAGGAGATAGAGAGAAAGAGAGAGGAGTATAGAGAAGGGGAGAAGGGGAGAAAGGGAGTGTGTCCGTCTATGTAACTTACCCAAGCACACCGCCAGCAAGCACCTCCGCCTGTGCGGAAAGTGTTTCCGCAATGGACTCCTCGCTGTAAATGCCAACAGGGCTGTTGTATTGTTTATTGACGATGCTCTTCACGCCGCCATCGCCGCCGCCGTTGGCCTGCCGAAGGAGAAAAGAATAGATAAATAAATATATAGCATGAATAAATAGGAAACAGCGTAGGATGCGCATAAAATCAATTTGGATTCCCTTGGGTTGCCCTCTCGCTGTCGCTGTCTCTGTCGCCATCGCATTATTATTACACAAATTCATAACAATAAAATGTAAGCAAATGTAGGCAAATGTATGCATACAGACACTGATATTATTATGCATGGCACACATGTGTGTGCGTGACTGCTGTGTGTGTGTGTGTGAGCCCTTTGCACATTAATTCTTGCCGGCAAATAATCCCAGCACTCATATTCATTACTCATTCTGACACTTTTCAAAACTACGCACAAACAGTGAGACAAGCAGAGACAGACAGGCAGGCAGACAGAGACAGACAGACAGAGAGAGAGGGAGAGAGTGGGAGCGAGATAGATAGACAGTCGTATAAATGCAAATGTTGTCAACTCTCATAGAAAACAGACAAGTTTCTCGGGTGTTGCCCCCTTAGCTACTTTGCCAGCCGCAAATGAAATGAATGAATATGAAAAGCTACAAACAACAACAAGGGGTGAAGGGTGGCGGGAGGAGGGAGACAGGAGTGTGATGAGCTGGGTCAGCTGCTGTCCCAGTGGAGCAACTATCAACATCATTGGTCATCAGCACGTCAGAACATTTTAAGTTGCGCCCTCAACCCGAAGCTGAGTTTATGAATTTTATAAATGATTCCAAGTGAGCTACTCTAAATGTGTGTCCATGTGCATGTGTCTTTGTGTGGGTGTAAGTGAGTGTGTGTGAGTGCAAATTGGTGAACTTACAAATGGACGCGCCGAGTTGTTGTAGCCGCAGCCAATGTGCTGGGCATCGGGCTGCTGGTGAGCCAGAGAAGTCTTCGTCACCGTCTGCAAATAGGGCGAGTTGGACTGCGGCAAATTGCCGGTGGGTGTCACATGCGGACGCCAGGTGGAGCCACCACTAAAAGGGAGAGGGGGAGGCATAGTTATAGCTGCTTGTGTGTGTGTGTGCGTGCTGCCACTTACCGCTGCACTGCAATGACGAAATTGTTGCCCGAGCGCACCACAACATCCTGCGCATCCTTGTGGCGTAAATTGAAGACATCGACATCGTTGATCTTGATGACAGCATCGCCAGGCTGCAGGCCAGCCTGTTCCGACAGACTGCCAGCGTTGACCTGCAAAAAGGAAGAGGAAACGGAAACGAGGTTACAATGTGTGCGAGAGCAAGAGACTACACTTAGATCTAATCGAGCGACAATTGGCAATTGGCAATGGCAAGTCGAATTCAATTTGTACTCGAAAGGGGGCCTAAAAGAGGGGAAATAACTGTGCCGAAGGCAAATGAATTTATTATGTGCAGTCTGCAAGAAATATGAAGCGACCCCACCGAGAGAGAGAGAGAGAGAGAGATTCCCCCAATACCTCAACCAAAACCAAAACCAAATCGTGGCCACTTTTTCAGCTGCCTTTTTTCTGGCTTAGTTTATAGCAGATGCCCCTTTGCTCTGCCCCCTTCCCCCTCTCTGTCTGCTGTGTGTTTATGTGTATGTTGTTTGTTGTTTTCATTTATTTATTTGCTTGGCCAACGCCAACGTCTGCTGGGAAATTGTGCGCGGCGAAAAGCCATAAATTTTCCGACGATTAAAATCGTTAAAGTTCTCTCCCACACACAGAGCGAGAGACACAGGCTGCAATTTGGTTTCATTGCAATGCAAATATATAAAGGAAATTAAGTTAGTCAGGCCAGGGAAAAGAAGGGCAGGAAAAAGGGGGAAGGGAGCAAGAAAACAACATTTGCAGTTTGACAGACTAATAAAATACAAATGAAAACTGTAGCAGAGACTGCACACAAAGATTTGCATAATTTTGCTTGAGCAGAAATTCCATTTAATTCACTATTAAAATTGTATCAAATTTCAAGGAATATCATATTAAGTTTTCCTTCAATTTCACTTTAATTTGCTACTAATTTTCCCTTGAATTTTCCTTGACTTATCTACTCATTTGTCAGCGCATTTTAAAGTTCTTGCTGTGACCAATGCGCTT
The DNA here is from genome assembly GCA_018904165.1 of Zaprionus camerounensis. Taxonomy (NCBI): domain Eukaryota; kingdom Metazoa; phylum Arthropoda; class Insecta; order Diptera; family Drosophilidae; genus Zaprionus; species Zaprionus camerounensis. Next base: position 3,993,884 of record JAEIFS010000037.1, read on the forward strand.
AAAGAGTCAAGACAAACTAAACAATTTAAGCACTACACACAGTCTCCTTCTCTGTCTCTTTCCTATCTCCCTCTTGCTGCCACTCTCCTCATCTCTCCCCCACTCCCCCTTTGCCACATATGTTAGACCTCAAATTCGTGGCAAATTGTTGTCCTTGTTGCTGTTGCTACTCCTAATCCTGTTCCTATTCCTGTTGCACTTGCCTCGACGCGCGTCTACTAGGCTCGAACTCGTGCCTCATGCGCCGTCGTGCCACATGCCACACATACACAGACAGACGGCGGCTCAGGTGTGCCCCAAAATTATACGCGCGTTGCACGTATCCACTTTGGCAAATTGTCTGTTTATCAGGCTGCCAGTCACCTGCCTCCCCCTCCCTGGCTGCCTGCCTTCCTTCTGCTCTGCTCGCTTAGTCAGTCGATTCTCAACTCGATTCCCTTCCCCCTCTCCCCATATAGGTTGTCGGTTGTCGACTGCGGCCGCTTTATATTTACACAAAACGGCGACGCTTTGCAAAAACACACACATACACACACACAGACACATACAGACTGCATAAATATTTCATTGCTCGTGTTCGCCGAGCGAGACACCTAAATTTTGTAATATTTACAAAGTTGCTAAAAATGCCGCCGCCCCTCAAAAACCAAAGTCAAAAACCTGCCGCAACCCCCAAAAAATAAACCCGTAACCTGCCACCCCTTCCCTTCTCAATCCCCTGCCAAAACGAACCCCACCCAAAAAGAATTCAAGTAAAAATCGCGCGTGCTTTTTCCACTTCGTTCCTGTTGACATGTTCATTTTCTTGTTACACGTTGTTGTTGCTGTTGTTGTTGTTGCTGCTGTTGTTGTTGCTGGTGTTGCTGTTTTCGATTCGTTGTCAGTGTCGAAAATTGAAATTGGTCGTGCCGTCGAGGTGTTCCAGGCAACAGCGACAAGCGACAGCCGACAAATATAAAGCCGAGCCGAGTGCCGGGCGACAGAATCAAAGTGAGAGAGCGCCTTTTTTATTGATTTCGTACAAGTTGCACGCTGCTCTTTAAACTGACAGAGGCAGGGTTTAACAGACTAGGCAAGTAAATTAAATACCCCAGCAGAGGGTATATTATTAATGGACAGGAGTTTGCCCACGATCCTATTAAGTATAAGTATTCTGAGGGAGGATCAACAGAGGAGTTAAAATAGCCCTGTGTGTCTATCGTGTCTATGTAACGCAAACTAGTCTCTCAGTTTTAAAGCTATCTTTATGAAACTAAGCACACATGCTTCATATTAGTGCACGCTGTATATAAGTCAGAAAGAGCCGAATCGCACCAATATATCGTATAGTTGCCATACAAACTATCGGTCGATTATTGTTATTTGTCCAGATATTGCAATCAAATTTATTACATCACACTTTTTCTTTATATATAATAGGCATATACAATTTCATTAAAATCTGACCACTATAACATATAGCTGCCATAGGAACAATCAACCGAAATTAACGTTTTTGTATGCAGAACAGTTTAAATTTTAGAAATAACTTACGTTATCAGTTCTTAAGTTAGAAACATAAACGTTATTTATTTATTTAGATTAAGAAATTCAAGTTACCCTTTTACAGGGTGTTTTTGCCATGCAAAACTTCAACTTGGCAGACAGATTTGTTTTCTATTTGTCAGCAAATTGCGTGTCACTGTGCGAGTGTGTGCGAGTGTGTCTCTGTGTGTCTCTGTGTGTGTGTGTGGCATTGCGAATATTGACATTTGGACAGTTTTATGAGTACCTGCGATCAACATGAACATCGCCGACACGCCCCAACTAGCGCCCTCCCCCAGCCACGCCTTGTTTGCTGTGTGTCTGCGCTTGTGCTTGCCTCGCTTGTCATGCCACATGCCCCACCGTGTCTACTCTGTCTGCCTCTGCTGCGGGTCACTGCGGTGCACCAGCCTGTTAGACATTTGTCAGCTTTATAGCAATTGTGGCTGGCCGCCAATTGACAAGGCACAGAGTCGCAGTCGCAGTTTGAATGACTTATGAGCAACATTGTCTCGCATTCTCTGTCTCTCTCTGTGTGCGTGTGTGTGTGTTAGCTGGGATAAGCCTCATCTGAATTACCATAAAACTTGGCGTGTTAGTCGCATTAGTTGTTGCTCCCACTGTGACTGCTCCAGTTCCCACAGACTCCAGTTGAGAGTGGAGAATGGAGGCCAGGCAGGAGCACATTGGGCTCTAAATTATGATTTATATGAGGCCAGGGTATACACTCTGTATCTCTCTTTGCAGACTAACTCCTCCACCTCTCTCTATCACTATCTCTTGCCCTCTCAGTGGCCCTTTCTCCCACGTTCCCTCTCTCTGAGTGCCCCCCAGCTGTCAGGCTCTGCCTGCAACTCCCGCTTGCACTTGCAACTCTTTCTCTTTGCTTTCCCCCTTCACACTCTTCTCTCTCCCTTTCTCTCTATACAAATATTTTCGCATTATTTCAGCATTTTCCTCATGACATTATACAGACCATATATATTCGTAGACAAGCTAACAAACTCTTAACTTAATCCCACAACAATTGTCGCTCGAGTCTGCCTTCAATTTGCGGCCACTTCGAGTGTGTGTTGCACTCATAACAAGGATTAAGATGAAGCAGAGAGAGGGTGGAGGTGGGGCATCCCTGATCGACTGATAAATGCGTATATAGCAAATTAAATTTAATGGGCTGACCAGAAGGCCTCGTAATCAAGTCAACTAAGCAACTCTGAGGAGGCTCAGGATGCATTCAAGTGCAGGCAAATTGAATTTCACTCGACAGCACAGTTGAATTTACGCCCCAATTGCTGAATGTGCCACGCCCACATCTCCAGAGAGAGAGAGACATAGAGAGAGAGAGAGAGAGAGAGATCCAAAGCCACAGCAAGTGGCATAAACAATGCACTCGACACGACAGAAACAGTACGCACATTTTGCAGCCACAGTAAACCACACAGAGTACTCTCTCTGTCTCTCTTTTTCCCTCTCTCTCTTCCCCTCTCTCTTTTTATCCCTCTCTTCCCCCTTCATCTAGCCATCTCTCTCTGGAGTATGCAAAATATTTATGTTGATAAATCAAGTTTGCTTTTGTGGATTAGGTGTATCTAAAATAAATTGAATTTGCGGGCACAAACGTAGCCAAAACAACAGGCTGCAGGCCTAACACACACAGACACACACATACACATATAGTGCTATATATACTCGTACTATATATATATATCTGGCAAGTTGTTGGCCAAGTTATGAAGTTGTTTAATTGAAAATAAATCAGTTTAAAGGCGAGCAGACGCCGCTGCCTCGTCCTGCACTTCCCCTTTGCAGTCTTCCCTTTCCCCCCCCTCCATTGTTTATCTCTTGCTGCCCCCTTTCACTCTGTTGTTGTGCCATAAAAAGCAGACAGCGTAAGTAGAACGAGCAGCGCAGGGCATAAAACTCAAGAGCTGCGTTGGAAATACTCGTGGCGGAAATGCAGCGCCAAAATACAATGAATCTCAATGTAGATGAATATGCATGGCCATCGCTCATACGCCCCATGCGCCCAGCGCCCCACTGCCAGCATCAGCAGTCCTTCCTAGCACTCCCTTCTGCTCCCCCCTTCCTGCTCTATCCCTTCTCGTCTGTCTCTCTCTCTCTTTTTGGCTTCTTTCCCTTCCTTTCCCTTTCTCTTTTACTTCTCTTTTCCCTTTTTCTATCTCAGCTTCTACTCTCCTCTGTTTCACCCTTTCTTTGCTCCTGGCTTCCCTGTTCTCTCCCATCTCCTGGCTTTCTTTTTCCCTCTCTTCTACTGTCTCTCTTCCTCCTCACTTGTTTATTTTTGTTACTTTTGCTGTTGTTGGCAACTCTAAATCAAGCGAAGCCGCTGCGGTTGCACTGCCACAACAAATGGCGACCGCAGCACTTGACCAAGCGACTGCTCACCCTCCTCTCTTAGCTCTAGCCCCTCTCTCTCTGCTTTCTCCTCATCCTCATCCTCCTCCTCTCCTGTCTCCTCTCGCTCTTCCTACTCTGGCCAAGGCAAAACAATCAAATCCAGCGAGCTGTTAATGCGGCAAAGTAAGCACAATGTTTGACTTGGCATACCCCAACGCATACCCTGGCATACCCTGTACTGCTGCAGCTGCTTAGCTGTCTGCCTCTATTCCCAATCCCCCTCTTCCCTTTCTCCCCTTTCATCAGTTGAGGTTACACAAATTATTTATTTATGCGAACAGAAGGTGAAGGCAGCAGCAGCAAGTTCAGCCACAAAGTCCAATTCGAGCGTCATTCAATTGCCACAACAACAACTGCAGCAACAACAACAACAACCCCAGTTGCAACAACAACTCTGGCTACAACAACAGGCAACAAACTGTCGGCAACATTTATAAATGATGATTGCAATCAACGCGAGCACAAAACGCGCGTTCAACAGGACACAAAACTTGCCAGCATCGCCTGCGTTTCCATTTCCAACTTCTCTCTCTTTTTTGTTATTTTGGGGCAGATATGACAGACGCACTCACACACACACTGACACACACACAGGCACAATAAGCGTGGCAATTTATATAAATGTTGCATATTCATAGCGAGTAATGGAAAAACTTTGCACAATGCGAAAATTGCCCAGGCCCGAAGCCGGAAATTTGTGCGCGGCTAATGAATGAAAGCTGTACAGAGAAGGGTGGAGTGAAGGGGGGTAGACAGGTAGACAGACGGGAGTGCGCTGCCCCCTCTGCACACACTCTCCACACTGTTTCCCCTCTGCATACTCTCCATCTTCCCTGTCTGCCTGTCTCCTGCTGCCTGCGGGCTTCTAATGCGCTGCGTGGGCAGCTGCTGCAACTGCTGCACATTTATCTGTTGCAAGTGGGGGCAGAGAAGGAGATTGGCAAGGGGTACATGCCACGCATGTGTGGCACACTGGACGCAACACCTTCTGCTGGCCAGAGGAATACACTCATGACTAACTGTTTGTGAGTTGCTAAAAAATGACAAGAGCTCAAGGCGATTGCGACTGCAAACTGATCGCAGAAGACGGAAGGACTCAGAGATGAAGATGGAGGGAGATGAAGAAAGAGTAAGAGAGACAGAGAGAGGAAACAGGAGAGAGTAAGGAGTGAGCAAGTAAAGGGGAAAAGTGCAAAAGAGGTAGAGGGAGAGGAAAGGTAGAAGGAAGGAGGCATGAATATGGCAGGAAGACAGCCAGAGAGAGAAGACTTGGAGCAGTAGTTGCTGCTGCTGCAGGAAATGAACTACATAGTGTTACACTGAGAGAAAATAATATTGAAATTAATTTGGTAAAAGTATAACAGACTTTCTATATGATCTTTGACTTTCACAATCATAATCAGAAGTGAAAACATGCACAACTCATCTAATTTTTAACCTAACCTACAAATCTTTCTTCTTTCTCTAACAGTGCAAATTCAAAGACTTTACTGAACTTCTTAAACACTCAAAAAGAGTTCTCTAAAATGAAAATATATTTGAACTAAGTTCGAGTGCACTTTAAAGCTATTGTCTAAACTTTGAAACAACTGCTTGCGCTCAGTGTAATTAAGCTAAAAACTAAGAAACTGTGACGTTTCCTTTAGCTAGAAGAAGTCTTTCCTTTCTGCTAGCTGCTTGGCTCTTCCACGCGCTCTCTCTCCTTCCCTTTATCTACCTCTCTCTCTCTCTTTCTCCCTCTCTCTGTCTTTCTTCTCCCTCTCCCCTTCTCTCTCTCTCTCTCTCTCTCTCTCTCTCTCTTGCTCATTTGCCTTATCGAGTTTCAATAAATGTCACATGTCGCGGCGCATTAAATGCGTTGATTAAAACAAGTCGGGGTCGCGTCAAGGCATCATGACACACAAGCAAGACAGAGAGAGCGGAGGAGGGAGAGGGGAAGAGAGAGAGAGAAGCAGAGCAGAGCCAGTGGCAGACAGGTGTGTAGCCTGACTGGAAGGGTTCATTAGGCAAACTGTCTGCGACACGGTGATGGCAGAGCAGGATATGGGTTAATAAGACACAAGACGCGCTAAAGTGACAACCTGCTACCCTTCCCCCTCCCCCCACACCATCACCAAGCTAAAGTACTGTAGCAGGCATCTTGCACGCTGAAAGTCATTAGCGTGAAGGCAGGCAGGGCAAGGGGTGCAGGGTAGAGGTGCCATATACGGGGGTGTTAGTTGCCCCGCGGTGTTTGGGCTGTAAATATTGCCAAAGCGTCGACGGGCTGGCTGCAAAAATACAGACAAAACACACACACCCACCGGCACACACACACAAACAATACACTAGAGAGAGATAGCAAGAGAGAGAAGGGGTTGGCAAGGGGTAGGGGGGGGGTGCATGGCAACAACAGGCAACTGCCGCAACGCAAACAAGATTAATTAAGGAATGTAAATTTCGTCAAATTACGCGCCATTGTCTGTGACTCAGTCGCTCTCTCTCTGCCTCTCTCTGTCCTTCTCTCTCTCTCTCTCTCTGTGTGTGTGTGCGTGTGTGTGTGCTGACTGTTTTGAAAGGATGTTGAGATTTTTTCCATTAACAACATCATCAATGGGCAAGAGGAGGGGCGAGAGTTGCCTGTTTGTGAAAGCTTTTTGCCCTCGCGCGGACAAGGTCGCTGACGGCGGCACGAAAGGTCAAAGGGGGTGTGGGCAGGGGTAGAGCAAAGCAGTGAGTAGGGAAGGGTGAGGGGAAGAAGGTGCCAGGCTGGTCACAAGGTGTGCAGTACCACATTGTTTGGGGAATTAGACGGATTTCGCACTGCCAGCTAAGCCCCTTTGCACTGCTCCTCGCTTTCTATCTCTCTCTCCCTCTCTCTCTCTCTGGGGCTTTTCAATTTTGCGAGGGTTGCCCAACAATTTTTAATTAGTGTCGTCTTCTACGTCTGACGTTGACTGCGGTTCTACGTCAATCCTCTCTACCTCCCTCCCTCCCCGGTGACCCATTTACCCTTTGTGTATTGTGTCAGCAGCAGAGTGCATAAATTATTATTCATATTTTTATTTTCTAATGAAGCAGAGCTTTAATCCCAGAGAGAGGAAGAGGGGGAACAGAGAGAAAGAGAGAGAGAGAGGAGAAATGTGTGCGATAAGCTTGGAGACGTGGGAATGCGCTGCTGATGGACAGCAGCGCGATAAAAGAGACTGAGACTGAGACTGAGCTGACCCTGGTCTAGATGAGCTCAACAGGAAAGTGAAACATGACGAAATTCAAAGCAGCAGAAGAAGCAGAGAGCAAAGAAAGCAGAGGTAAAGAAGAGCGAAAAGAGACTGTGATAAAAACAAAGAGGAAACAATAAGCAGACTCCCACAGTGCTGCACTTTAAAGAGCTGCAGTTCTAGCGGGAAATCCGAGAGGAAACTCCAAACCTGCCTGAGTACGTGCCTAGAGGTTTTTACGGCAGTTTTAATTACTGGAAAAAACAGCGCATGTTCTGCATATTGCCGAGCACATGTGAATCGACTTAGATAATTAGCCCAAAGAGAGAGAGAGTGAGATAGGAAGAGATGGAGAGAGAGAGCGAGGTAAAGAACTTGGCCAAAAGTAAACCAATTACTACACAGGGGCAGCTTGTGCGTGTCTGGGGCAGAGTGGGAAAATCTGCTGCTGCTGCATTACCTGCGCGCTGAGTTTTTCCAGACAGGCACACACACACATACTAGCACACCCTACACACACACAGACACAGTCTATTTCACATACTTCCCTAGCCAGACATGCGGCTCTTTTGTTTACATTTGCCTGCCCCGCACTGTGGCAGACAGCGTTGCGTACGTGTCGAAATGTGAATCCCGGCAACTGCAACAACAACAGCAACAACAGGCAGAGCAACTGCAAGTGAAAAGTATCTGCAAGTTGCAACGGCATACGCATTTGTATCTGCAACTAATGCCGTGCGAGGAATTTTTTGTTCTGTTTTGTTTTCTGTGTCAGTTGGGCTGCGAATTGGGTCAGTCTGGGGCTGCCACTGAGGCTGGGGCTGAAAATAAACTCCACACAGCAGGAAATGTCGGTTGAGAGTTGTCTTTACCCGCTCTTCCCCTTCTCCCTTCCCCCTGCACACTCCTCTTTACTCTGCTGGCATTTTTGTTTGATGTTTGACTCAATTTGTTGCTGCAGATGCAACTTTATTAGACTGCAATATATATACGATATATATCTGTCTATATCTGTCTATATATACTGCCTGTATATTTGGCCAGGCCTGTTGTCTGTGCATTAAGCGATCCATCAATCAGCGGGCAGCGTGTAAACGAATTTCTGACAGCCATGAAATCGTGTAAACGCAATCTCAGGCTGCAGTCGAGGCAGGGCAGGGCATGGCAGGGCAGGGCAGTCTCGTCTCTTATCTGAGTGTGGCAGACAGACAGCTGGACATGAATGATGGCTCTCAAATTACATTAAATGGAATTTCAATTGAGGCAAAGACGAGCAACAAGACAATGCGACCCCCGAGCCCCGAGTCCCGGACAACGGCACAGATCTGTGTCCCTGTTCTACTCAAACCTGAACCCGAATCAGCAACAGAAACTGTAAATGGCATTTACATGTTCGCTGTCATAAGCCAATGGGCCGCACACACAACACCCTCGCACCTCTCACTCCCCTCTCTGTCTTCCTCTCTTCACAATCCTTCTCCTTGTGCCCTCCTCCTGCCCCGCTTAATGAATCAGCTTTGCTGCAGCAGCAGCAACTGCAATTGTAGGCCTGTTACCCCTCAACTTTAACCTGCCACTTCACTCCCTCCCACCACACCCCTCTCAGCACCCTCTCTCTCCCCTCCCCTGCTCATCATGCTGCCTGCAATCAGGCAAATGCAATTAGGATTTGGCGACGTTTCGTGTGGCGAATTCTAAGCAAAAATTGCAAGCGGCATTTGCGCTTGGACTTTGTCGCTGCGCTGTCCTCGGGGACAGACACAAAGACACGACGTTGCTGCCACATTTCCACATTGCCACATTGTGCCATTGTCCAAGCAATGCGATGCAGCAGCCTCTTTTCCCCCTGGGGAACAACACATGAAAGACAAAAGCCTTCGCCAATCGACTACAATGCCACGCCCCTGCCCCTTTGCTCCCGCCCTGCCATTAAATTTGCTTTGCTAAGCAACAAAATGTGGCAACAAAGCAAAGCGACGCGCCTCAATTAAAGTTTATCAATGCGAAACCAAATCGGATCAGAAAGGAGAGAAGCTGAAGAGATTTGCGTCATAATTTGTGCCTGCAAGGGGGAAGGTGGTGGGCAGGGGAAGGGGAACAGTTGCTATAAATATCTGATTACGTTCTGGAAACATCTTTTATCTTAATTCATGTAAATTGAACCTTACACAACTTCCCTGCTCATCTCATTTTGCAATTTTAAATTGAAACAGACTGAAAACATTTCAGCACAACGAAATTGCCTAAAACATTTTTCATGTGATACGAAGAAATACGAATAATTCATTTGGTAATACGCTTTTCAGAGAGAGGGAGAGAGAATAGAAAGAGAGGGAGAGAGTGAGAGAGGGAGGAGAAAGAGATGAACTAGTGCAGCACTTAAGTGACTGATTCCTTTCGTATTTCAACTACTAATTGAGAGGGATATGTATTTATAAAAGTCAGCATGGTAGGAGAAATGGCGAGTAGTATTTGATGATGATAGAAACAATATATCTATATAAGGCGAATAATGATTTTACTTGGGATAACGATAAGAAATTGTTGATTATATTAAAAAAGAAAACGTTAGTAAGTTAAACTTAGTTAAAGATAACTTTATAGAAAGAATACAATAGGAATTAATCTGAAGTCGATAATAAAGATCAAGATTGTTAAGAAATAAATCAAAATAAAACCTTTTTTCATGTGCTGTCTATCTATTTTTATTCTTTCTCTCTCCCTCTTCATTTCCTTCATTATCAACTTCCTGAAGATTCTTTATTATTTTTGAAAAATAAATCAATAAAGTCAAATTCGGTTCGCTATTACTGCATTTCGCTCTGTCGCTACCTCTCTCTCTATCTCTCCCAGTCTCTTTTTTTGTATTATCAACTTTCAACTGGCTCTCTTTCCTAATTATCTCTTACTTCTCTAGAGAGCTAGAGATCTCTCTTAGAATATCTCCATCAACGATTCTTTGTCTTAAGACACAACACAAATCTCTCTTCCCTTTTGCCAGTTCTTTCTTTTTATCATATACATATCTGTCTCTTTCTCTATATGAATCAGTTAACCGTTCTTTCCTTTAATCTGAAACTCTTTTCCCCACTCTATCTCCTTTTTTCTCTCTCCCCCTTCCAGCCAACTCTTCTTCACACTGAATTCATATTTACGCAACAAATTCAGCACAGCATGCTCTACATACAGTTGCCCGCTGTTTCTAAGGTATCTCACAGTCGCTCACTGCTAATTAGCTGCTAGGGCCCAGCGTTGCCTAGCGGACTCTTCAGCCAGTCGGCTCTCAATTAAATATTTAACTTGAAGAAATGCAATTTCAATTAGCGCCACAACATTTACCCATTAGCGCTGAGCAAGAGATTTGTGCCAATTGCAACAGCAACAACAACAACTGCCAACAAGAAGTAAATGAAGAAGAGGAGGAAGACGGAGAAGATGAAGCGGAGGCAGCTGAACAATTGTTGGCCAAGAATCGGACACACCCGCGCAGCTCACTCACTCAAAATCATTACGTGATTAAGGTTGCCATTACGGCGGACAGCAAAAATAGAAAACTAGAGCATGGCACGCAGACAGGGTGGAGGCGGAGACCCCAGGGGGAGTGCGGGTGGGCGTGGCCCGTGTAGAGTGGAGCAGCAGCAATTGCGGTCGCTTCTGCTGCGCTTGGTAAAAATAAAAATGGCAAATAGAAATAAATAAATCAACACGAAAAAGAGAGAGAGAGAGAGAGGGAGAGGGAGAGTGAAATAAATACTGCAGAAATACTACAAAAATACGGTAGAAAATGCTGCAAAAATACTACACAAAATTCTGCGCACACTTGGTTAGCCATACGCAACAATTAGAAGAGGAAAAATCTAGAGAAAAATGTAGTGAAAATATACAAAAGCAAATTCTACAAGAATACTGCAGAAAATACTGCAGCAAATACTACAAAAACACTGCAAACACTTAGTTGGTCATACAAAGGAATGAAAAGAGACAACAACAGAGAAAGACTAATGAAAATACTGCATAAATACTGCAAATAGTGTAAGAATATTAATGAAAATATGCCAAACACTTGCTGGGCAAGTAAATTAGAAAAATACAGAGAAAGAAAGTTTTAAATTACTTTAGATACCAAAAAGATACTGCAAATATACAGGAAATATTTAAAAAGAATATTGAAAACGCTAAGCTTACTATACAGACTCATTTACTGAGCAAACAACAAAGCAAGAATGATGAAAATACTGCAAAAATACTACGAAAATACTGCAAAAATACTGCCAATATACTAAAAATGCTTGGCTAATTCTACCGACTCATTTTCTGTGGAAACAATTAGTATAGAAGGCTGAAATACTACAAAAACACCAAAAAAACACCATAAAAATACTAAAAAAATTCTAAAACATTCCACAAGAAATACTAAAAACCCTTAGTTAACCATACAGACTCATTAACTGAGTAAATAAGCAACAAAGAATGCTAAAAATACTACATAAATACCACAAAAATACCAAAAAAATACCGCAAAATACTGCACTTGGCAAGCCATACAAAACAATTAGTGAGAACAATCTCCAAACATTTGTAGCACTCTAATTCTGAAACTGCAACACGTTCCTCTTTGGAAATTGTGCGGAAATTGTGATGCCGCATTGGAAAATTTCTATGCCAAAGCGAACAGTTGTTGTTGTTGCTATTGTTGTTGCTATTGTTGTTGCTGTTGCTGGGTCGCACGAGCGCACAAAATGGTTTCGAAAACAAATTTGCCGATCTAATTAAAAGCTAAATTTGTGAGCATTAAACGGTGACTCCGCCATTGAGTGGCGCAACTTGCCACGCCCCCTCCCGCCTTCACAGACAGTTTGCAACCAAAAGCAGGGGAAAACACAGAAAAGCATTTAAGGTTGCACACACACACACACACACACACAATACAGGCAGATTCGCACACTTGCAGCACACTCAGCGGCATTTCTTGTGCAACCTTTCAACAAGTCGGCAACCAATGCAATTTACAACAGCTGCACGAGTGTGCAGAGAGGAGAGGAGGGAATAGAAAGGAAGGACACACAGTGCACAGGCCATTACTGGAGCAAGGAGAGCTAAATAAAAGTGTGCCAAGCCCACGCGCTGACCATCATCATCATCATCATCAATGAATGAATGAATGAGCGAATGCAGCGAGAAGGAGTGGAAAACGAGTGGAAATGCGGAAAATGTGGAACTGTGTGGAAATCTGTATGCTCGGCAAATTGTAAATTAATTGATGAAAGAAGCGTTTAGAGTGGACAGCAGAGTGGGAGACATAGACAGAGAGAGGAGAGAGAGAGAGAGAGACAGGGAAGAGAATTAAGAGCAGAACACAGAGGCAGAGTTGGGCAAAGGGAGGCAGAGAGAGGCACACTGAGGCAGTGTAAGGCACAGAGTAAGCACATAGTAAGGCAGAGGACAGCAGAGTGGGACAGAGAGTAAAGAGAAATAGAGAGAGAAAGACTCAGTCAGTGCAGTCAGTGCAGCAGTGCAAGAAAGACAGCAAGCTCGTCCAGTTGCCGCATTTGGCATCCTTCAGTTGCAACACGAATTCAACGACAGGGAGCAGCAGCAGCAGCTTCTACAACTGGAGCTGGCACAGCAAATGCAACCAGCAATCGTTCTGACTGTTGCTGCTGCAGCCACGGCTCACGTTTCGTGCCACATCGTCGTCGTCGTCAGCAGCAGCAGCGTCCTCTCTGACAAATTGCTGGTAGCAAGATTAATGTTGTGCATTATCTTTCCTCATTTGTCGATTGTCAATGCGACTGCCTCTTGCGCTGTGTACCTTGCCCCCTCTCTTGCTCTCTCTATATTGCCCTTCCCCTCTCTATGTCTCTCTCTTGCCCTCCCTATACCTCCATCTCTCCCTCTCCTTCTTCCTCTCCCTCTGTCACTCTTGTCGCTGTCCAGGCGAGCTGCGACTTGCCGCGAATGTGTACGTGGGCGGCGCACTTTACCTGGCTCAAGTTGCATGGTGTCCTCGCTGCCTTCCCCTCTTCCCCTCTCTCCGACTCTCTCTCCATTTATCTCTTTGCTATCCCTCTCTTATCCTGCTCTCCCTATCCAATGCCTGCCTTGTTTTGTTGCCGCCGCGGCCGCCTTTGTTCTGTTTTCTGTGATTTTCCATTGCTCTCTATCATTGACATTTTTCAATTTGAAGCGCGCACTCAAGGCTGCAAGCTGCCACGCCCCCTGCGCCCCTCTTGCCAAATGACATGGTCAGGTAATTTAACATTAGTTTCTACAGTGCACTTAATCACTTAAGAGCCTTTAAACAAACAGCGCACAGCACAATCAATATGCAAACTCTGCCTAGATCTCTCCATATATCTCTCTATATATCCCCCCCTATATGTGGTATATTCTTCTACTTATAGTCTGTGCAGCTCATAAAAACTACCCCGTGCCCGCGCTGCAATTAGAACGGACCATTGTCAGTGCCAAAACACACACAATATGCTCACTGGGCCAAAAACAACTGGCAGCACTGGGGGCCAAAATCCGCCTGCGAACTTGGCAGACTGTGAGAGACTGAGAGGCAACTTCAGCGTACGCACACACAATGCACGGGGTCGAAGGTCGGACACAAGCCGGACAGCAGGCCAGACAGGCAGGCAGGCAGGCAGACTGCCTACTGTGGATGTGTGGCTGAAATTTTTAGGTCTAAATCCTGTCGGGTCATAAAAAGTGCTTATTACATTATCACCTCAAGCGTGGCTGAGCTCCGGCCACGCCTCTGCACACAGAGAGGGCACGGTGGGGCAGACAAACAGACAGACAGGCAGGCAAAGAAACAGACTATCAGACAAACAAACAAACAGACAGACAAACAGACAGACAGACAAACAGACAGACGTACATACAGGCAGCCTGCCTTCGATAGTCTCAATTGACTCTCGCCTCGACTCGACTGCGTTTTTCTTTTGCGTTTTTGCCTGTTGGACTTTTGGCTTAGGCTTTATTACGGCCAACTCTGTTAGCTCGGCCAGCTGCCTACGGTTTTTCAATTTTCGCTTTTTAGGCCTGCTGGGGCTCGTCTCACCTGAGCCTGCCCCACGCACACACACGGACACACTGAGCCGCTTTGGCTTGTTCATCATCATCAGCTATTGGCGAAAAATGTTTTGCGGCGCAAAAATGCGAAAAATGTGTAAATTTTCCAGCGCTGTTTTCCTGCCAGTTTCGAATTTTCCAAGAGAAAAGATTTCCTCCCCCTTGACCTGTTTTTTTTTTCCTCTGCTGATCCGCTTTGGCGTCGAGTTCATTCAATTTGGATTAAGTCGTTCGTGTTGATTAACGAAATTGACTTTTTTTGCGAAAAAGAGAAGCAGCAAGAGGGGGAAAGAGAGGTAGGAGAGGGAAAGACTGCTGTCAAAATCGATTGACGTCGCGCTGTAAACAATTTAGAAGGCAATGCCGAGAGACATTTGGCTAAATATTCAATCAATTTGAAATGCAGGCGACGCAGGCCAATGCGATAAATCAGCGGAGAATAAAAAAAAAGGCAAAAGGGATAAGGGAAAAATGTCTCAATTTCCGGCGTAACAAAATATGCGTCATAACAATAAAAATGCGACAGCAGCAAGGCAGGAGGAGGCAGGCTAGGGGGCAGGCAACTGCGCCAACTGCTGTTGCCACGTTTTGCTAAATAACGCAAATAAACAAGACAGGCGACAGGCCATAATATATCATGGCCCAAAGGCGCTTGACGACGCAACGACGACAAGGACAAGGACATGGACGAGGACAAGAAAGCAGACAAGAGAGAGAAGGCGAGAGCTAAGGAAAGAGCAGAGGCAACAGCAGGACAGCAGCACAAGGACGCATAATGACTGAGCAGGGCAGGACAGGGCTGCAAGGGTAGAGCAGGGAAACAGAGCAGAGTGCAGAGTGCTCAGCCAGGCAGGGCAGGGTAGACGAATGGATCCGTCTCTGCTCTCGTCTGCGTTAACTGGGAATCAATGACATATCGTTATAACTAATACGTGCCCGCTGGCCCGACAAAATGCCATAAAAAAGTGCAAATAAAATAAATATCACAATAATAATGATGATAATACAGACGAGCAGACAGAGACAGAGACAGACAGGGACAGGGGGACAGGCAGCACAGGAGACACGTCTCTGCAGTTGTATAACATGTGCGAATCACATGCCACATGCCACACGCTGGCAGTGAAATGCCATAAATCGATATCATTGACTCAAACCAATATAGCAATTTATATAGACGCCATGGCAACGTGGCAAGGTGTGGGGCATGTGGCAAAGCTGCAGGCTTGCTGAGCTTAAAGTGAACTTAGAGCAAAAGAAAACATAAATTAATCACATCATGTGCTAACAATGCAAGCAAATTGATCAAGAGCAGCCAGTAGACTGTGTGAAAGCTCATTAAAGCTTTGCTAGATTGTTTGAAGTCATGGGAAGCTCATTATTTATATTTGAAATTCATGGCAGCCTGCAAAGCGCATTAAAGCTCACTTCAAAGTACTGAAGACATAATTAAAGACATTCGAAATTATTATTATTGAACTTTAAAGTCTTCTTGCAGCTTTCAAAGTACATTAAAGCACTGCAGAAACTTAATTCGCCAAGCTGAAGTGCAGATTTTAATCTCGTTTTTATCCTCATCAATTTTCACATCCCATTGCACTTAACAAAGCACATTAAAGCTCTAAGCTTCTCCCTCTCTAACCCCTTTTGTAGGTGTCACTATCCGCACTAATCGCAGTCGCCTCAGTTGTCCGCTAATTGGCCGGCAAAGTAATTTGCTCGCTTAATGCCCTCGCACAAAGTAAAAGCCGAAAACCAAAGGCAAACATGCACAAACAGGCACAGACATGCACAGAGGGAGAGACAAACACAAACACAAAGACAAAAGCAAACAAACAGCTGCAAGTTTCCTGTCCGCATAAAGTTGCCTGCCTCCTCCTCCTGCAGACTGGCTCAGGGTCAAGCAGCACGCTAAGGCACCGCGCTACCTTCCTCAGGGCTTTACGCGCTGGAACTCTGAAGCCTCTGCCGGACACTGGCTCAGAGCCGGATATCCACACATAAAGCCCTCCACGCAGTGGAGGCACAGCAGCAGGACCATCGACCATTCACGGCGTAAGTTGAGCTCATAATTTATTTCGATTACGCCGCAGCACGCAATTTGCGCTGAAAATATCCTTTAAGTGCACGCAGCCACATCCCACACACACACACACACACACACACACAGACACTGGCAAACTTAGACTGCGCCAAGCGTGCGCACAATTTCCGTTTCCGCTTAGTTACCGCGTTGTTAGCCGCGTTTCCGAGGCTGCGAAAATCCACTAAGCAACAATTAAATCACCGCCAACATGTGCCGAGATCAATGCCAAGTGTGGAAACCCTGTGAGTATTTTCCGACTAAAAAGAAAACACGGTACTTTGTGGGTAAGCTACTCAGAAAGATCAGAGAGGTGAACCGCAGTTGGGTAGGGGTATTTCTTATAGTTTCTGGAATTTTTTGGAAATTGATAGATGTCTAAGCTAGATTGACAGGTTAAAAATGAAATGATATATGGAAAATGTAAGCATTAACTATGCACAACTTGTAGTTACTCTGGCAAGGTATACGTTTAAATAAAGTTGCTTATCTGAGGTCAGTTATATCTACAGGGTATACCAATTACACAATCACATAAAGAACCCGAATCGCTTCCCATGCATTAACTTGTGTAACAATCTTGAGAAGAAAGAGGCAAACAAAGAAAGAACTGAGCTCAATTCAGACTTAAGGCAGAGCAAGAACGAAACTCTTGAGTGAGTGAGAGGGAAAGAAAGAACTCTTGAGAGAGCCAGAGGGAAGGCAAGGCTTTGCTTCAATTTAAACAAGAAGTGCTTAGCATTCTTCGGGCATGATTCATCCATGATTCCCTCGAAACATTTGTATCAATTTTTGATTGGAAAACAAAGAAAACGAAACGAAGCGCGTACTGAATCATGCCTCAGGTAGTAGAAGGAGGAAGAGAAGACGAACAAGAAGCAAAGTAGGAGGAGTAGCGACACCAATAACAACAGCAACAACAACAAGAACAACAACAAGAACATGTGAAACAACTCGAACAAGCTGATGAGCCCGCTGCCATTAGCTGACTAATAGAGAGCTCGACGCCTCAAGCTGTCGCTGTCTAAAAGGGGTTTATCAATGTGGAAGGGGTGATTGCGTAGTGCAGGGAGAGGGGGGACTGGGTGTGGTGAGTCTAAGGGCAGGGGCAGTGGTTGCTGCTGCAGTCCGTGGCAAGTTAAGCGCTTTAACGCTTCACAAAACGTTTGCAGTTTGTGGGTTTTTGGTTTGGTTTTTGTCTCGCTGTGTGCGCATTTTACGCTTAGAACTTATAAATATTTATGGCACACATAATGCAGCGCGTTAAGGTTGAGTTGAGCTGGGCCAATAATTTTACAAACCCCCCTGCCTCACTCCTTTCTCCTTGGCACAAGTATTCCCCTCTTCATGCCCATCAACCCACACGGGCTGCTGCTGCTGCTGCTATCAGTGCTCGTAATTCAGGCGCACAGCTGGGCAAGTGTGTGTGCCAGTGTGTGTGCCAGCGTGTGTCTATGTGTGTGTGTCTGTGTGTATTTCGGGTGCAGCGGAGCGAGCACTTTCAGCTGAGGGATTTATGTGCACTGACATGCAACTTAAAGGCAAGGACAACAAACGGTTGCAGATAGCAAAAGAAGGAGGCAAGGAGCCACAGCCACACATACACACACACACACACTGATAGCCTGTGCACAACAATTGAGAAAAATATGCGAAAAAAGCACAAGGATTAGGCGAGCTCACAAGCAGCTGAATTTATGTGACTTTTGCATGTGGGAAACGCCTTCGCCTTCGCCTTCTCCTTTGCCTCCGCCTCCGTGTTCTGCTTGTGCAACTCGGCTCGGGATAACGACAGGCATTAGTAGTATTTCCGGCCCAGGCCACATATTCAATAATGTATTAAACATATAGACAGACACACACAGAGATAGTGAGAGAGGGGGTAGGGGGTAGGGGGAGTGGCAACGGAAGCCATGTTCTGGATATGGACAACTCAACTGAAGCGTAGCAACAGGATAAATCTAAATAAGACGTGCTCGAGGAAACCAGCTCAGTATGAATGGGAGTCGGGGTTGAAGACGGGAGCAGGAGCCCGCAGCGATTGTGCAATGAAGTGCAAGCGAATAGCGATATGAATACTCGAGCATGAGCATGACTATACTGTGTGGGTGTGTGTGTGTGTGTGTGTGTGTGTGAAGAGTCAGCTTGAGCAGCTCGAGAAGTTGCTACCTGATTAGGACTAAGCCAGCGAGGCGATTGTCTTGCACAGCGGACGAAGATGCTCTTAGTTCCTTCTTCTTTCTCTTTCCCTGTCTTGCTGCCCTCTCTTTCCCCCTCTCTCTCTATCCCTTTCTCTACTGCTGCTCTGCAGTCGTGTCACGACACGTGCTGTGCGCATCTTTAGCGCTGCACTGGTATAAAAAAAAGCGGAAACAGAACTTGCTGCCGTACTCGAGCTGCCTCTCTCTCTCCTCCCTGTCTCCCTCACTGTCTTCCTCACAGTCTCCCTCACCGTTCGCCCCCCTCTCTCTTGCATCTCTTCATGCCACTCGCTGCAGGCGGAAACGGAAACGCAGCCACGTTTATGGCCGGCAATGGGATTGTTGAATCAATTTCGCACACGTTGAAGCTGCAACTGCATCAGCTGCAACTGTGCGGCAAGCTTAAAAAGCATCAGCAGACAGCAATAACAAACCGAGAGAGAGATAACAGCAACAACAACAATAATGACAACAGCAACTTCAGCTGGTCAACTTCGGGCCACAGCCAACAGAAATTGATAATCAATCAAACGCCACGCAGAGACACTTAATCACTGTCTGCAGCTGCGATTTCCTGCTACATTCTGTTGACTCGGTTCCGGTTCGAGGATGATCCCTTTTTGCTTTAACTTTATCAATTACGGCGCCTCTGACAGCGAATGATGAATCATGCGGCCAAGTAGAGCGTTCCAATTGAAATGATCACCTGCTTGCGTGATTTAATTAACGCTTCGTTGCTAATTGTTGACTTCGCTTGGCAAATAACCTCAAGCTTGAACTTTGGGACAAGGTGAACGAAAGAGAGCGAGAGAGAAAGAGAAGGACTACGCGACTACGAGAAGGACCTATGCGAGATGGAGACCTTTCACACAGAACCCTCCCAGTCGGAACACTCCAAGGAACCCTTTAAGACAAACTGTAAGACAAACCTTTCCTAGGATAGCTCCTCAGAGGTTCGCTCCTCCGAGAAAGACTCCTTCTAGACTAACCCCTCATAGTTAGAACCCCTTGGTTTAAGCCACTTTTCCTAGAGCGACTACACAAAGTATGACCTCCTTAAAAAAGACTTCTTCAACGCGCAACCCTCCAAGACACAGCCCTCGGAGCTAAGCACGTCCAAGGCCAACACCCCTTTGAGTCAGACTCCTCCAAAACAGAACCCTCCAAGGCAGACGCACTCCTCCCAGGTTAGCTCTTTCAAGGTAGGCCTCCCCGGGAGTAGACCCCTCCAGGTAGAATCCGTTGAGGTAAACCCTTCCAAGATAGACTCTCCCAGACAGACCTCAACAAGATAGACCCTCCAAGACAGACCACTTCAACACACAACCCTGCCAGACTCTAACTCTAGCACTTTTCAGGTAACCCCTCTGCAATAACTTATGCAAGACAAACCCCTCTAAGATAAACCCCCTCTTGCCACCACCGACTTCAATTGCCATTAACAAGTATCGAGCTCACTTGTCAAGCCCCCAAAGCGCAATTTTGTGGTCACAGCAAGGTACGTGCTGCAGCAGAAAGAGCAAGGGGGAGTAGGTAGAGAGAGGGATAGAGAGACTGCACTTGGCATTTGTCATGAATGTAGAATGTTGCGACTAGTCCGCAAAACCAAAAAAACCGCAACACAAATTTGCAACAACTATGCAAATTTCGTAGTTGCAAAGCAAAGTGGACATGTCGGTGCATGTGTGTGCCTGTCAGTGCATGTGTGTGCTCGTCTGTGCGTGCGTGTGTGTGGTCAGTGTCGATGCCAATGCACAATTGATTGAACAATGAGACTCATGTTCTCTGATTGTGTAATTTGCTGTTGTTGCTACTCCTGTTGTTTTTGTTGTTGTTGTGGCTGTTGCTGTTGTTGTTGTTGTTGCTGTTGTTGTTGTTGCTGCTGTCGCTGTGGCTCTTGTTGTTGTGCAATTAATAAAATGTCCAACTAAATTGAGAACAACCGCAGAGCGAAGTCTTGACATTGCATTTGTGACGTCATCGCCGTCGCAGCGCGTGGCACTTGCGGTCGCCACACTCACACACACACACACACTTATGTCTCAATCGAAGCCCAATTGAAATCACAGTTTTGTTGTCAAGGCAACTGCCGCGCTTTGAACGCAGATTCAATTACCCAAAATCAAAGCCCAAAGCGAGAATTTCCTCTTGAATAATGCCTGAGCAGCGGGAGTGTTGCAGAGGGGAGAAAGATTAAAAGGGGGTGTGACAAAGGCTTGGGCGTATACGGAATTGAGGTAGTCATAAATCAAAGACAGCGACATGGGCGACAAAGACAAAAGACGCGCATGAAAACAAAAGCAACAACTTTAGGAAAGTGAGAAACAAGAAGAGGAGAGTGACGAAAGTGTGGGCACTCTATAAAGCTTTCAAAGGGGTGTAGAAGTATTAAGGAATAAAAGTATAAGCTGTGTAAGGTGTAACATAAATATGGTACTGATAGATTAACTAGCTGAGTGACTCTTAACATGTTTCAAAGAAAAGCCGTGCTGACTTTTAAAACACTACAATATTTCTTTTAATTGTTCCCCTTACATATCATTCCGCTGTTAATCAACTGTTAACACCCTTCGTGCTGTTACTCAAGGCACGAGGTTATTTCAACACAGTTTTCCAGAGGGAGTTACAGAGTCTTCTTGCGTCTAATAAATCCCAAGCTGATTCAAACAATACCACCACAAATTTCTTAAATTCTTCCCCTGTTAATCAACTCTTAACAGTTACCGTGCTGTTACTCACACCGCTCTGTTAACTGAACTTCCTTTCGCACTTATTTCCAAACAAGTTCAATGCAAAGTTTTTCCTATTTACTGCTTCCTGCTGCGAGTGGAAAATTATGAATTTTCATGCTCGTTGAGGGCAAAGACAAACAGCAAAGCGCAAGGCGAACACGCAGCCAGACAGGAGTCAAATAATTAATAGCCGAGAGGGGAGAGGGGGGACATGTCAGAGGAAGGTTGCACGTAGCAGGAGACTTGTGCGAAAACAAGGACAAAATAAACAAAAACACGCAAAACAGATTTGCATGCACAAAACGCAGAGTGCTGAATAGATCGTTGGCTAGAGAGGGAGGTGAGGTGAGTGGGGCTGGGGCAGGGTCGTCACATGTGACAGAGGGGTTAGCACAGCTCTGTCGGTTGCCTTGACTGCCGACAGTAGCTTGTTAGTAGCCAGACCAGAGCCAGACCCAGCCAGAGTCAGCTCTATGCCTTGTCTAGACTTAAAGTTGGCTAATAGCCCAGACCAGACCAGGCCAGACGAGCCCAGCTAGAACGAGCTGGGACGAGCATCCTTTGCAAATTTCGGTTTATCATTCCCTTTCTTTTTTAGCCTCACAAATTTGTACTAAACCGAATTTGCGCTTTTGTATTACTTATTTGGTTCCATTATTTGTGCAGATGAAGTCAACCGGCGTGCGTTGAGCTGCACTCAGCCAGGCAGGGGCCTGAGACCCTTGGCCTGGCTTTCGCTTTTATTTTTTGCCCTTCTGCTTTGGCTTTGTACGACGCTTTTTATGCCCCGCCGAACCGAGTCGACCTCGAGCAGCAGCCCCTCAACCTCAACCCCAACCTCAACCCGACTCGGACTTGATAATGAAATATAAACGTGGCGATACGTGAGCACGTGTCCGTCTCCCTCACTCTCTGACTGACTGACAAGTTCGTCAGTCTGTGGCTACCGAAATCTGCCGGCATAAAGCTTAACCAACAACAAAGAAGGAAGGGAGTAAGGGAGTAGGGAGGGAGATAAAACTGTTTGCACAAGCAAAAACAAGTCAAGTCCTTCCCGTCTCGTGCGCCTCGTTCGACGTGGAACAATAAGCGAGCGAAGCCTGGCGAGAAATCATAAATTAATCCGCTTTAAGCCAAGCTGAGTGGCTTACCATATATATATATAGTATATATATAGAGAGAGTACAGATATATATAGCGCATATAGAGCTGGCTTAAGCTTTGCGCGCTGTTTCCAGGGAACAGTTTCAGTTCATTTGGCCGGGCAGCTTTTAATAAGCTGCAGTTGGCTAACAACGCTTGACAAGGGATTGGCAGTGTGGTGGGGGGGGGGGAGGTAGGAGCAGGAAGGGATTAGGACAGTGGACTGGCTGCTAGCAGTGTGGCGCTGTTCACTTTTCAGCTTCAGCTGCCACTCGAGGCGTCATCATCAACGCGCATCCTTCGCTCATTACGAGCCTCGACACGCACTTGCTGCAACAGCTGCTCCTGCTCCTGCTCTGCAGCTGAGCTGAAGTGCAGCCCATTCTAAATTCAATTGAGCTTGAAGTGTTCAAAAGGCGCCAAGCTGTTCGAGCTGACGGATGCAGTTGCTTCTACTCCACGCGACAGAGACAGAGACGAGACAAGGCAGCAAGGTACCAAGTACCTAGGTAGGGAGCTAGTTGCAGTGTTAGACAGAGAATGAGAAAGAGGGAGAAATATAACTAGAGTAGAGGGGAAAGAGAGTAGAAAAGAGGGGAAAGAGAGTACAGCAGAGAGAAGGGTCTTCCTCGTTTCCCCTCTTGTTCGCAGTTTTCTGTTTGCACCCGAAATCAGTTTAGGGATTGCACTTTGTTTTTGCCCAAAAATATTTGCGATATTAACGAGAAATTGCTGTTCGATTTATGCTGCGTGATTTTAGCATAAATTACAACAAATTTGCACTACCCTACAAAGGCAGCGCAAGGGGTAGACGCAACTTGCAGAACGAATTAAAGCTGAAAATTTGCAATGACAGCAAATGTTTTTTTCTGTTATTTTTTTTGAAATTCACTAAAAATTATTAAAATATGTATTTTTATACGCAACATGACTCAGCCGATTAGCTGACTAAGCTTGTCAGCTAGTTTTAGCTATTTTTTGCGGCTTGCTGGTTGACTGCTAAATTGGCCAAATAAAAGCTGCTGACTGCTAATGGCTTTTTCTCTCTGGCCATTTTCACTCCTGCGGTTACAGGTTGTTGTTGTTGTTATTGCTGTTATTGTACATAGGGTTGTTGTTGTTGTCTGTTAAGTTGTTGTTGCTGCTGCACTTTTACTGAAAAACATTGTTTTTTAGCTAGTTGATGGCGGCTAATTGACATGAACATGCATTGTCATTGTTTTATGTACGCTTTATGCACTAATTGGCCACGGCTGCATTTTGCGCACTGCAGCCCAAAATTAATTGATTTAGAGAGAGAGCAATTAAATATTCCAGCGAGTGTAGCATGAATACACTCACTAACTTGCACTCTATTCATTGCAGTTTGAATACACTCACTAACTTGCGCTATATTCATTGTATACGTTTGCTATTCGCTATGCAAATACTTTCCTAAGCAATCGCATTGAGGCATAAAGCGAGCAACGGCTGTTTAAACAGGGAGTAGCTGCCCCTCTCTCTTCTCTCTCCCTTCCTCTCTATCTCCCCTTTGACTCCAGCCTACTTTAAACTGCTCCCCTCTCCTTACTCTCCCTCTCCTTGCTGGTCTGCGCCATTAGCAGCTGGAACTCATTTGTAATGCCAAAGTAAACAGCAATTGCTTTTTGTTTTTGTTTTGCCTTTTGTTGTTGTTGCTTTTCTGCTGCCGTTTGAAAATGTCAACGAAATAAAATTCCAGTGTGGCATAATAAAATATTTACACATCGACAAATGCAGCCGCATTTAAACAATTACCACAACAGGAGGGAGCGGGACTGGGGGACTGAGAGCCCACTCAGAATTCATTCACTTCAATTCGAGTGCTTCGATTGTTATTCATAAAGAGTCGTGGGCATTATCATTGTGCAACTGATAAGCCCCGGCAGTGCTCGCTACTGCTGTTTAAGCCTATTTATAACACTTATCAATGCGCTGATTCACACAGCCAAATCGAAGCGAATGAATGAATGAATAACAAAACGAGTGCATGTCGAACTACTCATGCAGCAAGCGGGAACAGTTCGTCAGTGATGTGTCTGTCCACTTGAATGATTCATGCATGAGTGCGAATGCAAGTGTGAGTGGCCCATGCAAATGATTCGCAATTGCAGTGCACTCACGTCAAGCTCAAAGTGCGTTTGTGATTGCTCCTAAAATCGAGTTACTTTATGAGTTGCTAGGCACATAAACCTAAACGAACACTCTCTCTATCTTTCTCTCTCTCCTTCTCTCGCTCTCTCTTTTTCTGTCTCTCTCTCATTTGCTGGTACATTTTAATTAAATCCGCAGTAATATTAAAAAACTTATAGCATAAGTCCATAAGCGACCCAGTTGCATACATAATCCCGCACATGAATTATTTGTACAGTGCGCAAATAAAATAAAAAGAATGTAGTTTAGTTGTTGCACAGCTAGCAGTTACCCTGTTGAGTTATCTATACTTAGTTTAGTCAGTTATATTGTCAATAAGATACATAATATACGCAGAACTCTTTCAGAGAGCCAGGGACCTCACTCTATAGTGGTTTATGTTGCTTAGAAGATACCCTGTAGTGCTTTGAAACTGTGACTCCACGCGATCACATTTTCGGTAATTTATTAAATGAGAGATGCCCCGTGAAGTCAACACAAGCAAACTTTAGAGAAATAAAACTTAACTATATAATACTTATACTATACACTATTGAATGTTCAGCTGTATTTCTGCTCAATATGTACACATGAATACGTACTTTTACTATTTCCTTTTAAGTACCCTTCCCTCTTCTACTTTCATAGATATCTCTTTACAACTGCTTATGCAGCCACCCCAGAGAAGTTTTCCAGCTAAACATAAATACAGCATAGCCACAACATCATAAGCTTTGTGGGTACACACTAAAATCATGCATGTACATACTACATTTATCTCTATATGTCTCTATATATCCCACTTTATCCCTCTATATACATATACCCGTCATAATCGGCAGCGACTCAAAAACTTTTCAAATGATTTGCCAAAAAAATATTTGTTTGCGTGTCGCCAGCAAATTTTTTCGAAAATAATTTATAAATGTTTAACAATTTGTTGTACACACACACGCACACCACACAGACAGACAGAGACAACTGTGTGTGTGCGTGTGTTGGAGCACATAAAATATCCAAAATGGCAGCAAAGGAAATTCGGCAATTCGCTTGGAAAATCGAGGGGGGCGCAAAAGTTTCACGTGCCGTGCGCAAAAACCGCGCGGGCAAAAAACAAATCGCTACAAATTTATTTATAACAAAAGGAGCAACAGCAACAACAACTACAGCAATCACCAATGCTGTGGCCATTTAAATGCATAAATAAATTAACTGCTCAACTAAAAGATTTTCTGTGTTCTTTTTTTTCTTTTTTTGTGTCTCTCACTCGACAAATAAATTCAATTTGCCAACTGTTTGTGCCGATCAGTCGCAATTAAACCAAATCCTAGGAATCTCAGGGGAGGCTGGGGGCTGAGGGCGTGCCCCACTTACCTTTTGCACTAGCAGCGGCTGGGCGAAGTCGACGCCGCCCTGCAGGCGGAAGCCCCAGGGTTGGGCATCGAAACGTGACAATTTGATTTGCAGCAATTGTGGTTGGGCCATTTTCCTATTGCACGTAGCCGGATTCGAGTTGTAGCTGCAAGCAGAAAGAGAGAAAGAGAGAGAGAGAGACAAAAATGAGTCAAAGTTGAAACATAATGCAAGCTGTACGGGGCGTATACTTGATATCACGTAGCCGTCTAATTAATGAATACGCAAAAGGCGACAGCAAACAAAACCAAATACGACGTAGGTAAGACACACGGCAAAGCGTTGCTCCTTTGGGCGACTAATAAAGACATTATTCAGGCATGTGTATGCCCTGCTACATGCTAATCCTGGCAACCCAACAACCAGCCACGCCCCCGCCCCTCACACCACCCGCCTCCTGCTGCAGTTGCTGCTGTTATCTGCGCTCGGGCTAGCTTGATCTCGGCGCCAGCTGCAGCTGCCTGCGCATTCTGGCATGCAAAAAAGGCTTCCCTGGTGCCAAACTGCCAACGTACGTGCGTCGGCTGCAGGTGGAGTCGACTAGCAGGTACCCTAGCTCAGTTATGGCATAGAAAAGTGACTTTATAAGCTCGGTATACTCGGTAGATTCGATATTCTTGGTATACTTGGTACACTTGTTATACTTGGTATACTTGGTATTCTTGGTATACTTGGTATGCTTAGTATACTTGGTATGCTTGGTATACTTGGTATACTTGGTATACTTGGTATACTTGGTTTACTCGATATACTTTCAGTCAGTTTCCGTCCTGCCTCTCTAATCTTAACTCGATATACTCGGTATACTTGGTTTACTTGGTATACTCGGTATACTCGGTATACTTAGCATACTTGGTATACTCGGTATACTTGGTATACTCGGTATACTTGGTATACTCGGTGTACACGATTTACCACAAGGACTCGGTTTACTCACTTTACTCCCTTTTCCCTCTTTCGATTAGATTTACTCGGTACATTCGGTATACTTGGTATACTCGCTTAACTCAATATACTCGATATACTCGGTATACTTGGTATACTTAGTATTCTTGGTATACTTGGTATACTCAGTATTCTTGGTTTACTCGATATATACTCTCAATCTGTTTTCGTCCTGCCTGTCTAGTTGCTCATACCCTACGCTACCCTGCCCTGCGTGCTGCACTGGCGTAAACATAAAACGAGTTAAACTTTGTTAGATATCGCCTTTTTTCTGCACACCAGATACCAGCCAACACGCCCACCTCCCACCCCGCTTTGCCTACTGCTGCCTCTGCCTGCTACAGTGTGTGCAAAAAGTGCACGCATTGAGTGCACATGGAACTGGGGCCAGTTGTCTGTAAGTGTGGCTTACATGGGTTTTTTCCCTGGTTATAGTCGTCATGGCTGCTTTGTAATTTGTACCAGAGCATGGAGAGTGTGTGTGTGTGTGTGTGCGAGTAAGAGAGCATTTGTGTGTGTGTGTGTTGATTTAGTTTGCTGCATAACAATTTTGCTGAGTGTTGTGTTTTTTATTAGCAAAGACGTCCGCCCTCACGGCCAGCTCGACAATCCCCGAACTGTTGTCTGTCTTCCCCTGCCTTCTCCACTCTCTACTTTTCCCTCTCTACCCGTTTCCCTTTCTCTACCTCTTCAGTTGCTGCTCTGCCTCGTGCTCTGCAGCTTGGGCCGTGTGCAGCGTGGAAGGAAGACACTCAAAGTGGAAGTAACTACATTAAGCTATTAAAACGACAGCAGCTGCCAGCTTCAAAGGACAAGGACACGGCAAGCGAGTCTACGAGAGAGAAGGAGAGATGGAGGAAGAGAGAGGGAGACAGTGAGAGAGACAGAGACATTTTAGCACACACAGCAGTTTAATTAACGTTAAGTGCGGGTGGTAATGGCACCAGCTCGATCCTCAAGTCCACCACATGTGTGTGTAAGTGTGTGTAGTCGACTGTGAAGCAGCAGCATGCAGTGTAAGAGAGAGAGAGAGAAACAGAGGCAGAGACAGAGGCACCTTGAGTTGCAGGACGACTATGACGGCATTTGCATTTGCATGTAAATGCTTTGCCGCCACGTGAAGTTGCCCCATTAAGCGGCACAGCACGGCAAGGCACACACACAACACACAAACACACACACGTGTGTGCACATGCACATGCAGAGAGAAAATAATTTAATTAAAATATTAAATAAATGTGAAAAGCCAAAAAGAGCCGTGCGAAAAGTACCTGAGCAGAGCGAGTTAACGCGCCCACGAAAGGAATCTCAGCTTAGCTATGGCGACTGTAATTGCAAGCTGAGTGTGTGGGTGTGAGAGTGGGTGTATGTGTGTGTGTGAGTGGGTGTAGAAGCGTGTGAAGTGCCAGCTAATTACCATCATTAGAATCGGGTTTTAATAGTCTCGGCTCTCGAACATATGCGAATAAAGAAGTCGAAGTCAAAGAGAAGTTTACAAAATCAAAAGTTGAGGACGAAGAAGGAAAAAAGTGTGGTAGTTTGACTATTGAATACCCTGCAGAAGTGTTACAAAAAGGAGTAAGGGAATTGTAACTTAAGTATATATGTACTATATTGCGACTTACTCAGTCATGATAAAGAAGTATCTTTAGTATAGAGATGAGAATATTAGTCAGCGGCAAAGAAATAATTTTTATTTGGTGTAAACTTTAACTTGAGAGAAACCCTAAATAAAGGCGAGAAAAATCCGAGAAACCCGTAGAAAAAATGATTATGAATTCAATAAATTGAAAGAGACTTTCAAATGCTCTTCAATTCTAGAAGTAATTAACAATGAATAATTATGAAAGGCATCATTTGAGTATAAAATAGGCTAGAAATGCATGTTTAGTTTGAGTTTTTCGTGTAAGTTTGAATCTGTATCAAAAGAAACTTCTATTGTTTCCCTTGTTTTGGCCAACAATCTCCAGCAAGCTGCAATCTCTGCCCCTGCAATCAACGTATGTAAAACGATAGCCTACCCCAGCCATGTTTTATCTATTTGTCGGCTGGAAATATGTGTCTGATTTGTGGCACACACACACACACACACACACACACTCATAATCTGCCGTCAACTTGTCAAGTTGGCGCCCATTGAAGTCATTAATAAACTTATCCCCGGATCCATAGCAGCTTTATGACTAATAGCCCAATGCCAGCTTACGCAGAGCTCTCACCCCCCCCCCTCCTCCTCCCCCTACTCTTCCCCCTCGGGTATATCCGCCCTGTTGCGGAACACGTATTCCATTTCCTCGTGCGATACGTTGCGATAGCGCGACAGCTCAGCCTGACATTTTGCAAAATAAACAAGCAAAGCTCTTGGCCATATATGCACTGGCACACTGGCACTGCCACTCGTATATCTAGATGCATTTGTGTGCAAACACACAACACACACCAAACACACACATACTCTCAGCCAGACGTGCTGGCTATGCTGCAAGCGAGTCTGGCAGCCATGAGGCGAGTATGACAAGCTGCGGCGGGGCGACAAAACTTATCGCTAATAAGTTTTACACACAATTGGCAAATTAAAATTTATTTATATGCACTGCCAGAGCAAAGCCAAAGGGGGGCAAAGAGGGGAGCTTAGCGGACTGCAGCGGAGAGCACTGCCATTCGTCACGTTGTGCCTGCTGATTTTGCATGGCGATTATGGTTGCTGTTGTAGTTGGTGTTATTATGGCAGCTGTTTCTCTTGTTGTTGTTGCTGTTTTGGTATTTGGCATTGAACAGGAGCGGATTCGAGGTGGAGTTGTAGATTAAATTGAATATAATAATTAGAAAGGCTATCTTCGGCAAGCTTCTATATTCTTGCAGGTTCCTATCTTATCATAATGGTATTGTTTGTATTCAATATTATATTTTACTTTGATTAGCACTGATAAGTTAAGTTATTTTGAAAATCAAAACTGATCTGAATACAAAGACCTTCATTTCGACCGATTGATGCTAGTTCACAATATATATATTTAAAAAGGTTGGTGATGTCTCCTTAGCTGCGTTGCAAACTACTGGTCAAAATCAATATACCCTCTGCAAGGATATAAATATATTTAGAGCTGCAGAAACACGTGAAGTTTTACCTTAAAAGATCCATAAAGTAGCAACTTCCCTATAGCTGCACATATTAGTCCGCAAGCTGCCTACTGTCGTCTTGTTGCCCTCGCTCCGCTCCTGATATTTACACGGCCAGTGCTTACCCAGACCCCACTTCCCTGCTGTCTCCCCTTCCTTCCCTCAACAACAACACATTTGCATTTCATTTGATTCGAGGAGAGCAACAAATCAATTTGCATGCGGTAGTTCAGCAGATTTATGACAATTTTTGGGCGCGGCCTTTTGCCAGACGGAATATTTTAATATAATTCAATATCTTATAAACGGAGTATGACAAAAGGAGTTGGCAAGTGCAGGCAGGTCTGCTACAGAGCATTGATGAGTTACCATTAAAGTCAGCTGAAGCAGGCAGCAAGCATCAAATTGATTTCTGACGCACACAATTTCTGTGTCATTAGCAGCGCCAGGGAGGGGGAAAGGGGCAAGCCATCTCTTGCTCCTCTTGTTCCTCTTGACCCGCATGAAGCAGCATGACCAAGCGACCAATGGACTGCCCTCTAATTGAACAACAACAACAGCAGTAGAGAAGTCAACGCAATCAACCCGAAAACCTCAGAAAGCAAACCGAAAAAGCCCAAAAACCAAACCAAAAACTGAAACCAACCGAAGCATCCGCTCTACACCGCGGATCGTTTGCCTCTTTTAACGCTGATGATGTCATGCGGGTGGCAACAACGAGAGAGGGGAGAGAGGGCAGGGGAGTGTGGGGTGGGGAGAGGGGAGAGGGTAGCGCAGGCAGGGCTTAACTGGATTCGGTTTGGGGATTTGGCACGCTGCTTGAAATCTACGTTAATAATGGAGGCACAATTGCTGGCATACCCTGGGGCAGTGTAGCGTGAAGAGAGAGGGTTTACTCAGGAGTAGGGTATCAAGCTGGTCTGTTATACCACACGCACAGCGTGCCATCAAACTTGTTTGGCTTTGCGCCATTGCCTTTTCTTCGCTTTAGTTGCAGATATTTTGGAAGCTGCTCTACTCCCTCTTCAACTCTCTCTACTTCCCTTACTCCCTTTGTAACTCCCTCTCTCCTTAGCTTACTGCCTCTCTCTCTCTCTCCCTCTCTCCTTTTTGCCTTTGTTAGTTATTTTTGTGCCATTTGCAGTTCGATTTCGATGATTACATTGGGGGGCAGTTCAGATAACAGCAGCATTAGTCAGCAAAGTCGATAAAGCAATTGAACCACGGCGACCTCCAGTGAACCCTAGGCACCTCTCTGCCTGCTGCTTTGGCTGCCTTCTACTTCTACTCCTCTTCTTCTACTTCATCCACTTCTACTCCTCTCTTCTTATTCTCGTACTAATAAAATTTGGCATAGCTGAATATCTTAAGCAGCTGCAAACATATTAGCAAGTGGCCTTTAAAATCGCCCACTCTACAAGCTACACTCTGCCCTCACTCTCCCACATTTCCCTACTCTTCCCTACACTCCCCTACACTCCTCTTCCCCCTCTACACTCTCCTACATACCTCCTTCCCTTCCCCACTCCCTGCACCTAATGAGGCGCACTAATTGCATTGCCTGCACTGCATTGAATGGAATTATTTATGCGCTTCCAACTTAGACAAACTTTTGTCTGCCACGCTAGCCATAACAACAACAACAAGAACAACAGCAACAAAAGATTTGGAGTGTTATTGCATCTGGTTGTGGGCTTTTCAACACATTAATAAACTGCATATGCAACAGCTCATTAAAAGCCACTCGAGCCTTGCGGCAACACGCAAGCCAGCAGCACTGGGCACAGGGCAGCCCCAGGCCCGTAACGAGATCTACCTTGCCTGCTATCACTTGCTTACTCTCTGCTCTGCTCTCTCCACTTCTCTCTGTCTCTCTCCCCTTCTTCCTGCTCCTTCTCTTTTCCACTGCCTCCACACATGCAGCACATCAAGTGGCTTCAAGCAGCAAAACTACTCGAGAAGGTTTATTCAGCCTGTTTGCCTGCCACTGCTGAGGCTTCTCTTAGGCTTTTTGGGCCAAACAAAAGTGAAGTTTTCTCTCGCTCTCGCACTGTGCGACATTCACCCACTGCCAGCTGCCAATTGCTGGGGAAATTAGGGAAAAACGCAGCAGACGCCAAGCCATAACAAGCACTGCAAATGGCACACAAATCTCAGTCTGCTGCGATGTGTGTGCCTGGATGTAAGCGTGTGTGCATGCCTGTGCCTGGATGTGTGCCTCAGTGTGTGTGTGTGTGACTTATATGTGTGTGTGTGTGGCAAGTAGCGAACGCGTTGATTTCGCATTTATGCAAATTTCGCATACACTTCAAACTCAACTGCGGCTTTTTTTTCGCTCTTCTGCTGCTGTTGCTGTTGTTGCTGTTGTTGTTGTTGCAGCTACTGTTGTTGTTGCTGCTGCTGCTGCTGCCTCTGGGCAAACGAAAGTTTATGCTGCTGCCTAGCTTGGAGTCGAGTGATTTTTTAGCTTGTTTTCATTTTCGTTTTGCTTTTGGCTTCCCTTTTATGCCTCGATGTGACATGACGCGAGCCAGCGAGACATGAACGTGCACGTGACGTCATGTGTGTGTGTGTTGGTATGTGTGTTAGTGTGTGTCTGTGTGCAGGACATGCCATTGTCTGCTGTCTGCTGTCTGTTGCTCTGCTCTTCAGTCTGTCTAATGCAATGCGCGTGCTAAATGGGCGTAACTCAACGGCTCGACGACTTTTTGCAATGCGCCGCTTATCAAGCGCTGCTGCTGCTGCTGCTGCAAAAACGCAGAAACTTTTTCACTCAGCACACACACCAACACACACACTAGTCTGCTGCATCTGTCAGTGCATCAAAACACTTGAGTATTCGAAAAGTTGTTGGTTTTTGCCTCTGCTGTTTTTAGTTTTTAGCATCGCGTCTCTTCTCGTCGTTGTCGTTGTCGTTGTCGTCGTCTACGCGGCGTATACGTAATGTTTGGCTTTGCAGCTTGTCTGTGCTGTTCATATTTTGCATGCTGACAAAAGTGACACTTGTTGTTGTTGTTGTTGCTGCTGTTGTTGCTGTGTCTCTTTGCTTCTTGGCGCTTTCAAGTGCTCTGTCAACTGTCGACGATGGCAAACACGCCTAAATGCGATGCCAAAAGAATGCAAGTGACATTGAGAATGCGCCAATTTGCAGCACCATGGAGCACCTCACACGCAAGCAGGCACAGGCACACGCACACTGGCACACACATACAACACACAGATACACATATAGACGCAGGCAGTGCTCATTCACTGAGACATTCGCAGCGCACTGTCGAAAGTTTTGCTTTAGCCAACTCTGACAAGACGATTCCTCCTTCTTCCCTCTCTTTCTATACTATCTCTCCTGCTTTTCTTCTCTTTTCCCTCCACCTCTCTTGCCTATCTTTTCTGCCTCTTTCCTCCTACTGCTACCCTTCATCTCTCCTTTCTCTGCCCACTTTCCTCCTTTCTTGTCTTGCTGTCTGCGCATTGACCAGGCGCCATTCGCCTTGACTTGTCACTGTGCTGCACAGGTGGGCGGCCAAGCAGCTCCCCTGCCTCATTGCCCCTCCTCTCCCCCTCCCCTTTCTTCCCTCTGCTGTCTGCTTGAAGTCAGACAAGCGTGTGATAAGTTCATTACCGCCACATAATCCCAGGTTGCCCTTTGAGTGCACACAAACTGCAATGATTACAATTTACTTTTCGATCTCTTAATACGCTTTCACCTGGCCAGCAGGTAAGCTGGGGCGCGAAATGAACTGTGGACGGATATTAAGCAAAGAGTGCAAAGTAGGGAAAAGGGAAGGGAAGCAGGGGCAGCAGTGCAGCGCGGAAGCGGAAGCTGCCACAAACAGAGAGAAAGAATGTAGAGGAAAATTGCCTTAGAGCAAGTTGCTTGGTGTAGTTAGAAGTAACTGTGTACGCACTTGGCATACCCTGTAGTGGATAAACAAGTGAGGTAGATTTTTGAGTAACTATAACTACACTTTGTATACCTTGTAGTCAGTAGAGAAATGTTGTAGTTTGCTTATGAATTATCTAAATATGTCTAACTTGACCTTTCAACATTTCTTGCAAATCATACTGTCTGCCTTTACTACCTTCAGTGTATAACATAGTGCAGACAACTGCCTGCCACTTGCTACTACTACTTGATGGTTATACCCTAGCACATCAAACTCTCCCACACACCACTCATTAAATGAGTAGCAACAATTTCACTTCTTTAATTGCAAATATTTTGCAAAATAAATTGCAAACATTTTCTGTAATATGTAAATTGATATCCCCAAGCGACCCTCCCCCTCCCCGCTTGTGCACTATTTCCCCCTCCCCCTCCTCTCTCTCACTGATTGCACGTAATTTATGTGGCCGCATAAAGTAGAATTATAATTATTCTATCAAATGCAAATCCCATTTTTATGCACTCGCAGAGAGAAATTGATTAATTTGCCAGCGTCAAATTTAAATTTAAATTTCGCATTTAAATGCAAATTTCAATTTCCAATTTCGAATTTTGAGAATTTCAAGCAACAAATTTGTGTTACTGTTGTTGTTTTAATTTTGAATTATGGATGAGTGTTTTGTGCAATTGGTTTAAAAATGCATTAGGAAAATCCGTAAAGAAAAATTGGCTTTTCCAATTGGAGAAAATCACATTTTCTCGCCTGCCAGCAGCATTGAGTGTAAATATTTAACCAGCTATTGTTTGTTCTATTATGTTTATTAATATCATTCGACAGAGAATGAAAAACAATTGCAGAAAAAGTGCAAATCAAAAAGGGGTAGTCGTCCAGGCAGATACCCTAGGCAAAGGAAGTGAGTAGAGAGTAGAGTAGAGTTAAAGAGAGTAGAGGACGAGAGGGAGATTAATAGATCATCATAGATGTGCAAGGCTTAGAGTATTTTGTAGTATTTGCGACTTGTAGATACCCTGTACACTTATTCGTAATTGCTCGTCGTCTTACACTAAGTGTTGTAGCAGTTTATAATGTTAATTAAGCTTGTTTGAAGATAACTTAAATAAAACGCATATCTTATATTGCAGGCTAAACAACTTACAGATACCCTGTAAAGTACTTTTTACTTTTTTGTATTGTTTGACTTATTTAAGTATGAAATATGATGAGAATATATATTTTTACTAACTATTTAAGAAAAAAATGTCTGATATTTTAAATAGAAACTTTTACATACCCTAAAAAATATATTTGACGATAATAGAAGAGTAAACTGTAAAGAACAAAGAGATCATATGGATACATACCAATAACACCCAATCAATGTCACCATATAAAGTGTAGCGACTTTCATATACCCTGTACAGTATTTCTGTTCCCCTCTTAACTGCTTTACGATCAATTTCATCCATAGCAGGCATGAAAACCGCAATAAACTTAACACTCTCGATCGCAAAAGCTTCACCAAATTGTTGTTTATGACTTTCTTGTTTACTCTGCTTCCTCTCTCTTCTCCTCTGCTGCTTCTACATATTCTTCTTTGTTTGGCAATTCTTCGAGTTTGAGTTTTATCTTTATGCTTTTGTTGCCGCTGTTTTATTATTGCTCATTCGCCAATCGAAGACTGTCGTATAAACGAGATTGTATGCCCTATAAACAGTGTATCTTTCAGCATATAGTATACCCCATATACAGAGTATCTTTCACTATATACTGCCTATATGCCCGGCCTGCTTTGATGCAATGTGTCGCGATAAATGTCGCATAAATGTTGCACATTGTTGGGGGCACAGAAAGTAATTAAATATAATATTAAACAATCAAACTGCAAATCCCATAAATTAAACTTGATGTTCTGCTTAAACCACACACACAATTTAGCAGAAAAAATGCCATTATATATATGTTTTATATATATATATATTCATGTACTGGGCGGGGAGTAGAGCAGAGCAGCTGTCAGTTCATTCCATTTTAGTTTTTTTTTTGTCTTTGAGCTAATAATGCGTAATTATCGGCGCATTTATTTAATTAGCCACAAAAAGTATTTAGTTTTTGCAGCGCATAATGCGAGTTTAATGTGCTTTTAATACCCCCTTACCCCCCTCTTTTCTTGTTGTTGTAACTGTTGTTGTTGCTGTTGTTTTTTACTGTTGTTATCGTTGTTAACTTTGTCGCCTTTGTTCATCGTTTTGCAGCTGACTTTGCTGTCGAATTCGATTCGTTTTGAAGGGGAGAGAAGAGTGAGACTTCATTGTATTGCCCTATTGCCCATCTATTGCCCTCTCTCTTTCTCTCCCTTTCTCGCTCTCTTTATGTCTCTCTCTCTTTCCCTCCCTATATCTCTCTTCATATAATTACATTGCGTGCATAATTTGCGGCTTTAGAATGCGATTAATTCTCAATGCAAGAGCTGGGGAAATTATTGGGGAAATTGTGAGGGAAACTGCAATGGAAAATGTGAGGGAAAATGCTGGAAATGCAGCGCAATTTCGCTAGCCCAAAATTGGCCAAAACAGCAGCAGCGAAGACTCAACTGGTTGTTAGCGCAGAAGGCGGCAGAAGGCGGCACGTAATGCCGCACATAATTCTCAATCAAAAATGGGCGCAACAGGAAAAAGGGGTGGAGAAGGGGGGCCGCACTTGTTGCTGAGGCAATTGGCAAACAGAAACACAGACAGACACAGAAAGAGACAGATGGAGAGGGAGAGAGAGGCATAGGCAGAGACAGGGCAGACAATGACAACGCCTCGAGTGGGTGACCAAGTCGTCCTGCCTGTGTCTTCTCTGCCTGCCTCGCCTGCCTATGGGCTGCGACTTCAGCTACAGCTACAACTTCGACTCCTGCCTCGATGCCTCTGCCTCTGCCTCTTCCTGACAGCTTACAAAGTGCAGCAATTAAGTTGACAAAGTGCTGGCTTTTGCACACGGCGGCGGCGGCGGCGACGCGGCGCTGCTCGGCGGCAACTCTGGCAAATTTGTAATGGCAACAGTGAAAACACTTAAATGAATTTGTTAACCATGTGCCCCCTGCCCCCCTCTATGCCCTGTGGTTGTCTGCCAGAGGGCACAGATGCGTGTCAAGTGCGCAAGTATCTTGTATCTTGTATCTTGCAGATACTTGCGAGAATTAATCAACGAGACAAGTTCACAAGCCTCATCAAACTTAAGATATTGAACCTGCTTATGCATGCAGAGAGTTATGCCTCATCCAGATGATGATATACTTATCACAGCTGGGAGCAGAACAGGATAGGGGCAAGGGGAGGAGGAGGCAGCGCAAAGGCAGCAAAAGTCTCTGGAAAGTGAAAAGTAATTGCCAAGAACTTGCACTCTCACTTTTACAGGGCACTTACAGCGTGTGTGGTTTATGAAGCTACTTACAAGATTTTATTGTATTATAATCATATCAATTAATGATATTATATTTTATTTATCACTGGAATTTGAATTTATTTTCATATTAAATTCATTTTATATTATTTTCATTACGAAAAATCCATGGCCTAAAATGTTAAATTAATATACAAGCTGAATTGTATATTAATTTAACATTTTTTATAGCTACAGTCCAGCATTTCCAAATTTAGAGTGCATAAATTCAATTCAGTTTTACTTACAGGCTATGTTTGCAGTCGTGTATACCCCATACCCTGCAACTATGTATATTACAAGTATATTGGTCTTGCATTGTTTACGCTGACTGTGCTGGCTTCCAATTTGTCAGCTTGTTTAATGGACGGCGACAAGTGGCAGCCAGTGCCCCTCCCACTCGCACTGTACCTACACCTCCCACTTCCCCCTGTGCCTACCCCTCCCCCTTCCCAGCACTGCACCCGCTGCAGCAGCAATAGCCCAGTCCGCCTTGCCCCTTTGTTCCCATCGAGTTGTTGCCCCCGTTCTATCATTCGTTCAGCTTAAAAACGCATTTCTCAAGCGTCTGAAAAACTATTCAAAAGTGTCAGAGGCGGCTGTTCTGGCCGTAGCATTTTGGGCACTTTTGTCAGTTTGTCAGTTTGTCACTTAGCCCACTTTGTCACTGCGTCCCTCTATTGTCACTCACTCTTGTTCTTGTTGTTGTTGTTGTTGGTAATTGGAGCTGCTTGCTGCGAGCTTTGAATGCATTTCGAGTAGGCAAAGATAAATCTGCATCTGTTTCTGCATCTGTTTCTGTATCTGAATCTGTCAAGTGGCATTATTCGATGGCGTAATTATTCATGCGGAATTCGCAGCTGCTGTGATCGCAGATCTTTGTCATGGCGAGGAAGGCCCACGCAAAACGTAAACCAAATTCCGAATTCCGAAATCAGAAATGATCCTCGTTCCGAGTTGCTCCCACTCGATTTGTTTTTTGGCAACTCGTGTGCAAATTATAATTTATTTTCGTACCGTTTAGGCCCAGCAGCAGCAGACTCTATATAGCACATATATCTTTATATATACTATATATATCTGCAAGATATTTTCAGTTTTCATTGAAGACTTTCGAACTGGCACATTTCACATACAAAATTATGTTCGTTGCGCCCAATTTCCGCACTGGCCTTCTGCAAAGTGCCACGCCCCCACCTCCTGCAAAGAGACCAAGGCTAAGGGCAAATGGCGCAGGATAGCGTCGGTTCATTTCATTGAGATTCCTCGTCAGTTTCTCACTTTCCTCAGGGCTGTCAACATGCACAAGAGATGTGACAATCAAATTTGATATGTGACTTTGGCATTGACGTCTTTCTCGAAATAGATTTCGGTTACGTTAAAAATAAATTGAAATCGCGTACAAAATAAATCGCTTTATGCTGTGTACTCGACCCTGATAGAGAAGAGAGTGCGAGGAAGGGGGTATAAATGATAATTGAGATACAGCTGGGCAGGGGATTATGAACTGTACTATAAAGTATCGTCGATCGATTCGCATTTCTCAATAATTTTGCATATTCACTCGGGTCTGACGCACTTCCCGCGAGAGTTTCATAATATTTATCCCACAAATTCAACACTATTCTCCTCCTCTTCTTCTTCTTCTCTTGGTTCTCATTGAACTGTTTACGAAAGTCTTATCTACTTAAAGATATTCCGTGTGGGAGGGAAATACTTTGGAAAACGTTTGATTAACGCAGCTTCGGTTTATTTCTGCCATATTATATTCTATTTATATATACTATATATTATCTTGAGCATTTTCTTCTGGTTTCGTTTTTACGATGGGGAAATAACGAATATCACGTTTTGATTTACGAGCACACGCTGGATGGAAAAACGCGAAAACATAATAATAATTTTTGGTATAAACTTTTTAAGTCTCTTCTCTTTTTTATTTTTGGTTAATTGTTGAACAACAATCGGAGCTGGCCTGGGGTTTACCCTACTCCGGCCACAGTTAACCCAATCTCGATGCGGTTGAGACCGAAATTGTTTGCCAGTCACGTTTGTGGTGCAGACTGATGGAGGAAGAAGGGAGAGAGAAGAGAGAGAGGGGAGAGGAAGAGGAAGAGGGGGCACAACTTCATCTGCACTTCTTCAACTTGTACGATTTTTTGTGGGCGTTTATTTTTGGAACACATTGCGATTGTTATATAATTGCGAGGTGACCGAGACGCCGACTGCGAAGCCCACTGCGACGCTGACTGCGACGCTGACTGTGACTGCGCTGTGATTACTTTTTAGTTAAATTTTGCGGGCTGGAATTGTGTAAGACCCGCGTCTGTTTGGCTTACTTAAGACGCGGGCCTGCTTGACACTCTCTTCCCCTCTCCCCTCTTTCTCTCTCCTCCCTCTCTCTCTCTCTTCCCTCTCAAAAGTGTGCCGCTGTTTAACCCAATTGCGTATGCGAAAGTGAATAAGTGAATAACTCGCTGCCAGTTAAGGTCAGAGGCGTGAGCAAACCGAATGAGTTAAGTTGAGGTAGTTGCGGATAAGATTTGCATGGGGTAAATTGAAGATAATTTATGTGTGTTTATCTTTGATAGTTGGGCAGTATCTTGGTTATACTTTCCTGGTAGATATAATAATATATAACAATAGATAATATCATATAACTTACTATCTTAAATACAGATTCCATTTTTGTTGAAGATCAATAAGATTTGAATATTGTTTCATGATATTTAGAGTGATTAAAAGTGTTTTAATCTTGTACATAGACAAGAATAGGAAGAGAGAGTCAAAGAGATAAATGCTTGCGGTGTTGTCTATAGAGAGAGATCCCGGAGAGTGATCTCCAGCAATCGATCTACAAGTAATGATTTAAATAGAGTGAGTGGAAGGGAATGATCAATAGAAAGTGATCTATAGTTAGTGGAAGCATCCAAGCAGCCTAATCTCTTGTGAGTGATTATTAGAAAGTAATCTATGAAGATTAATTTACAGAGAGTGATCTACAGAGAGATCAATATAGGACAATCTAAAGTGCTATATATGTAAAAGAAAATCTAGAAAGATGCACAGATAGTGATCAGTAAAGGGCGATCTTCAAACCAAAATCAATCTAAAGAGAACTATAGAAAGAGAAAGAGATTTACAAGCTGTCACAGTTCTCATCACTCAACTGAGGCACCCTTTATTGTTTGCCCACAATTTGACAGCATTTTTTACAAGCCACAACAGTAGCAGTTCGCCCTGCCTCCCCCTCTCCCTCTCTCTCCCTCTTGCTGCACCCCCGCAATGCACTAAAATGTTATTTAATTATGGGGCTGCTGCTGGTGTTGTTTGCATTGTTCGCGTTGTTGTTTCGAGATGACATACGAGCCCTGAAAACTGCCGAAACACACATAAAACAGAAAGCAGACGAATGAAGAATCAAGAATGAAGAATGAAGAATGAGAATGAGAAATGTGAAGAGGAAGAAGAAGACAGAACACACAGAAATGAAATATGCGCACTTCAGCACATTAGTTGTGAAAGAGAGCAAGAGAGGTAGAAAGAGAGAGAGAGAGAGAGAGAGAGCATGAGGGAGAGAGCATGAGGGAGAGGGGTAGAAGAAGAGTGAGGTAGCAGAGCAAGAGAGAACGACAGGCAATCTACCATGACAGTTCATGAAGGTTAAATTCTTGCGAAATGATTTTATTTTCTGTTGTTTTTTCTCGCTGTTGCATTCTCAGTCTCAGTCTCAGTCTCTTGCATTCTGCTTTGGCAATACACGTAATTAAAATATACGCAAAAATCTGCTCGAGAAATTTCTAGAGCATGTTACAGTGCCAGCCTCCCCTCCCACTCCCCTTCTCTCACACTTTTCATTCAACAAAAGTTGCAAGCCGTGAAATATTGTCACGCACAGCGCAGCTGGCAGGGAGCGAGATCCGCATAGGAATCGGATTTGCAATTGGAATCGGAACATGCCAGCATTGCATGACTGCAGGGAAGGGTGCACAGAGAGGGGGGAGGTGGACCCCGTTGAGGGGTCATGTCAGCGGGGAGCACAAGGGGAAATCATTTGGTCATTCGTCGCCAGTATAAATACGATTCTAATGAGCGCTGCGTGGCGCTTTTGCTGGCGCTCATTACGCGCTCCCCAGTTCTCTAGTTCTGCCCCTGCTGCCCGTGCTGCCTCTTCCTCCTCTACCCTCTTTCCCTGTCAGCTGCTGCAGACAGTCGCCTGCTGCTTGCCGCTTAATTTATGACTTGATTTGCAGTAGTTTTATTGCAATTCCGAGTGTTCTCTCTCTCTCTCTCTCTCTCTCTCTGTCTGACGTCACTCGCCTCGCTTCGAGCTCCCTAATTAATTGCGGGCCACAGCTAAAGATGCACATACACACACACACACACATTTACTTGTACACACACTCTCTAGCACACTCACTTGCTGAGTGTTAAATATAAACAAAGGCAGCGCATTGAGCGTCGGAAAATGAAAAAGAGTTCCTTGTCTGGGCTGTGCTGAGTATAGAGTGACGATCAGTACGAGCCGAACACAGTCTTATCAGTAGAGCACACTGTGAATCATATAGCAGCGATCAGACCTGCTTAGCCTTATCGACAAGACGAGGCTCTCGAGCAATACCTGATCATCAATCAATCACAACGTGATTAATGACAAGGCCCAACTTTGAGTTAGAGTTCAGTTCAGTGCGGGTCATTCAACCATGAGAAACAGTTGGGGAACTGTGTCAAATACCTTAAGAGAAAACAAGCATAAGAAATGCACAGAAAGAAAGAATAAAGAAATTCAAATATTCATTCTTGATCTGCGCAAATATAAACAGTGTAGTCTGTTACATCACTCTAGAGGGAAGGGGTTGCCTGGAAAACAACGGAAATTGAAATGGAAATCTGTGTTACGTATGAGCATTGTGAGAGAGACACAGTGCGTATACGCGATGTGAGCCGCAGGCAGGTTACCAGCAGGGGTTACCCAGGGGGAAGGGGGGAGACTAACAGGAGGGTTGTACATACGACTGACTGACTGTTGGCCCAAAATAGATCAAGCAGCAAAGTAAGAAGAAGAACAGCACAAGGCAAATGAAATGAAATGAAAAGCAAAGCGCAATTGACGCCGAGAATTTGTACAGCCAAGTCAAATATATTTATTCAAAAACATTCAGATAGCATGAGAACGAATTGCCAAATAACCAAAGAGCCAAAGAGTAAGGCAGCCTGTGGCGGCGGCGACAGCGACAGCGACTGAGCGACAGCGACTGAGCGACAGCGACGAGTGAAAGATACATTTCACGCTGACCTAGAGCTTCATTAATAACTTTTTGGCGCCTATTTATTTAATATATAAACGCGTCGCTCGACTATTTTCAAATTACAAAATAAATGCCAAAGAAATTATGGCAACAGACAGCTAACAAAACAGCAACAACAACAAGAACAACAACACGAACAGAAACAACAACAAGGCGTTGCAACTTGCCCCGCTGCGATATGTATCTGCTAGATACTTTAGCTGTGCCAGAGCGCGCAAATTCAAACAGACAGATAGAGAGCACACACACAGACAGACACAGACACACTCAAACACACACAGACACACACATATACACAGAGATATATACGCCACACACTCTATATCTCTGTGCAGCTGTAGAAAGATTCAAGATTCGTCGAAAAGAAAGAAATCCGCGCAGCCATTGCGAAGCGACTAAAAATAAACTCACCTTGAAAAGTTTCTAAAATTTTTGAATATATTTTATCTTATTGCTTCTGCCGCTGTCCGCTGTCCGCGCCGATGTGGCTGTATCTGTGCTCTGGCCAAAACTGATACGATCTACCGTAGATTTTCCCAGCTGCCGCAGAGTCCAGAAAAGTGTTTGCTGCCGCTGCTGCTGTTGTTGATGCTGCTGCTGCTGATGCTACTGTTGTCGTTGTTGTTGTTGTTGTTTGGGACGAACGTTTAGCGAGTGCCAAAAGAGAATTATGTATTCTTTCTTTTGTTGTTGTTTTCGGTTAACGGTTTCACGCGATTCTCGTTTCGTAAGGGACTTTTTCGAGAATATTTTCTTTGGGTTTTTTTACTTTTTTAACCTTGCACAGAAACTCACTCAAATTATATTTACAATTTTACACACAAGCACAAGTTCGGGCCTAAAAGAGAGAGAGAGAGAGAGAGGGAGTGAGTGAGCGGAAGGCGGGTGAGTGTTAAGGGGTGTATGATTAATGCTACGACTGATAACACTAGCTAACTACAGGCAGAGAGAGTCATATACAGTTTCTGCTTTATTAATACCGATGATGTCAGTTATCAGTTTATCGATTGGCTTTATCGATTACATATATATATACTATACTATGTAGTACACACTTTTTGATCGATTTTTGGGTTGCCTCGGCTGTTTTGTTTGTTCTGGGGGCGACGTTAACTAAGCGACGATTTTCTCTCAACTAAAGCAAAAACCGAAACCGAAAACGAAACGAAACCGACAAAATCTTTTCGCTGTGAAATGTTTTTTTTTTGCTTTTTTTTGCGTTTCGAACTGAAAATCTTTTCAAGCAAGTGGCAGCGCTATGTCGCTGTCGCCGTGTCGTTGCGGCGCTGCCAACGTCGCAGTTGGCGTCGCTGCCTTTGCATTTTGGGGCCGCGCGAGAGCTTCTTCTTTTTTTGCCCAACTATATGGCAGCTATATGTAGTACACGTATAGCCGCAGACATTGTCAGCTACACCCCGCTCTCCCCCTTCATTACCCCCCTCACCACCTGCTGCGCCCCTTGGAGCAGCGACCGCGACAGCGACAGCGACGTCGACGACGGCTGCCAATGTCTGTCTCGGGTTTTTATTCGACTCTTTGTAGTTGTTGTTTATGCTTTGTTGTTGCTTTGTTGTTGTTGTTGCTGTTTGTTGTACATTTATTTTGTTATTCTGCTAATTGTTTACTGTATTTTGCTATAACGGAACTTGTTCTTTCATATCTAATCTCGCAGCTAATCGGGCTAACTAACAAGGAACTAAACTTTTTACTAAATATGCCTTCTTATCAGTCAAGATTAAGTGACAGCACATTATCTCTGGCTAGAAGTACAAGCAGATTCCCTGAAAGAGCAGAAGATATCGCATGACATCATCTACAGTTGCCTTTCTTTTCCTACTCCACCTTTACCTTCTCCTTCACGTTCTGGTGCTGCTTCTTGTTCAATTGATAAATGTAATTAAAGCGAACCAATTGCGAGATCTATCAGCGAACTAGCAACGCAGGCATGATAATAATGACTGTCTCTAGGTTTCAAGAACCTCATGATGATGATGATGATGATGTTGAGGTTGTTGTTGCTGGGGTCTCTGTCTGTCTCTAGGT
Organism: Zaprionus camerounensis; assembly: GCA_018904165.1. NCBI lineage: Eukaryota > Metazoa > Arthropoda > Insecta > Diptera > Drosophilidae > Zaprionus > Zaprionus camerounensis. The sequence continues at coordinate 4,038,559 of JAEIFS010000037.1, forward strand.
CTCAACAAGGTCGCCGCACGATTTATTTATCGTACAAATGGAATTTAATAATAATATTTCCACCTTTTTTCAAAGAACATTTCGCAAGAGACCACAGCAAAAATATGCGGCATAAAAAGCTCTGGCAATTGGAACAACAAAAAAGTCAGTAACAACAACCTTTGCAAAACTACAACAACAACAACAACAGGCAAACAACAATAGAGAGCGAGAGATAAATAAACAAATATCAAATATAATAAACTCCGAGGGGCATGAAAACAATTTCAGCTTTTTAATTAAATCATGTTGCACACACAGAGAGAGAGGGAGACAGGGAGACTGACTAAAAAATGCGAAAAAAACATTTGCAAAATCGCGAAATCGCTGCGTAATTCAATCAAATAGCAAAAATATTTCTGCCAGCTAACAAAATAAGAACAAAAAAAGGAAACAGAATTCTCAATTGTATTATTGACAGACGAGAGTCGCGTGTCATGCCGATATATAGCTGATATATGTCTGTTATATGATGGTATATTAAGCTATATTAAGGTATTATGGTATCGTATATTCCTTTCACTGTGACCGCAAGCGACAATTAAAGTCGGGCCCGAGAGTTAAGCAGCCAATTAAAACGGTGTCGACACCTTGCGGTCTGAGAGATCAAGAACAGTTATGCACGCGTTTGTGATCGATCTATACGTATGTATATCGATTTACATATATTATACAATATATAGAGTGTGTTTTTAATGTTTTGTTTTTAGCCTTTTTCTCGCACTTTTGCTTTTATTGCGGCGTTGCGTCAATTTCGAGTGTTGCTTATTGGAAAAATACACACAACAACAGAAATTTCAAGGGAGGCTGCGGAATCTGCGTGAGTCAACACGAAATTTGTGGCCAAAACTGGCCCTGGTCAGCAGCGGCATCAGCAGCGGAGAGTCGAGGCCAGTTCGTGCGTGAATCATGCACTCACTCGCCGAGCCAATGAAGCCGGTTTCGATTATGATGCGAATCGATACAAATAAATCATAAATCGCGCTGTAATTACCAAGGTAATTTGGTCAAGTTTGCCAAAGGCTTCACTCACTTTTCTCTTTTTTCTCACAGTTGTTGTTTTTTTGTTTTGTCAATTCTCAAGTGAAGCGAATTTTGACGAGAGTTTTGCGAGACGAGGCACGAGAGAAATGCGATAAACACGAGAGAGAGACACGAGACGGAGACAACCGCGCGCGATCGTTGCTTTCAGACGAATGGCGCAGGCGAAGGCGAAGGCGACGGCGAAAGATCTCAGCGCTGAAGTCAGTGCCAGACACACACACACACTAGCAGACACACACACTCTGCCAGCAGTAAGGAGAGAGAGAGTAGCAAAGAGAGTGAGAGAGCGCAGGCGAAACTCTCTCGCGAGAGACTCGCAATCAACAGGTAAGCGAAAGGTGAAAACACACAACAACAACACGCAGGCACAGACACACGCAGGCACACACACACGCAGGCACACACACGCATGCACACACACACGCACACTGAGCTCACTTGCGCTGCTGATAAGATAAAAACGAAAACACAAACACAAACAACGCGGCGATGTTCTATGAAGTAATTTTTTGGCTTGTTTTCGGCTTGTTTTATTATTTGGCTGATTTTCGACTTGTTTTTGGTTTGTTTTCATTGCGAATTTTAGAGGATTTTTTATGCGAATTTTGATTATTTGTTTGCACATAAAGAAGTGTATCTGTTGCCTGTAGATATATGCACTATATATACAGACATAGACAGAGAATATATACAGATATATCTGTTGCATATATATATTCTATATTTAGGTTGCATGCCGCCGCGCAGTGCACGCAAAAAACTGGTTACTCCAGTTTCCCTGATAATCTGGGTGACGGCTGCAGCAAAAACAACAACAACAACAGCTGCAGAGGAGGCAACAGCGGAGGCAGGCAGCGGAGGTAGGCAGCGTAGGCAACAGGCGTCTTGGATTCTTGTTGCAACTTGGGCTGATTTTCCTTTTTAGCGCCCCAAAAAAAAGAAGCAGCAACAACAACAACAGCAGCAAAAGAAACAACAGCAACGTTTGCTGCAGCCGAAACTGCGCAGTTGCAAAAACCGGTTGTCCCTTAAGTCTCCCGCCACACTCTCTGCCTCCCCCGCGTCTGCCTGTTGCCTGCTCCCTTTTTGACCATTGCCAATATTGACCAAAACACTTTTGTGCCACAAGTCGCACTCAAAAGTTGTTGCAAGTTGCTCATTCAGAATCCCAAAGCTGCCCCTTTCCCTCCTCTGTACCTCCATCTCCTTCCTCTGTGTTCTTCTGCCGCGGCCTGTAAATCATTTAGCTGCAATTTTGTTTGCCGCCGCCGCAAACATCTCAGAAATGTCACGCATGCGTGCGTTGTTCCTCTTCTTGTTTCTCTTGTTGTTGTTGTTGCTGTGGGGACATTCGCAAAGAAAACACGGCGAACAGGAAAGAAACAATTAACCGGCTTACTGTGCCATGGCAAGTGGTTTGTCATATGACAGCTCAGGTGAAATGAGGGGAGGGACAGGGCGGTATCCATGCCAGTGCTGCCAACTTTAAAAGAAAAGTAGCCGTTTTTAGCGGAAAAACAGCCAGTAAGCAGCGCAAGCAGTCGCAACGTTGTCGTTAATGCAGTCACACTCATCCTAGACACCAATGGGTTCGTGTCATGGCTAGCGTGCTCTGTTAGCGAAAAACAAGCAGTTTTTTACCATTTTTAATTCGAATTTGCCGCTAAACCGGGAAAGATAGCGACATGCGGTTTTTTGCAATCTCTTCGTTTTTTTCTTCTTTTTGCAGTGCGAAGTTTTCAAGTTTTCATAGTGCACAGCCCGCCCTAGAGAGGGCTTCAAAGTATTGACCGTTTTATTCAGCTTCCGCCACTTTTTGAAAACGAAAAACGTTCTGAAAACGTCCCCATTGTCGCCAGGGGTGGCGTGGCGGCGGAAAACTATTTTAACATTAACCTTAACAGCAGTGCAGCGCCATCTATGTGTAACTGTCAAAGGCATTAGTTGGCGCAGATACAGTGCTGCCGCAACCTCTTTTAGCGAAGTACCGCACCGTCCTATTGTGCACATGTGCAAAGCAGTGCGTTAATCGGTTGCTGCAGTTTATTGGCATGCATAAAAGTAGGCAATGAAAAAAGCAAAACAGTTCTGCCAACAAGCAGTCTAGCAAGCAGTTCAACAATGGTTTAACAAGAAGCGCCCAAAAGCAGACAATGAAATATTATGTAATAATTTGAAGTGGACATTTTTAATATTTTGTGAAAAACAACAGTCCTGCAAGCCGGGAACTGCTTGCATTTCAATGTAATCCTTACAAATTAAAATTAAATTGAAAAGTAATAAAAACGTATATTGTTCCTTTGATATTGTTTCTGCACAAACACACACTTAAAATACGACGTTTTTAGTTTTCCTTCCTTCCTCTCGCATGCCGCACGCAAGTCACGTACGCGATTTGCTCGCTTTTTGGACAGTCCGACAATTTTTGGTCTATGTTTTTTGGCGTTGTTTTCACTTTGATAGCGGCCGCAATTAAGAGCACATTAAAGTGTGTTAAGATCTTGTACGATATTTGGCGACAGATTAATGCACACACATACAAACACTTTATGAATGTGGATCACGATCATGTGATCAGGCAGCAGCTGCCGCAGCGCTGCAAATGGACTAGTTCGATACGGTGTGAATTGAAATTGAGTGATTAGATGTTGATCAGGAGAAGCAGGTGCCCCGCCCCACTGCCTCTCCTACTCCTGCCTTCCTCTCTTGCTGTCAGCAACTTTGGCAAATTGTGATGAAACTTGTTTGTCGCCTTGTCCGCCACATTTATAGCTTGTTTTTATTGCATTTCAATTGCTTTTTAGTTGGCGACTAATTAAAAATACGCTCCTTTTGGGGCCTCAAGACAACAGTTTTGGCAATGTGCATTAATTAAGTTGACAAGTTAATTCGCCGCGTTGGCAACCCTACTACTCCCCCAATGGCTGCCCCTGCTTGGCTTTAATGTTGCCCCTGGCAACAAAACAGGCGCTAAAGAAAACAATAACAAATGCTTATTTCGGGGCAAACTTCAAACTTTTGGTGCGGAGCTTTTTTTTTATTGTTGGTCACCTGCAGCTGCCACAACAGAGAGAGAAAGGAAACTTCATGTACGAAGCGGGCAGCGAGCAGATCAACTGCAACGGGGCAGTCATCGCGCTGCCCTCGCTGGAGGTGGTCAAGGCAGGTAAGTAGAGAGAAAACTCAAGCTTGCCATAGAGGGTGCACAGCTCTGACTCATCTGCCACCCCAATCCCCTCTGCTTGACAGCCCCCACAATGCCATCAGACGCGAACATCGATTGGCTGCTTCACATTTACTTTACGCGTCGCGAATTCGACCGTTGCCGGCGCCTCATCGAACGTGAGCTGAATCGTCATCTCAATGCGGAGTACCTGTACTTTGTTAAGGTAAGCGAGTTTTCTAATCGATTGCGCATTCGATTTCTGGTAATGGAGGCTACTCTACTTTTGTGGCCGACAGGGCCTAATTGACCGCGAAGATGGAAACAACATTGAGGCGCTGCGCAACCTGCAGCGGGCAGTGGAGCTCAACTCAAGGAACATTGAAACGTACAAGGAAATTGGACGCACGCTGTGAGTGACCTTTTGCCTCCCCCAACCCCCTCTCTACTTCTGCAGGCTATTGATTTTCCCTTATCACCTTCTATCAGTTACAGCATGGGTCGCTTTGGTCAAGCGCTAAGTGTCTTTCGCGAGGCAGAGCAGCACAGTCCACGCAAGGATCATGAAATCTATCACTATCTGGGGGAGCTGCTCTATCGCGCTGCACTGACACAGCCACAGCTGGAGCTGGCACGTCAGCAGCAGGTAGAGGCACGCGGCTACTTTGAGCTGGCCGTGCAGACGGGCAAGAAGCTGGAGAGCTATGTGCGGCTGGCGGAGCTCTATCGCAAGGACAAGGAGTATCAGCAGGCCATCGATGTGCTTGAGGCGTGTTTGCAGTGAGTTTGAATAGGATTTCTTACTTCCCATTAACTACACTCACCTTCCACTACACTCTCCCTCTCTCTACACTCCCCTCCATCTACACTTTCCCCCCTTTTCCCTTCCCCTGCCAGTCTAACCCCAGAGAACGCAGAGGTGCTGACCGAAATCAGTGTACTGTATTTGAAAATCAACGAGACGCAAAAGGCCTACGATCGCCTGGCGGAAGTTGTCAACATCGACGGGAAGTGCACGCCCAAGGGTCTGCTAGCCCTGGGTGCCATTTTGCAGGTGAGCATGCCCACTCCTACTCCCCCCTCTGCACCTTTCCTTCTGTACCTAATCGATTAACTCTCGGTGTCAAAGTCGCGCAATGATGTTGACGGCGCCCTGGGCAAGTATAGCCAAATCGCAGATGCAGAGCCGGATATTGCCGAGCTGTGGAACAACATTGGGTTGTGCTTCTTCAAGAAGCAGAAGTTCATTGTGGTAAGCAAAGCAATCGAACTCAGTAGGCCCCTGAGCAAACCCTATTCAGTTCAAGCCAATTAATTAAGCCAACTCTCGTTCCAGGCGGTCTCTTCGCTGCGCAAATCCGTTTGGTTGTCGCCGCTGAACTACAATGCCCTCTACAATCTCAGCTTGATATACATTGCATGTGAGTAATCCACACATAGCAAAAGGGGAACGGAAGGGGGTCCTTCCTACGTGCTGCTGCAATCCACATTTATCAAAGGCAAACAAGTACAAAGGGAGAAGCTTAACCTGCAACTTGACCGATAGCTAAGCTACTCAGCAATTAGAGAAATATGCCATAATTACTAATATTATATATTATATTTAGTACTATTCTTTAGTAATATAGACAGATTCCATGATAAGTCTTAAGCACTTAAGCACTTTAATTTCAAGTTAAAAGAGCTTCAATTTACTTTTCTCTCCAGCTTCATAAAGCAGCAGCTTTTCTTCAGTTTTTTTTATTTCTGTTGAAGTGTCCAGTTTTTCTAGAATTTGTTCTAGCTTTTCTATGGCTAGCATACCCCGGCGTAAGCTGCTTGCTTTCTAAATGCGTTTGGTATTTTTGCACTCCTGTTTTTTTTCCCATGATTTCTTTGATCCAGATTCGTGTTGAATTGATTTCCATTGTTGTCAAGTCGACAGAGAGAACGACAAACATGCTGCAGAAAAGCAGAGAAGAAGAGGGAGAGTTAGAGAGAGAGAGGGAGAGGGAGAGAGAGAGAGAGAGAGAGAGAGAAAGAGAGGAAAATACAGATGCTATATTAGTTGTGGCTTTGGGGATAAATACCCATTCAATTAGGCACGAGGCAAGTAGCCTCTCAATCCGCCCCTACTCCCTCCATCTCTCTCTCTCCTTGGAGAACCGCCTCCTGCTGTGGCAGACAATAAAAATATTATGGATGCCGGAATTGCCAAGCACAATAAAAACAGGAAAGAAACAGGCACCAGGGACAGGCTTTTTCATAAATTTTAAAATCATAAAAAATGCACAAAACAGCACAGGGAGGAAGGTGGCAAGAGGCAGCAGCTCAACCAGTTCAAGGACTTCTTGCCGTGACCGTGTGGCACGTGGTCCCATTTAGATGTTAAACATTCATTGTTATTGTTTTCTTCCATTGTTGTTGTCGTCGTCGCCAAAAAAACCGCTGACCTCCGCCATGTCCAGCTGAACAATACGCAAGCGCCTTTCACACGCTGGCCGCGGCCATAAACCTGCGCAAGGACAACGCCGAGTGTTATATGCTCCTTGGCCGTAAGTGAGAAGAAGCTCAGTCGTGCGCTCAGTCGCTCACATTCACATATACCTTCCCCGTCTCCATCTTCTTTCCCTTTCTGTAGTCTGTCTACGCAAGCTGGAGGACATGGAGAACGCCTTTGTCGCCTTCGAACGCGCCTGCAACTTGGCGCAACTGCAACAGGGCAGCGTGCGGCATCCGTTGATATTCCTCAATTGTGCCCTCTTCTGCTATGAAACCGGACGACTGGCATTGGCCACCGAGCAGTACAATCGCTTCATGAGCCACGCCCACGATCTGCTGCTGCCCACCGAAGTAAGTCTGCAACGGCGTCAGCACGCCCAGTGGCTGCATGCTGCGGTCTTGTCGGATTAATTAGTGCACAATCAAAGAAAGAAGAAAAAAGAAAACCAGAAACCCCTAACTAACCACAGAAAACACCTGAAAATTCAAAATTAAATCTTTTTTCTCGATTCTCTCGCATTGCTGTAGCTTTTCCATTTTAATTATTCAACATATTAAACGCATCAGAGCAAATGAAAATATTTAATTGGCAACCAGCGCAGTATTTTAAAATGTATCACATGACAAAACAAGAGACAAAAGAAGAGAGAAAGCAGGAGAATATAGAGCACAGAAAGAGACGACTGCATGCTCTGTCAGAGTTAAGGCAAAATATATTACTTTTTAGGTTATTTTTTTAAAAAGGTCTTTTTTTAATAGGCTTTTTTTAGCTAAGCTCCCAAAGGACTTCTTGATACTTATTTCTTAGAGCAATAACCTCAATATTCAACCAATTAAAACAATATATTATCTCTTAAGTTAAGTTCAGCTCCAAGCTCAATGTAACATATTTTAACTTTATTATTCATTGACTCATTGTATTAAGTGTCTATATTATTTCCATTATTTCATTACACTACCCCACGGTACATTGCAAATTTACTGCCAATAATTATGCGACATATAAAAAATTCACACAAAAAAAAAAACATGTAAAACTCGTACAAAAATAATAAGCGCGACATTTCAACTTTTGTTTCAGAAATGCACAATACAATCTAACATATTTTTTTCACTTTGTTTACACGACAAACAAATGAAATTAATGGGCGAATTTAATCCCCTTTTTATTATGGAAATTATAAATGTAGCAAACCTAATTGGGGAAGGGATAATGTTGAACTTAATGCAATTATGTGAGGATTAAGAAGAATTAAACTTATAAATGGAATTTTATATGAAATCAGTAAAATATAAAAGAGAAAACAGAGAAAAATACGCAGAGCAATTAGTGGAATTAGAATTATAAAGGATAAATTGGCGCAAGTTTATAGTATGTTACTTAATATATATAGATATATGATGATAAATGTTTATAGTATATATTATTGAAGTAGTATCTGATAGTCAAGTACACTACACTGAGAGAAAATATGTTAGGAATTGTTAATTAGTACTTTATCGATAACTAGGGTATTTGCACGTCCATCCCACTCACCTTTACGTATACCCAGTGCTTTTCTTTCATGCTTTCTTTCCTCTTTGGTTCAGTTTAAATTTCAGGCAACCAAACTGAAGTCGCTGCTGCGCATCTCGAGCCACCCGCAGGGCATACTGTCTGATCCCGACGAGGCAACAGGATTAACTGGAGGAATGGAAGAGGAGCTGCCCCTAGAGGTGAACGCAGTGGTTAGCCAGAACTGAAAACCCCAAAAAAACCAACGTAGAGAACTCTGCAGTCTTAACTCACATCGAACATTTATTGAACGAGTCGAAAGTCGATTAAAAATTTCTCATTTTTACAATTAAGCGGAAAACAAAACCAAGCGAAGCCAATGAAATATCATTCATTCAGCTTGTTGTTGTCCTTCTCTAACATTAATTACAGTTATCAAATATTATATATGTATGTATAGTATATAGTAGATGTATTTGTGTAGTATGCAAAGTAGTTCTCTGAGTGAGGGACGACAGGAGAGCAAGGAGCTACAGGGGCTCGCTGGCTCCTTGGGCTGCTGTCGCATTCGTTCCGAATAAAAAACCGTATTCAACTCTTAGACTAACGTAAGTTTAAACTGCATATCTCAGATGACACTTGAACTATTGTATATATGTAAAGTATATAGTAAAGTATACATCTATGTGATTCTATATAGAGTAGGAATATATTTATTACGATCTTAGCTTAGGCCTAGGGAACAGTTAGAGTTAATGCAAAAATCTCTTGTGTTTATGTGTGTGTATGTGTGGAAATGGCACTTCAGATACCCTACAATTATGTACGATACGTTCTCTCTCTCTATATATAGGGTATAATACCCTATCCAGCTCACAGTTTCAGTTCAACTTTTAGAAAGTTATCGGATTAGAAATTCAAAAGTTCCAACGCGGGGAAGGTGACATCTTTAAGGTGCCCGCTCCTCCTCCCGCTCCCACCGCTTACAGTGGGGTCTCCTCCTGTCTGCGGTGCTGCCTCTCCTAGACACAGGTGGTGGTGACGCGTGTCAGACGCGTCATTTCGCTGCTGCCAAAGTGTCGCTTGAAGAACAGCGAACGGAACGTGGTGCGGAACTGTTTGGACATCAGACCGTAGAGCACAAAGCCCACAGCGGCATTGATCAGTGCCAGCAGATCCATCAGCTCCCCAAAGGGAGGATAACAGTGTGCAAAGAAGCACTTCTCTAGCACGCCAGACAACAGGCCCAGCAGTCCCTGTGGGAACTCCGTGACCAGGAATAGCACCAGCACTGCCACGAGTAGCAACGTGGTGCGATCGTTGCGCCGGTCACAGCGAGGGGGCCTAAACAGAGAGAAAGAGAGAGAAAAGAAAAGAAAAGAAATATATAAAGACCATCTTCAGAAGATTAGTTCCTCTCTCTCTTGTACGCACCTCCTGGACTTGGTCTCGCTCTGATTCAGCTGTATGGCGTACTTGGTGGGATTGTCGTAGTCCTTGAGCTTCAGTCGACGTCGCGATGCCTCACAGAGCACATGCATCAGCACCAGACTGATCACGGTGAGCACAAAGCAAGGCAAGAGCTTAATGATTATGGAATGTATCCAGAAGTTGAAGCTGCAAAGGGAAAGTGAGTAAAGATCACTGATCACTGATCACTGATCACACTGAGGTTCACCTACCGAAAGAGCATCGAGTTTGTGTCGAAGTACACATGGTACATGGCCTCGTGCTCTCGCGTTGAGATCTCCAGCGTCTCACGCACCTTGAACACAAAGTACGTGGGCAGGCAGAGTATGGGGGAGATGATAAAGGGAAAGATGATGGCCTCTCTGGAATGTGCGAGCAGAAAATTGGCACAGCTCCCATTCGGATGTCTGTGGATAAGAGATGGAAACAGTTTGCTACATAAGAAGGGAAGAAGAAGAAGAAGCCACATTGCCGCAGTGTTATTCACAATTGAAGCGTCAGTTTAGCAGGGGTTGGGAGTAGGAAAGGATTGTCCAATTGGTCATGCGAAGTAAAGTGGCTGCCGTAGACTCACCTGATGGCCACATAACGCCACACGGCCAGTGTGACAGTGAGGCCAATGGAGATCGTATGCAAGATCTGCGTGAAGAACATGTGCACCAGCAGATACACGGCCCAGGCATAGCTCAGATCCTTCTCGCCTGTGAAGAGAAGTAGGGAGTCACTTTCTACTCGATAGCCAGGATATCTGTGTGCTACTTACCCGGCTTCATATAGATGTACTGATATGTGGTATAGGGTATGTACTCGAGCATGACAAACATGTCGGCAACCGCCAGCCATTTCAGTATGTTGTTAATGGGCGCCTTGGCCATCTCCTTCCTGGTCAGCACCATTATGTTTAGTATATTGGCGATGGTGCCAAATATGCAAATCTGTTGGGGCCACAAAATGGATATGCATATGAGTAGAGCAAAACAACAACTGGGAAGAGAAAGGAGGAATAGCAGAAGAAAGGAGTCGTAGTAGGAGAAGTAGTAGAAGCAGGAGGAGTAGAGGGAACAGCAGGAATAACTGTAGACAAGCGTTAAATGTGAGCGGGTAGGGGAGCTAGCTTGACCCTTATAGTCACACACATTACCACACACACAACCACACATACACACCCTAACACACACATTGCTGCGCTGGCAACCGAAATCATATTAAGCCCAAAATGTTTTGAATGTTTTATTCATGTGCTGCGGCTCGATGAGGATGAGGATGACTCGCTTGAATGATGAATATGAGATTTTTTTCTGCCACATTATAAACATATGCTAAGGTCCTGAGTGTGCTTTGATTGTTGTGCGTAAGTATACCCTATAGGGCATGACTAGAAGGGTTGGTTAAGACTTAACTGATTCTAGTTAATCATAGAGAGAAATCAGAAACAGAAGTCCAGAAATTACAGGGTATTTCTATCACAAAATAATACATAAATCACACTTTTTCTCAATTACAGAGTATGCCGAAGTCACAAGATTCCATCACAGCCTTGAAAGGAGTTTAACTTATTGATTATTTTCTTTAATTTTCGACAACTTTGCTGCCTTTATCCCTCGAAGCTCTTCCTCTTTCTATCTCTGTCCCCTTTGCGCATCCTATCCAGGGTATCAACCTCTCGTCCAGACATTTCACTCACCCTCCTCAGTAAGTGAAATTTTCCCTTGCTGAGCAAACAATTTTCTCATTCATTTCAATTTCATTCTCAATCTTCCCTTTTCCATTTTCAATTAAATTCGTTTAATTTATTTTCTTTTCTTCGAAATCAGAACAAAACGCACAGGAATTTTCTTTGTGTGGAAATATCTTTCACAGAGCAGTGTAAATACCACAAACTGCACTTGGCTTCAACCTTTCGCTCGAGGAATAACTCTGGGAGACTTTAAAGAGCACCCAACTAATTGGTCAAGCCGAACTAATTTAATGGCGTTAAATTTGGTTAAGCCCCTTTGCGGTTTGCCTAAAAAGCTTATGAATTATTTAAGTCTACAAATTTATTTAATTTTGGTTTTTCTACCCCGTGATTTCTTTTAAGCATTTTTCTTTCCTTTTTGTGTGCCTTGTGTTCTGAAAAGGGAAAAAGGAAAATCTCAAAGTTCAAAGGTGTTGGGCGCCGCAGAAATTCATCAAGGGGACAAAGTAGAAGAAGGAGAAGCCTTCTAAAAAGGGTTTCCATTCCTTGACATTGTGATGGAACATTCATTTATTCCCCCTCCCTTTCTATCCTTTTCTTTCCCACTCTTTCTGTCACTCGCTTGTCTCGTAGACAGAGAGTGAAAAATGTCTTGGCTGGTGACAGGATGACACGAGGATAATTAGCGCCGTCTCCCTCGCTCTCGCACCCAAATTATTTGCCTAATGAGCCAACATTATCATTTCTGGAGGTTATATATATAAATATATCCCATCTGAATACTTGCCAGCAGCGAGACATAGCCATGGATGCCATTGTAGGCCCGCACCCACTTGTAGATATCACCCTCGCAGTAGCCAGCGCACTCGTTCGGCGTATGATTCTTCTTGGTGAAATCGACGAGCAGCTTGACAAAGTCAGTGATTTCATCTTTGCTAAGCTTCAAGTCCTCCAGCAGCGTATCATTAACCTCCACATCCAACTGCGATGGCGCCATGCTCGAGTCCTGCATTATATGAAGTTCTTACTAAGTTGTCTCTTGTCTGACTTCACTGCGCCCTTATATCATGCTGATAGGGAAGAAAAGAAAAGACATTTTTAGTTGAATTCCTGCAGTAAGAGCACTTCAAATAGCTAAGTCTGTATAAAGAGTGTTGAGCTAGCTGTACACTAAATTACATGAGTGTAGCTTATGTAGTACCAGAGATATTGTTTTTATATCCTATCATAGGGTATAAGAGTATTATAACCTTGTGACAATCGAAAATACATCTTACAGTCAGAATGAGGCTTGGCAGACTCCACAAACTATATATATTCTTGATCAGCCTCAACAGGGCGGTCGATATAGCCATGTCCGTCGGTCTGTCTGTCTATCTATCTGCCTGTCTATCTGTCTTTTGGTAAATACAATATCTATAAACGTTCAAACGATTTCTGAAACTTTGCTTGCAATTGAATAATTTACATAGAAGTTATACATCAAATAAATTTTAACAGGTACTGATTTCCAACCCCTGCTAAGTATGCAACAGAAAATAAACATAGAAGTTATATATTTAAAAAATCGTTTTGGTCATGCGGATAATGCATATATTTAACTCAAACGCAATCGCCAGTAGCTTTCATACTAGTTTCTCACTAGTTAGCTTTTAATATCCAAGTCTGATTGCCTGATTCCTGGAAACTACTTCACATACTCGACGTATTTTCTCATTTGCAGACTAGCTATAAATGGCCAAGTCTGAGTGGGTGTTAAATCAAGTGCATTTCAAATTACATGGGCGTAAGTCAGTCAGTTCCAGAGAACTGTCTTATTGCAACATCAAAGGCAAATGCAGTCAAAGGTGCTGTTTAAGGCAATGTAAAACGAAGCTATGCTGAGAATATACTGCACTCCATGTTGCACAAAGGGAACTATTGATTGCTTGGGGCTTGAAACGAAATCAAATCCCTGCTCAATATGTTCCAGTTAATTGGCAGGCAGAGGACAGCATAGAATGTGGGCGAAGGGGGTGTAGGCGGAAAAGATGCATCATTTGACCAACTACGGCTGCTGTTGCTGCTGTTATGGCAGCTTGTGTAATTTCCAATGAGAATCAAACTCAAGTTGACCAAGTTGAAGTCAAAGTTTTCATAAACTTTGCTGTTTATGTGCAAGTTTGTGGTCAAATTAGTTTACAGATGACAAACTCCAGCTGCAATTTGCGGCAGCAACACAGCAGCAACATCAACAACTACGACAACTGCAGCCAACCAAACTGGCCAACATATAGTAATTCAGCGATAATTGATGGAAAACTTAATGTGGCAAATAAAAAATGAAAGAGCCAATTAAATGGTAAGACTCTTCGCTTGTTGCTAGAAGTCTCAATACCCTACATTTTCATATTACATTGTTAATAAGTATCGTTAGTTGGTGAGTACAATCGATGGTTCTAACTGCAAACTATCAACTGTGCAGAATACGATAACAACTGCAGGAGCTCTATTTCAATTTCTTAGCTTAGAAGAAACTTAGAACAACTTCATTTACAACTTTATTACAAATATCGATAGTTCGTTTGTTTCAATCGATAGTTCTTATAGACAGCTTAGCAGTATAGCATATCATATGAATATGAATACTAAATATTTCGAAAGATAGTCTGTTTCAATCGATATGAACGGCATAATTTCGATTTCATGTTAGCAGCTTAACAGAATAATTCGATAATAACATTTTCAAGTGATAATATCGATAGATGGTGACTGCAATCGATAGATAGCATACTATCGTCCTTATGAATAACTAGAGTAGGTCCATTAACCACTGAAAATATCGAAGGTTGAGGAGTATACACATTAATTTAAAACTAGACAGCATACTATCGATTTGATCGATCTTATCTAGACATCGTGACCAACTGCAACTACCATTTGCCTCACCAGAGCACACACTCGAGCACACCTGTCGACAGGTTGCCAATTTGCTGGGCGGAGCAGTTAATTGGCCAACAGCAGCAATAAAAACAGCAACATTTTATGTCGCTCTCCATGATAAGCATACTCAAATTGCCAAGCGAGCCACAATGTGTGTGTATGTGTGAGTGTGCACTTGTGTGTGTGTGTGTTGATATGACACATAAATCAGTCAACTAGGCGAGTTGGCAAATCAAAGTCTCGCCCGAGTTTCGACATGTCATCGAAGGTGTCGCCTCGCACTCACACTCGCCTAATGCTTCCCGTCCGAAATCCTGTTCCACATTTCGCAATAGCAATTCAAATTTTTCCATCTGACTGCAATTGCCGCAGACTGACAGACTGCCAGACAGACAGCTGGCAACTGGCAGCACTGGCCCCGCATAAATTGCCAGTTGGCGTCTTTGCCTTTCGTTCACAGGTTGCCTGGCTTGCCCCTTGTCATTTTCATTTTGATTCTGATTTGATTTTGATGGATATGTCAGACGCTAACAACAACAACGGCACAACAAGTACAGCAAGGAGAACAACAAGAAAAACATGTCTCGCATTGTATATTTTACTGTCGCTAACAAAACAAATCTTACAACATTATTCATTCAACCAGATCGAAGAGTATTCATAAAAACCAAATGTGCTACTCATTCGTGTGGGAAAACAAAAAAATTGGATGAGAATCGGTTCAATTGCCACAAAGGTAACTGAGGTCACATGCCATGGGGCAGAACATTAAGCAGTGTAGGAAACCCGATTTACAGAAGATTTTGATATAAAATGTATCTTATATAAAACTTTGGCTTGAACTTCTCAGGCTCTTAAAGCTAACATTTCCAAGACTTGCTGTGTTTTAACAATTATAAAACACTTCAAACAGTATAAATCCTTCGTGTATTGTATTTTATTTTTCTCAAATATTATATAAATATATTTCAGATATATATACATACATATCTAATTTAATTGTCTAACTACAATACATGCTTGGGCTTATTTAAACACATTATCACCTAACTAAAATAGTTCACACACTTACCAAATTAAGTATAAGTCACTTAGTATTAAAGAACTTTAAAATTGTTTTGTCTATTCTCCTCCATAGATCCCAGTGATCTACATTTTAAATCCCCAACACACACCCATCAATGCCATAATCAGTCTCCATTTCCAACGCATGTGATTATCGAGTACAAAGTAAGTTCGCCCAACTGTTTAAGTTGAATGTCGAAGCACAATGATATGTGTGTGTTGCTATAAGATTTATGCAGACACTTGCGCAATAATTTATTCAATTTACTTTTGCCTATGTTTTTGTTTTGTTTTGCTTTTGCTTTCCTTTTTTGTTCACTCTTCCCCTGTCCTTCTCTCACACTTCCGTTTGTTCGTCAGCGTTCACACAAAGTGCAAAGTTTTTTCTTTCCGGCCCTGGGGAAGCATCGCCGACGGGAAATGGAAAAACAGGTGGTGTTGCGGAAAAGCCAGCAGCATAACCACAAGAAATGTGTATCTGACACACTCCCACCCACACACACACACATACGCTTGAGGAATGGCGCCAACTGAGGACTTTAGATAAACGCCATGCGGATTTTTTTGCTGCCGTTAAGCTGTTACGATCTTAATTAATGTTCCGTTACGCACACATAGACACACACATGGATACTGTGACTGCTTTTAATTACAGCATAACATAACATAACCATAACCACGACTCGACGACTTAAGTCGTATCTTTGAGATACTTTTGCTCAGCTTGCGTTATCCCTGCACTCCCACTGCGTCAATTGGCTTAACGAGCCGCTCGAGCACTTGCAGCACATTAAAAACTAATTACCAGAGAACTACAACTTGCAAGAGAGCACACACTACGTATATAAACCATATAGGGAATATAGAGTATACTATATGCGATATGTGGCCAAGTGCCCCTCGCACAATTGCCACAAAACGGCGCAACTTGCGACTGATTCAATTTGTTTATGTTAACTACAGAGTGAGGGGAAGGGGCAGAGGTACAGGCAACCGACAGTGGCAGAGGAAGCCGCAGGGGCAGAGCAACAATTTGTTGCCGTCACTTGGCCGGGTTAATGGCTCTGTAAATTGCACAGATTACTAAGCTCAGCCAGAAATGGAATTGAAATTAAATTTATTGGGCAAATTTATCAACCTTACCCCACTGCCATCAAGGCGATTCAGCAATGCAGCTCGAAGGTTTTTCCACCTTTTTGGTTGCACGAACGTTTGAAATGGCATGTTTGACTCGGCAATCTCAAGATCGACGAACAAAAACTTCAGATTAAAGCAAAGATTACAAATTGCTGCAGATTTTGTGTGTTTGATAAGAGAAGTGACAAGCAACAGCTGAGTAATTGTGTAATATCTTTGAAACCATGGGAAATTATGATCTTTAAAAGGTAAATAGAGTTGACTTGACATATCTGTGGGGTCTAGCCTTTCTATATCGGTTCTTATGTAGAGTTATACAGAGTTCTATATATGGAATGAGAAGTTTTATAAATGTAATAAGAAAAGTTTAAAGACATATCTAAATAAATTTAAATTAACTTGGTATATCTGTGGATCTAACTGAATAAAGTCTTGGGGTATTCAATCTGGTACTCACAAATAAACTACTGTTATGAAATCGAAAGGTGAATCTCTACGACAAAATGCTCATTAGTGTTTGAGCTATGCTTTTTTTGTGAGGTACTTAAAGTGAATAAGGTACTTAAAGTGAAAACCCGATACCTTATATCGTACATACATATACATATACACATATGATAGTTAAACACAATAATATAATAATATATTTTCTTTTGATTAAGTCAATAATTGCAGATCCAAAGACAAGGGCAGACACTGATGTCAATAGATAAACACGCGACAGAAATTCTATTCTTGTGTATATATTTTGAGCTCCCGTTCAAGACTGAACTATACAACAGAATACACCATCAAAAGGTGCTGAATTGGCTTCTGTTTTATGTCTATGTTGAGGAGTATTTAAACAAATGTTTACAATAAATTCGACACTGCGAGTCCATCTCGACTTCCATCATTTATACATATTCAATACAAGTGGATTCACTGTACAGTTTTTATGCGTCAACTCATTTATTATACTATATATGTGAGCGAATATTCATGTATTATTTGTGTATATTTATGTACTCATATACAATAATATGTAGAGGGGACTGTATGACATATACTTACTGCCTTTTCAATCATAATTAGTTAATCACTTAACCACACAAGGTGAGAGCTTGTCAACACTGTCAACTCAGTAAATCAACAATTAAACTGAATGGATTCATATGGCAAAGTGCATTACAGATTATGAATAAATTCTGTGCGTTAAATGTTTGCACAATTCGCTGCTGCTGATTGCAGAGTCAAGTTCTGCTGATGTTAACACGCACAATAAACAATACATGATCCATATCCATATCTCGATAGCGAATGCAATTAATTAATTCATACGTTGCGGCCTCAGTTGACACTCAAAGTGAGTGACTTGTGCTGTTGTTCGAATACTTTTCCGATTAACAGCGAATACCATTTAAGCGCAGCTGACAAAGTGTCTCCACACACACACACACACTGGCACAACTTGTTTGCTACACTTTTGACTTGATGTGGGCAATGTGCGTGGATTTTTCTTGATCAATTTTTCGAGCTCTTTGATTTTTCTTATTTTTTCTAACGATTTTTTCTTAAGTCTTTTCTGCTTCTTCTACGTTTTTTTTGACCGGGTTTTGCCTAATGAGTGCATAAGTTGTACGCATGCGAATCGTATAAATACGCCGATTCTCAGTGCGTATATAGTTAGTACAATTTTAGACTGCAGACGAGAAGAAACGAAAGAGATACACAACCTCAGCCAAACACAACAAACAACACACAATGCAATTCACAGTAAGTCAACAAGAGAGGAAGGAGGCGCGATTTATAAGCACAAATACAAAACAAACTCAGAAACAACTTCAGAGACAATTCAGAGACTCAATTTCAGAGTCAATGCGAAGATAAATATGCTTAAACTGTTGCTAAACTCTCTCGAGAACTTTGGCCCACTTAAAAGTAAAGTTTCTACGCTCATATTGAAATTGTTCTTGCTTTTGTTATTGTCCTGTTGCAAGCCAAAACTAAACTATTCCCAAAACATATTAGAAAACTTTTGCGAAATTGTTAAAATTGCAAAAAAGTTGGCAAACTTCAAAAAAGTCATTAGCAAAAATGTTTGAGCTTAAATTATTGAAAAATTCCTTAACATTTTTGCGGCCTAAGAGAAAGGAATATCCCATTTTAATTAAGCAAGAAACGAGTAGGAGGTAACAAGCATAAGGCTGGGGGCGTGGCAGCTACAGGAAACCTCATTAACAACATGCAAAATATTTTAAAGCCATTTTTCTAACCTTATTTCCTCTTACTTCTTCTTCTTCTTCATTCATTTACACAATGCTGGAAAATGGGAAAATTCCTGCGAAGTTAATTTTGCTTATTGCCAGCGCCGCCTGCATCCTGGCCGCACCCATCGAAGTGGAACAGGAGCAGCAGCAGGCGGAGTCATCGGTGAAGGCCAAGCGTGGCTTGTCACTGGGCTTGGGCTACCACGCCCCACTGCTGACCCACTCGACCACGCACATTGTCTCCTCGCCGACTCTGGTGCACCACGCGCCCCTCATCTCGCATGCACCGCTCATTTCGCATGCCCCACTCATCTCACACGCTCCACTCATTGCACACCATCCCGTCTCGTCGCTGTCGTATCACCTGCCCAGCTACCATTCCATTCATCATTTCTAGAAGGGAGCAGCAGCAGGAAGAGAAGGAAGGAGCAGCAGCCTTAGCCTCAATCTGGAGCAGCTTAAGAAGTCAACACGTGCAACACATGCAAAAGCAGCTAAAAGTTTATCCCCCACTGCCTGCCCCCTTTTGACATAACTTGAGCGAAAGTTAAATCACTCCCACATCTTGCCTTACACACACACTCACACACATACACACACACTCGCACACCCACACAGCATGTTACGCCTATCTGAATAAATACTTACAACAAGTTTCCCTTCTGCATTTCAAACAAATGTCTCAAGTTTTGTGCCCCCAGGGGCGTGGCAGAAGTGACGCGTGTTGCCCATTTGAGAATATCTTGCTTTCTTCCTTCTGCTGCACTTGCACAAAACGTTGCACATGCCACACATGGAGCACATAATCCTCGCTGTTAAACACTTGTGGCAGCTGCCAGCACTTTGGGGGCACTTGCTGGAGGCATGCAGCAGCAACAGCAGCAGCAACATGAAGTTAACATTGTGATTACCCACATTATATGCGGCAAATGATTGCCATTATTATGCCAGGCCAACATGGAATCAGTGCTTGATGCGAATTTATGTAACTGTCACGCCCCCCCCCCCCTACTCCTTTATCGATCGATAACTGTTTAAGTACCCTCATCCGCTCTAATTCCCATTAATAGTTTCGCCCTTATTATAAACTTAATGAAAGCAAAGGCGATTAAAATTAATAATTTAGTGGAAACAAGTACAAACTCTACTACGCCCACAAAATAAGTTATAATATAATTATCTATTATCTAATTAATCTATGTTAGTTAAAAACTTCATTTATCATCTGGTTGGTAATAATTATTTTTCAGACGAAAAATAAATTTTCTATTTTCATCAATTTACAGGTGCTTGGCCATATTCTAAAACATACTTTATTTGCGTGCTATAATAAGAAATATTATCAACAAACTTGATAGCCATAACTCTTATAGTGTCTAAGATATAGACGTTCATACAGGCAAAGATGGACGAACAAACGAACATGGCTATGTCAACTGGGCTGGTCAAGAATATATGTACTTTGTGGGATTGGAGACGCCTTCTTTTGCGTGTTAGAGGCTTTACAGGCTGTTAACAATTTAAGGCTGGGCGGTGGGCGTGGCGGAAAGCGCGTAGACAACCTTGAAAGCTTTTTCAGCAAGATATTCCCAGTCTGCACATCTGCTTTCAGTTCTTTTTAAAAGCAGCCTAAATATAGCAACACATCCGGGCGAGGGAATATCCTTTCTGTAATAGCAATCCGAATACCCTGGAGTATACCTTCACCTCCCCCCCTCCCTGTAGGGGGTGCAACCCTTAATGCTTTAAATTTGTCTTACTGTCTTTAAGCTTCAGCTTCGCTTCTTATCTACTGTCATCCCCTTCTGCTGACATGATTTCTCTGGGTGTTTTGGCCAATTGCCACATGCCACTAAAATGCCAGCTCAATGTCAAGGCGAGATGTGCGTGAACGTGAGCAGCCCTAAACAAGCAACACTCACTGTAAACACACACCCTACACCTCCCCCCCCCCACACACACACACTCGCTGAGGGACCCTGGGAGGGCTTAAAGTCTTAGCAAAGTTTCAACCTCGAAGTAGTTTACGTTCTCATTTTATATTTGTCCTTAGATGCACCGCATTTTATTGCCATAAAAATTATAAACTCAATAGAAAATCTGAGAGGGAGAGTGAGTGAGAGAGAGATAGTGATAGATAGCTATAGCGATGTTGTTGTTGTTGTGGTTTAATATTAATTTAGTCTGAGAAGCTGTCGCTCCAGTAGGTTGTAGTCAAGGGGGCCACCGATTTGAATAGATCCCGTCCCTGGCTGGGATGACCGCTCTCCATCGATTGTCGCTGCTTGACCTGCTTCGGCTCAGGATGTCGCACACAATTGGTGCTCTGATGGCGTTGCAACCGTGTCTGTGTGAGGAACGTACGCTGGCAGCGTTTGCACTCATAGATGACGCCGTGTTCATCATGCCGCACCGCCATGTGCCGCTTGAGCTCAGCGCGTAACCTGAAGACCTGCGAACAGAGTTCACAACGGAACTGGGCACGCTCCGCCTCGTGTCGTTCCATGTGCGTCTTGTAGGCGCCACGCACCTTAAACTTCTTGTTGCAAATCTGACAATGGAATTCGTAGCGTGCCTCGTGTGTCTTGCGATGCATCACATAGGATTGTTTGCGTGGAAAACTCAAATCGCAGTGGTCGCACTCGAAGGGTCCTTGGGCAGCAACTGCAGGTGTCCCGCTGGATGAACTTTTCTTTTTGCTGCTGCTGCTATAGTATTCATCCTCGTTCTGTGACCCCGTCGCGGAACGTTTCGTGCCCTTTTTACGCCCACGTCGTCCAGGGCGGCCTGGTTTTCGTTTCTCGCTAATATCCGATTCGGCAGATTCACTGTCGGCACTGGTGGAGCCTGCCACATCGGATACCTTGAACTCTGCATCATCGTTTAGTTCCTCTTCATCCTCTTCGCTGGCAGAATCCGAGACGGGTGCATCGATGACGACATAACCTCGTGGACGACGCACTTTATTCTTACTGCGCGACAGACGCTTGCGTAAATCCCTCTCCGTAGTTTCCAGTTGCTTGCGCAGCTTGATGGCAATTGTGAGGCTCTGCTGACAGGTGCTGCAGATGAATTGTGGCATAAAGTCCTTCGGGGCAATGGATACACTGGGACAGAGCAGCAGCAACATATCCGCTGGGGTCGTGGCCTCGCTTGTCTTCGTAAACAGACTGACCAATTCCTCTTTGCTGGTGCAGACGCGGCACTGATTCTCATCCACAGGTTCCTCTTGCTTTGCACCTGAACGTGCGGTGACATTGGCCTCGGTCTCCTCGTTGGCGTCTCCTGCTGATGCTGTTGCTGCTGCTGTTTTGGGGTCGTCACCTGTAATGAGTTCCCCCTCCTCATCTTCTTCTTCCAGATCGTCCTCTTCCTCTTCTCCCTCCTCGTCATCTTCTTCGGCATCACCTTCGTCGTCTGCGTCTTCTACTTCGGCTGTAGCGGCACTTGAATTGTCCTCTTTCTGTTTCTCTACAGCGGCTTCGGATACTGCTGCTGTTTCTGCTTCTGCTCCTTTAGTCGCTACTTCTTCTTCGTTTTGCACATTATCCGCATTGCTTTTATCTGCTGCTTCTCCCTCCACTTCTGTGCCGTCGCCGTCATCATCAGCCGTGTCATCTTCAAGGTATTCGGCTTCGCCCATCTCCTCATCAGCCGAATTCGCCACCGTCTCTGCCGCTGCCACAGTCGCTGCTGCCTGAGCCTGTTCGGTATTCGCCGCAGCGCCACCCTGAAAAATGTTAAGTATGTTTACTTGTGTGAGTTATCTCATATCCTCCCCCTCTTGCTTCGCACCTCATCCATGTAAACAAGATTTCCAGCGTCGGCGTCGGCTGCGGCTGCCGCTACTGCTTCTTCTTCATCGTTTGCACGTTCTACGGCATTGTTGACGGCCTCCTGCTGCCACTCCGCCGACGCCGCCGTTACCACCTCTGGCGCTGCTGTTGCTGTCACTGACATCGTTCCCACCCCACCATTTGTTGCCACTCCATTTGTGGCAGCCGCAGGCGTTGTTTCTGCCTCCATTTCTCTATTTTGTTTTGTGCTTTTGGCGCCTGAAGAGTTTTGCCGGCCCCACAGCGGTTCGATGTACGTAAAATCTTCGATATTCTCGTTAACTCGCGTTACTTTTCACCTTTTTCTTTCTTTTCCGTTTCTCGTTTGTTCTTTTTACACTCTTTTCAATCGTTTTCGTTACTTTTTAATTAAAATTTTGCACTTTTTTAACGTACTGGCAAAATATTTATACATTTTTACACAACAACGCCATATTGTATGAGTACATACACGACGCGCACAGCTGTGCGAGAGTATCGATACCATTGCGCATGTAAAGTAATATCGATAAGTCGATAGTTGCAAATGCGGAAACATATGCGCGCCAAACGAGCAAGATTTGAAACGAAACAGAATGTTGAAAACAAACAACATTAAATACCATACAACATCAAATAAAAGTTTATTACTTTATTGTTATTATAAATGTATTTTTCTTTTAATATTGATGTACATTTTGTTATTCATGTAAATTGCGTTTGCCTGTTGGTAGCATTTCAATTGAAAGTAGCCACAATTAAAATTACTCTCACGTACCATTAAACAAGATTATACAATCATGAGCACACCACTTAACCTGACCTTTTAACTTTCAATTTACAATATACAAAAGCTCTCGCGCCCCATTAATTGGTCGGGTATGTCTATAAATATTTTCATTAAAATTGAAAATCCCTGAAAACGTTTTGCTCACTCTTCTTGCATCGGACCCCAGAAAATAATAATGGAAAAAACAGCCACATTCATTTTCGAGAGCACAAAACAAAAATAAATATCCCACGAATACCCTCTCCTTTTTCGACTTTCCTCGACTTTGTGGCCCGCGGTACATATTCATTTCAATTATGCGAAATCAACGCCCAAAGTGCTGGCAAGAAAAATGTTCGCACTGTGTGATGCAGAATAATGTTAAAGTCAACGCCGTTGCCGTCTCTACTACATCAACATTCAGGCCCATTCAGAGGCAATTTGTGTGAACGGCTCCCCCCGTTCCGTTACAGTGCTCTGGCTCTGGAATATATTTGTATATTTTTGTCTTGACTTATTTTTTTCTTCTGCTGCTGCTCCTCGCCGGCTTTCCTTTTTGTGATTTACGTCAACAATTATCGTGGCAAAACGTACATAGCGCCTACTACTACTTGACTTAGGAACACGGATACAGGGGGACACTCAGAGTGGGTTGTGGCGGCCCTATAGGGCAACACAGCGACAACGTGTCAGAGATTTGTGAAATGCGAAACTGGGATGGGACTGACAAGGAGCTGGAGGTGGGGCAGCTGCCACGTTTATGACGATAGCTAACGACAATTGCGACAGGCCGTATAAGTAACAAGATAAATATGGCGTTACGTTTCCTCTGGCAGTGATAAAAAAGCGCGACCATGTCAACTGACAAGCGCAGCGCATTCCCTCAACGAATGAACGCACGAGGCATCATCGGCGTCACAAAATGATTAATTATGCATGAGTTAGTCGCACCATCCATTCCCTCCATCCCTCTGTCCATCTAAGCGACCAATCCGACGTCAACCCATCCGTAAGACAAACAACAGCATATGGTAACAGTCGAAGGCTTACGTAGCAGTTCCTTCTCGGAACTGATAGACTCTGGTGCAGGGGAAACAGGATGTGGCAAGGACGAACTTTGAATAGATCAAGGCACGTTTTGTAGGCAGCCTTGTGTAAGTTTCTGATTTCTAAACATTCATTTACAGAGATTTATGCGTATTTATTACGTATTGCACCTCAAGGGACAAAGAGAATATCTGTTTTATCTGATATTTGTATTTGATTTATGCAGAAATCCAAGTCGATTGCAGTTTGTATAGTCAAATTTAAGGAATTCAATTGTAAACTGTGCGAATAACCTAGCAAAATGACCAATTTAAGCTGTGCTTCTGTACAATTATGCATAATTAATTAGTAGAAAAAAAGGAAACAACACAACATTTCCGTAGGAGATATAAATCATCAAATATATCTTTAATTTTATGTTGTAAATGGAATCTGATAAATGGAATCCGATCATTTCGAGCGGTTTAGAAATTATTGAAATTTCACAATTGATAAAACAATTGCGCAAACTTGATACGGAAATTAATTTAAATGTTGATGCAACTTTAAATTCAAATTCAGTCTGAGATTATGCTTTTTGAATGCTTGCCCTCAAATTAACGTCGCATTACGCACGCCGAGCAAAAGAAGGAGCAGCGGGCACATAAGCAGCAATAATGCTTTTAAATTATCCATGTACTTAGCCACGATGGAAAACGGAAAGAATAGAAACGAAGAAGACACTGAGAACCTTCGCATCCCAACTGTGCGTGGTCGTAACGCGATATCCTGATATCTTGATCAATTTAATAGCTCTGACGCTGACAGAATTTGGCAAGGGTAGGAAAGAACCTACTCTCCCTTCATCTTGAATATGATAAAAAGTCGAATGCGACGTCAGAAATGGCATAAGAGAGATGCGTGTGTTCACCGCAGACGAAAGTTTTGTAAACAAAAGTTTATCGTAGCCATAGGCGCCGATTGTGGTTGAGGTACGCGGAGGAGCTTGGCGTGTGCGAAAACCTTTTGCATAACATTATTTTGCACCTGCAGGTGCCGCGTCACCATCACCCACCTCAGTTTATCAATCAATATGTTCGATAACCTGTGACGATGACGACGAACAGATAATAAATCAAATTAGCATCTCCGAAATCTATCTAACATACTATATGGGGGGGGGGGACCTTCAGCCCCCAACCGGGCGACTAACAAAGTAATTTGTTTGGCATATGTGTCTGTGTATGTGTGGGAGGGTGTGTCTGTGTCTGAGTAGGTGCGTCCTTGCCTGTGTGTGGGTGTCTGGGTGAGCGCGCGTTTGAGCTTGCGGTCGACTGGCTTAGTTGGGGCACTTCATGTGCCCGTGAGTTACCCTGTACAGTACTGAGAGTTCAATGAGAACCATAACAACAAACAAAATACCGTGACTCGCACCGCAAAGTATGCAACATTTGCTATTCATTGAGCGAAGCGGAGGTTATAAAGAGTATTATTATTATTATTAGAAGAATTCGGTGGAGGGGGTATGGTGGTTATGCTATACGTTTCGCTATTCACTCGAATCATTCATGTGTAGCCGTAGCAATAACAATACCAACCAAATAACCATTGTTCGCTGGCATAGCAATGGGGGAATTATGCCTAGGAAACAATTAAAATCGTGTAAAGGTCGCCCGGAAATTGAGTAGCAAAGCAATACACTGCGGGTCTACATGGGCCTGTTGTTCAGCAGGTTCCTTTTTAATAGTCTTATTCAGCAGTTGCCTCTGCCTTTGCTTATCGTAAACATGATCTATTTCTTCAAGCAACTACCCCACACTCTTTTGCACTCCACAGGGTATCTATTCCAAAATTAATCTTACTTCCAGCTATATTAATAACTAATTGAATTGATCACACATCGTTCACATGCACGGCGAAAACTGCGCCAAATTAATTGCGCATTCCTCAAATGTGAAATAGGTCGAAATAGGTCGTTTTAGGGCAACCGAATATTAATCTTGCAATGCCC
The DNA here is from genome assembly GCA_018904165.1 of Zaprionus camerounensis. Classification (NCBI taxonomy): domain Eukaryota; kingdom Metazoa; phylum Arthropoda; class Insecta; order Diptera; family Drosophilidae; genus Zaprionus; species Zaprionus camerounensis. The sequence continues at coordinate 4,064,923 of JAEIFS010000037.1, forward strand.
TGTCTGTGCTACAAACATTTGTAATTAAGTCTAAACCAAAAAGAAGAAAAAACAGAGTCTGCTAATGCGACATAATTGGCCGTGGTTAACTACAGTCAACGATGGGAGAAGGGGCCACAACTTCTGCGTCTTAGTTGAAGGAAGTAGGGGGGATAATGTTAATTAATGCAACATCAATCAAGTGTAGAAGCTGTCGCGTTTCCCACAGATAATGAATTTGAGTAAATGCGCTCGGCTTTGTTTTCATTTCATAAAATTACTTGACTTCACTTTCATAATCCTTTTGCGGATGCGCGCACATTGCGCATACGCCGCGTGGCCCCCGGCAGCGCGACAGCGACTGCGATGGTGGCCTGGCTAAAAGGATAATGTCGCACATAGCAAACATAGTATAGGCTGTATACACCCTTGTGCATAGGAAAAGCCGGCAGCAGCAGCAGCATCATCAACAACAAGCAATATTTCATAAGCGTATAATTTGTAAAGGCCCTAGGGTAATATGTTTATGCTTTGTCCCCTACGCGCGCGCTCTCTCGTCTGGCTTCCCATTCAATGTTCCCATTGTGCTTTCCCATGTATTTTTTCCCTCTGTTGTTTTTCTTTTTGTTGCCGCTTTTATTTACTGTTACTTTTCTGCTAGCTGTTCGTGTGTATGTGTGTGTGTGCGTTTGTTTTTTATAACACCCCAAGCAAAAATATTTTGTGCCTATACTAAATTTGCACCCAGCACAAATTATCCAAACAACAAAGAGAGGGTTGATCTAAATATATACTGGGGAAATAAAACAATTTACGATTTCTGATTATTTATTTACCAGAACAACACTAAGGCTTTATACGGGGAAATAGGTTGTTAGTCCTTATTAGATTTTTAAATTGATGATTATTAATATTATAGGAAATAGGTTGTTTTCCTATATATTTCGATTATGATTATAAATGATTGTTTTGTATTATTATGTTGAATTTTAGCTAAACAATAATGAGGTCTAATTATACTGTGGAAATATGTTGTTTTCCTGTTTGATTTCATTGTGAAATTAAAGGAAATAGGTTGTTTCCCAATTGGTCTCAATGCGATTATGAATGGTTATTTTACATTATTACGTTGAAATTTATCTTAGCAACACAGAGGTCTAAATATACTCCAGAAATAGGTTTCTTTTCTCTATAAATATTGTATTTCTATGGCTTTGATTGCACTATAAGTAATAGGTTATTTTCCAATAGGTTTCCAATACGATTTTGATTGATTATTTTATTTGATTAAGTTGATAATTATCTTAATAACACTGAGGTCTAAATATACTATAGAAATAGGTTGTTTTCCTTTGGAAAGCTCATGGAATTCTGTCTTTCAATAATTTGGTTTGCACAATGGGTATCAGGTTTTCCTTTTGAATTATTATAAGGCCTCCAAAACAATTTTAAATGAACCGATAAACAGAAATCATTTTACGTTTTTTGGAATTCTAAATTAACATGTATGTTATCATCATTTAAAATGTTTCTTTCCGCTTCAAACCCTTCGCAATATTAAACAAGTTAGGGAACAACATCAAAATTATATAAAATTCAGCCTATGCATTTTGACAGATAAAATAAGGCATTTAGAGTCATTACAATAGCACCCACGTTATAAATTATGCAAATGCGCATTACCTAAGCTGCTTGAACAGCCCTCGCATAACCTAGCCTAGCACAGCATAGCGATGCCTGGAATTGTCGCCTGTTCATTATTAATATTGACTGTCAAGTCAGCGCAGGAATATGACAGGCACAGAGGGAGTGACAGAGAGGGAAGGGAGAGAGGCACAACAGTAGAACAAGCGTAGATTGTATAACTGGCGGCTAATAAACACTGCGATAAGCAGCTTTATTCCGGTCCACGTCTGTCTCATTAGCCGCTCACTTGATTAACAATTCATAAACCATTCCAGGCCCAGAGAGTTGCCCATATGTCGGGCAGAAACTCGATTCCCACACGACAATTATTTTTTCCGGGCAACAAGTACAAGGCAAATGAAGATGGAGTGGCAGCAGCTGAAAGGCAGGAAGGGGGAGTGGAAGTGGGTAGCAGCAACAGGAACAGTAACGGAACTTGGAGTCGAAGATGGAACAGCTTCTTGTTGCCGTCTCTCGCGCGTGTCGCATTTGTCTCAATCATTAGAAGACCAACAATTTTGTTAAGGCGTCACGTGTTCGCATTAGCATTACGAGCATTATATCGAACACAATATCTTTTAGCGGGCCCTGTCATAAAGACGAGGGGGTACAGAGTGGAGGCTGACACGCGCAAATTCCAATCAAACGTCTGCGTGTGAGCTTCTCATAAGTTAGATCCTTTACACACACCACAACAAACACACGTTTTACACCCTCTTGAGACGCCTGTGCTGGAGCAGCTGTTGCCTCGACAGCCGCTTCTAGGACCCTAAAAAGCCAGTACGCATTTTAAATTTGATATCCGTCGTCGCACCCGACCAAAGTGCGCACTCTGAGCATATTCTGCTAATAATAAACTAGACTTAGTCAAGCAAAAACTTTGTCTGCCCTCTTCCCATCTATACCCCATAAGAATTAGACTATAATTTATTAATAGAAAATACGTAGTATTATTTTATGAAGATTTTACTTTCTTCCTTTACTTTCAAAGGCGACAAAATCGCCATATCAAACGATTTTGCTCTTTGATCTTGCACGGCGGCGGCGCCGGATATCAAAAAAAAAAAAAGAATAGCGACTTCTTGCCGGGAAAAGCCCAGAAAACCGCTAACAGAAATATGTGGCACAAAACAAAAATGCCAAAAAACCAAAGAAACGGAGCGTACAATGAACCGCAACAAAGAAACAAGAAACAACAAGTCAAACCCAGCATTCTTATGCAAAGAACAGAAACATAATTGCAAATCTATAGAAAGATGCACAATAAATTTAAATTACAAAATTAAGCAAAGCACATTTAAAGAGGTGGGGGAATTGAAAATAAAATATTAATATATTTATTAATTTAATCGGTCCTCCGATTTGTTTACTTTCTATGCACTTGGAATTCCCGACGTCGCGACGAACTGAGGCGTTTGTTCTTTAGCGAAACTCGTTTTGGGCTCATCGATTTAATATCGTTCTGCTTTTGTTTGTGTTCGTCGGGCTGAGCTGAGCAGGGGCGAGGGAGAAGCCTCTTACGTTTAGGATTATATATCGGAGCATTTCGCGTAGTCTGCATAGAAATTAATTGTTGCGACAAGAAAGAAAAAAAACAAGAAATCAATTTCGAAAAACAGCTGTGATTCGCGGTTTTTTGGTTTTCGGATTTTAGCTTTCGGCTTTTACGCTTCTCGCACTCTCTCTGTCTCTCTTGCTGCTTGGTATTTTGTGCTTTCATTCATCCCAGAATCGTCTTTCTCTGGTATAAATAGCGGCAGCTGCGACAAGCCTAATTAGACTTAGAACAAACTTCAGTTAAACCACAACTAGCACAACCAAACAAAAATAAAACCCTAAACATGTCGAAATTCATCGTCTTCGCTCTGGTCCTTGTTGCCGCCTGCCTGATCCTGGTCAACGCTGCGCCCGCTCCCGAACAGATTCTGGACGCACAGACGGCCATCAACAAGATAATTGGTAAGTTGCAACAACAGCTGTTGCAAGCTCGTCAAACTGTGTTCTAACTGTTGTTTCCTTCCTCCAAATTGCTCCTTCAGCTGCCTACAATCGCATTCCTGGCCGCTCGATTGTTCATCCCTGGGAGGTGGCCACCCTCATCGATCCCAACACCTTTGTTGCCCACTACTAGATGACACCCCTTGCCTCTGTTGACCACCTAATGTTGTGTTATATGTTTAAGTTTATAAATATATGGAAAGAATAAAAGAAAAGTATACGCTATAAAAGAATTTAAACCAGTTGCTTATGTAATCCGTTAATGGGAATGGGAATGCAAATGAGGGAGTATTTGGTATTTTAATTCGGCATTTCACACCTGTTTAAAATAATACCGCAATTAGCGCCAAACGATAATTGCACCCGCCCAGACATTAACGAGTATATTAAAAATCCCATTTTCGGATCAAACAATAAGCCCGCAAATTGTTTGAAGAGCAGCTAGAGCAGTATACTTTATTCTTCCTACCTCGATCTGGGTCTGGGTCTGGGTATTTCAAAACAACTTGTTCAGAAATCCTATTAGAAACAAGTTCATCGATGTATGTTCATACATATTAAATACCATATGCTGATTATGGGAATAACCCGCATCCATTAGCCCCAAAACATTTTTGTTCAGTTATGAATTTATAATGCCTTTATTGGAGAAGCTTAAGCTAACATATGTTTCACTCCTTTGATACAATATACCAATATCAAGAACAAGCATTAAGATATAAACATCAACGACATAATAATGCAAAAGTCACAGGAGAAGGCAAAAGAAATTCACAGCTCTATAGTTATTAGATATTGTAAAAATATTGAATGTTCAAATAATAAACTAAATTAAATATACATATGTAAAAAAATGAAATAGAATTCGTATTTTTAGATAGGGGGATAACAAAACCTCCCATTTATAAATGTCTGGTAAATATTTGTGATTTGCGAATGCAATATTGCGAATATTACGCTTGTAACTCAAACTGCATTTTGCAGTTGCCTCGGGGACTTGCCATGTATATTGTAAAAAAGTAATATATTTCCGACTGAATGAAACCTAGTTGAAAAACTCATCAAAACGTTGCATCTATCGTGAGTGAAGTGTATTGTTTTACAAAGAACATTAAAGACAATTTAAATAGATTTTTAGCATTGTTTCTTTTTGGAAATACCTAAATGGTGCCGAGCTATGTTAAATAACATTGATTACATTTTCCAAATGCTGGACATATATGCATTATATGTATTTAGGTAAATTATTATACCATTGCAGAGGGTAGCACACCTCTGACCCTACAAACAATTTTATACTCTTAATCAGCATCACCAGGGGAGTTGATCAACCCATGTCTGTCTTTCTGTCTGTCTGTCCGTCTGTCTGCTGCAACACAAACTTCTCTCAGTTCTAAAGCTATCTTGATGGCAATTTGGCATACATGCCTTATATTACTGCATGCTGCATATAAGTCGGAAAGAGCCGGATATATCTTATAGCTGCAACACAAACAATCATCCAAAAGGTTTTCGTACGAAGACCAGTAGTAAATCATCATAAATTGAATACAATCTGAGAACGGACCTCAACTTTATAATCTGTTTTACATATTCTTTAACTTAACAATATGATCCACAAGCTATAAAAAGGACGCGTCCTGGCATTAGAGCTTCCGATTGCTATCAAATCTAGTCTTATATATGTGAATTCCAGTAGACCGGCCAATCTACCATCGATAGACGACCTAAGTCCAACTTCCAAATGGCACCGTTCATATTCTGCTGAATGGCTTTGACGAAGTTCTTGGCGCACTCTTTAGTCGACTGTGTGGGATGTTCGAGAAGCAGCTCAGACACATCGGGCTCCACATCCAACCACGAGTTGATATTTTCCACCAAGGTGGTTTTGGTGATGCCGGGATTGATGGAGTAGGCGCTCACACCAGTGATTTTTTCCAGTTTCGCTATGGAGTTGGTGAAGCTAAAGGCAGCCGCCGTTGTAGCAGAGTACACAGGTACATGGTGAATGGCATTCATGCCAGTCACCGAGCAAATGTTGGCCACCACGCCGCCGGGTCCACCATTGCGCTTATCCCAGAACGGCATTATAGCCGTAGTTGTGTTTACTAGGCCGGTGAAATTAACGGCAATGGTATTTTCGATTTGATGGTCGTCGAGGATTGCAGCTCCGTTGATAAGCAGATCGATGGTCTTGAACTTATTGAAGATTTCCTTAAACAGCTTGCAGGTATCGGCCACAGAACAGGTTACATCATAGTTATAAAACGCGACTTTCGTCTTGGTGTTGATATCACAGAGCTCCTCAATGGCGTCATCATTTTCGGTTTTGTCAAGCACAATCAGGTTCTTTGGACCCGCCTTGCAAATCTCCCGACTGGTGGCGAAGCCGATGCTGCCCAATCCAGCGACGAAGATGACGTTTGTCCTTTCCAGAAAGTCTCTATCGCTACACATATTTCTCTTTTTCAGCTGATTGTGGCATACGGGTAATAGCAAATCCCTCTGATCATCTGATCCCCCATACATGCAGCGTACTTCTGGTGCTGAAAGAGGGTTGTTACGCGACTGGTGTGCTGCCTTTAATGCAGAACATGCTAATTTCGTTACGCAAAACATTTTAAACTCAAGCTGATTTTTTTTTTAGAAAACTAAAAAAAATATATAAAAATTCAATTTTTTTTTTAATTTAATACTTCAGATTTTAACTGTGTTCCTTTGCAAGGCACGCCCTAAAATTATGACAGAAATTTAAAGGCAGATCAACTTACGTACGGCTATGACTCTATTCTCCAGAAAATTATGTATGTCATTTCATGAAAACTACAGACTATAGGACTTAGTTAAGACTAAGTTATCTCGAAAACCAATATTGGTCTTCATTCATTCATTGGCCTTAATTTTGCCATGGATGCCATTTGTATTAAATGTCTTAAGCGTATTATTTATATATGTATATGTATGTAAAAAAAAAACTATTTTACACAACTGTGATAGTTAAGTTTATATTGCACATATAGCTCAGAAGTAGCTTTTACTTATTAACTGAGGCGGAAAGGGGAGTGGCAAACTTCTGAAAATCAATTTAAATGCTTGCAACGCATAAGAGTCTTGGTATGAAATTTGATGGCTATAGCTTTTATAGTTTCTGAAATTTAGGCGCTTATACAGGTCTATCGACTCGGCTGTTGATGCTGATTCAGAATATACATACTTATACGGTCGGAGATGCCTCTTTCTGCCTGTTACGCACATTCCTCATTCCACAAAAAACACAATAGACCAGTTATTCTTCAAGATCCATGGCCTAATAAAGTCAGTCGATTGGTATATGACAGATAGTCTGACAAGTATTATTTCCTGGAAAATAGTGTCATAGTCCTACAAATTTTGAACTGCTTCAAAGATTCTATCATTATTTGAAGGCGTGCCCTGCAACGGAACACAGGTTTTGGGAAACCCAATTTTTTTTAAATTAGTACAAAAACAAACGAATTTCGGCCTAAAATGTTTTGCGTAACGAAATTAGCATGTTCTGCATTACAGGTAGCACGCCAGTCGCGTAACACCCCCCTTGCAGCACCAGAGGTACACTACATGCATGGGGAATCAGATCATCAGAGAGATTTGCTATTTCCCGTATGCCACAATAAACTAAAGCAGAGAAATATGTGCAGTGATCAAGGCTTTCTGGATAGGAAGAACGTCATCTTCGTCGCAGGATTAGGCAGCATCGGATTGGCCGCCAGCCGGGAGATTTGCAAGGCGGGTCCAAAGCACCTGATTGTGCTTGACAAAATCGAAAATGATGACGCCATTGAGGAGCTATGCAATATTAACAACAAGACGAAAGTCGTGTTTTATAACTATGATGTGACCTGTTCAGTGGGCAATACTTGCAAGCTGTTAAAGAGAATATTCAATAAGTTCAAGACCATCGATCTGCTTATCAACGGAGCTGCAATCCTCGACGATCATCAAATCGAAAATACAATTGCCGTTAACTTCACCGGCCTAGTAAACACAACTACGGCTATAATGCCATTCTGGGATAAACGCAACGGTGGACCCGGCGGCGTGGTGGCCAATATTTGCTCAGTGACTGGCATGAATGCCATTCACCATGTACCTGTGTACTCTGCTACAACGGCGGCTGCCTTCAGCTTCACTAACTCCATAGCGAAACTGGAAAAAATCACTGGTGTGAGCGCCTACTCCATCAATCCCGGCATCACCAAAACCACCTTGGTGGAAAATATCAACTCGTGGATGGATGTGGAGCCCGATGTTTCTGAGCTGCTTCTCGTACATCCCACGCAGACAACTAAACAATGCGCCAAGAAATTAGTCGAAGCGATTCAGCAAAATAATAACGGTGCCATTTGGAAGTTGGACTTAGGTCGTCTATCGATGGTAGATTGGCCGGTCTACTGGAATTCAAACTTATGAGACAAGATTGTCTTGCAATCGAAGTTAATGTGAACACGCGTAATTCAAATTATTTGTAGATCCTTGTGGATCACACTAAGTTAATGTCAGAGATAAAGAAATTAACGTTAATTCTCAGATTGCAAGTTCAAACTAATAAGATAATAACATATAGTATGTCCAGTAAACGAAGTTTGCTCACATTGCAATCAGTTTGTACAAATGAAATGAAATAATTCTGTAAATACACTTTCCCTCCTAAAAATGTCTGCGCTTGACGGAGCTATCACAACTAAAAATCTACTTGTAATACCGAAAGTTCTGCCAATTATTCAAGTGGAAAGGGAGAGCTGGAAACACTTCATACAAAAACTCGCATAACCATGAAAATATTTGCCATCATAATATTCGCCCTTAGCAATTTCGTGTTCGCATGTGTAGAGTGCATTTTGTGTGTGTGTGTGTATGAGTGTAAGACGAAGCATGTATGTGTGCATTCCTCCGAACGGACTTCCTCCTTGAGAACAAAAAAAAGGGAACGAAACTTTTATACGGATGCAAATATTTTTGGAAGTTCAATTTAGTGCAATGTTTTTTGTGCAAAATATTGCTATGCACCCAAGCATCGTTGAATACAGAATTTTAAAGAAAATTTGAATATAGTGGAACGACACTAATAGATTTTTTTATTTTTAAATATGTAAATAACCTTGGAATGTTTACCACAATTTAATTGGAAATTTGATGACACTTGTTCCAATGTTCAATAAAACTTTTTACAATTTTCTACGAGACTAGTTCCAATGAACTAGACACCACTGTAGTACCAGAAAATAATATAATGTTAATAAGCAGAAAGTACATGTGCAAACACCCCAACGAACAGACACACACATGCATATATATACACACACATGGAAATCTATGGAATATACATATCACTACTGCGTGTGGCAAACTTAATAAAAACTTTTGCATGGGGAATATTCAAGTTTATAACATGATCAATATAGTTGATTTTCTGTGATAAAGCCATTCCGTGCTGACATTCAATCCCATTGACAGATTCGATGAGTAAAAGTTTTCCGTTGAGCTTTTTTTGTTGCGATACGAGTGTGTTTACGATGCTCTCGGCGTCAAATAACGCAACTACAGTTCTGCATGGCCTTCAATGTGTGGATGAGGGTTAGGGGAGGACGAGGCCCCTGAATGCACTCACAAAGAGCCAATATCTGTCTATAATCCCAGGGTCCTCACCCTCCCTTTCACTCTCTCTTCTCTTTGGCCAAACTTGCATATTTATGGCTTGCAGCAATATAAAGATTTTCGGCTTAACATGATATGCCAAAAGGGAAAGCACGTGTGCATATCGTATGTGGACACACACATACGCCGCAGTATCTGATACACTTTATGACCCTAGCAGCTACAACAACAGCAAGCAAAAGGCTAACACGGCAAACTACTGCAGCTAATAAATTTGTGTACATTTTACTAAAACATGTAGTATTGTTCTGCAGTTCTTACCCAACATGTCCAGGTCCAAGTAAACAAAAGTGCACCATTGTATTGCCGAACAATAGAGAACTGCCACTTGCACCCATCACCACGCAGATAATTAGAAAAAGAATAAACGACTTAAAGCACACCCAGGAAAGAACTCAATGAACAAGGCAAGTGAACTTGTTTGTTCACATAGTTCCGATCATCAAGTATCGGTTGCACTTGTTCGTTCATTTCATTTCGAACATCGTTTATCCTGCTTGCGTGCAAATCTCACAGAACTCACGCACGAACGAGCTAGCGCGTGCAACTATCGCTCACGTCACTTGCGCTTGGTAATCGATTGCACGAACTAAGTGGCAAGTTCGATAGACCTACAGTGTGTGCAATATACCAACACATTGCTGCAATTATCGTACTTTTATTCTATTTACGACGCAAAAGTGATAAATGGGCAGCTATTAGTCAATAAATGGAAAGTGTAATTACGACACTTTGGTAAATCGTCCGACGCAGCGCAACGCGGCAACTACATATAGTAGATAATAACTAAAGATATCCTACAGGCATAACAATCTTCATCCGGTTTGATTGGTCTGTTTACAACATATGTATGAGAATTGTATATAATTAAATTGCCTGTGGCACTTTGCCGGGGCTACTTAGTAATTTTATGTCCAGTCGGCAATAGTATAGTTGCTTTTTACGACCCTTTTATGGCTCTCCCACATGTTGTCATGTGTTTGCTACTCACACTCTGCGCAACTCATGCGATGCCAAACAAATAACTCAAACACAACTTGAATAGGTAAGAAATTCCCCACATTCCCCAATGGATTGGCATATCAAGAATATCCATTCCAATGCGGAAAGCCCACACAGTTTTGCACTCGCATGTGGCAAGCGTATAAATTTGTTAACAGCTCGGAACAACAAAAAAATGACAATCATTTGCATTGCAAATAGGCAAATCGGTATCGTATTATAAATAGACTGACTTACCTGTAGCCTTTGCTATCTTGTTATCTCTTTTCACTATCTCAGCAAGAGCTTTAATTATGCAAATTGTTGGCGCCAGCAAAAAGAGTACTACAAAAAAGAATGAGAGAGACATAGAAAAAACCGTTAAAGAGCAATGAGAAATCGTTGTCTGACATTCATTTATCAATTTGTCATAATGCATTCAAAATATATTACGAGTGTATTGAAATAAATGAGCGATAATTACAAATATCAGGTTCGATTCGTAATTGTCGCGAGTGAATGACTTTAATTTTTTGCTCATTAGCATGCATACCCTGCAAGCTACCCGGTAAGTATTTACGAAATTTCGGCATTTCAAACTCATCAAATATAAATGTAAACAAATCTCTAAATCCGTTTTTAATCAACCCAAATAAAACAAAAACAAGAACCCGTTTAAATAGTTTTCAAACTCAGTTGATGAATGAACTTTAACGTTGGTTTTATGTTTTATGTTTCTTGTTTACTTTGGTTTTCGTTTTGGTTTTTTCGGCATCCCAAGCAAACTTTGTTTATCTACCAATCTCATCTAAAATACACACAGTTAATTTGCATATATTATTTTATTTGTTGGCGCCAGAGAGGATATAAAAAGTTTCGATTAAACCAAACAGTGTGGCATATTCGATTAACTCATTCATTTGTGATGCCTTTAAATTAACTAGATTTGATATAACCTTTTAATTTATGCACCCTTCATGAGGTACACTTCACTAGATAACTAACAATTAGTTTTGCTTTTTGCGGAGTTTTGACACCAACTATTTTAATTACCCTGTTTAAGTGACTGATGGAAAAGTTGAAATATTGAATTGCAAGGTACAAAGTTATCTGACCGGATGCAGCAAAAGTTTAACCGAACTCGAAATGGTTTTGCATGCAAAGTCGTTTTAATTAAAACATGGATGCCTTCAAATGGCAGTAATATTATCTATATATAGCGTACTGATAATGAACATCAGAGCAAGATAATAATAACTTTATATTCCCCACTTGATTTTGGTGCGATACTTCGCGCATGTTTTTAACTTTGTTGAGCCACCGAAATTGTTCGCTCGGAATAAATATAATAATAATAATTATTATCATATTTGCCCAAAATTATGTTAAATAATTGCGTTTATACATATTTTTGTGCAAACTTTTCGCATGGAAAAAACGCGAACTTTGCGCAATTTTAACTCCTGTTTAATTTACCGTAATTTATTCATTATGCTGCTGGGTGAGTCAACAATTCTAAATGCGTCAGTCTGCAAATCCAACAAAGCGGCTCAGTGAACTTGAACCCGAAAAGAAGCTGAATTTAAGCGCCCCTAAAAAGTATGCTACACAAGAATTTAAGACGAAGTCAACCAAAGAAAAAACCACTACAACAGAATGAAAGCCCATTAACACATGTTATAGGGTAGTGGTGGCGAGGGAGAGGAGGGAGGGGGGCATCATCAGGTTGAGGTAGATTTGCGAGTGCTTAGCGCTTGCTTGATACAAAGTGTTTCGTGATTTCCTACGACTTTTAGGCGCTCTGTTGCTTTTTGTGGGAGTGGCATTAACTTTGCTAATGGAAAAGTTGCCACCCGTTAGAAGAAACAACGAAATTTCCTAGGTAAGCATTAAAGCAGACCGCGCGTATCAAACACACACGCACACACACATACATACAGTTTGTATCTAAGCAAAAAGGCACTCACAGGATGCTGCAGCATGCGTGCGTGTCGCTGTGTGTGTGTGTGTGTGTGTGTGTGTGTGTGTGTGTGAGTGCTGGCATGCACGCTACATTGATTTTCATTCCATTTAAGGCAACTTTAGCAGGCAGACAGCAGCTGCCTTGTCAAAGGGATAACGGGGGAGGAGGGGTGGCGTGAGCAGCGCACCCCAGCAACTTTTTATGTATCATCGAAAAGAGTTTTTTCCGGTATTTGAATCGTGAGGCAAAGAGGCGCGCAAATCAAATGGATGAGCGCCATAATGGTCCAGGCGAGGGTCGTTGTCTGATGACCTTTGCCATCACCATCACCATCATCCATGGCGTTAATTCAATCCATAAGGCAACGGCCCAAACTGATGACACCGTCAGCACAAAGCCAGACACCAACAGCTTTATGAAGGGAACAGGAATGGCGGCTTTTGCCTTCAGCCAGTCATCATTGACAGCGGTAAATAGGCAGGCGAATATATACATATAATATATACATATATGCGTGTGTAGTATATAAAAAGCAGCATAACAATTATACGCAGTCCAAGGCGATAAGACAGCAGATAAAAAGCGAACTGTAGCGACACAAGGCGGCACATGTTGGAAATGGCAAAGACCATTGCATTGCCAAGGCCAAGACAGGCAGGCAGAGTCAGGCCTTATGCTGCGCTCATTAACATTGTCAGCAGTCTTACAGTCTTACAGTCGCGTGTGCAACATGATTAACATAATCACATTATGGCATCGCATCTCGATAATGTTGTGTCAACAAGCAACTGTCCGCGCAACGCAGCTCAAGGTCAAGGATCAATTCAGCTGTCAACAAGCTGCCTTGAGCCCTCGTCGACAGCTGAGAAAATATGTCAACAGCTTATCAGCATATCCAAAGGAGAAGAAAAACCCTCGCCACGGAAGCGAAAAGAATTCCTGTAAGTTTATCTCTCAGCTTCTTTGCAATTTGCATGAATGTGCTGTAATATCACAAGGCATTCCCCCTTTATGAAAGGGCCCCAAACGATTGACAAATGTTTGGCAACAAGGTAGAAAAGTATATGGCAATGTTCCCAGCTTCAGTTTAGCCCTAAAAAACACGACACTGCTTTATTACAGCAGTAAACAAGTTAAAGGCGAAAAGAACGACGAATTTGAAGCTGTAAAACTCCTTGGATTATCTGGTGATATTAAAAAGGCATACACAAACGTTTCCCGGGGCCGAGCTCACTTACAGCACACACTCGCAGCAGAACCATCATCGTCTCTTCACACAGGAAAGCACTCAGCCTCAGGCCTTCTGCTCGATATATTCGCTCTGTGCGGATTCTTGCACTTGTTGTTGCCATAATCTCTTGACGAAGTGAAATTAAGTATCCGCCCTGTTGGAACAGTCAACAGTTGTTGCCACAGCAACAACAATAAGGCAAAAACTTTTGCAATTGTCAGTGGAATAATAAATAGAAAGAGAAAGGGAGGGAGAGATAGAAAGGAAAATCAAGTCAAGCAAAGGCATTGAAATCTAATTTTAGTTAGACACCCCAAAAAGTGCTGCAACATTTGATGATTTTAACTGACATTATCAAGAGTTGTTTGTTAAATATTTAGACGGAAAAATGGAAGAAGGAAAATGAAGAAGGCAAAGATAAAGTGTAATATAAAGGACTTGCTTTATGTATTATTAAAGCACTTGCTTACTCCACTAGGCAACTAAATTTATGCTTGACAGTTGATTCAACATGAATTTCTTCTGAGTTCTTCAGTTCTATCCTACGCAACAAGAAGACGCATGAGAGCACAAGAAGGAAAATGGTTGTATCTGTGTGTGAGTGGGTGTGTGTGTATGAAGGACAATATTGAATATCACAGAAAAAACAAAGGAAACCCGCTGATAAAAGCAATATTATTTGTGATTGGTGATTTGTTTGTCTCCCCCCCAGCTCCTCTTACACACCCAGTAAAGCAATACGGAAATGGGCATGTTTGGTTTTGGGTTAGGTTAGGGGGTCCAGGCTAACTGGATTATCAATATTTGCGTATGCGTTGCTCGTTGAGGTGCGGGTGTACACACAAGTCGAGTAGGGCGCACTTGTCGAAAAACAAAACAGCACAAGAGATGGAAAGATAGTCGTGGATAGATAGGGAGGAGATAGGAACAGAGTAATAGACAGCAGGAAAGAGGTGTGGCATGCTTGGCGGGTTGTTGTGACAAATGAAAGCAAACACACCGAAATGCGCTGCGCCATAAATCACAGAATGTGTCCCGTGTCCTCTGCTCTCTGCTCTGCTGAAGTGTCCTGCTCCAGTTCACCCTGACTCGGTCCGGGCTCGGTTGCGTGGCGTCTGCATGACGATATACTCGACGCGATTCATTAAACGTGTCCGGCCATAAGTGATACACATATCATATTTTTTGTTGCGCCCTTTGCTTCTGCATTTGATTTAGCAGTTTCGTGTCATTCGGTGCACACATTCATCAAGCCATGCAAGACTGATCCGCCCCACAGTACACAGCAATCCACACACTATTGTTTACCCACTGTCGGCTGAGTATGTGGGCAATTAATGAGGCCCATCGTATTGGTTTGTTTGCAATTGGCAGCTCCCATGTTGTACGTGCAATTATGTAAATTGCCTCTTGGCCAAAGTATGCGCTCAAAATGCGCAATGAACTCAATGAAAACTCTCTTAATACTTCCAGTACTAGATCGAAACGAGTCTCGACATATCGAATTGATAAGCGCTTCGAGCTTAATTAAAATTGCCACTCAACTGTCGACGGCTGCATGGCATGGAGATTCAAATTGCGTATCTGTTTAATACCCCAACATACAGATACGTTTGATATGGTATATTGTGAAGGAAGTAGGGGTGGGTGGAGTGTATAATGTGGCACCATAATTGATTGCACAATACCTACCCAAATTCATCATTCATCATTTATCACTTAGAACCGATGGCAGACAGAGGCAGCTCGTCGTGCTACAGTTAGAACAATAAGCTTAATTATATCGTGTCATGATGTAGCTCAATTCGCGACCTTACAGACGACAACGCAATAGGGCAGCAGTCAGGGCAACTGAAGAGAGAGAGGGAGCCTCTTTTCAATGGGTTTACAATCTGCAACTGATGGGAAAACCAACTGAGGCAGCCAAATGTTGCGACGTAACCGGGTATGGTCTGTAGCATGTTCTTGCCTTGTTGTTGTTGCTGTTGTTGTGCGTTGTTATATCGTGGCAAATGCCAATTCATTTTGCCTTCATTTATTACGTTTTAATTTATGCAAATTAAAGGTTGTTCGAGCAGGTTTTACCGTTTTACCGTACGCAATAATTTGACACATCCTGCGCAGTTAGCGTCAAGCTTGAGACCCATCCTGCGCCATTTTGTTGCATAAATTTATGATGCTATAATCGGTTTACTATATCCTTAGAGTAGAGATAACAGTCACGCACTTAGAGCGGCAGAATCTACTTGAAATTTAAGCTCAGCAAAAATACAAGCTCTGACGAAACTTAAAGTGAGAAATGCGTGGAGGACCTTAATTGATCAGGCGTTGACCCCATAGGGTTGAGGAAGCTACATAATAACAATAGAGATACAAGCAGTATCTGTGAGTCACAACTCTCTGACTCTTCGACACTGCCATCATTTAATTGTTCTCCATTATAATCATAACAACGCAGAGCTTCACTCTTTATGATTGCGTTAAGCTGCTCGGAACTGTTGTTGGAAAACATTTTACAATTCACTGATTATGTTTAATTAGGCGAACCATTTTGATTACAGCCACCACAATGCAAATTGCAGCCAGCCAGAGCTGGCCAAGAGCAGCTGCTTGCTTACTCGCAAGCGTGGGTTCTCAATTAAGCCAGGGCGATTAATGTTAACCCAACATGGCAGCACCAGCAGCAGCAGCGTACCAGCCTTGGCTTCAATTAGTTTTACTTTTTTTTCTTCATTCCTGTGCAGAGCATGCACAATCCTGCTGCTCCTTGTCGTTCAATGACTCGACTCGCAGGGCTGGAGTTAGGACCCCCCGTCATTGCTTTGCACATTGTCTGCCAAGTTTTATTTCTCAAACAATGCAGAACTTTATCTACCATGTTCATTGCCAGTGAACTATGCTCAACTTGAGCCAACTAACACAAAGATTCACTGACTGTGTGGCAGAAGAGCGTTGATAACAAGCTTCAGTTCCAACTTATTGTGATAATTGCTTTAATGAGCTCAAAATTACAAACTTCCTAAGTAACTGTAACGCGAGTAGCGGCCAACGCAGGGCACAGGGTGCAATTTGGCACGTGATTCGCATTGACCAAAGTACAGGGCAATGGTATGCTTAGTAATAATTCGATATGCGTTAAAAAGAGGCTAATGCACGTCGCGAGGTCTGTTCAATAATGTGTAGCGACTCATTGAGAGTTCAGTTCAGCGGCTCATTCAGAGTTCAGTTCGATTCAAGTTCAATTCAAACGACTCATTTAGAGTTCAAGCACATCATGGCAAATAAAGTTGAAAACAGAAATTAAGTGACTTAACACAGTTTTGCGCTGTTGGCGCCCAACGTGGGCGAGACAAACAAGATAACTCTGTTAATTAAGCGAACAATTATGAACTACTGCAGCCCAAAAGTGCTGAAAACGTGCATAATTAGTGAAGCTGTTCCTTTCCCTTCTCTCTACTCCTTTCCACAATTAGCTTGGGAATTCGAAGTGGCAGCTGGCGTGTTATCTCCTCTGCTAAGCGACCATTAGCCCAACTAAGCATCGCAATGCTTAGGCCATTATAATAATCGGAATTAAGGCAAAGGCAATTGCAGCGATTTCGCTTTTCCCTTTCCTCCTTTCCTTCCTTTCTTACTTTTCTGTTTTCCAACTGCCTTCGTTAGGCTAAATCAGTGCATGGTGGATATAGGGGATATAGGAGAAAAGCGCTGCGCTAACCCAGGCTTCATCACCTACTTTTCCTGGGCTTTTCATTGAAAATTATGCAAATGGCTTCTGTGTGTGTGTGTATGTCTAGAAAACGCTGATGGGCCGCGAATACGCGCGCAAGGAGGGCAAAGTGAATTTAGTATTCTACAAAAAGTTTGTAACTTGCCTGCACCCTAACATAGTCATCAAGTGAGCTGAACTTCATCAACATCATCAGCTGCGAGTCGTCGTTATTGCGCTTTGGCATTTTAATTTTGTTTCATTTCATTATTTTCAAGTATTTCAGGTGCAGGATTCAGTGCGCTTTTCTAGAGCTTAGAGCGACTTGAGCACAGTTAAAGCCCCTTCCCAACCCCTTCTAACTGCCGACACCTAAGTTCTTTAGTGTTTTCTCCACTGCTGCTGAAGGTGTTGTGTTTTCATAATAAAATATAGTCGAGCAGATTTTCTACAGCCGACCGTGCTGCAGACAGACCGACGGCGGAGAATGCATAATGAATGAAGGCTCAAAGCCCGAAGAGTGGCCAAGTGGCTTGGCATAGTTTTTTGCCTACTAAAGAGAAATATTGCATGTTGCAGTCGCTAACCCTACTCCCCCCCCCCAGAAACCCCTCTTCATATCTGAAATTGCATTTAATCTGAATTTCCCTCTCATTGGGATTAACCGGATGACGCAAGGCGCCTTTAAAAGTGGCTTAAAGCCACCGCAAAAAAACATGCGCTGAAAACTCTGTAATGGTTTGCTTTGTATAATACACGATTTTGCAGCCAGGGCATTTATAATGCGGCACGTAGCACAGACATCCATTTTCAGCGGCATCCATCCTGAATAAATATGCATAGCTTAAAAAACTTGAACAGGTCGTCGTCGTCGAGCAGATTGTGTTATATTTTGGCATGTATTCAAACTTGTACAAATAAAAAAAGTGAAAGTTTATTTTCACTCACATTAGAAACGTTCTCTGCGTCTCTCATGGTTAACACGTGTCAACGAGGGTCGATCGAGTGAAGCTGCTTACCGATTCAGGTCCATCTCTTTTCTATGTCGTAATGTTTGCATATTCATTGCAGTGTCTTATTTTTCTGACATTTATCTGTCTGTCTCTCTCTATCTATCTCTCTTTAAATATTTCCCCTTGGTTACCATGTTAGCTTGAAGCCGTGGGCTGCTCATTAAAAAGAGATATACCAAGAACTAACACGGTTGTCATAGTTAATGAAGGGTCCTGCGTAAACAAGGGATTCAACTTGGCTTTTCACCATAGATGTGGCAACGGCGAGAGCAGAACTTACTGCTAAATCAAATAGCAATGTATGTATTTCTAGCTACACAGGTACAGCTTCAATGATTTAATTATCATTCTGTAGACAATAAATCATATCTGCCATTCTTCACTTTAAATTGCTTATAATGGATGCTTTTTCTTGTTAGCTTTCAGCAAACACATTTGAGCTTTTCTTGTTCATACGGAAAGAGTCGAACGAGTCAAAAGTTCTTGCCTGTTCCACCTGTTATTGGGCAGGGGTACTCACGTATTTGGCCTTCGGTTATGTACACGGATTGTATATTTTTGGAAATATCAGCGAGCACCCACACAGAGTAGCGCAAATAAATATATCTGTTTACAAAGCAATTCGTATACCCTAAACGAGGGTATGTCGGTTCTGGAACTTAACAAGAACTACAACTCCATGCGACATGGCAAACTCTACGTATTTACAATATCTCCTACCTATACCTACATACATAAGTACTCCAATCATGGGTACCCTATTCTCTACTTATTAATAAACTATGTGGTGGCGATTGAACCTATTCTCGGAGATTACATACAAAATACAAAATGATAAAACACAGGGGTTTGTAAAGTAAGTAGGGGTAGTCCCTTAGTAAGTACTTATTTCAACAGTTATGAACTTGTAGCCAGTACTACAATGATATTAAGCACATTCATTACTTTCTGCTTAGGGTATTCAGAAGTTGGTTATATAGTATATGCCACTGTCTATTTTTGAATATATTTTCCCCGCATTCCTGAGCTGCATTAAATTGTGCGCGGCAAATACAAACATTCGATGAGTATGAGAAAATAATTACTCCGACCATTAAGCCAATGAAATTTTTTATTGATACACACTCGCACACACTACTCGCCCATACACACTCGCACACATTACACACACACTTTTAGCATATGCTATCAATTAATGCGGAGGCGTAGACATTATCAATATTTGTTATTGAACAATTTAGCTCGGCTCCCTGTCACAATTGGCGTCATAAACATATTTCAATCGTGCTTAATTTTCATATCTTTCAAATCGTATCTTAACATCGCAACGCGAATTTCCGCCTCATGCGGCGCACAAATGATTCAAAACTGAAAATTTATTTCGAAAAATCGGAATTTTTCTGCAATCTATTTGTGTTGAAAGCGGGGAGAGAGGGAACGACAGAGGGAGGGCGAAATAGAAAAGAAAAACTTTGTCGATTTGCATTTAAGTCTAAATAATAAATGGCCAAAATGGCAAAGTGGCAACTGGCATGTGGCATGTGGCATGTGGATGGTGGCATGTGGCATGTGGATGATGGTGGCATGTGGCACGCAGCATGCGACATGGGACACAGAACCATAAAATGTGCCGTTTCAACTTTTACACGGGCACGCTTATTTACTTAATTAATAGCTCCAGATACAAATTATTAAAGTTATAATGAGTTTGCCCACAACAACCAAGGTGAGGCCAGGCAAGGCAGGGCGAAGCGGAGCGGGGCGGGTTGAGTGCGGCCAAATGTGCACTCAAGTTCAAGTTCGTTAACTTGCCCAACAAATTGGCCCAAAGTTCACATTTGACTTTTGGTCATTGGCTAAAGCACTCTGTCTGGAGTATCTTAAGGTTGAATCGGCCTTGAAATGCGCCTTATTTGCTGTGTCTTTATGGCAGGAAAGCTCATTAAAGCTCTGACGAAATTTATACAAGGCATTCAAAATTGTAAGGCCTTCATTTGATCTGTTTTGATTAAGAAATGTATAAAGTTTATACAAGGCATTCAAGATTTCGAAAGCCATCAGTGATCTGTATGGCTTAAGAAATTAGTAAAGCTCTTAAAAGCTCAACAAGAGTAACAAGGAATACAGTACAGAAAGCTCGTTTATGCTCAATTACATAAAGCTCTTGAAAGCACAATGCATTTTCTGCAATATACAGAAAACGCAGCTTTCAAAGTTCCTTAAAGCTCTCAAAACTTAATACTCTATATGGACTCAGTTTTGAAGTCAAATTCACTTAATTTCACTTCATTTAATACCGTTGTCTCCAACCGCCCATGTACTGTTGGCTCCATTTTTCTTCTGCCAATCAAAACTTCCTTGATAAAACTTCCGCAAATATGCTGCAGGATATTCGAGAGTTCCTCCAGAGTTCTTGAGCTTGAGTGCCGCTGTCGCCACCTAAGTGACTTTTGAACAATAAAACAGGCAGCGAACAGCTTTGCTACTGCTACAGAGCTACTTCACGGTCTTGTGTGTCGTGTCGACCCTTATCAAGGGCGAATGCGATAAGCAGAACATGGCCCCAAGTGCGAAATGTCAGCAAACTAACGGAACTACAATAAGGAAGTGTGGGAACAATTTTGATTAATTTCGACACGGACGAAATGTCGCACAGACATATCGACCGCGCGATTTTGGGCACTGCAGGCAGCTGTTACTGTGCTGTGCTGTCCTGTGCAATGCTTTACAGGGGTCACTGTAAAATTAATTGAATTTTCGTGGGTTTGTGGATTGAAACTGGGGGCGTTACAATAAAGACGAATAGCCACAGAGAAGGGTGGCGCGACGACGCCGCAACCGCAGCTGGATAGAATATAAATCTCGATTGGCAACGCGGGCAACCCAGAATTTTGAACAAAGCCAACCGATATCAGGAGGGCAACACTTGCAGGCACATTGAAATAACTGTCAATAAGAATGACGCATTAATTACAAAGCACATTACGAGCCCAGCAAAAACAACACACATATGCAAATACAATTTATCGGATAAGATCTTCAATTCGCAATGACAGGCCGAAATATTATACGATATATATATATATATATATATATGTATATATATATATATATATGGTACAATGCAAGTACTCCGGATTTGGTACTGTAATTAAAAGCATGTCAAATATTTGACTTTGACCCGGTCAAAGTTAAATTCCGAAAGTCAGCTAAGGCAAAAGTGCTGAGCACCTTTGCTTGGGAGGAGAAGTGAAATGGAAATGGTCAAAATGCTTGAAATGCTTAAAACGGCACTTCGCAGAGGTCATAAAAAACACACAGAGCTAGCAGGTGGGCAAGGAGGCGGTCAGGTGGTTAGGGCAACATCTGTAAGCTTAAACGGACATCCTGCTACCCCATCCTATGAATAGCTTGGGGTCAGATAAAAGGGCCAACTCAGCCCGATACCCCTGCTTGTTATTACGTGCATTGTGAATGCTGACAAACAGTGGATGCCTTTGAGATAGCTGCCATAAGCTGTGTGGATTACCTAGATACGCTTGTAGCTTGCGGACCAATGCCATGGCTGCCCCATAGCTGTCGTTGCTATAGCTTTGATGCCCCTGCAACAGCTGGCACAGCGCTGCACTGTGCCATTTGGTTGCGACCATCGACTCATTTCGATGCCAACGAGGGCAGTTCATGACGATTGTTTGTACACTGAGTGTGGTCAGTAATTGTGTTAATTACTAGAGTATATTTCTAGTGAAAGGTCATGAAATGAGGGGAATTATTTGTGCATATGAATAAGAATTGCAATTCATTAGTAAATACAAGCAATTACTCTGTAAATACTTGCAATTACTCTGTAAATACTTGCAATTACTCTGTAAATACTTGCAATTACTCTGTAAATACTTTTTACCACTTCTCTAAATATTTGCTATTACCAAGAAATAACAGGAATTATTTGCCGAATGTTTTAAGCTCCATACAATTGAATAAGTATTTGTACTCCATATAAATAGTATCAATCAATGATACTTTCAATTACTTAGTAAAAACTTGTACTCCAAAAAACTTTTATCAATCAGTAAATACCTTCAATTACTTAGTAATAACTCGACAAATATTTGCATCAATCAGTTAATACTTCGCATTAATCAGTAAATACTTACAATTATTTAGTAAAAACTTGTTATAATTCATCAATCAGTAATTTACATCCATTTATCAGTAAATACTTATTATTATTTAGTTAATACTTGTCAAGACTGCAAAAACTTGTTACTACTCATTACCTATATAAAAATATTGAATACTTTATTTACTCAGTAAATACGTATATGAATCTATAAATACTTGTAATTACTAGTAAGTCAAGTTTATCCCCAAACTCAAGTATTCAAGTATTCATAATTCATTAAAGTGTTAAATGAATTTACTTGTAATTACTAGTAAGTCAAGTTTATCCCCAAACTCAAGTATTCAAGTATTCATAATTCATTAAAGTGTTAAATGAATTTTCTACAGTTTGGAAAATTTTCACCTACGCAATAATAAGGAAATTAATCTACTTGTTTTAATTTTCTATGGAAACTGCCTCCATTTCATTTCACCGAGCACTAATAACATTCTTCATCCTTCTCCGTTTCATTACACAAGTAATTAGATAATTTCTACTCAATATGAGTTAACTACTTGGGCGACCCTCTTGCCTTTGGGTGACCAGTTTTGCATTTGTAATCTTCTGGCATTGTAGATAAAGTACAGAGTACAAAATCCATCTATAGCTCTATTCATAATTATGCTGGGGACTGTCGGTCACTCCCCCGACACCCCCTTTCTCTATATTTCAGCTCAGCGTGAGCAGCTTGGGGAGGGATTGATAAGCGCTGCTGGCTTATTAGCAAATGGGTTTGACGGGCGAACAATGCGAGCAAAGTCTGAATGAAATAATTGAATTCACCGGAAATGAACCGCAAATCTTAAGCATGTCTTGCGTTCTTTAGCTGTGTCTCGCTGTCTCTATCTGTCTCACTCTATCCTGCTTTCTCTCACTGTCATGCAATACGCATTTGGCTTGTAATCTTGCGGCCTTGGACGTGCCGGAGCGACACTCAAATCAATTACACTCAGGCCCAATGCGACGCAATTGATGTGCATTAAGTTCAAAAGGTGCCATTAAGGCAGCAGCAGCATGAAAGGCTCATCGGCTGCTGTGGCAGGCAGCAACTGTTGCATGGCTCCTTCTGCTTGTGGCAGGCGCAAAATTCAATTCAATTGTTACCCCCGCTAAATCGCCACGTGGCTTTTCAGTAGGTAGTGCAGAGAGGGTGCTCTGTCCCTACTTCATCTCTTTCTTTCTTTCTGCCTCCTTCTCTTGCCGTCATTTAAGCAAATTTCCTTCAATTTATCTTCATTCAGCAGGCACCGAGATGGAACTTTCTGCAGGACACAACACGGTCGCGCCTCAATTAGACTGCCACAGCCTTTCGAGGCACGTGTTGGCAGCGGGGTAAGAGGGTCCACATCATGTGCTGCATATATCAAATTGATTTCTCGCACTGATCCCAGCGAAAGCGAGCACATTTAACTTGTAACTTCTGCTGCAAGTCCATTTTCGGTTCGTCGCTCCGCTGACGAAGGACACGGCCAGGACAAAGAGAGAGAGGGAAGAGTAAGGTAGCTGGTAGATGTGAAGCATATGCTGCCACATACAGCCGCCAGTTGCCACATTCCACTTTCGACTGGCATATGCGGTTTCATTTGAAAATGCTTTTCATAAACTGTCAGTCTTAATGCCACATTTGGTTCGCCACCCCGCACCCCGCCCCGGGTTCTAGTACCTTTTTCATGCTATCTGCTTGCTGCTCCATTGGCGACGGGTGTTTCAGAATTTGGTCACGTCTGCATTTATGCGTATTGAAACACATATTCGAACAGGCTCATAAAAATTTTAGCTCAAGTGTCTGTCTGACTGTCTGGCTCAAATTTGCTACAACTATTTCAATACAAATGTCGTGTTCATATTGTTAAAGGCAGCTGTGAATGGGGGGACCTTTTTTTGATACCCTTTTTGTATGTTCGTCAAAGCGCAAACGCAATGCAAGGTTTCAGTCAAGTGAAAAGGACTCAAACTGCGCAATGAAGCCATAAAATAAGTTTGATAAGTAATGGAGATAGAAAGAGTTGCTTAAAGGATAATCATAGTAGCAGACATTTACTGCTATTTAGTAGTAAAAGTAGTAGTGAGAGTAGCGAGGCAAGTGGTTGTAAAAATTGTAGTAAAAGTTGAAGGGAACGCTAAAGTAGTTGCAGTGATGGAACTAGTTATATTAGAAAGTAGTACGCGTAAACAGTGAAATAGTTGTAGGAATAGTAGTAGGAAAAGCAGTAGGATTAGTAATAGTAGTAGTTACAGTAGTAGTTATATTAGTAGTAGTGGTAGAAGTAGTAGTAGTAGTAAAGTAGTAGTAGTAGGAGTAGAAGTTGAATAAGTTTTAGTAGTAGTATTAGTAAAAGTAGTAGGATTATTAGTACTAGGAGTAGTAATATAAGTAGTAGTAGTAGTAGTAATAGAAGTAGGAGTAGTAGTAGTAGTAGTAGTAGTAGTAGTTGTAGTAATAGAAGTAGGAATAGTAGTAGTAGTAGTAGTATTAATAGAAGTAGTAGTAGTAGTATTAATAGAAGTAGTAGTAGTAATCGAAATAGTATTAGTAGTTATAGCAGTTATAGTAGTTGATATTACATATAAGTAGTCGAAGTAAACTTCGCAGTTGAAGTAGACAGTGGGAGAAGTGCACAATAATAATAGTAGTAAAATAAGTAGAAGTATAAGTAGCAGTAGAAGTAGAAGTATCAGTAATAGTCGAAGTGTTGGCAGAGATCAGTAGTAAGAATATAAATAATACTTCCATACAAAGATACTTCTTTGAATATTCATAAAACCTTCCCCACCAAACCCACTTAATCGGCATCTTACTACAGAGTATTCCCCCGTTGAGCAACCGGCAGTGTTTTCTTAAGCTTTACCAAGTTTTGTAAACTTAATTCCCTTGGACAACCACAATTGATGTGGGTAGCAAACGAGCTTTGTAAATTATCCTCAATCTCAAGCCACATGCGGCGTATGCGTAATTTGTGGCTACTACACTGTCACTTGGCATTTGAGTTTGCTTCTCGGTTTCTTCTCTAGCTCAGTGCTGCATTTGCTTTAAAATTGCCGAGTGCTCAATAGATGGCACAGAGAGAGAGAGAGAGATGGAGAGAGAAAGAGAAAGAGACAGAGAGAGAGAGATGGAGAGAGAGAAAGAGAGCAAGGCAATGATGTGAGTTGTCTAGCGAGCATGATGCAGTGACAGCAAGTTGGAGGCCAATCGAGTGGCAACTCGTGACAAAAAGTCATTTTTCTCTATCTCATTCGCTTGCACATTGCCCGGCGACTAATGACCGACATTAATGTGCTCGTTGGTTCTTTTTTTATTATCCTGTGGCGGCACTTGAAGAACTTACAATTATATGCGATATACATACATAGTACGCAGTATTATACTGTTTACATTCTTCATTTCTGTCCAGTCATTTAATAGTCCCATTTAAGCTCACTTAAGTGTGAAGCGTTCCCATACTCATTGCATAAAGTTTTAAAACTATAAAAAGAGCGTATCATAGTATCAAAGCTGTCTGACAATGTAGAGCAAAGGAAATCAAGTGTGGACTATGGGAAATAAAGTTGACAAGCTGCAGAAACTAGAAATAATCTAAATAACTTTTCTAAACTGGAAAAAAAATGTAATTTTCTGTGCTTTATTTTAAATCTCTCTCTCTCTCTCTCTCTGTCTTACAATTTGATTAACTGAAGAATGCCAATTATAATCCCCGACTTAAACAATCATTGTACAGATTAACAATGGGAAAGCAAACTGAATTGCAGCAAGATTTTCCATTGCAATGTTGCCCCTTGAGAATTTTGCTTACTTAGCTAAAGCTATATAAAGAGCATTAGCAGCGGGGCAGAGGAAGGTGTTGGGGGGGGGTTAGTACAAATACCTCGTCTCATTGAGCAATTTATGAGTAATTTTCGCAGACGGCTAGACACTTAATACTAATGAAAGCGAGCACGCAGCGATAAAATATCAAAAAAAAAAAAAGCCCCAAACCCATCAATGGGGAAAGAGAACTGAAATAAAATTTACAGTGCAAATATTAACGGCGAAAAAAACAAGCTAAAAATGTGCGAATAAAAAGCAGCGAGGCACAAAGAAGAAGCAAACAATTGGAACAATAAACAATAACAAGAGGAAGGCAAAAAACAACAATAACAAACTGCAGCAACGCACTAACAAAAATAAGCAATAAAACAATTACTTTTTCCGAAATTGTTGGGCAGCTTTAAGTGCAAACAAGAACATACGAAGGACTGAGTAAGGGAGAGAGAGAGAGAGAGAGTGAGAGAAAGTGAGAGGGGTATGAGTTGGGGAATTCTGAGGGTATTTACATAAACTCACGTTCAAACAGATGTTGATGGAGCTGTAGGCGTCGAGAGAGAGACTGAGAGAGACTGGGCTGGTGTTGGGCTGCAATGCGAAATTAGTTGCGGGTTATTTATTTACGAGTCGAAGGCAAACTTTGGCTGCCTGTAAGTGAAACATGGCCAAGTGGACGACGAGCAGCGTAAACTCAACAGAAAACATAAACACAAGTTAAAGGGGAGCTGCGAGCACGTTTCCAGTTCGGTTTTGGCGGTGAACGAGTTTTTGTGGGTTTGCAAGTGGTAAATGTGAAGAGAAGGGGTGCAAGTACAGTAGAAGGGGTGTAGAGCAGCAACAAATTCGCAGGGTGGCACTGACAAATACAATTAAAGAAACTGGCACAGCTGCAGATACAGATACAAATGAAATTACTGTGCCACAACTACTGTGCGAGAGCAGAATGCAGATTGGGTATATATTTTGTAGATAGATACATCGAGAAAGATAAAAAGTTATTGAGCATTCAATAAATATGAGCACTCCGATCTATAGATAGCTTTAAAGGAAAAGATAGAGATATAATTGCATACCTAGATGCAGTTAAAATTGAAAATATGATAAGCCATGTATATAGCAATCCTGATAAAATACAGATGCCCACATAAATATATAGATACCAATAGGAAGGCAGATACGAATACAGATATAGTTACGCGAGAAGATATTGAGTTAATTCAGCTACAAGAAATACAGATACAGAGATACTGCGGTATGAATACAGCAAGATATATAGATAGTACGCAGATACTGACAGTACTGACTGTACAGTTAAGATACTGATATTCATTGATACAAAAAAACTACTAAGATATTGGCATTTAGAAATGTAGATACAGATACATTTGTAGCTGCACATATGTAGAAACACCTACAGAAAAGATCGGCCAACAAATACACAGAGCGCGCAAGACTCTTGTTTATTTAATTCGTATCTGTAGTGTATCTGTAAATGTATCCGGGCATGTTGTTTTATCTGTAAATGTATCTGTATATGCTGGGTGCCAAACTGTGCCTCATTGCTCGACTGAGCACGCGCTTTTTAATTAAAATTAATAATGCAAATGCCACGGCAAGAAGTACTTCAAGAGAAACGAGAAACGGCAGCAGAAGCTCTCCATGTTTATTGTTTTATGTCTCAGACACATTCCACCATGTTTGTGTAGCGTACACACACTCACACACACCAGCACACACATGTAGAAGCACTCACTCGCCCAAGTGAGCATTCATAACGGTTCGTGGCCCTCCTTAGCTCGGTATCAAAGCAAAGTAAAAACACAAACAGGATTTAGCTAATTAGGACATTTTACCCTTTTTTTTCATCATTTTTTCACCATCTAGGTCTACACCGATGCGATACGCGACACGCCTTTCAAGTCACATCGAATTACGCAGTAAAAACATTTCGAATAATCCGTTGAAAAATGAATTATTACAAATTGGAAACACGAGCCAAGCAAAAACTTTGCTTGACTTGCGACGACAAAAATTTCACTTGTTCAGCTCGTATAACAAGTGTCAAATACCCTGTGATAAATTAGTCTCAGACAGACTAGACATAAAAAATTTTGATAGATATTCCCATAAATATTCGCAATACCCTTAGAACATTGGGATAAATCACGCTCAGTGCGAATTGAATGGGCAAAAACTGTAGTGCAAATTTTGCAAAAATTTCAGCAAGTTTTCTACATTTTTCAACACTTGGCTGACTGGAGAGAGTATAGTTTTTATGTTATGCAACACTGGATATGTCTTTTAACACTTGTTGTTGGTTTTTGTGTTATTTAACAGTATGAACTTGGGAAATGCTAACGGAAAATTTAATGAAAAAATGAAGAAAAACTCCAGCAAACTTCTTAATATTTTCAAACACTTTTTTTAGTTACTCAATGATTAAAAAGTAATTTTCCAACACTTTGATTTTCTTTTTACGTTATTTGGCATTAT
This sequence comes from Zaprionus camerounensis, assembly GCA_018904165.1. NCBI lineage: Eukaryota > Metazoa > Arthropoda > Insecta > Diptera > Drosophilidae > Zaprionus > Zaprionus camerounensis. Next base: position 4,093,640 of record JAEIFS010000037.1, read on the forward strand.
AAAATTGCCCCTTTCCTTTATATTATTTTAAATAATGATATTTTGCATTTATTGTAATTTTTCTACACTTTTTAATTACTAAACTAAAAAATGAAACTATTTTCCTAAATACTTTTGTTGTTTTTCACCACTGAAAAAAACCTTAAATGCAAGACTAATTATTCAAGGCAGGGATAAATTGAAATCCTATCTTAAGATGTTTCCAGAACAAGTTTATTATGTTGGTAAGCTCAGAGTATCTCTCTCAATTGATTCTTAAGACATTGCGTGCTTGGCAGCAGTTTAAAATTGCTGGAACATGTAATGAATGCGTTGAATACACACGCACTTGGCCGCAATGAATATTAAATTCCCAATTAGTAAAACATTTTCATAATTGGAAGCTCATGCTGTGTGAGGCGATTATACTGAATTCATATGGGAGGTATGGGAATTTATTTATGCATTTGGGACCCAATCAAAATCTGAGACGTAACAGCAGCTGTCACAACGGGACTGATGAGTTCAACAGGTTGACGGGAAGGAAGAGAAGTGTTCGATGATTTCCGTTTCCGGGTAAACCTGTTGCCAGTACAGTGTATATGTGTGTATGTGTGTGCGAGTGAGACGGGTATGTGAATGTAATGCAAAAGTTAAGAGCATTAGTAGATGAGGCGGGCACGGGTGAGATATGGCCGAGACAGCTAATTACTCGTACCCAACATGCATGGACCAATAAATTGGCAGCTGTCCGGTAATTTGCCCACATAAACAAGACTTTTCGTGCTGCCAGCTCCCTCTACTTTCCACCATCTCTCCTCCTATCTCTCTCTCTCTCACACCCCCTAAGTTGCCACGCGCTCGAGGCAGACAATATTTAATAAAGATTACCATAGTAATTCAATATAATGAACTGATGCTGCGGGAACTCTGGCACCCGCTGGACATTCACTAGTTTCACTTCCCTCCACTTTACTCTCTGTTTCTCTGTTTGTTTTGCTCTGTTCTTTATCTGCTGGCATTATTTATTTGTCTTTTTTTTTAATAAAATGTCGCACGCAGTGCCATTATTTGGGCATATTAAAAAGCGTCCAGCTGGGCAGCTCCTCTAACTTTTGTGGCACTCCCAAGCGTCACATATCCCGCTAGAATTTAGCGTAAATTTCTAGCGTATTTACACAACATCAGCTTTCGCACTGGAGCCTTGCATTAGGCAGCACACTGACATATATTTATTTTGGGGGAGAACTCTCCCTTTCTATTTCCCTCTCCATCTCAATTTCACTTTCTTCTTCCCCCATCTACAACATTTTCCATTTTTCATTTAGATTTAATTTGTTTTTTTTTGCGTTTTTTTTCTGGTTGTTTTTTAAAACGCTTTGGCCGCTTTGATCTGCAGTTTTAATGGCAGCGTCAGCGCCGTTGAAAACTTCGCGTTGACGTCAGTTCGTCAAGCATGTGTGGCCCACGCAATCAGTCAGGCTGGCAAATGACAATCAGTCAGTCTCTCAGTGAGTCAATTCGAGAGAATTTTCAAAGAATGCCTTATCCTCTTCTGGTCTAGAAACCGCAAAAGTTTCTAGGCTCGCATTGCTGCTATTTGTGGTTGCCTTGCCCTGCTGGCTTATTGCCTACGCATGGCTTGCCATTTGGCACACATCCTGGCCAGCATCAGTCGTATGTTAGATAGCATAAGGATAGTATGCAGTAGCAGCAGCAGGTAATCGAGCGTATCTAGTTAGCAGAGCAATAACAATTTGCACAGACAGCAACGGCAGCAGCCCGCAGTATCATCCAATATGTGTAGCTACATGTGTGATCGCCAAAAGCCTTGCAAACCCATGCAAAACTAATGAGCTATCGACTTACAGATACAAACCCAAGCGAAACTAACGAGCTATCGATTTACAGATATAGATACAAACCACATTGAATGTTTAATTTGTATTAAATTATGTGATTTGTTTTAATACGATAACTATGTGAAAACGAGCGAGTATTCAAGCAGATGCCATTGGCAGGTAAGAGGTTCTAAAGCGGTTTAATATTCAATGCAATTAATAATGAGTTGTGGTTGTTGCTTTGCGGTCAATTGACTATCGACTGCAGCAGTGAGATATTTACTAGGAATTGCTTAAATGCCTCATTGCAAATTTATTCATGTGTTCTCGTTAGTGTTCACAACATAGCGATATATACATGATACGTATATCTAAATGATACGTATTTACTGATAACACTTTATTTAAAAGAATGAAGTAAATAATGTGCACAGCAATATACAGATACAATAAACTATCGATAAGTCCTTATAGCATGAAGAAAAGTAATATGAACGCCGCTAAATGCATTTTCTATAACAAATTATCTACGATTTCCAGCCTACTATCGATTATTAAAGTTATATATGACATTTCTATCGATTACTTAAGTTATCGATGTCAGTAATATCGATTAATTAAGTAATCTAAAGCACTATCATCGATTATTAAAGTTATTTATAGCAGTACTACCGATTATTGCAGTTATCTGAAGTACTATCGATTAAAGTTATCGATAGCAGTACCATTGACAAATAAACCTATCAAAAGCAGTATTATCGATTATTAGAGTTTTCTTTAACAGTAATAAAGTTATCGATATCAGTACATATCGATTAATTCAGTTATGGTTAGCAATGCTAGCAATTATTGCAGTTACTAAAAGCAGTACTATCGATTATATGAGTTATCGGTAGCAGTGGCATCCAAAATGAAGCCAATGAAGTTTCATAACCTTTATAAAAATAAAGAACTTAAGTCTACTATTGATAACAATCGAGCTATCGAGTTGCAGAGCTGTTGATTTATAAATATCCCTTGAAATGAGAATTGTATGCCTGATTCCTATTCCATAATATTTTATGTACACTTCACATATCGATACACATATATCGATAATCCAATACAACCGACCGTAAGCACCTTATCCCATGCTGAGATTTTCTTTGCTCCTTCGCTCACTGCACATTAAGCGCCGTCAGTTCTTGTACTCATTAGCGTTATCATATCTTATATGATTATGAGTACTTAATGCGCTTTCCAGGTGGTTCATTTAGTCTGTCAGGCATCGTATAAGGCATTGTGTGTGGTGCCATAATTCATCAGGCCAAGAGTAGGAGGGGGAGGGAGAGAAGTACAGTGTGTAAGGCTCTAAAGAGCGACAGATAAAGAACGAAACAAAATGAACAACGATAAGTGAAATGAGTGAAAAAATGGGTCCCCCTTTGGCATTCTTTGAAAGCATTAACCTTTCAGATGCCCACGCGGCGTATGCGCATTTTTATTTCCGTTTCGTGTAAATAAATGATTTACTATTGTTGTTGGGGGTATACACTCACCTGTACCGGTACGATGTGTATGTGTATTTAGTTCAGTTCAGCACAATTGGAATTCTGTTTCGTACTGTGATATTTGTTTATATGGCCACTCTCGCATCCGTAAGAATGGGGCAAGAGCTTTGTATATCTATATAAACAATACAGTTTACGGCCCGCAGCGCAATTAACTATTGACTTTGGCTTTTAATTTACAGCCACTGCAAAACGAGGGGCTAACAGGAGGCAGAAGGCGTTGGGGAGGGTTGTGGAGAAGTTTCATTTATCACTCGTAATGTTTACAGCACCAGCTCCAGTTCCAGTTCTTAAAGGCCATTATCGCCATTGAATGCCATCTTTAATTAAAGGCACAATTATAAACAAATTTTATTACATGTCTGTGTGGGCGTTAAGAGCATTTTCTATTATTCTCTTATTGTTTTAACAAATGAATATTGGATTTATTGAAGCGAATTTAACATTTTCCTAAAATGTAAATTCTAACTACGAATAAAAAATAATCAGTGATAAAAAATATGGAAAATGTGTCGGTGTATTGAAGTGCAATAAAGGTTTTTAAAATTGAACGTGTGTAAGTGCAGCTACACATATGCTAAATCAGAAATATGTAAAATATATAGATGAATATATTCAATACATGCACGGAATATTTTATCATTTTTGCTGTTTACTTTTCACTTTTGTTTGCTTACTGCATAAATCACATCAATTGAGTAGGGAAAAAACTTTTAGCTATCTATAAATACTTTTCAACTGATAAGAGATCACATTTTGTGCGACCTTGAAAGTTAAAAAGTATAGACAAAAAATGCCATAAACATTAACGCATAAGAAAGAGTGAAAGAAATAGAGAAAACAGATAAGCAAACAAGGTTTTGTTTAATTTTAAAATGATTAAAAACGGAGAAACACGGGCTACTTTGAAAGTGCTGGAAGTTTTTTTTACTTTGCAGGTTCTTATCTTCTTCGATTGTTTCAATAGTAGTTATATATAAAAGTGAAGAATTGAATGGTATTGTTTATATGCAATATTATGTCTCACTTTGATTGGCACTGATAAGTTAAGTTATTTCTAAAATTAGAACAGATCTTCATACAAGTGTGCCAAGTTTCATTAAGATAGCTTTAAAACTAAGAGACTAATTTAGGTTGCAACAGACGGACAGACCGACATTTCTAGAAATATTATAATATATATATCTATATACTATATTGTTTTTATACCTTTGCAGATTAATCAATCAAAGGAAATCGATTTTAAAACACTTTTCAATGAATTTTTCTTTGTTTATATCAAATAAGATAACAAATTAATATAAAAAGCTGGTAATACATTTTGGACTTTAAATATATAATAAAATAATAATTAGTGAATACGAATTTCTTTAATCATTTCAGCTTGTTTATTTTATAGCTCAAAAAAGTGTTTTATTTGAATACTTTTCACAATTTCCAAGCCAAGCAAACAGAAATTGGAAAACAATCAATCAAATTATTGAATTTCATTATAAATTTTCAATTCAAAATTTCCCCTTTTCACTCGCCCACACACACACACACACACACATGTGCCTGATTGATTGAGTTGTTTGTTTGCGTGCTGCTAATTTTCAAAAAAAAAACTACAACAATTTTTGAATAATATTTTGAGTAAACAAAAAGTTTGTACAATTTCAATGAATTTCAAAAGAAAAATTCTCGCTTGCGCTAATTGTTTATTTAGAATTGAGCAGAAAATATGCACTGGCAAATTGTTAAGCACCTTTTTAACTGTAAGATTTGTAATCCAAAGTATCTGTAAGAGTTTTTTTCGGTATTTAGTTTTTGGAATTTAAGTATTTCACTTGAGTTTATCACTTTCACATTAAGAGAGAGAACGTTGCCGCCGTTGCGAGAGTGCTTCCTTTCACGCGCGCTGTTATCGGCCGACTGGGCGATGCGTTACGAGTGTTGCACGCATTTGGCGCCAAAGTCGAATATCGAAAACAGAATTTCCCCTACTTCCAGAAATTCGAATCGAACTGTGGGAAAACTGGAAGTGCCGGCTAAAATGGCGCCTGCGCGTGGCATGTAAACAATGATCAGCTGTGGCACATACATATACACACACACATACACAGCACACACACACTTGCACATGTCGCCTTTCATTGATGAGCCTAAAGGGAGCCGTTCCTTGCCGTCTCCTGTGCCTAAAAAACCATCATCAACTACACGTGCAAGCAATTGAATTGCGAACACCGCCCCAAAGTATGCAACATAATTTGTTACAAATTGAAGTGGGCCCTGTGTATTCCAGTTGAAGAGTTGTTGCATGCCACGCCTTTCACATGTCTCGCTTTCGCCCCCATATGACAATGAAACACTTTAACACTTGTGCATCTCTCACTTGACGCAGGTTGAACACACGCTGAACCCAGTTGAACTCGTTAACTGTCCCGCCTGCAGGGTATTCATTTACATGTCGCACTTTTTGCTGTCAACTTGGTGGCAACACAATCCCCGTGTGGCAGCTGCGAAGGCGAAGGACAATAACCGTGGCGAATAATTGAAACGAATATCATGGACTAATTCACTTAAAAGAAACCAAAAAATAATAAATCAAGCTCAGCGGTAGCTGAATTTCAATTCGTGCAAGGAAAGAGGGGCAGACAATTGACAACAGTTTTAAATAGGTTAGTGCAAGGAAATATCTAACAAAATAATAATATTAAATACTAATAATAATAAATGAAATACACCGTAAGTTCACTTGTTGTAAAAAACCAACATAATTAAAACAAATACGCCAGAGAAATCACTCAATGTCTGAATGACATTTGAGTTGCGCGCAAAAGTAGGCAATGATTAATTAGTGCCATGAACGATTCATATTAGCAAAGTCTGAATGACGGTCAGTAGAACTCCTCCTTTCTTGCCTACGCGCTTATAACTTTTATTTGAACTAAATGTAATTCTAACTACTTTACAATCCAAAAAGTTTAACTCAACTTAATTAATAAAATTTCAAGTCAAAATGACCATAATTAAAATCACTCATTAGAGAAATCACTCAATGGCTAAATGAAATTTGAGTTGCGCGCAAAAGTAGGCAATGATTTAGCATGTAAACGACCCATATTAGCAAAGTCTGTATGACAGTAACATTACCCCCTCTCTAGCATATGCCACTTACAACTTTTTTTTGAACTTGAAGAACGTTGAGCCACCTTTTAATACTACCTAGTTTATAAGAAAGAAAACTTAGCTAAACTTGATTAATAAAATCCCAAATCCCCTCACTCAGTATTTCCCTATTGCCCCTATCAATTTGCTACTTACAGGGTATCATTAACCTGCCCCCATTTGCCACTTACAGGGTATCATTAGTCTGCCCCACATTATACATATCACTCAACACTAAACGCAGCAATTAAAGTCAAATTGTTCAGGCCACAAATTGCTGCGCTCTTTGTACTCAAGAGAGCACACGCCAAAGAGAGTAAACAACAGTAAGAGATAAAGAGAGAGCGCAAGCAGGATGGCAACAACATGCGCAAAGCACGCTGCGAACAGAAAAAAAAAGGTAAACAAAAGGCAAAAACGATTGAAAGCAACGTCATGCATTGAAATTGAAAGCAAAGACAAATTGAAAGCGCTCAGCGCGGGAGAGAGAACAGAGCCAGAGCAGCAGCAGCAGCAGCAGAGCCAGAGAGCGCAATGTGCGCTGCTTTTGTTTGTTTTTGCATGGCGCTCTCTCACTCAACACGAGTGCGACTCTCATCGTGCCGAACGAAGAACACTTCGTGCCCTCGCTGCTGCTGTTTGTTTAACAGCGCTGGCAGCACGTTAACATTTTGTCTTGTTTGTTCGTGAACGCCGATGTCGACGCACGCCTATCGTTTTCGCGCGCTTCGTTCAACACTCACACACTTACACACGCACACTCACGTACAGCAGCAGCGAATATATTTGAGTTATATTAATAGAATTCACACACACACCGATACACACACACAAGTTCGCAGTAGCCAAGTGAGAAATTGAAATTGATAACGAAATCTATCTGTGAAATGTGCGTGTAAAATGGCGTGCAAGATGCGCCAGCGTCGTGTCGTGAATTGTTTTAAGAATGTTAAGAAATATGTGAATTAGTTTTAATTGGAATTCGTATTGCGTATACGCAACGTGCTGCCAGCAAACAGCAACAGCAAAAGCAACAAGCAAAAAACACACGTCAGCTGCTGCATTGCTTTCTTATACGTTCGTCATGTTTAACGCTTCTTAAGCATCTTCCATCTCAGTCGCACACGCGCGCGCGCTGGCGGTTTAACGGTTAAACGCGGCCTACGACAACAAACAAACAAACACACAGCAACAACAACAGACGAGGCAACACACGTGTTAGCCACAATTGAATCAACATACAAGAGCAAAAGGCATATCAGAAAAAAGAGAAACAAAGGCGACCACAAAAAACAACAACAAACATTTCTTTTTACATGGATTTACACTAACTACACTCTACTACACACTCTACAACAACAACAACTAGTGTTGTTAATGCACTGAAACGAATTGAAGGCAAATGCTAAGAACGCTGACAGAGGCAGCGGCAGAGGCAGCGGCAGCGACAGCGACTGCCACGTCATCAACATTGTAGGACATGGCACACACACTCACATGTATCTGACAGATACGTAGATACATTACACATACGCAGTGTGTAATCAGGCCACAAAACGAGTTGCAGCAAGGACACTACACAACGTAGTCAAGGACACGCTCCCCCACCTACCACCTTCCACCTACCCGCCTGAGCAGGAACAACAGGAGCAGCTACTAAATTAAACATCAATCGCGCAAGGACTCTCTCTCTCTCCCTCTATTCTTACCCCCTCCCCCACTCTACCCCCTCTCTATGTAAGGATAACAACGAGGAGACACGCCCACTAGACCGTACACACAGACAACAAGAGGCAGCATGGCGCGACGCAAGGGCAGCGGACGTGGCAGTAAGTTGAATATATAATATTATAGAATATATAATATTCCATTCGTATAACTCAAAGATTATAAGAGCTAGAAGTACAAAGTACAATGGTGTGCACCAAGAATATGAACAGTTTATTGAGTTCTGTAAATTTGCTAACGATCGTCTGATATATAAGGAAGTTACTTAGAAATAAATAGATTACTTCTAAAGTGCTAAGGCTAGCACTATCAAATTTGGTGTGTGCCAAAAACAATACTATTTAAGTGATATCCCAAAATTTGCTAAAGATCGTATAACAAACATAGAAGTTACTTAAGAAACAATATTCGATTTTGATTAAAATGTTGTATTTTAATGCTAGAACATTTATATATACATCATTTTTGGTGTATATAATATATATAACCTTCTAAATGAGCTCTCAAAATTTGCTTGCAATCGTTTAACAAACATAGAAGATAATTAAGAAACAGAGTTAGATTTTAGTTTAAAATGTTGATTTCTATTTGAATTTTATTGCTAGAACATTATTGTTTGGTGTGTATAATATATATCCCTTTCTAAATTGTTTCTCAAATTTGAGATCCCATAAAAAACATGAAATTAATTTAGGAAACAATTTTAGATTTTGTTTAAAACTTTGATTGAAATTTAAATTTTAAGTCCTTATCGTTTGCGTTGCTGCAAATAAAGTTGCAACAATTGTAAAGCGTGGCAAATATACACACACACATACATATGCACACCCTTACACACTCACACACACACACCCACACACGCACACACTTACATACAGCTCTCTCTAATATCCTCTTTTTATGCGCCTGTTAACATGCGTTGACTTCAAAAAACTTAACTTGATATCGCAGCTCAAGGACACCGCCAGGCTGTGTGTGTGTGCGAGTGTGGTGTGTGTATGCGAGAGTGTGTTGTGTGTGTGCGTGTTGTGTTTGTGTGTGTATGTGCAGTATAAATAGGACTGCGCTGTTGGCCGACAGACAACTTGACTGTCAGATACCTTAGAGACAAAGTAAAACTGCCTATAAATAGGCAGCATAGTTGCCAAACTGTAGTAGACTAGCAGATACCACGTGCTAAACAATAAGCTAGAGTACTAAGCTACACAAGGCAATGCAGGCAGTGCGCGTTTGCACAAATTACAGGGTATATAACACAAGGACAAAGGCTACAACAAAAGTTTAGAACAGGCAATAAATGCAAGGAGAAAGTGGGTGAGAAGAAGAAGAAGGCAGAGAGAGTGACAGAGAGAAGGATAGGATGTTAGAGGTGGGTACAAAGCAGGAGGAAGACAGAGAGAGAGAGAGAGACAGAGGTAGAGAGAGACAGATAGGCAGGAATAGGTCGCGCCTCCTTGTGCGAATCAGGCATTTTCAATTACAGCTAAAAGATTACTTTTTTTTTTATTCGGTGCCTGCTGTAAGTCAGCGGAAGAACCGCAATATCAGAGCACACTCGAGCACACACAAGCCGAAAACATGCCACCTCCCCAACCCCCTTGCACCCCCATCCCCCCTCAAGTAGGCAGCAAAAGTTCTGCTACAAAGTGAAATATTGTGCAGATTGCAAACTATGCACAAAAACTGTAAAAAACTGCAGGGGGTCGCTTGACGAGCAAGAGGAGCAAGGAGAGGGGAATGAGGAGAGAGAGAGGGAGATAGAGGGGAAGGTAGAGGGGAAGGTAGAGGGTGTGCGGTTTATACTTGAGAGTCAACCAAGCGCGCACTTGTTACACTGCACAGTGCACGCCCCCGACTACAAGCAGCGGCCTCTTGCTGTGTGCACAAGTATCTATAAGATACATTTGCGTTGTTAGCAGCTGAAGGGGCAGAGAGGGGGAGAAGGCGAAGAGAGGAGGGTGGGGAAAGGGAGAGGAAAGAGGGCAGGGAAAGAGGCAGAGGAAAATAAAGAGTGATGGCAAAGAGAGAGGGAAAGCAGAAGGGAAAAGAGTGCAGGCAAAGAGTGAGGCAAACAGAGAAAGAAAGAGGGGGTAAAGAAAGGAAGAAATGCACAGATAAAGAGGGGAAGAGAGGGGCAGAGAGGGGCAGAGGGGGCACAGCGCAAACACAGTTCATGCATAAAACATGCAACTGGCTCTGGTGCTGCCCGCTGCCGCTGCTGCTGCTGCCTCTGACGCAGTTCAGCTCGGCTACGTTTTATCATTTTTCAGCTACAACGCTGCCAGCGTTGACTGCGCTGTCGCTGCTGCTGTTGACTGCGCTGCAAATGTTGGGGATTCCCTTACGTAATCCCCAAGCGCACACAAAAGCAAACAAACACACACACACACACACACACACCCTCCCTCCCTCTCGCTCACTGCTGCAGCTGCGAAGCGCTTTCAAAAAGAGAAACGACAAACAAAAACAAAATGAGAAAATGTGAAAAAAAAAGCAGCAGCAAAAGCAACACGAGGCGAGGCTGGTCTGGGCTGGGGCCGCATGTAAAGGCCTGAAAATCAAGCTTGCCACACAACACAGCGTCATGAACTTTTGGCGCTCACCCACACACACACACACACACAGGCGCACACACAAACTTGTTGTCAACAGACAGAGAGACAGATACAGATACAAAGATACAAATACAAACGCTCCACTTTTATGTAGATACTTGCGCAGCCCACAACGCGCAGATACTTTGGCGTCACTTGGCCCAGGCCCAGAGCTACGAGGCACGAGGCATGGCAACTGTTGCCACTTGGAACAGGGAGGAGGAGTGGCAGGAAGGGAGGGTGGTGTGGCACTCGAGTGCTGTGTGTGTGTGTGTGTGTGTGTGTCTGTTGCCAGTTGTTGCTGCGCTTGTTACACAGCTACACACACAGGCTTGAACTTATTAACAAGAATCGAAGGAGACTGAGAGACTTTGTTGCCACGGGGGGAGCTAAGCGAAGGAGGGGAGGGTAAGGGGTAGTCAAGTGAGTTATCAAAAAATATGGCAAGTACTATGTATTACTGCGTATTAATGAAAGATACTCGCTGAGTTACTGAAGGGTTGCAGAAGTCGTTTACCCTTTATCTTGCGACTGTGGCAAGTTGCTTTTGTATGAAGTTCAATCTGTATTTGTAAAGAGATGATTCTACAAGATATCTTTAGAGATTTATTATTATATTTACTATACTTAAGCTTGTAGTTAGCTGAGTATTACAGATACTGAAGTCTTGAAATACTTGTTTGTATTATCATTAACATAATTTTTTCAATGAAGTTTATTTTATATTTGAAGAAAAAAGGTATTCCAAATAACTCTAAAAAAGAGCTTCATTATAACGTTAATAAACTGCAAACTATTATGTTTATTTCTTTTAAAAATGTTGCTAAAATGTTAAACTACCTAATCAGGATCAATATAGTCTGTTGTTCTTATTATAGTCATGTATTCCAAGAGTTTACTTTACTCTTTTTTACTCTATATAGCCAATGTAACAAAAAACAGGCAAAAAACAATTTCTTTAATAAAATATATAACTTCTAGGCTTAGTGCATTTTGTATTGCATACTTTGCAGGGATGGGAAATGAGCACCTCTTTAAAATTGTTTTTTAAATAACTTCAGTGTTATTTATACGATCGCAAGCAAGTTTTTAGAAATTATTTGGGCGTTCATAGTTTTTGTTTTTAACAAAAATAAACAGTGCTGCATTAATATGTTGCTTGCAACTCGGATTTTATTAATTTAAAGGGGCGGAAGGGGGCGTGAGCAAAATATAAAATATATAAACTTGATCTGCGTGCAATAGTAAGACATTTTTTAATATTTTTTAGTAGCTAACATATTTTAGTTTCTTTATAAACTCTTTGTATTCTTATGCTATACTACGTGCCCAAGATACACTGTTTAAATTGACTTCTCTAGGCTAGTAGAACCATATAGGGATATATTTTTTTATAGGCTCTACACTTACATACCTTGTATTCTAATCTTACTAATCCACATCCCTATTCTATGTTATACCATACACGGCGTAACTGACTACCCTCTTGTCCATTATACTCTATAAATTACCCAATTTACATACCCTTCTTTAGTATTCCACAAGCAGCTCCCTCTAGTGCACATACCCTGCTCTAATACCCTGTAAACTGCACAGACAGTTGCTGTGCAACATTGTCAGTCAGTTCTGGCTTCGACATGGAGCACAGCAGCATTCTTATGCCTCGCTGCCCACGCGCCACTTTGCCCCAAACGCAGCCAGCTGTGCGTCTGTGTGTGTGAACGTCTCTAAGTGCGCGTGAGTGTGTGAATGTGAGTGTGAGTGTCTCGAGTACGTTGGCAAACGAGCTACAAAGTCTGTTTGACTGTCTTCTAGCACCGCCCTGCCTCCCTGCCCCCCGTTTGCTGTCTGTCTGTCTGTCTGTCTGTCTGTTTGTATCTTCTAGATACTCACGCAGCAGGCGCAACATGTTCAAAGCGTTCGTTCTGTGGGGGCATCACTTAAGCTGGCTTTGGCTTTGCTTATGACTCTGTTATAATCTTTGCCTTTGCTGTTGTTGTACTCTGCATTCCTCTTCTCTTGTTCTCTTCTTGCTCTGCTTTGTATTTCTCTCTGTTGCCATATTTCGCCATTTGTTTTGGCCAACGTTCTGTGTCACCAACTACGTCAAAATTAAAATAGACTTTGGCCCGGGAATGCTTTGGCCTCCCTTCCTTCTCTCTCCCACACTCTTCTCTGCTGCCTTCCTTCTTCTCTATCCACTTGCTTGTTGTCATTTGACATTCCTTTACCTCTCCTCTTTCTGCCTCTCCCTCATTTCTTGCCTTGACTCTTGCCCATTGTGCTGATAATTTATGTTGCTGCCTGGTGAAGGAGCTGGGCCAGAGACCTTGCTCGACTCTCGCCTGGCCTTCTCCTCTTACCTACTCTTCTGCTCTGTTCTTCTCCCTCTCTTTCTCTCTTTGTTTTTTTTGTCCTCTTTCTCTCTCTCTTGTTGCTGTTGTTGTTGCTGTTACCTTTTCTAGCGCATTTGCTGCCTCTTTGTTTTGCGTTTCCTTTGGCAACTTTTGGTTCGCATTCCTTTCCCAGTAAAGCGGCCCCCTTTCGTTTTGTTTTGTATGTGATTCACTTTATACATAGTTTATTCTTTCCCTCTTCCCTTTTCACCTTTCTATCCTCTCCAGTTGAGGGTGGTTTCTGTTTTCTTTAAAGCTCGCTTTTAGCTCTTTTACGGCCAACTTTAAATGTGAACCGTAACTGGGTCTAGGTGTGGCTAAAGTTGAGTAACGGGGAAAAACAGTGTGGGAAAGTGTGTGTCCACTCGTAGGGTTGCCCTGTGATGATCTAATAGTTCCTTGGCTGGCGTTAGGACTGGCTGGAAGACACTGGAGAAATTGAGACAATAAATTTTCATTAATATTCGATAATTGCACACTCTTCTGTAAGTTATGCGATACTGTACTTTAAATAACTATTATCAGTTAATCATTCGATTCCTTCGAGTAATTAAAAAGCAAAATTGCACAAAACTTTGCTCAACAGTTTAATAAATATTCAATAATAATTAAATAAATTCATGTTCAGTGAAATTGAATAATAAGTATTTAACTATTCGATATGATTAAAACAATCAATAGAATCGATAGTATTGTGTATATGATAACTAAAACATATTGGATAATTTATTTATTATTATTATTAATTTATTATACACGCTTTTAATTAATTTTCTTAAATATTCGATACAATTTTAATACTTATCTCAAATCCTGATTTCATTTTGATTTCTTTAAATATGCAAAATTCGATAACTATTTGATAATCTCCCAACTCCCAACGAATTCCACCTCCTTCCGCATTCCTTAAGTATTCGATTTAATCAGTCGATAAAAAGGTTCTCCCCCCCCGTCCCTACAGTGTAATCCAAATGAAAAGCACACAGAAGGCATTAAAAAGCCACTCAGATCCGCGCACTGAGAACTCGTTCCATGTTGCATGTCCTGGCCATAAACAAGACCCCAATTTACCCTGTGAAATACCTCTTAAACCTCCCCTTCCCCACCGTCCACCCTCTCCCCGACGCCACAAATCCGTCGTGCTAATGCTCCCAAAATTCCAGTCTTTAAGCAACTTCAGTAAGCAGCAGCAGCCACGCCCAGAAAATTTTACAGGGCAGGAAAAGCGCTGAAAAAGGTCATGACAGATGGGCAAGGAAAAGGGGAAGGGAGGAAGGGAATGGGGAAATAAAATGTAAACGTAAAACGTGAAACAAAATCAGCTCCGGCAATAAGCCAAAATAAAACCTCATACCTGTGCGCCGTGTACAACCTGCAACAAACAACAACAACAAAGTAAACAAAATAAAATAAAATGGCTAAAAGAAATTAAGGAAAAGTTGGCAGCAGCAGCAGGCAAAAGCGGAAAAACAAGCAGCGCCAGCAGCAACAAAGAGTGTAAAATACATGCAAGCGAGTGTATTCACACACACACCCACTCACTCACACACACATTCACTCAGTCACTCCCGCACACTCACTTCTCCTCCTCTACCTCTCCCACTCACACACACGCCGAGTCTATGAAAGCGCAGGGCTTCCCCAAATGATAAAGTTTTATTTGCCTTTGCACATTGAATTTCTCTGTGTGTTGTGTGGCAAGACCGACGTCAGCACGACGAAGCACATTCAGCGACGCCCCCGAATGGCCACGAACCCCATCATCATGTTCATTATGATGATGACGTTGTTCGACAGTCAGTCACCGCAGAAAGAGCCGAGCATGAAACCAAACTGAACCGAACTGAGCCACCCACAGCACCAACAATGAAAGCAATTGGTTAAGCAGGCTGTTGGCCGACCTGCAACATACCCTGTAAAGAATACACTCTAGGGAAGTAAGGTGTGGAAGATGGTGTGGGGTTTAGTGCGTTTTTATGAGATTGCCAAGAAAGTTATAGAAGAAGTAGATAAAGATAAGCAGAATAGATCTGGAATGAGAAGAGGATATAAAGAAACTTAAAGAAGAAGAAACTTAAAGAAAAAGAAATTAAAAGAAGAAGAAACTTAAAACAGAATATAGACAAATTAATATAAAACTTAAAGGAGAAGAATCTTAAAGAAGAAGAAACTAAAAGATGGATAAACTTGAAGAAGGATATGATCGATTCTGTATATGATCGATTCTATTAAATGTAAATGGAATAGGTCGTAAATCCATTAGGTCTAATACTGTATTATATACATCATATCATTATACATATATTACGATCTCTTTATTATTAAGGGAATATTTACTTATCCTTTCAATAGAAAACTTCTATGTATTGTCTATAGTATACTTCTATTTATTACATTTTTATATTTCTATATCTCGTATATTACATTTTATATGCTATGCAGTATTGTCTATACTTCAGTTTATATCGCATATTACATTGAATTTTATGCTTGTAATTTCAAATATTCGTTTAAGTGCTTCAACTGCTCTTCTATAGACTGTTCCAATCTCCGTTTTATATATAATATTTTCAATTATAGCTCACTTAAACTAAATTAAATAAGCTTAACAGTTATAGTGAATTATATATACTTTTATTTCATTAGTTGCACATTCCATGGGAATCCCATTTAAAGTGATTATAATCACCAGCACATTTCCATTCTCTTGCAATTGCCTGTTGCCTGTAGCTGAGCATATCCTGTTGTACCCTTTGCCTGGCGTTGCGGGGTGTGTAGAAAGCTTAACCCAAATGAGAGTGGGCAACAGCGAGATAGAAAGAGAGGGAAGAGAGAGAGAGAGAGAGAGGGAGAGGAAGAGTGAGCAGGCAGGCAGGGAGGCAGCTAGGAAGTCGCTGCCTGAGCGAAGCCTTCTCGTGTTTTGCTGGGGCAAAAGTTGCTCAACGGCAACGACCGTGAAAGGCCATTTGCCTCCTCGCTGTGCGCCACAGTCTCTGTGTGTGTGTGTGTGTGAGGGTGTGTATTTGCATTTGTCTGTGTGCGTGGCAAGGATAACCTAATACAATTCTTTTTGTTGCCTTAGGACGTGCCGGAATTCATTCGTGTATCTGAATGCGTTGTGGCTCGTATCCGTATCCGAGTATCTCAGCGTAGCTGTGTATCTGCGTAGTCTCTCGAAGTATCTGCGTATCTGAGCACTGCTCTAACAGTACCAAGTGGCATTCAGGGCATTTGCTACGTGTTCTAGCTTCCTCAGTCGCCCCAAGCAGGGATGAGCTAACTGTTTTGCTGGGGTTTCTCCTCACCCCCCACACGGACAGCCTCTTCTTTCTGCTCTCTTCCTTTCTTTGCACTTGTTGTTCGACCAGCTGCTGGCAAAATATTTCTTTTTTTTCTTCAATTGGGGGAGACATAATTTGAAAAATATTTCAACATCTTTATGCAAAGCTTTTGCCGCTTTCACTTGATCCTTGACCAAAGATTAAGTCAATAATAATCACATTACTTTGACTCTTAATTTCCTCACGCAAAGCACTCAAATTACTTGGCCTGGAAATCGAAAACAGTCGCTTCATTTGCTCCATTTCGAGTGTTATTTATTTCCACAGTCTATTTCTATTTCCAAAGCTAAACACTTTGTGGTTTTCAGGGGGCGCATTTTGTTTGATAACCTTTTAGCCGCAATAGTTCAATGCTGAACGCGGTCAACGGCGCCGACGTTTCAAATCCATTTTGAAATCAACATCATCGACTGCTTCAAATCGCATTAGGCATTATCATGAAACGGCAGCAGCACCCTCTTGTCAGTTTGCAGGGTGTGTGCGACTAGCACTTGCCCAATCAACTGCAAGTTCATTATGTTTTATGCTTTATATATACTTATAAATATGTTTGTTACATTTTCCATGTTTTATGATAAAATAAAACTCGAAAAACACTTTAAATTAGTTGCAAAACGGGAACTTAGATGCATATAAGAGGTTAAATACACAAAATTGTCCTTTCTTCCAATTCTATTGTATTTTATTAGTTTATAAGTTCTATATATCATATTCTTCATGTACAATATAGTAGATGCCATACATCCTTTTGATACCCACCACCATTAAATCCATAAAAAGTGAATTTCAAGCGTAATTTATAAGCAGCACAAATTATTTTTGGAAAACATTTTTGAAAACTTGCCTGCAATCGAATAATGAACATAGAAGTTATTTAAGAAATAATTTGAAGAGCTACTGATTTCCAATACACTCCCTAAGGTATGCAACACAAGGTATGGTCAGGCAGTTAGAGGATGTATCACAGTCGAGCACTTTCAACTGTAGCTTTTGCTCTTGTTTGTTTTTCTTCCTATAGTTCATATTTAATTTATAAAAATTTCATAAAATCTCAATACTTTGTAGTCCACAAAATAGGCCTACCCTCTCTTATATACCCTATGTGCACAGGGTATAAATTACGTACTTCAACAGAGCAACTGATAATTGTACAGTTGATCTACGTAGTTGATGTTGTTGTGGTTGTTGTTGTTGCTGTGATACAGTTGCAGTCATTTATCAACGTACTTCAGCTGACGTCTATGATTCCCGTTGGAACACAGAAATTCCCCCTATAAAATTCAGATATTATAGGCAATAAAGATTTCAGAATCCGTTAAACTCAGTTGAAGCATTTAAAAAGATATGATGTTTAAAGTAATATAAAAAGTAAATATAAAATAAAAAGATATGATGAATACAGTAAAATATTTAGTAATATATAAAGTAAATATTAAAGGAATAACTATGTTAAATATATGAATATATTAAATAAACATAAAGAAAATACTTCACAATAAAGTTTCCCTTAAAACAGTTTTATAGATAGATGACTAGACTGTGAGTTTCTTCTGATTATAATAGAAATAATCCATGACTATTTGAAGGCCTTTTAAATTGACACTTTAGTCATAAATAACCAACACATGCACATCACTGCACATACATACATATGTAGTTCTAATCAGCCCACTTACCCGACCCCGTCTGTCTGTCTGCCAACTGTTTAAATTGAATTTCGTTTCGCTTGGAGACCGCAAAATCATCATATCATGCCATTTGAACGTATCAATTTTCAAATAGAGAATGCCACAAAACTAACAGAGAATGAACTAAACAAACACTAAAGACAAGAGGGGAGGCACAACAAAGGCAGACAGAGAATGAACAAGAGAGAGTGGGGGAGAATGTTTTGTGCGGCGTCACTTGGTCGGCCCTAGAGTGTAGAGTAAATTGCTCTGTTTATGTGTGAAATGATATCATATTCATTGCGGGCCTTTGATTTTTGTTCTTCTTTCTTTTGACCAAAATCAGAAACGTGTTGAATACCAGCAACAACTGCAAGAGTATTAAATGATATGCTGAGCAACTTCTAAGCGAAAAAAAACACAACTAAAAACAAATAAGAAATGCGTAAAAAACCACAACAGAAACAACGTTGGAAAACAGAAACAGAAAAACAGAAAACAAAGTCAAAACGAAACGCAGCAAAGCAAGCCAGCTCAGGCATCACGTCATACCGGTTTGGGCCATCGTCGCGTCGCGTCGGTTCTCTTGGCTTGGCCATCGTTTTGGGCTTGTTGGTCTGAAGCCAAATTATGGGGGAAGCTCACGAAAGAATAAATAAAACCAAACCAAACTGAACCGAAGCAAAGCAAACCCCAGCACAGACGCAGAGACTGGCAAAAGCAGCAACAAAACATTCAGAGAGACAAACACGCGCGCGCGTAAATCAGAGGCGTAGCAAGTGGGGGGGTAAACAAATGAAGGGTACCTTTTGACACCTTGTATTTTGCGTAGTGTTTAAATAAAACTGTTTAATCTGCCTCCTTCTTTAACTGCCTCCCTCTTTAGCGACACCTCTGTCTAAGCTTCCCCCACCTTGTTACATAGGCGCAGTCACAAAAGGGGGCAGTCAAATTGTGTTACCTCTATAGCTGGCAATCCCTTGTTGCTGTTGTGATACCCCTGCTAAGTGACCCCCTTTCTGTTTGCAGTATTTGAAGTTGCACTACATTTAATGGCGTACCTTGAGCTGCCTTAGCCCCCCTCTTGCTGCCACGCCACTGCTGCCTTACCCACTGACCACTTTGTTTTGGTCTACCCAAGTTGTGGCACCTTTCAGGGAATACCTTGAGCTGCCTTGCCTTGCCTTACACTCCCCGCTGCGACGCCACTGCTGCCCTCAACTGACCACACTGCCTTGGTCTACCCTCGGCCAAGTTTAAATAATACGTAGCACAATTCTTGCGTCAAATGGCAGCTTAACCTGTTCCCAAATGTGCTCAGTCTCTCTCTCTCTCTTCCCCCTCTCTTCCTCTCTCTCTCTCTCTCTCTCTCTCTCTCTAGCTCTTGCGTCACTTGCTGAGCCCGCACCCACACCCAGAGCAGGACAGCATGTTGCCATGTCAAATATTAGCACAGAATCATTGTGAATGACAGCAGCAACAGCCACGCCCCTGCCGCCTCGCCTTCGCCTCAATGCACCACCCCCCCTCACAACTGTCTTCTCTAATTTCTTCTCATCTCCTTCGGCCCCCCTTGCCAGTGCTGTCATTGTTGCTGATGATTCACCTGACGTGTATTTCTAACGCGTTTCTCTGCTACTTCTTCCTCTTCTTCTTCTCATTCTCCTCACGTTAAACAAGTTTTATATCATCTTATACACCCCCCCCCCGCACCACCCTTTCAATATGATTCCTCATATCGGGTGAGTAACAGTCCCCACTTGAAGTTATCGCGCTGCGAATTTCTGGGAATTTTCATTTGATTCGCTGACTGAGCTGTCTCTGTGTGTGTGTGTCTTTCTCTGTGTGAGTGTGTGTGTATGTGTAGTTTCGATTAGAAGAAATCAATAAATTATCAGCAGATATCAATTTAATTTGTTGCCCTGTGCCAGGGCGTTACTTTAAGTATTTCAAATTTTTGTTCTGATTTTCGTTTCATCGAGACCCCCAAAAAAAAAAATACTCTGGTGAAATTGTCCAATTGGCTTTTAATTGAATTTCAAGCGGAGTCGATCAATCAACGCAGTTTCCATAGGTGTACGAGTGTGTGTGTGTGAGTGTGTGTTTGTGTGTGTGGGTGTGTGTGAGTGTGTGTTTACAGGTCAACTGCAACATTCACATATTCGCAAACTATTCGTTCTTCTAAAATTGACAGTGGGATAATTTGATTAGTCATCGCAATCAAATTACTGGCAAAACTCTTTTGGGGCAACTGCAAAAAGGAAATTTGTTCGAGTGAGTCTGGAAAAACAATCTTAAATCACTTTGCATACGTTTATTGACCAATTTTAAAGCATGTAAGCTAAAACAAGTAGACTTAGGTGAATTGTTAAGGTATATTCATACCCCATATACCCTACATTTGTTTCTTCTATGCTAAACGTAATTTCTGTTGCATACCTTGCAGGGTTTTGAAAACCAGTAGCTCTTTGAAATTATTTCTTTAATAACTTTTATGTTGATTATCCAATCGCAACCAAATTTTCAGAAATCATTTGGAAGTTGATTTTTAATGTATTTACCAAAAATAAACTGTCCAGCATTAAAATTACGTTTGAAATTCGGTTTTTATTGATTCAAATCAAGTACTATATTCAGGAATGAAATTGAATATTATGAACAAATAGGCAATTTTTGGCAAAGGTTTGTGCAAGTTTTGAATCAAACAAAGACTCTAAGCTGAAAAGATTCCTTTTTAACTAAAAAAGATTGTAATACGCGAGAAATATATAGAAGAAAACAAAATAACATGATATGAGTCTTAAATACAGTTAGTAGAGTTGTAATAACTGCTTCCAGCTATAAGTCAGTCAACCAGCTAATGCCAAATAAAATGGAAACATTACTCAAAAGCGTAGCCCAAAAATAGTTAAGCCGCTACTGCCTTTAACTCATGAGGAGTAGAGGGAGAGCCCTTTTACACTTTTGTGCCAGACACCTGTTGAGCTCCGTTAAGCCCCCTACAAGGGCAAGATAAAAGACGACTCTTCGTCAGTGTCTCTCCCTCTCTCTTCTTCTCTCTCTCTCTCTCTCTGTCTCTCTCTCTCTGTCTGTACGTGTGTGCTGAGTATACAAAATGAATTTGCCCATCTTCGCACTTTGCAGGCAGCTTCCTGTGCGCCAGATACACGTGTCTATATACACACACGTACGTACATGTATGTATGTATATATAATATACCAACTATATATACTTATAACAATTTCGCAGAACAAGCAAAGTGATTTCTGATAAAAAGTTAAGTGGCCCAAAAGCCAAATACAAACAGAGAAGAACCAAAATAAAAAGGGCCACAAACAGGTTCGAGTCGGTGTAAAAAGGAGAAGGCTTCAATCGCTCCCTCTCCCTTGCACTCCCTACCCTCACATCTCTTGTCTTTGCTTTGGCTTTGTGTTGGGGGCATAAGTGTATCATAAATATGAATATGTTGCATGAGGCACTTCAACACACAAACAGCACACACAATAAGATACAGATACAAAGGCGAGCAGAGCATCGGATACAGATACAAATACAAATACAGCTACAACTACAACTACAGGCCTAATGCGTCAGGTAGTCGCACTTGGCTTGGGTCTATGCGACGCCTAAAAGCGCAAAACAATAAACGACAGTCCCCCGAAACGCAATCGAGACAGGTTTGGGCAAAGGATTCTCGGACAAGCGATGCTGCTGGGTTAAAGACCCAGGCCAGAGAGACAGAGAGAGAGAGAGACTGCTCCCAGCACGCCTCAGCTTGCCTTGCACTTGCAGTCAACTTGCTACAGACAGCGTCGTCGTCGTCGTCGCGGTGTCTGGCGTCGGCGGCCATTTCAAAGCAACTTGGCAATTGGCAGGGGCACCAACTTTATGGCCAGGTGAGCTCTGGATTATAAGGCCAGCGCGCTACTTAACAGTTTTGATTTACTTAGCTCAAAGAGTTATAAAACTGTTGAACAGTTTGTGACAGTGCAAGTGGCTTAAGAATATATTGAAGTTGGGATGCGATTTAATAAGAGTCTGAAGATATTTCGGGAACAGTTTAGCCGTGGTAACCTGGTACTTCCAGTTGTAAAAAACCTTTTATTTTAACTTGCTTTATATGTTTGTGCAACTGTTAACTTATTAACAGAGTTTAGAGTTGTTAATTGTAAGGTTTGTATACATTAAAGATACTATTCCATTAAATTCCTAATGTAAACCACCTGTTATATTACTTACTCAATAAATAGATCTCTGTCCTTGCTTGGTTTTATTTTTGAGCTGCTCTGTTAACTTATTAACATAGCTATTAAACGTTTAAGCAGTAAAACAATAAAAGCAGAAGTGAGTGTAGGTATTTTCTAACTCTGACTACATTTAGAAAAGGTCTTCAGAAGTTTTCAAAGTATCCTTAACTTAGGATGAGTTATAGTATAACTATAAAATACTCCATTAAACTATTCTTTTACTTTCCTCTCTATATTCATTACTCTGTTAACTTATTAACAGCTGTTAAGCAGCATGCAAGAAGCAGAAAAAGCACTTCGAATATTTTCAATTGAGCCTGTGCAATGTTGTACCTTTGCAGAGTTGTAGCTTACAAACCACACCCACGCACCCTACCTTTTCCTTTCTATGTTAACTAACAGCTGTTAGACAATTGATAAAAGCAACTAAAGCAAACAATATCAGACAAAAGATACTTGTAGGCGGCTATAACTCAAAGTATAACTGACAGAGCGAAGTCCCACTCCCACGCTTCCCATTCCAGCTCACTCTACACCTCTCTCTGCCTCCCTGGCAGCTCTCCCTCTGCTCTGTTAAGTTCCTAACAGCTGTTAAGCCGCTTATAAAAAACTGATATCGTAGACAATGGCAACCATCAGATACTTTTGCGCTTATGCCGACTTCGAGTTCGACTTTGATATTAAATGGCAGCACAACAGCAATTCTCACTTAGGCACACACACTCACCTCACTCTGCCCCCTCTCTCTCCCCCCTTTTTCTCTCTCACCTTTGTGGGCCATCGAGTGAAGGAAGTCACGTTACGAATGCGGCACGTCGCAATGTTGTAGCGCACAGCACGTCTCAGTTCGCGAGCCGAGGCGAGGCAAGTTGAGGCGCCAGCGTCTACGCCAACTTGGCTGTTTATAGACCGTTTGTCGTGAGCGACGCATCCACAAGATACATAGACAGAGACAGCAACAGCGACGGGTTGCCCGAGTTGCCCCAGTTGCCTCAAGCCAAAAGAAATGCAAAGCAAAAGTAAAAGCAAAAAAAGAAAAGCAAAGAAAACTCTAAGCAAAGACACAGCGCACAAGTGGCATGCGTATCTGTGAGATACAAGATACAAGACGCGCTGTGCAGCTAAGTTGATTGAGGATTATTGTCGTCGTCGTCGTCGTGTTGGGCAGCAGCTGTTGCCACAGGATGGAGCAACAGATACGTTTTTCCCATTTCGCTAAATGTATCTGAGAGTGAGTGTTTGTATCTTTTTTGCGCAGTCAAAGGAAGCGAACGCAGAAAGACAGCGCATAAAATATAAATGAAATGAATTTGTCTGTCCCAGCTACAGATACAGATACAGATACAGAAACAGACACACACACACAGTTACAGATAGAGATACACACACACACACACAGATACAATACAGATACATTGTTGTGCCTGGCCAGGGAAAAGGCGCACAACGGAAAAGGAGTCTTGACGGTTTTTTTTTTCTTCTCCTTTCGCCTTTTGGTTTCTTTTCTTTTTTTGACTGTGCCGTAATTTATGTTAACGCAGATCGAAATATAAATCTCTTGGCCATAACGTAGCAAGCTATAAATATCTGCGTAAAGTGGCCTCTGGGCAAGGTGGAAAGCAGCAGCAACAACAACATCAACAGAGACACCTTCTCTTTTGGCTAAGGCGATGAAGGCAGCCTGATAAGCCTTTAAGGAAGATACAAAGGGATGGGGGAGCAGTCGAGTAGAAAGAACTTGTAAAGCTTTTTGATTAAAGTTAAGCTGGGGTAAAATAGATTTAAGCATGATTTAATATGCAAAGAATGAGCTTAATGTATGGAAACGATGTGTTAACACTGCTTACGCTTACGGCGAGCTTTAATGAGCTTTGGCAACATAAAAGCAAAGTATGTAGATATAAAATCATATTAATAAATAAGTTATAATTAATAAATAAGTTATAATTAATAAATAAGTTATAATTAATAAATAAGTTATAATTAATAAGCCACAGGTTGAAAATTACATATTTCCCACAGATTTGTTGGTTTGTTGTAGCTTTAATGAGTTTTACCAACATAAAAGGAAAGTATTATGGTTGAATTATATACTTTATTATAATGTACAAGCAACAACTTGAATATGACTTATTTTCTAAACTTCTTACGCTAAAGACGAGCTTTAATGAGCTTTGTCTGCATAAAAACAAAGTTATTTAAAGCATTTAAATACATAATGAATATCAGCATGCAAGAAATTAGATTTGATAAGTAGAGATAGAACAAAATTCTTAAACTTTCTGCATATATCAAGTTTTAAAGAGCTTTTCAAGCAATAGATTAAATCATATTAAAGCGTAAACTTTAAATTTTATGATGTTTAAGCTATCTATTATTTAAGCTATTTAGTATTTATTTATTTATTATTATAATGATTTATTTATCTACCTCAGCTTCAAACGAGCTTTACTGAGCTTTGATCTGACTATATCACTCACATTACATCATATTCAATCAGCAAAGACCAGACCCAGACAAAACCCATAATTAATATAACTAAAATACAAATCAATTATCAAGCTTGGCATCTTAAGTACCTGCAATTAATTGCACGCCTTTATTATTAGTTAAACAATTAATTAATTGAGCCTAAACTGTGCACTGCTTTTGTTTCTCTGCTAAAAGGCGCGACAAAATGCCAGTTTAATTCGACGGGGCCTATTAAAACTACTAAATAGGCGTGAAATCTTATCGGCGCCAAGTAAACAATCGAAATACAACGTACAACGTACGTAGAGAAGCAACTGCACAGCACAATTAACTGCACAACGACAACAATAACGGGAACAATCGCAAACAACAACAACAGCACGCCTCAGCCTAATGATAATCGTCAAACGAAACGCAAAGCAACAACAACAAAACTGCGTGTAATAAAGCTCGAAAGCTGAAAAGCAAACACACTCACACACACACACATACACTCGTATTACTAACACTCTAGCTCACTCAGCAAATTTACAGCTTGAGTGGGAGATAACCGCAAGCCAAAGTAAATGAGAGAGCAGAGAGAGAGAGAGAGAGTGAGAGAGCGCGCGTGCACATGAACACACACATACAGTCAACAGGGAATTCCCTCGGTCGATTGAACGTCAGACTGAATTGAAAGCCAAATTAAGAGCGAGTGAGAGAGGGGGAGTGAGAGAGAGAGTGTTTTATAGTGGGAGAGCAGAGGTGGGAGAGAGCGCAATTTACGTACAACGTATAATTCAAAGGAAATTAAGCATAAAAGTGAATAACTTTTCATAATTGCGTTTTGCTTTGCCAGCTGCCTTTGCCTCTGCTTTGCTTTGCTTGCTTTTCGTTTTGGTTTTACTGTGCGACATTTGGTCACCCACTTACACACACACACACACATACTGACGCACACACACAGCCTCCTCTGTTAACCTTCGCTTATCTCATATTCTCGTTAACTCTGTTTGCCCATCATTTGCATACAACTTAGTCACATGGGTTAATCATTTGAGGCATTTGTGCATTTGCATTTGAATGCGATATGAGTACAAACACGAATACGAATACACCCGCAACACCCACCCCAAAGATAATCGTGAGCAGGGTGTGATTTATTATGTGCCGTGTTTTCCACGCCCCAATGCTAATTAATAAGCTACGATTTTACAATTTAACGATTTCACTTTCGGTTATCAATAGGGAAAATCGTTGAGGTTAGAAAATTCAGGCAGAACAATGAAAGTTGAAGAGTTTCTAACCTCAAAATAGAAGAGCTTGAGCAGAATAAAGATAAAGAAAGAGAAAATCATAGTTATTAATAAAAATAAATGAAGAATAAAGATAAAGAAAGATGAAATCATAGCTGGTAATATAAATAAATGAGAAACCTAATGGATTCTAAAAATTAACAGGAACATTTTTACTTGATATCAAAAAAAAATTAAAATAAGATGTATCAGGTATATTTTATATGTGATCAAGAAACTGCACTTTATATTATACAACTAATTTAGAACGTATAAATTGAGATATAAATCGAATATTTAATTAAAAATAGCATTAATTTAATACTATGTTTAGTAATAGAAATAAATCAACAACCTTTTCAAAACTGAGACACATTATACAAAATAAACCTGACTTTATAAAATATAATGTGTAAATTGAAAAGAGCCGATTATAATAATAACTAATTAATTAATAAATCTTGAAAATAAAAAAAACTACATTAGCTTTAATGCTAAATTTACATCTTTTACACCTCGAGTTGGCTAGAAATGATCAAATCATTCAAATAGGTCGTTTAGCCTTTTAACTTAATAAACTATCTACTCTAATATGTGCGAAATAAAGTATGTAGATCATTTACATTAAACATTTCCTGATCTGCATTTAGGACAGTGCATTTTTGATGCCTTTCCCCCCACGCAAATCTCGTAATATCTTGACTTCCTCGTGAAGTGCGTGTTCTCTTTCTTCGCTCGCTTCGTTCCCGTTTTTCCGTACAAATACAAATTAATTGTTAACTTTAACGAGTCCCACGCACTGTGGCACATTCCTCGCATAGTTCGCGCCGCGTCTCACGTGGGACTTGCCGCAGTTGCAGTTGCAATTGGCGCAGGCGAAAACGAATACGAATGCGAATGCGAATACGAATACGAATCAAGCAATCCCGATTCTGTCTGGCTGCAGCTGTAAACGTAACTGGATTTGGGACCCCAGCCCCGTCCCCAAGGCCCCCTTTCCTGGGGCCTGTTCCGCCCGTATGTGCATGCAAACTTGCGAATATGTGCATATCTTACATATCTAGATGTATGTGTGTGTGTGTGTGTTTGTCTGCCTGCATGGGTATTATGTATTTAGATGCCTTTTTATTTCTTTTAATGAAATGTGCAAGCAGCTGCAGAAATTGGCAGTCGTTGAACAACGAACAGAAAAAAAAAATGTGCCACATGCATTTTTATTTTTATTCCAATACCCTGTAAATGTTTGAATTGCCTTTAAAGTGTATAGCAAGCTGGGGAGTATGTAAAGATCATGATATATGCTAACAATATGCGCTAGAACATTAAAACAGCCTCTGTTTGTTCTCTGTTTCCTCAATAACTCCACTATTTTTGCTGCGATATTGAGGAAACTAAATAGATCGACTATTATATTATTCCTCTCTATGTATACTAAATTTAAGCAACGTAACTCCTACAACAAGCAAGATATACACAAACAATATGCGAACATTAAAATATTAAGAACATTAAATCATTTGTTCCCCGTTGCGTCCATAGCTCCACTATTAATACTGCGATATTGATGAAATTTAACAGATCGAATAATAAATTATACTTCTTTATGTATACCAAATTTGAACAACATAGCTCCTACAACAACCGAGTAATGCGCATTACAAATACCCCCTACATTCCTATCTAAAGCGGAAGAGTGCTGAGCATATGAAATATTCTAATCTTATTACGAATATAGCTCACTATCAAAGGGAACCCCCTACACACACACACCTTGTAGATTACAGGGTATCTACTACATAAGATCGATTTAGTCGATTGTCTTTGGCATTATTACAAATTCCAAGTAGTTCAAGCGTAGAATATTGCGTTTAATATTCACTAAATACATTCTCTAAGACGAGAAAATGCAAGAAAAGGAAGACGAATAAACGAAACAAAATAAAAGCAACACTAGCAGCAACAGCAACAACAACAAAGTTGGGGCTGCTTTTAATTACGCAATCAACAGGCGCATGCAAAACTCGCCTTCTTGTTGTTGTTGTTGTTATTTATACTGTTGCTCTGTTCCTTTTATTGCGGTTCCTCTTCTCTCTTCTTCTCTTATTGATGTCTTTGTTGTTGTTGTTGCTTTACGTTTCATTTCATTTGCTGCTTTTGGCATATTTCATTTCGCTACGGCTGCCGTTCGCTTGTCATACGTCACAGATTCAATTGAAGAGAGCGGCAGGCAGAGTGGGAGAGAGGAAGCACGGGTGTGGGAGAGTGATGGCAAATGAAATTGAAATGAACAATTGCGACGTCGACTGCGACTGCGACTGCGAAGGCGGCTCGCTATGCAGATGCTGTTGCTGCAAAGTGGCTTCCCTTGTTTCGATAACGATACATATGAAGATAATGATATATTACGCACTTTCGATAGACATTCACGATTTATAATCGTTTATATTGATGTATTGATTGAGTTTATGGTTTAAAATAGAATTTGTTGCAGTTTTGATAAGAAGGTGTTAACTTTTTCAATAAGAAACTCAATTAAGTGGGCACACTGAAAAACAGAGAGTTTTCGGAGGCTATATCTCGCTAACTACGCGAGATATTGATAATTGGTATCTAATCTTTTCTTCTTATATTGTTGAGTTCTATAAGAATCGATGTACTATCGTTTTTAATGATATGCAGACTAAGTTTATGGTTTGAAAATTAATTTGTTACCAGTTTCGTTGCCTTTTACGATAAAACAAACTCAGTTTTATGGTCACACTGGTCATTCCATGCAAGACTGAGATTTATCGATTTATACTAAGCAAGATATTGATAAATTGTATTAAATCTTTTTGTCTTATTTTATTGAGTTCTATGAGAAACATTTACCGAAAGAACACAAACTGCTTCTACTTTAGTTTTAACGATAACGATAACGATTGCTACAAGTCTACTAGTAAAAAACTAACAATCATAAACCTTATCACATACGTAGAGTAAGATTTTTCTAGAAAAAGCAAACAAATTAGCACCCCTTGCGAAATCAGAAAACGTTGCATTTATGACACTTTAAAAGTCCCCACAGAGTCGGGAACACCCCTTCAAGGTGCTTAAAAGCCCCCGCGACTGACGCTGCAGTCGCTGTCACTCCCGCACTTGGTCAGTTGGTTAACGGCGTTACGAGCTGAAATCAACCGAGATATACGAGGTACTACATGTGTGCATGTAGGTGTGACATCGGTGTCTGTGTGTGTTTGTGTGTGTCTGGGGTCTTATAAGGGGCTTCGCAATGAGTCACAGCCAGCACAGCCACAGCTGACCAGTCCCAGACCGTGTGTCATTTCGCATTCATTTGCAAGTGAATACTCTTTAAAGCACTCACAGACATTCAGACATTCGAGTTTGCAAAAGTACGAAAGTATTTAATTTACTTTGCAAAGATCGGGAAAGCTCTGCCGGCGAATTAATGATTCATAAATCAGCTGAAACTTGACTACACTCACACAATCGTAGATAATATATTAACAAAAAAGATAATCGCGCCCAAAATAAAGTTATTTATTTAAGTGAGCTCAAGATAAAAGCTGCAGAAATTAAAAATACCGGAATTCTCATTAGATTAAGTCACTTGAATAGTATTCATAATAGCAAATAGTTATATTTATATTCATGATATAGAAATGTCATATATTTATTATCTGAGTCTTTTCGTAGAAATATAGGTACCTTCTACTCGGAAGAATTGCTTTAGTTGAGTTTCTTCTGAAGTTTATCAATGAAAACTGTGCGAGGAAGCGCGAACTGTAAAGTCTATTAAGGCAAGACAAAGTGACAGAGAGAGGGGAGAGAAGGGTAGAAGAGGCAGAGAGAGAGAGAGGGAGAGAGAGAGGCAGAGAGAGAGCGTAGAAAAAGGAAAAAAGCTGCATGCAAATTAAAGCGACAACCAGGCGCACAGCAAGCGCAGCAGGCAAAAGAAACAAGAAGAGAAAGAGTCAAAGAGAGCGCGCACAAAGCAAAGGAAGAACAGGAAGAGATGGCAGGAGAGGAGAAGGGGAGGAGCAGCGACAAGCAGAAGAATCAGAAGTTGTTAGCGCAGGTAACGCAAAAAGCAGCACCAGCAGCAGAAGAAGAAGCGGCCGCAATTTGCGCACGCATCCGATGCAGCCCGCTGCTCCTGCTTACCTCCCTTCCTCTCTCCTGTCTCTCCTCTCTCTACCCCTGTCTCTCTCGCTCTGTCTCTGCACTGCGTAGGCTCAGAGGCTTTACCACCTGCCGCACTTGTTTATGGCCGCCGACTTGTTGGCGACAGCAGGCACCCAATGAAAGCGGAAACATGCGCATCAAGAAGTGTAGGAAGTAGGTAGAAGGGGCAGAGGAGGAACAGGAGTCAAGTAGAAGTAAGGGGAGCAAGAGGTGGAAGAGAGGGAAGAGGGGACAGCGCAAGAATGGCCATAACATGGCTGGAAATTGGCAATGCCGAACGTGCATCAGTTTGTCTGCCTTGCCCTGCTGTTCAAACCCCGCTCTACTCCTGCCTGTCTTTACCTACCTCTCTACTCCTGCCTCTCTTCACCTCCCTCTCTTTACCATTCTCTCTCCCCTCTTTTCTTCAACCTCCCCTCATCTATCTCTGTCCTGCCGTGTGCGTCTTCGTCATCGACTTATGCGCTTTCAAGCTTATTTCTTGTGCTTCACTTTAAACTGGTTGCCACGACCAGTTTGTGTGTGAAGTAAGAGAGAGGGAGAGAGGGGGAGTGTGAGAGAGAGAGGAAGAGAGGGAGGGGCAGAGGGAGAGAGCATGTCTGTGTGTGCTTGGGTGTGCTGGGGAAGCCGCTTGATGTGTTACGTGCTGCTGCTAAATGCGGTCGCACAAATGTTAATAAAAACAATTAACACACAGCATGAATGTGAATGTGAATATGAATGTGAGTGTATAAGTGTGTGAGTATTAATGGGTGTATAAAAGTGAGTATAAATATATGTAAGTTTATATATGAGTGAATGAAGCATGAGATTGAGAATGAGTATGAGTAAAGTATGAATGTGAATTGAGTAAGTGAATAAATAGAAGTATAAGAAATACAAGAAGTACAAGAATGACTAGGATATAGACTCTTCTTATGCGTATATGTATGACTATTCATTTAAGAATTCTTTAAAGTGTGAATATGCATAGCATTCATATTCACAAGTACTTATAAGTACACATATTCAACTATTCATTCATTCATTCATTCATTCACTTAGCAAAATCATTACGCTGACGTCACAAGGTACTCGACCTTACGTCATATTTAGACTTCCTACATAGGGCATCTTACAGTTGCACACATACACGTACGCACACACACACACACAGTCGTAGACACTTTGCCAACTTTGCATTGCATACTTTGAGGCGCTGTCTTTGTGAACAATCTGCAAAGCGCGCCCGTCATCTTATCGAGCGTGCGTTCAAAGTGCAACCTCAGTTTGGAGTGAGGAGGAGAGAGATTAAAGTGCGAGTACTCGCTCGAGTACCCATTCCCCCACTAGATGTATTCACGAGTGCTCTACAGCTGCTGGCAACCAAGACAACGCGCCAGTTTTGTGGTCTCTGTGATAAGCGCGTTAATCGTTGTGTATTTTGTAATTACTCTGCGTGTGTATGACTTTGTATATGTGTGTGTGTGTATATGTATGTATGTGAGTGTGTGCATGTGTGTATCTCTCAGTGTGTGGGCAATTGCTTATCAAAGTACAACAACAAGTCTCATAAATTGTGCAAAAGGCAACTAAACTGCGCACAGGCCACAGAGGCAATTAATATTGAGTATGATGGGCATGCACGACTGGCAGATACGCTGTAAATAAAGCACAGCCTAGAGGTAATGAGTCAAAGCTTATTACTCTTTAAGGAATGTCTTCATTATGTTTCATTAGACAAGGCCTAGCAAATTGCTAGAATAATGTTTGTATTCCTAAAAAACCTTTATATCTTTATAGAGTACCCAGCAATACCTGCTTAATACCCCTTAAAAGTTGTAGTTTACCTATGAAACTTTTAGAATTGTTAGAGTATATGTTAATCTATATCTATGCCAAAATTCATCAGCCTATCTCACAAACTGCACTTGCTATATGCTTGCTCCACATGATATCAAAATGGAAAATTCAAAATTATATCTGCCTCACATGAAATACAACAGAATGTTTTTATTATCAATTCATTCATTCATTCATTCACAACTGAGCATAGCAATCATCGCTCACTGTATTCGCGGGTACAGGGTAGAATAAGCTTGGGAAGTCGCAGAGCGTGGAATGTGTGAAAGAATGATGAATATTCCACAAAGTGCGTCATTGCGAGTGTCATCTGCCTGCCCAGCTACCTCATGATGAGTTCTCGCTAAATCCAAATAGAAATACATATATTATTTGACTTGTATATAGTATATAGAACATATATATTCATGTACTGTTTTCAATTTCTATTTGTTTTGGGGAATTTCGCCACAATTTCGTGCGAGATGTACGCAATTTATTTATAGAACATTTAACATTGTCTATGTTTTGGCTAGAAATCGCTAGCGCAAAATTTCTATTTCAATTTACGATTGAACAAATGTACATATACTTATGCAGATGACTGTGCCAGGGCGGGACGAACACTTAAAATTAGCAAAAACAGCGCTAAAAATTCGCTTGTAAACATTTTCAAATATCGAGAAAAAACGTATATAGCAAGATATATACTATATGTATCATATATACTATATAGCACATGTTATAGACAGTCGTATATTGCGGACTCTGATGGCCTCCGTCGTCTGCCCATGGAAATTGGCAAAGAATTTTCTTGTAGTTGTTACTGTGACTAGCTATGGGACTGGGGCTAGGTGAGTGGGTTTTAGGAGGGGGTGGGGGCGTGGCAGGGGTTGCTCGACTGTCTATCGAGCACACACACTTGACGTCACCAAGTGAAATGTCAGTGTCAATGCGTGGGGGGGCCTCGACATCGCGGTATAAATAAAAGATTAAATAGATTCTCATTTTCCTTTTTGTTTTGTTTTCTTTTCTTTTCACTTTGCCAGCTGAGAAATTTAAATCGATCAAAGACATTGCTGAAATGAAGTGTATATATATAGAAAGAAATTGGCAGAACATTCTTTGGGAATTTGTGGGGGAAATTAAAGTAAAATTTATGATTAACAAATATTTTAATTTCCTTCTTTTCTTCTTTTGCAGAATCCACAGTGAATTCGCGTAAAAATGCATTGGAAACGACGCGCGAGAAACTGAAAGGTAAGTTAAAGACACTAATCGATAAATATCGATAGGAATATATCGATAAGAATTTAATCATTATTTAATAGTGCAAAGACAAGCAAGAGACTGTTTTCTTCATGATTTATCGATAACAAAGCAAGTATCGATGACGCCAATGATCGATAAAAATCGATAATAAGCTATCGATGAGAATCTAATCATTATTTAATATTGCAATATTTCAATGACAAGCAAGATATTGCTTTCAACTATCGTTAATAGACATGCATTCTTAATTTATCGATAATGTGTCATTTGATATATTGATAATTATCGATAATAGGTTTTGGTATGTCAACTGATTTTTTAGAATCCTTAATATACATGCCTTTTTCATTTATCGATAATATATCAAAAAATAATCGATAAGAAGATATCGATGGGAATCTTGACATTATTTGATAGGGCAATTTTTCAGAGACAAACAAGATACGGATTTCTAAACTCGTTAATAGACATGCCTTCTTGATTTATCGATAACATATCATTAAATATATCGATACTTATCGATAACAGCTTTTTCTAAGCAATCTGATTTTCTCTCAACTAGATCTCACATTGTTAGCTCTATCCAACAACTTCTATCGATAGTTCTTGCTCATTAAAAGCTCTTAAACACATGTATTAAATATCATTTACAACTTTAGCAGCTCAGGAATTTGTAAAGTGATTGATTTATATCGTGTTGTGTATCGTTTACTCTTATCGCACTTATCGGTTGACTATCTCTGCTGGGGTAGTTACCCGTTATCAGTCCACTGCCTTGTGTCTGCACCTGTACGTACACGGGCACTGGGCACTCCCTGACTCATCAGGAGATCACCCCCCGAAGGAAAGTGAATGGCTCAATGTTTATCGAGATATCGTTGACCTTCGTTGTGGCACTTCGGGTCGATGCAATCGATTTGTACGTGTTATCTGTTATCACTAAGCCAGCACAGCCGTATCGACTGTCGCTTGCCTGTCTTCCTCTCTCCCCCCCTTCTCTGCCTGCCCCTTGCCGTTGTGTAATGCCGTTTAATACAGTTATTATGGTGCCCATTTGCGCTCTATATATACATATATATACTATATATGTGTCAATGCTCGGCAATATTGATAAATGTGCGTGTGAGAGAAAGAGAGAGAGAGAGAGAGAAGTCGTTTTAGCTGATAAAAAGCGAATGGCGTGATTCACGATAGAAGCACAAACAATAATAAAAATAATAAGAATAACAACAAAATGTGCGTCCGACGGCAAATACGGTATACAAATACTTATAAACAATTTAATGCGTCTCTGGCGCGTATCAACAAAAGATTATGTGCCTCAAAGCCCATGTTATATATATAGTATATATATATATATATTGTATATACTGTATATAGCAACTTATATAGGCTTGTTTCAATGCGACTCATTTGAGTTTCGCCAGCTGCTTTTGCCATTTCACTTTCATTATTATCAAACGAGACGATAAGAAGTTACGTGACGTAGATACGATATGATATAGTCACGATTATTAAATGTGGCAACTACGGGGGGATTCTATAGAAATTATTTCCACCCCAACCAAGCGGAATGATAATTGAGATTGCGTGGCAGCGCAGTTAACTTATTAATATAAGTACTATAACTTTATCTAGAGCTCTTTGAACTTACGATAAGATGTGCGGGTAGAGGGAGGTAGTGGGAGAGAGACTGCGAGTTTACAGAGAGGGGAATGTTTAATTTAGTTACACAGCAAGTTTGCTGGTAATATATTGAATAGAAAGTATCTGAAGATATAGAAATAACTGAATTTAATAACAATTTTTGTCAATTTTGCAAACATTTAATGGCTAAACTCGATTTGTAACCTTATTTATGATTCATGGTTAAATTATAGACCAAACTGAAGATGTTTGACAGTGATACAAAATACGAAACGTACGTCAGCTGTTTAAAACAGTATTGGCAAAAAGATAATAGCTAATAAATCAACCTATTAAAACTTAACTATCTTCTTATTTTAATATCTCTGTCTTAGAATGCCTTAAATACTTTTACCATAATAATTTAATGATATATATATTATATGATTTAATGATGTATATTATATTATTTAAGGATATATATTATATGTATAATATTGATTACTCTCCTCATAAAGTTACTTTCAATACTTGCAATCAGTTGACCGACGAATCTGTCTGCAGATACCTTAACTATCCATTCTTATTCATATATTTTCTTCAGGTTATATTCTTTATATCATTATATAACCTAAAAACCCTTTCATATTCCATATTTCTTCATTTCACATATCATACTAAAGGAAAGGATTTAGATTTAAGATTTAGGATACCTTTATTGTTTTTACACTAATCCTTTCATATATGTATATTATTTTGACTACTCTCCTCTTAAGGTTACTTTCAATTCTTGATCATCGAATCTTAAGATAATCCAATTATAGATTCTTTATATAATTATTTAACTTTAAAACACTTTCATATTCCATATTCCTTCTTGACTCGTTTACTTACTCATCAAAGACAACAATTTAAATTCTCGTATGCCATTTATCAAAAAAAGAATGAAACCTAATCTATATAATCATATATCCCGTATCAACAGCTTGCTATATCATTACCTACATGTAACTTCTTAAATATGCCACTTGATTTGGCAAATCATTTGATTTATTTTCCTTTTTTCCTTGTCCTCATTTCCAAGAACACTTCAAATCTAATTAGGATCAATCGCGATCGCTATCGTGGTGCCAAGGGTGCTGGTAAAAACGGGCCAATGACACCTTCTGGGTTTTTCCACAGAAGCAATTGAGCACTACAGCAACTTAGAGACACGGTACCAGCTCAGCTCAGTGCAGGGTCAGGTCAGGTAGTTCAGGATGTACAGAATGTTCTTAAGCCCTTTACCGTGCCAAATGTCAAGTGCGTGCTCGGGTCTATTGATGATTTTATGGGTTTTACCCGCTAAAAATGTCATTTTAATGATGCCATGTTGTCTGTAGGATTTACCGTTAGCCCAGTGAGTGAGAGGTACAACAGGTAGCAAGGCAAGGAAAGCAGAAGGAAGTAGCAGAAGGAGAAGCAGAAGGAAAGCTGTGCAGCAAAATCCGTCGCACATTGACGCAAGTCATTAAGCTGTCTCGCTGCTGTCTGGGCAGCCAAGCAGCAGCTGCCACAATGCAAATAACGTCAGGCCAAAGTGCCGAACGGGCCGAGCAAACTGAAAGATACAGCTACGCATACCAAGATACAGATACAGATACGCGAGCGAGCGAGCAACGCGTCGACAGCAGCTGAAAAATGCACAGCATATTTTCACTGGCGACGCAAGTCTGCGATCGCTTAATATAAAAACTGTCGGTATGTGTGTATGTGTGCATGTGTAGAGTGTGTGTGTGTGTGTAGTGTGTGTGTGAGACACATGTGTGTGCACAGTCGCCCAACTGGCGATTCCCAATCAGCAACAGCCAGAGTAGCAGCCAAGGCGAGTTCCAACCATCCACACACAGTGCGAGTATTTACACAGCAACAACAACAACAACGAGAGCAACGACAACAATGAGAAGAACAACTACAACAACTACAACAATGTGACACACAATGAACTCATGCTGCTAGTTCGAGTACCCGCGCTGATACATCCACAACAATCTCTCGAAGCAGAACCGAGCAGAGCATTATAATCGAATGATAGACAGGGCACACTGGCATACACTCAAATACACTCACATGCACTCGCATGTATTGCCAAACACTCACATATACTCACTGGCACTCATACACACTCATTGGCACTCACATACACTGGGCATACTCACTGCGCACACTCATATACACTCACATCACTTGCTGAGAGTGTTTGAATTTTATTTTATTTTACGCAAAACTATTCGCACGCAACACTCAGTAATTGTGCCTTTTATTCGCTCGGTATTCATATGGAAAATTTTTGAATATTTCAACTGAAATCTAAACATCCGTTTGCCACTGAGTAATTAAGCATTTTATTCATTACGAAATGAAATATTTATGATTATTCATTTATCAAATTGCCCAAAATGTAGAAGAAAGTTTGACTAAAAACTAAAAATGCATTTGCACTGATTATACCCGCTAAACATTGGTTAGAAGGGTATAATAACTTTGTGCCAACTCTCTCTCTTTCTCTGTCTGTATGAACACCTAGATCTCAGTGAATATAATAGCTAGAGCTAACAAATTTGATGTCAATATGTGTTATTATTGCACGCAGATAAAGTTTGTTTTTAGACTTTAACCACGCCCCTTTGCGCCTTTGTAAATTGATAAAAACCTAATTTCAAGCATAATTTGAATGCAGTACTGTTCATTTTTGGTAAACATAATAACTTTTAACGCTTTATTGATTGCTGAATATTTGCTTGCGATCGAATAATTAACATAGAAGTTATTTATGTAATAAACTTAAGAGTTACTTATTTTCAAGCTGCTTCCTAAAGTATGCAACACAAAATGTAAGCTAAATATTTAAGAAATCGTTTTGGTCATTTCGGATCACAGTCAAGTACACTCAAGTGGAGCTATCATGCTTGTCATAGTGTTGAAAATGTAGAAGAACTTTGACTCAAATCAAAATATTCTGATTATTGTGATCATAAACTATGCATATAAACTATGAATAAACTATGAATATACAGTGCCGGTCAACTGAATAGGTTTGAAAAATCTTTCTCACATTTTGTTCTCTTTCATTGGTCCATTACGTTTTTTTCTACCAGTTTTCACTGATTATAAATAATCATAAACTATGAATATTGCAATCAGTTCATAGCTGTACTATACTGAGTACAATCCTAAGTTATTCACACTGTATTCACAAACTTTGCAAGTTGCCACACCTGAGTTTGTATGTGTTTTGCTGTGCATTTTGCATGCTCTACAGCTACAACTGGGATCGCTTAGCTTGCTCGCTGTTGTTGTCAGTTTGTCTGTCAGTCTGTTTGCCCCTCTGTCTGTCTCTCTGTCTGTCTGCTCGTCTCTCTGTCTGCGTATGATCGAAAAATTGCTGTCGGCAGTCAACCGCAGCCCCAAGCCCAGCCCGGCACGGCCAGCTGCCAATGCCCAATCGCCAATTGCGCCCTGGCTGCAGATACATTTCACACGTATGTGTAGCTACAAGAGACAGATACAAATACGATATACAGATACATATGCAAAATATGCAAATGCTCATGACGTGCGCGCACTTAGCGATTGTTGTCAAGTTGTTGTTGCTGTTGCTTGTGTTGTTGTTGTTGTTGTTGTTATTCTACTAGTTTTATGGTCTGGCAGCCATCGTCATTCATAGGCAACGCTATGCGGCTGTAAATGTATCTGTAGCTGCGTCGTTGTTGTTGTTATTTGTTGTTCACATTGCGTTGTGCAAATATTAAACGAAATTGACACTATTTATACCCTGTATTGGTTGGGTATGCAAGGCAAAGGTGACTGTGATTTGTTTAGACTTAATTTAAGTTTATTTCAATGTAAAGAAGGCAACATAACCTCCATTTAAGTAAAATAAATCAATATGTTGCTAATAACAGGGTCTTTTTGTTGATTATTTCGATAAAACAACATTTGCATTGTTGTTTCTTCTTTTCAATTACAGCTTAAAGACAATTAAGTACAATAGTTTATATTTGTTCGCTATTTACAGGATATCTTAGGTGAATAAACATGATAAGGTCTACACTTTAACATCTTTTCAACATATCAAGCTGTGTATAACTCATATCACCACACTGGGTGTCTTAGACAGCAATATCTCTAATATTACAGGGTATTTTTGTGCAAATTTGTATGTTTTACTCAACAATTTAAGCAATTCTTACTGAAATTCTCATAAGAAACCACATCCAAGCCACAACTAATACTTAAAACAGTAGAGGGTATCTCAGTTGCAAATACACTGCACATTACAGGGTATCTTTTACTTAAAAACAGTGTATCTTTTAACTAAACGAGAAGATTTCTGCATTTTATGTGGCAAATGTATGAAACAACTCAATTCCCTACTTTACAGGGTATCTGTTGACAGTGCCGCACAGTAATCGCACTCTTTACATGCTTTTTTTTCCTGCGATTTGTTGTTGTTGTTCGTGTTTTTGTGGCTGTCTCTCAAAATAGACGCACAGCAAACGTTGCGTGTCAACAAATGAGCAATCAACGTGCTATAATGGCCAACATTTTGTGGCCTGTTCGAGTAACGAGCGACGTCACCCCAGCTCGCTCCACACCTAACCCCAGCCACGTCCTTCACCTGCCTACCCTCTCTCCCCCCACTCTGTTTTGACCACTTGACTGGACTGAACTGACAGTTTGTGTGCGGGTTTTTGCTTCGATTGTGGTTCGACTAATGTTGACTAAGGTTCCCCTTGATTTTATGCTGACGCATCGCGAGACATTCAATGGAGAAGCCCTACCAGACTAGGTTGCTATATATAGCAATATATGGCACTGACACTGACAGATAGAACGCCCACAAATTGACACTACTTTGTATTAATTGTCGTCAATGGGAAGTACCCTATACAAAGTATACTGTAAAGAAAAGTTCCCTGTATATAGATATCTTTACTGCACTTGAGGTTATAGTATAGGAAGTATAAGGATTTCTTCGTACTGCAATGATTTTTCTATGCCTGATAAGGTTTCTATTCACTTTATATCCCTCATAACTTCCTCTGCTTACTTTATTTCCCAAGTGCTTCTCAACTTGCGCTTTAGTTCCTTTGACAGCTTCATTTCTTTTCATTTTCCTTTCCTTTCCTTTTTTGGTTCCTTTTCCTCATCCACTTCAACTTCCAAATTAGATGACGCTCAAAACTATGCAATGCTTAATTAGCCACAACATGACTCGCATGTATGTATGTGTGTGTTGTTTTTGTTGCCTATGCTTATTAGGCGTAACGCAGACTCGACTTTGCGCCCAAGCAACAAAGCTTTTGCGTACTCATTGAGCAAAAGCCACTGCCAACAACAACAACAATAACAAGAACAGCAGCTCAAAGCTCAACAGGTCATCAACGCGCCTTGTGTGTGTGAGTGAGCAAGCATGTCTGTACATACAAACATATCCGCATATGCGCTTACACTTATAAGTGGGTGCCTGCTGTGCTCTGCTGTTCTCCCGCACTTCGCTCTGCCATTCTCTGCCTTTACTCTCCTGCCTCTCCCATTCTGCTCTCTGCTCTGCCTCTCTCTGCATGCTCTGCCACTCTCTGCACCCTCTGCCTCTCCCACTCTAACTCTGCATTTTCGCCATATGCACGTTCAATTAGTTTTGATTGTCGCTTCACTTTCGTGTGTTGTTGTTGCTCTTTTAGCTCTTTTTTTGCGCTCTCTCGTTTTTATTTTGTGCTGCTCAATTAAAGAAGTTAACTCTATTGATTACGTTTAATATCGACGCAACGTCGACGTCGAAAGCGACGCTGCCTTTGCCTGCGGCCAGACGAGAGTTCAAACCTGTTTGCTCGACAACATTTGAGTGCAGCAACAACAACAACAAGAACAACAACAACGAGAGCAGCACTCGAATCGTGGGCAGTTGTTGTTGTTGTTATTGTTGTTGGAGGGGCATGTGCACGAGCGGTAATAATAACAAAGTTGGAGCCGACAGCGTCGCCAGCATTGCTGAACTGTCCAGACATGATCACGTCGTCGTCGTCGTCGTCGCCGTTGTTATTGTTGTCGCTGCTTATGTTGTTGCTGTGTTGCTGTTTCTGTTGTTGTTGTTGCTGGCTCCACTGATTGTTTGTGCTTTGCTTGTCCGTCTGCATCGAAGTCGCCACTTTGGCGGCACTGCCCGATCGTAGCTTCTGGTTGCACTGCCTGCGTCCCCCCCCTCCCTTCTCTCACTCTTTGCATCTCTTTGTCTCGTCTCTCGTCTCTCTGTTTTATGTTGCGCTTAATGGTTTCATTTGGCGGCTGCCGTCGGCTGAGCAAGCCTGCGTATGTGTGTATGTGTGTCTCTCTCAGGAGAGTGAGTGAGTCTGTATATCGATTACCCAATGCGTGAATGAATAAGACATCGTCAACAGTGCAGTTTTGGGGCCACTTGTGTCCTCCCTCTTCCACTCCCGCAACTGTGTTAATTGCTGGCTGCCTCTCTCAGTCTGTCTGTGTATGTGTGTGTGTGTGTGTGTCTATGTTTATTTTTAAGTCAATCGGTTCGAAAGACGTTTTATTGCCTGTAATCAATCGTCGCGTGCAGGCCTGAGAAGTGGAAGGGGGACGGACTGACTATGCGATTGCTCACATTACATACATACACACACGCATGCAGTTGTACAGTTACACACACACATATGTGGCCGTTCGTCATGGTTTTATTGTGTTTATTGATTAGATTGTTTACCTTTTTGTGATACCATCGCCCCGCAGAGTGTGTGTTGCCGTGTCTCGGGCCTTATCGTACGTCAACTGTCTAAATATGTGCATACACATGTATCCATGCATGTACATACATGCACGCGCACACACTCACACACACGCACAGCCACAGCCTTAGTCGCATTCAAAACTATTTCTGTTTATTTATGTTCGTGTGCTTGTGATGTGCATTGTCGATAGGCCGTTGTCGTCGCAGCAGTCGCAGTCGCAGTCGTCGTCGTCGCCTTCTTATCGATTCGCTTCCGTTCGATTTGCGTTGATATTTGGGCCGTTTGTGCTAGACAAAGCGTCCATACACGATGTAATGTTGCTGATATTGTGCTGACAATTGGAAAAAGCTTGCAGAACTATCGACATAAATATCGATCACAGTTTTAATTTGTATAATGCAACAATTTAAAAAAGCTTAGTACCGATAGCACTCTCAAAACTATCGATGCTTTAATCGCAGTTGCAATCGCAGTTTTAAGTAGCATAAGGAAACAATTAGAAAAAGTTCAGTGCCGATAACACATGCAATCAACATCCCTATCGATATAACTGTTGTAAATGTTACAATGTATTTGCATATTATTAAAGCTTACGATAACGACACTTGACTAACTATCGATTGCTTAGCCACCCACCTATCGACTAAAATTACTCTGGCTCAGAGTTATCGGCTGCTAAATCTCGTGAACATAGGGAGATATTGAAACATTTTATATAATAAATTCGACTTATTTCGACATGTTCTATAAAAATCAATTGTCGTATAACGACACCACTGCAATATACCCCACTATCGATAGTTACTCAAGCTGTGCCTAATCCACCTATCGATATCCATCTTCCACTTTAGCTGCCCAATTTGCAAAACTCGTCTAATCAGTCTTTCTAACTTAACTCCGTTATTCTAACTGTATCTACTTCAGATCTCACATGATCAATCACATCACATAGCATTAAATGGCGTCCCCCCCCACCACCACGCCGAAATACCCAATAAAAAATCAATCAACACCAATACAAACGAGAAAGAACCGAAAAAATTTGCGAACGAATACAAAAAAAAAATCTGATATAAATTAACGCAAAAACTGTACAGGCAAAAAAAAGAACAACAAATATTTAGTCAGCAGAGTAGCCCCGTGCCCTCCCCTCACCGCACCACCGCAGCACACCCCACGCGCTGCGCCCCAGCGCATAAAATGGCGCACTGTGGAACGAAGAGCAAAAAAATAAATAAATAAATACACATAGAAAAAGAAACAAAAACAAAGTCAATTGATCTAATAAGCCAAGAACGCGGCGACGCCGACGGTGACGGTGACGGTGACGGTGACAGAGCAGCGGGCAGCGGCGCTCACTCATTTAAGCAACAGCCGCACAGCGCAGAAAAGCAACAACAACAACAGCAACAATAGAAAAATTTGCGCGCGGGGTGTTTTGGGGCTTCCCTGAGCAACAAGCAAAACGAAGCATATGAAACACACCACACACACAGAAGCAGACTCGCATGCCCACACACACATACAGACACACACACAGACGGGCAGAGATAGGCAGCAGCAGCGGTGGCGACGACGCGCAACAGCCGACGACGCAGCGACGACGACGACGACTTGGCACTTGCTGACTAGCGCGCCGTGGTTGTTGTTCTTGGTTTCATCGTCGTCTCGTTCTCGTTGTTGTTGTTTTTGTTGTTGTTAGTGGCGGCGCTGCGGCGGGCAGTACATATGCTTGTACGTATCACACACACAGGAGCGGCTCAACACGGTTGCGGGTATAAATATAAAATCAACAGCTGATGTCAAGTAGTAAGGCAGGCAGACTAAGTTCTCACACA
Source organism: Zaprionus camerounensis (assembly GCA_018904165.1). Taxonomy (NCBI): domain Eukaryota; kingdom Metazoa; phylum Arthropoda; class Insecta; order Diptera; family Drosophilidae; genus Zaprionus; species Zaprionus camerounensis. Next base: position 4,137,404 of record JAEIFS010000037.1, read on the forward strand.
GACATACATACACATACACACACAACACTTGCACAGGCAGGCAGACAGACAACTAAACGTGCTGCTGCGCCCCTCGGGCGCTAACCGCAGACGCTCGCGTCGTCGCACACACGATGACGACGATGACGTCGCTGCCCGGCAGGCAGTCAGGCAGCAACAACAACAGTAGCAACAGTTGATCGAACATTCGAAGATCGAACGTCGTGCTGTTAAGTTGGCCTGCCCGGAACGGAACGCAGCGCAGCGCAGAGCAAAAGAAAATAGCGAGAAACACACGAGTGTGCAGTGAAGAATAGTGAACAACACAACACAACATAAACAAAATAGCAAATAATAAGAAATCACAAAATAAAACAACAACAACTACGATACGTCAAACGGTCACAACGCGTGTGTGTAGGCGAGAGTACGAGACAACTACACAACAGAAGTGTTAGTGCGAGTGCGAGCGGGAGTGCAAGTGTGTGATTGTGCCAGTGCGTCCCCAACAAGTTTTGCATTAATCAAATTAGATCACAACGGCAGCAACAACAACGACAACAGCAGCAGCAGCAATGGCAAAGTGAGTTTTTAAATTGAGTTAAAGTTGAGTTCGAGTTGAGTCGAATGAACGAATGAAAATGAAAATGAATGTCATAATATGCTAATAAATCAAATATTCAAAATACAAAGTGCAAAAGTCGTTTCTCTCTCTATCTCTCTACGTGTGTGCGTATGTGGTGTGTGTGGTGATATTTAATTAGAAAATGAATAGCAACAAATTGCCATAGAGAGGAGGAGCGAATGTGAGTGCAGAAGGAATTCCAAGAAATTTTGTGAAAATTCAAAATAAACAAAGTTAAAGCTAAAAACCAAAGAGAGACGACGACGCAGCAAGCAGAGATAGCGGCGCGACAGCGACGTTTTGTAGCCCGCCACAAAAAGAACATAGCGTACGATAATACGGAAAACAACAACACAAGCAACGATAAACAGGGCAACCCCCGCTGTAGTTGTAGTTGTAGTTGCTTTTGTGGCGTCGTGATTTTGATTTTGAGGTCTGCTCATCTTCCTCTGCTTCTTCTTCGTCGAGTTCAAAGCAAGAAGAACAACAAATGTGCTCGGGTGAGCTAGCAGCAGCAGCTTGCATAGTGTGTGCATGCGTGAAAGAGACAGGGCAAGTGCGCGAGAGGACCAGAGAGGAGACTCAGTAAGTGAGTGAGTGTGAATCTCTCTCTGTATGTGTGTGTGTGAGAGAGGAGCATGTGTCATGCTGTGCGCTCAATTTCACGTTGCAGCAATAAGGAACACATTGGACTTGAACTAAATACTTGGCGCGCTCAGTCTCTCTCCCTCTCTCACACTCACTCTTGTTCTCTCTCGCTCTCTACCTGCACATAACGTAAATTAAGCCGGCGCCAGGATACCTGCCGTCAACAGAGGCGTCGCCTTCGTCTGCCTAACTGAGTGCAAGCGAGACAGAAGGCTTGCAACGTCATTGACACAGCGCAAAAGGCCAGGCAAACGGCATAGAACAAAGCAGCTAAACAATGAGGCGAAAGGTGGAAATCCACTTAAGAGTACAACACACAAAAGGGCAGCGCTCGCACTGTGGGGAACACACTCATCCTTAGAAGAGTGTAAGAGAGGGAGATGGAACAAGAGAGAGCGAGAGTTCTCAAGTGTTGTGAGTGTGAGAACAATTAAGCATGCAACAGTTAGGCTCGTCTATCCCTGTACCCGTGTGTCTCTGTGTGTGTGTGTTTACGTCTGTGTCTCAGTGTGAGTTTGAGGAATGCCCTGAAACGAGAATTACGACACATGTTTATGGGCTCCGGGGCTTAGAGGCAACCCCTGACCTTGACAACAGACATCAGACACCAGATACACATACATAGACATACATATACAACTACACATATGCACACACACATAGAGACGTTTAGCGCTGCGTGGGCGCAAATTCCATCTAGCTAGACTTTTAGAGAGATCATTTAGCATTGGAAAACACTTTTAACCGTTCATTCAAGCGTGAATATCATCATCAAAATCAACATCGACATCATCCACACACACACACACGCACACTACTGGTATAGCCATTAACTATAGATCTCTGTTTGTTTTACTCTTTAGTCGCCTCCTCCACCTTCGCCGTCTGAACTGAAAAATAAATACCAGTTTGGCCAGCATTTTGTGCACGCTACGTAAGCGTTTTTAATTTAACAAATATGATTATACACTATACCGGATAATACGGCTAATTAATGATTCAATGACAGAAAAATATAAATAAACTATTTCGAATTAGTTTACTATGAAAATTCTAGAAAACAAATGAAATATCTTAAGTTAAGTTTTAGCTTGTTTATAGCTAAACTTGTTTGTTCAATATCTCTGCTATGCTTTGAAATTTCTTGCTAAAATTTCACCTCCGCCAATGTAGAGTATTTTTACGTTCGTCAGCCCCAGGCGCCTCATAATGCTCGCTTGTTTTTGCTTTTATTTTTGACTTTTTGCTAATATGCAAAAATCCACACACACATAGACACATATATTAGCTAGCGTAGCCAAAACATGGCATTTCCGTCCTTCAAATGCCACCACACACACACAGTGAAGAATGCTGTGAATATTATTTTATTATTATAATTATATATATTTTTGTGTCTTCGCTTGAATTCGCACGATTTGAGAAATTCTTTAATTTGTGGTGCTCTCTCTCTTCTAATTAATTTGTTTGTGGTTCAACAGCACGCGGCCAAAACTGATTGCCAAAGCGAAATATTTATAAACAATTTAATTGTGCCCCCCAATGGCATTTCGTGACAAACACAACAAATAAAATGCTTAAAGTAACACAATCATCTTAGGAAATGCCGTTCCCGCTCTCTCTGCTATCGTTCATCTTTCAATAAATTATATAATAACAACGTCAGCTCAAATTAACGATCTGTAACCGAAAATCTCTGTTGAAATATATCGCAAAACTTATCGTGGCTGTCATAAGTCGCATAGAAAAAATGCCACACAGAAAAAAAAGAAAAAAAAAAGTGTTAACTGAAATGCCAATAGACAGGTCTATAATTATATAGCCCCAGCAGAGAGGAGACCCAGAGCTGGCGACCAAACTGCGTACTGGCTAAATAAAAACACTTGAATGTCGTCTTACGTAGTTGGGCATTTAAAAATATACATACGAGGGTCGTTTGATAAGTCCGTGACTTTTTGTATTTGCCGCGCACCTGCTCTAAATACAACACTGCTCCTGTCAGCAGTTATCGATTAACAGCTGACTGTAAAATTTTGAGAAAGCTGCGTTTCTTAGTTTGCGTTTTATAGGCATTGAAAGCAGACGATCTCGTGAATTTGAACGAAAATGGAAAAAAGTGAATTTCGTGTGCTAATTAAGCATTATTTTTTGCGTAAAAAATCCATCACCGAAACCAAGGAAAGACTTGATAAATATTATGGGGACTCTGCACCATCAATTTCAATGGTTAAGAAATGGTTTACTGAGTTCCGTTGTGGTCGTACCAGTACAAGTGATGCCGAACGTTCAGGTCGCCCAAAAGAGGTCGTCATGCCAGAAATCGTCGACAAAATCCATGGAATGATATTGGATGATCGGAGAATGAAAGTGCGTGAGGTAGCTGAGGCTGTAGGCATCTCAACTGAACGGGTACATCACATTTTACATGAATATTTGGACATGAAAAAGCTTTCCGCGCGATGGGTGCCGCGATTGCTCACACACGACCATAAGCGCAACCGTGTGACCATTTCAAAGGAGTGTTTGGCGATGTTCAACCGCAATCCAAACGAATTTTTGCGCCGTTTCGTTACCGTAGACGAAACATGGATCCACCACACCACACCAGAGACCAAAGAACAATCAAGACAGTGGGTTTCTCCGGGTGAACGTGCACCAAAGAAGGCCAAGGTGGGTCTGTCGGCCAACAAGGTCATGGCCACAGTTTTTTGGGATGCACAAGGTATCATTCACATCGATTACCTTGAAAAGGGTAAAACGATCACCGGCGAATATTATTCAGAGCTTTTGGACAGATTCGATATTGATTTGAAGCAGAAACGACCGCATTTGGCGAAAAAAAAAGTGCTGTTCCATCAGGACAATGCACGGGTGCACACGTGTGTAGTCAGCATGGCAAAATTTCATAAATTGGGCTACGAACTGCTACCCCATCCAGCATATTCTCCAGATTTAGCCCCCTGTGACTATTTTTTGTTTCCAAACATGAAGAAATGGCTCGGCGGTAAGAGATTCGGGTCAAATGAAGAGGTCATCACAGAAACAAACGACTATTTTGAGGGCCTTGAGAAAACCTATTATTTGGAAGGAATAAAAAAATTGGAAAAACGCTGGACTAAATGTATAGAGCTAAAAGGAGATTATGTTGAGAAATAAAACGCTTCTTTGACGAAAAAAATATATTTTATTCAAAAAGTCACGGACTTATCAAACGACCCTCGTACATTCGTTTAGTAGCGTCTGTCTTCATTTTTGGCACAAGCGAAAGAGAAGGTATAGAAAGGTATAGAAATTGAATGAAAACACACACAAAAAAAAAATAAAAGAATTCAAAGAAAAAAGTCTCAAAGAAAACTAAAACATACATAAATAATTGGGGCTATACTTATACTATATAGCTGAGAACGTACGTTTGTCTTGATATAAATTCGGCACAGCGAATACATAATCGAATCTATTATTTTCTTCTTTTTTTTCTTGTTTTTCCGCCAGAACTCAAATGTTTTGTATGTAAACAACAGAATTTTGTTGTTTCTTTTTTGCTGCTTCTAGCAATTATTTAACACTTTTCTATTTATAAATCGCAAACGCGAAATGTTTCTCACTATTTATGTTTATTTTGAACGATTCTACGCTACGTAGGAATCGATGGTTGTGCTTGCTTTGAACTTGTTTCAAAATTTGTCTTGCACATTTGTTATTAAGGCACTTTTGTTTAGCTTAACCCCAAGAGAATTATACGCAATTCTTCACGAATATATTGTATATATTTATGTTTGTATAATTTTTGAATTTTTTCTATTTTCTGTTTGTGTTTTTCTAGCAATATTATTGACTAAAAGAAAGAAAAGAAAGCAAAATAATATGGAAATTTCATTCTAGTTTATGGCCAGTGCAGAATCCAAGAATTGCATTCCATATAATACTATATAAACATTTGATTTTCATGCATATAGAACTATACTATATGATTTCGAAGTGCAGTGCCAACAAAAATCGGACTATATGTACTATATATGTACATATATAAACGCGCTAGACTGTGTGTAAATTGGAACCTTGGCACTGGTCGGTCGGTCGTCGGTCGTTCAAGCTTTCTTCGGTCGAAATTTCTAATAGATTAGCAAAAAAATATTTTTTGCTTGACGTCAAACGATTTTTGGGAATTTCCGCGCCACAGAAAAACTAATTTCATGAAAATTCTTCTTGTGCGTCGTCGTTCATCTTACTCATCTCACATAGATCATGCTAGCGTAGAAAATTGGTTGAAAGATCTATGAAGAACATGAAAAGATAGCTGAGGTCAGAGCTTTATCAACTTTTCATAATCTCTGCTGCTGTCCGGGGTCCATCACATGATAAAGCATGCTCGGGCATTTTATCTTATCTTAATACGGTTCTATTTAAAACGTACCTTGACCTTTTCCACCTCTTGACAAAGAGGCAGCCTAAACTCGATAAGAAATGTTTCAGTTGAGTGCAGTGCAGAAATAATATAAGTGGGTCTGTTGGTGGTTGATGGGGTGTGGGCATTATCAGTAGTTAGCTGGAAAAAGGCCAAGACTCATTTGGTAATTAATATACTCATTTCTCTTTTAATCAATAATTTATCAGCGCGAATTAGTCCGAATTTCATGTGTATTTTATTTTGAGATTTGTTTATTTCATATTCAACACAAAGTAAACAAAGTGTGGAAACACTGGCAAGTTATCAGCAACAGTTGCACAGACGCACACACACACGCACACTTAGCTCTTTGGCTTATGTGGTCAGCGAAAGAGAAGAAGAAGCAGAGGCAAAAAAGAGCGACGATCGTTAGCGCTGCTTAATCGCATTAATTTGATTTCCGACAAACACTCAAGTGTTTCTCGGCAACAACAACAACAACAATAGTGGGCGAGCGAGTACGTCATAGGCCACTGTGAAATACCAGGAGACGGGACAGAGACAGAGAGAGAGACCCACACATACAGACACAAGCTAAAAGCGCTTATCAAGCGCGCTCTAGAAAGCTCCACTAAGCTGCACTTGTATTGGTGCCGTGTGTCTTATATTATCGCCCGCGTCCGATGAAAACAAGTAGCCAGGCCCAGGCACAGCTTACACACGCACACATGCATACCCAACACACACTCACATTTCCACTCAACAAGCTAAAACTCGTTTGCAGCAAAACGAGCAAAATTATTAAAATTTTTAGCTTGATTCATGCACACAGAATACACAGCCATATGTACAAACACACACACACACACAGATTCAGACACATACACATGCCCACTCTCACATAAATATAAACAAATGCAAACAGCCACAACAACAACGCCGATGATGGCGGGTTTCCTCGTTTCTTGTGAATTGACTCAATATAAAACACAAAAGCAAAGCGCAGGCAACGTCAGCAGAGGCAGCGGCGCGGTCATAGCGACGCCAACGGCAGCGGCGGCGACAGTGTTGTCAAGTTGTTTGGATTAGTCATGTTGCTTGTATGTACACACACACACATATACGTACCATACGTACGTGTGTACGTGAAAACAGGCTAAACACTCAAATCGTCGTCGCCACATGGCTGCTCGTGCTCCACTCGTGTGTGATGGTGATGAGCCGAGAGAGAGTGCCGAGGGGAGCACGAGAGCGCAAGAGAGAGAGAAGAGAAGAGCAGAGCAGGGAAGTCGCTTTATTCGTGTGTAGACAGCTGCGCGGCGGCAACTCTAGCCAGTTGGCGCTCTCTCACGCGATCGCTCTGCCATGCAGTACCTATGTATGTATGCGTATATGAGTGAGTGCTTTGCTGGTGTGTGTAGCAATTATTATTTTATTATCACTTTTTTTCCACTGCTACGTTTTGTGCTGTGCTTCTACGTTTTAAATGCTTTTGTTGTTATCGCTGCTGCCGTTGCCGCTGCTTCTGCTGCTGCTGGTGCTCCCCAGACCTTCCTTAGTCAGCAAAAATTCGCATATGTATGTATTTATTGGGCTGTGTGTATGTGTGCGTGCGCGTGTTTATGGCGCGGCGAACACGTACGTACATGTACATGTATATGACAGTGTATGTGTGTGTTGTACGTAATCAACAGGGCTGGCGACAGACTTCGTGTTGTGTTCCCCCACTTCACGTCACCTGTTGTTGTTGTTGCTGGTGGTGCTGCTGTTGTATTGTTGTTGTTGGGGGCTACGTTTTTGCTTGATTTGATCATTTCTCAGCAGCAGCAGTAGAGCAGAGCAGCAGCGTCGGCAGCAGGCGACCCTGTGCTTACTTTTGATTGACAATTGCAACAGTGTGTGCGAGTGCGAGTGAGAGAGAGCGACGAGTGTGTGCGAATATTGCTGCGGTATGCGACGTTGATGTTGCTGTGCTACCTATCTCCCTCTCGCTCTCTCTCTTGCTGCCACTGTCTTTCCCTGACGCGCTCAATTATTTGATTATTGTACGATTTTTTTTTTTGCTCATTTTGGCTTTCGTTGAGTCTTGAGCATGTGTTTGTATGTGTGTGTGTATGTGTGCGTGTGTACGTGTGTGCTTTTGTTTTCGCGCTGCTCTTTCGCCAGTTAGTCGCGTCGCTTCTTCGTTTTCTTTTGCACACACACACAGCACACACTGATTTGTCTGGTTTTTGTTGTTGTTGCTGTGTGTGTGCTTTGCTGTTGTTGTTGCTTTTGCCACTTGGGCACTCTGCTTTGGTCTTTGAATGAATTTTTCAGCTTGCCTCGTCTAGTTGTCTTTAACTGTTTCATGCGCTCGCTTGCTGCTCGTCGCTCCGCGCTCATCGTTCCATGTGTTGTCGCCAGCGCCTTTTAGCGTGTGTTGTTGTTGCTGCTCTTCTCGTCTCGGTCCCCTTTTGTCATATTTTTCGGTCTTTCATTCTCGTATCAATTCTCTGATGATGATATTGTTGCGGTATATCGATAACTGTAACTATCGATGCCACTATTGATATTCATAGCGCGCGATTGAGTCACAGGTACGATGAGTATTTAGTATTTTTTAGCATGTTGCAAATATGTATTTACATATGCATGTGTGTGTGCGTGTATGTTTGCCTCATCGTTTTATTTTTACTGTACACTTGTCATTTCCTTGCCCATTTTATTTTTATCAGACATTTCGGCCACATTGGAATTCCGTATCGTTTCCGCAAATTTTAACTCATTTTTACCGGAATATTCGCACTCACAGATGTGTGTATGTGTATGTGTGTGTGTGCGTGTAGGTGTGTTGCTAATAAATTATCAACAATTGCCAAGCTTGCGTTTTGTTTGTTAACTTTTTGTTATGCGCTGCTGCAGCTGCAGAGACGAGAACTGACAAAGTGTCTGACAAGCGGCGGCGCCTACCTCACACACACATACACACACACGCACGGAGAGAGAGACGCATGCGAGAGTGTGCTGGCATGTGGGTGGCTGGTTGGCTTAATGTGTGTGAGTGGGGCACGCGTGAGCAAGAGAGGGATAGGCAGTGTGTGATCTCGCGTGACGTAGGCTGTGCTCAAATTCGCCAACAACAACAACAGCTACAGCAGCCTGTCATTGAAGTGTGACCAGTTGCGTTAATCGGGCATTATTTGCAAATTGCACTTTGCACAGTGTGCTCAAGAGAGGGACAAAGGGTTGGGGAGAGAGAACGAGTGTGAGTGAGCAAGCGAGAGCGGGAAGACAATGGGAACAATTGCACATGCAAGTGCAATTCTCAAATACGCAAGCACATTGTAATTATTTGTATAGCTAAATGCGTGCCATGACAGCGCGAGCTTATAAAGTGAATTACAGCTATAAATGCACTCACACACACACACACATGCGCACACAAATGCACACATATTTACGTACGCTTTACTCAACTCAGACTTTGAAACAAAATTTCTAATAATAAAAGCCGACAACAAGAACAACAACTACGACGAATCGTTAAACAAAGTCAAAGTCGTGATAATAAAGTCATTTAAATATTTTTACAGTTTTATTTGTATCTGTAAATATAGAAAAATTTAGTTGCTTCTATACTTGGGTGTAGTATTGTTATTGTCGTTATATATAAGCCTATATAGTCTATATACTACAAATATAGAAGGTGCCACATGACACATACGAGGGTATTAAATATTCAATTGGGTATCAAATTTGTTGTCTTATGTTGATTTCATAGCAATTAAAATCAAGATAGCAATCGATGAAGCATAACATTATCATAAATATGCCAGACAATGTGACAGTGTGTGCCAAAAGTTGAGCTACACTTTATCATGGAGTATTATAAATAGATGATAAATGTTTGCTGAGTTATCTATAAGTGATATATAAATATGTATTCATGATAACGGTTTTTTATAATTTCCCTGTGAATTTCGCTAGGAAATTCCCTCCTTCCTCTCTTTGCAACTTAATCCAACGCTTAATCCATGCCATGAGAGTGTTATCTCTATATATGAAGACACTCTGACGTCAAACAGCTGCAAATGCATTGACGAGAGTGAGAGAGAGAGGGAGTGAGAAGAGGGGGGCTGTTTCAATTTACAATCGCCACTTGGAGAATGTGTCTGATTGTGTGTGAGTAATGCACACAGGTAGTTCCAGTTCAGTCTCAGACCATCACTGATAAGCACCTTAAAGAACCAGCTCGACAACATTATCAATGGAATTTTTGGGCGCTATTATTTTTTTTTTTTTACTTGTTTTTATTATTTTTTGTATTTATTCAGCGATGGCACGTTATTTAAAGCTTTATAAAATTGTTGATAAAGACATAAGTAAACACACAAACACACACGAGTTATAGAAACGACGCATGCTAAATACAAATAGCTATCCCTCTCCCTCTCTCTCTCTCAGTTAAGGCAAAAGTCAATTAACACGAGAATTCGCGAGGTTTAGTTTTATTTTTCTTTCTTTTTTTTTGTTCTCAAATCCTACTAATCATTCTCAGTGTCATAAAGCATGCGAAAACAAAAAGCAGTCAGTGTGTGTGACTGATAAGGCAACTCGGGCTTTTCTTGGGATGAATTTTCATTTCATTTTTGTTGCTTTCGTTTACTGTTTCTGTTTCGCTTTTGGTTTCATTTCTATTTCGGTTTCAGTTTCGCTGGGGCAACAACAGGTGAACCCTAAGCGAACGAGGCGAATGCGAAAATAGAAAGTTGATAAAGCCGAAAAAAAATACGAAAAATGTTTGTTTGTTTATCACACGGCAGGCCCAGAGCTACTATATCTGTCATAGATATATATTATATATCTGCCTTGTATAATACTATACCTTCTGCCGGCTATGCGGGATTTTCCCAGCGAATTAGCATGTGGCATCGCTGCTTTTGCTCTGCTCTCCTTATCATAGGGCGCGTACCTGCCCTGATAAGATTGAGAGTCCAATTAGCTGCGATAGCGTATGTTAACGTATGTGCTGTATGTGAATGATGAAATGCCTGCGATTGCCAAATGAAACTAAGAACAGCTGAGGGCACTTGAATTATTAAGTGGATTTCTAACGGGGGTTTTCGGAGGGGGCAACCATAGAGCTAAATTCCTGCTCGTGCGAGCTTAACATTTCATATGCATGCAAATAAATATTTAATCGACTGACCAAACTTGTGGACACTCCACGTAGTGTAGTGTACTGCAACAAATGCTATCCCTCTCAAGTGTATTATTTATTGAGAGTGCAGGATATAGAGAGACAATGTCTTCAAAGTTTGTGTGGGAAATTGAATAGCTAAAGAGTTGCAGGGAGGGAAGGAAGTGGTGCTTTAAATTGGCCAGAGATAGAGACTAGACCAGAGACAGAATTTATAGAGAGGAACTATTATTAGGAATTAAATACTTTTAAGGAACAGGGCAGAACTCTGTTAAATATTTAAAGTTATTCATGACACAAAAGAATTAGTTATGAATATTTAAATTGTTATTTGAATGTGTATAAAAATCCCCCAAGTTATGTCTACAATTATAAAGATAATAAAAAGAACGATTCCAAATAACAGAATGAAAATTTTTCAAAGGATGAAGGGCATAATAAGGAGTGTACAGACAATTTTCCTGCTTTTAAATGCATAAGAAGACCTTAAAATTATTCATTAACTTTTAAAAATGAATAAAATACTTTATATACTTTAAAGAATGTAATGAATAAAATACTTTATATATTACAATATAATGAATGTAATGAATGAACTACTCTATATATAATATTATAAAGAAAGTATAGAAATCATATGGAAAATTATCCTCAATCATTATAAACTACAATTGAGTGTACTCCACTGTAATATACCCTGTAACGTTTTCTTAAATATATATGTATGCTCAATTTAAAACGTATTTTGTGTTGCATACTTTGCAGGGAATGGTTTGGAAATTAGTACATCATTAACATTATTTCTTAAATAACTTCGCTGTTAATTTTGGGATGGCAGACAAGTTTTAGAAGTAATTTGGGCGTTGACAGTATTTGTATTAATCAAAAATAAACTGTTCTAGATTAGAAATACGCTTGGAATACGGTTTTATTTCGATTTACCCTGGCATAAATATTCCACACTCATTATAATCTTGTTTTACCTTCTCAAAAACTCACATTAAATCGAGAAAACATAATATTCTATTAAATTAGATCCTTCTCCTTCTCCACTTGAAGTTTATTCGCCTTTGCACAAATTATAATTAATTTGACTGTTTTTTCAGCTGTTTTCCCGCCAACTCGACGTCAGTAGAGTTGTTCCTACTTTTGTTATTCTATAATTAGCTATTTAATTGTTTAACTATTTAATAATATTGTATAATTTAATTAAATTTTGTTTATATTTTGTCAATATTGCAGATGAGCCCACGGCCAACACGTCGCAGGCGAGCAACCACAATATTGTTGATACTATGGAAAATGCAACAACAGCGAAATATAACAACAAGGGAGCAACAACAACAGCAACAACAACAAGTAAACAATATAACAAAAGCAACAACAACAAAGTGCAGAGCAGCACGAGACGTGCAACAGCAACAGCAGCAGCAGCCGCAGCGGCAGCAGCAGCAGCAACTGTAGTAACAGCAGCAGCAACTACGACAACAACAACAACAACTAAGAAGCAAACATATCGCAGCAACAACGAAATTGCTGCAACAAATAAAACCAGCAACAGCAACAACAACAAAGTCAACAACAATAAGGCGACAGCAGCAACAACAGCAACAGTTGCAGCAACAACAACAGCAACCAGTACAAGCACACGAGATAAGCTAAGCAGCGAGTTGCCAGCAGCAGCAACAGCAACTAAAACTGCCGACAGCAGCAGCAGCAACAGCAGCAACAACAACAACAACAACCACAGTGATAATAGTATTAGTGAGAATAATTATGAATTTAAGGCTAGAGATAAAGCGAACTTAAGTGATAGCAAAATGACGCTACAACATGTGGCAGCAACAGCAGCTGGCGGCAGCAACAGCAACAGCAGCATCAGCAACACCAATAATGATGATGTTGCTGGCGATTGGACAAGCTCGACAAATCTGCGTTATCTGCACAAGAAGTTCAAACGCTTGGCCAGCACCACAGAGGCGGATGGGGGCGTGGCAGATGCAACAACAACAGCAACAACAACAACAACATTGCGCAGCAGCTCATTGTCATCGACAAGCTCATTGTCGCCGCCACCGCCACCGCCGCCGTTGCTCAATGGAACAGCAGCAACAGCAGCAGCAGCAGCAAGTGAATTCAGTGCCAACAACAACAACAACAACAACATAAGCCATGAAGAGAGCAACAACAACAACAGCAGTAAAATTGCACATGTTGCTATTGCTGGCGTGCCCAGGACACGCACACCGCTCAGCAACAGCAACAGCAATGCAAACACCAACAGCAGCAGCAGCAGCAATTACGCCAGCAATGCAACATTGTCGCCAGCAACATTTGCACAGCATCAACAACAGACGCAGCCAACGAACACAGCAGCAACAGCAACAATTGTAGCAGCAACTGTAGCAGCAACAGCAACAGTTGCAACTGCAGCCACGACAGCAGCGCCTGGTGAGAAGGCAGGCCGCTATGTCTGTCCCTACTGCAATCTGATCTGTGCCAAGCCTTCGGTGCTGCAGAAGCACATCAGGGCACACACCAATGAACGTCCCTATCCCTGCGAAACCTGTGGCATTGCCTTCAAGACCAAGTCCAATCTCTACAAGCATTGTCGCTCTCGTTCCCATGCGGCGCGCATGAGAGGATACGATGTGCCAGCCACGGAGGCGGACGGCATGTCCGATCAGGATGGCGATGGAGAGCTAAGCAACAGCAGCTCGGAGCTGATGAGTGTGGAGAATGTAAGTAGCAAGGAGGAGGAGGAGGAGGAGGAGGAGGAGATGGAAGAGAAGCATATCTAATGTATACAATAACTAAACGAATATAGAACTAAATATGCCAAGCACGAGAGCTGCAGTCGAGTGTACTTGCCGCTTAAATGTATAACTTCTATTTTCTGTTGCATACTTTAGGGAGCGTTAGAAAATCAGTTGCTCTTAAAATTGTTGCCTAAATAACTTCCATGTTAATTATGCGACTGCAAGCAAATTTTCAGAATACTTTTGGGTATTGTTAGTTATTGTGTTAACTAAAAATGAACTATACTGCATTAAAATAAAGCTTGGAATTCAGTTTTTATCGATTTATGAAGGCCTAAAGGGGCGTGGTTGAGTTCTAAAACAAACCTGCTTTGCGTGCAATAATAATAACACATATTGACATCAAATTTGATAGCTCTAGCTTTTATAGTCACTGAGAATTAGGTGGTCATACAGACAAACAGACAGAGAGAGTTGGAAGAAGGCAGTGGGTGTATATATATTGTATAAAAGGAAAAGATATGTTATATGTATATTATAACATATTAAATATATATTATATATTAAATATATAAAATATATAACATATTAAATATATATAATATATAAATATATCTAGACATATAACTAATCCCCCTCTCCACATTCCCCACAGTTAAGTCGCGCGGATTCGCCCTTTGATGAGGCCATGCCATCGCCGTCGCCTTCCCCCTCCACACTGTCGGCATCGAAGAGCGCCTACCTGCAACAGCCTGCAGCCTTGCTGCACCAACAGCAGCAGCAGCACATGCAACAGTTGCCATTGGGTTCACCTGCAGCAGGCACATTGCCGCCAGCAACAGCAGATACGCTGCACTCGGCGACGGCGCAACATCGTCCCTCGATCGACTACAAACCGTACAAACCCAAGTTCCACAATGCATCGCTCTATGGCAAGGAGCAGCTACTACAGCAGCAGCAGCAACAGGCGCAACAGCAGCAGGTGCAGCAGCAGCAACAGCAACAGGTGCTGCAACAGCATCAGGCATTGCAGGCGCAGCAACAGCAGCAGCAGCAGCAGAAGCTCAGCACGCAGCAGGCAGCGCTGGCAACGCATCCCACACTCTCCCCCAGCACGCAGCTCAAGCTGAACAATCACATCAATTCGCATCAGTTGCAGCTACAACTGCAGCATCAGCATCAACAGCAGCAGCAGCAGCAGCAGGCACAACAGCAACAGCAGCAGCTACATGCACAGCAATCGTTGCTGTTGGCAGCTGCTGCTGCCAATCCTGCTGCACTTACTGCGCTGCCACCGCCACTGCCATTGGCAGTAAACCCCTCTGGGGTTTACTATCTGGGACAGCCTCCGTACTACCCGCCGTCGTTGCATCAACATGCCTTTGCACTGCAGCAACTGCAATTGCAGCAACATTTGCAGTTGCAACAGCAACACCAACAACAACAGCAGCAGCAGCAGCAACATCAACAGCAGCAGCAGCAGCAGCAACATTCGCCACTGTTAAAGGCACCAACGCATGCGCCGCCAGCTGCACAGCAGCAACAGTTGCCGCCGCAGCCACAACAGGTAAGAAAAGTAGCCAAAATAAGCTAGATTTAGCTGGTAAACAATGCTGGCGGATTAAATTTAGCTTTATTTGACTTTAAAATCAACAGTTTAGTTGTTTATGAATGCTACGATAGTTTTTGAAACCATTTCACAGCAAAAATAGCTAGTTAAATTTGGCTAGAAAACGAAGTCAGCCGTTAAAACTAGCTATATTTGTCTGGAAACGGTGTTCAGCATTTTAAACTAGCCAGAATTAGCTTGAAAACATGTTTAATTAAAGTTTTACTGTTAAGAAATGCAACGATGGTTACCGATATTTACAATCGCATAACAAACTAGCTTGATTTGGCTACAAAACGTAGCTAGTTTGTTAAAAATAGCTGCATTTGGCTTCAAACAGTCAGTTTAGGAGTTTTCAGCTACTATCACATATTAAAATAACGTTGAAATAAGCTAAATTTGGCCAGAAAACAGCACAAAGTCACATAAACTAGCCAAATTTAGCTACAAAACGTGGTCCAATCGTTGAAAATAGCTACACTTGGCATGAAACAGACAGTTTAGCTGCAGCGATAGTTTCCAGCTACTATCGCATAGTAGAATAACGTTGAAACAAGCTAAATTTAGCTGGAACGCAAGACAAACTCACTAAAACTAGTTAAATTTGGCTAGTAAACGAGGTGCGATCATTAAAAATAGCTGCACTTGGCTTGAAACAGTCCATTTAGTTGTATCGATAGTTTCCAGCTACTATCGCATAATAAAATATCGTTGAAACAAGCTAAATTTGGCCAGAAAACAGTAACAACTCATTAAAACTAGCTAAATGTGGCTTGAAAACATGTGCAACAGCCAGTTTAGCTTGTTTTTCAATGCAACAATAGTTTAACGATACTATCGATACTAATTGCCATCTCTACTTGACAGCTCCTTCGCTCCAATAGCCAACAAACAACAACAGCAATGTTGCCCGCCCCTGCCACGCCCACACCAGCTGCAAATCTAAGCAGCTTTGCCAGCGCCAGTGGTGGCATGCAAGTGGTAAGTGAAAGAGACAGAAATACAGAGAGAGAGAGAGAGAGATGGAGATAATGCTTGCTTATCCTTTGCAGAATGTGGAGAAGGTGCAGGAGCACATCTCCAAGCTGATCTCACAGAACGAAGCCATCGTGGAGAACAAGGAGATATTGTTGCAGAAGAAATATCCCAAGCAGTTGAATCGTTCGCGCAGCTTTAACAATGCCAACAACAACAACAACAGCAGTAGCAACAGCAACAGCAGCAACACAAATAATGTCGGCAGCAGCAACTCAACACTGCAGCAACTCAGCAACAGCAGCAACACGCAACCGTTGGTGGAGACCAAAGTGAATCTGGCGCAGGCAATTGTGCAAAAGCAGCAGCAGCAGCAGCAACAACAGCAGCTGCAGCAGCAGCAGCAGCAACAACAGCAGCAGCTGCAGCAACAGTTGCAGCAACAGCAATTTCAGCTGTACATGCAACAGCAACAGTTGGTGGAGCCACCGCCGCCAGTCAATGGCTTGCGTGGCAGTTATGTCAGCCTTAAGGCCACGCCCACAGCCAGTAACGCTGCCCCGCCCACTGGCAGCAAGCTGCAATCGTTGCCGCCACCACCGTCACCAGTGTTGCCAGCGCAACAGTTGCAATATCGACAGGATCCTGCAACGCCAGTGCCCAAGTTGGAGCAACAGCAGCAGCAGCAACAACAACAACAGCAGCAGCAACAGTCGCAGTCGGCAGCGCCCAATCATGTGCAGCCGCTGAATCTCTCCGCCAAGCCCAAGGCAGCAACAGCAAAGGGAACAACAGCAGCAGCAGCTGGAGGAGCAACGGGAGTAGCTGCTCTCAGCACTGTTGCAGCAGCAGCAGCGGCAGCAACTGTTGGTCTGGCCAAGCCCACGTCCAGCGTGCCACAAGCGGCGCCCAACAACTCCATCATCAAGAATCTGCTGCTCAATGCACGCGGCCTGGCAGTGCCCATTGGCGAAGGCGACGATGCTGTCTACTCCTGCCCCATATGCGCCAATGTGTTCCGCAGTGCGGACGAACTGAAGCATCACAATAGCACCTACTGCCAGGATGCAAGTAGCTCTGCTCCCATGAGTCCCGCTTCGTCGCCAAGCAGTAAATACTTTCGTTCCAATTCGATCTCGATGAGTTTGCCGGAGCTGAAGTCACACATGGCCAACTCGAAGAATCCTTTGTCGCTGGCCAAGTTGGCCTGGTCGCAGCTGAAGACCAAGGATAGCAGCAATGTGTTGACTCATCTGCGTGCGGCGCAGTCACCAGCAAGAACTTCCACAGTCACAGCCAGCAGCAGCACAGCCAGCAGCAGCACAGCCAGCAGCAGCAGCAACAACAACAACAACATTGCCAGTAGCAGCAGCAATCTGAGCAGCAGCAGCAGCAATCGTAGCTCCTCCACGCTACTACCCGCTCACATACCGCCCAGCATTGATGCCAGCAGCGTTGCCTTGCGCTTTGTGGATGCGCCGTTACCTTCTCCTGGTCCACTGCTGGGCAAGACGCCACTTGTGGACTATGCAGCGCCACGCAAGGCAGGCACCAGCGATGCACAGGTTGTTATAACCAAAATGCATGAGGATCTGGACATGGATACATGCAATGCCAAGCGTGCCAAGCTAACTAACTCCACCTCCGCCCCCTTCAATGTGCAATTGCTGTTTGCAGCAGCAGCAGGCACTCAACAGCAGCAGCAGCAACAGGAACAGCAGCAACAGCAGCAACAATTGTTGTCGGCCAGCAAGGAGGAACGTCTGCGTCGCTTTACCTCCTCTGGCGGCACCATGATACCCATTTCCGAGTGCCCCGAACTGGATAAGAGTCCCAAAATGATACGCACTCCATTGCTCTCTGGCGGCAGCTTTCAGGAGATGTCGCCACGTCTCAGTGGCGAGTTCAAGGAACGCAAACTGCCCAATGGTTTTCTGCAGCAGCTCAGCACAAGCTCCAGTAGCGCCGCCGTGCCGCAGCACTTTCAATTTCCGCCCATCAATTCCATAACTGCCTTCAATCCATTGACTTTGCCACCCATGAGCAGCAGCAGCAGTGCAGGAGGAGGAGTAGGAGTAGCAGATGCCACGCCCAGCAAGGCCATACCTTACGTGCCTGGCATACCAGGTCCACCTGGCACGGGACTGTCATTGTTGCCACCGCCGCCACAGCAGCTGCAACTGCAACGTGGACGCAGTCCCAATCGCAAGCAACCCAGTCCCAATTCCAATCCAGCGCTAGCGTTCATCGAGACGCCATTGAAGGCACTCTCACCCTTTGGCGGCGTGCAGAGTGTGCCCAGCGAGTTTAGTCGCCAGCCACCAACGCCGGCGCAACGCAATGCGCTGCAATGGAACAAGGCAGGAGCAGCTGCAGCGGGAGTAGGAGTAGGTGGAGCAACCTCGAAGCAACCTTTCAACTTTCTGCGCATGGCTGACAATGTAAAGAACTCAAACGTTGAGGTGCAGGAGGTGCGTCACTTTAACTTTGACAATGTGCACAAGCAGCAGCGAGAGGAGGCACTGGCGCCGTTGCACATCGAGACACCAGAGGAGGCAGCAGCAGGAGGAGGAGTGGCTGCCACACCTAGTAAATCCAAGTTTCTGCGTCCCACCAGTCTGCCCCTTAAGCCTGGCACCTTTACACCCAAGCGTCATCATGGCATCACGCCCACAGCGAACACTCTGCCCCTCATCTCCCCTGAGACACCACGTCCCAGCAAATCATGTGTGCAGTTGTATCTGAATGGACATGCCTATACTTATCTGGGCTTGAAGTGCAGCACCAAGATGTTCTACTGCACTGTGAACTGTCCACAGCCTTCGTATGTGGCAGGCATGCACAAGCTGTCCATGTACAGTGTGTGGCAAGTGTGCGAGGAGAATCAACCGCATCCGTTGGGCTTCAAGGCAAAGCAAATGATGTCGCTGTACGACTCCAGGCAGAAGTTACTCGGTGGCATTGGTGGCTACTCCATGTCCATGGCTGGAGTGGGTAAACTAAGTTATGCGCTCGTGGAATCACAGCAAATGGTCACCACCAGTTCAACGATACCGAATGGACAAAATCGTTGCTATCAGCATCAGCAGTTGAAGTCTGGAGTGACGCCGTCGCCGTCGCCGTCGACAACAACAACAATTGCCACATTGAGTGAGGCAAATGTGGCAGCCAAGGCAAGCGAGGATGCTGATGCAGATGCTGCCAAGAAACTGGAGACGGGACAGCAGCAACCACTTGTCGGTGGCTATGAATCACATGAGGATTACACCTACATACGTGGCAGGGGCAGGGGACGTTATGTGTGCTCCGAATGTGGCATACGTTGCAAGAAACCTTCGATGTTGAAGAAGCACATAAGGACACACACGGATGTGCGTCCCTTCACCTGCAGTCACTGCAATTTTAGGTAAGTTTGGCAGTAGAAGAAAGTGGGTAGAATGCTGCAGAAGTATATATATTATATATATATATATACTTGATCTTGCCTACAGCAATAAAACACACACACAGCTAAACCTTTGCCAACTGTTCCCTAACTGTTCTCTAGTGAGAATTCTAATCAACACACGTAGATAAACCTTTGCCAACTGTTCTCTAGTGACAGAAGAAGGCAACTGCTACTTGCCATTAAATATAGTATATATATTCATGATCTTGCATACAGCAATAGAACACACACTTAGTTAAACCTTTGCCAACTGTTCCCTATCTGTTCTCTAGTGACAGAAGCAGGCAACTGCTACTTGCCATTAAATATAGTATATATATTCATGATCTTGCATATAGTAATAGAACACACACTTAGCTAAACCTTTGCCAACTGTTCCCTATCTGTTCTCTAGTGACAATTCTAATCAACACACGTAGATAAACCTTTCCCAACTGTTCCCTAACTGTTCTCTAGTGACAGAAGCAGGCAACTGCTACTTGCCATTAAATATAGTATATATATTCATGATCTTGCATATAGTAATAGAACACACACTTAGCTAAACCTTTGCCAACTGTTCCCTATCTGTTCTCTAGTGACAATTCTAATCAACAATCTCTCTCTCTCTCATTCTCCCCCTCTACAGTTTCAAGACCAAGGGCAACCTGACCAAGCACATGCAATCGAAGACGCACTTCAAGAAGTGCATTGAGCTGGGCATCAATCCAGGTCCCATGCCTGCAGATAGTGAATTCCTCGATGTGGATGTGGAGTTCGATCAGCAGTCTTCAACATCGGCTGGTGGACGCACCTCATCCATGGCTGGTGAATCTGATTCGGATGATTACAGTGACAATGAATCCGAGAGCAGTGGTAAGTAGCTTCTTCTATTCCTGCCACACTTGTTGCTCATGCCTTTCCCTTTGCTGCCTCCCTTTGCAGATACAGACGAATCCAAGTCACGCCTAAAGGAGCACGAGGCAGCACGTGGTCTGCTCTCGCTGTCCATGACGCCACCAATACCACAAAGTGTTTCACCTTATCCCGCACAGCTGCAGGACTCCACACCGCTGCCGGCAGCAAGTCCTGCCAATAGCATTGGTTCCTCTGCAGGCAGCAGTGCTGGCACCGCCGCAGCAGGAGGAGGAGGAGGAGGGGGAGCAGGTGCAGCTGCCACGCAATCCAAGCAGCGTCTCATTTCCTCCTTTACATCGCCCAACCCGCCGTTCGATTATCAGAAGCAAGAACAGTATTATTCCAATCCGGAGGAGTCCAAGCCAAAGCATCGCAGCAACGTGTCCAGCGATGAGGCAAGCAGTGCACCCATGGATCTAACCAAGCCACGCATGGCGAAGCTCAACATGCAGGATCAGCAGCAGCAACAGTTGCCCAAATCGCAGGCACAGCAAATGCGCGATGTCATCTTTGGTGCTGGCAACAATGAGTGTGGCGGCTTCATGAAGACACTCATCTCAGTGTCGGATAAGGTGCGCATCTCTGCGGAAATGGAGGAGCAGGCAAAGCGCGAAAGCGCCGAGGCTGGTGAGGATGTGCTGCTGCACACATACATCAAGGAGCAGGCACTGCAATATGCCAAGATGAAGCAGAGTCAGCAGAGCCAGTTCAGTCGCAGTTATGCAGGCAGCAGCAGCAGTAGCACCATCTCCTCCAGCATTACTAGCAGCAGCAGCATCATTTCCTCCTCCATCAGCTGCAGCATCTCCTCCAGCGCCAGCAGCCTCATCTCCTCCAGCAGCAGTCTACTCTCTGCCAGCGGCAGCCTTGTCTCCAGCAGCTCCTCTAGCATGCCTCTTGTCAGCGTCAAGCCGCAGCTGCTGCTCAAGGAGTTGCCCAGCATTGAAGTGCATGAGGTGAAGACACCTGAAGCAGAGATGCCACTGCCACTGGCACTGCCACTGCCACTGCCTCTGCCTCTGCCTGCAGCCAAGGTCGCTAGCGAGGAGAGTGAGGAAAGTGATCAGGAGAAGCC
Organism: Zaprionus camerounensis; assembly: GCA_018904165.1. Classification (NCBI taxonomy): domain Eukaryota; kingdom Metazoa; phylum Arthropoda; class Insecta; order Diptera; family Drosophilidae; genus Zaprionus; species Zaprionus camerounensis. Next base: position 4,158,988 of record JAEIFS010000037.1, read on the forward strand.
ACAACCAGTTGCAGCAAAGACTTCCGTGGAGCAGCCTGTGCAGCTGCCACACAATGCCAATCTGCCTGCTGCAGTGCAGCAAACGGATGCCAATGATTTCAGTGGCGTGCTAAGTAAAGTTGCCACCAGCAGCAGCAGCACAGCAGCAACAGTTGTCATTGTGGGTGAGAAGACAAAAACTAGCAGCAGCAGCAGCAGCAGTGCCTGCTCCGCTTCCGCTGGTGAACTGCCTGCCGTGTCAGTGCCAGCCACCACTTCAACCTCCTCCAGTACCTCCTACTCCAGCACACCACGCGTGGCACCACCCCCGCCGCCTCCACTGTCCAACGATGCGCGTCCCACCTGCGCCATTTGCCAGAAGACCTTCCAGCGACAACATCAACTGACGCTGCACATGAACATCCACTACATGGAGCGCAAGTTCAAATGTGAACCATGTGGCATCTCGTTCCGCACGCACGGACATCTGCAGAAGCACGAGCGGAGTGAGGCGCACAAGAATAAGGTGATGATGACATCGACATTCGGTGTGCCCACCACCTCCAATCCGCGTCCCTTTGAGTGCACCGATTGCAAGATTGCCTTCCGCATACATGGGCATCTCGCCAAGCATTTGAGGAGTAAGACGCATGTGCAGAAATTGGAATGTCTGCAGAAGTTGCCCTTTGGCACCTATGCAGAGATTGAGCGGGCCGGGATCAGTCTCACTGAGATCGATACAAGTGACTGCGAGAATTCATTGATCTCCTTGAAGTTGCTGGCACAGAAGTTGCTCGAGAAGGATCCGAATAAGTTGAGTGGCTACACAAATCCCTCGGGTATGCTACAATTGGGAACATCGGAGGCACCTGGTGGTGCGGGTCAGGACAGTGCCAGCGAGGATGGCTTTAGTGCGGCAGCAAGTGCGGCGGCCTCTGCCATTGCCTCGTTGGACAATGACAGTGCTGGGAATACACCACAGCGTGCCAGCTCCATGTCTGAGGATGAGGGTGGTGCTCCTATGGTCAATGGCTTGCCAGGGCATGGTTCGCTCAAGCGACGTCTGCCTGGCAGCAGCTTTAGCAGCAATGGCGATGAGAGTGATAATCCGCTAGAGCAATTGGAGACGAAACGTGCGCGCAGCAATACAAATGAATTGACGGCAACAACATTGCCGGTGGCAGCAGCAGCAGCAGCAACGGCAGCAGCAGCGGCAGCGGCGGGAGCAGCAGCAGCAACAGCAGCGGGCAACTGACAGTACATGTATATGCTGCAGCCCACCTGAGTGTGGCCCAACTGCTATCCTTATCAGGGCTATCAGGCCTGGCCACAACAGCAGCAACAGTTGCAGCAGCAGCAGCAACAACTCAACAACAACAACAACAACAAGAACCACAACAACAACGAGCGCATATCAAATGTCTAAGCATATCGCATTTGGGCACACAACAAAACAAACCACACACACAACACACAGGCACAACAAGCTGAGCAGGAGTACAAGAAGCTGCTCCTCTGCTGTGTATCTGTGCGTGTGTGTTGGTCTGTATGTGTGTAGGCAAGTCAAGCATATGTACTATATACATATACACACACCTACACACACACCAATACATTTATATAGTGTATAAAGCAAGCTGGCAAGTTTGCAACTTAAGTATTTAGTTTAGTTCATTGTAAACTCTTCTATATATAGTATATATGGTATATATATATACAGATCTGTACAGCAGGTACCATGTACGCTAGCCCTAGTTATAAGTCCATATAGCACACACACACACACACAAATATATATAGTTACCATATATGATTTCCTTTTCGAAATGCTAAACAACTCCCTAAAGTGCTGTGAGTAAAAAAAAAGTAAAGTGAAAAATTGCTAAAAAAAAAACCTACAAAAATATTTAGTTTATATATTTATAAGGCCTAGCCCACCATCAGCTCTGCCCCGCCCTCTACCAATTCCCCCTCAACTTCCCCCACAATCACGTAGCTCTTCCTGATTTCTTTGAAGTTTTCTATATCTTTAACTCTAGTACTATATCTCTTATCTTTATCATTATGTTTATTGTTATAATTTGTAGATAATGGAAAAACAACGAGACCACGAGACTCTTTTTCAATTGTTTGTTTTAATTAATCAATGATATACATACATATATCGATATATACAAATTAGCGAACACAAATTGAAGAAAATCAAATAAAAACTTAACACAAAAAACAAAAAAACAAAACTAAAACATAAAACTAAAAGAAGTAAACGTAGTTATAGTTAAAGATTATGTTGTCATATAGATCTTAAGTTTGGTAGGCTAGCAAAACACACACACACACACATAAAGTTTATAGAAATTAATGAAAATTATTGTACAAACTGTGGCTACAAGAATATATATATATGGGAATATATTTATACGGTGTATAGTATATCTATATTTTAGTGTATATGTATGTTAACACACACACCCACAAACAACAACAAAATGAAGTGATTTATTACATTATATCAAAAACAAACTGAACATGATGATGAAAACTTTACAAACAAAACAAAACAAACAAAAAAATGACACAAAAAATAAACAAAAATCAATGTGAAAATTAATGCGATTTATTTTTATTGCACTTAAAAACGTTTCTGGAAGTACATATATTCCTGCAAAGAAAGGAAAGGGGTAGGGTATTTATTTATATATGTATATGCCCGATAAGGGAGTTATCTATGGTATACTTACTAATAGAAAAGCCGAACCCAATATGAGGGCACGCTCCTTGGCCGTCAGCTTGACGTCGCTAAAGTAAATATTGGTGGTGTACTGGGACTTGCTGGCCAACCATTTGTGGTCGATGGAGGCGCGTAGATCTCCGCCAGAATGGATCTGCAAAGGAAAAGAATGAATATATCATACTATATATAAAGATTAATTTCTTCTACGCACTTTAAAGTAACACTCCTTGGGCAGGCAGAAGCAGCAGAAGCCCGCATTTCTGGGTCCCTCCACACAGAAGACGGGCTGATTTGTGTTGCCATCCTCGATAAAGAACTCGGGCTGGGTGAAGGTGGGCGACTGCACCACACGTCCCAGCACATTGCCGGGTGGTATCCAAATCTCTAGACTCTTGGGCTGGCAACACAGCACGCCCATTGCGAGTTTCTTGCGAAAGACGAGCGCCTCCTGATGCGTCTTGTCCAGCAGATGCATCTGAAATGGACGCGAAGCGCCCCAAATCATGCGATGCTTCTCCGTGGAGCTTTCGGAGGCGGCGAAAATGGCATCGCCCAGCGGTGAACGTACCACATAGCGATTCTCTGAAGACACAGCAGTGAGGGCTAGGGTGGGATTATATCTGGATTAGTTAGGTACATATATATAGAGAAGTGCATTATCTACTTACAATCGTTGAGCTCAAAGGTTTGTTCGATATGCACGGAGGGCAAATCTGCAAGGCAATCGTAGCCCGCCAGGGGAATGAAGGTGCGACTGCCAGCCACCGTGGAGATGGGCAAGGGAATGCGAGGTGCCTCTATAGAGAGAGTAAATTCTTGGTAACTATGTTAATAACTGAGAGAACTGCCCAACTTACCTGAAACTGGACGCGGCTGTGAGGTTATGCTGATTTGTGAGTCGAAAACTGCAAAGGAAAATGAAAAGTTGGGTAAATTACTTGCAAATATACTATATATACTATATACACATGGAAAGTGGCTTTCTGCTATCGACCACTTGGTCAAAACGAGCTACAAACAAAGGCACTCGAGTGGGTTCATAAAAACCTAAACAGAACCGTAAGACTGATAAGATATAGATAGGCGCAATTTGTAGTTGACTTGTTGTTGTTCCTACTGTGACACACACAACACACTACCGATTAATCCAATTGCAGCATTTACAAGTATTGGACACCTTTATCGTCTGATTCACGCGAAAACAATTCGAATTTCATTATATTATCCGTATTTTTGTACCTCGTGGTTCTGTTGGGCTGCCCGTTTGGGCCACACGTATTTCGCTGTCGTATTGCAACGTGCGCACTGCATCATTTTGCAGCATTTTCAAATTATTTATATTTTTATTTATTTATTGTTAACACGTAGTTTTTGAAACGCGCTCGCAAACACAAAACAGCTCAACGGCCAATAGAAACTAGGGTGACCAGTTACCGTTTACAGTCAAACGACAAAATTACCAACGCTGGGTGCAGTATTTTTCTGCGTTATTGCTCCATTTTGCGCTCACGTTGATGTTGACATTACTCATTTTTGCGTTAACGTTACTGCTGCAAGTGGCCACAACAACACACAGCTGAAAGTGAAAAGGTTTATTTAAATTTAAACTTAAATGGCAAACACAACGAATTTTAAACAAACAGTGTAATAAAACGTTGCTTAATAAGTGTAACGCTGGTAAGGGGTAAGTTAATTGTGTTAAGATTAAACAAATGTGACTAAAACAGCAGTTGTAATATTGAGACGGCCAGCAAAACAAAAACAACAAGCACGTCACAGGGCGCTCTCTTTGAGAGAGAGAGACAGTGGAAGAGAGTGTGCAAATTTAAAACAAAATAAGCTTTGTATTTATTTTATGCACAATGACAAGTGTTGAGGGCAGTGTAGAAGAAGACGAAGAAGAAGTAATAATAACCTTTTTTAGTTATTAACAATACGCACTGTTTGCCTAAAATTAAAGAAGGGTGAAACGCGAACTGCGCAGCCGCTGGAGCGGCATAAACAAAAATGCCTTCACCTTTAGACTTCGCTTACGCTCCCCCGTATGTCGTGGAGCACATAACGTCAGTTTACTTCTGGCTATCATCGCAATAGCCTGGCTGCCTGTGCGGTCCACTATATACAGCGTATACCCCGAGATAAGACGGCAAAATCAATAAACGTGCTATACGACAAAATAAACTTCCAATTAAGACCCGTTACACTAGATTAGATCGAGTTAATACTGAATTTCATGCTAGATCGTAAACGTTCGATATTGAAACGAAAACAAACACGTCAAAAACAAAACTGAATTATATTTTTTAACTTGCATCCCCAAAAAAAATTACCCTTCTTGGGGGCGGGTTGTTGCGCTCTCATACGAAGAGCAAGGCGAAAGCAGAACGGGTAGAAAAGTGGAAAACAGTGGAGCAGCAGCAAAGGGCAAAAAAAGAAAATCCATGAATATAAAAGTCAAGTGCGCTCATCGTTACCGTTACGAAAAACAGTAAAATTCTCATTTCAACGCCAAGTAGGATACGTGACGGAGCGCGTGGGTCATGTCTCTGGAGGATCCATTTTTTGTAGTCAAGGAGTATGCAATAAAATGCACAGCACACATTCTGATGCAACTCTCTAACCTACTCCTTCCCCCTCCCCCTTCCCTCTCTGTTATTGCAGTGAGGTCTTCAAAGCGCTGAACAAAACACGAGGGCTCTATCTGCGTTGGCGTGAGTTGGGCGAAAGTGGAGGCACCGAGGTTGAATGGACCACAACGGAGCTGCGTAACTCGCTGCGTAGTATCGAATGGGACCTGGAGGATCTGGAGGACACTATCAATATCCTTTTTTTAAACTTCAACTCAATTCAAAAATCTTTTCAGCTCAATTCTTGAAGGTTTCTCCTTAACTTTATTGTTATTGTTCTTTTTTTTGTGAAGCGCACGCATTGTCGAAAAGAATCCAACGAAATTTCGCATAGATAATCGTGAACTCTCGAGCCGGCGTCATTTCATCGACAATACGCGCGATGAGGTCAAACAGATGAAGGATAAGATGAGCCTGAATCGGAACAGGGACAGAGATATCACAGCACATCAGCCACTGCTCGAGAACGAAAGGAATCATCATCACAACAGTAATCATCATCATATAACGCAGAGCAACGAATATAATAATCATCATCATCAGTCGCACAACGATCGCACCTATCTGGTAGATTGCCCCAACTCCAACTCCCAATCACAGTCTGTTTCCGTGGCTAATACTATTGCTGGCACCATGTCTGCAGCAGCAGCAGCGGCGGCGGCAACGCGGCACAGTGGCACCAAATATTCCAAACTGGAGAATGCACTGGATGTCGATAGTCCCAGTCATTATGGCGGCAATTTGGATAGTCCCGGACATCGGTATGTGGGTGAGACGGTGTCCATACAGCAGCGCATGATACAGGGACAGGATGAGCAGCTGGACATGATAAGTGATTCCATTGGCACTCTTAAGACTGTTTCGCGTCAAATTGGCGTCGAGTTGGATGAGCAGGCGGTCATGTTGGATGATTTTGGGAATGAATTCGATACAACTGAGTCCAAATTAGATACAACAATGAAGAAAGTTGCCAAAGTTTTACACATGAATAACGGTAGGTTGTGTCGATTAAACAGGGATCTACTTTATTTATTTACCACTTACATACATATAGCTCATTTTTTCTTATCAACCTATCTTTTCTTTCAGATAAGCGTCAATGGGCCGCCATTCTCATACTTTCAGTGCTGTTATTGTTTGTGATAATTTTATTTATTATTTTGTAATTTGTGATTTCATTCGTTCGCTTTTTGCCGGTATATTATTGTAATTGTAGTGTAAATTCAATAGATTTATTTTTTAAATAAGTACAATATACTATATAATTGAGAAAGTTTTAAAGCAGCAACAAGAAAAATTCAATATTTTATATATATTTTAATTACAACTGACTAAAGAAATTCCTTAGCTGTATATATACACTCACACGTTTAAATATTTAACAATTTATCCATTAACAAATTTGAGTAAACGTATTTCCAAAGACAGACGAAGAAACCAAGAGGAGGTTCCCGTTGTAGGCTAACGAAATGGTACAATTTATATGTATGTGTGGAGAAGAATATATCTGTATATCAAAAGAGAGTTATTTAAAACAACAACACAAACAACCTGTATGCAGTTGAGTAAATATATAAACCATTAAAAACAACGGCCAAATTGTTTATTTTGCAATTTATTCACAGTGGCGCGCTATCGATAATTTGGACAACAGTATCGATAAGACTATTGCGTTGCAAAGATAATAAAATACCAAAAATATTGCAGTGTTGCTCATATTTTTTCCGTTATGTCGCTGTTATGTTAAGATAACAGCGTTCGCCATGTCCTTTTAAATGACTTGAAAGTTTGCTGATATGAGAATTTATTTGGTGCGTAAGAACGTTGCTTAGGATATTCTGATGACCATGCGTAGGGCATCGCGATTGATCTTGGCCTGTTTGACTATGTGTCCCTCGACGAATATGTCCGATTCATATTGCAAATAATTGACGCACTTTTCCACATACAGCAGGGATTCCTCGAGCATTTCCTTCGGCGAAAGAGTGGTCTGCAGTGCAATGCGTCGCGTCTGTTCTGCGATGGCCGAGTGCAGCTCGAAGCAGAGCGTGCCCAGCATACGTACTTCACCTAAGAAGGAGGAAATGGGAATGAATTGAATTTACACTGCATAGTGTGATATTTGGTGCCTTACAGGGCGCTATGGTCTCATAGAGCTGTATCAAATCCCGGGCGTACTTCAGCTTCAGCTGCAGCATCTCATCCGAGAGCACCATCAATTCCAGCTGATCCTTTGCAATGAGCTGAACGAGCAATATCTTAATCTCGCTCATGTGATAATGCTGCGGAGGAAGCCATTTCTCGTAGTGCTTGAGGTATCTAGAAGGTATATAAAGATCAGCTACTCTGCACAAACTATGTGGTATATAATATATAAACACACTTAAAACCATTCTCTGCAGTCTTCTCCATGGCATGAATATCTTGACCGGCGCGTTCCAAGATGCCATCGATATATTTGCGCTGCACTTGCTTCTGGCACTCGCGACAGCTGCGAAGCATAAATATTATTAATATTATATATATTTATAGAATATATGTATGTACCGCCAGCTGCCATTCCAGTCATCCGCTTTGGCGGGCAACAACAGTCCCGTGCACTTGCGATCCTCGCACTTGATGGCGCTGTAGTCGGTCCCCAACTCCGTAATGTCCAGACAGCGTTCGCAGGTGCACTTAAAGAGCTTGGTCTGCATCAGATGACGCTGCCGGTCTGCTGAGCCCCAGACTGCATCCGAGTAGCAGATGCTTAAATGCGAATTCTTCTTAATCTCCTTGGGCGCCCAGAGCACACAGTGGCCGTGCTTGTTGAAACTCTTCGCGAGATTGGGCAGACATGAGTTCTCCGTAAATGAAGCCATATAGAAGACGGCGACATGCGGCGGATCCGAAGTAGGCACCTCGTGTCCATTGATCTGCAGTGCACCCACAGTGCGCATGATTTCCTCCTCACTGAACTTCTGCGTGCGAAAGAATCTACAAAGAAAGAACAGAATATAATAAACTTGATTTCTGGGCATCTGCAGCCTTCCTTATACTTGGGTATAAATTGCCCGATGCTGGCTAGATCGGCCTTCCATTGATTCGAGCCACGTCGCGTTTGCTCCATCGACTCGAGCTGCTTGAATTTCTCCGCGTTGTCCGGATTCAGTTGATCAATGAGCAAACAACGCACTGTGCTCACGCAGGTGTACAGCGGATGTGGTCCATTGAACTCCTGCACATTGACCTTCTGTCCACGATCCTGAGTCAGCTGACACTCGGCCTTGTGCTCGTCCAGCGATCGGCATTCGGAACCGCACAGTGGCCAACCGCATTTGTCGCAATTGATGTGATCGTTGGCCTCGATGCTGTTCAGGCAGCCCATGCAAACCGGCGCCGAGATCTGTGCAGGACCACGCACCAATGGCGCCTCCTTTACCACAATCTCATATGGTTTAATGTTACGTGTGGCAACCAAGTGACGACCCAGCAACTCATTGTGCGCAATCTAAGCAGGAATAGAATTTTGAGGTTAGTTTCGGACTTTGGCAACCGGCGGCGATGGCGGCAACGAATTAAGTAACCAAGAAAGAACGCTACCTTAAATGGTCTACATTGGGACTTGTGCGCCTTCCAGTCCTGCTTTTGATGCTGCACCGAGCAGTACGAGACCTGGTTGCAATTGGAGCAATTGTTCTTCGTTGGTGCATCACACACAGCGCACGGACTTGGACTCATTTTGTTGATTCTGTGAATTCTGTTTCAGTGAGAAAAAAACCCTTTCGACGGGCACTTCAATTAACGATTTTCTATTAGAAAATTGGAATCTACACCCGCTGCATGTGCGCACACACACAAACAAACACACACACACACACCACGCGCGTTTCCACTTCAGCGAGTTGACTAGATGTGGGGCAAGAGATGAGATGCTACTGAGCACAGAACAGTACAGAGCACACAGCGCAGAGCATACTTAGGTAGCAGCGCTATAAATAGACCAAGTCAGCCGGTTGGGTGGACCAATGCTGTGCAATGGGAATACATTTCTCTTTGGGGCTTCCACAGCTGATGTTGAAGGCGTCCAGAGATCTTAATAAACAAGTAAGCAAGCAGCAGTCGAGTGTGCTCGACTGTCTTATACCCGCTAACTAGAACTATGTTTAACGTATTTTCTATTGCATACTTATGCACTAAAATTATTTCTTTAATAATTTCTACATATGTATATTAAACAATCCCAAATTGTAAATTATTAATTGGAGGTTGATAAATATTGTGCATAGACAAAATTAACGTTATAGTTTTAGAGGTCCGTTTGTAATTCAATTTCAATTGATTTTTGTAATTATATATATTGTCTGGAATTTGTACGGTGTTCCATAAAGACGGACAAGATCAAAATCAAGAAGCTGGGTTGGAGATACTTTTTTGTGTTACACACATATATCTAACTTTTAATACTATCTACAGTCCGGCAACATATAGAATGCCCTGTATATAAGGTATTTATACTAGTTTTCTATAGTTACCCGATCGTTGCTGAAAATTCTCTTTGTCTTGTTCTTAGTGTTCTTTTATTTTGTGTTCGCGCCAATTCGCATTGACTGTTATGTTATGTACAATTTATCTTGGTTTGCTCTTCCACGCACACACACGCTGTACCAGAACTGTACAACATTATAACTCTATCAATAACTCATTCATTCCATCAAATTTGACTGCATTACGTACGATTCAATTTATAATAACAATTGTTGTTTCACATGTAGTTGCACATCTTTATATATATAGTTAATATGTATATATATATATATATATGGATAGAGAAAGAGACAGGTATATATGCATATGTATATAGCCTCCACCTCGAAAAACACTGAGGTAACTATGCTACAATCGTTATTTTTTATGCCTTAACTTTGATTTTGGCCTACACATCGGCGGCGTTTGACTCTCACAAAATGCTTTACGTTCCCTTTTACGTCTTGAATGGGCTCTCGATCATATATCAGTCTCGTCATTGGCTCCGTTCGCCTCGCGCAGTGTAACAAATTTCTGCAGCTTAACGTTCTCCTTGTTCTTGGTGTTGTTGTTATTGTTGCGCAGCTTATTGCGCTCCCGCTTCTTGTCGTTGCGTGATCCGTTCACTTGGAAATTATCGCTGTGGAATGGTATGGTATATTCATTGTTTTGAAATGCAACTTCTCCTGCCGCTGCCGTTGCCGCTGCCTTCTCCCTTTGTTCGTTGGCATAGTCGGCATCAGCTTCAGCCTTATCTGATTCCGGATTGGCATTGTAGTGACCTAGAAAGAAGAAATCTGTTAGCATTCCCTTTTCTTATTAGTGATGAACAGTCACTTACCTTTGGCACCAAACATCTCCACGTGCTGCTTGATTGCTTTGCGATTTCTGCCCCGTTTGCGCATATTCATCCTCAGCGCAGCTACTTTGATGGATTTGCCATTTGTTTTACCACGTCTGCCCGGCAAGCCGTTCTTGTTGTTGGATAGCTGGACATCTTTAGCCATAGGTTCAGCTTTAACTGGCACTGGCAATATCTCCTGGTGAGGAGCAGTTACAGGAACAGGCAATAACGATGGCGATGGCGTCTCATTGTGTTGTCTGCCCAAATTACTTTCGGTATCCGATTGATTACATTGATACACCGAAGTAGCTCCAATAGAGATATCCGCCAGATATTCATCATCATCCTCATTGTCTTGTTCATCATCCTGATCGATAATTTCAATTTCATCAGCCTCATCGTCGGATAATGCACTTCTCAACATAATTTCAGGACCGCCGCCATAGATGCCATGCAGGAAACGCCAGAGCACCGCATTGAGCTGTGCATAATCCGAGCCCAGACGGACGCAGCTAATCGTGGAGCTCTTTTGCAAACTGGTATCTGCAATGCCTTCGTTATTGATCGGCCCGGGCTCCTTGTGTGTGATGCCGCGCGAGAATTGTTGCCACGCACGCAACCAGGGCATGGCAATTGCATAAATGGCCGTGGAGTCGAGTTCACTGTGCTGTCCATTGTATTTGGTAAACACCGCTAGCTCATAGAGCTGACGACGGGAGAGTGCATCGGCAGCACGTTTACAGATCTCGCATTCAAACATTATATTCACCGCGGGACCGCCACCAAAGCGGGTGTAAAGGAAATCCCACAATGGCTGTGGAATGGGCACAGCAATTTGACTAATTAATGCCGCCTTGGAATGTTGTATGCCCCCATGTGGGCACAGCATATCCTGATTATTGATCGGACCTGGCTCCGAGAACGTTGCCAGTCTTGAGAGCCATTCGCGTGTCACATAGAATTGTATATCACCCTCGTACAATGGATTCGAGGTGGACAAATTGATGGCCTCCTCACGCAGCATTTTCATTTGTGGATTGTGTTTTTGGTAGAATAGCACATAGGCCTGGCAGTTCTGCACAACATCAGTTGTGACTTCTGTCACATATTGATCATCGAACTCATACCAGCGTCCGTTGAGGGTGTTGCGTGCATAGCATGTGTAGTGGCCGCCACCGACGGTGCCATGATGGCAGATAACCGAACACAGATTGTAGGTGGGCACCAGAGATTTGCAGTCCTTGTGTAGATATGGACGCATATCGAAACCCTCCAAGGGGAAGTAAACGTGCGACGAGATCTTTGAGCTGTACGACAGATCGTGCCGAAAACGCTTCAGGTGAATGCACAACACCTCGGGCAGGTTAAGCACCCGTGAATACTTTATGCCCGTGCGCAGCTTGTTACAACGTTCGCAGCTGGCAAGGGAGGAGCAAGGATTAGCAAAGATAAGCAACAATAGATCTATACCACATCCACTCACCTGTACATGTTATCGCCCTTGAGCTCGTCGGCACTAAAGAAACTAGCCATGCAGTCGTATAGCGTCACAGATGGCCCAAAGATCCATGAGCGCACCATGTTCCACATCCAGGCAAGCCAACCTTCTTGGCTGCGTGCCGATGCTAGGTCGGCTGCATTTAGGCTCTGTACGCTAAGGCTGTGCGTCTGGTGCAGCACATTGAGGAAGTCTCTGTTGGGTATTGGCAGCGATAGGTCCTGGAATGTTTCCTCACGCGTTGAGACACGATCACAAGTCAGACACTGCACCGAGGAGAGCAGCTTGCCATCGAAGACATCGCTGATGATTGAATGCGCAGATTCTGTTTGCTGCTTCGACTCTTGCACTGTTTTAGGGCTTTGTTGTTGTTGCTGCTGCTGCTGTTGTTGTTGTTGCTGCTGCTGTTGGTGCGAAGCGGATACATCCGACGGTGGATTGCTGCTGCTGTTACGAAGCGGCGTTACGAAGTAATCCGTTCTCATGAGCACCTCCGAAGAGTTCTCGGATATGCTGCTCTCACACGTATCGTATTCGCTCTCTGACGCCGTCGGTGTGTTGCACGATGCCTTCGGCTGGGGCTGTTCTTCGTCGCAGTTCTCCTCATCGTCAGTCTCGGCCGAATGTTGTTGAGATTGTGACGTCTGCTGCTGTTGCTGCTGATGCAGTTGCTGTTGTTGTGTTGTCTGTGGAATGGGCGCGTTTATTGGCTCGGTTAGCTCCTCATGCAGCTGATCCATGAAGCAACGCAGGAACTCCTGCGTGTCATGCTGTTGATAGCCACGAAACATTGGGTGAACCGAGCGAATGCCATATAAAATGCCACGTGGTGCTAGGAAATCTGTAACGAAAGTACGGAAACTATTAGACAAGAAACTATAAAGAGCAGCGATGGATTAGGTTACCCTTTGGGTCTTCGATCTGCAACCAGATCTCTTGCATAAGGCGCTGATAACTTTTGGCCAAACCTGCTGGTTTGGAACGTGGCGTGCTTGCAATATGTTCGACAATTTCACTGCAATTGATAAAGTAATGCGTCACAGGCGATAGATTACTCAGCGCTTGCAAGGCCGAGTTCATATAACACGTATTCGCAATGTTCTGCAGACCCACGAGGCCTGTACCAGAGCCCGTAGCATCATCCTCGATTGTGTCATCCCGCTTAGATAGCGAGTTAAGTGAATAACTGAATAACATATCGTTTTCCTGGTACCTCATGCTGCGCGCGGAATTGTTGCTGTTGCTATTGCTCGCCTGCCAATATGAAAAGTGCAAGGTAATGAAATGGAAAGTCATGTAATAGGGGACTTTTCTTTGGATGGCACTCACCTTTTGACCCAGGTCCAATTCACTACTGTGCTTACTTTCTATATGTGAACATTTTAGTGGATTGTCGAAACTACAACTCATTATATGATTCGACTTTGAGCGGTTTTGTTATAGATCATTAATTGAGAATTTAGATTATTGTTGTTTTTTTTGTGTTTTGGTGCTTGGAACACAGCACAAGCGTTTAGGATTTCTGCATTGAACAGGTATGGTACTGGAAGAACACAGCTTCCAGGGCATAGAACTCGATCGGAACTTGATTTATCTGGACAAACAAAACAACCTAGGCTTTTAAAAATCAAATAAATTGTTTTTATCCCTTTAGACAGTTCTCTGGACTATAGAGATGGTCGATATACGCCAAAGTGTTACTTTGTCACGAGTAAACATTCGGTATAATTCACTAAATATGAATTTGTAGCTTTAATAATAAGGCAAAATCAATATTGACATATTGTACACGTCCAAAATGTTTTGATTAACTGCACTCTAATGAATTTTATTAATAATTAATTAATGTCTCAGAAAAAATACTATCGAATGCGTTCTTATCGATACAGCACCATCCCTAACGTGAATTCACGTGTAGCTAGTTATGTACGTTATGCGATTTGATGTTAATGATCGATAGATATCAATAAAATATCGACTTGGAAGCATATTTTTGATATGTAATAAAATTGTTTTGTAACAATTGTTTGGCATATTGTAATTAAGACTACAAATAAAAGGGTTTCCCATAACTATTGCAAACGCCTTAATGTTACAACAACTCCTGGTAATTTCGAACATAAAATAAAGTGCCTTCCAGTTATTCAATTCTAATTCACTGATAAGTTTGTTTTGAAATGGACACAGAGGAAACAATAACATAACATAGGCGGCAAGTTAACAGAAAATGTACATGCACAACTAACAGTGGCACCGACTACTGTTGTTAGAAATACTTGTGTGATACAGAAGTATCGCTCATCGCTATTCGATACAACTCTAGTATACACAAAAGGTTTAAAATAAGTACTTTTCTTGTGTGATAAATAGTAAATTGTGTGAAAAGACACATTGGATTGACAACTTAAACGCATAGTTTATTACCAAAAGCCACCAAAATGGATCATATATTATAGTTTTGCGTGCGTCGGCTGCTGAAAAAACGGTAACAACAGCCCTGCCCCATTGCCTGCCCCTTGTGTAACAGCCCTGTTCTTAGAGTGTACTGTAATGCTCCTGCTTGGCATACACAGGACACAAAAAAGTGAAAACTTCTGTTTCGACTGATTGGAATGCAATTTTCTGAGTAGGTTGAACAAAACATTGCAAGTGATCAATCGCAGAAAACGCATACAATACTTGTCATAGTATGCCGCCTTGTGTGTAACAACTATTATTATCAGTTAGAATACCCTGCCCTAGCGGTATTTAAGTGCTGTACCTCCTGAGCAAACCGACTGACGCACACACATGAAAAATGAATTTCTAGTGGTTTCAGCTCAACTTGGAAAATTGCACACACACACACAGACAGAGACAGACACAAGCGCGCGCGCGTGGGATCGGGTCAATAAGTCACAGAGATAAGCAGGATCATGACCTTGGAAACGCAACCAGTTGGCGGCGGCTTGAGCGATGGAAAGATTGCTGGTCTATACGATCTGGAGGAGACACTGGGCTCGGGTCATTTTGCGGTCGTTAAGCTGGCACGGCATGTCTTCACCGGTGCCAAGGTGGCAGTGAAAGTCGTCGATAAGACAAAACTTGACGAGGTCTCCAAAGCTCACCTGTTTCAAGAAGTTCGGTAAGTGTTAAGACATTAATAACTACATATTTATATTATAACTAAACACTTCCTCTTTCCTGACGTTGTAGTTGCATGAAACTGGTGCAGCATCCGAATGTGGTGCGGCTATATGAGGTCATTGACACACAGACAAAGTTATATCTGGTGCTGGAACTGGGCGATGGCGGTGATCTCTATGATTATATAATGAAGCACGATGCCGGACTCAGTGAGGAGTTGGCGCGTAAGTATTTCCGACAAATACTCCGTGCCATCACGTATTGTCATCAGCTGCACGTAGTCCACAGGTAAGCATAGATAATACACACAGCTGGCAATTCTTTACGTAATTCCCACAACCCTCTCTCGTGACACACGCACAGGGACTTGAAACCAGAGAATGTTGTGTTTTTCGAAAAATTGGGCCTCGTCAAGCTCACCGACTTTGGGTTTAGTAACAAATTCTCGCCTGGCCAAAAACTTGAGACATTTTGCGGAAGTCTCGCGTATTCAGCACCAGAAATTCTATTAGGTGATTCGTACGATGCCCCCGCCGTAGGTGAGTGTGTTTCTGACTCTGCTTGGATGTGTGTGCGTGTGTGTATGTTGAATCACATGATAAGCTAGCTCTATTTAATTATTGACATTATCTGTTAGATATTTGGTCGCTTGGCGTTATACTGTACATGCTGGTCTGTGGCCAAGCGCCCTTCGAGAAGGCCAACGATTCGGAGACGCTGACTATGATTATGGATTGCAAGTACACGGTGCCCTCGCACGTGACACAGGAATGTCGCAGTTTAATTGCCACTATGCTGGTGCGTGATCCCAAGAAGCGTGCCACGGTCGAGGAGATTGCAGCGTCCAGCTGGCTAAAACAAGCCGATGAGCCCGAATTGGTGGAGCACTCAGTGCCCCTGGTCAGTCGGCAGCAGCTCAGTGAGGAGGAACATGCCTTTATTATACAGAAAATGATAAACGGAAACATTGCGTCCAAGGAAGAGATACTACAGTGTGTACTTCTACTTGGCATATTGCCATAGATCGATACTAATTTGTGTGTTGCTTTTGCAGAGCTCTGGATAAAAACAAGTACAATCATATAACGGCCACGTATTTTTTACTGGCAGAGATTCGCTTGCGCAGACGGCGAGAGGAAGAACAGAAATTAAAGCTAACTGAGGCGGGCTTGAAGTGAGCAACATCTCTGTACTAAGTAATGGAACTTGACTAATCTCCTCTCTTTTCCTAGACTGGGTGATGTCAGCCGTAACAAGCCTGCAACAGCAGAGAAACCGAGCCCCACAGAGAACCCCAAAGTAGTTGTGCCTATTAGCATCAATGTGACTCCAGCAGCACAGTTTAGCAATGATAATGCCAAACCGGTGAGTCAGAATGCTTAATACATTTATTATATTCTTCATTCACTAATTCAATCGAATCTGTTCTGCAGGACAAGCGTACGCGTAAATGCAGTATTGTGCGTGAAGAGGACGAGGAGGAGTCCGCCAATGAGGGCGTCTGTGGTGGCATTGGTAACGAGTTAAAAGTGGCCTCCAGCCGACGCGAGTCTATTTCTGATGGTCGACTAAATCGATCTGTGCAAGAGCGGGGCTCGGCCCCAGCTCCAGCTGCCGAAGTGCCAAGTAATATACGTGGAAAGATTGGTATCTCTGGGGATACGACGCTGGCGCAGAAGCTAAAGCAAATGGAGAAGGCCGGCAAGATGGACGATGACACGCTAAGCGGTCTGAGGGAGCTAGAGATTGGCAAACTGAAGCCGCTGCCAAGCAGTAGCAAGAATCCAGTGCTAACGCATCGCCGTAGCAAGTTAAACAAGATACGGACACCATCATGCAGCAGCTCTGAAGCATCCGACGATGATACAAAGACAAGGAATAAGAAAAAGATCAATAAATTCGTTGGTGATACACCAATAAGATTTCGTATGCATCGGCGGGACTCGCATGATGACTCTAGTGATTCACAGGATCAATTGTATCCGCCGCCAGGCTCGACTGGCAGTGGAGCCCATTTCATTTCGAATAGTAATTCTGGTGTAAGTGGCAAGAAGGAGGAACAGGGACAATGCAAAGAGGTAAAGTACAAATAAGTTGTTGCTAATAATTCTCACTTAAATGAATATTCATCTTTCAGCCAAATAAATCTGAGGAAACACGCAAATCTCACACAGGCAAGAGCAGGAAACAGCAAAAGGATCATGTGGACAAACATTCCCATGCAGATAAACAACAACAAACGGAAAGTACAACCCGTAGGAGGCGCGTTCGCGAATCACAATCGCTGGATCGCATCACAGAGGCTCAAGAGTACGAGCTGCGTCAACGCAGTACCGGAGGAGGAGGTGCATCAGTACAACAACAACAACAACAACAACATATCGAGCAAAGAAATTCATTATGCAATTTAAACACATTCTCTGTTGCCGAAACTAAAGAGGAATATGATGACGAGGAGTCGGAATTCGTGCCTGCTCCAGAGACCGTAACAACGGACCAAATTAATAACAAATTGTATGCAGCCAAAGCAACGCTTCAGCAAAAGCAATATTTTAATTACAGTAAGATCAACAACAATAACAACAACAACAGTAACAGCAACACCAATAGTAGGAACAACAACAACAACAACAAAAAGAAATCCAACGAAACACCAAAAGATATTTATAATCTAAACTCAATCGAAGAGATCGATTTGATTTTAGAAGATAAAAGCCTTACCAAAGCAATACATGTTACTGGCTCTAAATGCTTTGTCACTATGAAGAAAATTCGTCGGCTTGGAAAGTATTTTCCGGTAGTGAACTTTTCTTAATAGTGTTTACCGTTTAAAATATATCGTATAGCTGCAAAGTGCATTCTAAATCTTAAAGCGTAGAAAATATGTAGTAAATATGCATGTATAACAAAATTAAGAAAAAGTTATAAAACAAACAAAAACAACAACAAAAAAATACATATGCGACAATTTAATATTAGCTGTAGCGTAATTTAATTTATTATGCAATCTTTAATTAGCAATAAATACAACAATGGCACATTTTTGACATTAATAATGCAAAAAAGTAAACTCATTTAATGATATATGAGAGAAACGTTGCCTAATCTCGAAACACCATTCGCACAATAGATTTCGTGCATTCCCCCAAATAAATGTTTGTATTCTTTACGGCGATATGTGTAAGTACCATGTACAATCCAAGTCAAATAAAATCAATAAAATTATAAACCCAAAGAAAACTCAAATGTCTTCGGCTTTTCATTTATTTACTAATTTGAAATTAGCGCAAAACGTTGGACTTCTTATCGATGTATTTGAAATGAATACAATCGATTGTGCGCCTAAATCGATATTGGCAAAATAGAGACGCGCCGATGACAACTGTAACTGGATACAGTTCGATTGTTGTGTGAGGTAACAGGTACGTGGTAAACGCACATCTCTATTATGAAATTTTTTATGGAGCAAAAAATTGAAAATAATATTAAAACATAAATAGGCATAGCAAACTGTGTGGAAACCGTAGCCTCAACTAGCAATAATGTTGCGCATCTATCAGAACACAAACCGGTAAGTGGTGGAAATGGAGAATCTAATGCCGGTTGGAATTTTCATTCACCGATTTCGTCATCGCCGAGTGTGTGTCTCATGCCGTTTTTCTGCACTTACAGGCGAACTGCAAGAAAAGCTGTTGTTTACTCCACAAAGGTCATCTGCTGCAATCATTCCACGCTATGCAACATCACCAGCCAGGCACGCCGCACCGGAGGCGCAGGTGGACAGTGGGAGCAGTACAACAGTCGGAACAATCGGAGCCATGAAGAGTTTTTGCTTGGGGGAAATCAGGCGAGGGGCTGGACGATTCCGCCGCATTCGCGTGGTTATGGCATGTTAGTAGTTCGTGTTCTTAAGGGAGCACTCAAGCTGCGTTACCTTGTGCTGGGCGGTGCCATTGGTGGCGGCATGTCCTTGAGCAAAGTGAGTGTACTTTGCGATCCACTCGTTGTTGTTATATAATGTGAAAATTGCATTTTTGCACGTGCAGAAATATGAAGATTGGAAGGATGGGCTACCCGATCTGAAATGGCTTGAGGATGCAATGCCTCAGGGCGAAAGATGGAGTCAGTTCTCACGGAATCTCCTTGAAGTGGGCAGCGTTGTCAAGAACGCCATTGACATTGGTGAGTCTCGAATCAAGACTTTAACTCTACCTTTATTTCTCTCACTTTAAATGACCATAACAATTAGTATCTTAACTATTGGGTACGGATTAAGCGAGTCTCTAACAGATGCACTTTAATTCGCATACATACCAACTATTTTTATTATCATTTCTTTCACTTTCACTCGCCTGCTTGTGAAGCCAAATTGATTTTGAATTTTGTATACTTTGTATACCGTTTGTTATTGATGATATTCATGGGGTTTGCTTGTAGATCCGAGGCTTAAGCAACTGGGCGAAGATAAATTGTCGGAATGGCGCTCTTGGTTCGATAATCGTCTGGACGATGCAATTGAAGCGGCCGATTATCCAGGAACTCAAATTGTCGAAAGTAGGTTACACCATTTCCCATTCTCAAATTGATGAACATAAAATGCATTTAAAGTGAGAGAATTTATGCTCGCCTAAAGCCTGATCCCTGGCATACGCCTCTATTAATCCCTAACTTCTTCTTTTCCAGCTAAGGAGGATATTAAGGCCAAGACAACTGTGGCTGCACTGGGCATCCCAGTGGACGAAAGCCGGAAGAAATATGGTGAGACAGCATTGAATGAGTTCATTTTAAATTTTTGTTTATTTACAATTTCTTTATTTACATTTGCAGACAAACTGCAGAGTCAAGTGGAAACGCTACAGACGGAAATAATGAATGTGCAAATCAAATATCAAAAGGAGTTGGAGAAAATGGAGAAGGAGAATCGAGAATTGCGTCAGCAATATTTGATACTCAAGACAAACAAGAAGACGACAGCGAAGAGGATTAAGAAGTCTTTAATTGACATGTATTCCGAAGTGCTGGATGAGCTCTCGGGCTATGATACTGGCTACACCATGGCTGATCATTTGCCACGTGTTGTTGTGGTTGGCGATCAGAGCAGTGGCAAGACTTCGGTGCTGGAATCTATTGCAAAGGCACGCATATTTCCACGTGGCAGCGGAGAAATGATGACACGTGCACCTGTAAAGGTTACGCTCGCTGAAGGACCCTATCATGTTGCCCAGTTTCGTGATACCGATCGTGAATATGATCTCACCAAGGAGTCTGATCTCGCCGATCTAAGGCGTGAGGTTGAGTTCCGCATGCGCGCCTCTGTGCGTGGTGGTAAAACTGTCAGCAACGAAGTGATTGCCATGACTGTCAAGGGTCCAGGGTTGCAGCGCATGGTTCTTGTGGATTTGCCCGGCATTATTTCGGTAATTAGTTGATCTATCCAATCCAAAACATTTTCTTATGTTTACCCTGTCTTTACAGACAATGACAGTTGATATGGCAGCGGATACGAAGGACTCGATTCACCAGATGACCAAGCATTATATGAGCAATCCAAATGCAATTATATTGTGCATACAGGATGGTTCTGTGGATGCGGAACGGAGCAATGTCACCGATCTAGTCATGCAATGTGATCCTTTGGGTCGTCGTACCATATTTGTACTTACCAAGGTTGATTTGGCCGAGGAATTGGCCGATCCGGAGAGAATAAGGAAAATATTGTCTGGCAAACTGTTTCCCATGAAAGCGTTAGGTTATTACGCGGTTGTCACGGGTCGTGGACGTAAGGATGACAGCATAGATGCTATTAGACAATACGAGGAGGATTTCTTTAAGAATTCCAAGCTGTTTCAGTGAGTAGTACCGATTTTCTCACTATGCCAAAACTGATTTAATTAACCTTTGCAGTCGACGTGGGGTTATCATGCCGCATCAAGTGACCAGTCGGAATCTGAGTTTGGCTGTCTCGGATCGCTTTTGGAAAATGGTGCGCGAAACTATTGAGCAACAGGCGGATGCATTTAAGGCAACCAGATTTAATCTGGAAACCGAATGGAAAAACAACTTCCCCAGGTGAGTGTAATTACTGCCAGCTGATTACAATTAATTAATGAGGTACTTTGTGTTATGTAGACTGCGCGAATCTGGCCGCGATGAGCTGTTCGATAAGGCCAAGGGCGAAATACTGGATGAAGTGGTGACGCTGTCGCAGATCTCAGCCAAGAAATGGGATGACGCCCTCACTGCAAAGCTATGGGAGAAACTATCGAACTATGTGTTTGAGAATGTTTACCTACCCGCAGCACAGTCAGGTTCTCAAAGTAATATTTTTGTAGTTATAATACTTAAATTCTAAGGAAGGAACACACAACGCATCTGCCTTTGTACCATCGTCATAATCGTGTGTGTCTGTGTGTGTGTGTGTTATCAGGAATTTCCAGTTGTTGTTCCAATTTAAACTGTAACAATTCGTTTATAATTGGCAACCACATGCGTTTCAAGTTGCAAACCAGTTTCGAGGCAATGCAACACTTTAAATTGAATCATTCTGTTTAATTTAATATGTGAACTCCCCAATTCTCCTCTGACCAACTCCATTAGCATCGATTTATCAGAAAAAAAAGTGATTCAGCAAGTTTTATATTTGTACTTGCCGGAAAGTGTGTGATCTATAGATTTGCGTGCTTTAATCCGAAACACGTTTAACTCGAATTCTTAATTTAAGTTAATATGCGTTAATTTGATCAATGAACACTTGCAAAAAAAAAAAGAAAACAAAACAACAATTCGACAAGCAACAATTCCAAATGTATTTGCCAAAATTTCATGAATGTATTTGTCTTTGTTGATCATCATTCTCGCCTCAGCTCTAACTGTAAATCCAGTTTAGGAGATCTTAATTAATTCTTGTTATGTTTTATAGATTCCTTCAATACAATGGTGGACATCAAGCTGCGACAGTGGGCAGAGCAAGCACTGCCAGCGAAATCAGTTGAGGCAGGCTGGGAGGCGCTGCAACAGGAGTTCATATCATTGATGGAGCGTGCAAAGAAGGGGCACGATCACGACGGGCTCTTTGATTCGCTTAAGGCTGCCGTGGTAGATGAAGCCATACGTCGACATAGCTGGGAGGACAAAGCAATCGATATGTTGCGTGTTATACAGCTGAACACACTCGAGGATCGCTTTGTGCACGATAAACAGGAATGGGATCAGGCAGTCAAATTCCTGGAGAATTCAGTTACTTCCAAACTTGTGCAAACCGATGAAACATTGTCGCAAATGTTTGGCCCTGGCCCGTGGACACGTTTTGCGCACTGGAAGTCACTGACGCAGGATCAGCAGAAGCGACGCAGTGTCAAGGGGGAACTGGACAAGATACTGAAGAATGATTTGGTAAATAGTGAGGGGAATAATTTCCCTGGCATGCTGTTTATCAACTATTTAATTTCATTATTTGCTGTAGAAACATTTGCCCACCTTGAGTTACGATGAACTGACGACAGTGCGCAAGAATCTGCAGCGTGATAATGTGGATGTGGACACAGATTACATACGCCAGACGTGGTTCCCAGTCTACAGAAAGTAAGTAGTGCAGTTCTTAACAATTTCATCAACTAATGTTGCTTTCTTTGTAGACACTTTCTGCAGACGGCACTGCAGCGTGCAAAGGATTGCCGCAAGGCGTATTATTTGTACACGCAACAGGGCACCGAGTGCGAGGTGAGTTGCAAGGGATGAAAACTATTCCAGTTGGATTAATATGCCTTTATTTCATCCACACAGGTATCCTGCAGCGATGTGGTGCTCTTCTGGCGCATACAACAGGTCATTAAGGTGACGGGCAACGCGTTGCGACAGCAGGTTATCAATCGAGAGGCGCGACGCCTGGACAAGGAGATCAAGGCGGTGCTCGATGAGTTCAGTGATGACGAGGAGAAGAAGGCGCATCTGCTCACAGGCAAGCGTGTGCAACTAGCCGAAGAATTGAGTAAGCCTTCTACAAACCAAGTAAAATTATATATATATATTCATTCTTCAATTCATCTCTTGCAGTCAAAGTACGAGCGATTCAGGAGAAGCTAGAGGAGTTCATTAATTCATTGAATCAGGAAAAATAGAATAAACATTGAGTGTGCCATGACCAAAGACACAGCAAAAACAACAACAACAACAACAACGGCGTTATCTATTTAATGTTTTAATTTAAGCTCAAAACACGTTCATAACGATTTTCCTTATTATTTACCTAACTTAGTTAATTACGCTTACTTTGTGCGGCAAAGAGTAATAAAAAACAGAAAGATTGTTAGTTTGTATGAAAACGCAGAGTTTTGTTTTGTTTTTTCTGTAAATTACTTAAATGTTTATTGTAAATTGTATTATTTTCTTCTCTTTTCTTTTAAATATGCTATGTTGCAATACACTCGTGTTTAGTCATTGTTTATATGTATAATAATTATTGTATCTGATCAACGCGAGTTGCGCTTGAGTATGTTATGTAGTAGGATGGGGGGGATCTCTTCAATTACAACAACAACAACAATGTGTCTGTCTGTCTATCTATGTTGATCTTAAGTCTAGGGCGCTTACTTATGTACAAAGTATGTAACAAGTCTGCAGCAGGAGCTGACAGTTTTAGTTAGTCGAACTTATCAATTAAACAAATGCAACGTGCTCCTCTTCTCCTTCTTCTCCTCCTTCTTCGTCTCGTCTTATTACTTGGCAGTCGAATTGTGGCCCAGCCATATGCTCAGCTGCTTATTTCTCCTCTCTGTTTTCTCTCTCAAGCAATGATTGAAGTATGCTTTATAGAGATATGTTTACTATATAAATACTCAAAGGCTGCATTTTGTTTTGCCTCCTTGGAGTCTCTCTCAGTCTCCTCCTGTCTGTCTGTCTGTGAGTGTAGTGGGATGAGGCGAGGCACTCGATAAAGCAAAAGGCACAAACATTACACTTAAACTGACTAAGACTACTACTTAATCTAGATCTAGACAAATAGACATATCAAGTACTACACATGCTTCAACGCTGCTCCGCAGCAAAGCACACTCAGCTGTCTGGGGCGCTCCTCCTCCTCCACCTTCACTTTGCCATCGCTCTTGATCTCTGTTCCAATCTTTATGTTATTGGCAATTAATGTGTGTGTTTTTTCGTTTTGTGGAGCACCTTTGGAGGGTGACGATATCGATATCATCAGACAACAATAACGACACAATCATAGCATAGACGGATTAGGCCGCTGGCAGTGCTTCTTGATTGTTCTTTTCATTGCGTTGCTTTTCCCAGTTCGATATGTAGCTGAGGGGATAGCAAAGGAACGCGGACAGCAGGATCAGTCCACCGGCGAAATAGAAGGCAACATTGTAGCTACCCGTGGCGTCATACAGGGCACCTAAAAAAAAGGAAAATAAGTTAGTAAACTTTGCATTAAACTCTGTTCGTTCAGTAAAAGAACTTTTTATATAACTTTTATAGTAATTATGTGTTTTAAATTATTGTTGTGCATACCAAAAATGAAAGCTTTAGCTTTAAATTTACGCTTGCAATACAATTTATATCAATTTACAAAGGCGCAAGGGGGCGTGGCCAAAGTCTAAGATGTTCTTTATTTATGTGCAATCATCAATCATATTGTCAGCAAATTTGGTACTCCTAGCTCTTATAATCTCTGAGTTATAAGTGTTCATACAGACAAAGTTAGGAGTTAAAGTTGTGACTCACCTGCAATGGGACTGCCAATGGTGGCAGCCAAACCCTGGAAGAGCATCAGGAAACCGAAGGCATTTGTCAGCTTCTCCAGTCCAATAAGATCGACAGCAATGAGGGAGCGCAGCGCCGAGAAGCTGGCAATGCAAATGCCAAAGAGTACAGCAAAAGTCCATTGAGTGGAGGAATCGATGACAACGCCGCTGAAGATGGTCGCCACACCGCCAACAGTGAGTGCAACATTGTTGATCCACAGTGGCTTGAGGGCGGGAAATGAGGAGAGAGATCCGCAAACGATCCTAGCAATGGTATTCACCACACCAATGCCTGAGAGCACACTAACAGCGGCTGACTTCTCCATTCCTGCTTCAACAGCGCGATCAGTGAGGAAGGCGAAGGGGACAAAGAAGCCCATCATGGTGAGGAAACCACTGAAGGACAGGCACATGAACGAAGGTGACTTGAGCAGGCTAGTGTCCAACATGGTCGACAGGGTGCGACGCACTGCCTCGGGGCAGATGCGGCAGCCCTTTTGACGATCCTCCAGCATATCCTGCTTGGTGGGCAGACGCGTGACGGACATGTGATAGGCCAGCGAGGTCTGCGACTGATACTGTGGGATGCGGGTCAGTGAGCCGGTGAAGAAGATATCATCACGATACATGGGACGCGACGATGAGGATTGCGAGTGTCCATGGCCATGATGGGCGCCATCTCCATGTGCAGCACCATGTCCATGACCACGCTTGGCCAAATCCTGTGGCCGACGACCGGAGACGGTGTGCCGACGTGCCTGAATGGTAATGGGCTTGGGCTCCGTCTCCAACAGGTTATCGTTCTCGGCCTCCTCCTCGTTCTCGCCCACCGTGGTCAGTTCCTTGTGCAGATTGAAGGTCAGTTGTTGTGGATCTCCATTGGGTGTAGTGGGCTGCGATTTGCGCAGCTGCTTCAGCTCTGTGCCCTTGCTGGCCTGACCCGAGGGACGACGCTCCAGGTTCATGCCCTTGAAGATTTCCGCTGCCGTTGGATAATGATTGCGCTGCGATGCACCCATGTAGGTGTTGTGTGCCGAGTTGGGCATGGAGTAGGCAAAGCGACCCTCGGGCAGGGGCTTGGTAAAGGCAGCCTGATGCAACTGGGGCGTGGGTGCCACCGTGTTGCCATGTCCATTCAACTTGGTCTTCTCCTCATCCACCACATTGCCATCCTCAGTGACGGCCAGTGTAATGGGCTGTATGGGACGGAAGGCCAGACCAAAGATGGCGCAGCAGAGTATGAAGCATCCCTGTATGGCCAGGGTGTTGCGCCAGCCTGTGGCATCGAGCAGCATATTCGTGACGGGGGAGAACACAAAGGTGCCCACACCGGACCCGCAGAGTGCCAGACCTGTGGCCAGGGCACGCCACTTCTCAAAGTAGAAACCAATGATGACCACAGCGGGTATGTAGACCATGCAGAAGCCAATGCCACCCAGGATGCCATAGATAATGAAGAGGAACTCCACGCTGGTGGCATATTTCGAGATGCCAAAGCAGATGGCAGCAAAGACGGCACCGAAACAGGTGACGGGACGGAAGCCGAAGCGATTGGCCAATGCACTGACAAAGGGTCCGGCCATGAGGTAGCAGCCAGAGAGCAGCGAGGATACAAAGGCCACATAGGTCTTGCCCACATCGAATTCCTTCATCAGATGCTCCTGTATCATGGGGGAACAGAAAACGATGCCATCGATGACGGTGCAGCAGAGGAACGAGGCAACCATAACCACCCAGGCCCAGCCGCTGTCCGGTGGCACCACCACGGCCGCAGTATCGATGGCCTCCTCCTCCTCCTCCTCCTCCTCATCCTCCTCCTTCAGTTCCAGCTTCTGTTCTGGTTTCTGTTCAGGATACTTGATCAATGCATTTCCTGTTGCAAGTTCATCTTGCGACTTCGTCTGTTGTGTGGGCATTGCGCAGCTGCAAGTGGAAGAGAGAGGGGGTATATATAGTGTTAATTATATGGCTAGCACATGTTGCTGTTGTTTATCAGCTGCAGTTCACAGTTGGCCTTGACGCATTGCGCATACGCCCCCATGTACGCAGCAACACTTTCCCTTTTTTTTCGCCACTAATAATACGCGATTCTATACTAGACTGCCCATCTATATTTATACTTGTCACGTGTGTGCTGCATAGGTAGGTGTATCTGTAGGTGGTATCTGTATCTGTCTCTGTATTTGTAGCTGTATCTGTAGTTGTATTTGTTGCTGTATTTGTTGCTGTATTTGCTTCTGTTCTTTAGCTCAACTTTGCTGTTTATCTCAACGACGTCAATCGGCTTGTACTGTCTGTGTGTACGTGTGTGCGTGTGTGTGTGGGGGCGGGTGTCAAACGTCAACACTCTGCCCCACCCCCACCATGGCCAATAACAACAACAACAGCAACAATCGACGTCAAAAGCTGCTTAAATCCAGCACAAAAATAGCAACAACTAATTGTTTTTTCTTCTGTTTTTTTATTCGTCTTCCTCAAGCGATTTGTACCCAACTTGTCCGTCAATTTCCTAAAGATTCCCAGTGCAAAATTTCGTATGCTAGGCACAGCATGTGACAGCATACCATATAGCATATATACCATGTATGTGTATATAGCATAGCATACCTATTCATACCTATACGATCCCCCGAGATGTTTTCTAAGTTTTTTGCTTTTCACTTTGTTTGCACTCTCGTCTGTGGCCAACAAACTTGGAACTTGGCCTTGGAATCACTTTGTTTTTTCTCTCTCTCTCTTTCTTTCTCTATTTGCTGGCCAATTCTGCCTTCTGTTCTTGGCCTTATCTAATCTCTGATCTACCTGCATAACGCGCTAGCTGGCAGGCAGGTAAATCGCCACTGCAATATTGCGTCGACTAGTCGAGACGTGGATTACGAAATTATAAGTCATAATCTTAAGCATTATAATACCAAATAATATATCATTATCATAAGCATTATAATGCGAAATTCTATATCGTTATCTTGAGTATTATAATGTAATATGGCATCACTTAAATCATATGCTACAGCCCTTTGTTGATCACAATTTACATAAGTTATACTGGCAAGTTGTTTCAGCTGTTTTTCACAATGAGTTATTATGGGTCTAGAGAGGCTAGCACCCTGGTGTAGTATCATAAAAAGTGTTGCTAAGGTCAGCTAAGTTGATAAGGCAGTCATATACCCAATTTCATAAGGCTAACTTGAAGAACTCTACACGTTTTTGTCTAAGGTCATTTGGATACTCAAGGGAAGTTTCGTTAAACGAAATCAGATCGTATAACTAGACTATATAAATTTACCAGGCACGTAGCGCAGGCTTACACTCTTTCTACTCTTCCCGTCTCTCTCGCTTTCTCTCTCCATCTTTCTCTGATATCAATCAAGCCGGCAGTTCGTGGGAAGATTTACGATTTGTCAGGGATTTGCTTGATATGCAAATTAACAGACCTTTGATAAAACAGATTAACCGCTGGAGCTGTGAGTGAATGCATGATATACCATACTGCCCCATCCCAACCAGGGGGGGGAGGGGGAAAGGTGTACAGGGAACAGTGTGTAGCACCGTTATGGGCGTGACTTTTACTGCCTTTATTGCCTGGCAACGGGTAGCTTTAAAGCTACACACCGATTACGTGCTGATTAGTACATTGTAAATATTAGTTTATTATCTGCCGAAAGCGAGTGTCGTAAACTCGACCAAACTACACTATGCTACTCGGTTAAGGCGTGTGTGTACGGGACATAAATCAATTAATTTGTGAAGAGATTTGCTTAGTCGCGAAAGTCTGTGGATTTGTCTGTGCTGTGGATACAGATAAAGTTAATACACTTTCGGTTATAGCTTTAGTTAGGTTAGTCGAAGCGCGCGACGGAGCATGTGACTCCATGTGGCTGATAAGACGAGAGATTACCTTGACTATTGGAATTTTGGTCGAGACTACACTCCACGCTTTATTGAAGGCCATAAATCGCCTTAAGATATCGCTAGAACCCCTTATTATGCAAGAGTGTGTATATATATATAGATGGTATATGGTATGTATTATTATTGTTGCCCCAATCGAAAGTGGTCTCGTATTTCACGATTGCGCTGGTCTATGGTACCCCGTTCAATAGGAAATGGCTCAGCAGATTGCACAAGAAGCCGATCAAGTGCCACGACATCGCCATCGCCATCGCCATCGCCTTCGTCTTGCGCCCTATAAATAGACCCGTTGTCAACTTGTTGAACAAAATCGAACCATTTTGTTTAGAGGCGCAAAGTACAGGCAGGAGAAGACGCGCCCAGTTGGCGGGCCCCCTCCCCCCCCCGACTCCACCTTGTTCCCAGTTCACAGCTTTCCGCTTTTCCCCTTTTCCCTTTTCCCCTTTTTCCTTTTCCTAGTTTCCCATTCCCAGACACTTCGCGGCGTTCCCATTTCCACTTATATTTCGTAACTTGTTATAATACCCTAGATATAGTAAGACCGGCAAGCGGGCTAGCGCACACACAGTGCATAGTATATCTATTCTAAGGCAACTTGTTCTTCTTCTTCTTCTTCTTTTTCTTCTTGTTGTGCAGTGTCGATTGGCCCCCATAAAGCCGCAGGTCTGCAGCGTGCCAGACTTATGGCAGCCTTGTAAACTTGTACTTTCGATTTGAAACTTGGGTAAACAAGTAGGCACAATAATAATGTCGTTTATCGTCTCTTTTGCTCTTTGATCTCTAACTGTTTTATGATCTGCTGCTTATAGTGGGCATAATATTCTATTGCCAGGTACTCGACACTGCCAGATAAGACAGTGAATGTAAAGTTATATTGCTATAAGTGTGCCTGACTTGGTGACTAGCAAAGGAAATGGAACTACTGTTCCATTTATCACCATGTTATTCCTTCTATAACTGTGCTAGGGTTATGTACGAGCTTAAGAATATTGATTTATATGCAATATTCAATAATGTATCATATATTACAGGCTTTATGCTGAAACTCTGTAGACACGTGCTACTATATGTATGTATTATATTGCTTCTACAAGTATAACTTTGTTAGAGTAAGAAAGCAGTTTAGGGACTGCAAATTTGGAATTTCATAGAATATTATGGATATTTTACTTGTTTATATACTGTAATTTAATAGATACTATTGTACTTATCCAGTACAACTGTGCCTGACTTGGTGACTAGCATAGGAAATGGAACTACTGTTCCATTTATCACCATGTTATTCCTTCTATAACTGTGCTAGGGTTAGGTAGCAGCTTAAGAATATTGATTTATATGCAATTATATATAATATTTTACAGGTTTATATGATGAAACTCTCTCAATTCCTTTTATAACTGTTCTAGAGTTAGAATTTCGTAGAATATTATGAATATTTTAGAAGTTTTTATGCTGAAATGTTGTAGATACTATTATACTTTCCTAGTACAACTGTGCCTGACTTGGTAAACAGTTTAGAAAGTGGAACCAAAGAGTTTCTTTCGTCTTTATGAATACTTAACATATCTTATTTATATGCTGCACATTGCACTATATCTTTTTTCAGTCTTTGCCTTTACAGAGCAGCTGCTAGTCGTGCATTTTCATGGTTCACATCAGTTTTTATTCTTTTATTTGCTTTGCTTTGGCCCTGGGCACGTTTATGTCATATATACTTGGAGGGTATTATGTTATCCTTAGCCTGGTTGTAAGCTAATCCCGCTGTGCGCAAACACAGCAGTGCCCATCCATCAATCGCACTGCAGTCTGCTACTTCTCATACTTCTCCTCTACTTCCCCTCTGCCCCTCTCTATAGCTTCTCTCACGCTTCTCATAGACAGTTGTCAGCGACAATTGCGACTGTTGACGGGGCGCTTAAATTGATGTTCGTCGATTGAATTAATAAATGTTATAGGTAAACACATATGGCAAACAGCAGACAGAGAAGGAGAGAGTGAGAGAAGGAAAGAGAGAGGGAGAGAGAGAGAGGCAGAGAGTGAGAGAGAGGGGCAGAGATAGTGCGTGTCTGATGGGAAGCGCGTATCGTCTGTTCTCAAGTTGTTTTTCCTGTTGCTGGTTTTCCTTTTTTATGTATCTGCATCTATAGCCTGCATATGTATATGTATCTGTATCTCAGGCTGTTGTTGCTGTTGTTGCGTCTATCTACACGTGTTTGACAGTCTGTTCCACGTCCGTTTTCAGCGCCTTGGCAATTTGTAGCGACATTAAACGATTTTATGCTCGAAATATTAATTAGGTTTTAATGCGCGAGCAACCTGTAACCATATAAGGGGCACTGCTGTTGTTGTTGTTGTTGTGCCCCAAATTGTGCGAAACACTTTAAACAACTGTCTGCCCCTCTCCCTCCCACTCTTGCTCTCTCTCTCTCTCTCTATCTGTTCTTTCTTTTCTTGCCACCCTTTCGCTTAGCTACTTTCTGTTTATTTCCCGTCGCCTTCGTTGGCTGTTCGTTCGTGTTGTCGCTGCTCAAGTTCATTGAACGGCCTTTCACCCGTTCTCAGATCCACAGTCCCACAGTGCCACAATCCCACTGCCAGTCACGACTCTCTGAATCACATAGAATACTATCAAAGTCTCGGCACGGCGCATGCGCAACATATCAAGATCGAAAGAACATAAAGCTCATAAATATCGCGTCGGTTTATCTCGCTTAGATCTTTAGCTGTCACTCCACACTCTGCATGCACTACTATATCATTTAACTGTCAACAAATACTCTAGAAATATTGACTATGTATTGTATAGAATTCATCTTAATCAATTACAAGTAATCAAGGAAATCGCTCTATTATTATATCTCTCAACTAATTAGGCAGCGCTTTGTCATAATCGACAGTTGCTTGAGCAATGAGTTCTTAAAGAGGTCAAAAATGAGTGACAGTTCGTATCTTGACTTCCTACATGACTAAAGCTACGATCTTTGGAACTTTCAAAGATAATTTCTTTAGCTTTTTGACATAGTTTTGCTTTGTTTTCTTTCTGGTACATCTATCTCTATAGGGTATGCGGGACGCACTTTATCAGCACCACAGTTATTGTTGTTGTTGCGTGGTCTGATTGTTGTTGTAGTCGGGTCTATCGGCACGAACAAAGGCGCAGCCAAGTCTGTGATGGTGCCCAGTGTCAATGAACAATTAGTGGAGCGATCAATGGTCGTACGGGTTCGGTTGGGTTCGGGTTCGGGTTCGGGTTCGTACTCGGATTTGTTCGCTCTCTAGCATAGACGAACTCTCGATCGATCGATCGATTCTTTTGTCGGAAGTGAAACGATGCGAAATCAATTAACATGTTCGAAATTATGGAAATGATGCAAGGGAAAATAAAAGTAAATCACAGTTGAAAGAGTGAAGGCATCCCTCAACTGATCGACACGATCATGTGGCAGTAACTGTGTGTGTCTATTGGGTTATCTGCACGTGCCTCTAGTCAGGCACGCTCAGCTACAGCAGCTCCAGCTACAACTGCAGCTGGGCGACAGTTTGTGCCAGGGAACGGGGAAGAGGCAACAGCGCGAGGTGGAGGGATCCATTGTTGACCCCCAAGTGTTGACATTGGCGCCAAAATGCTTTCGAATTAAGTATATATACAAATCTGATAAGATTGCCACTTCCAATAGCAAAAACAAGCAGCAAATCATGCGAAATGCATCTCCTCCGGCAACTTATCAGCTCGCAAGCTCAGCTGAGCTCAGATCGCCTGAGAACGTCGGAGATCGCTGGCTTAGTTTCTGTTTTTAATCAACTGCAAATATGTAAATATTTATTAAACTGATTAACGTTATTGTGGAAAGATTTTTCGTGCTCAATTTGAAAAAAAAGGTTCCTTCACACGCAAAGTGCAGCGAGGCGAAACTCAAAATTATTTGCAATTCTTGTACAACCTTAAAGAGAGAGAACCTCGACCAAAAACCACAAGAATTTTTGTGAAGCACTCAACAATGGAAAACCGCAGTTATTTGGCAATGACTGACAGTCGCACTCTGTCTCCCTCCTTGTTCCTCTCCCTCTCTCTCTGTCTATTCAACTAATGCGCAAAACATGTTTACTGACTAGTAATAAATGCAATAGACTCTCATATATAATTTATATATACATCGTTATATGGTATATTTCGACTGTTAATTAATCGAAATACTTTGCCAAACATGCCACACTGTGTGCGGGGCTGCTTAAAATGTAATCAGGCCTGGCCAATTGGGTCAACGCCACCAATTCCATAGCTTCATCTTGGTGCAGTTCTATAGCTTCTTGGCATTTAATTTACGTCATTGATTGCCTTGAAGTTGCTTGAACTCTAGCTTCAGTTAGATTTCTATAGAACCCTTCACTTACACCTCATCTGCAGCTTGACAAGTGCTAAAAAGTTAAGAGTTCTTGCCTTCATAATTAAATGTTCCTGGAATCTTTTATGTTCTAATTTGTATCTACATATGTTTGTGTGTGCGTTTTACTATCTAAATATTCCTGGACTTACTGTTTGTACTCTAAATATTAGAAGTTTCCATAGGTTACGAAGAATTTAAGAACTTAAAACTTGAAGATCTCTGCAGCTAATACGTGTAGATGAAAAAGATTTAAGAGATCTGTGCATCTGTTACTGATATTCTCTATGTGCCTCTGAAACTCCTAAAGAACTTAACATTTAAAGATATCTACAGCTAATACAGAGAGTTGAAAAAGCAATTAGAGTTCTGTACATCTGTTATTGATATTCTTGAACTCCCTCTGAAGCTGCTAAAGAACTTAACATCTGTAGAACCTTGCAGCAAATACAATTAAAAGTGGATTCAAGAGATCTGTGCATCTGTTACAGATATTCTCGATCTGCCCCTGAAACTTCTAAAGAACTTATGTTAAGACTTGAAGATCTCAACATCTAATACATAAAATAAAGAAAGATTTTATAGATCTGTGCATCTGTTACTGCTATTCTCCATCTGCCCCCGAAACTCCCCAACAAAACTCGTTTAACCACTCTCAAAGCGCATCCAAATTGACGACTGATATCAAGTGAAACAAGTGAGCTATGCAAGACATTCGATTAACCGGTTGGGGGCGTGTGGGGCTAAGATCAAAGACAACAGAAAGAGCCTTGAACAAATGTCAAAATGTTGTCAAAAAAAGAAAAAGAGAAATACTCTAACTTCTGCGAATTGCTTTCGATTCAGTGAGTCATGCTGACACAGAAGAGAGAAGAGAACCACGACAGATACCATACATACGTTTAATGGGTGTGTCCTGTATATTTTTGTCTATTTTTATTTCATTTTATATTTCGATTTCTTGCGTTACGTTTTGTTGTTTATTTTTGCCAAATACGCAACAATTTCATAGTTTTGTATGATAATTGCGGCTGCAATTAAGATAAAAGCTAAATGAAATTGGCTACGCTTTATGTATAGAGATACATTCTGTATCTGTATCTGGTCTTTAGCTTATTATCGATCTAGGCTTAAGTCAATTTTCTCAAGTTCAGGGCAGCGAAACATAAAAGCGGAAAACGGGCAAAAAAAAGAGAAACAACAATAACAACAACAACAACAACGGCAACACGCCCATAAAAGGTGCTCGCAAGTCGTTTACGTGTTAACGTGTTTCTGGTTCCTGATTCCTGGTATTGCCTGCCTGCTGTATATGATGCGCTGATGACTCTCTTCCCGAAAAAATGAACACAAAAAACTCTTGCGACTCGACAGCAAAATATTAAAACTGTCGAAACGACGCGACTTCAGACGGGGCAAGAAGGAGAAGGAGGAGGAGGTAAGGCCTGTAGTGGCAAACTCCAGACAGAGTTAGAACATTAAGGAGTTCTTGTGACTAAGATTGAGTTGCCGTGTAGTCGGAGTCGCAATTGGAGTTGGCGGCGGCAGAGCAGACATGTCTCTCTGTCTCTCTGTCTGTCTGTCTGTCTGTGTGAGTGTGTGTTTTAGCCAAAAACTTGTTTCGGGCGCGGGTCAAGAGAGAGAGCGGGGGTAGTTGAGGCAGACAGAGACGGGGCGCGGTCATGTGACAGCAGCAAAGGCAGCAGCATAAGGCCTGCTCTGTTTGTGTGTGTCCCTGTGTGTCTGTGTGTTGGTGTTGGCCCTCTTGCGCTTACCTTTATGTTGTCGCTGTCGCCGTCTTGCTGTTGTTGTTGTTGGTGTTGGTGTTGTCGTTGCAGCTTTTTAGCTTTTGTCGAGAGTATTTTGAATTCTTTGCTCAATTTGTTCACTTCTACTACATAAGGGGGGACTCTATTTCTGGTCAAGAAAGAATTTCCGATGTGTTGTGAGGTGAGGAAAGCGAAAGCAGAGCGAACACACGCACACACACGCACAAGAAAAAGCGAAAGTTAACTGTAGAAAAAAGAGCGCAAAATGTTTTAGAAACTGAACCGAACCGAAATCCGAAAACGCAAAGGCAACGGCAACGGCGACGGCGAAGGCGATGCAAAGAATAGGCAGAGAGAGAGGAAGAGTGTACGGCGTACGGCGCTTATAAATATACTTCTAGTATATGTATCTGTATCTGATTATCTGTAGCGGTTTAGCAGCTGTTCGTACTGTCTCTGTGTGTGTGTGTGTGTGTCTCAGTCTATATATACTATATATATTGTGGTGTGTGTTGGTGTTGGTGTTAGGTACTCTACATATGTGGAGCATATGAAATGTGCGACCTGCCTCCGTAATTTCAAATTCGTTTGATTCTTAATTTACGTGTGTGAGTGTATTATACAGTATTTACTGTTGTCGTTGTTACTGTTGCTGCTGTTGTTGTATACGTTTTCGAGCTGTCAGCAGCGCTTGACTTTATAATGATCGCGCGTTTACCGCGACCGATCCGATCCGAGCGAATGACTAAAGATAACTAAAGGGAAATGGAAATGTGTTGGCAGTATAAACCACAAAAGCGGACAGCAGCAACAGCAACAGCAAAAGCAGCAACGGCAGCAGCAGCAGCAGCAGCACCAACAGCGCCGGCAGCGCTAGCAGCAGCAGCAGTAACACACACAGTACGCACGCAGCAGGCACTCTCGCACACACACACACATACACAAAGGCACATGCTTGGCGCGCCTGTGTTTGTATTTGACTGTTTGTCATTGTGTGCGTGTTTGTATTTGCTAGCGCATTGGTCTTGTTGTTGTTTTTGTTCGTTCTTGTTCGCACGTTCGCTTATAAACGCACAATATCAGGCAGCTCCCCAATTCTCCCTCTCTCTATTCCTCTTTCGTTCTCTCTCGACTTCTGCTGGGCCCCCACGTCGACCATTTGTTATCGTACATGCGGCGTTGTGAATGAAAATGAAATAACAACAACAACAGCAGCACGAGGAGTAGAGAGAGCGAGAGAGTCAAGAGCCAATAGCCAAAATTACAACAACAACCGGCAAACGTACAAAAACATGGCGTGCTGCCAAAGCCAAAGACTCTGCGCATGTGTGAGCGTAACTGCAGCCACACACATACACAGGCACGTTAAAGAGAGCAAGCGCACCTACTCTCGCCCTCTCGCTCCCACTCATACCCAACTGGTAATATATTTGTATATTTTGACATGTGCCACTCTTTCGCCTTCGCCTTCTTCGCCGCCGTTCTCGTCATCTTCCTTGGCCAGTCGAAAAAAAATATTGAACGCGTATACGCAATGCGATTTCGATTAAGCTGCTGGTCATATCGATATCGTTATCGATACACTTTGCCACAAGCAGTTTGTTGTTCTTGTTTGTGTGTAAACATTGACGCTCTTCTCTTTGACTTCTGACTTCTGCTCCTCTTGGTCTGTTTTCTGTTTCTGGCATTTTGTTTCTTTCTTTTCTCGAATTTTTGTTCTTCTTCTCGGATATGAGGCATGTTTCTGTTTGTGTTTGTGTTTGTATTAGTAATTATGCTCTTTAAATGTGTGCCTTGGCTTTTTCCACTCACTCAAGATAACCGAATTTTGAATGAGATCCATTCACGTTTCTTTGGGGCAATGCCAGAACAAGGCAGAAGAGTAAATAACATCGGGCTGTACTAGTTTATCTCTCTTTCCCGTAAACAGGTTACCGGCATGAACTTGATGCACACACGTTTTATTACTGGGCTAAAGTAATTCGAAACTGTTGCCCGAAATTATGAAATAGCCCCCAATCAAAGCAATAAAATCTTTCGTGCAAATTAACAACATGATTGGACAAAAGGTGTTAGAAAACCGCAAATCATTCGAATTTAAAATGGAATCCATTAAGCGTACCATGAACTTACAATGATTCATGGCAGTTTTAAAAACAAGCAACAAAAACAACTGCGTATGCCAGAAGGCTCTTATTCCAAATTATGCTTATCGCATGGCATACTTTTAATTTTCGTTTTTTTTTTAATTTCTCGAAGTTTCTTGCCATATAACATAAACCTTTATTGTGGACTGTAAATGTTAAATTTAAATTGTGTTCCCGATCAAATGCCGAGATTAGAAATTATTTTATGGAATTGCGTCAGAATGAAACAAATCAATTAAGTTACTTCCACCCAGTTCCGAATAGTTAAGGCTAATTCAATTGTGGAACTGATTGCTCAGTTTCGCACATCGTTGGCTCTTTTCAATTATGATATGGGCTATGATTCCATATCGAGTTTAGCATGTGATCCATGGGGCTAAATGGAAAAGCCTATCAAATTGTTTAGGAATTTTTCGGCTACTTTGACGTTCTGATTGATAAGCTTCAGCAACAGTAACAACAATAACAGCAACAATAAAACTACTATCATAAAAACCTTTTAGCTGCATTGACAAAATGCCACAAAATTGTTAAGATAAGAATATTAATTTATTCTCAGGGCTGCGCGACATCATTACTGGTTAAATACCCGCTTGGGAAATTCTTGCAAGACTTTTTAATAAATAAAAATCATGTTTGGTGTTTGTGGAGAAACCATTTTATACCATAGCGGAGTTTCCGCACTACAATCTTAATCAACTGCAAAAAAACCCATGTCACAAGAAATACGAATGAAATTCATGCTAATAATATCATAGCTGGACGATATTTCACAAGTAGACGGATTTATTTTAATAAGAATTTACGAACAATATCATAAATGGTTAACAAAAGTAGACGGATTTATTGCGCAGATGGTTTTACGAATAGCTATGTGGGTAAACCATTTTAAGATTAAGTATTTGGGTATAGAACATGCTTCGATTGATTGTGGCCTCATTTAAAGCAATTGACATCTTCTCTTCTTTTTCTTCTTGTTCACCTGCAGCGATGCTTTGGTCGCAGTTTCGAATACCTCTCGTACACCCTCCTGC
Organism: Zaprionus camerounensis; assembly: GCA_018904165.1. Taxonomy (NCBI): domain Eukaryota; kingdom Metazoa; phylum Arthropoda; class Insecta; order Diptera; family Drosophilidae; genus Zaprionus; species Zaprionus camerounensis. The sequence goes on from JAEIFS010000037.1 coordinate 4,197,289, forward strand.
ATCTTGGCCGAGCACTCCAGATACGCAAATGCATTGACTACCTCGGCCATAATGAATCCCGCCATGGTGGTAACAGGTTCCTGTTTCGTCTTCTCCAGTTCCTGAAAGACAAAACGAAAAACTAGGTATATCCCATAGAACTGCAGTTACACATTGATGGTATCTCTCTTGCCTTAATGGTATAGGGATCAAAGCGTAGATCGCGTTTATTGCCCACCAAAATAATGGGAACATTGGGACAGAAATGCTTCACTTCCGGAATCCATTTATCTTGTATATTCTCCAACGAGTCGGGTAGATCGATTGAGAAACACATAACAATGACATCGGTATCGGGATAGCTCAGTAAACGCAAGCGATCGTAGTCTTCCTGCCCCGCGGTATCCCATAGCGCCAGTTCCACCTGCAAGTTCGCAATTGATTCAGAGATTAAACCAATTATTGTACAAACACCTGAGAGGAGAAAACTACAACACCATCGAGTGGGGAACAAAAAACAAAAGCATAAAGCGAATAAAGACAATGTGAATCATGCGTGTTGTTGCCTGCCTCTGCATGCCTGTGCCTGCGCCTGCCTGTTCCGTCTTGAGCGAAATGGGGGCCCACCCTGGCGGCAACAGCAGCACGTAGTATGGGCACTAAAATAAGATGTGTACTAAATATCTTTGTGTACACACAGACACACAATACATCTATCTCAGCTCTATGTGTACTTGCGTGTATGTGTGTGTGTGTGTGCACTAGAATAAATACCTATGTATTTAAATGCGTGCAATAGTTTTTTCTCTTTTTTGCATATTTGCGATTTTACTCATTATATCTGGGATGGGGTTGACACACCTGAGATCCTTCAACTTCAACATCGGCAACGTATGTTTCGAAAACTGTGGGCACATAATCCGAGGGGAAATTGTCTTTACAAAATACCGTTAGCAGGCAGGTCTTGCCACAGGCTCCATCTCCGACCAGAACTAGTTTCTTGCGTATCGAAGTCATGACACAATTCCAATTAAATAATATATTTTATATTAATTATAGTTTATTTTATTATTCACGAATGAATTCGGAGAACACTGGGAAATACAAATGGTATATTGACGATGGGGCTGGGCGAATGTTTAGTGAATGTGCCTTTGTGAAATAAATTTTGTTTGTTTATGAATTTTATTGCGCTACAAGGCGATCGCTACGGCATATTCACCACACAGTGCAGTGCGATGTTTTCATCTAAGACATAGTGTTGTAGTTTTTTGTTTGGATAAGAGTTAATATAAAAAATCCAATTGAAATAGTTTCAATCGATGTGGTTTAAATATTCGTAGGGCAAATAAAGTTCGAATAATTGTAACACTCTTTGTTGATGGGCACCACTTTGTTGCAAAGTAGTTTAATGCAGTTGGCAGCCCAACAAACAACGCATAGCTTTTGAAATCATCGATATACTGAATCGATATAAGCACGATATATAGATATGTTAGCATGGCAAACTGTATATTCAAAAAATTATGCATTACATTAATATTTACACACTTAAACCCAAATAAGTTTGTAAATTTATTATTATATATTTTGATAGTTACTTAAGTAAGCAATACAAAACTGTTATATTCACATAACGACTGATGGGTAACACTTTTAACCAGGGGTACTTTCGAGGGTGACAACTGACATTCGTCTATGAAAAGTAAACATATCGATTAATCGCTTCACAATATGCAGCCCTGCAAGTACAACGAAGAAGAAATCGGCTCTTCCTCTTTCTTTTATTTCCGCCATTGCCTGAGATAGTTGGAAAATCATGGGTGAGTTGTTAAAAAGAGTGTTCTTTTGTGTGAAATGCACATAATTCGTTGTTAAACAAAGTGCAAATCTAATTACAATAACTGTGCAATGGAAAATGTAAGTAAAATTGTTCGCGGTGGCCCAAAATTCAATCAATAACGCAACTTGCAGAACTTGCTATTTCTAAGTGCAATTTGTCGGCTGTTAAAAATCTATGAATATCGCAAGAATCGTGTAATATAATCAGACCAAGAAATGTTTTACATAAAATAGAATAAATACCTTGATTATTGCAAGTGATATTGTGTAAATTAACTAATCAAGTGCAATTCATATTAGTGCATTCAATCTAACCTCAAAGTGCCGCCGCCGCAGTCGCCATTTGTTTACATTCCATTTGTGTTTTTGTTCTATTTGCGCATTAAGGAAACATTAGATTAATATATATATGTATATACTAAAAGTGCTTTGTTGTATTTTACAGGCAAACCTAGAGGTCTGCGTACTGCCAGAAAGCATGTGAACCACCGTCGCGACCAGCGTTGGGCCGACAAGGACTACAAGAAGGCTCATTTGGGTACCAGATGGAAGGCCAATCCCTTCGGTGGTGCATCCCACGCTAAGGGTATTGTGCTTGAGAAGGTGTAAGTATAGCAGCCATTTATCAATAAGTTGTGAATGCAGAGAGATACAGTCAATCTCCTTTCCCTAACCACCACCACTCTCGATGTCTCGCAGTATATTTTTGTGTTTTGTTTGGTTATCGAAACTCAAATCACAGGATTATACTGTGAGTTGTTGAAGGAGTAACAACACCAAGAGGAGCACCCTACAATTATTTATTCTTTTATCACAACAACAACTAATTGGTCTCTCTTTCCCCTCTGCAGTGGTGTTGAAGCCAAACAGCCTAACTCTGCCATCCGCAAGTGCGTGAGGGTTCAGCTCATCAAGAACGGCAAGAAGATTACCGCTTTCGTACCCCGTGACGGTAGCTTGAACTACATTGAGGAGAACGACGAGGTTCTGGTTGCCGGTTTCGGTCGTAAGGGTCACGCCGTCGGTGATATTCCCGGTGTCCGTTTCAAGGTCGTCAAGGTAGCCAACGTCTCGCTGTTGGCTCTGTACAAGGAAAAGAAGGAGCGCCCAAGATCTTAGATGATGATACATCTATACGTCTTTTTCCAGAGTTAGGGTCTTACAAAAGCTAAATAAACAACAAAAAACTATAACAAAACGAAAATATCGTTGATGTTGAGCATTTTAATAAGTGTGTAATGTATTTTCAGTTGGCGGCTTAATGTTTATAATAATAGTGTATGAATGTAAATGCCTAGAGCCTTATAAACTACCAGTATATGGATTATAGTCAGCCTGTGCTAGAAGACTCCTCCTCCGCAGCCTCCTCTCACGGGTAACCACCTCCTCCGCCACCGGCATTGAAGTTGTTTGGTCCTGGACGCCGCATGGGCCGACGGCCGCGGGAACGGTTCGAGAATATGCGATTGCTGTTGGGTGAACCGCTAGGCATATGCTGTTGATCCTGGTTGCCGTGTGGACCACCTGGATGGCCACGCATGCCTGCCGTTTCACGCTGCCACACAATACGCGCTGGTCGGTTAGGATTATTGTTATTGTTGCCGCGCATAACGGAGCCACGACTACCACGACGTGTGGGCACAGCGCTGCGCAGCGTGCGGAAGCGTGTGTTTTCCGACGGCGATGTGGCCTCTGCTTCGCGACCCTCCTCCTAGAGAAAGAGGGAAAGGAGTTTATAGTACTTTGATATGTGTGTATGTGTGAGTGATGTTGCTTACCTCCACCTCAACGGCTTGTTTCTCGCCCTCCGAAGAGACACCATCCGCTCCCTCATTGTCCTCTGAAGGACCATCAGTCTGGTTATCTTGATTCTCTGTTTCCACAGACTGACTTGTGCCTACATTGGGATCTGAATGCATACAAGAATCAATATTAGTTTGATATGATGGACTTCCTTTCTCCTACTCACTTTCATTGCTCTGCTGTGACTGAGACTCCTCCGCCTGGGCAGCAACAGTTTCTTCGGCAAATGCTTCATCCGCTTCGCTGATGTTCTCCGACGTTCCCGTTGTAGTCTCACTCTCGCTCGGCTTATCCTTTGCCTCGCTGGTTGCCTGCTGGCTGGAGGTGGTGCTAGTGCTGCTGCTGCTCTGTTCCGCTGCCTCGCTTGGCTTTTGTGGCGAACTGGCGGCGGCTGCTGTGGTGCAGTCAACGCTAGTGCCGGCGCTCTCGTCGACTACAGCAGCAGCTGCCTCGGCCACAGCAGCAGCATCGACCTCAGCAGTTTCTGCAGCGCATGTTGGCTGCTGCTGTTCACTAAAGTTGGAAACTTGTGGGGAGCTGACAATCTCAACGGAACTGAAAAGAGTTTGAAATAAGTGAAATAGGGAACACCACAGGGAACTCTCTCCTTCTCCTCTTACCTCTCAGTGCGACGTGCTGCTGCTGTTGATGTGGACGGTGCCGCCTGCTGCCAGTTGGAGGCCTCGGCCTGTGGCACTTGAGCGACTGCCGCGTCTCCACTGCCGCTGGTGATAGCCTGACTTTGATTATTCTCCTGTGTGGAAACTGTGGCAGGTGAAGAATCCTCCAGCAGTTGGCTTTCCGACTGCTGAGCCTGCACTTGCACCTGTTCGATATCCACTTCGTTGTGCTGGTCGGGTGCATCGGCTCCATCGTTGTCCTCCATTTCGTTGTCCTGTTCGTACGAGTCCTCATAGCCCTCCTCCTGTTCGGCATCACCGCCATCAATGGCAGCCAGCACATCCTCTTCCTCCTCATCGTCGGAGTCAACCACCTGTATATCATCTTCCTGATCGCGTTGCGATGACGTAGGCATCTGATCCACATCCATGCCAGAGTCACCAATGTGTCCGGCAGACAGCTCTCCACCATGCATTGGAGCACGTAGACGCTTCGTTAGTTTGACAATCTTCTCTGGCACTCCCTCTTCGGCATTGGTGGAGGAGTCACCTTCCACGTCGCGTGGTCGCTTGGAGCAGCCTGCCTGTGTAGTGGTCACATTGCTGCTGGACGGGGTATGGCGACTGTGGCTACTGACCACAGTCGAGGAGCTACTGCTGCTGCCCGATGTGCTTGGCTGCTGCTGTTGATTGCTAGTCTCCTGCGCAGCGCTGGGTACAGTCTGATTCTGTGTGGAAGTCGACGTGGTGCTGGTACTGGTTGAGGACGACGAGGAGGAACCCTCAACACGTGGCGATACCAGGGCTACCACCTGTTGCTGTGCACCGCCTACAAATAGCTGCGAATCATTCTGCTGTGGATGCTGCACACTCTCCGCCTCCTGTGAGCTCTCGGCTGCTGCACTGGCTCCCATTGGTGGAATGGCAGCCACGGCTACAGCTGCCGAACTGGTCGAGGGCATGTAATCGGTGTGCGAAGATGTGGGCGATGATGAGGCCATCGATTCCAGCGTAGCACTGCCTGCTGTGGTGTGCACCTGCTGCTGAGGTGGCACCAGCGCTGTGTTGCCCACAGCAGAGCTACTGCTGGTGCTGCTACTGCTACTGCTGCCCGAGGCGGTGGCAGCCGAAGATGAAGTTGATGTAGACGTGGAAGTTGATGAGGTCGAGGCTCCAGGCTGCTGCTGACTAGTGGGCAAAATGGCTGCAGTCCGACTATTCTGCATAGAAATGGGACGAATGCTGGCCAGAGGAGTCTCTCCGCCACGCCAAGGTGTCACTGTCGCTGACTGCTGAACGGTGGCCGAACCAGACATGGGTTTCACATTTGCCGTACGTGGCGATGACTCGGAGATGTTGCCCTTCTCAGCCATGCCTACAGAACTGGTCGATGGCTTGGTGGACTGCTGGGATCCCAGCTGTCTCTGCAATTGGTTGATACGCATGTGCAGGGATTCATTTTCACGCATCAGACGTGCATTGATGTCCTTGTTGTTGGTGATATGCTCCTGTAGTTCCTTCTCCAGACGCAGCACTGTCTCGTCGTAGCTGGTCTTGGTCCCTGCCATTGTGGTCTCCTGATTGGCCAACTCTGTCCTAGTCACCGTTAACTCCTGTAGCAGCTGATCGATCTTTTGCTTGGATTCGCTGCTCTCCTGCAACACATTGGAGCGTGACTTCAGTTCGTCGTGTTCCTTCTGCAGCTGCTCATGTTGTTCTTTGGTGCTTCGCAGCGTTGTATTCAATTCATCCAGTTCGGATCGCACCTTCTCCAGCTCAGCAACGGTGTCAGTGCCACCGGTCTGAGCCTGCAATCCCATGTAGTAATCTTTGTAGCGCTTGGCAAGCTTACGCAGCATTAGCTCCTTGCTGTCCTTGTCCTGTATGACCTTATCCTTGGACTCGAGTTCCTCCTGCGCCTTTAGCAACTCCTCTTCCTTATGCAGCAGGCGATTCTTCAGCTCCATTATGTCCTGCGTCTGGCGTGTACTGGTTGCCTTCAGTACTGTGAACTCTTCCAGCTGCTTCTTGCGTGCCTCCTCTTGCAGCTGCAACATTTTGTTCAGCGCTGGCAACTCATTGTCCAGTCGTGCCTTGACCGCTGTCAGCTCATCCAACTGTTTCTTGTTTGTCTCCTTTTCGGTGGTCAAGAGCTTGGCAAGATGTTCGCGTTCCGATTGCAAACGCTTAAATTCTTCGGGGTTCCTGTTGCTCTTCTCAACCAGAGCATTGGCACGTTGACGCCACTTGATTGCCTCAGTACGCAGCGATGTGTTCTCTACATTTAATTCCTCAATCTTGGATGTCAGCTCCTTATTGCTGCACTGCAGTGGGAACAGTTCCTTCTCCACGCTGCTAATGTGCTCGGTAAGCTCCGCAACGCGTTTGGTCAAATTGTTGCGTTCCTCGCGTAGAATGCGATTGCTATCGGTGATCGCATTGAGGGTTTCGATCTTTCGCAGCACAGCCTCATGCTTCGAGGCAGATACCACATCTGTCTCGCTCTTGGAACGTTCCTGTTTGAGGTAACCATTCAGCTCATCCACCTTCTTCTGCAGTATCGTATGCTCCGACACGAGACGAGCATTCTCGGCCTTCAATATGTCCAACTTGGCTGCAAACAGATCCTTCTCCTTGCGCAAGAATTTGATAATCTTCAAGAGCTGCTCGCTGTTCTTGATCTCATCGACACCCGTTGAGCTGATCAGATCCGATGTGGATGCAGCTGTATCATTTAGCGACTCATTGAGAGCTGTGGAAACATTTTGACTGTTTGCCGATTGAGCTAGGGCAGCTAGCTTGGTGGTCAATGCCTCGATCTGATCATGCAGGCTGGAGTTCAAAGCATTCAGATCAGCAGCACGCTTCTCTGACTCCTCCTTCTCCGTTTGCAATAGACGCTGTGCTTCGGCGTTTGCCTTCAGCAGCTCATCGTGTGCAGATTGCAGGTTTTCACGTCCGCACTTGAGCTTATTGAGCTCGTCTTGAACCTGGAGAGAGAGTAACGAGATGATTAAAGATTTTACAAATGTTTACAGTTCCATCCATACCTTCAAGAAGTCCGACTTGAACTTGGTCAATTCCTGAATGTCTGCAGAGTGCAGCACCATCTCATTCGCATACTTAACCTCCACAGCATTGAGAGATTCAGCCAAAGTGGAGTTCTCGGCACGCAGTGTGCGTATTGTACGTCCCGATTCTGTCAACTTCTCGAGCACATTCTTCAGCTCCTCTTGGGCAGCCTTTAGCTGATCCGAGTTGCTCGTTGTCTTGCTCTGCTCGGTTACATTTGTGAGCATCACTTCTGCCTCCAGATCTGTGACACGAGTCTGAAGTTCAGCTTCAGCTGTCTTGAGACGTTTGATCTCCTGTTCCGATTTGCCAAGTATATCGGCATGCATATCATGCAGACGTTTAATTTCGCTTTCGGCACTCTGCGACATCTTGTAGAATTGATCTCCGTGCTCACGTGCCTTGGCTAACTCCTTGGTGAGGGATTCAATCTCAATGCGAGCCTGCTCGTATCGCAACTCGAATTCACGTGCTTTCTTGTTGGCCGCTGAGATCGGGTTCTCATCCTTCGAGGGGGTGAGGCTCTCTTGGAGCTTCTTGCTCAAGTCATTCACCTGACTAACCTTTGCCGCCAGTTCCTCACGCACACCAATCAATTCTTGATGCCACTTCTCGGCTTGCAGACGCTCCTCCTCCTTCAGTTTGTTTGCTGTTTCGGTTTGACGCTTGAACTCATTGACCGTCTCACGGAACTTCTCTTCCTCCTCCTGGAAGTGACGTCGCTGTGCAGACAACTCACGTACAGTATCGTCTAGACGTTGCTCCAAGCGCAGGCGTCCCTCAGTCTCAGAACGCTCTAGATTGGCCTTAATGAACTCCAAGTTGTTCAGCAGCAGCGCCTGACTCTGATGCTCGCGATGGAAGCCTTCTTTTTCGGCCTGCAGACGCGACGAGGTATCCTTAAGGACGCGATTCTCGTGTCGCAGACTGTGAGCCTCTGTCTCGGAGGCAACTTGCTTGCGATGTGCAGTCATTACCTCATCCTTAAGCATATGCACGGTCTGTTCATGCTTGATGATTGTCTTCTCATAGTTCTTGGTACGTTCCTCAAGTGCAGCAATCTGTTGTTTATAGGTGGCAATACCTTTTTGCAGCAGCTCCATCTGTTCCTTTTGGAACTCCGAGGCGTTCATTAACTTGCAATTAATGGAGGTCAATTCCCGCACCTCCTTGCGCATTGAATCGAATTGTTCCTGCACAAGGGCATCGTTCTTGCGCTTCTCGCTCGTGTAATAATCATAGTTCTCTTTGAGGGCAGCATATTTCTTGGTCTCATCCTCCAGCTGTTGCTCCAGACTGCGTATGCGACGCTCCAGCTTAGCCTCTGCTTCAAGTTTGCTATTATTCTCTGTTACCCTTGTCTGTTCCATCTGGGACTCATCAATGAGAATAGTGGAATCATCCAAATCGATTATCTGACTACCCAATTTCTTCTGCGCCTCGAAATAGAACTTCTTGTAACGCTCACACTTAGCCATCAATGTGGAAATTGTATTGTTCTTCTGGGTGAGAGTCTCCTCCATTTCGATTAAACGTTTGGTGGCCTTCTCGAACTTCTCTTCGAATGTCTTCAACTGCAACTCATTGTTCTTCAATTCGTTAGCCTCCATTTCAGAGCTAAGTTCACGTATCAGAGCCAACAGCTTCACATTCTTCTCCTGCAGCTCTGTAATGGACTCAAATGTGACCAGATCACGGCTAATGGCATCACTAGAGTTGTGTATGACGCCAGGCTGCGACTGATTGCGAGGCCTCTGGACACCAGCACGCAGACAGTTGACCTCATCCAGCAGCAAACACACTTGGCGACTCAAATCAACCTGAGATTGCTTGAGTTTCTTGTTTTCCTTGACATGTCGGGTAACATCGAATTGCGCCTGTTCCAACTCCTGCTCAAGGCAAAGCTTCTTCTCCACCAGCTCATCACGCTGTTGCAGCAGCAGATTGTGTGCTTCGCTCAGTTTGCCATAGTCGGCATCTTGTTTCTTGAAGTAGGGTGCACGCTCATTAATCTCCTCGACAATCGACTTGATTTGCAATTTAAGCTGAGCGTTCTCACGATTCTTGGCTTCCAATTCTTCCGAGTTCTTGGCATACAGAGAGTACAGCTCGGTGAGCGACATATCAGAGCGCATCAGGCGACTGGAGACCGCCGCAGTAGGAGCCAACTTGCAAATTGCGCTCTCCAGACTCTGCTCCTGAGCCTCCTTCAGCAGATCATTGGCATGACCGATCTCTGTTTTCAGATCTTCAATGGTTTTGTTCAAGGCTGCCACCTCGTCGGCATGAGCCTGCTTGGTGGACTGGAACTCGACCTCCAGTTCACCATACTGATCGGTAGTTTCCACAAGCATGCGACGCAGATCCGAAATGCCCTTGAGCAGCTCATTACGCTCGGATACTGTCTCGGTTTCGGTGTTCTTGTATATCTCTACGAGTTTCTCCTTGGTATCCAGCTCCTTCTTAAGCGTATCCACATACTTTTCAGTTGCCACATTGTGTTGGAACATTGTCTCATTAAGATCCTCAATTTTCTTATTCAATTCCTCAATAGTCTTGGTGTACTGCGAGTTCTGGCCTTGGAGTATCTGCAGCTCGTCGGATTTCTCCTTGAGTCGCACCTCCAGATGCATAGTGTTCATGGAATGATCACGGCGCAGATTCTGTAGCTCAGCATTGTTACGGTTCAAATCGCTGCTTAGCAATTGAATCTCGTTCTGTAACATTGCTCGCTCACTCTCCAGCCGGCGCTCCTTGATGTCAAGGGCGACCTCCTTACTCTGCACCTCATCGAGACGCGCAATAGCTTCACATTTAGCTGTGATAGCGCTTCGCAGTTGTTGCTGATAGGTCTGCAGATCCTGTTTAAGTCGCTCCAGCTCACCGTTTTGTCGCTCGATAACCTTGAGCAGCGAATCGCGCTCATCCACAAAGGCATTCTTCTCCTTCCTCAATGAGGAGGAGTTCTGATCGTAATCCTTGACAGATATCAGTAGTTGGTCCCGTTCCGCGGACACTTGGTCCAGCTGGGTGCGTAGCTCAGTTACATTTTGTTCAAAGTTAGTGAATTTTACTTGATTATCGAGTATTTGATTATTTAACTCTTCGTTCTTTTGTTCAATTTCACCTTGAGGGAAGAAGAATAATACGATTAAATAAATTAAGTTTAATAGTTCTTTGTGCTCAAATTTGACTTTGCGAATTGTTAGTTGATTAATTTCACCATCAAATCTTTACTCACTAAGACGATTTGCAGCGGCTCTTTCTTTGCAATATTCATCAAAAAAATTGCCTATGAAAGTCTCAAATTTCTGCTGCACGCCGGTTGGCAGCTGCTCCAGCTCATTGGGCGTGAAGATATCTGCCAACGACTTTGGACCACTAAGATCCATGCTTGGAATGCTTTAATTATTCTAATGCTATGATTGGTTCACTTTTATTAATGATTTTATTGCAAAAAACAATCTATACAGCTTGTCGTGTTGAGCGAAAATTGCAATATCTGGCAAGTGTGTACACACGTGAAATAGTGTGTACACATCCAGCTGCAGGTTGAAAATATTTTACGATAAATTTTCTTTCTATGCCGGCTTAGAATTCCTCACAAAACATTCAAACAACATGAAACCACAAATACTTTAATAATAAATGAACTTACTTAGACGATTTGCAGCCGCACGTTCTTTACAATATTCATCGGAAAATTGTTCAAGAAACGTTGTCAATTTTCCTTGTATCTTCTCGGGCACCAGTTGCAATTCCTCCGGCCCCAAAACGTTGCTCAACGACTGCGTGCCGTCGAAAACCATCTTGTTCTTTACTTATTTTTCTTATTACTTATTTTCTTCACAATTTATTTGTTAAATTTGTTAATAGTTACGACTTATTTCATAAAACAGCGCGCGACTGTCTGAGCGTTTTGCACAATGTCATAGAGATGTGAAAAGTGACACTGACAGACTCACGATACATATCGATTGCGTACAGTAAGTGTTGTAAAGTGACGGCCTATGTTACAGGAACGTTAAATGAATTTTTCAACATTGTTTTGGCGCGCATATGTAAATAGAAAATAATAATAAATCAAGTTGCGGTTTTGCAGCAAATGGTTGATTGTTTTTGGGTAGATATTACAATGCGTATATAAATCATGTTATAAATATTGTACACATTTAATCTTACAGTTTCCGCATTTTAAGTTATGCATGTGTATGCAATTATTACCTACCGCAGCGGTCTCCATCGCCAGTGCGCCGTCTGAACAGAGGCGGGGGTGGGTAATGCAAACAACAACAACGACCTCATCACATCGCATCGGGGCTTACATAACCCGAACCATGGCAGAAAGCAAAACCAAACAGACAGCAATCAACATCAATGTGTGTGGAGAGCTTCAACGTCGAGCCGAGGACGCCGCAGCGGCAGCAACAGAGACCGCCGAGTCTGGTGGACCAACGTGTGCCGCGCTTCATCTCTGATAAGCTGCAACTGCACCTACAGCGAAACTTGAGCGAGCCTCCACTGTACACTGAGCCAAATCCCGAGGCAAGCAATCAAGCAGCATGTTGTGTGGCCATTCTGTCATTCACTCCCGTTTCTTGCAGTGTATAGGGTGACTGCGGCGATCTGCTTATCAATAATTTGTTTTCCTTTTTGCTGCATTTAGGCAGGAGATTCGCTGGCGATAGCAGCTCAAGAGTGTCACACGCCCACAATTTTGGAGCAGCCTTTGCTTGAACCCCGAGACACAGTTGCCTTGGCCTGCCCTGCCCCATCGAGCCATTTGCACATGCGCCACGCCGATGAGGCACGCTTTGATCCTCGTCCTCCAGTTGAGACTTCAACTTCGACTGCGACTGCGACTCAAAGGCGGTCGGCACACGCTTGTTGTGTTTTCGGATTTCGGTTTCTTCTCTCTCCGTTTTGTTTCTTCTCTCTGCTTTGCTGCCCAGTCGCGCTCTGGCCTGGCCTGGGCTGGCCCCAGCTCGAGCCCTGGCATAAATCGACGACGACGGACCCGCAAAACGCCGGCGGCAATTATCGCGATGTGATAAACAAATATTTTTGCATCTAACCCACGTTGCTCGAGCCGAGAGGGAGCAGAGCATAGCAGGGCGGGGCGGAGCATCTTGTGGTATTCTGGCGCTTAATTATGAACTCTGTGCCTGCAGTTGATTTCTTCGATTTATATATATGTATGTGTATATGTCTGTCAGCCTCGTCTGGCTTACGCGTGGTGGATCAGCTGAAGTACCTGACGTTGTGCCTCGACTGGGCTTGGCCTGGTCCCGCTGGTTGCCGCAATATGCAATTTAGGAGCTTATCGCAGCTCGGATACCAATCGGATCAGTCGGAGCTGACTTCGCTGCACATGCAAAGTGGGTGGAGAGAAAAAGAATAAACATTAAATATGGCTCTATTTGAATATCGAAACGAAGGGCAAAGGGAAAAAGCCAATAAGGAAGGAAATTAACGGATAAGTTGGTTAATATTGACAGAAAGTTGCTTAAGTATTTATTGATTTCTTGTTAATGTGGTGAAGATTTGACAAAACATTTCTTTTTATTAATATTTGTTTGGTATTTATTTTATTCTAATGCCAACTAAAAGTATAAGAATAAAATATACAAAATAATTTGCTGTAGTTTATTTGTAATTGTATAAAATTATTTTCACTTGCATTGTATTTAATGAAGTTTCAAAGTTAACAATTCAATGATTATTTTTTTTTATTTATTTTTAATTTAGAAACTCCGCACCCGCAAAAGCAGACGTGTAAAAACAATCCCTAAAGACAGTTGAGGAAGAGCAACCGAAATATATCAGAGAACAAAAAATAAAATAAAAAAAACATCTTTTATTTTACCAATGAAATAAATACTATTGTATTATTAGTATAATTTAATAAATAAATACTACTAAATACTATAGCTTTGAAATTAATTATTTTGCATTTATTTGTTATTTTGTATTATTAATTTTCTTTTATTTATTGAATTTATTTGGTATTTATTTCTAATTTATTTATTATCTGCATAATCACTAAATTCATAATCAATGTTGATCCACAGTTCTGCATAAGAATTTTCAAATTTATTTAGATTTCTTGCGCTCTCAAGGTTTCAGAGATTTTCCATTCGCTTGAGTAGAATGACACATATTTTCCAAGTGATTCATTGATTGCAGTCGCCACTTGCAAACAAGTTAGAAAATGAGTTTGGAAAAACAAATAAAGTGCGAGGTTTTCCCCATAGATTTATATAGTTCATGGAGCAGTATATGTACTTTTATATTTATAATAAAAATTCACATAATTAGCTCAAACACTTTTATCGAAATGAACGTTAGATCCTCCTGATAACTTCATATACAAAGCGAAGCGAAGGTTCCGCATATTACAATATTTGCATACGCTGCTCAGCGGGTGTGTGTGAACAAGTGTGTGAGTGTGTGCACGTGTGTGTGTTTGTGTGTGTGTGTAAGTCATGTATTTGGAGCTGGCACACATACAAGTGCAGGCACGTTGGGGCCTCCACCAATTGAAACAAACCAAATGCAAAGACGTCTCTCCCACAACGGAGAACAGGTTTTTGGCGTTCGTGTGTGTGTGTGTGTATGTCTCTTAGCAGATACACAGATACAGATACAGCTACAGATACAGATACACAGGTACAAAGACGGCGACAGCGAGAAGGAATATTAAATAAGTCTGTTTCATTTGATTCAAAAGAACTTGCCGCACGCCTGTTGCAAGGCGCGAGCAGAGGGTGGAGATGGAGAGGGGAGGTCGCTCGTTCTCTCGCTGACTTGGACTTCGGCTGCGCTCGGACTTGCCCCAGAATATGCGACTGCGTTCGCTCGCTCGTTCGTTCGTTCGTTCCGCTTTGCTGGGCAGCTGACACTGCCGGGGTCGGCGCAGCGTCGCCAGCGACGTCGCTGTCGCTCGGGGGATCGCGGCGAGATCTCTCAAAGTTGGGCCAAGACTGCGCAAAAGGTTTTGCTCGTGCACCGCGCGGCCTTATGCACTGCCGAGAGAGAGAGAGTGTCTGTATGTGTGTGGGAGAGTGAGGCAAGGCTGGCTGAGGTGAAGAGAGAAGAGACAAGGCACAGCTCGCTGTTTAAGCCAAGTTGCCAGCCAAGTCGCCAGCCAGCTCAGCGCTGAGTTAGTTAGCTTGCGGTTCGTCATCGGCGTGGTTCAACTTGGCTCCGGCATTAACTGACTCTCTGTCTCGGCATCGACATCGACATCGGCATCGCCATCGGGGCAACGAGATCGGGCAAGCGAATCTCAGTTTAAGTTCGACGCTGGTCGCGGTTAAAATCATAAATAGTATCTACATACAGCGCGTGCAGCTGTGTAGCTGTATCCGTATCCGAGCTGTAGCTGTGCATCTCTATATCTGTACATGTATCTGTATCTTTAGCTGCATCTGTATCTGTTGTGTATATAGGCCCGGCTATATATGCCAAATGCGTTGCTGTGCTCGTGCATTTTCCCAAGCGTATTGTAAAGTTGCCAGCAGCAACAGCAACAACAACTACAACAGCAGCAATAAGAGAAACAACAACAACAGCAGCAACAACATCTACAGCAGCAGCAACCTCAACAAAGTGACTAAAATTTGTGTTTTTTTGCAAATTGTGAAATGAAGCCCTTGATTTTGACCAGCAGCAATGTTTAACAACAGCAGCAACAACAACAACAATGTGCATTAGTCTCAGCCAAAACCCTTAAAAAGTCTTTACCCTAAACAAAGTCTTTGCCAGTGCAGCAAAGTGTCTCCAAACAGTGCAAGAAGTGTTAAAAAAGTGTATGAAAAATTAAAAAAAATTGAAATAAAAGTAAAATCGTTGCAAGTTGCAACAGCTCGCGGCGCAGCAACAGCAACAGGTGCCCAATGTGGGTTAGGGCCTAAACTAGCACAAATTAAAGCACACACACACACTGCTACACACACGAACACAGAGACACACACACACTCTATACACACCCGCACAACAATTCAGCGACACAACAAATAGACACAAATTCACACATGCTAGTTTAAAGACAACAACAAAAGCAACAACAACAAGCAACTAAAGCTGCAACAACAACAACAACGAATGAGCAAATTTATTGCCGCTGCTTGCTGCGCTGTCGCTGCCTCTGCCACTGCCACTGCTGGGCCAAATGCTGCCACGGCCAGGCCAGGCCAGGCTCGGTTAGGGAAAAAACTAACGGAATAATGCAACATTAAGCAAAATGCTGCTGGCCCTGCTAAAGCTAAAGCAAAGCCCAAACCGACAACAACAACAACAACATCAACAGCAACACCAGCAACAACAACAACAACAACCTGCAACAATCGTCGTCGCCGTCGCCGTCACCGTCGCAGTCGCAGTCACCGTTACCACGAACCGCATATAAAATGGAACCCTCATATGATCACGAACATCCACATCATCTGCTAACAAATTACAAGTAATATTTACATTTTTCCCATGCTAGAAAACAACAACAACAACAACTATAGCAACAACAAGAGCAACAACAACAAAAAGCGAAAGAAAAACTGCTATTTTTTTCTCTCGCTGTTTAATTATATCCAACCGTAGCGAAGATACATATCTTCCAAGATAATAACCATAATGAAAAATGGAAAAATGCGCTGGTATGGGTGCAGAAATTCTCTAGATGTCGCTAGCTAGGCTGCTATATAAGACACACACAAACACACATACACTGAGAGAAATATACATAGACAGAGAGCGACTACGACTTCGACTTCGACTTCCACAGTGACGGGGGTATTTCAAGACTTAGTCACACACACACACACACACACACAGACGGAACTGGAGATACAGCAACACGACAGAGCTACAGCGACGGGATGTTCAGCTGTTATATATACTAAATATACAATATATATACCTAGATTATATACTTAGTTGCTGACGAAAGTTCGCTTAGATTTTTGTGTAAGACGTAACCTCCCCCTACCTGCCTGAGTTGCAACTGTATGCGTATGTCCGCTTCTCGTTTCACTGTATGCGTGCTGTGTGAATATGTAAATACGTGGAACACAGAACAGAACCATGTCTCAAGACCGAAACACACAGAGAGAGACCTCTCGCAGACCCCGACAGACTCGGACTCGAAATTGGTCAAGTGGAAAGTAAACCAAGAGAGCAACGTGGTCAGCAAGAAAGTTCAGACCATGAGAATAACCATAAAACTTGGCTAGATAGTATACCTTATATATATATAGTATGTATGTAGGTATACCCTAGAGAGGTCACCATGCGGTTTCGCTCATTAAAATGATTTAGTTTTTGATCTAAACACTTTGATAGTTATGCATGATATTTGCATAGCATTAAACCTTAACGTTTAGCTTGAGTTCTGAATCGGGGCTTAGGTTTTCTTCTGATACAGAATTAAATGGAATATTACCTTAAATATTTCAACACAAGCTTCAAATAGTTGAAAAACCTTTCGTGGTATTTTTATTCTGTTTTTGGTTTGTCTCTTTGCCAACAAGACAACAATGCGATTGCCTTGATGCTTTTTTTTCGTCTTTGGGTTTATGTCCCTCTCTGCTCTATAAATCAATCCGCGCTATGGGTAGACACATCAATTTGGCCAAGACTTGCCAACGGGCGACTCGATTGATTTGCATTTTCTTTACTTCGACATTGTGATTTGATGCGCAAGTTCCGTTTTCAACAAAAAACTCTTTATCGCATCCTGTCTACTTCGAATTAACTTTTACTAGTTCTGCTTAAACAGAATATTTAAAACAACTATCATCAAGTTACTATAATTGGTGCTCAAGTCGATAGTTGTAATAGATCCCCCCATATATCATTAATGCCATGGTAATTGCTAAGGTATCACATTTAATGTTATTAACATTGTTTATGACAAAGTGTTGAGATATGCAATAATTGCAAAGAGAAATTGATTGTGCACAATATTGATATATCCAACTTATACTTACTTTGTAATGATTTTAATAGTCAACGTATTATAAATTATTTAAGACTGTGAACTTGTTAGTAAGTCAGATTCTAATCGGTGGGTGTTGAAATATATGAATAACTTTGGTTCAATGTCTGAAAATGTACACCTTTTTATCTCCTTATACAAAAATATAGTTATTTCAAAGTTTTGATTTATTTGTATATATTATATATTGAATGACACTTTGTTTTCATAAATACAACAATATCTAGAAATCTATGATTGGAAAAGAAATTAAGCATGCCATTTTATTAAGTAGTTAGGGGAATAACAAATTTTGAGCTAGGTATATCGTTCTATTTATATAGAATATACATATAGCTAGAATAGATCTAAATAAATCACATGATCAAAAACAGATTAATCACAGTCTATTTAATTAAACTAAATTTAATTTAATTTAATTTCCAGATGATTTGTTGATATATTATATTTCTATATTGCAATTATATTGTAGTTTATGTATGTTTCTTGATTTATAAATATTGTTTAAGTTCTTATGTGCTTTAGATAGGTCCACACTTTAAGTATCCGACCAATTGGAATATATAGAATATACATCTGAATACATGCATGTATATTATATATATTTTTCCGTCTGTTATATCCACTCGTATTTTCACATATCGTCCCAGAAGTAACTCTCTCTTCCCATATATTTGCACTCTCTGTACATCAGTTACTATATAGTTAGTTACGCTCGTACCTTACCTCCTTCAACTAATTGCATGCTGCACACAGTTCAAGGGGGAGGGGCAGCGAAGGAGTGTCTCTATGTGCGTGATAAAACCCATTACGTTTCAGTACATTTTTCCTCCAGATATGTACATATTCTTCAGCTGCTGCTGCTGCTGCTGCTGCGAAACGACTTTGTGTGTGAGAACTGGGTCGGGTCTTGGGGAGCTTGGCGTTGTTTCGCTGTTTCACTGTATCGTTTGTTGGCGACGAAGCGACGCGGTCGTAAAGCTCATTAGCCCGAGAGGCCCCACAGCAGCAGAAACAACATTTTGGATACCGATTCGGCATCGGATTCCGCTTGGGATGCTCATGATCGGCCTCCAAAGTGCCCCAAAGCGTCCAATGCGGCTTGCTTCATTAGTTTAATTATATATGTGTGTGTGCAGGTAGAAATCGTTATATACATATATAGTAAACTATATAAATATATATACTTGTCTGTGTGTGTGGCATCTGCCGCATGCGTAGACCTCGAATGACGTTGGCTCTGCGTGCCCAATGAGCGTGCCCCATGCAAGACATACCTCGTGTCTCGCTTGCCTCACCTTGCCACGCTGCTTGCCTCATCTGGTTGCGGTTCATTAAAGCAGCGGCAAACGCGCTAAGATGGCGGTTACCTGAGCCGGATGCTGTGGCTGTTTATGCTTATTGGTCAACAACAGCAGCAGCAGCAGCGACAGCATCTACATACACACGCACGCACACACACGCACACACTCATGCATATGTATGCGTTGAGGCTGCGTCGTTAAGTTATTCCAGTACATCACACCTGGGCCGCAATCGCCTTGGCACCAGCAGCAGCAACAACAACAACAGCAGCAACAACAACAACAGCCTCGACCAGCTCGCGCCCAGTCCAGACTGGTTTTGGGACTGTAAAAAAAAGGCCGAAATGAGTTGAAAACAAATGTATTCGGGTCTCGGGGCGCCTGTTGTTGCCTGCTGCTGCTGCTGCCACCAGGCTTCGTGGCAGCCAATAGACTGCAAATGGAGCAGAGCAGATGCTGCTGCTGCTGATGCCGATGCTGTGTGCCAGGCCACGCCCCGCCCACCACGCGGCGGGCCAGAGAAACCAAAATGGCTTTTATTACCACTCGCTTACTTACAACCAGCGCTCAATATGGCCGGCCAGAGTCGGGCCTAAATGCAGCCAGGCCATGGCCCGCGACAGCTATTGGCTAATCATTGCAGATATATTTGCATATCGGGGCAGATAGAGGCATAAATATATAGACAACATGTTAGGGATATATATTTTATTTGTTAAGTTCATAACAATTCGTGAGAATTTAAGCTAGGTCTGACAAGGCAAAATATTGGTAAATTAGTAAAGAAAGTTTCATTTATGTCATATGAGATACTTCTATATATAGATAGTTCTATAAAGGTATAGGTAGTTTTATTATTATATTAATATCATTTATTATAATCATCATATCATATCATATCGAGGCATATAGACAATTTATTGAGCAGTCTACCTATTAATTTCCTAAATCCTTATGATAATTGGCATCTCTTATATGAGTTCATATCTGAAATCATATTACATCTACTTGTCTTCTAAGAAGTATATTGAAATTGCCTCAAATTGCATAAGATTGCTATTGTATTAATGCCATATTAAATTTATGTTTTACAAATTATGTTTTAAAAATAAGGCATGTCCCTTGATGTAAGGCGATACATAGTTAAAATTGTCTTGAATATACGTTTATAAAACATATGAACAAAAGTGAATGGGTTGTTAAACTTATTCAATGTTATAGTACCGACATTAGAAATAGCGCACACTGTACAAATCTTACACTAAATCTATATGATTTATTTATACTTTATGCTTTAATCTCTTATTTTTGAACTCGAGTTTTAAGATATGAAAACCGAGGTAGTATGTAGAGCATGTTTTAAAAAATGTTTAGGTTATTGGAAGTTAAAGATTCGGAATAAACAGAAGCATATAAGGCAAATTTAGAAAAATTTAAGGCTTATTTAATAGATAACTATAGTAACAAAGATTATGAAAAAAGGGAAGGTAAGAAGAACATAAAATATTATTGAAAACTTCACCAAAGGCCACAAGAAGATATATGTACATAAGTAAGGGGTATCATTTCTTTATCATTGATCTATTAAATCTGTATTTTCCTGAGAAAACAAGAAAGAGTTCATTTTGGGTTTAATTAAACATAATAAAATGTTATTTTTTGAGTAAAATCCCAATGAGAAATATGAAAATCATATCATTAGTTTAATTATAAGTTTAATTAGCAGCAGATAAACAGAGATATCGTAATATATCTGCATATAAGTGCAATAAAAGCAAATTATAAAATATATATACAATTTTTCAATTAGCCTAATCATAATTTCTGAGTAGTTAACATTGCCCAATTATGCAAATGTCGATGAAATATCTTAGATATAAGTCTGACTAAAGTTCTCACGTTCCAGTTAGTTGATAAAATATATAAAGAAGAAACGAATGCAATGGAAATTAGTTAGAATTTTCTCAACTTTCGACGCGTAGCAAATGCAGAAGGGGAAGAAGAAGAAAGCTTAAATACTTAGCCAAGATAATTGGAACGTGTGAACTGCGCCCCCCAAGACTAAGATCAAGCTCACTTTCGCTAGGTATCTTCAACACTATAAACGTCTTATTAAGTTTAGCTAACTCCCTCTCTCTCTCTGTGTCTCTCTCTTTCTTTCTCTCTGCTGTAGTACATAAAGGTTTGCAGAGTTAAGAAATAAAGTAAATATGCTTTATAATTCAGGTAGAATATGGATAATATTCAAGCTAAAGCAACGAGTGCAAAACGCCGCCGCCTTTTCATAAGATTCGATTGTCTGCCAGGCAGGAATACCTCCTGAGTAGGGAGGGGCAGGGAGGGCAACTTAAAAGGCTGTCTCGGCCTGGCGCAGCGACACATGAATCACAATATGCTAAAGGGCTGACACTCTCTCCAGATCAATGCGGCTTCTGAATGAAGTTTCTCGGGGCCGGCTCTTGTTAAGGCCGAAGGGGGCCGCCAGTTGCCAGTTGCCTACTTTGCGGCAGCCAACGACAACGTTGCCGTTGCAAGTTGTACTGTGTGTGCTGTGGCAGCCACCGGCAGCGTCCGACGTTGCGCTTGTCGTAAACAAAACGTTGCCCACTGTGGACAGCCGGGGACAGACAGACGAACGGACAGACGGAACAGTTGGGGCAACAACGAGGCAGCAAAGGAGCAGCAGTAGGAGTAGGAGGAGGGAGCGGGGGGGGGCACCGGCTGCAATGTGGAATATGTGGCATTTTGCAAAGATGTTGACATTTTGCGCGCATAAAAATGCCAACTTACCGGCCACTGTATGTGTCCTATTTTAAAATCAGGGCCATGGCTAAGACTCGCCAACTCCAACTCGGACTCCAGCTTGGACCTGGGCTTAGCCGCCGTCCAAGCTGCCGTCGTCGTCGTGCATCGTGAGCGCGCGCGCGCTTAGGATAAACCCAAAGCCAAAGTCGCCGACCGACCTAAAGCCCAAACTCAGTTTGGACCAGTTGCAGGACGGCGGGTACAGCGGGACAGACGGCGCGACTGAGGGACAAGCGTAGAGCGCGCTGGGACGGTATAATTTTGTGTAGCTTGCCGCAAGTATTTAGCGGCAGATCGAGCGAGGCAGCCACAGCCAGGCAGCCAGCCAGCCAGCCAGCGAGCGGCAGCCGCAACCGAATATCAAAAACGTAACGATGTCACCAGGAAACCTCAATAAATTATCCCAGCTGCGCCATGAAGCAAGCGACGACTGCGGCTTGGCTATGCTTCTGCTTTGAGCTCAGCGCAGCTCTCTGCCTCTTAACCCCCTCCCCCTCCCTGCTGCACCTACAACTCCCTCTTTCTCTGGCTCTTTCTCTGTGCTGGGTTTTTGGCGGCTTTTCAGACTTTTGGGCCAAAAACTAGAGCGCCTAGCTGAGCGGCCTAACAACAATTAGGCCGAGCGCTTGTTTGCCAGCCCAGCCTTGCCAAGTTGGTAGGCAAAAGAGCCCAGGACAGTATAGACGGACAGGCAGACCGCGCCTGGGCACACTGAGAAGACAATAGACCAAAAGTGTAGTGGGCAGCAATAAATTCAAACGGTAACAAATCGAACGTGGAGCGAGACACGCACACAGCGCTGGGGGAGTAATGGGGAAGGGTTGAAGGAAGGGCTCAGTAGTCACAGGAGAGGGAAAGAAGCAAAGGGCAGTAGTAGTCAAAGGAAAGGGAAATAAGGAAAGGGGGATCAGTAGTCAAAGGAGCGAGCAGTGGCAAAGGGATCAGAAGTCGCAGATGTGGGAAGAACGGAAGAGAAAGGGGAGTCAGTAGTCCCTAGAGCAGGGAAAGGGGAACAGGGGAAGGAAGCAGTAGTTAGTGGAGTAAGCAGCAGGGAAGTGGCAAGGGATCAGTAGTCTAAGGAGTGGTGAGAAGGGATAAAGAAAGAGATCAGTAGTCTGGGGAGTGAGAAGAGGAGAGAGATCAGTAGTCTGAGAAGAGGCAGGTGATGCAGAGGGTAAACGGAAAAGCGGGTGATCGGTGAAGCTGTGAAGAGAAGGGAGTCGAAGGAGTTGAGAGTCTGTAGAGCAGGGTGTCTGAAGAGCAGCGAAACTGAGCAGCAGGCAGACTGAGGAGCAGAGAGTCGAGGTAGCAAAGCGTTGGTGGAGCGGGCGTCGAAGTGAAATCAAGCCACAGTCAGGGCGTCGGTAGTCGAACTGGTCTCCTGCAAGACTCGCTCTCTCTCTCAGTCTTCCTGTCTCTCCCTCTCTCTCTCTCCCTCTTTCTCTCTCTGTCTCTGGGTGTCTCTCCCTGTCTCTGTCCCTTAGGGAGTCCGCGTCTGGTAATATTTAAACTTGTCTCGTTTGGCTGCCGCTTCGGTCGTTCTGCTTGAATTCCTGGAAGCCGAATTACTTTGAAATGTGTCGATATGTCGCAACTTTTAAAAGTTATGCATAAAGGTCTGGGGGCCCTCCGAGCCAGAGCTCCTGCTCCTGCTGCTGCAGCTACTACTCCTTGTGCAGCTTCTTTGCTTACCCCCGTCGGGTTGTCCACTGTCCGCGGTCCTCTGTCCTCAGTGCTCCGCTGTGCTTCGGCTCCTTTGATAATACAATAGCTGCACGCGCCCAATTTACATTTATGTCCGCTGACATTAAGGAGCGCAAACATTGCAGGCAGCCAGGGAAGCCAGGCCAGCCTGCCCGCGTCGGGATCTGGTCCAGTTTCAGTCAGCAGACTCCTCCCTCTCCTCCCTTGCTCGCTTTGCGTGTCGACAACGTGAAAATTGTCAACGTATTTAGCTGCGTCTGCGAAGACTGCTGCACTTTTAAATATCATTATAAGGTCCGATCAGCCTCGCAGCTTTTACCCTTCTACGTAATTCTCAACAGTAGCTCATAAAAACACTGCGAAACAAGCTCAAACGATGCTTAACCCATGCTTAACCCATGCTCAAGCTCTAATTAGGCTCAGCTTTACGGTAAGCTTTTGAAGTTGGCGATTCTTCGCGGCGAATTCTTCTTGAGCACACTGTGATTAATTAGCGCAATTTATTGCCTAATTTATTTTAAGTCGATTTCTACCTATTGAAAATATCTTAGCATATCCTGCAAGCATTAAACTGTTGCATAGGGTATGCTGAGTAGCTCAAATTATTTCTATTCTTTCGATTGTTTTCACAATTTGACTTGAAAACTGTTTAAAA
Organism: Zaprionus camerounensis; assembly: GCA_018904165.1. Classification (NCBI taxonomy): domain Eukaryota; kingdom Metazoa; phylum Arthropoda; class Insecta; order Diptera; family Drosophilidae; genus Zaprionus; species Zaprionus camerounensis. Next base: position 4,221,067 of record JAEIFS010000037.1, read on the forward strand.
TATAATTTGTATATGAATTTTCAGTGGCTTAATTGATTGGTTTGGTTTATAACAGTAATGAAGGTTTATAAACCTAAATCTTTCATATTTTTGTATACGTGACATGAAAAAATTCCACAAAAATTGACTTTCATAAGTTAAATAATTTGTATGATATCAAATAATCAAAAAAAATTCATACCGCATGAAAATGGGATCATTTTTGGCAATGTTATGTCGGTTGGAATGTAGACAAATTAACCAATTTAAGTACGTTATGTAAGGGTAGAAGTAGTAGGGAATGAGAGTGGAAAGTAGACATATGTATGTACATATATACAAATAATTTTAAACAAATAATAATTTAATAATAATAATGAATTCTATAAGTTTGTTTTTTATTTTTTGGTAGTTGTATAGGAACTAAGTGAAGAAATGGTTTGAAAGGAAATGTCTGGAATACATAAAGTTGATACTAAAAAAGAAGAGCGCACGTTGAGTTGAGATATAAGAAAACGTTTCAGTTTTTAAAATAAATTCTAGCGGGGAAACCTCATGATAAAATGTATTGAAGTAAACCAATCGTTAGCAAGCTTACTATGGGAAACTCTTAATCTCAGTTTATTCTGATCTTAAGTCAGAAAAATTGTATATTCTCATATATTTCAATCTTTATCTAAAGTATCACTAGTTAAGTGTATAAAGAAGAAGCTATAACAAGTATACGCCATATGAACCTGGTGTGCAGTTTCAAAACTATTTAGATAATCACATTTATAAACTTGCAGCACATTTAAACTTTTAGTTACTATAATTTGATTATAGCTTTTAGAAACAATCAGTTTACTATACACTTATGTTTGTTAATTAAACTCAACCCTCTTAAAATCAGCTTACTATATATCTATACTAAATAGAACCCTCTCCCTTCACTTTGCTCCTTCTCGTTGCAGCGCCAAGAAGTATCCGCATGTGTCGCGCACCCCCGAGTACAGTCACTCGACGGTGGGCAGCGACTACCCCGAGCACGTTGGCTATTTGGCCAGCAGCGATGGGCGTCTGCTCCACGAGAGTGCCGGCGATGGCATCTACCATGTGCGACAGGGCAGTGAGCATAGCTCGCCCAGCCTGCACTCGCCAGCCATACAGAGCGCCGGCTACGACAACGAGCACTCGATGAACGAGGCAGCGCTGTCGGTGCACAGTCACAGCCATTCGCCGATGGTCTCCAGTGCGTACAGCATAGGAGGAGGCACTGCATCCTTGATAAGCAGCAATATACCGCTGCTAGGAGGAGGAGGAGGAGGAGGTGGCACCGTAGGCAGCGGTGGTACATCGATGCTTAACAAGTTCTTGTCGCATTCACATGCCGCCGGCATGTTGGGCTCCGGTCAGGATGATTCACCCATCGATGCAGCTGCAGCAGCAGCGGCGGCGGCCGCAGCGTCCATGTGGAGCTATGACTACAAGGGCGACATTTGTGCACCGAACTGCGGCTATCTGGACAGGCACAAGGCCATGCCCGGCGATCTGAAGTACAGACCAGGAGGCGGAACTCAGTCAAAAAGTGCCAAAGAGTCGCGCATCCGTCGGCCGATGAATGCGTTCATGGTGTGGGCCAAGATCGAGCGCAAGAAGCTCGCCGACGAGAATCCCGACCTGCACAATGCGGATCTCAGCAAAATGTTGGGTAAGTTGAGCACCTTCCACCTACCCCCTAATCCGCTACAGAGCTAATCTTTATGCCCAACTCCTTGTAGGTAAAAAGTGGCGCTCGCTGACGCCGCAGGATCGTCGTCCGTATGTGGAGGAGGCGGAACGACTGCGCGTCATACACATGACCGAGCATCCGAACTACAAGTATCGACCTCGACGACGAAAGCAGTCCAAGCTGCGCACCATGCAGCCAAGTGGCAGCACCAAGGAGCAGCAGCACCAGAGCGATGCCTCCCCGCAATCTGCAGCAGCGAAGGCAACATCGAAGCTATCGACGCCACCATTGGCAACGGCTACCAGTGGCAGTTACCTGGCCAACACGCCCACCGACGACAGTCGCAATTCGACGCCCCACAACGTGTCCGGGCTGTACGAGCAGCCGCTCAAGCCGAGCTACTCCCCCAGCTCCGTTGATTGCTACAGCAATGCGGACAGCACGGAGCAAATGGATGCCAATTCCCACACAGAATCCTCGCCAGCTGCCAATGCGATCAACAGCTATGACAGTTCGCTGCTGCTCAAGAAGCTAACGAAGCCAGCGCCGGGACGTGCGAGCAAGCAGCGCAGCGACAAGTTGTCCAAGGCCGAGGAGAAGGCCAAGGCGCAGCAGCAGCAGCAGCAACAGCAACAACAGCAGCCGCAGCAGCAGACGAGCCTCTATGCATCGTATCCGCTGGCCAGCTCTGTCGCTGTGGTAGCAGCACGTGGCATGTACGTGACATGCAACAATCGCGGGCTGCTCGATCATGGACACTCTGTGAAGGGCACCTTCTATCCGCCAGTCTCAAGTGCAGATGACGACGGAGGCAGCAGCAATATACGCAGCAGCAGCAGCAACAATCACCTGCAACAACAACAGCAGCAACAGCAACAGCAGCAGCAGCAGCAGCAGGTGCAGCAGCAGCAGCAACAGCAGGCGCAGCACTGCAGCAGCTCCGCATCCAACATGCCACTTACTGCATCCGCCAGTGAGCTAAGCGCCTACAGCATCGCCCTCGCCGAGAGCAACTGCAGCAGCAGCAGCGGCGGCGGCGCCAGTCTGCGCCTCAGCATGAACGAACTTGGTGCCGGCGTATCCAATGATTACCTGCCCAGCGCATACGGCATGCAGTACGAGGACTTTCTGCGATACCAGAGCAACGAGCTGGACTACGATCAGCTCAAGGATGTTGCCAATGCTGCAGCCGCAGCAACATCGTCGTCTGCAACGCCGCCAACGACAACAACCAGCGATGCAGGTGGTGGCAAGTGCATCAAGTATCCGGATACGAATCAGAACTACGACGACTACGAGGCGGAGGCCTATAACAATGCCATGTTGCTGACAGCGCCGCCGCCGCCGCCGACGAGTGCGGCCAGCGGTGGCTACTACACACAGCTGCCGTACGGGCAATTCCCGCTGCAGCTGGCGGTGCCGTTCCAGCAGACAACGGCGCCAAGTGCTGCGGGCTATGGGCAACCGCCCATGCAGGGCAGCTACCTGCACTATGGCAACTATTATGAGACAAACGGAGGTGGGCCGCCGCCACAGTTGCTGCCACAGGTGGCAGGCGGAGTGGGTGCGCCACCACCAACAGTTGTCATGCAGCAACATCCACATGGTCATCCGCATTCCCATTCACATGCACATCATGCGCTCTCGCATCATGCGCACTTTGCCACCACAGCAGGCGGCGCTGCGGCGTCCGGCATGGTGGGCGTCGGTGTGGGCGTGGGTGAGATGCTGTTTGATCCGCATCAGCAGCAACATCCGCACCAGCAGCGCAAGGATGATGAGATTAGCAACATTCTGGCCGGCGTGCGCAAGACCTGCTACAGCAATTGACCGCGATATCACTTCGCTTTGGTTTAGGTACAACTAAGCAACGTTACCCCTTCCCTCCTCTTTCCCTATTCCACTCCTAAGCGTGTACTATAAACAATTATAGCATGTAGGTTATATGTTCTTAGTCGTAAGTTAGCTTGCATTGAAATAAAAACACAAATTCGCGACGAAATTGCTTGAGAGGGATATTTAAGCAACAGTGAAATTCCTAGGGACATTTCTAATTGTTAACAATCGATAAATTTAAGCTTGTGTTAATTAAAGGCAAAATCGATAAGCAGCTTGAGAGGGATATTTCCGAAAAGGAACCAATACAAGAGAGGGACATTTCAAATAAGAGGCCATTCTGAGCAATGTTTCGCACAGCTGCCTATCGATAACTGTCAGCTGTCACTGGGGGGCGCTCCAAGCAGCAGGACACTGTCCGACCAGAGCTGGGTACACTGGATACACAGCACAACGCATGCGCAGTTTGTGGTGCCTCTGCTGCTGCTGATGCTGCGAAAATCTGCTGCTGCTTGGGGGAATTTTCTTCTTTTCTTTGCTGTGTGCGCGCTGCTGAAACGAAAGGAAAAGGCAGCAAAAAAAAAAACGAACGAACGAAAAATAGTTACATAAAATTTTCATTAGTTATTTCTTTTCCCCGTCGATGCAGTTGCAGTTTCCCGTTTTTCCGCAGAGCTAAGTGAGCGCAAAATGTATAAAACGGTGAAAAACTTACGTGAAAATTGCAGCACAGATTTGGCCAACATTGTGTACAGTTTTTAGTTCAGCCAGACGAAATTTTTCAGATCGATAAGTTTCTGCATCAGCATCAAGTTCAGCAACTACAGCATCAGCATCAGCTGCATCTGCATCAGCATCAGCATTCGCTGCATCTGCATCGACTTTAGTTAACGTTTCAGCTTCACTTTCAGCATCTGCATCAGCATTCAGCATCATCACTTAGCAAGGCCTACGATTCGTGCCTAAGCGGGGAGAGGGGGCCGCCGCCACCGTCGTTGTCATACACCACCCACCCACCAATAGACCACCCACAACACCCACCGGGCAATAGTAGCAGCAGCATCTGCCACCGCATCCACCACCCTCCACACACACACCATACGAGCAGCAACTTGTGTTGCTCTCTCGCTCGCACGCCCAGCCATGTCATTCATCACGAAATTGAAGGCAACTCCGTTGCCCCCATTGAAGAACATACTGAACGTGGCCATGCAAACGGCCAGACAGCAAATTCCAGAGCGCAAGGATTACCAACAGCCACCAGGAAGCAGCGGCAGCCATCCACACGGCCAGGGTCAGGGCATGTTTCCACCGCCTGCACAAGACGGATTGGATGGCGAGCAGCAGACGACAGAGATGAACTCGAATCCGTTTCGCAATGGCGGTTGGACGCAAGAGAATGGGGATGCAGATGCCGGTGCGGGTGATTACAAGAACGAATACCAGAGCACATCGTTTAATGAATACGATGGACGTTATCAGCAAACCGATGGCTTCAGGTGAGTACTCACACCATCTTCACAATGAATGCAGTTGCTCATTGAGGTCTTCTCATGGTTTCAGGCAGGGCAGCATCGCCTCGGAGGGCAGCTCATTCGTTTGCGAGGGTGAAGGTGGCGGCGGCTCCAAGATCGACGAGTTCCAGGCTGGCTGGAATGTGACGAATGCCATCCAGGGCATGTTCATCGTATCGCTGCCATTCGCTGTGCTCCACGGTGGCTACTGGGCCATCATTGCCATGGTGGGCATTGCGCACATCTGTTGCTACACGGGCAAGGTGCTGGTGCAGTGCCTCTACGAGCCGGATCCGAGCACGGGACAGATGGTACGCGTCCGCGACAGTTACGTGGCCATTGCCAAGGTATGCTTCGGTCCCAAGTTGGGTGCACGTGCCGTGAGCATCGCCCAACTGATTGAGCTACTGATGACCTGCATCCTCTATGTGGTCGTCTGTGGGGATCTGCTGGCTGGCACCTATCCGCAGGGTTCGTTCGATTCGCGCTCCTGGATGCTCTTCGTTGGCATCTTTCTGCTGCCCATGGGTTTCCTTAAATCCTTGAAAATGGTCTCCACCCTCTCGTTCTGGTGCACCATGTCACATATTGTGATAAACGCCGTCATTCTCGGCTATTGCCTGCTGCAGATTGGTGACTGGGGCTGGTCCAAGGTCCGTTGGAGCATCGACATGGAGAACTTTCCCATTTCGCTGGGCGTCATTGTCTTCTCATACACCTCGCAGATATTTCTGCCCACGCTTGAAGGTAACATGATCGATCGTTCCAAGTTCAATTGGATGCTGGACTGGTCTCACATTGCCGCTGCCGTGTTCAAGGCTGGCTTCGGGTACATTTGCTTTCTGACCTTCCAGAACGATACCCAGCAGGTGATCACCAACAATCTGCACTCGCAGGGCTTCAAGGGATTGGTGAACTTCTTTCTGGTCATCAAGGCCATCCTTAGCTATCCATTGCCATTCTATGCTGCCTGCGAGTTACTAGAGCGCAACTTCTTCCGTGGCCCGCCAAAAACCAAATTTCCGACCATCTGGAATCTGGACGGGGAGTTAAAGGTATGGGGCCTGGGCTTCCGGGTGGGCGTTATTTTGTCCACCATTCTAATGGCCATTTTCATACCGCACTTCTCGATCCTGATGGGCTTTATTGGCAGCTTTACGGGCACCATGTTGAGCTTTATCTGGCCCTGCTATTTTCACATCAAAATCAAAGGACATCTGCTCGATCAGAAGGAAATAGCCAAAGACTACCTCATTATAGGGCTCGGTGTGCTCTTCGGCGTTATCGGCATCTATGATTCTGGCAATGCCCTGATCAATGCTTTCGAAATCGGTCTTCCATTCTAAAGACACTATATAGCTGTATATTCCCCCATTGTTAACAAGCAACGCATATATTCAAGTTCTAATCGGGCGAGTACTGCAAGGTGCCCGCACATATATTTGTTGTGTTTTTGTGCAACGCATTCCAGGCAATGCAACTCAAGTCTTCCAGAAACTAATATACAATAATAATGTCGGATTGCAATTGACTTAAAATCTGATAAATAACAAAGTAAACTTAGTCTTTAAGAAACGAAACGCAAGTCTTCCAAAACAAGCGAACAAATGTCTTCCAAACAAACAAATCCTAAGCTAATCTAAGTAACGACAAATGCATGAATATATATATACATAAATATATATATATACAAATATATATACGAGTATTTAAAAGAGATTATTGATATTTACTGTATGCATATTATATACATAGCTATATATAAAGCGATAAATTCCGAAATGTAAACAACAACAACAATAAAGCATTATACAAATCGAGGTGTATGTAAGTCTATTATCGACTAGATAGAACTCATTGTTTATTTATACACCAGTATATATATGTACCCACACAGTTATATATACTATATACATAGTTGAATGCGTTTTTTTAAGCGATTAATTATACAGTTACTGTACTTATACATACGATAATAGCCTTTAACAAAAACCAAACACAACACTAGCATCTTTTAAAAATTCTCAATAAAAACATCATCTCACGTTGAAATATCTCCCGAATCAATCAACTATTTTATATATCCCAGAAAGAACAAAACGATTCGTTTATTTTTTTTTCAAAAATATTGCATATATTTGTTAATCGATTTCGGTTTTTTGTTTAGTTAAGTATAAGATATTGTATAAAACGGTATTGTCATGGAAACTTAGGCACTATATCTGATATGGTATGATTGGTTGCAATGAAGACAAGACTCTCATAAGTCGGCTGTTACTTAGTTAGAGGTTTTATAGAACTTATGATCGTGCGTATCTCTGGTATGCTGGAATGCACCTTGTTTAATCTTATGTACAGCACAGGTAGTGGCCGGGGCAGTTATATATTCGCTCTTGTAGAGACTGGAGCCGGTGAACTTCTCGTTGCCCAGACTGATTGACGATTGGTTGCCACGTCGTGTGGTCATCGTGCGTTCTGTATAACCATGAGCGTTGTACGAGGAGGATGGTGAGGAGTGGAAATCGATGCCGCTGGACAAATGCTGATTACCACGATGGCGTGTCACATGTCGTTCGCTGTGAGATTGCGACTGTGATGGGAAGTCTATGCCACCCGAAACAACAGTTCGAGTAACCGTTGTCCTCTCCAGGTTCGATCTGTTGGCATTGCCGCCATCAGCACCACCCGAGATGATGCGGGACATAGACGAGGACGAAGTAGAGTTCTTCATCTGATGTTCCTTGCTCTCCTTGTGCACACTGCAACTGCGGCGTTCATTGGAGAAGCTCGAGTTCAGATCGGTCTCTCGATTCTGACGATGAATGCTGCTGTAGCTCTGGCGATCGTTTGCATAGTTGTTGCCGCTCGATGGTTGCTCGTTTAGATTTAGAATACTCTTGCGCTGCATTTTGCCTGTTGAGGTGAGGCTACTGTTGACGGCATTCGAGTCGGACGAGACGTTCTTGCGATGGAATATTGAGTTGGATACATCGGCCTCGGACGAGAACTCGCTCTTGCGATGATGGAAATGCTTAGAAGAGGACATTTGGGATGTTGAACTACCGGTCACGTTGTTGGTTACCGAACGGGAAGTTGAGCTATCACCCGTAATGTTTTTGTTTGTTGAACTTCCATCAATCACATGTGAAGTAGAGCTACCTCCAGTAATGTTATTGGTTGTAGAGTTACTTCCGATCACATGGCGAGTAGTGCTACCGCCTGTAATATTGTTGGTAACTGAGTTACCTCCAACCACATGCGATGTAGTGCCACCTCCAGTAATGTTATTGGTTGTAGAGTTGCTGCCAACCACGCGGCGGGTAGTGCTGCCTGTAATATTATTAGTTACCGAAGTGCTATCGGTAACATGCGAGGTGGAGCTAGTCGAAACATTTTGACCTCTGATCACAGAAGTACTTCCAGAGACATGTGAGGTCGAGCCACCGTTAACATTCTTAGTGTTCGAGACAATATGAGCGGTTGAGCCACCAGTTCCTGTTACAGCACCTTGGTTAGTAGTCCTCGTGGAGCTCTGAATTGCACTATCGACTGTCGATCCTTGTATCTTCTCAGTGTTAACTGCGGACTTCTCGATTATGTTAAGATTTCTTTGCATCGATGTCGTCTCTTTGTGTATGTTTTGAGTATTTTCAATGTTGGTGGTTGTCGTATTTTTCGAAACATTTTCAATAACATTAATCTTTGCCGGTCGCTTGACATATTCGGTTTCGGGTTCCTTTTTACCACGGCCTCCGACAACTGTGGTGACCTTCTTGGTTGAGACGATGATCAATCCGTCAACTGGATTCTGGCTATTGGCATCGACTTGTTTAACTGCATCCTTTCCAGACACGAAGTTCATCTGGTTGGTTGTTTTCAAAATTGTTGTGTCACTACCCAAACTGATGGACGATGTGTTATGCTTATACTTCTGAGTGCGTTGAACTCGATCCACAGTGGACTTGTTGGTTGTCGTCTTGTAATCATCTTTCCTTGTCACAGTCATAGAACCTTCCAACTTCAGATTGTCCACAGGTCTCTTCGGTGTCTCACGCCTATCTATCAGAGTTGTGCTATCCGTTTCTGTTCTGTCAGTCCTCTTGTAAAATTCACCCTCCTGCTTCAAATTGTCCTTAGGTCTCTTCTGAGTTGGTCGCTCGGCAGGCTTGAATGTTGTCTTCTCAGGTGCATAGAATGGTCCTTCGAGCTTAAGATTATCGCTTGGCTTTACTTGTTCCGGTCGTGTGGTATAATGGTATTCATCCTTCCTGGTGAATGTCATTGTACCCTCGTTTGTTAAATTGTCTTTTCTTATTACAGTCTTAACCTTTTCTGCTGGCTTAAACGTTTCCTTCTCCGGAATGTACATTTTACCTTCTGGTGTCTTTAAATTATCTTGTGGTTTCTTCTGCTTCGGTCTCTCAGCTGGCTGATAACCAGGTTTCTCAGGGCTATAGAAGTCGCCGTCCATCTTCAGATTATCTGTAGGCTTCACCTGCTCAGGTCGAACCACATACTGATATTCTGTCTTCTCAACAAACGTCATTTCGCCTTCGTTCTTCAAGTTATCCTTTCTAATGATACGTTCAACTTTTTCTGCTGGCCTGAACTTCGATTTCTCTGGAGTATAGAATTCTCCTTCGTTCTTCAGATTATCTTCCGGCCTTACTTGAGATGGACGTTCGCCTGGACGGTACTTCGGCTTTTCAGGAGCATAGAATTCGCCCTCATTCTTCAAGTTGTCTTCTGGTTTCTTTTGCGTAGGACGCTCTGCAGGTTTATATCCAGGCTTCACAGGAGCGTAAAATTCGCCCTCGTTCTTCAAATTGTCTTCTGGTTTCTTTTGAACAGGACGTTCTGCGGGCCTAAACTTGGGCTTCTCCGGCGTATAGAATTCTCCCTCATTCTTTAGGTTATCCTTAGGTTTCTTTTGAACTGGGCGTTCTGCTGGCCTAAATGTGGGTTTCTCTGGTGCATAAAATTCACCCTCGTTTTTCAAATTGTCTTCTGGCTTAACCGGAGATGGACGTTCTCCTGGCTGGAATTTCGGCTTTTCTGGGGCGAAGAATTGACCTTCATTTTTCAAGTTATCTTCGGGCTTCTTTTGCACGGGTCGTTCTGCTGGCCTAAATTTGGGTTTCTCTGGAGTATAGAATTCACCCTCATTCTTTAAATTATCTTCAGGTCTAATTTGAGCCGGACGTTCTCCGGGCTTGTACTTCGGTTTCTCTGGAGCATAAAACTCGCCTTCGTTCTTAAGGTTATCTTCTGGCCTTACTTGAGATGGACGTTCCGCAGGACGGAACTTTGGTTTTTCTGGAGCATAGAACTCGCCCTCATTCTTCAAATTGTCTTCAGGCTTCTTTTGAACTGGACGTTCTGCAGGTTTGAACTTTGGCTTTTCTGGAGTGTAGAATTCACCTTCGTTCTTCAGATTATCTTGAGGCTTCTTCTGAACTGGTCGTTCAGCGGGTCTGAACTCGGGCTTTTCAGGGGCATAGAATTCGCCCTCATTCTTCAGATTATCTTCATGTCTTACTTGAGAGGGACGTTCTGCTGGACGATACTTCGGTTTCTCTGGAGCGTAGAATTCGCCTTCATTTTTAAGATTATCCTCAGGTCTAACTTGTGATGGTCGGACAACAAACTGATACTCTTCCCTCTGTGTGAACGTCATTTCACCTTCATTCTTCAAGTTATCCCTTCTGATAATTTTCTCGACTTTCTCTGCGGGTCTAAACTGTATCTTCTCTGGAGTGTAGAATTCGCCTTCGTTCTTCAGATTGTCTTCAGGTCTCACTTGGCTCGGACGTTCGGCTGGGCGATACTTTGGCTTTTCTGGAGCGTAGAATTCTCCCTCGTTCTTGAGATTGTCCTCAGGTCTTACTTGTGATGGTCGAACAACATACTGATACTCTTCCCTCTCTGTGAACGTCATTTCACCTTCATTTTTCAAGTTATCCTTTCTTATAATTTTCTCGACCTTCTCTGCGGGTCTAAATTGTGATTTCTCTGGAGTATAGAACTCTCCCTCGTTCCTTAGATTATCTTCGGGCCTTACTTGAGTTGGTCGTTCACCGGGTAAGTATTTCGGTTTCTCAGGGGCATAGAATTCGCCTTCGTTCTTCAAGTTATCCTCGGGTTTCTTCTGGACTGGACGTTCTGCAGGTCTGAACTTAGGCTTTTCTGGAGTGTAGAATTCGCCTTCGTTCTTCAGATTGTCCTCAGGTCTTACTTGGCTTGGACGTTCAGCTGGTTGATACTTCGGTTTCTCAGGGGCATAGAATTCGCCTTCGTTCTTTAGATTGTCCTCGGGTTTCTTCTGGACTGGACGTTCTGCAGGTCTGAACTTAGGCTTTTCCGGAGTGTAGAATTCTCCTTCATTCTTCAGATTGTCCTCAGGTCTTACTTGGCTTGGACGTTCAGCTGGTTGATACTTCGGTTTCTCAGGGGCATAGAATTCGCCTTCGTTCTTTAGATTGTCCTCGGGTTTCTTCTGGACTGGACGTTCTGCAGGTCTGAACTTAGGTTTTTCTGGAGCGTAGAATTCTCCCTCATTCTTGAGATTGTCTTCTGGTCTTACTTGAGTTGGTCGTTCACCGGGCGTGTACTTCGGTTTCTCAGGGGCATAGAATTCTCCTTCGTTCTTCAAGTTATCCTCGGGTTTCTTCTGGACTGGACGTTCTGCGGGTCTGAACTTAGGCTTTTCTGGAGTGTAGAATTCTCCCTCGTTCTTGAGATTGTCTTCTGGTCTTACTTGAGCTGGCCGTACAACAAACTGATATTCTTCCCTCTCTGTGAACGTCATTTCACCTTCATTCTTCAAATTATCCTTTCTGATAATTCTTTCAACTTTCTCTGCAGGTCTAAACTGTATCTTTTCGGGGGTATAGAACTCTCCCTCGTTCTTGAGATTGTCCTCAGGTCTTACTTGGGTTGGTCGTTCACCGGGCGTGTACTTCGGTTTCTCCGGGGCATAGAATTCGCCTTCGTTCTTCAGATTGTCCTCAGGTCTTACTTGGCTTGGACGTTCAGCTGGTTGATACTTCGGTTTCTCAGGGGCATAGAATTCGCCTTCATTCTTCAAGTTATCCTCGGGTTTCTTCTGGACTGGACGTTCTGCGGGTCTGAACTTAGGCTTTTCTGGAGTGTAGAATTCTCCCTCGTTCTTGAGATTGTCTTCTGGTCTTACTTGAGCTGGCCGTACAACAAACTGATATTCTTCCCTCTCCGTGAACGTCATTTCACCTTCATTCTTCAAATTATCCTTTCTGATAATTCTTTCAACTTTCTCTGCGGGTCTAAACTGTATCTTTTCGGGGGTATAGAACTCTCCCTCGTTCTTGAGATTGTCCTCAGGTCTTACTTGGGTTGGTCGTTCACCGGGCGTGTACTTCGGTTTCTCCGGGGCATAGAATTCGCCTTCGTTCTTCAAGTTATCCTCGGGCTTCTTCTGGATTGGACGTTCTGCAGGTCTGAACTTAGGCTTTTCTGGAGTGTAGAATTCGCCTTCGTTCTTCAGATTGTCCTCAGGTCTTACTTGGCTTGGACGTTCAGCTGGTTGATACTTCGGTTTCTCAGGGGCATAGAACTCGCCTTCATTCTTCAAGTTATCCTCGGGTTTCTTCTGGACTGGACGTTCTGCAGGTCTGAACTTGGGCTTTTCTGGAGTGTAGAATTCGCCTTCGTTCTTTAGATTATCTGTTGGTCTTACTTGTGATGGCCGAACAACAAACTGATATTCTTCCCTCTCCGTGAACGTCATTTCACCTTCATTCTTCAAGTTATCCTTTCTGATAATTCTTTCAACTTTGTCTGCGGGTCTGAACTGTATCTTTTCTGGAGTATAGAAGTCTCCCTCGTTCTTCAGGTTATCTTCAGGTCTTACTTGAGTTGGACGTTCGGCTGGTTGGTACTTGGGTTTCTCTGGCGCATAGAACTCACCCTCATTTCGTAAGTTGTCCTCGGGTTTCTTCTGAACGGGACGTTCTGCTGGCCTATATCCAGGCTTCTCGGGTGCATAGAATTCTCCTTCATTTTTCAAGTTGTCTTCCGGTCTAACTTGAGTTGGACGTTCCGCTGGCCTGTATTTAGGTTTTTCAGGTGTGTAGAATTCCCCTTCATTTTTCAAATTATCCTCAGGTCGGATTTGCGATGGACGTTCTCCAGGGCGATACTGGGGTTTTTCTGGAGCATAGAACTCGCCTTCGTTTTTCAAGTTATCCTCGGGTTTCTTCTGGACTGGACGTTCTGCAGGTCTGAACTTAGGCTTTTCAGGAGCGTAGAACTCTCCCTCGTTCTTGAGATTGTCCTCAGGTCTCACTTGGGTTGGTCGTTCACCGGGCGTGTACTTCGGTTTCTCCGGGGCATAGAATTCGCCTTCGTTCTTCAAGTTATCCTCGGGTTTCTTTTGGACTGGACGTTCTGCAGGTCTGAACTGTGGCTTTTCTGGAGTGTAAAATTCACCTTCATTTTTCAGATTATCCGTTGGTCTTACTTGAGTTGGGCGTTCTCCGGCTGTGTATTTAGGTTTCTCAGGAGCATAGAACTCGCCCTCGTTCTTCAAATTGTCTTCTGGCCTTACTTGAGCTGGACGTTCCGCTGGCCTGTACTTCGGTTTTTCAGGTGTGTAAAACTCGCCCTCGTTCTTCAAGTTATCTTCCGGACGGACTTGAGATGGTCGTTCCCCAGGAAGGTACTTGGGTTTTTCTGGGGCATAAAACTCGCCTTCGTTCTTTAGATTGTCCTCTGGTTTCTTTTGAACGGGACGTTCCGCAGGTCTAAATTGTGGCTTTTCTGGGGCGTAGAATTCTCCTTCATTCTTGAGATTGTCCTCAGGTCTTACTTGAGATGGCCGAACAACAAACTGATACTCTTCCCGCTCTGTGAACGTCATTTCACCTTCATTCTTCAAGTTATCCTTTCTAATGATTCTTTCAACTTTCTCTGCGGGTCTGAACTGTATCTTTTCTGGAGTATAGAACTCTCCCTCGTTCTTCAGGTTATCTTCAGGTCTTACTTGAGTTGGACGCTCTGCTGGTTGATACTTCGGTTTCTCTGGAGCATAGAACTCGCCCTCATTCCGTAAGTTGTCCTCGGGTTTCTTCTGAACGGGACGTTCTGCTGGCCTATATCCAGGCTTCTCTGGTGCATAGAATTCGCCTTCATTTTTCAAATTATCCTCAGGTCGGACCTGCGATGGACGTTCTCCAGGGCGATACTGGGGTTTCTCTGGAGCATAGAACTCGCCTTCGTTCTTTAGGTTGTCCTCTGGTTTCTTTTGAACGGGACGTTCTGCGGGTCTGAACTGTGGCTTTTCTGGAGTGTAGAATTCACCTTCGTTTTTTAGATTATCCTGAGGTCTTACTTGAGTTGGGCGTTCTCCGGCTGTGTATTTAGGTTTCTCAGGAGCATAAAACTCGCCTTCGTTCTTTAAGTTATCTTCCGGACGGACTTGAGATGGTCGTTCCCCAGGAAGGTACTTGGGTTTCTCTGGGGCATAAAACTCGCCTTCGTTCTTTAAGTTGTCTTCAGGCTTCTTTTGAACCGGTCGTTCTGCTGGTCTATATCCGGGTTTCTCTGGTGTATAGAATTCTCCCTCGTTCTTCAAATTGTCTTCTGGCCTTACTTGAGCTGGACGTTCCGCTGGCCTGTACTTCGGTTTTTCAGGTGTGTAAAACTCGCCCTCGTTCTTCAAGTTATCTTCCGGACGGACTTGAGATGGTCGTTCTCCCGGACGGTACAGGGGTTTTTCTGGAGCATAGAATTCGCCTTCGTTCTTTAGGTTATCCTCTGGTTTCTTTTGAACTGGACGTTCTGCAGGTCGGAACTGTGGCTTTTCTGGAGTGTAGAATTCGCCTTCGTTTTTCAGATTATCCGTAGGCCTTACTTGTGATGGTCGAACTACATACTGATACTCTTCCTTCTCCACGAATGTCATTTCGCCTTCGTTTCGTAGGTTGTCCTGCCTAATTATTACTTCCGTTTTTTCAGCAGGTTTATATCCAGGCTTTTCTGGAGTATAGAATTCACCTTCGTTTTTCAGATTATCCACTGGTTTCTTCTGCACCGGACGCTCAGCGGGACGATACCCAGGTTTCTCTGGTACGTAGAATTCACCTTCGTTTTTGAGGTTATCTCCTGGTCTGATTTGAGTTGGTCGTTCAGCAAATCTATATTCTTCTTTTTCCACGAAAGTAATTTCACCATCCAAACGTAGATTGTCTGTGTGTACAATTTTTTCCCGCCTTTCACCTGGACGATATGGCTCCTTTTGTGGTGCTGTAAATTCTCCGCCGGTTTGAAGATTGTCCTCTGGCTTTTTAATGACTACATAATCTATTAGAATATCTTCATTTGTCTTCGAAGTCTTCTCGTCGTTCTTCGACCAAGTATTTGTGCGTATTCTTGTGTAAGTTTCATCAACATTATCTGTAGAAATATATACAATTAGGAATTTGCACAACCTTCTAAGTTCCTTATACTCACCATCTATAGTGACATTAGTTTTCTCTGTAGACTTAGTGGTGCTAGTTGAGCAATGATGACGCCTAAAAGAAAGCATTGAAAAATAAATTATTTGAATTTGATCATGTTGGATTGAATAGAAAGTGTTGCATACCCGCATGTGCATATCTCACAGATGCATCTCTCGTTGTGTGTTGTTGTCGTCTTATTCTTATCGACTCCGCGCTGTAAAATATTTAAGTTCATTACACATTCTTTGAAATACTTAAATAAACTATGTCTTACGGTTCTTGAATCGTCTAAGCGCTTCTTGTCCGTGCGCACATAATCGATTTCATCATAAATATTCTCGGTAATATTTTTGTGTTTCGATGTCTCGTTCAGATTCAATGTGATATTCTCATTGTTCTCCGAAATTGATGTGTTCTTCTCAATTTCCACAAACTCATCCACATAGATTGTCTTCTTGGGAGCCTCCACGATTTTCTCAATCACATCGGTGTGCACCTTCTCGTCCAGCACTCGCCAGTCGTTAATGCTCGCATCGAATATCTTAAAAAAAAAACGAACTCATTAGTCAAAATATTCCAGCCCCAATCATACATACATAGCACACACCCTCGCGCCGTGCCCACTTACCTTTGTCACTTCAGTGGTGGTCGTTATGTTTGCCACATCGGTATTATCTTTTTCGATTTCACGAGCAATGTCATTGGGCACAAAAGCTTTCGTATCAGTGTACGATTTCTCATCCACGACCGTCCACTTGCCGAGCTTCGTGTCGTACACCTTGGTCGTGTAGGTTGTGGTTGTTGTGTTGATGACATCATCGACTATTTCGGGATAGCCCACATCATGTGTGCTGTCCACGGTGCGCTCATCCACCACGCGCCACCTATTGTTGCGTCTATCGTATATCTTCTTCTTATAGGTGACCTTTGTGCTGCCATCGGACTCCTTGCTCACATAACGTTCGAACGTTGGCGTCTTCTTGTTGCTGCCATGTGTAGTGCCGTCGCTGTACTCACTCCACGTCTTTGTCTTCACATCATACACTTCCTTCTTGGACGTGGAGGTTGATTGCTTGCTGCTGCTGGTGCTGCGATTAACGGTACTCTCGCTGACCTGCTGCTGTTTGCTGCTGCTAGACTTGCTGCTCGACAAGGCAGAACTGTGGTCAACAGCTGAGCTGACCACCTTATCGTCTCGCACTCGTGACGTCGTTGCGTTGTCGACCAGGTTCGTGGTTGACGACGACACGACCGGTTCGGGGCGTTCGGCAATGCGCTGCGACGTCATTGTTGTTGTTGCTGTCGACGTCGACGATGACGTAGCATCATCAGTCGTAAATGTGACACCCACAGCAGCTGTTCCAGTTGACTTTGGCACGCTCTGAGATTCGCTGATGGTGTTGGTGTTGCTGTTGCTGTTGATTGCGGTGTTGGTGTTGGTGTTGCTGCTGGTGCTGCTAATGTTAGTGTTGATGTTGCTGCTGCTGCTGCTGCTGATATTGCTGCTGTCGAAGGCAACCTGTTTGCTGCTGCTGCTGTGCGATGATGTCATACCGGTAGCCGCTCTCTCGCTTGCAATGAGCGTTTCGTTGGCATTGCTGCTGGAACTGGTTGTCTGCTCAAAGTACGAGCTGGAGCTGCTCTCCTGCTGCTGCTGCTGATGCTTCGACGAGGCATACAAATGATTGCCACTGGCTGACAGCAGGAGATTGCTGGTGGTGGCACCGCGAGGAACTGTGATTTCGACCACCTCAATGGGCACCGATAAGACCGGTTCCTTCTTCTCACTTTCGAGCAGATCAATCGATGAGATGATCTTAGCATCGTTTGAATAATCCCGAGTGGCACCTCCAATGCTGCTGCTGCTGATGCTGCTATACAGTTGCGACGATTGTTGTGTCTGCGACTTGGAGTGAGATTTGTAACTGCTTGTATAGCTGCTCTTGCCCGCAGCCGGCAGACTTTCCACAAAGCTGACAGCGGCGTCGGTGGCAGTTGCACCAGCACCAGTACCAACATCACCAGCACCACCATAAGAGACAGATTCGTGCTCCATGGAGGTTGAGCTGGTGTTTGTTGTTAACGTTGCCGTCGCATTTGGCCCCAACTTTTTGGTCAGTTTGGTCGCCGAGGCTGATGTTGATGTGGTTGTGCTTGATGTTGCTGGCGGCGGCGGCGTTGACTGCGACGCGGACTGCGACTGCGACTGCGACACTTGTTTCTTTCTATTGCTTTTTGATACCATTTTGTCAGGTATATTTTCACACCAATGAGGTAATCGACGTGTGTGTGCGATGAAAGATGTGTGTGTGCCTAATTAGTAATTCGCTGTGTTTTTGTTTTGTTAATCACAATTATCGCTGGCCTATACTATATATATATATGTATGTTGTGCAGTGTCTCCTAATGTCGAAATACTTATTTTTAAATATATGTATTATTTATTGGTGTTAGACACACACGTATGCGCCAAGCATAGTTCAAGTGGAAAATAATGAAACGAACACACACACACACACGCACAGCCAAGAGAGGCACGGAGACAGTGACGGTGACAATTATACGTGTGAGCGAACGTAAAAAGCTTAGCACACACACACACACGCAGACGGGGAGAGAGAGCGCGCGCTAGAGTGGCAGAGATTGAGAGACACGACAGAGACAGAGACGGTTTTCGCTTTAGATGCTGCTCAATTGGGCAAACTCGTATTTCATATTTATATTTATTTACTTGTTAATTTTCTATTTCGTTGCTCGTTTTCTTGTTTTCTCGTTTTCGTTTTTATTTTTATTCACTTGAAGATCAACAACAACCGTCGCGAAGCACAACTCAAAACGTACTGATCAGTGCTGGCGCTGTCTGGAAGCGCTTTCGGCCCGTATCTGCCAGCCAAAAAGCAGTGGCGGTAGCAGCGGCGTCGACAGCGACGTCGCAGCGCAGCAGCAAAGCGTGTTTGTCGTGGGCTGCAGCCCCATACGTTGCGCGTGCGTGCGAGTGAGACGCACAATGCGCTGCGCCTTCGCAAAAGGCAAAAAGCCAAGCCAAGCCAAGCCAGACCAGACGAGACGAGACCGTCGCGTAGGTTGCCCCATTTGAGTTATGCATGCTGTAAGCGCATGAGTGAGTGACTGTCTGTGTGTCTGTATGTGTCTATGTGTGTGTGTGTGTGCGACGAGTGCGTAGGCCAGCGCTGAACGCCTTTTTCTGCCACGCAGCCGAGTTCAATAAGCCAATTCTCGCTCAAATTCGAAAGTAGCTATAAAAAAGCCAAACAAACAGCTGCCCTGCCGGCATCTGCTCTAGCTTGGAACTAGCCAAAATTGGCCAGATGCACAATTAACCGAACAATGTAATAAAATTGAACATATATTATGGCAGCTTTATAGTATATATGGTTTATGGCATCTAGTATATATGACACTGTGTGCGAGATTAGTCAGCGGCGTGTTTTGCATTTACTTTTTCGTCTGGCGGCGCTACGTGGGCGCACAGCCGCGCTTATAACGGCGCAAGATTAAGCTAGCTATGATTTATATACACTATACAGTATATATATAGTATATAGATTCATGTATCGTGCGACTGCAAACTGATGCTGTGGCTCAATTGATTTATAACAACCTTAGGTGGGAGTCAATGAAAATTTGCCTTAGTTGTCTCTGTTGTTGTTCTCATTTCTCAGGTTGAAGTTTAACTAATTCGACCTCGAGAATCCGAATCCGAATCGGAATCTTGCAAAGAACGAACAAACGCAGACTCAAATTCAATTGTTGCCTGCCCCAATGACGTCACCTGAGCGAGCAATCAAAACTTGTTTGCGCTGCCCCCCAAAAGAAAACACACAAAAAATAGAGAGAGATAATAAGACAACAAAGAGCAGAGCGCAAAAGGCCTCAGTCTACAAATGCAAAATAAACAGAAAAGAAAAACAGAGACTGAAAAAGCAACTATAACAAATATAAAAGAGTAACGAATAGATTAACAAACTAAAGTGAAAAACAAAAGTCACATTAGCAATGCACGCAGCTTCGACCCGAATTCATCCGAACTCAGCAAATGCTGTTGGGAATTGCAATTGGAATTTGTTGCAAATGACTATTCTGAATACGCATACACGACTCTATACTATATATGGTAGATAGAGAGAGAGAGAGAGAGAGAGAGAGAGGGGAGCTGATGATGACATCTTTGCGACTTGTCAGAGATTTTCCTTGGAATTGAAATTTGAAATTCAGCTGCGACGAAGGCGAACACGAACCCCAAACGAACCGTACCCGTACTGTAATTTATGCGACACTCCACTCTCAATTAATTTTAATTTATATCAAGTAGAAATCGTCGTCGCACTTCAAGGCAAGCATAAAGTATCCACTTGCAGCCCTTTTATGGCTAAATGTCCCCCAAAAAATAAAAGTATTTCGGGCTCCACTTGTCACTGCAATGCACTTTTAGGGCGAATTCGCCAGGCTTCATTTGCAAGTGCTTTATAAGGCGATCTTCCCCGCTCTCTCTCTCTCTCTCTATCTGTCTCTCTCTCTGTCTCTCTCTCTCTCTTGAGTTACATCACTGTTGTGCAATAAACATATAGAAAATATGGTTTGATTTACCGTAGAAACAATTATAAACCTTACAGTAGATGAATGAATTGAAATGTAACGACTATTGGCGGATGCAAACATATTATATTCGATATGACAGCTCTAGCTGAGTGTGTTGAGTGCCTCGCATACCAAAGCACTTGCTACGTGCCTGGGAGGGACAGTTCGGATCATTCGTGCGGTTTGCTGTCGTGTGTTTTGCTCGACCATATGGCGTCGCTCTCTCAATAAGGTTTTGGGACAGTATCTCTTCGTGACTTCATGTAAAAACAGCACTAATTGTTTTTTGTGTTTGGCCAAAAACGAATGCCGCAAACCAGTAGCAAAGAGATACAATTAGTTAATGTGTTCATGGCCAGCAAATACCCTGTAAGAGGTTGCAGTCGTACTAATTATAAGACTGCGACAATTGCAAATTTATAATGTGGTTAGGGAACTATTGTAGTAATGTAGTTATATAAATTGTATGAGAAGAAGTAAGTAGTAGAAGTAGAAGACTAATAATATAAGGTAGTAAACAGTTGTAGGTAGTTGTAGTAGAAGAAGTACTATTTGAAGAGGGTAGTAGCAGTTGAAGTGGCAGTAGTATTACGTATTAGGTAGTATAAGTAGAAGGTAGAGGTGGTAGTAGTGCTATAGAAGTATTGTAGTATTCGAGAGGGGTTGTAGTAGTAATATAAGACCCTGGTATAAGTAATAGATTGTAGTAAAATTAGCAAAAGGAAGTACAAGTAACAGTAGCAGAAGGTAGCAGTAGTTGTAATAGTTTCAGAAGGTTGTAATAGCAGTAATTACAGCAGAAGATGGTAGTAGTAGTAGTAGTATCGGTAGCAGTAGTACTTAGTAATAAACGCAGAAGGTAGCAGTAGTAGTAAATGTAGCAGAAGGTGATAGTATTAGTAATAGCAGATGGTAGTTGTGTTTTGAAAAGGTAGAAGTAGTAGTTGAAGGTATTCATTGTAGTAGAAGGTACTCATTGTAGTAGATTTAAGTAATAAAAGGTCGTAATTGTAGTAGACGGTACTAGCAGAAGGTAGTCATTGTAGTAGACGGTAGTAGAAGATGGTAGTAGTCGTAGTTGACGTAAAAGTATTAGGAAGCAGTAGAAGGCAGTTATACAAAATAAGCTAAGGTTTTAAGAAACATTATAGAAGGTCGCTGTAGTAATAAAAGGTACCAGTAATAATCTTAAAGGGCTGTAGAGTTGTAGCCAAGGTCGTAATAGTAGTAGCAGGTACCAGCAGTAGTTAGTAGTTGCAATACCACACGTAGAAGATAGATACTATTCTAGAAGTGGGTAGTAGGAATACAATAACATGGAAAACTAAACTGAAGGTAGTAACTACTTCTACTACAATCACTCATACGACCCGTTGCCCAACTCTTGGCACTACTATTATGCCCTATTTACTCAGCTAATGGGCAAAGCCAATAAAAATGCTAAACATTTCAGTTTTATCGAGCAAGGCACAAACTCAACTCGTTTACGTGTTTATGTGTGCATCTGTGCGAGTGTGTATCTTATCTAACTCTGGCAGTATTAGCAAACTATCTAAAATTCTTGAGAACATTAGCTGCGCTTGGTTAATTTGCCGGGCCAGCAAAACTTGTTCTCAAACAACACAACAATAACAAGATACGTTTAAAAAGAGCACATTCTCAACTTCCTAGTAAGGCCCTAACTTGGAAACTCGCGGATTATTCATAAAGAATACAGAGACAAACGACTGATTCACAACGCTACAGTATAATTGTTGCGCGGGGTCCGCTGTTCGTTGTTTAATCAGCAAATCTATAAATAAATTATTAATACATTTGCAAATGCGTTCAACTGTTGCGAAAAAAATGGAATATTTTGGCAACAACTTTACGCTTGGAGAGTCTCTTATCTGATACATAGAATAAAGCGACTTGTATAACTAACGATTATGTGCAGCAACGATAGCTCAAGTTGGCATAGAAAGGTAGAACATAGAAACAGTAGAAAGTTAGCTGAAAGATAATAAAGAATTCATGAGAATAGCAGCTAAAAGAATAATAAAGAATTGTTTTAATGAACTTCATTTCGAAATAAAACACGACATTTCTGTCTTAACAGTTACACATTCTTGGTTTTTATTATTCATAGTCGTATTTTCTTTAAGGCTTACATATTAAAATATATGCTTAACTTTAGGTTCATCTATTTATCGGATTATGTTATCGATTTACTGTTACTGTTACTGTTACTTTCTTGCATACTCCGTTAACTATAACGCATTCCTAAGTTTAAGGTATAATAATAAGTTCCTCTGTTTTATTTATACAATTTGATAATCAATTTGCTTTATTATACTCTTTCTTCCCCTTTTCATTCACAAAAAGCGTGCATTGATTGATGGACACTGCAACGGTGTGTGTGGGTGTGTGTAGGTGGTAGTGTTGGTGTTTGGGTGTGTGTGTCTGTCTAAAAACTAATTGCTCTTTACTTTTTCCTTTGTATGTTTGTTTGTTGTCTATTATTTGTTATACAACTAACGTAACTTACAGCTACTTTTATATATGTATATCTATCTGTATATATATATATATATATATTCTTTAATCCTTCGTTCTGTTCGTCGATTTTTCATCATCTGTTTTTTAGCTGTTGTTTTATATATTTTATGTCCGATATAGTATTCTTTAGTTATTGTGCCAGGCACCTACTCTCCAAGACTCCAAGCTGGCGACGTGGGCGCCGCCTCCTCCTCCTCCTAACCGAAACAAACCGAACCGAACCGGCTATACTTGATATAGTTACCCTCCCTCGCATGCACGCTCTCTCTCTCTCTTTTATTTAGACCTGTTTTTCATTTACTTAGCTTAGGCGTCTATCTCTAGTTATAGTTGCATGTTGCATGTTGTATTCGGTTCTGTTACTGTTTCTTTTTCTTTTTTCTTCTTCTTTTGTTATGTACAAGCTTGAAATGTTGGACAAAAACGCCCCCGATCGATCGAGACGCGATACTTCTCTATATGTTAGCTATAATTTACGTATTCTCATCATCATATTATTATTATTATTATTAATATTATTGTATTGTAATTGTAATGCTAAACATAGTTGTAGTTGTTTTGTTGTTGCTGCTGTTTCTGTATGCTTATTTATTTGTTTGTTTATCCTTTACAGTTTACAATTGAGGCCACATGCAGCACACTACACATAACTATCGTATCTCTCATGGTATATATACTATATATAACATATCTGTATGTGCTTCTGTGTGTGTTTCTCTGTTTAAAAAGGCTTCTCAAATGGGGGGTAGGTAGTGTTTTGAGTCTGGGGGGGTTAAAACTTTTGTAACATATCAAGAGGTTGTGGATTTTAGATGCGACCAACACATCACGAGATAAATTCTAACAGAACAGTTACAATTGCAATGTGTATTTTCTTTTGTTGTATTGTTTAAATGTATTTGATGCACATATGTATATGTATTTGTTTGTTTGTTTGTAATGCTAGTTAACTATTTAGGTGTAGACTTTATTTATAGCTTAACGATGGTAAAATAAATCATTAAAACTAAGGGAATCGCTTATACGCTATATGCTCAAGGATCTCATCTTCTTCTCTTTCAACTGTGTGTGTGTATAGGTGTGTGTGTATGGGTGTGTGTGTGTAGGTGTGGCCTGCAAAGCTGCCCTGTTCATATACTTGTAGTGTACTCTCTCATTCTATATATATATAAATCTATTTATATGTTTCTGTATGTGCGTGGGTGGGTGTACATAAGTATGTGTGTGTGTGTAGGTGTGTGTGTGTATGTGTGTGCTGGCAGCAACCTTTCGCCGGGCAATTGCCATTGCACATTGGCTTCTTCTTTTTTCACTATATTTACAAGAAAAGTTACAAACAAAATGCTCGAGAAAATCAATCAACGTTTATCAGCAGAAAAGTCAGCATTTTCCAATCAAAATTCCCAACTGCCTCTGCCTCTGCTCTTCTTCATCTCCTCTTCCTCCTCCTCTGTCTCGCTTTTATTCTCTCTATTCGGCATGCATCGAGTTCTGCTGTTGCCCCGCCTGCTCCTCCTGCAGCACATTCCGACAAATCTCATATTTGATAACCTTGGCATGGCCCCCGGGAAGTATCTGCACCTCCACCTGTGCCGATTGTTGTCCCGCCGCTGCCGCTGCTGCTGCTTGTGCTGCCTGCTGTTGTTGTTGTTGCTGCTGCTGTTGCTGCACCTCGGCCTCCTGTAAAAATATATCGCAAATACGGAAACTTTAGCAAAAAACGATGCTCCATAAACAAATCCACAATGCAAAATTCTAAAAGCGCCAAAGACCTTTCGCTTTCTCTTTCTATATAACTAACTAAAACTAAATTACGCTCAAGCAGTAAAAAAAAAAAACAAACAATAGGGAACTCTTTAAATAGTTGTAACTTTTGTTGTTGTATTTGGAGTGTGGGGGGACTATGAAGGATGGCAACAAAGTAAGACAAGTAAATAAAGAGTGTACGAATCTCGTAAAATATAAGAGAGAATGCACAGTGGGATTGAAAGATTAAAACACATACAAAAAACAAAGTATACAGAGAGACACAGGCACAAAACAACAACATGAACAATTATAATACATAAGTTTATCATCTCTAATTACACATGACAATCAAAGGAATAATAATAATAATACTAATAATAATATAGTTGTAAATTTTGGAATTATTAATTTTGAAGATTTGTTTTTCATACACACCTAAAACGCGCGCGCGCACACAGCGAAGCCTTTTCAAATTTCGTAACGATTGTTTTATATTTGATCTATTTAGATATAGTTGCATTTTATATGGGTTTTATTGATTGATCTCTCCCTCTCTCTCTTTCTCTGGGGCACAAAAACCGAAACTGACACAAATACAACAGACACACACAAGTACACACACACACATACACATACAGATAGTTTTGTTACTTCCATTAATTTTGGTATATCTAATTCAGTGTCAGCATACGTACGTGCGTGTGTGGGTGGTGTATGTGTGTATCTATGTGAGTTTTGAGTAGTTTTCTTTAGCTTTTCTCTTTTTTCTTTTATGGTTCAGTTGATCTTTTATATATCATTTTGTTTATATCTTTTTTTAGTAAGAAGTAGTTGGTACAACAAGCTGCAAGTATTCGAAGTTAGAAAAAGGTAATGCAATTATCAATTCTGGTTTGGTTTGTTTATATTTCGATTTACACAAGGAAACATTGATTTAACGCCATACAAGATGGATGGAATTATGATATTTATCTGTAACTATGTAGCCTATAAACTAATGTCAGTTCAGAATAGAATAGATAAAAAGAGAAGGGGAGAAGAGTTAAAAGAGAAGAAATAAAGACAAACCCCCCGTAGGAAACTTCACTTAACAGACAGACACAAAAGCCTTTAAACTCTTTCCATGATTTCATTTTCTTTTTGCTTTGTTTTTTTATTGTTGTTGTTAACATTTGCTTAGTTAGTTATAATAGCTAATTAGATTGCATAACTTACTGCTAACCGGAAATTGCTCCCAAATATGTTTTTAATTAATTTCAATAAATTTAATTTCTTAACACTAATCAAGTTTATATAAACTGTTTCTTCTGCATCTGCTTCTTCATCTTCTAATTTTCTTCATCCCGTATTATGTATGCATATATATATAGTAGGTATATATTTAGATATAGTATATATATATGGGATAGGGGAGTGGTGGGCTGGGCACACTTAGCATACCTGTTGCTGCGATATGGCTGGCTTCGTTTCCAAATGCTGTCGCTGATGCAGCATTAGATGATTCTTTTGGAAGAACGCCTTTCCACACTCGCAAACATGGGTGCGCACCGTGCAGCCGCCGTTGGGATGTCGTCGATTGTGCTGCATCAGGCCGTGCTTGGCGGCGAATCCTTTGCCACAGCTGGCACAGAAATGCGTTTTGGGTTTATTTGCCGGCGATACAGTGACATGTTGTTGCTGCTGCTGCTGCTGTTGTTGCACATGCTGCAAGTGCTGCTGGCCATGCACTGGCATTGTGGGCACTGCAGTGACAACAGCTTGCGGATGAGTCGAATTGGCGGCCTGCACCAGCGTGGTCTGTGACATCACTTGACCGGTGGACGATATTATCTGCACCGGCACCGGGCTCTGTCCCACCAGATTCGGATTGGCCGTTACAACAGTGCCGGGATTAAGGCTAGTGCTCAAGAAGTGGCCAGGCAGCGCGGCGGTGAGGGCGCACAAATCGGTCATAAGGCTCTTGTCGCCCGTGTGCAGTCGCAAGTGCAAGGCGAGCGCCTCGCGGCTGTTAAACGCACTGCCACATTCGCTGCAAGGTGAAGAAAATAGAGAAAATTGGTTAATATATTTCAATAAGAGGCAAAAGGAGCAATGAGGGTATTATTATGATACATATAACATTGTTTATCTTGCTATATGATGGTTTAACTTGTATTTTCTTGATGTAGAATGATTATAGCTTGGTATATTTTCGTGTCTATCAGTATTTATTGATACATCATGGATATACCTTGTTATGTTATGAGTATATCACGGATATAGCTTTGTATAGCATGGTTTATCAATTATACCTATTGATTATAGGTATATCTAGGTATATTATATTATGGTATATTATTGGCATATCATGCTATATCATGTGTATAAAATGGTATATCACGTGTATATCATGTGTATGTTATGGCTATACCATGGTATATCATATGTATATCATATGTATATCTTGATATATTGAAGTATAGCATGGTATAACATGGTATATCATACGTTTATCTTGGTTTATTAATATACCTTGGTATATTGAGGTGAATCATGTGTATAAAATGGTATATCATTTGCATATCATGGCTATAGCATGGTATATCATGATTTATCTTTCTATACAATGGTATATCATGTGTACATTATTGTATATCCTGTGTATATCATATATATATATATCATAGCTATATCATGGTATTTCATAAAACCCTTCCCCTTCCACCCCTAAACTGTTAACTACAACGAACCGGCAAACAAATTGTGGACGCGCTACACCATTGGCATCGGTTGTGGACACGGTCAGTAGCGTTGAGTTAGCCGGATTGCTGACCACGGTGATCGTCTGCGGATGTCCAGGATGATGATGCGGCTGTTGTATCTGCTTAAATAGTAAATTTAATTAAACTAATTGCTGGCAAAGTAAATGCATTTCTCTCTGGTCTCACCTGTTGATTAGCTATAATTGTGGCGCTGCTCGTATTTGGATTGACGCCATTGTGCGCTGCACGCACATGTTGATGCAGCTCCGCCTTGGTGAGGAAACCCTCGCCGCAGCTAACGCAGGGATGCGCCTGCTCGCCGGTGTGTACGCGCCTGATAAGTAAATGTAAAGTGAGTATATAAGTCTCCTTGGTTTGCTAGAAAGAAAATGCAATTCTGCACTTACCTCATGTGGGAAACTAGTGTGCGCTTCTGTAAAAATTCTTTGCCGCAAACTGTGCAGGAGTGTGGGATTTTGCCGTGTATACGACCGTGGTTAACCAGTTGAAATTTACGTGGAAACGAGGCACCGCAATCAGCACAAACAAATGGATTCAATGAACCATGAAAGCTGCAAAATATATATAAAGAAATATACATACGAGTATTAGATAAGGTGTGACAAGTATTGATCTCTTTAAAGACTTACCGCGAGTGCATAATAAGATGATTCTCTTGTGCAAAACTTTCACCGCATTCCTCGCAGACGTAGGGACGTTCGCCGGCGTGAAATTTACTATGCGTCACCAGATGACGCTTCAAGGGAAACGAACGACCGCACTCTTGGCAAACAAATGGTCGCTCCCGGCTATGGACACGTGAATGCGTCAGCAAATGATGCTTAAGGGTAAAGCTCTTCTTGCACTCCTGACACTGATATGGCCGATCCGTTGAGTGTAGCAGTAGATGCGTGTTTAGACAATGTTTGTGCGCAAAGCTCTTGCCGCAATGGGTGCAAATATGTGGACGTTCACCTGTTTATATCGAGACAGAGTAGCAAAGAAAAAAGGTGCGGGTTAGACCTGCTCATTGAATCAATGGGTATGTGCTAGGAACAAGAACAACCACCTGTGTGCACGCGTGCGTGTGTTGTCAAATGATGTTTGAGCAGAAAGGATTTACCGCACTCGTCACAACTGTACGGGCGCTCCTTCTTGATGGTGGCGTCGGTCTAAAAAAAGAAAGAACAGAGAGAGAGAGAGGAGAAGAGAGAAAAAGAAAGAGAGAGAGAGAGAGAAGAGCACAGGGTAGAGAGAATACAGATTACTAAAACGAACATCTTCAAAGCTAACACTAAATATAGTTTAAGTGTGTGTGTGTGTGTGTGTGTCTGTGTGTAACAGTGTATGTGAGTGTGTTTGTATTGTATTGTTTTGATTGTTTTGTTGAGCTTACTTCGCTGAAATGCATTGATTCCTGTAGTTCGGTCTTTGGGGACAATTCTAATGTGCCTGGCTCCAACTTTAAGTTGGGTGCGTCGCCCTGCGAGTCCTCGTTCTCTTCGAGTCCTTGTATTACTTTCTGTACTTGAACTGAAATACCAGGAAGTATGTCACCTAAGAACGTTGTTGCACCGCCAACGGAACAATAACCAAATGGAATTCACAAATCGGGGGAAGATATCAAAAAATAAAAGAGAAGAAAAACAAAGAAAGAAAATCAAATAAAAGGTGCGCGAACAGAAAACTTCAAACAAAGCGAAAACGAAACGAAAACGAAAACCAAAAATAAAATGGAAAAAAAACGTAAACAAAAACAGAATAGGAAAAAACTACGAAGAGCAAGAACAAAAACCAATAGAGAAAACAGCAGACTCGACGTAACGTATACGCAATGTGTGTGTTTTTTATGTGGGAGGGGGTTTGGAGGGGAGGATAAAGCAACGAGAACCGATAGATTTGTAGCCCAGTGTAACCCAAGTGCCAACAGGAGACAGAAGGATCAGTGACCAGTGAAAGAGACAGACACAAGTGAGAGAGAGAGAAAGTTACAGACGGAGAGAGAGAGCGTGTGTAGGAGGAGATAGCAGGAGAGAGAGAGAGAGAGAGAAAGAGAGCAGTGGAGAGCACAACACAGATTTGGAGATGCTTACTTGGTGTCGTGCCTGTCGCCGTCGTATGATGCGTGTGATGCTGCGCTCCGTCGTGCGTGAGTGTTGTGTGGTGGTGGTGGTGGTGCTGCTGGTGGTGGTGGCCGTGGCCGGCTGCAATGGCGCGCTTGATTAAGATCTCATTGCACTCCTCTTGTGTAAGATGCAGTGCACCAATGGAATTGAAATGCGATTTGGCCGCAGCCGCTGAGGCCGCGTTCGCACTTGTGGTCAATACAGTTTGTCCAGTTTTTGTATCAACAATGCTGGCACCATTTGTTAAATGTGCTGCAGCCGCATGATGTGCTGCAGCCGCTGCTGCTGCCGCTGATGGATCACCACCTCCACCTGCTGCTGCTGCAGCTGCAGCCGCTGCCGCTGTAGCCTGATCGACTAATAGATCTATAGCGCCCGCACAGCCCGCCGCCCGCCGCCGCCGTTACAATGTATGAATTTGAGTGAGTGTGAGTGAGTGTAGGTGAAAGTGGGGTGGTGTGGGGATGGAGTGATATGGAGGGTGGGGAAGGTAAGGAAGTGTTCGTGACAATAAGATTTTGTATGTTATGCATGAGAGCAATACGAGACGAGAGCAAAGACAGCGAAACACACAGAGAGAAATTGAGAGAGAGAGAGAAGAAATTTCGAAATTATACAGTTATTCGTGGGTGTAGGGAGTGGTTTGGATATTACAGCGAGCGAGCGGAAAGTAGTGAGTGCGAGTGAGAGAGAAATAGAGAGAGAGAGAAAGAGTAAACAAAGAGAAAACAATCAATTAGCGAAAAAAAAAACAATAAAATCCCCCTAAACAATCGATAATTCTCGATTACAACACATCAACAACGCGTGCAACACTGATATTTTTTTTGGATAAGAGAGAGAGACAGAGAGAGTGGGAGAGAGAGTTTCCTCACTCTCTTTGTTTATGTCTTTTCGACCACTTACAGTTCTTATCGAGCGAATTTATGCTTAACACCTGCTGACCAGAATCCTGTTTTTTGACCACCGTCGATGCGGCGCCTGTGGTAATCACTCTGTGGATGGATAGAGATAGATAGAAAGAGAGAGAGAGAGAAGAGAAAGAGCATCGAAGCAGACGGGAAGAAACGAGGCTTAGTAAAAGCGTTTACTTTTGTAGATGATTTTTTTATAATTGATTTATTTATTTTTTTTATTATTTTTTTATGATGACGCACCTTTGTGTTCCGGGCGCAAATGAATCGTTCACCACGAACATGCGACGAACGACATTGCCCTTATTGCCGGCGAGTGCACCTTTAACATCCTTTTGTACGGTCAATGATCCATCCGTGGATAACAGATAGGGCATCTAAAATGGGTGTGTACACATTGTTTTCAGTATAACTCTGTTATGCAGTTTGTTTTCCTTCCTCAAACACACAAATGATGAGATATTATATGATGAAAGAGCTTTTCACACATTATTTTGATTATTAATTATTATCATGTTTTTTCTTTCTGATGTTTTTCTTGGTTAGTTTTATTTGTTTGATTGCCTGATTGATTGATTGATTGTTTGTCCCCAAAAACCGAACAGAATTACAGGAAATGCAAGTGCAATGTATTTTCAGCGTTATACAACACTGTATGGACACACTGGCCATTGCATCATAATTGTTGTGATGAATTGAATTGGTTAATCCAATATAAAATACATTTATATTTGATGTTGATAGTTGGGTTAGGTTATAGTATCTATAGTATCTATGCTATATGCTAATTTATTAGTAGTAGAAAAAGTACAGTCGCCACTGCAATTGGTTCATAGTAGAATTGTTTTTGTTTTTTCTTTTTTTTTCTATGTTGCGGTTTGTTGTTCATTTTGTCGTGTTGTTAACACGCTACACGCTACACCTGCGCAACGGTGCGCGGCAACAGTTGATAATAACACAATGCCAAATGATAGAGGGTAACAAGAAGCTAGCAGCAGCAGAGGCAGAGGCAGCAGTGGCAGCGCGATGTTGTTGGCAGCAGCAGAGGCAGCGACAGCGACAGCAGCAGCAGCGGCAGAAGAACGTGAGAAGAAGAAGAGGCAAAAACGGCGCGACAGCAAAACGCGCGCGCTTTTTTTTTTTCATTTCATTTCATTCTGTGCAATTGGACTTTTGACAGTCTGTGTTGAGCGCCAAAACGTAAGCAAAGTGTAATCAAAACACACGCACGCACCGCACGCACACAATTACACCACATTGGGAGTGTATGCGTGCGTACAAAAGATAGAGAGAGAGAGAAAGAGAGTGTGATCGACTTTGGTGTGCGTGCGTTGTTGGGAATGTGTGTGTATGTATTAGTGTTGAATTGAATTCAACGAACGACGGCGAATTCAACGACACTGGCTCTCGCACACATGCACACAAAATGGTCGTCGGCAGCGCATGCGGCGAATTCGAACGAACACAACGAAAGCACTTCTGCTTGTGTGCCGTCGCTGTTTTGTGCCTGTGTGTGTGTGTGTATGTGTATTTTCGTGTCGTGTGTGCGTGCGTGCGCGTGTATTCACAATCGTGCGCAAAGAGGCAGGCACACAATAACGCAGCGAAACAGGGTTGCACTCTCCATGCCAAAGCAAAAATTGTACTGCCAATTGTATAACAAAGTTGTTGTTGTTGTTGATACAAAAACACAAAATGAACAAAAACGCAATTGAAAATAAAACAAAAATTATACAAAAACCAATATGCAATAAATGTACTTAATATTAAGATTAATATACGAAATTATGGTTATATTTATCGATTAAAATCGATTGCTTTTGCCAACGCCAGACTGTTAAAATATTCACTCTAACCGCACATTTGTTAATTAATATTGATGTATGCAATTAGAATGCTGTTATCATCATTGAATGGGAATTATGGGAGTGGGAGTTGGGTTGATTGGGTTGCAATCAGCTGCCACCGCCGCCGCCGTAGCATGTGTGCATAGCACAACGTGCGTATTTTGTTATTTGTTTGCATCCACACACACAGTCTATCCATGCATCGCACACGTAGTTAAATGTATGCATACATATATTCATATATTCGCATGTATGTATGGTACATACGTACGCATACTTTTTACAAATACCAAATTATGAATGTTTACGAATGAAATGGAAACGAAAAAATTTCGTATAAATGTATGGTAAAAGAATTCTAACACACTCGCTCGCATTCGCATGACCAACGCAGTTACATAAAAGTATATGTAGCTGGTTTTTTCTTGTATTTGCGCCACCACGTATGGATGTATATCGTACGTGTATACATACACGCGTACACACGCTGCGTACGTATATATACACACACACGCATACATATATATGTAGACGATGCACATATACATACACAGAGCTGAAAAGCAACGAGTGAGCGCGAGCGAACCTACGACGTAGCTGTATCTGTATTAGAGATGGCAACGTGACAAGAATGTTATCGGCTCGAATTCGCTCTCGCGCATACAATTATTCTCTCTGATAACAATAAGAATATTTATAGTTGTGAGGTGAGTGCGATGATGACATTTCCGAAAGTATTTATAGTTTATAGTGTATGCAGTTCTATTTAAATAAATTTGAATCGTGGGTTTCCACTTTTCGTGTTAAAGTTTGTGCTCACGACTAGGTCATGTGACCATCTCTAATTGGCTCGCTTGTGTGTATGTGGCGCTGTTGTTAGGGCAACGACAACGAAACGGAGCGGACCGGGGGGAAGGTGGAGAAACGACACAACACGATTCGCTGTGGGAAAGCAACAGCAACATATTACGTGGGTGGTGGCGGGGGGTTGGGTCGACTAGCTGGCTCGTCGTTGGGTCGATTGGTTATTTAGTAAAGCAGCTTGCACTTGCAAAAGCATTCGATATAAAAGAAATATAATGAAAAGGAATACAAAAAAAATAGATGCAGTTGGTAATATGCAACGAAGGAAATTCTATGTATACATACAAACTGAGAGACAGAGAGAGACTTATTGCACTTACCGATTCCCCACTGACGGTGTAGTTAATATTTGGCGATATCTCCAAAACTGATTCTGCGGCACGGTTGCCGTTGTCTGCAAAACCCCAAGCGTAGCCGAAGGGCGGCGGGTTGCTCTGTGCAGCGCACATTATAATGAAGCAAAGCAGAAAAAGGGGGGAGGCGAAAGAGAAAAAAGCGCAAAATTTCCAAACGCAAATGTAATTGCACTTTTCTGTTGCTTGTATTTGTATTATATGTATATGTATGTATTTATACAAAATCACGTACAAAATACTAGCCTCCTGCTGTACATCGACGTCGCGCGTTTTGATGCAATTTTCAATATATTTCTTTCTTATTCACTTTTTCTTTTATTTCTATTTTTTTTTGATCGCGACAAATATGCGACGAAAACGAGCGACGAGTACGGCGACGAACTACACACACCGAAAAGAAAGTCAACTTGCTTCTGTGGCTGTGGCTGAGGCGGGCGCCATTTTTTTCCGTTCCCTCGAAAATTCACTTCGTTGGCGTTGGCGTGCTTCTAGCTGCTGCTACTGGTGCTGCCTCGATTTCAATTCATTGATAAGCGCACTTTTGAATTTGTGTGTGTAGGTGTGTGTACACGCTTTGTATTAATGTGCCGTATTTGCAATTAAATTTATAAACAAAATAACGCACACAGTTTTTTTTACCCCCAATATAAATTCACAGACACAGACACCACTGAAAAATTCCTTAGTGTTCGTGTTCGACTGCTGCTGACGCCATTTTGTATGAGCGGCCAGTGTATACACATACAATTCACAACCGCAGAGTTGCATTGCCACACTGCTTCAAGAATAGAATGCCAATGCAGAATTATGCTAAGTAAAACAATTGAAATTAGTTAAGCAAACTATGTTCTGTATTTAATTAATTTTCCAGATTGTAAATAAATGTATTGCCCAACTTCAGCAACGTTTGAAATCCGATATCCGATTGTTACAATTTCGATTACATATCGCTATCGATAGCACTGCACTGTGTTTTCATAACACATTTTCTTTTAAAGTAAAAATCTTGAATAAACCTCGAGGATGTCCCTGTCACCGGCCAGCGGTATTGGCCGCTTCTACAAGCACTCAGCCAAAATAATACGCTTCGTGCGTCTTGGCTGCACGAATCGTCCGTTCTATCACATAGTTGTCATGGAGGTGCGTTGTACAGTGTAACAAGACTGGATATAAATATATATGTAATTAAAATGTGCATTTACAGCGTCGTAAGAACCAACACCAGCCCGTCATCGAGCAACTAGGCTCCTATGATCCCATGCCGAATGAGAGCCAGGAACGTCTGGTCGCCCTGAACACAGAACGCATCCGTTATTGGTTGGGCAAAGGCGCCCATATGTCCGATCCGGCAGCTGAGCTGCTCGGGATCGCCGGTCTACTCCCTGTACACCCGCGCACCTACATGACAGCCTGGCGCAATCGTCGCACGGCAGCGGCAGAGGCAGCAGCCGCTCCCGCCGCCGAGCAGGCGTAGTTTACCAATTGCAGTTATTTATCCAGTTAACTAATCAATAAATAGTCATTGTTTTTATACAATTTATGTGTAACAAGCTGAGATATTTCACATGAAAACACACATTTACAGTATATATATATAATTCATCAAATCTGGGGTTTTCAAAACCTAATAACAATCAAGTAAAATATTTTTAAAGTGATACGACAGAGAGTGATCCAAAAAAGTTAGACGATTTTCCTTGTTTCTAGCTCAAGCTTCGAAATGCTCAAGGATGTGTGTGTGTGTGTAAGTGCTTAGTGAATTAACTTTATACTTAATCAACTTAGTCCTTCTTTAGAACATTGCCGGCCTTCTTAATGCCATCATCGAGAATCTTGTCAACGGCTACAAAACAAGACAGTTCCATTTAATATATATATTAATGTATAAACATTGCTCGACATCTACTTACAAGCATGATGCTTGAGGAAGTACGGCCGCAACAGCTTTTGGTAGATAACAACTGATCCATTGTTCTCGATGGGAAGCATACACCAGATAAGGAAGCCACACTGTAAGGAGCAAGGAACTTTAGTATCTCATCATGTTCAGCCAGTCAAAACTCACCTTGAGAAGCCAGTAGAAGGGGATAACGTTCGTGAGGAACCCGGAGAAGAACTCGATAACTGTGAGGAAGCCAAAGGTAACCCAATACGTCAGCCATTTGGTGTCATCCTGCTTGGTACTCGACTCGATGGCATGAATCGATATATAGGCTGGATATAGGACGCCGATAATGTTGCACAAGAGCTGTGCTCCATAGCCGAAGATCAGGTAGAGCGCGCAGAGTCCTACAGCACCTGCAAGGGGGAAGAGAGAGGAGAATTTAGTTAAAGTAAGTTTAATATTCCCTATCCGATCTCTACTATAACGAAATAGGGCATTCTCAATGAAGAGCTCAATTAGCTTCGCTTCCAATGCCTCGAACGCCATCGCTATATGCGTCTATTTTAGCTGTTGCATGTAGGATAAATCAAAGACAATTGCCCTTTTGCCAGACACCACAGACAACGCAATGTGTGGCAGCATCAGCATCTGTGCTGTGCATCTGCCCCTTGCGGATCTTTGGTGCTATTATTAACCTTTTAGCTCTTGTCATAAACTGTTGTTGTTGCACTCAGATATCGCCTATAAATTATATGCATGTTGCACGTCTGATCGGTTGTGTTCCCACAACAATGTGGCCAGTGTTGCATTACCTGTCCCACAGTGCGGACACAGACATATAATCGATTATCCGCTCGCTTATCGAATTCAATTGGATTTTGTGACGTCACAGAATTAATTAGTATAGCGCTTTCTCTGTGTGATACTGTACCCGCGTTGTTGTTGTTGTTCTTGTTGAAAGGTGGCGAAAGACAGAAAGCGAATGGAACTGGGCACTAATACACGCAGGCACACACACACACACATGTGTGAATATTCATGTGGCGACTCACCTGTGCCAATGTAGACTAGAGGCACTCTGACGTTACGACGCGCCGCCTGCCGTTGTCTTACTAGCATAATATAATCCCAAAGCCACATTAAGGGCTTTCTTTTTATCACAGTTACGTTGCAACCTTCAAAGCTCACGCATACACACGCATGTACCCATTTGTATATGTGTACACCTGCCCAGACGTGTACACACGTGTACAAAAACGCCACGAAGGCACTCGAAGCCGGGACAAAGTCGAAGTTTAGTTAATTAAAAATTAACTTTCCAGTTTAGCTATAAGTTTTTCCAGACAAACAGCAAGTGAGCAATAGTCGAGTTAAAATTACTCTACAACTGCTCGGAACGTATGGGAAGTAAACAAATGAAAGATAGAAAGAAAAATACAAGTACATTCCGATATCTCTGTATCTGTGAGAGTGCCAAAGTGAGTTTGTATGTGCTACAACGACGACCTGTGTAATGAATATGTGTTTGCAATTCGCTCTCCCAAACAGTAAGCCTCGGCCTGCTGTTCTACAAATTATAAAGCCAGTTGTCGGGGTTATTATAATCACCTAATTTGGCGCCTGCATGACATGTTTGCCTCAGCAGTAAGTTTATAATAGCTTGCGGTTGCTATTAATAAATGTCATATATAGAATAAAGAAAATTCCTGTTAGTCATTCTGCTTGCGTAGACACATATTATGCAAAGTCAGCCATGGAGGAGAGGGATTTCTAGGTGCGGCACAGTCAGGCCCGAGAGTCCTTATTAGGACATCGTTGGATTCGTAGACTCACCAAAGAAAATTTTGACTCTATCGACTCCTGTTTTCTCTTCCAGAAGATCAAATACTTTTGTCCAGGGCCTGGCGGAATCTTTCAGAGATTTGTCAACTGTTCCCTTGTAGTTGTCAAACCATTCCGTTACCAAAGAGAATTGGGCGCTCATATTTACGTTACAGATAAATTTAGAAACTAAAATTGATTAAATGTGCGTCGCGGACTAGTCTCGCCAGCGTTTCGATTAATAATCTCTTGTCGATAGCGCGATCGACCAACCGCCACACCGCAGCGACTCCAATTTGCGTTTGTAGCCAACTTCGCGTCGCGCATTATTAAAGAGTATTTACAATTCAACCATTCTCAAAATTAAACGTCTTTTTGAATTCTGTAATAAATTTACCAATTAGTTAAATAAACAAATAATAAAATAATGAGTTTTTAACAAAAATAACGCATTTTATTTGATAAAGTATTGCACAGTTAAATTAAATTACTATGGATAAACTATTAGCTTACTAAAGGCACTTTTTCAAATAGGCTGCCACTATATAAAACGAACAGCTTCGCTTAGCAAAGGAGATTGGGATCAGGAACAAAGGCATTATTAAACAATTATACAACAATTTGTACTTGACATTGGACAAAGACTAGTACAGTACACACTCTAATATACTTTCTATTTACTCTGATACTTCTCGCGCAACACAATGAGTTCGTCAAAGAATAATAAAACTAATGTTGAGTGTGGTGCAATGCGCAGATAGTTTGCCCAGAATCCTTTATACATACCATAGATGCCCTCGGTGCGGAAGATCTTGACGAAACAATCCAGCCAACCACTATAATAGAGTCCCCGCCCCTGTGCATCGACTCCCTGATTATAGAGTCGCGTGCTAATCACATCTGGCGGTGTTATGGCCACCGACATAAGAGATCCGGCAATCAGGCCAGAGAAGAAGGAATTATATGTGGGCTGCGTTACCAAATCATACTCGATGAGCAGCGCCTTCGTCTTGCCAAAGGTGGCGATCTGAGCGCCAGAGCCAACAGCGGCGCGAGGCAGGGAAGCCAATGAACCGCGCCACAGGCCGACGATACCATTCTTGCTGTAGATCTCCTTGAGGGCACCGCCCATCGATCTGTGGGCGTGTTGATAACCGACAGCTATCTCACTGGTGGCTTGTGATTGTAACTGTGTCTTGATCTAAATTGTAAAAGGTGCAGAAATAAAACATTCTTATCAGAGATACTTTGTTGTGTCTTGATCTAAATTGTACTAGAAGGTGGAGGAGCAGAGATTAAACATTCTAATCAGAGATACTTTCTGTCTGTGTCCTTATCTAATACGGAATCATCAGCACACTCTGTTTGAGCAGACAAACATGTAAATTAGAAGCACATGACGAATTTGACATTCGACGGGGAACATAGATAAGTTGTTTATATGGCAGGCTTTATGTAACAATTCGCAAGGTGCGTTTGCTGTGTTCTTGCTTACCATGAAAAACGGACTAGAAAAGTAGGAGCCAACCACGCCTCCGATGGCTCCCCACATCAGGCCAAGCCCAAAGGAAATTTCACCATTCTCTTTATGCATCCAATGTCGGTCCATAGCGTTTGTGTAAATGCTTAACCTGTTGGATCAGAGAATTGAATTCAAAACTACTTCAAATTTGTAAACCTTTTTCTTGGTGCTCACCTGAAGGAGTTGATGATGAACTGAAAGTATAGCGCCGGCGCCAGACCCTTCTGTAGGCCCAATATGCCATCGTTCTTTGCGACGGCAATGAAGGCCTGTATTATACCTTTATAGGGCTCCACATAGGATCCCCTTGCGGCAAGTTCACCCTGAAGCTGTATGCGCGTCTTAATCACCTCAATGGGATTTGTAAATAAGGTGGCGCCCACAGAGGCCAGGCCGCCGAGTACAAAGTCCGATGTTGCCATTGACGACTATACACACTAGAAATAGCTCAGGAGGATTTAGGAGAGACGCAACAACGCAAATGACAGTTGGGGCATGTTACGAACAGCTACAGACAGTCCGCAAGAGGCCTTTGGAAGATTTACAACAGCTTTGCCGCTGTCGATTCCAATTGGAGTATAAAAAGGTCTTCACGCCTCGGATGTCATCGGGCGTTGAATGAATGCAACAAATCTGCAAAAGCTAAATATTTCGACCGGTGTGGCGAGTAATACGAATAGAGGTTTGGATACTGATGTCAAACGCTATCGAAATATCGATATAACTCAATCGAAATTTAATCATACTTCACAGCCCTGGTGATAATTCAAAACAACTATTCAAATAAAAACAAATTTGTTAAATATACTATTATAAATAAATATTACAGGATATTAGAAATTGCTGCAGTTGATTTAAAATATATAAAATGGTTTTGCTATGATTTTGTCAGACATAAAGTGAAAAATAATAATTGTGAATAAAAAGTAATTGGTCAATTTTGTTTTCGAGTACTTTTTACCTGCAAAAGATCGATGCTTGCGAACCATCGATACATCGATATCATATTTAGTCGAACGCGATAAACTTCCCTGACATGCAGCTTTGGTAGTTGTTAGCCCTGGCACAGATGCAAAACAACAAAAGTTCTTAGAGTTACCTATTTCTTAAGCATTAATATCAAACGAAAAAACGAACGAGTGCATGTCTGCATTTACATTTGCGCACATATAGCACGCACGTAAGACGTTGCGCGCATTAAGCAATATACATACACCCGCACGCACGCAGGACGTGTCCGCAAACAAGATGAGGAAATGCTGCCTTTGGACCATAGTGAAATTGACGCTTGCAATTGCGTTCTCAGCGCCAAGTGCAACACTCGCCTACAAAATTGTGCGTTTGCAGGATAATCTGTGCTCCGACAAATTCATCTACACACTAGCCAAGCCCTTCCGTGGCGATCCAACACTACGCCTTACCGAGGACCATGACTCGGGCGCGATTATAACGCAGGTTTGGAACGTGACCATGCCCCATGGGGCTGGTCATGGTTCGAACAAAATCAAATACGACTGCCAGTTCCGGGTGCAGACCAACGAGCGTCCACCGCGGGGCATTTATACGATTATTACACGCCTGAAGTTTCGCGTTGATCCGGTGACTAAGAAATGCATCGATTATATTCAATTCACGAGCGGAAATCGTTCGCCCAGCGAACGCATCTGCAGTGACATTTCCATCGATGGACCTGCGGGCAGACTAATCTTTGACCAGCGCGATAGGGATGTGCATGTGCATATTTTTATCGACAAGGATCGTCATATATTCGGAGATCCCCTCGAATTGCGTATGGTGCTTACTGCGCACTCCCAGTGCCAACTTGCTGGTGATTTCCTTTGCAATCCCAATGATCAATACTCGTGCATATCACGGCATTTCGTCCGTGACAATATCACCAATTGTATGTATCCGTGCCGTGATGAGGGCACCTGTTTCCACGATGCCATTGCCACCGATGAAATGGATACCACCAATGTGGCTTTATCGGCAATAACCTCTCTGATATTCACAATGCTAGGTGTGGGTTTCTGTGTTTGGATCTGTTGGAAGTACTGGAACTGCATAACAGTGCAACAGCACGCCCACGAAGCGTCCGCTGCACGCTTCAATCAGCGACGTGCACGGGTAAGTACAGACACAATATTTTATATATACAAAGTAATAAATAAACAAATAATCAAACAAACGTTGTTTTGTTGTGCAGTCCGACGTGCCGACCATTGAATTACCTGCCGCACCGTACGGTGGTGTGCTGACACACGATATGTCCCCCATATCGCAGGAACACCAGCAACACCAACAGCAGCAGCCGGCAACGCCAAAAGATTTACCGCCCAGCTACGAGTCTCTGTTTCCAGATAGATAAAGGCTGAAGATCCACGAATACTACGTATACAAATACTCCGTTGTGTGCCAGATGAAACCTTTATTGTATCACCATTGTAGTAATTGTATTAGTTGGCTAATTACAACTAATTACACTGGCCAATTGCATAATTAACTGCGCACACTAATTATGAGATTTGCCAATTAACCAATGATTAAGCGAAATTAACAGAAGTAGCAGCAGCAGCAGCAGCAGAAATACGCAATGTAAATAATGCACACTCGTTATAGCGTTTAGGACTGATGATTTTATGTTTTTTCGATTCGATTAGCTATAGGGCAACAACTTTAGTGTACTCTTTTAAAGTGTAAGACTCTCTATCTATCTAAAATGTGTTCAAATGCGAACAGAAATTAAGTACAACAAGCAGTAAGAAAGACAACTCGAAAGTAACTCTCCCATTCCGTTCTATGTATATACACGTATTGTTTAAGTCCCCCCGCCCCCCCTCTGTGTAATTTGTTAACGAATTATAGATCATCATGTATTTGATGTGTGTTAGAAATCTCAATTAGCATGCAACACACTAATGAAATCTCACGCAATTACAAATCGAAATCGTATATCAATTATAAGCTAATCAATCAATGTAAAACTCTAGTTAGCGCAAATTGTGGAAGAAATTCCGTTTAACTAATTGTAAAACTAATGTATTATACTCATTATATATGTATTATGTATTAGCTGCATGGTGTGTGTGTCTACATTCCATCTAGTTGTACCTGTATTATATTATATATTTTACCTACTGTATACAAAACAATTGAAAAACAAACACGCTTTTGTGAAACACAAAAAGAAGAAAGACAAAACACACAAATGTTATGTTAGAGCCTGCTGGCCTGGCCTTGGTCGTCAATTGGTCAATTGTTTAAATGGTTACTTTTGTAATGTACTCGAAACAGCTGCAAGAAAAAAACCCAAAATATAATCGCGAAAATGGTCAATTTGTCTCTCACAACATACACACAGCAATCTATACGTATATAAACTATAAATAAACCAACTAAATGTTACAATTGAATGGATTTTAGAGTTCCTGCGAGGGGGTCCAATTCACAGTTACTTTCATCACATGGTGACACACTGCGAGAGAAGCCCCAGGCGGATGATGATTCACAGCAAGCCAAAGCAAACCAGTTGAACCAAATGAAACTTGTTTCAAATGAAGATTGCCGACTGTCTTTAAATCTACAACGCAATCGGTATTGTATCAAAGACTGACTCAAGAGTAGTCCCCAATTAGTTTGTGGGTACTTGAACTCCAACGAACCTAGCTATACAGACATATGTACTTAAGATCCAATTTGAAAGTATCTTCAACCAATGCCAAACGGTAGCGAAACAAATTTCGAGATTGTTTGCTCGCCTTGGCAAAGTTCAAAGTCATTTGTTGGTGGAAACAAAATAAAAGTAAATCGGTTATTATATTAAGTACATATCAAGGGGTGTTAATTTCCACACAGACACACACACGCACGTGTTCGTTCAGACATTGTAAACGTCTGTTGTTGGTGCAGAGTCAACGAACGATCGTGTTCTACGCCACTCCAGGTATAACGCCCAAGTTCAAGGTTAGTCTACGTAGTACCTGTATATATGTTTATAGTATATATTATATTTGGCAATTGCCGTGATCGATCATAATTAATCACCACTTGTGATTAATCGGTAATCAAGCTATTAATTTGATTCGAGTGCGAATCGGATTCTTCTTACTGTCGTTTTGTGCTATCTTAAACAAGCGTGTCTCGCCTGATAAGGTGTTCGTATCGCGCGTATCGTATCATACACTATATATTGTACTATGGAGGGGAGTACGGCAATAATCTCGGTTAGAACGCAATTTTGTGCTTACGCTAATTAAGTCGCCTTCAGATTTGGACGGCGACATCATATGGCACATGAGAGAAGAAGAAGAAGCACAAATCACACAACCTGTTTCCAAGCCATAAATATAAGAACAAAAATGTGACAAACTCGCAATTGACACTATCTGTCTGTTGGTCTGTCTATCAACCTGACTGTCTGTCTGTGTGATGCCAATGGTGTGAAACTTGATGAAATTCAAGTGGCTTACAGTGGGAAAATTCGGGTAGTGTGAATGTTTAAGAAACTATGGAAGCCTCTAGATTTGCGGGATTGTAAAGAAACTTATTAGTTATGAAAATATCGAATACCGTTGTCATCAACTTATAAAACTCAAACTACAATACATACATATATATATATATTTGTGTATAACATTGCACACAATTTTGTTTTGGGAATTCGTTGAACTATTAAGATTTATTATTACTTGAGACTTATTATTATTTTTATTTTTTTTCACGACTTACGAAAAATTACGAAGATAAATTTAGAATTTGGAGACTTTAATGAGTTTTATAATGTAAATCATACAATTTTAAATTGAACATATGTTTTTATAATATTTTATACAGTACGCCACATAATTCCCTGTGAAATCATCTCTATTCTACAATCTCTTTATTATCTTTTTATAAAAAGTTGCTTGATTTGAGAAGTAGACAATAGAACAAGAAAAGTAGCTTTTTAGAGAGCGCCATGAAAGGGGCTTGTATTATAATTGGGTTGAATTTCATTTGAAGCATAAAAGAATCATAATAAAGGGAGTGAAAAGAGTCTTATATAGCACACGTGCCGTGCCTTGTCCTTCAATGAAACCGCACCCACTACGCAAACAACAGAAACAAAAAAAAAAAACAGGGTTGATCATTAAAGCTGTCAGTAAATAACGGTACCAACTGAAAATAACGGTACCAAGTGCAAATGCAATATATTAAACCGCATTAAGTGTTATTAAAAACAAACAGTTAAAACAGACAGATTTAATTTTATTATCATAATTTTTTGGCTGCGCATCTGCGCTGCGACCCACTGTGCGCAACTGTTTTTATGATTGTTAAATATTGCAATTAGCGTGTTTCTGTGGGTGTGTATAGGGGGGCGCTTTCGGCGCTCAGCCTAGTGGGCCACGCCCCATACCGCCCACAGCCCGTGCTCGTGCCCTTTTTAGCGGGGCGACACTTTGGCTGCGTTTTATTTTTAACACACACAGAACAGAGAATCGCGAGGCAAACAAATTAAGCGCGACAAGAGAACCGTAAATATTGGTATATAAGGTGTACACACTGGTGAGTATATAATTATAAATGCATATTACATGCATACACACATACATGTGCATACATTGGCTGTGCGTGTGTGTGCAGAGAAGAGTCGAGCAATCCGCTGCTTGCAGTTGCTTTTGGTTCGCCGACAGAGATAATTGCTGCAGTTGCTTTGTGACGTTGCTGTTATTGTTGTTGCTGTTGTTCTTGTTCTTGTTGTTGTTGGTATTCCTAAGAGCTTCTGCCAAGTAAGAGCAGCCCCATCGATAAACGAAAATTGTTGAAATTACCTTTTTGCCTAGAGATAATAGAGAACAACAACAATAACAGACACACAAACATACACACACACACACACACACACTTAAAAACGAGTCGAAGCCCGCGATTGATCGAGCGCCAACCGGTTGCGCACGCGTGCATCTGTGTGTGTGTGTGTGTAGGCGCGCGTGTGTGACTCATAGAGAGAGAGAAAACGGTAGCAGCAGCAGCGACGCTGGCAGAGCAGTTCACAGCAACAGCCTCACCGACAACAATTGCCGCAAGCTGTGCTCAGTCGACGATATCAACTTGAACCTGTAAGATCAATTCGCGGGGTGACACTGGCTTCACACGCATACAGCAGGAGGCCACTGTCACTGTTACTGTTACTGTGTGCATTCTGTTAAGCATCTTCGCTG
Organism: Zaprionus camerounensis; assembly: GCA_018904165.1. Taxonomy (NCBI): domain Eukaryota; kingdom Metazoa; phylum Arthropoda; class Insecta; order Diptera; family Drosophilidae; genus Zaprionus; species Zaprionus camerounensis. The sequence continues at coordinate 4,265,750 of JAEIFS010000037.1, forward strand.
TTAACATTCCCCAGTGTGTGCATCGCTTGCGCGTGTTGCCAAATTGAATTGAAAATCAAAAACGATTTACAATAAATTCCCATACAATTTTAATTTTTATTGATTGTGCAGTCAATTGTGGCATTTTGTTTGAAAGCAAACGCGGAAGCATCGCTGCGATCGCGTTATTTATTTATATTTGCGCACATATTGGCAAAAGTTAAATGCAATTTGTGTAAAATTATAAATCGTAAACAGCAGCAGCAACAACAACAAGAATAACAACAAATTCACACAATAAATATAGTATTTAATAAAGTTTTCAACAAGATAAATTTGTACAATATGACGGCTGCCGCCAGACGAGGAGGAGGAGGAGAAGGAAAGACAATGCTGTTAATTTTTACAGGTGAGTAATTGCCAATAAATGCTGACAGTTTATGATTAATGAAGATAGCAGAGATACTCCCTAGTACTATACAGCCTATGCTAATTCCCAAGATTAACAGATAAACAGTTTCTAGCCAGATTAAAGCTAAAGTTCGTTGGGCACCTTTCGCCATTGTTTTATTGAGATAATTTGTAATATGTGTTTATTGTTATTGACGATTTGTACTTGACATGAAATTATTCATACATATATCGTAGAGTATTGGATATGCATGGGAAGTTTCCGTGGCATTTGGCGTAACACACAAAGGTTGAGAGGCGCCACTTAAAAGTCAGGGGAAAATATTACACGAGAAAATTACTAAAAATTGCGTATTGTATAATTTACTCGGAGAGACCTACAGAAGTCATTGGGGGCCTCCGTCAGATATCGTATGAAACCATTAAGAACTCGTTAAGTGATAATTTATGGGGCTAACAAACTTCCTTCGTTATGTGACGAAATTCGCTTGTATTCGTATGAATGGAATCGATAAGAACCGTTAGATTCAGCAGACATTAGTACTAATTATAGAATCGTGGCAAATTTGAACGATATTCAATGTGGTATGGCAACGGGACATCTCTCTCTCTCTCTCTCTCTCTCTGCCGCTAAAAATGTGTAGACACAGTAGGTGCGTCAGTTTTACAAGCATCCCATTTGGCACCATTTGCTTTATCATTATAATATCGTTGAATGTTGAAACAGCTTATCGGATAAAGCAGCCATAAACAAGTTAATGATGTCTATACCACGATGAGATTGTCTAGATAAGTAGAGAGGGGCACAGCAACAGCTCCAGGCGTGGCAGCCATGTGATCAGTGACTGGGGGCTAATTGAATCAACACAAAATCAAGTTGACAACTCTTCGGGCAAGTTCAATTCAATTAAGTTTGAATCGGTTAACCGTTTGTGCTAATTTTCCCACATACACACACCCAGTAGTACTATTATCAAGAAGAAAAGGCATTGGACTCAGCTCGCAATCAACATAAATACATTGCGAATTACGGCATATCAAGTATACGGCACGTGACTGCCAGAAAGATCACGAGAGATGGCGAGGAAGTGGAAGAGGAAGCAAGTGAGAGCGAGAGGCAGAGCGTGGTGCACTGACCTTTGACTCGTTTTACTGTTACTGAAAGAACACGTGCACAACTGTTGTAGTGCGTACAGCAGGTACAGTAGGCACTCCGATAAGCCGCCGCCTGCCGCAACAATTTGCACAGTTGCAACATGAATTCAAGCGAGGGGGTGGCGAGGGCGGAGGCACATGTACAAACAGCTACGTTGACTTAAGCACGTCCGTACATACATATACATTTATTTGCCGTTAGTCGCTAATAAAAATTTAATTGCTCAGCTTTTTTTCGTTTTTTTTTGTATTTTTTTTGTATTTTTTCTAGGAATTTGCTGCGTAGCTTGGCATCTTTACTTTTCTTATCAGGCGCTATACAATTTGCATTCTATATATAGCCCGATGGGGCTACGTTTTATTAGCTTATGATATGACAGATTGCTTTGCTCCCTTACGTTCATCGATCTCACATTCCATATACTATATAATTGAATTAATTTATATTTAAATGGAAGAAGGGGGAAGATTTTGATAAAGGAAATCCCTTGCTGTGGCGCTCTTTGCTTTTTCGTATATCATTTTTTTGTACTTTACCATGACTCATAACTTAAACTCGCTGATCGAAGTTGTTGTGATTTTTGTGTGACATTTTATTTTCATCGAAAACTGGTTGTTGTTCGAGACAAATACCCTGTATAAAGCCTTAGGCAGTTGTTTGTTGCTGCTGTAACTGTTAAGTGTCTTTAAGGATTACTATGAAATTAAGTAGAGACAACTCGTAGAAGTCACCAAATTTTCATCTGTTTGCTATCAATTTGTCAATGACAACTGTTCTTTACTCAGCACAGTGTTTTAGTCATTCTTCGTTTTTCCCCAACATCTGGGAACTGAGTCAAGATTTTCCAACGCTGTCAGATGCATTTAACATCATCAAGTTTGCATGACACAATTCCACAATTATTATGACTGACTTAACACGGCACGATAATAATAATCGTCATGATATATGAGTATACTTTAGTTGAGCTGAGTGTAACTAGAGAACCAAACCACCTGCTGTGGCTGTTGCTGCTACATTTCCTCAACCTACGACAACAAATATTAAATGTGCCACATTTCACGTTGTGAAATTGATAAGGAAAGTTCAAATAGGTTGTAACCAGTTGCGAACAGGAAATTATCAGACATAGCACAAAAGTATCGATTGTCTGAAGTGTTAGGTAGGTAGTAAACTACGTTAATGAGAACACGTTAAAGAGACCATAAAGATACTAAACTGACTACGCTAATCGATGACACGCACTATTCCATGCCGCCGCATAGATAAGTTGTGAAATTTGTTCATCGAATATTCCAGCCGACAAACGGGTGTTAAATAAAACCCAAATCCTTTTGTTATTGTTTTCGAGTTCGAGGTTAACGATATTGCGTTTCACTCTGGCTATTTTTATAGCTGTTCCTAAGTACCAACGTCGATCAGGTTAGATCAGATTAGCAGGTGCGCTATATTTAAACAGGAACAGACAAGCCGACGCCAGTTTCTTATCAATCCACTTAAGCAATTGCACAATGGATACTCTCATTATTTATGTTTTTTTATTATCTTTTGCACAAGAAATTGCTTAATTATTTATTATTTAATTATGATTAATGCGAACCATACGAGACACGCCCCAAAGCCATATTGCCTTTGTATATATATTTAGAAATGCGCGACACCTTTTTATCGGTCGTCAAGTTTGGTTTTGTCTTTTAATTTGCACACGCTCAAGTGGTATATATGTAGGTTAATATATATATATATAGTTATATTTACTATATATAGTGTGTCTGTGGGTTTATAGTGGGGAGTGTGCTACCCGAATGACTGATAAGTTATCAGCGCGATCGCGCGTATTAAAAATCTACATTCAGTTGTGATTTCTTTATTGTTTGTTCTTTTTTATCAGCAGTTCCCCATTTATTATTTGTTGTTGCTGTTTTTGGTTGATATTATTACAATTTGTGTTCATACCATTTCAGTATTCAATGTGTTCGCAACCGCTGCACACGGTCAATCGTATCTGTTCACCTTGGAGAACGTTCTTACGCGACAACAACAACTGCCATACAATCTGACAGGATCTATCAACGGGACAACGGAACCGGATTTATTTGGCGATCAGGTGGATAATAATACCAGAATTATATTGTATAAGAATCGTAAGTATACCGAAATTACCAAAGTTCAATGTGTGCATAAACATCATCGTACATTTATAGTTCGTTTTTAATCAACGAAAACGAATACACTAACTGATTGCAATGTCATATCTCTTGTTATTCGGGTCCGATCTTCTTTTCCCCATATGAGTATGAATTTCTCGCTAAAACCAATGCCGCAATTAGTACGTAGAATTTAAAATACCAAGTCCAGTATTTCTATTGACCACAGTCACAAGTTACAGGCTTAATAACAAGTTTGGTTTGCCGCAAACAGGCTATAATCAATATATACTGCAAGTGCCCCCCCGGCCCTATATCGAGTGCTACCCGTTAGCTGATGACGCGTTTTTGGTGTGTACAAATTAAACTTTTGCGTCATCGAGACACCAATGACACACAGTTTGCAACAGTTCGCAACAGTTTCACTTGGCCAGCAACCAAAGTTGAGAGGGGGAATCTCTTCGAAACGTGCCAACTTTGGGTTTCATTTCATTTCACTTAGTAACGCTTCCATAGCGATAGCCAACTGTGTAATTGAGTTATTATATAAGCGTGCTATATGACTTAATTATAGTAAAGTTAAAGGTACAGTTGGGATAAGGTTTTGCCGGTAGCGAACTTAACTATTATATTTCTGATTTAGTGGCTTACTGATGGAGGTTTAAGTAATTAGTTCAGCTGTCGAAACTGCAGATATTTTTATATGATTTATCCGTTTGTGTAATTTCTTGAAATTCCAAGTTTAATTCATAACACAAAATGATGTCAGAGTGAGGATCTTTGTATTTATTTGCATTACAGCACCTTTTACAGTTTCAATTTTGTACCAGTATTAAGTATTAAGTATTTAGTACCTTACTCAGCACCCTACATACTCAATTTGCTCGTTGCATTACGTATGTATGTATATGTTAATCCCCCAAACAGTTTGTTAAAGTTTCGCAATACCTTTGTCTACTTGCAGCAGTTGTTGAGTCCAACGAATTGTCACAGACGGCAATGGATGTGATTACCATCGTGTGGTATGTGGCAACATTTCTGGCGCTTGCAGCTTTCTTCATGCTGATGGCGTGCTCCGATCGCAGATGTCGCGATATGCGCGGACGTCAAGCGGGAAGCACAGCCAACGAGCCACAGAGGGCACCGCCAACGCCTTCACCATCGTACAGTGAATTTGCGCCGCCTAGCTATGATACTGTTATCAAGATGCAACATGACGCCAAGACAAGCATCTTTGTGATACCCTTCGAAGGGGCTGGGAATAAGGCTAGCAATGCTGATGAATCTATTACGAGTGCCGTCTCTGTTCTACCCGCCAGTGTGTACACAATTGATGAGCGACAGAAATTGGATAAGTAATAATTGAATGGAAGGATCCGATCCTACAACTGTATTTGGTCTCATCAAGCAACAACTACAACTACAACAATAACAACAACAACAACAACAACAACAACTTCTCTGTGATATTTGCTGTGCGTGCATCTTTATAAAGATGCCAAGTTCAAGATGTCGTCGTTTTGGTTCTACTAACAAAACGCACTACGGCCATTTTGTAGTGCAGTGTGAAAATGTATTTTTATTAATTTTTATTGTATTATACTAAATCTATATTAGTCGTTATAGTTGTTAAGCCATATACTTGTATTTAATCAATATGTCAAAGGGCATTTGAAATGCTTGAGAAATGAAAGACTGAATGAGAAGATATGTTCACATATTTTGCGATAGTCAATCGAAACATTTTCTCTGCCTTTTCAACTTGTTAATAAACTCAAGAAAATATGTATTTGTAAATTTACAACTGATTTATCAATTCGGGTCAAGTGTGCGTAATTCCCAGTAAGGAAGATAACTCATTATATCTGAGATTTCGTCAGAATCTTTATGAATCATCAACTGGCAGTGCTGTCAACTTTTGAGATAGAAGCCAAAAAAAGCCAAAACATTAAGACGCGTATTAAGCTAGAAATGCAAAACAAATGCAAAAATTAATCAGCGATATTTCCACGAGTATCTTCACAAGTTCTAGCGAAGTTTTTAATAAAAATAATAATAGTAAATAAAATGTGTATAGAAATTTTGTAGAAAAATGTTTGCAAGTTGAACTTAAAAAAACCATATTTGACGGAAAAAAAGCTAAAACTGTAGCACTGACTAACAGAGAATAAGAGAGTTCTGTTAATTTAAAATTAACAGTAGTTTAACATAGCTCAAACTTTAGCATGGTTTGTATCTCTGATCACTGTGTCAGCTGCCGTTAAAGTCTGGCAACCTTGCTAGTGGGAGCTTTGCGGAAGTTAGCTGTGACACAAGCCATTTGTGTTCCGCTGTTAAGTAACAGTGAGTTACCCGCACTGTATGCTACGCTGTTAAAAGCGGTGTCTTCCGTAGGCCACACTCTTCCCTTTGAACTGTTGCAATCCCAATACACAAACCCATTTGTATCCTGGCTGTCAGGGTGTATCCTCACATTTGAAGAGCTGCGCAAGCGTTGGTGCGTCGGTCCAAGCGGGACTCCTCTTGGGCCTTTCCGCACAATTTGTTATAGGAAATAATAAGGCTCTTGCCAAATACTAGCGTTGGTTGTCCTATTTTTCCTTTTAAATTCTGTTAATTAACTCATTTCCAATGCTGACCCAAAACAATAGAAAATATAAAGCTACAACTATATTCTCTCTTTCGCAAAGCCAAGAAACAGATGTCATTAACAGGTGTTCGACGGGCATTAAGCAACTGCATTAAGCCTATATAACATAGTATACTCAATATTTCTGTCGATGATAAGGTAATGATGTCAATTGGAACGTGTTTAACATAAAAAGAAATCGTTATCAGCGACGATGACTAAAGAGCATGGCAAGGGGAGGCAAAGGGGGACTTACAATGGAATCCCGCGTAGTCTCTAGACTATAGTTATGATGATTATGTATTGTGTATTGGGCAAGTGGTCTTGAGTTTGCTACAGATCTGTCGTAAGTTCATTCATAGTTGCGTTGAGTAAAGTCCAAGACGAATACTCTTTGCTAGTGGTATATTGGAATTGTCTATCTCTCTTTCCCTCTCTCGATCGTCTAGTTTGCTTTGTTTTCTAACTGAACTGTCTGGTCTGTCAAGTGATCTGTCCATGGCATTGATAATACCGTTATTCCATAGAAGTTTCTGGTTAATTGAGAACATACTGTCGAATCGCGTCACATGACAGGGACAGACAGAATAATAACAATTGCTCGAGCTATTGCTATTTCTGTTTAGCTTGAGTTTTTGGGTGGATTTTGCAGCATTTGCTAAAATTAAATTTGTTTTCCGAAAACAAAAAAAAATACCCACAACAAAGCTGGAAACACCGAATCCCAAATGGGCAGCTGATAACGCACACAGTCGCAGCTTTGTTCTTCTAGCAACACACACACACACAGGCACACACACACACAGGCATACAGGCACACAGGCAGTTGGGGAGAGCAAACCAGATCATTGCTTTTAAATGCAGTTAAATCACGTTACGCCTCGATAAATGCGGTTAATCATGAATACTGTCTTACTGCTTGATTACGATCATGGCGCCTCTTCATGGGCTTTACGCATACCCTGTAGAGCAGCAGCAGCAGCAGTAGAGTGTGCACTGTACTGTTGTTTACAGTATAATATATATAGAGTAACTGCTAGTCGAGCTGCCTGTGCAGCAGACTTCTGTTCAATAAACAAAGAAGCACATAAATACTACTTGAATCTAAGAATTTGTTGGCCCATTCATTAAGTTATTGGCGTGCTTTATAGAGCGCGTGAGTACATCACATGAATTATGTTATACCAAGAGAGAGAGGAGCGGGTTTGGCTCAATTGGTGCTGTTGCTGTTGCTGCTGCCGGCTGAATCTTTTTTATGCGCCGCTTGTCGCCGCTGTCTGTCCGTCGTTTGGTTTTTCCTGGCTGTGCAAATGCGCCAATATTATTAATGGCTCTCACGCTCTTCAATTGAACTGAGCGCGCCCGCATTCGACGACGCTGCCAGCAGCCCCCCCCCTCATGCTCTCTCTATCTCTCTTTCAATGCGTTGCGCTCTCCACACACACAGCTTACTCGTCTGTCCGGGCTCTCTGTGGACTGTGCCTGGCTGCCTCATTTGCCGATCGTTCGTCGAGTTGTGCAAAACACACACAGCGCTGCCACGGTCAGTTTTTGTGAACGATTTTCGTTGAAAAGCATCTGGAACTTAATTTGTGTTGCTCAGTTGTACACAAACCGTGCTATCGTGTGGATTACTTACTATTTATAGCAGCCCTACCCAAGTAACAATATCAATATCAAACGTAGAACATAACTCAGTATATATAATATATATCAGAAACATAATCGATCGTTATGTCAAATTTGAGCATCTCTCTGGGGCTATGCCTGGTGTCAGCACTAATGCTGTTGCAGTTATCGACTGCCGATATTGTGACAAACGAAGTGAACGATAATTCCGATTCGTATAGTAAGTGTGCGCCATGATGATCCTCAAAAAGAGAGAACGACTTACCCTCTCTTCACTTGCAGTGCTGCAGGGCGTGCGTGTCTATCCGAATGATCGTCAGTGTGTCCTTGTGGGTGGACTGTGTGTGCAGAGCAGCGATTGCACCGAGCCGACATCGAACAAGGGTCTCTGCCCCACCAGCGCGCATCTGGGTGTCGAGTGCTGTTACGAGTGTAAGTAGAGAACACAGTTTGCAGTTCAGTTCGCTCTGTTTTGCTAATCCACAAATACTTCCTGCAGTTAAACCCAAACTCTTAGCGCAATCCCAAACCTAGAGAGAGTTTTCACATGCTCTCTCATTCTCTCTCTTTCCCAAGCTCGCTTATTTTCAAATTGCAATTCCTATAATAATCGAACTATTGGTATTACTTGTTGTACTCATATCTTGTTCTCGTTCTCTCTCTCTTGTTGTCTTTCCTTTTCATCCAAAATACTAACAACGATCGTCCGACCGACCAACCGAACCTTACTATCCTCCGTCAAACTCTCTCTCCTCGCGCCCACATCATACCCCGTAATGTGGCTACGCCCCTCATGTGTGGATATACCCGACTGCAGTGCCGGTTAGACCAGCACCGTGTGACCAACACATGGGGGCCTGCATGGACAGGTGCCACCAGAGGCTGCACAGACCTGGCACCGACTGCGAGAACGGACAAGTCTGCTGTGTTTTGATCTAGACTAGAGATACCATTGCTTGTGAAAATTGCTGCGCAAACAACAAAACAACAAACAAAGAAATATGTCAACTATAGACAGGGCACATACATGTATTTATTAAACCATACTTTACTTATATCTTGTACGAGTGGAATATGTCGACTGCTGCTGTAATAAAATGCACTGTAAATATTTTCCAACTATACACATGATTTACACTTCTTTCGCATGACTTGGACTAATTGCAAAGCATATATATATAGGTAAGTATATCGAATTGAAATCAGATACGTTTTGGTTTATGCTTTGTGCATCTAGAAAGTAATTCGTCTTGTTTAATTACACACAAACCGTGTTAAAGTGTGGATTACTATATATATCAGCAGTAATCAAGTAGATATATCAATATCAAAGTGAATATCGAAACTATATCTATCGCTATGGCCAAATTGGGACTTTTGGGACTTCTTGGCGCGTGCCTGTTGTCAGCACTAATGGTGCAACAGTTATCGAGTGCCGATGAAGTGACAAGTGGATGTAATCACTCTTATCGATTTTATTATAGAACGAATGGTAAAATCTGTTATATTAATCTTTCTTGTTTTCTTTCCGTGTTCACCTGTCAACGTCTTCACGAAACTTTACTACATATTTTGTGGATATTTAATTGTGTAACGAAAAGATTGTGATCAACTCATAGGGGGATGCCTGGACTGGTGCAAAGAATCGGAGCGCATGGGTTTATGCAACAACGGACAATACTGCTGTGTTTTGGCCTAGACTAGCGATACCTTTTTGCTTGTGCAGTTCAAGAATTCATGTGTCTATGCTTAAAATAACAAATATGTTACATATACCAGCTATAGAAATGGAACAAACGTCTTTTCTTTGAAACTTTGTTTGACTTATATTATACTAGATAATTATTTCGACTGTTAGTGAGTTAAAATGCACTCACGATAAACATTTCTTGGAGCTAAATGAATCGCATAGTGTATGTGTGATTAATATGTAAGTATATCGAATTGAAATCAGATACGTTTTGGTTTATGCTTTGTACATCTAGAAAGTAATTCGTCTTGTTTAATTACACACAAACCGTGTTAAAGTGTGGATTACTATATATATCAGCAGTAATCAAGTAGACATATCAATATCAAAGTGAATATCGAAACTATATCTATCGCTATGGCCAAATTGGGACTTTTGGGACTTCTTGGCGTGTGCCTGTTGTCAGCACTAATGGTGCAACAGTTATCGAGTGCCGATGAAGTGACAAGTGGATGTAATCACTCTTATCGATTTTATTATAGAACGAATGGTAAAATCTGTTATATTAATCTTTCTTGTTTTCTTTCCGTGTTCACCTGTCAACGTCTTCACGAAACTTTACTACATATTTTGTGGATATTTAATTGTGTAACGAAAAGATTGTGATCAAATCATAGGGGGATGCCTGGACTGGTGCAGAGAATCGGAGCGCATGGGTTTATGCAACAACGGACAATACTGCTGTGTGTTTGGCCTAGACTAGCGATACCTTTGGTTGTGCAGTTCAAGAATTCATGTGTCTATGCTTAAAATAACAAATATGTTACATATACCAGCTATAGAAATGGAACAAACGTCTTTTCTTTGAAACTTTGTTTGACTTATATTATACTAGATAATTATTTCGACTGTTAGTGAGTTAAAATGCACTCACGATAAACATTTCTTGGAGCTAAATGAATCGCATAGTGTATGTGTGATTAATATGTAAGTATATCGAATTGGAATCAGATTCGTTAAGGTTTATGGCTCGTGCATTAAGAAAGTAATTCGTCTTGTCTAATTGTACACAAACCGTGTTAACGTGTGGATTACTATATATACCAGCAGTAATCAAGTAGATATATCAAAGTAAATATCGAAACTATATCCATCATTATGGCAAAATTGGGAGTTATTCTTGGCGTGTGCCTGTTGTCAGCACTAATGGTGCAGCAGTTATCGGGTGCCGATATTGAGCCAGAGGTAGCACGTATGTAATCACTCTGATCAATATTATTATAGAACTAAAGCTAATACTTATTATACTAATCTCTCTTGTTTCCTTCTTATTGTTTTTGCACGTCATCCATAATATGAACGATGATCGTGCGGCCGTACGACAAACTCACTTGCCAAACTCTCTTCTGCACTTATCCCACTTGTCAACCTCTTCATGTATTTTTGCTACCCCCTCGTGTGGATACTTGATTATAGTGCGTTTTTTCCCAAAACGATGCAATGAAACAATTGCACTATGCTCATCCTCCTGTAGGTTTCCCATACCAAACACCTACTGCAATCGGGGAGAAAGGTGTTGTCCTTTGCTGTAGTTCTATATACGTTTCAAGAATAGATTTTTGTTTACATATTAACAAATATATATGTATATAGCCAGCAGTAAAAAAAGTGAAAACTGTTTTTTTAAACCATACTTTACTTTACTTATTGCCGAGTTAAAATGCACTGTAAATATTTATAAACGATAATAGAGGAGCAGAAACATTGATGTTACATCGATAAACATGGATGTTTTATATGAGAAACCTCAGCAAATATCTATGTTCCTGCAATTCTAAACTACAATGGATCGCATTGTGTGTGCGATTTGTTATTGTGTATGTATAAGTATCAAATCGGACTCGGATTCGTTTTGGTTTAGTAATTCGTCTTGCCTAATTGTACACAAACCGTGCTAACTTGTGGATTACTATATATACCAGCTTAATCAAGTAGATATATCAAAGTAAATATCGAAACTATATCCATCATTATGGCAAAATTGGGAGTTATTCTTGGCGTGTGCCTGTTGTCAGCACTAATGGTGCAGCAGTTAGCGGGTGCCGATATTGAGCCAGATGTAGCACGTATGTAATCACTCTGATCAATATTATTATGGAACTAAAGGTAATACTTATTATACTAATCTCTCTTGTTTCCTTCTTATTGTTTTTGCACGTGCGGCTGTACGACAAACTCACTTGCCAAACTCTCTTCTGCATTTATCCCACTTGTCAACCTCTTCATGAATCTTTGCTACCCCCTCGTGTGGATACTTGATTATAGTGCGTTATTTCCGAAAACGATGCAATGAAACAATTGCACTATGCATAGACTCCTGTACGTATCCCATACCAAACACCTACTGCGATCGGGGAGAAAGGTGTTGTCCTTTGATGTAGTTCTATATACGTTTCAAGAATAGATTTTTGTTTACATATTACGAGGGTCGTTTGATAAGTCCGTGACTTTTTGAATAAAATATATTTTTTTCGTCAAAGAAGCGTTTTATTTCTCAACATAATCTCCTTTTAGCTCTATACATTTAGTCCAGCGTTTTTCCAATTTTTTTATTCCTTCCAAATAATAGGTTTTCTCAAGGCCCTCAAAATAGTCGTTTGTTTCTGTGATGACCTCTTCATTTGACCCGAATCTCTTACCGCCGAGCCATTTCTTCATGTTTGGAAACAAAAAATAGTCACAGGGGGCTAAATCTGGAGAATATGCTGGATGGGGTAGCAGTTCGTAGCCCAATTTATGAAATTTTGCCATGCTGACTACACACGTGTGCACCCGTGCATTGTCCTGATGGAACAGCACTTTTTTTTCGCCAAATGCGGTCGTTTCTGCTTCAAATCAATATCGAATCTGTCCAAAAGCTCTGAATAATATTCGCCGGTGATCGTTTTACCCTTTTCAAGGTAATCGATGTGAATGATACCTTGTGCATCCCAAAAAACTGTGGCCATGACCTTGTTGGCCGACAGACCCACCTTGGCCTTCTTTGGTGCACGTTCACCCGGAGAAACCCACTGTCTTGATTGTTCTTTGGTCTCTGGTGTGGTGTGGTGGATCCATGTTTCGTCTACGGTAACGAAACGGCGCAAAAATTCGTTTGGATTGCGGTTGAACATCGCCAAACACTCCTTTGAAATGGTCACACGGTTGCGCTTATGGTCGTGTGTGAGCAATCGCGGCACCCATTGCGCGGAAAGCTTTTTCATGTCCAAATATTCATGTAAAATGTGATGTACCCGTTCAGTTGAGATGCCTACAGCCTCAGCTACCTCACGCACTTTCATTCTCCGATCATCCAATATCATTCCATGGATTTTGTCGACGATTTCTGGCATGACGACCTCTTTTGGGCGACCTGAACGTTCGGCATCACTTGTACTGGTACGACCACAACGGAACTCAGTAAACCATTTCTTAACCATTGAAATTGATGGTGCAGAGTCCCCATAATATTTATCAAGTCTTTCCTTGGTTTCGGTGATGGATTTTTTACGCAAAAAATAATGCTTAATTAGCACACGAAATTCACTTTTTTCCATTTTCGTTAAAATTCACGAGATCGTCTGCTTTCAATGCCTATAAAACGCAAACTAAGAAACGCAGCTTTCTCAAAATTTTACAGTCAGCTGTTAATCGATAACTGCTGACAGGAGCAGTGTTGTATTTAGAGCAGGTGCGCGGCAAATACAAAAAGTCACGGACTTATCAAACGACCCTCGTAACAAATATATATGTATATAGCCAGCAGTAGAAAAGGTAGAAAGAGTTTTTTTAAACCATACTTTACTTTACTTATATATTGCACTGTAAATATTTATAAACGATAGTAGAGGTGCAGAAACATCGATGTTACATCGATAAACATGGATTTTTTATATGAGAAACCTCAGCAAATATCTATGTTTCTGCAATTCTAAACTACAATGGATCGCATTGTGTGTGCGATTTATTATTGTGTATGTATAAGTATCAAATCGGATTCGGATTCGTTTTGGTTTAGTAATTCGTCTTGCCTAATTACACACAAACCATGCTATCGTGTGGATTTCTATATATACCAGCAGTTATCAAGAAAATATTCAATATCAAACAGAATTCTTAAGTGAATATCACCACTGTGATGGCCAAATTGGGACTTTTTCTTGGCGTGTGCCTGTTGTCAGCATTAATGGTGCAGCAATTATCGAGTGCCGAGTCCAACGAGTCCAAGGAAGAAATATGTAATAATTTCTATCGATGTTATTATGGAACATATGGTAAAACCTGTTATACTAATCACTCTCGTTGTCTTTTCCTGTCATCCAAAATATTAACAATGATCCTGCCACCGACGGACATCCTCACATTTCTTTGCCAAACTCTCTCTTGTGCACTTATGCCACCTCAAACTTTGCTACCCTCTTGTGTGGATACTTGATTGTAGCACCACGTGATCGATATCTGTGTGATAGCCACCTGGGGAGATGTGTGCACTGGTGCCGTCACAATTACCGCATACCAGGCAGCTTCTGCAAGGCCGGAATGGTCTGCTGTCGTTATATCTAGACTAGAGATACCTTTGCTTGTGAAATTCAGGTATTGAGGTTTCTACGCATAAAATAAGAAATAAATATTCCAGCTTTAGAAAAGGTACACATGTGTTTTCTTTTAAACTATTCCTGACATATAAATTGTACGAGTTATTTCGACTGTTACTGAGTTTTATTATGTAAGTATATCGAATTGGAATAAGTTCTGCCATCAAATAAGTAATTCGTCTCGCCAAATTACACACAAACCGTGCAATCGTGTAGATTACTATATATACCAGCAGTAATCAAGTAACATATCAATATCAAAAAGAATTCTTAAGTGAATATCGAAACTATATCCGTCATTATGGCAAAACTGTTACTGTTTCTTGGAGTGTGCCTGTTGTCAGCACTAATGGTGTCGAGTGCCAATCAGGCAGTACAATGTAATCACTCTGATCGATATTATTTATAATGGACCGAATGGTAAAACTTCTTACACTAATCTCTCTTGTTTCCTTCTTGTTGTTTTTGCTTGTCATCCATAATATTAACGATGATCTTGTGGCTGTACGATAACCTCACTTGCCAAACTCTCTTGTGCCAACATCTTCACCAATCTTTGCTACCTCCTTGTGTGGATACTTGATTGTAGTGCCGTACATACGAACACTGTGTGATGAGCGAATAGCAGTATGCACATCCTGCCCGTCTCACATGCCAGGCACCTACTGCTTGAACGGACAAAAGTGCTGTTTGTTGGACTAATTCTATATACGTTTTTGTAAAAGTCTAGAATGAATGTTTCTTCGCATAAAAACATATACAAATGTATATATGTCAGTTATAGAAAAGGCAGACACGTGTTTTTTACTTTACTTTATTTATATATTGTATGAGAGAAATATTTTGACTGTTGCTGAGTTAAAATGCACTGTAAATACATAAGTATTTTGCACTATAGCCATGATTTAGACTTCTCACATGACTGGAACGAAATGAATTGCATCGAGTGTGTGTAAGATTATAATTATGTAAGTATAACAAATCGGAATTGGAATTAATGGCTTGTACGTCTGCACGGTCAGTGTTGAGCATGCGGAACCGAAGTTTTACACAAACTCTGCTATCGTGTGGCTTACTATTTAACTCAGCAGCAGAAGTTTCCAATTATTCCTTAACTGACTATCAAACTATACCAACTATCAACTACATAGGTCGTTATGTCAAATTTAAGAACCTTTCTTGGCCTGTGTCTGTTGTCAGCACTATTGGTGCTGCAGTTATCGAGTGCTAATGTTGTGACAACCGGAGTGAATGGTAATCACGCTGATCGATGGGTAAAACATGTTATACTAATCTCTCTTGTTTCTCTCTTGTCATCCAAACTATTAACAACGATCGTCAACCTAACTTTCCTTTGTCAAACTTTGGATACCCGATTGCAGTACCGATTGATGAAGTACAGTGTGATATACGTCTGGCGGAATGCATGGCCTGGTGTAACCCGGACATACGGCTACCTGCCAACAACTGTGGCACGAATGAATTCTGCTGTGTATTGACGAATTGATCGGGATGCAATTGTTTGATATATAAGGTACTGCATTCAATAAAAAAAAAGATTTCCAGAGTATAAAATTCTTTGTGCCTCAACACATTCAGACTAAATTTATAGTAAACTGTAGGGTAGTGATTGAAGTATTTCGACTGTTGATGTAAGAAAATTTAAAGTAAATCACATAACTGGAATGAGGTGGGTTACATTGAGCCCGGAATTTGAAGGTGCTTGAAAGAAAAATTTCTTGTTGGCCGTGGAACTGCTTACCCCTTTTTAATTGCGAGTGCGAGTGTGCTCAAGCAACAAAACTAATACCACCACCAGCAATTTGTTTAAATATCATTATATTATAATATTATCGATAGATATTTATTCATTTCATTGTAATACTAAAAAGCACAATAAATATATTGAAACTATACACTTCCCTCACATGACCGGAACGAAATGGATCGCATTGTGTGTGTGTATGATTTGATTATGTAAGTATTTCGAATCGGAATCGAAATCGGATTCGTGTTTGTTTTTGTACTTGTACTGCGAGTGCTGCTGAATCATAACAACAACAAAAACAGCGACAACAACAATAAGATCGGATCTACAAAGGTTGTCCACCGGGTCAGTCAGGCAGTTGGGCTTATCAACGTTGAGCTCATACACACTCTCTCTCTCTGTGTATTTGAGAGACTTAGTTTAGTCTCATGATGCGCTGTTTGTCTTGTCGCTTGTCACGTGTCGAGTTATTGACGTACAGTTGTGTGGCCAGATCTTCAGTTATCTCGTCTTCTTGCATATAGAAGCTTATAATACATACGCTATACCAGAGCTACATACGTATCGCTTAGCTTTGGGTTTCACTGTCAAGTTCAGCTCTGGTTCAAGCTGACAATCGGCTAAAGCTTTCACGCAGCACTTCTATTGCCACACACACACACAGACACAGACAGCCTCACACACTCGTAGTCAGTATACACATCATATATCATCTTTAGCTTTTTCACTATTCTTTAAAAATAAACGTCCTTGCTGAGCATTTGCTCGTTCTTTGGAATATTTATCAGACATCAACGCCACGCACCGGCGCCTCACAGTTCTCTCCGATCTCTGCGGCATCTTGTGTTATGTTGTGTATATTAATTTGCTGCTATTCACTGTGAATGTTTGAATGTTTATTCCATGATGTTATTTATTTATAGTTGGCTTTCTGCGTTTCCACAACGTGGGCGCAAGCAGAATGTCATCGTGCTCACTCGCTCGGGCGGGTTTAACGATTTGAGCCAAGGCAATTTCATTTGAGAATTATTCGGTTTTCTATTGAGTATCTCTGAAGAGCTAAGGAATCCCTCCGTTAAGTTTGAGCATCTGATGACGATTCTTTGCATATAGAGAAACGAAAACTTGGGAGATTTAATAAATAAATGAGAAAGAATAAAATAAGTATTCAAAATTCAAAAAAGTTCATCAGTTGTTTAGTCTGTCTATCTATCTGTTGCAATGTAAACTAGTATCTTAGTTTTTATGTTAGCTGTATAAAAGATGGAAAATAAAACAACCGAATCAGGGCGATCTATCGTTTTGGTTTCATAAAAACCGCATACATACTTAGATCATTGTAGACTTTTGTGAAACAACAACAAGGTTTAAAAAGATAACCTTTCCTTCTTATTATAATACAGTTCTTAGAATAGGTAATTCCCACTAGAGTTATCAGTTGTTGAATATAAAAAAAACTCTGACTTCATTATTTTTGCAAATTAACCTTCGTGATCTACAATATTTATTCTGGGATTGCGTCGAGGGATGGGCAGGTAAATCCACTTGCACTTGTCGAGTGCATTACCCACTTGTGTGATTTACTGTCACTATCTATAAGAGGTAAGACAATCCCTAACCCACTACCTCCTCTCATCTCTCTTTACAGCTTGCAATTTCTTAATTCGCGTCAACCTTGGGCAATGCCAGTGAAAACGGCAGATGACTTTGACACGCGAATAGCGACGGCCTTGTCTGGACATTGAAACACTTTATGTTTAGTCCGCTTTACGAGGTATATTTGCGTACATACACATGTATACGTACTATATATATATATACATATATAGTATGAATGTACGAATGTATATTCCGCTATATAGAGCGCATGAAAACAGACTTCAATTGAATCAAATCGTTTAACTGCGTCTTAGATTGCATAACTTTTGCAATCCGTCGGGTATTCCAAAGTTGAAGCGTAGTGAATGAGAGAGAAAGACAGACAGAAAAAGAGAGAGAGAGGGAGAGGGAGCAAGGGGAAAGGGCTAAACTATGAACTTTTCAATTGCGATTTGAACTGTTTGAAATTGTTTTTCTAGAACTTGGTAAGAAATTAAGTAAGTAAAACAAAACCCACATAATGCCAGGGACGCAAACATACATACACGTATATTTTGTATATTTGAATATTTATTTGTAAGTTGTACACATACATACTTATATGTATGTATGTATTTTCATACTGTATATGGGCGCTTATCAAGCCTGTGTCACATAATAAATTATTTATGTGTTTTTGTTTACGTTTTCGGTTTCGAATTCAATTGAGTTTTGTTTTTTTTTTGTTTTTTTGCGCCCGCAGTATGAGCTAATCATTGTCTAGGAATATGCAATGCTTCAGCTCTTTTGCTATACCCATTAAGTATTGATAGGCTTGCCAAGGAAGTCTAAACGTTATAAGTAGTGAGAGCGAGAAAGTTCTTGTATAGTGTATTTTCTGATTGTAACACTTTGAACAGACCAAATTACTTAAAATAAAATAAACTATTAAGTTATATCTTATCAAAATAATTTAAACCTATGTTCAATACTGTATTGACTTCATTTACAGGGTATTTCGTAATTAAAAAACTTTTGAACAGTTTGTTTAACATGAGATTTTGTTTTTCTTTGCATTTCTTACAAAAAAACTAAAAAATCCAAGCAAAATACTTTTTCCAACTAATTTCCAGGGTATTCAGTAGTGTAATACTTGCAATAAACTCAAAATAAAGTTAATATTTGGCCTGCTCTAAAAAAATTTATGTTGTCCAAGTTGCATTCACTCACTTTAGAGGGTATCTGCTAGTGCAACACTCTTCCCCATGTCTCTCACTTATTTCTTGTATTTTATTTACATGTTTTAGTCATTTTCAAAGCACACTAATAAACGGTGCAGTTTAAAATGAGTGTGTGCGAGCTGTGGGCGTGGGCTGTGTAAGGGTGGGGAAGGGGGCGTGGCGTGTTGTGTCTTGTTGCATTTGGGGATGTGCTCATATTTCATGTCATAGTTCGCACTCATTTTTCACTTGACATAAACTGCGTCTCATCGCCGCAGGCGCTGCAACGCAATTTGCATGTACGAGAGGAGGCGTGGCAAGAGGAGGCAAGTGGAGGCGAGGCGACTCTTTCGTGCAGTTGCCTTTTCTTTTTTTTTCGCCTTTTTCACATTTCAGTTTTAATTTTTATTTTGCATGTGGCTGCGCGTATAAAAGAAAATGATTTTGTGGCATAAATTAACGCCAAGAGGCACACGAAACACTATTAAAAAATACTCCACACATGCGAGTCGCGCATCCTTCCAGGCTCAGGCAAGCCTGTGTGTGTGTGTTGTCCTGGCAAAGGATGCGGATGTGGATGCAGATGTGCAAGTCAATGGCTTATAGAAAAGCCAGGATATTCACTGCTCAGCTCTGCTTCATACACCGTGTTGCCTTTACCGTTGCCATTCTCTGCGCTGCTGTCGTGCCACCAGCTGCTATCGCTCCATCTCTCTCTCGCTCTCTCATGCAATTAATCCTTTTTTCTCATTCTCGCTGTAGCTCAGCCTCGTGCTGTCCTCTTACACAGCCTCTTTAGCTCGCTGTCTGTCTGATGAAATGACTTTTTAAGTTAATTTCTTATATGTGTCGAGCATGTTGTCCCACAACATGGCCAACACACGCACACACACACATACACTCCCTCTGCACACCTGCTCGACTGCATCTCTTACTATGTATGGCTGATTGGCTCAGCTGGCGTCGCGGTAAGGCTTTAACTCAGCGTGCTGCATGTGCGATTAATGCTAGAAAAGTACTACAAACTTTTTAAATACATTTGTTTTGAATTTAAATAAAATATATTTCACACTTTTAATTACATTAAATGTAACACAAGACGATTGCAAATAAGGTTGTGCCTGTTATCGATTATTTGCGTTATCAATGTAGCGCATCCAATATCGATACGTCAAAGGAGAATGTCAAATTGCGTGACTGCAAGCGGCGCTTGAATTCGCTCTAATTAGCAACTGGCAACAGGTTTGACTTCATGCGCTGTTGGCAATGCTGTGCACTTGTTTATTTACTTCGCATTTTTTGCTGTCGCCATTTGTTAATTGCAAGCTTAACTATGTTATAAAATACGAGGATTTTCTATTTGTCACGCAAGCAGTGCAGTGATCACCAAGAAAGAGGGGAGAGAGAAGGAGAGCGGAAGTGAGTTAATCACTTGACTTTGGCTGACGTCACGCGTGCACAGGGAAGAGAGAGAGTGCAGTGAGAGCAACAGATAAGCTCTCTCTTTGCACTGCAGCCACAGCTGTTCCTACTTGCTTTCTCTCTCTCTCTCTCTCTCTCTCTCTTTGTAACTACGACATGTGAATGGCTTACATCAGCCAGCAAGTTTTTAGATCTAATGCTTTTTAATTATTTTTTGGCATATTTTTAGGTTAATTCATTGTACATTGATGGCGTAGGTGTTGAAAATGAATTTCCTGGCCACAACAGGCTTTAAAATTTGATGCAAATTGATGTTCAAATTGCATGAAATGTAATTACTTAAATTTCTTTGACAAATATGCAGGAGTAAGCGGCAACCCTGCCACCTCTTTGCTGTGTTAACCATGGCAATAAATCGTATTAACAACATGCAAATGAAAGCAAAATCAGCAAGGTGTTGAAATTTTGTAGGCTTTGATGCTGCGTAGACGAGGTTCGACATTCCAGATTTCTTCTGAGGAAAGATGAATAAGGGGTGGTTGCGTTCAAAATTTAACAATTAGCAAAAAATGTTGTGTCGTTGCCAACATACAGCACATTTTCAGTGAGTCGCCTACGGGTATCTCTCCAACTCCCACACTTTCCATTTTCGCTAGAGAAATATACATAATTTTCTTCTGTTTTTTTTTTGTACTCCACTTGCGCTCTGCTAACGGGATTAACCGCAATTTCTTTAATTAAAATTTCACCCCCAACCCGACCACATCTGAAGGGAAACAGCGGAGTACGGAAAAAGGATTGTAAATTACGCTGTCAGTCAGTCGTCTGTCAACAACAATTAAAACGGGAAGCAACATCACAAATTAAAAATTCATCATCTTCCGCTTTTCCACCTACCCACACACACACACAGCAACACATACACACACAGATAGCGGCACGATTCATGTTTTATGAACAGCTACAATTTTTCTTCTTTTCCTCCTATTCCTTATTTTTCCGCTTGCTTTTTTTCTTGTTTTTTTTTTTTTTTTTTGGGTACTTTTTGTTGTTTTTATCTATGCTTAGCGCGTCTTCTTGATGTGCTACTGGGTCCCTTTTTAATTTGATTGGTGTGGAGCTGGTGCTGCCTTTGCTGCTTCCGGTCTTTCTTCAACTTTCTTCTACTTACCTTTCCAGCTTGATTAGCTAGAAGGGAATGGGAGTGGACGAAAGTGTGTAAAAAATGGGGGTTAATTATCATGTTTTCTGGCATATTTGTTCTTTGGCATGAGCTCGATTGGTTGTAGGGCGCAGAGGCGTCGCTAAGGGGGCCTTATAAAGTTATCATCATGTTCTACATCATTTTGTGGAATTGTTTGAACTGTTTCTCTATTTTTATATTCCCACATCAGTTAAGTTATCGATAAATCTAAGCTATTTATGCATATTTATATATTCATGAACAATAAAATTGCAATATAAAAATAAACAAAGGTGATTTATACTATTACACAATTAAATTAAATAGAATTAATAAAAGAATAAAAATAATATTATATCGATATCTATCCAAATCTGTTAGCTTTTTTCTTTTGCAATCCCCTTACAGTCTACGCCACTGTCTCCTTATACAACTGCGCCTAAATTCAAGTTAGTTTTCAATTACAGCTCAATTTCTTTTCAAACCTTTTTCTTGTTGGGTCGGAAGTGCTTAAGGCTCAGCTCTACTTAATTAAAGGATTCGCCTTTTATAATTGCAATTTGTCTGCTTAGCTGATAGATCATATATTTATTTAATTATTGCTATACACGTATATATAATATATTTTTTAATTCGAAGAAGTCCAAAACTTCTTCTGCAACTTTTCTGTGACTTTTGTTGTGTGCAAATAATTTTCAGCTCGTTTTCCTGCGTCATTAACAATGTGCGCGAGACGCAGAAAGAGACAGTGAGAGGAAGGAGTAAAGAGAAGGGGCAGGGGCAGGGGCAGGGGCAGGGACACTGGTAGAACTTTTATCTAATTAATGAAACTTCAGCACAATGTCAAGCAGTTTGTGGAGAGATCTTTTACTTTTGATGCTCTTCAAGCATTGTTGACAGTGAAGAGACGAGCGCGAGAGAGCGTACAACGTGGCGTATGATTGCTTTTGTGTAAACAACGACAGCATTTCGCTGCGCCTGACTGACGGCGGGGGTGGTAAAGGATTTCCATGTCTTTGGCAGTTTTTTGCCACTTTTCTTTTGGCGAAGGGGAGGGGGGCAACAAAAGTTTTTTAATTAGCAACAAAAGTAAAGGGGTTAATAACGCGCGTCGACTTGACTTGCCAGCGTTGAGTTGAGTTGAGTTTTGTTGGCGCTGTTGCCAAAAGTTTTTGGCAAGCTAACAATTAAGTTTCGGCTATGAGGCTGACGTGCAGTCAGCAGCAGCAGCAGCAGCACAAGCAGGCAGGGGGCGGACGTGGGCGTGGCAACAGATAATGAGTATTAAGCAACACTTACTGACAATTAAGTTGAGCTGCCGCTCGCTCGCTCGCTATCCTTGCCTTTGTTGACTTTTTTCGGGCTGTAATTAAGCTTAATCGCGAATTTACTGCACTCTGCTGAGTTGCACGTTGCATGCAGCGACGTTGCAAGGCGACGATGTCGGCAACGTCGGCTGCTTAAGCTGTGGCAACAGCCGCCAGCGACGCAGTTACGCCATAATGCTGCTGCACGTGGATGCCTCTGATTCCGTCTCTGCTGCTTGACCAGACCAAGCCAAACCTGACCAGGCTACTCAGCTGCAAATGCTGCATTACGAATCCAAGCAAATCAAACACAAATCGCCCCCGACTCGACTCGACTCGGATAAGCTCATAATATTCATGAGCTTAGTTTTATGAAGTGCTAACAATGCGTAAAGCTACAATAACAACAACAGTAACAGGGGAGGGGAGAGAAAAAGTGGGAGAGAGAGGGAGTGGGGAGTAGCTGGCGCCACTTAACAGCAGAAAACGCAGTCGAACACCTTTTATAGCCAAGGCCAAGCTGGACGACGGTCTTGCTGGCTGCTACTGTTGCTGCTCGTTGGTGCTGCTCGCTGATTGCCCCGCAGAAGTTTTTTCCATTTTCCGTTTTGCACACTCATTCCTAGGTAGGGCAGTGTTTTTTATGAATGACCAGTCGAGAGGGTATATAAGCTGTGGCGATGGATGTGTCACATAGTGAGGAATGGCAGTTGCTGAGAGCAAGGGAGAGGTATAACTGATATGGTATGTTGTGGTATAGGTATCTGTATATCTTTATAGGTTCATGAACGGATCAAGGTAAGAGCAAGAGAGAAGTATAGCTGATGTGACATGAATAAATTAAGACAAGGTACTTACTTAATACATTTAACTTTTACTATCTGTATGCATAGATCAAGACGTAACAGATCATGTATGTAAATTATATATACAGATACGTATTCATAAATTTGTATAGGACCAAGAAAGTTAAAAAATAGTATTCTTTTCATTTTAAACAATTTACTACTTAATATACGTATCTCTTCACACAACTCATTTTTTATCCGTCTTTATATATTCGTGAACAGTTATAGTAAATGGAATGATCTCTATTTATATTAGATCTATTTGTATACAAAAACAATCTTATATTATTTGTACTTGTAAAATTTCACTTAGATCAGACGGAACAGACCATATAACGCAGCTTATCTTATATAGATACTATTTTTATAAATTCGTGAACAAATTACGCAATTGGGATGATCTCTGTTTTTCTGTTTGTCTTAGATCAATAATATATTCCTGAACAGATCCAGCAACGAGGATAATCCGTTTTTAAGAAAATTCTTTGAGACAATGCCGGCAAACCCCCTTTCCATTTGACAGTGTATGCCGTAGTCTACCAACTTAAACTCTCAATTGGCCTTGTTTTTTTTTGGTTCTCCGTCTTGTTTTCGTTGCGTGCTTTGCTCCCTGGGCTGGGTAATTTTTCACTTTCGCAAGATGGCAGCGCATTTTAATGAGCCAGCACGCCAGACACGGCATGGACACGGCAGGACATGCGGTCAGTCGCTGAAGTAGTGGCCAAATAGAATGCGGACTGCAAAGAGACAGCGCACGGCACCCACACTCTCTCTCTCTCTTCTTCTTTCCCACTCTCTTCTTTCTCGCTCTCTCTCTCTTTCTGCCGCAGACAATTTGTGTTGCATTTGCATTTTCATTGGTGCGATATGTTAATGACTTTGCTTACTTTTCCAACTGCTCCGCATCTTGATGTTGATGTTCTTCACGGCTGCCCTGCCATCTTTCCCTCTTCCTGCTCTGTTTTCTATACATATTCTGCTAGTTTTTTGTTTCGTAGATTCCGTTGGCTTTGTTGTCCGATTAGCATAGGCAGACTCGACCGGACTGAAAGTTTCACGCCATAATTAGCTGCATCATTTATCATTTAATTGAGCAGGAAGAGATATAGAGATATAGTGAAGATGTCTCTGTATAGTAGCAGTCATTTGTCATTTGGCTTGACAGTTGCAGATTTGAAAAGGTAGAGCAGGAGAGGGAGAACTTTACAAAGTGGAGACTTGCTTTAGATTTTCAGCTGACATTTGTTTTCTGAATATCAGTCGATTTTTAGTTGAAGTAACATTTTCTTTGTAGTTTTCCTTTACATAATTTTGGCATCAAAACTGATTTGGATAATCAAACTTTGTCAATGCCTTAATCTTAACTTTGAGCTTAATCTTAACTTTCAACTTACTTTACTTACTTCGCAACTTTCTTAGAAATCTGCCGATTTTCATTTGCTTTGTCATCTTTCTAAGAATTTAACTATAAAAACAGTTTTGAAAAGTGTTTGCCAGTCAAATTGTAAAAAAAACGAAGAAATACCTTTTTTTCGAGTCACTCATTATAGTTTCCTCTCCTAATGTTCATTTACTAGAGAATTAAGTAAATATTCTTCTTTTTCCAGCTGTCTCGATACTTTCGAACATGATTTCAATTAGCCAATAACTGTCATAATCTCAATGATTTATTGGTAAATGGCCCACGACGATGACAATTACTTTAAATCAAATTTGCATAGGCAGAAATAACAATTTATTGTACGAATTGCATTAAACGCTCCACAGACGACAGAAAAATATATTTATAATTTGTCTACAATTTGCGTGCTGTCATATTTATTACGAAAATGTTTAGCAAAAAGTGTTGGGGAAAATGCGAGTCGTGTGTTTACCGTTTACCGTTTACGGTTTTCCCTTTACAGTTTACAATTTTGCGTGCTAATTTCGGAAAAAACAATAACAAACTCGGTCTGTCTGTCTCCCTGTCTGTCTCTCTGTCTGTCTGTCTGCCTGTCTGTGCGTCTGCCTGTCTATTCATTTGTTTATTTACATTTGTGATGGTATTTTATTAAATAGAATTCTGTGTCCTGTTTGCCCGATATCATTGCCGAATGTGAAATGAAGAGAAAAATTACATTTGAAAGTCAAAAATGCAAAAGTCATTTAAAACATGCAAAACTCAATTTCCAAATACGTGTGTGCGTGACCGTATGAGTGTCTGTGTGTGTGTGGAAAACATTAAAATAATTGTTTTAAAATCCTTTTGTCAGAAAGTAAAGTAAATTATAAACACACAGAGAGCGCGAGAGTCAGTGGAGCCTGGCAGGATAACGATAACACGTCACAAGTCACAGGATTTCACTGAGCCATTAAAAGAGACGTACAAACATACATACATACATTTATATATAGATATATATATAGATATTCAAAATATAGCTATGGGTTCCTTTGTCCGTGTGTGCGTGCGTGTGTGCTCAACTGCAAAAACATTGCGAAAAATTAATTTTATACAAAACGTTATGCAAATTTGTATGCTGGAAAATATATAAGAAAATCTATTAGTGCGCATACGAAAATAGTTTCAGAGCAGCAGTCAAATGTGGCACGACTTGTAGATACCCTTGCATTGAGAAATGGTTGATGAGGTAACGAAGCAGCAGTGTGCCAGATTTCAGCAATATTTATAGTTTTTTTAATGGTTAA
Source organism: Zaprionus camerounensis (assembly GCA_018904165.1). Lineage (NCBI taxonomy): Eukaryota > Metazoa > Arthropoda > Insecta > Diptera > Drosophilidae > Zaprionus > Zaprionus camerounensis. The sequence goes on from JAEIFS010000037.1 coordinate 4,292,039, forward strand.
ACTTAAGAGTTTATTTGTACCCTCTTGCAGTTAGTTAGATAAGATGTTAATGTAGTTGTCCTCCAAATTTCAGCAATATTTATAGTCATTTAATAGTTTATATTTGTTTTTCTTTCTGACTCTCTTGCAGTAAGTTAGCTGAGATTTTTATAAGCAGCAGTAAGTCAAAATTCAGCAGAATTCGTAGTCATTTTATGTTTTAAATGTTTAGTTTGTTTGTACTCTCTTGAAATTAATTAGCATAAATGTAAAAGTAACAGTCTGCCAAATTTTAGTAATATTCATAGTTATTTTATGGTTTATATATCTATTTCTTTGTTAACTCTTTTGCAATTAGTTGGCTAAGGTATAGAAGCAGCAGTGTGCCAAATTTCAGTCATTTTATGGTTTATATTTGTATTTCTTTTTAAACTTTCTTGCAATTCGTTAGCTAAGATGTAGAAGCACCAACCTGTATAATTTCAGCTGAATCTATCATGATCTAATGGCTATTAGTTCCAATATGTGTAGTTTAAATCAACATGCACTGCTTCTCGTCAATTACAGGGTATCAACAAGAGACAATTGCAATTGTGGAAAATATTTTGATAGTTGCAAATTTCAATATAAGAATGCAATGCATATTGTTTGTACATTTGCATGCAACATGCAGCACGCAGCACCACGCCACAGCCACTTGCAACATGCATTTTCCATAAAGCTTGCACCGCTGCCACAAAATGTTCTGCAATTTTATTCATTGTACTGCAATTTTTCAAGCAATTTCATTTTCAATTCGGTACTCAATTTTATTTTTTTGTCTGCTCTTCTGTTTTTTGGAATTGCATATTTACCCAAGCCTGGGCAGGCGGCGCAGAGCAGGGCAGGGCAGGGCAGGCTCTTTTGGAGTAGCGCAAAGGCGCAGCCAAAGCTCGAAGTCGTCGAAGTCGAGAGGACTTTTTGGTGCAGCTGCCTGCAGTGGGGGCAAGCTGGATGATGGAACAGGAGGAGCTGAAGCTGGAGCTCATTTGGATGGCTTCACCTTTGGCAGAGCAGCCTGCTTCGACACCGGAGAACTCAATACAATTGTACAATATTTATTTAATGTAAATGAGAAACGGCAAACAAGGCAGGGCGAGAGGGGGAAGCGGAGTGGAAAGCAGGGGGGCCTGTTCAATACAGTTTTACGCTCATATATTCGAGGCTGTAGTTTGCAATGATATTGAACATTGTGTCGATTCGAGTCTCTTTCTTTCTCCGTGTGTGTGTGTGTGTATGTGTGTGTTCCGTGTGCCCAATGTGCCAATGCATTCGAGCAAATTAAAATTGGAAATTAAATGTTTACGAAGTACGAAAATTTTAAACGAAAAAGTAATTGCTTTTCCTGCTGACTTGAGAGACTGCAAGCGGGCTCTATAACTGTGAAAGGGGGTGTGACAAAGGGGCTGCTGGTGCGAATATCTGTGTGTGCAAGTGTGTGTGCGTGTGTGTCTTGAACTGTGGCTAAGCCATCAATGCGTTAGCTGAGATTTCACTCAGGGAATATTCAATGGTTTTTTTTGTTATTGAAAGTTTTCTAGGAGGAAATCATGTATACTATAGTTGAGAGTATGCAAAGAACTCTATATATTATGGTACTAGGAAAAAACATTAAGTTCAGGTATTAGTTAAGATAGTTTTATAGTTTTTATAAGGAATGTTTTGGTGCATACTTTAGGAACAGTCTTCAGTTTTTTTTATTCAAGAGCAATAAAGAAAACCAAAGCTAAACAAGCGTAATGGATTTTTTAAAAATACTTAATATATTATAATTATACGAGAAATCATTAAATAGCAATCCTACTTTTAGTTCATTTTAAGTATTTATAGGGAATATTGTGGGAAATACTTACGTTGCAATCCTTTTCCTTTCAGTCTTTGTATTCCACAATCTCGAGATTTATCTACATTACATATGTATATCTATATCTCTATATTTATACTACTCTATATTTATACTCTATATATTTACATCTAGGTATAAACTACAGTTAGTTATCGGTGCAATAAGTCAGCCTGTTATGCCTTTGTCTGCCTGCCCTCATCCTCTTTGCTCCTCCCTCCCGCTGCTTTTGCCAGGTTGAATGCACAGCCCTGAGATACAAGCGACATTTGTGATTGGTAGGGAAAAGGGTTATTGTAGGGGGAGTGTAGGGAATCCTTTCGTCACAGTATGTGGCAAACTAACATTGTTGGCAGCGACTTTTCCGATTTGCAGAGGGCATCATTATCCTGGCATTTAAGTCGTTGCGAAGACTCCGGCTGCGGCAACAGCAACGGCAACGGCAACGTCACCAGCTTGGGCGCCAGCTCCAAGCTGCGTCTCAGCCATAACAACAGCAACAAGCAGAGACAGTGCGAGAGAGATTCACGGCTCTGTCAACGTGAGATGACGATGATGCGTCAACCGTGGTGCACGAATGATATCGTGTTTCCATATGCGTCCATCTCTCTGTATGCGCGTGTGTCTGTGTTTGTGTGTGTGTGTGCAACAACTGCAAGTTTTGTTTGAGTTGTAGCCGCAGGATTCATTGTAATGTGCAGGTATCTTGTTGCAAGCACAGCTTGCTAGTCACTCAGCCAGTCTGTATCTGCCTGTCACTCCCCCCTGCCGTCCCTCTCTCTGTCTCTCTCTCTCTGCGTCCATCCGTCATTCAGTCCGTCAAGTAGACCTGGTTAGGTTTATGGCCACGGCGGAAACGTGCTATGGTTTAGAGGTTCCTCTGCTTCTGCTCCTGCTGCTGCTGTTTTCTTTTTCCACTTTTTAATTTCCGTTTTCGTTGCCTTCGGCTCGGCCAGTGCGTCCTCAACTCCGGCTCAAAAGTTGGCAGCACAGCAGGTAAGCATGGCATAGAGACTCTTCTTGCAGTTGCCACATTCTCAACCAGAACCACAGCTACAGCCACATCCACATCGACATCGACATCCACATCCACATCGACATGCTCATCCAGGTTCAGGTTCATTCACGTTTCGACGTCCGCCCCGCATCGTTGCCAAGAACAACATGAGCCGAACGAATTTTCGTAGGAAACGCCAATGGCCAATTTGCTTCACTCACTCAGCTCCGGCTACAGCGCCAGCTCCGGCTCTAGCTGAGCTTGGTGCCTTGCAAGAATGTTGAAACCTTCTCGGCAGAGCAGCAGCAAATAAGAAAACGTCGAGCAGCGAAAATTGAAAGGCGAGCGTTAAATTCCCCGTTGGCCAAATGCGCTCGCATAGTAGCCACATCCGGCGGCGGGACAAAATCCTTGCCACACTACTCCCCCACCCCTACCGCATCTCTCTAAGGACCGCTGCCCGCGGCTGGCTAAGGCAAATTCCTAAGTCTCAGCACCGTGTGTATTGGTCCAGTCTGTCGTCCTATTTCTCCTCCTTTCCTGCTGCTGCTGTTTCGTGTTCGATGATTTAATCCCGTTGCGCAAATCATTTAAATTCCTGTACAGAACCAATTTATGATTAACCTGCGTTGTTGTTTACATTGTTTGTCGCTGCAGACAAAACTAATTAATATTAAAATATCACTGGCAAAAAAAAAACAGGTAAGAATGAAAAATGGCGAGTGTCCTCGACTGTTAAATACCCGTTAAGCAGCTGATGGTTAAACCAAATGATGTCTTAAGTACTTATGTTACTTGTAAGGTTAGCGTGTTTTGTGTTGCATACTTACAGGTAGTACACATGTTTTCTCACACCATAATATAATTGCTGCTGTCTGTAATATAAACTTTTGGCTGCCACAAATTTATAATACCCTTTTAGCAGTTTTAAAAAATGAGGTTGAAATAAAAATAAAGTCAGCCTAAATTATTATGCAACAGCTTTTTTTTTGTGTGCCGCTTTGCTCGGGGCAAACTATTAATTAACATGTTAATTACAACTTTACAATCCTTTTTTCCACTCGCTGCTTCGTGATATAAATGAAATGCAATTTTGTAAAATGTCGCCATTTTAATTTTATGCATGATACTGGCACACACACATACGCACATACGCACACACACACACACAGGGGTGTGGGGTTGACTCATTCTAATCGCAAACGCGCTCAGGTGTAGGCAACATGGGAAAATATTGCGCAATGGCTGGAAAAAACCATTAATATTCTTATTTGCTTAGCCGTTGATGGCAAATTGGTAGGTGCTGTGCGCGTCCCGCATGCTAAGCCACCCGCCCCTTGCAGACCCCTTGGCCGCAACTAGATAGTTGCCAATATTTGTATACCCTGCAAAGAGAAGCGGGGCATGAGTTGAGCTATATTTGTACGCTGTTTGGATTAGGATTGGATTAAACATTAGTACTTGACTACAGGGTATGTATATATTTCTTATTTACAGGGTATATATTTAATACAAAGCTTAAAAAGGTTGGGCAAGGTTGTACTTAATTTGAAAATTGAATTTTTTAAGCAGTTCTTATTATGGTTGTATATATTTATTACATTGATAAATACGTTTGAAACGATTTTTGAGAGCAGTTTAGAGAGAAGTTGTGAATGTGTTTTATGATTACAGAGTATTCATCTTGCACAGTTAAGCATACAATAATAGAATATATATATTTCTCAAATATGTATCTGTAAATTGATAAGTTTAAGTGAAGACGCAATCGAATTTATTTAAAGGGTATACATATATAAAAAACAACAAGTTCAAGTAAAGTTTGCGCTGTTGCCACTGAAATCTACAGCGTATCTGCTAGTCAAACCTGTCCCTGCTAGCTCACCATTGCTCCACATTTTGATTGGCAATTTAAAATGCGCTGGTGCTGAGTGAGGCAAACGAGGCGTGGCGAGGGGCGGGGCGACAGCGGCGTTTTCGTAGCTTTATATAAATAATCGAACTGCATTTTATTGGCAAAGCGGAAAGCGGAAAGCGTCCACTATATTCACTTTGTAGTGCCGCAGCAGAGCTTTGGCAACGCTTCCAGCTAGTGACGCGCAACCAGGACCAGCACCAGGACACACACCCATCCATCCTCCCCTCCCATGCCCCTGCCGGCACTGATTGTCAAAGGATTGCGCTGGCGCTGTGGCGGTTAGGAAAATAATTAAAAATTCCATTTAAATGCAGATTAGTTGGCACAAAATGTGAGACTACTAAATTATATGGCCACAGCTAAACTATGCGCGCTTTAATCCAATCAAAATCAACATGCCAAGGAGTGCAAGGAGGGGGGTGAAGGGGAGAGGAGGATGAAGCTCGTTTGGTTATGCCTAAAAATATGTAAATCGTAGCAGTTGCCACACAACGTGGCAACATTAGAAATGCATGCAGTGAGCTGTGAAAAACGCACACTCCTCGCTTCCTCCTTCCCCCTCCCCCTCCCCCTCTTGCTGTGGCGCGTTACAAATTATTTATTTATCAATATTGTTGTAATAAAATCAAAAATAAAATTTGTATAGAACTAATCAAAATTGCATGAGGCACATGCCACATGTGTAAAAATTGACGGTGCAACATTTTGGCAGTGAGTTCTAAGCTTTGTTTGCACCGACTCTGTGTCTGTAAAGGGTCGTGTGAGGGAGAGGAGGGGGGACAGAGAGGTAAAGAAGGTGTAGAGTTGTATACAAAACTTGTGCATATCAAATTGCAGAGAGTTGACAGCACTTTAAGTGAATTTGAAGTGCGTTTTACAGTAGGAAATCAAGTTAATGAGCTTTTGGCTTCAAAAGTTCATCGGGATTAACAACGAATGAAGCTTTTTGCTGTTTAAATAACTATCAAATAAGTTTATAAAGCTGAACCAGTCAGATTTCTATAATTAGCACTACGAAAATTGCAAAGCTACACAGCTGATTAATCCTAGAGCTTTCAGGCACATGGCTATATGGACTCAAAGCTCTCAGTAGCTTATAAAGCAACTGATTAACTTCAAAGACTTTTTACGACTTAAACCATATTTTGTTTTACTTTTCCAGTATATTCTAAGGTCTATTATACAATATTAATATCACTTAAAAGCTTACACAGCTCAACAACAGATTAATCCTAGAGCTTTAAGGCAATTCTGTACAATATACACATGCCTAAATACACTCAAAACTCTCAGCAGCTTAAAAAGCTGCCAGACTGCTTAATTTGAAAGACTTCTACGGCCTAAGCCATACTAAATATTACATTTCCAGGATATTCTTGGGTCTCTCACAGTTCTACAACTGCATAATGCATAATATAACTGTTCATTACACTAATGCACAACATTCACAATGCCAGGCATAATGCCTTTTCTATAAAATGAATAAATTATTGTGCAAAATATAGAATATACTGTATGCAATACTATATTTCATATATTTTAATATATGTATTTTCCATCATTCAGTTCAATTTCGGTGCACTTTTTATTGGGGACGGGGGACCGACAGCGAAATCCATTGTGAATCAGTAACATATCAGTACTTTGTTTTTATTTCAGGTCGTTACATTACTCATACGACATGTGTGCCCTGCCGCTGCAGCGCTGATAGGGCACTCTGGCACTGTCAATCAGTGTAACGGCATTTAAATATATGTGTGCACTGGGCTACAATTTGTATTGGCATTGCAATTTCATGCATTTTTATAAATATCGTTGCCAGGCATATTGCACATGTGTGTGCGTGTGTGTGTGCGAGTGTGGAGCAACAAAAAATTACACCATGGGGACAGTAAGGCACAGGCACAACTGACCAGCAGCGGATCAGACATCGAAACAAGTCATCAGTTTTTATGCTCTTGCAGTGACATTTCAGACCTTCCCCCCTCACCCCTTTTCACTTTGGAATATGCATCGATATTGGCAATTGCAAATATACGCGAGTACGATTGCAGTTAATAATAATACAACTGCATTCGGTTTGCATATGTAAAAAAATATTTATTTTTGCTTCGCAATTTTTTCATGGCATATTCAATAAACTGTGAGTGCTTTTCCAGGTATAAAAGCAAAGTTTTTCCTCAGTTTCAGTAAGTTTAGCAGTTGTGTAAAATATAATATATATGTTTATTTTGTAGGTGTATATGCATTGTAAATAATTATTTATTAAAGTAAATTGTGATTTTTAGCTTGCCAAGTCAGTGAATAAGCCAATTCTATTTTTTTCGAGAAAATAATAATAATAATAATAAATATATAATATTTATACAATATGATAATAATAATTAGTATTTACCATATTATTTTAATTTAAACTTATTTAATTTCTTAATTAAATCGCGCCTGCTACGCTGAGAGAATGTGCGAAAAAAAGACATTGCATACTTTCAGGCGGTCATATATATGTAAATAAAAAATGAAACATAAATTCGCCTCGATTTGTCGTGCATTCAAGATGTTCCCATTCAAAAAATAACTATCGTATCAAAATATCCATTTGCACACATATCCCGCAAATATATAGCTTTGATTTTCTGCAAAAAATTCTACAAAATGTAAATAAACTTCCCCTTTTAAATATCATTTTGTCTGTGTAATTTATGACTTTAATCTTTGTCTTTGTTTTAAAGCGCTTAATGGCAATAACTCGTGTGCTTGCATACAGATACCGACTCAAGATGCCACATATCATTTTTCTTATGGCACCCAAGTGCTTTAACGTACCGAAAATAAACATTTTCACCAGCATTTTCTATAAAACTCAACTGGCAATTTACAGTTTATGAGCTTAGCTCGGTCTATTTGCCTTGCTGCGAGTGTGAGTATGTATGCAACTGTGTGCGTGCGTGTGTGTTTGTGTTTGTACTGTGTAGCCCCATTTTTAATGTCATCCGTTTTCCGTTTTTCATGTAATATTTTATTGTCGCAAAATGTGTCCTGTCCAGTAATATGTACAAAAGCTTTGATGAAATCAAAATACGGCCGAAGTATTTTCCCAACCAGACGCAAAGCATACAGTGCAGGGCACACGGGGCACACAGAGGGTCACACATACATGCAAACAGTTCGCACACACAGATACAACGCCCCGGAAAACTTTACAGCTCGTTTTTGAGGTACGCAACGTGTGTCCTGGGGCATCCTTTCTCTCTCTGGCTCCACCGTTGAAATACATTTTTATTTTTTGTTGTATAAATTTCATTTTTGGTATGTTTAGAGGTTTCCCCGTATGCCCACAGGCATATTTTATGTACAACTTCAACACTGTAAGTATTCATATGTGTCTGTATGTGTCTGTGTGTGTGTTATCGCACTGCATTTATGTATGCGTGTGTATCTATGTATGTGTGGGTGCCGCGTGGTTACTTAATATACAAAGGCCTTTAATTTCAACTAAAGCTAAATAAACTTTGTACCCTTTGGTATCTCTCTGTCTCCCACAACACCCTCCTCCCACGCCCTCCTCCTCTCTACCTTTCTCTCTCACATACACCTGCGGTCATGCCGCCACCAGAGGACAACGCGTGCGTATGTGTGCCCGTGCGTGAGTGTGTGTGTGTGTGTTTGATGTTCGGCCTGCGTTCTTCGGCGCGTTGTGTTTTCACGGTGTCTGTTGCTGTTTTTGTTGTTTCTCATTGTTGTTGTTGCTGTTGCAATGTCCTTGGGCGCATATTTGCATGTTTTATTGTATCTGCTCTCAGTTTAGGCCCCCGCCCTCGACCCCTGCCACGCCCCCCCGCCCTGTGCTATGCGTGTACCTATGTTTTTAATTCTTTACATCGATATTTGGCCGCCGGGATGCCAAAAACGCGAGCCGCTGCCAAAGGTTGATTGCGGTTCGCTAAGCGAGGCACGTAGCGTGGGCGGGGGCAGCAAGAGGAGGAGAAAGAGGTGGTTGGAGGGGAGTCATGCCCATTGCCATTGACTGGGCCTGGGTCGCCGTCGCCGTCGTCGTTGGCGGCAATTTTGCTCTTGAAATATGCATGATATGTGCTACACCTTTTGTTATGCATTTGTTTTGATGTTGAAATGTAGCCCGCTGGCAGCCATTTTGCCGGTGCTCCTCTCAGTTGCGTGGGGCATGAGTTGCTTCAAGTGTTCTGGCCACCATTAGAATGCCCTGTAAGGGAAGTGCTGTGCCCAGTTGTAGCCCAAAGTGCTTGATTATGGTAAGTATTGGTTAGGGTTTTCTTATAGCTAAAGCTGTTATTTAATTATTAATTAATATCTTGTTAATTCATTTTAATTTTCGAATATTTTGTTAGTCTGAAAATTAAATATACAAAATTGTATTTGCATTATTTATATTTATTTAATTTATTTTAATTTGTTGTACCTGTAAAATAAGTTGTTTAGCTATTCAAAGCTATGCAGCTGTTATTTAATTACTATTTAATAAATAAGTATTTTTTGTTTATTCTTTAGTGTTACTTAAAGCTAAAAAAGGATTCAATTCATTGTTATATACCCTATTTATAATTATTTTTTTAATTTTAATATTTATATACAGTAAAAATACTGTTCAAACGTTCGACATTCTTCTGCTCATTACAGGGCAACTTACAGTCGTGCCCGGCTATTTCTATTGCTTACTTATATTATTTGCAATAACTTAAAGAGTTCTGCCTGAGTTCTGTGCATTTCTACCACTCGCTGACTGCCAGTTAAAGCCAATAGACATATTGTTCGCGTCGCTGCGGCTAATTAAAATTGGCTGCTAGTTGCGCAAAAAAGAGTAGCATACTTTTAGACGCACACATGGATAGTATGTGGGAGAGGGGCGGAGGAAGGGGGTAGAGGGTGCACTGGTATTTATGCACTCACATATTTACCCGTTAGTTTCCCATTACTTGACATTTTCTTTGGCTCTCGTCGCACTCGTCGTCGGCTCTGGCAGTTGGATTTTTTAATTTGCGTTATACGAGGAGTTTCCTTTTGCGTAGCCTGCGGCACAAGTGCACACACACACACATACGTTCACATGTGGCATGTGTGTGTGTGTGTGTGTGTGTGCGAGGAAAGGATACACATATAAAGGGCAAGGAGCGGCGCAGCGTAGCGTGACAACCGCCAGCGTCGAGCAAATGTCACGCTTGACTCATTTCCGTCCCATGACGTTGCCGGTGCCACCGCCGCCACCGCCGCCGCTGCCGCAGAGTTGCCTCAGTCGCTGATGAAGCCTCCTCAATGGTTAGTGGCAGCAGAGGCGACGGCAGCAGTGCAAAGAAAACCACATGACAATATTGGTTGCTTGGCGGCCGAACTGCGCCACCCCTGCCTCTGCCCCTACCCCTACCCCTTCCCTTCCCCCTCTCTCTTAGTCAGCTTCTTCCCTTGGTCTCGGTAGGCAACCTCTCAGCCGGAAGCACTTGAGAACTTGCAATGGCCGTCGGCCATTTTGCGGTCTCGTGCGTCACATCGCATCGCATCGCAGCAGAGGCAGCGTCAACTGAAAATTCCCTTCGTTTTCATTATGTTGCGGCTATGTCCTTGCCTCATGCTCTCTCTCTCTCTCTCTCTTGCCTCGTCCCCTTCCCTCGCCCATCGTTATGCTTCTTTTCAGTGAGAGGAGCCACGTCGTCATTATTATGAACACCGTTATGGCCAGCAGCTATATATTCCAATTTGTTGTTGTTGCTGCCGCTGCCGCTGCTGCCTCTGCTACTGTTGTTGCTGTTGTTGTTGTTGTTGCTGTTGTTGTCGGTCTCTTCTTATTCCCTTTTTAGCCAGAGGTAGTTGCTTTGCTTTTGTCTACTTCTGTTGGGGGGTGCAGTTAGAGGGGGTTGGCCCCAGAGGGGCAGCAAAAGTATGGTAGGGGTAGGCAGGAGGGCGGGAGGTAGGGAGGTGAGGCAGCGCTCTTGGGTGTTCTTATATGACCGCTGTGAAGTTATTGTAGCCAGTTCTTGTTATGCCCTGTGTAGGTGTGGTCTACTGCAGTGGGGTATGATGTGCGTAGAAGGGGAAAAGATGGGAAGGTGTTATAGAGAGAGTGAGAGAGATGGAAGTAAGAGCAATAGTGTAGTTGTGGGTAGGTATATACAATGGGAGTTATATGAGGTGAGGAAACTCTTAACCCTTAATGCAAACCTCTATAAAGCGGACACTTCTTTTAAGCAGACCTCTTTCAAATGGACACTTTTCCAAAGAAGTTCATGTATATGCAAAATAATTAGATTATTTTTGACTGACACTTCCTAATAAATCATACAAATGACGATGTTAAGTGTCCGGCCAAGAGAGTTTTACGGTATAAGTACATTATATGTATATGATTTAGTTTGCAGACTTTGTTTTTCCTATCATATATACAGTGGTAGTCATAAACTGTGCAAACTTGCTTAGGGCAAAACCTCTGTAAAGCGGACACTCATTTTAAGCAGATACCTCTTTCAAATAGACATTTTTCCAAGAAGTTCACATACATATACATATATAAAACGAGTTGGTTTTTTTTGGGTGACACTTCCCTTAGTCGGACACAAGCTGAACAAAAGCCAATTCTGAGTGTCCGTCTTACAGAGGTTTATGGTGTTTGTGTACGGTAACTGCGAGTGTATTCAAAAAATGACTTGAAAAATGATAAGGTTTTTATCTATTTATATTTTTCCAATCATATTTTTACAGGGCATCTGCTAGTCAATCATCTCAATCAGCTCATCTTATTTTTTGTTTATTTTCAGCGCCGCATTTGAGCGACGCGTTGACAAAAGTCTTGGCCGCTATTTATAAGCCTAACGAAAATGGAAAAGCAAAGATGATGAAGCAAGGGGGGGGAGGGGCAGGGGCATGTACTGAGGCACTGAGGTACAGAGGCCAAGGAAGCTGCAACAAACTGTGCCGCATCCAGCTTAGCCTAATCCTCATTGCATTCCGCATTCGCGTTCGCGTTTTCATATGCAAATAATGCTGCGGCCTGTGCAACAATAATAACAATAATCGTGCCACATTTAGATAGCGCACAAAGTAACAGAAGAAGTGCAGAGAGCGAGAGAGAGAGAGAGAGAGAGAGTGAGAGAGAAGTTGAGGCAAAGAGACGGCGCAAAAACAAAAAACGCTTTTAGCCAATTGAAGAGTTTAAACATTGGCCAAGTATGAAATTTGTTTGCATACCAAAAATGTTAAGTTGCCACCAGACACAGTCGTTGCCTTCTACTCCCCCTCCCCCTGCCTGCTGCCTCCTACTGCTGCTGCCTTCTGCTGCTGCTCTGCGTCTGTTCAGCTACGGCTTGAACCTCAGTCGCTGGCTGGGCCGCTTATCTGGCGCTGCTTGCAACATGCGCTGCGGGCCTTTTTACTTTTGGTTTTTCGATACGAGAGCCGACTGGATAAGGTGAGGGAGAGGCTGGGGCAGGGAGAGGGGAACGTGCTGCACTCGTTGTGAGTGTGTGGCAGTGTGTGTTTGTGTGTGCACGTGTGTGTGTGTGTGTGTGTGTGTTAAGTTGGTCGCAAATACTTTTGGCCTCGCTGGGTGTCGGTGCCTTACCGTCGTTGCCTTCAAGCCTTGCCGGCTTGTTGTTGTTGCTCTGGCTGCTGTTGTTGCTGTTGTTGTTGCTGCTGCTGCTTTTTGGCATCTGCTCCTTGGCCCTAAGCTGATTGTTACTTTATGAAATATTTGCAAGCAACTTTATTTACAATTTTTCGGTTATTTATTGTTTGCAATTTATGCTCGCAATACACTCGCAAAACGAGGCATGGCTTGCCTGCGCTTGCCTCGTGTTGCATGTGTGAGTTTTGGTCAAGTAACTGATTTATTGTATAGGTAGGAGAGTGGAGGAACGGCACGGAGAGGCATAGTTCGAGAGGGGAAGGGAGCGATGCAGAAGAATAGAGTGTTAGCCATTGTGGGTGTTGCCACATGCAAATGAACGCAAATCCTTCGTGAAGTTAAGATCGTATTTGCTTGCTTTGAAACCCCCTGCCCCCCCTCCCAGCCACATGTACTGCCCCCTGCCACTGCCACTACTCTGTTTACTTCCTTCCACAACAGTTTGTACAAACTGGCTGATGAATAAAGCGCAATTAGAAACAAAATACGAGACAACAATATGAAATATGCTGTCCGAAATTGAACATGACATTCGGCTTAAAGCTGCTAATGAAGCAAGAAAGAGAGAGTGAGACAGGGAGAGAGAGTGAGAGAGGGGAGAAGTGGGCAATACAATATGCTATTCTTTTGTTCAGTTACAGCCGTTTATAGTTTATATTGCCAGACGAGGAGTAGTTGCTGTCATTGTCAAAATGCTGAAGTTGCAAGCTGCAGTTGAGCTCAGCTCATTGATGCCAGGCCTGCCAAGCCCGAATTGTTTTGCAGAGCAAGCCAGGGAGAGGAGAGAGGTAGAGGGGTAGATAGTGAGAGAGAGATACAGTGCATATACGTACTGATGTTCTTTGTCTGCAATGTAATTAATGCCCTCAACAATTCCTCATCTATCTCTAGAGATTTTGCATTTATTTGACAGCTTGTCAGAGCCAGAAAGAGACAGAGAGAGGGAGAGTGAGCAGGGCAGAGAGAGACAGACCTATATATATGCAATATATGTCTGCATAGACTGGCATTGATTTTGCTGACTTCCTTGCACAATTTATCACTCAATTGCACAATTTTCGATAGTCCAAGTCGCATTTGAGTTGCATATAAAAATTCCAAATTCGCCCTACGGCGAATTCAACTGACATTTATCGAAATAACTCTGTATGTCTGTCCCCCTCTCGCCCACCATTTACTTAATGCCACATTTTTGTACAGATTCTTGGCAGCATCAATTGAAATTTTGTTGCAAATTTCAATTTTTTCATGCCACATTCCCCACGTGCTGCTTGTCAATCAGTTCGATATGCAGCACTAGGGAGGAGCGTGTGTGTGTGTGTGTGTGCTGGCTATCGATATATTTTTGCATATGGCAGCGCAATCGGATTCAGATTCGCGTCGTCTATGGTCAAAAGGCAAAACTGCAATCAAAATTGCAAATACAATAATATGAAAAGCACAATAAAATAAATTGGAATACCTCAAGCTATGTAAATGGACAGTCGCACACACACAAAGAGCGCATACCCCGCTCACATACGCCTACACCTATGTAGAGTATTTGTGTGTGTGTGGCAGAGAGACAACAACAACAACAACAGCGAGAAGCAGCAGCAGCAGCAGCAGCAACGCTGGCGGCAAGTGACGCTGCAAAAAAAAAGGTTGCTCGCCTGCTGACCCCCCGTTCCTCTTCCTCTTTGACTCCTCTGGTGCTCCTCTTGTAGCTTCTACTTCCCCTCTAGTTGCTACTCCCACTGCTCCTCCTCTTCATCCTTCTGCTGCTTCTCCTCTTGTTAGTCCTGCTCCTCTTCGCCTTCCTCCTTCAGCTTTACTGCTCCTCCATTTGCAGGGTCGCCGTCGTCGTCGTCGTCATCGTCCATGCGGTACCCAGAGGCTGCATATCAGAGAGGACTCTTGTTTGCAGCTCAGTCGCAGTTGCAGTCGCAGTTGGAGTCGGTATCGAAGGTAGCTAGACAGAGGCAGCCCCTGTTCAGGCCTCTGCTATAAGCCACAATACATCAGTGATTCCAGCTGAGTTCCATATGGCAAACTTCAAGTGAAAGTCTTGTGTGATCGCTGCTAAATATCAACTTATATATATTGTCTAATATATTGCTATATATATTGTATATATTTTGTATATTGTGCCGCATTCTTACCCCCCTTTTTCGCGCAGTGTATTCATTCGTCGCTCTCGCCTTGTCTCTCTGCTCGCGCGCCAGTTTCGCCTGTTTTTGAGGAAATGGAGATGGGAGGCGGCTACGTAATCAGCATTTGTGGCGCTCGAGGTCATCCGCAATGTCTTGGGGCGACATCGTGTTGCATGCGGCACAGCACAGCACAACGTTCTATAGCAGCAGCAGCGTCAGCAACAACAACAAAAGTTCCGTGTGGCTGCGGCCCCGAATGACGACGACGACGACGACGCCGCTGCCATCTTCCTGCCTTGGGTGCCCGCGGCAACATTTTGGGTTGGCTGGAATATTATAATTACAAGCGAAACAGGCCCCAGAGGTGCCAGAGCAGACCCCTCCACACCGCTCCCCCTCTTACCCAGTGCCTGTCCCTCGTGTGTTGCCCCTGACAACGTTGCCAGCGATGCCAACGACTGCGATACCCCAAATGGAAGCTGCAGCTGGAAACAGAGCTGGAGCCGTAGAAGGTGCCCCAAAGGTGGCAGCAACGGCGACGGCGACGGCGACTGACGACGTTGTGACAGTTCCGCTTTTTCCCTTGCCCGGGCAAGGCCTGTCACTGTATGTGTGTGTGTGTGTGTTTATGGGGTGTGCGTGTGTAAGCCAGTTGCAGCATGTGCTGCCAGCTACTGCAACTGAAGCTAGTTGAGCTCTGACTGATGGCCAGGCAAAGACAAGGCAAGCCAAGAGAGGGAGAGAGAGAGAGAGAGAGGAGCGAGAGGGGAAAGGGAGAGAGAGAGAGACGGAAGAGGTAGACAGGGAGAGGGCACAGAGTGAGGCACACTCAGTTACCCAGCACAAATTAAGACTTAAAAGACATATAAATGACTTTATAGCCCAAACCCAAAGAAGAAAACGTTGGAAAACAAAGCCAGACAGACAGACAGCAAGAGATAGAGAGAGAGAGAGAGAGACAGCAATATAAACGACTTCATTCAAGTGATTTTCGTGTGAAAATTATTGAAATACATTTCCTAAAGCTACATGAAATGAGTCAAGAGAAACAGAGCTCACAGTCAGAGCTCAGAGACGATTCCCCATACGAGACCAGGCCAGGGCAACTAGGCGATTTGGCTCTTCCCTCTCTCACTCTCTCACACACTGTCTCTCACTCCCACCAGCTGTGTATGTGTTTAAGTGTGTGTGTGTCTCTCTTGGCTCTGCTGGGTCTACCTCTAAGCGGACATTGGCGATTATCTTGTCCACGACTGTGAAATAAATGAGCGTCGTAGTCGTACTAAGGATCGCCTCGGGGCCATTGTTGGCGCATTGTTGCGCCAAAGAAAAACAAAATACCAAAGATAGGTTTCAATTTGTCAGTGTGTGTGTGTGTGGGACTCTCTCTGTGTGTGTGTGTTGTATGTTTGTTGTGTGTTGTGCTGTGGTTTCGTCTTCAAGGCAAACTGATTAAGAGCCAAAAAGTTCCCACATTTCATATTGGTATATCTGCTCTATGTCTGTGTGTGTGTGTGTATTTAGCTGCTTGTGGGTGTGTGTGTGAGTGTGTGTGGGAATGCCCTTAAGTTCAATGAGACCCTTCGAGCACTGACAGCGCTCTGCGTGTGCGCAAAGACAGACGAGAAGGCAGCGCGCGTACAGTTGACCTCAGTTTATACTTGGCATGAGTTCAAACTTATCCTTATCAATCAAGGGGAAAGAACAAGCACAGGCTAAAGAGTGAGCAGAGTGTGTTGGCAGTTTATGAGAGGTTGACTTCACTTTATCATCATTCTAATCTTAGCTGAACTAATCTATAGTTTCTGACCTATCCAACAAAAATTGCCCTATATGAAGTTTCCCTTGACGTTTTCTACGATAAGGCAACAAAGTTATAATCTTATTGTTTACAAATCTCGATTGAAATTCCCGAAAATAAAACAGCACGCTGCACGTGCAATATTTTAAAGTATCGGGTAAACATTTCTTATCAAACTGCTGTATACTTTATAAATAGACTTCATATATCAGTAAATAATATATACTTGAGCTAAATCAACAATTAGGTGAATCTTCAAGTTTGAATTTTGACGTAGGAAGTATGACTGGCGAAATACCTTTTCATGCTATTTAGAAATTCATTATAATACGATATTGTAAAGAACTTCGTTTGCCATAGTTTCTTGGTATGTATACTTTGTATATAATTTACTAAATGTGAACTAGAGGTGAGCACAACTTATTTCATAGAGCTATGAAGATTTCAAAGTTCTTATCAACAAATATACCCATTTTGTTCTTGATTACGAGGTATGTATTCACTTAGCCATAGACAGGGATGATCTGTGTTGGATTAGCTCAGTTCAGTTACAGCAGTCGTCGTGTCTGGTCTAAAATTGTCCAACTAAAATGTTGATTATAGAGACTACATATAATGAAGAAGAGAAATTATGGAGTGGAGCTGAAAATCAGTTGTACCTTGATCCCCAAGTAAGCATAGGAGACGTGGTGCTCAACGCACTCAAGGAGCACGCAACGAAACCATTTGAGGTAGTGCAGTTTACTAAATTCTAAAAAATATTGTGTATATAATAGATTTCGCACTAAGATATCCCATGACGATGGCAATATTCTCACCTACTCTGAGGTACTCACAAGATCCGTACGCCTGGCACTGTTCCTGCAGGAGAAGGGACTCACATCCAACGATGTTGTTGGCATTCTGACACGCAATAATCCCTATGAGAGTCAAGTAGTCTTTGCTTGCCTCTTCAACACGACTCCCTTTCACACAGTCACTGCTCAATTGGAAGCGGAGGCCATCAATGCGATATATGCAATAACAAAACCGAAAGTCATCTTTTGCGATGGTCGCGATTATGCGCTGATCAAGAGGGGAACTGCAGATTGGCATCCGCTGATCATCACACTCGATAATCATGTGAAGAATGCAATGCAAGTAGAAGAACTTTTCACGAGTTCAAAGAGCACAGAAAACGATTATAGGTAAGTAGGTAAAGAATTCATATCTGGATTTCACCAACCTCCTTTGCAGACCAGTGCGGCTTGTTCATGGTGCCGAGCAAATAATGGGAATCCTTTGCACCTCAGGCACAACGGGATTGCCCAAGGCGACAACCCTAAGCAATGCTCAACTCATGATGGTGGTCACGTAAGTCGCCTCAGATAGTTTTCTAACCCTGGCAGTGATTGACTCTCTCTCTCTCTTTCTTCCGCTCTTAGCTCTGGAGGCACTTCAGATGTGATCTATATTCCCTCAGGTCTCCACTGGCTTAGCGGAGTAAAGGCTGTACTCATTAGTCTAGTAAGTGCAGCACCTCGTATTGTCTCCCGTCTTTCTTTTAGTCCTCAGCTCTTTGTCGACATTATACAGAAGCATAAGGTCACAGCTTGCTTCATCTCAAGTTGGGAGTTCCATACGCTCTTCAACAGTCCTCTAGCAACATCTGGGGCACTCTCTAGTATTCAGATATTAGTAATTGGTGGGGGTTGGGTATCGTCAGTAGTTATGCGATTAGCTAAGGAAATTCTTGAGTCGGCACTCATCTTTGTCTCATATGGCACCACTGAAACGGATATTGTAACGATTGCCATGAATCCAGATAAGGAGAATCATGCGGGTGCTATAGTACCGGGTAGAATGGTACAAATAGTTAACGAACAGGGCGCCCCCTTGGGTCCCAATGAGTTGGGTGAGATACTGATCAAGACGAATCAATATTGGAATGGATACTACAACAATCCAGAGCAAACAGCACGAACTCTCGATCCACAGAGCTGGTTTCACATGGGAGATCTCGGTTATTTCGATGAGGAGGGTCAGCTCTATGTGGTGGATCGCAAGAAGGACCTTCTCAAGTACAAATCCATGCACTACACTCCCAATGAAATCGAAAGTATTATTTACGAGCTGCCTGATGTGCAGGAAGTGTGTGTTGTTGGCATTTGGGATAAGTTCCAAGGCGATGCAGCGGGTGCCTTGATCGAGTGTAAGCCGCAGAGTACCCTAACCGAACAAGATGTGATCGATCATGTTTCTCGTCGTATTCCTGTGGATTACAAGCAGCTGCATGCGGGTGTACGCTTTGTGGATCGTATTCCAGTCAATCAAAACGGCAAACTGATGCGCCATGAGGCCAAAGAAATGTTTCATCTACCTTACATACCCAAAGCATCGCTATAAGTCGCGGAGTACCCTAACTATTTGTTATATTATTTAATTCTTAGATTAAATGAAGAGTTGCCAATTTCGATCGACTGCTTTTGCTAGCCAACAAAATTTGTTTTTAGCTTTATTCGTCTTTGGATTTCAGCCTTTATCTTGCCATCGGCTGTGCTGTTCATGTGAAATATGTATTATAAAGAGGAACACGGCAATGGGAAAATCCCTGGGGGGGATTTATTAGTAAAAAATGTTTCGTGTTTTGGCGTCTGCGCGTCGCATTTCTTCTTCTGCTTTGTAATGCTGCTGTTGTTGCTGTTGTTGTTGCTGTTGCTGCTGTTGTTGCTGTGTTTGCGTTGTAAGCTGTTGCTGTGCGTTTCGCTGTTGGCCATGATAATTTAGATGCTGTTGTTGTGATAACAATACACGCACACACTTGTACACTCTCTCACACACACACACACACATATAGACACATAAAGTACTCCTCTGTGTGCTAGCCAAAAAACTGCACGAACAAGTTCGATATGGAATTCGCTTTGGCTTCTTTGCGCCTTTCTCACTCTCTCCCTTTCGCTCCCTCCCTCTCTCTCTCGCTCTTCTCCACTCCCCTTCTTCTTGCTGGCTCTCTGTTAACCTTGATTTATTGCCACTCTCGTCTCGCGCAAATAAGTTCAAATTATACAAATTGTGGCATATATAAACACAGTCAAGTGCGCCGCCGGCTAAAGGATTAGCTCGCCTCGGGGCGCTGCCAGGCCAATTTGTTGTTAAGCTCTTGCCCCCCCCCCCCACCACACAGCACAAGGGTTGAGCTGGAGGGGTAGGTAAGGGGTAACGTGGTTGTGTATTTAGCATAATGTCTATGCACCTTAAGCACTTCGACGACATCAAAGACGCATTTTAATTAAACGAAAAAGGCAAGGCAATTGCAAAAAATTAACAAAAAATCAAGTGTCAGTTGAGGTCGAGATTTTGCACTGAAATTTAGAAATTGGAATGGAGTAAATGGCTGAAATAATTAAGCTATTGTTTGTTCTAGGTAAATTTAGCTGTATTTAGTTAATGGTAAACTGTACAGCAAATTTGATCTGTCTTCATCTGGTAGAAGCTAAGGTAGAAGAGGTAAACGGATTACCGGGTGAACCTTAGCATATATGAACAAAAATTTGAAGAACATTTGCTGTTTATATTGAGTAATGATAAAAATAAATAATAATGATAAAAATAAAAATAATAAAAATAAACAGATATGTTATGTTTATGGTAATGCCTTTAGTCCTGCCTCAGTACCCCCTTTTAATGAATTTTATTGAACTTTTGAAGAGTCCCTTTCAATTTCCAACTAGCTGTACTGCCATATGCTGATCTCATTTGTTTACCATCATCATTCAGTTAGTTTTATTCTCGAAAAATTGCTGCTGTCCTTTGTAAAAATATTTGTTCGCTGGTCCTCGTTTAGTTCTACTTTTTTGGCGGCATTTGAAATTCGCGTTTTTGGCCAGAAATATTTGTCTAACACTCCGGCAAGTGAGCGAGGCGAGTGTAGGCGTCTAAATGTATGCATGAACGCTCTCTAATACCATTTAGAATAACAGAAATAATTTATTATTTTTAACACTTTACAATTTCGGTTTATTTTGGCGCTGTCGTTTTTATTATCGCCGTTGCTGCTGCTGCTGCTGTTTCTGTTATTTCTGCTGTAGGTTTTCGTGTTATTTGGGATAACAACAAAAGCGAATTGTTTGTTTTTCATTTGGCCAAGCGACGGACAGCGGACAGTGGAATGAGAAGTTACTCTATGACTGATGGAGGCAGGCAGAGCTGTACCTGCTCACCTCCCCTTGCAGAGGCGTTCGAGTGCGTGTAGATTTCAACACTTATGCTAAAATAAAATATATAAATTTATAAATATTTGATATACGCGAGAGTTTTACAATAAAAACAAGGCTGGCCGAAATTTGCATAGCAGCGACTTAAATTTGTTGATATTATTATATTGTTGATATTGATATTGATTGTTGAGAAACTTGAAATGAATTTAAAATATGGGAACTTTTAGAATGCGCATTACATAGTAAAAACATCTTAAAACAAATCCGGCATCAATAATTTTTTGCCTATAACGAAGCTCCTCGTTAATATATTCGTTGATATCGTAGAACAGTATGTAGAGCAGGTAGCTGAAGGTACCCACGAATAGTAGCAGTGTGTAGGCGTGCCAATCATCTTTGAGGAAGAGCAGAGAGAGAGAGAAAGAGGGAGAGTAAGCTACGTATTGCGTATACGCCGCGTGTCCGACTTACCAATTGTTTCAGCCACATTTTTAATGAATTGCAACACTTGTTGATATTTATCGTAAACAAATCGATATGTTATCGAATCGATGTTAAATTGTGGCGTTGTTTGCGGCTCCGATAACTCCGACCAGTCCGATATGAGTTGCCGCTGCTGCATTTCAGCACAATACATCGACTCCAGCTTCGTTGGACTTACCGCGGCTCTGCATTCCTTGGCGGATGGGGGGGGTGGGGGTGTTGGTACCTCATCTATAACAGTTATAGCCGTCGTAAATTCACCATCGCTTAATTTTGATGGCACTTTCTTTCGTTTAGTTTTCTTTTTCGCACGCTTTTCTTGAATCAGTTGTTGAATCGACGACGTGGCATCCCCAATGGCTTGCGTCTCCATAGACGGGTTCGATGGCAGCTTACGCGGTGCCTTCTCCTTCAGTTTCCTTCGATGATCGCTCTCATGGTTAGTGTGTTCATTCCTACGCCACGGCATCCTGTGCAACTTGCGATGCACCTTCGTTTTGGGGTTTTCTTCCATCGCAGGCACTTCCGTATCGTTGCCACTTTCAGTCTGTTCAGGATCGGCCAATTGTTGCGACAGCTCATATAGATTCTTGTTCGTGGCAATCGCACAACGTTCCTGCAGCTCGGGCAGCTTTAGTTCCGCGAGCAAATGACGATCGGATATATTGCCCAGCACATGTGTCGTCCTCTGCCCGTCGGCCGAGAATCTGACAGAGCTGACAGATATTGTCAATAACCTGTGGAACAGGGTATCAAAAAGTGCTATCTTATTAGTTTGTTCATCACTTACGAATCGCATATAAACTCTTTATTCTTGTATAATTCAACAACTTCAGGTTGCACACCTCGCGTTTTTTTGTGCTTTCTGCAAGTCAAAGAATTCTACAGCTCCTTTTTTTTAGCACCCTTTGAGGCGATACTTACCTTTTTGAGTTGGACATACTGCACACTAACGTATATATAAAAATTTATAACAAATAAATAAAAAAGTGTATTTTGAAGCGAGGCAAACGAATACCAAAATATATAAATCATAGAGGAAATTTATAGTTTATATTTGATCAATGCCAACCTGTCTGAAGAAAATCCAATATTCAACTGGTTTGACAGCTTGACGAAAGCATAAATGATAAAAGAGAGAGAAAGGCAAGAGAAGGCAGTTGAAAATGAAGTAGTATATAAAGACAGGGTATCTTGATGGGCAAAAAGCAATGCAGTACTTCAATGTAGAGTAATTTTAAAGTCTAACATGAGAAATGTTTTTCACAAAATGTTAACTCTCTGTTAAGGCATTTAACAGCAGCACAAGCTGTAAGTGCTGAGCTTCAATCTTCGAAGTCATTTTCAACCAGCAACAATATTATTGTGGCAACTCTTCGATATGTTAAGAAATGTTAACTTAAATCATTTTAACTGCATAATGTTAAATCACTGTGAAAGCTGTTTAACAGCAGCCAAAACAGCTTTTAGAGTTTTTACTTGCACTGTCACTGCACAACGAGCTCAGCTACCTTTAATGCGCTGTTGACCCTACCTGATCATAAGGTTTTATTTATTCTGCGCCACACAAAGCGCACTTTAACCCTTGGGTGCCCTCTGCAGATGCCAAATAACTGAGCTGAGATTGAAATGTTGCCAGTTGTTGGGCCAAGCAGAAGGGCTTAGTTGTTGTTGCTGCTGCTGCTGTTGTTTGTTACCTTTCTGAGGTGCGCAGGCGCAAAACCGCAGGCCATTTGCAGAGGGGGAGAGCGAAAGCAACAGGGAGAGAGAGAGAGAGGGGTAGAGGCAGCAAGTGCACGTTCCTTTGCGTCCTGTTCCTTTTTGCGATCTAGCATTGTCCTTGCCACTGCCACTGCCACTGCCACTGCTGCTGCCACTGCTGCTGCTGCTGTTGCTGTTGCTGCTGTGTTCTGTTCTGTCCTCGGTCATCAAAGCGGTAAGGTCCTGCGGCAACATTAGCAAACCGAAGCGAAGCGAACGGCGACGCTGCGCTGCGCTGCGTTGCGTTGCGTCGCTCTGCTCTGCGCCACTGCGGCGCTGCTGCCGCCCTCAGGCGGGTTGGGTTTTTCACGCAGCGACGCTTTTTCGCCGAACAGTCAACGCCCGTTGCCAACATCCGCAGCTCCTTCAAGCCTGCAAGCGCAAGGGGGTTGGCTACAGAGAAGGGGAGGAAAGGAGTGGAGGGGGAAGGGTACAGTACATAAGCCTTTGTATACAGTCTCGCTCTGTGTGTGTGTGCGACTATTCTGTGTGTTGCCTGCGGCCGTTTCGTGCGGCGCAACTAAATGCAACTTGTTGTTGTTGTTGTTGCTGCTTGCTTTTTTGTTGCTGCTGCTTAGCCATTGCTTTGCCACTGCTCGTGGCTATTTGAGGCTGAAATGTGCGTGCCACAGGCAATGGCAGCAGCAGCAGCAGCAGCAGCGGGCAGAGGCAGTGGCAGTGGCAGAGACCCTGCCTTGGCTGCAGCTGACTGACTTCTGCTTTGACTTTGAGTTGCTTCTCTTTCTTTAATTGACTTTAAACTTATGCCAAAAATACATAAAATAAATTAAACATACACACACACACACACACATACACACACACAGCAGAGATATGCTGCGCTGCTGTACTCAATCAGCGTGCGGCAATTATTTAGCTTCTCTATGCGGCACAAACAATTTGATTTTGTTGTGCAACTGACAGTTGCATAATTTCTGCATGAATGCCACTTTCGAATTCACTGCACACACACACACACACACACTAGAATTTCGTTTGTTGTGTCTCTCACTGACAAAGAGAGAGAGAGAGAGAGAGAGAGAGAGAGGGGTGGTAACTGCCTGTTAATTAAATTGTGTCTAAACGGTTGGCCGTCATCATTCGCGCTCTCTGCACTCTGCGATTGTTCAATGAACCGCATAATTGCATTGAAAATTGAAATGGAAATGGAAAATTGATTATGCGTTTATTTGGCAAGTGCATGAAAAGTTTGTGGGTGCTAGAGGGAGGTTGGGGGGAGTGGATTTGTCTAAGAAAAACCTTATTAGAGACATATGGTATCTTGATGTGGAAATAATGTGCATAAATACTTGTAGAAATTGATTTGTATTTTGCAAGCAGGGTATAATATAGTCGATCATGAAAACTTATCAAAAAGTATACGTAAATATTGAAGTCATAAGTAGGGTATGGCATAGGCGTGCATTGCAGCGAGAGTCAGAGTGATTTTTATAATATTTATGAGGTATTTCTAGTTGCCTTCATTGCCGTTCTACAGTTTGTTTGTCTTAAAGTTCTAAGACATACAAATTATGAATATTTACCATACATACATAGTTAAATACATACATAGAGAAGTACTCTTGCCTATTTGCAGGGTATTACATAGCAGTTAAGTCTATATAATTTGCAGAACACTTTCCTATAACTATAAAAATGAAGTCTTTCACTTAAAATGAGTTTTTCTTAAGTGAGTGTAATTTAATGGGTATCACACAGTCGTTGTCAGCAGCTGCGTAGGGCGAACAGCTGCAACTTATAGCCTACAGTACTTGGGAGTGATTGGTGTAAGCCCAGTACAAAAATATACAGGGTATAACACGATCACTGTATATATTATTTAAGCGAAGTTTGAATGAAAGAAATTCATTGATAACATGTAAATTTTAATGATAAATTTAATATAAATTAAAGTTATAATATATATATTAATATTCGTTTTACAGAGTATGCCCAAGTCGTGCATGGGGCAGTTCTAGGCGCTAGTGCTGCGCTATGCAGCATCTTTGGTGCAAAGAATGGTGCACGGAAATGCCGGCATGGCATCCGCGCCGTCAGGAAAACTACTTCAATGCGACGCGCGGCGCGTGAACAAAAGCTGCGGCATGTGGCATGTGGCAACGGGAAATTAAACGTTGCGGCGTCGCGCGTCGCATTGTGGTTTGAAGTTGAAGTGCTGCTTGTCGTTTTGTCGTTGCCAATGCGGCGTATGTGTAATATTATTGGCACAATGCAAACGGCAGTTGTTGCTGTTGTTGCAGCAGCAATTGTTGCCGCTTGCTGCTGCTGCTGCTGTCTGCAATTATGAGCAGTCGGCACTGATAACAGACACAAATAACAATGGGGGGTAGTAGGAAGAGAGAGACAGCAGTAGAGAAGGGAAGAGAGAGGCAGGGAGAGAGGAGGCAATGCAGCCCGTTAGTGCAGGTCATTAAGCCTCGTTTTATGGTCCCGAGTCGGCAACGGGCATTAAGTGCCACAGCGAGTTATCTTCGAGCCACTAAATTGTTGCCCCCGATAGGGGCAGCAGCCAGAAAAGTTGGCTAGAAACGAGCTAGATATGTTTTCTCATTGCTGCCTAAAAGAAAATTTTAATTAAATGTCGCCGCAAACGATGCGGTAATACGAGTCGCATCCAAGGACAGACAGGCAGACAGAGAGGCAAGCAGAGAGGCAGGCAGAGAGGCAAGCAGTAGTAGCAGCAGTTCTAGTTGTTGTTCTTGCCACAGTTGTTGTTGTTGTTGCATTTGCAGTAAGCATTATTTTAGCATTCAATATGAAAATGATTTTCGCTGGCGGCGAGGCGACTCAATTTATCTCACACACACACACAGAGAGAACGCCAACACACCTCGCTAGGCCACGCTCACCTTGCCACGCCTGGCTGCCACCCGCACCCCTGGCCTGTGGCAGGTTGCACATGTCAAGCGTGTGGCGATTGCACACTTAATACCATTTTGTGCTGCTGCCAATACGAAAGACAGAGATAGAGAGAGAGAGAGAGAGAGAGTGCAATTGGATTTGTGTTGTCAGCTTCGCGTTGCGCTGCCTAATTTGGGGCACATGCAACACAATGTGCCACAACACAGGCACAAATTTGTTACCATCTCGTATTTAATTTTTGCAGCAACATTTCTGTGTAAACATTCCAAGAAGAATGAGATCCTTGGGGCAGCAACAACAATTGCAACTCATGCTGTTGTTGCTGCTGCTGCGCGTTGTTGGCGCTTATGTGGCAGACATCACTGTAACCCACACGGCAAGTTCAAAAATTCATCATTGTTGGCTCTGGCTGCATTGTTGCCCCGTTGTTGCCAGCCCCCGCTCCCCCTCCTCCAGCACAGTTGCTTCCTTCAGCTTCGCAGCTCACCCTGCAACAAGCCGCAAACGAAACTGACTGATGCCCGGCAGCCACTTTTGGGATGAAATATTATAATTACAAGCGAATAGCCTCAGGCCAAGGAGGAGCAGGAGAGAGAGAGACAGGCAGCAACAGCGACGGCAGACGGCAGTCGTCGTCGTCGTCGTCGTCGTCAGGCAAGCAACAACAACACAACATCAGAACTGTACAGCGCCAAATCAAACCCAACCCCAACCTCGAACTCAGCTGCTGCTGCAGCCCGTTGAGTATGCCCTGCGGCTTGCGCGCAACATGTTCGTGCGCAGTCGAACACAGAGAGAGAGTGAGAGAGAGCGACGTGTACGTGTGCTTGTGTGTGTGTGTGTGTGTGTGTGTGTGTGTGTGCTGCTGCCGGCATTCGTGATAATTTAGATGCGTTTGCAGTGATAAGCCTTGAAACTGGTTTGATGTGCGGCCGCAGCATGTTCGACTGCAGTTCGACAGGTTCGTTGCAGAACAGAGCATGGCAAGCGTGAGTGTAAGAGGGAGGGGGAGAGAGTGGAATGGTGTGCGTGGGTTGGTTGGGCAGGTTGGCTCGATTGGTTGGCTTGCCTCGTTTGTGTTTGTGTCGCCCGGCAAAGACACAAATACCGTTATTAATTGCAACCTAATTGCTGGCAGCTATTTATTAAGTTTTTGTTTAATTTATAAAGCGGACATCTGTGTGCGCATTATTATTATTATTTGTGCATAAGCTTGTGTGTGTGTGTGTGCGTCATGTTTGTTTTTGTTTTTGTTTTTGCATTTCACTCGTTTCTCCATTTCAATTTGCTGCACGTCAAGCACAAAAGAACACGCACACACAGAGACAGCAGCATCCTCTGTCTGTGTGTGTGCGAGTGTTTTCCTCATTTTACATAGCTGTCAGTTTTATTGAAAATTAGCCTGCAGTTAATTTTGTATACCATTAAATGTAGACATGTCCCCCATTCCCACCACCACCAGACACCCCTTTCACTGTGTGTGTGCGAGTGTGTGTGTGTGTGTGTGTCTGCTTGCCTGCCCGGCGATCCCAAAAGTAATGCATGCAGATTATAACTTAAATATGAAATGTCACGCATTGACAGGCAGTTTTGAAAAGTGTGCAACAGCAACAGCAACAACAACAACAACAGCAACAACACAATAACACACCAACAAGTTTTACACCTTGGGGGCAGCTACGCCGCTGCCACTCCGTTCATGAGGCACAACCAGAGTCGGAACCAGCGTCGAGTCTCTGTAGCTGGAGTCGAACGAAAGAAGGCCACAAGCGACAAGAAACAGGAATAAATATGGACGCAACATACCCAGCAATGGGGACGAAGCAAGGTGTAAATCGTTTAGTACATAAAGTGAGGTTAGGTTAGGTACATAGTTATAATTTATAGTACATAAAGTGAGGTTACGTTAGGTAGTTAGGTAAGGGAAATTTTATTATTTCTTTACAATTTTATATTAACTTTTTTAAATTCCACATAAATACTCTTCACACAAAATATAATTCCTGGTAATCATATAAAATCTCAGTCAACTCTACTTACTACAGGGTATTTGTCAGTCCATCAACGCTACGCTGCCCACTCTCTTATGGTATTTGCTTGGAGGCGAAACTGTGCGCTCTGGGATGTGGTTAGTCGGGCAAAATATGATAAGGGTCATGTGATTATGACCAGGCTGGTTACCACTTCCACAGCGAGAAAGCATGTTTAATCTCGAGCCTGGATTTGCACCATACCCCATTGTTAATTTGCCAAACTTCAGTTCTCTAACTTATATCGAGCAAATCTACAGATATACGGGAAAATCGGATCTGAAACTGGAAATTTATGGGGACATTGATAATCCTTCGGACGCATGCGCAAGAAAATGCTGCGATTGAAGCGTACATAGGGAAAGTAATAGCAAATCAAGCTGATGCCCTCCACAAAGCTAGCAGAGAGAGAGAGAAAGAAAGAAATAAAGCATTAGAGTGATATACATATATATATTCATATAAAACAATCTACTCGACTGTGATATACCCGCTACCCAACTGATCAAAACGATTTCTCAAATACATAACTAATATTTAGCATATTTTCTGTTGCACACCTTAGGGAGCTGTTTGGAATCAGTAGCTCTAAAATTTAGTTCTTAAATAACTTCTATGTTAATTTCTCAATCTCAACTAGTTATTATAGGCTCTAATATCTGACAGACCGACTGATAGACATAGCTATATCGACTGAGTTGTTGCTGCTGATTCAGAATATATAGAAAGTTATAATATAAAGTTAGTATACCCTTCTGTTCTACGGGTAGCGAGTGTAAATATATGTATATCTATAAATATAGTCTTCCTTACTGTGCATACGAACAGCCCACGCGAAACGTTTGCGGATAGATTATGTGCGTAAATGCATTATCACCAAATATCTTAAGATACGTATTTTCCTTATGAATTAAGAGAGTTGGTGGCTTCAGTTTCTGATGAAGACTGTACCATTTACCCACAGCGAACTCAATGAAGTTATGCAAATAGATATTCGGGCAGAAAAAAGCGTTGCGCGAAAAGACTCCTGTTGAGCCCTGGTAGGTTCTGCGGAAGAGCTCGTGTTGATGGTCAGGTATATCTATCATATAATGCTCCGTCTCGTGAGTCACACGTTGACAGTGCCTGTGATGGCGATTGGCCACTTCCGCCAGAATATCATCCCACATCATGTGCAACATGTCGCACGTGTTCAGCTTTTGTGCCAATCGATTACGCAGCCCATTATGCCCGTATATGAGATACCTGCGCTCAGCCTTAAACTCCATTTTGCGCAGATCAAAATGCTCCCGCATTGATGTGCATAGTGGTTGTTGCCGAACGCAAATATATGTAGCATAACCATCCGATAGACAATTCGGATCCTTGGGTATAGTAAAAGTCGGACTCCAGGGATCCCTTCTGGTCATTACCAAGGCATATTGCAGCACCAGCAACAGCCTCCAGAGCAGCACAGGCTGCATTTGTGTATTTCTAACTTCTATACAAGATCTATCTTACTCTCCTAGATCTATCTTCTACAACTTGACAGTAGAAACAAATGTGGCTAAGTTACAGAAATGTTTGCAGGGCTCTTATACCCTTCGACCCATGTAAATTGCCAAAAAGGGTATACTTACTTAATGCAAATGTACAATATGTAACAGGCAGAAGAGGGCCTGGGAGACTCCCCAAAGTATATATATTCCTGATCAGGATCACTGGTTAGTTTTTTTGAATGTTCAGCCAACGGCTGCATTGGAGATACCTTGTAAGATAGGTTTACCGTTAGTCCAGCTTTATTTTCTTGATTCCCTTTTTATTAACTGCCTTAATTGTTCCACAATCCCTCGATAATTACATGTTTCAAAGTCTTTCTTTACGTTTATTGGCTTTTAGAATGACTTCATTCATACTTCAAAAAGTAAAGTAGATTTTTTAAAGTTTTTAATATAAATTCCCTTTTAGAACTTCAAATGTTATTAAGCACTCAAAAATCATGAGATTTATTTGGATCATCATTTTCATAATAAGTTCTCTTTTTAATAACCAAATACCTGACTTAATTTACATACAAATCGGATAATTAGAGGAGATTCATCATTTTTCAAAGTCTTTTAAACTAGAAACTTTCACTTTTGCGCTACTGTCTAAGCCTTTCGTTTCTTTCTCTTCTATCTTTAAGGTATTTCGTGTATTAATTTAAACTTATTAGAAAATTTAAATGATTTTCATATGGTATATAAGTTTGTTGCTGATATTTCCACTAGATTAATCTTATGTTAAAATTATATGTATCTATATATTTACTGGTATATCTACTACATTTACTACTATATCTACTAAATTTACTACTTTAACTACTACATATTTCCTCATCTTCTTCTCCTTTCCCTCACTACTCTAAATTTGCCTCTCATTTCCATTTTCCCAGGCTCTCAAGGCAGTTTGACTCTCATTTCTCAACGCACTTAACGCTTTGGTTAGTTTTGGCTACTGTTTAATTGTAAAACCCGCAACTCGTTTTTCACACACACTTTTCATGCTTTCCTTCTGCTTCTACTTTTCGTTTTTTTTGTTGCTATTTGTTTTTGTTGTTTGATTTTTTGTTGCTGCTGCTGCTGGCGGCCGTTGACAGGTGCCTAAAATGCATTTGCACCATTTTTCAGCGTGCGAATTTTTGCGACTGACTGTGCGTGTATGTGTGTGTGTGTATGTGACTGTGACTGGGTGTGTGTGTGACTGGGTGTGCCTGTGTGTGCAACACATGTTTGCAAATTGCTTTACTAACTGACTGACTGACTGCGACTGCTGACTGAATCGACAGTTTTGGCTGTTGCTGCTGTCGCCGGAGTTTCTGCTGTTGCTGTTGTAGTTGTAGTAGTTGTTGCTGCTGCCGCTGTTTGGTTTGTGTCTGCTAAAGTGTCGAGCAGTGGCAAAGGTGTGTCTGTGTGTGTGTATAACTGCATTAATGTGAGCTTATGCTTCGTCGAGTTGGCCTCAGTCTACAATAGTGTTGACTGTTGTTACTGTTGCTGTTGTTGTTGCTGTTGTTGTTGGCACAACATTACAGACAACTGCCTGGCCATGTAGCTTTTTATGTGTGTGTGTTTGTGAGTATTTATGTGTGTGTGAGTGCCAGTGAGCTCGCCAGTTACCGTTTAACGCAACAATTAAACAAACAGCCGCGTGCAACATAAACACACAGACACACACGCTCAAACTTGCACACACACACACATTCACACACACACAGCTGCACACTCGAGCGAGCAACTTTATTGCCATATGGTCGCCCTGCCTTGCCGCCAAAAGGGGCGTCACTGGGAGGCGCGGCTGACGGGCCATGACATCCTGGGCGGCCTATTAAGTGATTTTAACACTTTGCGCATGAAAATTGCAAAAAGGCAACGCCGCTGATAATTATCCCTTAATTGTTTAATGAGCAGCACTTGAGCAGCAACAGCAGCCACGACAGCAACATCAGCAACAGCCACGACAGCAACAGCAGCAGACGCAAAAAAAAAACCGCAGCCAGAGCAACCGCAGCAACAGGATGCGTCGGCTTAATTAATGTCAATTTAATTACACCAATACCTGCGCCATCTCTGTGCCACAAGTTTTACACGCAACATGCAGACATGCATGAATATGCGTGTGTGTGTGTGTGTGTGTGTGTGTGTGAGGATTACTGGACACTTATCACAGCGCAGAGGCAACACTTGAAGGCAGTTGCAACGGCCTGTTGTCTGCTGTTGCAAAGAGAGATTTGCGGTCAACATCAATAATTGTAAGTCAGTTGCTTCCTCTGCAATCGTATGAAATACTGATTTGGATTGGGAATATATACCTATTATAATGTATATATGTATTATGTTGTAGACTTTGTGAATCTGCTGACTATGAAATTGGAAAAACTGCTGATTGGGAGGAGGAATATATATATAATACTGATTTGGATTGGGAATATTTATGTATTTATCCATTCCAATGTAGTAGATTTGCTCTGTTAAGTTTTGACTGTAACTCAGAGCTTATGAACCTGAGGACTCTTAAATTGGAAAAACAGCTGATCGGATGAGGAATATATATGCAAATACTCTTTATAATGTATTTTGTACATTGTTACTGCTTCTTTGGCTTTGCAAATTAAATTATCAAAACAGCGGAGTTGGATTAGGAATATATATACATATATACATTAGAATATAGAAAATATCTACCAGCAGAAATGCTTCTTGCTGTCACTCGTAGTCTGTAACTGCTAATTTCTGTTTTAGAATAAGAATATGTATGTTAATACGTATTATAATGTGGTATATGCTTATTAGAAGTGGCGTGATGCCTTATATAAAATAGGAATATATTTAAAACTAGGAATATACAATAAATTTAAGACCATATGTGTTTGCCGTATACTTTACTCTGCTTTCTACTTGAAATTGGGAATGTACAATCCATTTTATACACTTTATATACATTAAAGAGTGGGAAATGCTCCATTTAACCTCCTGCAGGCTGTTCCTTTTTAAAATCACTTTAACACACACTTAAAAAGCACTCCTAACATATGTATTTTAATACTAAGGAACCTTCTACAGATAGACAATACCTAAGCACCTCACCTACTTTAAGATATGCTGAAAGTAAAACTTTATCGCATATGTTGATTTCCCATAGCTTATTAAATACTTTCTCTGCCCAAAATTTCAAACTGCCAGCTGTCTGTCTATGCGTCACAGTGTCTCTTAATCATGCTCCCTCTCCACTCATCCATCCATTCATTCGTCTGTCATTCGTCATATCATTTACACGACGAGCTGGGCTGCGTCGGGCTACGTCTCTATTAGCTCGACTTATAAGTTATTTGGTTGTTTGTCTGATTAATGTTTCGACTGCAAACGAGTTGAGCTGGACACACTGTGTGGAAACTTGGCGAGATTAGCCTCGGACGGGAGAAGCTTGTCAGCGGCAGAGGCAGCAGCGGAGGCAGAGGCGGAGGCAACGTCTTTCTACCCTTTTCTATGCGGTTGAGTGCCAAAGGCAACGCGCAGCTGATGTTAAGTTTGTTGTTCAGGTTGAGGTTATTGTTGTTGCTGCTTCTCTTGTTGTTGCTGTTGCTGCTGTTGTTGTTGCTTGCTTGTGTTGTTGTTGTATTTGCTGTGTGAGTTTGGTCTATGATCTAATCTTCTAATCTTGTTGGACGCCGGCGAGCGATTCAATTATTTCATCCATAAAAGCGCGTTATGTTTATGTTATATGAATCTGTCGCTTGGCCAAGAGAGCGAGAGAGACAGAGACAGCAAGAAAGACAGAGTTGTATATGAAAGAGACGAATGCCGCAAGGCAACACACACACACACACACAGTCGCACACCTACAGACGTGTGTATATACTTATATATAGCGTATAAAATAGTGAATGTAATTTTATTCACATGTATCGCCTGGGGCCAATCCGTTTTGCCCCACGGCCACAAATTGCACAGCGCACAGAGCAACCCCGGAACGACGACGAGGCGCACCTCGTTGCCAGCGTCGATCCCAGGCCAAAACCAGCTGGGAATGTCTGTACACACACACACACACACATACAGACAGAGAGACTAATGTGTATGTGTGGTATATTATGTGGCAGCAGCAGAGGCAGCGGCAGCGGCAGCAGCAGTGCGGGGCAGAGAGTTGAAATCCATCATTGGCGCATGGCCGGCGGCAACATTTGGGTTGAAATATTATAATTACAAGCGAATGCCCCCAGGGCAAGGAGAGGTGAGGCCGAGCAACGGCAAGCGGCAACAAAACGTTGCGAGCGTTGCCATCGCGTGTCTGTCTCTGTCTCTCTCTCTCTCTCTCTTCATCTCCCTGTCTGTCTGTCTCTCCCCCACTCTGACAGTCTCTGTCGCTGTATCTCTATCTAACTGCGCTGAGGCACAACAGAGCTGCGGATATGGATACTTAGTTGCTGCCACAGTTGCCGCTGCCGCTGCCGCCTCTGCCGCTGCCTCCGCTGCCGTCGATTGTTAGTTGTTCGCTTGTTGCCTGGTTGTGTTTACGTTGTGGCTGAGGCAGCAGCCTCCTGTTGCCGCTGGGCACAGCTCGAGCATGTTCGAGCGCAACATGTTGCAGTGCAACTCGAGCGCATTGCTAGACATTGTCCTTGTCCACTTTGTCTGTGTGCGTGTGTGTGTGCTTAGTTGTTACTGCCTGTGCTGTTGTTGTTGCTGTGTGTGTCTGTTTGTGTTTTGTTTGCTCGCTTGGTGACGGCGTTGCACGGGAAGCAGGTGAATAACATGCACTGCAATCTTTTTTTGCCGTAGATGTTTTTGTGTTTGCGCGCTCTTGTATTATGTGCGACTAGTGGGTAGTTAAAATACCCCGTAAATAAGTGAGAAAAAGGGTATGTGGAGCAAATGTCTGCACTATAGTTTAAGCAGTTAAGTTTAAGTAGAATTTGAAGGTTATGAAATTTAAGGTTAAGCATTTTTGAGGTTATGTATTGGTAAATAGAACACTCTCACTTAAATTTATGAAGATATTAAAGAAAAAGTTAATTGAAGTATTTATTAGTACTTGTAATAAAACTAATAATAATTTTGTATTTTTTGAAAATTTGTTGAGTATTTCAGAGCATAAGTTAAGGCATTTTTGAGGTTATCTATTAATAAATCAAATAAACTCACCTAAATTTTAAAGAATATCATACAAATAGTTAATGCAAGAGTTTTAATGAAATTTATATCAATTTATTATTACTGTAATTAATTTAATGCAATTTTTGAGTATTTTTGCAAATAAAATGTATGGTTGAGGTTATGTATAGATAGTCCTAATGAAAGCAGTTAAATGTATGAATATATTTAAAGAAGTGATTGATCGCAGTTCGATTAGCACTTTTAATAATATTAATATTGCAATTTAATTTATTTATTATTATTATCAGATTTAGTCGCATTTTAATTTCTTGATCTATAAACGGTTTATATCAGTTTTTCGACTTTTTTAGGCATTTTAAGTTTATTTTGACAATTTATTAAAGAGAAAGGATGTGTTTTCATTTTTCTCAGTGTACATTTGCCACACTGTAGGTGTAGCTCTTAATAGGATATCTGCCAGTCGCGCCTGCTCATGCTGTTTGTTGTTTTTGCCACTAACTTGTTGCACTTATGCGCGCGTGTGGGCGTGGCAATAAAAGCAGCCACACTTTTTGTTGTAGCTGTTGTTGTTGTTTGCACAAGTGTGGCAGACATCGAGCTGGATGCCACAGAGACAAAAAAGAGCTTGCCACACATGCGAAAATTAGAGAACGACAGCAACAACAAGGCGCAAGCTTAACGGTAACAAAAACTTGCAGCAGGCAGCACATGTTGCACAGTAGCAGCAGCAGCAGCAACAGCAACAGTAACAGCAACAGCAGCAGAGGAAGTAGGAGTAGCAGCAGCTGCTGCAGCTTCCAAAATTACAGTGTACTCTACACACACATAAAACATACGAGTAATTTAAAAATAACAAAAAACTACAGCCCAGCATCGTACTCTGCTATATGCGGGGCTATAATTATGCGCCGGACTGTGGCACACACAATCACAGCTCTCATAATTGTCCCCAAAATGCAGGCCAGTCTGCCTCTAGTTGTTGTTGTTGTGGTGTCGGGCAGCTGCCACAGTTGCTGTCAGGTGACAAGTCCTTCGAGGCGAGGAATCGCCGTCGTACCCTCATTATATGCAAAAATGCCAAATGCGGCCCGAAGCTACTTAAGTTTAACTTATTTTTAACTTCCACATATAAATTTGCTCACTGGTTTTTTTTCATTTTTCTTGCTTGCAGCACCTTGGGGCATTCTTAGTTGCATGTTCGACGCTGCAATCCTTTGCTGTGCAGCAAATAAAGAAACTGGTCTCATTCATAACTCGCGGCAATTTTGCATTTTGCATTATAGTACCCCCTTTCCCCTCTTTCCCCATTCCCCTTGCAGTTCTCAGTTGCCAGTTTGCAGTTCTCAGTTTCGCATTCTCATTCCCATTCGTTCTTTCTTTCTCTACATCTTCCTCTCTCTCTCTCTCTTTGCCGCATATCAACTGTCAGTTTTCGAGCTCAAAATGCCGGCGGACAAGTTTGTAAATCATTAAAAATTATGCACACACACATGGAGACACATCTCTGTCTCTCTGCATCTCTCTCTCTCTCTGTCGCTCTCTGTATCTCTCTGTGTGTGTGTGTGAATCGAACAGTTTTGCGAGAAGTTTTAGTCACCGAATGACAATGAAAACTGGTTAGGAATTATGCAGCTTAATGGCAAATGTCACGCACCAGCATCGACCACGACCACGTCCAACTCAAATAATGAGGAGTTGCTGAGGTGCTGCAAGTTCCACTCCCTGTTGCCACCACCATCTCTTATGATGCTTGAGATGATGATGATGCTGCCAATTCAATGTGCTGCCAAGTTTTCTGCTTCTGAATTGACTTTGTCCACATTTTATCGATTAATAAAAGTGAAAAACAAATAAAATACAAACAGTCCTGCTGATCAGTGCAATTGGAATCATAGATACTACGTTCGATTGCATTTAGAAACAATGCGAAATATATAGTCGGGGTGCTGGACTGTGTTATATGCGCTGCCCAAAGCTACACTTGTTCGCCTACCAAAATTGTTTCTTTAATAGCTGCTATATTGATGTTCATAATTTACAAAAATCATTTGAATAATACATCTTCAACACATCAATAACAAACGTTCTTGTTTTGAGTTTACGATTGCAATGCGTTTTTGTTCTGAGTACCTGAGCAGAGAGGGCCTTGCAATAATAAAACATGTTCCAAACAAACTTGCTAGCCTTAGCTTTTGCTGTCTCTGAGGGCTAGCTGTATGAGTACCGTATGAACAAATAGACAGACAGACGCCAAGACATACATATGTATATAACATACATACATGGTTATATAAACTAGGTTATTAATACTGATCAAGAATATACAAGTATATGTGTATATACTTTGTGGAATCCCAGATGCCTTCTTCTGTTTGTCTTCATTCTTATAGGAAACGGTAAAATAAAACTTCATTAGAAATGATGAACGATCGCATTATGATTATTAATTAAAATAAAGTAATAATATAAAGGAACGTTCTGAAAGGTTTCAAGCATATACGAGGGTCGTTTGATAAGTCCGTGACTTTTTGTATTTGCCGCGCACCTGCTCTAAATACAACACTGCTCCTGTCAGCAGTTATCGATTAACAGCTGACTGTAAAATTTTGAGAAAGCTGCGTTTCTTAGTTTGCGTTTTATAGGCATTGAAAGCAGACGATCTCGTGAATTTTAACGAAAATGGAAAAAAGTGAATTTCGTGTGCTAATTAAGCATTATTTTTTGCGTAAAAAATCCATCACCGAAACCAAGGAAAGACTTGATAAATATTATGGGGACTCTGCACCATCAATTTCAATGGTTAAGAAATGGTTTACTGAGTTCCGTTGTGGTCGTACCAGTACAAG
The DNA here is from genome assembly GCA_018904165.1 of Zaprionus camerounensis. Taxonomy (NCBI): domain Eukaryota; kingdom Metazoa; phylum Arthropoda; class Insecta; order Diptera; family Drosophilidae; genus Zaprionus; species Zaprionus camerounensis. Next base: position 4,329,227 of record JAEIFS010000037.1, read on the forward strand.
TGATGCCGAACGTTCAGGTCGCCCAAAAGAGGTCGTCATGCCAGAAATCGTCGACAAAATCCATGGAATGATATTGGATGATCGGAGAATGAAAGTGCGTGAGGTAGCTGAGGCTGTAGGCATCTCAACTGAACGGGTACATCACATTTTACATGAATATTTGGACATGAAAAAGCTTTCCGCGCGATGGGTGCCGCGATTGCTCACACACGACCATAAGCGCAACCGTGTGACCATTTCAAAGGAGTGTTTGGCGATGTTCAACCGCAATCCAAACGAATTTTTGCGCCGTTTCGTTACCGTAGACGAAACATGGATCCACCACACCACACCAGAGACCAAAGAACAATCAAGACAGTGGGTTTCTCCGGGTGAACGTGCACCAAAGAAGGCCAAGGTGGGTCTGTCGGCCAACAAGGTCATGGCCACAGTTTTTTGGGATGCACAAGGTATCATTCACATCGATTACCTTGAAAAGGGTAAAACGATCACCGGCGAATATTATTCAGAGCTTTTGGACAGATTCGATATTGATTTGAAGCAGAAACGACCGCATTTGGCGAAAAAAAAGTGCTGTTCCATCAGGACAATGCACGGGTGCACACGTGTGTAGTCAGCATGGCAAAATTTCATAAATTGGGCTACGAACTGCTACCCCATCCAGCATATTCTCCAGATTTAGCCCCCTGTGACTATTTTTTGTTTCCAAACATGAAGAAATGGCTCGGCGGTAAGAGATTCGGGTCAAATGAAGAGGTCATCACAGAAACAAACGACTATTTTGAGGGCCTTGAGAAAACCTATTATTTGGAAGGAATAAAAAAATTGGAAAAACGCTGGACTAAATGTATAGAGCTAAAAGGAGATTATGTTGAGAAATAAAACGCTTCTTTGACGAAAAAAATATATTTTATTCAAAAAGTCACGGACTTATCAAACGACCCTCGTATTTTGAGGGCCTTGAGAAAACCTATTATTTGGAAGGAATAAAAAAATTGGAAAAACGCTGGACTAAATGTATAGAGCTAAAAGGAGATTATGTTGAGAAATAAAACGCTTCTTTGACGAAAAAAATATATTTTATTCAAAAAGTCACGGACTTATCAAACGACCCTCGTACATACTTTACGTTTAATGTAATCTAGTTTTTGAATAACTTTCAAGAAAACTGAAGAATTGTTATCAGTTGAGTTCTTTGTAAGAGAAACTTTTTTGCATTGAAGTTTTTTAATATAGTGAGTGAGAAAGTATGAAGCGTAATTAAATGATGAAATTAAGAGAATGAGGAATTTAATTATATTATATTATATACATGTATTTTAGAATACCCTGTCGATCAGTGTGAAACCCCTTCTGTCATTTCAGCTGCCATTATAATAATATATTAATAATATTTACAAAAAAAATTGCTGAAATGTAATGTGAAATATGAGTATTGCTTTTTGCTGTTTCAATTTGTATAACGTGTTGCTGTTGTTGTTGTTGGGGTTTTATTTGTTGTTGCATTCAGTCGTGCGTTAAAAATTAAACGCGAATTTTTGCGGCCGTGTTGGCAGCGCAAAAATGGCATCATTAAGTAAAACGCTTCAGGGCAAGCATTGTAAATTTTATGAGCCTTTTTTTGTGTCGTTAATAATACAAAAAAAAAAAGAAAACAGAAAAAAAATGGCGAACAAAAAAACAGTTGATGCATGTACGAAAATATGCGACTGTTGTGCGTGCGTGAGTGTGTGTGTGTGTGTATGTGTGTGTGTGTGTGCCATATATAAATAATAATAATAATGATGCGTAAAAAAGTGCGGAAATTCTGTGGAAAAACATATGTGGCGTGGGATCTCGGTCGCGGCCTTTCAGGGCATCTCGTTGCGAGGTCTCTGCTGTTTGTTATTATATATTGATTAACACGCAAAATGCACAAACTGTGGAAAAAACTACATACTTGAATAAACATGCAGGCGGGGCAGGCGTGGCTGGCAGGGCGTGGCCAGAGGGGCGGCAGAAAGGGGGTGAGGATTGTGTGTGGATTGTGGCTACTTTAAAAACCCATCAACAATTATTACAGTGAGAAAGAGTAGGAGATATGGGGGAAAGAGAGAGAGAGGGAGAGGGACGGGAAAGAAAGAGGGAGAGGCAGAGGGGGAGACAGAGAGAGAGAGCGAGTGAGAGAGTGAGTGAGAGAGATACATATACTACAGCTCGGGCTGTCGACGCTGATTTTGTAGACTTGCACACACACACACACACACACCTATACAACCACACATGCTCCCAATTGCCCAGTGCTGCCCCTCTCCTCCTCCTGCCACACACCGCTCTCCCCTTCCCTGCTCGGCCTGCAGCGTTCCAAACAATAAAGCATAAAGCGCGCCGCGCACATTTTGTCGAATTATTTTGTTGCCAGTTGCTTCCGGCTAACTGCAGCAAATTGGCTTGAAATATTGGTATTGCCATATGTATGAGCTCTCTTCAGCATACCCCCTCCCATCCTCCATCCCCCCTCTCTCGACCACTCTCTGAGTACGACTGTGTGCGTGAGCTTGTGATTAAAAAAATATTTAAAATGGCAAAACCCAAAGCGACGTCATCGCAGCACGAGCTGCAAAAAAAAACACACTCACACACAAAACGAAAGCGCGCTGTTGCCATGTGTGTGCGAGTGTGTGTAAGCTTTGGCCGAAACTGAAACTGAAAGAAGTAATAAATGGCCAGCTGAGCGCAGCTGCTCGACGCTGAGTTACCCTGTAAAATAATTTATTTCTTATTATTTAATATAATATAATTTATATTTCCGCAATTTTTGCAAGTGTATTTCGCCTACATCCGCATAGCAGCCCCACCTCAGTGAAGGCTGCACAGCAACTGATCTGTTTGAACTTGCTCAAGCAGTGGAGAAGGACATGCGATTTTACTCTCTCATTGGCAAAGTTTCGCTCTCTCTTATGCCTGCTCGGCTAGGGCACGACCGCGTTCGGGCACATCACGAGCTAAGCCTACGTTGTGCGTGAGCCGACTGCGCTGTGGCAGAGGTTTGAGATCTATGCACACGACCTACGGCAAAAGAGAGAGAGACTGCTGGTCACTGAGAGACTAAGCTAACGTTGTGCGTAAGTGGACTGCGCTGTAGCAGAAGTTCAAACTCAACACGAGCAAAATAGGAGAGCGCATTCTTTCGCATCTCTAAGTGGAGCACAAAATGAGAGAGCCTTCGGTCACTGCTCTAAGTCGATCACGTTCGGCCTCAGCTTACGTGATGCGTAAGTCGACTGCGCAGCCACAGACGTTTGAGTTTGATTGAGAGAGTGCGAAAGACTGCTTGTCACTGAGAGCAACCGGCACACACATACACTTGCATACCCCATGCACACACGTGTGGCTGCTGCCTTTGCAGGGTATGCACGATAAATGGACGCTTCCGTCGGCCGCCTACGCTCTCTGCCGACGCCACAATGAGTGAAATGAGCGATAAAATTGCAACAATTTTCAACTGGCTGCAGTTGGTGCTGCCAACGTCGACGTCGTCGCTAGTGTCGTTTGTGGGAACAGGGCATGGTAAAGTGGGCAGGGGGGGGTGTGTGGTGCTCTGATAAAATATGAAAAATTGAAATGTCACTGGGCAGCAGCGTGCAGCAATCATTGGCAACATTCACATGCCACACACACACAAACAGACAGAGAGACATGTGTGGTGTGTGTGTGTGTGTGTGTAGTAGTTGCAGCTTGCAACAATGGCCACTTGTATGCAAATAGCGCAATAATATGAAGTATGTACAAAATTAATTTCGCCCCCGGCTCAGTTGCAGCTCGCTAACAATTGCCAAATGAAAAATGATGTGACACAAATGCGTGTACACCCCCCTCTCTGTGTGCATGTGTGTGTGTGTGTGTAGAGGAGGGTGCATATGTATGTGTGGGAGGTGGGGGCACAAAGTTGGCACTCATTTTAATTACAGCTGCCTAACTGCAGACCCAATTGACGCACTCTCTCTCTCTCTCTCACATTCTCACTCTCCCACTCAATCTAGCGCGCCTCTTCTTTCTCTCTCTCTCCCCCTTTGCTGTTTTTGAAACACGCCTTGCGGCGTATTTATCACAAGTTTTTCTTTGCACAGCCGCAAGGCAACTACGAAATATTTCAGCTGCCCGACGTCGCCTTCGTCGTCGTCGTTGTCTGGAACTGGAACTGGTTCGCCGGCGGCGTTGTTGCCAGCGACGTTGCCTGCTTCTTTTGCCAGCGCCCGCGTCAAAGTCTCTGGCGACGCTGGCGCTCCAAGCGACTGCGCTGCTGCGCCGCTGCCTCTGCGCACAAAGTTTCATTTCGTTTGAGCCTCCCGGCGGCTACAGCAGCGTTCTATGCTTTGTCATTAACACAAACACACACACGCACACACACACAAGAGAGGGAAGAGAGTGTCTGCCCCCCCCTCCCCACAAACTGCACATACACAGTGCAAAAAGTAAGCTCAAGCTGACTTTGGCACTTACAACTTGCTTGCACTCACACCCAAACACACTCAAACACTGACACACGAACTCATTAGCAACATGTGTGCTGGTGTGTTTGAGTGTGTTTGCCTATGCATTGATTACCCATCAGAACTGTCGCCATTTCACACGCAACACACGCAAGTCCAGTTACAAAGTTAATTGCAGCAGCTTAGCTTGCAACTGCAACTGCAACAATGGCAGCGGCAACAACAGCACTTAAACCGGAAATAGACTATTAAACGTTCACACGCAAACACACTCGTCGCACACACACCAACACTCACACACACACAGACAATCACATGGTGGGAAAGTCAGCAGCAACTAAACAATCGCTGTTCTTGTTGTTGTTACTCTCCCTCTCTCCTGCTGCTGCTGCTGCTGCTGCTCTGCTCTCTCCAAGGTCGCGTCGCCATTTGCTGAAGACGTCAAACGTCAAACGCCGCTCGCAACGAACCGGCAACACACAACTTGTTAGGCAATCGAACATGCTCGAACCAAGCGCGCATTGTTTACATTTGCAAGCGCCGCAATTAAAATGAAAATTAATTGTAAAATGTTTATTAAAAAATGCCAAAAATTATAAAAAAAATAAGTTAATCAATTAAATAATCGATTTGCATTAAATTCTTTGTCACTTTGTACATATTTCCCCTGCAAAGAACTGTTCGCTCCGGTGCCGATCGCTGCCGCCAGCGCGCAACGAACCAACGAACATGTTCGACGTGTAGTAAAAACCAACTGGCTCGCCTTGGCCTGCCGCAGTTCACAGCGAACACTCGACGCGAATGCAAGTCAGGTAAACGAGAGAGAGAGAGAGACAGCGATAGCGAACAAGAGTGATAGCAATAGCAGTAATATTGTGAGGCGCATCATCATTTCGTGTTAGTAGGCAACAAACGGCGGGCGCGACAACAACCGGAAACGGAAGTAAACATTTTAAGTGCTTTTCTCTCTCTGTGTTCTCGCGTGCGTTGCAATTAAAACTAATCAGTTACATTTAGCGGAAACGGATATTAAACTAAATACAAAGAATACAAATATATTGAACAAACCCCAAAAACACATTGCGAATTTGTTGTATCTACACGCGCTTGTTTACATAAAATAGTTAAAGTGCATTTCCTAAATATACCGACTTTTTTGTGAGTTTCCCCCCTCAATTGCATTGTATGTGTGATGCCTGTGTGTGTGTGCCAGTCTGTGTGTGCCGCCTTCAGTTAACAGTTATTCCTTCTATCTCTTCCCAACATTGCCGCGCGTTCTCAAAACGCAACAGTTTATTTTGATTTTGCCAACTTACGAAATTTGTTTACTAACGTTTTGTTGTATAAAAATCTATAGATAAATATATTAATTATATATAATACAGAAGTATATATAATAATATAAAATATATAATTTATTTTTTATAATCATTCATTTATATATGTATATGCTATTTTATGTTTGGGAAAGTTTTCTTATGTTTTGCTGTCTCTGAGGCATTTAAAAAAAAATTCAAAATTTATGCGGGCGCTATGGGGTTACCCTGTAGTTTATTACAATTTGTTAATGATCTTAAGCTGCAGAGAAAATTAGCTATAGGCTGATTAGGCAAAGAGTTTAAATATAATAAAATGTATAAAGTTATTATCAAAATACTAGAAGTGCTCATCGAAATCAGAAATAATGTAGAAAGAAACTAGAATGTTGAGGGCAGTAAAATGTTATTGATAGCAACTGTATATATTATTCTTATATAAAGTATTATCATATACATAGTTTAATTGATTATTTCCCATTAATTATGTACAATATCTATCAATTATCAATTAACACAGTCTAATCCTTATCATTTCTCTGCTTTTCTAGAACTCCATTTGTTGCATTGGATCAACGATCACCATTGACGGTGGAGTCCTCCTGCCCCAAACGGTAAGTGTAGCCAACCAGGCACAAATCTCTGCACTGTCTCTCTCTCTCTCCACACTAAGCCAATAAATTAGTTGGCAAAAGATTCTGTAATAAACGAATTTTTGAGCATATAAACCGAACCCAGTTGCAACCTCTTTCTGCCCTGCTTTGTTTTTGCTCAGCTCTCGTTCGCTTGGGCCAAATACGCCGCAGGCTCAACTGATTTTCGTCTCTCCCTCTCCCCTCTCTCTCACCCTGTCTCTGTCTCTCCCACATCATGCACATGCCAAGTCCAAGTCCAAGTCGCTGTCCATGTCCGAGTTCGAGTCCGAAAATTGTGTGCCATAAACGCAGACTGTTTAAAATTTGATGCGCCTCAAGTGTTGCCTGCCCCCTTGCCCGCCCACCCCTCTTGACAACGCAGTCGGCCCGCACCAAAGGAGAAATAAACAAAAGTACGAAGAACAAAACAGAAAGAGTGCGAGAGAAAGAGGGAGAGAGAAGAGAGAGAGAAGGCAAAGGAGAAGGAGAAGGAGAGAGAAATAAAAATTGTACCAGGCCGCGGGCATTTTTGGACAAACTTCGCCTGCAGCTGAGTTATGTGTGCTCTCTTTATGTGTATGTGTGTGTGCTGGGTATGTGTATGAGTGCTGTGTATGTGTGTGTTGGGTGTGTGTGTGTGATCTGTGTGTGTGTGTTTGTTGTGTGTGTGCAATGGAGGCGGCAAAAGACGAGCGACGACAAAACGAGAACAGTTCAGCTGCAGGGAGCAAGGCACAAGGGGCACAGGGGCAAAGGGAGAGGGGCACAGACAGAGGGAGAGAGGGGCATAGTGGCAGAGAGGGGCTGAGTAAGGGGCACAGCGGGGTCGCATTATTTTTTCTTACCTTAAAGGCTATAAAATACGTTGGCCAAGAGCAGGGAGGCGATTGACCGCTTGTTGTGATTGTTGTCCCTCTCCCACTGCCCACCTCTTTCTCCCCCCTCTCTCTGCCCCTCTCCCTCTGCTCCTCATGCTCTCGCTGCCTCTTTCGTTTGCCAGCCAAAACTAAGCCAAAATGCCCTGTGGCACAGACAGCCCACATAGTACAACAAACAACAACAACAAATACAATGGCAAACACAGCAACAAATACAGCAACAAATACTGCAAAAAACAGTCACAACACTAACAACAACTACAACAACAACAGCTGGCCAAACAAACTCAGCAACAACTAGCAAATTTTTTTTTGCCAAGTCGCCGTGGCAAAGTTCAAAGCGTGTTGCAAGCGATTTTGGCCCACAAAAAAAAATCTCGAATCGCATTCAAAATCAGCAAGGGAGCAGCAGGGGAGGGGGACACGACCTTCGCGACAACTGTTCGCATTGGCAGCAGCTGTGTCTGCCTGCCTCTCTCTCTCTCTCTCTCACTCACTCTTTCTCCTTCTCTCTCACTCGCTGTGCAACTGGTTTTACTCCAGCGAAGGCGGAGTCCAAACACAAAGTCAAAGTCGTCTCCCGCTGTTGTTGCCCCGCTTCGCTTCGCCTTGCTACACTTAACGCGTGCCTGGCACACGTGCTGCCTGCCACGGCTGCCTGCCACACATTGAGGCGCCTCTAATTTGCCCGCAATTGGCAATTTGCGTGCGCGTATTTAAAATACATTTTCATTTGCGCCGCAATCCAAGTGATTTTCCCCCTTCACAGGCCAGCAGTCAAAGGTGCTGGGGTTGAGGCAGGGTACGGGGAGGGGTGGGTGTCAGGGGCAACTGCCAATGGGCGTAGGCGGCGGCAGCAACTTGGCGCGTTTGAATGCCCATTGAGCGTTGCACGCGCTGCACACACAAAAGCGCTTAACGCGCTGTGTGTTAATTAAGCTGCAATTCGGCATCATTACCAGCATCAACATGGCCAACATTGGCAACATTGAGAGGCACACAGGCAACACAAGCACAGGGGCAAACGGTGGCAGCAACTGGCAAACGGAGAAGGAGACTGCCAACGTACAACGTGCAACGTGGCAATTGCCAGTCGAAAGAGGCAGCAACTGAATGCAGCGACTTTTGTGGAGGGACTAGCGGAATAAGCAATGCTCTTTTGATTTGGGTTATGAATGGGTTTAGAGGTGGATAAAAAAAGATGTATAGAGTAAAATATGTATAGTATGTACAAGTATATAGAGTATATAGAGTAATAAATTGGCATATAAATGGATATATACCCGTATACAAATATCTAGGTAGAGAGGTAGATAGGATAGATAGAATAGATAGAATAGATAGAATAGATAGAATAGATAGAATAGATAGAATAGATAGAATAGATAGAATAGATAGAATAGATGTATAGGTAGAAACTTTATATCATTTAAATGTCATTTAATATAAATATATAATTTAAGAGATCGATGAATAGGTATTCTATATATGGTATCGTACCTATGCCTTTTTAATTAATTTTCAAAAATATACTGCAAACATTCCCAATGACAGTTGTATAGAACATCAAGCGGATAAGGCTTATGATAAATTCTAGTCATGGTTGTTTACGATTCTCCTCAAATACAATAGATTAGCTGATTGATTTGTTATAAATAGCACTTATATAAATTTAAAAAGATACATATTTTATAGTATAGAAGAGCTGGCTCTACGAGAATTGGGAAAATGATGTATTTTTGCTATTTCTGGTGCAAATCTGCTAGAAATAAATATTAATTAAAAAAGTTACATATCATATAACTCCCCAGTAACATATTTGTATAATTGCCAAGAGTATTATAATTATATAATATAAGATTAAACCTTGCATTTCTATTTACAACATTTATAAATATGTTAAATAAATAGATGAGGAGAAAACAAAAAAAAAAAAACAATTTTTAAGCCTCCCCTTTCAAGTCTAATTGATCAATCCAATTCATTTTTTGCAAAAAGAAAAGTTCTTCAAACTACTCACAAGAAATATCTCCGCCATCCACACTGTGTTATTGCACTAGCACAGTCTAGCTACCCCTTGAAGAAATCAATGCCCAGGGTATAAGTAAAGAGGCAATTGCTACAGTTGCTGTTGTTGCTACTGTTGCTGTTGTTGCTACTATTGCTGTTGCTGCTGGTGTTGCTGTTGCAGCACCTGCGTCTGCTGCATCTGCAACTGCATGAGCATTCGTTGCACTTGCTGTCGATTCGCTTTGTTGCCAGTTGCAGTTGCAGTTACAGTTGTTGCAAGTTGTTGTTGCTGTTGTTGTTGCTGTTGTTGTTGCTGTTGTTGTTGCATTTGTTGTTGTAATTGCAATATGCACACGCAAATTGCGCCAATTAGGCAATGCGCATTGCCTGCCAGTTGCCGGTTGCCAGTTGTGGCAGCGGGGCACAGTCGCGTTGCAAGCAGCAGCATTTGCCACTTGAATGATTGCACAGGCTGTAACTGCAACTGCAACGGGAACTGCTGTGGCTGCTGCTGCTGCTGCAATCGACGCAAATTCCGTTTGTGCCGCACTCAAGCGAAAGTGGAGCCTTTAATTATTATTTGCACTTGATTAGCCACGGCAAACGGAAGGTAATTTGCCATGCCCGCCCCCACTGCCTGCCTCCTCTCTCTCTCTGCTCTGCACCTTCCTGTAGCTCTTTCCCTTCATAATAGCTTTGCCTGCTTCCTTTCCATGCGGCGTATGCGCAATTTTTGTGTTTGTTGCGCTCTTCTTGACTTGCGAATTCAATTTTTGAGGATTTAGCAATAAAAACAGTTAGCTGCAGCATGTGTGTAGTCTAGCACTGTGCGTGTGTGTGTGTCTGTGTGTGTGTGTGTGAGTTTTGTGTAATGTTTACTCTGCAACGTCAGCCCAAGGAGTCGCTAGCAATTCCCATAGAACGTTTCTCGTTTTGCCTGCTTCTCTCTGTTTCCCCCTCTTCCCCACTTTCTTTTCCTCTCTCTCTCTCTCTCCCTCTCTCTCTCTGTGGCACGTCATTCATCCATTGCTCTTGCAGCTTTTGGCATATGCAGCGCAATCGTCGTTTTTATTTAATATTTTCTAATAAATTTTTCAAAGTTTATTTTTGAAAGCCTTGCAGCGTTTTAATATCTGCTACACTCACGACTCCACAGTACCAGTCCAGACTTCCCGCTGTCTCCCGACTCCTCTCTCTCTTCTGCTCTTCCCTCTTCCTTCTCTTCTCGCTGCTCCGCTGCCTCTGCTCTTCTCTCCCTCTGCCAACAGCGACTCCAGACTCGCCTTGCCTCGCCTCGACTCCAACTCAACTTTTGCCTGGCACACACACACACACACATTTCTATGCATATGTGTGTGTGTGTGTGTGTATATATAGCGCATATATTTGTACAATTTGGCACACACACACATACACACACACACGAACGCTGTGCAACTTTTGCTAGCCAATTTTCATAGGACTTGCGACTGATTTCCCATATGCGACTCCTTGCAACGTCGACAGCGACGGCGGCTTCAGTTTTTCGTGGCCTTTTGTAACTGGCTTTGCTGCTGGCTAACAAGTAGAACGCAAACTTTTCTCATATGTATGTGTGTGTATGTTTGTGTGTGCAACAAACTGCGTCCTGCTGCCTGTTGCCGCCGCCGCCTTTGTTGGCACAGCAAAAAAAAAAAGAAGAGAAAACTTTTTTTCATTTGCCTGCTCATCAGCGTTTTGATTTTGGCCGCCATCTACAGTTGGCAGTCGGCAGTCGGCAGTACCCTCTTGCCAGTTGGCAGTCGCCAGTTGCCTCCCCTACCCCTGCCCACCCCCTCTGCCTATTCCCACGCGACTTGCTGCGCCTTGAGTCACTTGAGGCATTTGGATTCCTCTTAAAGCAGCCCGCAAGCACTTTGCGTGATTTCTAGAGGCAGCAGGGGCACGCTATGTATGTGTGTGTGTGAGAGGTTTCACTGTGTGTGTGTGTGAGGGTTTCTGTGTGTGTGTGAGGGTCTCTTTCCTGTGTCTGTGTGTGTTTGCAGTGAAGCATATAGCAGCAGCACCACTTTGTGTTTGTCTTGCCAACATACACAAACCTGGCAACCCTGCGCAGCCCTACAGTCCCCACAACAGCAACCCTAACTCTCTCTAAACTAACTTAGCATGACCCCCTGTTCCCCTGCTCCTACTCTTGCTGCTACTCCCACTCTAACTCCTTTTTCTACTCCTCTTTTTTCCTTTCTGCATCTCCAACTGCAACTTGGCTAATTGTGGCAAAGTCGCAACTGCAACTTGCCCCGCTAAAAATCTGGCTTGCAAACATATGAGACACAGCTGCGCCAACCTGGCCAGCTAACTTCAGTACCGCACCCCCTCCCCCCGTGCCAGCAGCGCCCTAAGGTTGCCTGGCTTAGCTGGCGGCATTTTAAAATTGCGATAAGGTTTTTGCCGGCGCGCAAAACTTTCGTTTGCTGGCCATGGAACTGGCTCAGAATATGCCCTGGCAAAAGGGGGGGAGGGCTACGAGAGAGTGGGCAGAGCACAGGCATGGCCAGAAGAGAGAGGGGGACGGTGCAGGGTTTGTGGTTTGCGGGCTTTGGTTTTTCTTCTTCTTCGTTCTGTTTGGTTTTTGTGTTCATCTCTCTGTTTTATGCGTTGTTTTATGCTGCCTAAGGGGGCAGCAACTTAGGTATGATATCTTTAAATGCAGACATACACACACACACACGCACACACACACAGGCAGACAGCCATATGTGTGCAAGTCAAAACGGACGAACAACTCAGCGCGAAGCAGAACTCAAACTTTGCTGTAGGTGTGCAAGGGCTGACGGGGAGGTGGGGGGAGGGCTAAAGGAGAGGGGCTGTGTATTGTTTTGGGGCAATATACAGGGGTAGGAGAGAGGAGAGAAGGGCAAAGGGACAGGGGGAGGCACAGGGCCAGCTTGCTTGCCCCCCGCTGGAGTCGCCTTGTCGTGGTTGCTGCCAATGCTTCATGCTCTTTTGTTGTTGTTGTTGCTGTTGTTGCTGTTGTTGCCTTCAGCGCTGCAAGGATAAATGAATGAGGAGGCGCACACACACACACACGCACGCAGATAGATAGCAACGTGCAGCAGGAGGTAGCAGAGCCCTAGGAGCGTTGGCAATACCCAAACTCAAACCCAATCTCCGAGCACCTTTCACCGTGCGCTGGAACGCGTCAACTTCGCCTCGCTCCTCCTTCACCTGCTCCTGCTGCTCCTACAACTGCTCCTCCTACACCTGCTTATACTCCTGCTCCTGCTCCTGCCTGCCTTACCTTGCCTTGCCTTGACTGGGTACCGGCTTGGGCCGTCGTCGTGGGGTCGCCTGCGTCGCTTCGGTTTTGGTTTCGTTTCGTATCCATCCATGATTTCCGCACTAATTCCAAACGTTCGCCCCTGGCTAAGTGGAGCGTTTTGCCCTTTTTCGTGCCATGCACGAGCACGAGTTGGAGCCGGGAGCAGCAGCAGCAGCAGGAGCAGCAGGAGCAGCAGGAGCAGCAGGACGAGCTAGATACAGTGGGCTGTTTCTGGGCCTGGGAACTGACTGGGGACTGTCTGGCTGGCCTTTGTGTGCGGAAGGTTGCCTGGCCGCAGGACATTTTGTAGGGGTTACATAGTCAACGTCAGCGTCAACGTCAACGTCGTCGTCGTCGTCGTCGTCGTCGTCAGCGTTCTCTGCGACGTCCTCAACGTCGTCGTCGTGGTCGTCGTCAAGCTTGGCTGAGGTGTGTATCAACTAACTGTGTGTTGATCTATGGCAGTGTGTGCGAGTGTATGGGTGTGTGTGTGTGGGACGATACCCTGTGTGTGTCTGCCTGTGTGTATAAGTGTCCCTCTGTGGGTGTGTGTGTGTGTGTGTGTGTGGCTCTGTATGCGTGTGTTGTGCTGTGCACTTTAGCTCATTTCTTGGCTTTTGTTATCGCTTTTGTATGGATGGCAAGGGGGTAAAGGGAGGCAGAGGGTAAGGGAAAAGGAGGCAGCGGGGCAAGGCAAATGTGTAGAGGGGCAGGGAAAGAGGCTGTGTCACATTGAGATTGAGCAGCAGCGAGAGCAAGCGGTTTATCCCGTTCAGGTTCGTTCTGCCTTTGTGGCCAGCGGCTCAACTTGTCTACCCCTGCCACCCCCTCTCCCCACACTCTTTCCCTTACTGTCTCTCTCTGTCTCTCTCTTTCTGCCTGTCTGAGTAAAGGACTCTGCAAAATTATTTTGGCCATGGGGCAAGCAGCAGCTGCAGCTGGCCCAGCTGTGGCAGCAACAACTGCAACTCGATAGTTTTGGCCTGAAAATCTGAACAATGCCAACTAATAAGCTGCAGCTCTCTCTTCTCTCTCTCTCTCTATATGTGTGCCTGTATATGTGTGTGTGTGTGTAAAATGAAACTCAATAATGGGCAAAATGCTAAGCAATCTACAATTGCAGCCCAGAGAGAGAGAGAGAGAGAGGGAGAGAGCTGCAGCTCTGGCTCGAGTTAATGGCAATGCCATTTAAAGGCAAACCAATGATGTCAGTTAAGTTGCGGCAAAGGGGAGTGGACAGGCAGAAGCATATAGGAGAGGGGGTGTAGAGGAAGAGAGTGCAGAAGAGGTGGGTGTGGAAGAGATGGGTGTAGGCGTATTATGGTAGCCAGCAATAGCAACAAGAACAACACAATAAAAGCGCACTGCAAATGCAAATGCAGGCAAGGCAAGCCAAGGCAAGGCAAGGCAAGACACAGGCCTGTGCAGGCTCTTTTAGACAGCAGCAATAACAACAGGCATAACAACAACAACAATAACAGCAACAACTAGAGTAACAACAACTACAAGAACTATAACAACAACAGCAACTTTGGCAACGGCAACTCTTCAAAATTTCATGCTAAACTGAAGTGTAACCAAAGGCGCTGCGAACAACTCCCCTGCCTCCTGCCCCTTTACCTGCCACAGCCCCTCTACCACTCCCACTCCCCCTCTCCCTCCCTAACTCCGCTCTTCACCCACTCCCCCACTCTCTCTCTGTCTCTTTCTCTCACACTAACTGTCCCCGCTCGGGCGCATAGAAAAGATAACGCCAGCGGGTCAATTGGACTAGAATAGGTTGCAAAACTGCAGTCTGCAGTCTCTCTCTCTCTCCCTCTCTCTCTCTCTCTGTGTGTGAGTGTGTGTGTGCTTGCAGCAGGCCTGCCTGCTTATATACAATACCGTTAGCAGGTGCATGCCTGTGTGTATTTGCGACTATTTGTGGCTGCGACTGCGACTGCTGCCTGCACCTGCTGCTGCTGCTGCTGCTTGCGAGCTGCCTCTGCTGCCTCTGCTGCCTCAAGTGGACCGCAAAGCAATTGAAATTGAATTGTTTTGTATGGCACAAACCTCGAGGTATGCCCCCTTGCCCCCTTTCCCCCTTCCCTGCCCCTGCTGACATTTAAGCCAGCTGCCACATGCCCCACACTGGCTTGCACATGTTTTATTGAGCGCATTGCTTACGCTTTTATAATTGTTGTAAATTAATAAAAATGTGAAACCCCAAACGCGTCACAGCTGCACACACTCACACACACAGCACACACACACACACACAGCTATCACTGGTCGCCATGAGAATCGCCCTGCGGCCATTTTCTTTAGCGTTTCTTTTTTTTTTAACCCTATTTGCTGCAACGTATTTAGTCTCGTCTCTTTGGCATTTTTTCGTCTCTCTCTGCTCCTCTCTTCACCTGCCCCTCTCCCTCTCTCTCAGTGTGAATGAGTCTGAATACGTTGGCGCATAGGTATGCGAATACGAATACGAATACGAATGCGAATGCGAATGCTCATGTAGTTAAAGTTAATCAAATCGTAATTACCCAAGCCATATACCCCGCGGGCTTAAAACATTTTAAAAAGCAAACTTGTTTAGTAAATATGCAGAACGAATGTGGGCAGAGAGCAAGAGAGAGGAAGAGAGAGAGAGAGAGAGAGAGAGGGGGGGCAAGGGGGAAAGACAGCTGCAAAGGTGGGCCAGCTGCAAGTGCACTGAGAGAAAGAAGAGATTGGAAAACAGAAGAAAGGAAGTTCTATATATAAATCAGATTTAAGATATAATTTAATATATCATTACCCTTGAAGAAGGTATATTAATTTAAGCCAGAAGTTTGCAACGCACCTTAGGAGACAAGTCCGACCCCATAAAGTATATAATAGTATATATCCTGCATCAGTATCAGCAAGAAAATGGATCTAGCCATATTTGTCTGTCCCTTCGTCTGTCTGTCTGTTGCAACGCAAACTAGTCTCTTAGTGTTAGTGTTCTCTTCATGAAACTGAGCACACATGCTTCCTATTACTGCACGCTATAAATAAGTTGATAGAAGTCGAATCGGACCGATATATCGTATAGCTGCCATACATACTATCGGCTGATTTTTGTTATTTGTCAAGATATTTCAACCAAATGTACTACATCGGACTTATTCTATATATATAATATGTATATAAAATTTCATCAAAATCGTACCACTATAACATATAGCTGCCATGGGAACAATCGGTCGAATTGAAGGTTTTTGTATAAAGTGCAGTTTTGTTTATAGAAATAACTTAAGTTATCAGTGACTATCGAAGTCAGACATAATATTGAATGTACACAATGCCATTCAATTCTGCACCATAATACGATATATCATTGGTATAGGAACGATCGGAGGATCGTAAGAACCTGCAAGAGTATAGAACTGAAGATATCCTTTCATTCTGGTTATTTAATAAAAAGTTATTGATTATTTTCAAACATTATTTTTATTTACAAAATTATAATTAGGTTTGGTTTCATTTAGTAATCTGAATTCTTCGAATCTTACCCAAGTTAACCTTACAGCAAGCGAATAATTGCAATAAACATTTATATATATTCAATATTTATTTAAAATGTAATCACTTACTTCAAACTGCTAGCCAGTTTCTCTCAGTGCTGTGGCCTAATGCGCATACGGCACAGCGACAGAAAAACAGAGAAAGAAAAGCGAAACCTTTAAAGAAAACGAAACATTTGTCAGTCGCAGACAGCGCGGAAGAGGTAAATGCAGGAGGAGGAGGATGAAGAGGAGAAGAATGGGTAGGATAGAGGCAGGAGAGGAGAGATAAATAGCTATAGGAATCGCACACAGCCCTCGCCCTTGCCCCCGCCACACTTGCCTTGGCTGATTGAGTTTTATTAATTTGTTGTCCATGACGACGCAGAGGATTAAGGCAAAGCAATGATGTTGATGTGGAGTGGGCAAGGGGGGTAAGGGCAGCAGCGAGGGGATAGCCAAGAGATGATGCCATAATCGAGCATAAATGGCGTTGGCCGCTTAGCCACATTGGCTTGGTTTACATTGCGTATACGTCATGCTGGACACACACAGCTTGACATGTCATAATTAGCGTGCATGATGCGCTCCGCTCGCAGACTCAGTGTCAGTTGTTGCTGTATTTGTTATTGCTGTTGTTGCTGTTGTAGTTGTTGTTGTTGTTGTAGTTGTTGCATGCTCCACGCTCCGTCGACGGCGACGCAGTTTGTTGCCGTAACGATGCTCAAATCAACGTGATTTTCGTGTGAAAATCGAGGCGCATCGCCCGTGGTCAATTGGCTGTAAAGTCTGTCTGCCAGTCGAGCTGCCCACCCCCCCGCTCTCTCTCCCCTCTCTCCCTGCTCACCTCTACCTGCTATCTCCCTCCCACACCCCCTCTCAGTCGCTGCCTCTGCGTTGTATGTTGGCGATTTTGTCTTGTCGTGGCTGCAACTGCAGCTGCAGGCGCTGCTCGTGTGTGTGCTGCACCTCCCTCGCTCCCTCCCTCTCTCTCCATCTGTCCCTCTCCCTCTAGCTGTGTGTGTAAGTGAGTTAAACGCATTGAAAAGCCAAATATTCCCACACAATCATATGAAATACTTTACGTTTATAGCTTTTATACAAAACTCTTAGCAGACGACGCTGCACCCCGCGGGCGCCCCTTTCTGCCTTTTGCTTTGTCACGTTTGTCCTGTTGCCTTCTACTTACCTCCCTCCCTCTGCCTGCTCTCTCCACTCTCTCTCTCTCTTTGCCTTTGTCTCTGTCTGTCTCTCCCTTCCGTCGTTAATTTATCGCTGCTCAAATTGGTTCTCATGCAGCGTCTTACATAACTCGCCTCATCAACTTGTCAAGCCTCCACTAATCTTCCCTCTCTACCCTTCTCTCTCTCTCCCTCTCTCTCTTTCTCTTACAGAAAAAAATGCGATATGGATCGAGAGCGCGAAAGAGATGCAAAGGGCCTCGAGCCGCGCGACTTGTCCTCCACTGGCCGCATTTATGCTCGCAGCGATATTAAAATCAGGTAAGTTTGCCACGCCTCCCCCTCCCCCTCGCTGTGCCCTTGGGGCAACTCAAATCATTTGCATTTTCAAATGGCCTGCCTCACACTCTTTCTCTCTCTCCCTTTCACCCTCCCTCTCGCCTGCAGCGCTTCGCCCACCGTTTCGCCAACGATCTCAAACTCCTCATCGCCCACACCGACACCGCCCGCCAGCTCCTCAGTGACGCCGCTGGGCCTGCCCGGCGCAGCGGCAGCAGCAGCTGTGGCCGCTGCAGCAGCAGCCGCGGCTGCAGGCGCCGGCGCTGGCGGCGTCGGTTCAGCAGGAGGAACTGGGGCCAGTTCCTATTTGCACAACCACAAGCCCATTTCGGGCATACCCTGTGTGGCAGCAGCCTCGCGCTACACGGCGCCCGTGCACATCGATGTGGGTGGCACCATCTACACCAGCTCCCTGGAGACGCTCACCAAATATTCCGAGTCCAAGCTGGCCAAGCTGTTCAACGGCCAGATACCCATTGTGCTGGACTCGCTGAAGCAGCACTACTTCATCGATCGCGACGGGGGAATGTTTCGTCACATTCTGAACTTTATGAGAAACTCAAGACTTCTGATTGCCGATGATTTTCCCGATCTGGAGCTGCTGCTGGAGGAGGCGCGTTACTATGAAGTGGAGCGTAAGTATCTAACCTCCTAAGCCCTACTAACTAACCTGCCAGTACCTTATTCTGAGTTCCTTACCCCCGACTACCTTACTTCCGAGTACCTATCCCCCAGTACCTAATCAACAGTGCTTAACCCCCAGTTCCTTACCCCAAGTACCAAGCCCCCGAGTACCAAACCCTCAGTACCTAACCCGCAGCACCTAAACTCTCAGTACCTTACCCCCAGTACCTTACTCCAGTACCCTATCCCTTAATACGTAGCTCCCAATACCTAACACCTCAATACCTAACCCCTCAGTACCTATCCCTGCCCCTGCCACTATCCCTGCCTCTCACCCACCCCAACTCTTACCCTTCTCTATCATATACCCTGCCCCTTTACCTACCCCACATCCCCATTTCTCTCTCTCTAACTAACTTGCAACTAATTTTGCTTTGCTTTTCCTCTTCCTCAACTCGTTTCTCTTCTCTACTCTTTGGCCCACGGCAGCAATGGTCAAGCAGCTGGAGAGCATGCGTAAGGAGCGTGTTCGCAATGGCAACTATCTGGTGGCGCCACCCATACCACCGGCCAGGCACATTAAGAGCAGCCCAAGGACCAGTCAAGCGCCCGATTGCAACTATGAGGTGGTCGCCCTGCACATCTCACCGGATCTGGGCGAGCGCATAATGCTCTCGGCCGAACGGGCGCTGCTCGACGAGCTCTTCCCGGAGGCCAACCAGGCAACCACACAATCGAGTCGAGCAGGCAGCGGCGGCGTCTCATGGAACCAGGGAGACTGGCGGCAAATCATCCGATTCCCCCTCAACGGCTACTGCAAGTTGAATTCGGTGCAGGTGCTGACGCGTCTACTGAATGCCGGCTTCACCATCGAGGCCAGCACCGGAGGCGGTGTTGAGGGGCAACAGTTCTCTGAATATTTGCTAGTGCGTCGCGTTCCAATGTGATAGGCTCATCCATGTTCATTATGCCCATGTCCATATCGATGTCTCCGCCAAGACGACGATGCTCCATGGAGGTCAGCTCCTGCTCCTTCTCCTCCTTCAGCTCCTCAGCAATGTGGGCAATGTGTAATCGTCATCTATGTGCGGGTTGCGCACTAATTGCTTAGCCCCCTACCTACCTCCCTCCCCCCAACCATGGACGTGTCTGTGCGTGTCCACCATGAATCCAAAATGTTATTTAATGTTTATATCAATTAGCACGACAGAGAGACACGACGTGACACGACGTGACACGAGGCGAGGCACACGAGCACAGCGTGAGCGTGGATTCAACGTATTCTTTAGCATATTTCGATTAGTAGTATACCATATATACTATACTATATACTATATATGTATGTACTAGGTTGAGCCCAGGGCCCCCAGCACTGATTTGTTTTATGGCCTCAGTTCAGCTTGTGTCTTTGTTTATTTACGATAATAATTATAAATACAATACGATACTGATACAGATACATACACATACACACACACGGATATATCAGACATATATATACATAGGTGTACTTTCGGTTATTTAATTGCATAAAACTAGCCAGGAAGACAGACAGACGATTGTCTTGCAGGGCGCATAACTTATATATATATATATATATATATATATATATATATATACAATAACGTGTAGCTATCGAAAACGAAAACAAGAAGAAACATTAAAACATAAACATAAAATGACAAACAAAAGCAAAGCAAAGCAAATAAATGCAAACTACGATAATTAACTCCACAGCAATAGTTTTGTAGTACATAAATCGATGTAATTGAACTTTTATGAATGTAAACTATGGATTAACTTTTCAATATACACACAGACACACACACACAAAGAGAAACACACACACACATACATACAAACATACCCGAAACACACTTCCACACGCACTACGTGTGCAAGGTAATCTAAAATACTCAACAGTAAAACGTGAACAAACTAACGGCAAATTTTAGCAAAATCCATTAAATTGTCTAATTGCGTATTTCAAAATAAAATATAAAAATTAAAAAAAAACCAAATGGAATACAAATTTAATTGCGTTTGAATTTGAACGGCACAGCAGCCTCCTAGCGGCACTTAGCGGAAGATAACACATCTCGCAGTTGCATACGTGTCCAATAGAGGGCGCCTGCTGTAATTGCCATTTATTTGCAGCATACTTTTGAGCTGTTGGAGGTAATAGCTAACAGTAGAATGTTAAAAACGGTATTTCCTCCGCCACGCCCACTAGGTGGCCAAAAGAGGCGTTTTCAAAACCGTTTTCGATATAAAAAAAAGGAAGAAACTGAAAAAAAAACGGTTAGAACTTTGGAGCCATTTCGAGGGCAGGCTGTGCACTTTGGATACTTGGAAACTTTCAACGAAAACAGAAGTTTTTTAAGAACAGTTTGGAAGAAACTGCATGTCGCTATCTCGTCTGGTTTTCCCGCAATTTCGAATTGAAAATGCAAAAAAACTGCCGTTATTCCAAATGAAAAACTGCTTGTTTTTTTGCTAACAGCTCACGTTTCCCAAGACACGATCCCAGTTGTGTCCGGGCTAACGACAATCATAAGGGATCGATTTGCCAGGTCGCATTGGCAAAGGTTCCTTGTCAAGACGACTCTGGGTCGCCTCTCATGCTCAAATCCAAACAATGGACGATTGTAGGCATCGTTTTACAATTCCATAAAATAATTTGTGCTTCGGAATGGTCGCCAGTTTACTTCACGGTTGTTCGTAACTATATTAACTTGATATTAGGCAATATGCACATGGGTTGTTAGAAAGAGAGAAAGAGAGAGAGAGAGATAGAGAGTAAGACACTCTGACAAATGAGACAATATTCGTCGAATTAAATTCTGGCAGAGAGTTGAGGAAACTGCGATTGCTTGGGCCCTGCTAAAAAAAGCTAATTCTTCTTTAAAAACAAGCTAGATCTTCCGCTGCCTTCGTGTTTGTTGCGTCTTCGAACTTTGAAAAGAAGCTAGATTTGACGGGGATAAAGTTGTATAGACAACAGAAAAGACATGCAGCTACTCCTCAAGGGATCTTTGGATTTCTTATATCTCCAATTGATACCCATTTATCCCATTCCCATTTAAAGTTATTGTTAATTTATTTAAGAATCGTTTTATTCACTCGTATATGCTTATATCTTTGCGTAGGTACACGTAAACTAATTGCAATTAAATTATATAGAATTAAATTAAAATACACGTATTTATTATGCAAATGTATAAGTGTGTGTGTAAGCTACAGTTCTACGAAAGAGTTGTTGTTGTAAAAGAATTGTTAATAGTTAAGATTGTCATTAGATGTATAGTAAGTATTACAATATAGTATGGTATATGGTATAGTAGTATTTACACATATCTTTGATCAATATATTGATATTAGACTAAGTCTTAAGTTTAAGTTTCAGTTTCAACCTTATTGTGCCAATCAACAAATATATATTCGAAATCTTTAGGAGAATTGCATAATCGATGCATGGCACGCTCGGGATTATTTTCTTTTCTTGAATTGAATTTGAAACTAGGCCTAAAGGTGCATAAGATCTGTGTGGCTACAATCGAGACTGTTTGTTTGTTTGTCGTTTTGTTCACAAGCAAGTTAAATATACATATATGTTAAATGTTTAATCAATTATCGCTATATCACAGTTGGAAACTAGTCGCTACGAAGCCTATAACTCTATTTAGATTGTATAAGTAGATACATATATATATATAAGAAGTTGTTGGATGAACTAGAAGTAACTTTAGCTTAGTGTGCGCCCCACAACACAAGACATTGGTGCCACGAATCGATAGATGGGTATCTATGAGTCGTTCAACTGGCCGCGTGCTGCAGGCGTCTTCGAAATGCACTATCGGTGTGTTCTTTTGTTCTCGTAATTACAAGCAGGATCTCTAGAATATCTAGTTCTATATAGAGTTATCGATAGATAAAAGAAATATATATATAGAAGATGATTGGATGCTGGCTAAGTACGCTACTGAGAGTACATAATATCGATAGTAATTTACACAACTATGCTAAGGTAGTATAGTAGGGAAAGTTTCAAGGGGGAGTACGGGAGAGGTTTATCTATGATAACAGCATACAAAGGCACTATCAGCCGTATGGGGGGCAAGGCACTTGGGTACTACGTGGCAAGATCTTTATCTAATAACTATTTGGGGACATTGAAGGCTACACTCGCGTCTCTGTGTTGCGTCCTCCGTTGCGCAGCAACTGCAGCGGTTGCAATTCGCGCTGTGTATCGTTGTAGTACTCGTGATCGGAGCCCGTTGATTCTGCTACCCCCACGACGCCTCCGTTGACCTTCACCTCCATGGTGCCAGGCACACCAGCAACGGGTATGCCAATGGTCTGTGTGGGTATGGGCGCCTCCCCGGCACTGAGTGCATTCAGCAGATACTCGGGATTGTCCACGCTAACGGGCACCTGTAGAAGGGAATAAAGTATTAGTCTCAACTCTCCTTCTCTCTCTCTCTTTCTCCTCTTCGTACTTACCCCAATGACATCGATGTAGCCTGTGGCTGCTGCTGCCATGTTGTTGTTGGGATTATTGCTGTTGTTGTTGTTGTTGCTGCCAGCAATGCCATTGGTCTGACCCGTGGGCATCAGATAGTCATCCTCATCCACTGGCAAATCCAGTCGCAGATTGCCCACACCAACTTCACGTGCATTTGAATCGGTTTCATCATCACCTCCACTGCCTCCCGAGTTCTTGTTGCTGGGATCTTTGCAATAACGATTCAGTTTAGGTATTTCATCGGTGCCATCGGTACGATGACTGGGACCTGGTCCTGCTGCCTTGGGCTGTAGATAATTATCAGCTTCGACCATTGGTTCAGAGTCATCTGTGGTGGGTGCCAACTTTCTGATGAGATCCTTTTCATCTTGACTGGTATAGGCGGGCAGACGAGTGAACTTGTCTCCGGGTATGGCCAGATAACGACCAGGATCGCGTGCGAACTCAGCGAACACCTGCGTCAACTGCTTAAAGGGTGGACGCAAGTCCGCATCCAGTTGCCAGCACGAGAGCAATGTGCAGTAAATGTCCAGCGAACAGATCTCTGGTTGCTCCAGTTTCAGGCCCATTTCAATGAGATCGGGTATATCCTTGGCCAAGATATTCTCATGGGGTCGCTGGCCGAAAGTCAACAGTTCCCAGATGGTCACGCCAAAGGCCCAGACATCTGATTTGCTGGAGAAGACACGATGACGGATGCACTCGAGGGCCAACCACTTGATGGGCATCTTGCCACCTGCAGCCTTATATTCATTCGATTCGAAGCTCAGCAGTTTGGCCAGTCCAAAGTCAGTGATCTTCACAAGGGAAGGTGTCTGCACCAGGACATTGCGTGCTGCCAGATCGCGATGGACGAGTCGACGCTCCTCTAGATAGGACATGCCCTTGGCAATCTGTGTGGACCAATTGAGCAGCGCCTTGGAGCCGATCTTATCGCGATTGTTGCGCACATAGTCGAGCAGGCAGCCGAGTGGCATCAGTTGTGTGATCAGCATCATTTGTGAGGACATGCAGACGGCGAGCAGCTTGAGAAGATTACCATGTTCCACAGTGGCCATGGCGTAGGCTTCGTTGAGGAACTCCTGACTCGATTCGGCACCCGACGTCTTCAGCAGTTCCTTGATGGCAACAGGAATCTTGACATTCTCTCCCTCTGGCACCCAGACTCCCTTGTAGACACGTCCAAAGGCGCCCATGCCGAGCACGCCTCCCTTGCGCAGCTCAGCATCCTTGACAATGCGCAGCTTACTCAAATTGGCGCCAATATTCGAGGGACGCAACGGCTCCGAATCCTCACAGCCAAAGAATACCTTGGCAAGATCATCGGTTTCCTTCTTCTCCTGCTGTTTCTGGCGACAGATGTAGATGATCACAGAGAGCACGCAGATCACAGGAATGATAATGACAGCAGCAATGATCATAACCATATTCGCACTGAGATTGCCCAACTGTCCCCTGGGTCCCTTGGGTGGTGTGGAGACACAATGGGGTCCAATGAAGCTCGACTGATAGTTGATATGTGGCATCTCGTTGGGACAACGGTAGGTGCAATTAAACATGGTTGAATTGTTGTAGATCTCGTTCTCATCGAACAATTTGAAGTTGCGACAGGCCAAGCAATCATCGGAGCCAGGTCCCGTGCAGCCCTTGCACTCGGGATGACATGCAAAGCACTCACGTTTTTCCTCATCGGCATAGTAATCCGCTGGGCATTCCTCCTCGCATTGCTCGCCTTTTTTGTAGTCAACACACTTGGAGCAGACCGCCTCGTGGAAGCCATAGTTGGAGCAGAGTTCACAGCGTGGATGACACTTGCGACAGATGGCCTTGCCCGCTAGAGGCTTGAGATTGCCCTGCACTTTTGGACTCAAATATTCCCAGTAGTAACCATCGGGGCATTTGTCGTTCTTGCGCAAGCAACGCTCCACATTGCCATCCATCATGGCCAAGCTGCACGTGTTGCAGCCCCCGGGGCCAATGGTATTATTCGGTCCAGTGCAGCCCTCACAGGTCTCGTGGCATTTGCGGCAGGTGCCGAAGTCAGCGTACTTATCCTCTGGACAGACAGGCACACAATGTTGCTCATCCCGTACGTGCACACACACGTCACAGTGCTCTGCGCCGGGCCCCGAGCAGGTGAGGCACTCCGGATGGCATATCTTGCAGGTCTTCGAGTCGAACTGGTAAGTGCTGAAGGGAAGAAGGGGATGGATGGTTAGCAGAGCTCAGTATGTAAGGGAGTAAGGGTTTGACTTACTTGGACACATTGCGACAGTCGGCAATGCAGGTGCCGTTGTAGTTGAAGTTCTTGCAGTTCAAACACTGATCCGGTCCAGCGCCCCAGCAGCCATCCTCGTTGCACTGATCCGAGCACACCTGGCCAGCTTTGCCTGGAGAAGGAGCGAGAAAAGGAGAAGGGGATAAGCAACTCTTCTGTCTTCAATTTCTTTAGTACTTACGGCATTCGGATGTATTCAGATTATCGTTGATCAGCTGCTTTTGATCGTTGGACTTCTGCACCGTGCTCCAACGTATGTTGCCCACATAGCAGAGCTGACTATTCTGCTGTATAACAATGCTGCCCGAGTTGATGCGCTTGAGGTTCCTCATCTGCAGACTCGATAGCGAAGACTTTACAATGGACAAGGCGGCAAAGAAGTTCTCCATCAGTTGACGTCCGTGTATGACTTCAAGATTGCGGAAATACGAAAGGTTCTTGAACTGCGGATGCACTCCCTCGATGTTTAGGAACCCGGTGATCTCACGCACCGTGGAGAAGACTTCCAAGCGATCCGGATGCATGGGAATATACCTTGGACCCATTGTATAGTTCGTGTAGATATCCTGATAGCCCGAGAAGGTCTGATCCAGTACGCGTATATTACCCTCGATCACTGTACAATTCTTAAAGGAATCAATGTTCCCCGAGTGTAGTACTTGAACACCGGGACACGTCTTGGGGCAAGGTCCATTGCAGGCCACGCACTCGCCCTCCTTGGCCATTTTGTCTGAGGGACAACTGCGCACACAGGCGCCATTGTCCTTCAACAGATGTCCGGGACACTCACGCACACAAGTCGCACCATAGGCGTACTTGCCCTCTGGGTTCGCTTCCAGTTCGTAGCTGGTTGGGTTGTACTTGCGCATGGGAGGACACTCCTCCTTGCAGACACCATCGTCGAAGAAATTCTTGCATGCAATGCAATCCTGTTGCGTGGGTCCCGTACAGCCTCCGGCACAGAACAGATGGCAACAGTCGCGTGGCCCGGGGCCAAAGCAACGACCCTGGGCGCACTGTGGGGCGCAGGTGATCTTGCTGAACTTCTGGCAATTGTGAGGACCCTCACCCCAGCAGGCATTGCGCTCGCACGACGGATCGCACTTGGGGCACGTGCGCTCTAAGGCGGTGAAGTTGTATGTGTAGTTGTAGTTATCGTGCAGACCCGAGAGGATCTCACGCCAGACAATCGATCGCGTGTGACACAAGTTGTAGTTGTTGAAGAAGCCCACCCAACCTTGCAGAATGTCCCGCAGTTCGGGCATCTCCAGTGTGTTCATCTTCGAGTATGTGGCAAACAGGGCGTACTTCTCCTCCTCCACAGTGAGGCTGAACAGTGTGCGGCCGCGTATGATTTGAAGTCTAGGAGGGGAAGAGGGAAAGATGTTGTTAAGTCAAGTACAATCTATCTATTTTGATATATTGATATTTATTGATATATTGTAATAATGATATATTAATATATTGATATATGTATTAATATATATCAATATTTATATATTGATATATAAATACATTGATATTTTGATATATTGTAATAATGATACATTGATATAATGATATATTTATACATTTATGTATTTATATATTGATATTTTGCTATTTTGATATATTGATATATTAATATATTTATATATTTATGTATTTATATATATTGATATATTGATATATTTGTATATTGATATATTAATACATTGATATATTGATATATTGTTGCATTGATATATTTGTATATTGATATATTGATAAATTGGTATTTATTCATATATTGATAAATTAATACATTGATATATTGATATATTAATACAAATTGATATATTTGATATATTGATATATTTATATATTAATACATTGATATATTGATCATCGATGGTGTCTACTTACTTTGGGAATATTACTTTGGTGACATCCACATGACTGATCAGTATGTAGCCCGTCACCTCGCGTATGTTGGCCAAGAAACTGAGATCCAGATTGGCATCCTGAAGCCAGGTTAGCTCCAGATTGCCATCGACATAGGTGCAATTCGTGTAGCGATCACGGAGATTGCGATAATGATGCTCCCGATTCGAGGGCACAGACAGGCGACTCTTGGTGCCAATGCAAACTGTAAGCAGAGAAGAATACAAGAGTAAGTTAATATATAATTAAATTGTCAACTCCGATTAAATCTTGAATGGGAACAGAGCGAAAGTAAACGATCAATACGATCTGTACGATCGCTGTGTGGGCAGGGGATATTGGTATATCCCCGTCTAATTAAACGCCTTAGGTAGGTGTTGAATTATGTGCTACACACAGGTGAATGCAAATGTAAAGAAATTTAACTTGAAAATTATCAACGGAAATAGCGAAGTTCGTTGCTTAAGTCTTTTGTATGTTCAACGCTCGGAAGCAATGCAAACGACTTAAACAACAAACTTGAGCAGCAGAAGAAGAAGAGTGAAAAATATACATAAATGAAGCTCGAAGTGGGCGCGTTGAAGTCTCAGTCTCAGTTGGCGTTTTCAATAATTAGCAGCCCACGCAGACTAGGGAGCGAGACGGCGACAGCAGAGACCTCTCAGTGTGTATGTATGTGTGTGTGTATATGTGTGTGTTATCATTAGTCAGCGACCTGTTTTAGCCAGTCAAGCCAAGCCAAGCACAGAGTCAAGCAAGCTATGAGTACATCTTCCATTGATTTGCATGGCCTACTAGATGATTGCATATGCGTGCGCATGTATGCGTGTGTGTGTGTGTGTGTGAGATTCTATGGAAAAGGGCTACGTGGGTCGCGGGTCCCATGTGTGTGGGCTGCAAAAGTGTGCCATGTCTCGGTATTGATATTGTAAGCGGAGTTGAAGTCACAGAATAGAGAAGAGAGAAAGACATAGACACCCACTTGGTGGTGGGGCTGCCTACGAGCGGGCAGCGAGGCGGAGGCTACACCCACCACTTAGCGCAGCTAATTATCGAAAACAGAAACGATAAATATCTGCGGCCATAAATATTGCGCATTTTTATTGATTTCATTTCGTGGAAATGCACACAAAACAAACAGAAATAATTATGAGGTCGAAAGAGAAAGAGCAGCAGCAGGAGGAGGAGGAGGAGGTGGAGAAGCAGGAGGAGCAGATTGCAAGAATTATGGGATACAAAAATGTTTCGTTTGTCGCCAGAAATTCTCGCAAAAATTCTTAAGTTGCTTGGGAAACATAAAAACAGCAACGAACAGAGCCTGAAATTGTCTGCAGTTATGCGAGGCAATGCATACCGAAGGTACCAAGGGGTGAGGGAAAGAAACAAGCGATTATTGGGTATATTGGAAATATTCGAAGGGAAAATACTCTGTCTGTGAATAGAGTTGTACGGGGATATGGATGTGTATAAACTGATACATACACGGAAATATTGGATATTAAAGATATATAAGGAAACTACTCTCTCTGCAAGCAGCCGCAGAGGGAATGTAGGTATGGGGAGTTATGAACTGATATATACATACGTGAAAAACATACATACATGAACAACAGATGCATAAGAAATATAATATATAATGTTTCCTATCATCCATTAGGTTCTTTGTACCAACAGTTTCTATTATAATCATAAGTATACAAAACGATTTCTTAAGTTCTCAGTTTCAACTTCTGTTTCTAAGTTAACTTACACATTCTGTACATATTAATCAGAATTGAACAGAATGTATATAGCATAAGGATGATATTGTTGCAACATCTTAAATAAAATGGCTTTAAATTTACTTCTTCCAATCAACAGTTTATATTATAATCCTAAATATACAAAATAATTATAATAATCTTAAATTTTCAATTTTTTCCTTTCTCATACTTAGTCAACAACCTTTATATACCTATATAGTGTATACATATATATTCTTATTCACAATGACAACCAACTTAGTCACCCGTTCGAGCACACCCTGTCGTCAAAGTGTATTGAGGAAAAGGTGAGGCTGCAGTTGACATTGGACGCTGTGTGCTCTTGGGCGCTGGCTCCACTTGGCCTGGCCTCTGTCCCCCACTACTCAGCCTGCTCCCTCTTGACTTGGCCTCTGTCCCACTACTCAGTCTGCCCCCTCTGCCTGCCCCTGCACAGCTTAGCAATCCTCGACCTGGTCGGACATTGATCAAAAGCGGCTGCTGCTGCTGCTGCTGGCAATCGAAGCGCAAAAATTTTCGTACAAATTCTTTGGCTTTGTTTTTGTCGTGGCTGATGATGATGCTGGCACGAAGGCCAGCACAGCCGCTGGCCAGTTGCAGCGGCTCTCTACCATTTCTCATGGCAAAGCGGAGGCAAGTCGCGACGCGCCACGCTGCGCATCGCATCGCATCGCACGAAACCCTTTTCAAGCCAATGGGCTGCGGCTTTATCGCGCACAATTTATCAGCAGCGTTTTTCATGTTCTTCCTTCTCTCTCTCTCTCTCTCAGTCTCGGCTGTAACTCAAGACACGAACAGTAGAAGGCAACAAGCAGTAGAAGCAGATGGAGCTGAGGCCATAAGGAGCTACAGGCAGGCAGGCAGGCAGGCAGTGAGGTATGAGAGAGATTCTTGTGAAATGCCTGGCCATGTTGCATATGCGATTTTTCTTCAACCTTCCTTCTTGCGGCCGCACAGACACGCCCGCATTGCCTGCGAGGAGAGGCTGCTGTGGCAAAAAGGCTAATTTGTAATCCTTAGGCTAAGTGTCTCGACGCTAATGAGCGACGACTGTCCACCACTTTGGCTCTATCTTTGTCGCCGTTGCTGTCGCACAACAAATCAAAGTCATAACTCAAGCGATGTGCTCATTAAAACAAAAGACTTAGGCAACGAACTGCGAGCTAGAATTAGAGGGAGAGGGAGAGGGAAGAGTGGGGGGGGGTTGAGGGGCAAACAGCTGCTCTCACACATATTTGTTTATCGATTGTATTTGTTCAGCCATCAGCAGCAGCAACACGACTCAACTTGGCCCTCTGTGAAGGCCCTAGCAACATGGCTCCCCCGCTCCCTCACTTCCCACTACACCCTCCTGCCCCTGCTCAAGCGCTGACACGCTGATTAATAGACCCAACCGCATTCCAAAGCTCTACGCTTCATGCTGACTTTCTAAATATTGTCTATGTTCGATCTGCCTAGTGAAAAGGCCAAAGAGTGAAGGCAAAGTGAAGAAAGCACGACGCACCAAGGGGGAGAGGGGGGGTTAGCATATAATCGATTTGAATGCTGTATACAACTGCAACTGCAGCTAGAACCTAGGCATAGTTCAGGCTCTCTCCCCATCTATCTGTCTCTCTCTCTCTCTCTCTTTTTCTCTCTCTCTCTCTCTCTTGCAGACTCTCGTCTCAGTTCTCAGTTACGATCTTGAGACTCGCTTAGCCGGTTCTGAGTTGCCATTGCTCGCTCACGTTTATGTGTTTGCTGTTCCCTTCCCCTTCCCCTTTCCCCTCCTCACTGTCTCGTCTGTGTGTCGCGCTCTCTTCATCACCATCATCATTCTTCCCTCTGGCTCTGTCCGTCTTTACCTTTACCTTTCTTGGTTTGCTGTGTGTGTTTTCATTTCGTGGAAAAGATTTTTAACTCTGTTGCCGAACCATCTGGATAGGCCCAGGTTGAGTTCACCCTCTCTCTCCCTCTCTCTTCTACTCTTCTGCTGTGTGCCTTTTGCCTGCGGGCAACAACAACAGCAACAAGATGAAAAGCATAGATTTTGTTGTAAAATAACAAAAGATTTAAAAGGGCATTAAGCATGCTTTGTTTTTTACCTCACTCAAGTGTAGATTCTATGTTTGTTCCAGCAAACCCCCCAACCCCTGCCCTGATATCAAATCGAAGTGGGCAGTTCCGAGATCGAAATTATAAGGCGTCGTCCGTTAATCGCCCGCCAGGCACACAGAGCCCAGAGTTGCCACAATTTGAGGCACAGTACATTGATCTCTGGCGGTGAAAGTTCGTCAGCAGATTGTAAACAGTAACACATATAACATATATACATATATGGCATGGTTTCATATATAATATATATATATATCATATTGCACCATATATATATCTTATTATATAGCAGCATATATCACATATATATCGCATCGTATCGCACATGCAGATGAGACAGCTTAATTATCTCTGTGCTTAGCTTGGTCAGTCTCAGTCTCAGTCTGTGTGTGTATGTGTCTCTTTCTGTGTCTGTCTGCGTGCATTGCTGGCCACAAGTGTGCTGCAAGTGCAGTTGCAGTTGTTATTGTTGCCACACGACAACGCCACATAAATAATTCATAACTGTTTTGCGACAATTCAGTCGCGGCACGCGTTCAATTTACAATGAAATTGTGTAAAACGCGCTTAATAAATTCATTTGCGGCTGCTTTATTAAGTGCACGCAGCTCATTACGCTGCCCCCACCCCCTCTCACTTATTTCTATACAGCCTGGATTAGCCACCCTCCCCCCCTCTTACTGCTGACCAGGCCTGTCTTGCGCTTCGTTACGTGCGCGGATTTTGCAAAAATTCTGCGGCAAACTTTCTTTCATAAGGCTAAGCCTGTTGCTGTTGTTGCTTCTCTTGTTGTTGCTGCTGCTTCTCTGCTTGTTGTTGTTGTTGCTGCTTCTCTCTGCTATTCTTTGTCGTGGCGTCACGAAGACAAAGGCAAATAAGCGCAACGAGCCGCGCCGCAAATCTTTCGCAGAAAACGCTGCAAGCGCGCGCGCATCTTCTTCAACAAATTGAAGCTCAAGTCTCCACAAAGAGCGAAAGGGGCGTTTGAGGAGGGGCGGGCACTATAGCAAGATCAGGTAAGCAACAACAGGAACAACAAAGCACAGCAACAGCAGCAACAATGTTGGCCCTGGTTTTGCGCGCTTGGCTTCGCTTCGCCATTTGCCCATTTCGTGTTCGATGCGCGTCCATTTACTTAGCTTGTGTACAACAATTGGGCGCAGGTCGTGCCTCACGACAAGCACAACAACAGCAACAACAACAACAACAACTGAAGATGAAGCAACAGCAGCAATAGCAACAACAACAAGTAAACAATGCCAGCCATTAGATAAGTCTGTGATTGCGCCTTGTGCAAAGTCCAAACTGCAGCAGCAGATATAGAGAATGAGAAGGGAAAGCAGGGAGAGAGAAGGGGCAAGCAGAGAGAGACAGTGAGAGAGAGAGAGAGAGGGAGAAGCGGCAAGCAGTGAGAGAGTAGCAGAAGGACAGAGAGGGAGCAAGAGTAAGCCAGGGGAGGCAGGGCAGGCCAGGCTTGCCACCACAACGAGACGGCGCTGCCCAGTTTAATGAGCACGCCCTGGCGCCATTTTTGGTTGCCACATTCAATTCGGACCATAAGCATTTTCAGCTATTTTTAGGCATAGAACTCACAGCAAAGCACAGCAGCCACAGCCACAGCAACAACAACAACACACACGAACAACCTACAACAGCAACAAAGTAACGTGGGCCGCACAAACCGAAGCTGCGGAAGCTGCTGCTGCAAGTTTCGAAATCAAAAACGCCCACGCCGTGAGGCCAGAGAGAAGACGCACAGACACAACAGGGCACAGTGGAGCCAAGCTGAAGCTAAGGTGAAAACTGTAGGGTCGCCACATGGTCACACTGTGCACAGTGCAATAAAAACAGAACCCAAAAAGTGCAGGCAACAAAAAGTTTTTAAGAAAAAGTGTCGTAAAATGTGTAAATACAAGTTTATTTGTATGTGAGAGGGGGGAGAGGAAGGCAGGAGAGAGAGGGAGACAGCGAGAGAGAGGGATACAGAGAGAGGCAGAGATAAAGTGACTGACAGAGAGAGAGGCACACACAGAGCAGAGAGCGCAGTCTCAGCAGTTCCAGCAGCAAGTCTCAGCTGCAATTGCCACTGCAACTGCGCATTGCAGTCTCTCTCTGTGTGTGTGTGTGCGTGTGTGTGTGGGTTTAGAAAACCAGTATTTTATAAATACTGTGTAGAGCTGCCGTGCTAAAACTAAGTACAACAACAACAACAACAGCAAGGCAATGCAAACAGGCCTTAAAGTTCAACAAAACTGGCAACTCTGCACAGCAGCAACTGTTGCTGCCGTTGCCTTTCCTATATGCATATGATGTCTTAATCAGGAATTATAGAAATGCTATGCTAACTAAGCTTGTGACACACACGCACACTCTCTCACTCACACACAGACACACACACACAGACGAGTGCAGTGAGCGCGTGCCTGCGTCGCTGTAATTAGCCTGAGCTTACAGCATTTTATGAGTGTGCGCGGAGCAACTCTCAGTGGATGGATGCTGTTGCTCTATCGAGTTGTTGCTGTTGTTGTTGTTGTTAGCCAGGCACACTATGGAATGTGGTTTTTCAAGCGCTAACACAGATACACATGCATACACACACACACACACAGATACACGCTCAACAATTAGAGGCAAAGCTGTAGCCAGAATAGGCGCTTGGGCTATCAAATCTTTGTCTAGGTCTTGCTCTTGCTCTCCCTCTCCCTCTCTCTCTCTCTCCTTCTGCTTTTCTCTCTTTAAAAGGCGGAAAATGTGCTGACCAAAACAAATGAAGGCCTTTACAATGTTGCCACTGCTTGCGTGTTTTAAAATAGCATAATTATAATATTACTAGCCACAAAACGGGTAGAAAACATGTGCGATATTTAGTTATAAACTGTTTTAAATGGATATGAAGTAGGTACCATATGTAAAGGTAGTATTTTGCTGTGGAGTTTATGAATACTTTAGAATTATAGCAAGGTTGTAAAAGAATGAAATAATAGTACGTATAGTGTAGTAGTAGGTATAGTATGGTAGTAGTTAGAGTATTGTAAACTCAGTTGTCTCCAATTAAACCTATTCGACCTATTCGACCTAACAGTTTTAAAACCAGAATAACCTGAGAATATCAACACAAATACCAAGCAGCTTTGGTTTCTTAGAACAACTGACTCAGACTGTATAGTTAACATTTTCAATATATATACATATATATAAAAAAAATAATAGTTTAAAATACTTTACAAAATTGAATGATAAAAATGCATGGGTTTAACTAATTAGAAAATCTAAGAACTGAGTTCTCTTTGTAATTAAAGAATTTTAAAGGTACTTTCCCACTGTAATCTAAAATTCATTAATTTCAGGCATTTCAGGCATTTCAACAATTGTAGCAATTGTATTACCCGCAGCACCGCCTTCATCCCCCTGTCTATGCGGCTTCTCCGCTGCTGCCTTTGCACGTGCGACATTTAAATTTGCATATTATTGTTGCAGCTGCGCTTGTTTACAGCCAACGACATGTCATAAAATCCTAAACAACTCTGACTGAATGCGAAAGACACGATAATTATATATACCATACATACATATGTATACGTATTTCGAGTCTAGCGACCCCTGGGGGAAACTGAATTGGCAATCGGGGGAAGTCTTTATTGAATAGGTCTTATCAGCATTAATATTATTATATGTATGTACGAGGGTCGTTTGATAAGTCCGTGACTTTTTGTATTTGCCGCGCACCTGCTCTAAATACAACACTGCTCCTGTCAGCAGTTATCGATTAACAGCTGACTGTAAAATTTTGAGAAAGCTGCGTTTCTTAGTTTGCGTTTTATAGGCATTGAAAGCAGACGATCTCGTGAATTTTAACGAAAATGGAAAAAAGTGAATTTCGTGTGCTAATTAAGCATTATTTTTTGCGTAAAAAATCCATCACCGAAACCAAGGAAAGACTTGATAAATATTATGGGGACTCTGCACCATCAATTTCAATGGTTAAGAAATGGTTTACTGAGTTCCGTTGTGGTCGTACCAGTACAAGTGATGCCGAACGTTCAGGTCGCCCAAAAGAGGTCGTCATGCCAGAAATCGTCGACAAAATCCATGGAATGATATTGGATGATCGGAGAATGAAAGTGCGTGAGGTAGCTGAGGCTGTAGGCATCTCAACTGAACGGGTACATCACATTTTACATGAATATTTGGACATGAAAAAGCTTTCCGCGCGATGGGTGCCGCGATTGCTCACACACGACCATAAGCGCAACCGTGTGACCATTTCAAAGGAGTGTTTGGCGATGTTCAACCGCAATCCAAACGAATTTTTGCGCCGTTTCGTTACCGTAGACGAAACATGGATCCACCACACCACACCAGAGACCAAAGAACAATCAAGACAGTGGGTTTCTCCGGGTGAACGTGCACCAAAGAAGGCCAAGGTGGGTCTGTCGGCCAACAAGGTCATGGCCACAGTTTTTTGGGATGCACAAGGTATCATTCACATCGATTACCTTGAAAAGGGTAAAACGATCACCGGCGAATATTATTCAGAGCTTTTGGACAGATTCGATATTGATTTGAAGCAGAAACGACCGCATTTGGCGAAAAAAAGTGCTGTTCCATCAGGACAATGCACGGGTGCACACGTGTGTAGTCAGCATGGCAAAATTTCATAAATTGGGCTACGAACTGCTACCCCATCCAGCATATTCTCCAGATTTAGCCCCCTGTGACTATTTTTTGTTTCCAAACATGAAGAAATGGCTCGGCGGTAAGAGATTCGGGTCAAATGAAGAGGTCATCACAGAAACAAACGACTATTTTGAGGGCCTTGAGAAAACCTATTATTTGGAAGGAATAAAAAAATTGGAAAAACGCTGGACTAAATGTATAGAGCTAAAAGGAGATTATGTTGAGAAATAAAACGCTTCTTTGACGAAAAAAATATATTTTATTCAAAAAGTCACGGACTTATCAAACGACCCTCGTATGTATATTTCTGGCCGATTTCTTATCTCATTATATCCGGCAAAGAGACTACGTACCGTACCGTACGTAACACCATTATAGAGGTAGGTAGATATTCCATTAGCATAGACCAAGCTCGCTTGCTAGACAAACATTTGCACAACTGGGGTAGAGATTGGGTCGAGTGGGGAGAGACTGAGAGAGAGAATGGACAACATTTATTAATTTGCAGCTACAAGATCACTGAATATCGACAACAACAACAACAACGACAAACAGCAACACTGCGATACGTGGAACTCACATTATTATTTGCACGGCTTTAAGGTAAATATTTGCCCCAAAGTTTTGTGCAAACAAATGTTTTGCCTAAAGATATTCCACAGTAGATGTTTTTTATTAATTTTCAAGATACAGCAAACATGGGGAGTTCATAAAGTATATATAGTCGACAGATATTGAAAGAGGTTTATAATACTTGAAGACATCAGAAAGGATAAAACGAATATAGATATAGATTTATTATTCAAATGATTGTCAAACTTTTCTAAAGTTCATTCAGTTTAGCTTTATTCAATTAAACTCTACTCGCGTAACTATTGAGCTGCCCTCGAGTGTGTTGGCTTTATGGATTCTCATTAATTTTCGAAGTGAGCGCAAAAAGCAAATGCGATACTCGCTTCACGATACTTGCGATGTCAACAAATTAAGTCGCCATATTAGCTGGAAATTGTGTCGCCTCGTTGTTGTTGCTGCTGTTGCTGTTGTTGCTGACAAAGAGAAATGGAAAATTTGCTTGAAAGTGCAGCAGCAACAACGAGTTGAGGCAGTTAACCGACTCAGTTTCGAATTGAAATTACGAAATGGGCGCACAAACACAGCAGAGAAAGAGAGAGAGAGAGAGCAGAGGGAGGGGTAAATTCTTACAGATAATAACAAAAACAACAACGACAACGACGGCCAACAAACAATAACAAGTTAACGCCAGCAACACCTGAAAACAACAACAGGTGGGGGCGGGCAGGGGCAGCAAGGCGCGAGTGCCCAAGTCAAGAGGGCAGGTAAGAAAAGGTAGTGAAAAAAAGCTAAAGCTAAATGCCAACAATGCAACCCGAAATCAACCGAGAGACCCCAAAACCATAACCGAAACAAAAAACCAAAACCAAACACGCTGCACTGCAGCACGTACGATAAGATAAGCGGCTGCATATCAAATACAGATACAGATACAGATACGCTGCGGGTACAGCAAAGTACCCACCAAGTGAACACCTTTTGGTACCCGCTCTCTCTGTCTCTCTCTCTCCCTCGGTGTGTATTGCACTTAATTCGAAACAAATGTCTTGAAATGATTATGATATATGGGCACGCAAATCTACATAAACATCATGATGGATGCTCGTTGTTTGAGCTCTTGACTGATGTGGGAGAGAGTACCTCCGTGAATTACCTTCCTAAAGAAGTACCTCCCTCCAAGGAGCTACCAATTATTCACGCACAAAACAATAAATTCAAAGAAAATCCATATGAAACAATTAAAAGCGCTATAAATCATTTTCGTTGACTTTTAAATTGTGTTTTACAGTTCAGAAACTACTGGAACTATATCAAATTGCGATAAAGAGTGTATTTTCAGTAGAACAATTTGAATATCAATGCGTAATCAACTGTCTGGGGGGTTGCAGCTTTATCATATATGATTTCTGAGAAATACTTTTGTTATTTTCGTATTTCGTATTTTCGCTTATCACGATAAAATTCTGAATTGTGCAGTGCAAGTTTTGGTGAATATTATGAAATATGGCTGGGCGGGTTTTCAGGTTATAGGGAAAAAGTTTCTTGTATAATGTATATAGATAAATATTTATAAATACACATACATAGGTGTGTATATGATATTATTGATATTGTAGCTAAAACGTTGAATAGGTTTGATTTTTTAGGTTAGCATTGAATTAGATAGATTTTGATTGAATTCTACATACGATACTTTCAGATCTAAGTATTATTGAAATCCAAGTTTTTTATGAATTCTACGTAGTTTTAGATCTGAGTCTCTTGAGATCTTTAAGTTTTGATTGGATTTTACATGATTTCAGATCATATATGTACTATTGAATTCCAAATTTCAGTGAATTCTACGTAGTAGTTTTCAAGTTTTGTTGGATTCTACATAGACCTTATACTATTTAATCCCATATTAGCATGAATACTACGTAGCTTCAGATCTATATCTCGTGAGTTCTACAAGTTTTGATTAGATTTTATATAGTTTCGAATAGTATTCCCTTGAGACTGAAGTTTTTAGAGGATTCTACATAGTTTCAGATCTTATAAATACTATTTAATTCCAAGTTTGCATGAATTCTAAGTAGACTCAGATCTGAATGCCTTGAGACCAGATATGATTCCAAGTTTGCATGAATTCTACGTAGTTTCGGTTCTGAATTCTATAAGTTTTGATTGTATTTAATATAGTTTCGTATCGTATTCCCTTGAGCTCGAAGTTATAAGCGGATTCTGCGCAGTTTAAGATCTTAAACACTTGTGAACTTTTGTATACTTTGTCTTCCCCTGTATTCTTGAATTCCTTTAAGATCTTAACATCCATAGTATCGTTTCATCTACAAGGTATAGGGTATATTATCCTATATATTTCCTCAACTTACTCTTGCCCTTGGGAAATGTATCCTTGCTGTTGTCCGCATAGCTGCCTGGGCCAGGCACGAGGAGGGACGTGGGCGCCACGACCGCATGGTTGCCATTGCGATTACGTCCACGTCCCTGTCCATTGCGAGATCCTTCCGCTGACTGTTGCTGGCGCTGCTTGAGATTCTGTCGCGCATAGCGATCCCGTGCCGCCGACGCAGGCCAGACGCAGATGCAGTGCGCCAGCAGTAGCAGCAGCAGTGGCAGGCAGAGCCCGTTGCCGCGTAGCCTGAACAGTTGAAACAGCCGCATGGCGTCGGTGTGTGTTCAAGAGTGTGTGTGTGTGTGCGAGTATGTATCGCCTGTTGCTTTTGCTGTAGTTGCTCCTACTCCTCCTCAACTGTGTCGTTGTCAATCAGGAGTCGCGTCGTGACGTCATGAGTGCGTTTTAGTTTTGATGTTGCAAAATTTTCGAGCTGAATTTCTGGCTTGAATTTTTTGTTTAGCGGTATTTTTTGTACACTCGCGCGCGTGTTGTTTTTCGCTTTGTCAGCAGCAACAACAACAATTCAATTTCTGCTACGTTTTGCGTGCCAAAATACAACTTTTTTTCTGCTTCTTCCCGGAGCTCTTTCACTGCGTTTTGTTGTTGCTGTTGTTGTCGCTGCAATTGCTGTGCGAGTGTGTGTGTGTGCGTGAGTGTGTATTTGTGTGTGTATAGGAACCAGTTTCACATTACGAAGGCTTTTGTTGTTGTTGTTGTTGTTGTTGCTGTTGTTGTTGGTTTTGTTTTGTGTTGTTTTCGCTTTGCTTTGGCTTTGGCTTTTTTCTCAGTTCTCTTTTTTGATGTTATTTTCGAGTTCGAGAGTCGCGCAGCTTTTACGCCTCTGTCTCTGTCTGTGTGTGTTGTGTGTGTTTTTTTGAGGTTAGGGCGCGCGCGCAGGCGCAGCTTTTCAATTGTAGCTCAAGCTGCAGTTGTTGTTATTGTTGTCGCTTTTCTTGTTGTTATTTTGCACAAACACTTGGCCATCTTGTGGCAGAGATACACAAACACAAACACATACACATGCACTTCTATCTGCTGTCCCTGTCCCGCCAATTAGCAATGAAATCACAAAATAATCTTAATATATTTCTGTTAAACTTTTCTGCTTCTTCTTCTTGCTGCTGCTGCTGCTTCTTCTTCTTCCACTCAGCAGGCACTTGCTAAACAAGCGCAAAACTCTTTTTTTCCTTTTCGTATTTTACATTCGATTAACACTAAATTAGCGGCAAGTCGAGCGAGAGAGAGAGAGCGCGCGTGTGAGAGGGAGACGGCAACGTAAAGTGGGAGGTTGAAGGCGATACGATCTGTGCAAGCTTATCGAGAGTCGATACGATCCTGCTTTATGTGTTTTTCTTCTTCTTCACTCGACTCTCACAAT
The DNA here is from genome assembly GCA_018904165.1 of Zaprionus camerounensis. NCBI lineage: Eukaryota > Metazoa > Arthropoda > Insecta > Diptera > Drosophilidae > Zaprionus > Zaprionus camerounensis. The sequence continues at coordinate 4,369,080 of JAEIFS010000037.1, forward strand.
TCGCGTCTGCGCAGCGTCACGTTGAATTCGAAACTGAAGCCGACTTCGATGTCGCGCAATGCACAAGCAACGAGTGAGCAAACACACACACACACAGACAGAGACACGCTCTCTCTCTGTTGCTTACGGCGAGTTTGGGTAGGTAAAGAGCGGGCATAGAATACAGGTAAACGCTGGTAAAAGGTGAACGGCGCACGGCGAAGATCGCTAGCTCGCTGCGAAGATCTCAAAGAAGAAATAAAACTAAAGCAAAGCCAGACCCGACTGCCTGTTGCTTGTGCAGCTGCACAATAGATTCAACAGGCAGCAGATACACACACACACATACACACACACACACACAGGCACAGACAGTTAGACTGGCACAGGAGGCACAGGTAAAACCTAAAACGCTACGTAAGGCACTTTTATTTTGAGCAGGGGGGGAACTAAAAAAGTCAGCGTAATATGAAACTACATGAAACGAGTAGCTCCGCTGCAATGCAAGCATATACCCTACAGTACTCAAGTTACAGGGTAGAAGTAGTAGTGCAGTTAATCAGTAATGAGTTTGCTATTAGATTAAAGTAAATTATATTTATTTATTTACTATAAATTAGTTTATAGCAAGTTATAATGATATTTATTGATCATGTTCAATATCAATTCACATTATATTATAGTCATACATATATGTTATAATCTATAAACGTAGGTTGTATAGGGACAAAGAACAGCTGTAGGTCCATATACAAACCTGTATATCTCATATACACAGCCGATATATACATAGTTATCATTTAATATTATTACAGTAGAACTATTCTATATAGTCATTATATCAATAAAATACCTCGATTTCAGCAAGGGAAAGTTAACTTCTAAGAGAATTATATCATACATTTTCAACAATCACAATGTAAACTCATTTGACCAAGTACTACATCACATAACTATGTATAAAGATACTATATACACAATCCATATATAGTCATTATTATGTAAATATGTACATTTCTGAACTACTTATTCCAAGACATATATTATATAAGTACATAATACTTAGATGTTAATATATGAAAATTTTATCATTTGTTTTATAAATTAATTTATAACAAATAATACATTATTATTTATAATATTCTTTTCACTTATGAACTGACTAAGAAAAGTGCCTGACACAATCAAAACTCTTGCCAATATTGCTTCAAAAGGGACTACATCATAAGGCAGAGATATCAACAATAATACACAGGCAACTTCAACGCAATAGATACCTATTCAACTATGTACCTATATAACTATACATAGTTCTTACTGGATGTTCTTTTGTTTAAGACTTTAATGTTGATAATTCTATATATCTTGATACCAGCAAGTCCCAATAAACTCCTCTTCGAGTGTTTACTGCATGTATCATCATTATTTCCATTCACTTTATATAAAGACATAAATTAAGTAAAATACACCAAGTCAGATATAATTATAATGTATATATTCATTGCCTATACTACTAAGTGCATAATAAATTAGTATCTTTCAAGTTCTTCTTCCCAAATGAGTTTGCACTGCAGTTAGTTACACACACTCAATAAAATCCCTATCAACTGGCAGCTGATAGAGTTGCATAGAGAGGAGACCCTTCTGCCCGTTACAGTAAGTACCTTGTTGCTTATCAACAACAGTTAATCCTAATACCCTCTTGACTTTGTTTCCCTTTTTCAACATTTTGCAGCGGCTTTGCCAGTTCGTTGCGAATGCGCATTGTTGCGCTACACACAGGTAAGATTCGGCTCAGTTCGGCTCGGTTCGATTTGCTTGGTATGTCAGTGTGTGTGTACCGAAAATTGTAGCTGCTTCTGCTTCTTCTTTTGCGGCGAATTCGCTCGACTCAGGCATTTAAACAGTTGTTGTGGCAGCTCAGGTAAGCGGACAGTTGCGCTCTCTCTCAGTACCCCGCTCTCTGCCCCTCTCTTGCTCGCACTCTGGCGTTCTCTCTCTCACCTGTGGCTCTCTCTCTCTCTGTGTGTGTGCGTGTCTGAGAGAGTTGTTGGCCTGGGCAAATGCTGCCTTATAAGCACTCAAGTTCGCCGCCTGTCTAGCGCAACTATGTGAGTGTATGTGAGTATATGTGTGTGTGTGTGTTTGTGTGTGAGTGTGTGAGAGTGTGTGGTTGATCTGCGTGGGCATCGAACGTATCTACGGCGCTGTGGCTCTTGTCTTTTGTCTTTTGGCCAAAAGATTTGTGTCGAACAGCGATGTCAACATTTTGTTTGGCATTGCCGAAAAACGTTTCTCACCTGTTGCATGCCACACTGCCACCAGCCGAGAGAGAGAGAGAGTAGCGCTGGGTATTTACGCCTGCCCAGGCACTGGCAACGCAGACAACACAGACAACAGTTGGCAGCAGGACATCAGGTCCTGCAGGTAAAACCCAGCGCAGTGCAGGCGCATACTTCAGAGCGCACAATGGCCATAAAACATAAATATTTTACAGGAGGTGGCACAGACAAAAGACCGTACACCGAACTGTGGCACGAAAAGCGCAACCTAGTCGAAGCTGCAACAAATCCCACGCTGCGATCTCGAGAGGCGCGTTGCATTGTCTCAAGACTGCGCGAGGCTCAGCATAAGAAAATACGTTTTAGATACGAAAAGCATTTTCAATTTGTAGTTCAAAGTTTTTCAAGAGTTGCGCGCACTCTCTACCTCCCTCCCTCCCCCTCCCACCATCTCTCTCTCTATATATTTCTTGAACTGTCTGAGGTTTCTCAAACTTGAAATTGATGTCCGTAATCAAACATATTAATGGCCACGCGAGTATCGCAGACCTCAATCAGAGGCCACAGGTCCCAAACACACACACACACACACACAAAAAGTCATCTGTCAAAAATCGAAGAACATGCGAAGATGAAACTGACATGGAACTCCACAAAAACCACTTCAAGCCACACTCAGTTCATCATACTCCAGCACACAGCATCCCCCACACCCCACACCCTTCCCCTTCCCCTTGCCCAACTCCACTCGAACTGCACTCGTAGAAACACAACAGAAGACAACAGGTAAACGAAGGTGTAAGAAATCGGTTACAAAACATTTTCCATGAAGCGTACAAAATGCAAGGAAAATCTCTGCTTCCCTCTAGCTGCACCCTCGTTCAAAAGAAAGCCTGACACGACCCTCAACAACAAGACCAACGATCAACGACGATCGTCTCCTGCTGTTGTTGTGCACCTTCTACTCATGATGATCATCATCGTCATCGACATAAGGAGGATGACTTTGCGCCTGACTGCGGCTAAAACTCAGGCCGTGGCTGGAGGTGGATTAATGGTAACAAAAGACGACTCGAGATTCAAGTGCGCTTCGCTTTGCTGATCCTCAGTCTCTCCTAAGTCTGAAGCGCGCATTCTCAGCGCCATTTCTCAAGTGTCCGTAACGAAAATGTAACAAAACCCAAATCGGAAAACAAAACGTGTGAGGCGTTTTGCACATTTTGACAGCTGAATAGGGCCTAACAGCATGTGGGCCTGGGCCCAAACCGACTACGTACAGTCTGGCGCCAGCTTAGTTGCAGTTTTTGAACCTTAGATCATTATATAACTATACTTAACTACGCCTGAAATACTTTTCTATATGTTCTAGTCATTTGTAAACTATTTTATACAGTGATATATCAAATTTAGGTATGTAATATGATATTAGGGGGTCTTTACTACACCTTCCTTTTTTTTACTATGCCAGCTCATGATACATCCAAAGATTTACACTGTTAGGTACTATATAAACCCATATTATAGCGAGCTTTAGCATTATTGGAATCTTTAATACACTTTACTATTCCCTACCTTTTAAAATCTCAATATCTATAGGAATCTCCTCACTCTACACCATTCCTTTCTTTACTATGCCAGCCCTTTGGTTGTATTCCAAAGATCTACACAGTAAGGTAACATGAATTCACATATTAAAGCACTTTTACATTGTTGGGATATATACTTGGAATATTCATTTACTATTCTCTCCTTTACTTCAGTAGCACTTTGTGAATCCAAAGATGCGCTCAATACTAAACACTAACGTCTTAAGATCTCAATATCTAAAGGATCCTACTAGTTCCCGCACTACATATTCCTGTACTATACCAAATTTCACTATCAAATTGCAATTTTTGTTCTGTTTTATTCTTCAATTATTTCCTGCACCATCCTATCTTAACATGACTTTCATATGTCTTACATATCCCTTCTTCCCTACTCTCCTTTTCTTAACTCTTTCCTCTTTAAAACTTCCCTAACTATACCAACCCTTAGTCCAGCCAAAGTTCCTCTCAATTCCATCTAACCTATCCCACTACCATACCAAATTGAACTATAGAATATCTAATACTGTCATCATCTATATATAGACTGCACTATACAACACTGTTCATTGAAATATACCCGTCCAATTTTAGTAACTACTTAGCACGTGCTAAAGCCAAACCTCACACTTGATTGGATTGTCCGAGCCCTTTGATACCTTTGCTGTGCTGACTGCGCAGTGCGCACTAAGTAGTTAGGATAGATCGGTCAACAAATTGCTTCATCAGCATCAGCATCAGCTGCCTGCTGTCACACGTTTCGTGTTGTGGTGTCTCGAGTCTGAGAGCTAGAAAATCGGCTTAGAATTAAAGCTAATTGCCAGGGCTTTCAATCATGATGCAGCACATTTCAGGTCTAGGCAGACTCTGACTTCGACTCTGAGCGATACTTGGGCCGTTTGCAATCACGCGGTTTACCTCTAACCCCAAACAAAACATGCAAATATCACGCTTCATTTGAAGACGCGCTGACGAGGCTTTGACTTCATCAATGTCTGACTGCGTCTGGGCCTGCGTCAGAGGCTTCCACTCAAATTCACATTTAACTGCCAAGTCGCATAAGTTTTGTGTTTTACTTTTCTTTTTGTGAATTTTATTGGTTGTCGCCGTCGCTTGCCAGCGCAGTGGCATACCCTGTAGACGGGTAGATTATGACTGAAGGAGGCTTTTCTTCATTTGTCACTTATCGTTGCAAGAGTTTAAATGGGAAGTGTGTCTGACTGCAGGTAACTTGTTGAGGCTTGCATGTTGGCATAGGTAGCATATTTGCAGATTTGGCATAGATAATGTAAATCTCTTAATGAAATACATACTTGATTGTATAATATATAGTTTAATACAACCAAAAATATATACTCTTCTACAATAACTATACTTCAATCCATATACTTTTCATATATATACTTTTCAGTCGTTGATCTTTACAAATTACATTCCTGTTTGAGCCTTTTTTGAACGTCCTTAGTTATTTGCGAGTTTCTATATTTCTACATTTGTTATTTGTTGTGGGAAAGATATACTGTCACTTAGATCAGTTGTACAGCCTTCTGGAGAAGGTGCTTGGCTAGTTAGTTTCTTAGTTTCTGTTTCTGTTTCTATCTATCTCTTCTGCTTTCTTTTCCTATAATGCAAACCTATTTTAATCTTCAGTTTTAATCCATTCTCAACGCAATTTTAAGACACCTTTAGCACTCTCTCTCTCTCTCTTTATCTCTCTCTTTCCCTCTTATTAAACCTCCTACCTCTTTCCAAGTGGTTTCTATCTCCTCGTCCTATACTAATTAAGAACCTAAGCCGCATCTAAGCGTAAAAATCAAGTTTCTCTCTCACTCTCGCATCTCTCAGTTCGTAATCCAGGCTTAATTTAATTATGAGCCAAGGCAGTTATTAACGCAGCTACAGGGCATATCCGAGTCGTATCCCTGATGGCATATGGCATTAACATTTTTACTTGCTGTTGTTGTTCTTTTTGTTGTTGTTGTTGTTGTTGCTGTCGCCGCGCACGATTCACGTTTCAGTTCAAGATTCAAAAACGGCTGCGTCTGTTTGGGTTGTTCGATTCGAGTTGAAGTTCGACTAAGTCTGTGTGTGTGTATTGTATGTGTATGTGTGTATTGTGTGTGTGAGTGTGTTGGTGCTTTTTCGTGTTGTTGCTTGGGCTTTTTTTTAATGTCTTTGTAAACATAATTGCAACAACTCCAATAACAGATTGTTTGCGCGACTTTAATCGCTTTGTCGTGAAGTGTGAAATATGAGCAGAGCCCGATGCCCCCGAGAGGCGAGGAGAGTCTCTCTGGGGACATTTCGCGGCGCAGGCGCTGCTCTGCCCAGGGCTATTCTTTTTTTTTTAAAAGGGGCGCAGAGAGGGGGGAGTGGTCACAATTATCAGACATTCATTTTTGGGTTTAAAAATACACACAAGAAAAAAAAACATTTCATGCGCATATAAATATTTGCGATGCGACACGTAAAATATGTAAGCCAAGGCGGCCATTTTGTCAACAAGAGGCAGCAGCAACAACTACAACAAACAGTGCAACAACAACTACAACAACAACTACAGCAAGTTCAATTAGCGCTTAGGTTGTCTGCGCGCTTCGATTTGCTAAATTTAATCCAAGCATAAAGCACAGCGCAAAGCAAAGCAAAGGCAAAAGAATCGAAAAAGGGAATTAAAAAGCAGCAGCAGATAAAGCAGGCTGCATAGGCAGTGGGGGAGGGAGGGGTTGCGGGAAGGGGGGTATTGCTGGCAGAGCGGACGTTTTAGCAACGCACACGTGTCCAGGGCGCCCAGCGACATCGTGTTGCAACAACACTCGACAACAACCTGTGGAGCCGCCATTAGCCCCATGAAGCATGAAACAAAAGACGAGCCAACTGAGGCTGTGCGGCTGTGTGGAGAGTGGCAAGCGAGCTGCGGGCCTGCCACAATGCATTTGTGCGATAAGTGCAGAGGAGCCACAGAAGAGGACGGGCCCTTAAAAGCCCGAGACTGAGACTGCGACTGCGACTGCGACCAAGACTGAGACTGAGACTGGCGACTGCAGCGAGATTTGCACAGTGAGATAGCTCATTTTGGACTTAAGCCAGTTCTCCTGTGCCTGCGCCTGCGCCTTCACCTTCTCCTCTCTCTCTCTTTCTCTGTCTCTCTACTGGGCTCAAAGTCGAAGCTGAAGTTGTTGTAGCTGAAGTCGAGTCTGGACGTTGCCTTGGCTAATCGGCGGCTATGTAAGTTGGTTGTTAAAGCCGCGTACGTGCGGCGACAGGCAGACAGAGAGTCAGACAGACAGACACGAGAGAAGGAGGAGAAAGAGCAGCAGGGAAGCTGCAACGAGCTCCACTCAGATCGAAGTCAGTTCGTTGGGAGTAGGGTAGGACAGGCAGGCAATGGGAGGGGGCTGCATCAATGGAACCACAGCCGCATTCCAATAATGTAAGGATTCTCTGCTTCAGCCAATCGATGCTGCTGCTGCTGTGGCGCAGCAAGGTCAACACTTTGCCAGCTAAGGTCACCGCAGATGCTGCAGATGTTGCTGCCTGCAACTTGCTGCAAACCATACTTGGTCAACACACACAATAGACACGAGCTACGTCTCTCTCTCTCTCTCTCTCTCACTGCCTCTCTCTCTGTCTGTGGAACGTGTGCATACTTATTAGTTTCAAACAAAAGACATTCGTATAATCGCATTATAATTAATTTAAGCATTCCACCTTAGACCTCATAGCAGCTCTTCATCTCTCTACACATCATTTGTTGTTCTTCTTCTTCTTCATCATCTTCTCTGTTTCAAAGGAAAATTATCAAAATGCCAATAGCTGTATTAATTTGGGTTTTCTGTTTTGTTTTTTTTTTCTGTCGTGTTTTTGTCTTACGGATCTCATTTGTGGTTGTTGTTATTGCTGTTTTTTTTCTGCTTCTCTCGCTACGAACTTAAACCGGTTTGCCGCAACAACAACAAGCATAACGATGGCCGTTACTAAAGCTCGCAGCTAAATAGAGAGCGAGAGCAAGAGAGAGAGAGAGAGGGAGCGCAGCATATGCTGCTCATTTTTATTGCAGCTGTGTGTGTGTAAATTTCCTATGAAAAATACAGCACACACAGCATCCACAGAGAGGGGAACAAGGAAGGGGTTGAGAAAAATGCGGAGAGAATGATGACTAAAATCGGGCAAAAGTACGTAGGGCTTGTCAGATTAAACACACACACACACTACACACACACACACACAAACGTACACACACACATATAGCACAAATATCGAACTAACTTAGCTTCCACAAGTAATTACGATGCTCGATAATGGCTAACCTGTGTGGATTGCATGTGCCTCCACTAGCCATCGCAGAGCATCCACATGGCGTGTGTCATGGCTGAGCTGTTTAAACAGGTATGTGTCTTAGCTAACGATAATTGCAGTTTGTGGCCTTGCTAACGATACTCGTTAAGTTTCAGTTTGTGTCTTAGCTAACAATACTCGTTGAGTTGCCTGGTTTTGGACTCAGCTAAGGCAGCTAAGTAGCACTCAACAGCGGTTGGTTATCCAGGTTTAAATACAGCGGGAAATAGTTACACTGCAACACAAGTAACTGGGAAATTAGTAAAGACATGCACATGCAGGGAAATACATGTATACAGTGAACGCCGCCGCCCCTCGCCATTTAGGCGACCCAGGGTGCATTTTCCAAACGGTTTAAAACAACGGGAGAAACTGAAAAAATTATCAGACCTTCAGGGCGCGCTGTGTACTTTGGGAACTTGGAAACTTTTTCAAAGAACGCTGAAGTTGTTTAAGAACAGATTGAAAAAAACCTAGTTTGACCGCAATTTCGAATTACCGTTATTCCAGATGAAAAACTGCTTGCTTTTTCGCTAACAGAGCTCGTTTTCCCAAGACACGCTCCCATTTGTGTCCCGGCTAAAGACAATCATAGACCATGCAGGTCAAATCTGCTTTACCGGCACTGGGTTGCAAGCTGCACGCGCTCGTTTTTTTCGATTTTTTACGAAAAACACTATCGATAAATCGCTGGTTCTGACTATCAACAGCGGAAACTATTGATGGATGGAGTTCTTACATTACTCAGACTCTGTAAATATGGGAACCTCAGCTCATATTTGCCACATATTATTGACCAGGCAGCTTCTTTTTCACGTTTTTTATACCCTTGAATTATGGAAAATTGTAAAAAAAGGATATACCAACTTTGTACAAATGTATGTAACAGACATAAGTAGGCGTGTGAGACTCCACAAAGTACATACTTATGTTTTTACTAAGGATCACTAGCCGAGTAGATTGAGCCATGTCCTTCTTTCTGCCCGCCTCTCAGTGTCTTTCACACTGCCAGTGTTCATTGAGAAACCCCCAACACTGATTAATAAATAACACGACGAACATGAATGACAAATATATGTATATATGTACACATGTATATATCTTGGCGCAAATTGAGCTGAACTCATTATAACGGTCACAGCACAACGCACGTGGATTGTTAGTCGCATCTGCGGAATTCCTATTGTCCGAATAGACAAACTAAATAAATAATGGATAAGTAAGCGGGCAGTTAAAACAAGTACTAGGCATTGTTGCCACAGCCACGCATGTGTGTGCCTGTATGTGTGTGCCTCTCAAAATAATGGCAAATGTATTGCCATTAATACTTTAACCCTTATGTGCCGCTAGCACAGGTCAACAGGGCAACTACACGTGTGTGTGTGTGTAACTGAGTGTGTGTGTGTGGCGCGTTGGCGCATGCGCACTCGATTGTATCGCAGGGAGGAACAGTGTGTGTGGGAGGGGGGCAAGGGAGGCAGGGGTTGTGTAGAACACCCGATGCGAGCCGGAGTCGCGTGCAGCGTTCCGTGAAGTTTTCCAACTTCATTTTCGACTGTGCTTTGTTTTGCTTTTCTTTTTGTTGTTGTCGTTGAGAGGAAGAGAGAGAGAGAGAGGCAGGCCGAGAGAGAGGGAGAGAGAGACAGACAGAGACACAACGGGCAGTTTAACTGAAAATGAAACGCATGCGTGTCGCTGTCGCCACGGCGGGGGTGTGTTGGTATGTGTGTGTGTGTGTGCAACAATTGGTTGCAAGTACCAGTAGTGCTAGCTGTAGCTGCCAATGTGTATCTGTATCTGTATCTGCATTTGTATCTGTTGCATGGCAGTTCTTGCATTCGCTTGGCCATAAAACACTTGAAGCAGAACCCTGGCTCAGAGACTTGCAACTGCAACAGCCACAGCAACGCTGCGTTACGCTTGTTGCAGCTCAGCTGCAGCAGGCAGCAGTTGAAAGTTGAATGCAGCACACACTGAGGACGGCACTTAATGAATTTCTCATTGTTTTTTTCATGGCTCTAAAACACAACGTGATTTACTTTTGTCGCGTGGTTCTGCACCTGCAACGTTGCCCCAATGTGGGGCACAGCTGCCTAATTGCGCACACAAGTACATACCTGGTATACAGCTTTAATTATCGAATTTATAGAATTAAACGTCAGACTCACCTGCAAAAGAGAGAGAGAGAATGATGTTAATGGATGTTTGGTTCAATTGCGAGAAGGCCTTGAGTCAGCCTCAAATTACGTTTGAACATGCAGAAATCATGGAAAGGAAGGGAGTGGGGCAGCATGGGAAGAGGGGGGATGGGAGGGGGGCATCTATTGCAAAATGCCGGTCAATGTGCCGCAATTTCACAGTTATTTGCCTCGTTATCGCCAGCAGCAAGCAGCTTGCAACACTTTCGCTTTACTTAATCCCAGCCACAGCCCCATCTGCCTCTCTCCCCTCTCTTTTCTATGCCTGCCCTCTCTCTCTCTCTCTCTGTCATTGGGAGTGGCGCTGCGACTTTTCAATTTCACACGCTGTGCGAACAAACGCGAAAAATTCTCACGACACTGAGGCAACAACAACAACACTAGCAACAACAACAGCAACAACAACAACAACATCAAACCAAGACAGCCGCTTCAAAATGATGCCAGACTCTGCCACATGCGGCAGCAATTGACGCTTTTTTCTGCACTCTCTCGCTTCCTCTCGCTCTCTCACTCTCTCACGCTCTTCCCCTCTCACTCTCTCTCCCCCTGCCTCTCTCCCTGTCTCTATCTGTCTTTGCCCCACTCACTCACTTTTTTTTCGGCGTGTGTTTTCCCCAATCTGCCTCAGTTGCAGTTGCAATTGTGACACATGTAAAAGAACAACGACATCAACAACAACTTGCAACATGTGGCGGCCTTTTGGCTAATTGTGCTGCTGCACTTCACACTGTGCCACATTGCTGTGCTGGCTGTGCCACTTAGCCAGAGGTCAATGGGAGACATTAGTGTAGAAGCTGCTGTGACTCAGCGACAGTTGAAGATGATATCGTGCAGCCCGGAATGTGTTCCACGAAATCTACAGATACATATAGTATATCTATGATATATGGTATTTGCACTACTTACGCTACTTGCCATGTAACTGTAAATTGTAACACTTTCAGTGTTGAATATCTTTATGATGCATGATCCTCTTTTGGGCTATAATGGAATTCAATTTGGGATTCATTTATACTAAACTCAAGCTGAAGATTCTTATTAATATTGCTCTAATCTTCACATTGTTAACTAACTGAAAAGAAAGCAGGAAGAGCTGCAAATGATTATACTCACAAGAGTTTCTTCTTCTATCTTTGTCTAGTCTAATACTTTTGGCATTGTGAAATTAAATTTAAGGTTTTGTTGCACTTTATTTCAGCTGAAGTTTCTAATCAATCCAGCTCTAATATTCAATTTGAGTTTGTAATCAATCTTGCTCTAATCTCTTCATTGTTAAGAAATGAGAAACAACCTCGAAAATGCTTTAAATGAAAACCCTAACAAAAGTTTTCTCAGTCTCTTCTTTGTATGCTACACTTTGTTGTAAAAGTTAACATGATTCAACTATGATCTTCATCCTATCCATACACATCTCTTTATACTCATATTGTACAAATTCTTTATGTTATATTAGGAAATTCAATTTAAGATTTTTATACTGAACTTAAGCTGAAGTTTCTAATCAATCTATGTCTAGTCTTATGCTTTTACTCATGAACTATGAAAGTCAATTGGAGATACCAAACTTATGCCGAAGTTTCCAGTATATATTATTTAAGCTAAGCTCTTATCAATCTTGTTATAAGATCTTCATTGTTAAAAATGACGAAGAAAGCACAAAGAGGTGCAAATGATAAAGTTTTCTCTACTTGCAGTTTCCATATATCAATTGTGATCTTTAGTTTAAAGTTTCTGTTCAATCTGATTTGTGCGCTAAACTTTCTTATAAAAGATATAATACTTTATCCATTAATATAGTTTTACAGTCATATTGTACCAAATCTAAATATAATCTATAATCTGCCCTGACTCTCTACATCCATCCCTTGCCATATCTATCCATTTCTATATTCCATACTATATTCACTTCTCTCCTGGTACTCTACCGACTTCTGCGCACCTCATCGCATCATCTATTTGGGTCACGCTTCATGAAATACTTCTCTCTATATACATAGATTGTGTTAATTTGCAGCTATAAAACCCAAACCTAACCCGAGTCTTGGCCATCATAGTACATCCGAGTCCGGCTTTGCAGCACATAATAATAAATCAAAGCCACCGCTAATGATAATAAAGTTTTAACTGCTGATCTCTTCTGCTCTCTGAAAATCGTGGTTTAAGTGTTTTGATGTGCCATAAACAATTGTGGATGTGGAATTTCTGCTTAAACAATAATAATAATATTCGCATCTAGGAATTATAGATATAACGATCAACGTGGGCGGATGTGTCTGTGTGTTGCATGAAATTTGATTTGATGTGCCATTCAAAATATTTGCTCTTCATGCTATATTATTACTATATCTCTCTTGTTGTTGTTGCTGTTGTTCTTATTGTTGTTGTTGTGGCTACTGCAGCTTTGGCATATTGTTTCCATCATCAATGCGATGTGGATGTGGATATATGGATGATGAGGTTGGTTCTGCTCTATATATAAATGAGATACATTCCGATTCCGATGCCGATTCCGATGCCGAATTCTGCCAGTGTGCAAAAATTTGTTGTCTGGCATTTTCCAACGATAACTGACAATGCACAGCCTGAGACTTGATCTCTCTGAATTATATGGTAAATGTTGTATATATTGTAATGTTTGCCATATTTTCAGGCCAGCAAAAGGGCATAAGTTGGAAAATATATAAAAGACGCACCATGCCGATATCATGTGCTGCGAAATGTACAAATATCATATCTATATATAAATGCATAGCCACGTCAATTATCGATTTCTTTATAATGCTGATAACACCTTGTAGCTTATAAAAAACATTGTTAACATTTGCAAAATTCTCAGAAAGTCATTGACAAATTGTTATTAAAATAACAAATGAGGTGAGTTCCAGCTAAGCAACAGACAATTCGACGCTGATTCTCGGAATCTATATACATATGTTATTCAGTTTTTACTGCTTTACGTATTTCAAGTATGTATACTATACTAAATACTTAACACACTGCAGGCTGTAATTCGAACAGCACAGAGATTAGTTAGCTAGTTCTACCAAGCAGCTAATTACGAAAGCGATGAGAGATGAACACAGACAAAGTCCGGGATGTATTTGATAAGCAGCAGCACGCAGTCAGTGGCTGCTGTTATCAACTTGAATTCTCCGTTTCGTATTCGTAAACAGATCGCCGTGTCAGAAGTTATCGCGCTGAAGAAATGAAATATACACACAAAAAAAAAGTGCTGATCTATGGGGGAAACTTGTTGGCTCGGGTAGCTCGTGTTGCTCGGACGGAGCCAGAGACGGAGACAGAGACAGAGACCCCGGACAGAGCCGGCGACAGTGGCCTGGTGTACTGGTAATTCAGCTAAAAAACATGGCGACAACAAGCGTGCCCGATTCCAATGAAAAAACCAGCCACAAAAATAATTGAAAAACAAATTAAAAACACACAAACAATACCAGAAAAAAAAGAAACAGAAAAAATAATACAGAGCAGCGCAGAGAAAATAATGCTGAAATAAAATATGAAGCGTTGGCAATTAATGAAAACACAGAGAGAGATAGGGAGAGAGAGAGAGAGGGAAAAAAGCTAAAAATTATTATTATTATTATCTGTAAAAGCGAACAGCGCCGCGCCGCGTCTCCCCAATATATGTAGAGGATGGTATATGGTATGGTGCTCTGACCACCACTGGACAGGGCATGGCTCACTGAGCTAGCCAAGCCGGACTGACTGAATGACTGACAGACAGACAGACAGAGAACGGAGTAACTGAAGACTGATGGAGCGCACATTGACCTAAACAAACCAGGCAGCTATAGAAATTAATCAAAAACTTTCAGGGCGTATCGTTGACTTGTCTTCGAAGTTGGTAGAGTTCAGTTCAGTTGAGGCGAGGCGAGACGCAGCTCGTGGCATCATGTAGTTGGGTGAAGCCTCTCTGCAATTGCTGCCCTATATGGTGGGGGACTGGGAAACGCTACAGTTTGTTTTAATTAAAGTCAGGGAAATGTTCCCTTGTGTGTTGAGAAAGGGATAGCTAAACAGTTGCCCGTTCACAATTCCCAACAATTATTACAACATGATGAAAAGTAGCCTTTTGATTTGTCGTTTATCGCACTCGCTAATGGACTTTCTCAATTGCAATTCGTTTCTGTGCAGTCGCTTAATGGTTATTTAACCCAACAAGACAATCAATGTGAGCTAATATAACACTAAGCTAAGTTGTCACTCGCTGTAGCTGAAGATCTACTCTTAACTTACAGCTAATTACTCGTTATTTTACTACTCGTTCCTCGTTTACTCCCACGCGTTGTGGATTACTCGCTACTCGTTAACAAGTTGCCACTCGCTGGTGGTCTACTCGTTACTTTTCTGCTTTGTATGTGAGTTACACGTTGTAGCTTGTTGTCTTTGCTTCTCGTTACTCTTTACTCTACTCTGTCTCATTTCAACCCATTAGGCAGAGCTCGATGCTGCTTAATACTTGTTATTTCACGACTCATTACCCTTTCAGTTACTCGCTACTCGTTGTGGGTTACTCGCTTTTCGTTGTGGGTTAATCGCTACTCGTTGTCTTGCTACTCGTTACTCTTTTCTGTGCGCAATTCCAGTTCATTGTGCTTATCTACTGCCATCTCGCTACACTCTACTCGCCACTCGCTACATCTCCTTTTCTCTTCAACCATTTCTCGCTGAAGCTAAGATTTGTACATTATTTACAGTCAATAACTCTTTATTTACCTACTCATTACCCTTTAACTTACTCTAACTCTTGCTACTCGCTGTGCCTTACTGTCTACTCGTTGCCTTGCTACTCGTTACCCTTTTCTCAACTCAATTCCAGTTAATTCTGCTTATCTATTGCCCTCTCGCTACACTCCACTCGCCACTCGTTACTTCCCTTCTTCTCTTCAACCATCTCCAGCTCTTCAAACCAAAACCTAACCTAACCCAAGCTGCACATTACGTTCTGTCTGACTGTTGTCAACTAACAGGACTACCCCAGCTGGTGGCACACATAAACGCTCGTTATGGCCATGAAGCAGGCTCCACTTAAGGCAGCCAGCCAAGTCAAGCCACTTGGCTTAATTAAAACGCAGCCAGAGCCGAAGGGAAGACAGACAGACTGTGGCAATGTACTCGTCACTCGCTGCCCGTCGTGACCATAATGAAGCGCAGACTTGACCAGGCAGATGACCAACTATGGCCAAGCAAAACAGGCTGGCATAGGATGCGCTGCAGGCTGATGCCGATGCCGATGCTGCTGCTGATGCTGCCAAGCTGCCAATTGATCAATTATGTCGCATTGACCATTTTTGGACCGCCCCTCTCAGGTTGCAGTTGCAATTGACCATAAAAGCAGCAACATCGAGCGGGTCTGGCCAAGAGGTTTATGGCCAAGCCGCCCGCATTGGGAAAATCCACATAATTTTCTGACGGGCCTGACAAACGTTTTGTGGCAGCCAGCAATTCGGTCAAATCGAATGTGGCAAAGATGGGAATGAAGTTGCCGTTGCCACAGTCGTTGCTGCTGTTGCTGTTGCTGCTGCCTTTGCCAACTGTTGCTGGCAACTATTGTTGCTGTTTGTTGTTGCCAACTCTTGGTGAAAGTTTGCCGCCCCGAAAAGTCAACTTTAACTCGCGTCTAATGCATAGATTCTGTTTTGCTCTCCACTCCTCCTCCTTCTCTGCCTCTGCCTCTACTTCGGCTTCTTTTTACACCCAAAAAAAGGCAGAGAGTAGAGAAAAAAAGGGCATTAATTACTTCCGGAGCAAACAGAAAATGCCTGAGCTGAAGCAGAGACTGAAGCTGGGACTGAGACTCAAGCTGAGACTGAGCAGGGGCTGAGTAGGGAACTGACGCGGAGACTGTGGCTAAGACTGTAACTGGCTGGGCCTGAGACTGCGACTGTGGCTTCAGCTTCAGCGCCCGCACTACATACCGGTTTCACAGAGACCTTCCAGGGCAGAAAAGGTTTTTCACAGCGGGTGTTAATCAGAATTCAATGAGCTGAACTGAATATTGCCAATTAGTTGCGTATGCCAAATAATGAAATTCATATTGGTTCGACGACTTTGCTGATCTGCTGATGTATGTAGTATATATATATATACATGCATAAATGTGTTATATATGAATATGTTGCTTGGTTATTTCTCAATTTCATTTCGTATGCTCTCGCAGCAACCCGAGCTAAACGTGCTGAGCCTAACAAAAATGTCTGTTGTAAGTTATTTTTTCGAGGGTTTTTTTTTGGGTTTTACGGGGTATGCGGAGTCTAAGGGGTGTGCGGGGTATGAGGGGTGCTCTGTGTGTTCTTTGGCTACATGTGTACACGTTGTAGTCGCACAAAGTTGCTGTCGTTGTCGCTGTTGTCGTCGGCATTTTGAGGTGATTTTAACGCTGCAATCAGCACAAGTCAACACACACAAAGGTCGCCTAAGGTGACACGGGCAGGGGAGGGCAGAGAGAGGGGAGAGAGATTGCGCCGACTAGGGGCGATTGACTTAGCTGTACTTAGTTAACATGTAAGCAGAGATTGTAACAAGCTCAATGACAACTGCAGCAACAGCAAGAATTGCAGCAACAATTGAGACAGAGAGAGAGAGAGAGAACTGCGACCCCGTTGGAAATGCGACAGCAACAGCGGCGTCTGCTTGCGTCTTCTTCACAAGAAACTGTTGCATGCAACCAATGCCAATTGGGCGCCCAGCTTCGACTTGTTGTTGCTGCTGTTGTTTCTCTTGTTGTTGCTGCTGTCGTTGTTGCTACGTGATCACCATGGCAATTTCTCAATTGTATTTTTATTGAGTAAAATATTGGTTGGCATTCAAGCGTCTGATCGTGTCATAGTATGTGTGTATATAAGTCTGTGTGTTTGTGTGTAGAATTTTCATTGGAGCAGCGTCGACGTTGCGTCGTCGTGGGACACTCCCTGAAATTTTGTTATTTGGTTCATGTAGAATGTAAAATAATTGTGACATTACGACAATTGTTGCTATTTTTGTTTTGTTTTGTGTTTCTCTGTGATTCTAATAGCGTCGACTTCGATTTATTTGGGCATTTCGTAGCTTAATGGCAGAGGGTGGGACAGAGGGAGAGACAGAGAAGGGGAAGAGAGAAGGAAGAGGTAGTTAGAGAGATGTAAAGATACAGATTTATGTTAATGAACTGGTTCGCAATCAAATGACAATTTCCGATTAAAGGCAGTATTATTATTACTCTTTCTTACTCACTCTCTCTTTCTCTCTCTCTCTCCTTCTCCCTCTATCTAGCTACCTCTATATGTTTCTCACTCTTTTCTCTCTTTGAGTGTGGGAAACATTTGCAGCAACACATAAAACTAGTTAAGATCATTCAGACAACTCTGTAAAAATCCATTAATAATGTCAACAACTTTTGAAGAGTTGAGATCGAAAAGCTGTCTATATATTATATAAACAGATTTTCATATTTCTTAAAACATTTGTATTATAATCTATGCCAGTTTGATTGGAGCTGAAATCCAAAGGAGCATACTCTAAAGAGATAACTACTTAACTCTTCAAAGACTTAAATTATAATGTCTTCTAGTTGTATTAGATCTATTGTATTAGACCTATTGTATTAGACCTATTTCTTAGCTACTGAAGACTGAATTACAATGAAAGCCTGTTCTAGAGCTCAGCTAAAAAAGGTTGTCTTCTATATTATATATAAAGATTTCTGCAATGTTTATTATTATAATGAATTCCACTTTTATTGAACTTATTTATCAACTTCTGTATTTTATTTATGCATAATATATTCCAGTTTTATTGAACCTATTGCTCAAGTTCTTCAAGCTATTTATTATAATGAATTCCACTTATAGTAGACCTCTTTAATTATTCCACTTATATTAGACCTATTTGTCTCTGTTCTTTCTAAGTAATAATCCATTTCAAAACGAAACCATGTCTATTATTTATGCTAAACCTGTTTAAAGTACAAATCGTGCCTCAATTTCGATACAATCTACAAGTTGAATATTTTATGAATGAATGAATGAATTAACAATGAGAATTCTCATTCATGATTGCTGCTTAATCGTTTCTCTGTCTGTCTCTCTCTCAAGAAACTGAATGAAATTCCCACTAGATCGATTAAAGGGTTCTCTCAGATTAATGGAGTTAGATAAAAGTGTGAATAAACCACAAGGCCCGAAAACGTTAAAGCCACAAAACGCAATGAATACCTGTGTGAATAATATATATATATATATGTGAGTGTATCTCTCTCTGTATGGTGTCTACGAATATGCTCGACTATTTATCGCAGTGTGACGATCTCAACTAGTTTGCTGCTGTCTCTTTCTAGCTATTTTTTGAAATTGAAAACACATTTGTATACAATTTGAATTGTGGCTGTCAACCTTTTGTTGCTGTTGTTGTTGTTGTTGTTGCCATGGAGCTAATGCGCATTGCTTGTTAATGTTGTTGTTGTTGTTGCTATTTGTGGCTTACGTATGCACACGTCGTACGCTTTGAGGTTGTTTCAACATGAGGCTTTATGGGTGCAGTTCCAAAACTCGGCTAGAAAAAATGCACTCGAGAAAGTCCGACGTCCACAAAGAGTGTCTCTGTGTGTGTGTGTGTGTATGTGTGTGTTAGTTAATGAATGACTTCTTGGAACAAACAAAAGAAAGAGCCGCTCTTGACTTTTAACACTTTGGCGCTGACCCAAACGAGCTATTAACCCTTGTGCAACGAGCGCACTTATTAACCCCTTGCAGCAGCATCACAGATCATCAGCTCTAACCTCAAATTACTTCCGCTGCACGCACACAGCTAGAACAATTACTCAACACACACATACAAAGAGAGATGCGTGCGTGTGTAATCTATGCAACCAATCTCTGTTGCTGCCTCTGCTGTTGCTGCAACGTGTTGCAGGTACAAACAAGTGCATGATCCGCGCCTGTGTCGCCATATTCCATCATCAGGTGTAATTAACGCCGCAACGCGCGCAAGCGCAGCGGAAATTCCAGGCAGGAAAATTGTAATGTCAGCAAAGTACCCCTACCCCCCTCTCTCTACCCCCCCCCTTTTCCAGACTCCCCTTGCATGCACTGATGAAGAGGGGGGCATAACGATTTGATTTTCAGCTTAATTATCGCTTGACTGGCAATCCTGGCAGCAGAACCAGTTACCAACACCGGATGATGGCCAACAACAGCACCGGATGGGACGGCCTCTGCTGCTGCGGGTATTGGCCAACCCAGCAGCAGCAGCAGCAGCGCAACTTTGGCTATTTTACTAGCTATTTCTTTGGCTATTTTGTCGCCAAGGCGGCAATTCGAAAAGTTCTTCTTATCACTTTGGCAGCAGGCACACGACGCCAGGCCGCAAAGTGAGAAGAAAGAATGGACAGGAAATCGAACCGGCTGCGAAGCAAGCGCTGAAAGACAGAAAGAAAGAAAGCGTAGGGAGCGAAGACAGCAACAGCAACAACAACAACAAACAGGCAAACCTGTCCGACAACAACAACAGTGGCAACAACAATGGCAACAGCAGCCACTGAGTGTAAATCAATTTTAGTGCAAGCTTTCACGGTGCGCCATTTTGAGTGCGCCTCTCTCAGCTGTCGATGCTGCTGCTGGTCAGTCCCTTTTGCACTGCTTAAGCCAGCTGCTCTGTTTGGGCACTGCTTGCAATTGATATGCACTAAAGTGACTTCTCACTCTGCCACCTACGCCTGCATTTTGAACTGCTTGATAGCCATGCATTTTGATAGTTGTCAAGGCTGCATTGCTGACTCTTCCTCACTCCCTCTTTCCACATCTGCAGCTTGCCCAGTCGCTCTCTCAGGCTGCGCTGGTCCTGCTCTGCTGCTAGTGCTGCCCTGCAGCTGCGTGCTCTGCTTGCAGTGACTCTTTCAAGGCTCAAGGCTGCACTGCTGCTGCTTTGCATAGTTGCTCCATTTGCACTGCTTGCAATTAATACGCACTTTATTGACTCTCCCTCTGCCGCCTACGCCTGCAGTGTGTACAGTTTGAAATGCTTTAGAGTGGCTCTCTCACCATTCATTTGACTCAAGGCTGCTCTGCTGCTACTTTGCATAGTTGCTCTTTTTGCACTGCTTGCAATTGCTGCGCACACTGCTGACTCCTTCGCTCTCAACCTACGCCTGCACAGCTTGCAGATGCTCTCGCAAAGCAGCGCTGCTCCTGCCAGTGCTGCCCAGCAGCTGTGCCTCTTCCTTGCTGCTCAGCAACTGCAACTGCTGCAAAAAGCTCCCTCGCTCTCTTCTCACACTCACTCTCTCTTGTTTTCCCCCTCATCAATTTGCAGTTGAGCGCGTCGGCATTTTGGCGCAGCTGTTAATCCCAATTAACCGCAATTAATATATTATACAATTTCAGTATAAGCCCTACAACTACAACAACTACTCACATGTGCTGCTGCTCTTGCTGATCTGCCAAACTCACGCTCTCATCTTTACTCTCTCCCTCTCTCTCTTCCTATGCGCACTTCACACGACCCACATTTGGCTGAGTCTAAAGTCGAAACCTTTTGGCCGTGCGTGAGAGAGAGGGAGGGAGAGAGACAATCGACTCCATTTGGTGCCGTTTTGAGTGCCGCCCTGACTGCGCCTGCTGCTGCTGCGTCGACTGCGACTGCGAGTGATATTACTGCTGCTGCTGCTCCCTCTCCTTGTGCTGCCTTAATTGTTTTTAATTAACGCAAACGCTTTGCCTTTGCCTTTGACTCGCCACATTCCAATTTTCAATATGTGTGCCCCCCACTCCCCTCCCCAACCTTCTCTATCTACTGATCTTACATCTTGCACAACTTTCGTCATCGTTTGACTTTTCGTATTGAATTTGAAATGATTTTGAAAGCTGCGCGCAGGCAAAGTGGGGTGCGGCCACACACACACAAATACATATACATATATAGAAGCACACACACACACACATACATAGAAGCACTCACATCTGTATGTATTTATGAGTGCGGCAACTTCTTGAGCCTCTGTTGAGTGATGCATGCGGCGCTTCATAAAAACTGTCAATGATTCACATTGTTGTTGTTGTTGTTATTCATTGCTCGATTTGACCCGCAGTCATCGTAGGGTTAAACAAACGCACACACAGTACCCTCCTTACCCTCCTTACCCCCTCCCCAATCCCCTGCAGTGCGCCCTCATAGTGCCAGGGCTGACTGAATGCACGCTTTTGTCCATTGTCGCCGTTGGGGCCAAACCTTTCTTTGCTTTTGCACAGACCCCACTTCCCTCCCTTCACTTCCCCCTCTTCTATCTTTGCTTTTTCTCTGCCAGTGTCGTACGCGCTGTCTTATAATTATGCAAGATCATTGCCAGACGCCGTTGACCTTTGCCTGTCATCACCAGCCTGACCCTCTCTCTTCCCACTCCCCACTCCTGCTCTTCCCCCGTACTTGCCTTATTATGTGCCCAAACGTTTTCCGGCCCAAAGCAGCAGAATCTTCTATCTGCCTCTTTCTTCTCTCTCTCGCTCTCGTCCGGCTTGGGCCGCGCTTGAGAACAACAAGAGGAAGAAGAAGAAGTAGAGGCAGAACCATTTTAAATGCTAATTTTGGGGAAACAAAGCCCCATCTAGATAAAGCAAAGTGACTACAGGATATACATATAACAACAGAGTGAAAGATACCCTACCCCACTATATCATATGGTAATCTTGGCAATCAGCAGGAAATACTACAAACTGTTAAACTATTGCTTAAATTTATAGACATAACTGTTGCTGGCAAGTTCCCTTATAACATAATCAAAGTTCGACTAATTTACCTATATGGAAAACAAGTTTAAACTGTTTCCGATCCCATAAAAATTAACAGAAAAACTTGCCATAGCTTAAACAACTTTAAAGATCATTAAAAAATAAGTTGAAACAAGTAAGGGAAGCTACAGTGGAGTGTGCTGGACGAATATATACCCTATCTACCTACTATCTTCATCTGTTTCTTAAATATAACATAATAAATTCTCTTTTTATTATTCGAATCTTCATCTGTTTCTTAAATAACTTTTCTGTTGATTATTCTATTTCAATAAAATGTACAGAACTCATTTGAATTGTTATCATTATTCTGCATACCAAAAATAAATAGTCTAGCTTTAAAATTATAGCTTGAAATTTGTATATTTCTCGATTTACGGCACCTACAGTGAGCGTTACCCAATTCTAAATAAAACTTTAGCTTAGGGCATTGATAAGACACATTGTTGTCAATTTTGGTAGCCCTAGCTTTTGTAGTCTCTGAGTTTAAGGCGTTCATACAGACAAAAAGCTTCTTTCATTATTATATAAATGCAAAAAAATTTACAGAAATGATTTGATTGATTATCATTATTGTGCACACTGAAAATTAATAATCTAGCTTTAAAATTTAGCTTTAAATTTATTTTATTTCGATTTACGGTACCTACAGTGGGCGTTTTCCAATTCTATATAAAACTTTAGCTTTGTGCATTGATAAGACATATTGTTATAAAATTTGGTTGCTTAAGCTCTTGTAGTCTCTGAGAATAAGGCGTTCATACAGACGGACGTGGCTATTTTGACTCGACTGTTGATGCTGATAAGGAATATATTTGGAACATATACTTAAGAATATACATATACTTAAAAATATATACATTATAATATAAACTTTAATGTGTCGCAAATGCCCTCTCATCCATACCTAGAGGGTATAACAGGTTCAAACTGTTTCCGATGCCATAAAATCAACAGAAAATCATCACCAAAAGAAGCTAAACACATTTAGTAATAATACTCAAGCTACTTCCGATCGGAATGAGAAACTAAGTCAATTTACTTTTAGCTGCTACTGTTTTTCCCACATTAATTTCTGCCAAATTAGCGCAGAAAGTTGTTCAACTTCTTTGAGGGATTTTGAAATATGGCTTACAGTTTCCAAAGCTCACAATTCTCTGGGTAATCCGATGCGCTGTGCCCCAGCTCAGTTTACCATGCTGCAATGACATATGGTGCAGCCACATCGCCCCCGCCAGCAGAGCTGAGACGATGATCGTGATGATCGTGATGATGATAATGCTGCCCGAAGACCCTTCACTAATTACAATGTGTTTATCTGCGCCTGATCTGCTGCTGCTGTTGCTGCCTTGCAATGTGGCGACAGACGTTTTAATGTAGCAAACAAGCAGGGGAGGAAGAGGGGAAAGAGGGAAGGGAGGGCAGGGAGGGCAGGCAACTCGTTGAGATTGCAAGGCGACAGCTGCACACAGCTCGGGGTATTATGATTATTATTATTATTTGGCCAACTCATAAACCAAACAAAATCCCCCAAGAAGAAGAACTTCAGCGAGGCAGAGGCAGAGGGAGAAATGTGTGAAGCGACGCATGCGTCAGCAGCAACAGCAACAACAACAACAACAACAATAAATGTTGTGGGGGCACGTTGATTGGGCCGACGTTTAACCTCACTTCGGCTCTGGCAGCCTCGGCTCCCCTCGTGCGGCTGCAAGGCAATCATCAATTGAGAGTCGCCTGCCATTGGCTGCGCTGTGCTGCGCTCTCTCCCCCACTCTCGCTTCCCCAATCTATCGCACACACACTCGCTCTCACTCTCTCTCTTCCTCCCTTGCAGTTGCTGTCAAACTGTGTGCGTAGTAAAGTAAAAATAAAATGCAAATGCGCCTCAGCCAAATGTGCACAAATGTTTTTTTGGGCAAACACTGCAAACAAAACAGAGCAAAGGAAACAAATACAAAGAAAGAGGAAGTGGAAGAAAATAGGCAGAAGAAGATGAGGGGAAGAAGAAGAGGGGAAGCAGCACAGCATGTTCTGCAGGGATTGGAGGCTGGCCTCCCTCTCAATTTCATTTTCATTACAAAAATTTCCATCTTTGTGCTGTCAGTTTTTCATGGCGCTTTTCTCACCCAAGTGCGGAACGATGCGAAACATTTCTTTGCGCCACACACAGGAAATTGATTATTATTTATGATTGCAGCAACAACAAGAACAATAAGAAGAACAAATGCTTTGCATACGTGAGAAAGCGTTTCGTTTCGTTTGGTTATTGAAACAATTGAACAGATTTCCAAGACAGAACAAAAGGCAGACAGATACAACAAATGTAACATATGCCCCATTGAGACGTTGCACTCAAAGGAAGCAGGGGGGGGGACTACATAATGCATATGCCATGCGCTGTCTAGGAACTCTCAGGGAACACTCTCAAGTGGGCGAGCTCTTCAATAATTGAAGACATGCATATGAGACGCGTCTGGGCATCTCAAGTGTTTTTCCTGCACAAAAAATCATATTTTTCCTTGAGAAAGAATAAAGGCAAAGCATGTCCTTATGAAATTCGATACTTGCTGGGTACTTCTGCACGCACTACCTACGCTACCTGCTACCCAGCAGGACTGTCGCGTGATTTGATCCTGTCTACACACTTAGTTAGGTTCCTCTTCCTCTTACTCTCTTCTTTTTTTCACTGGAAACACTTAACGGCACTTGATCTAATGTGTTTGTAGCTGTTGTTCTTTTCCGCTGCTCTCTCCCTCTCTCTCCCTCTCTCTTTCTCTTTCTTGCCATCTCTTGTCGTCTCTCTTTGCATGCGTCAGCTGTTGCCTTGTTTAGAATTTCATTTTCTAGCTAATCTTTTGCCATATCAAATTCTGTTTTTGCTGTATGTATTGCAACCTTAATTATGATGAGTAACCACTGTTTGTTAACTCTGTTTCTTCCACTACTTCTTATTCTTCTTCTTCGTGTAGTTTTGCGTACTTTTCCCCCTCATTTGCGCCTTATCAAATGTGATAAGACTCGTGTAGTAGTTGTAGTTACATATATGCATGAATAGGTTGATTCATTTGCACTCGCAGTCACTTTGATATTGGGATCAGGGTGCCCTGTTGGCTTCACTGAGCATTTCATCAGCTTTGTGGCACGTTTGTGTTGCAAATCGATAATGCATTGCAACTGATAAGTAGCACGATAACTACTATATAATATATATAAAAATATATAATATATAAAAATCGCCAGCACCGTCTCTTCTCTCTTTATATTTATCTTCCCTCTGTCTCTCTCTGTCTTATTGAGCCATCGAAAAGTCTTACAAAGTAACTAAAGCAACTTAAATGAGCTACTTAAATGCTGCACTAAATGATACCCATTAGTTGTGCTGCTAATTTATGCAAATATGCAACGAAACAGCCAAAAAACAAGCCAAAAACTGAGCGAAACTTATAATTTACAAGCTGCCTGCGTTTTTCCTTGTTGCCAATTCGCATAAGTTGTGCGTGTGTGTGTGTGTGTGTACGTGCAAAACACCTGCAAGTAAGCAGCAGCAACAGAGAGAGAGAGACAGCAAGACAGTAAAAGAGGGGAAGAGGGGCAGCGACAACGACAGCAAGAAGCGTCCAAGTACTTCTACTTTTTTGCATGAAATAAAATCTCACGGTTCAGATGCGTATAAAGTTGGCACAAAGACAAAGCAAAGCGACGCCGGGCAGGGGCAGGGGAGGGAAAGGGAAACAGGTGAGAGACAGTTGAGGCAAGCAGCCGTTCAACCGGGGGGCAGGTGGTAGGAAGTTTCAACAAAACAGCGCAAAAAAAAAAAACAAAAAAAAAAGAAACGATACCCGAAGCAAACCGAACTGAACATTGGCGCAGGCGCGCAGGCAGAAAGAGAGGCAAAGAGACACCACAGAGTGAGATAGCAATAGGCGATGCATGTGGGTTTGTTTTTGCAAGAAAGACATGACAAAAAACAAGAGACAGAACTGGTTTTTGGCGCAGTTTTTTGCAAGGGAAGAGGGCAGGGCAGAGAGGAGGGGAGCAGAGCAGAGTGCGGCAGGCAGAGAGCAGCGAAGAACGGCTGTGAAAAGGGGGCAAGTGGAGCCCTTAGCCGAAATTCGCCAAGGCAAATTGACACAGAAAAACTCAAATAGAAAAACTAAAATGCTGTAAAGGAAGAGAGAGTGAAAGAGAAGGAGGCAGAAACAAAGAGGAAGAGAGAGCAACAGCCACAGCCCTGGGCGAGGGCGAGGGCGAGTCCAATCTGTATCCGTATCTGCGCGTATCTGTATCTGTACTTCATTCATATTTACCCGGCACAGACAAAGATGCTTAATGGGCCAGGCTACCTACCTGAGGCACACACAGGTAAACCCAGAGGTAAAAGTAAAGCCAAACAACAACAGGTAGGCAAAGAGAGAGAGACACCAGTATGCTCTCCTTGTTCTTCTTGTCGTTGTTGTTGTTGTTTGCGAACCATGGGAAATCTGTAAATCGCCGAAACCTGTTCACAAAGGGCAAAACTCTACGAACTGAACCGAAAGAGCATCAGCAGAACAGAACAGATGCACCAGCAAAGACAACAACAGCAGCCACTACTTCCTCCTCCAAATCCAATGAATTGAATCTCTTTTATCAAAATGAAGAAGAAGAATTCCTCCTCTTCTTCTTCTTCATCTCCAACGCCATCTATCTCTGTCTGTCTGTCTATCTTTGCATTGTCTGTGTGTCGCACTGTGTCTTTGGGTGCTCACTCACTGACTGTAATCTCAGTTGGCATTTTATTATCTGTTTGCTTGAGTTTATGGCCTATACGACTGATACCCTATAACTGACAGATTACATACCTAAATGCTGCACACTTGGGCATATAGATTGGCTACGAAATTGCATAAGCAACTCAAGATCAAGCAAAGTTCTATATAGAGAGAGACATAACTGTAGGAATGCATTTTGTACAGTCTCTATGGCAGGGCTACCAGGTTAGCCTTTTTCCGGACAGATCTGTTCTCTTATTACTTCGGTCAGCTTTAAAAAAAATCACCAATTCTTACTGTCCGGAAATCTGTCCTTTTTTTAATGAACAAATAAAACGTTTTTTAAATATAATCTTAACTAAATTCTTCTTAAAAACGAAGTACAACCTCCAAGACTTGTATATAAATGGTTATTCCAATAATCGATTCGATTTTTCATCATAAAAAGGTAAAAATTGTTCAGATATATTGGTGAACATTGCCATATTTAAATTGGGACCATTTCCACTGGAGCTTAGGAAAGTACATAAATTTACAAATCCATGAAATTTTGGTCTATTTTGTCAATCCATAACCTATTTTCCTGTTTTTTTCTTTTTTTCCTCTTGATTATCCTTTTTTTCATCTTAATCTATGCTATTTTTGTGAGAAATAACTAGCTGCCTTGTTTTATAGTCTATAAACCTTGAAAATATATATAATTAATTAATTATATATAGTCAATTTTATGCATATGAATTATATATAAGCAATAAACACTAACAAAGGTTTTTACGACTTTCATGCGAAAGTTTATGAGTAATTTTCATAAATAATTTACAAAAAAAGGTAAAAGTAAGGTACAAAAAACTGTTAAACAAAGCGTAGTATGAATCAAGTGCAATAAACCACAAAGCAGCTTTAAAAACCAGATTTATATACAAATTTAACAGTCAATTTACGTAGGAAATCAACCAAACTCGATTTATATATATATTTAGCAATCCCTGTTACTTATTACAGGGTAACTGCCCGTGTAGCAGGCATAATTTCCTTTATATATATAATATTTTGTTCTATGTGCTGATGGATGTTTAATTATTTCATGGTACGCAGAATTGGCACAGTTACCATGGGGCTTATTATTGTTGGATCGTATTGTGAAATTGTGCTTACCTTTCGTATCGCCGTGATCAACGTAGCCGGCGTTGGCTGTTGCTGAGGCATTGGACAAGCGGCAACTGTGGATCAGCAAAATGCCAACTGCGATATAGATGCACAACATACTGCCCGATGTTGATGATGATATAGTAGACATGATGCAGCAGCAGCGACTCCCGATCGTGTGGGATGAACGAGGAGAAGAAACGTATCCAACACGCGTTTCGTATTGATTATTTTGCTTAGAACATAAACCGCATATGGGGGAATATGACAATTACTGATAGATTCGATTCGTTTATTTAGACAAGATCGCACATGCAAACAGTCTAAGGGCGAGAGGGGATCGTCCTACTCTCTCTCTCTCTCTCTCTCTCTCTCTCTAGTCAAGCGCAACGGACTTTAACGCCCCATCTCGTAAACCAAGCTTTGACCGAACGGTTCCCAAAGCGTTATCCGAGTAATTTCAATTTGATTTCGTTTGTTTTAGCTGAAAAAGCTGTTTCGGTATTTTTTGTTGTTGTTGCTCTTGTTGTTGTTTTTTGCGCAACAAAAATAAATAAGCGTCGCCGCGATTCACGGAATAATATACAATAAGTAATACAATATACGAAATTACAATAAAAAGCGACGATCGCGTTAACGGGGCTAACTGAGACGACGACGGGTGGGAACGAGAGGGAAGATAACTTTTGTTGTTTTGTTTTGTGTGTGCAACAAACAAACAAACAATTGTTGTTGTTCGCTGTGTTGATGATAGTTAACTACGCACGCGAAAAGGCCACTGAATTATCGTATTACTTCTTACGTTTTGCACTGAAAAACCTTTTTTCTCTTTTCTGGTGTAAAATTGCTTTATTTACTTCGAAGCGATCACCGAGCGTAACCGACGTGTAGCGACCGCGCCAAGCAACCGTCAATAACAAGATTCAGTTAAGAACTGTGTGACCGTAAGCGCGCAACGATGCAAATACCACATGTGCACAACATCGATCTGCGTAGCGATATATCGATAACCCAGTGCTATAGTGACTGTGTGACACGGTCGCAACTGCTAAACTTGCAATGTAAGTAAATTTAAAATTAATTAACTATGAATAACAAATATATTTTATTATTTTTATTATTTAATTAATTTGTATTACTTATTATTTTAATGCCTGCATTGCTTGCGATACTTGTGACACAACTGCTACTCGTGACCCAACAAAGTCACTGCTCTGCCAATAACTCCCATCCCTATGCAAATATAAACAAATAGTTTTTATTGCGAAAATGAGCACATACGAGAGCGACGGTTGGCAAGCAGAGGAAACAATTGCACTAATTACGATTATTAAATCGCACAAAAAGGATGTGAATGCAACCGGCAACACACACAAAATAGACTGGCAACATGTGGCAAATGAATTTGTACACAGCAATGGCGCACAAAACAGAAATTGTCGCAGCATTTCCCAATTGCGAGAAAGATATGCGAAATTAAAAAATGATTATTATACTGCACAATATCGCAATAGATCTTGTGAGTATTACAATTATCTAAAAGACTTGTTGCACAACGAGCAGTTGCACGAGCACGAAGAGGAAGAGGCCGACGCGGACGCGGAGGAGCTAGAGGAGCCCGAGCTGGAGGAGGACTACGACGAGGATCTAGAGGAGAAATATGCGCATACGCTGCAAATGGATTGTAGGTTAAAGTAGATCATAATGAGAGTCCCTGCTAATGTCATCATCTACCTTAGATAATGGAGAACATGCCGGGCGCACATACGCCGGCCCAGCAATCAACCGCAAATGGGCCGAGGGCGAACTGGAGGCATTTCTTGAGATTATCAGCACACACAATCTGCAGGCATCGCTGTTGCGCAAGCGGAATGACAAAGCTTTCTATCTACTCTGCAGAGAGATGGCCAAGCGCAACTTCTCGCAGCTGCCCGATCAGCTGCGCCTGAAGTATCACCAGCTGAGGCGGCAATATGCCAAGGCACGCAAAAGCGGTGAATCCTTAGCACATCTAGACGAGCTGCAGGTGCTTTTTGATGACAGCAACAGAGGAGGCGGACAGGAAGTGGACTCGGCGCATTCCCTGGAAAGCGGCGAGGATGAATTCGATGCGCCCATAAGCACAGAGAGCGAGTCGGAAAGTAGGCACCGGAGTATTGCCTGGCAGAGATTCCCTCTTAACCCTCTTTCTCTGCTCCTCCTTTCCAGGCGCTTTGGTTGCTTCAATGCCTTGCAATGCGCGCTGCAAGTGGGCCGAGGGTGAGGTGGATGTGTTTCTGGAGCTGATCACCAGCATGGGATTGCAATCGGCGCTGCTGCGCAAGCGCAATGCCAAAATCTTCAAGTTGCTCTCCAAGGAGATGGCCAAGAGATCATTCGATAAGCCGCCGGAGAAGCTGCGCATTAAGTTCCAACAGCTGCGGCGACAATACAACAAGGCTAAGCGAGGCGGGGAATCCTTTGAGCACTACGAAGTGATTCATCGCCTGTTGAATCCCACAGACAAGGAGACGGCAGGCGGCAGCGAAGCAAATGCCGAGGGGAATCTTACCAGCTGCTCCGAGACAGACTTCATTGACAGCGATGGCGAAGGCGATACGGAGGGGGGCAGAAGAAAGAGAAGTAGGCAAAGTATGCTTAAGTGTAGGGTATATTTTAATGGGTATTCTTCTTCGTCTTTCAGGCCATCCTGTCAGTTACTACTGGACCGATCACGAAGTCGACGCCTTTCTGCAGATCATCAAGCAGCAAAATCTCTTTCGCGCCCTCGACGGCTCCAAGAAGCGCAACTTCAAGACACTCGTCTACATCTCCAACTGCCTGGCAAAGCAGAGCTACAAGCGGACGCCGCATCAGTTGAGGAACAAGCTGCGCCTGCTTACCCTACGCTATCGTGAGGTCAAGGATGGGGCCAAGAATGTGCGCATGCAGCCGCGACACTTTGAAATGCTCGACGATCTAATGCAGAAGAAACGCACCACAAAGTCAGTGCCAGCAACCACTTCTCTGCCAGCAACCAGTTCCAGTGCCAATGCCATGAAGAGCTCCCCCAACCCCGCATTGGATCCAATGGAGAGTGATAGCGACGACTCTGCAAGCTCTGCCTCAAGTTGCGATCTGTTGCGAGCGGCGGCGGAGGCGGGTGAAGATACCTTTGAAATGCCCGCAGAGCCAACGCCGCTGGAGGTGCTCACCAGCATCAGTGAGGGGCAGAAGCAATTGCTCAACCTGTTGAGCACATCGCATGAGGCGTTTCTGCGTCAACAGCGAGAGATGCAAACAGAATTCCTGCAGGAAATGTCCAACATTATGCGGCAGGAGCGTGAGGCAACATTCCGCATGCTAAGGGAGCTAATACAGCCCAAGTGACTGAACAGTTAGTATAGACTATATGAAGAGTATAAGCTATATTGATAGATAGATAATATTATATATATATATATATATATTAAGCGCATAGATTAATAAATGTAAAGAGTGCAAACAAGGCGCCACTGTTAACTCACTGTTAAAATCACAGCATCTGCATTTGAATGGTTTCCTATCGATAATCGATAGTTCAGCCTGTTATCCACTTACTAAGCTTAGCTTTAATGCAGTATTTTTAGTATTTCTCATGTTTTTTTATTTATGTTCCTCGATAAACGATAGTTCAACCTGTTAACTTACCAAGCTTAGCATTTTTAGTATTTGAATCAAATTTATGTATAAAGTAAGCAATAAAAATGCAAAACACAAATTCAGCGACTTGTTTCAAGCTTCTAAAACTTTTATTAAATTGAATTTGAAGTTATTTGCAAAAAGTTGTTCATTATTTATCTGTGTGTGATTTGTTCTCTTTTATTTATGTTTGTATGTATTTTTGTGTGGTAGTTTTCTGTGTATACTATTTTGTTTTGTTTTTTGTTGTATTTTTTACCTAAGTTGCCTTTATGCGCTTTTGTTTTTCAATGCAATTCATTATGAATTTCATTATTATTTATTTAAATTATTAACTATTTAAATATTTATATTGTATATGTAATTTTGAGAGCTTTGTTTTTGATATGCTACATTTGGGTTTTTCGTTTTTTCGAGATTAAGTTAATGTTGGTATTTAAGTTGTTTTTCATTAACATTAAGCTTGTAATTTATTTTAAAAGTTGATTTTCGTTTGTTTTCGCTTCGGTTTCTTCTTTTTTCTTTAGTTTTCTCACAACAACTAAGCAAGCTCATCAATAAAATATGTTGCGTCCAAAAAATACACGTATTTTTATTGCATAATGTCTAGAAAAAAGAACCCATAAATTTGCGTATAAGAACGTGTTGTATATAATTAATGTAGTTTGTTCTTTTCGTATATTTGATAAATAAATTGTTTAACTAAAATCCATTGATATATGTTCGTGTGTGTGTATCTATGTGTATTCGCATATGTTACGCTCAGGCACAAAGTGTAAATTACAAATATATCAATATTATTCTGCAGTATTTTTTTTTTTTTTTTCTTGTTATTTTTTTAATATTTCCATAAAACAGAGAAACTAGAAAAAAATCGAACGGCATTTGAGTTTTATTTCAACTCAATTACTAAGTGTGTTTTGTTGTTGTTTTTTTGTATATTGTTTAAGAAACATAAGTTCATATCTCGTTTAGGTAGCGGTGTCTTCGTTTTACTCAATATTCTTTCATTCTTTTTTTTTTGGTTTTGCATGTTTTGTTTTTGTTTTACAATTTGTCTCTTGGAGCACGGCTCGGCTAAAGTCTAATTTCAGGCGGCGCTCTTGGCTGCTCTGGTCACACTGTCGCTGTTGTTGTCGCCGCTGTTGCTGGCTTCGCTAAAGCTTTGCTTGAGTTGGCGGCTGCTGAGGCTGCTGCTGCGCTGCGCTGCTGCTGCTTCTGTGATTGCAGTGTGTCTGCGTTGTTTGTATGTGTGTGTGTGTGTGTGTGTGTATTTCTTTTGGGTTTCTTATTTTGCTGGTATTTTTTATACGTAGTTTATAACAACAATAACAGTGTGTACATATGTAAAGAGTGTCAGTGTATGTGCGTGTGTGTCGTCTCTTTCTCTCATTTTGTTTTTGTTTTTGATGTGTATGCAAGTGTTTGTGTGTGTGTTTGTTTTTAGTATTTAACAATCTAAGAGCTAATCGGCTCGGGCAGTGGATTCTCAGTGATGCGTATCTTGTTGCTTTGTGTGCCATAATACAGGGTGCCTGATGTGTCACTTGTCACATATGCCCGATTGCCATTCCCACCATTGCCATTCTCCATATCCAGTTCCTCTGTTGATTCGTTTGCATTGTTGTTATCCCCACCGCTGCCGCTGCTGCTAGCGACGCCGCTGCCGCTGCCACTGCCGACGCCGCTGCAATTGATGGCTGTCTCGCGCAGTCGATTGCCAACGCGCAGGCTTAACTGACGTTGTCTGTCTCGCTCGCGCTCCTGTGCTGCCTGCTGTTGCTCCTCACGAAAGTTGGCAAAGAATATCGATGAATAGGTGTGATACTTGGTGCCACAGGGTGAGCTGGCGGGCGTGGACAGTGGCGTTGCTGTTGTTGTAGTTGCAGTGTTGTTGTTGTAGTTGTATATTTTTTTGTGGAGGGGGAAGGTAGTAGTAGTTTGGCTTTTGTTATTTACGTTACGTTACTTTTGAGCATGTTAGTTCTTGTTGTTTATTGTTATTGTTGTTGTTGTTCTTGTTCATTATTCATGATGGGTGTTCTTTATACACTTTCTAAGGATTAGCTGCTGTTTTTCAAGTATTTCTGTAGCGTGTCATCTAGGTGTGTGTATGTGTGAGTGTATGTATGTATGCGTGTATGTGTGTGTGTGTGTGTGTGCATTGATGATATTTGCTTGGCCATTTTTGTTGCTGCTGTTCTTGTTGTTGTTTTAGCACTGCTGATGAGCTTGATGACGATGACGATAACGATTAACGATGTTAATGATGGCGAGAGGCGATCATGAGTGATGCTGAGCGAGCGATGAAGAGAGCGCGCGCTGCATGCACATGTTTGATATTGGTGAGCAGTGAAGAGAGAGAGAGAGATAGTGAGAGAGGGCGCCCCCACCACATGTTGTTTGCCTGCGCTGTGAAGAGAGAGAGAGCGACTCGAAACCACAAAGAGAGGTGCATTCAAACGAAGAGCGAATCGATGTTCTTGCAAATCTGTTGTTGCATTGGCCCCGCGTTCAAATGATTTTTGGTAAATTTGAAATCGTTCGTTGAATTTCGATTAGTTTTTTTTTATTTAGAATTCAAATACACAACAAAAGCTTACAATTTGTGAGATTTTCTTTTGTTTTTGTTTTTGCATAGCTTCATAAAAAGATTATATATATATAATCCGAGTATATATATCTTTATATATTGGTATTTTCGTCGTTTTTATTATTATTCTTCTCATATAGCATTGTCATGTATGTATGTATATTTGTATATGTTAAGTATAAATATTAACTTATTGCTTTAATACATTTACGCTTTGTGTGTGTGTTGGTGTGTGTGTGTTTGTTTGTCTGCATGTGTGAGTGAGTCAAAGCAACAAGCGCCCAAGTACAGCGACAAAAAGAAATAACAAAGAGAAAACGGAAATAAAGAGTGTTTTTTGTTTTATTTAATAACAACTGCATTTGTTGTTCAACTAAATACAATAATATTCACTTATAACTGAAACTAAGAGTACAATACAAATACAAATACAATATGTATGTAATAACTAAGCATAATATATAAAAATTGATAACATAATACACAATGAAGAGAAGCACAAACGATAACGGGGGCGGGGGGTAATCACAGTGTACAAAAAGCGCCAAGCGAAAGCTCTCCAACTTGTTGCAGATTCTATGTGTGTGTGAGTGTGTTGGTCTCAGCGTGCTGTGCTTGCATCTCTGTCTCTGTCTCTATGTGTGTGTGTGTTTGTCTCTTCCAATTGCTCTCACTCACTCGTGTTACGCTCTCACACGCCCAAATTATTCCAAACTCTCTTCGCCTGGGCGGCGCACAGTGGGCTCAGATTATTGCACGCAAAGCTCAATTTGCGTGGAACTGCTCCGACTGGCCATTGAGATTTTGCGTGCCAACTTTTGCAGTGTGCCAACAGCTTTGCATTTGTTGTTGGTTTGTTTCAAATACATATTTTTATTTTTTGCGTGTAAATAAACAAAATAAAAAAGAAGAACATCGAATAAATTATATGTATGTTTATCTCTGTATGGGTAAAACATAAGTGCATTACATTTGTATGTACAGAGTGTCAAGTTATTCTTTGCAAAACGTAAAAAATAATATTAAAAATGCAGATGTTAATGCATTTCACTTCAAAATATTAAAATACATTAAAGAAAACCATTGCAATGTTATTTTCTTTCTATGATTATTTCATATATAAATTTAAATATCTCATTTTGCAAAGAGCAAACTTGACGCACTGTATGTTTATGTGTGTGTGAGCAAGATAGCATAAGGCGTTAAGAGTGCACTTAAAATAAAGAGAGGTTGGGACAGGGGGAGCGAAAGAGAGCGGAGCAGCTGCTGCCGTACTATGGGCGGAAAAGAAGAATTCTATGGAACTCATAAGCAAACTACATGTAGCTTAGTTAGTGTGCGAATGTGTGTGTGTGTGTCAGAGTGTGCTAAGCATTTACTACTGTTGTTATAATGTTAATTTCAATTATTGTATTAATTAATTAGCTAAATGCATTTCAACTATAGATTTTGTTGTTTGTTTCTTTAGCTGCTGCTGCGGTTTCTACTGAGGTTTCTCGGAGACTATTTTGCCAGGTGCGTTGTTGAAGTACGCATGTGTGTATGTGTGTGTGTGTGTGTTTGTATACGTGTGTACAAATATACATACCATATATTAAGATAGTTTTTTGTTTTTTTGTTTTTTTTTTATTGTTGCGCACAAGTTTGTAAGAGAGAAATCAATTTGAGAAACGAAAAAGAAAAGTTCAGAAATCGAATTTTATGATGCAGCAAAAATTGAGAACATTCGAAGTTAAGATTGAGGTTAAGTAGGTTGTTTTGGAGGTTAGATTCGGCGCCCAAGGTTTGGTATTTTGTGCACATATGGTTAGTTTTTGCGAGATGGATGCATGGAGGATGTTCGGCCAGGCGTTTTACAATATTTTCGATTCGATATTTGTATATTTGTTTTTTTTTTTTGGTATTTTTTGTTTGGCGTGTCATGTATTTATTTGAGAGAAGGAATTCGATATTTGTTTGTTTTTGGTATTGTTTTTGTTGTTGTATGTTGTTTAGCAAAAAACAAGCAGTTTGGAGAAAGGAAAAAGAAATGAAAAACAAAGTAATGAACATATTGAAATATTTTGTTGTTTCTGTTTTTTTTTTTAGGGATTTGCTTTAGAATTTTGGTTTAGTTTTTAAGGGGGCTCGAGACTAGAAACATCCTGTCTATGTTCTGAACTAAAACTTGTTTTGAAGGATTTTATAGGTAGGTAAGGTATGTGAGTGTTTGAAGAAAAGTAAACGCTTGATTTTCAACAACTTTTTCGAATTTTTCAGTTTTTTTATTTTTATTTTTATAATGCGTACAAATATTTGTTTGTTTGACTAACAACATTAATTTGAATTTGTCTTTGGATTTTGATTTTATACTTTGCCAATTATATAATACTAAATATATATCAAATTTTGCACAATTTCAGTATTTTTAAACTCAATTTTCTTATTTTTTTTGGTTTCTGTGTTAATTGCTTTTGTGAAAAGCGGTTGAAAAGCTTTTGTCGCAACTAATTCGATTGTTCGATATATATATATATGCAATCATTATTAGGCTAAATAGTTCGAGTATTGGGTGAGATAGAAGGCGTATAACTCTACATGGGGTTTGGAGAGGGAGGGGGAGGGGGTGTGTGTGGAGTGTGGTTAGTCACTATGGGGTTTCTTCTCGTTGGATTCAGCTGCATTTTGATTATGATTAATGGGTTAGATGGAGGGCAGGCAAGGCAGGCAGTCTTGTTAGATAGATAGTACTTGAAATTGAACTGAACTGAACGGAACTGAGGTCTAACTGACCGGACAGATCGACAGATCATAGAGTAAACGTTATACTTGTTCAAATTGTGTGCCAATTGAGGGGTGGTATATGCAATTTGATAAAGGCTTTTTAGTTTGTAGCAGGTAGATTGAAATAGGTGGTAAGTAGATTGTTTTGTAGATTGATTGATTTCTTTTATCAGATTTGTAGAGTTGTAGCAGAGAAGAGTTTGGAGGAGGTTCAGTTGTTCATTGTGTGTGCTGTGTGTCTAACACTTACCATAGCCCTCGCCCTGCAAGAACAGCCGAAAGGCCTCAGCCAGCTTGGCCGGTTGCTCCTCCAGCACCATGGCGCAATCCGAAATCTAAAAGAAAGAAACAAGAGATACCAATTAATATACACAGATCAACTTCATAGATATTTAATTTCCATTCAAAGAACCTTCATCCAGGATGAGTTTGTCGGATCCAAGCGTCCATTAAAGGTCACAGTATCATCGACATGTGGCGACAGCGATCCAGTTATATTAATAACAGGCATTTTCAATGTCGTTGCCGCGGTCTCGGTGCCGGGTGTACCTGGCGGTGTGCGGGCCAAATGCAAATCATTGCGATGTATATACGCATTGATCAACATCGCCAGATTAGTTGGATTGACGCCACGCTCAAAGTGCTGCTTGTACATCTGCACCAGATCATGATTGCGTTCCTCCGGATTGCGACCGAAATGATGCCACATCAGATAATCGATGACGCCCTGTGTCATGCCCTTGGTACGCAAGAAGCGTGCATTGAAACTCTGATAGCCCCACTCGATCCAGCCCGACTGTGTCGACACACAATTGATCAGGCACAGAGCGCCAACCTTATCCGGATGTCCGTGGGCGAAACGTGCCAATATATTGGCACCAGCTCCAACACCAAAGCCAATCACCGACTTCAAGCCAAAGTGCGACAGCACAAAGAGCAGCTGTGCGGCCAGTTCATCCATAGTAGGATAAACATAGCTACGAAGATGAAGAAGGTACTTAAATATATCTATAGTGTATCTCATTGCTTTCAACTCACTCCTCTGGCAATGTAGGCGCACCCTCCTCCTGACCCGGTGCAGTTACATGATACACACAAAAGTTCTCCAGCAATCCCCGCATCACGGGATAATTAAAGAAGCCAGCAAAACTGGTGGCATCTGTGGGAAAGGGGTAGTTAGAACTTTTGCCATATTCATTAAGGTTAGTGCACTTACAGTTGAGTCCCAGATCGTGATAGGTCACTATGGCCGGCTTTGAGGTATCACCCTGTATGGCCACATGTATGTCGCCCTTGTCTGTGGGCACGCGTCGCTGTTCGCATGCCTCCAATATGGAGCCACGTGCATTGGGAAATTGCAGCTGCACCGAGCGCAGTTCGATGTCATCCATGGGATCAACGGGCATGGTGCTATATATATACAGAGAGATAATGAATGCAAATCAAATTTAGTTTGACAAGGCAATAGGTCATAGTTAAACTAAGATAGATGAGTTATATATAGAGAGAGTATGGTAACGTATTTATATAATGGTGTTCGCATCCGGGGGACAGGCTGCAGTTCAGTGCGGGGTAACTTCGTTTCAGGCTACGATATAGTTTTTTTTTTTTTGGTTGGGGGCTCTACAGAGAAATATGAGTTTGTTGTTGTAACGCGGCTAAGTAAATATACGATATATATATAGTATATGTAGGCTAAATTACAAGTTGCAGAACTTAGGTAATAAATCATACAGTATATACTATAATTATAACAATAATCAATAACGTACTTATATAGTATGTATGCAAAAAGGTCTTCAACATTCAATTTATGGTACGACAGACACGAGCGGATGCGTTTGTCATATTGTAATTTTGGTTAAATTTGTTAGGTTTTCTTTTTACAACTCAAAAAGATAAAAATATATATTATGGCAACAAGTCTATGGTGAGAGATATTTAACCTAAAAATCTATTAAATCTAAACTAAAACTTAAAAATATATCGATAGAAAAACTAAAGAAACTTGTGTTAATTGTTTTGTTGTGATTGGAGCAGAGTGGGGCGGCAGCTTTAGTGATGTGGGCGGGGCACGTAACGCGGCATTATATATTAGTTTACATACATATATATCTTACATGAGAGACGGAGAGAGAGAGACTACGAATCGGAACGGATCGGATCGATTACGATTACAAGCTGCTGTTTGCGCTTAGGTTCTTTTCTGATTGGTTTGGTTTCTTTTTTGTTGTTTTTTTTATTTTTTCTTTGTTTTTGTTTCTTACCCCAGCAGGTGTGCCTCCTCGGCAGTGTGTGTTGGTGCTGATGGCATCTTGGTGTTCAGTGTCTTACCAGTTTTGTCGCGGTCTCTGAAATAAATACTATGAGCATGCAAGCAAAAAACCGAAAACACAAAAATCGAGAGGCAATTTTCGCTTAGAAAATAGAAATACAGATCAAATATGTGAAACAACCCAAAACTCCTCACATTGTTCCCGATTCACGTAAAAGGTAATCGAGAAAAAGGCGAGACAATTTTTTCACTCGACTGTATTTTTTACATTGTGTATAAAGAGTGAGAGACAGTCAGAAAGAGAGACAGAGACAGAGACAGAGAAAGTATAGCGAAGATAGTTGAAATTCGAGTTGAGTTTTAGGCTGTTGCTGCTGAGAATTGATTGATTGATGGATGGATTGGCTGCTAAATCGCATGAAATCGTATAGGATGAGGTAGTATGAAGAGCATGAGAATGAGGAGTGGACTTGTGCTCGACGAGTCTATGTACAAGAGTAAACAACACAGTTCCACGTTACGTAAACTTTAATAAATGAGTCACGCAATGTCATTCGGGGTAAATGTCGCCGACGAAAACGACGACGACGACGAGGACGATAGTGAAAAACAACAAACAACTCTGGCGCCACAAATATTATGGCTGCCACAAACCCTTCATTCAACACAACACACACACCCCCGTGCACACACACTAACAGCTTTCCTTCTAATTTCTGCGACTAAAGCAAAAAGGACCAGACCATGTGTCTAGGTAATTTAGCTAGAACAGCTCTTGGCCATGTTGAATAATTATGTGGCACACACACACTCCCACACACACACACACACACACCCGGAGCATAAAAGCAAACATAATTTGCCACACTGTCAATGCTCTCAAAACTCAATTAGTTGATGTGTCTCCTGCGAGTCTCTCTCCCACACAATTCTGTGGGGTCTTATTAGGATGTGCATATAGAAATATGTATTCATGAATATGTATAAATCATTCATGATTATCACCTCTCTGAACGAGCTACGTGTTAATTGGCCTGGCAACAAGGGAATCATTACAAAGCTTCAACTAACTGACTGAGGCTCTTAATAAACTGAGCATTTTATTAGCTA
The DNA here is from genome assembly GCA_018904165.1 of Zaprionus camerounensis. Taxonomy (NCBI): domain Eukaryota; kingdom Metazoa; phylum Arthropoda; class Insecta; order Diptera; family Drosophilidae; genus Zaprionus; species Zaprionus camerounensis. The sequence goes on from JAEIFS010000037.1 coordinate 4,409,544, forward strand.
AATCTTGACTTGCAGCTTGTGTAACGTATTTAACGTAATTCTTACTAATTGTCAGTTGGTTATAGGGCACTATGAAAGTTTATTTAAGCTCTTGAAAGGGAAACAGCTTGATATTTTGCTTTAAAAAAAGGTGAAAGCTTAAGTTTATTGAGTGCAAGTTCAGTTTAAATAAAAGCACATTAAATGTACTACAAATTATGATTTACAGCTTGTGTAATGTATTTTCTATTCAGCAGATAAGTATAAAGCACTCTGAAAGCTCATTAAAGCTTTATGTGAACCAGAAACTAGTTTCTGTATACACTTTCTATATTTAACTTTAGATAATCGTTAGTTATAGTTCAAATTTAAGCTAAAGCTTAATGTACTTCGGATTTTACTATTATACGATAGGAAAATAATATTTTCAGATACCCTTTGATTTTATATATATTCTATATTGAACTTTAGATAAACTTTAATTATAAATCGAGCAAGATCTTAAGCTTAATGTACTTCGCATTTTTTAAGGAAAATCTTTAGTTATACGAAAGTTAAGTAATATTTTCAATTGCCCGTTGATTAATGGGCACTCTGAAAGCACATAAAGGTGCTAAAAGTAGTGCCTTATATTATGTATACTTTAAAAGAGGAACTAGCTATTAAACCAGTTTCCTTAAGTTTAGCAAGTCTATGCTCAGTTAAATTAAAAGCACATTAAAGCTGCGCCTAGAACGAACGACCTAAACTGATAAGCACGTAATTTACGCCTGTAGCAGGCTATAAATAGCAAAATATAATGTGTTTAACTTTCGCTTAATGCGTAGCAAAGAATTCTAATCAGATTTTCACTTAAATATTTTCCCTCAAGGCCATGAAATAACCACAATGATGAATCACCTAACGCTCTCATAACTCCCACATGGTCTGCTTCCTGGCTGTAATCCATAATATACATACATAAATAATAACACTTAGTTGGTATATAAATATAAATAGCAAACCTCAATTACCCCAGAACACAACACACACACAATTTAAAGCAATTAAAATCGCCTGGCCTACGCTATCCGTTTTCAACACGCACACCCACACACACACACACAGACAGTTAGATGTGGCTCTCCTGGAGTCAGGTCTACAATGCGTTAATCGCCAGTTGTGTCCATATAACAGACAGACAGACAGACAGACGGAATGACAGATAGACATACATACATACAATATTTTCCACTTGTTTGTTGTTGTTGTTCTTTTGTGCGACTCGTATTCGTATATTTCTTGTGTATTTTATTTCCTTCTTTTATTGACTTAAGCGCACACGGCGCCGAGTTGAAACGGTACGGTCAGCAACTAACCGGTTAGGACCGGTGTTACCCGAACAGAACTCGAGAAAAAACGGTGCACAGACCGACCGACGGTACACAGAAAGTGCAATGACTGAAACTGAAGTGTAAACAGAGCTTTAACTTGTGACGAGCTTTAAGACACACACGCACACACACACATACTAACTATATAGTATGTGCATTAATTGAGCCAATGCATAAATCTGTGTCTGTGTCAGCGTCAGCGTAACGGAAATATTAATTAAAGCACTTGAGAGCTCTGAATAATAACAACAATAATAATAATTTAGCTTGTAGTTATAGTACACGAAATATATGTGTGATATATATCTCTGGATCGCTGGTTGGGGCTCGACTGAAAAATTCGTTCGACATGTTTCGACGTCGCACTGTCTGCATCAGAGTTCTCTTCTTTATCGTATTTGGTATATTGACAAAACTGCAGGCGGGCTGGGCTGCTGACCTTGAGTCAGGTCTAGTACGATACTTATATAGGGCTTAGTCAGTAATAAATCTAAAGAAAGTTGCCCCCGTTTTATTGAATGTTTTCGGCGTGGTGCTGCTTAAGGGGGGTGGGGTGAAGATGCTGATGTAACTGATGTGTGTGAGAGCGAGACAAAGTGAACTGTACTTGCTGTTATATTTATATTCTATACACAATGGTATATAGTTGTTTATAGATTTAACAGTGTGACTAAATCTCAAATTGTTGTTATAGTTTCAATGCAAAATGAAAACACAAAAAAGCTCTCACGACGCACGCATGCAAGAACGTAATTAAAAGTTTTGTGCTATGTTAACGTTAATTTTTTGTTGGTGAAAGACAAAGACAACACTAATAACAGAGAAAATGCAAGAGGCAGACAGACTCTCATCTCTTCTTCGGCTTCTCTCTGGTGTGCATTGTTTTGTTTTTTTGTCTCTTTCTTTCTTACTTACCTTGCACCACCGATGGTAATAACGGCTTGTCGCTGTTCCATATGCACCAGTTGCTCACTATCGCCGGGCGATGATTTGATCGCCTGGCCTATGGCCCGTTTAACACTCTCAAAGACTGAAGAGCCACCGGGCGATTGAGCCGACTGTGGTTCTGTTGTGGACTGATAGATGGCGCTGCCAGTGCCGTTCATTGCCGGCAGCGATACATAGCCGCCCTCTGACTGCGGCATATTTTATGTGTGTATTAATTTAGGTTCTTTCTTGCGCGTTGCTTACTCTCTCTTCCTTTGCTTACTCTCTTTTCTTTTTTTACTCGTCAAAATACTTAGCCTACTCAGTTTTGTATTCGATTCGAGTGCGCTGAGTGTGCGTAAGTTCGTGTGTGTGTAAGTGAGAGTAAGTGCATGCAAGAGACGCGCGCGCGGTGTACGTGAGTGCGTGTGGGTGTGTGTGCGGGTGCGTGCAGTTGATTTTGTTGTTGTTAAGTTAAATTATAATAATCGGTTCGTTGAGTTTGTCACGTGATTCATCGGCACAGGCAGCAGTCGCAGGCACAGTTCACATACATATGTATGTGTGTGTGTGGGTGTGTATTATACAAAATGTTAATCCATTCGTCAGGCGCAGCAGCAGCGGCAGCACAATAACATAAATCAAATAAATTGAAAAATAAATGAATATAAATTATATTTTCATAATCAGATAATACAAAAGAATAAAATGTGAGAGACAAAAGGAAAGGAAGCGAAAGAAAAAAGTAAAATGTTAAGCCTTAATCCCGTTTGCTGTTAACTATTAACAGGCGATAGAAAAGGTGAAGGTAAAGGAATGTTAAGCCTTAATCCCGATTGCTGTTAACTATTACCAGACGGTAGAAAAGGTAAAGGTAAAGGAATGTTAAGCCAGTTATCCTGTTGCTGTTAACTATTAACAGCCCGCTGTTAAAAGCCTTGTTGAAATGTTAATTTCCTTACAGTATACCGCACTCTATCGAATTGGGAGCAATATGAATACATTATGAGTGTGTGTATGACATGGGGTAAATTTCTTTTCGATTTGGTTAATAAGCGGGGGCCAAGCAGAGTGCAGAAAAAGAAGAAGAATAAACTACTACAAGAGCAAGCAGAGATTGTTGTTTTTGGCGTCAAAGTTCGTACTTGAAACAAGATATGCAGGCCACACACACTCACACGCACACATACAGAGGTCACGCACGAACCGCAGCCGCAGCGCCTCGTCTCTGGTTTCGTCGTCGCCTTCGTTTACATGTGCATTACATTAACCCAGTTCCAGTTCCAGTTGAGTTTTTTTTCCCCCACTTTTTTTTTAAGGGTCTCTCAGCCGAAAGGCATTTTAAAAGGCAGCAACCTACCGAGGAGGGAAGCTGATTAAGTAGTTTGACGAAATTTCGAATTTTCGAAAAACCTCAACCACAACGTGACGTAAATCACATGCAGTCTTCATGGAGTTGAGTAATGGCAGAGAAATCAAACAAATTCTGCGAATATTCTTTGGCAAATGGGGCGTATGGGGAATATAGCATTATAGCATTGTAAAACCCATCAAATAACAGAGAACTGGGCAAATGTCCAAAACAAACTCACATTACATACATATGTCCCTCTGGACACAGTCGGACTCAGTTGATGTCTCGCTTGTCTCCGTTCTTCTCCCCATCATGTCGTGATTTTTACAGTTTGTTATGTATTTATTATGCAAAACTAACGACGTCGTTTCTCATTTGCCTGCTGTGCACTGCACTGCATAAATTTATAATATAATATTCTATATAATATATGTAGCTATAAAGTATAAACTTTTGCCATAAACTCAAAGCGGACGGGACAGATTAAAGTCAAGCAAAAAGGCAAGAAAAAAAATAAAGAAAGAAATCTAAACGCAAATGTTGATTATAATCTCAAGCTCGAGCAACGAATCGTGATACAGTCTTGATAGATAAATATGATTGAGATAAGCTCTGACATGCTGTGCTAGGAAATACCCTATAAAAAGTATTTTCTATATAAGATTTGCTAATTAACATTATATAGCATACTTTTTGGAGCAGGGGAGAATAGGAAACTTTAATCTTTATAGTTTTATATATATGTTTCTTTCTAATGTAATTCGTAGTTTAATCTCTTTGATCTCTATAGATAACTGCATTATTACTTGCCTCTTCTCTTTTGAGCTTATGTCTTGTATTCTCTTACTCTTGGTTTCGCACAAATTACGCTTGATAAATCAAAAAGTGTGCAAAAAAAATTCTCACACAATCTTATTTCTCAACTTTGACCTCTAAGCTGGCCTGAATTATGGTCTGCCTTGCTCTTAAATGCTCTTTTGGCTTGAACAATAAAGCGATGATATAATGTTGACAAAAAGGTGTTTTCCCGTGCCCCATAAAGTGCCACAACGAGTGGCAGAGTCATTTGCATGTAATTGAGGGAAATACATCTATATATCGCATACGTCTGTAGTACATATACTTCTGTGAACTGGGCCAAGCTGCGGGTCTCTCTCTCTCTCTCTCTATTTCCATTTCAATTCCGATAATTGCCCCCAGGCACAGTGGGTACAATGGATATACAACAACTGGCGTATGGCAAGTGCCATTTATGGCGAATTATTCATAATTACAATTGCATACGCTGTAAGAGATTAGCAAGAGCAAGTCAAGCTACAAGAACTTTTCCAACAAGGTGTGGGCAGTAGTACACTTAGAGAAAGGTGTGTGTACAAGCCTAATACACTTGGTTTATTTGTACTATAAAATATTTACGAGTGTTTTCTTAGTTTTCTATGCAATCTAATGCAATCAGAGTGAGGTATAAGAAAAGAGGAGTGTACTAACTTTTATGTTTTCATTTTTTCTTATATTTTAAAATATTTATAGGCTTTCTTTTCAATCTAATTCAATCAGAATTAAGGGAAATGGGTGTACAAAATTGCATATAACAGTTTTCTTTAGCTTATAATATATTTACAAGCATATAGTGTCCTTTCTTTTCAACCTAAACTGATCAGCACTGAGTATAAAGCAATTTATTGTTGTTTTTTTTTTTTTTGTAGAAAACTCTTAAAGTTTCTTGAAGTTGAAACTTGCAGAGTTTCGATAGAAGTTTATGTGTGCTAACAGCAAAAGAATAACAAATTTCACGGCACTTTCAAGTAATTTTTATAGCAAAAAAGTTTTCACTTGACAATCAAGGGAAACTTTTTTTTGCGAAAAGCTCTTTAGATGCTTTGGACATTGGTCAGAAATGCTTGATGGCTTCAATGGTTTTCTTTGCCTTGAGCTTGTTTTTATTTGCTACTCAGTTATTTCTCGCTGTGTAACGAGGATGGCGCAAATATCGACAATTTGGCAGGTCGCCTTGGCAACCTCGTTGGCAGGTCAACAACAGCAGAAGGCACTGCGTGTGCAGTGCCATAGAAAGTTGAGAGATTCCGGTCTGGGCTGGCCGGAAAATTGCTGGCCTGGCTGCGCCACTTGGCCCGTGTGGCAGCCCAATTGGGCCCAAAAGGGCAAACAGATATTTTAACATAATTTATCAATAAATTCAAGGATCTCTCGCTGATGTTTGTTTCCTCAAATTGCCGCACACTGTGAAAAAAGAGAGAACCAGTGCAGGCAGAGGCGAAGGCTGGGAAGGAGAAGGAGGCAGAGGGTGGTGGCAGGTGGCGACAAATTCCGTAAAGGAAATGTCACGCTATATGTGTGTGCCACATGCCGCGAGGCTCGCAGTGGAACATGGCGAACGTCACACTCGCACACAGACACACAGACACACACATATAGACAGAGAACGAGAACGTCAACAACGACAACGCAGTTGTTGTAGTTCCTGTATAGGATCCTGTGCAGAGACAGAGTGGGGGGCAGGGGCGTAGTTGGGGGCGCTGTGCAGGTTGCTTTACTGTTACGTGTTTGCAATCGATTTGAGAGTTACATAAAAACAGAAAGCGGAGCAAGAATAGGGAGAGCAAAAGAGAGAAAAGAGAGAGGGAGAGAGAACTGGGACGTAAAGCAATTTGGCAATTTGTAATGGACTCGAGAAAGAAAGTTAGGTTAACTGACCTAGGCGCACATAAAATATGCAGGCAAGTTAAACAGCGAATGTCAAATAAAAGCAACGGTTATTTGATGATGGCTACGCTGGCGCCGCTATCGACTGCGACGTCGACTCCAACTGTTAACTGCCCGCCCAGCGGAGCCGCAGGAGCAATAAAATTCAAACAAACAAAAGGAAGAGAGGCCGTTTACAGTGTGTTCTGCGTTACGTCAGAGTCATTTGGGGCTTGTCAAAATTAACAGCAGCAAGCAAATCAAACAAAGAGTAGAAGAGAAAAGAAAAGAACTTAAAATTGCGATGCATTAGTAGTACAAAAACAACAACAGTAGAATAACATAGCAATAACAACAACTACAACAGCTAGATTAGATTAACATGCACATAGCAAATGGACTTACAGACAACTGTTAACTACTCTGCTAAATATTCAGCTGTGAGAGAGCTGAGTGCGCTAATTAAAGATGGATGCAAATGATAAATATGATGCAGCGCGTGGGTGTGAGTGTATGTGTGTGTTTGAGTGATGAGTGGAAAAGAGAAACACGCAGAAGAGCGAGGGAGACGGGGGGTCATAGTTATAGTTATAGAGAATAGTTGTGTAGAAGTAGTTGTTGTCGAGTAGTTAATGGTGAGAGAGGAGTGAAGTTTGCAGCAGGAGCAATAACAAAAACAACAAAGCAGAGTGACCGACTGGGGCGAAGGCAAAAACACACTCACACACCCACACGCAGTGACGGCGATAGTTTTGGGGTCATCACGCGCCGCCTGACCACCGTTTGTTCCGTATGTAATTTGCTGCCTCCCCAGCCCCCGCTCTTCTCTTTGTTGTTGTTCTTGATATTATCACTTGGTCTGCTTTTTTGTTTTGCATGTATGTATATCGGTGTGTGGTGCGTATATTTGTGCGTAATTGTGTTGTACTTGTATTTGTGTGTGTAAGACTCACCTGACGACACTTGTCGTTGTATTTGTGAGAACAACAGCAACAAAAACAGCAGCAATAAAACAGCAACCAGTAACGCAATTTAAGTGGCTCGGCGGGGTTGTTGTTGGTTGGGGTGTGTCGCGCGCGGCAGGGGGTCAGCAGTAACTAAATTACGAATATCTGAAAATTTTTACTGCTGTTGCGCGGCGTCGTTGATGTAGTTGTTAGATATTTTCTTGGCAGTTTCTTCGGTTTCGTTTTTTTGTTCTATTTTTTTATTTTTGTTGTATTGTGTTCTCTTCTAAAACAGTTTCTTGCCTTTATGCGCGCACACACAACAACACAGAACCGCAGCGTCGACAACAACAACAATAAAAACGTTCGCGCGAGGCCTTTCTATGAAAAAATCAATATTGGTTTGGGTTCTTTGAAATTTATTCGCGTATTTTAACTTGTGTTAAATTTAATACTCTTCAGTCGCGCTCGGCCCACACACGAACACACGAATTACTTTGCTGCATTCGATTACTTCTGAACACTCTGCTGAACACTTAAATTCTTCGTTGTTGTTTGTCACAATAAGAATAAATTGTGCATTTAAATTCAGATTCAGCTAAACGAAACTGCTCAGCAGCAAGCAACTCTCAACTCGATGGTACACGCGACAGTGTGACCAAAGCGGAGCAGCTGAAGAATGAAAACTTTTTCAAGGAATCGATTTCTTGTAAATTTAGCATCGACTGTGGTGGTTCAACGATAAATAAGGCCACAGTATTAGTGGTATTCCAGATATTGCCTTAAGAACTACTTAATTTAATAAATAATGTATGGGAAATAACTCTTAAATTAAAAATTAAATAATAATGAATATTAAAATAATAATTTTATGTAATTTAGAGAATTTGCTGAGTTTAATATTGTTGAAGATTTCATTTGTTTCGCTAACATGTGCTATCGATACTCGTGGCTTATCAGCTGCAACAGAGATGCTTCAACAAGTGATTAATAGTGATTGACAGTTTGCGACTGCGATTTGTTGTCACAGGTTTAATGCAAATCTAGCAAAGTTTTTCTTGTAAATAATGAAGTTATAAATAGAATTGTCTAAAATATGCTTCGCTAGCTTATTGAAATAAAATATTCGCTACTTTTAATATTTTTTATATACAGTCACTCAAACTAGCAGTGAGTTCTTCACAGTCACGACCATGTGCTGCTATTGCCGACTTTTGCGCAGCACTAAAGCAACTAACAGCATGCTTTGAGCACGACGCTCAGTATTCCTGGGTTTATTTTGTCAGTTAAATACTGTGTTTAAAATAAATAAAACCGAGTCGGAAAAAGGCCAGTTAACTAGCTGTAAAGCTACAGAGAGCACTAACGAGTAAAAATTTTCACAAAAAACGTATTGAAGCAAATATTAAAAGGGAAGTTTTTGCTTTTTCACAGCGTACAACAACTTGAACTACACACAACAACACAACAGAAAACAAAAAGCAACGTTAATTCTTATTTAGTACAAAATGCCCTACAAATATAAAACAAAATTAAACCTAAACATGCGGCGAGCTGCATTGGAAAAGAAGAATAAAAAAGTACAAAAGGATCACCAAGGAAGTGATGTGGAAAGCAGCCAAGAGGAAGACGAGGAGGAGGTGCAGGATAACGACGATGATATGCAGGATAAGGACCTCAGTTTAACTACAGATGAAGGACTGTCACGTTATGTGCTCGAAGCATGTCGTCACGATACACATCCTTCATTGAATCTGGGTCTCGGACAGGCAATAAATTCACAGAGTCCGCTGAATCTTTATCCCAGTGCTGCACTGACAGTTCCACTGCCTTTGTATGTGTGTAATCGCACCACACCTGTAGTTGATCCCTGCTTGCGTCGTCCCATAGTGCATGATGAGTGGATGCGTCAAATGGGAGTGTACAAATCTCGTTTTCACTCCCACACCAAGAAACAAAAGCAGCGTGAGAGAAGGCAGAAGGAACAAATCTATAATATACATTTATACGATGTTGCCGAGCACATTGCCACCCATGATAATGTGTACTTTAGGGATAGCTATGATTACTACTACACGGGAGGTGGCCTCAATCTGATGCAGTATGTCAAAGCTGGAGAAGAAGCAAAGACATTGGCCCTGCACTTATCGGGCAAGAAGTTACAGCAGCTGCACGTCTCACAAGTGGGCATGGAGGCAGAGCTATGGAATCCACTTCACACAGCATCACTAGAGGACATGTCCAGCGAGATCTTTGAGCTGTTGCCCATCTCCACTTTCCGTGTAAATCATGGCAATATGTTTATAGCTCGACTGCTCAACGATATTTGCATTTATGAGTTAAGGCAAGTGGAGCAGGCGGTGCATGAGCAGAACAGTGATGTCGAGGAGGTGGAGGAGCAATCACAGCAGCAGCCAAAATACGAACTGAGTTGTCAGGGTAAATACAGCAGCGAGGCAGGACCCTTCATCAGTGTTGCACAGGCCATCAATCGTGCCAGCACCTTGGCTGTGGCTTGCGAGGATCGCAGTCTGCGCTTTATGGATCTGGAGACACATAGGGATATCTCCAAGCATGATGTACGCATTCTCAAAGGTGTCGACAAGGGCATCAGCAACTGGGCACAGGTGCGTGCGTGGCAGGAGAATTGTTTCAACTATGTCTGTCAATCGTTGCTGCTCACCATCGATATGCGTTGCGCCACGGAGGCAATCAATCCATGCTTCGCCAGCAGCGTTTATTCCAAGCACTGTGAGAGTTTCTCGTGTCTGGCACGCAGTGGGAATCCTCATCTACTCTATGTGGCAAGCAATCATAAATTGCATTGCCTGGACATGCGTTGTCTGGGCAAGAAGCTAACGGATCGTTCTGTCGTCACGTGGACACATCAAATGGAGGTTTTTCCCACTTACATGGATGCCCTAGTCCACGAGGGCAGCGAATATGTTGCCCTGGGCAGTGTGCTGGCAAGTGATCAACGAATTTGCGAAATGAAGGGAGCAATGGCCACGAGCTTCACCTCAATGCATTCTCCCTCTCTGCCCCTTGCGCCGCCACAGTTGAGTGAGGCCCTCATGGAGGCACGTCTAAATGGCTGTATAGATATCTATGCTGATCTTGCTGAGCGCATCAAGGGCTCCACAACAGGTCTTAAGTTCCACAGGCTGGAGAATGCCAGCGATGGCGCCTTTGCACAGTTGCTCACCTCAAACAGCGTCGGGGATGTTTATTGCCAGCGTGTGACCCTGCGGGATGAACAGGAAATGCAGCGGGAAGAGCGCACGGGAGCGCATACACATGAGGTGATCAAATACTATGGTGAACTGGTGGAAAAGCATGTGAAGCGACCATTGCACTGTACCATGATGCAATCTATGCCGGCAATGAGAGTGATTATGGATTTGAAGCCTCAACTGGAAGAGGAGAAACCGTTGGTTGCCGAGGACATACACATTGATTATGGTTTCGATAGTTCCACATCAGAATCAGAGGAAGTCTCATCATCACAGGAGAAACGAACAACAAAAAAGAAACTAAAGAAAACGAAAAAGAAACTAATCAAAGAAACTGCCAAGGAACTCAATGGAGATGCGGTCAAGCGCAAAGGCGTGAATCGCGGACCTTGGCAAAAGTCTGCGCATTATCTTAGTCGCTTCACCGATGTCATTAGCACTCGCATGCTCAGCATATGGGATATAGATGAGTTCGATCAGACACGTGATGTAGATATCGATATGATTGATGAGAAGCTAAAGAAGGACAAGAAAGAGGAGGAGGAAGTCGATGTTCGTACAGCCAACTGGCTGCAACAGATTCCCGAGGAACCTGTGGCAGAAGAGAAACCCGCCGTGGTGCCAGGCACAGATCTACCCACATACTTTCAGGCTGCCTATGCTGAGTACAGAGAGGAGTTGCAGGAGACTGTAGAGATCGATGAAACTGTCATAGTACCAAAGATCGAGCCAAATACATCCTTCAATGAAAGCATTAGCTTCTCTCAACCCGCATGTTCCACTCTGAAGCCCAATGAGTTTACGATCATCGAGAACAATGATTGGAATTCCAATCCCCATCCGATCAAAAGTCCCCCTGCGAATCCAACGCCAGCGAAGCGAAGGAAAATGAAACATACCATGGGATTTTAGACAATATTGACAGTATATACTGTAGACTTAAGACTAGACTACACACAATGCATACATACATACACACATTCAAAATAAACCATAAATCTCATTGCGATTGTATTCCTTTCAACAGATCGATCTGGTTATGCACAATATGAAACCTCGTTGTCAACGTCAGAGAATGCCGAACTTTTCAATTAGGGAAGAGAATGTTCTTAAGATACTGGCCACGAAATATAACAAAGAGATCGAGGAGAAGTCATCGAATGCCCGAGTATGGCGTATGAAGAATATGACCTGGGCCACCATAGCAGGAGAGTTTTTCAAGTGAGACGTAGAAGATTTGAAGGTTATAATATTCAAAGACAGTTAAGTTTCGCCTTCCTTTAGCATTACAAATATGGAACGTTCAGCTCTGAAATTGAAATCGAAGTATGAAACAATGAAGAAGAGAAAGCAGCTTGATATACAGATAGAAAATGGTCGATTGCTTTGTGAGGAGAATGAAAAGTCTAGGGAACAATTTCTGCAGAAACTTCAAGCTGAGCTAGAGAAATCGAAAAAAGATTTCAAATTGAGACCTGTTAATATTGGTGATCAAAAGAAACTTTATGAGGAATCACAAGGGGCAGTGAAGACTGAAGATGAGAATGCAAACAAGGAGATCGTAGTGAAATCTCTATCGACGCTACTCAATCCAATTCCGCAGGTTATAATGGTTCCTAAGACTATAGTGGAGAGAGCGACAAGAATGAATAGGAAGAGCACATCGATTAGTTTAGAGAGTTCAAGAAAAAGACGAAAATTTAACTCTGAATCTGAATTAAAAACAGATAAAGATGAAGTCCATGAAGAGCGTACTAAGAGTCTGTTAGTACTTCACCTGGACATGATAGAAAAGATGCATAAGGAAGGCAAATTCGATACTGTATCTAGCTTGAAAGATGATCAAATCCCGCTAGAGGCAGATAATCACTCTAAAGATACTGCAGAAGATTCTGTATGCAATGTGGAAGGGAATGTTTTAATCAATAGCGAAACTGAAATTAAAACCGAAATTCCAAACCTTTCAGTAGAAGCATCCGAAACCGAAGAATCTGTAGAGTCCAATGTGAAATCGGTAGAAATGAAGAGTCAGTCTACGCAGATATGTAGTCGAGAGGTAAGTAGATTTCAGTAGGGCTTGAGAAAGGTAAAATTATTGTTTTGATCTTTAGGAAGATGTTAAGAAGAGTTTCGATGCAGAAAGATCCCTTCAACTTTGCCCCTGTACTTCTTTGGTAAATATAATGATATATATGCCAATAAAAAGCTATATTAAAGATATTTCCGACAATAAAGGATTCCAGTTCCAGTTCGGATTATTTAAAGGCTCAATTTGATTATTTTCGCAATACGGAAATACGCGCTGAACAAAAACATGTAGCTGAACTGAAGAATCTCGAAGTACAGCGACAGATTCTGGAACTCGAGCTTAAAGTCAAGCAGAGGGAATATGATATAAAGATTCAATCATGATATATATATTTTTTTGTATATTATTAAAAATGAAATAAAATCAATTTATACTTATTTTATTATTATTATTACCACTATATCTATATGTAGATAACTAATCTATAATTATTTCTTACTTATTCTTAATTTTAAATGTTATTATTTATGATTTTCTTTTTCTATACTTTATATACTCGCCATTTTGATTGGCCCAGACGCTGATTGGTCAACGCCGCCTCCGACTTGGCTGCATCCCCATCCAAATCGGGCTCGTAGGCAGGATTTACAATTCCCTCAATGGGTTCGACCACAAATTTGTGATCTTTGCGCTTGAGCGCATATCCCTGGGGGCGATTGGGTAATTCCTGCAACATGTTTGGGGATTCGTAGATTTCCCGTGTTTAATCTGTAACGAACACGACGCGATTTCATTTACAACTAAAATCTAATTAAATTGAGTTTGAATTTCTAATTGATTAGCATTTTAGCTATCGCATTCATTGGGGCGTAAAATGACCCCAAGGGTAAAACGTTTTATTCGCAGTGTTTTTGTTGTATTTCTTTTTGGGTTTTTTCGTGGGTGCGTCGAATAAACAAATAGTTGTTTAGTATATGTTGTTAATTTAACAACAGCATGCGGTATAAACAAAATTTATCTGATATCTAAAAATTGCGTTAAATTAACAATAAAATCAGATAAATAAATGATTTTGCTCCGCCCCTTCTGTGTGCAGAACGCATGCGTCAGTTGGGGGCGTCATCTCATGCGGAATTTCAGCAACATCCTATTGAATGTTGCCCGCAACATGTTGCATGCAGCATCCTTGTAAACTGCGACCTCCTTGCTTTAGTTCACATTGTAACAAGGCGCGAGCAGGTTGTGTGTTTCATCTCTTTTCTAATTTCAAACATTTCTCATTTTTGTTTCCTGTTCGAAAACAATTAAAAAAACGATTTCTTAATAAGTTAAAGCAACACTTCAAATGTAAGTTACAATATATTTATATTTACTATGTTATTTTTGAAATGCTATATTTATATTTACTCTCAAAGTTTTTATACAACGGCGGCGCCCAATTTGAGTAATTCGCCTGAACCGCTCGTGTGCTGCGCGAGTTACTTTGATTACGTGGACAAGTGTTTGTTGGCTGCGCTCTCTCACGCTCTCTTGATCTGTCACTCGGGTACGTCTCTGTATGTATGCGTGTGCTTGCGCTCTGTTAAGTTAACATCGCCGCTGCCGTCGTCAATTCCATCAGTTGCCTTTCGCACGTCGATCGTAGCAGTTGTAACTCGTCGTTCGTTCATCGCTCTTTGTCACTGTCTCTCTCTGTCGCGGTGTTTATTCCCGTGATCTTCAAATACAAAGAAAAAGGCAAATAAGCAAAGGTAGATAAACAACATAACATAAATAATAAACACGAATGTGTGTTGTGTGTGTGTGTGCGTGTGCAGCCAAATATGCAGCTCATTAAGGAAGTTGTTGGAGAAGATGCGGGAGGAAATGAAACTGAAACAATACGAAATGAAAGCGTGTACTTTGACTGTTTGCCATGTTGTTCATTCATATTCACATCGTGTTTTACACATCAGCGAATGCGAAGCAAAGCAAAGAGAGCGCGCTATGTTAAGGAGAGGTCGTTCCAGAAGAAGACTGAACTGAACTTAACGAAACGAAATGTTAAAACGAAACGAAACGCGCTTATCTCTCCCGGCCGGCCAACAGCAACAACAAAGTGTTGCCGGCTCTTTCTTCTTGTCGTGCTAAGCTAATCACAATATCGCGTTTGCTCTCTCTCTCTTTCGCTCTTTCTAATTGTGTTTTGTTTCAAAGGGAAAACTCATGACGTGTACCTATTTTTCTTCGTCTTCTACTCCTCATTCTGCTTATCCACCTTCGTTTACATTTGATTAACATTTAGCTGCAAATTGTAAAACCTTCGTGTCATTGCAATGGCCTCATAACGGTTCAGTTGGGACAGTTCATTGAACCACACTTCCAATGAGCTCTCCAATCAAACAACAACAACAACAACACAAATAAAGACAGTAAGACAAGGTGGTCAGAAAGACGCGCAACTGGTTTGGCTGCAGACGCCCAAAAGAAATGAAATATAAAAGAAATAAGAAAAGACGATCTTCGTCTGTGTCACGTCTATATGTGAAGCCTCAATACTCTGGGATCGTCTTCTTATTTCAGACTCTTCTTCAGCAAATCGGCTTAACTTTTATCTTATCTAAACCATAACTAAAAATACAGTTGGAACTTAACTGTGAGGTCGACAGTGGGCAGTCATGGTTAAATTAGTTTGTTGATAAAAGTAAAGATTATATTATTAATAGTTTCCAACTGATTTATATGCGGAATTGCTGATCTAACTTTATATTGAGGTTTCTTTTCTTTAAATTCATTTATTACTTCTTGTCTTGAATTGTTGAAAAACTATAACTTTAAATATTTTCCTTACAAGTTTCTAAGTATTTCTATTCAAAAACATTTTAACCAAACAAAAACTATACATTTTGTATTCATACCACACAAAGTCAGTGTAACGCATCGCATAGGGCATGCACAGTGTGATTAATTGCATCGTAACTCAATGAAGATCAGTCGATGTCAAGATGTTAATGTCGTTTTCACGTAATTGTGCCGTTACCAATTGCCAGGTGCCGTCCCATTACTGTAACTGTCTCTCCATTAGTGAAAGTTTCCTTTCTTATAGCCATTGTTGATGATGATGATGCGGCTGCTGCTGCTGCTTTTGCTGTTGTCATCTCATTCATATTTGAGTTTATTTATTGCAAATCATTTTCATTTTCAAACGCTTTCTTTCAAAACGCGTAAATCTTTCGAATAGCCCATTGAAAATCTGACCGAGTTTCGAAAAAAAAATACAATCCAACAACTAAAAAACTTTCATTGGCAAAACGCCCACACAAAACCATAACAGATAAAAACCCCCAAACTCAAATCATAATTAAGTTTTTTTTCGAGGAATTCGAAACGTTGCTGCCTTCACCAATGATGGTCATCGTCACCTTTTGCGTTTGCGGACATTGCGCATACGCACCGTAACAGACACACTCGCACACACACTCATACACCACGTACATAGCTGCAATAATTTGCAATTTTGGCATTACATAATCATCTTGCAGATGGCTTAAACCTGCTCGTCTCTCTCCCTCTCTCCCTCTCTCGCGTGAATGAAATGTAGATTTGCATAATGACCAATTTTTTGTCCGGTTTTTCATTTTCTTGCTTCAACTTTGCACCTCTTCTTTAATTGGTCAACTTGTGTAACATTTAATAAGTAGTTTTTATCTGGTACACATGTGAAGCTTTTTATACAGGAGTTTTAATGAGCTTTCGATCATATTTAAGCTAGTTTTCGAGTTCAGCTTTGCAATTCTTCTTTTATTGTCGAACTTATATAACATTTAGTAAGGTTTTCTGTTGAAGAAGCTTTCGCTTGTATTAGCTAAGAGAGCTTTAATGAACTTGTTATAAAATTTAAGTTCATTTGGAGTTCTTCTCTTTATGTCTTCTGAAATTTACCAACTTGTGTAACATTTAATAAGGTTTTTGTTTGTACACTAGTTGAAGATTTCGCTACACGCACTTTAATGAGCTTTCAATCAAATTTGAATTCGTTTTCGAGCTCAGCTTTGCAACTCTTCTTCTTATTGGCACTCTTATATATCATTTAGTAAGGTTTTTGTTGAAGAAAACTTTCGCGTATAGCTGCGCGTACTTGCTAAAGGAGCTTTAACGAGCTTGCAATGAAATTCAAGTTCATTTGAAGTTCAATCTTTAATTTCTTCTTAAATTTACCAACTTGTTTAACATTTAATTGGGTTTTTGTTTGTACAAAACTTGAAGATTTTGCTAGACGCACTTTAATGAGCTTTCAATTAAATTGAAGTTTTTGTTCAACTTTCTTTTCTCTTTCTTACAGCCATGTTGAAGTCAATTCTTGTTTTTTCCTGCCTTCTGGTGGCCTTCAGCAGTGTACAGTGTGAAGATCTGAAAGTGGATGTCGTCTTCACACCAGAGATTTGCGATCAGAAAACAAAGAATGGAGATTCACTGACCATGCACTATACGGGCACACTGGCAGCTGATGGCAAAAAGTTCGATTCGAGGTAAGTTGAAAATGTCATTAAAGCTGTTTATATTGCGTGATATTTGCACACACTCTCACACACACACACACGCATGTACAGTGGGGATTAAGCACACACATGTGTCGCATAGGCTTGGTGGACGCGTCGGCTCTCATTGTCGTAAATTAGACGCCAACTGATAAGCGATCTCAATTGTTGTTGTTGTCCACAGCATTTTCCATGGCCTTTTCAATGCATCCACCACAGGCGGCGTTAGCGGCCAGCCACGTCAATTGTTGCCATGGCTGCAGTTGTTGCCACAGCTGCTTCAATTTTCAGTTTCCCTACGAGACAAGAATCAATATTGCTGTATGATGTACGTATTATATTGATGGGCACGTTGAAAGATTTGCCGTATAAATATTAACAGTGCATTTTCGGTGTGTTCTCTAGACTCGTCAAGGTTATTTTAAAAGCATAGTTCACTTAGCAATTCCATATGCTATTTATAAACCTGTATGTTTTCTTTTTAATACTTTGCTCTTTCTTCGTGTTCTCTTGCTATATCATCAGAGACTCATCGAAGTCCCAAAATCCAATGAAATTTAATAAGATCCTTAAAAATAAACCTATGAAAAGCCTGATTTCTTTCTTATTTTCAAGTTAATTAAAAGAATTCTAAATAAAATTGAATATTCAGGAAGTCACGAAGTTCCCTACTCATTATTTCTAGAACTTCCAAAAGAACTCTACAAAAATGCAATAAAACTTATCATTCAAAATGAAAGTAGTCACGAAAACCTCCACTGATAACTTGTTGCATTACTCTACCATACAATTTAGTTGGTTATCACAATTCCAAGCTTTTGCTTTCAATTATAATAAAACATTTCCCTTTAGTTGCCTCTTCAGCCCTTTTTGCCCATGGGCACAGCCAATTAAAGCACAACTCGTTATAAAGTATTAAATTTCTCACATGTTGAGCGTCGCCGGAGATACCCAACCTTATAGCATACAGTCCTCTGCTATCATTTTCCTGCCCTCCCGCAACCTTTGAGCTCTGTATATAAAGAATATAAGCAATTTGGTTAGTAGTGCTGCAATCGCTTCATTATCAATTTTATTCTTATCATGTGTAGAAAAAAGAACATAAATTATACAAACTTATTATTAATACACTAAAATAACATACACAAATATATGGTATTGTAGTGAAGTCGTGGACAGAGATAAGCGCAAAGAGAGTTTGACAGTTCGATGAATTTGTAGGCGCGTATTAAACAACAAATATTAAATACGACTGTATATACAACTATACTATATATCAAAATAGACTTCCAACAAAATGGAAATTAAGAAAAACTAATTGTTTTCCTTTAGGGATTAGATTTAGGAGTTTTATATAATCTGTTGATATCATAGAGAATTTTAGTTATTTTTAAACCGTTTCTACTTTAAAAATGATTAGTTAAAGTATAGCTAAAGCTTTATTAGAATACAAAACGCAGTTATCTTCAATTCCTGGAATTTGGTTCCCCTAAATTTGTATTTGATTTGAGCTTAATAATATTTATTTTGATTGCCTAACAAGGTCAAAAGCAAATTGTGTCTCCTGTGTAGGAAATCGTTTTTCTAATATAATTTTCGAGCATATGCTAAACAAAATCTGCACACACAAAGCACTGTCTAGGTCGGTCTACACCTGGCAAACACACACACACACAGACACACACACTCACACTCTTGTCGTACCTGAAGAGAGTCACAAATTATCTGAAAGTTTGTGCTGAAAGTTTGCAATTGCTGTTAAATTTAGCGTGCTGCCAACATTGGGGACAAACCTCCAGTTTTAGCTCCAGTTCCAGCTTCAACTACTCCTCGTAACTCAATCAGTGCACCGAGCACAGCCCAAAAAGATGTGACCTCTGCCCCCAGCTCTTTACATTCCTTACCTACCTGTCAGCCACTTGTTGCTCTTTCAACATTGCTTAATGCCTTCATTCTCTGAGCTTAAATGCCTGGCCGCACTTAACCACGAAGAGAAAGAGGAGCAGAAGGAGGAGGACGACGACGACGACGGGCACTTTGTGCAACCAAGGATGCCTTGTTGGCTTCTTCGCTGCCTTGAGCAATGAATACGCCGTACACGCTACTCTGAGTTTCTTTTATTTTTGCATACACCGGAAATTAGCTGCGTAGCCGCCTGTAGCTTGTTCAGTGTTTATTCTTCGTGTATCTTTCTGGTAATTAAGCTGTAGCTAACCCAAAATGAAAGGCTTAAGTGCTGCAGCAGGTGCCACAGCAGGAGCGGGAGAAGGGAGCAGCATCTCTCTTGCCTTTTGCATTTGACAGTCTCTCTAAGTGGCAGCTCAATTGCCTATTGAAGTGTCATCGGCAGGCAGTGCTTCATGGTTTCTTTCTTTTGCTCCTTTTGAAAATATGATAACATTTTCAAAGAATTAGGATGGGAAGGTATTTTTAAGAGAAAAGGAAAATGCAGAGACTAATAGAGATAATCTCTTTTACTTTCCACATGGTTACAGCTTCGTAGCACTATTAGCTTTGAAGTTATGCCATGGAACCACTTGTGAACCGGTTCAACCTTTTTATGTAATATGAATGGTTTGAAGCTGTCCAAGATCATTTCACTTCATTTTACAGTAATTTTCCAGATTACAGAGTTGAACCACTTGTGAACCGGTTCAAAAACAAGATTAAGGCTAATCAAGTATACTCTGATTATTATTTAACTAAGAAATGCGATATTTATATGGTCTGCATACAGAATTGTAACTTCATAGAACCATTTTACTGTTGAACCACTTGCAAGAGCACTTCCCTTAGCCGAAACTACATTTTAATTAATTCTCGTTTGTTTAATTCGCATCGAGAGAACTATAAAAATAAATGAAACTGTCCACAAACGATATTCAATTAGATAGAAAATAATTGTAGCCCCTGCAGTCTGTGTTTGCCTCATTGCATACGTGACGCTTGGAGCGTAAAAAGGATTACAAGGAAGGTACCCAAGGGCTGCTCCAACTAATTTCGTATCGCGAGCTTCAAGTGCAGCCTGCTTTCCCGAATTAAAAAGGAAAGGGGAGAGCAATGAGTTGAGTTAGAGTTGAAGTTGGAGGTGGAAGTGAAATCTACTCAATAAGTTATTCAATAATGAACGCGAAGCGAGTCCCGTCACGTGCCTTGCTCCTTTTATGTTCATTGTTCTGTGTGGCCTCTGACAATACCGGCCTGGTCGGGCCGGGACACGGACCACCAGTTACACTCATCGTCGTCCTCATCCTTGTTCACCTGTCATTGCCAGCACAGCCTCGTCACGTGCGCTCACAGTTTGTCAACAGTATAAACTCAGACTCCAACTACAGCTAACTGCTGCTGCTTCTACTCCTATTTCTGCTGCTGGCAACAAGTAGACAAAGTCTTTGACCCGCAAACCTTCATTTGGCTGGTATAAATAATGTAGCCGTGCCGCTATATTCTAATCAGTCTGACGCGAAACATGAGCTCTGGCTGAGGCTCCAAGTTACTGCTGCTACTCCTGTTTCGCCTTATGATATATGCGCTTATATGCCACGCCTACGCCCCTAAGCCCCGCGAGACTGTGTTGTCATTGTGTACGAAAAATTAATTTGTTAGCCAGTGTATGCTAAATTTGATACTTTCTTAAAGTTCAAGTCAACTAGAAAGGGGGAGGGAAAGTAGGAAAATCTGAAAGGAAAACTGACAGAGGAAACTGAGAAGATATTATTTGAAGTAAACTGATAAATACAAAGCCTTAGATTTAGCTTTAAAGAGCTTTAGCATGAGCAATTTAATTAGTGAGTTGAACTTTAATGAACTTTGTAAAATTAAAGTAAATTAATCTGAGTGAGAGTTTGACTTAATTTAATCATCACTTGAAAAGTAAAATAGTAAATCGAGCTTTAATGAGCTTTGATAAGATATAAATAGAACTTTAAATATATGTATCATGAGGTTATTGAAGCTTAATTAGTAAGTTGAGCTTTAATTAACTTTGCAAATTCAAAATAAAGCAATCTTAAGTGAGATTTTTGACTTCATACAAATATCACTTGATAATTAATCCGTAGATTGAACTTTAATGAGCTTTGATTAGATATTAATTTAACTTTAAAGAGATTTATTATGAAAAATAAAAATTAAATCAGTTTATCGAGCTTTTCTTGCTTTGACAAACTTAAGACTTAAGTCAAAGATCAAATAGAAAGCTTTTCCAAGCAAAAGTTAAAGTTGAAAGGTTCAAACTATAGTTTGAGGCAGCCCAAAGTGCATTAACAGAGCGAGCATTTTTATTACGCATACGCCAGGTGAACAGGGACAGAAAGAAAGGGAACTGTAAGAGAGAGAGAGAGAGAGAGAGAGAGAGAGAGAGAGAGAGAGAATGAGGGAAAGAGAGCAAGATAGACTACTGTAACTTCAACTTCACCTCTTGTAGACCATTAAAATTGCAATTTGCAAGCGGCACAGCGGAAGGAAGGAAGCTTGCCCCGCCAACTTGCAACAGCATGTTGCATGAACAAATTTTTGACAACACGCAGACAGTCCGCCAGGCAAACACCGGCAACTGCCCTTGCCCCAGCCAACTGCCACCTGCCTCCCATTGCTCTATGCCTTGCCTCTTGCCTCTTTCCTCTTCCCCTCTATTCTTCGCCAATCTCTCATAGTCATAGTCATATCTTACGCGCTGTGCTTCGCATGATTTGTATGTGGCACCAGCGCGTCGCGTCGGCTGCGTCAAGTGCAATTTAATGCCCAAAAGCGTAGCAAGATGAAGTAAAAAAAAGGAGTAAGTAAACGCGAAAGATACAAAATGAAACGCAGCAAAGTGAAAGTTTTAGGCGGACCGTGGAGCCATTAGCCAAGTCAGACAACCTTGACTGTCACCAGTTTTGAGCTCAGCTCAGCTCTGAGCTTGTTTTTCACTTCTTCTTCTCTTTTTGCTCTCTTTGCCGGAAAGGGAAGAGGCAACGCAGAGATGCAATAGCCATGATAATTTGTAGCGTCTTTTTGCGTCAGGCGTCAGGCTTGAGTGGCGACTCGATTTGAATGCCTTGGCACAATTTTCTGCAGAGGAAACATTTATGAGTGCCTAATGAACAGATGATCAGTGTTGCCCGGTGTGTGTGTGTGTGTGTGTGTGTGTGTTTGAGAGGAGTTTCTGTGTGTGTAACGACTTGAACTAGAGGCCAGTAAATCAAAAGCTCATTACCATATGAAGCAATCAGTTACAAGTTGAAGCGTAGCAAATGTGCAATTGTACAAGCACAGTGGCACAAAACTGATTGTAAACATTCCAAAAATATTGTGGCAATATTGAGTATACATTTTATACGAGCTGCAAGGGCAGTGGAAGCTTTAAGGTGCTTGAAAGTAAGATAGAAATAATGATGAGATATGAAATCGAGTCGAAACTTTCATTAAATGTGAACTGCGAGCACTAGGTAAGCTTTAATGTACTTTAAAAATATTACTATAACATTAGAGAGTCGAAGCTTTCTTTTAATGTGAACTTCAAAGCTCAATGTAAGCTTTACTGTGATTTTAGCACAATAAGTAGCCCTTCAAAAATGCACTTTATAAGCTTTCATATACATTAAGAGAAGATATCGAAGAGGGGAGATCTTTAAATTGATAATGAAGCTTAAATGTCTTTTTAAATCATAAAATAAATACGTTAAGAGAGCTTTTAATCGGTCCACACTCTTTGAGAGTTTGAATTCCTGATACAGCTTTAATGAGCTTTTGAAATAAAGAAGTAAATGCTTTAGGGCTCTTCAATCACTTAATTGCTTTTCAAGAGCTTTCATTTCTTATTAAGTTTTGTGTGATTTTCTAAATCATAAAGTAAGTATTTCTTTAGGTCTCTTCAATCAGTTAATCAGCACAATTAGCAAGCCTTTAAAGGCCTTTAGTTTGATGGGAGTTCAAAAGCTTTCAAGTGCTTTGCAAGCTTAGCTAAGTATGCCATAAATTAGCTTAGAATACACACCACAGTGCAGCCATTTAGTTGCCCCCTAAATGTTCGTCTGGCACTGCTAAAAAATTGCCAAAAAAAGGCAGAAAAAAAGAGATAGAAAAGCTCTTGCCACTTGCTACATTCGTAGATAGTTTAAATAATTAATGTGCTTTGCTGCAAAATATTGCTTAAAATTTACAGCAAGCCCTGCTGCTGCCTGCCTGCAACAATTCTTCGAGGTGGCACGTGATGCGATGCCGCACAGCAGGCGCGCTGCATAAATTCCCGAATATACAATAAAAAACCAAACTCTTTGCCAGCTGCGAATTGTTCGCACGTTGACCAGAGTGGGGGGCGGTAAAGGCGTGGCACTTGGGGCATAGCCTCAACTGACAACTGCGCCTTGGTGCACGTTAATCGTCGTTGGCTTTCTCGTCTTGTGTCGATGGCAACTTGTCGCTTTGCCGTTGAGGTTTTTTTTTGTGGTTTTGGAAGACGGACGCATATTTGATTTTATAACTTCGGACAACGACGCACATAAAAGCAGGTCATCAAGCAGCACAGACGGACTGCCAGACAGACAGACAGACGGACGCAGTTGAAGCCAGCAAAGGATTCAATTTGATTGGATTGAAGCAAGTGGAATATGTGTGTATGATTTACCAGGCGAAGGGTGGCCCCACTGGCAAAAATCGGATTGGGAATCACGTAATGGGCAACGGGTGTGTAACGGATGTTATCTTCCTCTGCCACTTCTCCCTTTCTCCTTTATTTGTCGACCATTGAGCTGCATTTTAAATGCTCCTCCGGCTGCATAAAAATTCGCAGCCGAATGAAATCGAAACTTATCAAATATTTAGCAATGGCTGGGCGCAAAAAAAATGAGTTTACATTTCTTGTTTGACTTTATGATAATGCGAGAGGGAGCAGGCAGAGAGGGGGAGGTGGGAGGAGAGGAGGAGAGGAGAAGAGGAAGAGCAGCAGCAACTGTACCCGCACATTGCCAAAGTTGCGTTAGTTGCGCAAGTTTTGGCCTGTTGGTCCAGCTTATAAAACACCTGTACGTAGTACATGCAAAGGCAGCCCAAGTTGTTGTAGCTGTTGTTGTTATTGTTGTTCATACCTGGCCTGACCAAATGTTCGGCTGACCTTTTGTTTGCCCCGTTGCATTGCATCATCAATATTTAATGCTCATGGGGACAAAAGGGATACGGAACTGAATGTAAAACCGTCTCGATATCTGCATATGGATGTGGGGAATACCTGTGTACGTTCAGTGTACTTGACTGAAACAATCAACACATTTTTAAACGATTTTGTTAATTTATTCAGCGTGTTTTTTGTGTTAAAGCGCTTTAATTGCTGCTTAATTGTTTGACAATATGTGAAGGAGCTTTAAGGTCGCTCATTACGGGAGGATTGCAATATAGTTGTGGATGTTTATTAAGCTGTAAAGTTAAACAAGAAAGCTACGAAGAGGGACTCAAATGAGGTTATGACTGGAGTAAAGTGAGGTTAGATAAAAACTAAAAGAGGATAAGAATGAACTAAAGTAACGTTAGAAACGAACAAGGTATGAATAAGCTAAAGTTTGGTTAGGAATGAACCAAATAAGGTTGGGAATGAACTTAAATAAGGATATAAATGTACTGAAGTGGGGTTATAATAAATTTACAGAAGGTTAAGAATGAACTGAAGTGAGGTTAGGTAAGATTCGAAATGAATAGGGTAAGAATTAACTAAATTGAGGTTGGGAATAAACTAAGGAAGGTTAAAAGTTAACTAAAGCAGGTTATGAATGTATTAAAATCAGGTTATGATTGATCTTAAGGAGTTTAAGGTTACTAAAGGTGGTTAAGTTTAAACTGAAGTGAAGAAAGAACATAGTCAGAACAAGTATAAAAGAGATGAACTAAGAGAGAGGAAGTAAGATATGGGGAAAGGGCAAAAAGGCAAGTTTAAAATAAAGACAGATAAAGAGATATTGACTGAGATCTCACGAGAAGATAGTGTGAAAACTACAGTATGAATACGAGAAAGTGACGTTCAATACTTCTACTTACAAATCCTTTTACCTTTCTTCAGAAAAAGACGAAGCTTTATCTTCCTCCTTCTCCTTTCCTTTCCTGCATATCCATAACAATTAACATTGATCAAGGATATAAATAAACACAAGACGAGGGTTTTGCAGGCTTTACAGTTAGAGCTGTAAATCGCATAAATTAGCTGAAAATATAGCACAGCTTTAGGAGAGGAAGTGGGGGAAGTGAGAAGCAGCCAGCGAGTTGGAGAAGAAAGGCACTTGCCAAAGCCCTCCAATCACCTGTGCGTGCTGGGAAATAGACTCGCAGTCAAACAGATACAACATCAGGGCAAACAAACAGCAAACGAAACCCAAGCAAACCCAGCCTGCCCTGGACCAACAGACACATGTGAGAAGCTATAAAATTTTCACATATTACTAGAAATTCATGGAAAATAATGCAATAAAAATTCACAGCGAGCACACAGTGCGCGCGCTATCGAGACGCGACTCTGGGGCTACAACTGTGTCTTAAAGGCCTCGTAATCCCCAGCATGAAACAAACACACACACACACACAAGACTCGACATGTTGCTGCATGCTGTGTTTAGAGATGACATTTGTTTTTCCTTATGTACTCTAGCTAAGGAGGGTTATATGGTTTGTTTAATAATCAAAGGGGAATAATGTTGGAGATGAATAAAAGAGGTGTATGTTATATGGAAGTGTGACTTGTTTATTGTTAAACTATGCTTAAATATAGTCAATTATTACTAACTACTCTATACATTATTATATTTTACTATATTTAAGCATATTTTATTTAGGATACGCAGTCTGTCAGAGTAGTTTTCCAGCTCTGTGAAGTATAACTAATTAATGTTAGTCTTAATTTATCAGTTTATATAAGGATACTTAAATTAAAGTCTGTCTGTATAGTTTTTCAGCTACCAGATCTATAATTTACCAATATAAGCATATACTTTATCAGTTTATATAAGATTATTTAACTTAAGCTCTATAAAATGCAAGCAATTTAAGGAAAGGGAATTATATCAAGTATAATATAAATATATATAAGAGTTATACCAAATTTCAAACTTCTTGTACTTGCAAATACTATAACTATTTGTGTTATTTTACACTATCCTTATATCTTACATACATATATCTGTTATATATATATATATATATATATATATATATCTTACATAAATCTCTTCATATCAGTACATTGTGCCCAGCTTGGTTAGTTCATTCAAGCGTCGACCTTTTTTTTTTCAAATGACAAAGCTTGTTGTTTCCGCTGTTTTTTTTTTTTTGGCCAGACAAATTTTGTAGGGTTTTTTTTATTTCATCAAGAGATTTGCAGCACTTGAGCAGCGAAAGCCACAAAACGCCGCAGCGTGTGGTGCCTGAGTAGAGGAGGACGACGACACTTTGGTTACGCTCCAACTCCTTGGCGCACTTGAGAGGTAGCACTTTTTCGCTTGGCTGGATTATTTCGCGAGATGTGTGTGTGTGTGGTGTTGGAGGGGGGAGGCAATCGCATACAATCCGCAATCCACAATCCGCATGCCATCATCATGAGCCGGCAAAACAACTTGGGCAAACAAGTTAGCGTGTAAAAAATGTAAAAATGTTTTGCAAAATGCCCCAGAGAGGTGCATAAAATATTTAACAGGCGCGCAGCGCTTACGTGTTTCTGCTGAACTTTCGACCGAGGCGGCTCAAAAGTGTCGTCAGCAACGCTTCATGTGGGTGTCCTGTGGGGTGTCTTCCACGCCCCCCCCCACGCCCCCTGCCCACTTGTTAGTCTTGTTAATCATTTGTTAGCCTTGTTGCAATCATTTCTGTCTGAGCGTGTCGCTTGCACTCATTAAAAAATGATCGCCAACGTGGGAGCAAAGTTTCAAAAACTTTGTATATCGAGTACAAACTTTGGAAATTTCTTAGGCATACCCAAGTGACACATTTTCAATTGCGTCGGGGAATTCCCCTAAGGCAGGAATTAGTAGAGTTTGTAATGACAACAAGCAAAGTGGAATCAAAGTTTAAACTAAGGCTTTATATCACTTGAAAATTGTCTTTATTTGGTTTCTTTTTACTAGTTTGACTTGTAAACTGTTTCAAAATTGTTTTTTTTTTTGGTTATTTTGACTTGCCTAATGGACTTAAGGCAAAAACTGAAGAGGGTAGCGACGAAAAAATCCAGACAAATTGAATTTAATTGAATTCAAACTCAAGCTTCAGTCTTATGGCAATTTGGAATATAAACCATCAAAAAAATGTTATTCCAAACGAAAATGCAATGGTTTTTAAAGAAGTTATACCCTTTTGAAAATGTAGGTACAATGCTGTACACTGTTCATATTTTTAAAGAGCTCATTCATATTACAAACACACATTGTAAAGCGTATATAATCATCAAATTATATGCCTACTTCACTGCAACTGTGCCACATCATACATCATGCTCAAAGTCTGCAACACGACGGGGGGGTTTCATGCATACCTGAACAGCTGTTTATAGCAGAGAAAGAAGGGTGCCGTGCTTCTTCAAGCTCCTGCCCCGCCCTACTGGCATGACATTCTAGATATACTTATACGCGGTGTTACAAATTAAAGTAATTCGCTTAAACAAGGCTATCAAATAAATAATTTCAAGAGCTTTTTATAGCATCAACCCAACACCCAACTCCCGGTACCCCCAGCTACCTTCCAGACTCATCCCTTAACTCTCCGCGTAAAGCAGACATAAAAAATGATGTATTGTTTTAAAATGTTGTTGTTCTTTTTTACTTTTTTTGTGGCCTGTCTCTTGATTATGTGCGAACTGCACTGGGTGATAAATGTGTGTGTATAAGTGTCGAGTGTAGAGCGTCTAGCACCCTCTCAATCTTCCCCTGCGCGCGCTGCACTTGAAACTTTGCGACTAACAAGCGTCTAACAATTTCCCTAACTCTCTTCTCATGTCTCATTCTCATCTCTCTCTTCTCTCTTTTTATGCAGCTTCGACCGCGACCAGCCCTTCACATTCCAATTGGGCGCCGGACAGGTGAGTTAAACGTTGTCAAATTCCAGAGACAAATGTGTGAAATGTTCTTGAGAATAACTCAAATATTAAAGCGAAATTTAGAAAGGTTACTTCAGTATTGCAATCATGAGGATGTTTAGATATCATACTGAGTTTCTTTTTGAGAAAACTTAAAACATAATGACTATATCTACAATACTATCCACTCTCTCAATTCAACAGGTCATCAAGGGCTGGGATCAGGGTCTGCTCAACATGTGCGTGGGTAAGTTTCAACTTTCTCCACTAATTGTATAAAGAAATTAATTGTATGTATCCCCATTCCTAGGTGAGAAACGTAAGCTGACAATTCCCCCACAGTTGGGTTATGGTGATCAGGGTGCCGGCAATGTCATCCCACCCAAGGCCACTCTCCTCTTCGATGTGGAACTGATCAATATTGGCAATGCGCCCGCAACCACAAATGTGTTCAAGGAGATCGATGAGAATGCCGACAAGCAGCTGAGCCGCGAAGAGGTAATCGTCTATGTATGGATCGCACTTTTATCATTTTATTATTTCTCCTACACTCTATATGTGATATATCCGTGGGTATCGGTTCGTTACTAACCTCCAATGCTTCATATACATCTGCGTAACTCTTCTAAATGATCTTTCTAATATGATATCTATATTTCCATGCTTAGGTCAGTGAATATCTGAAGAAACAGATGACCGCCGTTGAGGGTCAGGACTCTGATGAGCTGAAGAACATGCTGCAGGAGAATGATAAGCTCGTTGAGGAGATCTTCCAGCATGAGGACAAGGACAAGAACGGTTTCATCTCGCACGATGAGTTCTCCGGTCCCAAACACGACGAGCTGTAGAGTCGCCTCAGAGTAGGACAAGTGTGCTTAAGTTATAACTAACTATAACTATCTATGTATAATATACAATAAAAACAGAAACCAGAAAACACATAAACAAATCAGACAAACAGCGACACATCAACATCATCAACAACACATATTCCCAGGCAAACCAGGAGAACAAAGAGAGGGAGAGAGAGGAAAGAGCGAGTGGACTGACGCATCTAGCCCTTATATCATTCATATCTGTATATATACATGGATCATGTGTATAGCATAGAGTATTTGTATAGGAAGTTAAGATCAAAAAACAAAAATGTATCATCATCTCGAAACATTTCCACTTCGATTTTGTGTCTGGATTTCCCCTCTTCTAGACGTAGTTATAACACACAAAAACATATAGAAAGAAGGGTAGAATATGCGTTATATCTTTTTTATATACATTTATAGGTTGTTATAATAAAGTTTGTAACTTATTTGTGTTGTGTCGAAACCGAGAAACAGTAAATAAACAATTATCACAATTATATAATAATTAAATGTGTTTTTTAATCCTTATCTTTCTGCAGATTCCTTGAGGTTGCCCAATACATTCCCAATAATTCCTTATCATGCCCAATACAAACACCATTTTAACAGTTATATAGTCGTTATTTATATTCAAATTGAAAATATATAGAGATATATAGTAAAGAACATCACAATACAATTATTTCAAGTTGCTTTTGTTTTTTTCAGGGCAAATCGTAAACAATATAATAAAAATGTTGACAATTTACAAAGACAAAGTCGAAAAAACTTTTCGATAGCGGCAATTAAAGCTATAACCAACTCTGTCGAAAGTAAAGTGAAAACATTTAGAATTACAAATGTCTGCGTTGGTCAAGAGATGATTGGAAAATAAGTAAAAGAGAAAAAGAAAACAAACAAAACACCGATAATATATGTATATCATCATCATCATCAACATCATCATCATGTACTAATTATATACAGTAACTGCGCCTTATCTGCTCCCAGCGTCGTGTGTGTGATTTTTATGGGGGGAGGATTGAGAATATAAAGCTGCATCACATTGTAGGGATTACTAAGCTATGCGTGGGTTATTTGAATATTCTATTCTTCCTTTGGCTAGGACAGCAGGGAGTAGGGCAGCGGCAGCTGGGTGTGGGCAGCCAATTGCACTAAGCCTTAGGCATTTAGTATATAGAAAACCAGTTCCAATATTATAGGATCCTGTATGCCAGAGGATTCGCCATGCAGCGTGGCAATCAGATGAT
The DNA here is from genome assembly GCA_018904165.1 of Zaprionus camerounensis. Classification (NCBI taxonomy): domain Eukaryota; kingdom Metazoa; phylum Arthropoda; class Insecta; order Diptera; family Drosophilidae; genus Zaprionus; species Zaprionus camerounensis. The sequence continues at coordinate 4,439,745 of JAEIFS010000037.1, forward strand.
TATCGAGCGCATTCATATACAGCGGGGGCAGCTTGGAACCCTTTGCACCTGCCTCGTAGCAGACCTGAAAGGGGAATGTTTATTAATGCAAAGTTCACTCGAGTATTTTGTACAATCTCTTACGTTCTCCTGGTCCAGTGTGGCACGCAGTGCCAGCTTTTGTATGCCAGCTGCAGCCAGCAGATCTAGGAATGGTATTAACGCCATGGAGGCACTTCTGGCCAGCTGCTCGGCAATGCGTGTAATGTCCGCATAGTTAGCGCCATTGGTGGCATACCAATCCTCGCACTGTGAAGACAGAAGGTATTAAAACAGAGTTCTAGATAAGCAAAGCCTTTACTAACCTTAACAATGTATATATCTGTCAGGCGCAGGGCATAATTGGTATTGGAATAGTTCAAGTTGGCATGCACGCGCATATTAGCCAGACCATCCATGGGTTTGTCATCAATGGGCGACTTTACACTGCAAAGAGTATAGATTAGTATGACATTACGTATTTATAGGTTATTGTGTATTATAACTTTGATATTCAGTGTTTATATAAGGTAGAAGAGTGGCTTAAATACACACAAAGCATATATATTCATGATTAGTAGTTACAGTCATGTTGATATAGTCCTGTTTGTCAGTATGAACACTCTTATCTCAGGAACTATCAGAGTTAAGACTTTTCTATTTTAGGACAATGAGTCTTAGTATTTCACGGCTATAAACTTTGTTTTAGAATGTGGCCACGCCTCCTTACGGCCTCTTAAATCCATAATTCTCAAGTTGCAGGCGTTATTTTAGATCTACAACGTTAATTTTTGACATGCAGAACATTTATTACAGTTCAAATGATTATAGAAAATTTGGTTGCGAACGTATAATTAATATAGAATAATATAGTGCACCTAGTGATTTGCAAGGCGCTTGTAAGTAGGCAGCACAAAATAAGCTTAGCATAAAAAATACACACACTATCAACTGCATCATTCTTACTTACAATATACACTACAAAATACGTTTAACTTAGAAGATACACACACTATCAACTGCATGAATCTTACTTAAAATATACAATACAAAATAAACTAAACATAAAAGATACACACACTATCAACAGCATCTTTCTTACTTACCCCACATTGATATCCCGATCGTTGTCCACCCACTTGATGCTGACAATTTCACTCTGCTCATCACTGGCGGCAATGGGACCACAGACGATATCAACATCTGTTTGATTACGCAATGCCTGACGCACTTCCTCCATCTTGGCCGGCATTATCTGCACCATTAGCCCATCCTCAACAATGCTACACTTGCCAGAGAGTCCACTGCTGCTCTTCAGCGCCTCGTTGAGCACAAAGAAACTGGCTCCGGTGATCTTACGTGGTTGTCCCTGGATATTGATTGCTTGCGTGGAGTATGCATACATCTCCGATCGATCATCGTTGATGTTTTGCATACAAACCAAATGACCATCAGCGACTTTTGAGAAATTACCGGCAAATGCCAGTATATGATCGGTGGCATTATTGATTGCCTTAATGACATCCGATTGGCGATAGCGTGGTATTATCACCGTTGTCTGTCGATCCTCCATATGTATATATAGGCCACGTATAGCGGGCAGAGAGTATGTATAATTGCGAAAATCAACCAAGAAATTGATAATCGTTTGGGCAATCTCGCCATATACGGATTCACGTTGACGCACTGAGATTAATGGACATGGATAGTAACGATACTGTGCGCCAAGGCGTAAGATTAAACGCAGGGGAAGTACCTTAGCCCATGGTACTTCATGACGATGAATGAGCACACCCACCAGATAAGGACTTTCGGGCACTATGACACCCTGTAGACATTGATACGTAGGTCGTATGTATATGAATCCTCCATGCTCGCGTGAACCCAAAAAGTTCACATTACGTGGCGAACTAAACGATAGTTCCTGTGTGCTGGAACGTGCCTGCTCTGCCTCCACATAGATCTCATACAAATGCTGGAATATATCACGTGGCACCGCGGGACCAGCATTACTACCCGACGTTGGTGGCTTAATCTCCAGCAATATAATCAACTCATCGTTGCCCACATGATGCAGTCCAGATGTGGTAAAGTTTAGCACCCAACGATTCATGCAGCAGCTCACTGGGGGGGAGGGGGAAGGCATAAGAATGGGAATTAGTGTGGATTCTTGAGAGCAGAAGGGGGTCTACTTACTGTTGACCACCTTGACGAGCACAAAGAAATTGTTCTTGATTATAAACTTGAGTGTATCACGTTGTAGACGTTCGAGTAGCTCCGCATCGTTGCGCACCTCCTTGTACTCCACATCGCCACCTTCAACTCGGCTCACACAGATGGGGGGCAGTGCTGGCTCCTCGTAGGGTATGAAACAACCTTGTGCATCACTTGGTGGCAGCTTGCGTACACGCTGTGGTTCTGCTTTGCGACGCGGTGAGCTCTGTGCGGTGTTGCGACCAGCTAGAGGAGGAAGGGGTGGTGCAGGAAGTGGGGGAGAAAGGGGAGAAGTAGGAGTAGGATGTGTATAAGCAGAAGGAAGTGATAGAGGAGGAGAAAGAGCAGAAGGAGGTGATGAAGGAGGAAAAAGAGCAGAAGGAAGTGTTGGAGGAGGAAACAGAGTAGAAGGAGGTGATGGAGGTGGAAAAAGAGCAGAAGAAAGTGATGGAGGATGAAGTTCAGGTTGAAGACGGGAAGCAGGGCGATGCCAATGAGAAGGAGCAAGAGCATAATGAGGGTGAAGTGAAGCAGGAGGATATTGAGGATGAGTAGAAGCAGGAAGAGAGAGAGAAGGTTCAGGAGAGCGAGATAAGAAAAGAAAAGAAAGGCGAGGAGGAAGAACAGGAGCAAGAGGAACAGAAGAAGCAGCAGAAGGAAAAAGAGGAGCAGGAAAAAAGGAGAAGAGGGATAAGGATTAGAAAGTAGTGGAAGAATATGAGTAGGAGGAGTAGCAGTAGGTGAAGGAGGATCAAGAGGAGCAAGAGTAGAAGAAAGTAGTAGAAGAAAAGTAGAAGTAGGTGAAGCAGGATCAAGAGAAGCAGCAGCAAGCATAGACGAAAGAGAAACCACATTAGACATCCGCACATAGCAATTAATTATGACAGCTCACTTACCACTAGATTCCTCCCTGCCATGTCCACCCACCGCAGCCAGTGTGGCAGCTGCTGCACTGGGCGGTATAGAGCCGCGAAAGAGCTGCGCCACCAGGCCCATGGTGGTGCTATTGTCAATACTGCTGCCACTGCCACTGCCACTGCTGCTGCTGCTGCCACTGCCAGCATCGCCACTACTTCCGGCACCTGGTGTGGGCAACTTGGCGCCACTATTACTGCGCTGCACGCCACGCCTGGCCTGCTTGGCCTCGCCCCATTGCTGCTCCATGGCCACAGCCAACTCGCTGCCGGGGGCAATGCCATCACTGAACATGACACTCTTTCGCTTGCGTCCCTTCTTGCCATCCGAACTGGACGAGTTGGAGGAGCTGCCATCGGTTTTCTTCAACACACCCACGGGCACAATGACGCTGGGTGGCTGTGGTGCACCCGCAGATGCTACCTGACAATGCGGCGGTATAGTTGAGCAATACTCCATGGGATTATTGGGATTGGGGGAACGCATTGGTGTGGGAGGCAGTGCAGCAGGCGCTGTGCCCGTGTACACATCAGAGACGCTAGCAGCGCCGCCATTCTGCTGCCTCTCTGTCAGTATCATGAAGCATTGCACACAGACACGCGACTCTGGCTCGTTGGCGAACTGCAAATGGAAACGTTGCGAGCAGCAAACGGAGCAGAGCACCTTGCCACAGGCACGGCAATGATGACGTCGCTTGATCATGGTGAACTTCTGCTGACACTGCATGCACTGTCCCGCCATGTTGTCGGGCACCCAGATGGGCGGCACCTTGCCCAGATTGGCATGGGGATCACTGTAGCCAACGGCCTCGTAGATGGGACTATCATCGTCCTCTGTCTCCAGTTCGCCAGCAGGAGGCGCAGTGGCCTCTGCTTCGGCTGGTAGCTCCTCTTGCTCCAATTGAATCTCATGTCCTTCGCCCTGTGGCGCCTCTGGTGGCGTTTGTCCTGCCAACGTTGGACAGCCGCCATTCAAGTCCAATGTCTGTGGACGTTGTGGACGCTGCTCCTGCGTCTCTAGTGCATCCGTGGCAATGCTATCGTCCTCCAGCTCTTGCAGCTGCTGCTCCTCTTCATCTTCGTCTTCTAGCTTGCGCCCGGAGAGGGAATCCTCTGTGTCCTCGCTGGCACTGACGCTGCTCAGCGCCTCCTCAACTGCAGGCGGCGGTGTTGTTGCCTCCTGTGGCCGCAACTCGGCAAACTCCACTGTGGACGCTTGCGAGAAGTTGTCCACATTCATTTGATCCGCTGAGGTGGTCTCCTGCTCCGAGAGTATGCGCACAGATTCCTCCTCTGTGGCAGGAGAGGCTGTGGCGCCTTCCTCCTCCTCAGCATCGTCGTCCATGGCGCTGGTCTGCTCCAGCTCCGCGTGTTGCTGCTCCTCTATGTCCACCTCCACCTCCTGCAACATGCTGTCCAGTTCTGTATCAGAGATTTCGTCCATGGTGGAGCAGAAGGTAAGCGGCTGACTGCGCTTGGGAGGCGCCACAGCCTCCAGCTGCGCCTGCTGCTGCTCCGCTGTTCTCAGCTGCTCCACAGCCTGTGCCTGCTCTGCTTTGAGCTGCTGCTGTGCAGCGGGCGCGGCTTGCTGCAAGTTTGGGATTTGTGTTTAGTAGAAGTATGAATTTGCCCACTGTACTCACCTCCGCTGCTGTGGCCACCGGCTGTGGCTGACTCTGCATCTCCAGCTCCGTGCTGGTCTCCTCCGACAGCTCATTGAGCACACGCCCCAGCGCCGAGGAGGCTGTGACCTCACAGGGTAAAATTGACTGCGATTCTGTGTTGGTTATGGAGATGGAGGACAGACCCACTGCCAAATCCTCTAGCTGCTGTTGCTTCTGCTCGGGCTGTGACTCTGAGTCCACCCTGGCTGCAGCTTGCACCAGTGCCTGCCCCTCCTCCTGCTCCTCCTCTTCCTCAGAGTTGCTCACATTGCCAGGCGAGGGACCCGAAGAGAAGGTGGAGCAAGAAGATGTGGTCAGCGATTCCGAAGAGGAGATGGTAATGTCGCCATCTTCGCCTGATTTTGATTGTTTTGCATGCGCCTCACTGAATTTCTTGATATCCTCATGTGCATCGTCATCCAACTCTAGAGTGTGACCACCAGCTGCCACCTCCACCTCCTCTTCCTCCTCTGTCTGCGTCTGCACCTCCACCTCTGCCTGTGCCGTCCAGTCATAACTGTCATGTGATTCCAACGATTTCACATTGTTGCTATAATCGTTGAGACTGTTGAACACCTGCGAGACGCCTACAAAGTTTTTGGCAGCGGCGCCTGCACTGCTGCCATCGCCCAGTGGGCGTGTCTCCACAACGCCTACGCCATGAGCGTTTGCTGCATTGCGGCTCAGCTGCTCGTCCGCTGTGCAAGAAGAAATATAAAGTTATAATTGTTATACGACACTGTTATACACAACAAACAGACACACACACACACACAGGCACACAGGCACACATACTTAGGCTCTGCCTACCTTTAAGCTCAGCTTCCAGATTGTCCAGGACCTGATCGATGTCCACCAGATCCATATCGACTATTGGTCTCGCATTAAGCCTGAAACGAAAGACGTAATATGTTTGGGGCGCCTGAGAACAGCAGCTTTCAGTTGTTTGGTTGAAAAATTTTCACACCAAGGGGGGAAACGTCAAGCAGGCGATGGCGAGCAGGGGGCGGGGGGTCGACGTTCGTTCAAAAGACGAGACGCAAAAACGTTGTTAGACAACAATGAAAATTATGATTCATTGCGTTAATTAGATGCTGCACACGGTGCCTATCAATTTTGTTGTCTTATCAGCCGTTTGCACTGCACATCTATTTTCGTCTGTTAATTATCGAAAATTACCTTATTTACTCACTTCTTTTTTGTTTAATTTCTTGCAAAATATGTTGGAAGTGGAAATGCAGTGTGACCGTAGCGTGACAACGTGAAAATTCCAACTAATCGCACGTTGGGCAATTTATCTGTTAACAGCTGCAGTAGGAATCGATGTATATGTGTATATCGATTAACATATATTAAGTGCATTTGCTGTTGGAATTAATGGACAAACATTTAAATATTATCGACTTAAAATTGCTTAAAATATTTAACATTTTATTCAACTCCTAAGCGCAGTCCATTTTTAGTGAATTTTTGATCGGCTAAATGTTAAATGTTGTACGGTCTCCCTATCTCATTGCGGACGCTGTTATTTAACAGAGGCGCTTAACATTAGTCGAATTATAACCGTCGAACGAGTCGGACGCGGGGTTAGTGCTCGTTGGCATTCTGAAGTGTAAAGAAATTTAACAATTTATTACAACGTTTGTTGTTGTAATTGCAATAAAAATGCACAACGCAACGTGCATTTAATTCAATCAAGGTGCAACAAGTGCAATTTAGCTCACAAAAAAGAAGTACAAGCAATTCAAGAAATAAATAATTCGCGTAGTGGAACCACAAAACGCACACAACAAGCAGCGAAAAGTAAATGAAGAAAAACAGAAAGAAGCCGCCACCGTTACGAACTAACTGCGTGTGTGTGTTGTCTGTGTGTGTGTGTGTTGGTGAGAGAGTGCATGTGTGCGTTGTCTGTGTGAGTAGGTAGTGGTGGGCGTAAAATCAAGTTGAATTATATTTAATATTCTTTCAGTTAAATGCCAAATTATTAATACATTTTTAATTTACCACTGTTCATTGTTCATGCATTTAATTTTACTTTGGTTCTACACAAACAAACAAAATTCTAGTAACAGCAACAGCAGCGGAGGGAAACACATGCACACACACACACATACAGAGAGAGACGCAAAGACAGACACTAATACATGCAGAGTCACTGGCACCTTTTGGTGTTCGGTTGCGCTCTTCTTGCTCCTCTGTCTCATTTTATCATTTTTGTTTTGTTGCTGCTGCGTCTCTCTGCTGCTGCTTTTTGTTTTGCTTCGTCGTGCAGTAATCGCTTTGTTTATTCTCTTTTACACTCGCGCGCCGCCCACCGCCGCCGTGTATTATATCTCTCGCTCTCTCTCTCTATCTTTCTTTGATAGTTGCTTTGATTTTAGCCGCGCGCGCAAACCTACAAATTGTTGTTAATTATCAAAATTAAATGAATAAATGTGTAATTTATCGTCCCCTCTCCCATTCTCTTTCTGCAACAATTTATCTTTTTAACACACACACGTACCGTGGCGCAATTGAATTGTTGTTGTACGCGTTTTATTTGAAATTCAATTGATAAATTTATGTGAAAATCATCGCGAATGTTGTTGAAAAAAATGTTTCACTCTCTCGTTAAGTGGCTACCCCCTTACAAATAAAATCACGTGCTTATTTAATTCATTTCTCTCGTTTCTTTAACGATTTTCAGTGCATTTACACAAAAAGAAATCTATATAGTTAATAAATAAAATATATACATATATATAGTAGATATATATATAGAAAACGTAACACGCAAAAAAAATATAGTGCTCTTTATGCTGCCATAAACAAATTCAGGGAATCTGGATAATAAATTTCTCAACAACTTCTGCAACAACAACACGAAGAGGAAGAAGAAGAACAACAACAGCACAACCGCCGCCCACGCAACAACAACAACGAAAATGAAATCAAAGCTGAAAGTTGCGACGTTGCCGTCTGGTAACGGTAAATGGATGTTGGTGTCGTCGCTGCTGTTAGTTCTGCTGGTGGCCGCCACACAAGCAGCTGATGAGGTAAGTGCGGGGAAGGGGAATGAAATCAAAGGGGTAAAGATCAGAGAAGATCGAAGCGAAACAAAGAAGATAATCAAGTGAGAATGAAACACTTGCGGCAATTTCATGGGAATGCAGTGAAAATGAAACACTTTTGAGTTCTCTTTGTCTTGTTTCTTGAAATTGGAAATGGATGTGGGGCAATTAGAAACGGTCTCACTTGATTTAGTTAGGAATTTCTGTGTCTCAACTGCGTATTATATTGATTCTATGAAAATGGAGAAATATATTAATTTTTACTTGTTTTAATGTCTTTTATAGTTAAATGCAATGAAACCCCTATACAGGGTATTTACCATCCGACTCTGCTATTCTTGCTTCTCCCCCCTGGCATAGTTGATTGCTATGAAACTCGCTCAATGTCAATAGATTCAATTTAATTTCAACTGTATGTGTGTGTTCCTCTAACCTCAGCCCATCATCCATTATGCTGTCCACTTTTTCTCACCTCGTGCGCTCTTGCACTCCTCTCTCTCTCTCTCTGTCTCTCTTAAACTAGAGATGCAAACTAATCAATGCAATTACTTACACATTTATGTGCTCTGTTGCTGCGCTGCTCGGATGCTGCTGCAGTGCAGCTCTTCAGACTTAGTTACAATGAAAACTTTGTGCGTCTGGCAATGCTGCAATGCAATTGATATTGTTTCTGGTTGTTGTTGCTGTTGCTGTGGCCATAATGAAGTGAAGAGTTGTTGTAGAAAGACATTAAAAATGTCTGCATTGCCCGAGAACGTATAAATATGGCAACAAGAATACATAAATACGCAGACATAGGCACAGACAGACAAGGCGCATTCACACAGACGCTCACACGCATACGCATATGTGATGAATGTTGCACTCCGCAACGAGTGGAGGCATTGCCCATAACCAACTTCAACTTGTGCTGCCTCCGTTGACGCCTCTGCTGCAGCGCCGCCTCCTCTCTCATCTGCTGCCTTCATCTTTGCTGCTCCTCCTCTCTCTTTCACATGTGCTGCGTCTGCTGCAGCGCGTTGATCGCTTGCCAAAGTGATGGAAAAAGGCATCCGGCTGTTGCCAATTTCAGTAGCCAGTTTGTTTGTTTGTTTGCTTGTTTGTGACTTATTGGCCCAAAATGTGCACACACACACACACGCACAAACACCACACACATACATAGTACATTGGCCTGTTAAGCGCCCCATCACAAGTCGCTCCTGCATGCTGTAGTTGTTGTTGCTGTCTTGTTTATCGTTCCGGTCCACTCTGGTCCATTCCGTTCCGTCCTCTTTGTCTGTTTGTCACTTGTTTTTGCCAAAATTGGCTTTACTCTTTTGCTCACTTGTGGTTATGGCTTTCATGTTGCTCCTCCTTTAACTCCTTTTGCCTTCTACTGCTCCTCCTACTCTTACTGCTCCTCTTTCTCTTCACATTTTAAGAACGTGCACAGCAAACTGATGAGTGAGAAGGAGATGGCAGGCCAGAGGCGCTCAGTTTTGAGTGTGCAGGATAATGTAATGATTGCACACACACAGACACAGACAGGCACATGTGCTGTGCTTGCTCTCTCGTCTATCGCCTCCCCCACACACTCACTCTCTTGACTTTTTGTTTTGCGGCTCGTTTACGCATTTGCGCTCATTAGCATTATTGGCATGTGTCGTGTTCGTGACATTGAGAGAGAGCGGGAGAGTGAGAGAGTGTGGCGTGAGAGGAGCATACGTTGTTTAAAGGTGACCAGAGTCGCATAATGCGAATTGAGCTCATCTTTGTCCCATCTTCACGTGCTGTGTCTGTGCCTATGTGTGTGTACAATGGGACTGTTTATATTTATAGTCGGATTTCCGGGGAAAAAAAGGCAAAAGGCAGAAGAGATTCTATGTTTTCGGCTAGACACAATATTGTGGGTTTTTTTATGTGCACAGAGAGAGAGAGAGAGAGACGGGGAAAACGTGCGATTGGGTAGGTAAGCAGCAGGTAAACAGCATCAGCTGTTGAATATTTTATTTGTATTTCATATCAAATCGCATTCATTCAGCTCTACGTTTCTGGTGTGACGTCATTGCTGCACTTGTCATATTTCTATGTTCATTTTCTTTTTTGTTTGTTCTCGATCGAGCGGGAGAGGGCAACTCATTTATATACATTTTACACACGTTTTTGGTGAGTCTGTCTTGCTCGCACACTCGTTTCTATTACTCACGCGTGCGTTTCTGTCTGTATGTGTGCGTGTCTGTGTGTGTTGCTAGGGCCATTTGTCTTTTTGATTTAGCTTGTATTTAATGGGTTGTTGTTGTTCTCTTGTCTGCTTGCACTCTGCTCTCTGGCTCTCACCTTCACTTAACGCAGCAGACGTCGCTGTCGCCGTCGACGTCGACGCCATCGACACTGTTGATGTCAAGATGTTATCAACAGTTGAGTCTTTTGCAAATGTCAACGTCTCCGCACACACACACACGCGCACACAGAAAAGTACTACGTGCACTGCAATGTAATCTGAATTCAATTGAAAATCCCCGCACGAGTAATCAGCACAAATTACAGTGTGATGGAAATGTTTATACACACGAGCTAATTACAAAAAGCGTAGTAAGCACTTGCACGGACACACACACAAACACGCATAGTATACGTGTGTGCATAGTAACTGAAAAACAAGATCACATTGCAAATGTCAGTGAACAGAGAGGGAGACAGCGAACTAAAGAGAGCACCTGACAAAGAGAACGAGGGTAAGAGAGCGCGCATCAATTACACATGTTCGTCAGACATGTGTGCGTCTGTGTGTATAAAAACCAAATCCAATTAGTAAATTTTTACATGTCAAGACAACATAAAAGCAAAGGCAATTGCAACAAAACCCAAAGGGTTGCCACAAATAAACCAAAAGTAAAAACATTTGCGGCGCCGTAGCAGCAGAATGCAGGAGAGTGAGAGAGCGAGAGAGAACAGAGCATAAAATGTGTGTGCAGGCGGCGAAATAATAACAACAACATCAGCAGTAACAGCAAGCGAGCATAAAATGTTAACGTATGTAAGTGTAAGTATGTGAATGTATGTGTGAGTGTGCCTGCGAGCAAGCGTGTCTGTATAAGTGTGTGTGTGTGTTGGTAGGCAGACAAAGTTGAAGAAAAGAAGACAGCGACAAACGACAGCGACGTCGACGTCGCGACGTGGTGGAGTTGTTCCGTGAAGAGAAGCTCCAACAGCAAGCAGCAGGCGGGCAGCGACGCCGGCAGCAAAGTTGGCTATCATTGAGAGGGCTGTTGTTTGTTGTTGTTGCTCTTGGTCTTGCTGTTGTTGTTGCTGTGTTGGCTCGTTTGCTTTGCTTGAATTTCAGTTTCTGCTGAGGTAAACAACATGCACAGCAGACCCAAACAAGCAGATTGAACCGACGCCGACGACGATGACGACGCCGCTGCCTGCAAGAAGGGTAACGCAATGTCAATAATCAGGCGTTGTTGCCGCTTTTCATTGTCGTGTTGGGTTGTGTGTTGCTGTTGTTGTTGTTGCCGGATCTGTTGTTGTTGCTTGTTTCATATGTTCGTTCGCTCGACTTGGGCTTGTTTCATTTTGCGGTCTGCTTACGGACAAGTTGTATCTCTGTTTGGGGTACTCTTCTTCTTGCTCTCAAGGCACGCTCTCTCTCTTAGTCTCTCCCATTCTCCCCCTCTTTTGTGGTGCGTGCCTGTATTTCTTATGTTTTTTATTGGTTTTTACATTTTGTGCCCACTGTTTGAATTTAATAGCTGCTTCCTCTCTTGCTCACTTACACCTCACTCCCTCTCTTACACCTCTCTTGTTCTCTCTTCTTTGCTCTCTGCCATTGTGCGTGTGCGTTTTGTCTGTTTTTCGGCTTGTTTTTCATTATTAACATTAACTGCAATTTTCTTTGTTGTTGGAGGGTCACATGCGTGTCTCTGTGTGTGTGTGCGTAAACTTATTATCTGCCACTTCTTGATAATTTACACTTGATTTGTTTACACTGTGCGTTGGTTTTAATTGCAAAAAAGAAAAAATAGCAGCACACGCATAAACAGGCACACACACACACATATGCACACGTACACGCACACGTTGCTATACTGAGCGAGCCGTACCGCAAAAGGTCCCCCTATACGTGGGCTGGGGACAGCTTAGGAAAGGCGGCGGTATGGAGCTGCGGTCAGCCAGTAGCACAGATACTGGACGTCCTACAAGAAGAAGGTTTCGTGCGCACGAAGACGCACGGACTGTACATTTACAGCGTCTACTTGGCACCCTCAATGCCCATGGATTGCTACGAGCGCGCCCTGGACAGGCTAGTTGCAGACGCAAGATGCAAGTCGCCTTGCCTGATAGCCGGGGATTTTAACGCCTGGGCAACTGACTGGGGGTGTCCAAGCACCAATAGCAGAGGTCGGGCAGTAATGGACGCAATGTCTTCACTCGACGTTGTCCTCCTGAATCATGGAGACCGCCACACCTTCTCGAGGGGCAATGCGGGGTCAATTATAGACCTGACATTTGCTACTAGTAGCCTGGCACCGAACACCACCTGGACCCTGCGCGATGACTATACTCACAGCGACCACCTGGCGATAGTCATCGAAATCCAAACGCGAGCACACCAGATGGCCAGGCCAAGGAGAAGACGCTACAAAATGGATACGCTCGATATGGACGTCTTTCAGTGCATACTCGGCGACTTTATTGGCAGAGGCAACGCAGCGGCCAGAACCGAACAGCTCATGACGCAAATAGTGAGAGCGTGTGATGCTTCAATGAGCAAAGCCGGAACGGGAGCCAAGCGTCCGCCAGTCCATTGGTGGAACGCCGACATTGCCAGGGCACGGGCTGATTGCTTCCGAGCTAGACGTGCTTACCAAAGGGCTCTTAGACGCAGCGATCCCAGAGCAGTATCGCTCATGGAGCTACTCAGAGCCAAGAGGTTAGCAGTCAAACGCTCAATAAAGTGCAGCAAGAGGAGAAGCTTCCTGGAGCTGTGCGACAAAGCAGACGCGGATCCCTGGGGATTGGCGTACAAGTTAACGATGAAGAGGCTGCACGCATTTAGACCGCCGACCCCATCGTGCCCAACGCTAATGCGAGAAATCGTAAGGCATCTGTTCCCAGAGCATGGATTGGAAGCAGGAAGGACCCAGCACCCCACCACGGAATACCAATTTGACGAGGTCACCACGGATGAAGTCGCAAGTGTCGCTCGCAGGATCAAGCCAGGAAAAGCCCCTGGCCCAGATGGAATTCCAAGTGCCATTATTAGGACAGCCATGGAACTGCAACCTGGACATTTCGCAAATGTGTTCAACGCATGCATCAGGGAAGGAGAGTTTCCCAGGCGCTGGAAGAGACAGGAGCTCGTTCTGATTCCAAAGGGAGATAAACCACCACAGGACCCATCCGCCTACAGGCCAATCTGTCTCCTGGACACTGCTGGGAAAGCACTGGAGAGGATCCTATGCGATCGCCTGAACAGAGCGATAGACGAATGCGGCGGCCTGTCACCCCTTCAATTCGGATTTCGGAAGGCGCGGTCTACTACGCAGGCAATCCAAGAAGTCACGGATCTTGCAGAGAAAGCTATAGAGGGGAGGAGATGGCTCTGGGGTACCAAACAGTACTGTTTGGTGGTTACCCTCGATATCCGGAACGCCTTCAATTCTGCCAGATGGGACAGGATCATGGAATCGCTAACCGCCAAGGGAATCAACCCTTACCTGATAAGGATACTGCGAAGCTACCTCGAAGGAAGAGTGCTACACTACAGGACCAGTGAAGGAGATACATCGTACAATGTTTCCAGTGGAGTACCACAGGGATCAGTACTGGGTCCAACGTTATGGAACCTGATGTACGATGGCATACTGAGGCTAGCCCTACCAGAAGGAGTGAAGATTGTGGGCTTCGCGGACGACGTGGCTGTTGTTGCCGTAGCAAAGCAACTACATGAAGTCCAGGAGATGGCCAACTCAGCGATCAGGATGGCGCGAACATGGCTAATCCAGGCGGGCCTTTCGTTAGCAGAGCAAAAAACGGAGGCGGTGCTAATTAGCTCGCGGAAAGAGTGGAGGCGGTTAGCATCACAGTTGGCGACACAACTGTGTGCTCCCGACCCTCACTCAGGTACCTTGGAGTGGTTCTGGACCATCGGCTGAGCTATAAGGACCACATGTCCCACATCGCTCGAAAAGCTGCAGTGGCTTGCACTGCACTAGCACGAATCATGCCCAACACAAGGGGACCGAAACAGCTGAGAAGACGACTCCTTACGTCAGTTGTCCAGTCCATCACGCTGTATGCTGCAACTATATGGACCAGAGCTACATCGAAGAACACGTACACGAGAGCGATTCGGGCAATCTACCGAGTATGCGCCCTAAGGATAGCATGCGGCTTTCGGACTATCTCGGGCGAGGCGGCGCACGTGATCGCAAGCACCCCACCCTTCGACCTACTGGTAGAGTCAAGGGTTGCGGCAATGAGGAGCCGCGAGACTGGTAGTGTGACGGTCACTAGAGGAAATCTTACAACACGGTGGCAAGAGACATGGTCGGTATCCCAGAAGGGCAGCTGGACACGACGGCTTATCCCGCAGCTGGAACCTTGGGTAGGAAGGAAGCATGGGCAGATAAACTTCTATCTGACCCAATTTCTAAGCGGACATGGCTGCTTCAGAGCCTATCTGCACCGCTTTGGTCACAGCGAGGAATCCATATGCGCGACCTGCGGTGCAGGTTATGAAGAAGACGCCGAGCACGTCATGTTCGTGTGCCCACGATTCAATAGGGAAAGACATGCGGTGGAGGAGGCGTTCGGTGAGACACCAACACCAGGGAACCTTGTGAGGAACATGGTGGCCAGCCAGGACAAATGGGATGCCGTAAACGCGATGGCCTGTAGCGTTATGCTGCAGCTGAGGCGAGAGGATCGGATCCGGAGAACAGAAGCGAGCCTCTAAGGCTACACTCCCCCCTGTGGTAATGCCTAACGGCGGGGCCAGGTGGGAGTAAGAACGGCGTACCAACAACAGGCTTCGGCCTGGTGTCACAAAGGCCACTTGAACACACTGCGGTGTGTCAACGTCTTTGTTTAAAAAAAAAAAAAAAAAAAAACACGTACACGCACAGCAGCTACAGATTGTGTGTCTCCCTCACTTCTTTTTTCCTCTCTCTCTGACGTAAATTGCGCGCAAAATTTTGTTGATTTCTGTTGCCTTTCCTATCACGCATCTGTGTCCCGCTTCGCTCCCACTCTCCCACACACACTCACTTCTCTCTTTCTCTCTTTGTCTCTCTGCAACATGCCATCGTTGTCTCTGTTGTATATGGCGCGTATTTCCTGTGCATTTTGACTTTTGGGCTTTATGTTTGTGTTTGCATATCATTAACATGGAAAACGTAAGCCGCAAACAACAACAACAGCAACAATGACGACAACAACAATGGCAACAAAAAAGAGTTAGCAGCCCACGCTGCCACAGCAGCGGAGGCAGCTGCAGTCGACTCTGCAAACACACACACGCACACATGCACTGCCCACGCACACTGCATACTTTCATAATTATTATGCTGCATATACAGATACATGTTTTTTCTCAGTGTGTGCTCAATATTTTCGATGCATTCTCAATAAAAATTTACACATATTTTCTATAGATTTCTTTGTTTTTCTTGAGTTTTCCGAATTCTTCTTGCTTGCTGCACTTTTTATGGTATTTTTCTCGCATCTATTGTTGCCCACACACACGTATACACCCACACGCAAATTTCTCACCTCAAACATGCGCGCCCCTGCAATTTGTTTACACATTCAAAAATTTTTAAAAAATAAAAAAAAAATTTTTGAAAATTTTCCTGCCTTGCGGTTTTTCATTTTTGGGCGAAGAGAAACCTGTGGTTCATCATAAACAATATTTCACGCTGTACATGTTGATTTTTAATGTACTTGCAATGTTTGTACGGTATATTTTTGGTATATATTTTGCAATTTAAAAAGATTTTGAATGTACTTGGAATGTTTTTCTATATCTGCAAATTTGTATATTGTATATCTGATAAATATCTGATTTTTCAACTCAATTTCAGAAGGTTTAAGCAAACTAAGAAAATTTTACTTTCTCTATATGTATAATATGCATATTAAATTTCATCTAAATCGGACCACTATAACATATATATAGCTGCCATAGGAACAATCGGCCGAAATGAAAGTTTTTGTGGGAAGACCAGTTCTGATTATAGATATAACTTAAAGTAGAGACATAATATTGAATATAGACAATACCATTCAATTCTGCACCATTATATACAATTACTATTGGAACGATCATGAGAAGATAAGAACATCCAAGGGTATACTACTTTTAACATACTCAATGTAGGCGTTCTTTCTGGTTAATTGACTGTTTTTAACAATTACTACCAGTTTTTTAATGAACCTAAAATGTTTTTCTTATTCTAAACATACTATATATGTATATTCCTGATCAATAATTATTGATATTTTTTTAGGCATTTAACAAGATTTTAAGTGAGTTTACAATTAATTATTTGTTAAATCTTTTGCGTAGCTCGCTTTTGAAACTGGAAATATCGTTTTTTGTTCTGGTATCTCTGGTATTTTAGAAACTGGTATTTTACCAATGATAAGCTAATTATTTTGCAGTCAATTGAATACTGCACAGTGCGAGAAAAAATCCCGTTTGAATATATAGGTGGAATTATAATTGCGATGTGATTAATCTATAAAATAACAATGAGATAACGACAAATAGGAACGAGAATTTAATATTGTATGTTAAGGTCAAAGATGATCGGTACTTGCGATTTATAAATACATATATATGAATTAAGAATAATCATAAATGTGCGCACTTAATTAAAATAACGAAATGAATAAAAACAAATGATTAATTTGCTGTTTATTCTCAAGTAAAATGAGATCATCTCTGCCTGCCAGCCTGTTGTTATCATCGATAGATTAACTGCTGCACTGCAAGAAAATACTTGTGTATTTTATGTGAATCACTTTTCAGCTTTAGTTGATGCTTTCATCTGCTGTTTATCGGCGCTTAAAATAGCCAAAAAGCCACGTAAAACGATTCTCTCTCTCTTTCTGTCTCTAAAGAACTGTGAGATGAGCTGCAAACGGTTTGTTTACCATTTCCTCCGATTCGTAGCCAACTTCCGATTAGAAACACACACACACATGAATGAGTACACACACTCACACACACACTGACTCCCACACACACTGACTCCCACACACACTCACTCATTCACTCACACAGACATTTCAATTGGAATTGCAATTTTCGCTGTTTCAATATCGCGCACTGTGGAAAACGCCCACAAAACGCGTTCCCTTTGGACTCTAGAGAAAGTTGAGGGATAGGGGCGAGGGGTACGAGAGAGAGGGGTAGGAGAAAGGGATAGGTAGTCGGAGAGGGGGGAAGGGCAGACTGGCCCAGCATGTTTGCATATAGAGTGGAATATTCCTGTCATTCCTGCAGTTCGGCGACTGATGATGACGACCGGCAAAAGGGGCCGGAACAGTGCACGTGGTGCGGGGTGAGGAGGGCAGGGGAGTACCAAACGTAGACGAGGTCGAATCAGGCACGTGTGCGCCCTATCGATGGGAGGGAGAGAGCGAGAGAGAGAGAGAGAGCAATGTGGGTTTTCTCAGCGACGTCGTCAACAACATCTTCGACCTCAACGAACTGCGCTTTTAACTAACCAAATACTCATTACATTCATACGGCAGCAGCAATACGAGGGCAGCGGTAGGGTATGCTGTGCTATAAATACCCTGTAATGCAAAATAAAACCATTTATAAACGAGGAATTTGTTAAATCAAGGAAAGTACGTGATAATTACAAGCTGCGAGTATTTACAGGGTATATAGAGATGATATGCTCATCTGTGTATACCCTGCACTAAAGAAAGAATGAATTTATAAAGGCAGAATTCACTGGATCAAAGAAAATGTTCGATATTTATAGGGTATTTGAAAAAGTGGATACTAACTAACATGCCCCTAAACATCCCCCCTTTGCACTACATTACAGGGTATCTCGTAAAACAAAAAACAATTATCAGTGCAACAGGGCGAGGACGTGTTTGCTGCAGCTGTTTGAGCGAAGGCAGTAGGGAAGGAAGAGGGGAACAAGGAGGGGAGGAGGTGATGGCAAACAAAGTCTGCAACAGATTGCAGCACAAAAGTTTGGCTTCTACTTCGTGCTACGTGTGGCCTATGGTGTGTTGCATGCGTGACAGATGCTGTGCCTCTGTGCTGTGCTGCCTCTGCTCGTTCGTGTTGTTCTTGTGTTGCTCTTGTTGTTGTTGTTGTTGTTGTCATTGCCTTGCCTTCATTTTGTGGGGCGCGGTCATTGATCTGCATTGGCATCGAATCGAATTTCATTATTACATTTTTTGTTCGCCAAATTGCGATAAAGGTCTCTCGATGAAGTTGAGAAGCCTGCTTGAGAAGCTTATCAGCAGAGAAGTGCCAAACAATGCCAAATAAATAAAATATGCAGAATGCGTTTCAAACAAAATGAAAGAGTAAAATATGATTCACATGTGTGTGTGGCAATAACAATAACAATTAAATTCTTTGGAAATTGTGGCACACAACAAATGTGAATGGGGAAAAAATGCAACTAAATCAATTTCGCATAAATTTCGCTTGACTTTATTAGTCATTTCTATTTCATTGGCACAAATGAAAAGTATTCCAGAAATCATTAACAAAATAACACAGACAAGTGCAAATAAAAACAAAAGAAACGGAAAGAAATGAAAAACTGAAAACATTTTCAAATTGGAAAAATCTCTGGCAATAAATGTTGCCATCAAATGCAGAAATAATAAAAACAATCGTAAATAATACAAAATAATTCTCAGGAAAAAAAGAAAACATAATATATAGAACAGATTTAATATTTATAATAGAACAGAACAGATTTAAAATATATACATATCTAATGCAATCGAGAATATATCAACCTCAGAATATATAAAGGCCTTTATCTTTTATCTCTCTGGGGGATCTCTTTTGTGTGATGAACGCACGTGCTAAATATTTCAAATGTCGCATATTTCAACTTATTTTGTGTGTGTATGTTTGCTTTAGTCTTGTTGTTGTTGTTGCTTTTGCCACGCCTCTCTCTCTGTGTGCCGTCAACATAAATTTTGTGCAAATCCGTTGAAAATTTATGCATAATTCGTTTCCCTCACTTTGTAGCGGCTGCCATTGGTTGCCTTTTGTTGTTGTTGGTTTATTTGTTGTTGGTTTTTCTTCTCTTTCTGTTGTTGTGGTTGTCTTTGTCAGTGTCGCTGTCGCTTATGCCTTCTATTGCCCTCGACATTGAGGCTTTAATTGTTGGGAAATAAAAGAAAAAAAAGAAATAAATAACGCAACATTTTTTTTTTACCCATTTTAGCCATTTTTGTAAATATTTGCATTTAATTATGCTTATATATCATATTAAATAATTCCGTTCAACCAATTTCGGTTTGGCTTTAGCTCTTTCTAGCTCTTTCTATGCTATTTCTATCTCTTTCTCTGCCCCATTCAATCTGAACGTCTGTGTTGAGCTTTAAATATGTCACGTACACGTCTTGGGGGCTCTGTTGTCTAAAACGGTTTATATTTCCGACTGTGACTCAGAGAGACAGAGACAGAGAGACTAAAGACAGAGAGAGAAAGAGACGCCGCTGAGAGAGTCTCCAGAGTCGTAGATTGATATTATATCGAATGCTCTTGACTTTATTACGCATGCAGATATACGAGTTTCCCCCTTCTCCATACCCCCTGTCAGTATATGGCGGAAATATGACTCAAGTCAAGTGGGGCCTGAAGTTGGAGAGGGGGAGAAAAAGAACTACGAATTGGGAAAACGACTTGATAATGTAAATTGTGTTTTGTGCATAAATTTTATACTCGTAAAAGTATCTCAGGCATCGCAGAACCAGGCATCGTAAACAATGCATCCAAATATCGTATCGTTGTATCGTAATATCGTTAATTGGCAATCTTGAAAAGTCGTTAAAGTGGCTGAATTTTTGGCTACTTAAGAATTTAGAAGTATTCCCACTGTAACCATTAAACGTGCTGTTTAATAAAGCTCTGGGGAATGTATAGAACACAAATTTTATATTTTACAAAGGTTTATACAAATATTATTTGAATTGTTGTTTTTTTCACATGATAAGAAATGTAATATATTATATATTTTAAGGTATGCGTCAAAATTAAAATCTTAATTTCATTTAAATTGAGTTTAATGAATGATTAATATGTTATTGAAACAAATTCTTATCGATTTTTTTGTAGTTAATTGCGCAATTTGAATAGGTCATTGAAGTAGGATAGTTTCGGTAGCTTAACAGATTTAAAGTATTCCCAAGCGTGAAATAAAAGTCTGGGGAATTTAAAAAAAATACCATTAATTTCCAAAGAATTAAGAAATAAATTTAATTTATTTAGCGTAGCGTAAAATAATGAAATCCGAAGAACTCTATAACCTTGATTTTGAATGAAATATTTTGAGGCCAAAGAAACATTTCAATAATTGAATTGATTGCATGAAACACGCACTTAAGCTATAGTAGAGTATGCTCGACTGTGATAAACCTGACAAAAACAATTTCTTAAATATATAACTTCTGTTTTTAGCTTAGTTTGTATTGCATACTTTGGGATGCAGTTGGGAAATCAGTAACTCCTTAAATAATTTATAGAAAAACTTCTATATTAACGATCCGATTGCAAACAAATTTGACAATATGATTATATCGACTCTCCCGTTGATGCTGATTAAGAGTATATATAGTTTGTGTGGTCTGCCACGCCTACTCCTGCCTGTTACATTCATTCAAATAGAGAGAACTACGCATAGTTTCTAATTATTTATGAGTCTGTCTCAATGAATCACAGCTGTGATTGAGCTTGATGGATGCATCTACTGATCTCATCATGATGATTCATTGCCTTAACACTGTTCAACTGTTGAATAATGAAAATTCAGTAAATCTAAATTTAGAAATATACTATAAGTTTTGTTTATGTCTTTGGCTCTGTTTATTTTATTTTTATTTATGAAAATGAGGCACTTTCTATTCCATCATGCTGTTTTCTTTTTAGTTTATCTGGCAATTGATTCATTCCCCCATTCCCATTGACCTTGCCACACTGTGCACACTTGGCATGTTGTTGTTTGTGTCCATTTGGTCTTTAGCCATTGACTTTTGTTCAAATATTTTTGCTCACTTGCATTTCAAATTTACTTCCGATGGCGAGAGAATTTTTGCAAAAATAAAATGCGTGGGAGTAGGAGAAGGAAAGGGAAAGGAAAGGAAAGGGAAAAGCAAAGGCAAAAACAGCAGAAAGCAAATAAGAAAGAAAAAACAAGTCTATGTGCATAAGAAATATTGAAACGAGAATAGTTTTTACTGCTGTTAGGGATACTCTTCGCTCTCTCTCTCTCTCTCACTCTCTCTCTCGTTCTGTCTACCTACCTCTCTCTCTCTCTTCCTCTTACTCTCTCTGTCTTTCTCTACCTACTGCTCACCCCTCTTTGTGCCTCTTCCGCTTGCTATTTCTATCTCTTTAGCCGCACACGCCTTTAAGCGAATTTACATTTTCATTTACGCCTGAAATGAGCACGATGAGATTCGCCTTCAATTTTGCTACGAATCCACGGTGCGTATGTGTGTGTCTGTGTGTGGTAGTGTGTGTGTGCGTATGGCAAACTCTGCAGCAAATGCCAAATGCTGTTGTATTATTTACACACAAACTACATAAAATCGCACCGCATCTCGCATGGCATAGAGCGCACCCAACCAAACGCCGTTAGCGCCACGACTCCATGGGGTCTCCTCTGTCCCCTCTCTCCCTCTCCTTCTTGTGCCCTCTACCTCTCTCTCTCTCTATCATATGCAAATACCCGTAATATTTTTCAAATGTTGTTTGCTTTTGCCCTGCATACAATTTTTGCCTGGCGCGCTCGCCTGCGTGCCTGCCTTTTCACATTTTTCAATTTTCCACGTTCGCTTTGTTGTCGTCGCTGATGATACCACACACATTCACACACGCACACCCGCACACACACACGCAACATGCTACACACTACACTTGTATACGAGGCTTTGTGTTGCTTACATTTTCATTATTTTTTTTATGTGATATTTTCTTTGCTTCCTTTTTTTTTTCTCTGCTGGCCAACAATTCTCACCGCCTGCCAAAAGGAAGTTGTCCCCCCGCCGTATTCCCTACTCCCCTGGCGACAAATTCCTCTATGCCTGCGCTGCTGCTGCTGTTCCCTCCAAGTGTTTGCATTCTAAATTACCCATGGGCCAATGGACTGTGTGTGTGTTGCTGCGCTGCGCTGCCTTGCTCCCACTTCCTGCTGGGCTCCTTCTACAACTGCCCCTCGTCTCCTCTGTCTTCTCTTTAAGTTGGCTTCTTGTTTCATGTTCTCTTTTTCTCTTGTTCTGTCTACTTTCTGCATATGCCAATTGGCAACGCAGACGTTGACAGTTTTATGCCGCAACTAATTAGATTTGATAAAGATTCAAGTCCAGTCTGGAAGAGCAAGGCAACGACATAAGTAACACATGTTGATTCGCAATGGTCCAATAAACAAAAGCAGAACACAACACTACACAATCAATTCAATTCTCAACGGTTGCTCAGTTCAGTTGTGCGCTACAATAAGTGTCGGGGTATATTCAATTAACAATAGAATTTGATGAGCTAACTGTGTAGACAACTTTATAACATTGCCTCTCATTGCCTTTACTTTATCGTATCTAACAATAACTCTGTAGCTTTATTAAAACTTTTAATTCTGTCTCATTTTTTTAGCAATCAAACTAACTTATCTCGAAACACCTTTTTTACACTTAAATTCTATTCAACTGTTATACAAGTTTACCAAACAAACTATACGTGTTTTCTTATTCTTATAGCAAATTGCACGATTATTAGGCAGATGTTAAGATCTTTAAGGAAGTTTTCTATAATATTATAAAAGGCATTTCCCAAGCCAATTTGTATCTATAACTCATGGAAACTAACTACAGATTCATTTTAACTTTGATTGTATACTTGCTATATTATAATGTCTAGATTACTTAGCTGATTAACTTGATGTACCATAAATTTCCTTAACTTGTCATAGTCTCTTAGATTACATTTCTTGTATATTTACCCCTCTATAACTAAGCGATTTACCGCCTTCCATACCAAATATGTTTTTTTTTGCATATACAATATGAACAATTTCTTGGTTGCTTTAATTATTTCAAGCCCAAGTGCGTGCTAGATACAATATCTTATAGCTTCTCAGTACCCCACATGCCCGCAGTGCGTATTTGGGTCAAGCTGTTGTATATATTTTGGATGCTGTGTTGTTGTTATCGTCTTGTTGATGATGATGATGTATGCAAACTGGAACAGAATTGAAATCCTCTGCAGTAATCGATGGCAGATGTGTTGCATTTGTGCAGCTGTTGAATTAAATGCATCGCATTGCCTCTGCCTCTCTTTCTCTGTGTCTGTCTGTGTTGCACGCACTGATTGATGACTGACAGGGTCATGTTAAAGTTGATGCATAACAAAGTCAATTGCAGCGATTCGGGTTTAGGTTGAGAGATAAATGTATTACGTATACGCAGTGTAGTGTGGGTTTTAAGCTAAATAAAACCCTTAAATCCACATTTGATCTTGCCCCTAACTAATTACGTATTTAAATACATGCAAGCGCAGACAGCAGAGGCGTGGTTAAGGGTGGGAGGGAGGTAGGGAGGGGCAGCGTTGGGTCAGCACGAGTCAAAGTGCATAACAAATGTGAACTCTCACTGCTGCTCTCGTTCTCTCTCTTTCTGTCTCTGTCTGCATACTTTGCGGCCTGTCCAGGCAGTAACCCAAACTCCCCAGATCCCTACACTACCTCCCTCTCTCCTCCCTCCACCTACTCCCCTGGCTAGCCACAGAGGCTGATGAAAAATTTACATAAATTACTGCAGACTGGACCGGGACAAACACTGGGCCAAAATAACATGCGAGAGAGAGGCACGCAAAAAAAAAACACACTAAATAAGTAAGAGAAAGAGGGAAAGAGCAGGAGAAAGAGAGAGAGAAAGAGAGAATGGGGAAAAACTGGTGACGACGTTGACGATGACGACAACGACAACGAAATTAGCATAAATGTGTTGGAGTTTCATTTTGGCACAGTATATATAATAAGCATTATGCATTTGCGTGTTTGTTGATGTTGTTCCAACTCCTCATCCTTCTCTCTCTTCTGCTTCTGCTTCTACTACTTCTTCTTGTTTGTATTATTATTATTATATTTTGTGTTCTGCTGTTGTTGTTGGGGAATAGTTTTAAGCAGTTGGTCCCCAAGAGCGTGCAACATGAAATGTTTGCGAGAACTGAAGGCCAACTGAAAAAAAAGACGAGGAGGAAAAGCTGCATTCGGCATGCTGAAAGTTGTATACCCTTTGCAGGTTGTTATGTCCTTCGATTGTTCCTATACTTGTTATATATAATGGTGCAGAATTGTGGGGTATTGTGTATATACAATATTATGTCTGACTTTGATGAGTTAAGTTATATCTAAAATATAATATATATATATATATATATATATATATATATATATATATATATATATATATATATATATATATATATATATATATATATATCAGATAAAAACATTCATTTCGGCAGATTGTTTCTCTGGCAGCTTTATGTTATAGTGTTCCGAATTATATGAAATTGTATGGGCATATTATGTAATGAGAGATTAGTTTCCGTTGCAACAGACGGATAGACAGACAGATAGACAGACATGGCTAGTTTGACGTCCCTAGTGATGGTGATGCAGAATATATATACTTTATAGAGTCCAAAACGTCTCCTATAGTCCGTTGCAAACTTCTGGTCAAAATGAATATAACTTCTACAAGTGTATAAAGGAAAAAAGAGAGAAAATATTGTTGTGCTTAGTCGTTATTTTGATACGCTCGAAGAGAATCCTTGGAGAGAGCGCAAAGTATTATGTAATGCGAGTTCTGTATATATGGCCATTGTTGGGCGCCATTTGAGTAATTTGAATTCATGTGAGATTTATGTCTTTTGGGAGGCCTTGGCGTGTGTATATATATTTCAATTTGTAGATGATCTCTCGCACACGTGTAGAACCCAGCCTATATAATACCCTAATCGTCTACACTATTATGCAAACATTTCTTATCAGCGTCAAATTTAAGAATTTTCGTTTATTGAAATTGTCACTGTTTGCCGGGCTTAGGATTACAGTACTGTACTTTGAGGTGTGGGTATATGACGGGTATGTATATACATATATAATGGAGGTATATACATATATGGTATGACAGTATACGATATATAAGGGGGGCGCTTGCGAATCTGAATCGAGGCAAGCCAATTCCGCGGCACCTTAGTGCTTTTAGCATTCCAGCGGCTTCCATTTGTGCTGTCACAGCGTTTAGTTATGTTTCGAGTTTAATGACCAGATCCCTTCCGATACCTTCCCATCATATATGTATCTCCCCCTAAGCTAGCCAAGTTTCGTATTCTCTCTCTCTCTCTTTCTCTTGCTGTCTGTCGTGTTCGACATGCTGAACTGGGTAAATTACAAAGCCCAATGAAGGCGTTCAGTTCATTGCAACAATGTGAGTAGCATGTCTACCCCTCTCGCTCTCCCTCTTACTCTCTCTCTCTTTCGCTGTTTCTTTGACTGTCCATTTATCTGTACAGCTGTCCAGTGTGTGTGTGTGCATTTTTAATCATGTGCTTGCCTACTTACGGCGTGAGTCCAACGTTGTTATAGGCCAGGCCCATTTGGGAATAGCGCAATGTGCCCCACGTACTTAGTTGCTAATTCTTTATGTGCACACGAGCATTTTTATGGGACTACCCTGACCATGTGGCGGGCAGTGTTGCATTTATTGTACATTTCGAACATAACTTGTAACACTTTATGACTGTGTATTAACTAATAATTGCAAAATATGTTAAGTTTAATGTTGAAGATCTTTGGCAGACAGAGAAACGTTTAAGAGGAAGGTAGAAAGGAAGTTTATATGGTGTTTAAGAATAAGAATAAGGAAGAAAGGGAGTTAAAGGTTATGTAAATGTTATATCGGTTAAATAATAACGAAGAGTACATAATGTTGAATGCAAAGATAAAACGTTTAAGAGCTGAAAAGGGGAAATAAAATAATAGGCTAGATTATAGTAAAGAAACCTCTTATGTGTTTATATAATAATGCATTAATAATAAGAAAATACCATAAACTATATCACAAAGTTAATTTCAGTCTTTGTTTTCAAAACGTTTGCGTATAGAGCACACAGCAGAAAGAAATTAAAACAGGCTCTCAGAGTTCCTAAGGATCGTCGATAGTGTCGATAATATCGATGAGAGGCGTTCATAGGGAACCCTCCATGGGGAAGAAATAAATGCAATGAATAAATGCAATATTTGTAATAATTTGTAACAAGAAATAAGTCTACTCATAACATCGATGCTAACGATGGACTAAACTCTCAATATCGGCAACCTATGATGGTGTCAACTACACCCTATAACAAAAAGAGAGAAAGAAGGGAAGATATACTGAGTATGTGTACGATACCTCTAACTCTAGTTCAAGTTTCTGACAAGCACATTCTATTAGGGTATTTACTAGTCCTTGCCAATTTCTTTGCCGCGTTTAATGTGCTAAATGCGCCCCCGAAGCGTAGCTGGGCAAGTATACATTGCCATGCGAGGCACACATAACCGTTGCCATATACGACTACACACACATAAAAACAGACACACGTGCATTTGTGTGAGTGTGTGTGTTGTTTGTCGGAACTGAACGGAAGTGCAGGTACAGTAAAGGCTCGTAAAAATGTGCAAATTTGACACTTGGAATTCAATGTCAACGACTGTGTCCCATTGTATATCGATTGTATGTTCAATTAGAAACAGCAGTTGCCACAGTAGTAGCCAGGGTTGCCACTAGATGGGGTGGGGGAGAGGGGCAGAAGGGTTGCACCTTGTGCAAGTGTGGGCTGTTCTTTTGCTGAGGCATGAGTACTATAGGCATATTTCATTTTTAGCACGTTCTGTGCCACTTTCGACTTATTTACTTTTATTGTACTTCCTCCTATTGTAGTTGTTATTGTTGTTGCTGTTGTTGTTGCATGCAGCAATTTCTAATTTCAGAAATGTCAGTGCATAGTTTTAGGCGTTGGCAAGGATGTGTTGGTCAATGGGGGGGGTGGGGGGCGTGGCTGGGTTGCCGAGTTGGCTTTACAACTAGAGTATTTATACGGTCACATCACGCCCAACGTTGGAACGTTGTGTAAACAGCAGAGAATAGGAAGTAAAATTCAAATGCGAATACGTATACGCCCCATGTGCAATGTCTGTTTGTGTGTGTGCACGTGTTTGAATATCATCGCATTGCTTACAGTTTGTGTTTGTTTGTTTGTTTGTTTACGTATTTTTCTGCACTCTATTTTCATAAATTGCGTCGTATGTTTAACCTGAAGGCGATATACATACATACATATATGGTATATATGCGAGATATGTCACAGTTATGCAAGTATTATATGCATACATAACCTATATAGAGAGAGATATTTGCACATTTGTCATGTATATTTTGATATGTGTTGAATATAAAATGCTAAATTTACAGTTACTTTTCAATGCAAATCACTTTGACTGAGGTGTGTGTAGAGTTAAGAATTGTTAGAGGATTACAAGCCTAAATTGTTGGCTTTATCAACAACTTTTTTAGCTGAATTTTCAATGCAGAACTTTCCTCGTTCCTGCCTTATCATCTTCTGCTTTCATTTCACGTTTTATCTCAGCCATTTGCGCCGTCAAAAATTGACATTCCACTGCATATTAACCCTTGTGTGCCCTCCTTTTCCTTTTTTTATGCTCTACACTCACACACATGTGTGTGTGTGCTCTTTGAGGCTGGACTTTGTGCTTTAGAGCGGAACTTCAAAGCTGCGTTAAAAGTCGTCCGTTGCGCCTTTGAGGTGCAAGTGCAAAAAACATTGCTAAAAAAAGCAAAAAGAAAACACTGTGAGGAACTTTGACTGTTCCAGGCTTAACGTTTTACAGTCAAAATGCAGAGCAGAAGAAAGGGAAAGAGTTAGAAAGCAAGAGAGAGAGAGGAGAGGAGGAGGAAAGAGCAGGAGAGAGAGGAGGAGGAACAGGAACAGCAAAGCCCGTTCAGCAGTTAATTCCCATTGCTTATCAGCAGCTGGCAAACTTTGCATTGACTGACACACTTGCACACACACAGACACACATACGCATGCAAAGACACACACACACATAAGCAGGCACACACTTATACACACACTCCCACGCTCATTCATTTCATATGACAATCAGCAATGAGTGAATGTGAATACAATGTGAATATATCCACAAACATCTGGACAACTTTTTGGACTTGCTATGGATATATCTGGCTGGCGGATGCTTTGGCTGATGATGATGCCCGGCCCGGTCTGCTTCTGCTTCTGCTGCTGCTGCTGACTGTGGCTGACATCATTGTCTTGCAATGCAATGCGCTGCTGCGCTCATTTGAGAGGCGACTGCATAACTGTAAAAAGGGTCGATAGGGGAAGCAGTCAGGCTAGGCTGGAGAAGGGGGTAAGGGCATTGAGGAATTGTCCGCCAACTGCTGATACGTGTGTGTGGCGTGTGGTGGCTGCAGAGCAGTCACAGTCGTCGTCGTCGTCGTCGTTGCTTCTTCCTGCCTATCGGAATGCCCCCATTTTCTTCATTTTACACATTTTTTCAACCCATTTTGCCCTTTTTCTGCATTTTTTGCCGTTGCTAGTGCTGGTGCTGCTGTTGTTGTTGTTGCTGCGACAGCTTTTGTGCTTGTGCCTTTAATTGAAGATTTTTTGACAGCCAACGTCGTCGAGTTGTCGTCCTCGTTGCTGCTGTTGTTGTTGCCCATAGAAAGTCAAGAGAGATGTAGAACAGTCGTAGAGTTCGTAGAACTTTTGCTGCAGCTGCCATAGAAAGCATAGCGCGACAGCGGCAGCAACACTGTGTGTGGCAGGCAGGCTGGCAATCTGTAGTCGGTCTACTTTATGCCCAGGACCTTTCACTATCGACATCAGGCTTTGTTTCCACTACTTATGTGGGGCCTGCATTGCACTAAAATCACACAAACATTCACTTAAAGTCTCCCTCTCTTTCTCTCTCTCTCTCTGTCTACCTCCTCTTTCTGTCCCTTTCTCTCTCTCTCTCTCTCTCTGTCTTCCTTCTTCACTCTTTCTCCTGCCAACACAAAGTATATTTAAGTATATATTTCTGCTGCTTGGGAGATGTCTTTAAGGCTAAAGTTTACTACAGCACAGTGGGCCAAAACACACACACAAACACACAGACACAGTGGACAGCTGTCATTGGAGCATAGCAAAAGCTTTCTTAGCACAAAACTTTGGAAATTGTTTTGCTTAGCTAAAAGCAATAAATCGATGTGGGCAGCAGCAAAAGTTAGAACTAAAGTTGCTTTGATTTGAAGTCGAACAGTTTAAAAATCAGTTGCAACTTGATAAACTAGCAGCAGCTTCAAAGCAGTATTAAAAGCTCAAAGCTTCGCTTAAGCTAAGCTGTACTTTGCTCTCAAAAACTTCGATTACTTCCACAGTGCCAAAGGAAACTTTGATGGCAACAAATCAATTTGCAACTTTGCATGCACATGCAGCAGCATCAACTGAAGGAAGTTTAAATTTTGCAAACTTCCACTGTGTTGTTAAAGTTTTGTGCATTGTTTTATTACAAATCAGTTTTAACATATTATAATTTGTATAAATATTTGTTTTTTTGGCTATTTTCGTACTAAAACCAGTCGAAATTAGCCGCATGTTGACTTGGTCAAATGCATTTTGATTCACCTGCAAATCGCATTGGCTCACCTTGATTGCATATTCATGAACATTGTGGCAACGTCAGCAACGTGGGCAGCAACAACGAAACGAGAGATAGGCAAGCGACGGCGTAGATAGGAGACAGGACAGCAACAGCAACAACAACAATAGCAACAACGATGGCAAATCATGAATATTGATAAAGCAAATTGTTTGTATTTGGTGTTTATTATTTCGTTGTTCGGTGCTGACAGAAAACGCTGTGAAATTGCAAAAGTTGTGCGAAAAAAATCCGTTCAACGCAAACGAAATAATTAAAATATAATTGCATGTAGAGTGCTTGTTGCCTAATACCCTGTAATTTGGCGGAAAGTCACTGCGAAGGCGCATTAAAGCTTTTGAAAGGTTTGCAAGTAAAATGAAAGCGAACGAAATCAAAAAGTAATTGTCAAATGCTGAAAAAGCGCATTCAAATGGAAATGCAATGTTAATTAGAATTTTTCAATTTAATGGCAAAGTACATGCTGTTAAATACCCTGTAAGTTGCTTGCAAAGCACATGAAAGCTTTGTGAAGGAAGCTGATGAACTCCTTAATTTCTTTAACAGCGCATTAAGCCAAATTAAATCCTAAAAAAGTACCTAACTTAATAGAGCTTAAAGCTCTAACTACTCATTATAATATTAACCGCAACAAAGTGTGTAAGGCTCTCTCTATACCCAACATTACACTAGCTAGTTGCCATTTTGCATCCTTTTTAGTGGACACTAAACACACTGTTCAATATTTAATAGGTATGCCCGGAAAAACGTTTTCCCGCTTGCTTTTAATTACTGCCGCAAAATGACAATTTATCCATACAAATACACAGACATGCGAGGATATATAGTATATATTCTGTGCATATCTGTTGTGTGTGTGTGAATTTGCACAACATTTTCCAGCAATTGTGCAATGCACTCCCAAATTATTCATTTTGTATCACGCTGAAGAAACATTTAACAAGCTACTTGACTGCTTTCGCCATATTACCATGTAAATTTTCCAATGATTCAATTTCGATTACCTTTCTCACACACACATGGCGGAAAGAGCCAATGAGAAGTAAGGGCAGGCAAGGAAAAGAAGGAAAAGAAAAACCCAACTGACGCGGTCTGAAAAGGTGCAGAAAATCGATGTTGTTAAAATGGATTTTCCCCGGGGGTTTTTCATATCGTGCACAACGCACATTAAGGGTAGTTAAGGGGTGAAGTGCAGGTCGTGTCGGATATTCCCAATTTACTGTATGTATGTGTGTGTGTACCCTCGAAGTATCCAATTATACATTGCGGCAAATAATAAAAATTAACGATTTGCGGCCAGGCCACCACAGTCATCAATAGCTGACCCAATTTTTGGCAGTTTTTTCTGCGAATGACGTGATTTGATTTGCCAAAATGTACATTTTTGAATGCAAAATGTGAAAAGAATTCTTTGATATTCTGTATACTTTGTAGTCGTGAATAGTTGATTGAATGCTGTCCGAACAGGTATGAGAACTGTGAAATATTGCAGACTAATGAACTCAAGAGAGAGGGGGGCGTAGAAACAGCAGTTGTAGTGTTTGGTATTGCAACTAGAATTTGAATATATATTTCTGTATAAATAACATAGTTTATTAGACAAACTGGAGAGTAGTCTGTAGTCTATTAAAGAGTAAAATTGTTGCACTTAAGTGGTTGAAATTTATATTCAAAATTGTATTATTCTGTACATCTTTAAATAGTGCAACTTGCCCATAACGAACGCAACAATGCACCTTATTTTATGAATGTTTAACTTCAATTTGATTAAATTATATATTTTTAAAATTATACATATTTGATTTTTCAATATAGCACATACTGAATGTGATTTATTTAAAATTAGCTAAATTCAATTCTAATACTAATTATAATAAACTGCATGTGTGCTCTAGCGAAATTAGCTTTTGATTTTAGTATATCCAACTTTAATTTGACATTATACATAACTGAATGCACCTATTTAATAGTTGTAGCATTTATTTGCTAGTTGTTCTTGTTGCTGAACATTTAATGGACGTCGCATTTATTTTGTCCGAAAATCGTTGCATACTTTTCAGTGCGCCATGCAAAAGCCTGTATAGATATTTGCTGACTAATTCTTTTTTTTGTTTGATATTTGATTTTGATTTCCATTTTATTTATTTGATTTAATATAGGCTCAACTGTTTTTCTCTCACTTGCTCGTATTTGTTAACGTGTTCATCCAATTAATTGTCGATAATTTAAAGCAGCTGCTGTGCGTGAATTCGCAATTTACCCAGCGCACATTTTTTTCTCTCTCTGTCAATAAATGGCATGAACAATTGTTAGTGCTGAGTGTCGAGAGTGGCGAGTGCAATTTAAATTTCAGGTAAACAAATTAAACACGACGAATAATGAGCAAAACATTTTAATTGTGCGTGGGGTTGCTGGCTAAATTAAACACGAAAATGCCAGCAAAAAAGGCAAAAGGAAAAAAAATAAAGAAAAAAAGAAATACCATTTACAGTAGTTGGTGGAAAAAAAACGTAGAGCTCTAGGGCTGTACAGAAATGTACAAAATGTTGCACTCTTCTGCTTGCGCACTCTCTCTCCCTCTCTTTCTCTCTGTCCCTTTCTGTTGCCACCCTCGCCAACGCCGTCAGTTGCGTCCCCGAGCGTCAGTTAGAGCAGCAACAGACTGACTTGTGGCATATGCTAATGAGCCCAGTGCGGCGCACTCTCTGTGTCTGACTGTCTCTCGCATTGCCTATCTCTGTCTCCCCCGCCCTCAATCTCTCTCTCACTCTCTGTCTCTTGTCCTGCAACTTGTCTGGAAGATAATTCCCACAGGGTGCGAGGGGCGGAAGCAGGGGGAAAGCAAACCAACTGCTCGTGCATTTTAAGCTGCTTGTTAGCAGAGCTTTGCTTTAACTATGCGCTGCACCACAGACTATCGCGTGTGTCATAATTTTTGCATTTGATACCCTGCAAATATATGTGGCAGAGTAATTAAGACAAGTCAAATGCATGCAACTGTAAGATAATGCAGAATTTATATTATTTTGTTTTTAAGAATACCTTGTTATGTGTACTTTAAACTTAAAACTATAAATTATAGAGTTCAAGAGTTGTTTCTGTTGTAGTATTTCCATGCTTTACTCCTTTGTTAACTTCTACAGGGTATCTTTAAGTCTGTTCCTGTTGTAGTTTTCTATTTTTTCTTGTCTCTCGTCTTCTGCAAGTGCACTGACCATGAAAAATGCAGTCAAACCGAGACGCGCACGAGACAAGAAAACTGCGAATAAGATTACAAAAGCCCAAAGACTTCTCTGGTGGGTTACATCAACCTCTCCCCCATCTCTCCCTCGCTCCCCTTGCAGTCTCAAGTTAATGAGGAAATAAGCTTAGATAATACATACGACATAATGTGGCATACACACACACGAAGAACACGAGCCACGCAGAGTCATTGAGGGACTGACCTGAGGAAAGAAGGCATATAGAGGGAGAAAGGATTGAGAAGAGGGATGTGGGAGAGGGGAGACTATCGTCTCATATTCTCATGTTTGCGGTTGTGTCACTTAAGCATTTTGTAAATGGTTTGTTTTGTCTTGCAATTAGTTTGAAAGGGTTGCGCTTGGGCTCATAAAGGGAGGGAGGAAGGGGAGATAGCCAGACAAGGAGTGAGTGAAGTTTTGGACAATGAAAAGCTTTGTTTATCTGCTGTTTTTGTTGTTCGAAAGGGCGTTGAGGAGGGTTGCAAAATAATTGCATACCAGAAGTGGAAGCTGTAATTACCGCAAACGCGTCAATATGTTTTGCAATAACAAGCTTATGTACATGATATGCCAGAGAAGATTCAAAAATAAAAGTAATTTATAATTGAGGGATATACAATGCAGAATAATATGATAGGGTGACGTTCTAAAGGGTTTATTATCGTATGTTGCAATTAAAAAGTTTTGTTTGTTGATTATGGCAAAGTAAATCAATCTTATTTCACTCACTATATGCCTAGGTATATTATATGTATTATGAACATTGTGGTTGTACCTTGCTAAAATTAATATTTATCACATGTTTGCGGTTTGGTTATCCAATAAAATGTTGCTAATTATATGCCAAGAATAATGTTGAACATTCCATTGTTTATAATTAGAAATCTACCAATAGCTGACAGCACACTAATTTACAAAAATAGTACTTACAGTATATATACCACAATAATCTCTCTCGGTTATTAACAGAAAATTGACACTTTGAAAGTTAACGCAGTCCCATCATGAGTTACCAAAATAAACTAATTAATTTAAAGCGTGTCCATTTGCAACAATAATAATACATTCAACGAGGAATGTTTATAATAGAATCGACATTAATTAAACAACAAATTACGCTTAGTCGTAGTAGTCATAGTAGAATATTATAATAAATGTTTACGATGGCCCCAAACGGTGTAGAATTTAATTAAAATGCCAAATGCCATCATAAATATTCCATTTACCTCGTATTTCATGTGCCCACGGGTGAACTTTTACACAGAGAGAGAGACATGTTTGAATGTACGCACATTCCCAGCAATAAAATCAAATAAAGTTCGACTTTAAAGTGCTTTATATTAGCCTAGGGGGATGTACTGGGTAAATATCTTTTGTCTACGTTTTATTATTATTTTTTTATTTTTTGTCGACAATTACGTATAATAAACTTGGAGGGAGAACACTTTGAAATGGACAAATTTCATAGGCTTCATTTGTATAATAATCAAGGACAATGACAAATGAGCAGCTTTTGTTTTGTGTGTGTGCGGTTCAGAAAGGATCAAGTTCGGTAAATGTGATAACAATGGACACACAAAGTGTGCCGTATCGTGTGTGAGTGTGAGTGCTGCTTTGTTTGTTGCCCTTTTGCCGCATCAATTTGTCTAAAACAATGTCGTCTGTCTGGCAATCCCACTGTCTCTCCATCTGTCTGTCTGTTTGCCTGTTTTGCCTTACCTTTATTTGTATATTGAAAAAAGCTGCGCCCACAACATTAGCAAGATGTATTGAGGTTGCCTGCAATTGGTTTTTATTGGGCCCATCAATATTTGTTTTATTTTTATAACTGAAACAACTTGATAGAAGGAGGTAACTGCGGTCGCTGTGACCTTGTCTAATCCATCAACTTCTGGAATTATAAATATGTTTGAAATGGAATGAATGAATGTGGAATTTGAAATATTAATACACTGGATGTTTAGTAGATCAATGAGAGTCCTTTGTAAATTTTGTACTGTTTGTCTACTTTATGTTTTCTCTGTCTGTCTCTCTCCCTCTCTCCTTTTCTCTTCAACATTTTTCTCCTCCTTACAATTGTACTTTGTTCTTAATTGTTTGACGGCCTTTTGATATTGCCACATTCCCATTTTACTTTTGAAAATCTTTTGTCGAAGTTTATGTACAAAATTTCTCACTTTCTCTCTCTCTCTCTTCTATTTACAGGTATGTAAAATCGTATTATTTTGGAAAATACATATTGTACTCATCCTTGACATGTAAGTTATAAATTTGTTGCCGAAATAAATTGTTGGGGAATGTGGAAAAGCGCCAATGTTCATATTTTTGGGTTTTATTTATGGAATTTTACACTTCCAAGGCCAATTTTATTGCGCCTACGCTTCGTTCAGATTGTAGAAAAAGCCCGCAATCATTCAGATGAAATACGAGTATATGTATGAATAGCTCTGTGTACTGGAAGTCGTGTCCAAAGTCACGTCAAAAGTTTTCAACAAGCTATAATTTTATGGCAACCATATGAATGTGAAAAATTCCGACATGGAAAATACGTAAAATACGGTCAACTTTATTGTGGTTTGCCTAGATAAATGTACACAGGCTTATTTACAATGGCACAGTGGTTATTGAGGAATATTAAAGTCTCAAAGTTGTAAATAAATGAATTTATAGCAGCGAGAAATTTAAATTGAGGAACTGAATGACTTCCAAGGCTTGTCATTAGGTATACAAAGTGTAAGCTGTTGGTTAATGCTTTATATAGTGTTCTAAAGAGCTTAAGCCAACTCATCTTAATAGAGTTTGCACCACTGTGCAGTGGCTACAATGTAAATGCAAATATAAGAGATGGTGTAGCGCGGTTTGATGAATGCGAGCTCCGGATACACTCGGCAGTTACTCATTCCAACTGCAGATATATAGTATCTGTAATATATATATAAATATATATATATATATATGTATATATGTGTGTGTCTGTGTGCGTCTGTATGTTTGTGTCGATACATATGTTTAGATGGATGTTTTTATGACCACAAAAATAATTTCGTTTTTACTGGGCAAACATTAGATAATCATTTTGCGGCTAACTCGTTCCCCTACCCCTGCTCCCTCTCTCTTTCGCTCTATCCCTTTCTCTTGCTCTGTGGTTGCTGACGTATGTGTGTGTGAATGGTTACGTACATGTGCAAAGCCTTAATGTCATTTGCAAAACGAGCTCTTTCTCATGCTCCCCCTGGCTCTCTGTTTTATATTTTTTTGGTAGCATAACCTGCGGCGTCGCTTGTTGGCCAAGTTAATAAATGCGTCTGATTCTCTATGTGTGTGTGTATGTGCAATGACATTGTGCATATGTTTTAGTCATTTATTATGAAAAATTAAATTTCATTTGACTTGGCAAACACACACACACACACAGACATACGCATAAAGCTGATGCTCCTTTGTTAAGTCCTGGTTGGCATAGTAATTCACCCGCATTCTCTTTAGACTCGTTCCCTACTACCTCCAGCAACAACACCAACAACATTGGCAGCACTTGACGCGCTTTTTATTATTTCCTCGTCGGATATGTGAGCCCAGTCAAGTAGGAGTGAAGGATGAGGGGTGGGGGAGGTGCTGCAGCATCGTCACCGGCAGCAACAATTGAAGCGCCTCTTGCACTTGTCGTCGTCGTCGTCGTCGTCCTTAACGTGTCTTCATACGCTTTTTTACCGTCATAAACTTCCGCTTGGTTGCCCACCCTTATCTGAAGGATGAGAGGGGGCAGGAAAGAAGTTGTGCTCCATCTGCAGCCTTAAGCTCAGCTCGATTTCCATCTTCATATCGTATTTTGTGTCTCGACTCTCGCTACGTTCGTTCGCTACGTTCATTCATTTCATTTCAATGCTCTTTGCGCACTTTTCCATCTTTTACTTTGTTAATGAATCCTTTTGTTCGCAATTCCTTCACATGCTGTGCCCTTTCCCCCCACTGTCTCTCTCTTCTCTGTCTTTCTTTTGCACTCTTTTTTTTGCTGCGCTCTTGGTGTGGCTGCATCGCTTCGTTTCGTTTCATTTTGTTTGGTTTCTTTCTTCTTTTTTTTAGGTCTTTAGTTATTTATGCACAGGGTATATTACGTTCAACGAATTTTTCTATTGCTTTGTAAATAGAGTTGAAGTTGTTTCGCAACTGGTGAAAGTTGACTGTGCAGGGAAGGGGGGACAATTTAACCTTTTTAATTGTAGACAAAGGGAGCAAGAGAGAGAGAGAAAGTGAGAGAAACAAATGGGAAACACCGAAATATTTCCATGTTATTAAAGCTGAGAATATTAAACTAGATTTATATAGAATATTTTGCATATAAAAAAAAGCACGAGTTTACTTGATTTATATATTATATTATTCTATGTTTAGCATATTTTGTGTTGCATACCTTAGGGAGGTTTGGAAATAAGTAACTCTTAAAATGTTTTCTAAAATAACTTCTATGTTAATTATCCGATTGCAACCAACTTTTCAG
This sequence comes from Zaprionus camerounensis, assembly GCA_018904165.1. Classification (NCBI taxonomy): domain Eukaryota; kingdom Metazoa; phylum Arthropoda; class Insecta; order Diptera; family Drosophilidae; genus Zaprionus; species Zaprionus camerounensis. The sequence continues at coordinate 4,477,334 of JAEIFS010000037.1, forward strand.
CAATCATAAATCTATTTTAATTTAAATTCTAAATTTATTTATCACTTTTGTTTCATTAGGCAGGCTTTGCAATGAAGTCTAAACACTGCTGAGTATCTCTGTAAATCGTTGCTATAAAATTCCGCCACTCTCTAACCCTCGCCCCTTTCCCCCTTTTGCCAGCCAAATCGCGTTCATCAAGGACACTTTGGAGCTACTCAATTTTTTATTTCCTTGACGCTGTGCGAGGTTTTTCTTTCTTTCCCTTTTTTCGCCCACTTTTTTGCCTTGTTCTGTTGTCGCCTTTTCGCCTTTTGTGTCTGGCGCGCAAAATTTGTTACTGATTGCGTTTTGCCGTTTCGCAATTTACCAATTGCATTGCGCATACGCACTGTGCGCGCACAGTTGCTTTACAAGTCAACAAAGTCCAAGCCAAAAATTCGTATTTTCTTAGCAAATATTTAGTTAGCATTCGCGTTGGTGGTTTTAAATTGCGAATCTAATCCTTTTAGCCAAGAGCCGCGGCTTATACCATAGCTGCTGCTTCTGGTCAAATGCAAATTTGTCTTGAGCTGAGCTTATCTTGGTAAAGATGGAGAGAGAGAGTTTTATGTGCGCACATTTGATAAATGGCGTGGCAAGCTGATAGTGCAGAGAGAGAGAGAGAGAGAGATAGTGCAGTCGAGTCGAGTGGGTACAATCTCTATAAATCCATGGAGCTGGCAACACCCAATTATTTGCAGAGCACTCACACATAAATCTCGTATAACCGGCGATATTTCGCTTGACATTTATCGCAAATGTCTGCGGTGTAGCATGGGGGAAGGTGCCATGTTGTGGGGGAACCTGTAGGTGCTGGGCTTAGTTGTGCTTGTATTAGCTACTCTATATATAAAGCTATTTATATCTATTTTATGTAGCAACAAGCGACGGATGGGGAGGGGGCGCAACTTGGCTACAAATTTGTTGCTGCTGCCGGAGGGCAACACATGTTGCTAATGTGACCGCTGAGACTTGTATCGAAATTACAGAGGACGGTCAGTTTGTGCAACGTCCTCTCCAGCTCAGTCTATGTCTACAGCTCAGACTCCCCCTACAGCTGAGTCTCCCTCCACAGCTCAGTCTCCCTCTTCAGCTCAGTCGCAGTCTCAGCTGTGGTTGTTGCTCTTCTCTCTCTCTCTCAGTGTTTTGTTTGTGCAAAAGTTTTCGCCTTTTTATTGATTTTGTGACAGTTGTAGCAAGCAGCAGAGCAGGCTTAGTGTAGTGTGCTTCTTGCCACATCTGTCTGCCACAGCCGTTCTGCCTGCTGCCCCTCTTTAGGCCGAGTACAATTCAATTCAATCAACCAAAACTGTTTTCCCGAGCGTCTCCAGTGGCGTGTACTTGATAGTTGCCACTGCTCATGTTGTTGTTGCTCTTGTTGTTGTTCCTCATGTTGTTGTTGCTCTTGTTGTTGTTGTTGTTGCTGCTGCTGTTCATGTTGTTGCTGCTTATTGCCACAAAACTTTGAGGCGCGCCCTACTCAAAGCCAACTGTCAAACTGATATGCTGCCTACACACGGACACGGTAAGGAAGACAGAGAGTTATAGAATTTCATTGTCAACTACTCCTTAGTGTGCTCACTCCCTCTCTCTTTCCCCTCTCTTCTTGCCTCATTCACTCCCTTTCCCTCCTTCACTCCCGCTCCCTTTGTTTCTGTGTCATATTTACATGTTTCATGTCACGCGCTGCTGTTATGAACCAAAAACAGTTCCTCACTTTGCGTCATATTAAAGTGACAACAGCAGCTGTCGTGCCTGATGAGTGATGTGAAGAGTCACCTTATTGAGTGATATGAACAGTCACCATATTGAGTGAGTATAGTCACTGTTTAGTCCGCAAGAAATGACGGTCTGATGATTTGAAAGTAGGCAAGGCATTTATAAGTGTCAATTAATGTGATTAGATTTCTGTAAATAAAAAAATATAGTGACGAATAGAATGGTGATTAAACAAGCACGAAAGCTATATACTTGGAATGCGGTTTATATTGATTTGTTAGGGGCGGCATGAGGAGTGTTCAAATTCTAAAACAAACTTGATCTGCATGGAGTAATAACAAATATAGACACCTAATTTAGTAGCCCTTGGTCTTATAGTCTCTGAGATCTAGATTTTCAAACAGTTGTCTCAACTGCAATTCGGTGTCTATAAATGACTTTTATCTTATATCTTCCCTGGCCTTCATACACATATTTAACTTGAAGCATTACTTCTGCTCACTTTTAGTTTCAATAAACTTTTCTACTAAATATTCTGCTTAGTATGCTTGTGTTTCTCTTGCTAACTGTAAGTAAGTCACATATGAATTATTATCACACTGAATTATTGAAAATGAAATCCCATTTGAGTTGCTGGCTGCCCAACCAATCATGATGCTACATCGAATCACTTCAAGTGTGATACATGCTCGACGCAGTTCTGTGTGCCACAAACTTGTGCGTGCACATGCATAAGGACAGAGAGACAGGGGGAGAGAGAGAGAGGGGGTGGCAGAGTGAGTCGCCATTGGTGCCAGGCGCCTGTCATAAATTGCCTAAGCTTCTGTTGCACCCACTCATTCACTCAGTTACCGGCTGTCTTCCACTTCTGCTTTGGCTTCTCTATAACTGTCTGTCTGTCTGTCCCTCTGTCTGTCTGTCCTTCTCTCTGTCCTTCCGTCCCTCTGTTCGGTTTCCTGTCGCCTGAGCTTGCCCTCGTTTTCAACGTGGGCAAAACGTGCGCCTGTCATGTCGCCATTTTTTATTTCAATTTTTTTTTTCCTCCTCTGCCATTTCCTCTCTCTCTTTCTCTGCGTTTTTCCTGATGATTTCCGTGGCCAGTGTGTGTCGCACGTGCAGCTGACATCAAAATAAATAAGAGAGAAAGAGAGAGAGAGAGTGAAGAGACTCTAAATGACAGTTTTGCATTAGATTTTTGTTACAAAACTTGCCGAAAAAGTTGTGCAAAGAATATCAGTTTTTTCTTCCCTTCCTTCCTCTCTCAATTCACTTTCATGCAGTCGTTGTTGTTGTTGCTGCATTCTCGGCTGGGCGTATTTTTCGTTATTGATATCAAAAGTTTAAGTGCAGCTTTGGCAGCGCTTACATTATGCTCTGACTTTGCTCAGCTTGCTTATCCCCTGCTTACAAACTTGCCCGACTTACTTTTCGCACAAACAGACAGACAGGCAGAGCAGGGCAGACAGACACACACACGCACACGCGTGCGAAAGAGAATAGCAAGTAAAGAGGGGGAGGGAAAGAGATAAAACTTAAAATGCTTGAGCCAAGTGCGCCAAGTAATGTCAGTCGAAACTTTTGTGACTCAGTGCAAGGATTCGTAAATAGCTTAAGTAGCATGCTAAACAATAAGTGGGCGAAATGGGAGGTTTAGCAGAGAGGGAAAGAGGGAGGGAGAGAGAAAAGAAGGGGCAGATTAAGACAGAGTAGAAAGGTGGAGAGTTGTGGAAGCAGGGGAAAGCCAGCTGAACGTATTTATGATATGTCTATCTGAGTGCGTTAAAACAAATTGCCAGCCCCCCAATTACGTGTGCTACATCTTGGATATGCCTTAGAGGGTAAAATGTTTTCAATATATTGAAGAACAAGAATTATTTATGTTATACATGATACATTCATTTCTTATAGACAATTTCTTAGGCAAAACTTTGTGCAGGAACTTATTTTGGGGTACTAAAAATTAAATATTGATATGTAATCAAAATGCATATACAAACTTGAATTGTTAACAGAAACATATCTATAAATGTAGTACTTTCTCTTTCTAAATCTTTCCGTTATCTATTAAATATATAATTTAAGGGTATTCACAGTACATCATCTCCCGATAAAAAACTGTCTTCCATCGCGCCTCGTCTTAACTCAAATTGCATGGCAGAAAGGGAGGAATGCAGGACGGCGGGAACACGCAAATAAATTTCATTTTATTCGAGTGTTTTGCATTCGACATGTCGAAGATTTGATTGTATTGCCTGTCTGCTCTGCCTTCTCCTGGCGAGGAAGAAAGTTTTCCGCTTTGCCGCGTTGTTTATAGTATTCTCTGTGCCTACACACACAGAACATTTACATGCAGACAGCACACACAATACCCACAAATGCCAAGCACGTGTTACGTATATGTCCTTCTACGCGAGACTGTGTGTGTGTGTATGTGTGTGTGAGCTGGTGTAGATTTTGCCTATTGCTCTGGCAGGCTACCAGCTACCAGCAGCATTTATGCCATTTCAAGTTTTTGGCTAAATTGATTTTCTGTTACAATTTCAATACTACGTGTGCGACTCTATGTGTTTGTGTGTGTGTCTGTGAATGTGATTCAGCATTTGATTGTTTTACTTGGCCATTTTGCTTGGCCTTGTTCTTGCAAGTTGTATTTGTAAATACTTGTATAAACATATATGTGGAAGGGAGTGGGGGGGAAGTGCTTCTACCCTTGTACTACGTCGTTGGCCCAAAAACGCGTCTGGCATAAAATCTTTTTTAATTTTGCGAATGTACCCACAATGTTTCTAAGCAGGCAAAGCAATAGGCAGCAGTTTTACGAGGGTCGTTACCAAAGTAAATGAGTTCATTTATGCTGCTAGGCACTCGCATTGCTTAAATAAATTATGCTAAATAAATGTTTTTGTTTTGTTGTACTTCGCGGAAACTGTGTGGGAAAACTTTGTGGAAAACTAATGTTATGCTTTGAACTGCCTTAATTAGTTTTCTTTTCAATTAAACAATGTGCTGAAGATATTGTTCATCGAATTGTTCAAATTCATGAGTTTTCCTATTGGAAATTTCTAAATTTGAAAAGTTTATTTTGATAGAAACTTTACAAAGACTATTTATATCTAAAATGTATATAGATATTTTGTTTATAATATGATCTCATGGCATTACTAATCTCATATCTTTATTTTGGTAGCCCTCGCAATCTGCACTTAAGCTGCGTGTTCCTTTAGATATTCTAGATATATATGCTTTGCTGCTTCTTTCTTCTACCCACAGCAACTTGCTGCGTTAGCTGATATTTTTCTGGGGCCAAAAGTTTTTCAAGTTGCAACGCGGTGGCCAAAAGGCAAAAATCCAACAATGGAGTAGGAAGAGAGGGAGAGAAAGAGAGAGAGAAAGGGGAAAGAAACTAAAATCTGTTTTAGTTTGCCTTGTGCCACTGTGTGCCGCATTTATTTGCTGCCGTCTTCATTGCCCGCACTATCCCTAGTTTCGTCTCTATCTCTTCTTCTCTTCTCTCCCTTCCTTTTCCTCCTTCTCCCTTTCTATATCTGTCTATCTCTTGGCTCTTGACTGCCGCTTCTTGCCCGCATATAAATATTTGATTTGATTGTTTGTCGGTACTACGTGTTAGTGTTACTCTGTGTGTGTGTTTGTCTGTGGCTCTGTGTGTGTTTCAAGTGTGTTGCCAGTTGTTACTGTTGTCATTGTTTCGAATCAGTTTCGTGCTTAGGGACCGGCATGGATTTTAGTACGATTGAGGATTAAAAATTGGAAATTTTTACAAAAAACATAAATAAAATAAATGAATTATTTGCGTTGAGTCCAATTTGGAAAATATGTTTTAATAAAATCTTATAAATCATCATAAAAAAGAGCAGTATAAATGATAATCGGAGTTTTTAGATTTCAAATAAAAATTGCCCCAAAAAGTATGCTATAAATTTATTAATATTTATTGAGTTGCCGTTGTCAATAAACGGTCAAAGTTCAGACAAGGAACGCACGGATAATCATAATACATTTTTAATATGATGAAAATCAAATTACAATCACAACGGGCAGTAAGGAAGGGGGCGTGGCGTGGCAGTTTTAGTGCTCAGTTTAATTGGATTTGTTCGAGCTTTGCGCGCTGGCAGTAAACACATGTAGGATATGCTGGGATATACCAGATATACTACTCTATATATGTATGTTAGTATATACTGTACATACACTATTGTGTATTTGTTGTCGTCTGTTGTTGTTGTTCTGCACTAGAAAATCGTTAAGCGTTAACGTGCGCATTGTTAGATTGTAGTAGTTGTAGTTGTTTGAGGTCGTTGTTTTTGTTGCCCTCGTGTCGTGTCGCGTCATTGTGTGTGCGACGTTGAGTGACCTGTAGCCTGAGCTGGCCTGGCTGTGTGGTTGCTTTGGCCAACAACATGCAACGTGCCACACACACACACACATGACACGACACAACACAACATGCATGCACTAGTTCAAGTATTGTATGTGTGCTGAGGCAAGCTAAGCCATTGTTAACTGTGTGCTAAAACTGTGCCACAAATCTGTTGCAAGCCATTTAGAAATGAGCATGCATATACTATATATGTTATATATACTTGTGATATATAAAAGAAACGAGTAAATCAACATAATGACAGCTCGTTCACGAACAACGCTGCGTATGCGTAATTATAATTTATATTATCCCCACAGCTAATCTCTCATTTGTCGCAGTGCCAACAACAACAGCAACAACAATGCACAGCTGTTAATGAAATTTATGTGCCGAGTTCATGAACCCGCACAAACGATGGCTAAAGTGGCCTGGCCTGGCTTGGCCCGGCCTGAATCTGCTGCCATGTTGTCTGGCCTGCCTGACAATCTGGAAAATTTTGCCACCTGAACACGGTGTGAACAGCAGACGACAGCAGAAAACGCAATGGCAGCAGCAGCAACAACTACGCTAGAACGAACTACAATGACAACATTGCCTGCTACAATGACAATGCCAGGCCGAATAAATTCTCATTTATGACACTTAAAAGCCGACACCAGACACTTGCACAGCAACACACGCATACACATACACGAACACACACACAGATACACAAACAGAAACATCTACAGTCAAAGATACTTGCAGCGTTGTATTTCCCTGCGGGCTTATGTTGCTGCTGCTGCTGCTGCTGCTGCTACAGATGCTGCTGCTCGTTAGCTGCTGCTGTTGCTGCTGGTGTTGTGCAAGCATTGCTTGCAATACAGCAACAACAACTACTACAACAACAATGCGTAGCTGTGGTAGTTTGCCACGCCTGCAGCTGAGTGTCAAGCTGAGCATTTTGCACTTAACTGTAACGACAACAGTCAGAAATCGTATGCATTGCGACAATTGATAAGAAAATGCGTTACAAATTAGCAACAACATCGACAGCAACAGCAGTAGCAACAGCAGCAACAACAACAACGACAAAGACAGCTACAATGACAGGCAACAAGACAGCAAACCCAGCAACAGCAACTTCAGGTGGTATCAGTCTCATCGATAGCAGCAGCAGCAGCAGCAGCAGCAATAGCAGCCATTTTGTGCACACATATGACAGCAATGGCGTTTAACTCCCAATTGCCCTATGTGTGTATAGTTCATAGAGCATATTAGCTATATATAAAGTATATATTCGAACAAGCTATCGATAGTTAAGGAAACTATCTCCGGCTACCTAACTTTATATAGATTTTATTTAATAAATTAAGAAAATTAAACAGTATTATCCAGTTTAACTAGAGAGGCATTGATATATAATCGATAAAAATCAATAAATCATTTGAAAACTGTACAAATGTATCGATAGTATTGATAGTAAACCGATCGTTGACTACTTAACATTATGGGGACCCGTTTGAACAAATTGAATAAATTACCATAGACAGTATTGCTCAGTTGGACTATTTATGCATCGATGAATAATCGAAAACCTGCACAAATGTATTGCAAACTATCATTTAAGAATAAAGATTTTATTTATTGCAATTATGTTATTTTATCTATAAACTGTACAGATGTATCGATAGTAGTACAAACTATCGCAAGGTTATAGTTTAGTTAAGCATAACCTAATAAACTAACATGAAATTGTTTAATTCAATTCATAAACATAAAAATAGTAGTATAAATAATTGCTTCTAACATAGCTACGCCTGCCAATAGTAGCATTCTGGAAAGCATAAGAGCATACCCATCGTTCCTCATGCAGTGTACAGGGTATCACTTACTGCAGTTCAATCAATGGTAGTTTTTCCGCTAGTATTTTTTCTCTCTCTGCGCTCATTAATGACATATCCCGTCAGTGTGTGTGTGCGTGTACGTCGCGACTATCTTTTTCTCACAGTTTGCGCGTGTTATATCTCTCTCTTTCTGTCTCGCTCTCGCGCTTACTTTTCTCTCTGATTGCATGTGTCACGACTCGTTACGGATTACAGGTGCTTAAATGCGCGCATTGGCAAAAGTTTAATTGACTTTTTGCCAATTTGAATGCAACATTGTGCTGTGTCTCTCTTCTTTCCCCTCCCCCCTCTCTCTTTGTCTTGAATTATATTTCGAAAACTTTTTCATTTATTATTAATTTTATTTGTATTTTATGCGTTTGAGTACATCCATTGTTGCCTTGATTATTATTCATTTCGACTGCGTGTCACTCATTGGGTTTCGTTTCATTTGACACGAAATCGTAGCGACATTTGCATTTAACATATGAGATGATATACATTTATTTAATTGGTTTTCCATTCAGCTTCTCTTTCTTGTATTTCTTCTGCAATTCTACAATTGCCGAACGGCGAATCAATTAACCATTTTTGGGTGGTTCAATGAACGCGTCATGTGTGTGTTCGTATGTTGCATGTGACCCACTTTTGCTGCACATACATATAAAGATACAGATAGAGATTGAGATTGATGTGTTTTTATTAACTTTTCATTCGAATACTTCGTTTAGATATTCAACAGCTCAAATCAATTTGAAAGTCAGCCTAAAACCGATACACAGAAATGTTATCGGGCTTAAGTAATTGTAAAATGCTAAAGCGATTTGTGTGCTGTTTTAGTTGGTTGAGAAAAGCCAAGTGGTTTAAGAGGGGGCAGTGGGGGGTTAGAAGTTACTATTCCCATACACAATGTAGTAGCTTTTCATGCCCCCAGCAAACTAAACAGAATTCATTTGCATGTGCTCTATGGCTTTCTCTCCTTTTTTTCTTTTCTTCTACTACTGCTTCTCATCCTTCTTTTGCGTTTGATTTTTCATCTAATCCCCGTGCGTTTTACATGAGAGTACGCCCAGCACATTGACTGACTGGCTGAGTGAATGAATAGGTATGTGTGTGTGAGGGAGTGTGAGTGTGGGGAAGTGTGAGTGCGTGAGGTAGTGTGAGTGAGTATATAACGATTAGGTATTTGTGTTTTTTCATCTGCTCTTCGCTTTTATATCAAAAAGGCTGCGCACAGTTCGTTTAGCATGTGTGTGTGTGTGTGTGTCGGCTTACATGTGTATGCATATGTGTGTGTTTGTGAACAGCTCAGAATTTCAAAATGGGCGAAAGCCAATTTTCACACTCAACTAAATTGGGTTAGTTGAGTTTGCATGCGGGTGTGAGTTTGTGTTTTGTGTATGCGGGTGTGAGGGTGTGTATGGCTGTGGGTGTGTGTGCACGCGAGTTGCAGGTGCAGCTGCAGCTGCAGTCGTGCACGTTGCAAATACGCTGAAAATAGTTTTTTCCTTTAGTTTTCTTTTTCTTTTGTGTTGATTCCATTCGCATTTCAATATGATTTATGACGTGCAAATTGTATGCAGCAACATTTGGGATTCCTTGCTTTCTTGCTTTTTTCCTACTCAACTTTCTTCTCTTTTTTAGAAATCTGCTTTGACTTCTTGACAGCTTTGGAGAGAGGGTGGAGGGGGGTGTGTGAGATGATAGGCATGAGTTATGAGATGTATCGAACGTGAGAATATGAGAAATCAATGATTGTTTATGGGCATTTCCAAGTGTCTTCGACTTTGGAATTGCTTTGAAAGGATTTATGCATTTATGCGTTTGCTATGCAGATGGAGGCATGTGATGAGATGGTGAAATATATATTGGCAAGATATCATATTGCGCATATAGCGCCATAACTAAGTGAAGGATGGAGACTTTGAGCTGAAATTTAGTAGCTATGTTGCTGAAGATATTTTGTAGAGAAATTTGTATGGGAATGCTTAAGAAGCTAAGCTGAAATGTTGTATCCAGACTCTGCAAAGGGTTTCTTATAGATTAACATAAGAAGAACTCTTCAAGAGGTCCCATAACCAAGAAAACACTCTGAGAATATTGCAGAAATTTCATAATATCTGACTACAAATAATTTCGTGGCTAATCAGTTGAAAATGCACTTGAAATCTTCTTTCCAAACAATTCCAAACAATTCTAAATCAATGTCATCAAATCATTGAACTCTAAAAAATTGTAAATTGAACGCTTACTCATCTAATTTCTTTTTCTCTCTCTCTCTCTTTACTTGCAGGTAAATACATGATCCCCACCCAAATATTGATAAATTCTCTGGAAGAAGAAGATAGCAATTTTTTGGCAAATAGCCTTGTGGTTCAATTAACTCTTCAAAAGTAGAAATGGCTTTTTATTTTTATGACAGCCGTCAGTTAGGCAGAGTGTTGGACCTTTTGTGGGTTAGATTTACTTAAAGAGAATGGTCCATTATGGGGCGAAGTAGAAAAGGCTGAGGAGGCCTGCAAAAGCCATAAAGGCAAAAGGGTCTTCTTATGTAGCAATTTGCCATGGCACATCCTCACTCTCACTCTTATGCCTTCATGCTATGCTCTGCTATGCTATGATGGTCAACAAACCGAATCGTTACGGCGACGCGTAATGAAAATTAATGCTGACGATCCGTAAACGGCAAAGTATGAGAGTAGAAACAAAAGTAAAAGTCGATAGAGGCCACGAAGTAGGCAACAGCAGCGATATACGCGTATATACTATATACAGATATACTGTATATATATGTATGTGTTTGTGTGTGTGTGTAGAAAAACGGGCGAAAATTTAACGAACCGTAAAGTGATTCAACCTTGACGCGCTTGTCGCACACACTACACACTCGCATTAATACACACACACGCCCAGCGAGCAAGGGAGATGGCAACAATGAGAAAAAGAGGGAGAGCACTCTGTGTGTGTTTGCGCTTGATGAATAAATTATATGCTGGCAATAAATTAAAATTTAACAAAGTTTTTCAAATGCCGCTGCTGCTGCAGCCTCGACTGTTGCATTTTTAATGCTGCCCCAAAAAGTATGCTATATTTTTGCAAGTCAACAGCAAATATCTAGCACCTTTTATCAATTTAGCTTGCGTTTTAGCATTATTTAGCATTTTAATAGCCAACTTAAACTGTTGAAAATTGCTAAATTTGCAAATGAATTAATTTGCAACAACTTTTTAAGTACACCTCGCTCACTACATAAAATAAAAATCAAGTCAAGCAATTCCTATCTCTTCTAAATTGCTTGGAAAAGTTTTTGGCATGTTTTTTTTGTGTATTTCTTTTTTAGCTTTTTTTTTTTTTTGGGCCGCTTGCCGCTTGATTTAACTTGAAACTTGGCTCATTTGTATTAAGTTCCAGCATTCGCTGCGGTTTAGGCCAGGCCGTTTTCAGGCTAAAAGCAAATGAGTGCGTTGTTTGGCCAAAAGTTTCGCGTTGCTATTCGCTGCTGTTGTTGTTGTGGCTGCTACTGTGGCAGCATGAGGAGGGAGGTAGCAGAATGGGCAGAGAAGCAGGCGAAGCAATTGGAGATGGCTGGGGAGTTCTGTGCTTTCTTGGCTGCTGCAGGCAGCTCTGATCAAATAATCTTGTTTGATGATGAGTTTACCCACATACACAAACAAACACACACACACACATACACGCACAGCTGGCGTTGCAGATAAAACTGAAAAGTTTTCATTCTATTTTCTACTTTGGAGGATTTGTGTTACATTTTGTTAGCAACAAGAAAAAAAACTTTGAAACTTCTGTTTGAAGTTGCGATGTGTCTGTCTTGTGTGTGTTTGATTTTTGGTACTTGAAATTGGTTTGCCATAAACCATTTTTTGTCCTCGTTGTTGTTGTTGTACATTATCAGCCTCGCATTCCAAACTTTTTAACTGAACTTTGTCTCAAAGTTGTAAACAAATTAAAATTGTATTAAAATGTCAGTGCATGCGATTGCTGATGCGATGTGTTGAATGAAATTTGTACTGTGCTGTTGCTGCTACCACACGCCACGTGCCACAGTACACTCATACACACACACATAGAGACAGAGAAACCCTCAGCCATGGCTAGACATATTCAACACCCACAGGCGGCTGTCAGAGTCGTCGCGACGTAGGCAAATAAAAGTATGCATTGCCGGCAGCACAACTTGCAGATATCCTAGAAAAAGTTGCAATTGTACAGTTATGATATGTTGCTATAATATTTATGTATATTATATTTGAATACCTCATCAACTTGGTCACTTAATTGTGCCTGCCTCACTCGTGCTTAGGTCAGTCTGCAATTTGAGTTTGGGTTAATTGCAGCGCATGTCTGCGGTAACAAGCGCTCAGGTTCAAAAGTGCAGGCAATGTGCGGCGCAACTTGCAACTCTGCACTGCACTGCACTACCCCTGCTCGCTACTCCCCTACCCCCTCTTTCCTCTCTCTCTCTCAACTTGGCGCGCTGTCGCTCTGCCGTGTGCAAACTTTATTATGAAAATTTCATTTTAATTGAGCGAGTTGGTGTCGTAGCTACTCTGGTTGTTGTTACTCTTGTTGCTGTTGTTATTGTAGTAATTACAGTTGTTGTTGTTCTTGTTATATTTGTTGTTGAACTTGTTATTATTGTTGTTGATTTCAGTGTCGTGCTGAGCTCAGCTGCATTTCATATTCATTGCGCTCATTTTGACTGTGTCGCCCTTTAGCAAATGGTTTTTAATTTTAATTTCCATATTTTCCTTTTCCCTTTCTCTCACTCACTCTCTCTGTTCTCTCTCCTTCGTTGATCTGTTTGCATTATGCATTTTATTTGCATTTATGTTTGCATGCAGTTGACAAAATGACAGTACAATTAATTACAACTCCCTCTCTTGATCTCCCTTTCTCTTTTGCTTTCTTTTTTTAACTTGTTTTTGTTATTTCTTTCATTTACAATCCCCACAAGAGATTATAGAGCAACATAAACAGCAGCAGCCTCATTGTGCCCAAAAGTATGCTATGAAATATTTAAAATTTATTGTGCTCTGCAATATGAGAAGAAAGCATGCTAAGCTCACAAGGTAGAAGCTCTGTTTGAAAGCTTCAAGCTTGATTTATGTAATGCATAGGTAGGCTTAGGTTCTCTTAAACTTGTGCATATATTATTATTATATTTTGCACGATTTTTATAGTGGTGTAAAGTGTGTTTTCTTAAGGTTTCTTAGGGTCTTTACTTATGCTTTAACTTTTTTAAATGTCTTTAAACTGAAGTTTAAGGGAAATTTAGGATTGTTTGTTGCAAGCTAAACTGTGTTTAAACTGTGTTTTTCATGCCTATAAATAATATTATAAAAACATATATATTAGAGTTGGATAAACAAAGATGTTACTTCAATGGATAAACTTGGATAAACAAAGATGTTACTTATTAAAAATAAACTTATAAATATTTCCCCAACAATAGATATTTTCCAAACTTCTTGAGCTTAATCTTTTCAGTCTCAATCGAGACTCGTCTTTTATTTCAACTGTCCAACTAGTTGAGTTAAATCAATTGAGCATTATATTGTGCACTTAGGAACATTTGCTATATATGTGCTGTGTGTAGACAGCCATTAAAAACTGAAGATCATGTGCGAAAATATGCAAATGCAATAAAAAGTTCTCGAGCTTTACAACTTGTCGTCGACGACAGCGACGACGACGACGACGAAGGCGACACTGTGTGGCATATCATAAATAAACAAAATGAAAATAAGAGCATTTTCAAATGCCACTTGACACCATATGGCGACTCGACTCCGCTCCGACTGGAACTGTCGTCAGGCAAAGTTGTCTCCCAGCTCTCTCTCCCCCTATTCTCTTCTGCCTCTTTCCTCGACTCTTCAGGCCTTGGCGTTGGCTCTTGTCATTGTCAGTTGCATGCATTAAAATGCAATGATAACATGAAGCATCAGCAGCAGCAGCAGTAACAACAACAACAACAACTTAAGCTCAATAGTTTTGCCAGTAAAAGTTCTTTGTTGTTTTGATTTAACTGAAGCAGAAGCAGAAGTAGATGTAGAAGCAGAAGAGGCAGCAGAGAATATTAGGCGAAAGTGGCTTGGAAAATCTAAAAGCCGCAACAAGGGCACGCTCAAGTGCAGCAAAAGCAGCAACAGCAGTCGCTTCTAATGCTGGCAGCAGCTTCGGGGCAACAACAACAGCAACAACACAGTAAGAACAACGTCAGCTGCAACAGGCACTTGTGATGTCAACGCCATCAGCAGTTGCGGCATCGTGTCGAAGTTCGCTTGTCGCTGTGGCAACAACAAAGCAGCAGCAACAACAACAACTACAACAACAATATAAGCAAGTACCAAGGCAACAACAACAAGAACAACAACGAGAGCTACTTGCATATTTCATTAATTTTGCATAAAATCTGCAACAAAAAAATTGTTCCGTTGCTGCATTTTCGGTTTACTGCGTGCTCAAGTGCCAGATTGTCCAATTGGGGGAGGACGATTTCACCCCCTACCCACGCCCCTTTACCTACATGCCAAATATATTTTTTGGGGGTGTGTGTGTGGGGCAAACAAAATGTTGAGTAAATAAATTGAATTGAAACTGGGAAAATTGCTGAAGTGCCACTAAACAAGCTCGCAGTACTGAACAAGCTCAGCTCTCGCTCTGCTCTCAGGTTCTTTGAATTTCAATTTCAATTGTTTGTCGAAAACAACAACAACAACAAAAGCAACAGCAAGCATAGAGCAGGCAACTAATCAATTGAATTAGTGACAAGTCTAGTTCCCTCTCCCTGCACCCACTAAAGTTCTTATCACTCACTACGTAGCACTTAACTCATTGGGAATGTATGTGCCTGGTTGTGTGAAACAAAATGTTGCAAACACTTAAGAGCTAGCAAAAATTCGAAACTTAATTTTATATGTAATTTGAAGTGTTCTAAGCAAAGTAGGAAGAGAGAGAGAGAAACAGAGAGTTAAGTTGAACAATAAATTTAATGAAATGTTCATGGAAATTACTTAAGATCTTTAGTTATAAAGCATGTTTCAACACTTTTCATATACTCAAATAGATATGTTAAATTTCATTAAATGTTTATGGAAACTACTCAATACATCTACACAGAGATTGACATGACTGTTTGTTAAGCATATCTAATCAAATGTTTATGGAAACTTCTATAGATATTTTGTTATAAATAGTCTTTCTAAGATTTCTTACTTTAAATAGTATTTCAACTCATCTTTTTCTTTAGATTATATCATCAATTGTTTATAGAAACTACCTAAGATCTTCTGCTTTAAATAGTCTTGCCAGTCTCTCTCTTTTGCTTTTAAAGTCTTTAAACTCTTCAAGATCTTTTGCCAAATACTCAAGAACTTTCAAATGTCTTTCATCTAGTTAAGATCTTTCAATGCAAATGTTCATTCAATTCATCAATTTGTCTTACTATAAACGGTCTTTCAACTAGTCAAGATCTTTCAATGCAAATATGCTTTCAATTCATCAAGTTGTCTCCCAATAAACGCTCTTTTAACTTATCAAGTTCTGTCACTTAAAAACGTTCTTTAAACTTACCAAGATCTTTTTATGCAGATACTCTTTCAATTCATCAAGTTCTATTACTATAAACGGTCTTTTAACCAGTCAAGATTATTTGCTTGTCACATGCCTGTCAGTTGTCTTAAAGTTTAACAGTTTTCTTGAGTTCATAAAGTTATAAATGCATATCAATTAATGCCACTTTTGGAGTCCTGCTTGGGGGAATACACGTTGCACGTTGTACGTGTATAAGCAGCAATTCTTAGCAGTCTAAAGCTTTATGTTTTCTTTACGCTTTTTTCGGGGGCTGCACAAATGAAATTGCTGTGAACTTAATGCTCGGCGCCCCCAAACAACAAGGCATTATGAGAGAGAGAGAGAGAGAGGGAGAGGAAGAGTGGGGAAGAGAGAGAGGAATGTAGAGAAAAGAAAATTCAGGCTGGCTGTCAAGTGCCGCCAGCCAGCAGGCATAAAAAAGGCGACACGGCAATTGCCTGGCAGCAGCTTCAGCCTCAAGAATGAAGAAAGAGGAGAGTAGCAGGGAGGGAGGTTGCAAGGGGTAGTGGACTTCACGAGAAGTGGCAACGGGCGTCAAATCGATAACAAGCGGAAATGGGGTCAGTGCACCCAAATGCTCAGGCAAAAGCAATCAAAACTCATTGCCAAAACGAGTAAAAACGGTACACAAAATGAGAAAAAAAACAAGCTAAAAAAAAGGAAAAAAAATATAGCAAAAAAGAAGCTAAGGCTGCTGCAGAGCCTGTTGTTGTTGTTGCTGCTGGCCAGTTGTGTGTTTGCCAGAGTTCTTTCAATGCAACAAGCCGTCGGGACAGTGCCCCGGTAGACCTCACTTACCCCTAACCTTTCCCCTCGCTCGCTCTCTCTACGCCCCTGCACACAAGAGAAATTCAAGCAAATGCTTCAATTTTCCGCCCTGCCAACTTGCCGCAGCGTGCAGAGAGAGAGAGAAGGAAGAATCTTGTGCATTATCAACGTTTAACTGCAATATCAGTGAAGCGTTTGCCGTGTGTGTTAGTCTATGTATGTGTGTGTGTGTGTGCACTTAATCAATATTCGATTACAAGCAGTCGCTGCAGCACTCATTCCCATTCACATGCACCCACACACACACTCACATTTTATAGTTGCAAACATACAGATTGGCAATTGAATCATGTTTGGTTGCACGATTCCAACTCTCTCTTTATGCGCCTTTTGTGCGCGCTTACAAATGCACTTTTTGCCCCAGCAGTTAGTAACCTTAGCCCCCTTACAACCCCCTCTCTCCCTTCTTCACCCCTCTGGGCCTGTGGTGCGCTCTGTGCTTGATCTGCATTGGCTGCCAATTACAGTTTTGGTCCTGGCCGAAAGTCAAATGCCAAGCAGACCATTACGATAAAGGGAGGGAGTGCAGGTGCAGGGAGGTGTGTGGTAAGAGTATGCTAGCCCAACACTTTATTGGTCAATGGCCGACGCTTGGCGCACACGGGTCGTATGAGTGCTGTGCAATTTATTTATACCTTGCAAAGCAATGCACATTGATTTTTTGTTGTTGTTGCCTCACTGCATTTCATTTGAATGCTTAACAAATTGTAAAGAACTAGAAGGGGGAGGGAAAGAAAGGAAAGAGAAAGGAAGACAGGGAGTTATGTGCATTAAAACCTTAGTAATATTGCAGGCAGCTTTGAGTTATATTCATGTTTTTAACTTATAAAATATTTTCCAAATAATGTTTTTAAAGCACTTTAGTAATTAAGCAATTTTATTAAGCTAAATAAACTTGTTGTTTTTGCTAAAAGACTCACAACAGCTCTGCACATAGTATGTATATATTTAACCTATATATCTATATAAATTTTGAAATATTTGAGACCATCAAAATTCCATTGATTTTACTCTACGAATTCATGCATTTTCCTCTCTACTGCATTTCAATTGCAAAGTTTTCTTTCATTTCATTGATTAGCATTTTCGGGTCGCATTTTCATTGCCAGTTACAGTTGTTGTTGTTGTGGTTTTGCTAACCTCATCCTCTACGTTCAGTATCTCTGATCTCAATTGACAATTTTGTGGCCAAGCATCGAAAGTTGTTGACATTTGACCTCAGGCATTAACAATCGTTGTTGCAAATATTGCAATTGTTTGTATTGTTGTTGTTGCTGCTTCTGCTGCTTGTTCTTGTTTATTTGTTACAGCTGCCAGTCTGGTGCTGCCATTAATTTATACTGAATTATCAAGCATATTTGTTGTTCATTAAATTGCATTTCAATTATATAAACGGGTCGTGTGTGTGCTGCAAGTAGCCCTAATCACTGGTCAAATGTTCTGTGTGGTCAGCCCCCAAGTATTTGTCAGCACGTGTATGGTATGTGTATGTGTGTGCATGATATGTGTGTGTGTGTGTGTGTGTGTGTGTGTGTGTGTATGTGTGCTGCTTGCTGTGTGTACATTTTACATAATAAATCACGTAATGTTTCAAAATGCTGTCATGTTTAGTCGGTTAGCCAGGCAAATGCCAGCCTGGTCAAAGAGAGGCAGTGAGAGAGGGGCATTAAAGATAACTGTGCGACGTGCCACAGGGCAGCAGCAGCTGCTTGGGAAGGGCTGAAAAGGCATATAAGATATATATATAAATATATATATTGTAGATTATGTCTGCAATAATTTTCAATTAGTTCATTGATTTGTCATGCTATAAAAGGCGAAATTCAAGTTGAAATTTGATAAATGAATTAATATTTATTACTATGTATTCTATAGGGTATTAAATAGTCTTGTACATGCAGAAGTCAGCCAGTGCTACATAGGTTTATATTAATTTATGCTATACATATTACAGAGTATTTAGTAGTTGTATATCATGTCTAATCTTTATTGATTGATATTAATTTGCAGACTAATAAAACAAGTCAACGCATATTCATTAATATGAACACTGCAGTTTATGCCTTACTTATATACACCAGTAGTTAGACAAGTTTACCCTTTATTATTACATATCTTACAGGGTATACACCAGTCGCATATCATGTCCACTTGCCAATGTTTCTTACGTGTTTGTCCGCTTGTGTTGTCTGCAATTTAAATGAAATTGTCAGCTTGCAATGTGTGTAACATGCGGCTGTGCCACAAATTACGTTGCATACAATGGCTGACACACACACACACACACACACACACACACACACATACACCAATCAAATTGTATATGTGCATGATACGAATATTTTACTCACCATCTCCTTCTGTTGCTGCTCGAATTGCTTTGCAATTTAATTTTATGACTTGTTTATTTTGTCTGCCAGATAACACGCACATTATACAAGTATATATAGTACATATATGTAGCTGATATTTTGTAAATTTTCAATTAATATGCCAAGGCAACACATATTACTAATGCGCAGGCACACACTCTCTTTCTCCCCCGTTCCCCTTCACTTCTTTCGTCCTCACACTGTATCTCTTTGGGGCCTAATTAAGCAGTTGAACGCTGTGCAAGGACTTTTTGAACCCATAATTACTCAAAAGCGCGCACAGATAAAGCACGAACTTCAAGGCAATTGCTGCAGCAGCAGCTTCCCTCCCTCCTCTGACAACGCCTTAGAAGCCTCAGACGCCTCTCCCCTCTCTTTCTCTGATGCCACTGACGACGCCTCTGCCCCAAATGCCCCAACGCCTCAATGGCCGTGTAATTAAACTTTGATTACGGTACTTAGCCAGCGCACTAAGCAGCGTTTTTTTCTCTCTCTCTTCTTCTTCCTGTGTTTCTCTCTCTGTCTCTCTCTTTCTGCTCCTTCATCTTTTTTCCAGTGCAACTTCAGTCTGCACCTCAGTGGCTGTGGTGCTATAACGGATGCTTCGGTGTCGCCGTCTTCGTTTTGAAGTGTTTCAACTTGGCGGTTCTTGAAAATTAAAAAAGCATTAATGCCCAACAGGAAGATATCCTAGAGTTGCAAAAGAATTGTAAATTTCAAGTGCTTTGATAAGGGAAAGCTTTGTGAAGGAAGAACAGAAAGGAATTTGTTTTCTTATTTCCATTAAATGAATGAGAATCGAAAGTGGCTAGAGAAATGAAAGTTCTGAGCAAGGTAAACAGAAAGCTTTGCATTTAATATGCTTTCAAAGCTCTTTTGATTCATTAAAAGCCTTACTATGTGTAAGTTGAGTATGATGCTGACTAAAGTCAATTTATGTTTTTTCAAAGCTCTTTTGATTTAATAAAAGTTGCACTATGTGTGTAAATCGAGTTTGATCGTGACTAAAAGAAAGTTATTAAGCTTTAATGTGCTTTCAAAACTCTTTAGTTCAATGTAAGCCTCACAACTGTACTTTCAAAGCTTTTGAACTTTAATTGAACCTCCACTTTATTTTTGAAGCTATATACCTAATGTACTTTCATATACATTTAAATTCATACAGTGTAATTGAAGCTTTCATGTGCTTTCAAAGCTCTCATTTATTGATAAGGTTCACATCAGGTTTATTTCATGCTCTGCCTTACACATACTCCCTCTGTGCAGAGTATACAAATTGTCTGCATTGTTTGCAGTGTATGTGGCAACTCCTTTACTCTCTCACTCTCACTCAATTTTACGAGTTTGCTGCTTGCCGCCGCATCCTTCGAGGCTTCAGCTAATGACACTGCAACGCAGCAGCAGCAGCGGAAGACGTAAAAACGCAAGCAGCGCATAACATTGTCTACAAGTAGCTGTGCTATCTATCTGTGGCAGCTACTTACAGCGCAAGCGAGGGTCAGTAAAGGGGGAGGGACAACCTTCTTTCATTTGTATGCGTTGCTCAACACTTTGAAAGAGGGTGCAGGGGAAGGGTTTATTATTTTAAAACATTATTTTGTTTTTTATTTGCCCAGAAATGTTTTCAACCTCTTCTTTTATTGCCTGCAATATATGTAATTATATTTATGACACACTTATTTGATTTGCCAAAGATTTCAGCTGTTTAGCATAAAGTGTACACGATTTTTATGTATATGTATGTGTATATGTATTGTGTGTGTGTGTATATACGTGTGTCGTTTGTAGCTATAGCTTTCTCAAAGTACATTTATCATGCGCTCAGCTCAGTCAAATTGCCCACACATATTTATGCATCGAAATATAGTCAGCTATATAGCTAAATATATACGATGTGCCTGTCCCTGAATATCATCATTTGTTGCTGAGAGATTGGAGACGGCGATGAAGACTCTGTGGTCGTTGGATAGGAGAGAGAGAGGGGAGTCTTGAAATAAGCCCAGAAGCCATATAATGTGCCATAAATATTAAAACGTTTTGACTTTACGCGTTGTGCCTTTGCCTCGAGGTTAGCTCGGTTGAGTGTAGAGTGTGCAGGGAAAGGGGAAAGGAGAGGGGTAGGATTGGAAGCCACGCTGCGACCGGTAGCGTGGCCGGATCAGGCTCGTGCTCTCTCTCGGGCTTGGGCTCTGTTGCCGTAAAGCGCTAGCAAATTATTTGCATTTTTTATATGGCTGAGCTGAGACGTCAACAAAAAACAGAAAAAAAGCAAAGATGGGAAGAAGAAAGAGCAGGAGGAAGAGGAGGAGAAAGAGGAGGAGGCAACTGCAAAATGAAAGAAAAAACAGCAGCAGCTAAAGTCGCTTTGAGCATAAAATGTAAAAGTGTAAAGGAAATTTACCCCGCTCGGCGTCGACGACAGCCACAGGCACCCACACACACACACAACCAGGCACACACACACACGCACACACATACAGCCAGGCACACAAACACACTCGCGACAGTCGCCACGTCTCGACATCAGCAGATCGGAAATTTTTTTTATAAAAATATATTTTAAGCGCGTCGTTGCTTGATTGAAGGAGGAGGGAAGGAAGCAGAGGGCGAGGGCAAGAGGAGGCGTGTAACGGGGCAGTAAAGAGGGATGAGTAGTGCGAGTGAGAGGAAGAGGGGGTAGGAAGTGCGAGAGAGAGGTAGTTGAGCGCCTGCTATCAACAACGGCTTCTGTGGTACTTTGCGGCTGCTTAGCGTTGTCACACCGCCAGGCAGGGATTGGAAAGGTTACCTGCCTTCCTCTTCCCCTCCACTCTTCCCCACAGACCGACTAGAAACGCGCATGTTGCAAAAGACTAAGCTCAATTGAATCAAATGCAATAATAAATCGCATTTATATATTTTGCTATAATTTGCATTCCAAACAGGTTGAGAGAAGGAGAGGGAGACGAGTGCACAATGTACAGTGCACTCTAAAAGCTGCAGCTACACACAAAATAGCTTAAATACTAACTAAAGTTATCTATCTAAAAGCAATTATTGCTTAGCTTCCATTGTATGCAAGAAGAACTGCACAAATAATTGAGTTTATTATCTCTGGATTAATTTGACTTGAAACAATTTCCAAAAGGATCAATTGAAATTGAAGTATTTGTTTTGGTATTTGTTTTAGTTAGACAACTGTGATTGATTGATATTTAATATCTTTGATATTGATATTAATATCTATGGTATTGAATGTTTTTGCTATTCAATTTTACAATTAAATTGCTATCTACCAGCAATAGTTGCTGCTGCAATAGCAAAGTAATTGAAACAAACATTAAAGTTGAGTGTGCTCTGTTGTGGTATACTCGCTATTCACCTGACTATATATGTGTTGCATACTTTAGGGAGCGGCTTGAAATTAGTTACTCTTCAAATTATTAACTTTGAACTTTGTGTTCACCAAAAATAAACTGTCCTGCATTAAAATTACGCTTGAAATTCGGTTGTTATCGCCTTAAGGGGGGCTTGGTTAAATTTTAAAAGAAATTTGATCTGCGTGCAACAACAACACATCAAATAGACATCATCATGGTAGCCGTAGCTATTATAGTCTATGAGATCTAGGTTTTTATACGAACAGAAATAAATATCTCAGGAACTATTTGCAGTTCCTCAAGGTTATTGTTTGATTTATTTCGATTTTAAATATATAAAGAACAATTTTTTTGATAAGACAAATTTAAGAAATTTTATTAATGTTATCTTTACAAATATAAAAGTAATTTTTCAATATTTATTTTATAAATAAATGAAGAACAAATAGTTTTTTTTACTCTTAATACAATTTTCATATGTGCAACAAGAGATTTGTTGCAAAAATGATATGCAAGCTGTTTGTCTAATGTGCTGCAATATGTTGCCTAATGTACACAATACACACAGACATACACACAGCCCACACAAATACACATGTGTGCATAAATTTATATAACTTTTAATTAACAGTGAGCAGAGCAACTGAATTTATGAAATTTGTTTGCTTGCTGCAGCTTTTGTTGTTGGTGCTGCTTGTTGCTCATTGCTGTTATTATTGTTATTGTTGTTGCTGCTGTTGCAGCTTACGCAGCGCTTACTACTTTATGCCTTAAACTTTTTAATTAAATATCAAGTTTAAGCTTAGTACGAGAGAAGTTTTTTTCTGTGAGCGTGTTTAAAACAACAAAAATAATGTGGAATATTTCATAATTAGTTGTATCCAAATCGGAGTAAAGATTGCAACTGCAACTGTTGCCAAATTGTGGAAATTAGTGTAGAGAGAGGGAATGAGCAGTAGAGAGAGCGAAAGAGAGGGAAGAGGAAGAGAGAGAGCGAGAGAGGTAGACCAATTCAACTGGCAACAATTTTGCCATTTGCGGTTGCAATCAGCATGAGGAAAATACAACAGCGCGCGCATAGATGCATTAGTGAGTGTGTGTGAGTGTCTGGTAGTGTCTGTGTGTGCGTGAGAGTGTCTCTGTGCTTGTGTATGGGTGTGACTGTGTGTGTGTATGCCCGCCACGTAAGAACACTCTGGACATTTTGGTCAATTGCTTTTGATTTGAAGCACTTAGTCTTGGCTGAAGATGAAGCTGCCATTGCTGCTGCCTCTCCTGCATCTGCCACTGCCTCTGCTGTTGAAGCTGTGGCATAATTGAGAATCAATAGTTGATCAACCGGAAGCGGATGCCAATGTTGATGAGAGTTGCCAATGGCTGCGCTGTATTGCGTATGCTGCGGGCAAGTGTTAAATGCTGCAGCTACTCTGCTTACTTCCTTCTCTCTCTCTCTCTCTCTCTCTCTCTATGTCTTTCTCCTTCTCTATTCCTTTCTCTCTTCATCCTGCCATCCGTCTCCTCTGCCCATTCTGATTGCTGTGTGACCGCATGTCAAAAATGCAAATCCAACATGGTTTAATACCTTGAGCGTTGTCATCCTGCAGCTGCAGCTGCCTTTGCCTCAATTGGCAAGTTGTCTACACTGCGGCTACACTTGTACTCTCAAATGGGGCGTGTGCTGTGTGTGTGTGTGGCATGGGACAGGGGCAGGTGGGGCAATGTCTGTTGCCTGTTGGGCATATAATGAATGTTTAAATGCTTTGGCACGTGAATTATTGTGAATTTAATTGTGCGCTATTAATGACTGAGCTTGGCATGGATGAGGCTGGCTCGCCCCACTCTTTCTCCCTTTGGCCAATGAGCTGCTCATTAAAATGAAATTTGTTGTGCGTGTGCAATTATTGCTGTTGTTGTTGTTGTTTGGGGCTGTTGTAAAAAGCGAGTGGCACTTGGCTTAAATAGCAAACGCACATGAAATGCACTCGAAATGCAGCAGAGTCTGCAGCTGCAGCAGCATCTGTTGTTGTTGTTGCTGCTGCTGCTGGTGCTGCTGCTGCTGTCGGTGTCACATAATTTCGCACTTTGGACAGGCCACAAGCACTCGAGGCTTTTGGTTTACATGTCAAACACACACACATACACACAGGCAAACGCAGGCACACACAAGCATACCGTCGCACACGCACTCGGCTTCTCTCTACACATTTTTTGTAGCATACTTTTGCGCGCGGTGAAAAAGAAACGCATGCATTGTGTCTCGCTGTGATTTAAAACAACAACATATTTAAACTGCCGCATTTTACTATTATTATATTACTTTTAAACATATATACAGATATATATATATACCCCCTCTATATACAGACTGCTGCTGGGACTGTTACAAGTGCAATCAAAATAAATAAAATGCAATTGTAATTGAATTTATGTTCAGTTCGCACAATTTCAGCAAACATTATACTCGTTTACTATATACATATATTTACAATGTACTACAGCTGTCTGTCTATATTTTTTTGCCATCACAGAAAATGAGCAAATTATGTTAAGTTTATCGTTGCAGCAAAATAAACATGTTGAAATTGATAACTTTGTTAAGTGCAAGAGAAAACTGATTTTAAATTAAAAAAAAAAAATAAAAAAATACAGCAAATATTTAAAAACAAAGATGATCATAAAGTCTGTTTAATAAAATCTCTGTGCTATCAACAAATTTCAGCGCAATTTCTTACAACATCTCAGAGACATATACAAGTTGAAAAGTTTCAATGTTTCTTTATCTAGTTGCCGTTCATATATCATTTTCATATGCTCTTGACTCTCAATCGAAATCTTTTTGGAAAAGTTGGCAAAAGAAAAGCCTAAGTAAGGTTAGGGGAATGAAGGGATAGGGGCGAGGGGAAGAGATTTGGTGTAATGCAATTGCTGAAAAGTAAACGGCGATTGTTGAAAACTTTTCGCTGTCGAATTTTCAGCTTAAGTAAGGATGGGAAAGGGTAGAGAGAATGGAGACTGAAGTGAGTAGGGTGTAATGGAGCGGGGGGAAAGGAAGGCTAGCAGATTGATAAATGTTCGCTGAGCCATTGTCGAGAAAATCACGCAACACGCACACGAAGTAGAAAGCGAACAAAATATTTGACATAAAACCGCAGCACGTAAGTTTCAATATTGGCACTGAGTGTGTGTCCCCCCCTCTCTCTCTCTCTCTCTCTCTCTCACTCTCTCACTCACTCTCTGTATTTCTGTCTCTGTCTGTCTGTCCGTCTGTACTTTGTGTGTGTGTGAAATTTCTTCATGTCGTAAAGTAAAACTTAAAGACGAAGGATGACGACGCGTTCAACTGGCGCGTGGTACGTGTCAGCTGCCGCAAATGTCTTGCAAAATGGCGGCATTGGCGCCATTTTATGTCTTGCCATTCTGTGTGTTTATTTGTGATGGAGGCAGGGAGACAGGGGAACTTGCTCATGTGAAACTATTTCTAGTGTTTAGCAGCTGCGTTTTGCCAAAAGTCAAAACCAAAATCCTGAAATGCGTCGGTGGCTGTACAGGGAGAGTGATAGAGCAAGAGTAAGGGAGAGATGGAGAGGGAGAGAGAGTGAGGCAAGGGCAGTTATAGTGCTGTAAAGTGCGGGGTTGACTGCGTGTCAGGCACATGCAACATGCAACAGCCGCCATTTTTAATTTGCTTGTCGAAGCTGATGCGCCGTTGCTCGTTGCTGCTGCTGTTGTTTGTGTGCGCTGGGCTGGGCTGTTTCCGCTTCCGTTTTTGCCACTGCTTAACTTGTTGTTGTCATTGTCATCGTTGTTGTTGCTGTTGCCTTTGTTGATATTTTTTCGTTCTCTCACTCAATGTAAATAACAAAATGTATCACTTCCGTTGGTTTGCACACACACACTGCGCACAGGGGTGTGCGACGTGTGTGTGCGTGTCAAACTGCAGATGCAACGCATTTGGCTGCATTTGCCACTCGCCATCGCATTTTGCAGTTATTGCAAATGGCGTGCGATAACAAAAATGGCCGCTCTCGTTCAGTTTCCGCTTTGTTTGGTTAGTTGCAGTTTGCAACAATTTTCCAGAGACGGGAGAAGACAAGGGAACACACACGGTAAGCATTGGCTCTTTTGTTTTCATATTTGATGTTGCCAGCACCCTTTCCTCTTCTTCTCTATCTATCTATCTATCTCCTTCTCACTCGCTGGCAATTGTTAACTTTGTTAACATGTGTAGCAGTTTATCGGCCAGCATTGTTCAAGAGTTCCGTAACCCTCTTTCTCTCTATCAGTTGTGCCATTTTTGTTGCTCCCCTCTCTTCGTTCTACTCCTCCTGCCTCCTCTCTTGGCATTCCATCAGCCTTTGCCACGCGTAAATATTTTGCAATGTGCGCACTCAAATATGCAAATATTTATGCATATACACACATACATATACGTACACATATATAGAGTATAACCCCCATGCATGCCCGCTTTTGGAGCTCAGAGGAAGAGCCTGCTAATTAAAATCGTACTGCCAAATATGCCGAATAGGGAATAGGGAATATTTCCATGCTTGATTTACTTAGCAATTTCGCGTATGTGTGTGTGTGTCTGTGTGTGTGTGGAGCGAGTGCCCATTTCAAAACTTAAATCAAATAAAGTTTACAAAAAAATACAGAGAAAGGAAACACGAGAATATTTCCATATTTCTTTTAACGAGCACTCTAAAAAAGCGTAGGGGAGAAAGAAAGAGAAGAGAGGGAGAGTGGATGAGTAGGAGCGGGGTAGAGGAAGGTACAAACGAATTGCAAGTGCTTTGTGCTTTGTTGTTATGGCAGCATGCGGGCAAAATGCTTAAAGCGAATGTATAATTTCTAGTGAAAAGTGTTTCATATACTCCTACCAACATTAGCAGCGAAAAACCTTTACAAGAGGCGATTAGCGGGGAATAGGGTTGAAGTGGCAAGAAGAAGATAAGGGGAAATGAGAAAATAAGCAGCGCAATTAAAAGGTATCCACATGAGGCAATAAAGCAAGAATTACTAAGGAAAAATTGAGCAGAGATGTGAAGAGTTGAGATTGGATGAGATTGTAATCGGTATGAAGATGAAAGAGCTACAGAATGAGATGGACAGATTAATCTGAAAAGGCGGAGAAAATGAGTAAAATTGGGTTGATAAACATAAGAAACAAACTAGGAGAAAAATTAAGGCTGTAATAATGATCTAACATAATTTTTCTTATGTGGGTACTAAAATAATGTAATATTTTTCCCCTCGTTATAATCAACGATTAATCAAAATTTATTTTCTGTAAAAAACATATTTCTTAGTAGTAAAGGTTGAAAAAGGCCTGTACTCTTAATACTCATGTATTTTAATCACTCACACTTGTGTAATATTACAAATTTTTTATAAATAAAGTGTTCCATTTCTATTCTATTATATTCAAACATAAGTTTTCAACTTCATTATCATTCTGTTTTTGATCTTAACTAATTAAAGAGACTTATCTTCAATTCACTGGCCTACATAAAAGTTTGTCAATGATTTAAGAGAAAGAAAACCTCATTTTGCTCTACCTCAATAACTGTCTGCATTATAAACTTAAAGATTCACCTCAAAATGCTCTGCCTCAATTAATTTTATTTAAATATAGTATAAAACCATAAAAGTCAACTCACATCAACTATTGTTCGAAGAACTTAAGGAGAGATTAGTGAGATACGTGTACATTCTAATTTCTCAAAATGTTTTTGAAGGCCAGGCGCGCCCTGTGACAGTGGCAAATTGTGCAATTTACCAAAGTCCTGACACGTACTTTTTCGACCCCCTGCCCTACACTTCCCCTTGTCACCCTGTACAGTCTTGTAGTTGTTGTTGTTGTGGTTGCTGGTTTTGGTTTTGGGCCAAGGCTTTTGTCTCCTTGGCTGCCTTGGTGCAGTGTGTACATCTTAATTGACCATTAGTACAAGTAAAATTGCTAATTGCATTCTCACAGCTGACAATTATAAATTGCTTTTGGCACTTTTCAACTGAAAGTCAAAGTGAGCAGAGACAGAGACGGAAAGATAAAGAGGTAGACTGATAAAATGAGCTACAAATTTGAATGCAGTCGCAGAAGGTGCAACAATTAAGTTTGGCAACAAATTGGGGTCGCCAAGAGAAGGAAGAGAACGAGGAGCAAGGAAAGCGATTTAAAATCGATTCAAATGTTAATTACGTTGACTCGTTGATTAGTTATCGCTTTTTTGCGCAGTCAATCGATTTTGTTGTAGTTGTTGATTATGCAAATGTTGCGCTCATGTTGTGTGTATAAATATTTTCATGTGAAATTTCTAAAATGTATTGAGGTTAGTTTTAATTACAGTGCCAGCAGAAAGTACTTGAAATACGCGAATGCATTTTTAATGTGCGGCAGCGCGAGTGCGCTACGTGGCGTATGAGTGATGTGCTTGCGTGTCTGTGTGTGTGTGAGTGCATATCAATTGCGATGTTAATTGCATAAATTGGTATATACAAACAGGTGTGCGTGTGTGTGTGCGTGTGTGAATCATGCAAATTAGCAAAAGGCTTGCGGCATTTGACGCGCTGCCGCAGCGCTGCTTTTTCTGGCTGAATGAGTTGCCCACGCTTCGGCAGCGCCGCATCGCGCATGCAATTAACAACTTTAACTTTATGATTGGACTTTAAATAGTGTTGTTCAACACTGTCAAAAAGTTGCTGGCTTTGCTCACTTGCTCTCTCTCTCTGTCTCCCTTTCTCTTTCGTTAGTGTATTATGTTTTACTTGACCCGCAGTAAATGAGCTTTGGCTTGGCAAAAGGGATTTACAAGGATTGTGCATGAACATGAACCCAAAAGCCATTAGAACATGGCCCAATGATTAGACAGGGAGAGAGAGATAGAGTGTGGGGGAGAGAGAGAGAGCATTAGAGTGGGAGAGTAACACACACACAAACATAAAGCAACACTAATACATGCATGAAGCACAATTATGGCTTATTCTGGTCATTATCCTGCATGCTACATGCCAAAGGTTCTTGCAGGCTCTCTGATTAATTTTGCTTTTAATGAGAATACACGTAATGCGCACCCCACCGTCCCCGTCCCGTCCCCGTTCCTCCCTCATGAGTTATTCATCAGCTGCTGACTTAAGTGCTGCGCCAAAAGCGACTTAAATAACACACGCAGTATTCCATATGCCCTGAATTTAGTTTTGCAGCTACTAAATAGAGTCATTTCGGATTGGTTTATACTAATATAGAAAACAGTCAAAACTTTAACAATTATCATGAGATTTATCTTTATACCCTTGCAGAGGGTATATTAATTAGGACCAGAAGTTTGGAACACATCTTAGAAAACAGCTCCGACCCCATGAAGTGTTAATAATACAATATATAATATAATCAGTATCAACAGATGAGTTGATCTAGCCAAGTCTGCCTGTTCCAACGCAAACTACTCTCTCCGTTTTAAAGCTATCTTATCTATAAAATAGCATTAGAATTGTAACGATCGAGGATATAAGAACCTGCAAGATTATGCAACTTTCGGCATGCTGAACATAGCCATTCGTTCTGGTTTTTGATGGTCTTTGCTTAAGATTGATTGCTCATCGAAATTTCAAAGTTCTTAAGCTTTTTTTGATCATTATTCCGTTAAATGAACTCTTAGTTTTTGGCTAGATTCGATAAGGCAAGTCAAATTAAACATAAACAACGATATTTAAACAATTCCCATTGAAATTGTAAAAAAAAACTAGAAAATATAGCCTACTTTCGGGTGCTCATGCTATTTGCAAAGCCAAATTGATCTGTCCACGCTCAACTGGTTTTAAGTGCTCTACATGCAACAAATTTGCTATGCAGTTTTTAACATGTTGCAGGTACGCAAAAAAAGAAGCGTAAGGGACAGGTTTGAAAATACTTGAAAAATGTAGCCCAAAAAACAAATGAGAGAGGAAGAGAAAGAGAGAAGGAGAATGGAAACAAACATAGCAACAGATTGTTAAGCTGTGCCTGCTGTTTCGATTAGTAGAAAGAAGAGTAAAGAAATGGCATTTCATTAGGGAAACATGCAAAGAAGAATAATAGAAAAAAAAAACCAGAGGTAACAACAGCTTGTGCAAAAGAAAATCGGCCTGACACAATTCACAATTCGTTGGCAATACTTCTCTGAGTTTTCTGTCCCTTTAGTAAAGTGTTCTTCTATCTACACTGTTCTGCATGGGACACACACACCTCTGCATGGATTTTTATTTCGTTTCCGTTGCGAAAACAGCAAGAGATCTTTGCCATTTCCATTTCCGCTTGAAGTTGCAGCAACTTGCAGCTGCCTTTTTTCACCTTGCCACACAGCAACAAAACAATCTGTGAAGGGAAGAGAGAAACGGGGAGATAGGGAGAAGGAGAGCCAGACTTGTAGCAAATAGAATTTCTCTATTTTTTCAATTCATTTCATTTCCTTCTCATTTTTTGTTGTTGCTATTGTTGTTCTGTGCGTATATATCGTGCGTATGCCCTTTTGTTTTCACAAATTGAATTGTTCGCAAAGAAGATTCTGATTTCCTTTCAAGCTACACACACACACACACACACTCGCACCCAAATGAAGAACAATTGTGGGCGGGTCTGCCATGTAAATCAGCCTAAAAGCTTTTTATAATTGAAGCATTTTCGAGCAAATGAAACAATTTAGTTGGACAGACAAGCAATCTGCAACATAATGAAGTTACTCCTCCACTAACTACAACAACAATAGCAACAACAATATCACCAACCATAGCCACAGCAACAATAGCAACACTGCAACTTTGTAAGTTAATCGCATTTGCGCTGAGAAGGAGAGAAAGAAATCGATATCGTATTGAAAGTATCAACGAATCATTGAATGACTCAGTTGAATATTCAATATGTATTATTTATAATTTATTTATGACATAATTCGCTGTTTTTTATTTATTTCTGTAAGTTGCTTAGCGCAGAGAGAGAGTATAAGAAGCAATGACAAGCAATATTACACATACGCCATGTTGGCAACTGTGTCATTTGACATATTTGTCAAGGGAAATGAAAACAGCCGCGACATTTTGACAGCTCGGTGGCAGCAGCAGCTGCAGAGCACAGCAGCCAGCGCTGCCAGCACCTTTTTATTTTATTGATAAAAAATGAGAACAAAAAAAAAAACAAAATCCAAATATTTTCATATGTTGTGCTGCCAGGCAAAATACCCTAAACTAAATAAAGAAGAGCTCTTCAACATGTACACAACATCAGCCCTACACTCTGCCAAAGACTACAGGGTATTACTGCCTCCCATATTTAGCATGTGCTGTGCCCAGTTTGAGTTTGAGTTTGCGCACTGCGTGGGCATGTGAAGCTAATCGAAATGTAAAGACAATGAACCATTGACGACAATACCCACAGTACCTGACCCCTTAATGGGGCACGTGCATTGAACTCCTCGAACTTATTTGAAGTGCAGCGCACGTACGTAGAATCTTTCCATGAAAAAGAGAGAAAAACATATTGGTAAATATTTAAATTATAAAACAATTGCCAGCGAAATGGGCACAAGGGGGTCACTGCGAACTTGATGTCAGGCTGCACGTTTAGCATTGTCAATTATACGGAAGGGTTTTTTTTTTCTTTACCTACCAACAACAAAGAGGTAAAACGAGGAAGTTACAAAAGGAAGAACACTTTGCAATGCAAAGCAAAGTTTTTCGACATGAAAGAGAAGCAGTTGAGGATGGAGAGAGGCGGGTTGGGGAAGGCTGCAAAAAGAATAAGCAAATGCTTTGGGTGGTGCGTAAAGCGGCTTAGAAGGCTTTTCGGTTCACCTGCCCATGCTGCAGTGCTGGGAGAGAGAGGGGGAGAAGTCACTGAAAAAGGGTTTATAAAATTGTGCGCACGACGTGGCTAATAAACTGAGAGCATACTAAAAATAAGCCAAAATGAAATGAAAGAAACGACAAAGGGAGTTTTTAACGGTCAAATAAAGTATACTCTGCAGGAAATTGAAGGGAAATGGGGAACTTATATAAGAAGGAAAGCAGAAAGCAGCAATTATATACAACATAGCAAGAAAACAAAGAAGTTGAAGGAAGTTTGGAGATAAGAGAACTATATATTATTATAATTCGATAATATAACTATATATTATGCAATAATAGTAACTATATTTTTATCATATGTTAGCATATTAAACCTCAACATAGCAACACCTTCTTCAAGGCAGCTTACCCCACAGAAAGAAGGCGCTAAAAAGCAATTTACCTTTAAGAAAATGCTTACTGTGCAACAGAAACCCGACAAAGCGACAACGACTTAACGAACCCAACGACACACAGGCAGAAAGACAGACAGACAGACACAAAAAGGCAGTTGGTAAAAAACGAAGAAACAGTAAGGAAAGCAAGAAGGAAAAAGAAGAAGAAGAGAAAAACACTGCAAGGCATTTATAATTAAAAACGCAAAACCTTAAACAACATTTTACTTAAGGCAACCGGAGACACAACTCGCAACTGTCGCTGGCAAAAGGGATAGAGGGGTAGAGGGGCGTGGGAGGGCACTGCGGCAGTGGTGGCAGGTGGCAGACAGAAGTCAAACAATAAAGCAGACAACAATAATTCCAACAATAACATGACAAATTGTTTCAGGGCACACTAGCAAAGTGTTCAGCTTGCTCTGTCCGGGCAAAGAGTCGAGCCGAGTCGAGTCGAGTCGTGTCGTGTTGAGTTGTGTTGAGTCGTGCAGAGCGGGCAACCTTAGAAAATCCCTTACTTATTTATGTAGGTGTTGCAAAGTCTTTTGCCGTCTTTGCCACTAACCAAGTAGCCAGGGTTGCCAGCAGGGGTTCACACACACACAATGAATGAAGGGAGATACTCTTGACTATTGATAACTTGCAAAGTTTGCACTAATTAAAAGTTAAATATTAAAATTTGGTACATTTTGTAGCTTAATTAGAAGACAAATTGGACTGAGTCACGCACGCATTAAATGAGCACCTTGTATGGGTATATTTTCCCTCTTCATTCTTGATACTTTCTTAAATGTGGAAAATAACGCAGATTAATTAGGCATCAAATTGGTCTCAAGTGAGCATCCTGTGTGAGGGTTGTCTCTCCTTCTTAGATTTATTAAGCATTAAATGGATGCCAAATAAACACCCTATATGTATGTGCTGACGCTTGATATAGCTGCCCCTCTCTCTCTCTCTTTCTCTTGTTCCCTCCATCTTCGCACATAATTCCAGATCTGCTGCTGCAAACCTTAAGCCAACTTTGTGTGCGCTGCATGAAAAGTTACAACATGTGCGAGCGATGATAAATTTGATTGCAACATGCGCGCGTGGACGTTGCAAGTGTGTGTTGCATGGTGCAACATTAGCTTTTGCGCTCACGCTCAAGCTGGAAATAACTTGGCAAAAATAGCTCATAATTTTCTGGCTATTTTTTTTGCGTTGCTGCTCCCCCGCAGTCATAATGCGCAGCCAAAGGCATAAATCAATTTCAATGCTCAACATACACATGAAATGTGAAATGCACAAGCTGAATGCATGTTTATGTACATATGTGTGAATGAATTTATATGTATATGTGTGTCCGTATGTATTAATTAATGTCTGTGTGTGTGTGTGTCTTTTCATAATTTATGACAACAATTCAAATTTAATTTACTATCAAATTCAAAGCCAGCAAATTGCCATTTAAAGTTTAACATTCAACTAGCCTTTTTTTAGCCTGCACTTGTCACGCTTTTTTAAAGCCAAATTCTACGCTGTCGAACATGGTAAAGTTTTGTTAAATGTCACTTTCATTTGAAATGCTTTTTGGGGCTTTGATTTTTACAACACTTTGGTGCCCAGAGAGAAACAAAGGGACAATAAAAAGCAGGCGAAAGTAGAAAAGAAGCAAAGGGAAATGTAGGGAGAGTGTGTGTGTATGTGTGTGTGTGCAGTCAAGTGTATGTGTGTGTGTGTGTGCTGCCTGTTTGCGTGTCACTCTCGCTCTGGCCGCATGTCGCACATGTTCGGCTTGAAGGACATTCAATGGCTGTGCGCATTATGCTAAGCCTTTTCAAATGACCAGCAGGAGAAGGAGCAGGAGGAGCAGCAGCAGCAGCATCAGCTCCATCAGCTCCTGCAGCGACTGACAGCAGAGGTTGTGCTGCATTGGGAGCAGCAGTAGACAGTTCTATGGCAGCCACAGGCAACGCAGCTTAGCTGTGTACACACACCACACACACATGCTCTTAGTGGTTGGGTGTGTAAGTTTTTCTTGTAATATCCTGTAACTAGAGTATTAAGTTGTATGCTTGGCTAATGGAATTGAATGTCTGCAGGGGTATTTTTAGCTGTAAAGCAGCAAAATAATGGTCAAGCTTGTTGTGGTAAATGTTTTGCAAATGTTCATAGCATACTTTCGTGCTGAAATCAATATTGGTAGTGCGGTGCTGTGCAGGGTATCCCTGCAGTTGATAACTGATTAGTTAGACAGGAACTTCAGCCCGTCTCCTGTTTTAACTGCTCATGTTTTCACCGAAATGCTGCCTCACTACTAATACTAGTGTAAGTGGCTTTCATGCAGCCATTTTGTGCAGCGCTTAAGCAAACAATAAAACATAATGAAAGTGTAAAGCTGTTGAGCCAGAACCGAAACGAAAGCAAAGTCTGGACTTTACCGAAAAAAGGGGTCAATTGCCACACAGTGCCTCGAGTGCCACAAAAATGCGCACATAAATGTGATAGATGTATGTGTCTGTGTGTGTATGAAGTAGAAGAATCTGCACTGGCAAGAAATACGATTTTGTAACTTGTGCAATCAGGATGAGAAGACTGGCAGGGCATATATATATATAATTTAATGCCAGCTTTTGTCCAGTACTTGCTACGTCTATTTACTTGTGTCAGTTGCAAACTGCTGGGGGAGGCAGCTCTTGCTCTTTGCCCCACAAAAGCATGAGAAATGGCTGCGTTTTGCGGCGAAAACTTTGTCATTTTGTGTTGCACTCACTGACTCACTCTCTCTGCTGAGTCTGTTGCTGCACTTGACGCTTCCATCTCGCTGCATGTTGAGTGAATTTCAACATTTAATTATGAACATGTCATTCGCGGTAAGAGGTTTACGAAATGAAGCACATAAAGCAGCGTAAAAAGAAGAGCAAAAAGTAATAGTAAAAAACTGAAATAGCAAATAATAAAATGAAATACCAGAAAGGCTTACCATGCTCGACTGCATGCACTGATCTTATCTTCCTCGTATATAGTATAAGTTTTAATCATAAATGCAATTCCAGGGTATGGCAGCTTCGATAGCAATGGACTAGCATTTTTTTCCGTCGAGTTCATCGTCATTTTACAATTCAAATTGTATAAATAAAATGTCAAGCTTTATGACATCAACGTAAAGTAAAAGCAAAGTCAAAAGCAGTCACAGTGAGGTGAAGTGGAAGGAGGTCTGGTTGTGGGTAATTTTAATGGATCTACATATATCAAATTAAGTGCTCGCCGCAGAGGGCAACAGTGGCAAGCTCAACTCGACTCTTGGTAGACACACGGCATTGCTCATACGCCGCATTGTGCGCAAGGTAAAACAGACCAGGCAAGGCAAGGCAGGAACCAGAC
Organism: Zaprionus camerounensis; assembly: GCA_018904165.1. Lineage (NCBI taxonomy): Eukaryota > Metazoa > Arthropoda > Insecta > Diptera > Drosophilidae > Zaprionus > Zaprionus camerounensis. Next base: position 4,513,100 of record JAEIFS010000037.1, read on the forward strand.
AACGAAACATGCCACGCTACCTTGCCCACCCATTCGACCCTTACCGATGCCATTTTTCATACCCTGCCAATCGATAATTCTTTTGTTCATTAAGAAGTTGATAAATCACAGAGAAAGAGAGACAGAGGGGAGAGAGAGAGAGAGTTGCACGCGAAGCGTTCGCTCGCTGGCTCGTTGAGTTTGTGGCTAACGACAGAAAATGAAAGGAATTTCATAGTTTAACTTGGGCCAAATTGCAAACTCAATAAGCTGCTGGACAGTGTAGTTGCGCAGGTGTACGTACGTGTATGTGTGTATGTGTGAGTGTGTGTGTGGGAGTGTGTGTGGAACCGTGACTAATGTACTTCAAATAGACTTTGACACTCGCACAGGAAATTGTGTGGCACAGAAAGAAGTGAGTTGAAGAGGGACACCAAGAGAGAGGGAGGGAGGGCCAGCCCCCACATCATGCCTCACCTGTTGTTACTTTGTCCAATTGAGCTGGAAATTAACGCATCGCTAAAGCTGCAGCAGCAGCAGTAGAAGCAGCAGCTAAGCTGATTTGCTGGTTAGCCCAAGCCACATGAAAGTGGAAAGAGTTGTCAGCCAAAAGCAAAGAACGTTTGTGCAAATGAAGAGCAAGAGATAGGCAAATAGAAACGGAGAGGGGGCAAAAAGGAGCTGGAGTAGAAGATGAAATGTGCATAACAGAATAAACTGAAATAGATATGAAGTAGTATTGAAAGTGTAGCGCAACATTCTCGCTGCGGTTTCTACCTATAGAGCAGATTAGCAGCGACTTAAATAATAAACGAAGTGTTTTATACGGTTTTGCGTGGGAAAGCGCGGGAACAGAGAGAAAGTGAGAGCAAGAAATGTAGAGTTATTTCATCTTGTTTCATCTTTTTAATTAGCTGCGCTTCGTTTGATGATGAAGGGATTCGATGAGAGAGTAACATTTTTGAAGAGCTTAGCGAAGTCTGCATTTACTACATATCTTTAGTTAGTCTCTTCTCCACATTGCCTTATCCCAACTCTTGATTTTCCTATTTCCCTTTTCAACTGCCTGCTTAAACGTTTAATCAACACTCAAACACAAACTTCTTTCTGTCAGGGGATTAGACTGCCGCTTTGCCATAGTCGGTCAAGCCACAAGAAACAGTTCCCCCGCCAAAGAACTTTAGCTAGTTCCGGACTTGACATTGTCTGCTTGCCTCGACTCTCGTCTGTACTCGCTACTCGTTGCTGCTGCGGATTATTTACATTAAGCCAGCCGTTTTAACTGATTAGATTTCGCGCAGCTTTTCGCAAACTTTGCTGTCAAAGTTTGTCCATAAATTATTACCCGAATTTGCTGCTGATTCTGCTGCTGTTGGTTCTGCACCTGCTGTGCGGGTATTTAAACAATTTAATTGTGTTTTAATGAAATGGCACACACAGAGTGATAGTTGGAACTGACTCTCTTGCCCCATGGTGCAATAAAATTATGTTTAGCATATATTAAGGCGACATTTGCGGCACTTACTCCGTGCCACGCGTGTGTGTGCGCAGACGTTGCACAAATTAATGAGACTTTATATACGCCCACGTACGCGCACTCAGACACGGCGCGCAGAGGTAAAGCAATGCTCAACAGTTGGCAACGAGGGAGGTAGCAACAAGGAGAAAGCAGACTAGCGAGAGGGAAGCTTACCAATAGGGGAGGGTAACCAGGTGTATCTGGAGGGGAGACCATCAGAGGGAAAGTTAGCAAGCACGATGAGTGCCAGGGATGTATAGCTACCACGAGGAGCCTCAGTTAATGAAGAAAAACTTGAGCAAAATGCGCAATCGACGTACAAATTGTGATTGCAGTTGGCAAAGTGTGTTGCACACTTTGATATTGCCCGACGGGTTGTGTTACTGGTATATATATAAATATACAGTATCTTCTGATAGCTTTTGTTGTGCTGTTGCTATTGTTGTTGTTGCGGTATTGGCTTAAGTTAGTTACAAAACAGTTTTTTGAGCAGTTTTTCCACTGTTCATTTCATTGGGGGCGACTGTAGGGTTTGTAAGCGAAGTTTTGTATTAAAAAACTTTTATCTTCTCTTCTACTTGCAGGTAAATGACGTAAATTTTTAATTACTAACTTCAAAACTTGTCCACCAACATGGTGGTGGTGGCAACCCTACACTCTATCTGGTTTCTTCTACTGGTTGCACTACGTCGTCGTCGTCATCATCATCGTTGAGAAAGTTTTCATCATTCAGTTTGCTGTCAAGTGTCAAGTGTCTGTCGGCCAGACCGAGTTGCAGACAGAGACGGAGACGGAGATGTAGTCGGAGATGAAGATGGCGTTGGTGCCTTGCCAAAAAGTTGCAGCTGGGCACAGATAGAGAGAGCGAGAGAGATGCCAGTGAAGCAGAGAAAGACGACAAGGAATTGGGGTTAACATGTTGTTGGCTGGACATGCGGGCGAGTAAGAGAGGCACGGATAGAGAGGGGGAGCACGAGAGATTCGGTCTGCAGTTGGCAGCAAATAATCAAAACTTGCTACCCATATCATTATGGCTAGATTGAACCGAATATACATGTATGTATGTATGTGTGTGTGTAGTTGGATTTGCGCCTTGTCTCGCCATTATGAAAGACCGCAAAAGTTTTACAATCACAGGCGGCTGCTGCAAATTAGCATTCATCGCATTCATGGCGCACTCATTCAGGATTTTGCTTTGGCGCTTTACTTTACGCTTTGCATTCCAAAAATCCTCAACGCCGCTCCCTGTGGTGTACCAAAAAAAGATGTAGCCGGAAACGGAAATGTGCTTGGCAGACGAAATTATCATGGGAGCCAAGCGCAAAGGCGAACTGTGAACGGTAGGGCGCCCAACGTTGGACAAGGAAGTGTTGCCACTGGGCGGAAGATGTAATTAGGGTAAAAGCAAAATGGCAAAATAGTAAAATGGGAAAATAATTAACACTTGAGCATAATTAATTGCACGACAAATGACAAGTGTCTCGCGGGGCCGAAGAGGCAGCAGCGGTGAAGGAGGCGCAAAAGACCGCCAAGTAATACTCTATAACACCTTGTTTCTCTCACATTCACTCTCTCTCTTTCTCTGTCTAAAATATTGTTGGCAACCCAAAAAGTTCTGTTTGCATTAAAGCGCATTAAGTGCGCTCCATTTGCCATTGGGCAAAATTGTGCAAAAAAAATTGATTGCACACACAGAACAACATGCAACATATGCATGCAGCAAGCACATGCAACACTTAATAACATTTTCTAATCTGATTACACGTAGAATTGATTTCAAATCAAATTCCATTTACGAATTTCACAAGAAGAAAAATCAAAATCAAAGTTATTCAATTTGTCATGGCAAATGCTGCAAACATAATTTGAATGGACAAAGGCCAAATTGCCTTGCTGCTTGCCACATATGTATGTAGCATGCCCCATATATAGTATAGGAGAAAGTTTCAAATATTTGTTGTACACTTTTCTAGGGTAGTTGCTCCGTCTGTGCAAATGAGTCGAAGAGAGAATTTGTTTTCCTTGTTGTGTGTGTGTGATTTTCGATTGTGACATTGATTGTGTTAATTAAAATTAAATTTACGGCTAGATTGAAATGTTCTACAACACACACACACACATACACATAAACACACTCTCGCACAGCGTGAAGTGCTATTTCATTTCTCAACTCTGGCAATAAATTACAATAAACTTTTCGCAATTCCCATTTGGATATTTCGTTATTTTGCACTTCAGCGCCTCACAATGCCAAACGTTTTTTGTTGCTCGGGTTGGGGGTTAAGCTATTGTTTCATCCGCTTTGCGGTTGTTTGGGGGAGGAGTAGAACGGGGGGTACAGAACGGAGCATTTTCAATATGGAAATCCCACAATTGGCAGCCATGACAACCATTTAGTGAGAATCTTTAGCAGCTCGTTGCCAAGAACTGAAAGAGAGGGAAAGACAAATAAATCATAGGGAAAAAGAAGAGGAAGAGAGAGAGGGAGAGGGAGAGAAAGAAATAAAGAGAGATATAGAGAGTTAGGGAAGTAAGAAAGTATAATTCTCTGCATGCTCTGCACATTTTAAACCCAATCCCCAATTTGATTTGTTTGATGAAGTGGAAAAAAACGGCCAGAAGAACAAACAAGCCAACTTTTTCATTGTTTTCCAGCATTTCCTGGGTTGTTGTTTCCCCTCCGCTTGACCTTAAACAAAAGTTTTAATTGCATCATTTGCATAAACGATTTATAAATAGTATACCAAATATGGAAAAGTTTTTTAATTAAAACTCGTATTTGCAGCTGAAGTGAAGCTTTCTTTGAGCCAAATTATAACTCAAAATACCAAAATAATAATAATATTAATAATAATAATACGTGAAACGTTCATAAAGTTGAACGTATTGCAAATATTTATGTTGGCGCCCCGTTCGGTTTATGTTTTGCTGCTTCTCTCTTTTTAATTAAAAACATACACACAACATTTTTGATGATTTTTCGCATTGTCATCATTGTAGCAGCAAACGTGAAGAGCGATGAGGGGCGCCCAACGTGGGGCGGCACTATTTGCTTTTCGGAGGATTTCAATCAGTGCCAAGGCAACAACAGAGAGCGACAAAAAAACAACAACAGCTAAAGCGCTTCTCATTTAATTTAACTGAAACTGCTTCTTTTGCACTCGCCAGCCAGGACAAAGGCAAGGGACACAAAGAAAGGGAGAGAGAGAGAGTGTGTGTGTGTGTGTGGGCGAGACAGACAACAATAACCAGGCGACGTGGCAGCATTTAAGTGATTTTGCTTTTCATTCATATATCGTGATGGTTATCTCAATCTACCGTACAGTCAGTCAGTCGTCGCTCTTTCGTAACTGACGATGATGATGATGATGACCACGTTGATGATGGTGATCGGTATAATGACTGCCGTCCGGTTTCTGCTGCTGTCGAGTTCCTTTTGTTGTGACCACTGCGATGACCAATGAATGCGATTCCTTGTACGTGCACGTGCCTGCGGTTGCATAAGGAAATGCGCCAAGTACAGAGAGTACATTGTACAGAGCAGAGAGTGCAGAGAGTTCTGTTATGTATATGTATATACTATATATATATATACTATAAAGTCTGTCTGTATTCTTCGACTGCTTCCTGTGATGGCTGCAGCAGCTTTAAATTGCATGCGAAATTGATTTCCAATGAATGCAGTAGATGAATAAAAAGAACAACTTAAAATGTTGATCTCTCTCTCTCTCTCTCTCTCTCTCAATTCGAATGCGTTCATCTAGAAAATCAAATTAAGCGCTCACCAAATTTTACACAAAAGTAATTGCTCTTGGGGTTATTATAGCTTCGTTTATAAAGAACTTCAGTAATTGGAAGATTTCTCTATGGGAATTTTGTGCTGACTTTTATCAATACTTGCAAAATGATAGATGATATTCTTGTTGCTGGTTCACCGTCTAATTTGCATTTGCAGTCTTTGAGGAAAGCTGACACTCTTCTCCACACATACACACACACTTTGACATGCACACACACGCACTCTCTGACAGGCACACACACAAAGCATAAGCCAGAGCAATTATTTTGCAAATGACACACGGGCAAAGCCTTTCCAAAATTTGTTGACCTACTCACAAAATTCTAGGAAAAAGGTGCTGGGTTTATTCTGCACAAATTGTCAAACTGTTTGCAGAGGATACACAAGACATCACACCAGCACACACACACGCCTCACACACCCACACAACATAGAAGCTACGACAGTGCAGCAAAAAATGTAAATAAATAAATAAAATAAAATAACAATTTTGCTAAAAACAAGCGACAACAAAGACAACTCACTTGCTGCTATTAAAGTGTATTCTGCTTGGAAATACCCTGTATAGAATACACACTGTCTATAGGCATACGTGAAGAGGGTTTCATATAATTTCAAAGAACAGCTCGTTAACAAAGACTGCAGAAGGAAATAACCTGTAGAAAAGGAAATACCCCGTAATATCATATTAAAATGTAATTTCCCCTGACTTCAACTTGAACTGCTTGCCGCCCCCTCCCCCCGCCCTGTGCTCTCATTTACAGGGCATATGATACACCAGCAACTTGCGCAAATTTCTTTGCCTTTGCCAGCCACAAAAAGCCAAAAAATTTGTCGGAAGGGAAAGTTCCCTAGTCCGGCACAAGGTGTAGGGTGTGTCATGGTGTGTGTGTGTGTATGTGCGAGTGTGTTGGCATTTTATTACAAAAGTTTACATGACTATGCAGCCCTTTCGGCCATTGTTGTTGTCAGTTGCTCAGTGTGTGAGTGTTAGTGTGTGTGTGGCGCGCTGTTTTTGTCATTTTTATAAGCTTTAAAAACTGGTTTCAAAACTGTTTTGCATAAAACGCCATACGAACTGAGTCATTGCATTTGAAATTTATAAGGTGCAGGCAACGTCAGCAACAACAACAACAACAACAACAACGACAACAACAATAGCAAATTGCAACTAAAACAACGACGAAAATGTCATAGTAAAGTTTTGCTGCCTTAGTGAAAGTTCAGCAATTTCTGTGTACACACTTTACTTTTAATGACATTTTTGTTGCACCATTTCAACAGCGTGGCAGAGGCTGAGGGGGTGTGGGGCAGAAGGGATGAGGGCTCTGGGCAAGTCAAGGATTTGCCATAAATATTTTGTGTGTGTCGCAAATGCAACTGCGGCTGCCAATTGTCAGCGTAAGTTTTGGTCAACAGGACAAGTAACAAACATTGACAAAGTGCACTACAGCAAGTGACAAAATACATTGAATCAAGTCGACTATGCAATGCGCTACAAATATAATAAAAATAGAAAACTTACAGCAAAACTTGCAATCCCATTCAATTAGCTAACTTAGTTTACTTGCTGGTTAATGTGCTCTGCCCTACAGCGTAGTGTAGCTGCTGAGAAAACCTCACGCACTACAAGCAAAGTGCATTAGAAAGAGATAGAGAAGGAGTAAGTGGGAGAGCGAGAGAGTAGAGGGAGTGAGCCTGAGAGAGAAAGAGGCAGCGACAGAGGCAGCGCTGCACTGAGTGTGCAACCAAAACTATTGCAACTAAAATTGAATTAAAGCAAAAACTTTTCAGATGCTCTCTCGCTGGTTAGTGCGGGGAAGGGAAGAGAGGAGAAATGTGTGAGGGGCGACCCACTCTATATATTTATTTTATATATTTTTTTTTTTGCGAGTTTCTGTTGCGGCTTTTCGCTTTGACCACGAGTAATGCATTACAACAGCGTTCTACAAGCTGCGGAACATGACCGATGCCCAATGTAATTAAGCAAGTTACAAGCAGCTGACACACACACACACACACACACAGCATACACATAACACACACACAGCACATACACTCACTCTGTACACACACACTGCCCTGCACGCATTTATTATTAGTCATGAACGGCAAGAGCGTACATATAGTGCCATATTTAATATGCGATTTCTGACACCACTTTTATGGTACTTTCTTCTCTCACTTTCCCCTCCCCCTTACCCTTACTCTGCCTCTCGCTGGTACACAATCATAAAATGTTGCGTTGTCCATACGATGGTCGAAAAAGATAAAGGACGATGCTCATTTATTTGACTTACGCAAATGGACGTATGTACGTGTGCATGTGTATATGTCTGTAGTAGGCATGCTCAAATAAATGGCAGCTCATAAGATTCGTCTGCCACACACACACACACAACACACACCCACACATGTCATATTTTTAATGAAATGCTGTGTGGACCTTCGGGGCAAGCCGAGAATGCAGAACTGGCAAAAGCAGCGTGTGCAACGATTTTTAATACAAGGCAAGGCAAATACGCTAGATGAATTACGTACAAAACTTATTAAAGTTAAGCAAGTGGAAGGCGTGCTATATAAACATACATATATAAATATATATAATATGTAACATATATGTATGTATGTGGTGTATATATTAGTTTGGCCTGATGTAGGTCATGTGGCTGTAAGTGTATTTCTTACGATGTGCGTGATTTAAGTAAGCTAAGGGAGTCAGAGTTTGGGTGTGAAGGGAGAAGGGGCAGCAACATGTGAGATGAATAACTGCAGTGTTAGCAAGATTTATGCGAGTCTGTTGTAAATGAATATTAGCCAAGGTATATGGCATGTGATGCTGGCATAACGAGGTGTACCATGTGCCATGTGCGTGTGTGTCTGTGTCAAGTTTGGCAAGTCAAAAAATGAGTTGACCACAAAGGCAGCAGTAGAACACACTGTCTTTCTATACACCTCACTTGCTCTATAGCTCCGTCGTTCTCACTGCCTTGCTCTCTATCTGATCTTTTCTATAATTTTTTCTGTTTCTTGCAGTCTCACAAACCTTTGCCCTGTTTAACTAACTCTACATTCTTCATCTCTTACTCTCTTTACCTTCAATTTTATATGCTTTTCCCTTTGTTTTTTCCTCTGCAATCTCATTTAATGTCATGCAATTTAATAACATCAACAACTGTAAATAAACGTAAAACTGTCGCACAATTTCTTGCAGTGGATTGCTGTGTCTGCAATTAATGCGTTTTAAAGCCAATTTGAGCGCTGCAAAGTATGCAACATACGAGCGTAAACATAATTATAAGCCGCACACCCCACACACACACACACTCTTCCTTCTCCCTCTCTCCATCTTTCTCTCTCTGTCTGTCAGTTAACATGAATTGCTGGCTGCTATAGCGGTTGCCTGTCGTAAATAAGAATCGACATTTCATGTTACCATTTTTGGCATTTGCGGTTATTGCGACGGTGCAGCATTAATGAGGGGCCTTTTGCTCTGTTAATTTGCACTTTGCTGTGGGCCATATGCAACCACGATAACTCTGACGAGCGGCCAATCAATAATTGTACACACACACACACATACACAGTTTTTGTGCATTTAATAATTGGACGCTGCTGGAACTATCGATAATCAGGCGTCTGCTGCGGTTCCGCTTTGCTACTATGCAATTTTGAAACGAGCAGCAGCTGACAGTGACAACTAGAGGGATAAAGAGAGGGTGGGAGAGGGAGAGAGGGGGCATAGTTAGGGAGAGATGATGTGATTGATGTCGGTTAGCAGCCAAAAGTCGTAACTAAATCTACTCGCAGCACTAGTTACCGATGGCTTCCGGCCACAAGCAACAGCCGGAGTCGTAGCGACACAACAACAAAATGGCGTCGATGTTGGTGACAGGAAATGCTCGAGAAACGACGCCATTTTGTGCGACATTTTGTTACGCTCACGTGCAAAAGCAACGGGCGCGTGTCTCCCTCTCTCTGTTTGTGTGAAAACATTTTGCGGTGATTTTTAGCTCGTTTATATATCGAGAGAAAACTGGCAAAAATACTTGAAACTAGTCCGACATATTCGCGTTGACGACGACGGCGACGACAACTCTCCGCTAAATATAATGGCCCGGAACTATGTGAAATTTACGTGATGCTGCTAAATGTCAAATATTTTGTCATTGCGATACAATGCACAAACTTACAAACAGAGGGAGATAGACAGAGGGAGGAGAGAGAAGAGAGAGAGAGATAGAGATAGAGATAGAGAGAGGCAGAGCACGGCAGCTTGGCGAAAGGCCTCTTGCTGGAAAGCTTGATTGCAATCGCATTTCTGTGACAGTTTGACAGACGATTTTTCGACGGGTTCGACTATGAGAAATAACTATGGTTATTGAGTGTTAGTGTTGGGCAATGTTAACGTGTCTGTGTGTGTGTGTGTGTAGGTGTGTGTGAAACAGAGAAATGAATGAACTGGCAAAGCAAATGAATGAACTAAAAATATTTCTGTCATTTGCCTGAGTGGAATTTATAATGCAGAAGTTAGAAGACAGTGAAAAATCTATATATATGTATAAATGAAATTACCAACATATGGTTTGGGTATATGTTATAGGGTATATGATAAATTGTGAAAATATATACACCATAGTATAGGGTATAACGTATTTAAAGTGTCTGCATTTAAATGATAACCCCACTTTAACAATTACAAAAATTAACAATATTATAATCTACGAAGTACTTAATCTGCGCAAATATTAGATACAGTTGCCAGACAGCCGGAGTAGGCAGGCAGGAGAGGCAGACAGCGCAGGCAGGAAGAGGAGACAGACAAATGTCAACACAGTCATGCGGGCCAATTTCGGGGATATACGGGAACTTGAAACAATATGCAAGCCAAACAAATTGTTGGCTGTAAATTTTGTTATGCTGCTGCCTGCCCTCGAGGAGGAGGCTGGAATTGAATGCAGACGACAAGTGACATTTGTTTGGCAGCTGGTTGCAGGCCAAGTTTAGATAAGAGCGACAGCAACAGCAGTCGGAGTAGCAACAGCGGGAGTCAACAGAGAGAGTCGCTGACAACCACGTGGAGTCAATTTCAGGTGTCGCTTGGACATAAATAACAATTTGAGTGGGCAGGCAGATGAGAGAGGAAGTAGAGGAGACAGTTAGGAGAGAGAGAGAAGGAGTAGAGGAGGCTGGAAAGAGAGAGAGAGAGAGGTAGTAGCGGAGACAGGGAAGCGACGGCAGGGAAGACGGAAAGAGGAGGCAGAGAAGAGGAGACAGGAAAGGGGGAGAAGTAAGTAAGGCAAGCAGGTATTCGAAGTTGGGGGAAAGACATAAACAACAGCTGGTGCGTTATAAACCGCACTTGGCTCAAATTTTATGTGCGCGCAAAACTATTTAAATTGCAACTCACCTGCGTTCTGTTCGTTGTGCGTTGCTCATTTGCATAAAAAGTGGGTAACTCCATTTCACTCCCCTCTAATTCTCACCCTGCCTCCTATTCTCGTCATGCTTCAATCATAATGTGTACTAAGCTACCTGGCTAGACTGGCGCCCAGTTATTGCTGCCGTTCCCCCTGCCTTCCCCCTGGCAGCTTGCAATTAACAACTTTTTGATTAGTTGGTCAGCCGCGCGCAAAACTTTTGAAATCGTTTTTGCAGTTGCGCGCCTGTATGTGAGTGTGTGTGTTGTGTGCGCACAAATGTTGTTGAGTTTCTTCAACACTAAGCGTCGAAATTTATTTAAGCCAAAAACTATGCTATACTTGCTGCAGTTACATTTGCCCACACACTCTCACACACACAGGTATGTGTGGGTTATGCGGGGGTGTGTGTGTGTGTGCGAGTATGTTGCACAGTTATTTGTGAAAGCTTAAAACTTTCGTTATCAACAAATGCGTAAATCCAGCCAACCGAAAAAAAGCTCAAAAACTTTGCACAGCTATCGGAGTGTGTGCGGTGCGTAGCTGCTGGTGTGTGGCGTGTATGTGTGTGTGTGTGTTTATAGACCTGTCTAACTTTTAGGTAAAATATTTATGATAGCCAAGAAATCGTTTAACAACCTGTAAACGAAGCGAAAATGTCGTGTGCAAAAGGTTTTTAACTAAAGCAACTTTCTTTCTAGGTTGACTTTTGAAATACAGTTAAGAACTTTAATTGCCAAAGGTTTATCAGGGATTTTTTAGTAAATTATTATTGCTTGCTTTTTAGCTCCCTAGTTATATTCAAATTAGCATAGAAACTTTTATTCACAGTTGTTCATACAGCTTAAAGATTGTTGTGTAAATTATCAAAGTATGCACAATGATTCAAAACTGAATATATTTTAAATATTTTATAAAAGATACTCAATTCACACGCTCGTATTGTTTCAACAACTCAACGATTTCTCACTCCTCTAAAATCTTGCTCTACCTTTCGAGTCGCATTAAAGTTTAACAAATGGCCCAGAAGTTTAGCAAAGTCCGTTCGAGCAGAGCTAAGTGGCTAGACATTACGGCAGACAGTAAGTACACGGCAGACGAGTGAGTACACACGCTTTCGGGTACTCATTGCACACGCCTGTGAGGCTGCCATTTAACCATTAAGTGTCGTCTTTAGTCGAAAGTTCCGCCTACTTAAGAGCATCTCAGCTGGCTCCACGTAAATGGAGAGCGTGTCATCTGTGCGGGGGAGAGAGAAAGAGACAAAAACTGAAAAAGAAAACCGAAAAATTTTCATTTATTATTTTGAGAATGAAAACTTTTTTGGCCTCAACCTCAACGAGCCTCGCTTGGGGCATAAGTTGAAAGAGTGAGACGAAGTGTGTGTGTGTGTGTGTATGTGCAGTGAGCACTACCCCAACACTCTCAGGTATACTCAGTAGAGGCTACTGGGTACTGGGGTACTTATTATCGATTGCCCTGCCATCAGGTGAAAATGTGATGCTTTTCCCGGCCGTGTGTTTTCAATATGCTGCGCACACGCTAAGCTTTTCCTTTTTGTATAGCTCTAACAAAAGTTTGTCAATCGAAGGCGGCAAAGGATAACGGCTCAGTTGATGTGACAGTTAAGTAGCGCGCACACACACACACACACACACACACACACACACACACCCCACACACCCACATACACCAGGCGCACCCTCTTTGCCACACACGGGGAACCACACCTAAACCTCTAGCTCGTACACCCTTGAAACTGTTGCCGTTGGTGTGCCATAAAACTTTATCTAAATGGTTAAACCAAGCGCACGCTCATTCAATGAGAATGAGGCGTGGGGGAGTAAGCTGAGGTTGGTGGAGGGAGAGCGATAGCGGGAGAGGGGATTGTGCATTAGAGCTGGCGCTGTGGGTTGTGGATTGCGGCAGAGAGTCTGCAGAGAGACTTTCATTACTTTCATTATTTAGCGCGCTGCACACGCAACACAGGCACACACACCGTGCGCAAACTGTGCGATTTAGTTTAATTGAAAGGCATTTTGATGAGATTTTAGTTGAACGCTGTTGGCGAACAAAAGGCGAGGCGAAGTGAGGGCAAAATCATCTTAAACATCTAATAGGCTTATGTGCAATTGACAGTTGCAAATTAAAGACATTTTATGCCAGCACTATACTCAATTTATTTTACAGACTCCACTCTTAAAGTATTTGAAAAGCTATGTCAGAAACCTTCGACAGCACGTGGAAATTACAAAAAGAATTTTCAATTAAAGTAGTCGCTCTCTGAAACGTTAATGAAATTGTAAATCCAAATATTCTCTCTATAAAATGTCAAAGATTTTTAAAATAAAGTATTCGCTCTAGCAAAATTAACAAAATTTAAATAAAAATGCTTTCGTATTTATTGTACAAATTTATTTGTTTCAAACATGTCGATATCAATTAACTTAACTAAAGAAAGATTTGCAGAATGGAAGTAAAACTTTTAAAAATATTAAATAAATTGTAAATTTAAGGAATTTTTACCAATTATATTAATTAAAATTATCTAATCGCCATGCATATCAGAGGAGGGTTTGCCTGCCTACGCTTTTAATTTAGCCTGCCCCAAGAATTATGCAACACTTTTGCGCTTAATTAGGCAGCGCCAGCACAAAATGGAAACTCAAGAATTCATCAGCATCAATTTGTCAAGCAACTAAGTATTGCCTTGCTTGTTCTTGTTGTTCTCCTTGTTTCTCTATTTTTTGTCTCATTCCTGCTGGCATGGTTTGCCTTCGTTTGGAGTTGGGTTGGGTTGGGTTTCTTGTGGATACTTTTCTTTTTTTGGGGTAGTCCGGATTTCTTTTTCTGCTTCGCCTGTCTATTTTGACACGTTTCTTTGCCTCGTTTTGGCAGCTTCTCCCCACGGGCATCGCACGCGCTGTTTGTCTTGTTAAGACAGCGACGGCGTTTTGTGCGTTTTAATTATCAACTCCACGACTGGTCACAGCATAGACAACAGCAACAACAACAACAATAGCAACAACGATAAAAAAAAGGCCACGCTAAGCGTTAATGTTTTCTTTGGGAAACTGTTTCAGCAAATTGCTTATTGAAGGGCAAACTGCGTAGATATTTTTATAATGTTCTTGGGGATCTGTCAGTTTGCACTGGAAGTGAATAATATTTTAAGCCTATGCAAAGTGCGATGATTTTTAAATCCAGTTGAGAGCTTTTTTTGTGCAGTTTTAAGAGGGTTTTGGTATTGTTTATATAGTATATATTTATTAATTAATCAAATTTGACTTTATGGGAAGTATTAATATGCATATTAACCTATACAATCAAAGACTTTAAAAATTCTTCTGAACTACTTCCGTTTCCAAATTCACTGCATACTTTTAAGAGCACGTAAAATAAGCAACCAATTTCTATAGCTTAAAATGTTTGCCTACTAATCAGCGTCAGTTAAATGTCATATTGCCAGTGCTTAACATTTACGCCTTAAAGGGTATCTCTGCAGTGACTACTTAACCCTTTCCTATTCCCTGCCTTGTTTATTGACAGCCAACGCTGCGTGGCTGCGTCGCTTCTCATTTTAATGAGTTCCGTCCGCACTGTACGTTGGGCTACTTAGACGCCTTCGTTTTTCGCAGCTTCTTGACAGCAGCTGCGTGGCTTTGCAGCTAGCGCAAAGTTTTGTGCCGAAAAGTGCCATTAGCATTTTGCCTTGACCAAGTTAAAGTTTTAAATAAATACACACACAGGCGCACAAATAACATAAACATGACAAACTAAGCAACTTGCTGGCAAGAAATATTGTTGTTCTTTGCGTGGAAACTTTTGTGCGCTCGCTCGCTTTAATTAAGAAAATGTTGCACTCTGTAAATTGTATAAGTGTATAAGCGTGTATAAGTGTGTGTGTATGTGTGTGCGACTGTCGCACAGCTTTGTAATTATATTGCAACATTCGATTGAAGTTCTTCGTCAGTCCGCAATCAGTCAGTGCAAAAAATAATCGAAGTTGGCGTTGGCGGAATGCGAACAGGAGAAACTGCCAACTGGCAAATAAAATTGTTAAGCAAATGGAATTTTAATTCAATTTGAATGTGTCGCGCAGCGGCAGCAGAATACCATTGGCAGCTGTCTCCCTCGGTCTTTCTCCCTCTCTCTCTCTGTCTCGCTTGCCACCTGCTTCTCTCTTGCGCTCTATTAACAAAGACATGCCGCTGGCACAGACAGCGAGTTGAAGTCGAAGTCGTCGTCGTGTCTTTCCCTCTTTTTTATACAGTCTGTCCCCCTTTCTCTTCCCTTCTCTCACTCTCTGTCCCTTCATTACTCACTTTCCCTCTCTCTCTTTCTTTATCTGCCTTTCCCTGTGTATTTTTATGTCATTTCGCAGATTTCTTTTGTTTTTCGCAACGTTCTTCGTCGCGCCATTTTGTGTAATGTAATTTCATTAAGGCGAAGCGACAGCGCACACAACGGACAAGTGGACACACGGATACGCGGACACGATTGTGCATGGGCGAACATGCTGTACGCATATATCTTTAATTACGGCAAATTGCTGGCAGAAAAGAAGAAGAAAACAGCTCACACAATCGAAGTCAGTTCTTGCAACCACCTGATGCAGTTGCAACTGCAGTTGGCAAGGTGCCGCTGCAACGTTGCCACACACGTTCCCTCAGGCACAATTGTGTGACGACGCCTCCCGCTGGCCGCTTTCAAGGTGTAAATGCTGTGCATGGGCTGTGGCACTTGTGATTGTCAACCTCCATTCCAGCCTCCCTCGCACTCTCGCATTCTCGCACTCTGTCTGCCAGTAGCAGGAGCAGCAGAATCAGCAGAAGGGAGGGAGGGGGGGTGTGGCAACTGTCAATTGTGTGGCAGCGAGTCGAGAACTTAAACTCATTAGCTGTCGCCATGGGGCTTAGTTATGCAGCAGGAGCAGGAGTAGCAACCTCTCTGAACAGGTTGCCAGGCTCATGCTCTGGCTAAGGCTGAGGCTCAACCCCAGGCATGCTTTATGAATTTTTCAGCTGTTGCAATGCCAAGTAGCTTGCCACAAATTTGGGTCAACTATAGCGCTTGCCTAGAACGGCATTTTCTGCATTTTCTATGCAACTCTCATTTCCTCTCTCTCTCTCTCTCTCTTGCTCTGTCTTTCACGGTGCAGTGCAGCGCAAAATTGCCTTGTTTCTTGTTGCTTGTGTGTGTGTGGATGTGTGTATGTGTGTGTTGTGCGTTGTGACCAGTTCAAAAAACAAGCAAAATCGCTTAATTCTCATTCTCTCTCTCTCTCTCCCTCTCTCTGCGTATGTGTTTGTGGCATGTGTGCATGCTTAGCTTCCTCGCCTCAACCCCCAGCTTTGTTGCAAATTTAATGTAGCATACTTTTCAGGTGCGGCAGCAAAAGGCGACGCGTTAACTCTGATTTAGACGTGCAACAATCGTTTAAGCTTTTCGTCGCCGTGTGCAAGACAAGGATTTGTGCTTTTAGACATTATACGTGCTATATACATAGGTATATATCTTCCGGTTTAGGGGGGTAAAAGAAATGCAATTTTATAATGCCAAGACAAAGATTGCTACGAGTAGATTAAGAGAGAATTGTGGTACTTGCTTCTTTTAGAGGGTATCCTTTTGTGGCATTAGACGCTTTAATTAATCATATATTTATTCTGCATTGCTTTATCTTCATATATAGCGTGCCATATACCACTGAATATGATCTTATAGCACTTCAATATCACCTTTTTTCTCTTTCCTCTGATGACTTTTTCTCTGTTTACTTTCTACTTTTCTTTCTATTCCAACAGGGTATCTTTTTGGCAAGCTGCATGCAGTAATCATATATATTTTCTATATTGATGCTGCATTGCTTTTTCTTCATATATTGCTTGCCATATGCCACTGAAAATGATCTTAATGCTCTTTAACATATCCTTGTTTTTCGTTTCCCATGTTGACTTTTTTCTCTCTCAACTTTTAACCTACGTTCTTAACAGTCTTAACTGTAGCTGCAGCTTAGTTGTTTGCCAGCTCACCTGGCATTCCATTGCATATGCTCCTCCCCTTTCTTTTCCCTATTTGTGTTGCCTGCCACATGCAACGCTGCATTGCTGCAGCTTATCGCATGTTTTGCCCGTGCAGCGAAAAGCTGCACGATTTAAATAAATGTTTAACATATATTTCTGACTGTGTGTGCTAAGCCAGCACAAATTAATGAGAAATTATGCTGCCACACACTCAACTCCTGCTCCCCCTGCACCTCCCGCTTCCCTCCCCCTTTGCCTGTGCAAATTTGCGCTACTAACAATTAAAATTTGTCATTTTTGTGTTGAGCTTGACATTTAATTGGCTAAGGCAAATGCTTTGATAACTAATTGAAAATGTGTAGAGAGGTTGAGAGCAGGGGGATCGTGTTTAAAGTAATCGCTTAAATATGATAACCAGCTACGCTCTGCTTTTCAATAAACAAACATCAGCAAAATCGCAGACAAATAACGTGGAGACAGTGCAAGTAGACGAAGAAGACGAAATGGGGGGAAGAGCAGAGGGGAAAGCAGACGCAAGTTGGCAGAAATAAAATGGCAAAAGAGTCAACAACCCAATGCACACACACACACACACCAACACACATGTAAGCGGATGCGCGCATGGGGAATCGAGCAAATCAAATGTAAACACAGTCTAACACGCACACAAATACACACACACACACAACAAGCATTTGTTGACAGCAATAGCGAAATATAAGAAAAAAGTAAAGGCAGCATAAGGTAGTTGCAGCTGATGCACTAGCTAATACCCTGTAAGTTAGAAAAATATGCAGAATTGAGCAGAGAAAGAAGGCAATAAAGTGAAGTTAAAGTAGAGCTCATTTAAAGTAAATAACTGTAAATATATATAAGTAATATATGTATATATAAGATGTATATATCACTCCTCAACTGCAGCTTAATTACCAGAGCAACCTCTATCATTTTCCATACTATTTTCATTCAAGAAAATGCTGCTATGTCTGCTTCTTCTTCTTCCACATGACAATCCCTTAAGCCAGTTTGATATGGCAGTTCCATTGTTCTATTACTACTACTACTACTATGCAAAAGGCATCCAGCCAGCTGCCTGTGGCAGTCTCTAATGTGTATGTGCCCCCTTCTTCTGTTGTAGTTGCAACATGTGGCACTCTGGCGGCGGCGTTGAGGGCCTGACAAATAGCAAGAAGAAATGCTTATTTTATTTGCATATTTCGCAACATTTGCGCCATGACAAATACAAATGTGTGCAGCACGGTTGTGTTTGTATGTGTGTGTGTGGCAAGCACATTAGTGCAAGTGTGAGCTGCATGTAGCAGGAAATGTAAGCCGCACATTGGAAACATGCTCGAGCATATTTTGTGCCAGCTATGGCAGCATTTGTTTAGCATACTCAACCCTGGCAAACCTACACATACACACACAGCAGGCACACACACACACACACAGTGTATGCTGCGCTGCTGACATTTTCATGTCAATTAGTTGAAAAATTTTCCAAAATGCTGCTTGACATCAAATGATATGAAACATAAGAAATGCCATTGACAGCAGTGGAGGCAGATAGAAGGAGTGGAACGGAGAGAGAGGGAGGTATATAGAGAAACAGAGAAAAAAGAGGAAGAGAGAGAGGATGGTATATATAGGGAGGAGATAGCTACAGGGTATGCGCGTTAATGCGGCTGACTTTACATTGAGTGCAACTGCCAGTTGCAATGCTAACAACACGTTGAGGCAGCTGCCACATGCTGCTGGTGGTGGTATTACACAAGCTGCTTATGCTGCTGCTGCTCCAGCTCCTGCGACTTGCTGCTCGTCTCTTGCTGTTTCTTCTGCTGCGTATGTTTTTCCTCCATATCCTCCTTTTGCTGCTCCTGATTCTCCTTCTTCTTAGCCACTTTCTGCCTCTATTCCTTCTCCTCATGCATCTTCTCCTCCTTCTTCTCATGCACCTTCTTCTCCTTCTCCTACACCTGCACCTTCTTCTCCTTCTACTGCACCTGCTCTTGCTTTTTTTCCTGCACCTTCTCCTCTCCTTCTCCTTCTTTCATAGTACTTCTGGTGCATCTCTTACCTTACCTCCTTCTCCCTCTCTTCCTGCTCCACTTTCTCGCGCTGCTCATCTTGTGTTGTGCCACTTTTCGCATTGTCTTGCACTGACAAATATTATCCGCGTTGTGTGTGACAACATATGCTCATCAGCTCGTTGTCGATCTCGTTGCACACACACGCACACACACACAGACAGACGCACACGCGTACACTCTTAAGCGGCGTAACTGGCTCAGCTTGAGTGCGTGTCCAATTGCCTAACAGGCTCAGCTGCTGCTGCTGTGGCAAGTGTGGTATGTGGCATGCTGCACTTGCACCTGCAGTCCAGTTGCATTTCTCTTTCGAGCTCTGCCCTGCCATCAATGTCACACCTGCCCTCCTCTGCACCTCCCTCTACCGCTCTCTTTCCCTATGTGTGTGTGTGCCCCACGGTGTTGCAGCAGGGCGTCTCTGCGCCTTTTGTTACGCATCGTCAAAATATTTGCCAGCTCTTGCAGAAAATTGCAAAAAAATGCATTTTCATATGTAAATTTCACACAACATGCAAGACTGAAATTGGTCTAGAGGGGGGCCAAGGGAAAGTCAGAAAGGGGATTGTGACAGAGGGGTAGAAGTGCAAAAGAGGGGCGTGTGATGGAGAGGGAAGAATAGGGGATACAGTGTGTGCTTTAAGTGCTTGGCAGCCAGATAAAATGTGTGGCAAAGAAGGGTCGCAAATGAAATTTGCAAGCAGCAAACACTGAGGGAGGGAGAGAGAGTGAGATAGAGTGAGTGACTGAGCAAGCGCTTGATCATCAGTCATGGCTCAGTGTCAGCTACAGCAGCAGCTTTGTCGTCGTCGTCGCTTGGTAATCGATCAATATTCAATTACAATTACAATTACCATTACACCCCGCGTGTGGAGTAAACTGCGCTTGGGTAAAGTGAATGAAAAATGTGCAGCAGAGGCTGCCACTAACCCCTTACCCCTGCCCCGCCCCCTTCTTCTGCAGCTCAACAATTGACTTACCTGTTCGCGACCCGCCTTAACCTGCAGGGGCTGACGCTGCTGCTGTTGCTGCTGCTGCTGCTTGTTGGCCAATTCAATTGCAATTTTGTGCTCTTTGGGGTCACCATGTCGTATGAGCAATGTTTGGCCCCGTTCGCTAAAACTCAGTTTATTTATGCTGTAGCGGCAACTGGCACCAACAACACGTGAAATTCAATGCACTTTCTCTTGCTGCCCATCCCCGCTGTTGCTCCTCTCTGCCCCCTCTCTGCATCGTGGTGTGCTGCACTGCGATCTCACTTGAAGGCATTTCCAAATTTCGCAAAATCAAATTGAATTTTACGCAATGTGCGTTGTTGTGTGCGTGTGTGTGTGTGTGTTGTCGTGTCATGCCACACACAACGTTGCAATTTTATGGCCCCTGTCATGTTTGTGTGTGTGGGTGGCTGGCTAAATCATCAGCGTCAGCCTCAGCGCCAGCAACGGACCCTCGCTTCTGCCTCTGCCAAAGCCGTTTTTAATGAAATTTTCAGCTTTGCTGCACGCCAAGCACAGCGCAGTCAGTCGAGAGCAGAGCAAGCACAGAGCAGAGCAGCAGCAGAGAGCAGACAGAAGCAGAGCAGCAGCAGAGACTGAGCCAGAGGCAGAGAGCGAACACAACGCAGACAGGCGAGAAACATTGTCGAAGGCTTATTGAAAGCGACAGGCGGCGAACTTTGCCATAATTACAAGTGAGAGTGCAACTTGGCCAACATATTAAAGCGAGACACATAGTACAGAACAGAAAGAGATAGCGATAGATGAAGAGAAGGAGACAACAACGTAGGTCAAGTTTAGTGCGAGGCACGAGGCACGTTGCACGCCTGCCTGTCTGTCAACTTATTGTCTGCTGTCGGCGCAGAGCTTTAAATGTGCCAAAAAACGTAACGTAAGTTCGTGGTGGGTCAATCAAGGCAAGCCAAGAGCAGACAGAATACGTTATTAAAGCTTAAGTTCACTTAGACAGTGTCAGACAGTGTTATGACAGTACAGTGGGCACTACTTAGAAGTGCACGGGGCTGTGGCTAAGGTAAGAAATAATGAATGAAGGGAGAAGTATGTGATAGGTGACTTTGATTTAGAAATAAATGTAGGTTTAGAATTATGTAGACAAGTACTATCAAGAACTGTACAGGAGCTGTTATAGTCTAAATATTGTAGGGTATATTAAAAATATATATTTCCCTCTCTCTCTCTAAATTCACTGCCTTCTGTCTTTCTCCGTCTTTTTTTATGTCTTGCATTCGACCTCTCTTTCTGTTTGCCCTCACTTTTCTTTCTCTCTTACTTTTGGTGTGCTTTGTTCCTGCTACTTATCTTCCTCTACTTCTCTCTCACTCTCTCTCTCTTTCTCTCTCTCTCTCTCTCTCTCTCTTTCTCTGCTGCAAATGTCAACTCTATCTGCAGCCTGAACTGCATTAGCTGACTAACTCTCTACCCTCGTTTCTCCTCTTCTTCTCTTCTCTGTCTCTTGTCTCTATCCTCCCTCCCTCTATGCATTATCTAACCATAGCATTACTTAACTAACATGGCTTATTCTCGTTGCCGTGGTCATGAGCATTAGGAATAAAGCCAATCATTGCCAGTTTTCATAACATGCTCGGGCAGAGCCGGAGCAACTCTGGGCGCCACTTCAGTTGCTGCTAATAACAATTTTTCTAAGCTCTGCTGCTGTTGCACGCATAACTTCATTATGCTAGAATTGCCACATGCAGTAATACAGTAGTAGAAAGAGAGAGGGAGAGAGAGAGAGAGAGACAAGTTGTGTGTGAAGTGCGCGCAGCTATTGCGAGCGCGTTTTCCGCATCCGCGTTGCTCAATGATCCGTGTAAGCACAGAAAACTGCACGGGAAACCAGAGAAAAACAGATATAGAAATACGAGAACGTACTCTCGTTCACTGTCTACAGCAGTGACTCCTCGACATGCCCTTCCCCTTCACCTTCCCCTCTTCCTCCCCCAAGTCAGTCAATGTCTGTGCTATGGTTGTGGCCATGGCCCACAGGATGAAGCTGCAGTCGTGTATTGATTGTGATAAATGTCCTTCGGCACGCTTTGCTTGCTCAGCCAGTAACCGCAAAGAAGCAGAGCAGAGACAGAGAAGGAAAGACAGAAAGAGAGAGAGAGAGAGAGACAGAGAGTGAAGAGGAGTGATGTGGCAAGTTCCTGTTGCAAGCATAAATACAGTTCATTTTGTGGCAGCGAAATATAATTTCTAGACACAACTCATTAAATATTGAGTACTTGTTTTGCAGTCAGCCGGAAATTTATACTTGAATTTAATTACGTGTGCAATTTATTGGCACACACTCACTCCCACACACACACCCACTCACAGATGACGGTGTAGACGCCCACACACACGCCTTGACGCGTTAACAATCCAAACAGAAAGCGAGCCCAATTTTAATTAATGAAATCCAATAAGCCCTAAAACACCCACACACACACAGGCACACTCTCCTGGGTAAACACAAACACATTCGACTCGACTGGCTTGTGTGGTCCGCATTATGGTATCTAAACTGACAGGTGTGTGTGTATTAGACAAGGAGTTATTGATTGCGGTTTAGACTATTCGCAGTTCGAGGAAATAAAAGAATATAAGGACTTTATATGCGTATTGGATATCGATTATCGATTAGTACAGGGCTTTTTTAAAAGTATCGATTGTGGTAGAGACTATCGTATGTTATATGGAATATGAAAGATGGGATAGGTTATTGATTATATAATAATTCAAGCAAATGTTTTAGAAGAAAGTTTAACTTATCGGTAATTATCGATATTCTATGTTATTTATCGATAATTTATAATAACTGATCCATGCCATACATTGAAACAATCGAGAATATATCGATAAATCCCGATAACTATTAATTAAAGTTAAGAAACTTGTATAATAAAAGTGAACGTTGTCACTGCATAGAAAGAATAATCTCACTTATCGATAAGTATCGATATTAAATATAAATTACTGAAAACCGATACAAATGATCGATATTTAATCGTTTTATGGAATGTTTCTGTAAAATGTTTGTTAATGTATTTTGAATTCATGCCAGAGAATTAAAATTAAAACAATAGATAATATACCGATAAACCTACATAGTCAATCATTAATTATTATCAATCGAAAAAATCGATAAACAGCATATCGTAAACAACTTAACTATTATCTACTTAATTTACATTACAAATACCCAACCACCTCTTAACACAACTACAGGGTATACCAAATTAACATATCACGCGGTAAGACACACACACTCAGGGGAAAGTGAAAATGTGCGGCCAAAAGTTTTCACATAATTAATGCAAAAATGTGCATGTGATATTCTCAATGCTCATTTCCTTCCACCGTCCCCTTCCCCAACTTGTTCCCTACCTTCGTACATTTCTCACCATCAATTTACCTGCTCAACATATTAATTAGTTTTTCATATGCGAAAGTTCATAAATATTTCCCCCTCCTTTTTTTGTTTTTCCTTTCTCACTCTTTTCTTAATGAGCACAAAGTTGAAGCAAAAGTTTTTTTCCCAGTCCCATTTGACAGTTGATGCTGCTGCTACAGGACGAAGGGCAAATTGTGATTCCATTTCTGATTTTGATTCCGATTCTGATTCAGATTTCTTTTTGCGAATTCAAAGGCGAGCTTAGCCAAGCTGACCGGAGCGGAGCTGGCCATTCATTTGCCATTCGAATTCCCTTGGCCTGTCAACATGTCAAATAAAAATCAAATTTCAAATGAATAAATAACCAAAAAAGAAAACACGAAAAAACGAAAAGAAAATGCAAACGCAATGAAAATAAATTATAGAAAACTTTTGTAATATAAACTACGCAGTTTTTGCAGCATAATGAACTAAATCGTGATGATTTTGATGATGATGACGAAAGAAAGACGCGACGGAGATGACTGGCTGAGGCCAGTGGAGCGTTTGCAAATCATGCGTTCCCAAAACGAAATGAAAACGAAAATGAAAAATAAAATAAATACGTAAAATAATCTTCTTCTTCACACTGCGCGAGAATACATAGTTCAATCAAGGAGGAAGAAAGGGAGAGAGAGAGGGAAGATTGAACAATTCACTTGTGTTTGTTTGGGATTTCTGTTTGCCCTCGGCTCTGCAGCAGACACTTCTCTGCTAGTTGTTGTTGCTGTTGCTGGCGATTCCAAGAAATATATTTACCATAAATCAACATCAAAATGTTTGATGATGCGATAAATAGCAAAAGAAAGGACAAGCAATGCCAGAGCGAAAGTAAACTGTGAAATTCATCAAATAAAAGTTATATATATTTATCTGGGCAGCTTTAATCCTGTCATGTTGCGCCTGTAAACTTTACTTTTAATTAGTCAACTGTGTCATAATTTACATAAATTTATTAGTGCAAGAAGAAAATGCTACGTACGCTTTAAAACTTTTGATTAAATTCCACCAAAAATTCCCCACAGGTTTATGCCGTGAAAAGTTCACAGTGGAAAAGAAATAACTCTTGAAGGTCTTAAGTAATTTAGATGTACAAGAACTCACGTAATAGACAGTGAATATTTGTTGAGGAATGTAACCAACTCTGTCATGTATTTAATATACTTTAATCTTTGTTATCCCTAGAAATTCATATACATTTTCGGCTCTTAACATTGCCATTAACATTAAGATTTGTTTGTTAACTCCGCTAAACATAATATAAACATTTTATCAACCAAGATGATAAATTGCATACAGTCCATTATCAAACACAAAATTATAGAAATGACAATTTTTATAACACTAATATCTTCAATTGAAATAGTCTGCTTAACTCATTAAGCTCTCTTGCATATCATTATCACACAAGTTCACGTAATTGTCGCCGTGTAAACGTGTCTCACTTAGCTCCTGTGCCAAACTTTCGACTGTTGCTCGCGTACGTCTCGTTCTCTAATTAAATTGTTAACCCAACCCTCTACTCGCAACGCCCCTACTCCAAAAAACCAAATGGCAGACGTGTGAGCTTGTACCTGCCTGATGTCTCAACACTCTCGCGCACACACACAGAGAGACACCCACACATTCCTGAGCATTTCTGCATGACTATTAATTAGCTAAACGCAAATTCATGACCTTTAGACAAATTGACACTCGCGATAATCAAAGGTGAATTGTGTTTGGTTAGAATTAGAATTGGCTAAATTACGATGTTAACTACCACAAGCGTTGTGCGTGTATGCGGGAAGGTTTCTCTCTATATTTGTGTGTGTGTATGTCTTTCGGGTGTGCCTACATCATATTGGTTTCCGTGTGGAATTTATGGCAATATTTGAAATTCCATTTGTGTTTTTGCAGCTCAATTGTTTCCTTTGAAATGTCAATCAATTCATGTAAATAATTCATAACTTTTGACTTTTATTCAACAATAAATATAATCTGTATAGTATATTTATATCTGAATGTGTTGCATATGCAAAACATGAGCTCTAACAGAGTGGAATTTTCATTTAATACCTGGCGACCCTTTGGCAATGAATATGCGGGACCAAAAAGCGCAAACTTTTCTAATAAAGGACTAAACACATCCGGCTTAAAATAAATGTGGGTGTGTCGCCTACCGTGAAAAACAATGGGGTGCTGCAAAGGGTTTTGCTGTTGAATATATAGTGTGTATTAAATTTATAGCATACTTTTTTGGGTTGATTTATGGTTATATGAGGAAAATCTATTTAAGTCGATTTGTTAGAGGGTTATCAATTGTTTAAGCATTTTAAGGTTTGAAATCAATCCAAAATTATTGTGAGTAACGGTAGTACGACACCATTATGATCTATAATGACTCTATTTTGTTTAAGCTCGGTCCAGTCTATTTAAAATTAGGACTAACTCGTATAGAACTTGCATAACTTCTATATTAGTCATGCAATCAAAATGAAAATTAAAACAAAATAAATATCTTTAACAATATTGTTCCTTTCATCGACGTTTTCTCAGCTGCACAGCAAATGCAAGTGTTAAATGCTCTTTATTGTTCCTTTGCAAGCGTGTAAAATGTGCGCTTGTGGCTGTGTGTGTGTAAACAATCACAAATTTAGCATAAAATGACGCTGAAAGTTGTACGCACATCTCACATGCATTTACAAGTGCAAAACTTTTGAGGTTAAGACGCTTGAAAAATAAAGCTGCAGATGCACACACACACACTCATAGAAAGAGAGAACACTCACACACATACACACGCACAAATACTCAAACATACACTCGTGCAGCAGTTGCCGCTTGAGTGCGGCGAATGTTAACTTTTTGTAGCGCACATTTGTGCGCCCAAAAGAGAAAGAGGGACAAAAAAACGATGTTTAAAGTTTGTTTATTGTGTCTGATTTGTTGCTGTTGTTGTTGTTGTTGAGTAACTTTTTTGTGCATGTACTATAAACTTTAAAACGTATGCCATAAATACAAAACAAACAAACGGCGCAAAAATAATAATAATAATATACAAAATAAAGCAAGACTCACAAGATATACAAATGTTTGTCTGTTGATTGTGTGTGGGAGTCTGTGTATGTGTGGTTGAGTGAATGTTGCTCTGTGCTGTGTGTGTGTGTGTGTGCTGTGATATGCTAATTGCCAACTCATTAAAACAGCTTCGTCTTCATGTAGACTGAGAGCTCTCGCACTATGAACATATACAAATACGTATATACATTGTGTGTGTGGGAGAGTGAATGTACTCCACTCCAACTATTGCTGTCTCACTCGTCTCGTCTTGTGTCTCTTGGCTTGGCGTGTGTATGCACTGCATTTACATGCAAATAAAGCCTCTGCCGGTCTCTGTCTGTGTCTGTGTCCTGGTGTCGGTGTCGTTGTTGTTGCCTGTGTGTGCCTGTATGTGTGTATTGCTGTGTGCGTGCGCATTCTAATTTAATCAGGCTGCTAAATAATGAGCCAACAAAACAACAACAACAACAGCAACAACAACGAAGGCTAAAGCAATATCCAACGTCAAGCGAAACAGGAAGAAGAATCTTCCTCGTTGCCAGCTGTCAGTGCATTGTCTTATTTACAACGTATACTCTGTACAACTGCAGTTTGTGGGGTATATATAGCTAGGGAATTGGATTGAAACTACTTATACATATGCTTATATTTTTATCTAAACAATTGCATTAGTAAAAGGTTCTTCAAATTTGTCTAACTTTGTTAATTCCCTCTCAGTGCCCCTTACAGGGTATTTCCTGCGTTGCCAGCTAGTTTACTTTTCTCGCTTGTATTGCTCTTTACTGCCGCCTTCTCCTGGTGGTTGTTGTTGCTGTTTTTGTCTGCATTTCATTCTTGCTTAATTAAATGCACTTTGTTGTGGCCAAATATTATTTTAGCCAAGCAAAAGTTGCCAGTGCGCAGTGCAATGACAGCAGAACTGCTTAAAAAACTTGTTACCAAATGACAACACCAACTAATTTGTACCTGTTCTCCCCGTCTATCTCTCTCCCCCCTCTCACTCTGTTACAATTTGTACTAATGCTTTCTCTCTCTTTCTTTTTCATTGCAGGTAAGCTGGCATTGCCGTTGGCATAAAACTTTGTTAACAACAGCAGCGTAAATGCCCAAACGGCTTAACAGTTACATTATTTATGCCTAAGCCTTATCAAAACAAAAACAAACACTCAACCAGGCGTATATGTAGTATATATAAAGGGGCTATAGAGCACCTTCTGTCCCCTTTTTACCCCCACTCAAGTTGGGGAAAATCTTCTATAATCGTTTTATAAATTTATGCGAGCGAGTGCGGCCCGCATGTTTTGTGGCTTCTAAAGTTGATCCAAACCAAACCAAACCTTATGGGCCTTAAAGTTAAAGCTATCTCTCACTGTCTCTCTCTCTCTCTTTCTTGCTTTTTCTTTCTCTCTGCACTGTGAGTGCGTGTTTTTGTTAGCCACTTTGTAGTGTGTCATTATCACGGAAAAAAGGAAACAGGCTAGCAAGGAATGGCGCAGCAAAAGGACACACACACATACACACACACAGATACTAAGCAGTTATTTACGATTAAAAGTGAAAGCTCTTAACCTCAACAAATGCGCATAGACATATTTTTTGGAGCAAACTCAAGGACATAAGCTTAAATGTTTAAATTAATCATGCGGGTGCAGAGTAAAGAGCTTTTACTTCTCATATTGAAGCGAAAAAGTTATTTGTGATGAAGAAGAAATGTTTGCCAGAAGAAAACTTAGTTTAAGGATGACAGCTTAGGCATTAATAATTGCCTTTGGCTGCTATATAGAACTTGTAGATATGAAAGCCTGTTGTTGGAGCAGATCATTCTTAAAGTATTATATTATATAATACGTCAAAACAAAGTGAAGTGATTTTATGCTTGATCGACAGTTCGGATTGTCACCTTTTTAACAATATATATAATATATAAACATTTCTTTCACGAGCGCCACTTCCATCGAATATATTCTTGTCCACTTTGTCACTCACAACATACATTACAAACGTATTCTCCTTTTTATGCAACTAAAACCTTTGCAATAGAGCACAGTTCCAAAACTTGTTTTTACATAAATTTCTTTTATATTTTTTCTTGCCATTCATCATTAATTAAATGGCAATAAAATCTTTATTTCAAACCCAAATCCCGCTCCAAACAATTGCTATTAACATTCGTAGTATGAACCTTAACTCACTTTATAACAGAACAGGCAAGTTCATTAGTTATCAAGCTATTAAATTTCTCACTTTATTCAAAGCTCACTTAAATTTTAAAGCTCATTAAAAGCTTCAAACTATTTGCGTGGGCTGCTCTGTCTAACAACTAACAAACCGCTGTAAGCGCTGCTCATGTTTCAGGCCAATGTCATTTTGGCGCAGCTCCAAACAGCACTAACAAAGTTTAAAATGCTGTTAAACAAATACCGTTATACGCGCGGCCCTCTAACATTTTTGCACGCTTGCATTAATTGCTGATCTCATCCCGTCTCTCTCTGTCTGTCTCTCTCTCTCTCCCCTGGGCTCTGGGTTGGCAACGTGTCGAGGGTTTTGGGCTCTATAAATTCGCATTAGACGATGCCATTGCAGCCTCACACACCCGGAGTACACCTAATAAAGGCGTGAGCGCTGATTGTTGTGCGTATGTTCCGACGTAGAGACGCGGGGGCGTGGCATGGGGGCATAATGAACTCAAACCAGCGAACTGAACAAGCGCGCTTAACTTAATTAAAAATGACATTCTATGCGAAAACGCAGCAAGGCGCGTAACGTTTATATTGCATTTGTAGCGCGACCATGAGTAGAGCAAATAGAGGCGCACACACAGACCGTAGCGGAGGGGGGAGGGGTGTGGAAAACAGCCCAAACTCACAAATATCAGAAATAGGAGAAGGAGGGGAGGCTGTGGAACGTAGCTGGCATGCGTGTGTTTTTGCGGGTGGTAGATGCTTCACATATTTTGCCATGAAAATATTTGCAATTCGTTGCAAGTTGTAAAATTTCGTTTGTTGTTTATGCCCGGCGCCAGTTGGTTTTGGCCAGCAGTAGAAGCAGCAGCCGCAGCAGCAGCAGCAGTCGCAGTCGTTGTGCGTCTAACGCTCGTATTTTGCACAAGTTCATTGCGTACATTGCCGCAGTGCGCATACGCCACGTTGGCCCAGCCTGACACATCAATTGCACAGGCAAATAGTTCAATTTTTAAACGAAAAAAACAAGTAGCCGTACAAATAAATGAGACAAGGGAGAGATAGAAGAGGTAGCAGGATAGGGGGAGGAAGGTGGTAAAAAATACAGATGGCAAATTAATTACTTGTGTTATTATTATACGCCATGTGCGCCACAGAGCAGCAAAAGGGCATAGAGCACGATTTATGCATATCAATTTAATTAAATAACTTATTATACATTTTAATTGGATTTTTGTTTATGCAAAATTTTGCAGTTTAATCATTATTAATACCCTGTAATTGAAGGAAAGTGCTGTAACAAGGGGTGTAATGTGTGTAGAACACAGAGAATGGAAGAGATTTATAGATTATATGGCAGATATAGGGCATAATGAGATAGGATCTTTATAGATTGAAGGAAAATCAAGTAGCTATGAATTTTGTGTTGAAGGAAAAATCAATTATAACTTCATGTTATTTTGTGGATTTGGTACACTTCGAGAATCCCAATGAGGAGGAAAGGGTGATGTTGACAATGTGTAACGAAATTCTAACCTGCCCTTTATCCGTTTATGTAAAACAAACATTCATTCGTCTTAATATAAAATATCTTATTTAAAGGTTTTTTGAAAGCTAAAGATATAATAAAATGGATTTCTCATAGATTCTATCGCATTACTTAAGCATCACATTATAGAAGACATATCTCACTTAAAAATTTCTTTTCCAAGCCTACTTCCAGCATGTTAACTTAGTCAAGTCCCATTTTAAATTATATTAAAGTTGTAAAGTTAAATTTCCCACAACCTTTCAAGCATATTCCCTTAGTCGAGCATTCAATTTAGTAACTTTTTGCGCTGCTCTATGATTAATTAACACAACAATAACAAAAACAAAGTGTATACAACAAATGGCGGCAACTAATTAAATGCTGAACTTTTACTGAACGGGTTTATGACATTAATTTGTATAATGCGACACGCGCGCGTGCAATGTAATTGTGTTTTTTTTTTGTTTTTCTGTAATTATTTGTTTGTTATTTTAGATTTACACAAATCAGTTTGACACCAGAAACCAGAAAACAATTTTAAATATGCAATTGAAACTTGACTAAATAGAAACTGAAATATTTAGTGGGGACTGGGAGAGAATTCCATTGAAATCACTTGGGAAATTATTTGAAATTGTCAGCAAATTCTCCCAACGGGTTGTGGGCAAACCATTCCAGACATACCTACAATACTAATTACTCACAAGAAGCTGACTTAATTAATCCGCCAGCTGTGAGAATGCTCTCTCCCTGTCTTCCTGTATAACTCCCTCTCTCTCTCTCTCTGTCTGTCTGCCTTGCTCACTTTCTCTGCGCCTATTAGGGAAATATGGTTTATGGAAATATGCAGCATTTAAATTAGACGAATTCTAAACACAGTTGCAGGTGAAGCTCATCACTCTCTCGCTCTCTCCCCTCTCTCTCTCTCTCTCTCTCTCTCTCTCTCTCTGTCTCTCTCTCTGCAGCAGAATATGAATAACGTTTAGTGGCGTTGGCAAAAGCCAATTAAATCTTTGGCTTTTGTATAGGATGAGGTTGAACCCAGCACGGCATATTCTAAATGGGAAATTATTTGTATGATATGTAGAACTATAGACAGACAGGGAGAGGGAGAGGAAGTAAAGCAGAGAGTTGAATTTGATTTGAAAATGTTAAACAAATACTTTACTGATTTATTTAGGGGCATATCGGTTTGAATAAAAGTCTCATTATTGATATTAGATAATGATTTTAATAATATAAAAGCCGAATTCCAAGCGTAATTTTAATGCACATTATATCATTATTATTAAACACAATCCTAAATGATCTCTGAAAATTTGGTTGCTATGGGATAATTAATATAGATGTTATTTAAACCATGAGTTTAGGAGTTACTGATTTTCAAACCACTCTCTAAAGTATGTAACAAAAGTAACAAAATACGCTTAAAATAGAAGTTTTAAATATCGTTTTATCAGGTGGGTAACGGGTATATCACAGTCGAGCACTGTAGCTTTCATGCTTGTTGTTCTCTTAATCTAAATTACAGCGTATCTGCTAGTCGTGCAGTCTGCTTGCTTTTGAAACGAATAATGCAAACGAAGCATTTATCATGCAGTAAGGTTTATTCGTTGTGAAATGCACACGCAGACGGGCAATACATACACACACACACACTCACACTGGCACACACACACACTCCCGTCAGACAGTCAACTTAATGTCGGTGTAAAGAGTTGCTTAACTATTTATGCGCCTCTGTCTGTGTTTGCCCAATTTGCATTTGTAACATTTATTGCAAATTAGTTTTGCTGCCAGCCAATATCAGTTTGCCAGTTGTAGTTACTCTATATATGTATATGCCACGCCCACAATTTATTCTGAATTTATGAAAATTGTACGCGTTGATTGAATTGGGAAGCGAAAAACAATTTGTGGCCCCCCAAATGCAATTGCGGCTCATTAGTTGTGCTTTGTTCGAATTGAACATGTGCAAACGAATTGTGCAACGCTTTATGGCTCTTCTTATCTTCCTTTCCTTCTCTCCTCCTCCTCTTTCTCGCCATCTGTCCCTCAAGCCTTGCCTGAAGTTGTTAGCATTTTATTTTTGTCCATTTCTGCACATTGCACAGCAATTAAAATTGATTTATGCCGTCGAGACAGAGGCGCCGCGCCAGTAACAGTTAAATGCACTTCGCCAGCGGTCATATATCTCACTCGTCGTCACAGATAGAGTCCAGCGCAGACAGTACTCGACTTTCGCTTTCTCCCTCTCTCTCCTTCACTCCTTCTTCCCCTCTCACACATGTGAGAATTGTGCAGAGAATTTATCAGTAACTTTTGTGGCTGTCAACGGTTTCTCTCTAGTCGCTAATTAGATGGCATAATTTATTTTTATTACACCCAGCCTAAGGCAAATGTGTTTCGCTTTCGTCTTTGTGTTTTTGTGTCTCCCTTTGGCATTTACTTTTTAATTACAATTAACTGTACTTTAAATAGAGCCCACTCTCCCTCTCCCAGCGCCTACTTAAAGCTGCTTAACCTTAAGCTCTGTTTCTTATTATGCATCTCGCACCTGTCAGCTGCCACGCCCCCTCACGGCTAGATTATATATGAGCAGTGACAAAGTTTAAAAAAAACGACGTGAGAAAGAGAGAGGAAGAAAATCATTAAAAGTATTAAGTAGATGAAAAATGTAATTTATGGCCCAAATTAAACGAAACTAATAGGAAAAGCCAGGCAGATTCGCGCCTCTGCCCCCCACTTCTTCCCTTTCCATCCGTGGCCGTTTTCCAAAAGTTCGTCTATCTCGTTGTCCTTTTGACAGGCACCTTCCGACGTCGCAGTTGCCTTCGTCGTCGTCGTCGCCTTGTTTTATGAAGATGGACACTTGTAATTCATTCTGCGTTGTTCGCCCATCGTCGACACAAAGCTGAATAAACGGAAATGAGATGGCAACGAGGCAACTTTTTGCACATCCTCCACAAGGAGAATCCAATCCACGCATCCAATTGCTCTTGTTAAGTTGTTGCTTATTGCTCTTGATTTTTCACATTTGTCTTTATACTCGAATTTGTTGTGAGTATTTTACGTGTTAATTTCGTATCGATAAATACTTTAAATCATGATCAGTGCTTGATTGATAGATGATGCATATGCCCCCTAGGCGGGTACTATTTCGAACTTTTGGAAAAACACTCTCGGACTGCTTGCAAATAAGATAAATTATTTTCTCTTTATTGGATAAGTTCAAAAACTTAAGAAAAATGGCCAAAACTTTAAGTTCTTCTCACTCCCTTCACGCAAACTTTAAGAGCTTGTCCAGACTGAAAGAAAAATAAAATATAAATTAATTGAAAAGAGACCGCATCGCAATATCTTGTCTAGTCTTGAAAATGCCGTTTGCTAACAGAGAGTTAACAGAGCTGTGTTCCGTTTAACAGAATGCTCCGCTTATTAACTGATACGTTTACAGCGAGAATCCTGCAGCGCTATGTTATTAACAGCGTGTAGAAACGACACCTGTTGTTTAAAAAATATACCACTAAGGTAGATACTGCAGCGCCATCTGCTGGTAAGAACCACAACACTCTTGTGAACTTGACTAATAAACGCACACTGACAAAAGCTGACTGTTTTCAGCTGCATAAAAGCTAACTGCCTTATAACTTCGCACTGCTCCTTTCTGCTGTTTGGTGTGTGTACAAGCTGTGTGGTTTGTGCATTCACTGCAAAGCTAACTATACTCGTACTTGCCATGTGCAGAGAGAGCGCACTGCGTTTACAGCATCTGAAAGCGACCCAATTCACTGGACCAAAAGCATTTTTGGGCAACCCCAGCAGCGCATATCTATACTGCTGCGTGTGTATGTGTGTCTTTATCACAACAGTGCTCGCAGGCGGCTTAAAGATAGCGGCGCCAGTACTGGTTCAGTTTGAAACAATCTGGTGAAGTGTGCGGTTGCTGGACAAGTGTGTAGCGCATAGGGCGCGAGTCATTTCTACTACAGTTTTACAGTGACAGTTAGCGTTAACCTTACGTGTGTGTGTGAGCTTGTCTCTTTGTGTGTGTGTGTACGTCGTTATTATTGTGATAAACTCAGCGAACTGCAGACATTAAGTACGCATATAAAAGGCGCAAAAAACAAGCGTTGCCTGCTTTTAGGCGCGCATTTAAAACGCAGCACGGAGCAAAACCACTTGGCATGTAAGTTAGCAAAAAAAAAAAGAAGAAATCAGAAAGAGAAAACAATTTGAATTGTAAGCAAAACTGGTCACCTGGCAACTCTGTAGGTCAGTGTTACACACAGCAGTTTGCATACGGTTTTGCGTGTGTCTGTGGGGGTGTGCGCTTCATATTTGTGGCATACTTTCGAGGCGTCTCTGTCTCCTGTCTCTGCAGTCGTTTAGCCTGCCAACTGTCAATTCGGCTTTTATTGTGGCAGCTTTTGCCACCCCAGTGTGTAGGTGAGTGTGTGTGGGACTGCATGTGTATGTGTAAACAATTTCCGCCTTTGGCTTTATGTCAAGTCTTGGCAGTCAAACACTCAGGGCCACACACACTCGCACACACACAGGGACTACCTTCTAGCCTTATTTGCATACATATGAGTGCGTTCCTCTTGCAGTTCGTTCGTTCTAATTGCATTGTTTGAATTGTATTTTAAATATTTGACGCTCATTAGCAATGTGTAAATTGTTATTGTTGCATGGGGCATGTGGCATAGGGGAATGTTGCATGGAGGCATGTTTATTCGCCCCTTGGGGGCGTATGTGTGTGCAATAATTTTGCTGTTCAATTAGTTTTATGCACAAATTCGAGCGGAAAATGGCTATCAAGAGGTATTTTCCTCTCATTTTTTTTTTCTACGTTGTTGCGTTGTTGTTTTCTCTTTGCACTCTGCTTGTTGTTTTTATGGCTACTATAAACATAAAAGTTTTCCCCTGTGCGCACACGCACACACACTCGCACGCAATACGCAATAAAGTAGGGACCTCAGATTTGGCTGGGTGTGCGTGTGTGTGTGTGCCTAGCATAATAAGTTTTGATTTGGTTTTATTTGTCGAAGCCCAAAGGCCAAAACTGTTGCCCCAACACACACACACAAGCAACTGCTTGACACCTTAATAGCCAAGACGCACGCATGGCTAAGCAATGCTAGAGAGAGAAATTTAAGTAGAAAAAGGCAGGCTAGGATAGATAGATGGAAAGAAAGACAGACAGACAGACATACTGAAGAAACATCGAGACATGTAGACTCTCAGACAGCTGCCTAATGAAAATGTATAACGAGTTTGTGAAGTGTCAACGCATTTATATATTATTCATGTTTATTTCCCTGGCATATGGCACATGCTTCACTGACTGCCAGCCAAACTGTGGCAGACACTCTGACTGACAGACAGTCGTTCGACTTGAATAGGTATTTAATAAATACATTTATACACACTCACATTTCTCATCGATCAATCGTTGTCGAGGGACCTGTTCGAATTTCATTGGCATTTTCAAGTATGTGTTGCTGCTGTGCACACGCTGCGTATACGCGATGCTTGTTGCTAGCCTGCAAATTGCATTGGCATCGTTGGCAATTGCATTGCCTACTTTGCGGCGCACGTTTCCGTTCAGCCTGTTCCCTGTCAGTCACTCCAATCTGTTTGTCCGTATGTCTGCATGCCTGCCTGCCTATCAATCTGTTTGTTCGTCTGTCCGTCGCTCTTTGCCTTGAAACAGCTTCAATGGTGGCACTTTTAGTTTTCAACTGACAGTTGTCACGGCTCTCAAGCGCCTTCTACCCCACTTAGCCTCGCAGTGTTGCTGCGCATTTCGACGTGGACAGGCGCTATTATACAGTTTAATTTATTATTTATGCAATTAATTATAACGAGTTTTGTCTATTAAAGCGCAAATAAATATTTAAAATGTTCATTTAAATGCAAATCGAAATGGGTTAATTAATTTTAAATGTAAATATTATGTTACTAATTGAATAAATACATGAACATATACTTTATGTTTTTGTGACATGAGCTGTGAAATGTGGAGCATGCAGATTATCAATGTTTCAATGGAAAACAGCATTAAAATAGACATCGCTCATAAACAGATGTAGAACGTGAAAAGGGGTGGTATTTGTATAGAATTACAAAATGCATACCTCATTTAAAAATCAGTGTACTTTCATGTGGAACTGGGATGGCAGCTAGTGCTCTAATGGTACTTTAAATGTTGCAAATGCTCCTTATTGAAATATGGAAATATTAAACATTATTTACTACTGTTTTATATACTTTATATGTTGAAAATTATCCCAATCGTAATATGGCAATATTAACCAACATTTCTGAAATATTTATACCTTCGACATGTTCCTTTTAATGATTGCAAATCGAGTCGTTACCGGGTCAAGGTTTATACAAATTACCGTCGATTTTAAGAACAATTTCATTACAATTATATCAAAAATACATTCTATATGCAATAAACATAGCAATAAAAAGCAATTCAAATGATCAAACAAATGGTTTCTGTTCTAAATTATTTGATAAATATATTTAAGTTTTAGAAAATTTTACTTAACAATTTTCTGTGCTACCCTTACATAATGTTTAAAATTGTTATGAAAATTTAAAGTTTCAGTTTTTTGCATAAATCGATTTGACAACTGAAAATTAGTACGAAAAATATGTTTTAAAGTCAAATTGTGAACAATATGGAAATCATTTCATATTTTTCTCATAATAAAATACACATTCCTAAGCATAGCATACCCCTTGCAAGTGCTACAAACTTACAGGGTATGCAAATACACAGCATAAGCTGAAATCCCCAGATGCCAGTTGAGAGCACATGCCTCTGCAGTATCCCCTTTACTTGTATTTATTCTTACATATATTTAGGTATATACCAGAAGGTATTTCTATAGCCTCCGCGTCGGACATAATCGGATTTGAGGCTGTTAAATCGCTGGCATAAAGTGTGAACTTAATTCTTTGGCACCATTTTCCTTACACAAATACAAAAGGACAATAAGTCAAAGTCTGGGAAATGTTTTCAAATATTTGCCAAAGGAAAAAGGAACTAGCAAAATAAAAGCCGAAATGAAAACAAAGTCGGAAAATATTTTCGATGTTCGAATTAAATTTATTTGTTGGTCGATGAAAAAACAACAACAAAGAAAAAAAAGCACGTATAGTATATAAATTTATTTGCATATAGATTCACGCCCCCAGCCACGCCCCAGCGTGCATAAACTGTCAATATTTATATTGATTTATGGAGTGCAGTGCAGGGACAATGTAGCGGGGGAGGGGAGTCACTTGAGTTGGTTTTATCAGCTGCAGAAACGGGTATAAAAACAGTTTTTCATTTTTACCGTTTGTCGCCAAAGTGCCACACGAAATTTGTTGCTGCTGCTGCACAATTGCATTCAAATTTCCTTCTCCCCCCCACCCCCTTCGCTGCTCCTCTCTCACCTGGAAATCTTTTTCACCTGCTTCCTGCCCTATCCACTTTGTCAAATTGTTGCCAGTTAAAAACGAAACGAACGATGAGAGAAAAATATACGTGAAATATGTTTGGCAGCACTTTCAAAAGAAAGCCCGTGCTCCTCTCCCTCCCTTCCTCTTTCTCCCTCTCTCCCTCTCTGTCTCTTTTATGGTAAATAAAAATGTGTCGTGTCACTGCATAAACGTTGCAAATTTCCAAATTGTTTGACAAATTTTACTGCCAAAACAATTTCCCTCAAAAGTTCCTTTACTCTCATATTTCTCATTTCAAGTGCGTCTTTTCTTGTGTGATATTAATAATATTTGTTGGGAGAAAATATGGAAAATATATTTATGCTAAAACCAAAGCAAACTGCGTGCAATTGCCGTGTGAAAGGAGATAAAAGGCAACGCGATTAGTAAAAAGCAAATTAAAAATATAAAAATGTAATAAAATATGCATGAAATTGAAAAACAAACTTAAAATTTGTTAGATATTATAAAATATATTAGAAATTGAAGTAAAAACCAGCTAAAATTTCGCTGTTTTTAATTAGAATTCCCAACAGCAAGTTCTTCACATTTTTCGCATAACTTCTCCATCTCTTTAAAAGCTGCTTGCTATGCAACTCACTCTACTTTAAATACAGCTAAATGTTTTGCTAGCTACCCTTGACAAACCAAGTTATCTACACCTTTGTTATGCATTTAGTCTGTCTATATCGGTACAGTTACTCTATATGGTATGTGCATACAGATATAATGCTGTATGATGGCGTCTTTTTCGCTTCATCAAAGCCTTTGCCAACACACACACACACACAATAATCATAAACATAATAATAATCATAATAATAATAATATATGTAAATGCAGAGTGCAGGTCGTTATGCGGCCAAAGACGCACGGTAAATGCATTTTGCAAGGCATTCAACTTTTGCACACACACAGTAAACACAGCACACTCACTCGTGCATATTCGTGTACATATTAATGCAAAAAGATGCCGTGTCCTGGGCCTGAGCTCTGGCTGAGCTGTCCCGCAGCTGCCACAAATGCAAAACTTGGCAACTCAACTGAGGCTCAGCCAACCACAAAGCTGAAGCCGAGGCAGCAGCAGCAGAAGATGAAGTGTTTATCTGAGGTTTTTCTTCATGTTTTCTCCCCTCTGCTCTTTGCCTTCTTCCTCCTCTACCTTTTTCTTTTACGCTAGCGCGGTTATTCACACCTATGAGTAAAAAAAGCAGAATAAATGACAATGTCAACGGAGCAGGCAGCAGGCAGTAAGTAAGGTCAGAGGGCAGCTCAGGGGAGAATAAAAGTGACAAGAGGGGGGAAATTGGGAGGTGAGCAGGGGCACTACGCCTTGTTGCGGTTAAAAGCTTGCACAAACTTTGACTTTTGCTAATCTGCAGAGCGAACGAACGCGCACTGCAAATGTTTGAGCTGTGGCAGAAAAGGGGATTATAAAAATTGGTTTATGGCGGGCTAAAAATCGCTTCCCTTTACTTCTCTTTACTTCTGCTTCTTCTATACTCTTCTTCATCTTCTACTTTTCGGTTAAAAGTCTACTCTTCCCATTACTTCTCCTTCTGCTGTACTCTTCTCTACTCTTCATCTTCTACTTTTGCCTTTCCTTCAGCTTTGGCTCGTAAACCAAACTGCTGCAGTCGTGACCCTAATGAGGTTGCACAGGACTTAGCCCGGCACTGGCATTAATTATGCAGGCAGCAGCAACAGCAGCTGTTAATGGTCGCCAATACCCTGTAATCGTAAAGAAGTAGAAGTCATTAGCTATAAAATACAGCTATAAACTCGACTTTTAGCTATAGCTATAATCCTTAAACAATTATGACATAAATTAAGAAATTACTGCGAGGTTTCGCTGTCCAGGGTACCTTTTAGTCGATCAGTACTGCCTCGCTATCTGCGCTTTTGAATCATTCATTGATTTTTACAGTTGCATCATTAAAATTGAATTTGTTGTACACATAATTGTTGTCGTTATTGTTGCTTTTTGTCTCTTTCTCTTACAATTGCACAATTCTTAATTAATAGTTTTACGACCCAATGGCATGCAAATTGTTTGCGGTTATCCGCATTGGGGTGACGCTATAAGTTTGTGAAAAAAATATAAAAAAAAGAAATTAAAAACATATTCTCTTTTATTTCCCCTACAAAATTTGGTTATATTTCTACGTATTTCATTTCCAATTTAGCTCTAATTAATGAAATGAAAATATTTGCATATTTGCGATGAGTCAAACAAACTTTGCATTTGCAGCAAATTAAAAAAGTTTGCATAAAGCACAGATATACACTATAGACATATATAAAGATTTATGTATATATTCTGACTGATTTTACTCATCTTTCTCTTCTTTTTACTTTACAGAAATCTGTGAAACCTTCAGCGGCAGCGCCCTTGGGAAAAACAGATGAAATTTATATCGATGACGAAGGCACCGAAGGATCCGGCGGACGTGGCGGGGTAAGTGCTGAAGTCGTGTGAAGCAATCTTCAATCTTGAATTCCTTTCATTCAAATGCAAATTTAAATTAATTGAATATGAAAAACTCATGAGTCATGAGTCTTTTTTTGACCAAAGAGACAAACTGAAACGAACGAGAGACGAATTTGAATCTGAATAAGAATCAGAAACAGCATCAGAGAACTTTTTGCTGATTCAGCCAAAAGTCCAGAAGTTTCGGACTGCAGCACGCACACACATACACATATAAAGATACACACACTAATACATACACAGAGATACACACACTGACTATGTATCTGTCCTGTGATAAGCTAATGATTAAAAGTTAAAAGCAGTTTGCGTGATTTGAACTCGGGTTTTTAAGCTTGTTTTTCCATGTTGATTTTTCTTCCACTTTGTTTTTGGTTTCTCTCTCATTTTTACTGCCATTTGCATATTTCATGGAGTTTTGTGTGCATATTAAAATCCCATTTGTAGACAGCCATGAAAAACTTATTGCTATGGGTCAGTTTCCGCTGGAAAAACACAATGTTCAAGCGGAAGCTCTGCAAAGTGATGTGCAGCAAATTGGGGGGAGCAAAAATGTAGCGTTTGGAATGTTCTCTCCTAGCAAACAATGGAATAGAAATATTTGCTGTGGAAAAACAATTGGAATTTTAATTATGCAAATGCTGCAAACAAATTTGTGAGTATTCACTCGATTTTTTTAGCAGTTTGTGGCTGAAATTCTAGTAAATGCAATGAGTATTTTGAATATGTGAAATGTGTGGGAAATGTGATCTGTAACGTTTTGTTTTTTTAGCTCAACTGTCTCTTTCTACGATATATACAAATGTTAACAAAGTAATTGAAGCAATTGATTTGTCAAGAACTCAATTTGTTTTAATGTACAAATTATGATAAAGGGCTAAACTTATCGATTTAATGAAGTCAAAAACGTATTTGCCCGACAGCACACTAGCCTCGGTCTATTGTTTTAGAGCGCTTGAGATTTTTTAAGTGGTCTATAATAGCAGAAATAATAGATCTGTTTTTGCATATGAACAAACATCTATGACTTTAGAGAAACCCTCACGATTTTGTGCCTAAATATACTTCTCCCTGTGGC
The DNA here is from genome assembly GCA_018904165.1 of Zaprionus camerounensis. Taxonomy (NCBI): domain Eukaryota; kingdom Metazoa; phylum Arthropoda; class Insecta; order Diptera; family Drosophilidae; genus Zaprionus; species Zaprionus camerounensis. The sequence continues at coordinate 4,554,180 of JAEIFS010000037.1, forward strand.
TCTTTTAAGGTATCTCTCCTCTTTCTCTTGTTCCATTTACTTAAATCTCTGCCAATTCAGACAAGGGAAGATTGTCTGTCTAAATATACCTTACTCACACTCTCTATACCTCCTTTTTATCTCTCTCTAGCTCTCTCTTCCTACCTTTATGTTTGTAAATTTATCTCTGCTTTCTTGTTAGATCTTTGCTATAAATCTCTGCCTACAGTACCTTCTATTACCTTCTGTTTCTTTCTCTATGTTATCAACACTTTCTTTTCTCTCTCTCTCTGTCTCTATGTTATCAACAATTCCCTCTCTCTCTCTGTCCCCCTTTTTCTACTCTTCAACACTGATGAAAAATCTATTTTCAATTCCGCAACTTTTCAAAACGTTGTCAATGTGCCACAAAGCGGCACATGGCACATTCAAATCAACAGAAGAAGAAAGAGAGAAAGGAAGAGAGAGAAAAGGGGAAGAGAAAGGGAGAGAGAGGGAAAGATTGAGGGAGAGGGAGATAGAGATGGAGAAAGGGAAAGGAAACTGTAGGGGAAGTGAAGAGAAGACAGTAGATAAACGAGAGTCATAACAGACTATATCTCGCTTCCTTATGTACCTGACTTATTTCCCTTTATACTTAACAAAGTTAGGCAGCAAACTCGTGATACCCCATGCCAAGTTGTTCAAGCAAGATGGCAGGGGCAGTAGGGAGAGGTAAAGGGATGGGGAGAGTGAAAAAATCAGCACGTTTTGGCCTGAAATGGCAGCTTATATAATCAAAAGTTGGCGTTGAAAACTCATTTGTTTATGTGCATGAAATGTTAATGCTGCACACACACACACATTGGTACACCTTTTGTTATTGTTGTTGGACAGGCTGGCACTTGTGTTGTGCGTGTAACTGCGTCTGTGTGTGTGTGTGTGTGTGTCTGTGTGAGTGAGTTTGGCATGTGAGCGACATTTGTTTGAAAGTTTTTTGACAGCCGCTGCTCGACATACATTGAAAACACACACACCACACATCACACTCACACACCGGGACACACTCACACACACACACTAAAACAGACACACACACCACACATCACACACACCATACATAACACACCGACACTCACAACCGCTGCATCAATTGTTGGCGCAGACTTTTTGATTTGTTTTTAGCGCGCACAGTTCCACACTCACACTGGCACACACACCATGAACACACCCGCGCTTCACACACACTTCAAAAAAACTAATTAAAATGCGTTGCGCTGACATTGTTGTGCGCTCTTCCACCTCTCCCTCTCCCATTGCCTTGCTCCCTTCTATTACAGCAAAAAATAAAGTTTAATTAAATTCTACGAGCTTCTTTTTTGTTTTTGCTGTTGGCTTTGTTGTTTTTTTTTTGGTTGGTTTTCGATTTCCTTTTTCTATTACTTGCGTGCAATTTAATTAAACATTTCGCCAATGTCGCCAGCGTAGCTGCTTTTGCCATTTTTATTTACACACTCAACTCAACTCAACTCAACTCAACTCAAAGAAAACGCCGACAAGGAATACAAATAAAGTGAGCAAAAGAAAAAAAAAGCGTAGCAGCAAGAGCAAATAGAGTGCAAATAGAAATGGTAGAAGAGGAGGAGAGAGAGAGGGGCAAAGGTATAAGAAGAGAGAGAGAGGGAGAGGGAGAGGCATAGGTATATAGGAAAACGTGGCACGCGTAATTCAATCCGTCAGCAGTGCGGGGCACGTTGCATACTTTTGTGCGCCGCTCGAGTTACTAAATCAACAACGAATGCGAATGTCCTTTCTTTTCAATTTGCATAAGCCAAAGACCCACACACAAAAAAAGGAGTTAAAATACATTTGTCTCTGGCTATGTGTGTCTCTATGTGTGTGTGTGTTGCATATTTAGCTGAGATTGTGGTGGGAGAAGGCCAGAAAGCTTTGCCTCAAATTGTTGCCAACTTTGTTGTTGTTTTTCTTGCCTGTCCAGCTGCCTGTTGTCTATCTCTCTCTCTGTCTCTGTCTTCTCTCTCTCTCTCTCTCGCTCTCTCTCTGCCTCCCTCTCTTCCTGTGCTGTGGCATTTTCTAATTTCCCCTTGCCCACTGCCTGACTACCCTTCCGTGCGCTGCCACTGACGTTTTCTTTCTGCGCCATTTCCGTTGCGACGACGCTGCATGTCCTGGACTGAGTTGGCATGTCCTGCTACGTATGAGTTGGCATTTTTATGCAACTGACAAACGCCAACGTCGCTACTCATGTCTGTATATGAGCTATTTCCCTGGCACCATCTCTCTTCCTCTCTCCCTTCTCCCCTCGCCCCTCTCTTTCTGTGTGCAACTTCTAAATTACATTCAAGCAAATGCAATTTATTATACGCTCCGTTGCATTCCGTACTCGACACAACTTGAGCAGGCGCCGCCACAGCATCTCTCTCGCTTTAAACTGATTAAACTACCTTCTACAATGGAGCAAATAGACCTCAACGTCGTGACATTATGCCTGCGCAAATATGGAAATATGACGACAACGTCTTGAATGTCAAACGGAAACCGCTGGCACTCAATTTATGTCAAATGAGACGTGCTGTAAATTAGATTAAAGTTGGAAAAAATTTAACTCTGAGCTTTCAAGAGCTTAAAGTCAGTATTCATAGTCTTTGAGCTCATCATATGCGTAAAAAAGTATGTTCTAATCATCTAGCAGCTTTCAAATGGAATCTAAAAAAAAATAAAATACGTCTAATTTAATAAAAACAATCTTCAAAACTACAGTTAACTTTGGCTAAGTATATCAAAGCTTCAAAATTGACAAGATCAGCATATATTGAATTGAAGTTAAGCTCTTGGAAGCTATGTTCTGGGAGCTAAATATAATATGTCAAATTTATTGAGGATAATTAACGAAACTCCAAACAACTATGGCTATATATATTAAGCATACTTTCAACAGCTTTCAACGGTTCTAAAAGCGCAAGATCACCATGTGCTTAACTGAAGTTTGTTCTATGTAAACAACAAACATTCAGCTTAATGAAGCGAGCTTATAGCAGTTTACAAAGCTTCTAAAAGAACAAGCCTTATTAATTAGACTGAAAGCTCATTAGACCTTGCCAAGCACATTTTGCAGTTTTACACAAGGCAAGCTTATTGAGAGGAATATACGCTGTAGGATATAAACTTTAAATTACTTGCAACTTTCATTTAGCTAACTTTAAGCAGCTTTTGCTCTAACGTACTGTCCTACTAAATACTTAACCCACTTCAAGTTTGTCACTCGTATCGCACAATGTCATTTACGAGAGCGCTAAGTGAATTATTAATGACTCGCAATGAAATGCTGCTGTCGCCCCTTTGTCCTTTGTCCTTGGCACATTCCCTTCGCGTCTCTCTTGCGTCCTTATAAATTATGATGAATTCTGTGTATGCCTAATGCGTCATGCTGCTGCTGCTTGTTCTATATTAATCACAGACGAAGCTGAGTTAATCAACGCATATGTCGCATATGATTTATGGCAGCGTGTGCTTGGCGACATTGCATGCCACATGCCTTTCTGCTTGCCTTGCCACACATGCCTCACTTGCCGCATTTAACACATGTTTCGCTTTGACATTGAGGCAAACCTGTGCACAACATGGCAACGTTTTCAGAGGCTGTTGGCCATTTTTAGTGGGCGTGTCAACAAGATAATGAGATTTGCTTGTTGCAGCCTCCTTAATGCCACCCCTTCTGCTGTAGCTAAGCAAATATGCAAATGTGGTTGCAGCAACGCAACCCAAAGCCAACCTGCAACACATAACCAAGCTCAGCACACAGCTGTAGGTACTGGGATCAACTCTATTGTTCATCGTTGTTGTTGTTGCTCTGATTGTTGTTGCTGCTGTACTTGTTGGCGTAATAAGCCACATTGCATTGCATTTATAGCCACAGCGGCAGCAACATTGGTGGCACGTTGCACGCAGCACGTTGCATGAACAAAGGAGGTTGCAGCAACTGCTGCTGCTGTTGGTGGAGCAGCATGTGGCAAGCGGGAGCGGGCTGGTTGCATGCAGCATGCTGTATATGTCGGTGCGTTGTTGATTAATAACGTGCACATGTCGCACGTGTTTCGGCAAAGCCGGCGACTGTTTGCATAACACACAATTATACTCAAATACTCGCAACACGCATACACTCTAGCTCCTTCTCTGCTTCTGTCTCGCACTCTCTCTCTCACACTCGCACACATGTATTTCGCATGCGATTGGTATTTGTGTCACACATTCCACACACACATTTGGTAAATGCGCATTGACAATAAATTAACATCGATTGACACGGCCAACACAGGCAAAGCATTAGCATCCAATAGAGCCAGCGCGAGCTGAGTGTTTGCACTGAGAGAAACAGAAAGAGTAGAAGTTTTAGTGATAAATATGCAAATTGAAAAAGAAAGACTAAAGAGAAAGAGAGAGAGTCTGAAGTGCCTGTCTAAGTCTGAAGCAATTTTAATTTAAATTACAGCAAACTTTTTAGCGCAAGAATTTAAACCAGCAGCAAAAATAGACTGCCAGGCAACTCGCTTAATAATATTGACTTATAAATAAAATCTATACCTTTCTATGTGTAGCTACACTATACCAAACCACATACAGTGTGCTTTCAGTCTCTCTAAGCTCGTCTATGAAATTTCTCTCAGTGCACAACTATATATAGTACACCTACAGATGTGCCTGCACCCACATCACCTACTGTTGCGTGTGCCTGTGCGTGTGTATGTGTGTTGACCCAACGTGTTTATGTAAACAGCGGGCATCTGTTTTGTATTGACGGTGTGAATGGTTCTCCCTGTCTGTGTATGTTTCCTCTGTCTGTCTCTCTGTCCCTGCCTCTGTCCTCGTGCTACTTTTCCAAACTGAATTCTTTGAATCCAGCAAATCCGTTGAATGCTTGGCATGCTGAATCCCGTACACAGGAGTCTGTGAGTTCTGAGTCCTGGCTACGGCTGCTTTTAAGTACGTGCATATAATTTTCAACACTGTCGTTGTTGTTGCTGTTGCTGTCGCTGGCTCTTCTACTCAGGCTGTCAATATCACTTGCTTACATGGGAATTTATTGGTGACAGCGCATAATGCAATGCAATACATAATGCATGGCTTACGAACACTCTCCCACAGACACACACACACACACGCACACAGAGACAGAGGCTTTTACACAGCCAGCACAGCACACTCTGTTGTCTGTGTGTGTGTGTGTTTTAGAAGCTCTACATTCGATAGACATTGAAATTTATTGTGATTGTAATGTTAACCAAAGCAGCTCAGCAAAAACGAAATGAGTTTATGGCAGGCCCGCACAGCCGAGCATATGTTGGCTTTCCGTTCGGCCAACAGTGTGTCTCTGTGTGTGTCTGTGAGGGGGGAGGGTTTTAGCGAGCTGACTTTTTGCATACCCTCTGTAAAAACAGGCACAAAAAGTTGCAGCAGCTGCTTAACTCACTTTGAGTTTTAAAATTTTTTTTAGCATGCTTTTTAGCGCAAAAGTTAGCGCTGACATGAACCAGCAGCAAAAATAGACTGCGTGGGTAAATTGTTTGTGAGGGTTGATCATAAATATGTTTTTTACAGGGTATTTGCTGGCTCCTTAAACTTGCTGTTTGTTGTGCTCTTCTGTGCCCCTTTGCCCCTTTTTTTTGCAATGCCACAACGAGTTATATGTTGATCTAGACTTGACACAAAGCTGCCTGCTGCCAGCCGCTTGCATTCATTACTCAATGTCTAGCTAGCTTGTCCCTAGTCCCCTCATACCCTTTCCCTCTTCTCTTCCGCCGCGACTGTAAACAAATGGTTTACTGCATTATATCACAATCCTAATTCCTAAGCACACACTCACAAATACACACACACAGACAGGCTGGGGCAACACTAATCCAAATGAGACTGCACAGAAAGATAACATTAGCAAAACGGGATTTTTTGGCCTGCTTCTCTGTATGAGTGTGCGTGTGTGGGCCTGTTGTCTGTGTCATGTGGCTTATTGCGCAAGTAAAGATGTTGCGACAAGCATGTAGATTGAATTAAAGACACAGCAACAACAACAACAACAACAAAGACAACAGCGACAAGGACAATCGCGCGAAAGGGCCATATCATTTTTGAAGTCAAGCGAAAAGTCATTGTCAACGTGTTGTTGTTGTTGTTTCTGTGCTTTGTGTTGCCGCCATTTTGTTTGTGTTGTTTGTGTCTGTCGGCTCTCTTTATCTGTCTCTCTCTCTCTCTGTCTCACTCGGCATTTCTGCTGTGTTCTGTTTCTGTTTTTTATGCGCAACGCTTTGGCCCCTTTTCGACTTGTTGTGGGTTTCTTTTCGTGGACTTCTACTGCTGCATAATTTATGGCAATAAATTCGCTTAACTTTACGACAATTTGTTGCTGCAAAGTGTGCCATAAAGTGTGTGCCACACCCACACACCCAGACACTGGCGTAGACAGCGACCATAAGCAGCCATAATTTGATTTTGGTATCGCACGAAAAATTGATTTGCCACGTAAGGCAGACAGAACAACAGGCAGAGTTCTCTCTCTCGTTCTTTCTCTTTCTACCCCTCTCCTTTTCTCTCTGCTCTGCTGTGGCTTGTTAATTTGCCGATTAGCATCGAAATTTGTTTTAGTTACAGGGTATTTACATCGGGCTGCGCGTTTAATTAAAAACAAACGTGGCACAATGTGTTTACGCTTGTTGAATGGCCGCATTGATGCGGCTGCCACTTCAATTAGTGCAACGTTTTGTGGCAGCTGTAGCAACAGCGAGGAACGTGTACTTGAAGCAGCCAAAACTCGCATTGCAGTCTGCACTTCAAAGCTCCGACAAGGTTTTGAATTGCAAATGCCGGAGGCAAGCATGACAGGTAGGAAGAGAGAGAAGAGTAAGACAGCTAGGCAGAGAGAGAAAGATAGAAAGACAGATAGAGATAGGTACAGACAGGCACCCAGGTATGGATGCAGTATCCATGCGGAACTTCAATTATGCCTCGCTCTGACAGCAACTTCGACTTGGAGTTTGCCATCGACTTCGACTTTCCAGTTTGCCTTCGCCTTCGTCTTCGACTTGAACTCGAGTGCAGTTCGAGCTAAGTTGAAGCAAGTCGACTGTGGTTGGGTCGCTACAAGCTGCTTCGGTTTGCGGTGTGTGGTGGCAGCAACAATTTAAAAGTTCAAAATGCCAAGCATGACACACCCTGTTAGAGGAGGGAGAGAAGACGTTAAGCAGCTTAGAGAGTACTTTGATTGATGGATGAAATTTAAATGTGTTTTAAATTGAAATATGAATGGACGCAATGGAAAATGTAGAAATGCTTGACCGAGTTTTGAGCAGCTTTTGCAAAAGCGCAGCAAAGTATGCTACAAAAGAACAACAAATTGCAGACGAGTTGAAAAGTAATGAAAGAAATTCCTTGAAATAAAAAGAAAGTAAGCAAAAGAGTGTCCATGCTTTAACTACCAGTCTACAGGGTATTACTTAGTCTTACAGTATCTACAGTACATAGGCATTTGCCTTGCTTACAGCCTTGGACAGGCGCTCGTTAGTCTTGATGTTGATGCGCGCTCTCGTTCTATGGGGACTCTTTAGCTCAGCTCCCTCGACGATGACTATTTCTCAGGCTCCCTGTAAAATAGTCTCCATTTCTTTGCCCTCCTCCCCTCCCGGATGCCATGTCTTGTGCTTCATGCCTGCTTTCTTTGCTTCTTTCCAACTGGCAACTGCCAACTGGCAACTGGCATTTGTCGTTTGTCAGCGTCGTCTACTCCGTCGTCTTGGCTGCCACGTTGCAATTTGACTTGTAACCGCACACTTGAGTGTACGTTGCATGCTTTTAGGCGTGCAACGTGACGCAGTTTGTTGAACCTGCTTTTAGCATCGCTTGCTCGCTCTGCTTAAAGTCTTGGTGGCAGTTGTGGCAGCTGCGCTGGGTCAAGCAACTTGTCTTAATGCCATGAATAATTCAGCACAGTTTGCTCAGCTGCAACATGCCACAAAATGTTGCAGCTTTGCCTCTCTCCCGCTCTCTGTCTGTATCTCTTTCTGGCTTGCAAGTTAATTACATTTGTTGCATACGTGCAACGAGCGTTGATTGCGTTGGGGCATGCACCTTCTGCGGCACAGGCTGCTGCAGCTTCTCTGCTGTACTGCTGCTCTGCTGCTTTGTGGCATTCTATTTGAATGCAACCGCAGAGCAGAGAGAGGGAGAAACGGGAAGGGGAACTGAGAGTACACAAGACCATTTATTTTGGTTTTCATGCACACACACACATACACATATACAGCCTGCCACAACAGTGCGGTTCGCATTCATCAGTCAAACAATGCGCTGTCAAAATATTGTATTTACTCGTATAAATGATATGCAGCATTGTCTGTGTTTGTGTGTGTATTTGTGTGTGTGGCACATATTAAATGCATCAATAGCAATTTCAATTTTAATTATGAATATTTCAGTAGTTCGATGTGTGGCAGAGGGAGAAGGGGAGGCAGCATCATCGTGATTTGCATTCATTTAAGAGCCTTGCACGGGCTTCCTAACGAACCTGTCCTTGTGGCAAGCTGCACCCTGCAGCCTACAACACTGCAGCCTTGCAGCAAGTGGCAATGGCAGCAGCAGCTGCAAATGAATTGAGGTAAAACCAAAAATGTTGTTGCTGCTGCCCGCAATGCCAACTATTTCATTGCTGGAAACTAGGTGAAAGTTTAGCTTTATCTGCAGCGGTTTTTGGCAGCAAGCTAAAGTATTTTCCAGCTAGCAACTTTAGCTGCAATTTGTGGGTACGAATTTCAAGAGCGTTAACAACGTAAATATATCAATTAAACTGATGCATTGCTGCAAATTTTGTAATTATTCTAATTGAATTCTACACTTGTTGTTTCTATGCACAGTTGACATTTTAACAGCGCGGGGAGGTGAAGGGAGAGGAGACACTTTAGCTGCATTTGCTGGCATAGCAATCAGCTATTTTGCGTAATTATTTACAGCTCATTGCGCAGTCGAATCAGCAGCAGCAGCAAACATTTCTGTGCACTTGCCACGTGCCACGCCCATTGCGCATTGTCACCAAGGCGAGGTGGCCATTAAAATTTAATGATGTGCCACACACACAAACACAGACACGTATGCTTAGTCTGTGTGTGTGTGTGTGTGCCTGTCTTGCTAGTTCACTTGAAGCTGCGTCGCGTCGTGTCTCTGATGTTGCAATTAAAATGCAGCAGCAGCAGCGACAGTAGAAGGTGCAGCTGCAGCGCAACTTTAACAAGTCCCTGCCACGCCCATAAGTTGACAGAGTTTATTACTTGGCTGAGCTCATCAGGGAGCAGCAGCAGGAGCAACAGCAGCGTCGTGGCAACGTGCAATAAAAATGTTGTCTTATTAGCTGCAAAGTGTTCTAAGCTGCAACAGCGCATGCAAATTACCCCAAGAGAGGTAGAGGGGTGGCAGGGGAGACGACTCTAAGTTGCTGCTAAGCTGCACTTAACCTCGTCGTCGTCGTCGTCGCTCGTTCAGCAACATTTATCGATTAACGCAAAGCCGCAAACTTTGACACGCCTTTGATTATTTTTGATTAGCAACAGCAACGGCAACGGCCTTTAAAAGCGGATTAATTATGCCACAAGTTGCAAGCTGTCTGCTGTCTCTACAGTGTCTGCTGTATGTCTGCCACCAGCTGCTGCTGCTGCCGCAATTAGTTTTAACTGAGCTAAGAAGTTGAAAGCTTTTCTTCGCGCAGCCGAGGCGAAAATAGGCAAAATTGCATTGCCTCTTTTTAGGCGCTGCCATAAAAATTAGCTGCGACACAATTGTGGATGCTGTGTGGATGATTCTGTGGTTGCTCTATGCCTGTGTGTATGTGTATGTGTGTGTGGCAACTGGAGTTGAAGTGGAAATTGAGGTTGAGGTTTTGTTTGTCTGTGGGGAGCTTTGGCCCGCAATTTGCGCACATAATTTGCTGCTGCTGCGACGCATAAAAATGAAAAAGGAAAATAACTGACAGTCAGCGTGAGAGGGAGAGGAGCACGGGGTAGGGGCAGAGAGGTGCGAGGGTAATAGGCGAAATGGGCAATGGGCAATGGGGACGAGGCAATGGCAGAGGCAAAAAAACACAAGAAAATGCCGAGTGCTGCCTGGGTGCGGTTATTGATTTTCTGTGCGCCAGAGCCAAGCAGCTCATGATGATGATGATGATGATGCTACTGCTACTGATGATGACGATGCTGCGTTGGCGATTTTTTTGTCTGTAGAAGGGGGAGGGCGTTAGGTGGATGGCAACAAATTTGTGTCAAAAACTCGCTCAACGGACAAAATTGCGTGGGGCAACACGAAAAGCGCATTAAAAGCTTAAAGCAAGCGATTAAAGCCGCAGCTCAAGTTGCCGCAATGCAGTGCAGTGAGAGAGCGAGAGAGAAACGGGGAGAGAGCAGGGTAGAAACAGAGACAGCAACAGAGATAGACAGGCAGATAAATCAAGTCCGCAGCTCATCAGCAATAAGCCAAGCGGGCTGACTGCACGTGATAAAAGTACAGAGCAAAAGAAGGAACAAGAGATAGGGAAACCAGGAGAGAGATGGACAGAGAGGGAAAGGCAGAGGCACAGCAAGGCAGAGGCTGAGGCAAAGCCAGGCAGTGTCAGTGGGAGACAGCACACAAATAAAAAGAAGAAAGTGGCATCGAATGCGCAAATTTGCGTATTTCCGTTTTCCGGTTGACGTGCACGCCAAAATATAATGCAATGGTGTGTGCTGAAATTTACCAACGCACAGCAGCAACAACTCAGACAACAACAACAGCAGCAACAATAACTGAAGCAACAACCAGAGACAAACAACAACTGAAAACAGAACAAAGCGTTACACAGAAACGGAAACAGCGCCAACAGACCAAACAAGCGAAGAAGCAGCGGCAGGAGCAGGAAAAAAAGGAAGAAAGGGAGACAACAACAACAACAAGAACAACGACGATGACAGCAGAAGACATGCTGAGCTTGATAAATGTTCATGGTTGAGCTGCAATGGGTTGCGATGGACCTGACGCTGGCAATGCAAATGCAAAGCAACAACAACACAACAACAACACAACAACAGCAATAGCAACAGAGCAAAACCAAAGGCAAAGGCAACCCAACTGCCAATTAAGTGCCAAATTATGCCAACAACACAATAGAAAATGGAAGCAGCAACAACACAAGAATAGGGGAGAGCATAGGAACAAAACCTACTGCAGTAACAATTGCCACTTGACTACAAAGATACCCAGTAGAGTGTATGGAATTCTATAGAAATAGAATTCGACACTCATAAGGGTTATAAGTACCTATATAATTGACCAATTAAAGCAAAGGACAGTTCAATTTCTAACTGTATTTGTATTTGGAAAGACATCAAAGGGAACTTTGAGAAATTAACTATCGAAACTCCATTGTTTGGCTTATTAAAGTTTTTACAACAATTGCAATTTTAGTTAGGAAAGCAAAAAGAAGTTATCAAATGAATATACATATGGTCTTCTTAATGTATAAAGTGGCAACCGTAATTGCAAATCAAATTTGTAATGATTTTAAATTAAATTTTAAGAAGATTTAGCACTTTAAAACGATTTAATTTGTGTTGGGAAAGTAGAAAGAAGTTTTCTTATAAATTTATGGTCTTCCTAATGTTAAAAATTGCAAATCTTATGGAAAATCGAATTGGCAATTATTTCTTAATACATTTTGAGGTTAAGTTCTTAAACCCATTTAATTGGGAAAGTTAGGAAAGCAGTAATAAGTTTTTACATAAAAATATGGTCTTCCTAATATGCCAAATGGCAAATCACATTTGGAATGAACCATCCTAATAAAAACCAACTTTTTAGCTCTTTGAACCAGATCTATTTGAGTTGCAAAAGTAGAATGAAGGTTTCTTATGTATATATGGTCTTCCTAAAATGCAATGTGGCAACTCTAATCCCAAATCCTTTACTATTATGTATAATAATATTTAACTATTTCGTTTACTTAGCGTAAACGGCGTAGCATGATATAAATTAGCAAGTTTTCAGCTAGTTTAGATAAACGATTCTTCTACTGTTTTGTTTCGTCTCCCTTTCCCCATCCCTCCTCCCCCTCTTTGCCTGCTGCTCGCTGCACGTCCATTTAGTCTCATTATACAGCGCTTTATCCCTTGAGTACAGGGTGTAAGAACTTGCAAACTGTTTGTGAGAAAGGAGTGGGAGGGAGGGGAGACTTAGAAGTATGTCAGACAACTATTGTAGCAGTTGCAAGGCCGCGACAACAGGCACTTGCCACATACACACACACACACACACACACACTCAGTGTGTATTGTTATCGCTAGTAAGGCAGGAAAAGTAAAAGTTTTCCCTCAGTTGTTGTAACATGCAACTGATATTTAGGTGTATTTTCTTGGCCCCAAAACTTTTTCAATTTACTGCGCACATTTCAAGAGGGGGCAATTATTAGCATAGTGTGGAAAGTGAGAGAGAGATGGAGAGAGAGGGAGAAAGAGAAAGAAAGAAGAGAGAGGTCAGCATAATGCAAATTTAAAATAAGCCAAATGAGGCAACTAAAAAAGACTTGCAGAAAATGGGTTATCTCTGGCTAAGCTGGCACACACCCAAAATACACACCAATACACATACAAACATGCACATATACACACACAAATACAGCCACAAATACACACACCAATACATACATATAATATTCCTTCTGGTCATTTGATTGCATTACGCCTCAATCTAAATGTAAATGGGCAATTCAAGCTAAATATGAGCATCAGCAGCAGCTGAAAAAGGCAAAAAAAAAGCTAGCTAAACTGGGACAACAAGCGAAACGAGCGAATCGAATTGAATCGAAAACTGAAAACTCAAGAACGCAATTTCGTTGAACAAATAAGAGAGAAGCTTCGAATATCTAGTTATCCTTGCCGCAAATGCGTTGCAGCTGCCTCATCTGCCGCCTGTCTGTCTCTCTCTCACTCTCAGTGTTGCACGTTGCTCGAGAGTTGCTGCATGTAAATAAATTAGAATTTGATGGCTCGCAACTTGGCTATAATTGAACTGCCCAATGCAGTCGGATAATGTCGAGAGAGAGAGCTAAAGAGAAGACTGTGGCTTGCAGCTGCAGTTTGTGGCCAGGCAAGGAGCGTGCTACATTTGACCACATTTGCAAAACTACACAAAATGCACAAAACTTTTCGTAAAAAGCATTTCCTGCAGCAACAACGAGAACAACAAGAACTGCACAAAAACTGAAAAACTGACCAGCAGCAAGACAAACAAAGGGGGAAGCCAGAGGAGGCAAGAAAAAAACTGCAAACTGAAATAACTACAAAAAATGTTGTGTTGTTCTTCTGTTCGTTGTTGTTTTGCGAGTATGTGAACACACAGACACACACACATACAAGTTGCACAAACAAACACAGAGAGAACGATGTTGCAACACGAGGCAGCTTGTCAAAGCGACAATTTACTCGTTATAGCAAATAGAAGATGAGGAAAAGGTGAAGGGAGGCAGGGGAAGCAACTCAAAACTCGCCATGGACAGCAAAAGTTTTCTTAACCAGGCAGAAAAAAAATGATTTGTGCAAAACATTTTTTATGCCTCGGCAACAGACAGAACAGAGACAACCTAAGCTAAGTTTTGGCAAATATAGACAGAATATATATCACGATATTGGGGACCAGTTAAAAAGCATTACGCTGTTTATCTATTTATGATTGGATGGAGACAGGGGTTATAAGTACCTTAATATTATAATTGACAAACTTAGGGAAAGGTTCAATTAAATTTCTAACTTTATTTGTATTTGGAAAGACATCAAAGGGAACTTTGAAAAATTACCCAACGAGACTTAACTTTTTAGCTCTTTAAAGCTTTTATAACAGTTAAAATTTGAATTAGGAAAGCAGTAAGAAGTTTTCACATCAATATATGGTCTTCCTAATCTAAAAAATGTCAACTTTAATGGCAAATCAAATTTTAAATGATTTAAAATCAAATTTTGAGAGGGTTTAGCTCTTTAAACCGTTTCAATTTGGAAAGTTAGAGAAAGTTAGGTAAGCAGTAAGAAGTTTTAACATAAATATGGTCTTCCTAATGTGTAAAATGGCAACTTTAATGGCAATTCAAACTATTTAGCTCTCTAAACTAAATCAATATCAGTTGAGAAAGTAGAATGGAGTTTTCTTATGATTATATGGTCTTCCTAAACTGCAATGTGGCAACTCTAATGCCAAATCCCTTACTGTGCTAAATTTTTGGCAGATATATACAGCACATATATCACGATCTTTGGGACCAATTGAAGCAGCATTGCGCTGTTTGTCTATTTATGAGTGGAGGGAGAAAGGAAGAGAAAGAAAGCGAGAGAAATGTAAAAAAAAACACACTCAAAATTGAATTTCGCATGCATTACAACTTGCCCCAAAGGGAGTGGGAGTGGGGATGGGGGTGAGGTGGCAAGGGAAGTGTAGGGAACCTGAGCAGGGTCGTGAGAAGTGGGAGTGGCAAGGGGGAGGTATGTTATATGAGCACGACAAGAGCTTCGTTGATGTTTGCGCTTGGCAAAGAAACGCTAAAGTAAATTTGCAAACGCACGCAGGGTATACACGACTAGCAGATGCGCTGTAGCAGCAAAGATAATGGAAGAATATATATACTATTTATATAGACTCCTCATCATAAGACTTTATGTTTATATATTCCTGCAGTTTATAATTTCTTGCGCTAACATTTGCGCTGTAATTTCATAAATCAAGAGCTGCAACATTTTGATGCCCTTCCGCTTTGCTGCCGCTGCTGTTGCACTGCAGAACTTGTTGTTTATGCATAAGACGTGTGCCTACCTCATGTCCCCTCCCCAGGCAACCCCTCTCCCCGTCTCTCTCTTCTTCTATCACCAAACTGACACAATTTTTGCGCTCATTATGCTCGAAGCTCTTTTTCTTTTCTTGCCAGTTTTCTTTTGTACGCGCCTCAGTTTTCTTTTCACAATTTTCATTAAAGAAAAAGAATTTTTGGAAAAAACATGTAATGCAATTTTGAAAGTTTTTACGACGTTCTTTTCTTGATATTAACTGCAGATAGTGAACTATATGTATATGCCGACTTTGCATAACGTTTGCGGTGCATTTGCCGGTGTTGAGCATACGCCACGTTGGACAGCAGCAGCAGTTGCACTGGCTGCAAATGTAAATTTAATGCGCAAAATATTAAAGTCAACGCCATTAAGGGTGCCACTAAAAGGGGCAAACTGCAGCAGCTGCTGCCGCTGCGACTGTTGCAGCAGGTGGCAGCAAGTGGCAACGTTCAAATGACATCATTTAAATTCATGCATGACCCACATAGGAACGGCAGCAGCAGCAGCAGCATCAGTTGCCAGCATCGTCGTTGAGCTCATGTTTTATTAACAAAGCAATTTATTGCATAAAATTCACAGTTGCAGCCTGCGCCGCAGAAGCAGAAGCAAAAAGCTGCCTCGGTTTATCGATCGTAAAACTTTTTCGGGGCACGTTTAATGAGGCCAGGCAGGCAAGGCAAGGCAGGCAGTCAAGAGCCAAGAGCCATGGCCAAAAAGAGAGAAAAAGTGCACCCTACCAATACCCTCTCCCCTCCCGACCCCTCTTCGTTCTCCTCCTGCCTGTCTAAGTAAGCGTAACCGCAACTATGAAAGTGCAATTCGGGTAACTTGGCCAACACGACGAGTTCATTTTTAAGGCCAAGCGCCCGGCAAAGTGTGCTGCACAGTCAGCCAGGCAGCCAGTGAGGCAGGCAGGCAGGCAACAAGGCAATTAAAGTTGCAGCAAAGGTCTTGCCACGCCTCCTGCTGCTACCCCCTGCTGTGGCTAATTGCTGCATAAATCAAGCGGCGTTTGAAAAAACATTTTAAATAAACTGCGTGAATTGCGGCCAAAACATTTTGTTATGCTTTATGTGTGAGGCCGCATTTGACCAAATTTGCTTGTTACACACACACACTCGCACACTCACACACACTTACACTTACGCACTGCTCGATTTATGTACGCCATAAAATGGCGCTGCGTACACGCAATAATAAAAATTTTTTGAAAAATATTTTAATTAAATTTCGCAACGAACAAAATAAAAACTCACTGAAGTAAAGTGAAAACCGTTACAAATTTTCGCCCATAAGCGTGTTAAACGAGCAATTTTCATTTTTCCGTTTTCCTCTGTGTTTCTCTCGCACTTTTTTCTCTGTTTTTGCTGTTTTTTTGTTGTGTTATTGTTTTCATTTTAGATTGCCAGAGAGTTTTAGAGCCGGCGGCTTGTGTGCTTTCAATTTGCTATAAGTGTGTGCGCTGTTGAGTGTGTGAGTGTCTGTGTGTGTTTGACATAAGTGTGTGCGAGTGCAAGTGAGTGTCTTTCTGTGTGTAAGTGTGTGTGGGTGTCCAAAACAAATTACAATACATGTGCTTTGGCGCTTGACTGGTCTCCAAAAATAAATTGCGTTTAATTAAATGTGCCTTTGCTTGCCCGTCGTCTTGCCCACTCTCTGCTCTCCCTTCTTCTCCCTCTTTCTGCTCTCTCTTCTCTCTCTCTCTCTTATCTTCGCTGTATCCCTCCCTCTCTCTTTTCCTTCTCTGTTTTCGTCTGCATCTCTCTAAAAGCCTCTCGTAAATTGGCTTGAAGACAATGTTTTATTAATGAGCTACATTTTGTGGCTTGAGTTTATGACAGGTAACACACTCAGATACACAGACGCACACATACACACACGCACACTCCTTCATACACACACAAATACATCAGATTTTATGTACTGAATTAGACAGCAATCCCTGCAGTTGAAACTGACTTTGTCAATTACATTTTGATAACTTCGTTAAAGGTTGCTTCTTTGAAATGTCATATTTATAGATAGTCTTTATCTTTACACGATGAAGATAAAGATAAGTTCTGTCTTTAAATTTGTCATTTAGCCTGTCATTTGAGCTGAATAAACATTTCATATAAACAATTTCAGCAAATATCGATGTTTCTTCATCTCTACCTGTCAGTCAAACATCTATGCAAGCTTTCTCTTAACTCTATCAGTAACATTACTTTGCCTTCTTATTGCTTGCTTTCTTGCAATTTATTATGTACAGAATTTATATAAAATATTTCCTTTTTTTCCTTTTCTTATTAATTTCGCTTATAAAACATTTTACATATTTTTATAAATATTTTCTTCGGGTTAAAACACAATTGAAATGCTGCAAATCTGTAGCACACTTACAGGCTTAAGTTCTTTTTGCCCAGGCCAACGTGCCCCGAAGAAAAGCTTCACTTGACTTACCTGAGATTTGCACAGCGCACATGGACGGGTATCAGCCTGGATTATTCTCAGAAATTGGGTACAGTCGGAGCCGGGAGAAAGGGCAGCTAGACAGAGAGTAGGGGCAGAGAATTTGAGTTATCCTCTTTCTCTTGCTCCCCCTCAGGGCACGTGGGTCATACAATTCCCGGCAAAGTGGTCATTAACAGAGCAAATGCTTTCAATTTGTTTGCTGTTCGGGTCCATCAGGCAACGGATAATGTTGATTACGTTGATGATAATAACGTTGGTGATGTAGGCACAAATTCTTCTCAGGTAATGGAACTTTGCCGCAAGGGGGTAGAGTAAAGTTGGGGGCAAGTCTTGGCCTTGGCCACTTGTTTCTCAGCTTGTTGTTAAGCAGCTGCAACAAACGCGTGCTTATTACCACTTTGTTAATGCTCAATAACAGCTAAAGTTCGGGGGCGTATGTATGAGGGAGTCAGAGGCGTAGGCGTGTCCAGACAAAAATGTCCCGGCGTAGACGACTTCCATAAACATGTTGGCATTTCATAACGCGTGAACAAATTCAATTAAGTCGACGACTGCTGCCCTCTCTCTCTCTCCCTCTCTCTCTCTGTCACTCTTTCTTCTGCTGCTTGCTGCCTTGTCCTTTGTGTGCCACAAACTGGCAACAAAATTAAAGTAAATAAACAAGCGTTGACTTCGCTCGCTTGCTCGCTGCCTTTCCCCATGACAATTATCATTGGTCACAGTTTGTTGTGCCTTTGTGTGTCTATCCAGCTGTCTTCTCTGTGTCTCTTCTACTCCGTTTCTCTCTGTGTGTGTATGTGTGCCCAAATAAACCGCAAAAACCGCAGTGAAGGCATGAAAGCCACACTCGCAACAGTCAACCGCTGGGGCCGCTGTCAGACAATGGCCATATAAATGTGTCCCCAGTGTGGCAGTGTGGGCGAGAGTGGCAACTGCCATTGCGCCACGCCCCAAAGCATGCTACATGCTGCCACGCCCCCCCCCGCCGCCTGCACCCACACTGTCTCTCTCTCTCTCATGCGGCCATTGTACGCGCTGCTTGCTGTCAAGGACATTCAGACAAACGGAAAGACAGTCGCATAATTTTCAATGCAAATCGTTGCCATTTGTTGCGCACAAAAGCAGGCAACACTTCTTGGACTACTGCGTGGAAGCGAGATGGGGAATGGGAGTTCTTAAGTTTTCTAGGAGTAGAAAAGCAAAACTGAGCTGCACTTGTTGTTATTGTTAAGCATAAATGTAAATCTAGCAGCTAGCGAGAATTTTATATGCATAAAATTAGAATGAACTGCGAAAATAAAGAACAATTAAAGAAGAATTTATTGCAGTTTTTATTATAATATGTATACAGTCTCTACAATATTAAGATATACTTGGAAAGCTTAATTATTATTAGAAGAATTAATTATAATTATTGTACAGTTCATATCAAAGAAGAAATTGAATTCTTCAATAGAAAACATCAATAAATAAATATTAAATTGCCCTACACACTCATCTAATTCTTGCTTTCTCTTTTACTCTCTCTTCCATTTGCAGATACACGACGATCTAGAAAAGGAACCGGACTATTCTGGCTCTGGTTTTGGACCTGATGACGAGGACGCCATAACCGATCACGGTTCATCGCATAATCAGCAGCAGGGCGGCAATCGAAATAGTAAGCATAATACGAACGACAACAACAACAACAACAACGACCTCATCACGAGTAGATTCAACAATCATCATAATCAAATCGACATCAACAGCAACAGCAATAGCAACAACAACAACAACCAGAACAACAACAACAATATTAACAGCAATAACAATATCAATCTCAATAACAATATTAATAATAATAATAATAATATTCATCAAGCGAATAGTGGCACAATCATTGGTAGTAGCACCAACGTCCAGAATAATCATAACCTCAACAACATCAACAACAACAACAACAACCCGAACAACAACAACGGCATCATCAGCAGTGGTAGTGACATCAGCACAATCGGTAAAGATCAAGCTAGTCTATCTACAACTATAGTAAATGCCCAAGTTACTTCAACAACAAAAACAACTCCAACAACAACAGCTACACCAACAATAAGAAACACACCAACAACAATTTTATCTTATAAACCATTCACCAACATTACCACTACCACCACAACAATGCCCACAATAGCATCCACAATAGAATCCACCATTATTTCCATACATATTTCAGATAAAACGCGCAACAACAAAACGTTGATTAAGCTTAGTTCTAATAACAACAACAACAACAACAATAGGCACGACAACAACTTAGACTACAACAAGAACAACAACAACAAGAACAACTACATGTTTAATATTATTTATAATGATTTCAATTCAAACAAAACAACAACAACATCTTTATATCCAACAGCAGCTCATATACCTTACACAACAACAACAACAACTACAACAACAACAACACCACCACCAGCAACAACCACAACAACAACAACAGCAACACCAACAACAGTCGCATACAGTACAACAACAATACAATACAATACAACAACAATAGCAACACCAACATCAGCATCATCATCATCATCCTCCTCCTCCTCTTCCTCCTCCTCTACATCCTCCTCAACAACAACAACAACGATTCCTACATCGCACTACGATGATATCGATGATGATGATGAAGATCTTGATCTGGATGAGACTATACATGGCGAGGGTAGCGGCTATGGCAGTCTGGATCACAATGCAGGCGGCGGCGGCAACAACGATAACGATAACGAAGATGGCGATGATGATAACGATGACGATGATGATTCTGGCATTGAGAAAGAGATTCATGAACCAGAAATTGAGCCAACTATTCACGGGGCAGTGAGTGGAGAGAAGAAACCTGGACATTCCATTGATGAATTTGATAACGAAGACGATATCGATACCGATGACGATGGCACTATCGATGTGGATGGTGGCAATGAAAATGAGGAAGAGGTTGAGAGGAAAACGGAGGAATCCACCTTCAGATGTCAGTGGTTTTCTTATTCTTTCTTTCTTTCTTTCATTCTGTTCTTTATTCTGTTTATGCGTTCGTCCTTTGCTTTTGCTTTTGCTTTGTTACTGTCTTTGTATTTGTATCTCGATATTGTATTGTTTTGCGTTTCCCTCTTTTTGTTTGTTCTCTTTGTTTTGATTGTCTCTTTGCTTTTCTTTTATTATTTCCTACTGTTTACTTGTCTTCTTTGTATTTTTATTTTATGTTTACCATTCTTTGTTTTGCACATTTTATGCTTTCAGTGTGGCATGTGTTTTTTTCTTTACTGCTTTTGCTTTACACTGCAAGAAATATTTGTTATATTGTAGGATATTGTATTGGTTTTCCTTTTGGCTTATCAATTATCTACCCTTTCTTCCCCCCTTGCTATGGCAACTCCAGGCACGCGCTGCAGAATTGACAATTGAATTGCTGATTTTCTGTGTGTTTCGTGCTTATTGTTGCCACGGTTAACGGTTTACATTATGTAGCTTAATTAGTTTTACAAGTATTTTTACTATTTTAAGTTTAATTGGTATTTATTGTTGCAGTATTAAATTAACCCATTAATTATAAGTATATTAAGTGCTTTGATTTATACATTCAACATTTTATTTTGGTACAAATTGACTTAAGTTCTGTCGCGACGAGCTCAACAGCTCAATCTCTCTCTCACTCTCTGTGTCTCTCTGTCTCTCTCGTTCTACGTGGGTCGTTCTGCTAACTGGATAACGCGACAAATCTCCTTAAAGCAAATGTTCAAACATATCTTTCTCATCATTCCAATCATGCATCATTCTCGCCCCCCTCTTTCCATGCACTCTATACAGACTTTTGGCAGCACGTGCTGCGGGTTCTTGGGGGTTTTATTTTAAAGTCAAGAACTTGGGAATTAATTAATGATACTGTGAGCTGTTGGCTAAAGCCCAGATAAGTCGACAGAACTGACTAACAAACAAACAAAACAGAAAAGCAAAGCAGCAAACAAACAATCGATTTAGTTTCAAGGCGCTGCGCACTCAATCAACGATTGCCAGGTTCGAGCGAGTGTACGAGTATTTGTGTTAATGGAACTGTGTACACACACACACACACACATACATGCATACATACATGCACACATGCATAGCTGCTTTGCCCGCCCTTGGCATTAGATTTAGTGTTTTGTAAGAAAAAACTCGCTAAGCTGTGCACTGATTTGACGCTGGCATCGCTGAGAGAGAGTGGAAAACACTTCACAGCGCACTTCACATGAAAAATCACTGAACACTGGCAACGGCAGCGGCACTTGGCGCTGGCAAAGCAAGCGTATAAAATGATCCAGCAAGCAGCAAAGCAAACCCAACCCATCCCAACCCCATAAGCCCTAACTCAAACCCCCCTTTCTCTCTCTCTCTCTCTCTCTCTGTCTGTCTGTATGGCAGCTGCCACATTGTTTGTTGCTCATACGACGCGTTGGCGTTTAGTGCCTTGTGCAACTTGGCTTTGACAATCAGTGATTTTAAAGCGCCTGCAGGCCACGCCCACATCAATATACTGACTGGCTGCCAGGCATCTAATTTCGTATTTCGTATTTGCTTTTGCCTTTGCCACTCTCTCTCTCTCCTCATTCGCCTTTGGCAGTGTGTGCTAAGTGCATTTTTCAATCAGCCAGCAAAATGTGCAGCAGCAACAGTGAAAGAGTTGCCCCCTGCCCCATGCACCATGGCAAATATATTTATAGTCAGCCAGCAATGCCACGCCCAGTTTACAATAGACCAAGTAGTGCAAGAAGCTGCTGCACTTGAGCGCTTTGTTGCGCTCTGTAAACGTTGCTCTCGTGTTTCTATAGACACAGTAGACGCAATTGTAGATACGATAGTGTATATAGACAATAGAAGGACTTATTGAAAGACTATTTGAATCTCGGCTTACACAAATGCCGACGCGCTGATGCCGCTGGCTTTGTTTATCCTAATTAATATGCCAAATTTGACTTCAATGGGGGTCTTCAGTAGCAGCTAAAAGGAAATAAGTAGCAGCAGTCAAAGCAGTTAGAGTTGAGAATGTGTACACACACAAACACATGTGTGCAAACAGGCGAGGGTAGTTTGAGTAGTTTGTGATAAGGCGACAGTTGAGACAGATTGCTGTGGGCTTTGGGTATATCTCTAAGTAGTTAAAATAGACAATTGTGTGGCTGTTTTCAAGCTGAATGTGCTGTAGATATTTATAAAGAATAATAGTGAATTAGTTATGGCTTTTTAGACCAGGGATGTTTTAGATAAAGGAGCTTCTAAATCCTCGGGATGAACAAAAAATCAGTTTGCTCTCTAGAAGAAATCATCAGCTACTTGTTGGATACCTCAGTGGTCACCACGAGGTGAACTATCACTTGGTTAAAATGCGTCCTCTTCTTCCGATGCAGAGTGCAGACTTCGCAAAGAAGAAAAAGAAACTACAATGTAGACTTGGGCAGTTTCGAGCCTTATCATAGACGAGGAGGAAGTATATGTTTATGGATATATACTATTACTAATAGTTTTTTGTTGATGAACTTCCAATGATAAACAATTTTAAACTATCTATAAGCCTTTTCTTAAATTAAGGCAAATAGTCAACTATTAAATAGAACTTTATACAGAGAGTTATGCTCAATGAAATTAATCTTAATCAGTCAATAAAGCCTTCTTTCGACAGCTTTACCATCTACAATCTTAATTAGTTAGTAAAGCTTTGTTTACTTCAACGCAAGCACAGCTGCAACTCGTGTAACTGCCCTCGCACGCACATAAACACACTCACACACGCTGACACAGACTTTTGCATATTACTCGCTTGTTTGCCATATATTTGTTTGCCTGAGCAAAGAAGGCAAGTACAAGGGCTAAATAAGCAATATGTTTGCATTAAGCTCATTTCAACAGTCAACAGAGGGTCGCAGGCAAGGAAGGCGTGGCAAACAAACAGCAAGAACAAAGCAGAAATTGCTTTAACTTTCTGCCCCCCATTCCCCTTTCACAGTAAGTGGCAAATGCCAATTAAATTAATTAAAAATCATTTGTTTGAGCGCTAATTGGCATTAAATTTCCTTAGACATGTGTTTACGAGCGGGAAAAACAGGCAAAGAGGGGAGTTGGGGCAGGCGGGGAAAAAGCATTTCACAGCGAAAAGGCGAAAGAAACTTCAAGTTGAGTTATGCAAAAGTGGGTCAACAAAAGTCACAATGCAAAAGTTCGCAGCGCCAAGAAAAATGAGCTGCAAATTTGACAAGAAGTGTAGCAGAGGGTGGTGGCGAAGGGGGAAGGTGTAGGGGGTAAACTTTACTGTCGCTGCAGAAATAAGTTTGGCCGAATGTTCGCCGTAAATATTCTGTTAGAATTAATTGCATTAGTAAGTTGAAGTTGAAGTTGTACTAACCCAAACAACGTACTTAGCACCAAAAGCCTTGTAAATATTGCATTCACTCACACTCACACACACACACCAGCTCATTAACATGCATACTCAATACACACACACTCACACGCACACAAACTACTGTGGACACTGGTTTAACTATGTATACGTAATATGAATTTGTGTTTCTTTGTACGTTTTGCACCCTCTCCCCCACGCAGTCTGTGTAAACCATTTTGAATGCTTATTAAAATGCAAGTTCCCTTTTTGTCTTTCTGCAGCGGGTGGTGGCAGCAGCAGCGGCGGTGTGCACCACTTGGATCCCAACACCAACGTAAATAGCCAGCCCACAGATACAAAGACCGTTGAGCGGCCCGGCATCAATAACGAGGTCGTCATCATGAGCGAGGACGATCGCACGACCAGTTTCTTTGCGCAGCCAGGCATATTGGCGGGTAAGTGCTGGCATACAGATACCCCTTACTTTATGGCATTACTGAACTATTTCTTATTATTTGTAGCTGTCATTGGCGGCGCTGTTGTGGGCCTCTTGTGCGCCATACTCGTCGTCATGTTCATCGTTTATCGCATGCGGAAAAAGGACGAGGGCTCCTATGCGCTGGACGAGCCAAAGCGTTCGCCTGCCAATAATTCCTATGCGAAAAATGCGAATAATCGTGAATTCTACGCCTGAGATAATGGCACAGCGCGCAGGTATTAAGCAGCTAGCAGCTGGCTGAGTTAAAAGGGGGCGTGGCAGTTAGACAAACAAACAAAGAAAACGGGAGCAAAGTCATGACAACAACACATTGACAAGCAACGTTGAAGAAGGATAATGCTCGATAAGCTCAGCTCGAATACACTGCGCGACAAACGACAGAAGGAGAAGAAGAACAAGAAGAACAACAACATCTACAACAACAACAAGAACATCTACAACAACTGACAACACAACAGAGACAGCAACAACACTTGAGATCACACACAATTTTTCGCGAGGGGTCAATAACAAAAACACAAGAACAAGAAGAAAAAACACACAAAGAAAAACAAAAAAATAATGAAAACAAAAGTAAATTTTCAAACTTACCTGTAAGTCAAAAGCGGCACACACACACACACACTGAGTCTGTGTCTGTGCGTGTGTGTGTGCAAACTTTTCTAATTAAGTAAGTTTTAAGTAAATTGTGTAATACGACAAGAACAACAACAACAAAAACGGAAATCGAAAACAAAAACAAAAATATCAATAATAAAAAAATGCAAATTAAATCATGCGAAATTTAATATATAACAAATAAAATTATATATATAAATAGTGAAAAAAAGAAAAAAAACTAAAACCAATATAAGGGCGGGCAAATTAAGCGAATTAATTATGAATATAATGCGTAGAGAAAACAACATAATAATAAAAATAATATAATACAACAACAACACCCAAACATACACACATACAAACACACACAAAACTACATAGTTGTAAACGCAAAGTTATAAAAAGTGGAAAATAAAAAATGGACAATTGACAACTTTTCGTGCATATTGAATATTATAATACATGTTAGCTGAATACACTAAACAGACACACAGATACACACACACACAGACACATAATTGGATGTCACTTGAGAGTAAATAAAGCGAAAATATTATGAATACATTTACATAGATAACAAGCGCCAATCCGTAAACCACATGAATGTTAATTTCCCCAAACTAAATCGAATCGAATTACCACAAAAAACACACCAGCAACAGCAACAACAAGTAGATCCACAACAAAAACAACAACAACAGAGAACACACTGAAAGAAAAAAGAACTTGAAATCGATGCATAAATGTTTTTAAGTTTATATATTATACATAAGCTAACTATGTAATTATTAGTGTAATTCCTAAAACAAAAATAAAAAAGAAGAAAAACATAAAGAAAAAAAATGACAAAAAAAACAAAAGAAAAACAAAAAGTATGAAAATAAAAACCAAAACGAAAAACAAGCGTAAAAACAAAATACTTTCCTGGCAACACACAAACAAGAACAAGAAGAAGATGAAGATGCAGAAAATGAAGAAAACCTAATTAAAATAAATTTCTACTATTTTCTAAAAACTGAAAACCAAAACAAGGAAAAAAAAAACAATAATGAAATACTTATTGCAAAGTGGTTCCACAAAAACAATTTTCAATTGATTTAATTAAGTTTTGGCTGCTTAAATGAAATTCATTTATGGGAATTACCTATATCATTATCAATTTTATACTGCTTCCACTTCATGGCTAATAAATCAAAATCAAAAAAAGAAAGGAAACGCAGCATCAACAATTGTGCATTTATTTAGCTTTACGTTCGTCTTTCACTGTTTTACCAGATCTTTTTCAAGAACAAACGCAAGAAACAAATGAACTAACAAAATATAAATGCAATAGTAAAAATTTATTATTGTTAAGTTTACAATTTCTCCTGTTAAAACACACACAAACAACACACACAGAAACGAATTGGGAACATTAAATTAGCCTGATTTCAGAATTGAACGCTCTCATATTATGCCATATTTTCACTATATATGAAAACGAAGAGTTATAATAATAATTATAATAATAATAGCATAAAGTTAAGCGAACTAAATCAATTGAGTGTGTGTAATGATCATGTATAATGCATATATAATTAATAAAATAACTAATGATATACATACGATACAAATACATACATACAACATTCTACTACAACAACAGCAAAGGCAGCAAATGTTTTATCTCTCTTGATCGATTCACACAACAAGAGTAACAACAACAAGAACAACAACTGAATACAACCTTTTTCTACACTGTAAAAAACTGCAACTGCAAACTTTTTATATAATGTACTATGTTTGTTTCTCTATCACACACACAACCACACACATACGGAGATGAGTACATTCTACTTTTATTATGATTATTATTATGATTTGTAATTTTCTATCTCTCTCACACACACACTCTCAACAAGGTTTACATAATGCGTTTTTTTATTGCTATTATGTAAGCGGTTAGTTTGTTAGTTTTTTAAATGCGCTGAATGTACTGAGAACATTGGTTTTGATTTGCTAAATAAAAACGGTATAAAACTAATTTAAACAATGTCTCTAAGTGTGTTTATATATTTCTATATATTTCTTTACTTATACAGTATAGAATTCCTTGCTTATAGACTAGCCTTCATCAGGGGTTTCAGGTATTGTTCAAAAGATCTCTGCACTGGTTTCTGGTTCATGGTGCTGCGCTTGGCCGCGTCGAATATGCGTGGATAGACATTGCCATCGTAGCTGCCCAGCACCGAGTTGAGCACACGATCATGGAAATCGAAGCCATCACAAATGGCCACCGCATTGGGACGGAATTTCTCCAGCGACAGCTCCAGACGCTGCTGCAGCAAACGCAGATCAGCTTCGCTCAGGGGAATGAACTGTGAAGAGGGGAATGAAACGAGATAATAAGATATATAGTTAGATATATATACTGCACCCACTCTCAGTATTTCGCTTAGATTGTTGAGCACAGTCTGCACCAGGAACAGTTCCAACACATTCTCCAGCACCGCATTCAGTGCCTGGGAACGTTGCTGTGCCTTGGGCCCGGTAAGCTGTTCGATAAATGTTTGGCAGACAAACTGACGGCCATGGAGCTAGAAAAGCAGCACAAAGGGGGATTAATTAGATAGAGTGAGATAGATAGCTGTGGGGCAAACAAGAAACTACTCACCTCGGCAGCACGGGTCAGCTCAATGCCCGTGTTGCTGGCAGCCACAGCCTGCGATTGGCCTGAGGCAATCCTCTCCGACAGGTTCTCAAAGGCAATGCGGGTCTTGCTGCAAACCAAAGAGAAAGAGATTAAATGAGATTAATCCTCAGCAATGGGGCATTCAATTAGGTTACTCACTGGGTTGCTGTGTATTGCAGCGCCTTGACAATGCACTGCCAGGAGTTATCCCACTTGGGGAACTCTTTCAATGCCAAAGAAGACTCAAAGTAGGCATAGGATGAGGAGAGAGGCTGTCCCTGTGTGTAGCCAGCCCAGGCCTTGACCAAAGCACGTCCAATTTGCAGTAGCAGCACTGTATTCTCACCCTCGTACGTGTACGAGGCAACCGCATTGCCATAGATGTTGCTCAGATTGGCTGCAATATGATAGCCATGTCCGCCTGTGGACAGACGCAGTCGCTCAATGCCAGCACAGCCATCGGTGGTGCCCAGCACCTTCAGGGCACACGACAGAATGTGCATATCGGACAGTCTATCGAACTTGCCATTGTTGGCATCCTTCACTGTCTGATCGTACAGTTCCCACATGTGCTCCGCAGCCAGATGATATGCCATGCCCGTGGCAATCTCCGGAAACAGTTTCAAACGCTGCGTCACATGATCAATGATCTGTGGCTCAGGTTGGCTAGAGAAGGAAGAGGATTAGAGCTGTAGCAAGAATTTAGATTACTCCACTACTTACTCTGGTTCAATGGGACTCTGGCGACGCACGGCCGAGTAGCGTGTGGCAATGGTGGCAGCCTCTAGCAGCAGCATGGAATTCAAGTTGACAATCAGGCAGCGTGTGTAGACCATGGTCAGGTAGTTTACCCTGGAGGCAGGGCTGGCAGTGAAGGTGCCATCGCGGTCTACTTTGGCGTACTTCATCAGCATGTTGTTGCGAGGAATGCGCACATTGTCCAGTCCCAGGAAGCCCTGATTCACGGTAACCATGCCCAGTTTCTTGCCAATCTCACCAATGTCCACTCCCTTGAGTGGCATGTGGGTTTCAGGATCACGCACCGGCACAATGAACATTTGAATGCCCTTGTGCTTGCCGGAGATGTAGAGCTGGGCAACCACCATGGCATGGTTGGCTGTATGGCCCACTGTGCGGAAAGAAGAGAAGGAATTAATTGGGGATATAGTGGAGGTGGAAGGGAGTCCACTTACAGCCACCGGGCCACCATTTGTAGGCCTCCAGATTGGGAGTATTCAGCACAAATTCCCCCTTTCTGATATCGTAATCCGCTCGTGTCTCAATGCCCCGCACATTGGTGCCGTGTGCGAGCTCCGTCTGTGCATAGGTGCCAATAATGTTGCAGTTCTCTGCCGCCGCGCCCCACTTCTCCACCTGCTCTGGTGTGCCCTGGCCCTTGATGACATCCACAAACATGGTGATGTGCGTGGCCAGCGGATGATTGGCGGGAAAAAGGCCATGCGACTGCTGCGAATACAGACAGCCACTGTGGAAGAAGGTAACAAGTGTTGCCATTACAGGGTATACAGGGTATACTTTTTGGTCTACTTGCACTTACGGCCAAATGTCTTTGCCTCCTGGATTCAGTTTGTTCTGCAGTGCCTTCAGTTTGGGCGCCGCCTCGGCAACCTTCTTCACGGTGGAGTTGTAGACCTCCTCGTGCGACATGTACTCATGGTTCAGGCCATAACCATCCTCCAGATCATCAAAGATAGCATGCTCTATAACAATAATATTATATATAATATGGTATTAATCAGAGATACTCTTTAAACTTTGGATAGTCCCCGAGCTAGACAAGCAGCAGCAACTGATAAGCGGACAAGGCATTAACGGAAATATAGTCAAATTAATTCTTATGTCTTATCACATTTACACAATCAGATATTGAGTATTATCTACTGGACTTTGCCGGCACTTCGGAGTACTTTGATACCCCGTAAAAACAAAACCCCTGCAGCTTATCAAACACAGACTAAACAGTGCTTGCACTTTCTTCTTATCAGCACACGCCGGAGAAAGCGAGAGGCAGTGCGAGAGAGGGAGAGAGAGTGAGAAGGAACACTGCACTTACCTATTTCCCGCTTGGTCTTCAGCTTCTGCTCTCCACCTAGCCACCAGGCTGCAAACTCCTCCACATCGAACTGCGCCCCTGCACGTTCCTTCTGCAGATCGGGATTAACAGTTTTGGGAATAAGATTCTTTATTTGTGACATTTTATTAAGCAGGTGAAAGCAAAATTGCAACTTGTCTTCCCGAACTGCAAAAACTAACTGAGCGCTCGCCACATTAAATGCTTCATATGAAAAGCTTTGTGGGTCAAAGTACGATCACACACTAAGAGCTTTTAATGTATTGCGCATGCTCAGAGAGCTTAAACTGGTTGCGAGAGCGAAAGTTTACTCTGACTCTCATTCGCTCACTCTGGTCGGGGAGGGCAACATTCATTATCTCTCTTTCTAATCGTTGACCAACAGGAGAGAGCAAAGTGTCACTCTCACTCTTATGCGCTCTTTGACAGCTCTCAATTGTGTGTGTTGGAATAGGGAGAGAGGGAGAGGCAGTTGTGTGTGTGTTGAAAACAGAGAGAGAGAGACCGAGAAAGGGGGCTCATATCATACCATAATAAACGGCTGTTGTTTGTTTACTACACATTTTAATCTACGCCGAACAATAGAATAATAATAAAAGATAAACTTAGAATTTTGAAACTTTACAACACTTGCATATAATAAAAGCTCATTAAAAAGTAATTAACACACTGCTTCACATCAATTTGATTAGGGCGCTTCACATGTCTTTGATTTCTTAGGCTCTTCACATGTTTGATTTCAAGAAGGGTCCCAAATACTCATGGAAACTCCTGGGCACAGACTTCTGATTCATGGGCGCCTTTAGTGCGGCCTCAAACATGCGCTCATATGCATTGCCATCAAAGGAACCCAGTGTGGAGTTCAATTGATCATCACAGAAGTCAAAACCATCCACAATGGCAACCGCATCGGGACGCAGTTTGGTCAAGGCACTCTCCAGGCGGACTTGCAGTTTGCTCAGATCAGAGTCCGTCAGGTTGATAAACTATTGAAATCGAAATGAAACGAAGTGTTTAAAACAATAATACTATAATCGCTGTTCATTGAACTCACGCGCAGAATGTCGCCCATGTTCCTAAGGGTCACATTGACCAGGTATAGCTCCAGCAATTGTTCCAGCACACGATTCAAAGCCGACGAACGCTTCTTAGACTTTGCTCCGGTAATCTCCGTGTGGAAGGAGTGGAAAACAAAGGCACGACTGTGCAGCTGTTGAGGAAAGACAGAGATATAAGTAAAAGATACACCTGGGAACTCAGCAAACCTACCTCAGCTGCTTGGGTGAGCTCAATGCCCGTGTGATTAGCAGCCTCCTCTTCAGTTTCGCCACTGGCCACGCGCTTGGCAAGACTCTTAAAGGCCAGTTCCACTTTCCTAGCATAGAAAACACACATAAGATTGAGTTCTAGAAGAGATTCCCCTACACTCACTTGGCAGCAACAAACTGCATTGCCTGCACCAAGTTCTCCCAGCTGCCAGTCCAGGCAGCAAACTCAGAATTCTGCTGCACATCGGCCAAGTACTTCACAGTGGGTGCCAAGGCGCCGCCACTGAGAGCAGCACGCCAGGACTTCATCAGGAAGCGACCAATCTGCAGCAGCAGCACAGTGTTCTCTCCCTCGTAGGTGCAGGCAGCGGTTGTGTTGATATAAATGTTTCCCAGATTGGATGAGCCCAGATAACCATGACCACCACACGCCAAACGAAGTCGCTCCACTCCACTGGCGGCATCAAAGGAGCCCAGCACCTTGAGGGCACACGAGAGAGAATGCAGCTCAGGCAGGCGATCATACTTCCCCTGATCTATCTCCTGTGTGGTGGCGTTGAACAGATCCCACAGATAGTCAAAGGCCAAGCGATATGCCACAGTGGTGGCGATCTCCGGGAACAGTTTTAGCTGCTGCGTAACATGATCAATGATTTGGGGCTCGGGTAATCTACAAGCAGGGAATATTACCGATTAGATAAGGAAGTATATTAAACAATGTTTGGGAGTACTTTGGATTGATGGGACTTTGACGCCGCACAGCCGAGTAGCGCGTGGCAATGGTGGCTGCCAAAGCCAAGGACAGCGTCACGTTGCGGGCAATGATGCAGCGTGTGCTGACCATGGCGAAGTAGGAGAGCGTGTCTGCAGGGCTCTTCACATAGCTGCCATCCCTGTGCACCTGTGCATGACGCATCAGCATGCGAGTGCGTGGAATCCTCACATCCTTGAGGCCAAGGAAACCATTGTTCACACCAATGAAGCCCATTTTCTTGCCAATCTCTCCGATATGCACGCCAGGACTAGGCTCATGGGTGCCCTCCTCACGCACCTGCACGTAGAACATGTGCGGTCCCTTGGCCTGGCCATCGATATAAAGCTGCGCCATCACCAGGCAATAATTGGAAGAGTGACCCACTACAAGGAGAGAGAATGAATTGGATAACCTCCTCATACTGTGCCTGCTACTTACAGCCTCCTGGCCACCACTTGTAGGAGCTAATCTTGGGTGTGTTCAGCACAAACTCATCTGTTGCACGATCGTAATCTGCACGAGTCTCCAGGCCACGCAAATAGGTGCCATGCCCAAGCTCTGTCTGTGCATAGGTGGCAGACACTTCAAAGCGCTCCACACGTTTGCCAAACTCCTCGTACTGTTCGGGACTGCATTGGGACTTTAAGGCTCTCACCACCATGATGTACATGACACTAAAGGGATTGCCGCCCAGGTGCAGACCCCATAGTTCCGGTGCCTCGAAGAGTGTGCTGCAAGAGAGTGGGAGAGGGGAGAGAGTCTAGAGAGAGTAACAAGCAGAAAGAAATTGTCTTCACTCACGGCCAATAGTCTTCGCCACCAGGATTGCGCTCCCCCTGCAACTGGCGCAGCTTCTTGGCCACCTCAATGCTGCGTTTGGTGGCTAACTCACAGATCTCCTCATGCGATTTGTACTGAAGCAAGGCGCTCTCATCCCGATCGAAACCCTTGTACATATACTCCTCTACAAAGGCAAAGACAAAAGTGCAGAGTCATCATGAATCAAGAAACATACTGAGAATATTTGTTATTATGTTGTAAAACTTTTATCAGTTTAAAAACAATATTTGATTGCACTTTGGTTCCCCCTCATTTCAGAGATAACGGTTAAGCTAATTTCACTTACTTATGTTTCTCTTAAATTTGAGTGCCTCCTCGCCCCCCGCCCACCAACTGGCGAACTCTTCGCTATTGAAAGTGGCTGCATCGCGTTCCTTTTGCAGATCTGGATTAACTGTGCTGGGTATAATGCTCCTGGACGACATTTTGAATATATTATTGCAATTCCCGGCGTGCAACTTGTCAGTACATGCGGCCTGTCGCAACTGAAGTCATCGGCGCAACAGAAGCGTTTAAAAAACCTAGTTTCATGGAACTTTGTACTCCCGCTCTCTCTCTCGCTCTCTTGTTCAGGTTATGATAAGAGCGGCAACGAGTTCAGCTCATTTGGTAGCCGACTACAAATGTTGCTCAAAGAGCTCTAGTTATATTTGTATGTGTGCCACGTATGTATGTGGATACGTTTATGTTTATTTACGTTGGTTCGGGTAGGTTAAGGTTGTTTATTTACATGGCACAGTTATTGCAACTTCACTCAATCACCTTTCAAAATAAATATTGTGTTAATTTACTGTACAATTTTAGTTTATTATTTACACAACACTTAATTAGCATTTAATATAAGCGCACTTTAAAATAGTCAACTGCATTCTGATTAGGCACATTCTTTGTGTAGCTCACACACGATACAATGATCGTTTGCCCTCACACGATTAGGTGCAGTTATACTGTTAATAATAATGTATGCACATGACATAATCGCAATCTCCCCGATATGTGTATAGAGAACTTAGCTTTACTAAAGTTCCGCTGAAAAAGTGAGCATTTGCTATTTTAATTAATGTCAGTTATTTATTATTAAATCAAATAATTGAACTCAAGCGCCATCTGGAGGAAATGCAATAAAATCAGCGAACTATCGATAACTGATCGTTTTACCACACTCGTTTTCAAACAGCTGTAGACAAAACAACTTTTAATTTGTAAACAAACAAGCAAAATATTTAAAAATAGCGCAAATCTGATTATCTTTTGCAACGTGCATGACATAAATGTTCTCTGCTTAATCACAATGCCAACAAATTTCAATGTTGGCCTCCTGGGGCACGTAGATAGCGGAAAAACAACACTTGCCCGTGCGCTCAGCTCCATAGCCAGCACGGCGGCCTTTGATAAGAATCCGCTGTCAGTGGAACGTGGAATAACATTGGATCTGGGATTCAGTGCAGTTCTTTTGGAGTCAGGAAATGAACAGCTACAGTTTACATTCGTAGACTGTCCAGGGCATGCAAGTCTCATACGCACTATCATTGGAGGTGAGCACCAGTTGAGGTAGAGAATCAAAATCATATAACTTCATTCTATTTCAACAGGTGCTCAGATCATTGACCTCATGCTGCTCGTGGTGGATGCACAGAAGGGAATACAGACGCAGACGGCGGAATGTTTGATCATTGGCGAACTGTTGCAGAAGAAACTGTTGATAGTGATCAATAAAATTGATGCACTGCCTGTGGAGCAACGACAGACAAAGCTAGAAAAGCTGCGCAACAGACTAAGAAAGACACTGACGTCCACTTCATATGGCAATGAGGTGCCCATCTACTGTGTCTCCGCGCTGGAGTGTACAAACATTGAGGAGCTACGCAGAGGATTATGCGACGCTTACTTTGTGCCCCAGCGTCAATTGGAGGCACCACTTCTTATGTATGTGGATCATTGTTTTGCCATCAAAGGACAAGGCACTGTGTGCACAGGAACGCTGCTCCAGGGACGCGTGGCTGTCAACGATAATGTGGAGCTGCCACAACTGGGGGAACGACGCAAAGTCAAGTCTATTCAAAGGTTCAGGCAAGCGGTGGAGAAGGCAGCTGCAGGAGATCGCATTGGACTCTGTGTCACACAGTTCAATGCAAAGCTTATGGAACGTGGAATAATCGCACAGCCAGGCTATCTGAAACCAGTTTATGCAGTCATCGTGCACCTTCAACAGATTCCTTATTACAAACAGGCAATCCGGTCCCGTAGCAAACTACACATCAGCGTAGGACACGAGACAGTTATGGCTAATCTTACATTATTCCGTCATGAAACGACATCTTCAAAGTTCGATCTCTACAAGCAGTACGAGTATGTGGAGGAGCTACTGCCAGCGTCCACTAACTGCATCTTTGCCTTGCTGCAATTTGAATCCCCCGTATGGACTACACTCGACACCAAGTTGATTGCCTCCAAGCTGGACATGGACACGCACAGCAACAGCTGCCGCTTAGCCTTCTGTGGTCGCATTCAGTGGCAGGCGCAAAGCGTCAACTATGAAAAGGAATTGTTGCCGCAGCTGCGCATCTTCACGCGCAAGGAAAAGCAGGGAAATGTTCAGCGCGTGGTCAATGCCAACGAAATCATTGTACAGAATCTCTTCAAGAAGGAGGCCAACCGAGATCTCTATGTGGGCAAGCAGGTGCAGCTGTCCACGGGCGAAACTGGATGCATTGAGCGCACGTTTGGACAGACGGCAAAGGTGTGCATCGTGTTTCGCGATGGATTGGCAATTGAGACATTAGAACAGCTCAAGTCAGAACGTGCTAAAGAACTTCTTGTGCTGTTGCACTGCAAGAAATATATATTCAATAAACAGGCGGGCCTTTTTCAATAACAAAATAGGTTTTTTACATTCAAAATTCACTTTTCTTCGCGGCAATGCACACCAGCGTCCTCTGTTGGTTTTTGTTAGCAATTGCAGCTGGCGCAAATGTATCGTTTACCAACACTTCTGCTATCGACCCGCCACCACAAAATATAAGAAGCAGAACAATCAAACAAAACAAAAGTTAACACTAATGACAAAGTTAACGCCAAATCGCGTAAAATCATAACAAATTATTAAACAATTTAAAAAGTAGAATTAATCAATGCTTTGGCTAATCGTATCACTGCTACTGCTGCTTTATGCGGCGCCCACAGAGCCCGTGACTGTGAACTGCGACGAGCTGCTGATGGGACAGTTCATGTGCCCGGATCCCTCCAAGAATCACATAGATCCAAAGACACAGCAGCTTCGAGGCTGCACCAAAGAGAATCGAGCGCGTGTTTGGTGCATTGCTGCCAATGAAATCAATTGTACAGAAACGGGCAACTCCACGTTCACGCGGGAAATGCCCTGTCAATGGACGTGAGTACTAGAGACGTCGTTTCCTTCTAGAAATCTTGATTTAGACTTCCTTATCAATTTTAGAAATGGCTACCATTTGGACACCACGTTGCTGCTCTCCGTGTTCCTGGGCATGTTTGGCGTGGATCGGTTCTACTTGGGCTATCCGGGAATTGGTCTGCTCAAGTTCTGCACATTGGGGGGCATGTTCCTGGGCCAATTGATTGATATAATACTCATTGCACTGCAGGTAGTGGGCCCTGCCGATGGTTCCGCCTATGTAATACGTATGTACAGCATAAATATATTTTTCCTTACATAATCAAGGCTAATATTATACCCTCATCTTTGATCTTGCTCACAGCGTACTATGGAGCCGGCATACACATTGTGCGCAGCGACAATACCACGTACCGTTACTGCAATCAGCTCCACTGCATGCAATAATGAACAAACCATTCAACGACGATGCCAACTTAGCCAACAGTTGGTGTAGAACTTCTAGAACAGCGAGTCGAATTAGTGATGATGCTCAAAGGAGAGAGAGAAGTGTGTGTTAGCTG
This sequence comes from Zaprionus camerounensis, assembly GCA_018904165.1. NCBI lineage: Eukaryota > Metazoa > Arthropoda > Insecta > Diptera > Drosophilidae > Zaprionus > Zaprionus camerounensis. The sequence goes on from JAEIFS010000037.1 coordinate 4,590,534, forward strand.
ATTGCGTTATATAGCTGACTATACCAAGGCAACGACTGTTAACGATAGTATGATTAGCTTTAGCTCTAGCTCTGTAGCCTGTAAGTTCAAAGAATTGTTTGTTAAACTAGCGAGTAGTAGGGTAGCCCATTGTAAATACGCACATAATCAAATTGTTGCCAATAGAACGAGGAATTTTAACCCATGCCCTGCTGTGTGTTTTGCTTTTTTGTGTCTAGATGCCAAAAATAATTGGGCAAACTTGACAGCGTGCTCTGTGCTCAGTGCCCTGTGCTGGCTGAGGATTGACTCACCCGTTGCAGACTCACTGCAGACTGTAATCAACGCAGATGACGACAAACGAAGTCAAGAAAGGCAGAGGGAGGAGGAGGAGGAGGGGACAGGGAACGATTGTCTGCTTGCTTCGTACGTTCTGTGGGTCTTTCATCTGATTGGCATTTCCGAAATAATCAGCAACATTGCATCGACAACACGAGACACGGGGCAAGAGAGGCACGAGAGAGAGAGCGAACACAGCACGAACTGGAGAAGAGGCCGCGATGCGTCGCTCGATGTTCGATTTAATTGCCATGGCCAATGTTGAGGGGTCGCGTGTAATTCGATGCGTTTTAATTAGGCATTCAATTAAGGCAGATTCGTATTTAAAATAAAAGAGAAACACGTTGTGCACAGTTTGAGAGGCACTGCTAAAACAAACTGTAGCGCATACGCAGTGTGGTACATCAATTGTTATTAGCACTGACTATTGATAGTTGTTTACACACAGCCAGCAGTGCCACGCCCATAACAGACAAGCCCTTTTGCCATGCCCCCCTCTCTCCCCTGCCCAGCTGGCGCTCAGCGTGTGTCCAGTTTCAATTAGCCAAGTTGACAGTCAACTGGCCAGACTTATGTTGTTACAACTCTGCTCGGCTATTGTTGTAGATGTTACTGCTGTTCTCGTTGTTGTTGTTCCTGTTGTTGCTGTTGTCTGGCAGCACACACACACACTCACACACTTCTATGTAATTACAGCATGAGAGCTTCGCCGCCTGTGTAAACAACAAGTCAGCAAGCAGCGCTTTGATCTCTTCCAACATGACAGGCAGACGTAGTACTTAGCCTTACTTAGACCTGACGCCGGCTGCTGTGCCACGCCCCCCCCCCTTCTCCTGCCCCTCTCTGGTTGCTATTGCTTACTGTTTTGCAGTGCCAAGTGCAGACAGGCAAATGAACTCTCCTCTCTCACTCTATGGCCATTAGAAATTCGATCGGTTTGTTTGTCGCTTTGGCCACACTGTCTCACACTGTCGTGGGCTGTGCGCGTGGAAAGCTTATGGAAAATGCCCAGAAACCGTTGTTGTGTTGACACTATTGTATTCTTTTTTTGGCCAGAGGCTAGAGGGTGCTTTATGCCTATTTGCCTGTGGATTTGCTTCGCTCAGGGCGCCGTGATCTGCGCCTCCAAAACACGCAAGCAGCCCCCAGTCAGGCACAAATTGTTAGGGTACACACACATACACACACACACAGATACACACACATGCAGACAGAGGCGGAGGCAGGCACAGTTAAGTATGGCAAATAGAGGGGATTGCAAATATTTACAGATATCAAAATAGCATCGATGCGTTGCGCAAACTACATTTATATATAGACCGAATAAAGGCAACAAAACTCATTCGCAGACTGTTAAGCCCACCTCCCACCCACCGCAGGCAGCAGGAGGAGGGTGCAGGCAGGGAGGGAGGCGTGGCTGGGGTTGCTGCTACTGCTATTTGCATAGCGCTTAGAAGCTCAACGGCTAATTACGCTCAAGTGGCGTGGAAAATTGTGGCTACAACGGGCCTCCCAATAGAGAAGGAAGTGAGGGAGGTTCAGGTGAAGCAAAAGGAAGAGGAGGGGTAGGTGGGATGACGTTTATGCCAAATTGCTGTCGTAGTTGGGCCAAAGAACTATGCAAATACCTCGGCCCCTATGCAGGGCAATTATTGAGCCCGCTCGAGTAGATCAGCGTCACGGTTTCCCACATGACTCCAACTACGACAACGACAACAACAACAACAACGACGACGACGACGACGGCATTTGTAAATGTTTTCCGCGCTCTGCCATAAATAATGCCAAACGTCTTGTGACAAAATGTGCGGCCTGGGAAAACCAACGAAAACCCGATGAAAAATACCAACAAAAAATAAAAAACTTGCAACAGGCTGCCGCGCATTCGTGATAACTGCAAATTTTCCACTCGCTGCGATACAATGAGTGCATAAATCATCTCTCTCCCTCTCTCGCTCACTCCTTCTCCCTCTCTCCTGCTCTCCACCCTCTCTCTCTCTCTTGCCATTTGAGCTGCAGCTTTTCCAGCCTCTCAGCATAAATGTCAAATGCTTTGCCAATTTGATTTGGCGTTTGCTTAAGTATAAATTATGCCAGGCAAACACCTGCCTTGGCTGCCCAAGCTTAACCTGCCCGCCCACCTGTGCCCACTCACCCCTCCCCCCTCCTTTCCACTACTAAAAAGTTGTCTTTAATTTGCGTTTAAGCCAACAATTTAGAAACTTAAGTGTTATTATCGCATTCGAAACAAATGCCATAAAAGATTTGTGGCTTTTGAACAAGTGCGACTAAGTGCAGCTTGCTGTTTTCCTTGCCCCTCTCCCTCTTCCCACCTGCCTCGCTATTTCAACTCATTTAACTGTAAATGCAGCTGTTATTCTTGTTGTTGTTGCTGTTGTTGGCTGCAGCATTTAGTTAATGCATGATTTCAAATGTTATGAGGCTTGTAAACGGCCAAAGCAATTTGTTTGGGCCAACTTGCTGTGGGAAACTCCGTTGAGCCACTGAGAACCCAACGCGAAATGTTATTAAATATTTAACTCAAGTGTTAGTTAAATGGTTCTAGACAAGGCACATATTAATGTATTACGGCATGGAGAGTCTCCACTGATAGCACATATTGTGAAGATTATGCAGTGAGAACGGAGAAAGACCTAAGCCATGTTTTAGTGCGTGCTTCTAATTGAAAAAGTCTTTGCATTCAGATTGTTTACAATTACAAAAAATATGTTGTCTATTCTCATGATTATTAATTATTAAATTATTATGGAATGGAGCAAAAGTGTGTGGCACAGACTGGCAATCTGTGCGATTTGTGTTACTTCAAGTACACTTTTCTTTTTGCTGCATTAAAATACTACTTCAGAAGAGAATGCAGTTATTGAATGACGTTGAAGCATTTGAAGCGAATTTGACAGTGTAGCAACAAAGGAAAACATCATGTTTAGTAGAGCTGAAAACTCATAGATATTTGTTGAGAGTTTTTTTATAAACTTTGATTTTATTCGATGTAACATCGATGTTTCTTTATCATTTATGTTTATACATAGTATTGCATGTTGTCATTTTAATCAAACACACGAAACTGCTTTGTTCGTTGTCAGAATGATCTGAATACATCAAAGAAATGACAGAGTAACACAATGCAGTATCATTTTGAGAAGCATCATTTGGGTACTCTAGTGAACAATTGAAGTTTAGTTTTATAACTCTGTAAACATTAGACTCTGCTTGGATCTTTACTCAAATTTATAGCAGATACTTTTATTTCACGCAATCAAAAATGCATAAAATGCCATGTAGAAACTCTCAATGTAATCAACCTCAAGTGTAGAAGGCACAGTACACTAGTTTTCCTATAGCAGCTAATAAATGAGTATGTAAATTCCATTGTCTTCTTTATCTGCCTGTACCCAACTCCTTCTCTCTCTCTCTCTGTTTCTGTCTCTAATCTACCGCCAAAAAGATGTCGTAAATTGCCTTCAACTTCAATTCAACTCACACACACGTTCAACGCGTTCTTCACGTTCCCATTCATAGGGCAGGCAGCTTTATCTGCCTCAAAGGGGCCGAAGTCGAAGTTGTAGTAGGTACTGTTTTTATTTTGGCAGGGTATTTCCTGCACCAGCGCCGCGACATTCCAGTGACAAATTCTAATTTGCTGCGCAGAATTCCAAAGTAGAATTCACAGAAAGCATTCGAAAATTGAGAGTGCAGAGATAACGTTATTAGCCAACGTGAAGGGGCGTGTGTGAGGTGAGGGGGCGTGAGGTAGGTACTGTGAAGTAGGTACTGGTAGAAGAAGGTACTATGAGGAAGGTACTATGAAGCAGGCACTGTGAAGCAGGCACTGTGAAGCAGGCACTGTGAAGAGGGCACTGTAAAGAAGGCACTGTGAAGAGGGCACTGTAAAGAAGGCACTGTGAAGAGGGCACTGTAAAGAAGGCACTGTGAAGAGGGCACTGTAAAGAAGGCACTATGAACTGTGCCTGCAATTGTGGCAAATCACATTAAACTTCAAAACGATTGAAAGCGAGCTTGAAATTGAGCATTGACACTGATTGAAAGACTCTGCGCCAGATGAGATGATGATGATGGCAGTAAGTAGTTGTGGTCAGCTTTGGTTCAACTTGACCCCAAACCATTTGCTGTCGCTGTCGCTGCCTAACGGGCCCCCCAAAAACTGAGAAGGAAAAGCCAATCCGCAGCAGCAGCCCGCGAACTGCTTCGGCTCTGCTCGGCAACGAACTCGGCCTCGGCTCGGCATAGTTCGTGCGCTGGCTCGTGTTGCTTCGGCTGTGCTGCTGCTGCTGCTGCTCTCGCATCGCGTCGCTTCGTTTCGTTTCAGTTCTCGTTCAACAGCGCCGGCGAACGGACGTTTTCGCAGAGAGAAAGAAAGCGAAAGAGAGAGCGAGCGAGTGTGAAAGAGTGAGCGAAGCGATTGCGAGCTAAGAAAACTGCCTGCGCAGCCAGGAAAAGCGTCAAGTCGAGGCGAAAACGCGCGCGCATCAAAGTCGCAGATCGGAAAATTAATAAAGTAATAATAAAAGGCGAATCTAAATTAAATTTATTAACTAACTAGGCAGAGGCAGAGGCAGAGGCAGAGCTCACTTCCCCCGCGCAGCTTCCGAGCCGAGCTGAGCCGCAAAATTGTTATCGCGGTTTTAGAAGCTGTGTGTGTGTGTGTTGCGTCTCTGTGGATGCGTGTGTGTGTGTGTGCATTAATTAATGTTTAACAAAAACAAAAAAACATAAACAAATTTTAAAATAATCGAAATAAATTTATTAAAAATTTCGCTGCATTTGTTTTACAAGTTTCTGAGCTGAGGGGAAAACCTGACGAGCAAAAAAAGCAAAACAATAACAAAAACAGCAACAACAACAGCAGCAAAACAAACAAACAAATTATAAATTGGCGCGCAATTGGCAATTGCCAATGGGCTGCACCTTTGCGCGGTTGCGCTTTACATAAATTGCACTCGATAGGAATAGTAACAATAGAGAAGACAACAGGGAAGAGGGAAGAGAGCAGCGGATGAGCTGAGAGCCAGGCCGGACTCGAAGTTAAGCCAAGTTGTGCTCTAAACCGACGGCAACGTGGCGTATGCGTAATCTATCATCCTGTGTGGCACGTGGCAAGTGTAGCGCGGCGTGTGGCGCTCGCGAATGTAAATAATTAAACGAAGGCGTTTAATTAATTGCCCCAAAAGTGGTGGAAAAGCGCCAAATGGAGGCGCGTGGCCAAACAACAAACAATAACAACTACAACAATAACAACAACAACAACAGCAGCAGGCAGAGCGATTGCAATTGAAAGAGCAAATTGAAAATGCGACAACAACAATAACAATAACAAGAGAAATAGCAAAAACAAGCCTAGGCCCAGGCCCAATTCCAGAGCAACTGCCACATGTGCTACACCTACTTTTCCTCCTCCAACGTCTCCTCCTCCTCCTCGTCTTCGTCGTCGTCGTCTTTGTTGGAGTCGAGGCAACATGTCAAGCATAATTAATTTTCGATTCTGCCAGTCCAACTTCGTCGACGTCTTCAGCGCCAGCAGCAGCAACACCAGCACCAGCACCAGCTCCACCTTCATCTCCTCCTCGTGCGCCTCCAGTGTCTTGTACTTGTGCTGAAACTGGAAGTCTCCAAGTGCTACGGTATGGATAAACTCTGTCTCTATCCCTACAACTACCACTGCCCCTGCCCCAGCCCCTTCCCCTCCTCCTTCTACTCCCCCTCTCTCTCTCTGTGTTTCTACTTTTCTTTTGTAATTAATCTTTAGCTTTGTTGTTGTTATTGTCTGACAATAAGTACGTGTAGAGCGCGATTTTGTTTTATTATAATGAGAACATATAAACGTTTTGCTATCTGCCTACCGCGTACACGCTGCCGCTGTCCCCGCCCCCGTACCGCTTCCCCTTCCTCTCCCTCTCTTGCCTTTGTCGAGTTGTTTCAACATTTTGCGAAAATTGTTTAATTGTTTGAATACTATTATCACATTTTATGGTAGCAGAAGAGAGCGAGAATAGTTCTCGCTTCTCTTTACTCACTGCCACTCCCACTCTGCCCGCCCTCTGCCCCTCGCGCTTGTAGAATTTATGAATGTACGTCGTGTATTCAATTGCGAAATGAGTTGAATGAGTTGAGAAATCAAAAGCAGCTTCGAATTATTCAAACATATGTCTGAGTATTTAACGTTTGATTAGGAAGCTCTGCATGCCACATCTACTTATAAGGCGAAAGAATTTACAGTTGAAGAGATATTGTCGTTATTGTCGACGAAGTGTTAACCCTTTTTGGGACTTGGAATAAGGCAAGTGCGCTTTAAATATAAATTAAATTGAGTGGTATAATTGAAGATAATTGTTTAATTAATGAGTGTGAAGTTATTATCTAATAAGTCAGATGTAAAGCTATTGTATTTCAATAGAATTTACAAGCAGAAAGTGAATGAGAAAATGAAATTCAACATAAATAAATTAAACCTAAAATAGGTTTAAATATTTGCACAGTAAAAATATAAATATTTAAAATTGAGTGTAATTATTAAAGATAATTGATTAAATAATGAGTGTGAAGGATATTAAATAAAGATATTTCAATAGAAATTTGAAGCAGAAATGATATGTAACCTAAATACATTAAACCTAAAATAGGCGCTGTAAAAATATCAATTAAATTGACTTGAATTATTATATAAAATTAATAAATTAATGAGTGAAAGTTATTATCTAATTAGCTAGATATTAAATTAGGATAATTCAATAGAACTTTCAAGCAGAAAAATAAATTTAACCTTAATAAATTAAACCTAAAATAGGTTAAATTATTTGCACTATAATAATATAAATTAAATTGATTAAACATTGCCTGGATTATATAATATTTGAAGCAGAAAATGAAATTGAACCTAATTCAACCTATTTGCAATATACTATAACACCGAGCTCCTATTTAATTATTCCCCATAATTTTTATATTTTTCTATATTATATGACAAAAACCGCGTTTCCTTTTAATGTTTATAACTGTCCAAGCTAATTCCCCGAAGTCTTTACTGCTAGAAGAACCCTCTACAGTTGCAGAACATAAAAAGCTAAATCAAATTTCACATTCTCATTCAATTGAGCGTCATAAAATTAGTTTATAGACGGAAAGGGACATAAAACTGTCTATGTCTGGATGAGTTAGCCAAAAATCAAAATCACATTGGCTTCCCTCAATGCCTTATCAGACAATAAATATTACAGGGGTCTCGAAATTTTTCCAAGTAATTCGTTCATTATACGCCAAAAGTTTCCTGTGCAAAGTTCAATTGTGACGCGTAGAATCCAAATAGTTTTGATAGTGAATTCTGATACTCACCATATGGGGCTTATCTAGATCGGTCGTACGACAGTCTGTAGTACGCTCGTATTGCAATATATACATGCGAATACAGACATACATATGTGCGTGTGTGTGCTTCACGTATTTCGCAATTAGATTAAAGAGCTCTGGGTGTCAGATAGACTAAGCAAATACGAAGGCGAAGGCGAAGGGGAGGAAGGTGTGCGATATAGTATGTTAGCTATAGCTCAATCAGAGACAATCAGAGCTGAATACTCGCGTATTGTGTGCACTTCTGAGAATCGGCGAGAGAGGCTCGCTATGAATCACCCCACTATATTGTTTATCTCATTAGTAACGATGTGTCAAATTTAGCATGCCTCCCTCCCTAGCGAACTGAGTAAATGACTAAATATCACGTTCGAAAATGCAATTACTACGCGACCGATCGCGATCGAGGCAAGTCCAGACCACATTTAGATAGATCATATTGCTATAACCATTTCCTGTCCTCCTCCTCCTGCTCTCTCGATCAGAAGGAATCACAATGCATTCATTACAGGGCAACAAAGTAGGAGTAGAAATATTTCCACAACGCAACGAAAAGAATTACAAACAATTGTAATAAAAAGAACTGCAAGAAATGTTGGTAATAACTGCGAGTAGGGGGCTAAATATGAATGTTGACTGAACAGACAGACAGAAGGACAGACATTCAGACAGACGGGGAGACAGAGAGACACCTCGTCGGGCAGTCAGACGGACGGCAGACATATAAAGGCCGCATTGCTGGCTGGACAGTAGGCAGAGTTGGATGACAGTCACTGCGGCTTAGACGACAATCGGCTGTCTCTCTCTCCCTCTCTCTCTCTGTCTCGCTCTCTGAGGTGTTGTTCGCTTTATGGTAAAAATGCAACCATACCTGTTTTGCCAACACACACACAGGGGTAGCTGGAGAGAGAGAGGGGAGGTAGACGGGCAACAACAACTCAACTCGTTTGCTCAGTTGCAGTTGTGTTGCAGGCTCCTCCAGGCCAGTGCAACTGCAACTGCAACTGCATTTTAGTCGCTATTTTTGTGCCAAGGGTATCATCAGTTTGTCAGGCAATTTGTAACGCTTCGTTGCCAGCTATAAAACGTGCTATAAATATGCTTGATTAACAATGTTAATTATGGGAAGTTAGAGCTTTCTATTCAGAGTAATTTAGATTTCTGAAACTGAATCACGTAAAGAGGCTTTAATATTATATATATATATATATATATATATATATAGGTTTAGATAGATACCTAGATATATTAATGATATATTTTTGATATATCCAAATGATAAGGAACTTTTTAAAAGAAAACTAAAACAATTCTTACAGATTTTTAACTTCTTGCAGTTTCTCAAATTCAATTAAAGACAGTTTTCAGTTTATTTCTCTATAACTAAGCCACAAATAAGTATCAGAAAATATAAAAAACTTATATATACTCTATACTAAATACTAGATACTCTATATATATACATATATATGCCTCAATTTTATTAAATATCAATAACAGTTGCTTTAAATCCGATTCCAAATATTAAATTAGCGCAGCGTCAAGAACTGTTTAAACTATGCAACAAATTCCCCTCAATTGACATAAAATAGAGTATTGCAACTTCGTCTGACTGCCAACTGGACTTCCTACTTGTTGTTGTCGTTGTTTTTTTGGTGCACGCACCTGTCCAAGCACAGACATGTCCAGAGACAGGCGGTCTGCAGGTGTTTTGTTTGGTTTGCCTCGCTAGCTGGGTCGGATTCGGATTCGGGTTCGGGTGCGGACTTGGACTCGATCTCCGATCTCCGATCTCGGTCTCGCCTTGCAGACTCGAGTGTCTCACGACTCTCTGCTGACTCTCTGCGACAGTGTCCACAGAGTCCTCAGCATAATAATAATCCGGCAATTAAAATATGATCGCATAATAACTCGACACTCGTGTGTCTTCCTATGATTTATGGCGCAGCTTTTGGCTTTTGGCTTATTTATAGACTCGCCTCGGCTCGACTCGGCTCGCTCTCTGGGGTAATTGTGCTGTTGTTGTTGCTGTTGCTCCTCCTGCTGTTGACTACTTTTTTTACGCATACTTTTGCATTCGCTTAAAGGTAAATTGCTGTCGCCAAGCGCCGCTCGTCGCGCTTGAAAACGCGTTCGCCTGGGCCTGCTTGGCTCGTTTGACTGGCAAAACCCAACAACGATGCTAGCTGGAGCTCCTCAGCTCAAAAAAAAAAAAAAACAAAACAACAACTAGACAAAAACGCAAAATGAGTAGGAGAAAGAAACAGCAATAGAAAGAAAGAAAGAAAGAAAGAGTGCAAAGAGAACCACAAACATTTGATACGCCCCAACTTGAGTTCACTCTGCTCTGCTCTGCCCTCCTCTGCAGCAGACTGTTCCAACAACTGTTACCTCCCACTGTCTGCTGTCCCACTGTCCAGTCTTGTCCAGCTGTTGTCTGACTGTTGCTTCTAATAAATAATTTTAAATGCTGACCATAAAAAAAACAACTAAAGTCTTTGCCAGGCCAGGGCAGGCGCGAGTCCAAGTGTAACCCAATAGCCGAGGCGCGCTCTTAATTGCCTGCGTGGGATGTGACTGTTCACTGTTCACTGTTCACTCTTGGCTGTCGCTGTGACTGTGACTGTGCAGGGGGATGCGACTGTTGCGAGGGGCAGACGAGGGACAGGCTAATGTAGACGTGCTGGGAGAAGCTGCACTGAGAGAAAACAGCTTATAATTCGCAGTGACTTTTTATAACATATAACATATAAAATATATAACATATACTTTGCAAACTCCTGATCAAAATTAATATACCCACTTACTCCTGTTTACACCTACTTTTATAAGAAATTTGTATTATGTTACCCGACATGAACCATAGTTATTACTGCTCTGATATTCATGTTCGCATATTTAAAACCTTTTGTTAGTTTTCTTCTGCTTTTTATGGCAGTCAAGAACTTTATTCCACTTAAAATAAAACCATCTGTTGGTGCAGTTTCCTTTTCCTGTTTGTGCTCAGTGTAGTAAGTTAAATGTTCTTTGTTTTCCCACATAAACCATATATATTTCTGATCTGTTATAGATATTTGCATATTCATTAACTTTTTCTAACATCCTTGTCAATTATATTTATATTAGTTTTTTTACTTCAATTTCCTCATTTTCTTGTTCTATAAGTTTTCTATATGTTTTTATATACATTTTTTTCTTATTTTTCTGCTTTGCTTGTTCCATGAAATGCTCCACCATTTTCTCTCAGTGCAGCTCATTTGTAGCTGCTCTGGGCTGCTGTAATTGCCTGGCTTGATAGCCAGCTTGGTTATTTGGCAGTTGACGGTGGGACAGTTCGCTTGCTTTGGCTTCTATTAGTTGCCACAGTGTTGCAGCAGCAACAGCAGCGCAAATGGGGCACAACTTGTACTCCGCTAGACGGGGGTAGTTTTCTGCCAGTCATCCTCAGCCTAATGACGTCAGCTTTGTCGCCATATGCCTCCACAACACACACGCACACACACACAGTCACACACACACAGGCAGGCATGCGTCATCAGGCAGGTTGTCGACGTCGGCGATGGCAACGTCTGCTGCAATTTCACCAGGCTGCTTCCATTCAGACAACGTCGTCTGCGTCATGTACAACTAACGTACACTACACACACTCGCACACACTCACACACGGCCACAGTGTGTTAATTTCGCCATGACACGCAAAAGTGTAGCAATTTGCCTGGCTTTGCTTTGTGTTTCAGCTGCAATCAAAGAGGCAAACTAATTAATATTTACAAAACAATATAAAAAGGTCTATGAAAATTCCCGACGCTCGGCGTAGATAAGCCTAAAAATAGCTTGCCTGCCTGCCTGCCTGTGGCTGTGGCAGACTGTGCGGCGTGCAGCAGCAAAATGCGCGTAGTAAATTGATTGCGTGGGTGTGTGTGCCTCTGACGACGGCCTTACCTCCCCACCTCCCTCTCTCTCTCTCTCTGTTCGCACAGCGCCAATCTGCTTGTAGTAGATAAAAGTTCTACCCCCCCTGGCCCCTCTCTGCTTGTTGCCAACTCTTGTAAATATACCGTTATCTGTATGGCCATTACTTTTACAACTTGCGTAGCGAAGCTTGATTAGGATTACGCATACGCCGCGTGTTGCATGAATGCACATTGCATTTCTTATTTACGGCGCGCGCCCCAGACAAAATGGCGGCAACAATTGAGCGCACACAGAGCACAAACTGATGCTCTAGTCTGTATGTGTGTGTGTGTGCCAGCTTAGAGTTGACAAGCTCATCTGTTACAGCAACAACAGCAACAACAGCAACAACAACAACAACAAGAGCAGCAGCAGAGCAACTCATGTGCAATGCAAACAAGCACATTTGTTTACAATATTTATGCATTTATTAATTTGCGTACGCATGCAATAGAATTAAGTAACTGAAGTAAACAAATTTCAATTCATTACAAGCTGCTCTGCATACCCTGTAAACATTAAACAAGCAGTTGCATTGACTATGCAAATAGAGAATGCAGCAGCTAGAAGGGGAGCGAGGTTACTTTGTACTTCTGCATACATAATGCACTATAGGGCACGATAGGATATCCTATATGCTAAGTAAGGATACCCTTTAAAGCACGCAATACTCACAGTTACATGGCTGCTATAAACCTTAACATGCTGCGCTATAAACCACGCCATACTCAAAGTTTCATGTCTCAGTTTTCCAAGGAAAGAAAGCACGAGAAACTTACATAAAGGGATTACGTCTTTCTCTGGCATTCCAAAGTCCAAAAAGAGTTTGGGGAAACTCTGCCAGAAAGAAAACACTAAACAAATTACAAATTTGTAAGGCTGTCCAGCTGATGATCAGATTATCAGCAAGAGGAAGAGAGAGAGAGACTCATCACAGTCTTCATATGTTAGTTGCCTGCTATCAACTGGCAACTGTTGTGCTATTTGTATGTAAATGTATTAATGGCCATTTATGTATTTCTTATGCTAAATGTGTGTGCGTGTGTCTGCGTATTCCTGATAAAACTAAAGAAAAAATAACATTCGAAATGGAAGCAAAATCTTTGTGATAATCATATGTTAATTTCACATCAACGCTCTGCAACGCCAACAGCTGCCATAAACAAACTAAATTATGTATCTATGTGCGCCCTATAAAACACAGATATACATACATACATATATACATATATATGGAGTATATATATTCATATTTCAGTCAGGCAGAATATGAGGCATTTTTATTTCCACGTATTGCCCCATTAAGTGTCAAGGCAGTCAGGGGCAGCGATCTACATAAAAAACGAAAGAAAAAGTATGTCGTTCTGTTTTTTTAATACTTAAGTAATTGCTGCGCTTGGAACTAATTGGTTAATTAATTTAAGTAATTTTATGATGATTTGACGATTATTATTTGTATAAATGTTGATGCAAGAAATCAACAAGAAATATATGGAATTTCAACATGAATCAGATGGAGATCAATAGATTCATTTGTTTGCCTACAAATAAGTAAAGAGTGGTCTACAAATAGACTAGCTGTAGGTCTAGATCAACCAAAATAGTCAGATGCCATGCTTTATATATGCCTTTTGTATATGTATATCACCTGCCATATATCTGTTTATTTGCCAACAATTTAGAGCGCACGCACAATATTTACGTGACAATTGCCGCGCTTAGCTGTAATTGAATTAACACTTTCAAGGGAGACCAACATGATCACGCAAATAAAACAAATACTACTGCCTGTGGCAGGTTCAACGTCACGCAGCCCTCCAGTTGCAACAACGGCAAGAATTGCCATAACAACTGCAGCACGTTTCTCACATGGCCCCTCAAAGTGGTCAGCAGTGCGGTCTCTCTGTGTCTTTCGGACTGTCTGTCTCTGGGTCTGTCTGTCTGTCTGTCTATCTCTGTGTCTCTCTGTCTGTCTCTGGATCTGTCTGTCTTTCTATCTCTGCGCCTCCCTCTGTGTCAGTCTCAGTGTCCGTCTCTCTCTCCCTCTGGCTGTAACTTCTGCTGACTCCGCACACTGCCTGTCGAAGTCCAAACGACGAACATGAAATCGCAGCAGCAGCAGCAGCAAGTCCAAGATATATGAGCACATCAACGTGAATTAACAGACACATTAAGCGATACCGATCTTGTCGTCTTGGAGTCGTCTACCCCACTAAACACGAGACCACGACAAGACCACGAGACGACAACGACGACGACAGCTCGAGAACGAAACGAAACGAAAGACTCTGGCAACGAACACACGAGCAACACATGCAACAGGTGAGGGAAGGCTTCCCTTCGCCTCCCCCCCCTTGCCATGCACAGCTGCACTTTGAACCCGGCATTGCGAAACGGAAGTGTGGCAAACTGAACTGAATCATTCCATTGGAATTTCGAATAGACCACGCTTAGCATACTTACGAGTATAAGCAACATTTTATGGCATATCGAATTTCAGACAAACAAAACAAAACAAAACATAGAACACACCCGTTGCCCGATCCATTATCCAGTGTCTGTAGTACACGCGTATCTCCAGCTGTATCTGTATCTCCCTCTGCCCCTCTCTCTCTCTCGCTCTGGCTGCGATGTTGTTTGTCTTGTGGAACACAAAACGAAAATATGCAAACAATTCGCATTTGCGTGTTAATCAATAAATTTGACTGTGAAAACCATTTTGATTGTTGAATAATATATAGATATCGAGATATGTCGACGTCACAGCTTTAAAGAGAACAAGCCGATAAGGCGTAATCGATTAGTAGATACCCTCGACAGAGCACAGTTCTATACACAGCACTTGTGCTATAAACATTAACATCTTTATGGTATCTCAAGGATTTTAGGCAGTTCCAACGGGAATCTAATTGGACTTTGCATTGGCTGTGCGGCTCTCCAGGGTATAATAAATAAGAAAAACCAAAAAATGTTTCTTATTCTTTTCCTTCTCCATCTTCGGCGAAATGCCAAATAAATGTCGATAGTATATCGGGAATTGTTTCTAGACAATTTCTCGCTATTCTATTCGATCAGTTTTCTGGCATTTTTGTGCATATTTTAAAGAGCTGCCGCTTTTGTGCATTGTCATTAAACAAATGTGCCAGAAGCGGCTCGCGAATAATATAAACAAGAGAAGAGGCATCAGCACACAAAAAAAAAAAAAAACAAATTCGGGTTTGTCGCGTCACACGTTGGAATTCCCATATATCGTCTAATTTGTTGTCTTCTTTTTTTCTTGTTGTTGTTGGCTGTGTTTCTAAAATTGTTTACAGCTACAATCGCCGTCGAGGCTGTGAGGTTGCTGCCTTGGGACTGTGCTCATCTTCCAATCAATAAATCCGGTTTCGAAAACATTTTTATACGTTACTTGATTAACTTTCGCCGAACAAAATAATTGCACAATAAACCAACAACACACAAAACACCGAAAATTGTTTGGAAAACGTTTTGTTTCTCCCTTGTCAACTGTGATTTGATTTTGTGTGGAATGTCTGAGTCTCTCTATAGGTCTTTGGGTTTCCGCATTAATTGGTTAAGTTATTGTTGTTATTGTTGCTGTTGTCACTCACCCGCTCTATAAATATGATAAATTCAAGCAAATATGCGACTTTTTTGCTGCAACTGTCTGTGTATCAATTAATTGTTGTGCGCTATTTATAGATTTTGCGGTAAAATTGCTAATAATACTCAAATTTCAACAATGACTCTTCATATGTTGAGCATTTCAAATTAACCACATGAGTAGCTCACACACACACACACCACACACGCACATTGATCTGTATCTGTGTGTGTTGCTTGTGTGTGTGGGCAATTCGCAATTAGAATGCAAACATGGCAAAGTTGGTCCAGATTGCGACAATTGTTCGATGACTAAGTAAAAGTTTATGCCAATCCAAAACGGGAAATAGCAGCGCATAACTCTCTCTCTCTCTCTCTCTGTCTCTTGAGATTTATTTATTAGTCTACAAGAACGAACAGCTGGCTATATACATAACATAAAAAGGTTAATTTAAGCAAAGGTTACTTCACTCACAATTTGTCTGTGTAGATTTACCCCCACCTGGCGGCAATTAGACCATGCGCTCAAAGCTCTGCCGATAACGATAACTATTGCTTGCCTAAGTATTTTTGAATTCAAACTTTGAATGTATCGTTTACTTTGATTGAGTCGATTCGATAATTGCATAATTCACAGTGCTCAATAACTCAAAATGGCATATTGCGGCCAACATTCACAATATTTGTTGATCGACTTGACTGCGTGTGCGTGTGTATGTCTGTGTGTGTGGCACAGATTGCAGCAGAAAAGGGGGACTGGGACTGCACGAAGCAAGGCAATTGCCTGACTGACTCTGGCTCTTGGGGGGAATAAGCCATAAAGACGGGTTCTCAGGTTCTCTTGGAGGGTACTTGGGGCTGGCTAATAGCTTTGTTAGTTTTACGATTCTTTTGTGTTGTGCGCCGTGTGTTTCTTTCTCTTCTCTCTTGTGTCTTTATTATGTCGTTTGTCTGCATTCGTTTTCAATTTTTAATGCACTGTGCTTGCTGTGTGTGTGTGTGTGTGTGTGTGTGTGGGGCACAGCCTGGCAACCCTTTTTATAGGGCCTGCGGGCATAAATTTTGTTAACTGTTGCTGCCCCATTGTTGTTCTTGTTGTTTTTACAGCAACAACAACTTGACTGTCTTCATTTGTGGTAGTTGTAATCGCCGCTTGTCGCATTAAATTGTACCAACAACTTAGCCGTGTCTCCATCTCCAGCTCCAGCTCCGTCTCCGTCTCGGGTCTCGGCCGTGCCCTCAGCGAGTCGAGGCTTTGACAAATGTGCGTTTTAGCCGTCTCATTGTTGTGGCAAACTGACTTCAATATGCAAATATATTGAAATCAGTTGCCAGCTCCGCGTAGAGTTGCCAGGCAGCGACGTCGACGTCGACGGTCGCGTTGTTAGCCAGATTCGAATCGTGTCTTGTAGTTTTGTTGCTGTTGTCGTTTTGTTATTGTTGTGCAATTTGCATGATTTGCAAATGTTGTTGCTGTTGTTGTTGCTGTTGTTGTTACTGTTGCTGGCGCCATTTGTTTATTATCTGCGCCCTGTGCGCACAACTGATCTCAGCCTTAACTCTCTGAGGGTCCCCCCCGAAAAAAACCAAAAAAATTCCACAGTTAATTGAATTAAACTCGCGCTGCGACAACACAAACTTAAACCAGGGCTGCAACACACATACGCAGGCAGCGCAGCAGTAATTGGCAGTGCAGAGGGGAACGGACCAGGAGGTTTAAGCGGAATTTCGCCGCGGCGTCTGGTAGAGTGTGATAAGCCCAAGCACGCACCTACATACTCCCTGTACATGTCTGTCACACACATACTCCTGGTCCTGGTCCTCATCCGTGTCCATGTCCAGGCTACCTTCGTTCCGCTTCGGCTACCTACCGCAAGTCATTAGAGCCGGTCTAGACGCGCAACACGCTTGCGAACCCTTTGTTCCAGTCCCTTTTAGCGCGAGCCGCGAGTCGCTTACCTTAATTGCCCCTCTCTCTGTCTTTGTATGTGTGTGTGTGTGTGTGCCCGCCTGACGCCAGCCAGACGCCAGCGCTAGCCTCGTCCAGCGTTGGCGTCGGCGTCGGCATTAGAATGAACCACCCTCTACCCCCTCCCCTGCCTAGATCGTCGCCCTTTGTTGTGGAGTGTGTGCAAGCCCAACTGTAAGCGATACCCTATAATCAGTGACCCGCTCGCAAGTACATTTAATTGGCACGATTCGCGCGACGCGTCGTCATGCAATTGGCCGCCGCTGGGCGGGCGGCCCAGGCCAATTAAATCGAAGCGTTTATAGCAACTTGTCTTAAATTAAACGCGTTGCTAATTTTCGTTTCGTCTCGTCTTGTCTCGTCTCGGCTTTGTGTTCGTTTCAAGCTTCCCACTCTCTTGTGTGTGTACTAGGGGGCTCTCGGGGTTCTCGGGTCTCTAATGCTATTTATAAATCCGGCCCACAATACACATGACAATTGCTCTCGAGCGCACATTAACCCCCCCGTCAGATTCACATTTCTCAGCTTTATTTTCAATTTTTCTCATATTCTTCTATTTTGATTTTCGTTTCATTTCGTTTCTTTTGTTTCGTTCTTATGTGATAAGCAATGGGCAAGTACAAGGTTCTCTCTCGAGAAGGAATTCTGGTCAAGATACTTAACAAACTATCGTTATGTGCGCCACTTCAATGCCAGCCTCGTGCCTCGTGTGTGTTCTTCAAAGTTCAGCAAGTACAAAGATCCCCCAAAAAAAACCCCTAACAACAACAATAAGAATTGCGCTGTTTCGAGTGTTTTGAAGTTTTGCGTACATCGCATCGGGTTACGATGGTGTTCCATGGCGTTCTATTTAGTTATCTGCGCAGTAAGAAATTTTAGATATAAACATATTTTGGAATTTGTCCAGTTTTTGTGGAAATCATAGCAGGTACTTTTCCAGAGGAGAAACAAGAGAGGAGTTCTGGCATTGAGGCTGAAAGATTGAGGTGCTCAGATCAGTAGGTCTTATAATATGTTACTAGAGATTAAAGTATTAAGGGTTCTGGTTAGTAAGTCTTTAAATATTTTAATAGGTTTGCTTATGGCAAAATTTATCTCTATCAGAAGTCTTATGGACTACAATATCTTCATCTTTTTGAGCCACCAACCTTATGAAATTATCATTTTTAACCACATATCTCTTTACAAGATGAATAAATGATATTTAAGTTGAAAGTATTAGTAAGTCTTACTATATATATCTAAAGATTGATTTATTATTTGGATCATATTAACAAGTACTCCAATATATTATATAGTATACCGTGATATCTCTATCTTCTACCTCATTGCAAATTCAGGTACACTTCGACTTCGCAATAAGCTTTCCCCCCCACACGCAGTGTCAATAATCTATGAGTGTGCTATTTATACGCACATAGTGCTATATATATAGCTACACAAACATATACTGTATGTTATAGATGTGTACGAGGATTGTCCTTGCTCTGACAAATTGCAGCTAATCAGCCGGGCAACGTTCGGTTCTCTGTGCGAGGTGCGTTGTCGTTGTGCATCTTATCAATTGCAGAAATTTACATATGTATGCATACGACGAGCATACACATATAGTATAATATATAGCTGTATATGTTATATATACAATACATATAGCTAATGTCTATAGAAGCCTTATCAGCGTTGTGTGACAATTTTTTAATTGGCTGTCTGTTATAACATTGTTAGGTCAAGCACCGCGTTTTCAGGCCACTTTTGGCATGACAATCTGCTGGTTCGGTGCATGACAATGCACTCCACAGTAGGGTGTGTCACGCACAGAACCACAAAAATAACAAAGTACAGTATGATAGATAGAGAGAGAGAGAGAGAGAGAGAGTGAGAGAGTGAGAAGAGACTTTGTGTGATTCATCTCAAAGATCGAGAGTTCTATTTTTTAGCATCCGCTTCGGCAAATGCCTGGCGCCACTTTGTAGCCAAATAATCAATAAAGTTTGGCAATAGGTTGATTTGTTTTTTTTTTTAGCTTGGCTTGGTTTCTTTTTTCTCCAAGACAAATAATAATAAAAATTATGCGCGCGAGCAAGAAAACATGAAATTAATTATAAGTCAAACAAGCATTACAAATATTGCCTGGCGCCAGACGAAAATCATTAACATTTTTATGACCCGACGCAGAACAAAGAACACCTCACACAACAGATCTGTCAGCTGGCGTTACCTGCACACACACACACACCATAAACACACACTGGCACACACACATCGATATGGAGACACGCACATAAATCGCAACTAATAATGTCCAAGTTGTCTAACACCTAAGAGCGCCGCCATAAAGACAAATGGCCAATGGCCAACGGAGTTTTGGACCGTTTCGGGTGTACGTGCAAAATCGACAGCCTCAGCCTCAGAGATGATGATTCGCAGAATTCTTCTAGCTGTCTGTCTCTGTCTGTCCGTCTGTCTGTCTGTCTGTGTGTGTAAAGAGAGAGAGGGCAATGTGTGGCCTGTCCCGCCCTTGCCTTCAGCTTGATGGGCCGCGATCATAAAATCGAAAACTAAAAACCGACAAAACCAACAAATCAAATCGGTTACCCTCGCTTCCCCCCGCCCCCCCTCTCGGCAAATGGTTTCTGTTTAGACAGACGAGACGAGCGACGACCCTAGGCGGCAAGTGCAAATCTAACGGCGCGATCAGAACCAGATCGCACCAAACTGACTGCACATTGAATTATCCCGAAAATCGTCTATGTCGTATCTCACTCTCCTCTCTCTCTATCTCTGTCTATATCTCTATCTCTCTCGGTCTGTAGTATTCCATAAATCGGCACTACAAAGTCTGTATGAGAAACACCTGCAGACGCAATATTTCTAAACAGAAAGCAACAAATTCGTTTGTCTATTTTGAGTTGTGGCGCCTCTTTCTCTGTGTGTATTTTTAAACTGACCGGCTTGATCTTTTTTTAACACTATATTTTCAGCAGCAACAACATCCAGAAGAAAGACAGCAGCAGCAACAACAACAACAACAACAAGAACAACAACTACTGAGGAAAATAACAAATTGAATATTTCGAGTAATAAAATCAATGCAAATTTCCGTGAACTTGCGCCAACAAATTGCGAAAATGTGTTGCAAAGCCGGCAGCATGTGGAAATCTTCTACGTCTTCAAGTGCCAAACAGCAACAGCAACAACAACAACAAACAGCAACAACAGTGAGCCAAAGTCACGGCCACAACAACAACAAGAAGAAGAAGAACAGCAGCAACAGGAATTATTCCCTGAGCACAATCTGTAAGATCGTATTATTCCTCATGATGGTCATGCTACAATCCCAGACGACCACGGCGAAGTTCTATCGCGAAGGGCTTTCAGGTGAGTCGAAGCAAATATAATACTACTATATATACTACTTTATTATATATACTACTTTATTATATATACTACTATATTATATATAGTATACTACATACTTTACCATTTACTCAAGACTTAAGATTAAGATAAAGTTCAGAATCAGTTAGGAATATTAATCTGAATATTCTTCATAAAATTGCATTACATTTCTTGAGTGCCCTTAATGCCTTGTTGCAATTTTGACAATAATTAAAAAATTATCTTTGCTTTGTTCTTTCTCAATCCATAATACATCACGCTGAGCCATTACTGATAGCATTGCCTGAGTACCCCTACTCAGCCTTTGCACAATATCGGAAACATTTACAGAAATTAAGCAAGTATAATTGGAACGTAGATTAATATTTGTCATGCCGCATTAAGGTTGAATGATGAATGATGTCGTTCAACCTCAATATCTACATATGTATAGCATGCACATATTTAACAGATATCGTAACATATATAATTGATCAGATGTAAAAAGAGTTTAAAGACCGAATCAGTCAAGTTTCAAATCAAAACTGAGTTCTGAATTTCAGAAATTATTTATAATTGATCAGATGTTAAAGAGTTTGAAGACTGAAACAGACAAGGTTTTAGTAAGAAATCAAACCAGAGTTCTGAGTTTCAGATATCGTATATAATTGATTAGATGTAAAAAGAGTTTAAAGACCAAATCAGTCAAGCTATCATAAGAAATCAAAACTCAGTTCCGAGTTTAAAATATCATTTATAATTGATCAGATGTTAAAGAGTTTCAAAATTGAAACAGACAAGGGTTTAGTAAGAAATCACATCAGAGTTCTCTTACAGTACTTAGTTCTCTTTCTGAGATCTCTTTGGGAGCTAAGTTCTCTTTCAGTTAGTCGATCTATATGTAGTATAAGGCCTCGCTTAATCTAGTTCACAGTTTCAAGTTCATTTTGTATTTCCCAGCAGCGTTTCGACTACGTTTCACCCTGTAACTTGCTGACCTTCACCTTTGTCGTCCCCCATTCTCGACGCCCTCCACATGCAGCCCTATAACTGACAACAAATGTTGTTGCTCTGCACCTCAGCCTCCCTTAGACGGACACACGTGCCGCGCTTGACGACGCTCCCATGAGCCGAGCTGTAGTATGCTCCGTATGTTGTATGGCGTCTGGTGTTGTTGGAGACTGCGGACTGGCGCTTAATCTGTGATTGTGATTAATCAGCCGACGCCAGCTGTCCGGCTGGCTACTGAGAGCGTAGTAGTTGCCAGTTTTTAGTTTTATTTTCTATTTCGATTCGTTTTTTTTTCGATTTTTTATTCGCTTTTTGTGTTCTCTAAACATATTGAGTGGGTTTTTAATGGCATTTGAGTGTGTGTTAAATGAAAATAAAAAATCGCATAAATTAGATATACATATTGCAATTCCGATATCGGGTTACTTGAACAAGGTTCATTAACTGTCGCCAGGCAAGCCCCGACTAGAAGGGAGGCCCAAAAAAACAAAAATAAAAAAAGAGAAGGGAATACGATCACTAAACTTTTTCTTTTGCTGTAGAAAGTCACTAAACAAGAAGAACATGAACATGAATTTTCGTATAAAAAGTTTCCACTTCATTAGGATTTGTTTATGAATGAAGGTGGTCCAGGTCGGTCCACAGCAGGATGCAAACGTATCAAAGGAACGCAAGAAGAAGAACAACAAACGAGTTGATAATATCGTATAGGGTTCACAACGGGACCTGGAACCGCCCACAGAAGTTGCGACTGTTGTTGTACCTGTATCTCATGCCTTGTATTTTATATCTGTAGCTGTATGTGTAGCGCCGGCGTCTTCATTTATCAATGCATACACATGCCATGTGTGTGAGTGTGTTTATCAGCACATTGCAGGTGGTCCAACAAAGCCAGCCACGGCGCGACACGGCACTGAATGGGATGGCATGAGATGAGATGGGACCGAGGCCGGGCCCTGCAAGTCAGCCTGGGGTCGCTGTGCCGCCGTTTCCGTTCGCCTTGTTGCCTTCTCATTTTTGTGTCGCTTCGAATCGCTTTTTAATAATACCCTGTACAGCGCCAGTTGGTCAAGTGGGTATGCCAAACGAAATGAAAACTTTTGCAGGTTGAATTTTATGTCTTAAGATGTACCAGAATAATATTATATAATAAAGGTGTCAAGAGAAAGTCAGATAGTTTTTCTATAATATGGTAAACTTAAGGGGTTCAATCATGAAAGCAACTTTCAACAATTTTCTAAAACGAGCAAAAGAAGTGTGTTTAAAAAGTTGTTAAACAAAATAGCAAAGGTAAGTAAGTCTTCAACAGACTTTCCTTTCCTTATACTCTGAAACCATAAAGAGCAATTGACTTTTGAAAGATTTCTCTATCTCTATGCTCAATTATACAACTACAGAGTATACACTAGTCAGGTAACTCTGCACAAGTTGCACGCTTGATCGCTTTGCTGTGCCGTGTTCTGGAACATGTTTAACATGCGGCGCTTGCTACTTTGACTTAGCGCCGTTGCCAGAAGAAAGAGGTAAACCAAACAAAGAACATATCCCAAAATGCAGGAGTAGAAAGAAACAGAGAGAGAGAGAGAGAGAAAGACAGCAAGACAGAGTGGTGCTGATAAAGTGGCCTAATCTGTTCGACCTGCGGGTCACGTGCTGGATAGCATCAGCTCAGCTCAGTGGGCAATTTCCGGCTACACAACGTTGTAAATTAAATATTTGATATTCTTTATTTCTCTCGATGATTCTTGATTCTTGATTCAACGTTATGTGTTTCATTCTTATTTGTTATTTGTTTAATTTGAAGACGTTAGAGTAGAAACAGGAAATCGTCTCTTAAGAGATTTCCAAGAATTTACGACTGACTCTTGACTGGGACTGACTGGGTACTGGGAGTGGGTTTGTTATGTGGGGAATCTAGACCAGTATCTAGACCAGATCTAAACGAGTTTCAAATATCATCTATACACTATAAACTAGTACTACATAGAGTAGCATAACTGACTAACAACTTCTTCGCATTATTTTACAGGTGACATGGAATCCTGCGCCAACGAGGGCGAGGAGGTGCTGATTAGCGTCTCCAAGTGCTTCAAGTGTACATGCCAGGTGAGTTGTACTTACAGTTTGCTATGACAACTATGTGGTCTCTTCTCTCTCTCTCTCTCTGGGGGCAGTTTGCCGTTATTTTCATTTATAAATCTGTCGCTGGTCTCAGCGTGCAATCGGCTCCGGCTCTGGGGTGTGTGCCAACAGAAATGACCCAAAATGGGCGAAATATAGCGAAACAGTTTCCATGTAGCTCAAATAAATCTTGTACGGTACCCCCTTGTCCACGTACCCCTTAGACTCTTCCAGTCTCTGGCGCTGCATGAGCGACGCCAGCCATGTCCAGCCAGGACATGCACAGAGGATGTGCGGAACTGAACGGAACGAACGGATATGTTGTGGATGTGGCCATGTGTCGTACATTTCAGACATTTCGTACACTTCACAATGCCTGCCAGACGCGGCCAGGAAATGTATATATGTCTCGTAATCCCGGGTAGCCTTCCCTTCCCCATCTCTTTCCCCTTGCTCTCTCCTATAAATATTTCAAATATTCGCATTAGACAGCCACTAAATTTTGTCGGGGCACAGCAGAATGCAATGCCAAAAACGCAGGCAGACAGGATAATAGAGACACTCACACTCACACACACACATGCGTATATTATTTATGCCACATTCTCGCACACACTCAATACTAACAACGAGGGCTGTGTACATGCTTTTTTGGCATTGTTTGGCCAAGAAAATATGAATATTTTAGACGTGCCACAGCCGCAACATGCTTCCTCTTATATTCATTAAATATCAAGTACACGCGGCTAAGATTCAAATGAAATTCTTACAAACTTCAGAGAACATAATGAAATTATTAAACTGCAGAGTTTCAGACAGTTAGTTGCCAAGAGAAAGAAGTTAACTAGACTGAGAAGTAAACTAGACAATCGAAGGGGAAAACATCGATGTTTGCTGATGGTTTTCATATTTATTTATATTTATGTTTTAGTAGACCATGAGTAACTCGAAACTGAATGAAAAATGCTCCTTATTTTACACTTTTTCATTCGGAAATGGTTTTAGAATCGAAAACAAGGCAGAAAATGATGAACCCAAAGAAAATGTTCATAATACTCACATAAAGTACTAATAAATAAAATGATTCTTGATTGAGTTAGAAAATCCGATTTAGAGGGCCTGCATTCTCTTTAAATTCCACAAATAATATTAAAATTTACATTTTAGTACAATAATCTTATATCTTAAACGATTCCAACCACATTCGAATACGCAAACAGTTTGAGGCCTGCACTTTGTCAGCCTTAGCGCCGACATGTCAAGCGTGGCGCTGTCACTACAGCTGACAAGGGTTGCCGGACTGTCTTAATGCTAACGGCACTAAGTACGCACAGAGACAAAATGTTTGCCGCTTAGCGTCGGGTGTTTGCATTTGTTTGGCTTTGTATTTGTCGTTGTTGTTGTTGTTTATTTTTTGCTCCAGCAGAGGCAGCAGCAGCAGCAGCGGCATAGGCAGCGCGCGTCGTCCGTCTCTGTTGGAATTGTTATGATACAAGGTCGTCAAACGGGTTTGCGACACGACAATCGTTAACCACAGGGTAGCGCGATCGTTTGACAAACACTTGGCGCCGTGTTTTTTGTCGCCGTCAACGGCTACCGACGGCGTCGGACGCACTCGCGGCCGCTGTGTGTCGTCATTAAGCGCGTGCTCATATGTATATCGCTCCACGGCGTTGCCAGATCGCCTGCTTCCCAGACTGCGCCTGTTGCCAATTTGCACTAAGCGCTGCTAAATGCCGCTGCTCTAATTTTAGGCGCCACAAAGGAAGCAGAGGAAGCCAATGGCGACGGCGCAGCGGCAGAGCTGCTGGCAGTTGTTGTTGCTGCTGTTGTTGTTTACGTCAAGTGGGCGTAACCAAAAAAATATATAAAAAAGAAGCAATAAACGAAGAAACTGCGAAGAAAAAAGACAATGCTGGCGCCACCTCACTTTAAGCTGATGGCGCCATGCGCTGCGCCTGCTCTAACTGCCTGCCTGAGCTTGAGCTACCTGTTTCGCTCGCACCATAAGCTGTGCGACACAGCCTCTGCTGCTCTCGTGCGCTCTCCCTTACTCATTCTCTCGCGCTGCGCTGCTTCGCTGCTGCTGCGACTGCGCGCGTCATTGAAAGTTAAGCCTGAAATCAATTGAACTCATTTTGTGCCCTCATCTCTCCCTTTCTCTCTCTCTACCTCTGTTGCTCTCTGTCTCTTCCCTTTCCTCTCCCTCTTCCCCTCTCCTTCTCCCTCTCTCTCTGTCTCTCTTAAGACTCTCTCTTAGCTCATAAAGCACACACTTTATGATTACTTCTATGTCATATTCATCCACGCACTCAAAGTAATATTCGCAAACGCTTTGCCTGATTGTTGATATTTTACAGCTTGACGTTTATTATCCTAAATATCATAATATATTACTCGACTATTGGCCTAGGGGGTCCTGACTGTTTCAACCCTGTCCGCTCTCCCCCCTCTCCAACAAGGACAATCAAACAAATTGTCTACCCTCTGTCTGGATTTTTGGTTGGAATATTTTCGCGTTTCCGCGACCGAATTTGTTAACAAATTTGCTTTTTATGCGAAAATTATGCTGAATACGCTGAACTCTCTTGCTAATAGCCCATGATTTAGACGCTTTCGTGCTTGTCTGCTCGCCAGTTGATTGAGCCGACTCGTTTTATGGCCCTTTTCCTAGAATATACATACATATATAACAGTCTTAATTCCCTCCCGTTGAAAACCTAGAAATGGTGGCTTGACTCGCGGATTAATACCAAAATACAAATAAACAAATATGAATCCTAATAATCATGTGACTCAGTTTGTTTTGTGAGACTAGTTTTTTTATTGGGCCGTAAAAAAACGTTGAGAGTATTTTATGGAAATTCGCATCACTCACCTGTTTCATCATATGCCGCGAAACCTTTTTTTCAAAAAAATCAAATAAAATGTTTAATATGATGTTTCAGTTTTTTATGACTTATTTAAGTGGGAACTGTCTATCGGAACAGTTTCACTGATACGCGTGAACTATATTTTACAAGTTATTATAGTTTAGAACTTAATTATCTTGAGAACAACCTTCGAGTGAGTTTTCCTCGTTTAATGTTAGACAAGGTTCTAAGTAATTTAAGAATGTAGGTAAATGACTGAACGACCTATTTGTTGGGATATGACCTATTTGTTGTGATTTGAGTATTTAGATATTAAGAATCTAGGAAATGTGCCAAATAGAATAGTGCTGAAGGATATTTTCATGATATTAAATGATGTTATTTCTATCAATATTAATTGATTCATATTTTCATTAATAAAGTTCATTTTATATATAGTTTTTCATGCAGTTTAGGTTCCATGAAAAGAACCTAAGTAAAAGTACCTTCAATTACTTTTATATCCCATTAACAAGGCGACATTTTACAATTTGATCTTATGATGTATTTATCTTTCATTTTCTCTAGATCTTATACTATGTTTAGCTTAATCTGTCGCTATTTTATCATTGTTCATGCAATTTAAGTATTTTTAGACTATCCTAGATTGAACTAAAGGTAATCCTCCCAAAATAAATTACATTTTCCTTGATTTCTAATTATATATCATCTATTACTTCAAGTTTCTCGAGATTATCCTAGTCATAATAAGTTGTATCCTCAAGAGATATTCCTCTTCTATCTATTCAAGATCCCAAACTACTTGTTTCTTAATTCTCCCCGCCTTATCTAGCTTCAAATTCCTCACGCTTAATGCAAATCATTAAGCATTAATCGCTTGCTGAACTGCGCTCCGCACACACACCTGTCTTTCTGTCTGTCTGTCCATCTGTCTCTCTGTCTGTCTTGCCAAAAACTTAAGGAATTCCTTAAGCTAAAGCGATTGCTTCGGCTACCCGGCAAATTCTATCGACGACGCCGAAACAAGTGACAAAGTCGTAAAAAACAAAAGCGGAGTTTGTTGTCTTATTACCATATTCCATGAGCAGCAGCCGCGTCTAGAGACCTGGCCAAGTTTGCCCAGCAAACGTTTAGTCGACTGGCGATTGGCAAGTGTAGACTTTAGAATGGAGACTTTAAAGTTATAGACAGAGGGCAGGGGGGAGCAAGAGAGATAGAGAGAGAGAGAGAGAGAGAAGTCCGAGTGGCCGCTGTGGACGGTGTTAAAACTGATCATGTTTTGTCAAACGCGCAAGGTCGTTGGAGGCCGTTTGCAAATGTGGTTCTGCCACTGTGGCACACATAGACACGCACACGCACACACACACACACACAACGACTTGCTTGGCATTCGTGATTGCCGCTGGCGCACAACAGCAGCAGCAACAACAACAACAGAATCTCAGCCTCCACTTAGCAGCTTGTCCGGGACGCGCTTCGTTGCCTTCGTGGCGCCTTTTCTTTTTTTTTTTTCTTTTTTTTTTAATAGCAACCTTTGAAAGCAGCTACTAGACAACTTCAACGACGCGTCGCTCGACGTTGCTTAACTTTCATGCTGGCTGAAAATATTTCTATACCGGTTCCAGATTAGAAAGAAAGAATCTCGTGGCAGAGCTTGAGAAGTGCGTGAAGAGGAGACCCGTCTGCCCCCGCCCCCCCCCCTCTCTACACTCTGTAGCGCAGTTGAACTTTGCCTCTCTTTCTGCGGCCCATTTCCATATGCATTTCCATTCCCATTCCCATGCGCCTGTCAGTTCAGTCTCCACGCTCTCAACTCTCGTCTGACGATGCGGAAAGTGCTTTTCAATCTGTCCGTGTTTATTGCATTATGGCACACTGAGAGTTACGATGCCGCACTAGAGGTGCCATTAAAATTCCAACTAACAACTGCCATTAAACTAATACGATGATAAACATCTCCGGGCAAGGCAACGCTAGAAAAACAACAGAAAAAACAACAGAAAAACCGCAAAAACCTCTCGACTTGCGCTCGACACATTTTCATAACAATTGCAAATTTTGCACGTTGCGACGGCGACGACGACGACGGTGCCCCATCCAAATTGAGATCCAATCTGGTTTGCTTGCACTAAATTATACACACACACCTGCACACACACTGGCATACACACACAGAGTAGCTTTGGCGCGACATTGTTCAGCCGCAATTGCATACAAATTAGTGAAATATTTTGCCTGTTTTTGGTCGACATCTATCTAGATTTATAGATACATTTACAATTAGCCCCAGCCACAGTAGACTCGCTCTCCATCTCCATCTCGCTCTACATACTCTTCCCGTCTCTGTTTTGTGGCATTTTTAACCTGTCACTGGCGCAAAATGCATGTGACAGCTGTGCGCAAGGGTTAAAGTCGCCCATAGATTCATAGATTCGATTCAAGTTGTGTGTGTTTGTATGTGTGTGGAGTGTTGCATAAGCTGCCAAAGCCTTGCCACAAGCTTTGACTTATGATCGACATCAATTCTAATGCGCCGCTTGCCGCTGTCAACATGTCGTTAACACAGAAACCAGCAAAAAATACAAAAGCACAAAATAAAACAACAACAAAATCAAGAAAAAACTCTCGATCAACTTCGAGCTAAATTGTGCAAAATGTGTGTGGAAAATGTGTAAGCACGAGGCGATAAGTCAAACAAAAACCTGCAACACACACACACACACAGAAAGACACACACATATACACACACACACACTCGCCAGCTGTTACTTTGTTGTAGTCTAGGCCAAGTGGCCAGACAAATCCGCTTGCAGCCAAATTGGCCAAGGATTGTAATAAGTTTCAATTGTTTTGCTGAGATTTGCTATGGCCATAAGCTTAATTTATCCTGTTGATATGGTCACTCTAATTGTTTTATTGATGTTGGCGAACTTAAGCTTATGCTTTATATGCTGTGGTCAGCATTGAGTTTGTTGTTCATTGAGCTAAGCTTCATTTATTCTGATGTTATGGTCACCCTAATTGCCTTATTAATGGAGGGAGGGGCGGGAAACTGAAGCTCATATTTTCTAGATATGCTCAGCCTTGAGCTTATTCTTTAAGAATATCAGCACCATTTATTCTGCTGCTATGGTCACTCTAATTGCTTTATAGATATTGACAAACGTAAGCTTATATTTTATATGCTGTGACCAGCATTGAGCTTGTTCTTCATTGAGCTAAGCTTCATTTATGCTGCTAATATGTTCACCCTAATTGCCGTATTGATAGAGAGGGGTAAGAACTTAAGTTCATATTGACTAGCTATGCTCAGCCGTGAGCTTGTTCTTTAAAAATCAGCACCATTCATTCTGCTGTTATGGTCACTCTAATTGCAGTATCATAATATGGCCACATTGAAGGGGAGCAACTTAAGCTGCCTTAATTCTAACTATGCGCAGCCTTGGGCTTTTTCTTTGATCATCTAAGCCTCATTTATACAGCTAATAAGGTCACTCTAATTGAGTAACTTCCTTAATGCTAATCTGGAGTGCTTTTGAGCTCGTTAGTCTAGTTAAAGTCACTTCCGAGCTAGTCTTTGTTCTGTTTTCTACCATATCAAACTACCTTTAGTATCTTCCTGGTTCAATAGTATTCCCCTGCATGGTCTGCCTAATCGCAGTACCTTATTTCACCTTTGTCACTGCTCCACTCTCACATTCCTCGCTTACTTCACAACACCTTTGCCTTTGCTCTGCAATTGCAAAGCTAATGTAGCGCATCTGACAAGTCGTTGTGGGCGCAGTGCAAGCACCTTGCCACACCCTAAATTGTGCACTCGTTTCCATATAATTTCGACTCGTTTGCAACAATAAATTATACAGACAACTGAAGGTCAGAGTGCAAACTGCTCGAGCAAATGCGCGCCGCATTGTGGCAGCTGCAGGTGCAGCAAGCACAGCCGGCAACAGAGATGCAACCACACGAGGAGGAGAAGGGGGGGGTGGGGGATCAGACAAAGAGGTGCACACAAATCACATCATGCTCAGCGCTGCGTGGCGCAGTTGACAGCAATCTCTCACATGGCTAAGCGCATTTGTACAAATTGCGCATACGCCACGTGTGGTACCAGGCGCGGGGAGGGGGGGACAATTTGGCAGAGCGCCATGAGCTTGATTTATGGAAGGAACTAACGAAATCTTCATCTATCTCTCTCTCTCTTTCTGCTTGCAGAATGGCTTTGTCAAGTGCGACCAGAGTTGTCCATCCACCGAGGATTGCTATCTGCTGGACTCCAAGTCGAACGACACCTGCTGTCGCAAGTGCAAAGGTAAGTGGAATATATATATACCTTATATATACTTATACTTAACTAATCTCTGCCCTCCCTCCACAGGTTGCATGTACCGCGGCATGTCGTATGCGAGCGGCGCTGAATGGACCGATCCTTTGGACCCCTGCAAGACGTTCAAGTGCATCGCCAGTGTTGTCACGGAGACAACACAGAAATGCTACTCGCAGTGCGACGACAATCAGCTGACGGCACCACGCCCCGGCGAGTGCTGTCCCACATGTCAGGGTAAGTAGATCCATTCACTGTACCATCGATCGCATGTCCCAACTGTCTGTCCAGGTGTCTGCCCCACTGTCTCGAGCTGTCAACTAGTTCAACCAGTCAAGTCAGAGCTGTGTTGGAGTGGGGAGGGGGTTCATCAGTCACTAAAATTAGCTGAAAACTAATACCTGCTAATCGTCAGTCCGTTCGTCAGTTCGCCACATCCAATACAATAGTCTAAACGATCTCTGCGCGCACAGATGGTCAAGTTTTTGTTGTCTGTCTCTCTCTGTTTTGTGACTCTGCACGATTTGCTTATTTATGGGCTTTAAATTGTCTATTAAGTCGACAATGTCGCATTGCGTTCGAGGCAGCAGCACAAGACAAAAGGGGCACACAAACTGGCAGCAACAACAAAAATGAGTAGGGAATGCGACGCGTGTGAAGAGGAATATGACGACGAGCAGTTACCCTATGAATTATATTGAGAAGTAGCAGACAGAACAAAAAATTGTTGACTGTGCTGCTTAATTCTTATGAAAGATGTTGCATACCTCATGCAGGAGGTATTTCTTAATCTATAAACCAAGTTTACCAACTGCAACTCCAATATATGCTGAGTAGCTTGGGTTAACTGCAGATTTAGACTAACTGCAGGCCTAACACCTTTGTCTAACGCAGCTGCAAGGTATATACAGTTAACATATTGTAGAATTCCTTCGTATATCTTGAAATTCTTAATTGTGCTGCTTAATTCCTATGCTAGTTTATAAAGATATTGCATACCAAATGCAGTAGATATTCCTTAACGGATAAACCAAGTCCAATGTACGAAGAGTTCCTTGGGTTAACTGAAGATCTACAATCAGTATAGGCGTAACACCTTTGCCTGTCGCAGCTGCAAGGTATATACAATTAACAGAATGTAGAACTCTTGGGTATATCTTGAGATTCTTAATTGTGCTGCTTAGTTCTTCTACTACTTTATAAAGATTAAGCATACCAAATGCACTAGACATGTCTTGAAGGGTTAACCAAGTTTCCCCACTTCAACTCCAACACAAGCTGAGTTCCTTGGGTTAACTGAAGATCTAGACGCACTATAAGTGAGCTAGGTATATAAGTAATATGATCAAAATGTAGAAATTTGTTGGTATATTGTGTACTTCTTAATTCTGATACTACTCTATACAAATTGTGCATACCTTATGCAGTGTACATTCTTTAACGCATAAACCAAGTTTCCCAACTCCAACTTCCCTGGGACAACTCAAGATCTAGACTAGCTAAAGCCCTAACCCCTTTGCCCCTCACAACTGCAGGGTATATTCAGTACGCATCGCAGTCTGTCTATGCAAATAGATTGCTTGGAAACCCGTTTCGACATGTGGAAATTTTCTTGGCAGACACCCAAAAAAAATGAAAAAAAGAAATAAAAATAAAAGAAAAACATATAATACGCTTTATAAACCGTTGCCCGTTCGAAATTATCTTATAATGTTTCTCACTTTCGTTGTTGTTGTTGTTGTTGTTGTACAGGTTGCAAGATCAACGGCCAAACTGTCGCCGAAGGCCACGAGGTTGTCGCCTCGATCGACGATCGCTGCTTGGTCTGTGAGTGCAGCAAGAACAAGCTGAGCTGCGCCAAGAAGACCTGCCCCATCCTGCAGTGCCCCAAGACGAAGCAGCGCCAATTGCCCAACGAATGCTGTCCCCGCTGCACGGAGCAGCGCGAGTTTGTGCCAGTCCCAGGTGAGTTGAGCAGGCACAACCCGAAGAGCTTCTTCTCTCTAAACAAACCCCCCGTCTCCTCTCTCTGCCTCCACAGGTGGCAAGTGCCTCTTCAACAAGCAGCTGTACTACGATAAGATGCAGTTCACGCCGGATCGTTGCACCAACTGCACCTGCCTGAATGGCACCTCCGTTTGCCAGCGCGCCACTTGCCCCATCCTCGAGTGCGCGCCAGAGTTTCAGGAGGAGGACGGCTGCTGTCCCCGTTGCATTGTGGCCGAGGTGCGCAGCGAGTGCTCGCACCAGGGACGCGTCTATCAGAACAACGAGACCTGGAACATGGGACCCTGTCGCAGTTGTCGCTGCAATGGCGGCACCATACGCTGCTCCGAGATGCGCTGCCCTGCAGTCAAGTGTCGCGCCAACGAGGAACTGAAAGTGCCCACAGGCGAGTGTTGTCCCAAGTGTCTCGAGACCGCAGGCACCTGCACCGTTTACGGCGATCCACACTTCAAGACCTTCGATGGCAAGTTCTTTAGCTTTCAGGTGAGTTGAACCTCCCCCCTCCCTCGCCTCCTCTCCTTGACAGTTATGGGAATTTCTTAAGCGATGCAATGCGATTGCAATTGACATATAACACTCGCAGTTCTAAGCTCGGCAAATAAATTATACATATAAAATGGATCTTTTTTATGGCCATTACATTTGCATAGCATGCCAGCTTTACGGCCCATTTGCGTTACGTGCTGGGGCAACTAGACACCCCTTATACCCCACTCCCCCACCAAGGGGTAGCCATCTCAAGGCAGTCACAATTGGCCACCTGCCAGGCCAGGTGAATTGATGCCGACTTTAATGACGAACACAGCTTAATGTGCAAATCACAACAAGAACCGAATTTATTGCGGATTAAAGAAGGTTTCAATTACCTCATTTGAATAATCTTTGAAGATACTATAGAAAAATGTGCTTAGCCTACTCATTAACTCGTCACATGAGCAAACTTTGATAGCTTTCACTCTCTGTAAGCTGCCTAAGTGCAAACAATTGCAGTTTTTATAGAAAAGCTATTATAAAGCTGTTCTAAACATTTTAAGCAGATTTTCATTTTATTCTCTTAAATCCAAGAGCTTTTTAATCCTTAGTGTAACTGCTAAGTGAAACAATTAATATTTTAACTCTAATAAATGTACTTTTGAAAACTTCTCAACCTGCTACAAAAGATTAACCTATAAAACTTAAACTTGTCAGTTTCTCAACGAAATCCATCTTCAATTTTAATTTGGAATTGTTAAACAGGCACTTTCAAAGCACTTTAATTAATTAATATATATGTAGGTTTATGGCTGGATCTGTAAATGTGTGACATAAATATGCTTAAACAAACCTAAACTTGTTAGTTTCTTAATGAAAATCATCTTCAATTTTAATTAGTAACTATTAAACAGGCACTTTTAAAGCTCTTATAATATAAGTCAAAGCTCTCTTGTTATCTTATTTATTAATTCCACATCTTTCCCTTATTTCCTCCACCCACAGGGCAGTTGCAAGTACCTCCTGGCCGAGGACTGTCGCAACAAAAGCTTCTCCATACGCCTGACCAATGATGCACGTGGCACACGGCGCTCATCGTGGCCCAAAACGGTCACCCTAAAGCTGCGCGGACTACGCATTACACTGGGCCAAAAGCTGCGTGTCAAAGTCAATGGTTCTCGTGTCGTGCTGCCCTACACGGAGTACAGCAGCGGCGGCACAGGGCACGGCCACAATGTGAGCATTGATCGACTTGCCGAGGGCGGCATCATGTTGCGCACTGAGCTGGGACTGACCATTGAATGGGATGGCAATAACTTCCTGCAGGTCTCCGTGCCGGCACAGTACAAATACGGTCAGTTGTGCGGACTGTGTGGCAATTTCAATGGACGTGGACGTGATGATCTGACAGGACGCGATGGACGGACGCACAACGACACCGAGGTGGGACACTTTGCCAACTCATGGAAGGTGGGTGGCCCCAAGTCCTGTTCGCGGGCCAAGGAGAACGTTGTGGCACAGCCGACGTGCAACAAGCGGACAATGAACTTCTATTGCCGCCCGCTGCGCAATTCGGAAGTATTTGGTAACTGTGATAGTAGACTTAATCCCCAAAACTACATCGCCTCGTGCAACATGGATGTCTGCGAGTGCCCCACGGGCCATTGCCACTGCGACAGCTTCACGGCATATGCGCACGAGTGTCGTCGTCTTGGCGTACAGCTGCCCGATTGGCGAGAGGCTCTCAATTGTCCTGCCGGACATGGGCGACGCAATGTGACGTTGTCCCACTTTGAGGGTAATTCGTTGTACGGTGAGCCCATTTCCATTTCGAGGCGCTTTGGGCGCAAAGGTGGTGGCGGCGTTGGAGTTCTAACAAAGGCGCGACGACGCAAGCAGCATCATCAGCATCAGCTGCAGCTGCAGCGACGCCAGCATCAGAACGAGCTGGAGGAGAACGAATACATCAAGAAGCATGTGCCCAACAAGTTCTTGAGGCCGCGTGCGCCGGATCGCACGCCGCCGCCAATCCATTAAGTTAATTAAGTTATTCATTTAGTTACTACACAAACACACACACACACACATACGCACTCTCATGCAGGCTAATGCAGAATTCATTGCATACTTTCAAGTGCCAATGACACGAGCTTAATGGCGAAAGAAGGAAAACAGGATTAACCGTTGCTTTGCATGAAGTTGAGACTAAGAAGAGACTCCACAATTCTCTAAAGAATAAATCCACAGTCAGCCTGTGTCATTCGCTTTGTTCCAAATGAAAACATCAATAGTTCAATTGCGCATTCGCACCCATGACAGCACCAGTATTAAGCTAAGCATTATCTTTCTCCTCCCCTGCCCCGCGCCTGCCTACTTCAGCATCCTTCTAGATCGCAACATCGAACATCCTCTGGTGTTATATGTATACTCTATCTCATGCTTGCCCACACATGCATTGTCGCCATTTGTCATTTATCGCCTATCGTTTATCGTCATTTGTTTAGCTTAAGTTTTATTTATTTTAGCCGATAAGTTATAGACCCTTAGCGCCGGCCTATGTACTACTCGAAAGTATGTTGTGTGTCTGTTTTAAATGTATTTGTATACGTATTTTGTATGTGTGTATTATCGCTTAAACATTAATCAAAACTCGTACTACTCGATGAACTAACTCTTTACTTGATAACTTGATAACCTAAGTGAGCATAAATACTTACTATATATACTTATACCTATGCCTACTTATAATGTTAGTTAAATAAATTGTAGTTCTGCTTAAAATTTAAGCTTTAAACATATATGAAAATTGCACAAACAGTATTTTTGCTTAGTTTAAATTCCAATAATAATACTGCAAAACGGAATACCACTGATGGAACAAATTTTACTCTCTCTCTCTCTATACTATCACTTTATCTCTTTTTCCATATCTTACTAACTCTAACAAAAAATCTTTGCAAATTCCGCTAATCTCATAAGGGAAATGTATACGCAAAGATTTCTACTACTATAACTACTCATATGAAATTCAATAAAATAAACTGTGTTAATATTTATAATGTTCTATCCGAGTAATGACTAAACAAAACAAAAACACAACTAAACAACAACTACAACTAAACGAATTATTTGCCATTTTTCAATAATACTTAATCAAGTTTAATTAATTAATACAATATATATATGTATGTATATGGCTGGATCTGTAAATGTATGACATAAATATGCTTAAACAAAAACAAACTCCTTAAAAAGAACAATGCAAACTATTTCAAAATGCAAGAAATGAAATAAAATATATATGAAAATTTTAAATGTCCTTTGTTTTGATTGGGAAGGGGCAATTTAATCGATGAGATGCAAAACGAAAATTCCCTGCGGATCTAAGCGAGTGCATTATCGATAGCTGCACATTAAAAATTCCCTACGTGCAATTGCAAAGGGGATTTCAATGGAACTCATTATCGATAGCTGCACACTGGCTTAAAGGGAAATAATCGATAGCAGGAATCGCACTTAAACTCGATACGCTGTTGTCAAGTGGCGAGTTCGATTGAAATGTGTTCGCATAGTATCGGTTTGTTGGCATTTCGGATTGCGCGATATTTATGATTATGTTGTTGATGTTTATTGTTGCTGCTGCAATTGTTGTTGTTGTTGCTGTGCTGCTTTAATGTTCAACTGGCATCAGATTCGCAGGCACGAACCCGAAAACAAATGCGACAACCATCAAAGCGAAAAACGAGCGACGACACAGCGTCTAGGGTGGCACAGCAGCGTCTCTTGCGGACGGAAGGAAGTGGCAGGCAGTGGCGCAGCACTTGGACTCCACTGGGCGTCAAATTACGTACACACACACACACACATACAGAGTCTCCGAGACACATGCATATGTACATTTGTATCAATTTATGCATGTTTGCTTAGCAATACTTGTCAAAGTTGTCTAGGCTCGCGTTCGCCCAGCGCGGACTCTGCACAACTTTGAGTGTAATTTGAACAGGGCAATCATTTGTACCCCTGCCCTGCCTCCCTTCTTGCTTCTGCTGCTGCTGCCCCACACAGTCTCCGCGGGCTACATTTCTTGGAAGGCAGACACTACTTATACACAATAAGCTCGTAAATCGCCGTCGAATTCGACAGAAATACAATCGAGTTTGAAATTGCAGGCGTTCTCCATTGAGGAAAGCCACCAACACGCAGTCGTCGTCGTCGTCGCCAACGTCTCTGCCGCTGCGACGGCACGTGCAGCGCATGCGCAACCAGGCACTGAGGAGGAGGAGGCGCAACCAGGCAGTCGCAGAAAACGCTGATTGATGCACGTCCTCTTCAACAGAATCGAATTAATGTTTGACATCTGCTTTGGCCTGGCCACCGACTGCGATCGGCTGCTGCTGATCGCGGCGTTTGTTGCTTCCGCGTCGTGTCGCGTCGACCGACGACGCTATGGATGACGCCAGCGACGCGTGCGCGTGCCTTATCAGGCGCTAAGCTGTCCATATTGGCGCAAATGCCGTTGGCCAATATGGTGCGTGTATAATTGGAGCGTGTGTCTGTCTCTCTATCTGGCATGGGGAGAGGAAAGGGAAGGGAAGGGAAACGCGTTGCGGCGCTCTTGTGCGTCTTGTGGTGTGGCGCCAGAACGTGCGCCAAATTTGGCATTGTGAAATGTTGCCGCTGTCCACTCAGTGTGTGTGCCACATCCCGTTCCCCTGTCTCCCCAAATGCTCCCCATAGGCTGTGTGTGTGGAGCAGCATTAGAACGTCGCCAAGCACTTAAAATTTGCGATTTATCACGCACAATGTTTGCCCTGCACAAATGAGCGATGACAAGTCGATGCCATGTCCAGAGTTATAACCACAACCGCAGCCGATGCCAACTGCTGCTGTGGAATTGCACAAGTGAACTCATAAAGATGCGCTGCGATAAGCCGCCGCCGTCGTCGTAGTCAGCAGCATGTATGGAACACAAGCCATGCATCATCCTTATGGCGGCACAAGGCCTGAGCGGAACCCTTGAATCGAGTTGCCCCCTCTCCTCCTCCTCCTCCTGCTCCTCTTGCAATCTCTGAGCGTGCATAAGCGACTGGCTGAACGCATGAATCACTTTTGCCCGAGGACAATTGCGTGGGTGGCGGCCGCCATTAGCGGCATATGTCAGCAGAGACGCCCACGTAAGTATTCCAATCTCAATTCGAAGGGCTGCACTTGCCTGGCTGGCTGGCGGCAGCGGGTGGCTTTTCCCACGCACTGTGTACCCGGAAAAGCTAACAGAAATCTATGCGTTCTCGATGACAGGCAGCCCCTGCCCCTGCTGCACCCACAGCCCCAGTTGCTCCTCCTCCTGCTACTTCCACTGCTTGCAGCCCTTCGTCCAAGGGCCAATGAAGCGTTATTTATGTCAACGACTTGGCTTTTGCGTCACATTCACATGTGTGTGTGTTTGTGCAAAAGAGAGAGAGAGAGTGACGTGTGTGAGAGAGCGAGTGAGTGCTGTGAGCAGATGCGGCAATCAATTGTAAAAATAAATTAAAGCATACTTCTTGGCGCTGACCTAAATACCCCCATCGATAGGGTGGCGATTTCTGCTATATCACACAAGTGCTTGACCCATTTACACCGAAATGCAGTCAAGCGTAACTCTCTGATTAATTGGACAGCTAAGAAGTTATTGGAAGAGATTGGTAAAGAACAGTATTAACTGGAATTCGAGAAATTTTAACTTCTGCAGAGATGTTGAAATGTTTTAAATTATTTGTAAATTTTCAGCTTGTTTATAAAATATGGCATTTAAACGTTAATAAGTATGCAAAGCATAACAAAATTAAAAACATTTAAATGTTCAGCTCATTTCGAAATATTACGGAATTCAAACGTCAAGAAGTATGCAAAGATTAGAATAGTTCCTTGACTGCCTTATTCATTAAACAATCTATACTATTTCTCTTATCATAACTACTTATAAATACTATAGATATAAATATATATATATAATATAGATATATATAAATAGTCTTGGCCTAACTGGTAATACATTAAACTGAATTTTTTATGTCAAATAAAATACCTATTAAAATGTAAAATAAAAACTGGATCTCCAAGTAAAGAGTAACAAATTCGCATCTCTTATCCATCTTTAATTCCTTTAGATATTGTTTTAAATGGAGCAGAACTTTCAGCACAGCACATTTTGAGCAATTTTAAAACACGCAATAAACTTGAAATCATGCTGAATTTATTTTATAGGCCAAACTATGAGCTTAACGAGCTGTTCAAATTCATGTTCACTGTCATTGTAAGCCATAAAAAAGGAATACCCAAATAAATAATAATTACACACACGAGCACGAGGAATATAATTCTGTTTATAGCGCAAGCAAACAAAATAAAGCGTGTGAAAGCGAGTGAGTGTATGAGTGTTTGTGTGAATAGAATGAATGAATATGAATTGTACGAAATTAATGGATGTCTTTTTGTTGTGAGTTCTCTCTGCGTTGTGTTGTAGCAGTCTCTCATTCCAATTTAATTTGCAATCAAGAATTCAGCGTCGCTAGTAATGGCCCTGGCGTGTGTGTGTCCATCAAAAGTTTCTTGGGGTTTCTGAGTGTCTAGTTAAATTAATTGCCCCCTCTTTGACTATTGGGGATAGGCAATATCGGGACATTTGCATAATTAGCAGTGAGTGGGAGGGAGAGAAAGGGAGAGGCAGATAAATAGTTTGTCGGCAGGATGTGCTTAATGAATGTCGAAGAAGTTAAACACATAGACAGACAGAAAGAGGTAGAGAGACAAAGAAAGAGAGGTTCTCTACGCTGAAATCGATTCAACAGACACGCAGGCGACAGCTTGAGAAGTTTCTTTTTTTTTGTATTTCTTTTACTTTTTGTCGTTTCTCGTTTTTGCAACGAAACGCAAACAAGTTGCCACACAAAGAGACATTTCGGCAGATGTCGATTCTTTTCAAAATGTGTTATTATTAATTATATGAAATTAACTTGTTTTTTTACTTCTTTTTTTTTTGTTACAAACTGAATTAAAATGCGACGTAAGGCGTGAGCGATAATACAGAGTGAGAAAAAGAGAGAGAGATGATCAGAATAATGCAATTAAATGCAATTATGCAAAAGGCAAGATCGAGTACTCACATACATATATGTATCTGTATATGGGCAGCTGTCGGCCGATGTTGACTTATGACGGAAGTCGAATCACAATCATCAATATCGCGACAGTTATCTAATCGTAAAGCTCAATTAGCGTGGACAATGCATGTGTAAAGTGATCAGTGTATTAAGTAATATCACTAGCATATCATTTATTACTTAGTTGAATAATTTAAATTACTGCACAATTATGCACAAGAACTGATGGCGATATGTAGAAGTCAATGAAGAAGATAATCTATCGAGTTGAAACTTTTAAAGGTAATTTAATGAAATCAAATTTCAGACTTATAAATCCTTCGATTAAACTTCGGAATACCTCTAAGTTAAGCTGACAAACTGACGAAAGCATTCGCTGTATTTTATTGCTTCTAATACCTTCAACAAATAAGCCTTTTTCAAGTGATCTCATTATATTACTAAACAATCATGTTGGTGTATTAACCTTTACTTTGCCCATTGTCTCAATCAAGCGATAACTATGAGAGAGCGAACAGTCTCTTCCTCTCTCCCCAATTAGCATATATCTCATATATACGATCCACTAAATTTAGACTAATGAGTTGACACTAATATGTCGAATACTGTAGCCATAAAACTCAGATTCAAAACTTGCTGCGGCCCCAGGTAGATTAATCATTCACTGCAGGCACAACAAGAACAATAATAACAACAAATATGGTTAAGAAGTCACCCGACTCCCACAAATTAGGCAATGACAGCGGCAAAAGTTCCCATATATACATACTATATCTATATATAATGGCCATAGATCTCCGCATTGATCTTTAACGATCACATAAATCGACATCGAAACGTGTTCGTTTTATGATCCCCGAAACAAGCCGTTGGCAACCTGAGATCGTTTTAACTGGCTAATCCTCTAATAAGCGATCATATTGCAGGCCGAATTAGCCTAAGTCGAATTTCAATGCTCTCCCGAAAGATGATTGTGAATGAGTCTGAAGGCTGGAGATCGGGAGACACTGTAAGTTTGGTTAACTTGTGCTCCGTTGTGCTCCCGGTCGTTCCCGCAAATTAATATTTATGTTTATTTATTAACATTTGTATTGTATAAACTTGTTCTTGGCCGTTTTGTTTTAAACGTGTTAGAAAGGCTTGGTTTGCGAAACGAAATGGCAAGAGAAATAGAAATATAATAGATATGTGACTGTGGCGTGTGTATATTCCGGCACATGCACATGCTGAGTTAACTAACTCGGGGTTCTCGACTCTGACTCTGGGCTGTGGCTCGGAGTCTGTCTGTCTGGGGCTGGGCTGCTCATTCGGACAGAAACGTTCAATAAAGACGGCCACGCGAATTGGCCAGGTTCGCATTCGGAAAGCTTTAGACCCGCCGCGCTGAGAGCTGTTAGTTGTGCCACAAATCAATGTGATTTAGCTGCCAGCATTCAATATCGATTATTCAATATCTCTCGATTTCGCGACTTCTCTCGGTATCGGGTGTCAATTGAGTTCCTTTGAAATGTCAGTATTCTCGGTTAGCACAGCTGCCTTTGTGGCCCTGCTACAGTTATTCCTGCTCCAATTGGCCACGGCCAAGGAGTACAGTTGGTGTGATCAAGATCTTTGTGGCCCAGGCATCAAGCACGTCGCTTGTCGCAATAATGGTGTAAGGGAATTTTATCGAATTGCTAGCAGAATAAAATTGCTTAATCCTTCTACGATTACAGCACTTCCACAGACGTTGCCAGCCGGATTCCTATGAGGTGGATATATCGCGACACAAATCTTACTTTGTGCATGAACATAATAGACGTCGCAATTTTGTGGCATTAGGAAAATTACCTGGATATTATCCGGCTGCTCGCATGACCACCATGGTGAGGAATCATTGGATCTTTCTTACTGGATTTCCTTTACAACATTCTTCTTCCTCTCCCTGCAGGTCTGGGACGATGAACTGCAGTATTTGTCCTCACTGAATGTACGCACTTGTATTCTGGATCACGACGATTGCCACAATACATATAACTTTGCCAATTCCGGACAGAATCTGTGTGCCATTTGGCGTGATCGTAATCCTCACACAAATGTAACGAGTCTCATTGAAGAATCGATGGGATTGTGGTTCAATGAGTTCGACTTAATCGATAGCAGCTACATCGACAGCTTTAAGGTCACGAAGTATTTGTAAGTAAAAGTACTAAGCAAAAGTGTTATCGATAAATGTAATGTGCCTCTTCTTCCGTTATTCAGCGAGGACTATGGACATTTTGCGGAAATGATGGTTGATCGCAATTCACGTATTGGCTGCTCGATAATGCGTTTCACGCGGCCCGATTATCCGTATGTATACATCTATAACGTAGTCTGTAATTACGCCTCGATCTACGCATTGGACGCGCCCGTCTACGTAAAAGGCAGAGCCGCATCACGCTGCACTACCGGTAAAAATCCCTTTTATCC
Source organism: Zaprionus camerounensis (assembly GCA_018904165.1). Classification (NCBI taxonomy): domain Eukaryota; kingdom Metazoa; phylum Arthropoda; class Insecta; order Diptera; family Drosophilidae; genus Zaprionus; species Zaprionus camerounensis. The sequence goes on from JAEIFS010000037.1 coordinate 4,633,536, forward strand.
GGGTCTGTGTTCAACGCGTGAGCAATATAGTCCAAACTACTGAATTATCGATGACAATCGGTAGGTAGATATTACACTCAGGTAGAGAAGAACAAACACTGTCTCTGTTGTATTTGTATTTTACATAAGTATAGTTAATTTTAGTTCTATTTGTAGTATTTGTTTACCAATAAAAAACACAACACATCACATCATAATATTTATCCATAAATTTATTCGCATAATACTCAACTTTTGACCCGGGCGGCGACTGTCATTGTATAATAATAATTATTATAATTAGTCAGTGATTTGTTGTAAAACAACCTGCCCGAGACACACAGAAACTGTCCGTGAATATATTATTATTTTTCTAACGAGCTTAACCAAATAATGCCAAAATTAATGAGCCTAAGCTCATAATGGCTCGACTGAAATATACCCCAACCAAAGATAGGACGAGTAGAAATGAAAAGAATTTTGCAAGACTTTGCTTCAAACATAATATACCTTAGCACTTTCTTGGGTCCGGGTATTAAAAAGTTTGGATCCAGGTTAGACAGGTTAGCATTTGATAGCACAGCACTTTCGTTTGTTGTCCCCAAGACAACAATGTGCCGAAAGATCATAAACATCTTGTTCAAATATGCAAATATTATTTTATTTGATTTGTGTGTGTCGCTTTTATGCTTTTATACAGCCTGCTTAACAGCTGCTGATCGGCTGTGATTGTAATCAAAATGCAAAAAAGAGCATCAAACCAGTATTAAGCATTTTAAACAGTTCAAACTTTTAAGGGCGATTACCAAAGAGTTCTAAAAATGTCAGTGAACTAAGTGATATTAAAACAAAAAGATCACCCACATGGTCTCGCTTTCTGCACGATTATTCAGAACCATCTGAACCCGATTCAACTTTTTTAATAGCTTGGAGTTCCCAGAAGACAGACGCCTAACTTTTATTTTTAGCATGTAAAGTGTGCCAAGTTGACCTTAAACTTGAACTTTCTAGGGTACCATTTACTCATATGGGACAGGTACTTTCCAAGTTTTTTAACCCAGACTTAAAGCAGACTTGACGCCAGTTTCTGTTTGGATAGCGCGTTATACAGACGCGTGTCATGCAATTGTATAGCAATTGTCTTATTGAATATAAAGGATATTCTTATTTATTATCAATTTCGTGTGCAAATAAAGAATAACTCAATTTATCGATTTGGGCAATTTTAATTTCCCTTGAGAATAATTCAAGGCCAACTCCGTACTATCCTTGCTTGATTATATCGAACTGCCAACTAATCGAAGTCGATAATAACACCGCGCTGAACTGGCGCCATTTTTGGTCGAAGGAATCAATTGGCGTAATTTACTTTAACTGGAAAACAACAAAGCATGAAATTGAAAACAATCAATTTATAAACATGTGAAATTTCCAATAAGAATCAAATTAGCGACCTAAAAGGATTGCAAGTGTCATGACCAACGCAATGTGTCAAGTGGCTTTAGTACATGCATCGGAATTGTGACGTCACTTCGCACCTTTTGCCCGTTAGAGTGCTTGAAATCAATTAATTCATTTGTGGTCGCTGCGTGACCTGCCTTAACCGTCGGCTGCACTCGGCTTTCGTCTGATTTTACATGCGTCAGAGAGAACAGAATTTCCAAAAATAAAATATCGCTTATATCGAAATTCCCTCAGCTCAGTTTGCATATAAATATTGCTCTGATCGTGGGCAGGATTTGCATTTCCAAATCATCAACTGCAGCATCAAGAACATGATAATGGCAAACCTTTCAATCTGCGCTTTCCTGCTGTGTTTCGTGTTGAGAGGAGCTCTGGCCGATTCCTCCTGGTGTGATCCAAAGCTTTGTAATGCAGGCGCCGCTCATGTGGCATGCAACAACAATGGCGTAAGTTAGAACATAATTCAAAAAGTGGATCCCAACTAATACTCATATTCTTAGGAATTCCATGAGAGCTGCCCAGAAGATGCCGTCATGATTAATTTACGTCCACATCGCGACTTCATTGTGGATGAGCACAATAAACGGCGCAATTTCGTGGCAGCAGGAAAACTGCCCGGTTATTATCCGGCAGCACGCATGGCCACAATGGTGTGGGACGAGGAACTGGAATATCTGGCCACCTTGAACTTGAAGACGTGCAATCTGGAGCACGATGACTGCAATAATTCGTATCGCTTTCGCAATGTCGGTCAGAACTTGTGTGGCGTAGACAGACATAGGCAGATGCCCCTCAATGTGCGCGGTATTGTGGAGAACTCGATGGGACTGTGGTTTGGCGAGCATCCACTAATAGACAGTTCTTACATAACCCAGTTCCGTGTGGCCAGGCATCTGTAAGTTGAGCACATTGCGTGTTACATTCAATTTGTGAAAAAAATCTTTTCGTTTTGTAGCGATAAATATGGACACTTTGCGGAGACTGTCGTGGATCGCAATACACACGTCGGCTGTGCCATGATGCGCTTTACCAATCCCCAATATCCCTTCCTCTACATTTATAACATGGCCTGCAACTATGCGAGTACCTATGCCATCGGTGTACATGTCTATAAGGTCGGCGAGCCTGCCTCCGAATGCATAACAGGATCGAATCCCAAGTATTCCGCACTGTGTTCAGTGCGAGAACAATACAATCCCAATTACAATGAGTACTGAATAAATCAATGACCAAAGATATATACTGCATATATACATACATACCATATAAACAATTCAATTTGTTATACTTTCTTCCTGTTGATCTGGACTCGTCTTTTGGCACTTACTCATCTCCTTCTCTCATGATTGATAAGACAGTTATTATTTCCGTTCATATAATGACGTTGTTAATTCAAGTTTATAATATTTAATTAACAATGCGCAGGTTGTAAATAATTTTCGAGCCTTAAATGACACGCACAGTGGAGCAAGGTGTCGCAAACTTGCATTGAAATTGGCAGGTTTAACCCAAAGAGGCTCGTTCGCTCGTCACAAACACAGTTTTAATTTATAACTTTTGGCAATTGAACTGCATTGATTTTAACGATCACACCTAATTAAACAGTTAAGTACACACTTATTGATTTATTTGTGAGTTGAGTCTGAACTGTGACCGCTCAGTAATTGGATGATGTTTAAAAAAATATATTTAGTATAACTTGAAACGTTGACCTTAAGCATATTAATGTAAATATGGATTTTATTTCATAAGAAATTTAAAAATTACTGGATTTTTATTTTTTATTGCAGAATAAAGTATTATAATTTAAATTTCAGATGAGATCAATTCACAGTTAACACATAACTATCCTTGCTTGAATCTATCGAGCAACTACTCAATTTGTATCGATTTGGGAAATTTTATTTTATATGCACGTGAATTTTGGGACATTTTCCATTCTTCATTAGATTCATTCATAGCAATCGCAGAACTGCTAATCGAAATCGATAACTATACCGCGCTAAAGTTTGCACCATTTTTATTTGTAAGCAACAAACAAAATTAAATAAAATCAGTTGACGTAATTTATAACTAATTCAGTTGTCATTTCCCCCTTTCGTGTGTGGAACAAAATCAAATTTTGGTTGTTTTGATGTTTCTACAGTAATTAACCCCGTACGCATGCATGTTAATCGTAACCGCAATGAAAAACACCGATTTAATCATCTGTAGATTTTACTCCCGAATGTCAGATTCCCAGTCGAAGACTGGGGGGCCACCCAGGCCGGACGACAGCCGGCGGAATGTGAGTAACCCGCTGCAGTGCGCGCTGACGAGACATTTCTCACTCAATTGTCGCCAATTTACGAGGCATTGTTGCACAGCCAGGCAGGGATAAACTGGAGCTAGAGCTGAAGCTGTAGCTGGATGCATATAACTTACCTGCCTGTGTGGGATTTGGATTTGGAGGCACACACTGAGTCGGCGCTCTGACAGCGGATCACGTCGGCCCACACGGCTGGGCACCGCATGCCAGCAGAACAGACACAGCGTCTGGCCAGGCTGCAGCTGGGCTGGGCTGGGACTCGAACTGGAACTGGGACTGAGACAGGAACAATGCGTGTGTAAGTGTGTAGCTCTATCTGTGACTTTTATCATGTTTTATCTGCAACTATGCATCATAAACGAGTTCACACACATACACACGCACACACAGACATTTGCGCCCACATGGCGCATGAGATCCCAGGGCGAAATCGCGTTCTATGCAAATCGCTATCAAAATCAGTTAACTCCACACAGTGCTTGCTGACAGTTTTCACATGTATTTCACAATAGGAATATGCAATAGTTACTTCAATAAGTCTGTCTACCACCAAATGCCCAAATCGCTGAAGAGCTCCTCGGTTGTGGGTAGTTCAAAGTCCTCGTTAACCCACTCGGAACGTTTCCCCTCCTTCTGTTGCTTCTCCTTTCCCACGCCTTCTTCCCCAGAGGCAGCTGCTGCAGTTGGTCCGTAATCCTTGCGATATCCTGTATCACGTAAGTCCTCTTCATCGTATTCCTCTTCATCGTCCTCGACTGCCTCCAGGGAACTACTCAGATTGGGTTTGCCTGCACGAGCTACTGGTCCCAGCTGCTCCTTGCACAACATGCGTTCCAAGTTGCCTATCTCATCCACCTCAGGCTCAGCTGTTGCTGCTACTACTGTGTCCTTAGTAGCTGCTGCTGCTGCCTCCTGCTGCTGATTCACCTGTTCATCCGATGACGAGGAAGCCAAGCGCACAATGCGATCGAAGAGCGTAACAAAGTGTCGCCTGAAGCGTCCATAGTCGAAGCTATCCTTGCTGCCATCGCCATCGAGCAGGCCGTGCTGTGACTGCGACTTGGAGCGCATTAGTGGCCCGAAATGATGCAGCATATCAATGCCAGGTGCCATCGATTCTTCCCAGCTCTGTCAACGTTCGGACATCGAAATTGCGTTTTAGTTTTTAAGTTTTATAAGAATTGTTTCCGTGTGTGTTACTTGTTTGAGTCATGCACCCGCTTTAGTTACTCACCAATTCTGTCCAGTCCTCGACAGGTACGCTCAGTACTGAGCTGACAACGTTCACTACACGCTCCTCCAGGTTCAGTGCATGAATTATCCATTTGGCTAATGATATGGCGCAGTTGAGGTCGCTGCGCTGTCTGTGAGAGAGAGAGAGAGAGAGCGCGAGAAAAACACCTAAATTTGTCAATACATTGTGTACACATCAATATAACAGTGCGGGATAGACATGTGTGGACAGGTGAGCAAAAAAGAGAAATATAATATCTGCCTTCCTTTTTCACTCATTTTAGGTGGAAGAAAAAAGAAATCTTAATATTTTTCAGCTGTTTTTTGCTTTTTTGAAAGTTTTCACTTTTAGGTTATGCATCATAGTTGCCTAAGTGATTTAACTGTTATTATATGCGACTGGAAATTCATCTTAGTAGTTAACCAAGTTTTTGATAACTCGGTCAAGCATAATAAAGTGTTAATTTGTTGAGTAGAGAAACTAAAATGTAACACGTTTAGATGATTAGCATTCTTAATAGTAAGAACTATTGAAATTAAATTAGATATTAAAGTTTTCTGGAGTAAAACGCCTTGCAATTATGATAATAATTATAATAATGATGAATAAATGAATTTAAATAAATATATATTAAAGTTCTATAGTGTGAAATAATCTAAAATAAAAATAATTATGAATGATTAAAATAACATATATTAAAGTTGTAAAGTTGAAATGTTCTGTAGCTAATAAATCGAATAATGATGATAATAATGTGAATAATAATTATGACATACTATTGTCTTAGAAAAGACTAGTTTAATTAGAGTCGCATACATTCGTTAGCCACTGTATGCATGGCGTGCGCGAGTAATTACCCGCAGGTCTCTTTGCTTACCTTAGCTTAGCTCAGCTCGCTCTCCTTTATGGCCACCTCCCACTCTCCCTGCCCTTACCTCTCCTGCCCTGCCCCTCCCTTTACCTACCTCTGCTCGTCGCGCCGTATTTCGACCAGTTTGTCTCCTTCCAATATCAAATGGTCGTAGTTTGCCTCGATTTGCATGGTCAGGGTCTCCTTAGGTTCGCTCTCCGACTGTTCCTGCAGTTGACGCTGCAGACTTTTGAACTGTTGCCATAGCGCTTCCAATTGTTCCTGCAACAAATGTCACAACACAATGAGCAACAGCAACAGCTTAGTTACCCCATGACCCTCCTCCACCCACCGTTTGCTTGCGTATATTCTGCTGCGTCTCATAGTGCACATCGGCACGATGAAGTATGGGCTGACTGGGTATGAAAGGCGCCGCTATGATGCGCTCTACACAACGATTGAGCACGCCACGTTTGGGCTTCTTCTTGTGCATCTTAAGCAGCCCCGCCGCGTTGTCCAGCTGCAGTGTGGTCTCCACAATGCGCTCCAGTATCATGGCAAATGTTTCCACGCAATCCGATTGTATTCTATGGGCATACAGATGAATACCGGCCCTACTCTCTCTCTCTCTCTAGTCTGCATACCTGATGCGATTCGAGTTCTTGGCTGCCACCACTGTGATGAGTTCGGTGAGCTTCTCCAGGCCGGGGCAGAGCAGCTGCAAGCCCAGTGCATGTGTCTCACTTTCTGGGCCAATGAATTCGCCAAAGAACGTCGACAGCTTGGGCGGCACATGGCGACTGGTGATGGTGTAAGTGAGCTTAATGCCCGCTGCCTTCTGGGGCTGACAGCTGCGATAGAACATGGACAGGGGCAGATAGGCGCTTTGCTGCAGCACACGTGGTATGCCCTAGAAAAGCAGAAGGAGATTGGTAACGAGAGGGTAACTCTAGCTGCGCCTGCCCTGCACCTACCCTGGTACTGATGAATGAGACAAACACCTCGACGCGTGTGCTGTGCACATGAAGAAGTTCAGCCATGTAGAAATCCAAAGGGAACTCTCTGCTGTAACCAGGCTGCACATCCACCAGGTGCAGAGTCTCCTGGCTGCAGCGCACACCACATGGTGTCTGTATAACCAGCTGCAACTCGGATAACTCCGCTTTCACCTTGAGCTTGAGCTGGCCCCTGGCGGAGGGCAACTCCTTGACGGCCACATCAGCGGGCACATCCAGCAGCAATGTATCCAAGTCATCATGCACCTCCTGATCAATGGTAAACGTAAGACGCACCTGATCTGCTGCCTGTTGATTGAGTGCATCCATGTCACGTATATCGACCGATTCCTTGATCTCATCCTCCAGCTGCTGCAGCTGCTTGTGCGCCTGGGCAAAGCTCAGCTCCTCCACATTGAGTGGCTGCACCTGAAACTGATATGGCTGTGCGCCCAGGTAACCCACCGTCAATTGCCCCTCAGCGGACAGTGTGACAATGCTGCCTGCTAGCTTTTGGACATTGGAACGCTGTATGGCCACTGGAGTTGCTGCCTGCCACTGTGCAGCCCAAATGATGTTGGCCTCCTCGTAAATGTGCAGCTTGCCGGAGTCCGAGACAATGGCCGTAAGCAGACGTGCACCAGGCTCTGCAAGAGGATGAATCCCTTAAATACCCTGCACAGCTTCTGCCCCATTCCGCCTCACCCCAGTAGTAGCCCACCACGAAGCTATAGAAACACTTGGGTGCATAGTCCAGTTTGAGAATGAAGTTGAATTTGCCATTGTCGTCCAGGCAAATGAAGTTGCGCTCGCCCAGAATCATGATGTAGGAGCAGCTCCTGCAAATATGACATAACTAAGCTGCAGCTGAAGTGGACACCTTCACTTACTCCTTGAGCTGCACCACACGCATGTCGAGAATGCCCTCGCCGATGCACTGCGACCAGATGGGTTGATAGCTGCTCTTGGTGACCAGGGAGTGCGACAGATCCTGATAGCTGTAGCACTGCAAATGCCAAGTGGCACTGAAGCGAAAGAAACTATCGGTGCGTTCACAATACACCACGGGAGCAGGCAGACTGCGCTGGCCGGGAAAACGACACTCGTATGAGATGCCATCCTGTTCGTAGAACGTCAATGTGCCATCCAGATGCACCACACAAAAGAACTCACGCCCCTTGACCTGACCAAAGTGACCCTGGCACATGGAGAAGGCCACACGCTGGAACTTGTGCTCCACCTGCAGCTGCAGCTTCAGCTGTGCTCCGTACTCGGCTAATCCACTCAGCGACTGCACATTGTAGATGGCAATCGAGTTGGGCAGCAGCACGCCCAGCTGATTGATGTTCACGTTGCGCACGTTGCTGCAGTTGGAATCATAGATTAATCTAGGCAAGCTCATGCTACTAAAGTCTCCTAACTACCCGCTAAATTTGCCCGCATAGAGACCCAATATGGGAGCCGCCAGCTGCGTCTCTAGCAGCAAATCGGTGGCATCATACGCCTTGTCATGCGGATAGAAAATGCTTAGCTGTCCACCTTGGGAGCCCACTATGATGTAGTCCTTCTCCTGTGTCTCCAGTCCGAAACGTGCACACAGCAGACTGGCCACATCGTAATCAGCAGTACTATCGCCACACTGTGCTCTCCACCAGCTGCACACGTTGAACAGGGACATGATGCACAGCAACTGAAACTGCGACAATTCCTGGCAATGGATTCTGCTATGTTGTTGTGCCCAAGACCATTTTACCAGTTGCCATGGCAAACATGTAGGCATTCACAGCGAACCCTGCAAGGGTTGCAATACTCGACTCAACATTTATATTTGTACAACTATTATCAATATAATAGAAGTGATTTTACATAAATACCTTTAACTCCGTGCTGTAATAATGTTCTGTACATCCTCTTCTATATTATTTTATTTTCTTCAATATCTTTGTTGTGTAGATTATAATGAAATTTCCACATTACATAAATCAATAACACTTTGAGTATTTCAAAATCATATGTGTATTATTCTCCACTCTTATTACATCCATACAATAATATAGCTACACTTTAAAGGCCTCCCGCAACAATCTACCCACAATTAAAAACCTTTCCGTTTTACATTTATAATACTTGTTTTTTTATTTCATTTATAATTTTTCTGTGTTTATCAACTAGATATCATAAGTTATATATGTATTTATATATATTTATATCATTAAGATTATGCATAAAAGATCTATGTTTATTATTATAATAAAAATTCTAAAATTTTACCAATTTACAGTGTACACATTCTGCGGCTAGAAGAAAAGCTTAAGGAATACGTTTTCCAACTATTAAGATTAAGTAGTAAAACTTAAAACTACCTCATCATATTACGGTTATATTTATTTATACATTATTAGCGGGTGTTATTATTGTTTGTGTGTGTGTGTATCAGTTTGTGTGTGGTGCGTGTGTGAACACGAACATCATCACTCAAAATCCTGCACGATCCGCGGTCGCCGCCGTTCATGGCTGTAAAACCAATCGAAACAAAAGTTGTTAAGTACAATTTAAGCAATGATTGATTGACTGACTGACTGACTGATAGATTGATTGATCGACGGACATAGAGTACAATTAATGCATGAGTTTGAAATGAATTGAGAGAAGGAGCGCAGCAACAACATTCACTGATTTTGTTGTAGATTCTCAAGATCGCAAGTTTCGCAACCCGTTGAAATTGTGGCAACAATGCATTGGGGCGTGGTGGTATTGATTGAGGTTGTTGTGGTGTTGTTGGTGGTGGTGTTGAAGTCGTTGTCTGTGCTTAGATTTGTCGTACTGTTCGGCGTTGCTGTTGCTATTGTTGTTGTTGTAATTGTGTTTATGTTCATGTTGGTGGTGGCAGTGGCAATGGCGATGGTTGGTGGCGAGGTGTTGGTAGCGGTGGTGGCAGTGGTGTTGGTGGTGCTACTAATGATGCTACGCCGATTGCGTGGTGGTCGTGGCCCCCCCGCTCGTGTACGGTTCGCTAAATGTTATTCTTTTTCGCTTCTGATCATGATCTTTTTCTTCACCAGCGTGCGTACCTGTTGCGTTGTCGGTTGCTGTTGTTGTTGTTGTTGCTGCTGTTGTTGTTGTTGTTGTTGCTGCTGCTGCTGTTGAAGACTGCCAACTGTTGGCAGTGGCGCAGTTGTTTGCGTAATGGTCATCACCTCAGCAGGGCCTGATGTGGGTCCAGTTAAGTTCGTGTGCTGCTGTTGCTGTTGTTGCTGCTGCTGCTGCTGTTGTTGCTGCTGCTGCTGCTGTTGTTGATGCTGCTGTTGCACCACAGCCAACAAGTTGCCACCTGCCTGCAGTCGCACAGGACTTGCATTTTGTCGATGATTATGATGCAGTGCCGCTATCAATGTCTGCTGTGTTGTCTGGCCACCAGCTGAGGCAGCGGCCACCTTAAGCGCACTGGCAAGATTCTGACCCGTGCGCAAATTGCCCGCTGCGAGTGCCTGCGCTGAGGCAGCAGAAACCACCTGAAAGATGGGAAATTATAAAGTTAATATGGCCTGCTTTATATGCACAATCCATCTCCGACTCACCTGTATTGTCTGCCTTTGTGTTGCCTGCGACGCCACGGAGACGGGTATGACGCGACCCACACTCGTCTTGCCTAGCACTAGATTAGCCTGCTGGCCACTGCGCATCACCTGCTGGATTTGTTGCACAGTCACCGAATTCGGCAACGCTTTGGTGTTCTGTATGTGCAATAGTTGTGCCTGCACACTGCCACCAGTTGTTACCTTCTGCTGTTGTTGTTGTTGCTGCTGTTGCTGTCCGGCAGGCGACACAGTGACGCCGCCAGGTGTCTGCTGTTGCTGCTGTACCGGTCCTGTTGTTGTGGTCACAATGTTGGTAGCTGTCGGCTGTCCCGTCGCACTGACCACCTGCGTCATGCGACTAATCTTACGCGGCATTCCCAACTGTTGTTGCATCTGCAGATGCCGCATTTGGTTGGGCATTGTTACCTTGATTTGGCTACCCGGCTTGAGCTGCGGCAGCGTCATGTTAACGCTGCCTGCTTGCACTGTTGGCGGACCTGTCGCCGAGACAGTAACGCCGCCGGCGCTAACGCTGCTGCCACTTGCCGCTGCCGCTGTGGACGCCTTGACCAGCGAGGCAATCTGCTGCTGGGTAACCTGTTGCGTTTGCTGTTGCTGTGTAATGCCTGCCACTGGCAACTGTTGCTGCTGTTGTTGTTGTTGCTGCTGCTGAGTGGCTGCATTGCTACTGCTGGTGGTGGTGAAGAGCGGCCCAGTTGCCTGCTGTGCCTTCTGTGCAGCCAAGATGTTGTGACGCTTGACCAGCAACATGTCACCAGTGCCGGTGGTGGCGGTGGCATTTCCACTGCCATCGGTGGTCAACACTTGACGCTGCAATCCCTGCTTGCCTGCGGCCATCTGCTTGATGAACTGCGTGCGCGCCTGTCCATGCATCTGCACCGAACTAACCACATTGGTGGTGGTGCCGGGCATGCCGGCAACAGCAACTTTCTGGCTAGTCACATGTGTGGGCGTCTGCATAAGATTGCTGGCCTGAATGATGGTGCCAGTGGCCAAGGCGCCACCAGCTGTCTGCACCACAGTTGGATTCAGATTACCCGTGCCGCCTGCAACACCACCACCCCCAGGGGCAGCCTGTGTGGCCTGCAACACCTTGAGATTGCGCTGTCGATAGAGTTGGATATGTGCTGCCGGAGCCTGTGTGCCTGGCAACACTGCCTTGCCACTCTGCTGCAACGCACTCACCGGAATGCCCTTTGTGGTGACCAGCTGTGTGGTCTGTGTGGCAGGCGAGCCCGAGACGGCGGCCAGACGCAACTGTGTTTGGAACTGTGCCGAGGTAACATTCTGACCCAAACTAGGCATCGATACAATCGATTGACCACCGGCTGTGGTGCGCTGTTGCAATACCACATCCTGAATCGTATTGCCCGCTGCAGCAGCAGCAGCGGCGGCGGCTGCTGCCGACACAATGCGCTGACCACGCAACATGGCCGTGTTTAAGGTTGTCAGTGTACCCGTTGCTGTCTGCTGCTGTTGTTGATGCTGCTGCTGCTGCTGGCTGGCAGCTGTTGTGGTAAGTGGACCAACGGAGACCACCTGAGGCAAGGTCTGTGTCTGCACAATGCTGCCCAGTTGTGGTGCACTGTTCACCGGCAACGTGGTCTGCGAAGATATCGAGACTATCTGCGCTGTGGAGGTGGCATTCACATTGCTGTGCGTGGCAATGGGTGTGGTAAGCACCACACTAACACTAGACTGATTGCCTGTTGGCACCGTCTGCAGTTGCACATTGCCGCCAACAGCATTGCCCGATGTCTGCTGGGCCAATTGTTGCAGCTGACCTGCTGTCAGATTGGCTGTGGTGCCCACAATGGTCTTCACCAACTGCTGTGTTGTTGTCTGTCCACGCAACTGTTGCTGCTGCTGTGGCTGATGCAGCAAGATGGCAGTTTGTTGAGTGCCTGCAACATTGGCGCCCGTGAGATGTTGTATCTGCAACTGTTGCAGCTGTCCAGTATTGCCAGTGGGCACAGAAACTGTTGTTGTTGCTCCTGTTGAATTGGTGGGCACCAGTTCAACAGATTGTTGCACAGTGGCAACTGTTGGCAGCTGCTGCTGTTGTAGTTGTTGCTGTGGCAATTGCTGTTGTTGTTGTTGCTGCACAGGTTGTTGTTGCTGCTGCTGCTGTTGCATAGCTTGCTGTTGCTGATGTTGTTGTTGTGGCGGCTGTTGTTGCTGCTGCTGCTGCTGCATTGGTGGCATTTGTCCACGCTGCTTATCACGCATCTTGTTAGCCTTTATTACAGCGATGCTGTTTGGCGACACTGGACGATCGTAATTTGTGATGCCAAACTCTTGCAGCACTTCCATATGCTTGGGATTCATCAAGCTGGGCGCATTGAACTGACGCTTTGGTGGCGGCGCCTTCTTCAGGTACGCAGTCTTGATGGTATCGAAGCGTTGTCGCATCACCTTATAGAACGAAGCATTGTTATCGCTGGCATAGAGCTGCGTGGTGCGCAGATAACGCAACGGACTCTTCATGTACTCCGTGCGCAATGTGGGCTTCAGTTTCTTTTGCTTCTTGGGACTCTCCACCACTTTGCCCTCCTCGCGTGGCTGTATGTGCGTCTCGTAACGCCAGCGACACTGCCGAGCAGAGCGATAAGTTTTCGAACAGAAATTCACCAGCTCCGACACCAAATCCCAGTTGGGTGTCTGTCCCGGCGACAGGAGCATCAGGCTGCACGGCAGCCCTTGCAAATTTATCAGCACATGCAATATGGCCATATCCTCGAACACACACCACTCGCTCATCGCCTCCGGTTCAGCCAGCGGCTTGGCGGGCAACTGAGGCTTCAGACCCGGTATCATTGAGTTCGGTTTAAAGCTGCCACGGAATCGCTGATTCTTCAGATCACGACGTAAACGCGCCAACTGTGCTGTGGGTCGATCGAAGAGAGAACGCGGTGGCACATAGTTATCCTCGCGACGCATCTTATTCGGACGACGACTGCCATCGAAGCCGGCATCGGTGCGAGATCTCTTCAGCTCACGACGCACATAGACAGGCGGCAGTTCAGTTTCCGGTATCGGTTCCAAATCATACATAAACGACAGCGAATGATCAATGTAGATATCATTGTTATCTTGCGGCGGCGTTGGCGGGCACCACATCTAAAGATGAAGAGAGGACTATAGAATACTTGCCAAGTTGGATACTAATGAGTTGATTCACTTACCGGCATCTCTTCCATGCAGTTGCGCGATATCCAGACCTGTGCGAGGCAAAGTTAAAGAAAAGAATAAACGTTTCATTATATCATTTTCGTATCGTATGAAGCAACTCTGTTTTGGTGGTGGTGTTTTTTTTTTAAATTGGCTTAGTGACTATCTAACTATCAATATCAAATATCAAATTTTATGCATGATTTGGCGTTGTAGCATATATATCAAATATATATATATATATATATATATATATATATATTCATTGAGTTTACATTTATTCCCGGAATCATTTCGTACGGCGCTGAAGAACAATTGGCAAAGTCTATATAGAACTTCTATGCACGGAAATCGATATGGATTTAAAGGCTTCGTTGGGGGGATTTGGGATTTGTATAGTACGGGCCAATAAATAAACCAACCGAGCATACAACGAGTTGGAGATAACATAAACTATATATAATATCATTAACATCATCATTAATATTCTTTTTTGTTGTTGTTAACAGTTGTTTTTTTTTTCTTTTTTCTTTAGCGACACCAAAACAGAATTATACATTCGTTAATACAGAAAATAATATATGATTGAATATTCTGATTTCCGCTTATTCTTTTCCAACTTTGTGCAATTGTCTTCTATATGAAAATTAACTATATAATACACACGCACGAAATTTGTCCGTAAATAAAAACTACAACGTCTTTTAAGTTTCATTTTCGTATTTTGTTTTCTTTTGAAAGCATATCATCGAATCGAATCTTCTGTTTTATTTGTTAGTCAATCTATATGCTTATAGTCTTTAGATTGTTGTTGTTGTGTTAATGCTAAACTAGTTGTTGTTTTGTTTTTTCGTTTCTTTAGAATACATAATAAATTATCGAATGCAAAAATATTAACATTTACCATAGAGTTAATCTAAAAATGGTTTACCTAAAGCGAGTGTCTTAAGAACTAAGTCGCTGTTGAGAGTGAGATTAGTTTATGTTATGTTATGTTGAAGACTTAGATCAAGAACAGAATTTAAACAACAAAATAATTAATAATAATACAAATGGAGAGTTTTACTGTGTTTTGTCTCTGCTATTCAATAATCTGCACACTGCTTACACATATTAGAAAATTCTAAAAACTATAATCTGATGATATATGTGTGTTTTTGTGTATGTATATACAATCTGGGTTCGCATGTCAGCTTATTCGCAAAATCTCATACCAATTTTAATGCTTTCCTGACGGGGGCAGCAGCAATCACATATCTCTTCCCTTATCTATCTTTCTCTCTCTTCCCTTTCTATTCAGTTATGCAGCTCAAAGCGTCACTTGAATTAAATAATCTTTATGAAAATATCAATATTTTTCTTGTTGCTGCCCACACATTGTCCAGCTTCTAGCCTAAACACAATTTGTTATCCTAACCGTCTCTTGTACCACGCTAACTAGCTTAGAAGGAAACTTGTTACAGTCTATAAAATACTCGTTATCATTATCATCTGAAGCAGCTGTACGCACACAACAAAAATCAAGGGACAAGGCCATTTGGGACACCCACTAAAAACCACACAAGGCACACAGCTCAGCTCAGCATCTGTTCAGCAGGATGATTTAGATGTATATGGAGTTAATACTGTTAATTATATTTGTGTCTCCTTCCAGTACTCATCTCAGGCATCACCTGTTGCTGCTGCCGGCACCATTCGAGCTGTTATCTGCGGATGTTGTTGAGGGATTATTGCCAGTGCTCCTAGGACGCCCACGTGGTGTTTTCGTTATCCATCGTGTTAACTTTGTGGTTTGATTATTACCACTCTCTTCTGTGGTTTTCTTAGTGAGAGATTTTCTACCAACTGGTCGCTTTTGTGGCGCTTCTGCTGACGTCTGTGAGGTCTCACTGCGTGGCGTTGATCGCCTCGCAACTTTAACTGCGCTACTCGGTTTCTGCGTACTCAGCACTGGACTCACATCCAATTTCCATAGATTTATCTTTACCGAACCACGTGAACGTGTTCGTGGCGTATGGCCAACAACAACAGCAGCAGCAGCATCATCGCTAGCGCCACCACCTCCTCCTCCACGACTGCGACTACTGCTGGTGCGTTTGCGCTGCCTCTGCAAAGCTGGTGTCGATTCTTTGATTTCACTCTTGGTCTCTGCCTTGGAGGACAAGGACAAGGGATCATTAGGATCATCGGTATCGGACTCTTCGGACACATTGTAATATGTTGAGGTAGTCATTGTGGTATCTTGCACCTGATCATGGGCACTCCACGCATCCAAACTCTTTGCACCATCCCCGGCTGTGACATAACTCGAACTAGACTGTGTCTCCACATTTACATCGGCATCCGAGTCAGCCTCCTGAGCACTCTCATTTTCGCCTTGGGTGTCTTCTTCTTCATCATCATTCTCATCTTCTTTATCATCTTCTTCATCATTTTCATCTGCTTCATCATTTGACCTTTTCACATTCATTTCTTCCTCATCTTCCGTTTGTGTTGTGTCCCCTTGAGCTGAAGGTGAGGCCGAGGCGGAGAGAATAGTCCCCTCCTCCTCATCAGCTTCAGTCTCATCTATCTCAACAGATACACTCTCAGCCTCATCATCTTCATGTTCATCTTTATCATCCTCATTGTCATCAACACCACTTGCGTAGCTCTTATTCCGTTTCATCTGCTTTAATGCCATTGGAGCTGATATTGTTGCACGTCGCTCTAGCAGCTTCTTTTGACCGGCTGACGTGGAGGTTAGTGAAACGCTAACACGACGCCGAGCCTTGGCCGCGGAAGTGTTCTTGGAAACTACTGCAGTTGTTTTTAGTGGAGTCTTCATTAGCTTACTCATTGCAATATTGGCAGACTGTCGTTTGGGACGCTGCTCATCAGCAGCAGCAAGGGATGTATCTGCTGCTGCTGGTGCGGCAGATGTTCCTCCTGCTCCTGCTGCTGCCGCTGCTATGGCTGTGCGCGTTGTCTTTCTAGTGGGCGGCGTCGCTGTGGCCCCGCCCAGTGAATGCAAACGTGTCTGTCGCCTAGCGGGCACGTCTGACTTTTTACTGTTGTTGCCGCTACTTCTCGCCGGTGCACTCACATTGAGAAGACTGTTACGCCTTGTCCGCACCGGACTAACCTGTTGGACACTTGCTGTTGTTGTTGTTGATATCTGTTTGTTGCTAAGGCTTCTATTTAACCCTGCACCTGCACCACCCCTATTTACCCCATGATGCTTAAATCGTTTATCGCGCTTGTTATTCTTAGTTAGCCTTATGCCTAGTTCATCAAAACCTCCGCCTATGCTTACACCTGCTGCACCAGCACCAGATGTACTGGGCGCAGTTCGTTTACTAAGAGATGTTTGATCTTGTTTAGTAGTATTAACCTGATTGCTGGCATCCTTGCGGCTGTAGGTCAGCAGCTCCTCGGCTTCCGTTTCCTGCTTGAGCAACTGCTCCTCCTTTTGCATTGCTGCCAAACGATTTGCTTCCCATTCACGTTTCTGTGCTTCAAGCTCGGCTTCAGCGGCGCGCAGCTGCTCAGCCGTCCAGGCTGCTCCGGTGGCCTCCACGAAGCGCATTGCGTAGCGTTCAATGGGCGATAGCTGAAGGTGAATTTATAATTTATAACAAGTTCTACTTGGCGGAAATGGTATTTAAAAGATATAATGTCCGACGTTGAGTGATATAATCGAGCGTGGGTTAGTTCGCTTCAACTATGTCTGAACGTCTGCTTCACAAAGAAGTTACTCTGGGCAACGCTCGCTCGCTCAAATGAGCACTGGAGAAACTCATTTAAAATGAGCAAGTTTTGCCCAAAAATCTGATTCAGATAACTTACCTGCTTGACTAGATTCTGCATTTCCAGATCAGCTTTACTCAACTCAACTGGTTGCCCACCATCTGCGTTTGCTTCATCCGCAATGGGTATGTTCTCATCAAACTCGGCCAGATCGGCAGCGGCTTCAGCTTTAGCTGTCTTTGTAGCTTGTACATCCTGCTCATCCTCAGCAGCAGCAAGAGCATGTTCATAGGCACGCAATGAATTCTTTTCTGCTTCCAACACAGGCTCCACTTCAGCAGCAATTATCTTGTCCTTCTCATCGGGCTTCTCGCTCTCCTGCTTCTCATCTTGCTCTTGTGTCGCATCCATCGCAAATAGATCTTTGATAGTGGAGCTTTTGAAGAAGGTAGTAGTGAAGTTTCCACCCTCGATGGCCATGTCGCTGAGCATTCGCTTTTGATTGGCCTTCTTGAGTATGTTTACTTCAATGGTCTTCTCCGAGACAAGACGATAAATATGCACATCACGTGTTTGCCCAATGCGATGGCAACGATCTTGCGCTTGCGCATCCATTGTGGGATTCCAATCTGAATCATAGAAGATCACAGTATCTGCACCGGTCAAATTGATGCCCACGCCACCAGAACGAGTGGACAAAATAAAGCAAAAGATTCTTTTGTCCGCATTGAAACGTTCCATGTGCATTTGACGTTGTTCCACTCGCGTCGATCCATCCAGCCGCAAATAGATATGGCCATGATAGTTAAGGAATGCCTCCAACACATCTAACATTTTGGTCATTTGTGTAAAGATCAGCACACGATGGCCATCGATCTTTAGCTGCCGCAACAGACGATCCAATGTCTGCAGTTTGCCACAATCGTATTGAATGAGACGCGGATCAGGAAACTGTGTTGTCATCGCTGAGATTATAGGATGCAGTAGAGACAATTTTGGGGACAATGTTTGCGCCACCTTGGACTCAACAGCACGCTCCTTTTGCCAATGAGTTGAAGATAAATTCTGTACATATCGACGTATGCGTGGCGCACAAACTGACGGCACATAAATCACAAAATTAGCAAATATCGCCATCAACTCTTCACAACGTTGTTCATAGCTTTTCAACAGGATATTCAGTGACCAGTTGTCGCCACGCTCACGCATGGCTATATTGCAATTCGCATAGCCCCGCGTCTGCCATGTGGAATGTTTTAGTGTACGCGTTGATTGCATACAACCCTCAATGGCCTGACGACAATCAGCACCATAAATGGGTGTTGCATCGGTGCGCCGCCGATTGATGACGGCCATGCGTTTAAGATTGGCCAAGCGCTGTTCCTTGCGCATTTGTACTAGCTGCTGCACACGGTAGGGATCTTCTGCTTCTTCAGCTGTTGACTCCTCCCCTTCCTGCTGCTGCTTGCCATTAGTTTGTCTTTGCGCTGTTAACTTGACATGTGTTGCCAGATCCTTAACAATGGGATCCTTGTTTAGCTGCTGCTGCATTTGCGCTGCTGCTGAATTGCTCGCTGTTGTTGTTGTACCTCCTGGTGGCGTTGCTGCTGCTGTTGCCGTTGATGTGGTTGCTGTTGCTGCATCTAGGGTTTGTGTTGTTTTGCTGGTTAGAGTCAGACGTGCGCCGGCACCGCTGGAATTTGTTGCAGGCGCCAAATAAAAGAACGGTTTACCATCCTGCATTGTCTTGGCCACTTTGGCAGGCGTGGGAGCGCTTATAGGTGACGCACGTGAGCCTAACAGCTTAGATCCATTACCCAGTACATTGAGCGTGGCCGGGCTGCTTCTGCCACTTCCGCTGGCTATTGTGACAGCACTTGTTGATACTGTTGTTGTTGCCGTTGTCATTAGGCTGTTGATAATGATCGGTTTCAGTGCCATGTTGATGGGATTGATGGAACCACTGACACGTTTCAATACACGTCCGGAGGGAAACAGACTCCTCATCGGCACAATCTTTGTACCCTCTAGACGCATTGCCGGACTGGCTCCAACTCGAACCGCCTGCAGCTTGATGCGCTGTGCCAACTCTGCACTTCGCACACGTATGTGAAAGCGATACTTTCCATTGGGGCAACGTGGTGGCGGCTGCGGTGCACTGTCAATCTCCTCAATCAGTTTTCGGGGCGGCGCCAACAGACGAGACTTGTGAGACACGTACGCCGTCATTGTTTGCTCCAGATGCAGTAGCAACAAGTTGACAGTCTCCAAGTTGATTTGCTGCAAAGAGATGAGATAATTAGTAACATATTCAAATTATATTAATAAGTGTCCGGAACTGGAGTAAATTAAAATCAGGCAAATGCCTCGCAACAGCGAACATCCTATTTAATCGCAACTCGCTCTAGAATAGATTGAGTCGCAATGTTCAGTGACATTTTATCATCATCTTAATTTGGAATAATCTCACTTTTTATTTCTCTCCACAAACTCACCGTGAACGGATCATACTCCAGAATATCGCTGATCAGACGCGGCGTATGGAATGATATACCCTCCATTTGAAACGGTGATATCGTTGGACGCACCTCAAACATATTCGGATGATTGCAAACCTTTCGCAGCTGCATCAGCACATTGATCACACTCAGCAGATTGCCAGTTTGTAGTGTTTCGCGGGTTCTAAAAATAGCACAGCAGTTTAGAATATATCTTGGATCGTTTATGGTTTCTTAACTTACTTGGAACGACTCATAAAATCTTCGTAGAGATAGCGCTGACGATTTGACAAACGACACATGACAACATGTTCGTATTTCTTTGGCATTTGCTTCTCTACTTCCTTCTTAAGTCGACGCAACAGGAAGGGACGAATGACCTAAAGAAAAGAAAGAGTTATATATATTTAGAGATGCATATTCATAAGTAAACCAATCAAATTTGTTATATAGAGGAACATGTAAAGCGCGTATTCAATGTAATCGTTAAGGATTTAATGACACGATCACATGGATAAGTCGCAGCTTCAATTTATTTTAGCAAGCTTACAAATTGTCATCACATGTGGATACCGAAGTTCAACGTGACACAGAGTGCGCTTGCAAACAGAACATCTTAGAGGACCTATTCATTCTTAAGATTAGTCTGAGCACAGTGTAAATGGATTAAATCTATAGAGAGATCAAAACACTTGCAACCGCGGCAGTTACTCTAGCACACAGCTACGATTTTCAGGCGCGTTTAAAAAGCGATCAAGAAAACGCTTTTAGGTGCTACACGAAATTCCCTATGATATCATATCATATCAATGTACTCAGCGTTATGGACTTTCAGTAGGATTAAGCTTAAAAGTCACTTGCAACTTAGGTTTGCTCTAGCACACATCTACGATTTTCAAGCGCATTAAACTAGCGTACAAGAAAACGCTTTTAGGTGCTACCCTCCTTGTAGAGATAATTATACATAAACTTTAGTTTTGTTTACCTTATGCAGACGCGTAATCAGCGTTTCGTTGTACTCCATGTTGCCTTCGATCATGCCAGTCATAGGATTTGAGAACCATTCTTTGAATTCTCGATGCGAGGAAAATACATATGGCATAAGGAAGTGCATTAGCGACCAGAGCTCCATAAGATCATTCTGCAGTGGCGTTCCTGTCAATAGCAGACGTCTGTTGAATGGAGAAAAGTAATATTTTAATGATTTGTTTGAAATGTATTTTCTTATAAACATATCTAAGGATTTTTTAAATTATTAACTGTGTTATGAACATATAATCTTTGTCTCGAAACAAGGCCACAAGCATGCTAGCGCAGAATTAGTATGCTCTATTATAGTATGCGGCATTATAGCGTATTTCAATTTTAGCACCACAGCGTAGTCGTCAAGCTAGTTTAGCAATCGCTTGATTACTGATTTTGATGCTTAAGCAGCAGTAGCAAATTATAACTAATATCAGTAATAGAGTCTCAAATCAATACTAACCGTTCGGTGGAAAAGTTGAGTAACAGTTGCCAACGCTGAGACTTAAAGTTCTTAATGTTCTGAGCCTCATCGAGTATGAGATATTTCCATTTTTTGCGACGAAAACTTTGCTGATCCTGTACAACCAATTTGTAGGAGGTGATACACACATGGAAGGCATTGGGCTTCGTCCAGCCAACGCGCTTTAGCTTACGTTCCTTTTGTGCGCCATAATATGTGAGTATTTTGAAGCCTGGACACCATTTCTTGAACTCCATTTCCCAGTTAAGCATCACAGACGAGGGCACAACAATCAAATGAGGACCCCAATTGCCTTTGGCACAGGCTAAATGAGCCAGCAATGCAATTGTTTGTATTGTCTTTCCCAGACCCATCTCATCGGCAAGGATTCCATTAAGTTTACGCTCGTTCATCGTAACCAACCAGTCGAGTCCAATGTGCTGGTATTCACGTAACGTATGTTTAAGCAGGAATGGCACAGGAGTCACCACATTCGTTGAGGATAGCGTATTTCCCTTGGGCTGCAGACTCTCGGCCAACGCGGCGGCATCGTTGAGCATGTCATCCTT
Organism: Zaprionus camerounensis; assembly: GCA_018904165.1. NCBI lineage: Eukaryota > Metazoa > Arthropoda > Insecta > Diptera > Drosophilidae > Zaprionus > Zaprionus camerounensis. The sequence continues at coordinate 4,655,418 of JAEIFS010000037.1, forward strand.
GTTGTCCTTGCTGCTTACCACTGCGGTACTATTGCCATCAACACCAACACTGCCATCGGCATCTGTTAGCAGACTCTTTAGGCCTTCATCTTGATCCACCTCCATGTCTGTATCGGATTTAGCAGTTGAGAGATCTTCATCTTCATCATCATCGCTGGCTTCGACTTCACTGCCATCTGTTGAATCTTCGACCCCAGTCGAATCATCATCCGAATCTTGCTCGGAGGTCTCCACAGCCATTTTACGACGTTTCGCGCTGGGTTCATCAATTTTACCCGACTTGTATTTCTCTAGTAGTTGCTCGACAGACAAATCATTATCGGCCTCAAGCTCATCGATTTCTTTTTGATGATCAACTTCCTTTTCAGCTTCTTCTTGCTTACTTATTGTATTCTCATCATCATCGCTTGCCTCCTTTGCCTGAAATTCACTATCATCGCTATCAACACCATCACCATCTTCATCATCTGCATCTGCAGTAGCGCCCTTTGTTGAGCTCTGCTCCTCGAGCAGCAGCTTATCACGATTCTCTAAATAACCAGGTGGTAAATCATTGATAAAATCATCAAAGTCCATTTGAGATTCTTTGGCCAGCGCCTTGACCTCCTCATTGACATCGGCAGCTTCCTCCTCAGCCTTGGCAATCGTCTCTTCATCATCTTCTGAACCAGACTCGGGACGAAATTCATCTGCAGGAAGATCAAAGCAAGAATTCAGATTTAGTATGTCTAATAATCTTAATAACTAAACATATTCCACTTATGAATGCATCAGACAAATGCCTCGCAGAGCGACCATCCCTTAATAACATCGTAACGCTCAAAAATAGAGCAGAACAACGTTTCAGTTAACTTTTATCATCAGGTGCATAAATATGAACATTTGTTCGACTTAATCTCTGGAAACTCACCGTCTGAATCACGCTTGGGAGATGTGAGGCGACTGGAGGTCAAGCTCGGTGTTTCCGCCACGTTTTTGTTCATACCCTCGGCCAATTGCTGTGAGAACTTCTCCGTCTGATCGACAATGAAGCTGAGATGCTGATCGAGTGCTTGTTTGCGTTTCTCCTCAATCTTTGTTTGATGCTTGTACTCCACAAGTTTCTCGACATTCGACCAGAAACTCTTCACCTCACGTGCAATAAAGGAGGCGACACGCTTCAGGTGCAACTCTTGTGCCTTTTCTGCACGCTGTGCCGCATTGGCCTTGTCCTGGAAATACTTTTGCACCATTTTTGCACATTTCTTTGCGGCATTCTTTTTCCATTTCCGCTCCTGTGCAAAATCAGCTGCCAACCAAACCATCTCCTCCAGCAGATAATCCCAATGCGCCTTGGGGCGACTAGGTTCCTGCAGCTTGGGCAAACGCCGCTCAGTCCATAATCCCTCTCGCTGTAGTTCGGATATACGCTGCATTACGTACACCTCCTGTTTAGCCTTGAACGAAAACTCCTGCGCACTGTTTGATGTGCCAGCGCTCGCCAGTGGGCTCAACAGGCTGCCACTACCACCGCCGCCAGGTGTACACGGCGTCAGGGCACCAGAGCCACTAGCAGCAGCAGCCCCTCCATTGGCGCCGCCTGTGAACAGTGGCGTCGGTGTCGATCCCCCTGCACCACCTGCTGTTGTTGTTCCTCCAGTAGATCCACTTGCATTTTGTTGTTGTGAGTTCGGGCGACGTAGCGCCGTTGAACTTGTGGAGGGCACCAACGGTGTGCCACCTTGAGAAAGAATTGATTGAGAAAGTCAGGCATTAGTGAACAGTGGATCTAAAGTTAGTAAAAGCTCTTAGCCAACTCGCATGCTGAAAATATGTGCATCAATCATCATCAATCACAAGCTACCAATGTAATGTAAAGCAACAATGGTTAAGTAATGAAAAACGTTCGAATTAATCAATAAGTCTGAACCATATTTGTTACGAATTAGTTTGTGTGTTATATAAATGTATTCTCATGAAAAAAAGGAACTCAAAACTTAAGATAAGCAAGTCTAAAGGCAACTGCATGCAAAACATCTGATTCTTAAAGATTTAAGAGACTGTAAAGAGCGTATTCAATGTGATCATTATGATGAGGACACGATCACATGGATAAGTCGCAGCTTCAATTTATTGTAGCAAGCTAACAAATTGTCATCACATGTGGGTACCGAAGTTCAACGTGACACAGAGTGCGCTTGCAAAGAGGACATTTTAGAGGACCTATTCATTCTTAAGATTAGTCTGAGCACAGTGTAAATGGATTAGATCTATAGAGAGATCAAAACACTTGCAACCGCGGCAGTTACTCTAGCACACAGCTACGATTTTCAGGCGCGTTTAAAAAGCGATCAAGAAAACGCTTTTAGGTGCTATACGAAATACCCTATGATATCATATCATATCCATGTACTCAGCGTTATGGACTTTCAGTAGGATTAAGCCTAAAAGTCACTTGCAACTTAGGTTTGCTCTAGCACACATCTACGATTTTCAAGCGCATTTAACTAGCGTACAAGAAAACGCTTTTAGGTGCAAAGGGAAATAGTTTAGAATAAGCAAAGTATAAACATTCGGCAGGCCGAAGGATGAAAGAGAGATATTAGATGAGAAAAGCGATACTGGGAATGAATAATGTGAATCGTTGCTAAGGCATTTCAAATACTGTAATACATACAATTTCGAAATAAATTAAACATTTCCGACTGTATCTAATCTAACTAAAATCTGTAGTGTACATTCCAATTCAAATGATAAGGTGGGTAAACAAAGAATATTTTAAAGCGTAAATTATGATTGAACGGAAAAAACACCAATTCTAGAATTATGGAAATGATATATGTGGAATATAGTTTTATATTTTAGACATATTAAATGAATAGATATGAGAATAAGTCAAATGCACTACACGCTTTCAAATTGGCAGCAACAATAAATCAAAATTATATGAAATGCTTAATTATTCAAAAAACCACACAAAGAAAAACAATTTCAAGTAGAATTAAATGAAGATTAGGTTGTTGTTGTTTTTTGTTTGTTTGTTGTTGCGAACGATAAGCACCTGGCACCAAAGGTACAGAAGAATTTCCTACGGCAGCAGGAGGCGCGGGTATTTGACCGAATACCATACCGTGCCGACCTCCTAGAGGTCTACCGGGTATGTGACCTATATATAACGATAACGATACAATTTGATGGTGAGTTGAGAGAGTTGTGCGTTAAAGGCGGCAGTAACATATGTGATAATATGATATGTAGAAAGTAAAGTATAATAATAATTATAAAAATAAAGTGGGAGAATTTAAGATTAAATGATATACAGAGCAGTACAATAAATGAATTCAGTGTTAAAGGATTTTTGTTATTATGTGTTATTATGCATACATTTAAATAGTTTTAGTATTCAGTGAGTGTGTGTGCATGTAAAACTTGTATGTGTGTAAGTGTGTTTGTGTTACATATTAGTGGAGTGTGGCAATTTTCTGGGTTTCTTGCTGGGGGCGAGAGATGATAACAATTTCATGGAATTCATTGTGCAGGACGTGCGTTGTACTCTTATAGCTATAGTTGCTAGACAGTTCTGTTCTGGGGCGCATTTATCTTAGTTGTATGCAAGATTTGTAATATTATTCATTTTTGCATTTGTTTCTCACACATTTTTCGAGTAATGTAAATAGAAAATTTTGAAAAGTAAACAACACAAAACAAACGAAACACAACAAAACACAAAATAATAACAATGAGAGATAGATATACGAGAGAGAGATCGAGATAAGGACAGAATCCATCATATAAATATATATATCCCCCAACATGTTTCGCTTACCTTGCTGCGTCAACTGTACTACAGCGGCGGGTAGCTTTGTGGAGACTGCCACCGGCGTGGCACCAACCGATGGTATTTTTATCTCAGCCTCTGGTGGCGATGCATTGCCGCTCGTTGTTTCCAACAAACTGCTGCTGTTGTTCGTTGACAATGCTCCTCCGGCACTGCCTGTAGATGTTGTTGTTGTGGTTGCTGCTGCCCCTGTTGATGTTGTTGTTGCCTCACTCCGACTGGGACTTGATGCTGCTGGTGATGTACTTACAGCTGTTGCTGTTGTAATGCTGCCCAGCTTTGTTGGCAATTGAGATTGTGTGTTCTGTAGTAGAGAGAGAATAAGTGGGTTTAAAGAAGTTCTTATACAAACTCGATATATTATAATATATTTAGTAAATGCATTTGTCTTTGCTTGCTTCTAACCGTTTTCTGTGTACTATTGTCCGTATCCAACTGTACGCCGGTTGTCCCTGTAGTTGTTGTTGTCGTTGTAGTCGTGTTGCTGCTGCTGCTGACGACCGATTCAGTTGGCGATGTTTTGTGAGATTGTGCCACTGCTGCTGCTACTGCGGCGGCGGATGTGCTTGGTTTTTCTTCGAGTATCAGCTGCTCGATACGATTCGCATTGCTGTAGCTGATGAACTGCGGTGTTGGTGTCTTCTTACGCCACGCGGGGTAGTCCATCATACTGCCACCGTTTTGTAAATAAAAGTATTCGGACACATTTTCAAGATGTCTGCAAATTGTAAAATGATATGTGGTGAGTGATATCCCCCGATGAGCGACGATATTGCGTGCTATACATACCTTTCCTTAAGATGACGCAAATTTTTATATTTCTGTTGGAGTATGCGCTTCCTGAGCACATTTAAGTCTTGCAGGCCAGATGAATTAGCGCCGCCAACTTCGCTGCTGGCCACAACAGATGCAGGCAGCAACGAGCCAACAATGTTGCTACTGACAGCACCAACAATGTTGCTGCTGTTGTTATTGCTACTGCTGCTAGTGCTGGTTGACTGGTCGCCCACAGTTTCCGTGTTGTCTAAACGTTGACGTTTGGCCAGGGGTGGAACTACTGTGGAATCTGTGATTTCTGATGTGGAGGAGTATGTGGTAGAGGCTGCTGCTGCTGGCGTTGGTGCTGCTGCCGTTGCCTCTGTCGACAAGTTCGACAGCGGCACAGGCAGCTGCGCACTGAGCAGCTGCTGCTGTTGTTGTTGTTTGCTGGTAGTTTTCAGGTGCTGCGTTGTTGCTGCTGTTGTTGTTTTATTGTTGTGAGATGTAATTGTTGAGGCGGTTGTTGATTTTGGCGTTGTTACTGATTTTTCCGTTGATTGTAACGTTACACGGTCTGACACAGCAGGAGGGGCCGGGCTTAGCCCTTCATGCCCCCCTCCTGCTGAATTACCTTCATTCATGTTTGAGACATCTGAAAAATGGCGGGAAAAAAATGTTGTAGTTGCCGCTAAATAAATCGCGTGTTCCGTTTGACAGCAGACAGCATTGCGCACCCCTGGTCAGTCGTTATATATACATATATATATATATATATATTTAAACACATACACATGGTTAAATTCCACTCAATCAATCACTCAAATACACATGCATGAATTATCTTAATACATTTTTCTGCTGCGTAATCATTACATTTCAGATATATTTCACAAATTATACTGCGACTTGCACACACAATTGCCGCCTACAGCAGGCCTGCAGTGAAATGCGAATCGAGATACAACTCTGCATTGCAAATGGCTGCGCTTCCTTCTCATTTTATTATACACACACGCGAATTAGCGAGAAAATATTAATCCACTCTCAGCCATCTTGATTTTGGGTAATTTTATTTAGCTTCATTTTTAAATTTAGCTCGCTTAAATTTGACAAGATGCGGCACTTTTCAAACATGCTAACCGAATGACCGACGGAAGAGCGAGACAGCTATATTTATGCCTGCTGCTGGTTCTACGTCGGCGTCGGTTCTTTGTTGGGCGGAAATTTTTTCAACCATTTTTATTTTTCTCGTACCTCAGACAGGGAAAATTTTAATCACAAAATATCCACATCACAAACATACATCCGTGCGTGAAAACTGTAATAGCGAATGGCGAATGTTGTGCTGTACTCGCGAATACAGAAGTTTTCCAGTATTTCCGCCTATTTCTACGCTTAAAATTATTATTTTGCAGAAAAGTGTGCGCGAACACACCGTTCGGCTTCGAGGTACATAGAAGAACTAGTGGTGTACCGAAAACATCGCCAAACTAAGAGTAAATCGATATCGATAAATATACCACTTGGCACAAAAGTTATACAACACTGGTTGCAGACTGTACGCTGTTAATTACAAACAGTCCACAATTTATCGAACGTATATATCGATATGAAATCCGCGCCATGAAAATATAAATTTAAGTTAACCATCGATATTTTCAAATATTCCATGTAAATTTATTTTGTACTGCTTAAATAAAATCTACTTAAACACATTTTTGGCGGCTGTTTTGTTCAAATCTAAGCGACATGTACTGCAATAAAACGGTTCCAGAAGAAATTATCAGGCGCTTGAAGATAAGACAGAACCGGACTGAGACCCGCTTGTAGGGGAATTTTTTCGGGTCTCAATTCCTGATATCAGTCCAGTGCGAGCAGAACGCATTTAAAGCCGCGCGCATCTTTTCGTTTCTCGCACTAACCAAAAATGTGCGCAATTTATAAATCTTTGTTGTTTTTGTTGTTGCTGTTGCCAGCCGGCGTCGTGCTGGGTGAATTCTGCGACAGGGGAACGGGCGAGTGCAAAGAGTTGACTCCGACGGACTGCCCGGTAATCTTCTATAACCAACATTTGATCGGTGTGAACAGAGTCAAATATTGCGACGAGTTCAACGATATTGTCTGCTGTCCACTGCCGTTGAATGCACAACAAGAGCAACAACAACAGCAGATCGGGGAGCCGACAAGATTGTTTGAGAAGGGTAAACAAAATTGTTGTTGTGCTTTTGCTGCCTTGAATGCGATAACTGGTTTTATTTCTGTCCACAGAATGTCGTCGCTACAATGACGTCAGAATGACTTGCCGTGGAGCAGCATTCATTTTAGGCGGCACCAAGGTAGAGGGGCGGGAACTTCCCTTCATGGCATTGCTGGGCACACGCCAGCCAGGCAACCCAGAGATCAGCTGGGACTGTGGTGGCACACTGATACACCCCAAGTTTGTGCTCACTGCCGCACATTGCCTGGACACAGAGGAGAGCAAGGAGCAGCGCCTTGATGCACGTTTCAATTCACCCAAGTTTGTGATTCGTCTAGGTGAATTAGACTACAGCACCACGTCCGACGATGCGCGTCCACAGGACTTCCAGTTGGTCAACTATGTGGTGCATCCGGGGTATGCCGAGGACGAGGACGGCAGTCGTCACAATGATATCGCTGTGCTTGAGCTGCACATACCGGCCGCAATTAACGAATATGTTGCACCTGCCTGTCTGCCGACGAGCAGCGGCAACGAACACTTCGATCTCACTGCCGCCGGCTGGGGCTTCACCAAGAACTCCGGTAACAAGTCGCCACATCTCCTAAAGGCTTCGCTGCAGCGTTACAACGACGAATTGTGCTCAAAGAGACTCGAGAGTCCCATTGTGCCACGCATACAGTTCTGTGCTGGCGCCGGCGTGGCCAACAGCACTGCGGACACTTGCAACGGCGACTCAGGCGGACCCCTTTTCGTACATCATCCCCAGTACAACTGCCTCACGCAGATCATTGGTGTCACCTCATACGGACTTGTCTGCGGCAATTATCGCTTCCCCAGTGTCTACACTAAAGTGCATTTGTACACGGATTGGATCGAGAACATTGTCTGGGGCAATTGAACTTGTTTAAGGAATGATCGAACACAATTAATGTGTGTCTTACCTGATGAAACTATCAAGTCTTATATATATTGTGATCTTGTTTGTTTGAGGCATTTGAATTGTATGCAATGATCTTCCATCTAATGAACTAGACTCTGTTGAACTACCTCTAACCTTATGAAAGTTAAATGTCATATATGTACATATATATATTGTGATCTGTATCTAGTTTTTTTAACTATATAAATTTTCACTATCAATTAAAGAACTTTTGATTTATAGTCTCGTTTAATTTTAACCCGTATCAAGCGAGCTTTTTTATAAGGCATTTAATGATCTACCTCTACTAACATATGTTTCAAATCGTATATATGTTCATTGTAATCTGTAAAACTCTTATCTACCTCTTTATACTGTTTGTATTCAATAAACTTCCAATATCAATGAAAAGAACTCTCGCTTTATCGCTTCGAATAACTTTTGTTAGCTTTAATAAACATTATCGTAACAATTCGGTTAAAAATCAGTTAACAACTATAACATATATAAATGTAGATTGTATATTAAGTTAAACTATAAACTAGTCGAGGGGATGTGCGTATGCGTGTGTACGTGTGTTGGTGTGTGTGTGATTATAATAGGTATATATGCAGTATAGTGTATTATATAAACTGTTGTGTTGTTGTTGTTGCTGCTGCAGTGCATTGTGCTGAATTGGGAGACTTAAGGCTAAAACACATTATAGAAAGCTAAGTGCTAGAGAGGACCCTGTAGATAGACCGACCGTTAACAGCCATAGCCATTCAATATATATGCGGGACTGAACTACAGACGATTGTAGGGTAGCTGATTGCAGGGGGAGCTGCCAGCCGAGGGCTGCTTCTCTCCACTACGCCGACGCACCTCATCACTGCGTCTACGTGCTGCTATCTCCTTCTTACGGATCTCACGCTGCTGGTAAACGAAGAGGGGACGGAAGACGAGGGCACGTCGCTTGCGATCACGACGACGACTCTTGGGCTCGCCCACGACAGGAATCAGCTTCGTTGTCTGCGACTCTACATCGCGCTGTGGTCGATTGCGAAAGAGATTCGTCTTGGCGGAGTCATGGGCATACAGGGTGCTCAGGAAGTCAAAGTATGGCTTGGAGCGCAGACTGTCCGGCTGTGCCAGCGGAGAATTGTAGCTGAACTGATTGGGTGTCTCAATGTCCAGCAGCGTGTGCGGTCCATCCGGCTGCTGCTGAAACTGTTGCGGTTTCGCTCTCGTCAAGCAAACGATGCCCAGGGCCACGGCCAGGGTGTAAAACTGCGGAAGAGAACAGAGAGAGGGAGACAGAGTTAGCCAGGTGGAGACAAGGTGTGAATAGCCAGCGGAGGCCAGAGAAGCAGCGACGCGACGTGTTCTGCAAACTTTTTAGAACCAGTCGAAAAACACACACACAGACAGAGGGACTTAGCTTATGCTTTGAATTAGCATACAATAATTAATTTAAATGAACTAACAAATCGCTAAAGCGAGGAAAGATCAAGAGATCTCTCTGATATAATCGCAAAATTAAATCTAATTTATAGTCGCACGTAAATTATTCATGATCACGGCGAATTCGTTGCGATTCTTCCCGCTAATTACAAGCTACACCCCAAGCCAGACCAGACCCAACCTAGCCACGGTACACCCATCTATATCTATCTATATATATATATATATCTAAGTATATGCTGCGCCCTTGGAACGGCCCAAGCCGGATGCACAGTCGATTTATGGCGTTGGGGGGCGCTGTGCGCTTTTAATTTATGTATCACATTTCGATGTTGTGTTAATAAAATTAGTATTATTCTTAGAGGACAAATTAAAGTCTATCCGAAACCGGATGACGTTGGAAACCAGATTTGGATATTGGCTTGGAGACTTCAATACTCTTCTTCGTGCAGGTGAACGCGCCCGACAGACGCGTTCAATGACAGTCCCAAAATCAAAACGAAACGATCGTAGACCGGACTGTATATCTTATTTCTTTAATGTACCCCCTCACTCCCCTCTCTGTCGGCAATCGCACTCGAAAATAGTTTAAAAATAGCCCATAATAATCGAATATTAAGTTATGATTCACGTTTCAGACCACAAAATTATCAAGATATTCGCATAAATTGCTTCATTGATAACCGCAAAGCGCAAAAACAGATTTCTGTACTTACCCCCTCTACCCCTCTCTCTACTGGCTCTGCTCTGTGGCTAATTATGTAAATTTACAGACTGAATCGATCAATTTCATTAGTCGCCGTGACAGCTGAGAGAGGGGGAGGGGGGGAGTTGTACGAAATGTACAAGAAAAACAAATGAAGTTTTCGAATATTGAAGTTGAATCTGCAGCTCGCCTCGTCTCTGTCTCTGTGTCTGTAACCGGTTGCGCTTTAGTGGCTCAGGGCTAACCCATGAGATGTATAACAGTTTTGATGTTGTTTTTTTTTTCCTTCAATCTCTGCTGCCTCGCATACCCTGTATTTAAGGCAGAAATAGGTAAGGGGTATTGCAGTGCGAGTTATGTAACAGTTTGCCCCCCCTAGGGTACCCTCGAAAGTAGACTATGGAAAAGAGGCAACTCTGACGAAGACTGCAAGAAATAAACACTGCACTTCTTATGATCCTTTAGATCAAACAAGATAGATATAAGATGGTAGTAATTAAAAGATACTGCATAATAAACTAGACCTTTGCCATATGCTTAGTTTTTTGCTGAAGTTCTGATCCTTCAAATCAAAATTACAAGTTTATACAAGGTGATTTCTAACATATATTGTATGATGAACAAAGAGAAAAGGGAAAGATCTTTGAGAACTACTACTCCAGCTGAAATGTAAATAATCCATAACTATTTTAGAACATATTATTAAAATTATTATCCTTCATACCTAACTTAGCATCTAAATGTCCTACAGGGTATCCACGCAGTGTGCCTTTCTTCTTCTGTATCTGACCCAATCGGGATTTGCAGTCGACTCCAACGAATCGCTGGGGGTCAGCAGACAAGCTAACAAGTTTTACGAGCAATGCGCAGACTTCCTTATGCACAGCCAATTCGATAAGCAGAATACACTCCATATCGCGGCTCACCTGACTATCTTACAGATTTCAGACTTATCAACAACATCTCAACTCAGAATTAGAATAATTATAATTTTTATAATCATTTTAACCTTGTTTCGAATACAAAAAACAAATGCAGGGTACGATTTCAAAAATGGTTTGTTTGTTGCTCGTGTTTGTTTTTATAGATTAAATATAAATAAACACATATATCTTCTTTTATTCATGTGCTGATTGCGGTTTTCAAAATGTTAATAAAGTAAACACGTTCGGGTGGACTTGATGTTTGGTACCGATTTGCAGATCCAATAATTATGGGATCGTAAATTCTACAAGACTTATACAGGTGTATGTGCACTTCTATATATATGTATGTACATATATATAGTATATATATAGTATACTCACTTGCTTTATTGACGCATGCATTATACCGTTATCGTACGGGCTTATTTTATATTCCGACGGGATAAGTTACTGATTCTCGCACTCGATTAATCCTCTTTGCTGTTTCTGTTTGCTTTCTCACAATATCAACTTGCTGGGGCTGGTGCAAGGCTTATCACAACGAGACGAGACGCGGAGTATTATCGACGGATCGACTGGGAGTATAACGATTAACGATATCTGATGATCGATTGTTTTCGTTGATGTTGTCGCTGCTGAGCGTGCGCACTAACTGTTCAGAATATTTGTCACAAATTCACTTTTATATGGCCAAATGCCGCTGACCGCCCCCCCGCCGTCCGCCTCCGCCCCGGCTTCGTATTGCCCATGCCTCTGCCCCGCCTACAGTCGAACGGGTTTTGCGCCAACGCTGGCGTCGCCGTCGACGCTGTTGCTGCTGCGGCCTGCGGCGTCTTGGTCTGCCTCTGCCTCTGCCTCTATTCATGTGGTTCTGTGTACGCTCAGTGTGGACCAAGTCGCTCATAGATCAGGCCCGTGCAAGCTTAACACCGAGGGGAAGAGAGAGCGAGATTGAGAAAGGGGAGGCACGTGATAAGGTGACGCATGGCTGGCATAGTTCAAAGGTGTTCGATCTTTAAGCTCAGCTGTCAGCTCACAGATTGAATCATATTGCAAAAACAAAGAGAAAGAGAGAGGGGAGTGTTTGCCAGACGGTTTCCGGATCTTCCAACTTCGATTTCAAACTACAATTCTGCGAAACTAACGCCCTTTTGGTTTGAAGGAAGACAGGGAAAGTAAAAGAAACAAGTAATGAACATATTTATAGACACTCGACAGTTAAATACCCTAGCAAATATAATATGCATTTTTTCGATCATTTATAATGCAAAAATAATCTACGTTTTCAACATATTTTACAATTTCACTAGGAAATTGATTTTAAATAAATTTGTATACATATTTTAACATCTACAACAAATTAAAACTAAAATTTAAAGATTTTAATTTTCAACAATAAAGGGGTGGTAAATCTAGCAAAAATGTATATATTCAAAATTGACAAATTAAGCTAGAGTCGCAAACATAAATAAAACGGCATTCTAAAGTATAATTTGATAATATTCGACAGTATTTTGAGGATTACCAGTAAAATCGTAGGTTAGAAAAGAAGTGAAAGAGATGGCAACACAAAGAACAAAGCAAGTCAAATAATTTTCAAATAGTACACGGAACTTCATCATCTTTCATCTGTCTAAACAAATGAGTTCAATTTGTGGTTAGCAGTGTAAAATACTTCGCGCTTTGTTTTGGTTACAAAAGAAGACACAAAGAAGATTAGAGACCGGGAGAACAGCGCAAAAAAGAATTAGAGAAAGAGACTAAATGAGAGAGAGAGAGATTCTACAGTTCAGAGACCTTCCCAGCTATCCCGTTCGAGGTTCATTTGAGCTGCTGTTTCATCTTGACTTTGTCTGCTGTCGACTTTTCCAGTGGAAACGCAATTGGCAGCGATTGTTTTGTTATTCGCCAAACGATTCAATGTTTGCACTTCGCATTTGGCTTAATTAAATCTTTCCATGACGCGGACACTAATCAAATCAAATTGAATTAAATCAAATTAAGCCACACAAATCCAAGTCCGACTCTTTGACGCATTACACACACAGCGCTGAATGGGATGAGGCCCGCAATGTTGGCCAAGCTATGTCAAGAAATACGGAAGCCGGCAGTCCGGCCGTAAGCAGATAATCGCCTGATAATCGCCTCTTAAATCGGAACCGATTTCCATAACAATAGTTTGGGTGTCTCGTTATGCTAATGAGGAGCGACGATTGAGACGTGTCGCCGGATCATGACGCATATGGAAAAGTCTCCCGTGCATATCAAGGTCGGAGTGGAGACCTAAATTCGCCTTAAATTGACAGTTTCCCCGAATCGGGTTGAGTCCATTTTTGCCATAAAATTTAGCGTTGATTAACATAAATTGTTAATCAAAAAATCGTTGATTACAGGATTTTAATACGGTTCGATTTCGATTTGATTGCATCAAATTAAGCTTCACGTGACGCACCAGAATTTCTTGATTTTTTATATAGATATTGAATACCTGAATACCTTTTCAATATAGATATTAAATACCTGATTCGCTGGGGTTCGTTAGGCGTCCAAAACAAAACAAACCGCAACGAATCGCATCGAATCGAATCGCATTGAATAGAAAAGTGAATGATAACTCGATTGACAGCTCACTGGAGCCAATTGAAAGAATTGATTTATGTTATGATGGGGAGGGGGAGGAGGGGCTCATAATTGTCAACAGAACGCAAAGAGAGTTGCCATATGTTTCGACTATTTTTAGAGATCTCTTTGATAGATTTAATTTAATTTGCTTTTAATTGAATGCGAGTGGAAGCCGGTTTTGGAGCACGCAGCACACTCTGGCGATGAGCAGAGGCCGCCAGACAAGACAAATGTCAAAGAGTATAAAACCCATAGAGAACAAGTCCGTGTGATACCCTGTAACGTGACACTGAGGTCGATTCACCTGATGATTATTTGGATTTTCACAATTTCTGGCAATGATTAAACAAGTTCTGAAGAACTTAATTAGCACCCACTGCACTGCACTTCGATGACAAATGGCACATCTTCTAATTGATAGAAATATGGGGGATAAGCTGAGTCTGCGGCAGGTTCGGGCCTGGCGCTGCTTCCGTAAAGATCGCATCGGAGGTGCTAAACAGCGCTTGATTTGAATGTGGAAATGAGTGCGGCTGAGGCTGTGGCTGTGGCTGGCACCACATTTTCACTGGGCCTGCCTGCCTGACTCTGATTCACATCAATCACAAATGATTCACAAGATAACGCGTACAATGTTCATCGAACTGTTTTACAGCGTTCGCAGAATTGAGATGTGGAATGTGTCTTTTGTTTTGATTCGCGTAATCCTTTTCAAATCACGTATACTCTATTCACACATGTATTTGCTATTTCACTTTTCACCTCTGCGGGCACGGATTGTTTGTATTCGCATTGTACGTCATCGTCAGCTGTCAATTATCACTTATCACGGCACGTCACAATCGCATTCGATGGATGGAAGATTTAAGACAGGTGTGCTGATTTTGCATTAATTAAAAACATGCTGACACTTTATATGAGTATATTATATGCAAATATTTACCCAATTCTTTATATATTTTAGCTAATTAAGCCCGTAAAGCAAACAGCTTTATTGCATGCATGTTTACGCATTTGAATTAAGATGTTCGCGCCATAAAACAACAGAGTGGCAACGCCACAATTGGCACAGGTTGGCAGTTCGTGCGCTTGAAGTTGGCTGTGCGCAATATGGAGACGACGTGAAGTTAGCTGCGCGCAAAATTTAAATTCATGGGAAATTTTGAGTTTCATATAACCGAGAGTTGACGAACTCTGTTATTCAATGCAAACAAACCACCAGATGGAGCCACGTCATCTTAGCAGGCTGTTAAAAAACAGTTTTTTTTTTGCCGCCCCACCCCAAATTAAAAACTCCTTGTTATTCGCGAACAGAGCTCTGTTACCCAAGACACGATCCCAATGGTGTCCGGAATGTGGAGGATTCACGTAATCTGCATTACCGCCAGCGCCGCTTTTTATAGCCGACAAGAAAAAAGCTAGATTCGGCGGGAAAAACCCTAAGCTGACAACACTTCTGTTGCTGCAACTGAAATTTCAAAATAAATATCTATATATAAACTCTAATTGAATTCATTCTGAAAATTCTTAAATAAATAAAATATTAAATGAAAACTAAATTAAATTATCTTGATACTGCAGGACATTTTCAAAAAGTATCTCTGGCCCACTCCGGCGTAACCGAAATAATTCAAATACAAATTATTCACCTCTGGCCTCTGTTAATGTTAACTGCTTAAGAGAGCGGCAGTTGCATTAACAGTGGGTCCGGCCAATTTAAGATCTCTTTACACAAGATGAATATCGTATCGCGATTTGAGCGCTATTTGAGTGCTGTTATTGTCATTTTGCGTGCTTGCTCAGTTTGTTACAAAAATTGTTAGTGTCAAAATCTTTATTTTTATTTAAAAAATACAGTGTTTAATACAGGTGCAGGTGTCGGTATGTCGTTTCACTAGTCAATTAATCGTGATCGGTCTTTACTGCGGTTTTACGCCGCTTTAAGTAGTAGCATTATTTTTCGTAGAAAACAAAATGATCGCTTCTCCCCGTCGCTGCTGCTTGCCTGCCTGCTACTCTGTGTAATTGTATGTGTATGCGCGTGTGCATGTGTGTGTGTGTGTGTACATAAATATGTTTGCTCGTTCATATGTACAATTGTAGCTCTATGCAAGTTCCGTGCGTTTTGTCAGTGTTTATTCGTTCTTGCCAAATACAAAACACATTTTAATATTTAACTAATATTAATAATTCACATACACACACTCACACACACGTAGTGTCGCGCAGTAAAACGAGTGCAGGGTACATCAGCTGGTACAGCGTCAGTGCCGCAGGAGCAGAGCAGCGCGTACCCAAATTACCTACAGACACGCTTTTGTCGCACGCTTCGTCTCCCTGTGCACCTCCGTCGCGTATTCGCCCGACCAAAAAGGGTATTCGTGCGTCGTTTGTACTCGTCGGCAATCGTGATGAAAGCACCGAAATTTAGCTGCTATTTTTTTTCATCTCTTTCTGCTGCTGCTGATGTTGTTGCTGTTATTATTGTTGCTGCTGCTGTTGTTGTTGTTGTTATTATTATTATTATTAAGTATTGTTACTGTTGCCTTTCGTTGCGATTAGAATTAATTGACAAATGGCAAAAAAAATGTTGCTTTTTGCTTTGTGCTGGAGCTGAAGCAGAAGCAGCCGCAAAAGAAAAAGCAAAATAAGCAGCAAAAAAGCAAACGCAAAAGCAAAAACAAACGCAAAAGCAAAAGCAACGACAAAGCCAAAGTAGTAAGAGACATTGCAAGAGAGTTGAGCAGAATATATCAATAAATTATAAATTCATACCGCGCAGTCAGAACTAACAGACGGAATAGCTTCGGCACCAGCAGCAGCAGCAGGTTCATTGACCGCCGGCAACGGCAGCACAAGCTAACAACAATAACAATAACAACAACTACAACAAGTAGAATAACAACAACCACAGTAAAACACCACGTAATGTCAAGCAAGATTACTGGCAGCAGCTATAAAAATAGGCATAGACATAGCCAAAGCCATAACAGAGGGTAGCTCTTCGAATTAACACCTGTTACACGCGCTAGTTTGGTTATGTTATCAACATGTTAACCCTGCACTGACCATGCGGACAATTAATGCAGCGTGCCATTTCGTGTGTGGTGTAATTGTGTTAACCCTGACCTTGACAACTTTTGTACAGTGCCCGTTTAGACATTAACCCAATAGGTGCCAAAGTGTTTTTTAAAATGGAGAATTCTTAAACCTTCCTTTGCAGTTCAATTTGCCTGCTTTAGTTATACAAAATATTGGAAGTTGAAAAGGTCAAACAAGAAGAAGTGCTGCCATGGCATCTACCAGTAGCATCCCACAGAATAAGCGACAGAAAATGTCCGAAACACAAGCTGTGGACGAGATAATGCCGTTCAACTACAAACAACTCGATATAATCGGCACAGGTATTTATGAATTATGCTATAATAAGGTGTGAATGATTGCGGATGTTTGGGGAGGATTAAGTAAAGATTCAAGACTGCCTCGTGACGTCGCCTATGCAGCGCGTAGGGCACTTTTAAACAACTATAACCTAACCTATTGTCGATATTTGTGTTTTAATGACCGCATCGAATTCAGAAGTGAGGGGAAATAGTGGGTTTTCAATGCATTTTAGGTACCACAACCCCCTACCAGGCATGTAAATAGGGTTTTCAAATTCCATTGCATACTTTCAGGTTTGATTTTCGAAACCACGTGTATTTTTCAAGGTTTGAAAAACGAACGAAGAGCGAAAAAACATATGAAACCCCAAAGTCAAGTGCAACTTTCAGTTGAGAGGCCAACAAACATTTCCAGTTTGCTATATTTTGTCAGTTTGTCAGCTTTTTTTCGGAACATTAATCAATTACGTCACTGAGAGCTGAGTTCGAGTGGAGAGTGGAGAGGTAAACACGGTTCGCTTTGTGAATGCTAATGGTTATTATTACTGGTTTGTGGTTTTTTATTTTTGGCAATGTTTGTTGTTGTTGTTGCAAACATGGGCGTAGCCTCATAGAGAAATAGAGAGGGGGGATGCTGCAGCAGAACGGCAACAAAGGGTTAAATCACAAGACCACGCATTGTGGAGCAGAGTTGGCATTACATTTAGCACAACCAAGGTTAAGGTGCCACACCCCCTTCCCTACCAAAGGGGGTCCATGACAAGGCAACAACTACAACTACAACAAAAAGAGACAAAACAAGTTCGCCGTTTCTTTTGTAAGAGACATTGAAAAAGTGTATCTGCTTCTACTTTTGTCTGTCTCTCTGTCTGTCTGTCCGTTCGTTTTGCTTTTTCGCATTCATTCAATTATTGCCTCTCGCTTTTCTGTTTGTTGTTATTCCTGTTGTTGTTGTTGCTGTTGTTGCCTTTGATTTGTGCAAAATTTTGACAATTGAAAGAGCAGGCGAGCAAACAAGTCGGCAAAATAGTCGAACGAGAGAGACGGAGTGGGAGAGAGTAGACTCGGTTAGAGTATAGAGTATAATATAGAGTGTGCGAAACGGTGCTTTGTTTTCTTTGTATCTCTTTTCTATGTCTTTTTGCACCTGGCCTTGTACTTGACTTTTGAAGTCGAAGCAGCGACCCGGGGAAAATTCGAAATCGAATGCGATCGCGATCAAGAGACTGTGAATGTGCATGTGAATGGGAAATTTGGCGAATGTCACCCAAAATAGAACTCCCACGCAACGTGCCAATGTCTCTTCTTCCATCTGTCTCAACATCGTGTATAACTTGTCAGTCTTGCCTTGCCCTGCCCCGCATGCGAACCCTCCCTCTCCATCTGTCTGTCTGTCTCGCGCTGCTGAGTGATAAATTTCCGGTGACAGAATTTTGTCTTTCTAATTTAAATCGATGCTTTCTACTCTCCCGTCCTCTCTCTATCATTCTCTCTCTCTTTTCTACTCTGGCTGTGCCTGTTCTCCAGGTTTGCTTATTGTCAAAAATCAGCCGTTTTGGCTGTTTGGGCTTATCAACACAGCTGACTGACGACACATGGTTTGAGGGGTTTTCGGGTTTCTGCTGTTGCTTTTGCTTCTGCTTTGGGTTTCTATTACTGTTTCTGAGTTTGTCGTTTGCTATTTGGGTTTGCCATTTGTATGCGAAATACCCACATACACACACATAGGAATACGTGAATGCGGCATTGCCCGAAATAAAATTCACTTGTTTTTCTTATCTCTGTGTGCTTGTCTTTTGTTGTTGTTCTTGTTATTTTTTGTTGATTAACATTTCATTTGATTTCGCAATTTGCCTTTTACTTTACTTTCCTAGTCCAAGGTTACAGTTAAGCAGTTCTCTTTCTCTTTCCCTGTGCGCGTGTGTGTGTTTGTGTGTGTGTGTTTGTGTGTGTGTGACCCATTTCTAATCATGATCATATGACCCTTTGCAGGCGCCTATGGCACCGTTTATCGTGCCCTCGACAATCTCACTGGACGCTACGTGGCCATCAAGAAGGTGAGGATTCCCCTCACCGACAACGGGGTGAGTGCCTCGACGCTGCGAGAGATCTCGCTGCTGAAGCAGCTCAACACGTACGAGCACGCGAATGTGGTTAGGTGAGTAGTGAGTGCAGTGCACTCTATCTGAGTGTGGGTGCACACGTGTGCTACAAGAATGTGTGGGTGCTTATCTTGGTGGCGCCTCGACTCAACTCAACTCAACTCACTTCAACTATTTGTTAACTAATTTAAAAAATACACTAAAATCGTTACGTTATGGACGAGCAGAGATTACAGCCAACTGTATGCCTGTGTGTATGCCTGTGTGTGTGTGTGCAGTTTATTTTCGCACACTCATACTATTGTTTATCTTTCGCTTTACCTCCGGCGCTGACCTCGAGCGTCATTCAAAAACAAGCGTAACTGTAACGATCGCTGCACTGCAAGCCACACACACACACACACGTATGCACAAACGCATACACATGCATACAAATGTTAAACCAAACGTCAAACAATACGACGGCGGCGCCGGCTTGCTGCCCTGCTTCTGCTGCTACTGCTGATAACGACATTTGCCACAGAGTAGTGTAATTAATAATGAAACAACAATTTTAGCAGCTCTCAAATAAATAATAAAAATACTCTGCAACGCACCTTACAATTCATACATACAGCACACTGGCGTCCACTGCGGCGGCATTGCGTACTAAAACCTTAAAAACCACTCGACGCGCTCTCACAGTACTAAAAAAAAAGCCGCTCATTCGCTCAGTCACTCAACTCTCTCATCCACTCGACCCTCTCAGTTGGTTGTGCGTTGCTTGTTTTGTGCGCCGCTCAGCTACGATATTGCGATCAAGAGCATAAATTGGCTGCGCATGTCAAAGAGCGAGCGATTAACAGAATGTTAATTACAGTGCTATTGTTTGAATTGCGGATGCGCTTAACGTATTTTTGTTCGAATATCGTATGCCACTAAAATCAAAAAACTAAGCAAAACCATTTTAAAGCAGTTAAATAAGAATATATAAATTTAGGTTCATATTATTGTTGGAAATTATAATTTTTATAATAAATAAATCATATTTTAGAATTTATGAAAATTGTAGTCAATCGGCTAGCAGCGCTGCTCCTTCGTTAACAGCGCGAACAAAATGTTAGCTAACAGACAACACTCTCTGTTAGTGCTGGGGCAATCGTCTGGTTCACTCAGGCTCTCCCCAGCGTTCACTCTCCTGATCGAAAACTTTTGTAGAAATTGCCTCGTTTAATGTGAGTGGAGTAATTTGGTTAGTACACACTATTGCCGCTGTGTGATCAGTGGCGTCACTTGGCCTCAGCAACCTTTAGCTGCCAGCCACAAAGTCTGGCAACAGAGTTTACACTCAAGCACACACACACACGTGCAGACATACGATACACACCCGATCCACTCTCCACATATGCACGCACACTAACACACTATTCGATTTCCCCACCCGCTCAGACTGTTCGAAGTATGCCAGTTTTTGGAACATGATGGGAAATTGCTCATTCTGCTCGTATTCGAGCATCTGGAACAAGACTTATCCGATATGATAGAAAACCTGCCAGCATGTGGCATGTCGCACACAAACATACAGGTAGAGTAGCAGAATACCCTAATGATCTTATATTTCTAATAATTTCATCAATTGTTCTCTCTTCAGAGACTGTCTCGGGAGTTGTTGACGGGCGTGGACTTCTTGCATGCAAATCGTATCATTCATCGCGATCTGAAGCCACAAAATCTGCTCCTCTCATCTCAGGGACACTTGAAGATAGCCGACTTCGGTTTGGCCAAGACATACGACTCCGAAATGAAACTCACCTCAGTTGTGGTCACACTGTGGTACCGGGCGCCCGAGGTGCTACTGGGCCAGGGCTACAACAGTGCTGTGGATATCTGGAGTGCAGCCTGCATTATCTTTGAGATGTACAATCGAAAGCCCCTGTTTCCGGGCACCTCGGAAGTGAATCAACTGGATCGCATCTTCGAGTAGGAGAGAAGAATTGAGGAAGATAAATCAAGATTACTTTAAGTTACTCTTCTTTTGCAGGCTTACGGGCAGACCAACGGATCAGCAGTGGCCTCAGAGCGTCTCTGTATCGCGAGAACATTTTCCGCCCCGGCAACCCAAGCAGCCTAGAGATTTCCATCCAGGCTTATGCGAACTTGCCGATGATTTGCTGCACGTAAGCCTGAATGATTCACCTTGTTCCATGATCTGTAACTAATTTGCCATATATTTCATTATGTTCCCCTAGCAAATGCTTTCATTTGAACTGCATGAGCGACCCTCGGCGATGGCCTGTCTGGAGCATGAATATTTCCAGCAGGATATGCTGTAAATGTAAATATACAATACAATAATTTGGCATTGGGTTTTCCCAACAACGAGGGGTGCATCATCAGTTTGTGCCTCTCACAATGTTCCTTTAATCCTTATATATCATATATATACAACATATATTTGTAAATGTATTTTTTTCTGTTTTTTTTTGTATGCAAACCTAAATTGTTAGTAATGTAATTTAATCTTCAAGTTAATTGTTAATCAGTTAATCAACTGCCGTCAATCGAAACGAAACGAAACACGCGGACGTCGATCTGCGTTTGAAATGTGATACACCCAGTTCAGGACTAGAGACATGCTCAGGCAATATACTAAATATATTTACATGTATATACACTATATACTAAACTATACCATACATACACATAATAATTATATTCAAAATTGCGCTGTTCGTAATGCCTGTACAAGACCAACAACTACTATAGAATTATAGAGATAACTGCATTTTTATATACATTTATATATAAATATACACTACTTTGTATTTGTTGTAAGCGCATAATAAAGAGAAATGTATTAAATATATTGAGAATGCATGAGAAAATCCACAATTGTTCTGATCTTACAGTTTTAGATTCCCAATTCATAATTTTATTGAAATCAA
The DNA here is from genome assembly GCA_018904165.1 of Zaprionus camerounensis. NCBI lineage: Eukaryota > Metazoa > Arthropoda > Insecta > Diptera > Drosophilidae > Zaprionus > Zaprionus camerounensis. Next base: position 4,677,219 of record JAEIFS010000037.1, read on the forward strand.
ATGTTGGGCGCCAAGTGTTAGTCTACTATGTAAACTTAACATTTGCCAAGTTTGACTGTTAAGTCATTATGTTAACTTAACATTCACGTAGTCCAATTTGTATAAGAGAGCACTGCTACGTTAAGTGTTGCAAAACGTAAAAGGGGCACCTCTGCTACTAACGATATGTTAACTAACATTGATCATGTATAAGACTTGAGCTGTTAAATGCAGACACGCATAAAGTGTTGGATAATGCTAGAAATGTGTATTTAAAAAATAATGAAATTTCTTTGGCTTAACAGGAATGTTGATAGATTTACAAGTATATGTATGTATATACATGTATAACACATATACATGTATGTATATACATGTATAACATGGCAGCCGGCCTCAGGCAAGGCCAACAAGAATGTAGAATACCAGCGGCAGCACCAGGTTATCCACCTGATCAGTAAAAGCCTCAACCAGAGCTGTATTTAAGGCTGCAAAGACTGTGGCAAACCACTTGGCCTGCGTCATGGCCAGAACTCCACCTACTTGCAGCAGCCAAACAGACAGCAGCACGGACACGACAAAGGCTGCGGTGCCCTCTATGGAACGACTGGAACCTGTAATTAATGAAGCTTATAGAATGAAAAGAAAAAGGAATTATCGTGTCTACGCACTGCCCCACTTGTTCCTTCCCATCGTGGAGCCCACGACGCTGGCTGCAGTGTCCCCCACTCCCACGGCCAGTATGCCCGACAGCAGCGCCAACTGGCTGGGATTGGCTGCACTGTCGCAGGGACAAGCTGTTAGCCAAATGGGCAAAGCGCAGCCAATGAGCAGGCAGAACGGAGTCAGTGCCAGCTGCCCTGCATCCTTGACATCTTTAAAGGAATCGAAGGCCTGCAACAGTGTCTCGGCAAAGGGAGGCATCTGGAGCAGACGCAGCAGCTCAACCACCACGAACACAGCAAGTGCAATGCCTGTGCCAATGTAGAGCAAGGCACACTGGTAAATGATGCCGGGCACAAACACCAACACGATCAACAGGTGGAATATCTTGCGGACGCGCGTGCTCGCCTTGCTGGTGTTCCTCAGTTGCCAGCTGACTGTGGCGCAGGTTAAACCCACCAGCAGCAGATAGAAGAAGAGTATGTAGAGCTGGAAGAAAGGGTATTCATTAGGAATGAGTCATTGATGAGTCATTCAAGATACACGCACCCTCTTCTGATCTCTGAAGAGAAAACTGAGCAGAGCAATCAATGGCAACGGCTTGGTGACTGGCGCGCAGGTGACAGCGACAACCAGGAGGACTATTAGCAGGTAGAAGAGCACTGGCTTCCTCAATGGACGCACCAAAGCCAACAGCAGGCAGACAATGAGCAGGGAGAGTAGTGCACTCAGCATGATGGCATTCAGTTGAGAAAACTCATTAGCGTCCTTTGACGGCGATGTGCCCAACTCGTACAGGCGGAGCAGGGTATTCAGCACGAACAATACGAGTCCCTGCACCAGTATGGCTGCCTCTCCAAGCGTAAAGGTGTGGGACAGTCCACGCAATACGCTGATGTAAACATGCTGATAAAGAGCTGTGATAAGGAAACCGGAAATTGCTGAGGTAATCCAGGGCAACTCATGCAACAGTCCAAGACATAGAGTGATGACAATGCTGGGCAACAGGCTGATTATACGCCTGATCAGTGTACCCGTATCCACGTTGGAGTTGAAAAGAAAGCACAGCGTCCGCAGGCACATTCCAATCGCAGCCACAATAAGGAAGCTATGCGCTCCATCTGATGTATCGCATGCCGGCAACGATTTGTGGCTGTGTAGATAGCTTGTGAGCAGTGCCAGTGGCAACAGAAAGCATAGCCAGCCGCCATGTGAAGCGTAGGGTCTAGTAAATATAATGTTGTCAATGAAAATCAATTTCGAATTTGTTTGTTTACATTACCTGGGCAAAAGTCGTTCCTTCATCTTTCAGCTGTAGGTAGTGCTGTGTAACGCACGAAACTCTACAAGTGGTGAGTTAGTTTAACAGTGAGGAGGAACAAATGTTAGTTTTATCGCTCGGGGCGGCTTGCCGATATACACTAATTATCTATCGATATTGCGATGCTCCTCCCATTAACAGAAAATGCTCCACATAACAGCAATTTCCCATGGCGGCTGGTCGATAACGCCCAAACTATCGATACAGACCACATATCGACGTTGTTTGAGTGTAAACATTATAAATTATAAATAAATAAATGAGTCCCGTTCCGTCTGCAGCAGCGTCAAGTTCGAAGACACACCTGAAGTCGCAGTCGCGCGTCTACGTGCCATTATTTCGTGACTTTCGAGTGCTACTAGCGCGGCCAAATCGCATAAAAATAGCAACGTTACACAAATACAAATTATTGTGGCCCGCTGTCGTATGTTAAATGTGCATTTAAAATTTCCCCGAAAACGGCAAGAGTGTTCTTCCGTTAGCGTTCCCTCTGTTTTGCAGTGTATTTAAGTGTGCCAAATCGAATCGAATCGAAATATACATATAGTATATATATTTCTGAACGCCAGGCAGTGCATACAATAGGAAACATCACGCATTGCTGCTTCACTTGTTCCCCCTCTCTGTTGTTATTCTGTTTCTGTTTGCAACTTTTTGATTTTTGAATGTCCGAAAATAAAGGCATCATGCTTGCAAAATCCATGCAAAAACACGCTGGACGTGCCAAGGAGAAGGTAAGTCGTGCATTAACTATTCAATTTCCAATCTATATGCACACTAAGTAAATTAGGGCAACTCTCGCACATAGCTCACTGACAATTTCTAGGGCGTGTGACGTACAAGCAGCCCGTCCGCGTCCGCTGCAGCAAGCCCAACTGCTGTCCAGGGGTCGTGTCCCTGCCCTATTTCCAGCTGCCCTACTCTCTGTGCTCAATTAGAAGCACTACAAATTCATTCAGGCAGACACAAACACACACACACACACACATATAGATGAAAGAAAGTACCAACTCATATATATTGTTTGAAGCTGCCCCGCCTATTGCCGCCACCTGTCGCCTCGTTAGGGCGCGCCTGCAATTCGAAGCGAGCGAGCTGCGATCAAGTTTCTTGCCATGATTTTCATCATTGAAAGCTTCGACTTCGACTCTTCTTTGACTCTATGAGTCTCTCTCTATGTTTTTTGTTGCTCCGCTGCTCTTGTTTCATCTTTACCGCCACCGCTGCCGCTGCCGCTGCTGTCGCTGCTGCGTGCACAAGTGAAAGTTTGGCGCTCAAGCGTTGGGTCCAGGAGCGGCTCTGCTCAACTTTAATGTGAATGTCAATATACACTCGCACTCACTTACTTACGCTCACTCATACACAGACTCGCAGCCACTTGTGGCAAAAGAGTGTAAAAGAGCTGCTGCTGCAGTTGACCCACTCGACGGCACGTCGCGGCATCTTGTAAACAAGTTTCCGAGCCGCAGCAGCCACAATCTCAGACACAGCCACAGCCACAACCTCAGCCACAGCCACCGCCACAGCCAAAGCCACATTCCATGGCAGCCAGAAAATGCTGTAATCTAAGCTCTGAATGATGCCTTTTCTTTACTAGTTCGTTGTGTGTATTGATTTGCTGTTGTTGTTGCTGTTGTTGTTATTTCTATCTCCAATATTTCGTGTTTGGTGTGAGAGTGTGTATGTGCCTTGGCATTTACTGTTGGATTTCTAAAGTTCGTTGATATTTTCTATGCTCTTTTGGGATGCGCACAGCTTCGTCTGTGTCTTCGTCTCCGTCTCCGTCTCCATCTTCTTCGTGCTCGTGTTGGTCATTAAACTTGGAACGAATTCTTCAGGCTTTTGTAAATGTCGTTGCTCGAGAATGTATTTATAAACCTCAAACTGGCAGCTAGATTCGGAAGAACTCTAAACACTTCCTGTACGCACAATTAGAAAACTATTAAAGGGGATTAAATATTTTGAGTTCAAAAAAGAGATAAAATATTTTAAAGTTCGTGCCTTAAAAATAGAGAAAACTTTAAAGTTTGTATTTCTAAAATTTTTAGAAATGCTAGGCACACTCAGAGATATTAAGCACAGGCAGTGCAGTCTATATGCACTCAAGAAATAAACCCCATTGCAAATATTAATGCTCTGGAACTGAATTGAACTCATGTATCTTGTGTATTACAAATTTCCTATACGTATTTACAGATTAGCCCAAATTTCTATTTCTTTTCTAAACTTTTGGCTAGCAGCAGGAAAAGGGTGGTAGGGAGGAGGTGAAGAGGGTCGGGGGGATTTCATAATTTGCGTAGAGTTTATTTTTAAATATATAGACTAGTCTGTGTAGAACACGTTTTGGGCTGCCCGGCGCTTTTTATTTGCGCATTGTGTGTGCTCATTTCGATGGATGTACAATATGTAATTCACATACAGAGAGAGAGAGCAAGAGAGGGAGTAGTAGAAAGAGCGAGAGAGAGAGAGAGAGAGTAATAGTGAAAGAGCGAGAGGTTGAGTGAGCGGGGGAAGACGAGCAAAAGAGACTGAGGCGGCACACGGTGCTGGCTTTTCTTCAGAGAAAACTTGTCAAATCGCAACACACATTCATGGCATATCTACAAGATACACATACTGCAAGACACACACACACACACATGTGTGTGTGCCTAGATACATTTTCATTTCGGGTGCGTGACTGTCCGAGCTACTCGGCGTGAAAATGTCGCCTGGCAGTCAATCTTTAAATAGATGCGCCTCGTAGTTTACTCAGGCCCATTCTCTATAGATACTTTCAGTTGGCTTTTGTTTTATAACTCTATGTGTGTGTACGAGTGTGTGTGTGTCTGTGTGTATCTCAAGTTTTCGCAAAAGCGACACAAAACTTTTCTATCTCGCATAAGTAATTTTTTCTTTAGCTTTTAGTTTGTTGTATTTTTTTGTTTTTATTTTTTTGGGGTCTTTGCGAAATTTCGCCCGCGCTGAGTTGCTTCGCATTTTTGTTTGCTATTTTTAAGCGCGTCCCGCGGCAACAGCTGCCAAAATTTGCTTTTCACTTTGTTGCCCACTGTATCTATCAACTAGTGTTGCCTTCCCTCTCTCTGCCTGCTCCTCCCTTTCTCTGTCGCTTTGCTTTCTCGATGAACTGCATCGGCGATTGACATTTTATTGGCAGCTCAATTTTAGAAACTCACAAACTTGCCGCTTGCCACTTGCCTGTTGCATGTTGAACTTCGTGTACGTCGCCACTGTCCCTCTATTCTCCCTTCATTTCCCCTTTCCCTGCCTTCTTCTGCTTCTTCTTGATTGCCTCTTTAAATGTCACTTGTACTCGCTGAAAGGTACAAAAAACCAGAGTAGCGATAAGCAAACTCTTGTGCTTAATTGATTATGTGTTTTTATTATTATAATCACTGTGAGCGCATTCAACTCTCGCTCTATTTCAACTAGCAGCAGATCTAGCTAGTACTTACAAAGTAACTTCATCATCTTCAGCTACATCAACAAAGAAATCCCTCACTCTTCTTTAGAAGAGAAGGAGGTGAAGAAGAAGGAGTGAGGAGTAGGAGTAGGAGTGGAACAAGCACTTGTACCAACAGTTGGAGTAGCTACTTGGATTGCAGATTGCCATAAACAATAAACATGGCGACAATTCTCGGTTCGATTGGCAGGTGCAGCTATGCAGCCTCAGTACGCCCCCATTTCGAGGCAAATAGGGGGCGTAAATGTATGGAGATTGCTTATTAAGCGATTCAATCAAGTGCGACTCGAAATGGAGTTGAGAGAGATACAGATACAATTGTTGACCGCCAGATGCGGATACAATTCATGGTGACGTGCGCTGATAATGGCGAGTGTTGAGTTTTGTTGAGTTGAGTGCGTGTGTAAGCCATTTGATTATGCCCCGCACACACACACACACATACATAGATACATAATATCTGTATCTGTGCTTAGCGTGTGTATAGAGGGGAGCTTATTAAAAAATTCAATTATAGAAATTGCCAACAATAATCGACTGAAAGTGACGAGACTGCGCAATGTGGGAAATGTTTTTTATACTCTCTGTCTACCGTTGCCTGCCATTCCCCTCCTTACCTCCCTCCCCCCTGCCTTAGCTGCCCGTCTTTCCTTTTGTTATGAATATGTCTCGTCACTTTGTTGATTGCATAACAATTGAATTACGTTTAGTTATATTTATTGGCACTTCAGTTGATTAACTTTTATGCAATTTATTGCAAGAAAGCTTTTTGCAATTTCTGCGCCATTCCACAGAAGAAAGAACTCTCTCAATTCTTTTCTGCAGCCGATCTTGAAACTGACTGACTGAAGTTCAAGTGTGTGTGAAGTGAATCGTCTATATCTCCCCCCATTATCGTCACTATAAACAAAAACAATAAACCGCTAGAAGAGTTTATGTTACAACAATGAAAACAAAAGTCTGAAATGTTGAGAATCAGCGGCATTTGAAGTGCCAGGGCCTGGGCAAGGTCAATTACGGCTCGGCACACACACAGAGTGCGCACAGGTCGCATACGTAATTTGCTGTTAAGTTTTAATAGCCCACATACAGTACATAGAACGAACATGAGCTCAATTCCGTTCGTGTGCTGCAATTAATGCGATCGTGTGATTGAATCGATGTCTAGCTCGGAGCTTTATATCTAATGTGCACGTATACTTGATATTTATGGAACATATGTATGTTTCGCTATGTTTGGCATGCAAATCTGCCACTTTTTGATTGTTTATTGAACGGAAATTTATAGAGAATCTATGAATAACGACTGACTGATAAATACTGCATCTATTCTTAGAATGCTGAAGTTGTAGGCGGATGAAATATTTGTGAAACTCATTAAAAATTTGCGCAATTTCATTGTGATTTTACTTAGCCTAGACGAGGGAATTATCAGTGTACTTACTCATCGACTAAAAGTGAAACAGATACAGTGAACACTTGCAAGGCAGCAGAGTTAAAAGGCCCAAGGCAATATAAATATACTAGCAGTTGATAAGAACTAAAGAGACCTAGACTACAGATACAGAGCTTGATCACTCGAAAGACAGCAGAAATAAAAGCTTAGCGGCAATACAAAATATACTTCGCATTGATAAGAATATTTTGGTATTAACCAAGCAACTTATGAAGAGAAGAAGAGAGAGAGGGAGAGGGAGAAAAGACAGATTAAAGAAACCTGACTCTACTCACATTTTATTAAACTAACACGACAGCTACGGTCGAATGTGCTCGACTGTGATACAGCCCTTGACCAAAATGGTTTCTTGAATTTATAAATTTTATATTTAGCGCATTTTGTGTTGCATACTTTAAGGCACGGTTTGGAAAGCAGTAACTCTTAAGATTATTTCTTAAATAACTTCTATGTTAATTATCCGCTTGCAACCAAGTTTTCAGAAATCATTTGAGTGTAGATAGTTATTGTGTTTACCAAAAATGAACAATTCTGCATTAAAATTACGCTTGGAATTCGGTTATTATTGATTAACGAGGGTGGAAAGGGGCGTGGTCAAGTTCTAAAACAACAAACAAACAAAGCAATACTAGCACATATTGATACCAAATTTGATAGCCTTAGCTATTATAGAGTCTAAGATCTAGGCTTCTATACGGACGTCCAACGTTCGACAGTTGGCGCAAAGTTAAAATACCCTTCTACCCAACATAAGTACTGGGTATAAAGAACTGACTCTACTCACATTTTATTAAAAAAAACTCTCCTTTTTTGTTGCTATCTGGCGTCACGATGACTGTCGGGAATAATAGAATAATAACAGAATAATATACCCAGGCGCGAGTCGTCGCTCGTTGACTGTGAAACTAGAGATATATCAGATTCTGTTTGTTGTCGTTGTTGTTATTGTTGTTGTTGAATTTGAATTGTATGCGGAAATGTGAAAAGCAGAGAAAACTTTGCCCTAGAACAAAAGCGTCAGTCAACCCAAATCGAGTCTCTCTCTGTGTGTGTGTGTGTTTGTGTGTGCAGAGGCTGTGAAAACTGTGAAAACTCTGTGCTCTGCACTGAGCTGAGCACGCGATTTGCTTGGGGTGTTTGTGCCAGTTTCACTTGGATGTCATCAAGAGAGAATACAGAATCGTATCTCAAAACGGGCATGAGAAGCCGGCGGGCTTTGTCTGCTACTGTAAACACGATTGAAGGTATATATATACTATATATACTATGTATTATTTGCGAAAGTGTTGCCAGCTACCAAATAATATGAGAAGTAAACAATAGCTGTATATAGCTAAAGCTGTAGCTATAGCTATAGCCGGGAGCTTTATGGCAGAACCGGTTCGAGACAAACTGCGTTTTAGCTTATGCAATCAGCGTTTAAAAATATATATGCAAATTTCATAAAGCCGCGCTTAATTGACTCGTTAAGAGTGTCTAATCGAGTCCGAACTGGCCAGGCCACCCTTCAGCTCCTGCAGGCGTGCATTACGTATACGCAACGTTTGCCTAATTCCTCTCTCGCCTTAATTGCTACGTGCTTAATTTGAGTTTGGCTATTTTGTGTACCTCCCCCCTCGCACTCTCTCTATCTATTCTGTTTTCGTTACGCCCGAATGCATCGCAAGTTGTTTTCAGCACACAAATTAGCAAGGTTCACAAATCGCTGTTAGAGGGGGAGAGAGGTGGGTGGTGGTGGTGGGTTGGGGTGCTGGAGATGAGGCAGATTTGAGGCTTAACGAATCCGCACCTGGTACTTTTTTGTATGCTGAGAAAAAAAAAACGCAATAGCAGAACACTTCAATGTGCCGCAGGCGGCAGCAACCTTCGTGTTGCATTTGCGCTTTGATGCCCTGCAAAAGGCATTGGCAAAAGGGTATACTAGCTTGCAGCTAGAAGCAACTGCTATGTTGACTAGTATATATTTATTTTTACTGTATATCTTGCACACTTATCAAGCTGAACTCATGAAATTTGTCATGTTTAAACAATTTCTTAAACTAACTGCAAAATTTCAACAGCAATAACTTATTGCTATACACGGTATCTGCTTGTTAAACATCCGCTATAATTTGCTATGCTTGTTAGATTTGATGTTGCACAACCCAACGGGCACCGGCAATCAGGGACAATTGTTAAAGTGCAATCATAATGCACAAATTCGAACCACGAACCACGCTGCCGTTGCCGTTGCCATTTGCCTTTGGCTTTGCCATTGGATGCTGAGCTGAGCTGAGCTGAGCTGCGCTCTGAAGGTTGTCGTTTTCAATTTGCCATTTGCCGCAGCGCTTTAGCTGAATTGCTTTATGTAATCAGACATCTGAGTGGGGCAGATACGAGCAAGTAGAAGGGGAAGTGCGGTGTAACGGATATGGTGACACGGGGCGGAGACATCGTTAATTCCAATGAGATTTGCTTGACGTTTTCAAAACACTTCTGCGGTTAGCACAATGGCAACGGTAATAAGCATGTATGGTATGAGAACTATGGATCAATTTAACTATCTTTCTTTATATGTGCCTATGTATCTATGAATGTATTCATTATTCTGTTAGAATATTCAGATATGCATCTAGATAACTGTGAATTAATCCATCTATCTTTGAATCAATCTATATCTATATTTGAATCAATCTTTATCTATCTTTGAATCAATCTATACTTGAATCTATTTCACTACGAAACTATCTGTCTTTGAATGAAAATATCCATGAATCTTGTCAACTGTGAGTGTATTTATGAATATGTCTATCTGTGTGAAGCAATCAATTTATATTATTTTGCAAGCATAAATCTATCTATAAATCTATCTATTCATAAATCAGTCTATCTACAAATCTGTCTATCTATTAATTTATTCTTTTGTGAATCAATTTATGTTTTAATCCAATTCTTTATTTATACCTATACACCTAACTAAATATCTATGAATCTATCTACCTATAAATCTAATCATATATTAATCTATTCATCCAGATAATGATATATCTACTAATCCATACAATAATCTATGAAACTGTCTACCTATGAATCTATCTACATAATTATGTGACTATCTGTAGGTGTAGCTAAATATCGAGCTATATATCTTTAGTTCTACCTGCAAATCTGTCTGTTTGTAGCTCAATCTATACATATGTACATCCACCCAACAAGGTCCAAATCTACCTACGAATCTATCTTTCTCTCTTCTCATTCATTCAAAGAAAATGTATTTTATTTTGTAATTTTCAAAGTGACATTTTTTTGAATTTTGCTTTTGCCCATATATCTATAGCATCTACATGCGATTTTATAGTGCAGTTAACAAGAAATGAGAATGCCATAAACCTGCAGCAAATGCAACATTTGCAATGCAATTCGCAAAATGCTTTTCAATTTCAATTACCAATTTACAATTGCGATTTTCATATGAATGTAAAAGTAAATTGCCCATTGGCAGGGGCCATTTTCAGCTGCCTGGGTTCATGAGTGTGTGTGTGTGAGTATTTGCTGTGTTTGTGTGTGTGTGTGTGCGTCAGGTGTTGCCTTTAAATTGGCTATAAGCCGTTTGGTGGCATCGATCGAGTGGAAAATATGTTTGCACAAATCGTCGATTGCCACAAATAAATGTGGAGGTAATTAAAAGCAACAGTTCACTGACTCTATGGCAAAGAATGCCGCTAAAAGGGGAAGAGGGGGAGAGGAGGGGGGCCTTAAGAGGAGTGGGAGTAATGGAATTGTCAATCGTCAGCGATGCATGGCAAGCGAAGTCGACTTCACTCTTGACTTGCTCTGACAGCGAAATTTGCGACACGACATGGAAAGATTGCACACATTACGCCACGACAGGCATAACTGTATATTTACCTTAACAAACACACACACACACACTCATACACACACACGTGCACAGTCTATAATCTTTTTGGCACACTTTCTGGCCTCATCTCAACTCGAGAGACTTCTCTAGAAAATGCAGTTGAATTCTCTCAAGAATTCTCGTTAAGAAATCAGCTAAAGCAAAAACGCGGTCGCGCTTATCTTTCAGATTTGCTCATTTTGGCTATTTTCCTTATTATATTTTTGGTTTTTTTTGGCTCTTTTTTATGTGGTTTCCATGCTGATAAGTTGTCAGCAAATACTTTTGGTTTTTGTGTAATGGAATTTATTGTTATCAGCACGTGAAGCCGTCGCCTCGTACTGCCCCGCATTACGCAATCTGTTGATTGTTTTTTTTTATTATTTTATAAGTATTTCAAGTATTTACTTTTATACATATATTTCCTTAATAGTTTATGATCATGCGGCATTCGATTCCCAACTTTGTGATTAGCTGAGTGAACTTGTCAAGTTTGCTGTTTGATAAAGCACAAGTAAAACTCAACAATGAGCAGCGTAATTTTGCTTGTGGTTAAGCAAGATAATGTTGAGGGCTATTAAATAAGCGCAGAACTTGGCATTACTTTTAATTTTCATTTCTGAAGAAATTCCACGTTTGTGAAATATGTTAATTGTGATTCAATGTTCTGTGAAGCAATTCAAATTTACTGCCCTCCTCTCAATCAGAGTTCCTCAGAGTTCGGCAACTGTTTGGCTGCTGTTGTGGTTGTTGTTGCTGCTGTGGCTGCTGTGTCTGCTCTTGACCTGTTTTCCACAGTTCAGCAACTTTGTAAACCATCCAAGTAGTTTATCCCCTTCTGAAAACCAAAACAAACAAGCAGCAAAAGCTACAGTGTGCTCGACTATGTTATACCCGGTACACAACTGACTAACACGATTTGTTAATTATATAACTTATATGTTTAGCATATTTTGTGTTGCATACCTTGCAGGCAACGGCTTGGAAATAACGATTGCTTAAATAACTTCTATGTTAATGAACCGATCGGTACCAAATTTTCAGAAATCATTCAAAAATGAGCTGTTCTGCATAAAAACTACGCTCGGTTTTTATTGAATTACGACGGCAAGGCGTAGTCAAATTGTAAAACAAAAATAATCAACCTACCTATTATAGTCTCTGAGATATAGGTTGCCAAACGGAAGGACAGACGGACAGACAGACAGGCAGACAGAAGGACAGACAGACATATAGAGAGATAGATAGATAGAGAGACAGATAGAGAGACAGACGGACACACAGACGGACAGATAGAGAGACAGACGGACAAACGGACAGATAGACGGACAAACAGACGGAGAGACAGACAGACAGACAGAAGGATAGACAGACAGATAGACAAACAGACAGATAGAAAGACACACAGACAGACGGACAGACAGACGAGAGGAATCACATAGCTATGTAATGCAGAATCGACTCAACTGTTGATTCTGAAGAAGAATATATATACTTTGTGGGCACTGCCACGCCTTCTTCTGTCTGTAGCATACACATTCAGCTAACACAAAGTTGAAATACCTTTCTACCCAATGGATAGCGGGTATAAACATTCAGTTTGTCGGCTTTTGTTTACACGTTTTTCGGTTTTCCGTTTTTCGTTTTTAATGGAGCGTACTATACACACACACACACACACACACACACACACACACACACACACACTTACACACAATTCGATTGGGCAACGTCATGCAACGTCACGTGCCATTATGAGCTACGATTTGATGTTAGATTTGAGTTGAGGTTTTTAGCTACGGTTTCCATTCGCAGCAGTAGCTATGCAAATCACGTGCCTGCGATCTCAATGAATGATCAAGTGAACAACAACAACAGTGCAAACACTTGACTCGACTTGCGCTTCGATTTGCACCGCATTGTTAAACGACACAGATACAGATACAAATCGACGAATGGCCTGAAAATGTATCTTAAGTCGCACTAACTATAAGCGACACTCGCTTGCTTGCTTGTGCGGGGCTCATAATGAGGCATGTGCTAACTGTGAGCTCATGATTTGACCGCAATTTGGCGGCAGACGGCAAAAGTATCCAACAGATACATAGTGTGAGTGTGTGTGTGTGTATGTGCAGCCATAGATATTCTCAATAGTCTGTGATTGATTAGCATGACTCTATTAGATATCTACGTGTATAGATACTCTTGTGTGTGTGTGTGTGTGTGTGTGATATGCCTTTTATATAATGTCTTTTGTCTATTGTCCGGTAGCTAAAAGTCTTGAGTTCATTTCTATATAAAAGTCAAGTAAAGCAAAATAAACAAACAGCTGAGGGCACTGCAAGAAAGAGTGGGCAGACTCAAGCTGCATGGCATGTGGAAAGTGAAAATTACTTTTATAAAAAAGATACTTTGAAGGCAGTTTACATGAGGTAAAGTAACTGTGAGATAACAGAGAGTGTATTCAAATTAGACGATGATTATACATGATAAATGATAGATACTTTTAATAAGTTAAAGTTACTTTTAGTTAGTTTAACATTCAGTATTGCATATATTTCAATTTACTTCAAAGTACTACGCAATTGTTTCGCTCAGTGTAGCCACTTGTGCAGTTCGCTCAAAACGAGAATAGCACGCTCTCTTTCTCTTTCTGCTGCCGCTCTCTCTCTCTCGCATTCAAATCGAAAGCTTTACACGCACTTGTGCTTGCTTATCTCTGTGTGCGTGTGTGTTTGTATCTGTATCTGTATGTTGGCCCAGTAAATTCTTTGCAACAAATTATTTGCATTTTTTATTAGCCAACTGTACGAATCTATACTCGATGTACATAAAGAACGCATGTATCTGCTAGATACACACAATACTAATTGGAATATTTCAGTTGTAAATTGATTTCAGCTGCTCGCTCGCTCTAAACTATGCTAATTGCACTTGACAGTCTTGCGCTGAAGCCAAACAAAATCACATCAAGCCAGGCCAGGCCAGGCCAAATACCCCTAACCCCAAACCCAACCCCAACACAATCCAATCCAATCCAAACCCATCACATCACATGGCATCACCTGGCATCGCTCGATGCGTTAGTGAAAAGCGAACTAAATGTTTATCGAATAAATAGAAAACTTGTAAAGCTAATTGCCAAAGTGGAATGTCGAAGAGAGCAGGTTAGATAAACAGCGAGCGTGACGAGCTGTAAAAGAGAAACAAACATCATCAACAAAATAACAAATAAAGGAGAAAAGTCCAACAACAACAACAACAACTGCAACTGCAACTGCTTATAAAATATGCAAAAACTTCAATAATTATTGAATGAAATGCTAACAAAAAAACAACGTAAATAATCACAGCTGGGAAATTAACGATCTATACGATGAACTTCAGACAGGTTTCTTCATATTTTTGTCATTAAAATAATAATTATTGCAATGTGCTGTGTGCTGTCTTTAATTAATTTGCATCCCGTGGATTCTTTTACAACTCAGAGCCAAAAAACAATTTTGGGATTTGTTTTAAGCACAGTTATTTATTATTTTTTGTTTCTCAAATTACAACTAATGCTAAAAGATAAATCATAACAGAGATAGCAACGAGTGGGAGAGAGAGAGTGAGGGAGGGAGGGAGGTGAAGAGAGGGAGACAACAAATGTTAGGCAAATATTAGTTATTTTCTTTGGGAATTTTTTCGTTCGAACTTTCTACCGAGTTTCACTTTCCACATTGGCTTAAGCTTAAAGCGATAACGTCGCATCGCCAATGCGAAAGAAAGCCCATATAGAAACGGCAAGAAAGAAAGGAAACAGACAGACAGAGAGAGAAAGAAAGAGAGAGAGACGCAACTCAATATCTAAAAGAAATTATGCAAATGCTTGTGGCAAAGTTGAATACGTCGAATTAATTCACATCCAAATCGAAAACGAAATCGAATTCGAATTCGTATGCAATTCAACGATTGCGTAATAAAATGCCTCGATTTACATACATGTTTACATGCATAATGGAAATGGGAAATTGGGCATGATATGTGTGTTTTTCTGGGAAGGGAGGGAGGTAGGGGAATCTACTGTAGCCAAAAGTTCCGGTTTGTTTGTTTGATTTATTCTACAATGGGCTAAAATGAAGGAGCTAAATAAACTTTTACAATTGCTAAGAATTCTGCAATGTAAATATGTAATATAAATATGTGTATATATAATGTAAATATATAAATAATAATATAATATAGTTTATATATATTCATGTTCAATAAAGGTTTTCCCTTTTCAAAAGCACTTTCAACTCATGTACAATCCGGGTTCTGTTTCCCCTACTCAATTCATTCTTACTTAAGTTTCTTTCTGTGCGCTTCCGTTTTCCCAATTAGTCTACGTAAAAGCGGAAAAGTTATAGACTAACAGCTTTATGTAAACCCAATGGCGTTTTTAGCAAATTGTTATTAATGACAATTACTAACACGATATATGATACCCAGTTCTCGGTAATCGTCTCTCTCTCTGTCTCGTCTCGTAGTTCATTATTTTAGCACGTTTTGCTGCTAACTCGATCTGTGAGATAAGTGTAAGTCATATGACTAAGCATAGTGCTGGCAAGGGGTAGATGAAGAGGGGAGAGGGGGGAGGCGTGGGTTTAACGCAAGTGAAAACCGGTTACTGCCCACTGTCGGGGCTGTCAACGGTGTCTATAAGGTAGATCACATATGGTATATGGAGACTGTTTTGGTTTTACCGCTAACCGCGGGCAACAAGTTGCAAATGTACTTTTGTGGTAATAGGTTAGGTCTTTAGCACACATACACAAACACACACATACACAGATATACAGATAGACAGAGTCAACTGGTGGCACTTGTCAGCCAGAGCTTCAACTTAGCCCAGAGGCGTGCGGCAAAGGGCGTGGCAACGGGCAAGCAACCGCACTGACACCGATCTACTCGTGGCACATTTTCCATGCCCATTTCTCATTTCTCTACGTATTCATTCATTCATTCTCTCTGCACTCACTTGTCTAGCACATCTACAAACGTTGTTTTTGTTGTTATTGTTGTCCGTTGTCTGTTGCCTGTTTATGTTTAATATTCCCTTGTTTTTTACAATGTTCAGACTGTTGTGTATGAATTGTAGTTGAGCTGACGCTGCTATTTCGCATACCCTGGCAATGGAAGTGTGCTGGAAAGGGGTATATGGCTCTAATAAGGAAAATATTGATGAGTAAATATAGATGATTATACTCTAAAGTGTTGCTTAGGTTATCCCTTTGCTTCAGTATATAAACCTATCCATGCTTCATTATCTCTTATACTTTTCAAATGTGGTATCTGCTAATCTTCGCCTTAGTTGTCTGTTTCTTCTTGCTGCTGCTACTTTTTGTTTGCCTTCGTTCGAGCTGTCTGTAGATTGCTTATAAACTGGGCCAACGTTTGCTTAACAGACTCTTCGCACTTGCCACTCGCTTGGTCCCACCCCCCTTTTTTTACCCGCCCCTGGGCAATGGCTTTTACAATATCTTGGCTGCTGCACTTTACTTTTGTTTGTTTGCCCATCTTGCCTGGGCGTGTGTGTGTGTGTGTGTGTATTGCATCGATTTATATTTATGTGTTGCACATTTGAAAGTTGCATTAATTTACTGCAGTTAACAGATACAATAGAAAAGATACAAGCTACAAGATACGAGATACAACAAGCTACTCATGCATCTGGCATCTGTTGCTCTTGCTGTGTGATGTTGTCATCGTTTTGTAGCCATGTTATAATATATACAGCCAACTCCTTCATACGCCCCCTCAGATACAGCTGGCTGCGGCTGCTGCGACTGCTGCGACTGGCTTCAGGCCAAAAGCTTAGCCCACGTTTCTGTTTTGAACGCACATGTTGCATGCGTGGAATTGGCCAAAAAGTAGGCAGGCAGACAGGCAGACAAATCTAGCTGATCTACATATAGTACATATGGCAGTCTATATAGTACTCAATAAGTAAAGAGACTCTCTCTCTCTCTCTCTCTGTCTCTCTCAAAAGTTTAAAATAAATGACACACGGCTAGATATAATAATATTTTCACTATATACACAGATATGGGGAACATGTATATATACGATATATAGTGACGCAAACAGTGACTGAAAAAATACGACACACACGTTGAGAAGGACGCCTCGAGGCTGAGGCTTGCCCCACCATCGTCGGCGGAAGTGGGCAGCCTGCTGCGGTGTCTCGTCTCGTCGCCGTCGTCGTCGATAACCACACACAAAGTCCAATAACGCAATCATATCTATATCTAGCTATATATGTATATGTATGGCTAGCTGATTATGTATTTGCATAGGCAGAGGAATTGGAAACTAATTGCCAGAGACAGAGAGAGCGAGAAATTGATAATAAATCGTTCATTGTGTTAATTAATAAAATAAACTTTTGCGCCCCAGCAACTGCATTTGGCCAAAGATTGTTGCCACACGTGGGCACAGTCAACATACATATATATATATATCATATAACACATATAGAGTCGTTCCATATCGAACAGTGCAGTGCGTCCAATTAAGGTTAACAAAATAATCATAACAAAAGCAAGAAAAGCCAAGAGACTCTTTTGCCAATATGCGTCAACAAGAAGTCGTGGCTCTGGGAAACTACCCACAACAAAGTGGCTTCGTCGTCTCCATAAAAGGTTTTTTTATGTATGCCAACAACACTTGGCTGCTTGACCATAGTCGGTTTTTATTATTATAGTATGCCAAGCGAAAGGTGGAAAGAGCTGAGATTGTAAACGAGAAAGAGATGAAAGACACGAAAGACCAGTTGAAATAGGGATTAGGAGACATAAAACTACAATATGGCAAAAGAATAGAAAGATATGAACATGAAAACAAGTTTGAATTCGCATAAAAACATTGTGTAACTTCCATGTGGCTGAAGAAACTTATGAATTAAGTGACTAGACTAGCTACAGTTCTTGAAACTAAAATTCTTTCACTCTTTCCTTACTCTTTATGCCTCAGCATCTTAATGATTATGGTGTATATTTGTATCTCAGTCTAAATAGACTTACTATAGTTCTTTAAACTGAAGTTATGTAACTCTATAGTATGTCATATTACATCTGCTCATTCCTTTCTCTTACTTTACTACAAATTTTACAGTGAGTATTTGTATCTAAGTCAAAATTGCATATGTATATAGTTATTGACACTGAAATACTTCAACTGTTTATACCACCTGCTCTGCCTTAAACTCTCTGCTGCTCTTTCCTTACTCTCTCTCTCTCTCTCTCTCTCTCTCTGAACTTCCGAATTCAACTCCAAATCTGAAACCATATACTGCATACTCGTGGTTAATTTGCTATGCGTAACAGGTTTTTGAATATTATTCATAACGGCGCTGTGTCGTTCCTGCTTCCTCCTCACTCCATGATTATATAAATTATCTGAACTGTGTTATATACTTACTATATACTTACTGTACACTAAAACTTAAGACTTGTTGGGGAATGTTGTACGCTGCTTATCGCAAGTTTATCTGTGCTCAAATATTTGCCAAGCATGATATAACCATTAGAGCAACAGACGGCAGGTTTAGTTAAGCAGATACTTCTAGAGAGAGAGAGAGAGTGGGATGAGAGAGACAGATAGAGAGAGAGAGACAGAGTGCGCAGACTAACTAAACTGTAATGTGCTGCATTGCGTATACGCAGCGTGCACTGCAACAGCCAGCAGCTGCTCTCATTTTAGTTCACTCTCAGAGAATAGACTTCATCGTGTATATGTGTCTGTGTGTGTGTGTGTGTGGGGGGGGGGTCATTTATGTGATGTAGTGTAGGCGTTGCCGAAAACTGTTACAAGGTTGTGTCAGCAATTGACAACTTATCATTGGAAGGGGGTTAGGCAAGGGGAAACTGTGCCCCTCTCTCTTGTACCCACTGCGCTCCAGCAGCAGCTGCTCCACTTGGCGCACATTCCAGTTGGCGTGTTTTTTGATGTTTTGGCAAGGCATTTAGCATTTTTCTCAAGTATTCGACCGTTCTTAACCCAAATGCGCCGTTGATGACAACAGGCGAGGCAAGCCAAGGCAAGGCAAGGCGGGCAAGGCAAGTCATGGCAAGGCAGGCCAGGCATGTGTGGCAACAGTTTTAGCGCTCTGCTAAGTATCTTTTGTCTGCTCTTACTTCGCTTTTTTGGCGAGTACATGGCACCGAGCGATGAATTGCCTGCCAAGTGCTTTATTTTGTCTGCCATTAGCTGAACGATATGTTGCCATTAGACGATAATTGAGGAGGGGGGAGATTAAGTGGTGCCGAGCTTGAAAAACAACCCACACACACACCTACTGTGTATGGCTCCAGCATTGAGCCATGACCTTGGGCTACACCCACCACAGGCTAGACAGATAAATAGTTTTTGAAACTGGTTACATATTTCTCAACTCTCTTCTTCTCTTCTTCTCTCTACCCTCTGCAGATTCTACAAAACTTGGGCAAAGTTGATCGCACCGCAGACGAAATCTTCGATGATCATTTGAACAACTTTAATCGCCAACAAACAAACGCCAATAAACTACAGAAGGAGTTCAATAACTATATAAGATGCGTACGCGGTGAGTTACCAAACCCCCAAACCCCAAAAAAACAAAAAACCAATAAAATATCGATAATCAAACTGGATTTATTTGCTTTGCAGCCGCACAAACCGCCTCAAAGTCACTGATGGATGCCGTGTGTGAAATCTATGAGCCACAGTGGAGCGGATACGATGCTCTGCAAGCACAAAGTGCCGCCTCGGAGAGCTTGTGGTTGGATTTTGCGCACAAGCTGGGGGATCAGGTGCTGATACCACTTAATACATACACTGGACAGTTTCCCGAGATGAAGAAGAAGGTGGAGAAACGCAATCGCAAGCTGATCGACTACGATGGTCAACGTCACTCGTTCCAGAATCTGCAGGCCAATGCCAACAAGCGCAAGGATGATGTTAAGGTGGGCAGAGCACAGGAGGAGGATAAAGAAACATATATAATAATAGAGATATTTGTGTATTCTCCTTTAGGTAACCAAAGGCCGCGAACAGTTGGAGGAGGCACGTCGCACCTATGAAATTTTGAATACGGAACTGCATGATGAGCTGCCCGCCCTCTATGATTCGAGAATATTGTTCTTGGTTACCAACTTGCAGACACTGTTTGCCACCGAGCAGGTGTTCCACAATGAAACAGCCAAGGTGCGTGCTTGAGGAATGTGCCAGTTTAAATATATATATTATATATCTACTTCTTCTATTCATCAGATCTATTCGGAACTTGAGGCAATTGTTGACAAGCTGGCCACAGAATCGCAGCGCGGCTCCAATACGCTGCGCAAACAGACAAGTAGGTCTACACTTTACGATACAGTTATTCCCTAACTAATCATATATATATATCTTTCTCGATCTGTGTAGTAAATGCCATCAAGACTTCGAGTCCAGTGCAATCGCCAGTGAACAAACTGAACAACGCCAATGCGAACAACAGCAACTATCAGAATCAGATCACCACTAACGGTGGCTCCAGTCTGGCCAACAGTCGTAAGTAGCGATGCCCCCCCCCCCGTGACCCAGCTTAACAGCCAAGGATCGTAGCAAAGACTTTGCTATATCTACATACTATATCTTCTATATAACTCTCTTGATTCTACTCGTTAATATTTTTTCGTTTCCTTTGCCATTTTGCGCATTTACGTTTTTTATTTCGTTTGTATCTTTTGCTTTCTATTCCCGTTTCTTTAAATTACCAACAATAAAACGATACATTTTATAAATTGCTCTAAAAAACTGTACAAAAACAAATGCATTACATATCGCCAAAGTGTAAAATAAATTACCCCCCAAAAGAACTCAATATTATACACAATATATAAGTTAATCAATTCTATATAATTTATGCACACTCTATGATTATGTTTATGATATGATATACTATTATGATTTCCTATATTTTGCAAAATTTAATGGCATATGTTGATATTTAATCTTTTGTTTTAGTTTTTGGCAATTTATAAAGAAATCTAGCAAACATTCCCTTTGTTGGCGGGCTCCCTCCCCCATGTAAAGTGTAAAAAAAAACTATTAAACTGTAAAGTTAATTGTTAAGTGAGCTTGACTAATTTTTAGAGATCATTTACAGAACAGTTTGCACTGCTGCAGGGAGGGCCCCTCCCTTGAAAAACAAAGGAAATGTAGCATGTTTTTTTTTGCTTTTCTCTAAAAAACAATACAAAAACTGACCCTGATTGAGCTTAAATTCGTAACATGCATGTCTTGAGTTATATATTTTACCTTTTTCTCTTTCTTTATAAATTAAAATTTAATGTTTTTGTTGGAATGATGATGCTAACACCCCAAAAACAACAAAATAACCAACAAATACCACACACATATTAAAAAACATACAACAAAATCAACATCAACGTATAAAAAAACATATAAAAAATAAATACACATAAAAACAATATATAAAAAACATAAAAACAAAACAATTAGCAACATCCACAAGCTCGTCGATGGTTGAGCCACGATTTGATTCAGTTTCTTCAACGCCAGAACCAAGGCCAGAATCGGCACAGCCGCCAGAGCTGCCGCACAGCCCCTCGCCGGCAGCTACGGCAACAGCTGCAGGAGATGCGGCAACCAATGGAGCTGCAAAGTTGCCAGAGGATGATGAAGAGCTGGGCAGCCCCAATGCGAATACGTCGAATACAATAACTACGACGACGACAACAACAACAGCAGCAGCAGCAACAATAATGAATGGCAACAACAATGAACAGGCAGCAGGAGCTGGAGCAGGAGCAACTACACCTAGCGACAGCCCAGCAGCAGCAACAGCAGCACCAGCAAAACCCGCCGCCAACGACACCAACAGCAGCACCAGCAGCAGCAGCACTGCAACAACAACCACAACAACAACAACAGCAACAACGGCCATTGCTGCTGGCGGGCAAAAGGAGCCGGGCAAGCAGCCGAAAGAGTTGCCGGATGGCGGACAATCGAATGCCAATGGCAATGCGGCGAGTTCGCTTGAGGAGCACAAGCAAAAGAAATTAGGTAATGCAACAACAACAACAACAAACACAATTCACACCACGCACTACTCAGTTACAGAGACAGAAACAGTTAGCAACAGCAATAGCCAATTAGTTAATAGCCAGACAGCAACAGCAACTACTTCAGTTGTTAAGCATAATAAAAATCCCTTTGACGAAGATGACGAACGCATCTACGAGGTGCCCAAGGGTGAGTTCCATCTACGATATTCGGAAAACTATTAAAAAACAAACAAAAAACAAGCAACCAAGAACTGGGTCTGTCTGCATTTCTCAACACACACACACACACATGATGCACACAAGCGTTTACACTGTGTCTGTCTGTCGTTTGTCGTGTGTCTGTATCTCTCTCTCTCTCTCTCGTTTGGGTACCACTTCTCTCTCTCTCTCTCTCTATGTCTCACTTTATATTACTTTCTTTTGATTTGTATACGAGAGAGAGAGGCTGCGCTTGTCTATTGTACTTTGTTTTTATAAAGCTTCAGTTTCTGTTATGATGTCTGTATCTGTATTATATCGTATACGTATTCGTATTGTCAAACTACAAAGGTGCAAAGCATGTGCGATTTCGGGTGAAACAAAATACATACATCTAAATAAACATAATATATATATAGAAATAAACATATATTGTAACAAAATACACATATAGGTTTAGTCTATAGATCGAATCATGGAATCGGTTGCATATCGGAGTAAACAAAGCAAATGTATCTGAGAACCTCATTTGTTTATTTACTCACTACGAGCTCACCCATACATACGTAATATTAAGTATATATAAACACCTCGCATAGTATTATATCATATATCCATGCTTGTATATACATTGGTGCATTCATACGTACACATATATCGTAAGTAGCATACAGTTAAACAAAAGAAAAAACGAACTCGAAACTGGTTGCAGGTGTCCACTGAAAGTGTATGTAGGTTCATAGTTGTCTAAGTTGTCTTCATTCCTCATCTGATCACCGACAAAAATATATAAAACCAACACTGTTGCTTGCACGTTTGTTGCTTAAGTCTTTTGTATTAACGGTTAAGCCGTCGTTGAAAAAAAAAGAAACAAGCAAACCAACCCCGACTAACCAATGCCAGCAGGCTGCGTTCTGATTATGCATTAACAGCAAGTTTTGTTCTTGCTTTTGCGTTCTGTTCACTAAAATACGATTTATGCAAAGTTCTTATGTACAAGTAAACACTAATCAATAATATTATTAAAATATATATAAGCTATATATACCTGACTGTCTCTAATCGTATACATTCTACAAATTGTTCTGCCATTATAATTCACAGATGCCAACACAGCTGATTTGCCACCTGGTGTGCTATATCGCGTGAAGGCGACCTACGGCTATGTCAAGGAGGATGTGGATGAGCTGAGCTTTGAAATTGGCGATACCATACGTGTCATTGAGTACGATGATCCCGAGGATCAGGTATGCTTCATTAGTGCCAAATACTCTACTCTGCACACACACATACATTGCTTTGTAGTCGTGTCCCACACACACTCAAGAGTTATGCATGCGCTAGTTATCCCCCCCGAGCGCTATTTGGTACAGGGTATTACTTCCTGTCTTTATTGATTGTAGTTTTTTGTTTCCAATTTACAGGAAGAGGGCTGGCTAATGGGACAAAAGGAAGGCACTACCGAGAAGGGACTCTTCCCGGCCAATTTTACTCGACCAATTTGAAAAGCTGACGCGGCGACGATGACGGAATGATTGCAACTAATAACAAAAGTGAACAAACAACAACAACAGCAAGAACAACCTTAAGAAGATCAGCCCAAATTTTGTTATATACTGAGAAAAATACATTTTACATAAATTATACAAATAGTTAATGAACGAACCCAACTTTCGGCCAAACTTTTACACAGCGCTGCGCCAATATTTATACAGATCTTACATACATACATACATACACATATATATTTTTGTTCATTTTGTCCATAGGAAACAGTGTTTCTTGTAAAAAAAATCTTTTGTTTTCATTGATTTCGATTCAAATTTTACGATTTGTATGCAATAAAAAGTCGCGTATTTGTTAAAGCAGTGCTTCCAAAACATTATTATTATCATTATTATTATTATGAATATTGTTGAGAAATGATTGCACAGAGAATATTTTGAGAAAATGTTTCAAAAATATTATTATTTTCATAGTTTTAAGATTAATCAAACAATTAAACAAAAAACAAAAAAAGGAAAAATACAAAACGAAACAAAGCTAAATAATACGAATGCAAAATCTAAAACCATAAACATATACACATACGCATACATATACATAAACATATATATATTATTTGTTAAATCTATTATTGTGCTCATAAATAATACGAACAAAATGTATCTAATTTGTAATTTGTTGAAAGGCAAATAGCAAAGACGAACCATTTAACGCATATCACTCTCGATAAGAAGAAGCGTGTTCTAAACACCATAAATGATGAAGATGATCGAGGGGGAAGGACGAAGACGAGACGCAATAACCTTTTGTATATGTATTTTGCAAACCATGGAGTACGAGTTTTATATAGTCAATTGTGTGTTTTGAAGCGATGAGAAAATGGTCACCAGAAAATTACCGTTTTTGGTTTTAATCGGAATACGACATTAAATTGTTAAAATTAATATATACATACATACATATATTATTTGTAGCTGTTATTTAGTTGAAGAAATCGAGCCGCAAAACTCTCGAAATACAAACATACATACATAACCTAGCATCAGCTTTATAACATTGAAAACAAGCCAATAGTCACTAACAGATCCATTCTTCTCTATAACTTTGTTTAACAAATCGAGTATATTGATATTCAGTTTCATTTTTGTTTACCAACCAAGACAAGAAACACAAATATCCGAAAAAAAACAACAAATGATGTACACATACAAACATAAATACATAACGTACTTGTTTTCTTGAAATCTGTAAAGCTATTATTTTAATATTATTTAATTAATTTAAACTTTTATTTATCGCATGAACACATTGAACAAATGATAATAATTTACAGAAAATCAAATAAAACATAGATTAAACAAAAGCCAAGTGTTTTTTTCCAAATCTTTTAATTATCTGGGGACACAAAACCGTTAGAGTAGCACAATTGAAATGCATAAGCTTGAGAATTAGCAGTATTCATTTGGTATTTTTAAGTCTGGCCACACTTTTGTATTTTTCATATATCGCACACATCGATATATTTGATATATCTACCTGTGAGTTAGCTATATAATGCAGCCCTGGTATTTTGTTCTCTTGTTTAAAAATACTACCCGCATAATAATGTTTAATATTCATAATCAAGTTGTTCGCCTAGTCGAAACAGTGTATACCATTTTGTGATAATATACAGAACAGGGAACAGAGCTTTATCTTCTCCTTCAGTTTTTTCTACAGACGTACATCATTATAGTTCTTTCAAAGAATCCTTGAAGTTTAGACGAAACTGAAGAATAAATTGGAATAATAGTCACTGATATATATATAAAATCTTACAAAGCTCAATTTATTAATAATAACAATGCAGTGTTGTAGAATTTCGGAAGAAGAGAAACAGCAAAGAATTATGAATCGACAAATTAATGAAAGGATCAAACTGGACAAGAAATTGGCGAAAAAAGAGTTTAAAGTGCTATTACTAGGTGAGACATTCTTCGTAGAAAATTCTGAGACTCCTCTATCGCATATATGCAAAAAGTGGCGCATATGTATGCGTCAGTTGTAAGGCAACATAATATTACTAATATCTCAACCACAACTATATAAAAAATAAATACTTGTACAATTTATATATCCAGGCACTGGCGAGGCCGGCAAATCAACGTTCATTAAACAGATGAGAATTTTGCACGGCAAAGATTTCACATACAAAGAGAAGCTCGAATTTATTGAAATTGCGTTTAAGAATTTGGTTCTGTCGATACAAACAATCATCAGGGCCATGGATGAGCTTCATATATCATATGATAGTGATGAAAACCAGGTTAGTCTACTATAGCTAATGGCATTATATATCATATTTGTTTACATAATTTGATAAGGATCTTGGAGATAAGTTGATGATCATTGACTATGAAACTGTTACAACCCTCGAGGAACAATACTTAAAAGCTATAAAAACACTGTGGTCTGATAACGGCATCCAGCAATGCTATAATCGAAGAAGGGAATATCAGTTAATAGATTCAGCCTGGCAGTAAGTCCACATACATATGTACATACAATATTGAATTTTGATTAATAAACATTTTACAATTAGCTTCTTGAGCAATATTGATCGCATTGGACAACCAGATTATTTTCCCAGCTTAGAGGATATTTTGATATGCCGAAAAATGACAAATAGCATACAAGAGCATACATTTAACCTTGGAGCCCGAGTAATAAGGTAAATATACAAAACTCTTTAAAATAATTGTATAATTCGATAAGATATAAGTATATGTATTTTTAAAACTTCAATGAATATTACTAACGCTATAAATAACTATGTTAAAGAATGTTTGACGTTGGTGGTCAGCGGTCAGAGCGTAGGAAGTGGATTCGTTGTTTCGATAATGTTGAATTGGTTATCTTTTTGGTTGCCATGTCTGAATTTGATCAAACCCTCTATGAAGATAATGAAGTTGTGAGTTATATCTAAAATCCAATTTAGTTTCTTCATTTCAATCTTCGCTTTTAATATGCAGCGTCGTATGGAGGAATCAAGAGAATTATTTAAACATGTTCACACTGCAATTTGGTTTGAAAATTCATCATTTGTGCTATTTCTAAATAAGAAAGATCTATTGGAGGAAAAAATCAAGTATTCACATTTGGTAGACTATTATCCAGAATACAAGGGTGAGTCCTTTAAAAAAAATATATTGATTTCTTCTAATTTTCCAAAATGCACTATGAAAAGGTGCAAAGTATGATGTAGTTTCAGCCCGTGAATATATTAGAGATATGTATGTGGATAACAGCAAAAATATGTATAGCCACTTCACCTGTGCTACTGGTAAGCAGAATAACAATGTTTTTTAAAACTTAATTATCAACTTCTTTTCAACATTAGACACCGAGAACATTGAAAAAGTTTATTCTACGGTTAAAATTTCTATTATGCATGACAACCTTGGCGATTTCACTTTAACTTAGTTATTTAAATACGAAAAAAACTTATTTATCTCTTTTTATATTTCTATAATATTTCTCTGTTATAAATATTTATTTATTTTAAAGACGAAAAAAAACTTATTTATGTTCTAAAAAAATGCTATGATATTTCTCTGTAAAAAATATGAAATTTATATATATCTGAATAAACTTATTTACTAATGTTTTGTAATTGATTAAATAAAAAACTAAAAAAATATATTTACAACTCAGCCAATTGAGAGGTTATCAGCGAGCTAAATATTTAGCTGAATAAGCTTAAAACGCTTATCAGGATCTGAAAATAAGAAACATGATTGATCAAGCAATTAGAGCGTAGCAGAATTTTAAGGTGATCCGCCTAGCTCAAATTTTAACTTCACCTTAATAAGTTCAGTTTTTACCCGCTAGTAGGCGTCGAGTTACTTGTGTGGTATTCAGTAGTCTGGGCACACTGTTTTTGCACGAATCAATCGATAGTCACACATAATTTGCAGCCCTTGTTAGCATTTTGTTGAGGCCCTGGAAAATAAAATCGTATGACGTCAAAAATTTTGCGCAGACCAAATCGCGCATATCGAAGCGCCACCTTGTAAGTTTCTTGCAATCATGCTCCTATGTCGGTGACTCTTTCGTGTGTGTTGGTGTTGCGTTAATAAAAAAGTGTAAATACTTAAGAAAATTAACTAGTTGACAAAACGAAAAAGTCACAACGGGTCGTGCGTTAACGTTAACCGAACAATGCAAAATCAAATATGTTGTGAGTTTCGCTTGGAAATCGACACACCGACAAACCCAGCAGCACCAGCAGCAGCCAGTCCAGAAATATAAGAACCCATTTTGTCAAGAATCGTTAATAAATTTTGGGCATATAAATACAAATTGTGCAACTGCAACAGTCTAGTGTTATAGCCACAAAGAATGGGACTCAAATTGTTCAACGTATTGGCTTTTAAGAATCGACAATTTTTTGGCCAAATTTTTTTTCATATTCGTTTTTGCCTCGCCCTCGCTCTGTGTGTATAGCAGTGCGCGTGTGTGTATAGAGGTGCGAGCGAAACAGCTATACAGCTACAGGGCACTATCTATCTATCCTATCAGTGATATCTGTATGTCTTATTTGCAATTTGCATTTATGCTGATGTTGTAATTTGTTCAATTCTTGAATTTTGTCATATATTTATTTGCGAATGCATTCGATGACATTTTGCAGATGCATTTGAATACATTCCCAGTGCCAAATTTAGCGGTGACAACACTGCAGTGAACTGCTTGCTCGCACAAACAGCATGTTTTGGCATTATTTAGCACATTTTGCGAACAGGCAATAAATTCCTTCTTTTTTTGTGCCAATACAGTGGGTGGGAGCTAGAGTACTTACAACAACGACATAAAAAGTTAATGTTATTGTACCCGCACATTGATATATAAAGTATCACCACAAAGAGACAGTGTTCAACTCGAGATGAGCATATATTCTTTAGATTCGAGAATTACTCGTACGTCGATGTCGAAATAGTCAGTACAAAAAGTATCTGCCTGTTGTTGGGTGGGGTGTGTGGGTGAGCTGCTGTTGCTTTTCCTATGGCTCTGACTGTGAATGTGGTTGTGCTGTTGCTCTGGCTGTTGCTCTATTAAATAAAGTGCTTATATACAGCCTGTATATAGCTAAATATGCATCTACCTGTTCTCTCTTTTATTTGCAGTTCCACTGCATACCGGAAAATAAACAAATACAAGAAGCATAAAGTATGCAGAAAATTAAATACAAAAGGAGCATTTAATTGTGTTTGCGCGTGAACAGAGCAAATAACAAGAGAAGAATCACAAATAATAAAGAATAATATAACGGTAACCCTAAGGAATTACTTTTGTGCTCGTCGTCATAAAGTGTTTTTGTTTAAATTACTAATTCACAGAAGCAAAACTGAATTAAAAACAAACCGCAGGCAGTGGAACAAAACGATACAATTGCATACAATCCACAACAAGTCATGCAAAAGTTAATACAAATACAAAAAAAATACATAACTAAAACAATTTATTAAACAACTACACACGTTCCTTAAACTAATGTTTTCCAACCGCACTTTAATCAAACGATAACACGATTTAACCACATGCCGTGAAGCTAAAGGAAACATCACCTCATAAAGCATAGCCACATAGGAATAAATACATACATATACACACATATACATATATTAACTAACCATATGTATGTGTATATATATATCCAAAACGACACCGATTTAAATGAACTTCAGGGAAACAATACGAAAAACCATAAAGAAAAGCAGACAACAAAATTCTTTTCATATTATTATTTAGTGCTAGAAGATATAACGACCACAGATTTACTTGATTAACTAACAAGAAGCTGAAAGAAAGTTATGAAAAGCAACGCAAACCACTGGATAATCTCGTCATAAAACTGCACCGGCGTCTACTAGATACAATTAGATGTATTCGTCTCTCTCACCGAGCAACTGATAGTTTAATGCGTAAGTAACAACAAACTGTATTTACAGTTTATACTTTATTCCAATTGAAAACTTTAATTCGCCACTGTGTCCGATTTGTTGTGTATTATTCAAATATTATGACACTTGTTGCTAAAGTTTTAAATAAAAAGAAATACTATATATGTATGTATTTAAAAGGCCTGATAAGAGTTATGAATAATAATGCGGATCTAAATTCCTATATACGTATATATTACTAGTGAGTAATATGGCCGGGACAATTCAGCGATACTCTCTGATGCCCTCCAGTGTTTGGCCAGGGAACCTGCGACAAACCTGTTGAGAATGTTTGTTTGTCTCTGCTCATCTATTCTCTCTGTATTAGTTTAGGGGGTGGAATCAGGTGGCGATCTACTGCATATATATCCCCCCATATATATGTGTGTGTGTACAGCCGTAAAAAAGTGTTGAACTTATTTTAACGACCCGCAGAATAAGAGCACATATCAAGTGTGCCTGCCTGCCTTCCTTATCAAGATACAAGATGATACAGGCCACATTTGTCTGTTTGTGTGAACATGTTTCGGAATTTATCTCGATTCATTTTATCTGACTTGCGATACTAGCTGCTACTGCTTCTGTTTTCTAGCGTGCCAGATAATCACCTCAGGCTCACCTGAGTTCCCCCTGCGTTGACTTTGATTCGTAAACTGTGTAATTATTATTATCTTTCGATTCGATTTCTCTGGCTTTACTTGACCAACATTGCTTTTCCCTTGTATGCCCAGTATATATGTCTATATATAGCATGGAAATTATTTTGGTTATTTTATGTGCCAGTTTCCTAGAATCATTTAAGTTGTTTACATCTTTATTACGTTCAGTGGAGGCGTCTTGGAATGCCATTTAAATACTTTGGGTACAAACTATTGATAACTAAATAATGTCTATTTTGCTTCTTACAAAGTAAATTCAACTATATATGCGGGAGTCTGTATATAAACAAAGCTTTGTTTCTGTGTGCAGCCAAAAACCGCAAACAATTTCTTAAGTATTATAAATATTAATACTGATTCGAAAAGTTGTTGGGGGTACTTGGTAATTAACATTGTTACACTGATCACTCTTTGATCTGATGATTTCTTATAGGGAAGTGAATCCAGTTTCATGCAGACTGGCCAAGGCTATTGTATGAGAACGAAACTTCACATGATCTTGTTAAAAATTGGTTTACACGGCTTGATAATGTAGACCTCCTCCAAAATTGCTAAGGTACCGCTAATTGGAGACTTTCTACTTATAATAATGTTTTCAAAAAGTTCAAAATCGATCGATAGTATTATGTATGAAATATGGAATTACATTTAACATATACCCTTTTACTCATTCCCATATTCAGGCTGTAAATCTACGACGTGCATCTGTTGAAATTGCCGTGCCCCCGATGTGGTCATCAAACTTGTATTTATCATTATCAGAGAGATGCACCACAGTCGGTTTAAAAAGATAGTCAACGAGAGAGTGGAATAAACTAAAAATCTATCCCACAACATACACACACACAGCTAAACACACAAAAATCTACACAAAAGTGAAACCTTTAAAGGAAAGTAAGCAATAGCCAAAGAGAGCCTGAGTGTCGTAGAAAACAGCGAGCAACGCCAAAGTACAAATGCTCCTCACGAGCAACTAAATCGAAATTCAAAATAAACTAACCACACAACAAGAATTATATAGAACAACTGTAGAGAGCAGTGCTGGATTAAAACACATTTCTTTGGCTAATTAAAGGAGCAAGAACTTTATGAAAGAGCAGCGAAACCAAAAAAAGGAACGGAATACAAACAAAAGCTGTAACACTTTTTCATTTGTAGCTTTGTGTGGGAATAGAACTAGAGAGAGAAGGATAGACACAAGGAGGATAAAGTAGCTTTTCTAAAATCGACGATTTCTGCAAGTCACGGAGCGTAGAACAGGGTCTGTAGAACGCGTAAGCGTCCTTAAAACCAGTTAGCATGGAGTGCTGTTTATCAGAAGAGGCCAAGGAACAAAAACGAATTAATCAGGAAATCGAGAAACAGCTGCGACGCGACAAGAGAGATGCGCGCCGTGAACTTAAACTACTTTTATTGGGTGAGTATCATATGATGATGATGATGTAAGACTATCGGCAGTACTATCCTCGATAGTACAGTTGATAGTTTTAGCAACTGTTTTAGCCTTGACCCATATATATAACTATGGTATACGGACTCAGATTGGCAGCACGACAGGGAGCGTCCCTTTTGTACCGTGTGTGCCAATTAGTACGCAAAACTTTATTAATGATACGCTGCAGACAAACACGTACACGTGTATTTGTATGTACATACGTGGGTGTGATTGAATTTCACCTGCGAGCGAGCTTAATGCAATTGTTGCGTCGACCTACTGCAGTTGCAATTGCAGTTTATTGCTGCTGGCTGGCACCGCCACATTTTTGCTAATTAGTAAAGTGCTCCACCACCTCTGACTGCTTGACTGAGTGTATGTAAGGGGTGCGTGGTGGCGCTGCACTGCGGCCTGTTACGGGTGGCACAGGTCTTATGGCCCTTTTCGTTGGAAGCTAAACTAATACCACATTTGACTTTTCAATCTTCACTCACACAGGCACGGGCGAGTCCGGCAAATCTACGTTCATCAAACAGATGCGTATTATACACGGTAGCGGGTACTCAGACGACGATAAACGTGGCTATATAAAGCTGGTGTTCCAAAACATATTCATGGCCATGCAGTCAATGATTAAGGCCATGGATATGCTCAAAATATCATATGGTGTTGGCGAGCACACTGTAAGTAGAGCAATTTATATTAAATATACTGAATATATTATTTAATTCGTATCGTGTCGATTGCAGGATTTTGCTGATCTCGTGATGAGCATCGACTATGAGACAGTTACAACCTTTGAGGATCAATATTTGAATGCCATCAAAACGCTATGGTCCGATGCTGGCATACAAGAATGCTATGACCGTCGAAGGGAATACCAATTAACGGATTCTGCTAAATAGTGAGTAGATAAGATTACATGCAAATGAAACATCTTGCTAATTGAGTTTATTCTTGAATGTATCTAGCTATCTAATGGATCTCGATCGTGTGGCTCAACCTGACTATTTACCCACTGAGCAAGACATTTTAAGAGTGCGTGTGCCGACAACGGGGATCATTGAGTATCCCTTTGACTTGGAAGAAATCAGATTTAGGTAGCTAAAATAGATGCGACTGCTGCCATTGCATGTCTTTTGGTTTTAATTGTTATATTGTTTAGTTCTGTTTAAATTTCTAATAAGCCAACAATTGGGATTGTTTTATAAGTTATTTACTTTGAAGAACTACAGATTGGAATGGAATGTTCTTTAAATTGAGAATGTGAATCTTGTTATAAGATAACTAACTATGTGAGCCGAGCCTAGGTATATTTTTTTTAACAATTTTACTGCATATTACCCGATAAAGAGCTAAATTTATCATCGTTGAAGCTTAAGTATGGCTTGGTGTAGTAAACAAATAATTGATTAGCTTTTGCTTAGTTACTTAAGTTATTTGAGTATTTGTATGTAGTTCCAATTTGATTAGTTGCAAAATATCAGAATTGATTGCTTGCTTAATATGATTAATTTCTTATATACAGAATGGTAGACGTCGGCGGTCAGCGTTCGGAGAGAAGAAAGTGGATTCATTGCTTCGAAAATGTCACGTCAATCATATTTTTGGTAGCGCTTTCTGAATACGATCAAATCTTGTTTGAATCTGATAATGAGGTAAGTTTTCACACACATTTCATGCCTTGAATGAAGTACTATATCTTGTTAACCTTTTACAGAATCGCATGGAGGAATCAAAAGCTTTATTTAGAACTATTATTACATACCCGTGGTTCCAGAATTCATCAGTTATCCTCTTCCTTAACAAGAAAGATTTGTTAGAAGAGAAAATTATGTATTCACATTTGGTGGATTACTTTCCTGAATATGACGGTAAGTGCTTAATGAATTTATATTGTGAATAACAATATAACAATTCTCTTTCTCTTGCACACAGGTCCACAGCGAGATGCAATAGCAGCCCGTGAATTCATACTGCGCATGTTTGTAGACTTAAATCCAGATTCCGAAAAGATTATCTATTCTCATTTCACCTGTGCTACAGGTAAGTGAATTAACACACTGTGCTTAAGCCAATGTGTATGTGTGTATATATTTCCCTCAGTCATAATTGCTTTAGCTGTAAACTATCGCTAGTCAGTGCTTCAATTTAATTGATTTGAAGAATTGAACTAACTGAAACTCTTGAAACTACATAGATACAAATAACATCAAGCTCGTCTTTGCCGCAGTACAAGATACGATAATGCGCAAATTGCTCGTGAAACTGAACCTTTAATTAAACACCAATTCCCACTACAACTTATGGAATATTATGCTGTGAAGCTCACCTTAATAATTATACAAATTGTATGTTTTTTATTTGAATTTTGTTGGCGCGGCAACACTGTGTACCAATTCACATGTTTTAATTTAAGTTTTGTTTTGTTGGACGTTAGAAAATAAAATCATTAGTGACTTCTTTATACTCTGCAGATACGGAAAACATAAGGTTTGTGTTCGCAGCTGTAAAGGATACGATTCTGCAATCCAATCTAAAGGAATACAATTTGGTCTAAACTGGATTTGGATCAGCAAACTATTTTTGTGATTTTTATTATACATATATATACAAATGTATAAGTGTAT
The DNA here is from genome assembly GCA_018904165.1 of Zaprionus camerounensis. Lineage (NCBI taxonomy): Eukaryota > Metazoa > Arthropoda > Insecta > Diptera > Drosophilidae > Zaprionus > Zaprionus camerounensis. Next base: position 4,711,462 of record JAEIFS010000037.1, read on the forward strand.
GCATATATATATAAATATGTGTATATATATATATATGTATGAAGCTATATGCATATTTATATATGCACATATATATATAAAACAACTATATATATATATATATATATATATATATATATATATATATACATTCATAATTCCTTTCTTCGCATATTAATTAAATACAAAACAAAATAAAAGAAAACTAATGATGTTTGCCGAAGATTAAGCATTAGACCCAAACACACACAAATTTCTTTAATTGTAACATCAGCAACACACACACGACAGAAAATTGTAGCATAAATTATGATGAAATGATGATGCGATTGATGTATACATTTTAATTTGTGTGAAATAAAGAAAAGAAATGTAAACAGAAAAACAAAATAAAATCATTTCTGATACCAAGTACGAGAAACGTAATAATAATAATATTTAAATTCATTATTATATAGAACTTTTGTAAAAAAAACAAACAAAAAAAGAAACAAAAACAAAACAAATACATTTAATTTAATCAAAAGCTTAAAAGGAACAACAAACGGAAACAATTTTTGTCGTACTGAGGATACATTTTACTGAAACCAACCAACAAACAAATGTAACTTATAATAACAAATAGTAATTTTGCATAAACAATGTATGTTTAGAAGTTTCTCATAATAATTTAAAAATCACACACACACGCACACTACACAAACACATGAAAGAACACCAGAATCCTGTAAACTAACAAGTGGAAGAAAAACTACAGATATAATACTGTATACTGTATTTTGTAATAAGATATAACAGCTAAAATATCGCGAACAATTGTTTACTGAAATTTCGATATACAACATACGAGCCCATAATATGTGTATATACAATACAAGCATTATAACCATTACATTACAAACTACATTGCATTACATACTTGCATACGCACATACATATATACATAACATAACTACATTATATAAAGATAAATGAGAATTAAATAATTTGTATTGCGAGAAAGAATCATTCAATGTAAATTACAAATCGTACTAATACACAAAGCTAAAATGGGGAAACGATTATGAACACGTGATGATGATTAAGAGTACTATATAATGTAATAATAAATGATGAATAATAATGTAGTCAGATCTACATCTATTTAAGTATATTAACACACGTACATATGTATGTTTGTCAAAAGTTTTCGAAGCTGCAGCATAACTAAGGAAAATCAAAAAAGGAGAAAACACATAATAAACAGTCATAATCATCAATATTGCAACTAATGAGAGCCTATACGTTACGTGCAACTATCTAAGAACTAATATCAAATGCAGCTGATCTTGATGCCATCAAAAAAACAATTTCCATAAACTATATATGAATGAAAACGATGAGACAAGAGAGAGAAACAAACAAACGTCATAAAGAAAATTGTTATCAATTGTAATGAAATGAGAATTGTAAGAAATGTAGCTTGATTTTTCATATATATATTTTTAATACATATATACCATATATATTAATTATTATTTTGTTAGTATGTTTTGCTTATGTTATAGACAATGTTTTGTTTTTGTTTTTAAATTTTAGTTTAAATTAATCTACAGCTATAGAATGATAGTAAAGTAACAAAGTAAAGCGCACATTTTGCAGAGAAACGAGCATAAACCACACACGGAAATACAACAACAAAAAACAACAAGTAAACAAAACTATTTATGTATAAACCTAAATAAAAACACAATTTTACTCTATGTATATGTGGTAGAGAAGTGAAAAAAACACACATACAAACATATATGTACATGTAAAATAAATATGAATCAAACTTTGTTTTTCATAATATATATATAAATATGGATATATATATACATAATTTTAAATATGCGTTATGAGGGGTATTAGCAAAATACATTCAGAGGTTTTCCTTTTATTCTCCTGCTATTTTCCGACACTAATTCGTATTTCTGAGATCACTTGATATATATTTATAAATATAGTTTTCAAGCCTTAGTTGTACACAGAAATATCGAAATCAAGATGCATTTCCCATAACGAAACATAACTCCGCTACTTAATCGTAATTCGAATAGCAACATGCATCTAGATATAAGAAAGATTCAACAGTGTGTTGTATAAAGCTTTAATCCACGTAAACCGAAGATATAGTAAAAGAAAAGAAAACAAGAATAACAAAATTTTTACATTTAATAAATTGATGAATGAATTGATTAGCTTTTAAAAAGCTTAATTAAGTCAATAAATGTGTATTTACATAAGGCAAAACATATGCGTACATGACTTTTCGTTGTTTACTAAAGATGAAAAACAAATAAAAAAAGGAAAACCAAAGATAAGCTCGGCATGCCGAGCTTTATAAGCCCGAGCAGAGAAGATTGTGAGAGACAGATATAGTAGATGGTTTCTAGGTCAGATTAGAATGAAGAAACTTGTCTTAGGTAGTATATATGCTCTGCAAGGGTTTCGAAAGAAGAAGACTACCTATAACAGAACCAAAAGAAAAACCGAACTATAAAATGATATGTAAACACTTTGTTTTAGTTCTTATGTGAAGACTACACGCCCCATCCGGTTGCAGACGGTCTCAAATTTTGTACAAGTGTTCCAGCCGAGGTGCTGTACATTTTGTATATGGATTAAACACTTACATCCACACACACATACACATACACATATATAGTTTTCCGTCCAATGAAGCGGCAGCAAAAAGAAAGGTCTCCAGTATTTTGGTTGACATTGACCACATTCATTTCGCAGCAAAGATGAATCCTAATCTTCATTCACTACACACACCCACTCAAACACACACTCACAACAATTTGATAGCTCCACCTTAGTTTAGAGTCCTTATTTGATCATACCTTATGTTCCGGTTCGAAAATCAATTTGGCGGTTTCAGCAAAAAGATCTTTAAGTTTCGGTTTAAAGGAAAAATTCGTATGTAGTCTACGTGTACTAATATAACGATAGAATGGCAAAGAACACACGAAAACTAAGAGAGAACTAAGAAAACAAATATAAAAAGAAAAACTTAAATTAAAAAAATACTGAAAATGAACACACATAAAAGAAAAATTTGGTTTAGTTAGCGTTTTGTGCCTTCTAGTGCTCATTAAATCCATGAAGAAAACCCTGGCAAGAATAATAAAAACAATGAATGAATTCAAGAAAACATAAAGTAATTGTACGTCTTATATAAAAAGAAGAAACATTACAGTGTATACTTAAGACGGTATTATGTTCTGCATTTGTGTGTCCCATTTCCCATTTAATTCACAGTTCAATCAATGAAATTCTTGCATCATGTTTTACTTTAATCATTTGCGAATCTCTTTTCGGGTTTTTCTGTTTCGTTTCGTCGAGTTCACGTTTTTGCAGTTTGTATGTAAATATTTAGCTTAACTCAAGCATAAAATGATGCTATAATAAATGAGCAAGAATTTGATATAATGCAAAAAATGTAATGATCTAATATACCTAAGTATATTATACATACTTACTTACATATATGATAACTATACAGCGGTGTATGTACGCGTATTTTGTATTTTTATATACAAAATTCAAGAACTGCAGGCGAAGAAGAAGAACATTCAGACGCAGTTACAGATACGAATACACCTGAGAATTGTACGCGTAATTGCTTGTGTATTCGTTATATGTATGTCCGAATATAACAGCCCCCACTAAAAACTCATATTGAATGCAACTCAAATGATAACGATATATAATGAGATATCGATTCGATATGATTCAAATTCGCTTAAGATCCATTTTGATGTACAACAAGTGTATAATGGGTGTAATGATGATGAACATCTCGTAATATCGGGTGGTCTTACTTACATACCATATACTACCATATATGCTTATGGAATAGAGACCATATTTCATACAATGCTTGAAAAGCTAAACTAAACTAATTGAATAACAATTACATCGGAAGAAAGAACAAGAACAACCAAACCAAAAAAAACAGAAATAAATAAACAAAACCGAGTCTCTCCCTTGACGTTGAAATTATGTAAAACTAGGCTAAAAAGATGATAAACAAAAACCGAAATAAGAATATGATTATGAAATATTCCACATCTTTAGGTTATACTTTATGAACTTTATATTGTAAATGCGGTTGAATGGGATAAGATGAGAATGATGATGATGGTCATGTGAAGAAACGATTTAATTCGATGACGATTGATGATGATGATGATATTGAATGGGAAATATTTTTAACGTACATATTTCTACATACATATAAACCTAAGTACATACATGCATACATATAAATCAAGAAGAAGGAGCTAACAAAAGCGAATCCCACATAAAAACTGCATGCTTAGCTTAAGTCCTAAGGCAAACGCACGTCCCTCTACATAAGTACTTACACTCCAACGCACGCACACATATACAGAACAAACACATACACACACACAGGGTCACACATACTCTTGAGCATCCACACATATACACACACACATATGCAAACGTAGATTGAAGCTTCCATTGAGTGTAAGATTTTCAACTTGTACTAGCATTTGAATTGATTGACTTTTTTATGGAAATTTACACACAACAATTTGTGGGATTTACACTCAATTGAAGTTGACGTTTGTGCGGCGGGTGGGCCCCCGCTCTCTGTGTGGGTGTATATGTAACTGTGTGCCTGCGTGTGTGCATGTGTACTAGTGTGCGTGTGCATGTGTATCGGTGTCTGTGTGTTAGTATACACACATTTGTCATAGAAATCATATTCAAAAGATACAAGTACTAGAAGATGAATTGATTATATTGAGGTGGCAATGGTAACTAAGAATTTTTTAGATAATTTAAATAAAAAAAACCTAAAAAAAAACACAAAAGAAAATAAAGAAAAAGTATCTATGTACACCTAAATATATATATACATATATATATTAAAAAAACAACCAAAAAAATGAAACAAAACAAAACAATATAATATAAATAAAAATATATTAAAAATAAAAGCGCTCTTTTCTTGCTGGGATTTCAAACAATAGCTGAATACATATACATACGTATGCGAGTGTGTGTGTGTGTGTGAGTGTGTGCTATATACACTCGTATACGGTTACAATTGGATTAACAGGCACTCAATATTAGACGCCAGCGTAGAGAAATCAGCATTAGGGCTAGCCCCAAAACCGACGCGACCCCATCATCGTCTGTATGACGCATTAGAGTGGACCAAGGACAGTCGCAGTCAATTTTGGGGGTCATAGTCCCTAACTATTCAAAGATTATAGCCGACAATTTTGGCTAATACAATTTATAGAGCTGCCTCGACACACAGCAATCGATACTTCAAGCCAAGATTTTGACCCAGACTACATATTGCTATATCTGTAACTAGTATATGCTTTGTCTATATGGCAGTCGGGGTAGGTGGGTAGGGTGGTCGGAAGCGCTTCGGGTCTTCCGCCAGACCAAGCTGAGAAGCCATATGAGTTAACCAAAATCAGCTTTCTTGCAATGAACTTGGGCATGGGCGCAGTGTTTCCTGAATCTGTTTCCACCTGCTGCACGAACCAGACTAGATCGGCCACCAATGCCGAGCCTATATACAACACATTAAACGGAACATGCGCCTTGCCTGTGCTGTGCCAGTGTCAAAGCCACGGCCAAAGTCGAGAGAGTCGAGCAAAAATGAAATGGTCACTGCCAATGCAGAACACAACGTAACGGGAGCTCGTCGTGACAACAACTTGTTTTTAATATCGTATATTGTAGTGAAGAAATACTTACCACATAGAAACTCTATATTCACTAAAAGGATCCGCAGATTTAACAACTTAAAACCGAGTATAGAGCTGGATCTGTAATATATATCTATCATGGAGTGCTGTTTATCTGAAGAGGCTAAGGAACAGAAGCGTATCAATCAGGAAATCGAGAAACAGCTGCGACGCGATAAGAGAGATGCGCGTAGGGAACTTAAACTTCTTCTATTGGGTGAGTATTGTCAAGAAGAAGAAGTATATATCATACTATAGTAATACTATACTAATCTTGGTAAATTACCACAAATATACCAATAAGATATATTATAGTCTAAAATAATGGGAAGAATATCTTACCAAGTACTTTCCCCCTCATTTTCCAATTATATTCTCTCTTCTCCCCCAAGTACCCAAGCACCTGCAAACCTTTATATAGAATCTATTTATAGGGCCTTTGAACCCCTAACCAACCCTTTCAATGGTCAATGTGTTTTGCAATCTTAACTAAACGATTTTTCCAGGCACTGGTGAATCGGGAAAATCGACTTTCATTAAACAGATGCGTATTATTCACGGCAGCGGCTACTCGGACGATGACAAGAAGGGCTACATCAAGCTGGTCTTCCAGAACATATTCATGGCCATGCAGTCCATGATCAAAGCCATGGATATGCTCAAAATAGAATACGGCTCGGGCGAGACGCGTGTAAGCATCGAATCGAAGTTTATTTTATACTTTGAGTGTTATAATTTCTATTTAAATCGGATGCAGGAACACTCCGAGCTTGTTATGAGCATCGATTACGAATCGGTTACAACGTTTGAGGATCCATATCTGAATGCCATCAAATGCCTGTGGGCTGATTCAGGCATACAGGAATGCTACGATCGACGAAGAGAATATCAGCTAACAGATTCGGCTAAATAGTAAGTTAATCACGATGGTCAATCATAGAGTGTCTAATGTGATCCGTTTAGCTATCTGAGTGATCTTGCGCGCATTGAGAAGGCCGATTATCTGCCCACTGAACAGGATATTCTACGTGCTCGAGTGCCCACAACTGGAATACTCGAATATCCCTTCGACTTGGATGGCATTGTGTTCAGGTAAATTCTACAAAACTATATTATAATAAATTAATGATCCATTTTCTATACCTTCATGTTATATAGAATGGTGGACGTCGGCGGTCAGCGTTCGGAGAGAAGAAAGTGGATTCATTGCTTTGAGAATGTCACCTCAATTATATTCTTAGTTGCCCTGTCGGAATATGATCAAATCTTGTTTGAATCTGATAATGAGGTAAGTTAATACACATTTTATGTCTTGAATGAAGTACAATATCTTGTTAATCTCTTGCAGAACCGCATGGAGGAATCGAAAGCTTTGTTTAGAACTATTATTACATACCCGTGGTTCCAGAATTCATCAATTATTCTTTTCTTAAACAAGAAGGATTTGTTGGAGGAGAAGATTATGTATTCGCATGTGATTGACTATTTTCCAGAATTCGATGGTGAGTTCAGTCTCCAAGCTAGATTTCTACACAAATGATGATTAACAACACAAATGTTTCTATGCAGGCCCGAAACAAGATCACGCTGCGGCCAAACAGTTTGTACTTAAGAAATACTTGGCCTGTAATCCCGATCCTGAGCGTCAATGTTATTCGCATTTCACCACAGCCACAGGTGAAGATATGACTTTTTATAAGTTAATATATATATCTATTAAGCTATCTAATATCAACAGATACTGAAAACATTAAACTTGTGTTCTGCGCTGTCAAAGATACAATTATGCAAAATGCACTTAAGGAATTCAACTTGGGTTAAGTACTTTAACAATATCCTAATGTTGCCGAAGAGGAACTCTATAAATGAATTATAAATTTGATTTAGTCTTTGATTTGTTAACACTTCCATATATAGAAATTGCAATAAAATGCACTTGTCAATTATGAAATGTAAAATTCTTTATTCAATCTTACTTTAAATATACATATAAGCTAAAGTTTAAATTTAACACACATTTTACTTATTTCTGAAGATCTCAACGACCTCAACGCCTTAGTGCATCTTTTAAAAATAATCTATCACAATTAGAAATTAGTTTTGTGTTTCACTTCAATTCATCAATATATATATTGGCAATGCTTTGCAATGGCCATAAAACATAACATTGTATAAACAAAACGAAATTAAACACGAATTGAGTATCACATTCACATTCAGCGATCGAGAGAGAATCTTTTAACATTTGAAAGGAATTAACATAAATATCAAATAACCTATAAATAATTTCGTTACGCCTGTATATAAATATAAAGATAAATCTTATTTGGCACGTTATTCACATGACTACAAAATCGCTCAAATTACGCTCGGGTTGTACCATACTTGCTGGCATCAGTTGCACAAGCTTGTTGAATAGAAAAGCTCGGCGATTCTGTTGCTCGGAACAGTATTCTGTGCGCGCACGCTTAGTGCACGACGACGAGCCGCTGGGACTTGATGCTGGTTCCGATATGCCAGATGTAGCTGATGTAGCGAGGCTTTCATTTGACTCCAGCGATATATTTTCATCTTTCACCAGCCCCATTTCCTCTGGCATATCAACTAGAAATAGAATAAAGTTAACTAAAGAGTATAATGTTTGTTATCAGTGGAGCTTACTCTTTGACATCTGCGCATCGCCAGATTCAAACTCTTCAGTTCCACACATAACCGATGCAGCCGTATCCTGACTATATTCGTGGGATTTGAAGAGCAGCGAAGCCAGCTTATGAAACTGCATAAAGTAATCGAATGAATATTCATGGTATAATCTAATTATGAGAGATCCACACTCACATTATTAAGTTGCTCTGCATCGCTGTGATCTATAACATCAGATATATGCTCGCGGAGATACTGCATCGCTCCCAATGGATCTTTGCGTGCCATTTCCTCGTAGCGCAGCTTGCGCACCAAGTATCGACAATGCTTCAATATCTCCTCCCGTTTCGGTCTGCAAACAGCATAGGTTAATTAATATATAATATCTATATCTAATCACTTTTTAATCAGCTGAGCTTACTTTTCCAAATAGAGCAGCCAAAAGTCATCTAAACGTAGTTGCTGATATTGAAAGATGCCAGGATTACCGCCGAAAAGATAATGCGTCTTGGCCACTTCATCATAGACCAACTGATGTGCATATCGCGGACATGGCTCCAGTGAGGTTTCTCCCTTGCTGGCACCCAAAATATTCGACTTGTTAATTGAATTGACATCCTGAGCATTGTGGCGGCAGTAATAGATGCGAGACCATTTATGCGTACGCAATGAGTAAACCCAAAAGGAGTTCGAAGCGTCCACATGGTGCACATCACGGCGATCCTTTACCTTATTTAAGCTCTGCAAGAAGAACATTATAAAGTAAAAAAGAAAACAGATATCTTTCTAGGATAGACGTACAGAAAATATATAAATCTCATCACGATCACAGTCAATCGTTGCGCGCAGTGTATAACCAGATGAGGGCTCAAACTTTGCCTCCGTGCTGGCTGTACTACCATGAAGAGAATGCTCTTTGTTGAACACTGAAATTGACTGTGTATCCACATCGTAGGTGAGCAGCTCATCCAGATCCTCCTTGCCTCGTTGGCCACCGTAAATGTAAAGCTTTCGATGTTTCTGTAGGATGAAAACAAACTCGTGTATTTATAATCTATTTCAGATCAAAAGTCACATATGTTATAATTACCGTGTGGAACACCATGCAATGCGTTATACGCGATTTAATGGACATGACCTCTGCCTGAGCGGCGCTGGCGTGATGGCAATCCACGAGTATCTGTGTCCAAGTGTTTGTAGCAATGTGATACGAGAATAGACCTGAATATTCCGGTTCAATAGAAGCTGTGGCACTTCGTGGAGTCAGTATCTTGCCACCAAAAACATAAATTGTACGCTTGTCTGCATCGATGCACATCTGATGATCGTACACGAGCTGGGGTCCACCCACTTGGCTGGTGTCATCACAGATTTGCATCCAGTTGCGTGCACGAGTGTCATATAAATAAAAGTCACTCTTAATGTAGTCGCTGGTGCGTATAGAGTTGTCCAGATAACGACCCAGCATAAAGATATTCTCGCTGACGGGATCGAATATCATTTTGTGACAGGAACGCGGTGTGGGTCCATTCATCAGTTCGGATCGATCACATAGCAGCGTCCATTCATCGAGCTCAATGTTATAGGCCCACAGATCGCTGAGATCTTGATAGCCATCCCAACCGCCATACAAGTAGATGAGACGTTTCTTGGCATCCACAACCAGCTGATGACCGCCACGATTACCGGGTTTTATTTCGCTTTCGGTATACTTCATATGCCAGTCATGCTTATAGTCTTGTTTGTTCAAATACTCATCCATTAGCCCTTCGTCGATGCATTCGGCAATAAAGCGTTCCGTACGCTCAAAGTCGCCCTGCACAACCTGTAAATGGAGTTCAAGATTAGCGACTCTATTGTCTTTCACTGCTGTCCATGTAACTTACCAAATACTTATGCAATTCGCTAATCAACGGATGTTCTAGACGCACATTGGTCTGCTCCTGCAGGGCATTGAATGCCTTCGTATATCCCTGCTGACGAAAGTGCTTGAGGCAGAGTTTAATAATCTCAGTTTCCCTCAACGTATTGTAACTCTTCATGCGAGCACACGTGTACATGGGATCATCCTGGCCATGGAGCTCAATGTACCAGATACTAAAATTGAATGAGGGACCCCATGACAATAATGGCACAATTTTCAAATACAGTATGGGTAGATTCTCCGAACCATCCTCAGTCATGCAGCGCAGATTGAATACTTCGGGTATATTATCATTTTTAAGACCACTGCAAATGAAACGTTTGATAGGTTTATTGATAGCGAGACGTGTCATTGAGGTCGTTAAGATTGTGAACTTACGCTTCGAGCAATAGCACCATATGCTCATCTTCCAATCCACCAAAAACACGAAATTTCTTTATATTGCATACGTGGGATTTCTCGAATTTGCCAAATTTAATTTTCTTCACTATGGCGGGTCGTTTGAGCTTCAATGTCAGGAACTGTGGTGGGCTATTCGTATAGGCGGACCAGCGAGAGGTTTGATCGTTGGGACAGTCGACGAGAACATTTCTGAAAAACATTCGAACATTGTGAAATCGAACTGTAAAAATACCCATAGCATTTTTGGCAGCGACAGCTGCGCAGTTGACAACAATTACGAAATGCAACTTTGCAGACACTTTATTATGGGCGGGACACACACACACACATACACATACGCATACACGATACGTGCATATATTAAGTACCTATACATATGTATGTGTTTCACAATAATGCAAAGCAGGTGTGAGTGTGTGTGTGTGTGTGGTTAGCAATATAAGATTATACAGCTACAATTGAGGGGAAAACACAAACACAACTTACTCAGGCAAATAGTTTGGAGAATAACTGGAGTAACGGTGTATCTCGAAACCTAGACGCTCCGAGAGGGTAAAGGGTTTCTGCGTATTGGGACCAGGCCCAACGGGCACGGCACCGTATGAAATGGCCAGTGAACCGTTGGAACTGTCCGTTGGGCTGGATGTTGTTGTTGTGGACGTAGACATCCTTGAACACTCGCAGTACAATAATTGAGGAAGTTGAGTTAGTCACTTAATTGTTTTGCCGGCAAACGAAAATAACAAAACAACAATTATCGTACACTTATCCAAGTTAATGTATGTGGCATTCAATGGCAAACGCGGACACATTACTCAAGTATGTACTTAACGAAACAGTGCTCCACACCTCCGCGCTGTAAGACTTGCTCCACACTTAACGAAGCAGTGAACAGAATATTTTAAATTTAATACGATTCGTATCTTAATTCGTTATTCCAGCTTTTCCTCTCTTAAGTCGATATTATATTAAAGCCACAAACTAAAAAAACATACTGAGCGATTAACTAATATGCTTTATAGTGTAGCTAATTTATTTCCCATTAAGCATAATTACATCAGAGATAACGAATTTTCGTTTATACGCTATGCGATTATATTTGTATTACTTTGTATTTGCGCACAAAATGTCAAGTAGAACAAGTCTCGATCGGTTTCAGTTATTGCTATTGACAGTGATTTGTATGATGTTTTATTGTGTACGTTTGTAATATGAAAACTTGTAATTTATAACAAATCATTTAATATTTCAGCAAGGAGTATATTTTAAAATCAAGAAGGTTGAATGTACTGGCAATCAAAACCATTTCGGAAATATATCCTGCGTGTTAAAACCAATCAACTGGACAACTTCAGTATTGAATATAGACTGTGATGTAATTGGAGAATTGACAAATGCAATTGTAAGTGCTGGGTAAAGGTTAAGTTGGGCTAAAATAATAATTATTCTCCTATTAGTTGCTTGTGGACACATTTTACAGGGACTCTGTGAACATTTATAAGCCATTTGTTCTCAGGTTTCGTTATAACATTTGTCAACTTCTCGATAAGCCCAAACCCTCAAATTTTATGGAGAGATATGTATCATACCATTTACAATTCCACACAAATCTCAACCATAGTTGTCCATACTCGGTAAGCTTATACACTTTTTATGGGTTTTTGAAATTCTTATGATTAAAATCTTTTAGGGTCATTTATTCGCTCGAAATTTCTACTTGGATGCAATTTCTCTTCCACCGCTTCCACTTCAAGAATATAAAGTATCCCTAAGTTTTATAACAAACAATCCACATATTCAATTGGGTAAAATGTTTCTTTATTTTGAAGCACAAGAAGACTATCGCAAGAAGAGGCCTTAAATATTTGTAGCCATTAAATGATTTATCTAGTATTTTATTTGTAATGCCTATCGATATATACAATTGTACAAGCGAATAAATGTTACTAATCGATAATTGCAGCGTTGCATAGCACATTGTTATCGTCTCATATTTATAGTTTGGCAGAATCTTGGGCATTTATGCATATAATTTATTTCATACCGGCGTGTTCTGCATATTTTAAGCTAAAAAATGTCATTTGATGCCATACCAAAAGATCTTAGAGGCCTACGTGCTTGCTTGGTGTGTTCTCTGGTTAAGGTGAGTAAATACTAAATATATTCATAACACGTCCACAAGTTAGTTTCACCGCATTTTCTTTTGTAGACCTTCGATCAATTTGAGAATGATGGCTGTGAAAACTGTGAGGAGTTCCTACGCATGAAAAATAACAAGGACAACGTGTATGATCACACTAGTAACAATTTTGATGGCATTATTGCATTGACAACACCCACCGATTCCTGGGTGGCCAAATGGCAGCGACTTGGTAGGACCTTTTCAATTCACTTTGCCAAATGTATTTAACCGATTTCCCTTCCAGCTCGTTTTACACGCGGCATATATGCTATATCCGTATCGGGTACACTGCCTCAGTCCACACTGCGCGACATGAAGAACCGGGGAATTGTATATAAGTCGAGGGACAGAAGTCAGCGATAGCACAACATGTGGCGTATAAAATATATAAAGTTTATTTTAAGTAATAACGAAACCGCGAGTACATCCATACATTTAGAATAAAATACAGTTTAAGTAATGTATATATGTGGTAAATATCAATCGTCCAACGAGGTAACGCGCAATCCATCGCCTCCAGCTGTTGTCACATGCACTCCAAAGCCAGCTGCCTCCAATTCCTCCTTCATCTTCCAGTACACCTCGTTGCCCTCATAGTTTTCGGGCAGCAGAATGATCGCATATCCGCCAGCACCGGCGCCCGTTAGCTTTGAAAAGAATCCACGCTTGAAGGCAATCGTAAAGATTTGCTCCAGCTTGGGATGCGTTACACCAATCGCCTTCAGCAGATCGTTGTTTATTTGAAAGAGACGCTCGAGTTTCTCAAACTTCTGGCTATCATCCTGTGCATTGCCGAAGCTCTCGTAGAGCGGCACAGCGGAGTTCACTAGCTGCTCACATGCTTGCCAGATGGCCTCGATTAGCTGCGGGAACTCTTCGGCCAAGTGACGTACCTTTGCCACTATGTCGGCGGTGCTACGAGTCACACGACTGTCCACAAGCAGAATGTTCAGAGGCTTCTGAATGCGCAACGATTGAAAGCCTTGGCCCTTGACAAAGCGTAATATGCCACCGTAGGTGCAAACTGTATTATCCACGCCCGATGGTGTGCCGTGATTAACACGTTCCGACTCATAGGCCCAGTGGGAAATCAGTGCCAGGTTCTCATCCTGCAAATAGCTTGACTGATCGAAGTGACCCATCAGGATGAGGAAAGAGGCAGCCAGCGCAGCACCATACGAGGCAGAGCTACCCAGGCCAGCGCCCAAGTTCAGCTCACTGTCGATTTGCACCTGGAAACCAGCTGACAACTCAGTTTGTTTGGGTGCAGTCAGTACAGCTCCGGCCAGCAGGTAGTATATCGATATGAAGGCACGTTGTGTTTGTTGTTTTGGTGTGCTGCCCACGCTGCGTTCCAGCTGCTTGGCCACCTCCGCACGCACTTCCTCCATCAGCTTGGCGGTACTTTCCAACTTCTCACCGGGATATTTGCTGCGAAAGTTGGCGAGAAAGGCATTGAACTCGTTGCGATCGATCTCGAGAGTACAGTTAAGGGCCTCCAACTGGAAGCTTGCCACCTGGCTGCTCTCCTGCGTACGTAGCTGCAGCTTGGTGCCCAGGCCAACGACACCGGCCAGAGCGGGCTTCTGATAGACCACGGCATGCTCGCCATGTAGAATCACCTTGCCAGGGGAGTTCACCTGGAACTTCAACATTGTTGGGAGATGTTGATGTAGCGGCTGTCTGGCACAAAGTGCGTTTTTTGATTGTATCGTATCTCTGCTGAATCTTAAAGTTAATTTGAATTACAAATTAAGGGCACCACAGTTCAAGCGTCAAAATGGCGTCACGAGGTTGCAAGTTCTCGTTTTAATTTTATTATTATGATTGTTGTTAAGTATTTTGTTTTATGTAATGTTGAAGCTCCGTTCGTTGTTCGCTGTTCCCCTTTCACTTTCTTTGTTCGACTGTTTTCAGTTTCGAATGGTTAGCGTTTGTCAGAGACGTTGGCTGGTTTTTGTTTTCGGTTATACAAATGTACATACACATACATACACACTCACATACGCACGAGCATACATATGTACAGGTTTTGGATTCCGCGACGGCAACAGGTTACGGTTAACGCTGCCTCTGCTGCTGCTGCTACTGAGGCCTCTACTATTGTTGTTGCTGCGCTTTCTCCCACTCCTCGGGGGTGTATGACTTTTGTGAGAAAGCGTGAATCTCCTTTAGTTCTTCGGCAAGCGTTGAGTTAACCCTTAAATTATAGTTATACACCAGTTATTTACATGTGGTCAAATGAAATATTTTAACAACTATTACAGTCTGTGCTTTTGCAGCAGTGATTTTCCTTCAAATGCTTTTGACACGATGATTACGCTGAACTTGCCACCACATCCGTCTGAGTCGTCAGATACCTGAACGTGTGTGGCTTCGAGCTTTTCTTTCAGTTTATCTTCCAAATACTTTGCGCTGTATTTACTCATTTTAACTATTTTATTTTAAATGCGGCCAATTATGGGAATAAATTGCTGTCACTAGCGGCAAATTATCGATTAAGAAGATTGCTTGAGCAACTTCTACGTCACACACTGATAAGGTGGGGAGTGATAGAATACTTCTATTGAAAATCAAAATAATATATATACCTCAACAAAATAAAATAAAATACACTTTGGTTGTTTTTTACTGAAATGAAAAAATTTTAAATAAATTAAAAATATCAATAATGAATATTCTTGCGTCCTGTTCGCCACTATGCTACCTCAGTAGGTCAAGAACCATGCAATAGAAATATCGCATAGATATATCGCACATGACAGCTATCGAAAAGTAAACAAATTTCACAATATATCGAAGTGGTTTCACTCCTAAATAGCATCTAATGTGGCTACACAAACCGCCAAATTTTACGTTTACATTTTTATTTATTTAACTTTTAAATTAAATAACAGATAAACTACAGTTTTATATAACTGACAAGAGGTACGAGTGGTATCGAGAGTCTAGGAGAATATAAATCATGTCGTTCTTCGGTGGCAACACATCGCTTGGTGCGACAAGCACGCCGGCTAAACGTGAGTTAAACTTCCTAATTCCTCAGGTTGCAATTTAATAAGAAATTGTTATAGACTGAAATGTGTTTTGCTTAAGCCATTTTGGCCAAATAACGCTGGGGTCCAGTGGTTGCGGGTAATGTAAGCAGTTTCTTGGCGTCTTCTATGCTATATACGCGTATATCCCTGGGATTGAGGCTGCGGTAGAGACATCATTAATCCTTATAATGAAATACTTTAATAAAATGAACATAAAAACTTACGCCTTTTTATTTATAACGTAGCCAACATATACAACGAAAGTCAGTATTAAAATCAAAACAAAAACAATGAGGAGCGACATAAGTAAAAAAAGTAAACTATCTGTTTGTGCTGAGCATTCACAACGTACTAACACCATTCTAGCAGCTATAATAATGATAAGATCTGGCTCTGCTTAAGCGGAAGCTGAGCCACACACAATGCTCACAAAATACTGACCTCTTTTTCGTTATCTCTTCTCGTCGACAGCGGGCGGCATGTTTGCTTCATCATTTGGTACAACTGGTGCTCCGGCACCAGCTTTCGGTAGTACCATGTCTGCGCCAGCATTTGGATCGGCTCCAACGGCTTTTGGCGCAACAACAACAACTGCAGCCCCAACACTGGGTAGCGGATTCGGTGGCTTTGGTGCAGCAGCAGCACCAACAAGTCAGCCGACTTTATTTGGCACACCGGCAGTTAACTCGGCACCTCCGGCATTTAGTGGTTTCGGGCAGAGTGCTAACACTGCGCAAGCAAGTAGCTTCAGTGGATTTGGAGCAACGACAACGGCAGCACCAGCATTTAGTGGCTTTGCCACCACCCAGTCAACGCCTTTCGGCGGCGGCGCATTTTCATCAGGTAATTACCCGCTAGCGTCACAGACAGACTCATAAATTGACATATATGTTACATATATCTTTGCAGCTTTTGGCAAGCCGGCAACGGCAACAGTAACGCCCGGATTCAGTGGTTTTGGTGGAACAAATTTTATGCTTGGACAACCGCAGCAACAACCAGTGGCTATTTCATCGGACGAGGCCTTTGCGCAATCTATTCTCAATGTTTCGATCTTTGGCGATGAACGTGATAATATTGTGGCCAAGTGGAACTATCTGCAGGCCATGTGGGGCACAGGCAAACTATTCTATTCTCAAAGTGCTGCGCCGGTGGATATAACGCAGGAGAATTATCTGTGTCGTTTTAAGGCCATTGGATACAGTCGAATGCCTGGCAAGGACAACAAACTGGGATTAGTGGCGCTTAACTTTGATCGTGACTTGGCGGTGGTTAAGTAAGTTCTAATTTCTTTACTAATTGTAACTATTGTTGATTGAGGTATCCCTTTTTCTCGTAGGCAACAGCAACAACAGATCATACAAACCCTGCACAGTTTAATGGGCAGCAAACCGAATATTCTGGTACACATCGATGTGATCAAAGAGCTGGAGAATAAAAAAAGCCAAATGGTCATCTATGTGGAGGAGAAATTGCAATTGCCACATGGACCAAATGATAGCAAGCGTATACTTGCCACCGAGTTGGCAACTTACTTGGGACAAGCTAATGTGAAGCCACAGTTGAATAATCTAGGAATCACGGAAGCCTTAGCCCTCACATTGCCCGACGAAGATCAATTGAAGGAGTATCTGGAGAATCCACCAAGAAGCGTTGATCCACGCATGTGGCGTCAGGCCAACCTGGATAATCCCGATGCCCGTCAATTTATACCGGTGCCAATGATTGGCTTCGGTGATTTGAAGTGGCGTGTCAAATGTCAGGAACAGGAGATAGATACGCATGCGTTGTACATGAAGAAAGTCGAAGGTGAATTGCAGGAGCTGCGACGACGACATGCATCCTCTACAGCCAGAATATTGGAGCACAAGCGCAAGTTGGCCGAAATGAGCCATCGCATACTACGAGTAAGAACGAGTATAACTCAAATTGAATTATTGATTAATTCATTGCCTTTTCCAGATTGTTGTCAAACAGGAATGCACACGCAAAGTGGGCAGCATACTGACACCCGAGGAAGAGGCGTTACGCACCAAATTGCAGAATATGCAAGCAGTTGTCTCGGCTCCCACGCAGTTCAAAGGTCGTCTGAGTGAGCTGCTCTCTCAGATACGCATGCAGCGAAATCAGTTTGCCAGCAATAACACTGCAGAATATGCAATCGATAAGAATGCCGAGGACGAGATGAAAACCATATTGACTATGCAACAACGGGCCATGGAGGTGCTCAAAGAGACCGTCAACAAGGATCTGGAAGCACTCAATATTATTATAAAAGGTTTGCCCGAATTACAGCAAACCTGATCGCCGCCAATGCTGTACCGAGTTGTCCCGAAATTAAATAGTTATTTGTCCAAATATAAGAGTCAACGAAATGAGATGTAATCGTTACAATTTCTAAATCACTTCCTGTAACTTTGAACTTGCACTTTTACGGCATGGTCCGATAGAAACAACATATATATATAATTCATACTATATATAATGTCTCTCGTCGAGCGGGTAACAATCGAAACGAGTTCACACACGACTCGCTGCGGAAATTGTGTGAACGATGATTTAAGGCGCCACACGCTAAAGAAAGTCTTAAACGATTTTTAAGTGAAAATTTTATTGAATGCAGAAAGTGAAGTTGTTATAGTTTGTGGCTGGGAACAACGGGAAAGCAAACAAGTTTTAAGTTTGGCTAATTTTCAAGATAACTATGTATTATAATAAGATGATTGATTGTTATATTCTCTTTGTATTGTTCAGCCAGGTTGACTGCCAGTTAATCTAGGGTATTTGCACTTCGACTGCCTGCTGAGCAGAGCCTATTGTTGTTGTCATAACTTTTTCTCCCCAACGATGTCAATGTACTGTGGGCAAACGGCCGACTTTTCTCTGGGTATTGCTCCAAAATTGGATAATTTTGCAGTGATTACTTGACCATTTGACGCAATTTCGTCTAAGCGTCTGTCCGGCAACTGCTACGAACTCATTACAGATGACAAACTCACATCATCTACTAGTTGCAGCTTGCAGTTTGTTCAACTCCAGGCAAGGTGCGGGTTCGGATTTGGATTCGGGTTGTTACATTAACATCATTATGTAGCCAGGCGTGCACTAACATATGCCACTGTCTCTGTCCATGTGTGTGTGTGTGTGTGTGTGTTTGTCTAGTTGTTGCCTCGTTATATATTTATTTCTTGGTGCAAACTCGTTTGAAACTCGGTTTCCCAGATAACTGTGCCTGGAGTGCAACACAGCGCGGCGCAGCTCGCATTGTTGTTGTTGTTGTTGTTGCTGCTGCTGCTGCTATGGAGACTTCCGAAAGCTTCCGTTTTAAGTCTGGGAAAATGATTGCAGTGTGTGGGGTATAAATGAATTGGTTGTGCCCCAAGACGCCTTACTCATTGTGCGAGAGCCTTGTGACAACAACTGACGACAGCTGCAGCTCTACTACGCGGAGCTGGGACAAGGAATTGACTACTACACCAACTCTTGTCATGTCGACTGGGTCACTAATTGTGAGTATCGATGGGATTGTAGACAGTGTAACCTGTAATCAAATATTGCCAATCTATTCATAGTTGTTGCTGCTGTGCGTCTTGTGCGCCGCAGTTGCTGCCACGCCCACTCAATTTGCGCAGGATATGCAACTGTTGCATCCGCAAATGATAACACTCGAACGCTTGGAACACTTGTTGCGGCGTGCTGGGGAAATCTTTGGTGCTGTCGCCCAGGAGGAGGATGCCTTGGCCTCGGGCAGCGAACAGGTGGCACAGGTGGCAGTGTTGCCATCGCAGCAACCTCAGCACTACATGCTGCCACCCACAGCACAGCCGTACAATTTCTATCTGCCGCTCTTTGATTATGTTGATCCTAAGCTGGACGCCAAGAGCAAGCGCATGGAGAAGATTGCGCCGCCACCACAGCGAATGCAGCAGGAGCATAACTACTATGCGGATAAGCCAAAGAAGACGCCCAAGAAGTTCAATGCCGGCGCCAAGCACATCAATCACAAGTGGCTGAATGCCTACGAAAAGGCAACGGGCGGAGCTCCTAAGACCATATACATGGAACAGGATGAACGCAATCGCATCAATTTCGATGATTCCTTCTTCTCCGTGGACATGCACGTCAAGGCGCCCGACAATCAGCCGCATCGTGGTCCTGTGCCCCTGGAACTGTTGCAGCATGGCGAGCAGCAGCCCGAGGATGATCTGATGGCTGCTCCTGCGCAGCTGGCCTACAGTTTCAAGCCAATTGAACTCTAGTGCTAAGTCCGAGTGAAGTGTTATTTAATTGTAGTCAGTTACAAAAATGCAAAAATATATTTATACATGTATGTGGAGTTAAGTCTCCCGGAAGACACAGAAAAACAAAAACTTGACTTACAATCACGGGCAGAGCTCACAGGGAACTCCTTAAATGCACTTGGGGCTTAGGCAGCTGTTGGTTCAGTTACATTTTCATTATGGTGAGTATTTCTTATCCTATTTGACATATTGCACACTCCTGCAGGGTTCCATTCTATGTTAGACTTGTGCCTCCTGCAGCTTGGCGACTCCTGTGCGCACAACCTTTTCAATATCGTCAAGCAAACCCGATGCTCCGAAACGGAATAGTTTAGGCTGCAGCCACTTCATGCCGAGGGTTGAGCGCACCATTGTCATCCAGGCAATTGCATCTCGCACAGTCCGCACACCTCCGGCTGGCTTCAAACCCACAATTTGTCCAGTGCGCTGTACAAACTCCTGTATGGCATAGATCATGACTAGCCCCACGGGCAGCGTGGCATTAACGGCTTCCTTGCCGGTGGAGGTCTTAATAAAGTCAGCGCCTGCCAGCATGCAGACCATGGATGCCTTGTAGACCTGCAGAGATACAAGGCTTAAGCAACAGTTCATCATCAACACCTCTCACTTACATTCTCCATTGAGCCCAGTTCGCCAATGGCTAAAATGGTCTTCAGATGTGCTCGCTCACCGCAAGTGTTTCGCATGGCAACCACCTCGTTGTAAACGCCTTCCCAATCGCCGACCAAGGCCAGTTGGCGATTGATCACGATGTCGATCTCTGTGGCACCTGCCTGTATGGCATCGGTGATCTCCTGCAGCCGTGACTGCAATCCATATTGTCCAGTGGGAAAGCCAGTGGCCACGGCGGCTATGTTGATGTCATTCAATTTACCGTATTGCTTAAGGGTTTTGTAAGCATCAGCCACACGTGCCGGGTACACGCACACAGCGGCACAATGAATGTCCGGCAGCAGTGAAGCCTCTACAGAGTTCTTCAGGAATTGTGGCTCAAATGGATAAGTTGCACGCACACAAAGGCGGCGCACATTGGCTGCCGTATCATCGCCTGCTAAGGTAGTTAGATCCGTTAGCGTTAGGGCTTTAAGTGCCCAGGCGACTTCGTGGGCGCCCGTAACCTCTAAACTTTGGGAGATGCTTGTTGCGATCGCATTGAGTTGAGGCAGTGAAATGTTGATGCGCAGCAAGGAGGCATATGCATCTGAAATGGAACACATATAGTGGTAAATAGCTAAATACAATGTACACTTACCATAGGGCAGAACTTTGTTCACCTCGAAGACTTTTACTTCCATTTTTTACCGATAAGAACCAAACACGATCTGCGCCAGTTGCAACAAATGTGTTTGCCAACTTGTTATCAGTGAGTGGCTGAACAGCTGCTAACAGCGTTGCCAGATTTGCTTTCTAAGATCGTAGCAGAAAAAGACAGGGTGGTTACGTTGTTTTATGCGCAGTTTTTAAATAAATAGTATATTTTAATAAGCTTGATTTATAAATGCAGCATTTGTTTATGGAAAAGAGAGCGAAATATTAAAGTAGCAATGTTATCAGTCAGTTATACAACACTTGGCTTCCCTATGCCATTAACATATGATGTATGTGTGTAAATATTTAATGTAAAATAAATTAATAATTCTCACACGCATTATGTGATAATTACCGTGTACAATTTATTGGCGTACACCCTTTGTATTCAAAGTACCCTTTTATTTTAAATTTGAATCGATTTATTATTTTTAAATATTGCACCTAAGTAAGTCTAGAACTTTTAAATATTCCAAGTTTATTGAGATTATTTTCCTGCCTGTGGTATCGTAGTTACGATATTTATCGATAAGTTCATAAATGTAACGCGATATATTATAAGTTGCAGCACTGAAAAGCTGAGTAAGAAAAGGATGTATAATTTCATCACCTATAAAATTTGATATTACAATAAACGAAAACAAGTTTATATGTAATACTGCCCATTTCACTTTCCCAACAGTCTCCGTATGATTGCAAAGAATCGATATGTCATGTTCATCATCTGTTTGAAATAATCTTTTAAAAACAGCTTGGCGTATTCGAAAATTAACTTACATTTTGAAAAGTGACCAGTGATATAATAATTATATTTTCGGCAGAGAGTACAGCGGGCTTACAAGTGTTTAGCATTACAAATAGAAGATTCTTTTGATAAAATTGGGATCCATTGTACCAACTTTGGCTGTAAGCCGACTGCGAGATATCTTCACTCTACACAAAAATGAAAATGAAGTAATGTTACATATAAGGAACCTATTACGATACTACCAAATCCATCATCATTTGTCCATAATAACAGACCATGTAGAACTGAGCGGCGCAACTGATGAAAAACAGGAGAAACGAGAAGGCGTTTAAATTTAGTCCTTGTACGATGGTGTAGAATGCCGCACAGCAGAGTGTACCGGCCGTGGTAAAAAGATTATAGGCCAGCAGCATGCCAAAGATTTCGTTGAGTTCCTTGTGCAAACTGCGAGGATCATGAGATGAAGTACTGAGGGTACACCTGGAAATTGAGATACCTACCCCAGAACATAAAGATGTTTACGAACGATACTGATCAAAAACTCGCAATCTGTTGTCGGTTGTTCGCGGTTTGGACTATAATGTGCCAATTGTTGTCCCAAATGAGAGAAGTGTAGACAGATTTGACTCGATAGACACATCATCCAGACATCGGTTCCGATATTAAAGTTCATAAAAAAATGGCTGCCGGCAAACTCCACAATTTGAACGATCACATAGTTAATGGGGTTATTAGTATTGAAACTGAGGCGCATAGGATACGCACGCAAATAGGGAAACCTGGCTGCACCGTGTCCTAAGCTATAGCACTGATAGATATATATGCAGGTCGATTGTACCAGCGGTGCAAAAACCACAAGAACAAACACGAAGAAGAAATAATACACTCCATAGCGTATAATGCGAGGCCAGTAAAATTCGTTAACCCGATAGTTGCGACGTTCAGACTCTTCTTCAGGGTATATCCCGTTTAATTTACGGTTCAGTTCGAGTATTCTATGACGATAGTAAAGAAACGTAAAGAGCTTCGTTTCTGTATTGATGATAAGAAACAATAATTCCCCATATCGCACTATATTTTCCGGATCTCCAGACAGTGTGTCCCATTGAAAGATGCGTAACATCATAAAATACATTACATAAGAGTGACATCCCAGTGAAAATATTAAATACACACGCAACAAATATTCCTGCCAAAGAGGTTTGGGACTGCCGAGAAAATCATATCCAATCGATTTGAATATTATGTTCGGTATGTAGACAAAATCCCCGTAATTCTTTTGTATTTCCTGTTTGTGTTTTGCCATTCTTGCGGATTGTAGGTGAACTGACTGAGTTTGCTTGTCACCTTCTGATTTTATAACTGACGTGATTAATTAAATATTTAAATTGCTCAACACCGCGACAATATATGTATAATAAATATATTAATTATGAAAAGGTCGACCTTGTCTAAAAAATAATAGATATTCTGGGACTGCTAAGACTGGCGACATTATTACAAACAGTTTTTCTGTAATATTCATATGTAAACATGGTTGATTGAAACATGCAAACTGAAGTGGAGCAAGAAAAGGTAGCATTTCCATTCAAGGTCCCAGTTTAATAAGCAAATATATTTCTAGTCTAGAATTTTTTAGTTTTTAATATTGCATTTAAAGTATTTCCCGACCACTTCATTATCCTTTTTTTCTTTTCCACTCTTGCGGTTTGAATGTGAACTGACGGCTTTCATTTGTCGCCCTTTTATTATATACCTCAGAAACGTGTGATTAATTAAAAATTAAAATTGCACAACACCCCAAGATAGTGCAATATTGAATACATGTGTCAGGAAAGTCGAAAGAAAGTAATAGATAATCCCAAACTGTCAAAGACTTGCTATACAAAACGTGGTGGCCGTAGTGACAAGATTAAAGGCTGAAGATATTAACTTTCTCAAGAAAACTGCAATAGATAGTTAAATTGTGAAATCAAGTCGAAGCTATGAATTGCTTTAACCTACCTAAGCCAATAAAGATATTTGCAAACGCATAAAAAATCAAAATGGGTTAAGTATTTGCCAAATAGTCCATATTCAATCAATCGGAACAAAAATAAAATCAAGGGACTGTAACTAAACTGATACAGTATTTAGTCGTAAGCGGGTTCTATATCATAGCAAATGTTTGAAACATTTTATATTAAATAAAGGTCAAACCGCAATTTTGCGGCTTTGACATGTAATGAAGTTTGCGAGAAAATTGTAAAAGCCAGGATGGTTAACGCGGATCGATAATCACATACTTAAATTATGTGTGAAATTAAAGTTGCTTCAAAAATATTTACAGTTTTGTTATGTGATTACTTCCTATTAACACGACGCAACTATAGCTTATCTCGTTAGTTCAAAGTCAAATAATATTAAGGGGAAATTCCAGCTAAAATTCATAAGTATACCTGTATTTTCAAGTGCTCCATTTATAAATCAGCGAAAGCTTCTCAACATACACCACCTGACTATCTCTAACAGCTAAGCCCTGGCCCATATCTGAAGAACTATAAACGATTCAATAATGGACAGGAGTCACGACTATAAAATTAACAATGCCAATGTTTATTGTTAGTTAAGATTTTTATGGCGTACACCCCATTTTATATATAAACTGCTTATCTATAAAACTTGTTAGTCATTACCAAACCGTTAAGTTCTTTAAATTTCTTATTATTATTAGGGAAAATAGATAGTTTACATTTGATTTGAAGTACAATTCAATTTTTTAGACTCTCGTTGATCATGTTCACTGTAATAGATGATGTCGAGTATAGTTTTCTATTATATCAAGATTACAGAACTTTTAATGGAATGATTATCTGGAAGTAGATGTTCTATAGGGCAATTTGATTTGCTATCGACTGTTCAGACAATGGGCTCTGATAAGGCGTTTCATGTGCTAGTCGCTTAGCGAGTCATTCACTTGAGGCGTAAATTGCCCGGATTTATACTTTGTCAAGAACTTAAGCATGTGCTGGATCATATAAATAGAACGGAAAAACACTTGTCTCGCGCACACTATATTTGGAATCGGACAGGCCAGCACAATGGCAGCATTTCCTACCACGTACAGCCAGAAGGATAATACCTGGAGTGGAGCACCGCGCAGCTCCATCTACGACTATGATGTATCGGCGGGTAGAGTCATATTTGCAAACATGAAAAATTGGTCAAATAATATTTGTCAGGTAAGTGCAAGGATCAGGACCTTCAGAATCGGTGCGAGGATTCAAGGATAATTTGTATACTGGCAGATAAACGATGCGGATGGAGTAAAGGTAACCAGCGGACAGGGTATCACATGGGCCATTCGAATCGCGCAGTACCTGAAGAAGCGAGGACTCAACCACAAGGATGTGATAGGCATTGCTGCCAAGAATACCACGTACGTGATGCCACTAGGTGTTGCCTGCCTGATGAATACTACGCCTTTCCATGCAGTGAACCCCATGCTGGACGAAGGTTTGAATGGACAATCAACTTGAAAGTGACTCAACTAACGGAATAATATATCAAACTTGTAGCCACAATTAAGTATGTCTTTGAGATAACCAAACCAACGCTTATATTCTGTGATGGTCTGGATTACAAGAAGATACACTCGGCTACCCTGGGTTGGCATCCGGAAATCTTTACGCTTAGCGATCCTGTTGAGGGTGTTTCCAAAATAGAGAACCTGCTGGATCCTACGACTACTGAAATGTTTTATCAGTGAGTATAGTTTATGGCAATGTCTTGTGAAAGTGAAATACTAAGTGTTACTCCATGTAGGCCAGAACCACTCAAGTCTGGCGGAGATCAAACAGTGGCCATTCTAAACTCTTCCGGTACGACGGGACTACCCAAGGCTGTGTGCATTTCGAATAGCATTCTTATACAGGAAGCCATGTAAGCGGAAAAACTGTTCAGTGTAAAAAAAATAGTTCCTTATTGGGTTTATCTCCTGATTCTATTAGGCTTGTGACCAGCGAAACAGTCATCGCTGTGTCGAGCTGTCTAGACTGGATTACCGGTCTGTGGGCCTTTGTCTTCAGCACAGTTTTCGGCTGCACTCGCATCATAACCAACAAACCCTTTTCACCCGAACACTTTGTGGAGATGGTGAAGAAATATAAGATCAACTATGCCGTGGTACCGCCTAGGCATCTTTCGGCTTTGGTAACCTGCCCGGATGCCACGAGCGAGGCCCTTGCGCCCATTCGTATGCTGAACTATGGCGGCGGTGTAGTGTCTCAGGCAACGCTGGAGCGTGCCCAGGCAATCTGCAAGACGGCAATGTTCAACTCGGGGTACGGCATGACCGAAGTGGGTGCCATAACGGCCAACGTTGGCATTAGCAATACAGCTTCAGCTGGACGTCTTTTGCCGGGCATCAAGATACGAATTGTCGATGAGGAAGGAAGGAAATTAACGTACAACCAGGTCGGTGAGATATATGTGCACACATCGCAAGCCTGGAATGGCTACTACGGCAATCCCGTGGAGACTCGACGCATGCAGGACTTCGAAGGCTGGTTCCACACAGGTGATCTGGGCTATTTTGATGATCAGAACTTCTTGTATATTGTCGATCGTAAAAAAGAGATTCTCAAGTATCAGGGTCTTCATTATTGGCCCACCGAAATTGAGAGTGTGATTGCAGAGCTGCCGCAGGTGTCGGAGGTATGTGTTGTAGGTGTTTACGATGAGCGTCAGGGTGACGCAGCTGGCGCCTTGATCGTCAAGCGACAAGGTAGTGAAATTAGCTCCAAGGAGATTATCGATCATGTTGCCAAACGCCTGACGGGTCTGCAGAAGCAGCTGCATGCCGGCGTTCGCTTTGTTGATAAGCTGCCCTCCACTGTGAATGGCAAGACGGTCCGCAAGGCGGCGCGGGATTTGTTTGTCTCCCAAAATGGAAATAGCAAATAATTCTAAGAAGAGGGGAATCTTCTTTGCACTTGTACATTCATTCAATTTGATTAGGTCTATAAATAAATATATATCTTACATAACCGATTTAACCTTTTAACCGATACTTGTCTTTTGTCCTGATAGGAGGAACGTCTAATACTTTCACGCAATATCACGTGCATGTAAAGTTGTTTTTGTTTAAATATACTAAATAGCCTGTTGTGCAGATTAGATTGAACGTGCTTAATGTATACACTTTTTTGTGTGGTGCACGAGCCATATAGGAAGTATTGGACGGATACTTGAGAATCTTCAGATAGAGTTATCACTATCTTAAGTACTAATTGACTTAGCTCTTGAATTATATTAAATTAACAAACATTTTTCCAGTTTGTTACTTAAAATTAGTCGACGTATTTTCGACATGTTATCAATTTTACCGGCATTAAAGTCATCCGATGATTTTTTTTGGCTTTTTTCATCGTGTTCCTTCAAATTGTTGATCTCTTTTTTTGGCTTGTTCATCGTGTGCTTTCACATTTCTGCTCTATTGAACTCTGTCTTCTACCTGTCTGAGCTTAACACACGTAAATAACCTCATAAAGTGACATAGCGATTTGTAAGAACACGCAGATAATAATATGTTTCAAATCAAATGATATTTTTTGGTTTGGTTTTGCAATCGCTCTTGCTCTTTATTATGTCGTAAATCAAATAGTTTTGTTTTATCAATCTGAGAGAAATATATCTTAAATATTCTAGGTACTATACCCACTTCATTTGAATTCGATTATTTTGTGTAATCTTATTTTATTATTTATTTTATTTAGATAATAAATAAACGTTGAATATCATAATTATTTTTAAAAGCTCTATTTCTATATAAAGTGTTTACTGCAGGTGTCTGTGCCGTAATCTAGTGAATAACAAAATAAAGATACATAACAAAATATATATATATGTGACGGTCGTCAGCGGTTCCAATTGGACAAACACGAAATGGATCATTGTTGTTGATCAAACTTTAGAACCAACGAAGCCCGCAAATCTTCACGTGCTATTCCCGGTAGGCGTATCGCAGATCATCATGACTTTGCCCCTTTAATTCAGCGTAAATAGATAAGATTCTTGCGAGTATTTAAACAGACAATTCTCCCGCGATAGTTTCAAAGCTTCAAAAAGTTTGGCGCGAAAAGGATCGTTGGCTAAAAGATAAAAAAAGAGTGAACCTTAAAACATATAAAAAATGTTTGGTATTCAAAATTCAAGTTACGACAAGGACGCGCGCGTTTGGAGTGGCATGCCTCGTAAGCCACTGTACGATTTCAATGCCTCAATCGGGGCTATCATTCAAAGAAATCTTCGTAACTATCCTACAAATGTTTGCCAGGTAACTTTCTGTGAATTATATAACAAAGAGTTGAGACTATAATACAACCTTTGTGTATTGTTAGATCAAAGCAGAGGATGGTACGCCTACAACGAACAAGGAAATGCTTGGCTGGGCGGTTCGTCTGGCACAGCTTTTCAAGCAGCGAGGATATACCCCCGAAGATGTCGTTGGCATTGTAGCCAGAAACAGCACTTATGTGTCAGCTGCCGCTGTGGCTGCCTTGTTCAATGCTACACCCTTCCATGCAGTCAATTCTACTTTGGATGAAGCCACCTTGAAATACGTGCTGGGTATAACGAAACCCCCCGTTATCTTCTGCGATGCATCTGACTACGAGAAGCTAAAGTCGGCGTGTGCCGAGTGGACACCAGAGCTGATAACGCTAACTGGAAAAGTTCCGGGAGTTACCTACGTAGAGGAATTGCTGACGCCGACAAAGACCGAAATGTTTTATCAGTAAGTTCGCAGTGTATTCCCCCAAATTGGTCTCTACTTTTTCTGATTAAATTAATTGGCACTCTTTGGTATCCATGGGGTAGAATATTGAATGATAAGTAGACTAAACTAATCGTATTAATTATATCTGTGAATTAACCCATGGTACCCTCTCCATTTAAAGACCAGAACGTTTGCAGAAGGGTGGCGAACAGACAGTTTGCATTCTGTGCTCCTCAGGCTCAACTGGCAAACCTAAAGCTGTGCGTATGACAAACTTCATGTTGGTCAATAATGCATCGTAAGTAAATTAGTCCTGATATTTATGATTTAAGTTAAATTTATTTATTTTTTTTTTTGTCTAGTTTCTTCACCTCAGATTTCGTGCTTTACTGCGGTTCCAGCCTGGACTGGTATTCCGGTCTTGTAGCCTTTCTGTACAGTGTTGCAGATGGCCTCACACGTGTCATATCCGATAAACCATACAGTCCCGAGCTGTTCGTAGAGCTGGTACAGAAGTACAAGATCACTGTAGCCACCTTCTCGCCACGTCATGTCTCTGCCCTGGTTGCATGCCCAGAGGCAACAACAGAACGGCTGGCCAGTCTCTTCGTTGTGGCAATCGGTGGTGGATGGATTCCCACTGAGACGTTACATAAGTTCCATGAGATTCTGAAGCCTAGATTTGTTGGTTACGGCTACGGTGCTACTGAAGTCGGAGGCATGAGTGCAGGCCTGTATAATGAGAAGTTCGGAAATACCGTTGGTGCTCTTGTTGCCGGACTGCGTGGACGCATTGTCGATGAAAATGGTAAGAATCTAGGTCCTGGGCAGATAGGAGAACTGCATGTTAACAACGGTCTTAATTGGGGTGGCTACTACGACAACCCGGAGGAGTGGAAACAGCTGCTGGACTCGGATGGTTGGTTCCACACTGGCGATTTAGGTTATTTCGATGAACATAACAATCTGTATATTGTGGACCGCAAGAAGGAGATCTACAAGTGTCTGGGTATGCAGTACTGGCCCAACGACATTGAAGTGGCTATCGCAGAATTACCCGACGTGCAGGAGGTCTGCGTAGTTGGAATTTACGATGAAAAGTACGGTGATGCACCCGCTGCGATGGTTGTTAAGCTACCTGGAAGTTCTTTAACCGAAGAGCAGATTAAGGAGCATGTGGCCAAGCGATTGGTGGTGGAGTTCAAGAAACTCCACGGAGGCGTACATTTCGTAGATGATTTGCCCCAGACAGCCAGTGGAAAGGTTCTACGACGGGAGGTTAAGGCGATACTGACGAAGTGAACTCTGCTTCGTGCCTAACAAGTTGTTTTTATCGGAAAGAACCTTAGCTTCTGAAGCTATTTTGTTGTTGACTAGTTTTAATTGTTTCAATAAGTTTACTCAGTTGACTCGTGATTTAGTTAATTCAATAATTATTTATCATGTGCATTATATTTATTCTCTAATTTGTATAATTTCATTAAACTGTTACCTTGATTTGAAATTGTTTTTCTTTTTGCTTATCGCATGAGATTGTATTATGGTCAGACAGCCCCCTTATTGCTGCATTCGTTCAAGTTCGAAATTCAACTCACATGCCAGTTATTCACCTCGATTCTGCTGAGACACCAGTGCTGCCAATTGCGCTTTTTTCACTTTAAATAATCAGACTGGAGAAAATAAAACAATCAAGGGAAGCGAGAATCTGTGCAACATTATCATTAGTTTTCATTGATTCATTACTAGTGCTAATTATCTCCTCTATTCTATAAGAGACTGCCATAACTGCCATGCTGCAGCTTCAGCTACGAATTCTCAGCTAATGTTTCATGTATGATTGGCACAAACAAGTTGTACGTGCAGGAGGTCTGCGTAGTGGGAATCTACGATGAGAAGTATGGCGATGCAGCCACAGCAATGGTGGTCACACAACCAGGAAGTACTCTGAGCGCTGTGCAGATTAAGGAGCATGTGGCCAGACGAATGAGGATGGAGTTCAAACGTCTGCATGGCGGTGTCTACTTCGTTGATGCCTTGCCACAAACAGCCAACGGAAAGGTGCTTCGCCAGGCAGTCAAGGAGACACTGAATCGGTTAAGTCTCGATCGTAAGGTATCAGTTTGGTTTAGCTTTAATTGAATAAATAAACTTAAGTTATTCTCTTATAACATCTAGCCCTGAGTTGAACTTAAGCGATGTTCCATCGCTCACATTAAGCCTATAAACGTGCCCGGCGGCTGCTCCAGATGCCAAGCAGCAGCACCATTGTCCAAATAGTCCGAGGAGGATGACTTGCACTGGATGCTGGCTCGGATTGTGGTGGCTCTG
Source organism: Zaprionus camerounensis (assembly GCA_018904165.1). Classification (NCBI taxonomy): domain Eukaryota; kingdom Metazoa; phylum Arthropoda; class Insecta; order Diptera; family Drosophilidae; genus Zaprionus; species Zaprionus camerounensis. The sequence continues at coordinate 4,742,837 of JAEIFS010000037.1, forward strand.
TTGTCGTTGCGAATGTGGTGCTCGAGATGCTGCTGGTCTGATCTATTATGGGTTCGTTCTGCTGTTGTCGGACTTTACCCGTTCTGATCTCCACCTTGGGCAGCGGAAAGCAATAGACACGTTCCACCTCGACCATGAGCGATGTATCGCTCTCCGAGGCTGTCTCCGAGACAGTGAGAGGCACACAAATTGTGGGCTCCTCAGCTGAATTGCGATCCTCGTAGGGAATACCCACGCGTGTAATGTTGAGCGGCAGCTGAGGGATAAGGCTGTCCGGCACACTCAGCTCGTTGTGTGTTTGTGCCGAGTTCACACCCTCCTCGAGGAACTTGTAATCATCGCTCAGATCAAGATCATCGTCGATGCGATCAATGCTATCGATATTATCGATGCGATCAATGCTATGTCCAGCATCCGTATAAGACTGTTCCGTGCTTGCCACTTGGGGTTCTAGAAAGTCGGTGGGCCAATTGAGGGCAATTGTGGTGGACTCGGGTACAAAGTGTGGTCGCATTGTGGGCATTTCTGAGCTCCTCACTGCCGTTGCCGGCACGGGTTGAGTGCTCTTGTAGCTGTGTGTGGGATATGGATACGGCAAGGGCATCCAAGTGTCCTCAGTGGTCTGGGTGCGCTGTCGTTGCACTGTGGTTGTCTCAATGGACTCGTTGATCTGCTTGGCCATGGCACGAAGCAATGGATCTGTTGAATTCATGCGCACTACCTCAAGCGCTGACTGTGGCTGCACTGGAGTCTGCGGGCTGGCATAGGGTGTGGGTGGGCGCCAGCGACCACGAGATTCCTGGGAACGCTCAAAGCTATCGCGACGTGCATAAGGATTGTAACCAAAAGATGCAGTGCGCTCCTCGGGCTGCGGCTGCACATCCTCCTCACTGGAGGCATCACGATGGTCCATGGCTGTGTGAAGGAAAAGGGGAGAAGTTCTATTTAGTTGTATCTTGGGTATATCTATGACTTATCTCCACTTACGCTCCGCTGGCAGACCCATTAACATTGCCTCCAGACGCCCGTAGACACGTTGCTTGGGCTGTGCCTCGTTCTCCGCCGGGTTGAGTGGATGCTGCGGCTTCCAGTTGCCATAGACCACACCATCGCTTACCGCTGGCACATTGGATTCTCGCAACAAGGGAATATGTGTGTGCACGGTGGATGTGGCGGGCATGAGAGGTGCCAGACCAGGAGCAGCTGCAGCATAGCTGGGCCAACCCAGGCCAGGCACAACTGCTGAAACGGGACCAGCAGGTGGTGCTGGTATGCGTATACGACCCCTTGGCCGTGGTACCTGCAGTTGCTGCGCTTCAGGCTCTGGCTCCACTTGTGGCTGTGCCTGTGGCTCCACTGGCTCCTGGCACAGCACCAGCAACTGTTGCTGGCAGAGCAGCAGCATCAGCAGTAGCCTGACAAGCAGTGGAATTTGTTGCCTGCTGTGCTCCATCGTCTTCGAGTTGAATCTGCCGTGCGATTTCTTTGTTCGTCTCACTTGGTTTCAGTTTCGATTTCTATTTACTGAAATGATGTGCCACTTCTTCAGCTTGTTGTTGTTGCTATTGTTATTATTATTATTATTTACAGTTAGCTGACGGAATTTATTGTTTCATTTCGGTTTTGTTGGGGCAACAACAAGATTCAACAACAACCGCAACGCATTGTTCTCAATTCGCATCCACTTTGCCCATCGATATTCGCATCTGTGTATCTTCAATCGGGTTTAATGCTCGCAAAAGTCTTTTTCTTTTTCTTTCGATTTTGATTTTTGTTTTCAATCACGTCTCGTCTCTATCTCTATCGCAAAGGGGGTCTCAACGCGTCGGCTTCTCAACGGCAACTGATGTTGGCCAAATCAATTTAGCCTCAGCGGACGCGTCTAACGCTCTGCCGCCTCTGCCAGCAGAAAGAAGCATTCTTAATCATGGCTCTATAGAAATGGGTTTTCTTTTGTTCAGTTGAGTTCAGTTTTCGCTTAATTATGCGCAAGAGCGTTGAAATTTAATGGCGAATAAACATTCAGCTGCTTCTCGTTTGTTCAGCCAAGTGAAAACGCAGCAAACCAATTTGATCTACTCGTATTTTTTTCTTCTCAACCTGTTGGCCCTCTTCTACTGCTGATCAATGAACGTGTAGAGAGTATATGCATATGATATATAGTATATATATTTATATTTAGTTATGTCCAGCATACCATGCCGATAGTTACGTTTGTCTGTCTGATTTATGTAAATCGCCGTTTGCTGAAATTCGCCTGTTTATTTTGACACCGTTTATGAGAAGCCACACTCCATTCTTCGAATTGTATCTGCGACCCATCGCTGGCGGCTTTTTTTCACCGCTTCAACGCGGTCAACGGTAAAACAGTTATAGGCCGATGCTATAGAGACGATCTCGCAGACTGAGCTCAGACCGAAAGCGAGTCGATTGAAAAGAAACGTAATTAAAATTGTAATGTATTTATACTCTTAAACCATTGAAAATGGGGAATAAGGGTATACTAACTTTGTGCAAATTTATGTAACAGGCAGAAGGAGGCGTGGGAGACCCCATAAAGTATATATATTTTTGCTCAGGATCACAAGCCGATTCGATTGAGCCATGGCTGTCTGTCTGTCTCAGCTATTATAAAAGCTAGAGTTACCAAATTTGACAGAAAGACTCTTGTGTTCTATACGCTGATCAAATTTATTTATCTACTGCCTGCGCAAATCAATAATTTAATTTTTGAACTCAATTTGTAAGTACTGTATAAAAGATACAACTTTCAGATTTTAACATATACTAAGCTGAATGAATTATCTAAGTATTCTCCAAATTACAATTCGATTGGACAATAAATTATTTATTTATTGAAGAAAGTATGAGCATACAACCAAGTGCTTGGTGTCAGCTAACAAGGAAGGCAGGCGAGCGCGAAGCTCGAGCGCCATCTGTCGATAATAACATCAAAGCATGTGCATATGTTACATACATATACATATGTGTACATACATAGGAACGTAGGTCGAAGGGTATCCCACAGTCGTGTTTCGCGCGACTGTTGCTTTACTTACTGGTTTTATTATGACTTTGCGGGTTCTTAAGTTTCGGGTAAATGATTTTATGGCATTTCTATATCATATAAGCGATAGTTATAATTGATAGTGAAAATCTATTTAAAGACGGAATCTTTTGTTTTAAAAAAAATAATAGCGTACTTTCATTTTCGTACTTACAGTTCCCTTTAAGTAAAGCTTGACAATCTCCCTTCAATCATCGTGTCAATTTTAGACTTTCCCCAGCAAGGAGCTAGAAAACAGCTGCTCACCAAGTGACTTCCCAGAAAGCAGCAGCTGCTCCCCAAGTGACTTCGATTTCGTGCTCATAAAAATGGAAACCAAGTCAGAGACGTCAAGAGAGAGAGAGAGAAAAGCAGTCATAATGTGACGCAAGACCCCGTTGGACGGGGCTGTCAAAAGGCTTCAATATGCAAATGTGGCAGCAACGAGGCATAAGGAAAATCGCGATAGACAGAAAACTGTGAGCTGAAAATGCGAATGCAAATTTTGTTTGGAAAAATGCAGCGTGGCATGAATTAGAAAACAAACAAACTGGAAAACACAATGATACACGGAGGTAATTGAAGTTGTGCGCACAAATTTAATAAAAACAAAATGCAAAAAAACATAAATAAAAAAGCCATTGCGCATTGTCACGTTTTGTGAACATTACCAGGCTACTTTGGGGGGAAAGCGGGAAAGGGGGGAAAATATGGAAAAGCATTGTACGTTGAGTAACGCGTCTGCTTTAGGGTCGCGTGTGTGTGTGGCATGACGGAAACAATGTTTTTCCGCTTTTATTGTGATTATTTCATTTATTTTTACTCATTTTTACACCTCATACAAAACTTTCACGATCGTTAAAAATATATATAAATATTTCTGTTTGTTTAGCTTCTTCTTTTAATCCGAAATTTAGTTAATGGAGGGATTAGTTTTCTATAGCGGAAGCACAGTTGTCCAAATGTTGAACAACTTCTGAGGTGTAGTAAGGATTCAGTTGAGGTTAGGTTTCTACTGACATTAGGGTTATTTCGCACTCTCTCTCTCTCTCTTGTTTTACTGATTCTCCAGCAGTCCTATGTACTGTCCATTCTGATTGGCCACACGTCGCTCTTCTAGTTTCTTGGCAAAGGCAGGATCACTCTTGGCACGTTGCTCGAGGCGCTCCTGCTGCAGTTTGATGCCCGCATAGATCTGATCCAGTCCCTTCTGTATCTCCTCGGGTATGGCCGGTGGGGTGGGTATATGATCTCCTGTGGCACGGAAGCCATTCTCATCGGCCGTGTACTGCACATTGACTAAGGTACCCTCCGGGGATTGGTACGAGTATTGACCATGTTGGACCAGCACACCGTTCGGATTCGTTTCGAAATCCTTAAGGAAACCCGTCTCCTCATGCACTATGTTGTTGCCCGTCTCGTATTCGGTCTTGTAGCTGCCATCCTCGCTCTGCTCCTTGTTGTACTTCAGTATGGGTATCCAGGTGCTGGTCTCGCGTGGATCCTCATGACGATGATCTAGCTTGTCATCGCGTGGTATATTATTCGCATTGGGATGTGCATGATGCTGATGCTGGTGCTGATGCTGGGCGTGGCAAGACAGGGCAAGCAGCAGGCAGAGAAGTATCTGCGGAGAAAGAAACATGCAGTTAGAGAGAACTTACTCCAAGGCAGGCACTGATTGACCTGCTATGCTTTCAGTCTGTTTTCTTTATACTGTAGAATGATTTGTACTTCATCAAAGTCTCTTAAAGATTCTTTTGATGTGCAACTCGACCCCGAGACCTTTTGTATGCACACATATGTACACTGCAAGTTACGAAATGTGGCAAGTTGTTAGACTAACCCGCGACCTTATTGCGCACTTAATCCCACACACACACAAACATACACACTCAGATACACCCACAGACAAGAGCTGTGGGAACCATTTGGAGATCAACTTACAAGCACTTTCATTTTCTATAGCGTTGATTGATTGATTGAATGTTGAATTGATTGTTATTTAATTCACTTGCGAATTTGTGTGGCAATTGTCGGTTGCAGGTTGCAGGTTGCAGTTAGCGCGCCCGTTTCTGTTGCTGTGCGGTTGGCAAGTGAAAGCTGCCACGGTTCGAACTGTGCTGCGGCGGCCCTATTTAAGAGCTTTATATAGTCGCGACTTGGATTGCATCGGCTGCATCGACTGCAACAGCGACTGCGAATCCGAATCCAAATCCGAATCCAAGTTCGTCTGCGAATTTGTCTCCTGCGCTCGCGACACACACACACTGGCGAGTGAGATACACACAGTTAGATAGATACAAATACAGATACAGCTACAAATACAGCTACATTTGTTGCATTCGCCTTAGCTGTAGATGCTGTTTATGTTGCTGTGCAAATGCTTAATGGAAAATTACTTAGTAAACACAAATCATTAATCAATTTGACGATCCTCATAATATGCTTAGCTCAAAATTAGAGAAACATTTGTAGAAATGCAATTTAAGTGCCACTGCTACTATCGGCAAGCTGAACTATCGTTTGTGAATACTATCGCTGTGATATTTGCACAAGAAATATAGACAAACATCTGAAGTTTGGTTCATCGCAGAGTTATGCATATATTAGGCCTGGTAATAGGCACATTCAGAGTCTGCGCATTGTCTGCGTCTCTCGTACGGTCGTTCATCTTCGTAATGCCGTTATTTAGAAATAAGCCAGAACAAGTTTTGCCTCTTGGATGCGGGGCAAGGCGTCTTGTCTTCGCCAAAATGCAGCCGAACATGCAAAAAGCTCTCCCAAAGCAGTTCGGCTTTGGCCAAGTCTCTCTCTGAGTTTGTCTCTCTCTTTACCTCGTGCCCACTCTTCTTCTCAGCCTCTCTTCTACTCGCTCTCTATCTCTCTCTCTCTCCCTCTCTGTGTGCGTCTCTCTTTGTTGCAAGAAGAGAAGATGTTGACTTGGTTTTCTTGAATTCTTTCAATTGCCAACAGCTACGGGGAAGATCGAGAGACTGTGACATATAGCATGTGTATATCGTCTGTATGTGTACATATGTGTGTGTGTGTGTGTGTGTTTGCAAATTGTTGTAATACTCTCGTGCATGGGGTTTTTGTTTGGCGATGAGGCAACACGATAATTGAGTTCAAAACGGCAATGGCTCTTGGCAAATGTTAATTAGTTGTGGAAAATGGGTCGATCTGATGCGCCACGATGCGATGCGATGCTGCAGCGGCTATTACGGCGATTACTTGTCGATTTCTGGCCAAAAAGATACGAGAATCACTTGCAACAGACAAACATGCGAAAAGTTGAACAACCCACGACTGAAGCAGAGAGAGAGATAGAGAGGGAACTGGAGAGCGCAACTTGTGTGAGCGCAAAAACTGGTCAAATGTTGCTGCTTGTAACAACAGCAACAGCATCAACAACAGCATCAACAACAGCAACAACAACTGCATTTTGGGCCAGGCCGCCTTCGTAGCCACACCTCCAACATCTTCTGCCGCTGCCAAGCCCAGTTGCTGTTGCTGTTGCTGTTGTTGCTGTCGTGTTGCGTGACTCATCGCGACAACAAAATTGTGCAATTTTCCCAATGAAAACGAAAGCTGGCAAGGTTAGACAGCGCAGGCAGACCCACTGCAGCAGATCCTCACTGACCCACTTCGAGTGGGCCAATGGCCAAATGGAAAATGTCAACCAATCTACGAAGTTGCTGCTGGAGTTTCTGTTGCTGCTGCTGCTGCATTCTCATTGCGGCATTTGAGATGAGAGGGAGATGAGATGAGAAGCCGTTTTCTTGGAATTGTGTTCTTAGCTCGTTCGGCATTTGACATTTAAAAGACTGAAGACTGCAGACTGCAGACTGCAGAGGCGAAGAGCAAGAAGAGCGTAGCCCGAAGATCGGAACCCGCTGTACACTGTAGACTGGTTTACAAAAGTGCGCGACGGCGGCGGCGTGGAGGCAATAAATTTAGCGGCAATTTCAAGTGTCATGATGTTGTGAAATTTGTTGTCAACTGTTGGCATCTTGAGCTTGAATTGTCGTAAATAATGCTCTAGTAATGGATGGAGATGTCTGCACTGCCATCGCAGCCACATTGATAGACAGAACACGTATTTTTCCGTATTATCATATCCGTATTATTCCCCCCTCCCCCCATCAACCATCTGATACGTAATTGCCTATTCTAACTGGCATTTCACTAAAGTTCAGCCTCTTCTGATCTTTCTGCCATCTGCACTAATTTTGAATGCAGAATTAATGCCGAATCTTACCGGCATCAATATATCTACGGTTTATTGACCGCGCATTGCGCTTTAACTTGTTGTGAATTGTAAGCACAAACATTTATTTATTTTATTCTCGATTCTTCTTTCGGTTATTTACCTGTTCGCATCGGCTCGAATGCTTGCCCGGTTGCGGTAATGTTTAAAAACGCATTATTCGGCGGCAAAACATAGTTCAATTGCACTTTAAAATCGTTTTTGGGTAAATACGAAGGGAGATAGGTGCCAAAGTTAATGTTCCGAAAGTAATAGGTTGCCTTGAAAAGTAATAGTAATAATAATATATGTTCTATGAAATGAATAGGAATAAAAGAAAACCAATACTAACCTTTGGCACTGGACACTTTTCTGGTACATTCGAATGCTCCAGCATGCCCTTGTAGACAGCGAGTACAATCTGATTTTGCAATGGGGTCTTGAATATATTGCAAATATCTACATTCATGTGAACTATTTTATGATATCTCTTTGATGATTCTCGTAATATGTAGAGAGTAAAGGTCGCATTCGGCTTCACCAATTCCTGATTAAACGTTGTCTCGGCAAACAAGAGAGATCTCTCCGGTTCGACTATAATGCATTTGGAATAGCTTATGACTAAGGGATCTGCCGTGCAGTCGAAGGTCTTCCAGTACATCTGCATGCACTGTGAGAGGAATGAGTTACTATATAGAAATGTATATGAATGAACTTCCGTATACCTTAAAGCCCTGCAATTGAGCAATCGAAAAGAGCACAAAAATAGTATATAAACGTTCCATGCTGGCTGTCATTCCCCTACTAAACCCAATGACATAACTCGTCTCGCAAATTACTTCCATTGAGTATAGATAAGAGTTAATCACATGTCGTTATTAAAATTATATGTTCAATATATAAATAATTGATACAAACGGTATGTTAAAAGAAACGCGCTAGTTTCGAGATATTTCCACTTAGTTTAAGCCCTACTGGTCTCTATAATGCGTCCGCTTAGTGATATATTCAAAACCGATGTGCCTGGCTGAAAGAAATTGAAGTCTACTTTGAAATCGGTTTTTGGTAAAAAGGGTGGCAAGTTATCTCCGATATCCATGTTGCGAAAGTAGTAAAAACCCTGCAAGCATAATTGTATTATAAATGGAATCGCAATCCAGCGAAAACGTACCTTCTGTTGCGGACATTTCTTGGGCAGATTGCTGTTCTTCATCATGCTCTTGTATGCGACGGAGAGAAATCGATTTCGTCTCGAATCCTTATAGAATCTACAGATATCCACGTCGACTGCAACGATCCCATGATACTCCATTGTTGGGGGTCGTGGCAATTTAAGCACAAATTCCGCATGGAGGCTCTCGAAAGTCGTATTATAGAGGAACTCGGCGGTTATGAAAGATCTCTCGGGCTCAACAATCAGGCACTTGTGGGACATAACGATACTCGGATTCACAATGCAATCAAAGGAATTCCATACCACAGACAGACGAGCTTTGGGCTGTCAATAAGGTACGAGTTGTTAATCTCATATTATATAATTGCCATCAAAATATTTACCTTGCCTTGACAAATGACAATCGGCAACAGTATTGCCCACACAGATAATGTATTCATTGCTCGGTAATGGATCGATTGGGGAGCAGAGAACGACTAAGCCCAAACGCGGGTGCCGTATTTGAATATTGGTTGCAATAATTGTTTTATAACTGCTTGATCGGGTTTGTAAATGTTGTGCTTTGTTTACGTGAGAGAGACTAATAATAGAAATCAGAGGAAGTGGTATAGCCGATATTGTGTTATCTAGTACAATGGTATCAAGTTTATGGTGGGCAATAAATAGTATCAACTATGACTAGCGTGGTACCAATCTCCATAAAGATGTGGAAAACTTACCGATTTTTATAATGATTTAACAATATTGTACAGATAGATAATAGTTTTGACTTTTACAAAATATTTTAATTAAAATTCGGCTAGGTCATCGTTACATTTAGGCGCACCGTCTTACTAGCCAACTCTTACTGCCTACTAAGGCGTTATCTATTTTGTTTTTTATGTTTCTGTTTTTGAAAACCGTGCGCTCCCCTGGGAATGGAACCCCAGAACCCCTGCACCCCCTCAGACGACTCACCTACAGGGTCGGCTAACAGAAAAAAATAACAGATAACAAATTGATATTGTATTGCATACCGTGCAGCGCTTTTTTTCTGTTAGCGTCAAAAAAGCTGTCAATTTTTTCGAATAACGGCATTTTTTTTCGTTTTTCAATTCGAAATTGCAACGAAACTAGAGGAGATAGCGACTTGCGGTTTTTTCCATTTCGTTCTTCTTTTCTTCATTTATCAGTACACACCAAGTTCGTAAAGTGTACAGCTCGTCCAGGAAAAGGCTCCAAAGTTGTAGCCTGATTTTTGACTTTCTCTCGTTTGTTTGAAATAATACCGTTTTAAAACCCCGCCTTTTGGGGCCTGGGGGCGGCCGGGGGGGGAAATTTTGAAATTTAACATTTTACTGTAAACAGTAAATCAATTGAGCGCAAAAGTATGTCACAGTTTTTGAAATGACAGTGCACAGTGCAACTGTTAACTTAACAGTCCAATGTTAAAATGTCAGTGGTTTTTAAATTTAATTTATTTTTTTTATTTTTTTTTTCTCAGTTTTTAATTTATAAAATTTCAATTTAATTTATAAAAAATTGAAACGGCATATTAATTTTCAGGGTTTTACTATTTTTATGTTTAGTTCGGTGTATTCCCAATATTTTGTACTTTTAACGAGTGGCTCATCGCAAATATTTCTTTTTTCTCGCCCGATCTTTGGCCACGTCGTATAAATGACCGAGTACCGTTACGTTGAAAACACTCGCAGCCACTCGTGGCTGAAACCAGTTAAAGTTGACCAGAAAATCAGATTCAGTTAGAACGGGCGGCAACGATTGGACAATTGTGATGTTATTTGCGCGATATGTGCCCTATGGGGAAGATACTGTTAAAATAGATAGTTCAAGAATGATTATATCGTAACGCACCTCATTGAAGGGACAAAACACTGTGGTATCTGGCGGCATGCCTGACATGGCGTTCACTATCTCGATGAGGGTCTTCCGCTTGCGTTCCTTCAGCACTTTGCATAGCTCAAACGTGACATCGAATATTTTCTGCATTTTCTTCTTGGCATTGGGTATGGACACCTTCAGGGTGCCCATGATGTGACGGATCTTCTGGACGAGCTGCAGTTCGGCGTTTATGCTTCGGTTACGGGGTGACATCACATCGCAGCTAGCCTTAGCAAAGTAGTTCGCATTGAAGACACATTCCACATGTCGCACCACAATAAAGTAGCCCATGTGCTGCAAGCGAGACAACAACAATTATACGATCTTCCCCCTGTACCTCTGCCTTTCCTGTCTTTCTTACCGGCAGCATCTGGACAGCGGCGCACAATCGCCAAGCGCTGAATACCAGAAAGATGCTGCAACTGAATTTCAACATGTCTCTGCGTGTTTGTGCTTGTCGACACCTTCGATACCAAAACTGACTAAACACCCATCAGATCAGGCTTTGGCATTGGCCTTTTCCGATAATGAAGTGTTTCGACGGTTTGGACGTTTAATTGTCGGAACGGTGGGGGCAATTAAATGATAATTCGCTATTTGTAAATGGATCTGGGGAAGTACGTGTGTATATCTCTGCACTGGAGCGAGGGTAGCTCGTTAGTTACTCAAACTTATCGTAGAAGATAAAGGCGGGCTAGGTAAGACTATAAACCATTTAAAGTATATAGAATCTATTCCAATTTTTGGTTAGAACTGCATATCTACAATGTAAGGGTCTATTATAATTGAGGGAAGTACTTTTAACTGATTACAAATTTGATATCTTATATACTGTCTGACTGTTGTTTGCCCTTTCCAGTCTCATCTTCAGCAAGTTGTTGCACCAACCTCGGAAATATTTGCATTGATGGCGCTTTGTGGACATAACCGACTGAAACTGAGATGCGTAAACAAATCATGGCCAGCTCAGGCACTTGCTGCGGTTGCGCAGATCGATTAGAGCATTTAGTTTTCGAAATGGTTTCCATATCGATTCGGGGATCAGCCTCAGCTCGCGACGTGTGTGTGTCTGTGTATATGGTAAATAATCTTGCGGCTCATCATAATCATCATTGAGAGAGTGGGAGTGGAAGTGGAAATGGAAGGGGATTGCGGACTGAGGGTAACCGCAAGCCGGCGTGAAGGGCAGTTGGTAATTTTGTAAGCGCCACGAGGCTGAGAAAAAAAACACTCAGAGCACTCATCAAGTGAGCTGCGAGTGGAGATGAGTACTCGTACGGGTACCTCGAGTGGCAATGAGACACAAACTTAATTGTTCAATATTTATTCAATTATTTATTACTTCTTCGCTTGGTCGACAATACAGGTAGGTGTACAGGTAGGTATGTGTGTACGAGTGTGTGTGTGTGTGTGTGGGGTTGTGCCAAACGACGGCAGAACAGAGAGTATTTGTTTTTCGTTTTCGACACACATCGTACTTGGGGTTTCCTCCTTCCGTATGGCATAGGGCAGTGTGGGCAGTGTTAACTCCAGTATGTAATACTTGATACGATATTCGTTACGATATACGATAGAACTTAAGGTCTAAGCTGACTTAAAACTGATTGCAACCTATTGCGGCGCCACAGGCAGATGCTCGCCCTCGGGCTGGAATCCATTCTCATCAGCCACGTAGCGCAGTGTGATAATGTTGCCCTCGGGATCGCTGTAGCTGTAGGAGCCAGTCTGCACCAGCACCAGCTCCTCATGCTCATCGATGACCTGTCCATCGGTGGTCTCTGTCTTCGGAATGATGATCTTCTTCAGGTAGCCCACATTCTCAACGCGAATGCCGTTGGAGGTCTCGTAACTATATGACAAGAACCGGGCAGAGTAGGTAGCGTGGTTTCAGTTGGGTTTCTTTATTTGGTCACTACCGTATCTCACCTGCTGTTGAAGCTGCCGTCAGCGTTATTCACATTATCCTGCTGAATAATGCTTGCTGGTGTTGTTGTTGTTGTCAGTCCACCCGCAGCACGAGCATCCTGGGGACGTGCCAAGACATAGGACAGCATCAGGGCGGAGCACAAAACACACACGAACTTGTACATTTTTGGGGGCTTACGATAGTTTATCCTGCGTAAATGCAATATATGGCGGAGTGGGAGGGCGTGGCAAGTGAATACCAGCGAGACTTAGAGCACAACTGTTGTCTACCCAGTGGACGTTCGCTCTTTATATACGATCTCGTGTCTCGTCTCGTCTCTGAGCACCTGATTCGCACTCGCACGCACCGCGCCCCGTCCGTTCCCCCGTCGCCTGCCGCAGCCAGCCATTGCTGACGATGGGCGCACTAGATAAGAAGCAGCAGAGAGCGTCAAGTACGAGTGTGAGTACTCACATTCGCACTCGTACTTCATCGCCAGCACACACTAACGAATAAAAGCCGAGCGGGCGCTTCTTCGTCGCATTTTAGATTTTTATGCGCTCGACTTTAAAAGCTCAAAAGGTATTTGGGTTAAGTCCTAATAATAATTGAGGTAATTAAATATCATGTAGCTTGTAAAGGAAGAAAAAGGTTTATTTAAACTAATAGAAATAAATTCTGAACGAATACAAATACTTTTTTAGCAATAGTTCAATATGGAAAGTCGAGATTGGTTTGCCAATATCCTTCATGAAGTGAGAACAGTTTTAAGTACACCATATGATTATATACTTAGTACATCTTAGTTACAAGCTCTACTTAATAAATCTGATGGTCAATTTGATACCACACACAACCTTAAACTTTATCATGCACAGGGTATGCTATAGTCGTGCGCATGCCACTTTTTTTCTGGGTTTTTGTTTTGGTGTGGCCATCGTTTGAGGTTGTTTTTATTGTCCATTTCGCGCGTCTGGCCGATGAGTAAACAGCGCCGCCAAAGAGAAGATGAAGATGAAACGACGATGTCAGCAGGTGATGGCTCTGATTCCGATACCCGATGCCCGATAGCCGAGGCTGCAAACGGACTGAAGCGGAGCTCATTTTGAGACATGTCTCCGTCTCCGAGTTGGGGGAAGTTGATGACATTGTCGTTCGCAGTTGGCAGCTCTACGTGATTCGCCTGCGCAGAACATAATTCTCGGCAAGTGCTGTAAGTACGTAAGTTCCGCTGAATTAAAGGTGCCTCCAGGGCAGTAAAGGGTAAAGAGTGGGAACACAGGGATCTCAAGAGGTGCAACAGTCTAGCCGTTAAGGATTTGAATTCACAGAAGTTTAGTTAGTAGAGCTCTAGACTTCTAGCTTCATCAACTTATAAACCATACATCATATCGTTGGGAGTGTCAATAGACGACAGTCTGGGGTATATTGGTAAGCCAGTCACGTTTTCGATTATGGAGGCAATTTGCCGAAAAATAACATTAGAAAGAGTCGACGCTAAGCAAATGAAAAGCTAACGGTGCCCACGGTGCCCACGCACAATGGGCTAATAAAAAATTTAGAGTACGCATATTGTCAGGGAAATGATAACGTCGCGTCTTCATAATAGTTCAATGAACTTCAGTTATGAACAAATTTTGCCAGAATTGACGACTCTTCCCCTCTTCCTTATTACAATATAGAATAAGCTGTAATTTCTATCAATACTTTTCCTCATTTATCTTTCACTTTTATAATCATAAAGTTACCTTTAAAGAAACAGCACTCCTTATATAACATCAAACTGATAATATAATGAACTCACACGGAATTCTCACTTTCAATTTCTGCCCACTATTACCTAACGCAACCAGAAGTTTGAAACTTGTCCAAAGAAAAGAAACACACAAGAAACACGATCATGTATTTGCCAATTAGAACCCCATTACGGGGAACTTAACAAGTGGATTCTTCGGCCTTTGCCAATGCAGAATTGCAGTCGGGCAAAGCTGCTAATTAAGCCAAATTTAACACAAATTTCGCATATTCCAACGAGCCAGGCTTGGATCTTCGGATCTTCGACAAGTTTGTAGAAACAGAATCTCGTTTCGACACCCCGAGAAGAAACGATCCGAAAGCGGGGGAGAAGAATGTGCTGCCCGAACTTACGTAATGCGTAGAATTTAATTATGCGATCCGCGTTCCGATCGAGAAAGTAATCAGACGTTTATGCTAATTATTTCTCTTTCTCTCTTTTTTCAAAGAAATCCTATAAAAACAAAAGGTATTTTTCCGCGCAGATGATGAAACTGATACTGAAAGATATTGGCATATGCATATATGTTTAACAACGGTCTTTAATCCAAACTCGTATAACATTGTTTTCAGTTCTATATCACATTTATAATCAGTTCATTTCAAGCAGTCCCCTTGTACGGATGTTCTTTCAAATATTCCAGAGCCTTCACTACAGATTCCGGCACTGGTGGCGGGGTGGGCAAATGATCGCCAATTGGCTGGAATCCGTTCTCATCGGCTATATAGCTAACGGTATATTTCTGGCCTTCCACCACCCAAGAGTATTGACCCTTCACGACTTCGCCTTGTTGATCTTTATTCACAACTTTCTGTTGACCTTGCTCGGAGACCGCGACGCCGTTGTCTAGCTCGAAACTAGGTTAGATCGAAAGCATTATTAGCAGAAGATCTCTTGAGATTAGTTCGGCTATCTTACTTGTAGTAAAACTTTCCGTCATGCTCGACATTTGAATTTATTTTCAGGAGTTCTGGTTGCTGATCGGCCGCGATTAGCGCCACGGTAGCCACAAAAAGTGCTGCGAAAAGAATCGTCTTCATTTTCGCCGTTAATCCAGTTTGAAATATCCACACGGTGCAAATGATGCGAGACGACTGTCGATTCTAGTGTCAAGTAAACAGACTTTTATAGAGAAACATGACGTGAAACAAACTAAAAAAAAAACAAACAAGAAAAACTAATAAAATACCTCGTACTAAAATATTCAACATGAAAATAAAGTTAAAGCGATAAATAATATTAAACTCGTTTTTGGGCAACCTCCGATGAGGATGGGTGTGAAATTTGTAAGAAACAAAGCTCTATATTTATGTGACTTTCCGAAATTTTTTATATATCACATCATATTTGTTCTATAAAGGTTTACCAGTCTTTTTTTTAATAGTTTTCTTCCCATGTCTAATTAAGAGTATGACGGCTTCGCCTATGCGCCAATGTTTCCTTAATAAGCATAATATAATATGCTATATGCACATATATAGTATAAAATATATATGTATATATCTGTCATCAACGTCAGCATCCGATTCTGGTTCTCTCATACGAACCGACTTGACCACATTTTTAGCCCGTCTTCAGCCTAGGTAAATCTATTCAAATCATTTGCATATATCGAAAAAAATTGTCAACTTTGCCTTGAGATGCAAAATAATAATCTATTTATAGCCAGACGATCTTAAAGTGATCCCAAGAGTGTCTGCTTCACTTAACCTACTGATCTCACACAATCGTATATCGTATATCCTTTGAAAGTAAAACAATCGCATTTGGTAAAGAATCTTTAATTCTTTATTTGCAGCTAAGGCTAAAAGATATTTCAAGTTCTTCTCATGTGTTCGCGTCACAAAACCAACAATTCGTGTATGTATATATGTATGTATTATATACATACTTGTATATATATATGTATAAGTATAAGTAGGTACATTGTCGTCCAGCATTGGCTTATACTCGTATTACGTGCAAAAAAGATTATTAGTTATATAGACTATTTACACAAGAATCGCTGTGCACAATCGATTTCGATTCCGATTACGATTATTATGCTACTATTGAATTCCTCCTTCATCTTCTTCCTCATCAACGTCTTTTTCGTGTCTGTATATTTTTTTTTACATTTTCTTCTTGATTTCATTAACAAATCGATGATATCACATGAGTCCGAAAATGGCAAAGTTCCGGCGACTAAAAGATCTTAAGCACAGTAAGAAGAATAGATAGATAGAGAGAGAGGTAGAGACAGACAGAGATAGAGAGAGGGACAGATGAAGATTTTGAGATAAGGTTAAGCTGAAGAAAGTTAGGATTGGAAAACACTAAGATGTTGAGCGTATGTGCATGTATATGTGAGAGTGTGCGTGCGTGTGTAGTTGTCTCTGTGTGCAGGTTGTGTGTTCTTCAGTCAGCTGCTCTTGCTTGTTGTTGTTCTTGTTGTTGGTGTTCGCTTTCGATGATCTGTCGGGGATTAAGCAGCAATATTGCTTCATTGAGTTAGAGTAGAGTTTGTGTAGAGAGAGTATCAGAGTATCGTTCGTTAGCCTGGTCACCACCTGGTCCACCACCTCCATCCTCATCCAGCTGTGGCCCGCCTTAACGGCGACGCTGTGATGGCGGTAGGCTGAGCAGATAGTCGAGTGCCTTCTGGATCGCTGGTGGAATTGGTGGCGGTGTGGGCAGATGGGCGCCCTGTGGCTGAAAACCGTTCTCATCATCGGCCGCATAGTTCAGAGTGATCAATTCGCCTTCGGGCGAGGTGTACGAGACGGAACCCTTGACGATGATCACGTCCGTTGAGTCGGGACTGGTGGCCTTCTTCACGGTGCCAGTTTCCTCGGCCTTGATGCCATTGGCCGTCTCGTAGCTGCAAGGAAGAAATTAAAGTTCACATTGAAGTTGAAATTGTTGATTTTTGCCAATCAATTTTAATATCACTTGGCGTCAGTTTAAACAAATTCACCTTGAAAGCTGTGAAAAGAGTTGATTATCTGAGACATGAGAATGCCATAAACGAGAGTGGGGTATAATAACTGTGCATTGAATTAGCGTGAAGTATATTATGTAGTTTTTATGGGTGGTAACTACACTTTATGACGCTTTAACAAACTTTCACTAAAGTTGTAAATAGTTAATAATTTTGCAGGGTATTTAATGGTCGACCCTTTGCAAGTTCGACTTTGTTCTGTTGTTTTTTATCTACGTTTTTGTTGGCTGGCGCCAGTCGTTTTATTTATTTATTTATGTATTTATTAACATTTAGCATTTCTGCGCGGACTTGATACCCAATGGAAATATTTATAACATGTAGATATGCTTCATAAATTCATTTTTAATTTGCCTAATTTGCATATAAAACTTGTCATTTGTATTGTTTATGATTGGATTAAGTTGGGCAGACAATGCCGAAACAGACACAAATAAATAACATCCGATGTAGGTGTTAAGCGAGCAAGTGATCGCTGTCAGATCGATTTCAGTATCTATATATAGAAATGTGCTTTTTTTTGGCTAGTTAATTTGCATTTTCCTCAAGTCAGCTTTATTTTGAATCAGAAAAGAGCAGAACAAATTGTAGTTAGTTTTTGAAAAAGGTTGTTTGTTTGGAGATGATACGGTCTGGGTGTTTTTTAATGATTCTTTTCAGTTTTTGCCAGTAAGAATTAAGTATTTCCAACTTATATGACAAAAAATACCCGGAAATACAGGGAAAAAGCTGACAACTTTCTAAAATAATCTGAAAAATTGACAGTTTTGGCGTAAAAAGAGGCTAACAAGCAGTCCGCAACATTCTCCTCTTTGATCAGCTCATGTGGGACACAAATGGGACCGTGCCCTATTAGTAAGAAATCAAAAAACAAGCGGTTTTACCGTTAAAAAACGCCCCTGAAGCGTTTAAATTTGAATGGAATTTTTGTGTCCCCCAAAAGTATGCACTGCATATAACTGCAAATGAAAAACTTCTAGCCATGACACAAACCCATGCATGTGCACGATTCATATTAGCAAAGTCTGTATGACAGTAGCACTCCCCCTTCGTTTTTAGTACAGAATGAATAAATCCTGCTACAACAGTCTGTGGGCACACCGAGTGTATCTGTGAAATACACCATAAGAACACTGAGACCTCTTATTCCAATTGGTCGCCCATTAATATCCCGGTGTCACTTTGAACAAGCCGGCAAGCTCAACGAACTGGTTCCGCTTTGAACTTACGCATAATTGTAGGCTCCATCCGGTTCGATGTTCGACTCCTGACTGATGATCGCAATCTGCTCGCCACCCTGTGGCTTCGGTGCCGCCTCGACCAGGCAGAGCAGTGCGGTGGCGACGAGGCAAAGTGCAAACTGCAAAACGACGAACGGCAAAAAACGGAAATTAATTCAATTAATACGCAAATTGGCAATTGTTTTTGTACAAGCTCAATTACATTTGACTCGACTAGCTGCTAAAATCGTGAGTTGTGCTTTTCACCCCTCCCATTTTCATCATTTTTGTGTGTTTTGTTAGTTTTTCATGTAAATTTTCGTTTTTGGTGTGTTGAAACTCGGCGGGCGCATCGCTTCGCATAGTTGTTTGATTTATGACTCTTGTTTACTCAATTCTCACAAATAAATTATGTGTGGACAGACGGCGACACACACACATGTGTGCGTGCGTGTGTGTGCTTGTTTGTATGTGTGCCAATTTGCCACAGATTTCTTAAGGTCGTCAAATAACTAGACGCCAATTAAGCACCATTTTGCACATCAGATATTAAGTTAGTTGCTGCTGTTGTTGTCAATTACCTAAGCGCTGTTCAAGTGCATGGAAAATTGTTGGGTGTGGGGCTTAGAGATGAGCTCAGAGCGTGCTCGGCTGCGTGTCGTGCATAACTGATAAAACGATATGATATCGATAATTTCATAATGATGGCTATCTTAAAGTGCAGTTGTGATGCTCTCTTTCTGTTACTCTCTTCTGCTGCTCCTCTCTGCTCTCTTTTGCGTGTTGAAACCTATCGCCTCAGTCTCATCTGCAATCACCCGCACAGTCTCATCCCAAGTTTGTACTGTTGTTGGGCAATTTACCAATGGGCGCGAACATATGTTACGTGTCTTACGGCGTGTTTTGGCCTGGTCTCTTGCGCTTTTGGCCAGACAGGCAGCTGCCAACTGAGCGTAACATTTATTGCCTGCACTTTGTTTTGGGTTTGCTTTGCTCTTCTGCAGCCAAATGTCTCTGACTCTGTACCCCCCTCCCCTTCCACCCTACTCTCGTCTGTCCGGCTCGTTGTCTGACCTTTGCCGGCTGCAAGCTGTTGTTGTTATTGCCTTTTTAGTGTCTGCCTGGTTGCAGCTTAAGTCCAGCGCCGTCTTTAATTGCCATTGCCATTTTGGCCTGTTCGGGCTTGGCAACGCGACTTTTGGCCATTTACAAGCTAAATGTCTAACTAAGCACAATTTGCAAATAACTCAATGCGGAAACGCGGCTCTCTCTCTCTTTGTCTGTCTCTCTCTTTCTTACTCGGCCCTAAAACTATTTCGTTTTATGTATGGCAAATTTATATGGTTTCCAATTTGCGTTGATTGATTTACGACTATACTTTTTCAAAATTAAAAACAATTTTTTAGACTCTTTTTAATTGCGAACTCTTTCTTAAAGGCTTCTTCAAATTTCACAAGAACTCAAGTGAAGAATGTTAAGTATTCTTACTATATGTGAGAATTGCAATAAAAACTTGAAGATTTAGCATCTTGAGTTTACTATACTAAATCTTTGTTAGTCTTTTATGACTTTTTTATGGGAGTTTCTGAGAATCAAAGGGTATTTTAACTGAAGGATTTTTAAAGACTTCTTTTCTTCTAATTAACTTTCTGATTGAATGAAACCCTTTAAATTGTTTGAGGGTATCTGCGAACTCAACACTCTGGTAACTTAAGGATTGTCAGCTTCACTAAAGCACTTTCAACAGCATCCTCCACTTACGTTCTTCATGATGAATTGGTTGATTAATTGGGTGTAATGTAATCCAAAGATCGGGCTTATCCTTTATTCTTGTTCGTTGTAGGCGCAACTCACTTCACACTTGTTGTTAATTGAACAAAAGATCTTTTAATGATGCCCAAGTGCCGGCAAGTGTCTCTATTTATACGAAAATACACGATGATGATGACGCCGACAACGGAGACTGCGCTGCCAACAACCACAACGCGGCGCTGCGACGAAGCTGTAAATTCAGCGGACAAAGCGTCGCAGAGAGACGAGATGCAAAAAAACAAGCAGAAACTGCTATATGTTTACTTCATATAGAAACTAAACTAAAGATTCGTTGCAGTCGCTGTTGCAGTCGACGTCGACGTCAGCTTCAGCGTCGGCGCTTGCGCTGTTTGAAAAGAGCAGCAGCAGCAGCAGCGGCGGCGGCGGCGTCAAGTGGAAAACTTCAGCCAGGTGAGCACGCCATGGGGGCACGAGATGTCGCTCGTCCCCCGCCGGCGCATAAGCCTCTGGCTGACTTCAGCCACTCCCCCTTCCCCACCTCCCGACGAAGGCAGCTCAGCTGTTCTGTGCAATTGAGAATCCGATGCAAATCATCTTTATGCAATTGTTTTGCATTTTCTGTATTGATTTCCACTCGAGCAGCCTGTTTACAGTTGCATCAGCAGCAGCCGCAGCCGGAGCAGCGCGCCCTTTAGCCAATAAATCTGCCTGGCATTTGTTGACCGACATCGCCATGCAAATCTGAATATGTACATATATATCTATATGTATCTGCTTATTGATCTCTCTCTGCTCTGCTCTCATTTGTCGCACAGTGGCGGAAGCAATCAAACAGCCACGCTAAATGCGATTTAGGCAAATGCGATTGGCATCGCCCCCGTGGCGTCTGTGACGGCGTTGCCACCTCGCTGAATTTATGCTCGGCGGGATGTGCGAGAAGAAACATTGCATTTAAATACGTGGCCAGCAAGCGGCAAGTCAGGCAACACAGCACAGGTACAGTGGCGCAAGTGAGGATTGTAGTGGCCAAAAAGGATTATGTTGTGCATAAATGGAAATGATGTTTGAATCGAAATGTGATGAATACATCTATATGATATATATATGTTATTTATATTAATATTAAATTGTATCTATATATATTTGCTGCACAGTGGGCATGCTAGCTGGCGGTGCAAGTAAGGATTTTAGCTTGCAAATGTGAACAAGTTGTTGATCAATGAAAGTAACATTTTAGCAGTAGTTTTATAGAGATATCTATGTATTTGTTTACTTTATTCTTATACATATTATAATATATATTTATATTATGTAGTACAGTGGGCACTCCAGTGACCATTGAAACTGCTTAGCTTACTTTCCTTCTTTCTTGTTGTATGCAAATTTCTTTTGCATCTTTACTCAAATTGGTTTGCACATTTTTCTTGACAATCAGCTTAACTGCCGCCCACTGTGCGCCCAAAATTGGGCACAGGGCATGCCCACGTCTTTGTTTGTGTTTGTGCATTGTGCTGGGGTCAAAATGCCAAAAATTGCTAAACGCGAAGAGGCCGCTGCCGTCGCTGCCTCTGCCTCCGCTGGTTGCTCCTCTGCTGTCACTGCTGCCGTCGCTGCTGCTGCTGCCAAAGTGTAGGCGCGTCTAATGAATAGCTTGGGTCGAGTCGGGTCTGTGGCAGGCAGGCAGGCAGATGGAGACACAGACTCCACCGACTCCAGCTTCAGCTTCAACTCCAACATAGCCAGAGACGGCGACAGAATTTCGTGACAAGATTGTCCCAAAGATTGCTGCCATATTGTATGCAAGCAGTTGTTTTTGCCGATGCTGTTGTTGTTGCTGCTGCTACCTCTGCTGCTGCTGCTGCTGCCGCGACTGTGGCAATCAAGAAAACAATTGCCAGTTAGTGGAAGCTCTGAAAAAGTCGCGCTGCCACGCGGGCCTTCTAGTTTTGGGCCTGGTCTCGTCCATTGTTTTTTTGCCTGCTTGGCCAGGCTAGTGTTGGCTTCATAATTATGAAGACATTCAACTGCATTAATTTTAATATTTATTATACTATTTTTTTAATAGGTTTTATTTGAAATTGCGCAAGCAGCACCAGCAGCAACAAGTGCTGCGCAAAAAGATTCTCGCCTCGGCAAGTTTGTTGCCTAAGTCATTCGTTTTGAATTGTATATGAAATATTATCCGAGTTGCTAAGGTTTTCGTTTATCGTCTGGTTTTCTTGGATTTTCGGACAATTGTAAACCTTGAAATATTACGCATGAGTTCTGTAATTAGTTAGGCAGCACTTGCTGCAAAATGTCAGTTGTCCGGGTCGCTCATAAAGCAACAGCAGAACGGAGACTCTTGTCTGCGTCTTTGTCGCGGCGCGTCGCGTCTTCAGCTGCGGCTGACTTTGACACGCGCTGTGCAGTGTGTGCGCTTTATGGCTCCGTCGGCCCGGTTGGCCTTGAAGGTCGTGCCATCTTCTTCTTTATCTTTATGGCGTCTAACGCAATTTGTTGTACCCCCCCACCCCGCCGGCACGTCGCCAACTCACCCCGGAATACCTAGTCGAGTATTGATTTGTCATTGCGTAAGAGACACCCAAACTGGCGTGGCCGGTCGCCGGGCAGCGTGGCCGGCATAGTTTTCGGCACCCAGCTACAAGCTTGGTAGGTAACTTGCTAATGCCTAATGCTAATGTCAATGCAGGCATAAATAAATAATTGCAAATAGCAGAAGTCGTTGCCGATGCAGCAGCAACAGCAGCAACAGCAGCAGCAACCCCATCAGCCGTCGAACCAGTTGGAGCGGTTAAATGTCAGTGGTTTTGGTCATGTGTGGAATCTTGGCTACCGTCTTGGCAGCTCACCTCCTTCACCCCTCGTCTGCATCATCCCATCTCCGTGTTGTGCTGACCAATTCCAGAGCTGCTCGATTGAATCGCTTCACCATTGATGGCATCCGTTTCATGGTCAAGGAACAGTTTCAATTCGAAACTAGATCAAAGTCCGATCAGCATAGGTATTGAACTTGCCGCCATCGCATTATAATGATCTCTTTGCACCTTGAGCAGACTCTGTTTTTTACGTTACTCCTCTACTTCTGCTGCTTTGATATTGATGCTAATCCGTCTGAGCATCTTCGGATCTTCGCATCTTCTCACCGTCACACCGAAGGCGAAGGTGAGTCGCGTCTGTGCTATGCAAATTTATAGAAATGCTAGAAGTCAGTGGTACTCACAGCGTGATGAGCCGTTTCGACGTGTGGGCGTAATACTTAAAGGCAATTAGTAGTAAACTCTATGGCATATCTTCACCAAGTGTGGCCTCAGCTGAGATCATTAGGAATTGCTGAAAAGGGCAAGTCCATTCATACAAGTACAGTATATTCTACTATACAAGTATATGCATATATAATTAGGAATCTACTGCGTCTCACACGCCTAACTGGCATGATTATTATTTAATGCATAATTAGGCTCGCATGCCAAGTAAATGCGCTAGACTAGTTGGGGAAAAACTATTTACAGTTAACAGTTCCCGCCTAAACTGGGGGGGTTAATTGGGTAAGTCAGGTCGGTCCTATTGATTTTCCGTTACCCAACTAATTACGAGCTGCTTGGCGTCGTAGTTCCCTCGGTCTCTCACTTGACTTTTAATGTAATGGAATGAATTGAGAGTCGACTGTTGGTTTACTTTAGTCGGGCACTGTTGTGGCAATCTCGCCTATTGTTGCACACAATTCGACTCGGTTGCAACTCTGTCAAGCCGCACGCGAAATGTGAAGGCCAACAGCGTGCAGCAGCCTCCTCCCCTCCCCTCCTCTACCCTCCCATTCTATAGCACTCCTCTTCAGCAATAATTGATTGCTTAAAATTTACGACACAAATTAAATATATTTTATAATATTTTATTTAAATCTGGTAAACACTTTGATAACTTTATTGAGGCGGTGTCAAGCTAATTCTCTATTGCTTAAACGAATTCGAAACCAATCGGAGCCGATTATGAATAAACATGAATCTATAAGCAGGTGGGCGAATAATATAGTCGTGAATCTATCTCGATTTTTTAACCAACCGAATTTTGTTTCCTTATTTGGATTTGGCCAATTGAATTCGATAGAAATATACAAGCATCTTCTTATAAGGGAAATATGATATATAAAGTAGTAAACCATTATCTAGAGAGATGCGAAAGAAAGCTTGTATATAATGTTTTATAATCTATAAATATACAACGGTTATTTTATTTCGTGGATACAGATAAATATTTAGAAATTTAACTTAAGTACAGTTTAACATGGTCTTCCCTGCAGTATATCTTAGTTAGAAAACCATAACAATTTAAAAGGTGTTTAATTCTTAACCACAACAATTGCATCAGTTGAATTGGTTAAATGTCAACTATAGTATACCTTAGGAACCCGTCTGAGGGTCCCACAATAGTTAAAGCTACTGCCAAGATATAGACAGATATATATATGTATGTATGTATGCCGATTAATCATCGTATTGGCCTTGAGATAGGCACTTTGAGCTCGCACTAAGCAGCCGTTGATTAATTTTAATATTATTGTTAATCTGTTTGCAAGGTGAATCTTCTATTTTAATTAAAGCGCTTTGTGTAGCCTATGAGAACTCAAGTGGCATAGCTTAATTAATCATTACAAATGATTATGATGATGACGTCACTTATTTACCCAAAATTCTACGTACAACAGCTAAGAAGCGATACGTAATGAAGATCATCTATTTAAATAAAATATTTAATGTATTTCAAAAGTGCTATAGAAATATTCTACTCACATTCTTGAAATTATCCAGAGATATGATAATAACACCCTTGGCTGAGAGCTCAGCTGGCTTTTGAGCACGTTGCATTATCAAGAGTATATATTTTCGATAACTTATCGAACCATTATACCATTTCTGCGTATAGGCAGACAGAGAAACGCGTTCACTCTATGGTAAGATAACAAGATTGTTTAAAAATATTATCTAGTTTAACTTAAGCTCATTTACCACATCAATCAAGAGTTGCCCATAGTAACTGACCATATAGAACTGTGCCGATGAGCTAATGAAAAACAGCAAAAACCCAATACCTTCTCGGTTGAGACCCTGTAGAATTGTGTACAAGACAACGCAGCAGAGTGTGGTGGCTGTTGAGAATAGATTATAGGCCAACATGATGCCAAATATATCGTTGAGCTCCTTCTGCAGACTGAAAGAGATATAATTGTATATAATACTGTAAGATTTTAATGCTGTAGAGCTACTCACCAGTAAAGATATTGGTGCTTCTTTACCAGGTTGGCCAAAAACGCACAGTCTTCCCTCATATGTTGCCATTCGGGAGAATATTCCTCCAATTTGCGACCCAGATGGGCAAAGTGCATGCAGAGCTGACTGGAATGACACATCATCCACATATCGGTGCCGAGATTAACATTCATTATGAAGTGGCTGAATGTGAAGTCAACGATTAAGGTGAAGACGTAAGCAAGCGAAGTTATATTGTGTGTACGCTCCATGGGGTATGTGCTGACGTAGATAAATTGCGGCGATTCGTCCAGTGTAAATGTCTGATAGATATAGAAGCCAATGAACTGTACAAAGGGCCCGAAAACAATATATAGAACCACGAAGTAATAGTAATAGAATCCATAACGTGCAGAGCGTTGCCAGTAGAAATCGTTGACTCGATAATCGCGACGAGCAGACTCCCCACTGGGATAGATATCACGTAACTTATCGTTGAGCCTACGCAAACGTCGACGATGGTAAACAAATATAAGGAACTTAACATCGGAATTGAGTATGATGAAATACACAATGCAATAGCGCATAATGATGACAGGATTCCCGGCCAGGGTGTTCCATTCCACAGTGCGTAGTACCATGAAGTAGCCCAAGTAGGCATGACTCGCGCAGCAGATCGCGAAATAGAGAAGCCAGAGCAATTCCTGCCATCGCGGTTTGGGTGTGTTCAGAAAGTCGATGCCCACTGATTTGAGAATAATGTTTGGCATGTAGGTAAAGTCATCGTAGCTCTTTTGTTCCTCCTCTCTGTCAACCTCCATTTCTCGGCTTTCTCGCTCAACTGGTTTGATTGCAACAAGGGTGGGCTTCCTTTTATATTCGGCTAAAAGGAGTGTGTGTGTGATTAATTACCCCCTTCGACAGGTGTCAATGCGATTAACTATTCAAATCGACTCATACATATTATATGGAATACAGTAATTTCTGTGACTAAATTATGCTAAGGCACATTGATTTTACCCAATTGACTTTATAGACAATTTCCAATCGGAATCACAATCTATGCTCATTCAGACATCAAAATAAACGTGCTTGAAACGGATTTATAGATCGCATAATTATGCACTGTATAATCAAAGACGCCTCTTAGAAGAGAAGACCAAAAAGAGTAGAGTATAAAAAAAAACGAAAAAAAAAACCTTAAATAAATTCAGACCAATTAATTAAAAGAAATATCTCAACGACTTACTTATGCAAATGGTTAATAAAACTCTTTGTCTGTATCGTCTGTAGCTGCGGCTAATCTGTTTAACACATTCCGCGTTGAAATCAAGTTTCCAGTGCGGACCATAAAATTGCCCTGTGCTTGTTGTAGCTTTGAAAAATAGAGTTCCCATTTCGGTTTGAATTGAGCACGTTATTCGCCCCAAAAGAATCTTTATTCGGGACTTGAATAAAGATCTCGTATTTCAGTTTATCTACGAGTAAATGGAATGCTTACTGAATTCAATTTGTTGTTTTATCTATGCTAATTTTGAATGCATAAACTATGATAGTCGCTAAAAGGTTGCTAATTCTGTCATACTTATTATTATATAGTCAATTGACCCATTGGCTTCGATCTGACGAGTCGTATGCGAGACATTCTGCCTGCTTCTGGGTCGAGTTGATGCAACAATGTTGCCGCTGTCTGTGCAGCCATTGTTGCAGCAGCCGCACGCGAAATGTGAAGGCCAACGATGGCAACATAAGCTCGACTTCCCCTCCCCGTATCACTCCCTCTTTTTCCCATCCGAGTGTAGCTTGCTACACTCCTCGTTTGTTCATTCATGCCAAGCAGGCAGCCAAGTCATTCATTGAGTGTGAGTGCTATGTTCATGGCAAGTCGAAGGCGCATTCATTAGTTATTTATCAATGTATAGTAATACGGCTTATCTGCCTGCGATATCAGTTTACAGTAGTTTAATTGAAATTTTATGCAGATTAATCGCAATTTAAGGTCTTTATTATATAGAAACTTATGATGGCCCAAAGGGTATGGAGTGGCTAGCTAGATTCTTATAGCTTGTCTATCATTTGTCATCCTCATAACATATGAATCATTTTATCTACTTATATGCTGCCTCGCTTCCTTGCCTAATTTCAAATATGTATTCACAAATGCCGCAAAATTTATGAATTGATTTAGTATAATAAAAATTAGGAATCTAATTTATGCTTTCACGCTGGCGCTACTCAAGTTTCGATTTAAGGCATTTGCAATTTAATAAGAATGCTCCCTAATCAGCGAAAACTTCTCATTTATATGCTAAAATCTCATTCATATTTTAGACGGTATAATTTACGCACCCGCCGTCGGTTTGTTTTTGCGGTTCGCAATTTGAATACCGCGCGTGGCGCAGATTTCCTGTGCCTCCACCTCCAACAACTGCTCTTAATTTCTAATTATTTATGCAAAGTATGGTAAACTATTTAACTAAACTAAGGAATACCCTGTAGACGAATGTCTTAAGTCGAATTAACTACTAATAGATAGAAAATTTGATTTCTTGTTAAAAGTTTTAACAGTTTTATTTTATTATAAATTGATAATACCTTTTTTTATTTTGTTTTATGGATTTAAGTAAAAAAGTAAAGATTTCAGTGTATGTACAATTAAACTTTGATCTACAATCAATGGAAAGTGTAAATCATGTAACAGGCGTTATTCCCCATTTTGGGTGCCCATTTCCAGAGTATACACCTTGTATAACATATGTGAATGGCAATTTGGTGCGCTGTACCAATTTAAATAACAATCAAAATTCTAAACGGAAATTAGCAAATCCGACAGAGAAACTTGCGGCGGCATCTGCTGAGATTGGATTTCAGTTGTCAATGCTCCGTTGCGGACGGGGACTGAGCGCTGACCGACTATAATGGCTTTATAGTCCGAATCTTAATCATCATATGGCCAAAGCGATGGCACAAGCCGTTATAAATGCTCTTGACAAGCGACGCTCTGTTACAGTTTCATTTAATAGTTCAACCAAAGTTGAAGTAGTCAAATCGTCTCGCGATGTCTTTGAAAGTGGTAAATCAAAATAGAGACAGAAATATATTTCTGATTTGGATATCTAGTATTTGTGCCCAAGGATTACTAATGTGAATTACTGTTGTTATTTATCTGTGTAGTCCTCCTACCTGTTTGTGCTGGCCCTCTTCCTGGTCGCGTGCAGTGCGCAACGTCAATCCAATCCTTACCTGAACAACCCTTACTATCGTGATCTGTACTACAAGAATCGTGATCTGTACAATCAGCGACGATACTACGATAACTTCTACAAGAACTACAATCCATTCATTGCCAATGCAGTAGCCCGTGTCCTGGAACAGACAAATCAACCCAACACCGGATCTGGTGCCTATGAATACAGCTACGAGACGGAGAACGGTCTGCACGGCGAGGAGCGTGGCGTGCCATACTCCATTGGCAATGGTGAGCAGGAGGAGCAGGTCGATGGTGCTTACTCCTACATATCTCCAGAAGGTCTGCGCGTTGGAGTCAAGTATGTGGCTGATGCCAATGGTTTCCGTCCCGTTATTACCTGTGAGTACACAAAGTAATCTCCACTTGAAATAGAAATTGTTATCTAAAATTTGCTTACAGACGACGGTCCCAACTCAGCCTTCTATGCCAACCAGCCTCCGCCGGCAAATGTGGTCTACACCAGGCACTAAAGCGACTTAGGCTAGGATTTGTATATTGTGTATTATATACAATAAAAGTATAAAAACAAACTTAGAGACATGCAATTTTTATCAATCTAAAACTAAATATCTTGGTTTATTTAAACGATCGACTAATTTTGAATATGATTTCATTCTTCATTAACTTCATAAAAATTCTTCATAACTTCAAAACATGTGCTCGATCATAGAAACTCGTGTCTTCAAAGATAATAATACAGCTACAAAATGGCGGCCCACACGCTGGTTTTTATTGGCTAGTTTGAATTTACATAAGTAAATAAAATCTTGTCGTTTTTTATCGGCCCCCAATAAATTCCGTGTAAAGCTCGGTTTGCGAGAACTTATCGTAAAGCTGAACTATCGCAATTTAAAGTCAAGCACAAAAGTCTGCTTTAAATATAAACAAAAAGCTATAGTCAAGTTGTAGTTAAGTCGTATTGACTTAACAAATCATATGCGAACTGTTTAATTAGGGTACTCGTTATCGAAATTCGTAAATATTTGTATTGTTTATTACATGTTAACCTTAAAATCGAATCAAGAGCAGAAATCAAATTTGCCTGGACATTGAACCAAGTTAAAATATTCAATTAATGCAAAATAAATTCAAATATGCGATTATTTTATTTGTTTACAAAAGCTCGGTACATGTGTATAAGAAGTGCAACTGTATAGAAAGTAATACAGAGGTTCAAATACCCTATAATTATTTGTACAGGTATTTATGAAAGAAATTAAACGTTTCATATTTTTTAATATAATAAGTGAATATATTCTCTAAATCATTTGAATCTGGATAAAAAATACAACTTAACTCATTCTCTTATGGTATTTCCATACTCAACTTTTAATTTATCGAATGAATAAAGAAGTAATTAGGCATCTCAAAAGCTTCATTGACTTTGCTTCTCAGTTTGCACAAAATATGTATAAGCTAAATGTTTGTACAATCTATAATACCTTTCAATTAGTGTATTCCAAATTGGGTTCAACAAACCCATTAGTTAAACGGTCCCGCATTTGTTTTGAATTCATATTTTGTCATGTGTCAAATATGTTCATAATCAATTGAACTTTGGCCTTTGTTCCAAATACAATAGCCATGAATAATGAGTAATCTAAGTAGCGCTATTCAAATTCGAAATTTTTCTATATACCTCCACATAGTATAGAGGACATTGTGAAGATAATTTAGAACAGACGCTTTGTTTTCGGGGTTTTTTGTAACAAATAATGAATTAGGTTTATTTAAAATATAAAAATGTTTGTAAATTCATAACACAAATTAAATAGCTTAGTTTCCGATTCATATCGATAAATAAATAGAGTATTAACATATGTGGGCGTGGCTGCACGGTTGCCCTTGAGTGTTCTCTGTTGTTGCTTTTTTTGTGATTTTTTTTTGTGTTTTTTTTTCGATGACTTGTTATAGTTTTGCCAACTATGAGGAGGCAAATGCGTGGGAATGGAGGGATTTTGTCATTGGGTTAGGTGGGGGATGGTTAGGGTCGGGAGAGGGGTTAGGGTTTTGGGAATTTTGGAATTGTTCGGATTACTCAATCCTTATGGCTTTTGATGAGATTAACACACTCGCCATCTTTGCGAGCTTAAACAATCAGTGCGTTCTGCCTCTGCTCCTCCTCAAGCTCGCGAAGCTCTTCCTCCTCGGCCAGCTCGACCTCGTGCTGCAACATGAGAATCTGATCGCTCAGCTCCTTGGGCATTTCTTCCAGATGAATCGCTTTGATTTGCTCCTTAATGTCCTTGGTCATGTGATTGATACGGAAGCCGCGATGATCGAAGAGAGGCTTATCGCCATTGGCCTTGTGCTGCTCCTCCACATACTTCAGGGCACGGGCAATGGCCTCAGGAATGGGTGGTGGAGTGGGAATGTGCTCGCCCTCGGGCATGAAGCCGCCATCGTTGGAATGATAATTCACACGATACAGCTTGCCATCATCACCGGTGTATTCGTAGACGCCCTTGGCATGGGTGCCGCCAGTGTGGTGCAGCTTCGCCTG
Source organism: Zaprionus camerounensis (assembly GCA_018904165.1). NCBI lineage: Eukaryota > Metazoa > Arthropoda > Insecta > Diptera > Drosophilidae > Zaprionus > Zaprionus camerounensis. Next base: position 4,773,860 of record JAEIFS010000037.1, read on the forward strand.
CTCCTCGCCATAGATGCCGTTCTCGGTGAGGAAACTGTGCCAGGGAACAGAGGGAACTCTCAGTTTCACTTTGCTTGTCTTGTTTAACTGTCATAACTTACGAATGATCGTATTTGTCCTGCTTGCGCACCTCTTCCTGGTGCAGCACCTTGTGACGGCCCTCGTCATCGTAGTTGAAGAGAATTGGGCGTGGCGTTGTCGTTGTCGTAGTTGTTGTTGTTGTGGTGCGTTCAGTTGTCGTTGTTGGCTTCCTCGTTGTGGTTGTTGTCGTCGACTGTTGTTGTTGTTGAATTGTATTTAGTTGCGATCACATCAAAATGGCAGGCAGACATTGCGTATGAGTGTTTGTGTGCGTGTGTGCGTGTGGGGAGAGGGAGGCGCGTAATCATGCAGGGAGTAGTTTGTTTTGGAGTTCATGCAACACAGGATGCGGGGAGTCGGGATTGGGATTCGTTTTCGAGTGTTTTTTTGTTTATTTGATTGATTGATTGAATGAAGGCGTGTGTTATCGAGTGTTGAATACTGTTGTTGTTTTTGTTTGTATGGTTATCGGAATCGGAATCGTTTGTAGCTTTAGTATTCACTTGGCTCGTAATGAGTTTGTGTGTCGATTTGTGGTTCATGATCGGGAAAGCCGTACTCCAAGCGAATTTCAGGTACATGAAAATCGGCTTTACTTACTGTGTACAGATCGTGACTGCAAGAAAGAGACAGAATATTTAAAATAACGATTAGGCTATCTCCCTCTGTCTGGCATTGCTTACTTGTAGGGTCTGTCGTCATGCACATAGGGCCGGTTCAGGCCCGAGTAGGGTCCATAGCCACCGTCATAGGGATTCGGGATGTGATGGTAGACGCCGAGCTCGCGATTATCGTCCACATGGTGATAAGGCTGTGGCATATGATGATACCGACCTGATCAATGGAAACAGTAGGGAAAGGAAATGGAGCTTTAGAAGTGAGTAACAGACTGAGTATGAGTGCGAGTCTGGTGAGTGTGTGCAGTTGAATGTGAGTGAGTATTTAAAATTCAAGAAGCTCAAAGTATACTATGAATTCACAGTGTAAACTACGAGAAATATAATACAATCTTGAGTTAATTTCAATACTTAAATAGAATTAGAACTTTCATATATACAAATTAATATTTTTATAACAAATAATATTGACAATTTTTTAGTTGTCGAATAAATATTAAAATTTATATAAGATCAATTGAGATTTGTTTTTAACTTTTCTCATTTCAGACAATTTTGAAATTCGTTCCAAAATTAATGTAATAATGTAATAACGAATTTGTGATAATGTTCATGTTTGTGTTGTTCTGTTTTTTATATTTTTTTTTTCTGAAAATTGATTTGTTTATCAAGTTTCTCTTTCAATGTTTACCTAATGAATCCTGGTAGCCCCCTCGGCCTATAAGAAATTAAATGTTAATATACAAAATACGAGAATAAAAGTAGACAGACAGTTACAAATATGTACATACAATACAGCTCGACTAAAGTTTTCAGTGTACCAAAAATGAGAGAGATTACAAAAATTTCGAAACCGAAAACTTTAGCTGAGCTTGACCTTTGGTGTTATCAGCAATACAAATAAAAATATTCAGCTGGGTTATCGTAATCGTTGTCAGTACAAGCACAAATACAAATACATTTAGCAAATGCATAAGTGTTAGTGAGTGTGTGTGTGTGTGTAAGTATGTGTTGGAATTGGACACAGTTGGACACAACTGTGGTTAGTGTGTTTTGTTTGAGAGTGTGTGCGTTGCGGTGGCTTCAACATGCATTAGGTACAGTGGGGTAGAAACACAATTGCAATGCCGAAATACCTTCTTGCTGGGAACTCGGGTGATAGCGTCCATCGTCCGGGGCACGATATCTGCCGTCATTCGAATTTTGCCCTGAAACTTGCGTATACTTGCCATTGTCGTCGTCGACGGGTTTGCTGCGGCTGACTGCAACAAGGCCCTGCAAATTGTTAACAAAAAGACGCATTATTATTAGTTGATATTTCGACGTGATGTTAGTCGTGTTCACAGTACAATTAACTGGCCGGAAGTGTAAACCCATAAAGTCAAATGAACACGCGCAGAGATTAACAAAACGTTGTTTTCATCGAATATTTTCGAACTTATAAATTTGGAATTTTACGATATTTGAATCGTTATTAATAACTCAGAGGTACGAAAAGTCTTGAAGCGTTTACTTTGTTTCCGAACTCGAAATTGGCATGAATTGAACCAGCTTAAACTGGTTACACACAATTCAACCGATATGCACCATATTATTATATAGTATATTGTCCTCTTAACTTTATCACTTTGGCACAGGACTCACCACAATCACAAAAACGGTTAACACAGTTTTGGCAAACATTTTGCAAATTTGTTTTAAATTTTATAGTAACTTTTGAATGGGAATTTGAAGGTTTAAAGATCCTGGGGGGAATTATCCTCTTGCGTGTTTAAATCCTGGTGTCGTTGATGCGACTACTGCTGCAACAGGAATGTTTGCTTACCGTCGAGCTACACCGGATTTATATAGAAATATGCCAAGTACGCAGCGAGCGCATTTCGCATCTCGCCCGAATGAGATTCTCACGTCAGCCGCGCCTAAATTCTCGCATCTCTGGGAGAGGTAGTTAGCCCCATTTACTTCTCAATTTTGGAGAGCCGATTTGATTGTTTCTGTCTCGGTTTCGGTTTCGGATTCTGCTTCGCGCCTTAACTCACCTCACCTCAGCTCTGCGCTCGTCTCATCTCATCTCAGTGCTTCGCATCTCTCATCTGATCTCAACTCAGTTCAATAAACGAAACTGAAAACGACGTGAAATAAACCTCTTGAGCTGCGCTCCCTTTAATTTAGACACATGACGACTGACGATGCGGCGGTTTCTTCTTCTCATTGTGTTAATTTGGTTATTGTTTTTATCATCTTATTCACGTACGTACATATATCGTATGTAGATTTCTTTATTTATGCCTTCTCTCTCGAACTCTCTGGAGTTAACTGTGCTCTTTATTATTAACGACTACAACCATTTGCCAATAATTGTAATTTCAAATTAATTCAATTAAATAATTCGCATTATTTATAACGTCCGAAAGCCAATGCACCCTTGACATTGATCACAGGACTAGGGGGTATCCAAGTGAGGAAGAGAGAGAGTGAGTGAATATAACCAAACTAACATAGAGGGTAAGCACTTCAAAGTCCAAGGATCAAGGTGCAGATGACGCATTGTAAATGACGTTGCATTCTGATAAATAAATACTGCCAAATTTTCCCATTTATTTCATCTGAATCAATATGAATCAGTTTTTGTTTTCGAACCAATTTAATTATCGATAAGCCAAGTTAAAGTTCAGTTGAGTCTATAAAAATTCTATAGAAATGTTTATTAAAGAGCGAGATGAACATTCCTACGCTCACGAATCGAGTATAGTCGAAATATAACGAATTTCACCATGATAAGCCCAAGGTCAGACTTGGCTTCTTCATGGTCACATGCCTTTATTGTGTTTACTCTTGGTGGAGTGCTACACAATTTTACATACTATAAACAGCTAAATTATTTACTTATTTTTATTTGTTAAATATAATCAAGACTTTTACATTTCCTTATCAATTCCTTTGTTTACTATAAATGCCATTAGGTTTTATAACATATTTTAAATGATGTTGTTGTGTGTCAACATGTTGGGTCTCAGCAGTTGACTCTTGTGGTATCGTAGTCACGATAGCTATCGATAAGTTCATAAATGTAACGCGATAAGTTGCAGTACTGAAAAGCTGAGTAAAAAAACTACTACAAGAATGGAATAGAATATATGTATGTACAATTTATCCATCTATACTGTTGCAAAAACATTGAAACTTAAATCCAAAATTCTGGCAGATTCTTGTTGACGTTGGGCACGCCGAGTGATGACAACATCGTCTTGGTCGTAGATCGTATCCAAGACAACTACCTGGGGCACTCGGAAGCGCTATAAAAGTGCCGTAATGAAATCATAAATTAACAACATCAACGGAAACAACAGCAACAGCAAAAAACGGCGAAACAAAACAAAACATATTGCGCGCGCCTGCCGCAATGCGAAATGCATTAATATTGTCGAGTTGAGTCGCGTCTCGAGATCTGGGGATTGGGGCTTGGTACCCCAGCATATGTATGCGTATGTGCACATGTGCGTGTGTGTATGTAAAACCGGAATTAAAAGAAAAATGTTGACAAAATTGATTTTAATTGTGCTGCAAACGTTGACATCGACTTGGTTGCTTCGGGGCCTGGTTGCCTGGTGTCCTTAACTGGTGGCTTTAACGGTATTCTGGCGGGACATAAGTCGAAATGGGCACTAAAATGCAGCTGCAGCTACAGTTGCTAAGCATATCGTTCGTTAGTGTCGCCGGATTATGCGGATTAATTGCGACTATAAACATAAACAGTGATTAAAAGCGAATAGCTCCAAGTCCTGTGGAGAGAAGTACAAATGGTAGAGGCAGAGTAACGGGTGGTGGTGGTCTGAATGCGGGGGCATGGTGTGCAGTAGCTTAACAGTCACTGACCTGCAAAGGTCGTCCACTGAACCGAACCGATGTCGAATTGCCGAAGCGCAGTTCCGATTCCGATATCGAATCGTTCTCCGATTTCGAAAACTCGCTCACTGTTCACAGTGAATCACGTCGCGTGGCCGATGTTGTTGTTGTTATTGTTCTCTCGCGATTCTTTTTCAAGTTTTGAATCATACAAATCAGATGAATACTAAATATATACTTGTGGCATTCATAAAACTCACAAATACTTGATAAATATTTAAATATGTTGCGCCTTAATCAATTACAAGTTCCCAATTTGATGGAGCTGCTTGCGTTGACTTTATGAGGCTTCCCGCTGATTCAGAGTGAGTTGACATTGACCTTGCCTGGTCACACTTTCTTCCACGTTGTCATCAGCTGTCAGCTGTCAAAAAAGAGAGCGAGTGAGAGCGAAAGGGGAAATACTTTATTGGCGACATTGTCACATTCTTAATCTACTTTAATCCTGACTAAATTACAAATAAATACACATGACATATTGCCGGATACTTGAATGATCCGACTTACGCGATAATAATTCCCATTAAGAGAATTGCGTAGATTACTTTGACTAAAGTCTTGAGGTCGCCGGCAGCAGCAGCAGCACCCGCATCTTTACCGGCATTACAGAGCTTCCCCTGGCAGTACATAGGTGGACCGGCATTACAGAGGTTACCCCGGCAGTAGCATTCCCTGATTGTTGATGTTAGCATTGTGTTGTTGGGCTGTGTAACACAACCAACCGGGTAGGGCTCCTCTACGACGGCAACATCCACAAATTGCCTTCTACCCTTGGGCAGTGTCACTGTCACATGCACCTGATTGGCGCATCCTCGGGTCTCTGCTATCCATGTGCTTCCGTCCAAGAGCTCTATCGAGCTGATCGTTGTACGGCACATAGTAGAGTTGCCACACTTCACTTTGTATTCGGGTGCATCCTTAAGCTCTGAGCACACTGGAAGTACGTCAGCTGCCACATCGCATTGGTAACACTCTAGATGTGTGTCTACTTCAGTTGGCTCAGTCGTTGCAGTGCAGTAGACGCAGCATACTGTTGCAAGCACCGTGATACCATAGATTAGCCCCAGACTACGACTACATATCATAATGTTCTCCAAGTATTATGATAAACAGGCGTTTGTTTTCTAATAATACAAGCTCGCCCTAAGAAATCAGAATAAGTACTAGCAGCTCGATGCGGTACTTTAACATATCTTAAAGCTCCCTCCATGACTTCATGACTAAACGACCGCTTGAGCTGAGTTCGTTTTTATTTTTATTTCACCGGAACTCAGGGCACCCGCATTCCGCTTGTTTTATACGCTATGGATATTAAGTTTTGGGATATGCTTATCGCTATTTTTGAAGAATTTCCAAGACATTGACATTGCAAATCATTATATGTGAGCTTACCCAACTTCTATATCAGTTAGATTCATGAAATTTCATGTGCAGTTACTTGTTAATGTTAACTAGTCATTCAAGAAGTTTATTCAAAGTCAATGCAAACATATTTCAACTAAAAAACAAAACTGACGCATATATAAAAGAATTTTATTAATTGTGAAATTTAAAGAATTGTGATTTTATGAACTCTAATCGAATCGATTCTTAGTCATTGTGTATTAATTAAATTCAACTTGTGTGTAATAAAAGCTTTCGCCTTTTCCAGATTGTTTGACGACCAGGTCATATCGAGCATGTCAAGACACTCTCTCTTCATCTCTCTTTCTCCATCTCTCTCTCTCTCCTACTACCCGTTTGCCGGCTTTTGCGGTCTCCTTCTCTAAAAAACTTATGATTTACGAGTATTTTCACCTCTGTTGCGAGGGCAATTGAGAAGCAATTGAAATCTTTATAGGGTGAGTATTGAGGTTTATCCCATAAATTGCCATTACCCCTTCTAAGCGTGGGCTGTGAAACTGAAACCGTATCGGAATCACATTCTTACCGACTTTGTATCTCAGTCTGTCTGTCTGTGTCTCGATTGAGGCAGCCAGTTTCGGAATTACCCTTTTTCGGTAGACGAGTTCAACTAAGTTTGTTTAATTATCACTCGGTCTAAATTCGCATTTAATTTGTAGAGTTTCGCATGGCGACCTATAAATATTGCCGGCGGGCAACGCTTGAGCGGGTTTTGCACCCGTACATTTGCGAATTTTGGTAGCCAAATAGATGGATGACTTTGGGTAGCACTTGTTGTGTATGCACATTTAATGGATTCAATTAAACGAAATGATTTGTGGCATTAATTGTTCGCATTTGTTGTACGGTACGATTAATTTCAAATACTTGAATCCAAATCCGAAAAACAAAATACGTTGTAAACGATGATCCTAAATTTTGCCAAAGGCGTCGTTCGAACAGCACTGAAACAATATAAACAAATTACCGGGGCACAAGCATTCATACCTAATTGAATACTTGCCCAGCAGATACCCAAACACTCACACATGTACATACTAAATATATATAGTATAAGATATATGACCTTATGGTTTCTTAGTATCTCTTTAGCTTAGACAAAGCCCGTACAAGGTTCAAAGTACCGCGAGCAGCGGGAATCGGATACAGTTATAAATTAGAAGAGCCCTCTCTCTCTCTTCCTCTCTTCTTCTCTCTCTTTCGACTCTCCAGTTAGGTGCTAAATAAATCGCGTATAAATGTCTTATCTTGTAGTATACGGTGTTATCTGATATCTTACGAGATGAAAAGGAAAAAGGTCCCCCATCTAAATAAATTCACACCGTGAAACGTGTGAAATGCTTATTATAAATCGAGTGAGCTCAGTCCAAAGGAATTTCATTGCTTGTAAAGCCCAGTTCAAGGTCGAGCTGATGCTCCGATTTTTATGATCAAGGGATAATTCCGATCGTCTAGGCGCCAACGCAAAAATGCAATTAAATGTGGTCTCTCTGCACCAAGACAAGCCATAACTCGTCTTCAGATATATATACATATATATCCTATATATATAGTATATGAATACTTGTTGTTGTTGTTTTTGGCGCCTGTTTCGCTTGTTTTGCTTGCGCTTTTTGCGGTCATTTTCGGCATTTGTCACTCGCAGGTGATGATAATTTGTGCACAGGTAGAACAGGGGCGGACGTCTGAGCAATTTGAAATTAATTAATTGCAAAACACCAAATTACGCACGATTCTACTTGGCGACAGAGCTCAACTGCTTTACACATGCTAACTCAATACACAACACATACATACAGATCGTACATATATGGACATATGTATATCTTGATTGTTTTCATGAAGATTCCAAGCGAAAATTTACATAAGCAACAACTGAACTCGTTTAACTCGTATTGCATTGTTCTATTGTCTTACATCTATAACAATATCATATCATATTGCCCAAAATCGAAGACCGTAAAAATCGATCGCAGTTTAAGTTTTACGAGCTGAAGAAAACGTGTCAACTGCGATTTAACGGTCTTCTAGGCTTGTTTAGGGCCAAACTAAAAGCTTTTCAAGGTGGTTGACAAACGGTTTTTTATCGATATTCGATATTTGATATCCGTTTCGATTGGTGAAGTCTGATAAAGCTAGTTAGCAAGGTGAAAGGTTGATGCTACTCAAGATGCCAGCTGAGTTCAAAGTTCGAGCTGAAGTGAATCATGGAGGGCGTTTTCGCTTTCGATTTCGAATTCTCATCATGCCCAAACTGGACGATGATTGATGGAGTGTTGACCGGCAGGTGGTTTGATTGATTGACGGTTATTATTAATGCCCATTAAGACAAACGATCGTTTTATTGTTTATTATGAGCGTTAAATTTGATTTAAACGACACTAATTAACTTTAATCCTATCAAATCCGTTGAAATGTTTACAAATTGCCCCGCAGCGGAAACTGAACTCAGGCTCGCCGACTGTTCGAACTGTTCTCGACTGCTTTCTAGAACTTCCGACAGTTGTACATAAAGAAGTCGAGACTTTTTTAAGACGATTATAGGTTTGCATTAGGTGTGGCTGACCGGGTAATCGAAGGAGATCGACTTGATGAGTTATTAGCTAAGTTATTGGATGGCTAAGATAACTTTGAGATCTGCTGGGTTGATAAACTTTTGATTAGTGTAGATAGAAGGAGGATGAGTTGATGAGTAATACAATATATTTTTGATTAGCTGAGATCACTTGAAGAACTCTTCTACTGAAGTTGATAAACTTGTAGTTAGTTTGCAGAAGGAACTAAGCGATCGCTTGAGTTTCGGAAGGGAACTTTGGTATAGTCTAGGTTCAGTAAGCTAAACTTTTAGTTGTTAAAGATAAAAACCAATATATTATGTGATAAATGTTCGCTTACCAAAGACAAGTTCAGTTAAGTTCTTTAGAGTTTACTTAAAATTGAAAAAGTTTGAATTGTTAACTTCGTGTCTGGTGTAACATGATCATTAGAAGACCGTGCTCGGATCGAATTACCGTGCAACTGTGAGCATTTCCGACGGGTTCAGGCTGTTATTTGATACTTCAGACTGCCGTTCAAAAGGTCAGAAGCAATTGGGGTTTTCGTGGAGGCGCAAACTAGTTGCGTTACTCGGGCCCGCTTGATAGCTTGTTAGTATGCAAAGAATGTCGATTAGCATCCGATGCAAGCGCCTTCAAGTTGAGTTATAACGCGTTGACATCTTCATCATAAAACTGGAGACTTAATTATCTGACCGGGGGCAATTAACGACGGCAGCTAGAGCTGACTAACTAACCTGGCTACTCAATTGAGTTGGCATCATTTAAACGCATTTAGCTAGTCGAAATGTTCAGAAGTTTGCCCGTTGCATTGCTGCTACTGCTCAGTCTGAGCCTGGCCATGTCGGAGGAGCAGGATCAGCTGGCGCCACTGCCAACAAGAAGGCCGGGACATTACATGCATGAGTTGCATGGCACGGGGGGTTGGTATATGCCCGACAATAGTGGAAAATATCGCCACGATCACCGACCCTATGATGGTGGCTATGGTGATCGTGGTCAGCCATATGCCAACGATCTGCGTGGCATTTTCCGGCAGGCCGAGGAGCAATTGGCTGCCAGTGTGCAGGAGGCCAACGAGGAGTTCGCGCTGGGACCACGCGATCATCTGCGCTTTATGATCGACTTCAATTACAATGGCACTGGCTGGCAGATCATACAGTTTGAATGGGTGCGAGATGGCGACGGCTCCAATGAGGATCAGCGTCAGTTTAGCTACGTCAATGAGAACAAGCTGTGGGAGACGCAGCAGGCAGCGTATCAGCCGAAGGCCTATGAATACAATCAGCCACAGGCACAGCCGCAGCCGCAGCCTGACTGTGATCCCGCCCAGCATGCGGAACAGCCAGACAGATCGCGCATCAATTCCGAGCAGGATGTAAGTAAACCTTGACCTGTAAATAGAAGAACCTTTTAAACTCAGTGAGTACATTAATATATACTACTCTTTGCAGCCCGCCATCGTGCAGTCCACCATCAACGAGGTGCTGGAGTACATACAACGCCGCATTGTACCCAATATAAACTGAGGCAGAGCAGAAATGGAAAACTATTTGAAACTAATAAAAATGTTATACGAATCCTTCTAATAAAACGGTCTTAATGATTTTTAGTTGAAATAATATATTTTAATATTAATATTTTAACTGCAATTTCCACATATTTGAACAGTATTTTATACTAGAAATCAAACTCCCAAGTTTCAGTTCTATCCCAACAAGTTCTTCAGAAATATTCTAGACCATTTACATTTCAAATAACTCTTTTTATTTTTGGAAAATGAAAACAATAAACACGAAAGGGAATCTTAAGTTTACAAAGCACCCTTCTCCTTGAGGTAGGCGAGCAGCTTGGGAATATGCTCGGGCACCTTGGGAATGTGCTCACCCACTGGCACAAAACCATTCTCGTCAGCTGTGTAGTCCACGCGGTAGAGCAGACCATCATCGCCAGTGTAGTGATAGAAGCCTGTGGAACGCAGTGCATCACCTTCGGTTTGTTTCTCAATGCGTCCGTTCTCCTCGCCCAGAATGCCGTTTTCAGTTTCGTAGCTGCCGAAAGAGGAACAAGAGGGTCACATAAGCTTGAAAAGCACAGAGGGCACCTTGCTGTACTTACAGATAGTTGTAGCCATCGGGCTGGACTACTCCCTCTTGGCGCAGAATCAACCAACCGCCCTTGCCAATGCCAGTGCCGCTGCCCTGAGGCAGATTGGGACGTTGATCGACTACAACGGGCACCTTGCGTGGCACTGCAATTGTGGGACGTGGCTTGACAGCAGCTCCAGCGCCAGCTCCAGCACCAGCACCAGCTGCACCTGCTCCGAGTCTGCCATTTCTATTAGCACCATTCGCACCGCCAGCACCCTGAGCATTGTTGCCACCACCACCGCGTCCTGCACCACCGCCAGCACCGAACTTATCCTTGTTTCCCTTGTAGGGATCGTTGGCACCAGAATATTCGCCACCAGGACGATTGTCGTGCAGATACTTGTTGTCGACGTGCACATAACGTCCGTCGTTGTTTCCGCCGTAGCGTCCATCGTTGCCACCGCGATATTTGCCATCGTTGCTGGGCACATAGCGTCCATCGCCGGAGGCCACATAGCGACCTGCTCCGGCGGCAGCCGCCACGACTGGTCGAGCTCTTACAACGGATGCAGATTTCGGTTCAGGACGATAGCGTCCATCGTTCTGGGCGAGCGCCACAGCAGCGCAGATCAGTAGACAAATCTGAAGAAGAGAAAAGGAGAACTGAGTAAGTCTCTAGTTAGCTAGCGAACTACGTCTGCAGCTGCGACTTACCGTTAGACGCAGCATCATGGGTTAGGCGATAATGATTAGTCTAAGCGCCGCACAGAGCTTTATATATGAAACGCACAACGCCCACTGCCAGCGGCGACGGCAGAAGATTCGCTCGTTCTATGTGTGCTATGGCCAACAGGCCCGGACTGACTAGGCGCTGGCTTGGAGCAACTATTGCTAAGTAATCGGAAACTAGATCTATAAAACGTCGTGATTTACGAGGCGTTTACTTCATATTTTCTGGATGGCAGCTTCAAACGGATGAGCCATTCTGCTTATGGAGATCAATTGAATTAATTTTACGATCATCGTCATTGCTACACGGAAACCGAGTCCGACATCTTCTCTGCCCATTGACTGATTTTGGCCAGCATTGGGTGGGCCAGACAGGCAGAAGAACAAAGAGAAGAAAGAAGACGATGACGCGGTTTGCTAAAACCAGTTGCTCTAAGACTGTAAGCAGGTGCCTGAAAGTATGCAACACTTTTAAGGAAACTTTTGATGAAAAGAAAGAAAAGGCTAAATTTCTTGCTGTGACTTGTGTTCGTGAGTAACTTAGATAGCTAGATTTAACGGGCAAAACGCTAACTAAAAAGCAACAATGTTCGTAAGAGCTACTGTTGATTTTACAGGGTATCAGCTAGTCGGTAAGGGATAGACAGTCGAAACACTGTTGATGGCAACAGCTGGCTGCAGTTGAGTGGTGAGTAATTAACCGTTACAGAACAGAAGCTGTAGAAGGGCAAAGTATAAGAGCTGATCTTATACTCTGAGTAGGCAGTAGCAGTAGATAGCAGAGAGTAGTAGTAGTAGAGCTGCGGAAGCGCAGTTAAAAGAGAGAAAAGTATATTAAACACTGTTTTATAAGAGTATACGAGTATAAGATTAGTGAAATTGTAATGCAATAGAAAGAGCAAGAACAATATAGATGCGTTAGAAGGCCGCTAATAATGCTAAGGGAAAAGAAGACTGTTAGTAGCAGAGCAGAAGAAGAGTAGCATTAGAAAAGAAGTAGTAGAACGCGCAAAAGAAGAGTAGAAGTAGAGCAGAAGAAACTTAGTATTTTAAGCGCAGAAGAATAGTAGTAGTAGAAAGACAACAGCTGTAGAAGCTGAGCAGTAGAAGAGCCACAGTCGGAATATGATAACTGTAAAATACAGATGCAGATGTATTTAGAGGATCTTAAAATCTCAGAAAAGAAGAGTCTCAGTTGAGCAATACTGTGCTGAAAGTTGTTTTCATTACAATGTATCTGCCAATCAATCAGACTCCTCGTCAAGTGACAGCAAACTAAAAGAAAACCAAAAATTATTCGTTTAGACGGTTTTTTAATTTTGCATGGGGTATATTTGGATGCAGGTATGTGTGTGTGTATATGTATGTACATGTGCCTGTGTGGAATGGGTTGAAACATCTGTCAATTGGCGGGGCTTATGCCTTCCACTCGTGTTCAGCCACGGCGTGCGGCAAAGTTGCCCTGCGGCTCGGCCGGCTGTGGCGGTGCTGTGGCTATGTACTCCAAGGCCCGCTGTATGGCTGGCGGTATGGGCGGGGCTGTGGGCAGATGATCGCCCTGCGGCTGGAAGCCATTCTCGTCGGCCACATAGGTAATCCGTATGGGTGTGCCGTCGGGCGCGGTGTACGAGAAGAAGCCCTGTGCGACCTGCAACGAGACGAGACGAGACGAGGCACGACAATCTTACTTAGTAGACAAAAGAGATGAAAGAGCAGTTGCAGCTAATTACGAGTCGCCCCAGCAATTTGTCAGGAGTGGTTGAGAGAGGGAAGGGGGTGGCAACTTCGTGAGACTGCAAATGCCAAACGGTAAGGTCGTCGCGACGACTTGGAGCAACTCACCTGTCCTGCATTGTCGGTGCCGGCATTCTTGAGATAGCCCTCCTCCTCGACATTGATGCCGTTCTCTGTCTCATAGTTGTACTTGTAGGAGCCATCGAAGTTGACCTCCTGCTCCTGTCGCAAGATCTTGATGGGTTCCGTGGCGGGTCCCTGCGGTCGTGCCTCTGTCGTGCCCAGCAGCAGCAGCAGCAGCGCCAGAGCTGCAACACTTAGCAGCTGTGGGAGGTAAAGGAAGATCAGATTAGGGATTATTCTCCTCTTCTCTCCTCTCTCCTGCTCTCTGCTCTACTCACTAGATATTGCATAGGAATTTGTCCTGAAGATGTGCTATGTGCGGCTTCGCGACTCGTAACTTGTAACTGTGGCCAGCTCAGCCAAAGGTTTGCATATTTATAGCAAAACCTGAGCCGGTGCTGCCTCAGCTGCTTGTCTGCTTGAACTTTACCGTTGCCTCTTGCCACGCTTGCAACAGGCAGAGGCAGCGGCAGCAGCGCCGGCAGAAGATCAGCAGAGCTGCCCAACTGCAACTGCAGCGGCCCAATGATGAGCTAGCATTTCGCACAGATCAGAAGCCAAGCTCAGCTCCCCCAGCCTGGTCGAGTGATTAGATCTTTGGCAGTCTCGCAGCCCCGCTTCCTCAAGTGCATTGTTCGCGTGAGTGCACCAGCAGCAGCGAGTATGAATGAGTATGAATCAACTCGAAGTCGGCAATTTGTCGAGTGATTCGTTTGCTAATTTAAACATGCTCGAGCAAGTTGACACCATCATTTTTTGTTTCTCTTGGCGAAGCATGCAAATATTTTGAGCAATGTTTAAATGAAAAATTATTAAATTAATCAACTTAATTGCCAATCATTAAAAATTGATGGAAACGAATAGTTGTTTTTAATGTTTTCTAATATAAGATACTTATTGAAAATGTGTTTTCAATTTGTCGGGGTTTTGAAGAGATTTTTTTAAGTATTTTGTAAAACAAAACATACCCGATAATAATTTATAATTCTTTACAATAAATTCAAAGCAGTTTCTAATTTCTTTAGAGTTGCTCAGCTTTGTCAGAGAATTTAAAAATTAAATATTCTTTCTATTTTCTAAAAATAAAAACCAGAAAAACTTTTGTTGCTCAAGCAAGATTTTTTAAATATTTGCTTAGTAATTTTCTTAAATTATTTGAACTTTAAAGTTTCCCCAAATAGTTTAAATTATTTACTGCATAATTTGCAAAATTCTAAAAATATTTCAAGTGTACAATTCTTAAGTCAATTCAATATAAATATTTCATTTTGCCATAATCGCAAATTGTAGGTGGAATATTTATTCACACGAGAAGAGGCAGCTAGCTATGGTATGTATGTATATGTTAAGACAGATAGACAGATATATATGCATGGATTTTGGTCAGTTTTGATGGAGAACTAAACGTGTATCGTGGCATTCAAAGAACACGTATTGCATTTCGAATCAATTTGTCAGCTACATTTTTAGACATTTAACATTAGCTTGGACTGCGTTCTGAAGAGCCACAACCGGAGAAGACGGAGAAGAAGTCTCCGCAAGACTTGATCAAATTGCGCAATCCCCGCGCAAGTCGCGCGCCTTCAAGTGGAGGCGGTAACGGCATCATCATTACACGATCACCATTATACGATTACCATAGCTGCCACGCCACCTGACCATGATCATGTCTAGCTGGTTTGGATCTCCGCTCCGTTAGGTCCGTTTGGCTGCTGACCTTTGTTGGAGGTGGTGCCACATAGTAACATACTTACTTTTATACGGCAATCGATCCAGCTCGATGCACCAACGATGGCACGACTCGACCCAGGGAGGTGCATAATTTGACCAAAGGCGCTAATGAGCCAGGTCGCTGGGCTAGCCAGGTCACCAGTTCATCTGTTTCAAATGTCAAAACACTCACAATTATATTTTATAATTTTTAATTTGTATTTTAGGAATTAGTTTACTATATATATTTTCACATTTTAACAAAACAAAAGAAGTTGTTTAACAGTTGTTGGCAGGCGGGATATGCGGGCTGCGGGAGTGCGGTATCATTTGCCGGAGAGGCCAGCCTTCTTGTTGAAGAAGAGGGACAGCAGTTGCTGCTTGAATGGCTTGACTGTGGTGGTATCATCATAGTCGGAGTAGTAGCTGGAGGAATAATCAGGAGTTAAGTACGAGGTGTAGTAATCAGTGGTAGTGGTCGGTGAACTGCTCGGTGAACTGCTGCTGGTGTAGTCGTTCAGCTGGTCTTCGATCTGATCGATCAGGTTATCGATGGCACTCTCCGTTGTTTGAGACAACACCGTAGCCGTCATCATTGTTGCAGCGAAAAAGAAAACGACGAGGAACTTCATATTGATTTGTCTTTTGCTTCTGGTTGTGTTGTCCAAATTGTAACTCGGATCGAAGTGCGTCTTCCAATGCTCCGCCACAGTAGTTTATATACCCCAAACTGCAATTGCAGCATCAGCATTACCAACTGCTACAGGGTATTTGCACAACTGTTCTGAGTTTGATCTGCGACATGTTTGCTTCCACTTCGTTATGAAATGCGACCAATTTTTGGAAGCCTTTGTTTGCCCCAGAGGAAAACACCTACAGTTCAAACAAAAAGTAACAGGTTTGTTTCCCGTTTTAGTTTCTTTTTTATTGGTTCTCTAGTCTTAAATGTTTCCAAAGATGATGTTTGTTAGTATATATAACGGTCATATGAGGCGGGCCATTCCATGGCATGCACAAATTCCGGCATTTGCGTTATGAACTTCTGACTCAGCTCATCCCTTGGATGCACATGGCTTAGGTAATGCCCAGAGATGCCCAATTGCAAGACGGGCTCATTAAATTTGCCATTTGCTTTCTGTAAAACGAAATACATTCAGTACATAGTTTACAGATGACATCTGGCTATACTTACTGCTAGAAGTAGATAAAATACCACAGGCGCATCATCAGCTGCCCAGGCAAAGAAGATATGATAGGGTGGCTTAAACGTGGCCGGGTTATCCAGCATGCCATGGAGGAAAGACCAGTCGAGCATCTTGCAACCGTCGACGGGCTTCACAAAAATGCTCATGCGTGATGGACCAGTTAGCTTGAAGTAATACTTCACCCGATACCCATCAGCGAGGAGTGTCTTATTGAGTAGCTCTAGCTTAGTTTCACCGGGCATCACAACAGGTTGCTCGCGGGGCAACCACAGTGCATCCTTGCGTGTCTCGCACCAACGATGATTGAAGCAGGGAATGCCACACATCATTTGTGTGTCGCATTCACCAGCCACGCTGACCAAATCCGTCAAGTTCAGGCTATCACGCAGTGGCTGTTCCAAGCGACGATCTTGTGGATCGAAATAGTAGCCTGAATCCTCAAGGATTATGCGTCGGTCGTAATCAAAGAATCTGCGATTCACTTGCTAAAAAACCCAAAGAGAACTTGAGTAGAATAGATAATCTTGAGAGTACATGAACTTCGTGACATACCAAAAAGTTAACGCGCATCACGTTCGTCTTATCGCGATAGGGAAATCCCACTGAAGATACAGCAATCATGCAAAAGATGAACATAACCAGCACCAGGCCTCCGATCATCCAGGCACTGCGCCGGAAGATGTTTATCAGGGGAGTCTGGATTGTAAATCAAATTGAATTTAGTATATAAATACAAGTAGACACCCTTTAGGGAACTCACCACAACACCCATGGCCAGTATCGTGCCCATAGCACACAGCAGTGCTATCAATATATCCGGATTAACCTCTGTGCCCTTGCGTGCCGTCATGGGAATGCAAATGATCAGAAAACTATAGAACAGATAACTGAAGTAAAGGAAGGGTAGCACCTGGCCACCACAGACGATGAGCGACCACCAGTAATCTATAATGGATTCTCATTAGTTTCAACCCCATGTGGATTAAAGAAGAAATACACACGCGTATCATGCAGCTTGGTCCCCAAATTGAGAATCAGGGTGCCCACATAGAAGACCAGTACGATCATGAAGAGATACGCGCTACGTAGGCCGATAGCAGTTAGAATAATACATAGAATAGCCACGAAAACGCAATGGGCATGGCCGGTCATCTGCAGTTGATAGGTAAAGGGTATCTTTGGCTGCAAGTAAGAGGAACTTTAGCATAGCTCAAGTACTATAAATCTGACAAATCATCTTACTCTAGGCAATAAGGTGAAGTAAAGCGTAACAGGCAGAGCCAGTCCAATGAGTGAGGGACAAATGTATAATCCAACCACTAGCCAACTACTGGATAAGTAGGTCAACGATCGACCTCCGGCATCATACATGACTGCCATAAGAATTGGCAGACCCAAGGCCAATAGAAATGCGGCAATTTCCAGTAAGAATAGAATACCAAATGCCACAGCTACATCGCCCACAGAGAGCACGGTCGTTCTACTCATACGCCATAGGGACACACACACCATGACCAATCCACCAATGGCAAAGCTTATGTTCAACGCAATTCCCGTGGATTCCACGTAGTAAACGAAAAACAAACCCAGGAAATCAAAGAACACTGAGTGACCCTCGGCGTGTGCCTGTTAAAGGTTATAAAAAGATATAGAAACAGTTATTTTATCTAGACATGTGTTGTATATAAACTGCGATAAGTTACCTACCTCAGTGTCGTACATTTCCTCAGCATTTGCAATACTTCGCACCAGAGACAGCAAGTTATCGCCCGTATTCTGTAGCGAGTTGCGGGATATTACAGCGAAGCGATCGTATTTTGTATGGTATACGTAACCATTATAGACACCAGCCATATCAAGACCTGTAGGAGTTAGAAGAGCATTACGTTTGTTGTAAAGAAATATCATTTAATTACCCACCTGGCACGGGCCCGAAATCGCGAAATATTCTAAAGTCCGTATCGGAGGGTATTAGGCCAGCCTGAAATACCTCCTCGGCCATGGTTGTGGCAAACGGATGTTTAGCGGCCTCTCTATAGTGCTGTAATCAAGTGAAAGTCAATAGATTTGCAGCTGATACGAACGATTAGATAAGCAAAAGGCCCCCAACAAAGCAATAAATACATTAATATGTGATAAAATTCATAAAAATGTTGTTCCCTTTTTTGTAACTTACTCGCATTAGCCATGGATGGTTGGGGCCACCTTGAAAGAGAATCTCACGTCCTCCGGCTCCGCAAGAGTCCAAATTGATGAGTGCTCTAGAGAGATGGGTTGGGTTAATCATTATATATACCTTATGTAATCTAGAGCACACTCACTTGCAGTTGGCCGACCATCTATGCTGAGAGATGAAGGCATGCGAGCCCTGCAGCGGTTGCTCCTCGGCGCCATTGAATAGAAACACAACTGGGTGGTCGAAAGGTGTCTGGGATGTGGCCAACTGACGCATAACTTCCAACATAGTGACAACCATGAAACCAGCATCGCCAGTACCTGTCATAGAGTAACAATTACAATAGTTATGTAATGTATAGCAAAGCAACTCAACGTGAAACTTACCCACACTGCCTGGCTTGGTGTCGTAGTGACTGTTGATCAGCAAGTAGGATGTGCTGTTGGAGCCCTTGGAGCTCAGCTTGACAATTACATTCTGCACCGCCTGATACATGTTGATCATTTCCCAGTGTAGATACGCACCCGATGCCTTCTGTACATCCACTTCCAGATCGTAGAGTTCCTTCAGCATTACACCACGAATCGTTTCGATTTCGTTGAGCATAAATTTCACCATAGTTTTCTCGTTCATTTCATCGCCCACGATCTTCGGTCCCATTGCGTCGAGCTTGGCGAGAATGCCGTAAGCTCGCTCCGCCACAAACTGACCTTGTTTGCTCGCCTCCTCATTGACCCTCACACTCGTGGGTAAATGGTTGAAAAGTGGAATCACTACGGCACTAAAGAGTCCAACCCAGATCAGCAGATAACTGGGTGCATAGTACCAGGGCAGACGCTTAACGCGTGTGTCCTTTTCCATCAAATCGATTATTGAATTGTATTGCATTTTCACTTCCTAAATTTATGAAAAACAAAAGTGTTATGAACTGTTTTCCCATTTTGCAAGGCTTCCTACGTTTTGGTTTTCGTTCTCCACGTTGACATTTTCATCCGACTCCATTTCGATTGACAAATACTTCCAATAACCATCACCGACTGAGAATAGTCCCAAATTTGTCTCAATTTTAAAGCAAATTCTTATATTGCCGAATACTGGCGTATGCTGGGCTTATCACCTTAGATTTCATATCTTAAGCCATAACTTTATATACGTGTGGCAACAATTTTAATACCATATTCAATACAGTATACACAATCTGTTGATAAAGGATATATCTAGATATATTTATGAGGCAAACTTCAATTAGCTTGTAAAGTTAATAACCTTCGTATCAAAGTGCAATGATATATTCAGGGTAAATCACTTTCAGGCCCCTTTCTGCCCGCATTAGTGTTCGATTCATAAGTATTATAATTGTAACTATTACTGTTTTGCCAGGCACCTTCTTTATCTCACTTTCATTCACACATGCTGTAGAGAGTCAATAAATTAAAACTACTCCAAGATATAACTTTTAATATGGTGGATTTATTGATCGAGATATAACTCTTAATAAGGTGGATTTATTGATCGAGATATAACTCTTAATATGTTGGATTTATTGATCGAGATATAACTCTAAATATGGTGGATTTATTGATCGAGATATAAGTCTTAATAAGGTGGATTTATTGATCGAGATATAACTCTTAATAAGGTGGATTTATTGATCTCACTACTTCGCATCAGTAAAATAATTTCCTTATCTTTAGCAATTTGAGCTAACCGCAACCGAGAACATATAAACAACCCAAGTTATCAAATTAAGCATAATATAATATAACTCTGAGAATCTAAGAACAAATCATATCGTAAAATCAAATAGCTCTACTTAAATTATACTAAAATATATAGCTCTTATATAGCGTTGGCCATTCCATTACATGCACAAAGTCTGGAAAGTCGGCTATAAACTTCAGTCCGGCCGCATCTCGATCATAATCATAACTAACGTAATGCCACGCAACGCCCAATTCGAAGATTGGCACATCAAAGTTTCCATCGGATTTCTAAGGAAAAAAGATATTACAAATTAATTGCTAATTCGAACAAGTGATATCTAATAAACTTGACTTACTTCGAAATCTATGTGGAACTTCAATGGAGAGTTATTCTTTCCGTAGGAGAAGAATATCTGATACGGCAACGTATAGTCCTCTGGCTCGTCCAGCATATTTCTTATGAAAGACCAATCTTCCACGCTGACACCATCCAGCGGTTGAATAAAGATGCCAATATGAGGTGGTCCGCTCACCTCGAACTCAAATCGCACTGAGGTGCTATTCAAAACAGTTTTTCCCAAAAGCTCCAACGAAGAATTGCCCGGAATGGCCACCACCTCACGGGGCAACCAATGCGCTGTGGTGCGCGCCTTACACCAACGATGATTGAAGCAGGGCACGCCACACATCAAATATTTGTCACAATTATCGCCAATTGCCTGCAGACCGGTCAAATTGACTGACGTGTCCTCGAGCGGATAATGTAGACGCCTGTCCTGAAAGTCAAAGTAGTAGCCTGAATCGCTTACGCTCACGCTTCCATCATACTCGTAGAATGTACGTTGCACGTGCTGTTGGATTTGGACAGTCATTATCAAGTTCACGGCTTTCTTATCTCAAGAGCTTCACTCACCAAGAAATTAACACGCATGACGCTGGTCTTGGCACGATAAGGAAAGCCCACATCAGAAATGGCAATCATGCTGAATATGAAGGTAATAATGCCCAGCGAAAGCATCAGTAGCTTTGACCAACTAAACATGTTGATGAGTGGGGCCTGTTCCGTAAATATGTATATACAATATTATATAGACAAAATGCATAACGTGCTGCCAACTTACAACAAAACCCAAAGCGAAGAAGGTGGCGACTGCGCAGAGTATTGCAATAAGTAGATCCGGATTCAAGGAGCTACCATTGCGACCCATCATTGGTATAAACACATTTAAGAACATATAAAACAACGAGCAGAAGTAGAAGAAGGGCATCAGTTGTAATATTTGTGTGACCAGCACCCAGTAATAGCCTGCAATATAGTTTCAAAATTATTCACAAGCTTAGCTTTGGTTTATTCAAGACTTACCTCGCTCATGTAGAGTGCTTAGAAGATTTATGAGCAGCGCACAGGAATAGAAGAATGTGGATACCATACACAGATAGGGTGTGCGCAAACTAATTGCAGTCAGTACGATAGCAATCAGCGACATCACAACACAGTGGGCGTGTAGACTCATATGCACATGGTAGGCGTGGCTTATCTCTTGCTAGAAAATCAAAAGTGAGTTATAGTTTGGATAAACACAGATAGATAACAAGATATTTACGTTTTTTCGTAGAGTGTAGTAGAGAGTTGTGGGAAAACTTAGACCAATTATTGCCGGGCAGATGAAGAGGCCAAACATTAGCCAAGTATTTGTGAAGTAGCTAAGCGATTGGTCGCCGGCATCAAAGAGAATTGCCATCAGCAAGGGTAAGCCAAGACACAATACCATGCCAAGCACATGCAGCGCAAATATGATACCAAACCAAGCGGAGATCTTGCACAGGGAAACTTGAGAGACTCGTGCCATACGCCACAGAGAAACACCGACCAATGTCAGACTGACCGCAGCAATGCAACTGTTGAGAATGATGCCAGTTGTCTCCGTGTACGAGACAAAGAACAGTCCCAGAAAGTCGAAAAAGACAGCATGTCCTGAACTGTGTGCCTGCAATGAAAATGAGAACTTATCTTTTAGTATTTTTCAAAAGAAGGTTAAAAGAGTAAACGCACCTCAGTATCGTACATTTCGCTGGCATTGGCAAAGGCCCGCACCATGGGAAGCACATTTTCACCAGTATTTTGCAGCGAATTTCGGGGCACCGCCTTATAATTATCGAATTCCGTATGGTAGACATACCCATTGCTTATCTGGGCAATATCCAAGCCTGAAACAAATCAAACAATTATTAATAGTTTCCGATAAAGCAGCGCGCCAGACTGGACACGCACCTGGAACTTGACCATAATCACGAAATATGCGAAAGTCCGTATCGGAGGGTAGTATGCCAGACTGAAAGATTTCCTCGGCCATTGTTGTTGCAAACGGATGTTTAGCGGCGCTGCGGTAATACTACAATGGATCGAAAGTTATATGACAAATCGTTTATCGTTTAATAATAAATGTTTTTTTTTATGTCTGCAATAAACATCTAACAACCGCCGCACGACACGAGCGATGTAGAAAATCTGAGCATTAGAATATTTTTGTGTTTACCTCCATTAGCCATGGATGATTTGGTCCGCCTTGGAACAACAGATCCCGTCCACCACTACCCGCAACTTCCAAATTGATGAGTGCCCTACCGAAGATAACGATTAGTTTGAATAAAATTAAATATTGGCAATTCCTTACTTGCAGTTCTTGGACCATTTGTGCGACGTGATGAATCCGTGAGAGGCCTGCAAGGGATTCTCTTCGGCACCATTAAACAGAAACACAATCGGATGCTCAAAGACCTCATCCGAAATGGCCATTTGCCGCAGCACCTCCAGCATCACAATACACATGGTGCCATCGTCTCCTGTGCCGGGACTGCTCGGCTTCGAGTCGAAGTGGCTGTTGAGCAGCAAATAGTTTTCACTGGCCGACCCTCGAGTACTCAGCTTGACCACCACATTCTGCACACCCTGATACATGTTCACCATATTCCAGTGCATATACGCTCCCGATGCTTGTTGAACATCCACCTCCATGTCGTAGAGATCGGCTCTCATCGCGGAACGTATAGTCTCCACCTCGTCGAGTAGAAAGTTGACAGTTGTTTCCTCATTGGCAATGCTGCCTACGACCTTGGGGCCAATTTGATCGTACTTCAACAGAACACTTTGTGCTCGCTCCGCCACAAACTGTCCCGGCTTTTGTGATTCCTCTGCGATGGTCACTCCCTCCGGCAGTCGATTGAAGAGCGGAATAACCACTGCGAAGAAGAGCGCCAGCCAGACGAGCAAAAAGGTGGGAGCATAATACCAAGGTATGTGTACTCTCGTATCCTTTTGCATTTTCAGTACTTTGACGAGCGCAACATCCAGCTCGACATCATAGCTCTACAATAAAAAAGGTACCTGTGTATTATTGAATATCTATCTTTTCAGTATTTCACTCACCATACCATCCTTTTTGAGTGGGGACATCTTTTCTGCTGCTCTCTGGAAGCCGTGCGACTTCAAAGCTGATCGTCGGGCAACTGAAGGGTCTGTGCATAAAAAGTTTCAGTTTTGTGGCTATGAGAAGCTTTTATCGACACTGATTCGCACTTTGAAGTCTATAAAGATAAACATATATCATAGTGTATTGCGGAAAACAACAAGAATACAATGCATGACATACGTTAACCATTTCATAAAGACGTATATCGTCCAAACTGGCTCGTGGTCAGGAGGCCGGGCCACTAGAATCGAAGCACTCTGCTAATGGTATCTAAATTATTGGTAATATTAATATCGAACATTATGGCATGTGCATTACCTTGCTATCCGGGGTATCCGATTTCTTTTCCGCAAGTGTTCCCAATGAACAGTGTATATTTTTGTAAATTTTACTCGTTTTTATCTATGGGAAAATTCCAATTGGATATATGAACTGAATATGTACGTTGTATTGAATACGCAACGGCACGCTTAAATTTGGTGAAATCAGAACCAACTATGAGTACGTGAAACACTCAAGCATTTGTTTGTTTTATCAAAGCAACTCATAAAGTTTTATTATCGATTTAATAGTCTTATTTTACGATAGAATCAATTAATGATAAGCGATCGTAAAACCGGAACCGATTGTTGTCAAGTAATTGCACAGCACAGATAGAAAATATTTGATGTTGAAAGTGAAATAGCCGTTTATTAATTTAAAATCAATTATTCTTTATCTATAAACTTAAAATAAACAATCAACTTTACAATATTGTTGACAAGTTTAAAGCGAGTTTACAGTTGGCGCGCAAGAGGAGGCCATTAATATTTTTTAATGCCGCCGTTGTGACATATGCTGTATGAATAATGTTAAGCTCCATGTTTGCTTAACAGTGCGCATTTTGCGTTAACATAATTTAGAAATTGCTAAGAACTGGAACTGTGTGACCGAAGCTTGGAAAAAACATTTAAGTCGATTGTACAACACGCATTTTCAATTCAATTTTCAAGTATTATTCGTTTATTGTACCATATACAATAAATACATTATTGATGTACATTATTTACATTTTGACAATTAGTAAATGTATCTCTTGTATAATGCTGGCCACTCAGCTAGTATCGTGAATGAAGGGAAGGACGCAGCGAACGCTTGACTTTGTAAGTCTCCTTTTTCGAGAACCCAGTGGGATCCATGACCCAACTGGGTCAAGGGAACGTTGAAGTCACCATCTGATTTCTGTGAGTTAAAGGAAACAGATATGGAGTTAAATATCGGATATAGCCTTAGTTATAAAGTCGCTTACCGTAAATTCCAAAAAGAAGTTCAATGGCGCGCTATTAATGCCGTAAACGAAGTAGATGTGATATGGCAGTCCTGCTGGTGGGTCTTCAAGATAACTCTGTGCAAAGCTCCAGTTACTCAATGTCACATCTTCGTAAGGTTGAATGAAAAGACTCATGTGCGTGGGACCCGTCATATTAAACTCGAACCTCACAGTGGTCTCGTTCACAATAGTTTTGTTAAGCAGTTCCAGTGTGCTTAGTCCCGGTGGCACAATAGGCTCAGAGCGAGGTAACCACTTGCTTTGTTGGCGATTGCTTACGTAACGGTAGTCATACAACGGCATTCCGCACATCATGTGCTCCTCACAATCCGACGCGATGCTCACTAGACCAGTTAGATTGACAACTGAAGAGTATGCGGTCTCCTTGCGACGGTCCTGATAACTGAACAAATATCCAGATTCATCCTTACTTAGGGTTCCATCATACTCATAGAATATGTTTCGCACTTGCTGAAATTTGACATTTTATTATGTCTATTAAAGGTAGTTATACAATGTGACTCACCAGATAAGCTACTCGTTGGCCATTGGTCTTGGGGCGATATGGGAATCCCAACTGCGTGTAACCAGCGAGGTATACTGAGAAGGCCGTGATTGCGAACAGAGAGAGTATCACAAGGCTGGGACGGCGGAAAGTGTTGATCAGCGGAATCTAGAAATGTTGTAAGAGCACATTATTAATGCCTACATAGGTCATATTGAGGCGTTATCATACCAGGAACCCAAACGAAAGAACTGTTCCCAATGCAGCGAGGACAGCAATGTAGAGGTCCCGATTGGTGGCACTTCCTGCACGTCCACCCATCGGTGTCAGAACTATGATCATTATGTATATGAGGTAGCTGCTATACAGGAAAGGAATAACCTGGCTTAGCTTGAGGATTCCTGTCCATGCGTAACCACGGTCATGCAATGTAGTTAAAAGGTTGACGCCCAAGGAAACAACGTAGAAAAGTAGTGGAATCATGGGAATGTAGGCGGAGCGTAGACCATATACTGTGAGAGCAATGGACAGAATAGCCAAAATAATGGCTTGGCCATGCAAAGCTAGCTGGAGATGGTATCCAGCTGAGATCTTATCCTGCAAAATGAAACGTTGTTATGAGAATATCTTATTTCTGATTACTAAACTTACATTCCGCTGAAGGTTGTAGTAAATGGTGATAGGCAAAGCCAATCCAAGAAGTGATGGGACAACGTACAGACCGATGATGAGTGAAAGGGTGCTGAAATATGTCAAAGAAAGGCCGAGACTGTCCATCCCGTATGCGACCACTATAGGAAACACAAATCCAAGTGCAAAGGAAACAAGCTGGACTACTAGAACGAGAGTGAACCAACCGATCACGTTGCAAATAGAAATATGGGAAACAGCCGCGATACGCCAAATTGAAACAAAGACCAAAATGATCGCGGCTCCAGCAACACCATAGTTCAAAGATTGACCAGTCGCCTCTGTATAATGGAAGAAGTAGATTCCCAAGAAGTCAAAGAAGACAACATGTCCAGTTGCGTATTCCTTCAATTGTTTGTAAAAGGATTCATATAAATACCAAAAAACAATTTAAAATGATTAATGCCATACCGCTGTATCGTGCAATTCTGTTGCGTTGGCAAATCCTCGTAGAAGGCTGAGAATATTATCTCCAGTATTTTGCAAAGCTCCGCGAGGGATCACATCAATCAGATCGTACTTAGTATGGTATATGTAGCCATTTATAAACTGGGCCATGTCCAGGCCTTTAAATATTCATAAACTATGTTAAATATACCATTATTTCAAGTAGTTAACCTGAACTTACCAGGAATATTGCCATAATCTCTGAAATTCCGGAAGTCTGTATCTGATGGAATAATTCCTAATTGAAAGATTTCCTCACCCAAGGTTGTGGCAAATGGATGTTTGATGTATTTACTATAATACTGTTAAATTATATTGAAAATTAAAAAAACTATTATTTAAAATGCCTGTTATTCAAACAACTTACAGTCATAAGCCATGGATTGTTGGGTCCACTTTGAAAGAGAATATCACGTCCTCCACTCCCGGCTGCATCAAGGTTCAAAACGGCTCTGTAAGTTTGAAATTTGTAATTTTTATAATTCTGCTGAAGACTGTCTAAACTTACTTGCAGTAAGGTGCCCATTTGTGTTGTGTAACAAAACCATGAGACGCTTGCAAAGCACCTTCTTCAGCCCCATTAAACAAGAAAACAATGGGATTTTCAATGGGTTGCTTCTTTGTGGCAATGACTCTCAAGGATTCCAGCAGTGTGACAATCATAAAACCAGCATCACCAGCCGAGTTGGTATATGGCTTCGAATCGAAGTGACTGTTAATCAGAAGGTAACTCAGGCTTGTGCTGTTCTTTGGAGATAGTTTCGCAGCAATATTTTGAACTCCTTGATAGGTGTTTAGCATTGTTGAGTATGGAAACGAGCCCGAAGCTTGTGAAACATCGATCTCTAGCTCAAAGTAATCAGATTGTAGATTTTCTTTGATATCTTCCAACTCGTTAACGATAAAATTAACAGCGTTAATCTCGTTTGCCTCACTGCCAGTTAGTTTGTTGCCAACGTTGGCAAGGACATACAGATTTTTGTAAGCACGTTCCGTAATAAACACATTTTTCTTAGCGTCCTCCAATGTGAGTGGAGTCGGCAAGCGATAGAAAAACGGTATGACTACGGCAAAGAACAGAAGTCCCCAGAAAGCAAGGAAACCACTGGCAAAGTACCAAGGCAGTCTTGCATTTGTTTCCTTTTTGACCTCATTTTGCAGAGCTTCAACAGACTCGTCCGAGATCTATAAAATTAAATATATTAATTATTAGAATATTGAGTTCTAAGCTTGTCCTTACAAGTTTGTCCTTGTCCCCCATATTGTTCTCTTTACAACCCTTCCAGCTGAAGTTAAACTGAGAACTACCTAGCTAATGCGAATTTGGACCTCTTTTATGCAAAAAACCGAAGAAAGAGTTTATTGCCCCAATTTTTCCCCCATTGGTTTGATAAAATTCAAAATAATTTAGATTTGGATACTGAAGATAACTTTATCTAATACCAATATCTGATATTTATTGCCGTATAAACATTTTTATTCTTATGATGCATTTGAGAGATAATATATTATATTTATACATAATAGAATAGAATAATATATTAATAAAAAAATCGGGTTATGAATAATAAACCTAGAGGCTTTTATAGACTTATATCGTCATTTGTCGATCTATCTTTATATCGAAAATTATGATGCTGATATGCGAGTTCAAAGATAAGGCACATATTGATTATTTAAATTACCACCATAAAATTTAGATGTTCTCAAGTCTGGGGTATTTTGTGTGATCGATAAGACCTATTCGTCTGGTCCCACCGCAACCTTAAAAAGTTTTGTTTCAAGATTTGAATCGGCAATAATTTGTTGTTATGGGCCAATTAATAAGTTATTAGTTTATGAGTTGCGAATGTCAGCGTATCAAAATTGTTATTAAATCAAATCAAACCTTGTTCTGACAATATTCGAAGCGAGTTCTGAGTAAACGGAACATCTCGCCAAGACAAACACAGTCCAACTGATCTCGTAGTTTAGAAAACACAGCCTCGGCTCTCATCTTATCTGAAAGTTTAATCATTTGTGTAGTCTCCACATTTGGTTAATTTCCTAATCTTTTTTCATCTTTTTTGATTACTCGTATATATACATTAATTCGCAATTTCTTTGTAACTTTCCGGCACAACCAACTGTCTATAACTGCGTCGACTGCGAACTAGTGTGGCCAATGATAGTTTTCCCTATATAAAAGGCAATTGCATGACAACAATCGTTTATGTATTTAATTGCTATAACATCTCTTTAACAATAATACATATGAGACATGGAGTTTAATGGGCTCCCTCATGACATGTTGTTTAAGCTCGAAGGTTAACTATGTTTGTTCCGAAAAAGGGTCTTCTTTCACTTATTGTTACTTGTGTTTGTGGTAGACCTCTACCGATATTATCTTATTATATTTAGATGTGAAATGAAAGGCAATAATGATTTTTTTAGAGGTCAAGCTTTTGTTTTATTTATTTATTTATTTATTTATTTATTTATTAAAAAGTAAATTTGGCCTGTTAATTGTTATACAATTAAACTAAGTTAAAATATGAATCTTTGGTATAATGCAGGCCATTGGGTTAAAATTGTGAAATCGGGAAATGAAGCTGCTAATTGCTGACTCTGTGTATCTCCTTCATCTAGTACGTAGTGTCCACCAACACCCAGTTCATACATGGGTACCTTGAAGTCGCCATCCGTTTTCTACAGAGTACATAAAATTACAATTAAATGAAATGAAGCAAGGCTCCCATTGTTTCTTACCCAAAACTCTAAAAAGAAGTTCAACGGAGAGCTATCAGATCCGTAAGTGAAGTAAATAAAGTACGGAAGTGGAGCTGCTGGTGGGTTTTCAAGATAACTGTGCGAAAAACTCCAGTTGGTCAACTTCACATCCTCGAAGGGTTTAATGAATAGTCTCATATGGGAGGGGCCTGTCAAATTAAACTCACATCGCACAGTGGTTTTATTTACAATGGTTTTGTTTAGAAGTTGTAATGTGGTTGGTCCTGGTGGTACAATCGGGTCTGAGCGGGGCAACCACTTGCTTTGTCGGCGATTATTAACGTAACTAGGGCTGTACAACGGCATTCCGCACATCATGTGCTCATCACAATTCGACTCGATGCTCACCAGGCCTGTCAGATTAACCACTGAAGAGTATGGAGTTTCTTTACGACGATCCTGATAACTAAACAGGTAACCGGACTCATCTTTACTAAGGGTGCCATCATATTCATAGAACATGTTTCGCACTTGCTAAATTAGAAAGTTTAGTATGTCACATAAAGACAATAATACTATGTGACTCACCAGATAAGCAACTCGTTGGCC
Source organism: Zaprionus camerounensis (assembly GCA_018904165.1). Taxonomy (NCBI): domain Eukaryota; kingdom Metazoa; phylum Arthropoda; class Insecta; order Diptera; family Drosophilidae; genus Zaprionus; species Zaprionus camerounensis. Next base: position 4,803,632 of record JAEIFS010000037.1, read on the forward strand.
ATTAGTCTTGCATCGATATGGGAATCCCAATTGTGTGTTACCAGCCAGGTATACAGAGAGAGCCGTGCCTGCCAACAGACAGAGCACCACAAGACTGGGACGGCGGAAAGTGTTGATCAGCGGAATCTATAAATGTGGTAAAATCACATAATTCATTTAAACGTATACCAATCTTAAAGCGGTTTCTTACCAGGAATCCAAATGAAAGAACTGTACCCAATGCAGCGAGGACAGCAATGTAGAGATCCACATTGGAATTGCTTCCTGAACGTCCACCAATTGGAGTCATAACTACGATTAATAGATAGAAGAGGTAGCTGCTATACAGAAAAGGAACAATCTGGCTTAGCTTGAGAAGGCCTGTCCAGGCGTAACCACGATCATGCAGTGTAGTCAAAAGGTTGATGCCCAAGGAAACGATATAGAAAAATAGTGGAATGGTAGGAATGTAAGCAGAGCGGACACCATATACTGTGAGAGCAATGGACAGAATAGCCAGAATAATGGCCTGACCATGCAGGGCCAACTGGAGATGGTATCCAGCTGTGATTTTATCCTGCAAAGTTAAACGTTGCTGATGATATCTCATTATATCTCATTTCTGATTATTCAACTTACATTTCGCTGGAGCTTGTAATAAATTGTTACTGGCAAACTCAACCCAATGAGAGATGGGATAACGTACAGGCCGATCACTAGTTGAGGGGTACTGTAGTAGGTCAAAGAAAGGCTGTAATTGTCCATCACAGAAGCGATTAATATGGGAGACACCAGACCAAGAGCAAACGAGACAAGCTGGACTACTTGAACCAGAGTAAACCAACTGATCACGTCTCTAATAGACACTTGGGATAAGGCCGCAATACGCCAAATGGAAATGAAGACTAAAATGACCGCAGCTCCAGCAACACTATAGTTCAAAAGTTTACCAGTCTCCTCTGAATAGTGGAAGAAGTAAATACCCAGGAAATCAAAGAAGACATCATGACCTGATTCGTGTGCCTGTTTGTAAATTAGTAAATTATTTCTACTTGTTTACCAAATCAATATTTAAAAGGTTTAACAACCTACCGCAGTATTATGCAATTCTGTAGCATTGGCAATTCCTCGCGCAAGACTGAGAATATTGTCACCAGTATTTTGCAAGGCCCCGCGAGGGATCACATCAATCAGATCGTACTTAGTGTGGTAGATGTAGCCATTAGTAAATTGGGCCATGTCCAAACCTATAAAAATTGAACTGTATTCCCATGCACTCAATTATTATTAAACTTACCTGGAATTCCTGGTCCGTAATCTCTAAAATTCCGAAAGTCAGTATCGGACGGGATAATTCCTGCTTGGAAAAGTTCCTCAGCTAAGGTTGTGGCAAATGGATGTTTGACGTAGTTTTTGTAGTACTGTTAAGTAAAATTTCAATTGTTAAACTAATCTTGAAACTGCGTGTAATCCAAAAACATACATTCACAAGCCAAGGATGGTTAGGTCCACTTTGAAAGAGAATATCGCGTCCTCCACTTCCGGATGCATCTAGGTTTATAACGGCTCTGTAAGTATTTAATAAGCAATTTGTAGCATTATTCTAAAAACAATCTTAACTTACTTGCAGAACGGTGCCCATCTGTGTTGTGTAACAAATCCATGAGATGCTGCCATACCACCTTCTTCAGCGCCATTGAATAGAAATACGATGGGATTCTGAATGGGTTGCTTCGCAGTTGAGATGACTCTTAAAACTTCCAGCATTATAACAATCATAAAATTAGCATCACCAGCAGAATTCGTATGTGGCTTGGAATCAAAGTGACTGTTAATCAGAAGGTAAGTCAGGCTAGTGCTATTCTTTGGGAATAGTTTCGCAGCAATATTTTGGACACCCTGATAGGTGTTAAGTAATATTGAATATGGGAATGAGCCCGAAGCTTGTGAAACATCGATTTCCATTTCGAAATAATCAGAAAGTAGATTCTCCTTGATGTCCTTCAATTCGTTAACTATAAAGTTAACTGCGTCAATCTCGTTTGCCTTACTACCAGTTAGTTTGTTTCCAATGTTGGAAAGCGCATACAAGTTTTTGTAGGCACGTTCCGTAATAAACAAATTTTTGTGAACGTCCTCCATAGTGAGGGGAGTCGGCAAGCGGTAGAAAAAGGGTATGACAATGGCAAAGAATAGAAGTATCCAGAAAATTATGAAACCGCCAGCAGAGTACCAGGGAACTCTTGCTATAGTTTCGTTTTGCACCACAATTTGCGGAGCTTCAACAGATTCGTCAGAGATCTGCAAAATTGCATATAACTAAATATTTATGGAGAACCATTTGGGTAGTTAGCAGTTTCTTACAAGTTTTTCCTTATCTCCCATGATGTTCTCTTAACAACCCTTTCAGCGGAGGTAAAATATAAAACTGGCAAGCTGAGGCGAATGTAGACGCCTTTAATTAAAAATTTCAAAAGGAAGTTTATCGCACCGTTTGTTTTCAAGTGGACTCATAAAATAAGAGACAAGTAGCAAAAGCGATTTTTGTATACTCTAGAAGTTTATTGTATCAGTTACGTATGACGTTAAATCGAACATGATAATACACTGCTTTATTAAAATTTTCGGGTTTGTTGTTGTTTGTTTAATCGGCTCTGCCATTGTTTTTGTTTAATACAGACAAATATTATAACTGCACGCCTGTTCCATACATTTAAACTAAGTTAATGTACCCATTTTCATTATTCAATGATATTTCCAAACGAGTTTGAAGATAAGGTTTATTATTTATTATTTCCAGTATCACAGGGACAAGGTATAAAAGTCTTCTCCACGCTTAGCATACCTAAATTTTGAACAAACATTTTGTTTATTTTGTTTCCTTATGTTGTAATGCATAGGTAATAATATTATTTACCAATTTACGAAATAAGCTAAATACCTGCAAATTTATAAACAATTCAGTTCAATGCCTTAACAATACGCAGTGAAGACAAACAATTGATAGCAAAGAAGCTTTGTTTTAAAACTACAAACCATAAATTGGCACTAAAATAAACAAACAAACAGTTTTTACCTACAAGTGGCTGGTTGATTGGCATTTCAATAACAAAAACAAAACAAAGAGCAACGTCTAGAATTGTTTTGCTTAAATTAAGTGATGCCACAATTGGAATTTGTAAATAGAAAATGGCATTTGTGAATACAAAGTGAAATTAAACCAATTTATGTTACTGTGCAGCACTTCTAGGTAAGAAAGATAACTCAGGTTGACACACTTTGATCTTGATAACCGTTTGAACATATTTGATAGATTTATTATTTTGAGGAATACCTGTCCCAATTCATATCAGTTTTTGTCTTTTGTTTAAACCTTTCTGATGGACATTTGCTGTGGTCAATAAATAAGTATATATAAGTAAGTTATAGGCTGCGTGTGCGATCAAATTCAAGGTGCACTTCGCTTTGGCAATACTCAAGTCCAAATCAATTTAGTCTGCTTATAAAGAGTTATTTATTCAACTTTTTCAACAGTTAAAATATATATCTTTGGTATAACGCGGGCCATTGCGCCAGAATTGTGAACTCGGGAAAAGAAGCTGCTAATTGCTGACTCTGTTCATCTCCATCATCTAGTATGTAGTGTCCCGATACACCCATTTCATACATGGGTACATCGAATTTGCCATCAGATTTCTATAGATTGCATAAATCAATTCAATATAATACATTTAGATAGGTTATGTCTTTAATATCTCTTACCCAAAAATCGAAAAAGAAGTTATACGGCGATTTGTCAGCTCCGGACGTGAAGGAGATGTGGAATGGAAGTGGAGCTGCTGGTGGGTTTTCAAGGTAACTACGTGAAAAACTCCAATTGGTCAATTTCACATCCGCGAAAGGTTGAATAAACAGACTCATATGCGAAGGACCCGTCAAACTGAACTCACAGCGCACAGTAGTTTCATTCACAATGGTTTTACTAAGCAGTTTCAATGTGGTTGGACCTGGTGGCACAACCGGGTCTGAGCGGGGCAACCACTTGCTTTGCAGCCGGTTGCTTACGAAACGGTAATCATACAACGGCATTCCGCACATCATGTGTTCCTCACAGTTCGACTCTATGCTCACCAAACCAGTTAGGTTGACTACTGAAGAGTATGGAGTATCTTTGCGACGATCCTGATGACTGAACAAATAACCAGACTCATCCTTACTGAGGGTTCCGTCATACTCATAGAACATGTTTCTCACTTGCTAAAAATTGTTTTATTTTTACAATTAAGTACATGTATTCTATAATAATAATCAGAAAATGTGACACACTTACCAGGTAGGCAACTCGTTGGCCATTGGTTTTGGGACGATATGGGAATCCCAGCTGCGTGGTGCTAGCCAGGATTATAGAGAGAATCATGATTGCGAAAAAACTGAGCACCACAAAGTTAGAACGTCGAAAAGTGTTGATCAGTGGAACCTATCAAGTAGATAAGTACAGAATCTATTCTGGGACAATACATCAATTTCTTTATTATTTTCTTACCAGGAAACCAAAAGATAAAACAGTTCCCAATGCAGCGATGACAGCAATGTAAAGGTCCCTGTTGGAACCACTGCCTGCACGACCGCCCATTGGACTAAGAACCACCACGAATAGATAGAAGAGGTAACTACTGTATAGGAAGGGTATTACCTGGGCCAGGCTTACGATGCCTGTCCAGGCGTAGCCACGATCGTGCAGTGTGGTTAAAATGTTTACACTTAGTGAAAGTATGTAGAAAAGTAGTGGAATGACAGGAATGTATGCTGAACGAAGTCCATATCCGGTTAGAGCAATGGCTAAAAGAGCCAATATAATGGCCTGGCCGTGTAAAACCAACTGGCTATGGAATGCCGCAGTTATTTTGTCCTATTTGGAGATAAATACTATTTATTTTATATTAATTTGTTTCGGATAAAGAAACTTACGTTTCGTTGGAATCTGAAATAGATAATCATGGGCAAGCTGAGGCCAATGAGCGACGGAACAACATATAAGCCAATTACTAGCAAAGGCGTGCTGTAATAGGTCAAAGAACGGCCTACTTTGTCCATCCCATATGCGACCACTATGGGAAACACAAATCCAAGTGCAAAGGAGACAAGCTGGACAACTTGAACCAGAGTGAACCAACTGATCACGTGGCAAATAGACACTTGAGAAACAGTCGCAATTCGCCAAATGGAAAGGGAAACCAAAATGACCGCAGCTAGCGCAACACCATAGTTCAATAATTTACCAGCCGCCTCTGTATAATTGAAGAAGTAGATTCCCAGGAAGTCAAAGAAGACGACATGCCCAGCTTCGTATGCCTACAAGTGTTTCTAAATGATTCTAAGAAGAAAATGTTGTAAAGCATTAATTATTTACCGCTGTATTGCGCAATTCCGTTGCATTGGCCAATGCTCTAATAAGGCTGAGAACATTATCACCAGTATTTTGAAAGGCCCCTCGAGGGATCACATCAATCAAATCGTACTTGGTGTGGTAGATGTATCCATTAAAGCACTGGGCAATATCCAATCCTTGATAAGTTGGCAAACAAGACGTGAATAGGCTCGTTAACTTGAAAGGGTACTTCAATTTACCTGGAATATGTCCATAATCTCTAAAATTCCGGAAGTCTGTATCCGATGGAATAATGCCTGATTGAAAGATTTCCTCAGCCAGGGTTGTGGCAAATGGATGTTTGACGTAGTTTTTGTAATACTGTTGTGTTTAATTATTATAAATAAGTATCTAGAAAATGTTAGACTAAGAACATACATTCACAAGCCATGGATGGTTGGGTCCGCTCTGAAAGAGAATATCACGTCCTCCACTTCCGCCTGCATCAAGGTTTAAAACTGCCCTGTAAGTGTATAATTAGTTGTTTGTAGAATTCTTTTTAAACTTAGCTTACTTGCAGAACGGCGTCCATTTGTGTTGTGTAACAAAACCATGAGATGCCTGCAACATCCCCTCTTCTGCTCCGTTGAATAGAAATACTATCGGATTTTGGATTGGTTGTTTCGTCGTCGAAATGACTCTTAAAGACTCCAACATTGTGACAATCATGAAGCCAGCATCACCAGCTGAATTGGTAAACGGCTTCGAATCGAAGTGACTGTTAACTAAAAGGTAAGTCTCGCTCGTACTATTCCTAGGGGATAGTTTCGCAGCAATATTTTGAACTCCCTTGTAGGTGTTAAACATTGTTGAGTATGGAAATGAACCGGAAGCTTGTGAAACATCGATCTCTAGTTCAAAGTATTCAGATAGTAGATTCTCTTCGATGTCCTTCAACTCATTAACAATAAAGTTAACTGCATCAACCTCGTTTGCCTTACTGCCAGTTAATTTGTTTCCAATATCGGAAAGAATTTGCAAATTATTGTAAGCACGTTCCGCAATAAACACATTTTTCTTAGCGTCCTCCAATGTGAGTGGAGTCGGCAAGCGATAGAAAAATGGTATGACTATGGCAAAGAATAGAAGTATCCAGAAAGCCAAGAAACCACTGGCAAAGTACCAGGGAAATTTTGCATTAGTCTTCTTTCGGATCACATTTTTTAAGTCTTCAACAGACTCGCCCGCGGTCTGAAAATATATGTTAATTATTTAATTAGATTGCGTTATTAAAACAATCACATCATGTTCACTCAACACTCCATTATCATAATAATAAATAATTGCGTGAGCGCACGCATTTAACTTGTTGTACAAAAATGATACCTCACGCTCGGAAAATACGAAGCGAGTTCGAATTACGCGTAACATTTCAGAAAGACGAACACAGCCCAACTGAATTCGTAGTTTTCATTTCTAAATCTCCACAAGTTTAAATTGCAACTGATCCCGCAGTTGATCTCTCTGCTCTCATCTTATCTAAAAATGTACTCTCTACAAATTTCTAATCATCTCATTTTTTAGCCGCGTCTATTTTTGATTACCATTACATACATAATTTATTGCTCTTTTCTTAATTTCTATGTTGCCTTGGGCATTATACACAATTTTCAACAGCATCTGAAGTGTCGTTCTTTTCTCTTTATTCAATTGCCGAAACAGCTCATAAACAATAGAGCAAAAGCGACAACAAAAATCCGAAAGCTCTCTTTAAAATTTAAATTAATTTAAAGGCCATCCTAAAAGTATAGCTAAGTTTTTGAAGAAATCCAACATCATTAGTACTGCGTATTGCGCTCGTCTTCCACCCACAAGATTCTATGTTTGTTGCTGGGTATAATAAATCCATTTTTTACTCAAATTTAAATGAACATTTTATCAAAATACTTTAATTTCAAATATTTTAAAGTATTGGTTAGTCAGTTAAAATATATATCGTTTATACAAGGCTGGCCAATCGGCCAGAATTGCAAACGAAGGGAAAGTAGATGCGAACTGCCTGCTTTGCTCGTCGCCCTTATCGGTAGTAAAATGCCCCGATACACCCAATTCCAAGAGAGGTACTTCATAATTTCCGTTAGTTTTCTATGGAAAAGAAAATGAAATTTGTTAGTAAATATTATAATACAGAATAATTTAAGCAACTCACCAAAATGTCTATGAAGAAAATCAAGGAAGAATTATCTATACCATAGTTGAAGAATATATGATAGGAAAGCGGATATGCAGGGGGATTTTCAAGATATTCTCGAAGGAACGACCAGTCGGTTATGCTTGCATCTTCGTATGCTTCAATAAATATGCTCATCTGGGGTGGACCAGTCAAATTAAATACACATCGCAACGTGTTTGAATTCACTATGGTTTTGTTCAACAATTCCAAAGTGATATCTCCAGGTGGCTCAATGGGCTCAGAACGAGGCAGCCATTTGCTCTCCAGACGCTGCTGCACAAATCTGAAGTCATACAGGGGCAAGCCACACATCATGTGCTTCTCGCATTTGGGAACTATGCTAACCAGCCCAGTCAGGTTTACTTTGGAACCATCTAGAGTGGTTTCCTTGCGTCGATCTTGGTACAAAAACAGATAGCCAGACTCATCTTTACTCAAAGTGCCATCGTACTCGTAAAACATATTCCGTGCATGCTGGAATGCTTGAGTTAAAACAGAAGATAGGATACACATTTCCTAATCACTCACCAAAAAGGCTACTCGTTGTCCACTGGTCCTCTCACGGAAGGGGAATCCGAGTTGAGTGCTAGTGGCCAATAATATGGAGATGGCTGTGATTGAAATCAAACCCCAGAAAACAAAGCTTGGGCGTCGGAAAGTATTTATCAGCGGAGTCTGTAGGTTGAAACAAGAGTTAAGTTAATTATCCACGATGCTTTATATTTAATTAACTTACTAGAAAACCAAAACACAAAACTGTGCCAATAGCAGCTAGAAGAGCGATGAATAAGTCCCTGTTCGAGGCGCTTCCTGCGCGTGCTCCCATTGGTGTGAGGACCACTACGAATATATAGATAACGTAGCTGCCATGTAGGAATGGAATAATTTGGCCCAGTTTAAGAAGCCATGTCCAACCATAGCCACGATCATGAAGGGAAGTCATCAGATTCAGAGCCAAAGACAATACGTAGAAAAGAAGTGGAATAGCAAATATGTAGGTCGAACGGATTCCTAAACTTGTGAGAGTTGCGGTCAGCAGCGACAAAATAATAGCCTGACCGTGCAATGCCAATTGGATGTGATATGCAAGGCTTAATTTATCCTAGAGAATAACATGATAACATATAATCTGAAGTATAAACTCTTTCAAATTGTACTTACATTACGCTGAATACTACAGTAGATCGTTGTGGGTAAGCTAAGACCAATCAGGGAGGGGCACACGTATAAACCGATCACCAGCAGTAGAGTGCTATAATAGGTCAGTGAATGTCCAAGACTGTCCATCACGTATTCTACTACTATCGGAAATACTAAAGCAAGTATTAAGGAGATAAGCTGAACTATTTGTACCAGGCATAGGCAGCAAACCACACTACACAAGGTAACGCCGGAAACAGCCGCCATGCGAGACATTGAGAGCACAACCAGAACAACAGCGGCCCCTGCAATACTGTAGTTCAAGAGTTTGCCAGTCTCTTCCGAGTAATGAACGAAATAGAGTCCCAGAAAGTCAAAGAAGACGGCGCTTCCTTCTTGATGTGCCTGGGTTAGTTGAATCAATGAAATGAGTGTGTTTACATAACGGTTGAGCTTATCTTACTTCTGTGTTGTACAATTCAGTAGCATTTGACAATCCTCTTATAATACTCAGAGCATTATCACCACTATTTTGAAAGCATTCGTGGGAGATATGATCGATCACGTCGTACTCGGTGTGATAAATGTATCCATTGAAAATTTGAGCAATGTCCATACCTGAAGAGATTTATATTAATAAATATTTTATTTTTAAATTAGTACGTACCTGGCATATATTTTTTAAATACAGTAAAGTCAGAATCAGATGGAACTAAACCAGACTGAAAGATTTCATCACCCAACGCGGTTGCAAAAGGATGTTTGGCATACTTCTTGTAATACTGTTAGTAATTGCGTTTTATAATTACTACCATAGCATAAAATATATTTACAACTTGTCTTACGTTCACAAGCCAAAAATGATTTGGTCCACTCCGAAAAAGGAAATCTCTTCCGCCGCTTCCCGCACCTTCGAGATTAACAACAGCTCTAAATGTATATAGATTGGGTTAACAATTGCCTCAATGCAAATTGCTGAGACTCACTTGAAGTATGGTGCCCATTTGTGGTTCTTCATAAATCCATCGGCAGCAAGCAAATTGCTTTCCTCAGCTCCATTGAACAGGAAGACAATGGGATGATAAAAGGTTTGTTTTGTGGTGGACATCACACGAAGAACTTCTAACATGGTGGCTACCATAAATCCATCATCTCCTGCCGACGGTGTAGCTGGCTTTGAATCGAAGTGGCTGTTCACAAGGAGATACGATTCGCTAGTGCAGTTTTTAGAACTAAATTTCACAGCGATATTTTGAACTCCTTGATACATGAAATTTTGAGTATCATAGATAAATTGGCCAGACACTTGTGATACGTCGATTTCAATGTCAAAATAATCCTCTAGGGAATCCTCCTTTATTTGGATAAGCACTTTAAGTAGAAACTGTACGGCTTCAATCTCATTTTCCTTGCTGCCGACCATTTTGGTCCCAATATTGGAAAGAGTATAAAGGTCTTTGTATGCACGGTCCGGAATAAATTCATTTTTATGATCATCGTCTATATTCCGAGCCGTAGGCAATCGATAACAGAATGGTATGACAACGGCAAAGAACAGAAGTACCCAAAACAGAATAAATCCAGTTGCACAGTTCCCTGATACCTTTCTAGGCTCTTTATAAACCCTGCAAGACCTTTCCGATATCTATTGAAGAAAATATATATTTATGACTTCCTTGAATGTTTTATTTTTGCTTCCTCCTTACAAGCTGTTTTTCGTCGTCCATGCTGATTCCGATAGACTTACTCTTCCGCCGAAGTGAAACCAGAACTATTCGAAGGGAAACTACATTAAAAACTCAAGTAAGGCCAAATTTATAGCTTCCTACTTCGGGAAACAGTGAAATGGTGGTAAAGCAAATTTATGGAGGCAATTCAATGATTATTTAAGTTTTATCGAAACATTAATTTGGTATGCAAGATAAGATCGCTCCAATCAAATCATATAATGCCAAAAGTTGATAGTATAGCATCGAGGGTGGTTACAAGAATACTTAAATAACATGAAACACAATTTAAAGTAGTGTTTATTTGATTTTTAGAATATATATCTTTTATACAAGGCTGGCCAATTGGCCAGTATAGCAAACGAAGGGAAGGTTGATGCAAACTTCCTGCTTTGCTCATCACCCTTATTTCCAATAAAGTGTCCGGATATACCCAATTGCATGAAAGGCACCTCATAGTTGCCATTCGTTTTCTATAAGAATGATAAATAACAATTTAAACACTACGAATATACAAGGAATAAGTTACTTACCAAAATGTCTATAAAGAAAATAAGAGAAGAACTATCTATGCCATAGTTAATGTATATATGATAGGACAGCGGATTTGGTGGGGGATTTTCAAGATATTCTCGAAGGAACGACCAGTCGGTTATGTTTGCATATTCATAAGGTTGAATGAATATGCCCATCTGGGGTGGACCAGTCAAATTAAATACACAACGCAATGTGTTTGAATTCACTATGGTTTTGTTTAACAATTCCAAAGTGATATCTCCAGGTGGCTCAATGGGCTCAGAACGAGGCAACCATTTGCTCTCCAAACGCTGCTGCACATATCTATACAGTGGCAAGCCACACATCATGTGCTTCTCGCATTTGGGAACTATACTAACCAGTCCAGTCAGGTTTACTTTCGTCCCATGTAGAGTGGTTTCCTTGCGTCGATCTTCGTACAAAAACAGATAGCCAGACTCATCTTTACTCAAAGTGCCATCGTACTCATAGAACATATTCCGTGCATGCTGCAATGATAGAGTTAATACAGAAGAAAGGACACACATTTGATAGCCACTCACCAAAAAGGGAACTCGTTGTCCACTGGTCTTTGCACGGAAGGGGAATCCGAGTTGAGTGCTAGTGGCCAAGAATATGGAGATGGCTGTGATTGAAATCAAACCCCAGAAAACAAAGCTTGGGCGTCGGAAAGTATTTATCAGCGGAGTCTGTACGTTGAAACAAGAGTTAAGTTATTAATCCACGATGCTTTATATTAGCTTACTAGAAAACCAAAACATAAAACTGTGCCAACTGCAGCTAGGGCAGCGATGAGTAAGTCCCTGTTCGACGAGCTTCCAGCGCGTGCGCCCATTGGTGTGAGGACCACCACGAATAGGTATATGACGTAGCTGCAATAGAGAAACGGAGCAACCTGGCCCAGTTTAAGTAACCACGTCCAGCCATAGCCACGATCATGAAGGGAAGTCATTAGATTCAGAGCCAAAGATGCGACGTAAAAAAGAAGTGGAAAGGCCAAAAGATAGGTGGAACGGATTCCCAAAACAGTGAGAGTAGCAGTCAGAATGGCCAGAATAATAGCCTGACCATGCAATGGCAGCTGGGTGTGGTATGCATGGCTAATTTTGTCCTGCAGAATAACAAATTATTATCTAAAAAATACACCAATTCAATTTTAGTGGACTTACGTTGCGCAGGATACTCCAGTAGATCGTTGAGGGTAAGATGAGTCCAATTAGGGATGGGCAGACGTATAAACCGATCACCAGGAGAGGAGTGCTATAATAGGTCAGCGAATGTCCAAGACTGTCCATCACGTATTCAACCGCAATGGGAAATACCAAAGCAAGTATGAAGGAGATAAGCTGGACAATTTGAACCAGACAAAAGGAACAGAGCAAGCTGCTGAAGGGAATGTCTGAAACAACCGCCATGCGGGATATCGATAGGAACACCAGAACAACAGCAGCACCTGCAATACTGTAGTTCAAGAGTTGGCCAGTCTCTTCCGAGTAATGAACAAAATAGAGTCCCAGAAAGTCAAAGAAGACAGCTCGTCCCGCTTCATGTGCCTGTGTTAGGTGAGATTTATAAAATTATTTAGCTAAGATATCCTAAGATCTGCATCTTACTTCTGTGTTGTACAATTCGGTTGCATTCGCCAAACCCCTGACGAGACTCAAGACATTGTCACCACTATTCTGAAGGCATTCATGGGAGATATGATCGATCACGTCAAACTCGGTATGATAAACGTAACCATTCATAACCTGGGCAATATCCAAACCTGTACAAAGACTTTCATTTCTTAAAGATAAACTCTTTAGACTCAATTAGTATCAATTAACGCACCTGGCATATGTTTTTTGAAAATAGTAAAGTCAGTATCTGAGGGTATCACTCCGGACTGATAGATTTCCTCAGCTAAAGTGGTAGCAAACGGGTGCTTGGCATACTTATTATAGTACTAAGAGGTTTATATAGATATTGTTATTGGTAAATTGATAATGAATAATAATAATAATGAATAATAATCTGTAAATTCTCTTACATTCACAAGCCACGAATGATTTGGTCCACTCTGAAAGAGGACTTCCCTACCGCCAGTTCCCGCACCTTCAAGATTAATGACGGCTCTGAAGGTGTATTGGATTAGTTAATATTTGGCTTAAGATTATCTGGACTCACTTGAACTTGGGAACCCATTTGTGGTTCTTCATGAATCCTCGCGCTGCTAGCAAGCCGTTTTCCTCAGCTCCATTGAAAAGGAAGACAATAGGATGGTCAAATTTTTGTTTCGTGGTTGACATTACACGAAGTACTTCCAGCATGACGACAACCATGAATCCATCATCTCCTGCCGATGGAGTGGCTGGCTTAGAATCGAAGTGGCTATTCACGAGGAGATACGATTCGCTGGTGCAGTTCTTGGAACTAAATTTCACAGCAATATTTTGAACTCCTAGATACACGAAATTCATGTTACCGGCAACAAATTGACCTGACGCTTGCGAGACATCAATTTCAATGTCAAAATAATCTTTCAGTGAATCATCCTTTATTTGGTTAAGTACCTTAAGAAGGAACTGTACAGCCTCAACCTCATATTCCTTGGTTCCGACCAATTTGGTTCCAATATTGGAGAGAGTATATAAATCTTTATATGCGCGTTCCGGAATAAATTCGTTCTTGTCATCATCATCCACTGTCCGCGCTGTCGGCAATCGATAGAAGAAGGGTATTACGACTGCAAAAAAGAGTAGTACCCAGAAAAGAAGAAATCCACTTGCAAAGCACCATGATACTTTTCTAGGCTTTTTAGGATATTCAACTGAGTTTTCCGATATCTATTTAAAAAATTGTATTCAATATCACTTCGTCCTTTAACGTTTATTTACACTCATTACCAGTTTTTCCTTGTCGTCCATTGTATGCCCGTTGCTTGTAGTTATCGGTCGAAGTGAATTAATAGATTTTCAATTGGGAACTGCCAAAGCAAGTCAAAAGTAAGACGACTTTTATAGGCTGCTCTAAGAAATACATCAACAAGCACTGATTGTAAAATTCTCTTTAATGAACAATTATGAAGGCAATTAATAACGTGACTTGATTTTAGTATGAAAGATAAGGAACCCTTGCTCGATACAAATCTATCATAAAATGCTAAATGCTGATAATTCTAAGATCGAGGGTAGGTTAAAGCTACTCAACACTGTTCTATGGTACTGATTCGTTTATACAAATTGAAAAGAGAAAATAAATAAAATATCTAAAAAAATTAGAAAAAGCTAATGCTCAAATCCAATATAATCAATTCAATATGCAAACAATTTATACAGCTAATAAAGAATATTTTCAAGATTCATCAGAACACTGTGCATATACGAGGTCATCAGCATTATAAAATAAAGCGAAATGTATTGAAAATTAAATTCAAATATCGATAAATCGTAGTTGAAACATTTGGAAATAAAACTGATTTATTCTGTTGTCAAGAGCGCACGAGGATATTGATTTTTATCGATGATTTCAATTTATTATTTCAACAACCAAACTATTAGATATCTTATAAACAATTCAGTAATAATAGTTAAATATAAATACTAACTAACTACATGTTATTTGAGCTTAAGTTAAAAAATGTATCTTTGATATATGGCAGGCCACTCAGATAGCACAGCGAATGAAGGAAATGAAGATGCCAACTGTTTACTATGGGCATCACCCTCTTTTCCCACATAGTGACCGGAGACACCCATTTTGAGAAGAGGTACCCTAAAGTCACCATTTCGTTTCTGTGAAAATAAAAGTCAAAAAGGATTAAAATTGAAAAAGAACATGATTCTTATCTTATATCTTACCAAAACTTCAATGAAAAAGTTTATCGGCGAGCTATCAATGCCATAGTGAATACATATGTGATATGACAGCGGATATATTGGAGGATTATCAAGATATTCCCGCAGAAAAGACCAGTTGGATATTTCTACATCCTCATAGGGTTGAATAAAGATATTCATTTGAGCAGGACCTGTCAGATTGAACTCGAGTCGGGCTGTGGTTGAGTTCAGCACAGTCTTGCTGAGCAATTGCATTTTGGTTGATCCTGGTGGTTCTACTGGCTCGGTTCGTGGCAACCATTTGCTTTGCAATCGATTGTCCACGAAACGGAAGTCATACAGTGGCATGCCGCACATCATGTACTTCTCACAGTTTGGTTTTATGCTAACTAGACCAGTAAGATTGACCGTGGTGTCTTTCAGAGGTGCTTCTTCTCGTCGATCTTGAAAATTAAACAGATATCCGGACTCATCACGACTGAGTGTGCCATCGTAATCGTAAAACATGTTTCGCACGTGCTGTAATACCAAGAATATATCATGGATTATCAAATATATATATAGATATATATTATATATAAAATGATTACTCACGATATAGAGTGCTCTGTAGGCACTGGTCTTTTGTCGATAGGGGAATCCCACGTGGGTGCTACTTGCAAGGTACATAGCGAGGCCCGCAATTGCAAGTAGGCTAAAGACCATAAAGCTTGGCCGGCGGAAGGTGTTGATAAGCGGTATCTACGAATACAATAATGTTACATTTTCTAGTTAAATTGTTTTTGATTAAACTTACAAGGAAGCCAAAAGAAATAACCGTTCCTATTGCTGCCAGTAGAGCGATCATAAGATCCCAATTGGTCCCACTCCCTGCTCGGCCACCCATTGGTGTTAGAACAACGATGAATAGGTAAAAAAGATAACTGCTGTATAGAAACGGAATAACTTGGCTCAGCTTCAGAATGCCTATCCAGGCATAGCCCCAATCATGTAGGGTTGTCATTAGATTCAGAGCCAATGAGCCAACATAGAAAATGAGAGGAATCATAAATATGTAAGAGGAACGGATTCCACATGCAGTTAATATAATAGTGATAGCTGCTATAATGATTGCCTGCGCGTGCAAAGCCAATTGAAGGTGATAAGCAGTACTAATTTTGTCCTGCAATAAAAAAAACGTTATTAATTTATAAGTTATATTAAGATAAACAAACTCACGTTACGTTGCAAACTGTAGTAAATCGTTGTGGGCAAACAGAGACCAATTAGAGAGGGAACAACATACAAGCCAACCACCAGCAATAAGCTGCTATAGTAAGTCAAGGAATGCCCAAGACTATCGAACCAATACACGACCAAAACCGGAAATATCAAGCCAAGAATAAACGAGATAGTCTGAACAATTAGAACTAAAGTAAACAGACAGAAAACATGGCATACGGAGACATGTGAAACAATTGCCATGCGCCACATTGAGAGAATGACCAAGAAGAGAGCTATGCCAGATATCCCAAAGTTAAGTATTATGCCAGTGCTCTCAGAATAGTGAATAAAATAGATTCCCAGGAAATCAAAGTAGACTGCTACGCCGGTCTTGTGTGCCTGTGAATGATATGATAACATTAACAACCTTGTAGAGTCAGTGATTTATAGAGTTTACCTCTGTGTTGTACAGCTCTGTTGCATTGGCAAAACCCCGAATGAGATTGAGAACATTATCGCCTGTATTTTGAAGGGATTCGCGGGGAATCACATCGATGGCATCATACTTCGTGTGATAGATATATCCATTAATGCACTGACCAATGTCCAATCCTATGAAATGCCAGATAAACCTAATTTACCTATATAGATTTAAGTTTAATACCTTACCTGGCATATGTTCTTTAAATATTCTGAAGTCAGAGTCAGATGGCATTACTCCGGACTGAAAGATTTCCTCAGCTAATGTTGTACCAAAGGGATGTTTTGCATATTTCTTATAATACTTTAAGATAACAAGGATGTTAGAATTATTAACATTGGCATTGTGATCAGCTTGACTTACATTTACAAGCCAGGAGTAGCCGGGTCCTGATTGAAAGAGAACTTCCCGGCCGCCACTTCCCGCAGCATCCAGGTTAACAACTGCCCTGTAAATTCACATAGTATTTTAGAACTTATACACTAGAGAAATACTGCAAAATACTTACTTTAACTTTGGCGCCCACTTGTGTTGGTTAATAAATCCGTGAGAGGCCAACATAAAGGGTTCTTCAGCTCCATTGAAAAGGAAGACAATGGGATGCAAAAATGTTTGTTTCGTGGTTGCCATCACTCGAAGAACCTCCAACATGGTGACTACCATAAAGCCATCATCTCCAGCAGATGGAGTATCCGGCTTGGAATCGAAGTGACTGTTGACCAGCAAATATGACTCACTCGTACAATTCTTTGGAGTAATTTTAACAGCTATATTTTGAACACCCTGATACATGAGTATCAGTTTCGAGTAGATGTATTGACCGGACACTTGCGATAAATCGATTTCAATATCGAAATAATCCTTTAGGGAGTCCTCCTTTATCTGATTGAGTTTGTTAAGAAGAAAGTCTACGGCTTCAACTTCATTTTCTTTACTTCCAACCATTTTGGTTCCAATATTAGAAAGTATATATAGATCCTTGTAAGCACGTTCTGCAATAAACACATTATTCTCTGCATCTTCCATGGTGCGCGCTGTGGGTAACCGGTAGAAGAAGGGTATGACTACGGCGAAGAAGAGAAGTGCCCAGAACAAGAGAAAGCCACTGGCAAAGTACCAGGGTACTTTCCCATTATCTTTGCATTCTTTCCTAGGGTATTCCCTGGTTGATTTATCGATGATCTATGAGGTCGAGTTATACGATTAATTTGGTTTCACATTGTTCCACTGATTTCGTCATATTTACAAGAGCCTCCGTGTCGGTCATGGTATTTCTTGAACGTGGTTTCCGATGTGGTGAGTCCGGTGGTTGATCAATTAGAACTACTGTGGTTATTCGAATGTACGCCTATTTTATAGCAATCAAGAACAATAGTATAATATGTTCATTTCATGTGTAAGAAGTTGTGCGAAATTGGGTAACAATAAATTAATATAATGTAGACGTCTGATTATAGGTTAGACGAGGGCTGATTAAAAACATAATTTATGCTATTAGCAACCGTCCATGAAAAACCCGTTTAACGACATATACATTATTCTGTGCTATATATTTCAAAAGGTTTCATAAAAACTATTTGAACATTAATCCGCTAAAGTGATCTTGTAATCTTTATTCATCTAAAGTGCTCTTATTAGCATCCACCAACTTTTCAATCTACCCACTTTCGCTAGAACAGAACACTTTATTGCCTTTATTTATCGGAAGCTCTATCATTATGGGCGGCATTCGGTTAATATAAATTAATGATTGTCCGATACAAATGAAAGATATCAAATCTTAGTCAGCATTATAGTTATTTACGCAAGGCTTGTTTTCTTATGTACATATTTTCACTATTACAAACCAGTTCAAAGGTAAATTTCGCTTTTAGATACACAAGTGCTGTAATAAACTGACTATCAAAAGTTTACAACTAGTTTATGATTTTTCTTTTGTTTTCATAAGAAACACGCTTCTTGTCATTGTTGATAAGGGAAGTAAACTTTTATTAGGTTTATTGGTGCTAACACACTTAGTTATCGATTTGATGTGTCTTTTATTTTCAATTAGTTTACTACGTTGGCTAAACGTGAATTTGCACGATAATCAATGGTGTGCGACTGTATTGATTCATGGCATTGTCGCCAGGCTCAAAGATATATTGCTTTAATTGGTTGTTTCATCTCAATGACATGAAATCAATTTTAAGTTGATTATTGTGCGCATGTTGGTGGTACTAATAGTTTTATAGACTCCGACTACGACCAGAGCACTTGTATTTACAATACATTAGTACTTTATCTCTTTAGAAAAGAAATTAATACTGTTGTTTGAATTAGAGCATATGTAGGGTGTTCCCTTGCAATTCCTCTTCCCTCTTTATTTGGTTCAGACTCATAAACCATTAAATATGTTAAGTAATACTCTATTATGTTAACTCTTACGTTGTTAAGTGTGATCTTAGACGTTAGTCACTATCGTTAAGATAGTGTAAAAATAACGCAAAAGGAGCGGGAGAGCGTCACTATCGTTTAAGAGAGCCAAGGGAACTCATTGAACAAATTTAAAAGAGCGTAATAAAAATTTAAAACATTAAAGGATTATCTCTTATTAATATTTCATGAGTGTTTTATTGAATATCTCATAAAGTATCTGTATCATTTTCATGTGTGTTATTCATTTTAATTTCAAGAAAAAGACAAACCAATTTCACTCTGTTAGTTAATAGCTATAAATATTTCTTAAATTTCGTCATTTAAATATTAGTGTGAAAATATCAACGTAAATTTATTTATCAGATTCTATAAATGGATTTGGTTACAGACTACAAATATTAACAACTAATGTACATGATATCAAACAATGGCACTAGAAGTACCAACTTTCATAGGTTCCCACCCAATCCTGTACATATGCATAGTCCGGAAAGCTCTCGAGGTGAGAGCTGAAGATTTGAGATCTTGTGATGTCATGATGCACCCAATGTGCTCCGATGCCGATCTCCAAGGTTGGTGTATCATACGATGAGGTTATTTTCTGAAATATATCATAAGTTATCAAGCTATATTACCAAGAGCCCTCTACGAACCTCTACATCGATGCTAAACTCTAGCGGACTATTGTCCAGACCGTATGAGAAGTATATAAAATGTGGTGGTGCTTCATTCTCCCTGATAAGTGTATCATTGAAGGACCAGTCCACAATCTTGGCATTATTTTTGACATTTATAAAAATGGTCATGTGATCGGGACCGACAAGCGTGAAATTAAAGCGGCGCTGAGTTTCTTCGTCAAGTTCCTCAACCTCTTCTAGCGTCAAATTGGGATATGCTGAAGGTATTTGAGGTGCCTCGTTTAATGGTATCCACAAGCTATATTCGCGAGCCTTGTTCCAGCGATGATTATACAGCGGCATGCCACAGAACATTTCCTCATCGCAGTACTCACTGACCTTGTGTACCTCTCCGATGGCATTAATTTCATCTAAAAATTAGGAATATCCAATTAAATTTCAATTCACATTAGATAAGAGCAAACGGCTTACCTTCGGCTGTGTTGTAACGTCGATCCTGGGGATAAATGTAAATACCATTCTCGTCGGTACGCGTTGAGCCATCTGCATTGTGAAGTCTTCTGTGTGTATGCTATAATTAAAGTCATTGCTTATAAAGATATGCAATAGAAAATCAACTAAACATTGGACTTACGATAAGCGAAAAACGTTGTGGAGTTATCTTGGCTTGAAAAGGAAAGCCTGCATCCGTAACTGCAATGATTATGAACAGAATGGTTGCAGCCAGAAAGCAAAGGACTATTGTTCTCGTCTTGCGGAAGAACATGATGAGGGGCACCTAATAAAAATAGAGAAAGAGTTAGAGAGTCAGGCAATAGTAAACTTATTCTAAGTACTCACTATAAAGCCCGCGAACAGGACAGTAAACAACCAGGTGGCAAGAGCGGCGACCAGATCTGGGTTAGATGTGGCACCGTTACGCCCTTGCATAGGTACCAGAGTCAAGAAGAATGCCGTTAGAATATATGTGAAGTATGTAAAGGGCAGTATCTGGCAGATCGAGACGGCAATGGCGAACAAATAAGCTGTGGAAAAGGAGATTGCTAAAATAACGCAAATCTAAATTCGAATAGACAATTGTCGTACCTTTTCGATGCCATTTTGTAACGAGGTTTATAATCAGCGCTATAATGTCAAAGAACAAGCAAAGCATCAGGAAACAGGCTGATCGTATTTCTAAGCCAGTCAGTATAAAAAGTATAATGACCAGACAAATGCAGTGTGAATGCATGAAGAGCTGTACTCTGAAGCCAAGACTCAGTAGATCCTTTTTGGTTTTCTCCAAGTAAAGTGAGGGAAGAAAACTCATGCCAAATATAATGGGCAGCACGTAGAGGCCGATTATGAGCCACATCTGGGTAAACCAGCTCAGTGAACGATTTACGCCATCCATGAATGCAGCTACAAGTAGAGCCAGACCAAGTGCCAGCGCCAATGAAACCAACTGGATGCCGAAAATGACACAGAAGCGCACAAGAACTCCACCCAGACTGCATCCAGATCTGACAGACATGAAGTAAAGGGAGACGGCAATGGCCACAATAGCCAAACATCCGATTACCACGTTGATAATGATGCTGGTGTTTTGAGTATAGAAGAGCATGAACCAGCCCAGAAAGTCATAGAAAACATTGTGTCCCTCGGCATGAGCCTGCAAAGAAAGTTTTCATAAGTGAAACTCCTGCTCCGCCTCTTATCTTTAATTACCTCAATGTCATCCAGTTCTGGTGCATTTCCTAGCTCTCTGGCCAGGGCTAGCACATTGTCACCTGTGTGTTGAAGGGATGCTCGCGGAAAGATATTAACCCTATCATATTTGGTATGATAAACGTAACCGTTGAATATGTAAGCCATATCAAGGCCAGGAACACCGCCAAAGTCGCGAAAGATGCGAAAGTCCGTATCGGAAGGTATAAGACCAGCTTGGAAAACTTCTTCAGCCAAGGTGTTGGCGAATGGATGCGGTACCTTACGATAATATTTCATTAGCCACGGATTATTGGGCCCCGACTGAAAGAGTATCTCACGACCGCCGCTGCCTGCCGAATCCAGATTGATCAGTGCTCTGCGATTAGAGAAAACAATTTAGCCTGAGTGTTGAAATGCAATCCCTTCAAACTCACTTGCAGTTCTTGGCCCATTTGTGCTGCGTGATAAAGGCATGGGAGGCCTGCAGTGGATTCTCCTCGGCACCATTGAAAAGAAACAGAATAGGATGTGCCAGGGGTTCATCTGTTTTGGCCATGACTCGTAACACTTCCAGCATGGTGACCACCATGGAACCATCATCTCCGGCTCCAGGACTTCCGGGCACCGAATCGTAGTGACTATTGATCAACAAATAGTTCTCATTGGTATTGTTCTTCTCGCTCAGCTTGACAACCACGTTTTGGATGCCCTGGTACATGTTGACCATGGTCCAATGCATGTAGGCGCCACTAGCCTGCTGGACATCGATCTCAATGTCGAAGCGTTCGCTTGCCTGGGCCTGCACCTTGGCAACCTCGTCCCGCAGGAACTGCACAGTGGTCACCTCATTGGCCGTGCTACCCACCACGCGGGGTCCAATGCGCGTGAGTTCGATTAGAGTGTCCTCAGCTCTTTGGCCGATGAAAGAACGTGGATTAGCTGCCTCATCAGCATGCGTCAGCGCTTTGGGCATATGGTTGACTTGGGTGTTGACCAGACATAGATAGATGACGAACCAGAATCCAAAGAAGGCAGGCGCATAGTACCATTGCAGCTTCTTCGGTACCTCAAAGTCTACATCGATGTGATACTTGGAGTTGAACTGTATAAAGATTGCTTGATTAGAACTTTGATGAAATGATTGCTACTAAATTAGAAGTGCCTAATTAGCTATAATTATAGCAGTGTTTATGGTCAGTTATGGCAGAGGAAATCTAATCACAAGCCGTGCCGTGAAAGAGGGCCCACATTGCACACTGATTGCTCGCAATGTCAGGGCCAATCAGGGAATACCCGCGCCAATTACGTCCACGGACTAGATATGTACTTTAAACAAGGGTCGAATATCTACAATATCCACTTAGTGTCAACATAAATAACTTATTGGCTCCCCCTGGGAAGTCAATTGAAGTCGTAGTACTTTATAGACCTCATGATAAGTATTTTCTTGCAAAAGCAGCAGCATTTCGCCATTTGTAACAATGCCTGACATTGAAATCGTCGTGTGTCGTGTGGTTAAATTCCATGATTCATTGGCGTGTGCGGCGTATATATATATGGATATGTCTATCAATAAATCGATAAGGAACTACGGAATTAATCGCCAAACATGTGCAACTGACCAGCGAAGGAAGCGAAAAAAGGAATAATGGTAAATCGCTCGGCTTCTTTGATCCGTCACAAATATAACACGGCTATTCGCATGGTTTTGTCTTATCGAATCGGTCATATACTATACATAGTTCACTTGGCAATAAGTCTATTGGCGATTGGATTCGGACAATCGCGATAAGTTAATTGGGAGCTTGCACACGTTCGAAACGTGCCTGCCACTCGAATGTCGCCTCAGTAAACTAAACTCGAGTAGATCGATATAAATGCATATGTAGATTGCAATTTCGATGTGAACACAAAAATAAATTCCTTAATCGAAATAGATCTAAAGATCTGACTTTTGATTATGATCTACCAAAGATTGTCAGACAATTTAAATGCTTGTGTTATTAATTCAATTCCTTTTTATCAGGTGTAGCTTATTCTTGAATTTTTTTCTTGTTTCACGTTTGAACCACACTAACGGTAGTTGATTAAGTATAAATTATTTGTATTTTTTTTCTTTGCACTTCATTCCTTTATGCGTAAATTTTATACAATAAAAACAACTCATACGTACAGCCATTTTATTTAGTTTAGTATTTTTTCGAGAACCTTCCAAGTATTTGCACTTTATTTCTCCCCTATGGGAACTTGAACACTTCACGGCGCGTCACTTTTATCGGAAATAGGCAAAGTCGATCACAACGACGTCTGGCACCTGGGAGCCAAACTATCCAAGTGAAGTCAAAATTCGCAAAGCGCCTTTAAAATACTACAGAACCGTACCGATCCATGGGGAACCGTGGGTTGTCGTAAAAATTCAATATCTAATTACGATTCGATAAACTCGAGCAATTATTGTTGTTTCGAACCACAAAATCAGCTTGATTAGTGTCTATTGGAATTTATTATCGCTAGGGTCCTGTTGTTGCTGTTGTTGGTCCCCTAGTTTCGGTAGTATATTAATACACCTGTGTAGTAGTCTGCAATGTACAATGGTTATTACTTAATCACTTTGGTTATATCGTTGCGAACATGTTTTATCTTTATGATGAAGAAACAATGTCATATTCTCATTTCGCAGTCGGCGTTTGGCCTTAGAACTTTTCGCAGTTTTGGTACTCGTATAACTATCTTATAACAGAAGTCTCTCACCCACGTCACGGGCTCTATAAATGCCTATACGAGTATCTCTTCTTGCGTGTCTCTGAGGCACTGCGAACAGTCGTTACGATACCTCACCCACGCACCGACAGACACTGACTAAACATAGCTTCAAAATGTATCCACAACCCTAGCTAGATAGCTAGCTGGGCGAGAGCACCTCGCCGACCCTTGTCTCGGGTCTGTTTTTCTCTGATTTTGTAATGCATTCCTCTACAGAGTTAACTAATTAATTTTTGCGCCGTTTTGTTGATTCCGTTTCGGTTTATGTGTCACTGCATTCTTTTGTCTGGCGTTCGCTTTTTGTCTCTCTGTTTCACGCTTTTCGCAAATTCTCAATTGGGATTCGGTTTTACTTTTCGTATATTTTTGGGATTGGATCCAGCATCGAGTTACTACATTGATTTCGCTTGATTAACAAATTGTTTTCATTATTTAAATACTTTCGGTAATATGTGTGTGAGTGTGTGTTTGGATACACTTGTTGTTTGGCTGTGTTACGCTTGAATACACTCAGCGCTGGGAAATTGACTCGTAGTAACATAGCTCTCTGCTGCCCATCCGAAAAATTATGTCAACTATACATAGTATAGTATTTTCGCGCTTGAATGCACCTCATCGCCGTCAAGTGGAGATTTATTTTTGGAACAAACAGATAGTAATCTCTATACTTGGTAGAAAAGAGAAAGCGTAAACAGTTTTCCGAAAACTAATAGAAGGTGCAGGTTGTAGTAAGACTCTTGTTAGAAAAAGCAATCAATCTTTGACATAACTGAAGAATGAACTTAAGAAAAACTATCGAAACGAATGAAATCTAAACAGACATGTAGAATCTGGAATGGCCCTTAACTGTAAAATTGGTTCTCAAGCTTTGTAGCAAGTGTTTCTTGTTGGGATTTATATTTCAGAAAGAGTAACAAGAAAACACATTCGCCAGCAACTTTGCATCTCACAATCTCAATTGACCGATTTCTTGATAATGTATGTTCGCATATACATACATATGTAGGTATGTTATGTTTATGCATATATAAATACATATGTATAATCCAAACTTTGTATGAACTGCAGAATGCCCAGTATTCAAAATCTACTCGTAATATATAAACATTTCTAAAAAAGTTTGAGCATTTGTATACCTCAATAATATTATGAATTACAGGGTATAAAAACATAATCTAATTGTTTATACAATTTTGGATATTCGAATTTCAATGTTGAAAAAAATAAACAATATAAAACATTTCAAATTCGATACGCCAACAATTGTTGAACACCTGGTTATGCTTTTGTTTCTGTTATGATTGATTTTTCGATGTTTGTTTTCTTCTGAAGTTCGACAACATGTGTGCATTTATTTATGTGGGTAAGTGTAGTTATCGCATATGGAATCTGTACGACGCACTGTCTGGACGCAATTGAGTTAAAGCATGGAGCTATGAAGTACTAGAAATCAAAGAGCACATCGAGTTGTACCTTAATCCAAAGCTGTCAAGACTTAATCGCCAGGTACTTATCGATTATGGCGCTAATTATGGCAACAATTATGTCCAATTATCGGTGAAGTCACGGCGTCTAATCGCAAAGGCAAATAGTTAGCCGCGTTCTTATCTTAACTTGTGATAAGGATTTGCACGACCCTTCCCACGAAACGATTAGCCACAATCCCTAGCACTGTGACAGGCCCCACTTACCCGTCGAGGGTTGAATGATAAATAATATATAGAGTAGATGAAGTAGCAAAGATGATAATGACAGTAAGTCAATTTACAAGGTTCTATTAAGAGATATTTGTTCTCTATCGAGTTATCTATAAGTTCAATCATCATATTATGAACTACTTTTCTCTTCCACTCAAGAGCTGATAATTGATATTGTTAATGTGTTGTTAGCACTTTTGAACTTGCCCTCGAATCGACTGTACAGAATCTTTCTTATTGTTTTTTTGCAATTAATTCGATAATGTATATGATTCTGTGATCGCTGATAAGCTCTTGAGGCTCTGTAAAGTGCTTCAAATCCGTAAATTCTGGAGTTTTTCTATATAAACGCTACTGCTCGCCGGCGCAGAACTTAGTTGCCGTCCGACGGGCACGCGATTGAGTTCGGTATTTAGTTCCTGGATCGTATTTGGATTAGCCGGCGTTTCATTGTTTCTGTTGCGTCAAGTGCAACTGGCCACTGTACAAACAAGGGGAAGAGCAACGACAAAGAAATGGACAAGTGAGTTGCACAAAGGGGCAGACAGAACAAGTTCTCATTGACACTCTTCGATCGTGTTGACCGTGTGTGTTGATCTCTTGCTCTTTTGCTCTGCTTCTGCTGCTGCTACTCTCACGCCTCCTGCT
The DNA here is from genome assembly GCA_018904165.1 of Zaprionus camerounensis. Classification (NCBI taxonomy): domain Eukaryota; kingdom Metazoa; phylum Arthropoda; class Insecta; order Diptera; family Drosophilidae; genus Zaprionus; species Zaprionus camerounensis. The sequence goes on from JAEIFS010000037.1 coordinate 4,829,974, forward strand.
GTGCGGCAGGCGCTCCCAGTCTGCTCCCGGCCAGACGTGCGCCGACCGCTGAAGGCGACAGTTGTATGTGCTCGTTGTGCTCGTGATTCCTCTCCCTTTCTGTGTCTCTCTCTCTCTCTCTCGCGTGTTCTTCGCTCGTCAGCTGATGGCACATGTTGCCGCTGCTCTATCGCATTCGACTGTTCTGTCATCGTGATTTTATATAAGAAAAGAAATCAACCAAAAATAATATACCAAAATTCGCGTTTATTTTCGGCAACTTTAGTGCTCAGAAAACTGTGAACTGTGCGTGAAAATAAGCCTCGTCGCCCGCCAGACGCTGCAAGTGCAACAAGCGGCGTCGTCGCCGTCATCGTCGTCGAGTGTGTGCTCAGTGAGTGCGTGAGTGTACTCACATTGGCATTCATAACACTTTGTTTGGCTTCCAGTTGTTTGTTTGTTTTCTTGCAACGAAAAGAAAAAGACAGAAAAAATCAACCGCAACCGCAACTTCCTTTTCTTCTTCTTGGGCTACGCGGCAAGTTTCAGGTTATTGACTTTCTATTGTGCGACCCGCTTGCCGCATGCCGCATGTCGCATGCACGTATGTATAGCTGTATCTGTGTCTGCGTCTGTATCTTCGACTGTAGCTGCATCTGTCAGATTTATGATTGGGCTGCGCTTTGCGCTGCATCTTTGCAGGCGACGAAGAACAACAACTACAACAACAACAATAAAACAAGAAAAACCAAAACAAATGTTCTTTTTGTTGTTGGTGTTGTCGCAGTTGATTGCCGTCGCGGCGCTGCCCCCGTCTGTTTGGATTCTCCATTTCCCTTTATACGAGAGAGAAAGATACGCTTTAAATAGCCTTTTCATTTTCTACACTTCCCCCACACACGAGTTTTCCATTTGCATTCGACTTGGGTGTTTTGTTTATTTGTTTGTTGTTGAGGGCGTGGCCACACACACACACACACACATACACATACGTTTGTTTGTGGCCGGTTAAATGTAAATCGAAATCCATAATACACGCTGCAGCCGCAACTGATTAAGACACTTGCATGCAAAATCGATTAACGATGCCTCCCGCCCAGCGCCTTAATTACGACTGACAACAAGTGTGCTCTACTTACACACACACATGTATACACATGTACACTCTCCCTCTCTCTTTCTATCCCACTCACACAGCTGTCACTTGCGAAACTGTTTTTTACGCGTCTCGGTCTGGCGACTGGCCCCTGCTGGGGGTCACAAGACATTCGCCTGGAAATGGGTCGATGTCGTCGTTGTCGTTGTCGAAGGGACCCCAATTGCATTTCGCATGCACTTTGATCATTAGCCACAGGCAAACTGGCTTCTCCCGCTCTCGCGCTGCCCTCTGCAGCCATTTGGCAATTGCTTTTGCATATTTTCTACAGTTCCGTTACAAAGTGTTTTCTGTTTTTGCAGTTGCGGGGCTTGAGAGGCCGCAATAAAGCTTAACTTTAGCACAGAGCTTTAAGCTCACTTTATATTCATGCTCAGTACAGGGTATTCAGTGTAGTGTGCAACCCCTCAACTAAACCATTTGTTCAGCTAATGTCGGATCGTTAAACTTAAATATTATGGGCCAAAATGAGCTATAAATAAATACGAAATGTTGCAACTTTTGTAAATTGTGTCCCGTTTCGACACATCAGTTCTCTTGCTTCGCATATGAATCTTAATTCGAAATAGATTTGTCGAAATTCAATTTGTTGTTTTGCATTGTTTGCATATGGTTTTTATTTGTGTTTTTCTGTTTATGAGAAGCCACGAAAACCGAAATTATTTTCGACAATTTTGTTGAGGAACACATGTTTTCCTGTGATCTGCATCTGAGGCTGGCGACGGAACTTAAATAAACTATGACAAAATATCTTCGCATGAGTTCACCAGCCTGAAAATGCGCACAAATTTTCAACAATCAGAGAGTAAATGATATTGTATAGATACTTCATATTTGAATGCAATCTTAATTCAATTGAATTTGAATTGATAAGGCACTACGATTGAGTTTTTTTGGGAGTTCCCATGCATGTTGAGTCAATTCATTTGATTGATTCACAAATTATCGAGAATATACCATACTGTCAACCACTCGAAGCAAACGTAACCCATTCCATGGTATTTTATTTTCGGGCGGGGGGAATCGAACCACTTGTCGCACAGCTTATCTGAACAATGTGCGTGGTCTGATCCACTTTGCTGGCTAATCACTTGATTATTATAATGACGATGAGTGTTGATTCAGGCATTCCATGCATTTAGCTGTGAAACAATGTATGCGTGTGATTGGGGTCGCAAATTCAGTTTAAATTTTAAATTTATTTATATTCTTCTTACTCATTATTCATCCCCCCCGTCCCCCACAGCAAAATGAACTCGAAATATGAGAACATGAAGATCATCTACAATCGCAGCAAGATCGGCTGGTACTGGGCACCGTTGTTCCTGGCCTTCTGGTTCCTGCTGTACTATCTGGTTGTGATGCCCAGTTTCCATCGCATGCCGCCATTGAAGACACTGGAGGACGAGCTACGGGAGCCTGGACAGTTTATCGGGGAACGTGCGGAGAATACATTGCTGAAGCTATCGAAGATTGGACCAAAAGTTGTGGGTAGTGCGGCGAACGAACAAGTTGCTGTTCAGCTGCTGCTCAGCGAGATCACAGAGATCATTGACGGCGCACGCACCGATCTCTACGAGATTGAGAAAAATGTGCAGATCGCTTCTGGCAACTACTTGCTTTGGTCTATGGTCAATGTCTATCAGAGTGTGCAGAATGTTGTCGTCAGAGTGTCGCCTAGAAATGCAACCACTGAGGCTGCGCTGTTGATCAACAGTCACTTCGACTCCGTGCCCGGCAGCTCTGGCGCAGGTGATTCTGGTGTCATGTGTGTCATCATGTTGGAAGTGCTGCGCGTGATAACCAAATATGAGACGCCTCTGACGAACACGCTAATCTTTCTCTTCAATGGAGCCGAGGAGAATCCTCTGCAGGGCTCGCATGCCTTCATAACTCAACATCCCTGGAAGGACAATGTGCGGTAAGTTGGGGATATATTTATTAAGTTAATGATATATAACTGTTCATTTATTCATTCCCCATAGCGCTGTGGTCAACTTGGATTCAGCTGGCAGTGGCGGACGTGAAATTCTATTTCAGTCTGGACCGGATCATCCCTGGCTAATGAAGGTACTGTATTATAAGTACAGTATACATGTTAACGATCTTAACTTATTTAAGCTTCGATTCTAGTACTATGGCAATCATGTAAGCCACCCGTTCGCCTCCACCATTGGCGAGGAACTCTTTCAGAATGGTTTCATTCCCTCGGAGACCGATTATCGTATTTTCCGCGACTTTGGCGAGATACCCGGTAAGATGTTAATACTTCAGTTAAAATAACATATGGCATTTAAACAAACTCTATTCACTATTTATAGGTCTTGATATGGCGCAGGTATTAAATGGTTATGTCTACCACACCAAGTTCGATCGGTACAATATAATACCACGACGCACTTATCAATTGACTGGTGACAATCTTCTCAGTCTCATCAAGGCGCTGGGTACTGCACCTGAACTGGAAGATCCTGCTGTAAGAGACCTTGTGTATATCTGACAATAATTATTGGACTATATCATGTTTGCATTGCCACAGAAATACGCCGAGGGTCATATGATATTCTTTGATGTGCTGGGTTGGTTCTTCATATACTATCCAGAGACTGTTGGCTTGATTATCAACATATGTGTCTGTGTGCTGGTACTTGTTACCATCATTGCCTATATCTGGAGCATGGCCAGTAACACGGGCATGTTCAGGCGTCGCATCTTTGCCAAGTTTGGCATTTTGGCTGCGATTCAACTGTGCGGAGTTTGTCTGAGTCTTGCCTTGGTCGCTTCCATAGCACTTTTCCTAGATGCCGTTGGACTGTCCATGTCCTGGTTCTCGAACACTTGGATGATCTTCGGCCTGTACTTTTGCCCCATGTTCTTTGGCCTAGGTATACTGCCGGCCATCTACTTCAGTCGCACCAAGGAGGTAAGTTGAACTAGTTATAGCGAGTGATTCTCGATTATTATTAACATTATTCTCCATATAGCACGGCCTACCCCTTGGCTATGGCATTCAGCTGCTGATGCATTCGCATTGCCTGATTCTGACCGTGTTAACCGTTGTGATGATATCGTATAACGTACGCTCGGCTTTCATTCTCATGATCTGCATTGCCTTCTACACGCTTTCAGTTCTAATAAATATGGCGACATGTGCACACAAATCAAGTGAGTTTTATTAGTTTTGATTTCCTTTTCCATTACTTAATTCTTCTCGTCACCTTTTCAGACTTCTTGTGGCTCATTCCGCATTGTATCTGTCAAGTTCTGCCCTTCTTGTTCTACGCCTATTGCTGCTATGCTTTCTATGTGGTCTTTGCACCGATGCAAGGTCGGGAGAGCAGTTCGAATCCGGAATTATTGATTGGTGGATATACAGCGATATTCTGTCTGTTACTCTCACCATTCCTGGTGCCCCTCATCTGCCTGTTCCGCAAATCTAAAACCATTATCTCGCTCTTTGGCATCTGCACTATAGTATTCATTATTCTGGCTGCAACGCCTGTAGGCTTCCCCTATGTGGAGAAGACAGCAGTGCAGCGATTCTTTGCCGTGGTAAGTTTGCAGAGGATACACTCCTACTTATCGTTCATTTACATCATATACTTTCGCATTTTCAGCACACAACACGAACCTTCCACAATGGAGATGCAGCAAGTACTGTGAACCATACTGACTCCGGTTTTTATGTACTGCCAGTGGATCGACATCCCGATTCCCTGGATAGCATACTGTTTGAGAATACCAACTATACAAAGGCCGATCGCAGTGAATGTGAGACAGAAATAATGTGCGGATTTCCCATTTATAGCACGCGCTGGGTGAAGGCAAAGTAAGCGGCTCTCATTATAATTCTATTCTACTTCAGCAGCTAATATAATGCTTATGTTGTCCTTGTCCACAGAGATAACAGCTATTGGATACCTGGTCCCGAGCCGAATAAAGATTATCTGCCCACACTGAGGATTATCAGCAAAGAGAGCACAACGGCGACAAATGTGATATTCACACTGGAGGTATCTGGGCCAGATCACACGAGTATTTTTATTGATCCTGTTGATGACGCCAAGCTTGTGGATTGGAGCTTTACGAAGGAACCATTGGATCTGTCCCTGCCACCACCCCATTATGTCTACTGGTCATATGCATTAGATCCGACGCCACTGCGTTTCAATTTGGAATTTGAGGTAGGTTCTTGCAGAGATCTTGTAGATTATTCAGAAGTTAAACTGATTGTTCATTTATTGATTGATTGATTCATTTATCAGCGTAACAATGGCAATTGGTCTGGTGCAACATTCAAGATTGCCATTATGGGCCATAGGATACACCACGACATGTTCATCGAGGAGGACTTCAGGGAGTTTCTCACTAAGTTCCCACAATGGGCACATGTGAACGCATGGATTGGTTCCTACAGCAGCTGGCAACTCTAACTGAAGCCAAAAATGTTTGACTTATGATATTATTATTCACTACTCATTACTCACAACTTACTACTCATTGCTCAGCTCAGTACTCAGATGTTTCGAGTGTTTTTGCCATGACGTTCAAACTGTTGTTAAGTTTTCGCTTTCATTCAAAACTCGCACAAAATATGAAATTACATCGAACGAACAAACATAAATTGTAATTAAATTTAAACATTAAAAAACCTAGAAATTATTTGAGAACACCCTAGTTAATTATTAAATACAGTAAACACTCGGAAACAGTTTCTATTTCTGTCCGTTCACTGTGTTTCATAATTGAATTAAATTTATAATTTAATTAATTTGTATTAAAATATATATTTAAAATAATTTATTAAGTTACAGAATTAAAAGTGTCTCTACTTTAAAACACCCAACTCTCATACGAAGAAATCCAATCTGTCGTATAGGTCCAATCGGGGAAAGTGCTTAAGAACTCTTTGTACTCGGCCGTATAATACTCCTGGTGATAGAGAAAATGCACACCTACGGCCATCTTGAAGTAGGGCCCATCAGTATTCGCCTGATCGTGCTCGAACTGCAGCCAGAATTCGAAAGGCTCCGTCACCATTGAGGTCACATGGTATATGAAATACGGTGGCTGATGCCCATCGTTCAATACAGTTTCATCCTGTGACCAGTTGGTGATCGTTACATTATCCTTGGGTTCAATAAATATGACGACGCGATCCCCAGTCTTCATGCTGTATGTGAAACGCTTTGTGGTCGCATTTATCGATTGTCTTGAGACCTCCGTGACCTCAGTAGTCACTGGGAAAACTGGAGCCGGAGCGTAGATCCACTGAGCGTGATCCCTGAAGAAGAGAAATGAAAACTTATATAGTTACTCAAATATAGATTACATTGCTACGCACTTCCAGGTTAACCAGCGTCCACCATAGAGAGGCAGGCCACAGTAGGGTTCGGCAGCACAGTTGTCCCTTAACCAACTCTCGGGCTCGACATTCTTCAGTGTCGTGTCGTACAGTTCAGAGTATCTTGGCTCGACAGGTTGTATATAGAAACCACTCTCATTTGTAATCGTGTTGTCCTCATTGTGGAGTGTGCGTTGAGTGTGCTAGGTATAAATTCAAGTTTAATGATTTGTAGTCTAAATAAGCCTATAAAGTTTACCAGAACGTAGTACCGCTGTGCAGCGACATCCTTCTTGAAAGGAAAGCCAGCAGGAGTGGCAGCCAAAATAATAAACACTATTATCAGAACACCAAACATGGATATAAAAGTCTTCGATTTGTGGAATTTGTTCAGAACGGGTATCTTAAATATATGAGGAATAAATTCGTATAATATAAAAGAGAAATACTGTTAGGGAACTCACAATGAAACCAGAGAAGTGCATAGTCATCAAAGCAATGAAGGCAGCCAAGAGCATATCTGGTTTGCTGTCGGGTCCATCGCGTCCTTGCATAGGCACAAAGACCAACAAAAATTCGAAGATCAGATAGGTGTAGAAGAAGAAGGGTAGCACCTGGCAAAGCAAGTGTATCGTCATGAAGTAGCTTTCTAAAAAAACATACAGATATAAGACAAATCAAAGCCAGGATAGGGCTGGAGGAACTCACTCTTCGTTGTAAGCTTCAGTATAATTTGCACCAGTACCGATATGGTATAGAAGAACAGCCCAATCATGGGAAAGAATGCCGAACGAATGCCCATGCCCATGAGAACGACACAAATCAGAACGATGAGTATGCAGTGGGAGTGCATAAAGCAGGCAATGATCTCGTCTAACTTCATGTTGGTCTTGTTCTTGGTCCAGCTTATGTATAGGGCTGGCAACAGACCAAGCCCAAAGAACATGGGGCAGAAGTATAAGCCGAAAGTCATCCAAATGCCGTAGTACCAGGACTCACTGAGTCCCACGGCATGGATAAAGAGAGCCACGATTAGAGTAAGGCCCCAGCCAATGACCACCGATAACAGCTGCACCAGAAAGATGACACCGAATCGCACCATCACAGCCTTGGGAACATCCGCTGCATCATCTTTGGTCATGAGGTAAAGGGATATTCCAATGCAGATCAGGGCAGTAACACATACGACGATATTAATGATGAGACTCGCTGCTTCGGTGTAGACGACAATGAACCATCCGAGGTAGTCAAAGAAGATGGCGTGTCCCTCCTCGTGGTCAGCCATATTGTCCAGTTCTGGCGCATTCGCCAGTCCCCAGGTCAGAGCCAGTACATTCTCTCCTGTCGTTTGGTAGGTGCCACGTTCCAGATTCTTGAAGTTGTCATATTTGGTGTGATAGACATAACCATTGACAGCGTGTGCCATATCCAGTCCAGGCACATTGCCAAAATCACGGAATATGCGGAAGTCCGTGTCAGAGGGTATGAAATTGTTCTGGAACAACTCTTCGCCTAGTGTAATGGAGAACGGATGTGGTGCATACTTCTGATAGTAGGTCATGAGCCATGGGTGATTGGGACCTGTCTGAAAGAGAACCTCCCGACCGCCAGAGCCTGTCGAATCCAGATTAATAAGTGCTCTGTAAATATTCAATGGTTTAGTCCACCATAAACAACAGATTAAGTTACTCCATCTACCTGCAGTTTGGGGCCCACTTGTGGCTTGTAATGAATCCATGTGAGCCCAACATGTTGGCCTCCTCAGCGCCATTGAACAGAAATATTACAGGATGCGATAGAGCACGCTCCGATTGTGAAATTACGCGCAGAGTCTCCAGCATTATGACCACCATGACGCCATCATCACCCGCAGCCGGAGTTCCCACCTCCGAATCGTAGTGCGAGTTCACCAGCAAATAGTTTTCGCTGGGACTGTCCTTGCGAATGATGCGTACCACAATGTTGGACACATTGTTGTAGCTGGTGGCCACATCCCATAGATAGAAGGAGCCGGAGGCATACTGTACCTCTGCTTCGATGTCATAGAGATCGGTACGCGACTGTTCTATAATTTTCTGCACCTCTCTCAATATAAAGTTCACCGTATGCACCTCATTGTTTACAGATCCTGTCATTTTGTTGCCAATGGAGGAGTATTCTGCGAGCTGAATCATCGCTCTCTCTCCAACAAACTCATCCGGATGTTGCGCCTCTTCATGTATATGAATCATCTTGGGATAGGAGTAGAAGCTTGGTATGACGGCCGCATAGAAGAGTGCGAACCAGATCGCACAGAAGATCGGTGCACAATACCAGGGCCACTTTCGGTTGCCTCCTGTCGGCTTGAGGTTTTTCTCGCCAGTTATGTCTAGACTGGAGAACGTCATCTGAGGAGGAGGTCAGGTATACAATTAAAAGTGATTTCTTAACCATAACATCATAAATATTATTGGTACAATATCTAAAGCTCTGCGCAAGCTTTTCACAAACAGATAACAATGTCATGTTGGAATGATTGAAATTCTGTTAACACTCTCAGCAGAAAGAGGGTATAATAACTATGTGAACACACTGTTTCTCAGTATGATTTGGATCTACAGCAGAATTTCGAGCCTACTAAGAGATAAGACCATTAAGTTTGGCAAGCTCTTATATTACTAAAACTATCGTTTCTCAGAATTTCCATATGGTTCGATAAATGGGAAAAAAGTTATGCAAGAACAAGAACAAACCCACTTCAGAATACAGAGTACCTCCTTGTTTTTATTGTTATTATTTCACAATCTCATTTTCTACTGTCTGAGTAATAAATCTGTACCGTCAACTATTTATTGATAAAGTATGGTTTCACTTTTTTCACCAGAATCATAGACTTTTTCAAGAGATTTCGATTCTTTTGTTATCTAAGAGAGTTTATAAAATAAAACACGTGTTTCATTAAACGACTGCAACACATACAGAATATTTACTGTGCCTGTAAAGTATTTTAAAAAGGGAGTCTTTAAACTTATATAATGTTATGTTATTTCAAGTAATACCTTTCACTTATACACCAATTACGATTGAAGAACGACCGTAGCGCGACACATTCGCAGGGGAACTGACATTAACTAATCGAATTCCGGACGAATAATTAGGCCCAATGCCCCTAAGTCTTATCGACTATAATAATCGAATCTTTGTGCGATTACGGGTCTGCGGCACCTTGGCTTGTTTATGATCTGCCGACCGGTGTTAAGATTAGGCTTTATTTCGGCATATATCTTATTTCCGGGCCCAGGTAAAATAAACATTTACAATGTCCAAAGATATTTCAAGAAAAGAAAAACTACTAAATATGACTGGGTAACACAAGTAGCTGAGTATAAATAGTTCACTTTTATAGAACTTAAATCACATCCAACTGAAGTTAAATTATTGAGCAAATATGAGCGCAGAAGCACAGTCGATTTACGGCAAGGTATTGTACACGACGGAAGACAATACGAGAAGAGCTCTTCGTCAGGTGTTCATATTCTTGACTCATCTGGTTTGTCTGTCCGTCATGTGTGACATCATGACCAACGATCAAATTTACTTCTTCACACAAGGAGTACGGGATGCCTTTCTGCGTCCACAATATATAACTGCAGATCGTATTATAGCTTTTGAAGATGTCACCACAATACAGGACTTCTGGAACTACATTGAATTTGGAGTATTGCATCTGCTGTATGGTGAGACCAGCGAATGGGGAAAACAAAAGAGACGCTTTCTTCAAAATGAATTGTTTCTCAACGAAAGCCTGATGCTGGGACCTCCACGACTACGGCAGGTGCGTGTCCGTAACAATACCTGTATACTGCATCCGGCTTTCTTGCGATACTTTAACACTTGTGTGGCACCCTATTCACCTGATGTTGAATTTACCGAGTCCATATACAAGGGGTATGGAATTATACAGAAAATACAATATATTATGTAGAGAATATAATATTATATAGAAAATATAATAATATCCCTCTCAATTAACTACAGCACCAAATACAAGACCGCCTCGGAGCTGCGGGCCATCAAAGTCCCTGGATACTTTCATAGTTACAACACCGGAGGCTATGAACAGAAGTTATCAATGCGAAAGGAAGTAAGCCTTAGAATAGTACGCCACTTAAAGCAGATCAAGTGGCTGGATCGTGCCTCACGTGTCGTTCTATTTGAGTTCAATATTCTTAATTTCAACTTGAATATAATGCAGAGCATTAAGTAAGTCTTCTTTGTTATCAGAACAATAATAAACGATAACCTGATTGCAGAATTATTTTTGAAATAATGCCAACCGGTCTGATTGTCCCAATATATAATGTAGAAAGCGTATGTGCGCAGCCATACTTTAAATTATCAGATCGTATCGTTTCCATATATACTTTAATATTGTATACAATAAATATATATTACACTTATGTTGAGTACAAGAAAATAAGAATCTACGGATTTATGACGTCATTCCGGAAGAAAAGCATAATTGTTAATATTCCCAGAATAATTGTAAGATATGTCACATTACTCACCTGTTATCTATTTCAATGGTTAATTAACCGGTCTAGCTGGTTTATCTTTCGCTGTGCTGCGTCATATACTTCGAATGCGAGACACTCATATACGATGAGATCAAAGATAGCAACTATGAGGACTACATTTCGATTGACTATAGACTGTTTGTCCATAAATTGAACAGAATCGTATTGGGACTACTGATATTTCTGTCCTGGATGAGTCTTCTCAGTTATGTGGACTTCATTCCAATCGTTAGAACAATAGGTTGTACTATAAGCCTGGTAAGTTTCCTTTAAAAATGCATGCCTTCTTTATCATATAAAATGTTCCTAGGCTACAATGGACCTATGTGCATTTCTAGTTATGCTTTTCATCACGTGTACTGCGTACGGAAGTTTTGGAGTTTTCCTTTTCGGCGAGGTTAATGAAAACTTTCGAGACTTTTCCACAGCATTTGTGACTATGGTGCGCATCATCATAAATGACTTCAATTACCTCGATTTGGAAAAGGATGCTCAAGTAATTGGGCCCATTTTCTATATAAGCTACGTGATGCTTATGTTTTACATGCTGCTTGTAAGTGAATCCTAAATCAATTCACTTTCAACTTGACCACATTTTATAATCTTTAGAATATGTTCATAGCCATTATTATATTCTCCTATTCAACGGCACATAAAAAAGAGAAATTCAAGCCGAGCTTTCTTTGGTACTTTATCAAAAAGCAAATATACCGTGTATCCATAGGTCTACTGGCACCACCAAAGTATCCAGAACATGACAGAAACTTAGAGCCACCAACTCAGAATGAATTGTAAGAGTATAACAAAGTATTAAAGTCTTTAAGTTTAGGTATTAACTTTGATCTTTTCTCACAGAAAACGCTATCGCACCTATATGGAAGTTGAGGATGATATAAATATGTAAGTAATTAATTTTAAAGAATGGAGGTACAATTGCCATATATATACATATATATCGTTATATGTTGCAGTGTTCTTAAGCGCCTAGAATTGAGTACGAAGATCTTCTATCATCTTACCAACAATATGGAAGATTTATTACAACGAGCGAAAGCAGAAAATATGAAAATCGATCCAAGGGATTAAAGACTTCTTAATCGAATATTGTCTAACATATAATATATATAGAGCAAACTAGTTGCACAAAGTCACATCAAAGCGGACAGCCGATTGCATGTGTGAGTACTTCTACTTGACTTTATACTCGATTCTGACATTATCTTTCGCTATGTAATGGCAAACAAGCAGAATTGCCCGTTTGCCTTAATGAAGGTACTTCACTTTGAATTAATGCAATCAGACGGAAGAAAGAGAAATCAGCAAGACTGTGACTGACTTCCAGATACTCATTGCTCTCTTCAATTCATATAATATAACTAATCATCCACTGTACATTTCAATAACGATTGAATATCGTTTAATAAAAAATAAATATACACAATACAAAGTAGAAAATGTAATATAACTAGAGTGGCCTGTTAACTTAAACCAATCGTGTCTCATAGTAAGCTGGCCAGGGTGAAGCGTCTACGTAGCTGGGAAAGCTCTTTGCGAACTTTCTAAAATCGGCAGTGTGCAGTTCCGGATGATGTATCCAGAAAGCGCTGATGCCCAGTTCCAGTGCTGGCGTCGTCCAATTTCCATCTTTCTTCTGCAAAGAGCGGGGACTTAAGTTTGGTTTTTTAGTGAATGAACTGCAAAGCCTACCTCAAGTTCTATCCAGAACTTCAGTGCGTGCCCATTGACACCATAGGAATAGTAGATATAGTAGGGTGGCTCGTAGTTCAATCGCAGTGGAGCCTGATGGAAGGACCAGTCTGCAACATGGGCCGTATTGAGTGGCTGAATGTAGAGTCCCTGGTGATCGGGTCCCTTAAGTTCCATTTCATAGCGCATGCGGTTAGATGACAGTTGCTTCTTGGAGGTCAGCTTGACGACGGGAAGGGTGCCCAGCACTGGTTCCGATGCGGGTATCCAAAGGCCCTTAGCCCTGCAGAAGGGCAACATAGCAAGTGAGTTAGGCAGTATATGAGTTAGAGATCGGAGCTTACCTGGCCTTGTGCCAGCGCATGTTGTAGAGGGGCAAGCCACAGAGTGTCTCCGTGCGACAATCCTCGTCAATATGCTGTGCCAAGGTCATATTAATCAGGTCATCTAAGGAAGAGGAGTGTCAATTGAAAGATCTGGCAAATAAGTTGAGCACCACTTACGCTTGACGGAGTAGGTGCGTCTGTCCTGTGGCATGATGAAGTATCCGGTTTCCTCGCGTCTCACATTGTTGCTGGCATCGTGGAAGGTACGCTTGGCGTGCTGCAAATACGTGTTTAGAATGCATGAAACCGTATATAGATTTTGACTCTCCCTAAACTTACCAATACAGAGAAATGCTGCACATTCGTCTCAGCTCTGAAGGGGAAGCCCAGTGGAGTGGCCGCCAGGATGATGCACAGCAAGGTGACGCCCAGCAGGGTGCAGATGATGGTCTTCGATTTACGGAACATGTTCAGCATGGGCACCAAGAAGCCGCCACAAGTCAAAGCGATGCCAATAGTAAAAACAGCAATGAGCAGATCGGGGTTGACACCTTCACCGAAGCGACTAAACATGGGAATAAAGATCACCAAGGCACCATGGAAGAAGTATGTGTAGAACAGATACGGAGCCACAGCGCAAACAAGGTGTGGAATCACCCAAGCAATATCTGCAAAGAGAAGCCATCAGAATCAGGAATTCCAAAGAGTATTCTGTGCAACTTACTGCGCCAGTGCAGGCCTGTGGCCACATTGAAGACCAGACCCACCGTATAGAAGAGACATGCCAGCATGAGTATGTAGGCGGAGCGAATGCTGCAGATGGTGAACACGAGGATGAGCAGTGCCAGGAACAGGCAGTGGCAGTGCATCAGCAACTGCACACGTTGTCCGATGGGGAAACGAGGCTGCACAAGACGGGGATTAGCATGGATAGAAAGTAGATCCAAGTGGACACTTACAGTTGCCGTGTATTGGAAGTACAGGGCCGGCACAATGGCCAGACCAAAGTAGAAGGGACAGAAGTAGAGTCCCAGTATCAGCCAGTTGTGGGTATACCACGACAAGGGCATGTGCAGCAGATCCATTATGATGCCCATGAAGATGCAAAGGGAGGCACCAACCAGCACAGACAGGATGAGCACGCCGAATGTGTGCAGCGTGTACTTGAGGATCTTCCACAGCTTCATGCCCGTGTTGTTGGCCATCAGCTTAATGGCCAGACTGCAGATCACAATGGCGCCAATGGCCACCACCACATTGAGGATCATGCCCTCCGTTTCGGTGTAGAAGACCAGAAACCAGCCCATCACATCGTAGTAGACCGTGTGTCCCTCTGCGTGTTTCTACAAAGAAAGTAAAGTATTATAGATTCAGTTTCTCCTCTGATAACTTTAACACTCACGGAAGTATCCTCCAGTTCGGGAGCATTGGTAATCTCGCGGACAAGTGAGAGCAGATTGTCGCCGGTGTTCTGGAAACTGCCGCGTGGAAAGATCTCGGCACGATCGTATTTGGTGTGATACACATAGCCATTGTAGGTGTAGGCCATGTCCAGGCCAGGCACATGACCATGATCACGAAAGACTCGAAAGTCCGTGTCTGATGGAATGAAATTGTTCTGGAAGAGCTCCTCGGCCACAGTTGAGCCGTAGGGATGCTTGATGGCACGTCGATAGCTGCGCATTAACCAAGGATGATTCGGGCCCGATTGAAAGAGAATCTCCCGACCCCCATTGCCTGCCGAATCCAAATTAACCAGAGCTCTAACGAAGGAAGAGAAGAGAGATCAGTTATCACTTCTGTTTTCTAACTAAGATTCCCCACTCACTTGCAGTTCTGTGCCCACTTGTGCTGTGTGATGAACGCGTGCGATGCCTGCAACGGATTCTCCTCGGCGCCGTTGAACAGAAAGATGACCGGATGCTTGAGCGGAGTCTTTGACTTGGCCAGCACACGCAATGTCTCCAGCATGGTGGCCACCATGGAGCCATCGTCGCCGGCACCAGGTCCCGCAGGCACCGAGTCGAAGTGACTGTTGACCAGCAAGTAGGTGGTGCTATTCGAGCCCTTGGGTGAGAGCTTAACCACAATATTCTGTATGGCCTGGTACATGTTGACGGCACCCCAGTGTATGTAGCTGCCGGTGGCCACCTGCACATCCACTTCGATCTCGTGCACTGGGCCCAGCTCCTCTTTGATCTTCTGCACTGTTGAGGTGAGCACCTTCACTGCATCTATTTCATTCTGCCTGCTGCCCGTGACACGTGATCCCACAGCCACCAGACGTTGCAGATTGATCTCAGCTCGTTCGGCAATGAAGCGATCTGGATGCTTGGCCTCATCTTTGATGTTTAGTGGGCGTGGCAAGTGATTTGCAGCGGGTATCGAGATGGCAACATACAGAAGTAGCCAGAAGCCAATGTAGGCCGGTGCCCAGTACCATTTGATCTTCTTGCGGCTGATGAACACGCGCTCGCAGCCATTGGGTGCCTGAAAATCGAGGGGCAAGAATGGGTTAGTCACAGTTCAATTAAAGCACATGCGATCGCAAGTTGGTTCGACTAGCGTGGTTCGATTCTAATCCATCATAAGTCTACAGAGAGCCTTATCTTATCGCAGCTGCAACCCGTTTGGAGCCCTCAAGGTGTGTTCGTTTCTAGTATTTGGAATTGGGGGAGAACTGCAGCTGTCGTTGTCGTTGGGGGAATTGGCAAATAGTCTAATCAGCCAGTCGATATGATTATTTAGCTATCTAGCCCCGATTCTTGTATTGCACCACCAAAATTAGTTAATCTTATCTAGAGAGAAGTCTACAGCAAACACACACACAAGCAGACACAGCTGTCGTCTAACTGGACTGACTTCCTTCGTGGCTCACCTCATCTGCATCTGGCTGGAATAGACCCTTGCGCAGTAGTGGATCCACCGTGCTGGGATCGTCTGTTGTCGGCGTTATAACGCGACGCCGCACATTTTTGTCGCTGCTCATTGCACTCAGTGCCCTTTAACCGGTTTCACTTTGGACTCTCTTCTTGTACACTCACTCTCACTCTCTCTCTCTCTCAACACACGAACAGACGCGCGCTCTCTCTCTATCTCTCGGCAGTGAAGAGCGTCACGATCTGCAGCTCGCGACGTTTGGACTATGACTGATCGAAGCGAATGCTCGCACTGCGCTACGTTATAGAGAATCGGTTGATTTGTCCATATCTTATCTGCACTCGCTTTGGCTTCGGCTTCGTCTTCGTCTGTGCTGCGCTGCGGGTCGGCTAGGCAGGCATATAAACCCCATCGCAATTGGATTAAGAATGTTGCTAATCGGAAATTTAATCGGGAAGGTCTTTGATTAACAGGAAACCAGCCTAGGCCTAGGCATAATAAGTTAACAGTTATGGCACTAATAATTGGAATTTACGCTGAATAAAACTAATTATGATATTTATTTTAAGAACCTAGGACTGGATATATAAGTTCACAGTCATAGTATTGATATTTGGAATTGTATGCGCTATAAAGCTAATTTATAATTAAAGAACTATTTGAAGAAATTCACAAAGCAAACAAACCAAATTTGTTTTAACTTTTGCAAGCAATTCCCTGTACTTAGTTTATTTTCAATGAACACATTTCCAGACAGATGCTAATTATAGTGTGTGTGTGTGTGTGTGCATGTGTGCTTAACTCATACGATATGTTTGTTAGAATTCACACATTTGCGTTTTGTATTTGTAAACAAAGCAAAGTACACACGATATCTGTGCAAATCTTTTTCACTCACTCTCACTCACTTACTCTCACTCTCTTTCTCTCTCCTACTCTCTACCTCTTTCTCTGCAAATTTAGTTTCTTAAGCTGCTTTCTAGTTGACCCCTTAAGTACATATTAACTGCACAAGTGCGTTGTATCACACATTTCTCTGCAACGTCGTGTCAAAGCTGGCAGAAAAGTTTTGCAAAACTGCAGTCGGACAATCTTTGATGCGGCACGTCCTGCACGGAACACACACACACACTCACACGAGGGGATTACCAGCAAAAGTTTTTATTGTTCATAATTTGTACCTTTGAAACTTTTTCCTGTGATTCACTGCACATTTTAGAGCTGCTGTTGCCGCTGCTTCCAGTCGGAGTGCGTCGCGAACTGAGCTCGTCTCCATGTTTGAGCCGGCGTTTATAAGTGGTAAACATTGAGTCGCATACAAATGGAACAACAATGACGATGCGGCTTTTTTATTAGGTGTTCTTGTTGTTTTTTTCTGTTTAATATAAAATATTCGTTCACTTAGTATTTTATTTGCTTGACAAATGATTAAATAAATAATGAGACATTTTTGTTATTGAGTGGTTCGTCAATGAGTGTTGAACACAGTGTTGCCAGCTTAGCGTTTTTAACTCGAAATCTAGCTTTCACTTGGCAAATCTAGCGTTTTTGCGTGGCGTGTTTGAGTGTAGCTAAATTGCGCTATTTAAAAGTATGCAATACTTTTCGTTTGCCAGCTATATCAGTAGTGCAATAAATGTAGCATACCTTGTGCTGTACTCAAAGAAACGCCTCGCATTCGAAATAGAGTGCATACTTCGGGGCAGGCAGTTGAATTGAATACGTTTGCGAATTGTATTGCATACTTTTAGCTACGCGCATATTACGTATACGTACGCACATGTCTCATGTGCTTGATTCCCTTATAAAAATTGCTCCAATTTACTTGCATTCCACACACACGAAACTGTGTCGCGCCCTTCTGCCGCCCCGTGCAAATGCGAACTGATGTTGTCGGCGAGCACTCCATGGAGGCCTAGGACGCACACACACACATACATACCATAGAGACAGAGCACACTATGCCGAAGGCGTCCCGCTTGGAATTGAGGGCATTAAGCGGCAAATATCTCACAGAGAGGCGGCTGCCAATCCACTTGGCAGTGTCATTCAACCTGAGGGAGAGCGAGCAAGAGAGACAGCAGTAGCACACACACACACACACGAAAGTGTCTGTATGTAGTTAGTTGTGGCTGTACTATTTGATGTCTGTCCGCGTGTACAGGCAGCACATGCAGCAGCATTCATTCATTCATGCCTCGCGCTACACCAATTCGTAAACAAAACGTTCATCCGAATATTGGTCAAAAGGAAATCGATAGAATGAATGCCCCAGAGAGAGAGAGAGAGAGAGAGAAAGAGAGAGGGCAAGTGAATACACTCGTAACTCACTCTGCTGCAGTCCGCATCCAGCCGCAAGCCAAGTACAATTTTCATTTAGTATCGACGACGTCTCATTTCGAATTTATGCCGCATCGAGGCTTGATTGAGGCTTTTAAGTTAATATTATTGTTATTTATGCGGAGCTCTCCCCGCCTTGGTATGGGTGGAAGCACGCACTGCGTGCCTGCATTCGCGCAAGCGTCGACTCTCACGAAGAGCAAGAAAGACAGAGAGAGAAGGAGAAAGAGAGCGCAAGCTAAAACGCCGGCAAGTCGCCGCAGTGTGTCGTCCTGCTTCGCTCAGCATGAACACGAGGGAACATAGAAGACTCCTCCCCCTCTCTCCTTACGCCCTCTTGCGACGCCGCCTTTTGCACAACCAAAACAAAGCGAAAATATGTGTCAGCTGCTTTGCTTGTGCTTTCCTATCCTGCTGGGCTTTCCACTCAAATTCGCGCTGTTTTTGCGCTGCCTGCTGTGTGTCGCATGCTTCGCCAGCACTCGTTGTCACACACACACACACACACACACACAGAGAGACTCACACACATACGGGCGCCGCTTGGCTCAGCGTTTTCATTTAATTTTCAGTTCAGTTTCAGTTAGTCGCAGTTGAACGGTCGTTGCTTTTGGTCGTCTCGTCTCGAGCAGCTCAGCAAGTTCTGAACGCAAAACAAATGTGCTACTGAAACGTTACTCAAAACCTTCTCTCCGCCCCGCTCGCAATCAGAAGAGTGTAAGTGCGTGTATTTCTCCGAGTGTGCGTGCGAATGTGTGTGTTTCTTGTGCTAGTTTCTGTTTATTACCAAAGAATGTTATGGCTTTGCCAAAATAAAATGTTATAAATTATATAATTTTATAAACCATGAATGTGAATTAAACGCCAGATGAATTGTGAGTGAGAGAAACGGAAACATAAATGAGAAATA
Source organism: Zaprionus camerounensis (assembly GCA_018904165.1). NCBI lineage: Eukaryota > Metazoa > Arthropoda > Insecta > Diptera > Drosophilidae > Zaprionus > Zaprionus camerounensis. Next base: position 4,849,172 of record JAEIFS010000037.1, read on the forward strand.
AACAAGAAAAAGTCAAACAAACATTGAATTCTTGACACGCTCGAAGCATGTGAGTTGTGGTTGTAGTCCTTGCTAAGTCCACGCTCCTTGCCGTCGGGGCTTTATTTTTGCATTACAATCCGATACGCACAAATCACAAACAGTTTATAATGTGAGTATATTACAAGATATATATATAATACGGATTGCTTAATAAAAATACTCTGCACATAATACTGAGAATCGCTTCAATTTCTCTAATTCGAGTGAAACGCAATTCCATTGAGCACTCGAAAGTATGCTACAATATAAATGTCGCCAGACTGAAATTTAATTTCGTTTATCCGAAAGGGTATTTACGCTGACAAGGTCTCATTTGTGCGCGTAATACTCCAAATTACCAGCCCCCCCCCCTTCGCACTTTGGTCGCCTATTTGCTTTTATATCCAATCACATGCTGTGCATTCTACGATGATATCATTGGCATTCCACCAGTTTTGCCAGTTTGCCAGTATGCCGGCAAAGGCGCGGGTTCGTTGACCAAGCGCATTATCATCGCAATATGAATTTGCGAGTATTGGATGTGCTTATGCCCATATGTTATACTATATTTTGTCGACACACGCACACACACTGTCGTATATCCTCCTCGCGAATGCGTCATTCGGAATACGCTGACTGGGTGGAACGAGTATTGGGCATGGGAACAGTTCTTTTTTGGTGGAGGGGTAAGGGAGAAAGGGGCGTCTGGTCCGGCGACTCTTTTGTCGAGTGGCACAACAAAAGCACGGAAATACAAATAGTCGCACAAAGCCACACTCCGACAACGGAGTTTTACAGGCATTATGAGATTCCAGACAATGACACTAAAGCAGCCGCAGCAACCACTGAAAAGGGGGCCGCATAAGTAATTACAACTTAAAGCTAGATGAGCAAACAGAGAGGCCCAAAAATGCTAAGTCAATTTTGAAAATGTTCTTGGTTACTTCTGCTGTTTACTTTCTGAAGGAGTTCATTAAAGCTTCGCTGCGCTGTTTGTCTTTGGGCCTTCATTAACTTGACGCAGCAGAGACACAATTTGAATTTGTGGAAAAACGATACAGCATATGCATAAATCCCCTGTCCCGCCTCCAATCGAGGCGTGACTGCTTTGTTGAAAATCATAAAAATGTTCAAGTATTAGACGCGTCAGTAGGCAGCGCAGCGCGTCACATTGTCGCAGCTGTCGATGTTGTCGAGTGTCTGCCATACGCCATTGTGTTCTGCTACTCCCACTGGCGCAGACAAGGCGTATACGCACTGTGGCACAGACTCGCTGGTGCGTGCATGTCGAGCTCAAGTGGGCAGAAGCAGCAGGAGGAGGAGGAGGAGAAGGAGAAGGAGGTGGCATTGCCTAGGGATTGCTGCTTTTTAATGAAGTCATGTCAAGCATTCGCCGATTTGCCAGTGATTTATGAGCAGCTGCCTGACGCCTGCCGCCATTTACCATTCACATTCACACGATTCACACAATTCAGGTGAATCTCTCCCCCCCCCCATGGCTGACAACGACAGCATCAATCAGGCCCTGCTGCCATGCATCGCTTGCCACGGTAATTGCTGTGAAATTCCTGTCCATAATCCAGTTAACAGGATTAGCCTGATTGGGCGCCAGCTGCAAAAACACACGCTGCTAGTCGTCGTTCTTCTTCTTTTCTATCCCATTCTCCTCCAGCATTTTCATCAATCGCTTTAAAGTCTTTGCTTTTTTTTAATTAAAGCGCTGTAATTGCGTCACGTTCCAAGTTAATGCTATGCTAACTGGCATAAAATGGGCATAATATGCAAAAAAATTATGTAAATAAAATGCACAAAAAAGAAAAAAGGAAGAAGCGTCGCAGTGACCCATAAACCCTATTTATTCTGTTTAAAAATCAATTGATATTGAAGAAACTTGTGTAAACATTAAGATCCTGAAGGGGAATTTAATAGGGAGCTGCCAAGCTTGTCAGTCAATGAGCAAAGGTTCAAGTTATCGCACTTCCCAGAAGGACGCTGGGAACTGCAACTGCTGGTGCCCTTCTCAATTAAAATGCTACTTTTTTCTGAGAAAATTAAACACCAAGACAGGCACAGAGAGATACATATAGAGAGCCACACACAGAGGCACACACACTTACACCCCGAACTGGCAACGCATCTCTGCATTTGCTTAATTCTCCTTTGTTGAGCATTTTTCTTGTTTTCGCGTCGCTTTGTCTTCTCTGCTGGCACTGTGGCATTTAATTAATTACCAACTTACAACTGCGTGTTCGCAAGGTAATCGGAAATATGAGCGAACAGAAAATCGCAGAGAATCCAATGAAAACAAGAGAAGAGAGCTCCCCACTCTCTTCTCTTGTTTTCATTGGCGGGAAAGGTCAGCAGAAGCGCCCTGTTAATGTTTAATACTGCGGAATAAAACATTTAATAAGCCGCTTTCAAATGGCAACCAAAAAATAATATATATCCCTCATAATAGGGTTTTCTATACAGCAACAATAAAGCTGAGTTTTCAGATAAACACGAAATGCGTGGGTCATAAACCCAAAGAGCGTAATCTAGGGGAAAACAGCAGTTGGCGAAACTTACATACTCTTCAGGCTTTGCACTCTATGCTTGATATGATATCTACGGTATTTGCTATGCTCTTCATTTATGTGATATCTTTATGACACGATCCATAAATCATAATGCTTGAAGTTTGATTAGTCACAGCTATGAGGCGTTTGATGTTTATATTTCATCATTATTATGAGTAACTCCCGTTTTGGTGCCTTGTTAAGCACATGATATAGTCTATGAGACTGACCGATTGCGCTGCACATATTATCATGGGGCAAATACGCAGCAAATTCCGGACACTTAAGCCTAGACTAAAATAATCTAACAGAGAGAGAAATGCAGAAGTCTTTGTAGAGCTTATACATTTTATTTCTATATTAAAGTTAAAGTACTCTCTCTGTTAGAGTAGTATGCTTGCACATATCCTTCGCATAAACAGCAAAACAAATAAAAGTAATGCACATCCGTCAAGTGAACCGCAGAGCAAAGTTCAACTTCAGATAACACGGTGCCAGCTTAACCCGCCACGCAATCTGGCAAACTCGCAACCTCGTCGAGTGCATTGCCATCTACAGAGACAGCAGAGAGATGGATAGAAAGGCAGACAGACAGACAGAGAGACAGACAGACAGGCAGACAGACAGACAGAGAGACAGACACACATACAAAGAGAATAACTTTAATTTCGACCAATTTGGCATTGAAGATCGTGCACAGCATAACAATATCCTTTGCCAAGTGCAGCTCCTGCAGCATGCCTGGTATTAAAACGGGGATTCATGTGCAGCTGCTCCCCCCCTTTTGAGTATGGTATCTATTTTGCTGCTTAATGGGGCTCAGCTTAACCCATAAACTGACCTCCGACCGTGAACACGAGCACACTTGGAATTGAGACGTCCTCGGCCACGTCGCGTTACATCTCGCCTTGTCTCATCCAGTCTGCTCAGAATACAAACACATAAGCCGCAAGGTAGCAATGTTTTATGTATCCAGACCAACAACAACAACAGAGACCACATTGATTGACAGGCTCATTCAATTTGTGGCTCGTCCTAGCCAACTCCCACCTCTCTCTCTCTCTCTCTCTCTCTCTCTCTCTCTCTCGAATCTTCTGCTAGTCAGCAAGTCATTCAGTGTATCGTTTAGTGGCCAGCAACAATGAAGGGTGTCCAGTCCACACACACGCACAAACGCACAGCCACACACACAGAAGAAGTGTTTATGCAACGTGTGGCAAAGGGAAACTTCCTTTGTGGCCAGTTTTTCTCTCGTCGTTCTTCGTTTCAGTTGTCATCTGCACTGCCAATGACTTGGCAAACAGGGAAAGTGGGAAAGTGGGAACGTGGGAACGTGGGAACGTGGGAAGGTGGGACTATGGTCAGTAGTCCTCAGTGGGTGCTAGGTGTCCGGCAGGTGTGCGGACTACGCTAAAAGCTGCACTTACTGTCGCAAAACCTTGAAACATGGCCACATTGAAGTTCTGGCCACAGGCTTAATTAAGTGTCTATTAGGAGGCCAGCTGGGAAATCCACCAGGCAGCCCCCTGTCTATGCCTGTGTGCATGTGTGTGTCTAAGTGCCTCTTAAGTGGAGGGTGCGGGGTCATATTAAGCTCATTTGCGGAACATTGCCCACATCAATTGAACTCCCCCCTACACAAATCTGGGCTTTGCATATACCTCAAACTGCGTAAGCACTTAGTGTGCGTGTACATGCGTGTGTGTGTGTGTGCGGGGGAAGTATGGGGGTGTGCTGCATGGGACTTCGTCTATCTGAAATTATATTGAAATCCTTTTAACGCCATATCTAAAATTTATGTGCTTGCCAAATTGAATTATTGTGCAAACTCAATTTTGCACGAAATGCGCTTGGGCGGCTTGCTTACAATACAGCAGAGAGCAAGAGAGACAGAGATAGATAGAGATAGAGAGAGACAGAGAGAGATAGGTAGAGTGACATTTAGGGTGCACGCCCACCAATTTGATGGGCTTGTGCCGTGCACCATATGCAGCTCTCTCTCTCTGGGTGTGTCGACCAACGTGAATTTCATTCGATTACATTAAAGTGTGTCACAAAGGCCTCCAACAAGCGGAGTAAGCCCGACTGTCAGTTACCCTTCAGCAAAAGCTAAACATACCCAACACACTCTGAAGTCTATTCCCGCTCAATCAGCCTGCCTAATGCAAGTGCTTATTTCAATGCAAATCAAATTAAACTTTTAGCAAGGGTTTCTTTGTTTTCAATTTATAATTAGGCAACATAAGCGCTGCTCTAATTAGCTGGCATTGAATTCAAAATGACAAATGGCTTCGCGCGAAATTCTCTCTAATGAGGCTTTAGGTTAACCCAATCGCAACTCATTAAAATTGCATTCAAGTTTCGTAATTAAATCTACACCCGATTTTATTCAAAAAAATGTAGAAAAATATAAAAAAATCCAAATGAAAATGGCAAATGGAAACGAGCAACAGCAACTCGATTTCAATCGGTCTCTAACGAGCTTTTCCACTCGACCAGCTGCTGCACAGAGTGTGGAAAAGAGAAAGAGAGGGAGGGGAAGAAATGAAAACTTTTGCATTTTTTATGCCTGTCGCAACTTAATTTTTGATTTATGAGCTGAAGGCGGAACACCTTAACGACAAAATGGAGCGAGACAGGAAACTCCTTGCCAATCAACTGTTAAATTCCAGCATCCTCTATTGTGGCTGGCTTTAAATGGGTTTATAAGCTGAGCGTGTAGGTTTGAAGAATGAACTATATAATGTTATCTTTATTGTTTTCCAGCACTCTTATTATCAAGCTTTCTTTCAGCTGTATTTGACTGATGAGAAACAGTGTATCCTATCTTTATATAGTGTGCTACTCTATCTATCTATCTATCTATCTATCTATATATTTTTCTATTCTCTGTATGTTCTGCCATCTATCTATACTTCCATCTATCTATACATCATCTATCTATCTAAGGGTCTATTTATCTATTTCGATTTACTTTTCCCTATGAATCTGTCTTTCGATCTAAGTGTCTGCCCAGTTATCTATTAATCTGTATATAGCTCTTTATCTGTCAATCTTAATGCTTCTTATACTTCTTATCTGTATCATCAGCTATCACTGTATCCTTTCTTTATACATCTTTCCAATTGCTTATTTATCAACCCATCCATTTATATATTCTTATACTTATCTGTATTTACCTTCCCATTCTTCAGTTATTCAATCTTCGCTATCTACTGCTCTGATCGTCCAAGTACTTATCGCTCTATCTCCCTAAACAAGCCCGTATCTAAACTGTTTATCCACTGTCTATCCACTGCCTGCCTATATCATCTCAATCAATTACAAGGCACATAAGCAGTCTCTCTCTCTCTCTCTCTCTCCCTCTTTCTCTCTCTCTCTATAGAGGATAACTGGCAGTCGAGCTGGCTCAACCCAAGCGCAGCTTCGTCTGCTTAATTTCTATATCTCTTGTCACATTTGTTTCCCCACAAATGTCTGCACACCCGCAGAGGAAACAGTAATGAGGCACACATCAATCAAACGTGCATTGTTGCCTGGTCTGGCCTTGCTGTAACTGTGAATAATAATCATAATATTCACAATATATTCACAATATATTCACAATATATTCACAATATAATCGATGCTCGGCTGAATCTGTGAAACGAATCCTAAATTAACGAATGACGCCGTTACCCAGGCCGATGATAACCTGATCAATATGTTATAATATATATAATGTTATAATGATAATGTTATTGTTATTGTCAGGTTGTGTTGTAACAATCACTCAGGTGAAGCTGGAGCCAGGATGGAGGGTGTCAGCCGTGGGTGTTGCTGTGAGTGAATGCTGTGATTATTATTATAACACACTCGCATAAACGGAGAATCAACTTCGATTGCAGGGCGCGTAATTCTCGATTTAAAATTAATTACAGAAATGGAATTAATATTAAGCGCGGTTCTTTCTCCTCAAATTGATTACACAGTTTATAATGAAGGAACGAACTTTATGTGGGCAGAGAGAGAGAGAGAGAGGTGGGGAATTATTTTCCATTCTGATGAAAATAAAAAATTATGCATAATCAGGAAAAAGGAAGAGAGACGGAGGCAAATGGGGACAATGGACAGTGGAACGGGGCTTTGGTTGCCTTGGGGGCCACAAAGAAAGCAGGGAGAACAACATGAAATTAAATTCAAGAGAAGGAATCGCCAGTCAGGCGTTACAAATTTGCCATCATATCACTCGGGAGTCTGGCCTCAAGTTAATTTGACGCACAGTTTGTTGCAGCAACAAAACAATCTTCAGATTCCCCGTAAGATTCCCAAAGCCCAAGAAATAATGAGACGAGACTGAGACGAGGGACGCGGGCAGGCAAATTGTGGCCAACGATTTGCGGCCGTGTCTGGCTTCCCTGTCAAGCCCAAAACACGAAAAGACGAAAAGTCATTCGCCAAAATGTCTAAGAAAACTTTTTTCTTAATATCAAGTGGGAGGGAAGAGGCTGTGCGGGAGGAAGGCGCTCTCGTAAATCTGTAAACATTGAATTGGGCACGCACTGCGTATACGTAATATGAGAAAATAATTGCTGCGTAGCAAACGACGACAACAATGCGAGTAAATTACTTTTGAAACGAGCAAACACACCCACAGCTACACTCACACACACACACACACACACACATACACACACACACACACCGATACACAGCTATACCTACTCATAATGGGCTTGATGAATTTGCAAAAAGATTTTAGAAAATAAGCACAAAATGATTTAATTTAACGTTGTTTCTACTTTGCCAGCCACTTGGCCTTGTGGCCAAATGAAATGACTGCCAAAGTCTGGACTCGACTTATTGCCAAATCAGCAGCAGCAGAACCAACAGCGGCGCAGCCTAAGCTGTCTAAGGCGCCAAAAGCTGCCACTGTCCACACTCACCTTGGCAATAAATCATGATCAAACAGCGCCAAGCGAGAAGTTTATTGAAAATGTAATTTCCTAAATTTTAAGTTATGGTTCATGAAAGGGTTGCCCACAGAGAGAGAGAGAAGAACAGAGAAGGAGAGAGAGCGAGAGAGAGAAGGAGGCTGCCTGTCTGTGCAGGCTGCTGGCGTTCTGTTTAAACAGGCGGTAATAAGAGCATCCTGCTGGCATACAGACAGAACGTGCAACTGTTTTTATAGCTCGCCCTGCCCTGCAGGCACACAGCAAAGTGTCGTAAAAACCAGAGAGAGGGGGGTGGGACATAGAGTGTGGGGGGTAAGGCGATGTGTATGTGTGACAGGTGTGCCTTGTATGCATAAGATACATTTGTCAAGTTTGTTTGCCTTCGCCCCCGTTTTTGTCAGTGTCTGCCTGCGGCTGCATAAGGACAACACAGCTGTCACTTTGCATACTCGCTTCGCACGTCCTGCCGCAGCCAATTCCCAGCCTGCCACACACACACATGTGTGTAAATTTGAAATAGTTGCCTGCCTGCCAGCCTGTTGCGTAAGGGTATTTGTGATGCGAATTGTATTTGTCACGTTCTCCCTTCCACAAATCCTTGAGTCGCAACAAAAATAGCATCGCCAGCAGTGACAGCCTGGGGATGCTAGTCGTGCTTTTAATTGCTTGTTGGAAATTATATACCACTCAGTACAGCTTCCCTACAACTTCACGCCCCCCCCCCTATACACCATTCTGTCTGAAAGTTATTTGCTTTCATAGCTAAAAGTTGCTCCAGCTGCAACCTCAAATCTAATTGGTATGTTTCGGATTGTTTTATGCCAGTTGGCAATTGGGCAATTGTTTAAATCTTTTTATTGTGTCTCTGTGTGTGTGTGTGTACTACTAATTGTGGTGTCCATTTCGTGACAGGGTTAAACCAGCCAATATTAAACAAGGCTATGAATCACAAAGCTGTTGAAGCCTGCACAGAGTTCACCACACAAAAACTGTTGCCTACTTTCGAGTTAAACTTGTAAATCAATGCATTTCAATTGAATTGCAAAGCCATAAAATAAAAAAATAGAAAAAACCACAGTCGCGCTGCACGCGACAGTGGGATACCCTTCGACCTATGTTCCGATGTAGTTTAATTTGTTAAATTCATACACATATACAAATGCGCATGCTTTTAAATTATTGCCGACAGATGGCGCTCGCGCTTTGCGCTCGCCCGCCTCCCTTGTTAGCTGATACAAGCACTTGGTTTTATGCACATACTTTCTTAAATAACTTCTGTGTTTATTGTCCGATCGGATTGCAATTTCGAGAATACGTAGATATTTTAATGAGCTTAATATATGTTTAAGTCAGAAAGTTGTATCTTTTATACAGCGCTTACAAATTAAGTTCAAAAATTAAATTATTGATTTGCGGGGGCGGTGGGCGTGGCACCTAACATTTGAAATAAACTTGATCTGCTTATAGTAAACAGGAGTCTTCCTGCCAAATTTGGTAACTCTAGCTTTTATAATAGCTGAGATCTGTGCGTTCACACAGACAGACGGACAGACGGACAGACGGACAGACGGACAGACAGACAGACAGGGCTCAATCGACTCGGCTTGTGATCCTGAGCAAGAATATATATACTTTATGGAGTCTCCGACGCCTCCTTCTGCCTGTTACATACATTTGCACAAAGTTAGTATACCCTTTTTTGACCATTTTCAATGGTCGAAGGGTATAATAAAATTGATAGATATTGATATCTTTGAAAGAAAAGTATTGCCTTTTTATATTTACATTTATCCATAGATATATTTACATATGTATATTTAGTTGCAATTCTAATCACAACTTTTCCCTTTTGCTTCTTTAATTGCAGCACAAACTTCAAACTTAACGCGCAACAAAGTGCTGCTTAAGCCAGATTAGCTTTAAATCCTGTTCCGCACACACTCACACACACACACTTAGCTTGTTGCCAATACACACACACACACTTACACGCCGCACTGTCTAGCTGTCTGTGTGCGTGTGTGTACTCGCGCTGATTGATGTAAAACTTTGTTGTGTCACTTCAATTAATGCGCTGAGTGTACGTGTGTGTGTGTGTGTGAGCACGCGTATAATTAATATTGTTGAAATTGAAAAAGTTGTAGTTTTAATTGATTGATAGACACACGCGTTAGTACACATAGCAACATTGAGTAGAAACTTTAAAGGGGTCTGAACGGGACTCCCCCGTGACACGCGCACCGCGAACTCTAACCGCCTTATCCGCAGCGTTGCAAAGTGCTCTGCGGATGCATTTCATTTGGAAAGGGGCCCGACAAAGACAATACGGAGGGTTTACGGAGTGCTTTGGCCCGTTTACGCAACAGAACGGGCCCCTCAATTCCACAACCGCCGCAACCTACACCGCCTGCCTCACCATTGCCCTCCAACGCCAACGCCAACGTCCACGCCCACGCCGGCACCAGCAGCGGCAGATATACCGCCCACAGTGCCCAGCAACTGCCCTCCACTAACCCGCTCATCGGTCCAGATCCTACCCAGCAACACCAGCAGCAGCAGCAGCAGCACCAGCAACAACAGCAGCAGCAACAACAACATTATCAACATCCCCACACAAAACACGCAGAAGGAGAAGCTGCTAGAGCCCGCGGCAACGCCCGATGTAGAGAAGCAGCAGCCAGCGATGGCAACCACATCAATGGCCTCGCCCATCATGTGAGTACAATTTAATCATTCATACATATGCAGCTCGTTTTACGGCCTAATGCCAGCGCACCTGCGAGTGCTTACTAACAAACAACCCCTTCAAGGCGAGTAGATTGTCGCGCAAGTAATACAGATAATACTCTAAGCACCCACGGCACTGTTGGAGTCATATTAACTAAGCCAGCTAGGCAGCTTAAGTGTCGTTCTAAACTAAGTTCCTTACTCTCTCTCTCTCTCTCTCTCTGACGGCTTATTAAAATTCACTTAGCCCTAAACAGTTGCTTAAAGGAAATTTCCACTGAACGCGAATTAAATTTCCTTTGGCGCTTAAAAGAAGTTAGTACTTTTTGTTGAAAATAAATTGCTTTCATTAATATTCAAATTTTCCTTATTTTAATTATCATATTCATTATCGAAGTCATGTTACCTGTCAGTGTAGTAGAACGCCATTATATTCATCGCAATTGCTAAACAAAAACTGTTATACGCACCTGTTAACATAAGTTACCACGGCTGCCATTGATAGCCGAGCGCACTTTATTGTATTTCTGCCTTCACAGTTTATTTCATAGTGTTTTATGGGGTTGTACAGCACGTTTCACTGATTTTATAGACTGTTGTAATTTGATTTGCGCCAACATTTCACTTTATAGTCGACGGAGAGGAGAGAAGAGATGAGAGGAGTGTAGAGAAGAAACAAAAGCCATTTAATTGCTTAACAACATTTTACCATTAGACTTAATTGAATCGCTGGGCCAAATAATAACGATAAGTGGAAAAAGGACGAAGGTAACCACAGACACTTCAGCTGAAGCATCTGTGTCGCAGCAGCAGGGAGGGGGATCAGGTGGTGGTAAAACCAGGTGAATGTTAAACGCCAGACATAACATGTTAATGAATTTTAATGAGAAATAATGAGGATTGCTTTCCACGCCACCAAAGCTCATGCATTGCGATAGACAGACCACTTCAAAAGGAGGAGCTAGCAGCACACACAGAGAGAGAGAGACAGAGATGTAGCATGTGGGCACTGGGGAGCAGTTTGCAATGACAGCTTGGATTTGCGACTTAATTAAGACGCTGAGCTGCCAACCACATTTGCCGCAATGTTTTGCATGCGCCAACTGACAAAATTTTACCAAAGCTGCCATCAATAACAGACAAACAATGAGCTGAAGCATGGTTAGGTGTAGGTGTGTGTGTGTATGTTATAGGTGTGACTGTGTGTGTATGCACAAGGTATACGGAGATTCGCATTGTAAATGTGCCATTTGCAGAGCTGCCAAGTTGCCAAGGTAGAGGAAGAGCTGTTCATGCACGAAATCAACGATATTTACTGCAACTGAATTTCACAAGCGCACTAAAGTATGCTACAATAAAATTTAATACACTTTTTCCTCTGGGAATTTTCAATTTAAGAATGATTTCTTTATAATTTAGTACTTGAAAAGCTGCATAAAAATGATTGCAGCAATACGCATCGTGCACTTGTATATAAAGAGCAAACAGTTTGCTAGCAATCTGCCTTTTAACGAAGCACTTTCCTTTGCGCCACGCACAAAAGTATGCTACTATAAAACTAACTTGGCCCCCATTGTGTTTTGTGTTTTAGTTTCATTTGGCAAAGTTTAAATTCAAGTCGAGTTCAAGCAGAGTTTGCTAAGTTTATTTAGCCACTAAGTGCCGCAGTCGAATGCTGCCAGGCTTAGCTCCCCCTTCCCCTCCCCCATCTTATATTTAGCATTGTCCCAGCTGGCGCACATTTTCATCGGGTTTGCTGAGTGTAATTTCCGTGGATTATTCTGGCAAATTACTTATTAAAACTCTTGAAGCCGCCTCCGACGCGTCGACAGGACCCCGTTGACTACTCAAATTGAACTCAATTATTTGCGAAACAATGCTGATCAACTGTTTTTGTTTTAAATTGCCAACAGTTTGAAGAGCCTAATGACAATTTAAGGCAAACGAAAGTTTGCCCCATGTAAACAAGGCTCTTCATTAAGTTAAGTGTGTGCCTGAATAATTAAAACTGCAAAACATGGCTGTCGATTTTAAAGCTGACTTAGGCACAGACAAAGCAGAACCTTAGCAGCAATTTGAAATCATAAATATATATATATATTTTTGGGGCAGCATTTTTCGGCTTTATTGTTGTGCATGTCACGCGTCACGTTTCGCCTGCAATCGGATGCTTTTCTTTGCTTTTCTTTCTTCTCTTTGCTTTTCTGTCGTTACCAAGTGCTGCAAATGGAATTCCAAATTTCGGAATTTTGGTATTTTATACTGATTGTCTCTGTGGGGAAGGCAAAGGGGAAAAGAGGACCTGAGCTCTTGCATTGAAATTCACCTGACCAAGTGGAAATTTGGCATTTCTGGCGCGCGTGGCGTGTAATCGGATTAGCAACGAGAGTTTGCTATTGCTATTGATTTATATCTGATAAGCCTCGATTCTAATTAAGCTAATTGAGAAGGCCAGAAGAAAAATGTCAATTCGATTGACTCATAAATCTGTCACGAGCGGCAGCATTCACTCAACTCGATGCGAGACTCAAGTATTTATTTGCTGTGCATAATTTATGAGTGTGCGCAAACGGCAATCAGCCCTGACAGCCGCAACCGCACCCTGTACCCTCACTCCCTTCTCTGCACCAATCACTGTTGTCTCCTTACACTTTGAACTCGACCCGAAGAGGAGGAGGAGGAGCAACACTCCGGGGAGAATTCACACTAAATCAGACTCGCTCGAACTGATCAAATAACATAAACAAGTTAGCTTCGGTAATGCACTCCGATTGGATCGCAAATACAGTTCTTAGCCAATGTTAACGGCTCGCTTTGATCCTTAAGACCCTTTAACCTCTCGCCCTTTCCACGTTCCTGCCCACACTCTGGGAAGTAGCTCCGATGGTAATTGTGCGCCTCTTTGATTTATTTGATTGACGTCTACAGTACAAACTGTCGACAGTTTCTCACACACAGCCCACTCCACTTCTTTCCCCTCCCATCCCCTCTCCCTCCATCTACTCACATAACACATTCAATTTTGCCTGAGAAAGCATTCGCATTTTCCTGGGAGAAAACTTGCGCAAGGCAAAGGAAAAAGTTTTTCCGTAAACAGTGCGGTTGCCCTTTTCAGTAAGTGGAAGCAGGTAAAAATTACAAGCGAAACAAGTAGCGACAGGGGAAAAGGGGTAGCTGCTTTCGACTCTGGCATATTTTATTTTCGCAATGACAGTGCCAAGATTGACAGCCCGCTTTATAAACAACTTTCAGCTCATTTCAACTGTCCGCAGCAGACGAATGTCGAAAGGTTCAGTTTCATTATTCAGCAACTAGCTGCTCATAATTAACCAGAGAAAAGAACAGTTCAGCTTGCTAAAGCGATACTTGGGGAATACTTTATGATAGGTAAGGCAATGTGGTTTAGTATGAGGGCCATGTCTGCAAAGTTTTATGAGAATATCTGCAAAAAGGAATGAGTTCTGCCTTCAAGAACTTTTAGCCGCATTTTCTAGAGATAGTTTAAAGAATAAAATGATGTGATATGATATATAATATAATATGATATATATAGTACAATTTGTTCATTTACAATACATTTAAATAAAAGAAGTCTTCCTTCAAGAACTTTAAGCCTTATTTTCTAGAGATAGTTCAATGAAAGATATATGATATATGCTATCTTTGAAACAATAATAATAGGTACATTTACTAGCTAAAGTATTTATTTACTGAGTGCTTATATAAATAATTCCTGTTCTGTCCACCTGCGTAGCTAATGGCCGGAAGCAGCTCGACCTGATTGCTTATTCCCTGCAGAGAGAGAGAGATCCCAACTGAGCTCGATTTAAAAATGGATACGACCTGAATTCAATGCATAATCAGAGCTATGACTAAGATAATTGAAGGCACATTAAATTGTAATGCATAAATTGTTTTCTGGCCCCGGCCGCGTAATTTGTTTACGCTCAGTTCGGCCTGGAAAAACGGAAATTGAATTCCATAAACTTTGGCCAGCACCGGGTACGGGTTCAGGTCTGTGAAGAAGAGCAATTAGTGGGCTCCCAATGGGACTGGCTGGTTGGGGCCCCAGAAGACTTGTGCCACTGCGACTGTCGCGACACTGTCGAATGGAAACGGGGCCGAAGTTGTTGATGGAAATGGGGTCGATAGCGACGACGACGAGGAGGACGACGATGCGTCAGCTGGGAAAACCCAAAACCAAGAAACTTTCTACATAGAAAGTGGGAGAAGGAGCAGGGCAGGCGCCTTGTCAAAGCTGATGTTGTGTGCGTTGTTGTTGTTGTTGTTGCTGTTGCTGTTTGAGTTGAAGCTGCTGCTGATGTTGCTTTACGTTGTCATTCAAGTGTTTTAATCAATTCTGATTTAATTTTATGCCCAATTAAGTGTGAAAAGCGTTTGATGTTGCGCACGAGCGTGGGTACGCACGCCTCGGCCTGATGCTAGGCTTGGCCTCGCCCCGGAATAGGCACCCACAGTCACTGGACTGCCTTCCACATATTTTCCACTTCCCTCCTGCTAATGGGACGTGGGGCACGCAAGCGTGAGCATTGAATATGCCACATCTAGAGACCGTAACGAGATGTGGATGCGGATGTGGAGCCACACGGGCTGACTGCCTGCAGTGCGCTTCGCTACCCTTGAGCTGTCTATTACGAGGGAGCACACACCCTCACACACACACACATACTTGGTCACACATGCTGGCACACACACACACTTGTCAGGCCATAAATAAGTCACACCCAAATACCTTTCGCTAACTGCACCTCACCTCGTCTCAAGTTGTTGCTTTCCTTGTTGTTGCTGTTGCTATTGCTATTGTTGTTGGCTTGTACTCTGCCCTACTCTTGCCCTCTCTTTCTCTTTAACATCTGGTTCAACTCTCTTCCTATGACAGAAACGCCTATTTAGCCTAAACTTTAGCAACAACAACAACAGCAACAACAACAACCTCTGCAACCGCCCAGTTCACGCCCCACGGCCTGGAAGCATTAGTCTATATGACAGCCGATCCGATCTCGCTATGTTTTTGGATATGTCTACAGGTAAAGCGTAGCTAAGTAGTAAGTCTATCACAAAGTAATCTTTTTCCTTTTTCTCGCCATAAAAACACTTCTAATTACACATATGATGCTAGCGTAAAAATGGTATGCCGTGGGGTATAATACCCTCTGTGTGCCTGTTTGTCTCGGCATAAACTTCGCCTTATTGCCGAAACTTTTCCTTTATACACTGGGAGCTGGGAGCTGGGAGCGGTCTCAGGGGCGTGGTTGCTCGGCGTGTTTGTTGAAAATTTACGACGACGAGTCTCGAGTCTTGGCCACTCGTTTATTGTGCTGCTCAGGGAGAAGAACCAAAAGGGCCAAAGGGGGAAGGTAACTGAGCACCTTTGAAAGTTATGGCTTTCATCTCGCAAAACTCATTTGCCGTGAAAAATAAAGGAAAAGGTCCTTGACCAGTTAAAATCAAGCGCACAAAGGTCAAACTTTTATGTTGCATTAAAATTCCTGTTTTTATTGAGCTCATACAACGAGAGATATTCCATATTACATGTGATTATCTATATGTGGTTTTTGATTAGTTTAAAGCACAAAAAACGCACCTTATATTGTCAACAAATTTATTGGGTTTTCTTAATATTTCTTGGCAATACTTGTGTATCAATTTCAGATATTATCAGATAGTGTAAATAACTAGCTCTAGGACAATAATATCTGCCCTACAACGACTGTTACTTAAATTAACTGATAAGATAATTAAGATAACAATAGCTAAGCATAATCATAGCTCTCATACCGAAAAACATTTGAGCAATTGAAGAAAAACTCTTGGATCCCATCTGCATGATGTAAAAGTTTCTTGAGTTTGTGGATTGGTTTTATCGTTGTCCTGCACTGGATAGTGTGTGTGTATGGATGGATTGATAGATGTTCATGTTGCACACACTAGGCTTTAACTCAATTAATAAACTATAAGTAGATTGTTCTCATCGAATCCAGCCGAAGTACCGGCATTGCGCACTATGAAGTTGGATCCATCGAAGTGGAGGCGCTTCTCGTTGCGACTGAAAGATTAGGTTAAGCTAATTCCGAATCTTAAACGAGCTTGGAGTAAATGCTCACCGCAGAAACAGATGGGAGTTCTTGCCCAACGAGGCGGTGCAGTGGATGCCTAAGGTGGTCAAGCTAACTGATCCATTGCTAGGGCTGGTGCGTATGAGGCCCTTGTTCTGCTGGCGAATCAACTTAACAAGACCATCGACGCCTTGAACAATCCGGCAACCATTGATATCGTATATCTCAGTGCCATCTTCGGCCCAGCTGTACGTCGAGTTGGCAATCACCTCATGTACTTTCAGAGCGTGGTAGGAATCGCGACGGAAATCCCTAATGAAAGTGAAATTTATCATATGAAGGTCCTTATTCAAACAAGTAGAATAAGGCAACTTACTTGTAGAATACCGCGAGAGTGCAGTCATTACTAAGGTCAGTGAAGGTGTCCGTTGTGGTACGTGTGCCAGCGGTGTCCACCAGATAGACCAAAGCACAAGACTCGCTAGTAAAGCTCACGCCTTTATACCACATCTTGGCATAGCGACTAATTGCAATAAATACTTGATGTCCAGGATAGCTATAATAAATAATAATTCTACTCACACAAAGTTGTTGGTCTTCATGCCGTCATATGTGACGATCTCTACCATGGAACCGATCTGTAGAATGCGTCCGTTGGGATGGGTAAGGGCAGAGCAGTTGCCATCATGGGAGAGGGAGACTGCCACCTTACTGCGTTGATTCAACACACGCACTGCTCCATCGAGTGTCATGTCAATGCTGAGGGGATGACAACAGGGAAATAATATCTTTCTCATAGGTAGTGCAGGCAAATCTCTCACCGGACACCTTGACGAAGATGTAGCTGTATGGTACTATTGCCGATTGCCATTGGACCATAACCAGAGGGCGGAGGTGGTGGGGAAGGATTCCGCTGGAACTCAAAGTCCCAGTCGTGTACAATGGGTTCCCAATCGTCTGGCAGACATTCTCTGCCAAGTGGTCGATTGGGTGCGTATGATATTGATGGCAAGTCTAGCACTCTAATGTCCTTCTTCCTATCGTCACAAAGTATGAACAAGTTCCCTGGATCCTGCCAGTTCAGTTGTGGCTTGATTCTAGAAACCATTTGTTTTAATGATTGCTAAAAGTTAAATTTATTTTATTATTTTTTTCTGCTTTCTGCTTCTCTGAGAGCTCCGCTCTCTCCGAATATTTGTGATGGAATGATTTGCCATGACTGCTGCGCTGGGGCAAGTCGGCTTTACATCTTGTTGGCCCCCGGCATCGCCTACTTAGTCCAGTAATTATATTGCCAAAAAAGTATTGGAAAACGTACGACAATACTATCTTATTATCAACACTACTCTATATTGATTAGGTTCACATTATTCCGTGCTCGAGATGTGGGAAATTAAAGGAAATTGAATGTGCAATTCTTATAAATAACATATAATATCATCTATTCGGAATTAAAATAACCTCACATCCAATGTGAAATCAATTTAAATATTTTTAATCCAAAAAACTCAATATATTACAATTATATTCAGTAATTCCCAAATACCATATAGGCAAAAAATGCGACCAAAAACAAAAACAGATTAATAAGCTTTAGAAAAGCTTTAATACAACAGCAAACCATATACGTACATAAGTTGAATACCTATTTTTTATTTAGATTCATACATAAATTTCGTTATACATGCTTGTTAATTTAGGAATATTGGAGATTGTCGTAAGGCTATTAAAAAAAACAAAACACTTGGACTAAGCCTAAAAATAGGAGTTCCAAGTTGTAAAGAGTCGAACAATAGGAAAACAAATAGGTTCGTTTTGTGTACTTAGTTGCTATCAACCCCCGACAGGGCCGCTCATAGTAGTGAATTTTAGCTTAAATGTCAGATGGTGCGTACGTGTGTGTATTGTGTATGCAGGTGTGTAAGTGAACGTATGTGTGTGTGGAGGGTTACGGGGTTATTCACGTTGTGTCAATCAGCACAATATTTACGTACTATATCATTTAATAATTCTCACTTTTCTCGTGTTTTGCATA
The DNA here is from genome assembly GCA_018904165.1 of Zaprionus camerounensis. Classification (NCBI taxonomy): domain Eukaryota; kingdom Metazoa; phylum Arthropoda; class Insecta; order Diptera; family Drosophilidae; genus Zaprionus; species Zaprionus camerounensis. The sequence continues at coordinate 4,867,524 of JAEIFS010000037.1, forward strand.
TCTCTTCAAACGTGTAGTGAGTACACCTAGAATTTACAATTCAGTATGTACGTGTGTGTGTCTGGGACGTGTGTGTTTGTTTTAGATCGCGTTAGGTTTGTGTGGATGAACAGTTTGGATTGCAAGAACTTTAAACTAAACTTAACGTTAACTGGTAACTAGAATTATCACGGGCCTGAAGCTGGGTCCAGTAACCAGCGCTCACACGAGAGGGACAGCCACCTCTTAGGACCGCTGCCTACTAATTGTTGCACACACACAAATTGCCAAGTCCGAATTGTACCCGCTTTTGTGGGAGGGGGGGAGGAGGTGGGCGTGGACTGGCGAAGGCCGATCGGCGAACGTCGTCTCGTTTGTGTTTATAATTTTGGTAGCATGTGAAAAATTTTTTAAGGCTGATTTCTTTATGTTGTATACATTATTCTATTTTCTACTAATAGTCTATTTTTTTCTTTTTTTTTACAATTTGGTTGGATACGTGTATCTTCATTGGTTAAATAAAACTTTTCGTGGTATATGCAAAAATTTGGGAGGGTTTTGAAGGAGAAGAAATCATGAATCTTCTGAAGCCAAAAAAGAAGCCTTAAAAATTAAAACGCTGGCACTCATCAGTATGGCCAAAATTGTCCAGCGTTTTCAATGTAGTAGGCAGGGCAGTGGACACGTGTCCCAATGTTGTAGTTACAGTTATATATATATATGTATATATATGCATATTTATATATACGTATATAGCGGTATTTATAGAATATTTTTTCACTTATATCAAAAAGTTCGAGTATGAAAAAGATAACTAAAAACGAATTCCTTTTTAGTTGCGTTGCGTTGCGCTTACGTCGAGCCAACGCTTCGAGACATCCACGAGCTGAGCTGGGCCCAATCGGTTGGTGGTGTTAGTTGTGATTGGGAGAAGAAGGACGACTAGCCTGCCTCATTGTGATCTAAGATGATGCTTCTATGCCTAATTCCCTGATCTGATCTGGATGCCTAGAGCGCGTTATTCACGCCTTTTGTTGCGAGCCTTATATTTAGTTTCGTGTTTTTTTTTTTCTGTGGTTTTTTTTCCAATTTTAAGTTATTATCCCTCTCCACGCTACGCAAACGTAACGGTCCCTAAAAACTGCATTGGATCTGTTCGTAAGTGTATGTCCAGTGAGTGTGCGGTTGTGTTTGAATGGGTTTCAGCCAACTTAGTAGACAATCAGCAGGTTGTTCTCATTAAATCCGGCCGAATGCCCAGCGTTCCTCACTATGAAATTGGATCCATCGAAGTGCATGCGCTTCTCGTTGCGACTGCCACGAAAGAAGACAGAGAGAGAGATTGGAAAATTAATTGAATGCATCTGAATCTAAATGAGTATCGAGTGTGGAATTTGTGAAGTGGCGAGCGTCGAGCGCCGTGAAACCCAAACGCGAATGCTTACCGCAGAAACAGATGGGAGGTCTTGCCCAACGAGGCGGTGCAGTGGATGCCAATGGTGGTTAGGGTAACAGATCCATTGCCAGGGCTGGTGCGTATGAGGCCCTTGTTATGCTGACGCGTCACCTTAACCAGACCGTCGGCGGCCTGAATAATGCGAAAGCCATTAATGTCGTACATCTCGGTGCCGTCGTCAGCACAACTGTAGGATGATTTGGCAATCACCTCCTGTGCATCCGGCACGAATGAGGGACCGTGGCGCGAGTCGCTATTGAATTTGCATTTGAATAGGGTGCTCTCTTTGTATAGGATGCCAGATATACTCACTCATAAAACACTGCCAGAGTATAATCCTTGGTCAGGTCAGTGAAAGTGTCGGTTGTGGTGCGTGTACCAGCGGTGTCCACCAGATAAATCAAAGCACAAGACTCGCTGGTAAAGCTCACACCCTTGTACCACATCTTAGCATAGCGACTAGATGGAATATAGATAAATAAATACAAAGTTATATTAATAACGTTGATTCTACTGACACGAAGTTGTTGTTCTTCATGCCGTCATAGGTGACGATCTCCACCTTGGAGCCACTCTGCAGGATGCGGCCATTCGGGTGAATGAGTGCAGAGTTGGTGCCATTGCGCGAGAGGGAGACTGCCACCATGCTGCGTTGATTCAACACACGCACTGCCTTGTCTAGAGTCATGTCAATGCTGCAGTCAAGTGGAGACAAATAACATAAATAAACTCTTGGGATTTGTCGAGATATTCACCGGACACCTTCGCGCAAGCGTAGCTGAATGGTGCCGTTGGACATGGCAATAGGTCCTGATCCAGGACATGGCGGCGGTGGTGGTGGGTTGTTCTCAAACTCAAAGGTGCGCGAACTGACACGACCCAAGGCATGTGGAGGTGGCGGCATCGGCGATGGGAACTGCTGTGTGTGGTGCATTGGAGGTTGCGGTTGTGGCTGGAAAGAGAGACAGAGACAGAGAGAGAGAGAGAGGGAGAGGGATTAGGGAAAGGGGTAAAGTGAACAATCACATATGCAATATTACCGGACAGTAAGCGCTGTTCTCATACCCAAAGGTGCTACCATAGTGAGCACTCAACGATTTGGGCCCATGAACCAATGGGTCCAAATCAGGTGATATTGCCGTCACCAGCGGCTGCGAGTGATGGATGCCTAAGCCGACTGCTCGATAGGATGCTGTTGCGCCGCTAGCGTTAGTTTGGCTGGAGCACTCCTTGGCCAGGAGTGCAGTGTTGGTGCCTACGCTGGCACTGCCGCTGTTAAGCGATAGGCTGCTCATTCGCGATGACAGCGAAGCCGTTCCAGGCAAACGCAACGATGATTGCTGCAAGTTCGATAGAAAAATACTTCATTTCAAATTCAGTTCGATATTTTATTGTTCTGATAAAAATACTAGTGTATTCTCAATCGATAACCATAACACACAGGGGCACACATACTCGCGCATAATGAACATATGTGTCTTGTTTTGATTTGACACTGACAAGAGAAAACTGTTGTGGAACTTACCGGCGATGGGTTGTTGTTGGTGTAAACAGAGCGCTGACGTACGCCATTGGGAGCTTTGGTGGGCGAGCGCAAGATATTGTTGATCTTGTCATTTATCTGGGCACGCGACAAAAAGTCCTCCGCATTAAAGATGCCCACGCGTCCGCTCTTTGGGGTGACAATGACCTCCTGCTGCGCCTTAGTCTCGTCGCACGGGGCGAGCTGGCATTGCACCTCCTTGGTGTTTGGCTTAGTAACTGGAACCATTATCTCTCTCTCCCTTGTATTCTTGTGGCTAACAATTACACAGTTACACTTGCTAGAGGAAACGAACTAGCGCGCGGGGATGGGAATTGGGGAATGCGAAAAACCAAAGATTGCTCGACACAACGACTCAAAGAGAGGAATTTAATTTTTACTTTTTTTTATTTTCTACTTTCGAGAGCTCTGCTCACTGCGAAAATTTGTGAAAGAATGACTTGCCACTACTGCTGTCCTTGGGTAAGTCAACGTTTTTGAATACCCTCGCCTACTGCGTTCTCAACCGAAGCGGTGCCCAAGAGGCGGTGTTGGAAAACGCACCAATGCATCCAGGCGCCACAAACCGTTTTTTCCTTTGAAAAAATAGTGTGAGAAACTAAAAAAGATGAATACTTCTCCAGAGCGAGCCATACACTTTTTTGGAAATTTGAATACTGTCAAACAAAGATAAACAGAACAAATTAGAAAAACGCATCATATTGACTCCTCTGGTTTCAAATAGAATTGAAAATTGAAAGATTTCTGTTAAAACACAATACTTTTGAACTGCATGCATTTCAATGTGATTCACGAGAGCTAGATAAAAAAATATGCAATATACAATTTATTTGTGCAGTTGCTCACAAATGCTTTTCGTTGAACACTTTTCAATAGCATTCAAAAGGTTAAATTATCATATTTTATTTGATTACATTACGAACAATAAAAGCACTTTCATTCCCATTGAAAGTGGTCCCCCAAATTAAAAGAGTTGCCTTGCCAACCAGTGTGGGGAAACGGAACGAGAGCAGAGTTGCCAGCTTAATTGAATTGAAGAGGGGGCTTAGTATGAAATAGAAATTTGTTTAAAAAGCAATGGGCGAAGCGTACTAAATTGATTTTTATAGTTGCTATTCGTTTTTCTCTTTGCCTTTGCTGGCACAGTAAAGCAGCTCAGTAAAAAGCTTTTCTCAAAGGGCAATTCAATTTCTTTACATTTATTATTATATATATATTTATAGTTTTGCTAAGGAATGTACGCTTCGCTGCAGACATTGGGGTTTAATGTACTTGGCCGTAATGCGTCCTTGTCCGTGGCAGAAGCAGTGGCAACGTTGCCAAAATTTGACAGATCGTTTCAATTGGCCATTCTCATGGCTACGTGGAATTAGCCGAGCACAGACAAAGTCACAGTGACAGGGCACGGACGGGCTGCTTCCGTGATAAACGAAAGTGTTATTCGCGACGACGCGTCCGTCAATTAGCAGGGGATTCTCCTTCAATCTGTTTGTCTCGACTCTGCGAGGTTAGACACCTCTGAACTTCCAATTCCAAACTGCAATTGGCCAATTGACAATCTATTGTCGCTTGATTTATGATGCTTTCTCGGGTCTAATGAGCGCATTGACTCCTTGCAGCCGATGGCCAAACATCGGGGCCCACGCAATATTCTATTTATTTTTGCAAACATTTTCAGCATCATCTCATGACAGCATACATAGTAGCATATCATACATACATATATAACTATACGTATATTTTACGATGTGGAATATTTTTAGTGGCGACGCTCATTAAAATGCTGTTGCAATTTAAGTTGTTGCCCCGCCCACGCTATTGCATTGACTCAGTTAAGAACAGCTAAAAATACGTTGAACATGCAGTGCGTGAAATTCTGATTCTTTTTACGAATCCCATATCGCATATAGTCCAATATATATTGCTGTCTATATGTGCATGTTCATTCAACGAGGCGATCAACATTGCAATACGGAAATTCATTCGTGTAAAAAAAGCAACGTTTTTCATTTTCCCCTGAACAAATTGGATAACCTCCTTTTGTGCACACACTAACACATTCACATGCATATTGTATGTGTGTGTGGGCAAATACAAATTTGTTGACAGCCTTTTCAATGCAACAGTTTAGCTTTGAGTATGAGTTTAGGGGCTTTCGGACTTGTGTTTCGTTTTAGTTTTAATTACGGTGCAACATTGTTTGCTGCTGCCACTGCTGCTGCTGTCGTTGTTGCCAAAAATGTGCATACATTTTAATTAACTCGAACACAACAGCACAGCCACAATATGTGCAGAGTCTGCTCTTGGCCACAATGAAAGTATTTTCAATATGCCGCAGTGTCACAAAGTCAACTGCGAAGAGGGAACTCCTGCGTATATGTTCATAAATTGCTATAGTTGCTCTCTTTTATGTGATATACGGGTCATCTGGGTCTAGTAAAAACCGTTCAGCTGGCATCACAAATACTTATCATGCCATAAGCCACAATTTTACGAGATAACAACTAAAGACCTTTCAAGAGTTATGACAAAGTGTGTACACAATATACTTAATAGAAATGTATACACTTCTTTAAGTATTTAAAAAGTTGATTACAAATTGCAGACCAAAACAAAGATCAACATTGATGTAATGTACTAATTTATACCAAAAATGCATGTACCAACTCTGCGATAAGTTATCGACTTATTGGAGTTGCAGAAGTTGACGCGTTTTAATATGAGAATTACAATTGCCAATTTAAATTAAATTTATTTCATTGCGTATACACATTTATATTTAGTTGTTTACTTTAAACAACGCATAGTTTATTTTCGTCACATTTGCCATCTTCATAACATGGCGGACACATATAGAAACCACAAAAATTGTGCAACAGCACGGAAAACAGCGATGTAGGTAGGTGGTGGAGAACGAAAAGTAGAAAAACTATTTTCGTGGCGACAAAATTTATAGACATGTCAATGAACTGTGCACTGCATTGCTTCACCGTGCATGGAGAGCTGATGCTTAGCAGAGCGAAGCAGTTCATCGGATCGGAATGCATAGGACATGGCAGCTGTGCTGACGTCAGAGTAACAGAAAGCGAAAGATAGAGTGAAGGAGGAGAAGGCGAAGGCACTTACAACTGATGGCGTAATTGAAAGTGAAATGGGCCTGGGCCGTTTTAAGCCATTTTGTTAATGCATCGCACTTTATTTATATTCATGCTAATTTTTGCATTAAAAACAATTAACTGAGACGCCACCTCGAGCGACATTCGCTTTTGTGCAATTAATTGATTGTCAACAACATCAACACTCATTCACACACTCATCCGTCCCTCTTTACATTATATCCATTCATTCATTCGTTCGCCTAGGGATCTTGCCTGCGGGCTTGTGTGTGAATAATTGTGAATGCACCCATTGAGAGTATGAGTGAGTGTGTGTTTGTGTGTGCGTGGGGTAGAAGCATTCATTGGCATCTTTGTTGACAATATCCGCAATTCAGTCCAGTCAGCTCTATAGATTTCCCTCTATTTGCATTGCTCGCTTCTCATCTGAATTGAATTACAGTTCATAAAACACGTCTTTAGTCAGAGATCTTTCAACTTTGGACATTTCGAAATTCCCAGCATATTTCCGAGCATTCTACGCGAGATGTCACTCTCTCATATAAAATGAAATCGCATAAAGCTCATGAAATTTGAGTGACTTTTGTTTACACACCGAGTCCCAGTCCCATTGGGGCGTGCCGTACAAATCCCCCAACATTAAGGCTTGTCGGTTTGTCGAGTGATTCATTGGGATTTCCTGGAAGTGCCAAGTTCCGCCCAGACCAACGGACGGTGGATTGTGTCTGGGGATGGGGACGGGGTTTGGCCAGAGTCTGTGTCTACTTTGTGTGACCGCTTCACCAAAATAGCGCAAAAGTGTGCCCAAGTGCTATATATACACAGACACACATTATATATGTAAATATACCGATGGATATATAACGTATCTAAGGTGTACGCAAGTTTTCTTTTGTAGGTTTGACGTCATCAAGTCGCGGCGTTTGCCAAATCTTTACAGGGGCGCCCTCATTCGATCACTGGCAGCGCTGACCCCCCTGACGGCGCCTCTGGCTGCCAAAGGTGTGCTAAGAGTTGGAGGAGGAGCAGATCTTTCGTAAGATTTAATGTGCTCTGCTGCTGGCGCTTTGCCCGTTTGTCAAACAAAATTTTACGCTTAATTTAAGCGGCAAACATCTGAAGTGACGTCGCTTTGATATGAGAAATAGGCCAAAGTATTCATCAATAATTATTACAGTGTGAGAATTATGTCTTTTTATAGACGTACCATCCGATATACTATATATCTATAGGCACATTTTGAGCAAATTCTATTTAGTTGCTGGTCTTTGAGCTGTCTAATTATCTTACAAAGGTCGCTAACGATGGATGTGTCTATTCTGCGAGGACAAGTAATCAATTAGACCATTATCCTTCAGACTTCACAATCCATATAGTACTTGATTTCTAAAAAGTACACACAAGGTTTTATCTTTACGACCTTTTGCATGAATTTGCATTGGAAATTCAAATCTGTATAATATGTATAAAATGTAAATGAAAATTCAAATCTGTATATCTGTATAATATGTATATATATCAAAAATTTTAAAGAGGGTCCAAATTTATGCGCTGCATTTGAAATAAATTGATTATGTTGATGTTATTTTAAGTACTTAAATATTTATTGGCTTCACGTCGTCTTCTCCACCTTTCTCAACTAACAAAATGCGCTTGCTTTAAGCAAATTTGCAGACGTGCCTCTTGGGACGCTGTTGCACCGCCCACAATCACGCCCATTATATTGTGCGTTCCAGTTCCCTCTTGTGTATGGAGTGGGCGAATGAGGGGAGGGGTGTGTGTATGTATGGGTGGGGGGGAGGAGACATTCTGTCTGTTCGTTCAGTTCTCTTGGCTGGGCATAAATCACGCGACTTTTAGTCGAATGTTCCGCCTTCTTTGACTTTGCCTTTCTCTTTTGTTGTTGTTGTTGTTGGTATTCTCGCGGTTGTTCTCGTTGTCGATTTTTAATATTTTATATTATTTTTTTGGCTGATCATTTTTTGTTTCTCTTGAAATTTATAACACATGCATTGCGATTGTGCAATTTCCCGCTTTTCTTTTCCCTTTTTCGACTTTCTTTTTTGGCAAATGGGCAACAATAAATTGTATTTATTTTTAGCATGAAAGGGGAGGGGGAAACGTCGCCAGACAAGGTGCTGCATGGTGATTGTGTTTATTCAAGACTGCTGGGTGTGTGCAACAATAATGGCTATGACTTCATAGAGCCACAGAAGTTCCTTCCTCCCTCCCTTATCCCCCTCCCAAGAGTCCAAGAAATAACTGAGCAAAATGGCTGCATAGTTTCCGGTTCAAGACAGATCAAAGCGAATGGGGGGAGACGTTGCAGAAGCATTCCAATTGTGCCCTCTGGACTTGCTGCCAGCAGGTTCATTGCACTCAGAGAGAGAGAGAGAGAGAGGAAGGGAGAATTCCAGCGGGAGTGCGGGCAGCCATTGTAATGCCAATTGGACATTAAACAGAGCCAACTATTGTCCGCCGACGTCTGTCGCCGTGCCCCCCGCTGCATGCCACAAGGACCACAAATTGCGGTCGTCAATGTGAATAAGTTTAGAGAGACCACGCAGCGACGACAACTGCGGGCGATGTGCCACAAATGGAAAAATAGAGAAATATGGGCTAAAGTCGACAAGGCGACGCAGTCATTGAACGCGCCAACTCTCCCACCCGCTGATACGTAAATGTCTCGCCAGCACTGTCAGCTCCCCGTCATTTGCATATCGTATATATTTGGTATCTGGCAGGAGAGTGGGGAGATTACACGCAGACGAGTCAAGTAAATTATTAATGTGCCGCAGACACCTCAGCAACAAAAAAAAACAAAGAAGTTTTTGACTTTTTCGCGAGAGTTGCAAACAAATATACTTCTTCGTGCCCCACATATCATTGTATACTTTATTCAGACACGTAGCACGTGCAGAGGGTATAGAAGGTGTTAATATACCTCTTCTTTGGTCGTAACTGAGGTGAGTCTCTCTGTTATTGCATCTGACAGCTTCTTCCAGCACATCTGCAGTATATCTGGCATTCTCCATGTGTATATATGGTAGCTGTAGTTATCTTGATGCAGTCCAGACAGCTAGTGCCACGTGCGAACCTTGTTGGATAAACGTATGTCAAGCAGGGGGAGATGATGCCAATCAGTTTGCACGCTTTTTGGGCGTGGCAATGCAGATAGCCAGAGGGGAACATAGTACACCTGGCCAAGAGCTTATGTCAAAGGTGGCGCACTACATCCGTGTAGTCGAAGTTCAACTGCGATCTGACACGACAGCTGACCGGAGACTGCTGATGATGCCGCTGAAAGTAATCACCGGCGTTTTGATCAACGGGCGTGCTGTGTGTTTTCCGGATGTTCAATGAACTTCGATTTGTCCACGCGCTGATAGAGTTTGGCAGCTATGCACAGCATGCAGCCAGCGAAGCCGACCAAGAGACGAGAGATACGCGAGTTAATTTGGATAGCTCCACAGTTCGTTGGGTTACCCACTCAGGTGTGCAGTGGGTGGCCAGGTAGCAGAGTGGCACTAATGAAGATGTCTCAATGAAGAGAAGTCTATCCAGGAAGGAACCAGCTGGCAACAAAAGAAGTATGATGACATAACGGTGGAGTATTTGATGTATAAAACAAAATTACCTTATACATATCTTACAGGGTACATCGCAGTCGACTATCGACGCTCGTTTACCTGAATTTCGGTTGCTTCAAGACGTTTTGTTAATCTTAAGTGCAATTTTGCATTCGCTTGTCAGAGATTTCAACGGCACATCTCCTGCTCTGATGGTGGGTGGAGAGTCCTCTCTGCTGAATTGGGATCAAGACAATATTTGTTAAGTATTAATTGCTTCCGCAATGAAATTAATACGATTTTCTTTTGCATGCGCCTCCTTTACTTTTTGTTTTTGCCAGATAATTTGCCAATTAAAATTAATTGTTTGTCTACTTTGTGGGCGCGTGTAAGGCGTACAACAGGCAACGAGGTGTACTTAAATCAGGTAATGAGGCCACAAAAAGAACACGGCGCAAAAACACACACAAGTTATTGTGTTGAACTTTGTTTTGTTGTTTTCTTCTTCCTTTTATTGTCGTCCAAAAGATGATGATGATAAGTAGCTTGTGCCATAAAAGAAAAGTAATTTCCATATACTTAGACAGGTCTTTATATGACTTGCTATAATTGAATGATGGATTGGGCACTCTCACTCACATAAATCGTATGAATCGCAGCATCGTATGAAATATTAATATTCCATATAGTGTATTAATTTCTTTATATGGCAAACAATGCTTCAATGACGACATTATTTTCATAATGGCGACGATAGTGATCGCAGTCCGTGCAGTGAACATATCGATAAGTGCACTTGTAACTATCACGTTAATTTGAATAAAATACTGCACTTTAACCCTTAGCTGGTGCAATACTTGTTGAATTTATAGTTACACGACACGTATGTTTACCATCGAAAACTGGGGCAACCTCCAACTGTTGATAGATTTCCGTTGATTGAAATTCGCTAAATGTCACATGACACATCCCACAGTCCAGCGCCATGGCGATTTTCAATCGCAAATGGCAATTGCTGTCCAACTCAAACAGAAAAGAAAATAAAAACGTTGCTCAAACAGGAATGGGGCGTGGTGCAAGTGTTGTTGCTTTATTTTCACCATGTCAGCAGTGGAAGCGTAGGCAGCGGGAGTCGGGCGTCGCCGACGGGTGACAGCGATTTGTTTGCCATGCAAACATTTTTCGTGTTTTTCCAAAGTGCCAAAAAGCATGTCAAGGGAGCAAAAGCAACAACAACAACAAAAAATGTGTCGGCAACAACGGCAACTGTCAAGCGCGTTACATACTGTGCTGCTTGGGTGCTGTTGTTGTTGTCAATGTTAGTTTAATGCGTAAAGTCTACACACGCTTGCTAAGAGACTGTGATTTATTTTGCATATTCAAATGCGTGAACCACCCTACTGCCCTGATTTAGTACTGCGAAACGAGCTTTGTTATCGATTTTGGAACCGGAGTCGGAACTAACTGCCAACCAGTGTGTCCATAATGATGGCAACATTAAATACAACTGCTTAATCCTCGCCACTTATTGTGCGACTCCTTGTTTGCTCAACTCGAAAGTGTCTCAAGAGGCGCCGCCTGCAGTCGTAGTTTAACATGTACAAAAACGCACAACAACAACAACAACAAGAGTCTGGAAGGGTCACGAGTTTGTATCTTAATCAAAAGTGAGTTGGGGTTGCCTAGCGCACAGATTTGGCACAATTAAAAGGATACTCAGTGTAAGAGGTGGTGGAGGAGGGGAAGATGGCATCCCTTGTACTGTGTTTATTTATTTTTATTTTTATTTTGCTTGTGTTTATTTCGAGCACTTTTTACGACACTTTCGTACATGACTTCATTGCACGCCGTCGTAAGATGTTGTTGCTGTCTCTTTCTGCTTGTTACCTCGTTGGAAATTTACATGTGTCCGACTAGGTGCGCACACACACGCATAAAAACGTCGTCAACGTCGTTAGACAGTGAGAGAGAGAGAGAGAGAGAGAGAGTGTGAAAGAGTAATGCGCTGTTAGCTGGAATTTATGTTTGCTTTTAACGCGCATTTAATTTGTTTTAATTAGCTGGCAATTGAAGGCAGCCCCTCCCCCTGACCAACCCCTCCTCCCAAACGCCTACTGACCTTAGAGATCAGACCGCGCGTCAGCTTACAGTCAAAAATGGCTGGCTACCGTCTGTCTACCTCTTCTCTCCCTCTCTCTTTGCCCCTTCCACCTTGCTTATCCTTTTCTTAAAAGCGTTTTAATTGGCAGCTGGCGGCGTTTTATTTGCAAATTTTCGTGTTCTTTTTTTCTGGTGCAAGTGTAGCATGTACAGCAGGAGGAGCCCCAAATCCTGTTCGTCCTTTTCGCTCATATTTCAAAGTCTGCATTTGATGCTAATTACAATCAAACTGGAGGAGTAGGAACGTGGGCAGCAGGAGCAGCCACAGGACACCCGTCTTGGCCGCAAGGCAACCACTTTTGCCCGGTATAATGGCATTCAGATGACCCCCTTGCTGAGTACCTCCAGCTGTTCCACCACCGCCACCACCACTGGAGTTGTACACACGTCCGTTGTGGCCGTTGCATAGATCCTGCTGGCAGGAGCGATAGTAGGTGCGAAAGAAGCCATCCGATACGACTCCGTTGAGTCTCTGCAAAATACAGTAGAGTACAGTTATCTATCTAGGATTGAGGCTCAAAGGTGCAGGCATACTCACCAAGGGCTTATCCTGGCAGTCACGTAAAAAGGAATCGACTTTGTTCCCCTTAGTCTGCAGGCAACGGAAGTGGAGTGGATGGGGGTGCAGGGGGAACGAGAGAAATATGGTAAATACATGTACATTCAGCAAATTTGGAGACTCTGGCGACGGATGTGCGTCTGATTCGCTTTTCTGTTCTTATCTTCTTCTTCTGTTTGCATTATTTGAAATTTCTTTACAACTTTCTATCGATTTTTGTACAACTTTTAAGCTAGAAGACAAGTTAAAGTTTAGAATAACCGAACAACAGAAAAGAGTAGACAAGTTTGCTGATTGAAAGCGCGGAGTTTTAATAAGAAAACTAAATGGAAAGTGAGAAAACTGTTTAAAGCATGGAAATCATTTGGGGATATATTGAGGTCTTTAAACTTAGTCTTTAAACTAAAGTTAAACTGCTCTCTGCAAAGAAAAACATATTCTTATAATGCTTGAACCCTGATACCCTTATAAATACTCTACCCCTCTGGGTTGAACGAACACACACGCCGCATGAGCTTGCTAGATAAATAATCCGCTATCGATTGTATTTATAGCACAGACTGCGGCTTATAGGCAATTGTTTGGGCCCTTGTTGGCCCTTGGCCCTTGTTGGTATTACGAGTTCAGGCTCTCTCTTGGCTAGAGGCGTCAGAACATATCATTAAGGCAAGCAGGGCGAGAAGATAAAGTTTTAATTGCATTATGGGGCTCACAGTGCAGATGATCTCTTTGTGCATGAGTAGCAGACATGGGGTGGATGACAAGGGAAAGGAGAGAGGGAGGGAGAGCGCAGATATATGCACAGACACTTTTTGCTCATTTCCTTGGCGGCTTAATGCGGCTTTGATCCGGGAAATTCAATAACAAAGAGTTCAAGGCATTCATGACTAATGAAGCGCCGGGCAAATGTTTACCCTACTCGCTGATGAAAGAGAGAGAGAGAGAGAGAGAAGGCACTGCAATTGTATGAGTGTGAAAGAAACAGAGGGAATGGGAGAACGACAAAGTTAACGTTAGCTTTGACTGCAGGATAAACTGTGCCTGCCTAGGCTAAAGTGGAAGTCACGGTGGTAAAGAGGTGAAAGGGGGTAGGTAGATTGCTAGAGGGGGCAATGAGTGCGTACGCTTTGTGTGTGTGTGCGTGTGTATCTCTGCGCGCTACAAGCGGCTTTTGTGGCTTTTTATACGCTTTTCTGGCTTTCCATTAAATTATGGTAATGGATTTTTTATGCACTTCACTTTTTTGCAAGGCGTTTGGGCGTGGCAGACAGTGTCTGTTGTTGTTTTTTAGCTTTGTCTGAAATTAAGGCACAAAAGCTTCAATGTCAACAGACATTGGTTTTGTAGCCCCAATGTTGACTCAACCAATTTGCATTTCTGCATACAAAACAAATGAGAAATAGCTAAGGACTTGAGCGGGTCATAGAGACAACTCTCCAGCCAGATGAACGGGTAGGGAAAACTGCGTGATTTTGTCGGCTACCCAAGCACTTTATCAGCATTACAGCTGTTGCCAGTCCCCCCTAATTCGTGTGCCTCTACTGAGTGCCTTGTACTAAGTACCCTCTACTGGCTACCCTCTGTTAAGTGCCCTACCCTCTAAACAGTATCCTCTCTTGACTAAGTTCCAAGCTCTTCTGTCTACTCTCTTTAAGGTATCCTCCCCTGCTTACCCTAATTTCTTTTGGGTACGCTCTTCGAGGTACCCTTTCTAGAATACCCTAACCTCTTCAGGGTTACCTCTTCTGGGTACCATCTCATGACAATCGTAATCTCTACTGTGTACTCTCTTCTAGTTATCCTCTCCTGACTACCCTTACCTTTTCTGGAAAACCTCTTTCGGGTACCGTCTTATGACAATCATAACGTCTACTGTGTACTCTTTTCTAGGAATCCACTTCTAATAACCCTAATTTATTCTGGATACTCATCTAGGTGCTCTCTTCTGACAACCCTCCCATTTCCCTACCCTCTTCTAGCCTCCCCTTTTCTAGCTAACCCCTTCTGGTTTCCATTTTTTTGGCTACCCTCTTTTGGCTACCCTCAACTGGATACCCTAGCTACCCTCTTCAGCTACCCTCTTCCCCCTTGTTCTTTTGACTACCCCCTCCTAGGGGGTACCTTCTCCTAGGCTACCCCCTCTCTGGGCACCCCTTCTTGGCTACCCCCTGCTTTGCTATCCCCTTCTTACCTACCCTCTTCTAGGCTACCCCGCTGGCACTTGACTTCAGCAAGTTTTTATTGCGAATTGCAGCTTTGCGTACAGTTTGAACCGCTTGAAGCTGCGACTCTGCAGTTTGCAAAGAACTTGCCGCATAAATTTGACATTTAAGCTGCATAGCAAGCATGACTAAGCACGACTGACAGCTACGCTGGAATAAACAAAACAAATGCAACATTGTTTTACTTGTTTTAAAAAGATTTGCTCAAGGGTCTTCTCTTTACTGATATGCCCTATATACCCTACACAGCACACGCTAAAATACTGAAATAAGGGGAGCCTTTTGTAGTTCCTTTTTAACAGGCAAGTTCAAGCTGCCTCGCTAGCTTATATACCCTTAACATACCCTAGACAGAGTCAGCTTGCAGTGGCATATAATTTCGAATGGCACTCAAAAAAGATATGAGCACTAGCAAGCACTCATTACTCATACGCCACATGCGCCGCATAGCACATCATATATTCAATTACTTTGTGTGCCAGTGTGTGTGAGACTGTGTGTGTGTGTGTCCCTCTGTTTGTGTTGCTGTGTGTGTGTGCGTTTAAGAGTTTAGTTTAATAGCCTCGTTGGCTACGTGCAACTCGCTAATTTGTTAGCAAAAAGCGGAAGTTTGGCAACATAGTTGCCCCACAGTTGCTCCGCAACAGAGCGTATAAAAAAAAGAGGTGGTCGAATGCAGCAGCTGCCACTTTGTTGCGCCACAGCTGCGGCTCAATGCGAGTACGTGCAGAGCTTAGCCGTGGAGCAACAAAATATGAGTGGGCGTGGCAAGAGCGTGTGGCAAGATTATGACTTGACTTTGGGGTGGGGTATCCCTCCTCGCTGGCTTGAAGAGGTGTGCAGCACTTGCACTTGCCTGCCTGCTTGATCTTCCCACTCCCTTCTCCCGATCTTTCCTCTCCCTTTCCCCTCCCCCGCTTTCTACTCACCATCAACTCCTGTCGCACCGTCAGGCAATACTTCATGCTGCAGTTGAGCGACCTCACCGCGCTCGCATTCGTCACACAGCTGGCATCGCCCTGGTCCAATGCTGTCCAACTGCAGGCGTAGCACTGCAGCGCTGCAAATAGTGCAATAACAACATCTATATAATATATACTATACACAGACTGTGGTATATACCAACAAAATACTAGAGATACTATAAATACGCGTATATCACAATTATTGAACGAGGTCATGACGTTGCCTTTCGCTTTCGTTTGACGATGATGTTGTGCTTTTCTTAGATTTTATTTATAGCCAACAACAACAACACTAACAACAACAACAACAGGGGCATCTATAAAAACATACACAATTTTCATAGATATTTCTATTCAAATTAATTGCATTAAAGTGAGAATTTTGGCAAGCGAGACTTTCTGTCTTTCTTGCCAAGTGGCACGACTGGGGTGAGGCGTGGCACTGCGTCCTCGACATGTATCCATCGTGATGTTCTAAACATAAGTTTATGCTATATATATATATGTGTGTCTGTGTGTGCGCTTTGTGTAATAACAATGACGTCAATAGACAACGGCAGCAGCAGCAACAACACGAGACAAGAATAGAATCGCTAGAAATGTTTGTTGTAAAACTGATTTCATGACACGAGACTCGGCGCAACAACACGATCATTGTGTGTCTGTGTGTGTATACTTTTGATCGTATTATGGTATTAAAACTGGCAATAAATTTGAAATATTCCATTTAAAGAGCAGCAAGCATGAGAAGATATAATTTTTATAGAAATCGCTTAATTAATCAAGTGCGAAATGATCATTCTTCATTCTTCTAGCCGCGGTCTCAGACCCCAAACGACCCTCGATCGAGTGTCCAACACACATACAGACACACACACACACAGTTGGCTGGCTGGCACAAAAACAATTGACGTAGGTTCTCCCATGCTTCATGGCTTCTTCTGGCTTCACAGCAATCAAAATCAAAATAAAGGGGAACAGTTCTCAGATTTTTAATAGGCCTTTTAAAGATCAGAAATTTCATCGTTTAACGTTGAACGCATAGAAAAATGATTATTGCCCAAGTTTATTTTTAAAGCATTTCTGCGCTGCTGATTTCTGCTTAAGACACTGTGTAGCTCAACCCAATTTGGCACTGGCACGCTTCGAGTTCGCCGTATTTGAGTATCAGTCAGAGAACGAACACACTCGTCATTCATTCGTGCGAAATTATAGCACCATCAGGCGATCAAAATTAACTCGACGCACAGTGATTCAAGTTGCGATAGTTTAGAGGGGAATTATGGCGATTTTATAGTTACAATTCTGCTACAATATCTTTAGGATATAAATCACTTATAGTTCACTTTATAGTTCTCTAGAAAATTCTTTGATTGAGGTCAAGTTAGATTACACTAGATCCATATTGCAATTGTTTTATGAGGATTAGATTAATGTATCTTTTCACCTTATAGTTCACTAGAAAAGTCATTGATTGAGGTCAAATTAGATTACACTATATCGTTTATAGTCTATATATAGACTTACGATGATTTTATAGAACAAATTCTTGTACAATATTTACAACAGATTAATTGATCTAATAATCACTTTATGGTTCACTGGAAAAGTCATTGATCGAGGACACATTTAATTATGCTGTATTCTCTATATCGTATATAGTCTATATATAAATTTATGACGATTTTATAGAACAATTTCTGTTACAATGTTTATCATAGATTAATGGTTGTAATTATCACATCATAGTTCAGTAGAAAACTCATTGATCAAGTTTAAGTTCATATTTGAGTGTGTCATATAATGTAAAGTCTATATATTTTTATAGTCCACTAGAACTGGAATTCTTAAAAGATCAGATCATTCTGTTTTTGCTTTTCTCCTCTATTTCAATCTGAACTATTCACAATATTACTTAGTGCACAGCAGAGACAAAGACAACCTCAACATATTGAAATTCTATTCTCTAAGAACTTTTATAAACTTTCTTCAAAATTAACTCAATTCTCATGCCCAAATCTCATTCTATCTTAGCTGCTTAATAAACTGTACAATATACTATGACATAACCTCAACATGCATATATAGCTAAGCCCAATGAGCACTAATCTATCTTGTTTCATTCACCGACAAGTCGGGGCCCTTTCATTCAATTCGATACATTTCATTTATCTTTTCCGCAACTTGTCCGCACGTTCTCGTCTCACGGTCTCTTGGGGCTAAATATATATTGCGTTATGCAGTGGAAATCGGCGGAACTGTGAGAAATGATTTTGTATCATCTTTTGTGCGGCAATCAATAAATTAAATGCGGTCAAAGGAGACGGGCATGAGCAGCTGAACCCCAGATTGAATATTAAACTATACTATATATAAAATATATGGTTAATAGACTCATTAACAGTTGCTTATATATCAAATGAACAGTATATAATATATTCTTCGCATATATATTCTAGGAACGTGCCCAGCGTTGTCTGGTTTTACCTGTCACACAACTTTTTTCGAAATAAGCCTCAGCTAATTTAGTTAAGTGGAAACAGAATTTTCGCGAAACGGAAGACACATATACTAGACTGTATAACAATATTATGACACACACACACACACACACACACAAACAGAGAGTAGCATATACCATTTGCAAGTGCTGCAGATGACGCTAAGACGACAACGAAAGTGACATAAAATCGCAACATTTGCGTAAGAGAAAGAGAAATTTCCACACGCACACGAAGCAACTTGTTGATTTCGACAGGCGATGGACAGACAGATGATATTGATGGCCAGCAAGTTGTACGATAACTGACAAGACGCACAGTCAGAGGCACATGCAGTGTCTTCTATTGGGTGTCATATCTTATCGCTAGCATCACTCGATAAACTTTATTATTGACAGAGAATGCAACTTTGTTTGATTTGTAATTAATTGAACTGGTTTCACTTATTTTCTCTCTCTCTCTCTCTCTCTCTCTCTTTCTCTAATTGCAGCCTGAGCGCTATGTGCCTGGCTCACCCATTTTTCGCGACAGCAGTTCGACGCCCAATGCCACGCCCACAACGCCTATAACAGTTGCGCCCTCAGCGACGACGACGACGACGACGCCAGCGGGCGCTTCTCCAACCTATCGGAGTCGTGGTCAAGGTAAAGTTTGACGTGAGATTTCCCTTTGCCATTAACCATTTCCTTCTGCCCCCCTTCTGCACCCTCCTCCCATACTCCCCCTTCCTACTGCACACACTAGTTGACACAGTTTCTTTGACAGTTGTGTAAATAAAGCGCATAATGCGTTCGCACTACGGGGCGTATGCGCAATATTCATGTTGCGAATATTTTCATTGATTTTTGGGTCAAAGTTGTGTGAGATTTTTGACTCCCAATGAGATAGCAAGCTGGTTATTTTTATAGATTGCCAACTTATTGGGAAATTTCAACGCTGTAAACAGAAACAAACAACAAGTAGAAGAAGAAGAAGAAGAGGAGAAGAAGAAGACAAGGTGATAAATAAATATAACGAATCGATTCGTTGTCTTGCCAGACATTTGTTAGACGCAACTTTAGCTCAATTATTTGCGGAATTCGATGATACGATATATTGCATTATTATTATCTGCTGTTTTTGCTCACCTTGTGTTGTTGTTGTTATTGTTTCTATTGTTGTTGTTATTGTATTTGCTGCTGCTTTTCCTCGAATCTCAATTCTGTTTACGTGCCAAATTTAGCGAGGCAGCATTTCCGTACGGTAAAGTACCTGGAGAATATCTGGAGAGATTGTAGAGGGAGCATCCCCAACCACGCTAATCTCACTCTAACAATGCTTGAGTCACTTGTGGCTGTACTGGGGTGTATGTGTGTGTGTGTGTACGAGTGTGTGTGTGTGTGTTGGCCAAAGAGGTGCGTGTGTCACGCTAGAGAATTATCGATTTATTCGCTGATTTTGTACGTGCGATTCGCCTAGCCCCATTTCAGGTGAATGAATTGATCAAAGCGGACTAAGGAAGACAAAAAGAAGAATTGGCAAGGTGTGGAAAGGGGGGGAGGGGGGTGCACAGTGGGCAACTGTCGCAGTTGTGCAATGCGTGCAATAATAGCACAGTGACATCGACCCAAGTGAGCTTATGATTAATGGGGCAGAGCTGGCAGAACTATGGCATAGAAATAAACTAGAATTCCTTTTAATGGAAACAACTAGAAATAAATAAAACTAGAAATGGATAGAAATCATCTTAAGTTTTTATTTATAGCACTAAAAGAGAGAAATATATAAAGCTACGTTCTAGCCACTTTTAGAGGTTAAGCTTGAGCTGAAGCTAAAGTTGCTCAGCAACAGAAGTAAAGCTTAGGCTTAACCTGAAGTTGCTAAACTCTAAAATACTTACTTGAGAAGTTGTTGACTGAGCTTCAATGTTTAAAAAGCTGTAGGTATTGCTGAGATCCTTGAGAAGTTGTTCAAAGCTTTTTTTCCAAGATTAAACAGTTCCAAAGCTGCAGTAATTGCTTGCGTATTTGCCAGAGTCGTTTCAAGCGGCGCTTTAATATATAAAAAGCTTTTTAAACTGTGAAATGAAAAGCTGCACTTCCTTTTCCAAAGCTTACTAAAATTCAATCTGCATACATATTCCAATCCATTCTTAATCCTTTACTTAATCCATTCATATGTTATTTAGAACATAATCTACAACTGCAATCTCACCTTCATAACCTTATCTCTTCTGCCCTTCTTCAGCCATGACAGTATCCGTCTCTCATGCTGCGCAGGGCAATGCAACCGTTACCAATAGCACCAGCAGCATTAGCAGTGGCGTCGGTGGCAAGTCCAAGCCCCTGCCCAAACCCAGCTGCTACATGAGCACACGCTCTGCAGCAATGATGGCCCTTGCGCTGGGCCGCGATTCCAGCGAGAAGTCGTCATCGTCGGCCCCAGCACCTGCTCCTGCTCATGCCAGTTCCAGCAGCTCCAATGCCTCGCCACGCACTAACAATAGATCCGGCTCGACAATGCGAACTGCTAACGCCCGAGCCACGCCCACAACTAATACGCCCACGTCCACAACCAGAACCACGTCCACGTCCAACTCGAAGCCATCGACGCCCACTGCGGTGCGTGCTGCTGCAGCCCAGTTGAATGGCATGGGCATCTTGTCGGGCGGCAGCAATTCCAGTGGATCGGACAACGATGGCTTCAGTACCTCCGGTTCCTCGACAGCGACAGCCCTGCGTCGTCTGTACTTCAAGAGCGGACGCAGCATTAAGAACAAACTGAATGCATCTAGCGCCTCGGCAGCTGCCACGCCCCTCAACAGTCTGCCCATGAATCCTGTCTCCAGTGCTGCCTACCATAATTCTGTGAGTGGTGCCACGCCGTTGCACTCCATGGGCGTGGGAGGTGTGCCTAAGGTGAGTAGACAAAGGAAGGGAAAGGGGAAATGTGGGGAAATGATGATGAAAATGCGATGAAGTTGAAGATTACAGATTAAGATTAATATTGGGCATAAAGGGTAGAGGTAATCTTAAGACGCCAGAAAATAATACAGATCAAAGATAGAGATACATTTTAATGATAATAAAGGAGATAAGGGTAAGAGATAAAAGATAATAAAGTGTGATTTTTTAGCTATTATCTTTTTGGCAACACTGGTTTAAACAGCTGACGCACGTTTCGTGTCATTTTATTTCAAGTTCGGGAACGGTCAATTGGCCGCCTAGATCGTGCGATTTAAAACCATTAGACTATTTTTTGTGGAGCTTTGTTAAATCTAATGTCTATACAAACAAAGCCGCTTCAATTCACGCATTGAAGGTCAACATTGAAGCATTGATACGTGAGATACCGGCCGAAATGCTGGAAAGAGTATGTCAAAATTGGACTAAGCGGATGGACCATTTGAGGCGCAGTCAGGGTCAACATTTGCCTGAAATAATCTTCACACATTAAATTAAATGGACCGTACTATAGATTCAAATAAAGATTCAAGAATATCTCTGAATTTTATGTGCTTTTTTTAACAAACTTTTCTATAGCTCTTAAAGAATCGCCCTTTATAATGAAGTTAAAGATTAGAGATGGATAAGATAAAGATTAAGATCAAAATGAAGATGAAGTTAAAGATAATGAAGAAGATAAAGCTAAATTTAAGAAAGCTTTCAGAAAATGCTGAATAACCTAAAACAAGCAGTATTCACGTGTGTTATAAAGCGAGCGCATGTTATAGGTCAGATAATTCCATTTTATTCTTGAGCATATCGTGATAATAAACCTCGTTTAATGCTGCAGTTTAACAGTCCCTTTCGATTCGATTTGCTTGCGATGGTCGCGAGTTTTTCCTTTCATTTGCTACACTCAACAGCTCATCAATTTGATTGGATACTTTCGTTGGCTCTTTTAATCTTACAGCTGGTGGTGATGGGCGCCTCGTCGGCTTCCATTCCGGACACGACCATCAACACGTCCACCGACTCGGCCTGCACGCTCATCACGAATGTGACGCACACGGACACCTCGGAGACCTGTGACTCCCTCGATCTGGGTGCGTCTAGTCTAGTGATGATTGCATTGATTGATTGCATTGATTGACTGCATGATTGATTGACTGACGTTTACTTCTAATTGATTGACTAATCAAACTGTTTTTCAGGCGACAATTCGTGTCCCAGTGAGCCGCTGTTCAGCTCACTGGAGGAGCCGCTGCTGACGGCCATTCAAATCGATTCGGAGCACGAGGCCGGCGGCACAGAGATGGAGTTGACCAGCTGCTCGCGTTATCCCCCACGACCCGATATGAATCTGCAGGATAGCACCGAGGTGAGTAGTCCATCTCTCTCTCTCTCTCCCTCTCTGCTGCTCTGCTCCTTCACTCTCTGCCATTTCAGAGCCAGGAATCGTGTTTGTCCATACTGACCGGAGAACCCTCTTCCACAACGCCTCTGCTGGCCTGTCGTCAGCCCAGCACAGCGCCGCCACCCACACGGGAACGGGAGCACTTCACCTTCGATCCGCCGCAGTCGCCCAAGTCGGCGCGCAGCTGCGAGAAGGCGCGCAGTCATTTCAACTTCAAGGAGGATGCGCTGACGGCAACATCTGCCACAGCAAGGCGTGCCAGCAGCGCTCATTACAATGGGGGTGGAGGAGGAGGAGGAGTAGGCAGTGCTGGTGCAGCTGCTAGCGAGGATGAGGATGCACGACTGGCGGCTGCACGCAGCAAGAAGTTGCGTGCCCGCGAGCGCGAGGCGATAAACCAAGCAAACACCACAGCAACAACAACAGCAACAACACGTCATCGCATCTCGCCCAGCGTCTCACCCTCGTCCAGCAGCCGCACCAGCCCCAAGCGTGAACGTAAACGTACCACGCCCTCCGCCTCAACGGGTGCCATAGCAAAAATCAATTCAGCGCCGCCAACACAAAAGGAGGGCAACTTCTTTGGCAGCTGCCACAATCAGAGCCAGAAGCAGCGCCAATCCCAGCAGCAGCAGCAGCAGCTGTCGCCCTCTGGCTCCTCGCAGCAGCAGCAGCGTAAGTATTCCTCCAGCTCCTCGAGTGGTGGCAGCAGTGAACGTCTGCGTCTACGTGAAGCTGTCGCCTCCGGCACCATGTTCCCCTTCGATCGCGAGGCTTTGGACTATGAGCGCATACAGCGGGAATGCTTCGCTCCCAGCTCGGCCACGGCCAGCACCAGCAGCGATTCGGATGAGGCGGAGAACTGTTCCGTGTACGAGCGCAAGCTGAGTGCGGACATTTTCCAGCAATACTCAAGGCTCACACAGCAGGAGCAACTGCAGCAGCAGCAACAGCAGCTGGGACATGACAGGGACAGGGAGCGCAGTGAACGTCCCCCTTCGCGCAAGAACTCCAAGCGCATTCGACCGGATTCGGTGATCCACACGACGATAAGAGAGAATCAACAGTATGTGCCGCAATCGGATGCATTCTATCCGCAGGCCAAGTCCTCCTCCTCGCCCAGTGATCACTCCTACGCGGAGCTCAACAAGTTCGAGGACATTGCCAACAAGTTCGAGCAGATACCCCCCAAACATGGCTCCAATTCCACACTGAATCTGCATCTGCTGCACAGTGGCATGCACAGTCCTGGCAGTGAGTCCCTGCACTCCGCCTCGCTCAGTCCCACGTGTGATGTGACACGCAAGCGCAGTTTCAAGAGCAAGAAGAAGCATCAGGAGCGGCAGCTGGAGCTGGAGCTGTTGTCCAGTGGCGGCGGCGCCATCAATGTGACAGCAAATCCTCTGGAGGCAGCAGCTGTCTGCAAGCAGCCACGAGCAACCATTGTTGTGCAGCAAGTAAGTAGACGAGCCCTTGTCCTCATTCCCCCTGCAGCACCCTCTCTTCCTCTCTCTCTCTCTCTCTCTCTCTTTATCTTCCACCTCTTTCTCTTTGTGGCGCATTTCCGCAACACGCCACAAAAGCTGCGCGCGCAGCTTCACTCTCTTTTCTCTCTCTCTCTCTCTCTCTCTGTGCTCTCTCTCTCTTTGTTTTGCCGCAGCGGCAACTCATAAAAAGCCTCGCGCCGCTGGCGGATCAACTCATTCGTTTGTTTACGATCCGCCAGAGCGCAACACTTGCCACAACAACAAGAACATTAAAAGAACATTCTGAAAAACAGAAAAAGCTACGCAGAAAATATAGAAAAACAATTTGTTTTTAACTGGAAAATCTCATGCTAAACTCTTAGCCGATCGAGTATTATAAACAGACTTAAAATCCATATAGATTGTGCCGTTTTTTTCACCTTATAAATAACGGGCGTCATGTAAACTGTAACTGTAAATTCCAATTGTGTTACAAATTAGAGAAAAGTGTTAAAAAAATCTGCAAAGAATTTTCCAAATTTCCACAAAACATTTTCCAAGTGAAATCAAGTGCAAGAACTTAAGAAATGGCGCCCTTCTACAAGCGCATTTGCCGCAGCCTCTCAAAGCGCTACAAGGAGGTATGTACATTCCCCACCCAAATCTAACAGTTCTATCAGTCTATATAGTAAGTCAGATAAGATAATACGCGACACCCTGTGTGTGTGTGTGTTTGTGTAGGGCGGCAGTTCATTGTTTGGCAATGAATTCAGCTTTTTTGGCCAGTTTTTTATGGCCCTCCCTCGAATATCGTATTGTGTTTATATATATCAATATATGGCGATAGCGTTATGCCGATTTATTCAGTATGACGTCAATTTGACAATCTGGCGACGCTCACACACAGCTGACAGCCCCTGTTATATCGCTGTCGCTCTCGAGGCTTGTAATCAACGCTGGCCGTGAAAATGAAGTCGAGGTCGTCTGATTGTTTTAATAAGCTGAACGTCATATAGTACCTATTATATAGTACATATAGTATTATCCTGTTTAATAGATTTTGTTGCATGAGTAAGCTGTGTGGGAAGTACTGGCAACGGCTGTAAAGATTACAGCGAGGGGATTTCTTTGAGTGCTGCACTATACCTATACCAGTATTATATATATTACTTTTCGAGATATCTGTGCTGATTACACTAAACTACTTAAAGTATTCAGACAGGGCCGTAGCGATGGTTTTCCTTGCTTTGTAATACAGTATGTAGCTTAGTTCATTAAAAACTTAGCATAATGAAGAAACTTAATACTTATTTACCGATTTTATATTGCCAAAATCATCAAATAGTTATTTTTGTATAGTATAAGGGGGCCCCGTCAAGCGGGGGCCTTTGTTTACTGCACATCCTGCACACGTCTTGCTGTGGGTCTGTGTTTAATTCACAGTCCTCCCTTGCTTCTGTCAAACTGTCTTAAGTATTGTAAATTGATGATAATTAATTATTGACTACAGTTTATATACGAGATATATCTAGCTAGTCTCACTTTGTTGTTGTGATACCTTAACATATAAAGCACAATAGTTTTCAGTACTTCAAGGTTAAATGTGAACTTTTTTACTATGTGGAGCAACATCGATGTTTATCGATGTTTCTTTAGCCTTAGCGTAGCCCGATATCAATTAATTGCCACTTTATTTATTATTTTATAATGATAATTTTTTCTATACATATATTAGACTGCAATCTCTTCAAATTAGAAACTAATTTTGCATTATTTGCATATCATATTATCATTAATTACTCATTATAATATTTCACCATTATATTTTGCCATTTTTTAATTATTTTAAATGAATTTCAAACCGAAAGCTTTGCAGTTTGCCATTAAATTTCCTACTAATTTCCCATTAAAACTTTAGTCATTTGTTTGAATACTTGCTGCTGCACAAGTGCAACTGCAACAGCGTCTCCTCCATACATATCAATGTCGAACTATATCGTAGTGCAATTTAATATGCCCCTTCTCAAACTGTTTTCCAATTGAAATATTCCGTTTCGAAATCGGTTTAAAGTGCTCTCCAGCTGTGAGAGCTCTGCCGCAAATCTCTTATGCCACATACTCGTAGCAAATATATCATATATCATCTTTAATTGAAATGTTGCAACTGGCAGCTGGCCGAGTGGGCAAGGGGGGCTATGGCATAAGAACATGGACATAAATGTAAATGTTAACGTATTTCTACATGCATTAAATGCCACATCTCATGCCGGGCGATGACAGCTGTCAAAATAAACTACCAACACGATGCGAGCGAGAGAACAAATGAAAATGAAATCATGCCAAGGCGCAGGTTGCCCCGTAGATTCCCCCACACACAACACACATACGTATTCATATGTGTGTACGAGTATTTTACATATTTATTTACTTGCGAAAATAAAAAAACATAAAGTAATCCCATTCGAAAGTAAGAAAAACAATGCCCCGCCCACGCCTCCAGACTTGTCGCACGCCTCGCCCTGACTCACGTTGCCTTTTATATGATTTATGAAGTTTTTATGCTTTCATTGTAAGACGCAATGAGTAGTTCGTGTTCTTTAATTCCTTATTCCCCCCTAGGCAGGCAGGTCTGGAAGCACATATACACAGTAATTTACTTAATAACTGAAAGAGGAGATGAGTGCGCCAGATAAACACATATATATAGGTATATACAGCTATGTTCACAAAAATAGCAGTACGAGAAATGCAATCAAGTAATGTTATTTTTTTTCAAGTTCCGTTACGATTTTTTTTTTAATATATAAATTTAAGTTTAAAGTTGCAGCTCATGAGCTATTTTTATGAACACAGCTGTATATATATATAGATATGTATAAGAACGCCTTGTGAGACATTTCCTTGTGGAAAATTAACAGAAAAAGAAAAACATCATCATCGTCTGGGAGTACATTTTCATTGGCCCTCTTCTCTATAACGTATATACGACAACATGGATAAATAAATATCACATATAAAGAGAAATCATTTAGCGACTTATCATTTTAGCTGCTGGCGTTTTCCGCTGACTATATCCGGGAATATGAATTCCTAGAATTAGCGTTGAATAATTGTAGTTGTTGTAGGGTTAGTTTCATGTGATTTCCTCTCCCCCTCTCTCTCTGTGTCTCTCCTTTCCACTTACGCTGCTCAGTGTATTGGAATAAATCTATGCAAATGATTAGCCTGGCAGCAAATCGCTGCACTGCCAGCCTTGATGGTCACTAACTGCACACACCAGCCCCTACTGCTGCCTCCCCTCGAGCCTGCCTCACGTGAATTGTAAACAACAAACGCTTTTCCTGCTGCTGCTGCTGCTGCTGTTGCTCGGAAAACACACGTTGGAAATATCAAAAACAGGCATGCAAATAACATTTTTGCTTGAATGCAGTTGTTGTTCTTGTTGTTGTCTATTGATTTTGCATTGAAACAGCAGCAACAGGCAGGAGGGGAGGGGGAGGGAAGTGTAGGGGTCAGCGGGTGCTGTTCAAACTGCTAACGTGCAAATGCATTAAGGCCTTGAATGTCAAAAGCAGGCGGCAACATTTAAGGCTAAGCGATAAAGTCCCCAACGATTGCATTGCCGAGTCTCCATTAACCTTGCTGGCACTTCCCCCCCTACTCCTCTACTTCCCCTCTAACTCTGCCCCTCCTCCCTGCCTCTCTAAACTCTGCAGCTCTCCATTTGCCTCACACTTAATTGCATATTTATTAAACGCATCAATTTCCAATCAAAAGTCTGCTTTTCCTTCTCTCCCTCCTTGGGTTCAACACACCGTGAATGAAGGTCAAGCGACCCAACTTGCTCTCCATATTATATAATTGAAAAACGATTAATAATGTTGAGAAATTATTGCCATATTTCTGATAATCGTCTAATGCGGTTATTGACTCGACCTGATCCCACTGAGGGAGAGCCCTGGCTTTCCTTTTTTTTTTTGTGCGTTCTTCTCTTGTGCGTTTGTCAAGGCCGCATACGAATTACCGCAAGATAGAGGAAAGCAAAAGCAAAAGCAAAGACTACCAAAGTTCATGGGCCGCACTCTTGTTTCAATTAGCTCGTTAAACGCGGCGTATGCTTGATGTCGTCGCCTGTACGCAGCTGTTCTCTCTTGCATGTTTTTTGTTAGTTTTCTTTATGATTCGCCCACACTCTCGCAATCGCACTGTGTGAGGGCAGTGTGTTACCGTGCAAAAGTGCGATTAATTAACTGATTTATCTACTTTTGTGCGGCACTGTAGGCGCCTGCTGCCTTTGCCTGCCTGTCTGCCTGTGCCTGCCTTGCCCTCCTACTGCCTGGCTGGCATACATTGACCCCGTTTGCTGCAGTTCTTCTTTTGCAGCTACAAATACAAGATACGTATCTGCAGATACAGATACAGCTACAAGCTCTGTACATATCTGCAGATACAAAAGCTACATCAGATACGATTCATTGTTCCGCAAGCGCAAAAATAGAAGCCGCACACGGAAATGCAGCAGCTGAAACTGGAGATGCAGTAGAAGCATAGACAGCAGAGAGGGAAGAGGAAACAGTAGAGAATGAGTTGGATTGCATCCAACACACACGCACATACACACACCTCAGTATGTTTAGTTTTTCGCACAGACTTTGCACCCTTTGGACAGGCAACTGGCGCGTGGCCAGCTGCGCGTCATTCTTACCCCCCTACACGCCCTCCCCCCTGCGGTGACGTTATTAATGAGCAAATGTTACCAAAATGTAATCAACTGGAATCCAGACAGCGCAGCGTGAAGCCAAAGGGAAGACAAATAGAGAGAGAAATAGAAGGAGAGTGAGTGGGAGGGATGAAGCGCCACTTGCTCGATTATAATGATAGTTTTAGCCCAATAACAATTAGACTAATTACAAGCGAAACAGAGGAGAGAGAGAAGAGCAGACAAAAGCCACTTCAGGCATGCCATAATTAGTTGATAAATGCACACGGCATTTTCAGCTGTTTTCAGCTGGAACATGGAACATATTAATATTAAATATAATAATATTAAAAAACCATAAAAAATACACACTAAAAAAAGGCAATTTTAATTAGGATTTCATTGCCATTCTCTGCTGGCTATAAAATACGCCCTTTGCAGCTGCAGTTTCAGCTGAGAATACTCAATTAGCTTTGGAGTTTTCCGCCATTTTTGGCTATAAAAAAAGAAGTAACAAAATCGATTTGAAATTCTGCCGATGGCAACAGCAGCTGGCAACAGTTTTTGCAATGACCAACAACAGTTTTGGCTACAAATGTAGCCCCCTCCCGTCTCCTCCCCTCCTCTGCCCCTCCACTACCTGGGCAACTGCAGTCTTTAGCTTTGCGCTGTTTTATTTTTAATGTGCTCGCCTCGCATTTTCCAGCCGATTGAACAATGAAAAACAAGTGATTTTCCCAGCATGCAAGCAAAGTGTGAGATTATTTCTATACGCGCGCAAACTAAATATATTTTTAAACATCGACACTCGTAATGCATGCAAAAAATATACAATAATCAGGCAGAGGGGAGGGGAGTGGGAAGAGAGAGCCAGCTAGGTGTGAACTGAAGGCGGGCAGCCGATTTTCGATTAGAAAATTTATGCACATATTCGGCACAATTTGTTGCTGCACAGATTTTCAACAGATTTTGGCATTTACATAAAATATTTGTAAGAATTTTGCACAATTTTTTTCAGGCTGCCAAAACTGCATAAACAATAAAATTAGTACAGCCCACAGACAGTTGTAAATACACAAAACATTTAGTATATATAATATATATAGATTTGCATTGAATTAATTGACAATCAGCGTCGGCAAACAAAATAAAAAGATCAATGAATTTCTCACACCTTTTGCCATTGTGATTTAGCTTTTTTTTTTCTTATTGCTCGTTCTTTCTTTCTTTGCGAGTCGAGTTTGTATATTTAAAAAACGCTATACATGTTCTTTCACACCCTGCGTCCCTTATGCTAATGGCCAATTTGAAAATTGATGGCTAGCAGGTTGAGGGAAACCAGCAGCAGCAGCAGTTGCTTTTATGCTGGGTATGCACAACTAAGAGTTGCCTTTGATGAGTTGTAACTAAGCTAAATTGCTGCCTTGATGACTAATTAATATAATACTTATAATATATGTATATACTATTTCCTAATGAATTTCTGTGTTCTTGCCGATTTCCAGCTAATCCATTAGTTAAAGCAAGCTAAATCATATTTCCTTTTAAATATAAAACATATTTGCAATAGTTGAACTTATTTCCAGCTAAACAATTAGCAATGCGCTGTGAAATTCTACTTAAATTAAGTTGATTTCCTTAATAATTGATCAATTGTATTATTTTAATAATATATATAATAATTTCTTATGAATTTCGAATAGTTTCGCAACACTTTTGCTGATTTCCAGCTAATCCATTACGCTTGAGTTGTGAAATTCATTAAGTTGATTTCCTGAACTATAAATAATTACTTATATTATATTAATTATTGGAAAAAAATTGGAATATATTCTGCATAAATGTTTAACTATTATTTCATACCAATTATATTTTATTTTAAATTTCAAACATATTCGAAGTACTTCAGCTGATTTCCCGCCAATAATATACCCGAGATTGTTCTACATATAATGCCAAGTAGATATTCCCGCTGTTCTTTGGCTTTTTAGCTACGTGTCTGCCAGCATGCAAAGCAAATTCTGTTGCTTATTTACACTTTTTTTTTCTGCCTGTACAACGGAGCGTATGAGTGCTGGCAGCAGGCAAATGATGAAATCAAAGAGCAGACAAAATTTGCACATACAAGTCTTATCAGTGCCTTAGCAGCTGTCAGTTTCCCCCAGTCCCCCTCTCTCTCCCACGCCTTGTGCTTCGCTTTTTAACGCCACTTGCTGACACAATATGCGCAATTACGCATACGCCGCGTTGTTAACATACAAGTTGATGTCTTCTTCGACTCTCGGTTAACTCTGCAACTTCTTTTTCCTCTCTTTCTCCGCCCTCTCCCCTTCACTGCCTGAATTGCTCCTCCTTGTGCATTTGTCCAAAGTTTCATTTGCGGCCACTTGAGGCAGACATAACTTTTATGCCCCAAGATGTATGGCAGCTTATCAAAGGTGTAGCTCACACACACACGTACACACGCACAGACGCAAAGACGCACACACACAGCAAAAACATACACACTCATGTGTGTTATTAATTAGGCTGGTAGAAGTTTCTTTTTTGTCAGGTTGGTCCAATAAAATAGACAAATTAATTTCCCCATTTGCTGTATAAATACGCGTATATTTATGGCAAAACTTTGCACTGTTTGCGTGAAATTTGTTGAAAAATTTCAATTTGCTGCAATTTATGCGCGTCTCACTTGCTTCGCTTGTTTATTCGCGTCTATTTACAAGTTGTCGAGGGTAGTACGGCAGTGGGGCAGGGGGCAACGTCTTTAAGATACATTTAAAACCGAAGCAAACCTAAACAGACTTTTATTGAAACACATTCAAGGGCCTCTTCATTTGCCACACGGATTTAAAGTCCGCATTTGCCTCGACACAAATTCGCAGCAAGGCGGATTCGGCCTTAAGTTGCAACACGCGATACGTTGCAATACAATTCCAAGGTGTAGATAAAACTGCAAAAAAAAAAGGTGGGCAAACTTTTTCCGTTGCACTTCGCGAAAGTGGAGCAGAACCTTGAGCCGCAGCACAGCGAGAGAGAGGGGTAGAAGTGTTGGGAAAAACTGTTTGGAAAACCCAGCGACAATCCGCTTAAATCAAAGCTCACTTTGCTTGTTGTTGTTGTTGTTGTCGTTGCAGCCATCGCTCAGCATGGATGGGAACACGGTGGAGACGCTGCTCATCAAGAACGAAGGCGATTTCATCAGTGTGGAGCAGGGCAAGGAGCTGAACGCACACGCACGCAAACGACACTCGCAGCAGCTGCCGCATCCGCTGCACGCGTCACAACTGCATCAACAGCAGCAGCAGCAGCAGTTGCACGGCGGCCACACCACGGACAAGCAACACAAACGGGATGAGAACATGCGACAGCTGCTCGACGTGACCAATACCCTGACCATCGAGGAGTTGCGTGACTTTGAGATGCGGTAAGTAAAGAAAGAATAAAGTTCCATATATGATGAGGAAAAGGTGGCTATAAAAAGGTCAAAATGTAGCCATAAAAAGGCAAACCAATAAACGTAATGCCTCAAACAAAATTACTTTCAAATCCATTTCCCATACTTGAGATTCTTACGCAGACTCCCAAAAGTAGGCAACAAAATTAAATTTGAAACTGTTCTCAATTCCCTATTCACCTGCATTGCTCTACAAAAGGAAAGTAGATGTACATATGTACATATAAGAAGCAGCGTAGTTAAGACCTTAACTCCCTCTCAGCTTTGCCAGCTTTTCTTTTTGTAATTGAATCGAAGGTGAAATTGAGAACTGCGACTCAACATGAATTTAATTTTTCAACTTTCAACTTTAACAAGTTCAGCACAAATTCGTTGTGGGAATTCCCGCGCTATGGAAATAAACGAAAATTGCCTGCTGCATGTTGCATTGTTTGAGTGCTGGCTTGTGGGGCAAGTTGTGTGTTGTGGCAACTTCAGCAACAACTTGTGGTCAACTTGATACAGAAGCACCCCAAGTGGACTCCCCAAGTTGGCTGACATGCGTGCAACATGTAGCAAGAACAAGCCAAGTGAGCATACATGTGTGTGTGTTTGATTAGGTGTGTGTTTGTCTGTTTGCATATCAGCCCAATTGCCGCCTGAATAATGCAGTATTTGCTGTAGCTGGTCACCCTAATTGAGGCAGCTGTCGGCAGCAGTTTGCAAGTAGTGAAAAGTTTGAGAAAATTTGAACGTTTTTGGTATTTTTGGAGCTGGGAAAGATTATTGATATGTAATATATAGAAGATAAGGAATTGAACAGTCTTTAAAGTGGCTGGTCACCCTAATTAGGCTATAGTTTGCATCAGTTTGCGAGTAACGAAAACTTTGGCAAACTTCTTGCG
Source organism: Zaprionus camerounensis (assembly GCA_018904165.1). Lineage (NCBI taxonomy): Eukaryota > Metazoa > Arthropoda > Insecta > Diptera > Drosophilidae > Zaprionus > Zaprionus camerounensis. The sequence goes on from JAEIFS010000037.1 coordinate 4,900,435, forward strand.
AAGTAAAGGAGTTAAGGTATATACTAGATCTAGACTTAAGCAATATTTGCTGCAGTTGGTCACCCTAATTAGACAGTAGCACAAACTTTAAGCGCTTTTTGTTGGTATTCTTTGATAAGTGGAGTAAAGAAGGAGACATATGTATACATACTATATTTTAGTTTGTCGGATCTAGAATAAAGCAGTATTTGTCACAGCTGGTCACCCTAATTGGGAAGTTTCTTGGTATTAATGTATACTAGATGTAGGATACTTTAAAATATATGCATGTACATCATTTGAATACATTACTAACTTACAGCTATGGCTCACCCCATCACAGTCGCTCGCAATCTGTCAAAATGCCCGGCAGTCGCGCCTCTGGACGCCCCAATCAACTGTGTCTGCCCCAGCAAAGATCTCGGTGAGCAACAGATGACACTGACACTGTCCAAGCAGCATACATAACTAAAGATTCCCTCATTCCTTCGCTCTTAGAGTGGCTTCCATGCCCAACACTGGCGTTGAGGAGGAATACTACAGATTGCGGCACTTTTCAATCACTGGCAAAGGTGTCGTGAATCGTGGGGATTCGCTAAAGAGTCGACGCAGTCGCTCCAACAACAGTGTGGCCAGTTCCAACTCCAGCACGGAGCACTTGACCGCGCAGCAACATCAACAGCAACAGCAGCAACAGCAGCAGCAGCAGCAGCTGCCCGCACCGACCTCGACATCAGCCCGCACATCGCTGGCATCCAGCCGTGAGAGCAGCACATCAAATCCCGGCAATGGGCCCTACAGGTAAGCTGCTGGCTCCTCTCTCTATAAGCTCTTCCGGTAGCTAATCGTGACCTAATCCCCCTTGCAGAGTTCTGATGCTCGGCGGACCGGCAGTTGGCAAAAGTTCGCTGGTCTCACAGTTCATGACCTCGGAGTATTTACATGCATATGACACGAGCATTGGTGAGTATTCCTTTGACCCCCGTCCCCACTTTCCCCTCTCTACCCCACTGTGAATGCTGCTTAAACTTCGGGTTTAGGTTTTAGTGTCTTGTCATTGTGTGTGTCCCCCCCCACCCCTTATATGTGTATGTGTGTGTGCTCTCCTTATGTTGTGTCAGTCTGGTCCTCAACCCTTGACCCCCCTCGATGTGTGTGTGCGTGTGTGTGTCTAGTTATGCTGTGCCCTTTGTCTCGTTCTCGTGTTTGTTGCCTTGGCATTTGCCTTCACAATTTATTTATTTCTGTCTCTTTTTGTTTTCGGTTTTTGTTATTGTTGCTTTTTGCTTTTGATTTTGTTTGTTTATCTGTTGAATTTGTGTGTCGTTCTCTTGCTTTGCCCTTGACTACGAGATAAATTTATGACCGTTTCACAAACGTGTTTTTTTACACACACCCCACACAGACACACACTCCCACACGCATACATACATGTGTCTGTGTTCAGTATATATCAACTTATTCTGTTTTTATGTTGGTTGACTTTTTACGACCCGCCGCCTTGTACATGCGGGCAGCAATGCGATTTGATCGCAATTGGCATAAACGGACATAAAACATATATCTAAAATATATTTGTTTTGCAAAATTCTTACAAATCGCAATGGAAAATTGCGTACAGATATCAAACAAAATATATACATATTAAATTAATGACCTGCAGATGTACAGTGCGCGCAAAATGTGCTTTCTCAACCCCCCCACCCCACTAACCACAATGGGAATTTCGAGTAGAAATTTCAACTCAAAATTCCCAATTCGCTGTAAACTACAAACAACGCCAGCGCACCCCAAAACTGTCGTTAAAAAACCTCAAAATCATTTGCAATATTCTAACACAATAACACATGCCAAAAAATAAAAAAAAAATGATATTTTTCTGTTCTCTCTCGTCTCTCGACCATCCGTTGAACCGCATAAAAACAAATAATAAAACGTTTCTCATTCGACATCCAAACAACAATAACAACAACAACAAATTTACCGTATAACTTTAACCCTTAACCCGACTCAGATCTAGGCAACTGTGATATACGCATACATATTGAAAAAGCCGCCGACGGTAATAGCAACAACAATTACAAATACTAATACTACAACTACAACTTAAAAAACTATCGATTCTAACTATGCTTATCCAATACTATTTATTCTAATACTCCAATACATTAACTTAAATCTAACGTATACCTAAATGCTTTCCAAAATGTTATAGAAACTGATCGAAAACCGATTTCCCACCAATTATCGATAAATTTTATTATTTCACTCACTTGTTTAGCGTTTGAGCTGCATTTGAATTCCAATTAACTTCCTAAAATAGCTCTTAAGTTTATCTAATCTTTACACAATGGACACGCCCTCACGTACACGCCTCCCCTAATTAGGCCACACTGGCTTAGAGCCCCAAAAGCAGTTTACTTTTCACACACACACACAGACAGTGTCACACGCAACACAAACATTCGACACGCACACACACACACGGACACTATTGCGTGTGTCCCAAAATGAGTACGGAGCAAACTTTCATACTTATCAACCGATTGTCCCATTATAGCAGCTTTGTTCTGATGTCCTGATTTATATGAATAGGTCAAGCAAGTTATTATATAAAGCACAAAGCCAAACAAAAATGTATGGCCACAAACTTTTGTGTAAGCTAATTAATTGCGGTTAATCTAGATCGATAGCCAAATGAGTTGCGTACAAGTTCGAATGAACGAGAGTTAGTTGAACTACCTTAGTTCACTTACTTCGCTAATGAAGGTCAGTTGCTATCGATATTGGCTTATCGAATTTTAGTTGAAAGAACCATCGAAGTAAACTACTAAATTTAAAATACTAAACTGGTTCAATTAAAAAAGTTCAGTTGCTATCGATATTTGAAATCGAACTTCAGTGAATATTAATATAAAACAAATTCTCAAAGTTGCAAAATAATATTATGCATATATTGATATTCATAAATTGCCGTGAACTCAGCTGCGTAATCAATGCGAGCAATAAATATTCAAAATGCCAATTACAGACGTAATTTATGGGTTACAGCAAATTGAATAAATGTTAAATGGACTCGGTGTCGGTCAGCTTGCAACATCAATTTGCCATCAACTCTAAAAGCAATAAATTCAAGCGCAATTAATAAACAGAGTACGGAAAAAAGAAGGATGAATTAAAATATGCAATATGACTGGTTAAAGTACTCACGCACGCACACACACGCACACACAGACGCGCATTCTCGCTGCCATTTACAACTCATTGCATACCTACGGGCGCAATTTGGGATTTCATTTAAATTCACATTAAAATTACCTTCCTGCACAACCCCAAACTCGATGTATGTATATAACATGGCCGATTAAGTTATTTGCGACACTTAGCACAGCACACACAACACATACACACAGACAAACCAAAAAACCTGCCAATTGTAAATAAACATAAGTATGTTATAAATATCTGAATGAATTCACGTTTTTTGCACCTATCTCTCTCATTTGTAGCTTAAATATTGCCCTAAGTTGTACTTATAATTCAATTTAAATTATTACAAGCACACAGCATTTAGTTAAACTTTATTAATTGGATAATATTTGCATTCATAGATGATGAATCCGGCGAGAAGGCCGTATCAGTATTACTCAGCGGCGAGGAATCAGAGCTTATATTCATAGATCACGGCTACACAGAGATGACGGTAAGTGCTTCTACTCCTCATCCTCCTTCTCCTCCTGGTCCTCTTCCTTTTCATACTCAGATTTGCTGTGCTTTGCTTAATACCATCTCAAGTAAGGTCAATCCATCCATTCACTCAAGCACTCAACCTTACAGATACTCTATCTGTGACATTTCATAATACTATTAACATATACAATCATCGCAGACACCCACACAGCGTACAAACTACTCCCGCATACCGCATCCCGCACAGCTTAGCCTCATCTCATCTCCTCATCTCTTTCTCTCGGGTATCTCTCGGGCATCTCTTCAACCTCACTCAATGTCAGTTATTTCTTTCTATTTGCCATCTCGCTCACTCTCACTCATTCACTGAATGTTTTTTATGTCGTTTGCTTTCACAGCCGGATGAATGCTTGACCAACTATGATCCACATGGCTACTGCGTCATCTATTCCGCGGCGGACCGCAGCAGCTTCAGCATTGCCGAGCAGGTGCTTCAGGTGCTGTGGACCAATCAGAATATTGCACAGAAAGCGGTCATATTGGTGTCGAATAAGGCGGACCTGGCTAGGAGTCGACTTGTTACGTCCGAAGGTAAATAAAAAAAGACGGGGACGAGGAGAGGGTGGATGAGGTCGCTGACTAAACGATTCGAAAATGTTCATTAACACTTCAAAATGCGCTCGATTGGATTCCCCTTCTTCTTCTTTCTTTTGTAAAAATAGCTACATAGTGTGTGTGTGTGTGTGTGTGTGTGTTTGCTGAGTGTGTCGCTGCAAAGGACACCACAAAAGCGTCCACAGACAGCTGCAGTCGCTTTAATTTCGGTTTTTCAATGAAAGTTGATCAAGCGGAAGTTGATTGGCGGTACGCCCAGCTGACATACATACACACACATCGACACACACGAGCGCACAGAGATTATGTATGTATATGTGGCTATGTTGGATATAAATACATATAGAGAGTAGATGAAGCAACGAGCCGTCGTTAAATGTGAAGCAAAGTGAAGGTCACTCAACTGCTGAGCTGGCCGCGCTCGTTGCCTTTTATGTTCATTCATTCTTTGTCAAGTACACCCCACTCAAGCATACCCTAGAAAATCATTTAAAAGTGATGAGTGCTCTAAGAGAGAGAGAGAGAGAGAGAGGGCAGTCAAACATGGCGGCTAACAGTCAGTGACCTACTTTAACAGAGCCCAGCACAGTCTGCTGTTAAGTTAACAGTAAAGAACTACTCGAACTTAACCAAGAATGAGTTGAGTGTGTTTCATCACAGGGTATTTCAAGTTGCAACACTCGAATTGTTCTTGCTTTTATGTGAATTTAAATGGCCAACAGATTTGTGCACCGTTGGCAACCCCTATCCGGGGGTGGACCCCCCTAGCCATTCTTTCATCTTAGATATTCAATATTTTTTGCTCAAATTACATTTGTCTTTAATGCCCGACGACTACGGAAGTAGCGGTACATTTGATGGTGGTAGGGGGCGTGATGCGGCCCGGGAAATTGTCTAAGCGCAAAAATTGATTACATTTCGTTTCTGCGGCTTACGTTCTTCTATTGTTGTCAACGTTGAAAGCGAATGCCGCTTGTGGATGCCAAGTGGAAGCCGAGTGGATGCCAAGTGGAAGCTATGCCGCTAATTTCATAAAATATTTATAGACAGTGAGCCGCAAAAAGAAGCAATTACTGAAAGTAAACTGCGTAATTTAAAATAAAATATCCCTAGCTTATTATTTCTTACCAGTACAGTGGCGCACAGAAGTCTGTGTGCGCGTGTGTGGAATGCACTCTCGACGCAGTTGCCATTTTAGCTGCCATTTTGTCGAGTAGTTTTTCCATTGTTTATGTGTTTTGTTTGCTTTTAATTAAACTGACTTTTTGTGCTAAGCATACCCTAGAGCACAAAGCGGAATGGGGGGACTTGAAATTAGCAAATATTTTGCTACAAATTCCTTAAAGCTCTTTCAAGTTTGCCTCATCCTCGACCAGCTGCGCATTTAATAAGCTGGCGGTGTTTAAGCGATATGAGATGAGAACATCCTATCAAAATCTAATAAAATGACGTAAACTTTTTCGCACATCGTTAATAAAATGTGTGTATGAGGGTCTCATAAAAGCGAACAGTGCCTACCAAAAGTACACACACACACACACAGCCATATATAGAGCTACTTATTGTAGTCATAGCTTCAGATTTTACGACAGCAGGCGCAGGAAACGTGACGAAATCTACACAAGGCAAAGAGAAGAGAGGGGGAGGGGAGGCGTGGTATTTGGGCGTAGGGCGTAGGGCGTAGGTTAATGGGCAACGTGTTTAGATATAAATTGTCCAAGTTTCGCTTTTTATTATCCACCTAAGAGTTTAACTAAGCGACGCAATTTGATTTGATTAACTTGCACACATAATAACCGAGCTGAGATTCAGAAGAGATTACTACTAAAATTCACAACTTGTTTTATCTCTTTCATCGCAGAGGGCAAAGCCATGGCCACAGCATATGATTGCAAATTCATTGAGACATCGGTGGGCATTAATCACAATGTGGATGAGCTGCTAGTGGGCTTGCTATCGCAGATAAGGCTCAAGCTGGAAAATCCCGAGAAATCCAGGTAAGTTATTTTTTTAATGGGTCCAGTAGGATTTCCCTCATTTCAGAACTCTTTCTCCAATCTCCCACAGGGATCTATTTCGCAAGCGTTCCATTCGCAAGTCCAAGCGTCGGGCATGCTCGCCCCTTAACGCCGGCTGTCTCAATGCCAACACGCCCCTTGGACCACAGTTGGGTGATGCTGTCGGCACGCCTCCTGGTAGCGCACACAGCAGGTAAGATAGAGAGAGAGAGCGATTCGCCAGTTAATTACCACATTGAGAGCATTTTTATTTTATTTTGTTACTTTGTTTATTTTTTTATTGTTGCAGCCCACGTAAATATCGTGGTTCACGCACCTCGACCAGCTTGAAGGTCAAGGGACTGCTCGGACGTGTCTGGACGCGCGATTCCAAGTCAAAAAGCTGCGAGAATCTGCACGTGCTCTAAGAGATCCCCCCGTGAATTGGACACACAAACATCCACAGACACAACCACAACGACTGAGCATTGTCAGAGAGAAATCGGAGGGGGATGGCTTCGTGCGATGGAGGAGCATTTCAGTTACCAGTTACCCACTTAGCCTTTTGGTTTCCCAAATTCGGTGCATACAAAATCCAAAGGATTATTTATATAGTTGATAATGATAAAAACCCCAAAACAACAAAAAAAAAACAAGAGAAAAGCTCCCTAAAATGATTTTCCTAAGTTGTAAAACGTACAAGCTACAAATAGACTCATAACTCTTAGTTATATTGCCCCACTGTACATATGTATCATTTACTCTATATATATACCATATTACTTTATGCTAGTCACTTTAATATTATTTACGTGTACCGAACTTTTTGTACATATTCAGACCTTCTCCATGATATATGAAATATATTTTACTATAGTTTAAATGTGTTTTGAGTTTTATTTTTCATTTTCAGTATTATCCAGCTAAATATATATAAAAAAGAAAATTCGCAATTATTTTCCAGGGCTTGACAAGTTAATTATTAAACCTTTATGAGGATAAACCAAAAATCCAAAAAGTAAAAGTTAAAAACGCATTACGCAAACCAAAAATCAAAAGCAATAATTTTTTGTAAATCAAAATATATTTGTAACCCGAAATGATATACATATATATATATATATATATATATATATATATATATATATATATATATATAAATATTATATTTATGTAAATCAATTGTACTGATTTTTATAATGTTTGGTAATTGTTCGCCGAATATGATTTATTATTGTTTACATATACTATAAAGTACATGATTCCTTATATGTAATACTAATTCGATTGCATTTTGAACTCATTAATATTCGTATTGTTCAGATTGATTATTAGATATATTCAATATGTATACACATAACTAAGAGATTTGTATTATTCAAATTCAATTTGCATTATATAATATAACGTAGTTCTTAAGCGATTTACTAACTAATTTTGGGAAGAACTCAAAGAAACAACATTTTTGCTGCAGAAACCACGTGCACAGCATCGGCACCCATTATCTAGGTTTCTTACATTTAGTCGGGACCATTTCGAAATTTAACTAGAGCTACCGTACACAAAATACGTTCGAGAAAGAGAGTTAAACATTAGTTTTTACATGCGATTTACAGAAATATCACAATTCAAGTGGAAAAAAAAACAAATAAAAAAAAAGAATTAATCTCGTTATTGAATTAACTTAAGCATGGACCGTGGTATTAGATATGGGAGAGGTCCACCGAGTGCGTCAGAATTTTTAACTATTATCAATGTCACAATTTGAAATATATATGTATCTCTCGTAAATGCTTTAGAGAAATTTTTTAATGTTTTAAATTTGCGCTACAGTTTTCTAGATGTTAACTAATCATGAAACCAAACTAAAAACAACATTATATATATTGTATATCAAAAACTATTGCAGCACAATGGAATTAAAAAGAATATATATAAAGATAACTACTTGGCCAAGTCCAATTCTCTTTAAAGTAGCGAACGGAGGGATTATTAATGTAAATGAGATAATCGAAGCGAGATTAACTTAATTGGGGCTGGCAAACTCATAAATAACTTGTCTATGAATTTATTAGTAACAATATTTAGATGTATTTTTTTTGTCCAGCATATAAAGCTACAAATGAACTAAATAACAAAAAACTTGTAAGCCGAAATGAATTCGAGCCGTAGAGGATCGCAGAACAAAAAGGAAGTTGAGAAAATGAATGTAAAAAGCTATGTAGAATCGCAAAAGTCAGCCATTATTAATTGAGAGAGTGTTTAAGCTAAAGAGAGAGACGAATATATTCCATTTACTATTACAAAATTATATGTGTAATGAATGTATAATAAATGTGTAAACTTTCAACTTAAATCTCAGTTGTGTTTGAATTGATGACCAACCGTTACAAGCGAAATGAACCAGAACTGGAACTTGGTATTTTATACGTACGCTCAGCTGATGAGCAGTCAGCTGTTGTGTAGTTTACACTGTGAATGGCAAATTTCAGCTGTTTCAGCTGTTCACACCTCTGTTCTTTGTGAATGGCTTAGTTTTTATTTGGCCAGCAGTTAAAATTCACGGTCAGCGTGCGAAATTCGCGGTCGTCCGATTCGGCAACGCGGAAATGCGCCAGTGTTTTATGTAACATGTTTAGTTGACAAGAAGTATTCCTCCCCGACGAAATCCGTGTGATATACATATACATACATAAATAGCCAATAACAACCAAAATGGTGCCCTACCAAGTGGGTGGAGTGCTGCGCTGTGGTCCTCTTCGTGGCCAGGTGAAATTATTGCTACGTATTCAGCAACTACCTGCCGTGGGTCAGCAATATCGTTACCTCAGTCCCGTGGCAGAGTATCAGAAACGCGTCGACAGTGGCCAATTAAGTAGGGATCCCCAGCAACAGGATACTGTAATGGAGCTGGATAAGCTCTACAGCAGAATCAGTGGCTATAGGCCATCCAGTAAGGGTGGAGGAGGTGGTGGCTTAATGGGCAAACTCTTCGGCTCTAGCAGTAGTGATGAAGATAACGATAATGATATGAGTGCTGGCAGCCACGCCCCCCAAGGTCTTTACCTCTACGGCAGTGTGGGTGTGGGCAAGACCACCCTGATGGATATGTTCTTCGATTGCTGTGATAATGTACGTATATATGAATAATAGATCACTTGCTTATATAACACTTCCTATTGGATAACTTCATTAAAAACCAATTGACATCGTTAAACTAATTAGTTTTCCTCTTCCACGCCGATTAGATCAAGCGCAAGCGACGTGTTCACTTCAATGCCTTCATGACCAATGTCCATGGGCAAATCCACGAAGCAAAGGAACGTCAAGGTCCTCAGGATCGAGCCTTTAACTCGGAGAAACCAGCCCCCTTTGATCCAACGAAACCCGTTGCTGATATGATTGCCCGGGAATCATGGCTCATCTGCTTCGATGAGTTCCAGGTGACTGACATTGCGGACGCGATGATACTTAAGCGGCTCTTCACCCACCTCTTCAGACACGGCGTTGTTGTTTTGGCCACCAGCAATCGGCATCCGGACGACCTGTACAAAAATGGTTTACAGCGCGTCAACTTCTTGCCGTTCATTGACCTGCTCAAGTTGCGTTGTCAGGTCGCTCGGCTGGACTCTGTGGACTATCGACGCATCTCCCAATCAGGTGATACCAATTACTTTGTAAAAGGTCGAACGGATGCCGAGGGCAGTATGACAAATATGTTCAAAATTCTGTGCTCCGAAGAGAACGACATTGTTAGACCTCGCACTATCACACATTTCGGGCGGGACTTAACCTTTCGACGCACATGCGGTCAGGTATTAGACTGCACCTTCGATGAGCTGTGTAATCGCGTAAGTAGATGTTCGCCTGACTCAGATATGAATTATCTTCTTTATACATATATTTCTTTATTTATTTATTGTCTGCAGCCATTGGGAGGCAACGATTATGTGCAGATTGCACAGTTCTTTCATACGGTGTTAATTCATGATGTGCCCACCCTCACACTGGATACCAAATCTCAGATGCGACGATTTATTACACTCATCGATACCCTGTATGACAATCGAGTGCGTGTGGTCATATCAGCGGATCGACCGCTAGACAGTCTCTTCCAACTCAGTGGCTCATCTTCAATATCTGACTCGGATCGTGCACTAATGGATGACTTAAAGATGGATAATAATGTAAGTATATATTGTCGTATATACCAAATTAGATAAATAATATTTTGTACAATTTACAAAACTTCTCCTTGCAGAAATCGAGCGTTTTTACCGGGGAGGAGGAAATGTTTGCCACAGAGCGCACAATCTCCAGATTGTATGAGATGCAGAAGCGCGAGTACTGGGAACAATGGTCAAAGCATCGTTAGAGGGTGTCCACTAAACCAATAGCAATACGTACCTAAAAGTCTAGAAAAAGCAATATTGTATTAAGCAAAATTAAAGTTAATTTTAGCACTGCTGGCCGTCACAAATTTTACGACAACCCGTGTTATTATTTAATCTACTCGATAGAGACTAGAATTGATTTAGTTCGAATCTATCCGACTCATTGTAAATATTATGCAAATCATTATTGCACAATGAGAGTGTCTGGGGCGGGTTTGTTCGAAAGGTGTGTCAACAGACAATATATATGTATATATGACATAATAATGTGTTATCAGCTAAGTACGGTGCTCTACTGAATGAAGAATTATTGTACAAAACTATTATCAATAGAGAAGAGAATTTTATAATATTTAGACGATTGAGACTAGCGACACACATTACTTATCATTATTTAGAGAGCAAAGAAAACATAGAGATGAGTGTAGACAGAAGCAGCTTATAAGATAGGGCTAATATAAATAGCTAATAAGAGATGAACCATATTGTTATTATACCATAATAATATTGTATGTTCTTTATGGCTCAACTGAAGAGAAATTTATTAGAAATATACTAAATTATCACCATACAAAACATATCAAGTTAGTTTTGCTTAAATGCCATATAAACTTTCCCTGTTGTATCAATAGTTTTTTACTTTTGTTATATCTTCAAACAGAATAAATTTCTTTAGTGTACACGATTTGGTGACTCATAATGGATGCCAAGACTTTTATTGTGAACAAAACTTTACCGTTTGGTGAGCATTATATAGGGTCAGTATGGATGGGGGATTAAACTATTTCCTTGCAGATACCTCATTGTTGACGGTGAACATATCGCTGCGTCAGGTGGAGGAGATTGCACGCACCTTGTCGACACGCTGTCACGTCTCGGGAGTAAATGAAATTGCCTGGGCAGTGCGGGCTCTCATGCTAACAGATCTGACCACTCTCTCTGGCGATGATACACGTGCCAATGTGCGTCGCCTATGCGTGCGTGCCTGTTATCCCTTTGAGCCACAGTTCTTTGACAAGTACTTCGAACGCACTCTTCTGCCGGACATCCACTGCGCCGCCGTGTGCGTCTATCCGGCACGTGTAAAGGATGCATACGCATCCATTGAGCAGTTCAACCAGTTAGAAAGTGTTGCCATTGCTGCTGTGGCAACTGGGTTTCCCACCGGCCAATATGGACTTCAGACGAGATTGCAGGAGATCAGTCATGCGATTATTTCCGGTGCCACCGAGATTGATATTGTAATCAATCGTCAGTTGGCGCTGCTGGGCGACTGGGAGGCACTGTACAATGAGGTGGTTCTTATGCGTAGTGCTTGTGGAGATCACGCACTGTTGAAGACCATTCTGGCCGTTGGCGAACTGGGCACCATGGAGAATGTAAGTGAGAATCGTTAGAGATCGCAATCTTTAGCTGATACTTACCTGTTCTCCAGGTCTATAAGGCTGCCATGGTGTGCATGCTGGCGGGTGCCGACTTCATTAAGACTTCCACAGGCAAGGAGGCTGTAAACGCCACATTGTCTGTCGGCCTGGTCATGATCTTTGCCATACAGGAGTTCAAACGACGCACTTGCCAGATTGTTGGCTTGAAACCCGCCGGTGGAGTGCGCACCTTGCGGGAGGCGATTTCATGGATGACGCTGGTGAACGAGACCCTCGGACCACGTTGGCTAACTCCACAACGTTTCCGATTCGGCGCGTCCGAGCTTCTCGATGACATCGAGAGAGTTGTGCGTCATGGAGTGGCCAAGTTGGAGAGGGAGGCGATTGAGAAAGCTGCACAGAATAAACTGAAATCAGAGAGCAGTGAGGATGCGCTGTGCAAGGAATTGCGTAAAAAACAACAAAAGATATAAAATAACTACACAATAAATATATAAAAATTATTAAATTTAATTCAAAAAGCTTTTTGTTATTCTCAAGTGTGACCAGCCATGGCAAATAATTTTCTTAGTATTTCGCAGTATTTAATTGCGGGAAACATTATAGCTGCAAGTTGTATTTTTTGTAACAACTGCAATTGGTCACACTGAGTACAAAACTATTGAAAAAATTACTATAATTTAAGAGATTTTTGCATCCTTGCTCCGCCCACTCAAACACCGCTGTAATGGTAAGTGCTTCTCAAACCCAACCGTAATCACCCCAAGCCGGAAGTCGAGATTTCAACATATACCTGTGCCATAATAAGAACAAGCGAAAAAAACGCTGACTGCGCCCTCGACCGCCCACTTTGCTAGCGGTAAAACTAGTGCAGATTGTGCTGCAAGCTGCGGGTGCAAGCATAACAGCAGGAGAGTGTGTGTCCACATAACCAAGTACCACCAACAAAAAACAAACCAAAACCACAAAATATACCCCGTGTGTCCCAGCATGTATCCCTGGAGTTCATCCACGTACAGCGGCCAAACGCCCACTGGTGGCCAAAGCAGGGTAAATACCACGCCAAGCCACGCACAGGCACCGCTAATAAATAAATAATCCACTAATGCCACATGCTCCACGCCCTCCTCCGTCTCCTCCTTCATTAACTGTGTGCTACTGCTATTTATCCTCCTACTTATCTATCTATCTTTTTCGATTCCACACCAAACAAACTAAATGCACGCCCGAGGGCGCAGTCTTGGCGAATCGTTGTACCCTTATCATGGTTTTACCCGTTCCCAGTACTTCCGAACAAAACAAGCTGGCGACGCTTATCTCTCATCTCATTGTGTGTTCTCTGTCTCATTCTCTCTCTTGTTCTTTGTATATGTATTCAATTTGTTTTGTCACTTATCCATATATTCACATGTGTTCCCCTTATTTCTCGACTCCCCACTCGTCCGACACTGTATGCTATGTCTCGTTTCAGACGATGCCCAATGGTTTGGACGATCAGGAGAAGCTGCTCGCCGAGGCAGTCGGCGCAGCGCGCAAACAGGCATTCCAAATGAATCACTTTCTGGACAAGGAACGCATGCTAGACGCCCTGAAGTGTGCCAGCGCAATGCTAAGCGAGCTGCGCACCTCCATGCTCTCCCCCAAGAGCTACTACGAGTTGTGTGAGTAACACTAAAGAGATCTGTACATGAAGGGTTACTTATTTTGCTTCTCTCCTGTACAGACATGGCCGTTACGAACGAGCTGTGCCACCTGGAGCTGTACCTTAGCGAGAAGAGCCACAAGGAGACGGATCTGTACGAGTTGGTGCAGTATTCGCACACGATAGTGCCGCGTCTGTATCTGCTCATCACAGTTGGCATTGTGTACATAAAGAATGACTCCACACTGAAGCGCAGCATTCTCAAGGATCTGGTGGAGATGTGTCGTGGTGTCCAGCATCCCTTGCGAGGTCTTTTCCTGCGTAACTATCTGCTGCAGTGCACCCGGAATATACTCCCTGACGTGCTGGTGGCAGAGAATGAGCACGAGGGCAATGTCTACGATGCCATTGACTTTGTGCTGACGAATTTCGCCGAAATGAATAAACTGTGGGTGCGTATGCAGCATCAGGGGCACTCCAGCGAAAAGACACGGCGCGAGAAGGAGCGTGAGGAGCTGAAAATTCTAGTGGGCACCAATCTGGTTCGTCTATCGCAACTGGAATCTGCCACACTGGAGACATACAAGCGGCTGATACTGCCCGGCATATTGGAGCAGGTGGTCAGCTGTCGGGATGCCATTGCCCAGGAATATCTGATGGAGTGCATCATACAAGTGTTCCCCGATGAGTTTCATTTGCAAACACTCGATCCGTTCCTAAAGTCCTGCGCCCAGCTGGAGACAGGCGTGAATGTCAAGAATATAATAATATCGTTAATCGAACGATTGGCGGCCTACAACCAACGCTCTGGCAAGGTGAGTTGGACAGAAAATGACTTGAAATGGGATTAACTCATAAGGATTTTCTCTTGCAGACGAGCGGGAATGCCATTGATGCCATCATACCCGCCGAGGTGGAGTTGTTCGAGGTGTTCAGCGTGCAGGTGGCCAACATTGTACAGACACGCACGGACATGCCGCTGGAGGACACAATATCTCTGCAAGTTGCCCTACTCAGTCTAGCGCAGAAGGTGTATGCGGATCGTGTCGACTATGTGGACAAAGTGCTGGGCACAACGGCACAAATACTCGATCGCATGAACATGAACAAGTGGGTACCATGTGAATCTCTCATCATCTCTCTCTCTCTACTAATTAACTGTACTCCACTTGCAGCATTTCGCATCTGTTGTCCGTTAATCAGGAACTGTCTCGCTTGCTGCGCATCTGCATAGACTTCTACAACAATGCGCTGACCATTATCCAACTGAATAACTTCTGCCCGCTGCTGGAGAAGTTCGACTACACCTCACGCAAATCGTTGGCATTGTATTTGGTAATGAACATCTTGGAGAACGAAACGCTGGTGCCCACAGCGGAGCAGGCCGACAGCATATTGACGATAATAACGCCACTGATCAAGGATGATGAGGCGAATGCGGCGGCTGCAAATAACAGTGCAGATGGCGAGGAGTTTGCAGAGGAACAGGGTGTTGTCGCACGGTAAAGTAGAACCTATTGCCAACTGAGCTTCAAATTAATCCTCATTCTTCTTCCAGTTTCATTCACCTGTTGCGTGCTGAGGAGCCGGACATGCAATACAAAATGCTGCAGACAGCGCGCAAACACTTGGGCAACGGCGGCGGGCAGCGACTGAAGCATGTGTTGCCACCACTTGTGTTCGCTGCGTATCAGTTGGCGTTTAAATACAAAGCAATTGCCGAGCAGGACGAGAACTGGGACAAGAAATGTCAGAAGATTGTGCAGTATTGCCACAGCACAATAAGTGCGCTGGCCAAGGCAGATTTGCCTGATCTCGCGCTGCGTTTGTATCTGCAGGGTGCACTGGTTATTGGCGAGATACGCTACACGAATCACGAGACTGTTGCCTATGAGTTTATGACGCAAGCCTTCTCCCTCTACGAAGATGAAATATCCGACTCGAAGGCCCAATTGGCAGCCATCACACTCATCATGTCCACGTTCGAGCAAATGTCTTGTTTCGGCGAAGAGAATGCTGAACCGTTGCGCACCAATTGTGCCTTGGCAGCGTCCAAGCTGCTCAAGAAACCAGATCAGTGTCGCGGTGTCGTGGCCTGTGCAGCGCTCTTCTGGAGCGGCAAGTAAGTGGAGACGGAAGTGAATTTATTGATGAATCTTTGACTAATAAGTCTTCTCTTTGTTGCAGACAAAACGGCGAGGAGATGCGCGATGAGAAGCGTACGCTGGATTGCTTGAAGAAGGGCGCACGCATTGCCTCGCAGTGCCTGGATGCGGGTGTGCAGGTGCAACTCTATGTGGAGCTACTGAACCATTATCTATTCTACTTTGAACGTGGCAACTCCTTGATCACGGTGGCCATGCTGAATCAGGTAAACAGCGAAGATTGAACTCAATAGGAATCTGAATAAATGGGTGTCTTTATATTGCAGCTGATTGGCAAGGTGAACGAGGAACTGCCCAATCTGGAGCCCAGCGAGGAGACCAAACAGATCGAGAGCCATTATAAGAATACGTTGGCGCATTTACGCAGTCGCATGGAGTCAAATGATACGACCCTGGAAGTCTCCTTTGCCGGCATCACACTCAATTAGTTAACAGCAGCACAGCTCCCGCTCCCATCCCCTGCTCTCCCCTCTCGACCATGCCTATCAGTCTGCAGATAGTTGAACCATTCTTCAAAAGGCTGGCTTTATAGAACTATTTACTATAGAATGCACGATCAAGACATGAAATTCCAATGCTAAATTGTAGATTGTCATTATGTTTGTTGGGGCACATCAAGGATTGCCTATAATGTGCTTATGATTCCGATTCGATTATATATTTTAATGTAAGTGCAAAGTATCAACATTCTTAATGATTTTCTCTTTATCCCCTTTAGTTTATATTTATATACAAGTAATTAATTATCCACTACTCTCCCCCAAATTGTATTTAACATATTATTTTATTATACTATTCATTAATCTACCCCCTTGCAAAGATTGTGAAATATTGTTAAACAAAAACACGAGAATCGATTGAAACCCTTAAGTGAAATACGAATTATAATACATACCATATATGAATTAATCATTGAACAATTATTGATTTTGAATAAATGTAAGATGAAATTGTTTTTAGAAAAACAAACAGTTGCAAATTGGAAAGGATCTTCGTCATGAGTTACACAAATTTCTTTATTCTTTAAAAATATACATATACATCATCATTATGTTATTTATTATAAGCCGAGTTAACTTAACTTGCATATACAATACATTATCATCGTCATCATCAACTATATGTGGAGGCTATGCCGAGAGCAGAACTGAACAATCTCAGCATACACATCGATCGGGGAATAGATGGATAATCACATCCATTCCCGGTAAGAACTCATATATGGCAGTTGTTGTTGTTGTTCAAGGTGGAGGATAAGAAGGACGGTGCAGTTAATGCGGCAGTTTTGTGTTACGATCGCTTCGAGTCGGATTAGATTAGTCGATTATAATTGAAGTGGACATAGAGAGGAGGGAGGGGAATAATATTAATAAAATTCGTGCCTTGGCTGATGTCCTGGAAAGGGGTGTCGGTGTTGCGTCGTCTCAGCGCGACTTAAAGCTAATCCTTGTTTAGTCTGTACCTATTTCTAGCATAAATTTACAATTTGAAGCGCCTAATTCACTTGCAGTGCCTTGTATAGCGAATGAGGGAAAATTTTGAAAGATGAGATAAACTTTTTGGACACTGCAAAGCTCGAGAGATTACGCGGTATTCATTCAGCTTGCGCTACGTCTAACCCGTCTTTGTGTTGAAGTAGTTGTAGACATGGGCCCAGGAGGCGAGCACGTAATCCTCAATGCCGCACTCGTTGCTGCCACGCACAATCTTGAAGTAGCCACGCTCACCCCACCAGGAACCCCACGAGTTGGCCGCTTTCTGCAGGGGAGAGAAGATCAAACAATGAGGGAACTAGAGATGACTTCTCTCTTCTCTCTCTCTCTCTCTCTACTTACCCAGTACTTGACGCCGTTGTGATCCTCACCCCAGCCAACCAATTTGACCGAGTGGAAGCCAGTGGGTGCATCCCGATTGGCTGCCGTGTGGCGATAGACGCCGCTGGAGTAGGAGAAGAAGTCGCGATAGACACGCATGGTAGCCTGCACAGGACCAGATTGATAGATCTCAGCCATGATGTCATTCTCGCCTCGCAAACTGTAAGCAGGTCCGACGGTGTACAAGTTATCACGATTCACACCCGGGAATGGATGACAGCCGTTGGCCTTGAGGGAGCGACTGTTATGACGATGGATCTTGCAGGTGTCGCGATGCTGGGTGTAGGGATAGCACTGCTCATCCAGGACACCCTTCTTGTGCAGGTAACGCCAGGCGGCATCCAGATGTCCTCCCTCGCAGCCCTGCTGGCGGCGTGTGCAGGACAGAATGTTCTGTGGCGACAGCTCGATAATCTCCTTGCCCTGGCTCTGAATGGCGAAACGATCGGAGGCCACCGAGGTGGTGGACAGCACCCAAGAGCTGCCACACCAGCCCTGATCAGGCACCTCTGAGATGTAGCTGGACCACTTCTGGACAGCATCGAAGCTCCTTGGCAGATCGTTGATGGGATTGGACAAACGCACCATGGCCTTGACGCGGTACGTGGGCTCCTTGGTGCCCAGACGCAGACGCAGTCCCTCGTTGTACTTGTGGCCCTTCCAAGTCGTATATTTCTGTGCTGACCAGCCCAAGTGGTGAATGGAATTGACGCTGTGCACCAGATCGTCGTCGGAGATGCACAAATCGGTGTCACAATCGACGCGTCCTCCATCCAGGCAACGGCACTCGTTGCAGTTATCCCAGATGCTGGTGAACTTGTTGAAGGTGGTGTTCTTGTGTACGCAGCCTATGATCACGTCCGGCTCTTGCAGGCAGAACGAGCGATAGTCTGGACAACAGTCGCTAGCATCGCTGCGATCACAGAACTCATCGCAGTAGCACAGTGTGTCTAAGTATGGAGTATAACAGTTAGAGGACAATTGGGGGGAGGGGCATCTCTAGAGGATTACTCACTTGAAATGGGCAGCGAGCAGCCGTCGACGCGACTAATGCAACATGTGTTCCTCAGCGCACAATACGGACCCGGAAAGTCAATTCTGAGTGTGGGATCGATCGTAGCGCTTGCCAGGACAACGCCCAGCAGCAGGAAGAGCAGCTCACACTTGAGTGCCATGCTGGAGAGAGGGAGTGTGGGCGGAATGCAGCTATGCGCTTTCAACTGAAACAAAACAAAACAAACAAAAACAAAGTTGAAAATCCGCACAAAATATTCCAAATATCTTTATCTAATCTCGTGAATCTGTTTTTGGTATTTGCATGAACTCATCGTCAAGATTCTTCCAGAGATTAGATAAACTCTCTCTCTCTATATGCAATTTGTCAACAAATTAGCATTCTATGCGCTTATCAGCGATTTATGGAAGCTTCTTGAATGCGCATATTACGTATACGCCCCACAGAACGGGCATAAACAAACCGTAATTAACTGGATATGAATATCAATTATGCACAACAAAGTTTGCCAAAAAATATAAACAAAAATTACGAGGGAGACACAAAAAAAGAACAACAAATCAATTTTGGGCTGAAACTGGTTCTGACCTGGCTTACTAATTGCTCAGCTATTGCTTTGCATTTCTCATTCGCTTTTATCTCAATTGGCTTCGAAAGTTATTAAACTGGAGCTGGAGCGAGAGAGAGCAGCAGGAATTATACGAATGATCAACATTGGGAAAGGGGAACGAGCGCGTACGCACGCAAACCCTTGTAAAATTTCACGCTCATCAAAAATTCACAGCGTGCATTGGCAAATAAAGTCGGGTAGATCAGAAACAAAAGTGGAGCAAGCCCAACTACAAGATACTCAGCCAAAGGTTGGGTAGAGTGGGAGAAGGTTCATAATACATGATTAATATCTTTAAATGAAGAAAATTTGTACTTGTTCTTAACCTACGAGAACTTTTTCAACTAGAAACTAAACTAAAATCCTAGTTTTATCATTATCTCAGAACAAAAACTATAGGTTGGTTATAGATTGGCTATAGGTTGGCTGCGGTTTTACTATAGGTCTGCTATAGGTTGGCTATAGACTGGCTACATATTGACGTTAGGTTGGATATAGTTTGGTAACAGTAACGTAAAGTTCACAAAACATTCAATATCATTTCATAAAGAAAATTGTATTCTCTGTCTTAATTTACGAGAACTTTCTTAATAAGAAAGAAGAACTAGTATAAAAATCCCTATTCCACAAATATTATCTAACATTCTAAGTTTTATTTAGAACTAAACCTAACTGAATGATCCCAGCTCCAGTTCCCCTTAAAACTAATACTCCCTACAGCACATACTATGCCATCACAAAAGGCAACAAAATCATAAAAATTTAAAAAAAATAAATAAAAAAAGAAGCTAGCTCAAAACGCCAGCAATCACATAACAGTAAACTTTTAAATATTCTGATGACGTCAGCTATAAAAACGTTTTAAACACGAAAGTTTTGCGGGCTTTGGCAGCGACGACGACGGTGAAGCCAACAAATTTACGCAGCGACAGCAGAAAAAAAAGAAAAATAAATAAAAAAGAAGCCACAATGAAAAAGGAGGCGGTTAAGTGAGCTCTAGTAGCGCCCCTTTTCACTGGGTTCCGGACCCCCAAAAGACGGAGGAGCATTCAACTCGTTTGATTATCAGCAACAAGAACAACAAATGGGGAACGAAATATCGAAATAATAATAAAGATAAAGAAGATTTATCATTTATTTAAATGCAAATCGCAAATAGAATCTTTCCTGTTTTGCTAGAGAGTCATATGTGTGTGTGTTTTTTTGTATGTTTGTTTAGTTCTGGTTTTCGGTGCTTATGAAGTGTTTATTTTTATTGAGTGATACGAATGGTATTCAATTATCGAATTATAAATAACATCATTCACATGCGGGACCTGTGGGGTCTCTTCAAACATCTGCGAAAGGTTCTTGAAGTTGTTGTTGCTGTTTTTTTGCGCTTCCTGAACCCGTTTATAATTTTGTGCTAATTTATTTGAAAGTTTGAACGCTAATTAATTGGGAAATATTAATGAGCTGATACTCTATAATGCCTTAATTGATATCGTCATAGCACCCGCTCGGAATCTAATAATTATCTTTGCCATCTCTAATTTGATTCTGAGGAATTTCAAGAACTTCTCTCCTTTTTTTCCTTTTTGTTGGCGCTGTGCAAATATTAACTACGAGACACCTAAGCCAGAGACAAACACGAATGAAATTCTATATCAAATATTTTGAAGATATTCTTCTTGCGATGAAGCAAAAACAGCTTGAGGAATTCTACAGTTCATAAATGACTTACTTTGGATTTAGATAAAGGAAGATTGTGATTGCGAAAATTTGAAATGCAATCTTAGTATTTAATGCCATTAACAAAAAGTTTAATAAGAATTATATCAGATTAGTTATAAACAAACATATTTAAAGAAATTTGAGTTGAATTTCTTCTACATTTATAGAATTTCTTCAGTTACGAATAATCATTCAAATCTTTCCTTTTTTTTGGTTTAACACACGCGATATTTAGTTGAATTTGTGCAACTATTTACATAGTTATGCACTATATTTATACATTATATCATTGCAAATTATACTAACTTTTTTGTACTTGCACAATTTATGTGATGTATTTCAATTCAAACACTATAGCCAATATATATTTTTGTTCTTAATCCAATTAAACACAATTTTGCACACTGCTTGCTATCAGGCACGTTGTTAACGCGATCGCGGCCAGGCGTTGACTGAATTCAATAAAAGTTATTGGCCACCATCAAACCGAAGTCGTCGTCGGCTGCGGTTGCGGCCCCTTTGGCTGCTTCTGTTATTGTTGTTGTTGCTTCTTCGGCTGCTGTTACTGTTGAGCTGCTGTACGCTGCATGCAAATGTGTGTAGGTGTGGGAGAGTGCGCGCTAACAGTGCTCTCACTGTTAAACGTGCTGGTCAGTGCTGTGAGAGCGAACGCTGCTATGCTAACATAACAGTGGGCTCGTTTGCTCTCTTTCTCTTTCACTGTTAATGCACAATGATAATTGCTTTATATGGCAATTTTTGAGAAAATGCAGAGGCATTTGCAAGGTGTGCAAGTGTACGTGTGTGTGTGTGTCCATGTGTGTGTGTACTCCTCATTAGTATCACGTATGGCCCGACAAGATTCTAACCTGTGATATGTAATACGGACACGAATCTTTTTCTGTGCACAAATTCCTTAAATTGTTTGTCAAGACCTTTGGCCGAGGCCGGGGCAAAGCAAACAATACAAACAAGAAGCCAAAAAAAAGGCGTGAGCTTTCTTATGCGCAGTTAATTTTCGTGTATTTTGGAATGTTTGTCTGCTTGTTTGTGTTTATTATCAAACGAATGTGATATGATATAGACATACGTTAATTGCACTCAATTTAAGTTCAAGGTTATATCAAACAAATCAAATAATAGACTCACTGTAGACATTGTACCCAGATATGATATACATATAGAAAGTCATCGATCGATCGATCTGTTGATCAGTTTGCCAAAAAAAGAGTGCGAAATTGAACTAAATAAATACCTTGTTGAACTCAATTCAACGCATCGATCTTCTATACAAACATATACATACACTATCACACACACGTACATTCTTTGAACTCCGTCTTGAAGACTCTCTCGCCTCGATTGATATGATCTTTGTGTGCTTGTTATCCGGCTCTTTGGGTCTGTCATTTCGCTTGGCATCGTTCGGCGCTTCTGTTATTCCCATATAGATACAATGCAGGAATTTGCATATACGATCCATATGCGAAGAATTATTATTATGGAGTGTATGCTTCTGCAAAACCTATCTACGGCAACTGGAATTTCCTAAAATTCCTTCTCGAAATTTGACTAAGCTTTCTTTGGCATATGAACTGGACTTTGGCAGGCACTTGAAAAGCTATGCCGGTTCGATTTGTCATTAACGCGATTTGTAAACATCGTAGACCGTAGACTTCAGAAATTGGCAATCAAATTTTATGCTGTCTCTGCGACAAAGACCCGAGGAATATAAACAAACCACGAAAATAAAATCGACGACAAAAAAAAAAAGAAACCGAAGAACAATAAGCCCCGACACATTAAGAAAGCTAATTAAAAACAAGTTGCAAGCTCAGGCAAACACATATCGAAGACCATAACCCGAGACAGGCGACATCGAATGGAGACCCGGAGAGCATATCAAGTCTGGAATAAAGCCATCACCAGGCGGCGCGACTTCACTAATTCCGAGTGTCGCCATTTGCATGACATTAAACTTAAGGTTTATGAGCGATTTGTGTCGAGCGTAATGCCAAAATATATATATATGAAAATCGCTTTTGGGCAAACACAGCAGACAAAGAAAGATTGCAAGAAGAAACCGGAGATTGACGAGGGCAAACACAATTTGTTGACCCACTCCACACTGAAGACATTCAATATGAAATAATTGAACTATTTTTAGACGACTAACAAAGCACGAAAGTTAACAGTAAATATCATTTTCTATATATTTGCGATTGCCTCTTTCAATTTGCAGCCGGAAGTGATTTCTATGACTAATGAACATTGCAGCCCTATCGAAATATTGCAAAGATTGCGACACAGATGAGTAATCGAGTAGTACGTAAAACCTTTTGAGTACATCATGTCTGAGTCGTCGTTTAAATAAATAGTATAATAAAGAGATCATCATGTGCAGTTGTACATCTCAAATAAACAGTTTACTAAACGGAAAAAATGATAACTTATTAACAGAAAGAAGATGCCTTAGATAAGAATAAGCAGCTCAGTTTAAATATCAGCAGGTACTACTATATTTAGACTTAAACAAACTATTGCTTGTACTCGCAGCTAATGAACTTGAATCCAGTTTCAAGTACAATGGAAAAGCGAAAATAATGTGTGTTTTGTCTAACACGAATGCTGATGACAACATGTCGCGTCTATAAACAAAGTAATTGAATCGTCATTTGTCCGTTTTATGAATGGACAACGAATACCAACGAATACACGAAATGAACAGCTGACACGCTTACAACGACAGAGTGGGGAGTATTCAGAGCAAGCAATATATGTATGTAGATCCGGCCAGATATCGATAGAGATATCGGGTATTAGCTGGGCCATATGGCGGGCCGTCCGAAATTGGCAGTTTAATTGGCGCGACAACATGATTAGGCATTCAATTAGCAGATATTTATACACCATTAGCTACTTAGCCGATTATTATTACCGATTCCGTGCACAGCGAACCGAGCGATATTGATATTCCGCCCATAGAGGCGGGGCGACAACATTCCAAAGTACTTAAGTCATGTGATAAAATATTTATAAACTGCCTGCCGGACAAACACCTCAAATTACCAGACGCCAAAGTGCGTAAGATACCAGATTCAAGTTGGCTCTCTACAGTTTCCGCACTGGAAAGAACCCAATCAATAAGACAGAGGAGCCAACAAAGCTTGAAAACAAAGGCTTATCGGCCTAGTGGAAGTATGTGGTTCAAGGACAGCAAATAGTATTCCCATTGGTATTATCCACATAATAAAACAAGTACTATACAAACATAATCGAAACGTTTTTCGTAATGCGCAGCGTGACGTTTCTACACGTCCGATAAGATCAGCGATCTGGGAACCGTAGCAATTGTCTCTCTGTCTCTGTCATGCGCGGTGGAATGTCTAAATCGAGTGCTATATAATGGGGCAGATGATCTACGATGGAGATGATTGCATCAGAGCGAGAGCAATACAAGTAGAACAGTAAGTTGGCTTGTTCGGTTTAAAATAGTACACACTTTCCAGAATTGGTTGCCTTATCGCAGTTGATACCTTATTTTGTAGTATTGGGTGGGGTTAAGATAACCTGCTGCGAATGCATTGCAGAAGAGAATGACGTATACAGTTGTAGATCTCAGCACCCTACTCTCTATTGCGTTCTCCTTCTCCTTATTGTTTTTTTCCCCCGATTTTTCGCGATCTTCCGAATTGAAATGTTTTTGTCTCTGCCATCAAATTGCGCATGATCATCACGCAGCAGGCATAATACTATAAAAACAATTCAATCCAGCGCGTATTGTACAATACGCAAAAGAGATGTGTTAACACCTTATACCTTATTGCGGACTCATTAAAATTTCAGATGTTGTTGATAATCAAATTCATGGGCATGTACGATGTTTATTTTGTGTGGCTCTTCTTATCGTATTTTATCGTAGTATTTATGTTTTCTCCATATTAATGCGATTCCAGCTGTGAACTCGATAAGAAATTCTTTCAATTCACTAATTAACCTTGAATGCAGAATGCAGTTCCAAGGAAACATTTACTCTGACCCCAATATTTGGCAAGATTATACGGAAATTTCATATTGGTATGCAAAATATTCAGCCACAATTTATTGGATCTCAATTTCAAAGGCAAGTGCAAACGTACGTATCGCTTCGTGGAATCAATGTGTCTTCAAGGTTGGAACATTTGCACGCGATATTCGCATCAGCACTGAAAGAACTTCCTCCCTTGTTCCCTTACTCACCCGAATATGTTGAACATTTTCGGGGCTCAGGGTCTGACGGAGGCGTCGCACGCCAAGTAATGACGAAATCGAATTGGCTTTTGAACGTTGTTGACGCGTCGGTGGAAGTGGAAGTGTGACCACAAATTCAATTGAATTAAATTCTAGTTAATTTTGACAACGACAATTTAACAATACTCAGCGAAAACAATGAAGACACAGCTGGTCTGCGGGAGGTCCAGACTAGGCAGATACCTTGTAAGTGGGGTGTGGATTATAACAGAGATTAATTTCTGTTTATAAACGTTCCTTCCAATGGTTCATTCTGCAAGGTATCACCACCTAGAGCTTTATTTTGTTATTTCTCTAAAAATGTTCTTAAACAAATGGTAAGCCAATATACCCCCCTGCTGCTACGGTATTTGTCGGCAGCTACAAAGCTGTTGTCAGCTGCTTAGTCCGTGGCTGAGCAATAAAATATTTTTGGCATATTTGTGTTTAATAATTCACTCAAATTCTTCATTGTCGATTCGTTTCAATGTGAATTTCAATTGTTTCGCTCTCAAGTGTAAGTCGGCGCTTCTTGGCGCTCCCCACAGACGTCGCTGCTCCCCCCTTTCTGGCTCACAAACTGTTGTGAGTTGATGTTCATTTTGCACACCACGCGGTTTCTTATGCTATTCAAGTTAAAATTGTTGATAAGAAACTTTTTAAATAATTTCAATCAAAAACTGCTCGAAATTCCCAAATACTACGATTGAAATATGGAGAAATTGATTTGCTATAATAGAAAATTGTAAGGCATATTCCCCCCACGAAATTGACCGATTGATAAGGCAATCTAGTGATAAGCCAAATGGAGGCAAGGCTATTTTTGGGTAATTCCTTCATTATATTAATACGCACGATTGTTTTGGTGGGGCATCTGGTTTAGAATACGCCTAAATAAACGGATAAGCACGCTATATTTAGAGTATTGGCAAATACCTTTGACGTCATCAATGTTTTTTAAAGGGGAATGGGCTGTGGGTCAATGTGTAGCAGAACTTGCAACCGATTGGCGTTAATTGGAAAATTAGTGCTGTTATTTTCCCACGGAAAATCATGTGGAAATAGTGCAATTATTTCTCTCTCGGTGTTGAGAGATTACTCAACCCCTAAATATATGTTTATATGTGTTTGAAGATATCGTTATTGCCTTGATAATGCGCCAATACAATTTGTTTTTGTCCAGTTGATAATTCAGTTGAAATTCCTCATATTTTGCAGCAACAGAATAGAATGAATATTTTTATGGCATTCCTCACGTGTGCTTCAAGTACCCCGTCAAGTTGTGCAGCCAAAAGGCAAGCACGACTATATAGTTTATTTAAGTTACAGCTTCGAACTTCGTATCCCCATAGCATCGTGAGAAGACATCGTTTTCTAGTTATGAATGTCATTTTATCATTCGTTTTATATCAAGAACTTCTTGTACTAAAAGTCTATAAACATTTTATGAACTCTTTATATTCTATACAGTCGTATTCAAGGGTATCCAGGGTATGCCAGAGTCAAGTGCGCTCAACTGGTTTTCTTCTCTTGTTTTTGAATGAAAATACCATGTCAGCATTTTTGCGTATCTGCTGGAAACGCTTTAATGATTTTTGAATATTTTCAGAAATATGCTTTCTACAAATTTTTGCACAAGCAAAACACAAAGATCACGGTCTCTCCTTGTCTATGAGATGTTTGTCTAACATCGTCATAAACACATCTGTATACATAATGCGATTATGTGATGAAAAAACGTATCATAGTACCTTCGAGTGGGAAGCAAATAGCTTCAGTGTGTTTGTTCTGCATCTGTCCGTATGTCCCGTTACGATATGATAATTCATAAATTGGAAACAGTTTTTAAATTGCGAACCCATTCGTAAGAAATTATTTTTAGCAACGAATACCAGGCAGTGCAGGCACCTGGAGACGTCTCTAATGATTATATTTTCATATGGGATGAGGTAGTCAACGAATATATTCATATAATTTGTGTTTGAAACGAAACGTTTGACGTTTTGAATGCACTCAAACACCGCCTCCGGGTAAATATAATAGAAAACAACCCGTACTTTTTGGCTCGTAGTTACCCGTAATTATCGCCACTTGACGTGAACGAGAACCTACTCAGTGAGAGAGAAACCACCAAATTAGGTGCGCTGTCAATCAAAATTAATCACAATTCGCAAACAATAACAAAACACGACGATTGACACCCGAACCAAATGAATGAGTAACCCCTCGCAATCATAACCTGCCATTCAGCCAAGTGCAATTGGAAGTACTGAAAAAAAACTACCGTATAAATTTAAGATAAACAAAGTGCGAGATCAGACTGTCTCAAGGTTGTTCTGTTAGTCGTAACATTTGAGTTGGGCGAACAGCACCGTCATGCATAGAGCAAGAGCATCCCAATCTTCACCTCTCGCACCGGCCAACAGCACACTACGAATCTTTCCTACTGGTCGCCGCTAGAACCGATTGAGAATTGTAGTGTTGGCGTATGAGAATTAAGAGCTGTGCTGCTAACATCAGCTGTTAATGTTAAGTTTCGTAAGAGCTACTGTTAAACCCAGTGCAGGCGCTGTTAACTTAAGTGATAATGTTAGACTTGCCTCTCTCTCTCTCTGTCTGTCTCTCTCTCACACACACGTTCTCACTTTCCTTAACAGGCCGATGGCCTGTTACAGTTCGCATTTATTTCGCGTTTATTGCAATTTTTACGAGTTCGTTTGGCAGATTTTATAAATAATTAATAAATGAAAATATTCATGAATTGTATGGTAAATACAAATGCTATTTAATAATAATAACAACAATTAACGGGCCATTCACCGGACAGGCTTTGAGCTGATTTATGTCGATTCGCATATGGTTAATTATAATGCTCGTTGAGCATGACAAATGTTTTAATTATATTCACAGCGATCTAAACAAAAGCAAGATCTATCCGATTCCGATTCAAATGTAAATGTGCTTTGCTTTGCCGGCTGCGAATGTCCCATTTTGTAACGCCCACTGAAAACGCCTTTATATCGGCCACTGGGGCAGGCAGCAGCCCCGGCTTTATGCCCCCATACCTGTTGTAATCCACTTTATACGTATATTGTAACATACATGTGTACGTGTCTGTGTGTGTGTGTGTACCTACATGGGCCTACGTACATATTATTTTGGAATGTACTCGATCTTGTACTTCGCGCTCGTATTCCGTCTGCCTGGTCGGGTTAATGTCTGTAAAAACAAATAACATTGCGTCGCAGTCGTATAAATAGCAACTGCTCCGATTCTTCAATATGTCTGACAGTTACCTGAGGGGGGAGAGGGTATATAGGCTTTTACGTTGATGACATGCTTTTATAGCACACTTTGCAGACTGCTTTTTTTGGGCAACTTTCGCGGCATTAAGAAATTTCTGTTGTTTTTATAAGTTTTGAAAGTATTTTCATTATATTTCAATGCCAGTATGACAAACTCTTTGGAATTTTAAAAGTTATTACCTTGTTTGGAATCAAGTAGATTAATTTGATTGTTTTGACTTCTCACTGATTATTTCAAATTGTTTGTTGCGAATAAAAACATACAATGTCTGTATACCAACACATTTAGTATATATCTTGATTTATAAGAAAGGTAAATGTAAAGACTTTTGTGTATTTATAAATAAAACTCATATAAATTGTTCCGATTTTGTGCACCTCGGCATATTCTAATTCCCGTAGCCGATTTCAAAACCACAGAAAATACAAATACCTGATTCTATAGCCATATACATATATCTAACTAATTGACAGTGAATACCGCGAATATTTGAACTTACAAGCAATTAAAATGATTGAATTACGACGAGTATGTCGAGTATGTCGGATCATTCGGTTCGTTTTGATTCAATTCGGTTCGGTACCATCTGCAAACAACTTTTACGATTCCCCAGAATTTTTGTCAATTTACTTTTGAGAAAGTTACAACGACAACAACAAGAAGAACAATGATATTGCTGTAAGACCTTGAAAATGCTTACGAAATCGAATTTATTTATAGGAAATATTTACAGAATTAGAACACTTAAGAAGCACCGAGCACTCGCTTTCATCGAGCGGAATGAGAAAAAAACAAAACATTTACGAATTTGTTCCTTTGTTTGTTTTTGGCTTTGCTTTTTTGGCTCTTTTGCAGCCCGCAGCCTTTTCTAGCTGATTTATTTGAGCATTTCAGCATTTCGGTCGAAAGTCATTGTCAATGCCAAATGCGAATCATTTGGGTCTACTCATTCGCCCCAGCCGAGTGTCAGTGACACTCAACAACGCGTCTCTGCGTTGCATGACAAGCGATTATCATTGCCCCTCTCTAGCTCTATGAATGATGTAGGAAATTCCTGTTAGACAAATGTGAGAGATAGAGATGCTAAAGCTGCGATAATGATACAGGTACAAGGCCCCCTCCGCACCCCATACCTCTTATTGTTTGCCTGACTCTTTCTGACTATTTCTGCAAATAATTAGATCATATTTATAATTGATTTCGACTATCATTGGACCGTTTTGTGTACAAAGATTAATTGTCCCGCTTTGTGCATATTCTGATACCCTGTTAACACATGTTTATGATGAGAAGAGGGTATATGCAGCCAGTGAATTAGTATGCAAATGAAAGTGCCAGGTTATATATACAGTATACAATGTTTAACTACATTAATGTGTAGATCTTAGTTATTATAGAAGCTAACAACACACAGTTTGGTACGTTTATTCTTAATCACTTTACGCAGCTGATGCTTAACTTAAACATCAAGTGCCACGCCCACATTTCATATGAATCGGTCTATAGTTTATAGTTATTGGGTATCTGCTAGTCTGTCTTCTCTCACTTGTTTGCTGTCCAAACTTGATGTGCTATAAACATGTGTCATCATCAATTAATTTCAGCCATAAACTGTCGGAGGGGTTGCCAGAGTTGTTGACATATAAAAAACAAATTATAGGATAGGATAGCTCAGCTAATAATCTATATATAAAGTATATAGAGAGCTTAATGCTGACTAATATTTTAAATGAATGAACGTTGTTGTATTTTAGCATATTTTCAAGGTACTCACTAGGAATTCTGCGAAGAATCTGATGATACTACAATTTTGCGATTATTTACGATATGTGTCCAGTTTTTTCACAGTGTGTGAATACACTCACAGCTGGAGTGAATGATTCAATTGCCTCTAGTTTAGCCGCCCACGCGTGCATTCGACGCGTCTATTTTATCACCTGTTGTTGGCCAGTTCAATTAGCACCTGTTGCCTAATTGCAGAGCCAACTTTAGTAAGGCGTCTCGTCTCGTCTACTCATAAATGTAACGGTTCAAGCGAGGTGCGAACTGTTTGTTTGCCACAATTTCACGTAAACATGATGCGATCGTGCTGCGTATC
This sequence comes from Zaprionus camerounensis, assembly GCA_018904165.1. Classification (NCBI taxonomy): domain Eukaryota; kingdom Metazoa; phylum Arthropoda; class Insecta; order Diptera; family Drosophilidae; genus Zaprionus; species Zaprionus camerounensis. Next base: position 4,931,187 of record JAEIFS010000037.1, read on the forward strand.
TTTTTTGAGTTTTCGAGTTCAGGTTCAGGTTCAGCTGCCAATATGTGACGTCATATGGGGGTAGAGAGAGATCCGTATTTGTCGAGTGTTTAGCGCACTCAATAATGCACTCAGCAAGCAAGGCGAAAAGTGAATACAAAGCGAATACAAAACGAATACCTGAGTGTCTAGTCAGCCCGTGCGAGTCGTCGATGTCTGTTTGCACTTTCAATGGGCCGTGAGAGACACACTGTATCATATATGACGTCATTTGTCAATTGCCATTACCAGATAGTTAAATACAAAATGCAATTGCCGCAAGTGCGATCGAGTGCAGTCTGAGTGCGCTTTATCAGACCTCACATATGACTCCAGCTTGGGTGTGTGTGTGTGTGTTTGGGGGGCGTATTGCATTGAGTGTGACCTGGGGCAAAACATGCTGAGATTCTTCACATTTCGCAATGGTAAAGCAGAAGCAAACTCGCTGTAGACGACAGCAATATACCCTGTAGTAAGTTGTGATTAGACACGACAAATTATGTTAAGACTGCTGACAGTATTGGGCTTGGTTAACTTGCTCACTGTCACTGTATATACCCAACTGCACTCTCCCTACAGAGTATAAACAGCAGCAGCAAAGAAGAGAGAGATAAAACGAGCAGAAGCCAAGCACGATTTATGCATTAGCGCACAGCTTTAAATTAATTGATTCTCATTTCATGTAGCATATGATATAATCGGGCAGAGTTTGAAGTATTCTATAGTTTAAAGTATTGTCTATATATATAGTATATACATATATATTGTAGTATATATATTTATTATGAAATCTATATCCCGACATTTCTGGGTGTGATCGCATCGCGTGGCGTTGTGATTCGACAGCCTCAAATAGTTTCACATGCAAATCGACGTGAACAACTACAACAACAACAACATATATAGTTGTACAATATTAATAATCATAATAACCATTACAATAATAACAATAATAATCATTCGGAATCAATTACGAAAATATGCTAAACTTGAAACGTGTCGCCAATGAGTTCTTGGCAATAACCTTAAGTCAACGTTGCGTATGCGCAATGCAGTTTACACACTCGCACATAGATCGTATTTTGTGTGAATTTACATTTTAATTGCCACAAACGAGTCTATTGAATATATACCCCACGATATATGCCAATCGAAATGGCGCTTTGTTGTGGATATGGATGTCGTCACGTTGCGCCCGCCAATCCCCTCTACCTAATTGGGACTCATAAATATGCGCGAGCTATGCTCAACTAATGTAACATGATAGGCCCCCTCCCTGGTAATGCGAGAGATTATGCACAAATCACGCTGACTGTGACACTGTCACAGACTTAGCCCAACCCCAAAGCGAACCGAATCAAAGTTTAATTGGTTCACAGACTGTAAAACAGTTCATAATACGAGAGAGATACATAAATCGAGTTCGAGCTGGAGTTCAAAATGGAACTGCTATGCGTATATTGTTAGACATATAAGACATGGAACTAGTTGAAGTGGAACTAGCACTAGAAACATAGAACTGCAGTTGAACTAGAACAACTAGAAATGGAAATCTTTTTGGAACTAGAAAAGGCACTTAGAAGAACTAGAAAAGACACTTGCTTAATGATCTTGATTGGTAAATGGAACAGGAACAGAAGCTTCAACTTATAGGATGATCTGTATGTTATCGGAAAGTGGAACTAGTTCAGTAAATATAACTGCAACTAGTTCGCATCAGTTGCAATGCAGCAATTGAGCATAAAGTGATGAAAGTTTGAATATCTCTAAGTACTCTAAACCTCAGTCAATCCAAGCTAACTAACACTGATAATCAACAGTAACTCAAACTAAAAGTGAAAAGTCTTACAAGCAAAAGAAGCAACCTCAACTAGACAATTAAATGTAGATAAAGATGTTAATGCCATCAAACATGCCATCTGACAGTTGGCACAGCTTGAGCGTCGATCAGGCGGGTCTAATCTGTCCATTAACAGGTGTTTGGCTAATTACAAGACTTTGCGCAGTGCTTGGACACAGCATGAAGCGCATGCCATGACCATGACGAAAGGTTCCACTTGACTCTCCTCTCTCTCTCTCTCTCTCTCTGCCATAACTCCCAGTCAACCCGTCAACAATCCATTGCCCAGTTGCGATGACATCAGCGGATCATCGACTGGACAAGAAGGGAGAGCTATAGCAAGACCAGTAGCCAGTTGACTGAAGCCCAGCGAGTCACCTTCAGGCAGAAAGGTCTCTGTTATCTCTCTTGCTATCTCCCTCTAACTCTCTTTGGAATGGTTCATTTTTACCGGAACTGGGCTGTCAACGTAGCTGATTACGTGTTTTGTGTTGAGTTTTTGCTTTTGTTGTTGTTCCCCCTTTAGCTAAAAACAAGCTAAAACCAGCCACAAAAACAAACATCAATTTATGGCACTCACTCGGCACTCATTTGTGAATATGTTTTGAATATTGTTACAATTTGCTTGGGCAAAAAGATAACATAAATTTGTAGATTTTCAAATTTTTGGTTTTCCTGCTTCGATGTAAGCGAAATCTGGTTAACCTTAACCACACACAGACCACAGAGCACAGAGAAGACGCGTCTTTGTCTCTAGCTATTTACATTCCGCATTGTTTACCTATCTCGGATATAAACAGTTTATTGTCGTGTGAATTTTGATTATTGTTCCAAATTGAAACCATATTTTGCGCAGTGTAAATGCATTCGATCACGGGCAAATTCCAAATGAAAACAAATGCAAACATTTTGAATTAAAGGTAAATTTTAAAGCATAAATACACAAAACTATTTGTGTTCAAATGCCGGAAGAATTGTACCATATACAATATGTATTACGTGGTCTTATGCCATTGGGGATAATATCTTGCCTGGGGGCAATTGAAATGCGATAGCCGACTTTAAATAACTTGCACATAAGTCTAAAGATACTCGTCGTACTATGGCCAGACATAATGACAGATAAGATAGTTAGGAGGTAGCTAGAGATGCCTTCTTTAAACGATGCATGAGTTGAGGGCTACGAAGCTGCAAAGAGGTTAAATTGCATGGCACGATTTCAGTTTACAATATGCAAATGCGTGCAAGTTCAGGGTCCGCTGTGTTTGTGTATCTTTGAGATGCACAATGGCTGCAGCTGGCTATGCAGCTGATGGATTGCAGATACATTTGCATGCAGCGTGCAGCGTGCAGATATTAGCCCAGTTTTTTTGGTGGTGGCTCTCTCGCTTTATCTCTGCAAATTCATCTACACCCACGAAATGCCAGCGGCAACAGCAGTGGTAGCCACAGTCCCGTTCCTCTCATCCAAGCCAGACTTCATCTTTCATCTGCCCAATTGAGGCTGACACTGTGACCGGGAAGTGGAACAAGCTGCATTGTTACTTTCTAGGCCCGCGCAGAGATCTCGGGATAAGCCTTGCCGAACGAAAGTAAACTTTCGAAAGCGGAAATCAATTACAGAATTTGAGACACCGAAATAGAAACCAACTCGTTGCCGGCTCCCTGGTTTTATGCTCATCTCAGAGTGGGAGAGACAGAGAGAGAGAGAGAGTGAGAGAGAGAGAAGAAGAACTACCTGACTACGCTCGTAAAGCAAAGCAAGCAAGCCATAATCCCAGCTAAGCACATCGCTTATGGTGCCAATAAACCACAGACAGATGTACATACCTATCTCTGGGAGAGGTGTGTAGACACCTTGCGACTGTGGTTAACTGTACCTGCACCCCCAACACCCAATCGAACCAATCGCGTACAGTCGCAGACCGCAAGGTGCTCTCGTCAAGTCTTATACAATATACGCGACATTTGATGCGCTTTATTTCCCGACTCGCATCTTATTTCTGCTCTAGTTCCAGTTCCTATTCCAGTTCGCTTGACCAAAAATATGCGCAATTCCGTGTTTAATCAGTAGAAACAACTGTTCGCCCACTGAGTCGTTAGAAGTCGCTCAATGAACTGGTTCAGCTGCTAGTTTGTTTATTGTTGAGTAGTAAAAATGTTGAGGAAGTGCTTGAATAAATTATGAAACTAGCTTACAGTAAGGAACTAGTTCACAAACTAAGTAGGGCGTCCCTGTCTTAGTCAAGTACTTGTTCACAAATTTTGAATGGAACTAGTTTACAAACATAGTAAGGAACTTTTTAAGCAAACTTAGTAATGAACTATTTAAAGACATTAAAGGAGTAGTTTATAGTTCACTAGTTCACGCTACTTGTAGAGAACTTATGCTCCCACTTAGGACTAATGTAGTTGCTATACTTCAAAAGAAATAAAGAAATTGCAAACTTAGTAAGGAACTAGTTAAAAACATTTAAGAAAAAGTTCATATAAATAGTAATGAAACTGTTCACACTTCTTTGAGGAACTTGCGATTCGATTTAGGATGGATTTAGTTTCCATACTTAGAAAGAAACTTTGTTAGAAACTAGATAGAAACATTCAACGGCCAGTTCACAAAAATAGTAATGAACTAGTTCTCAACATTGTAAGAAACTACTTGAATAGTTATAAGTTCACGGAATTAGTTAGGAATTGCACTAAAAACTTTGTATATATAAAACGATATACCTCAAAGGTTGTTACTGGAACTTGTTCACAGTAACTAGTTCTACAAACATAACTAGTAAGTTTGTAGTTCCAACTACCAAGTTAGGCCTTCTCTGGCATTACCAAATAGCCCCAAAATAAGCCGTCAACAGCAGCTCAATTCACATTGATTAGGCCTATTAACTTCACTCCGCACTGCACTCGTAATGTGAATCGTATTCAAACTGCATGAAATGAATCAATTGAATGTGCAATTGAGCGGCAAATAAAACAAACCGCTTACCTGTTACTCACCTGAGCTGCAATTGAGCTGCCAATTACCGTTTGCGTCCGAAAATGTCTGCGCAGTTGCGACGCGTTAAAAGCAAGCGTGACTAAATTCAAGCGCCGTCGCGCGTGCGCACACACAGATACACACACACAAACACACACACACACAGAGACACACAGTTACACACAGAGGAATAGAGAGACTGATTGCAGTTGAAATTGTGAATTAACGTCGCCAGCTTAAGCCGCACGCGCGTTTGCTCTCGCGACAGATTTATAACTGAAACTCGACAAACGGCGATGCTGCGGCGACTTGAAGCCTGCGTCGCAGTCGCAGTCGCAGCTTACTGCGACGCAGGCAGCAAGCAGCGAGCAGGCTCAGCTTGCAGTTTTCGCTGAGCCGACGAAATGTTGACAGCAAAACAAACAGCGCAATCGGGGGCGAAGAACAGCGAGCACAGAGCAAAGCGAAAGCCCAAAAGCTAAGCTGACGCAATGCAATGCGACGTGGCAAGGACTCAGCCTTCGCAACGAGCTGCAGCAGGCAACAACAACAATCCTTAATTGCCACAGAAGCGAAAACATCAAATTGATGTTTATTGTGTCGCGAGCAAAATAAACAATCAAGCAACAATTGCAAGTCAAAGTCGCAACGCATAACACTTGGTGTGGGTGTCGTCGGGTCAGTGCAAACAGTTACAGCAACAGCTGCAGATACATTTGAATCAACAGATACATTTACAGATACAGATACAGATACATTTACATTTACAGATACATTTACTGATGCAGCACCCACTGCAGTGATGCCGCTGTGACCGCCAGTTGATAGACAGACGCACTGACAATACTTGAACCTGACATTCAGAAATATTGCACTTACACACACGCACACTCACACACACCCATTCACACACTCACCCGTGTGGTGGCGGGTCCTAGAATACCACCTCAGTAAGTCACCGCTGGTCGTACGAGGCGACTAAAGGGACACACGGGGATGGCCTCTCTCCGATAGGTGCCAGGGAGGTGGAAAGACTCTGACAGTACCTCTAGTAGTGGCCGGGTCGATTCCTCTCGGAGAAAGGCAAGCAGCTCGCAACCGCCGATCAAATGAACAGGTATCTCCTGGACAGTCCGCGAACACCTGTTCAAGGACTGACAAATGCGAGAAGGCGACATCAGTCTTCTGCGGGCAGACTATAACAACCGCATGTGTGATTACATTATAAATCAAAATGGTTGGTCCTATAAGGAACAGTTTTACGGTGCAGGGAGTCGGAACCCCAGTGCCGGCGACAGGGAGGGGTGAGCAAGCGGGCCCCCCGTCGTCGATATCCAGCGACCGCAATGCCTCGGTGGTGGGCAACTTGGCCACCGTTGCAGATAATATCGCAAGAACCAATAAGAATAACAGCATGAACAGGGAAAGAAACGTGGAGGAACTCCCCTCCACTGTAAATAAGAATGGAGAAGATGAAAGTGCCTTCTTCAGGAAGAGCACGAAAATGGCTAGATCCCCTGTGGGACCAATAGCTCAGCCGGCAGTCCCCAAAAGGCCAACCCCAATGGTCGAAAAGGAGGCAGAAGCGCCGGTAAGGTCCCCGCCTGTGGATAACAGGCAGGTGGAAGACGTCACCGAGCTCAGTCAGCTCTCAATCTTAATTGAGCAAGTGCTTGAGATGGTGAACGCCAAAGGTGTTCGACATATCAACCAGGGTATGAAGGATACCTTTGGTAAGATGAAAGCACTGTGTAGCAGTGCTAAAGAGAAAATGAAAGTACTAGCTGAAGGACATACGGTCTCTCAGGTAGTGTCTACGGCTGCAGACACCCCGAAAAGACCTAGGGAGAGTCTGACTGGCACACGGCCCACCCCCCAAAGAAGAGTCGTCACCTGGAGCCCTCTGGGGCAAACAGGACGACAAATAGGGTCAGTCCGATTGCAGCTAAAACACAAAAAAAAGCTGAACAGACCAAACCAGTGAGAGGGAACAGTCGGGAAAAGCCAGCAGAACAGGAGAGCAGGCCCAAGGTTGCCAAGGTTGCCAAGGAAGCTAAAGAAGGGAGCCCAAAGAGGCAAGCGAAGAAAGAAGGGTGGACCAAGGTGACCCATAAGGTGCCGAAGCCCAAGAAGGTCGCCGCTAGGCCCGATGCTATCATCGTGTCTACAAAAGGCGACATGTCCTATGCAGACATTCTCCGCACCATAAAGGGGAATGATGCACTCAAGGACCTAGGAGAGAATGTTACACGCATTCGAAGGACGCAAGGTGGTGACTTGCTACTCCAGTTGAGAAAAAAGCCCAGTGCGGTGCCGCAGAGCTACGAGGCAGCTGTGCAGCAAGTCCTAGGCGATAAGGCAACAGCAAGAACACTCACAAAAGAAGTGTTCTTGGAGGTTAGGGACATAGATGAGGTCACCACTAGGGATGACATCATAGAGGCTGCCCAGCAGCAGATAGGAGAAGGTAGGAAGCTAGGTGGGATAGTGAAGAGTCTGCGTAAGTCTTTTGGAGAGACGCAAACAGCTCTTCTCAAGGTGCCGGTGGAAGTCGCCAATAGGGCCATAGAAAGGGGGCACCTTAGAATAGGATGGGTTAGGTGCAGAGTCAGGTTGAAACAAACCAACACTCTACAGTGTTTTAAGTGCTGGCACTACGGGCATATGTCTCGCACATGTACCAGCACTGAAAACAGAGTGGACTGCTGCATAAAATTCGGGCAAAAGGGGCACAAAATTAAAGTGTGCAGAGCTGCGGCTTGCTGTGCGGTTTGCAAAGACCAAAAGCGGCGAGACGTGGATCATATTGTGGGCAGCAAAAACTGTCTAGCTTTCCAGGACGCAGTCAAAAAGACTCATAATTAAGGTCCTGCAGGTAAACCTAAATCATTGTGAGGCAGCTCAAGATCTCTTGACGCAAACCTGCTTTGAAGAAGGCATAGACGTTGTTCTAATCAGTGAACAATACAAAAACCTAGCTACATCAAACTGGGTTAGTGACAAAACTGGCAAAGCGGCGATCTGGGCTTGTGGAAGCAAGCCCTTTGACGATAAGCCGCTGACCACCGAAGTGCATTTTGCTAGGGCAAAAATAGCCGGGGTACATTTCTATAGCTGCTACCTACCACCGAGCTTAGAAATGCACGACTACGATAGGGCCTTAGATAACATAGGGAACCATGTTAGGAGTAGTCATCCAAACATCGTAGGCGGGGACTTTAATGCCTGGGCTGCCGAATGGGGCAGTCGCTTCACAAATGTAAGAGGCCAGGCAGTCATTACAGCCTTCTCCTTATTAGGCGCGGTGCTGCTTAACACAGGCAATAAAAGCACCTTTGAGCGAAATGGCAGGACGTCAATCGTTGACATATCCTTTGCCAGCTCCAATATAAGTAGAACTATCTCTTGGCAAGTAAGTGATATTTACACTCATAGTGACCATAGAGCCATATTAATGAAGGTAGATAGACACCGCAGCAGAAGCACCCAGGAAAGAGTAATCAATGGTTGGAAAGAGGACACTCTGGATGAGGGCGTCCTTAGATACCTCATCACAGAGCAGCAAAACGTTGCCCTGCATGGTAATACCTCTGACGCGAAGGCAACATCACTTTCCAACCTATTGACTTCTGCCTGTGACGCCTCCATGGCGAGGAAATGCAATGGTGGCCCAAGATGGAAGCCAGCCTTTTGGTGGAGCCACGAGATCGCGGACTCTAGACGTAAATGCATACGGGCTAGACGAACCCTATGCCGATGTAGAAATGAGGAGGAACGGGAAATCCTCAGATCGCACTTCAAGGACGCCAAAAGGGAACTAAAGAAAGCGATAAAGCTAAGTAAAGCCTCGCACTTTAACACCCTGCGTGATGGTATGAACACCAACCCTTGGGGTGGGGCATATAAGGCAGTAATGAGCAAGATAAGAGGACATCGAGCAAACGCTCCGGCCTGTCCTCAACTCTTGCGCACTATAGTCGAGACCCTCTTCCCAATACAGGGGGACCACTATAATGAACCTGCTGAAGCAGATGTTTGGACTGACGGGGTAGGTAGATTCCAACAAGAAGTAGATGTAGGAGAGGTATTAGAGATTGCTAGTACCTTCGCAAACAACAAGGCGCCGGGACTAGATGCAGTACCCAACAAGGTGCTGAAGATAGCGGTAGACGCGAACCCCACGTTATTCGCAAAAGTGTACACAGACTGTATGCAGACAGGGACTTTTCCGGAAATCTGGAAAAGACAGAGACTGGTACTAATACCAAAAGGTAACAAACCACCAGGCGAGGCTAGTTCATACAGACCGCTCTGTATGATTGACACAATGGGGAAAATACTAGAAAAAATAGTAGCTAGCAGGCTTAGCACCTTCGTAGAAGAAGTAGGTGGTCTATCGGATGACCAATACGGTTTTAGGAGGAATAGGTCAACTGTAGACGCGATCAGTAGGGTCAAACAGATTGCGGAAGAAGCAATAGCAGGAGATAGGTGGCGAGGGGGCCAGAAGAAGTACTGCGCTATAATTACCCTTGATATAAAAAATGCCTTTAACTCGGTGAGTTGGCATCATATCATGCAGGCGCTGCGTAACCTCAACACGCCTCAGTACTTGCTCAGTATTGTCGGTAGCTACCTGAGTGACCGTACACTTGCGTACGACACTGAGGAAGGCCGAAAACAATACCAAGTTACAGGCGGCGTTCCACAAGGATCGGTTCTTGGACCGCTCCTGTGGAACATAGTATATGATGGGGTATTACGCCTACCACTGAGGAATGAGGTTAAGATCATCGGATATGCTGATGATATTGCCGTCATTATAGTTGGAAAGCATCTGACGGAGGTGAAAGACTACAGCACCGATGCCACGCAAAGGGTAAAGCAATGGCTTACTGAGCACGACTTAAGGCTAGCTAGGGGAAAAACTGAGGCGGTTCTCATCTCAAGCAGAAAGAAACTTGAGGATGTGACGCTTAGTATAGACGGATTGAGTATCCGTACGGGCACATCAATTAAGTACTTAGGCGTACTTATAGATGCAAGGCTGAGCTTTAAAGCGAATATTATCGCAATGAGCGAAAAGGCAGCCAGAGTGCAAATGGCGCTCGCAAGAGTTATGCCAAACATCGGGGGCCCAAGGCAGGTAATACGATCCCTCGTATCACGTGTCACCCTATCGGTGTTAATGTAGGCAGCCCCTATATGGGCATCAGCGCTTAAAAAAGGCAACCTACGCCCGACACTACAACGCTGTAGTGAGACGTAGCAGCCAGAGAGTCTGCAGCGCTTTCCGGACTGTATCCGGTGATGCCATCCAAGTCCTAGCTGGTATAATGCCGGCTGACTTGACTGCGCAGGACTACCAAGCGCAATATAATAAGAGGCACAGCCAAATCCCTATTACCTACGATGAAGGTGAGCCAATTAGGGATTGGCAGCAAAGGTGGGATGCAACAAGCAGGGGGAGGTGGACGCACCGACTGGTGCCGAATATAGAAACTTGGATCAGAAGAAGCCACGGACAAGTGGACTACTATATGACCCAGTTTCTTACAGGACATGGCTGTTTCAGGCGCTACCTGAACAAGTATGGTCATGATCCTGAAGTTGTATGCTACCTTTGTAATGAAGACGATGAGACTGTGGAACATATTTTCTTCCACTGCCCTTATTATGCAGGCCAACGGGAAATCGTCAACAGACGCTTAGGAGTAGATATAAGTCCAGAGAATGTTGTAGGGCTTATGATAGAGACCCCAGAAAACTGGGAATGTATTAGGAGTATGTGTGTGTGCATTATGGTAGAGCAGCGTAGGCTAGAAAGACTGCGTAACTCTTCCTCGCAGCACCCAACAACCAGGTAGAGCCACCACAGGGCTATGCTCGGCCCCTTGCGAAGATTTATACTTCAGGAGTGGTTCCGCAAGGGGTATCACAAACGAGCCGTAGGGGGAGTGTTCTTTAGAGGTTTTTTAGTGGGTGCGGGTCCCACACTACCGTCACTAGGACGGTGTCTGTCAAGATTTTTTATCCTATGAACACTCTAATTAAAAAAAAAAAAAAAAAACCCATTCACACACAGACTTACTCACGCACACTCATTCACACTCACACTGACTCACACCCCGTCTGACACACAAAGTGGCAGGCACTCCAAGTCTAACTAATACCAAATCGAAGCCATTTGTCAAGCAGCAATTGAAACAAATATGAATATATATATTTAACTGAAGCATCGTGACTGTGAGATACCCTAAGCAGTCTTAAAGATCTACAAATAATCAGCACAAGTCTTCAGACTAGACATATACTTTGTATTATATTAATGTAATAATTTTAATTCTTAATTTTAATGTAATTTCTTTTCCCAGTTGACCGCCATTAGTCGACATTAAATCATTTAATAATTAAATAAATAAACTCCTAAAATTTGAAGAAAGAACAGGACCTAATCGAGTAAAGTATTTAGATATATCACTAATATACCAGCTTAAATCTTCAGTTCCTGCAGCTTACCAACCTAAAACTTGGCAGCACAAAACTAGAACATCTTCTACATAAGCACACTAAATTTCAACTAGATTACTTAGCTATAGCAAGTAGTATATCAATTATATATCATCATAACTCTTCAACTCTTGCAGATATATTAATCAAACTCAACAGCATAAAACCAGAGTACATTCTTAATAGGTGCCCCCTAATTTCCAAGATAAGTTGGTTATAGAAAGTAATATATCATCAAAATCTCACCATAATTATACAGTTTAAACAGTTACCTCAATCAAACATTGTACTAGAATATATTATACATAAGTATACCAATTGTGAACAAGATCAGCTGACTATAACATAGAGTAAATCAACTTGTTCTTATCGTATTAAATTTACATCTAATCTGCTGTAATCCCAGCTATGCGCAGACACACCCGTTTAATGCTGGCACGCGTTAATTCACACATAACATATACTGCATATATACAGCCTCTATATAGTCTGATATATACCGATGTGCGAGTGTGTTTGATGCGTTTTAAATTGACGTCAATTTTTAGCGAAAATTTGCATTTTATGTGAGAAACAGGAATTCATGAATATATCGAAGCAATAAATTATATGGGTAATGTCAATTTAATTATTGATTTCTCAAAAAGCACACACACAGACAGAGACAGAGACAGAGAGACATATTCATTTATCATTCGTTTAAAGTGAAATATGCACTCGTTGTTAAACGAAGTTGTCAAATCGAAATCGCAATGAATAAATTGCAATCGCGAATGTTCTTCCAAAGTGTTAACAACAAGTTTAGCGTTGACATTAAGCTTAACTGGCAGTTAAGTTTAGATATTTTTAAGGTTATACACGTTTTATCTGCAATTTTTGAGGTTATACACGTTTTGCTTAGAGTAGAGAGTGCGCTTGACTACGAAAAACTTGAGATTTGCTTTAGTTGTCATCGCACAACTTGGGACCGTCGCCAATGCAGGATGCGTAGGCCATCAGATGTGGTATGGTGCTCTGCTGCATGACTCCTGTGAAGAGATGTGCCTGTGGTCCAGTGGCAAAGATGCCCACATCATCTCCAGAGTGGACGCCAAGGGAGCCCTTGATGTAGCTGGGATAGGTGAACACTAGAGGGAAAGAGGGAGACATCTTTAACTGCTCTACTAAGTCAATAATCTCATGCACTCACATGGCTCCTTGATCTTCTCGGTGAGATCCTCACGTTGTCCATTCTCATCCAGATACTGATTGGTGCCCACAGCATAGTTCAGTGTAGCATACTTCACGCCATTCACATCGACATCGTGCTGATTGAGTCCAAGAATGTCAGTGCCACGTCCTGGATAACCAGCGATGGACAGTGGATGCGCATGATCTGAGGTAACCACAATGAGTGTCTCCTCTGGATTGGTTATGTCGACTGCTGCCTGCACCGCCTTGGCCATTTCGAGCACCTCATCAAGTCCCAGCTGTGGCCTATTGAAGTGATTGCCATAGTCCACCAATCCACCCTCGACGAACAGGAAGTATCCCTTGTCATTGCGGCTCACCAGCTCGATGGCCTTGCGCGTCATCTCCTCCAACGTTGGCTTGGTCTCCTCGTCGGCCAACTTATGAAAGTCCATGACACCCGAGTTGAAGAGACCAATCAGTTTGTCAATCTTTGTGGGATTCACACTGTTCAACTGCTTGCGGTTGTAGGCCAAGGCGCCGTTGGGATGCAGAGATTGCCACTTGGAGAGCAGATTGACACCATCGGATCGTTCGCCCGCCTTGCCAAACTTATCCACAATGCTGCTGGGCAAAAACTTACCCATGCCACCGCCCAGCATCACATCGAAATTCTTGCCAGGCTCCTTGGTAATCAGCTGGGTGGCAATGTCTGTGCAGGTGGCAGGATCGTTCTCTCCCTCGCCATAGTTGACAATGTCCGTATCGGACTCGAAGAAACGATTTGTGGTGTGCGCATATGCACCCGATGGACTGGCGTGGGTCAATGTGGTGGTGGTGACAATGCCACTGGCCTTGCCCGCCGCCTGTGCCCAGGCTGCAATGGAGGAGATCTGATTGTTGGGATCCTCGCTGCCGCTGCAGTTGTTGAAGTTCACCTCGGCCGTGATGCCCAGCGCAACTATGTTGGTCTTGACCCCGCACAGATAAGCTGTGGCCGTGCAGGCAGAGTCAGGCACTTGGGCATTGGAGCAGTAGGTCTGAAGAAGAGATGGGATTAGCCTGTCTGGGGAGAACTCAACCTGAGTGCCTTGCTCACCCTGCTAAGTCCAGTGTAGGGGAACTTCTCGAAGCTCAGTTGATCCTCCTCGCCAGTGTTGCCCTTGAGCTGACCCTGGAGTATGCGTGCCGCTGCCACTGTGGTGAGGGACATGCCGTCCCCAAGGAACATGATCACATTCTTGGCCTTGCGTGCATCCGGCTGTGGCAGGCTCAATCGCTTCGCAATCTCCGTGTGCGCCAGATCATACCAGAACTGTGCGTTCTTCTCCTCCGGCGGGGTGTACTTGTTCTTGGCCATCGCGTTGGGATCTAGCAGATTCGCATCACGATTCTTGCCGCCCGACGTCGTTCTGCCCAGCAACTGATCCTGCTTGTGCACATCGTCGACTGCAAGAGGAGGAGGAGGAGAAGGTGCAAATGTGAAAGGGATCAAGTAAGCTTGGAAGGATCACCCACTGTTGAAGACCGCCGACCAGCTGCTCGCCACCAGCGCCGTCAGCACCAGCACCAGACACGCCACTACTTTAGTCATTCTTGTGAGTTTCTACCGGGTTACGCGGTTCTCGGCGACTGACAGTCGAACTGGAGATCCCTTCCCGTTTTTATTGAACGAGTCGCAGTCCGAAATGCCTTTTCTAATCTAAATTGGCAAATTAGACAAGTTTAGCCAGCCTCATTTCGGTTATCAACTCAGCGGCTTTTCGGGACTAGACACTTTATGGAGCTTGCCATCTGTTTGCTCTGCGGTCTGACCTACCACGTTCTCAGCGAGGGGTTGCCCTCAATAAGATAAGCCATTCTTCAGTGTGAAAGGGGTAGAGATCTACATGCAAATGATCCCCCGAATATGTAACGTAATTCTACATGTTACGTATTCCGTATTACATCAATATTATTACAGATCTCGTATCTCTTCTCTCACGTTTTTAGGACACGTCATAGGCAGGCCCCAACGTGTGCAGCTTATTATAAAAATAAAGTAAGACAATATGAATATAGATAATGGAAGAGAGAATCATTTTATAATAGGGCTACATCACACAAGAATTACTTGGCTTTTTTTAATGGCTCTACTAATAAAGTGGCAATTAACTAAGTAATTCAACGACACGTGTGCATAAACTTAAATATAACCCATGTACATAAACATACATACTATATAGTGGGCGAAATATAGATAGTTTTCTTTTTATACCGATTGTTTGCACTGGATAAGATTTGTAGCTGTTTAACGCTGTCTCTAGAAAACAAAACGTCGGTACACATGCACCGCAGACACAAGCAGTTAGATGAAGAAAGGGACAGGAAGAGGGAGCAGGCAGGCAGGGCGAGCGAGTTGAGTAAAGGATTCAGGGATCGCACGGTGGGCCCGCAGACTGATCTAGTGGAATTTAATTCAAAAATGTATAGGTGCTACTGTCATACAGACTTTGCTAATGTGGATCGTGTATATGCTAATGGGATCGTGTCGTAGCTTAACAGAGTTCTGTTGTGGCCTAACAGAGTTCTGTTGTGGCTTAACAGAGTTCTGTTGTGGCTTAACAGAGTTCTGTTGTGGCTTAACAGTTTCTAAATTGCGCCAAAACAAGAGTAGATAGCGACATGCAGTTTTTTCAATATGTTTATTGTTTTTTGCAGTTGCCACTTTCGTCAAGTGTACAACTCGCCCTGGAGAAGGCGAAAATGTTTTGAGCAGTTCTTTCAGTTCCTCTAATTTTTCTTAGATTTTTGGCAGTTCAAAAAAACGCCTTTATCGAGCCTGGGGGCGTGGGGGTCAACAAATTCTTTTTAACATTAAATTAAAAAACAATGCCCATTAAACTGTACACACTGTAGTGCTGCCCATCACTCACAAACATTACACCAGCACTGCTATCGATAACCATCGCAGCAGTATCGATAGCGCGTGTGTGCTCTCTTGCGCATGCCTAATCGCGTCGTTTCGCGCGCTTTTCTGTGAAAACCGAATGCCACACAACAATATCATCACTAAATAGTTTCGGGTGTACGCTGTGGCAGTGAAAAAAACCATTAATAATACAACATATCAAGTAAATAAACAGCCAAACGACGCAATGGGCATCGACGCAGAAGTGGGTCAGGCGTACCACACGGTGCAGTTGTCGACGAAAGAAATGCTGAAGAACAATCAACGTCAGAAATATTGCAATGTAAGTACATTTTCTCGCTATCCCGCTGCACTCAGCATTTTTCACTTTGCGGCAGTAACAACAATGAAACCTACAAATATTCTCATCATGTTTAGATGATTGATCTGCTGGCGAACAGCTGCAAGGCATCGGGACTACTAACAACCTCATTCACCAACGAGGAGCTCGTCCAGTTCTGGTTGGGCGACATATTGCCGCTGTTGTTCGACTCGGATCGCAATATACAGAACTGTGCCATTGCTGCGTTGGCCGAGGCGTTGGTGGCCCTCGATGTGGCTGTCATCCATGCTGCCAAGTGTTGGCCACAGATCCGCACTGAGTTCGTCAACAATTACACCACGCAGATCAGCGCAATGCGCGATACAAAGAACAACAATTGGCACAAGATCTGGAAAAAAAAAAAACACACACACAGAGACACACAGTTACACACAGAGAAATAGAGAGACTGATTGCAGTTGAAATTGTGAATTAACGTCGCCAGCTTAAGCCGCACGCGCGTTTGCTCTCGCGACAGATTTATAACTGAAACTCGACAAACGGCGATGCTGCGGCGACTTGAAGCCTGCGTCGCAGTCGCAGTCGCAGCTTACTGCGACGCAGGCAGCAAGCAGCGAGCAGGCTCAGCTTGCAGTTTTCGCTGAGCCGACGAAATGTTGACAGCAAAACAAACAGCGCAATCGGGGGCGAAGAACAGCGAGCACAGAGCAAAGCGAAAGCCCAAAAGCTAAGCTGACGCAATGCAATGCGACGTGGCAAGGACTCAGCCTTCGCAACGAGCTGCAGCAGGCAACAACAACAATCCTTAATTGCCACAGAAGCGAAAACATCAAATTGATGTTTATTGTGTCGCGAGCAAAATAAACAATCAAGCAACAATTGCAAGTCAAAGTCGCAACGCATAACACTTGGTGTGGGTGTCGTCGGGTCAGTGCAAACAGTTACAGCAACAGCTGCAGATACATTTGAATCAACAGATACATTTACAGATACAGATACATTTACATTTACAGATACATTTACTGATGCAGCACCCACTGCAGTGATGCCGCTGTGACCGCCACTTGATAGACAGACGCACTGACAATACTTGAACCTGACATTCAGAAATATTGCACTTACACACACGCACACTCACACACACCCATTCACACACAGACTTACTCACGCACACTCATTCACACTCACACTGACTCACACCCCGTCTGACACACAAAGTGGCAGGCACTCCAAGTCTAACTAATACCAAATCGAAGCCATTTGTCAAGCAGCAATTGAAACAAATATGAATATATATATTTAACTGAAGCATCGTGACTGTGAGATACCCTAAGCAGTCTTAAAGATCTACAAATAATCAGCACAAGTCTTCAGACTAGACATATACTTTGTATTATATTAATGTAATAATTTTAATTCTTAATTTTAATGTAATTTCTTTTCCCAGTTGACCGCCATTAGTCGACATTAAATCATTTAATAATTAAATAAATAAACTCCTAAAATTTGAAGAAAGAACAGGACCTAATCGAGTAAAGTATTTAGATATATCACTAATATACCAGCTTAAATCTTCAGTTCCTGCAGCTTACCAACCTAAAACTTGGCAGCACAAAACTAGAACATCTTCTACATAAGCACACTAAATTTCAACTAGATTACTTAGCTATAGCAAGTAGTATATCAATTATATATCATCATAACTCTTCAACTCTTGCAGATATATTAATCAAACTCAACAGCATAAAACCAGAGTACATTCTTAATAGGTGCCCCCTAATTTCCAAGATAAGTTGGTTATAGAAAGTAATATATCATCAAAATCTCACCATAATTATACAGTTTAAACAGTTACCTCAATCAAACATTGTACTAGAATATATTATACATAAGTATACCAATTATGAACAAGATCAGCTGACTATAACATAGAGTAAATCAACTTGTTCTTATCGTATTAAATCAACATCTAATCTGCTGTAATCCCAGCTATGCGCAGACACACCCGTTTAATGCTGGCACGCGTTAATTCACACATAACATATACTGCATATATACAGCCTCTATATAGACTGATATATACCGATGTGCGAGTGTGTTTGATGCGTTTTAAATTGACGTCAATTTTTAGCGAAAATTTGCATTTTATGTGAGAAACAGGAATTCATGAATATATCGAAGCAATAAATTATATGGGTAATGTCAATTTAATTATTGATTTCTCAAAAAGCACACACACAGACAGAGACAGAGAGACATATTCATTTATCATTCGTTTAAAGTGAAATATGCACTCGTTGTTAAACGAAGTTGTCAAATCGAAATCGCAATGAATAAATTGCAATCGCGAATGTTCTTCCAAAGTGTTAACAACAAGTTTAGCGTTGACATTAAGCTTAACTGGCAGTTAAGTTTAGATATTTTTAAGGTTATACACGTTTTATCTGCAATTTTTGAGGTTATACACGTTTTGCTTAGAGTAGAGAGTGCGCTTGACTACGAAAAACTTGAGATTTGCTTTAGTTGTCATCGCACAACTTGGGACCGTCGCCAATGCAGGATGCGTAGGCCATCAGATGTGGTATGGTGCTCTGCTGCATGACTCCTGTGAAGAGATGTGCCTGTGGTCCAGTGGCAAAGATGCCCACATCATCTCCAGAGTGGACGCCAAGGGAGCCCTTGATGTAGCTGGGATAGGTGAACACTAGAGGGAAAGAGGGAGACATCTTTAACTGCTCTACTAAGTCAATAATCTGATGCACCCACATGGCTCCTTGATCTTCTCGGTGAGATCCTCACGTTGTCCATTCTCATCCAGATACTGATTGGTGCCCACAGCATAGTTCAGTGTAGCATACTTCACGCCATTCACATCGACATCGTGCTGATTGAGTCCAAGAATGTCAGTGCCACGTCCTGGATAACCAGCGATGGACAGTGGATGCGCATGATCTGAGGTAACCACAATGAGTGTCTCCTCTGGATTGGTTATGTCGACTGCTGCCTGCACCGCCTTGGCCATTTCGAGCACCTCATCAAGTCCCAGCTGTGGCCTATTGAAGTGATTGCCATAGTCCACCAATCCACCCTCGACGAACAGGAAGTATCCCTTGTCATTGCGGCTCACCAGCTCGATGGCCTTGCGCGTCATCTCCTCCAACGTTGGCTTGGTCTCCTCGTCGGCCAACTTATGAAAGTCCATGACACCCGAGTTGAAGAGACCAATCAGTTTGTCAATCTTTGTGGGATTCACACTGTTCAACTGCTTGCGGTTGTAGGCCAAGGCGCCGTTGGGATGCAGAGATTGCCACTTGGAGAGCAGATTGACACCATCGGATCGTTCGCCCGCCTTGCCAAACTTATCCACAATGCTGCTGGGCAAAAACTTACCCATGCCACCGCCCAGCATCACATCGAAATTCTTGCCAGGCTCCTTGGTAATCAGCTGGGTGGCAATGTCTGTGCAGGTGGCAGGATCGTTCTCTCCCTCGCCATAGTTGACAATGTCCGTATCGGACTCGAAGAAACGATTTGTGGTGTGCGCATATGCACCCGATGGACTGGCGTGGGTCAATGTGGTGGTGGTGACAATGCCACTGGCCTTGCCCGCCGCCTGTGCCCAGGCTGCAATGGAGGAGATCTGATTGTTGGGATCCTCGCTGCCGCTGCAGTTGTTGAAGTTCACCTCGGCCGTGATGCCCAGCGCAACTATGTTGGTCTTGACCCCGCACAGATAAGCTGTGGCCGTGCAGGCAGAGTCAGGCACTTGGGCATTGGAGCAGTAGGTCTGAAGAAGAGATGGGATTAGCCTGTCTGGGGAGAACTCAACCTGAGTGCCTTGCTCACCCTGCTAAGTCCAGTGTAGGGGAACTTCTCGAAGCTCAGTTGATCCTCCTCGCCAGTGTTGCCCTTGAGCTGACCCTGGAGTATGCGTGCCGCTGCCACTGTGGTGAGGGACATGCCGTCCCCAAGGAACATGATCACATTCTTGGCCTTGCGTGCATCCGGCTGTGGCAGGCTCAATCGCTTCGCAATCTCCGTGTGCGCCAGATCATACCAGAACTGTGCGTTCTTCTCCTCCGGCGGGGTGTACTTGTTCTTGGCCATCGCGTTGGGATCTAGCAGATTCGCATCACGATTCTTGCCGCCCGACGTCGTTCTGCCCAGCAACTGATCCTGCTTGTGCACATCGTCGACTGCAAGAGGAGGAGGAGGAGAAGGTGCAAATGTGAAAGGGATCAAGTAAGCTTGGAAGGATCACCCACTGTTGAAGACCGCCGACCAGCTGCTCGCCACCAGCGCCGTCAGCACCAGCACCAGACACGCCACTACTTTAGTCATTCTTGTGAGTTTCTACCGGGTTACGCGGTTCTCGGCGACTGACAGTCGAACTGGAGATCCCTTCCCGTTTTTATTGAACGAGTCGCAGTCCGAAATGCCTTTTCTAATCTAAATTGGCAAATTAGACAAGTTTAGCCAGCCTCATTTCGGTTATCAACTCAGCGGCTTTTCGGGACTAGACACTTTATGGAGCTTGCCATCTGTTTGCTCTGCGGTCTGACCTACCACGTTCTCAGCGAGGGGTTGCCCTCAATAAGATAAGCCATTCTTCAGTGTGAAAGGGGTAGAGATCTACATGCAAATGATCCCCCGAATATGTAACGTAATTCTACATGTTACGTATTCCGTATTACATCAATATTATTACAGATCTCGTATCTCTTCTCTCACGTTTTTAGGACACGTCATAGGCAGGCCCCAACGTGTGCAGCTTATTATAAAAATAAAGTAAGACAATATGAATATAGATAATGGAAGAGAGAATCATTTTATAATAGGGCTACATCACACAAGAATTACTTGGCTTTTTTTAATGGCTCTACTAATAAAGTGGCAATTAACTAAGTAATTCAACGACACGTGTGCATAAACTTAAATATAACCCATGTACATAAACATACATACTATATAGTGGGCGAAATATAGATAGTTTTCTTTTTATACCGATTGTTTGCACTGGATAAGATTTGTAGCTGTTTAACGCTGTCTCTAGAAAACAAAACGTCGGTACACATGCACCGCAGACACAAGCAGTTAGATGAAGAAAGGGACAGGAAGAGGGAGCAGGCAGGCAGGGCGAGCGAGTTGAGTAAAGGATTCAGGGATCGCACGGTGGGCCCGCAGACTGATCTAGTGGAATTTAATTCAAAAATGTATAGGTGCTACTGTCATACAGACTTTGCTAATGTGGATCGTGTATATGCTAATGGGATCGTGTCGTAGCTTAACAGAGTTCTGTTGTGGCCTAACAGAGTTCTGTTGTGGCTTAACAGAGTTCTGTTGTGGCTTAACAGAGTTCTGTTGTGGCTTAACAGTTTCTAAATTGCGCCAAAACAAGAGTAGATAGCGACATGCAGTTTTTTCAATATGTTTATTGTTTTTTGCAGTTGCCACTTTCGTCAAGTGTACAACTCGCCCTGGAGAAGGCGAAAATGTTTTGAGCAGTTCTTTCAGTTCCTCTAATTTTTCTTAGATTTTTGGCAGTTCAAAAAAACGCCTTTATCGAGCCTGGGGGCGTGGGGGTCAACAAATTCTTTTTAACATTAAATTAAAAAACAATGCCCATTAAACTGTACACACTGTAGTGCTGCCCATCACTCACAAACATTACACCAGCACTGCTATCGATAACCATCGCAGCAGTATCGATAGCGCGTGTGTGCTCACTTGCGCATGCCTAATCGCGTCGTTTCGCGCGCTTTTCTGTGAAAACCGAATGCCACACAACAATATCATCACTAAATAGTTTCGGGTGTACGCTGTGGCAGTGAAAAAAACCATTAATAATACAACATATCAAGTAAATAAACAGCCAAACGACGCAATGGGCATCGACGCAGAAGTGGGTCAGGCGTACCACACGGTGCAGTTGTCGACGAAAGAAATGCTGAAGAACAATCAACGTCAGAAATATTGCAATGTAAGTACATTTTCTCGCTATCCCGCTGCACTCAGCATTTTTCACTTTGCGGCAGTAACAACAATGAAACCTACAAATATTCTCATCATGTTTAGATGATTGATCTGCTGGCGAACAGCTGCAAGGCATCGGGACTACTAACAACCTCATTCACCAACGAGGAGCTCGTCCAGTTCTGGTTGGGCGACATATTGCCGCTGTTGTTCGACTCGGATCGCAATATACAGAACTGTGCCATTGCTGCGTTGGCCGAGGCGTTGGTGGCCCTCGATGTGGCTGTCATCCATGCTGCCAAGTGTTGGCCACAGATCCGCACTGAGTTCGTCAACAATTACACCACGCAGATCAGCGCAATGCGCGATACAAAGAACAACAATTGGCACAAGATCTGGAAAAAAAAAAAACACACACACAGAGACACACAGTTACACACAGAGAAATAGAGAGACTGATTGCAGTTGAAATTGTGAATTAACGTCGCCAGCTTAAGCCGCACGCGCGTTTGCTCTCGCGACAGATTTATAACTGAAACTCGACAAACGGCGATGCTGCGGCGACTTGAAGCCTGCGTCGCAGTCGCAGTCGCAGCTTACTGCGACGCAGGCAGCAAGCAGCGAGCAGGCTCAGCTTGCAGTTTTCGCTGAGCCGACGAAATGTTGACAGCAAAACAAACAGCGCAATCGGGGGCGAAGAACAGCGAGCACAGAGCAAAGCGAAAGCCCAAAAGCTAAGCTGACGCAATGCAATGCGACGTGGCAAGGACTCAGCCTTCGCAACGAGCTGCAGCAGGCAACAACAACAATCCTTAATTGCCACAGAAGCGAAAACATCAAATTGATGTTTATTGTGTCGCGAGCAAAATAAACAATCAAGCAACAATTGCAAGTCAAAGTCGCAACGCATAACACTTGGTGTGGGTGTCGTCGGGTCAGTGCAAACAGTTACAGCAACAGCTGCAGATACATTTGAATCAACAGATACATTTACAGATACAGATACAGATACATTTACATTTACAGATACATTTACTGATGCAGCACCCACTGCAGTGATGCCGCTGTGACCGCCACTTGATAGACAGACGCACTGACAATACTTGAACCTGACATTCAGAAATATTGCACTTACACACACGCACACTCACACACACCCATTCACACACAGACTTACTCACGCACACTCATTCACACTCACACTGACTCACACCCCGTCTGACACACAAAGTGGCAGGCACTCCAAGTCTAACTAATACCAAATCGAAGCCATTTGTCAAGCAGCAATTGAAACAAATATGAATATATATATTTAACTGAAGCATCGTGACTGTGAGATACCCTAAGCAGTCTTAAAGATCTACAAATAATCAGCACAAGTCTTCAGACTAGACATATACTTTGTATTATATTAATGTAATAATTTTAATTCTTAATTTTAATGTAATTTCTTTTCCCAGTTGACCGCCATTAGTCGACATTAAATCATTTAATAATTAAATAAATAAACTCCTAAAATTTGAAGAAAGAACAGGACCTAATCGAGTAAAGTATTTAGATATATCACTAATATACCAGCTTAAATCTTCAGTTCCTGCAGCTTACCAACCTAAAACTTGGCAGCACAAAACTAGAACATCTTCTACATAAGCACACTAAATTTCAACTAGATTACTTAGCTATAGCAAGTAGTATATCAATTATATATCATCATAACTCTTCAACTCTTGCAGATATATTAATCAAACTCAACAGCATAAAACCAGAGTACATTCTTAATAGGTGCCCCCTAATTTCCAAGATAAGTTGGTTATAGAAAGTAATATATCATCAAAATCTCACCATAATTATACAGTTTAAACAGTTACCTCAATCAAACATTGTACTAGAATATATTATACATAAGTATACCAATTATGAACAAGATCAGCTGACTATAACATAGAGTAAATCAACTTGTTCTTATCGTATTAAATCAACATCTAATCTGCTGTAATCCCAGCTATGCGCAGACACACCCGTTTAATGCTGGCACGCGTTAATTCACACATAACATATACTGCATATATACAGCCTCTATATAGACTGATATATACCGATGTGCGAGTGTGTTTGATGCGTTTTAAATTGACGTCAATTTTTAGCGAAAATTTGCATTTTATGTGAGAAACAGGAATTCATGAATATATCGAAGCAATAAATTATATGGGTAATGTCAATTTAATTATTGATTTCTCAAAAAGCACACACAGAGACAGAGACAGAGAGACATATTCATTTATCATTCGTTTAAAGTGAAATATGCACTCGTTGTTAAACGAAGTTGTCAAATCGAAATCGCAATGAATAAATTGCAATCGCGAATGTTCTTCCAAAGTGTTAACAACAAGTTTAGCGTTGACATTAAGCTTAACTGGCAGTTAAGTTTAGATATTTTTAAGGTTATACACGTTTTATCTGCAATTTTTGAGGTTATACACGTTTTGCTTAGAGTAGAGAGTGCGCTTGACTACGAAAAACTTGAGATTTGCTTTAGTTGTCATCGCACAACTTGGGACCGTCGCCAATGCAGGATGCGTAGGCCATCAGATGTGGTATGGTGCTCTGCTGCATGACTCCTGTGAAGAGATGTGCCTGTGGTCCAGTGGCAAAGATGCCCACATCATCTCCAGAGTGGACGCCAAGGGAGCCCTTGATGTAGCTGGGATAGGTGAACACTAGAGGGAAAGAGGGAGACATCTTTAACTGCTCTACTAAGTCAATAATCTCATGCACTCACATGGCTCCTTGATCTTCTCGGTGAGATCCTCACGTTGTCCATTCTCATCCAGATACTGATTGGTGCCCACAGCATAGTTCAGTGTAGCATACTTCACGCCATTCACATCGACATCGTGCTGATTGAGTCCAAGAATGTCAGTGCCACGTCCTGGATAACCAGCGATGGACAGTGGATGCGCATGATCTGAGGTAACCACAATGAGTGTCTCCTCTGGATTGGTTATGTCGACTGCTGCCTGCACCGCCTTGGCCATTTCGAGCACCTCATCAAGTCCCAGCTGTGGCCTATTGAAGTGATTGCCATAGTCCACCAATCCACCCTCGACGAACAGGAAGTATCCCTTGTCATTGCGGCTCACCAGCTCGATGGCCTTGCGCGTCATCTCCTCCAACGTTGGCTTGGTCTCCTCGTCGGCCAACTTATGAAAGTCCATGACACCCGAGTTGAAGAGACCAATCAGTTTGTCAATCTTTGTGGGATTCACACTGTTCAACTGCTTGCGGTTGTAGGCCAAGGCGCCGTTGGGATGCAGAGATTGCCACTTGGAGAGCAGATTGACACCATCGGATCGTTCGCCCGCCTTGCCAAACTTATCCACAATGCTGCTGGGCAAAAACTTACCCATGCCACCGCCCAGCATCACATCGAAATTCTTGCCAGGCTCCTTGGTAATCAGCTGGGTGGCAATGTCTGTGCAGGTGGCAGGATCGTTCTCTCCCTCGCCATAGTTGACAATGTCCGTATCGGACTCGAAGAAACGATTTGTGGTGTGCGCATATGCACCCGATGGACTGGCGTGGGTCAATGTGGTGGTGGTGACAATGCCACTGGCCTTGCCCGCCGCCTGTGCCCAGGCTGCAATGGAGGAGATCTGATTGTTGGGATCCTCGCTGCCGCTGCAGTTGTTGAAGTTCACCTCGGCCGTGATGCCCAGCGCAACTATGTTGGTCTTGACCCCGCACAGATAAGCTGTGGCCGTGCAGGCAGAGTCAGGCACTTGGGCATTGGAGCAGTAGGTCTGAAGAAGAGATGGGATTAGCCTGTCTGGGGAGAACTCAACCTGAGTGCCTTGCTCACCCTGCTAAGTCCAGTGTAGGGGAACTTCTCGAAGCTCAGTTGATCCTCCTCGCCAGTGTTGCCCTTGAGCTGACCCTGGAGTATGCGTGCCGCTGCCACTGTGGTGAGGGACATGCCGTCCCCAAGGAACATGATCACATTCTTGGCCTTGCGTGCATCCGGCTGTGGCAGGCTCAATCGCTTCGCAATCTCCGTGTGCGCCAGATCATACCAGAACTGTGCGTTCTTCTCCTCCGGCGGGGTGTACTTGTTCTTGGCCATCGCGTTGGGATCTAGCAGATTCGCATCACGATTCTTGCCGCCCGACGTCGTTCTGCCCAGCAACTGATCCTGCTTGTGCACATCGTCGACTGCAAGAGGAGGAGGAGGAGAAGGTGCAAATGTGAAAGGGATCAAGTAAGCTTGGAAGGATCACCCACTGTTGAAGACCGCCGACCAGCTGCTCGCCACCAGCGCCGTCAGCACCAGCACCAGACACGCCACTACTTTAGTCATTCTTGTGAGTTTCTACCGGGTTACGCGGTTCTCGGCGACTGACAGTCGAACTGGAGATCCCTTCCCGTTTTTATTGAACGAGTCGCAGTCCGAAATGCCTTTTCTAATCTAAATTGGCAAATTAGACAAGTTTAGCCAGCCTCATTTCGGTTATCAACTCAGCGGCTTTTCGGGACTAGACACTTTATGGAGCTTGCCATCTGTTTGCTCTGCGGTCTGACCTACCACGTTCTCAGCGAGGGGTTGCCCTCAATAAGATAAGCCATTCTTCAGTGTGAAAGGGGTAGAGATCTACATGCAAATGATCCCCCGAATATGTAACGTAATTCTACATGTTACGTATTCCGTATTACATCAATATTATTACAGATCTCGTATCTCTTCTCTCACGTTTTTAGGACACGTCATAGGCAGGCCCCAACGTGTGCAGCTTATTATAAAAATAAAGTAAGACAATATGAATATAGATAATGGAAGAGAGAATCATTTTATAATAGGGCTACATCACACAAGAATTACTTGGCTTTTTTTTAATGGCTCTACTAATAAAGTGGCAATTAACTAAGTAATTCAACGACACGTGTGCATAAACTTAAATATAACCCATGTACATAAACATACATACTATATAGTGGGCGAAATATAGATAGTTTTCTTTTTATACCGATTGTTTGCACTGGATAAGATTTGTAGCTGTTTAACGCTGTCTCTAGAAAACAAAACGTCGGTACACATGCACCGCAGACACAAGCAGTTAGATGAAGAAAGGGACAGGAAGAGGGAGCAGGCAGGCAGGGCGAGCGAGTTGAGTAAAGGATTCAGGGATCGCACGGTGGGCCCGCAGACTGATCTAGTGGAATTTAATTCAAAAATGTATAGGTGCTACTGTCATACAGACTTTGCTAATGTGGATCGTGTATATGCTAATGGGATCGTGTCGTAGCTTAACAGAGTTCTGTTGTGGCCTAACAGAGTTCTGTTGTGGCTTAACAGAGTTCTGTTGTGGCTTAACAGAGTTCTGTTGTGGCTTAACAGTTTCTAAATTGCGCCAAAACAAGAGTAGATAGCGACATGCAGTTTTTTCAATATGTTTATTGTTTTTTGCAGTTGCCACTTTCGTCAAGTGTACAACTCGCCCTGGAGAAGGCGAAAATGCTTTGAGCAGTTCTTTCAGTTCCTCTAATTTTTCTTAGATTTTTGGCAGTTCAAAAAAACGCCTTTATCGAGCCTGGGGGCGTGGGGGTCAACAAATTCTTTTTAACATTAAATTAAAAAACAATGCCCATTAAACTGTACACACTGTAGTGCTGCCCATCACTCACAAACATTACACCAGCACTGCTATCGATAACCATCGCAGCAGTATCGATAGCGCGTGTGTGCTCACTTGCGCATGCCTAATCGCGTCGTTTCGCGCGCTTTTCTGTGAAAACCGAATGCCACACAACAATATCATCACTAAATAGTTTCGGGTGTACGCTGTGGCAGTGAAAAAAACCATTAATAATACAACATATCAAGTAAATAAACAGCCAAACGACGCAATGGGCATCGACGCAGAAGTGGGTCAGGCGTACCACACGGTGCAGTTGTCGACGAAAGAAATGCTGAAGAACAATCAACGTCAGAAATATTGCAATGTAAGTACATTTTCTCGCTATCCCGCTGCACTCAGCATTTTTCACTTTGCGGCAGTAACAACAATGAAACCTACAAATATTCTCATCATGTTTAGATGATTGATCTGCTGGCGAACAGCTGCAAGGCATCGGGACTACTAACAACCTCATTCACCAACGAGGAGCTCGTCCAGTTCTGGTTGGGCGACATATTGCCGCTGTTGTTCGACTCGGATCGCAATATACAGAACTGTGCCATTGCTGCGTTGGCCGAGGCGTTGGTGGCCCTCGATGTGGCTGTCATCCATGCTGCCAAGTGTTGGCCACAGATCCGCACTGAGTTCGTCAACAATTACACCACGCAGATCAGCGCAATGCGCGATACAAAGAACAACAATTGGCACAAGATCTGGAAAAAAAAAAAACACACACACAGAGACACACAGTTACACACAGAGAAATAGAGAGACTGATTGCATTTGAAATTGTGAATTAACGTCGCCAGCTTAAGCCGCACGCGCGTTTGCTCTCGCGACAGATTTATAACTGAAACTCGACAAACGGCGATGCTGCGGCGACTTGAAGCCTGCGTCGCAGTCGCAGTCGCAGCTTACTGCGACGCAGGCAGCAAGCAGCGAGCAGGCTCAGCTTGCAGTTTTCGCTGAGCCGACGAAATGTTGACAGCAAAACAAACAGCGCAATCGGGGGCGAAGAACAGCGAGCACAGAGCAAAGCGAAAGCCCAAAAGCTAAGCTGACGCAATGCAATGCGACGTGGCAAGGACTCAGCCTTCGCAACGAGCTGCAGCAGGCAACAACAACAATCCTTAATTGCCACAGAAGCGAAAACATCAAATTGATGTTTATTGTGTCGCGAGCAAAATAAACAATCAAGCAACAATTGCAAGTCAAAGTCGCAACGCATAACACTTGGTGTGGGTGTCGTCGGGTCAGTGCAAACAGTTACAGCAACAGCTGCAGATACATTTGAATCAACAGATACATTTACAGATACAGATACAGATACATTTACATTTACAGATACATTTACTGATGCAGCACCCACTGCAGTGATGCCGCTGTGACCGCCACTTGATAGACAGACGCACTGACAATACTTGAACCTGACATTCAGAAATATTGCACTTACACACACGCACACTCACACACACCCATTCACACACAGACTTACTCACGCACACTCATTCACACTCACACTGACTCACACCCCGTCTGACACACAAAGTGGCAGGCACTCCAAGTCTAACTAATACCAAATCGAAGCCATTTGTCAAGCAGCAATTGAAACAAATATGAATATATATATTTAACTGAAGCATCGTGACTGTGAGATACCCTAAGCAGTCTTAAAGATCTACAAATAATCAGCACAAGTCTTCAGACTAGACATATACTTTGTATTATATTAATGTAATAATTTTAATTCTTAATTTTAATGTAATTTCTTTTCCCAGTTGACCGCCATTAGTCGACATTAAATCATTTAATAATTAAATAAATAAACTCCTAAAATTTGAAGAAAGAACAGGACCTAATCGAGTAAAGTATTTAGATATATCACTAATATATCAGCTTAAATCTTCAGTTCCTGCAGCTTACCAACCTAAAACTTGGCAGCACAAAACTAGAACATCTTCTACATAAGCACACTAAATTTCAACTAGATTACTTAGCTATAGCAAGTAGTATATCAATTATATATCATCATAACTCTTCAACTCTTGCAGATATATTAATCAAACTCAACAGCATAAAACCAGAGTACATTCTTAATAGGTGCCCCCTAATTTCCAAGATAAGTTGGTTATAGAAAGTAATATATCATCAAAATCTCACCATAATTATACAGTTTAAACAGTTACCTCAATCAAACATTGTACTAGAATATATTATACATAAGTATACCAATTATGAACAAGATCAGCTGACTATAACATAGAGTAAATCAACTTGTTCTTATCGTATTAAATCAACATCTAATCTGCTGTAATCCCAGCTATGCGCAGACACACCCGTTTAATGCTGGCACGCGTTAATTCACACATAACATATACTGCATATATACAGCCTCTATATAGACTGATATATACCGATGTGCGAGTGTGTTTGATGCGTTTTAAATTGACGTCAATTTTTAGCGAAAATTTGCATTTTATGTGAGAAACAGGAATTCATGAATATATCGAAGCAATAAATTATATGGGTAATGTCAATTTAATTATTGATTTCTCAAAAAGCACACACACAGACAGAGACAGAGAGACATATTCATTTATCATTCGTTTAAAGTGAAATATGCACTCGTTGTTAAACGAAGTTGTCAAATCGAAATCGCAATGAATAAATTGCAATCGCGAATGTTCTTCCAAAGTGTTAACAACAAGTTTAGCGTTGACATTAAGCTTAACTGGCAGTTAAGTTTAGATATTTTTAAGGTTATACACGTTTTATCTGCAATTTTTGAGGTTATACACGTTTTGCTTAGAGTAGAGAGTGCGCTTGACTACGAAAAACTTGAGATTTGCTTTAGTTGTCATCGCACAACTTGGGACCGTCGCCAATGCAGGATGCGTAGGCCATCAGATGTGGTATGGTGCTCTGCTGCATGACTCCTGTGAAGAGATGTGCCTGTGGTCCAGTGGCAAAGATGCCCACATCATCTCCAGAGTGGACGCCAAGGGAGCCCTTGATGTAGCTGGGATAGGTGAACACTAGAGGGAAAGAGGGAGACATCTTTAACTGCTCTACTAAGTCAATAATCTCATGCACTCACATGGCTCCTTGATCTTCTCGGTGAGATCCTCACGTTGTCCATTCTCATCCAGATACTGATTGGTGCCCACAGCATAGTTCAGTGTAGCATACTTCACGCCATTCACATCGACATCGTGCTGATTGAGTCCAAGAATGTCAGTGCCACGTCCTGGATAACCAGCGATGGACAGTGGATGCGCATGATCTGAGGTAACCACAATGAGTGTCTCCTCTGGATTGGTTATGTCGACTGCTGCCTGCACCGCCTTGGCCATTTCGAGCACCTCATCAAGTCCCAGCTGTGGCCTATTGAAGTGATTGCCATAGTCCACCAATCCACCCTCGACGAACAGGAAGTATCCCTTGTCATTGCGGCTCACCAGCTCGATGGCCTTGCGCGTCATCTCCTCCAACGTTGGCTTGGTCTCCTCGTCGGCCAACTTATGAAAGTCCATGACACCCGAGTTGAAGAGACCAATCAGTTTGTCAATCTTTGTGGGATTCACACTGTTCAACTGCTTGCGGTTGTAGGCCAAGGCGCCGTTGGGATGCAGAGATTGCCACTTGGAGAGCAGATTGACACCATCGGATCGTTCGCCCGCCTTGCCAAACTTATCCACAATGCTGCTGGGCAAAAACTTACCCATGCCACCGCCCAGCATCACATCGAAATTCTTGCCAGGCTCCTTGGTAATCAGCTGGGTGGCAATGTCTGTGCAGGTGGCAGGATCGTTCTCTCCCTCGCCATAGTTGACAATGTCCGTATCGGACTCGAAGAAACGATTTGTGGTGTGCGCATATGCACCCGATGGACTGGCGTGGGTCAATGTGGTGGTGGTGACAATGCCACTGGCCTTGCCCGCCGCCTGTGCCCAGGCTGCAATGGAGGAGATCTGATTGTTGGGATCCTCGCTGCCGCTGCAGTTGTTGAAGTTCACCTCGGCCGTGATGCCCAGCGCAACTATGTTGGTCTTGACCCCGCACAGATAAGCTGTGGCCGTGCAGGCAGAGTCAGGCACTTGGGCATTGGAGCAGTAGGTCTGAAGAAGAGATGGGATTAGCCTGTCTGGGGAGAACTCAACCTGAGTGCCTTGCTCACCCTGCTAAGTCCAGTGTAGGGGAACTTCTCGAAGCTCAGTTGATCCTCCTCGCCAGTGTTGCCCTTGAGCTGACCCTGGAGTATGCGTGCCGCTGCCACTGTGGTGAGGGACATGCCGTCCCCAAGGAACATGATCACATTCTTGGCCTTGCGTGCATCCGGCTGTGGCAGGCTCAATCGCTTCGCAATCTCCGTGTGCGCCAGATCATACCAGAACTGTGCGTTCTTCTCCTCCGGCGGGGTGTACTTGTTCTTGGCCATCGCGTTGGGATCTAGCAGATTCGCATCACGATTCTTGCCGCCCGACGTCGTTCTGCCCAGCAACTGATCCTGCTTGTGCACATCGTCGACTGCAAGAGGAGGAGGAGGAGAAGGTGCAAATGTGAAAGGGATCAAGTAAGCTTGGAAGGATCACCCACTGTTGAAGACCGCCGACCAGCTGCTCGCCACCAGCGCCGTCAGCACCAGCACCAGACACGCCACTACTTTAGTCATTCTTGTGAGTTTCTACCGGGTTACGCGGTTCTCGGCGACTGACAGTCGAACTGGAGATCCCTTCCCGTTTTTATTGAACGAGTCGCAGTCCGAAATGCCTTTTCTAATCTAAATTGGCAAATTAGACAAGTTTAGCCAGCCTCATTTCGGTTATCAACTCAGCGGCTTTTCGGGACTAGACACTTTATGGAGCTTGCCATCTGTTTGCTCTGCGGTCTGACCTACCACGTTCTCAGCGAGGGGTTGCCCTCAATAAGATAAGCCATTCTTCAGTGTGAAAGGGGTAGAGATCTACATGCAAATGATCCCCCGAATATGTAACGTAATTCTACATGTTACGTATTCCGTATTACATCAATATTATTACAGATCTCGTATCTCTTCTCTCACGTTTTTAGGACACGTCATAGGCAGGCCCCAACGTGTGCAGCTTATTATAAAAATAAAGTAAGACAATATGAATATAGATAATGGAAGAGAGAATCATTTTATAATAGGGCTACATCACACAAGAATTACTTGGCTTTTTTTTAATGGCTCTACTAATAAAGTGGCAATTAACTAAGTAATTCAACGACACGTGTGCATAAACTTAAATATAACCCATGTACATAAACATACATACTATATAGTGGGCGAAATATAGATAGTTTTCTTTTTATACCGATTGTTTGCACTGGATAAGATTTGTAGCTGTTTAACGCTGTCTCTAGAAAACAAAACGTCGGTACACATGCACCGCAGACACAAGCAGTTAGATGAAGAAAGGGAGCAGGCAGGCAGGGCGAGCGAGTTGAGTAAAGGATTCAGGGATCGCACGGTGGGCCCGCAGACTGATCTAGTGGAATTTAATTCAAAAATGTATAGGTGCTACTGTCATACAGACTTTGCTAATGTGGATCGTGTATATGCTAATGGGATCGTGTCGTAGCTTAACAGAGTTCTGTTGTGGCCTAACAGAGTTCTGTTGTGGCTTAACAGAGTTCTGTTGTGGCTTAACAGAGTTCTGTTGTGGCTTAACAGTTTCTAAATTGCGCCAAAACAAGAGTAGATAGCGACATGCAGTTTTTTCAATATGTTTATTGTTTTTTGCAGTTGCCACTTTCGTCAAGTGTACAACTCGCCCTGGAGAAGGCGAAAATGTTTTGAGCAGTTCTTTCAGTTCCTCTAATTTTTCTTAGATTTTTGGCAGTTCAAAAAAACGCCTTTATCGAGCCTGGGGGCGTGGGGGTCAACAAATTCTTTTTAACATTAAATTAAAAAACAATGCCCATTAAACTGTACACACTGTAGTGCTGCCCATCACTCACAAACATTACACCAGCACTGCTATCGATAACCATCGCAGCAGTATCGATAGCGCGTGTGTGCTCACTTGCGCATGCCTAATCGCGTCGTTTCGCGCGCTTTTCTGTGAAAACCGAATGCCACACAACAATATCATCACTAAATAGTTTCGGGTGTACGCTGTGGCAGTGAAAAAAACCATTAATAATACAACATATCAAGTAAATAAACAGCCAAACGACGCAATGGGCATCGACGCAGAAGTGGGTCAGGCGTACCACACGGTGCAGTTGTCGACGAAAGAAATGCTGAAGAACAATCAACGTCAGAAATATTGCAATGTAAGTACATTTTCTCGCTATCCCGCTGCACTCAGCATTTTTCACTTTGCGGCAGTAACAACAATGAAACCTACAAATATTCTCATCATGTTTAGATGATTGATCTGCTGGCGAACAGCTGCAAGGCATCGGGACTACTAACAACCTCATTCACCAACGAGGAGCTCGTCCAGTTCTGGTTGGGCGACATATTGCCGCTGTTGTTCGACTCGGATCGCAATATACAGAACTGTGCCATTGCTGCGTTGGCCGAGGCGTTGGTGGCCCTCGATGTGGCTGTCATCCATGCTGCCAAGTGTTGGCCACAGATCCGCACTGAGTTCGTCAACAATTACACCACGCAGATCAGCGCAATGCGCGATACAAAGAACAACAATTGGCACAAGATCTGGACACTGTTGGTGCAGATCATGGACAACGAACTGCTGCGTGGCTGTACCAATATCAATAAGTTCCTCGCTGTCGTTGAGCTCGGCTTCCGCAATCCCGACAACGGTGTGCGGTCCGAGGCGTTTCTCTGCTGGCGCGTGCTCATCAAGATCTTCGCCGCCTACAACGAGCTGACGGCAGGCAAACGTCTACGTCTGCTCCTCATCCCGTTGCGCACCTCCCAGTCGCGCTCGGCACACGTTAGCAGCATAAAGCTGCGCGTCTGGTGGTATCTGATCTCCTGCCTGGACGTGGATATGCCCAAATCTTTTGACACTGCCATCGAGTGCTTCCTCAGTTTCTTGTTTGGAGGTGGCTCGCGAAATACAGCGACAGGACTGGCCAACACTTATCAGGCAGCCAGGGAATTGGCGCTGCCTTGCCTCGTGGCTCTATGGAATGTGGAATCCAATTCGGCCTCATTGCAGCGCATATTGCGAGAGCAACGACTGGAACCGCTCTCACAGCCATCGTCGCTAATGACCGCGGAGATGTTGCAGCTACATTGGCGTCCCATGCTGGCAGCTGCTGTCTCCGGCATGCAGTTGCTTAGCCAGCAAGAGAACAGCACAGAAACAGAGCAGGAGCTGCTGCATCTGCTGCTGCGTAATCTGACGCTTGCCATGCTGCAGCTGCGCGTCGAGCCCTTCATTGTGGCCTGCTGTGCCGAGCTGCAGAAGACTCTCGCCACAGATGGACGTGTTGTGCGCTCCTTCTTCAATACCTATGCAGCTGCTGCACCAGTAACCCCGCCTCAGCGTGTCATTTCCCTCGATGTGCTGGAGGCCTACATGAAGCTCTGCCTGAAGTCGCGCTCCGAGGTGCCACCTGCCATCCTGCAGCGCTGCATCGCGACTATCTACACCCCAGAGCAGCTGGAGGCGCACAGCACCAATGAGTTTCGTTTGCTCAGCAGCTTTGCCGAGCTCCTGATGGCGGCCAACGATGAGGCAGAGGATGATTACGAAGGCTTTGGCGTTAAGCTGCACATCTGGCGACAGGTGTCAACGGCGCTGCTCAGTTATCTGCGCGAGAATGCGCTCGAGTATCGCGTGGCACACAATGCAACGCTGCTGGACAAATGGATACTTTGGCCTCTGCAGACTTGTGCCGGATTTGCCGGCCGTCGTGCGAACAGCTCCTTCTTTGATGGCACCTTCAGTGAACAGTGGCGTCAACTGATTAGCGCCGGACACAATGCAACGGAGCGCAAGAAGTTTGTCGTGGAACTGAAGCAGGCACTGATGGATGTCCTCAAGAATAGCACCAAGGAGGAACCACTCTTTGCTGAGCTCTTCGATGCCTATGTGAGTGCTGTACTCAAGTTGGGCATCTGCAAGGATACTCCACTGTACAGGGATGTCTTTGCACTGCTGCAAGCACTCTATGAGTGTCCAACAGTATCTCAGTCCCTGCTCGAGGGTTGCCTGAACACGCTGCGTAATCTCATACTGGAATTGCGCCAGAACGAGCTGATGGTCATCTTCGATGCACTGAAGCCAACACTTGTGGGTGCGCTACAGTGCTGGAAGAAGCTTAAATGTGAAGGTAGTTTCCTCAAGGAATGGAAACGTACCATACAGGAGAAGTTCCGCAAGTTGTTCAGCAAGAACATGGCCAGTCAGCTAAAGGATCTGTTCAAGGACGACGATCTGTTCGTCATTATTCCCTCAGTTTGGAGTCTTAACCCAGAGAAGCTAACCGATCGTCAGAAGGAGCGCTTTGCCGAGAAGTCGGACATTCCAGCGCTGTACAATGACATGAGTCAGTCGCAGGACTCCTCCATTAAGCCCTGGACACCCAAGAAGGTAGTGATTGCCAAGGGAAAACAGGTAGAGATCGCAATTGGAGGAGAGAAGGAGGATAACAACGATGATATCATGGTCATTGATGAGTCTCCGCCCGTTGAAGTGTCCACAACTCCGGCAACTGTTGCAGCCACGCCCACACGCCGACGACAGCTGGCGACAGCAGAGGCAGCAGCTAACACGGATTCATCTAGCAATGCAGATAAATACAAATTCCGCAAGACGCGCACACAGACAGAGACAGAAGAGTCGAAGACAACGCCGGCAACAGCAGGGGAGGATACACCTGCGCGACTCACGCGCCAACGTACAGCACAAAAGGAAAGTGCGGCAGTTCCTGCTGTGCTGCGCTCACCCAGAAAGCAGACAACAACAACAGCAGCGGCAACAACTGCAACCCCGCAGGCAGCAACAGCAGGTAAAAACTCATCCTCAATTACTCTGCGAATTCTGTTTTACCTGCTTGCTTTCTTTCCTCAGCCAAACCCGCCGCACCGAAGTTCGAGGAGACTGCAAAACCCACCCCTATGCAGAGTGAGGATCTGTTCCCTGAACTGGCAACGCCAAATACAACGCCAGCACCAGCTCAGCAGCAGCAACAGCAGCCCGAACCGGTTAAGAAAGCATCAAGTGTGCCGGAAACACAGCTGAGTGTGTCGCCGGAATTGAATGCTGTTCCAGAGATTCTGTTGCACACAGAGAACACCATGGAACCTCCTGTTAACTTGGCTGAATCTTCTCCTAGAAAGGCCCGCGTACGATTGTGTAATTTGGTAAGTGCAAATAGTGATAACTAGCTAAACCTCAGCTAATCTCTGCAATCTCTTCTGCAGAACTCGCCGCCAGATCGCAAGCAAACCAACAATGCAACAAGTCCCACACTGCGTCCCAAGCCTTCGGCACATTTGATGGGGCGCGGTGCGCAGTTGATCAACATGATACGCAACAAGAAACTGGATGCTGCCTCAGCATATGCACTCAGCTCCTCCCCCGTCCCGTCATCTTCAGTGGCTTCCTCAACTGCAGCTGCAGCACGCAGAGAATCTGGCACTCCGGCACGCACACTCGACCGCAATGAGGTCATGTCCACGCCTACGAATGAGCTGCACGAGCTTGCTGGCGCAGAGCATACCTCAACGCCCATACAGAACAAAGAGCTGCTGATCTTCTCCAAGCGTTTGCCATCCCCCTCTGCCAGTCCCTCGGCATCGATTTTGAAGCGCAAGCTGCGCTGCGAGAGCATCGATGACTTTGAGTCGCCTGCATTTAAAAGGAAGCGTGTCAGCTTCCATGATCCGCCCGTGTCTGTGACCAAGGAATATCTACGCGACACAGATGAATCTCGCAGCAACAGTAGCAAACCTAAGCGTTGCCTGATCATGGATAAGGTGGTTTCCATCTCGGATTCACGGCAGGCACTCAGGCGACGTGGACGCTTGGACAGCATCATTGAAATTGAGAAGTTTGCTATCGAACAGACCGCAAGGAGTGCAGAGACAGATAAGTCTGTGGACAAGTCCGCAGATGTGGGAGATGATGAGGCATTCGTTTCCCTTAAATGGAATGAGAGCACGACGTCCACGTCCACGTCGGCAGTGCAGATGGAGGACAATCAGCAGCCAGAGGAAGTGGAAGCTGCGGCTGCCACTCGCGATCTGGCCATTTTGGATACGGACGCTGCTCTGGATCTGGTGGTAAAGCAATGTTCTTTGGAGTCCGTGCTGGAGCGTTACTTTGCCAAGTCGAGTAATTCCCCGCGCAAGGGTGCACTCAATCTGGCCAAGTTTTTATCGAATCAAATGAACTCCAATGACAAACTGAAGACCAGTGTGCTGGAAACGCTCTCGGAGAATCATTCAAAGGACTTTCTGGATCATGCAGTGCGAGAGAATCTCTCGTCTGTGGTCTGTGATCGCCTCAATCCCAACTCGGTGCTGGAATACATATGTGCCAAGTCGAAGATTAACAACAACTGCCGCAGCAATCTGTTGGCCCAAGTGCCCAGTATGATACGTCAGGATTCGGAACGCCTGGCTCTGATGCAGCAGCTGTTACAGCAGTCCACACTTGGGGATGATCAGTTGCTAGATCTCATTGCTCAGCTAATGCAAATGCGCGATAAGCGTGGCGAGAATCGCAGCAGCCCAAGCAACGCCAATGACAATGTGGCCGAAACAGCCGCCGACTCGTCCTCCAATCTATAGGAGAGACGATTCCAAGTATTTACCCAAGATAGATATCGGCAATTGTTTATTGATCCTCCGATTATCCGAATACGTTCTAGCTTAAGTCACGAGTTTTTTTTTAAGTTTAATATTTTTATTATTATATTACTTATTTACAAGTTAGAACTACACATACAATTTAAATATATACCAACATTTTTAAACCCACCCATCACTGGAGTATCTTATTAATGTTTAAAATGAATACCTTGTAATTAAGATACTGTGTCAAAGTCGAGCTGGAGTACGCTGTCGTTGGCAAATGTGGAAAAGATCAAGCAACTAAAGAGATATGACAGTTATATAAATTAATTTGGGGGTGACTAAGGTCAAGTAGCTTTGAAATACTGGGATTATATCATATCATAAGCAGTAGGCATGGTACTGTTTGAAAAGAATTTACTTAATTCCAACTAAGTAGATTATTTTCAAACAATACCATGACTTTACTGCTCAAGATATGATATAATCCCAGTATTTCAAAGCTACTTGAAAAATCACATTACAGAAAAATCAAATTACAGAAAAATCACTTAAGTTGTATCTTCGATAACCTTTCATACCATATGTGATACTCAACACGATCATATTTCACTGATAAAGTTATCAACTCCTTACCAAGTTGTCTACAGCCGATGTTCGGAACTTAAGGATTAAGTAAAGTTACTGTGAGCGATATCTTGCTGTATTATCAACCTGAAAAAGGTAAACTTTGCAGTAGTACCTTTGTAATAAGAACAAATCACTGCAGCTGAGTCTTTAATAACCTTCCATACTATATGCGATACTTAACCCATTCATATTTCACTGAAAAACCTGTTAACTCTTTACTAATCATCACCTTCACTTGCCCAGCCCGAAATTCAAAGTCAAATACTTTGGAATAACGTACAACTTTGTTAATTCCTTCCTCCGAGAATGCCATTGATAGCGTTCACGTGCAAACAAATCGTATACCGTATCGCGGCAAGCTTTATCAGTTCGCGGTCGTCGGCATCATCATTGGATCGTCTCAGCAGTCGACGTCGCCGGCGTCGTCGTCGTCGTCTGCGTCTGTTCGTCGCCATGTGCGCAAGCTTAAAGCTTCCGTGTGGGCGTAAGGCACGCAACAGTTGCGTGTCCCCGTGTCGGTCATCACAAGCGGAAGAAGAAGAGGAGGTAGAACTGACCGAGCACGAACTGCAAACGGGCCTTGCACGATACTGTACGATACGATACCGTACGATATGATACGAGCACAAATTCTGCAGTATTATAACACCTTGTTGTAGTATCTTCCCGGCGGAAGGTTATTTGTAGGTCTGCACTCTGAAGGTCTGGGTCTGGGTCTCGGCTCTCCCGGTTCTCTGGGTACAACCATAAAAATAGCGCTGGCTTTTTCCTCTATGTCTTTCATGGGCAACCAGACAAGTGACACTGACCTAACTCACCACGATGACGTGCATTATGTGTCTCTATACGTCTGGCCTCTGTCTAGAAATTGTCGTTTTTTTCCGTCGAACTACAATTAGCACTGGACTAGAATCACAAAAGTTCATTTTTTGCCATATTCAAATTTTGCTCAGCGTTAATTCAATTAGAGAACTGTCTCTCTTCTGTTCTATCTCTCTCTCTCTCACTCTCACTAATGATTCATTCATGACAGACGAGACGATTGAAATGCGTAAAGCTCTTGACGAAATTACGCTTATCAGTTTGTGATCGTTGAAGAGGACACTGAGCGGCATGGAATTGAAATTGCTGAGGTACTGGAAGACTTTTAAAAACGAATATAAAAATTAAAATTATCATTTTTATGGCACTGAGAACATTAAGAAATTCCGAATAGTTCTTTTTAATTTCCACGCATCATTTTTAATTGCTTAAACAGTTTAGTTGTTTTGCTGCGCAGTGTATGCGTTTTTTTTCGCCCTCTCATGATGTCTAGTTTCAATATTACTACGATACGATGTACGAGCATATGCTCATCGAGTATATACAACCCTACAAATGCGGAATATAATTAAAAAATCACAAAGTAATAGCGCGCCAAATGTGAATAGATAGTGCAAGTTTTGACGGTACGCATAGACAGATACCACGTAAGTGTATTGCTGTAAGTAACTTAATATATAATATGCATATATTGGGTTGCCATATCAGCCTATTTATCAGTAAATATACACATTTTGATACTGTTTATAGATTTTGTAAACAAATTACTGATTTTTGTCAAATAAAAATTAAAAATTAATAATTTTCAGCTTTTTGAAAACAATAAATATTAAGTTATCTAAAAATGCGAGTATAGTAAAATATTATTAATGCTAAATTGTGCAATCTCATATTGTCATACATATGTATGTATATGTATATGTATGTATATATGGTATGTACAACTAGGAAAAAATAATAGAAGTGATTTTACATATTTTTATCTCTAAACTGCAGTAATTTTCTGTAGTTCTTTCTTTTCAGTTTTTTAGCTAATTTTGGATGCCTAATATCTTTGTATAATTTTTGTTATTTCAATATAACAAAACATTTCAAAATGTTCATAACAGTTATATGTAGGTATATGTGTAAATGTATATGTATTATGCATATATATTTAGCTTAATCTGGCTCGATATGTTGTTTGATTGTGGAATACTTAGTCAGCTAACCCGCATGCTGCCATAGTCCCATATACATAGCACTCTAAAGTTTCTACAACAATTCCCCCACACATACTCACTCCACACTATGCCATATTATAGGGTATTTGCGCACTGCTTAAATACATGTGTGTCCGATAGATAGGAATATAGAATTCCTCGCCTGTGCTCGCTGTGTCGCTGTCGGTTACAAAAAAATAATATAAACGACGCCGTGTGCTCAGTTCAGTTCATCAGCAAGGTGAACTCATTCAGCTCGTGAGTTTCATTCCACGTTCAGTTCGGTCTTGTATTTTTGGCAAGCTAATTAGCACGCGAGAGAGAGAGAGAGAGAGAGAGAAGGAGAGAGGGTAAGTGAGTGACAGAGAGAGAGGGAGAGAGAGAGAGATATAGAGGGCGCATCGCACTCTAGTGCCATTTATCAGCTGTTTTACAACATGCACTGGGGCGTGGGCGCCATGCAAGGGGGCGTGTCCCGAAAGTTGCAAGTTCTCTGGGCCACATGAAAAAGCTGCAGCAACAGCTGCATCCCCCAGAACTGCTGGGGCAGACCGACGACGACTATCAAGCTAAGCGGACGAACAGAGCGCGACAGCAACGGGTAGTAAAGTTGAGAGACTTCCAACGATTACGACTTCCAGCATCAGCAGCAGCAACATCAACAACAACGGTAAGGCAAGCTCACTACGCGATTTGACCTAGCGGCAAGCGGACGCAGGCAGCACGACGGGTAGCACAACCAGCAGCAGCAGCAGCGGCGCAGCACGGGAACGCGCGAACATTTCGTCGTCTCTAAAAAGTGACTAAACTCTGATGTAATCATTCTGTTACGCCGCCCGCAAAAACGAAAAAATCGAAATCAATCTTAAAACTTGTCTGTGTTGTGAGTTGAATTATCTTTTATACAGTTAATATATTTGATATGTAGTTAAAAATAAAAGTCATACGGTATTTTCGACTGGAATCGTCAAGGCAAACATTTCAAAGTGCGCGTGCCACAACTCGAAATTGTCGCGGATATTCGTAGGTGAATTTCCAAAGCTCTGCCTGCGTCCAAGTTACGATCTGTCGCAGCGCAGCGCACCCATATCGATTTAACACTCACACACACACACACCCCCTCGCTCACGCATCTCTCTCTGTGTCAGTGTTGTCAGGTCAGCTTTTTTCCCGCAAATCATTCAAATAACGGGACAAAGTCATTACTTTTTTTAATTGCAAATCATTCAGTTGAGATTTCTTTACCTAATCTAGCCTTTTTTCGGTCAAAAATTCTGTCAACACTGGTGTGTCTGTGTATTCCATTCCCACAACATTCCCATACACACACACTTCCAATGCTGCCGGTAGCGACAGAAGCAGCAGCGCAAAAGTTCGCAACAAAAAGCTTTTTCTGTCAGTTCTCGTTCTCTCACCCTCTCTACCTCTCACTCTCTCGCACCGTGAGAATGTGAATTAATTACCGCAACAACAAAATAAAAACAAAAAAAACAATAGGGTGTTTAATAATGGCACAATTAATTGTTTTAAAAATACTTTTCTCATTAGCAGACAGAAGAGAAGAAAAGAGAAGAGAGCGAGGTTTTTTAAGAGAGCATGTCGTCGCGTATGTTTAAATTCGGCGTCACCGCCGCCAGCGCCTGTGTGGGCTCTGTGATCGCCTCATGGAGTCTTGATCGCTGGAATTCACCACATGTGGTAAGTTGTAAATGGTGTGTTAAGTGTTGTAAAATGCCAAACACTGCTAACAGGACGTGTGCATTTGTAGGTCAACAATGCCGTGCAGCGTCCACCCAAACGCAAGCGTACTCTGCCACTGCGCAGTGAACAAATCCAATCTCTGCAGAGCGGCGAGGAGTTCGATGTGCTCATCATTGGAGGCGGTGCAACGGGCGCCGGCTGTGCGCTGGACTCCGTTACGAGAGGTATAATCCTGGTTCTTTCTGGTTCTTGGTCCTTTTTAACACTGTTTTACAGGTCTGAAGACGGCGCTTGTGGAGCTGGATGATTTTGCCAGTGGCACCTCATCGCGCTCCACCAAACTAATACACGGTGGCGTACGTTATTTGCAAAAGGCCATTTTGGGTGTAAGTACGACCAGCAAATACCCTATCCACGTAGTTGTAATGCTTGTATCTCTCGTTTGTCGCTACAGCTTGATCTTGAGCAGTATAGAATGGTTAAGGAGGCGCTGCAGGAGCGTGCCACAATGCTCGAGTCAGCGCCCCATTTGACGCATCCGCTGCCCATTATGTTGCCCGTTTACACGTAAATACTAGTTGTGATACAGTGCCATATCAATCAGGTAGTTATAGAATCCCTATTCCTCGTTTCCTCCTCCCTTAGGTGGTGGCAGGTGCCCTACTACTGGGTGGGCATCAAGGCGTACGATCTGGTGGCCGGTGATCGCAATGTGAAGAGCTCGTATTTGCTATCGAAGAACGATGCACTGGAACTGTTTCCCATGTTGAAGAAGGACAGGCTGTGCGGCGCCATTGTCTACTACGATGGCCAGCAGGATGATGCACGCATGTGTCTGGCTGTGGCACTGACAGCTGCACGACATGGCGCCACTGTGTGCAATCACGTTGAGGTCAAGGAGTTGCTCAAAAAGGACGATGGCACCGGCAAGAAGGTGCTGTGCGGTGCCAAGGTCAAGGATCATATCTCCGGCAAGGAGTTCACCGTCAAGACCAAGTGCATCATCAATGCCACGGGCCCCTTCACCGACTCCATTCGCAAAATGGATGATCCCACGGTGAAGAGCATCTGCTGCCCCAGCTCAGGTGTGCACATCGTGCTGCCCGGATACTACAGTCCCGATCAGATGGGTCTGCTGGATCCCTCAACATCCGATGGACGTGTCATCTTTTTCCTGCCCTGGCAACGGCAAACAATTGCCGGCACCACAGACCTTCCCTGCGATATCACGCACAGTCCGAAACCCACCGA
Organism: Zaprionus camerounensis; assembly: GCA_018904165.1. NCBI lineage: Eukaryota > Metazoa > Arthropoda > Insecta > Diptera > Drosophilidae > Zaprionus > Zaprionus camerounensis. The sequence goes on from JAEIFS010000037.1 coordinate 4,974,933, forward strand.
GGATGAGATTCAATTCATTCTCAACGAAATCAAAAACTATCTCAACGCCGACGTTGAGGTACGTCGTGGCGATGTATTGTCCGCCTGGAGCGGCATTCGTCCGCTGGTCTCTGACCCCAACAAGGATGACACACAGTCCTTGGCGCGTAACCACATCGTGCACGTCAGCCCCTCGAATCTGATCACCATTGCCGGCGGCAAGTGGACCACTTACAGAGCCATGGCGGAGCATACCGTCGATGCGGCCATCAAGGGTAAGTGCTCAATGCATGTTCGCCACATCCATGCTGATCATTCGATCCTTCTCTAGCTTGCAACCTGAAGCCCGAGCGCGCTGAAGCTGTTACAGCCTTTTTGAAAATTGAGGGTGGACAGGGTTGGACTCCGACCATGTACATTCGTCTGGTGCAAGATTTTGGACTCGAATGCGAAGTGGCACAGCATCTGGCCAAATCGTATGGAGATCGTGCCTTCGCTGTCTCCAAGATGGCCTCGCTCACAGGCAAACGTTGGCCCATTATCGGCAATCGCATCCACCCCGAGTTCCCCTACATTGATGCTGAGATCCGGTATGGTGTGCGTGAATATGCATGCACAGCGGTCGACATGATTGCACGTCGTCTGCGTTTGGCCTTCCTCAATGTGCAGGCCGCCCAGGAGGCGTTGCCCGTCATTGTGGACATCATGGGCGAGGAGCTGCAGTGGTCCAAAGATGAGAAAGAGCGTCAGATCAAACATGCCACGGAGTTCTTGGCCAATGAAATGGGCCATTCGATTAATCGCACATCCAAGGAAAGAATACCCATCAAGCTGTCCAAGGAGGAGATTCAGACATATGTGAAACGCTTCCAGCTGATCGACAAGGACAAGAAGGGCTATGTGTCCATCAATGATATTCGTCGGGCGCTCAAGAGCTTTGGCGACGGCGATGTCTCTGGGGAACAATTGCACGAAATTCTCAAGGAGATCGATACCAATATGAATGGTCAGGTGGAGCTCGATGAGTATCTACAGGTAAAATTGTGACGCACACATATATATATATATTTTAAAAAGGGCCGATTACAAATGGGTTTAATACATGTATATAAAATTCTTATCAATGATATTGCATAGATGATGTCAGCGATCAAGACTGGCGATGTGGCCTACTCGCGATTCGCTCGCATGGCAGAATTGGAAGAACAGAAGCATGAGGCAGCCAATCTCAAGCAGAAGATTAGTGTCGATCGCTCCGGTGGCGGCTTGTAGGCGACTTAAGGCGATAGATAGCCCCCCACGCTACCCACGTTCATCTAAAGCGAGCACATTTTATAGGATTAAGCACAACGAATTATACAAACTATAACTCTTATTTTCATTTTGCTGTTAATAAAGTCTTGAAACTCACCTCGTTCCCTGTACTGTATGAGAGAGTTAGCTAACCACACAACTTTTTTCTGGCTCCGCCTCTTTTGGCGCATTCTCAGCTGGTTCATTTTTAGTCGGTTGATTGTTTGCTTGCTGATTCTCCTTCGTTTGATCCACTTTAGGTTTTTCCTGCTTTACTTGATTCCCCTTAGGTTGTTCCTTCTTCATCTGATCGGTTGATGCTTTCGGTTTTGGATTTGGGTTGACTTCTTGCTTGTTTGGCGCTTTGTTTTCAATGCTCAGTTTTTCCCGTTTGTTACCTGATTGAAAACAGCATTAAAATATGTAAGTTTAAAGTCTTAACAACGATCTCTTAGAACGGTTTAATTAATTCTTCGATATTTCATAGCTTAGATAAAGACTTCTTACAGAATGAGGACAACACTCTCTCGGGTGTATCCCTTGAGTAGTTTCCAGCGGATCCCTTCAGGTTGTATATCTCTCCATTCACACAATTGAACATGTCCCTTCGCTGATTGTCATTGAAGCCGGCAAACATGTCCAGGTTCGGATCCCAGAAGAATAGTAGCTTTCCCTTTCGACCGGAAGTGGCTAAGCATTTCAATAGCTCCTCATACATCTAAGGCGGATTATATTAATTTGGTTATGTACTTTCGATTCAGGTAATTAGCTTGTTATACTCACATCAATATAGATTTCACTCAGCTGTTTATTCACCCAGTATGCTGAGGGTCTTTCCTTTATTTGCCACAACAGAAGAGTCTTGATATAATAGCTCTTCAGATTGAACATATTCTGTTTGGTATCGCGGAATCTCTTCATCAGTTTAATGACGTTCTTTAACTTTTGTTTGTCACGGATCAATATGTTCTCAGCCTCATAGTACGAGGCACGGAATGAAATATTATTGGGTTCGAATGGTTTCAGTGGCTTCGGTATGGCATCCCAGTAATCGATATTCTTGAAGAATTGCAATTGTTCGCTGCCTAATACATTCTGCTTAGCATTAAGTCTTATCGAGGGTACAAAATCAACAGAATATTTAATTGCAACTTCATTCACGAATATCGTATGCGCGGGACCACATCGCTTGTAGGTCAATTTCGTAATTGTTCCATCGACCTCAACTTCACTCTTCATCTTATTAAGAGCCTTAGTGAATGCCCCAGTCAACATATCTTGCAATTTGTCCTGCACTAGCATATTCTTGGCGTTTACAATCTTCTTCAGACTCGTAAAGGTGGCCTTGTTGTGCTCCTGATTCTGTATAATATTCAGCAGCGCAGTCATGTCCAACGTTACGTTGCCCGGCTTTTGTGAATCCCGTTTGACGATAATCTTATCGTTCTCAGGGAACTTCAAAAAGAACACCAAATCGAATTCATTTGGTTTGGTTATTTTTAATCTATCGCCATAGCTTCCTGTATTATAGGGAGATAACAGAAGTGAAATTACGTTTGTATATCCGTTCTAGAATTTTTTAGAAATTGTAAAGATTTATCATTGAAAATAGATATGTTTAATAGTGTGTATACACCAAATGCTGATAATAAAATATAAAGCGCGTCTCTATTGGATTGTGAATTTATATGGACTCTTATCATCAGTTAACAAAATCATTTTTTTACATTAAAATCATATACTTTTGCATGGTTTTTTGATCTGCTTAGTATGGCAAAAACCAGTACTATAAGTACTATATTATATGTTTAAATCTCATCCATAAATTTGCAAATAACGCATGCATCTCACGCCTTAATATATCTACTTCCTCAGATACTTTGTAAGTAATTTAAATGGCATAGAATCTCCGATACAGTCGGAGAGAGGAAGAGAAAGATAGAGCGAGAGAGAGAGAGGGCCACGTATGTATTTTTGCTGCTGTAAGGAACAGCTAGCACAATAACCAGAATATTTGCACTTTTGGCTCGAACTACACTCCCGCACTCACTCACCGCCCAGTTTATGTCCATTTAGCCATTTGTTTAGTGGCTCCTCCGTCTTCAGCGTGTCATAGATAGTATTGCGCAGCTTGTCATAGTGCGTTGTATACACCTTCCGGTCCTTATCAAATTTAATAAGATCCGTATTCATTATATGCAGTTGTTGTTCCAGGTTAGCCATTTCTACTTTCTACTTTCTACAAATCCCTCTCGATCTTCACCGGCACGAGGCAAAGTGCAAACTGAATGGAAAACCCGCAGACGGCAAAGAGGAAAACTCATGAGTAGAAATCGCAACAGAAAAAAGAGCTCAACAGAGCGAGAGAGTGCAAGTAAAACACCCGAATGAGGTTGAGTTCTTGTTAAGCAACTACGTGACGTCACTTGGTATTGGCAAACAAATTGAGTTTTTGTTGAGATTTACTTTAAAAGGAAAATATTTTTAATATTATTTATAATATTTTTATTTTATTTTAAATTTTGTATTACAAAAAAATTTATTTAATGTGTTTGTTTCTCATTTAATTCGCCATGCCGTCTGTGACGTCATGTCTTTAGCTTCGTTGAAGAAATCTCTTTGCCGTCTTACTATGCACATGTGTACCCTAATCACACACGCACAATTATGTGTACATGTGCATGGCGAGAGAGAAACATTTTATGGCTCTGTTTATGTTAACTGATGTACAAACATAACAAGATAATCTCGGGCAAGCCAAATTGTATTTTGGGGAAGTCCCAAATAGAAATGTGGCTAGCTGCGACGGAAGTCTGAAATAAAAGACTTAGCCATACGATTTCACTTTAATCGGTACCATTTATTACAACAAATATGTATAAAAACTTAAATACATAAGTAATATATACATAAATATATATCTTATATGTATATATCTATTTCGTAAATGCATTATAAAGTCAGGTTTCTTTACTGTATCAGGAATCAACTTTTGATGGCGCTGGTTATATGATTTCTTGGTGATATGCGTGGGTCGAAAATTGCTTCAATATTGACCTGACAACCTGGAAATGAAACATCAAAACATGACACAACTAAGTTCACTCAATCAAGAGGATATCTTACCACTTTCCAATAGAAACATAGCACGATCGTAAAGAATGACACTCTCCACTTAGGGTATAACATAAACATGATTGGAAATATTATCAGATTAAATATAAACAAATGAATCTGCGATTCGTTACATACCCTGTGGAGCGAGCATCAAGCGTAGAGTATAAAAGCAGACGATGCGACGCCAGAGCAATAAATCTTGCTCGATTTGTTTATTGCTCAACAGTGTCGAGCGTAGCGCCTCAAAGCGAGTTCCCTCAATGGCTCTTCGGAAGTAGCTGGACAAATTGACAAGATATACAAACAAAGATACATACATACAATATGGCATATACATTTCAATTTGTTGATGTATCTTACTCGTCAAAAGTCATGCCCGGCGCGTGTTTTACATTCCTCAAAGCGCAATGTCTTAGATCGGGAAAATGCTGAACAATTATGCGCTCGGCAGCGGCACGAAGCGAATGAATCTTTAGGTATTCATACTGTCCAGCGCTGAGTCGGTCACAGTACATTTCCATTGCATGGCAAGCAATCTCTCGTGCCTCGTAGCTTAGCTGACTGTAGGCAATCTTTTTATGGAGTTGTGCGCTCAGTGGATAACCATGTATCTGCTGTCTGGGATGTGTCTGTTGTGTGGTCATTTTTTGATAACAGCAGCCAACAAAATTGAGGAACTTTGCCTGCTTGCAATTGAGAAACATGCGCATGAGTGTCGCACCCAAATCCCCACAAGGATGGAGACCAATGATGCCGAATCGAAAGTCCTCAGCGGGCAATTGGAAAGCTTCACGAATCCACGAAAGAAACCCTGCTGGCTCTGTGCTGTTGTTTAAGCGCTGGGTAATATGAACGGGTCGCTGAAAATGGACTACTTCACTGGCAGTCAAATGCTTGCCGGCCATGCTCTCCAATTTGACATCAATGACCATGGCTTGCTCATTCAAATCCGACTGCATTTCAAAGCAGCAAACCTTGATGCCATAACCGTAGCCCAGAATGCGTGCCAAGTGTCCCACGCCGGCTCCGAAGTCCACAACATAGTCAATCGAGGTTTGTCGACAGCTGCGCGCACAAATTGCAGCCATTTTACGGATTTCATGTGACTTCTTCGGCTTGACACACTTCATGAACATGTGCTTCAACTTGGGATGGTCCAGTAGCGGGCAGTCAGGTAATAGGATCTGTGCGCGCAATGCATAGTAGTGAGTATATCGCAGAAAGTGGAACTAATTTACCAACATCTTGATGCGTCTTTGGTGTCCGGCTAATACACAATGTACGTAGCACCTGCCGCAGCGCCAACAGCTCCAGGGGCCAAACAACACGTGCTTCGCTCGCCGGCGCAACATCCGCATCGACCTGCAGTAGTGCACATAATTGTTCAACGGGCAACTGTTCAAAGTGCTGGCGCCAACTTAAGGGCAGCTTATTCCAGTGATCGTCAATATAGAAGTCCTATAAATCAAATATATCAAAACACTGAACTCAATCGGGTTGAGACACTTACGCACCAGAACATATGAATCCAATAGCCATTCGTATCTCTTGACTACATTCAAACAGGTGGCAAGCTTTGTGGAGATTTCGAGCATTGTGTGTGCTGAATTAAATAGGTCACGCAGCTGATTTTGAAAAAGGGCCAATGCAAATTACATTTAAATAGTTTGTTTTGATATTTGCAGTGGCAACAACAGCTGTTGACAAGCGACCAGGGATACGCACTAGCTATCGAACCTAAACAAACAACAAACGCATTACCCAGTACTGTGTGTTGTTATCGATAACAGCGCAAAGCTTTCGATGTCATTGGTAACTTACTCAACACTAGTAAACAGATTGCCCACAAAAATTTATAGCCCGTTCATACGGGTCTAATTGGCCAACAAAAAAAAAGAAACGAACAGAAAACAATTCAACAAGCTAAAAACTGTAAGTGTCTCGTGAAATAAAGTGAAAAGTGATGTGTAACTAAAAGAGTTTCTATGCTGTTACAGAGTTTTTTCGCCATCCGCAAAGGGTGGATACAGGTACATACACACAGGGACATACACACACGAATACTCAGAGGAAGTGAAGAAAATGCATCTGCATCCAACAAATGGCAATATTTGCAAGCAGATATGAAAGAAAATTACCACTTGATGATACCGAGGCACTAAGCTGCGAGATTGCAACAGTTGAGGAGGTCGACGGGCATACGGTAAGTGCAGCAGCAACACAGGAGTCATGCACCTGCTGCATGTTGAAAATTTATTATAGTCCCCACACGAAGGAGAAAAATCAATAATCTGCGACGCCGTTGCCGATTTGTTGATGACGGTGTGTATGTATGTGTGCGTCCGTGCGTGCGGTCTATGTGTGTGAGTGTGGGTGTGTTGAGCTTGTACTTGTGTATTCACCAGGGGTGTAGCGTCTGTCTCGCGGGTGCTCCAAGTTGAATTACATTGCTCAATGTATGTATTTGTTTTTACTAAAGGAATTTTATTGTCCAATTAAAATTGCCTTTAAAAACCTTTTTATGGTTGGTAGCCAGGACACCCTTGGTAGTTGGGGGCCCCTGTGCACCGCACACAACTAGTTACGGGCCTGGTATACACCTACATCTGGTTTCCCCACAGGAATATTTGCTGCGTGTGCAGAGGGGAAATAACTCCTGGAACGTTCTACGACGCTACAATGACTTCGACAAACTGCACAAATGTCTTCGTATCTCTGGCATTGATTTGCCGTTGCCTGGCAAGCGCATCTTTGGTAATATGCGCCCGGACTTCATAGCTGAACGGAAAGAAGCATTACAAGTTTACATAAACACAATACTAATGAATCCCATTCTGGCATCATCGCTGCCGGCCAAGCGGTTTGTTGATCCGGAAAGCTACTCGCAATCATTCCATGGTGCGTAGAGAACATTTCCCCTACTCGTGACTTATCCCTGCATTTACTTATCTCGTTTTACGCATCCCTTACAGACCATGCCGTGCAAAACTCAATGTTATGTCTGCGCAACGATTCGGTTTGGGCCCTGGGCCCCACCATGGGTGCCATAGGCTGGCGGCTACGTAAACATTACTTTAAGGTAACCACCAAACCGCCAGAGAAGGGCAGCAACAAGTTGGTCAAGAGCGGTTCACAGAATCAATCAAGCAAGCACTTTGCTTCCGGAAGCAATGGTGGCTCTCATCAGGTCTCCATCGATGCGGGCACAGTCGATCCCAATACGGAAATGGTTGCCGAATGGATGGAATATGGACCGGATAAGAATGTGGAAGATAAAGAAATGAGCGGCATCCTCAAGAGTTTAATGGGCCTCCAGCATCCGCACATTGAAGCCATAGCTCTGGCAGCTAATACCGAACATGGCGTATTGGTTATCAGAAAGTAAGACGCACTATACAATTGATGTACCTATGTTTATAATCTCCAATCTATACAGATTCCACAAGCATGGCAGCTTGAAGGATATGCTCTGCATGTCAACGCCCAAGAATCCCTTTCTGAGCAAGTACGGCAATCCCAAGGGACGTACAGCACTCTCCATGAAGCAGGTGGCAACATATGGCAAACAAATCCTCGAAACTTTGATATTTTTGCACTCGAAAGGATATGCCTTCGGTGAGTGCTAGGTCTTATAATTAGTTCATCCCATTTAAACGAGAAACTTTCTCTCTTCCTCTTGCAGGTCACCTACATTCCGGTAACATTGTCATTGTGGACGATTGTGTGAAACTGCTGGACATTGAGAATCATCTGCTTGGTGTACCGTCATTCTATCGGCCATTTTTCGTGCAGCACAGCAAGATACATACCAGCGAGAACATTGATGTCTATAGCTTTGGGCATGTTCTCTTCGAAATGACTATGGGCTATCCGTTGCAGGAATCGGTAGTGCGTCAAATCAATGACTGCCCCGAGGCACTAAGTATGAACTGTGCTTTCATTTTGTATTGAGTATTGTTTAAACTTCATCTTTGCTCTATAAACAGAGTCTTTGTTGGAGAGCATTCTCTCCAAGGAGGCATGCAAGACAGGGCTGCCCAGTATGGATCAGCTGCTTGACCATAGATTCTTTACACAGTACGCCACAGAGGCTGCTGTCACGTCGGAGAAGCCACACTTCAAGGTATCCTTGGTAAGTAGTAAAGATGCCTTTATATATAATTTATCTACAAGTTGCTATCATTGATTGATTCCATTGCAGCAAGCAAAAGAACTGCTACGTCAGGCTGCTTTGAAGAGTGATTCGCGTCTACGGGACGAGCAAAAGTCGGTGAAGAACCAAAAGCGTATTGTACGCGTGCAGGAGCTAATGAGCTCCGAGGAGGAGAGAAGGAGCAAATCAAAGCAGAAAGCAGTTAGTATTAATGTTCATCATTGAGCGCTTTGTATAGTTGCAATTAGTTGTTGGTTGCTTCAACATCACATTTCGTTTCTTACTTCCGCTTTTATTATTCGTTGTTGTTTTGTTTCTTTGACTATTTAGAAATTAGAGCACAAACAGTCGAAGCTAAAGCAACAGGGTTCACTCCAAACAAGCAACGGACGCTTGTCGCTGGCAGCTGCGACTGCGACAAGCGCTGCCACAACCTGCGGCAGCAGCAGCACCACCAGCACAGTTGCTTTCGGCGGGGGTCTAAGCGCAGCAGATTCGTTCAATCGCTCCGACAGCACACCCGAAGAACCAACCACACTGGCAGGCCTCAAATGTAGCTATTTTGTTAATTCCCTATTCGTAGTCTCTCATAGATCGTACACACGATAACTGGCCATATATCTCTATACTATATATCTGAACATTCTCTAATCAATCCATTTTGAATTCCCACAGCACTTGCCACACACCAGGAGTTGCCGGCAAGCGCATTGGCCTCCGTGGAGAGACAGACATCGACACCGAACATTGCATCGGAGGATGTGGAGGATGCTGGAGAGGACGATGAGCCCACACGCTCCGCTTTGCTCGAGTCAATTTGCAAATTTAATCGCGGCTCATTACGCAAAGTGCGCTCCAATGATTAGGAGGCGTTCCAACACCTAAACATATTTACAATTTTGGACCAAAACGTGGCGTTATGAAATAACGGTTCCATAAAATTAAAGAAGAAAACGAAAACGAAAGAGTGTAGGCAAAAATCAAGTGTGAATATATAGAATGCACATTGGTATAGCAAGAAGGAAGACATCTACATATTGTATTTATTGGCAAGAAAGATCTAAAGAAACAATCCAGCATATGTACTAAGTAACTATATATTTACTATAACGAAACCCACTGAATCTGTGTCCACAAACAAAAGTCAAATGTTTTACTAACTCAAATAATTCGTCTATATACTGGATATACCATATACGATATATATCTATATATATACACTTTATATGTATGTAGTAATGAATAAGTTACAACAAGAAATCAACACACGTTTGCGTATGTCGTATGAAACTAAAGCTTTACATATACATATACATGACCACTACACGACTGAGAAAAAACAACTTTGGTACGAGAATCTTAAATGAAAATCCCCAGAAAACTATTTAGAATTTTCCCAAAATTTATATAATATATCTATAAGTCTGCACCAAAATTGGCCCACAATGCTGAGACCCCAATCTAATCTACGTATGTGTGTAACTGAACGAACACCGTACTATATACGACTATATACCATGCATACATATGTATTTGTAACTAAGTAATTTGTTCCTCCATGTTGTGCCCTACTATGTATCTCTCCAGAATCCACCAAATTTAGAGTTTTTGAAACCATCAAGATATTTTTAAAGATAATACGAGCCAAAATTTGTTTTGTTTTCACTTTGAGTTTGTTTTATTTATGTTTTTTTAATTTGTTATAGACAATTTACTATTGAATATGTGTGTAATGGAAATCTCTGTAGATCAATTTATACAAAAGAAAAATACAAATATATATTGAATGTTTTAAATATGCATAAATGCGAAAGACATAAACATATGATACATATACGTCTATATATATATATACTCGATGCCATAAGGAGCAAACACAACATACAAGTTATAAATAACGCTAAGTGAATCCGTAAACAAATTGTATTTGATATATTTATGTGCATGTTTGTATGTTTTCCATGTCTATATGTGTTTTTTATTATGTAACTGACTGTGTATATGTGTTAGAGATGGTAATCAACATACTATATGGTATATCAAGAGCCGATAAAGATTCAACGCGTAACGAAATACATATGCGGAACATATTACAGAACTAAATAAAGTGTAAACTATTTATCGTTGTAAATGAAGACATCATTTTACTAGGGGGTCTAGTGAAACTTAGCCTCACTTTGTGTACCTTTTGCTTTCGCTGAAAGTGAAAGGATGCCTTCATGTGTCAGGCATTGGCAAGGTCAGTTAACCCAATGCTATTCCACGTCCACATCATAATTTGTGCCATTTATTGATTCAACATTTGCCATGGCGACACACACAGCGTGGAACCACTTAGTGGCATAATAAATAGTGTAATAATCATTTGTGGTTTTATGGCAAACCGCGACGCACTCGAAAGGAGGCACAAATGGCCAGCGCAGCGAAGAATTGGTCGGGCCTGGTGACGCTATACCTGGGACAGGAACGCGAGAAGGTAACTGCGATTGATTTTGTGATTACACGCGGGCCAAAACATGGATACTTTATGTGTGTTTAATCAACAAATGCTTGTTACGAGCAATTTCCAAAAATTTGGCCAAGTCACGCATATGATTGTTGCTGAGGGGGAGGCGGGGCGGGGCAGAACGGGAGCGTGAGAATGTGAATCCCTTGTGGCGCTGATATGCCGTGTAATGTTATCCGTTTCTCTCTCTATCAACACTTTCGTTGTGTCACCATGCAGAGGCAGATAAGCAGCCAGCGCGCATCCCTGACCAAGTCAAATGGAGGCGTGCCTTTTGGACCGTCTCCAAAGGTGAGTCTGCTTGCTGTGTGGAGCTGTAAATGGAACACCTGTAACACCTATCCCCTCCCCTTGCTAGCCTATTATACGCTATATGCCTAGCTATCGTCTAGATCCTAAGAATCCGTTGAACAAGGAACGCTTGGAGCTGCTGATGAAGGACGTTATGGATCGGAATTATAATGAAGAATACTTGTGGCATCCGAAACAATCTTATCAATTGGCTGCTCAGGTCAGCGAGGAGATTAAAAATAGAATCAAGCTAATGAATTTCGATAGGTGAGAGATTTGATGAGTTCTATATGAATTCTTTATCTATCTTAAGTATAATCTTCTCTATATAGATACCGTTATGTAGTTCTGGTAACTGCCGGTGAGCTACTCATGCAGGGCCTCTGCTCTATGGTGAACTTCCTGTGGGATGCCGATAAGGATGGTTTTGTTACCTATGCTATTGAAACACCCAAATTCTTTGCTATCTGCACTATATACTACCTGTACTTAGATTAAGTTACATCCCCGATCTGTGACTAGTTCAAAAATATATATTTATTGAAGGAATGAGTTTGAAGATTGCAAAATACCGAACGTAACATGTTCGTAACATGTCTATAATAACTCTGTAACATGTCTGTCTCATGTCCGTAACATGTCTGTAACAAGTCTGTAACATATTTGCTAAATGTTTGTGACATGTCTCTAACATGTCTGTTACATGTCCGTAAAATGTCTGCGTCATGACTGTAACATGTCTGTTAGACGTCTGGAACCTATTTGCTACATGTCTGTAAAATGTCTGTATCAAGTCTTTTACAGCAGTTGGGAATCCTTGGGAATAAATCTGTAAATATTGAAAAATACGAGTATATCAAGTGACTTCTCAATTTGCACTTATTCACTTTAGTAACACGATCACTGGGTTAACCACTTAAGAAACAAGCACAAAACACAAAACTTTAGTTTCCGATTGTTCAGATTTATTTGAATAGTATCAGTTAAATATATATGTATATATAATAGGTATAAAATGGTGAAGCATAACCATTTATTTTTCATTTCTTTCAATCGAACGATTGGCAATATTCAATATCTCTTTATAATAGTTCAATTCTTTTTTCGATATATGTATTGTAATCTGTTGTAGATCTATATAGGTATAACTTTCATATATATGGGTTTTTATATATTTTTAATGATTCATTGGCTACACACACATACACATGCACACACACACACAAATACACCCACTTGTCAGTAGAAGAGAATCAAGATCATATATAATATATATATTATATAGTGTATGCACTTCAACGCACAGTAACAGAATATGATAAGCAGGTATAACTACAGTAGATATATTATCATTATCTTGATGTATGTATATATAATAATACCACACGACACAGAACTTGTATTTTTTGTTGTTGATTTTTTGATACAGTTGTTGTTTTGTTGTTGTTGTTGAGAGCAACCATAAGAGAACCGATGTAACATTTGCAAAACCCATTTCAAGAATTCGAAAATTTTGTAACAAACGCTACACGATGTTCTCTTTTACGGGTGGAGAAGTTTGTGAAAGAACATCGACGGAGAGAAGGAACAGGAATCCCAGCTCTGTCTCTGGCACAGCTCACTGCACACAATACAATATATAAACACACGGCAAACCGGACAACCACCGGACCTGGGGACACCTTGCGGCATTCTTTCAAGACAGATTCAACAAATGAAACGATTCGGGGGCGGAGTGTGGGCAATAATCCCCATTGAATAAGCACTTTTTGCACTATTTGTTTTTTTTTCACAGAAACCAAAACTTGAGAGCTCTCTCTCTCTCTCCAAAAGTATTAAATAATAACTGTGCAAAACTGATTAACTTATTGGATAACACAATACAATAATGAAGTAACACAAAACTTATTACATTTTTCTCGTTTTCGATTCATTTCTTTTGCTTTTGGAACTTCGGCATTTTTTTTGTTACTTGAACTTTTCGATGTTGTTGTAGTTGTTGTTTTCTTTTTTGCACTAATTGCACAATTAACAGATTACAAAGCTTTGATTGAGAGGCAACAAAAAACTTGCAAGGAAATCTTTACACTTTTCTTTTTTTGTAAATATAATTTAAATAAATATGTATAAAAATGAATTGGATTTTTTGTTTTGATTTGAATACTTTTGGCACAATCGTAATTAAAAAAATTGATATATATATATATAATATATAACTGTATAAAACTTTACACTCTCACTACACAGAGAAATCAGAATGTGAACAGAAACCATAAACAAGGTGGGTCGATCGATCGATTGATTGACTGATTGACTCGACTTGGTCTGCAAAAAGAACAATAATAATGGGATTAATACGGTGTGGTGGTTTGTGTGGTTGCTTGGCACAGGCCTCATCAACAAAATCATCGGTACATCATTATCATCATCATCATCATCATTGGTTTGTCATGATCAGTTTCTCTATATATATCTTTATCTCTTGGTGCTGCGCATGTTTGATTTATCATCAATTGTAGCATCAATTGTCTATTAAGTTGTTGTTTGAATGATCGATTTATGCTTCTACCAATATCTATATATATATATACACACCGATATATATATATGTGTATATATACTTGGATCGTGTGTACATATGTCTAAGGGAGGGAGGGGTCATCTAAGAAATAATTATTACGTGTTCACAGGAGCTCCCTCGATTGTCTCTCCTGCTGCTTCTTCTTCTGCTTTTGCTGCTCCTTCTACTTCTACTTCTTCTGCTGCTGCTGCACTGTGTCTCAACGTCATCGTCCACGTCAAGGACCACAGTTTGTCCTGCCAGCTTTGAGAACGCCTCTGCTGCCTTCCGATTTCTTTCCTCTCAGGCAGTTCCACCACGCACCACCACAATGACCAGATGGTCCTCCTTCAGTCCCTCCTCTGTTAGGCTGTGGCATGTGCGCTTCAACAGATCTGTTGAGAAATCACACGGCGGGAATGCGTACAAAACTCCCGTGGCCTCTGTCTCCTTGTTGAGCAGCGAAATGACACCGGCTGCCTCCTTTTGCTTGAGGTACGAGACGAGATTACGCAGCGGACGCGTTTGTACACTGGCATCATCGCAATCGGTGTCCACTGTGGAGCCGGCCAGACCCATGAAGATGGCATGCGATGAGGAGGAGGCAATGCGCTTCTGCACATCCTCCAGCTTGGGTGGATCGAGCCGCAGTCGTTGTGTTATGCGCAAATTGTGTTTGCCCTCCTCGTCGCGCATCAGGGAATCCACAATGTCCGTATCGCCATCTGTCAAATGAAACTTGGCCGGGAATAAGGAACTCTTTAGGATCAGCGCACCTGTCCAGTTTGTACTGCACTTGCGTGCCACTTCGGGCACTGTGGCGGCTGTGCCGAGCGCATCGTTGCGTCGCGTCGATGTATCTGACTCGGAACCGGGTGAGCGAGCACGCTTCATGGGAGATCGTGAACGCGAACGCTCCACGCCGGGCTCACGAGAACTGGACCGAGCACGATCGTATGACTCGCCTGGGGGCCGACGCCATTCGTCATCGGCACCACCGGGTGGCGGCACTGAGGACACACCACCCAGTGCGCCCGGATGTGGTGGCCTGTGTACATCATTGTGATAGTGATACATGCCACGACCACGACCGCGATAGCCACCGCCTCGTCCACGATAACCACCACGTGGCGGATACGGGGAATAGCCACCACGTGGCGCATATGTAGCTGTTTCCTCATAGTATGGATCATACTCGGGTCGTCGATATTCCATAGATGTCTCGTCATACGACGGCTTCGAACTCTTGAACGGAGCTGCCGGCGTTGCTCCCGGCAGTTCTGCAAAGTCAGTGCGCAGTCTACGCTCAGGACCTCCCAATGGAAAGCCGCGCATTTCCTTCACTGCCGCCGTAGCTGCCTCCACAGTCTCGTACTGGATGTAGGCATAGGGTTCCCCCTTCATATATTCAATCTTTTTGATGGCACCAAATCGATCGAATTCCCTTTCCAATTGTGTTACCGATGTCCAAGCGCCGAGACCACCAATCCACATGCGCGTTGCCGGCGTAACTTTGCCATAACCAATTTTGCACTGGAACTTTCCAATATACTGGCCGGATAACTCAATTTTAGCGCGGTGCGCCATGTCCAGATTCTGATAGCGTACGAAGGCGAATGCATTACCGGTGCCAGGTGGTGGACGCTTGATATCAATGTCATCGACTACGCCATATTTACCGAATATGCGACGCAGCTCATCATCGGCAATTGTGACCTCCAGGTTGCCCGCAAAGAGAGTGCGCGTCGAGAGTGGATCATCCTCTGGCTGCACATGATGCAAGTAATTGGGGAACTTATCTTTCTTGCTCTCCGGCTTCTCATACGGCACATGGGGCCGTGGTGCCATTGGACGCATCGGTGTATATTGATGTGGCGGCGGATGGCCATGCAAATGATGTGGATGACCTCCGCCGTGTGGATGGCCACGATGCATTGGCGGACCGCGAGGCGGATATGGATGTTCATGATGCATGGGGCGGTATTCGCGTGGGTGCACTGCATGTGGATGAATTGGAGGACCATAACGATCATACGGATCAACTGGTGGTCGTCGATGGTCCAATGGCATGCCAGGGCCCATTGGAGAGCGCGAATAATGATATCGTTCGTAGTCTGGCGGCGACATGGAGTGACGAGGTCTACTAATCAAAGAACCACAATTATTAACCAGTTTATTATAGAAAGAATAGCAACGGATATCTCACCTGTACTCTGGCCTTGTGGTCGACTTATAAACTGGCTCTACAATTGCCATCTTGTCATAGATGATTAGGCGAGGCTTGTGATGCTTTGCCTCGCGGGCATCCTCTGGCGTGCGGAAACACACGTAGGCAACACGCTCGTCCAGATCATGAGCTAATCTCACACTGAAGTCACCAAATTTCTTGTACTCTCGATACAAAGTTTCCTCGATGAACTCATCGGGGGCTTTGGGGGGCAGTGCGCTAACGCACAGTACTTTATAGCCAGCTGGACGCTCTGCTGGTGGCGGACCACGCATGTAGGCCTCCCGATGGGGGGAGCCGTAACGTCCGCGCGGACTTGGGGAGCGTTCCAAACGACGTCTCATACGCTCAGGTGATATACGTTCAGGTGAATCGCCCGGCACACCCCCACCATTATCGTAACCACGACCCATGCTACGGGAATTACGCACGATATTACCTCGGCCTGGCGAGCGGGATGCGCTGCGTTTCATATTATGGATTTTTACTGTAATTCGATCGAGATCAGCTCCTTCTCTATGACTACTCATGAGCAGGAGCAGAGTCAGTTAATTACGCCGATGGTGCGACAAAGTCTGTGAAGGATAAAACAATAAATATCAATTGCGCGCTGCTAACTCAATTTATATCAATAGATGCAGATACCCACTTTTCACACACACATACATATCCACATGAATACATACATAAATATGCGGTAGGTGAAATTATAAGTGCTCACTGACCGAAAAAAAAATGGCGGCGTTCACATAGCATCGCAGTAAAGTTAAAATCTTTTTCTATTTGTTGTACACGTTTCTCCATGTATCTGACTTTTTTAATAAATTCTTTTACAACTTACCACTACTTGATGTATTTGTTCTTTATTATAGGTCACTTTTTTCTTAATATTTTAAGCAGTGGCACACTGAATTACGACTTTCTGCGGTTCGCAAATTCTTTCTGTATTCGTTGAAAAAAAGAATGTGGTGGTAAGATGATGCAGCAAATATATCGATGTCGCGTATTAGTTGCGATATATCGATTACGAGAATGTGGTTTTGGTTGAGCTGCATTGATATATCGCATATTATTATTATTTATAATTTCTTGAATTCCTATTATTAATACTGAGGTTATTTTGGAATTTTAAATCGCATGCCTATTAATTGAAGTAGCAGGGCGGCTATTCACATATTTTAAAAACTTTTCGAAACGATAGTATCGAAATACAAACGAGTACTTTTTGTGCGACATATCGATGCAGTTCGAAACAATTAAGTCAGGTAGAAGCCGGGATGCAAGCCGGGTCATTAAATTGCAATTAATGCCGAAGATTCTAAAATCCGGTATATAACAAATATTATTCGGAATGGTGGCCTGGCAAACATATTTTGGAATACTAAGAAACCCTAGTCAAAGTCAAACACTATTATTTGGACAACCTCATTTATAACAGCAATAAAAATGCAGTTAACATGGAGTTATCGCTGTCTAAGACAAACAGCTGTCAGTCTGGATGCACATAATATAAATATATGCAGATATATATATAAGTAAACAATTATATACACATGTAAAGCATATGTATCTCATACCTACACTCTCTCTTCTCTCTCTCTCTCTGTTGTGTGTTGTGTGTGTGTGTGTATGTGTGCTAATGTATATTTTTACCAAACAGCCGACGATAACAAAACACACTGCTCTCCCACATGGACAAATACAATGGAATTTGGTATATGGTTAAATGGAATATCTGACTGCGATTACTAGTCATTCCACTTTTAACTATGGCTGCGAGCGGTACTACTATCGAGAGTGTCTCCGTTGAGGCTAGTGTGCCAACAGATCAGGCAAGGTACGATCACTACCGTATCTACAATGTCCAGTTCGACAACGAGGAGCAAATCAAACTGTTCCAAAAACTGGAGGAGGAGAGCGACAGTCTTACTTTCATTGGCCACGCACGTGAAGTTGGCCAAAAGCTTTCCATTCTGGTAGCCGCTCACCGTGTGGCTGACTTTGCGGATCTGTTGAAGACTTATAATCTGGTTCACCGTGTCCTGGTATGTACTTCAGGCTTAAGCCAAGTGTAAGTGTAGTAGCAAGTGTTCTTCTGCCTTCCAGACCTACAACTTTCAGGAGAAGATTGATCGCAATATGAAAGAAGTGCTGCCGGAGAATATCGGTGCATCCAAATACGACTGGCAGCACTTCTTCCATTTGAAGACCATCTACGATTGGATCGATCACATGGCCAGCAATTACCCAGAGCAGATCACCGTACTGGATATGGGCAACAGTACCCAGGGTAATCCCATCAAGGGCATCAAGCTGGGCAATAATCCTGCAAACAAGGCGATCTTCATTGAGAGTGGAATTCATGCACGAGAATGGATTGCTCCGGCCACAGCGACCTATATAATCAATGAGTTGCTCACCTCGAAAGATGATGGCATCCAGAATCTGGCCGAGAACTACAACTGGATCATCTTTCCGTGCATCAATCCCGATGGATACAAATACACGTTTGAGCATGATCGCATGTGGCGCAAGAATCGTCAATTGTTTGGCACCTCCCGTGGCGTGGACCTGAATCGTAACTATCCCGATCATTGGAACTCCACAGGGGCCAGCAGTGATCCCACTCGGTACGATTTCGCCGGACCTAGTGCGGGCAGTGAAGTAGAGACGCAGCGACTGATCGAATATATACGGGCAAATGTGGAGAAGGAACAGATCAAGACATACATTGCCCTGCACTCGTACTCGCAAATGCTTATGTTCCCCTACGGGTACACCAAGGATCATGTTTCCAACTACGAAGATCTGCAGGAGTTTGGCAAGAAGGCAGCGGCAGCCATCAAGGCGGAGAGTGGACGTGACTATGTTGCCGGCAATCTTTTCGAGACGATTTATCCCTCAAGTGGCGGCAGCATGGACTGGGCCCATGCCGAGGCTGGTATACCCATTGCCTATACCTTTGAGCTGCGTGGTCCACCCGATAGCCAGGATCTCTTCATTCTCCCTGCTGTGGAGATTCAGCCCACGGCCAGCGAAGCCTTTACTGCCATTCGCACCATTGTCGAGGCTGCTGCTGAGAAGAATTACTTCAAGTGAATCTACACTATGATACTCTAAAGAAGCCTCCGACGATCAACAGTACATTCTACAATTATTTTTATGATCCATATTATCTTAGTAAAATGAAAATATTTTATTGTCTGTCGAAAGATAAGAAATAAAAATATGGTTTAATAACCGGGAACTGATTGTGAGTAGTCTGGTTTTTTTATTACTAAACAGTTTTGCATGTTTTATTGCATTTACATTTCGTAAATTAAAGATTACGTTAATCTTTCGAAAGTCAACAAACGAAATACTTTACACGTAAAGTATCGCTTAAAATACGATACATGTTCGCAATATCGTAACTTAGGTTTTGGTATTTTTCAATTGAATTCAGTACATTTTCACGTTGACCCATTGCGGTCACACTGTACACATCCCTATAGGTCTCGGCAGAAACATATAGATTTTTTTTATTAAACACTCATAATTAAACAATAAAAAAGACGCCGAATTAGTAACGTTTTTTATTGCTATAACATAGAACATAAGACGCATCTCTTTGTTTTGCAACGTGTACAACGGTGAACGGTGGAAAGGTAAGCGCAAGCAAAGCAAGCCAAAAGTGAAAGTCCCCAGAAAAAGTACAAAGAGAGATAGACAGAGAGAAAGAGCGAGAGAGAAACAGGGAGACAGAGAGAGAGCGCGTGAGAACAGTAAAAAAGAGTCAAGAGTCTGGGTGAGAGAAAAACGATTTTTTCAGAGAACAACGCGGATTTTCATAGACGTCGTCGTGGACACGGGGAAACGTGTGTGAAGAACCTCTGCTGGTGAGTACATTTCGCTGCCGCTGCCGCTGCAGCGCTGTCTCTGCCTCAGTTTGCAATTGGAATTTTTGCGTGCATGCGTGCGTGTGTGTGTGTGTGATTGTTGTTGCCGTAATTGTAATTGCATTTCTTTTGTATTTGTTGTATTTGCATTTTCAATTGAAGCCGAAAATAATTCGAAAGCAGAACCCAAAAAACCCAAAGCGAACCCAGCGAGGAATACCAAAAAAAAAAAATAGAGAGATAGAAGAGAAGAACAGGAAAAACGAGGCAAAACTAAAAACAAACGAGGAACAACAAAAGCAACAAAAACAGCAGCAACGGGAGAGAGAAGCATTGCACACTACTACATATACATTTTTGAAGCCCAAAAGAAAAGACAGCGCGCTGCCGAAGACCGTCAAAATTCTGAGCCACAGCCAGGATAGACCACCTTACAGCACCACCTGCACCCTACTAGCTGCCACCACGCTCCACAAACAGCCAGCGATAATGTTCGTCAATTCAATGACGTTCCGCGGTAATCCGGCTAATTATCATCAGCAGCAGCCGGCGCTAAATCATCATACGCTTGCTGCTGCTGCAGCCCATCATCAGCAGCAGCTGCATCATCATGCCGCTGCTACGGGTCATCTGGGTCATGGTGTTGGTGCTGGTCATGCGGCTAGCAATCATTTGGCAGCTGCCGCCGTTCTTGGCAGACATGGTGGACATAATTCGCTGACCACAGCCGCTGCCGCCGCCGCCGCTGCTGCCGCCGGTCATACATCGAGCTCATCGCATTCCAGCGGTGCACTGGCGAGTGGCAGCAGTGCCGGCAGCAGCAACAGCTCACCGGATAGCGGAAAGATTTATATCAAGAATCTGGAGCGTTCGATTGACAACAAGGCGGTGTACGATACGTTTTCGGTATTCGGGAATATACTAAACTGCAATGTGGCCAAGGATGAGGATGGCAATTCACGTGGCTATGGGTTTGTCCACTTCGATTCGGAGGAAGCCGCCAGGGCGGCCATCGAGAAGGTCAATGGAATGCTATGCAATAATCAGAAAGTGCATGTGGTCAAGTTTATACCACGACGGGATCGGGAACAGGAGAAGGCAACCCATTTCAAGAATCTGTATGTCAAGAATCTCAGCGAGGAGTTCACCGAGCAGCACTTGCGTGAAATGTTCGAACCCTATGGACGCATCACCAGTCACAAGGTGCGTATAGAACATTACCAGGGCAGGGTGGGGTGGTGTGGGGTGTGTGTTGGCGTGCGTGCGTAACCAGCAACCAGGAGAGTGTGAAGCAACTGCAGATGTGAAACCATGTGGCACAGTTGTGTCATCTCTTAAGTCAGGTTTCCTGCTCTGTCTCTCTTTGGTTGCTCCGGCTCTGCACACTGCGCATGCCCCCGCAAAAGAGGCTCCCCGGAGGGGTAGGAGGAGTAGGTCGTGGGTTAACCATGTTGCAACTCTGAATGATGTTTATGATTTTTGATTTGCAGCTCATGCTCGATGAGGAGGGTCGTTCGCGCCGCTTTGGATTTGTCGCATTCGAGAATCCACAATCGGCGCTGGCCGCCGTCATTGGATTGCATGGCAAGCAGCTGGGCGATAATAAGTTCTTGTATGTGGCAAGGGCACTCAGCAAGGCCGAAAGGCAGCAGGAGATCAATCGCAAATTGGAGGAACGTAAGCGTCAAAAGGCCGGACAAATATTCTACTACTAAATCGAAATGGAAACGGAAACGGAAGAAGGAGATGTTTATTTAGAAATCCCCCACTCCCTTAACTACACCCCTCCTCCCACACACACACACACACAAAACACACACAGCATACAATAGACATATGCCTAATACGGACAAATATGAGGTATATAGGGCATATATAGTTATTTACAAGAAATTATAATGTGCAACTAATAGAAAGTTACAAAATGCAATACACACCCAGGAGGGACAGATAGCAAAGAAGGCAGAACAAAGCACAGAAGAGACAGAACAGTTACAGTTACATTTAGGCATAGGTAACACACCCCAAACACACACACACACACCCCACACACACTCAAAGATTTTCCAAAAAAACGTTTAAGGAACTAACTAAAGCAAAACAAAAAACAATTCACTAGTTTTCTTTAACTTCCTTTGATTAGAGATGTTCTTTGAAAGACAAGGCAGCTTCTAGCTTCTCTTGAGAGAACACACACACACACATACACAGAGTACTCTATATACTACATAATAATACCTTTATAGAACACACACACGCAATTAGAGCAGGAGAGGACTTTTTACTAGGCGAGCTAAGCCTGGTCAGCAGAAGAAGAAGAACATAATGAATATTTACACGTAACTATATTATAAAGTAAATAAAAAAAAACAAAAAAGGAAATGCAAGAAAACATTATAATAAATTAACAAAAACAGATACACAATTGATGTAAAATTCTATAAACAATTAAAGCACCCACTTTACATATATAAAGGAAACAAAAAAGCTAATGAAAAATTACAAAAAAAAACAAAAAAAAAACCATTACACGCTGTAGTTTAAAGGCGTTTATAATAATACTCACACACAGCAACACACACTATACTCACACACACAGACACACCCCACGACACACTTTAATGCTAATTTTTTAACAAGAAAGTAAGAAAATGAAAAGGAGAAAACGGAGAAAGAGCAACCGACGAGGGAAACTCTTGTGTCGAGTATTAAATTTTTAACAATTACAAAACATTTTTGTAATTTATTGTAAATTGTTTCAAGTAGCTTAACTTCAACTTTGACACAACTAAAACAAAACAAAACAAACAAAAAACAGAAGAAACAAAAACAAAAGAAAAAGCAAAGAAGGAATAACATAAAGAGACATAAAGAGTAGACTTGAGAAAGCTAAAGAAAAAGTGAGATCCCCTAATAAGATATGTATGTGCAACACAATGAAATGTTTGAATTTTTTTAGAGAAACATATAGACACAGACATAGGGAGAACAAAGCGAATAGGAGTAAAAAGAAAATGAGAAGAAACGTGAATAGAAATCAAGCGTGTAAACAAGCTCAGCACATAAAGAAAACAAACAAAAAGAAGAACCGGATAAACAAAGCAAATACTACATTAATAATTTAAGATTATTGAGCTTAATTTTTAAACATGTTTCAAAGAACGCAAAAACAAAAGAAGAACGTTAAGAGAACCCTCAATAATAATTAAAAAACATCACTCGAACAAATTTGTATAGTTAAAAACAAAAAAATGAACAGAAACTGAAACAGAAACCAATTGAAATATATAGTATCGTAATTGAAGAAATATGAGGAAACCTAAACCTTGTGGCAATGGGCATTATTAAATGAAAAAAAACAAAAAACAAAACAAAAACCATTAACAATATTTATTATTTTTATTTTACATTGATTTTATTTCGTAACTTTTGTTTCGATCTAACAAATTCTAGAGCTACAATAATTATAGTTTACAGGAAATTGGTAGTATTAGAATGTACACACACACTCTCTCACACACACACACGCAATATGAATTTAGAAAAAAAGAAAAACACAAATAGAAGTGAAAACTAATAAAAACAAAAAAGAGAAAACAGAAAAAATCCGAAAATATTTAAGCAAAATGTACAAAACAAAACAAAAAAGAAATTTTTCGTTTGCAAAGCAAATGCGACATATATGTATGTATTTTTATCATTAATTGTAATAAAACCGAAACCTTAATTGCTTTTGCAGAATTTAACTAAATGAAAGAAAGAACATAAGAAAATGAGAGACGAAAAGAGAATCCGATAAACTATGATTATATATCGACAAATATGAATAGAATGAGAAAACCTTGAAATGTAACCTTTTATAGTACTAAATTTTTAGCCAGTACGATTGAATAACAAAAACAAAAGCAAAAGAAAACCAAAAGAAACGTTTATAAACGTGAATGCAAAATTATTCATGATACATGATGCATATTTACAAGGCAAATGTAAAAGAGAAGAAGAAAACAAAAATGCGACAAGGAAATCTCTTAAAACACGATTCAAAATTTAATAATAAATCCTCTATTTTGCACATTTTGCTAAATGAGATATTGGTTATAACCACAAAAACGAGAATTTCCTTTTATTTTGTTGACAATTGAGTACCCCAAATAATAGACACACACAGACAGACAGATAGACAGGCACACACACAGCATACACATAGTGCAGAGGGCATGCAATACATATATATTTCTATATATGTAATTCCATTAATGAAAAGAAAAGAAAACTCCTAATTATAAAAATATTAAAAAGAAAAAAGCAAATAAGAAAAAAAGAATACCTACTTATTAAACAAAAAACAAAAGAAAACAAGCAAGATATGAAAAATTCAATGATGAAACATCGTCATGATGAAGTAAAATGATAAAACGCAGTAATATGACAAATTTGAATAAAAATGCTTTTGCAAAAAGTGTTTAAAATTGAGAGAAATGCTTACAACTTTAATATTACTTTATGTTTAAAAACTACACACAAATGAGAAACAGAAAATTTCAAGAAAAACAGATACACATAAAGTACGAAAACAATATTTAAGTTTTCGTAACTGTTAACATGATTATTCATTATCATCATCATCATCAATTATTTCGATACTGCTCATATATCCTTCCCCTTCTCCTTCCCCTTCTGCTTCGCCTTGTCTTTCGCCGCCTTCTGCCCCCTTCAGCTCATAGAGTTCTTCGTTCAGATCTTCTATTTGGTCCTCGTATCTTCGTTTTAACTGATCCATCTATAAACGGCAGATTCCAAATATATATTGAATGAGAAATTGTGCTTAAAATAGTTTGAGATCGATCATGCTCTACCTCAACTTCGAATACACGCTTCTGCATCGCTAGGCGGTTCTCCATGCATTCTTCGCATTGCTTGCGCACCTGTTCTATGGTCTTCTGGAAACCATCGGTTAGATCCTTGCGCAGTCGCTGCTCCTGCAGCTGCATTTGCTGCGCATGATAAGCACGCAGGCTGCAAGATTGATTGAGAGTTAGTTTAGCAAGATACATATGTCAAGAT